>OZ017795.1:24511810-29511810 GCA_963969395.1 Pseudoscleropodium purum
CCCCAAGAATGCCACCTGTCAGTGACCACTCCCACCAGCGTTACCGGTCCATGCCCCCATGCTCATGCACTCCCATATTAAGTTAAGCTCAATCAGTTGACTTTGCCATCGACACGTGCCCTCTCATGCATACAGCAAGGACGTTGACATGAGAAGGGCCCTGCTAGTGTTCGGGATATTTTATGAGTTGTTCCAGCTATTTTCCTTTAACCCTTTACCCTTAAAAGGACAAAGGACATGAGAAGGACATGGGAAGGACATTGGGGACATTTTTGAAAGTCAACGTTTCATTCGTCTTTCATTCGTCTTAAAGAAAGAAAGAAAAGTTCAACTTGAAATTTTCTCTTAGTTTTTTTATTTCAAATGTTTTAAAACTCACCTAAGAAAATGTACTTCTAATAATACTTCTTTTTTTTTTTAATTTTTTTTTTAAATTATTAAATTTGTAATTTTTGTGACACTTTGAAGATAGCATTAAGGATAATCACACCTTCTTGACCAAGTAGATTTTGCAGAAGTGTGAGAAGTTGGTGAGAGAAAATAGAAGCCAATCAGATGTAGTTCTAGATAAAAATAATTGTAACACCCCTTTTTGGTATGTCAAGTGTAGAAAATAAAAAAAAACAGAATTGATTTACGTGCAAAACATGATGCAAGGTTTTAAGACCCAATCAAACTGGATCCAGAAAGGCAAGTTGATGTTACCACCCAAAACTAAGTGCATAGCTCCTTCCATTGTGCTAAAGCAAGAAAACTTGGAGTGAAAGCAACGAGTGAAACTCTAAAGCACTGATAAAAAATTTCGCTCCAGAACTTCTTCACTCTCATTATACATCTCTAGAGGTGAGTAACGAACCTGGCGAAAACTTCACAATAACAATATATTTGACTAGCAAGAAACCAACCTTGAACCGCCACATTGCCACTCTTTAGATATTGGGTGGGGAACAAAGGTGTGACTACCCTTATTATAAAAGTTCAAAATATACCTATGGCACTTTTGAATTTTTTCTATTGAATTTTTTTAGTGTGAATCCAAGGAGTACACCAATTACACTATAATGATTTTTCACTTTTATTTCTATTTTTAAAAATTCATATTATTTTCAATATTTTATATTTAATTTTTACCACTTATATGTTGAGAACAAATGAACATGGAAATTTCATTTTTTTTTGTAATTTTATTCACTAAATATAATATTTCGTTATAATATTTCGTAATTCAATTGATTTGTAATAGACAATTTTAAGTAAGATCGAGCATTTGTATATTTTACAGTGAAGATTATAACAAGTTGTGGTTTATTTTAGAGGTAAACACTTTTGGCAACCAATTTGTTTATAGAAGGTGGAAATTTTGACATCCAAAGACCTTAGAAAGAGGAATTTAAAATACCAAAAATAGTAAAAAGTGTCATTCTATTATTCCAAGGAGGTATTAAATTTATTTCTTGCTTATTAGAAAATAAATCAATTCTTGAGGGATGGGTGATAAACTTATATAATGTCTTTTAGTTGGGAGTTTGGGGCTAGTAGTGTTATATTTGCAATACTTGCAACAACTCAATAGAGAAAATTTGAAGCTTCTAAAGGGTTGCTTGATTTTCAGCAACAATGCAAATGTAGGAAAATTAAAAAATAATTCTCTCTTTGCCCCTCTAAAAAATTCCAAATCAAGCACAATTTGTGTCCCACAAAAAAAAATTCTTACTAATTTCAATTGTTGAGTAAGCATTGGCTATGTGGAATGACTTTATGGAAGCAAGTGGCATGTGATGATGGAGCATTCTTCTCTTAGCAAGCTTGGCCTTGCCCATATGAGGCACCTTATATTTGTTGTTTTTTCAAACAATCTTCTTGATGATGGATTCAATGACCACATAGGCGCTTTGAAGATTGTTCATGAAGAGGGCCAAGTTTCCTTGTTGCAGGTACTTAAGCTAGGACCAAACATTTTTAGAATCTCATTGTTGACACCAACCTATAAATCATCAAGAATGATGATTTGGCAATATTCATGAACAATGCTCAAATACACAGATAACGTTTTATAAATTCCTACCAATATTGTATTGAAAATCTACTCCAAAAAACATAAAAATGTACCAAATTGATGTTTATAGGGAATGTGGCCACACACCATTGGGAAATGTGAGACAAAGAATTTTATTAAGGATAAATCTCTACATTTTTCAATGTTATTAGAAGATATCTCCACCTCTAAATCAACTCAATGTTTGAAATTCAATATTCTAAAATGTAGATTTAAGCATCTAAAGATAGTTGCAAGAAAGACTTCCCATTTATTGTAGCGTTTTGCATTATAGGGCTCATTTTTTGGGGAGTACTTTATAATTAGAAAAAAACAATTTAATGTAGAAAATAGGTTTAATGTACACACCTTTAAGAAAAAAGAACCATTGGAAGGAAAAGCACAAAAAATTTCTCTGAGTAGGAGAACTAGAAAAGTGCAAAATGTCGTGAAAATAAGTGTTTTGACATTTTAATTTGCAAAAAATAGGAAAAATAATTTTAAAAAAAACTAAAAATTGGAAATTTGGGAGAACTGTATAATGAAGGATTTCACCAAAAGAATGATCTTATAACCATTTTCATTGTCCAAAAAGGCATGCACAAAGGGTCCTTATTTGCATGCATGTAGACAACAAAAAATAGTGTTTTTTTAGATACTCGTTTGTAGTCACATGTCTACCTAGTGTAGGAATAGACCACATAAATTTCAGCTCTAAATCATTAATTAAAGGTATTCCGCAATAGTAAAAAACTCTAAACTACAAAGTGTAACAAATTAGCTAAATTGAAATTTAATTATAATATAAAAAAATTAATTTTGAAGAATAAGTCTTGTCTAGTTGTCTTTAAGACCAAGTTAGTCATCTTCAATAAAAATTTCAAGCACATCAACTTGATTCTCCAAAAGTTATGGCCAATTTAAACTCCATAACTCCACTTGTGATGCAAAAAACGGAAGGTCTCTCTTGCAACTACCCCTAAAATCTAACTTTAATGTAGATTTTAGTGCACACTATCAATACAATTTGTAGATTTCGGAGTCTCAAATCTAATTGACAAGTAGCTTTTCAATTTCAATTTTAATTTTATAGATTAATACATTTAAATTTTTTTTATCTCAACCCTTTCTAGATTTCAAGAATTTAAAATATTAGTGATATCTAGATTTCATTTGTTTAAGTATTTTATAATTTCATGTATTATAAAATTTCTAAAATATACAAATTTTAATAATGTTAGAATTCTATGAATAGAATTTGATGGCTTGAAGATTGACAACTTACAAGTCTTATATGTTCAACTTCATGGTACCTTTGAAAATTGATATGGGAATATTGCATCTTGTAAAATCTATTCATTATTAGGTGGAAACAACATTGAAGTGTAAAATGTGTACAAAATCTACCAATTTGGATTGCATATAGGGGATGTGGAGAGAATTCATGAAAATCCCTTCAAAGAAAACCTATGATTTTCTTATGTATAGAAATTCTTCAAATATTCCCCTACAATGAAATTAGAACATTGGGGTGTACATAAATTGGCAAAGACTAGTTTGTAGGGGAAAATTATAGAATCTTCAAATTAGTTAGAGGCAATTCCACAAAGTCCATTATGATATAATACTTTCTACATGGATTTTAGGTATTTTATGACAGCATTGAAATTGAAGATTTTACGTGATTACATGCTTTATGTATTAGTGATTCTAGGACTAAATATATACTTTAAGAAAAAGATTTTTGGAGGTTTTAAAAATGATAGAGGGAGTAATTTTTATTAAATTTATAAAAATAATTAATCATTTAAAAATACAATTTTTTATTCATAATTGTATTGTATTGTTGTCAAAAGTCAAACAACCTACTAGAGTTTCCAAATATTTTGTCTTAATTAGATTTTGATTCAAAAGAAGTACTAAAACAACAAAACATAAGAAGAGAATTGTCTTTTATGTATATTCATGCATCAAATGGTAGAGACACCCAACATTAGAAGATTTTCGGGGATCTGGGAGGGACATTTCAAGCTAGCACTTCTCATAGTTCTCCCCACAATAAGAAGAACGCCATGCTGTCAAGAAAAAAATTTGAAAAAAAAAAATCTAATTAATTAATTAAATTTCTTAAAATGAAAAACTAAAATAAAAAATTAATTAATTAATTATTCGAAAATGACGTGGTAGTCATTCTGCCACGTTAGGTAGTAGGTTTTGGCAAGTTTGAAAAGTTTGAAAACGTCTGGGAACTCGCCGCCCCTCTGGACCTCCAAAAATCTTCTAATATTCTTGTCACAATTTGTTTTGTGCTATCTATTAAGTCTCCTAGAATGAACAATGAATGATGGCAAAAGAGCCACTATATATTCTCAAACTACCACAAGCTCTTCAATAAATTAGTGAGAATAACTAGTGGGAGTTGAAGAGTTACTTGATGCAACTAGGGTTGTCTTCTCTGACAAACAACATGACAGATAGATGTCTCACAACGTCTAGTAGATCCTTCGCAACGTCCAGTAAAGTCAAATTTACCTTTGACATTTTTAAAATTATCTCCTTTTTATCTAGGACACTTGGATGCCATGTATCCTCTACGTGGCACATTTAGGGGCGTATATACATCATCTAGAGGGGGCGACTGCATGTTAAGCGACTAGGTGTTAGGATGACTGTGTATTAGGCTAACTGTGTATTAGGCGACCATGTGTTAGGGTAACCGTGGTAAGGGCAACAACAGTAAAGGCGAATGCAGGTAATTAAGAGGTAACTGCAAGTGGTGAAAGGCGATTGCAAG
This sequence comes from Pseudoscleropodium purum, assembly GCA_963969395.1. Classification (NCBI taxonomy): domain Eukaryota; kingdom Viridiplantae; phylum Streptophyta; class Bryopsida; order Hypnales; family Brachytheciaceae; genus Pseudoscleropodium; species Pseudoscleropodium purum. Next base: position 24,516,640 of record OZ017795.1, read on the forward strand.
TTACCAAGAGGTGACCGCGAGTGTTGAAAGGTGACTTAGGGTGACCAACAAGCAACCACACTTGTCGAAAGGCGATTGCAGATGCATACAAGGGTGCTTCTTAAAGGGCGCGTGCGGGTTTCCAAGGGTGCTATAGTTGTTGAAGAGGCAACACTGAATTTGAAGGGCAAGTGGAGGTAGTGGTCAAGAAGCAACTACAAGTTGGCAAATTGAGGCTACTTTGGAAAGGAAAAATGTCACTTTGGGTGAGTAAAGAGCAACTATGTGTTGACAAAAGGATGTGTACAAATCAAGGACATGCAAAAGGGAAACCTGAAGAAGAAAAAAATCCCAATCTCTTTTAATCTCTTTTAAAAAATAGAAATTATGAAAATAATAGGTTTCCACCCTTTCTTTTAAAATCAACATGGCAACACTATTTTGGAATTGGGGATAGGCTTCTATGACCTCAAAAAATTTACATAATTTTTTTAAACCTATTTTTGAAGATAGTAAATCAAATTAGCTTTCAACAAATATAAATTTTATTTTAATTGGTACTTGGGAGCTAAAGTTATGCCATTCTAAGTCCAAAAAATAATTTGAGTGATTACACCAAAAAATCACATTAAATTATTTTTAAATTATTTTTTATTTTTTTCCAAAGATTAAATTTTTATCCATATTTGAAGATTTGATTCATTTATTTTGGACTAATGATGAGAAAGTCATACTTAGACAATTTTGTTTTCCTAGTAATCTAAGCATCTTCTTGAAAAAATGACTTATAGAACTAATTTTTTAATGCAAGTTTTACAATTTTTCAAAAATAATTGTAAAACAAGGTTAAATTCTTTTGCTAAAACAATCTCATTGTTGGAATCATTGTGATTTAATTCTATCTTAGAGCTATTAGCAATTGAGTTTTACGTTCAATCTTGAACCTATTTCTACTCAACAATTTTTTAATGAGTGAAAATTAAGTATTTTTTCATTTAATTTTTTCCAAAATTCTTATTTCAATTCTTCAATATAAAAAATTAAAAAATTAAAATCTATATTTCAAAAAACTTTTATTAAATACTTAGAGCCAAAAAATCAAGTCAAGCAAGGTCCAAAAATATTTATTTTCTTCACTATAAATTAACATATTTTGCAATCTACTAGGTCAAAGTTTTTGGAGTTTCTTCCACAAATTTTTATACAAGTCTAGTATAAGATCCCATGGTTAGATATGCCAAAAAAATTTAAGATTTTTACTCTTTGCAATAGGAATGGTAGGTTTTAACACTTTTTGATGAAAAAAGGCCTTTAATTGGGACTTTAGGGGCTAATTATCTATACATTGTTTTTTTATACTAGATAAATGTAACAAGTAAATTAAACATGAGTAGGATGATCTTTGAATTTGAAAAAAATTAATCGGTAAGTTATTGCTCAAATATCCATGCATTGTTTTTTTTATATTAGATCAATGAAACAAACAAAACATGAGTAGGATGATTTTTGAATTTACAAAAATAAATGGATAAGCTATTTTTTAAATACTTATTCATTTTTTTTTATATCAAATCAATGTGACAAAAAATTCAAGAATAGAAATGATAATCTTTGAATATACAAAAAATAAAAGGGTAAGTTCTTACTTAAATCTCTATCTTTTTTTAAGACCAATGTAACAAATAATTTTTAATTAGGAGAACTTTTTGAAAATTGCAAAAACAAAGAAGGAAATTCTTTTACTCAAATCTTTGTTTTTTATTTTATTTTTAGAAAATCAAAGTGAAAAATAATTAATAATAAAGAATCTTGGAAAATTGTGAAAAGTAAATAGTGAAGTTCATACTTTAATGTCCATCATTTATTTTGTAATTTTAGATCAACATGACAAATATTGCATGAGTAGGATGGTTAATTGAAATTTGAAAAAAATGAATGTAAAAGTTTTTAAATCTCTAGCTTTTATGTTTTGTTTATAGATTATATAATAGGTAATTCAAAATGAAAAGGATTCTTTAAGGATTGCAAAAATTTGATAATTTAATAAGAAAAGTTCTTAATTAAGTTTCCACCCATTATCTTTTATTTGTAAATTAATGTGATAAATGATAATTGAGTAGAATTAGTCTTTGAAAATTCCAAAGAATATATGTAAAAATGAGGCTTATTTAAATTTCTAAACATTTATTTATTTATAGAATTGAAATGACAAATATCTCATTATAAAGACTTTTTGAAAATTGCAAAAAATAAACGGAAAATTCTTACTTAAATGTCTACTCTTTTAAAAAAATCAACATAACTAATAATTCATGATTAGGATGACTAATAAATTGCAAAATATAAATAGAGAAGATTTGACTTAACTTCCATCCAATATTTTTATATTTAAATCAAATCCACAAATAATTTATGATTACAAAGAGTCTTTACAAATTGCAAAAAATAAAAGGGGAAGTGACCACTTAAATTTTCAACCATTAGATATTTTTTCACAATCATTGCCTGCAAATTGGGCATGACTAGAATTAATTTTTGAAAATTGAAATAGATAATATATTATTTCTTATCCAAATCACTTCCCTCCATATTATTATATTTAAAATCGACATGACAAACAATTCATATTTGATTATTGTAAAGAATTGGTTCCACATTCTTTATAAAAAATTTTCACTCCCTCAAGGGGTTCTTGCAAGAGAGGCTAATTTGAGAGGGCCATTGAAGATAGAAAAAAACAGTCCTTTAAAAACATTTATTTTCTTGAAGGGTGACCACTTGTAGTAGGGCAATTAATTGTAGTACTAGAACAACCACGCATAGGAAAAAAGCACTATCTCCTCAGAATATTCAAGCAAACTAATTCTCCGTCCTTCCAAATGTAAGAACAATAGATATTGGATGAGATTAATAAATAACTAAGACCACCTTTTGTTGCCATGCAATGTGAATTAAGAAAAAAAATGTCGTTGGTCACTCTATTTGTACGATTCAAAAAGAAACATATGTATTAGTGGTAGTATGTGATGATAGGACTTTGTTTTTGCCTCTTCATATAAACACGTAATATGTGAATCAAGTATTTTATTTAATTAATTTCATTGATTTATGAATTATATATTATGATTGAACTTTAAAATGTAATTGGTTGTAGAAAAGTAATTGAATCTAAATTATTGAAGGATTAATTAATTTTTGCACAACTAATTTCAAAGAATAAATTCAAATTATTTCATTTTAGAAAGTGAATTAAAATTAATTCCTTTCACATAATGAATTTAAAATATTTCATTTCAAAGAATGAATTCAAATTTATTCATTTAAAAGAATTTTAAGAGCATGAAAAAGACAAAGAAAAAGAAGGAGACATATGATTGAAGAAAAAAATGTTGAAGAGATTAAGATTTAGGATTGAATGTAAGAGTTTTATATGAAATGAAAAAAATAAGAAATTAAATTTTGTAATGTTATTTAGGATTTGTTGGGCAAAGAAAGCAATTGAGGAGGAAGGAAGTGAATTTGGAGATTGAGTGTTTCAATGTAGGGAATTGGAAATGATTTTTGTTCAATGGCTACAAGCCATGTGTACAAAAATTATTTACTAACTACCCTACTAATAAGCTTGTACGTGATTTTAGGCTTGTACCTAGTTAATGTCTTTAAAAGAACATTTGCTCCTTCCAGGGGCAAGTGACGATGGGGTAATTGTATGCACACAGCGACCACATACAAGAGAAAGATACAATGCTCTTGAGAGGCCATTTTTATCTCAAAAGGGGCATGCAATTGAGGCAACTACGGTCGACGGGTGGTGGATGATTGCGGGTACAAGGGACCGCGCATAGTGTAAAAAACAGAATGCCTTTGGTAGACATTTTTTTTCCTTCAAGAGGCGCCTACGGATGAGGTAACTGTGGATGGTGGGCGAGTGAGGGTACAAGGCAACCACGCATAGGGAAAAAGCACAATGTCTTTGAAAGGACATTTTTTTAAGGGGCACATATTGATGAGGTGACCATGGGTAGTGGGCAACTGCAAGTACAAGGCTACCATGCATGGGAAAAAACGCAATGCCTTTGGCAGTCATTTTTTTCCTTCAAGAGGCATGTGCGGATGAGACAAGAATGGGTGGTGGGCAAATGTAGATACAAGGCGACTATACATAGGAGAAAAACACAATGCTCTTCGAAGGGCATTTTTTTCCTTCAAGGGGCGTGTGGAGATGAGGCGACCGTAGATGGTGGGGACTTGTACATGGGGTAAAATACAATACCTTTGGTGGACATTTTTTTCCCTTTAAGGGGCACATGCAGATGAGGCAACTGCAGATGGTAGGCAACTATAGGTACAAGGCAACTGCACATAAAGAAAAAAATACAATGCCTTTGGAAGGACATTTTTTTCTTTCAAGGGGCGGATGTTGATAAGGTGACTGCGGGTACAAGGCAACCGCACATGGGGAAAACACAATGCCTTTGGGGGACATTTTTTCCTCAAGGGACACATATGGATGAGACAACTACGGGCGGGTGGTGGGCGACTATGGGTACAAGGCGACCGCGCATGGGGAAAAACACAATGCCTTTGGTAGACATTTTTTCCTCAAAGGGCGCATGCGGATGAGGCAATTGCGGGCGGGTGGTGGGCGATTGCGGATACAAGGTGACCACGCATAGGGAAAAACCACAATGCCTTTGGTGGACATTTTTTTCCTTCAAGGTGTATGTGTGGATGAGGCAACTCTGGGTGGAGGGAAACTACGGGTAGAAGGTGACCGTGTATGGGGGAAAACACAATGCCTTTGGAAGGACATTTTTTTCCTTCAAGGGGCACGTGCAGATGAAGTGACTGCAGGTAAAGATAAGAGCACTTTATCCTAAAGAGATATTGACATATAATGGTCATAATTAAGGTGAATCAACCATGTGCCTAATAATTGCAAAGGACACAACCTAAAGTAGTTGAAAAGGCCAATTTCTTTTAAAAACAATGGATAGAGATTGAAATTAGAAATTACCCAATGCATTTCATGTTTGCAATTTTTAAATAATCATCCAACTCATCTATTATAGTGTTATCATCATATATATTTTATAAATAAGAAGTATACAATAGAAATTTAGTGATGTGTCTTTTTATTTATTTTTTGCAACTATCTAAGATTTCTTCTTACCATAAATGATTTGTCACTTTAATGTATAAACTAAAAAAAAGGGTAGTAATTTAGTTAACTTTTTAAAATTTTTGTAGTTCTTTCCTTGTCATACTAATTATAAATTATTTGTGCTTGTTGATGTATAAAATTAAGAATGTAGGGAGGAGATTTTAACAAAAAATTTGCTATTTTGTTAATTTGGATTTTCAAAGAATCATTCTGTTCATATATTAGTTATCACATTGATCTAAAAATTAAAATTAAAAAATAGAAAATGAAGTATTAACATGCCTATTTATTTTTGTAATCCTCAAAAAATCATGCTACCCATATATTATTTGACACAATGATATTAATAATAAAATTCAAAAGGGAGATGTTTTAATAAAGACCTCCCTATTTTTTTGCAATTCTTTAAGACTCCATTTAATGATGAATTCATTTTATATGATTTAAATAATTAAATGAAAAAAGGTTGGAGATGCAAGCAAAAGTTTTCCCATTTATTTTAAAATTCTCAATGAATCATTCTATTGAAGTATTATGTGTTATTTTGATTTAGTAATTAAAACTAAAGGATGGAAAATGAAGTAAGAACTTTCCCATTTCATTTTAATTTGCAATCTTCAAAGCATCCGTCTAACTTTATGATAATTTGTTAAATTGATTTTAAATTAAAAAATAAAGGATGGAGATTTAATTAAGATTTTTTTTTTATTCTCCATGATCCAACCTACTCATTTTTATTTGTCAAATTTTCACTTAATAATTAAAGTATTGGATGGAGATTTAATTAGGAACTTTCCTATTATTTTTTTGGCAATTTTGAAAAAGTTTTCCTAATTATAAATCATTTGAGGTATTGATTTTAAAATTTAGAGTAGAAGTTTAAGTAAGAACTTATCCATTTTAGTTTTGCAATTCTTAAATAATCATTCTACAAATGAACCATTTGTGTAGTAAATCCAAAAATAAAAAATAGAGGGTGGTCAAGAGATTTAAATATGAACTTTTTTTAATGTTTTCAATTTTCAAAGAATCTTTCTAATCATGAATCATAAATAAATTGTCACATTAATTTAAAAAAATTTAAATGGTGATAATTTATATAAGTGTATTCCATTAAATTTTTGACTATTCTCTAAGAATCTTCCTAATCATAAATCATTTGTTGTCTTGATAATATAAATAAAATATACAAAGTGGAGATTATTAGGTAAGAACTTCTCTATTTATTTTTTGCAATTCTCCAAGACTCTTCTTAATTATGAATAATCGTCACTTTGACTATAAAAATAAAACACAAAGGGTGTACATTTATATAAGGAATTTTCTACTTGTTTTTTAATTCTTCAAGGTTTCTCCTAATCATGAATTATTTGTCATTTTGATTTTATAAATACAAAGTAAACAATAATGATTTAAGTAAGAAATTTTCTATTTAATTTTTGCTATTTTTAAAGAGTCTTTTTAATCATGAATTAATTTTCAAATTGTTTCTAAAAATAAAAATGAAGGGTGGAGATTGAAGTAAAAATTTACCTATTTACAACTTGTAATTCTTAAAGAATCATTTTAACACATGTATTATTTGTGACATTGATTCTATAATAAAAATAAAGGGTAGTCATTTAGGTAAGAGCATTTGATTTATTTTTGACAATTCTCCAAAATCCCTCTTCCGAATGAATTATTTGATTTTATAAATAAAAAATAATAGATGAAAGTCTTAAGAAAGATCCCTTCCATTTATTTTTTGACATTTTGAGAGAATCATCCTATTTACTTATTATTAATCACATTATCACATTGATTTCAAAATCAAAATAATTTGTATAAAATAAATGAAAAACTTCTAAATGTAATTTTTGCAAATTCTCTTAAAGAGTTCTATTAAGTTGAAAAATTTGTCATGTTAGTTGATTTCTAAGATAAAAAGTAAAGGAAGGAGATTTAAATTTAAAAAATTCTTATTCATTTATTGCAATTCTCAATGTATAATCCTAGTCATGTGTTTTTTGTCACTTTGATTTTAAAATAAAATTTACATAGGAGATTGGAAATTGAAATAAGAAAGTGTTTAATTATATTTTTTAATTCACAAAGAATCATTCTTTTCATGTATTGATTGTTACATTGATTTTTTTATCCTAAATAAGAAAGAATGGATATTAAAATTACAATCATCCAATTTATCTCTTTGAACTTCTTAAAATGCTTTTTCATTGTGAATTATTTATCAATTTTATTTTAGAAATAAAACTAATAAGTAGAAATTTAAATTAGAACTTTGTCATTTCTTTTTAGAAATCTCAATGATTCTTTTTTTTTTCTTAAGAAATGGAATTATCAAAAGAATCATGATTATCATTTCTTTTTGGCAATCTCAATGATTCATCCTACTCAAGTATTATTTGCTATGTTGATTGAAATTTTTTTTAAAGGATAGAGAATTGAATAAAAAATTTAACTTTTAATTTCTGCAATTCTTCAAGATTCTTCTTAATTAGGATTGATTTGTCATATTGATTTTAAAAATAAAAAGTAAACGTGAACGTCTTTTATATTTTGCAATTCTCAAAAATTCTTTGTAATCATGTATTATTTGTCGTGTTGATATTTAAAATTGAAATAAACGACAAAAATTTAAGTGAGGTCTTTGGATCCTTTATATAACTTTCAATTTGCAAGGATTCTTCCTAATCATGTTCTTACTTAATTTCTATAATTTCTAACTTTCTAAAAGAGATTGGACTTGAAGGAGATTAGATTTGAAAGTGATTGGATTTGAAGAAGATTGGATTTTTTCTTCTAGACGTGGTTAGTTTTTCACTATATACAATCGCCCCTTCATCTATTTGCGGTTGCTTTCACATTTCATCACTCCTTCCTTACATGCGGTCGTCCCTTCACCCACTCGCAATCTTCGTTCACCTACAATCACCCTTTCATTCAACTGCGGTCTTCCTTCACCTACAGTCACCTCTTCACCTACCTGTTGTTGCCCCTCTACCTATACACGGTTGCCCTTTCATATACAATTGCCCCTCCACCTGCAGTCACCCTTTCATCCACCTTCGGTTGCCCCTTCACCACCCGCAATTGCCCTAGTTACATGGTTTTGGCATTCCACATCAGTTCAAAAAGCCAACCACCTAAATTGATTTCATTTCCCTGAGGGTAAAATTTTTTACCCCTAATCAATAGAATTGTCTCCCTTACTCAACATTTATCTAATACAAAGTCGGACATCGGAAGTCCAACACATCACCGAAACCCAAAAATATGTCCGACAAGACAACCTTAGATGCAACCAATGGGAGTTGAAACATCTTCTACTTTAAAGATGTGATATTTTAAAGAGAGTCTAATAGCATGAGTAGGGCAGTAGGCACCTTATACTTTTAACTTTAAAATTCACAAAACAGTCATTGTGACTTAGGTTGGGTTTCTCTGGAGGAGGCTAACAATTTCACATCAAAATTTCATCATTTTGACTAAGTTTCCCGGGGCTGAAAATGTGGCGTTTTCTGGGCGTTGGCTACCTCTGTTTAATTGCTTTTTTAAACTCAAGATAGCTGATTTCAATTCAGCAAAGCAAGAAAATAAGGGCAATCAGCAGGAGGGACGGGTGTCTACCTCTATTTCGCTGGGCCTGCTCTCCTTCTTTATGTGGTGTTTGTATTCTTATCGTTTCTATATTTTGCATGGAGGTCAGCCTTTTTTCTGTCAATCAAAAACTTAAAAGAAAAAAAAAAGAAAAGTGCAGGTCTTTGTAGCCGGCTCACGTGGGGGGCCGTAGAGGGATTTTCCAGCAAACCGCTTACCCGTACGTGTCGTTCAAATCTAGAGGGCTATGCTCAGCACTTACAAGCTTCCGCTGTATTCACCATAAATAGAATGCTCTTGTAAGTTATTGGTTAGACTGGTGGTTCTCTTTCACCATGTTGTCGATTACTTTATTACTAGAATATTTGGTTACACATTGACGATTGAATGATTGCATTCGATGTCAGGATGCCGCATGCAGACACTGCCAAGTTCGCCATCTCGCGGAACTGCGTAGTACTAAAAACGTCGACGTTGCCTCATCCCAGACTGAAAATGATAAGATTAGCTATCCTCGTCGATTCCTCGATCGTGTCAGAACAACCTCCTCACCTTAAATTGCACATTATCAATAAGTGAATTTCAGTTGTAATCCGAAACCAGCAACCTGGTTGTTCTTCTCCACGTCGCCTATGGGAACATTCCCGAAATAGATCCCACGAAGGAAGAACCGAAGAATCCTACAAATTTTTTAATAAGTGCGTGGCCTTTAAGTTGATACCATACCGATAGTAATATTGTTTTTTACCTTTGACTGTTTTGGACTCGCATTGAAATTTATTTCAACGACGAAAAGAAGAGGACCGGTCTAGCTAGAAATGGATCCCAACAACGTGCAACGCACCAACCAGTCAAAAGGCACGTAGATTTAAGAGAGAGACAGAGGACGACAGACGTCCCTAGTAACTGGTAAGTAAGGTTTCGGTGTCATTGTTTGCAGAGCTACAGCTTCGAACTGTGCTTGCCATGTACGGAGTACACTTTTTTCGTAACTCCTATCGAACTTTTCTACAATCCTCTGCTCGTCTGTACAAATGTGGTCCACATTGCATTTACTCACTCCTCGTGCATTGTCACCACGTAGTCACTCAAACGGTTGTTCGTCGTCAACTCGATCGACCGGCCAGCCAGTACGCCTCAATGTTTCGGCATGCTTCGTACAGGAAAATTAAAGTTAGTTACCATTATCCGGCATCTTGTGGAACGCATGCGGCGCATCTCCTAAACATGTACTGTACATGGCCTTTATTTTATAAAATATTTTGGCACAAGTGAAAAGAAATTTCATTTCAAAGGAAAGAGTACATTTAAATTAGCTAAAAGCAGGAGTCTTGTACCGAAAGGCTGGCCATCTGTTCATTTCAAGGTACGACTGATGGAAACTCGGGCGCTGGCTGCTTGTGATTACCAGCCAACTTCGCAACCGGTTATAAAGCTGGTGCCTCTTCTTTCTCGACTGGCAAATTGCTATTCCTAACCGAACGTCACACACTACAGAAACACTTTTTCCCTGGCTGGAGTCTCAGGTTGATCAGAACATTCCGATTATCTCAGAAGCCACCAAGCTCAATAACCCGCCCCGGGGAGCCGAGTTGGATTGCCGAATATATCGATTTTTATATCTTAGCTTTCTTTAAATGGTCGCCTTAGCATTACTTTCAGAGAAAAAAAGAACAACTGATCAACGACACCTTCCTCCATTACAATAGCCTCAATTTAAACCTAATTTCAGAGATTAGAACCTGCTGCCACCCAAGCGAGCACTACCTCCCTCAGAACATGCTCACGACTATCGTTGAAGTCTTGAAGGACGAGCTCGCCTTGCCTGCAGCAGCAAACATGAGGAAACATCGCCCTACAGCAATGGAAACAGCTCTAACATGCTTAACAAATAGGAAGCCGTACATAAATTCATTGTGGACTTGCATTCGATCCCCTTGAAGAACCCAAACACCTCTATCAAAGCAATTATTGAACTGTACAGGGGTCTACCAGTGCTCATTCACAAACATTGTAGAAATAGTCATTCATCACCAAAAAAATAGAGTTCCAATCTCTTCAAATTCAACTTCTTTGCAGTAATATCTATCTAGACTACAAAAAGTGTCGAGTATGTTGAATTATTAAAAGAATCCAGAATAGTCTCCTGTACCTTGCAACTCACAAAAACCTGCATGACTCACAATAATTCACTTTGAAGGACCTTCAAAATTGACCACTCAGAGAATTGCACAACTCATCCACTCTTCCAGCTCAAGAATGCCATGACTGCAGGCTAAACCTAAATAGGATAAGTGTATGTACACAAAATCTTTTGGTGACTGACCATATCAGTCAATTTAACTCATGGCATAAGCAATTCATTCTCTCAAAACTCCATTGAAATACAAATAATACAAAACTCAATCCTAACAATTCCTGGAGAAGAAAAGAGAGAGTTCCATGCCTGCTGTTTTTGATCATGCATTCATGCACTTTGTTTCCATTTGATATACTGAAGCAGGTTTAAGTTCAACAAGAAGTGAGAAGCCCAAACCTATGGTGAATGCAATTCAAGAAATTTGCTAGAGAACACTAATAGCTCTGGATTTCAGAATGGTTGATGACAGAGACAACATGAATTCATGAGTAACCATTTGTGCAAATTCAGCAGCAGCACATGTTTGGGGACCCTAGGTTCATGATAATTACCACATTACATTATACCCTGATTTACAAAAGGACTAGATCAGCAGTGATTTTATGCCAGAACCAGCCAATGCTATGCTCAAGCAAAGTGAAACTGACAACTTGAAGGATGACACCAATGTTGAAAATATACAGACAATGGGGTTCAACATTGAATACTTCATTGTCTGCAACAATGCCATGTATGTAAACATCCCCACTCAACATTGAAACCATCATTGCAGAAGTATTATTATTAGGTCGCACATCACACTCAATGACATCAATGTGAATGCAATCAACAGCTGTGCTAAACAAAACTTTAGTATCTCAATGCATTCAATAAATTGGTCAAAAACTTCCTTTTGATAACAGTGCAGATTAATTGCACAGCTTCACATAAGGTAGGAGACAATGATCCCAGAACTAGTTTATGGAATTTAGTGCAATACAGTACCTTCAAGACAAATAGGCATCAACTTTGACTACTTTGAGAGCAAGTGGCAACTGTGACATTAGGAAAAATAGAAAAGAATGGATTTTGCAAGTTGTAAAGGACGATTGGGAGTATTATTAAGGTAAAACCGCTCATAGTCTACCACTTAAGCAATTATGAACATGATGTGGAGTGATGTGAGGCAAAACAAATATTTTAGTAAGTGCAAACATAGAAATGGTAAGGATTGCCAAAATTTTACTAATTTATTAATTTGATTCAAAATTACTAGGAATTATGAAAGCTCTCAATGGGCTTGGACCTATGTCCAAAGTCTAGTCATACAAAATTGCTCAATTAGAGAGACAAATTCCTATTAACTTAGGCATAAAAAAGGAGGTACATGTGTTATGTAGTTTGGTAATGAGAATACAATGTGTCATGCCATCCAATTGAGAAGCTTTTTTAAACCATCCTCCCTCCAAAATTTGAAATGAGTCTCACCCTTTGCTACTTTACTAACCAGTACCCCATTGCCAACCAATAAGGTGGTTCTACCTTACCCAAAACCGACTAAATAAGTTATAGGTTAATTTTAATGTGCAAGAAGTAACAAATTGGCTATTAAATTCTATTGGTTGTTGCAGTCTTGGCTAAGAACTAATTTTTGTGAGAATTTTATCTAATGTGCATTTAGATACTAAATATTTTAAGTAGCAATGGAGTAAACTTTAGCCAGTTTTATAAATGCCAATAGGAGATCTATGAAGGATCCCTTTAAGATTTGTATATCTATGTATTAACTTAAGTGAAAATTGGTGGAAAGACAACACTACAATAAATAATGTAGTAAGTTATTCCACTGTGATGTTCTTGGTATGCATGGTGTAGGCATTAGGGAAGTTTTTGGAGCTGCCCTAAAAATTTGACTCCTTTTTGTAGAAAGTACTAGGTTTTTTTTCCAAGGGCATTGGTTGCATTCTCTCCATATCAAAATTTCCAACTTCATTTCTTCCAAGATTAAATTCTCATTGGCTACTTTCCTCCAACTTCAAATTTGTTGAAGCTACAATCTTCTTCTTTCAAAGACATGTTGATTTTGAAACTACATTTTGAATTCCATTATATTTGGTAGACACAAAGGACAAAGCAAGGATTGGCCACCAAAACCATCCCCAAAATGATCACCCACCTCCATCCTATCCAAACATTTTAAGCCCCTCAATAGCTAATTCTCAAGAAATACCCACCTTATTCAAGAACACAACTACCTCCAACAACCCATGTATTAACTTTGGCATGGATTCAAAATGGCAAGTGGCTAAAATTTGAAAATTTTATGAAAGCAATGTCTGCATATCCACCTTTCATTTTTGCAAACCATTTGGTTGCCAATACTACCAAATTTTTTTGTCCAAATGTGGATCTTCCATTTTTACACTCCAACCAATTTTTTTCCAAGGCACTGGCTACCAATCAACTTATTTGTAGTTCTCCTTGAACTTTGGCATGGTATGAAACACAAATCTAAACTTGTCTAAAATTGAGGCACTAGTAGTCAATCATTTAAAGAGTTTTGGAACAAATCATGTGCAAGTATGAAGTGGGAGAAATTTTTCCAATGCAGAAAGATAGGATATATGAGGATAGCAAAATTTTCAAAATTTCATTCCCAAAATTGAAATTACTATAAATTTTGGGAGCCTAAAAGTACCCTTGATTAATAGCCAATGTCTAAAGTCTTTTAATTCCAATCATTCAAGAATTATTTTCCCACTCACTACTTCATACTTTCTTGTTTACTAGTTGGAGACAATGTGTCATAACCTTATTAGTCCTAATCTTGAAAATTCAAGGACAAAAAAACAACAACATTCTAAGCTTGAGTTCTAACCCACTATTGAAAATAGTGCACCCAAGAGATTGAGTACTGGACATGGTTGACAACTAGAGCCTCAACCTTACTTGCAGATGTATGTTACGATATCTTATGTTGGGATTGTGCCAATTTAACGAGTGTGTGCTCCTACATGTTCATACAAGCATTGGGTGCCAAGTCGTTGGGTGCCATGACCTAGGACTTGCTCACATCACTTTAATTAACTTTCCAGTTCCAAATATTGGTGTGTTAGTGGTGAACATGGCATGAGCTATGAAATCTCTGAGTACGAACTTATTACACTGTGGTCTTCCTATAATCCTGTCTTGTCTAGAAGCCACTTAGCCTTTGTTCATATCAAAAAGCCCCACTATAAGCTAACTAGAAGAAACTGATAGTGTCCAACTCAACATTTTTGTTGGAATTGAAATTGACCTACCTGAATTGACGTTTGAGCACGCTGATTTGGACATTTTTAATGAATCTGGAGTCTCAGATGTGTTAATTTGGAAGTGTTTCCATCTAGACTGAGACTGGTCTGCAGACAAAATTAATGTCATCCTGATATGCTTTCAGAGGTATCCAAACAAGAGAGTAGAGCAGCTCTTGCATGTGAAAGGCCAAGAAGCTAGGAGATTCGAAACTTAACCCATAAGCATTGGTAAAGGGACCAGAAGTGTCCTGAGATAGTGTAGTAGTCCAATTCAAAGTGATGTAACTTTTGCATCTGATGTCTGAAATGAAATATAAATTTTTTTGGAAAATCTGTTTGCTCTTTTTTCTCGTTTAAGTGGTAAAATTCTCAGATCAATTCAAAATGTACTAATTTTTTGAAAACTATTCAAAGTTCATGGGCTCAATTTGAGTTCACCATATTGAATTTTGGTGGTTGCAACTTTGGGGGCTTGTATCTCCTGCATCCAATGTTATTTTTCAATAAAATTTATTGTTTTATGTTCCCCTTGAAGTCTAGTTACTGTGGTAAAATTTTCATGTCAATCCAAGTTGTTTTGAATGATTGGGAGCAATTTAAAGTTCAAAATCTAGACATTTTTGGATTACGGTGTTGTAGACTTCAACGACTTGTTTCTTCTTCCATTTTCAATAAATGTTTTTTGGAAAAGTTGCATATACTAGTGTAGTTTGTGTAATAAAAAATTTGTATTGATCAAAGAAGTTATAAGTGATTGAGAAGCATTTTAGTAGAAAGTATTTCAACCTTGAATGTGTTTTTTGCAATTTTTCTTGCTATTTTTTGACATTTCAAAGCCATTTTGCAAACACAATGAATCAATTGAAATGATATTTTCTTTCACCAATGTGTTGTGTATGCTAGTTTTGAAGTAGTTTATAGTTTTTCATTTGAGTAGGTTTAGAAATTTAATTTCACCTCAAAATGTGTTGCTAGGGAAATTTCAACATCTTCTTTCAATACGAAAATATCATAATCTTGCAATCTATGTGGTCAAATGGCTCTAGATTTGAGTTACATCATTTGTAGCATGTACACTACGAGATTGTAAAATTGAGATTTCAATAATTTAGTGACATTTAGATTTGTAACACTTCAAAAGCTATGATATTTTTAAACCCAAAAGTCCCTAGGCATTTACTATCGGGAATAAGGTATACACATCTAGAACCACCACTTTTTTAGCCCACTAGTAGAAAATTCAATTTTTTGTTTTGTTTTAGTCGTGTTGATCCAGGTCAATTTTTTGTTGATTTAGACAAAAATCAACAGAAACTAACTTAGATCAACAAGACCAAAACAAAAAAAAAATTGAGTTTTTTAGTAGTGGCCTTGGACATCTCGGATATCTCGATGGTCAAAATGATGAAATTTTGATATGAAATTGTTAGACTCTTTGAGAGAATCCCTACCAAAGATGTTTCATATTTTTATGACATTTACACAATATTGTATGAATTTTCAAAGTTGAGAACATAGGGTACCTAGTCATGTCACTAAACTCCCTTAAACTATCACCTTTTAAGCTTGAAATGCTTCAACTACCATAGATTGCCTCAAAGAACTCTTTAACTCCTCATTGTTTGCTCTTACGCACTTGTGGTAATTTTGAGACATCAAGTAAATCCTTTTCCATTTAAAAATAGGATATCCCTATTTACATGATTAATCTTCAACAAGATGTTTTTTTCTATAATTTTAAAGGTTGTTTTTACTATTCTTTACAAAATTTAATTCAAGTTTAGAAATTTAAATCTAAAAGATTCTTTTAAAGGTTTGAAAATTGATGAATTTTTCCTATTAAATTGAATATTTTCTATAAAAATAGGCAAAAAGTAGTTGGTATTTTTAGGTGTTGAAGAATGATTTTGTATGGAAAGTTTAGACATAAAAATCATATTTCATTGTTTGAGTGCTCAAACATTCCATTAAAGTTGTAAACAATGCCACAATGGTCAATTTTGTTTTGAATTTTTGATGGTTTGATACTTTTTAGAATTAAAAACATCAAAGCATTTATTTTCTTGAGATTTTTCAAGGATTCATTTTTTTCATAGATTTTGGAGATAAATACATGTAAATCTATAGTTTGGAAATATATTTATTTTTGTGTTTAACCAATCTTTCATAATTATTTTAAGTTTATATTTATATATATTTTTCCAAAAGCTCATACTACTTAATAGTACCCCATGTGGCACAAAATTAGTAAGTTGTTTCTTCTAGTTACACATCATTACTTCATATTATGCAAGTAATAAGTCTTCGATTATTGTTCAATTTATTAATTAAGCAATTTACTATTAGAGTATGTTTTGAAGTTTATAATATTAAGAGACATTAATGTACTCTTAGGTATTATATGAGTTCAATTCATACACTTTGTGAGATGAGGTAGAATTGTCTAAAACCATTCATTTATGCTAAATTATTGATGTGCATAGATAAATTAAGTTAAATTTACAAGTAGAGATTTAAAGATGAAGTCTCATATTGTTATTTTAAGAAAAATTATAATTATAGTTTTTAAAAATAAATGTCAAATTTTGAAGACACCTTAAACTTATAAGGATGATGAGGTCTCAAAGTAGTCAATAAATGACTTTCCGGAAATGAAGAATGCAACTATTGGTTAAAAAATCAAATAATTTCAAGCAAAGTACCACTTGGTGATAAGTCTTATCCATCTAGAGGATTAAGTGGTTAACCTTAAAAGGACGTATTTCTATCACCAAGGCAATGTTCCAAAAACTATTCTAAAATGAATATCTAAAACCCTCACTTTTATAATTTTTTTAAAAGTCATTCATTGACTCATTTAGTTCTCAACTTCTTTACCTAGATTAAAATGCAATAAGGTTCATCTTTCAATAATCTTCTAAAATATGAATAAAGGCTTTACTAATTTAACCTTGGAAGGATAGATCCATGACCACTGATTTTAAGTTTTATTGTCCATCACTTTGTTTGCCGCTATTTTACAACTAGATTAGAATGAAAATTCTTATATTTGTTTCTCAAAAATGAAGTCATATGTCTAATACAAGTCATAAAAATTTCAAATTTTTTTGGAAAACGTTGAAATTATTGCAAATTTTTTAAGAAAAAAATGAAAAAAATTCATATCAAATACAAAATATATTAGGAAAATCTAAAATTTTCACTATAAATGTATATTTTAGTGTATAACATCATGGTATAAAATAAATTTATCATGTCACTCTAAAATTAGAAAATCAACAAACCATGGTTATAAATCCAAAATTCATATTGTTGTAAAATATTGAAGTTTTTTATTATTTCAGAATTTCCAATTAGAGTAGAAACTACACTTGATAAGCTTCATTTAATTTGTTGAATCAAAATTTTAAAAAATATTTTTATGTCTAAAATTCACATCAAGTGTAAATAGAAAGAAATGGCCAAAATACATTGAATAGTTGCAAAAAAGACCAACTTGTTTTTGGTAGTGCTTAGGTAGTTTCTATGGGAGTAATATAAAAAAGAAAAAAAAGAAAAGAAAAAAAGTGTTCTTGTATATATTTATATATAAAGATATTATAAATAATGTATACACCTTTTAGAAGAGGGTACCTTAAGAAAAAAGCTTAGAAAAGTTTACTAAGCTGAAAAACTAGAAAAGTGTAGATTCTTATGAAAATAGTTACTTTGATGTTACAATTTGTAAAAAATATGAAAAATGATTTACAAAAAAACTGAAATTGGCAATTTGAGAGAACTTTATGACAAAGAGATTTAACCAAAAGAATGATCTTCAAACCGTTTTTAATGTTAAAAAATGCACACACAAAGAAGTCTAATTGGCTTGTATGTGGAAGACATCAAATAATTCTTTTTAAGTGCCCTTTAGTAGGCACATTTGCACATGTCTACCTAGTGTGGGAATAGACCATAAAAATTTCAACTCTAAATCATTAGTTTTGGGTACTGCCAAGTACTAAAAAACCCTAAATTGCAAAATGTGACAAATTAGCTAAATTTAAATTTAAATATAATATTTTTTTGAATTTAAATAAATTATAAGGGATTAAGGAATGTGATATTTAAATATAAAATAATTTTTTAATTTAAAAAAAATAAGGGATGTCATTACTATCAAGTTAGCCATCTCCAATTAAAAATTTCAAGTTAATCGGGTTTTTGCTTCAAAAGTTATAGAAGATGAGAACTTTGTCACTCCAAATGTAATGCAAAATAATACCGGTCTTTCTTGCAATCACTCCACTACAAGGCTGATCCATGGATAAAGAATCTTCTTCTTTAGAAATGTCAATAAAATATAATGAGGGAATTTACCATACTACTCACCAACAACATACTCATGACAATTTTTTTTAATAAATTGGATGAAAAAACGTTTTTTTTCCATCCTACAGTCTCAGGTGAAGTCATTCCAAATGACGTTTTACGTCCCCAGCAGCGTTTCAAAGTTACCATTTGCTGACACCTACATGGTCGATTGGTAGGGGGGATAAGGTTTAGGATACTTCTGCTTCATTGGCAGCGGTGTTGGTCCACGTTTCCTAAAGTCATTTTAGATGGGCAACAGAGATACATCTTCCTGGTGTCGGTTGTCGGATCGAATTTTGTTTCTTGTTTTAATATGTAAGATATGTAAGACATGTGGGGCTCAGTTCGTTCAAGTCATAAGAAGTACAGTAACTGGCCAATATTTTCTTCTATTTTTTTAAAACAACTAGCCAACATGTTTGAACACGGGGGACCGAACAACCAATGAGCCGTTAGTTTTAGCTTCAATTACAAAATGTTGCTGAGATTCTACACCCTTTGTCTGTAAAGCTCTTTCATATAAAAAAGTTTTATTCAATGTCAGTTTTATACAATGCCACCATATCTTGCTCAAGAAATCCCACGTGAAGAAACTGCCATTACTTCAACGCATCGGAGATTTCGATTCGTAGAGACTAGAGAGCTTGCATGAATTGCAGGTCTTTTGCAAACCTCACATGATGTCATCATCGATCAACAACGCATCAACAAAAGCAGCTATTCCATGAACTGAACCTCCGTGGTCCCGTAACTGTGGACAGTTACAGTTACAATAAACAGTAACCTCAGATTGATGCAACATGCAGACAGACATTCACAGACTGGGGACTCTGAAGGGCGAGTTAAGAACAAACGAGAGCTACTAATATCTTGATGCCACCAACAAACAAGCAGAAATCTCCAGAAATTAATTAAGAATGCTTTCTCAAATGTCATTAGATCAAATAGAATTATGTACAATTTCTCTATCATCTGTGGAGTCCTACAAATTAGAGTTAGCGACCAAGTCATTGAGCACGACGGTCGTGGACAAGGCCCTGATCCGCGATTTCACCTAAACTCTCCTGTTGATCAAGTGCGGCTTGATGGAAACCAGCCATCGCCTGGCTCATCAGCTGTTGCATCTTAAGTGCATTCTGCACATTCGGATTCAGCGGACTCCCTGAGCTCATAGCCGCACGTCTAGAAAGGAGGTTACTAGTCACAGCCTCAGGCACTTTGGGCAATTTCGGTCGCTCAAACCCCTCTGATTCCGAGCCCTCACCAAAGTTGGACAGCAAACCTTTAAAATCTGGAATAGCTGAACCGAGAGGATCCAGGAAAGGATTCATAAAAGGATTCATCTTCGGCAGTGCACCTCCGAAACCCTGCTGGGCATTGTAACTCATGAACTGCTGGACTTTGGACTGCAACTCCCACTGCAATCTCACGATCTGGTAGGCCATCATGAGACCCACGTTATCATTGAGAGATGGCCCCATGGGGGGCATGGCCGCTTGCCGGTTCATGAAGGAAGGCCATCCGGAGAAAAGCTGGCTCATGTTGGGCAGGGCACCCAGGTTGCTGGGGGGAAGAGGGGGCGTCATCGAGTTCGTTGCAGCTTGCTGTTGTCTGTGGTTGAGCTGGTTCAAGGCGTCGGACAGACTTTCGGCAGGCTCGTAAGCGGCGTAGTTGCCCGAGGGCGTCCGTTTCGGTTGCGTCACTTTGGGGTGCGTGTGGGTGCCTTCGTAGCTGGTAACCACCAGGCCTGAATCCTCCGTCGACCTCTCCACTCGCTTTCGCACAGGGCAATTAGGCGTCGTGCAGCGGTAATAGTTTCTGCACATCATCCGTTCGGTACAGTACACGTTAAATGAAGAATCCACAACTCGAAAACCATACTCTTAGGTTCGATACACTATGTAATTATCAGAGAGTCTTAACAAACTACCTTCGACAACGCAAAATTAGCAAGAGTTCGCGGATTTGATCAGTGTAGATACCAAATGTAATTTGTGACCTACAGGTACTTGACCAGGTCGGCGCTGTAATCATATGTGTTTTCTTTAGTCTACTTCTCAAACCTTATATTCGATACTAATTAAGAAAAATGGTGCACAGAGTACAGACATATCCCTAAAGTATTTTTCGTGAATTTGAGTAGCGAGGAACTAGTATAAACTAGTACCTTCTGGAGCATCCTGGCTAATAGATAGAAACGGCCATTTTTCAAGAGATATCTTGCCACTATTTCCACGCGCCCGTATGGAATTTCACATCTATGATTGAGTTCAAGATGTAAACCAGATCTAGTTTGATAGTAAACCATGAATATCAAAACCTGTGGGACAATCTAGGCAGTGCTCATGAACGAATAACTGATGGTTCAGGAACAGGCCATTCAATTTTCCTTGAGAAGTATCTTCGTCGTGCGACTGTTATTGACGAAGACAGTTGCGAGTTTCAAATGAATCTCACAAGTACTAGGAGAGCTAGTTACGTACATGGCTAGTTCTTGACGAACATCCAAAGTAGAGTAGCTGTGCATAGGCAATACCTTGGATGCGGGCTATTCTTCACAGGCTTCTGGCCATACTTCCGCCATTTGTAACCGTCGTCCATGATGTCAACCTCAGTTCTAGTTTTGATGGAGTAACGGGGCTCCCGCAACCTCTTCGGACCCTTCAACTTCTGCTGCTTAACCCTGCCAGTCGTAGCACAGCACAATTGCAAAAAAATGAGAACCCGCCTGGCCTGTGAATATGTAATCGACGTGGAAGCCAAACGAGAAAGTCAAATTCCATCCTGTATACTTCTAAAGTTCAGTTTGTGATCAAGTAACAAAGTCGAAACCAAAGTCTGCCAGAAGAAGAGTCTAGCTACTCACGACTTGTGCCCATGGTTTTCGACTTCCATATCCTCCCCTTCACTCCCATCGTTCGCCTCTTCGTCTCGATCGACGGACTTCCGCTTGCGTCCCTTGCCCACATCCACGCCCGAGCCCGTGGATTCACTGGTCCCCATCTTGCCGTGCTCGTTGCTGCTAGACGGCTCACTGTCGCCGCTCACGGACGTCGACAGGCACTCGGAATGGCTGACTCTTGCCAAGTCCAAACTTTGAATCGGCTTCAACTGATCAGCAGCTGCCACTGGTGGGGCGTTCACACCCGCCGAAGCCTCCGAATTGTTCACCTTGGGACTCCACGTTTGCAGAAACTTCAGTTGATCCCCCGAAAACAAGGGCGAGGGACAAATCATCCCCAGGTCGGAAAACCCGCCCATCTCCCCACGAGGAGACATCAATCCCTTCGGAGAAAACAAACTCATATCGAAGTACTGGGAGTCATGCAGGTACTGCGCCCACGCCAACTGATCTTTCGGCGAATCTTGAGCTCCCGCTTCTTCCCCCGGATTGCTCATCCTCTCACTCGAATCAATCGCCGCCTTGGGCGCCCGGGCCATTGAGAGAGGCTGGAGTACTCGGCTTAACTGTCAGCTTCCTTCAATCAGAACTTCGTCTCGATATATCAGTTCTGTACACACGCACTGAGCAAACTTATTACCCTAGATACAACCTGCCATGCTAAAGCCACCTTGCTGCTTAGAGGGAGTCTTTGAGATGGGTTGCGAGAGTGCCTGATTGCAGTGCCTGATTACAGTACTAGAAAACCCCGCAGGCGGGGGCAAATCGAAGCAGGCCGCCCAGACTCTAGGGGCGCGCACTGCACTCCACCTAAGAGACCCGCAGCCTAGCTAGATTCGTCACGCCAAACTCCGAGTTTCCACTTGTTTCACCTTTCCTTTTCTTTTCTTTTCTTTTTTATCTTAAAACAAGAGGGGCAGAGTTCCCCTGCACGGCATTATAAGAAGGTAATAGGAAGTAACATTACCACCTGTTCTCCAGTTCTACTGCTCCAGTTAACTGAACTTACCCCAAGTCCCGAATGCTTCTTGGTCCCGCCTCTTTCTGCCCAGCTTCCCTGGCCCACAGAAGTCTTCGCACGCGCTCGGAACGACTACAGGGAGTCGCGCTTCACGAGCTTGGCGGTGGCGGACGAGGAGATCCGGAGATGGGCTCTCATCGGGCACACGCGAAATCGCACCGTTCCCTCATTTGTTTCAAAAACCAAAAAAAAACAATCGCACTGTAGAAAAGCGCCACTTCACGGCAATAGATTCTCCCTCCGTATATCTAGTAAATCCATGTCTACCCACTGTTGAAGAAACGATTTTAGAACAATTCCTGTAAAAAAAACCTTTGATCCTTAGTTTTTAACTTTTCATGCAGTGTTATATCCGAATGTCACATTCTTCGGTGTGTTGGAACGGCCCTTCTTTCATTTGCCACAAGAAAGTATACAAACTCAATCAATCTACTAATAGAAATGGTGTTTTGGGGTGTTCCTATCCTAAATCTCTTTTGTATGAGAGGCAACCCACATAACATTGTGTAATCAGGAAATAGTCCAAAGCCTCCATGCTGGGGAGGTAGACACTTGGGAGGAACTTACTAGTTCTAGGGTTGGCTGAGGAGAAATATAAGACGATTTTGTTCAGTGTAGGAGTCCTCTTTTCAAAGAAGCAAAAGACCCCCTTGCCTCGTTGGTAAACCATGTCATGGGCCAAGTTGCGCTCTGCCTATCTTGGGGTGCACTAAGTTAGCAGTACTTTCATTGCTGAATCTGAATTTCTTTTTCACATGTGCTTGGTCTATTTGTTGAAATGGTTGGTTATCTGATTTATATCTGATGCTAGCCAGTCTTGAAAATGCATGCATGTGAGAGGGATGCCTTGCACTTTCTTCTCTGGATTTAGTCTTGGTCTTCTTCCTGCCCCACAGGCCCACACCTAGAGTCCTAGACTATTCAAGTTTATGATTGTCTTTGGCAGAAGAATTCAGTGAATCGCTTTTCTTCTTCTGGAAAAACAGTCCTGCACCATTTGTTTTTATTTCTATTTTCTTGGGGCACAAAGAGAAACACTTGATTTCAAACATAACATTGTTTACCAATGAGGCAGAAGTAAGTTCCTTTTGCATCCTTGAAATGGGGATGCCTACAGGAAACAAAGTTGTCTGTTATATTATATGACTTGTATGCCAACCCTAATCCTTGAATTAACTGAAAGAGTTTCTCCCTCCGAATCATCAAAGGAGGCTTGACCCCTAAAGAACCATGACCTGTTTATTCAATGTTTATGAAAGCAAAAAAAATAGTACCCTACTGTATCACTATTTTATGGAATGGAATGCAAGTGGAGGGAGGAGTTGTGCTGTAATAAGAGTTTGGCTTCCCTGTGCTGAGGTGGAGTGAGGTGGAGCTGTGGAAGGTGCAATGCAAGGTTTCCCGAAACAACTTCTTAACGAGTTTTCAACAATATCGTTCGGACCTGACAATTATGGCCTGGCTATTCCGTTCTGCACACGATAGCATATAATGATACTGTGGCTAACTATTGTGCCCCAACTCAAAATCACCCATTCGATTTACTTTTTATTCTAAAATATTGTTTTTTATATTAAAAATTCAGTGAGTTTCTCTTGTAATGTAAGCCTATCTAGTATACTTTAAATGAGGTCGTTGTTTTTTTGTTTTTTTTTACATTGAGATCTCTAAAATTGTGCATCCCTACCTAGTCTATACCTTCAATTAGGGTATTCAATGTTTTGTTTGTTTTGTTCACAAGTTATAGTGAAATCTTTTGGACCTTCTTTTCCCCAGTCATGTCCTTGATACTGTCAAAAAGCTCTTAGCGAGGGTCATGCACAGGATTTTTTTCATGGTGTTTTGACTCATGGGAGAAAAGATACTAAATTTCAAAAAATTATAAATTAAAATTATTTTTTATTTTAATTTTGATTGTGGCAATGGTATAGGGCATACTAGTCCTATATGAAATATGATTAAATTGATTCCTACAAGCAATGAGGGACAAAGTTAGTGTTACCAACAAAATTATTTAGTGACACACTAACACTAGGAAGATTTGTTTTTTGGAAAATTGCTAAATTATAGTAATAATCCAATTTGCACTAATTGGACAAAATCAATGAATTATAAACATTTTTTTAATAAAGGAGGGTGAATGCAAGAAAGACTAGTCCTATTTTGTGTCACATTTGATGTTTTTGAGTTGTCCTAAGCCATAACTTTTTCACATTGATGTTCATGTACTTGAATTTTTTTTTGAAGATTAGTAACTAGACAATTATTAGAGAAATTATTTTACTGAGACAAGTTATCAACACAAGTTTGCAATTGTAGATAAGATACATGATTAGGGCTAAGGGCTTTTATTGCCCATCAAGGCACAAGAAGCTGCAAAAGTGGGAGTGTGAAGTTGTGATGCTTACTAAATTCAAGTTTCAAATTTATTTCAAACTTTGAGGTCTATTGTAGTAAGTCACTTGCGATGGAAGATGTAGCATTAACACTTTGGGAGGATTCTTCATTAGCACACAATGTTGTGATGAATTTGTTAGATAGGCATGATGGCAAAGGGCATGTGATTACTATGGATAATTACTTCACTTTCATTGGCTTGTTCAAAAAATTGTTAGAAAAAAACATTTATGCAACAGGGACAATGCATTTCAATTGGGTAGACATTCCCCTAGTTCTAAGAAATACTTAGGCCTTCAATAGAAGTGTTCAAGGCCCTTAGGATGGAGAATGCATGAGCCCTAAAGGTTGAGTGCCATTATGTAGAAGGACAAATGATCAATCCTAGGTAAATGCAAGAAAAATTAACCGTTTTATGTAGCATTTTCTACAATATTGGTAATTTTCTTAGAAGTACTTTTTAATTAGAATTTTTTTTTTTTAAATGTAATTTTTTTAATGTATACACCTTTAACCCCTAAATGCCCAAATTGCATTTTTTTGGCAATATAGAATTTTTGGGTAGCTCACTACAAATGGAGTTTTTATTTTTTTTTGCTGAAAATTTTAATATATTATGTGCTCAAGGAGTATCTTTAAGACCCAAAAATTTTCATAAATTTTGAATTCATGGTTAAAAAGTTATTGTATGATATGTACTTTTCTTTGCTCGATGGGCAGTCCAGGGAGCAAAAAAAACTTCTTTAAAAATCATTCTCTTAAGAAATTAAAATTTGAAATTGGCTCTCTTAATTTATATATACATGGAAAGCTTTGAATCATTCCATTTTGATCAATGGGTCAAAAGTTATGAGGAAATTTAGTTTGTTGAAGTTTGTGGGTCATTATTGAATTTCTACTTTAAGATGAACTTTAAAATCCTTTATTTAACTCAATTTTCAATATTTTTAAAAAAAATATATATATATATTAGGTGTAGATTTTTTATTTTAATATTACAACCATTGGGATTGGCATTTTTCAATTCCAAAAATAAATTGTTAACAATTTAGTATTTTGAATCATTTTCTACTTCTTTCTACTTACTATTTTTTCCCTATATGTTGTATGATTCCAAATGATCTGAAATTTTTCAAGCATGTAGCCAACTTCACTTGAAAAGTGAATTTATAGAGTAACCAACATTTTGGATATTTTTTCATGTACATGAGACCTTCTGAAGTACAGCTGCCCGGATTTTCGCAGGGCCCAAAAAAGGAAATTTGTCATTTCAAATGCTATTATCTTGCAATCTATGCTGTGGAAATTTCTAAAAAAATTTCCACATGTTTTCAAACAAGCTTACTACAAGATCCTATGTTTACATGTGTCTAAAAATGTTTTTCATATAAAATTTGGTGCTTATATTAGAAATGGTTGTTTTTGAGTGTTTTTGGTGAAAACATAGTCTTCGACCTTTAGGGGTTAAGAAAAATGTACCGTAGGAAGGAAAAGCATAGAAAATTTCTTTAAGTAAGAGAATTAGAAAAGTACAAAATTTCATGAAAATAGATATTTTGACCTTTTAATTTGTAAAAAATAGGGAAAAAAATTTCAAAGAAAATAAAAATTTTCCATTTGGAAAGACTTTATGGTGAAGAGATTTCACCAAAAGAATCATGTTGAAACCATTTTGAACATTCAAAATTGTTTGTGCAAGGGAGTTCTATTTAGATGATTGTAGAGGATATAAAATAATATTTTTTAAATTCTTTTTGGTGGGCACATGCTTCTCTAGTATAGGAACAACCCACACAAATTTTACCTCTAAATCAATAATTTTGTGTAGTCTCTAATACAAAAAACCCCTAAACCACAAAGTGTGACAAATTGGCTAAATTAAAATTAAATATAAAATGATTTTTGAAAATTTCTGAAAAATAATTTCTTTAATAATTGTCTAGCTACTAATCTTCAAAAAAAAAAATTCAAGTACATGAACTTCAATGTGAAAAAATTATGGCCGAAGACAATTCAAAAACTTCAAATGTGACACAAAATTGGACCAGTCTTTCTTGTATAAAATATAGTAATATTTTGATGTTCACCTAGAACATTACAAGAACTCGAAAAATCCAAAACCATACCTTGGAATTAGAATTAAAATTTAGTTGCCCTTTGAGCATTGCCATGTAGATGGTTATGCTAGTTTTGGCAATCATGCTTTTCTTCTTGCTACGATAGCGGCTCTCTTTATTCAATCTCCCCACCTGTTGTGTCCCAATTGGGTCCTCCCATGGGTGAAGCTCTCTTCCGCACCCAGTGAAGGCTCCACTTCAGCTTGTAATTTCTTCTTTGTGCCTCCATATTGTATGCTTGAACATCATGAAGCCCCTCTGCAGGTCATGGGATAATACATGGAAACCTAAGTAAATGTGACCAAGCCAATATAACTAGCTAGTCACATCAATTTTGGTGCAACCACCTACCTGTGTACCACAATCTTAGCAACCCTTTAACATCATGACATGACAATGCACTTGAGGAGGGGAGGGGACATGTCATTGTGTGGTTTAACACGGGTCTGCCACATGCTTTGTCAATTTAGTCCCAACCACCTTTGAAAAATCAGAGCAGATTTGTTTCTTGTCTAGCTTATAAATGTCTTGATTCTTTCTACTTGTAAATGGCTTCTCTCGAACCCCTCAATCTCTGAAAAGTGAAAACTACGTGGGTTGACAATGAACGTCTCCAAGGTAACTGAATTCAGAGCAAATATGTGCTTGGTCGTGGGCATGCTTGCCGCCAGACCCGTACGGTAAGTTACAAAGCTGAGAAGCACTCATGGCAACTGATAATAAGCAGTCAGTCACGTGTTAAATTGCAGTAGCAAGGGCAGGCTACTGGTACGTTGTGTACTATGATAGAGTACTTTGAAATGAGTTCATCATTTCACATTAAAAAATGAGCCAAGTTCTTGTCCTGAACAATAGCTCACCCTATTGTGAAAAAACACTTTTAAGCCATATTTATATATATAATGATGTTATTCAAATTTTAAAATGTTTCAAATTTTAGTAGGATAGTACTTGATAAAGTGAACTAAAGACTTTACTCTTGAATTTATCAATAAAATAAACGTAGATTTCATTGTTGCTTTTGGACTTCAACAATACCATAATATACAGGGATTGGCTTTCCTACTCGACTCATTTGGGACTAGAGAACCAAAAATAAGATTACAATCTCACATGTAAAAATCTACAACTGTAATTTAATTGAAAAAATAACTAGTAGCTACAGAATTGATGACCAGAGGGCAAAAAAATACTTACATCCATGCATTATCATTCACACAACCTTGAGTTTGCTAATGTGAATTTGCACAACCAACATGAATTGTTCACTCATATTACAATCAAAAAATGTGCAATTGAAGATACTAAAACTTCCAATTTGGAAATGGAATCGTTTCCCAAAAATTTATTTATTCCTATGTTTGGTTATTATTCTTTATATCTTTGGCAATAACCATTTATAAAGTAAGTAAACTCCAAACCAACCAAAGAAGAAATCAACCACTGTATACTTGAATTATATATGTAAAGGTACCAAATGTACCACAATAGTACATCTTGTTGGTTTTAGGTACACAATTGGTTTTGAATATACTTACTTTAAGTATTCTAAGCATGTTGAAAATGACTGTAGTCTGGGGATTTTAATCATTTTCTATTTGGTAAATTCTAATTTTTTGTAAATTTGGCCTAGTCATATTTACAACATTACTTATTTTCACACTTGCTAGTAGTGATAAAAGCATTTTTTATGTTGACTATTATAAGTGAAGGGCAAAATCAGCACCTCCTTGCCAATTCTTTTTTCTTTGGAAAAATAAGGTTTGACAAATGCTTTTGATATAGAAATATAATTTTGCAAGTTTTTTCCTCTATGTGAAGAAAAATCCCCAAAATTTGGAATTGAAAATGTTGTTGAAGATAGAAAAATAAGAACTTTCATGATCCTCCAAGGGACACTTGAAGGATCATAGAAGTTCTTATTTTGAAATTGTTGCTAAAGATAGAAAAAGACATTAGCTTTTTGGAAATACAATTTTTATTTCAGTTTGTGCTTGGAATCAAATGTTTTGCCACCCTAAGTTCAAAATGGAGTTTACTTACTTCAGTCATAGGATAGCACAAAAAAATCATAAACATTCAAAATGTTTTTTTTTCTAATAGAAAATATTTTGTTTACATAGAAAGGTTGGATTCATTCTATTTAGACTAGTAATAACAAAGTTACATAGAGTTTGTTTTTTGGGCAATCAAAGTATCTTAAAAGAAAATAAAAAATAAAAGACTTTCACAATTCATTTTTTAATTCAATTTCTTAAATTTTAAATTAAGAAGCTCGCATGGTTAATTTTTTTACTAGAACAATTTCATTGTTAGAATTATCATATTTTAATTCCATCTAAGAACTATTAACAATTTAGTTTTTTTTTTTATCTACTACCTACTTCTCTTTAACAATTTTCCTAAGAATTAAAAGTAAATACTTTTTTAATTTAAAAATTCTAGACTCTCAATTCAATTTTTCAATATAATACAATTAAAATTCAAAATCTATAGTACAAAAACTTAAGCCGTTAAAGTGATTCAAAATAAAAAATAAAGGTGAACTAGGTGCAAGAAAAAACAATTTCTTCACTTGAAAGTTGAAATGCAAATATCTTGCAATCCTACTATGTCAAAGTTTCTACAAAAAATTTCACACATTTTCATACTAGTCTAGTGCAAAATACTATAGATAGATATGCAAAAAACAAGGTTTTAAAAGTTTTTAACCTTGCAATAGATGTGGTAGTTTTGAGTGTTTTTTGATAAAAAAAAAAAAAAGAATTTAGTCCATTAGGGACTAAAAACTTAATATTCTGTGCTTCACATTGAATTTCTCTAGACTATTAGAAGAAATGACAATTTTTTAAAAGTTCTCTCTCTCTATATATAAAATTATTTTAGAAGTATTTTCAAATTTTCAAATAATCTAGACAAAAGTCTCTAGTAATAAACACAACAAATAACACAAGTGTTTCATCCAATCTTCCTACTCTCTAAATTTGATAGATGGATTTTATGCATAGAAATCTCAAATTAAGGCTTTATATTTCATTTCTAATATATTGAAGGAACATATATAGTAGAAGGATTCTTAGGCATACTCAAGGTTGACGAATCTCTACGTCCGCCCGAAAAAGGTGTCCGTAACCCGGACGCCAGCGAACGCAGTGTCCCTCTTGTCATCGAAAGGCGGACGAGCGGGGCGGGGCGGACGGCCCGAGGGGGACGCCCAGATCATGCGGACTAAATCAGTCCGCGTGTCGATCGGACGGCCGTACCGGGGCGGACGGGGTGGATGGGGCAGATGGCGTCCGCAAATGTCAGCGGACGCTGCTGACACAACGTCCGCATCCGGACGTCTCGGACGTCCGACCGTCCTGTCAACCCTGGGCATACTCAATCCTTTCAAAAAGAAGATCGTTGGTAGTCAAATTATTATGTGTAGCCGACAAAAGCAATAGGTGTGACTAAAGACTAACAATCAATAGTCTTTGTTGACTTTAATCATTGTTTGAACACTATAACTTTGAAATCTATAAAGTCCTAAAATGTTGATAGTTCCATGAGGATTTTATGTAGAAAGGGTTGTCATTTGACTCTTGCATATCAACTTTTCTTTGGGCTACTTTTAATATGTGTACTAGGTTGTTGCTCTCTCAAAAGACTCCATTGGTTCTCTCTTAAATGTTAGGATGCTTGTTGTAAGTTTACCCCTTTAACATTAGAAAAAGAATAGAGCCTCAAGAGGGCCATCTCAGCTAGTTCAACAATGCAAAAAATGAAAATAAAATAAAATTCCAATTTTTTTTAATATGCACTATTGGTTTAGTTTTTGCGGGTTTTTTGAGGTCCATTCTTTCTTTCATGCTTTGTTTCTTTGTGTTCTTATTTTGATTGTTTAAGATATTGTTGCACTTACAATGTATTGTACATAAACACATTTTTAGGATTTTTCTTAAAAAATATCTTAAAAATTAAACCCTAGGCATATTAATTACCAATGTATAGTATTCATTGTTTGTCTTATTTCTTACTTGATGAAAACACTCTCATTAGGGGAAAAATGGGGCCAAAAAAGGCCTTTTGTCTATGAGAAACTATGACCAACATTGAACATTAGACTGTTGAATAAATTTTTTTTTTACTATTGATTCAAATTTGGTAGCTCTATTGTGGCCCCATTCTTCCTCCCCAATGACTATTAATCCTTTAAATAATGCTTCAAATGTTGTTTCAATACAAGGTTAAAATCTTCATTTTTTTAAATTTATAAATTGAACTACAGGATATCTTAATGGACTTATCCAATTATATCTTATTATAATTACAGAGTGAAAAATTCACCAATCACAAGACCATAGTGCACAAATCCCACTAAAAATCACAATATTCTAATTCTTTCTAGAAGTGAAGTTTTGTCCTTCAAATTTTTTGTTGGCATAGATCTACATAAATTGTAGTTTGTAGCTTCCCAAATTATTGATGAACATTAGGGGAAATTAAGTTCTAGAGTCATTTTGTCTATCCTTTCATCTTTGTTGGGCTTTAAATAGTCATCTACACTACCGAGAACCTCCACAAGTTTTCAAGAATAACCATTAAAGGTTGAAGAGTTTAAATTGATATATAAATTTATGAAAATTTTACAAACTATTATCTAATTTTTCTAAAAATGAAAACAAAATGGTAGAAATGCCCATGTAACTACAACCATTTGAAGGTGTTTGTAACATAGGTACCTATAATATGGAAAGAGTCTATAATAAAGGTTTCTATAACATAGACACCTATAACTATAGCAGTCTATACTTGTAATATAGACTCTTAGGATCATGGGCTCATAGATTCTATATTCACATGCTAGCACTCTTCTAAATGGCCTTATGGATTTGTCCTAGTCCCTTCAAAATTTACAAAATCTCTAGAATTGAAGAAGTTACAAATCTCTAAATCAAAGTGCCACCAAGATTATCAAATAATAGGAAGATCAAGGAGCAAAATTTGATAATAAAAAATAGTGCCTCCATCTCTTATATTCAAACTCTAATTAGGATGAAAATAAAAGTTATAGTATCAATTGAAGCCTTCAATTGTAACTTTGGAGCACCACCTCTTCCTAATCAATGCAATTCAACTAATTTCATACAAATCAACATGATTGTTTGCGTAAAAATCTCATCTGCTACTTCAATTGTTCAAAAAATGATGGCTAATCAAATGCATGTGCAACTACAATCCACAAAGACACTAAGGCAAAGACTATCACTTCCATTTGGCATTTGAGACTTTCCTACTATGAATGCCATTGCATTAATAGAAAGACATTCAAACTTCTAGCTATGATATTTTTTTAGTGTAAGTGTGGGGAAGAATGCCATAGAGGTCTCAAAACAAGTGATGTAAATGTCTCATATTGTACATGAGATTCATTGTTAAGAGGAAAGATTAGGCTTGGCTTAGTTGGCTAGGAGGCAAGTGCAATTCTTCATTGCATTGTTGCAACCTGACTTCTTACATTGTCAACATATTCCTATGAGTACATTGCCTTGGTCCAAGGATCTCAATCATGACACATATAGGCACCATACTTGCAATTGGCAAAGGTGTTGGGTTGGAGAAAGAGGATTAGAGGCAAATAGACAAAGGAGCCTCTCAAGCAATCGGATTGTTGTAGTGAAAGGACACTAAAAATCCTAGTGTCAAGAAAAATGCCTCCACGGAAACATGCACCCCATTGGAAGAGAAAAAAGTGAGTGTTTCATTACAATTGCTATTATTCACTCCTCAATAAACAATGCTGTTCTATTCTTCTCTTCAATTTTGAGATTCATTTGCATCGTAGTCCTGTTTTTCTAGAAGTCAAAACTGCAGCATGAAAGAAACTGACAATACCTAATTTTGTGAATCCTCTTGTAGATTGTTGCCTTCCTAGAGGCACCTGGTCGATATGCACACCTTCAAATGGGAGAGTCCTTACTGAGTCCAAATTTGGATCCTCCACTGCAACCTCTAAGACTAAGACATGCATCTCCACCAATACCCTCTCCAATACTGAATCTGACGAGACCATATTTTTTGACACAGGGCTTTGACACCTCTTTGCCTCAAACACTACTTGACTGCAATCACGACTACTTTGACATGAGGAGATACAAATTTACGGTAGAGCTATTAGTATTAACATTAAAACTGCTGTAGTAGAAACATTGTCCGTAACGACCAGGCAAGGTGACCTATGCGAAGGCGAAGGCTGCCTCACTTATGGAATGACTGAGTTGACACACCACAGGCTTCCAAAGAATTTACGAAACCCTTTAATAGAAATCCCGCATCAGGTGCTGACTGAAGCTTGGTGCAATTTATTCTGTGAGTTGACTTCAAGTCTTATTTACAAGGAATTAAGCTTATTCATCTTGAAAATTGCTACTTGTGTAGCTAGCTAACTTTGTCATTCTTTGATTGCCAATTTTTCCACGACTGATCAAGCTGAAGCTACTTGAGCATTTGCTCGTTGATCAGAGTCGTTGACTTTTAGCAGCTCTAAGGAAGATGGTTGTGACAGCTCCGTAAGTGATGGTGAAGTGAGTTATTGGGTTTAGGCGGAGGGAGGAAAGATGGCTGTGAGAGCTTCATAAGTGAAGGTGAGGTGAGGTTTGCTGGAGTATGTCTTTGCTTGCAGGAATGCATTGATCGATGAACAGTAATTGATAAGGGAGAGAAGGACCGAGCAAATGCAGAGCTGATCTGAGATCTAGATCTAGATCTACAAGGGAGACAGAGAAAATCAGATCTCGCAAACTTGGTGGTTGGGGATTGTCGATAGTTGTTCAAATTTGTACAGATCGAGAAAACTTGTGTCGATCGCATGTTGAGTTCTTATTAAGTTTGAAATATGGGAACTTTCTTAAAATCCTTGTTGAATTTGAAATTGGGACACTTGTAGCAGCGACGACCTCACAGGCCATTGCCGGAGGAATGGCTGGATGAGCGCCTCCCTGCCCAACCAGGCATGAAAGACATTCGGCCCGCCTGATAATCGAAAGTTTTATTTTCTTAAATAAAACCAAAAAACACAAGATTAATCAATCCTTAAGCCCATATGTAAACCCTATATGGTGCTACATGTTGAACTATTGTAGCTACATGCCTAACGGCATTATGCTATAAGCCTAAATCCTACTCGCTTTGCTCCGTAGGGTTTAGGTGGTTCATCCTTTCTGGATGAACTTCATTTTTTCTGACATGAATCATCTAAAGAATCTTCCAATGTCATGGGCAAGGTTGCCACTACTATAAGTTATTCTTTGAAATTTGTAACACCCAAAATCCATTTTGTAAATAGATATCTATAATGGTGTTCAATTGAATTATTTGAAACTTGCAACCTCTATGAGCAAATTTACATACTTGAGTAGCAGATAATGAAATTCGTTGTTAGGAAAGCATCCAAAGATTCAAATTTCAATATTTACACAACCAAGGTAACTATGTAGATCCGAATAGACAACAATATACATGCACGCCAAACCTTGCATTGTGTCAAGTCTAGAGATTGTACTTGCAAGTCTTTTGGAAGCTACTAGAGCATGTCCAAATCGATGAGATGAAGTTGGTAAAGTAGCCTAAAAGACCTCTTACTACTAAGAAACTAGACAATTGACGAGACAAAGCTGGTAAAGTAGCCTAGAAGACCTCTCACCACTAAGAAACCAAACAATTGTATGATTGGGTTTTATGACCAGTGAAGGGCATATAGAACAAGGTTTAGTAGTACCGGAACTAAAAAGTGTTGTTACTGAGGGTCTTAGGAACAAATTTAGACCTACTTTTGGACTGGATTCATATTCCAAACATCATCATTAACACCAAGTGCAAACATACCTTGGTCATTTGGAACTAATTTCTTTGGACAAATATGACCAGGGCATATTGCCTGGAGACATTTATTTCCTATGGCACATTTCCAATAGCATTTGGGGACCTAGGTTGGCCTCCAACTTGGCATGTGGGCTTTTTTTATTGTTATTAGTTGCATAATATTGATTGAGAATAGTGATAATGGTATTGTTTGCGATTATTAAATACAATCTCAAAAATTTGAATATTTTGATTAACTTTGATCATCTTCACAATGTGCTTTTGATTGTATATAACTTTTGTCCCAAAATATGTTGCTACACGTTTTCGGGCATATAATCGCCTCTAGGTGTGTAATCGCCTTCGGTTGTTATTTCATTTGTTAATAAAAGTCTACCTTTGAAGGGGTTTCTCCAATATGTTGTTACACATAGTTATGATTTATGAATGTCCATTCTTTTCAAATGAATCATGGATTCATCACTATGATTGGTTTTGGTATTACTTGTAGAAAATCTATAGTCAACTCAAAGATTTTGAAATAAGTCTTTTGCAAGATTTTAACCCCTAAAGGACCAAGGCCTTTTTTTGCCAAAAAACATTCAAAGCTACCATTTCTATAGCAAAAGGTAAAAATACTTTAAAAAAAAAATTCACATCTAGCTGTAGGATCTTATACCTAATTAGTATGAAAATTTATGGAAAAAATTTCAGAATTTTTGACCGCAAAAATTGCATGATATTTGCATTTAAAGTGGAAAAGACAAGTTCTTCAGCACATTGTGGGACTAGATTTTTGACTTTGAGCATTCTTAACTTTAATTTTGTGCACTACAAAGTTTTGAGATTTAAATCTTTGCAGTATAAAATTGAGTTCAAAGTCTAGGATTATTCAAGATATTCAAAAAACTTAATTTTTATTCTTTAAAAAATTGTTAAGTAGAAGTAGGTACTAGATAGAAGGAAAATTTAAATTATTAATATCTCTAAAATGGAATTAAAATGCACTAATTTCAATGGTGAGATTTTCTTAGCAAGTAAGATAGATCATGTGGAAATCTTTTTTTGGAAAAATGATAAAGATTTCATTCAAAAATGAATTCTACAAGTTATTTTTTCAAAAAGATACTCTAATTGCCCAAAAAACAAGATTGTCCATAACTTTCTCATAAAAAAATCCACATAAAATGAATCAAAGCTCTATGTGTAGAGAAAAATATAATCTATAAGAAAAATATTTTAAAAAATTAAAATTAAAATTTTTGAATTTTTTTTTGTTGCCCATTGTCCCTTGTTTTGAGCTTATTTGGGTATAACTTTTATTTCTAGGCACCAATTGAAAAAAAAATTATATTCCTACAAAGGTAACAAAGCTAATAAATTTTTCTATATTCAAAAAAAGTTTCAAAAAATAATGAAAAAATTTCAGCTTGTAGGTACCTGCCCAAAATCCCATTTGTCTCCGAAGGGACAATGGTCCTTTAGGGGTTAAAATACACATTAATGGAAGATTTCAAAATATACGAAAAGTAGTTTGAAATCTTTATTCATATTAAATTTTTCTAATTGAATATATTGTAGCATACAACATGATTTTTTGGCATCTATATTATCTTGCAGAAATCTACAAATGCTTTGAATCTATAAAAAAATTTAATTCTACAAATTTCTAAATCTATAAAATTTCCTAAAATTCACTATATAATTCTAAATCTATAGAATTTGTCACTAAATCTACAAAATACCAATTTGAATGACTATAAGAAACCTTATTGTATATATTATAAGAACATTTACATTGCAATATTTATTTTTAAATATAATTACATCTATATTTCAATAACTAAATCTAAAAGAAGATCTAGAGAGCTTATCACATTTGCAATTTTACCCAACAATGCCACTCTAAGCTAGGAAATGTAAATAACATTGAAAAAACAAAAATATGACATTTGGGTCTTCAATAATGTCAATATGATCCATAAAACAATGATTGAACACAAGAAATTGACAACAATTGACAATACTCTACAACAAGTGAATCTATTGTACCAAACTTTACCTAAAAATTGTAGACTTCATCACACCTATAGGTTGAAGTGGGAACTACAATTCTCTCACCATGTTAAATCAACAATATGAAAACTCTACGTAGATTTTTTTATTTAGTGGTGGGTTCACTTTGCACCTATAAAACAAGAAAAAATATTGTAAATCAAGCCTGTACTCAAATCCTACAAAAATATTATCAACTCTATTAAAAGCTTGAAGTCAAAAACTACACTAAAATCTGTTAGCAATGAAAATTGCATATTGCATATACATGGGATTTATTTCTAATATATTAAGTAGTCCTACTATATAAGGGATTACAAGGTGACAAATACAATTATTCAATGTGTTTAAATTTGCCAATTTAACAAATTAAATGGTTGAATTCGACTTTATTTGTTCAATTGACAAATTAAACAAATAAAGTCAAAATAGCCACATAAAATGACTTTTGAAGCTAGTTACCTAAAAACATCTAAATTCCAAAGTCCATTAACTTGTTGTAATTGAAGATGGAAAGAGACACACTTTGCACAAGTGGGGTTGTAGTAAAAGAACTAATCTATGTAGGATAAATAAATTAGGAGCTCAATCATTTATGGCTAAGTCAAATGGAAGAATTATGACATCATTTAAGCATGGTAGAATAACTATTTAGAAGAAATTTTGAATTAAGTTAATGTAGATAATCAAGATAAATTTCATCTCCCAAAACTGGTTTGAGGTTTTGAGACTCCAACTAAAAGTTATAGACAAATTTTAGAGAGAGGTTGAAAGGAACATTTTTTGACATTTTTCAATACCTTCTCTGAATTTAGTTCATAACTTTTTCATTGGAGTCTAAAATCCTCAAAAAATATTTGAAAATAAAACTTAGATTGATAAAACAAATCTTTTTAATTTGAATTCTTTTGAAAAGAATTATTCTACTATGCCTAAATGAGGTCTGAAATTTAACTTTGAACCCAATTTCTATGTTTTGATAATGAGGGTCCAAACTCTCAACTTTAAATTATCCCTTATTCTTTGAGGATTTATGATGGACAATTGATTTCATTATAAAAACAATCTCTTTATCCTTCATTCTCACCACATGTCAATGAAGTAAGTCTTTCTCATTACCATCAAAAAAGTTGTTCATGATAGATGGTCAT
Organism: Pseudoscleropodium purum; assembly: GCA_963969395.1. Taxonomy (NCBI): domain Eukaryota; kingdom Viridiplantae; phylum Streptophyta; class Bryopsida; order Hypnales; family Brachytheciaceae; genus Pseudoscleropodium; species Pseudoscleropodium purum. The sequence goes on from OZ017795.1 coordinate 24,554,633, forward strand.
TCAACAATTTTAGACATTTGCTTTATTTTCCACAACTTGGTTAGAGTTCAATTAGCATCCAAATTAATTCCTAAAGGACCAAAGCGTTTTCTTTGTCAAAAAACACTCAAAACTGCCATTTCTATGGCAAGAGGTAATAAAAAAATTTAACTATTTTTTTTCCACATCTAACTATAGGATCTTACACCTAACTATTATGAGAATATGTGGAAAAAATTTCAAAATTTTTGACCTCACAGATTGCAGGATATCTGCATTTAAAGTAGAAAAAACAAATTTTTAACTTTGAACATTTTTAACTTTAATTTTTTGCACTACAATGTTTGGAGATTTAAATCTTTATGGTATAAAATTGAGTTGAGAGTTTAGAAAAAATTCAAAATATTCAAAAAAACTTAATTTTTAAACTTGAAAAAATTACTAAGTAGAAGTAGATATGAGATAGAAGGAAAGTCTAAAATATTCATATCTCTAAAATTAAATTAAAATGCACTAATTCCAATGTTGAGATTGTTCTAGGAAGAAATATTGACCATGAGAAATTTCTTTTTGAAAAATTGTAAGAATTGCATTCAGAAATGAATTCTACAAGTTATTTTTTCAAGAAGATGCTCTAATTGCCTGAAAAACAAGATTGTCCATAACTTTCTCATAAAAAATCCAAATGGAAAGAATCAAAGCTTCACGTGTACAAAAAAAATATAATCTATGAGTTTAAAAAAAAATTCAAAAATTTGAAATTCAAATTTTCAGAAAAAATTTTGCTGCCCCCCATGCCTTATTTTCAATATTTTGAGCTTATTTGGGCATAACTTTTGTTTCTAGGCACCTATTGAAAAAATAAATTATATGCCCATGAAGCTAATCAATTTTTCTATATTCAAAAAATGTTTCAAAAAATAAAAATAAAATTTCAGCCCGTAGGTACCTGCCCAAAGTCCCATTTGTTCCCCGAAGGGATAATGGTCCATTAGGAATTAAAGGTTTTTACTAATTATATAAAAGTGCATCAAAGTACTATATTTTTCATTATTGAACACTTTAACTTGGATTTGGATCCACTGACAACTAGACAAGATAGAATAGGCTTAGAAAAAATAGGGGAGAAACGAATACAAAAGCAAAAAAAAAGAAGTAAACTTTAGGGTCCTCTAAAGGCTATGGAACAACCCTCCAAAGGCCCAATTATTTTTCTCATGAGTGATTGCAAGAAATACTTACATGATTTGTTGTATTTATTATTGAAGATTTTTTAGGAGTATTTCAAAATTATAAAATACTTCTAAAATAAATTTAAAAATATGAGCAATCTATAGAATTTTTAGAGATTGAACCTAAGGGTGATCAAGCTTAAGATAATTTTTCTAAATAAGAAAATAAGAAAATGCAAAAATCTTGACAAAATAGGTATTTTGAAGTTTTAACCCTTTAACAATGGGTCAAGTTCCTTGGACTTGGTTTCAAGTGAATTTTTGACCAAAAAAAATGGCCTTTTGAATTTCTTTTTAGAATGTTTCAAACTATTAGATTCACTTCTATAGTGAATTCATGAGGCTTGTCAAACAACACATTTAGGCTACAAAGTCAAATAACAATTCATTGATAAATTGTACATGCCTTGGTTGTACAAACTTTGGGCAAGGAGGAAGATCCATGCCCCATTACAGGGAGATTTTTTATTCTTTCTTTCACTACTTTATAGGCTAAGAAATGTTGTTTAAAGATTGACAAATAATGAGTAGGAAAATCATTTTAAAAATAAACTATAATTTTTTATTAGTAATATCTCTATGGAGATGATTAACCCCTAAAGGACCAAACTACATTTTTTTTAATAATATAGCAATTTTGGGCAGTTCACTACAAATGGAATTTTTATTTTTTTGTTTTAAATTTTTACACTACATGTATCGAAGGAGTAGCTTTGAGGCCCAACAATTTTCATAACTTTTAAGTATATGGTTTAAAACTTATTGTACAATATGTCATTTCCAACACTCGATAGGCAATCCAAAAATTTCTTAAAAAAATCACTTTTTTCAAAAATAAAAATTAGAAATTGGTTTTCTAAATTTATATATACTTAGAAAGCTTTGAATCATTCCATATCGATTTTTGAGATGAAAGTTATATGACGTGATCTAATTTGTGGGCATTATAGATTCCCTACTCTAAAATAAATTTTGAAGTTTAAATTGAGTTAAATATTCCAATATTTAACTCAATTTTTAATATTTTTTGAAAAAAAAATCATAATATGTATATTGTTTATAAATACATTCCAAATGTTAAGATTTTCATTTTTCAATTATATAATTAAATTCTTAACAACTTAGTGTTTTGAATCATTCTCTACTTTTTCTATTTACAATTTTTTTCCTATACGTTGTGCAATTCTAAATGATTTCAAAATTTTCAAGCATGTAGCCAACTTGCCTTGAAGAATGAATCCAAAGAATTACCACCATTTTGGATATTTTTTATACAAATGTAACTTTGTGAAGTGCAACTACCCAATTTTTTGCAAGGCCCAAAAAAAGATTTTTGTCAATTCAAAAGCTAATATCTTGCAATCTATGAGGTGGAAATTTTTGAATTTTTTTTCACATCTTCTCAAACTAGCATACTACAAGATCCTATGATTTTAAATGTCCAAAAATGTTTTTCTTTTAAAATTTGGTACTTGTATTAGAAATGGCAGTTTTGTAGCATTTTTGGTGAAAATAGTCTCTAACTTTTAGAGGTTAACACCTAAAGAACCACCCAATTTTTTCTCTTGTTTCAACTTGCATGCAAATAGAAAGCTAACTTTGCACATTAACTTCTTCAAGAACATAAAATTTATTATTTTTAAAATTATTGCATATATTAGTTGTTGGTCTTCTAGAAGACTATCTCATCCTAATTGCTAAATTAAGACTCTTTTGTACAGTTTTCAACTAATTATGTTTGATTCATGTTTTGGAATTTATTAGTAGAGGGTAAACAATTGGTCCTTCAAGCTCCTATGCACCTTTCTAAACATATGATAAGTTACTAGTAATGTGGCATCTATGGTGAGTGAAATCTACTACTATTTATAAGATGTCATTTAATTTAGAATATCATATTTCATTTGAATTTTGCAAGTATCAAAGTATGAAAATCACAACATTGAAAATATTAGACATAAGGCAAAATGGACAAATTTTTTGTTATGCACTTGAAGACACATGCCGAGGTCCAAACCAATTGTTTTTCTATTAGTCTAAAAGACTTTAATGTGAGATGTAGAATAAATGGGTTCTTAGTCCCTAAAGAACCAAAGACATTAGAAGATTTTTGGGGCCTCTGGATGCCAACGAGTTATCACTGCCTGCGAATATAGGAAATAGGTTCGGTACAGCGGTCTGATGTGGCCGAGCCCCTACCACATCATTGACCAAAAAAAAATTAAAATTAAATTTTTTTTGCATTTGGAGACTTTATTTATTTATTTATTTTATGAAAAAGAAAATTCTGACAACGAGCCATTTCCCTCATTGCAGAGAACAACTGCGGGAAAATAGGCCCGAAATAGGCTTCTGGACCCCCCAAAACTCTTCTAATACTTCTTTTCATCAAAAAACACTCAAAAACTACCATTTCTATTGCAAGGTTAAAAATTGTAAGAACTTTGTTTTTTGTGTATCTAACCATAGTGTGATAGTGTCTTGCCCTATATTATCATGAGAATGTGTGCATGGAAGAATTTCCAAAAAAAATGATATTGTTGATTGCAATATATTTGTGTTTCAGTGAAAAAATTGTTTTTTCTTACACCTTGTTCAACTTGTTTTTTGACTTTGAGTCTTTTTAATCCCTAAAAGACCAAATGGCATTTTTGGGGGTAATAGAGCAATTTTGGATAGCTCACTAAGAATGGAATTTTTTCTTTTTTTCTTTTAAATTATTACACAAAATGTGCTTGAAGAATAGCTTTAAGGCCCAAAAGGTTTTATAACTATTGACTACATGGTTAAAAAGTTATAATATGATATATAATTTTCATTGTTTGGTAGGCTGCCTATACAAATCAAAAAAATTCTTTAAAAATCACTAATTAGAAGATTTTTGAGGGCATTCAAAGCCTTCGGGTCAGGGTTGACACGACGTTCGGACGCGGACGCTGTGTCTGCAGCGTCTGCTGACATTCGCGTCCGCCTGTCCGCCCCGTCTGCCCGGTTACGACAGTCCGATCGACACGCGGACTGATGTGGTTCACACAATCTGGGCATCCGCCTCAGGCCGTCCACCCCGCCCGTCCGCCTTCCGACAGCGGGAGGGACGCTGCATCCGCTAGCGTCCGGACGTTTGGAAAACGGACACTATTTTGGGGTGGACGTTGAGATTCATCAACCTTGCTTCGGGTTCCCCAACCTTGAAAATGTTGGAAATGTAGCCACCAATGCAATCTAACGTGGTGAAGACTGTGCTATGTCATTTCTCAAAAAAATAATTTATTAATTTTTTTTCAGTTTTTTCAGTTTTTTTTTGACAATTGGCCATTCCCTTTGCTGCAAAAGAATAGGCCCAAAATGGGTTATTATTGCTCTCAAATCTCCCCTAATGTTTTCAAGAAACAAAAGTTTGAAATTGTTTTTCTAGATTTATACATTCATGAAAAGCTTTGAATCATTCCATTTTGATTAATGAGATGAAAATTATGAGTTTTAATGTGAGGGCAATTATGGAATTTCTACTCTAAAATAAACTTGAAAGTCCTTTATTTCACTCAGTTTTCAATTTTGGAGAAAATAAAAAAAACATTGTGTGTAGACTGTTTGTTATAATATTACAACCATTGGAATTGACATTTTCAATTCTAGAAATAAGTTCTTAGCAATTTGTTTTTTAAATCATTCTCTACTTCTTTGTCCTTACCATTATTTTCAAGCATGAATACAAAATACTTTTTGTTTGAAATTTTTCATATGTATTCCCAGCTTATTTCTTCAATACACTAAGGAGAGACACAAGTTGTAGGATCTATATATTTTTGTGTAAAAAGTTTGAAAGATGAAATCCAACCATTTGGGAAGAGTTGAAAATACTTCTCTGTGAAACCCAAGCATCATGATCGTGCAATTGGTAGTTTTTTATCTTTGAAATTTTAGGAGGATATATTCTAACAAATTTACTAAAGTATCTTATAGTTGGATTTGTTAATGAATAAATATAGATGAAGATTTTAGCTTTGCTTTGAGTTTAAGTACTTTGAAGCAATTTTGAGCTTAAAAACAAGGAAGAACTTTAAGGGTTAAAGAAAAGTAAGAAGAAATAAAAAAAACTAACTAAATCATTAATAGTTTTTAGATGAAATTGAAACATGTTCATTCCAATGGTGATATTATTTTAGCAAGCAAAATAAACTTCGTGGACTATAGAGCTTTTGTCTTTTTGAATTGCAAAAATTGAATTAAAAATGAATAGTGCAAGATATTTTTAGAAGAAAATACTCTAATTTGCCCCCAAAACAAGACTTCCTCTAACTTTCTCATCATTAGTCCAAATAGAATGGATCAAATCTATCTTTGTAAACAAAATATTTTTTTTATGAGGAAAAATAAATTTAATTTAATTTTGAGTTTTTGTGATTTTTTTTGTACTATCTTGTGAATTCTAATTTCAATTTAGGGTGGAAAAACTTTTGCTTTTAAACGCCAATTGAAATATAAGTCATATTACTAGAAAGCTAATGTATTTTTCTTTCTTTTAATACAATTTCAAGAAATCACACCAAAAATTGACATCATAAAAAATTTCATGCACCTCCAAATGTCCCTTGAAGGGGACACTTGGTCCTTAAGGAATTAATTTTCATTGATCATGATAAAGGTTTAGTTTTTTTTTAATTATTATTTTAGCTTATAATTTGAACAAATACAGCATTCTTTTCAATTATGTCAAATTCATGGTAAAGCAAATTTACTTTTTGAATACTCAAGCATTAAATTCAATAAATGATAAGTTATTTAGATTTGTCATTTTCTTAACTAGGTGCACAATAAGCATTGTATAGAAGGATTGAAAAAAACTAATTTTTTTTCAATTTAACCCTTAAAGTTTTTTCACCAAAATCACTCCAAAATTGTCTTTTTGAGGACAAGTATAAAAAAAAATGTTAAAAACATTTTTTGGCATATCCAACTATAGGATCTTGTAGTATGATAATTGTAGATGTAGAAATTTTTTTAGAAATTTCTACCTTGTAGATTGCAAGATATTAGTGTTTGAATTGACAAAAAGCCTTTTTTGGCCCTACAAAAAATTGGGTAGTTGCACTTTACAAGGTCACATTTGTATAAAAAAAATATCTAAAATGGTTTCAACTCTTTAGATTTATTCTTTAAGGCAAATTGGCTACATGCGTGAAAAATTTTAGATCATTTGGAATTGTACAACATATAGGAAAATAATAGTAAGTAGAAAGAAGTAGAGGATGAATTAAAATACTAAATTGTTAATAATTTAGTTATGGAATTGAAAAATGCCAATTCTAATGGTTGTAATGTTGTAATAAACAATCTTCACCTGATATTTTTTTTTTTTTTCTAAAATACTGAAAATTGAGTTCAGTAAAGAACTTCAAAGTTTATTTTGGAGTAGAGAATCCATGACCGCCTGCAAACTAAAACACCTTATAACTTTTTAACTCATAAAATTTTGACTCATTGATGAAAATGGAATGATTCAAAACCTTTAATGTATATATAAATCTATAAAATTAATTTTAATTTTTTGTTTTTGAAAAAAATAATTTTTTGAGATTTGCCCAAATTGCCCGAGTTGAGAGATAAACTACATATCAGGCCATAACTTTTGACTCATATTTTCAAATGTCCTGAAATTTAGTGCATATGAAAAAGGTTCCTTGTCCACACCTTCTATTAAAATTTGGGCCAAAAATATGGAAATCTCTACTCACATGCACCTGCTCTAAAAAATTATGTTGCCAAAAAATACACCTTGATCCTATAGGGGTTAAAAAAAAATTTAACATTCAAAAAATGTCTACATGAGATGTTTCTAAACTTCTCTAGAGGGTTGTGAGTTCCCTCAAGTTCTTGAACTATGGAAAATCAGCAACAACAGTTGCCTAAAGTAACACAACAAATACCACGTTAGATAATAATAATTAAAAAAGTCAATGAATTAATTTTATTCATAATTTTGTAATATCTTATAATTATTTAAAAATCTAACAACGCACTATTAGTTCACACAAGAGAAACATGCTAGAAACGGCCCTTCCCTTGCTTTAAATCGCTTCTATTGTCTATGTTGATGTGATTATGTTAATATAGTCTCACTTGCACCATCCACAGTTGTAATATGTGGCATAACTAAGAGAATGTAGTTAGAACAAATTAACCCCTAAAGTTCTATGACTATGTTTTTATTGAAAATGTTCAAAACTGCCATTTTTAGTACAAGTACCAATTTTTTGAAAAAAACTTTTTTTTGACATATGTAACTATAGGATCTTGTATTATGTAGTATCAAGAACATGTGGTAAGAATTTCAAACATTTCCACAATATGGATTGCAAGATATAAGCATTCAAATCCATTAGAATCATTTTTTCTACCCTACAAAAAGCAAGGCAACTGCACTTCATAAGCTCACTTTTCTATGAAAAAATGACTAAAATGGTGGTTCTTCTTTGGATTATTTTTTCTAAAAAATTTAGTCACATGCTTGAAAATTTTTAGATCATTTGGAATTGTACAACATATAGGAAAAAAACAGTAAGTAGGTAGTAATAGACAATGATTCAAAATACTAAATTATTAAGAATTGAAAAATGCCAATTCCAATGGTTGAAATGTTGTAATAAATAATCTGCATCTTAAGATTTTATTTTATTTCCAAAAATATTGAAAATTGGGGTAAGATAAAGGATTTCAAAGTTTATTTTAGAGTATGAAATCCGTAGCTGCCCACAGACAAAAATTTCTCATAACTTTTGACTCATTGATCAAAATGGAATGATTCAAAGCTTTCTATTTATACATAATTCTAGAAAACCAATTTCAAATTTTGTTTTTTGTGAAAAGTGATTTTTCTTATTTGCCCAAACTGCCTATTTAGGAAAAAAAAATAACATATTGGGCTATAATTTTTTACTCCTATTTCCAAATGTCATGAAATTTAGTGCATATGAAAGAAATTCCTTGTTTCCACCTTCTATTAAAACTTGAACCAAAAATATGGAAATCTTTAGTCACACACACGAAAACACCTGTCCAAATTTTCTATGTAGCCAGAAAATGCAGCTTGGTCCTTTAGGGGTTAAACACGTTCCCTATAAAGTTTTCAATCAAGTTCTACCTTTGGAGGCAACATCTATGACTAGCATGTGAGTGTGCCCTTCAGTAGGGGACAATGTGAGCACACTAAAGGCCATGTAATTTGATAGTTATATTCACTTAGTTGTATTTATTTGATTTCTATATAGTGTCCATTTGAGGAGTAGTCAACTACCTCTATCCTACAATCCTTCTAAAGGCCTCCAATTTTTTTCCTATAGGGGATTGATTGTATTTTTAATCTATCTACTTGTGTTGCATATATTCAAATATCAATAACACACTATATACTAGATCTATGCAGAATCTCTAGCTTAGGCACTTCATTTAGGCATCTACAATCCTTGTAGGTTTTATCGTATTTGAACATAGTTTGTGTAGTTTGTGAATGCTCTCGCCTCATCATTATTGATGATTTTAATGTTGATGGAGACAATTGGATCCTAAAAATATCTATCCCTATTAGAATATTGGCAACAAAAAAATCTAGTCTACAATCAAATTGCAAGACCATCTTCTGAAATTCCAAATTTATAATTTGGATAGGAGAAACTTCATCCACAACTTGATTGCAAATCCTTCTAAATTTTCAAATTGTTGCTTTGAATCAAAGTGGAGTAGGGATTTATAATTTAGGGATAGAGATTGGATTACAAGAGCTTGAATTGGGGAGTGTTGGCCTCGAAGTAGAGTGTTGGTGTTGAAGAGCAAAAGTTCAACTTATAATCATGTCCTGCTAAGCAAATCTTCATAGCACCCAAGTGGTCACCAAATCCATTGTTGACATTATTATTAGAGGTGACATGTCAACCAATGTCGACAACATCATTGAGAGTGACAAGATGTATGTGAGATTGATTTAGATCCTCAATTTTTAACCTAGTGGAAATAATTGATTGCACTAGATCTACCTTTACAATTTGTCTCACTCAATTTTGCCTAGATTGTTGACACAATAAAATCATAGGATTTGCATGTGGAGAAAGAACTAAGTTAGTTTTGATTGATGTAGAGATTGATTGACATTCCATAAAAATAATCTCAAATAAGTTGGCTTAGGAATGGGAGTAGTACGTTCAGTGTGAGACATGGCAATGAGTTTAATTCTAAGTTATTGTGCATGTTGAATCACTTGTATTCTATATGCAATTTTGAAATGGTTCATTGTAGATATTCTTTGGATTCTCATTAATTGGTGCAAATTGTGAAATTGCAAGTAGCAACATTATGAACATGGAGAAGCCCAATTTGATCAACAATCAACGACAAGCTATATGGAAGATCATGTTGACAAAGCAATGTGCTAATGATTGAAATAAACTTATCCCAAGTGCAGTGTGCGAAGTTGACTTGCATTTCACTATAGCTTCATTAATTATCCATGACATCTTCAAAGAAGGACAAGAGTCTATAGTAGTGGGAAACCTAGTAGCACATGTGTCAAGGTGCAAGCTTAGCTAGGTTGGGAGGAAAAAGTGGTTGTTGAACATTGGAGTTGTGAAGGCCATCCCATTCACAAAGAGACAAAACATCAAGTCACTATAGCTCATTTGCACATGAGCAAGACCATAGTCCATTGCCTCATCATGGAAGATAAGTTCATCAAAGTGCATTCAAATGACATCAAGCCTTACTTGGCAAACAATAACAAAATTTTTCATGTCCAATATTGCATTTCATACTTGGACTATATGGAGTAGTTTGAGTTCATGATGAATGAAACCCACTTGGATGAGAAGTGGTTTAGTTTCATTAAGAATGTGAGAAGGTTTTACTTGGCTAATGGTAAAGAAGAGCCTCACTGCACCACCTAGAATAAAAGGTTCATGACATAGATGATTTCCTTGTTATTGTTGTTTGGCCACAATATGATACATAGTTTAATTGTTTTTTCAATGGCAAGATCAATATGTAGCTATTTGTCTTCCAAGAGGCAATACAATGTAACAATAGAAATAGCCCAAGAGGCACAATAGATATGAAGTGCATTTAGTAGGTTGACAAGTTGTAGATTAAGAAAATGGTGCAAGAAAAGGTGTTGCTAGCTACATAGGAGAAATGGCCTATTAATTAGGCATACAAGAATAAATTATCCATATACATGCAATTTGTAAATGCAAGGGTGCACCACAAAGGATAATCTAATTGACAATTTGAAGAATGACTAGTTTAACATCTCGGTCCAGTTCCAACCTACAAACAACTTGGACATGAATGTCTTCAACTTGGATTTTTTTTAATAGTATATAAGTCCTCCAACATTAAAATTGACTTAAAAGAAATAGATGTTCTTGTCACTACATTAATTCAAGCATTCAAAGACTTTGAGGTAGAAAAGTTGAACAATAGCTTTCTTACTTTGCAACAAGGAACAATTGAAAATCGAGACAATCATGAACAACAAGAGCAACAAGTACAAGGTGCCTTGTATAGGTTGGACCAAACTTGCTAGGAGAAGAATGCTCTTTGAATCATTAACTTGCCCCCATGAGGTTGTTAGATACGTCAACACTTACTCAATGGTTGAATAAGATAGGTTTTTGATTTTGATTTGGCATCCTTACAATTTTTGTATAACTCCCTTGTATGCAAATGTTCAATTTTGCAAAGAAATAATACAAGCTATTTAGAAATTGGCTTTTAGTCATTTCTCATATAATATTGATTGCCTTTCTTTTATTTTATGACACTTTTGAATTTAATAATGTCAATTTTGATGTCCACATGATTTAGCCTATTCAATGCTCAACCACAATTCAAATTATTGCCAAAGATGTTTTCAAGAATATGAATTTAAATGCATGGAAGGTATAATAGGTGTAGGGCAAATTTGCTAGAAAAATAGACACCAAATTTTGGGGATTTTTCTTCACATAGAGGAAAAAACTTGCAAAATTATATTTCTATACCTAGAGCATTTGTGAAACCTTATTTTTCCAAAGAATAAAGAATTGGCAAGGAGGTGCTGCTTTTGCCCTTCACTTATAATAGTCGAAATGAAAAATGTTTTGATCACTAATAGCAAGTGTGAAAATAAGTGGTGTCTTAAATATAACTAGGCCAAAGTCACAAAATAATGGAATTTACCAATTAGAGAATGATTAGAACTCCCAAACTACAATCATTTTCAACATGCTTAGAATATTTAAAGTAAGTATATTCAAAACCAATTGTGCACCTAAAACCAACAAGATGTACTATTGTGGTACATTTGGTACCTTTACATGTATAATTCAAGTACCAAATGGTACATTTGGTTCTTATTTGGTTGGTTTGGAATATACTTACCTTATAAATGGTCATTGCCAAAGATATAAAGAACAATAATCAAATATAGAAACAAGGAAATTTTTGGAAAACGATTCTATCCCCAAATTGGAAATTTTTGTGTCTACAATTATATATTTTTTGATTGTAATATGAGTGAACAGTTCATGTTAGTTGTATAAATTCACATCAACAAACTCAAGGTTGTGTGGATGATTCTGCATGGATGTAAGTAGTTTTTTATCCTCTGGTCATAAACTCTATAGCTACTAGTTACTTGTTCAACTTAATTATAGTTGTAGTTTTTTACATGTGAGATTGTAATTTAATTTTTGTCTCCCTAGTCTCAAATGAGTTGTATAGGAAAGCCAATTGTTCTTTGGGTAGTTCGATAGGACATGTTTTTCTACTAGCAAAAAGTTTTGAAGTTTAGGATTTGCAATCTTGCAATTAGTGGAGATTCTAGTCCCTACAAAATTTTAGTAGGACAATACTTGATTAAGTGAACTAAAGACCCTATTCTTTAATTTATCAAAAAAATAAACTCAATGTAGATTTTAGCCTTGCTTTTAGGGAAGGTACTTAATTTGAAGTCTTTTTGGACTTCAACAATATGATAATATGTAGGGCTTAAGAGCTTTTTTTTCACAATTTTAGAAAATCAAACCACCTTAAGGACCTTCATGGATTAATTGTCATTTATTTGCAATACCAACCTTCTAACTTTGCACTCTATATTCCTATTAATATTGGATTTGAATAAAAGAAGATGAAATTGAGATGGATTCACTAGTGATGAAATTGGATGTGGGGCAATAATAGTCTTGTGCATTGTATTACCTTACCCGGTCATTAGGGTTGGCAAAAAGTATTTCAACATTTTGGAAATTTACTTTCTCAAAATGTTTTTTTTTTGGGGGGTGGGGATGGGAAATAAAATATATTCTTACTTTAAAGCATTATTTTGATGCATTGCATTTCCTAATTTTAATTTATTATTAATGGTTTTTTGAAACACATGGACAATTTGTATTGTTTCATTAATTATTTGACAAGGAATGCCAACCCTGACGGACCACTTGGTTTGGAACTGTATGTTGGAAACTTTCCATGATCATTGAAATCCTTCTGGTCTTCTGCAGAGCTATTGTACCGGGGAGCGTACACTGGAATGCTGTAAGTTCTGCTTTTCCTTCATGGTGTCATGTGGTGTCATGGTGTTCAGTTTGATGTTTTCTTTGATCCTTGCTTGAGGATTGTCAGGGGACAACAAGTTGTAAGACAAGATGCGAGACAATAAGGAACATGGCATGGCACAGGGTGAGCTATTGTTCAGGACAAGAACTTGGCTCACTTTTGAGTGTGAAATGACAAACTCATTTCAAAGTAGTACACAACATACCAGTAGCCTGCCCTTGCTACTGTAATTTAACACGTGACTGACTGCATATCAATGGCCATGAGTGCTTCTCAGCTTTGTAACTTACTGTACAGGTCTGGTGGCAAGCATGCCCACGACCAAGCACATATTTGCTAAGAATCCAGATGCCTTAGGAGACGTTCATTGTCAACCCACATAGTTTTCACTTTTTAGAGATTGAGAGGTTTGAGAGAAACCATTTGCAAGTAGAATCAAGACATTTATAAGCTAGACAAGAAAGGAATCTGATGTGATTTCCCAAAGGTGGTTGGGACTAAATTGGCAAAGCATGGAGGAGACCCATGTTAAAGGACATACATGTTCAAAAGTCTCCTTCCGTCCTCTCCTCAAGTGCATTGTCATGTCATGATGCTAAAGGGTGGTAAAGATTGTGGTAAATGGGTGGGTGGCTCCACCAAAGTTGATGTGACTAGCTTGTGATTTATATTGGTTGGGTCACATTTACTTAGGTTTCTCTGTGTTACCTCGTGGTCTGCACAGGGGCCTCATGATGTTCAAGCACACAACATGGGGGAACAAAGAAGAAATTGCAAGCTGAAGTGCACTAGACTAGATGCAAACCCTCTCAAGGTGCAGAAGAGAGCTTCATCCATTGGGAAGATCCAATTGGGGGCAATGGGTGGAGAGATTGAATAAAGAAAGACGCTAATATGGTAGGAAGAGCAGGTGATTGCCAAAACTAGTAACCATCTACATTAATTACCCACAAACCAAAACTCCCCTATAACTTCATCTCATTAATCAAAATGGAATGATTCAAAGCTTTCATTCCACTAATATATAAATCTATAAAACCAATTTCAAATCATTATTATTATTTAAAGTGATTTAAAAAAAAAAATTGAGCTGCCCAGGCTGCCTGCACTTTGATGATAATGACATATCAAACAACAACTTTTTAACCATGCAGTCAAAAATTATGAAATTTTCTGAGCTTTAAGGCTACTCCTTGGACACATGTGTCAAGATTTCAAAGAAAAAAAAGAAAAATTCCGTTCATAGTGAGTTGCTCCAAAACGCTATATTGTCAAAAAAGCATGTTCAGGGCTTTAGGAATAAATGTTCTTGTCGACACTCAGTGTTTGTGGAGGTAACATTAGGAGCAATGTTGACATTTTAGTCAATGTCAAAATTTGTAATCAATGTTGCAAACCCTAAATTACCAGTCTTAAAAAGAGATAATCACTGAAAGATCTCCTTCCTTCCTACAGTTCAGGCCAAGAAATTTACATCGAATGTTCCCCCTCCCCCCAAAAAGACGGGCAGAGAAAAAAATGCTTCAAGGCAATCAAGAGTGAAGCCCCGAGACGCTAGGTCAGGATGGGAGTCCAACGTAGTCAACCCGAACATCTCGAAATAACTGAGTTGACTTTGTCGGTATGGGCACGTGGCAGAAACCATTGGACTCCAGGTCAGGTCATCGTGACAGGGGCCCCATCTGAGCCCAGTGGCAGAGCCTCATTGGCAGAATGAGCGAAGATCCGGTGCTGAGCTTAACTTAGCCTTGGTATGCGGACGGACAGGCACGCCGAAGACTTCGTGGTCCCGATTCCGTCCTCAACTGCCCCACATAACCAAAAATCCCCCGGGATCAGCTGGAAAAATGATTATGGTAGGAGCTCCTAAAATGGAGCAGTCATTAAGAATCGCACATAGAGCCATGCATAAAATGAGCATTCGGTTATTTAAGTGGACTGCGTTTTCTCATTTACAAAAGTGTGACCCCAAATGCTCACTTTTATGATACACAGTAGTGGTTTTAAAGGATTATTATGTACACTTCAAGAATTAGGAATGTACACTTCTAATGTGCAATTAAAATCTGAAACAAAAATAGATTGCAGCTACAATAACTAAGGTAGGAGGCAAACACTTACCTTGCTCCATTTAAGAAACTCTGTGCATGCATTTTGGAACTCTGCTAGTCTGTTTTGGGATTGCTCTGTTCTTTTCAGAGCTTCATGTCAATTCATCCTTGTTGAGGTCTATGACCAGAAATAGTCACCTATGCACTGTTCGGTTTGAAAAATCATAACTAATTCATTGTAAGTTGGAAAATTACAATTTCAGTTGCTATTCATTTCTATTCCACTTGTCTATCTACCAAAAATAAAATAAAAATCATTGGTCAGATCCTCTGACCTACAGACCTGATTTTCTCCTTAAATGCTCCATTTCAGAACCTCCTACCATACAATGCTTTTTGTTGGCTTTGCTTTTGGGCAGAGACTGTAGCATCATTTAGCATCAATTAGGGCTTCGGAATTGGCATGTCCAAATCTAATGTACAATCACATTCACACTGCACAACGCAATTAGATTTTTATTTAATTTTTTATATTTTTATATTTTTAAAACAATTGAAATGGAATTTCATTGCAAGGGCACAAAATCAACATACCTACCAGCCACAAGTAGCCTAGTGGAAGAAACAAACCACCATTGAGAACTTGAAACGTGACTAAATTCTTTTTAGACTTTTTCAATAAAATTTTTATTGAGTAAAATCTTCCTAACTAAAATATGGCTCCAAATTTTTATCTTTCGTATAAATTTTAAAAATTTACAAAAAATCCCCAAATTGTGTAAAAATTAAAAAATTAATTAAAATTTTACATATGATTTTTTAATAATTTTTTGAGATTTTTGGAAAGAATTATAAGAAATAAAAATTTTGGTCATATTTTAGTTGGTAAGGTTTCACTCAATTACATTACAAAACTTGTGAAATTCTTATCAAAAATTCTAGAAAGGATTCTCGTTTCACTTACTAGGAACTCTTGAAAAAATTTACTTGAATTAAAAGTTTTTTTCACTAATAAATTTGATTAAATTAGAAATAGAAAGAAGTGTTTTAAAAATTTTGAAAAATCATTTTATACAAGTGTTGTACTTGTACTTCAATATGTCTAAAGTTTTTTTTGAAAAAATCTAATTTCTCAGTTAGTTATGGCAATTTTTGAAGTGTATGAATATTCATGAGAGCCACTATAGAGTGGATTATAGTTCCTAGATCTAATAACGTTACTTGGAAATAATAATATTAATTTGTAGTAATTTGGGACTTATGCAAATTTGCAAGGTGTATAAAAACTTACTAAATGAAAAGTTGTAGCCTATGAAGCACTATTAATTAGCTAGAAGTCACAACAAAAAATAGAGGGATATACCTTTAATTTGGGAGAGATTGGAGAGGGAGGTAGACAATGTTATGAGTATGTAGTTTTTTCCTATATAGAGCAAACAATCACAAATTGACACCATTGATTGTCAATTTTGCATAGTTGCTTCTTCACAAAGGAGGGCACATGATTAATAAGTGACAAGCATCAAGCCTAGGTCACTTAAGCTTGGATTGACTATAAAAAAAAGACATTTCGAAATTTTTGATGAATTATAGATGATTTTGGTGTTTTATTCTTTTGAAGGGGATCATAGCTTGTAATACAAAATGCATAAATGTTGCATATAGTATATTCAAGATTTGATTTGGCTATATTGGTTTTCAATTGTAACATTTATACTATACTAAAAGAAACAATTTTAATTCAACATCTTCTAATTCTCATTGAATTTTGAACTCGTGATAATCCTATTCATATAATTGCACACAATAGAAAAAAAAATTTATACCTTTGAGTTTGTAGATCTCATAAATGGTAAAAAATTTGATTTGAAACTTGTTCAATGCACCTTGCATGGAAGTGAGATTAAGATCTCATAGTCACAATTATCATTGTTTATAATTTTAGTATTAAAAAAACTTCAGACAAAATTGACCATTCTTTGCATTTTTAGGCCTAAAGGCAAAGAAATTGTTAAATGTATTTACAAAAACAAGAGAGATCATGGCTATCATAACATTTTTTTGTAGGGCTTTGACTATTTTTGGTTGATTTTTTTGGTCCTATTTGGCAACTTAGTGTATCTGGTGATTAGCTAATGGATGGCCAATTTCATTAAAATGGTGGTATTCCGGTAATTTGGCACTTTTAGTAGTTCAGACAACACAATTTGAACTATTTTTCTATACTAGAATTTAAATTGTTACTTGATTTTTGAAAACTACATATTTCCTAGATATCAAAAATCTATACCACACTTAGATTTTTTAGACTACTTAGTTTGGTATCTATATTAGTCCTAGATTTTTGACATCTAAAACCAACCTAGATGTTAGTAATGTATACTTGTCCTAAATGTCAAGGTGTGAAAATGGCACATGGAATACTGCCATTTTAATGAAATTTGCAATATGGGCATTAATAGAGATTGAATTGATACCTCCTTTGTCCCATTTTACAAGTTCCGCTCTTGTTTTTTCATTTGTTCCAATTCACTTGTCTTCTTTATTTTAGACTTGATTTTATAGTTGAAAATGATTTTTTTCACCATCAACCATTGAAATGAAGCACAAAATGTTTAGTTTATTATCTATTTTATAGATTCAAAAAAATTAAAAATTGGTTGTTTTCATAGCAATTTGAGGTTGACTAAGTCAAAGAATAAAAGACATTGAAATTTTTATTGAATCTATTAAAATTCCAAGCCATTCTTGTACGGATCTAAATACACGGAGAAGGGAAGGGAAGGTAGTTGCTTAGGGAGTCTTTTTTCTCTATGAAGCCTATCTTTGTTTATATGTGGCACATTGTATCTATTGCACCTTTCTACTTTTTGATCTTTCTTTGATTGCAATTATTACCTACGTCTCCTTGTTTTGCAAATAAGCGAACACATTCACTATGGAATCATTTCATACATTAAAACATGCTTAATACTTTCAATAATACAAAATACATTGGTAAAATGGGATGGAACTATGGAAGGAGTAGTTTGAAGACCTTGATTTACATGGAAACTCACTAATCTATTTTTAATACAAGATTATGAATTTTGTTTACCCTACTTGGCTACTTTTACATCTAGATTCATTTGATTGTAGGCTGTAGGTTGTAATTTGAATGATACATTTTAATTTTTAAGGTACATTAGTACATTAATTTTGACTCCATTAATAAAGCCAACCCATTTAGATTCTTGCCCAATTTGCAAGACACTTTTTGAACATGAAAGCAAAGAACCTAAGACCAAGTTTGAACACAATTATATTTAGCAATTCATAGTCAATATATTTGTATAATATCAAAAAGACATGCTACAAACATTTGGAATCTTTTTTCAATTGCTAATGTTTACAATCCAATCTAATCTAAGACATTTTAATAATACAAAGTATATATAGATACTTATTTGAACAAATTCATGCATAGTTTACAAATATGATGATTTTTCTTTTGAATTGAATTGTTGCATCAATAATTTTATTATTTGAATGAGAGGCATTAGAAGGAAAATCTTTGGAACCTTTAGATATGCCCCTCCCATCCTTGAATCAACAAGAAGGGAGCATTGGACATTCACATGCAAAAAATAATAATTTATCTCTAAAGTTTTTTCATGTTTAGGAATTAGGACTCATAATTGCTTCAAAATATTTGTTTCCAAGGCTAAAGTTTTCATCCATATTTGTTTTAAGAAAATTAAACTATAGAATCCATTAGTTAATTTGTTCAAGTACATTGTACCAAAATTTTAGAGTGATTGATATCTCCTCTAATTGAAAGTTCCATATGTTTTAGTTATTATGTTAGAAAATGGGTTGAAAATATATGCAAGGAAAATTTAATATACTTTCTTTTCATATTGATTTCATCTTCAAGCAAATTCTAAAATGGAAGTTAGTATTGAATGAAAGAAAAAACTAAAGTACTAATAATTTCTACAAGAAGTTAAAAATTATCAAATTCCAATAGTAGGAATGTTCTAGTAAATAATTGGTATCCTTTGCTTTTGTTTTTATTTGAAAAATTTCAAAATTGAATGCAAAAGACAACTTTATTTGTTTTTTTTACATTCATTGTTCACAAAATAAAACTCTTCATAATTTTCACTTCATTATTTGGAATTGAATGGCTCAAATGTTTTGAATAGGTATTAATATATGTAATCCAGTAAAAATAATTCAAATTTTTTGGAATATATTCTTTTCTACTCAACTTGACATTGAATTTGAAAAAATACTTCCAAATTTTGCAATATTTATCATAATCATGTGAAATAAAACTTCATATGTAGATTAGGATGATTAGCATCCATCCAAAAAATTTTATGCAAAGATTGTAGATTATAAAGCCAATAGAACTTGCCCAAGTTCTCTAAAATCCAAAGTAAAGGTAGGATGGACATCATAGACTATTTGGTCATGCACATAGTTGTAGCTATTGAATTCACAATTTTTTTTGCAAAAGAGCAACATATTAGAATTTATTTCAATGGAAAAAATATTATATTATATTTGGTCAAATCAAAACCATATAGCTACCCATTTTGGCCTTTAGGAAGAACTATTCTTGTCCTTTTGGATTTTAATGTGACTTTTTTACTTCACATTGTTCCAATAGAAATCCCAAAGCACCTTTTGTATAGTATAATAATTTTGCCATGTGTAGAACTCGCTATAGAAGCCATATATATGTATTAATTGAATTCATAAAATAATGACTTTCTAATCCAATTCCAACCCCTTCATGAATCTCCAATTCTAAGAACTTTGAGTCCCAATAGCACACTTAATACAATAAAAACTACATTAGAATGTAAAAATAGAGCTTTGAATTGGGCTATACTACACTCCATTAACATGACTTACTGACTTTGACCCTTAAAACAATGTTGAGGCCAAAAAATGTCTGATGGATGACTTGACTGTTCACTATAGAAACAAAGAATGCACCAATTGGTCCAACAATTGAAACATTTTCATGACTACCTTGGTCATGGAAGCTGTGTCCTTCAAGGATTAACAAAACTCAACTTGTCATTACTTGAACAGGCCACTCAAGATAAGATGGCAAGTCGCTCATACCAAAATTTGAGCTGGTCCTCCCACCCAACCGATTCACGGTTTGAAATTATCATCCCCTCCATTTACAACAGGCATTTTCTTTCAGTTGTAGATTTCAAACAATTGTGACAACTTATTTAGGGTTCAACGGGTTTGCCAATATGCACAACCCACCCAATGCTTTGTTTTTTCCTAAAGCAAATGGAATTCTATTGCTATAAAAAGAAGCAAATCAGCTACCCCCACTAGGGTTGGACAGCAAGTTCATTTCAAAAACCCACCCAATGTTCCCCACACCCAAGAAGGCTTCCATTGCTCTCACTATCATAAGTTAGCCGAGATCAGTGAGATCAAAATTCAGGAGTATCTCGACGAGTGCCAGAATATCGGTCATGCCGTAAGTTGACAGCACACAGTTGGATTGGGAAGCTATCTATTTCCGCGCGCACGAAATCAGCGAAGCAGCAACAATTTCTTCGCGACTAATAAGAATCTATATAAGCACAAAAATCAATTGGTACATATTTACAGAGAGGTGTCGTGTTTAAATATCCTACAAATCTAGATTCCCAAGGCCGCGAGGATTTGAGGGCTCCGTCGGTTGTTGACTTTGGCGGACATCGCCTGAGTACCGATTCTCGCCCATCAATTCCTGCATCCTCAAAAGTCGGAGCTGAGCTCTTGACAATGGGGCCGCGGACCTCGAGGCCTGCTGAGCGGCAATAGCTGCAGACCTGTCTGAATTCGCCTGCGCTCTTAATCTCATGCTATAGTTTTGAGCGGCCAGTAATGCTAAGCGGGGGTCCAAAACTGGTGGCTGAGCGAGGGGATAATTCTGCATAAGGTTAAGCATGCCAGAAAAAAATGGGTACTGCCTCTGGCACTGCAGCATAAACAATTGTTGCGCTCTAAGAAGATTAATATTTCCCTGCGAGAAAGAGCTTCCCCCTTGCGATGGGGCATTCGGCCACCCCGGTCCATCTAGAAGGGCTCCTGAGAGCATGTGGTCTAGCAGAGTTTGGGACAAATAGTTGCTGGGCAGTAGCGTGGCTGGTGGTCTAAGGTAGCCATCGTGGGGGCGGGTTGGAGCTGACGACGGCAATTCTTGAACATGCCCCTCAGGAATTGGTTCCCTCATGCTGGGACTTGGACTCTTGGAATGATTGTGTTTGCCATCATATGTCGTGAGTACGTTGTGTGGATTCTCGGTGCAGCGCTCCACTTGCTTCCTGACAGGGCAATTCGGAGTCGTGCATCGGTAGTAGCTTCTGCAAGATGCATACACCACTTACATGGATTAGAGATTTAGAGTTCACTTCAAAGTATTCAAAGAACGAACACAAATATTGAATATTGTCTGAGTATGCAAATTAAAACATTGACTGCAACAGTATTTTAAGACGAGAATTACAAGTTTGTAAGATATACCTGGGATGATCACTATTTTTCACAGGTTTTTGACCATACTTGCGCCATCTGTACCCATCGTCTATGATGTCCACATCAGTTGTAGTTTTGATAGTATATCGCGTCGATTCGTCCGAGCTGGAAATCCTCTTTCTGAGGTGCCTGCCCTGCCCACCGCCGTTCCTGAAAATCTCCTACACGAAATTAATTCTAAATTCTTCCCCAGTATGACATCGCAACACCTAATCCATTAGTCACAAAATGCAAAGTAAATCTTTGGACAGAGGCTCAAATGCTTACATGGAATGCTTTGACTGGGTTCCCGGCTCAACACCTTCGCAATGATTTCCTGCAGCTTCGACGATCTTAGCCCTCTCCCGACATTTCCTCTTTCCAGGTGACCTGTGTGTCGAAATACCCACAGAATCACTGATTATAGTTTGGTCATCCCTGATTTCCATATTCACGGATGGTGAAATCGTGTCCGAGTTCTCCGAGTTCCCGGAGTCCGAACTGCACTCAAACTGCGGTTGAATCTGAAAGTCCACGAGGCAGGAGCCATTCTCTAGCAGAGAGTCCAGGTCGTCCCACTGAAAACACTGCTCAAGTGCTTCGTCGGGAGGGAGTTGGATCCATGGTGCTAAAATCTCAGGGGGGTCCTGCAATTGGTCCATGTCCGGCGGTCCAACTCCTACTGAGTGTCGGTGACTGATCGGTTCACACGCCTCATGATCCATGGCTCTCATGTCAAGTCCGTCCCGCTTGCAGACGGTAAGTGCTGGTGAAGTGTATCCTCCTGAAGAAGACGCACGTCGCGTGGCAGCGCTGACATCACTACCCATGTCCACCTCCGATATCGGGCGTGGTTCAAAGGTTGGCTCAAAGTGCGCATTGGGACTGCATCCATTAAGTAGATCCATACAAAGCGTTTTACGCACTCGAAGCAGATCTAACTCCTCTAAAGTACTACAATAACAACCATTGCAAGATAGGCAAGCTAGCTAGCGATGCAGGATGCAAGAGAGCTCCGCCTCGAAGCCTGGTGTTCTTGAGGAAGCCGGTGTGGAGCAGGAGTCTGGCTGCGAGATCAGTCTCGACTGTCGCTGGCTGGCATGGGAACCTCTTTTCCGAGTACAATTCACCGTTGCCGATATTTCAAAATGAGCAGACATTGAGAAGATATGGTAGTTAAGTATCGGTAGTATGTGCTAATGAGACGAATAGACATGAAGTTGGCTTTGCCAATGAATACAGTATACTACTAAGTGAACGTACTGGCCACGGTAAGGTACTCTGGGCAAGACATAGACGTCTAGACACAAGAAGCCGATGGCTGAGACCGGTTGTAGCGACACGAGTCAAGGACTGAAGGCATGTATGTCAACGAAGGTCCACGAATAGATTTACTAACGGCCTCGCCAAACTTACTCAAGCCAACGTATTTTAATGCAGTGGGCAGCTCATGTGTTCCAAACAGGAAAAAAACTTGCTTATCGCGTGCTTTCGTTTATCAAGCTGGCTATAGTACGTGGAAAATGATAAAATAATCACAATTTCTTAACATCGGCAAGGCATCCATCACATGCTATTACGAAACATGAGGATAATTATTGGGTTCACTGTGGATCTACTTTGTCCATATATAAGAAAAATCTTGGGACAGAACAATCTGGGGGATCGGGTCTCTCTTTCTTTCACAGTACTGTAGTTCATTCTACCATGGTACAGGTATCGACTTGCAGCAGAGTATGATCATGCAAAATAATTATGCGATGTACGGTTTATTCCATGGATCAATACGCAGAGCTTTCCAGGGGAACTTAATTTGGCTAGCTACTATCAGCGGAATGTTGATATTCAAAGTTTAAACCCAGGTCCCCAGCCTTCCCAAGGTTTTCATTTGAACGAGCATAAAAAAGGTTTTCGTTTGATCTTGAGTTGCTGCTTTTTTGGGAAAACTGAATTTTTTGTTTCCATTACATGAAATATTTGAAACTAACATTGTTCCACAGTACAGACTGGAGAGGGGGTCATTTCAAGTATGATTCTATCTACGGTGGGCACCCCCAAATGCGTCACTGGCCCTTAAACCGCCATCTTCACTCTGCATCTCCAAAATCAATTATGTGCCTATGTGGAAGAAATGCTTTTAGATCCAAACTTTGTTCCTTCATGACTTTTTCGTATAGAGTCCAAAACTCCAAATGTCATGTTCTTTGGTGCGTTGAAACTTCCTTTCACTTGCCAATACAAAATTATAAAAAATAAACAATCTAATAATAGTGATTTGGCAAAGTAACAATTAGTGGTGGTTTTGAGGTACCTACTTTGTGCAACAACAACCACAAACCCTCTAGGATACAAAAGAAAATTCTTTAGTACCTACCTCAATAGTCAATACCCTTGGAAAATGATCTTCTATTTCAATCTTTTAATGCACATTATGAAATTTTTTTATTTAAATATATTGAGAAGTATTAATTGTTTATAGGAAGGAAATAGGTTCTAGTCATTTATACTATTACATTTTGGAAGACCTGTAGTCATAGCCAAAGCATTGCTTTAAACTCTATAAGGCCCTCTAGGATTGGAAATGTCTACTTCCATCTTGAATGAATTGTTTCTAATAATTAATATTTCATTTTCTAAGTATATCTAAGTAATATGGTTCATTAAAAAAGTAATAATATAGCTTTTAATTATTCAAATTTTTATTATATTATACACCAATATCATATACAATAATGTATATTGTACAATATAATATAGAACTTACTAAATGGCAAACTAAAACTTCATACAATTTGTACAAAATATATCTTCTCTCCCTTCCACCTTGAATAAGATTATGGATTGAAACAATGCCATCACTTGGGAACAAATGTGAAAACTGAGAACAACATTAAGATAATAGAAGCAATGTTTAATTCTTGAGAACTTTTTTTCAAGAGATGTTGCTTAAGGATGTGGTTTGGAAGAGGAAACGTGACTTGACAAAAATCGTAAGTTTAGACCAATAAATCCCAGGAGTGTCATTGAGTGTCTGAGTACCGTGCACTCATGATATCCACAATGAAGGTTGAGTTTTTGACTTTTTGGCTCTCCATCTACAATGAAAAAGGGTGACTTCTAAATAGTGTTACAGGTAATTGCAACAAACCTAGAAGATTCACGTTAATATATTCAACGTCATCGGTCCATTTTCTTCCCTCACCAATTTTACTGATCAAAACAGCATCTGCACAATTTTGTAACACTGCAGTGTACGCGCAGAGTCGTCTCCAAAACGTACGTATTTTCGACTTCGAATCAACCATGCATTGATACGGAATCCCATATGCAAGACTTTGCTGCAATGTCACAATGTCACAATGTCAACGATATCAATTGTCATTTTGTCCACAATGTCAACGATTCCTGAAAAAGAGAAATCCTCCTCCATGAAAATTCATGCAATCCAAGTCTCATAAGTATTTAAAAACAATAACTGCCGCGAAATTTCTCTCCCACAGTCCCACTCGATCTTTCCACAGTACTCTTCCTCCAAGACACCATGATGCGAGACTGTGAGGTGTGAGCCAATAATTCTTCACATCAACAGTCCCAGCCTTTCACATATTGATGGTACAGCAAAATCTGCCGACACTTGAATCGATCAAAACTTAACCTTCAAGTTTTAAATTGAATTATACGGAGTATATAAGGCTATAAGCCGTGTTTCTTGTAAATTACGCTACTAACAAAATTGAGTCGATCTTCGAAACGGGTTGATGTACTCCGCGTTGCAATTGCTAAAGAGTGGGTGACACGTTTCCGGGTAATCATGTCTGGAGAACAGTTCAAAAAAATTCCAGTTTGTCACCGTGTCTGCGCGCAGACGCTAGCCATAAGCCAGCAAGATGTAACCACATTCTTTGTTACATTGACCAGCGTGGTGAGTAGCGTCAAGCAACCAATCATGCATAGTTGGGGATTTCAGATCCTCATTACAGTGTAACAAAAGTCTTCCCGACTAATTTCTTTGTTGTTAAATCGACACCGTCTCTTCCAAACATAACGTTTTTCGCTCAGAAAATGTGTCTCACCTAAGTGAAAATTAGCTAGCTCCTATTCTCATCCTCCTAGCTAGTCATACATGCAGACAAGCCAATATCAGTGGCAAGCTTTTGATTGAATCCAATAATGAGATGCACAAGCCGTTTCCTGTGATAACTAAGGCACACCAATTTAATGGAAAATGACTGTTAATTTTCTGCCCTTTCACTGGAACCGAGGTTTTACTACTAGTATTCATTTTTTCTAAGACTAAATTCTCAATTGGGCAATGATTGGGAGCATGATTGTACTCTATGTCCTTCTGCAATGATTTATCCTTTCATTTGTACCCAAGAAAAAATTTTAAAAATAAATGTTGAACCATTCAAATTAGGATTGATGTCGATCGACGAGCATCATCAGTCGATCGCTGTAAACGGGCCTGCACATCGAAAAGCGCTTCGCAGGGCACATTTCTCCCCGCCGTTTCGAAAGCTGGGCTACTGTCCTGAATATCCACCAATTTCTGGAAATGGACATTTTTTTCAACGAACCAGAAAAAGAAAAAAGCGAACTACGCCGCTCCTACGTGGTATGGGACCTAGAACCAACTGACTCTTCAATTGCGTGGGTCTGAAAACAACTGAATGTGGAATTTTTCTTCGTCTGGTATCATAGACTGTTTGGTTCCTCCGTAAGGTACTATCTTAAAGTGCTATAATTAGCTCTACAATCCAAAGAGTTCAGTTCAGTTCACGCGGGAACTGAATTCCTAGATAGACGAATGGGGTGGCCATAGTTCTGCGGGAGCGAGAAGCTCGGCAAATTGTCCAACCATCAGTCAGGGACTGACTAGTGACGACCTGAACCATACCGGAAGTTGTTGACCTCGTCACCCAGGAGAAAGTCCGTATGGGAGACCAGAGCAATTTCAGCTTGACCTGTTGTGGCATCAGAACTAAGTTACATTATGAGGTGTGTGCCTGTGTGGGGCCGTTCAAAGGTTTTTTTGTTTTTAATATTTTTTGAGCATACTGAAGGTCCAAATGTCAGTTTTGTTAAATTGCCGGCATATTAATACTTTAATTTGGCGCCTTTCAGAACACGCGCTCTGCAACCCAAATCCATAAATCCATACCTGTCCTAGATTACGTGACCTTTCTGCACATATATGGCGCTGGAATCGTGCCAAATTTAACGAAATGGACTAAATTAGTGCGCCTGATTGAATGCCTTATCGATCGATCGCCACTCTGGCACTTTCACTTAATTGGGCAGCAATTCCGGTAACTTTTTCTTGTTTTTCTTTTGCTGCAAACGAAGAGAACATTTCATTGCGCCCAAGCCCGGAGTGCTTCATCCCAAGAGCAACGGAGACTCATCAGTATGACAGACCAGTATGAGCATAATCGCAATGTAGGAGAGTTTCGCCATCGTCCCATGTTTCCATTGGTTAATTAAGGAGAAACAAGAAGAAGACTGATAATGCTTGCTGCTTGCTCGTGCTGCAAATTTTCAACATGGTGGTATGAAGTAGAAATTTCATTGGTCTGCCAATGAGAAAAATCTAAGAGAAATCTCTACTACTTCCAACCGATATTAACTGAGTGCGGATCCTCTTAACTTCGTGTAGTGAGTTCATGAGATTGACGACCGCTTTTTATCGATCACTTGGCATGACCTCCTTTGCAATTACCTAGTCCGTAGCACAAAATCAATTCCGGTACGTAACTTACTATCACCGGGTTCGTCAGGGTCATCAATTAGGCCCCTGTACTCCGAAGGACTTTTTTTTCGTGCCGGCGTACGATGCGACTAGTACTTTCGTGTTCCCGTAGGACGGTTGAGCACTCGTAAGAAATCTGTCATGGCGACTTGGCGAGAATGTATGAAAGTCTAATAATTTCAAAGCCCACGACTTTCGTGACTAGGCCCTACATTGACTCTAGGCATTACTCATAGGCCATTTACTCGCGAAACCTCTTACGGTTGGATACACATGCGGCACCGAGTAAGTTACCATCCTCGATCAATAAAAGGTAATTCATTTCCCTGCATCCAACTCTACAAAAATTAATTAAAGGATTTAAAAGCCACGACTCGGCTACGTAGGGAGACGGAAAGGTATTTAATACAGAATCGGATACATATAGAGACGAAATAAATACAGAATCCACTGAATATTTCATGAGCACTTTTTCATATATTCACTGAAGGTAATCGTGTACGCGTAAAATGAAGAAAAACGAAGCCTCGACGGAGGGACGAACCCAGATTTCAGAGAACCCCGCCACGGCCTGACGGGGAACAGTAAGTTTACACTCTAAAAACTGAATTCAACAAGAGGAATTTTCTTCCAAATTTAATAATGGTATGACGCAATTTTCCCAGAAATGCCAAAACCGAATAATTAAGTACTCCATACCAGCCAAATCTCAGCACTGTAGCCGCCGCTATAATCCTTACAAGTAATTAAAGTATTGATCCGACTGTCTGTTCACGGTCGTTGAATACTGTGCTCTTCGACTTTTTGAATCATTGCATTTAAAGTGAGGGCCTGAATATCGATCGCTCACACTAGGAAGCAGCAGTCTGAAGTCTTGACGTCGTTGCCTCCTTCCCACAGGTTGTGACGATGAGAATTAGCCAGCCGCCTCAACCAAAATTTCGTTAAACTGGCGGAATTCCTCAAACTTGGCACTTTCCTTTCCGTGTAGACCGTGCGTTCTGAAATCTACACCAGGGAAAGAAAAAGAAGGAAATGAAAAGAAAAATGGCGAATGCAATACCGCCATTTCAACGAAATTTCCTTTCCTCAGGTCAGATCAGATCAACCTCCTCACCAGGAGTCCGGGAACCAACAAACTTCTTAAGCTCATCACCCACTGCGACATCTCCTACAGAGACCCATCGAGGGAACAACCGATGAATCCTAAAAATATATTGTCTCCTCTGCTAGTTGCGTTTTGATCCCCATCGCTTTTCTAAAAAACCAAAAAAAATGTATCTTACAAGTATATTATTAAATCTACCGTAAGATTTAGGGTAGATATATTCATGGATATCGTTTAACGAATTGGGCTCCCAGCGACGTGCAACTCATCAACTCGCCCACTCAGAGAGCACGGAGAAAGATTGAGAGGACGAACAATTCCCCGAATAAATGGTTGCAACTGTTTGCTGAAATGCTACGAAGTGCGCTTGCCATGTGCATTTTTGATCCAATCGAGCTTTTTTATAATCCTCTGCTCGTCTGTACGACTGTGGTCTACATTGCATTTAATCACTCCTCGTTGTGCATCTTCCCCAGGTAGTCCATCATACGTGTGAATGTCAGGTTGTTCCGCCTATGTGGATTGAAGCTCGACCGGTCAGTCTCCGATCGTGCCACTGATTTGTTATTTTGAATTGAGAAGCTAGGAGGTTTTCGTTTCAGAAAAAATATAAAAACTGCGATAATTCCTCTGTTTCAACATGCATGCTTCGCACACATAAAGCATTTATATTCCGGCATCTTGTGGACCCGTGGAGCACATGCGCGCGCATCTTCTAAACATGCACATGGCCCTGAATTTCTTGTGAGGGAACGATGGATCTGTAAATATACTTTTCATTATTTTTTTAACAAAAGAGACAAGCCCATTGCTGCTATTATGGATTCTCTGGCGCTGGCTAATTGTGCTTACCAGCCAGCATTGCAACCCGGTTTATAAAGCTGCTCCCAATTCTTTTCTTTGAAAAAGAGACCGTGTCAATTAAAAACAAAGAAGAAGGAAAAATGGAGAACAATCAGTCCGGCGCCCTGGTCCGGTCCTGGACGGTAGCTGCTCCCACAGTCCCACTTCTTCGCAGCTAGTCTGTCAATATGCTAATCATTACCGAACGTCACACTTCAGAAGTACCTGGCGTCGCACTTCAGAAGCGCTTTTAACCTGGCGTCGCGCTTCGATCAAAAACACTCAGAATTCCAGATTATTTCAGAAGCCACCAAGCTCAATAACCCGCCTTAGGGAACCGAGTTGATTGCCGACCATGTCGATTATTTTATCTCAGTTTCCTTGTCATGGTCGCCGTACCATTACTTTGAATATTTCCAAAGAAAGAAACATAAAAACTTTCATAGATGGCGAGAAATCCTCACGAGTTCTCCCCTTGGCTTCTACGACTCGCAAAGGCCAACATTGCATGTCCAACGTACAAGGCTTAATCGGGATGCTCTTCGTGCCGTGCTCCTCGAGTAGATCTGGTATGCGAGGTGCAAACTTTTTTTCACTGGTGATCCGATCAACGTCATTTGGATCTGCCTCCGTGCTTGGAGAGAGACAATCCACATTGGCAGGGCATGGCCAGGGAAAATCATCTCTTCAGCTTCATAGTGCAGTGACTAACGTCGTGCCATTATCCAGTCTGATTTTTGTAGCACTTGGTGCACTAAGGTAGTCTGCTCTTAAAGCAACCATTTAAGAAGAGCTGATTGCCTATTAGAAGAAGCTAACTCCTTGAAACAATTTTCAAGAAATTTTGGGTTGTCTTTCAATATTTATATTTAAAACTAAGATCTCTAGGGTCAAACAAAAATTATAAGAGAAATAGCATAAAGTATTTAGGATTTGCCTAGTGCTGAAAAACTTACTATTTTGGAAAATTTTTGGTATTCTCATTACTAAATCTTATGCATTTTTTCACAAATTAATAGAAACTACAATTTTGACCAATAAAACAATCAAATGCTAAAGAGAGAAATTGTATTTTGGGGGAATTTTTGAAGTTATATTTTCAAAATTCATTTGAAAAAAATCTAAACATAATTTTATAATTTTGACCCTATGGATATTTTCTACTTTTTGTGTTTCACATTATCTTAGTTCATGCAAACTTCCAAAAAGTTATAGAACTTATGTTTTATAACACATTTGTATTTTGTCCAAATCCCTTGGGCTTTTATGGATTAATGGTTTTGCTTTTTGCACTAACAAGCTTGGACTTTTATGGATTAATGGTTTTTTTTTTGCACTAATGGGCTGAGTCCCCTAGGTGGAACTTAGAGACTCGTATCAAAAGCAATTAAGCATTGATAGGGTGTTAGAACATAGGGAGCAACTCTAAATTCCATGAACCAATATTTTAAAATACCAAGTTATAAGGTGGGCACCTCAAATGTGTAATTAATCCAAATCCACCATCATCACTTTGGTTACATCTCTAATATTTACTCAAATTGAAGAAACAATTTTAGAACCTCTAACTACCAAAAAATACTTTGATCCTTTATAACTTTTGCATACGGTATTCAAATGTCAAGTTCTTTAGTATTTTGGAACTTCTTTTCCCTTATCAACAAGAAAATATGAAAATTTGATTAGTCTAATAATAATAACTAGAAACAATAGCAAAGAATAAGTGAAAAGTTGTTTTATTTTGTTTTGGAACAAATAGAAATCCATTGCAAGAACATCAAATGCAAAGCAATCAAGCCAAAAGGCTAGACAAAGGAGAGAAAAGGAGGAAAAATTAGAACCTAATTAAATGGAAAGGTAAAATGCTCTTGCCTATTTCAAATGATAGTGTCTCCAACCCTAAAAGCAATCATTGGAGACTAAATCTAGATGATGCCAAATTTAATCTACATCCAACAAGCCATGTTTGGGTTGACAATATACTTTTTACTGTACCATTAGCATTATAGCTTGCTTGAAGTCAAGGAGGCAATCCCATATGGCTCTATGAAACTAGGTTGGCAATTAGCTAGCATTCATGAGCAAAAATTGTGCTATAATGTGAGATCCAAATATGCTAAAGTGATGAACCTCTAAGAATGTTCCAAATCATTCTAATGCCATAAAACTTCATGGGTAGGTAGGAACCAAATATACACTAGTTGTGTAGAACCAAACCTACAATGGGGTTCCAAAATTGGAAGAGCTTGATCTATAAATGTGATGAAAGATTGATTGTGGATATGCCCATAACTCTTGGGCTTTGGGGTAAAGAAAAAACCTATGTATGGGGTTTCATCAGTTCTTGAGGTATAGAAAATACATCTTATATCAATATCTTAGGCAGTGTGTGCCTACTAAAAGTTGATGGCCACTACATTATACTATAAAAGCCACATGAAGGCAAATTCTTTTTGTTGATAGACTTTATTCCAAACTAATCTCTACTCAAATGTAAATGAAATTGGAAGGTGACTAAGCCATTTAGAAGATAAGGTCTTCTTTGGTTGGCATCACTTAGTGAGGAGTTTCCGCCTTATGGTAGTTGAATATTTTAGCAATGGGTCACCATTATCCTATTGCCATCTTGTAGGGTTTAAATTAAGGGATTGGATAGTACCATTCAATGAATAGGAAGTAAAGAGAGCAATTTGTACCTTTTTTTATTTTTACTACTTGTACTCAACAAAAAATTCATTTATAAACTACATCTTTGTTTGCAGTCGGGAAGAGAAATAATTGTCCTGAGTTGGAATTAATTGTCACCCTTGATGTTCAACTTAGGAGGGAGATTAATTGGAATTGGGGTTGTACTAGGTTGGTTCTAGTAATGCTAACTTTCCAAACAACTCTAGAAAGTGAGTCCTCGTGTTGGAGGAATGTACTAATCTAATCATGAATTTGGGCCTCATCAAGTTATTTGAAAAGAAGCACAACCAATTTGGTGGATGTTGAGAGATAAGATGAAGCTAGTAATGATGATTGATCTTTATGAGAAGATATAACAATGAGATATCTTCCCAAGATTTAATCTATTTCAGTATTTGGTATAAGGATCCTAATGATTCTCTATCATAGACATATTGCTCCAAACTAATTTCTAAGCTCTATTGATTGTAAAATTGAAAATAGAGCCTATGAAATGGGTAAATCACTAGAACATGGTGGTGAGTACCTTGTCTGCATTGGACGGTGGAATGGCTTCAATGTATTTAACTATATGTTGCCATGTTGAAATAATCTTATTCTATACATTTATGAAAACCCTATGTTCTTGATTGTTTGTGGATCATTAACCAAGCTAGGGATGGGAACCAATATCTACTCTTAGGATGGGATTTTACTTGATTAATCTTATGGCTCAAGAACAATTTTAGTCTGAAAATTCATGACGACATGACTAGTTCAATTGCATATAGCATCCATTCTATTAGTAGGGTTGTGAGGGAGATTTTAGGGCCATGTAGTTTCAATTTGGTAATTAGTCCAAGAAGGCAACATTCATACTAGTAGACTTTGGTATGAGATATTTGTTTGGTGTTGCTTTACAATTAGTTTCACAATTTACCTTGGATTGAATGAAGAACTTGTACCAAGCCACTCTAAATGGCTGTGTAGAAAAGGAAAAAAAAGTAGAATGGAGTTAACCACTATTGCTCTATTTGTAGCAAAAAGTCTTTGTATAGTCTAGCATTTGAGTTTTTTTGAGATTTTTTGTTGTAGGAAGTAGTTGATGTCCTTTACAATGCTTTGTAGTCTCTTTTGAAGGGCTTTTGTTACGATTTAATAGGAAACATTGAAGAAAATAATAGGATGCTAATTAGATATATTGTTTAATTCACTTTATTTGATAAAAGTGTAATCTCTAGATGTCATGCCAAAGGGTAATTGACCTAGCTTGGTCAACAAATAATAGCACCATTTTAGTATACTCATCGCCAATCATGTCCTAAAATTTGAGAAAGAATTTTGTAGCGCATACTTGACACCATCAAGTTCTAGACTTTGTCCTTTTACCATTTGTTTCAAGGCTTGGTGTAGTTCATCTTTACTTAGAGTTGATAGTTAGAATTGATCTAGCTATTGAACCATAGAAAAACTTAAGTAATTGCTTACACATGATAAGATGCATCATGGGTTCTTGTTCTTTTTCCATTCTTGGACTCATGATTTCCTAGGAATACAATTTGGTATAGAATTTTCTATAAATATGTTCAAGATTACACATGTTATGATGTATTGATGCAGTGTACTTGGATCATTGCAAGAAACACCGACTAGTTTTTACGTCACAATTAGAGTAGCTCTCTTGTCATCCACTATAACTTTTGAATTTTAAACCCAATGCCAAAAATATATAAAACATTCTAATTGACTTGATTGTAATCATATTTTTATTTATTTTTTAATTTTAAAAAATCATTTATATTTGAATGTTGATTTTGTTAATATCACACATTTTCAAGTTTAGGATTTTTGTACTAAATACTAGTTCAAAGTAATGATTTTTGGTTGAAATTTTTATGGTATACTCCTACAGTAGATAGACATGTTCCTATCAAAGGGCATCTAAAAAAACATTATTTTACGTCCTCCATGTTTGTGCAAAGAGGCATCCTTGTGTGTGCACTTGTAAACATTAGAAATGGTTTTGACCACATTTTTTTAATCCAATTGCATCACCTTAAAGTATTTTCCAATTGGAATTTTTTTAGTTTTATTGAAAATCCATTTTTTTATTTTCTAAAAATTATAATGTCCAAATTGTATTTTCTATGATAAATTTTTGGACATAAAATTCTAGTGGAGAAAATACATAGTTGGATATTTTTATTTTTTTTAAATAACAAAACAAGTTTTCAACAAAACTAAAATTGTAGATTTGAGAAGACTTCTTGGTGACGATATTTGACTAAAAAAATGAGGTCAAAACCTTTTCTATTATTTACAAGTGTGTGCGCAAGGGAGGCCTCTTTGAACAAATGTGGTGGACATAAAATAATGTCTTTTTAGCATGGTTGTCATAGTGGACGGACGTTCGGTTCACCCATCCGTTAGAGGTCCCGCCCGTCCGATACAGTCAACACATAGTTGACTTTCTGATAACGGAAAAATAGGCCACGTGGATGCCATGTGGATTAACGAACATGTTGGGCGCGGACGAGATCGTCAGGGCGCATTTTGAGGTGACGTGTCATTCCACAAAATTGCACAAGTTACAAAATTAAAGCCATTTGGACCGTCCGTCCGTCCCGTCCGATGACCCTAACTCACCCGTTATGACAACCATGCTTTTTAGATGCCCTTTGGAAGGGACATGTTTACCTACTATAGGAATATACTATTGAAATTTCAACCAAAAATCATTAATTTGAATTGGTATTTAATATAAGAAAATCCTAAATCTAAAAGCATGACTATGCAACAAAATTGATTTTTAAATATAAAATGATTTTTTAAAATTTCTAAAAAACTAAATGGTACAATTCAAATGAAAAACTCTAGAAATAGATTTTTGTTTTGGTCCTTGGACTCATAATTTAAAAATTATAGCATTCGACACAAACCAACTTTTCAAAACGCTACGGCCGCTATTCCATGCAATGACCCACCTTGATCATCTTAAAGTTCCATAATATTTGGAGGATGTCTATGAGGGCTCTTGGAATACTTGGAAAAATTTATGGACCAACCAATCACCATGTAGCCACTAATGAGCATGTGATCAAATCTTTCTCCCTTTCAACTTCTAAGTCTCAAAGTTGTTCAATTGAGTTCTAAGTAAGTTGATTTGTTCTTGCAATTGTACCAACTATGAGAAGTCTTATAGCTAGGCAACCTTAAGTTCAAGATTAGTGTAGAATGTTTCTTCTTATACTCAAAAGCTTTTGGCTCCTTAAGTGCAATAGCAAAGAATAGTATTGATACAATAGTGCCAATATAGTGGAGTGACACATACATTGAAGTTTTGTGAAAAATGGGATGTTTCTTAGAATCTTCTTCCAAGTTTAGCCTATCTCATATCCTACTTCATTCAAGTACATGCAAGACATAATCCATCTACTCAACCATGGAGGAGTATGCACCAATTCTATGGCTACATATATTCAAACATTGATTTGACTTGATGTCATTGCTTCCAAAATAATTCTCTAAGATTTTTTGTAGACTAATAACAGAATTTGGATAAATATAGCACCTATTCAATGAGACCATGTCTTTGATACCATCACTACAAAGATTGTTCCATGAATATATTAAGCTAGAAATTGTCACATGGTTAGTTGAAAGCTAGGATTGATTCCTTGAGGGTGTTAAAAAGTACATCATAAAGTTTAGACCCTATGTTTTGTCAACAATTATCATGTGGTTATCATTGTTTTATGGGTTTGCACATTAATTACAATTTATCGTATCATTACGATGCATTACTTTGCATTGTTACGATGCAATTGCAAGTAATGCATTGTAACAATGTGTTAATGATGCAATAAATTCTAATTAATATGCGAACCCATGAAACAATAATAATTGCATGATAATTGTTAACAAACCATAGGGTCTAAACTTTGTGATATAGAAGTTTTTAGGTGGGAATCATCTTGATGCAAATGCTGGACTTGTTATTTCATCATTTGACTAAGTTGAAATCTCCCTACATGATCCATCTGCATGACATAGAAATCTCACAAATCATTCTTTCCTACAAAATTCTTTATGGATGTGGCTTATAGAGTTATAGAGTACATACATGTTGATGAATCCTAAATTGCATCCAAGGATGCAAAATAATATGAACCAATTAATTTTGTTACTTAAAAAGAATCTTAATTAAGAGATTAATTTGGTCTATTTGGGAGATATAATTGACGCTACACTTCTTTTTTCATATGACTTCCATATGTATAACCTCATTCCACATCCACACAGAAGGTTGTGGCCCATCTCTAAATTTGTCTCTCCAAATTAACTACTCTTGTCCTTATAAGTTTGTATTCTTGCAAAAATTATATATCAATTGAGTTCTTTTGGATGTAATTCTATAGATTGTCAATGGATGCAAGGTCATTTAGGCCACTTATATTTTGCAAGAAGATTTGTAGCTTCATATTGTAGTTGGATTGAGAGTTTACCTAGGGCTCTCTTTTTAGTCTAGAAATTGCTTGAGTTGCTACCAGAGTGATCTACAACTTGATTAAACTCACTACATAGGTTAGATCTCGTATGCCTTTAGATATCCTTGTTTTAGTGAATTTGTGGGAATGTTGATTAGTGCATGTTGGACTGATTATGTTGGTGTGGTCAAATGTGGCACTTCCCTCGATAGTGCATTTTATAGGTGTATTGAGTTGAATGTGAGTCCTCTAGAGATGACTATAGTACTTGAATTGGGGTCGTAGGGTGCTTCTATGGTAAAAGTCTATCCTTGAGAGCTACCTCATGTGCTTCATCATAGGTCTCAAGGCTTATATAGTCTAAGATGTCCACAAGAATTAAGGTGTAGTATAAAAGGTGGACGGAATGGTAATTAATTTGAATGATTTGGATTATCACTATTTGTAGGTAGGGTGAAACTATTACCCACAAATAGACTTGATAAGGCCAATGCCCCAATAGTGGTTGGAGCTAATAAGTGTTGGAGTTTACCTTGGATGAACCTGTGATGTTGATGCTATACTATTGAACCTTCATCCGGAATTAGAGAAAGGTATAAAGGTTGGTGGCAGTTGTTGTGTCTATTGTAATACTATCTTGGTATGTTGAAAAAGTACATGATTGTGTCTTACTAATTGGTTTCTTACATTATTACATCCATGTAAGCTACATCGAGGATTGGTGTTGTATATGTTGTATGATTTAGTATCATGAATGTCCATAGAAATCAATCAATTGAAAGTTGCATTGTTGACTAGGCAATTGATAGTAGAGTGAGAAAAGTCCTAGCATCTATTACAATAAAGTTGAATGCCTTTGTATAACACTTGTATTTCTACTACACTTCCTCCAACGTATTCAATGTGGATCTAGGAAGCCCAATCCTACAAGAGATTTAGGACTATACAAAATCTATGATTGTTGAGTGTTGAGTTGGAAATGCCTATTATCATAATCTAGCCTAAGTGACAAGTGATTGAAGCAAAGAATGAGATGTATTCAAGTGGCAATCTGTAGAGAACCAACCAACAAGGGAAAAAGGAGCCTATGGTTTTGTGTGGATTAAAAGATGGTTACTAGTTTTCATAAGTCACCTTTCTACTTAGGAATCTATGGAGTTTGAGATTGATGGCTTCCTCTATAGCAAAACCACAATTGAGTTTCACATAGTAGAATCCATTTCTTGTTGCCTTATGAAAGATGATTCAATTTGGAAAAAGTCACAATTGAGTTTGCCCCCACAAAACAAGCTATCACAACATGTTCTCTAAGGTGCACAATGTGTTCTATGTTGAGATAAGGTTGTAGAATTAACAAAGGAATGAGACAATATATAGCATGTTTAAACAAGCAATCATGCCTAATTTTGTTTGAAGCATTGAGGGGATTGATTTTCCTCTAAGGTTGAAAACGGGTTAAGTAATGTTGCAAGTTGAGTAGGTAGATCTTCAACTCACTTATTGTTTTGAGAGTACATATATACAATCTTTTGACCATTCCATGTTGTAGAACAATGGTGTGTCATGGTATTGGCCTTGTGATCTAGACTCCTATCCTTTACTATCTTGAAACAATCCTTTGTGACTCTACCATCTTTGTGGTCCTGACAAGCTCTTTGCTCACAAGATGCTTCCTAGTGGTGGAGTTCCTCTTCTTGTGGTTCTTGCATATATAGATGCATGCTATCAATGAAGCTCCAAAAGTTGATTGTTGAATAGTGTTGGCCTTTTGTGACTACATCTTCATACAAGGCCATATTCAACTATAAACATGATTACATGAAATAACATATTAATTTAGGTTAAATTTTAGGGTTTGAAATAAGTGTATTTATAGCTAGCAATGTAGAGATGAGTGGTCCATTTTGAGATCTAGAACCACCAATCACACCTCCATGGCCTATGTAGATCTCAACTAGTAGCTACACTCTTTTGGAGACAATGATGTTCTTAAAAATCAAAAGAACATCTACAAAATTATGTTCTCAAAGCTTAGCCTATGACCCACATTGCATCTCCCATGGGGCCAATGAATTTTCCAAATTCAAACAAATTGTTTGGTTACAATTGTAAGTATAGATGCACTTGGTATTAACTTCTTAAGGATGAGATCTATTGCCAATTGGTCAAATATTATGTTCAAGTTAAATGTAGCCTATTAGATTGTGTTTGAATATCAATCCTATGTTTTAATTACTTAAAACTATGAATTGATATCACTATGAGAAATTTCAAATTTTATTGTAAAAAATTGTAATTGTTATCATTTTTGTTGCAAAAATTGAAAATAAAATAAGTAAAAATAGCAAAAGCAATCCAAATTTTTTGAATTTTTTTCAAGAGGTAGATATAAGATTGGAGATTAGTGTGAAAAATTTTCAATTGTTTATTTTATCTTTTACATCCAAAACAACTACAAAAAATATTTAAAATCAAATTTGGCTATCAAACCAAATCTATTCTTTTATTTGATTTATATATACATTTTTTATATTTATTGCTAGCAAAAAAATTTATATCCTATTTATTTTTGATGGAAAAATTGATGGAAAAATCAAATTCTGAAATTCTTCTAAGTTAAATATAGAAACAAAATTTTATCGATTATAATATATATTAGAATGATGTAGAATTTTCACCATAAATTAAGGTTTGAATGAAAAATATAATTTTGTAATTTAAATTGAAAATTCATTTTAAAAGGAAAAATATGAATGAAGAAGACAGTATATTGTGTTATTTGGATTTTAACACATGAAGCTTGCAATTGCAATAATTCTTTCAATTTTTTGACTATTTCAAAATTTCAAAATGAAGTAGAAAGATATCTTCTCAAGCTTCATTTATTTAGTTTAACCTTAAAGGACACTGCAAGTCCCATAGGTATTTTAAAAGTCAAAACTTGAATTTTTACATAATTTTTAATTTTTAATTTTTTTAAGTTTAAATAGAAAACTATAGCTTCAATAATCTTTTTCTTATTCCATTTGAAATTTTTTCAAAATTGCTAAAATTGTAGTTTTTGTGACACTTTAGAGATAGCATCTTGAAAGCTCAAGATATACCACTTTTGAACCTTTTCTATTGAATATCTCTAAGTGTGAACTCAAAAATCCGATACCTATTGCACCATGTTGTTTTGCCACTATTATTTCCATCTTTCATAAAAATTTCACACTATTTTAAGCATTTTTGTAATTACTATGATTTTGCAAAGAAATTTCTTCATAAAATCATATAAATTTCAATTTGATGTTTTTTATTATGAAAAAATGAGAATAAATTTTAGACATATATTAATATATGTGAAAAATATCAAAAAATTTAAATGTATATTTGATGTGTGAAGTTGACCAAGCCTGTACATGAAATATCTTTTAAGTATTGAATCAAATACCAAAGATGGTTTATATTGAAAGTTACAATTAAGGTTGACTTTGGGGATGCTTTGACTTTTAGGGGTTCAGTTAGATGTGGTGTTCTCCAAATGAATCCGGTCCAAGAGGGGGTCTAAATTCATCCTTGGGGATGCAAAAGTCAAAGGGTGGCAGTGTGGGGGGTACTGGCCACCCTATTAGAATGCCACATCTGAAGTTCAAGCTTTCTTAGCCACTGGCTGATCACGTAAATGAGGAGGACAAGGCAAGGGAGAAATTTGGGGAATGAGGAACAAGGTTGGGAACATTGTGATCATAAAAGTTGCTTGATTTTGTTTCCTCCACGTCTACAGTTGTGATTTATTTAATTGAACAGATAGTGATTTGTTAAATAGAATTTGACATTTCGTGCTTTCAAAATCCAAATTCAGAAAGTCGCCTATTCCGGGAAGATTAATTGCAAACTTCATATAGAACTAGTGTGCCCCATGCCGTTGCCACAGTCAAATCAAAAGAACTTTTTTTTAAATTTAAAAAAAATTTAAAATTCTTTTAATGCA
Organism: Pseudoscleropodium purum; assembly: GCA_963969395.1. NCBI lineage: Eukaryota > Viridiplantae > Streptophyta > Bryopsida > Hypnales > Brachytheciaceae > Pseudoscleropodium > Pseudoscleropodium purum. The sequence continues at coordinate 24,594,827 of OZ017795.1, forward strand.
TAAAAACTTCAAAATTCAATCATTTTCATGCCTTAGGTTGGAATGGTACAAAACCAAGCCTGTGCACCCCTCCTCGCCAAAGGCTTTCTAACGACACCAAACACATGCACGGGAGATGCATGGTCCGGGAGATCTCAATATAACAAACAAACAACCTAATTTAATAAAAGGATGTTGGATGATTAGTACATGGGATGAAAATTATTGATTCAAATGGTGATTGATCATAAATTTATGTTCATATTTTGCAGCATGCCATATGGTAGTGGTTGTGTACCTCTATTTTAAATAGATAAGTTAGATGGCTCACAGTGCTCATTTTGAATTAATTCAGTGATGAATTCAAATTATAATTAATTTTCATTTAAATATCCTTCTTCCAATCATACCTATTGTCAAATATTTACATATTATTTCTCCAATCATTATTAAATATCCTTCTTCTAATCATACTTATATATTATTTAATATCTTGATATTTAACCCCTAAAGTCCTATTGTTCCCTTGGGGGACAAATTGGATTTTGGGCGAATTCTTGTGACCTTGATTTTTTATGAAACTTTTTGAAACTTTTCCATAAGATAGAAAACTGATTAGCTATGTAGAAATATAATTTTTATTTCAATTGGTGCCCAAGAGCAAAAGTTATACCACAAAAAGCCTAAAACTGAAGTTGGTAGGCAACATAAAATAATTGCAAAAAATCAAAATAAATTCTAATTTTTTCCCTAAATTGTCACGTTTTTGTCTATTTGTGAAGCTTTGATTCATTCTATTTGGATTAATAATGAGAAAGGTAAGGACAATCTTGTTTTTCAGGCAATTTAAGCATCTTCTAGAAAAAATAACTTGTAGGATTCATTTTTTAACACAATTTTCACAATTTTTCACAATTTTTTTTGAGAATGTTGTGTTTTCTTGCTAAAACAATCTCACCATTGGGATTATTGTATTTCAATCCCATTTAAGAGCTATTAACAATTTAATTGTTTTTTCAATCTTGGACCTACTTCTATTTAACAATTTTTTAAAGAATGAAAACCAAGTGTGTTTTTTTTCAACTTTTTTTTCAACTTTCAACTCAATTCTTTTACATATTTTTTTTTAATTCAAAGTTTGTAATGCAAAAAAACTCCACAAATGGTGGTCAAAGTCGTTTGAAATTGTAGGCCAGTGTTTAAAAAAATTTATTTTTCAACTTTGAATGCTAATATCTTCCAACCTATACAATCAAATTCTATGAAATTTTTACCACATGAGCTAAGACAAGTGAAGTACAAGATTGTAAAGTTAGATTCTAAAAAATAAAAATAAAAATTGTTTTCTTGGATGAATGTAGCAAAAACAATAGTTTTGAGTGGTTTTTGACAATAAAGTGGCCTTGGGACTTTAGGGGTTAAGATGATATTATATAATTTTATAAATTCAATTATTATTATATTCTTAAATTTACACCTTCATTATTTACTCTATAAAATTTTAATGTGGACCCTAACAATTTATTAAATGGCCAACTAAGGTGGGTACATCCCAAATCACACCCACCTTGACAGTGCTATCATCACTCTATTACTATACGTTGAAGAAACAGTTTTAAAGTATTAACCAATTTTTTTTACCCTTCATAGCTTTTATGTACAATATCCAAATATCACATGTTTTCATGCATTGGAACCTCCTTTCACTTGCAAACAAGAAAATATGAAAATTTAACTATTATAATAATAATAATAATAATAAATAGGCACATTAGCAAAAAGTGGGTACTTAAGGAGTACCCATTTTATGATTAACCTCTTGAACCAAAATATATTTAGTACAACTTCAATTTCATTATATTCATTTGGTGGAAGTTTACTACAATGTTATTTTTTAATGTGATCTCCTTGAAAGTGGAAATATAAATCTATACCAATCCTAGTTGACATTGGCATTTCAAAGCCTAAATTGAATACATCTTGAAATCTTTGTGTAGCCTCATTGTACAATTTTGATTGACAAATTAGCATACTCACTACCTACAATTTCAAAACATCATTGTATGCCCGTTATTAGTTGCATATCAAACCATGTGACTAGGCTTGGTAAAGTTGGTATAAACCCTTAATTTGTCAATCTTATAAAGTAAAAACATCCCAACTAATCCATGTATCCATTCACTACAAGTAGATTTTTATTGAAAATCTCTCCTAGACTGCAATTAAATGATTCCCATACTTATTATGATTGATTGTTGATGATTCTTTAAATTTTGATATTAGGACCAAGCTATGTGACGGTTTTAATAGCCTAGGAAGTTTTGCTTTGAAAATTCATAATAATTACATGTCTTATGAAATAAAATATAAAATATATAAAAATATAAAAATAAAAATAAAAATAAAAATATATATATATATATATATATATATATATATATATATATAATATTAAGCAATTATTTATTATTCTTTCACATTTGGGAGAAGATAAATTCCTCAAATTTTTTTGTAAATTTTTTCAATCAAATAAATAAATTAAAAATAAATACAAATGTATATTATGTATGTGTTACAATGGAATTTTAGATAATGCAACAACAAACAACAAGATTTTAGGTCATCTTTAGAATCTTTAAATAGATCATCATTGAGACATAAATCCGTATGGATTGGCAAACTTTACTTTTCTTTATTTATAAGCTAAAAACAATGTCTTTTTAATAGTAATGTGACAAATAGACTACTACATTCTTACATCCCAAGGTGGGCCTAGTAGGCCTTTTGGATGAAAGGTTACAAGTTTATTATATAAGAAGCTAGGTTAGACCTTTACCTTTTCTCCCAAAGGTGGACCGATCTCAATCTAGTTGAATATTTTGTGATATCATCATTCTAATGTAATTAATAGGGAGTATATTAATTTAAAGATTGATATGACATTAGTGCAAATAAAATATTAGAGATTGATATAATAATGAATTAATAATGGATGCAATATTAAGATCTAGCTATTAAGACCTCTTTTAGATCATCTTTGGGGGCTTGAAATAGGTAGTTACAGAGACCTATACCCATATAGATTGGCAAACTTTCCTTTCCTTCAAGTATAAACTAAGAAGAACATCTTCCTAACAACCATGTAGCAAAAAGACTATTGCATCTTAGTTTCCAAAGGTGAGTCCAGTTGGCCTTTGAGATGAAAGGTTAGGAGTTCATTTGAATACAGAGAGTTAGTTCTTTACCTTATCTACCTATGGTAGGTCAATTTCATTATTGAATCTAATTTTAAAATAGCAACTTCACATTATTTTGTTTATTTGTAGTTCTAAAGGCTAATAAAATTTCAATTTAGTTGAATATCTTGTGGTGTACATTTTTATAATGTAGTTATATATTAATTTAAGGTTTGTTACTATATTAGTGCAAATATGATATTAGGGAATGATATGGTAATGATGGGTTAAATATTAAGACCTAGATGTTAATACTACCTTTGGGTTGTCTTTGGAGTCTTTGAATAGGTCATCAAAGAGTCATAAATCCATATGGAATCTTATGTAATGCATCAACAACAACAAAAAGGTATTTGCAAGGTTTTATTAAGAAGATGTTTAGATGTCATGAGAATCTTGCAAAAATTTAGATGAATGAAAAGTTGTGAGGATGGAAATGTGATACAATTTGCACTTAATATTATGTATTAAAAAAATAACATCTAAATTTAGTCATTTTCTAATTTTTTTCTAAAATTATTTATCAATTTTTGAAGCTAAAATGGCACATGACTCTAAAAGTGTTATGTTCACCATTGGTATATTTAAAACTCTAATATAGTCCCTTGTATTATCCCCTAAAGTTCTATGGCTATGTTTCACCGAAAACACTCAAAAACTGCCATTTTCAGTACAAATACCAGATTTTTGAAAAAAACTTATTCTGACACGTATAACCATCAGATCTTGTAGCATATTGACTTGAAAAATATGTGGTAAGAATTTTAAAAATATCCACTATGTGGATTGCAAGATATTAGCATTGAAATTCATAGAAATCATATTCTGGGCCTACAAAAGATAAGGCAGCTGTGCTTCACAAGCAAACTTTTCTATGAAAAAATGAATAAAATGGTAGTTCTTCTTTGGATTCCTTTTCCTAGATAAGTTGGATACATGCTTGAAAAATTTCAGATCATTTAGAATTGTACAACATATAGGAAATAAATAGTAAGTAGGTAGTAGTAGAGAATGATTCAAAACACTAAATTATTAAGAATTTAATTATGGAATTGAAAAATGACAATTCCAATGGATGCAATGCTATTATAAACAATCTACATCCTATGATTTTATTTTTTTTCCAAAAATATTGAAAATTGAGTAAGAAAAAGAATTTCAAAGTTTATTTTAGAATAGGGAATCCATAACTATTCACAAACAAAAAATTCTCATAACTTTGAACTCATTGATCAAAATGGTATGATTCAAAGATTTCCATGTATATATAAGTCTAGAAAACCAGTTTCAAATTTTTGTTTCTGAAAAAAGTGATTTTTTAATCTATCCAAACTACCCGTTTACTAAAAACAAAACATATTAGGCTATAACTTTTGACTCCTATTTCTAAATGTCATAAAATTTTGTGCATATGAATTATATTCCTTGTCTTCACCTTCCACTATAAACTTGGGCCAAAAATATGAAGATCTCTAGTCACACACACTTGCCCAAAATTTCTATGTAGCCAAAAAACACACCTTGGTCCTTTTGGGGTTAAAGACACTTTCAGTACCTCCTACCTTAGTATTTCTCAAGCTTTTATTTCTATCTTCACCTACTATAAATTATCAAAACTATAAACCAATCTTTTTCTTTCAATATAAATTGGATTTGCTAACAATAGTGAAACATGATGGCACAACACAATTTCAAGTCATCTCAGTAGTTGGATGCATTTTTTAAGTACAAATTAGTAGAAAAGCATAGTTTTCACCTCACTTGCTTTGTTTAAAACTTAGCAAGCTTCTTTCTATTGAGTACTTTTACTTCTCTTGAATGCTTTTAACCCTTTAGTGTTGACATTCAGTCAAGTGAGTTCAAAGACTCTAGAAAGCACAAGATTGTGCAGTTGTAATACAATGACGGAAATTGAGATTTGCTAAGGTATAACTGTAAGATCTATAGTATCTTTGTGAGATCTGTTGTTAAAAAAAAAATTTGGAAACTTCTTCGAGTAGGGAGTTCCTTGTTTGTCGTCATGGTCATAGCTTTCTCTTTCGACTTACTGAAAATTTCTGAAAAATATACATATAGAAGTGGATGCTGTGCAGACTATCAACAACTAAAATTTTTGTTGAAAGACACACAATTAACAGATTTCCATCTTGCACTGTACAGAACACCTTCGCTTCAAAAAACACGACAGTCGTTGGATAGTAATTAGATTTCTTCAGCACATGCCCGAACAAATGAAACACTGACAAGGCATAAGCTACTTTGCTACCCACTATGAAAAATAAACGTTGCCCCTATTACAAAGACAAAGAAGCTGATGTAATAAGAATTGTACATCTTGCGCTAGCTTTGCAGCAATAAAAACAATATATGCACTTCTAGATGAAACAAATGTTGCTCATTCTACCAACTACGAGTGGGAACGGAACTTCAATCAAAATTTCTTCTACACATGCTTTCAGACGTGAATGCAAACACAAAAGTGACTTGTCGTCTTCATATGCAGGACTGACTATCCAAATGCACTTCCAATAGGAATTGGTGCACAACAAAAAATTTACATGTATAAACACAAAATTTATTATATTGACCAAAACACATTCCTGCTGCACAAACTGCAGATTACATGCCACAAAGCAACAACTCCTCTCTTACAGCAATTTGCACTACAATAACATTTCATTGTTTTGAGTCTACTACTGTGAATATTGTTGTCGCTTATTATGTACATGACATTACCACTTGTCCTTCCATGGATAAGTTGCTTGGAAGAGAACTCCTGAAACATATAAGTTGATAAGTACACTTGAAAAACGGAGATGTGCATAATGAGAAAACATGCTTTTTATAATCTATAGTAATAGAAATAAGAAGACGACATCCTCATGATGGGCACTCCGTCTATCAATCACCACCTTGTCATGATTGATCATACCATGTCAAACTCCTGGAGCACCCTAAAACAAGGATGTAGAGTAGTGATAGCAAAAAGGAGAGAGACTTGTGCCTCGTGCACAAATAAAAAGTTTCCAGAATGTGCACATGGCATTCACCTTGGTGCCCATTTGTTGTTTGAGAGAGAATCAAAAACTGTGAAATATCTAACAAATTCTACATTAACGTTCTGAACATGGAATATGAAACAACATGTGCAAGTTTGACTGCCACTTTGTCCTCCAGACTGATAGACTGTTCTTATTCCCTTCTGACCACACACAGGAACCGTTGTGGCCACCAAAACTAAATCACTATGAAATCATGTGTTTTCAATGACAAAGAATGTAGTGACTACGTTGAAAGCACATCCCTGAGTGCAAATGCACTCTACCGCACTATGGACAAACAAGATTAGTTTGAGTACTCTCCATGCAGAATCTGCATTTCTGGCATTGATCCCTACATACAAGTCAGTGAACTCCTGGCGCTGAGAGTTAAAATTGCGACACCACTCCCCTCTGCAAGCTCCACAACCTGCTCAATTCATCGGCCATTTGTAACTAAAAGTGAAAATGCACATGAGGATAGTTGCAAGAAAGGGTGTCCATTTTTTGTAGCGTTTGGCTAAAAATAGACTTTTTGCGGTGCAATACTATGAGTACTATGAGTAATACGAAACAGAACAATCTCAACGTTGATAAAAAAAAAATCAACAGCTAAAAGTACCATTTTGAGTACTATGAGTACTTGTAAGTACTAAAATATTACTAGTTGAAAAAAAATCCAGATTGTCACAGAAAATGAATACAATGAGGTATAAATTAATAAAAAATAAAAAATCATGAGAAACAAAATCTAAAAATTGGCCATTTGTAAGGACTTCATGGTTATTATATTTCATCCAAAAAATTAAGCCAAAACTATCTTCACTCTTCAAGAGTGTACCCACAAGGGACCCCTATTTGCATGCATACGGGCGCCATAAAATCATGTTTTTTAAAATTTTCTTTTGATGGGCACATGAATCTCTAGTGTGGAAATATCCCCCATAAATTTTAGCTCTACATCATCAATTATAGGTACTCCACAATACTAAAAAAACCTAAACTACAAAGTGTGACAAATTAGCTAAATTGGAATTTATTTATAAAAAATTTTTTGGAAATTTCTGAAAAATAAGAAATCTCTTTATTAAAAAGTTGGTCATATTTAATAAAAAATTCAAGTACATCAGCTTTATTCTCCACAAGTTATGGCCAAATTAAACTATGCAACTCGAAGTTTGATGGAAAATAGGACCACCCTTTCTTGCAACTACCTGTGAGTGTATTCTTCCCAAGTTGCTCCGTTGCCACCTTGTGTAAAATGTAACAATTGACAACAAATATATCCAACAAATAGAAAAAAACCTTGTGCCACCATTTATGATTTCTTGTTTGACTACTGTAATTGCTCTGTAGTTGATCGGCAATGTCTACTCCCCTCATAAATTGTGTATACACTTTTGTGAATGGGAGATGTGTGCAAGTTGGTGACAACTCCATCAATATGCTTGGGAACTATTGGCCAACATTCTCCTGGACTTGGAATGGCTTTGTAAAATGTTGATAGTAGCAGAAAAGCTTTTCTATCAACAAAAATTATAGTTGCGATGTCTGTATTGTTATGCATCCACCAAAATATTGTCCCCTAGAGTTCTTTTCACAAAGATTTGAGGTCCAACAATGCTTAGGTAGACCAAATCTATTGCTTTTCACTGTATCAACTGCAAACATACCTTTGGATCGGAGCTCCATCAACAATATTACAATGGTGAAATAGTTGTTAGTGCAAACAATATAGGCTCTATCGTGCAAATCTTACATTAACTATAGCACCACATCATGTGCTACTAACATCTCTCTAAACAAGGATCTAGTGTAAATCTGGAAGTTGTAAATATACTTCTGATGCGCATTTACAAGAGCATGCACTTTCACTCTCCATTTTGTAGGCTTTCTGGGGAGGTATTGCCTCATGGGGTAGTACTTTCCTTTGTAAGCAATCATACTTTCATCCATAGTTACTTCCTGATTCCAATTCCAATTGAATTTGAATCTTTCTTGAAGCTCTATTAGTAGCCACCTCATTTTTCTTAGCTTATTGAACTCTACATCTTCTCTTGGCATAGCAATCACTATTTCATTTGCTACGTGCAGACACTGCGTCAAGTCCTCATACCTCTTATTAGTCATAATAGTTGAAATGCTAAGAAAGTAGAGGAAGTCATTTCTTCTATTCCAATAGCTCCGATGGTTTGGTAAGTGTTTTGTACCCATCAACAAATTGACAACAAAAAACGCCTTTAGTTCGACTTTAGTAAGTGTCCACTAGCTTAGCCCTCTTTGTGGCAACCTCATATCATCATTCACCTCTCATGTATTTTGATTTGTATCATCACAGATGCGTTGTAGTATTGGCTCACTCCAGAAACACACTAGCAGTGAAGACAAGCTTGGCATTCGATGAAATGGAAAGCTAGATCCCCCAGTCAAACCAATGAATGGTATTGGCGCTCCATTGAACCAATACTCTACAGTGGTCTACTTTTCCTTTGAGAAAGCATTAACAAAAGTCAAGCGGCTACTAAGATGGTTCATATCGCAATTCACCTTCATGCACATCTACTCGTGACATCCACTTAAGTACAAGGAGGTCGCCTACTATTTGTAGGATTGCTGGGGACCTTCGAAGAATTACCTAGTATAATAGTTGTTGATGAGTTTGCCATCACTGTACATTGGCTTTGTGCTACTACAGGGTCAACAAGGATAGAGGGCACACATTGTAGTAAGATTGTCCTAGTTGAAGTGGGTGCTAGCTGAGAGCACTGTTGTGTAGAGAAAAGCTTTTCAAAGTAGTCAAGAGGGTAGTTGCAAGAAAGGGTGTCCGTTTTTTTATAGTATTTTGTTAAAAACAAACTTTTTATAACATAATACTATGTGTACTACAAAACAGAACAATCTCAACCGTTGATAAAAAAAATTGACAGCTAAGAGTATCGTTTTGAGTACTATAAGTACTTATAAGTACTAAAATATTACTATTTAAAAAAAACCCAGATTGTCACAGAAAATGGTTACAATGAGGTTTAAATTAATAATAAATAAAAAATCTAAAAATTGGACATTTGTGAGGACTTGATGGTGATTAAATTTCATCAAAAAAATGAAGCCAAAACCATCTTCACTATTCAAAAGTGTGCGTGCAAGGGACCCCTATTTGCATGTATGTGGATGCTATAGAATAATGTTTTTTTAAGTTTTTTTTGGTGGGCACATGCCTTTCTAGTATGGAAATATCCCACTAAAATTTAAGCTCTACATCAATAATCATGGATACTCCACAATACTAAAAAACCCTAAATCGCAAAGTGTGACAAATTAGCTATTTGGAATTTAATTATAGAAAGTTTTTTGAATTTTTTTGAAAAATAAGAAATCTCTTTATAAACAAGTTGATCATCTTCAATAAAAAAATTCAAATATATCAACTTTATTCTCCAAATGTTATAGCCAAACTAAACTCTGCAACTTAAAATGTGACAAAAAATAGGATCACTCTTTCTTGCAACTACCCAGGAGCTATTCTTAAGGAACCCACCTTTCGTGCCTCACTTCCATAGATTTTGCCTTTGTCGGACGATGGTGGGTCTACAAAGGAGTTGTCTTGAGCTACAACTTGAAAAAGATCGGAAAAAGTAGTACCTTCAGTTCTGGAATTAGCAACTACAGTCGGCAACACATTCCACAAATTAGAACTTAGGACTAGTGGTCTTATTGGTGAGCTGCCAAGTCGGAATTGCTAAGGTGCATTCTCTTCCACAAACGGAGGAGCGACTCTGAGAATATATTCGTGTGTTGTTGAAGTAACGTTTATGTTTTCAAGAATGTATTGAGGACACCAAGAGTCCTCACAGTCATTATTGGCCGTTGAATCAATGTTAGTTGAAGACTTTAGTAGCGTTGACAAGAAATTGCCATATAATGTGGCACTTTCCTCAACTCGGTCCTGTGATGATGCATGGCCTCTTAGCACTCAGTAGTTATACTTTTTAGTGTCAACAGGTGAGACAATATTGCAATTCGACAGCTAGACAATTGAGATGTAATCGACATGTTTGGAAGGCAAGTGAAGCTTTCTTCCACTCTCAAGGAGAACCACATACATGAGTTTGGGATTGCTATTGCAAACGTATGAGTGAATTGCTAGTTTGAGAGTCCAAGTACATGCTTCTTCCGTATTGTGTTGAAGTGGGTCTTCAATAACAGTGCAATGCTGAAGCGGATTGACAATGACGTACTCATGACAGTGGCTTCTCTTTGTGATGAGGAACACTTCAGAGTCTAGAGTTCACCTTGCCAAGACATTTCAAAATTACCACTGGACGATGTTGTTGCAAGTCCTACTATTGCTATGATGAAATTTTGGACTTCTACTACTCCAATGTGGACCTCAATGGCAGCTTCTACTAAACGTCTCTGCATTGTTGGAAGCTTGTCTTATTTCATGAGTTCATTGACATCGCAACTTCTATGGTACAAAAACTTTCTCTTCTACTTTGCTGGCATAGTTTCATTGGTCAGCAGTTTCATCTTTGTCTTTGCTCTATAGTGAGTAGCATCGTCTGTATTGACTTCGTTGTAGCCAAAAAATGCTGAAGTGCTCATCGTGTGTATGCAATAGAGAAATCGATCGACTGATGTTCAAGCACTTGCATTGAAATTCATAGTTCAGAAAGAGAAGGCACCTAAGAAGAGGCTCTTGAAAAATAAGCTTGACAAAGACAGGGAGCTATGTTCACGTCCAACTAGAGAAGAATACGGAGCACGTGATTAACGTTGGTACTAAAGTTGTTGCAATGACCTTCTGGCAGTCTTTCTCTCTAGCCAAGAATACATGCAATGTGATGATGAAAGAAGAAGTAGAGACCATGTGGTGTGTCACTCTTCCTTACACCCCTTTTCACTGATCTTTGAAGTAAATGTCATCTGTCCAGAAGGCTGAGAATTTGTCTGCACTGGGTGTCCATAGCACCAACAGAGCTGGTCCACTCCCACAGCATCTAACAAATGTAAGGCAAGAAAGATTGTTTATACTCAAATGACAGAAATGCCAAGGCCATGAAAAGTAAGTTTCATTGTTGGTATGTCTTCTGTTGTTCAAGACACGAATGTGGAGTTTGATTTGTTCAGTTTGTGAAGGCCGTGTAATAGGTGATTTAATAGAGACTAATAATTTATGAGTTGCAAAATGAAACCATGTGCATGCTAGCAAGGCCATAGAGAATGAAGACAATTTGCAATATAATTATAAGAGGGACTACTAAAATGTACTGATTTTTTGAGCAGTCACATTGATTTCAAATAAAATGTCAAAATGAATGCAAGATGTGCAATAACTAAAAAGAATTATGATGCATGTGCTCATATTGATGTGTGCATATTAAGAATAACCTTACTTTTGGGAATGACTGTCTCAGAAAAGTTTTTTCACCGCATGCAAAAGTTCGATGGACGTTGATGATATGGTTGACAGTGAAGCTGATAATGTTATGACAATGGCAATATGCTAATGTAGCTGAAGAACAAAAAGTACACTCACATATACAAATTATAAGAAACGAATCAACTATATGTGCACCAGACAGAATCGAAGTTTGGTAGATGAAGAATTTTGACTAAACAATGGTCAACACAAGACACTGACAGGAACCAAAGAAGAGTAGTGATTGTGTGATACTTCATAGGAAAAGAGTCAAGTTTGAATGCTAAGCCTACATGACATTGTACTTCGACTGTAAACTGAATCATGAATATCTTTGAACATGTATGAATACTATGTATGCTAATCTGTTGTTCCAGTTCTCTCTTTATGTTTTATACAAGAGTGTTCCTCAAGTTACACAATGAGAATGTAATGAATGCAAAAATTGGCGAATGTGTTGCTATGGCCACAAAATTTTTGAATCCCATCCTAAAGTGGAAGGCAAGGTAAAAATTTTGTAGAGAAAATTTTATGTTTAGTACAATTCAATCATAGAGATGGTTGTTGTGCAGTAGCTAAAGGTGTACCATAACATGGCATTCAATTTAGAATGTGGCTGAAATTGACATATTGTTGAGGTTAGTACTACATAGAATAGTTTTGCATCAATTGTAGTTGTAGTAAAGGTAAATTACGGCGTACTACAAAAGCAGTGATTTTTGCCTTTGTTACTAAAATGAAGCTATTGACGGCATTATCACATTACTAAAATTAGAATTGAATACCCATGTATAGGAAATTCACATGTGGCAATTCCATTGTCAGGGACTTGTAAAACATACTTTCATACAATTCTGTATGGTACAAACAACTTTGTCTTCATGTGATATGGACAATGAGTAATAAATGGTAGTACCAAAAAAAATGACATCAGAAAGTTGTACACTCTAGCATTGCTTGATAGGAATTTTATAACTTCAGAATTTCAATATCTAGAACTATTTGCAAGAAAAGGTAGACAAAATTTTCTTGTATTCTAGACACATGAAGGCCTTTTAATTTTTTGAGATGTGTGTCAATTTTTTTGGAGCTTGCTTCTCTTCCCTAGGTTCTCAACTTGACCAGCAAGTTCCTCTAAAATATTTGGTGAAAAACAATCAATCTGTATGATATATGTACTTCATCTTCTATACATCGTCCAAAATATGGACGTTTGGCGAGCTAAGGGGTTAAGGTCCTTGTTGGTCAAACTTTGTTGAAACAAGCTAGAGCAAGTTGCATATGTAAAGATTGCTAAGGTGGACTTCATCATCTCTTCCAAGAATGACACATAAAAGTCTACAAAAGCATAAGTTGGACACATACATCAATGTCTATTTTTACGACTTGGGCTGATGGGGTGCTTGGGTGAGGTGGGTTGTGAATTTAAGCTTAGCCAAGCTATGCATAAATAATTCCAAATTTAATTCATTATTTTCATGATTTTGACTTTTGTCACAGTGACAGTGACAGCAGTGACAAGTTCTTTCAGTTTCAGATTACAATCTTTGCACTACAGCAAGCATTTGTCTTTGCAGATTTTTGCATGTAAGCCTTCAATTGAACTTACTAGGAGCATTCAAATGCACATAAGGTAGGAGGCTGTAAAACAGTGCGGGCATTAAGAATGGACCCTAGGTGGCTGTGAAATGGACATGAGTTGGCCCTGAAATTGACCAGTATAGTCATTGAATGAACTAAGGAAAAAAAATATTATTAATTGCAAGAGCCAATCATTCTCTTTATTTTCTGCATTTTTATTTGGAATTGCAAGTGAACTGTTTATGAAAGACCTAGGGTCACAAATAGGGACCTATGACCCAACTCATTTGAACATTCATAAGTAATTCAAAAATCTTTGGAAAAATACGAAACCACTTGGGTTAGATTCCTCATCAATTTCTCTTAGTCTGAAAAATGAGCTGAAAATATTCCCATCCAAAAAAATACATGAAAAAGGCGGACTAGCCCTTAGAGGCACCATTTCTGAGCCTCCTACCTTAGAGTGAAATAAAATCAAAACATTAAGGTTTAGGCACAATCAATTATAGTACAGTGTTCATCATTTTAACAGTCAACAAATTACCATATGTGCATTGCAGGGAGCCAAAAATTGGAGGCAAATGTCTTTTTATTGGTACTTCTGTCTAACTTCATGAGACAGTTGTAGTTCTTTACAGACAAAGAGTTTGATATTTAGATTTCAGTTGAATTCCAATCTCATTGAAAACATGCTGCTGTAAAATGGAGTTAAGATAAGTTAAGTTCTGTTTCATTCAATCTAACCTAAGGCTCATGTACACAGTACATTTAAAAAAAAAGCGCAGTTGAAGTTTCTTTTATATATTAATGTGTTGTCCTCCACATTCTTCAGGTTTTTCCATAAGACATCTTCTGCTGCATGTTGCATTCAATACAAACTTGAATAAAATATACTCCATATTTAATAGTTTTTTCATTGAACTTTGCACCAAGATTTTTTTTGCATGTCTAGCATTAACATAGATTGCTAATTTTTGTTCTGATCTACCTCTCAGGCACACATTCAACAGAGAGATTGGCAGCAAGAAATTGATCAACATTCTGTGAATTTGTACACTTGGTTGCACCTTCATAAGTCATAAGAAACTCAATAATTATATTCAAACAATCTTCATATTGAAATCACTGACATAGTAAGTTCCCATCTAGAAATGCATTGTAGCATCTGGTCAGATATAAGTTACAGCTTGATCCTTTTTTTTCATATGGATTACCTTGCTAGATGCCAAGACTGAGCCTTGCTTAAAATGGAGATGGAGCCAAGTTGTTCAAAAAGAGAGGTAAAACTGAATTTTGACAAAGAAGATTTCAAGGAAGACGAGCACTTGGTAAGCTTACATACACTCATTCATCAGTCTCCTGAATGTAATGTTTTGTGATTGATGCTGAATTGAGCACTATTTAAAAGATTTTGCAACAAGCTTTTCTCTCCGAAGTAGAGTGCAAGCTGAGCTGATCAGTTGCATCCACTTTCGGTACTACAGAGAAAGACCTTGACAACAGTGGATTTTTTGAAGTGAAGTGGAGAGAGCCGTGGAAAATACAACAAATTTGAACCCACTCATTGTGAGACTCCTTTCACTTGATGTCATGCAGTGTTAATTCCTTGAAGTGACAAGCGTCATTTATTCCATTACATAAAAATTGTGATTAATTTAAGAATATAACATCAAGAGATTAATTATCAATCAACATGATTTTCATGTAATCAAGTTCTTAGTAGAGGAGGAGACTCTCGAAAATTGAACATATAAAGAAAATCTAGCAATTTGTGCCCCAAAGTCCATCTCGAAGGACACTCATGTGATTAAGTCTAACAATATGAAAAGGAAGAAGAAACAAAATTGCAAAGAGTAAGATTAATCTCACCAATTCTGATCTTAAAAAGCAACATTCTTTAATTTCATTTACTTTTGAGTATTCTGTTCTACTTTAGTATGTCAAATATAAGTCAATTAACCAATAATAAGATCTTGCTTTATAATTTATAGATTCTAATTATATATATATAATATGCAAAGGCAATTTAAAAATAAAATAAATAAAAAATATTGAAATTTTCAATTGTCGATGTTGGCAAATAATATATGTTCTAGTGATAAAGAATGTGATTTAGGATCCAATCACTATCTTAGTGAATTTGAATGTGACCACAAGGACAAGGTTTTGCAATTAGCAATTGATCCGTTTGTTCATACACTTGAGCCTCTTATGTCAATTGCACTAATCATCCCATCAACCTTAAGAAAGTTCTTACTTCCTTAACCAAACTTATTGAGATTTGTTTTAATCAACTAATACATTTTTCAATATTTTCCTTTAACTATTATGCTTTGTTTTACTTTTGAAATGGAAGTCATCTTTTGACTTTTCAAATATAATAAGATAATAAAAAAAATGTGGCTAAGATTTGCTTTAGTTGGTATTTTTATGTGTAGGCAAGGAGTAGGAATCCATTATGCACATTATTAATGTCAAACAATGAAAAAGAGGCAACAAAAGCCTTCTTGATTTTGGCATCTTGAACTCTTAAAAAGAAATTTCAACATCAATAACCACCACATAGAAGAAATTGATCTTATAAAATTCATGCAAATTATGCATGTACCTTCAATAACATTTGAGAAGGATACAAGTAGGTGTGGATATTAGTGAACTAGTGGCACATTGATAATATTTTGAATTGATTCAAGCTCTCTAAAACTAGTTTCATGAATATGTGGAAATAAAAGTTTCAATTTATCCTATGAATTTTCAATAAACACTAGACAAATTCTCTTGAGTGAATAATATATGTAGCATAGATGATTGGAGATTGGCATAAATTTCATTGTAAGTTGCAAAGAAAGTGAATTTCCATTACTAACATTGGTAGTTTAAAGCTAAAATTTAAGAAAGAAGATCACAAGAAAAATGAATGTTATTTATTGAAATTTTTTGCTAATAGTATATCAAGTGTTTTTCTAAAAACAAAGATAACATTCTAAAATTTAGAACATGAAAAAATGAGATGTAGCCAATATTTGAACTTCTAAAGAAAATAAAAATATTGTATCCTAACAAAATAGAAACTTAAAAACAATTTTCTCAATAGATGAACTATGAAAGTGCGAAATATGAAGAAATAGATATTTTAGTAATTTAATATATAAAAAATTGAATACAAATTACAAGATAAGTTTAGTATTGACTATTTGTTACATCTCTATATGGTTCTATTAGCCCAAATCAGAATTTGATAATTAAAAAGAAGTTCAATAAGCAAAAAACACACCACATTCAAGTTCTCATCTAAAAAATGAAACCACATACTTTCATAGTACAACTTTTTTTAATTTTAACTTTCCAACACTCAAGTATTCATTAAACATTCAAATTAATTTATGACAAATCTCATATTTATAAAGAGTTTGCAAGGCAAACACTATGCTTCCTACTGTCATTCTTTTACTCATCTAAAACTATCACTTTATGTACTTCATTAAACCCCCACTTTATGAAATCACCATTTCAGCATTATTTATAATTGCAATTTCAGAGGGACTTGCCTTGTGAGGAAGTAGTGGAATTCTTTTGTCCCTCTCAAGGCTAAGATATACCCCCACCCCATAAGGAGTAATAATACACCAACTGCTTATAGCACAACAACAAATCATCTATAACATGTCTCCTGACATTCTGAAACCACCAACGATCATGACGCACTGATTTCTCTTGACAGATTTTACCGGTCCGTAGATTTCACCACAATAGTACAAGCTCTGTCAAGTCTAGACTCCTTGATTGTTGAGGTAGACTATCTAATGGTCCAACGGATTTCAAACAAAATAGAGAAATGTCAGCATCCACTTCACAAGCAACCAGAAGGCCCCAATGACCCTCGTCACAGAGCCCATTGCGGCAAAGGACACTCATAAGCCCAATTAGTGCCTGAATAGCGGATGCAATGCAACCACAGTCCCTCGTCGTCACCAGTGAACCTGCATCCATCACCTGACTGTCAATATCTTCCTTGGAATCACCGAAGTAAGTTGAGAAGGTCCAATGTGAAGCAGTGATATATTAGCATCTCTAAGCCCTAAACCTCTCTAAAAGTAGCACAGGTTCAGATGAAACGCACCCTGAAGGTTCGAAGTTGGGGCAGTGGGTACAAAGAGGATCGACCACGAAATCAATATTTGTGCTCTTGGAAACGTCTTGTGGAAGATCTTCCTTTCGCAGTTGACAACCTCGATCAGCTTCATTGGACACTAAAGCATCTGGTTCTGCTGGATCGCCACCATTGCACGCAACTACACTTCTTAGGCAGTTAGCATCTTCATTACTCTTGTAAAGCTCCCGTTCACTATCACAAATAATTTCACCCTGTGTGGCATTTATTACATCTGCAGCCAGCGCTTTGTCTCTGCTTGAAACTAATTCTAAGTCACTGTTGATCACGTCGGCCGTGGAAGTAGTGCAAGAGGTCCCCTCTACGCTTGACAAAATTTCTGATATCTCCGTAAGTTTAGCAGCTCTGTCAGCGGTTGTGTTCCTCTTTGACCGCTTGGCAACATTAGAGTGAAGGTATAGGGCATCGTTTGCTATTGGGAAGCCCAAATGTTGCAAGTGCACACGAATCTGCAGAAAGATCCCATTTTAGGCAATTAAAAGCGAGCACTGTGAGATTATATAGTAGAGGAACTCCTTACCAACGGACTTGGATACAATTTCAAAGCAGCAACGCAACTGTAACCCTTAGAAATTTAGATACAATGTGTTCAAACTACCGAGACTCAAAGAAATGCTGGGAAGTAGCTTCTAGTGGCACCAAAAGTTAAAAGCATCGGACGTACAGTGACAATATAGAACGTTAAAAGAGCTGCGTTTTAATAATGCTAAAATCGAGGGTACCGATATCCCTTATAAACATTCCTAAAACTTTAGGATGCCACTCTGCTCTAAGTTTTGGGTGACAATTGTCAACTTTGCCACTCTCCAAATTTTAAAAGCTTCTACCTCTAAAAAGAAATTGTTGTCCTTGACTGTCTAAATATCTCTAAACTCTTGCCAAAATTTCAACTATAAACCAAAATAGTATCACAAAGATTGAAGTACAGGTAACCAACAAGGAATCTCACCTGATGAGTGCGGCCAGTTTGTGGCATGCAACGTACAATACTTTCAACACCGTTGGTACTCAATCTCTGAAACCTTGTACATGACTCCTTGCCCTTTGCTTCACTTCCTGGAGCTTTTCTAGAAGCTGCTTTCATTGTTGATTCCATTTCGGTTACAATTTCATCCGTAGGAGTTCGTACCTGGCAATCCAATCACAAAATACAATGCAGAGAACATCTATGTCTCAGAAAGCCCATACCTTGAGATAGAGATAACGGATCACAAAATACATACAGTACGCTGAACCTTAAAACCTCTAAACCCTAAACCCTGGAGAACAATATTGGCAGACTTCTCAATAAGCATTCTACATCCAAATCGATTGAAGTATGAATTGCATTGAATCCACAAGATGATCTTGCAGAACTCCAAAACCTGGAGGATTCAGTTCACTAAAATCGCAAAGCATTGCCTCACAAAACAATGACACAAAATATCACTACACACCTAGACACATAATCCACTAAGGGACAACCTTGTACCTCAACAGAGCTCTTGCCTTCCCGGGGATCGTAAAGCACTGCTGCATTCAATTCCACCTGTGCAATATGCTTTCTTAAAACCACTAAAATGTGATTGAATATTGCCTCATTTCAATATGCATATGAGCTCCTGGCCCAAATGTGATATTAACATCAAGCAATGTAGAAGATCGCCAGCAGTTAGGAGGCAGAATTTACCTCGGCTGGGAAAACGCCCTTCACCTTAGCCACATATTGCTTCTGAACGACTCCAGCCTCAATCTGCCAATTTCAAACACCGTTACGTGACACGAAAATAGGATAAAGCAGAAACAGATTACTACTAGGACTGAATGTCGAACACAACTTCCTCAATTGAAAACCGATCATGCGAATGCCTTGAAATAGAAAGAGCGATTAAAAATACTGTAGAGTGTTGTGATACCTCCTGTCGAAAAAAATCTGCGGTGCGAGAATTCCGTGCCAATATGAGCAGCCCTGAAACTAACCGATCCAAACGGTGCACAGCTTTTCCCAGGTACCGGTAGTGAAGGATTCTCATTTCGTTCTTGCTAAAGATAAAGCATTCCAACAGAAAACATCACAAGCCTTACGCGAAGTGAGAACGATAAACCGCTAAATTCTGAGAACTGAACACTTAATCGGAGAACTTGGATAGAGTGAACTATTAACTTAGAACTCTGGCAAATCTCGACAGGATACGAAAAAGTGGACCAGTCTTATGCTCAGCCTCCAAAATGCTCATCACCGTATTCTTGCGATATTGCCCACACGGATGCACCTGCACAGAAGAAAGGCACCACGATGGCATCAGTCAAATTTAAGACACTGCTGCACCACATAGGGAGCTTAAAAATCTGGCATGAAGTTTCATTTAACAACTCATTGGTAGAAAGCAAAATTATCTGATATTGTACGGTCACATTTCTTTGGCAGCTTTAGGTCTCAGAAAATTGTCAAACAACATCTAGCAATATCTATTGTCCCTCTCTCATTACTCATCCTCTTGACTATTCATCTTAGAAGTTCAATAAAAACATTTCAGTACCATGCCATGCACCCTAAACACCAACACGAGGCACGCTGAACAAGAAAGAAGGTGGAAGCAATGTTACAGGAACTGAAGCTGGTTTGCAGACAGTAATGACATCCGATCCCTCTTCTAAGACAGTCACTGCTCCCGCTAATACAGGTGGTTCATGCCTGCTCAATCAAAATACGTCACCCAAAATAGCTGTAAGACAAAATAGCAGTCCCTGGAAGTAGTAGAATGTGCGCACGGCCCCTGCCGCATACGATCCAAAGCTCCAGGAATATATTCAACCTAAATCCCCCTGAATAACAATTTCAATAACGAAAAATGACTGCAGCGTTTATCGACCTGTGAACAAAGTGACTCATTGTTTCTGAATCACGGACCACGTAAGAACGTGCCACCATCTTTCCTTCCACTCGGATGCGACCCCGCTTGACTGCATCCTCCTACATAGAGCCAACATGTGAGAACTTTACAACAGAATAATTAGACTGACCTTCAATTAGAAAACAACAAGGTCTGACTCTCAGGAAATTTCAATAAATCCTAGTGAGCATTGCAAGTCTTCCAGAACCATGTCCATGACAAGAACGATCTAATATTGCATCCAAGGAAATCCATACACTCCACGTGCCCAGGAGATTGAAACAGCCTAAAGTCGATTGAGGAAACTTCTAACAAACGATGCTTGCCTCCGAAACCCCAGAGGAAGCCCAGGAAAGAAAGTTTATAATTGTGAGGTCTTCTGTAATTTGTTCACAATGCTCCAAACAGTAATAATCAGAGGAGAGAAGTGAAATGTGGTCGCACATAGTATTCGCGAGGACGCTGCCGGAACTCTTGTGCGAACAAATCCACTACAGTTTTTCCTGCCCATCGTCTCTTGACCTGCAACTACCCATATTCATCTCATAAATCTGCAAGGACTTGTAGTATTTTCCTTCGTACATAATTGCCTTCAATATATTTTTGTAGGGTAAAATGAGGACGGAAAGTGCTCAAGAATCCCAAACAGAATGAGAAGCCAGCAACCTAAACCCTAAAATCCTATGTTCATTCAAATAACCCATTTGAGAAATCACAAGTTTCAAGAAAAAATCAAAGGTTAAGAAACGCACATGGGCAAGGAATTCAAAGAAGTAAGGGCGCACCATCCGCAATCCTGTGCCCACATTAATGTGCCCATTTTTCTATCATCTCTTCACACGGTCTTGCCAATCACAAAACAATGAAGAAATTGAATCACAATCTCCAGCATAGATAGTTATACTCCCAAAACTATTATCTTTCTACCACAGTATGTCGATGCAGTGCAAATGTCTGAACTCAGATCTTTTCAAGTAGTTAAATTGTCCTTATTGCATCAGAATTCTCCAGTTACATTGCATAGCAAAGTGCCCTTCAGATTAAACTCAGTGAGTAGAACCAATACGAATATGTGTATGTACAGGAACGAAAACATAGACCACACGCCAACATGCAAGCACGAAGTCTGCAACTGAAGCAAATTCACGAGAAATTGTCAGCAAGTTAACCTAAACCCTAAACAGGCAAGTGGGAGATGGAATACCATTTATGACGACATAGTCGTCCGGATGCGCGGGAGTCGAAGGAGTCTCCCAAGTAATGTTCAAGTCAGCAGCAATCTGATCCTCCACCTTGGCCTCGGCTTGCCCATTACGAAACTGAACAGTGGCCATGATTGAATAGGGGCTAGACACAAACACTACTCGAACCGAAATTGGTGTTTCTGGTGATAATCCAGGAGAACGCTACATGGCTATCTTAAAATTACTTTTCTTCATTGTAGTATGTATGATTAACTTGCTCCACTTGCAGCAAAACGATAAATTTATCATCCTCTGTTCCTTCTATCGCCTTCATTCAAAACCTGCACCTAAGCAAAATGAACCAAAGTTTGAACCAGTGCCAGCAGACTATAATGATAACCGCTGCTCTGTCAGCTCCCATCACCTCAAAAGTCACCGCTCCTGTCAAACTATAGCTCAGGTAGAATTGCAAGCTCACTCAACCTCCAAACCAATATCATGCTTCTACAAATTCGGAACTTCCACCACAAGAATTTGCCTAAAGGCTCCACATCAATCAACTACTTCTAAGCTGCCCTGATTCGACCTGGAGCATGACCTTTAGTTCAATCAAAAAGACAGTGGAATAAATCAGATTTTTCGATGAAAATAAGAAGAATCCAAACGAAAATGACAACGAGAACTTCACATGAATCTCACGTTACTTGTTGAAAAAACTACGAATTTGGCATGGCTTCAATTACACAAAGTAGCGAAGTAGACAAAGTCCTCAGAATCATAAATAACCATCATCCTTTTGGGATCCATTTCATGCTAGAAGTGAAAACATCAACAAGAGCTTTAAAACTTCGAGCATACCAGCTCATCCGCAGCTGGAACGATCCATTGTGTCCACAAATTGTGGGAACTGACCGCAACTTTGTGTGCTTCAAATCATGAGAACACAGGATCTGTAACAGCACGAGTAATCGCTACACTCTACTCACCGACAAATTAAAACTATACACTACTCTTTCTCCAACAACGCCACTGTACCCATCTCTCAAACATGGAAAGAATCTCGTGAAACTCTTCTGCATTCTCACTCCTCTCCTGCAAGAGTGTAACCCTAATGTACCCCCCTGATGTCCATGTTCTGGATGATGTTTCTTTCGAATAACTTCTCATTCATCCAATTGCTTGAAGTACTCCGTACCAAATTGATGAAATCGGGGTAAATAGTAATTTGTATCAAACTGAAAAAAGTATAAAAGTTAAAAATAAAAAAAAAGGGGTTTGGGCATTATAGGATTAAGGCTACAATTCCAAGTAATTTCTATCAAACTGAAAAAGGTATAAAAGTTAATAAAAAAAGAAAAGGGTTTGGGCATTATAGAATTAAGGCTACAATTCCATGTGTACATCAACATCATTATGTTAAAAAAGTGAACAAGGTGAAGGCAAATAAGAGGATGTCAATGTGTTCACAAAGAGTTAGTTGGAATTGCTCTAAATTTGTTAATCCCGAAAGGACCATCATGTATTTTTTGGTTGTCTAGAAAATTTGGGTAGGTTGTTGTGAATGAGGATTTGCATATTTTAAGTTGAAATTTTAATAGAAGGTGTAGATGAAGAATATCATTCATATGCACTAAATTTCATGACATTTCAAAAATATGGCCTAATATATGACTATTTTTTGTAAATGGGCAGTCTAGGTAGATAAGAAAAAATCACTTTTTGATAAAACAAAAAATTGAAATTGGTTTTCTAGAGTTATGTATACGCATAAAGCTTTGAATCATTCCATTTTAATCAATGAGTCAAAAATTATGAAGGTTTTTTGTTTGCAAGCAATTATGGATTTTTTACTCTAAAATAAACTATGAAGTCCTTTATCTTACTTAATTTTCAATATTTGGGGGAATAATAAAATCATAGGATATAGGTTGTTTATTACAACATTGAAACCATTGGGATTGACATTTTTCAATTCCATAATTAAATTCTTAACAATTTAGTATTTTGAATCATTCTCTACTACTATCTACTTACTATTTTATTTTATGTGTTGTACAATTCCAAATGATTTGAAAATTTTCAAGTATATAGTCAACTTGTTTAGGAAAAAGAATCCAAATAAGCACCATCATTTTAGACATTTTTTCATAAAAAAGTGAGCTTATGAAGTGCAATTGCCTAATTTTTCATAAAGCAAAGAATAGGATTTTAATAAATTTGAATGCTTATATCTTGCAATCCATAGGGTGGAAATATTTGAAATTTTTACAACATGTTTCAAGTCAACATACTAGAAGATCCTATACTAACATGTATTAAAAAAAAGTTTTTAAAAAGAAATTTGGTAGTTGTTTTGAATTTGGCAATTTTTGAGCGTTTCTAGTGAAAACATAGTCATGAAACTTTAAAAGTTAAGCAAGTGAAAATACACATTGTTCTAAGGTAGAATAACCCATTAGGTCAAAAGGTCTATAATAGATTTTAAGAAATAACTCCTTTATGGGGGTTGAATAAATGAGTTGAATCACAATCTTTAAATGAGTTCTCAACCCTCTAAAAGTTGTAAGTTCTTGGTAGTTCCCAAATTGCGAGAACTACCATGCAGAGGACTATGGTAGCTCGCTAATGTAGCATAATGACTACCATGCTTGAAAAAAATTGTTTTGTTTTCAATTTTTTTCTTCATTTTTTTTGGGAACAACTGTTTGCTACAACTACAAAGGAGGAATTGTAGGGAGCACCAACTTGAAACGGCCCTCTTGAACCCTCCAAAATCCTTTAAAGCAATGTCTTAGATGATAGTAATGAAGTGATTAGTGGCTTCAATAGAAACTTCTAGTTTTTTTAGTGTAAATTCATTATAAGAAGTGATTTTTTAGGCCTTTTTGTTGTTGTGCTACAAATGCAATCATTGTATATATATATAATATTATTTAAATGAATATTGATATTCATAATATAATAAAAGAGATGACATCATTTGAAGTAACTTCACAGTAACGCCTTCTCATTGTCATAATAAGCAACTATAAACGGAAAGGTACATTTGAGAGCTTTATTGGTTTTGATGTTTTCTTTGTTTTTTACTTTAAATTATACTATGTCAATCTAAAGGATTTTTTAAAATTTTAGGATGAAGAATCTCAATTAGAACGTGAATTTGAATTTTCTTTATTACAACTGCCAGATCAACCTCTATTGCTGTCAAGTCTTTTATTACTGCATATGCAGCTAGAAGATGAAGTTGAATCATCTTGACTATTAAAACAATCTTGTATGGAGTAGCAATAATATGAGAATCTTCAACATGACATTTGGACATTGATGATCTTGTTGCAGGTTGAATGCATTAAGTCCAATAGCGGTAAAGTGACATTTGAAGGATGTTTTAAAGGTTTAGATGACAATCAATATTATTGCATGGTCATGCCTATGGATGAGAGTCATAGTCACTAATATTGATTAGAGGGCCTAATCAATATTTTATCTAAGGTCAATCGAGTAAATTATGATACTGCTACCATCAAATGCATTCTTAAGTTTTTGCAAATGGAATGATATTGTGATTGAACGTCTATTTTTTTTTAATCTTTATTAAACATATGTTAATTTTTAACACTTTACTCCTTACTTAAAGTCTTTTCTTAAATTATTTTATATATATAAAGTTGTATAAAAAAAATATTCAAATAATTTGCTTTCTACATAACAATCAAGAGCCTTGAGAGAGGCTGCTTTCACCTCTCTAGAGCCTTCATGCACCAAATTCATCCATACATCATTTATGCAAGTTGCAGTACCAAGATAATGGCAATACCATTAGGAAAAATTTCAGCCGTCAAAAGGGCTATGAGTTTTGTCCCTCCCTGGGTGCAATTAGAGAGGAATTCCACTGTTTTTTTATTTTTTAATGAACATTGTTGATGTGGCACTACTTATGCCACATCAGCGCAATATAATTTTTTTTTTTTTATAATTTTTTTTTTATAAATTTAAATTTTAAAAAAATTCTATAATTGCACTTCGAGATGTTGAAAAAAAATTCCTTAACAGCCCTTTGCAAGGTTCACAATTTTTGTAATGATTTATGAAATGCTCCAATTTTTTTTTGGCTAATACTAGGACTGAATATACAAATTGACAAGATTTGTGATGAAAATGGTTTGTCAAAAACTCCAAGCTAGAATCCATTGAGTAACATACCAATAGAATTCTCTATGTGGTCATTACAATAACTTGTTTTTTATTTCCAATTGAGGAGAAAATCTCTTTATATGCATAAGGGGTGGTAGGAAGTAGAACAACCCATGTGGTATATATATATATATATATATATATATATACTTTTTTCTTAATTTATTTTTTATATATTTGTAGTTTTTCAACCACTCATAGTTAAATCAAAAGTAAGAATTGTGATTGATGTAGAATTTTATACCTCATTTAAGCATAGTATATTAATTTTTTTCAAAAAAATTTTAGCTATAAAAAGTTGGTAAATTAAGATTAATTTCAATTTATAATAATCCATTTGAGATTTCAATCCTCCAATCAAAAGTAATGGACAAATTTTAGAGAGGATGTTTGAAAATGTCAAAAAAAATTTCAACCCCTCTCTTAAATTTGTCCATAACTTTTGATTGGAGGATCAAATTTCAAATGAATTTTTGGAGATAAAACTTAACTTCATTTATTAATTTTTTTGAGTTGAATTCTTTTGAAAAAAGTTGTTCTACTATGCCTAAATGAGGTCTGAAATTCTACTCCAATCACAATTCCTATTTTAATTTGACTAAACTATGAGCAGTTGAGAAACTACAAATTCTAATTTACATATCCCACATTGTTAGTTCCACATCCTACCACCTTGTAAATATATAAAGAGTTGTCTTCTCATTCTAAATCACAAAATGTAAATGACTTACAAAGGAATTTGAGGATTTTCAAACATTGAAATTAAGTACCTCAATGAAATCATAGTTACTATGTTAAAAGATGTTACTATTTGCAATATTTAAACTATAGGGTGTGATTTTTTAGTATCCCTTGTCCGTAGTTGCAACCTTGGCAATATTGACACTTATTGATGCGTGTAATTGAGTTCAACTTGGGTGTAGAATATTCCACACCATTTCATCTTTTGGATGAAATGATGTGGAATATTCCACATCATTCCATTAGAGCAGAGGCAACTCTTTGAACATGCTTTAAAAAGTTATGAAGTAACTTAAGGTGATTTATCTTCTAATTAAGGGTTTCCAATTAGTCTTCTAGCTAGGGATTTGAAATTAGTCTTATGGTCAAAATAGAAGACCAATGGTTGTTAGAGGGGACACATAATCAGAATATGAGCTGAAATTCACTTGACTTGAGTGATTTAAGTAAAAAATAAGGTGGAGGAAAAAGAGGACAATATTTATTGTCTCTCTTGTTGTTGTTTATAAGTCCCAAATGTTTGAGGATCTATATTGTGTTGTACTTGAAAAAATTTGAAATGAAAATTAAAGGAATTGTGTATCATAGTGTGATATTTTTAAATTGATCTCACTTGCTTGATTTGAAGTTGTCAATGAAAAGTTGTATTAATTTGAGTGGAGAGAGATCTATTGCCTTCTATGTAAAAAGGATATGTCTTTTGTTTGCAATGAAATCTTGAGAATGTTTGAAAAAATGTGTTAGATTTTTATGAAGCCATTATTCATTCTATTTGAAGTTTATATTAATGAGTTATGAGTAATAAAGTGAGGAAGGGTCTATTGCCCTAAATTTTAAAGGCCAAAATTTTGGATGGCTATAGAGGTTGTATAGAATGTTAAAATAATTTGAAATTTGGAAGAAAGGTAAAAAATTGCATTAATTTTTCAAAAAGTTATCTTTCATTTTATCTGAACTCTAAATGAAATGACATGACTAATTCAAAGTTCAACAAAAAATTTGGAGTTGGAGTTGAAGTTGAAGTTGAAGTTGAAATTTGAAGTTTGGAGGGACTTTGAAAACTTGTGTGTTTTGGCTTGTGACTTTCATTTCTTTGTAAGCTTTGTTATTACAAATAGCATGCATTAAGTCATTGTTTAGCTTCATAACCTTCATTTTGTGTCGTGGTGACAAAGTGGGGTTGATTGCCCTTATGATCAAAAGTTATTTTGTTCACATGGTAAGGATGAATTAATGACCAACAGATTGTGAATTTAAAAGTTTAGGATCGATTTTCACCAACAATATTTTGTAGTATGCCTTCAGTTCTACCCATTCTATATCTTGTGGTTTCTTATCCCTACCTTAACCCGTAAACCAACTTAAACTCCAAATAAAATAGGCCAACAAGAAGCAATTCTATGACGATATAGAAGATTCAACTTACAAGATATATATTATTTTATGCACCTACGGTTATATATATTCCTAGGTCATTCTTGATTGCAACCAACATCCCTGTGATTTTTTTAGGCAACCACTCTTTACACAACATCATATTAAGAGGATTGTGCAATGACTGCTTTAGGTGAATAAGATGAACATTATAGATATAACTTTTGTTGATTTAGGGATACTCTACATACTATTTTAGGCAATATACTTCAAAAATTCATAACGAATTCACACATTGTTAGAAAAAATATAACTTCAATTGCTCTTATTGTTTCTTACATTTGTCTTTATCAATAAAACATTAAAATTTCAGCAATGGCATATATAGCAAACTCCTAATTTTGACTATTTTACTTTGGTTGGGCACTAAAGCCAAGTGAATTCCTAGATAAGTAGAAGTTAGTGTCAACAAGTTGGCATCTCAGTCCTTGTTTCAAAAATCTTAGAATTTAGTGAAGTTTTCCAAAAGAATTGATAAAGTGATAAAGTCTATATTTCTTTTATATTTCAGTTTTTTATAAAATTATACTACAAAATTATTATTTTTATCAAAATACATATTAGCACAATTTGAAATGTTACACTGTTAGAGTTTTAGTGTTTTGGTTTTTAATTGGTAACTAGTGGATCAATTATAATTTAAATCTAAAACAAAATGTAGCAAAATCGTGAGGAGGTTACTCTATGTAGACTTTTGGATATCACATGTGGCTAGAGTTTTTTTTGAAGGGGGTATTTAAATGTCCAAGACCAATTAAAAATTCCCTATTATTATCTAATTTTGGAATTCATGGTGTTTTAGGCCCCCACACCATTTCTTTGAATTTGCAAGGGGCATTTTTGTAATACCCTTACTTCAATATAAGGAAAAAAAATAAAGTGAAAAATGCAAATCAAGATTAAAGACAAAACAAATGATACAAAAAAATTGGGAAGCCAAATAATTGTAAGCTACCTTAAGCTACCAAAAAAATGGGAAAAAATGCCACAAACTACCTTCAAACCAAAAAAATGGGAAGGAAAGAAATCATAAACTACTGCAACCCCTAAAGAACCAACTTGCAAATTTAGGCAACATAGTGATTTCCGAGACATTGTTGTGATTGACAATTAGCATATATTTGGCCCAAACTTTGATAGAAGATGGGTAGCATGTTTATTTATTGTGTAAGAAAATTTTCATGACATTTGAATACAACAATCAAAAGTTATGACTTGAAATGTTATTTTTTTTTCATAAAAGGGTAGTCTAGGCAAATAGGAAAAAATTACTTTTTTTCAAAAATAAAAATTTGAAATTGGTTTTCTAGGGTTACGTATATGTGAAAAGCTTTAAATCATTCCAATCCAATCAATGAATCAAAAATTATAACAATTTTTTGTTTGTGGGCAATTATGGATTCTTTTCTCTAAAATAAACTTTGAAGTCCTTTATTTTAATCAATTTTTTATATTTAAAAAAATAATAATAGGATGTATATTGTTTATTAAAATATTGCAACCATTGGATTCACATTTTTCAATTCCAAAATTAAATTCATAACAATTTAGTATTTTGAATCATTTTCTACTATTGTCTACTTATTATTTTTTCCTATATGTTGTACAATTTCAAATGATTTAAAAATTTTCAAGCATGTGGCCAACTTATTAAAAAAAAAAATTCAAGCAAGCACCAACATTTTAAACATTTTTTCATAGAAAAGTGAGCTTGTAAAGTGTAGTTGCCTTGTTTTTTGTAGGGCCAAAAAATCAATTTTTGCAAATTAAAATGCTAATATCTACCAATCCACATGGTGGAATTTTCAAAAAAATCGGCATCTTCTCCAACCATTCTACTACAAGATTCTATGGTTACATGTATCAAAAAAAGGTTAAAAAGTATTTGATATGCGTCCTAGAAATGGCAGTTTTAGGACATTTTTGGTTAAAACATAGTCAAAGAACTTAAAGAGTTAAGTTGAAAAAATGGAAGGAGAATAAACCTTCAATTATTTGAGCCAAAAAAATTAGGAAGGAAAACCCCCTCCAAAACTACTTACATCCACAAAAATTTTGAACCCAAGAAATAATTTGAAACGGCTTTCAGTTGAAAAAAACATGGAAAAGAACAAACTTTACAAACATTGTACAATACACACTATGTTTGAAGGATGATATCACATTTTTCAAATACACTTGTGCACACTTTGAAAACAAAAAAAATTCAAATTTGGAAACCAAAATGGTTGCTACCTGTAAAG
Organism: Pseudoscleropodium purum; assembly: GCA_963969395.1. NCBI lineage: Eukaryota > Viridiplantae > Streptophyta > Bryopsida > Hypnales > Brachytheciaceae > Pseudoscleropodium > Pseudoscleropodium purum. The sequence goes on from OZ017795.1 coordinate 24,624,923, forward strand.
TATGGATTATACAAAAGTCCCAAAATTTCAAAGTCAAATAAGAAAAATAGACTAAAATGCAAAGAAGACAATCCATGTATTAGGGCCAATATCCATGTAACATGGAAATGAATTTATCCATCCAAATGGACGAATAATAGCATTTTCCTATTTAGGTAGGTCACTTTGCAAAATCATAAATTAAACCTAGTGATAATAAATTCCTAGGATTCATATTTAGGACCCTATCTTAGAAGAAGAAAATTTCATATGAGGTATTATTGACTTATGTATCTTACTTATAATCAATGATGCTAGCATGCAAGCTTCGAGCCATAAGCTTGTGAACTATGAGCGTGGAGCTTGTGAGCCTAGATTCAAAAACTCTTTTTGAAAAGATTTTTCCAAAAAAATATAGAAAAAGCTTACTTTAAATAGTAAGTTTTAGGACCTATGACCACTACTCCTATGACCATGGATTTTATTAAAAAATATTTTGATTTTCCATTTTCCATTTTCAAAGAGAAAATATCTTTTAATGTCAATATGAATTTGAGTACTTTGTTCATTCAGTGCAAGGTGTCATGGACCTCTTGCAAATATACTCCATCCTAGTGTCATGGACCTTTGGAAAAAAAATATGAAGTCTAGAAGACGGCTTCTTAAAAAATATTAAATGAAATAAAAACAAATGCAGGAAAAAAAAACTAAACATTCACAAAAGAAAAATGGAAATAAAAGGAAAAATATAGAGGAAGAATTTTTTCTTGAATGGAAATAAAATGGATATAGAGTTTTGAAAAAGTAGGAAAAGAAATTAAAAAAACAGTAGGAAATATATTAGAAAATAAAGAAACACCAAATAAACAAAAAATTTCATACTCAAATGTTTGTTATTGGATTAGTGTTCAATGATGCAAGTCTTAGGCATTTATACCTTGTCAATTTTAAACACATGACTAATGATCCTAGAATTTAAAGTATGAATGAATGATTGCAGACCTGACAATGGTTTTGTAGGTAGCTCATGCTACCTCCAAAATTGGTCATTTTGTATTGTCAAGAAAAAAAAAAATTACCTTCTTTTTGATTTACAAATCCTCTGGGACAAAAGTCATGCATGAGTAGGGTTCAAAGAACATTCTCATTCTCTCATTTGAAAACAAGAGATGTAATTTCAATAAGCATCTTGAAGAATACTCTTTTTAGTGTGCTGAATGGAACCTTTTTTTAATTTTCACAAAAGTTTTTGGGGAGGTGCCTCTAGGTATGAGTTGAATCAAAATTGGTAAGGAATTTGGCATGATGTTTACTTTGCTACAAAGGCACTTAGGTTTAGGCTTTAATAAAAAAATTTAAGTTCGTTTAGATTTTAGACTCTTCATCTTCAAAATTATCTTTTGTTTCATGACATTAGTTCCTAAATTACGTACTTTGATTTTCTATGTCCATTGACCCTTCAATTTATTACATTTTGGAAAAAACAATATTTTTTCAAGTAAAATGTTTTTCTTTTTAAGGAGGAAGGAATTGGCTTTAAAACTCTAGTTGCAATCATTTGATTTGGATCATTGTGAATTGATTTACAAATTATAGAAGTTCCACTAAGAATAAATCATTTGGGCAAGCAAAAATTAAAAAATGATTAAATATTATTTATTAAAGGACTGTAAATTGAATTTGCATGTACTTTTAATCATTTCCACTTTTTTAGCTTAGTGGGATGATTCACAGTTTTTTGATGCTAAAAGATTTTTTATTCCATTTTTGGACAAGAAGAAGTCATAGAAAAGATGTTTATTTAACCCCCTAAAGTTCCATGACTATATTTTCACCAAAGTGCTCAAAAATTGTCATTTTGAGTACAAGTACCAAATTTTGGAAAAAAAACCTTTTTCTTGACACATGTAACTATTGGATCTTGTAGTATGCTAACTTGATAACATGTAATAAAAAAATTTAGAGATTTCCACCTCGTGGATTGCAAGATATAAGCATTCAAATTCACTAAAATCATTTTTTTGGCCTTGTAAAAAACAAGGCACCTATACTTCACAAGCAAACTTTTCTATGAAAAAAATGACCCAAATGGTGGTGCTTTTTTTTTTTCTTCCTAGATAAGTTGGCTACATGCTTTAAAAATTTCAAATCATTTGGAATTGTACAACATATAGGAAAAAAATAGTAAGTAGACAATAGTAGAAAATGAATCAAAATACTAAATTGTTAAGAATTTAATTGTGGAATTGAAAAATATCAATTCCAATGGTTGCAATGTTGTAATAAACAATCTACAATTTATGAATTTTTTTTTTCAAAAAATATTGAAAATTAAGTAAGATAAAGAACTTAAAAGTTTATTTTAGAAAAAAAATCCATAACTACCAACAAACAAAAAATTCTCATAACTTTTGATCTATTGATCAAAATGGAATGATTCAAAGCTCTCCATGTATACATAATTCTAAAAAACCAATTTCAAATTTTTGTTTCTAGAAAAAGTGATTTTTTAACTTTGCCTAGATTCCCACTTACAAAAAAAAGTAACATATTAGGCGATAACTTTTAACTCATATGTCCAAATGCCATGAAATTTAGTGCATATGAAAGATATTCCTTGATCCTATCTTTTGTTTAAATTTGGACAAAAAATATAGAAATCTCTAGTCACACGTACTTGCCTAAAATTGCTATGTGGCCAAAAAATGCATGTTAGTCCTTTAGGGGTTCAAATAATAGAAACAAAGAAGTGACTAGTACCTTTTCAAATAAGTTATATATTTTTTTGGTCCTTCACAAAATGAATTTAGATTATTTGATTTTCGGAGATTGTATATTGCATTTGAGGGCATCCTTAAGCATTAGATTAAAAATATGGGTTTCTACCTATAGAGAGGTTTATTGAGGTGTTGAGACTTTTCATGAAGAAGCATTGTGTTGCCCAACCAAGAAAGATGCATTGGTATTTAATGCTTATTGAGGTGTTCATAGCATTTGTTTTCCTAGTGAGAAGCAAAATTGTCCAAATGTTTAATGTTTTTTTCATTTCAATTAAGCACGATGCATTGTTGCCTCTTGATTTTCTTTAAAAAAATTTAATTGAAATGTTGTTAAATTCTTGTAGCAAGAAATAGTACAAGTAGCAGATCTTGACGTATAATAGTATAACAAGACAAACACCACTTAATGCTTATAGTGATAAGGGGGTTGCTAAAGCCATGCATTTTGGAGCTTAAATAAAGGCAACAAAGTTGATCCCTAAAATGGAGAAGTTATAAGTTGTAGCAAACCCTACATTTGGGCTAGGATTTTTTGAAGAGGTGAAATGACATTGGATACCATCATGAGTTATTTGTAGTCATGGTTTGTTACTTGATAATGTTTGTATTTACATAATTTAATTTCATTGCATAGATTGAAAAGCATTGGAGCTCAAACAAATTCTCAAAGATGACACTTGAGAAATTGCAAATGATTATAATGTACAATACGTCATCACTCTAGAAGATTAAGTTACTGAAGTAATGATATTCTACAACTTCTTAAGATGCTAGGCGGTTCTCCACAAGGCCTATTTTTAAAGAGAAATTCAATTTGTTCTTGAACAAGTACGAGAACAAGTGCATGTAGTCGGTAGGGGTAAATACTTTCTATTTGTTGAAATTTGAATATTATTTATTTAAATTGAATTTCAAAAATTGTCAATTTTTATATCTTGTAGTATCTATTTTTCACTAAACAGTTAAAAGTGACTTGAATGGAATTTTCATGTAGATTGAGGAAGTTGCTAGGAGTACTTCAAAGATGTGGTGAAGAAGGATAGCCTCCAAATCAATATGAAAACCCCACTAGAGTTAGAAAATCTTGCAAAGTATATTGAAGAACAAAGAAGGAAGATTTGGAATCATGCTTTTGGATCTATTCTAAGAGGAGGAAACTATTTAAAAAAAATTATCTCTCTCTTCATTTTTGACAATTCAAAGGAGGTTGTTTGAAGATTTGAGTTCTTTTTCAGTATGACAATAACTTATATTTTTCACTTGCTCATTCATTGAGATGCATTGCATATTTAGTATGTAGCTCATTAATATTTTGGCAAATCTAAAGAGCGTATTTATTGAAATCAAACGATAAAACTAAAAAAGAAGGTACCATGAGGTAGTTGAAAAACCATTGCCTTGGGTTGACGGTGGTTTTTCAACTACCTCATAGTACCCCCACTATTGGTTTTGTCAAAAAATACATATATATAAAACATTTTTTTTGAATGATTTCTTGATGGTTTTGCAATAGTGAAGCGTTTATTTTATGAAAGGCATATATGATGGTGGTAAAAATTTAGAACTCTATGTCTTTATTTAGAATAATATTGAATTAATAATTCCATTCTATTATAATTGTAAACTTGACTATTATGCCTTTTCTTTAGCACTTATTTCAAGCTTGGAAAAATATACTATATCTTAGAAGGATCTTCCTCCATTCTTGTCCACTTGGCTTGCTTGTAGCTTGTCCAACAACATGTATACTAAATCCAATTCTACACATTTACAACAACTCATTTCACTCAATGAATGTGGTACTTGGATTGTCATCTGACATTTGCACATCCATCAAAGATCGAGTTTTGGAAGTCATTGGATGGCCTAACTATTGTAGACTTGGACGTTTTTGAATTTCAAGATTTCACAGACACTCAGAGGAAGTGGGCCATTGTGAGGAGGATGGTTGATAACAAGAAGGAAGAGAAAGAACAAGAGTTTTGAGCAAAGAAAGAAAAGAAAGAAGTAGAGCCATTGACAAAGTTGGTGGAAAAAAAAGAAGGAGGTGGAGAAGAAGGGGAAGGAGAAAGGGAAGAGAAAAAGGTTGAAAGAAGTGATTAAATTCAAGCATCTTCTATGACAGACCAAGGCTTTCAAATGCCAGCTAAATAAAAAATAGAGTTGAAGAAGAGTGTATATTTTTAGAGCTACGAGAAGACATTGTGACTCAAGGTATACAAGTCATAGTCGTTAGTAATGATGTGGATAACAACTCTGAGGTGTTGATCCTAAATATAGATAGGATGGACAATTTGGACAAGCAACCCCCAACATGCTAAGGTGGGTACATCCAAAGCGCCACAAAATATGGACATGATGGACAATTTGGACAAGCAACCCCAACATGCTAAGGTGGGTACACCCAAAAGCGCCACAAATTGGGCTGTGAGTAATTTGAAGGTTAAGTAGATAATAGTGAATACAAGATCGTAAAGAGATGTATAAAAAGGAAGAAATGCACAAAAAAAAATTTAAAATTGACAAATATAAGACAAGAATAGAGGTACAAAATTTTGGAAGTAGAGTATTCTAAAGTGCTCATAGGCTACACTGAAAATCATTAGTCACATGCACAAAGTTCCCCTCTCAAGGTGTCAAAAAGAAAAAAAATGGAATTGCAATCATGTTTAAAACAATGAAAAAAAAAATTAGTAATCAACAAGCAATAGAAAGCTTGTCAAAATCAATGGGAATTATCTATGTGTTTCAAAAAAGAGAAAAGAATGATTAACTTTTCAAAGAAATAGATTAACATGTGATGTGAGCTTAGAAGCATGTCACGAATACCAAAATGACCAATGGTTCTTTGATGAACCACTATATTTATTCACTAATAATTTTCAATAGATAACTACACCATTTAAAGGCTTAATCTAGGGTGTGCTTTAAGGCACTACACCATAATGGATGTATCCACCTTATATAGAGGTGATGGAGTTTTTGAAGAAAATCAAGTATTTGAAATTTTTACATTTATTATATTTGAGAATGATATGAAGGCTCTATATCATGATTGTTGATTGTTGAAAGGATTGTTTGTTTGAAGTTTTTAGTTGGGAAGGCTTGCACCTATAATAGTGTGGTGACTTGTCAATACTCAAATGCTAGTGGACTTCATTTTTTTTATTACCAAGATAATTTGCCTGTCTTGAAGGTGTCTACTTCCCTTCATCCAATGCATGTGTTGAACACTGACCTAGAATGTGAGGCCATTCAATTTTTATTTTTTTTTGTAGAAAAACATTTGTAGAACCAGTGTTGTTACTGTTGTATGATAGTGCATTACTTATGGTGTACTAATGCAAAGGGTGTCATTGTAGGACAGTGTATCACATATCCTTCATTGTTGAAAAAGGAGTGATTGGGCATGGATTGAGTGCACTTGACCTCAAGCCTTAATCCAACAATGACGGTATAATTTTCAAAATCCTTCAAAATTTGATTGGCATTTGATAGTTTATTTGATTTTTGATGTATATATTAATTTGATGTTTGTAGACTTTAAAAGTTTGGAATTATCCTTTTGGTGAAGGACCTTAGTAACGAAGATAAATTGAAGTTATCTTTTAAGCACACTACAACAATACACAAGGCAAAGATCGACATCAGATGGGATGATATATTGATCAACTACACTACTAAGGAGATGATGTTGATAAATGAGAAAATATTTAGGGGTAGAGAGAAGGACCCCAAGTTGTTTCAATTCTTTATAGAAGGGACAATTGAAGAAGGAAATTTGGTTTTAGACTACACAACATCTACGGATAAATTTTTAATCCAATGATTGTAAATTAAAATTTTCATTCATACTAAATGTCATTCACGTAATGATTTAGATATTGTTTATTCTAGGTGCATTGATTACAACATGTCGTGGAAGAAAATACCACATTGTAGCTTTGGAGGAAGACAAACATATTTCAACACCTTCCTTTTAGTAATGAGGAAGACCACTCTTGCCCTAGTAACAATTGCTCCGCTAGTGGAGATTGTGGCCTCACAAGATGCCATGTCTATGGTGCCTCAAAAGTTTGCTTGAAAGAATATATCTAATAAATTCTAGCTAGATTTCTCAATTTTTTGTACACATGCTCATTTCAATGTTTCATGAGTCTAACTTTGTACCAATTTTGTTTGCAACCATGAGGGACTAATGTTGACAGATGCATTGATGAAAAAACAAAGACTTCAATGGTGCTAGTATGTGAGCCCAAGATTGCAAGCTTGCGAGCATTGAGCCTACAATATAGGTACCTATAATATAGATACTACACAATATAGAAGGTATATGTATCATAAACACCTATAATATAGGTATTTGTAACATATATACCCTATAGTCATTGATGATTTTTATGATATATACACCTATAACATAGGTGTGTAGTATTCTAAGCTTATGGCTCACACTCCTATACTCACATAATAGCAACCCTTGTTTGGTTGCTCTAAATTAAAACATAGAAAATATAAATACACTTTAATTGTTTTACAATTTATAAATGGATCCACATCCAAGGATAAAGAGACTTTAGATTCATTTAGCACTTGATTCCATGACAAAGTCCACTACAATTTAGATTCATAAAATTGACATATCTTGAGTTCAACTACTATATATGGATTTTTATTATGATTGGATTTGTGTGTTTTATAGTTACATCTTGGGTATGATTTATTTTCCTTTATACTTTTGTATTGCAAGATTTTTATGAAATTTTAGTAGAATTGGTTGGTGTAATTTTTTTTAAAAGCTTGTAAGTCTTTGAAACTTTGGAAAAGTAAACTGACATTCTAAAAATTTAAATTCACTTACATCCATGGTCATAGGTTTGTAATCAAGACAATTTTATTTTATAGTAAAATTTTATTTTTTGAGTATAAAATGGGTTTTATGTTCAAAATTTTGAGTAGTAAAGTATGAATGTGGTGATAGTTGATGTTTAAATGTGAAAAGTCTCTTTAGTTTGAATGGTTGTGAATTGTAACAATTTTTATCAAGAGATTTGAAGGGGTGTTTTTGAGGATGGAGGGTGATAAATAATGGTTTTTCTCTCATTCTTCTCTTCTTCTTTTTAATTTTCTCTTACAATTTTGTGTGGTGAAGTTATGTTTTTTCATTGTCATCTCGAGTTGTGATTTTTTATTCACTTAAGTATTAGTTTTATTGCTTTAAGCATTACATTTCATTTTGGTGTTACATTGCTGTGAGCAATTTTTTATGAAGGAGAATCTCTTTAAGAGAATTCTTTGTGTCAATGTTTAAAGTGAGAGGGGAAGAAAAGTTGAGCAAAATATTGAATTAGTAATTAATTTGTTAATTCCAGTGATTGGAATTATTTTTATTTAAAAGATTGGAATATCTTTGTGTCACAAGTGGATATATATGTTGGAAATAAAATTAGGGATTGAGATTTGTTTGGAGTTGGGAAATGAGTTTAGAATTCTAGTGAATAAAAATGATTGAACAATTGTAAATAATTGATGTACATTTTAATTATGGAATGATTATCTATATGATTAATAAATGGTATTCCAATTGAAGTTATGTGTACATGGATTAATGCTTGAATGTGTATTTAAATTCTTATGTGATATTGGTGTGTGAAATTGTTTATCTAAAGTGCAAGTTGAGAGAATTTCTATGTTGTAGCAATATTTTATTAAGAGAAATCAATTACTTGACTATAGAGTTAATATAATTGGAATACGAATGATGTAAAATGGATAGAGAACCTATTAAATTAAAATTGAAGCAATGGAAATTTTGTAACCAATTGAATTACGCAAAAGTAGAATATGAGACTAAAAAGGAAAAACATTAAGATAGAGTATAAGAGCAAAGATTCAATAGAAGACAAATTGGAAAAGATTTGCAGCAAAGAAAGATCAATTGGAGATGCTGAATGATGAAAGAATAATTTCAAATAAAAACCGGAGCCTTGATAAGGGAAGAATTCAAAATACTTTAAAATAATTTAGCAAAGCATATTATAGATTCCTTAAAGAAAATTTTAGAATTGCTTAAGCAATGTCCTTGGTTGTTTTCAATTCCTAGAAAGGATATATGGTACATTTACTTTAAGTGATTAAGACATTAGCGCTTAAAGCGGTTTAGAAGCGAAATGATATTTGTGCAAAACGATTCATGAGTTCTCAGTTAAACCGAATTTTTAAAGTTCAAATATGTATTGTGTGATACAGGTTGCAAATTAATATATTTTTAACATATTTCAATGAATTCAAAGTATGAGATTTGTAGATGCAGGTGCCCTTAATGGCTTAATTCACACTTTTTAAATTTATATTTTATCTTAAGATAGGACCAAGACGGATTTAGTGGTTAGAAATTTGTATTTATAATTGGACAGAAACTAGAGAAAGAATTCTTTTCCATTCCTAAATAGAATATGAAAGATACCAAATACCCTAATATATTAAGATTAAAGATATAATTTACCTACAAAGTGACATTAGCTAATTAAAACACTGAGCTAACTTGAGTTTTCCCTGAACGAACCTAATTGGAATTGCCTTGGTTTTGTCTTATAAAAATTGTACTACAAGGTCCTTCATCCATTTTTTAGTAAAAAGAATTTCGTGCTTCTAAGCTTATGGACTCACACTCACAGTCTCGCACGCTAGCAACTCTACCTCCTTATATTATTTCACATGTTGTTTGCTATAAATTTCTAAGTGATAGCCTCCCCGAGATAAATGAAATTGGATAATGTGCATCAAAGTAAGCATTTGAAAAGGCAATTTCATGCTATAGGTACTCCATTGACTTTAGAACTAAAATTGCATTAATAATGCACATTGTGCATATAGAGAAATTATTACTAAAATGATCATTTAAAAACGTGTTTGTAATGAATTTTAATATAAAAATATAAAAAATTCTAAGGTACATAAGCTATAGATTCTTCATTCGAAAAAACTTTAAATTTTAAGAAGAATTCATTGCAAAGATTTACAAATTTAGAAGCCCTCTCTTTAAATTGTTTCAAAATAATGTCTAAATAGAAGCTGAAAATTAATTAAATCACAAATAAATAGGAAAAATTTATACACTCTGAGTTTTCTTATCCTTAGCTATTATACCATTAAATTATATTTTGATTTAATTGTTTGAAAATCTAAATGTAGACCCAAAAATCTAAAAATATTGTTTGCATTGTTTTAATTATACAAAAGAATATTAGAAAATAATTTTAAAATTTTGAATTGAATAAAATGTTTTATTTTCCTTCAAGTATAGATGTGTGAGTTCATAGCATTGAGTTATAAAAGCATTATGAATTTTGATTTCTCAAATGTTTCATTTATATACTTTAGCAAGTGTGACAAACTATAAAAGGATTCCATTTGGTAGGTTCCCTAATTCAAAAAATAATCATCCAAATAGAAAATCATAAAGGACTAAACACTTTATAAAGTCCATAATTCACAAGGAAGTGTTAAAGTTGCAAAATTGTAAAATTGTCAATGTATGATTGTTTTTTTAGAGTCCTTGTAGAGTATGAACATTCTTCAAGACTTGATATCTAAAATTAGCATTTTTGAAAAAATCTTATAGATTTATAGATATTCAATGCTTTATTAATTATTGATACACTTCAAATTTGGAGATAATATAAAGGACAAATTTCTTGCAAAACAATAGTATGGTCAAAATTTTAAAAATAATAAGTTGGATGTTTAATGATTAAAATTTTAAATTTATAATGAATGTCTAAAATCAAGATGGTTAAAAGAATTTAAATTATGTACATGAGTTTACACTTGTCATTAGATTCTTTTGTATTTTTTGTGTAAACAATTGAGTTGGTTGAAATCTTATTTTTTATCAAATATTTTTCATAACACAAATTTGATCCATCAAATTTAAATTCACAAGTTAAAGAGTTATTTAGGATTTATAATATAATTATATTCATAGTGATATTTATAAATTAAGTTGGGATTTTAAAACATTTTGACATTGATATTGAAATCAATCTTAAAGATTTTATGGCGGAGTCATCATCTACAACTTTCATTTATATGTCAATATCAAAAAATGGATTTAGTACTCAATTTGTACCAATCAATATTAAATGAGAATGAATTTTTCATTCAATTGAGTACTTACTACCCAAATATATGGTTGCTTATAAAGTGAATGTTGTATTTGATTAAAAAATGAATGTAAAATTGTCTTATAAATTATTCATGGTGTTTGTCAGTTTGTTAGTAGTTACAAAGTATCAAACCTCATTGTTAATGAAGGCCAATAAGTCATTGTCAAACTTTTTGGATCAAACTTACTAAAATTAATTAATTCATAATATATTTACAATTGCAAATATTCTAGAACTTTATTGATTTCATGTGTTGTTCCCAATTGAATTACAACTGACTTCATGCATTACATTGGTATCTTTGACATTCATCAATATCCATTTAAAGGCTACTATGGTATTGCCTTTTGGCCTACATTTCACATTTCATGCAATCAATTCTCTATCTTGCATTGAGGTTGATTTAATAGATTTTTTTTATTGCTTTAGGATGATTGGTTATTTCTACTTTCACATCAAGAGTGAAATCAACATGCCTATGCATGAATAAGGGTGAAATCACTCATCAATCTATTATTTGACATTCTTCTACTTTTGCCATTCAATGTGATCGACAATGTGTTGATTGTTTCACTTGGTAATTCATATGTACGTGAACGATGGATTTATTTTGTCTAAGTATAGTATAATACAATGAGCATATGTGCATATTGTATTAAATCTAGCCACATATCTTGCATCTAACTATTGTTGCCATCTCTAAACCAATGACACCTATGGTATGTCCATTGGCATCCATGTATAATCCATGGTGCTACATTCGAAATCCATTGAAGCTCATAGTTTCTATCCGTTGCCACCCATATCCAATCCACTAGTATCCATACCAACCATTGGCTCCCAAATTCCTATTTGGATTTCAATACCAAAATTTTTTTACTATGAAATACAAAATTGGTAATACCAAATTGATAAAAATCCATTTTTTTTTTCCAAATTCTAAAATCTAAGACCTAAAAACCCAGTAATTCCTTTCTATAGTCTTTCCATCCACCCAATATACACTTTTAGTATGTGACCCTATATATCCTACCAAATGTAACAACTATGTAAAATCTTTCATTGTATAGTAGTTTGTAACTCCTTTAATTAGTTTGTGATTGAAAATTCGAAATGAGAATTATGTGTGCCATGACCCTTGTCACAACCCTTTGATGGATGAATACCTTGATAGATGAAAGAATTTATGATGATTGTGTCATGATTGACCTTTATGTCATGGCTTTTGATGGATTATTGCATTGGTTGATGAACTACTTCATGATGAAATGTGCACTTGTAGACAAGCAGAGATTGTCTAAAGATAGATATATCTGGTTGGTGGATTTTTGCGCTAGAATTAAAAAATTTCAATTGGATGACAAAGGCATTTAGGAATGCTTGCAAATAGATATGTTTAGGATGAATTTATGGAGTGAAGTTAGACAATTCTAATTGGATGACTTGTACACTAGAGTTAGATAACTTTAAGTAGAAGATCAAAATTTGGATAAGTATAACTAGGATCTCTATCTCTCTATAATTGGATGGTTGAACTCCTAACCAATGAAACATTCTTATTTGTAAGTGTATTTTGTGTTCTTGATTGAAGTCCATTGTTGAAGGTCTATAACAATGTGTTAATAAAAAATTTGAATATTACAATATGAAGTGATCATTAGTTCAAACCCAAGTAAAGGTGGGGAGCTTATCATAGCCATAGTCCACTATCGTAGAGGGTCCAATAACCTTGTCATCAAATGGGACTTGACAATTTCTGAAGGGAAAAAATGCATGTTATTTACATGGTCTATCACCTAATGGAGACATTATGGATAAAATTTGCCATCTAAGTCCATCATCTAATGGAGATATTAGATAGCCATTCCCTAATCCCAACACACTCTCCATTCACGCCTGTCTTTCACATTCCTTCTAAGATGGGTCATGAGTGATACTGTAGACATTATTAGTAATTTAGTCGGCAAACAGTCGGCAATAGTCGGCTAGTGTGTTTCATAGAATTGGTAATTGGTATAATTTTCAGCCCTCCATTTCCAATCGCTAATCTCCGGCTCTGCCTACCTCTAGGGTACCAGCCTTTCGGGTCACTTCACGAAGTCTGCAACAATGGGGACGTCACCGACAGTTTGTGAACCGCGTTCAGTTGAAAGGTAACGAGGTCTAGACCAAGCTAGCAATTGCAAGCCCCTTTCGATATATCACAGTTTGGATGTTGCTCTTTCTCTCCACGAGTGGATCCTTCGCTGCTGTTAGACTTGTGAGAGCAAGAGAGATTCTAACATCAATTGTATTATATATTTATATTATATGAAAGAGTGTTTTATATACACTCTTATACAGGAAGATTCTCTTTTGTAGAGTCGCAACTCTCTACTAAGAGTTGCAGCCTTCTAATTAGTCAATATACTACTCTATACTGTATATTTTCAGTATATCTAACACTCCCACTAGTATATTGGATGAAGTTCAGAAGATATTCATTTCAAGCGGCTTTTGTTCCCCTACATTAGGTTTTTTTGTTTTGTTCTCCTTTTGCTTGTTGTGTGGGTGCGCTGCAGTGCAACATGTTCCTTGTACGAGCTGGCTGAGAGAGAAATGAGTGGCGGCTGTGAGTGTTATCTGCATCGGAGTGTGAGTGAAGCAACTGCGGCACTGGAAGAGGCGGAGCTAGCTGTAAGGCTAAACGTCCTGACCTTTGCCAATCGTAAAGTATCCCCGACGGAAGAGGAGCATGAGCTGAGGAGATGGAGTCCCAGCCTTGCCCGACGGGAGTCCCAGCCTTGCCCGACGGGAGCCCCAGCCTGCATGCGGAGCCTTCTCTGACAAAGCCGTGACCTTCTTTGACGACTGAGTGCCGATTTAGGAGCCTTCCCCGACGACTGAAGGCCGGAGTAGTGGAGCTCTGGATCAACAGTAGCGACTTGAGGATGAGCTTTCTCCGAACTACAGGTAAGTTTTCTCCCCTTTCTATCTCGTACTTTTGCATTTGTTTGTCTGGCAAGTGAGTCAGAAAGTTGAGTGAGTGAGGAAATAAGGGAGTTGATTTGAAAAATAATGTGAGTAGGTTGTTGTAACACAGGAGCAGGCTTGTGGTGCTGTGATTTCCTTCTTTGGTAGTTGTAAATGCCAGAAACAGGTTGACGAAGAAGCTGCTCTTGTAAAGCTGACGAGTTGAAGTCAAACTGCTTAAGTTTTGGTTCATTATCTTTCACTTTACTTGAAATCCTTTTGTAATGGATTGGTTGCTTCACATGTTGAGCTAGGGTTTGTGTATTCATGTTTTCAATGTGTGATTGTAGGACAGAGTATTCAATTCTTCTATTACATGGAAGATCGAAATTTCGTTTTGAACAGTGGAAGCAACAACGACTTTGTGGGCTGCTATAAGAGGTATTCTTTGTCTGACTTGGTCTTTGCTTTTGCTGGCTTATTTTGTGCTGATTTATTGTTGACTTGTTATTGCAATCTTTACATGGATGATTTGTCTTTATTGCTTGAGCTTTATATTGTCTTGTTGGAGCTTGAGAGTTCTTTGACACATTGTATTCTTGTGGAAGGTAATATAGATAATCTCTCCCACGGAAAGAAGTCTCAAGTTGTGGAAAACTTCCACGTAAGACAAATGGCATATAAGGAGTGGAAACCATAAAAGCTTGGTCGGATTTGCAAGTTGAAGGTGAAGAAATGGAGCACATTCCAAGCTTATGCATACAGTAAAGATGCTTATCACGAGGTAATGACTTGGTAAGTATATCAGCAATCATTTTAGTTGTTGAAATAAACTTTAGTTCAATCTCTTTGGCGAGAACTTTCTCAAGAGTAAAGTGATATTGTGTATCTATATGTTTGGAACGTCAATAATATTTAGGATTATTTGTTAAGGCTATAGCACTCTGACTATCACTATAGATAAGTGTGGGATGAGATTGTGGAAAGCCAAGTTCTTGGAGTAGTTTCCTTAACCAGATTGCTTCAGCAGTAGCTTTGGCTAATGCCATGTATTTCGACTCTGTAGAAGAAAGGGCCACTGACTGTTGTTTCTTGCTACCCCAGGATATAACTCCACCAGCTAGTAGGAAACAATAGCCTAAAGTTGAGCGACGAGTATCTTTGCAACTAGCCCAATCTGCATCAGAGTAGCCGTGAAGAAAAGGGCCTTTTGGAGATTTTGTATAGCGAATTCCATAAGGTAAAGTGCCTTTAATATATCTTAAGGTATGCTTAAGTGTTTGAACGTGTGAGTTAGCAGGAGTTGAAAGATATTGAGCTAAACTACTAATAGTATAAGCACAATCAGGTCGTGTGTTAACTATGGCATGCATAAGGCTGCCAACAATTTATGAGTATAGATGTTGGTCTGCTTGAGATAATTGGGAGTCTTCTTTACTTAAACGTAGGCCAGATTGCATAGGTGTACTGACAGGGTTACAATTGAACATATTATATTCTTGAAGTTTAGAGGTAAGATATTTTTGTTGATGAAGAATTGTCCAACCTTCAATTCGATTTCTGATAATAACGTTACCAAGAGTATAATGCAGATCACCTTCATCTAACATGTCAAATTCTAGTTGTCATATATTTTTAATGTGTTGAATAAGAGTCAACTGATTACTAATTAATATACAATCATCAACATAAACAGTAAGTATTATAAAACTTTGGTCAACTTCCTTTTTGATATAAATGCTGGCATCAGATTCTAATCTTTGGAAATTATGAAGTAAGAGATAGTGATCCAAACATTGATACCAAGCACGTGAAGATTGCTTCAGTCCATATAAGGATTTACCTAATTTACAAACTAGATTGGAATTTGAAGGAATTGGTAAACCTTCAGGTATTGACATATAAATGTCTTCTTCAAGTAATCCATTTAAGAAGGCAGTTTTAACATCTAATTGATGAAGTTCAAAATCATATTGAGTGGCGAGGGCTAGCAATACTTTAATAGAATTAAGTTTAACTACAGGTGAAAAAGTTTCCATGTAATCAATGCCTTGTATTTGTGTGAAGCCACGAGCCACTAAACGTGCTTTATATTTATCCAAAGTTCCATCAGCCTTAGTTTTGACTTTGAAAATCCATTTTCAGCTAATGGATTTTCGATTTGGTGGTAATTGTGTAAGAATCCAGGTTTTATTCTTTTCTAAAGAATCAAGTTCAGCTTGAATGGCTTGCTGCCATTGGTGAGAATCTAACCTGGATAAGGCTTCTTGCAAAGTTTGAGGAGGATCCATAGAGAAATATACAACATTGGCTTGATGCTTCTTAGGATTAGGTTTCTTTGTAGATGGTTTCCCGGCTATTGAATCAAGTAACCTTTTTGTAGGTTTGATGTGCCTTGTAGGTCTTGCCAAAGAACTTGGAGGCACATATGGAGAATGAAAATTAGAAGTAACTTTAGCTTCATGAGGTAATTCACCAACTGAATCCAAGTTTAACTTTGAAAGACTGTTGGTTATATTACTGATTTGGTCATTGTGTACTAATGGAATATTTTGATGTGAAGGAGTAGAATATGATGGACTTGGTGGGCTAAATATACTTTGTTGTAGAGAAGGTTCTTGTTGTAATTGTGATTGAGGAGGGGTCTGAAGGAGTACTGAATCTGAGGTAACTCATGTTGAGGTCTTATTAAAGTAGGTAATGGTTTAAATAATATAGGATCTATTAAATTCTCTGGTTCATTATCTTCTTGTAAATAATGCCTTTTAAAAATTGTAACAAGAACTTCATCAAATATAACATCTCTGGATATTATTAATTTTCTAGTGTGTATATTCATCAAACGATATGCCTTAGTCTCTTCACTATAACCCAAAAAAATGGCTTCAAAAGAATGGAAATCTAATTTTCGTCTTTGTTCTTTGGGAATAAGAACATGTGCTTTGCACCCAAATATCTTGAGATAAGATAAGTTAGGTTGACGGCCATACCATAACTCAAAAGGAGTTGAATTTGTGGATATAGCCTTTGTAGGACTCCTATTTTGGAGATAATTTGCTGTGTGAAGTGCTTCCCCCCAAAATATTTTTGGTAATTTAGCATAAGATAACATTGAAAGGACTGCTCCCATTAATGTCCTGTTTTTGCGTTCTGACACACCGTTTTGTTGTAGTGTGTAGGTTGTGGTCGTTTCTCGTTTGATGCCTTGTTCTTGACAAAAATTGTTGAATTCAGTAGACAGGTATTCACCACCTTGATCAATTCTTAGTATCTTTATTTTATGATGTTTTTGGTTCTCTACATAGCTCTTATAGAGCTGAAATTTAGAGAATGCTTCAGATTTATTTTTCATTAAATAAACTTGACATAATCTTGTTAAGTCATCAATAAAAGTGATAAAATAAAGATATCCTGTATGTGTGGCCACTTGCATGGGTCCATAAATATCTGAATGAACTAATTCCAATATCTCAGTTGCTCTGTTTGCACCTTGTTTTGGAAATTTAATCTTGTGTTGTTTACCTTCTATGCATGATTGACATAAGGTAAGTTGCTTCTCATCAAAAGGTTGAATGCCGTTTGAAACTGCTTGTATTTGTCTTAATCTATGCTGGTTGATATGTCCTAGCCTTAGATGCCACAAATCAGCTTTAGTAAGGATTGTGGTAGTTGAATTTGCTAATGCATAGTTATGTGATGTGATGGTTTCACCTAATTCATATAAATCAGGATTTAATTTGCAAGTTGCTATTGTTTGGCCTATCTTGTTTATAAGGATAGATTCTCCATCTTTAATATGGATTTCTCCACCTGCCTTATCAAGTTGTTTTGTTGAAAACAGGTTTTTTGCAAGGCCAGGAATGTGTAAAACATCAGGTATTGATTTTTCTTCTCCATTAGTCAGTCTAATATTGACATCACCATATCCTTGGATGGTGTAAGAGGTGGAGTCGTCACCTAGATAGACAACTTGGTCTTCATGACACTTAATGTAATTCACAAATCCTCTTCTTTGATGGCACATGTGTTGGGTTGCCCCAAAATCCATATACCAGGTGGAGTCTGTGTGCCCTTGAGTTGTTGAGGCTACTACATAGAGTTTGGTATTAGGTATAGCAAGATTTGTTTGTCTCTTGCTATTTGTTTTTTCTACAACAATTTTGGCTCTGCAGTCTCTAATGTGATGCCCGGGTTTTTTGCAGTAATAACATTTCTTGTCAGCTGGGAAACTCTTCTTTTCAAAAGGTTTAGAGCCACTACTCTCCCCTTTGAAATCTGAACTTTTCTTGAAGTTCTTGTTAAAATATGGTTTCTTGCCTTTGTTGAAAAATTTCTTTCCAACATATAGTGCTAATGAATTATCAGAAGAAGAATTCATATCTTTGATGAAAGTCTCTTCTTGAATTAAATCTGTTATTATGGATGGCAAAGTAATTCCAGCTTGCCTTCTTAATGAACGAATGAAGGATTGATAACTTTGAGGAAGACTCCTCATTAAAATTATCATAGCTTCATCATCTGGTATTTGTGATCCAGCTGCTAGAAGCTGTTCTAAGTGAGCTCGAAAATTGTGAATGTGTTTAACAACACTTGTGTTTTCTCTTATTTTCAGATTTAGTAATTTATCTTTTAGATGCATTTTTGTCACTATGTCTTGTGATTCAAAAATGCTGATTAATTCTGACCAAGCTGAATTTGATGTTTTACAAGATTGTATATGAGAAATGATTGAGTTTTCAAGGCAGTTGTTAATGATGGTTAATGCTAATGCATCCTGATCCTCCCATAGATTTATACTTCCTACTCCTAAGGAAGGCAAGTTAGGAGTTCCAACAGTTATTTGTGCTGTTGTTGGTGCCACTGGTAAGTGTTATTCTCCACTTACTATAGGCCATAACTTTTCTGCTTTGAAGATGAGAGTCAATCTATGTTTCCATATGTTGAAGTAAGAGCCATCAAACTTAGTAACATGACTAATGTCTATCTTGTGTGATGCCATTGTTATTATTTTCTTAATATTCTCCTCTTAATATAGCTTGCATTTCACATTCTTCCATGAAATCTTCAGGAAAGAATTCAGGATTAGCTTCATTAAAGTCTGCTATTGCTTCAATGTAAGCTGGTGGGGTGTATCTGATTCCATATGTATATTGTGCAAGTTCTAGAGGTTGTTCTACTTGTTCATGCTCTTGAATCGGAATTGCATCTAGAGGTATTTGTATAAATGCATTATTGAAAGCTTCATTTGTGAATTGAAGTGCAATTTCAATTTCTTCTCTTGCAGGTTCAAAAATTGTTCATTGTTCACTGTTCATCTCACTTTACAACCAGTTCACCTAGTGTTCTTACCGGGGGTTGACAAAGGGCACGTACAAGCGTAGTCAATTGTAGTTTCCCATACAAAACGTATCTCTGTCTTTCAATCGTAGTGATGGCCGCTGAACCTAGATCATTCAGCATAGGTCTTAGTGGAAGATCCTAGTTGTGTGATCACCATTAACCGGTTTCTTGAAAATCATTAGATATCAAATCTTGTCCTTGGAACCATCTCAAGTTGACGTGAACGTCATCTAAGATAAAACACTAACGTCAATTTTGTTCAGTTGGCACAATTCGATTAAAATGGCGTTGCGGTGGACCCTAAAGAAAAACAGGAAATGAAAGGATTTATGGAACCAAGAGGGGATGATGGTTAGAAGTCCTAGCTTAAGTAGCACATAATGTTGTGAATGAAAAGCAAATTTTCCCATTAATTTGCATATTGACAGACACAACAAGCTACTGCAGATGTCAAAATGTTGCATGGAATACCTCCAATTTAACAGCATTGACAATCATTTCACACTTAGGGAACAAGACTACTCCTTCGATCAGTCTCTCAACAAGTTGATCAAGCTAAGTACTAAGAAGTCTTCCTACCTTGTCTAGTTTTAGTAATCACCAAATAAATCTTGATACCATACAACCTAACTATATATACTCTATATCAAGTTTCACAGCATTGACAATCATTAAATCTACTACATGTTTGCACATTTGTTCCGTGAGTCCTTAGACAAGCAGTTTCCTTGAGAAACTGTTTCTGGATGTTGTTGTTCCATGCTGGCGATAAAAACATGGAATTGATGCTGCCCTTGGCGAAGTCGATCGGCGCCGAGGAGATCTAGCTCGAGAAACATCACTTCTGTTAAATTGGCGGAATTAATTTCAATCCTTTGGCACCCTCCACATTACCTGCTCTGAAACATAAATTCTCATTTATCTTAGCCGATTTTAGACCTTTATGTAAAATAAATGTCCAACATTTGACGCCGAAATCACGCCAATCTAAGGAAATTGACGTTGAGAGTATTCAACCTGGGAAACTACATCACCGACGTGGGCGTCACGAGGGCGTGGTTGGTGTTGTCGGCATTCATTGAGTGAACTTGAAGCTTGAGATTGGCGGGCTACTTGGCCTTCGAATTTGTCGATGGTCAGGCCACTGCAGGTGGAGGTCGGCAATGCAAAAGTCTTGTGGGGATGCTTTGATTTTCTATGAATATTGGGAAGATTTTGAATTTATGAGGCTGAAAATTAGCGCATCCTATTGCCTTACACGACGGCTTACAAATACCAAAAGAACGTGCATATATGCATCTTATTGAATTGTAGTCACAGGCACTAGTATGACTTCTTAATTTCATCGAGCAACATTTACTGAGTGAGGAATTAATCGGATTGCAATGAGCTCTTCAACGTCACTGTTGCAAAGCTGTCCCAGAAAAACTATGGTGTCACAGTTATAATCTTTCATGGCAATGAGTGTTGGGAATAAATTGCTTTACTGAATAAATTATCAAATCCTGTCCTTGGACTTAAAAAAGGCTAAGTCACTCATTCCGCATTTGTGTCGTCCAAGCTAGACCAGCTCCTACCAAACCTGCATATATATATCAAATCTACTCTGGAGTAACCAGAAGTCAGAAGTCTCTGGACCTTATCTTCACTATCTTATTCCCCAATAAGTGTTGACAGTAATTGACAATGTTTTCTACATTGGCATCGTTCAAATCGAGTGCCAAAATTGTGAAATTGAAATGCACAATGCTCTATAAATAGGTTTGAAAAGAGATTTACGTTTCAAGCTAGCTCACTTGCCTCCTTAGATTGTCATTGTGGAGATTATGTGCGATAATTTGCATCTTAACAATCGATCTCAGACCTTAAATCAAACAAACACTTGTTTACTAGGATTCACACAAATACTTCATATCATCAATTTCGTTAAATTGACCTGATCTTGCGCACAAAATTGTGACATAAATTGACAAAAAGCTCTCAAATCTAGGTCAAGTACTGATTTACTAGGCTTACATATATGTGATTTGAGCTGGGCGGGAGGGCGGTTTGAAAGTGCCAAAGTCATGGAATACCGCCAACTTCACAAAATTGACATTGCCTGTTTCTCACAATCAAAGTCAATTTCAATAAATTGATGGAATTAAACAACTTTGGCCCTAATCAAATCTAGAAAGTATATCTATACCAACCCTAATTTTTGGAGCTTTGCGGAGAACTGCATTTCCCAATTATCTGTCACCCAATATCGCTTTGCAATAGTTCAATTCAACTAACGACTGTTGTAGTGTTGGAAGTGAAAACCTAACATGAAACGCAAAGCAAATTCAGAGTAATGCAACTAGCTTGTATCTAACATGATTCATCCTTCATACCGTCGACAAGTTCATGAATGTATCACCAACTTAACCCTATTAATTAGTAAGTCCGTATTACTCAAATGAAATGTCATCTGAATATTTGCACAAGGAAGAAAATACCGCGGCAAATACAAAGGCACCCAGGAGCAAATTGAAGTTGGTATGCCGACCTGATAATCATATAACTATGCATACGTAATTAAATATACCTGGACCAATTGATCAGAAGTACCCAGACTCCGAAAAAGAAAGACCCTCCAAGTGAAGGTAACAAGGCTTTTACTCGCGAATTAAAAGCAAGCAAAGTACGCCGTACGACCGTACTTTTCATGATTCTCAGAAGCTTAATTAATTCGTCACACGCGCACCATCAGGCCAGTTCTTATTCCAGTCGATCTTCCGCGACACGCCTTGAACGTCCTTCCACCCTGAATGAGCTTCAGAGCTCGAACGATGCTGGACCGGACCGGAATCACCTCATCCGGCGAACTCCCGGTACATTCACAATCCTCATCAATAACCGGAGTTGCAATTGATAGGGACCTAGATCTTCTGCTTGGCCCTGCCACATGTCGGGAATCCGCAATAGATGAAAACATGCTGTCTGCAAGATCAGTCGCTCCGGCGTACCAAGCTGGGAAACTGCCGTTCAGGAAGTCGTCGATGCCCGGAGTTGATGGAGACCCAGATCTGCTGCTTGACCCTGTCGCATATCGGGAGTCAGCGATAGATGAAAGCAGAGTGAAACTTGCAGTCGCTCCATCGTATCGAGCTGTTGAAGTCATATCATCATCTTCCTCCTCAGACAACGTTGCCGTAACCGAAATCACATCAAATGAATCATCATTCTCAGTTGCAACTGAAGCGGCCGGAAGCGAGTCAGTATGCTCAGTTGCGATTGAAACTGGTGGTGGCGTCGAGGGTCCACTCCTTGCAGGTCTCAAACGGAGACGGATTATGAGTTTCGTCTGGACGAGTTCCGGCGGCGGACCATTCAATCGCTCGGTTGAGAATTGACGTAGCCAGCGTTTCGGTGGCGGCTTTTGCTGTGCAACTCGGAGTCTTCCACTGCGTGTGAATCTTCGCCAGCATCCAATGCAGTGGTACTTGGCGCCGGACTTCGCAATGTGAAGAGTGGGATTGGGGCAGTCTGGGCGAGGGCACGTCGTCACCTCCGTGCCTGCAATTACAGGAGTGGACTCCTGTCTGAGCTTCCTGGTGGCCATCGAAATGCAACTAGCTTGGAAACTAGAACTCGAAGAAAACGTAACCAAATTCACGTTTCTGAGGCAAACCCCAAGTCGACGCTTAGCTTACAGCATGAGACAGATCCCGCTGACTGATTACTACTATGAATGTCGAAATGGGTTTCCAACCTTGAGATGGGTCACGTGCAACTCTGAATTCTAACAATTTAGTAACTGTGGGCTACGAGTGACCCTTCTCTGTGGAGAGAGCAAGATAGAAAGAGACAATGCTTGATCAAAATCAACTCAAAATTTGTGTTTCTCGTCCATTTGTGCATGGGTGTCAAATAACCTACTGCCGAGACTTGATACATCGATTGCAGCCGGATTCGCTTTGGTATTGATGCCGTGGGACGTACATGGCAAATTTCGTTAGAATGGCGGCACTCCGTTAATATGGCACTTTTGGCAGTTCAGAGCGTGCAGTTTGAACCGTTTTTTTCTATACTAGGATCTACAACAGTACTAGATTTTTGAAATCTACAACTCTCCTAGATATCTGAAATCTATATTAGTCTTAGAGTTTTCATAACACTCAGTCAAATATCTATGCCAGTCATAGATTTCTGAAATCTAAAAGTGACCTAAATGTTAGCAATGTATACTCGTCCTAAATGTCAATGTGTGAAAATGGCATATGGAATACCGCTATTTTAACGAAATTTGCCATGTATTCAATATTCTGTATTTGCATTGAATGAAACACGTTAATATTTTGAACAACAACACTATATTTTCAAGACTAAATTATTAACCAGGTAATGGTATCATTACAATCATATAAAAATTCATCCAATTCACTGTACTCTCCATCCACAAACAGAACTGGTTATGTGCATCGGCTAGTTGGAAACTACTTGGAATTGAAGTGCAGTAGATAATTTAGGTTACGTTCCCACTTAGCCTTTGCAGGGTTCTTAGGATGTGGTATTAGTTAAAAGAATTATGGAAAGTAAGTGGCTGATTGAGGTTACGAGGTTAATATGTGATTCAGATTATGTACTAGATATTAAGTGATTAAGTGGTGTAGCTGAAAGTTGGTTATTGGATATAATTCTTTTCTGCAAATAAATTATCTACATGAGGAATCATTAAATCATGAAAATCTAATACTCTCTTAAAAAGTGAATGAAAGATGGGTGATGATCCCTAACCACCTTCACTCTTTCAAACTCGTTGTCCTATGCTATCTAGAAATGAAACTAATTAAACATGAGTATACAATATAATTACAAAGTAATAAATTATTGAAGCCATTCCTTAAAGCAATTAATATGCACTAGCTCGATAGATTATAACTATACAAAAAAATGTAAGCAGAATTCGATATCAGTCATAATCACTTGACAAGAATCTTCAATCTCCTACAAACTAGATCAAAAATTTAAGATCTTAGAGATCATTGGCTCCCTCAAAGTATCACTACATGAGACACAAATGTTACTAACAAGAAACAATATAAATTTATAATTGATTTCAAAATTAAAGTGAAGAATCAAAGTTATTCAAAAATCTGGGAAGTGATATCCACATTGTGCCATTGCTCTAACTGGTTAATGATTCTTAGTTCTATGAGATGTCGATTTCAATTTTAATGTTCAAATGAGATGTCCATGAGGTTCACAATTGACACCACTTGATGCGTTGATCACCATATTCTTTGAAACGGCAGAATTCAAATAAAATTAACAATTCTCCGGATGCCATGAAACCTCAAATCCATACTTTTAAGAGTTTTGTGCATCACCGTCAATTTCGATAATTTGGTGATTGATATTCAAGCCAAAAATTGTGACATATATCTTCACAAAGATCTAATTTTCTCAAACATCTAATTTCAGGCCAAAACTAGGCCAAAACTGCTATAAATTTTGGGTTCGAGCTGAACCACGCCAGAGTAATGGAATTTTGCCAATTCACAAAATTGAGGTTACAGTCACAGTTTTGACACTCTTGAAACTGCCCAGTGGGAGGCCCCACTGGAGAGAGAGAGTTAGAAAACACACTTGATTGGTGACTTTGTTCGAATCTGATGTGGGTTTGATTGCTGCAAATTTATGAGTGGACTGCTGGATTTGAATACAAAGGCACATATTGAAATACGAGAACTTGCATGCATGCGGAGCAGAACTTTTGTTGTGATTCAGAGATGGACGTACTTGTCAAGAGGGCGTGTTTCAAAACACCAATTAAATTTTAGGTGCAAAAGTCTCTAAACATTTGGACTTAAAACTAGAGATTTGAGGGTTTTGGATGGGCGTTTGAGGTGCCTTTACAGGCATAAGTTTGACAAGAATCCTTTAGTCATCACGCATTCATGCCTCAAGGTGAAAGAAGTGCTACCCATTTTGTTCACAACGTAACTTACATGAGCACATTGATTTTTATTTTTTGCATGATCAAGTTGATGAGTTCAAGCTTATGGAAGATGGTGGTACAGTCCATCAAGGTGAATTTTTGGTGAATTTGAAGGTCAACTTATGGTATGAAGAAGTTAGTTTGGCCTTATAATTCACTAGATCAAAATCCCATAGAGAACCTTTGGTGGCAATACTAGATGCTAGATTGTGTATGGAAGAAATCCAAATTATTGTACAATTTTGAATTATACATGTACACATTTGTTATGATATTCAAGTACACATCACTATAATTCCAATGCAATTTGCAATTGAAGATCTATGCATTTTCAAGCACATAAGAGCATCTTGAAATTCATGGACTTTTTTACCCTAAATTTTGCTTGGGAAAAAAATTCATAATATTAAATTACACCCTACTATAATAAGATATAGGCAAGTTCAATAATATTACAAATTGCCTATTGGGTCATTCACATTATTTTGCATAATTTAGAATATAATTGGCAATTTTTGTCTTGCATAATTAACATTCAATTCTTACACTGATAATCCCAATCAAGCATACCAAATTTGAGTTTTAAAAAACCAAAATTCCATATTTGGTGAATTATTTTATTTAATATTCATAATCTAATTACAACAAAGAAATAACAGAATTTAGATATAAATTATCATTCCACAATCAAAATTTCTATAGAGATTCTAGAACTTTTTTGGAGATCCTTGTTGAAAAAAAGACATATACATGGAAGCTTCTTACATATCTAAATGATCAAAATTAAAAATTTAATACCAATGTTTTTCAATCAATTATCATGAATATAGAATGAAATAATTCACAAAAATGGAGTTTTGATTTTTGAAATTGAAATTTGTTGTGCTTGATTGGGATTGAGTAAGAATTGAATGTTATTTGTACAAGACAAAAAGAAATGGCAATTGTACTCTAAATTAGAGATAATAATAAAGTGTGAAATGAGGGGCCAAGAGTTGGAATTTAAAAAAAAAAGAACAAGACAAAACTGCTTAGAATACCAAAACCATAATCTAGTTGAGTTTGGTGATCTATTTCTTTTGTAGTATTCTTTGTTAACCCTTAAAGGATGAACTAGTGACTTTGGAAATCATCCCTTTGGATACTCTGGGAATCATTGGCTTAGAAAAATGCAAAAGCACTCATTTGGAAGTCAAACTATTATAGAAGACCTCCCTTTTTCACAACAAAATTCTGAAAATGAATAGTTGCACTTCTATCCTACATAGAAGGATTCTTTGTCATTCATTAAACACAAAATGTCCACAACATTGTTTACGGGTTAAACCTTCCTCTGACACCACTATCACAACCAGGGATGATATTTGCAATTAACTCTATTATGCAAATTTTTTTCGAATGGCACAATAGGCAGTTTGTCAGATTATTGGACCCGTTTCTCCACTGATACATTTGCAAATTTTGCATGGAGGAACACATTCTCAGTACGTTGCCACTTGCATGGGGGAGCAACAGGAGACAGCATAGTCCTGAGTGGTCGTCAGATTTCTAAAAAAAACCTGAATTCAAGCTTAACCCTCCGTGCCATTCGACACATGGGCAACCAAAGATCAGATTTTGAAGTAAAGCAAAGCATTATCGAAGGTCATGATTGGAGGCAACGGATACCCCAGTTTCCACCATCTGCGGCAGTTCTGTACATGGCCAAACTATCCCGGTTTCAATGAATGGTTAAAAAACGGGAAGAACTGGTCATTTCAGCGACTTTGTTCGTGATGAGTCGCTCTCCGTGGCAGGTTCGTTGAAATCAAAATTTACTCATGGAGTCTAGGCTACCAAAATTTGTGAGCATGTGCAGGTGACATCATTTGCAATGTCGATCATAAAATTTCAATATGTAAAGCTTCTATACACTGTGCAACACTGCAACTTCGAATTCCCTAGTACAGAGGACAAAGAGAGGTAACAAAAATGTCTGCAGAGAATTCCAAATTTCCAACAAACCCCACTCCTGGCATCCACCTTCATACGTTCTCAACATAGTCAAGCAAAACCACCATCTTCACATTGTAGCAACAAACCACCAAACATCTGACACAACAAAGAGAAACCGGTATGTGTTGAACAAAATTTTATAGAGCAGCTAATCGAAGTAGCGCTCAAGTGTAAGGAACTCAACAAGATTGGCAGAGACCCTCCTCTACAATCCACAGCAGTAAGGTTACTACCGCAGTGAGGATCCCTACACAGCCAGTAACAAAAAAAAAGCGAAAACTCCTTGATCATGTACTTCTCAAACTCTGGAGGATACCATTACCGTCGTGCTCCTGTTTGGGCAACCTTTCGCTGGACATCATCCACTAACTAACTAAATAAATAACTGTACCAACTCTCCGCTCATCTTAACATTCTGTCGCTATAAACAAGTTCTCCAGCTACTACTCGAGCTGCCGCCATTGATCACTCTTTACTTATCTCTTCCATTACCTTTCACTCACACATGTTTACAAATTGCTCCAAAAAACGCAAACCGTCGCAAACCTTCATAAAATCCCCTCTCTTAATGGGACTGAGCATGGTCCTTATTATTCATGTATCAGGGTCTTGGAAACTACAAGACGAGCGCAAGCCATCAAAGCTCGCAGTCGAAAATTCTCATGAGTTGCTGGTCCTCTTCACAAACCGACCCTGCATGTCCAAATCCCACCATCAGAAACCTCAAACTTAGAAACATAGTAGTGGCAAGCAATGCCGTCCGAAATCCAAACCTGTCCAGCACCACCAAACGCATTTATCTAATCACTCTATTTTCAATTTGAAGAAAATTGATGCAAAAGTGTTCAGGAATATGTGTTTCTAAGCCATTTTGAGTCCATAACACGACACGGGGGATTCAAATCCAAGACCACCACTTACATCTGACTATATTTCTATTTTGAAGTGAACTGGAGCATGTGCTCCAAGGAGTGTGCGTTTCTAAGATATTTCAAGACATTTAACACATGACGAAGAGGATTCAAATCTAACACCACCACACTCATTTCTCATTTTGAAGAAAATTGGAGCATGTGTTTCGAGGGGAGTGTGTTTCTAAGCTTGGGTGAGTCATAGCACAGGACAAATGGGTTCAAATCTAACACCACCGTGCACCCATATCTAAGTATTCTATTTTCATCTTGAGGCAAATTGGACCACATGTTTCGAGGGGCATGTGTTTCTAAACGAGGTTTAGTTCTAACACAGAACAAGGGGGGCTCATATCTAGCACCACCATTCCCATACTAAACATTCTATTTTTATTTTTCAATGACATTGGAGTACGAGTTTCCAAATGACTCAAACAAGACAGAAGCTCCAGTCAAATTAGCAATTCATAAATTGAGGACTAGTGATTGCGGACCTTCATGCGAGGTCTTCTCTCGGCGTTGAGCTTGCGGACCTCGTATCGTATAGTCTTCGAAAACAAGCGACTCCGGCGCTTCTCCTTGTACCGCAGAACGCGCGCCTCGCGACCCCCGCCGCTCGGGTCGTCGTCGCCGTTGCCCATGTCTGGCACAAGGCCATCGGGCTGCACCCAAGGCTCCCCACGGTCCGACCACGCCGTGATTACATCATCGTAGTTCAATTGCAAGCTCGGCACTGTGCGAAGATCCTCCTCGGACAGTCCTTCACGACAGCAACGCAGAATCTCCTTCGCCTCGGATTTCATACTCTCCGGACTCAGTGGATGTGCATTCATCGTGGGCTCCGGCTTCGGTCGTGACGCAAAAAACTTCGCAAACGGGCCGCTAGCAAAGCGGTCGCTCTCGGGGTCCGCCACATTCCTCTGCGAAGATTCACTCCCTGGAAAAAAAACACGAGCCCACGAATTTCATCAGTACCACGTCCGCCCACCATTCCCAAAATCAAACACACACAAAATTTGACATAAACCCATGACAAGCGGTGATATGAACCGTTTGAAAGCCAAGGACATGGAGCCTCTTGCGTCAAATTTCTTGTGTTGGATGCTAGCTGAATGTTGCGGTAATGAAGAATGTTATTATAAGTGTTGCTGTATAGAAATGCTGGAGGCCATACCCGTATCGTCTGGCGACGGGTCCAAGTCGAAGCTCAAGCTTCCAAGCTCCCGAGACCCGAAATCCTCAAACCCGTCCAAGTCCGGAATCTCCCCCGGAATGAAGCACGCTTCGCCCGTCAAGGTGATTCCCCCGTCCACATCCACGTTCACATCCGCGTCGCACGCGAGCGGATCCCCTTCCGCGTCGAATCCGTTCTCCGGTACCAGGAAGTGGTCCGAAATGACGTCGTCATCGAGCGCCGCTTTCCCTTTGAAGTACGCCGCGAAGTTGGAGTCTTCCGAAGGCGAGCTCACAGCGTGGAAATCCGGAGAAAATGCGTCGAACGAGGAGGATTCGAGCTGCTCAGTGCTGCCCAGTTCGGTGGAAGACGGTGACGACTGCGGCGACACCGTAATGAAGGACGGCACTTCATGCGTGTCGTCATCGACAATGAGGAAATCTTCCGTGTCGAAGAGGTCGTCAAATATGAGAAGCTCATGAAGCTCCTCCGCCTCTGTGCTCTGTTTTGGGGCGCTTTGGGGGGGTTCGGGATTCAAGGGCTTGAAGAGCTGAAGGTCCTGATGTTCCTGCTGTGGCAGATTCTGATGCTGATGGCGATGGAGGGGGTGTGGGCGGGTTGTTCGCGACCGTTTCCGGCAGGGCAGGACTTGCGGGACGGGCGTATGCAGGATTTTGGAGATGGAGCGCTTGCGCGGCGGTGGCGACGAGTCGGTCGTGGGTTTGCGAGCTGCTGCAGGGGTGCCGCTCGGAGTGAGGCGGACGCGTTCGTGACGGAGCGAGAGCGAGTTCGCCGAATGCACCTGCGTGTCGCAGCGGTCGCACAGGTAGGCAGTGTCGGCGCCACAGTACCAGCGCGAGCTCTTGCCTGCGCACACGTCGCACGCGCGCGCCCCCCGCCCCGCGATGGCCATGGCGGTCGTCACCACCCGGCAAGCAGCCTTCGTCGCCATCGACAGGCACTAACAGTACACACTCCCGTTCCTATCAACTAAATCCACAAACTCCCACTAAAATCAACAAACACGAGCTGACGCCATCGCCCAACCCAGTTCACCACCCTCAACTACAAATCCTAAAACCACCCCAAAGCCCGAACACTCAATCCCCTACACTACTGAAATCACCCCTCCCTTCGACACCGACAAATCCAATTGCAAATCCCACTGCAATCCCACTCCTCACTCACACAGTCACACCTGATTTATGTCAACTGCACCCACCAGTACCACATTCCATTCCCCACTGCCAAAATCGAAAATTTGAGTGCACAACGCACTCAGGCTCTCCGTCGCAATCAGATTCTCAGTCAGTCAGAGTCTAAATCTCAGTCCTTATCACAGTCTCAGGCTTGGTCTCAATCTCAGTCCATCTCCATCGCTCTGATCCTTTGATTCACAGGATTCAACACCTCCGGAAAGCGCACGACCTGCACCCTGGCAGCCAGTGCCCCTACCAAGCTCACAGTCGTCCTGCTAACTTATTCGCTTCCGACCTGCTGCAGCAGCAGCTAGCTACCATTTCAATGACGAGAAAAAGCGTACAACAGCCAAACTTGTACGTGAAAATTCCTTGGGTCGTGACAGAGCTATGGATTTGGCAGTGGCAGTAGTACTAGACAAATTCCAGACCCGAGTGTGCTAAGCTAAAACTCAAGGACGAGCCTGGGTGCGCGTGTAAGCGTCAAGCTGTTGCGAGATTCTCAGCAACTGGATGAAGTCGCTTTTGCTTTAAACTAATAATTTCGCAGGTCCATATAGATAGCTTTTTGCTTGTTTCTAATTAATTTTTTGCTATCAAACTC
Source organism: Pseudoscleropodium purum (assembly GCA_963969395.1). Classification (NCBI taxonomy): domain Eukaryota; kingdom Viridiplantae; phylum Streptophyta; class Bryopsida; order Hypnales; family Brachytheciaceae; genus Pseudoscleropodium; species Pseudoscleropodium purum. The sequence continues at coordinate 24,655,990 of OZ017795.1, forward strand.
TGTTAAAATAGCGAGGGAGGAGTAAGAAATCGCGTAAGAAAACAATGAGTTGGGGTGGCTTTTCGGAAAAGGGAAACCTCTTCCTCACGGGCAGCTGGCAGGAAGGATTTTTTTTCTTCGTTTTTGAGTCAGAAAACGGCACCAAGGCCATTTTTCTAATATTGCGGTGAGAATATCGTGCCGGGATTCCGGTCGTCTAAAGGTGGGCGAGTTTGGGGGGCTGTGTAGAATTTTGACTTGTGGTCAGTGCTCAGTTGCGGCGTCTGGGATTGGGTAACGAACCCAGCTGAAGCGGACTTTCCTTGCCTTAGGCTTACCTGCAGGGTTTTGGGTTCTTGCTTTTTCATTTTTTATTATTTTTTTACACAAAGGCAAGGATCAGTGACTCATTGAGGAGGGCTGGAGGGGGATTGATGAGACGGATAGGAGTGAAAAGCAGGGAGGGTGGCATCTGGAATGATCATATCTCCTTGTTACTTTGAATTGAATCTTTCCTTTCCCTCAAATAAAGGGGAATAAAAATTTTAAAAATATTGGAAAAAAAATCATTTCTCCAAATTTCGGTTGCTATTATGAAGGTGGGTTTAGCAAAGTTACAACTGGACTAACCCTCGAATTTAAAATATGAAGCATTAGATGTTTTTTAACCCCTTGGACAGGTGCAAGTTCCCCTACGTATCCCTGGGCTCCCAGACACTCAAAACTGCCCCGTAGCAACTGCCTAATGTGGCAAAGAGAATGCCACGTCATTTTTTCATTTTTTATCATTTCAATTTTTATTTATTTTTAAATTAATATAATTTTTAAAAATTCTAACAATAGTGGTTCTCGCACTATTGAAGGGAACAATGCTGGGAACAAGCCTGAAATGGCCTTCTAGGCCTCCCAGACTACATGTAATGGTATGAATGAAATTACATCAACAAATTCAAGTCATTCTTATATATATATATATATATAAGAGAAGAAATATCCTGGTAGATTGATCATTTCAACCATTAGCATTTTTCATTGAAATGTCATTTTCACATCTAAACTTAGTTCTCATGTCAAATATTGCATCCTACAAGGAGAATATGTTATCATTATGTTGTTTGTCATACATGTAGGAGGTGCAATAATAGGGTTTGTCACACCTCCTTCTCTACATTCTCAATCTTTAGAAAATGAAGACATGGCACTCTCTCCTTGAATTGTGAAGGACACATTATTTGAAGAGTGAGAATTTTTTTCCTTTTCTTCTAAAGTTGAAAAATGGATGTGAAGATTAGAGGTAGTTACACCTTTTTCACTAAGCAAACTGCTCTAAAAAGTGAGAATTGGTGAGAGAAAACTAGAACCAATGGAGGGTAGTTACAGGTATAGAAGGTGTAAGACTCCTTTTCTTGTTCTATGAAGAATGAGAGTGGAGAGTGCACAATGAGATTTATGAGTGTAGAATGTGCAACTGGTGTAGAACATGGGATTATGATGCAAGACATGCAAGCTGTGCACAACCTACAAACTATTGCATTTTTTGTTTTCTTATCTGTCATTGGTGTGGTGGTTTCCAATTGGATTGAATCTAGTTGCTCTTAGGGCATTGAAGAAAGCAATATTTACCTCTATGTTATGGTAGAGAACACTTTTAGAGCCTCATCCCTATGTGAACCTCCTACCTTATGCTTGCACTAGTAAAGAGACTTGTGATGGTACCCTACATGAAGGTCAAATGTTGAAGTAGAGAACACTTTTAGAGCCTCATCCCTATGCAAACCTCCTACCTTACACTCGCATTGGTAAAGAAACTTGTGATGGTACCCTATATGAAGGTCAAATTCAACATAGATTAATTGGTTTAGTACAAAAGTGCCACATGGCATCTAGTGATTGGTGCAAGGTGATGTGGACTTATCTAAACCTGACCATCACATTTCAGTTTTTCTCTATCTCTATTGAATCTGACCATCACGTACAATTAGCAACCTTGTAATGGTAAAGAGACTTGTGGTTCATATTAATTTCTAATGTAAGCCACCCATTTTTGCTAGTTGACTAATTTAGTCATCCTACTTTTGGCCCCAATTCTATCCAAAAACTCACCCAAATCCATTCATTTTCTGAAAAAATCACAAAATTAATGCCAACAAGGGGTACCATGTCAACCTTTTAATGGTGAACACTTAAGTACCATTGGACAGAGGGGAGAGAGGGTATGGATTGTTTATAGCATGTTTATAACTCCATTCTATCAATGGTTTTCTAATTTCAGTGCACACCACTTCAAAAATTCGAAGGAATTACAATTTTCATCATAAAATTATAATTCCACTTGAGTTTGATTCATGAAACAAGCATGCACACACCCCTCTGAATAGTATCTTGCAGTTGCCCCCCAAATATTCAGATTGCTAATCAGAAAGGCTTGTCTACCTACAAAGGAATGAAGTAAGCTTATTTCACTTCTCTCCGTCCCTACCGAGTAAGTTATTTCATCATTAGCGTTGTTGGAGGTGCAGGCAATTGTCCAGATCTATCACAAGGGGTGCATCAGGTCCTAGAATGAGCACCATTGAAGAACATGATGATTTATGACATAACTTATTGTCACTTGAGCTTGTTCCAAACTTCCCGTGTGAATTTCATTTCAATCCAGTTCATGGAGTAATAACTTACACAACTGGATGCTGTTATAGCTGACAACATGCCTACGACTTAAAGCACAGAATATCAGTCTATAAGTTAAGTTATTATCTGGTGGATTATTTCTTGCCACTAAGCTACAAAGCCCGAGCACTCAATTGTTCTGATTTCTGAAGCAAGTAGCCCCTGGAGGCAGAAAAATTGCAGAAGACCAAGTGTAACTTAAATTCATCACTGCCAAATTATGAACATGCTTAACTTATTAAACTGTTGGAGGACCATAACTGTATACAATGAATAATTAATTGAAGCTCAGTCGGAACATCAGCCTTACTGTAACTTAATTTATTTTCATTTTTATTTTTTTGAAACAATGTAAGTTAACTTAATTTATCACTGTGATAGATTCAGAAAATTCATCAAAGCATATTCTCATCCTGGTTGGTGAGACCATGCAGCGTGAAAGTTTCAAGGAAATACACTGTATCAGTACTAATAACTGAGTTCCTGAATTTAGGAGGTTGGATTATTGGACAGAGGATTGTTGAGGTGTCAACTTGATGGGAATCCCATTTGGGGGGACTGTTCAATGTTTCTGGGAAGCGAGTAAAAAAATAAAAATATATATATGTAAAAAAATACTTTTTTTTTCTTGTCTTCTCATTGAACTAGTGTGCTCCATGCCATTGCCATGGTCAAAATAAATGTAAACATAATTTTCTATTTTCTACAGTACATTCCTACAAGTGTGTTGGAAGCTCAATCTGATGGATGTGAAATGAAAAAATATTCTTAGGTCAAGGTCCTACCTTCAGACCTTCTAAATAAGCTTTATGTTCACATTTAATTCTGAGTTTCTATGTAGTTAGATAGTTTTGAAGCTCATTTATACATTCAAGAATGATAGACTTAAAGCCTCCTTGATTCATGTCTTGAAGTGCTAATTGTTGCAAAAGGAGGCAATTTGGCATGAAAATTGAGGAGTTAAAAGGGGCTTCACCAACCATTGTTTTTGTACATTTATCAATTATTATCCATCGATATCTTGTTTTAACCTTGTGTTCAAATCATTGACATTGCAATGAGCAATATTGCCTTGGGTAATGATGGTTCAACTCCATTGTCAATGACTTCATTTGTATTTTTGTCCATCCATAGTATCACAACTTGATTTATATGATATTGTAGTATACACATGGATGATTCCAATGTTTTATTTCTACAACATTCCATTCAAGAACTCTAACAAAGTCATAAAAATTTAAAAAAACATCAAATGAGCAAATAAACTCCAAAACAAAATTTGTAGTAGTCATTATATTTAGTAAAATTATGTGTTCTTCATTCATTCAACACACACACAAAAAAAAGGAAATAGCCAAAAATATATTTTTGGGTCTTTTTAGCAGTAGGAAAGCTAAAGATTTTTTCTTTTTCTGAGAAAATTCACCTTCCAAAAAATCTTCCTTTATCAATTAAAAACTTTTGTCTAAAGGTCGTTTCAGATAACTGAACTGCCCCAAGAAAATCCTTCGAAGCGAAGGTCCCTGAATTCCCAAACACCACTCGCCACACCAACAAAAACTTTAAGAAATCGCAGCATAGAGCACCCAGTGCAACAGTGTTCGTTAAAAGTGTAGTTTACTGTACACTGTACACTACACTGTATTGTTAAAGATTATACCGTGCGGCAGACCCAGCGCGCGCGTACAACGCGAGTCTCCCATTGGTTGGTCTTCACAGAGATCACTGTGGAGTGGACCACTCACTACTGTACTGTACAAGAACATGATTCGAATATTCCATAAACTAAAGATACTGTATAAAGGTACCGGGCCTGGTCACTTTATCATGTCTTATCCACTCACTTACACTTTTTCTTTTCTTTTTCTTTTCTTTTGTTAAAGGCAATATGCTCTAAAAGCAGCCCATGTTCTAAAAGTGATCATGACACAGAGGTACATTTTGTTGTCTTCAATGTACAAGCGGTGTACATTTTCAAGAGGTGGTTACTTGTACAGATCACTGCATTTCAATTTCAAAAATTCATAATTAATTACACAAAGGTCCAAAAAATATGAAAAAAATTGAATTAAATGCCAATTCCATTTTCCTCCTACAAAAATTTACTGATAGTTGTTTCAAAAAGTTTAGTTTCTCCAAAAAAGCAATCTACTCTTAAATGGTCGCTTGAAGAGCAATTTACCTTATTTCAAAGTTTCAAGCTCTATTTTATTAAGTCGTTTGCCACCAAATCACAATATCTTATTCATGTATCTATGATTGAGAATTTTGATTCCCCAAAGTATATATTCATTGAAATTTCATAGTTCCCTTGATCACTTCATTGTTCCCCAAGTTAAGTCAATTAGTATGCCCCATAGTATTATTACATTTTTGCACTAATTTGCAAACTTGTAAGGCATATTAATACGGAATTGTAGCATTTTAAATAAAATCCACATAATATGATCTACACTAATCCCATAGTATCTCTTCTAATGTGATTGTCACATGACTCTCTGACTCTCATTCAACTATCATCCAAATTTTCAAACTAATTGTACCACATTCATCTGCAATTCATCTATAATTCATTCAATTAGATTATGGGATTGCACACTAATTTAAATTCATGTATTAATTGAATTACCCTTGAAAGACTAGATATCATAGTTTTGAACAACAAAATAACTTATCCCTAACATACAAAAACTTGATTTTTTCCATCCATCTAGTTATTATAGATTCTTGTATTAGTTCTCTACTATCTAGATGGTATAGATTTTATAGACTTTTCATTGCAAATACTCTATAGTACAAGTATATTATACCTCAAAAAATAACTTTTCCAATTCTAAAAATGACTCTTTACAATCAACTTGGATTAAAAAAATAAAACAAAATTCCTTAAAATTCAACATAATTAGAACTTAACCTTTTGAACTGAAAAAAAACAAAAAAAAACACAACAAAATTGCAAATGTCAGCTGCAATCTATTTCACAAGGAATTTTTAATTTTTGTTTCAAATTTTATTTTTTAAATAGAACATTTAACCTTACCGATATGATCCATAAGTCGTATTTTTCTAAATTTTGTTTAAAAATAATCTCTAAATTATTATTCTAAAATCTATGGAATATTATATAAAATAATATTTAAACATATATATCCGTAATGTAATATATGTCATATGTTTAAAATTGGACTATCTTAGGTCTTTAATTTCTCAAGGTCCAAAGAGCCATTATTAGGCCTCTTACTTATTAAAGAAATCAAAGATTTAACTTCATATTCTTACATTTAAATTCTTACATTCTAATTTTAATATTAAATTAAAAATATTCAATCTACAATCAATTTACAAAGGATGTTGAATTTTGGTTCTCAATTTTATTGATAAATATTGGTCAGTGTTATGATATATCAAACATTACGGATATGATCCATGGGTCAGATTTTAAAACTTTTGTTTAATCTCTAAAGACCCAATCAACCATTTGTGATTACTACCTAAATTCAAGTAATCTTTTTTGGCAAATTTTTCTTTTTTGATGTTCTTGTTGTTAAATTTTATGCATTTTTCACAAATCAATTAAAACTACAACTTTGACCAATCATTACTTCTTAAAGGACCAAACAACATTTTTTGGCAATATAGCAATTTTGGGTAGCTTACTAAGAATGGAATTTTCATTATATTGTTCTGAAATTTTTTCATAACATATGGTCAAGGAGTACCTTGTTTTAAGGTGCAACAAATTTTCATAAATTTTGAAAACATGGTTTTAAAATTATTGAATGATATGTAGTTTAAGTTGTTCCCTAGACATATAAAAAAAATCACTTTAAGGAAGAAAAATAAACAAAAAAAACTTGATTTGGTTTATTTATATGTAAGTGGAAAGCTTTGAATAACTCAATTTTGATTAACTTGATGAAATTTTGAGGAGTTCTAATTTGAGGGTAGTTATAGAATCTCTATTGTAAAATAAACTTTGAAGTCCTTATTTAACCTCTAAACTATTTTGACTATGTTTTTACCAAAACCGCTCCAAAACTGCCATTTGTAGTACCATTACCAAATTTGAAATAAAAAGACATTTTTGGACACATGTAACTCTAGGATATTTTAGTAAGCTTGTTTGAAAACATGTGGAAAAAATTTCAGAAATTTCCACCATGTAGATTGAAAGATATTAGCATTTGAAGTGACAAATTTCCTTTTTGGGGCCCTGTGAAAATCTGAACAATTGCACTTCAAAAGGTCACATTTGTATGATAAAATGTCTAAAATGGTGGTTATTATTTGCATTCATTCTTCAAGTCAAGTTGGCCACATGCTTAAAAATTTTCAAATCACTTGGAATCATGCAACATATAAGAAAAAAATAGTGAGTAGAAAGAAGTAGAGAATGATTCAAAATACTAAATTGTTAACAATTTATTTATGGAACTAATAAATGCCAATTCCAATGATTGTAATGTTGTAATAAACAATTTACACCCAATTTTTTATTTTTTTCAAATTGAGTTAAATAGAAGACTTTGAAGTTTGTCTTAGAGTAGAGATTCAATAACATTAGAAGATTTCAAGGGGGTTGAAAGGGCCGTTTCAAGCTGGTACATCCTGCAGTTCTTGCAAACAGTTGTTCACAAAAAGAGAATTAAAAAAAACATTCTTGAAATGAAGAAAAAAGTTGAAATTTTTTTTATTTCTTTCAAATGTGGCAATCATTGGGCTACATTAGCAAGCTGTCGTAGCCCACTACAGGGCAGTTCATATAGTTTGAGAACTCATAGCCCTCTTGAGGGCTAAAAACTCCTCTAATGTGACCCGCAAACTCCCACAAACTAAATCCCTCATAACTTTTGAGTCATTGATCAAAATGGAATGATTCAAAGCTTTACAAATATACATAAATCTTGAGAACCAATTTCAAATTTCAAATTCTTAAAAAAATGATTTTTAAAGAAGTTTTTTTGTTGCTTGAGCTACCCGCCAAGCAATGAAAAGTACATATCATACTGTAACTTTTTAACCATGTAGTCAAAAGTTATGAAAATTGTTGGGCTTTAAAGCTACCCCTCAAGCTCATATTTTGTTAAAATTTCAAATAAAAAAATAGAAACTCCATTTGTAGTGAGCTACCCAAAATTTATATGTTGCCAAAAAACACAATTTAGACGTTCAAAGATTAAGTCAATTTTCATTCATTTTGAAAAAAAATAAAAGCATTGCATGTAGATTGTTTATTACAACACTAAAACCATTGGGATTGTAATTTTACAATTCAAAAATTAAATTCTTAACAATTTAATATTTAATACTCTACTTCTTTCTATTTATTATTTTTTCAAGCATGAATATGAATTTTTTTGTTGAAATTTTTTATATATATTTCCAACTTATTTCTTCAACATATGATGGAGAATAACAAGTTGTAGGATCTACACATTTTTGTGTAAAAAGTTTGAAAGGGAAATGTAACCATTTGGAAAGAATAGAAAGTAATTCTTTTTGAAATCCAAGCAACATGATCTTGCAATTGTTATGGTTTCTTATTTTGAAATTTTAACACAGTATATCCAAACAAATTAACCAAAGGATCTTGTAGTTGAATTTGTTAATGAATAAATATAGATGAAGAGTTTAGCCTTTTGGGGGGTTGAGTACTTTGAAGTAATTTTGGGTCTAAAAATTTCTTGCACAAACTTCAATTAGGGATTAAAAATTCAATGCTAAAGTTGAAAATTTCATTTCTGGTGAAACTTTCAAGCTAAATCTTCAAAACTCAAGAAAACCTATAATTATTCAAGTTTTTCTTTAATCCATGTGATTTCTATTCTTCATACTTAACATTCTCCTTAATGATGCAAACTTCACAATTGTTATGGAACTTATATTTTATAGTTCTTTTGTGTTTTGTCCCACAAACCCTTGGGTCTTTGGGATTAAAGGTTATCATTAATCAATGTTCTTAAATTGTACTATATAATGCATCTTCACAATTATTTTGTAAATTTGAACATATCCTTAGCCCTTAGTCCCTAAAGAGGTTGTCATAAATTTGCCTTTGCATTGTAGAATGACCTTTTATGTTCATTAACTTCATGAAATGTCAAATTAGAATGAGTATTTTTCTTTGCTTAAAAGACACCATAATGGTTATATTGCAATATTCTTTTAAATCACATCAAACTTACTAACCAAAGTACTAATATTACTATGTTGTTGCTTTAAGTATAATATGATATTTTCTAGGGCTACACAAATTGAACTATATGCTATAAAAAAACAAAAATTGTTCAATTTCTAATACAATTTGAATTCTTTCTTCTAATTCACTAAAAGTAGGTAATATAATGTCTCATATGTCATTTTCAAAACCAACTTTAGGAGTAACATTGAGGTCAAACAAAGTTTGAAATTCCACATATTTTAAAATTGTCATGGTTGGAATAGTCTCTTCTATGATTGATAAATTAGACAATTGTTGGAGAAGCTTATCAATTTTTGTCATAAACTAATGTTGTCCATCTAACTAAAAGTGACATTGACAACTATTTCCAACCTAAAGGTAATAATTAGTCATTATCAAACTGCAATGAAGACTAGAGAGAGTATAAAAAGATATCCAATAACTACTTAACCCCTAAATGCCCAAGGCTTGTTTTGAGCCTCTAAAAATTTGCTCTAAATTGAACAAAAAGTCAACATTTTGATAAGTTGTAGCAACTTTTTTTGAATTGTAACCATACAAATTTAAAGTAGACATGTTAGAGATCACATAGGAAGAAAAAACACAACAACATCACTTATAAGTTGGAAGATTGTAACGTTTGTCCATGAGGGTGTTAAAACTATGAAAAATTTTCAATTCACTTTTTACAAGTCAAACCTAAAAAGTTGATGACCAAAATAATATGAGGTTTAAGGGCTTAATATGAATCACCCCAATCAATTTATGGCTTCTCAAAATCTACTCTACAATTTTTTTAGATGAGTTTGGAATGTGATTTTTTCTTCAAGTCCTAGTGTATTTGAGGCTCATTTACAAGAGCTCTTAACATTGCGGGAAGTCAAGATTGCAATGGGTACCCTTGCACAAAGTTTTGAATAGAAAAATCACTATCATTTATTTTCAAGATCAAATTTTTGATGCTAAGATTAGACTTCAAGAAGAACCTTTCAAAAATAGAAATTACTTTCAATAGAAATTTTGTTAGGTTTTATTTAACTTCAAAGAATTGCAAACACCAAATTTTGGTGCCTTGGGCATTTAGGGGTTAATTATCTTCTTTTTTTGTTAGCATATAATATAGATGACTTTTAACAATAACGAATTTAAACCTAAATTTAATTATCCACCAAAATAACTATACCTAATTTCAACTCCTTTCTAAAATTGCTCAATCAAGATTTTTACCCAGTAGAATTGACTTCCCCTATTCATGAGAGTCTACATGTAGTTATCCTAAACCCTATACTCAAGACTTTGAAAACTTGTACTAGTTTATTCATTGAGTGTCCAAAAAATGCATTCTAAGAGAATCTAAAACCCCCTTTTGACCTCCAACAAGAGCCCACAACAAAGCTTTTCAATATGATAATGGGAACCATATTGAATTGCTTGTTTGTGCAATTCTAGATGAAGTTGTTATAATCTTCAATGGTTGAATTGGTCACTATTAAATCATCCCTTTGGATACTGTGAGAATCATTGGCTAAAAACAATGTAGAAGCATTCAATGGAAGTCAAACTACTGTACAAAACCTCCCCTTTTAACAACCAAACTCTGAGGATGAAAAGTTGCAGTTTTGTCCTGCAAGAAAACAGGATTCTTTGTCATTCATCGGACACAAAAAGTCCTGGACGTCGTTTATGAGTTTTCCAAGTTTCTATGTATATGCAGTAGGGGGCAACTCCCCTGTTTTATATTATTTTTTTATTTTCATAATTTGATTGAAAACGGGATATTTTATAGAGGTAATGATGGCGTGGAATGAAGCTGAGATGCTAGCATACAAGCCTAAAGTCTTACGTGCAACTTGATGGCAGGTGTCAGAGTTGGGGTGGGGGTGGGGGTGGGGGTGGGACGGGATCGGAATACTAGCTGCAGTGATGGGCATTTTCAGAGCCCAAATAAAATTTAGAAAACAAATCCTGGCCAATGAAAAGAAATCTGGAAGTCCCATGAATTCCGAAGCAAAGAGCCAATGGGAATGGAGAATCCCTTCCGCCACAACTCCCGAAGCTCCAATTCCGCCTGACTGATAGGACGATCACCACGGACCAATCAGGTGTGGTACATTCATTCGCTGGGGCCCACACGACTCCAGCCAGCACGCCATGCTGATATTATGCGCAATCATTTGCTGATCCGGGGATGCCAGCCAGACGACGACACTCGGACGTCCGACGTGGCAGCCAGGCACACTGCACGTATCTTATTTGCCCTAATCGTGTTTTGGGACACTATTGACCACATTGACGCTATTTTAATTTAACGTACCTAGGAGTTCTTTGAAGCGACCGCTTAGGGCCTCCTTATTAAGCTGGGAAACTATCCCATTATGGACAAAATGGAAGTAAGCTTATTGTGGGCAAAATTGTAATGGCAGTGTATATTTTAGAATTTGAATGTACACCATCATTACAATTTTGTCTAAAATAGGCTTACTCCCAATTTGCCTATAATGGGGTAGTTTATTTAACTCATGTATCAGTGAGTGGGCAAACTTCATAGGAGGTACTATAAAATCAAGTAGCAATTGCATTTTCATGTAAATCCAATGGGTGGAGAAGGATACAATAAGAATTTCACATGTGTTGATTCCCTCTAAATTAACCAATCTCGACCAATGGAATTGTCCATCAAAATCATGGAATCCTCTTCTGCTCACCGATGATCGGCAAGACAATCGATAGAGCCTGTTTTGTCTTTATACTTCAATTAGTACAAAGTTATTGATGGGGTTCACATGTAAGTCTATATTTAAAAACATTCTCTAATAAGGAGGTCTACACCATACTATATAGTGCACCAATTGCATTTCTAAGTGTCCTAACAATGAATATACTATACTAATGGAGAGGGATGCTTTTAAAGCCTTTTGTGATTCTAATTTCAATATTCATAAGATAAGTAATTCCATGGAGGTCCAAAATTATGAAATGGGCAGGATAACTTCCAATTCCATTTATTCTCAAACTAAAATTAACTAAAAACATACTCCAAATTTCATAAGGTCAAATTCTCTAAATTTATGAATTAGATTGTAAATGGCCTTAAATGGTGTGAACCTTCTTCAAGGTAACTTTTGTTGATGTAATTAAAGCCTTCTCTTTTCAATCGTGAGTCGTGCAATTTTCTATTCAATGTTAATTCCTTCCCTTAGTACCCCTCACTAACAGGGCAAATGAATATACATACTATTGCTAACCACTGTTGGTGATGAGGGTTTTAAAGGCCAACCAAATGTGAAGCTAGAGGAGTGAAAGAATAAGGCAATGCCACAAGAGGATTGACCCCTCATTGCCCCAGCCAAAGATAAATGTAAATAATAGCCGCCTTTTTTGTGCCATATTTTTTTGGATTTCTTCACCTCTTCTTCATGAGTAGGGGTCATTGATTGCAAATAAGGGAGCCAACCCATTTCCAACTACTTAAGCAATTTCACATATCTGGAGCGCTGTTTTTTTGAGTAGAGAAATTTTTCCATCTACAAAAATAGAGTTTAGAAGGATTCCATATTTTTTCAGAATTTTATTACTACAATTTTTTTCATTGAAGATTTTGTTTCACACATTCTTGTCATGTAGACTTTCCTATTTTCAACTATAGGTTACTTATAAAATAAACAAAATCTGCAACCAATTGTAATGCACCACAACTACATTAGAAATTGTGCCCTCATTAATCTCCTGTTGATTGAAAAGAGTGTACTCTATTGGTCAGGAATGGGTTGGCTCCCTTATGAATTCAAAATTTACAAATTTTATCATGTGTTGGAAATGAAAATTTTTCCAGTGAGTGTTTTCCATAGAGAGGTACGCCGCGCGGCAATTCCCCCTGGCCATGACGGATAGGGCCCTGAGTGAGCGATTTTTTTTCAAAAGAAATAAGGATAAACTAACCGACTGGGGCCAAGCTGAAAATACCAATAATAAATACGAATAAAGTTGGGACTGAGCTAATATTGCGAGGGCTGTCTGCTTTAATGGATGTTCGACCAATGAGAAGCGCCCACTGAGCTCCCATTTTCCGACGAATGACACTGTTTTGCGTGAGTGGCTATGGATGGAGACACGCTTTTGCTGTCGTGGCACCTCAGCCGTTCAGAGAAATTAAATAGCCACTGCTGGTTCGTTTTCTGGCGGGACTGCCGGCCGGCAGGGGGTAAAAGTTCATGGCCTGACTTTTATTTCTCTTGATGCAATGGTTCGCCATAATAATAATAATAATAAATAAATAAATAAATAAACGAGGTTCATGGACTCTAAAGTTAATACTTACGAAGTAACTTGCGCACTAAATTTTTTAATTTTTAATTTTTTTTAAACAAGCGTGTTCAAGAAACACATTGCAAGGGATTTCCATCACGAAGAGAGGTTGATTTCACACAAGGTTAAGAACTTGCTATCACTAAATATCGAACCCACAACCATGCCATTTAGTTTGAGTACCTCACCGCCATCATCTAGTAGTTTAGGGTCATCTCGAACCAATTGTACACTAATATTAGTTGTGTCACTTTGAACCCATTTCCGCCCAAAACAATCTGCCCATTATGAAAGTTTTGAGGCTTCTAGAAGGTTGCTAGTTTTAAATTTTCAGCACCCTCACAGTGCAATTACAGAAAAAAATTTTAAATTTAAAAAAAAAAGAAAAAAAATTTTAAAATACTCAATCTAATGAGGCATTTGTAGTGCCACATCATATTTAAATTCTTTTTAAATTATATATATTCCCTAATTGCACTGTAGCAGTGCAAAACTAGTAGCCTTCTAGAGGCCTCAAAACTTTCGTAATGATTACAAAAAATTCCAATCCTCGAAAAGGTTGTGAGTTTTGAACTATCTAGAACCCCTGGGTGTAATTAGAGAGGAATTCAAACTGTTTTATTTGTTAATGAACGTAGCTCATGTGGCACTACTTGTACCATGTCAGCGCCACATTAGATTTAAATATTTTTTACTTTTTTAATTAAAAAAATAAAATTGTACTTGCATTGTGGTATGCCAAAAAACCAAACCTTAATGGCCCTCCCAGGGCTTAGATTTTTCTTAATGCTTTGCAAATTCATATTTTTGCATGCTTTGCAAGTAGGGCAAATGACATTAAACAATCAAACAACTTCCTTTCTTTCCAAGTGATGAGTGGTTGGTATATGCTTCGATTACCTAACTTCTAACCACATATTTAAAACAAGGTCAAAATCAACACATTTTAATTGTCTTGAACGATACATTTTCATTATAATTTTGTTATTTTGGATATGTTTTGTTGCTTTGAACATGTTCATTCATGCCTTCTTTATTACAAAAGAAGTTTTTTTCCTTCTACTCTAAACCTTGACACTCACATGACATATTGCTAGTTCTTGAATAAGAAATAGTGAAATATATAGATTGGTGAATTGGAGTTGGTTTCTCTAGTCTCCACAAGTTTGATTCTCTCAAAACTAAAATTTATCCCCTAAAAAACCAAGATGTGTTTTATGGTAATATAGGAATTTTGGGTAGGTACATGTGACTAGAGATTTTCATATTTTTGGCCCAAATTTTAATAGAAGGTGTGAACGAAGAATATCTGTCATGTGTACTAAATTTCAGGACAAATATTCATATATGTGTGTGTATACATATAATCACACAGAAAGCTTTGAATCTTTCCATTTTGATCAATGAGTCAAAAGTTATGAGGTGTTTTAGCATTAGAAGATTTGGGGGGGGGGGGGGTTCAAAAGGGCCATTTCAAGTTGGTGCTCCTCGTAATTCTCCCTGCAAAAAAAGAACACCATGCTGTTAGAAAAAAAATTAGAAAAAAAAATTAAATTAAATTTCTTAAAATGAAAAGCAAAGTTGAAAAAAAAATTTAATTTTAATTTTTTGGGGGAAATGACATGGTAGTCATTTTGCCACGTCAAGCAATGGGTTTGGGCAAGTTTGTAGACTTGGAAAACGTTAGGGAACTCATAGCCCTCTTGTACCCTCAAAAATCTTCTAATGTTTGCAAACAATTATGAATTCCCTACTCCCAAACAAACTTTGAAGTCTTTTATTGAATTCAATTTTCAATATTTTTGGAAAAAAATAAAAACACTAAGTAAAGGTTTTTCACTACAACACATCAACCATTGGGATTTTCATTTTTCAATTCCATTAACAAATTGTTAAGAATTTAGTAATTTGAATCATTCTCTATGTCTTTCTATTTATTATTTTTTTCTTATACATTGAACAATTTCAAATGATCTAAAAATTTGCAAGCATGTAGCCACATGCCTTGAAAAATGAATCCAAAGAAGCACCACCATTTTGAACATTTTTTCATACAAATGTGACCTTGTGAAATGCAGCTCTCTAAGTTTTTGCAAGGACAAAAAAATGATTTTTATCACTTCAAACATTAATATCTTGCAATCTACATAGTAGAAATTTCTGAAATTTTTTTGACATCTTTTCAAACTAATTTACTACAAGATCCTATATTTATATGTGTCCAAAAGTGTTTCTTTTCTAAAATTTGAAACTTATACAAGAAATGGCAGCTTTGGAGCGTTTTTGGCAAAAACATAGCCAAGGAACATTAGGGGTTTAATGTTGAATTTAACTATATGTAGGGAGTGATAAAATAGGTATCCCTCAAACCACTGCTAATTGCTATTGTGCCTAAGTGCCTAACTACTATTATTAGAATGTTCAAATGTTTATATTTTTTTATTGGCAAGTGAAAAGAAGTTCTAGTGCACCAAAAAATGCAATTCATTTGGATATAGTATGCGAAAGTTATAAAGAAACAAAGTTTGGTCCTAAAAATATTTCTTCCACATAGATACATAATTTGATTTTGGAGATGTACATAGTATGAAGATATTGGTTTAAGGTCAGTGGTGCATTTTGGGGTGGTCACCGTAGTAAGTTCTATATATAAACATATTTGCATCCCAAAAATACAATATGAATTTACAAGCTTCTCAATTGTGGCTGTGGCTAGGGTTACTTACCTGATGACTCACTAACAATGTTGTGAGTGACACGTGTTTGCCGCTTCTGTGCTTTTAAACTGAAGGAATCTATTATCTCTTTTCTGCACTTTAGTGAGTTCAATTGCTTTTTGAACTAAATGCCCCACATCTCAATGACTTTTGAAAAAGTAAAAATAAAAAAGGCACTAACGTGGAGCCTCCACCAATTCTCAAGTGCTTGCTCTCACTCGCCACTGGTCGGTTGAATCTAGTAACTCACTGGGAGTGGTTTCTGTCCTATGATTTGTTGTGAGGTAGAAGTATCTAAAACTAACACTTTAAAACCCTATAAGAATGATATGGGCCTAAAAGGTTTAATGGATGACTTTGTTGATAGTTGTAGAAGCAAACAATGCACTTGAGGTAGTAGTTTACTTTAAAAGCGCCAATGCTCTAAAAGCAGTCATAATATATAGATATTTTTTGCCTTCTTCAATTTAACAGAAGTGTACATTTTAGGAGGTCTTCATTTTTACTAAGGGCCACTATGTTTTAACTTCAATTTTTTAAACAAATTCCACAAAGGTCCAAAAAATATAAAATAACTTGGGTCAGATGCCCATTCCATTTTTCTTCCTCCAACAAAATTCTTGAAAATTGTTTCAAAGGATTTAGCTTCTTCAAAAAAGGCAATTTGTTCCTAAATAATCACTTCAACTCCTAAGTGTCTAAGGCCATTTTGAGCTTTTAGGAATTTGCTCTAAATTGAACAAAAAGTCAAAATTTTGATAAGTTGTATCAATTTTTTTAAATTGTAATTGTACAAATTCAAACTAAATATATTAAAGATCACATAGAAAAAGAAAACACAACAATATCACTTTGGATTGAAAGATTACAATGATTGATTATGAGGGTGTCAAAAAGCCTATGAAAGCGATTTGAAGTCTTTCAATCCTCTTTTAACATGTCAAATCTACAAAATTGGTCACCAAAAAAATAAGAAGTTACAAGACATAACATGCACAACTCCAATTAATTTATAGCTTCTCAAAATCTCTTTTACAATATTTTAAAATGAATTTCTAATGTGAATTTTTCTCCAAGATCTATTGTATTTTAGGCTCATTTCCAAGAGCTTTCAACACTATGGAAAGTCAAAATTGCAATGAACACCCTTGTACAAAATCTTGAATAGAAAATCATAATCAATCATTTTTAAAATCATATTTTTGATGCTAAAACTAAACTTCAAAAAGAATGTTTCAAAAATAGAAACTACTAAAAATGGCATTTTGGTTAGGTTTTGTTTAACTTCAAAGTATTGTTGACACCAAAATTTGGTGCCTAGGGCATTCTAAGGGTAAGAGCAAACTATTCTTTACCAACAAATGCCCAATTGCTTGTTAAGTAGGAATACTAAAATGCATCAAGAAAAAAAAACAATACCTAAATGAATTTTTTTTCAAGTATTAGTCCCATGTTGTCTAGAGAATATAGAAGCCAACCCATTTCCAAACACTTAAGCAATTATAGAATATGTGGAGTGTGGATTTCCTTAGTGCAAAATTTTTTCTAGATAGCAAATGATAATGCACCACAACTACTTCATGAATGCACCACAATTTTAGAGAAAGAGATCAATTTATAGGTTGGAAATGGGAGGGGTGATTAGAAATGGGTCAGC
The DNA here is from genome assembly GCA_963969395.1 of Pseudoscleropodium purum. NCBI lineage: Eukaryota > Viridiplantae > Streptophyta > Bryopsida > Hypnales > Brachytheciaceae > Pseudoscleropodium > Pseudoscleropodium purum. Next base: position 24,673,496 of record OZ017795.1, read on the forward strand.
TCCTATACACCATTGTGTCAAGTGAAAGCATGGGGAACAACCATTTTCAAAAGAGGAATATTTTCCGTTAGGCTAATTTTTGATCTAATCACACAATTCAAAATAAAATAATTTTGTTTTAACTTCTAAAGCGGCTTAAACATGTTTTTTTGAGAACATAGCATTTGGGGGGAGCTTATTACAAATGGAATTATTATTTATTTTTATTGAAATTTTCAAACCATATGTGCATAAGGATTAGCTTTAAGGCCCAACAATTTTCATAATTTTTTACTATATGGTTAAAAAGTTATGGTATGATATGTCATTTTAACGAAGTAGGGCAACCTAAGCAACTAAAAAAAAATCTTTAAGAATCATTTTTTTTAGAAATTAAAATTTGAAATTGATTTTATAGATTAATAGATACGTAGCAAGCTTTGAATCATCCCATTTTGATTAACAAAGTGAAAGTTATGAGGAGTTTTAGATTGCGTGTAGTTATGAATTGTGTACTCTAAAATAAATTTTGAAGTCCTTTATTTAATTCAATTTTCAACATTTTTGAAAATAAAATAAAAATAGAGGATAAAGATTGTTTATTACAATATTACAACCCTTGGAATTGGCATTTATCAATTCCATAATAGTATATTCTTAACAATTTAGTATTTTGAATCCTTTTCTATTCTTTACTACTTACTATTTTTTTTCCTTATATGTTATACAATTCCAAATGATCTGAAATTTTTCAAGCATGTAGCCAACTTGATTTAAAGAATGAATTCAAAGGGTAACCACCATTTTGGACATTTTTTCATACAAATGTGACCTTACGAAGTGCAGCTATCCATCTTGCAATCTATACGGTGGAAATTTCTCAAAATTTTTCCACATCTTTTCAAATCAACATACTACAAAATCCTGCAGTTACATGTGTTTAAATTTTTTTTTTTTTTTTTTTCCTTCTAAAATTTGATACTTGTACTAGAAATGGCAGTTTTTGGAGTGGTTTTAGTCAAACCATAACCAAGGAACTTGAGGGGTTAATGGATGTGGCAATTGTTCGAGATAGATGGATGTGGATAAGAAGTTCCAGATATAAATCATACTCCCTAGTACCCAGTATCTCAGTAGTTCCAATGCATTCTTAAAAATGATATTTATGTTATGGGTCTGGAACACTGAATGGAATGGAATCCTCCCTGGCCCTTATACGGAGTCCCTTTTTCCATGCAGGATGTTCCTTAGCTTCGGATTTGATTGCTGCCCAGGCACTGGTCTTGGAAAGACCAACCATCATACCTAATATCTTCTTCCGCCTCCCTCCCTCCCGGCCACCGGGGGCCCACCCTGGGCTGGCAGATTATCCTAATAAGTCTTCCGTTCCAAAAGACCATCATTCCCCTCTTCTTCAGGGTCTAGTTTCCCCACAACTGGTTTGCTCCCAAATGCCTTTTCTGCATATTTCAGGTGAAAAAGGCCTTCCGGGTCAGTGGACTAAGATAAAGCAAAGATGTGGCAACCCAGGTAGGTTCATGTGCAAAACACTAAATCTAACTTAGCTCCATCCTACCCTCCAATGGAACAGAGCAGTGTTTGGGAAATTAATTAATAAGTAATCAGGGGTGGGGGGTGGGGGTGGGGTGCACTGCAGGCACATATGCAAGTGCACTGTACATAATTTTTGTTTTTTGTTTTTTTAAACCATATACATCTGCGTCCCTGGCCAATTCCTTGCAACAAAATTCTCTTTGTGTATCTTACTCAATCTTGTATGATTCCCACTGTAAGTAAAAAAAAAACCCTTCCTGGGAATGATTTTAAAAGATCTCAAAGAATGGTTTTATGCTTTACTACTTCCCCATCAATAGCATAATTGATAAGGATGTATTGAGCTGGAATAATAACCAAAGTAGATTCAACATGGGACCTGCAGTGGAGCAACTTTACTTGAGAAGAAGTGGGCTTGCCACTGAGTTCCAGGTTCCCTCTGTTTTCCATTTTCAGAGAGCATGGGTTTTTCTGAAACATAAGTTACTTACGCGCTTCGGTCAAGGTGATACACATTAACCCCTAAATGCCCGAGGCACCAAAATCTGGTGTTTGCAAAACTTTGAAGTTAAATAAAACCTAACCAAGTTGCTATTTTTAGTAATTTTTATTTTTGAAAGATTCTTCTTGAAGTCTAATTTTAGCATCAAAAATCCAATCTTGAAAATAAATGATAGTGATTTTTCTATTCAAGGTTTTGTGTAAGAGTAGCCATTGCAATCTTGACTTTCCGTAGTGTTGAGAGTTTTTGTAAATGAGCCTCAAATACACTAGGTCTTGAATAAATCACATTCAAAACTCATTTAACAAAATTATAGAGTAGATTTTGAGAAGCCATAAATTGATTGGGATTATTCATGTTAGGCCCTTTAACCTCATATTTTTTTGGTCACCAACTTTTTAGGTTTGACTTGTGAAAAGTGAATTGAAAATTTTTCGTAGTTTAAACACCTTCATGGTCAAACGTTATAATCTTTCACTCCATAAGTGATATTGTTGTGTTTTTTCTTCCTATGTGATCTCTAATATGTCTAGTTTGAATTTGTACAGTTACAATTCAAAAAAAGTTGATACAACTTATCAAAATGGTGTCTTTTTGTTCAATTTAGAGCCAATTTTTAGAGGCTAAAAACAAGCCCTGGACATTTAAGGGTTAAGTTCTAAAGTACAAGAATTATGAGGCCAAGGGAGGGCTACAAAGTTTGCAACCCTAGGGTGCAATTAGGGGAATTTTTTTAATAATTTTATTAAAATAAAATAAAATAAAAAATATATATAATTGAAATTTGAAAATCTGATATGACATCACATATCAATGCCATGTCAGATTGACTATTTTTTCATATTTTATTTTCAAAAATAATATTTAAAATTATTTATTTATTATTTATTTTCTGTTTTTGCACCATGGGGGTGCCCAAAATAAAAAAAACTGGCAGCCCTCCTTTGCCCTCAGAATTCTTGTAATGAACATGTTGAACAACATACTATAAGGGTTTCCGTTAGGAAGTAAGGCTAGTTTAAAGTCATCTTGAACCTTCAGAGAGCATGGTTTCAAAGAGCACATTGGGACATTTCAAGGGCACCAAGTGAATTGATCCCTCACTCTTCTCCCAAAGTTATTTCAAGGGTGTATGTAAAAAGAAAAGACCCCCTAATTAGTACCTAATTAATTTATTCTCCACACCTCTCCCACATAATTAGGAACCTTTGATTGCAAATATAATTTTAGAAATTAAAAATTTGATCATACATGGCAAATAAAAAAAATTCGGCGTTTCCCTTGGAGATGAGCGAGGGGGGAATTCACCCTAGCCCTTGAGTTTGTGGTTGTTGAAGTCTTTGGAAGCAACATAAGTTAACGTTGTATAACCAAACAATAATCTTTCCTATGCTTGGAAGGTTTTATGCATGGGAGGGACTTGTTAGTTTATTTAACCCCTAAATGATTTTGACTATGTTTTTACCCAAACTACTCCAAAACTGCCATTTCTAGTACAAGTACCAAATTTTAGATAATAAAAAATTTCTTGATCACGTATAACCATAGGATCTTGTAGTATGCTAATTTGAAATGATGTGGAAAAAATTTCAGAAATTTTCACTATGTAGATTGCAAGATATTAGCATTTGAAGTGACAAAAATCCTTTTTTGGGCCTTGCAAAAAAACGGGTAGCTGTACTTTAGAAAGTCACATTTGTATGAAAAAATGTCCAAAATGGTAGTTACTTTTTGAATTCATTTATCAAGTTGGCTATATGATTGAAAAATTTTAGATCATTTGGAATTGTACAACGTATAGGAAAAAAATAGTAAGTAGAAAGAAGGAAAAAATAATTCAAAATATAAAATTGTTAACACTTTATTTATGGAATTAAAAAATGCCAATTCCAAAGGTTGTAATGTTTTCATAAACAATCTACTCTTAATGTTTTAGGTTTTTTGAAAAATATTGAAATTGAGTTAAGTAAAGGACTTCAAGGAATTAGGGGAGATTTGGGGCCTTTGGAAGACTATGAGTTATTAGCCCTCGTGAATGCCGAAACTACTGCAGAAATGTGAATCCAACGTGGTTGAGAGAATGCCACATCATTGATTTTTATTTTTATTATTATTTATTATTTTTTTAATTTTTAATTTTTGACATTTTTTTTTGCATTTCAGGACTAAACTTCTTTTTTCTTTTTTTCTTTTTGGTAATTGCTAGCCTAATTGCGGTCAACAATATCGGGAATAGAATTGAAACGGCCCTTTAGAGGCTTCAAATCTCCCCTAATGTTTGTTTTTGAGTAGAAATTCAATAACAACCTACAAACTTGCGCAAACTAAAATTCCTCATAATTTTTTACTCTTTCATAAAAAATTGTATGATTCAAATCTTTCCATATATATATAAATCTAGAGAATCAATTTCAAATTTTGATTTCTTATAAAAAGTATTTTGAAAGCAGTTTTTTTATTGCCTAGGCTGTCCCACTAGAAGAAAAGCATGTTCAACACAACCGACTACTATGCAACTAATGTCTTATGCAACTATCATGCAACTAGTTTCCTCTCTATTAGCACAAAATCTAATGTAATTGTTTTATGTTGTTGTTTTACAACATTCATACATTTTTTAGTTGCAAAGTAGTCATTCTATAGTTGCAAAAAACCATTAGGAAACAACTAGTTTCCTATACAATTGTCATGCAATTGTAAAATGACTAGTTGTTTCATAGTTGTACACGAGTTGTTTCTTAGTTGTACACTAGTTATTTCCTAGTTGCTTTCAAAGTTCAATTCCATTTGTCTTATATCAATTGTCCCATATCAATTGTAAAGACTACCATTAGATTGAACATATAAGACTTGTAAGTTGTTATAATCATGTACAATGAATTCTTTTGATAGAATTCTAAGATATCTTTAATTTGGTAGAAATAAAAAAGTAATTAAAATTCAAGAAATTTTTTAATCTATGTATTTGAAATTTAGGAAAAAGGTAGATATAAAATTTTGGTGAAATCTAGAAAAAGGTAGTTTTGAAATTCTATAATCTAGAAAGAAAATAGATATGAAATTTTGAAATCTACAATTATTGAGATTAATATCTTAAAATCTACAAGTTGCACACGAGGATGAAGTTCTTTGCATAGTGCTGGGTGACAAAAAAACTTCCAACTAGTTTGCAACTAATGTAACTTGTCCACTGTAACTACATGCTCTACATTGTCACCTAGTTGCAAACATCTTATGCAACTACAAAATGAGTTGCACATTGTAGTTGCAAAATCCCTCATTTTCTTCTAGTGCCCATTGAGTAATGAAAACTTATATCATACAATAACTTTTAAACCATGTAGTCAAAAGTTATGAAAATTGTTGGGCTTTAAAGCTACTCCTTGGGCACATGTTGTGTTCAAATTTCAAAGAAAAAACAAAGTTCATTTGTAATGAGCTATCCAAATTTGCTATATTGCCAAGAAATGTAGTTTGGGCATTTAAGGATTAAGAATTGAAGTTGCAAGATGATAAATTTATCCTATGAAGTGAATCCAATTCCACATGGATGACAAGGTTAAGTATGGCACCTAGCCTACACCTCATGGCTTGTCACACTTGTGTTTCAAAGCTTCCACCTTACTATTGGCTTGCTTACTTGTGTGCTTGCTTGTCTTCTTGCTCACATTTTAGTACTCCCAACTTAACCCTAACTACAAAACGATAGAGCAGTTTTTGCAGACTAAGATGTGACATTGACACATGTCTATTAGTTTGATGGAATGTTCTACACTATGGCAACAATATGGCTTGGTCTTTGTCCTTTACTATCCTTCATTGTACATGATGATTATTGGAAAATAATGGTTTTTTATTGCTTGTGTTGCATCCACTTTGCATTGTTATCTCATGCTTTTTGTTTGCGCTTGAGCTATAGCTACCTTGTGATTTCTTTTTTTGCTCATGCTCATGCTTTACGCCTCCTTCGTGCTTCTTTTGTATAGGGAAAACTTCTTTGAATGTGGAATGATGCTTTAGTTGTGTGGAGAAGTTGTTTAAGGTCTTGTTTTTTGGCCCATGCTTCTATTGCACCTGGAATGTACCCTCTATGTTATAGCGTAGAGAAGGTTTGCCTTGGAAAAACATTGGTTTTCTAGTTGCAACTAGATTTGGTCGAGAATATGAAAGATTACATATTCAAGTGAAAAACAAAAGTCTAGTGAATGAAAAACTATAGTCATCATATACATACTTGTATAACCTTGTATAATGCCATATGGGTCAAATAAAATAACATAAGTTTGTATAGAAGTATTATAGTTGGTCAAATTTTCCTCTCTTCAATTCAAAGGCAAATCATCACTACTTTACTTTCCAACCCATAATTTTCACATCTTAATATCAAACTAAGAGCGTGATAGCTCTTTGAAAACCTAACAATTCAATATATAATTATTTCTAATTTTAAAACTAAATAATTCTTCAACAATCAATTAAGGCATTCAAAAATTTTATCTTCAAATCTATGATAATTAACCATCTGTCCATCTCTTACTCCATCAAGCATAGCTTTCACATTAAACTCTAAATAGAGTGAGTGATAGGTTTTTGGAATCACAAGAAGAAGAATTGTAACAGACGTACAAAATACAAAACAAGACAAGAGGAGTTCTAGATAACAAAACTTGATTCAAAAGTTCAAGAAGTACAAGACTAAAGCTAGAGGCAAGAGACTAAGATCAAAAGAGGTGTTGTCGAGACTAGGGACTACTTTAGCCTTGACTACTATATATACTATCATCTAGGAGGTTCTTCTACAACTCTATGGAACCTTTTGTAGGACTATAGAACCTATTGGAACACTATGGAAGCTTTTAGAAGATACTAAAGTACTATTTGGATATCTAAAAGAAATCTAATATGCCTGTAACAAGAGCATCCTCTCAAAATTTTCTTTCAAAAATCACAATACACAACATACTATGAATCTTTAAATGCATGGCTCTATCAAACTAACTATGAGAAGGAAGAAGAAGAAGAGTCTTTTCCTTAACCTCCACTTTATCCACCTAAGTAAGTGGATTTCAAACTATAACATGCCATATGAACCACATTTCATCCATTGTCCATCTCTTTTCTCTCCAAATTTTATCCATAATCCGTAAGTGCCGTCCTAATCCTTCAAAATCCAAAAGAAAGGTAAACTGACAAGTTTCACCTTTTGTTTCAACAACTTGAAACATACAAAATAAAATTTGAAAATATCTTCAAGTATAAAATGAAAGGAACCAAGATTATATATTTGTCTAATTAAAGGTAAAAATAGAGTTCTAAAAGGAGCGTTATTCTATTTGCATCTTGAAATTCCCGCCCACCCCTCTAGTTTGACAAACCTTAAAACTTAAAGCACATTATCGCATTGCAAATATGGACATCATGTAAATATATATATATATATATATATATATATATATATATATATATATATTTACATGATGTCCATATTTGCAATGCGATAATGTGCTTTAAGTTTTAAGGTTTGTTGCAGCTTAGGCCTCTATTATCTTCAACATCCACTTCGTTATGACAATTTATTCTATATCTACAATGACTCAAACATGACTGAATGGTTGGGTTGGTAGAAATTCATCAATGCACTGTGCTTTTCTCCAACTACATAGGTGAAAAGGATATGTATAACAATGATAGGTTGTTCCTTTTAATTTGCATAGACTTTACATTTCTTTATGAGTCCTCTAGTTCTTCATGCATTTTACTTTCCCTTGTTGTTCTTCACCACCTCCAATATTCTTCATTGTTCATTCACTATTTCAATCTCCTTGTTTGATGTTATTGACCTTTCTTTCTTCATTGACAATTCATTGTTCTTCACCGGTCTACATCTTATAGCTTAAAAGTAGTAAACATTGAAATTTACAGATCTACTAGTACACTATGAGCTACACTTGTTACAAGTGCCATTGACTTTATATGGAGCCAAAGTACAATTTCTTGGCATTGCAAGCTCATCGTAACAATAGATTGGACTATTTGGTGAAAAATGACTACATGACTACCTTGGAGGTGCATCCATTGCAAAAATGACATAAAGAAAAAGAACAAGTTATTTTGGCATTGAATGAAGAGTTACAAGGAAGAATTTTTTTTGAAAATGTCCCTCATCTAGAATAAGAGTGATACAAAGGAGTTGGACCAAATCAAGAACAACCAAGGAAAGTTCGTTCCTCTACCTAGAACAAATACTAAACAATGCTTTGAAGAAGAATAAAAGGACAAGATCCAAAAGACGAAGCATGTGCCACTTAACGATGAATGTGCAGGGCATTCACAACAAGATATATGTAAGCATTTTAATACCCACCCTTGGTATTAGACAAACACAATTAGATTCATAGATTTGGGTTGTAAAATATACTTACATTTGTGCCTAAGCATGGTCCATTTTGCCTTCCAAAGCAATAAATTTTTTATATGCCTAATTGATGTAAATTGCAAGAGAATCAACTACAATCTTTAAGACAAAGCAAACTTTGGCAAAACAGCCAATGACTAAATAAAGATTTTTGGTATTCACAGCCACATCATTTTATGACGTTGATATTCTAGATAAATTTTCCAAATCTAGTAGCCTCATATTCTTGGTACTACATTTTGACTTTATTCCTATAACACCATTTTTTGTGCTCCTCTCCACCTTCCTTTTCACTCTTTGCATTCAATTTTCCAATCCATAATTTGATTATGAACATCAATCTTATTCTTGACTACAACAATTAATGTCTGTTCACGAGCTCCACAAGCGTCAGTAGAGTGCAAGCCCAGATTTGAGGTTGCATCATGGACCTTCTACTTATCATAGCACCCTTGATGAATTTCCAAACCATCAAACTCTTGTCATTCGTGCCATATGAATTTCTCACTTAATGAAGATATTGTTAGATGTATTTCACAATATGTTCCTTCTAAGGAAATCCAACTCTAAACTCATGTGTACAATATCCTCTTTGCAAACCCTACTCTATAAGAAGACCTATGACACACTTTGAAAGACTATCAATGTCTATTGGTTCTTCTTCTCCCTCCACCATCGTGATTTGGTTGTTGTGGAAGTCCTCTCAATCTAAAGCTTGGCCAAGCTTGAATGACATTTCAGCAACACTTCCATGGACATCCCCATTTATTGCCACCTTTCCTTGGATACCCCCACTTCTTAATCTACTCCCATGCTCACCTCCACTTTCTTTTGATCTACTCCTACATTCAGCTCTATTTGTATCCTCACCCTCGTCTTTAGCATCCCCACCTTTTGTAGTCCCCTTCAAACTATATTGCAAACCCATCGAGTACAAAGCATGAAGCAATTTTAGCATCTCGACTTGGGTATCACACAAATAGATATCTAAAACCTTAGGTGGATTCATCCCATAGTTAGAGATGTTCGTAATGCACGCAAGCCCTAGGTTTGTTCTACTTATAATTGCACCAAGTTGCAATATGAGGGCTCTAATTGTGTAAGTAAACATTAGATGTTTTTTGGGGGATCTAGAAGGCCATCTGGGCCTGTACCCTAAGTAGTCTAGGAACAACCGTTGTCAGAATGAATTTTTTTTTTTTAATTTAATGCAAAAAGAGTTGAATGTTTTGTTTTGTTTTTTAAAGAAAAAAAAAGAAAAAAAAGTGGTGTGACAATTGCTGCGCCATGTCATGCAACTGTTGCAAGGCAATGGGAATCTAGTTGAGTGAAGGGGAACTCATAGACCTTTCAGGGACTGGAATCTCATCTAATGATTCAAGTACCCTAGGTAATTCTAAAAATCAACTCCCATAGAATGTAGCGCTGAGATTGGAGGGGTGCAGAGTTCTCTAAAAAGATAACTGCAACATGAGTAGTAGAATCATAATGTAGCACCAACCGTACATGCCTGTGCATCCAACACACATTTCTTCTAGATGATTAGGCATCTTCCATTTGCCAATCTCCTACAAGAGGGATGAACTTTGCTGGAGAAGGGTCATTGAGGCAAGTAGGATACTCCATCCTTATTATATACAACTATAGTGTCTCAATTTGTGTAGCCATGGTTGCATGAAAATAAACAAATAAGATAAGTATATCAACACAAACAAGATAAGTCAGCAATCAAGAAAGTATCAGAGAATGACAGAGCATGAGGTTGAGATGAGAGATAAACAAGAGTTCAAAACAGAGCAAGCCACAAAATTGCATGCATCTAGAAATGCACAAGCACCATGTTTTAGATGACTGATTTTAAGTGACATTCAATGTAACAACTCATGTTTTTATGTCAACAATAATGTTTGCCATAACATCTTGACGTTATGGTGGACATTATTGTTGATATAAAAGCATAGGTTGTTATATTGGATGTCATCTACAATCCGTCACCTAAAACACGGGTTTTTTTATAGTGTTCATTACCGTACGATTCATTGGCTTAAAAAATTAGCATCTTCTCTAACTATATGCAAAATAGAAAGGCAAAATTGATATGAATCTTTAGATTTTAAATCATAAAAGAAAAACAATTGAACATATTTGCAAAAATTAGCATATATAAAGTATGTTGATAGCATCAAGATCGGATGCTTGCAACCTTTATGTGCATTTGATTTCTTAACAAATGCTTATTGAAAGAAATTCTTGGACTTGTAGAGGTGACAAAGTTGAAACTTGCGGGCTACATGCTTTGCATGGAAGATAACATCTTCTTGCTGATGGAGCATAGCACATGAAGCGAGTACCTCTCTTGCATGCGCCTCTATTTCCTATGCTTGGCTTTCACCCGCATTGGGACCTTGGGCACAAATCAAGCGAATGCAAACCTGGCAGCCAACAAAGTGTGTTCTAGCACTCTTGTAAGGCTTAGGTTCATCCATCATTTTTCCTCTTTGCCAAACATAAGAAATAGCAACAGGTAGTTTCTCACTATAGTTGCATGGCTCAAATATTGCACATTGCATTTCCACCATTGGTGCAATCAAGCCACTTCCCCTAGATTCACATTTCCTGATAAAAGTCTGCTTATGATATTTAGTAGCAAAAGCCACGCACAAAGGTAGGACCAAATCTTAGGTTAGTGAAGGACAACCAACCTAAAAGATATACAACCACGCTCTGATGGAACCTACTACATGAAGAACAAGTTGCTTCATCATCTCCAAAAGCTTAAAAGAATCTAATCAAATCTCAACCAAATCATTCTGCATGAAGCCAACTCGGAGGCTGTAATATAACGTCTTCCTCTGTGACAACAAAGAAAATGTTCATCTCTCTTTTAATTCTTGACTTCTTGAGATGCTTAAAATAAAAGTAAATGTAGGAATATGATCAAATATAGGGTAGATGATACAATGTACTTATGACGAGGGCCACCAAGGGGACAATCAAAGCAAACATGATCACAATACCAAATTGCAATGTTAGCTCCATGTAATTTGCACATGAGTACATTCACTATTCCACCAAAAATTTATAGAAATATACAAATTCCTAGTCTAAACTGTGAATCCCTTTCTCCTTGAAACAAGGTCAACAATTGGGTACATAAGAATCTATGCAACACAACAATAATAAACCATAAATTGACAAACGATAGTCATTGAATTCAAAATCATGGTCTTAAAACACAATCTTGAATTTCATAAAATCATGAACAACCTACCATCAAACAATCCTTCATGCTCATTATTAGCAATATTGGTGATATACTGATCGAGGTTCAAAAAATTCCTTCTCCACTTTCAAATATAAATCATTAGGGACTTTTCCTTCCATTGCTTCCTCCCCTTTCCTCTCCAAATTGCAAGAAGTTAGCATTCCAAAGCATCAAAAGGTGCTATCAAAGAATGCTATCATATATTTTCAAGATGAAGTTTGGCTTTTGGAAGGGTAATTCAAACTTCATCCATTGATTAATCTTGACTTCTAAACTAAAATGGACTTTGAGTTTTGTCTATGGTTTAACGATAAAATCTATTTTCTTAGTGACAATTTCAACTTCAAATGGATGGAAATTTCCTTTTTTCATCCAAATCCCATACCAAATTTCATCTATTTCAAACTATAGAGTTTAACTTGGTTTTTGAATTATAACTTGTTTTGAACTACTCTAAACTCCTTCTATATGGTTCTAAATTCCAAATACTACTAGGTTGCTTTCAAAAAATTCTAAATTGACATTCTCATTCGAAAGACTCTAAACTTCTTTTGTCAATTTATTATTTTTAGAATTTTAGAGTTTGTTCTTTTTAGGGACTAAAGTCACCTATCTAAATTGCTAACACATTTTAGGAACTTTCCTAGTGATAGTTATAAGTGGATGAAGGTTGATTGCTAATTGGTTCTTTAAACTTCATTCACTATTTATTTCTAATGTATGAGTTGAAATTAATTTCTAATTTCTATTTTAGACTTAGGGTTCTTATTAAATTTTAATTTTTCATTCTTATTTCCTTTGGATGAATTTCACTAATTCTCATTCATTCTTGTTCTTAAAATTCATCCATTAATATCTTGCTCTTTCTAACTCTATTTTCTAAGTGTTATGTGTTTTTGAAAAGCTTTAGAAATCCTCTACAAGTTTATGAAAGTAAAATTGGAACAAAGAATACTTCTAGAGATTTGAACCTAAATTATCACTTCGGCTATATTTTTAGCTTCTTAATTAAAAGACTTGGAGAAAAAAAATGGGTGAATTAGCACTTACCTTGGAATGAACCTTATACAAGAGGTGTTTGAAGATGTTTTGGCCTCCATCTTGTTCTCCACCCCATCCTTTCTTGATTACTTACTCACTACTTAATTTTAGAGTTTTTTTACAAGTTGTGGAGTTTTACCTATCTTCTTCTAAGTTTCCCTTCTATTTTCTTTCTATTTTTCCTTACTTTTCCTTCTTATTTCATATTTTTCTTTTATCTTTTAAATTTTTTTTTATTGAAGTCCACTAGATGACTTTGCCAAAAGACTAATGTTCAAGTTCAAAGACAAAATTCAAATAATAATACTTCTTGGTCTTCCTATCTTAGTCAATAATTGTATATAGAGATTTCTAATGGCTAAACAAAATCCTCTCTAGATTTCCTTGTAATCTTCTTCTATTGCTAAACTTTCCAACAACTAAATCACATTCATTTGTTTGATAGAATTCTACAATTGCAATTGCACAACACCTCAACTTCTCTTTTTACAAGTTCTATTTCTTCCTTATCATGTGTTGATGGTATTTGTCAAGTTGAATGGATCTATTTGATATTATATAAAGATCAAGAAAATTAGAGGCAAGGTTTACCAAAAGATTTTTTTAATATCTATAAATAGGCCAAAATCAAGACTTTGTTGTATCCAAGGAAACAACAAAAAATAGTGGACAAGTTTAGCAAGGAATAATTAGGAAATTGTTAATACACCTACATGTCAATACAAACATATAAACATCATGTAACATAAACTTTGTTAGTACAAAACAAATACACACAACTCTAAGGGAATTCTCAATGAAAGATTTTCCACCATAGAATGTGAAAAAACCAACACAATTGTATATTAGAAGGCCCCCACAAGTGACATCGCTAAGGTATGGGGGAGGCTAGTGTCTAGGGTTGGTACAACTTATTACAATAATTTAAAATATAAGAGTTGATGCAAAACAACATTAACAAGTGCACAAGAGAATGTTAGGTTCAAAGGGACTCCAGGGTCTTTCAAAACTACTTCAAAAACAGAGCAAGGGAACTAATTTGCTCCTAAAACAATTGTTTGACAAGTTTTAGCTTAGTGCACAAAAAATCCACTATAACAAACCCAACGAGTACAAAACATAAATAGGGGGTGTTTTGAGAGGGAAATGATGCCCTTAAATATTTTTCCAAGGGCACCCCTCCCTCTCAATTTACTAATGGTAATCTTATCAATTAAGATCTTCATCCTAATTTCTAAGATTTCTATTTTTCTATTGGTTGAAAACTTTAAATTTTGGAGAAAGATTTCAAATCACAAACAAATTGTGCTATAAACATTAGGAGGCCCTTTTTTATCCAAAAAAATCACTGAAAATTAACACCAACTTCAGTCAAGAATGGGATCAAAATCCAACTATTGGATATTTCCTTTCCTAAAGAAAGTAACTAGTTTAATCTTTTTGGAAGGTATGAAGGAGAAAAAATAGAACCCACTTTGGCTTCCCTTTGATATTTTATACTTTTGGAACACTAGTTGACTCCACAATAAATTCCCAAATTTGCTAGGATTAGAGAATCTTGCTTGTTTGGTGCCTTTAGATGTTGGAATGCCTTGAAATTTGTTAAAGCATATTATTGGCATAAAAGAAGCCATTTTAACTTTTACAAGATTTTACCACAACCTAAATAATTTCTAGGAATTTTCCAAAATTTGATTTGAGTGGTTGATTGTCCAAAAGATATTTTGAAAGTTAGAAGATTCTTAAATTTTAACAGAACCTCTCATAGAATCCTATAAAAGATGTACATGCTCTTATGTTTACTCTCCTCATTCGAAGGAGATTAAAACCCCACTATTTTCTTTAATTATCAGTGACTAATGAATCTTTTAAATAGAATGAAATCTTGGCAAATCAATTTTGCCAATGGATTCCTAGTGTAATTTCAATCCTAGAACATTATGTTTTTACTATAGATGCCTTCTTCTCATCCATCTTGAGTTTGTAATCCTACATACTAACAATTGGAATTTCTACCAATTCTTGGAACAACGTAGGAAACATAAATCTATCTTTAGGACATTAGATGTTTTGTAGGGGGGTCTGGAGGACTGTTTGGGTGCTATTCTTTGAGGAGTCCAAGAATGGCCATTGTTAGAATTTATTTATTCTTTTGAAAATTTTAAAATGCAAAAAGAAGTTGGAAAAAAAACTTTAGTTTAAAAAAAAGAAAAATGATGTGGCAGTTGCTGTGCCATGTCATGCAGCTACTATGGGGCGTGGGAACCTAACTGTGTGTAGAGGAATTCACAGCCCTTTTGGGGGCCCAAATCTCATCTAATTAATGATTGATTTAGGGATCTTACTAAACTTCCCTCAAATCATTTTAGCCATGATCTATCACATACATGGCCATAGGTTTAGGCAATTTAGGTGGCATTAATTAAGTATTCACAATTTCTACTACTTTCAAGTTTCAAACCTATACATATGTAGGATTTGGGGTTTTCTTAAGTACTTTTCTCTATTTTCGACTAAATATTGTATTGGTATGTGACATGTATTTTGGTTTTATATTTTTGATGTTTTTTGCATATAAAAGTTAATATAAAGTGTAAAAATGAAAAAAAGTCACTATAAGTCCCAAATAAGGAATTGGAAGTTCATAGGGGCATGTGGAACATTAATGTGATAGTAGTTATAGTGATTGTCCTACTTATTAGATTTGTATTTTCTAATCACTATTAATCCTTCTTATTTGACATTCTCTACAGTTTCTTTTGATTTTGTGGTTGGGGCATTCACTTTCCTACTCTAAAATGCTAGTTTATTTCTTTTGGATTTGCTTGGCATTGTAGTTTGAATGACTCTCCTTAGTGAATGGTACTTCTTTAGTTGCAAAAAGTACCGTTATTGGTATATTTCAATAGACTCAATTCTAAGATTTGATCATTTTATGAATTTTCAAAGTGCTTTACGAAAGCCAAATAATAAAACTTTATAACCATTTCATGCTTCCATGTTTCTTGTATCTTGTTGGAAAAGTCTCTTGAGTTTTTAGGCATAAGTTTTTATCATATAACATCTAGAAGTGTGTAAGTGCAATTGAAGATCAAAGATGGCAACTTTATAATCTAGAAGTTCAAGGGATGGTATTAGTAAGTTACTCAAAACCTTTTTTTTTTTTTTTTTTTTTTTTTTTTTTTTTTTTTTCATCCATGCTTCTTCTAGTTTGTGTATTATTTTGCCTCCTTCACTAAATTGTGTCTACAATGTAGAGTTTTCAAACAAGTGTTCATTCTTGACTATTTTGGTTCAATTTTGTGCAGTTTGGAGTTGTGGCCATGGAAATGGTGAATCAAATTCTTGATATGAAGGAAATGTCATGAATCCATGCCGTTGCACAAAACGACATGGGACACTTTTCCATGATGAAGTCTTTGGAGGATTCCGTGGGATTGAAGATCTTACCTTCATTGCAACACTCACACTACTTATAAATTTAAACGGCTTCTTCTAGAAAGCTTCAAAGATCATTGTTATTACGTGGCTCAAAGTGTACGAGAGTATTTCTATCTCAAGTGTTTATTGCTTGTCTATGTTCATCTTTATGCTCTTATAATAATGTATCCTATAAGTATTTCCCAAATGTTTTTGTGTTCCTTACACTTATTTTTCCATATTTCATGTTCTTAGGAACTAGTGGTTTCATGTCACAATGTTGATTTCGACCCACAGATGAAGTGATTGGTTTTATCTCTGCAGGTGGCCCACTTCCTCGGCATCAAGCACAAACCTGAGAGTGGAAGCACGAATCCTCCACCAAATAAGAAGCCAAAGGTTCTTTCACTAACTATGAGATGAACTGCCTAAGCACTACCTCAATGTCCATTAGTGTAAGATGAAGTTCCCTGTGTGATTTTTTCTTGAAAACGTAGCCCATTAACATTGATCAGAATTGATCCAAATTGTCGAAAATAGTCTGAGAGAGCTTCTAATTGAAGTTCCCATGGTGTAAGAATTTTGTTGTGCACTTTTTACAGAGAATTTTGGTGTCCACTAGTTACGAAAAAAGTTTGGTGTCCATTTCTTCCAAAAAGAATTTGTTTTGAATATACGTGCCAGTTTGAGGGAATGTCATTGGTGTTGCAATCATTGAGAATTGCAGGTATTCAGTTCTAGTTTATAATGATTAAGTAATGTTCCGGATGTAATGGCCAATACTGTCCGACTCTCGGACATTATGACTTTCATTTTAGGTTATGAACAAGTTGAATTTTTGCTTATCTTTCTCAGTAGCTTGTAGTAGGTTGTGACGCTTTAACCCTGTAATGCGTGGAAGTCAATTGTGTTGGGCATTTATTTAGGGATTCTCCTTCTTGCAATCAGTTAAGCTTGAAGTAATCTTACAAGGAGGGACCAATGTTGGAGCCAATTCAGAATCAGGTCTTGAAGAATCGAGAATTAGTGCTTTCGCAATTGCCCCGCTGATCACGCTGTCTGAAACCTGGATGAGAAAGCTTCGGTACATGGCTCCACTCGCTTTGCGTTGTGAGCTTGTTGGAACTTGGGAGTCGAGGTGATCGAAACCTCAGGTGGCTTGAACGGGTGGGGTTTAGCAGAGTTTGTCAATAGGGGTTAACACACCTTTGAGAAGGAAATTTCTATGAAGAATGAGAAGGTACGGAGTGGAAAGAGGAGCACATAGGAGCCCTTCTGGATGAAGATGAGACACCCCTTGATAACTCAGTCTCAACCGTTTGCTGGAAGAAGTGAATATCTGATAATTAAAATTCTGGTTCGAAAGTCCAGATTTTTACTTTACAATGCCTGAAGTTGGATATCAAAACCTGACTGACATCGTAACTTGTTCTCGTCTCTCATCCTGCAGAGAGATAGAGCATGGTGATTCGTTGAGAGAATGGACTCTGCACATTGTCGAAGCTGCTTGTAGGATTCAGCAGAATGGAGAGGTACTCAATGCTTGAAACGGACACTCAAAACATGAAATTGCGTAGAGGCTCCAACTGTTGAGCCAGATGACCGCTGATCGTTCTTGTTAGAACCATAAGACGAAGGTTTTAAGAGCAGCTCAACGTTTAGTACCAACGAACATAGAGCAGAGAAGATGATAAACAAGCATGAGGACATGGCGATGAGTAGGCGACAGATGCTTCATAGTTTTCCATTATCTGCTCACTCAGCAATAACCGCAAATCCGTAATCCTCCTCACTTCTCTTCCGTCACTAAGCCATCCGGTACATTGACTCCACTAGCTACTCGGTCGACTCTCACAACCCTGAAAACCACGATAATAATATTCTTAGCCGCAACTTGCCTCATTTTATCCATGCAGTTCAAGAAGGCAAAAAGCTCACCTACAGATAAACAAGCGAATAAACAACGGATGCAGCATGAGAATGTAAAATGATAAAGCGAATCACCTGAGTCGGGGGCTGCCAAAGTCACAGGGGGAAAATAATGTACGATGAAGTGTGTGCTGCTCATAGTCATAGCTGCACGTCACACTGATTCAATTGACTGAGCCTGAGGGGAATTCAGTGACGACTGAACATGGACAGAGATTGAGAGATCGGAAATGTGACACTCCACAAAACTACGTGACTGCTAAATAAGTTGACAATAGTATGACTTGGTGGGTCAATAAGCCAGTAAACCACCAAACGCCGTCTTTACTACAAGGACATTTCTTTCTGCAACCAGGCTCATGCTCACTTGTTCCAGTTGCGTGGGTAGACTAAATTGATCCATCATTTCAATAATCCAGTTACGTCAAGCGTCAAACCTCAGATCCCATCATCGTCTTCAACTCCCCTAAAACTTTGATGCAAGTGATTATCTACAAGAACTGATGAATCCATCTAGGTATGTCCTTCATCGTAAATGTAATGACGCAGTACGTGATATGGTCCTTACCACCCCTAGTTTTTTTAGCATCTCAAGGAATATGCGCGTAAGTGGAAAGCCAGTTCTCAGCTCAAAAATTGGATAATGTTCATTAAGTAAAAACCGACACTAGGAATCACAGACGAGGGAGACTTCTTGATGCATGATACTCAAATTGGTCCACTACTTGCCGAAGTGCTTTAAGCTGAGTCGCAAGGCTTCCTATACTCTTCATCTCCTCATTCAACCGCAAGCAAGAATTGATGAACCTCTGTCCTTTGGAAGCAGCGTCGATAGACGCATCTTGAAGCAACCCTGCGGCTTCGCTGTGACACCGCATGTGCTCAATTGAGCTCCCCGTCACCTCAGATAGTGCAGACTGCAGCGACGAAAACAATCCCGCGAGTCTCCCCGCCACTGCGGCAGCATCTTCCTCCACAGCCTTGACCATCTTCACGGCCATGGCAATGTCACTCTCCCGTCCCTCTGGTCTCGCAAAATCGGTACTGTGAATATTAATATCCTCACCCGCACCGATTCCAGAGACAAACCTCGGGATCCGCTCCACCATTGAGCTGCCCTTCACAGGCTGCTCATCCTGTCCCTCTCGCTCTCCACGTGCGACTTCAGCAATTTCAGGTTGAGATTCCATTTGCTCCCCATCCTTTATAAGACCACCCTCCATCGCAAACCGACTCCTCTCTCAATTAAAGGTGCAAACCTCTCAGGAAAATAAAAACGCAGGAGTCAATTGCTATGAAATTGACAACCAATTGCATCAAAGACCTAAAATATTTCTACGGATCCGACGACGCGCTATGAACATCGATCCTTCTCCGGCAGCTAATTTCACCCCCCGCAGCAGCAGAGAAGTCCCGAATACCTGCCTACCGCCCTGCACAACGGGTACTACAGACCCAACGTCACGCTCGGATGCCACTGAGCACCAAAACAGACTCTGCCGAAGCCCGAATCGGAGCTGCAAACCCCTTCTACAGACAGAATTCCTCCCAACAGAATCGACAACCACGCACTCGACTGCCCACCAAAACGGACGATCTAGAGCTCAAACGAATCGCCGTCGAATGCAGAAGGACGCAGGATGCGAGGGGGCATGGGTCACGACCCGATCGCGCAGCAACCAAGCGCGCAACGATCAGCAGGGGGAGGTCGGAGCCACGAAACCCTAAGCGCACGAAACGTATGATTTCCCTCCCATTCTAGGCGCGAAATCGACCCTGAATTCATCCGTCGGCCTTCTTTCGTCAGTGCTTGGTCGTCAACTGAACCCCTCCCCGAGGTCTCATCCATATTTCTCATCCATCCAGTATGTCTAATCCATGGGTCACATCCATCTTTCAACGTCGACGGCACTGTGCGTACACCCCTGATCAACGTCCTCTGAACCACTAATTAAATCCCAAACTCCCATTTTGTTGTACCCAATTTCCAATGTTTTTTCGGAACGTTAACCCCTAACTGCCCGAGGCACCAGAATCTGGTGTTTGCAAAACTTTGAAGCTCAATAAAAACTAACCAAGTTGGTATTTCTAGTAGTCTGTATTTTTAGAAAGTTCTTTATGAAGTCTAGTTTCAATACCAAAAATCCGATTATGATAATAAATGATAGTGATTTTTCTATTCAAGGTTTTGTGCAAGGGTACGCATTGCAATCTTGACTTCCCGTAGTGTTGAGAGCTCTTGTAAATAAGCCTCAAATACACTAGGACTTGAAGAAAAAATCACATTCAAAACTCATTTAAAAAAATTGTAGAGTAGATTTTGAGAAGCCATAAACTGATTGGGGTTATTTATGTTAGGCCCTTAAACCTCATATTTTTTTGGTTACCAACTTCTTAAGTTTGACTAGTGAAAAGTGAATTGAAATTTTTTCATAGTTTTCATACCCTCATGGTCAAACGTTATAATCTTTCAACTTATAAGTGATATTGTTGTGTTTTTTCTTCCCATGTGATCTATAACATGTCTAGTTTGAATTTGTATGGTTACAATTCAAAAAAAATTGATACAACTTATCAAAATGTTAACTTTTTGTTCAATTTAGAACAAATTTCTAGAGGCTCAAAACAGGCCCTGGGCATTTAGAGGTTAACAAGGTACTTGAGTTTCTGCTTTCAGAAAGTAATAGTCAATGAATAGAATATACTTGCCAACCATTAACTGCACACATCCAAAAACTAGACAACTATAGTTGCATACACTATTCACTGACCGCACCATTCCCATACCAATTCAATTGGTGTAGGAACAAAATTTCCTAGCACCACACACTGTGTGCTAAAGGGTTACAAGGAATTTCTACACAAATATTTGAACTTCATTGCCTTTAAATTGCAATAAAATTTGTGGAGAAAAATCATTTTGCATTCTGTTTTTTAAGGTGAATCTTAATATGACATTTAATATCATGCCAAATTTCAAAACATGCAAATCTCTATATTTATGTGGAGAAGGATTTGGAATTTATCTATGCATTTGTGTAGCGAGTTTATTATACTTCTATTACATTTTATTATTTTACTTTCTACTTTTTGAAAGTAAGCATAGTAACTTTGTATAATGGAGCTCATGTGTTGTAATTCAAACAAGTTTTTCTAACTATTTGTATCATGCACACATTCAAACATTGTTTTTTTTATTTACAAAAGATTTTGAAAATAATCACAACTCATTATTATTTTTTAATAGTTGGATTAATCCCTAAAGGATTGAGGTACATTTGGATAAAAATTTGAAAAACTGCCACATTTAAGGGTTGTGAGAAAAAATTGAATTTTTTTTTTTTTCATATTCAACCATACAAATTTTTACAAGACTACTATGAGAATGTGTGGAAAGAATTTCAGAAACTTTGACCACACAAATTGAAAGATTATAAGTTTATTATGTTTAAAGTTAGGAAAAAATAGTTTTTTTTTACCTTACTAAGTAAGCTTAGTAAACTTTAATTCCTCCTAGAGTAAGATTTTTACTCTATGATAGTTGTTTTTTGGACATTTGCATCTTGTATCGTGTTACATACCTACCACATTTTAGAAGTAGAGGAGGAGTATTGCATATACTATCCAAGTTGCTTGAATAGTTCAAGGTAGCATAATATTGGATACAAATACTTGATTTGAAAAAAAATTATATTCCATGTAACAGAGTACATGTTCACACCTCATGTCAAAATTTGAAGAACATGTGTTAAAAAATGACTTCATATACACCTACTCAAGATCACATATGTATGTTCAATAGTCATTCAGTCTTTTAGGGGTTAAGATTAATGGCAAGAAGAAAGACCCCAGTAGAATGCCTTGAGAAACTAAAATTACTTAAACTATATAAAAATTTCCCATGTGCCTACCATGATTGCATTTACGTGATGTTTGATCAGGAAAAAATGCCTCCTAAAATTGTTTGGAAGAGTTGCATGCAGAACTTGCTTCCTTGGATATAAGATGCTTTCGGACAAATGAATTTGGATGTACCCATTGACATACTGTATTGTCTATGGTACAACCAAGTTAAAGGAATAGCGGATGAAATCTCACAATGACGAATTCAATTGATCTTATCGTGAGAAACTTAATTTAACAGTTTTATTTTATTTTTAAACGGTGTGAATTATGAGAAAAGAAATACAATTTAATAGTTTCTATTCTTCAGTCGATGCACAAATATTATTTTATGAATACACTTTTTTTAGTGTGAATACCATTTTTTTTATTATGTTATTGAACTTAAAGTATCGGTGACTTAATGTCAATTAGTGATGCCAAATTCCAATAAGTCGCAATTAAGGGTATTCATACCTTTTCACCAGTGAACGTTCCAAAAAACATTGAAAATTAGGTACAACAAAATGGGAGTTTGGGATTTAATTAGTGGTTCAGAGGACGTTGATCAGGAGTGTACACACAGAGTCGTCGACGTTGAAAGATGGATGAGACACATGGATGAGACAGAATGGATGGATGAGACCCATGGATTAGACATACTGGATGGATGAGAAATATGGATGAGACCTCGGGGAGGGGTTCAGTTGACGACCAAGCACTGACGAAAGAAGGCCGACGGATGAATTCAGGGACGATTTCGCGCCTAGAATGGGAGGGAAATCATACGTTTCGTGCGCTTAGGGTTTCGTGGCTCCGACCTCCCCCTGCTGATCGTTGCGCGCTTGGTTGCTGCGCGATCGGGTCGTGGCCCATGCCCCCTCGCATCCTGCGTCCTTCTGCATTCGACGGCGATTCGTTTGAGCTCTAGATCGTCCGTTTTGGTGGGCAGTCGAGTGCGTGGTTGTCGATTCTGTTGGGAGGAATTCTGTCTGTAGAAGGGGTTTGCAGCTCCGATTCGGGCTTCGGCAGAGTCTGTTTTGGTGCTCAGTGGCATCCGAGCGTGACGTTGGGTCTGTAGTACCCGTTGTGCAGGGCGGTAGGCAGGTATTCGAGACTTCTCTGCTGCTGCGGTGAGTTGTACTTAACTGCTACGCGAGCCGTACCGCGCAAGGATCGCCATTTGCAAGGAATCGTGTGTTTGATCTTCGAAGGGAGTGTTGTGTCCAACGGTGGTGTGGTGGTGTATGCACGGTGCAGGTGAGTTGGCGAAAATTTTAATGCCGGAATATCAGAGATTTTAAGAGTTCTAGCTTGTGCTGATGTTCGTTGTTATGTTCAACTGAGAATTTTTCTAGCTCGTTTGGTTTATCCATTTTGCAGCAGGTACACTGTTTTTAGGGTTTCATATAATTTGAAACTGAATCCTTTGCGTTGGTTTCAGCATTTTCTA
The DNA here is from genome assembly GCA_963969395.1 of Pseudoscleropodium purum. Taxonomy (NCBI): domain Eukaryota; kingdom Viridiplantae; phylum Streptophyta; class Bryopsida; order Hypnales; family Brachytheciaceae; genus Pseudoscleropodium; species Pseudoscleropodium purum. The sequence goes on from OZ017795.1 coordinate 24,696,936, forward strand.
AATCGGATAGAGTTCTGGTTCTAGTGGTTTGGTACTGTTGCCTGGCTCCAACTTACGCCAGTGTCTTAGCAGGATTATATGATTTTCTAATTTAGTATCTGCATCTAGTTGTTCTGGTTGATTTTTTGAATTTGCTATAGATCGGAGTCTTTATATCATAACGCCAATTGTCTAATTTTTTCTGGATATCATTTGCTCTGACTGCAAAGTGGCCTCTGTACATGTGATTTGCATCATTGAATGTTGAAACAGTTACTTTGAGGATGGATTTTCACTCACAAACCTCGCTTACTGTTGCTTGGTATTGCAAGTTGAGGGTCTAACCAACGTCTTTGCCCTCTTGTAGGCTGCTAGTGAATTCTCTGACCTAATCCCCCCAGAATTCTTTGCGCTTGTACCTTGGCATAAATGCTGATTACTCTGGCGTAAATATTGATTAGTTCTGAATTTACAATTCTTATCGAGTGATTCAGGTCATCCATACGTTCACCCTGTCTCTAGCCTCGATTTTTCCTGGAAGATTAGGATTTGTGCGTCGTTAAGCAGATTGCTGTGATTGGAAGCGCTGGAATCTTTGGATTGAAATTCACTTTTAGTTTGATATTGCTTTGACAGTATTGGGCAAGGCTGCAGTCAGTTCTCAGTGATTGGATGCCTGCGGCAGTGTAAGAGATGGGGAGTTCAAGTGCTGCAGTGAAGGATGAACCAGAAGAAAGTGGAGATGAGGAGACAGAGCCTGGCCAGTTCAGGGAAGGCGAGAAAGTTTTGGCCTATCATGGCCCTCTCATATATGACACAAAAATCCAGAAAGCGGAGTATCGAAAGGAGTGGAAGTACTTCGTGCATTACTTAGGGTGGAGCAAGAATTGGGATGAGTGGGTGGGTGCAGATAGGCTGATGAAGCCGACCGAAGAAAATCTGGAAAAACAGAAAAAACTCTTCAAAAACCAGACAGGGGATAAACAATCGAAAGGGCGGGTGCCGGCAGGGAAGCAGAAAAGTGCAGCTGAGAAAGAAGAACATAAAACCGAGAACAAGCCTGCTCGAGGGAAGAAACGGAAGTGCGATCCAGTAGTGGAAGCCAAGGATTCAGACGAGCATGACCAATTACTGAAGATCTCTTTACCTGGCACCTTGAAAAAGCAGCTGGTGGAAGACTGGGAATTCATTACTCAAATGGGGAAGCTGGTAAAGCTGCCTCGATCTCCATCTGCCGAAGAGATTTTAAAGAAATATGTAGACTTTAAGACGAAACGGGATGGTGTAGTAGAGGACTCGCTGGTTGAAGTGTTGAATGGTTTGAGAAGTTACTTTGACAAGTCCCTGCCAGCGATGTTGTTGTACCCTCAGGAAAGAGCTCAGTATGCCAGTGCTGTCCCTCAAGGAAGTACGATTAGTCCAAGCAGCATCTACGGGGCAGAACATCTTCTTCGGTTGTTTGTGAAGTTATCTGAGTTGCTTAATTACACGAACATGGAGCACGAAGCTTTGACCCAGCTCCAACAGAAACTGGCGGATTTTCTGAAGTTTCTCCAAAGGAACCAGAGCAGCTTCTTCCTTACCAGTTACAGTTGAGCTGCAGTTGTAGATATGAAATTGTTCACATTGGATTTATTAGAACCTTACTCATTGTATTTTAAACCGGATCAAAATGGTCTTCATTGGTTTGTACAGCTACAGGTCTCAAATTATCAATGGCGCTTCTAATAGTCCATCTCATTGTGTCCTTTACATAGCACAGGTTAGTCATAGGTACTTCTGAGTATCTAGGATATGATGACTATTCTGAAGCGTTTACAAGTAGCTGCACTGAAGCCACAGGACGGAGAATAATCCATGTATACAGACATTCATCCCAGCGAGTGAATTTGACTTCATCCGCTTGAGCCTGGTGGGGTCCATGGAGCAATTTATGCAGTAAGGTACGATTAATGGTGTTTCAATACTGGTTAGCACCACGAATCTATTATTGAAGAAATGGTTACTGTTGAGCCTGCGCTTGAATTGGCTGGAGAAGCTCCTGAGGTACATGCACTGCATTCTGTATTTGGGTCGCTACTTGCTTGTAAGTCGGCTCCTGACCTGCGGGCTTATGGCTGACATACGAAATATACACATTCCATGCTAAGCCCACGACATTGCTAAATAGAACCTGCAAGATGCATCGCAGGCTCAAGAAAATAATAGTTAAGTAATAAGGAGCTTTTGCACTCAACTTCAATGAGTTACTAATACAATTATAACGAGGGATCATAATGCAATGTATCAGAATTGAAGTTTTGATTACCCGTGGAGTTATGGTAAGAACAGAGCAGGTGATGTGCTAGACATACCTGCATAATCGGAGGCATAAACATGAAGTTGCAAAATTGGAAGGGAATCCATAATTTCCAGTTTGCAATCAAAGTGGGTTTCCAATCCTGTCCCACCAACAAGCAAACGTCAGCTACATAGTGTCTAAGCTTGTGCGGACGATATTAATAATCATACGCTGGCCACAGAGGATTTGAATCCGAATTAACTCTTACACTCTCTTAATCTCTCACAAAATAACCCAACTTACTGTAATAAGGTGCAAATCAAAAAACAGATGTGACACTTAAATTTGATCCCTCTGTATTTGTTCCTTATCATTGGTTGTTGATCATTGGTCACTTGTTTAGGTCGTACACCACGTGACCGGTTCCGGTTTAGGGTGGGTTTAGGATTTTAGGGTTTAGCGTGAAGAAAATGTCCCACTCATTTTTAGGACAGATTCAGTGTTGTAATGAAGGCATAATGCCCAATTGCATGGTTTTGCATGCTTTATTGGGCATTATGCATTTTTCATCCCAATTGTTTATATTCATCCTATATTTCATCCAAATTTAATTCTTATGGTTTATGTGGGCAAAGCTTTTGATAATTGGGCACCAAAACTGCCATTTTTTGGACAAGTTTCAAAATTTAGATAAAAAACAACATTTTTGGATACATGTAACTATAGGATCTTGTAGTAAAATGGTTTGAGAAGATGTGAAAAAAATTTCAGAAATTTCCACCATGTAGATTGCAAGATACTAGCATTTGAAGTGACAAAAATCATTTTTTTGTCCTTGCAAAAACCCAAGTAGTTGAACTTCACAAGGTCAAATTTGTAGAAAAAATGTTCAAAATGATTGCAACTCTTTGGATTCATTCTTCAAGGCATGTTGGATACATGCTTGAAAAATTTCAGATCATTTGGAATTGTACAACATATAGGAAAAAAATAGCAAGTAGGTAGTAGTAGAGAATGCTTCAAAATACTAAATTATTAAGAATTAAAATACGGAATTGAAAAATGTCAATCTCAATGGTTGAAATGTTGTGATAAACAATTTACATCCTAGGATTTATTTATTTTTTTCAAAAAATATTGAAAATTGGATAAAATAAAGGATTTCAAAGTTTATTTTAGAGTAGGGAATCTATAACTGCCCATAAACAAAAAATCCTCATAACTTTCGACTAGTTGACCAAAATGGAATAATTCAAAGCTTTCCTTGTATATATAATTCTAGAAAATGAATTTCAAATTTTGATTGTTGAAAAAAATGATTTTTTTAGATCTGCCCAGACTACCCAAGTTGAGAAACAAACTACATATTAGGCTATAACTTTTGATTCCTATTTCCAAATGTCATTAAATTTGTTGCATATGAAAGATATTTCTCATCTACACCTTCTACTACAATGTGAGCCTTAAATATGCAAATTTCTGGTCACAATGGCCTGCCCAAAATTTCTATACAACCAAAAAACACAATCCGGTCCTTTAGGGATTAATTAGTAGCATGACTACCCCCATTGGACTACTTAGTCATGTTACTCTTTTATGACCTTGTCTCATTGAATGTAGAGTAAAATTACAAACATACTTTTTGAAGCTTGTCTTGAATCTCGTCAACATGTCCCTCCATCAAAAGCAAGTAGGTGAAAGTAATTGCAATGAATATTGGAGCAAAAATAAACTGTACCCCCCAAAAGTTAATTGCATTAAGATCACAATGGATTAAAGTTGGCCTTTTTTAAAAGCTTGTGCACAATATTATGTTTTTCAATAATTTTGTGATAATTTTTGGATGTAAGTATGTTTAGAAGGAGTGATATACATTGATCACACCTGATCCAAGCCCAATCGAATTGCAACACCTTTTGTGCCTTGAACCCTCACCATTTGATTGAGGAATCCATACCTATCCAAATACAAATTACATTATGCGTCCAACAAAACTCTTGTGAGACAATTGAGAGCATTTTTTTAACATAAAAGTTAGAGGGTCCCTTCAACAATGGCACTCAATTCCATCTTGAATGCCACAAAATTCAAGGAGAAACTTGAATTCAAGCTAGAATTTCAACAAGTAAAAAGGTTGTAATATGAAGGTAGACACATGATCCAACTCTTGAAGTTAAAGAATACTATGTATTCATTGGAGATTATCACCAAGAAAATTTAATTTCTATGCAAGGTTTGAAGAAACATTAGTTATAAAGATAAGACATCCTCTACAATTGTACCAATAGTGTAGTGTTGGTCCAACTATGAAGAGCCCCAATGATGTCATGGATGCCACCCTTCTCAAATCCAAGGTGCTCATTTTCTCCACAAACATCTGCCAATACATACAACTTTTATTACAAATTGTAGGTGACATTCCTGAAAGGAGTTGCTAACAGTTTTGAGCTAAAACCTCATATTTAGGTTAGAAATGCAAGAATTGGTGATTAGCCAACTTTTGCATGTACAATTAAAAAAGTGGGTTGTCAACATTGCTCTAGAATGTTAAGTGTTTCTCTAATGAACTACTATACTTAATGAACCAAAAAAGAATTGGAGGGTCTTATTATGCTAGTGGAAATGTAGTTTGTGTAGACTAGGGAAATGACCCAAGAGAAGACCCACATGACCAATTGGATCAATTGTAAGACTTCTTCTAGTTATTTTTATCATCTATGTGGACGATATATTCACTAATATTATGAGGTCAATGTAAATCACTACATTTTTTTGTATTGGGAACATGACACTCAAATGAATGGTGAGAGTACAAGGTTTTGCACAATAGACTTATAAAAGTCCAATATGCTTTGATGGACCATAACCTCCTCATATATAGCTGACAATACAAAAGTATATCATTATGCAACTCAAATTCCTCACCGCTTCTATGGCTTTGTTTGTTATTTCTCAAAAAATAAGACTCTTCTTTTATATTAAAATCAACATTTGTCTATGTATCACATGATTTGTGAAACCGTGGTGATACTATTGCAAGTTCAAGAAAAGTTGATGTCAGATTGTGTAGTAAGTTATGTGGATATTGGAACTATCCATTGATATTAACAATGAAATTTTGGGTTAGAAACTGACCAAATCCATCATCTACCAACTCCACTATCCTCTTAAATTTTGAAGTGGGTGAGGCCAAAGTTGTTACTAGGGCTTCTTTTTTGGCTTTTGGTGCCAGATTGCACCGAAATAAAATAATTTGGCTAAAAAATGGCAACAAATCTTGAAGTTTTTTGCGAGAAAACTTTGAATTATAAAAAATCTTGGATGAGATTGCTTGATTGTGGATGAAAATAGAATTATGGACATGTGATATGTACAAATGTGATCTTTTCTATTCAATATGTAAATGAATGTTGAAATTTGGAGCACCACTATAATATTTTATATTGCCACTTTGGCACTTCATGAAAAATGAAAAGAAAAAAGAAAAAAGCCCTAGTTGTTACCACTCCTGTTGAGGGAAAAGCATACCTGAGTGAAAATGTCTCCAATGCAATTGAGGATGCCCAATGTGATAGCCTTGGTCTTGATAGGGTGTGATGTCAGAAGCCTGGTATACCTAAACTCCATTCAAATTCACCCTTCAGCACATGCAGGATTGCAGGTGGGCGTCTCAAGAGGAAACAATCGGAGTAAAAATTGGTGGAAGACAAGCATACCAGCTGCTGGGTGCCGGCCCTGCTCCGCGTGCAGGGGAAGTTCCAGCCCTATTACCTGCTGCTGTTGGAGACATTGTATCAGACAGTGTATCAGATCCCCCGAAATGGAAGCAAATGCGTCGCTTCTTACCCGCGGCAAGCTTGGAAATTTTGGATTCTGTGACTTACAGTCATCAACGGGAAGTGTGAAGTGTGAGGAGTTTTGGATTCTGTGACCAATCTCAATCTCATTGCTTTGGGGCAACGCCGTTACTGTTCGTCGTTCTGTCACAACTGTACGCAGTGAGAAGCGACACCATCCTCCCCATGAAACTAAGTTAACGAGACTCATAATCACAGTTTTGATGCTCTCATTGAGCAATGTTATTCCTTAGACGCACTCAAAATTACTGTAACCAGCATGAATGCGAGGATTCAGAATCAGAAAATGGTGGGAAACAGGGTTCTGGCCAACATAAAATTCTGGAGGAGCTCCTTCAAAACTCTCGGAAAGGGAATTCAGATTTTTTTGCACAATCTTGAGATCACCTTATGTGGGTTGTGAACAAAAGCTACAGGATGAAGATATGCATTGGCCACTGATTTAGAACCGTCGATGCGCTCTCTAACTTACATTGAATGTCACACTTTTGAGTCTATTTTTTAAGTTTCCACCTATAGTCGAGAAGGTGGATTCTTACAACTACTAAAGAATGTTGTGAATGAGAACCTCGAGGGAGAATGTGTTTTGCAGCACTACATACATTCCCCTAAGATTTTCTCTCGCCCTTTCTCCTACTCTGAAGCCCCCTACTGGCAACCACAACTATCTGCAACGTTTCCGCCAAAAAAGTTCAAAAACATTGCTCATTACAGTGTAAAATGCTTGACCCTTAAACGTCACAGGCAGTCACTTGGCTAGCTTTTCAGCGTTTTTTCAAATACTGTGTTGTTTAAGGGTTAATACTGTGCTGTGTTGGTATTAGAGTTGAGGAATGAAGAATTAGTATTTGAGGTATTGAGGTATTTGAGGTTTCACCTGATACTCTCCTTCTCATGTCTGCCTTCGTCACGTCCCTTTAAGAAAAAAATCAAAAATTTGATGGGCACCCCAAAGTTGAGGTCCTTGCACAGTCGCTTGTCACGGTACCTGACAGGTGATCCCATCTATTATTTAAACCCACTTCCATGAATTTGAAGTTTGCAATTAGAATTGAAGTCAGAAAAAATATTGAATTTCGTCAAATACTCTTGGTAGACTCAGCACCTCTTGGTGCATCGAATTCCTTGCAAAGTTTGCAGGGACGCTACTAGATTACTGCAATGAGAAGCAAATTTATCCATCTGATGCATCAACTTTCTCATTGATGAGAGCTTGCCCACTAAATCTTTAGGTTTTCAATGTAAACCGGCTCAAATTTATTCTCAATCTCTTGCCTCCAATATCAGAATTTTTTGATGGAATGAAGAAGATTCAGAAGATATAGTTTCTTACCCCTATTTTGTCGAGTGCTCTTCATTTTGTAGAAAGCTCAGGAATGATTTTTTATCGTAATCCTCAATCTTTGCGAATGTCATATAACTTATAGGTAGAGCTCCTGCCTGTTAATTGATTGAAATGTCGACATTTTGATGGAGCTGCCCCTGCAATGAATTCATGCTAATTGCCAAAGCCAGAGAATATTCTATTGGGCTTCTCATCTGTGAGCCTGATCATTTTTATTTCATATTTTTTTCGGTCTTGACTGTGAGATTTAGGTTAAGCTTATTTCATGAATGGAAAATTCAGGGAGTGATCAAGGACTCAGCCGGCTCTCTGATTCAGGTTTGCCTAGGGTTTCATATCTTGGTTGCAGCATTGTGCGGGCACCAGTTGGTTGGGAACCTTCATCAAGTCGCTTTGAGAACAGAACCATGAGGAGAGAAAGGAAGCAGGGTTTTATTGGCTTTGTCCTCTTTGGCATCAACGCTCTCGTTTCTGAATTGGAGTTTTCTAAACATGATTAGGGCTTGGTTGAGTGAACAGAGTCTCACGGTCACACCGTTCTCTTCACTACAGCGAGGAAGCTATTTACATCCACAGTCATGAAAATGAACCAAAAAAATCATGGGTGAAAAATTAAGATTTTTATCCAAATTTGTGTACACACATCTCGAAAAGAGCCATGTCATTGTGTGTTTTATTGCAATTTAACAATTACATTCAATATTTTGGGAAATAATCCTTAACTACAATAGACAACAATGAGTTTCATGTCACATTAATGGGCCCTATGCCATTGCCACAACCAAAGTAAAAGTAAAAGTAATTTTCTAATTTTCTAATTTACAAAAAACTTTGAAATTCAATATTTCTTCTTCTATGAGTTGGAACACCACAAAACAAAGTTTGTGCACCCCTCCTCTTAAAAAGTTTTTTTTACTATACCAATAATGCTATTGGGGGATGCAAGGTTCTATAGATCTCATTATACAAACAAACTAAACTAAACATACAACCTCAATAATCTATAAATGATGTTGAAGATGTTTTTTGGTCAATGAATGACAAAGAATCTTTCCATGTTGAATAGAAGTGCAACTATTTATCCTCCAAATTTTGTGTAAAAACAGAAGACCATCTATAATAATTTGACTTCCAATGAGTGTTTTTGCATTTTTTTTTTAAGCCAACAATTCACACAATACTAATTTCCACAACAACTAGTTTGTCTTTTTAAGGGTTGAAGTATTACTTAATAAATTATATTATCCACATCTTATGATAGGTTGTTTGTTACATTGAAATCTCTTAGACCGCGCATCCCTTGGTTGCATTCTTGGTACTATTGGAAAGCCCTCGACAAAGAGGAGTGCATGGGCTTTGTTTTGTGGTGTAAAAATTATAGAATTTCAAAGTTTTTATCAATTAAAAAATTAGAGAATTGCTTTTACTTTGACTTTGACTAAGGCATTGGCATAGGGCACACTAGGGCACACTATATATTAGTATGTCATGTGCCATTTTCTAATTTTTTTTAATCATGAAAACTTTGAAACTCAATATTTTTTTGTTTGTAAATTGAAACGTCATGAAGCAAAGTCTGTGCACTTTTCCTTGCAAAGAGCTTTCTAACAATACTAAGAATGTAACCAAAGGACACACAATTTTAGACATCTCAGTGTAACCAACAAACAAGCAATTTTATTTATTGTATAGAAGATACTTGTGCCAAACACCAACACATAGTAGTGAGTGTTTTCATGTGTGGAACATTAAAATAAAAATAAAATAAAGTACTTTGTAATATATTATATACTTCAATCCATGCATAGGATGTAAAAGTAAAACTAGAAAGTTTACATTGCATCAAAAAAATAACACAATAATGACACTGATTTTGTGCCTTCACTAATAGGATAATTCAATTTAACTTGATCCCACTATTATATAGTAGGTAAGAAGTTTCTTATGTATAAAACATAAAAGTAATAGTTAAAATAAAAATATATTCTATTATACTAATATTAATTAGTATATAGGTTGAAATTTTAAAATTGTACAAATTTTTACAAACATACAAATTATAGTAAGACCTTATGAGATCTCACTAGCAAGAGAAATCACATTGTGCTAAGAAAAGGGAAATATAGTGCAACAAGTTTACAAAGACTCACAAAAAATACTTTAGCATCCTTGCCAAAAACAAAGACCTTAACCTTCTTTAAGTTAGATGGATCATCCAAAATTAGACTATTTCACATTGGCCACATTGAAAACACATACAATATAAGGTTTGTCACATTGGGCGGATTAGGCCATTGAAGTTAACCAAATGAATGTTTCATACTGATGAATGAACACTGAGGTATCTACCTTCACAAACATAAGACAATTACACCTATTTTCTCAACACATTGAAAATTTATAGTTTATTCATGTGGTGACCCAAAAGTGCATTAACTTTATCTATCATCTATGAGATCCAATTAAAAATTACAATTCAATGATAGGAATCATACTCAAAAACGTTGTTTAAAAGATTTTTGGATTAGTTACCTTAAATGAAATCAAATACACATATTGTGTTATATTGTTGAAAAAATCATCACAAATCTCAATTCTCAAAGGAACTAACCCATTTTAGTTTGCAACTGATTATTCATAATTAAATTATTTTAATTATGACACAATCAATTATATTCTTTATGTTCCTTGTTGTTCCCTAATCCATATGTTTTCCAATTAGACTCAAACCCAAGCTGAAATCCAATCATCCCATCGAAAATCCAAACCAGTAAAAATGCCACAAAAAGTAGGGCAAATTTATTGGTTGTAAAGGGAGAGGAGAGGTTCCTAGGCGAATAATCATAAAAATTGCATTATTATTATTATTATTATTATTATTATATTTCTCCTTAATAAAAAAATTAATTTGAATTTTTTTGAAAAGTGGAGGTGGGGGATTTGGGGTGAAACTATTTGGGGTCTCTCCACCCATCACCCACCCATTCTTTAATGTATGCATAAAGATATATAGATATAGATATACATACATACATCATATCTATTCTATTACAACACTCTTGGAAGTGTAAATCTCAACTATGTCAAAATACAAGAGAAGAACTTAACAAATAAGTCACAACAAAGCATACTTGACTATGTATTACTTAGTGATAAGATTTTCATTTCTGGTGGAGACTTCCATTAAGTGCTTCCAATGGTGAAGTGAAATAGAAGAAGAGATATCATATTGGCATGACTAGCATGATCCACTATGTAGCAACACATCAAGGTTATGCAATTGACAATCAACATAGGAGTTGCACGGCTTATTTTTGAAAAAACATGATGCAAATGAGTAAGGATATTTTACAAAGTATTTATTAAAATAAGAAGAAGTATGATTACCTCCTCCATATCCAAGTTAGTACCATAGTTACTTACATATCATGTTAATTTGACTCATTAAATGAAAGTGTGAAAGTATTCAAAAGAAAGGGTTTTATGAGAAAGCAAGTTTGTGTACCATCTATGTACCAAATGGGCATGTCAAATAGAAGAACTAACAAAGTACCCATTAATAAGTTGTTCTTGAGTTTTAGAATTGAGGTGGATAAAATAATGGTTCTTGCATCTTCATTTTTGTTTATGGTTTAATTCATTGTATATGGTCTAAAAACTAGTTGCACTTAGAATCTATACTTATAGCATGCTTTCACCAATCGATGATTGCCATTACATCTCAAGGGAAAACAAATATTTTCTATGTATTAACCTTCAAAGGTAGTTGAATATTTTTGCCCTCAATCTTGGTAAAGATTGTGCATTTCAGAATATGAAGATGTATTTGAAGGTGCCAAAAATTTCTAGTTGTCTTGATTTTTTTTGGTGAACTTATAAAATACAAATGAGAATGTTGCATAAAATTTATGATTTAAAAAAAATGTTGCTATGTAATTTGTAAAAAAATATTTTATTCACAAACAAGCAAAAGTGGTGCAATTTCATATATAATGTCACTTTATCAATGCATGAACCATAGAAGAAAGTTCCAAATCACTTGCTATATAACCCCATATACAACATTGCTAAACTAATTCCTATACTTCTTTCCTTGGAAAAGATATAATTCTCTCCATGATACATGCTGATGGTTTACTAATAGATTTCTAATGATGTGTCACACTTTGTAACTCCCCTTCATATTGAATCATTACTTACTATAAATTTGTATCATTGTACCAAAGATGGAAAAGTAACTCCACTACACAAGTATACAAATGGTATGCAATTTTTTAAATTACTCACACATGTAGTTGAGTGGATATAGATTTTCTCACTTTTGTAATAAGCATCAAGTATAAATGTAGTAAATTGTCTACAATGATTGGGTTTGAAATCACCACATTTGAGGTTCATACAAAGAGAAGGATATGTATATCCAAGCACATGTTTTGATCATTATGTGAGAATAGTAACCTCTTGACACTTAGAGGTGACATTTATTTTCTAGGTATAAAATTCACTACCTTTGATTTGTACTTCATACCTTCAAAAATAATATTCATTCTTTGTAGGACATGAAGATATTAAAAAGATTCAAGGATAGAAGTGGTTAGAAGGTAACAAATTGTGTAATGATTATTTATGCTATGCCTTTCATCTTTTGGAAGTACTACAAAGCTTGGCTTGTCAATGTAATCATGTCTTGGTATTTGAATATACCTCTACTTGCTCTTACATACTTATAGTGAATTGTACCATATTTGACCTAAACTACAAAGCCAAACCCATATAAGAGGTTGTAGAATACATTTCATATTTCAATTTTTTTTTCCAAAAATTGGACAATTTGCATCAATCTACAGTGCAACTATTCTTAAATCATACCAATATCCAATAACTCTATTTTCTTCAATGTTAAATGTGTGTCTCCGCACATCTTAATGACATTGTTGGTTCTCCATTACCTTAAAGGGGTAATACATATGTAAAAGATAGATTTTCCAAGTTTCCAAAACATGCTACATCAATCTATATAATTCTAATACTATAAAAATTCTAAAAAGCAATACTCTTGAAGTATTATTATTGATTGCTAATCTTGACTGGGCTCGTATACAAACATCATGAATGCAAATGACCCTCCTTAATGTAATAAAACTCTCTAATGCAATGTGTCAAACTAGTTCCAACTCAACTCTATACACAAGTTATATACAAGTTCTATTGTAGATGACTTTAAGTTTAAATCATTAGCTATCAAATACTCCCCATCTCCTACTAAAAATAACTTCAAGCACAATTTTTATCCCACTAAAAAGCTATGTTTTTAATTTCAACCATTGAATAAGCGTTGGCCGTGTTGAATGACCTCATGGAGGCAAGTCGCAAGCTATTAGGGAGCATTCCTTTCCTAGAAAGCTTGGCCTTGCTCATATGAGGCATCTTGTACTTGCTGCTTCTTCAAACAGTCATATTGACAATGGATTCAATGACTACTTTGGCACTATGAAAATTGTTCATGAAGGGGGTCAAGTTTCCTTGTTGCAAGTATTTAGGTTGGAAGCAGATCCTTTTAGAATCCCATTGTTGCCAGCCACCTTTAAATCATCCTGAATGATGAGTGAGCAGCATTTACAAACATTACTCAGATATGATACTTTCCACATCAATTTTGGATACCTAAATGACAACACCCAAACTCGAGATTTTGCATAGATCTAGGGGATGGGTGGCTAGTTTTTGAATGCATGTAACACTACCACAAACACTAAAAAATTAATTAATCCCTTGTGAGATAATTTTTGGAGGTTTTTAGTGAGACAAAGGGAATACTTGCTAAAGAAATTGATGATATTAGTCAGAATTTCGGTTTCACCTTCAACTCAAATCTAGTTGAGCTCAGTTACAAAATCCAAGTCCAATGGTATACTCCTTTTCAAATTGATCCTACGCACAAAGTTGGTTGCACTAAATAGAATGAAAACAGCAGTTTCCAACTTGATCAAGTGGTTCAAGGCATTATTTGACAAAATTCTCCATGGCAATTACCAATTCCACTTGCTATGCAAATAATAGATCGTTCACAGAAATAGCAACTGTAACAGTCAGTTACAATCAACAGAAGTTCCCCAAAATCATAGCAAATGCTCCAAAGGTGCACCTTTTCAGTCAACTGACTGCATCTCATCAAAGTGCATCACAAATCTTAAACTCACTGGATTTGTAGTGCAATGCCACATAAAAATCCAACAGCCTTGCTAACAGAAACTCCATTTCTTCACTCAACCAAACATGTGCAAGTGTACTTTTTCCTCTATCAATGATAATTGTCCATGTGTTTCAAAAACATACAAAACATGTGCAAGTTAAGTTACATGAGAAGTAAGCAACAAACAGTCCATCACACCATTCCCAAATGAGCATTCCACTTGTTGGAGACTCCAGTTGTATCATTGAGCAGCCATTTGTTATTATGACAAGAATACCCATCAAAAAAATCATCTTTGGGTGTAGTGTTACACACTAAAATAATGCAGTTACAGTTACATACCCATTGGTCTTCCTCTTTCTGAATCCTACTAAAATATTTTGTCTTCCCTTTTTTTCTCTCCTCCTGATAAAAATAAAATCACCAACTACAGTCATGGACCCAATTATTACTCGTAAAATATTAAGTTCCCAAGTTCTTCCTACACAAAAAAAAACAAGCCAGGCTTGCCGCCTGATAACAGTTGCACTCCTTGGCCGCACAACAAGCAAGCATAGCATTGCATTGCCTGTTGCTCCTCCTCTCTCATAGACATTGACCACTCATGATGGGAAAACATAAGTGGTCAAAGTCTATGAGACTCCACGGAAAATGCTTCCGTCCGGAATGAAATCACAGAGCCCAGCTCAAGGAGTGCGACGGTGACAAGCGACGGCATCCATCCACCGGGTATGTCATTCAATTAATCAATCAAAAGCCGCACCAGAACGTGATACGGAGTGGACGGCGACGGAAACGGCGAGAACAGCAACCCGATCTAGGAAAAAGCTCTGCTGCATCTTCAACATCGCACCAGGTATCCACCGGGTATCAACAATCACAGCCGCACCAGGCCGTGATGCAACGGTGACGGCAACGGCGACTGCGACGGTGACGGCGAGAACATCAGCCCGATCTCTCCGGGAAAGGAGAAGCTCGACTGTTGCTGCTGCTGGATCTTGAAGGCGAAGTGCTGGCTTTGCTGTGGACTCGGGTACAGCGGATTGGACGGGAGGTGCGCGAACGTGGGCACAGTGGGGTAGAACGGCAAAACATCCGTGTTGTTACTGTTTAGCAGTGCGCCGGTTCCGGAGGTGAAGTCATAGCGGGCGCACTTGAATTGAGGCGCCTCGGGAATGTCCTTGAAGTCCGGGAGCGGGGCACTAGACGTCGGCTGGTGGTGGATGCTGGGGCTAAAACTTGTGCTCTCCTCGCGTTGCCGTCGTAAGCCTCGTGACGCGGCGGTGGAGATCGATGGAGGGGAACGAGACTGGTCCGAGTCACTGGAAGAGGAGGACGACTGGTGGGTGCAAGAAGACGCAGAAGTCGATGACGAGGGGCTCGTGCTCGTTTGCTGGTCTTGGCAGGCGGGATGGGCTTTCTTGTGGGCTACGAGGTTGCACTTGAAGGCGAATTTCAGACCGCACTTGCATTCGATGGGCTCGCCGCAGAGCTTCTCGTGGTCTCGAACATCAACCTGAAGCATCAGCATCAGCACGGCACATATTAGTCACAGCACGATGCATGTCCGAGTCAGCACAAGTAATGGAAGGTCAATATTTGCAAGAACATACACGATGTAACAACAAAATAAACCATGCAACAACTTGCAAGTTCGATGGAATACTAAACGAACTTGTACTTAGCCGAAGTTAAGTAGCATTATCTTTAAAGAAAAAATATTAAGGGGCTTTCACAACATCCCCAAACAAACTAGTCATGTGGAGGGCACTACATGTGAAATGTCACCGACTAGCAGCATGTCGGACAATCAATTTGAAGACGGATGCTCGCAGCAGCAAGGACTAGGTGTTCGATGGTGACAGAGGCTAAGTGGCCTTCCTAATCACGATTAGTTCACTAATGCTAACTAATTACGAGTAAAAACAACATGTGGGTGTGTGCATGGGCATGGCGTTATAGTATTAATACCTCGATGTAGAATCTCTTCCCACACTTGCGGCATCCGAAGGGCTTCTCCCCCTCAGAATGCTTGCGTCCGTAGTGTCGTCGAAGCTCGTACAGTCCCACGAACGTCTTCTTGCACTTGGGGCATCTCGAGGGAATCTTCTTGTTGTGGCCCGCCTTCAAGGAGTTGCTGAGCGTGGGCAAGGACAGGAGCCCCGCTTTGCTGGCGGCGCTCCCGTCGGAGTAGTGCGTCTTGTGATGCATCTTCATGGTCTGCGGATTCTTGAATGTCTTGTTGCACCCGTCGTGCTCGCATCGGAAGGGACGCCGGTTTTGGATCAAGTCCACGGATACCACGGCGGCCTCGATACTCTCGTCAGTCTCTGACTTCTCAACCTGGGAGAAAACAACCGAGTCAGTCACACACAACAGTCAGCCAACTAGTAAATCGAATATAACGAAAGTTCTCCGATAACATTCTGAAAAGAAGGCAGGAATGTTTCATTACAAGGTCAAGTAGGTACCTTAACGGCTTGCGACGTGCAAATTGGCGAGATGGCTCGGGTGTCGATGACGAGCTTGGATGCGTCGACGGCCTGGAGCGCCGCTTTCTGTTCACATGCTTGCTGGAAAAGAGAGCTCCCCAGACGATCACTCTGGCTCGGTTGCTGCTCGAAGAACGAAAGGCAAGAAAACTGCGACGACGACACAGACTGACGAGGCGATCCGGGTCCGGGTGCCACCATGTTCTTCAAAGTGCTGACCAAGTTGGGGTGCATCACGGTCGCGACTCCATTGATCTGGTTCAAAAACTCCGAGTCGTTGCCCAGGAAGAGGAAATCCGAGGCTTGGTCGTCAGTGGGGTAGACGGAGGATTCGCTCAGGGGCACCGAAGACGACTGGGTGGACGAGTTGAAGAAGCTCGTTGGACCAAAAAGCTCCGGCCATGCAGAGCCGAAATTCGGCACGTCGTTGAAGCTGGAGAGCAGGGATTGGCCGGATCCGAACGACACCGTCCCATTCTCGTTCATCATGAGGGTGGGATTGGACGACATTGGTGGCATGGAGGCGAAGATGTTGCTCTCGTTGTAGAAGGAGAGAGTGGCCGCCATTGTGACGAAGCTTGGTTTCAAATTTTTTTAACGAATTTTGTACTAATGTCTAACTCAGACCTCCACACGAACTTGGAGGGGGATTCACTTCCACACCTCCAAACACGGGGGATCTACAAAAGAATTGAAGGCAGACGAATCTGCGAAGAATGAAGAATTAAGTCTGGGAAAAACCAACAAAACCCTCCAACGTCAACCTTTCCAGTTGCCTAGAAAACGTTCAGTTTAGAAGTATCTTTCTTTTTCGGCCATTTGTGGCTGACAACACCCTAGGATTCCTAAACACAACTGAAGAAAATTGCAACAGCAAACCCGCTAGACATCACAATGTCCAGCGGGTAGAAAAACTCACAAGTACTCACACTCACCCAAATCTCACTACAATCTCGGAACGCCGACAGTAGTGATTAGAATCACACTCGTACTCAAACGAGATCCCAGTGCGTGCTCCAGATTGCAGAATGCCGAAAGCCAAATTCTATCGATAATTCGGCATTCTCAATATCACGCAACGGTGCGCGATTCCAAAGTACATGAAACTGGTGACGAATTCTGAACACCCGTAAGCAACTCGGCGCATGACCAAGATGCGAAACCTCACTATCAGATTCACAGACGGGGTTCGGGTGGCTAATACTACAATGCAGCTTAGATTCCGCACGAAGATCAATTCGGGAGCCCACGAAATTACTGCAACCGGGCTCCTGTCTAAGCGCTGAGCACTGAGCACTCTAACTAACTCCCAAGGTAGATACTGACGGGGAGCATGAAGAGAACTGATGAGTTCTAAATGCTGGCTCTCGTCCTAAAAGGCAGAGATCTCAGAGACAGTTGCAGCCCGGTTGTAGGCAGTAGGCCGAGTTGTAGCCCGAGTTGTAGCCCGAGTTCCAGGCCGAGTTGTATGTAGCCTGAAATGCAGTCTTCATTACTGTCTTTCTAGAAAGGGCGGGCGGGACGGGTTCGAGGAGATGGGAAGCCCGCGCAAGTGCTTTTATCCCCGTCGTCGACTACAGGAATCCTGCACGATGATGCGAACCAAGAGAACCATCTGGATTCCGGAAGCAGACGGAGCTTTTCTTTTCTTTTCTTGTCCTTGACAAAAAATGAAAATTCATTGCAAAGAGTAAATTACAAAACCCGGCCGAGTAGCAGAGCAAGTCCTGGCCGCGTTCGTCGCGACGCGAGGGCCGTCGTCGCGGCGCTTGGTGGGGCCACGAACCAGCAGGGAGATACTTGGGCTGCCCACGGGTATTGGGGAGGTATAAGAGGTTCTCGTCCGAGGATCGCGTTCACGAACGTTCACGTCCGAATTCGACGAGCGGGTAAATGAGAAGCTGAGAACGCGCTCGTTCGCGGTGGCTGTTCGCGTTCCCGGTCACCGACCTGAAGGGGGGAACTCGGTGCCCTGTCGGGAACTCGGTGCACTGTCAGTGAGATTTTATTGGAAACCCCTCTGTATTTTGTTGCATGTGATATTTTTTTTCAATTTACAACCGGGGCTTGGCTATTGTCGTCCTTGTCGTGGAGATATATTTTTAGAGGTAGGTGCCAATTTTGCCCAACTCCAGTGCATGGAAAAAGCTTTTGCAGGGCTAGGGCAGGCACCTCCTATCATAGAGTCAAGCACGCAGTGGAGGGGTCTAAACAGGAGGGGCGTATCACGATTGGGGAGGGGGGGGATATTTCGTTGTTTTTATATTTTATATTTTATATTTTTTTTTTCTGATGGGGAATCAATCGCATCTACTAGCCAGTTCTTACAATTGGGCCTCGGTGATTTTCTAGGCTTTGCAGAATTAGCAAAGTTGCTGTAGAGTCGTTTGATTCTTGATAGCCATTTTTAATACAATATTCCAAATTCGTTGATAGGCTTTGTAGCAACTTACTACATTTGATACATTTGGAGCTTTTTTTACAAATTTACTACAAACATTGTAGCAAATTTGACTAATTGTTCCAAAAAAAATTATGGTATCCCTAATGGATGTTGAAAACATGAGCTCTTATAGCATATAATGTGTAGTTTAGGATACCAAGATGTATTTGAAAATATAAGAAAGTTTTAATTGATTTAAATTTTTGTGTGAACTCAAAAAATATCAACGGAAATATTGTATGTAATTTATAGATTGTGATTTGCAATTTTCTTAAAATGTTGTACTCATAAAATAGGTCAAAATGGTACAATTTTACATAAACTATTATGCCATCAAGGTGTAGAATATGGAAGGTAGGTCCAAATCACTTGCAAAATTTTGTGCTACATAGATATGTTAGTTGTAAAAGTAGCCATGCATTGCTTTTGCAATTAACATTGCACAAGAAGTAGTAAATTGTTTGTACAATAATGGATCTACAAAAACAATACTACTAGTTCATACAAGGAGAAAAGAATGTGCATATAGGTGTGTATTGATTGTATGTGGGAAGTGAACTTATGGCACTTGGAATTGACCTTCATTCCCTTTGATTTGTTCTTCATTCTTTGGCAAATGGAATTTACTCTTTATAAGACATGAAGACAATGAGCACATTTAGAGATAGAAGTGGTTAGCAAGTAACAAAATATACAATGATTACAGACTATGTTGTTCATTATTTGAAAGTGTTATAGACCTCTGATAATGGAATCCAATCAGACTACAAAATATACTTATGAACGTAAATGTTTTCACAAGGAGCCCAAACCACCCAACCATAGATAGAGATCCATCTCCAAAGAGAATCCCCTCACCCCTAAGCTCCATTTTATATAATAGAGACTATCAATAAAGGTTATTAGTCCTTAAGATAAACTAAAACTTCTTTTCTACTTTTAACTTTCTATCCTTGATTCTATCTAAAACCATCCACTAATGTAAAAATCTTAGTTATACTTCTCTAATCACCTCTTATATAAATCTTGATCCTCTACTTGGAGTTATCTAACTTAAAGTTTCAACACACTTCTTTTTATTTGGGAGTTGTTTAGCTTTAATGCACTAGTCATCCAAGTAAAGTTGTCTAACTTCATTAGCATAAATCCATCATTTGGAGATATCCTTTCATCTATCAATACATTCATCCATTAAGGTTCAAAGGTTATCACAAGGGTCATGACAACAAATTAAGTTGTTATTTGTTTGAAAGTATTACAACATTGACCTATATATGTAGTCATGTTTTGATATTTGAATGTACATCTATTTAATCTCATATGCTCTAGTGAATTATACTATATTTCATCCAGAATAAAAATATATGCCTATAAATGGCCCATATAATACATCTTGCAACCCAAATCCCCCCCCCCCCCCCCCCCCCCTAATTGGATAATTTGCATCAATCCATGACACAACTATTTTTAAATCATGTTGGAATCCAATGAGGTTGTTTCTAAAAATATTTCAAATATGGGTTTCCACACACTTCAAAGACTTTGTAAGTTTTTCATTTCCTCTAAAGGTTAACCCTTGGGCATTCAATCATCCACTAAGTAGATGATAAATGTTGTGAAAAGTAAACTTCATCTCATTAGTATTCATTAAAGAAGTTTCAAGAAAAATTGTATAATATTGAAAGAAAAAAAAATAGCGTACATACACTAACGAGGTAAATGTATTTGGATAGGTTCAATTATTTATTTTTAACTTTCAAAAACAATATTATTATCTTTAGATTGAACACTTAAGATTACGAAATTAGTCCAAGAAAAATTATTCTAGCCATTTGCCTTGATAGCCCTTTGCACTCCTTTACATTGAAACTCATTTTATAACCACATAGTCCCTTTGATATATTTTCCATCTCCATGTTTAATCCCCACAAGACAATTGATCCTCAATTTGCTTCTAAAAGGGAGAATTATAAATTTGGATAGGTTCCCAAAAGTCAATTTTAAATGAGTTTTTTCAAGATTTACACAAAAAGTATTATTACTTCTTTTTTCTTTAATTAAAAGTCCAAATCAAAAGTCATTATCTTCAAAGTTTTTAATGAAGGCAAGCAACTTTAGAAAGCATGTTTGAAATCCTTCTACTTTGAAATTTTACATACATGTAACTTAGATGATATGAAAATTAATGATAAAAAAACAAAAAATTTAAACACAAAGGACATATATATTGTACAAATATCAAGCTAAGAAGATTCAACTAAGTCTATCAACCATGTTTAGCAAGGTCAAATTCTTTTCTCTACTTTTAATGCTACAATCTTGCAATCTATGTAATCAAAAATTTTGAATTTTTCCAAAATCATATTTTTTTTTATGACAATGGATATTGTTATGTTATTTTGGGGCTAACAATGAAAAGAGATGGTTAAGATCCAATTTTGTCTATTGAATGAATTAAAAACCTATGTAGGATGGAAGAGAAAAAACACCATACTCTTTTTTAGAAATTGCTAGTATGCATTTGCAATGCATGATCTATTAGAATTCCCTCAAGGTGATACTATTGATTTTTCTACTTAAGAAGTTGTTTAATCCATAGATCACCTTATTATAATTCATACTTTGGATTTATACCTATTGATATTCTAATTTAAAGAAGATAAAGAAATTTAGTTATACCAAAATGTTCTATACTATTATTTACATGTCTAAAGACAATATTAGATTTTTTTATAGATAATTTATATTTAGTTAGGATATTCTTAACTAATTCTTCAAATTTTCACTATAGTTTTATTTTTTTCCAAAAAAATGTCAAGGAGTAAAAGGATATAATTTCACTTAATTTGGAGATGCTACAAAGGCCAAGGGCTAGACCACATTTGGCCTTGTGGAATTTTATCTTCAAGGAAAATTTCTTTTTGTTTATTTACTTTGAATTCATATTTGGAATGAGGGGACTTGAATTCCAATGAGCATGAATATCATAAAATATATAATTAACCACTCTACCATAGGTGCAGTTTTTACATTTAATCACTTGGATCAAAATTTGAAATTTTTTTCAAATTTAGAGTAGATGTAGTATAGCCCAAGCCATTGCAAAGGTTTGCATTTTTTTCAATATCTAACACCTTTCTTTATAATAAAATGATTGCACCTTAAAATGAATCATCTTTATAACTAACTTCAATGATAATTGATCATACTATTTTTCAAAATATTAACCAGTGGAAAAAGCACAATCATAATGTTAAAAACTATTTATGGGGAATTTTTGAAGAATTTCCATTTCCACATATTTTTTTAAAGAAATCACTAATTAGCAACAATGGAGAATCACATTATTGTACCGTGTTCCTTTGTAGTCCCATAGGAACATAGAGGAAAAAGAAGGAAAAATCATTTCAATCCAAGTCCAATTTCTCTTTTTGGTGAAGGAGAATAATTAGGAGGGTTGCCTATCATAAGTGATAGAGTTGGCACTTTTTTTTTTTGTGTTAGATAACCATTTTATTTTCTAAAATTAAGGTTTGACAAATGCTGGAAATAGTAAGCTTTTGCTAATATTCTTTTTATTTCAACATAAATATTTTTGTATTTTTGAAAGATTATAATTTGTAATCTTATTGACCAAACAAGATTATAATTTGTATTCTTAGCTTTTTTTTAAGAGCTAGGGGATGACCTCCCTCGTTTACCCTACCCCCCACCCCACCCCCCAAGTCATTCCAAGGGTACATATAAAAAAAGCCCCCCCTATTTTGTATTGGATTCATTTATCTTCTACATCTCTCTCACATAATTCGGAAGGCTCTGATTGCATATATGAATTCAAAATTTTCAAATTTTGGTCATAGATGACTCTAAACGACCAAGTGATGGTAGTGAGGTACCCAAACCAAATGGTGAGGTTGTAGGTTCAATATCTAGTGGCAGTAGGCTCTTTACCTTGTGTGAAATTAGCCTCTCTTCTTGATGGAAAACCCTTGTAGTGTGTTTCCTGAACATGCTTGTTAAAATTTAATTAATTAATTAATTAATTAATGCAAATTTTTTCATGTGTGGCAAATAAAAATTTCAACCTTTTCCCTAAGGGGGGTGACTCACCCCACCTTCTTCCTGGTGTGAATGCATCATCCCAATTGCAGGATCCTTGATTGTTAGGTAGTGTCTGCCTTCACTCCCTCAGGTGGAAACTTTGGTGGAAATATTGATGACTGCAGAGACATCCGTCCTGCTGCTTCAGCAATGGTGACAGGGAATGTTGGCAACCACTGAACCATCAAAACTGAAAATTCTCAACGGACTCACTGACTGGGTGCAGTCACGAGATGGGATCAGAAGGGGAAGTTATTAGTTGGTGAGTTTGACTCCTTTTTGAGGTCCAAGCAATCTCATAAGTTAGTGGATGCTTTTGTGTCGAACCTTTCTCCATCTTGTTAATGAGTGTTTTTTTTGTTTTTTTGTTTTTTCTTTCATGACAATTTTGAATGAGAAAACTAATTTCACGGAGGTGTAGTTTGGGGTTCCTTTTTTCAAATTTAAAAAAATCCAAATTATGGAGCGTTTTATTGCATTCACATGTTGTCTATAGTTGATGGTCCAAACCACACTGACAATTCAGGATGTTCACCTTTTTTCAAATTTGAAAGTCAAAAATCTCAAAAGTTTAGGGTGGAAATCATCTCTTATGGTTTATTTATCATGAAAGGGTGGCATTGTGTCCATACATCCTTACCACAAGTTATGGTTTATGGGCACTGTCTTCTGGACATTACTTAGACCATGGCATCATCAACTGTGATTTTTCTGAATCCCAGTTTTCAAATCCCATCTACGACTGCATTCACACTGACACATTGGGGTCATGGTTTAATTGGTTGATGTGAACACAGCCTCCCAGTCACACTGCTTTGTTCACACAGTGTCCCAATATACCAGCTACAAGAGAATCCACAATACCCTTCCTGCCAATTGTCAACAAGCTCCACTGACCCTGAACTAATAAGGCAATTTTGATATGTCAAAACCCCTCTCAAATGCCAATTCCCTCCATTTTTTGTGCGCTGTTTTCTGCTTTTGTAAACTTGCCAAAGAATACATCCCACAAACTAGGAAGGGAGTATTTTCCCTACGGATTCCTCCCTTCCCTAGGTCAATGGCATCCCGCCACCGTGACTCCAATAATCCCATGCACCCACCCCAAATCCTCCAAACCAGGGTTGGGTAAGCTTAATCCCTCAGCCACCTTTACTGTGCATATTGAGGCTGCCAACAAAAATTCAAAATGCCACCTCGCAGTTGACAACAAAATTTGCACCAGAGATTGTCATGGATTTAGGGAGCACACTGGCTTGTTTGTTTGTGCGCAACCCCAACGGCATATCTCATTATTGACTTCAAAGAATGTGGCCCAGCCTGCCTGAGCCAAAAGCTTGGAACTGATAAACTTAAGCTTTGCTTCCTGAAAGTTTCAGGCCGCACCACGGCACGCACGCTGTAAGGTATGTTTATGAGTTTCCATGACTGATCCCGGGGTTTAGGGTTCCTGGAAGCCTCACGGTGGACCCACCAGACCATGGTGAACATGGGTGGTGTGGTAGATTCGCTCCTCATGTTTGGGCGTGCCTGTGAGGAAAACAAGGGAAGGGGAGAGAGGGAAGGGGGGCTTCGCAGTTCCCAAGACAGAAGGGGGATAAATATGGATTGAAAAGGGGGGGGGGAGCCTGATGTGAATCCCCCCAACCCTGCCTGTCGAGATGAGCGGGAACCCCTCACTGTAGTCGGGTACGCAATTCATAAAAGTTATGCAATGGTTCTTCCATTTGTTTGAATTTTTTTTCATAAGTTAATATTCCAAACTGGAGGGGATTCCATACTCCAACAGCATGAGCAACTACAGTTTTTTGTTTTCTTTTTGGCAGTTTTCAGAATGTCTCCATGTGTAAGTTATTCACAATACAAGGTTTTTATTCAATTACCCTTTATGTTTATTTTTATATTTTTTTGCTTTTACCTTTTTGCGATGTTTAATGAGAGGTTTTATGAAATCCACTTTTGTGTTTCACCTTTGCTACTAGAACACAATGAAAAGAAAGCAACTGCAATGAAATAAAAGCTCTAAGGTATCATGTGGTGGGAGATCCTCCCTCACAGATAATGCAAGGTTGAGTGTAATGTAATGTTATTGTATTTATGATAGCAAGCCAAATGCAGATGGACGGGAAATGACTGAAGCAGTGAGTGAATGCCTGAATGGATACCCATCCAAAAGATGTGAAAGATACTGCAAGCTTTTAATTTACTGCAAATGCAAAACTTGCTTCATTCCAGTGAGCCTTGAGGACAGTCCATGTGAAGGACAAACTTTACAAAGGAACAATTTGAAGAGGCAACCTCCATGCAACCTTGTGTCGCACTGACTCGCATTGCATTAAAACCATGTAAAACAGAGGACTTTACATTCTGTCAGCTGGTGTTTACTGCAAACAGGAAGGACTTTTGGAAAAATAAAAATCAAAGTCACTTTTAAGTTATTGTATGCTGTGTCAAATTGTCAACAACAGATGGAAAAAAAAATTAAATTAAAAAAATTAAAATTAAAATTAAAGGACAAGTTTCATATGCATGGATTCTATGCAGTAATTGACCACCAATTTGATGTATGGTAGAAGTACACTAAAATTAATAAATAGTGTTAGGTGATAATTAGTGTTGTCCCTTGTTTTTAACCCCCAATACTATTTTCCAACGTATGTGTAAATAGTGTTGAGGTACTTAACTCCCACTGTCAAACTCTGGCATTTCCTTGGAGAACTCTATTTTTTGCTACCCTTCCCTAAAAATCTCAATTTTTGCCTCCCTTCCTTAAAGAACTCTCTTTTGGCTTGCTTCCTTGTCCTGTTCTTCCCTTGTCTGGTGACCGCCTTGAAGAGATTGTGAGGGGAGGTGAAGAGCTCTTTAGTCCATCACTCCTTCTCTAGTGGCTAGTGATGGTGGTGGTTATATTCCATGATTTCCCGCCTCAATTTCAAACATTTCTATTGCTATCTTTTTTTTGGGGTATGAGATTGAACATTGGATGACACCATTGGATTTGTCTTTTTCTCCTCTATTTTATTTTTGTTGCCATTCTTTTTACAACCACATTTTTACTTTTTTTCGTAGCCGACCATGGAGCACCTTCCACTTTCCGCGTTTCCCCCCAATACCCCTCCACGCCGTCTTCAACAAGCCTTTACATTTCAAGTGGCTATCGTACCACAATAGAAGTTCCTATGCTCATTTTTTCAAATGAAAATTGGAACTATCCTATATGGGGTTTGATTGATAATATTCTTGGGGTTTCTTATAGAGCAAGCCCTAAAGGTTAAATGGACCAAGCCATCTTCCTCAAATACTTTCTAGAACCTCATGTATATCAAGCCAATCTTCATCAATGCATGAAGATCATGTGGCTTGATAATTGTAGTGGCCATATTGTGATCCTTAGATTGGTTGCTGTCCTAACTACCAAAAAGACAATTTTAAAATTTTTGCCTCTATGTTCTACTCATCTTTGCCAACTAGTAGATACATTCTTCATTTCAAAAATCAAAGATGCATAGACAAGACAGTGGAAAGCCAAGAAATTGAGTTGATATAACAAAATACTTGGCAAAATGCACATAGGCAGATGGACAATGGTCAAAGAAGTTGACAAATCTTGGGAAACGTTTCTTTTTTACAATTAGCTACTAAAAGTATAGAAGATGTTCATGGAGAGGTGGATTGTGACAACATGTCCTATGCTAGAAGAGCAATGGTTCATTGTGGCTTGGCATTAGGACTTGATGGATCTTGGAGTGTAGAAAAATTGTTTCCACGTCTCCAAGAGATAATTGCAAAACATTTGCAATACTTTTAAGGGTAAGAACTACCCAATTTCAATAGGGCAATTTAAAATCCTTTTTGATATTTTACTATTTTTTTCCTCAAATTTTTGGCCTACAGCTAGGATTATTATATTGTGTTTTTTGTTGCTATATTTAGCAACTTATACGTACACTTTGAAAATTTTCAACATTTCAACATTTCATTGTCTATTTCAACATTTCATACATTGTTTTTTTTCCACCACTCTAACTTCTATATTTTGTTCCCATCTAACACTAAATGCACTCTCATAAAAATGTTGAAATGACCGAATTTTATTATAGAGCTAAAATAGTATTAGAATGGGTAAATAATGTTCTAACACTAACCTTGCAAATCACAATTAGTGTTATTGTTGACAATTAGTGTAGCCAACACTATTTACTAATTTTAGTGTACTTATTTTGGATAACTTAAGCATTTCAACATGTAGGATGTGGGAAATTCCTTGAGAAAATGAAATCAATGTGTGCAAACGTAAGGATGAGGAAGAATGCAAAAATATATATAATTCTTTTTACTTAAGAATGATTATTATATAAAATATAAATGTGGATTTTTCATTCGGACTCATTTCAATCTTATCAACTCACCTATTGTAGTTAGCTCGACACTTCTTCTTAGGCCAAGAGGGAAGAGATGACCGGAGGAAAAGGTACAAACAAAGAATCTTTTTCAATGACCATTACATCCCATTGTTGTTCACAATACGTTAGCCTACAAAGCCATGACAAGGGGCTTGTCCAAAATAGGTTCTTCTATTGTACACCTAAATGAAGAAAGCATGTCCATCAAACCTCAACATTAAGGACCTCCTTGCATCTATTGGTACGTGGGTGCATTCATCTATATTAGAATATAGAAAGCATTTTTATATATCTTTTATAATTTGGAATTGGCACTAACATTTCAAAACTCATTTTCTTATTTGCACATTTAAGGGTGCTTCACACATAGGCCAACCAAGTCGAGAGGCCGTGGGAGTTCATGGCCAAACTTTGGGTGAGAGTCCAAAGAAATGGGCAATAAATTGCCAATAAATGAGTAATTTGACGGACTCTCGACTAAAGTTTGGGTCACCACTTTGTGGTGACCCAAACTTTGGTCGAGAGTCTGTCATGAGGCCATTGCCATGTAGGAACTTGGACTTCCATATAGGCACTTTGGAGGGCGATGGACTGGATTGTACCGCCTTGTGTGAAAGGTTGAGAGGCCAAAATCAGGGTTTTCTGAAATTTGATTGGTGGAGGCTAACGGACTCTCAACCTTAGGCCCATGTGTGAAGCGGCCCTCACTAATGATTGATTGAACTATTCCTATTTTTAGTAATTTTTTTGTTGACTAGGCTTCACATGTAAGCTTATCCTAACAATATCCTCAATCCCAACCTACTTCATGAGAGAATTCAATTACACTATGTAAGGGTTAGATTCAATATAAATGAAATCATGTCTATAAAAAAAGGTGACATATGTCATTTTGTAATTGGTGTGAGGTGATGTGGGGCCCTCATAATTTGATGTGGAAATTCAATTTTGATACTAAAATGTTGAATCAAACCTTCACTTGTGGTGGTATGCCCCATAATTTTAACACAAACTTGCACTTATTTGGAAATTATGCCAATTTTCAAAGCACACTAAATTCATCATATAGATAGTATATTTTCAAAAAGTTAAGCATTGGTTTGATGAATGAGAAGTTCTAAAGACAAAAAAAACTCTTGGAACCTCTCTCTATTCATCATCTAAATTTTCAACATCAAGAGTGATAACAAATTAACCTCCAGCTGATTCAAGAGAAAATGAAATAAAGTGACCTAAAGTTCTCAAGGAAAAATATAGGAATAATTCTTTTTCTATCACTATATTTGGTAGGGGTTATAGTATTTTAGGCACCCATAGGCATCAGGGCATCAATTTAGAATGCTAGAGCATAATCAATTGCCTCATTTAAATGAGAATGTTGGATCCCTCCATTTCAAAGTCACTATACAACTACACAGTAGCAACTTGTTTTCGTGTACAGTAGCAACTTCCTGAAATGTACACAGTTTGTACATTATTGATGCAATGAGAACTGAAAGTAAAATGTACAAATAGTGTACATTGGACCTCCTACCTTATCTCCGTCATTTTACAAGCGTGGCATGTGATGCATGTGATTTATCAATTATGGGCACAGGGCCTGCATCAGAAACCAAAATCCATGAATCTTCAGCCTCCTGAGCAGAGTGGATGCATTTGATCATAGTTATGTAACCGTAGAACCCATAGTTTAAATCCAACTTCAGTTTACATACTTTTTTAAACAAAAACAAAAACATAGTTTAAATCCAACGTTGTGCCCACTCAACTGCTCCCTGCCGGCTGCCTCCCAAAGTAGAAACAGACATACCCAACGTCCCAACTCCAGCAGAATCCACAACTGCTTTTGCTATCCTTGTCTATAAGATAATGCATCACACTAAATGCACTAAAGTGTCAATGTAGGAAGGTACAATTACTTAAAAAACAGAACAGGGAAACTATTACATTGTACAGCTTCTGTGAGTTCTATAACATAATTTTAATTGCAGCTTGAGAAAAGAATAGTTCAAGAGGAAGAGCTTGGGGGATTCCTTTTGACAAATCAAGAGTCCATTGACTCCATTTCTTAGAGATTGACCTCAAAAGTATGACAAGGTTCACAATTAGAATGACAAGCACTTAAAAAATTATATCAAACAAACTTCAAGGAAGGTAAAGCTGTTCTATCAGGTAAGTACACCTAAAATCAACCATGAAATCAACCGCTCCTGAAAACCGACCCCTATTTTTGAAAGGAAAACTGAACAGGGAGGATACCCAAAATGGGGAGCATTAGAAGGACAAGTGTAAGAAGGAGTTGGGGGACATTTGGGGTATTGGGGCAGCTCTATTTTTTAATACTGTGGAGGCCATGGTCACCTTACAAGTGGTTGATTTGGGAGACACTTTCTTTTCATATTCTTACTCCATATTCTTTTCATGCAAAGAAATAATATACAAAAGCAAAAATGAAAGAAAATCACATTTATTTTTTAAACAAAGTATGATTTAGTTAAGAATTTTTTTTTAAAGTGATGTGTTGTAAGCCCCTAAGTTTCCCTAAGTCACTCCCACAGCTGAAAGATAAAAATGAATCCATAATGGTCATCTTACTCCCCTAGAAAGACTCCAATGCTGCTGTTTTAAAATGGTCCCAATGTCAAGCCCTCATACTGTAGTTGATCTCCTCAATGTCAAGAGTCAAGACCCTAAAAATGACCCCATTTGGATAGAATCTTCTGATACTTGAAATACCTTCAACAGTATTGGTTGGAGGACCTAATCTGGGATGCTCCCATTGCTGGATCCAAAGGGAACCTTCCTGTTCCAGTTCATTTTTGGTAATAAGAAGAAAAATTCAAAAAAAAAAAATTCAATTTTTTTTTCAATTTTTCTTACACAAATCAAGGTTCCCTACAAAAGAAAATGTAATCAACAATTGAGAGTCTGTGGAGACCCATATGCCGCACAGTGCAGAGAAGGACGACGGTTGCTGCCTGGGGGTGTTTTTGTTGAGAGAGGAGCTGTGTGCATTGACAAAGGAGTTGAAAGTGAAGGTAATCTTAGTCTGCTCTTAAAACAGTGACTGCCTTCTGGGGGAAGTTGAACTCTGTCAAAACAATTTTCAGAACATTTTCGTAAGGAGAAAAGAATGGAATTGGCATCGAACCCAAAGTCATTTCATATTGTTTGGACCTAAGGTAGAACAGCCCAATTCCGTCATTTTCCCAATTCCGTTGCCTATGCTTTGGCCCCTATTCCGTTGACTACAAAATCCATATCCATTCACTTTCCTGACAATTTCAGTGCATTAATGCCCAAAGGGGTAACATGTCAATCCTTCATAGGTGGGAACTTAAGTGCCAATAGATACATGTTAAGATGGTAATGGGTTGTTCATGAGACATTTTTGACCCCACTCTATGCACAGTTTTGTAATTCCAGGGCAGCCTACTTTAAAAATTCACAGAAATTACAATTTTGATCGAAAAATTTAATTCCACTTGGGTTCGACTTGTGAAACAAGCACACAACTCTGAAAAATATGTACCTCTCTTGAAGTTGGCCCCAAGATAGTCAGATCGCAAATCAATATGGTAATAGGCTGTTCTACCTTACATGGAATTAGTTATGAAGTTTTGAAGTTGAAACGTAATGCTCACTAAAGTGATTGCCTCGTGCAATGTACATCATTGATACATTGAAGAAAGAAAAATCCATGTGCCTTATTTGCTTTTAGAGCATCGGTGCTTATGGAGCAGATGAAGGATGGGAAGCATGAAATACCATAGTGGAGTGGAGTTGGACATACACCTAAATTGATCATGATAGATTAGTGGCACCTACATTATAATAGATTATATAGGTTGCAATAGTAAATTTGTTTTTGTTTGAAGTTTCAAATATATTTTCTTGGTTTATTGAATTTCAATGAAGTTTTATTCTATCTCTAATTTCTAATGAAATTTGTTCATTTTGATACTTTAACCCCTGAAGTCCCAAAAATCTCCTAGGGGACTCTTGAAAGTTCAAGCAAGTACCTATGATCTCAATTTTTGGTAAGATATTTTAATTTTTTTTTTATAAAATAGAAAAAATTGATTTTCTTTAAGAAAACATAATTTTTATGTCAATTGGTGCATGAAAGCAAAATTTATGCCCCAATAAGTCCTAAACAGACAAGGGTAGGCAATACAAAAAAACACAAAAAATGAAAAAGTTTAAAATATATATATTTCTTATGGATTAGATTTTCTATATAAAAAGATTTAATTTATTCCATTTTGATAAGCAATGTGAAAGTTATGAAGCTCTTTGTTTTTTGGGCAATTTTAGCAAATTCTTGAAAAAATAATGTATTGAATCCATTTTGTAAGTAAATTTTAATAATTAAAAAAAATTGCACATGGTTTAGTTTTCTTTCTAGGATACAATCACACCATTGGGATTAGTGTGTATCAATTCCATCTTAGAGTTATTAACAATTTAGTTTTTCCTTCTCATATCTATCTTGTACCTATTTTGACTTAAGAATGAAAATTGCGAGGGGGGATTTTTCTTTCTATAATTCTTAATTCAATTCTTCCACCTTAAAAAAATTTGATTCACAATTTTTAGTACAAAAATTTTAAGTTAAGAGGATTTATAGCCTTATAATATGGATATCTCAAAAAATTGTTATCTTTACTTTAAACAATTATATCTTGTGATTGATTACAATCAAAGTCTCTTAAATTTCTTCAAGAAATTTTCATACCAATCTAGTTTAAGATCTTGGGGTTGAATATGCAAATGAAATAAATTTTTAAATTTTTTGTTGTGTACATTGAAAATGGTAGTTTTGAGTGGGTTTGATAAAGAAATGGCCTTGAGACTTTAGAGGTTGATTTTTATAATCCTTCTCTTTTTGCCACATTTCCACTTTTTTTTTTAAAGACTATTATTTCAAAACCTTTACAAACACTAAGAGCATTGTCAACTAGGACCATGTTATTGGGTATAATATTGTTGTATTTGAGATCAATTCAAGAGGCTTCAAAGTTAACGGGAGGATTGCAATTTGTCGTGCCTCAATTCTAGATTGCCAAAGCCATCTCTACTATAGTTGACTAGACAAAATGATTACTTTTGTGAGTGTATGAACTATGAGAGTTGAGTTGCATGCTTATAATTTGTTGGTTACTCCTATGAAGAACTAGAGTGTGGGATCAAGTTCAATTGTTGTCATGATTGCATTGACTACTAAAGTGCATGGTAGAGTGGAGGGCATAGCAAAGAGCATACCAATTTGTCTTGCAAGGATATCATTTTTTAGAGCTCGAGAAGGTGATGAATGTAATAACCATTGTGTGTCCAACACCAAATCCCAACCAAAAGGCCCATACTGCATGAGACCATGGTGAGAGCTATAGCACTGTGGTGAAAGTCCACCGAGGACTCAATGAAGCCAAGTTATAGGCACCCAAAGGTGAGACATGGTGAAGCCTTAAGGAGCTAGACTACCTTTGTACTTGGTGATTCCTACTAAAGTTGAATTGTTTGGTTGCTAACTTGTGTGTTTGTATGTTCAAAGTAAGCAAATAGCTACCCTAGAGAAGCACGGGATGTGGTGCATTAGAAGTTCATTACAAGTGGTTTATGTTGAACAATGACAACGGCAACATATCCTTGCCAAGCATGTGTAAAGTTTGAACTGAAGAGGCTCTAAGCGCAAATACATAAAAAAAAAAATTGAACATTTTCATACGAAGGTCAGACCCACCATTCAAAATACAGCACTGCCTAACTTTTAACTTCTGTTATATATATAACTTATCCATCCAAGTTCTTGAGTAGCATAGGATGTGCTCATTGCTGATGAACTTTCTGTGTTGTAACTTAGTAATAGTGTAACTTGATGAACAATGGACACTGGCCTGCCTTGTCCAAGACCAATCCTGAGGCCCCTCCCTCCCTCTGCCCAAATTAATAGCACTAAATGACCATCACCTAAATCCCTGAATTCACTCCCTAGGGTGATGAATTCAATGACCATGAGATGATTAAAAGTGCAAACACTACTCATGACTCATTGGGTTCCCAAGGCCGCTCAATATAGAAGAATCACCCACCTCATTCAATTCCTGGGGCTTCAGCAAACAATAATAATTGAATGTAGTTGGGGGCAGTCATTTCCTACACTAATTTCCAGATGATGTGTCATAATACAGATGGGTCCCCTTGATGGACTTTCTTCAGTTCATTGATGTTTTCAATTTTAATAATATATTTGATTAGTTCAAAGCCAAATAGAAAGACTAATGTGGGCTAAAGCAGGACATCATTTGCAAGGGAGCAGAGGATATGTTATCATGGACTCATGGAGGGATCATGATGTTGGGTTCAAGTTTCAAGGCAAATGTGTCAGTCTCTCATTAGCAAGTAGTAAGATCTTAAATTAGACTCCCTAATACCTTACCTTAAGTATTCTCCAAATCCATTTCTTTTTTCTCTCTTGAAACACATGGACCATTTCCATTGATAACTTAAGGGAAACAATACAAAGAACAGGTGGACCAGGTCCTCTGCATCTCCAAATCAGTTTCAAAGCACATCAATTTGGTAAATTAATTAAAAATACAACTGAATCTTATATTTTCAACATGTGCCTGATTTCTGATAGTTATGTAAAGTATCATATTACATTGACTATAGTAATTTATGGTATGAGTGAACCAATTAGTTAAACACTTAAGCAATTTCATGCATGTTCTGGAGTAGTATAAGGTAATGTAAATTTCTTGCCATGTGGGAAGGTAGAAATCATGGACAAGGATTGCAAATTTTTTGGTAATTTTATAATTTAAATTAAAATTTATTTATGAATTTTGGAAGCCAATAGTTGGTCTAAAATCATACCCAACACATAAAGTCTTCCAATTCTGATCATTCAAGAACTATTTTCCCACTCACTACTTTTGGAACATATGTCATGATTTTAGTACTCCCAACTTTGAAAAGGAGAAAAATAAAATTTAATTTAATTTGGTTGAAATTTTTTTTAACCTTGGTTGAAAATAGTTGCACCCTACAAATAAGGTATGGCTCCTTGATTAGGAATCCATAAAAGGATTTTTGAGGCCAAAACAAGACTACAAATTCTCCAGCCCCGAAAACACTATGAACACGCTTAGAATGCAATTAGTAATGTAGTCTGACATGTGAAGAGAGTGCCACGTCATTTTTTAAAAAATCACTTTTTTGCATTTTCAGGATTTTCTTTTTTCTTCTGACAACCAACCATACCCTTCGCTGCGAAGGAACATCAACAAGAACAAGCCCAAAACAGCCTATTATTGCCTTTAAATCTCTCCTAATGGGTGGTTCCATCGTAGCACAAAACGATCAAAGACTTTAGTTGATGATGAAATCAACATTAGTTTTGTTAATAGTAAAAATTTGAACACATCAATATAATTGTATACTTTGTTTTGTTTTCTTCATTAATCCCTAAAGGTACAGAATCTTCTCCAAGATTGACGATTTGAGAAATCATCATAAAGTACTATTTGGAAGAATACTTTGGAATTGATATACAAACAAAAGTTGTAGACTTTGAGTCTAGATTCCATCCATATGGTCAAATTCACCAATGCCATCACCAATATTTTTCTATAAATTTTGAAAGAGAAATTTCAAAATTCCTTTTAAATTCAATTACAAGAAAAATGTTATCATTTTTTGAGTAAACTTTGTTGGATTGGATTTGAAATGAGTTTCTCTTGATATGGTGATTTTTTGAATTTTTTTGAGTTTTACCGACTATTTTCCTTCAATTCCCAAATTGAACCATTTTTTCAAGTATAGATTCTGGTTATTTCTTCTAGGCTACTTTCACTAGGAAAAAAAAATCCATATAAAGATTTTACCATTTTTTTGCTGATGTTTTAAAATCGCAACCAGGTTTTTTCCCCGAATTCCACTACTGTAGCTAACTTTGAACTAAGTTACTGCCGTTTTCTCTCAACTTTGTGTGGAAGGCAGCTCGCTTGCTTTGGCTTTATCCAAAATGATGAAGCATGATCATTAGAATGGCTTCCTTCTCAAAGAAAGCGAAGCGAAGCTAAGCTGTCTCCAAGTCAGTCTTCAATTTTAAGTTAGTGGAGAGTGCGTGCAAGTCTGTGTGGTGGCACTCAGGCTTTCGGGGTCTTGGCGGCAGCTATGGTGGGCTGCCTTCACTTAAGCTTATCCACTGCCTCAAGACTCCAGGACTCCCTGGACTGGAGTGGACTGGAGTGGACTGGAGTGGACTTCCTTCCGGGCTATGGTGGGTCCTGAAATGCAGGAGGAGGGGGGCGAGCTCAAAGTCAGTCTCAAACACCTTCACGGCCACACGGTAACTTGAATACTACAGGCAGTGCTGCCAGCGGAGGGCCAGGGAGGATGGACCCCTCTTTTGCCCCATGTTTTACCCTTTAGAAAACCTTGAAATTTTCTTATTTGCCACATATGATAAAATTTGAAAATTTTGAATTCATATTTGCAATCAGAGCCTCCACATGAGCTTGGGACATGATGAAATACAAAATTTAAGTGGCACAAAATAGGGGGCAATTTTTGACATTTACCCTCTGGTGGGGCAATAGAGGGGTCAATCCTCCCTGGTCCTATATTGCCCCGTGTTTTACCCTTGTAGAAAACACTAGAAATTTTATTTGTTGCGTACAATAAAATTTGCAAATTCTGAATTCATATTTGCAATCAAAGACTCATAATTTGTTAGGATTTGTTATTAAACCCGTAATTTAAGTGGCACAAAATAGGGGGCAATTTTGACATTTACCCTTTGGCGGGGCAATAGAGGAGTCAATCCTCCCTTGCCTTAGCAAAGGGTTCAAGACTTCAAAGAGTTGCCTCCTTTTCTTGTCATTTAGGGTGCTTTAAAAAAAAAATTAGAATTGTTGTTGAAAATGAAAATATGTGTGCCTAGGCTTGTTCCTCTAGTTTGATGTACTTCTTCCTTACCAATGGAGTTTGTCCATGTGTTTCAAGAAAAAGAAAAGAAAAAAGACTTCAAGTAGTAAAGAAGGTTGCTTTTTCATTTAGGCTTGATATAAATATAGGGATCAATCTATTATATTTATTGGAAGTGGCATGCTTTATTTTTTCATGAAATTAAAACAAAAACAAAAAACAAACTATAATTTAAAAAAAATTCCCAATGATCCATGACTTGAAATATTATTTTTGCAATTCAAAAAATAATTATGAAAATTATTTGTGTATAAGATCATATAGATTGATCATGAGTAAGGAAATCTTTTCCATATTCATATGAACCATCATAATCACAATAATAGTGATAAAGTTGATCTAAAAGACTATTGTGAATGAAGAGTCTATTGGGGGTTGTTCATCTAACCATGTCTTTATGGCATAGGTAGAAAAGCTACTACCCTTATTGCCTCTTTTTCAGAGATGAACTCTACGATGTCTCATATATGTCATATGTCAAAGTTTATAGTAGTAATTATTTTTCTGGACTTGTTTGAACAAACCTTAGGGCACTCAAAAAATGGAGTATGTTTTGTTTCAAGCATAAATTGTTTCATATTCAACAATTGAAACTATTATTTACAAAATTGCACCAAACTAATATGGAAATTCGTAGATTAAAAATTGGAATTTGGGTCAAATATATCACAACTTTGAAGCTCAAAGAATCAATTCTTATCTTTCCCTTTTCAACAAGGTTGGATGGCTTTGACTCTTTGTTGCAATGAGATCTATGCACTACATATAGTTTTTATATTGGCAGCTATAGTCAATGTCATGTTAATTACATCCCTACCAAATTCCAAAAGTAGAAAAAAAATTTACTAGTAGATATTATTCAAGGCTACCCTCTTTGCTTGGTTCTTTCTGGCAATATAAATTTAAATCTTGACATCCAATTAAAGAAAATCAATTCTTCCATGTGGATGCACATAAGATCAAAATTAATAAAAATTCATTTAGTATTGACTTTGTTAAACCTATGCAAATTACCATTAATTGCTTCAAAATCAATTATCTTTTGAGGGTTGACATCGATAGGTAAAAATATCATATATATGAGGTAAGCATGGGCATTTCAACATCTACAAATCCTAACATTGACTAGTTTAATATAATAAAAAATTAATATAATATGGAATGATTTTTGAGGAAGATATATCATTGTTCTAAGATTAGGTGACTATACATTAGATGAATTATATGCATTTTGATTATAAATTGATTGAAAATATTATAGATTTTATTTCAACGATAATTTATTTATCAAGTTTTGCGGGACATAAATAATATCTACGTCTATCAAATGAGAGACTACCTCCAACTAGAGGCAATAAAGATGATACTTGATCTAAAGATAGCAAAACCACTTATTGATTTATCCTTATAAAAAAGTTTCTAATCTTATAACTACATCCTTATACATTAATGTGATTGCAAAGTTAGAGTCACCTAAAAATTATTTTTGTAGTGGTCTATGTCTATCAAAAGTCATTTAAATTTGTTCATTTTTTGACAAATCATTACATTGAATCCAAAAACATGTAATGTGCCAATTCTTTAATAGTGAACACTCAAGTACCATTGGTTAAATAGGAGAGCGGTTACGGATCATTTATAAGATGTTCATGACTCCACTCTATGAATGATTTTAGAATTTCAGGACAAATGACTTAAAAAAAATTTACATAAATTACAATTGTAATTGTAATATTATATTCCACTTAAATTTGATTCTTAAAACAAGCACACACCTCTCTATAGTGTGTACCCTCATTGGAATTGGCCCAATATATTCAGATTTTCTAGGCTGTTTTTTTACACAAATAAAGGGAACTCTAGATTATTTTTGTTTTGCATGGTAATAGGCTTGTCTACCTTATGTTAGTGCCTCAACAGATGCTCAATTCGTGGCATGGGTGTGAAAACCGAAGTTGCTCTTCCACCAATCCAGACAGCCACCATGTTGAGGTGTCCTGTCCCCATTGGTGAATAATATTGTGGACTGGACTAACTTATTCTCTGTTTGAATTTGCCTACTAAGGTACTGACATGTCCCCATGAACTTCCCTGTAGCGTCAACTAAGTTCCCATGATGCAGAGCTGGTGGGCGTAATTGCAAAGATGATAACAAGGCTCGCTTAAGTTAAGAATTGGGCTTCCCAACCAGAATTTGGTTGGCCTTGGCAACAAAAAGCCTCTTGTTGGACAGATGACAATTGGCACACAGGAAGACGTGATTAGAATCATCCCGTCCGGCCCACATAAAATAAGTCAACTAAATTCCATAATCTTTTCAAGAAGACCTTAATTAGAAGGGGTTTAACTTTTAGCCTTGGAATGGTCCCACATTGATGTTTTTATTGGGTGGTAGGGTTTTTTCTGGGTTTTCGAGAAAAGGGAGATGTTAGGTTCCTAATCATGCTGTTTATTGGTAAGCATTTATCATCTAAATGACAAGCAATCATGTGGACATGTCCATAATTTTATTTTTAATTTATTTTTGAACAAATGGAAGAGACTCATGTCAATAATTTCAAGCTCAGTTTTGTTCTATGTACCAAAATTGGGTTTTAAGTTAACCCCTAAAAGCTCTTTTGAATAGGAAATGATTCAGTTTGTGTGTGTGTGTGTATTCCCAAGTAAAGAACTGGAAATTTTGCTTTTTTCTGCATTTTTTTCAATTCGAAAATCAAACTAACCTTTGAGAGAATCTAAGATTTTTACTAAGATTCGATAGGTAGGTTAGAAAGTTATATTTTGTTTTGTTTTGACTTTAGATTTGGGCAAGTGGAGTAGACAATTATTTTGCTTTGTAAATTTGCATACTTCCTCCTAACTTGATGGTCCATTCAATTTCATAGCCTTGAAATATTTTTGCCGAGTAGAATTTGAGTTATGGGATTTAAAAGCTTGACAAATCCACATTGTCAAAAGCTCGGGCAACCTTGAAAAAAACATTGTGTTGCTTTTATCTCAATCACATCTCATGCATTTATTATTTTTAGATTTCAATAGTTTTAGGCAAGATACTTGTACTAGTCTAGAATAAGACCCTATGATCACAAATTCTGAAAAGAGTGGGTGGATTTAGGTGATTTTTAGAAATTGCCATTTTTAGCAATCTTAGGGATATTTTCTAATTTTTGACCCGAGGAACTTTAGATAAGTTAACATTGTGCATCTTGCATGTTTATTTGGAGCATTGCCAACGGTGTTGAAAAGTCATCTTGCCAAAATATAGAAGCATTGTTTTGTTGCAACAAATTTTTATTTGTCACACTATTGCAACTTGTTGTCTTTCATGATGTTTCCTTCCTTGGAAATTTTTGATAGCTCTAACACTCAAAAGCCTATGTATCGATGTCTTTACAAATTTCCTTCAATTACCAATTGGATTGTTGTTTTTTTAGAAAAATAATGTTGTTTCTCCATAGCAAGAAGAATCTCCTTCATTGCTAATCCAATGAACTATTTGTGGAAGAAAAAATATTTTGGGCAAAGTTGTTGTTCCCAACAAAATTGCAGTTTTTGCCATGCTAAAGGGAATGTTTTGAAAAAATTAAACATATATTGTGCACTTTTCATCCCCCAAAACATTGGAATGGACTTGTTTGGTGTAATGTTAGAGATGCTAGTAGTATAAATTACCCTACAATTGGGTTAGATTCATTAAATAATAATTCAAAATAAAATGAAATGTGGTAAGTAGTGAAATTTTCAACAATTATAACCCAACATAATTGTATATAGTAGAAATATTAATGAAAATAGTTAGAATCCTAAAAAAACCTGATGAAAAATGAAAAATAAGCCACAAGCATTCAATAAGCAATGAGTATCCAAATAAAGTTATGAGACCCTTGATGTTGCGAAACGTCAAGACAATATTTAATAAGCCATGAGTATCATGGCAAAGTTGTGAGGATGAGAAGACCTTGCTCCAAAACATCACAATAGGTTCATCAAAGCCCTGAATACCACAACAAAGTTGTGAGAGCAATGAAGACCTTGCAAGTAAAGGTCATGAAATATTCCAAATGTTGTAAAACAAAATTCCAAAAATTCTAAATCCAGTTAACAAAAGGAAATTCAACCAAAAAAGAATTTTTTTTTGTATAGGATTTAATAAATTTGACCTCAACATAGAGCACTCTCTAAATGCCAAAATTAAAGATAATTAAATGTTTAAAATTTACAAAAAATAACTGAAAATTGTTCAAAATATTTATATTGTTGATTCATGTATTGCTTTCTTCCTCTATTTATTGATATTTTACATGATTTTTGTTGAAGCTTCTGCAACATATATTAGTAAGTTGATTGTACTTTTGACAACACTCATCATTAAGGCTTTTTTTTAGTAATGTGTTGCCAAATTGCATTTATAGTTCAATCTTGGCAAACTCACTATAATGTTTTAAGAACACCTCCCCTCCATTTGCCATGTTAGTGGCTTAGCTTCACTCCTTGGTGCCACATCATCTTGTTGTAGCTGTAGGGTTTTGTCACCAACATTTCCTCCCCCATTGCCTACAACAGTGCAAGTTATTGCCATTTTCTTTCATTCTTGTGCAAGGATTATCGCCACTCCCTCTTTGATTTTGCACATACTAGCACTTGCAGATTGCAGTATGCAGTTGTGAAGGATGTTTTTGCCATCACCATTCCTTTATTGCTAGTGTGTGCCCATTGCAAACATAGGGATACTATTCATTTTGCTAGGGTTCTCTCATAAGGTGCATGCTTGTGAAGTTCTACTCTACCTCTTGCCATTTGAATATTGCTCATTAATTGTTGTTTTTATTTGTTGGAGTTTAGAGAAATGGTGCCTCCATGCCTTCATGCATATTTTGTTTGGTGCATGCAGTTTAAAATTGAGTTTTAGTCCTCATTTATGGTATGAATATCCTTCATCTTTTCTATCTAGGTTTGAAAATTGTGCCACTAGAAATGTTTTTTGTCTCTGCATTTGGCATACCATTTTCAATATTCATACCAAGAAATCTCTTTCTTTCACTAACAATTGTGTTCCATCAAGTGTGGTGTTGAGGATTTTGAGAAGTATGCGGTTGTAAAGGTAGTGTGTACTACTTCAATTGCGTTATCTACCAAAAAAAAGCTAAGAAAGCCTCAGAAGAGGCTCTAGAGGTGGCTTGAAAGGAATTGGAGGGCAAAGGCAAGGTGATTGAAGAATAGAAGGTTGTAGCAAGGAAAAAGATGATGACATCCTACTTCCAATCTTTGCAAGGTATTGGTGTAAGGTAGCCTGTTTTACTAGTTTTTAGCGGATCTCTATATGAGGTGCAAGGTGATTGAAGAGTAGAAGGTTGTAGCAAGGAAAAAGATGATGACATCCTACTTCCAATCTTTGCAAGGTATTGGTGTGAGGTAGCCTGTTTTACTAGTTTTTAGCGGATCTCTATATGAGGTGCAAGGAGCGAAGCCAAATTCATAATTATCAATCAATCACCCTTGTTTGTTATCGCTCCAGTATTCTTCTTATAAGAAGAATACTGGAGCGATAACAAACAAGGGTGATTGATTGTCAATGTGTAAACTATTTCATTGTCTCTTAGCACAATCTACATTCTAGGTTTGTCTTCTGATTCTGAAAATGTGGTGGTCCTTATCACCAAGACTGTCACGCTCCTATCCCCTTGGAGTGCCCAAAGTGCTTTAGTGAGCAAGGGGGACTTTGGTGGTGACTCCTTAAGCTTTGCAATAGACTAAGAAGGGAATTTTGAGACACTCTCGAGCAAATAGGGTGCAATAGCGCCCTAGATTTGAAAGTTATGTTATAGTGTCATACATTCTTGGAAAACTCTTGAAAAGATGCATCTAATCATCTAAACAACATGTGATTTGGACTAGTTGGCTAGAAGTTATGGCCGTTCAAAGTTAGAGGTGTCTCGGTGGCACCGGGATACTTTAAGCCTAAGAGTAAGGCGTTCTTAAGAAATCCTTCAAGGAAATATGGCATGTATCATATTATTGAAAAGATAAAAATACAAAGATGCTAGAATGACAAGTATTACAAGGTTCTAAATTATGAATAAAAAGTTATGGCCAAGAGAAGGGCTGTGGTGAAGGCATGACACCTCCTTCGGTGGACTCGAATCTTTGAAGGGCCATAACTTTGTGAGAACTTGTCTAAATGGACAAGTAAATGTCCATCAGCATCTACTTCTTGCATAGATATCTGAAATGGGCTTGCATGTTGGATTTGGAGTTTTGAGCGCAAAATTAAGCCATTTGGAAGTTCGGGAGTCAAAATGGTGAAGAAACTAAGGGAGTTTGGGTTGGATTCGTGTGGTCTTCCCAAACCCAAGGTGGGTTGGTACCCCTTTTAACATAGAAAGGAGGGGGGGGGGGGGTCTGCCGAATCCTACATAAAGTACTATAGGAGGGGTTGGTTTCCTTCCTTACTCCCTCTTGGAGCCTTGGTGAATCCTAATGAACCCTGGTGACTCAAGGTTGTGATGAGACTTCACCACCAGGTCCAAGGCACCATGGGGCACTTGTGTAAAGTGTCCTGAGGTACTGGTTGAAATAGAATCCCACCTCAAATTAGCCCACACTCAATGTGTCATGAGTGGGGAGTCCCAATTAACAATGCCAAAGAGTAGCAAATATACTAAGGACTAGTTTGAAATACGGTGCCTCTCAAGGGCGGTGAGGACTGTAGTGAGTAGTGCTACCATGGGCCTTAGCACTCCAAAATGAAGCTTCACTCCATGTCACCAAATTACATGCCCAGTGTCACGTGGGGAGTATGTGCTAGAGTCCCGATGACTAGAATTTAGCTAAGTGAGTTGGAAATGGAAATTAACACTGTGAGTGTGTGGCATGTGTAGTGTTAGCTAGTTGTGGCTCAAGCAAGGTTGGAAACAAGGCGTGGTGAACCCATTGAGTAGTAAAGTGTATTTTAGGCTGCTTCAAAAACACCGCTCATGACCATTTCTAAAGACTCTTCAAAATGTGATAATATATTATGATTTGGTTGAAGTTCTAGATGATTTGGAAGGGTCTAGTGATGACTCTGACATTTAGTTCCCCTATCAAAGAAAGGTGGTGCAATTTGTATCAAGTCTTCTAGTTCACAATCAAAGGCATAAAGGCACTACGATCGTTACTGCAAGTTCCAAACTATCTAGCCTACGAAGTTACCTTAGACAAAGGGGATCATGGCTATTGATGGAATCTTACATATGGTGAAGAACAAAGTGTGCAACACCATTGACAAGAAGCCATATGTAATGGCTCTAAAATCAGACACCCTTTCCAAAGACGATAGTAAGCAGATAGTGAAAAAAGATTTGTTACAATAGAAAGTCAAGGTTAGAGAACAACATGTTGCCATACAATGCACAAGCATCAAAGGAATTTGCATTTGTATGCAGTAAAGGCCCCAACTACACTCTTGGAGCAAATGAACTAGTGCAAGGCTTTAAAAGTGTAGAAAAAGAAGGTCCAATTTGCCACCATATTCCAACTTCTTTCCAATGGTCGTCCTATGTTAGAATTTGAGTCTCATGCAACATTGTACAAATTGCTTAGTGTCCTTGATTTGTCATCTACACATTGATGTAACACTTTTGGGTGGATCATGGTTGGTTATATGTACAAGCAAGTTGTTGAGGAGACGAGGAGGCTCACGGAGTTTGCAAAATATGTAGCTATCACTATTGATGAAGTCACTACAATTGACAAAAATAGTTTTGCCTATGTACACTTACATTGTATAAGATTGGATCAAGGTCCAGCCCTTGATTTTCCTACAAAGAGCTCAATGTTTTTTCAATGTTGAAAATTTGACCAAATTGATAGTAGGGGCAATTAATATTGAGGAACTTGAATATTGAGTTTATAGCTAAGAAGCTCCTTAGTTTTGGTGTTGATAGCCTAATCACGCTTCAAAGAATGCAATCAAGTGTCACACAAGGTGAATGCAAGAAAGACCAACTGTTTCATATAGTGTTTTCATAGTAGTGTAGAGTACTCATAATTTTTCAGGAATACTTTAAAATTAGAAAAAAATATTAATTAAAAAATATATAGGCTTAATGTTCACACCTTTAAGGAGAAGGTACCTTAAGAAGGAAAAGCATAGGAAAGATTTTAAGTAGGAGAATTAGAAAAGTGCAAAATCTTATGAAAATAGATACTTTGACGTTTTAATTTGTAAAAAATAGGGAAAACAATTTTCAAAGAAGATAAAAATTGCATATTTGAAAGACTTCATAGTAAAGAGATTTCTCTAAAAGAATCATCTTAAAACCATTTTCAATGTTCAAAACTGCATACACAAGGGAGCTCTATTTGCAAAAATGTAGAGGACATAAAATAATGTTTTTAAAAATTATTTTTGGTA
Source organism: Pseudoscleropodium purum (assembly GCA_963969395.1). Lineage (NCBI taxonomy): Eukaryota > Viridiplantae > Streptophyta > Bryopsida > Hypnales > Brachytheciaceae > Pseudoscleropodium > Pseudoscleropodium purum. The sequence goes on from OZ017795.1 coordinate 24,741,419, forward strand.
GGCACATGCCTCTTTAGCTTAAGTATAGACTACATAAATTTCATCTCTAAATCATTAATTTTGGGTAGTCCCTAGTACTAAAAGCCCCTTATTTGTAAAGTTTGACAAATTAGCTAAATTTAAATTTAAATATAAAATAATTTTTGAAAACTTCTATAAAATAAGTTCTTGAATAACTATCTAGTTTCTAATCTTCAAAAAATAATTCAAATACATTGACTTTAATGTGCAAAAGTTATAGCTGATGACAACTCAAAAACATCAAGTGTGATAAAATATGGTACTAGACTTTCTTGCATTCACCCCACGCTAGATCAAGGATAAACACACCCCATTTCTCATTGTGGTGCATTGTATCCACTACAGCAACTTAGCGTTCAAGGCCTTGTCTAATTTGGGTATTTTGGGGGACATTGACTCATGTCCTCTATATAACTCACAATTGAGTATTTTTGCAAAAGTCCCAAGCGACATTATGAGTTCAGGCTGTTGGGAGATTTGACACAAACCAAGGGATTGAAAATGCTACAAAATGTTCAAACATGTTGGGTTAGCTTGATTGAACCATTGCGTTGCCTCTTGTCTAAATATCAAACCTTGATTTTCAAGATGACCACTAATCTTCATGAGAATGTGAAGGCCCAAGTTTGGTTTTCTTTAGGATTCAAAAATGCTTTGACTTGACAATAATTGTTTCCATTTTTTTTTGTCAAAATTCACTTGTTTCTATATTTTTCATATTTGTGACAATTGAGGTGCCTTTGCAAAGTTGTTGTGCAAACTTGTGCAAACTTGTTGGATCTTTGCTCTTTGAATTTTGCTTGAATTAACGTTTCACTTATTGTTTGAACTTGTTGAGTGAACTAGTGTGGAATTTTGATTATTTTTTGAACTTATGCTTAACTTAAATCATGGAATTGCTATGTGTATGCTTGTTTGCAACTTCTATTGGATCTATTCACAATGCATAGAATGTCTGTGCTTTTGCCATTGGTGGAGGCAATGGACATGTTGGTGAACTTTGGCCAAAAGTGTGACGTCTATATATGTGACTTTGTCACCTTAGTTAAAGTTTGTCAAGGCAATCTCTATCTAATATATGAGGATAAAAGCATATCATATAGCTCTAATGAGTTTGGAGCTTTAACAATCTCTTAGACTACATCCATGAGCAAATCCACATCAAATGGATTATAGCCTTGTATGATAACTCTAAGGTTTTGGTTTTCATTTGTGTCAATGAAAAAATCCATATAGAGTACAAGGAAGGTCAGTGGATCATGTAATGTGGACAAATTTACTTTCCAAGTGAAGGCAATCTTTGTAAATCTAGAATTGGATCTAAGTCATGCAACACATGAACTTGCAAGGAGCACATAGTGATGTAATCTTTAAAAGTGAATTTGATTTTGTGCTTGTAAGGTCTGAGAGCAAGCTACAATTGGAATCATTGGTAAACTAGCCTAGCATGATATTCATGATTTTTATTCCATTTAGAGAATTTTATAGTAATTTGCTTCATCAACCACTGATCTAATATTGACAATTGTTTATTTGATTTGTAGGTGTAGCCAAAATGGTTGTTGAAGAACTCGATCTTGGCTTCTCTATGCACTATGTCATGAATGCATTTGGCATTCTTTACCCACATTTGATTGGTAGGCGCAACTAAAATGCTTGTTGAAGAACTTGATGTCTACTTCCATGTACACCATGTCATGAATGTGTTTGGCATTCTTTACCCACAATACTAATGTCAACTGAATGTTGAGGAGGCCTTTGACAAACATTTGTGGACTTTCATGGATACTTATGGCTATGGCAAAATCCTTGGAGAAGGTGACAAAAAAATATTGATCCATTTGTTGATTGACTGTGATGCCCTCATGTCATAGTGTAGTTTGTTTAAAACTTGCATGAAGTTGATTTTTCATGCAATGGTACTCTCTTTAAACATTGTGAATCCTCTCACTAAGGTTTGGCGTGTCTTTAATAGCAACAACTTGATGCAAAATTTTGGTGAGTTTTTAAAGCTCAATAAAATGGCAATAGTACAAGTTTGGGGATCTATAGAAGATGAACAATTGTTCTCGAGTGTTGGATTCTATAAGTCCAAAATTTGCAACAATTTGGAAGACCACTTGTAGGTAGTATTGAATATGTCTTCCCAATAAATTTTTATGCTTCAAAACTTCCCTTACTAGAAGGTGTTTGACGAATGGTTTATGTCTAGATGGAGAGATAGGTATTTGTCAAGCATGTAATTAACATTGGGATAGGTACAAGAGATGTTTTGTAGCAATGTGTGATAGGTAGTTTGGTGTAGCGCAATGGTTTGCACGACGAATTTAGCAAATAGATTGCTATCTTAGAATCATTTAAGTAGATTAATATTGCCCTCATATCCCATTTTGTATTCCTCTTTTTGATTGTTGTTCATATTAGGGTTGGAAATAACATTCTTATTTCTTATTACACTTCAAATGCTTGTGCCTTGTTTACAACTGTGTACATGTGTGCAATTAGTGCCTCAGTTTATGTACAATATAATGGTTTGGTTTTTTCATTTGCATGAGCGTATGGTTTGGTTTGTTAACCCCTAAAGGACCATTGTCCCTTTGGTGGGCAAATGGGATTTCGGGCATATATCTATAAGCTGAAAATTTTTCCTGATTTTTTGAATTTTTTTTTAAGATAGAAAAATTGATTAGCTTTATAGGAATATGATTTTTTTCAATTGGTGACTAGGAACAAAAGCATTAGAAGATTTTTGGGGCCTCCGAGTGCCTACAAGTTATCTTAGCCTACGAACGCAAGGAACAGGTTTGGCGCATCGATTTGACGTGGCTAAGACCTTGCCACATTATTGACCAAATTTAATTTAATTTAATTTTTTTCATTTGGAGACTATTTTTTTATTTTTTATTTATGAAAAAGAAAATTCTGACAGTGGGTCGTTCCCTTTGCTGTGGGGAACAACTGTAGGGGAACAGGCCCAAAACAGGCTTCTGGACGCCACACCCCCCCCCCCCCCAAACTCTTCTAATGTTACATCCTAATAAATTCAAAACAAAGGACGAGGGGCAGCCAAAAAAATTTCAAAAATTTTAATTTTTTGTTTTTAAAAATTTCTTACCTTATAGATTATACTTTTGTGTACATGTAAATCTTTGATTCATTCCATTTGGAATTTTTATGAGAAAAATATGGACAATCTTGATTTTGGGGCAATCAAAGCATCTTCTTGAAAAAATAATTTCTAGGATTCATTTCTGAATGCAATTTTTACAATTTTTCAAAAAAAAGAAGTTTCGTATGGTTTATTTTGCTTCCTAGAAAAATCTCACCATTGGAATTAGTACATTTTAATTCCATTTTAAAGATATTAATAATTTAAATTTTCCTTCTATCTCGTACCTATTTCTACTTAACAATCTTTTAAAAAATAAAAAATAAAGTTTTTTTGAATTCTTTTATTTTCTCTAGACCCTCAACTCAATTCTATACCATAAAGATTTAAAGCTCAAAACTTTGTAGTGCAAAAAATTAAAGTTAAAAATGTTCAAAGTCGAAAAATCTAATCTTGCAATGTGTTGAAAAACTTGTTTTTTCCACTTTAAATGCAAATATCTTGCAATTTGTGCAATCAAAAATTCTAAAAAATTTTCCTTAAATTTTCATATTAGTTAGGTGTAAGATTCTACGGTTAGATGTGAAAAAAAAAATTAAATTTTTTTTACATTTTGCTATAGAAATGACAGTTTTAGTGTTTTTTGGCAGAAAAAAGGCCTTGGTCCTTTAGGGGTCAATTTGTACAAGCTTATGTGATTCTCTATTCCATTTGTAAATTAGACAGGCTTGTGAAATTCTCTGAGTTGGACATCCCAATTCTGTCAATTTGTTTTGTTGCCAATATGTAAGCTTCATGGTGTCTGTGTTGGATATCAAGTTTCTTACTTTGGTGTTCGAGGAATATCAGGATGGATGCAGGTTATTGTGTATCATATTTTCTTCATTTACAGGTACTTTGTTCTACAAATTGGCTAAAAGTTTAGTTTTGAGATTTGCATACAAATTTTGCCAATGGAAACTAACTTAATGAGCAATGCAATGTTGCACCTTCAATGTCAAAAATACATGTGTTGAACAGTCAATACTAGTTTGTTTAATTTACTGAAGCGTCCTAAATCCATTTTGCTAAATAACTTGTATAAAATTTTGAAATTCGCCCAAAACATGTTTGTTGCAAAAATTAGTTTGCCCAAATCAAGTAAGTATCTAATATGAAATTACCAAGTACATCTTCAAAGATTTCTTGGGATCATCACTATAAAACTTCCAAAAAGCAAAAGAAATCATTACGTGAACTTTGACCATAGATCCAATATGGGCTTTTCATCCATTTCTAGAAAATGAAAAAAAATAACCTACTCATCATCAACCCAAAAGATGGTTGATTGCTCAAGGATTACAAGAACACATGTTTATTTTTTGGTTGGTTGTATCAATGAATCCTATAGCATTATACAATAACTAGATGTAGAAGGATATCATCCAACTTGGAGAGAGTTCAATAATTTATAGAATGAAGTAGGCCAAACATCATAGTTTCACTCAAACAATGATCATTTGGTTTGAGTTAATATTTTTGGTTTGGTCTTCAACAATGTTATAGAGACCTATGTAATTTGGTATAGAGTGCAAGGTTTGTAATTAACCAAATGGTTTTTATTTGATCTTCTTGAAATAGACTACAAATTGTATATGAATATAATTTCTTTTTATTTGGAATGAATGAGTGTCAAATTGTTCTAAGAAAAATCCATTGATAGAATCTCTTTAAAAAAATTCAATAGAAATGAAAGATTTTCATACAAAAAATTCATTACATACGTTTAGTGTGCATATGAATACTAAAATGGTATTTCATTGGCTATATAAAAAATTTCTATGAATTCTAGCTTACATATGTCCATTTTACTCATAGTATCTTTTCAAAATATGACAAATTTATTGGATGTTGTTAAAATTGTAAACTCCCTAATAAAACTTGGTCACGACTTGGACTTTCAATAATAACATATTTTGTGAGAAGAGCACCAAGTAATAAATGAAACTAAAAACCTTTCTCATAATATAACATTTTTGAATTTCAAAACCAAGCCTCTTTGCCTATGTATATTGTACACACTCTTCTATAAATATCTTTTTAAATCAATAAATTTGGGCTTCCATAATAACCTTGTGTTAGCATAAAATAATTCTATCTACAATGCTACTATAGATTAATGTGGAAATACATGAAAAATAGATTTTTTGTTTTGAGGTTCAATTTTTTTGGAATGAAGTTGTGGGATTTTGTCCTATTTAATTACACAAATATATACAAGCATTCATTAATTCTTAAATACATGCATACAGCTATACCTTAAATGAGGTTGTTTCTTGGAGTTCTTTTTGTTTGTTTGTTTGCTTGTTACGTTGAGATCTCCAAAATTAAATTTCCTCTATTGTGTTTTTGGCATCATTGGAAAGTGCTCTACAAGGAAGGTTGTAAAAGCTTTGTTTTGTGACAAAGCTATGGTGTGAACTTATGGTGTGAATGTTATTGAATTTTGAAGTTTTTATGAATTAAAAAAATTGAAAAATTTACTGTGGCAAAGGCACAGGCACAGGGCATACTAGTGATTAATTAAATAGATTTTTTTTTAAATTTCAAAATAACCCTGCCAATTGGCAACAAGTTTTCAGTTATGGTTCCCCTCCTCTGGGGAGACCAAATTTATAACACCACCACCAAAAAATACAGGGAAAGGGGGGCTTTGGAAAAGTTCCCATGTCATGTTCCCATTGGGTAAAGAGCCCATTCAATGCGATAGCTTAAATTTGGCTGGACGGTCGAACTTTTGGATCCCTTGTACCTTACAACATGCATGACATTTCTCGTCAAAAAATCGCTTTCTCATCCATCTGCCATCTGGGAAACATGAATACCTTCCATCCGGGTACCAAATTGTCCGGGTATCAATGCAACACGAGATTCAACTGTAAACTTATCACTGTAGCGTGACAGTTATTATAGTTCAGTTTGTAAACTCTGTGGGGTAGAGACATTAGAAGATTTCTGCCCCTCCGGGAGGGGTGCAAGTTCCCAGACTGCGGGAACTGCCATGCAGTGGGCCACGGCAGCTCGCTGACGTGGAAATGCAATTGCCATGTCCGAAAAAAAATTTCAAAAATTTCAAAAAGAAATGAATTTTTTTTTCAGTTTTTTTCTGCATTTTAAGATGGTTATTATTATTCTTATTATTCTTGTTAGTTATTATTTATTATTTATTATTTAAAAATTAATTAATTAATTTTTGTCAAGAACAACTATTACAAGGGGGGGAGTTCACAATGCAGGTGCTTGGAACAACCCTCTAGAGGGCCCAGAAATCCTCTAATGCCTTATTCCAACTCTTGAAAAGTTTTTTTTGCAATGGGAATTGTCCATGTGTTTCTAAATAAATAAATAATTTTCTTGGTCATAGACACTTGTATAATAAATTTGAAAATTTAAAGATAGGAAGGAAATTAGAAATGATTGACACTCACCCAATTTTTTATCTAGGTAATTATCTTCGCATTTTTCATATTAACACTATTTTGAGGATTTTTTTCAAGTTTATATGTATTTCAATTTGATGCTCAAAATCTTAGATTGGCCTTAAGGATTTTCAAATTCATATTTTTTAGTTTTTTAAAATGTGCATCTATGCAAATTTGTGAGGTTAAAATATAATAAGAATTTTGGTGCAAAAGTGTGTCACTTGGTGCTCAACTAATGCAAATCAAGCACTTGATGCACATGGTAGTGCATGTTGGGAATTGGAATACCGTAGTATGGAATTACTATTTTGCAAATTTGTAGATTTGCAAATAGATACTTTATAAATTAATTAATTTGGAAACTCATTAACTTATTAATTTACTTCATCAAATTTTTAAGTATTCTATAATTTAAAAAAAAAAAAATTGGAACTAATTGAATTGAAACAAGTTTTACTAATAATTTTTTTGTTATTTATCATCTACTAACAATACAAATGTTTTTTAAGAAAATGGTATATCTTGACTAATTGAATCATACAAGCTTCCCTTACTAACTCCTAAAGGACCAAGGTCTTTTTTTCTTCAAAAACACTAAAAAATGGTATTTTTATTGCAAAGTGCAAAATTCTTAAAATTTTGTTTTTTTGCATTATCGACTATAGAATCTTACATTAGACTACTATAAGATTTTATTGTAGAAATTTCAAAAACTTTCACCATATATATTGCGAGATACAAGTCTCAGTTTACATCAAATCAAGGGACAAAATCTTTGAAGATTTTGATTGTTTGAAATTGAAAAGTACTTAGAAGATGGTTTTCATAACATTCAATAGCATGCAAAATTTCTTTGGCTCGAGAAAAGAAGGTATAGAACATTCCACACCAATAGTCTTCATATCCATTGCCTTTCTTCTACTCATTTTCACTTGTCTACTTAGCTATTGATGAAGTATTATTGGATGTGGAATATTCTACACTATCTATTCTAGAGCCAAAGTAGTGATAGTGCATGTTATTCAATGTTATATTATACCACGAAATGAAAATTTACAAGTCTTTAAGAAGATCAAATGATACGAAGCTCACATTTTTCTTAGGTGGCAACAAAGTTCTTAGATTTCAAGGCTCCCAAAATTATAGTTAGACCTACTTTAAAGAAGTAGTTTTGATTGAAATTGTAAATCTCTTTGTTCAAAGTGTTAACTTTGGAGCACTCCGACGTCCAATTTTTGGACAATGAACAAATTGAAATTCAATTTTCTTTCTCAATTATGTTTGGATGAAAGTCATCTAATTTGTGAAGGTTCTTTATCAAGTTCTTGTCCTATCCAATGGTTGGATTTGGTGTTATTAGAGTTAATATTTTTCTAAAATTACAAATGTGGAAGTATGTCAAGCCAAAAATTGCATTGATTTTAGTTCAAAATTCAATTGGCAAAAATGAGGTTATAAATATAAAGAATCCAAAAATTTCCAAAAATCACCATTTCAAGAGTACCTCATTTCAAATCCATTCCAACAAGTTTTACTCAAAAAATAATAATATTTTATTTGTAAATGAGTTTAGAAGGAATTTTGAAATTTCCCTTTCAAAATTCATAAAAAAATATTGGTGATAGCACTAGTGATTCTAACCATATGGATAGAATCTACAATTCAAAATCCACAACTTTTATTTGTATGTCAATTCCAAAATATTCTTCCAAATAGCACTTTGTAACAATTATTCCCAAATCGTCAATTTTGGTAATGGATCCAGACATTTAAAGGTTAATGTTCAATATTTTTTCAATTTCATGTCCTTGTGGTAGTTAATTCCAATCCAAAAAACATGCTCCCAAGGAAGACTTTTTGACATTAGATGAAATTTGAGGCGTCTAGAAGATTGTGAATTATCAACTTTAGGAACGTTGTGAACAATTGGACACTTGTCTGCTGATGTGGCCAAGCCCCTACTATGTCAAATATTAATATTTTTTGAAATAATAATAATAATTAGTAGTAGTAGTAAATAATCTAATTGTGTCAATGTTGTTCTTAGCAATGGGAACAATCACGAAATAGTCTTTTGAAGGCTTGCAGTCTCTTCTAATGTAGCAAACAAGGGGGTTTGGAGACAAAGACTTCTCAGTTTTCTCTCTCCCTTGTTTTTGGTTTAAAATGGGCCTAGTCATTTAAAATAAAAAGAAACATTATTTTGCACCTTGTGTAATTAGATTATGAGACTTTAAATCTTTTAAATATAATTTTTTCATTCTAAGGATATTTTGATTAAATTTTTTTTATCTTGAAGAATTGAGTTGAGATTCTAGGAAAAATAATTCAAGTAAAAATAAAAATGTCCAATGATTTGATTTTTGCACTTAAAAAATTTGTTAAGTAGGCATAGATGTGAGATAGAACTCAAAGAGAATCTAAAATTGTCGATAGCTCTAAGATTAAATTGAAATACACTAATTCTAGTGGAGATATTGTTTTAGGATGTGAACTAGACTTTGTGAATTTTTTTTTAAAATCCATGAAATTTGAGTCAAGAAACGAATTATCTAATATATATATTTTTTGAAGATGCTCGACTTGCTCATAACTTTCTCATTGCTAGCCCAAATAGAACAAATCAAATATTTCCATGTTGACAAAGATATTTTCCAATAAAATAAACAAAATTTTTTTTATTTTAATTCTTGTGATTTTTTGGTGTTGCCTAATGAGATCCATTGTGGACTTTTGCTCCCAAGCACCTTTTGAAATAAAAATGATATTTCCATAACTTCAACGTGTTTTCCTAACTTTGAAAAATATGTCAAAAAACAAGGTCTAAAATTGAGATCATAGGAACTTGTCCAAACCTTCAAGTATCTCATAACATTTGACATGATATTTGGATCTTTAGGACAAGTTTGATGATTTATGGGCAAGTTGAATGAAGGCATTACTTTAGTGGAACCCAATTAGATTAAATAAACTTCTGCAGTATTATATTGCCTAAAAATTAAAGTTCAGTGTCATGATTTTATTTTATTTTTGCTTATTTAGGATTTAGAAAATATATAATTAGTAGTAGTATATGCAAAAGCAAAACTTTACTTTTAAGTTTAGAGCCAATATTTGAGTCGAGTAGGCGCATCAGCAATTAGGGCTTATTAACAAAATTTTGCCCCTCCAATGCCTCCATGATGTGGCAAAAGGGGTCAACTCGTAGGAGAGCTCCAAAGAAGAATGGCACCTTCTCCTTTTTCTATTTAGCAAAGACTGGCCATTTGGCCAACCGACTGTTTGATTCTAAATTAGCTCCACCTAACTTAAACTACAAATTCAGTTTGCAACTGTCTTACGAAAAGAAAAGAAAATATGTGCCAAATAAATTCACTGTTGAAATAAATTCAATATGTGCCAAAAAAAAACAATAGAATGTTTTCTTTTAAAATACAGTGGAAAAAACTCACAAAACATCTCCATCCAGTTTTTAAAATTTATTTCTCTGTGAAATGGAAATCTCCAGAATTTTTTGCAAGATTACATTACCAAAACGGTAAACCACTTCTATAAATCTATATCCTCCAATGGGGTTTGGGAATATTTTATTTTATTTTCTTGTCTTGAAACCCATGGACAATTTCCATTGGGTATGGAATATTATTTTCATACTTCTGTGTGGTTTTGCTAGGGCATCATTTGAGAATTGAAAATAGTCGTGTGGAACCTCCTGGACTCTTGGATCCAACTAAATATCAACGCCCCATTTGCTCCGAATATGCCCTTTTCTTTTCTATTAAGGTAGTTGAAAGGAAGGAAGGCCAAATTCATCCACTAGGGAAGGAAATGCCGGAGGTAATAATAACTAACACAAGGCCCTGGCTTCCCAATTCTGAACCCATATGATTCCGATTCCCAAGTGTGGGTGAATATACTTCCCATGACCTAAATTTTCCACTAGGCTAGGGATAAAAAAAGATAGTGGGATTGAAGCCTGCCTGCGGAATGCAATTAAAATTAGGTCCTAATTTCTCCTTCGAGTAGTGGCAGGAGGGGAGCCTTGGGGCACCAAGTTGAGATCCCCTGACTCTTCAAGGGAGCACAAGGTCACATCGCCTTCGTTCCCTTTGAGGTCCCAACTGAAGGGAGGAAAAAGGGGAGCGAACCACTGGGAACAACCCCCCTCACTTGGGAACTCAGTCAGTCATTGCTCAAGCTTGGTTGGTGAGGGGCTCCTCTTGGGTTTTCTAATTTTAAGATGCTCCTCCTTTTAGGGGGGTACTAGAGGCCAAGGTTCGGGCGCCCGAATTAGCTTCAGCGTTTGTCTTAGGCAGGACCAGTGTTGGAGTATTTGGATTTAGCAATTAAGAAAAAGCAACCCCTAACTCGGGCGGTTAATTGGGAAGGAATTGAAGTTAGGCAGACTTATTAAGCTTAGTTGGTTTCATGAACATCACGGTGAAGTAAGTAGCCTTGTGCCGTTTGCCATATTAACCCCTAAAGCCCTTAACCCCATTTTTTTTGACAACATAGCGATTTTGGGCAGCTCACTACGGATGGAGTTTTTATTTTATTTCTTTGGAATTTTAACATGACATGTGCCCGAGGAGTAGCTCTAAGGCCCAAATTTTTTTTTTATAACTTTTGACTACATGGATAAAAAAATTATTGTATGATATGTGATTTTCAGGGCTCGGTAGGCAACCCAGGCAACAAAAAAAATTCTTCAAAAATCACTTTTTTCAAAAATTAAAATTTGAAATTGATTCTTGAGATTTATATCTACATGGAAAGCTTTGAATCATTCTATTTGGATGGATGAATCAAAAATTATGAGGAATTTTAGTTTGAGGTAGTTTGTAGATACTTATGGAATCTCTACTCCGAAATAAACTTTGAAGCCCTTTATTTTACTCAATTTTAAATATATTTGAAAAAATATAAAAAATTTAGGTGTACATTGCTTATTACAATATTGCAACCATTGGGATTGGCATTTTTTAATTCCATAAAGAAATTATTAACAACTTAGTACTTTGAATCATTTTCTACTTCATTCTACTTACTATTTTTTTCCTACATGTTGCACAATTCCAAATGATCTAAAAATTTTCAAGCATGTAGCCAACTTGCTTTGAAGAATGAATTCAAAGAGTAACTACCATTTAGGACATTTTTTCATGCAAATGTGACCTTGTGAAGTACAGCTACCCGGATTTTTGCAAGAGAAAAAAAGGATTTTTGTGAATTCAAACACTAATATCTTGCAATTGACACGATGAAAATTTCAGAAAATTTTACCACATCTTCTCAAAATAGTTTACTACAAGATCCTACAGTTACTTGTGTTTAAGAATTTCTTTTTTCAAAAATTAGGTACTTGCACTAGAAATGGCAATTTTAGAGTATTTTTGGTGAAAGCATAGTCAAAAACCTTTAGGGGTTGAAGTAAGAGCAAGAAGTAATTTTCTAATTTCTTCTTTCATACAAACTTTGAAATTCAATATCTTTTCTATAATGAGCTAAAATACCACAAAACAAAGTCTTTGCACCCCTCCTTAAGAGAGCTTTCCGATGGTAGTAAGAATGCAATTGGGGGATGCAAGGTTCTAGAGATCTTACTATAGCAAGCAAGCAAACAAACAAAAACATCCTCTTATATATACAAGGTATAGAACAATACTTTAACCCCTAAAGGACCAAGCTATGTTTTTTGGCAACATAGTGAATTTGGGCAACTCATTACAAAGGGAGTTTTAATTATTTTGTGCTGAAATTTTCACTAAACATATGTGCAAGGAGTAGCTTCAAGGTTTGACAATTTTGTAACTTTTGATTACATGGTCAGAAAGTTTTTGTGTGATATGCGATTTTCTTTATTCTATGGGCAATTTTAGGCAACTCAAAAAACTTCTTTAAAAATCACTTTTAAAAAAAATAGAAATCTGAAATTGGTTCTTTATGTTTATATAAGAGTGGAAAGCTTTGAATCATTCCATTTTGATTAATGAGATGAAAGTTATGAGGAGTTTTAGTTTGCGGGTAGGTATGGTTTTCAAAGACTCTATACCTACCCGCAAACTAAAACTCCTCATAACTTTCATCTCATTAATCAAAGTGGAATGATTCAAAGCTTTCCACTCTTATATAAACATAAAGAACCAATTTCAGATTTCTATTTTTTTTAAAAGTGATTTTTAAAGAAGTTTTTTGAGTTGCCTAAAATTGCCCATAGAATAAAGAAAATCGCATATCACGCAATAACTTTCTAGCCATGTAATCAAAAGTTACAAAATTGTCAAACCTTGAAGCTACTCCTTGCGCATATGTTTAGTGAAAATTTCAGCACAAAATAATTAAAACTCCCTTTGTAATGAGTTGCCCAAATTCGCTATGTTGCCAAAAAACATAGCTTGGTCCTTTAGGGGTTAAGTTAGGTTTTTTGTTTTGTTTTGTTTGTTTGTTATCTTGAGATCTCCTAGAACATGAGTCCTTGAATCATGTTTTGGATACCATGGGGAAGCTCTCTATAAGGAGGTGTTCATGGGCTTTGTTTTCATGATGTTTGGACCTATGGTGTGTAAGATATTCAATTTCAAATTTTTTATGAATTAGAAAAATTAGAAAATTATTTTTACTTTTATTTTGGATGTGGCAAAGGCATGGGACACACTATTGATACCATAACCCTTAAAGGACCAACCTTGTGTTTTAGGGAACATAATTTTTTGGGGCAGGTGCAAGTGAATGGAGATTTGACTTGTTTAGGTTGAAATTCTTTTACAAGGTGAAGACAAAGAATATCTTCCGCATGAGTACTAAATTTCATTTCAGTTGAGTATACAAGTGAAAGTTATGATACAAAATGTTGTTTGTTTGTCAACTTAGGCAGCCCAAGTAGATTAGAAAAAATCTTTTTTTCAAAAATGAAAAATTGAAATTAGTTCTCTAGATTTAAATATATGTTAAAAACTTTGAAGAATTCCATTTTGATCAATGAGATGAAAGTTATGAAGAGTTTTGATTTGCGATTAATTTATGGATTATCTACTCTAAAATAAATTTTGAAGTCCTTTATTTAACTCTAGTTTCAATATTTTTGAAAAAAAATAAAACTGTGGGATGTAGATTTCTAAACCATTGGGATTGACATTTTTTAATTCCATAACCAAATTATTAACAATTTAGTATTTTAATTCATTCTCTACTTCTTTTTACTTACTATTTTCTCCTATATGTTATACAATTCCAAATGGTCTAAAATATTTGAAGCATATTGACAACTTGCCTTGAAGAATGAATCCAAAGAGTTGCAACCATTTTAGAGATTTTTCATACAAATGTGACCTTGTAAAGTGCAATTGCCTATTTTTTTGCACGGCCAAAAAAAGGCTTATAGTCACCTCAAATGCTAATTTTTTGCAATCTACGTAGTGGAAATTTGTGAATTTTTTTCGACATCTTTTCAAATTAGTGTACTACGAGATCCTATAGTTGGATATGTTCAGAAAAATTAATTTAAAAGAAACTTGTACTAGAAATGGTAGTTTTGGAGCATTTTTGGTAAAAACATAGTCGAAGAACATTAGGGATTAAATAAGTTTATTTTATTTTGTTTGTTTGAGGGGTCAAGATTAAAAAGATTATGAGTCCCCTAGTTGCATTCTTGGTACCATTGGAAAGCTCTCCAATAGTAAGGGTACATATACTTTGTTTCGTATTTTTTAGACCTGTTAAAAATTGAATTAAATTATCTTTTATTTTGAAAAAGCATAACATTCACATAGCATGTCAAAACACCATGAAATGTAGCCCTTGCATTCTTTTGTGCATAAAACTTTCTATTCGTATTGAGAACACAACCTCTTGTACAACAACAAAGACTCCACACTCCTTGTGTACTAAAAATTTATTTTCAAATTAAAGAATTAAAAACTTTCTTTTACTTTCATTTTCATTGTGGCATCAGCACAAGGCACATTAGTTGGGCCTAAAGTGTTGAACCTAGCCCCTCTAACAAGTTCTTTATTGATAAGATATAAGTATATCAACCCAAATCAATACCTCAATATTTAAAAGACATTTATGTTCCTTAAAGGGCAACATGAAGAATCTATCACAATATTTTTTGAGTAGAGAAGCAAAAATTGTAGGTTTTTTGGTGACTTGTGGAATTAGGTGGGAAATGAAGTTGTAGGTTTCAAGTTACTATAGCTCCAACTATGTTCCACATTTTCTAAGGGGGAAATTGTTTCCTATTATCCCTCAATCATCATGAAATTGCTTTGGAAACATTAGGAAAAATTGGAACCCTTGGGAGGGCCGTTAAGGTTTTGTTTTTTGGCACCCTATAGTGCAAGTATAGAAAAATAAGAAAATAATATTTTTTCAAAAATAAAATATTAATAAAATATTAAGACTTGATGTGACATTGTCGTGGTACGAGTAGTGCCACATCAAATGTTTTCATAAAAAATATTAAAAAATAAAAAATAATTTTAATTCCTCTCTAATTGTGTGTGTGTGTGTCAAATCTGGTAGATACTTTGAGGCTGAAATTTTTTGTAATGCGAAGTTTGAGAAAATTGTAGCAAGCACCATCCCTTAGGCAATATCATGAATGAAGTGCCTCTTTCTCTACACAAGCTAATGAAGATTGTTCTCCTTGTGGTAATTCCAATTCCAATGAAGCATAATTTCATTCCATGAGTCAAGAGAGAAAACACAACAATTTTCAAAAATAATTGTTGATGCAAATTCTTGTTATTCTTTAGACAACATGCCCCTCTAGCCCAAATGTCCTTTAAAGATTATGGATATAAAAACTTATATATAGTTTACTTGCTATATATTTTGGTACCATGAATGTTCTTTTAGAGGTTCCATCTAATCAAAAACATGACATGTGGCAAGATCATTGAAAGAATAACTATTTTTCATCAAAATTGTTAGTATTGTACAATTGCGTGACCAAAATCAATCATATATATAGTTGTACATTTGATGTTTCTATACATAAGATTCTAGTACATATTGTTAGTTTTCTTATTTTGTTGATTTAGGATATTGCTATATTTACCTCATTCAATTATTCATCTATGTACTTCAATTATGTTGTGAACCGTTATTTGAAATACTCAATTTTGTAAAGTACAAAACAATATTTTCTCTGAAATTGTCATTTATAATAGACATGTTTGGAAAACAAAGATGCTCAACTGTAACAAATTATAAAATAGTTGCACAAATTCAAGTGATTTTTGAATATTATATTATTGGCAATAAAAATGTAAAATTGAACTTAATATCTTAAATAATTTGAAATGTTACAGATTTAATTCTTTCTAATAATATTTATATAAGTTGAATCTTTAATACCTAAGGATAATTCACACACACACACACACACACACATACATACATGAATTCTATTTTAGTCCAAAGACAACAATATTTATTTTCTCATTAACATTTACTATGTTGTTCTTGCCAAAAATTTAATCTATATGGTATCAAAATAACATTTAGCTTCCTCATTGTTTTCTCTTTTCATGCTCACAAATTGTATGTAATAATAGAGAAAACATTTGTTCTTAGAAAAACTATTTGATATTTAACGATTCTAAAATTTCATATAATATTGCACAATTTATTTATACCACTTGAAGACAATTTAATGAATGTCTAATTCAAACTCTAATCAACCTTCTAAGAGGTAATGTATCATCTTTGCAGTTATTATAGAAGGTATCAAAGTCATATGGTATTCCTTGTTTTCGGTTCCCATTCCTTTTTCTACAAGAATTGGTGAAATTTGCAAGTTAATTGCAATACAAGATGACATACTATTATATGACTTATAATCTTATGTCTAGGACTATATTTAAAACTCACTTAAAACACCCCTTTTTCTTGAATTGTATTTGTGTTATTTCACAAAAAACATTTAAAAAGAATTGGAAAGATTGATTTAAAATTTAGCATCTAAATTCAAACCATTAGGAATTTTAGGTAAATAAATTTGAACCTACAAGTAATTAGAAAATTGCAATAGCTTTTCAAAAAAATATTAAATGTGAAAAATAGACAAAAACTCCAAAACTTATGCTTGGATGAAAAAATTGTACTAAAAGTGAATGAAAAATTAGAAAGTCATTCAAATGAATCAAAGAAGTAATTGTAGGACGTAGATTAAGAGTAAAATCGTAAGTCAAAGTCAAAATATAATTAGAAAGTTAAAGTAAAAGAATTTAGTGGATGAAGTTTAGAACATTGATTAGTGGTCAAACTTTATCCATGGATGGTTTTTGCTATGAAGGTCAAAATTATAAGTGTTCAATCTTTTAGAAAGGTAGTTTTAGAAACTTAAACTTTAAAATACTCAAAACCTCAAAATAAAAAGTAGAATCAGAAGTCTAGAGAAGTAGTAAGTAGTAAGTAGCAAGTAGAAATTTAAAATCAAATAAAAAGAGTAACTAAGGGACAAGATAGAAATAGAAACATTCAGAAAATATTTAAAGGTTTTCAAACTAATTTAAACTTAGAAAATAGTTTTGTATTGAAGGAATTAGAGTAGAATGAAGTTTTGCCTCAATTTGGGACAAATTTAAATGAAAGTCAACAAAGATTTGACCGAACAAGTCAAACTCAAAAATTAGGAAGTAAATTGAAACTTAAGAATAACCCAAAAATTCAAGATCAATTTCAACTATTAGAATAGGAAAAAACAACGGATGAAATTTTCTATTTTAGTTTAAAGGCTAAACTTCATCATGGATAACTTTTAGAGAATTAGCCCAATTTCATTGAACTTTGGTATTTTAGAAAGGATATAAAAAAATTCTACAACTTAGAATACTTAACCTTTGTATTTGACTAACTCCTCTCGGTCTTTAGTTTTGCTGGTCGTAGCTAAAATTGATTATTACTAATTTATAATTGAATTGATTAGGATTTGCATTTAGGGAAAGTGAAAGAGGGAATAGAAAACATCTATTCCTTGCTAGGAATGCACAATTGGACGGCACGCTAGGCACCCACTAGGAATTTTGACTATGAAAAAAATACTAAAGGTAGGGATAAAATGCCCACAATAGATACTTTACAATTTAAAAAAAATCTCTTTGTAGGCTTGTATAACTTTAATTGAAGTCATTGTTTTTAGATTTTGACTACTTTAAGTTTGCAATTTGGGGTCAAAAACATTACTACTCCCCCAAATAGTCAATTGGAGGTAGTTTAAAAATACTAAATTAATTTAAATAAAAATAAAATTATTCAATGTCTAAAATTGCTACATATACCTCTATTTCAAATTTCATAGTAAATGAACATACGACACAAAAGTCATGAGCAAAAATCCACATTTCTCAAGCCAAGGGGACAAAAAAATGAATAAGTATTTTTTGCAATTTTCCATTTCATAAAAGAAACAATTTTATTTCAATGCAAAAAGGTAGCCACCGACAACATGCTAGAATAAAAATTAGAGCCCTAGACCATTGGCATGAGGAAGAATTTTCTAACTACTAGTCATGTCTTTTAGTTTTGGAAAAGCTAAATCAAGATGCCAATTCTGCTTCTTCATGGAAAAAAATGAATACTTCTAGCTATGAGTTCTTTAATATCAAGCAAGTGATTTTGCAAAGTAGAATTGTACCTTCAACTTCTAAACCCATGATCACATGAGCAGGTATGACTACGAGATGTAATCAAAAAGTTTCTTTGGTAATCCGATAGTCGCTTGGTAGCTACTAAAGCATAAACAACTTGTTTTTTGAATCCAACTAATATAGCATGATGAGTATAAGTCATGGTAGCTTTGGATGAAAGTAAAATAAGGGTATTTATAAAAGGAAGTCCCCAAGGATTTAACACATCAATTCCTTTGGGGGTCAAAGGGTTCCAATTTCTACCGTAGGTGCCAAAGAAGAATGAAAAAAGGTCCAAAAGAAAGCTAAAAAAATATGACTTCAACATGATGAACAAAATTATACCGTAGCGAAGTCCTAATTGGACCACTATGTGTTCGCTAAGCCTATTGCCTTATGCAATATTTGGACAAAAGACTTTTCATCACATTCCATCAACACGTTGATCAAATTGTGAGGGTTTTGTTCTAGTGAACTTTCATTGTGGTATGAAAATTGAGAAGACATTGTTGACAAATCCAAGATAGATGGAAGCTGATGTAGTTATCTCTTCTAAGTATAGATTTGCCCTCAATATACCTGGAATAAAAATATCCTTGACAAATTTTAAATCAATTAAACAAATTTTCCACCAACATTTCTAGTACATATAATAGTGTATGATCCCAAGTCTTGGGAGCATAAATGATGGCCTTAAACAATATCTGTATGGCTAGCAACACTTGTGTGGTAGTATTCCACGATTGATACCGTGACATAATTATTGAACCATTCAAGGTTTGACAACTCCAACATGTCTTGTCCTACCTCCTATATTAGGGTCTCAATGGAAGTGGGAATACATGGCTACACTTCTTGACTGAAAACCGCATCCAAGTGGTCAAGATGTTTTTGAATTTTTTTAAGGGCTTCTACATGCATCACAGCTAATACCATATTGGTCCTAAAGAAACTCATCAAGGGTGTCAAAAAAGAGATCATCCAACACAATCATTAATGCACAATTAATGGAAATTGCTATGAGATGATCAAGGCTACTTACTCCAAGGTGTACATAGCTTGCTAAAGAAAGGCATATACAACATTCAGAATCCTAGGAAGCGATATTCAGATAGCCCTCGGCATACTCATGCAATTTTTTTTTGGTCTCATGAATGTACTTGGATTGTTGCAATGGTGGGAAGCTGATCATCAAATGTGGATGCAAGCTTGGCAAGGTAAATTGAATCTACAAACTTCATAGTTTTGGTCCCTCAACAAGACAATTTCAATATTTGGTTCTTCAAAATTGACTAAAAATAAGAAGAGTGATAAATCCATGTTCTTCAGTGAAGGATGGATGACATTTTAGGATTTTATCATCACTTGTTTTTTTATTGTAAAAGACTCTAGATAAGTCAATAGAAAATTGGAGATGCAACAAGACAAGCACCATGTGTACCAAATTGCACCATTGCAAAATTATTGTCTACCTTATTTATTAAGAAGTAGTCTTTTTTTTTTGTTAGTTTTGTTTCATATTTAAAAAAGAAATTGGATGATATTTAGATGAAAAAGGAATTGAATATGAGTTAAAACGTGATTCACTCTTTTAAAGATTGTTGAATATAGAAATATATAATTGCTTCATCAAAATGTAAATGATAGCTATTTTGTTACTTTCTTAGAAATCAAAGTAAAATGGTTGCATATAGTGGTATATAGAGATGGTCGTAGCTACTTATTTCCTCAAGAACCAAGAGATAATCCACATATTCAAAATTGTGAAGATATATTATAGAATGCAATTTAGGAGAATATCTAAAGTTATAAAACTTATCAATACAATTGGATTTTATGCTACATTTACAAATGTTTAGTACTAAGATTTTAAACCAAAAATTAAAAATTCTATTTAAAGTGAGTTGTAGATTAAATAATTATATTTTCCTACAAGATTTTTTCTTCTTAAGTTCTAGTTAACTAGTTTGAAGTTCAAATTATGTTGATGTTTTAAGATTTGTAGTACACTTCCTATATTCAAGTTGTATTGTATGGATCAATTTTTGAATTTAAAAAATAATTGGTTTTTTGGAGATGAAATATATTTATACCCTTTGAGGTATAGAATATTTTCACAACAAGTCTTGAAAATTTATACATTCAAATTGTTAGAGAAGTAATACAAGAATCTACAAAGAATTAAACACATGAAAAATTCAAAATACTGCATACAAAAGACATATTTCCATTCCTCCATTGTTCACTCCAAATCCAAATCCTTCATGAGTTAAAAAGACTTGTCTTATAGAGCTCAAAACTCTATGTCTAACATGGATCTCATTGTTCAACTAAAATTGTGCCAATTTAATTGACATCACCATTTTGAGTCATTTAGGGCAAAATTTGAACGAAACATAAACCAATTGCCCTTATCAATATTCATGAGCTTCCTTTGGCTATTATCTTTAATTGTTTTTTTGCATACCTTAGGTAGAAGGCTTGAAAACAATTCATCTAAGGGGAAAAATGCATATGCGGAAAAATTTGGTGATTTAAAAAACTTTCACAATATTTTCGTAAGAAGACAAGTGAGGAACAATTCTATTCAGATTTTCTTCGTAATTATTGGAGTCAAGATGAATTTAATATGAATTTTAGAAGTGGCAAATACTTAGGGTTCTATACATAATCCTAGGCTATAGCTGTAATGAAATGAGATGGGTCTTTCAAAAGAGCAAGTGAGTGCAAAACATGAGAAATAAGATGCTATCAACATTCTTGTCAATGCTGAAATTGTTCACTTCATGTCCAAATCATGGGGATGTGTCATGTGTCCACTGTTGATAGACATTAGTCATTACTTTGTTCCATTAACTGCAATTAAGTTTTAGCTTTTGATCATGAAGTACTCAAATATGAGCAAAAACCATACTTTGGGGTAACCCCTACCAACTCCTCTACACTCAAAAAGCATGCACTTAGAACGTTTGTTTGTCATCGTAAACAATTAGTTCAATTTATGGCACCCTTTGCATTGTTTCACACACTCTGGTAGGGTTGCATCTTAATTCCCGAACTATTCTTGAGCTTGAGCCCTCTACTATACTCCAATTATTACCTCCATTTCTACTAGAATTCCAAATTTTCTTGAAATTTGAACACTACAATATTTATCATGTCAGTAGTTTCAAAATTCAAGCAAATTCTTGTTCCCATTGTCACCAGGTCACAAAACCGCTATCTACCAGTTCTCCCTGATCATCTCTCTCTGATCATTGCTTTGCACCGCCGTCATCCTTTTACAAATTGCCCCGAAAACCAGCGCCAGCTGAAAGGTTGGAGGCTTACCAACATCCTTCAATTCGCAGGGACTTCAATTCTTCATCATCAGATGCATCCGCTTCAGCACTGGAGAAGGAAGACGATGCTTGCTTTCATTTCTGACGGCGACTTGAAGGTGCTGTCGATCGCCTCGGCCTTTTGGAAAGCCACTCGACCATTTCAGACCCGCGCGCACTGTACGTCTCCTCAAGGGGGAAACTAGTGAGACCGGAAATTGATGCAAAGTCCAGGCTGTAAGATACGAGAGGAACTCATACAAATGGTCTGTGTTGAAACCATCATTCTGGATTGAACCTCACTGGGAATTGCAGAATTAAAGGCTTGAATGAATGTATGCTCTCCTGCTAACAGTGTGGCTGGCTCGCTCATGAAAACAAAGGAACGACGAATTGAAGCGGGTCTCTGTTTGCCGAGGCCCGTAAACCACGTACCAGGATGGCGGGGATCGTTGCATTCGAAGACAACGGAACACAGGCAATCTCTGAAATACCCATTCCGCGGACCACCTTCAAGTACCCTGGTCCTCTTGCTCATTATCGGGCAGAAAAAATGTTTTAAGAAGTAAAAGCTGTCCAGTTTGTACTCGGACTACCACGTCTTAATTTGACAGTACCCCTGGGACTGTGCTTTGCTAAGTGTGCACATGTCGCCTGGACTTAGAATCACTCATACAGTTTTTCTGACACAAATAAAAAGACATTCATACAGTTTTGCTGAACATTCAGGAACTTGGTGCTGATGTCATTTATTTGGTCGCACACACAAACAATATCAACACATCAACTCGTACAAGAAAGGAGCACGACCACCTCTCCGTCGTAGAGTGTGTAAGGAAAGGACGGACTGGTCACCGAAGCATTCATCCTTTTTTGGTACAGCGTGAATCATTCTACTTAAAAAGAAAAAGAAGAAAACACTTATCGGAGATCAAACTGCTGTCAATGCAAGACCCTCCCTTTTTGCACAAAATTCCTAAGATAAACATCTGCACTTCTATCTTACATGAGAGGATTGTTTGTCATCCATCGGACACTCAGTGTCTGCAGCGGCGTTACTGGGTTAACCACCGCGGGAGAGTTGCTAATACTGTATTTATCATCACTTTTCTAGCATCCAGCCCAAGCCGACCTTCTGGACTTGCAACCACTAACTGTATACAGTTTTGTTGAGCATACAGACACGCGGTGCTAATGTCTTTTATTTGGCTGTACTGTACATACTCAACGTTTTCATTAACTCTTAAAGAACCGCAACCTTTTTTCCGTCAAAACATGGTAGAGTGTGGCCTATTAACCCCTAACTGCCCACGGCACCAGATTCTGGTGTTTACAATAATTTGAAGTTAAATAAAATCCAACCAAATCGCTATTTTTAGTAGTTTGTATTTTCGGAAAACTCTATTCAAAGTCTAGTTCTAGCATCAAAAATCTGATCTTGAAAATAATTCATTATGATTTTTCTATTCAAGATTTTGTGCAAGGGTACCCATTGCAATCTTGGCTTTCCATAGTGTTGAGGGCTCTTAGAAATGAGCCTCAAATACACTAGGCCATGCAAGAAAAATCACATTAGAAATTCATTTAAAAAAATTGTAGAGTAGATTTTGGAAAGTTGTAAATTGATTGGGGTTGTGCATGTTAGGCCCTATAACCTCATATTTTTTTGGTTACCAACTTTTTAGATCTCACTTGTGAAAAGAGGTTTGAAAGATTTTTGTAGTTTTAACACCCTTGTGATTAAACATTATAATCTTTCAATCCATAAGTGATATTGTTGTCTTTTCTTTTCTTATGTGATCTTTAACATCTCTAATTTGAATTTGTACAGTTGCAATTTTTTCTTAAATGATACGACTTATCGAAATATTGGCTTTTTGTTGGATGTCAAGCAAATTTCAAGAGCCTGAAAATAGGCCTTGGGCAGTTAAGGATTAAACACCATGCTAGAGTGATCCAATTCGTCACTTTCTAGCAAACAGCCCAAGCGGCATCGACTTACAATTGTCACAACAATGTAGCTAAAATATACGAATATCTATTTATGACACCTCACATTGAAATCTTCAAAGATCATATTTTTGTTAGTTTATGTGGGGTATTTTAAACATGAAAAATATGCATATGGATGTTTCTTACATATCTATGCAATTGAGATTAAAAAAAATCATCTCCAATGTTTGTCAATCAATTATCATGTAAATTCATGAATATTGAATAAAACATTTCACCAAATATGAAGTTATGATTTTTTTTAAACTAAAATTTGATATGGATTTCAAAAGAATAGATTGTTAATTATGCAAGACAAAAGTTGCTAATTGTATTCGATATTAAAAAAAATTCTTGGAATGGCACAATAGGCAGTTTGCACTCCCAAACAGACTCCATGTGGGAGTTAACTTGTATACTCTCAATGAAAATGTTATTATTTTGGCAGGAAGCAAATCTTGAAATGCTCAGTTTTCAATCAGAAATTGGAAAGAGGAGTAAGATTGTGGATTACAATAGAGCTGTTATTTCAAATATTGATCACACATAGAAGTGCCATAGCCGGCTCCTCTGAATGACAATGGTAAGTATGTGTTGCCATTGATTTTGAGATGAGTACCGGTGGAGAAACTATTTGGGAGTGCATGATGCTTTGAATTGCCTCTCCTCTTCTGTAGTTAGTGAATATATTAACCTGACTTCAAAGTGCTGATTGTAGAGAACCTGACTTCGAATGCGTTTTTAGTTTTTTAGGTTTAAACTGTTTGATGTAATGGAAATCAACAAAAATATGCTGCCTGTTGGAAAGGTTGAATCAATTATGTGCATAATGGATTCAAGTCTTTGTACAAAAAATTTGAACCTGAAAATGCATCATATGGCTCTAAAATATATATTGAGCACATTGTCCTATCCAACAAATATTTCAAATGCAAGGGCATGAAGATGTAACAATGGTTCATATTGCAACTCACACTTTCTACAATGGCTATTGCAATTCCATGCTCTCAATCCAAACAAATATTCAAGTATTGTGAGAACCAACATTATTTCATATGTTTCTCAAATTGTGAATATTTTGAATTCTATAAATGTCAACTTCCTTCCATTTTTGTGTACAACAATTTGAAATGATGTATACCAACATAGTAAGGCACAAGAAGGTTTTTGAATTTCTAAGAAAAAATTGACAAAATATAAATTAGTTCCAAATTATGATGCACAAAAACGAGTTTTAGACATGGCTAACTTTGAAATCATTATTTTTAGGTCACAACTAATTTTTTCTTCAAACTTCCATAACAAGTAATGTGTTATACATTGCATACTACAACTCTTGTATATCTACTTTAGAACTTTGCCCATTGCTACTTATGGTATGATTGTTTGAATGAAAAAGTTTCAAATCCATACTCACTTTAGTTCATCACTGTAAATCTACCATTACAATACAGTATTTGAATTTGCCACTTCAAATTAATTGCATTGGAAGTCTTTTTTGTGAAAGAAAAATTTCATTGCAAAAGACCACCTGTGCCACGGCACTTCTTCAGCCCCCACACCAGTCAGGGAAGCTATATGAAAGGAGTAATTCAAAGGAGGAACAAGATACTTAGACCTCGTCTGTCTGATTGATTTCAGTACACCACTACTTGCAACCCAAAATTTGCATACTACCTTAGTGGGGGGTCCCCTTTGGAGTTTTCCATAAACTTCAAGGATTTTCACTTCTGTTTTCAGCACTAAGATGTTTCTTTTGATCTTATAAAATCCTCTTCCCTCTCTTTTCCGATATACTCTCATTCCACAACCCCTGAATCACCACAGACCAACTCTCCTGCAATAGAAAACATCAAACGAGTGAAATCTAGGCAACACCACATACGGTGATAGCAAGTGGGAGCATAACCTCAGCTGAGAGCTCAAGAAACTTAAAGCTGAGAAAAACAGAGGAGCACCATGTCCTAACACGCATCGCAGGAAATAGGGTATACTAGTCCACTATGCTTGATAGAATAAATTCAGTTCATTCCAAAAGATACAGAAATAATTGCTGTACCTTGGAACAGATACTTCTCATACATAAGAGAAGGTCTCCACTCTCAAAGAATGTCCGTCCACCGTTTGATAGAGTAGACAACTACCAGTACATCAAGCAGTTTTTCGAGGCAACTATGTATTAGATAACCTATGAGCCGCACTAGTGGCGACTGGTTGTACATTCTTCTTGATCCAAGGGTGTAGGAAGCACGTTGAAAAGGAAAGAAGGTTATGAGTTGCAACTTGTAATGGCAATGGTGATGGGTTGGCAATGGGACGGTGCCACGTTAGCATTTAAAAAACAACAACCGGTTATGAATTTGCGATGAGCTCATCCACTGTCACGTCCGTCTTCTTCTTTGAGCCCAAGTCCCTCACGTGTACTTTCCCTTGCTCCCAATCTTTTCTACGGAGAACTATCAAGCGCTTAGCCTTCAGCGCGTCGCATTTGCTGTACACCCTGTGAGACATACTATTATATCAGTCTTAAACCACCACGAGCACGTGTATGTTAGCTTCTCAGGATTAACAAATGAAACTTTGAGAAAGAGATGTCCTTTGTTTACCTGAACGTGTCTATTTCTCGCCTCTGCCATATTGTAGCTTCCAAACGCTACACGTCTGTACTTATGCTGCTCATTGAGCACAGCTAATAAAGATTGAAATAATCTGAGGTTCTAGCTCAAAGGAAGACAATGCAAGGAACATGAAAAAAAGCCCTACCATCTCTCTTTCTTGCCATTCTCAATGACAAATTCAACAACCCGACCAGCATAGCGCAAGCGTGCAACAACTCCAGCTGCATGCACCCTGAGTGAATCCTCCTCAGCCCACACAACGTCATCCGCGGAGTGAGAGAACACAGAACGCAAACCTTTCTCCTTCAGAAGCTGCATGCACCCAGCAAATTTCAGGACATTCCTTCAGCCAACCCATTCACTCAAGTTCCAAGGTAGGCGAAAACTGCCTATACTCGAGTGACCCTCTCTTGAACACTGACTCACTGACATTAGTAACCAAAAATTACTATCGCCCATTATGACAACCAAAGTCTATTCAGAGAATTATTGCCTTTGCATGCGATAATTGAGAGCATTTCAAAGATATTAAGATTAAGCAGTCCACAGTGAACTACTGCTTCTTAAGTTCAAGTTTAAACTTCTCATCTAGCTCCCTTAAATAGGCAAGAAGTATTGTCCCCAAGGATGGTACACAAAAAAAGGAGCAAGAGAACCCTAAACAGTAGATGTGTCAATGCTTCCTAACCTCAACAATAACAGCATCTCCAAAACCAAATCCACATGCAGGTGTGTCTTGGCCTCCATAGGTGGAGAGTAGCCTGTCATAACGACCACCTCCGCATATAGAACGCAATTTCGTGCCCTTAGCAAAACCCTGCAACATAGCCAAAATCAGCACACATTCACAAAAAAAGATCAAATCGATATTGACAATAAGAACATACGAGGGACAGTCCTCTCTAACAGAAAATCGATGTGTATGATACCCAGAACCCTACAGAAGGGCTACCAATGTTTCTGTTCACAGCTGCTAACAAGAGCAAGGTAAAATTCGTACTAATTTCATGCAAGTAGTTTTAGCCACTTCCAAAAGGTAGAGATAGTTTGGATATTAGATAAGCAAAGACTTGAGACGGAAGAGACTCACCTCAAACACAGTTCCGGTGTAGTATGCAAGGCCTCTCACCACTGACGCATCAAACCGTAGCCAATCCTGGATACCGTAACCCTCTGCTAAGGCAAAAAGTTGCTTCAGTTCGGCCACTGCACCACTATCTGCCCCTATTAAAGCTGCATCCACCAGATAAGAATCAGAGAGAGTTTATTGAAATAATACCCTCAGCCTTTTTTAATCAAATCCAAACAGACACATTATGCAAAAGCGAAGTAAAATTAACGATGCATCGTTAGTAAGAATAAAACAGGATCAATACACAATCTACGACGATAACATCGAAGTCGCTTTGTCAGGCACGTAGAGAATTAATAACTCTGCAAAGCTGTACATCGACCTTCACATGAACATCCTCTGGTAGCATTCACATGGAAATCACACTAGATGCATTACCTTCAAGATCATCAAAAGATTGAAGTGTAAGCGCTTGCAAAATCCCCTCAATGGCTTCACTGGGAACGCCAACTCCAGCCAATTCACTCTCGATTTCTTTCCTGGGTAGTTTTTCCAACTGACACAAAGACCGAAAGAAGCTAGTGAGTGCATTCAAACTCACTCTTGAAGGAAATGAAGATTTCCTGAAGCACAACTAAAGTACATGAAAACTGTGGTAAGAACTCTTATTCCAAGAAGAAAAAGATATATACAATACCTTATCAACAATCACGCATACAGCTGCGAAGGAATCAGGCTGGATATTATGTATCTCAAGAACTGCTTGCAGTACCTGCCTTGAAACAAGGATGTGATGTTTGTAAATTAAACACATCGGTTCAGTTACTACTCAACAACGACCCGCAACTTCACCCTCGGAGATAACCACGACATGACAATGCTGCAACTTTCAAGAGGGTTGGCACATCATAATGGCATCCACAGGGTTGACACTTACAGATCTGAAAGGATCTGAAAGGAGTCGCATGTGAAAGGCATTCAAGTATTCACGCATCCCTTCAACTCGAGATTATAAAGATTTTGACAGCAGGATTATCTTAAGCGATTTTGCTCAACCTTCTAACAGGATTGCAGCATGGTTCTAAACCAAGACGACCAGTATAACATACGAGGCTGTATTCAATGAGCAGAGAAGAGAACAAACCTTTCGATTTGAAACTTTAATTCCAACGTCATCAGACGTAATGTCAAGCTTTGTGAAAAAAGTCACGATGGCTGATAAGAGCTCAGCTTCAGCCTACAGCAACAGACGGCCAACACAAAATTGAAAACTCAAGAGCAAAATTTCAAGCATAAAAGCTCCAGTGTACACTTGGACACAGTCTTATCATGAGGCTCGTACAGTCTAAAAGGTGATCCTTAGTATTGCTGTCGAAGTCTGCATCAAATCAGGGTCATACCATTTTTGAAATATTTATGTAAAAAATAAAATATAAAGTGCAAACATAATCGCCTTATTTGTAGAAAACGGTACAAAAGAACCCATTATGCTTCCAAATATGAACAGGATTCAAGAAACGTACCTCAACTCCGGGAACACCAATAACGTCCATGTTCCACTGATAGTGCTCTCTACGACGTCCGCGAGTCGTATTCTCATACCGCCAACACTGGCCAATACAGAACCACTTCAGAGGAAATGACTGAGCTCTCCTGTCAAGCAAAGGACTTTATCAGTCAAAAAATATCCAACCCTCAAGATTCTCGTGACTAAATACTTTCAAATACTATTAAAGCAACTCACTACAGTGAGAAAAATGAGAATGAACATCGAATCAAGAAAACGGACCCCTTTTGCAGAACAAGGCGGGCCAAAGAAGGCGTTAGCTCAGGTCGCAGGGCCACCTTTCTTCTACCTTTGTCCTCAAAATTGTAGAGCTGCATTGGTGAAATGACAAATGTCAGGAATAGAACTAGAAAGTCATCACAATCTTCTGTAGGTATTCACTAGGGACCGACAGTACTCAATATAAATCTAAGCCTAAGGATGAAAGACGCCTTAGAAATGGAACTGCACGCAACAATTCTTTCCTTGATATACAAAGCCTTCACTGTAGTTGAGGAGGTCAGTACCTGTTCAACAATTTCTTCACCAGCTTTACGGGTGTAAAGCTCCTCGGACTCGACCATCGGGAAGTCGACTTCCTCAAATGCAAATAATCTAGATACCTACACCACCAAAGAGTCGACAATTTCTGTAAGCCCTGAAATTTGACAAAGAAAAACTAAATGTGATGAAAAAACCGCCACAAACGACAGGGCCCATACATCCCCTTCTGGAAGGCAAATGCCACTCCACCTCTCTGAATTTGTCGAATAGCCATGTACGCATGCGCATTTCATCGGGTGGAAAATCTCGGGTCCCCTTGCAAGGATCGGTGGTGATGAGAGCGCTGGACCCCATATTTCCTTTCATGCTACCTTTCCTTCCCTTCGCAACAACTGCCGGGCTTCCTGATATCGCTGGACTTTCGGACATGGCTCTAATCCCAGGAGGTTGTCGGACGGTAAAAAATTCTGCAGAAGAGCACAAATTATCAATGAATGACGCCTCTATTAGGTTGGCAGTCTGCTCACAACACACCATGAAACCTCTCAGAGCTGTAAATGTGTAAGAAATGCTCCCGATGTGGTATAGCCTCAGAAGGCCAAATTCACGGGGGAATCCAACAGGTCTAATTGGAAGAATCCAACATCACATAAAACCGAAGTCAGAACACTTACAGACGGAGGAGATCATACAGAACCTCCCAACCAATGTACTAGGACGACAACCACGAGTGTCAATTCACACCCTCGTGAACAAAATAAGAATGTTTCCTACACGACCAAAACAAAGCTTCAAATTGTTCTTATAACACACTTCAAACCTAAAGCTTCCAGGCTTGCTTGTGTTTCACACAGCTACAAAGGAACACTTCAATTTCGAAGGACATATTATTGACCAGTTGAGCAATAAAGATTGGCAAAATTCTGCAGAAAACAGGGAGAAACATGCGGACTCAGCCGCGCCTCCAGATAAGCTGCAATACAACAATTGTTCAACCTTCCTCTCAAATTGCACTGCAGAATCTCAAAAAAAATAAAATCTAAGTTTATTCCCTCTATGAAATAAAAACCAGTATGCGTTCTTACTCAGAACAGGCGAATATTCCAGATTCCTGAATTTCAGACTGCGTTGATGCTTTCAATGGTGCCGTTCATCTTGATAATTCATTGAAAATCTGCGTTCTTAAGATTAAACATCTGGTAAAGTGCTGCCCAGGAGACACCCATTGTATGTTCTACAGAGAGAATGTACCAGAGGTGTACACTTCCAGGGGTGGTGTCACCTGAGCAGCAATGATCCCCAAAAGCCTCAGACGCACATTGAAAAACGTAGGAAAATCCGTTCAATTCACAGATGGTCTAGAAATCTTGAAAGTTCTCGAACGCCGTACGTAGTATCTTAGTGAGAATATTGCGCAACCATGGAAACAGTCGATCTTGAATCATC
This sequence comes from Pseudoscleropodium purum, assembly GCA_963969395.1. Classification (NCBI taxonomy): domain Eukaryota; kingdom Viridiplantae; phylum Streptophyta; class Bryopsida; order Hypnales; family Brachytheciaceae; genus Pseudoscleropodium; species Pseudoscleropodium purum. The sequence goes on from OZ017795.1 coordinate 24,772,141, forward strand.
TCACTGATAAAGAGGAGGAATTCGTATTCACCGCGACTGGTGGCTTCCTTCGAATAACAGTCATACAGAAAATCCGATGCCAAGAGATCTGAAAGTTTCAGAACCACAACACTCAATGAAAAAACGTCGCACCCAAGCTTCGATCGCATCATCGCAAACCCTAAAGTAAGTACAAAATCCTAAATCCTGCACTCGTCAAAATGGAGAACCAGAAGAATGCAATCACGAAGCAAGGAGCAGAGAATTGTCTTGGACCTGCAGCTGAAGCTTTCCAGGAACTGAAGAGACCTCGACAATCGAAAGCTGACGAGAATACAACAATTGGCAAACGCTCGGATTGCAACAAGGTCCGGCACCCTCACTCAAGCGACCTATTTCCTTGTTGACATCACTGTCAGAGCAACTGAACTCTTCTTTCATCCATGGATGAGCCGATCTTCATCCATTATCAAATCAAATGCGTCATGAGAGATTTGGAGTAAGAAATGCATGCTCACTTATAATCGCAGGATCGGCATTTAGCCCCTAAAGTGCCCCTGAAGTGTCTAGGCCATTTTGGGGAGGTCAAGAACCACTCAAAATTGCTGATTTTAATGCAAACAACAAAAATTTGAATATTTGGTTTTTTGCATATCCAACCATAGGATCTTGCACTAAACTAGTATGAAAATGTTTAGAAGAAACTTCAAAAATTTTAACTATATCAATTGCAAGATATATGCATTTGAACTGAAGAAAATGAGTATTTTTGCTCTTAGCCCAACTAGATATTTTGACTTTGAATCCTCTTAACTTAAAAAATATTTGTACTAAAGATTGTGAATTAAATTTCTTTTATGTTGAAGAATTGAGTGGAAGGTTTAGAAAAAAAAATTCACCCTTTTGCCACAATAATTTTCATTCTTTAGAAACTTAAGTCAAAGCAAGTGTGAGATAAAAGGAAAATTGCCTAAATTAATGACAGCTCTAAAGTGGAATTAATAACCCAAAAAGTGAGATTGTTCTACGAAGTGATCTAAACCATGTGCTTAAAATTGAATTCAAAGACAAATCCAATACATTATTTTTTTCAAGAATTTATTAAGACCACCTACAAAAGAAGAAGCTTCATAACTTTTACATACTTATCTAAATGGAATGAATCAAACCTTTTCATATAGATAAAAATAAAAGATATAAGAAATATATATTTTTAAAATTATTTCAAGTTTTTGTGGATTTTTTTGTTGTCCATTTTCACCTATTTTAGACTTATTCTAGCATAACTTTTGCTCTTGGACACCTATTAAAATAAACAAATTATATTCCCCAAAAAATAATCAAGTTTTTCTATCTTGAAAAAAATTCAAAAAAATCTTGCCAAAAATTGAAATCATAGAAACTTACCAAACCCTTGAGAGTCCTCAAATCCTCAAGTAGGGACTCTTGAGACTATAGGGGTTAAATAAATAAGAAAACTGACAAAAGTAGAATTTGGGGGGGGACTCTTTTAAAAAATTTGGAAGTTGGAAAACCAAATAATTTAATGCTACAAATGCCTAAATGTTAGAAAATGGGCCAACTAGAGAAATTCAAGCCATCTAATGTAGAAAATTTAATAGTTTAAATTTTATTAAAGTATTACATGCATTTGTCAAATATGAAGATTTTTTGTTGGATGATATAAAGGGCTATATTCATTGATGTAAAGTGAGTTGGTGGACTAGAAAGGTCCTTTTTACAGTGAAGTTCATTGTTCTTCATCAATCCTTAAAGATTGTGGGATACTTGAAGTAAGGTGGGGGCTATAAAAAAAATCAAGTAATTGTATTTATAGAGGAACTTCATACCTCATTTTACAATTGAAAATTATTATTTTTTAAATACAATAAATTAATAAAATATGGAAAATCAAGTTAGGTTTCACTTCCAAAATCCATTTGTAATTTGGGATCTATAAAAATTTATAGAGATATGAAGTTCAATTGGGAAAAAAATTATTTCATTATTTCAATTTGGTTATGACCAATTGAACTGTTTCATATCTTCATTTACATATCAAACATAGATTGTTGTATTCCTTACCAACCTCGATCTTTCCTTCTCTCCATAAATCAAACGTTTAGTAGATTATAAAGACATTCATGATATAGATGGACAAAGTGGCTACATACAAGGCATTGAAATTTTGAAAAGAAAAGAAAAAATTGAAAAATTGAATTATTTTGAAAGTGCTTGCCAAAATACTTTTTCCAATTTTAATTAATTATTTTTATGGAATGCCAACCCTAATAGCTAGGTATAATAGTTATTATCAATAAACATAAATAATTTTCATGGACATTGTTGGCATCAAAAAGAGGTTTACAATGCATTTTAGGATGCATAATTTAGACATATCCATATCAATAAGTTTTGAGTATTTAAATTATTGTTTGTAGATGTACCTAAAAATAGTACTAGGCTCTTTTAGGGGCTTATGATTTGATTGTCTACATCTTGTATATTCAATGTTTAGATTTTTGTACACTTTTTGGACCAAATCTAGGTATCACATTTTAGTCATTGTTGACTATGGGTGTAAAAACCATGCAAAAAGTGTTTTTAAGGCAAGGTACCACTAAAATAGTGCACTTGTAATTGCTAATGGCTATAGTTGGCATGAATTTAAGGTCTATTCATTGGGTCCTATGATTATCTTTGAGAGTTAAAACCAGTGATATTAAACCAAAAATTAGTACTTGAAAGGAATGCATTTGGACATTTGAAGTGGCAATTATAGGTTCACATGCCTAAAAAGTGATAAAAATAAAAGAATGTCATTAATATTTAATTGTATATTTTTCATGTTTTATTTTTCTTTATTATTTAAGGTTGGTTTGGCCAGTGATGAATTCTATGAAGTAATTTGGTCATTTTAGGACCCTAAAAAAGGTTTTTGTCTAGTACATTAGCAAGATACACAAAAATATACTTTACCTGTTTCTTTATTTTCACCTCTAGAGAATATAAAATTAGTATATTGATAAAATTTATCTTTTCATTCAAAAAATTTAGAATTTAGAATTCAATGATTCAACCATTAGAAGTACATAAACCCTTCCATGAATAAACACCTCCAAAAAACTAAATTTGGGTTGCCTACAACCAAAATATACTTTCCTTCTAAGTATGTGATGTCTAAAAATATAAATTGCTCATAAAATAAAGTGATTGAACCTCTTAGTGCTTCAACATCCAAAATTTGGACAAAGACGTTACAAGGGCTTTTTTTACTATATAATTTCTCGTTTATCCAAACCAATGCTTGACTTTTTTAAAACTTCACTTTTTGTATGATGAATTTGATGAAATTGAAATAAATAATACATAATTATAAAGATAGAAGCAAAAATATTTAAGAGTTCAAGAAAGGATTCAAGCACTAAGGGATTAAACTAACTCACTAAAAAAGATGAGATTATTGCCCAATGGAATAGTACTCCCACCTATTGTGCATATTGACAAATGAAAAAAAGAGGTGGAAGCTATAGAAATTTTAAATTTTTGACAAAGAATGAATGTCATTAATTTTTGAAGTACCATATTCCAAATACCCAAAGAATCACTAATGCATCCATAATGGTGATCAAACTCACCTAGAGTGTTCAGAATATTCTCCTAAAACAACTACAACATCAAGGTAATATATCATAGTCACTTCTTGTACCAAATCTATAGTAGGGTACACTAATCTTACAAAATAGCTATTTGGTGCCATTCCAAATTTTTTGCATAACGTAGAATAGAATTGACACTTTATGTCTTGCATAATTAATATTCAATTCTTACGCAATCCCAATCAAGCATACTATAGTTCAACTTTAAAAAAATTACATTTTCAGGTGAATTATTTCACTTAATATTCATGGTTGTACATGATAATTGATTTAAAAATAAGAAAATACTCTTGTTATTGCACAAAAACAATACCTTGGACAAAAGAGTTGTAAATAGTTTTTTTATGCATTTTGAAGAACTTCTGACTATAGAACTTCATTCTTGACCCTTACTACAATGATATGTAAAAATTTAGGTCTTCAAGGTACTACATGAGTGAGATCCACGCATGCGAAAAAACCCAACTTTTGCTACTTCACTTAACTATGTATCAATCTCCCCCTCCTTATGTGGTGCGTGCACGGTGACACGACCAAATTTTTAACTTCTAGGAGAAATTTGCAAGATTTATTTGTTGCAATGTCATGAGAGACCACCGGGAATTCCCCTTGGCTGGGGCAAGGCCAAGATGACAATGGAGGTTCAAGAAATGTGTCCCAAATGTTGCCACTGCAGTTAATGTTGAAAGTTCTTGATATATATATATATATATATATATATATATATAATTTTTTATTTTTTATTTTTTTTCCTGCAAAAGTTGTGCGCCTTACGATTGAAATGGATCAATGCGATAGGCAATAAGGGAATGTGTCTGGGAATGGGCTACATAGAAATTTCTCACTTTCTCAGATGCAGACCTTTGATCAAACAAATTTGCAACATCAACTGCAATACTATGTTGAGGGGCAGCCTGGTGGAGCGATCTCCACTAGTGCCAACATGTGTAGAGATTGATGGTAATTATCCTTCATGGCAGCAAATATATTTCCTTTGTGGGGGCAATTAAACGAGCTTCATGGTGGCAAAGCTCAACAATGCCGCACTATCCTTACTACAATTTCATCACAACAACAGTGGTGCAATCTTGTACGGGGTGTTACATGATTGAACTCAACATTAATCGCAGGCAATCAATTTCTAAGGAACCTCAACCACATGGAAACTGGCAGGTCAACACACACACTGTTCTCACAGGGAGTGAGGTTTAAAAAACAAAATCCATGTGGGACTAAGGTAGAAGCACCCAAATGTAACACTATTGTATGTAGTTGTTTTCTAACACTTAAAAAAACCTAAATCCAAATGCAAGTGAACTCAAAGCAGAGAGGTGGGATTCCAAGAAGTTGTCACTTTCATTTGCATTGGCCAATCACTTATGCATGATTCAAACTTAAAATGTGTCACTTTTGAATGTTTCTATGTCCACTTTGGTGTTGATCTAATGTCCACAATAGGTGCATCTACATAATTGTTTTCAAAAATTCTTATTATATTCATACAAGCTTGAAAAAATACAAAACTAATTTTGCTGATTTCCTAAACCATTTTTATACAAACTCATGTCATTTTCTTTGTAGCTACCTTTAAGATTTGCATATTCAGAATAAATGTTGCATTTACGTGCTTCTACTTTGAGGGGAAGTGTAATCTAGTGTTGCTCAAATACTTGGGGGTGCCTCTTGTAGGCGGATCGCACGATGCAACTAATACTTTGAGAGACGGTGGCATACTTTCCGTCCAATTATACAGCGTGAAAAAACACTGAATTTGAAAGGTCTTCTGAATTTTAAAATTCATTTTAACTATATTAAATTTTAGATGAATCAACATTTCTACCCCACATGTCTAAACGCTACAAAACAAAGTCTTTATAGTCCTTCCTACTCCACCCAACTAGCTATTGGAGCTAGTTTTGTGGTCTCCATATACACAATGTGAAATTTATGAATTTTTTTAGTTAATTAAAAAAATTGAATTAAATTATTTTTTATTTTGAAAAAATCATAAATTTCCCATCACATGTCGAAACATCACCAAAAACAAAGCCCTTGCATTCTTTTGTAGATACAACTTTCTATTTCATAATAAGAAAGCAACCTCTCATACTACAGTGTGCCAATTAGTGAATATTAAAATTTAAACTAACTAAAAAATTTGAAAATTTTATTTACATCTTTCTATTCTTTTCGAGACGCAACCTCTCACACCGCAACAAAGCCCTTGCATTCCTATGTGCATAGAAGATATTGAATTTCTATGTTTTTACAAATTAAAAAATATAAAATTTATAAAAAGTATTCTCATTTCACTTACAAAGAAATCTCTGAAAAAATTTACTTGTAAGTAAAGTTGCTTGTTATTGAGAAGCTTAATTAAATTATTAAGAAATGAAAAATTTCCAATTGTAAGAATTGTTCTCAAAACAAATCCAAATCATGAGCAACATTGTTTTTTGCATAATTACATAAATTAGGTTCATAATCAAATGCACTACATTATTTTTTCAAGAAGTTGCTAGAATTGGACTAAAAACACTATGCTTTATGACTTTGGAATCACTTATCCAAATGGAATGAATTACAGCTTGCATGTTGGCAAAAATATAAACCATGAGGAAAAACAAGTTTAGAAATAATCATGACAAAAATTTGACCATGGGTACCTTTCCAAAATCAATTTGTTTCCCAAAGGAACAAATATTCCTTTACAAGTTATGTATGCTCTTCTAATAAACAAGATTGCATTTATAAAATACTAAAAAAATATAGATAAAAAATTAGATTCTATAGAAATTCAAATTGCTATTTTTTTTAGAATTATATGAATACTACAACCATTGAAGGTGCTTATTATGTAAACACCAATAATATAGGTATTTATATTATAGTTACACTACAATTGTGGAAGGTTTTCATAATATAAACACCTATAACATAGGTGTATAGTCTTCTAAACTCATGGACTCAAACTCTTAGGGTCACATAATAGCAACCCTCAAAAGTTGGGTACCTTGTCCCAAAATACACGTATCATAAAAGTCATATAATTACAGGGTTGACAGGACGGTCAGACATCCGAGACGTCCGAACGCAGATGCTGTGTTCGCAGCGTCCGCTGACATTCGCGGTCCCAGCGGACACAACGTCCGCCGGGACCGCCCCATCCGCCCATTCGCCTTCCGAAGGCGGGAGGGACACTACGTCCGCTGGCGTCTGTGAGGACGGACGTCCGGGTTACGAACGCTATTTTGGGGCGGACGTACTGATTTGTCAACCCTGTATAATTAGGTTATTAATCCCTAGAGGACCAAAATGTTTTTTTTGACTACATAGAAATTTTGGACAAGCACGTGTGATTGGCAAATTTTATTAGATGAAGACAAAAAACATCTTTCATATACACTAAATTTCATAACATTTGGAAATATGAGTCAAAAGATATGGCTTAATATATATATATATTTTTTCTGTAAATGGACAAGTTTGGAGAAATTAAATTAAAATAATCTTTTTAGAAAAAACAATTTGAAATTGGTTTTCTAGAAATTTATCTATGTGAAAAGCTTTAAATTATTCCATTTTGATCAATGAGTCAAAAGTTATAAGGATTTTTTGTTGGTAGGTAGTTATGGATTCCCTACTCTAAAATAAACTTTGAAGTCCTTCATCTTCTTCAATTTTCATTACTTTTAGAAATAAAATAAAATCATAGTATGGAGATTGTTTATTAAAACATTTCGATGATTCATATTGGCATTTTTCAATTCTATAATTAAATTCTTAACAATTTAGTATTTTGAATCATTTTTTACTGTTGTCTACTTACTATTTTTTCCTATATGTCAAACAATTCTACTTGATCTAAAATTTATGAAGCATGTAGACAACTTGTCTAGGAAAAATAATCTAAATAAGCACTACCATTTTTGACATTTTTTTCTAGAAAAGTGAACTCATGAAGTACAGTTGCCTGTTTTTTCACAAGGTCAAAAAATGATATCAATGAATTTGAATGCTTATATCTTGCAATCCAAGGAGAGGAAATTTTTAAAATTTTTATTACATGTTTTTAAGTAAGCAAACTACAAGATCCTATGGTTATTTGTACCAAAAAATATATATTTTTTGAAAATTTGGTACTTGAAATAAAAATGGCAGTTCTTGAGCATTCTTATGAAAACATAGTCATGTAAATGAAAACTTTAGGTGTTAAAGCTATTATAGTCCTAAAAAATATTCATTTTATGTACATAATTATATTTTTTCATTCCTTGTAAAAGGGCTATACAAATATTATACATTAAAATAAATTATATTCCTTTAGATTGGAGTAAAATGCATTCTAAGTGATTATAATTAGGACCACATAATATAGGACTTACATACTAGGGGGCAATTGTCCTAAGAGTTACAAAAATGAAAAGAAGGCCTACTGACATGGTTTTTATTCTTTACAAAGGATTCATTTCCTTGTCTAATTTTGATATGATTCTATATTTTTCTTATTTCTAGTGTATTTTTAAATAAACTCAAAGCCAATTTATTTCTCTTATTCAAATTTTATATGCTATGGCTTGGTATCTATTAACATCAACTTTCATAAATTTATATTGTATCACCTGCAATGGTTTAATGCTAGTCTCATCAAATAGATAGAAGAGATCAGTTTCCACCAAATTTGTACTAGTCAATTCATCTATGTCGTCCTCAAATTGACATGTCGTTCCAATACAACTCTATTGCAACTTGTAATAATTAGCCACAAAGTGAACATTAACTTCTTCATCGATATGGTGATAAATAAGCTCTTTGATTCTAGCCTTCCATGGTGTCCCTTGAGGATCATCATCCCTATAGACAACATCTGTAGACTATCCCCTTAAACATAATCCTCTTGGTACTTGTATCAACAAAAATTCCTCTATTACTCCATAGAAAGTATGTCTTCACATACTTTTCCACATAGGACTCAACAACATTTAAATTACCATTATCCAATTGGCTTATGAAGATGCCCTTTGACTCACTATTTGTGCACAAGAACTCTGAGGTGCCTTTTTCAACAAATGATTCAATTCTTTGGCTTCTTGAGTAGATATACAATATAGAATACATTCTTTGTGTTTGTTGTTGCATGTCATATGACTATGGATCTCTACATCTAGATGGCCTTGGAGAAATATAAGATGCTTATGGACTTTTATTAGGGCTCTTTGGTGGACAAATAAATCATCAACTTCCTAACCAATTTGTATTTGAAATTCTTGAAATAATTTTTTTGTATAGAAAACAATGAAGGTTTTTTCAACCTCCTTGTTGTTTGTACTGATGTATAAATACTTTTGCACCTCTTGCTCATGAGAAAAACACTAATAGACATCTGAATGTCCAAAACACTTGATACCTTGCAAAAGATGGCTAGCCCCATGCTCTAGGGGACTCAAATTTGATCCAAATGCATCCTCTGATATTACATGCCAATGTTTAAACAAATTCAAGGTCATTTCAACTTGCTCTCTAGTCCAACTACTATTCCTTGTATAATTACAGAGGTAGTGTGCAATGTCATTGAACAAAAGCTCAATTTTTCTAAATTCGGATTTGATTCTTTGTTTACATGTATGCAAAACAAACGGTAGAATCCACATCACAAACAACTTCAAATCTTTGGCCACATAGTGAGTATGGATTTCTATAGGCTTGTAAGGCCATCATCTAAGCTTTATTTCATGTGGAAGTGCTTTCTCAATGATATCACAAATATTTTGACATCTCTCATACATTGTATTCGCATGATCTCCTTAAACCACTCACTAGTGTAATACTTGAATAATTGCAAGCATGTAGTGTGTATGACATCAAAAATAATGTTCAAAGACATGTCAAATTTATAAAGGTGATAAAACCTCATAAATACTTGAATTTTTGCCAAATTCTTGACATTTGGAACCTTCAAGTTTTTCCCACCATTTACAAAGGTTTTTATATAGTTCTTTGGATGTTTATTGTTGGATATCTCTTAAGATTTGTCAAAGATTTGTCTATACACAAATTCACTCCTTTGAGTTTCACGAGATTTGGATGTAGTATATTCATATTCTACTAATTGAGTATGTACCTTACAACGCAGCATGCTGCCTTTCTTGATTGGTTCAACTAGCTCATCTTGCAATTGTTTAGGTAATCTCTAGTTACAAACATGAGTATAGTTTAGATGACATCTCCATCTACTTCAAGTTGTGGTAGAGCAGGCTTATAAGATTGGATGGATAGTTGTATTTTACTTTGAACCCACTAAAAAACATTTGTTCCAACTCCTCAATGAAAGGTTGGAGGAAGATTGTTGTGGATTTCTATATCGTTTTTCCAATGCTAGACTTATTGTTGTGGCATGAGCTTTGGGTACAATTGGTAAGAATAACACTAGTAGAAGCATAGTAAGATCCAACATGCTTGCATTTAGTACTCCAACATTCATAGCCCACAAACTTTGATCCTTATTACTCTTGCTAATGATAAATCTATCCCAATGTCCGACAAAGAAAGTGATGTTTTGAAGATCTCCACATACCAAAACCTTTCGTTCTAATATCTACTGTTTACACAAATCACAATGAAAACCATATGTTTGAGATGTTGCATTCCAAACATGTATTAAATTCTGGCACTTTTTAGAAAATGTTGGGTAAGCAATTTTGCATCTTGGAATCAAACATAGGATGGGTAGTTCCTATTGAAAGGCTAGATTTCAAAAGTCTTGATAGATTCTCATTCCTACGTAGGATTAGTCGGATAGTCACCATCCGCACAATACTACTTTGTACTGGCACCTTCCACCTTGTCACAGAGGTCTTTTAGCTCCTCACCAAGGTTACCAAGGTTTTTTTTATCTTTTGTCTAAGTCAACCTATTGTTTGAAAGGATTAGGTGCTTTGATATTGTGAGAAAAACAATCAATCAATTAATCTCCTCCCTTATACATGTGATTTTTTTTCCGGGTACAATACATTGTGTCTTTTGCATTGGTCTTATAGCACTGCAACTAGTAAAGGTTGTAATTGAGGTGAGTACTTTATTAATTTTATGTCTATATTTTTTTATTGAGACTCTAAAAAATTCTGATTTTTTGCCAAATTAGTCTATCTAGTTTGTGGTGTTTAGTAAAAGTGAAATTTCATTATAAGAACTTGTGTTTTAGGTGACGGATTTTAGGTGATAGTCAATGTAACAACTGATATTTTTATGTCAATAATAATGTCTACCATAACATCTCAATGTTATGGCAGACATTATTATTGACATAAAAATATGAGTTGTTACATTGAATGTCACCTAAAATCCGTCACCTAAAACAAAAGTTTCTTATAGTGTTTAAGTCCTTGTGCCTCTACAAAAAGATGGTTATTGAAGTAATATATTGTGCTTTGCAAATCAAGGGTATTTAAGCAAACAAGAGTGAGTAGTGTGCTAGTATCATTTTTTTTTTAGTTTAAAAGATGTCCCAAATTATAGATTTGTAGTCAATTCCACAAGGTATGTCCCAAGATGTAGGAAAAAAAAATATAACTAAGTATGATCAAATATTTAGGCCACCTCCTATAATTTATAGACTCCTCCAAAAGAAATATGGACAAATTTTTTTCCATGATTACTATACATCAGAATGGTTTAAATAAAATAGGAGTATGAAAAAGGCAAATCGATGGCTTGAACAATTTATAGAGCATTGTCACCAAGAAATTGGGGGAAACTAAGCGAGATTTGTTGAAGAGAATTTGTTGTTTGAAGATAGCTGAAAATGATAACATGGAGCCTTTAATTTTTTATGGTATTACTATGATATGGAAGGTGGAGGACATTGTGAGTCATTTAGTATAGGAACTCAATCAAATGCAAAAAAGAAGTAACTGAAAAATACAAAAGGAAAAGTAAAAAGAAAGAGTAGAAGACCTAAACCTTATGAGTGACAATGTGTTAGTTCTCTTGGAGTTGCATCTTCAATTTGACAATAAAAAATTGGTTATGGTGGAACTGAATAAAAATAGTGTATATGTAGTGAGAGGTAGACTATTTAGTGAGATTAAACACCGAAAAAAATTCATTCTTCATAAAAGACAATTTGATGGATATACATTCAAAATAGTAGTAAACGAATGCACATGTTAGTTGAGTATTTTTGGAAGAAGCAAAGGTGAAAATCAACATCCTACTCATTTTTCTTTGTATCCTATTGTCATAATTTATATAGTGGTTACCTATGTTGTTTTTGTTTTTATTAATAGCATAATTTATCATTTCTTGAAAAGTTCACTGTGTATGAAATATATTAACTATATGAAGTTGTATGTTTTAGGAGATTGAGTGTTGGGCACATAAATAGAAAAGATGTAGATGCCGAGCAAGTGCAAATTGACTTAGATTTGTAATTGAAGGCCCCAATTTAGCTAAGGTACGTATAGAGGACAAATTAATTAGGCTCACAATAGGATTTTTTTCCAATGCACACTTAGAATGACTTTAGGATTATAAGGGATGAAGTCAATTCATCTTGACTATTGCATAGTAGCTGGGAAGCAAATACAATTTAGAATTTCTCTAGGACATCAGTTGTGGAAAAAATTGTGCTTTCGCCCACAATAGTGAGAGGAGAATTTTCATAACTTTGAATTGTAGGTGGGTGCTAATGTTGGAGTGAGATGTACTGTTGGATTTGCATAGACTTTGAGGTCAGTGCGTGTATGTGTGTTCTTTTGTTATATCTTATTTTGTTCGTTTACATTTTATGAGTGAAATATCTCTCATGAATTTGGATTCTAATGCTCATTACTTAAACCATTGCATAGGTATCCTAATAACATTTATGGTTGGGATTGTACTTCATGCAATGAAAAACAGCCATTCATACTATCTTCAAAGTCAAATAGCATTAGTACTGCATAATTGTTGAAAATCTCACTAAAAATGATGTGTTGCGCAAGAAATCCTCTTATGTTTCTATTGTAAGAACCTTAGCCATACATTAGATAATTGCATCATAAACTCAATAGACGACAAGGGTTTGAGAAGCTTTAGCTAGTTGAAAATGAATATTCTAGATTTGTTAGCTACATGTAGAACTAGAAAAAAGAGGATTCCTTGAGTGATGTGCATATGGAGTCTATTGATAAAAAAAAAAACCTAATGAATTCTACCTCATAGAACCTTCAATGATGCATTTCCTAGAATGTCTAGGAAATTCACTCACAATAGAAGTATTGTGTGGATAATGGATGGAACTTAATATGAGTATGCAGTGTTGCCCATTCAACTTCAAAGCATGTTTATTGAAAGATATGACAAAGCCCTCACTTAATTCATCTAAAGCATGGTTAAACTCAATACAACAATCAAATGACAAATCCAAATTCTTATTGTAGCCATTTGTAGTTGCAACATTCAACCAAATAACCTCGGATTATTTGCAAGATGTCTTCAATGAAGGACCTCAATGATATGGTAATCAAGATTGTAGATTTGGATTGCATAGTATCATCTTTATGATACTCTTCATCTGTTCAATCTCAACTTTAATGGTGTAATCAATATTAATTACGCTACAACAAAATACATTTAAGAGAACATCTCAAAGAAATTGAATTGGAGACTTGCTAAGGGGAATATCTTCTCTCCTGACAATTTCATCACACTTTGCTATGAGGACTCTCTTCTCTTCTAATTTCACAATTTATTGAAATTTTATGTAGTATATTTGTTTGCAATGTGCATAAATTTTGCTAACAACAATTAGGAAGGAGAGTTGCCTCGACTTGAGTTCATACCATGCAAGCCGGCAAGCATATTGCTTCTCTCACTTAGCAGTATCAAAGTCATACATCAAACTCTAATAGAAGATCCAGTTTGACAATATGTCCCATTATTCATGAATGACTGTTGTAGATGGTTGGATTGAAGAAGATTGAGTTGAAAGTGTATATGTGTTGTATGAAGTGCACAGAGACTATTTTGGAAGGAATTGTTGAAGTGCATGTTGAGTAGTACTATGGGATTCTCTTGTAGTAGGAAGACATGAAGATGGATCTAGTTTAAAGAGTACAGGTTGAACATACTTGTTTTGGATCACTTTTGGTCTCCTTCATTATTCTTTGGAGATTCTTGGTCATTCAAAAGGCTTTGTTATGCTTTGTATTTTTATTAGCATTTGTTAGAGAATAGATTGATGAATTGATATATTTTTGTAGGTGTTGGTTAATTATACCCCTTTCACTAAAAGGACTTTAGTGAGAGGGCTTGGGAAAGAATCAACGGATAGTATTCATGGTAAGTGTTATAATGCCATATTTAACTACTTTTGGACTTTTGAAAGTCCAGAATTAATAATAGTGACCATGAGGAAAAAAAATGGTCATCAAGAAATAATCCAAAACATTCGGAGATCTATACAATCATCAGGAGATTTCTCAATGTTAACATCAAGAGATTTGTTGATGTATAGTCCACAATTCATTGAATAGTCCCAAAAGTAGTTAAATGTGGCATTATAATACCTAGCCTATCTATTTTTCATTCTTCTGAATATGAAAAGATTATTGAAAGTTCCTAATTGAATGTTATTTGTTTTCTTTGTAGGTAGTGTTGGATCTTCTAGGCCTTCTTTTATTTGTGTTCATCCCTCCAAACTTATATAGGCCCTTGAAATCTAATATTTGAGAATTATTCATAGCTTTTGCATTGGAGAGAAGGCAAACATGCAAATAAATAGTTGTTGTTGGAGTATAGGAATCAAAGATGCTTAAGATTTTTAGTGATGTATTCACTCAATTAATATTGAATTTGTCTTTGGTAGTGTTGCCTCCATATTATCACCATGTCTCTTATGTATTATCATGTCTTGTTGGTAGTGCTCAATTGCGTATCATAATTCATCTATCCAAAAAATCATTCATCCAAAAGCTTGCCATCTATATGTCCTAATGTCATTCATCCAAAATAATTCATCCATGAACTTGTCATCCAAGCGATAAAATTCCATGCATCTTCAAAACTTGTCATCCATCAGTTTGTCATCACTATAAGAAACTTGTGTTTTTTATGACGGATTTTTTTAAACATCCACTTGTTTTCATGTTAATAACAATGTCAGACAAAACAACAAGATGTTACATTTGATGTTGTTGTTAACATGAAATCAAGTGGATGTTTAGAAAAATCCGTCATAAAAAACATGGGGTTTTTATAGTGCATTCATCTACTATAATTTCATTCATCCATATTTTATTTCATCCTAAAATATGTCATTTGTTAGTCAATAACTCATCCATAGGCAGTTGAGTTCTTTAAAATATTGGGGGGTGAGGTTATAAAGTGGGTTTGGGGGGATATTTAAAAATACCCTCCAATGTAGATAAAGAAACATTTAGCCCTCCAAGTATCCCCTTGCTGGTCTCCTTGTGAACTTAACATCCACACACACCCATACTAGCTCAAGTTGAAGTTTTTGATTTGTAAAATCAATGACCATTCACTTGATATAGCCAATTGATTTGCCCAAAACAACATCTAACTTTGCATCTCATTCACAACCACAAGCAACTCTATGTATATACTATGTCTCGTCTCCTCTTGTTGCAAACATGAAACTATGTACTACCATTGAGCAATTGTATCTTTGTCACTTCCATGTATTAATAAATTGGGTGGCACTATTCCAACTAAAAATGGAAACATAAATGTCGTGTCCAAAATCTAAACTATCTTTTAATTTAATAAAAATATCCAACACTATTTTCTTGTAAAAAATTAGTAGGTGTTGTAATGATCAAATGTCAAAAGCAAGAAGTTTTTATCCTCACCATTTAGAAGTTGTACATATATTTCATTGTCCTACAGATATGTTGCACTTCTATGGAGATACAATCCAAACTAAGTTATTTGACAAATTTTTACAAGCATTGTCATTCAAGATATTGTTGATTTTGATGGTACAACATTTTACAAGGTGCACATGTTGGTTTCAAACGGAATTGATTAATTCTTGAACACAAAAAGTGACTTTTAGTACTATGTATGTAACTAATGGATTTATTGCAAATTCACCTTTGAAAATTGAATGGAGGAGATTGAGCTTTGGAACTAAATTGAGTGTATTTCTATTAGTTTAAAAAAAATTTAATCCACATGTACAACAAAAATGATGGCATTGCCTATTCATCTATTGGCATAATTTGCACTTGTGTTTTTTAATATAGAGGTTGTGAAACAACTTGCCAATGCCTTCATCTTAAACACTTTATTTTGACATAGGGAAAAAATGTTCATATAGTTTGATTTTGTTTTTAGCCACAAATGTGATGGATCAACTTGCTTTCACTATCATTTTTGATGAAAAAATGTTTTAAAATTCAATGTTTTTCATTTTCCAACATCTTAAATTAACAAATATAAACACTATTTCCTTAGAGGATTTCTAATGCTATTAGAAACATTACAATTATAATGGTTTAACTTAAGTTGAATTATTCTTTTATAAAACGAAAGAATAAAATAAAATAAATATTCATTCAAAATGTTAGGTGTCAATATTTCATTGGTTTATTGCATAAATAAGTTACATTTACAAAATAGAAAGTTGAAAATTTTCAAAAGAATTTTTCTTCATCTTTTTTTTTTTTTTCCAAATTATGTATTTTTAGGTGAAAATACACTTTAAAATCCAATATCTTCCATCCTACGAATTAGACTATCATGCAACTTTCTTTGTATGGCATCCCTCACTTTCAGGCCTTTCAACAATACAAAACACATTCTCAATGAGCATAGTAGTCTTGAAGATCCAAGGACCAACATGAAACAAAATAAAACCTAAATAGTGCACTTGTAGTGTGTTCTTTTACCTGTCCAAGTGAGTTCAAAGGGTATTTTGAGATGAGTTATGAAATAATACATATATTCAAAAAATAATCCACAAATTTTGGATATTTAAAAAATATCCTAGAAACATTTCATGAATATTCTTGGAATGTTCACTAAATATTTTTTTAGGGGTTATATTGGAACTACTCATCTTTTTAAATGACCAATTTTTACACATATTGAAATAAAATTATCCCTATCTTTGCACTTATGTGATTTTAAAGATTTTTATACAATGCCCTTTCCAAAAATAAAACAAACAAACACACACAAAAGATCACTTAAGATGTTTGAATTGATTGAAAAATTGAATTTATTGGAATTCAATTCATCTAAGAAAGTAGAGTACACTCTAGTAATTATCAAATACATTTCTTTACAAGTGGTCAAAGGAAAAATAAAATACAAATATAAGACTTGGAACAAAAGTATATATATATATACATACATACACATATATACATGCATATATACATACATATACATGTCACATGTCAGTCCATGGATATAAAACTCCAACCTATCCAAGCTCATAAAAATTACAATGTAATAATTTTTTTAAATGTCAAAATTCAAGTGAAGATTCAAAGTATATGTGGGAAAATACACCAAGCATACACAAAATCATTACCAAGTTAAAAACTATCAAATTCTCTCAAAAGATTCAAGAATATATAGAAAATATCAATCAAAAATTCAATTTTATAAAGGATTTATTGTGTATAATGTACTAAAGTTGACTCTTTTGAGTCAAAATAGCGTGGATGTTGAATGGCTTTCATTGTTTTTCAAGTGTCAATTCATTATAAGTTATTTTTCCAACATACTAAACTTAACTTCTAAAAGTTTCTACATCCAAAATTAAAATGTATCAAATTTAATTGTAACTTTCAAAATACTGTATACAATTTTGTATATTGATTTAAGGTAAGGGTTGAAGGTTGGCAATTTTGTTTCTCCTCCATTTTGAATATTTTGAAAATATTATAGAATTCTATGAACTATTGCAAACTCCATCTCCAAATTTTAAAATCCAAATTACATAATATTTTGGATTTTTCATTTGTATTTTATTCTTTCAAAATTATTTTAAAATTAAAATTAAAATTTTTATTTCTCATTTTAACTATAATTTTTTTGGTAAGAAATTCTAAATTATTTTAATATGTCTTAGAATTGGTATATTTTTATTTTACAAATATATTTTAAAATTCACAAAAATGTGATTTTTCCATCAAAAATTTGAAAAATTAGCATCTAGTTATAAAAATCATTTATAAAAAATACCAAGTATTCTAATCAATTATGTTAGGGCTAATTAGCTTCATAGTTGTCCTTAGATTTGAAGGTCAACACCAAAGGTGCTTTGGTATGAAATAATAAAGAAATTACTTGAGAAAATTTAATCCCATTCTATTATTCTTTGTTACTTATACTTTGTGAAGAATGAATTGATTCAAATAAAAGAGAATTTTGCCAATTTATTTCACACTAGACTATGATAATATAATTGTGATAAATCTCAATGATACTAATCCTAAAAGGCTTTGCAAGCCCACATGCATTTCAAAAGTTAGAACTTGAATTTTCACATGGTTCTTGTTTTTTAATGTTTTCAAGTTTAACTAAGAAAATGTAACTTCAATAATATGCTTTTCATTTCTTAAATTTATTTTTTAAAGCGTTAAAATTATAATCTTTTGTAGCACTTTCAAGATGACATCTTGAAAGCTCAAAACACACCACTTCTAAACTTTTCTATTGAATTTCTCTTGGTGTAAGTTTCTCTAAACTTCCTTGACTATGTTTTTGTCAATAACGCTTTAAAACTGCCATTTCTTATACAAGTTTCAAAATTTAGAAAAGAAAATATTTTTGGATACATGTAACCATATGATCTTGTAGTACACTAGTTTTGAAAGATGTGATAAAAATTTCAGAAATTTCCACCATGTAGATTGCAAGATATTAGCATTTGAAGTGACAAAAATCATTTTTTTGTCCCTGCGAAAAAATGGGCAGCTGAACTTCGCAAGGTCACATTTGTATGAGAAAATGTTCAAAATGATTGCAACTCTTTAGATTAATTCTTCAAGGCATGATGGCTATATGCTTGAAAATTTTTAGATCATTTGAAATTGTACAACATATAGGAAAAAAATAGTAAATAGAAAGATGTAGAGAGTGGTTCAAAATACTAAATTATTAACAATTTAATTATGGAATTGAAAAATGCCAATTCCAATGATTTTAATGTTGTAATAAACAATCTTCACATTAAATTTTTATTTTTTCCAAAAATATTGAAAATTGAGTTCAATAAAGGACTTCAAAGTTTATTATGGGGTAGAGTATCTATAACTGCCCGCAAACTAAAACACCTCATAACTTTTGATTCATTGATCAAAATGGAATGATTCAAAGCTTTTAATGTATACATAAATCTAGAAAACCAACTTCAAATTTGGATTTTTGAAAAAAATGATTTTTTCAAATCTATTCGGACTGTCCGAGTTGGGAAACAAACTACATATTAGGCTATAACTTTTGATTCATATTTTCAAATGTCCTAAAATTTAGTGCACACAAAAGATATTCCTTGTCTACACCTTCTATCAAATTTGGGCCCAAAACATAGAAATTTCTAGTCACACGCACCTGCCCAAAGTTTCCATCTTGCCAAAAAATGCAGTTTGGTCCTTAGGGGCTAAGAAATATATTGGGAAATATATAAATTACACTATAATGTTTTTTTACTAAGATTTCCATTTTTTTGAAGAATTTCAAAACATTTAAAGCATTTTTTTTATTACTATGATTTTTACAAAGCAATTTCTTCAAAAAATAACATAGAATTTAGTTTGATGTTTTTAATTATAAAAAAATGAGATTAATTTTAGATGTATACTACTACATTAAAAAATATCCATTTTTTGAAATGTGTATTTGAATTTAGAAATCTAATAAAGCTTGACCAAGCCCAAACATGAAATGTCATTTAAAGGCCAATAGGGATTATTCAAGTCAATAGATAATAAAGAGTCCACGTAACAAAAATATAAGATTGAAATTTAAATGTAATTTAAAGGCTAAATCATCTTCAATGTGATGTTTGACTACATAGATAATCTATTAATTTTGAAAGGATAAAAATCATTGGTGAAGTAGTCATCCAAAAATGATCCAATGACTAGATGGAATACATACACTCTTGTTTCTCAATGATATCCTAGACATCATGCATTCATTAGATACTTTAAATCTTGTCATGCATTACATGGTTTGATGCTTTAATCCTTTGGATTTTTTGCAAATTTTTGTGGTTTGTAGTGACTAAATATTTTACATTATTACAAAAGTTCTTTTGAATAGTTCTTGGTCATATTGCTTTAAATTTGAAGCTTTGTTTCACTTCATTTTGGAATAAATATTGTGAAGGTTATAAATCAAAAAAAATTTCAATATCAAATTGGATAGTTAGAGATCTGTATTTTTTTAAATAAAAGAAAAAAATGTTAAGATAGATTCACATATACACCAAAAGTTTTGAATTGTTCTATTTTGATCAAAATTGATGTTGAGAATAATGAAGAATTTTGTTTTGATGACAAAGAAGAAAAAAAAAAATCTAGAAGCAATGTTTTGAATTCAATTTTTGAAATTAAAAAATTAAAATCACAAAAATACAATATTTCATATTTACTAAAATATTTTCAATATTGAGGTTGACATTTCACAATTTCATGTCAAATTTATTAGCAATTTCATTCTTTCTTTTATTAGATACCTACTTTCACTTTTTTTTTCAATACCATATCTCTAGGGTAGGGTTGATGGAAAATAATTATGTTAAAGAAAGATGAAAAATAAATGAAATGAACAACAAAAGTTGTCAAATTCAACAAGAATTAAATGACAAAGTAGTCCAAAAAAATGTTTATTGTTATATAAAAGTCCTAAATGAAACCAATTACCATCTACTATGAAGAATTTTTTGATGGAAAAGTAAATGAAATACTTCATTGACATTCAATGAAAAGGAAAGGTGGCAAAGAGGTCATTTTTACAATGAAATTCATTGTCCATCATGAATCTTCAAAGGGTATGGGACAAAACGAGAGCTCAACTACTCATTGTCAAAATGTAGGAATTGTGTTCAAAGTAGAACTTTAGACTTCATTTCAGCAAAGGATTAGAGAAGTTGGGCGATATTATTTTGATGACATTTTGACAATAAAGGCCATTTTAGTGTTATTTTCCAATCACTTTGACATTGAGTTGGCTCAAAGGTTGACAACAAATTATCTTAACTTTTTTCAAAAAATTTTGAGCCCCATTATAATGTGCAAAATCAAGATAAGTTTCATCTTTAAAAAACTATTTGTGATTTTGAGCCTCCAAAAAAAAGTTATAGACAAAAGTTATAGTTCAAAGAGGATACTTGAAAATGTCAAAAAAATTGTCCTTTCCAACTACTTTTTGAAATTTGTCGATAACTTTTGATTGGAGGCTCGAAATCTCAAACAGATTTTTGAAGATGAAATTTAGACTAATTTTATTCATTAACTTAGCCAATTTTTTTGAATTTTATTTTATTTTACTATGCCTATATGAAGTCTGAAATTTTACTTTGAATACAATTCCTACTTTTAACTTAACAATAAGCCGTTGAGCTCCTACAAATCCTAATTTACATATCCCACATCGGTTGCTTTTACTTCTACCACCCCACTTGGATAAACAACTTGTCTTCACCCTCCAATCACAAATTTTGTGGCTTTTGAAACTAGTTGCTAAATGTCTAGAATATCTCATTAACATAATGTTGAATCTTTAATAAATTAAGTTATAAAGTGCTAAATCTACTTAGGGAATTTTGAATAATTATTTGGCATCAGTGGGCGGACTGTGCACTATAGCTACGGTAGACACAAGGTGTGTAGAAAGAAACCTATCAACACAGGAAATTTAGACAAGGTATGTAGAAAGAAACCCATTAATAACTCGGGAAATTTATTCATGTAGATCAAAATCCTACCCAATGAAGGGAATTAGCTGAGAAAGGTTAAGAAGCTCAGCACGGGAATTGAACTGCTCAGTCTTCCAATACAATGCTACGCCGACAATAGCCCATACGTATGCAACTGCATTCACATACTTTGCAACAACTAAAATGCAATTCTGGGAGCCGCCACCATCACTTCCTCTGATTACATTTCCTAAGAAATCTAACCAAATTCCTACTATAAAGCATATGAGAGGTAATACTACAATCACTTTTGTAGCTGTTATTGTACTAACAACAAAATAAATCAATAAAATGTTCATAGACACGACTGTAGCCAAAACAATCAATGTTTTGGCTATTTGAAGATTGTAAGCTTCAAACTTCTCCTTGTCATTCTTGTAAAGCACACCTCGGACAAATTCTCTTTCCCAATCTGTGTTCAAGTAGACAACCAGTGGCCTGTGGCATCGGTTGCAAGTGCTATATAAGCACACTTTAATCAGCAATATAATGTTGAAAACCACTCCAATAACTTCCAGGGGAGATATCCTCAAATCCTTTACGTTCCGAAAACCAACTGCATATATGTACCCAAGGGCTTGCACAGCAATAGCAATGACCGCAAATCCTGAATTGCCACGCAAATACTTCAATTCATCATACTTCGGCAAACACTTGAGATCATTTCCTTGTAAGAAAATCTCTTTCCATACAAATAACCTGATTCCATCGTCACAGAATCGCCTCCTTCGGTACTGGCCGTTTCGAATGGCTCTGGCCCCATCCTCTCCAACCACCATTGCCTCAGATTCATCAATCTCACTACCATTGCTTGTAGAGTTCCATAACCAATCTTCTTGAAGTAACAGCGACTCCTTCGATACGTACACCACAATATCACAAGAGGCAAGGATTCTTACAGGAGACTTCGACCATGGCAGCAGTGAAGAGCATAGAAATTTGAGCCATGAGAAACTGACAATCTGCGAATTCGGGTACTCCATTTTGTGACAGATCCACAACAATGAAACGCACCGCAATGAGCTGCCAACAATTAGTCCAAGGTCGAGAAGTGGAATACATACACCAGCAAGCATCGTGGCCACTGTTGCTCTTATACCGGCCTCATGGCGATTCTGGTATTTCTCGGAACCCCACAGGGAGACTGTCAAAGCAAGAAGAGTGACCAGGAATCCCCAAATGACATCCGACAATGCACGATAGCATCCTTTTTCCTCCCCACCGGCCACTGCGGCATTGGGCTCCATTGCAGCAGTGTCAGCAGCCAACACTCCACAAAATCCTCCAAAGGCTAGAATGAGTAAACACAACCACCCCATTGATGCTACAGCGTCCCTTGCAAACAACCTCCTCCCTGCCATTCTCTCCTCTTTCACAACCCCAATTGCAAAGGATGGCCGTGCACCACAATTACTCCACTCTCGTCTTGAACAGATGTTGCGATTTGCAGAAATAGATAATAGCGATCGACAAACACTCGAAGCACTGATAAGAGCAGCTGAGCAGCGTTGAACAACACTCTGAGGCAGCAAGACGGGTTCCTTCAAGTCATCTTTGTATATATGTTGAGGAAAACTTTTAGAAAAGTGACACTCGAATCAACTTTGCGATGCTCCAGGAGTCCGATACCGCAGCTAGCTCAAGTAGTATCCTTCCGCTAAATTTCTTCTCTTCAAGGCCACAGCTCGTAATGCAGATGCTCCTGCATAAATTAAGCTCAGGGTCAAATATACTATGAAGACCAAATCGGCTTTAAGAAGATCTGAGCAAAATACTCGTATGGAATGGTGATCCGCTGCAAAGCAATGTCTGTGGTCATCTTCATCAGATCCAATGATTAGGCCATGAAAACCAAGAATTTAGTACTGGCAGTCTATATCAGCATTGAAAGCCATCTCCAGCACGAACCCAGCATCAGCATACTCAACCTTGATTTTCACACAATGATTCCGACCAACTAGTCGGATAAAATTCCAGAGAATGCATGTGAGAGTGATGTGAAGAGCCTCACATGAATCACAGCACCGCAAGAGACTCATATGCATTCCCCTGTCTCACTTTCCCCTGTGGGAGTGACTTTCCTTTCTCCTCGGGCATTGCCTGATTGCGCTAGACGTAACCTACAATTAATGCGGTATACCCTCGCCTAGCCCTCGACATGTCTAAGTTGCTCAATAGTCGAGAAAAGATACATACACGATTCCACACGTACATTCAACAGCCGTTCCAAGCTCACAGGCGGGCTCACTAGAAGGATTGGACACCCAAGCTAGCTCGTAGCAAGTGGATCCAAGCGAGTACCTGAATTGATTGTCGGTAATTGTCGGTAGTCACAGGTTACTCGACATGAGCGCCATTGATATACAAACTTCGACAGCTAGCTTCTTCCCTTGATTGCAAGATTACAACCCAAGAGCTGGAAAATCCTGCTAACCCTTCGAAGGACCGTTGCAAGCACTCAGCAAGCTCTTGGCGTCCCTGATCGGAGAGAGTTAAACTTTCCTTCAGCTAGTAGCACAAACTTCCAGGAAGCAGCGAGATTTCAGATGTGAGCACTGCACTACAGGGACGAAGCGTCTTGCGCCGGACCAGTTGAAAGAAAATCAACAAACTGGGTGTACCTAAGAAATCAAGCATCCAGGACGACACCCTGAAGAACAATAACGAGAACGGAGAGTAGTGTTGCAATCCAACGCCATGAGAAAAGATGTGTACGGTTTCATCAAGCTGTAAGGTTTTGTTGAGCAGATGCTGGTTGGGATGCCATTAGAGTTGAAGCAAGTACGAATGAAGAAGTGTGTGGATGAGAATGTGACATTGTTTACATATAATATAAGAGATACATATGAGATTTAAGTTTGATTACATTTTTTTTCATGTACAGTATTCTGAACTCATATTCCAACGTGTTGTCAAACTGTGAAAGCACAGATCTTAAACTAAAAAATGTCGAAACATGATATTTCAACTTAGAAAAGCAAAACAAAATTAGGTAGAATTACCTATTTCGGACAAGTCCCATGTAATTGCTTGGTAGGCTAACCTATTGTAGACAACGACAAAATGCAATGGTCATTGAAAAAGATTTTTGATTTGTACCTTCTCATCCACTCATCTCACTTCCTCCTTGGCCTAGGGAGAAAAGTCAAAGCTAACCTCAATATGTGAATATGAAACTAGAATGGATCCACTTTTATATTCAATAAAATATTCATTTTTGTAGAAGTTTTCTTGTTTTGGGGGGATTCTTCCACAACCTTATTTTTGCACACTAAATTCAATTCCCCATGACTCATACATCATCCAGTCTGAAATGCTTAAGTTATCCAAAATAGGTACTTCTACCTTACATGCTTCTGAAGGTTGGGCATTGATCTTGCTATCATTTGGAATTTTCCTTCAAATTATAGGACATACCTTCATCAAACTAACAGAAAAATCCTACAGTACTTTGGATTTGAAATCAATCAACTCCGAGTGTCCTACACCACTTTCCCATGGTCATACTCCTGTATCCTAAATTAGTGTAGGTCAAAAGAATAGTATTGGTGTATTTTCCACAAAAATATAATTTTCCAGATACACTAATTCTGTAGACGACACTACTCGGGCAAATCAGTCCAGCGATGTCCGGACAAAGAATAAAGTCTCTCAGATATGCTGTGCGGCGAAACTGAACAAACGACGGATAGTACGGTACCGACAGGGGACAGTCTAATAACTTCTGCAGTTTGCCTCCGCAACGGAATTTCCGAATGTCAAAACAGAAAAAATGAAAACGATGTTTAAAAGTCCCTACATATCCAACCAGCTTGTCAGAGCACAATCATCCTCTCAAAACCCTAAACCACAGCAAGCAAATGGCATCAACATCAATCCAACTGGATATGATTCAATCCATCCATGAATGGATCTCCCATCATCACTAAACCTTCAATACATTGCAATCAGGAAGCATTTTCTCCTTTCTATTGAACATTATGAATGATGCATCTCACCTCTACCAGTATTCCAACGACGTACACTTCATAAATTAATCAGGCAGGAGACAATCCTGCCAATGATAAAAGACAAAAGTAATTGAACACTGTGCCCACGCCAATGCAGTATATTTGTTACTAAAGCATACAGAATCCACCAGGGCCACTCGCACAAAACTCTTGAAAAGCTCGGGTAAGCGAGTAGGAACGGCAGGCAGACTAAGTGCGCCCGGCATATTTGGACTCGTGGCTAAATGGTCGGTGGCTTTCCTGCAATATAACATACTCAGTTTGTTTTAGTTGAAAATCGTCAGTTACTTAGCACTACTGTACAACTCAATTGTGCCCCCTTCCATGGACCTTCAGAGCTCTCAAGAAGACCCTAGAGGGACCCGTTCTCATATAACTGAATCCAACCGGCATTAACCAGTGATACCTGCCAGCGATACCTGCCCACTTCAAATCATCATTACTAGCTCAAAATTTTGACAATTAAAATACATTACAGTACCTGCACGGTAGATGATATTGATTTTATTCTTCAATCTGTCCAATTTGTCAAAAGCAAGAAGAGAAAAGGAAAATGACAAAACAAAAATAAATTAAACTTTTGTGAACCATTTCAAATTCTTTCTGTCTGCCCGCATTTACTAAGAGTCATTTATACATAGGAGTACCCTTAATCGTTTGTATAAGAGCCGGTTATACATACATCGATTAGAATTTGTACGATCTACACAAATCTATACAGCTCATAACTGATAATCAGTCACATTTCTCCATTCCAATCAGGGACCTCTGAGTCACTACAATTCACTAACATTCGATTTACTAAAAGAGAAGAAAAATGTACCTTGGCATCGTCGGAGATGTAACGTCCGCTATTCTTGTTCTATCCATGACATGCCGTAAAATGAAAATAAACCAGCTCCAACACAACAACCCCACTCCCCAATCTTACGCCCCGGGTGGCTCTGTTCCACATCATTTCTCGTATGAAAAGAAGGACAAACCCTAATCGGCAAAGGACTGAAGCATCAAAACTGTCTACAATACAACTGAGCGCCATCAAGTACTTTCACCGACATCGTGTACACTCTCCGACTACTCCACCTTCATCGAATCCAGCTGTACATGAGAGGTGTATCGAGACATGCTTGCCCTCACATAAAACTCAAAAGATAGAGTTCAATGGCACAACCGCAAATAGTACATAGTGATGATACCGCCCAAAACTTCCTTTACAATCTAAAAAAAACTCGAAAGGATAAAAAATGTTCTATTCCCGAAAGGACGAGGAAAAACGAAAACCGAAAAAAGAAACTACCTCACAAGATGACCTCTCGGTCACGAATCTATGTTCAAAACTGAAGCTCGGGCACAGCTCGACTTCCAGAAGCCCGTCCACCCACCTCGGCCACAGACACCATGTCCGTTACCTCTTGCGACCACTCATTAACTACTCTACTGATCCGCAGCCACTTCCTGTCCATGTCGGACGTCTACTCCACACCACACCCGTAGTATCATTGGTGATGATTTTCTACCACCCATACCAACCAACCCGCTCAATTGTCTCACACTCCCTCAAAAGAGCGTCATTCCATCGGAACCACATCAGGGTCGGGATTCACAAATCCGAACGGTTTCTCAGCCGCTTACATCACCACTCAGCAACACAAGCTATACTCTATAATCTATTCCTCTCACAAACGCCCTGCGCATTTTCACCCTCTCTTATTCGCTGCATCCATCGTGTCCCCACTAATTACTGCTGCTGGATGACGAGGGCCATGCTGTTCTTCTTCTCTTTTGCAGCCTCAATGGCTTGCTTGATCCTTTCCGCAGGTCCCAGCTTGATATGCAGCCTGTGCTTGCTCCGCAACTGCTCAAGCAATGCTGTGATGTCTCGAGAGTTTATCAATGTGTACTCGTCCATGTCTTCCTGCAGCATCGCATCGATGATGATCGTAGGAACACTGTATCCCTCGAACAGAGCCATCAGGGCCGGGGCATTCACGTGCTCCCGCTCCATGTCTTCCAGCGCTCTCTTCCTTTTCCTGCGTCCCTGTATCGGCGATATCTTAGGGACCGTTTCTGACGTTTGATCACCTCCGCCTCCCGGACCCTCCAAGTAGTAAATCCTGTCTCCTTCCTCCCCTGACGACCGAATACTAAGAGGAGTGATACCGTTCTCTAAGGCTAACGGCGAATCCTCCCCTCCCAGCCCACCCCCGCTACGCATATGCCTCGGGTTTGATCCAATCAGTTCATCCATCATGTCGTAGAATATCCACTTCGAAGTTCCACTGCCTGACACTTTTTTCTTCTCCCTCTCCACTTTGTACCGTTTCTTCAGATTGTCAACCTGAGTTTCCCGTGATTGGTTAGCGAGAACGAGAATTCAGAAACTACGTATTCTTCATACAGACTGTCCACATAGAAATAAGATCTAATAACTAAAGCCTGAATAAACAAATCAAGAGAATGCAAAAACTAGACGTACCTTAATGCGGCACTGTTCTTGAGTCTTTGGTATGCCATCCACTAGATTGCCCTGCTCCATGCCAAGAAAGACCGCCAGTCCAAGTCAGTATCTGCAAAATTTCGGCATCGATCCCAAAGTCTAGAGAAAGGCCATTCCAATCAACCATACTGACAAATTTTGATCTTGATTAAGCTTAAAATCTACAGAAATTCACGTAGTAATATTAAAACCAAGCATCACATCAGAGAACCAAACACATGTTCTGTGAAAAAAAAATCTTGGAAATTAACCTTGGAATATAGTATTCAATGTGACAGGAACCCCAAAACTGCGAATCTACCATGCAAAGGAAAGGCGTTTCTAAAGAAAGTATGGCATTCCTACAAAAAAGAACGCATTCTACCTCGCCATGTTAAAGAATGATCAGTTTAAGCAAATCATATAAATTTCAAAGCCTAGAAATAAGTGTAATACACCTGTTTCTCTTTTATATACTACGAAAACAATAGTTAACGTATTCAACCCTAGGAATGGCCCTGCAACCATTCATATCCATGCCACAACAGTGCAGCCAAGAAACAATACACTGTTCCAAACCGATACTCTCAAGGAACGGCTGAATGGAAGCAAATTAAACAGACGTTAACCGATATTTATATATGTGTAATTAGCTGAACACTCCATGACTGAATCGAGGAATTCAAGGCTGCGACTATCAAGTTCGTTCGAACCACTCATTTTTTTGGATCATACCACACCACAAACAAAATCTCCTCTCACTTGTCTCCCACTACTTCGCGATTGTATCGTGGAAATTCAAAAGTGCAAGAATAAGGACAAATCCCAAAAAGCCTCTCAAACTCTCCTTACCTCGCTTCAACAGACGCTGCACGCACTAAAATTAAAGTGCCAGAACTATCAGAACTGATCAATTGCACCACAAACCTAAACTAAACTCGCACTTTGTTTATGCTACCCTCCGTTTCTCCACATCACCCACTCCCCTATCCGCGTTTCCTCATATTCTCTACATCGAATCTTTTCAATTCATCTCATCTCTTTCTTCCTTTTCTTCACCAACCCTAACTCCATCACCAAAACCAAAAAGTCCGAGCAAAAAGCATAAGGCTGAAACAGGACAATCAGGAACAGGACCAAATCTAAACTACCACGGAAATCACAGCACGAATCGACCGCGCGCCTTACCGTCAAGGAGCCTCGGCTGTTCACCCGGGCCGCAATGTCGGCCCATATCTTGCTCGTGAAATTCCCGCGATCCAGCGCGCGGTACTTCTCCCCGAATGCCTGCAGCAGCACCGTGGTGGCGTTCTCGCTCCACTCAATCGCGGGGTCACGTGACGAACGCCCGCGCAGCTTCCCGACCTGCGGACTGTTGGCCGTGCCCACGTCGCCCTCGCTCATCTGGCGCTCGCGCGGCTCCATCTTCTGCTCCACGCCCAGCATGGCGGCGCCCAGTCCGCCCAGCTTGCCGTCCATGTCGTCGACTCCCACCCCTGCATGTCCGCCGTGCTTGCCGTTGCCCATGTCCACCGCATGGTACTGCGCATGGCCATTGCCAAGGGTTTGGTCGTCGTGGTCGCCCAACGGCTTCTCCCCGTACAGAATGCGCTCCCCGCCCTGGTCGTCCAGCATCCTCAGCCCGCCCACGGGCGCCATATCCATGCGCCCGACCACCACATGATGCTCCTCGCAGTGCCCCAGCGCGTGCTGCTCCAGCCCGTGCTGCCCGACACCACCATCGCCCACTACCCCCTGCGCATGCTGCTGCTGCGGATGCTGCAGCTGCATCATCTCGTCGCGCGCGTTGTCCGTCGTAGCCTAATCCCTGATGAGGGCGGGCGGGCGGGCGGGCGGGCTGCCTGGCTGCCTTGCCTTGCCTTCGTTCAGTTCCCTTTCCTTTCCGTTCCTTCCTTCCCTCCCTTGTGACACTACTTCTGTCGTAGTTGGGCGCCTTCTGTTCAACAGTGATGAAGCGCTCGCCCCCGCGCAAACTTGGATGGATGCGGATGCGCCTGCTCCTGCCGTCGTCGTCGTCGTCGTCGTCGTCGTCGGGGTCGTCTCGCACCTTCTCACAGAAGAGGAGCCAACTAAGTTACGGATAACTGTTTCTCATCGCCCTCTGTCTCTTGTTTCTCGCACTCTCGTCCACCCCCTGCCGAGGCTGCCTGGGCTGGCTTGGGATTGGCTTGGATCTATCCTGCCCTAGGCCTTACCCGGCGATGCCCGGATCCCGCCTGGCTGGGTTGCTCTCCGGTTCCTCAGTTGCTTTTGCTTTTTCGGACGGGACTTTCGCTTTTCCAGACGGGCCTTTTGCTTTGGCTGGGCAAGCCCAAATATGCCAGGTGTTAGTTGGTGCTTTTTTGGCGTGAGGATCTGGCCCTTCTCACTGGGCCGGAATCGCTGCTTGATTCGCAGAGCGGATCAGGAAACGGGGCTCGTGCTCCGTCATACAAACTTTTTCTACGCCGTCTCTATTACTTTCCCCTTTTTCGGGGGGTGGGGTGCTACTTCAACTCCTGAATGTCCAAGACTTTTGGGAGCCTCTTGGAGTTTGCTCAAAACTAAACAAAAAAGTAACAAATTTGATTAATTATATCAAATTTTTAACCTTTAAGGAGAAAAGGGTCACCGTAGAAATCATCCCTTTTCATTATCATGTGAATCTTTTGACTTAAAATATTGCAAAAGTATTCATTAGAAGTCAAACTACTATAGAAGACCTCCCCTTTTCACAACAAAATTTCAAGAATGAATAGTTGAACTTTTGTCATATTAGAAGAAATCCTTGTCATCCATCAAATGCCAAATGCCCTTGTTGGCATTTAAGGATTTAAGGGTTGTAATTGTATGAATTGAAACTAGTAAGACATGTTATGGATCACATAAGAAATGAAAACACAACAACATTACTTCTAGATACTAAGATTATAATATTTGATGAAGAGGATATTAAAATTGCGAAAGTGATTTGAAGTCTCCTAATCCAATTTTTTTTTACATGTCAAATCTAAATTTGAGATTTTCAAATGCATGATGAATTCAAAAAAACATGCATAACCATAATTGATTTAGAGCTTCTCAAAATCTACTCTATAATTTTCTATAATGGATTTCCAATGTCATTTTTTCCTCAAGATCCAATGTATTTCAAGCTTATGGAGATGAGTCTCTAATACTAAAAAAAAAAAATCAAGATTTGCAATGGACACCCTTGCACAAAATCCTCAATAGAAAATTTATGAACATTTTTTTAAAATCGGATTCTTGTTGTTTAATCCCTGAAGGACCATAGTCATTTTTTTTTCAAAATCCACTCAAAACTACCATTTCTTCAATGTTCATCCAAGAAAACAAAAAATACTTTATTTACAATCTAACTATATGATCTTGAATTTTATTTGTCTAAGATCATGTGTTAAAAATTTCATGAAGTTTGACCATACAAATTGGAAAATATTAGCATTCACTAAAGTTGAAAAAAAAAAGTTTTTTTGAATACTAGCTTGCAATTTCAAATGACTTTGACCACCATTTGTGGAAAAACTTTGCATTATAGAATTTGAATTAAGAAAAAAATTATGTTGAAGGATTGAGTTAAAGGTCCAAGGAAAAAAATGCAAAAAAATGCTTAATTTTCATTCTTTAAAAAATTGTGAAGTAGAAATAGGTCCAAACTTGAAAGAAAAACTAAATCATTAATAGTTATAAGATAGGTTTGAAATACAATAATTCCAATAGTGAGATTGTTCTAGTAACAAAACTTAACCTTGTCAAACGATTCTTTTTTTTAAATTGTGAAAATTGCGTTCTTTTAATGAATCCTATAAGTTATTTTTTCAAGAAGATGCTTAGATTGCCTGAAAAACAAGATTATTCATAACTTTCACGTCACTTATCCAAATGGAATGAATCAAAGCTTCACAAGTAAACAAAAATATGATCTATAAGAAAAAAAATATTTAAATTAATTTCAAGTTTTTGTGAATTTCTTTTTTTGCCCAATGATGTAAAATTATGTTTAGGAAGGTATAACTTTTGCTTCTAGGCATTGATTGAAATAAAAGTTATAATTCCACAAAGCTAAGAAGTTATTATATCTTGCAGAAAAGTTTCAAAAAGTTTTGCAAAAGATTGAAGTTATAAAAAACTTGCCCAAAATCTATTTTGTTCCCTTAGGGGACATTGGTCCCTTAGGGGTTAGAATAGATTCTAAAGGATATTCAATTGAAAAAGAAGTATTGAAAATAATACTTTGGTAAGATTTTGTATAACTTCAAATGTTGGTTGATACCAAAATATGGTGGTTTTAGTATTTAGGGACTAAGTTTCATTGCCCTAATTGCAAAGGAGAATTTGTAACTTTTTGTTTGAATTCTAATTTCCAATTCATTAAAGAAAAGCTTTTTAGGGAGAATTAAAATTTTTAATTTAATTTCCAAATTTTCAATGCACACTTAGATTTATTAAGGTTCACACTAGATTGACTTATCTTTGGATTTTTTTGTTCTAAACTAAAAAAATCAATGCAATCAAAAATAGCCTATATTTGGCTAGTATTAATATTTTCAAGACCCACATTCAAATTTTTAACAACTGATGAATGCAAACATATTTCAAGTACGCAAAATTTTGTTTTTTCCATCCATTTAAATTTTTATAGAATCTTGTATTAGTTCTCATTTGTATTGTACAAATTTTCAAAACCTTTGACCTCAAAAAATAACTTTTCAGTTTCAAAAATGACCTTGTGAAGACAATCCAAATAAAAACTAATAAATATACATTAAAAATATTAATTATTGATTTCAAATTTTTTTGAAAACTATTGGTCAATGTAATAGTTGATTTTACTACATTAATACAAAATATGGATTATATTTTCAACTTTTGTTTGAAAGTCATGATTAAATTTTTATTGTAAATTATATTTTGTAATACATCTTCACAATTTTAAATATCTTGACTATTGCGTTGTCTTTTAAGGGGGTTGAAAAGCTTTATTTGTACATAAAAAATATTGAGATTTTATTTTTAAATCTTTTGCCTTCTTGCTCAAATCAATTGAACTGCAATTTAGTTGATCATGAAAGAATTAAATTCTAAAAATGAAAGTTATATAATTAATAAATATTTCAAAGGAGTTGCTTCAAATTTGAATTGAAATTAATCAAAATTTGATTGTAAGGATAATTTCTAACCATGATGCCTGACATCTTGTCTTTTGATGCAAACATTAAAAAAAATTGGAAAAATCATATTTTATAACACATCTAAATTTTTGTCCCATATCCCATGGGTATTTAGAGGTTCCTTCCCAAGTAATGACCAAAGATGCTTATGATAGACAATACTTCTAATAGTATGCTATAAAATATATCTTTTTCATTTAAAAAAAAATCTTCAATAAAAAAACTATATTATGCATCAAGAATAGAAATGATTTACATCTTTTTCAATGCATTTTCAAAGCATTCTAATATGTTAATTTATCAAAAATATAATTTATATTTTTAGCATAGAAATCTTTGTACAATTAACTTAAACTTCATCTAACACTAATTAGAAAAAATGGTCAAAGTCTTGATCATGAAAACATCATAATTGCTACCATCTAACAAGAAATTATTAACTCTTCAACAATCTTGTACAAACTTGTGTGTTAAATGGGCTTTTGAATCCATTAGTTTGAATTAGCCACATCTAATCGATAAGTGCAGAATTACATTCTTACTTCCTTATCATGCATTCATAAAGCCCTCTCCTCTTTTGCAGTAATCTTGCAATTTTCCACATAGTCTTAATCCTTTAACCTCGAAGTGTCATGTGCTTTCTAAGTGTATTTTTATATGTATAAAAAAAAAATGATTGGATTTATAGTTATTCACAATGAAGCAAATTACTATTTTTTCAAAATCTATCCATATAGATGTTTAATGAACTTCTTTTTTAGTGTACTTACCAATTTATACTGTTAAATTGCATGGGAGTTGTGAGATTATAATAAGAAAAATTTACATATCCTACTTTTAGTATACTGACCGTTCTCACAGTGTTTGAGAAATTTGCATATGAGAGTTTTTTGGGGATTGGGGGTAACATGAATAACTAGAAATTCTATGAGCATAGTAAAATATACTTCTGAAAACCTCAAGTTCAAATGAAGAGCTATCAAAGTCATTATACAATCCACCTTGCAATTGTTGGAATGCAATTTTTTTATAAGTAGAGATTGCAAATAACTCCAAATCAACACTTGCATGTTCAAATTTTTAATAGTGAAAATCACAAAAACACTTTGTACTCTCTACTAGGACCATTTTTAAAGCAAATGGATGTAGACAATTTTTTAGATCTCAAATCAAGTGAAATTGACAAGCTTTGCTCAAAGTTGAGAAATCAAGTATGATTTTGCAAGCTTTACTCTTCCACTAATGGTACATATATGCCTTTGAGTACCTTTCAAAAATAAATTTTTTTTTTCCGTGAAAAATAAAAGTATTCAATAATTCATTTTCAATACTTTCCCTAAAAGAATTTATAATGGTTGAAAGAATTTAACTACCCACTTACAAACAAGCTAAAATTTTGGAGTGACTATATTTGGTTGCTCAAGCAATGAGGGATTAAGGACGAGATCCATTGTCAATTGGTCAAATATCACAATTGTGGTAAATGCAACCTATTAACCTATTAGATTGCGTTCAAATATCAACTATTGTGATTTCTTAAAGTTAAAGGTGGAAATAAAATTTTATCAATTACATTATATATTAGTATAATCTAGAATTTTTACAATAAACGAAATGAAAAATGAAAATTTTAATTTAATAATTTAAATAAAAAATTCATTTAAAAAAAATATGAATGAAAAACATAGTACATTATGTTATTTGGATTCAACACATGGAGCTTGCAATTGCAATAATTCTTTCAATTTTGGATTTTCTTCAAATTTTCAAGATGAAGTACTAATAGAAATAAATCTTGTCAAACTTCATTTTCTCAATTTAAATCAAATATAAAAAATGGTTACATTGAAATTTACAATCAAGATTGAGTAAGGTGCATCCTCTTTGTAGATACATAAACCATTAGGAAGTCAATAAACATTTCATACATCCATTATTCACACTCAAAAAGAAAAACAAAACAAAAAGATAAAATATGCAAGGTATATACGGAAAACAAATTACCAAAGATAATACATGCAAGAACAAGAGGCAAGTTCTAACTATTTTAACAATTGGTGTAAACAAAATGCCTATTCATTTAAGGTCCCTTGATTTACTCCAAATAAAAAATATAAGTGGCATTGACATTACTAATTTTTGTCTTTTAAAATCCCATGATTGATTCCGGATAGAAAGTACAAGTGACATTGATATTAGTGATTTTTATCCAATTTGTTAATACTTGCAATTGTAAATGCCAACCTTTGACTTTAAATAAGAAAGGATGTTGTCCTAGGGTGCCTCATCCTTCTCTTTTAAGTATAAAATATTAGTCATATGTCGTCCAATCCTTCTTCTTTTATTAATGAGCATTGCTTCTTTATTAATGATCATTGATTCTAATGTCCTTTCATATAACATTGCCAATGGTCATTAATTCTTAAAAGAACTAGGCAATAGTAGTTTCAATTTGTAATACATCTATTCATTGATAATCCACTTTTCTATACAAAAAATAATCCTCAACAATACTTAATTGTACAATAATGCATTACTTCTACAACTTTTTGAAGTTTTGTTTAAAGCAAAAGATATAGATCATAAAAAAGTCATTGTATACTTTTGCCAAATCAATTAAGAAATATATGACTTTGAAATTTCTCCAAAAGTATAATTCTTATTTTCAAATCTTAATTATAGGAATGATAGGATAAATTAAAACTAGAAAGTGATTGCAATACTTTAAAATAGGCCACTTCAACTTTTGTATTCAACCATGTCAACCATCACCTTCCTTGAAGTTTTTAACCAAATGAAAAATGACTTTAAAAATTATGAAGTCAATGCTACTAAAATGTAGCTAACTATAGTTAGGATTAAACACTCATAAATCATAACATTTATGAACATATTGAATTGGCTTAGGTCATCAAACTTAAACTTGAAAAGTAAAGAAAAGTAATTACATTTTATATGTTTTGCAAATAAGAAGGTTTTTTTTTGTTTTAATATGAAAATAAATGCTTTGAAATGTGATGAACTAGATATGCAATACACCTAGTAATAATTCAATATTTTATTTTTTTTATTAAATGGATATTGAGGTGAAAATTTCAACTACAAAAAGGTTTTGAACAAATCCACCTCAATATATGTTTGAAAAATTAAAAAAATTCTAAAAATTGCCCAAAGTGACATGAATATATTACGTGAATACTTAGTTTGTATTTTTTTTGTCGATGTTCAAGCTATAGATTGTACTCAAATAATACAGGTGTATCTTATACCTCATGAATACATTTGTTTTTGGCATATGTAGGATAATATTCATTGTTTTATCTATAGAAATACATATTTTTAATATTTCGTCTATTAACTTTTATGAATGTCATTAATTTTTTACCATAATATAATGCATAGAAAAGTCATTCTTATGTTTAAAACATCATAAGCACTCACAAAATGATGACTTTCTTGTTATCCTTATTATCAAATTTGCAATCATTGGATGTATAGAAAATGTATGCATTAAAATCAAGGTGTGATACATTATTTCAAATCATGAATTACAAAGACATGATTTTACATGTATTTTTAGAGATTTAAAAAAAAAAATTATAAAAGAAAAAATTGTTACATCTTTAAAAACTAACATTGAATGGGAATTTATTTCCTTTGGCAAGTTTAATAATTGTTAAAAAATTTGATGGATTATCTTTATTCTAATGACAACCTTTAGATTGGAATTAATTTTGAAATGACCTTTAGAATTTTTGAATTGACATAAATAGGATTTGCTTTGCAACCACAATGTGTTGAGGCACCATGACAAAAATGAAATGAAGCCAAGACAAAAATAGTAAATGAAACCAAGATGAAAATAATGGAACTTTAAAGTCACAAGACTAAAATTGAAGCCCATGGTGTTTTTTCAATTGAAAGAGTTAAAACATATTTTGAGGGAACCAAATGGAGCCTTTGGAATTTTTTTAAATTTATAAAACAAAAACAAGAAAATTTTGGAATCAAAAAATAAAATATGAGAGTTGAAAGATTCTTAAGCCAATCAATGGGATTTAAGCTAATCAATTTGAGGTTTTGTATTGACAAATATAGGGTTTAATGTTGGCTATTGGTCAACATACACTTCTACAACTCACTACACTATAAAAAAAAAGGGTGTTTTAGATGAGTTTCAAAGTATTGTTCTAGATATAAGATTATAAATAGTAACATTGACGGAGATTTTTAGTAAATATTTCCTAGATACATGTGTTTTTAGTAAAGTTTTGCTAAAAATCTCCTTCAAGGTCATCATTTATAATTTTGTGTCTAGGGGTGCTACTTAAAAATTCACTTTAAGCACTTTTTTCGCTTGGAGTGCTATAATGCATTTATAGTTATAAAGACTTCCACATCATGTGAAAATTGTAGACTAATAACCTTCAAAGGACGAACCTATTATCACTATTTCAAACTTCATGTGCAAGTACCTTGTGAGCGCTTTTTTACCCACCCTTGGTAAATAGGCAAATACAACTAGGTTCTTGGGTTTTTGATCTCTATCCTATGGATGTTCTAACATCGGTCCATTGTGCCTTCTAAGCAATGAATCTTTTCTAGAATTCCTACTCTTATGAGCTTTGACAATTCCTATCTTCTAACTATTCATTTATAAATGTCTAAGTACTTGTCTTAAGTCTCCACTTATAACAAATATTTCATTAAAATGGTGGTATTCCACAAACTTGGTACTTTTAGGATGAGAACATGCGATTTGAACTATATACCTATCCTAGATTTTAGGATTTCAAGGTTTGAAATCTATACCACTCTTAGAAAATTATTGGAAAAATGGTGGAACAATGGCGCCATTATAACAAAATATTTGTTTTATCTCCTCTTTTGCTTCTAGGGTATTAAGCCTTTTCTGGACAAATGACTATATTTTGGGCAATTAACTTGGAACTTTAAGTGTAATGTAATTCTAGTAAACCTTAGGCAATATCTACTTGATGTCCTTGTAGACTTTGGGAAAGAACTTGATCGTGCAACCTTAATTTATAGAAAATTAAATTTGTTAGTGACCTAGGTCCTATGGCAAAGTTGCCCTACTTCCAATGATATAAATCAAGAGAAAATTCAATGTCTTACCTCGGCATTGAGACCCTCATTGAGGTTGTTGTATAATCCTCCATACTCCTCGTTATCTACCATGTTTCTTCCTCCTCCTCATTCATCTTGGCCTTGACGTGAAATTGATCCTTGGTTACAAATTGGTCAATTCCTAACTTCTTTCTTTTCTTTCTCCTCTTTCTTTTTTCTCTCCTATTCTCCCTCCATTATTTTATGCTAAAGTTGACTTTGGTTTCTTGGAATATTAATCCTACGTTCTACACAATGATTGACTATTCCTACCCCAATCTCTTTATCTAATGTCACTTATTGGCTCATCCAACTCTTAATGGTTGGCCTTCATTCTTAGAATTTCCAACTAATCCTCTACTTGTCTAACTTCCCTTTAAATTCCTCCTCAAACCCCTATCTATTGTATTTTGATTAGGTTGGGATGGACATTCAAGGCTCTCCTATTTTTTCTTCCCTTTTCTCTCTTTGTCTATTCTACTTCTCTAAACCTATCTAGTAATTAACCACAATTATTGGAACATCTAAGAGGTGGATGCTTGATTTTAAGGTTAGGAACCACTCCTTGTACAACTTGGCTAGAGCATGCTGGGGGGCCCTAGCTTCACTACGCAGGCTTTGAATTGCTGGATGTATACTTGGCCATTCACTATAGTTGTTTGGGTATACTAGGAGGTTCTTGACCGTTGGATTGTACTTGCTTGATAGCCATTGGCTAGGTTGATACCCGTTGATTGCCACTGGGGGGTTCTTAACCATTGGGATATGCTTGGCTACTCATTGGAAGTTGTTTTGGGCATACTAGGGGGGTCTTGACCGTTGGAATAATACCCACAAGATGCCTCTAGGGTTTTTGAACGTTGGATTGTGATTGCTTGATGATCGCAGGCTAGGTTGATACCCGTTGGATGCCACCAAGAGTTTCCTAATTGTTGGGTGTGTTTGCCTCATGACTACGTTGCCCTAGTTCCGCTACTGGCTTTGGATCACTAGGTATTTGCTTGGCTATTCACTAGGGTTGTTTTAGGATGTATTGGAGGGTTCTAAGTAGGGGGTGCTGACTTACTGGGGTGCTAGGCTTACTGGTCTCTCCAATTGTCAAACTTAAATATGGCAACTACTCTACACTACCCTTCTAAATACTCATTCATTTACCTATGCTAGAACTAACTTCAATCAAACTTAGTGCCACTCCTTGTCACTACTTTTGGAGACTAAACTTGAACTTCCAAACTTGTGTTTTGAAAACTAAACTTAGAATACAAGAAGGTAGTTGACACATGAATTCTAAAGGATAGTCCTTGTCAATTCTCAAGATCAAAGCTTCGTTGTGGTGGTAATAATGATCTAAACTTTCCCAACAAAACAAACCCGCGTGGTGAGCATGATTTGAAATAACATGGGGTTAGTTTACAACCATATATGACAAGTTAGTACAACTCTAGGGGATTTCACCAAAAAAGGAACTCTCACTTAGAATCAAAGGGGTTACAATCACAAGCTAGAGACCTCCCAAAGCGGCATCACCAAGGTACAGTGAGAAGGTTTAGGATTAATACACCAAATAACTTTACAAGATGTTGAACAACAATTGACAATAATTAACGAGTCAGACAAGCCAACATTGGGAGGGACCCAATATCCTCCAAAGAAAACTACAAAATACCAACAATGGACCTAAAGATGCTTTGAAAACAAGAAAGATTAGCAATGTGGCCCAAATTAGCCAAAAATCCAAATTAATGGATTCAATAATATAACAAAAGTTCAACTTGAACCGGAAGGGGTGTTTTGGGAGAGAAATGAGAGCCCTTAAATACTTTTCCAAAGGCCTCATCTCTCTCCAATTCCTACTAGGTAACCTAATCATTAAGATTTTCATTCTAATCCTTTCGATTTTGACTTTCTACGTTGGACCCAATTTTTAACTTTTAAAAAAGTGTTCCAAATCACAAATGGATTATGCCAATGGCTTCAAAATGCCATTTTCAGACTATCTACCCCCCTACCCCCCTTTTCCAACCTTAAAAATCCAAAGAATCTTAGTGGTGACTAAAAACTCAAAATAGAATTGAAATCCAAGTTTTGGAGTTTTCACTATTAGTCAAAAGTAACTAGCCCAAGTTTCTAGGTAGAGTCAAGAAAGCAAGAAAAGACCCTAAGTTTGTTTTATTCCGATGTTGTGTGCTCCCGATACACCAATGAACTTCACATTTGATCTTTAAATTCGCCGATTTCAAAGGATGTTATTAATTTTGGCACCTCCCACTATTGGAATGTCACAAAACTTGTTGGAGTGATTTATAAACATAAAAAAGATACACTTATTTTTTATGAGATTTTACCGCACCCATGGTAATTTCTATGAATTTACTATATTGGATTTGGACGGTTGACTACTTGGAAAAAGATTTGGAATGATTAGAAAAAATCGAGATTTTTTGGAGAACCTCTCATGGAGTTCCTCAAGAAATGTGTAAATTTACATTCTTACCTTACACATGTGGAAAAAGAGTACAAATCTTGCTACCTCCTTTAACTTCCAATGAATAAAGAATCTTCCACCAATGAGGGAATCTTGGTGAAGCGATTGTACCATTAGATTCATGTCATGATTTCGCTCCAAATCACCGTACTTATGGTGTAGATGCCCTTCGTCACTTCAATTTGAGTTTCTCCACCTATAAACTAACAATTGGAGTTTCTACCATTTCGTCGATGGAATGAGGAAATTGAAACCTATCACGGAAAATCTACCTTAGAGTTCTCACAAGATTCCCTCAAACCAGTTTTAGTCAATTTGTGTCTCATTGTACAAATAGGTGTAGATAGTCGAGCAATTTCTATTAACACATTGACTATGTACAAAATGTGGGTTTCTACCCTATTTACATGCAATTTTGGGTTGTATCTGTGTAAAACTAGGTGTAAAGTGACTACGGGGCATATTGGCATGTGCAACACAGGTTTTGGTCCAACACACGTTTCAGATCTTTTAACACCTAAAACCACACTCAAAACCTATAGGAAATCAAAAAAATAAATACTGAATCCCAGGTAATGAAATTGGAACTCACATACTTATAAATGTGATATTTTGTATTTTTTTTTTAGAAATGTGATCACATGTCTTCTATTGGTTGTAAATATTTTGCATTTTCTCATTAAAAATTTCAAACTATACAAATTTATCAAAGAAAAGTGAAATAATTCATATTGAATGCTATTGATAGTCAAGCATTAGAAGAAATTTACCTAATCTAGAAGGCGGTGAGTTCCTCGGGGTTCTTAGCTCGTTGGAACTTACGGAAGCTACGGTTTGATGTGGCACAGCAATTGCCACGTCATTTTAAAAAAAAATTTAACTTTTTCTTTATTTTAAGAATTGAATTTTTTTTCAAATAAAATTTAATAGCTTGGCATTCTTTAATGGCATGGAGAACTATGGGGAACAAAGGCTTGAAACGGCCTTCTCATCCCCAAAAATCTCTTCTAATGCATCTCAAAATTTCTCTTTAGATATACAATATGGTATAGAACATTATAGTGCCATTTTTTTTAATATATTATTTTTAATTAGAAAATGAGTAATCCATGGTTATAGACCCAAAATTCAAATTGCTATATAATTCAAGTGACAACATTTAGGTTGGAATCAATTTAGCCAATTTCTCGGGGGGGGGGAGGGGGGGGATAGTGAGCGATAGGAGTAGCCGGTGAGTTGTGATCAAATGATAGGGTGTTAGAAAAAAATCAAAGATAAAAATTATAGTATATCTTTTTATACAATAGGATATAGAAAATACCATTACTTGACTTCAAACTACTATAGGGTATAGAAAATTAGGGCCCATTAGAAAAAATTAGAAATACAATACCTCGCCTTTTAATTGATTTATTTGACCAAGAATCCTAAATAGGACTATCTTGTGAGTGGCATATTCTAAATGCTCACATTAGGACTTGGCGGTTAAAGGCCGTTGGGAGAGCCTGTCTTTTGCATTAGGGGTGATTCCTCATTCTAGGATTGTTTTGCTTTCTAGGGTTTAGGCATCACCATTGCCATTGTACGGTCACTCTTCTTTAGGGTGTGTTTTCACTTGTCATTGTGGTATTTAACATGACTCATAGAACTATACTTGAAACCACACACTCTGTCTTTTTCACAATCCCTTAAGTGACTCCATTAGCTGCACAGAGTTTTTCATGAATTTAGCAATCTCATTGAAGCAATTTGCATTTTTTTCTCATAGCATTTGATCAATTGCAGCTTATTACTTCTCTGTTGATTCAAACGACTAGAGTGCTAAGTATATTGTAGAAAACCATAGAGAACAACATGGAGGGTATGGCAAAGAATGGAGAATCATTGCAAAGAGTAAGTGCATAAACTATAATGTCACTTGGAATTTCATCGCAATTCTTCTTTTGTCCCAAAAAATCAATATAAGAAAAAGAATGTAATGAGGAATGTAATTGAATTTCTTTTATTTTTAACTAATATAGCTTATGATTTATTCATGGCATTTGAAAATTATAAGTAACAGAAGCCCCCTAT
Organism: Pseudoscleropodium purum; assembly: GCA_963969395.1. Lineage (NCBI taxonomy): Eukaryota > Viridiplantae > Streptophyta > Bryopsida > Hypnales > Brachytheciaceae > Pseudoscleropodium > Pseudoscleropodium purum. The sequence continues at coordinate 24,815,083 of OZ017795.1, forward strand.
TTAATGCCCCAAAGTAGAAAATTAGATAATCATAGCATGCTTAAATTCTTTTTTTAAATATAATACCCCCTAAAAAAACTCATTGTACGCACCTATTCCCTTATATTTTTCACATAGTACCCCACGCCAATTTTTAGAGTGATTTTTGAGGTTTGTACATTGACAAATATAGGATCTACTATTTGAAACTATAAGTTCTATTTGAAGTCATGACAAAAAAAAATGGTGGCAAGAAGTGTTGATTAAAATAATGGAATTTCAAAGTCACATGACTAAAATTAAAGCCACATAGAATCTAATGTCTTTTCAATTGAAGGAGTTGAAAAGTTTTTGAAGGGATCATTGGGAATCTTTGAAGTCCAATTAATTTTGAATACAAAGGCCAAAGTATTTGGAATTTAAATAGAAAAAAAAAATGAAAGTTGAAAGGATCTATTTTTCAAATTTGGAATTATGATCTATATAGAATTGAGTGCCTTTTCAATTGAGGGAATTGAAATTCTTTTGAAGGAACCAATAGAAATTTACGTCTTCAATTAATTTCTGAAACTAAGGCCATAAAAATGTTGATTGGAATTTGGACCCCCCCAAAAATATAAGATTTACATTGAAGGATTCATTTTGCAACCATAGAATCTAGATCTTTGGAAATTTTGTATTGACAAATATAGAATTCAATGCTGGCTATTCATCAACATATACCTTGAAAGTCTAGCATAATAAGTTCATAGTTGCCAAGACCTTGATGGACAAAATTCTAAAGACTTTTAACCTTAAAAAGATGAGCCTATAATTTTTTTTCAAACTTCATTTTGCATGTACCAATCAATGTTATTTTTGTATATTTTTATTCTTTGAGATGTGATTGGAATATACCTTCCATTACAATAAATGTGTTTATTTCACATTATTTTAGAAGAAAATTGAAATTACCATGAATTTTAAAATAAAAAATAAAGCAATTATATTAAATGCATTTGACGCTCAAAAACTTTGAAACTCTCTTTAGGTTTGTAATGTTAATATTGCCAAATATTATGGTGTGTATTTTTTATTGTATCATGAATTCCTAAAGTTTTTTTACTATATTTCCACCCAAAACGCTCTAAAACTGTCATTTCTAGTACAAGTGCCAAATCTTAGAAAAAAACATTTTTGGACAAATCTACCCATAGGATCTTATTGTACATTGTTTTAGGAAGATGTAGAAATTTTTTTAGAATTTTCCACTATGTAGATTGCAAGAAATAGCATGTGAATTGACAAAATTCATTTTTTTGGCCCTACAAAAACCGGGTAGATGCACTTCACAAGGTCACATTTGCACGAAAAAATGTCTAATATGGTGGTTATTCTTTAGATTCATTATTCAAGGCAAGTTGGCTACATGCTTGAAAAATTTTAGATCATTCGGAATTGTATAACATATTGGAAAAAAATTGTAAGTGGAAAGACATAGAAAATAATTCAAAACACTAAATTGTTAAGAATTTAATTATGGACTTGATGAATGCCAATTCTTATGGTTGTAATGTTTTAATTGAAAATCTACATCCTATGATTTTATTTTTTTCAAAAAATATTGAAAACTGAGTTAAATAAAAGACTTTAGAGTTTGTTTTTTTAAAGTAGAGATTTCATAACTACCCACAAACTAAAACTCCTCATAACTTTCATCTCATTAATCAAAATAGAATGATTAAAAGCTTTCCACACATACGTAAGTCTAGAAAACCAATTTTATATTTCTTTAAAAAATGATCTCTTAAGAAATTTTTGACTTGCGCGTTGAATAATGAAAATGACATATTATATAATAATTTTTTAACCACATAATCAAAACTTATGAAAATTTTGGGGCCTTAAAGCTACTCTTTGGACACATGTTGTTTGAAAATTTTGAAGTATAATATATTCTGAATTTTGCAATCTTAAAATGTTTTTTCATTTTTGGAATGTGTAGATGATGAAAAACAAAAATAAATATTGATAAATTTGAATAAATGAAGAACTGGTCAAACCAAATCTTTCAAAAGAACATATATGAACAAGGTTTGGATGTTAAAAAATTTATGAATTATTAAATTAATTTTGCATTTTTATATTCTTGTCTATAAATCCTAAATATTTGGAAGTGGTCAATCATGTATGGCACAAAAATTACCCTTGTATTTAAATGCATTTAAAGCTTTGTTGTATCTTTACAATTCAACAAAGTAACAAGAAAATCTTCCAAAGATTCAATTCAATGTTCATCACTATACACAAAATTTCATGAAGATTTCATAGTCATCAAGACCATAATTCATATGATCAAAATTGACCAAAATTTACAAAATAAACTTCCCTAAAACAAACAACCATCATTAGGTACAAATTTTTTGCAATGGAGTGTCCAAAATATTGGGAACTTTTTGAAAACAAAGGACTATAGGATTATTTTTAAAAGCCCTTATAAAATTGAATTTTGGAGGGGAGGTGCATCACATGAAATATTGTCTCATAATGGCAAAAATGCGTCTTATGCCAAAATTGTTTGAGAGACAAGGAATAGGAGCTTTCAATCCATACTTTAAGTGAGGCTTTTTTATATTTTTATTTGTTTATTTGATATCTTTAGAATTTTGCATCCTCCAAGTTGTGTTTATGATACTAATAGAAAGTTCTTTACAAGAAAAAGTGCATGGACTTTATTTTGTGATGTTTGGATTCAAGTAGAAAATTTATATTATATTGTGGCTACAACATACAATGCACTAGTCTTCACAAATTGTGTTTTTTTATGCTTTGTATTAGAATTTTGTAATTATCCATGTAATATGAAAATTTGTGATTGGATTCAAGGCATGACCAAAGAAACATTCATTTTTCCCTCATTTTTCTTTGAAATATTCTAAAAATATATAAACATTTTTTTCCAAATAAATAAACCCTACCATGAGGTAATATAATTAATTAGTTTTCCATGCATCATGCCATCTTCAAGGAAATTGCAAAATTCTATTTATTTAGCTAATATTATATGCAATGAATTCGCTTCTATGGCCTTGGTTTGATGACTTGGCCTTAAGTGGCACACCAATAAGGTGCTTATAAATTCAAACTTGGATGCTCGAGAAGGGTGCTCACTACCATAGTCCACCCAAATATGGTGGGGTCAAATGACCTTGTTGTCATGTGGGGGCCTAAGAATTTTTCAAGACAAAAAGAACATGTTGGTTATTTATAGGATTTATTCTACTTTATCTTTTTCTATAATGAACACCACATCTATAACACATTAACAATATTTTCATATATTCACTAACTCTTTTGAATAACATCCTAAATACAAACTATATCAAATTTGCATATTAATTTTTTTTTTAATTTTTTAATTCATACTATATAAATTCCAATCACATTTATCCTCATTTAACTAATTTTAAGCTATTAGGTTGTATACAATGTTATCAATTGTCTTCAAGACTTGTTTTTGAATCTTTAATTTTTCCCCATTGCCCCTACTATAGGACTATGTACCAAGAAGATGCAACACCTAGAGCATCTTTTTTATAAAAACTTACTTCATTGTTGCCAAAAAAACCTTGGCCATTGATATTTTTTTAACAATTCCCCCCTCTAATGTTGTTGATCTCAATAAACAACTTGGGATACAAATACGGGATATTGTAATGATATTGGATATACATAAAAGATATTGTACCAATTCTAGATACAAATATAGATACAAATATGCGGTAATATAATGCAACATGGTATAAATATGGGATACAATGGGTTGGTATAAATTCCATATATAATGCCAAACCTAATCATTAGAGGATTTATGGACCCTCAGGAGGGCCGTTTCAAGTAGCTGTGTTGTAAACTGTCCTCCCTGTAGTTTTGGGGGAACATTTGTTCCCGACCAAAAAATTTTAAAAATTAAAAAAAAAGTTGGTCTTGAAATGAAGAAAAAAACTGAAAAAATTCATTTTTTCTTTTTTGAAAAAAAAAATTATTATTTTTGGACGTGGCAGTCAATGTTCCACATCAGCAAGCTACCATAACCCCTTGCAAACCCTTGTAGGACAATTCCCACAGTCTGGGAACTTATAGCCCTCCCGGGGGCCCCAAAATCTTCTAATGGGCTTCTCAAAATTGCAAATGGGGGAAGGGAGGAAGGGGTGGTAATGAAACAAATTTAGATTAAATTGATTTAAATTATTATTCTTTAACTCAAAGGAGGAGAGGTTAAATGATATGAATTTAAATGAATGTAAATTTTTTTGAGCTTGTTGTAATATAGCTGCATTAACATACAACTTACTATGTACCCAAAAGATATAAACATCTTCTAGGTGTTAACTATACAATTTATATGAATGAATAAACTCTCATTACATACTAAATATTTCCAAAGAAAATAAGAGTTATTTTTCTTTGCAAATGAACACTTAGGGTCATATACACATGAAGAGTTTGAAAACTTGTATCCATTAATTATCTCAAAAATATATCAAACAATATATGGAGCATACTAACTTCCAAGTGTTTTACTATCTACTAGATGAATGATGTGACAAGTCCACTTCATTTGATTAATATTTATCCATGAAGTTTCAAAAAATGTAATGTAATATATTATTAGAAAGAAGAATGAATAATCTACATTGAATAGGGGTATGAAGGGGACTCATACTAATTAATCAACATAACACACTATATAAATATCTATTGCTAAAGTGTTAGGAAGTTGTACAAACATCTACAATTTCTCAATATAATTTCCTTTAATTTTTTGGTCCCCTTAATATCCCTATTCATTGTACATAAATCAATGATATAGATATTTTTGAAATTTTTCTATTATTTTTCATAAATTTTCAAACATAATCTAACTATCTCTAACCCTTTAGAGTCTACAATATAAAAGTGGATGTAAAATTGAAGCTTTCTAGGCAAAACAAAGTATGGCTAGAAAAAGATCTAGTTTGAGGATCTTCATTTTTATAAGTATTCTTTTCTTCCCATTTCTACTTGAACTCAAATAAAACCTAACACAATACCAATAATCACGTCATTGAAGAATATACAAAAATTGCATTTTAAATATACTTGACAATATAAATCATCCTACATATCCAAAAGCTTTTATAGCAAGGGTAGACTTTCAAATGCAAATATCTTGGAACTCATGTGGGCTAGAATTGAAAATAATTTTCAAGTTCTTTAGAATAAGCTTCTTGTTTTTGTTGAATTTCATGATGATTACATTTCCATATAAATATAGACAAACTACATTTTAGAATTGTATTGTCAGTCAAAAAGAAAACAAAAAAAATTTGAAGTCTATTGTTAAAAGTAATTTTAGGAAGCTAATCAAAAAGTTGCTTAACATACCTTTTTTACAATTGCCTCTGTCTATAATTTTTCTATCCAACAATTTTGATTCTCTTCTTGCAAAATGTTGGATACTTCTATACCAAATTTTGGGAACTTTGTTTTGGACTTCTTTGCAAAGTTTAGCTGATTTTTGTGTATAAAAGTTCGTCCTAATTTCTTGAAAAGCATTCATGATTCATCCAATAGATGGATTGGATGTATGTTTCAAAGATTAAATTTAGCAACAAGGTCCAAGGGGTTAGTCCTTAACTCCTAAACTTCATCAAAAAAACACTCAAAATTGTCATTTCTATTGCAAAGTGCAGAACATTTTGGAGTTTTTTTTTTTTTTGCATATCTAATCATATGATTTTGCACTAAACTAGTATAGAAATGTGTGCAAGAAAATTCAAAAACTTTGACCTCATTGATTGCAAGATATTTGCATTTGAAGTGAATAAATCTCCCAAAGAGATTACTCTCAATTTTTAGAAAACTACATGAGTTAAAATATAGGGTCCATTTAATTCAAAGTGGAAAATTTTTATATGATATGTAGGGCTACTATAGGATCCATAAAATGCTACTTACTTCATTATGTATAAATTCGTCTACATAAAAATATCATGTAGTAGAAATTTTTATTAATAATTTAGCCTTAGCAAATAGGAGGTGTGCAAATTTTTCATAGTATGATGAGTATAGATGTGGACAAATAAGTTCGTGTGGATGATAAAGTGAACATAATGAAGAAGATCTACAATGAAGGGTGATTGACTAAAATTGTACCACAATACTAATAGTGTATTCATCAAAAAAATTAAGTTTGAATATAAAACATTGACCACAAGTGGAAGAAATTGTCACATTGCATGAATAGGGAAGTTTACTACCTTAGTGGGTTCAACAAATTGAAAATTGTACAACATGAGGATAGAATTTATAGTCCATTTGGCTTCAATCTTTGAAGCCATATCTATTAAACACACTCACATTGAATGGAATGTTCACAAGATAATTTTAGTGGGGATTTTGAAGTATTTAATGGTAAACTTGTTATTGACCCCTAAAAAGCAAAGGGCGTTTTGAAAGAGGAATAGTTTAAAACTACCCATTTTTTGATGTTTTATCCAAATTAAAAATTTCCATTTAAACAAAATTGAACTACCAAAAAATGTATTTAATTAGTAAGTCAATATGTAGAATAAATTTCAGTCCATTTGCCCACGTGGACTTGAAGATTATAATGTTTGAAGTGAGAAAAAAAACTTATTTTCATTCTCGCAAACCAAGGTCAACAAATTTTGATCCCTCTTGGAATAAATTTTTTTCTCTATACCAAAATGGATATTTCGACCATTTGTAAGTATATGATGTTAGGTTCATTTATTAAAAATTTCAAAAGTAAATATGGAATTTAGCTTATTCTAAATCAACCTCCAATGCAAGGAAGAAATTTTTTATTTAAAATCCAAATGGCAATATACTAATCATTTTTTGGTGATTTCTTGTGCAAGGAGGAAAATTTTTATTTAAAATTCAAATGGTAAAAAATTAGGGACAAACATTTGGATTATGTGGGAAAAATTTCAAGAACTTTGACTTCACATATTGCAAGATAATAGGGCTTGGAGTTAGATGAAAATGTTTTGTCTTGAAGCCACCCCAATATAGCTAATAAAGTTTGAAATCCTCTTAGAATGTGATATGAAAACTAAATAAAACTAAATTATATGCCATATTTTATTAGTTACGTATATGCCAAATTTCAATAGTTGATAAGCGTTTTTGCAAAAGATGCCCCAAAGATGCCAAAATTGCCCAATTTTTTTAGAAAAGTATAACTTTTGATTCAAGTGTTTGATTGGAAAAAATGATATTTACACTAAGGAACATGTGTTCACACCTTATGTCAAAATTTCATAAACATTTGACCAAAATTGACTTAATAGGAACCTACCTAAATTTTCAATTATTCTTTCAATAGACACTTAGCTTCAAGAGGTTAAAAATTGCCATTTGGTCTATAGCATGTACTTAAATTGAGTTCAATTTAACACATGTACATTAGGAAAAATTTCAAGCCATAGGAGGGCTACAAGTTTTGACAACCCCCCCCCCCCCCCCCCGGTGCAATTAAAGACAAAATAAAATGGTTTATTTATTTATATTTTTTATTGAAAGCATCTGATGTGGCACTACTTATGTGATGTCAACATGACATTAGGTTTTAATATTTTTTAAATATTTAAAAATTAATTGATTTAATTTAATTTATTCCTATACTAACACTACATAGGGCCAAAAAACAAAAGCTTAATGGCCCTCCTAGAGGTTCAAATTTTTCCTAATAGTAGAGGGTAGGAAAAATTTGTGAAGAAAATGGGGATAAAAAAAAACTGAATGCTAAATTTTATATGTAAGATAGTCCCATTTAAAAAAACCACATGAGTGAATTTACAGAAACTTAGGATATTGAAAATCTCTTGTAAAAATATTGTCATCTTAAATACAATAATTAAATTAAATAATCTCACATCAAATACCCTCTTAACTCAAGTATATACCTTAAATTAGAAGGAGTGATAACCTTGACATAAATTTTTTTTTTACACCTTGTTTGACTAGATTTGAAGGCTTTTGAATCTCAACTCAAAATTTTTACCCTAATTTTCTCATCACTAATCCAAAGAAAATGAATCCAATCTTTCTATACGAATAAAAATTCTTTCTATAAAGAATAAATTTTTGGAAATTTTATTTTTATTTTCTATGAATCTATGATTCTTTTGGGCTCCTTGATAAATTCCATTTTGGGCTTAGGGTGCCTTAACTTTAGCTTTTGGGCACCATTTGAAATAAAAATTATGTTATTAGAAAACTAATATATTTTCCTATTTTCAATGAAAAGTTTCGAAAAATCACAAAAAAAATTGAGATTGTACAAGTCTACCCAAAATCCAATTTGTCCCCCAATGGACTTCAAGTACTATAGTTGTTTTTTTTGGGAGGGGGGGTATTTGACATATAAGAGTGCATAAATCGGCATGTATAACGTTTACAAAAGTTTGTATTCATCTTGAGTTGGATTTAATAATATATGACACTTCTAATTTAGAATATTATTGCACCTCCTAAATGTATGAGAATGTGCAAATGACAATTGATGCAATTAAAATTGTACAAATGCCATATTTGAACATGATAAGGTTTAGTTATTAACCCCTAAGTACCCAAATGTTGAAGAATAGATGGGCAAAGAAAACACAACAATATCACTTATGGCTTGAAAGATTATAATGTTTGATTACAAAGGTGTTAAAACTATGAAAGTGATTTGAAGTCTTTCAATCCTCCTTTCACATTTCAAATCTAAAAAATTGGTCTCAAAAAGAATAAGAGGATAAAAGGCATAATATGCACAATCCTAAGCAATTTATGACCTCTCAAAATCTATTGTATTATTTTTTCTCTAAGATTTAATGTCTTTGAAGCTCATTTCCAAGAGCTCTCAAGACTAGAAAATCAAGACTTGCAATTAATGGACACCCTTTTACAAGATCTTGAATAAGAAAATCATAATCCTTCATTTTTAAAATTGGATTTTTGATGCTAAAAGTAGACTTCAAAAATAAGTTTTTAGAAATAGAAACAACTTAAAAAAAAAAGGTTGATAAGATTTTATTTAACTTCAAAGTAGTGTTGACACGAGAATTCTGTGCCTTGAGCAGTTGGGAGTTGAAATGACCTTCCACATGTTAGTGTTGGATTTTCAATTTACCAATGTATTGTATGCCTGGCCATATTTTAGTACATATTCTTTATTCTAAGAGCAAAAAAGATGCGAAAATCAGGCGGTGCACCCAATGAGTTCCAAAGCGCCGAATCAGGGCCGAGATTCTGCAGTAAAGAGGTTGCCAACCCCAAGCGCATGAAAATGTCACCACTAAGCTTACCTTACTGCAAGTCTCCAAGTCTCCAACTGAAGTCCTTCAAAAGCCTTGAAAAAGCAAAAGGAACTGAAGTTGCGGCGTGGGGTCCAAAGCGAAAGGCAAGGCAAGGGTCGGGACTCGGGACGGAGACTTGGAGCCGGGGTGGACGACCTTGATGAGCTCGAGCGATGAGAAACAGTTATCCTCCGCCGCTCTGTGAGAAGGTGCGAGAAGCCACGCCTCGACCGCGAGCGCAAGACGAACACCCATCCATCCAAAGGTCCGCAAGGGTGGGCTTCCGGCGTCTGGCCTTCATCACTGTTGAACAGAGCCTGTGAACCGTGAGGGAAGGAGGGCGTGCAGGCAGGCAGCAGGAGTAGGGATTAGGTGGGGATCTGTCCCAAGTCCACCAAGATGATGCTGCAGCAGCAGCAGCAGCAGCAACATCAGCAACATCAAGCGCAGCAGCACCAGGCGCAGCAGCACCAGGCGCAGCAGCAGCAGCAGGGCGATGGCGGGGGCATGGAGCAGCACGCCTTGGGGCACTGCGAGGAGCATCATGTGGTGGTCGGGCGCATGGAGATGGCGCCCGTGGGTGGGCTGAGGATGCTGGACGACCAGAGTGGGGAGCGCATCTTGTACGGGGAGAAGCCGCTGGGCGACCACGACGACCAAACTCTCGGCAATGGCCATGCGCAGTACCATGCGGTGGACATGGGCAACGGCAAGCACGGTGGCCATGCGGGGGTGGGGATGGACGACATGGACGGCAAGCTCGGTGGACTGGGCGCCGCTATGCTGGGCGTGGAGCAGAAGATGGAGCCGCGCGAGCGCCAGATGAGCGAGGGCGACGTGGGCACGGCCAACAGTCCGCAGGTCGGGAAGCTGCGCGGGCGTTCGTCGCGCGATCCCGCGATTGAGTGGAGCGAGAACGCCACCACGGTGCTGCTGCAGGCGTTCGGAGAGAAGTACCGCGCGCTGGATCGCGGGAATTTCACGAGCAAGATATGGGCCGACATTGCGGCCCGGGTGAACAGCCGAGGCTCTTTGACGGTAATGCGCGCGATGGTTGCTATTGGGGTCGGTTTGAATTTTGATCAAGTCGCGTGGTGAATTGGTATAGTTTGTGTTTTGTTTTGGGTGTTCCCTTCCCTTTCTTTTCTGTAAGTACTCCCGAACCTAGTGGAGTTAGGGTTGGGAATGAAAATTGGAAGGGTGAGAGGAGGAGAATTGCAAGATTCGACGTAGAGAATGCGAGGGGACGCAGACAGGGTAAGTGTGTGGTGGGAGAGATACACCGAGAGGCATCTGCACCGAAGGTGCTCGTTTAGAGGGTTCCGGGTAGTGCTTAGACACCAGTTTGGGGCAATTACATGTGTCAGCTTGATATGACAGTCCTTGATCAGAGTTTCTGGGAGGATCATCGTCGTAAGTTGTGATAATTGTGTTGGCTGGCAGCATTCGAACTTTTGCGGGAGAATTCCCCAGGCTAGAAATTGGATGTGAACTTCTTGGTTTCTTAGTAGCATGTGGTTGCAGTCTTTAGCTGACCATCCATATATGAGCATTGGTTCTTGCGGGAAAGCAATGCCCCTATTGACCAGTGACTTCTCTACGAATCTGACAATTGAATCCATGATGTAGCCACCTCCGCACAATACTGATTGTCGTTCACTGGAATTCTGAAACGATGCACTAGATTTCGCAAATACTGACTGTTCGTCTCTGCATCGTGTAGGGCAATCTAGTAGATGGCATACCAAAAACGCAGGAGCAATGTCGTATAAAAGTAGGTATTCTTTTCGCACTCGCTACATGTGATGCTTCCTTTTGATTTTATCCTGAAGTGATTAGATTCTACATGGATTCAAAAGCAGGGCTATTCCTTGATAATCACTCCGTTCAAGGGGTACCCAGTGTCTCTAACCGATTACGAGAATCTCAGGTCGATAATCTGAAGAAACGATACAAAGTGGAGAGGGAGAAAAAAAAAGTGTCAGGCAGCGGAACATCAAAGTGGATATTCTACGACATGATGGATGAACTGATAGGATCAAACCCGAGGCATATGCGTAGCGGGGGTGGGCTGGGAGGGGAGGACTCGCCGTTAGCCTTAGAGAACGGTGGCACGCCTCTTGGTATTCGGTCGTCAGGGGAGGAAGGAGACAGGATTTACTTCTTGGAGGGTCCGGGAGGTGAAGGCGATCAAACATCAGAAACGGTCCCTAAGATATCGCCGATACAGGGACGCAGGAAAAGGAAGAGAGCGCTGGAAGACATGGAGCGGGAGCACGTGAATGCCCCGGCCCTGATGGCTCTGTTCGAGGGGTATAACATTCCTCCGATCATCATCGATGCGATGCTGCAGGAAGACATGGACGAATACACATTGATAAACTCTCGAGACATCACGGTGTTGCTTGAGCAGTTGCGGAGCAAGCACAGGCTGCACATCAAGCTGGGACCTGCGGAAAGGATCAAGCAAGCCGTTGAGGCTGCAAAAGAGAAGAAGAACAGCATGGCCCTCGTCATCCAGCAGCAGTAACTAGTGGGGACAAAGTGTATAGCTGAAATCGGCAAAGGGGGAGGAGTAGGAGAGTAAACAATGACTGAAATTATTGAATGGCGCTCAGTTGTATTTTAGACAGTTTTGATGCTGTAGTTCGCTGCTGGTAGAGTTTGTTTCTCTGTTATACTGGATCTGCTTGGCATTCTGTTGAACAGAATCTTCCTTGGCGAAAGGTGGGGTGTGTGTTGGAGCTGGTTCATTTTCGTTTTACGTCGGCATGTTATGGATAGAGCAATGATAGCAGATATTCCATCACCGACGATGCCCAAGGTACATTCCGTTGTCCTCCTATCGTTTGTCGAGTGTTAACGGAATGTAGAAGAGTAGAGAGACTGCCGTCTGGCATGTCGAAGCAAGACTGACCATCGCTCACGAGCTGTAGGAGACCTGGCTTAGGTCGTGTTTTGAGCGTTATTCCGATGTTTCTCAGACTAAGGAAATCTAAGCTTGACAGTTCTTGAACCATCTGAATTATTGAAGGTGGTGTCGGATCAATGGTGCGGCGTCGGTGGATTCAGTGTCCGGAGGAGAGTGAAATAGTGATTTATTTGAAAGTGTTTGCAGATACAATATTAACGCTTAAGATTTAATTGAATCAAAAATTGACAGCTCTAATTTAAAGCTATTTGTTCATTTTGCGTACATTTATTTCTGGATTCACGTATTTTGTTATGTACGACCTGTATGATTGAGGGCTTAGCACATTGCCACTCTTCAATGACTTCCAAAATGATTTGGTGTGATTTTTGGAAATTAGCATATTTCCACTATGCTAGACAATTTTGTCTTGAAATATATATAAAATTTTGAACTTGCGAATTGGTTCTATATGGTTTTCAGTGATAATTTCGTTTTTTCGTGTGATCAGATTTCTGTGTGTATTTTTCCTGGCTTCTATGCAATGTCTGTCGCTGAAGCAAACTCAACGTGGTGTGCTGCAGAAAAGTCACTAGCCAGTCAGACATACGCAAAAACTTGCCGGGGCGTACTTGGTTCTCCTGCTCTGTCAGTTCGTATATCTGGGCTTTTCAGGAGTTTCATGCGTATGATTCATGTGGATTTTGTTTGTATTAGGTACAGTTATACTGTAGTGACTTGGACGTAAATCTTCAATCTTTTTTCGGCTTTGATCATTGTTGGGATTGGCGCCTGCCATATTAGTTACGAGGGATACGTCGTTGGGTTACTTGTAGAATAGAGATGCATTATTGATTATGTTCAATAGAAGTAAGGAGAAATGTTTCCAGATTGCTGTGTACCGTATGGAAGATTTGGTGATTTATGGGAGGTCCATTCGTGGATGAATTCAACCCTATTGAGTTGCATGGATGTTGATGCCATTTGCTTGCTGTGGAGCGTTTTAGAGAATATTGTGTTGTTGACAAGTTGGTTCAGAGGCTTGTGAACGTGTTATGTTTTATGCAATAGGCTGTAGTTGGAAGATTTGTGGCCTCTGAATATGTTTATGAAGCGTTTCAGTTTTCAATCCCATAAACAATGCGGTGGATGTTTTTTGGCTGATGAATGACAGAATCTCTCCATATGTACAAGATAGAAGTGCAACTATTCATTCTCCAATGTTGGAAAAGGGAAGGTCTCCTATAGTGGCTAGACCTCCAATGAGTGCTTTTTTATATTTTTAATCCAAAAATGTACAAAGTATGAAAAGTGATGATTTCCACATTTACCCCCCAATTTCTTAAGGGTTAATCCCTTAGTGTTCTAACATCTAAATGTGGACAATGAATAGAGAGGTTCTAAGGGCCATTTTGATCACATAACTTTTCATTTATTCAAACCAATGCTCAACTTTTAAAAAACTTCACTTTTTGTATGATGAATTTGATGAAATGGAGGTAAATTATATATATAAAGACCCAAGCAAAAATAATCCAAAATTCAAGAATGGATTCAAGCTTGGGGGGTAATTTTGGAAGAAATTGGCAAGGACAATAAAACTTCTTCTAGACTAATGAAAGTGGTCTTATGACATAAAATGACAACTTTCATCCAATTTTTTAATGTGCAAAGATGTCAAGTGTACAAGCATCATTTAATTTTTTATATACAAAGATGTAAATTATACAAGCATCTTTAATTCCTAAAGGTCTATGCATATCAAAAAGCAAATGTACTTTGGTTAAGTAACTTTCAAAATAACCTTTTTTGGTATTGATTTAAACACGGGAAATAAAGCTTGACATATTTTATTTCTATTTCATTTGAAAAAACTACAAAAATTGAAAGAATTATTGCAGTTGCAAGATTTATGTGTTAAGAATCCAAATTACACAATTTTGTATCTTTCATTTGTATTTTCTTCTTTTTATCCCCTAAAGTCCCAAACAATGTTTTTTTGGGCAACATAGTAATTCTGGGCAACTCACTACAAACAAAATTTTTATTTTTTTCTATGAAATTTTCAAACAAAATGTGGTCAAGAAGTATCTTTTAGCCACAATAATTTTCATAACTTTTGACTACATGGTTAAGAAGTTATTATATGATATGTAGATTTCATTGTTTGGTAGGCAACTCAAAAAATTTCCTTAAAATTACTTTAAAAAAAAATTAAGATTTGAAATTGGTTCTCTACATTTATGCATACATAAGAAGCTTTGAATCATTCAATTTTGGTTAATGAAATGAAAGTTATGAGGAGTTTTTGTTTGCGGGTAGTTATAGATCCTCTACTTTGAAATAAACTTTGAAGTCCTTTATTTAATTCAATTTTCAATATTTTTGGAAAAAAATAAAATCATAGGATGTACATTATTTATTACAACATTACAACCATTGGGATTGGAATTTTTCAATTCCATTACCAAATTCTTAATAATTAGTCTTTTGAATTATTCTTGACTGCTTTCTACTTACTATTTTTTCCTCTATGTTGTACAATTCCAAATGATTTGAATTATTTCAAGCATGTAGCCAATTTGCCTTGAAGAATGAATCCAAAGGGTAACCACTATTTTGGAGATTTTTCATACTAATGTGACCTTGTGAAGTGCAACTCCTTGATTTCTCTCAAGACCACATTTTTTTTTGTCAATGCAAACATCAATATCTTGCAATCTACATGGTGTAAATTTTTGAAATTTTTTCCACGTCCTTTTAAAAAAATACACTACAAGCTCCTATACTTACATGTGCTTAAAAATGTTGTTTTAAAATTTGGTACTTGTAGAAATGATAGTTTTGGAGCATTTTTGGTGAAAACATAGTAAAAAAAACTCTAAGGGTTAAGCTCTAATCAAAGAATTTATTCTATTGTTGTAGTACATGAAATTATTTTCATATTGTATATTTGAGCACTTTGGTCTTTGGGGAATTAAGTTCTGGTCAAATTAATTTTTCTTACAATTGTAAAGTACATGAAATTTAGTTTCATGTAGCATATAATTTGGGGCACTTTGGGCCTCTTGGCTTCTATTCCAATTGAAACATTACCTACCCACCCACCTCCACCTTTGACATGTATATCTTATCTCATGGATTACTTTTCATTGGGCTTATAATGAATTTGATAAATTTATACCATAGGATACTTTGATCCTATATATGAAAGAGCTTCTAATAATAATTGTTTTTGACATATGTATAAGATGATGGGTTTTTTTTATCATTGAAAAAAAACATTAGAAGAACAAAACATTTTGCCAAGTGTGTTTTCAGATTATCCTATTTTAAAGATAAGAAATTATTAAACCTCCTTATGTTCTATAAGGCTAAATTTTTAGAAATCTAAATGCCAAAATTCAAGTATTATTTTTCTATAAATGTAGCTACGTGTGTCCTATGATTGTAAGACAATTGAAATGTCCAACTAACCCAAAATCCTTGATTAGACTTCATTGTAAATACAAAATGGGAAACATGGTCTACAAGACTTATACCTTGAAATGCACAAGAGGAGCTAGTCATCTAAACTAATATTGAAAAATGGGCCCTCCAAGGCAATTGTTGAGAGGTTTCCAAGAGTTTTCTCTTGCTCCAAGAATTTGCGAAAACCTAAAAATGAGGAACAAAAATTAATCAAACAATTCTTATTACCATCTTTCAGCCTAGGAACATCTCTAGCATGTCATAGACTAAAGAATCTTGGATAGATAAGAAGCTCAAGAAGATTTCCATACAATGTATGTAATTTTGTCTCATCAAAGATTGACTTGCTTTGAAAACAACAATTTAGCATTTTATAGACTAGAAAATCTTGGATATACAAGAAGTTGAAGAAAATTGTTATACAATTTAATTTTGGCTCATCAAAGGTTTGACTTGCTTTAAAAACATCATGCGATAACTTATTACCTAATTTTCCCTCTACCAAATTTAACTTTGCACATTCTTCATAATTGGTCAATTTTGCACTATGCTATCAATAAAGATGAAAATGTAATGAAATACATGAATCTCACATTCTGTTGTTGTCCATTTTTGGTGATTGGTGTTGTTTTGTGAGCTCTCCTCTCTCAACAAGTCAAAAAATTGATCACAACTCAAAGTCTTCCTCTACACCCAAATGATTATTTACCAAGAATCATTATATAGATTTATTATCTTCAATCCAATAATAAAATTCAATAAACAAGTGCTATACAATAATTCAATAGACTATACACAATATAGATATGTTAAATTAAAATTTTAAGATCACAATGATGAAATGAGATTGAACAAGAGATATGATTCAATATATTGACCAATTGCTTGTCTTCTTCATAATCCTCTCGTTTGAATGTCAATTGAATTTGCATATGCATGGTTGGATCAGCCCTCGAATTACCCTCCAATTTAAGGAGTGCTTGGTCTTGGCATTTATTGCTATGAATGATAAAATTAGATTCAAATATTTGATATTTCTTGCATATGACATATAAGTTTATACATTTCTAATTGAATTTTAATTGAAGACTAGATTAGTTAGAAATTGAAAGTAAACAATTATATATATTATTGTTTACAATATTTACATACCTAGATGCCAATTGTTGTGTCAAGTGAGAGCCTACAAATCCAACAAGAATGTTATTAATTGTATTATTAAAGATTGATGAATATGGCAAGTGTAAGTCTTATCAAGAATGAAATTAAGATGATGGAGAGATTGGAGGCTACATCTCATTCAAGCTTTGAAATTTGTAATTGGGTGTGACCAAAATTGAAGGGGAAAAAATCTATCATGTTTATTTATTTGAATTCTTGAAAATTGTATATGACTTAGAATTCAAGATAGAAGTTTAGGTAAGATAAAGTACCAAGGAATATCCACGAATTGGTTCCTCCACACTTTGGTTCTCTACAATACAAAGATATAATGCATAATGAAATTGGCAATCTAATTGTTGAGGATATGGAGATTTATTAAACTGAATGGATGGGTGACAATCCAATTATTCTTGAATTACAACAAATCATAAATAAATATGCTTTAGACAAATACCTCATATAATGTTCTCTTGCAAAAATCAATGCAATATATTGCACCTAGTTGGCATCTAGCTCACCTCACATAAGCGCTCCATTGGCCAATATCTTCAAGAAAATGTGATTGACCATATAATTCTCCCAACATAGTTTTCTTTAGATGGTATGCCATCCCAAATGCCTAAGATGGAAACTAGATTCTTCTAATCCCCTCCTAAAAGTTCCCACTATTGGTTTGCTATTGAAAATGCTTAAGGTTAAAACTAGCACGACATAGAAAGTCAATTTTTGATAGCAATGGAGAAGAAGTGAGCAAAGGAGCATAGTAGTGAACAAAAGTGAAGATGGTGGATGATTCATCTTCCTTTATAGGGCAACAAAAGAAAGCCTCGGTGGTCTAAAATTGTACATTACTCAAGGATTCTAAACATGCAAGGTTCTTGTCTTGGTAGTCAGTCATTTCAATTCATGCCTTGGTAGGCAAGTTATTTGCATTGAATGAGAACTACAAAGAGATTGCTATTGATGAAATATGTTATTATTTTTTTAAAGACTATTTCTTTTTGTAGAAGAAATGTCACCATCTTCTCGAGACTTGTGTATAATTGGTTTTTTCTACTCTACCATTGAGACTTCTCTTTGGATCACCACCCAAGATCACAATAAACTTAGAGTATTTTTTTAAAGCCCATGAATAGATTATAATAGAACCAATCTAAAGTAATATAGCTGGGACTAGGGTGATTATATTACATTAGAAAGGTTATTACATTAGGGAGGGTCATTGTATTAATGACATTTTGTATGTAGCGTAGAATGGGACTAGGCAACCAATATTACCTTAAAGAGGTTATTACTTTAGAAAGGTTTTTCTATATTGGTTTTTTTGACCTTAGCTCATATTTTCTATTGATCGCTTTTCTATACAAAATATTTGTTATTATGATTGAACAGTCTTTATAAGCTTTTCTATACAAAATATTTGTTATTATAATTGAATGGTCTTTATAAGCTTTTCTATACAAAATATTTGTTATTATGATTGAACGGTCTTTATAAGCTTTTCTATACAAAATATTTGTTATTATGATTGAACGGTCTTTATAAGCTTGCATTCACTAAAGGTGTTGTTTATTTGAATCTTTGAAGTTTTTCATCATTATCATGTTACCTTAGAATATGCAAACTTTGAAAAGATTCCAAGGATTTGTTTCTATTAAAAATTATTCTTACAAGTAAAATAATTTGAGTACAATTGCATTTCTTGCTTTAAAATTCAATAGTGATGCCATTCTTATTAAATTTCTTGCTTTGGATTTCTCCCATATTTTTACAAGTCCATTTTCATTGGGATTGAGCAATCTGTAATAATTATAATATATGATTGGAAGGTATAGAGTTGAGGACTTGTTAGTCAAAATGAATAATAGTCCTATCTCAGTTATCAATGTATATGCAAAAAAGGTTTCAAAGTGGATGCAATCATTGTTTGGAACTCACACTTTGACTACAAAATGTCCATTGTCTTGGCCTGCCTTGGGTTGTTTGATTAAAGTGGAAAGTTGCTAAATTTTTTAATTGTAGCCTTGTTGGTGTAGCCAATAAAGTGTAGCCAAATAGATTGTTTTTTTCAAAAAATACCAACAAGCATTTTGAATTGAAGGATAGCACAAAATAGTAGTAGTTTGTAATCAAGGAAGAGGCTCACAAGATGAGTGTTTTGAGTTATATATTATTTATTGAATAATTTTTTTCTTAAAAATGCATTACAATTTGGACTTGGACTTGAAAATACACATTTGATCAAATTATAATGCATAGTTGTCCCTAGGGACTTTTGCATATAGCTATAAAAGTATTACAATAAAAAATAATATATATTGGTTCCAAATCAACCGAGACAATTGCAACTCCTATTTTGGGGCCCAATTGCAACTTGTTGCATTCTAATGTTCTAAAAATTGTAAAGTGTTGGCATTATGATAATTTCATTGTGGATTTAGCACTGAAACTTGAAAGGGTTGGGAATTTATAATTCTATACCTTCAATGGATATGACTATAGTTCTTTCATTATTTACAACCTTGATTGTCCTTTTAGATTATCATTGCAAACATATAGGGAGTTGAAAGGACCACATTTGAATCCAAACAAATAAGAACAATCCCCCTAAAGGCAACCATGGAAAGCTTTGTTATTGCTTTGATGACCTAAAAAACATCTTTTTTAACTCAAATGTGGATGAACAAAATATGTTTTAAAATAAAATAAAATAAAATAAAATCTATTTTTTTTATGTGCAACAACTAGAGGAACAACAATGGGTTATCATACACTTATATATTGCCTTTTTCATTTTGTAACATCATCAAAGCATTAAGCTTCCATCTTGGCTTCCATTAGTGAAAAATTTGTAGATGAATGAGTTATTTAATATTCTTATTAGGCATACATTAAAGAAACTTCTCATGCCATGAATATCACATTGTAACTATGTAAATTGGTGTCTTTTCATGCTTCTTATATTCCAAAAATGTAGTCACAATTTTATAATTTTGACATTGCCACTTTGTTGTGGATTAAAGGCTTTATAGAATATCTAGATTTTTTTATTCTATATTTAGTCATTGTACCCAAAAATTGAGAAGTTTTTACATTAGATAATCTATCTAATACGGTCGTACTATGGCTTGTTATATTGCCCTCAAATGTTCAAATGCAATAAGAACTCATACTTATTTTTATATTTTAAAGACAAAAATTACTAATATATTTTTGGAAAAAATAAACTCTTTTGCAATTCAAAATTTTAAAACTTTTTTCTAATTCTTTCTTAAGAAATTAAAACATTAAGAAATTTCAAACAACATTTTTGATACTTTGACTCTATATATATGTTTCAAATGATTATAAAGGTGTGAGGTAAACGAAGTCACTTTATATATATTTTGCCTATTATTTGTGATTTTATTCACATTATTCTTTTTGCTTTACTTTAAAGACAATCAAAAATAATATAAACTCTTCAATTTTTATTTGTGTACAATGTGCACTAAAAATACTCGTAGTTCTAAAGCTATTAGAGTGGTTGAAGTGTGAAAACACCTACTAGCATATGCACTACTAACTTCATTTTAACAAGTTTGTTTCAAAAGATTAGTGCAAGTATTCATCACAATTCTACTTTTTTAAAAGTGAACATATATTTTGATTCTATTTAGTTCTTTTAATATGACACTACTTTTTTGGCAAACAAAACAATATTGTTCATTGAAATATATAAGATTTTAAAAATAGATTCCAGCATTTGAAAAGAAAAAGTGCACTAAGTGATATTCCAGGTATGTTCAAGTTGGTGTACATTCAAGGCTATGAAGCCTAGCTAGCTAGGTAGATGAAAAATAGCTCAAAGAATTCATAACTTGCATTTTAAACAATTCTCTTCTTACTAGGATTAAAATAGTAGGATAAGGCCAAATGACTAGGAATTGTTTTGCTATGTAGGAATGTACCCCTTGCTATGGCTTCATGTGGAAGCTAGGCTTATATGAAATTATAGGTACATTAGTAAATAAGGTATTTGGCAAGATCCGAATTTTGAATGTTTGGACACAACATCATTTTGCAACATGAAGTCATTTCAAATCACCCAAATTGATCTTTTGCATGCAATGCAACAAAACCAATTTAGAGTTTATCTCTAATGAGGATCTTGTTCCATCTTCTCAAGCAAAGATAGCCTACACTCCACACATTCATCTTTAGTTTGATCTATATGAATGCATATGTAACATTCCACAAGTCGACAAACTTGCATTCCCTTGCAACTTCAAGATGTAGAACTGTAGTGGTAGTAAGCCAATCTCCATTTCTAAATGTTCAAGACTTCTATGTTGCAAGATTGGTTTGTATTGATGACATTGTCAAGTTCAACAAAAATGATCATGTACAAGCATTTTAGACAATATGGACCCAACAGTGATCTATTTGATAGCTTATAAATGTGTATATATAGAAATAAAATTTTATATATTTTTTTGGCCATATGATCATGGCGTGTGCCATGCAAGATTGGGAACTAAAAATAATTAAAGATAATTATTTCCCTAGATTCACACAATTCTAAAAAGTCAAACAATCCACTGTTGGGTTTAGATTTTCTATAATGATGCCTATGCAATCTATAAGTTTGAATGCACAACTACTGAGTTGGAAAATATAATAATAATAAAATTGTGGCACAATGAAACTCCAAAGGGCATACTAAATGGGTGGTTTCTATGTCCCTATATCTTTGTCCATTTTGAAGATTCACAAGCATCTATGCTCGTGGATGTAGAAGTCATTATTAAAGATTGGCAAGACATTATTGAGAACCTCTAGATTTGCAAAGTGCAAATATCCAAGCTTGCAACGTGCTCTTGCACTAATGCAACCCCACAAGTACTCTTATGAAAAGCTTTACAAGTTTAACTTTGGAATGTTGACTTGTAAATACACACACCACATCTCAACCCAAGAATTAGTTAAGAGGTTAGATATTGGTATTCTTATCACCAACCAAATGATAATTGATCATGGTTAGATACAAATAATTTGATTTTATAAATTGATGGGGCAACACTAGACATCAATGAGTGATAGCAAAATAAAATTTGGATTTTGGATTTTCCAACTCTTGCATTGGCGGAAAATCCTATGCCTTACATGACTATAATTTGATCATGTCAACATATCAATTGCATGTTTTAAAGATGTTTGAAAAATGAGTTGTCTACTTTCTACTTTGAGGTCATAAAATTGAATGTCTTTGTAGGCCAATTACCTTAAGAAGTTATCACATGGCACTATCTTGTAAGAATCACAAGAATAATTTAAACTTCCTAAGCTCAATGCTAGTGTCCATTGAAAAAATTGGCACCTTATTAATCTAGTACAATAAGCATTGCTTGAAAGTTCTCAACATTATTGGTGCTGAAAAACATTGAACTAAATGGAATATATTACATTATAGTAGGAACACTCAAAAGTGCTAGTGCACTTAAATTCACCATAGAGTACATCCCTTGTACATTTTGAAACCTATATTTAGAATAAGTTATCTTGTCTAAATTTATCCAAAATAAGATTTGTGCAATACAAAAGAATGATTGAATGACTACGCCAAATTTAGATTCTGAAATGAAGAGTTATACAATGTGGTAGAACACAACATTGCACGTGCACCTACCTTAATGAGTTGCTTTATAAAATAATACAAGTATCAGCTGGAACTTGTATTAAAGCCACATGGGAAGTATGTCAAAATACTTGCATGGCCATGTATAGCGCCTTGAAGGATACGAGTTGATGGGGCACTTGGGTGAGGTGAGCAAGCTCACTAAGCATGATCACTTCATGCATTTTTTCCAAATAAGTAGCCACATGTTGTAGTTGTGTACTATTTTTGCAAAAATAAGCTATTTGGGGCATAAAAAGAAGGCACTAGATTATGATACAATGTCACAATTGTACATAGTGAAAATAATTTGCAACACCCTTCTTTGAATTTGATTCTTAATATATTGTATTGCAAAGAGCCAAAGCTCAGAGGAGCCAACTCTTGGTATTCCTTACCACTGGTTCGGACTATCTCTAGTTCTTGAACCAAGTACTCACTTACAGATTGGAAATTTCTTTTTACTACTACAATTCTAGTGACATTGATTCTATTGCAATTAATTTTGCAATTCTTTGTAAAGCTTTAGCCAAATGTAGGCTCAAAGTCTTTTGTTCATATGGCTGCCATGAATTCCCATATCAACTATGGTACTTACCATGGTCATCATAACTTGTTGTTGAAGGATATAAATAATTAAGTTGTTGATGTGTTTGCATGATCTCACTTGACTCAACGATTGGCAGCAAGATATGTAATTTATGTAACTATTGTCCACAATATAACTAACTACTTGCTAATATTAACTCTTGATTGAGCCTTTGTTGCAATTGAACCGGAATACATATATTCATATCTGTGTACCACCCAAAAGTCATTCATCTTCAAAATTGACTAAATCTAATGATATCCTTCACTTACCAGATGCCAAGACTAAGCATTCTTCAAATTGAGCACTCTTTAAATTGGAGATGGATGCAATCATTTCCATCATTATTCAATTGACGTTGTCACGTTGCAAATAAATGCACTATATGAAAATATATATAAATTTTAAATTAGGTTTTTTTTTTCAATGTCTTGAGATGCATACTTTCTTGAGACTTTTTTTTACCTATACTAAACAACTTTGTAATCTTTGTTCTTTTATTTTAATACCTAAAAGTACTTGAAAGCTTTGTTTTATTTATTTGAGATTTTTAGGATGAAAGATGAAGCTTGTTTTGCTTTTCTTTTGGATATTTAATGGTTTAAAATGTCACATAGGGGATATAGATAAAATTATGAGGCAAAAAGGGATGACCAATGGATGAATTGTGACCCATGTGGCAATTAGGGGCTAAAATCCACTTGCTTAGGTGGATTAGGTAGGGGATGAGGTGGAGGATGAGGTGGAGACCCTTCTTCTTCCTTCTAATTGTTAGTTTGAAAGGGAGTCAAGAGTTTGGAGAGCCATAGCATTTTGTATTTTGGAAGTTTTGTAATGAAATTTGGAAAGATGTTCTTCTTTTTTGTGCAATTCTAAAAACCTATCACTTTCTCTATTTAGAGTTTGCATGCAAAAGTTATGCTTGATGGAGTGAGAGGGGGTTATTTGTCTCTTTATTTGAAGACAGAATTCTTGAGCGCCTATAAATATTTGATGAAATAGTCTTTGAGTTTGAAATTTAATAGACATGTGCATTGGATTCTTAGCTTTCTAAAAATATATCATAATCTTATTTTGGAGTTAAGAAGTGAAAGTTATAGGCTATGAAGTGTAGTAGTGATGAGGTGCCTTTGAATTGAGGAGGCGGAAGCTTTGGCCGGCTATAAAAATAAATAAATACAATATTTTGGATTGAATTTCGGGTAGATAGTAGAAACTAGAGTTGGTTTTTCAAAAAGGTATTACACAATCAATTTGAAGTTAGAGAGTGATAGATATGGGATTTGAAGTGTAGTAGTAGTGAACTACCTTTTGAGTTGAAAGAGAGAACTTTGGTCGGTTATAAAAGTTGGATAGTATCATATTTTGAGTTAAACTTTAGAGGGATTGTAAATATTTGGATTAGTTTTTCATATTGATATCACATATACAATTTGGAGCTTGGAAGTAGTTGTGACACTCATCAAAGCAACATGGACTTTCTTAAGAAAAATTTATGTGGTTTGTATATTACTTCTACCTTTTCATATCAACTTGTGCTATCTTATTTGGCTTCTACAACACTATATGAAGTATTTGAGCATGGATATATACACGGGTATACTTTATTAAGAGTTCCTTCATGTTTTGGGCCAAATCTAGTTGTAGCTAGAAGCCCAACATTTTCCCAAGGCAACTCCTCTCTATTCGACAATGTTCAAAAGAGAGGACTATGAGGAAGATGAGCATTTGGTACATACATTGAATTGTATCTTTTATTCTTTCTAATTTCATAATTGTGCACTAAATATCGAATATGAGTGCTTCATGCTACTGTCATTCTTATTTATTGATATTGAACCATTTGATTGAAGAGAGAGAATATGTATAATTATGTGGATGTAGAAGAGGACTTTGATCCATAACTAATTCTTTGACTTCCTGCAAAAGGAGAGCTTGCAAAGCAACATTGATCACCAAAATTTGTCAACAATATCATGTGAGTTTCATTGACCATGACTTGAATCTATACAATCATCTTTTGGTATTTTTCCATCCCAATTCTCAAAAGTTATGTATAGTCCATGAATAAGCATAACACTATTAAGCAATGAGCTAGCTAGAGGTATCTTTTGGGAATTATTAAGACTTGATATGAACCAAATCACCCGGGGAGATCACTTAGTGTATATGTAACATACTACGTACATTAAAGTGATTTTTTGTCCCCTTATATACTTTTTGATAAACTATAATTTCAACATATAATTTTGAGCTTAATTTAACAATGACTATAGGTTTCTATTGCCAAAAATTCTCAACTCAAATAATTTATGAAATGATTTGTAGATGAGGTTGAAAAATGAACTAAAATGGCATGTTTTTCAACTCAAATATTTATAGAGAATACATTTAGGTGACCATTGCATCATTATTTAAGAAAAATTAGTTTTCAATAGAGAGTTATTTTTAGCAATTTTTTGTTCATTTTTTAGACAATTTTTTCTTATATAAAATAGGGGTGTGAAAGTGATTTTCAGCTCTACAATGTATTTTTTTTCTTCAAAAATTTGTAACTAATTATAATCAATAAAAAAATATCACTAATTTAGAACATAAACTTTCAAAGTGGAAGAATATACTCATATATATAAATTAAATTAAATTAAATTTATTTTATTTTTTAAAATTTTTTTCTCATTAAATATTAGGATATAAGATAGGGAGTCTAAAATCTTAACACTTATAGTTTCTAATGGACACTCTAAGTAATCTCCCCGGGCCAAATCACTATGCAACCAATTGTCAATTTTGAAGTCTCCTTTCAATATAGTTTCAGCATGATTTAAAGTTTTAGAACCTTCAAACACTAATTTCTAACCTTGAAAATTTAGATATCAGAAGAGTATTTTACTTTGTATTGCTTATTGTGAGGGAAAACTAACCTATTTGAACAAAAGGTATAGTTAGTACCTAAGTAATCTTCTTGATTTTCATATCTATGCAAGTTCATGGTGCAAAAGAAAACGCTTGGAAACCTCTCACCTATTTCCTTGAAAGGGCCCTTTTTTGATATTGATTTAGAAGACCAAGTAATACTCCCAAAAGTTCATACAATTTCCACCTAAGAGACTTAGAATTGATAAGCTCATTGATAAGCTCATTGATAATCCTATTAGTTGTACACTTCTTCAACAGTTCATACTTTGACCATGCATTGTGGCTATATGCCTTTACTAATTTTCAAACGATTAGTAGATTGGTTTGGTTACTCTAGAGCAGCCCTTCTGTCGCAGCACAGGGCAGGTCAATTCCCCATTATACTCACAAAAATCGCTCTAGAGTATAACTAAGTGACTCTAAAGATCGAACCCACGAGATCCTGTGAAGTATCTAGCTCTATTAAGCAATTAAGCTTAGTCAGTATGCCAATCTTACTTTCCGGTCCTAGATCTAGAACCAGAAATACCACCACACCGGATAACTATAGACCGGATTACTCCTTCTTCCGGTCCTACTAACTATCCGGTCCATACAAATACCCAAATCCCAGGATCTCACAATTTCCGATCCTGGAAATCCGTCCTGACTAATCCGGTCCGGATGGTCATCCTGTACCCGTAATCCTATCCGGTTTGGTTTTGCCTCTGTTTCACCATTAGAGGGGTCGCCGCTTAATTTTGAGAGTGGTAGGCCCACCACTCCTTCCGTGACTTATAGTGGCTGAAGACCCACTGTCCTACCTTCTAAACTCCTAAGCTAATCCGGATCCGGTTTGGTCCTTCACAATAACCCAGATAGCAATCCGGGTCGTAGGTCACACAAAGACCCCACACTCGACCCTCTCGTACTACAACGACCTTGATGCTACTTCCGATCCGTGCGAAGACAGGTGGTTACAAGTGCACCCGTCCGTTCCAACATCAACTAAAGTTCTTCCGTTACCCATATGGGTGGTGAGACCTCACAGGAGATCGGACACTCGACCGGATTTCCCACCCGGGAGTTCTAGCGCAGCTAAGGAATCCCTCCCTACCCGCCTAGCCTAACAACGGCTTTCTCACCCGGAATCTCAAACTCTAGACGTGCTGAGGAACTAAGTTCACTCCCAACTCTTCGGTACCTATTCACATTCACCTAGGATCGGAAAATAAACACCAAGGGGAGAAATCACTCGCAAACCAACCCGTACTATCCTAACTCCACATCATACAATCCTGTCGCGCTGGAGAGAGATACACAATGAAGAGAATAGAAAAGTACAAGAAGTTTGCAAAATGAACAACTCCCAGTTCCCATCTCAGGAACCGATTTATATACAAAGGGTCAAAACCCTAAAAGCACAAAAAGGAGCGGAAAACCCGTAGGGGTCCGCCACCATCCTAATCTAACTTCCGGCTAACCTAATACTGTTGAGCCGGATCCGGATCCGGATCCGCTCCTACCCCTAACTGAAATTAAAATCCTATCTACCCTACAACTCTAGATCCTATCGTCGGGCTTCCGGTCTCCGGGACTAGCTCCTCGAAGACTTCACTCAAATTCCGGACCCGTTCCCCCTCCGCAGGATTCGGTCCGGGTGGAGACTCCAGGTCGATGGTGATATCCGGTCTCGTGCTCGGAGTCCCAGTTCATGCAGACTTCTTGGACTCAGGAGTCCAATCCTTCCTATCCTTCGCCATAGTCGCGTCCGGAAAGAGATCCGGTAGAGAGATGTCCGAAAGGTGAATACCTTTGTCGCACGTCGCTCTCGTCAGCTTCCGGCTGCTCTCCTCGATCCGGTTCGCTGCCTTCCGCCCCTCCACCATTGTCGTCTCCACCTGCTCAGCGAAGTCCGCGAGAATCCGGACCATCCGGGAACCGGATAGTTTCTTCTCTTCGTGGATCTTCTCGTCGAAGAGCTTCGCTTTGGCAGCGGCCGTTCCGGTCTCTCCCAGGACCGCCTTGATCTGCTCGGCTATCTTCCGAGTCTCTTCCGCCATCTCCCGGGCGACTGTCACGTCTTCCTGATAGGCAAAAAGAGTTGCCTTCAGTTTATCCACCTCCTCCTGCAACCGGCGGATCTCTGCTTCCTGCTTCCGGGTCTCTTCCGGATTCGTGATGCACTCCGCCACTTGTTCCGCCAATTTGCTGTCCGGTGCCGCACCCACCAACTTGCCGATTGCCGCAAGCGTCCTGTGCTTGACCTCCTAATCTGCCCTGATGTTGCAGAGGACGTTGATCAGACCGTTGAACGGATCTTGCATATCCGGATCTCCCCCGGAATTGGTCTTCTCGGCTTCCGGTTTCTCCTCCGGGGCCGGTTTGTCTTGACTGGGAGGCGTCCCGCGCTTGTGTGGAGGCGTCAGCTTCTGTCGCTTGATCGGCGGCATCGGCTCCTCCTCTTCCTCGCTGGACTCCCGGTCTGACCCGGAATCGGATTCCGCCTCGTCATCCGTCTCCGACTCCCCATACTTCAGGAGCACTTCCTGCGTCTTCCACGCCCTGTCCTCCATATCGGTGAGGACTTGGTTCTCCCGATAGAGGTGGAAGAGATAAGGGCACACTGGAGTGGCCCTTTTCTTCCCAACCCTACTAACAAGCTGGGCCATGAGATCGGAAATGATCCGTGCCCAATCCACTTTCCGGGTACCACTGAGGGCACCGAAAATGGTGTTGCCGAGGGTGATCGTCACCCTGGTCGGCTTTTCCGGGTGAAGAACCGGAACCAGGAATTGCAGGAGCCGACGGTGTCGGTCATCCAAGCAATCCTCGACCGCGTATCCGTCCTTCGGGTTGATGGCTCCCTTGAACTTCCCTCGGACAAACTCATCCTTCCGGCTCGCCATTCCCAAACCTCCTGCCCGTAAACCATAAACCGTTCTCCACATCCCCTCATTCTAGCTGACGGGAGTTCCCCTCACGGTGTTGTCAAACTGGTTGGACAACTTTCCGAGGAGCTCCTTGACCATTCTCTCCTCCCTAAAACCCCAAGGTTTCTCGGCAAACCCTACGCAACCCATGGATTTGAGATCATCCATGAGTTCAGACTTTTCCGGCTCTGTGGAGGGAATAACCGGAATGACTTTCCGGAGCTTCACCTCACTTGCAGAGGGACTCGCTTGTCTCGACCTACGTAGCGGAGGCATTCCCACTCACATCTACCTCACTCTCTTCTAGCCGCACGTCCCGTTCCTCACTTCCTCTCTCCGATCTCAACCGGAAGCAGAACAGACAAAACACAAACGTCCAGACATACAAACGACAAGAACTCAACCGCGCGCTCAAGGTCGAGTTTCTAAAAGGGGGTGCAACAGTGAAAGCTCCTCCTTATATAGTCCCTGGACCCTTTCCGGTTTGTCATCATGAATCTGGTTTACCATCATAATCCGGTTCATCATCATCATCCGGTCCTAGACCTAATCCGTGTTGCATTCCGTTTCCGTCATTAGTTACTCCTGACCGGATTAGATCCAAGAAGCCCACTACTTCACGTTCCGTGCTAATTCTGAGTTTTCCTTCCCCACCTAATCGGATCCGGTTAGCTAATGACTAGTTTCCGTTCCTATTTGGGTGTATACTAAGAAAATCAAAATTCTAAGCTGCGACACCTTCCAAAGGTTGTAAATTTCTCTAATGTACTAAAGAGTTGAATTAATGACATGAGGCACCCAATGTCTCATTATCCAATAAGAAGCATTTCATTGTGCAAACATCATGTATTCCCTCAATGCACTAAGGGTTTTGAATGACAAGAAGTACCTAATGCTCTCATAGTCCAATATATGTGATCTTTAGTGCATTGAGGGAATACTTTACAAATAGAAAGCAAAAAAATGTATAATTAAAGATGAACCAATCTTCAAAAAATTGAGGTATCAAATGCAATTGGATTTAATGACAAAGTAACATTGGTAGGTTTCTTTCATTTTTGGATATAAGACTCTACTATTTAACTTATTGGTTAATCCTTAAACAATGATGAGGCTAAAATATGTCCAATGGATGATTTGATTGGTCATTGTAGAAACAAAGAATGCACCCATTGGTCCAAGAATCAAAGCATTTTGATGACTATTGTGGTCATGGGTGTCCTTCAAGGGTTAAAATGGCATAATTTGGTGCGTCCAAAACTCCGTGTTGAGACATTCAAGCTCAAAAATAAATCTCTTAAAACCAATGCAATTTTGTAATTTTGTAGAAAAAGAGTGTAAACTCCTTGAAATCTAATTTGTAATTTTTAAGGATATGACAATGTTTCATGTTTGTATGCACGGAGAAGTTTGACACTTGATATGGCTTTTAACACTTTAAACTAGCTTCCATAATCTCTTATGGCTACAAATTTCATTTTTGATTTGTAATTAAATTCAAAGAATGTTCTAGTACTAAACATCGCAAAAAATTACAAACAGTAGATACTTTGATATTTGCAATTATAATATATATTTGGAAGATTAAAAAAATAATTAAAAAATGGGAATTTGGTCAACAATCCCTTACTAAAAAGTTCGGAACACTAGTTAGACCCTCGAGGCCAGTAGTGAATGTACTCGACCCAAGCATTATTGCAACCTTCCAATTTGAGCCTCCATTTTGTTTTCCCTCTCTACAAGCCACTGATCTTTCTTCCACCTCTTGCTCCAACCTCACGTTCCTCTCCTTCAAATTGCCTTCAAGCTACATCCTTTGGTTTCACAACACAAATATCTACCTATTAGTATTTTGAACATGTCGTCTTAAGGTAACATTCCTTTGTTCCCAATCATGCGCCTCAAGTTCTGAATCCGCTCGTTCTGAGGTTAGATGGTGCACTTGGCTTCTTTCTTCAAGGAGAGCATCAGATAGCTCATGCAACGAACTTTCGTATACAATAAGTACCAAGTTTGGAGTGAGCATCATTTGAATGGGATCCTCAGGGGTTGTAGTAGCCTTGACCATTAATGGATTGTGAGGTTGTGATGGGATGGCATTACTGTCTACATTTGGAATAGTAACCTCACTCAGGCTGTTGTTGGTGATACTTGACCATACACAAGCTTGGTTTGTTAAACAATATATGACCCAGTTAGGGTTCCATCCTAGACAATGGATGGATTCCATCCATCTAGGCTAATTAGGGTCCTCAACTTAGTATATAAGCTCATGCTTAACCTGTGTTTAACATCTCTTGTTAATACAACGATCGTGTTGTTACAGTACAATAATTATTGTTTCCACATGGTATTAGAGCAAGAACTAGATCTACAAATAGTCACAACATGTTTGTAGTTCAGTAGTGTTCCAGCTCTAGTACACATAAAATAGACATTCTATCAAGTTATACTCACATCTCTAGGGCCGCCTTTATTGTGTTACTATAGTTGCAACTTCATCATGGACTTGAACGTTAGAGACGTTCCGGAATCGATGAAACTAGTAGGACCTACCAACTATGTTATTTGGAGTTACAAAATTTGCGTGATCCTTCTACAAAAAGGCCTTTGGCGATTCATTGAGCCCACAGACATCGATAAGACAACCAGCGATTAGACTACCGTTATTGCTACATCGACGGTCGGCGCCACCATTTCTAACGTAGCAGACGTTGCAACTTTAGAGCCTAGAGCAGTGACTCTAGCACAAATGGCTAAGGTGTCGACACCGTTCAACACTACTCACGAAGTATAGCTTCAATTTTGAGCTACCAAGATTATAATATTCACGGTACGAGATTCTATCATTCTCTCTGTCATTCATCTTATTGATCCACAAGCTATCTGGCAGAGGCTCAGACACATGTGTGATATTAGAAGCTCTTCTAGATGTTTGTCTTTAAAGAAGCAATTTTACTCTTTATGATTAGCAAAGGGAAAATCAATTGGGGACCATCTCCAAGTGATCAACCTCTTAGTGAACCAACTCGTGAACTTAGGCATTAGTACTTTTGATGAGGACCTAGTTGATATCACCCTCAATAGTCTCCTGAAAAGATGATCTACCTTTAAACAAATCCAGAAGGGTAGAGAACACGTACCTTGCTTCCTTGAACTAGAAGGCTTATTCTTGCAAGAAGAACTAGGCCGTACCCTTGATACTTGTTGAGATGAAGACAAATAGAACAACCTGATTTGTACAAACCGATGTCCTACACGAGGAGGATATCCACCTCAAGGTCGCAGCAACTAGTGTCACAATTCCACCTACAACACTGAATCAACGCCACAGTTAGACATCCCAGCAACAACTATTGTTTATTGTCATAGATGTGGTATCCAGGTTCATTGCGCATGTGACTACGGACAAGTTACTCTCAAAAAACAAGATCAAAGCAATGCAACTGTAGTTGGCTAGTGTGAAGAAACACTGTCTACAACAATCTCACCAAGTCCACCTAATTGAAGTCAATGATGACGAAGGCCCCTACAAAGACCACAACTCCAAATTGACACAATCCGATCTCCGCACCTGCATCAAGGCATTCAATGACGCCAAAAATCCCGACGAAGTTATAAATGCTTGCGTCACTTCCACTGAAGAAGATTGGTTTCTCGATTCTGGTGTTTCTTCTCACATCACAAGAAATGTCCAGCTCCTCAATGACACAATAGCTTCTAGCATTCCTCATATTAGGATTGCTAGCGGTCAACTTATGCCTGTACCTAGTCAAGGTACTATAAGCACTACAGATTCCAATGGAAAAATAAAGAGTATTCACAACATTTTGTACGTACTTGGTATTAAGACCAATTTATTCTTTGTAGGAAAGTTGACAAATTTACGTTATGGTGTCTTGTTCGAATTAATAAATTGCTCTATTTACTATGACATTCACTTATTTATACAAGGCACGTGGGATCAAGGAAACAACCTCTACAGAGTCACACAATCATTTGTACACACCAAGACTAATCTCCAACAACCAACCTTGTCATCAATACTTATTCTACAAAATCTAGACAACCGACCCCAATGTCTCACATTCAAGGAACGCCCTAGCTGCTTGTCTCCAATCACTACTCTTGAAGATCGACAAGGCCTAGGCAATCGCAGCTCACTTGTCATCATTAGCCCAAAATCCCATCATCAACAAATCCTACAACAACCAAGCTAATATTAAAAAAATCTTAGCTACCCAATTGAATACCCTACACTCTATACAACTTCCCTCATTGTAGATCCTCCCATACCACCCCTTCAACCTCTTGGACCATCAACTCAGTCTAGGATACCCATCAATCACATCCATTTATGGTACAAATGGATTGGACACATTAACTACCAAAGCCTCTACCACATGACCAATAGAAACCTTGTAGCTAGGGTACCTCCACTTCCTTTGTTCAAATACACTTGCCCTTCTTGCATGATCGGCAAGTTACTCTGTGAGCGCATACCAAAATAACGCACACATCACAAAACTAGACCTCTCCAGTTCATCCACAGCAACCTTTGTAGCCCTATGCCCATAGCCTCGAAGACAGGTAACCAATACATTTTAACTTTCATTGACGATTTTTCTCGGAAAACTTGGCTCTACTTTTTCTCGGAAAAATCTCAAACTTTAGACTCATTCAAAAATTTTAGGACCTCTGTGGAGACTCCCACTCTCCACATTGGTACCATTTGTAGTGATAGAGGGGGTGAATACACCTCTATCTCTTTTTCCTCTTATTGTTAGACACACGAAATTCATCAACAACTCATAGCAGGCTATTCCCTTCACCAAAATGGTATTGCCAAATGAAAAAATTGCATCTTATTAGAAGGCATTTGCACTATAGTGACTGGAACAAAGATTCTTTGGGATGAAATTGCCCAGACAATGAACTATCTATAGAATAGTTATCCTACCAAAGCTCTCAAGCTTAAGACGCTTGAGGAAGCGTTCACTGGGGTTAAACCCAATCTCATCCACCTCCGCATCCTTGGCTGCGTTGCCTATTGCCATGTCCCCGACGCCAAATGGAGTAAATTCAACCCGAAGGCAATTTCCACACTCTTCATTGGCTATGATCAACATAGCAAGGCTTACAAATGCTACAATCCCTCCACCCATTCTATCATCGTCAATAGAGACATTCGATTTGATGAGATTGACCTTACCCTTCCTATTCTTGAGTCAATAGAACCTTTACAAGATAACTCATTCTTAAATAGGCTCCTCCCAAGACTCCAGTCCCCCTTAGCAATAATCCCAAACACAACTGTCCCATCTACCTACCCTACCCAAAATCTTGAATTCCCTCTTGATTATCCAAACTCTCTTCCCCAAATCTCTTCCTCTTGTCCCCTTCTCATTGTTTGCCCCATCGCCTTCTATTCTCTGCCGCTCACAACGACCCCATAAACAAAGTGTCCACTTGGAAGAATATGATCTCTATGTCTCCACAAACCACTTCGACATTTGTACAGTCACATCTGCACCAACTACACCATCAATCCAATCCACCTCAACTAAACCTAATATTGCAAATATTACCTTTAAAGAAGCCAAGCATGATTCTAGATGGCGCCATGCCATACAACAAGAAATGGAATCAATCTGGAAAAACCAAACTTGGAATTTAGAACCTTTGCCACCTGGAAAACAAGTGATTAGTTGCAAGTGGGTATTCAAGATTAAACCTGGCTTACCTAGACAACCCTCTATCAAGAAACCCATCTTGTGGCATGTGAATTTGAGCAACACCAAGGCCTAAATTTCAATGAAACATTTGCTCCAGTTATCAAATGCGCTATTCTTTGTATTGTGATCACATTGGCTGTCGCCAAACGGTGGAACATCTACTACATGGATGTCCACACTGCCTTTCTCCACGGTCTCCTACAAGAATAAGTCTACATACGACAACCTCCTAGTTTCCAAGCACGGGGTCAAGAACAACTAGTGTGCCGACTCAATAAATCCTTACATAGGTTGAAACAAAGTCCCCGCAATTGGTATAACCGCATCGATGCAGCCCTCCGGCACATTGGTTTACACTGGAGCAAATCTGATAGCAACATGTATTACATGCACCAGGACGGTGAGACATTGATTCTAATTCTCTATGTAGATGACCTCTTCATTACAGATAGTTGTGATAAATTTCTATTCTAATTTAAACGATTCCTCCACACATAATTCAAAATAACTAATTTAGGGAAGGTAAAAAGGTACCTTGCCATCACCTTCGAACACGTTCCTTTCGGTACCTTCCTACATTAGACAAATTATTCCTCCTCCATTCTTCATGACTTTGGAATGGCAAACTATAAATCTGCTCTTACATTCCTTCCAAAAGGCCACATACTCACTATAGATATGCAAACTCCTTCCATTGACTCTACTCACTATTGCCAAGTAATAGGAAAGCTTATTTTCCTTACAGTCACCCGCCATTATCTGGCCTACGCGGTAAATCAACTGAGTAGCTATATGGCTCATCCATAGCAATCACACTTGGACAAGGCCAAGCATGTTCTGCGTTACATTCAAGGCTCCTTAGACTATGGCATTCTATACGACTATAATGCTCAAATTAGAATCATGGGGTATACAGACGCCAACTAGCCGAAACCCGCAAATCAACAGGCGCTTACATCTTCAATCTCGCCGGTGGCCCTATAACTTGGCAAAGTAAATGACAATTGATAGTCTCATGTTCCTCGACTGAATCCAAATATTGAGCCTTAAGCAACAACGCACAAGAAAGTGTCTGACTACACAGGCTCTTCCTCGAACTTTAGCCACTGCAAGTTCCTACTATCCTTGCTACTTCTACGACTCTCACACTCCTCAACATCCTTGCAACTACACCTTCATCTAGCAACACCATTTTTTGCGACAATCAAGGTGCCTTCAAGCTCTCTTACAATTCTATTTTTCATGCTAGAACTAAGTACATTGAGATCCATTATCATTTCATAAGAGAAAGAGTCTTAGGGGGGAAATAAAGTTACAATATATTCATACAAATGCCTAGCCAACGAACACAATTGTAAAACCACTAGGTAGAATCAAATTCACCCAATATAGAACCTCATTACGGTTACATAGCCTTCTTGATCTAAAATATAGTTAACAGTATTATACACTCATCCATTAGCTACAGCAAAGCACTCTAGCAAGTTGTGATCTTGAACAAATACTCCTCAGCTTCTACTAAAGACTTAAAACTCTTGTACTACGCACTACTAAATTCGATCACCTTCCGCTCACAATCCACCCAAGTGAAGTATAACCCAGTGTACGTCCTCGCCTCACAGCATAAAATTTGCTACCCTTTTCTGAGCTTCCACAACTCTTGCTCTGCCTCCGCAACTCAACGCCTACAACTTGCTCACCATGTCCTTCATTACACCATGCTCCACCAACGTCACAGACCACACAACACTCAACAATCTCCAACTCGTCTCCAACGAGTAAGCTCATTACGTCGCCACACACCTTTGCCACTCGAGCAACAACAGTACATGCCAACTGCACCAAGACGCTCACAAGCCCAATGAGAGAAACATCCCCGGAACTCTCCCACAATTGCCGCCAACTTCGAATTTCCACTCGTGCCATTATTCTTAAACTTTAGCAAAGATCATATTCTCTAGTTCAGAGAAATTGAAACCCCAATCTTTGATTGAGAGGGGTGTTAGATAGCATAAGACCCGGTTAGGGTTCCATCCTTGACAATGGATGTATTACATCCATCTAGGCTAATTAGGATCTTCAACTTTGTTTGTAAACTCATGCTTAACTTGTGTTTAACAATTCTTGTTAATACAACAATCTCGTTGTCACATCACAACATTGTTTCCACATGGTCTCCATTGCCATAAAGAAGAATGCTGTTGAAGTCTCTCCATAAGAGGTATCTACAAACTAGGCAAGGCTTAGGCTGGTTATGGACCCACCGATACATGCATGGCCAACAAATGACGTGACCGCACAAGGTTGCCACCAGGTCGGTTGGGGACTCTATGTAGATGAAGCACTCAAGTACGGTTGCATATGATTTGGCTAACTTGTCGCCACTAATAATGATGGAGCTAGTAGAGGATGGAGTTCTTGCACTTCCCTCCATAACTGTTGTCGTTTGATCCTCTTGCATGGCGGGACCAGTACTTATGGTTTTAATTTGACCCTGTACTAATTAGAATTTGCAACTGGTGCAATTTCACTAGTTAGATACGTGCAACTTGTTCAAATTTAGGATGCAATGCACAAATGGTAGGTAATCCATTGTTATATATGGTATGTAGGAACCTAGAGAAACAAATTTAGTTATTCAAATAGAATTTGAAGTAAGAAATCCATTCTCAGTATATTTTTTTTTATTCTTTGGGTTAGAAATAGAGAAATTAATAGAATTATGGATCAGCAAACCATAGGGTCTCTTAATTGACATAAAATGATTAAGGAGGAAATATACACTTTTAGTCCTAACTGGAAACCGGAACGCGGATAGTTGTCCAAAAAGTACTTTAAAAAACTTTCGGCAATATCGGAATTGGATCCGAAATCAATCTGAAAATGTTCCAAACTAATGGATCTGGAATCAATCCAGAAATATTTAGGATCCGGAATCTAGAAAATGATATGGGATAGAAGCTTTAGACCCGGGCAGCAACTAGGAATACTCTAGTGAAGGCATCTGTAAGACACCAGGAAATAAAAGTGGGAGCAACTCAAAGAAAGCATGTAGGGGCAGGTAGTTAGTAGGTTGCCTCTAGTTTGTTAGGATTTTTATTTTTAGATTCCGGAACGGGATTTCCGTACGTGGGCCTAGGTTCCAGATTTGTAGGGATAACTAGACTGTGAACTTTCCGAATATCTCGGGATGTTCATTGTGTAGTTGCCCTAGTTTTTAGGGTGCTTTTTTGGCTTTTGGGTGTTGGTTTTGGTTTTGGTTCTTAAGGGCGGATAAGGTTGTTGCCCTTTCATTCCATCCTAGTGCTTATTCAATTGTATTTTCATTCCTTTCTGTAATTTGAGGCACTTGGTGGACATTCTAGCTCCAACATCTGTATACGGATTGTATTGGTTTGTTTATTGGAGTGTTGAGATGTATGAAGGACGGGTGAGGAGGAATCCGGATTGTAGATAACCAGGTCGAATTGAGGGAGCATTGTTGTCATAGAGTTGGACTTATGATTGAGGAGCTAAGTGTGGTGCCTTTGAACTACTAACATGGTAATCTGGTTAAGCCAAAGAGTGGTGTGAGAGTAGTCCAGAATCACACTTGATTATGTGCGGAGATTAGCAACTGCTAGAGGTAATTCCCACATACTAGAAGGTCTACCAACCTTAGAACCCATCTGGCAACTAGGAAGACTTTCCCTTGTTGGTTCTAAGTGCTCTTGATCTGTCGTAGTAGTTGAGGATAGTGGATGTAATCTTGAGTGACCTTCTTGTTGGATAGGCCATCTAGAAAGTTATGAGGATACGGATCTTTCCTCTCTACTGCAACATCTTGAGTTGCTTGGGGTGTTTGTGTGTGTTAGAGAGACTAGCAAGTGTGAGAAATTAGAGTCATGCAGTCCCTACCCCTCGAAAGATCAATAGTGGCCCCTTTGATGGTAAAACAGAGGAATTGAAAACTAGTATTGTTGAAGTGACGTAATCGGAATCCAGGTTAAGATAGATCCAAATTAGGTTCCGGAAAGTAATTGGAATTGGAAAGAAAAGAAAGAGAGTAGACGGATTGGAGAAAGAAGAAATCCAGATATTGAAGTTTGAGAGAAGTGTTATTAGAATCCCTTGGGACGATAATCCGTGTCATCTTACAACATTTCTATGTGTAAAGATACTTATGTCTAGATTGCGTGTATGACATGGTACGAATGTAAATGGAGTTGGAATGAAAAGTAACTGACATTAGATTCAGGGTTGACAGGACGGTTGGACGTCCGGGTTATGGACGCCTTTTTCAGGCGGACGTAGAGATTCGTCAACCCTGTCCAAAAATGTCGGGATTTTGAACTTCGAATTGCTCCCAAACATTCAAAACAACTTGGATTGACATGAAAATTATACCAAAAGAACTAGGCTTCATGGGAACATAACCCAACAATTTTTATTGAAAACAAACATTTGAAGGAGATACAATCTCCCCGAAGTTGCAGCCTTCATATGTAGTTTAGTAAACTCAAATTGAACTTGTGAACTTCGATTGACTTTCAAGAAATCAATATAGCTTGTATTGATCTAAGATTTTTACAGCATAAACTAGAAGAGAGAGCGCAACTTTTCCAACAAGTTTTATTGAATTTTGACATTAGATGCAAAAGTTACAGCACTTTGAATTATACATCAGGACACTTTTGGTCCCTTGTGGCCATGAGGGGTTAAACAATTCCATTGTCTTTAAAATTTGGCATGCGAGTAACTATTATAAATACCTACCCAATGGTCTCAACTTCCAAAGTTGGATAATACCCTGTTTTCTACAAAGTTGAGTCAATATATATTAACCTTATTGAATAGGGCCCAAAATTTATTTTTGTCTAACTTCAAACATTATAATCTCACAATCTATGTAGTCAAATGAGTTTAAATTTTTTCACATATTGGCAATTGGACATTCATATATTCAGTTGTTTGCAAAAATCAATATTTTAACCCCTAAATGCCCAAACTACATTTTTTGCAACATAGCAATTTACAGTAGCTCACTATGAATGAAGTTTTTATTTTTTTCTTTGAAATTTTAACATGACATGTGCCCAATGAGTAGCTTTAAGGTTCAATAATTTTCATAACTTTTGACTTTATTGTTAAAAGGTTATTTAAAAAAGTTATGGATGATATATACTTTTCATGGCTCAACGGGCAACCCGACTATAAAAAATACTTCTTCAAGAATCACTTTCTTAAGAAATTAAAATTTGACATTGGTTCTCTAGATTTAAATATCCTTAGAAAACTCTCAATCATTCCATCTTGATCAATGAATCAAAAGTTATGAAGGGTTTTAGTTTGTGGGAGTTTGTGGTTTGTTATTGAATCTCTATTCCAAGACAAACTTTGAAGTCCTTTATTTAACTCAATTTTCAATGTTTTTGAAAAAAACAAAACACCTTCAAGCATAGATTTTTTATTACAACATTAAACCATTGGATTGGCATTTTTTAATTCTATAAATAAATTATTAACAATTTAGTATTTTGAATCATTCTCTACTTTTTCCTACTTAATATTTTTTTTTATATGTTGTACAAATCTAAATGATCTAAAAAATTTCAAGCATGTAGCCAACTTGACTTGAAGAATCAATCCAAAGAGTAACCACTATTTTGGACATTTTTTCATACAAATGTAACCTTACAAAGTGTAGCTTGCCTAGTTTTTGCAAGGCCCAAAAATGGAGTTTTGTCACTTCAAATGCTAATATCTTACAATCTACATGGTGTAAATTTCTGAAATTTTTGGCACATCTATTCAAACCAGCATACTACAAGATCCTACTTTATATGCATCCCAAAATGTTTTTTTTTCCTAAAATTTGATACTTGCACTAGAAATGGCAATTTTGGAGCAATTTTGGTGAAAACATAGTCACAATCATTTACAATGTATTGTTTGGGCATCACACGTAGTTGATCAAATCCAAATTGAAAATGACTTTTAGGTTTTATTCTTATATTGTAACCATTTTGTTCTTCTAAGTTTCCATTATTTTATCCAATTTTGAAATTGTTTTCCAAATTCTCTAAGTACGCCTTCTACTAACCTATTCTACACAAAATTGGCAAGAGTGTTCAACAGCAACCCATAGAACTAGTATGACTAAGATTGCCCTCCTCTATGTTGGGTATGGAATGGCCCAAATCGAGTAGTTGTGGTGATTTTTGCGCTT
The DNA here is from genome assembly GCA_963969395.1 of Pseudoscleropodium purum. Lineage (NCBI taxonomy): Eukaryota > Viridiplantae > Streptophyta > Bryopsida > Hypnales > Brachytheciaceae > Pseudoscleropodium > Pseudoscleropodium purum. Next base: position 24,855,962 of record OZ017795.1, read on the forward strand.
AATTTTCAGAGGTGAAGCCTTGGAAGAAAATAACCCCGGAATCCAAACATTTGCGGCAGGCGTAGAGCCAGAGTTTTCTCCTCTCTTTCCTCAACGCTTCTCCGTGCTAGCTAGTCTCCAGTTTAATAACCTCCACTTCGGCTTCATGTTCTTCTCAGATCACTTCATATCCTTTGATCTCTTCCTGTCCTTCTGAGGTGTCTTCATAAGCTTCTCATCAACCGCAACAGCTCTTGACTCAGAAACCTCCTCAGCACCGGCTCTAATCCGTGAATTGTTCTCTCCCCTAGCTCCCTTTGAACCGCAAGCATGAGAGATTCTATGACATCTTCAAAAGACTCGTTGCCAGCACTCGGGTCGAAATTCTCTGGAGAATCGAACTCGTCTTCACTGTCGGATTCGTCCTCGTCACTCTCGAGCTCGTCGTCGCTTGTTGTATATTTTCGTGAGCTCAGAGCAAAGGCATCCTCTGGTGGACTGGGGCGGGGCGGGATAATGAATCCACCTGAATTGGCAACCTCAGCAACTGTGCCCATGTTGGGTGACACATCGTGGTTGCCACAAATAGGAAGAATATTGACGTCCCTCTTCAAGACATTTTTGCAGACTGGGCACGGTCCCTGGTCTCGGTGATGCCTATGGAGCCACTGGTACAGGCAAGGCCAACAGAAAACATGACCACATGAGGTGGCGACTGCGTTTGTCGGGGGCGGGGACTCCAGGCAGATGAGACACTGCAGACCTGGTTGCTCTTCGAGTGGTTGAGAATCGATGCCATAAATTTGAATGAAGTTGGCACTGTGAATCAACGGAGATGCGCACGCCATGCACTGTTTCTGCGATTGGTTTTGAAGGCGTTTGTTGAGGCAAAGCCAACAGTATAGGTGACCGCATGAAGTTAGCACTGGGTCTCTGAGGGGCTCCAAATCACAGATGTTGCACAACAACAAATCTGCAGCGCATACTTGGCCATGGTCTTCAGCGTGAGAGTCGTTCGAAACGAAACTGCTTCCCTCCATATGATAGAACCTACAATAGCTCGAGGTACTCGTGTATCTGGAGTGCAATGCTCCGGCCCTCAAACAGGTTCTAATTACTCAGACTCACAGCTAGAGTCACAGAAATGGAACTCAGTCTAACCAAAGCTCTAAGTTACATCAGTTGAAAATGAAAATGACTCGAAGGCCCTGGCTCTTTGTGCTTATAATTCCTGAGAGGTGTAGGCCTCTGCTGCCTGAGTCATTCTGGTTTCGCCTCAGGAGTCGCTACCTTGTGGGAATTGGATTCTCGGGAGTCGGAACTCACGGGCCTGTGGAATTCGGTCTAGCTGGTAAGTACATTCATATTAATCCTCGGTAGTAAGTGAAATTGTCACCACGGTCCTAGTCCGATTGGGAAATTGGCTGTCGTTCTGATAAAGCCTCGGTTGTTGGCAGAACTTTGAACCTGGCAAAAGTTTTCACTGGATGGCTTGGCTTATGGAATTAATTGGCATTGGTCAATGAATGGTCATGTTTGTTGAAATGGAAAAATGAAAAGAAATTAGTATTTTCCAATCGTCAACAGGTATAAATCCTTAGATCTATAAGATTGACGCGCGGAGATGATGTGTTTCTCACGTTCTGGGGAAGACTCCGATGTCAACCATGTGGAAGAGCACGAGCTCAAGGTTGTGCTAGAGCTTCTTTAACACCGGGATATCAGACTATCAGAGCCTAAGCTCCAAATGATGCTTCAGTATATGAAGTCGATAGCTTGTGTTGGTGTCAATTCAGGAGTTCTATTTGGAACGGGGGTTGCCTTGGTGATTCTCTGGTCCATCCATTCATTTGCGACGCCATCCAGCAGTGACGTTGCATTAGGTTAATCCACAGGATCACACGTGTTCTCGTATAATCAGCTCCGAAAGGCAACTGAGAACTTTGGTGAGAGAAATCTGCTCGACCGTGGCAGGTATACGGTCTCCCTCCACCAAGAGGTAGCAAACGTACACCTAAAAGCGATCTAATGCTGTAACTATCTGAGCATTGATCCATTATTAAATTATCTATGTTTTCTTCACTTGGTTCTTGTTGGAAAATAAAAGGAGATTTTAGATTCTCTAACGTGCCAAAGTATTGGAATACCGTCAATCTAACGAAATTGAGGTTACATCAGACCCATCGGAGATCTCGGCAGTCGGCACTTCCGATTTCAGACTAACAACCGAGTCCGAGTCTCAGATCGAACCAGTTCGACCACCGAGGTGTGATCACCTCAGGTCTTCGATATCATAAATTCTCCGTTTAATATCCGTCCTGAGCGAGAAATTAGGATAGTGCCGTTCAAATTTCACTGTGAGAGCAAGACAAGGTGGAAAGGGAGCATTGAGAAGATAGTTGCACACTCTTGCTCTTGGCAGTGCACAAGGTAGGTTTCAATTACTCGGATGTCACTCCCTTCCGGTTCTGTTGGTTTCCGATAGTGCATGTGTGGTATGAGTACCTGTACCTTAAGTTTCGATCTATAACAATATCTGGACCTTTTGTTTCATTACAGTCTGGACTTCGTGGCAAGAATTCATTTAAGTGATCATCTAAACTTCTGCTAGATTTCATTGGATTCGTGCCAGGTAGAAATTAAATATATATTTTGAGTAACATCAATCCTTCAATTTGATGCTAATGAATAATGATTGAGTCGTGCATGTCCTGTGATCCACTGTCGAATTAGGTATATGCAGTGCAATTCTCCGCGATTTTGCATTCATAACCTCTTGAGTAGTATCCGACCGACGGTTCAGTTTTCAGTGCCGAGTAATAGATCAAAACTGACGAACATCGAAACTGAAGCATGGACGCAATTCAGGGGACTTCGGTAGAGCTTCTGGACGAATTGGACATGTGGCTGCACTCCTGCGACATCTGCATAGAGGTAGCCACCAACCCAGTCGCCATGACTTGCGGACACCTCTTCTGCCGCTCATGCTTGGACGAAGCCTTCCAAGGGGAGCAAGCGTGGCCATGCCCAGTTTGCAGAGCGGATTTACTGGAAGAAACGGCGCAGAGCTTTCCCATCAACAGAATCGGGGCTCCTGCAGAGCCAACTCCTGAGGCCGCTAATTCGGAGATTCCCAATGTTGGAAATCGGGGACCAGCTGCTCGCACCCAGATGGCAGCTCGCTCCAACCTGATCTCGCCTGCGCGCATGGACGTGGCACAGGACTACTTGGAGGAGGAGAGCGAGCACATCCACAAAATCCAGTTGACTCTGAGTCGCCATAGTTTGGAGTAACTTTTTCTCTTGGTTTGAAGAGGGAGTAATGGAAGTGCCACTAAGGTGCTCCCCCATAGCAATCTTTAGTTACAACTATATTGTTCTGCATGTAAAGTTGAAGCACAACCATCTTTTTACCAATTGTAGATTAGATTGGTTGAATGTGATAATTTTGGATACTATAAAATTAGAGCAATCCACCTTTATTTGGTAATGTCATAGCATACTAAGTAACTAAGTTCCCATTGATTGACACTTACAATTATTGTAGGAATATAGAATATACATATTCATCTAAAATTTGGATTATTTTTAGTTGACTACATATTTTGATGTTGAGATTCATCCATTAAGTGTTCAATGGTAGTATGAGTTTTAATTAATTGTCATTAGTAGCTTAGAAATATGTATATGCTTTGTATACTCACTTGAAAATTCTACTCAATTGGAGGTCAAATATTGGTGATATTCTACTTTTGTTAGTAGCTTAAAAATTTGTACATGCTTCATATACTCACTTGGAAATTCTACTCAATTGGAAGAGGTCAAATACTAGTGATAAAAACACCAACCAAATGATAATTGATAATGATCAAGTACAAATAATTTGATCTTATAAATTGTTTAGATGATGCTAGACATCAATGTGTATGATTGCAAAATAGAATTTAGATTCTAGATTCTCCAACTCTTGCATCAATAGGAAGTCCTTTGCATGCATGACCATTTGATCATCTCAACATATCGACCACATGTTTTAGAGATGTTTGAAAAATGAATCGCCCACTTTCTACTTTGTCGTAAGAAAACTGAATGTCTTGATCACATGGCACTGTCCTAGTTATGAGTCACATTTCCTGTAAAAATCACAAGAATAATCTAAACCTTCTTTTGTGATTTTTATGTAGCATAAAAGTGGCACCTTTGGGTGCACCTACCTTAATACACTACCTTATGAAGCTCCACAAGAGGCAAGTGGAACTTGTGTTAAAGCCACGATGGCAATCATCTACCGGATAGGGAATCTAAGATCAAGATAAGTTAGATAAGCAAAATGAAGGCAACAAGATTCTACACCATCCTCAAATTGAAAATTCCCAGTATACTGTCCTCTTATATCTAATACGACAACTCCCATATGCCACCATCCTGAAATTGCAAATTCCCAGTATACTGTCATATTGTGTAAACATCTAATGCGGACAACTCCCATATGCCAAGTTGTGATCACAAGAGACGAGTTCGTTTGTCAATGCAACAAACCCATGTGAGTACGAAAATCTAAGTTGTACCAGTTCTGTATTTACAAGACTTTACCAGCTATTCAAAGGTTTAGGAAATCATGCAGCACAAAAGAGAAACAATTCCCAGTCCCTTGTCTCTCTACTGCGGCTCCCAACTTTCTACATTCACCTCACATACACCAAAACAGTACCTGGTAAAAAGCTGCATACTTCAATTCCTGTTAGAGATGACAAAGATGCCCACTCAGAAAATGGTCCAACCGAATTTCTTCCAAGCCTCCTCATTATTGTAGCCTCTAAGCCTAATTGTTATTTTTGCTGCCGTTCCCACCAGTCCAAGAACTTGAGATTGGCGTCCATGCAATTGAACTTATAAAGACCTAAGCCCAAATTGGCACCTTCCTCGGCCACTGCCCAGCTCATGGCTGCACCCCCGATGAAAGCGCCCAACGCTCCAGGAACGTTCTTGGAGTACCTGAAAGCTATACCGGCAGTTGTAAGACCTCCCACAACTGCCCCAACATTGGCAATGGTAGCTCCCTGCCTCACCTGCATTTCAAGTATTCAAATTGTCATTCCAAATCTCTGTCACACCCATTACAACCTAAAAGTTCAAGACAGTGGCCCTGACCGAAAAGAGTAAAAGCTCCTTTAAGTTCGTTGCAGTGGAGATACAATCAACTGCAAGTACGTGCTGGATGCATATAGAGGATACTAAAACCGTTAGGATCTAATCCCGTCCCTTATATCCATCCCTGTTACCAACAGCAAGTCAACTATTCATACACTTGTTTGGCCTTCAATCAGCAAGTTGGGATTAAACAGGACTTGGCTAAATGGCTATGGCCACTGATCTTTGAAAATGGGATTGTCGACGTCACTGGTAGAGTGGTCTACAACCCCCCACTTTTGAAACTACATAAGAAATTCATACATAGTGGTAAAAATTTGATTTCCACAGACATGACTCTGGTACCCTAAGTAATCTCTCCACAGCTCGGCAGTGTCTCCGAGAAATCACACTCCTACATATGTTAAAATGATTAACAAGCCACAACTAGTATTCTCGACCTTCAGATGCATGTAAGATGTGCAAATTGCTCTACTGCTGGCACTTGACGGACGAGCTTCTGCAAATTCAAAATCACTCTGACCAGAATAGAGAAAGAAAATATCAACGCTGCAGCAACTTTACACAAACATAGCAACACAACGGATTTTAAGTGTGCAAGGTGGACATGAATCTGTATTCAGCAAATTCGTTACGGCGGAAAGCACAATGTCGAGCACCATCGGCAGCTCAAGGTAGGACGAGTGGCACCTCCACTCCATCATGAGCTTCGAAGACCGAGAAAAGGGTTGAAAGAAACAGGAGAAACAGAAGAAACACAGAGAGGCAGAGAGAGGAAGAGAGACAAGAAGAAATCTACAAAATGAAAGACCCTGGTGGCCATGAGGCGAATTGCGGAAGTGAAACCCCAATCCACGCTGAGAGATGCACACGAAACCTAAAGCAGAGAAGGGAAGTGTGTACCAGTTTCAGCTGCGGGCCGTAAACGGGGTCCGACTTAATAAACTCCTGCACATCCGCTTCGCTCCAGGGTGGCAATGGCGCGTCACGGCGCTCTGAGATGCTCGCAAACTTGTAGAAGGGCGCAAGCGCCTCACGCCATGCGGCTTTGTCGATCGCCCACCAGGGTTTGTACCCATCGTCCCCCATTACAGCGTAATCTCAACACCAACAAACCCTAACACGCGATTGAACTGTCGTCCGCAACAGCAATCGCGCCAATTACTCGCAACCGCCAAACCTTGAAAATCAAGAAAATGGGAGTTCACGGGATTCGTCAGCTCGTACTGCTCAAAATACTGGTTCCGCAAAATAGAAGCGAAACCGTCCTCGGAAGTCTCGCTATGGGTCCACGAGAGTGTCGCTAAACGGATGATTCAATTCGAAGAGCAAGAAACGTTGACGAGGAAAGGAATGAGGGGAAGCGGGGCTCAGAGGGACAGTGACAGGACAGGCATTTCCAATTAGGGCTAAGTAAGCAAATGACGCAGGCACCGTGCGACTTTTTCTGTAAAAGTATTTTCTGTTTTTCAGTGATATGATCATCATCCACGGTTCTCGAATATTACCCAATTTTAGCACTGCATTGTGGATTGTTGACTGCTGAATTATAACTGACGATATATCATGGAATGCTTGTAACCGTTTCTGAGATATCCAAGAAACTGGCAAGGTACTTTAAGTGTACATGCCCACCGCACGTTCATTCAACTTTTTCAGTTGACTCAGAGCTAGGTGTGTCGATCATTTGCTGGGTTGTTGCTAGGTGTGGCGATCTGTGATTGGCCACACGTAGCGCAACTCCGAAATTGAGACCGATTTGCAACAAGAAAAAGAGTTTTCGATAACGGACGCGATTTCGCTCTCTCCAGGCGAGCACTGAATCCAATGCACCAACTCGCACGAGCAATGGTTTGTTCCTGACTCTACAAGGCAGTGTAGGATCACCATAACAAAAAATGTCTCTTCTGTGAACATTAAAAATCCTGGCCTAAGTGTCTGCTGACTAGCTTTGGTAATGAAAAGTACGCCAATTCCAGTTGTAGATCAAGTATGTCGCTGCATTTTGGATTGATAGGTCTCGCCTGTCGCCGAATTGGTGGCAAAGACACATGCCCACCAAAGCTGCTGCAGCTTTGATCTGAAAGGTCGTGACGACGCTGTGACGGTTCAAGTTTTTTGAGTCCACCATCACTCGTCGTGCTGGTGTTTGGAATTCTTGATGTAAAATTCCAATTTTCTCTTCGTCCTGTAACTCTCTTTCCTCTTTCTTAGTCATAATTCAATTCAAGTCAAGTCATAGCTAACTTAGGAGATTGGTTGCCGCATGTGCGTGGGCGAATCGACCCAGGGCTCATGCACTGCCGATGTGCATCGAGACCCTGGAATGCCGGTGTGATTTTCTTTCGATCCTGCAAGAAGTCATGTAGTGGGCAAGTCATGATTCAATCGGTGATCGCATGTAGGTCCATGGCTGCACTGGTTTCTAATTTCTCAAGGTTGCGTGCAGATGAAGACCTTCCTATTCACCTCGGAGTCCGTGAACGAGGGTCACCCAGACAAGCTCTGCGACCAAATCTCCGACGCAATCCTGGACGCTTGCCTGGCGCAAGACCCCGACAGCAAAGTGGCCTGCGAGACCTGCACCAAGTCCAACATAGTGATGGTATTCGGGGAGATCACCACGAAGGCCGTAGTCGACTACGAGAACATCGTGCGGGAGACTTGTCGCGACATCGGCTTCACATCCCCAGCCGTGGGCTTAGATGCTGACCACTGCACGGTCCTCCTGAACCTCGAAGCCCAAAGCCCCGACATCGCGCAAGGCGTCCACGGCCACTTCACGAAGAAGCCCGAGGAAATCGGCGCCGGTGACCAGGGTCACATGTTCGGGTACGCCACGGACGAGACCGACGAGCTCATGCCCTTGACACACGTCCTGGCGACCCAGCTGGGCGCCAAGCTCACAGAAGTTCGCAAGAACGGCACCTGCGGATGGCTACGCCCCGACGGAAAGACGCAAGTCACAGTGGAGTATCGCCAAGACGGCGGCGCACTCATTCCGCTGCGAGTGCACACGGTCTTGATCTCCACCCAACACGACGAAAGCGTCACGAATGATCAAATCGCGGCAGACTTGCGAGAGCATGTCATTGCACCCGTCATCCCCGACATTTACCTCGACGAGAACACCATCTTCCACCTCAATCCGTCGGGGAGGTTCGTGATCGGGGGCCCGCACGGCGACGCAGGGCTCACGGGGAGAAAGATCATCATCGACACGTATGGCGGGTGGGGCGCCCATGGAGGGGGCGCGTTCTCGGGCAAGGATTGCACCAAAGTGGACAGAAGTGGTGCATATGTGGTGCGACAGGCGGCCAAGAGTGTTGTGGCGGCAGGGCTAGCGCGGCGATGCCTGGTGCAAATTTCGTATGCGATTGGCGTGCCGGATCCTTTGTCTGTGTTTGTGGATACCTACCGCACGGGCATTGTGCATGACTCCGAGATTCTGAAGCTGATCAGAGAGAATTTCGACTTCCGGCCGGGGATGATATGCATCAACTTGGATTTGAAGAGGGGTGGCAGGAAGAGGTTTCAGAAGACAGCTGCGTATGGGCATTTCGGTCGAAGTGACCCTGATTTCACTTGGGAGGTTGTCAAACCTCTCAAACTGAATCGTAAGAAACAAGGGATGCTCACTCATAGTCGACACAAGTTGCAAACAAGCAAAAATTGACTGGAATTCGAAGAAGGAATTCCTCTATTGGTGTATACAGTACCATTGTGCCATTCTTCACAATTCGTGCACATATTTAAGGCATTCATATAAGGCAGGGTTGCGAATGCATGCTCACTTCTTCGACAACATTCCTAGTTTTGAGGATAAGTCAATTCATGTTCACAATTAGCGAGTGGTACAGAAGCAGATACATTTCTATGCGATAAGCATAGCTTCAACATCACACACGCGTGAAGTTATGGCAAAGTCCTACTCTAACATCACTACGGTAGTTCCAAAACGAGGCTCTTCGATTCCAACAGGGAATCCTATCGAAGATGCGGCCACTTATGTGAAATCTGAAACAAAGTCTTTCAAAGCTCGTCCTTCGAATCGTCTGTCACCACTGTCTCGTCCACTGCTTGCTCCAAGCGTTCGTTGTAGTCAACCTCAGCGCCCTCCTCGGGTGCCTCTTCCTTGGGCTCCACGTACTCAGGGAGATCGGCCGTGAAGGCGATGGTGGCATGCTCCTTCAGGAACTTGCCCAAGCCGGCGGTGGTGCGGTAAGAGCCTGCGGAGATGGGCTCCTCGCTCTTCTTCTTGCCCGCGGGAAAGAGTAAAACGGTCGGGAAGCCCTCGATCTTCGCACGCGCATGCTCGTTCTTCGTGCCGTCCATCTTCGCCACCACAATAGACTTCACGTCCTTCAGAAGCTCCGCCAGCTTCTTGTACTCGGGCTCCAACGTCTGGCAGTGCCCGCACCACGGTGCGTAAACCTCCAGCAACACGTCCTTCGACTCGTCCAGCACAATGGAATCGAATGACTTGCCCACCACCACCTTCACGGCCTCATCATCCGTCTCCGGAATCTCCTCCGACTTGAAGTAAGGCTCCAGCGCGTCCGCCACGAACTTCTCCCCAAACGCCTTCAAAGACTTCTCGCTGAAATCGCCCTCGTAACCGAACTTCAGGCCGCTCGCCTCCGGGACAAACCCCATCAACTTCGTCGTATCACCCGTCAGTGAGAAAAACTCCAGCACGGGGGCGGCGACGTCCTCGTTCGCCAGGTCCACCAGCACGAAGATGATCTGCCCCTTGAAAGACTTCGCGGCCTCTTCGTACGCCGCAGAAACCTTCGTGTACTCCTCCTTGCCGGCGAACAGAATCAGCTGCTTCTGGATGTCCGACGAGAAGATCGACTGCGCAGTTTCCCGACTGAATGTGATCACCAGAGGAAGCTTGTTCTTCGCCACGAAACTGCTCAAGCTCTCCGCCGAGAACTTCGCCTCCTCGAAGACGGACACCTTCTCCGCCTGCTTCTTCAACACCACCAGCGACGGTGTCTTCTCGCCCAGACCAAACTTCTTCGCCACCTCCTTGTCGTCGGTCATGAAGAACGTCACACCTTCCTCGCTTTCGGCCGTAGCCACATACACCTTGGCGTTTTCGTCCTCCAGACTCTCGAGGTATGCCACAGCGATCGGGGTCTCCAGCGCCAACGCCTTTTCAGCGTCGGCAGCAGACTTGAAAACCTGCACCGCAGGTCCAGTCTTCTTCTGCACCCAGCTCACGATCTCGTCCGCCTTGCGACCGCCCGAGTAGGGCTTGTGCACGCCGTTCACGAAGAACAGCAAGGTCGGGTAGCCTTCAACTTGGTACTTCTGGGCCAACTCTGCATGCTCTGTGGCGTCCACCTTGGCCAGCACCACACCATCCTTCTTCAAGATGGTCGCGGCCTGGGCATACTCGGGAGCCAAAGTCTGGCAATGCCCGCACCACGGCGCATAAAACTCCGCCAAGACGTACTTGTTGCTCTTCACCACATCCGAGAAGTTGCCACCGCCCAACACCAGCACATCCTTCTCATCGATGTCCGCTGCATACGTTGTCGACACCGTCGCCGCGACACACAGCATCGCCAGCAGCAGTGCCGCCGCCGATCGCCAGCTCCATTGTCCCATGGCTGTTCCGAACTACCCACGCTATGGATATGCAATGTCGATGGGGATTCCAGAAATCTCTGCAAGCACGGCCATCAACAAGAGTGTGAGATTTCTTCCGTAATCACCGGACCGGTTCTATAAATTCCTGGATGTCAACGAAGAATTTCTAGTGAAGGGAAACTTGTGAAACGCCGAAGTCACCAATTGTATTGACCGAAATATGTGAATGACGACATATGAAATACGTCAACCACTAAGTTTCAAAGTCACATCCCGAAGGCATCCCAAGCGCAATGAACCAGGACTCTGGTTTTCAAAACACGGACAATTATGTGTCTCACGCATACGATGCATACCTCAAGAGCGACTCGCCCTTGTTGGCGAAGCAAAGCACATGGGGCAAGCCTCAAAGTCACCGCAAGCGAGAGAATAATCTCAGCTAAGGATATCTAGCAAGAGGGATGCCACGCAAAACAGACAGGATTCCACGCTCAATGCGCCCACAATTCGTCTCAGATGACAAGAAAGCTCACGATATTCACACTCCGCGAAAGGAACACCAAATTACTGTCAAGTGTTCAACACAACGACAAGCGATCTTACTCCTTACGAAATCAAAGCAAACGTCGAATTCAGCAGAATCAAAGAGTAAGTGAAATCAAGCCAACCACACTCCCAGCAACAAGATTCGATTACGAAGATCTGCAATGCACGAGGTCCACAATGCAACCCCCACATCACAAGCTCGAATTCAGAGAGGCAACCGACAACAGAGTAACCCAACCCTCGAACTCCAAACAAAGGGATTAAGGGACTAGCTGCATTCACAAGCAAGAGAGTCTGGTGCGCACAAACCTTAAGACCGGCGTCAACAAAGCGTAGATGATAAATTATCACCCCACACCAATCATGCGCAAGTGCCTAGGCAGCAACGCAACGCTCTCTTGGCAAGTGAGCTTCGTCTTCCTCCTGCAAACAACACTGCAAATAGACTCAGTGAAGCCGACAAAAAAGCAGAACCTAAGTAACTGAAGGAATGGAGAAGCATAACTCCATAGACCAACCGCAAGCCATGAACTTGCAAAGAGGCAACAAAGCATGCTAGGGGAGAAACGTACACTTCCAGCATTCACAGGCACGAGGGTTTCGGTGGCACAAACCTCAAGATCGGCGTCAACAAGAAGTGCAGTTGCTGGCTAAGCATGTGCAGGTGCCGCAGCCGGAACGCCCTCAAGCAATACACACACAACACACACAGACGCCCTTCAAGTTCGTCGTCTCCGTAGCCACGATCAACTTGAAGGTTTCAGATTTGGGGGAGAGCAGTGGATGAAGACTTCTTCATCCAGGCATTGAAAATGCAAGAAAAACTCCGACCCCCGTATTCAGCTACTCTTCTGACGCCGTGCGAAGTTAGTCCTTGTTGTTCGGGAGCTTCTGGTTGGTACACCTGGTTTCAGTGATGTTGTTCATCCAATAGACAAACAGCGGCTATGGTGCTGACGCAGCTGGTGTACAGCTCTACTGCTATAGCGGTGACAAGTGTGCACGAATCACCACAAGATTCTGTGCTTATCTCGACCTAATTTAGATAATTGACTGTACTCGGTTCGGATTTGTCAACGCGCCTTTGACATGGGAGTGAGTCCTGGGCGTTGACTTTGGCTCCTTGTGGAACAGATGGGTGGCTTGCTGCTGGAAACTGTGGAGCGCTGCATTTTGGAACTACAATGTCAACCCCCTTTTGTTGATAGCTTACACAGAATAGTGAAATTAGGTTGCTATAAATCAATAACAATCACATTGCCTTACTTTAAAAAGTTATGTTCTTGGTTGTGTGGAAGTGCATGTAGCTCTTGAGTTTATTCTTTATTATTGAAAAAAATGTTGAATGCATTAATTATTGATGAAATTTATTGCATTCTTATACAATAGAGTTAATCATAAAGTGAACCCAATTTGTGCAAGGGGGGTCAAAAGAAGGCTTAATTAAGAATAGTACATAGAAACACGGCATCAAACTTTGTTACCTCCAAATTTGGGTGCTCTAAGAATTTTGTCCTATATTTTTCTCAAAACTCGGATTCCTAGACCCTCATTGCACACATTTTACAATTAATCCTAATAACAATAAATATTTATATTATAAAAAATGTCAAGAAATTAGATGGGTAACTTAATTTCACTATTTTGTGTAGTTGATAACCTATGAGTTTGTTAGTTGCATACATGATAATTTTTAAGTGGAAGAATGCCTTGATTCTTAAGTGCAAAGTAATCATCTTGTCACTTAGATGTCTGAAATTGGTAGACAAACAATACATTTATTGTCGAGTTCACAACTATAATTTCGATGCCCATGAACTTGACTAATTGCAAGTAAGAATAAGGTAGGCTTCCATACATGACTGGTCTCGAATGCTACACCCTACAAAAGCCTTTTCACTATGTAGTTGAGATTTGGAAATCATGTAGTTAATGTGGTAGATGATAATGGGATTAAGTGAATGCTATTTTGAGGGAATTAGTTGGTAGGTTCTTGCATTGTCAAAGTAGATTTGGAGATATGAATAATTAGCAATGACATTTGTTTGCAAGGGCAACTTTTGGTTTTGCAATTATTGGTTCTCAGTGAGTTGAAATTTGGAAATTAGATTTTATTTGACAAGTGTAGGGTGCAATTCAATTGTAATGAAACCACATATTAGTTGGAATGGTAGCCTCTTACAAATGGCAGCTAGGTTCTAGAATACATGGTTTTAGACAATTATTTTTGCCTCCAATGTCGACTATATGAGGCTTGTGATCAGGCTCAAGATGCACATCATGTGTATAACTCATTGCAAAGTTCAATAATCTTATTTCATTGTATATCAACAAGTTATATGAGATAGTTGAATGCTTGGTATTTAATAACTTTAGGAGCTATAGATCACGACAAGTTCATCAATAACTTAAGCGTAGAGGGAATTTAATAACTAAAGTGGACTCTATTGACTATATCAATTACTATTGATTTGAAAATCTACTCTAATTATAACTAAAGCGCATAGTGGGAAGTTTGATCATTGTAGACTAATTGCTTATTGAATTCCAACCAATTCTACAACTATTCTCTAGATCATCAATTTTTTGTTCATTGCATCAAGGAGCAAAGATTGTACTATAAGTCAATGAATTTCAAAGCAATCAATTAGATAAATTCAAAATCTATATTCATCAACTTCTCGGAATGCATTGGCAATTTGGCATTGTATATAAGAAATTATGATTTCTTGCTTTCTTACTCATTAGGGCAAAGTTGTAGCTTTGGTTTATATCAAAAATTTCCATGATGATAGTATTGTAGATTGAATTTAGTAGAAAATGCTAGTTCCAGCTTCAATTTACCGCATTGCATTAAAGAATTGACATTGAGACACAAAAACTAATTTAAAGATCAACATGCCTCTAACCTCTAATACAATACATATGCATCAAAAATAGGTCAAGATTTTAATTCACTACATAATTCCAAATACTATGTGAAAATCATTTACCGATTCAACAAAGTCATTGGAAGCATTTTGGAATCATCACCAAGGCCATGCAGATGTCCTAAGAATGATATTGGCATCCAAACTACATTATGCACTTTTCAAACGTCTGCATTCTCCATCCCGCCCATTTGTCCACAACTCAAGACAAAGTTGGGACCTTTGCTATTTCACCTACAAGGTGTGGAATGCAAACTACTTCTTCGTTTCAACATGCAGACCTCTATGTGAGTCTCACACCAGCATTGATATAGCAACATCCAACATCGCCAATGATGAATACAACCTCCATTGTGTTATCTCTGAATTAGCATAGTTGCCCCATCTGCTTGCATGCAATAGTGACCATGTAGTTGCATGAAGCTACAACCCTATTCCTCTGCCCTTGCAATAGCAATAGCACTGAGGAATTCCAAAATTAGCGGAGGGGTGGTGGTCTAGTGGGATGCTCAGATTAGCTTTCGAAGATGTGGAGAGAAGAGGACACCTTTAAACTGTGATTCAACAGTATGGCATTTTGGCGTCATCACTACAAGATCATTATTATGGTCACACTATCAATCAAAAACACGGTCACCAAGACATTTTTAGGGTGAAAGAGGAGGAGGAGGATTTAGAGAGATACCTACTAGAAATGCAAGACCTTGGCTATCCTTTGACAATTGCACAACTTGGGCTCAAAGTTGCAAAGATGGTGGAGACCCATGATTTAAATTCATCCCGAGATGGTATTTTGAGTGCCAGTTGGCTACGATGGTGGCAACGATATCATTCCAACTTGGTTCTATAGTCTATCCAAGGCCTAGAAAGCAACAACATATGAGGATTATGTCCTAAGAATGTGGCATCATTCTAACACAATTTGAGCATCCTATATGTACAACATAGTTACGATGAGAAGTACATCTAGAATTGCAATGAGACAGGAGCACAAGTTGGGAGGAATGATGGAGGTACCTTAATGTTTGCAAAGCATGGTTGTTGATCTGTACACAACATCATTCTAGACCAACGAGAGTGGTTGAGCATTCTCACATGTGTCAATGCAACTGGTGAGTACATTCTACATTTTTTATTTTTTAAAAGGAAGCGTATGCGCAGGAATTACCTTATAAGATGTAGCAAAGATTTAACCATGGCCTTGCAAGTAAAATCTTGGATGATTGTTTGCCTATTTTGCTCATAGATTTTACATTTTGTAAAGTTGCTGGAGAAGCATAGAGGCATTTTCCCTACTAATAGGCACTTATTGATAATCAATGGACATAGATCACATGTCACCCTTGAAGTAGTGCACAAAACATTTGCCATAGGTTTAGATGTCCTTACCTTATTATGACACATTAGTCATAGATTGCAGCCTTTAGGTGTCAGTATTTTCAAGCCCTTTACATATGAATTTCAAGATTATAGAGATGCATGAACTCTTCAAAATAGAAGAAGAGTTGCTTAGAAGGAAGATTTGGTACAATGGACAGATTTGGCATTGAAGAGAGCTTTAACAAAATGAAACATTTAGAAAGGATTCATTGACGGTAGTATTTGGCCATACAATCTAAGAGCCTTGGATGAGAAAATTGGACCCAATAGGCCATTTGTGCATCATACTAATAATTCTGTAGATAGCATCAAAGAATTTTGTAGCAAGTCTCCTATAAGCTTACAGCAGTGACAACAACCTAGGCAACCAAGAATCTTGAAGCAAGATGGACATCAATCCCGGTAGTACAGACGACCACAAAAATTTCAAAGCCCACATCTTAAAAGTCTCCATGTTGCTACCTTTGTTGGGGAGCAATAATAAAGTAAGGGAAGAATTAGGCAGTGATGGCGAGCGTGAAAAAGACAAAATATCTAAAGATGACACCGACCTCTAGGAGCTACTCGGTGACAAGGTCATTGATCATGATAATTGATGGGTTTACCTTTTTATGCAGCTTTTGGTGGGCCCACAGTAAGACAACTCATTGGACTCTAAGGGTCCTAGATCCCAACAAAACGATAGAGGAAGAGGACTAAACTTGTCTAGTATAACCGAATTTCTTCCAACTACTTGAAGTTCTCAACCTTACACAAAGCTAAAGAAGACGAGATCCTATTGTTGACTATTCAAAGATGATAATAATGACAAGTGCCAACTACTTGCAAGCAATGGGAGAAAAAGCTCATTTGAAAGAAAAAGTGGAGCAAGCAAAGGAGTTGAAAAATAAGGAGGCCAAACTTACAAAGCAACGGCGGATAAAAGAGAGGAAGATGAAAGAAGTTGCAAAGACGAAGCGATTAGCAAAATTTGCTACTTGCAAGACCTTCTACGAGCATTGGTTTGCAACAACACTAGCAAAAGTAGGGGAAGATCTCTACTGGCGAATCAAGTCAATGACTCCTCCACATCTTAACTAATACATTGCCAACAGAATCAAAAAATTGCATTGGCACAATTTCGAGTAAAGTGACAAGGATGTGCATTGGATCCCTCTACGCACACTAGTACTCCTCTTCCTTGGACTCATTGTGGAAATCATCGTTCAAAGATTGAAGAGCTTGAGGAAGATTGTAGTGACAACAATTTTGAATGAGATCCACTTCCATCACTACAACAATCGCTCCATAGTATGGAGCGACATGGGACATGTCGACATGAGCGACAAGGGACATGGGTACAAATGATAGATCAACAACACTTCATTGACTAAGCATACTTGTGTGAGTGTGCACTAATGGGGAAAAATGGTAGGCAACATGCCCTAATTGTTGTCCAATTCAATACTTGTGCAGGTGGAAGTTTAAGTTTTTATTAGATGGAAAACATTTCAAATTGCTTATAATTGGAGCTCTAGTACATGACTTAGTGGCATGCTCTACAACTAGTTAAACCCCATGTACAACTACCTCTTTCGTTCTTAAGTGCTTGGAAAACGGTCTATTTTTAAATATTAAATCGTTTCTAGATGTTAAGCAAGAGTCAAAAAAGGCTCCACATCATTATAGTTCCACAATTGCTTATAAGAACCTATACTTCCTTATTTTTCACTTTAATAAAATCTTTTACATGATGTTTTTTATAATTTTTTGGTATCTTTGCATTCAATGCAAAAACGTTAATCTTGTCAAACAATACTCTAGAGTTTTAGAAGCACCCTATCCTCTTCACCAGTCAAGTATCGGTGTGCCTATCTTGAACAATGATTAGAAGTTGATTACTATAATCTGGACATTAGATTTTAATTATATTGGTCTAAAAGTAGGTTCACACTTGGTGGTAAAGAATGTTGCTATTGAGAGTCTTAGGAATGAGTTTAGACCTACTTCTAGACTAGATTTACATTGCAAACATCACTCTTAACACTAAGTGCAAACATATCCTAAGTTAAATATACAACAATAGTTACTACTTTAATCCCTAAGCACCCAAGCAACCATTTTTTGATTGGTGCCGTGCTTGATTGGAATGTCCAACTTCAGAAAATGAAAAATTCTACAACTTGATTATTTTGTGGATAGCTTGAAGCAACTACTGTAGTTTTCTATAAAGAATTACTAAAACATATTGTAGAATGTCTTTGCTTTATTTATTAACCTTTAAGTGTGCCAACATCCATTTTCTGGACGACGCACAGAGCGCTTCCAGGCTTCGTTTAGACTAGCAAACTTTTCATTCATCCAATCTAATACTTGAATCTTGAAGAGAAAACCTTTTTTAATGACCAATTTCTTGAAATTGCAGTAAATAATATTTCTATAAAAAGATACAAGCCAAAATGTGCAAAAAAATCAAAAAAGGATTGAGGAGTTAAGGGATTAAAAGTTGTAAGTTGTAGTTTGAGCTTTGAAGAATATAATATTTGTACTCATAAACCAATGGTCAATTGCTACATGGAATGCTCAAAACACTATTTCTCCCTTGGAAGGAGTTGTAGGTTCATGCTCTAATTTTTCAAGGAACAATGACCAACCTCAATAGACTAGGTTTGTTAGACACAAATATAGAGAAATTAAAAAATAGAAAGCTCAATATAAACATTGATGTCGCAGCTTAAAATTTTGATTTTCTTAGTATACACCAAAATAGGAACGGAAACTAGTCATTAGGGAACCGGATCCGATAAGGTGGAGAAGGAAAACTCAAAATTAGCACAGAATGTGAAGTAGTGGGCCTCTTGGATCTAATCCGGTCAGGAGTAACTAACGATGGAAATGGAATGCAACACGGATTAGGTCTAGGACCGGATTATGATGATGAACCGGATTCATGATGACAAACCGGAAAGGGTCCAGGGACTATAAAAGGAGGAGCTTTCACTGTTGCACCCCCTTTTAGAAACTTGACCTTGAGCGTGCGCGGTTGAGTTTTTGGCGTTTGTGCGTTTGTGTTCTGTTTGTTTTGATTCCGGTTGAGATCGGAGAGAGAACGTGAGGAACGAGACATGCGGCTAGGAGAGAGTGAGATAGATTGGAGTGGGAATGCCGCCGCTACGTAGGTCGAGACTAGCGAGTCCCTCTGGAGGCGAGGTGAAACTCCGGAAAGTCATTCCGGTTATTCCCTCCACAGAGCCGGAAAAGTCTCAACTCATGGAGGATCTCACCTCCATGGGTTGCCTCGGGTTTGCCGAGAAACCCTAGGGTTTTAGGGAGGAGAGAATGGTCAAGGAGCTCCTCGGAAAGCTGTCCAACCAGTTTGACAACACCGTGAGAGGAACTCCCGTCCGCTGGAACGAGGGAATGTGGAGAGCGGTTTACGGTTTCCGGGCAGGAGGTTTAGGGATGGCGAACCGGAAGGATGAGTTTGTCCGAGGGAAGTTCCAAGGAGCCGTCAACCCGAAGGACGGATACGCGGTCGAGGATTGCGTGGATGACCGACACCGTCAGCTCCTGCAATTCCTGGTTCCGGTTCTTCACCCAGAAAAGCCGACCAGGGTGACGATCACCCTCGGCAACACCATTTTCGGTGCCCTTAGTGGTACCCGGAAAGTGGATTGGGCACGGATCATTTCCGATCTCGTGGCCCGACTCGTTAGTAGGGTTGGGAAGAAAAGGGCCACTCCAGTGTGCCCTTATCTCTTCCACCTCTATCGGGAACACCAAGTCCTCACCGACACGGAGGAGAAGGTGTGGAAGACTCAGGAAGTCCTCCTGAAGTATGGGGAGTCGGAAACGGATGACGAGGCCGAATCCGATTCCGGGTCAGACCGGGAATCGAGCGAGGAAGAGGAGGAGCCGATGCCGCCGATCAAGCGACAGAAGTTGACGCCTCCACACAAGCGCGGGACGCCTCCCGGTCAAGACAGACCGGCCCCGGAAGAGAAACCGGAAGCCGAGAAGACCATTTCCGGGGGAGACCCGGAAATGCAAGATCCGTTCAACGGTCTTATCAACGTCCTCTGCAACATCAGGGCGGATTGGGAGGTCAAGCACAGGACGCTTGCGGTGATCGGAAAGTTGGTAGGTGCGCCACCGGACAGCAAGTTGGCAGAACAGGTGGCGGAGTGCATCACCAATCCGGAAGAGACCCGGAAACAGGAAGCAGAGATCCGCCGGTTGCAGGAGGAGGTGGATAACCTGAAGGCAACTCTTTTTGCCTATCGGGAAGACGTGACGGCCACCCGGGAGATGGCGGAGGAAACTCGGAAGATAGCCGAGCGAATCAAGTCGACCCTGGGAGAAACCGGAACGGCCGCCGCCAAAGCGAAGCTCTTCGACGAGAAGATCCACGAAGAGAAGAAACTATCCGGTTCCCGGATGGTCCGGATTCTCGCTGACTTCGTTGAGCAGGTGGAGACAGCGATGGTGGAGGGGCGGAAGGCTGCGGACCGGATTGAGGAAAGCAGCCGGAAGCTGACTGGAGCAACGTGCTCCAAGGGCATACATCTTTCGGACATCTCGCTATCGGATATCTTTCCGGACGCGACCATTCAGAAGGATAGGAAGGATTGGACTCCTGAGTCCAAGAAGTCTACACGGGCTGAGACTCCGGGCAGGAGACCGGATATCACAATCGACCTGGAGTCCTCACCCGGATCTAACCCTGCGGAGGGGGAACGGATCCGGAACTTGAGTGAAGTCTTCGAGGAGCTGGTTCCGGAGATCAGAAGCCCGACAATAGGATCTAGAGTTGTAGAGTAGATAGGATTTTGATTTGAGTTAGGAGTAGGAGCGGATCCGGATCCGGATCCGGCTCAACAGTATTAGGTTAGACCGGAAGTTAGATTAGGATGGCAGCGGACCCCCACGGGTTTTCCGCTCCTTTTTGTGCTTTTAGGGTTTTTTACTCTTTGTATATAAATCGGTTCCTGAGATGGGAACTGGGAGTTTTTCATTTTGCAAACTTCTTGTACCTTTCTCTTCTCCTCATTGTGTGTCTCTCTCCAGCGCGACAGGATTGTATGATGTGGAGTTAAGATAGTACGAGCCGGTTTGCGAGTGATTTCTCCCCTTGGTGTTTCTTTTCCGATCCAAGGTGCATGTGAGTAGGTATCGAAGAGTTGGGAGTGAACTTAGTTCCTCAGCACGTCTAGAGTTTGAGATTCCGGGTGAGAAAGCCGTTGTTAGGCTAGGCGGGTAAGGAGGGATTCCTTAGCTGCGCTAGAACTCCCGGGTGGGAAATCCGGTCGAGTGTCCGATCTCCTGTGAGGTCTCACCACCCGTATGGGTAACGGAAGAACTTTAGTTGATGTTGGAACGGACGGGTGCACTTGTAACCACCTGTCTTCGCACGGATCGGAAGTAGCATCAAGGTCGTTGTAGTACGAGAGGGTCGAGTGTGGGGTCTTTGTGTGACCTACGACCCGGATTGCTATCTGGGTTGTTGTGAAGGACCAAACCGGATCCGGATTAGCTTAGGAGTTTAGAAGGTAGGACAGTGGGTCTTCAGCCACTATAAGTCACGGAAGGAGTGGTGGGCCTACCACTCTCAAAATTAAGCGGCAACCCCTCTAATGGTGAAACAGAGGCAAAACCAAACCGGATAGGATTACGGATACATAATGACCATCCCGACCGGATTGGTCAGGACGGATTTCCAGGATCGGAAGTTGTGAGATCCTGGGATTTGGGTATTTATATGGACCGGATAGTTAGTAGGACCGGAAGAAGGAGTAATCCGGTCTATAGTTATCCGGTGTGGTGGTATTTCTGGTTCTAGATCTAGGACCGGAAAGTAAGATTGGATACTGACTTAGCTTAATTGCTTAATAGAGCTAGATACTTCACAGGATCTCGTGGGTTCGATCTTTAGAGTCACTTAGTTATACTCTAGAGCGATTTTTGTGAGTATAATGGGGAATTGACCTGCCCTGTGCTGCGACAATTGATAAATACTAAAATTAGTAGAGAAGTTAGTGTAAAGAGGTGGTAGTTGGCAACCCTATACATCTAAATGGCTCTTCTAATGAAAATGAACATCAAGCCCTTAGTAGCCCAAAAGACACCAAAATGTGTGAGGATAATTGAAAGTAAACTAAATCTTCTATTTAAATTAGTGTTAATATTTTGAAGACATCCTAAATGCATTGCTAAAATTCTAAAACTATAGAAATTAGTCACATACCTTCATTCATCACACTCTGCTCATGTCTCTTTAGAGCCCTTGCTAGCCCAAAAAATACCAAAATGTATGAGGATAATTCAAAGTAAACTAAATTTGGGATCTTTTTTAGTGCTAATATTTTGAAGACATCCTAAATGCATTGTTAAGATTCTAAATGCCCTTATTCATATCCTTTGCTGTCAATCACTCGACGCAGTTCATGCAATGACCTGCTCCTACTCATTGGCTGGGAGTTAAACGTGTTTTTTGTTATCTCCGAGGATCTTCCAAGTAAGGTCTCCAATATACAGGTTCTCCTCTTCCGTCTACTTCTCTTCATCAACTTTGTAGTTGGAGTGATGCGGACTAGTTTGGCGATCTAGATATTCGACGATCAACTTCAAGCTATATATTCCAACTTGATTCCGCTTGTCTACTCTCATGGCAAAGTTACAGGCAATCTATCGTTGCTCTCTCGTCAACAAAGGCTAAGTATATCGCCGTAGCTACAGCTACCAAAGAACTACTTTGGCTTCAATCTAATATTCTAGAACTTGGTTATCAACTTTCTTTTCCCAGTGTTATCTACTACGACAACCAATCATGTATATCACTCAGTGAAAATCCCAAGCATCACGAGCGCTGAAAGTATATTGATCTACGGTATTACCAAGCATGTGATAGCTTTAAACCACATGCTTGTTCATCTGTAATGTATTTTTCTTGATTTAACTTTAAAATCTTATGACAATGATCTCTTTGAATTTGAATACCTAGTATATAACTAATTTCTTGGTTATCCGTCATTGAAAAACGCTGAGACAAAAGAACCTTCATGGCTCATAGAAATTCAAAGTTATCAAATATAAAACTGAGGTCATCAATATATAAGCCCAAGATTAATACTGAAGAGTTTAAGCGTTTAAAATAAACGTTAGGATCAAAGATACATTTTATAAAACCATGGCTGAGAAGAAAAGTATCAAAAGTTTCATACGAGATCCGAAAGGCCTGCTTTAGACCATATAAGGATTTTAAGAGTTTACAAACAAGATGTTCATGACTAGGCTAAATGTATCCTTTAGGTTGCGATATATATATTTCTTCACGTAATATACTGTGCAAAAAAGCAGTAATCACATCCATCTAGTGGATGTGATAATCAAATAGGGTAGCCAAGGCTAAAAGAATGCGTAATGATGTCATACAAATTACTGGAGAAAAGGTGTCAAAATAATTGATGCCTTCCTATTGAGTAAAACCATGAGCAACTTGTCTCGCTTTGAATCGCATAAGAATACCGTCAAAGTGAAATTTTCTACGAAATAACCACTTGTACTAATGATAGAGCGATGAGGTGGAAGATCAACAAGATCCCATGTATGATTACACATCAAGGATTAATACTCACTGTCCATGGCTTGTTTCCATTTGCGAGAGTACTCGTCGGAGAGAGCTTCAGTAACTGTAAGTGGATTAGCACGCTGGGCTAATAGGCCAAAAGTATATAAATTAGTGTCATAAAAATGTGGATTCTTTCTTTGGCCTTTATTTGGACGTTGGGATCACCGAGATTAAGGAGAATGATTAGACTAAGAAGCTTTTTTCTCGTGAGAGCGTTGATGAGTTGACAGGTCAAGTGGAGAGTCAAGTGGGGAATCTGGAGGATCTGGAGGAGGTGGGATCGTTGGTGGGTCTGGTTGTAAGTTGGTTGGTTGTAAAGGAACCAACAGTGGCTCTAGAGAGTGTTTAGCAACAAAATAGAAATTGCCAGATTTAGTGGACCTAGTTGGTAAACTGTGATCGATAAGAACAGGTGGCTCATGATCAGATAACAAAGAATCTTCTGAAAAGAGAACATCACAATTGGTAATAATCTTGTTTGTGTCACAATTATAAAGTCGATATCCTTTAATGCCAACAGGAATACCATAGTCTATAAAAATACATTTCTCTGTTTTTGAATCTAATTTTTTCCGCTGTTCATTTGGTATATGAGCATATGCGAAGCATCCAAAGATGTGAAGATGGCTAAGGTCAAGCTTGAGGCCGGTCCAAAGTTCATAGGGTGTAATATTAGTTAAGGTTGAGGTAAAAGAACAATTTTGTAAGTGACAGGCTGTAGAAATAGCTTCTGCCCAAAAGGAAAGACTAAATTGAGCAATTTTAAGCATACTACGCACGGATTCCACCAAAGTATGATTTTTATGCTCAGAAATCCCATTTTGAACTGGGTTATATGGAGTAGTGAATTGGCGTTGAATACCGTAATCTTCATAGAAACAATTAAAGACATGTGATGTAAATTCACCCCCATTATCAGAACGTAAGATGAAAATCTTGTAATTGTGAAAATGGTTTTCAACTAGTGTTTTATAAGTTTGAAATTGTGATAAAACAGTGGATTTCTTAGACAAGAAGTATACATAAGTGAACCTGGAAAAATCATCAATAAATGATAGGAAGTAGAGAGCACCACCAAAAGAAGGTATAGTTATAGGACTACACAGGTCTGTGTGAATCAAGGCTAGGGGTACTATAGCTCATGCAGCAGAATTTTTGGGATAAGAATTGCGAGCTTGTTTACCATAAACGCAACCTTCACACAGAGGTAAATAAGTTTTGAGTGAAGTCCTATGACGAGATTGTGAGTCTTGATATAGGTCAAGGAACAAATATTTAAATGTCCCAGGCGATAATGCCATTTAAGTGTCTCATAATCTGATTTGGTAAATGTGGTAGCCATAGAATTTGACTTGATTGGGAGAAGACCAATGCCGAGGGAAATTAAACTGCCTTCTTTGGGAATACAAAATTGCATTTGTTGATTAGAAGTTGGCGATTTTGTTTTTATGATACATTCGGCTTGAGCAAATGTTATAATAGTATTTCTTGAAGTGGTGAGTTGACTTACTGAGATTAGATTCTTAGCAAGCCCGGGTACATATAATACATCTGGTATAAATAAATGGGTCCCATTTGGTACTTGTAAGAATATGGAACCAGATCCAAGAGCATTGTGTGAACTGTTGTCACTTAAAAGAATAATTCTTGGAGTATTAAGATTCTAATAATCTCAAAATAGGTCCTTTTCGGGAGACATATGCTAACTTGCACCTGAGTCAAGGTACGAGAAAGCAGAAATGATGGGGGTATTATCAAGTGTGGTAGAAAAAAGGTAAGCTGAGGAATCAGCAAAGAAAGCGCTATTTGATTGATGGCCCTTCCATTCTTGGTCACGCTTTTTCTTGCGGCAATCAGGTGATTTATGACTTGGAATCCTGCAATAGTGACAAATAATATTTTCTCGGGTTGAAGAGTTGGAATTTGAAGGAATAAATCGTTGTCCGTGCCAACTTTTCGCAGGTTGGGAGCGGAAGTGTGGTTTACTGTTCCTTGAAAATGAACTAGTTGTAAATTTATTGGTGGAAGGCTTCATAAACTTGCCCTTCACATAAAATGCACTTGTCTTTGAATGTGAAACCTTGGATGAGTTAATCGCATGTTGTTGAAGAATATTAGAAAGCAGGTTTGGAAATGAGAGATCTGTGAGACCACTTTGGGTGGTAATGAAAGCACTCCATGAATCGGGAAGTGCCCTGAGTAGAAGATTAACTTGTTGTGTGTCTATGAAGGTACAACCAGATATAGCAACTTCTTGTAATAAGGATTGCCACGTTTCTAAAAACTCAACAACATTGTCAGATTCCGACATTTGTAGATGACATAACTACTTGTGAAGGTGAACTTGGCTGGCCGTATTAGATCTTTCATATAATTGCTTTAGACGATCCCAAATTGCTTTAGAAGTGTTTAAAGCACTCAAAGACATAAGTTGTTTTTCACCACAATGTAGTAAAATGTCAGATCTGGCTTTAGAGTCTTTTAATTTCGAGGCTGAGAGTCCGTTAGCATTAGATGCAGGAGGTGCTACCTCACTACCGTCCACAATAGTCCATAATTCGGACCGAACGAGTAGCATTTTGAACTTAATGCTCCATGTAGCATAATTACTAGCAATTAACTACTGAATGTAATAGGCTCTTAAAGCCGAGCTGGATCCAATATTAGCCATTTCAAGATTCAACAAAAGTAATTTGTCCTAAGAATAAAGACTGAAAAGTATATCAAGACTTAAAGTTCGTGATATAGAAAAGAAGGGATGGTATCATATGAATCATCTGCAAAGTACTGAGGCAGAACATCGTCATATTGTCCAAGTTCATCATAAACAATGGGTCTTGAATTCAAAAAGGATTGAGGTGCATTGAAAATCCCATATGGGATGATGTCAAAGATAGCAAGTTGTTCTTGCAATGTTGCATCCACAGGTTCAATGGGTACTTGGTAATATGCATTTAAAATAGATGAGATTATTCCATTGTCAAGAGGATCTTCATCTCCTTCGATTGAAAGTGCAAGAAAATTGAATTCAATTGCTTGATTAAGACGCAACTATGCTTCGACTTCTTCAACCTATATTTAACTAATTATGGACAATTGCACAAATTATGGACAAATTCATAGTCCATAGCCACATTAAAAAAGGTAGAGAACATGCTTCAAATGATTAAAAAGTGTCGGCAGCCCACCCACACCTTGTTCAGAAGAACCGAGGGTACAAAAAAAAAGTGGATTGTTGTATTTTGGACCGGTTTCTATGCAATAGCAGAACCGATGCCTATGACCATGCACCCATCCCGTGCCCATTGACATATAGGCTGGCAGCCGATAAGACAGGACAGTAAAGTGCGCAAAACCAAAAAGCAGGACAACGAATAAGAAAGATAGAGATATGAGCAAATCGCCTGTGCACTGAAGATAAAACAGTTGTAACATGGTCCCCATAGGAGATTCAAATAAATGTGATTTGTCAGCAACCAACGGATACATATTAAAAATGTCAAAACTGACTAGTTATAAAACTTATAGTCACAACCTATAAGATATGAAGGCACACCCTAAAAGATATGAAGGCACATCCACAAATGAGTAAATATTGTGGATATGCATGTAATCATCCTGAAGTGAAAACATCCTGTTCAAAAACCATGCGATCGACATGCAGCGAAGCCCTTAGTATCGGCTGGCAGCCGACACCTATAGTGAGGACTCGGATCCGTCTAGCAATGTGATGGTGACACAACTCCAGAGCTAAACTATTGTATCGGCTGGTAGTCGATAGGTCCGAGGCGATATGTCAGTAATCCTCTCCGCCCTCGTCTGCATCTCTGTCCAAAGCTGCCCCCGCGACCTCCAGATTCGCAATAGCAGCAGCAACGGATGCCTCCGGGATGACATGAGATGTAGGAGGTCCTTTCTTTGCGTGCGAGGGCATTCTGTGCGAGTACAAGACAATGTTGATATGGACCATCTGCGGAAGACAGAGTTCCTTGTGCCATCTTCGGGTCCAGCACTCCCTCGCAATGAGCGCTTTTGGCTCCCTCTTGGCTTTCATCGGAGTCCACCACTCAATTTTAAAATTACCATACGTGGGCCCCAGAGACATGTCCACACATTGGAGTACCCGTCCCAGCTAGACAGGTAGATGATTGTTGTGACATGGTCGACAAAGAACAAAGTCTCCGAGCAGAACATCCCTGAATGGATTGAATCTCAAGCATGGCCTGTCCTTCGCAGGTCCGCAGTATGGAGTGGGATCCCCTTCGTCCTCCGAAGTGGTGTCTACTGAATAATTCTCCTCCGCCCCTTTGTCTACAAAAGTCGACGTGTGATCTCTTGTCCAGTCAAAGAGCGGCCATAATCCTTCTTGAAGCAATGCAGGAGTTTGAGGCAGTGCCGAATTGATCTCCAATTGAATTCTTTCCCAGTAAGCCACACAGCCTGCCATTTCCTGTGCGTACCGTCTATCTCTGGCCATTCCCGATTTCCAGAACTCAATGAACTTTGCTATGACGTTTTTGATGAATGTCTGTTTCTCATTGGACTCCCGAACAGGTGGTAGTTCTAGGGCCCTGAGGACCCTGCAGATGGACGAAATTGTGAAATTTGAATCCCCAGGCCAGAGTGATGTGGAGTAATGTGCATACGCGCCATCACCATGTCCATGTGTGAGCATTCTAGTACACGAGATTGGTATTTGCCCTAGCCCTGCGGTGGCCTTGGTGATGCGTTGCATCCTCGGAATGGCAGTCTTTGTGGTGTCCATTTTGTCATGAATAATGCAGAGGAACTCTGATGGATTTTGCACCGACTGCGCGGTCCATCCATTGTATACATTTCTACAAGCGCGCTGGTAATTGAGATGTCTCTCTCTGTCGTCGACCAGGGCCTGCCACTCATCACAACCTCTTGGATACTTTGCAATGAACTCTACCAGGAAGTCACATTCTGTGCATTTTGAGAAATTGCTCCCTACGGCCTTGACCTCTACGTTTTTGAAATGAGCATTCCGAAGGCGGCTGATAGTAGACTGCGAGACCGGCTTCATATTGCATATTCCATTGACCTGAAGAACATGACTTCATGGATGAGTTTCCATGGAAGACTATAGAGTTGTATCGGCTGGCAGCCGACAGAACTACAACTGACTGCCTATAGAAAGGAAAGATCAATGGCTTCTACATTCAAAGTCCAGACATGATTGTATCGGCTGGCAGCCGATAAAAGGACTTTTCTACTGTAGACGAAGAGGCAGATGATGGACTTACATAATTGACTTGTTCGCGCATGTGATCCCAATTCATTGCAGAGGGGAGGACCTTGAGATTGTCGACACGTTTATTTCCAACCATTTTGAACTCGTTTCGCATTTTGTCGGCATTGTCGTCGATGATCGTTTTGAGGGTTGCTTGAGCTTGGATTGTTTGTGGCCGTGGCCGTTGGGCCCCCGCATTTCCATGCGAGCTGTTAACGAATCCTCCCATGGCCGCAGCCTTGTAAACATGATAGGCCGACCTCGATACCTTGTGAATGATATACCATGCGTTCTTGCAAACGTCTGTATTTGCAAGAGTAATGAATTTTTTTCCTGGAATAACCCCTGCATGAAGCTGACTCTACACCGCATACGCTACCACCTTCCTACTCTCGAATGTGCAAGCGAAGAACTTTCGTCGTATAGACCTCGTGTCCTCCCAGGGAAACGTCTGGCAGCATCTGAGCTTACAGCACTTCTGTGAGCTGACCTTACGTACCTCCGTCTCCGAGGTCTTCATTTGCAGCCTGGATTGGCTTTCGTGATCCTTGGGAATCACCCTTCTGCGCATAGAGCGGTATGGATTCCTCGGTACCCCCTGCATTCCGTTATCGTCCGATTCATTCAATAGAGCAACCTCTGAGCAGAGCGTAACAATTTCAGATAGTAGCCTTCCACCCTCCAACCTTGTGTGTGTGAGCCTCCAGCGCATGGTTGTCATTTGCATTTCGTCATTGTCCGATACGAACATGACCCCGACATCCGTGACGCCCAGGACGCCATCATCACAGGCCTCATCTGGTAGGCAGACTTGGATCATGGCTCTTCCGAGAACCGAGAAGTCGTCATTGAGAAGTTCACAGTATTGATTTCTCCAGAGCGGTCTATCTAGGATTGGAAGTCCAGCTTGCACTCCATCCGGATGTCCATTATCTCCACTTTGAGTATCAGCTCTAAACACGTCCGAATGCTCCATGCTGTCAGCAACACTTGTGTCGGACACGGCAGTGCCAGAGGTACTGTAACCATGAACATCGCGTTGATCCTCTGTAGACCCGCAGCTATCATCGTCGGACGAATAGAGCCTATCATCTCGCTCATCTTCATCTGATGCAGTAGGAAGTACTCGCTGTGTTCCCGGATCACATAATTCTACATGTACATCGTTCGAACTCCCACCACTCTCATAGTTACCATCGACTTGAGCCTACATGAAATGGGTCGCATGTTCTCCTGTCGGCTGGCAGCCGACAACCTTGGTTATTGGGACGGAGGTCTCGATTGGTCTGACCTTATATCCACTCCAGAGTATTTTGAATCCAACACAACGTTTGAGTGTCATGAATTCAGGAATCTCGCAATAAGCACTCTGATCCTAGAAATCATCGACGACATGCAGTAGCTTCACAATGAGGAAGAAGCTGTGTGGAACGCGAAAGCCTTCCCAGTAATCCTTCGGAGTGCATTGTACAATTGTACCTACACCAGCATAGAGCAGATCCGTGCCCACAGTCTGTAGTAGTGAGACATCCATATTGACAGTGAGTGACAAGAATTGTTGTATGGGTTTTTCATCTGTGACCACTTGTATCGGCTGCCGGCCGATACCAGCAGAAGAAGACCCTTCAGACTCTGCATGGGGATAGATGTTCTCTGCCTCCCACACGATTGACCTTCCTGGGCAGTGTTGCAGGAACACCATGTCTCCCTCAGGAAACGGAAGAGGCATATCGAGGTTATTTGGAATGTCTAGGACATGAACGCGTACGAGGTAGGGATCGTGGCTCACCACCCTTTCTACGACTGCCCTTCCGGAGTAGTATAATCCCTCCAGTGTAAGAGCCACAACAACTCCCTTCTGCATTTTCAGTCTTCCTAAGCCTCCATTTTTCGTGAATGCCTCAATAGGACTCGCACCCGATGTCCAGTCATCAGATCCACTCATGATTTGAAATCGGAGTCAAAACCCACAATGTCAGAATCTCTGTCAGACCCGTGATGACCTTATCGGCTGGCAGCCGATACGTCTGTGTACCTGGTGCTTCACAACCTTCCTGGTACAGAAATTGGTATCGGCTGGTAGCCGATACCACTGTCCGTACGGCAAAGCACAGAGGCAGGACTGTACAGCTAGAACTTTGGGGATCATGCACGAAGCTAGATTTTGCGCTTCCTATGATCTAGGCACTGTCCATAGATGCTCTGACCAGTAAAAATAATGAAATGGAAACACATGTGCAACCGAATAGGAAATCCTGAACCTCTGTCAAGCAACTAATTTCCGAGAATGCTCCTGACTACTACTGCAATTAGAATCCTACTGCAATTCAAATGTAGCTTGGAGCAATTCAAATCCCACTGCAAATCCTACGTAAGCCTAAACGCCAAATAACAACTGTCGAAGAGCGCTTCCTGAACCCGGAGACTACTCAATGCTGCACTTAACCGAGGTCTACTGAATTCCCTGTCACGTTGCATTCCTCATAAACATTCCACAACAAGCCACTGCAATTCCCTGACGGTTCTTGGACGCTCTGAGTGCGTGTGTGGGGCAAATGAAAATGAAAATGGAAGTCCTCCAAGATCTGATCCTAGGTGAGCAAGTCTGAAACTAAATTTGGTGCCTGAAATTTGAATCTAGAAGAGGATGAAGTTGTGGTGATTGCAAGAGAGACAAGTCCGTGCATTGGGAGATCGTGTTGGGAAACATACGCATCTCTGCAATGAGTGTTCGTAACTTCCATGTACTTTGCTGGATGTGGAGTACATGCTAACGGATGAAAACCTGCGATGGATGAAATTTATGGAAGAACGGACTTGGTTTGTCATGATTGCGCCTACCGGCTGGCAGCCGAGGATTTAGGAGGTATACACCCCTGGCCACTTTCATTTTCTCTCATTTGCCATTAGCGTCTCCTGCTCTCTCTCTGTCACTCACTCTCAGCCTCACTAACTCTCACTCTGCCATTCTCCCTCCTTCAGTCCGGCTTGTAGCTAACATCCCCTCGCAAAGCAAAGCAGCAGCCGATACATCCTAGCGTAGCCGATAC
The DNA here is from genome assembly GCA_963969395.1 of Pseudoscleropodium purum. Lineage (NCBI taxonomy): Eukaryota > Viridiplantae > Streptophyta > Bryopsida > Hypnales > Brachytheciaceae > Pseudoscleropodium > Pseudoscleropodium purum. The sequence goes on from OZ017795.1 coordinate 24,887,459, forward strand.
GCATTTCTGGCCAACCGATAGTGAAGGAGAGCGAGGCAAGCGTGCTTTTTCAGCAGCCGACAAGTCATCTTCAGCAGCCGATACGCGACAGAGTCCATTGGCGATGGCGTCCTCCGATTTGGCGACTAAGAGGTACTTTTCACTACATGTATCGGCTGCTAGCTGATACACTATCATTTGCTATATCATATAGGATAGCCATTTAGATTCTGAGGCACCTATTACTTGCTATATCGGCTGGCAGCCGACATACATTGCAGCACTCACTAGGAGCCTGAGCTTAAGCTATGTTGGCTGGCAGCCGATATGATCCCGGGACGGTTGACTTAGGAATTTCTAGAAATGTCTTCTGACGGTAGGGTTTAGGGACTCAGAGGTTGTATCGGTTGGCAGCCGATACAGTGGATGCACAAAGTGAAGGTGCATAGTGTGAGTGTACTGAGAATTAAATTGTATTGTTCTGTAGGAAACCGACTCTCTTGGCCCGCCTTTTGGGAAAGCAAATCCCAAACTCTCGGATATTGGGAGACGGGTATCCACCGAGGGCAACATGGCGAGCGATTGAGGCCATCCAAGAATGGGGTCTGTGTTGGAGGCAGTTACCCGACACGACAGTGGAGATCGTATGCTCCTTCAAGCTGAAAGGGAACATGACCCCTGACAAAGGAAGTGTATTGTCCGTCATGGCTGTTGGCGATTCTGTGCACGTCATGATATGCTTGATGCCACTGGGAAGCACGGATGGAGTTGCCGATTATTTCGCGATGGAATTGCCGGTGAACAAGTGCACGGAGGAGGTCTGTGGAGAGAAGTCAATGACGATGGGCATGACGTTCGAGGGAAACACGCTGTCCAGTGCAGAGGAGCTCATCCAGGGCTGGGAGTGCTTGAAGATAGAGCGCGATGAACACAATGCATTCATCGCTCGTGAGTTGGAGAAGGGGAAGAAAAAGGTACCCTCGGCGAGGAAGCAAGTGGCGGCGAGAGTGACTGAAGACGCTGCTACTGATCTGCAGGAGACCGGGTTGCCCAGCAAACTGAAGAAAAAAGCGAAGGCCAGGGACGACCCCAACAAGTCGCTGAAGCTGACACTCGACGAGGCACTCCGGCGTGGAAATCATCTCACAACCAAGACGAAGGAGAACGAGGTGAACGCTATTTACCACGCGTTAGAAATGGGGCTCTTGCACGCGTTTCCTTACAAAAAGCAGCGTCTTCCGGGGGTCATTCACTCGAACAAATTCCACATTGCACCGGACGAGTTGAAGTACCAGAAGATTGCAAAAGACCAACTTGGCCAGGTAATTCGACGATCACTTCCATCCTTTACTGGTTTTTATCTTCCCATATAATGTATCGACTGGCAGCCGACATCTGTAGCTGGTCTTTAATATTTTGGCCTTCTCTCAATTCAGGTGAAGACCATGTACAAGGGATACGGGTCCATCAGGAAGAAGCCGTAAATCCATGGGATTCCTCTGAAGCGGGCTCCACTACCAACGGACAAAGGGCTAGACGCCGTGATGGATGAGTGTCCCGAGAAGGAACAGACTGTTGTTGTCGACAGCATCTCAATGCCATGGTGGAAGGCGCCAAATGTCCATTGGTATATCATTGGTGGGCAACACACAGTGACGGCCTGTCGAGAATTGGCCGAGCAATATCCGGACGGCTCTAAAGCCAAAACCGACCTCCTGGAGTTCGAGGTCATTCCGGTATTCAGTAGAGACCCGGACACACTCGTCAGAGTCTCCAATGCCCTCAATCTCAACATCGCGGAGAAAGTGGCAAAGGAGACCTTCAGATCCTGCGCAGAGATGGGAAGAGCGGCGTGGGTGCAGGCGGGGTGCCCAGAGCCGCATCATGGAGGTGGAAAGCCGTCAGCAGCATTTGAGGTAATTCCCACGCACCTTTATTTTTTTCTCCCTTTTGATTAATATATTATGTATCGGCTGGCAGCCGATACCATTCTCGCATGTTCTAAACATTGCAGTAGAACTCCTCCAGGCTACGAAGCTAAAGGTGATGGCGCACTTCATGGATGAGAAGGTGTCCTCCAAGTTGCCCCTCATCTTCATCAAGGAGACCACCTGGGTGCTATGGACGGAGGTCTTCGATGCGTGGGAGAACGGGGAGCTTATTGGAGATGATGGGACTGTGCCGAATCTCCTCGTCAATCGGAAGCCACTCACTCACATCACCAAAACGGATCTCACGCCAACATTGGGGCTTCGGGATTCGGATCTATGCGAGCTAGGGCGGGAGATCGTTGCACTTCGCGTGAGCATCAAGAACACCGCGAAGGCCAAGTCCTCGGGGAAGATCACTCTCTTCGACTGGTGCAAGGACAAAAAGCTGGACAGAATCGTCATGAACGAGATCATGTGGACCAGGAAGAAGCATCCCCTTCCCTGCAAGGACCAAAATTGGACCCCATATACTGACAAGGATTGGATGGAGCTTGCTAAAAATGAGGGGTACTCAGCGGCCGTAGTCCGAAACGTCTGGAAGGACATGATGAAGTTCACAGACGCCAACAACTGGTTGAAGGGGCGAATGAACCCTATGAATCCAACGACGGACAAGTTGAAGGATGGCAAGGCGCCGGGGGTCTTCTTCACGACGTTGGTGAACTACGCCAAAGTTGAAATGCCTCCAACGCGTGGGAAGTCCGCCGACCTGAAATACGACTGCTATGTCGGAGAGAGTATTCCTGAGGTGGTCGACTTCGTCCGTCAATCGAAGAGGAATATGGCGCTGGAACCCGAGGACAAAAAATTCATTGTCCTCTTTGGGTATACAGATATGGGGGAACCGGCTCCAGTGAACAAGAACGATCTGCTCGATCTAGCACTGGCCGCTGAAATCCCTGAGGTGGACGGTCCGAATATCGAAGAGACCAAAGCGTACATCCCCCTGCCAATGCTCCTTATCGGGAACTCGCGTTTCCGAGATTCTGTCGCGACGGCCTCGTCCTCGTCCTCGTCCTCTTGGTACTACCATTCGGTGTACTATCAACCATCTCCCCGTGGAGGCTTTCAGAAGGCGGAGATTGAATCCATGCCTATGGTCACTCTGTCCTTGACCTTCCCGAAACCCGAGGACAGATCCAGTATTTTCCCGGTCTTCAAGCGCTTCACTGGGATCAACAAGGCGCCCGATTGGTTCAATGTCGACGTTGAGGGCGAGGTCGACTGGAATGGCGGGATGTGCGGGGTTGGTCATGGACTTCTAGAGAAACTGATGATGCCGACCCTAAAATCCAAGGATGCCACCGTCATCAACATTTGGGGGGGCGGGAACATCACGGAGATCGCTCTGGTAAGTTTTCTTATCCCTTCCTCACATTTGCATTGTTCAGAGGAAGTGAAATCCTGTCGGTTGGCAACCGATACAACATGTTACTCACTTGTACTCCATAGGTTCGCAGAGGAATGGGCAGGCCGTCATGGAGTTCGTTCAGGAGGAGGACGGATTGCAGAAGGCCACGGAACGTGTGAGGGGAATGAACCTCATCTCCTCGGCTTCCTTGGGACCTTCTTCAGGGACGCCTGCGCTGACAGACCGAGGGGGCGCAAGCGGATTGGGGCAAGTGTCGCTTGCGGCATCACATCAGCAACCGCGGCCAATCTCAACCCTCAATCTGACGAAGACTCCCGGTGGCGCAGCGGCGCGAAGACGGCCGCAGGGTCAGTCTCAGGAGCGACCAAAAATTCAGACGTTTCTAATTGACTCAGACAGTGATGGCACCCCGAAAGAGACACTCATTCGAAGGCAGCGGCAACGAAGTCCTTCATCTCCGTGGCGTTCTCTCAATCTCCCCCCGGCTCCAAATTCGGAGACGCTCGGGATGCTCCGACCGGAAAATTCATCGGTCGCAATGGTCGTGGACTTGTACGTTCAGCCACCGTCAGAGGAGATTCGCAGGATTCCACAGGCTCCAGTGGTCAGTCCTACGACAGAGCATCAAGTGGGAGTCACTGCAATTGGCCACCCGGCTACTGCAGCTAACATTAGTATCGGCTGCCAACCGACACCCATGGTGGTTTCCCCGCCTGAACCACGACGGGGAAGAAGCAAGGGGGCCACGCTCGAAAAGGAGTCGGAGTCGGCGGACTCGCGGAGGTCAACTCGGGTTCAGCAAAAGCGAAAACGACCGAGTGACAAGGAAGACGGTGGCGCGGCGGCGCGGGAACAGGACTTCCCAAATGAAGCGATGTCTCTCGCTCGATCTCAAAGGCAGGCTCAGACTGGAGGTTCGTAGGCGATAAACATGCTCCGCGATGTTTGTGGAGTATCTAAAATAGCTCATGTATACGTAGCACTGCTTGGCTCAGACTTGTGCGTAGACTTGTCAGTAAGAGCCTTCATCTCGACAGACTAGAGTACTTATGGACTGTGTCGGCTGCTAGCCAATATGGTATACAAATGTTTTGTCATGTACCTAAGTTCATTGCTTCTCATGCTCTTTGTATTTCGTTTTGCAATGCAGATGATGACTCCAAATCTTCTGAGAAATTCCCCGCCACCGCGTCTGAAGATTGGCAGGAGTGTGACAAACCAGCTCTAGAAGAAAGGGCAGGGAACACGTCTAGTGCTGGCCCGTCTCAGGTAGCGACTCCGAAGTTGTTTCTTTTCCTTGAGGTTCAGGGAACTCTACTCTTCTATGAGCCCCTTATTTTTAAAGGGAAAAGTATGCATCAGAGGTCGCAAGTAAGACCTCGACCAGGTCTTCAGGAGTTCATCAGGTTCTGTAAGGGTCAGGACATTCAGATCGTTTATTGGTCGCATTTACCCAAGAAGACTCTTAAGCAGTGTCTTCATAACCTGAAATGGATGGTACCGGATATCGGAGACAATTACCTGGCTTTTGGACAAGAGTACTGTGACGAGAGTGCTTATCGAGACCCTCAGAATCCCACACGACCAATTTTTCTGAAGCGTCTCGTAAGGATTCTCGTGTCATCCTCCTTGTACTATAATGGGGCCACGATCAACAACTCATTGATCGTGGATCACGAGCCCTATCGGAACGTTTTGAATCAGCCATATAGTGCGATTCATCCACCCCCGGTTACTATGTATTCGGAGGGTTCACTGAAGGGTGGAAAATTGCCTTATCTTTAGGCGAAGCTCATCCCGTTCATTGAACGGTTTTTGTCTTCGGGACTCACGGTCCCAGAGTTCTGTCTAAAGAACTCTTCAATTGGGAGTGCACGCTGTATGCCGGGCTCTCCTCTTCATAATCAGCTCGTGAATGTGACACCGCCATATCAAAAGGGATTCGAGGTGCCATATTCACTGGAGGAGCTGCAGGCCATGGGAGTTCCTAGCCCACGGGTCCTAATGGAGGAGGCGTAGTGTATCGGCTGCCAGCCGACACATATTTCTGTAGATTGTATATATTCTCTGTAAATAAAGGAGGACGTCTAGAGACTACATCTTTTTTGTACATTATTTTCTTTTGTATTGATTAATCAATTTTCTTGTAATGAAGGCATTTCAGTCCGATTTTTCCTAAAGCTTGCGCATGGAACACTCACTCTCAAAGCATTCAAATGTTTCCTTTGAGAGTTTCAGCATTAGGTCTTGGTCATTCTAATCAAGTGATCGCAATAATGTAAGTGCAGGCATTCACTCATCTGTGCACAATCTATCTGGCACCTTTTGCTTGTTTCTCAATATGAATTATTGGCTGCTGTCGTGTGTCAGGCCGCAGTATCGACTGCCAGCCGATATCAACTGGCTTGTCTTCTTTCAGTGGATGTTGATGTTGTATAATCTTGTAGCAACTAACTCATGTTCTGTTCAAGAGTCCAACGTGGGCCATCCACAGTCGTTCAAGAAATGTGTGGTTCTATACGTCACGGGACTACTTTGTTATCTCGACCCGAATATCGAGGTGGACAAGTCGGACCCGCACAGAAATGTCATTAAAAGGCCAGGGCTAGTTGCAATGTTCATGATACTGTTTGAAAAGTTCCACGTAGGAATTTGGTCCAGGATGCCAATAGTTGATCTTAGGCCTCTGCTTGCGCACTTGCTTCCAAAACATGTCAGAGACAACCTAGCGTTCGTTTATGGCAGAGAGTACTGTATAGATAGCCAGAATTTCCCGTGGTGCTACAAAATGCTCTCAATACTTCACACTAAGAGACCATCCAGGATGACATGCTTCACGGACCAAGTGCTCATGGTCGATGTGTGCCCGCTTTCGCTCAGGAGGACGCCGGATCTGGCGTGCTATATTCCGTTACCATTTACGGGGAATCTCAATTTCCTGAATATTAGTAGAGTTATTCCGAACATTTCAACGGATATTATTCCATTCATTTATCCCATGCACGAGCATGAGTCAGTCTCGGAATACATGAAAGGCGCAATCAGACCGGGACAATTACACTATAATGAGGTTGCACAGTCAATCAAGTACGGGAAGCCAAACTGGAATGGGATATTCTGGTGATTTGCCCTACATGGTGTCAGCCGCCAGCCGATACCCTTGCAGACTGAAATCGGGGGGGGCTTGAATACCTTCCAATCTCGTCCCCTTTACCTTATTCACAAATTTGAACTGCTTTATTGTCAACGCCAATCTTATCGAATCAACTGCCTCTTCACTTCAAGACCTGTTCTCTGAAGTTTTCTGGGGGGGATATCGGCTACCAGCTGATACGAGCAATTCAGTTCATTGGATCGGATGGACTCAGGGTTTAGGGTTTAAGGAGGAGCATTTGTTGCTCTTCATCTTACAGATGGCTGCCATAGTCGATTTTCATAGTTTACGTAGTGCAAACACTTTCATAGATCTAGGTGCTTTAGAGAATGATGTTAGGAATCGGTTGGCAGTATCAAGCGCCAGCTGATACTTTGTTCCAAATTTGGACACAGCATAGGAGCTTATGAAATTATTCATTTAACTACTAATTGTAGGCTCTGAACTCAATAACTTGCCGTGTGTTGTGGTACTTTGGTTTGTTTAGTGGTTGCGTCCATTTCTGTTCATTGCTTATGACACACAAATCTATGCATTCGACTATATCGGCTGACGGCCGATTTATTTCTGGACTATGGATTTGTCCATAATTAGTTAAATATCAGTTCTTCTTAGAGCTTGTCAAGAATGATCAAGTCGTCAACATCAGCTATCAATGCCTTAACGTAGCACATGATGCTCTGATACCATGTGATAGAGTGGAACAAGCAAGCATGCACAGATATATATGTGTACAATGGTTTTATTAATAATTAAAAATGTTTGTGATAGCCTTCTTATAGAAGGAGAGAACACTGCTACTGTAACTTAACGGTGTCTGTAACAGGCGTGACTGTTGAGTCTCAGTTACAGTCTAAATGCACTAACAGTGACACCATCTAATTTCCTTCAATTCAAGTCCTACAACATTACTGAAAGCGTCGAACACATAGAATCGGAAATCAATACACTGGTTCTAGTCGTGCAATCCTTCATGCATGACTCGTGACCATCTGAAGTGAGCAGCAAGCTAAATAATTCCCACGGTTCACATCCAGAATGTAATGGCAAATCCAGCAAGATTGTAGTGTGCTTAGAAAAACTCTGCAAGTTGGATGCCAAGTTGCCCACCGGGCTCAGCACGAAGGACTCTAGCTGGACAGTTTGTGTGGAATTCCAGTGCTTGCAATAGCTGCCTCGTCTTGCTCTGCAAGGCGTCGGCCATTCCCTGAAAAAGCTCTGCAAGGCCACGTTCGTTCCAGATTGCAGCCAACTGCAAGCTTCAGGCTATGGAAAAGTTAATTTCTCTAACGCTAAATTCTCCGACAGTTCCCACCCAGGTTAACAACAGAACTATGTTCATGTAGGGTTATGTAAGAAATATACCTGCGACGTGAAGATAATGTGCTTTAATTCTCCTTTAACTATTGTCGAGTTTGAAAGTGCTACCTGAAATAAAGCTAAGACATTGACATCTGAGCTGATGCGATTGCGCAGATAGATGGCAAACTGGGCAAGAAGGTTTAGAAAGTAAATCTTGTAAGGAAATGATATAAGGATGGTTAGGGCGGGGATTCACCTTTGTTGGACATATGAATGCTCGGACCCTCGCAAAAATTATTTCCAAGCTTGTTGCATAATTAAGAAAAGTCTCCTACAGCAGACCTTTCAGCCCATCAAATCCAAATTTCAATAACTTGAGCATTAACCAACATACCTACAGGAATGCTTAACCCTAACTCCCTGAACCCTAAAGCTATGTGCACAGAAGTTCTCTTCTGGAGGTACCTCAACATAAGGACGCCGTGGCAGCTGTTGCATGCCGCACGAATTCTCGAACAAGCATTCTCTTCAATATGAGTGCGAACAAGAGAAGCTACAATGTAAATTCAAATGTAAATACTTGGAACTTCAGTGCCTTCATAGAGTCAAACAGTGCTGTCTTAACATATTTATTTATGAAGTATGATTCTACAAACCATATTGAAACGAGTCCGATCTCCGACTTTGCCTTACTGAGAAGCGTATTTTGATGGCAGAAAGATAGAAGGAAATTTCCACTTCAAAACCTGCTTGAGAGCCAGGAAGCCGCCTTGAAAGACATGAACGACGAATACGAGAAGGTCAGTTTTGATGTTTCCTTCTTAAATTAGGTTGAATCTTCTTATTTGATTAGTGCGAGGGTCTTTTTACACACTTACTGTAACTGTTTCGTTGAACCTTTATGACAGATAATCGAAGAGGCCGACAAGACACACGTCCTGAGGTCACAACTACAGAAGGAAAATGAAGAGGGCGATGGGAATCATGGACGACAGGGATGATGCCACCAGATGAGTTTAGATGATTTATGATGAAGAAGTTGAGCAAACGTCGAGAAAGTATTCCAAGGAACTTACAGACCAGTGACATCGAGTGGAGGCTGTTTTTGCGAAAATGTCCGACGAGAAATCCATTCTCCCGAAGTCTCAAAGCGTTAGGAGATCAGATTACTGCTGCCGAAGCTTACGACTATAGACTTTACGACGTCCTTCTGGTAATATGCTTGCTTCTGGCTTGATCACAATTTTCACATACAAGTTAGAGGCAGAAAAACGTCATTAGAGCATTAATATTTCTAACCTTCTCCATACGCCGCTCATATGATATCTGACATACGAAGCGGACCTGCCACGTCAGAGTGCCCAAGTCACAGCTAAACAGTGATTGGATCTCCCAACTGATCAAACGAAGGTGTACCAACCAGGAGGGCCACAACCACGACCTATGACAGGCACCCCCTTCGGATGATTTCCGTCACCACCCGAACCACGATCATCAATACCAACCCTGGATGAAGAAAGTTTCATACCCTGGCTGCCCTCGTCTTCTGTGAGGGTTGTTTGCAGGAGGAAGACGAAGCTCACTTGCCGATAGAGCTTTGCGTTGGCACCTGCGCATGGTTGGCGTGGGGTGCTGATTTACCTTCTACGCTTCGTTGTTGACGCCGATCTTGAGGTTTGTGCACTCCTAAATCTCTTGCTTGTGAATGCAGCTAGTCTAGGCTTCTCCCCTGGCGTGTTTCGTCGCTTCCTTTGCACTTCAAGGGTTGGGGTTGCTCTGTTGTCGGTTGCCGCTCTGAATTCGAGCTTGTGATGTGGGTATTGCATTGTGTACCTCGTTCATTACCGATCTCCGTAATCGAATCTTGGTGCTGGGAGTGTGGTTGGCTTGATTTTACTTACTCTTTGATTCTGCTGAATTCGACGTTTGCTTTGATTTCGTAAGGGTAATATCGCTAGTCGTTGTAATGCGTGAGACACGTAATAGTCCGCGTTTTGAATACCAGGGACGCGGAGTCTTGCCTCATTGTGCTTGAGATGCATTTGGGATGTGACGTACTCTGAAACTTAGTGGTTGACATATCTCATATGTCGTCATTCACGTATTTCGGTCAATACAATTGGTGACTTCGGCGTTTCACAAGTTTCCCTTCACTAGAAATTCTTCGTTGACATCCATTATCCAGGAATTTATAGAACCGGTCCGGTGATTACGGAAGAAATCTCACACTCTTGTTGATGGCCGTGCTTGCAGAGATTTCTGGAATCCCCATCGACATTGCATATCCATAGCGTGGGTAGTTCGGAACAGCCATGGGACAATGGAGCTGGCGATCGGCGGCGGCACTGCTGCTGGCGATGCTGTGTGTCGCGGCGACGGTGTCGACAACGTATGCAGCGGACATCGATGAGAAGGATGTGCTGGTGTTGGGCGGTGGCAACTTCTCGGATGTGGTGAAGAGCAACAAGTACGTCTTGGCGGAGTTTTATGCGCCGTGGTGCGGGCATTGCCAGACTTTGGCTCCCGAGTATGCCCAGGCCGCGACCATCTTGAAGAAGGATGGTGTGGTGCTGGCCAAGGTGGACGCCACAGAGCATGCAGAATTGGGTCAGGAGTACCAAGTTCGCGGTTTTCCGACCTTGCTGTTCTTCGTGAACGGCGTGCACAAGCCCTACTCGGGCGGTCGCAAGGCAGACGAGATCGTGAGCTGGGTGCAGAAGAAGACTGGACCTGCGGTGCAGGTTTTCAAGTCTGCTGCCGATGCTGAAAAGGCGTTGGCGGTGGAGACCCCGATCGCCGTGGCATACCTCGAGAGTCTGGAGGACGAAAATGCCAAGGCGTATGTGGTCACGGCCGAGAGCGAGGAAGGTGTGACGTTCTTCATGACCGACGACAAGGAGGTGGCGAAGAAGTTTGGTCTGGGCGAGAAGACACCGTCGCTGGTGGTGCTGAAGAAGCAGGCGGAGAAGGTGTCCGTCTTCGAGGAGGCGAAGTTCTCGGCGGAGAGCTTGAGCAGTTTCGTGGCGAAGAACAAGCTTCCTCTGGTGATCACATTCAGTCGGGAAACTGCGCAGTCGATCTTCTCGTCGGACATCCAGAAGCAGCTGATTCTGTTCGCCGGCAAGGAGGAGTACACGAAGGTTTCTGCGGCGTACGAAGAGGCCGCGAAGTCTTTCAAGGGGCAGATCATCTTCGTGCTGGTGGACCTGGCGAACAGGGAAGTGGCCGCCCCCGTGCTGGAGTTTTTCTCACTGACGGGCGATACGACGAAGTTGATGGGGTTTGTCCCGGAGGCGAGCGGCTTGAAGTTCGGTTACGAGGGCGACTTCAGCGAGAAGTCTTTGAAGGCGTTTGGGGAGAAGTTCGTGGCGGACGCGCTGGAGCCTTACTTCAAGTCGGAGGAGATTCCGGAGACGGATGATGAGGCCGTGAAGGTGGTGGTGGGCAAGTCATTCGATTCCATTGTGCTGGACGAGTCGAAGGACGTGCTGCTGGAGGTTTACGCACCGTGGTGCGGGCACTGCCAGACGTTGGAGCCCGAGTACAAGAAGCTGGCGGAGCTTCTGAAGGACGTGAAGTCTATTGTGGTGGCGAAGATGGACGGCACGAAGAACGAGCATGCGCGTGCGAAGATCGAGGGCTTCCCGACCGTTTTACTCTTTCCCGCGGGCAAGAAGAAGAGCGAGGAGCCCATCTCCGCAGGCTCTTACCGCACCACCGCCGGCTTGGGCAAGTTCCTGAAGGAGCATGCCACCATCGCCTTCACGGCCGATCTCCCCGAGTACGTGGAGCCCAAGGAAGAGACACCTGAAGAGGAACACGGAGTAATCGAGGAACCTTTGGACCACTTGGAGGAAACAGTGCAGGAGACAGAGCCGAAAGACGAGCTTTGAAATTCTCTTGCAAATCTCTCTTGCCAATTGCACACAGGCAGCCGCATCTTCGATAGGATTCCCTGTTGGAATCGAAGAGCCGCGTTTGTAACTAGCGTAGTGATGTTAGAGTAAGGCCATAACCTCTATTCCGTGTGACGTGGTAGTATTGCCATGGATATCAAAGTAACCACCTGAGTGGGTGATTTCCAAAGGTCGTGTCTCAGTTACCGGTATTCTGCAAATGCTTGGAATGGTAGTCTGCTGCGGGAGTTTGTATTGTTTCGGGGGGTAGGATTGGAGTGTTGACGCAGTTTGCAGTTTTCTATGAAATGAGATGCTTAGATAGTTCGAGTACAGAGTAAGTTATCTGAACTAACTTCCATTTCGATTATGGTTTCGTGGTCTAGTTCTCTTCGAGAGGATGAACTGCCCCCTCCTTACTCAAATTTCACTCCTTACCAACCTCACCTTGCTTGATAATTTGAACTGAACGCGCAGATGGCTTATGCAGGGCATTATGACCGTGACATTCAACTATCAATGCCTTGATTGGGAGTTTCGTCGCCTTTACATTGCAATGTGAAGGGCTTTGAGTCCATGAAGAAGCTGGTACAATATAACGGTACTATGTAGGGTTGCAAGTTCCATATAGTCCAATCGAAGAGGACTAGGCCTATCTGATATTGTCATTACCAGCTTCCAGGTTTTAGGGCTTAGGGTATATGAATAAGACGAGATTAGTATCAACAATTTAATATAATGGTGAAGTAATTATCGAGAAGATTGACGATGGATCTAACCACATTTTAATCTGTTGAAAAAAAGGCCAATTCATAGTGCAGCAAATCTGGCATTGGAACAAATCATACACTGGATTATACATCAAAAAGAATGAAGTGATAGAGTACCGGTACTCTCCCTGAAAGACTGCTACCTCTCTTTGTAATGGCAAATGGAGGAAAGCAGTACCAATCTTTTTGCTAGAGGATTGTACATTAATCAAACATTCCAATTTGAGATTTGCGGTTTAGACCAAGTTGCTCGCATTCCTTGTATGTGGACGAGGCATGAGGGTGCACATCCGACTTTGTCAAATTTGTGTTTAAGCCATGATATTCAATTCATCCATGATCAACGAGGGCTTCTTGCAAATAGTTGATCAACCTTTTGTCTGGATCAAATTCTTTTTTTCTGCAAGGACTTCAACGACACCTGGATTCCATGGTTGGAGAATGTTAAGGTGGGTGGAAACTAGGCATTGGTATTTCTCTAGCAATTTCTTAGTGCAATTGCAATTGTGGCATCGGGTTCTATTAATTCACTCAAGCAGAAGCCTAAACATAGTTATGGTTATTGACAAGGGATTTAAAATTGCTCTGCATGAATTGTAAATTGTGGAGCACGTGGTAGCCGTCCAGGACTAGACTACTGGCTGTACATTTGGTGAACCCATCTCCTCATTTCCCCGTGAGAAATTATAGAAACTCATTACCTACTTTGGAGATTATTTTTGAAAAAATTGGAATCATGGATCCTGAATTAGCTTCGGGATCAGAGGTCACAATAAACAAAATTAACCACCCCACAATGGAGGGAGTTTTTTGCACCATATATTTTGGCCCAACAAGCCCATGTTTGGTCGCGCCCTGGCCATGGTACAACATTCTTTACTAGACTCACAGTGCATTGGAAGTTGAGGCCAATGCATGCCAGTGGCAATTCTGACTGGGCAGGAATGGGCTGCACTTCTGATAATGGATTGGAAATTGTGCAGTGCATGGACACATGTACCCACGTGTTTGGGGCAAATGATAACTTCGTACCGGACAGTGGACAACGCTGGCCATGGCCACAACGTGCAGGATGACTTTTGATCACCCAATTTTGATTCTCTAAGGTTGTCTGCTCTAGCTGATTGCCGTTTCGGGGAAGCTAAATTCCTCGGAATAATTTTTAGGAATTTTAGTAGGAAGAAAAATCGAACTTGCATCTAAAGTAAACTAGCCTGTGACAGGCAGAATGATTGGTTTGCCTTGTTGACATTTTAGAAAAAAATTATGTATATACTTTTTCATATAAAGACAAACATAAGAATTGTAGAGAGTAACTAAATTTTATGTTTTTGACATAGTATAAATTTGTTATGAATTGTTAAAGTATGTTGCCCAATTGGTCAAAAACAACCTCCAAACTCCCCTCAAACCATGAGGAAGTGTATCCATAATGGTCATCTTACCATTTAAAGCAATCTCAATATTTCCTAACATGGCCATGATATAAAGGAATTAAAAAATTAGTTCTTTATTAGGAAAATTGTGCCATGGGTTGGTGTAAGACTATCATGGGTGTTATTTTAGGTGTCTACATTGGGTGGTTTGCTTGTCAAGGGCTAGTTTACCTTAACACGAGTTGTTTCATATTTTTTGGACCTTTGTGGAATTAGTTACAAATTTTTGAAGTTGAAATACAATAGTCATTGAAAGCGACCACCTCTTGAAATGTACATTGTTGGTACATTGAAGAAAGCAAAATATATCACTATGTTGTGATCCTTTTTAGATGATGGGTGCTTTTAGAGCAAACTACCTTACCCCTTTGGTTCACATAGAATAATGCATCTACATATTCCACTCTATGCAATTTATTTGGAAATATAGTAACAATGAAAACGTAGAAATATTCAAGGGATCTTTTTTTTTTGTAGATTGGTAGTAGCTTTGATATAAACAACTAGGATTCTATTGATCTCCATGCTATGAGTAACGACTATTCAATAGAAGAAAATTTTATTGCAATCAACATAGGTTAGATGATATTTTTATAAATTACGTTTACTGCAATACAATTTTCTAAAACTTGTATTGCTATAAATGCAGTTTTAAGAAAATATCAGCTAGCTTGTGTTGACTACAACATAATTTTCTTTTAGTGATTGCAAATAGAAGATTTCAACAAGCCTATTTCTAACTTGAGAGACCTTAACACCAAAAATTCAAACCTCATATAGATGTGAGAATTTAAAAGGAGTTGTCTTCAGAATGTGTCGCCTTCCTATGGAAAACAAGCAAGCAATAGAACAACAAATACAAAGTACAAAGTAAAAGCCACTATGGTCATAGAGGTGAGTTGATTACATGCTTCAATGGATAAAATAGCTTCCATTAGAAGTAATTAATTGTTGAAGTTTAAAGTTTGTTTTTTCAACAAAACTTTATGTCATGTGCAATAGTTTCTTCACTCATTCTGAACAAAAGATTTCAAAAAATAATTATTGCAAGTCATAATAAGATTATTTCAATTTCCATCTCAATGCGTGCATCTTAGGAATTTTATAAAAAAAAATTTATCATTTTTCTATTTCAATTGGATGGATTGGTGTATGTTCAAAAACCTATCCATTCTATTTTGATTAATTCCATAACCCCTAAAGTTTTAAGAGTACCATTGAGGGACAATTAAAGATTTCGTTTGGTTTCTATAATTTCAATCTTTAGCATGATTTTTTTAATTCTTTTTTAAGATACCAAAAAAATTAACTTTGAGGGAATATAACTTTTTTAAATTTAAATTGATGCCTTAGAGCAAAAGTTATGCCACACAAAGTTCAAAATAGTCAAGCTTGGACAACAAAAAAAATCACAAAAATTTGGAATAAAAAATTTAAAATTTTAGTTTTGATAAATTTTAGTTTTTTTTGTAAATAGAAAGATGTATTTACTTCATTTGTATTAGTATTGTAAAATTTATAGATAGTCTATTTTGGCAGGTAGTTGTAGCATCTTCAAAAATAACATATTGAATCCAGTATTAGAACTCAATTTTTTCACAATTTTCAAGGAAAAAACTTGTACTAGATTTAGTTTACTTGTGAACTCCTAAATGCCCAATCAATCATTTTGTAGTTGTTGTCTAGCTTTAAGAGTTGTCCAAATCTAAAAAATATATATTTTATATATTTATCAAGTAGTTTGTCAAATTGTCTTTCTATAGCTAAAAAAAGAATTTTGATTCAAACAAAACTATACCTTGGGTGACTTTTCAACACTCCAAGACATGTTCAATGTGGATTGTCTTGGAACAAAAACCTAGCCAATCAATATCAAAGGCCATCCCAAGAAAAAAAATTCATAGGTGTACTAGTGGGCAAGATTTCAAAATTGATCTTAACTCTAGTTCCAATGCATAGTTTCACCAATTTTACACTAGCATAAAACTTTCTACTTGTACTTCCAAGGCAAGCATAATACCATCATTAACCCAAAACCCTCACATTTAGATTCTTAACAAGAATGAAGACATTAATTATGAATATGTAGAAGGTTTAAACAATAGAACTTTGTATGATTTGAAGTACACCTATCACTAGTACTTAGAAAATTCCTAACTTATTCTTACATTGTCCAAACAATGCATCACAAATTGTAATGGAATCCCTTTTCATTTACCAATTCAACATGATAGAGACTAATCCTATTATTTAATAGTAAGTATGTTCAATTGCAATTTTTGGCAATTAGAAGTACATGTACTTTGGTACATGTTCAACACATTGATTTTATTGTATCTTACTGCCATTCTTAACATTCAAGAGTTGCTTTTTTTTTTTGTTCTATTACTTCTATGCCATTTGTTTTACCTTAGTGGACTGCATGAAAATTGAGGTTCCCTCACAATATTGTTATAAAGTTGTGGTTTCAAATTTCTTCCAACTTTTTCTAACATCTTCCAAGAAAAGTGAATTTGTTTGGTGGTTACATGCCATTGATTCTTAGACAGTAACAAATTGGGTTTGCAAAGGATTGCAAATAAACCACCTTTACTTTTGGTCTACAATGCAGTGAACTTCTGTTTTTGTGCAGTACCATATAAATTTAACCAAAAAAAATCATACACCAAACAAACATTAAAGCATTTTGAATGAAAAATTCTGGGCAGGAACCCTTAGGGAGTATCGTATTCAATATCTTATTAGTATGGCTTCCCGCAAATTGAAGCAGTATGCTCCGGTTTTCTCTCTGGACAGTCAAGCACTCTGCACTCATCGGCGTCCGGCACCTCGTTTGCAGATGTACCATTTCTGTCACTAAGTCAGCTTTTTTCGCGGTACAATTCTTGTCTCTGGTTATCCATTGAAACACTTCTTGGTGTGAATCGCTAATTCAGCAGCGAGTTCTGATGTGGACCAGCTCATCAAGTTGTTGTCCACATTAAAATGCAAGCTAAGCTTCGAATCAGTCAGTGAACCAAGGACATTCGATCAATAGGTCGAAGCCAAACTTGGACTGACAGGAGACTGACGGGAGTGTTTGGTGTTTTTTCAAAAAGTATTTGTAATCGTTCCGAGGGTGGAAATGATTTCTCCGCCAATATAATGTACACTCAGAACGCAAAATAGCCTATGGCGGAGCATGAGATCATCACTAAAAAAATTGTTTTTCTCATCAGTACCTGTAATCTTTAACATGAAGAGTGCCAGCATCCCCACCCGAGTCGCCCTTGTATTTCCCCAGCACAGCCTCCGAGTTTGCTTTACAACGGTTGTACAGCACCTTCTGCGCAGTCACCCAGTTCTTCTTCTCCCCGGCCCACGTCTTGAGCACACTGGCTTGTAAGGCACGGCCATAGCTGAAGCTCAGCGTCCACGGCTTCAATGTCTGCAGGGCGTTCATGGCATTCAAGTTGATGGTCGCTTCTTCCTCACTCTGCCCTCCGCTGAGGAACATGATAGCTGGCACAGCTGGTGGGACTGTTCGTTGCAACGCGCGCACGGTGAACTTGGCTATGATCTCGCAGCTCACTTTCGGGGCATCGGATCCGGGCGTCACCATGTTGGGCTTCAGCAGCGTCCCTTCTAACAAGACGTGTTGGTCATTCAGTGCTTTGTAACAAGCGGCCAAGACGCGCTCCGTGACCTCGGCGCACTTCCGGATGTCGTGTGACCCGTCGGAGATGACTTCAGGCTCCACAATGGGAACAAGCCCATTCTCTTGGCAGAGAATAGCGTACCGGGCCAACCCCTGCGCGTTTTGCTGAATCCCAAGCTCCGAGGGCTCCGTGTGGCCGATCTTCAACACGGTTCGCCACTTCGCAAACCGAGCTCCGGCGTCGTAGTACTTCTTGCAGCGCGCGCCCAGCCCGTCGTGCCCTTGTGTGGTGGTCTCGCCGTTGGTGCCGGCTAGGGCCACGGTGCCCGTGTCCACCTTGATTCCTGTCATCACGCCACCTTCTTCCAGCAATTTGACGAAGGGCTTGCCTGCTTGGGTCTTCTGGTAGAGCGTCTCCTCGAAGACCAATACCCCGCTCAAGTACTGGTGGGTGCCGGGGGCGGTGAACAGCATCTCACGAAGAGCCTGGCGGTTGCTCTCTGTGTTCTCAACGTTAATGCTCGATAGACGGGCTCCGATGGTCGTCGTGCTTTCATCTGCAGCCAAAATGCCCTTTCCTGGCGTGCCCACGTACTTGGCCGTCCGAATGAGCTCATCTGCCGTCACACACATCAACCTAACTATAATTCAACACGCTTACATGTCGTTTGCTATTGTGCAACTTCCAGTCGGGAAGTCGAAGAATTGAACATTACGCACATGATAATAATGAGATGAGAAGAAAAAATTGAGAAAGAATGATATGAGAAAAAATCCAAATGTACAAGTCCAACCATTACTAGTATTGACCTGACTGATCTCCCTCAAGTACAAACCAACCGAACAGTTTCAAGAGCGTTCAGTTCTGATTGAGCTTCAGGCAGCTTCAGGCAAGGAATTGATCATTGCAGACATGATATTAGGTGAAAAGCGAAAATTGAGGAAGAACAAATATGCTAAAATTAGTATGTGCAAGCCCTACTAATAATGATACTATGCACATGTAGAGGCACATCGAAGTTGCAACGCAAGCCAATCCTTTAGTATTGGGATGAGCACGACGAATAAAGTCTAAGCGTTGGTAGAATAATATATGCCCGCACCTCAATTGTTACTACCTGGCGAGCGATAATGCAACTTTACCAGGAGGTAATGTATCCAGTGTTTTTAGTAATTCAGATATAATCATTGGCGAGGATTATTGAAAGAGCAAACTGGTATTATCAGGACTGTTTAACCCTGCGTCTCCAGCTTGCAGTCGTTATGAGATGGAGAGACATACCTACTCATCTGACAATTCTGATAGTTACCGAGAGTACTCAAGAAAAGAAGGGATTCAATGGTTGAGACCCAACCGCATTTCCAGCAAGCGTGTTTCTGGTGAGCGTCTTTGCTTTGTGGATTGATCGCTACACCCAGACACACAGAAGGCCTAAAATAAAAACGCTAGTCGACGTCAATCGGACTGCTGTAGACAACTTAGTTACAATAATCATGCACATTGAAATCAAACATATGATTCTCTTGCAGCTTTACATTAACTCCTGAGGTGATTACCTGCGTATTTGCCCCAGTAGGCTGACATTCTCGCTCAGGTCCCACCGTAGATGAAATTACTCTAGAATAAGTAGTCGCAGTTCAAGTTCGTTCTGTTAACAAAGGAAAAACAATTTCACTCCACTGTCTCGCAAAAACAGCAGCAACAATCTACATCCTAGATGCTGCTATGGTCACTTCAAGCTTCAGTATTCAATGGCAACTCACATCCAGATCAAAGAATACGGGACTTAACGCCAAATCACTTCCAGTTCAGTGTGGGCACTGAGAACCCACTCGCAACCTTTCAAATCAAAGGAAACATTAGATTCGAACTGGTTTTAATGACATACAGTTTTAATTGCGGTTGTGCTTTCAACCGGCGCTGCGAATACTCCGCACCTCAATTATCCTGAAAAGCATAACCTACAATCACTGGCAGCACTCTTCATAATACTCGACTTACAGACGGTAATAGTCAGAGTATAAAACAAAAATGACATTTACAATACCCAGTTGGCAATAGAACAGCTGGCATTCTTCGAGATGTTCGTTATATAATAACATGACATCCCGGAGTAAAGATATCGTTGGCATGAGCTGAGTTATCTGCTCGAGGGAGGAGCCTCTCATGCATGCTTTTCATTCCAGATACAGTAATTTATGACCCTTAATTTAGGTTCACTTAAGAGTAACTATTGAGGAATTACCTTGGAAGAACCATTTAATGCCAGGATTTATAAGATACCAGAATGAATGATATTCCTATTGAGTTTCAAGGTTACTCCAAAACACATTAGTCAGAGTATCAATTGAAGTGGAAGATAGAACTAAACAGTAACCTAGTCGGTTTGGCTCTTTGAAAAAACACTTAAAACTGATCTTCATCTACAATACAGAATTATTCATGCTGTATCACTGAGAAAACTCACTATTTGATTGGGACACAAGGGCTCACAGATCCCATTTAACCTCCGTAAAAGACTACCTAAATGAATCAAGACTATTCAAAAAAGAAAGGAAACCCTAATGGGCAAACACTTGGCCACAAAAGCATGATTGCCAAGTCCCTACATGCCCCTCCAGCCTCCGCTGCCACCTGAGTTATCACGGCCACCATATCCACCGGAGCGGTAAAGGCCACCGCCTCCACCTGCCTGTCTATCTTGAGGTGACCGTTCAGTCGCGTAATCAACTCGAATGGTGCGACCTGCTAGATCCTGGAACAGTTATCGAGAACAAACCGAGAACAAACGTCAGCAACCGAACACTACTTCGTTGTGCAGAATGACAAGACAACGATGTTTCTTTTAATTCATGTGGACAGAAAGCAAAGCAAGAGTGTCGCAAACAATAAAAACAAGCAATACATACAACAAAGACTCACCCGCCCGTCCATTGCCTGAAGTGCAGCTTCGGCTTCTTGCTCGTTAGTGAAGCTCACAAAGCCAAAACCCCTGGATCTTCCAGTGTCTCTATCACAGATGATCTTCACTGCGAACGAAACATTACAGCCTGTTAGGATTTAATAAACCCAAGCACCTGGCATTCACGGTTGCAGGATTTTTTTTCTTAAACCTCAGATTTAAACCCTAGGGTTTAAGTTCAAAAATCAATGAAACGAGGTTTGGAAGTAGTTTTCAATACACCTTTATAAATCTCGGTTAAATTTCGAACATACCTTCAACGACCTCCCCAAAAGCACTGAAAGCCTCCTTAATGTTGGCATCAGTCGTCCCCCATGCAAGACCTGAGCAACAATCAAGCATACATCAGAAAAACGAGATATAGACTATTTCGCACAATAGTATATCCACATGTAAACTATACTGTCTCGTGATTAGCTTAACATTAACGCCCAGGACTTCCCAGCTCATCGGCCCTAGTGCTGGTGGAAGAACCTTGGAGTCCCTAACAGCCAAATGGCACCGAACTGAACCATTGCCTAGTGACCTAACAAGCGGAGAAGAGTTTCTAATTGAAAACAATCTCCGGTAAAATCAAATGACTAAGGAACAACATACCACCAACGAAAAGCTTTGAGCTGGCCATGCCCCTGGAAACAAGTAACATGGCAGGAATGGCAGCGGCACCACTGTGCTGTTGCAACATGGATCGCGCCACCGACTGGCGTACCAACCCCCCGAGCTTCGCAAGAAACGCCATTGGACCTTCTTCGCAATCAACGATCACACAAACCAAAACTGCAAGAAAAAATTGAACGGAATGCAAGAAACGTCTTGCGAAACAAGAGAGCTCGATGAAGTGAGTAAGGTAGAAGCAGCAGAAGAGATTCCAGCCGCTACTGGACGAGGATGAATACTGAAGAAGTATTGGGAACCCGCACACCTGAACTCAGCGTCGGAAAGGAATGCAAAAGATCCCCGTGGCCTCCCAATTGCTAAACCCTAACCCTAATGCCTGAGGGTCTTGTTCCCCCGACACTGTTCCCTACTGCACTTGGTTCCCACTGTTTTGACATTCTCGTTCCAGAGGTAGGATGGGCACAAACTTGACCCCAGCCGAACCGAGAATGTCAAAAAATTGTATTTATTTTTAAAGATGAATTACTAAAACAATACCCAGAACGTAGATAATAGGGCTTTCCTCAATAAATGATCCTATAAATATTTATATTATTTGAATTTATAGCAGATCATTCTTCAATAAATGAGATTTAAGCCATAATAGATTGATTTAGTGGCAACAATCAACATCTTAGTTGACAACAATGGAGTGATTTAGTGATCACAATAGAATCTTTTAATTATCATCAAAGTGGCTATTTAGAGTAAAGTGATTATTTTAACCCCTGAAGCCCTAAATTACATTATATTGGCAATATAGAGATTTGGAGCAGCTTACTACAAAGAATTTTATTTTAAATTTTCATAAAAATGTGCCTAAAGAGTAGCTTTAGTACCCCAACAATTTTCAAAACCTTTGACTAGAAGGTTAAAACACTATCGCATGATATATAATTTCAATTGCTCAAAAGATTGGTCATATAGCTTAGAATTCTTTTTAAAAAATCATTTTTTTTTAAAATAAAAATTTGAAATTGGTTTTCTATATTTTTCTATATAAGAAATAAATGATCATTCCATTTTTATTAATGACATAAAAGTAATGAGGAGTTTTAGTTCATGGGCAATTATAAATAACCTACTCTTAGATAAATTTTGAAGTCCTTTATTTGACTCAATTTTCAATATTTTTGGAAATAAAATAAAAATATATGATATAGATTGTTTATTCCAACCTTAAAACCATTGGAATTGGCATTTTTCAATTCCATAACTACATTCTTAACAATTTAGTATTTTGAATTACTCTACTTCATTTTACTTTTTTTTTCCTATATATTGTACAATTTCAAATGATCTAAATTTTTTCAAGCATGTAGCTAACTTGCCTTGAAGAATGAATCACAGAATCTACACCATTTTAGACATTTCTTCATACAAATGTGACCTTGTGAAGTATAGCTACCAGGTTTTTTGTAAGGCCCAAATAAAGATATTTGTCCATTCAAACACTTATATCTTGCAATCTACACACTAAAAAATTTTGAAATTTTTTCACATCTTTTCAAACCAATATACTACAAGATCCTATAGTTATATGTGTCCAAAAATGTTTGTTTTTTTCTAAATTTGGTACTTGTATTAGAAATGGCAATTTGGGAGCTTTTTTTTTAGTAAAAATGTAGTCAAAAACCTTGTGGGGTTAATGTCTTGATGTTGTGATCATTATAAGAAAATATTTTGATTTATTTAGATAAATATGAAGATCATAAAAATTAAACAATCTCATAAAGACAAGGCAACCATTGTGTCTAAAATGGGCTAATCTATCTTAAATACTTTGCTTTGCTCTATACTATTGTCATTAACATTGTGTTGACTTTCACAAAAGGTAGCTAGGTTGATTCTAAAATAAGAATTAGAAAGGTTGGAATTGGTTTGCAAATTACTCTTTCATGAATTCAATGGATGGAGCCATCATGTTATACATTTGGCAAAAAATCATTCATATTTCCACAATAATCTAAAGAGGTAATTTTGATTTATCATAGCAAAAGTCTAATAAACTGAAAGAGATGTAGTAAACTTCAAAAGGACAAAAAGTAAAAATTCCTTAGCATGTAAGAAGCATGTTCTTTAGTTTCTTGTTGGACCAATGTTTGCAGAGCTAGGCGGGATTAGTAGAAGGTGGTATAGAGCATTGTGGAGCACAATTGACCTTGGGTGTAAGTTTGAGCCTTGGTTTTGGCCTAGGCAAGGATTTTGGCACCGTGGTTGGGGACCTCAGTGCCCATGTCTTCCATGTGGGTGATTAGAATTCATCTTTTTCAAGTGTGTTTAAATTGTGAAGGAAATTCAAGGTGGAGCTCCATAGCTACAGTTTTAGGGCTCATAGGCCTTGGAAATGGATACTAATCTACATTAGAGAGATACATGCATTACTGAGCCTTAATGTTGGGGCCAAAAGCTCAAGAATGGAAAAAAATGACCAATAGGGGCTTGCTATGGAATATCCCCTCCTAAACCTTAGGATGAATAGTGTAATCTCTCCCCTATAAACTAAAGAGCTAATGTATGGTGGGAATTCTCTTTTGGAATTGTGGGTGTGTGCTTGGGAGAATCCTTACATATTGTGGCATTAGTGATGGTAGGGAGATGAAGATTCATGTGTGTTTGAAGCGATTGTAGCATTGATGAAGCATGTTGCTTGTAGGGACGACACCATTGGATTGTTTGTTTTATTGTTTGGCAATCGTATGGAAGTTCTTCTAGACATTCTAGGGAATTGGAGTAGTGGATGGACTTTGTGGACTCAAGAGCTAGCATGTGTTCAATGTGAACAGTAAAGTGAACCATTGGGACATGTTGGCAGAACATGTTGTTTTGCCTTGGAACACTAGGATTGCTTGATTTTTGGTGTTGCCTAGGAGATGTATTGATGAGATGAGCTTTGACCACATTAACAAGCTCTAAGCGCCTTTATATTGTTTGGAGATCTGAAGATTGACATCCACAATTAATTTTGTTGAGATAAGTCCAATTCGATGCTATATTTTTCAACTATCCCTTATTTGTCTACGTTGCATACTTGTACATCTTTTGAGTAATGAGAATTAATATTTCCCTCTAGAGAACTTTTTTGATTTGGTTGCTTGTGCATTAGTCACATTGGTGATCATTGGTGACAAGGGTGATTAGTGACCAATTTAGGCGATTGCCTAGGGTTGGCTACTTGTATTAGGGCGCTTAAGACCCCAATATTCATAAAAAAAAGGACATTTTTTTAGGATTATATTTTCTTAGAAGCCAAGTGGGTGTTGTTTAGGAGCTAAGTTGGCAAGGAGAACTTGTCAAACGGGAGAAAATTAGCTTGTATTTAGAAATTTCAGCACCCTAATTAGGGTTGAAACATTCACTTGGATGTCCCAAAACATAAATTTGACTTTCAAATTTGAATTCCATCACTTAGGAGTATTCATGGAGTGATTATGGAGGTGTTTAGATGATCTTAGGGAGTTTTTGGAGTTTTTAGGGAAAATTTTAGTTTACAGTCTAAATTTTAAAATCTAAAATTCAAAACTAGAACATCAATAGGTAACTAAGGCAGTAGCTACTTATGGTGACCACTAGGACATAGGTGACTACCCAATCCAATGATTTCCTTGATATGTGCCAACTCTATAGTAGTGCCCATTGTCAAAGAATAAAGAGCGGTTGCAAAAGGTAAATTTCATTGTAGCATTGTTCAAGTTAATCTTGGAGCACTTGCCAACACAAGGACTACAACACTGTAAACTAGAGTTTTGGAAGATATGGAGTGCAGATTTAGCTTCAGCACAATGTAGTTATGTAGGACAATTTGGCATGTCTGCACATTGATTATGTATAGAGTTGGCATTATTCATCACTTTACAATGTTGGGATGACAATCATAATGTGGTGTTGCAATGCCTTATGTATGCACGATTTCTTCATCAAGTTGAGGATGAAATTTGTATACTTGGTTGTATGTATTTCAACCGAGATCGTATGACAAATTTTGCACTATATATTTTAGTTTGATAGTAAAGGAATAGAGTTAGACTACTAGTTATTAGTTAGGTCTTGTGTGAGGTGTACTTGGCAATGTGTGCTAGTCACCATTTTTATACGTGAATTTAGGGTTGATTCCCTAAATCGACTTAGTTGTTTGAGCATAATATGTTATTGGCCTTTTGTGGTTCTTAGTTTTGGTTTGCAATGATGGTTTAGGCCATGTGATACCACCACAGACAAGGACAATGGTGCAATTAAGCCCTTTAGACTATTACCACTTGATGAAACAAAAGACAAAGGCATTTGAATTGACCAAAGTGCATTAGAAGGAAAGTGTGTTATTTTGAACATGTATGGTAATGTGTGCAAATGTCTAGTAAAACATTAGGCACGTGTACTATAGATATGCAAAAAAATCCATCAAGATTGATGTGGGAAAAACAAAACAAAATCTGAAAAAACATGCCATATTTTTAGAGAAACATCATAACAAAAATGGTTAAAAAAAAGTATCCAAAGTGTGCTATGTGGCAACTATATAAGCGCCATGCAAACAAGCAATGCCACATAGGATTTTTTTCATTTGACTGGAAGATGAGGTGGCATTTGACATTGCAATTGACGTCATGTTTTTTTAAAATTTTCATATTGCTTTTAGTGACATCAATTTAGACATTCATAAGAATTTGAATACTATTTTTAGCAACATCAATTTTGACCTCCAAACATTTCTTGAGATGTTTCTTGAGACATTAATTTTAAATGTTAGCTTAGATATATACCATATACAATACATTATATATTGTACACAAATATATTATATACTATACACAATATGCCATACATTATACACCATACAAAATATGCCATACATTATAAAAAATACACCATACAATGTACACAATACTAGCAATAATATTGAATGACTTGAAAAGCCTTGTTATAAATATTTTGACATGAGAAGGCAAGTTATTTATGCAAGAAGGGTGGTAGGAGGGAAGACAAACTATATGGGACATCTAAAACGTAATTTTTTATTATTAAAAACAGAATTTCAAATCTAAGTATTATAATGAACATGATGTTGTCTTGCAAAAAACATTTGGATGTTACAAAGGATGTCTTAGTTGACATCACAAAAAACATCTACATACAATACATGACATCTTAGCTGACTTCTACTATGACAATGTTAAAATTCTAAGATGGCAATAAAGTATGTTGATGTGGCATGCCACTTCATCCTCTTTAGGTGCCATATTACTCAAATACCAATGTAAGTGCCCTTTTTTGGAAAAAAAATGCTATGTGATTTGCTTTCACCTATTTTTTTTACATGTGGTCACTATTTTACTTTAGCCTCCAAGAATTTCTAGAAATTCACTTACAGTCAAATCTTAAGCCCTTGCTAATGTATGCAAGTCATTTGTAGTCTTTCTATCATTCTTCTTGTCCCAGGTCAAATTCAAAATGTTGGTCCCAACTAGAATTGTAAGCTCTAAGAATTCTCTCAATTTCTTTAAATGTATTACACATCTTGTGAAATCAAATATCAATTGTGATTTTCCCTACAAGATGTATTTTACATCATGCTAATTTAAAAGAGCCCTCAACAATAGAAAATGAAGATTTGCAATGAACACCTTTGCACAAAATGTTGAATTGAAAAATCATAATCATTCATTATCAAAATCAAATGTTCAATGTTGAAGCAACACTTCAAGAAGACATCACTTTTTAAATTAACTAATTAAAATAGTGAGTACTTTAGGATTTATTTTACTTTAAAATGTAACAAAAAAAAATTGTTTTTTCCCACATGCAACCATTAGACCAATAGACCTCACACCTAATTAATATGTGAATGCGTAAATTTTCAAAATTTATTGGTGCTCATTTTGCAAAATATCCGCGTTCACTCTAGGGAAAACAATTTTCTCTATACATTGTGGGATTAGCTTGTTTGACTTCAAACATTTGTAATTTTAATTTGTGTCGTATTGAGTTTTGAGTTATTAATCTTTATGATATAGAATTCAGTTGAGAGTCTTAGAAGAAAAGAATTAATTCAAAAACATTAAATTTTTATGCATTTGAACATTATTCAATAGAAGTACGTACAAGGTAGAAATTTAATCCAAATTAATAGTATGTTTTAAAATGGAATTAACCCCTAAAAGACCACTATCCCTTAAGGAGACTAATGGGATTTTGGGCAGGTACCTATGAGCTCAAATTTTTTCTTTCTTTTTTGAAACTTTTTTTGAAGATACAAAAATGGATTAGCTTTGTGGGGAAAAAAGTTATGCCCAAATAAGTTCATAATAGGGGATGGGAGGCAACAAAAAAATCAGAAATTTTAATTTTAATTTTTTTTTTAAATTCCCTCATACATAATATTTTTGTATACATGTACAACTTTGGTTCATTCTATTTGGATTTTTTATGTGAAAGTTATAGACAATCTTGTTTTTTGAGCAATTAGAGCCTTTTCTTCAAAAAAACAACTTGTAGGATTCGTTTCTAAATGCAATTCTTACAATTTTTCAAAAAAAAGGTCCTCCAGGTTTATCTTGCTTGCTAGAACACTCTCACCATTGGAATTAGTGCATTTTAATTCCATTCTTGAGCTACTAATAATTGAGATTTTCCTTTTGTCTCTTACTTATTTCTACTTAACAATTTTTTAAAGAATAAAATTTAAGTTTATTTTTTAATATTCTAGATTTTTCTAAACTCTCAACTCTATTTTATACCATAGAGATTTAAATCACAAAACTCCATAGTGCAAAAAATTAAACTTAAAAATGTTAGAAGCCAAAAAATCTTGTCCCACAATGTATTGAATAACTTGTTTTTTCTACTTGAAACGCTCATATCATGCAATTTGGACAGTCACAAATTCTGAAATTTTGTTCACACATCCTCATACTAGTTAGGTGTAAGTTCCTATAGTTACATGTGGGCAAAAATAAATTTTCAAAATCTTTTACCTTTCGCTTGAGAAATGGAAGCTTAGAGTGTTTTTTGGCAAAGAAAAGGTTTTCATCTTTTAGGAATTTAAAATGTAGTCAACCCAATGGGGAGTATTTTAGTTCATGAGATAAACCAAACCAAACTATATTACTAGGAAAATTGTGGAAATTCACTCTTATATGCATCCCACAATCTATTTTTTGAAAATCATGCTCTAATTGCCCAAAGAGCTAGATGGACCAAAACTTCCTCATAAAGAATCCAAATGAAATGAATCCAAGCTTTACATATAAACAAAAATTTAATTTTTGAGCTAAAAAAATTTAGAAAACAATAAGTTTATATTTTAGAATATGAAGTAGCTACCATCCTTCTCCTATTTTCAACTTATTTGGGTATAACTTTTGTACTTGAGCACCAATCCAAAAGAAAAAAAATTTCCCGCATACATAATGAAATTATCAATGTTAAAAAAATAAGTCTACAAATCACAGAAAAAAACAACCCCATGGGTACTTAACCAAAATTCTATTTGTCTCCTTGAGGGATAAGTGGCCCTTCAGCACTTAAACTACCAATTACAATAGTCGTCTCAAATTCAATGACATAAAGCTTTTTAAAATTGTCCACTGGAAATGTTCTCCTCAACTAAATCTGCTTAATTTGAATAGAAAGTTAGTTTCTTTCCAAGTGTTTTGTGTGGCCACTAATTCACATCAAAAAGTAAAATTACATTCAAGTACTCTATATTATAAGACTCCTTCATTCTTCTTTAAGCTATTTGTTATATATATGCACTAATTATGGAAATGCTATAGAAGTGCAACTTCAACATCCCTCCATACATGTATTCATGAAATATATAAGGACTTGCCTTTTGCTTCTATTTTCCATTTCAAGGCAACATTTAACCTGGCCCCACTTGCTTTTTTCCAAAGTTACTTGCACTAGAAAAGCCCCTCGGTCACCGCCAACATGGTAGTATTGCGTTTCTATGGACGTTTCAAAATACGCAACCATGTTCTCCATGATGTTCCTTTCAACATTCCTGCAACAAACAACATCACCTCATTCTAACTGTAACATCAATACGTTTTCTGATACGTATTCTTCAATTTAGTCTCCCCCAACCAAAACAACATCATCACCTTTATATTCTTCAGAATGTGCTCGTCACATTGAAACATAAGAAAAAATGTAGGCTCCTACTAGTGGTGGGGAGGATCTCCAAAGTGTGCTTGATTCCTTCCAAAGTTTGCATGTGGGATCATCTAATGGACTACCAAGGCAAGACCAAGTCGAAGAGCACCTGTTACCATTTGTATTGTCACCTTTGGCTCAGGGATGCCTTGGAGTTTAATTCTTGAAGCAAGTCCCAAGTACCAAATTCTTAAGCACCAAAGTTGTAAAATTTTGAATTCAACAAGGAAGTGTGTACATTATTTGTAAACTACAGTTGGAGAAACCTATGAGTGAAGTGCCATTGTGTTGAATTGGAGGGAGAATGGAGGCAAAAGATTTGGTCATTCTATACATTGTAGTAGTTTTGAGAAACGTAAGTCAACAGAGAAAGGTGGTGAGACATACCTTTTCTAAACACATGGAGTTGCTAATGTTTTCTTTGATTTTCTCGAAGGTCTAGGTTCAAAGATATGTATTCTATACTACGTGGTGGTGAGAGCAAGGCTAGTGGCCAGAAAGAGCCTTTAGTGTCTAGGACATTCTAATTCTCAATTTTATTGATTGGATAGTGACACATAGAATTATCCTTAAGCCATTGAAGGGACTCATGAGGCTTGGTCATAATATTAGTGAAGAAATGGGGACTATGTGCAAGCTAGAGTCATCTACAGGAATAGACTACACTAGGAGCAGTGTGCCGTTTGCTAGAGACTTGATTTCCAAGCCGTTGGAGACTATTGACTTGGTACCAATCCACCCTAGGAGCCGACAACTTTTTATTGGAGTGAAAATTGGAATTGAAGTTGTACTAGAGATTGATGAAGTGCAACTAGCAAAAGAAGTGGAGGAGACTATAAGTGACAATAATAAGGATTTATGACGTTAAACCATGAAATAAGTCTACCTTTTACTAATTCTAATTTTGCTTGGGATGATATTGCCACCTCATATGGAAGTGCCAACCACGGGGTGTGGTGTTTTTTGAGTGCCATTGACACTATGGAGGTGGATGACTTTTGAAGGGAGTTTACTTTGTGGTGTGAACTCCAAAAGTCACAAAACACCAACTTCAACTTGTATATGGTATGGAGAGCATTGTTTGGGCATCTAGAAGGGGCCCCTCTAGTAGATTATAAGGAGTTTGAGCTTCTTTACTCCAAAGAAATCTTGGCATGGTACAATTACTATGTTCCAAACTATTCTAACATATGGGAAGGAGGGCCTATCATTTCACCTCCTATTAGCAAGGGCAAAAAAGAAGAAGAAAACAGAAGCATAGAAGGCTCTGAGATTACTATGACTACAGTCACATCGGCAATAGACCCACCTCCTTTCAATCCTATGGCACTATTCTTTATACAATTCCAACGAGATTACCATAGTCAACAAGTTGACAAAATGAAGGCACTTTACACATTTGTATGTGGAAGTCATGAATCATTACAAGAAGTGTATATGAAACTGTAGCAGTTAATTTCCTCCACACAGGGAGTGACTAAATAGCAAGTTGTTTAACACTGGTACAACATTTTGGACAAAGAGTTGAAAAATCTTGTCTAAGATGAAGCCTTAAGGTAAGGTATTCCACCAACCTTGAGGTATGTTTTTGAAACCTTTGAGAGAATTGAAATCAACCTCTTGGAAGAAAAGGCAACCATAGGGTACTTATGTAAGGAATTAAAATTGCAAAAGAAGATCAAATTAGCTAAAGTTAGCATTCTAGCTAATGTAGGCAATGTGGACATTGTGTGCGTCAATTGTGGGGGCATTGGCCATTGACAACAAGATTTTAAGAAGAGCCAAAGCAGGAACCCCCCAAGATTGGTGGATTCTGCTCTAGTTGCGTCATCAAAGGCCATGGAAAGGCTAGTTGTTGGAAGGTGCATCAAGAACTCAAGCCTAAAGAAGTCAAAGATGCAAAAAGAAATGATTCTAAAGAAGCCAATACTATAAGAAACTCGCGTTTTAGGTGACAAGCTTCAATTTTTGGAACGGATTTTCTTGACATCTATGTTGACATTTAGCTATTTTATGTCAAAAATAACATCTAATGAACATCATGAAAAACATAAAAACAACTAGATGTCAACATAGATGTAAAAAAAACTGTTTCAAAAAATCCAAGGTTGTAAAAAAATGAGTTTCTTATAGTGCAAGTCCACATGAGGAGACAAAAAATCATAGAAAGCACGGTTTACAAAGTTGGAGAACAAGATGGCAACAATGAATGCTATCATTGAGGCTAAGGGATCCTTTTACAAAAGGCCACGATGCCTTTCTATGCTGAAAAGGAGGACCATATGTTGTGTGGCATGGTGGATGCTAATGACACGCCAATGGATGCCTTTGTTATGACACGGAGCAAGACTGTCGGACATGATGCACCACAATGAATGAATTCAAGATTGGATCCACAGTAAGGTGAGGCCCACCACTAAGCTAGGTTACTAAAGTCATTCACATTAGAGGATGTGGTGGCCACTTCATCCATAGTTCCATCAATTTGAAAGTCTAGCGATCGATGGGTTATTCAAGCTATGAAGGATGGTAGACAAGGTATAGGGCACACTTTTTGATGCAGTTATTGTTTTTTGTCAAGCTCCATTGTTTTCAACACCTTTGATTGCACATGTGCAATTTAGCATGGCTATAGTATTCCAATTGGTGATACCATGTGTGTGCATGGCACGTCAATAACAATTAGCACCATGGAAATTGTGCATGAGCTACAAGTAGCGATTGGTAGGGATTGGACCAAGTCAAAGGGTTTTTTATTAGGAGTCACTCAATTGAAGATCATGCCAACACATTTGTCAATTGAGCAGTCATCCATCACTCCAAGAGTAGTAGTACTTGATAATTCTTAGGACATTTTTCAATTAGTTGGACCCAAAGGAAGAGTTCTTGCACCTCAATAGATATTATTAAATTCTAGTGCACAATCCTTGATGGTGGGTGAGTCATCAATTGAAGTCGTGGAATTTAACCAAGAATACGTTGGAAACATGTTTATAGACAATTAGTACTTCTATGGGAAGAATGAAGCAAGTAAATGGCATCACAAGGAGCAAACTGACACTTCAATTTTGTCATGATGATGTCAAAGATGCTAGCTTCATGAAGGTGAAGGCCATAGTCACCAAGGTCAAGTCATATGATGTGGTAATTTTCATATTAATAAGTTGTAGATTTTACCAATTGGAAGATTGGTGTAGAGGCCTACTAGTGAAATTGGGATCAATTCTTATATGACTAAGATGTTAAAGGATTTTAAATGTTGATTGGTAGTTGTAGTTTTTTTTGGCTACAAAGTTTTTAATCACTTAAAATTCCAATTGAGAATTAACCCTTAAAGGACCAAATTGCATTTTCCAACAACATAATGATTTTCACTACAAATGGAATCTTTTCTTTCTTTGAGATTTTCACACAAGATGTGCCTAAAGAGTAACTTTAAGGCCCAACAATTTTCATAACTTTTGACTACATGGTTCAAAAGTAATTGCATGAATGTAGTTTTCGATGCTCAACAGGCAACCCAATTTTTTTTTTTAAATCACTTTTTTTTTAAATAAAAATTTGAAATTGATTTTCTAAATTTATATAAGGTAACTTTACATATAATAGTCCAAATGGAAGCCAACCCATTACAAGCAAAATTGTACTAATGGTATACATTCTAGTTCTTGAAATGTACATTACTAGAATTTTTTTGCATGTGATGGGTTGGCTAGTATTTAGATTGTCATAGGCTGCTTTACCTTATACGTGAAGAGCTTTGAATCATTCTATTTTGATTTATGACATGAAAATTATGAGGTGTTCTAATTTGGAGGTAGTTATGGATTCTCTAGTCTAAAATAAACTTTGGAGTCCTTTATTTAACTCAAATTGTCAATATTTTTGAAAAAAAAAAAAAAATATTAGGTGTATATAATTTATAAGAATAGTACAACCATTGGAAATGACATTTTTCAATTCCATAAATAAATAATCAACAATTTGTTGTTTTAATTCATTCTCTACTTCTTTCTACTTATGATTTTTTTCCTATATGTTGTGCAATTTCAAATGATCTAAAATTTTCAAGCATGTAGCCAACATGCCTTGAAGAATGAATCCAAAGAGTTATCACCATTTTAGACATTTTTTCATAGAAATGTGACCTTGTGAAGTGCAATTGCCCAATTTTTTGTGGGGCCCCAAAAAGTTTTTTTTGTCAATTCAAATGCTAAGATCTTGCAATCTACAAGGTGGAAATTTTTAAAAATTTTCCACGTCTTTTCAAACTAGTGTACTACAACATCTTACAATTATATATGTCCAAAGACATTTTTCTTCTAAAATTTGGTATTTGTATTAGAAATAGCAATTTTGGAGTGGTTTTGATGAAAACTTAGTCTCTAACCTTTAGGGATTAAGTTGTCATTTGCAATGTAGCAAGAGCTCCTTTCCATTGGAAGTAAGACAATTGTATAATTATATTTGTTTCAATGAATATAAGGAATGTTTTGCAATTGTGATTGTAAAAGTTTATATTGGCTTTTTTTATTTGAGGGTGTACATGCAATTGGAATTAAGTGAATAACTATAGATGAGAATAAGCAATTGGGTGTGAATTGATAATGTAATTTGAGTGCGAGTGGAATTGTGGAGTGAATATTGATTAAGTTTGAAATAATATAATGAACTAGATAATTGTATGAGTTTGAATGTATGAATGTTAGCCAATTGGAGAGATTGAGTGGATACAATGTGTGTTGAGAGACTAAAAAGATTAATGGATGTGAAATTAAATTGAGAATTGTGAGTATAGCAATTGGAGCTAAAATCCTCCTATTAAATTAGGCTGTTTGTTTTGTTTTGTTTGTTAAGTTGGTATCTCACAGATCGTGCATCTCCCATTTGTATGTTTGGTATTATCAGTAAGCCCTTGCCAAAGAGGGTACACGGGCTTGGTTTTGTGGCATTCCAACCTAAGGCATGAAAGTTATTGAATTTCAAAGTTTTTCTGGACTAAAAAAATGAGAAAATTATTTTTTTATTTTTTTAAACTATGGTAACAACACAAGGCACGCTAGTCCTTCTATTTTGTTAGGCTAGTTTTCTTTTCTGTGTTTGTTACGTTGAGATCTTCTGGACCATGCGTCTCCCATTTGCATGTCTGGTATCATTGGAAAGCCCTTGGCAAGGAGGGGTGCACGGGCTTGGTTTCATGGGTGTTCCGACCTAAAGCATGAAAAAAATTGAATTTTGAAATTTTTATGAATTAAAAAAAATAGAAAATTATTTTTCTTTTGTTTTGACCAAGGCAACGACACAAGACACACTAGTATGGTAGAATGTATGAGAATATGTGGCTAAGAAAATTGTGTCAATTGGAATTGTGAAAAGAAGTACAATGAGATTAAAACAACTTTAAGTCTTTGTGTAAGTAATTGATATCCTCCTATTAAATTTGTTTGTTTGTTTTGTTTGTTACGTTGAGATCTCATAGACCGTGCACTATAAGAATCCTACGTTTTTTGCCTTGTTTTTCTCTAACGCAGTATTTTTTTTTTGTATGTCACTACATTTTTCACTAAATGCACGTAGTGGTGTGAATTGAGAGTGATGTTTTTGGAGATGCAGTCATGGAAAGTGCAAAATGTAGTAATGTCATTTTTGACACAAGTGGTTTTTTATGTTCAAAGAAATACCTCACATTTTTGGAGAATGTCCAAAAAAACACGCTCCTGCCATGTCAGCAAATAGATCCATTTTAACTATGGATAAATTAATAAAATTACGATGGTCTATAGTAAAATGTTGACTATATGTGAAAATTTTAGAGGAAGGGCAGTTAGGTGGCATGCTTTCCAAAAAAAATGGATGGATGAATATCATGGATGAAAAGAAATGACCTTTATACAAGTAGGGTGGTAGGAAGTAAAACAATCTATATGGTATATCTTAGACAACATGATCCAAATGTCAGAAACAACATTGAGATGCTTAAAACAACATCAAAATGTCTAAATAAACATTTAGACATTTGAAACAATGTCAAGAAGTACAATGGCCAAGTTTCCATATTCTAGTTATCCCATACCTTTTGGCTCACCCTGGGTAGAGAATAGATACAAATATGACCTTGTAATCTTCATCCTCACTAATTTTTAATGAAGGGATTCGTTCATTTTGCCATAAAAAATTCTTGTGATGGTAGATGGTAAGTTTTTTTTAAATTCTTGGTGAATTCTACAATTTTTCTTATTGTTTTTTTTTTAAATTTAAAATTTATTTTAACTAAATACTTTTTGGAGGCCTTGTCCTATAGATATGGTATGCACTAATTGATGTTTCAAAAAGCATCTAATTGAATGTCTTAGAAAGCAACCTTAAAATTTTCAAATTGACATGTTGACCACGTCAAAATCTTTATAGATCCACTTTTGGTTTATAAGGGATCCATGTCACCAGACACATCATGGATGGAAAAGATATCCTATGTGGCGTTGCCCAACAAAAAAGGCTTATGCAGCAGTGGCCACCCCTCTACGTGTCACGTTTTGGGGATGCCCTTGTGCACTTGTTTCATCCACGTTTTACCAAGAACAAGCTACGTTAAGGCACGTTTCTGTCCACGTTTCTTACTTGTTAGTTATAACGCATTTTTTAAACATCATAGTTGACACGAAGTCATGTTTTTTGGTGTTGGTTTTGACATTTGAAAAATCCCTGCTTTCTTATAGTAGTGCATTTCTTGTTTGTGTGTTTGGTATCATTGGAAAGCCCAAGTGAAGAAGGATACACGGACTTGATTTTGTGGCGTTCCAACCTAGGGCATGAAAGTTATTGAATTTTGAAGTTTTTATGAATTGAAAAAATTAGAATTTTTTTTGTTGACCTTGGCAATGGCATGGGGCACACTAATTTTAATCGATTGAAACAAAATTTTAAATTATTAGTTGGAGTAATCAATTCCAATTGGAAATAAACTTGGAATAGATGACATATTTAGTGTAAGGAATCAATTGGGAGTAAACTTGAAATATTTGACATTTTCAATGTACAAAATCAGTTGAGAAAGATTGTTTTGCAATTGGTAAGGTAACCAACCCATGACAGACAAATTGCCTAATGTAGAGACCTAGAAAACCACCCATTGCAATCTTACATCAATCTATGGCAGTTTTTTTGCTAATAAAGATTAAGAGTTCAATAAATAGATTATTGGCTGAAATCAATGCCTTGGGTGATGTTCATGGACTAATTAGTAATTGCTTAAAGACTACCTACCTTTCTAGTGTAAATTCATAACATGAACTAACTTTTTTAGTTCTTTATGTCATGACTATAATAGAAAATATTGTGACCATATTAAGAAATTTTGAGACTACTTTAAGTGGTCAGGTGGCTATTATAGATATATGTTGTGGTGATTATGGGGTAGTCTACAAACTGTTTTAGGCAAATTGGATTTCATAATTCAAAAATTCATAACAAAGTGATATTTTGTCAAAAAAAATCAAATTTCAATTGCTCTCTGCATTCTTCATATTTATCTTTATATGAAATTTTTTTAAATTTTTTTCAAAAATGTGAACATAGCAAACCAGCCATTTTGCTTGTCATAGGTTTGTTTACCTTAGTTGTGAATGCTAAAGGAAGAGCTATAAATAATGAATGATATAAAAATAAATAAAGACTATTCTAAATTCAAATTGGAAAATTGTCAATTTTGCTATCAATCGGATTATACAGTAATGGATTGCAAGAATAAGAATAAGAATATTATTGTAGAAAAAAAAGATGAGAGAAACATTGTGGAACAACTAAAGTCAAACCATATTTTGGAGAATCTTAAGATGAAAAAATAAATGAGGAGTTTTATTGCAAATTTATCAATTAGAGTAAATCTAAAGATTGTGAATAATTTGATTTATGATAAGTGGTCCTAAAAGTAGAGATTGTTGATATGATGTAAATGGTATGTACTTTGAAATCTAACTTGAAATTGATATCTTTTAGGAAAATTTTAGATTCCTATTTGAGATAGTTTACTTCTTAGAGTTTGAATTCTATCTATAGATAATTATTTTAAATAGTGAAATAACCCACTAGAAACAAAACCTACTTACCAAACAAAACAATCTAATTTTAAGGTATGGACTTACCTCATGCTCTTCAAAAAAGGAGTATATTGGATAATATTATATCAAAGATACTAATACATTTTTTGAATATTGTAAAAACTCAAATTGAACTACTAGAATACTACTATACAAATTTATAGGTGAACTAAGTTTTTTTGTCAAGAAAATAACTCCAACCAATCAATAGTTGGTATAAATGAAGTTCTTCACTAGAGATTTGACAATTGACTTCGAAGAGTCACTACAAGTGATAATTATACTCCATACCTATTTATCAAGAAAAAAGACTGTTTTCAAAGAAAGAGTCTATGATCAGTTACTTTGCAAAATTGAAGACAGGGGCTTTTTGAATTCTATCTATTTAAATAAATATAAAGGTAAACCCTATTCAATGATGAAATTAGTTGGTTTCTTTCAATTGGCAGAAAATCATTTTGTAAAGTTGTTACAAATAGTCAATTTGAATTAGGTGATGCAATTTTTTTAATTTATAAGAATAAAACTATTAAAGTATATATTTTCTTAATATTTTGAATTTATTTACAAATCTTGCTTAAAAAATGATTCTATGTTTGATCTTTCTATGATATAAATTACTTTAAGGCCCTAAGCTTTGCCATGTATTTTGAATATTTTTCAAAAAATTTATGTTATTTAAAAAATCCATTTATATTGTTGAAAAATGTAACAAATAGTACATGCATTATTTGCAATTGCCTATATAGACCATTTATACAAATGCCCCTTTAAGAGTCTTCATATATATGTAGTTCAAATTTTGTCTTAGAGTTTGAATATGCCATTTTCCATGTAGAATTTCATGTGGGATCATTGTAAGAAAAACATGTATCATTTTCTATCTCCATCTTCTATGATGAGTGTTTTAATCTTTAAATGCTAATGAGGACATTTTTTTGTCTAATGGATGACAAAGAATCATTTAGTAGGATAGAAGTGCAAATATTCATCTTCAAAATTATGTTGTAGAAAGGGGAGGTCGTATACAATAGTTTGACTTCCAGTGATTATTTTTGCAATTTTTTAAGCTAATGATTCATGTGGTAAAAAAAAATGATTTCCACAATCACTAGTTTTTTTTATAAAGATTAAGCCATGAGAGTAGTTGCATGAAAACATTTGTTATACTTGATATCCTTGCTTTTAACAATTGGCGAAAATTTTGTTTATAACTGATCTATTATATCAACAATCAATCCAACATTTATAAATGAGGTACACTGGACTATTTATTATTTCAAATAAAAATTTCAAATATCCCCAAATTATTTTTAAAATTTTTGGATCCTCTTTAATTGGATGACAGATTTTGTCATCTTGAGAGTTTCAAAACTATTTTTAGTTATAAATGAATTTAGAGCTGAAATTTGGAATTCAAGGTTACAATTAGAATTATATAGTTTGAAATTAAGATGATTTTCTAAATATATAGTAAAACCTCCATCTTGCAGATGTGTTCAAAATATATTACATTATTTTAGTATATGGTTAATAAATTTTATTTTTCTTTAGATGCATGCAATTCATTGACTAAAAGCCCTTGCAAGTTGAAAAAATGGTCTATTTTTATTTTAGTATTTTAATTATTTTAAATACTTCTTAAAACACAAGCATCTAAGCATCTATTTCTTTTTGTAATTTGTCATCAACAAATTTTTGTGCATGACTTTTGAATTTTTTAAGGACCTCATTTTTTATTATTTATTTATTTATATATTCAAATGTATTAAAAAATTGTGATATTGTATGTATATCTGCTATTTGCAATACATTGACAAATGCTTATTACAACAATTGCTAAAGAGGAATACAATAATTCTATTATTTAAACTATAATATATTTGCTAAAAAGAGTTTTTAAAGTCTAGAGTGTATGAATATAAGATAACTAATACAAAAATCTACAAACAATTATAAGAATGAATTGGAAAAATTATATGAAACAAGGTAAATTTTTTTAGTTATTGTTTGCAATTTGAAAATATGGCCTTTAACCTCTAAAGTTCCACTCAAGGCCTTTATTAATCATAAACCATTCAAAACTGCCATTTATATTATAAAAAATAAAATAAAATAATTTTTTTCTTCATATCTAACTTTTGAATTTTGCAATAGGCTAGTATAAGAATGTGTGTAAGAAACTTGTGAAACTTTGACTACATAGATTTTCAACATATAAGAATTTGAAGTGAATAAAACAAGTTTTTTTTAACCTAGCTTGACTACATTATACAACTTTGAATTTTCTTGGTTTAAATTTTTTGCACTACAAATTTAGAATTAAGAAAATATGTTGAAGAATTTTGATTAAAGTCTATTCAAAAACACATTCAAAAATACATTCAATTGATTTTCATTTATTTTAAATTATTAATAGAAGTAGGTATGTGATTGAAGGCAAAACCAAATTGTTAATAGCTCTAGGATGAAATCAAAATACACTAATCCCAATGGTAGGATTGATCTAGCAAGCATAATAAACCTTGTAGAACTTTGTTTTTTTAGCTTAAAACCTAATCCAATGTTAATATTATTTTTCCAAGAAGATTCTATGATTGCCCACAAAACAAGAAGCTCCATAACTTTCACATCACCAAACCAAATGGAATAAATCAATGCTATCCATGTAGACAAAATCGGGCTTAGGATGGTATAACTTTTTCTCCCAATCACTAATTGAAATAAAAAAAATGATATTTCCAAAAAGTTAATGTGTTTTTCTATCTTCTCAAAAAATCCAAATATTTTTGCTAAAAATCAAGATGATAGAAACATGCCCAAACTTTCATTTGTTCAACAAGGGGGCAATGGGACTTTTGGAGTTAAAAGATTCTAGAAACAAATAAACAATCCTATTCTTTATAACCTTTTATGAAAATTCATAATCCAATAATATATGAAGATATACTACACTTTTTTTTAATGTGGCAAGAACTTAAGACTTCAAGAGACTTCTATTTTGAATACTTGAAAAATGCACATCTATTATTTTGCATCATATGTTACATGTTTAACATGTCTTCCTCAAATCTTTGAAGTATAAAATTGGAAGACTAATTTTTGGAGAAGGTGGAGGTTACCATTACTTTTTATTATTAGAATCTTGATTTTTCAATGAATATGAATGTCATAAAATTTGTCTTACTTTCCAATTTTATTGACTTTGAGACTTTCTAATATTGAAAATTAAAAAGCTAGAAAGCATCTTTTGAAGTTCTATCTTTACTTTTAGTACTAGAGCTTTTCAATGTGTGGCTAAAAATTCAATTTATATTGTCTATAATCTACAATGCAAACAAGGTTACAAGAATCCCTTATAAGCACATTCATAGACAATTTCAAAACACCTTTAACCATTTCATTGTTAGAATGTCATCTTTAGGCTATGTATCATGAATGTTCAATTTTAAAAAAATTATGTTATTCTAATTTTCAAATATTCAAATGATGTTGTATCAATATTTTGTGAAAGAAATAGCCAATGCATTTCTATTATATTGGTGGTAGTCATTGGTGCTCCCTAATAATCTTACCAAAGCTTGCCTCTGCTTTTCATCATGCAAAAGATGTCTTTGACAAAAGATTTTTATAGTCATCAACGACCAAAAATTATGTTTGAAATAATCAAATGTCGTCTTTGTCATTCATAGTATTTATATGGTGACCTGTGATTTTGCCTAAATGTAACAATGGAAACCAAAGATTTGAACAAGCTTACTAAAATGTAGCATGATTCACACTACATATGAAATGTATATTATACAATGTTGAAACTATATAATTCAATCTTAAATCATTACTATGTATACAAAATTCAATAATTAAGGACCATCTAACAAGTGTAATAATATTAAATCTCCAAAGTCCCTAGACCATTTTTCGTCAAAATCACTCAAAATTGCCATTTTCAGTGCAAATAACAAAAACTTTAAACATTTC
Source organism: Pseudoscleropodium purum (assembly GCA_963969395.1). Classification (NCBI taxonomy): domain Eukaryota; kingdom Viridiplantae; phylum Streptophyta; class Bryopsida; order Hypnales; family Brachytheciaceae; genus Pseudoscleropodium; species Pseudoscleropodium purum. The sequence goes on from OZ017795.1 coordinate 24,928,847, forward strand.
TTGCTTTTACATATTCAACCATAGAATCTTGCACTAAATTAGTATGAAAACGTGTGTTTGGGAGAAATTTCAAAACTTTAACTTTATTGATCACAAAATATAAATGTTTAGAGTGAAGAAATTTTTTTCATTTGTTCCTAGCCTAACTAGATTATAAGGCTTTAAATTCTTTTAACCCTTAAAAATTTTTGGCCATATTTTGAAGGTGTTTTGAATCTCAATTTTGTAAGTTACGTGGGTTGAAGCTCCATGTACAATGAATCATTTTTAGTCCAAATTAAGCATACAATCTTGTAGAAAGCCAAGTTCTTATCATCTCTAAAAAGTTTGGTTTCAATCCAAGTTATAGATTGGAAGATTCATAACATAAAAGTGAAGGATACTGTAAGGAAAATAAAAGTCTTAGAATAGTCAAAATTGTGCTTTGATGGACTCTTTTGGACACTTAACATTTTAAAAAGTTGGCATCCTATGCTCATTCTTGAAGTAACCAAGTTCCATATACATGAAAACAATTTTGTATTTTTAGGACCAAAAATGAGTGAGAAAATGGTCTTACAATAGTGACCACTTTATTATTAAATTTAAAAAATGTTGAGAAAAATAGAAGATTTGTCACAAAATGTGAGCCAAAATTCAAGATCAAAATATAGGAAAGTGAAGAAAAAACAAAAAAAGACAAACAATAAGAATTTTTTTTTGAAAACTGGCTAAAATCCAAGTGCAAAATGTGTATTCCAATGGTAGTTTGTATCTACAAACTGGTTAGAGTTAAAAAAGGATAGGGTAGTGGTGTTGTAGGTCTAATTTACTATTGGGTGGCTGATTGAAAAAGGTCATGAATGGTTTATGCTAAGAACCATTAGAGTTCCAAGCATCATCATTCTCCAACCACCTCTCTCCCATTCCAAAGGTTGGGCAATACAATTTTGACCCTGGGTGCTTGTAAAAATATGCCCTAGACACCTCATTGACCATAGTTTCCTAATGTAATGACTCTTTGCTATAGCCCCCAAAACACCCGTGCTTTGTAAATTTTTGTAAATTCAATAATGACTCTTTTTAAAAATCTGAAAACAACTTTGGGTAGCCAATTTGATTTTCTTGAGGATGAGCCCAAGTGAAAATGACTTTTACATCCTTGAATTTTAAAATGGTTGTTCTAAAAATGGATTGACCCACCTAGTATTGATGAAAAATTTATTGGTTAATTTAAACTGTTTGTTCTACACATTGTAAATTATTATTTTTTATATTGAAGAATTGAGTTGAGAGTTCAAGAAAAAAATTCAAAATAATACCACATAATTTTCATTCTTTAAAAAATTATTGAGTAAAAAGCAAGTACAAGATAGAAGGAAACACTAAATTTGTTGATAGCCCTAAGACTATAGAATAAAATATACACTAATCCCAATAGTGAAATTGTTTTGAAAGCAAACTAAACCATATGCAATTTTAAATTGTAAAAACTGAGTTTAGAAATGGATTCAATACATTATTTTCTCAAAAATTTGTTAAGATTGCCTTCAAAATAAGAAGCTTCATATTAACTTTCACATCACTTATCCAAATAGAATGAATCAAATCTTTCTACATAGACAAAAATACAATCTATGAGAAATTTCAGAAATTATTCATTTCAATTTTTTATGGATTTTTGTGTGACTTGGCCTTGCCTGTTTTGGGCATTTGGTGGTATAACTTTTACCATTTTTTGGTCAGAGGAAGTAGGAGGAGGTCTAAAGGTTGAGGACAGTTACAGCCCCCCTCATCCTCCATCTATACACCCATTCACATTGGAGACAATGAGGAGGTCAAGTGATTGAATTATCATTCTATTAAATTAGGTTGTTTGTTTGAATGTTTGTTTTGTTTGTTACATTGTGATCTCTTGGACTATACATCTCCCATTCACATGTTTGGTATCGTCATAAAGCCCTCAGCAAGGAGGTGCAAGGCTTGGTTTGGTAGCGTTCCAATCAACACATGAAAATGATTGAATTTTGAAGTTTTTAGGAATTAAAATAATTAGAAAATTATTTTATATTTTATTTTGACCGTGGCAACGGCACAAGACACACTAAGCTAGGAGGTTCAAATAGTGCTTAGGCTTTAAAAGCGCCCACCTCCACAAATGTACACTGCATGTACATGTTGTTTTTAGTAGCCTTCAGCAATATACAAATAGTGTACATTTGAGGAGGTGGACGCTTTTAGAGGCCTATGCCATGTTTACTTCAAATTTTCATAACTAATTCTACAAAGCTCCAAAAAATATGAAACGACTTGGGTTAGATGCTGATTTCACTTGTCTATCAGGGAAAATATACTGAAAAATATTTGAAGAAGCTACACCTCCTCAAAAATCAGTTCCAGCCCTTAGATGATCGGTTTATGGATCTACTACCTTAGTCTACAGTAAATAAGAGTACCAAATGCCAGTTGTGGAGTATACAATATAATAAGAATAATTTTGTTTCCGGCGGTAGAAGTTTACTCCGTATCTCCGTAACTTATATGGTACTAGCTGCTAGTCAACCATACATGCACCGCCGAGCTTCATAAGAGCTCTTCCAAATCGAGCATGGCGCCAATGCCTTGCACTTGCAAACTTCAAAGCTTCTAAAGCTTAAAGTTAGTTCTGACCGTCGCTTGCCCTGCACAGTACTAAATTAGAATGTTACATTAGTCGGAGCACTGTCTCATTCAATAAATTCTAGCCTTGAAAACTAGCAACAAATAGATTATTCAATCACTCAGTCAGTCGGAGGATTGGAGTCTCGGAGGATCAATACACGGCAAGGTGGGACCGATCACGTTGCTTGCCGCTTTTTTAAGTTACAACATGGAAAATACAGACTCCGCAACTTGCACTTGAACGCGTACCGACTGGAGGAGACATGGAAAATACTTACCAGTAATTTCTCTTCCTGGTTTTAAAAGGAACGTGCGAAGCCATTTTAGCTAGGCATTCTGGACAGTTGTATTATGATCCCAGCTGTAGAGCGTGGGTAGCGCAACAGGGGGATTGCTAATATTTAATTGTTTGCTTCGATCTGATTTAGGACGAGGACTCTGGTAACGGGGAAGGATTTGGTGCGGGATTTGTGTCCCAGTTGACGTACTACAGGAGTACTTAATCAAAGGCCGCAAGTCTCGAGCTCAAATAGAGGTTGGGCTGTGGAAGGGTTGTAGAACTCAAAGGATTCTCTCTGTCTTGAACGTCGATCAGGGCTTAAGGTTGCGACTTCGGAGAGGAAGTTCAGCTAAAGGTCGATCGGCTTCAAGTTCAGGTTTTAGAATCTAGGTAGAGGCTTGTGTGTTTTGAGAGAGCGAAACTGCATAAATTAATTAGAGTAATTGTGTAGGCGATCGAGATGGCGGAAGGCGGAGCGTGGCGGAGTGATGTATTCGACAATGGCCGTGACTTCCATCATGGTGAGAAGAAGCAGGCGAGCCCCGTGCAAGGGGTTCCGGCAGGCATGTACAACCCCACGCCTTCCATGCGAAGTGGCCAGGATGCCGCGTATATGCCGATCGTCTCCATGGCTTTGCGTATTGCCACCATTCTCTTCAGCGCGATAGCTTTTGGGGTCATCGCGTCGAACTCAGGCACTGGATATGGCATTTGCTCGGATGGCGATGGCAATTGCTATACACTGTGGAGGGCCCTCAACTCCTCAAACATAGCGTAAGTCACATCTGATCTCTCCGGAACCATGAACTAACATCTCAAGGTTCAAGCTAAAATCGATCGTTTCATGTGCAATGCTTGGTTGGTGAGCATCAGTTGTTCACTGCATATGAAATCTCCCAGCTACATTCAATATCAAAATACGCAGTGTTCAGAACCTTCCAAAATTGTAAAATGCTCGTCATTTAATTATTTCTCACGGGTTTTTCTTTGCTCTTCTCGTTGGGTTTAATTTCAGATACCTGTTGTCGATCGACGTCATTGTGTGTTTCTACTCGATCGTGCAACTGGTGCTGTCCGTCGTGAGTGCATGCACCGGATCGCCTGTGCTGAAAACACCCAAATCGCCTGCGGCCACAATCACCTTCGTCTTCGACCAGGTGAGAGCCACCTCTTCTACGATATTCTACATGTCAGTCCGATCCCATTTCCTGTGTAGATCTGTTGCTTTTTCAATCAAGCAAAGTAGAACTAATTAATTTGGTATATACGCACACGGACAAAGCAGATCGACAGAAGAGAGGGGCAGAGATGTGATAATATGTGACTGGTTGTTTGATCAACAGGGACTGACATACATGCTTATGGCGGGATGTGGAGCGGGAGCGGCAACGGCGGCTTTCATCAAGAAGGGAGAGTCGGGGGCGTTGTCCTGTGCGGACGGCTTAAGTGTCTTCTGCGACAAGAATTCTGCTTCGGTCGCCATGAGTTTCATCGCTTTCTTCGCCATAGCTCTGTCTACCGCAATGGCTTACTTCCGTCTCTACAGGATAGCTTGAACTTCCACACGGTCTGATCTAGCTGCCGCCATGTAATGGCTTACTTCAATCTCTGCAGGATAGCCTGAACTTAGACACTGTCTGTCGCCGTGGCTTACTTTCGTCTCCAAAAGAAATTAAAGCTTAAACAGAGGCGTCATTGTACATCTGTCGCCATGACTTACTTCCGTCTCTACAAGATAGCTTCAACTTGTCAAGGACGGGACGCTCTCCAAGTCCGTCGTCTCCAAATGCAGTGAGCGGCCGAGAACTAAGTTACTGTAATTCTCTCAAAGTTTCGCAGTTATGTTCAAATGTTCTCATTTATTTGTGCACTGCTCTGGGATTAACTTACCCCTGAGGAAGCAGTGCTCTCACTTATTATATTGCTGATATAGCAAAATTTAAATATTGACTTGAATCTTTTGATTCGATTTTTTTCTGCTCTGCGGGGAGTTAGTGTCTGAGTGTCTTTACTCCCAGGCAGTCCAGCCCTTCAATACTTTTTGCACATTGATTTCTTACTTTTATACTGTTCATGCAAATCTAGTACTAGCACAACAATATATATACCTTAAATAATTGTTTGTGTTGTTTTGTTTGCACTAACCTTATGCGTCGCTTTTCAGTCCCTTAACCCCTAAAGGACCATTGTCCCTTTGGGAGACAAATGGGATTTTGGGCAGGTACCTACAAGCTGAAATTTTTTCCTTATTTTTTGAAACTTTTTTCGAAGATGGAAAAATTGATTAGCTTCATGGGGATATAATTTTTTTTTTCAATTGGTGCCTGGGAACAAAAGTTATGCCCAAATAAGCTCAAAATAGAGGATGGGGGTAGCAAAAAAATTTCAAAAATTTATATCCTCATAGATTATATTTTTGTGTACATGTGAAGCTTTGATTCATTCCATTTGGATTTTTTATGAGAAGGTTATGGACAATCTTGTCCTTTGGGCAATTAGAGCATCTTTTTGAAAAAGTAACTTTTGGGATTCATTGTATGAGAATGCAATTTTTACAATTTTTCAAAAAAAAATTTCACATGGTCAATCTTTCTTGTTGGAACAATCTCACCATTGGGATTAGTGCATTTTAATTTCAATTTAGAGATATTAATAATTTAGATTTTCCTTTTATCTTGTACCTACTTCTATTTAACAATTTTTTAAAGAATAAAAATTTAGTTTTTTTGAATATTTTGAATTTTCACTAAACTCTCAATTCAATTTCATACTATAAAGATTTAAAGCTCAAAACGCTATTGTGCAAAAAATTAAAGATAAAAATGCTCAAAGTTAAAAAATCTAGTCCCGCAATGTGCACAAAAAATAATTTTTTCCTCTTTAAACACAAATATCATGCAATCAGTGCAGTCATAAATTCTGAAATTTTTTTCACACATTCCCATAATATTTAGATGTAAGATCCTATGGTTAAATGTGAAAAAAAATTATTCTATTTGTTATTCACCTTTTGCCATAGAAATGACAATTTTAAGTGTTTTTTGGCAAAAAAAAGGCCTTGGTCCTTTAGGGTTTAAATAACAACAACAACGTGGGGTGAGTGAAAAAAGTCACAAAACCATAAAATGTGGGATTTAATATTAGATTATTCTCAGTGAGAAGTGACACAGTTTCAAATCTTCTCAATGAAAATAGGTAGGGTTCACTCTAGTGTAGTTTGTTTGCAAAAGTGAGATCTTTTGAACCTTGCGTCTCCTAATCAAGTTCTTCATACCATTACAAAGTCCTATCTGAGGAGAAGTGCATGGATTTTGTCTCATGACCTTCTAACTCATGGAAAAAAAAGATATTAAATTTTGGATTTTTTGTGATGTAGAAAATTAGAAAATCATTTTATTTTTATTTTCATATATTGTAGCAATAGCACAAGGCACATTGGCCTTCTATATCCAAAATTAGGTTGTTTGTTTTGTTTGTTATGGTGACATCTTTAGAATCATGTGTATCCTTGTTGGAAAGCTCTCTACGATAAGGGTGCATGGACTTTATTTTCTGGCAATTGGAAGTATAGTGTGAGAATTATGGATTTTTGAGTTATTTTTGGATTTTAGATTATTCTAAATTATGGATATTTTGGATTGTGCATTACTCAGTCACATTTTTGATACATTTAGAAAGCTCTCTCCAAAGAAGGGGTGCACAAACTTTGTTTCATGGCATTTGGACATACAATGTGAAAATTATGACTAAATCATGACAAAAATTAGGCCAATGACACAAGGCTATACTAGACTATTGTATTTGGAAGAAAAAAAATATGGCACTTTTTAGTAGATTGCAAGTAGTGAGGTTTCGGTTGAAGTGTGGTTGGTCTTCAAAACATTTGTCTCAATTTGGGATGAATAAGTATTAGATAACCAATGAGCCGCACTAGCGGTGAATTGGTTATTATACATAATTTGTTGTACATTTTTCAATCACAACCTTAGATCTTCATGATCTAAGGGTGTAGGAAGCACGTTGAAAGGAAAGAAGGTTAAGAATTGCAACTTCTAATGGCAATGGTGACAAGTTGCCAATAGAACAGTGGCACATTAGCATTGAAAAGTCAACAATTGGTTATGTGCATGGATGAGAGTATATAAGTAATATAATAATTGACAATAATTAATTTATTATTGGTAATGAAGAAAGATTAACTTTAAAAGTTTCAACTACTATTGTGGATGAATGGGAAGTCATTTGGACAAACTACATTGCCCATTTGTATATCTCAATTCAACATCCAAAATATAGAAATTTGAGTGTTTAGAGCCGTAGGGGCTTAATGTCCCAAATGAATTTTTGGTTAAATTTTTTTGAAGATGTTTTATAGAATTGATTTTTTAAAATTGAATTACTTGGTATTGACATATGAAAAAAAAGGTTAAAGTAGATTTTAAATTTTGAATTATTAAGTTATTGTTTAATTTTTATTAAACTATCATGCTATTATGAATGATTATAAATATAAATTTGAAGCTTAAAATTCATAGTTTAGGCTTCTATAATTTAATGCATTCTATACAAGGACAATGAAATTGTAAACTTGAAAATTGAGACTTATGATTTTTCAAAACGTTATAATTTCATGGCAAATATCCTATAGAAAATGTACATCCATTCATTATTAGACTTCCATTTTCCCTCAAGTCTTAAGCCCCGAAAGATGAGATCAATTATCAAGCTAATTACATTTAAAAATAGGGTGCATTCATCATTTCTACATTAATCCTATGAAAGTTATCCATTGACCACTTTTTGGTCTTTGTAGTGATTCATAGTTAACTCCTACATGACTTAGGCCATTTTTTTTGGGTCAAAAACCACTCAAAATTGCCACTTCTAGTCTTCTACTATATAGTCATATGAGAAAATAGAAAAAAATATTTAGATTTTAATTTTAAAGTCTTATACTTTGTTTGTCTCAAATCAAGTATGTGCTAAAACTTTCATGAAGTTTGACCTTACAAAATGGAAGATATTAGCATTCAAAGTTGGAAAGAATTTTTTTTTAATGTAGACATAAAATATGAGATGACTTTGATTACCATTTGTGAAAAATAAAAAAATTGAACTACAGACTTTGAATCAAAATACTTTATGTTGAAAATTTGAGTTGAAACTCTAAGAATTTTTATTTAAAAAAGAAATAGATAATTTTAATTCGTAAAAAATTGTTAACTAAATAATCTCAATGTTGAGGTTGCTCTTGATTGAAGCAAACTTAACCGTGTCAAATAATGTTTTTGAAAAATTGTGATAATTGCATTCAAAATGAATCTTGTAAGCATTGTTTTAAAAAAAATGCTTAGATTGCTTGAAAAACAAGATTGTCTATAACTTTATCATCATTGGTCCAAATAGAATGAATCTAAGCTTCACATGTTTAAAAATATAGATTATTTGAGAAAAAAATTACCAAATTTTATTTTGCCTTTTTGTATTGTTTGCTTACCTTTGTTTTTGGTTTAAGGTAGTATAATTTTTGCTTTGGGGTACTAATTGAAACAAGCATTGTATTCCTAAAAAGTTGATGTGTTGTCCTATTTTTTTTTAAATTCAAAAAATCACAATGAAATTATTATAGGCAACTATCCAAATTTCCTAAAGCCCTTCAAAGGGACTTCTAGACGTGAACGAGTTAACTTTGAGGAGGATCCAAGGCCATTTTATTGGTTAAAAAACACTCAAAATTTCCATTTCCAATGCAAAGTGAAAAATTCTAAACATTTGATTTTGGAGGCATATTCAACTATAAAATCTTAAACTAGATTTGTATAAAAATGTGTGAAAGAAATTAAATTTTTTTTGACCTAGTAAATTGCAAGATATTAGCATTTAAAGTGAAGAAAAAGAGATTTTCTTGCAACTTGTAGTAGATTATAAGACTCTGAATCCTCATATTTTTATTTTTTTGCACTAATGATTTTGAATTGAAAATATTATATGTTAAATAATTGAAATGAGGGTATTAAAAAAGAGTCTTAAGAAAAATAAAACGATTTTTAATATGCCAAAATCATTTAAGTAGAAGTACATACTCAATTAAAGGAGATTGAATCCTTCACCTCTAAATGCCTAGTTGACCATACATGGTTGATTTGAAATTTCAGGCTCATTTTGGTATAGGTAGTTAACCTTTGGATGTCACGAAGGCCCTCTATGGCCGTATCATCAATATTTTTACGTATTTGAGCATCTTAGTGCCTGAATTAGGGTTCTGCACTAAGAATAAAGTCAGAGTGGTTTCGAATGCACGTCGAATGCGGGATTTTGCGACTCCAAAATTGCACCATAGCGTTATGTGTGGAGGCAAATACGACATTAGGGCTACAAAGCCTGTCTATAGTCGATGCCACTGTACTTGAGCAAGCAACGGGTTGCTAGTATGAGGACATGGCTATCTATACTAGACACATGAGGTGGGAGAAGTGGAATTCTTGTGGGAGATGGTGGCCTCGAATTTTGCAAGAACAAAAGTGAGCCACATCGAAGAATGAGCACCATTTGGGCATTCTGGAGGGGACTATATAGTGCGAATTCCATCAACACGAGTCGTAGCGGACCAATTCAATTGTAGTGGGAGGGATTACAATTTGTGAAGGGAGATCAGTTTTGCCCATGACAGAGGACAACACGATGATTCAAGTCACTAGAAGTGGATAGAGTGGCGGCTTCACTTTTGTGATAATCATCAGAAGTTATGAAGGGTGGTTTTAAAAGGGCAAGGTGAGTAGTGGGGGACCAAGAAGTACACATTTAGTTGCAACAATGCTCTAGCCGAGTGCACCTACACATTTAGAACAAGAAGCAACAATTTTGAGACACTAGGTATAGATGCATGGTGCAAATTCTTGGCAAGTGCATCGAATTTTGGCTCTTTTGGACGTCCAATTGCTTTGCAGTATTGTTTCTTTCCTACATACTCAAAGCAAAGTAGGGACTTCGAAGTATTTATGGCTGCACTTCTTATTCCATTAGCACATTCAACATATCTTAAGGTGGATGATGCGAAGAGAAGAAAGCGACCCGGAAGGTTTTGGCACCAACATGAATTGGATCATTAGGAAAACCCTATTTTCCAAGCTACAAATTGTGCACCATGGTGAGATTGAGGTTGGAGGCAAAGAAGAGTGGCATGCATCATCAAGTGTAGGACGACAGAGGGGAGACTTCGGTGGACACTATAGTGTGGACAACGAAGCTCAGTCTACTTTACTTCCACGAGAGGGAAGTGATGATGCCTCTATGGATCCTTAATGACTAGGAGCCGGAAGCCCCACAGCTACTAAATCTCCATGTCTTGCCAATAGTGAATCTCATGCCTACCATTGGAGACGGTCTCCTATTCAAGAGCCAAGAGATGTCGTTCACGCCACCATGGAGCTTGCATTCCCTATGCTACACTTGGGAATGCATGAGTCCAATCCATTGCAGAGCATCAAGTATGTTTGTCTTACACTTGGAACCAACCTCCCAACCATCGTCCATGTCTCGGGATCCCTCCTATTTCCTCTTCAATTGCAAACAATTACTGGAAAAGCTTCATCGAAAATTGAGCCGTAGTCAAAGAGGAGAAGGTAGAGTAAAGAGGTGGTTGGAGGACGAGGTAGTACATAATGCGCTATAGGGACAATGCTCTGAGGTCCATCGTCATATGAAATCCCATTCAGTGGGTACAACACGAGGTCGGCCTATTGGTTGACATCGCCCAACAACAATAGCAAGTGGGCCTCAAAGACATGTGCCAATGGCACTAGAAGGGTGTCTCCCTCCCAATTTTAGCCACAATCTCAGTCCAATTACCTTATGGCTTCGACATGCACTTTGAGGGGTTTCAATTGTGGAAGATTATAGGCAGCCACAAGACATGGGGATCACTTCATATGACCATGATTCTTTCTTCATGCCAAGGGCCAATCTACCAATAGTTTTGATTCTAGACCCTATATTCTCACCTAGTGACCATGGAATTCAAGATGACGGCCCCATTGACGAAACATTGCATGTGTTTGTTGATACTACAACATTGGAACTCAATCTAGGGCTAGTTGGGGACACAGATGGAACGAAGGGAGTTGCCACTTCTCGATTCTACCATCACATTATTGGCTCTCTAATGTTTTTGGTGGATTTTGGCAAGGGCATTGGAGAAAGATTTGTCTGTGTCAGTGATACGAAGGTTAGTGTGGAGAGGCCATTTGGTGATATAGTGTGAGTGCTTTTTAGCAATACACATGGCACTTCAAGAGATGGTGAAGGACCATTAGAGCCCCCTCTTCCAAAAGCATCTAACAATGATCCTGATTGGTTGAGAGACTATGCTGATCTTTTCTCTAATAAAGCAACCCGTGAGACTACCGATGGTGAAGAGGGTTTGTCGTTTGATGAACATCCTCTACAGAAGCTCAAGCTATACATTTTGGAAGAGGACATCTTCAACTAGACTTTTGAGGAAATATTTGCAAATGATCAATGGCATGAACAAACTGTGGGAGCACGGAAACTCAAACCGGATAAGTTAGTCTAGAATTAGGATTAGATAGAATTGCAAATTTCATTTTTTTTGGTAACCTCTGGAGACTTGTGCTATACTACGACTATAATAGAAATAGTCAGTATCCGGGTTGTTAAAATCATTAGTAACATTACGAAAACAAATCTGATACGAATCTGGGATCCAGAAAAGTACCGGATTTCCCAAACCTATATTCTAAACTTCCAGTCTAAGAAACTAGGAGACCGTTATAGGAACGATCATCTATTAATTCTCCACCGGGAATCGTCTGCTGCGCACCAGGTACTTAAATCCACTACCACCTCTCTTTCTTTCCTTCTCTGCTTGCTGAACTTGTTGAATATATAGTTGAGAGAAAGAGTGGTGAGAGAGCAACCAAGATAGGAAGGAGACGGAAGGATTAGTATCGGATTAGTTTTATCAGTTGTCAGTGATTCATGGCGGTGGTTGTTGACTCGGCTGCATGAAAATCTGAAGTTGTAGCTTGGATGGTTTGTCCAATTATCCCTTTCGATCTGGGTTACTAAGTGTAGTTAGAAGGGACCTCATGTGTATTGGGTGTGTCAGATTGTTAAATAGGCCGTGGAGTATGAAGAACGAGGAGATGATTCAGAAACTCATTTATGGAGTTCCAAATCAGTACAAGTTGACAATGAGAGGTCGACCCATAGCTTGGATGGAAGACATCTGGGTAGATGTCTATTCGTTTAACAAGAATGGACTCGGACTAGCCGGAAGAGCGGACAAGTACGTAGCTGGAAAGTTCCGGAGTCAAGCCAACTCAAAGGAGGGTTTTGCCATTAGTGACTGTAAGAACGAGAGGCATAGATGGGTACTGAATTCTTTGATTCCAATCTTGTATCCAGAAAAGTCTACCTGAATTATGGTCATGGTGGCCAATACCATTTTCAGAGCTTTCGAGGACCGGATCGTCCATTGGAAAAGAGTGATTCAAGGAGTCGTGGGCAAGCTGACAGAGCATGTGGGCTGAGTAAAGCACAACCCTATTACGTCGTATATGTTCCACTTCTATCACCACAAGGAGGTCTTGAGTGCCGAGGAGACAATTGAGTATAATACCAAAGTCGAGATCTTGAAGTACGACCTCATTGAAGAACTAGAGAAGGAGGAAAAGGAATCCAAAGAAGAGCAACCGGAAGAGGAAGAAGAAGCAGTGGACCAGAAATGAAGGAAGTCCACAGATCCGGCAGCATAGGGGAAGGCGCCAACACCAGACAGAAGGAACCGATACCAGATCCGGAACATCCCCAAGAGCTCGAGATCATCGAAGTCGGAATCTAGTGGATGTAGTAGGCCAAACAAATGTATGGCGAACTAGAGGATCACGTGTTTCTTATCGCAAATGAATTCAAGGTAGAGTCAGACCAAATTTTGGAGGAGATCCGGAGATGTCCGAATCCGGAAGAGTTTCGATAGAAAGAGGAACAAATCCAAAAGTTGGAAGAGGAAAAGCATAATTTCAAGTCCCAACTCGAGTGGACGGAGGGGGAGTTGAGCTTGGCAAGACGGAAGGAGACAGAAGCTCTTCAACTTGTCCACAACCTCAAGGAACTCATCATGGTTCTAGAACATACGGTGATTTGAGCTAACCTCTACACTGCCTAGTTGGAGAAAAAATGGCATATGACTGGATCTAGGATGGTAAAGATCCTAGTTGACTTTGAAGCTTTGATGGGGATTGTTTTAAATGATATGTGCAAGTTGTTGGGGTATTTGGATCTGAAACGGGCCATCGACTTAGAAGGGTTTCCAGAAGTCTCTAGGAGCATATTCCAAGATACTCCAATTTGATAGACTCTAATCCAGCACGCTTCAAGTAGCCCGATTCAACTCCAATCAGAGGGACTGAAGTCTATCCTCACTCTAGTTGCGGGACCCTCAGGTAGCCAAGCACGGATTCCATCAGCATTAGTGGTACTTGAGTCAGAGAAAGGGGCAAGTGAGAAGTCTGTTTCGGTAGAAATAGGGATTTCCTTCTCAATTTTTCCACCACCCAGAAAAGTCATGGCTGGAAAGTTTATGGTGCCCAAATTGATAGTTTGCGGCAATCGTGATGCACCAATTGGAGTAATGACAAATCCGGCTTGGTCTCATCCGCAAGATTTCTCTCATATGCAGTAGTTGATGCCAAAACGGGATCATGCTGAGATTGAATTGAGTGAATCGCCGCAAGCCAAGGATTTAAAGATTCAAGAGATTGAAGAATTGGAGGAAGAGGTGTTGAAGCCCAGATCCGAGGAAGAGATGGAATCGGAAGACTCGCCTTCTACAGTTTTACGGAAGCCGCAAACTCAATCATCAACAAAGAATACATCAGTGAAGGCTTTGGTGAAGACTCCGGGTAGTCAAAGTGGGAGCATCTCCAAAAAGGCACAACAGGGTAGATAGAATGCTGGTAGTTAGGTAGGGTAATTATTTGGAACGGGATTTCCAAGCATGGATCCGGGTTTCAGATTGTTTTAGGGGTTCCACATTTGTTGGGGTAGTTGGACTGTGGATGTTTCGGGTATCCTGGGTTATTCATTGGTTTGTTGCTCTGATTTTCGGGATGCCTTTCTAGATTTTTAGGCATTGACTTTGGTTTTGATTTTGATTTTTAAGGGGGGGCAAGTTTGTTGCCCTTTCATTCCATCATAGCAATTATTTTGTTATATTCCATTCCTTTCTTTAATTCGAGTCACTTGGTGAACATTCTGGCTCCAACCGTGTATCCAGATTGTGTTGGTTTATTGTTTAAGTGTTGAATTGTGAGAAGGCCAGATGAGGAGGAATCCAGATTTCGGATAACTTGATCAGATTGAAGAAGTACTATTGTAATGATGTTAGATACGAGACGAAGGAGTTGTACATGGTGCCTTTGAACTACTAAAACGATAATCTAGTTTTTAGTGTAGAGTGGTGTGAATACAAGTCCGGAATTGGATACAATTATATGTAGAGATAAGCGATCGTCATAAAAACTCCCACTTATCAAAAGGTCTGCCTAGTTTGGGATCCGTCTTATACATAGAGAGATTACCCCCTTATCAATTCTAGGTGCCTGAGATCTATCGTTGTAGTAAAGAGTGGATACAATCTTGAGTGATGTGCATTTTGGATCGGCCATTCGGGATGTTGTGAGGATTTGGATCTACCTTATATACTACAACATTTTGAGTACTTGGGTGTTTGTTTTCTATTTGCTTTTGTTTGTATAGTAAATAGACTAGAGTGGTGAAGTCTCTACCCCTTGAAAGATCAATAGCGGTGTTCTGTTGTAGATTTGTATATTAGGTAAAAACATATTATAATATGTTATTTTGAGTAGCTTCAAGGTGACGCCACTTTAACATCTATTTAAGAGGGTAGTTTGCCTTAGAACTTCATTTCATTCGAGTAGTGGATTTTGTTTTCTACTTTAGAGTTAGAATGTCGAACTGGAGGGTTTTTTCTAAGTCTCAAGATGAAGAGCTTCAACCAGAGGCTGAATTCGAGCTTTCATTGTCACAGCTATCAGATCAACCTCTTTTGGAACGGGATCTTGCATTGCCACTTAGGCATCCTCGAGATGAAGCTGGGCCTTCTAAACCGCCGAAGCAACCTCGCGTGGAGCGACGATGGCATGGTAATCTTGATACCAATGCTCATGTCTTGATAATCTTGCTCCAAATTGGGTGTGTTGAGCCAGGCACTCGGGAAGTGACTTTTGAAGCGAGTTATGAAGGCAAAAACATCGATCATTATTATTGTATGGTTTTGCTGGTGGAGGGTAGTCGTGGCCACCAACGTTGGTTGGAAGGTCAAGTCAACCCATTGATGAAGTCCGAGCGTACAAATTACGTTGCTGCCATCATCAAACGCATTCTCAACTTTTTGCAGATGAAGTGAAGTTGTGATTGGAACTCTAGTTTTTTTATCTCTAGTGAGCATTTATTAAATGTTAGTTACTAATTTTATACTTTGAGTATTTTATTAAAATCACAGTGTGTGATTATAAACGTATAATGAGAAGTTAGTGATTAAAAGTTAGCTAGGGTTTTAGAGTAAAGGAAGAGTGTGATTGGGGATATAGTTTGGCATCTTAGGTGGGGTCTTGGTAGGGGCATGGGCTGATGTGTCCCACCCCTCACTTGAAATAGGGAGGAAAAGAGGGAAAATATGCTTAGTTAATGTGTGAAAGAAGAGAGAAGTGTGGGTGTGTAGAGGTGTCTTGAAATCGGATTTCAGAGGGAGATATCTCGGTATATATGAGCTTTTTTGATATAAAAATTGGTGAGTTTGTTCCTTGTGAAATTAGCTTTCCAAAATGAGTTTGCAAGCTTGATTTGAAGGATTATTGAAGGAGTTGTGATAGTTTGAAGGTAGGAAGTTTGCGGTTACCCAATTAAGAGAAGCCGAGACTTTCGAGGCCTTTGATGTCTAGACAATAGCTTGGAATGAGCTCAAATTTGAAGGAATATTATTGTATTTTGTTAGCTTTCTATAAACATATTACACTTCACAATTGGAGTATTTTTGAGTGAGATATGGAGATTCAAAGGTAGAAAGGTCTGCTGCCTTTACAGAAGGAAGGCCGAGGCTTGTTTTGTTCATAATGTCTGAACAATAGTTTACAATGAGCTCAAATTTGGAGGAGTATTATTGTATTTTGTTAGATTTTTAGAAACTTATTATACTTCACAATTGGAGTATTTTTGAGCGAGATATGGAGATTCAAAGGTGAAGAGGTCTGTTGCCTTTAGAAAAGAAAGGCCAAGACTTGTTTGTCCATAATGTTTAGATAATAGCTTAGAATGAGTTCAAATTTGGAGGAATTTTAGTGTATTTTGTTAGCTTTCCAGAGAGCTAAGATACTTAATATTTGAAGTTGTGAAACCTATGTAGTGTTAGTTTGAAGTTCAAAAGTAATTTGGGGTTAGTTTTCAATTTTCTTGTTGTGTTTTTGAACACTTCAAGAATACAAGACATAGAGGAATGAAGAAATGAAGGAGTGAGATCTTTGGAACCCTCTTGTATGTTGTGGTTTGTGGCTCGATTTGTTTTATTTGTTATTCCCAACCGGTTTTGGAGGCTAGTTGTTTTTTCCTTTCTGCATTGTAAACTTGTTGCGGGCTCTGTGGGTATCCAAGAGTAGCCCCATTTTGTATTTGTGGTGATGAAGTGGGATTGATCACCTACATAGTCATATTTTGTTGTTCCCACCGGTGAGGCACGATTGCTGGTCACCGTGGGTTTGAAGTTTAGGAGCCCATCATCCGGACGGCATCTCGTGTTATGCTGTCCCATTTTACCCGTCCGAGGCCTGTGGTTTCTTATCACCTACTTGATCAAACCCTTACCTATTTAGAGCTAACACATGATAGGTTAGAGGAAGATTGAAGATTGAAAACCGAAGATTGAAGACCTGAAGATTGTTTGAAGTCCCTGGTTAACTAATTCCAGTTGTAGCCAAATACCCTGTGTATTCCTAAAGCGCATTCATCTCAACTCGACAGCGGATCCTCTAATGGTAAAATAAAGGAATTGAAAACTAGTTTGTTAAGGGACGAAACTGGAAAAATTGGGTGATATTGGATCCAGATAGAAATCCGGATAGTAGTGATTCTGGAAAAGAGAGTGAAAGAGAGTAGTCAGAAGAGGAGAAAACGATCATCTGGATATTGGAGTTTGGAAAGGCATTTGGAATTCCCTGGGATGATTATTCATGTTATTTTACCACTTTTTCGTGTGTAAAGATACTTACGCCTAGACTGTGCCTACGACTTCAACTGTTGGCAACTACCCAACCAAGTATTTTTTACGGTACTAGCCCTAAGGTAGCTTGGATCGTGTCGTCCAAAAGACAGACATGTTCGAATTCATTCTCTCTTTCTTTGTATTTTATGCATGCGTTTTGTTTGAATGTTTGTGTTCAAGGTTTGTTTCATATTTACGAGACCAATTATATATTCGTAGTTTCTATCTTTGAGATTGAATGTTCTAGATTCAGAGATACAATTGTTGTATTCCTCACTTGTTGTACACGTTCATATTGGCCATTTCTAGTGATGCTCAAGTTGCTTGTATAATTGCAAGAAGTCTTAGGTTCATGATGTGTTGTTGCATTCAAATGTGAATTTCATGGCCATCCACTAGAGAGATATTTGTTTTATGAGTGGAATAGGAGAGTCATGTCATGCGGGTTGTTTCAAATCCATTGAAAGCAGTTTCACATGGAGGAGTCCTCTTTGGTCCTTTTGCAAAGTATCATAATAATGATCTTGACGTTTGAAAGTTTCTTACACATAGGTATGCAGCCCAGCCCTTGCAGTTGAATCTAGTACTTACGAATGGGCGTGCAGATTGGACGCTGCTTAATCTGGTGGAGTTGTTAACATGGTTTAGGATTTTGATGTTAGAAGGTCTCAAACAATTCCTCTATATTCGATGTTACTGGGACAGGAGGGCATTTTACAATTGTCCCCTCCGAGGCAATGACATACACACAATTTGAGGCCATTATACAATGCTAGCATCTGGTGGATAATGAAGGGCTAGTGAATGATCGCATGGACCCATCATACAATAAGTTGGCTAAAGTCTGTTGGTTGTGTGAAGATTTCGCAACCCATTCTTAGTCACTTTACAACAATGAGCAATCCTCATTGTTGATATAATAATGATCGCATATAAGGGTTGCTTATGCAACATACGGCAATGCATGAAGTCTAAACCCGTGAAGTTTGGTGTGAAGGTCTGGGCACTTGCTAACTCTCAAAATAGGTATGCAAAACTAGAGAGAAAATATTTTGCATGCTCTTCGGTTCTTCATTTCCATATGTATTTACATGTTTTTCTTAATTGCATTCTAAGATGCCAATGGTATTTGCTACAGGTATGTATCAAACATAATAGTATATCTAGGGGTGGATGAGGCACATCATGAAGGTGATTCTATAGGCGAAAATGTAGTTCTGACTACCATTGCCGGCCTTGAAGGGTGTAGTCATGTGATTATAACGGACAATTTCTTCACATCTCCTCGGCTCTTTGTGGAGCTTATGAAGCACGGCCTTTAGGCAATAGGAACCTACTGGAAAATAAGAAAGGGTTTTTTTGTAAGCTTGGCAGGCTTCTCAAACATAGAGTTATCAAAGTATAGCCACTTGGTAGTGAAGATGCATAGGAGCCAAAACATTGTTGCCATCTACTGGATGGACTCCAAGCATGTCTTCTTGTTGTCTACAGCATGTGACCCTATTGGAGAAGATTCCTTTGCAGGGTGTTGAATGGGTTGTGAATGGATTTAGTTTTCTACGTCTCCAATACTTCTACAATACCAAGCGGGAATGCGAAGTGTGGATGTCATAGATCAACAACGCTAGGAGTACAACATGCAACTGCACTCTCACAAGTGGTGACACCGCGTCTTTATGTTTGTATTGGACTCCTAGTTGTTAAATGCTCATATTTTGTATGTATGTGATCGTCAAGCTTTGAGACTCCCTATGTTATCTCGACTATTGTGGCATTATATTGTGGTAGAGGACCTTATTAGGCCCTATATGTTCTCTGGTCACATTTGGAGACCCATCCGTAATTTAGCCATGGGAGGCTTGCATTTTAGTAATAGTCATCCTATGCTACGTTGCTATTGTGTGGTCTAGCAAGTGGACCTGTTGAATGTGTCGTGGTTGCGTTGGAATGTTTCAATGCGAAGGGGCTTCCTTTAGAGCTGTCCACATCCAATGTGGATACCATCCAAACATGGGTCAATAGACACATGTAGTTTGAAGTGATCTTAGTCGAAAGAAGGCTTGTTTTGAATTTTGAGTTATTTATGCATCGGACATGGAGGGATAGGGGTCGTGGTGTTATGTTTCATATACTTCTAGAGTTTGATTGAGGCATGTGCATGAAGCAAAATGATGGGAGTTGAAGTGCAAGGAGTTCTTTTTCATGTCATGGTCAATAAAAGGAGGAAGATGACTTCATCTATAGTAGCTTTGTTTTGAAAGGAGCGGAGGATGTAGCACTATTTTATTATTCATTTCTAGTATTCTGTGCAAATTTTGAAGGCTGCAATACTTATGTAATTTAGTTGTAGTGACAAAAGTTGGAGGAGGTCATAGTTGTAGGTGTGCTTTATGTAGCATAATAGTCTTGCACACCCAATGTCCATGGGTAATGTGAAATTTTGCATCATATAATTTGTGATGTAACTTGTGACAGTATATATACTAAGAGATCTTTTTTTATGTATTGTGAATGAAAATTGTATGAAGGCTTTCACAAGTTGCCTCAAAAGGTGCAGTTTGGAGACTCTTGTATATTCATTTTTTGTGAAAGGAAATTGCATGAGGGCTTTGAGTCATCGGTTGTAGGGGTGCAGTTTGGGGAATGCTATCTATTGGGCTCGCAGAGCAATTACTATTGTCCATTTATTAGGAACCGTTGCCACGGGGATCTCACAAGTGAAGTAGTTATGCTCCCGCCTTTATTTCCCTCCAACTTTTGCCAACTTGGCATGCCCGAATTGCGTTTTACATGTTGGAAAGAAGTCAGCGCAGGTCGTATCACTATAAGAATCTTGCGTTTTTTTTGTATGTCATTAGGTTTTTCCAAAAACGTATGCAGTGGCATAAATTATGAGTGATGTTTGAATAGACGCGATCACAAAAAGTGTAGAACATAGGAATGTCATTTTTGACACACGTGTTAGTTTGCATATCATTAAAAATGCCACGCATTTTTTGTGACATCCAAAAAAATATGCCTACACCACGTTAGCGACTATAGTCTTTTTTCACAATAGTAGAGTTTACTGCAATTATTGCCTGATAGTGAAAACACTGCCCACGATTGGAAAATCCTGGTTAGGGGTAGATGCTTCGATCCCGATTGCAACCTAACTTCTTTAGATGGATGTAAGGTCTTGGATGTAGTGATGTAGTTTGGGGTATGCCATAGAAGAACCTAATATCCCATACCACTTGGGATGGGCAAGCTTGGTAGGTATAAGAGAATCATGAAAATAGGATGAAATAATCACAAAGCCAATGAAACTTGGATTATCATGTTTCTATGTGATTGACAATTTCCACTTGGCTTTGTAATTTTAACATACTAAAATTTTGAATTTCATCAATGGATTAGTTGGAGACACATAATAAGTTAATAACACATTTTTGCCAATCATGAAACAAATTTTATCCAATACATTCATTTTTGTACAATTTGTATTAAGAACTTTGAACATGCCACAATATAAGTGTTGGTATGATTTTCTAGGCTCATACTTCACATTACAATTTCCATTTCCTTATATTAATTGCATAGGTGTTGACTTCCTATGCTATCAAAAGTAAATGGATTTAAAAATAAATGTAGTTGGAAAATATATTTCATTAAAAAGATTTCCAATGGACACTAAAGTTTTTGTAATTAGCATAGTATGTGATACATCATAGAGTTTGTAATTAAAAAATATTGTATGCTCCCTTTAGCCCTTCTTCATAACCCAAATTAGGAAATTCCATAATTATAGAGTGCTTGAACAAGGGGGT
This sequence comes from Pseudoscleropodium purum, assembly GCA_963969395.1. Taxonomy (NCBI): domain Eukaryota; kingdom Viridiplantae; phylum Streptophyta; class Bryopsida; order Hypnales; family Brachytheciaceae; genus Pseudoscleropodium; species Pseudoscleropodium purum. The sequence goes on from OZ017795.1 coordinate 24,949,872, forward strand.
AACACTTACATAAATGAGCTTAATATAGACATTTCACAATAATTGAATAAAACTCAAAAAAATATATTTCATTAAAAAGATTTCCAATGAACTTTAAATTTTTTAGTAATTAGCATAGTATGTAGTACATTCATAGCATCTGGAATTAACATATATTGTGTGCCTCCTTCATGACCCAAATTAGAAAATTCCATAATTATAGAGTGCCCAAACAAGGGGGTCACACTTACATGATTGAATTTATAGACATTGCACAACTAAATAGAACTCAAAAATATAAATTTCATTAAAAAGATTTCTAATGGACATTAAAAGTTTTCGTAATTAGCATAGTACGTGGTACATTCATGGCATTTATAGAGTGCCCAAACCAAATACTCACACTTATATGAATTCTAGAATATACATTTTACCAATTTCATGAATTCAAACAATGCCACAACATAAGTGTTGTTATGGTTTAGGAGGCTAGCTTACACTTTACATGCCAAATCTTTTTCCTAATTAAAATTGCACGGGGGTTTAATTCCAATGTTCTTGGAAAAACATTGCGTTATGGGAAAATTGAACTTCAGAAACAAATTGGGAAAACAAATTGGCATAATGAAACATTTCTACTTGCATAGTAAGTGGGTTTTAGAAGGCATTTGGAAATTGAAATTATTCTATGTCCCCTTCTCAATGACTGTAATTCAAAAATTACATAATTGCAAAGTCCAACCACACGCTCATGCTCACAAAATTTAAGTTCTTTAGATTTTATGAGTCTAAAGGGTTGAGGAAATGTCACAATGTAAGTGCATTTTCTAGGTTTTTGGCTTCTTCTTCACATTACAACTTCCATTTACTAATTTATATTGCATAGCATATGATTTCAATGGTATTGGATGCAGTTGTGGGTGGAAGGAAATGGAGTTGAAAAAAAAAAAAAGGAGCCCAATAGAATGTGCACATAAAATCTTATAGTAATGTAATATGTGATCTATTCCTAGGCTAACAAATTTGAAATTATTATGTGCCCCGAAAATAGTCATTCAAATTCTAAGTTTACATAATTCTAAAGTGCCCAAGTAATAGCCTCACAAATACATGAACTACCTAAATACTCAAGACATGCCTCAATTTGAGTACATTTAGGCATTTATAAGCTGATACTGAAGACTACAAATTCCACTTTCTAGTTTCAATTGCATAGACGATGTTCAATTGAAATGGTGTTGGTAGAAAATGGTGTTCCAAAGAAATGGAGTTCAAAATAGAATAGTTAAAAACAATATTGCAATTGACAAAGAAATTTATATTAACATAGTATGTCAATTTTTTATGTCATCTAAAAATTGTGGGCATATAGCGTTTGGAATAGCCTAAGTATAGTTTGCAAAACCTCAAGCATTTTGTAATGTTGATAAAGAAGAAGAAATACCAAAGAAAAATAATAAATACAAAATGACTATCCTAGAGAATAACATAAATATCAAAAATTGTGGGGGTGGTTTGGGCTTGATGGCCATTTTGTATTTTCTTCATTGAACTGAGGTGTATAGCACAACTTCCCCACATCTATATTACACTCTACATATACTATTTTTGTATGAGATTCAACTTGCGCAGATGGCATGCATTTGGCATTTTTGTTCTGAAGGGAATGAAAACATTCTTGTAGACATGCATTACAACGTCCATTGTATCGAAGATTGTACATTCTACATGATGTCATATAAGACATGAAATCGTATGTCCATTTCATTGGCAATTATACTAATGCATTCACTCATACAGAAGCCCTTCCCTTGCCTATTGCTCTATGTTGTTGCCTTCCTAAACAACAAAGGAAACTAATGCTTGGATGTATGTACTAGAGTTTGTATTAGCTTCTCTCTCGGGCTTTGATTCAAGCACCTGTGCTTGCAAACCGTCAAAGTTGTTGTCATTTCCAACATCAATCATAGTAGGCATGCATTCATTGACTTGTAGTTGGCCTCGTCTACCCCTAACATCTATGTGACACACCACCTTCCACCCAAGCTTCCTTGTGTCATTGGAGAAAAAAACTTGTTGACAATGCAAGGGAAAAACAAAAGAGTTGGCATAGACTTTCCCATCCATGCAGTTGAAGTTTGCTAGAGTGAACCCATATTCATCTCTTCGGATGTTAGGGTATCTCATATCTTGTATACCTCAAACCCAATCACATACAAGTATTGTGGTGTAATGATTTTTGTAGTCCAACTCCAAAATCTCTTCAATGTATCCCATATACTCCTTCGTTCTCTCAATAGGACGCCCATCGTGAAGCCTCCACCAAAGTTGTTCAGTAAATGAGGCTACAATTGCTAAATCACATGTGACATGGCCCCCCCTCCGCACTGCAAATTTGAAAATGCATGCCAAAGGCATACATTTGGCGATGTGCAATTGCATGTTGTTCTAGAGGCTGTGCATATTCTACGACATCGGGTTCAACATGTTCACCGACATCCTGTAAAGCTTGAACTTCGGCAATCAACTAGTTTGCAAAGGGAGGCAAGTCCAACAGATTGCCTAGGTACCGCATTGAAACTGAAGCATGTTGACAATGAAATGCTCTTTGAAAGGCCTCCCTCTGTTCCCATCGTTGTCCTTTGGCTACTACATACTTTCTATAAGACAATAGAGTCTTCTATAGTGAGAGAGAGATTACAATCCATAGAAACATAATGCTAAAAGTGCAAACAGTAGGTGCCCATGAATTCTGAATATGCATGATGTCATCTATGATGTCCAATTGAGCATGTAGACATCCATGACAACGTCTACTATGACATACAATAGAATGCATGTGATAGAAAGTAATATACGTGTAACGTTGCTAAGGACATGTTGAGTGCTCTTGTAAGAATTACCATCCTTGCAAGAGACAAGGTAAATACTAATATGAAGTCAGTGTAGATGTGTTCAAGAAAAACATTCAAGATTATGAAAGAACACTTACTGTCGCCACTCCTCTAAGCAAATTGCGTTATCCAAGACAAAGGCATGAGCATAGTTTTGGAACTCATTCAACATCTTTCGACTGCGTTTGAAGTTGCTCCTAAGGATTTCATCATTCATGATTGGTTCTTCCATGACATCCCATACGTGTTGCATAGTTCCTCCGTATTTATACATGTACTCCGTACAAAATCCAAGTGTCTCTTCCATTTGGTATCCTTTGGCAATGCTACCCTCCGAATGTACAAAAGTTTGTACATAGTCCTTCAATGTTTTTATGTACCACTCTATTGGATACATCCAATGGCAATGCATGGGACTACACTTGAACAACTGCTCCACTAGATGCACCAACAGATGGAACATGATGTTCAAAAACTTTGTTGGAAACTCTTTCTTAAATTCACACATTGCCATCACTACATCACGCATCATGTCATCTTTGTCTTCCAATCATACCTCCTTTGTGCACAGTCTTTGGAAGACCCTACTCATCTTAATAATAGCTAAGCGCACCTACTTGTCTAGTATATTGCAAACCGCAACAAGGAGGATCTATCCAATAATTATGTTATAACACAACCATCGTCTATGTTCAATAGAGTATGCTGTCTATATCAACAAATGCGCAAACATAACATAGTGTACTATAGTGTTATATGAAACATATACAAAAACAAAGCTATTTAACAAAGACTAGTTTGGAAGAATATCCACATGTATATCACATTTTGCATCGTCCTGTGAATGTGCATGCTATAGATGTCACATGCAAGGGGCAGGATCTAAATTTTTTACTTTGAAGCCAAGCATGGCTGGATCCATGTCGTAATCACATCCTTAGGCTAGGTGAAACTATGAGTACATAAGTAATGAAAAATATTAGTCTAGTAGTATATACCTATTATACAGGATTGACAAATCTCTACATCCGCCCGAAAAAGGCGTCCATAACCCGGACGTCCGTCCTCACGGACGCCAACGGACGCAGCGTCCCTCCCGCCGTCGGAAGGTAGACGGGCGGGGCGAACAGGTGGGGCGGACGGCCCGAGGTGGACGCCCAGATCATGCGGACCAGATCAGTCCGCGTGTCGATCGGATGGCCGTAACCGGGCGGACGGGTATCAGGGCGGACGGCGTCCGCAAATGTTAGCGGACGCTATGGACACAACGTCCGCGTCCGGACGTCCCGGATGTCCGACCGTCCTGTCAACCCTACTATTGTATGAGCACATGATAATCATGTGTCTTCATGTATTGTAGCTTTCCATCCACTAATTGCTTGTGAATGCTACCGACGTAGTTAGTAGGAGTTCGAATACTGGTCACTATTACGACAAACTCCTTCCGCTTGGGTGGCACCAATATGAAAGGGCCATGTGGCATGCAGTAGTCATTGTTCCATCGTTGCAAGGGTTGCAACCATAACTCTTACTGAATGCCCGATTCCTCTATGTCCAATCAACTACTGGGACTATCCTTCATGCCAAATAAAGTCTTTAGTATGTTCTCGTAGAAGTTTTTTCGCAATGTATAGTGTCGAAGATGTGAGGCTCTAGCAAGTGCTACAAAAAAAGAGTCAATACAAAGCACAAATTGAAGTCGCTGCTACATAATTGCAAGCCTTATAAGTGGCTTGAGTATGGACCTAGCTCCACGACATTCACAATGGACTCAGGCCCTCACCATGTACATTGTGATGTTATTTTTTTATGTTGTTTTTGACGTTGTTGTCGGCGTTGTTTTTGACGTCAAAAACAACACTTGCAACATCCGTGTCTTATGAGGAATCACGGTTGACATCTATGGTGCAAACAAAAATGCAACAAAATGTTATGGAACATGGACAGCCAGAAACTCCTCACCTTCTAGTACAGTAATTCATACAATGGGCATAGGTGCTTCACTCTTGTAGTGTGAACTAGGTCGATGGGCCCATTTTCTTTTCCTCCTAGTTGGAAATACGATTCACGCCATGCTACATATCGGAAAATGTCCTTTGATGTTTGCATGTGTGGCCTATCATGATGCTCCTCTTGCCCGTGGAATCTTTTATTGCACCAGTATAGATGATGCCTAGGTAAGTAATGACGAATGCCATTGTAGACAATCTTTGAGTCTTTTGTTCTTCAATTAGGAAGAACATCCCCCATTTTAGCCATCCTTGCATCAATGTCTAAACCACAAGAAGGACAACCCTTGTATCCCTTACAATACAATCCTAAGATGAGGCTGAATGTAGGAAAATCTGAGATTGTCCACATTACTAAAGTACGTAAGGTGAAACTCCAACTACCTTTAAGTTGGGAGAAATCAAGGGTTGGAACACCATGCCACAATTGAAGTAGCTCTTTCAACAATGGCCCCATGAAGACACCAATACCTTTTGATGTAGGGGAGTGCTTTCCTGAAATGAGTATGCATAAGGAGATGAAAATTTTTTGGGTGACAAACCAAGGCTCGAAGTTGTATATCAAGATCAAGATAGGCCAAGTTGACCAATTAGTGTTGTTCAGCTTGAATGGATTCACACCATCCAAAGCTACAACCAGCCGCATGTTTTGAACTTCAAACCCAAAGTCGCCAAAGGCAACATTGCTGTCAACGTGCTTCCAAGCAGGGCTATCCACTACGGAATGCACGACCCCATCGTTGTTGACGTGTTTCATGTAGCTTGTCAACATCTGCGCTATCTTTGATGACCTCCACATCCGCTTCAGACGAGGAATGAATGGAAAATGACGAATGACCTTCGAGGGGACATTATTACTGCCATCCATCCATTGGAATATCCTACACTGTAGACAACTTTCCAATGTAGAGTGCTCATATTCATAGAGAATGCATCCATTTGGACAAGCGTGTACGTTGTTGTAGTTGAGGCCTAATTTCCGAATGCTCCTACACGCTTCATAATGGGTACCGAACAACTTATTACCTATTGGGAGTAAGTCCGAAGACAAATACCTGAACGATTCATTTGTGAACTTATTGCTAATACGAAACACTATGCACATGTTGAGGATGATGATAGTGGCTGATATAACGCTCATCCTAGAAGTGGGGTATGTTGGAGTGGTAGCTTGTTTGTACAAATCCTCTAGTTCATCTACATTGTCACCGACCCTGTTGTCTTGGTCTCCAAACTCCCTTCCAACCTCAACCTCCTCATACAATGCATCTCCTCTGTGCAAGGCCTCCATCACCTACTAGTGGACTTTGTGATATTCATCTAAAGCAAAATTGTGGTCCACTGCACTGTTAGGTGGGTTTGCATCTTCGAAATCCATGATGTCGGCTGCAACGTTTGAAGGAGCATCGTCAACGACATCGTTGTCATAAGCGATGTCTTCAACCCACATTCTTTGACGTAGGTAGCCCTCGGGGGGGTCTCCATCCAATAAGGACTTATCAAAAAATGGATTCCAACCAACTTTAGCATGGTGCCAGCATATGACTTGGATAGTTTTTTGATACCCACCCTTATAATCCTTACAAGGCACCTAAATGATTGCAAATTCTTCTCTGTCACCACTCTCAACATAGTGTGGAGAATGATGTCACCAAGTAGTATATGCCATAGTGTTTGTTCGTCCTTTGAAAGTCGAATTGTAGCACTTTGGTGTCTAGAATTCCGATTTTGACACCATGCCATTTATTTCTATTGTTACGGTGTGAACTGCTGCAACTACATCAAACACGTAGCTTGTATTATGTTCCAAAACAAGGATGAGAGATAGTAGTAGGAAGGATATGTAGATGAGTACTATGAAGTCGATGAAGAAGAAGCATTCGTACTCAACCTGTCCGTAGTAAACTTCAAGCAAATAACCTCTATCGGAGATCCAATTGCATAACATTCATGAAGTAGAAGTCATATGCCGTGCATAGACAACAAACACCATGCCTATAGAGCACTATTTTGCATATCACAATGAATGTCACAAACTACGTGAACAAAAACACAGCACAATGTTGTTAGAGTCATTGCACATTGTTCTCACTTTCCCAGTGCTGCATGTTCTGGTTGATGACCTCATAGATGAAAGGACATGTTGTGGAATATGCATATGTCAAAGTGGACATCAATCCTAACATCATAGTAAATAGTAGTCCGTACCAATCAAGTGTTAGCGCCCTAAAAAGATCTCCCATGTGTCCCATGGCGAGCCAACAGCAAAAGTATAGACTAAGAAGCCCTCGTAGTACATTCATTCTTGTGCCTCACTAGCATTACACAACAAGCAAGGATTTTTCACACAAGGAGCTCACCGCAATGGATGTGCCTTCTGAATTGCCAAAGCGGATGAAGGTGGTACATTTCGCTGAGCCTTTAGCAAAGGTGGTGCTGGTAAAAGACTTAGAGGCAACTGACCTCTTCACTAATCTGGTGTTGCACATAGGAGGCATTAATGATAGGACAAAAGAGTTGTTGAGTCCGGGAGCTGCCGCTAAGCAACTAATCGTTCAAAGGAGTAGCCGATGAATCCCAACTTAGGATCTTCCAACTCCCAATGTGCTTGAACAACCAACTAGCAATGGCCCCCTTCCACTTGCAATAAAGGTATTTTTTTTGCGGCCTTCCTCTTTTCCTTTGGATTCCGATGTTGTGATGTTCTCTTGTTTATGATGTAGAGTGGCTAGGGTTTGCGGCACCTGCCTACTACCTCGAGTGCTCCTCATCACGACACTTTTAAGAACTCCTTTGTATAATAATAGGGCCCTACGTTCCAAAGCTAATAGGGTCCACCTTGGCCATGGGGCCTTAAATACAGTTTTCAATGCAATATCTGCCATCTTCATGTCTACATTCTTTTGAATGTGCCGATTGTGCATTGCCACATTTTTTTCACCTTTGCCAACTTGCTATACTGTCCAATTGCAATTGGTTATCGACGTATAGGACCTTTTTGCAAAGGTGAGTTCTAGGCTTCTTTCATTGCAAATTCTTCTTCGAAGTTTTGTTACCTGTGCGGGTGCAATGTATGGAGTGAAGAGCACCATCGTTGGTACAATGTGCGAAGGCTTTCTATGATTCCACCCATTTCCAATTTTGGTCGTCTAGAAGGGTTTCAAGTTTTGGTAATTGTGCGTCTCGCAGCATAGTAGAGGATGGACCCGACCTAAAATCGCCAACGTTTTCACGCGTTTTCGACATTCATTGATGATGTCGTACTTACTAATTTCGTGTTGTATTGTTTGGTAGCTGCAGGAAGGCAAATTTTTTATGAGTTGGAGACTAGCTGCATACAAGATGCTTCGACAATAGGAGAGGACGTCAAAACGGAAGGAAGTATTACAGCATATGTCTTCTAAGGATCACGAGTAGTTGCTGCCACCAAAGATGTGGAGCCACTCGAACGGAGGGCATCGCTCAAAGGTGTAAAAAGACCACAAGTGGGCCACATCATCAAAGGGAAAAGGGTCAATACGCGATAGGACTCCACCGCCTAAGAGGAAGAAGGTGCTCTTAGAGATGTCTAGTTTCCGAAAACCAAGAAGAGAGGACGTTGAAGAAAGCAAGTGAGTGTTACAGTCGCAGTCTTGGAGATGAGGTGAAAGAGTCTTCTTCTTCTTCTTTATAGTTTGCTTAGGAGAGTCATGAGTTTAGAGAGACATAGCATTTTGAGTTTTGTAAATTTTGTAATGAAATTTTGAGAACGTGTTCTTCTTCTTCTTCTTTTAATTTCAAATCTCTATCACTTGTTTGATTTGGAGTTTTTATGTAAAAGTTATACTTGAGGCAGTGAAAGGGGTTTATTTGCCATGAAGTTTGAGGGCAAAATTTTTGAGAGCAAACTCTTTGAGAGCCTACAAGTTATAGACAATACTTTTGTTTTAGTTGAGTTTTAAAAAGATTATAGATACTTGTGTTAAATTTTCAAAAAGCTATCACATACTTGATTTGGAGTTGTAAAATGAAAGTTATGCACTTGGAAACAAAGTAGTAATGAGCTACCTTTGAATTGAAGAGAGAGAATTTTGACCGCCTATAACTTATAGACAATATTTTTGTTTTAGTTGAGTTTTAGAGGAACTGTATATTCTCATGTTAAATTTTTTTTAAATTATTATACACTTCATTTGAAGTTGTATAGTAGAAGACATGGTGCTAAAAATATAAGGGTGTAGAGTTGCTGTTGAAATTGAAAGAATCAATTTTAGCACACTATAAAAGTTGAACAGTATCTTATTTCGAGTTGAACTTTAGAGACATTGTAGATATCAATGATATCTTTTCAAAAAGCTATTACATGCTTAGTTTGGAGTTATGTATTAAGAGATATGAGTTTGGAAGTGCAGTAGTGTCAAGTTGCCTTTGATTTGAGAAAAAGAAACTTTGGACAACCATAAAAAATGAATAGTATATTATTTTGATTTGAATTTTCGAGAGGTTGTATATATTTGTATAATCTTTTCAAAAACCTATTACATTCTTCATTTGGAATTTTGAAGCGATTATGGCATTTACTTAAATGCTAGATGCTTCTTTGAAGCATTTTACAAGTTTATTTTTTAAGACATTCAACTTCTTTACAACTTTTGGTAGTATACTTGAATTATACTATCTTCTACAAAACATATACAATATCTATATGACTTGAAACATTATATAAAAATTTGTACAAGTACTTATATAAATATTTATACTACTTGGAGAATTCTACAAGTATTTATATGACTTCAAATACTATACAAATATGTATATCAATACATGTATTATTCATATGTATATTACTTATATACAAATGCCATATTTGACATATATTGTTTGAATTTTACTTCTATTTGGTTATAGGTTCCTTCATGTTTTGGACCAATTCTAGTTGCAGTTAGAAACTACGTGTTTTCCCAAGCCAAATTCTCTCTCCACAACAACATGGAAGTATTAGGCCACTGCGTTTTATTACTTCAATAAAAGATTTCATTTGATGTAGTGTCATGTTGTGGTTGCTTTGTTTCTGCTTATGAAATCGTTCACTTTTTTCATTTCAACACTATCTTTTTTCTATAGTCGAGGATACGACACAGAAACCGATGCCTAGCATTCAAAGGCAAATACTAAAGACTGATTGACCAACTAAGACTACAAGAAAAACATAAAGAAGGATCCAGTAGTGCCATGAAGAAACCTGTGGAACTAGATCCCGACGGCGAGGCATATAGAACAATGAAGAGTTCCTTCGCCAACAACATCAAAAAGTATGCAAGGGACCTGGATCTCAAGACAGGATGGGAGGACCAACCCGTAGAAGACAAACAACAATTGTTCAAGAGAATGTATTTGGGTACGCCCTGAAGTTGCATGTCATTGCAGTTTTTCACTTTCATTTATGTTGTTGAAGTGTACTAGGTTTCGGAAGCTCTTTGTGCTTTAGAAGACATTATAGTTGACATAGTAGAAGACAAGTACATGTCGATGTTGACATCAACGTGTACATTGGGGATGACAACATGTTTTGAGCTTTGCCTCTCCCCTCTTGCAATGCAAACTAAATGGTCCCAAATTGCATTTTTGCTTGTCCCCAAAGTGTTGTCTAATTCTTTTTTGCAAGGTTAGCCCTATGCTTGGACAAGAAAAAACTTCATAACTTCTTTGAGCAACCATTTATTAATTTTTTGGACTTATAGACTCGCAAATGTGTAGCGATTCTACTTGAGTGTCGGAGAAGTGGATGTAGCCGATTATTACAAAGGCCCTAATCCATGTTCGTTGGTAGTTCAATAAAATTATTGATGCCCATGGCCCTATGCCTGCCGAAATGAATCCAATTATATGGAAGGATCTTAAAGCCATTTTTGCTAGAGAGACAATACAACAGAGGTCAACCCACATGCGTTCCATTTTATAAGGTAAGGGGTCAAACACAGTGCAGATGAAGGCCATTGAAAGAGAGGTTGTTTCCAGGCTAGTAAGTCTTGAAGGTCTTCACAGGTAAGATATCCTACAATTTCATGTCAACTTCAACATGCGTATTATGTATCATGTTCTAATGAACGTCATTAATAATAGATGCAGTTAGTTACTTGTCGTATTTCATGTCATTCCCAACATGCATCTTAATTGTAATGTTAAAGCGAAGATCAAAAATGACTTAGGTAATCCATTACTAGCCTTTTAACTTTTACATGTGGGTTCATTGTTGAGACATCCACTATTAAACTGTAGTATGCTCAAAGCCTTCGTTTTCCAACATGAGAATGAAGTGTCTAAACTTATGGATGTCATGTTCTTTTGTGTCATGCACAGACCATGTTGTGTAACCGTCCTCCTTATGACGCCGAGGTGGATGTAGAGGTGGCTGTCGAGTATGGACAACTACAAGAAGAGAAGCATAGAGGTAAAGTTCCTGAGGGTAGGGAAGTAGGAGAGATCTACACAAGAGTGAATGACCTAGAGATTAGCCTTAATCGCCTAGAGGAGACTTTGACCATGTTGCAAAAGAGCTTAGAGGACATGCTGCATAAGGTCTTTGAAGGCTTGGGTCAATCAAGCGGCATTGTAGCCGAGGAAGTGACAAAGCCTTCACCGTCAACTAATGTAGTCAATCCGCAAACTCACAAGTCGAACACAATAGACCCATAGAAGGCAGTGAAGAACAATTTCCTACTTCCGATGCTCGCCCCTAAACTTATCGATGTAACAACGCTAGTGATAGGTAGTGCCACTAAACCTACCGATATAATAGGGCCAATGATGGGCAGTGCCCAAACCGGTGTTGCCGAACATGTCGAAGTTGACATGGATTCCACGAAAGAAGTCGTCAATGATGGTGTTGTTGCCCACATCGTTGCTCTTATTCAATCCGATATCATGAAGGGCACTAAAGATGTGCCCAAGGTAGACGCTAAAGCAACTAAGGGAGAAGAAGTAGACGCCGACACAGCACTGGAGAAGTCAACAATGATGCCTCTAGACGACAAAATAGAAAGGACAGACACCTTGTTGGAGGCACATGTAAACCAAAAGTGTCCCCCCCCCCCCCCCTCCAAAGCTCCTAACACTATGGTTGCTTCCTATGTGATTCTAGTGTTGATTTATTCACTATAAAATTTGTCATTCAGGGATCCTATTATGATGTAGTAGTGTTGCCTTCGTAATGGCAATTTCATATTAGACTGGACATCAATGCAAACATCACCTGTGATAGAGTCCAATGTCTAGTCAGACGTAGTCTACTTCTTTGGTTTAAATAATGTTTAGCTTTTCATTGGGACCATTATGTTCAACATATCTCAAGCATGTCATTGCGACTAGAACTGCCTCGTCAGTTTTTTGATGAGGGGAGGCATTGACTTCTTGAAGGGAACATTGTCCTCGTGAAGCATGAATAATATATAGCATCTACAAAATGTAAAGCGTAATTGTGTGATGATGTTGTAGGAGCACGCTGAAGTCCAGGAAGAGTCATCAAGCTAGCCTCGGTGTGGTAGTAAGACCACACAACCCTCAAAAGGATTAGAAGCTACCCCGAAAGCACCAATCCCCAAAACTACCCTCCTAAGATAGTGGATCTCTTGAAGTCCACCTAACCACTTGCAAAGGTATGTGAGATTGCTCCCATTTGGATTTTGAAAATCAAGCATCGTGTGCATGCAATTTGAAGTAGTGTTAATTGAATGTTTCACCAAATGTATTGTGGCCAACTCCCGAAATTCCTTCACATTTGCATGTATATGTATTCAAGGTTCTATCTTCACTGACCTTGCAATCATGCAATCATTTAGGGTGGAAGTAAGAAGAAACTAGGTGCACCTAGGAAGAAGTGAGACATGGTGTGCAATGTTGTGGCTGACATTGTACATGACAGGGAAGGATGTTTAGATTGATGTTGATAACAATGCATTTAGTTTCTGACAATGTAGCGGTAGACTAGGTAGGTGTCACTGTTCGAGGAATACTATTGCATGTACATGTTTCTAATCTTTCTGACAGAAGAAAGAGTCCCAACACCATTTTTGTTCTCAAATATAGCCTATTTACTTTGGTATGTGTTACAAGAGAAGACTATGAATATTGTAACACATATTGTGTACTTATGCTTTTTTTAGCGATTACATAATGCCATGTGTTGTTGTAAGTGCTATCTCACACATTGAAGTTTGCAAGTCATGTCTGATGTTCTCTTGGGAACTACATCTAACGTTTAGGTAGTGCATATCTACACGGCCCAATTGCATGTTGTCCACAATGTTTTAAATAGCATGACAATCGTTAGAAGTAGCCCAATAGCATGTCCATGAGAACATCGCCAACAGTGTAGTGAAGCATAGCTTTGCAGTAAAACAGTCACATTTAATATTAAAAGTGACGTTGTTGTAGACATTTTTCTTTTGATGAACAGAATAGTAGTTCCTTAGTGAATATTTGGCACCACGTTTTTTAAAATATGGCCCCGATGAATACAATGTCCCAAAAAAAATCCTAATGTCAATTTGTATGTCATGTACAACATCACCTACCATCACAAGTTTCAGTCCCCGACATTTGACATGGACCCCATGTTAGATTTATAAAGGGTCTACATAGGATCTAATAGGGGTCTACATCAACAAACACGTCATGGATGAAAAAAGTGTCCTATGTGGCGCTACCCACCAAAAAAGGCTTATGTGGTAGTGGTCGCCTCTCCATGTGTCACATTTTTGGGATGCCTTGGTGCCCTTGTTTCATCCATGTTTTACCAAAAACAAGCTACATTAGGGCATGTTTTGGTCCATGTTTTTTGCTTGTTAGTTATAATGGATTTTTTTAGACATCATAGTTGACACTTGTTCATGTTTTTTTATGTCACTTTTGACATTAAAAAAATCCTTGTTTTCTTATAGTGTATGCAAGCCAGCGCTTGAGAAATAACTAGGCTACCTGGCTCCTCGACATACAATGGTGGACACAAGATTTCTACACATCTACTACGAATTTGTGTCAAATTTCTTTCTATAGTTGTTGTGCCACATTTTTGGGCCAAACACCGAAGCAATTGTCTCGTGGTTGATGCTGCAATTTTATAAAATAGATAGTGTGCCCTTGCAAGTGTTCTACCATATCATGCAATCATCTTTTGCCTAAATTTCAACAATCACAGTAGTGGAAAGCCTCGCAATTATTTCTCAAAGCCATCGTACTCACTTCAAGGCTATCACAACAATTGGAATCCAGCTTACTCATCGAGAATTCTCTTCTTGAAATTCAAGGGTGATCGTAGACCTCCAATACAGTCCCATAATTGTAGCCTTAAAAGGGCATTCAGGGATTAAGTTTGTTTGACCATCTTTAAAAATTTCTAGGCAATTTTTAGAATTAACTATTGAAAGCTTTCATTTTTCATTGAAAAAAGTACATAATTGATTGTTGAGAGGTCTCCAAAGCTATATATGTTCCTTTGTGGAAGGTAGAGCTTACTAATTTTACTTCATTTTTCAACTTTGAGCAATTTCACTTGATTTGAGATCTAAAAACTTGTACTTGTCTATTTGCTTTGAAAATGGTCGAATAGAAAGAGTAAAGTCTTTTTATTATTCACTATTGAAAATTTAAACATGCAAGTGTTTATTTGGAATTATTTGTGATTTATACTTATAAAAAAAATTGCATCTCAACAATTGCAAGGTGGATTATGTAATGAGTTTAATAGTTTTTATGTGAAATTAAGTTTCTTGAAAGTACATTTTAGTGTGTTAATACAATTTGTAGTTGTTCATGTCATCTTTTATCCCAAAAAACATTTATGTGCCCATTTCTGAAACATTGTAGGAAAGGGTAGCATATTAAAAATAAAGAATGTACATTTCTCTTATTATAATCTCACAACTCTTATGCAATTTGCACTCAAAATTGGTGAATATACTAATAAGAAAGTTCTTCAAACATCTATTGTTAGATTTTGAAAAAAAATTTGCTTCAATGGGGATAACAATAAGCCCATGCTCTTTTTTTCATAGTCAAAACAGACTTAAAAAGGCCTAGGCATCCAGAGGTTAATAGTTTTAAGATAGAATTGAAATACATTGATTCTAATAGTAAGATTATTTAAGCAAACAAATAAAACTTTATACAACTTGTTTCTTTGAAAATTATAAAAATTGAGTTAAGAAAATGAATCCAATACAATATTTTATCAAGATGTTGGTATAGTTGCACACAAACTTGCAAGATGCTCTTGAACTTTTACATCTCTAATTCAAATGTAATGAATCAAATATTATCATATTTAAAAATATAATCTATAAAAAATAAATTTCTTAAAATTTTAATTCAAGATTGTTTTGGCCCACTCTAACTATAATGTTTTTTTGGTGGCACAATTTTAACTCTCATGCACAAATTGAAATAAACACGACATTCCCCCAAAGCTAAATAAATCTATTGTTCTATCTTAATTTTTTTTTAAATTCAGTCAAAAATTGAGATCACAAGAACCTACTAAGAAGTAAGAACCTTCAAGTGTTATCATCGAGGACATTTGGGACTTTATATAGAGGATTATCAAGTCATACAATGCCCCCTAAAATATGGAGTGCTTGTATACATGTAGAGTTGTCAATGGACTTTGTATTAAAGCATTGGATAGAGTTTGGTGTCATCAAATTTGGTGTATCTGATTATATTTGGTGCATGTAATCATTGCGCCCATATGCCCTTGCTAAGAAACAAATCTACGGATTGGCAATCAAATTCATCTATTGAAGGACAAATCCACTCATTGGCACTCAAATTCACTCATTAGTGTATACTCATCCACACCATAGGCACTCAAATCGACTAGTTAGTGTACATTCATCTAACCTATTGGCGCCATATTCACCTATTGACTCCACACTTTTAATATGTCCATGTTCACATTTTGTCATTGTGCCTAGATTATAATAGAGAATTAGATAATCTTTGGCATTAACACAAAGACTTTTGATAATATACCTAGATCAATTAGCCAAAACCATTTAAAACAATTAAATTAATCTTTGGACTTTTGATAACATTACTATAGAGATTTTAGTTGTAGTGTATTTAAGATTTTTTGTGTTGATAATAAGTTTATTTTTGGCAAATTTTCATGCTTTTATTTTTATTTGGAGGAGGGAGAGGTTCATATAATTTCTAGTTCAAAAATCAAATTTAGGTGTGAGATGAATTTTTGAGTATAAGGAGATTTTAAATAATAGCAATAAAAACAAATATTTTTGTCATAGGTATTGCATATTTCAACATTTGAATTGTTTTTTCTTATTACAACCGCTTTGTTGTATAAATTTAGTTCACTTACACTCTTTACATTTCTAACTTAAATTTCTCTTTATTCCTTTAAATTTTTCACAATGTTTTTCAACAACGAATTTGTACATATCAAAGGATTCATTTGCTTTTATCATAGAACTTCCTATCCATTAATTATCAACCTTTTCAATGATTGTTGTCACGTATTGAATTGAAGATCATTGTAAAAGTTCCGTATTGAATTGAAGATCATTGTAAAAGTTCCGTATTGAATTGAAAATTAAAACATGATTGAATGATTTTCATATACATTAATATTTAATTTTTAAAGGGATTGATATGTGTTTGCTATGGTGATATTATAGAAGTTTTTTCATATACAAGAAAATATATGTATTTCGTGAAATATTGAATTAGATTAAGAATTATTGTTCAATTGTATAAGACCTTAGAGTTTTCATATAATTTTTTTGTATTATTTTAATTGTAATCTAGTTGTGCAAAAACGAAAGTACAATTTGAATGAGCAAGAAATGAAAATTTGCATGCATAATTCATATTTTGAGCTACCCTTTCTTACATTGCAATGAATTGTCATTTTTTCCCATTATGTTGATTTCTTGATCTTTGGGTTCACTAAAAAATGGCATTGCGTGGAGTACAAGAAATGGAATTGGAATCAAGAAAAATCATGTATGCAACTTACTCTGCTAACACATTAGATGAAATTTTAGGCCTCTAAGAGACTATGAGTAATCTGGCCCTGAGAACGTAGTGAACGTGGCCAACGGTGTAGTCTGACATAGCCAAGAGAGTGCCACGTCATTGCCCAAAAAAAAAATTTTCCAACTTTTTTTTGTATTCTATGCATGAATGCATGAATGAATGAATTTTGGAATTTTTTTTGGGAATAGCTAGCTATACCGTTCATTGTGGGGGAACAATGATGGGAACAAGTTGTTGGCCTCAAATACCATCTAATGAGTTTTGTCTTTTGAATGGATAGTGAGGATTTTCACTCATGGTATTCAATTTGATTAATCCTTGAGATTCATTTTTTGATTAATATTCCCACTATATACACTCATTAGAGGATTTCTAAGCTCAAAGAGGGCCACTTCAAGCAGGTATGTCAAGAACTGCCCTCCTCTGCAGTTTCGGGGAACAACTGTTTCCGACAAAAAAATTTTTAAAAAAAAAATTACTCTTGAAATGTAGAAAAAAAACAAAAAAACAATTCTTTTTTTTGGATGTGGCAATCGCCATGCCACGTCAACGAGTTGCCACGGCCCCTTGCGGGGTTGTTCCCACAATGTGGGAATCCATAGCCCTCTTGGGGGTGAAAAAATCCTCTAATGCCAACCCTCTTACTTGTATTTTTTTTCTAAATAGCTCCCCTTGCATTGATAGGGGGTTATGTGATTTCCATATGTATATTGTATGTATTTGTATTTAAATATTAATATCCATATTCCATGGGTACATATCCTATATCCAATACTGTATTCAATATCCGTATTCAACATTCACATTGATGATAGTGGAGAGTGTCTTGTTTTTTTAATACATTCATTAGACAATCATGAATTTTCAAGGCAAGTTTTTTTGGCGGAATGTTCCCATCATAACTCAAAGCGAGTTATTTTGTATTTCATTCATATAGAAAATAAATCAATGGTTGTGGTAGGTTGTAATGGGTAGTTGACACTTCAATCTATGGTTCACATTTTCTCTTTTGGAGTGGGACCCAAAGCACATAGTCCTCTAATCATAGAAGATAGTGTATTTAGAAAAATGTATTGCAAAGGGAGTAGGGAGTTATTGTGATATGGACTTTCATGTGTGTCATAAAGATGAGAAAATTTAGTGCAACATTGAGCAATTAGAGCTTCTAATTGCTCTGTTAAGGATAAACAAAATCATGTATATGCCAAGCCCAAGCTCTTTTTAAGATGACAATAGCATGCCTTAAAATTCACTAGCTAGTTGGTAGATCTTTGTTTTAAATTTGATCTTGCTAAAGCATGTGTGAATAAAAAGTATCTTAAGTCACTGACAATGGCATGTTTTGTTTGAAATATAGATACTAGAATTGATAATGACATGTTACATTGGACATATAGGTACTAGGATTGATAGTGACATTCTTACTTGGAATTATACATAGGACATCAAAAGATGGAAGTGTTGTAAATAGGGGCATTGATTTTAAGGTGGCAATGATATATTTAGTTGAAAACATAGGTACTAGGATGGTGGGGAGTATTGTGTATAGGGATGATCTCTAGGTGGCAATGACATGCTCAATTGAAAATATAGGTAGGACTGTGGAGGGTGGGACTATAGAAAAGGATACCGCATTTTTTGTATTTTTTCATAATTTCTTGTATGAAGTACTTGAAAAGATCAAACAAACACTTTATTCACACCGACCTTCTTTGAAGAATGGAGTTTTTATCTATCTATCTACTTGAAAAGAAGGGGATGAAGAGCGGAAAGAAGGAGAATGAACAGTAGAAAGAAGGGGAAATGAAGAGTACCGGTAAGGAAGTAGGGGAATAGGGGAAATGAAGCGCCTACAAATATGAAGAGTGTGGATGGAAGGAAAAATGCAGACCCTGGAAAGGAGGAAAACCAAAGTGAGTGGAAAGAAGGAAAACATGCAGAGCATGGAAAAAGGGGGAAGTGAAGAGTACTGTGTACGGGAACTTCGAAAGAATTCCATGGAGGCAGCCGAGAGCCTGGAAAGAAAGAAGGCCTTCCGTCGAGGGGAAGGAACAGATTCCCCAAGTTTCCCAAGCACAACGCCACTTTGAGGAGCTTCCGTCCTGCCCTAGCACCTCAACCAAAACCACAAAATCCTCCTTTCCAAGCTTAATTTTCCCAATCTTGTGACGCATTTCTCCATGGTCGTTTCCACCGTTTCCACCCTCACCTCTTCCATTTCCAAACCTTCTCCCTTGTGGCCTTGTGGGCGCTTGTGCGCTCGTGCTGTCGGTGTGCGCATTTCGGGGTTTTGCGTTCTTCAGAGGGTTTAGTGAGTGCGATGGCCGCGTTGATGCTCTTCTGCCAGTTGTCGTGCTTGTACTCGTGCATCCAAGGATCGAGGAAGAGCAGGGAATAGCATTTGTAGAGGAGGGCTACGTCCCCAGTTTGGAGTGCTCTGGGGCTTTTGGGTTGCGTTGATTCAGCACTAAGCGCCATTTGTGTAGGTTTCGAAGATGGGGCATGTTTCTTTTGATGCCGGAATCAGGTCAAGCTGAGTATTTGAGCTGAGTTGTGATATCTCCCTGGACTTGGCTTAGTTCAGTTTTCCTTGGGATGTTGGTCGACCAATGGTGAAGTTATTGGTTTGGAGAAAAAGTGGGGGCACGAGTATGGGCTGGACATGGGGTTGCACGGGGTTGTAGGATTTATACTTAGTTAGGGCTAATATAGAGGACGTTTATTAGGGGTTCTTGTGTGTTACTGGTGTGAGAAGGACTTGTGACAGAGAAGGAGGAGTCCATGGATTAGTCTGTTTTTGGGTGCCTGGTGTGAATTCATGGCAGCAGTGCAGGCCTTGGCCCCTGTACCTGCGGCCTATCCATCTCCTGCAACGTCTTTGTCCACTCCCATGACGGCTGCGTCTTGGGGCGCCGGGGCGCTCCACCAGCGCCTCAGTACTTTTGTGAAGAAATCTCTCATTCAGCAGCTGGTGCCCACTGCTGCTGTTGTAAGTTCTTTCCTTTGGGACTAGTCGTTGATGTAGTTGGGAAACACGTAACTTTAACGTTCTAGTTAGTTGCTTAGCTTCGATAGAACGCACACAATGCACGGCATTCGAGTGAAAGTGGAGACGGAGGCAATGGATCTCCAGCTCTGTCAATGTCTAGCTTTGCTTAATTTACCTGCACTACAGTTAAGTGGACTCTACGATTGCGTCGATGGGAGCTGAGGTGTTCAGTTAATTGGTTGCAGGTCTGTGACCTCTATTGCGGACGAGGTGTTGACACTCAAAACTGGGCAGAAGCCGAAATCGGGAAATATATCGGCGTTGGTACGTGACTTCCAGGGCAATTGAGTTTCAGTGTAGGAAATCCCGAAGAAACTGTAATTATGTCATTCGCATTGGCTAGTCAAAGAGGTTTGACGAGTTTTTAATTTTTTTTTACCTGTGAATACTTTGTTGCTAGAACCAGAGCGATTCTGAGAGGTGCTTTATGAGTGCTCAGCTAATTGCTTTTTCCATCCTCTCATTTCTGCCTCGTTGTCACGAGTCAAACTACAGTTTAGCAGTTTCTACAACTAGTAATGTTTTTCATTTTCTACTTGAAGATTTATCATCATCAGCATTGGAGGAAGCAAAGGAGCAGTGGGAGAAGAGTGGGAAACCATTCGTTGCAAGATTTTGTGAACTGAACCCGTGCATGGTAGTTATTTTCTTGCCTTCATGGGCGCATCCATTGCTGCAGAATGCAACTACCTGCTATTGAACTCCTAAAACCCTCAGAATTGGCAGCTTAATAGTAGGCTAAATTCTGCAGCTCACTCATTAGTCAGAGAATTGAATAAGCACGGTGATCAACTCAGGTTGTTGCAAACCTTCGTGAAGTCCAGCTAGGGTAGCTAAATCGAAGGGGAGGTTTAGAGTTCAAGCATCAATTTCGTCGATATTGTTCTCCTTTGATGATAAAGACTTGAGAGGTTTGGAGTGGTAGACATACTTATGATTGAATTGAAGCTACCAGATTCTAGGAATTCGTTCAATAGAATTGTTGATATTCTTCTGGATTTGTTCAAGCGAGCGAAGTCTTAAGCCTATTTTTTCACCTCTGATGTAATGCAGGTAGATTTGGAAAAGCACTTGGGTGAAGATCTTCTCTCCGCTGATATCGTCACTTGTCTCGCTCATCTGCAGGTTGTTCCCTTTGGATGAATTGTCTAACTGGAAATTAAATGTTATTTTACCTGTAAAGATATGAATCGTTAGTGGATCAAATACTCTTAGCTCTCACCACATGGTATAGCTATCGTTTGGTGAGCCTGACTTGTTCATGATGTGCCTTCAGTGGTCTTAGTTAGTCATCTGTTTTCCTTAGCACTTCATTAAGGATGTACTATAGAAGATGGAGGGATTAACCTGATGTTGTTTATGACAATGCATATGCTTATGTAGTTTTTGGAGTGTTTGGTGCAGGATTGCTTTGCAAGCGAGGATATGGTGCGTCAGCTCTTGAAGAACGTTGCATCTCTACTGAAGCCAGGTGGCTACTTCTTCGGAGCTACTCCCGACTCTTCCACCATCTGGTTTATAATCTTTCCCCACTACCATTTCAATATAGCAATTGATATTGTATCTCACCAACCAATGATTGGAATTAAACACCCATAGAAGTGCTGGCATCAGGGCTGAGTCTGTTGGTTCACTTGGTATTGGGGTGGTAACTTTTTAGGTACAAGTACCAGAAAGCTGTCGAAGGCGCAATGAAAGCCGGATCTCTCAGAGCAAATGGACAACTCCCCCGTGTGAAAACAGATTTGTATAGTATCAGCTTCGAAGATGACAGGTACTTCTCGTTTCCGTTATTTTAAGCTCAGTCGCTTGAAGGTTAATAATCGAACATTTGCAAACTGCGGGGAAGCACTTGTGAGTGATGATTCCCTTCTGTGTGTAGGGAATGGATCCCGCTTGCGTGTATTTTCCTGAAAACAAGAGCATGTTTATTGAAGAGCTTGTCAGCACGTCGTGTTCTCTTTGCACCCTAGTTTTCATTCAAGGTTGTTGGAGGTAGACCCTTATGCCTGTCTTAGGCTGACTTCCTGCAAGAACGTAGGGGCGTCGACTGCTGTTGATCCCCTCTAAGGTGGCTTTTGAATGCATTCTAGAACTAGGGTCTAGCAGGTTAGATGGCAAGTATTGAGTGATCGAAGAGCTCTTATTCTTTGATTGCCTGCGACGTCAGGAGACAGTCGTTGGTTTAATCATTTGAATATGGTTAAGTCTGTAGTTGATTTCAATATAGGCTGACGATTTTTCGCCTGCAGGTTTAACTTGTATGGATCCAGATACCAGCTACGCTTCACCGATGATACTGTCCCACCTCAACCGCAGATCCTGGTTCATTTCCCAAGCCTGATAAGGTGCTTCCTAATTTCAGTCTTTAACATTCAGAGACTATAACGTCAAGTTTTCAAATTCATATCTGCACTGGATTTGTACGTGTGGTGTTGGCAGAAAGTTGGATGCTTTGGACCCAGTGCATGCATTCTTTGTTTTTTGTTCGTACTTAGGATTGTTTGATGCAATCGGGAAATGTCGCAGGAACTGACCTGGTTCTGTCTTGAGTTTTCTCAGGCTTGCAGAAGAGCTGGGATTAGAGTATGTGGAGATCCAGAATCTGACTGAATTTTACGAAGACTACCGGTACTTTTCGTTCTGAAATATTTTTTGAGCGTTGACCGAAAATTGAAAATGCTTTTACACTGAAAATTGTAGAATTTTGGCAAGACTATTCTTTAGGGTCTATTTATCATAACCTGAGGTCAGTGATATCCATCTCTATGTCAGATGCTCAGTCTCCAACTCTATCTAGACCACATTTTACACACCATTGTATTGTAAGATTGTGAGACTCCGAGAAACCTGATTCTGAGATGAGTTGTGCGTGAATGCCATATGCGACTCCGGCAGTGTTCCATTCGCAGAAACCCTTCAGAGCAGTTGTGGTACCTTGGTTGACGGTAAAGGAAATCCAGTTGTCGATGGGAAGTCTCGCCTTTCGCCAATTGCCCAAGACGTGCTAAGTACGTCCCAATCTTGAAGCTTCTGCAGTAATCTCGTTTCTTCTATGTATTCTCTTCCCGGATTGACTGATTGTTCCCATCTGGTGTTGCGGAAGGCTGCTGCAGAGTGTGAACCAGTCCACTCAGTTGCTGCAGCGTTTCAAGTGTATTTTCATCAGTTCGAGGTTTAACTACGCCTTTTTTCCCCTGCAGGTTTGTATACGACATTCGTCTTTAAGAAGCCTGACCCTGAGCAACGTGTGAGAGCTCTAAAGCGAGCTGCTTCATTTGTACCTACTTCTGCACCGCCGCCTCCATTGGCTGATGTCAAGAAGCACAAGAAATCTAGTCCTGCTCTTCATGTTCGCGTTCCTGCCACGCCAGAGGAGATGTCCTCGAAAAAACGAAAGCTCTCGGCTTCTCCAGCCATCGCCACTTCGAATGGTTCTAAGTTACAAGAAAAACAGGAGAGGACTCCCAGCAAAGCAAAGCCTGAAGCTGTCGCCAAGAACGAATCAGGTCGCTCTTTCGCAACCCCTGAATCGAGGGGCCTTCCATCCACACAGAAAACTGAGAGCCCAAGGACAACTAAGCCAAGAGCACCTGGGACTCAGAGATCTGAAAGTCCAAGCGCAAGCAAGGCGCACGCAACAGGAGCTCCGAGTCCAAGCGCTAGCAAGCCTCCAGCATACGCTGGTCAGAGAGTTGAAAGCCCGAAGCCCAAAGCATTTGAAGGAGGTCAGACAACCGAAAGTCCCAATTTGAGGATCCAGGAGTTGAAGGCAGAGGAGGGCTTCAAGAGCAACATACATGGAAGCTCTGACCCTGATACAGACAAACCGAACTCCAGTGGATTGCGTTCGGAGACCGTCCAGAAAATGGATACTTCAAAGTCTGAGACTGAGCAACCGGGGAATGAAAGTGCTCCAATTCCGGTACCAGTGAAGAAGAAACGAGTGTCGAGATGGTCTAGTGAATACGTTCCTAAGAAGACTGCTTTATCAGCTGAGCAACTACCAAGAGTTGATACCATTCCAATTACTGTACGTGTTGATAACGGTGCACCTCAGGCTAGAGGATTCTCTGGGGCGGTGGAAGGTGCAACTAACGATGGCAAATCTCAACATGATTCGAGATACTACTACAACACGACCAGAGAGCCCAGCAGACCTTCCAGAAGCTCGTATCAGAGGAAAAGTCCACTGCCAAAACAAGAGCACAGGAACGGGAAAGAGCGCACCCCCAATCACGAAGCGAATTCAACATCCAGGCTCTCGGACAGTGAATCACAAGTCAAGGAAGAAGGTGAAATCGTTCCAGAGCCTCCTAGTCACAAAACCTCCAGCCCAAAGAGGGATAGACCTCCTGTGGGAACTGAGCTTCATTATGAAAGACGTACGTCACTGAGAACACAACTCTCCGAAACCGCAGGAACCATGGGGTCCGAAACTCGCGTTGAGGCAGGCACTGCTTCCAACAGTCAGGTTGGACCTGCAAATCCTGAGAAGCCTCAACCGAGATCTGAGAGAGCTGAAGGTTTGATTCTGGATACTCGACCCGAGGAAGGTTCCATTCAGAAGAACGACTCCACCATATCTGAAGCTGCTGTTAATAGTACCACTGACAAGGTTAAGCGTCATTCTGCTGAACCTCTCACAACTGAACCTGCCAGTCTACAGACCAGTGAACCCAAGAACGAGAGTCCGAGCTCAAAGTCCCGAAGCAAAGACGTGGCTATGGCTGTGTTGACGGAGAGAATTTCAACTCAGAGGCAGGGAGATAATCCTCCAGCGACTTGTGCAACAGAAGAGAGAGTGGCAAAGGCAGGCACCGAGCCAGCCCTGAAGAATGACAGCACTGCATCAACTGCACCCACGCAGACTGGTCAGAAGAAAGACGTCGACATGGATTTTGAAAAAGGTTCCAAGTTGAGCCGCGACAGTCCAGCTGCTCCTGCTGCTGCTGGAGAGCATCATTCCAAGCCAGGATCCTCACAGAAGCGAGAGGAGCCTCCTTCTGACACAGGGAAGAATCATCATCACCCGGGATCCAAGCGAGATTTCGAGCCGGCTTGGGAGACCAAGCCCCAGCGATACACACTGCGGCGTGCTGCATCCATGAGCGAACAGCAAGCTGTAGAGTCTACTCCAAGTCCCCAGGTATGGTCCAACCGAGGTGCTTTTCCTGGGAACAGAGAGCAACAAGGAAGAGGACCACCTGTGTTTCACCCTCGCATTCCGTATGGGAATTCGGTCCCAGCATTTGGTGTTGCACCTCGACCACCTCTTCGTCCAGAGAGAGAGAGAGTCAGAGTACCAGTTGTTGTGGCTCCGTTACCTGGATTACCTGGATTACCTGGACTGCCTGGATTACTAGGAGCTGCTCCTTCGCCAGTTTTTGGAGATAGAGGCATGATCCCAGGGGACCGAAGGTTTGACAGTATGGGTCCTCCTGAAGGGACCCGTGGGTACAGTGACTATAGTCCCTCCCCTAACCGGGGGCCGCGCTCCATTCGAGGCTCTTTGTACAACGACAGAGTAGTTCCTGCTGTTGCAGGGCCCAGAGGACCAACCGAGTTTCCAGGCGAGGGCTCATACTCTGGTGCCAGTAATGGGCTCGGGGCTCCCTGGGAGGATCACTTCCAAGGAGATGGACGCTCCAGGAACCGATGAAAGCTTCTACAGCGTTGTGACCGACTGTTTCCGTTGTGATCTTGCACTTGGTAGACATGATCAAGTTTTTACAGGTTGAAGAGCTTTTTGTCGACTTCCGAGGTTTGGGCAGCTGACTGAGATTGATCACAGGAAGGAGAATTGATCACGCTGCCATTGCGGAGACGTACTGTGAACATTGGGTTATAGAAATGTGTGGTTTGACGTCTATGTGGGCAACTTTGTAAAGAGGCCAGAACTGGTTTCTGGGGGTGAGGGTAAGGGCTTGAGCGCCATGTATGGCCACAGGGACGGGCCACAGGTACAGGACATACATTGAATTACTCAGTTCAAGAATTTTGAAATTTCTCAAAGTGGCTACAAGTGGATTGGAGCCCAAATTTTTACAATTGCCATTCCCTTAGCATCTCTGCTTCAAAGCGACGTTTTTTTAATTTTTAGTCCAGACACTCAAGTGAAGCTCCTCGGATACTTCTCTAAACGATATGGCTCGTAATTGAAACGCTGTCAAGATGCATCTAAGTTGTATTCAATCACCTCCTCCTGACTAGGAGACGTGTGTAACTTGGCACATGAATTTATCACATTTTTATTGGATGAGTGCAGCACTTGAATTCTTGGTGAAAAGACTAGTATGGAAGCAAGTTAGTCAAATTATGAGTTTCTGACTAAACTCACTCATTTCAAAAATATGGGATCCTCGAATAAGGCTGCGTATGTTAAAAGCCATTCTGCGCATTCATTTGCTTGGACAATCACTATTTCTACACAGACACGTTGAGATCCAGCTCAAAATTATTTATGAACTCGTTTTGACAACACGGTTTATTTCTGTAGGGGTTGTCACACTTCTCCCCATTCTGAATCTTCAGATACGTGGCATTCTCTCCTTGAATTGCAGATGGCCCATTTTGTAATTTGCACTTGTATACCCTACTCATCTTACAAAAGCCCTTATGATGTGATCCTTCAGAGTCTAACGTAAAGTCTTCAAATAGAATCCACGTCCCTTATCGAATCTAAATTTAGCACCAAAATGGCGGCACCAGCAGAGATTTCAAGCACGAGCAACAAGCCAAGCAGAAGGAAGAATGAGAGAGCCTAACAGTAAAGCTTTAGAGAGAAGAGAGAGGGTGAGCCAAGTCGGTCGGTCGGTCAGTCAGTCTCTGTTTCTTTCGTAGCGCCGTAAACACTCACTTGTGATGAACAGTGTATTATTAGCTCAAATCCTCTTCCAGATTGTGAGGAGTTTCACGGTGTGTCCACAATTTCTCGTCAATCGCCATCGCCATCACCATCGCTATTGTAAAACTCTGTAAGCGATGACAGTGCTGTGCTGCTTCTTGGGGAATTTTTCGTTTGTGGGTTTAAGGTGAGGATCGGCGAGGAGAGCGAAGCATGCGTTGTGCAGCTTACAAAAAAAGAAGAATCAGGTCGGGAACCGTGTATGCGCAATTTGCGAGAGATGGCAGGGAGTGAGCGAGAGAGAGAGAGCATTCTTTGGGGGGCTATTGGAAAGGGGCTGAGAAATAGAGAAAGAGATAGAGATGTTGCAAAATTTTGGAGAGATTGTGTACCCCGAGCTCTCTTTTGCAGCCAGTTTATTAGCTTTCGGAGTAGCCGAGTTGCGGAATAGCGGCATTGGGAGTTGTATGAACTTCCAGGCGTAGCTGCGTTGAGGAAATTGGATCCCCAATTGTCTAGGTCTTTCCGTGAAATCTACTGCACGAATGATCAATTCTGTGTGCACATTGATAGAAAGAAATGTGGTACTACAACACTTTCTTTGTGCTAGGTTTTGGGTACTTAAGCTCTTGATATCTCAACGTCTCTTTGGTTGTGAATTTTTCTTGGTTGCTGATTGTTGGACATAGTTCTGGTCTGCCCCAATGCGAGTTGGAAATTCCACAACGTGGGGCCCTGTTTGTCGCTTTCGGGGAACTGTTTGCGTCTTAGGGATTCTTGTGTAGGTTCTTGATTTGTGGCACCTTCTCGAATGTTGCCCCAATTTCCAGAGTATTCAACATTCTTGAGCCAGTTGAGAGACTATACTTGTAGGAAGAAAAGTCCATGTGCGGAGTCATAGGTGGAGAGGAGGATGGAACAATCAAATAGCTTGGAGAGAATGGAAGAGGATCCCGAAATGTATCTACTTGCACAAGAGGATGGGTCTAGTGGCCATTTGAGAATGTTATGTAGATTGTGATCATCTCCATGCAACCACATGAAAACCTTCTAGGTTGTCCTCTTGAAGTATTTAAGGGTTATCGTGAGCTTGTTGATTGTTTCTTAGATCGTCTGGAGAGGATTGAAGGGTTCAAATTTAACAATAAATGTCTGTCACCCTTGGATTTTTCGTCATTCAACTATTGCAAATGTTCTACCATGTGGATTAATGCATATATTTTATGTATTGCTTGAAGGTCGAGAGAGATGAACTCCGGTTTGAACTCTTCGGAGACGAATCGACTGATGTATTCGTAGTGGACGACAGTCAACATGCTTCCGGTGAGTTTACCGCTTCAGAGTACCAATTATGTAATGACTGTGTGAACTACTGAGTACCAGAATTTTACTTGATTAGTGAGAAAGGAAGAACAACATAGGTTTGCTTGACTGAATTGGATTCGACTTTCACCTGATTTATTGAGAGTGTCGTTGCAGCATTCTGCAAATGGAGATGGAGGCACCACTTTGGGGCTTGCACGGATTAAGCTCCATGAAATATTACCAAAAGATGGTGCAGCCTCTGCGGTGTACACTCGAGCAGTGGAGAAGTTGTCACTTTCCTTGGCTCGGAACAACGCTGCCATAATTGAATTGAATTCGGAAGATGCATCGATTGTGCACTGCGCTCTTGAATCTGCGAAGCTTTATTTTCGGACGCGGTCCCACACTACGACCTTTTGGAACTCATCAGATTGGCTCAAGTTCTCGGGGTACTTGGCTGCTCCTGCACGGGACATGTTTTTCTATCGGACCGGAAGGTACTGACATGACCAGAATAAGAATTGTATACTAGAGCATGAAACTCCACCACGAAGATAATATAAACTGATACAATAGTATGCGCTTTCATGTTTATGTTAGGCTAAAATTTTGTTACAAGATAATTGAATTTATGAGTTTGGGTTGCAGAACTTTAGAAGGTGAAGAGACAGAGCCCCCGCCGCCATGCATGCCCGAAAGTTTTCGATGTTTGGGGAAGGCTTCACGTGCTTCTTTGAGTGGAATTGCTCGGCATCTTCGACTTCGCGGAGAGTAAGTATCTCTATATTGATCATCAGCACGGTGATTTCTAGCTATGCTTGTGGATGTAAGGAGTGTTTCTTTCGATGTACAGCAGCGTGAAATATGCCTACGAGTAAACCCTCTTTGTTCCTGAACCATTCAACTGATCCAGGTTAGAGTGCTGTGTTTAGACGATAGTCCTTGTAAAACAGTACTAGTGGTTACTTCAATTCTTAGCGTAAAGAACACTGCAAGGGCTTGAGAGTAGTATTCAATGATTGTAAGTTTTTTGTAAGTCAACATCACGGGTGTGAAATCGACTCTGCAGCGACTGAATTGACTGTTGCCTACAAATCTAACAGTAAAATGAAACCTGATGCTGACATATCTCAAGATTCACCACTATATTGGGTTATAATGTTTTCTGGTTATTACAAATTTGCACTCATTTGCTGATTTGAGCCTACATATGACAGCGCATTTGGTCAGCTGTTGGACGATTCCCCTCTTGGGACTGGAGAAATTTCCTCATCTGTGCTGACGGCTACAGCATTCCATACAGGCGAGAAGGGAGCTATCAGAGATTCCAGTGCTGCCCAAGAAGTCGAGAAAGGGTTTTTGCTTCTAGTTGCGTCTGATACACCTGGCTTGCAGGTGTGTTATACATTTTCTCTTTTAACCCTTCCACTTTCTATTTTCTTCTTTACGGTTAGATAATGCATAACTGGACACCATCAAGAAATAACAAACATGAGCGGTCTTGGTTTCTTTTATGCGCTTACTGGTGGTCTGTAACCTTTCTAAATGTGTAATGACTGCTGGGATTGCGAATTCAAGTAAGCTGCCTAACTGGATAGAAGGTCCTTTCACCGTTCTCATGTGCGAATGAGGGTTCTTCGGTAGGGAACAGTTAGAAAGTTGGATACTCTAAAAGCTGGTGTGTAATGTTGGTGGAAACAGGTACTGGATCCTAGTGGCCGTTGGTACCTGGCTGACAATGCCATGGGTCCAGGAGACTTGTTGTTACTCACAGGAAAGACATTGGAACAAGCTACTGCTGGTGTGCGGAGGGCTTGCGTCTATCGTGTAGTCCCTGTAACTCCGACAACTGTGAGCGCCTTCTCAGGCAGGTGCGTTGTCATAGAGCCTCAGCCAGTTTATAAATTTTCTTAAAGAGTATGTGCTCGAGTGCTCGAGTCGTTTGTTATTTCAATTAGCTGGACACGACATTCAGACCGTAAGGCAAGCACACAATCAATTCAATCGATTTTGGGTACCTAACGAATTATATTTCCATTTTTTACAGGATATCTTTAGAATTTCGACTCATGCCTCGTGTGGGTCGAACTATCGACTGCATGGCGGTAGCGCAAGCTGGTCACGCCATACCTGATGGATATGGGCCTATTCCAGTGCACTTATTCCTCAACCATGTAATTGCCTCTGAGAACTCCATTGCCAACGATTCATATTTACATATTGTGAGACTCTTCGTCTTTGTCCTTCGATCTCTTTTCTTGGAAATGTGGTTCTGCTCTGCGTCTCAGGGGTTTCAGTGAGTTGTGTTTGCAGTCCATAAACTGTGCTGCTTATTGTAAAATTATGTACAGGAACCAATCGTTTGCAATGCAGAGCCAACTCTGCGAAGTACTCTTTCTGACCCTCTGACGTGAGTGCCAAAAATCAATCCTCCTTGTCTGAACTGTTACCAATCGTTAGGCTTTGCTCTGCTCTGGATCCTGAACATTTTGTTCGATTTGCTCCCTTGCTGACAGAAGTTTTAATTATTCGACTACTCTAAAACACTGTTTAATGCCAAAGAATCTTATTTTATTTTTCTCACACCTGCTGGCGTCGTCTCTTTGTTGCAGAGGAGCCCTTCTGGAGGATGCCATGGCATCGTTTTGTGGTCACTCTTATGGGGGCGGTACTTTACAAAGAGTCTATGACACGGTACAGTCACATATTCTATGGATATTCTGAATAAGGAAAACCCTAACGTTAGTCTAATCGCCAAAACCACATCATGTGAACCTGGGTGTTCTTCCGTGGATGTCTGTTCTGTATTGCCCTTAAGAAGTTGATCTCCTTCTGGCTTTTATGACGGTCGCCTTGATCGGTACTGGTGCTTGTTTTCTCGCCAATTTCGAAGCAGTTAGGTTAGCATTGTACGAGTTAGTTAACTTTGTACTCCTTATTTGCGCAACTTTTTGACGTTTGTTATTGGTCTTCCAGATGCAATGCACAACGTGTGGGGCCACAGTGGAAGGAACCTCTATGGTTCACAACCTTGGTATGTTCGAAAGAGGAATTTGCGTCGTCCTGATGACCTTTTTTTTATGGTTTCTGGGGCAGATGGAAGTTACCTATTTCCTGAGTGCAGCCGAGTTGTTAATTTGGGGCATCGTCGACTCTATGATATTCACTCATTATTTATTTTAGGGATTTGTTATGAATCTGCGTGTGAATATTGGCATGGATGCATGTGACAGCCTTGAGAGCAGCAGCTTCTGCTTTTAAACGGGATGAACGAATGAGGCAGTTACATTCTGGATCTTTGCGGCTCGCTAAGCGCAAAAGAGAGATGGGAGAGCAAGCTGATATGGGCGGATTGAAATTTCCTGAGAAGGTATTGTCCATGGCATTCTCGTAAGTTGTTTCCAGTTATGACTACCTAGTTAGAAGTAAGCTCTTGTGGAACAATTATTCATGTTTAGATTCTACAACATACAGAAAAGTGGTGTGATCCTTTTGCCTTTCTGGAAATTCTGCCGATCTCAGGAACTTCCAAAGTCACCTGAGAAGAATGTGAGTCCACGTATTGGCAACCAAGGGAAGGGTGTGCAATATCCATTCTCCGTCAATGAGAAAGTTATGATCAAGGTACATCTTTCCATTACCATCATTCAAATTTTGCAGTAAATCAATCACTGTTTTTTGGACTTGGTGAGGATTAGGGTTCTGTTTCCTAACTTTAAAAACCAAAATGAATATTATGCAGAGACCTCTTTAGTTCTTGGGTTATTTTCTTTCTTTCTCAAGAGATAACAATAAGATAGGAAGGTTGTTACTTGACGTGGTCGTTGCAAAATGTAACATCTGTGTTCAATGAAAATCTGAGACTGACCTACTGTGTCTGCCTGCTTGTGTCTCGTACATGAACAGCAAGAATGGACAAAATTACATTCTCCTTGGAGATTTAAGTGTTGTGGAAACTGGAATATCATGTTAACTGAGGATCTGTCATCGTGAGGGTCTGACCTGATGGCCAAGCTGGTGAAGCTGACCAGAAAGACCGTTTCGGTGGCGTTAGGTCAGCCGCTCATAGAAACGAGTGGTTTCTCCAATTCATCTTTTGGATCCGCCTGACAATATGTATCTTGGTATGGTCATGAAAAAATTTCTCATAGCACGAGTCTGACAGACTGAACCTTACCTAGCCGTGACACTTCAGCTCCTTCTTGAACTTTTGCTGGCAGGGTAACAAGCGCACTCCTGAAAAGTTTGTTGGAAGGGAAGCCTGCATCACTACCCAGTGTCTGAATGGATGGTAAGAAAATCCACTTAATCTCTTTAACAGTGGGAGGACTCTGTCATGCAGATCAGAACGAAACCAGGCTTTAGACATGTAGTAGACTTGTTGCAAATTTCAGCCATTCTCATTTCCTCGGTTGTTCTAACTTTGCAAAGCCGTCCAGAATTGCACTTCTTTCGTTTAGAGATGCTATATTTCTAAGAGAGTCGACTTGCGCTTGTAGGTACTTAGTCCGGTTATTGGACAGTGGAGAGAGTGTGCGGTTGCAATACCGATCTTTGGCAAGGTCCGCTGACGACCACAATGGGGTGAGCGATGATGTGCGGGTTCCAGCTGCCCAATGATGAATCCCATAGTCCAGAGAGCTCCTTCCTTTTCCGAAGGAGGATATTTTCGGAACACTTGCTCTCCTTGTACATTAGGATACTCCTGGAAGATATTCAAGCAGATCAGCTGCAGGCGACTCTTTGCTGACAGAGCTCCAAGTATGATGCGTAACGTGTCTGTCTGAATTTTAAGGAAAACTCTCCAACTTGGATAGCAAGGAGCTGTCAAGTTTCTATGTTGCCTGTTTCTGCATCAATCCATCAAAGTGGACCCTGCCCTCTCCCCTTCATCAAACTGAAGCAGTTCCTTGGGTAACTGCCCTGGGAGTGGATTGCTTCCACTAATAAGGGTGTACCGTTTTCAGAGCATAGGGTTGGGAGGTAATCCAGGATTGGCATTCGTGAAGCTCCAATGCAACAGGCTCATGACTTGGTAACTATCAAAATGTGCACTGATGTTCAAATCGTTAGCAGAAGCCTTACGCTGTCACGGAGAAGAGTTCAGGGTGTAGGGAAGATCCTGTAACGATTAGGCAGTTACGGAACGATACATTAGTGCCCTTTCTGCTCGGAGGGGATGCCTGAGGTCTACACACACCTGTAATTTTAGTGACACTGAAACGTCCACGCATATTGGTGGCTTTCCAGCTCGTGCCTTTCTCAGACTGCCTTTCTCCAACACCTCTGTCCGCTGTTCTAACATCAAACCATGCCTCCTTTGCTTACATGTAGGCGGAATTCAAACGCAGGAAATGCAATAAATTGAAATACTAAAGTATTTTCGGCCACCTCTATCACTCTGTCCAGTGTCCAAATTTGACTCTTGGAGTCTGGTTCTGCTACTCTGGCTCCATCTTCATTAATAAATTTATGGTATGGTAGATGGCTCTAATATAGACCTGGTTCTTCAAACCGTCCCATAGGTGGCGTTAAAAGCAGTAGTCAATGGATGTGAGTTTGAATGCTCATAATGTGAGAGCATTAACCCCTTAAGAACTTGATTCATCGTGAAATGGACAAACTTCTTATCTGAGCTAATTTTAGCCTTTTCAATAGTGTTCAAACAACAATATGATATTTTTACTACTTGAAACTCTAAATTCTATATCACTTTGAGAAATTGCAATATGTTTCATGAAAATTTGTAATCATTATCATTTTTGTTGCAAAAAATGAACATAAATGAATTAAAATAGCAAAAACAATCCAAATTATTTGAAATTTTTTTGGGAGTTAAAAATAGCAATGGAAATCAGCATAAAAAATTTTCAATTGGTTATTTTATTTTTCACATCCAAAATAGCCACATCAAACACTTTGAAATCAAATTTGACTATCAAAGCAAATTTATCCTTTTATTTAATTGATATACAAAAAATTTATATTTTTTGCTAGTAGAAAAATAAAATTTATATTTATTTTCTATTACTGTAATTTTTCAAAGTTAAAGGTGGAAATAAATTTATATCAATTACAAATATATTAGAATAATCTATAATTTTTATTGTAAATGAAGAGTGGAATGAGAAACATTTTTTTCTAATTGAAATTAAAAATATATTTAAGAAAAAAAAAATATGAATGAAAAGCATACCATATTGTATTATTTGGATTTTAACATAGGGAGCTTTCAATTGCAATAACTTTTTCAATTTTTGACATTTCTCAAAACTTTAAAATGGAATAGAAACAAAACTTATCAAGCTTAGTTTTTTTAGTTGAAATCAAATTCCAGAAATAGTTATTTTAAAAGTTGTAATCGAGATTGACCAAAGCGCATCCACTTTTGGGATGCCTGCGCATTTAAGGGTTAATCCCTGAACGCCTCAATCCTTTTTCAATTTTTTGCACATTTGGGCTTATACTCCATATCTTTTTTTAGAAATATCATTTATTGCAATTTCAAGAAATTGGTCATGAAAGAAGGTTTTCTCTTCAAGATTCAAGTATTAGATTGGATGAATGAAAAGTTTGCTAGACTATACAATTTTTAAAAGGGCTTTGTTCATTGTTCATAATATGAACATTAGAGCGCTTCAAAGTTAATGAGATTTATTCATACTTTTTTAATGGATAGAATAAGAACCTGAAAAGGTCCATTTCAAAGCAAAATGTGTCCATTTAATTTTTCTAAATAGGAATTGATTGCCCAATTGCCTTCTTACACATGTTAAAAGAATGTAGGGTTCATTTAAGTTTAGTATGGGTCACATTGAGGAACCTTGTGTATTACTTTTTGAATGGCTCATTGCTTGTTTTTGGTTTAGCGATATCTTTTTTCAGACTGTGCATGTGTGGGGTTTGCAAGGCTTAGGATCACAAATAGGTGCCTATTACAAGAATCTTTGAAAATTCATAAGTAATTCATAAATGCTCCAAAAAATATGAAACTACTTATGTTAAATTCCACATCAATTTTTCTTCAAGTGAGAAATAAGGGGAAAAAAATTCGGGCATCTAAAACCCATCTTAAAGGCTGATCAGCCCTTACACTGACGGTTCATGAGCACACTACCTTATTTTAAGGTTATTTGAGGCCCTCATGGGCTTATTGTCACACGTTAATTAACCCCTTAATGCTGAGACTCACTGCAGCGTAGGTAGAAGACCTCAGAAGTGCTACATTGATGAGCTCAGGACCTGGTGATGTTTTCTATACTGCAGATCTGCAAGTTGCTGCTTGAAATTCAATAACTAAGTTAAGCTTAAGTGTTATGGAATGACACACGAGAGAAGTGTTGTGGATCAAAAAAACTACACACTTTGACCATGAAATCTGATGCATTGACCTCATTGGGCAGCTCCAATAATCTTACTGTCCATGCTCTCCAAAGTTGCCTTGAGTGTTAAAAATCACCAAAAAAATTTCAAAACCATCATGAGGCTTCTGAGTAGAATTCCATCAAATTGGCACAATTGGCACTACTAAGAATTCACAAAAATGCTGACAAAACTTCATCAATACCCTTTACACCAATAGTTTGTTCAGCCTTACAAAGGAAGAAGTTGTTAATGATAAACCAAATGGACATGAAAAATGATCTTCATTGTATTGAACTGAGAAAGGAGCACATTTGTACAGAAAATTCCTAGAACTATGGACAATGAATGGCAGCATCAAAATTATCTACAGTGAATTCATCAACAATGCCAGATAGCAATTGGTACTCTAATTGTCATGTAAGTGATGTTAAGTAAACAGTTGTGGGTGTTATCTTCAACCCCTATTTTTATTTAATAGGTATCTATTGAAGTGTCACCAAAATGACATTAACCCCTAAAGGAGCGAGGCCTATTTTCTGCCAAAAAACACTGAAAACTGCCATTTCTATAGCAAATAGTAAAAAAGAAATTTCATTGTTTGTTTTTTCACATCTAACCATAGGATCTTACACCTCACTAGTATAAAAAAGTGTGGAAAAAATTTCAGAATTTTTCACCACACAAATTGCAAGATATTTGCGTTTAAAGTGGAAAAAACAAGTTTTTCAGCACATTGCAGGACTGGATATTTTGACTTTGAACATTTTTAACTGAAAATTTTTGCACTATAGAGTTTTGAGCTTTAAATCTTTATAGCGGAGAATTGAGTTGAGAGTATGAAAAAAAAAAATTCAAAAAAACTTAATTTTCATTCTTAAAAAAATTGTTAAGTAGAAGTAGGTACAAGATAGAAGGAAAATCTAAAATATTCATATATTTTAGATGGAATTAAAATGCACTAATTCCAATGGTGAGATTGTTCTAGCAAGTAAACTAAACCATGCAAAATAAAAATTTTGAAAATTTTGAAAAATTGCATTTAGAAATGAATCATACAAGCTATTTTTTTCAAGAAGATGCTCTAACTACCCGAAAAACAAGAATGTCTATAACTTTCTCATAACAAATCCAAATAAAATGAATCAAAGCTTTTCAAGTAAAAAAAATAATCTATAAGGGAAAAAAATATATTTCTTTAAAATTCAAATTTTTGGAATTTTTTTGCAACCCGGACTACCCCTCGTCCCCTCGTTTGAGTTTATTTGGTCATAACTATTGTTCCCAAGCACCAATTGTGAAAAAAAATTATACTCTCATAAAGCTTATCAATTTTTCTATCTTCAAAAAAAGTATCAAAAAATCATGACAAAAATTCAGCCCATAGGTACCTGCTTGAAATCCCATTTGTCCCCCGAAAGGACAATGGTCCTTTAGGGGTTAATCCTTTAGTGACCATTGAATGAAGAAAGTGGTTGCTAGGTGGATGTAAATGTGAATGACCACCTTTATGTACTCTCAAACAAACTTTAACCCTTGGTGGATAGTTGTCGCCTATCCCTAACTATTCACTAACCCTATCTAACAACTCATTCATCCAACTAACTATTGGTTTTTACATTCAAGTGACCAACTAGAACATGAATAATACTAACACCATCTAAACAACACTTATTTGAAATCAAACAAAGACAAATATCAACTTAAAATAATATATAGTCTACACAACAACAACAATTTTTCTAAGAGCCTTAATCTCTCTTTGCAAAACAATGTCTTTCCATAAACATAGCAAGGAGTATAGGCAACCTTCTTCCACAACAAGGATTTCTATGAACAACAATTTTACTATTTACTTTTCGTGACTTATCTAATATTGACAAACTACAAACTAGGAGGTATTGAGGGTGTAATGGTGGGTAATTTTATAGTGCCCACTTCTAGACTTAAACAAAGCCACAATTGGTTTGGATCACAATAGTACTATCCACTCAAAAGATGGCTCCCCCAGGTTTGCATTAGTTGTCCCCCTCCCTCTCCCAAAAAATTTACAAGCCATTGATTTTTTTTAAGAAAAAATGCTTACCCTCAAAATTGCCGTTGATTTCTCAAAAAATCACAAGCCGTTGATAATGAGATTTAATCTAAGTCGTCCAAATATGAAATACAAAATGAATACCGGATACATACATAGTACCGGATACGGATATGAGATGAATATTGAATATGGATATTGGATACATGAGGAATTATCCCATATTGATTGTTACTATGTTGGTTTCTAAAAATTACAAGAGGGGGAAAGGGGGAAAGGGAGTTTGCAAATGAAAATTTTAAAATCTTTAAAACCCAAAAATGGAGTTACTTTTGGGTAGATAGTGGATACTTCTCCTTCACTATCCATTCAAAAGATGCCTCTTGCAAAAGTTGAAAGATAAGGTGCACCTTAAAAGTGGATCAATCAATGCCTAAAACAATACAAAGAAAGTGTATTATGTACCACTGGAAGTTGTACACAAAAATTTTGTCCCTCATTTAGGGTTGTCACATTAAGCAAATCAAGGTCATAGGACATATTTGCCAAAAAAACAAATAGGATGACATAATCAAATAGTCCACTCTACTTGAAATTTTTAGAGTTTGAGATTTTGCACAATTAAAATAAATACTATAATGTACCTTTATTGAGTGACATAGCATGGGGATAGAGGCATACCCATGGACATGGCATGGATGTTAAGGGCATTGACCTAAGGTTTGAGTGAGAATGATGGGGAGATGGACATGAACATATAGGTACAAGTGGCAAAATAGTTTGTATGGGTGAAGGCATAGATGAGCAGTAATACCTTCCAAAGAAAACTCAAGATAGACGAGTATAGACACCTGCAAGAGTGGACTTTTTTTGCCTTCTCAATGAGCAAGTCAAAATTGTTCAAGAGACAAGTAGTGATGTTATGCTTTTTCATATTGTAGTTGCCATTAATCAAGTGTGTTTCTTACTTATGGTTTACATATAGGCTAATCATAAACTCTATTGTATTGTAAATGTAGTTATTAGGCACTCAAGGTGTATAGTGACTTTTTGTGTCACTATGCACTCCCCCCCTCAATTTTTATTTAAAATTTTTTATTTTACCACCCCCACTCACCCCACCTATCATTTAGAATTTGATTTAAATTTTTTTATCTCACCTCCCTTCACCCCCACCCCCTCTTGTAATCTTTAGAATCAAAGTTCTTGACAAACAATATGGGACAATTGATCCCGTATCCAATATTGTAGCCGTATTTAGTACCCGTATTCAATATCTGTATTTAATACATGTATTTAGTACTCACATCTAGTACTTGTATTCGTATTTGTATTTGTATTTAGTATTAGTATTTTATATTTGAACGGCTCAGATTAAATTTCACAAGATCAACATCTTGTGATTTTTTGAGAAATCAACGTCAATTTTGAGGGTAAGCATTTTTTTTCCAAAAAATCAATGGTTCACAAATTTTTTGAGAGAGGAGGGGGAGAACTAATGGAAAACTGGGGTAGCAAGCGAGTTTCAGTGTATAGTAGGGTAGTTGCAAGAAATACTTGCTATTTTTGGCTCAAACAATTTTAGTACTAGAGTATTATAACTTCTAGAATAGTTTTTTTTTCTAAATAAAATAAAATAAAATATAGATAATTTGTAAAGCATTCAAAATAGTATATGGATAAGAATTTAGGCCTAGAAAATTTTATGTCTAAAAGTTATGCACAACAAAAGAGTAATGAAAAATGTAAGAAAGTAGAAATTTTGAATTTGATTTTTTTAAATAGTAAAAAAACTCAAATAATTCCAAAAAGATTTCACTTTTTTTAACTTGAAGATGTTCCTTTTCAACTATTTTTTCATTTTTTGGAAATAAAAATTGTATACTCTATGTATACATGTACCTAGGTAGTGCACTTTGGACATATGTGGAAAGTGGACAATTTTCTATTTAAAAAAATCTCTTGTAGGTTTGTGTAACTTTAGTATAACTTCTTGTATTACAATGTTGACTTTTGAATTCGTATTTTTGGATCAGAAATAATACTAAAACCCTCTAAAATGTCCACAATAGATATCTAATTGAGGGAATTTAAAAATACTAAATAAATTGGAAAAAATTAGAGAATATCTAAACTACTACATGTACCTTTCCTTGTAGAAAATGGACATATGATGCCAAAGTTTTGAGCAGAAAACCACATATTCAAGACTAAGGGGACAAAAAATAGAACACGTGTTTCTTGCAACTACCTTCATGGCACTTTAACTTGCTAGCTTTGGATATTTTGTTTCTCCACTACTTCTCTCTTGTACACATTCTGCCTCAAGCAATGCCTCTCTTATCATTTTGCTTTTGACTAATTGTCCTTTGTTATAGATGTCAATGTGAAGACCTTTTTCCCTTGCATATTTGACCTCGTATTGACACTCCTAGTTTAGCACTATATTTGTGCTTAGAAGACAAGTTGTAAGAATACAAATAAGAATATTTTTCTAGTGATCTAAAGTATTGGCTCATGCTTCTAGTAGAGACTATGGTGCATTCAATTTTCATTTAGTGTGCATAGTGAAAAATAGATGATTTTCATTCAATATTTGAAGAGATTTCAAAGTTGTCTAAGTAATAGGTATAAGTATCAATTGCTTGGAGATAGTGTAGCTCCATTTGAGATGATTTGTTTCTTGTTAATTAGCTGAGAATAATATGTTCACTTACATGTAAAATTTGAGCACAAAAGTTGGCAATGTTTGCACTTCTATAAAAATCATGTAATTGTTGACCTTTTCAAATTTTGGATTGTGGAGTATCTTTTGTGTGGTACATCAATACTATGCATGGGCAATATAGTCATGTTATTGCAATTGTGCATTCTTTTCTAGACTATTTTCTATAAATATTTTTTTAATATATTAATGTAGAAGATCATTGAGATATTTTGTTTGTGGTCAAAAGCATGTGTTGTAAAAGACTATAAGGAGTACTCAATACTATGCAATTTTCTGTTAGTTTTGAAATGCAAATACATTGAATTAATTTTTATTTATTCAATTTTTGACTTTCTTTTTTATAATTTTTTTTTAATTCAATACCTCTCACTCCATGATACAACAATCATCAACAGTTATTTGCACCAATATGAAGCCCTATTTAAATTTTTCTATGTTGGAAAATCCATACACAAGGAAGCTATTTCATCAAACTTCTCCACAACATTGAATTGTTTATTTTATTTTTTACTTTTTTTGTAAAATCGCTACTAACACTTTTATGGAGAAAATCTTCCACAACATGATTTTCTTCTTAGAATGGTTACGCATTTATTTGAAGAAAATCTTATTTGAATTTTAGCTCCAAATTCCTTTCAATGAATATATAATATATTTCATTTTAAAGAACTTAACCCCTAAAGTTCTATGACTATGCTTTCACTGAAAATGCTCAAAAATTGCCATTTTTAATACAAATTAAAAAAAATTGAATTTTTTTTTTTTTTCATATGTAATTGCAGGATTTTGTAGTATGATAACTTGAAAACATGTGGTAAAAATTTCAAAAATTTTCGTTATGTGGATTGCAAGATATAAGCATTCAAATTTGCTAAAACTATTTTTTTGGCCCTATGAAAAACATGGCAACTGCACTTCACAAGCTCACTTTTCTATGAAAAAATGTCCCAAATAGTGGTTCTTTTTTTCAGTATTTTTCCTAGACAAGTTTTCCACATGTTTGAAAAATTTCAAATCATTTGGAATTGTACAACATATAGGAAAAAAATAGTAAGTAGACAATAGTAGAGAATGATTCAAAATACTAAATTGTTAAGAATTAAATTATAGAATTGAAAAATGCCAATCCCAATGGTTGGAATATTGTTAAAAACAATCTACACCCTAAGATTTTTTTTTTTTTTTTCACAAATATTGAAAATTGAGTAAGGAAAAGGACTTCAAAGTTTATTTTAGAGTAGAAAATCCATAATTGTCTACAAATAAAAAATCCTCATAACTTTTGATTCATTAATCAAAATGGAATGATTCAAAGCTTTTCATGTATATAGAACTCTAGAAAACAAATTTCAAATTTTTGTTTTGTCAAAAAGTGATTTTTTTTATATGTCCTATTTATCCATTTCCAAAAAAAGTAGCATATTAGGCTATAACTTTTGACTCCTATTTCCAAATGTCTTAAAATTTTGTATAGACAAAAGATATTCCTTGTATTCACCTTCTCTTAAAATTTGGGTCAAAAATATGAAAATCTCTAATCATAGACACTTGCCCAAAAAGATTTTGTAGCCAAAAAAAACTCAACTTGGTCCTTTAGGAGTTAATTAGCGTATGTCTAATTGCACTTTCAATTACTTCTACAGTAGGATAGTGATTATTTGGCACAAGCTAGCATAGGCACTTTCAATCAAGATTTGATGATCTAACCTTGAGAATTTGAAGGGTGTCATTTTTGCAGTTTCCTTATACCAAAATTGAAGAATTTCCTATCAATTGCCCTTTTCAATTTTTGTAAATAAATTCGCCAAAAGTTAGAGCTACTGTAATAAGCGAGAAACGTGTTCCCTAAGTCATTGGGAACAGCATTGAGAACTCTAACAAGAACGAGTGAGCAGACTGCAGTCGGAGAGCACTCTGTTTTCAGGCAGCGATTCGGCATCCTTGACAAAACCTTCACTGGCTTTTTGGTTCCCCGAGCGTCGCGATCAGATGATTGCAAGTTTCTGAGCCTCTGGTAAGACTGGACTGGCGATTCTCTTTCCATTGGTAGCTCTTTGGACGATTTTGGCCCAGAATTGCAGCCTTGGGACGAATTTCCTTGGCTTGTCCGTGCACTCTGTTTTCGTTGCGCTCTTTTGGTGGTTGGAATTTCTGTA
The DNA here is from genome assembly GCA_963969395.1 of Pseudoscleropodium purum. Classification (NCBI taxonomy): domain Eukaryota; kingdom Viridiplantae; phylum Streptophyta; class Bryopsida; order Hypnales; family Brachytheciaceae; genus Pseudoscleropodium; species Pseudoscleropodium purum. Next base: position 24,992,266 of record OZ017795.1, read on the forward strand.
GTGTGTGATAAGAATTTGAATCATTATTGAAAGGAATCGTTGCTCCTGCTAATTCTAGGGCTGTGTAACGGGTTATGCCGTGCGATTCAGCCCAGGATTTTCCTAGGGTTTGGAGCTGAGATTAAGTGAGGGTCGCCAAATTGCAAAAATTTGGAGTGAAATTGCATGAGGCGTTTGCGCTGTGCTCATTTTTCTTCCGAAATTCGCAAATTGTGATTATAGTATTTCTCATTTAGGTTTTGGTGTGCACAGTCTTTAGGACTCTGACTTGAGCTGTGCGTCTGCTTGCAAATATTCAGAACATGTTCCAAGTGCTTTCGTCGAAGGGCTTGCAGTATGAGAGTGTGCGCATTTAATTTCAGGAGGTCCTTATACTATCTTTAAAGCATCAGATTTTGGATGCGGATGAATTTTGATTCTCTAAGGAATTCATTAATATTGAAGGTTCAGAGTAGAGCACACCTCGTTAAAGGACGGAGATATGTTTAAATTGTAATTAGTTTTGATGTGTTCTTCTGGCTCATGATGTCCTGGGGGTAATTTGGTGTTTGACTAGAAGGTGCAGCCCATCTGGTGAAGATGGGCCGGGAAAAAAAAGGTGGTCCTGGTCGCAGTAAATCGCGGCCCTCAAGCAGCAGGTTTGTTTGTACTTATTTTGATAGGTGAACTTTGTATTTGATTATTAAGCGTTGTTTTTACGATTTTATCTGTCAACTGTTAACATGATGCTAACAATCATAGTAGTTTTTAACTTCTAAGTATTAGAATCAAGTTATAATATCAGTGGTCTTGAATGCAGCGTGGCAACTGCCCATCCTGGAGCAGCCCCTCTTGGATTTGGAGGGTATATGGGGAGCTCTCTAGTGGAGACAACATTTTCTGCTGAAAGGGAGGTCTCACAGGTACTACTATAACTACTACTACTACTTTTTCAAGATCTTGATTCATTCTGTTTTCAGCTCTCCTTGGCAAATTCTTGTACGGTCTGCCTGATCGAATTCCATACCATGAAGTCTGAAATTGGAGCATGGTTGGTAAATTTTTTGCCTCTTGTGTTTTGGAAGAATCTGCAATAGTTTTTTAGAATTCGTAATTTTCGTGTTCCTTGTCTGATTCTAGTTTTTGGTTAATATAGGACCTTGATGGAGAAGCTGCACTTCAGCTTAAAAGGCTGTCCAAACGAGACCCAACAACGAAGGTTAGAAGCCCGCCCTAAAGTTTGATTGCATCCTGTGTAGAAATAAGCATTTGAAAGTTTACGGTGCTTGGACAAAACCAATCTGCTAAATCTCTTCATGATTGAGTGACCCTGCAGCTTAAAGCCCTTGCTGCTCTCAGGGGATTATTTAAGGAGCGTTCGGTTGATGAGCTAGCTGCAATTCTCCTCACTTGGGTGCGTCCTTATTGCAAAATAAGTTCGTAAGAACTTGCATGGGAACTTCTTGAGTTTTTGGTGGTTTCTAGTACGTCTATTTGAACTACATCTTTATGATACCTTTTCTGGTTAATAACTATGATCATCTGCAACGCTCATTCTTGCGGGAGGACCTGCGATTATATGTGCCTCTGTTCTCTTGTGTATGCTCAATTTAAAAAAGTGATCCATATTCATTGTATTGAATCTCAATCATTTATGGACAGGTTTTTGAGTATAAAAGACTCGTGCAAGACAATAACCGGCAGGTGCGGGAAAATACCCATGGGGCAATGGCTGATCTCACGACGAATGCAGGGTGCGTCCTTACTTGTATCCTTTGTTTTCTACTTTGTTATCATCTATGCCACTTATGACTTGAAAAAAGTATTTTTCTTCATATGGAAACTGGTCTTATTGATTGACTGTTGACTCTTATCTTCATTCGCAAGCTGCAATATAATGAAGTCAGTTATCTACTATGTCCTAGAATTTCATGTACTTTGGACGAACGTTAGACGCGACCGTTAGATTGGCAACATCTAGACCTTTCTAGAAAGCTAGAGCCGTTTCCAAGAAGCTCTATCATGGATAATTCGATTCACTTTGTTTTAAATCGTAATTGTTCCAAATCTGGAAGCGGAAGCACTGACGATCTAAAATTCTTGACAAGTAGAATGTATTGATGTCTTGAAGAGTTCTTGGTTTGGCTTGTATTTTAGTTGCTCTTTATTTTTCTATTTTCCTACGTACTTTACTATTAAGCATTCTACCGAAACTTAGATGTCGTCCTTTTCTCTGTGTCTCAATAGGAGAGGGTTAGCTCGCCACCTTCGATCATTGATGGGGGCTTGGTGGGTTTCTCAATTTGACCCTTCAAAAGAAGTTGCTGAAGCTGCTCAGCGATCATTTCAGGTTAGACGCATGATCGACTGCTTTGAGCAATATCCATTTCGGACGTATTAGTCTCACTTAGTATGTTGCTTGTTGGTACACAATGTTTCGAATTTTAATTTGACCAGGCCATGTATCATTTGTAGGTCCTCATGTTGTATCTTATGTTTGGATGACTATCCTCACCTCTGCTGTTTCTTTGCTTTCCTTCTACTTAATTGCAGGTTACTTTTCCAGATCGGAAGAAGAGAGTGGACGTGTTGATTTTTTGTTTGAAAGACATCATGACCCATCTGGACGAGAATTTGAAGTTGACTCCTCAGATGTTGACGGAAATGGGTACTTTGCCAGAAGAGGTTGCAGAGAAATTAGAAAGGGTGAGTTAATAATCTGCATTTTCTGTGAATGACGGTGTTTTTCTACATTATTTAGAACGAAATGGTTGTTAGGTGCGCATGTTTTTGAGTTTTTATATGCTTTTTTGTCTTGACGCTCAGGGTTGTAGCATTTCCACCTCTGAGCTCATGATAAGTTGTGTCTTGCTTATGGACTCTATTATTTGAAAATTGACTCTGCTCTGTATTTTTTATTCAAAGTTTGGGTCCAGTTTGTAGACGGAATGCCTTCCTGTAGAACCTTACTATTTTCTTCGCATACCTTCGATTCGAGGTGCGGGAATCTTCTCATATTTGACATGTGTTTAGTTTGCTGTGTTTTATTTGTTTCTGCATGTCTGCCATGGGAGTTAGTGCCATCTGCACCAATAGTTCTAAATTAAGAATATTGTGTGCAGATTTTATCATCTTCTCTACTTGCTCTGGCTGCACTACTTGATGTATTAGTAGGTTCATCGCCCTCACTTTGGAAGGAGGGGCCTGCAGAGAGCACTTCTGCAGCTGGTGCCACTGTAGGGGCAGGAGACGCTGTAAAGGAGGCTGCCACTTCACTCTTTTATGAACAGAAGTCTTTTCAAAGCTCTGTAAAGAACAAAAGTTCTCAGGTGCGGTCGGCTGTATATCAAACTCTCCGGACCTACGTTCAGCACATTCCACAGGTACTCAATCTGTGTATCACACAAGTAATATTCCATTCGTCGCTCCTAAGTTTTGGATTGCAAAATGAAGAGAGTCGTTTTATCTTTTTAGCTGCGATGGCTCGAGATTTTTGTACGGTTCTGCCTCTCCGAAGATATAGAAACGTATACAGCTGATGTGTCTTTTGAAGCTACAAGAATTATTTTAACACCTGTGATTGATTTTTGGTTTTTGGATGCAGGTCTTCTCTGATGAAGAGAATCTTGACAATTCTGTGAATCTTGTGCTGGGTACCTTGGGAGAAAAAGTAGCAAGTTGTCATCAACCTATGTGGGACATGATATTACTTTTTAGTAAAAAATTACCTCAAGCCTGGGGAAGTACCTCTATAAGCAATGCAGTCCTCCCCAAATTGTGGGATTTTCTTAAACAGGGCTGCTTTGGATCTCAACAAATTTCTTACCCCTGTATGTATCCATTACTCGTTCTCATTCCACCTCAATTCGTGACTTCTCCTCAAGTCTTTTTCCTTGAGTTCTTTAGAAACCTCTGGCAAGGCGTGTACATGCCTGTATTATCAACTGCAGATCGGCTATCCCTACTCACGACTTTCCAAGAATGTTTTGTTTGGGTTGTTAAAAATGCTAAAAGGTGGGTATTTCCAACTTTTCCATGCGGTTCCTGTTGATTATAGAAGCACGAATTGTTGAAAGGAAATTTAGTTTAATTATGAGAGCCCATTTGCATGTAGATGGCTTTGGTTTAAATATAGATACTTGCTAATGGCTCTGGTGCAGTCCGTGATCTGATCTTTCCGATATCTGCAGATATCGATGTAAGTTCTATCATACCCTTTCCATTCACTGTTGCTCAGTCTGGCTGACATTGCGACCCATATTCCATGTTCCTGCAGATATGCCAAGGACGCAGACTGTAAAATATTGCAGGACTTTCTAGTGGAGGAGGTGTTGTTGAAGATAGTCTGGTGTCAGTATGCAAGTGTTGCCAATCAGTCTCTTCTAGAGAATTCCTCACTGGACCAAGACTTCAGCAACGCTGTTACAAACTCTGCTCATTTGCAACCTGTTTTACCACCACCAGTTTGGGATGATGTGGCTAGTACTATTGTTGATATTTTGATCCTGATGGGCCAAGAAGAAGGTGTGTTAGATTCATTCTGGCCTGGATTTCAAACTTCATGTGTGAGCATTCTCCTGGACACGTCTTCAGAGAATGTATCACGATTGACTCGTCTCGGAGATTTATTTTCTGTGCTTCACGTGAAGATACCAGAATTTGAGAAAACAAGCAATGCGTGGCTTCTTCTGAATGCGGTTCAGCCATTTGTGGAGAAGGGTTTTCCAGCAATAAGACGTTCAGTGAGTTTACTTTTTCTCCTCTTCGTCGTATGAATTGTTATTTGATTTCTTTTTAGGTGGTGTCTCCTTCGAAGTGTAAGACGCTGAGTAGTAGCGAAGAGCTCTTCAACGAGTTGATTGTGAATGCGAACGTCCCATAAGTCGCAATGAGTAATCCTGTGTTGATCTTCACCATTCCCTTGTACACTACTTAATTTGGTATTATGAATGCTGAAGCACGAGAATTAAGAGAGGCAATAATTCTGGCTAGTGCCTAATAAGCTTGTGGTTCGTTTATGACAGGGACATCCAGAAGCGCTGCAATTGCTTGGGAAACTCATTGCGACTTATGGGACGTTCGCATTCACTTCACGAGAACAAATTCTGGGCGATATTATCAGGAGGCAATTCCTTCAGGAAGTCGTTCCATGGTGCTTATCTGGAGAAGAGAGCAGACTTGTTGAACCCAAGATAGACCTTCTATTGTCTTTCTTTGAGGTGAAGGAATTCCATGATTATTGGAAACCAACAATAGAGTGTGCCACGGCATGGCTGCGTCCACATGACGAGCAGATGGACCTTGATGATAATGATCTGGCACATGTAGGGGTTCTGGCTACTTTAGTTGGAAAATTCAGTGAAAAATGGGCAAGGCCGACGAAACCTGCAGGCAACGTGGCTGAGGATGACGCTGGTATGAATATGTTAGATCTATGGAGATTACCTAGACTTGATGCCGTTGGTCTGACTGTTGCACGCAGTAGCAACCTTATTCATCCAGAGTGTGTTCGGCTTCTAAGGTACATGGGTTCTATGCCTTATTTTACTCACTTCCCAATCACTCTTATCCTAATGGTCCTGGGATATTACTTTCTTTGATATCAGTGGTAATCCATTGTGGATGTGTGGTATTTATTGCACGCCATCTCAGTACTGTCTTCTCTGTATGCAGGAGTTTTTTGAGTCCCCAGAATTCAGAGGATAGTCTTCTCTCTTCTGCTGCTACTGCGCAATTGATGGAAATGCTTTTAAATCATTTGATTGAGGTGCTGCTTTTGCACGACACTCCATGGACTAGAGCTGCGCCCTCTTTCATTTTGTCTGATAGTTTTGATTACAAATCGAATAAAACCCAAAGTGGTGATGTGGAGAAATCAAGCAGCTTTGAGCTGGCAAGGTCAGCACTTGAAGTGGTGGAGGTTTCCATGCCGACTCTTGGTGCTCTTCAACTGGAACCTAGTGGGACGCAGCTGCTCTCCACCCTATTTTGTCTATATTGGGCTTTTCTGGAGCCCTCACCTAGAAAAGTCAATGATGGAGATTTTGATGAATCTGAGGACGAGAGAAGAGAAGAGGACACGTTCCCGAATTCCGATGTTGGTGAAGAACGCGCTTTGATTCAGGAAGTGACTTCAAGCCACCACATCGAACCGAGCCGGTTCTCATTTCTGAATTGCTTAGAGACCCTACGCAGGAGTACCCCCCCAGCTATCTATCGGAAGTTGAGGACAGAGAGCCGTGAGCGCATACGGCGGGTACTTACAGAAGTTGTGAGAAGCGCGCTTGTTTCTGAGGAATCCTCAGACATTTTTTCTACCTCTACTTTGTGCGCCGATTGGGTTTGTGACATGGTTGAATACTTTTGCGTGGATGAAAACGAAATTCAAGATACTATATCCTGTACTCTTGCTCCAGGACTCTCCTGGCCTACTTGGGTGGCAGATACCCAGTATATAGACAACACGATTCCAATTGTCAAGTTCCCTCGACAGACAACTTTGGTTAAGGTCAGTTACAACCTATAGTTTGTTTTCTATTAGTAATTTGTAGTTTGCGGATTTTAATTTGTAGCCTGCCATTTGAGGATGTTGGGTTCGCTGGTCAGAAAACTGTCGTTTTGCTTTTTATTTCAGGACTGAAAATAAGTGCTTTATCTTCTTTTCTTCAGTGGATGTACTTACTATTGTCCTACTTTGATATTAAGCAGGAGGAGGTACACCAGCGGTTTTGTGCATATGCTGATGTGCTGGCTACATATCTTGGGCCGGAAACAGTGTATAATGGGCGTACTTCCATGTCTATTGGTACAGGTAATGAGGAGTATAGGATATGGCTCGTCATTGAATTACTCTGCTCCTGGGAATGGCCGGGCGGCTCTGCTTCTTTACACCTTTTTGAGTTCCTATGTGACACTGCAAGAAACGCAACCGGACAAAAACTTCCTCCTTTACTGGATATGTGTTTTCGTTCTCTCTTAGCTGGTTCTTCTTCCGAAAGCTCAGACCGGATTGCCCAGGAAGGTCCTGTTGAGGATGATCTGTTTCTAGAAATGAGACCCTCTACAAATGCATTGCTAACCTTACTGAGAGTCTTGCTGGATGGTGAAGCTGTGTGGAAAAGAGAAGATGTGGAACAGTTCTTTTCTGAGTACATTGCAAAGTCGAGCAATGCAGATGATTTAGCAGATGCAGGCTTGCTCAAAGTTCTGCCTTCTGTGTTGTTGATTTTGATGCCTGTGCTACGTAATCCATTGATTGAGACATCTGATGCCGAAAGTCTTGAAAAGGAGGGTTTGGCATTGAAACAGACTGTCTGTGATTGGTTAAACAAAGCCCTCAGCCTTCTACCTCGTGCTGACGTTGGGAAAGGATGCATAGAGTTTAAAGGAAAGCAATGGTTGGAAGTGGCCATATCATGTTTTCCTCTGCAGTTGCCAGGCCTGAAATCTGGTATTACTGCAGCTGCTAGTGCAAAGATCAGCCTCCAAGAAACTTCCCTTCTTCTGAGGTTACTACGAAGGCAATTTAGCATGGCTCAATACTCCGAAACTCAGCTCATATCAGCTGATACCACAGACGTGATGCTCCAGCTTGGACTTGAGCTCACACTAGCAAGATTGGTCGCTGTGTCAGTGGCCTATTGCTGGCAAGATTTTAGTGTTGAGGAATGGGCTTTTATCCTCAAGTGCCTCCGTAAATGGGTGGACTCGGCTGTTGTAGAGTATGAAGAGATGACTGAGATTATCGTGAGCTTTCACAAAGATGGACAGCAGGGCGATTTAGATTTGCAGCAATTATCAGGTAGAAAGATCTTGATTGAACTTGCTGCAACAGCTGTATCAGTTTTAATTTTGCTCAAAGATCTCACCAAGCTTGAAACCGTGACGGCTTTGAGGGCTAAAGGTGTTTTGCGAGTATCCAACTGGGTGGCTGTGGAGGACCACATGATGGAAGCTATTCTTCGAATCCTGTTGGCTACTGGTCTTTCTGAGGCAGCAGCATTGGACTTCGATGCCGACAGTGAGGCTGCAAATACCATTTCCAAGCACCGAATGGCTGAATCGTCCTTGTGGGAGAACCTTGCTGTAGTTGCTCTGGGAGCTACAACTAGGTCTCGCGAAGCTGCAGTCCGAGCAGCTGACTTGTGGGGAGTTGGAAAGGGATCAATCAGTGCCCTTTACGCCCTATTACTGTCTCCCAATTCAAGTGGTGCTTTGCAATGGGTTGCGTTTCAGTTCCTATCAACTGAACCCATCCAGCAACTGGCCGTCACTTGGGGTGGTGCTTCTCAAAATCAAGAGGAAGTAGAGGAGGATGCTCCGCAGGACGAAGCTTCGCTTGCAGCTGCTGCCAAGCTTCGGCCAGAGCTTATCAAATTGTTGGAAACTCCAGAAAAAATTCTTCTTCAAACCTCTTTCACCTCAGCTCTTCGTGTACGTAGTCACCTTGCTTCTCTTTCCTGTTTTAGGGTACACTGATTACTTTTGAAAGTATGTTGTCGCATTGGACATGCTTGCTTTATCACAAACCTTCTGAGTTGACTCTTCTAGTTGCACGTTTGAAAGGGTTTTACGAGTGAGTTCAAAGCTGTTGGATCATCAAACCTTACACTGCAGCTTACTGTACGGTGTTGCAGGTACAGTATCTTTTGGGATGGTCGCTTTTATTAATGCGTTTGCATGCATTGCCACTACTTTCTCCAACTAGGGAGAGACTGCTACTGTTTGCAAGAGATTCTAACACGTCGTCTACCCTCTTGGACTGCCTGTTTCAACACATTCCTCTTGATCTAACTTCAGGTCAAATTTTATACACTGATTGATGATTTCCAGAGCTATCGTGTTTCTAAGTTTCTAATGATTCCCATCGTTAATATGTTTGCCCACTAAATACCGATGTAAATGCAGGAACGTCTGCTTCGAGAAGAAGAACTGCAGCAGCTGGTGCCAAAATAAGTGTGGCTGCTACGTCTGCAACTCAGGCAGTGTCAAGTGGAACTGTAGGCTTTGCTGTGGAAAGTTTGTGGCCAGTGAAGGAACAAAATGTAGTAGTCCTTGCTGGGGCAGTCTATGGTCTGTTACTGCGGGTTTTACCAGCATGCGTGCGCATATGGTTCACAGGTCTACGTGACAGATCGACTGTATCAGCTATCGAGAACTTCACATCCAGCAATTGCAGCACGCATCTTCTAGCTGACGAGTTTTCACAGGTATGGTATAGTTGCCATCGCAATGGCTGCCGTATCATGTTGCATGCGCTTTTTACATGGTATTTATGGTGCACCTCTATGATTTTACGGCTCTCTTAAGAAGTCAAGCAATTGAGAGTTTCCTGTATGGTGATGTACGCAGCTCCAAGCGTCAGTTGTAGCAGATGAGACTCTGTCCATTCGTGCCAATCGTACGCTTCGTGAAGTCACAGCTGTGTATAAAAAGGAAGAGGCGTGCCTGGACATTGTGATACGGCTCCCTGCCTGCTACCCACTGAGGGCTGTAGAGGTGGACTGCACGAGGCGTCTCGGGATCAGCAAGACCCTTGTCCGTAAATGGATTCTCTCCATGGCATCTTTTCTTCGAAATCAGGTACTTTTTGAACACTTAGATAACCCCCAAGTGCTCAGGCTAAGAATATATTATTACTTTGGAAGCTAATTGTTGAATATATTAGCTTTTAGAAGAAATTCAACCGGAAGTGCCCAAATGACCACAAGTGCCTGCTTCCATGTCTATTGGAGTTGAAGTAAATCACTTAGGAAGCTTGACCAATTCTCGTTCAAATTCCAAACTCCAAATCCTCATATGAGTTATGCAATTTGGTCGCTTGTGCATGATAGAATGGAGCATTGCTGGAGGCTATCCAAATGTGGAAGAAGAACGTTGACCGTGAGTTTGAGGGGGTGGAGGAATGCCCCATCTGCTACTCCATCATTCACACTACCAACCATTCCCTTCCCCGACTGGCGTGCAAAACTTGTAAACATAAGTTCCATTCCGCCTGTCTCTACAAGTGGTTCTCCTCCTCCCACAAGTCTACCTGTCCTCTATGCCAGACTCCCTTTTGAACCACCTGTGCAAGAATTGAGACTCCAACAAAGGGTCAGTGAGAGGGCGCTTTGTCTATTTCCTCCTTTCCATTTAACACGTATTATCGGTATCCTTTGATGATTATTTCAGTCGTTTCTCTTTTAGCGTTTTCACCAGAATTTTGTTAGTGGAGTATAGCAAGTCAACAGTACTACGAGAATCTAGTGGGTGCACCAAGCTCCTATCTGCCGTGGGAGATTTTTTGTGTTCAATTAGCAAAGCTAAACTAAACTTAGATTTGAATCACGAACTGTGGTTCCATGTCCGGGAATTCAGAAGTTTTTTGTTAATTGAGTCACAGCTATCGGTGTAAAGCAAGGGGTGCTTTATACATGCTCATGAAACAGCACAAGGGTGCACAGATTCCAAAATTGAAGCATCTTTTGCAGTGATCATTGCTAGATTAGAAGAAATGCAATTAGTCGGAATCGTAATTTAAATAGCAGGAATTGTGGGAATCGTAATATATGTAGCATGTCATTGAGAGGAACCGATGCACTCAAGGCTTTTGAGGTTCATGAGGTGGTGAATGAGCTCTTACAGGGAAGCCAAAAAGTGGTCGTTGAAATGGGAGAAATGAACTTCTGTGAAATTGGTGAAGAATCTATGACGAGTTTGGGATGGGGGTTTCCCATTGCCATTGTGCATCTTGTGCAGAAAGTAAAACACATAGCAATTCTCCATGATGAAAGGTTCAAAACAATTCAAATCTTTTCTTATACAAAGAAATGTTCAAAGCAATTCAATTTATTATATAGGGAGGATTGGTTCAAGACAAATCCAAGAAATTTCTGAGCATGGTAGGAGGTATGTCCCCATGCAATGGGGTCTTAACTATAGTTCCTTATGTACAAAAAGAATTAGAGGAACTTGTGAGCTGGAAGTATCATGGAATTAAATCGTTGCCAATGCCTTGTGGCAACCTTTAACTGCGGCCAATTAAGGGCAAGATTCCCCCATTTTGAAGGGGTTTGTTGACAGGTTTTAAATGTGATTTAGAAAGTAGCTGCTGTTCGAAAGAGAATCTCGTTGTGAAACTCCATTACCGCAGTATGCAATATGTACTGTACACAACAGTTGAGATCATGTGGTAAATGGAAGCCCTAGTGAATTTGAGCATTTCACGGCAAGGAAAAGAGAACATCTCGAGCTGTTCTTTCAGTGAAGTTCGAATATTTTCCTCCGAAGCTGGACTGGCTGCTATCACCGTCTGTTTGGGTATCCGAGTCCACTAGATATTCCAACTGATCCTTGTGCGTTTTGGCGATGTCTTTCCTCGTTATCATGCCCACCAACCTTCACCCCCACACCACCGAGTTACAAGGTCACAGAAGCCCTGCACTGATATCTCCCACGAAGAGACGCTGCCAAGCCAAAAAAAACTAACTGGTGGCGATTGATTCACAGGGAGATTATCCTGGTTTTCCTTACGAGAATATCAGAAGTTTCCCAGATGGTTTTGCATGAGGGAAGGGGAAATGGGGTAAAAGCAGCAAACAGAGAAACCAGAGGCACAAATTTTCCCTGCAGGCAATACTGTAAAAAATCGGGATTGACAATTCGGAAATCAGAGATAATCTCCCTGTGATTCACTGCATCATTTATAGTACGTATTGATGCGCTGCTCATCTTCATTAAATCAGGAGGCATTGATTTGCGTGGAAAAATTAAAACCTTACCTGTTGCTTGCATCCGTCACACACAGGTGTCTCAGACCCAGTGTTCGGAAAATGATGTAGGCGCGCCGCGCTGAGGTCTCGGCACAAACCTGCAACAACAAAATGAGACAACACCGACTGGAAGTAAGATTCAACAGTAGCGTGGCCAATTACACCAGCTACACAGCAAGTGATTCGTGTCCATGACCATTCCATTCAGACTGGCAGCAGTGGAGCTTAAGTGGACCAAAAACAATGAAGGCCTTTATTGTAGAACACAATTCTATGAGCTAATTCTTACATCTCCAACGCTTAAGAGATCTACTTGAATTTCATTCTGAATAATCACCATACCACTTCTTCCACTTAAGTTTACAGGGCAAGTTTTCAACGTTGTACCGTCAAAGGAGCGCGGTTCATCCATGGCCGGAAATCAATTGCTAGTTCTTTGCCAGAACATTGCGAAGCCTGGTGAAGATCCTGGCCCTTACAATTACCTTCTTCAAGGCTTGGAGTGCTACTGCTGCCGTTCATAGTTGGTTGTAACAAGTCCTGGAATAATGCACGCCACGAGACTAGTATGAACTGACGAGAAAAGTAAGTAAGATCATGGTCTCCATGTCGATCAACAAGGAACTAGATCATTTACTATTCCCAGAATGCATCACAGAGACGTAACAGTCAATCAGTCAATCAGTCAATCACTTCTTCGCAATGATTCCGGTAACATGATTACAGCTGAAGTGAGATTAGTTATACCTTAAAGAGCGGTTCATCAATTTCTAATTCATCGACTGCTTCAGGCCGTGAGCTTAAGTATCGCCGATGGGGATGATGACTGTGGTGGTACACATGCATGAGTTGGTCCAACAACCTGTGCTCCTTCTTCAACCGCGGCAATTGTAAATTACTACCGCTGGCGTAACAATGCAACATTTGGGTATCCATCTCAAGAAAGGCTCGTTGCTCTAGTAACAGCAATATCTGATGCCTCAACATAACACCCACAATCTGACCATCCGGGTGATCAGCATGTCCATTGGTGTGTCGTATGATAGGGAAGCCATTGTGGCATGTTTCACGAAGTACTCCCACCACCTCTGCCACGGAGGTGGTCTGAAAAAAGAAAACCCTATAAGATGAGAGTCTTAACCAATTGATTACTGACATATAATTCGTATTAATCTCTCGATCAGTAGAATTATTAACGATATCTATATCATTTCAGTCTCAAGGTTGCGATTACCTCGTTAAAACATATCACATCTGGCGCCATGATATCCCGAGCCGTGATCAAGTGAAGCCTTTGTGAAGGCTCACTTTGCAGAAAATGGACCCCGCCAATTCGCTCCAAGTCGGATTCATATGCCCCTGCAGAATGAATGTGATGGGCAACCCAATTGGAGAGGACAACCGCAAGTATAACTGGCAATAAGAACTCGATTCCCCCTGTGCCCTCTACCACGATCACCACCTGCAAGCATATGCCACCTAAAACTTCGTTACTACAATACCATTCTGCGTTACCCTATCAACGGAAATGGATTCATGTACACACTCAGCATGCTTTCTAGACGTCCACACCACAGGGATAGACAATAGAACAAGGGTCCCATGTCAAAAGAGTTCAACTTGTTCCAAGATCAATATCCTTTTCTTTGTCCAAAGTAAAGACAGCTTAATGCTCAGAACTGGATAAGAATTTAACACCGCACTAGTTTACCAAAGAAATGGAGGATCGAAAAACTCCACCAAGCATAGCAGTGGCCCCCACAAGCGCATGCATTCCTGGTTGTATCGGCCACCTGCAAACCAATCGTCAGATGCCAGGACATTCATCATGTTATGAACAGAGGACCTGAGTAAGCTTATGCCTGGCACCTAAAATTATGTATGAAGTTAGTTAATGCCATAGCCATACAATCCAAATGTACTAAGAACTAATCTACACTTATTTCAAACTGGTTCAGATTTGAAGAATAGTGCTTCATAAGGTATATTGAAGCTCAAAGCTCGTAGATGAGCAAGCAGTTTTCTTCAAGCTACAAGCATTCAAACTATACAAAGATTCTGAATCACTTAAAACAGGTAGGAATTGTATTAATAGCTGTCAAGTCTAGAAAAAGTATGTCCTGATGAATCTCTTACCTTGGAAAGAAGAGCTCAAAAACGCGCCCCATACATGCTCCAAAAGATGCGCCAACCTGATTGGCAGTCAACATAATGAGAAGCGAGTAAATGCCTAGCGTTTTTCACTAGCTTCTGAACGTACTGCTCTCATGAATCCCACTCAGCGTGCAAAGCATATACAATTTATTATGCTTGCGTTCTTTCAGACATAATTTCAAACAGGCTGACAGCAGAAAAGCAAAGCCCCGTATTTGAGATGTGATTGCATACCAAGGCCTGTATAGCATCATACGAACAGGGAGAAAGATTACGTACCATGATGGAAGGCATAAAAATGCCGCCCGGAGTTGCAATGCCGTAGGCTAAAATGAACAGAAACAAAAAAGAACTCGAGTGAATGGCCAGACTAGGAATGGAGAATGGAGAATCGCCAGCACCTGCTCCTAATGCGAGAAGCTGTTGGATTGTCTGAAACGAGTCAACAGTATTCTTTTTCAACGTCGAGTTCAAACTAATCAAAATTAATTAATTAATCAAAAGACTGCCATTCAACACAAGTATACCCAAGTCCTCCACAAAGGAAAAATTCTCACAAAAGTGAGCACACATTTCGATTATACTCGACAGTCAATAATTTCAAGTGAGATGTCTTAAAAGAACCTGACTTGGAACGGCAAAGTAGAGAGAAGCTAGGTCATTGTAGTATTGGACCCCTGTCTCCAGATCTGGTAGCGGACACGTATATCTGTACCAATACTCTTCGCCCTCTTGTCTGCAGAATATAAAATTATTAATATTATATAAAATTATTAGATCGTACACAACCTCACATCCAGAAGAGAAGTGAACCCTAGGAGGGACAATTTCAAAGATCTCGAACTCCTATGCAGAGAAAACTATTTTAATGACTTTATATTACTGTAAAGAAAGAACTCCAGGATACCATTTCCAGATTTAAGTAATGCTCTGCGATCCACATACCCTTTCTGGATGGGTAGACAATGTCCAAAATAGTGGGGCAGCATGAAAATGGCGATGGATGAAATGAAGGTGAAAAGACAAGCCTCCAGTACCCTGCATCCTTGCTCAACAGAAATAACACGATATTAATAAACACCTCTTCGCACAACTCAAATCTGAGAACACCTGACGACTATATTTAAACTGTTTTCAGAGTTGCAAAATAGATGTCAAGCAGGAAGTATAGTCTCAGTGAACTGCGAACTGAAATCATGAATTAGATCGTGTCCCCGCATGACATGCATGCTGTGCAGATTTGAGCATATAAGAGCAACCTTCTGATCTAAGTACAGCTTCGACACGCAGCATTGATGAACAACAAGCGGGAAACTAATAAGATGATGGAAGTAGTAGATTTAGGTTTTTGTCAAGAGAGAACCAAACCTCCGAGCCCTGTGCTTTGACGACGGTCGAAATCGAGCAAGCCAGTCATGGAAGATGTTGAGAAAAGCACCGATCACACCAGCAAACACGCTTGTGACCACAAATAGCGGCAAGTCTATGAAATCGAACTCAGGCTGGCACAAGACAGACATGATATTGAAGAACAGAAAATTTGTGCCCACACTAATTCTCTACTGTGGATACCCTCCAGCAAAGCTAATCAGCAACTTCTGAAATGAGTATCTAATCTTTTCAAATTTTCAGGAACGGATTACAAATATCACGTTCAATGCAAATTCCCAGAGTAATTGTCTCACTTCATACTGACATGATACTTTAGGTACATTAGGTCCTCGACTACAAATGAAAAAGTGTCGTTCCTCTTTATCCTGGGAAAAACATGACACAGAAATCTAGATCCAGACAACATGTGTCCACAAAATGGAGACGACATGGAGATAGGACACGAATGTCAACAAGGCGAGATCACATTGAGCAGTTAGCAGGCCACTGTAAAAACGCAGTACATGTGGGAATTTATCTCATCACTAAGTATTCATAATTCAATTTAATCGACAGTGATAATTACCTTTAGACCTTCGAAGGAGATGGTGCCAGGTAGCGAGAATGAAAATTGCCTGTCACATAATTCCAGTCCATCTTATAAAGTTACTAGCAACAAGTGATGAAAGTGCTGGAACCGGAAATCAATTTCATGCGCAGGTGTAAACTCTTTGGGGAGCAGGTCAAGCTCGCGAGGTTGATGGTCTGAAGCCAGTATAATTGATTTGTTAGCTAAAGAATCAATCAAAAGTTGTATCAGAGTAGAATATACCGTTGATTGAGCAATGACAAAACCATGGTGGCACACGTTGTGCATAAAAGTGACCGCCACATGACCTGCTCAAGTGGCCATCAACACATAAAACTGGTCAGGTAAATATTTTCACTCAAAAGTAGTTACATATTGTTGTTCTATTTCCTGTAAAGAATATGGAAGTATTCACATAGTTACAGGATGAATTTTCTCCGAGGAGTGCAAACCTTTCTGGACCAGAAACTGGAGGCTTCCTCCATAGAAAATAAGACTCCGCCAATGGGTGCACCGAAAGCAGCTGCCAAGCTGTCAACCATAACACATGATTCTTCATCTTGCAAAATAGGGATTGAAATAGTTGGAGTCCAAATATGGACACATTAAGAAACATTTGACATTCAAACATCGAGATATTTGCAATACATGAACTCTAGTATCTAGTTTAAATTAAAGTAATAACAGCGATATAGCGAAGTTAACAGCAAGGATAACAGCGACACGATTCTGCAAATTTTAGTCAACTGAATGATGCCTGATTCTGAAGAACAGACTCATACCCAGCTGCGGCTCCAGCCGAAATGAACTCTCGCCGGTCCTTGTCGTTGTAGAATTCCTGTATTGCACTTTGATGGCGTCATTGCACGAAACACGTAAATTCGATTAACTCGAGAATGACTTAATCCTAAAACCTGACGAACACCGCCCTCAGTATAATTTTGAAGACAGCAATAAATTGAACTAGATGATTCTGAGTGATGAATGGTGAAATAGAAAAAAATTCTACAAGGAATAATCACTCTTGATCCGCACTTACAGAAGCCCAAGCTTTCGGTCTGAGTTGGTTAAAAACATTTTCTCGCCAGGTAGGTTGCGGAGGTCGAACGACGTCGTCTTGGAGCAACTTGTTTGTGGGAGGCGGGCCGTGCATCCAAGTCAGCTCAGATGCAATTGCACCACCAATGTGAACCATGGGACCTTCTTGTCCAATCTGAGCACGAGAATGAGACAAAAATCAGCATGTAACCACTTCAAACTGAGGGGTTTAAGGAGCTGCCCAGAAAGAATGAACTCCCAAATGAACAAATCAAAAATCATCAAGAACGAAAAACCGGAGTACACCACACTGGCAATGTTCAAGCACTGAGAACAAGCTGCAACGCGGATAGCGCAAGCTGAGCTGCAGGTGGAAAGGAGGCGCACCGGTAAGCCAGACGACACTGTGCAGATAGTGCCCAGTATCTGCGAATACAACATTACAGACGAGGAAACCCCTGCCATTAATCAGAAAGGGAAAACCAGATGCACACTTTTGTTTAGCTCTACGTATGCAGCAGGATTAGAGGAGAGAAGTATTAGTGGAATTTCAGAAATAGGAACACACTTTTGTAAAGAGAGTTGGGTGCCGAAAAAAATCGGGTATATCATTTCCATTCAGATACGCCATGACGAGAGTTACCTGCACAATAAATTAGTTTCCAGCAGGATTCAACCATTAAGAGGAGCATCAACAATAGTTCATACGGACTGCCCATGTCAACAGCTTCAGCAATATTACATTACCAAAGGAAATTATGAACAACTATGCAGCTGTCCGTAGTGCGATCTACTAATTGTTAATTCTATGGCCTAGCCGGCAGCTGGGATTGCCCAGGATCTGAGCAAGAGGCAGAGAGCATACCCCTCCGCCCGCGGCAGCTGGAGCCCAGAAGATAACCAAGCAGCTCGACAGAAGAACCAGAGCCACGCTTGTGGCCGCATAGTTCAGAAAAATAAGCCCTAATTTTCCGCGCTCAAGCAGCAATCTCTCTGTCCACTCTCTCTGCGGTAGCATGAATTCTTATACAATCAAATAGAAAATCGCAGAGATTCATAGCCCAGTTCTATTGGCCATGTCTATGAGTATGTAAACACTATGAATTAGCGTCGTTGAACCAATCGAAAGTAAATCACACTGACATGAGTTGCAGCATTGAAGCCCCTACCTACGCAAGAAAGAAGTCGTCCTAACCATGCATGATTGTAAGTTTACTGAATCGGATATAGGTTACCTTGGATGTGATAATAACCTCTTGACAAGATTCGATAAGGAATGCAATCAATCCTACAAATCGGACACGATGACTTAGCTCAACCTCAAACTCTGCAATTGGATCTACTCGCCAGCTCAGGAGAATCAAACAATCTGTCAACTTAGAGGCGTCAAAACATGATTAAATCAAATTAAGAAAGAGGTATACCCACAACAAGTCCGATCAAAATTGTAATCCACCACTTCGCAAGTGTGAGCCCCGTATACCTGCATTGCGATTCAACCATTTGTAATAAAGCCACTGACACTAGTACTTGTAAACAAACCGATCCCACACTTAGCATCGCGGTGGACATAAATCAGCTGCAATGATCAATAAAATTCCGTTATATTAATTAGTGTGAAACTGGGATTGTTCAGACCCATAGAGACGACGACGATGTTGCTTGGAGAGTGACTGGTCGTGGACGACGTTGTGAATGGAATCATAGTCAAGGCTCTCCACTGCTACATCGCCCTGGTCAGAATCCTCATTTGACTCTAGAAATCCATCATTCGACAATTCTTCTTCTTCTTCCTCACCCGGGATGCTCTCTTCGTTCTCATGGTCAGTGAGCAACGGAACAACAGCTTCCACATCAAAATCAAAATCAAAATGATCTGCTTCATCCATCTCGTCTCTCAATAATCGCAATTTGCAACTGAGAATACCCTGATTCAGCTCGTACCGGAGTTTTACAATTCAGGAGCGCGACAAATAATCGTAGCTACGAAGTAACTCCACAGCCAACAACTGATCACAACGGCAGCGTCTTCAACTGAGCCGGGAAGAAGTCGAATGCACGCTCAATTAATCGCTGGTGTGCAAGCTAACCAAGCTGCTTAAATTTACTTTGGTTCTTTCTTACCCACGAAGGAATTCGAATGGCTCCACTAGCAATATCGTATACGAGGGGACCCGGCCAGGGAAGTACGAGACGAGCGAAAATATAGATCTGCAGGTACCGTGCAAGGGTGCACGTTTGACTAAGTGGCGTCCGCCCGCTCCTGACCGTGGTGTTGAAGCTTCGGCCATAGTGGCGGGTGTCATCGTGTATTGCAAGCTTCATCGCCGCAACAACTAACTAACCAGGCAGCACAAGCAACGAGAAGTCGCCGCATCCAGCGCACGCCAGTCCGTCCTGATCAAAGACCTGAGAGTACCACATCCTAACTTAAGGCCGGGACTCGAAGGTTCCAACAGCTTGCGCAACAACGTAGAGAAGAATCCACTTGTGGAGAATTTTATTTCTGAAACAGAGTGACTGCTGATCATATGTTCTGTGTGAAAACAGAGAATCTTGTTGCAAAAAGGTTCAGTTTGATGTGCGATTCAAGGGCGATGGTGAGCTCGCGAAGTTTGGGCATTCCTGGACAAAGCTGCCGGCAGCGGATTGATGATTCAACCAGAGGAGGGAAGTTTGAAATTCTCCGTAATTTCAAATGGGAGCGGATCGCGTTTTGTTGCTCCCGCATTGCCGTAATTAGCTGCAAACAAAGTTATGTGCAAAACAAGGAAGCTCGGATGATACGAAAGCTCGAAGGTTCGAAGACAGGAGGTACATAAACAGTTCAGGCATTAAATAAGTACTTTATCTAGGAATAAGTGACATGTTCCTTGAAATATCTATTACTGTCATTGATAAGGTAGGTAAAAACAAATATTTCAAGGTTGATGGAGAATTGAATTGCACAATCTAAAAGGAGAAAATTACTTGTCATTTGTATGCAAACTGTTGTATTGGTAGCAAGTTTAGGATTTAGGGTAGCAAATCAATGCATATACTTTCAATCCTTGAATTATCCTACATTATTATTTAGTTTGATATATGTTACTACGTATGATTTAACTTTGCCATTGAAATGGACCCTAGACTAGACAATCCTAAGTGATTTGCAATATATTGCATTTAATAGTGACATTGTGCATTTGAGACATATCCCATGTCACTTGTCATTTTTAAATTAAAAATGATAACTATATCAAATGTAACTAGTTTTTTTTCCATAGATGAGTAAGTTCATAAGAGATACAAAAGAATTGGAATAATGTCTATATCCATATCCATATCAATATGAATTTATCCATAATCAAATACATACCATATTTATATATCATGTATCAAATAAAACATGGGACATGACAAGGAACACTTAGTTGGCATTTGGGGACTATAATGTATGATGTAATGTTGTATACAAATTTTTGAAGTTTTGAACTATAGTATGTTGTAATTGGTTTCAAATTTTATTGTAGCAAGAAAGAAAAATCTCAAAGGCTATTTATAATTTGTGTGTATTTTGACATTGTTGAGTGTGTTTTAAAATTGTATTTGCATGTGATTGTATGTACAATTGGCTCTAAAATATAAAGAAAAGTGGACATGGGACCTTACTTTAAATCTTTCACTTTGAAGATATTACTCAAATAAGTTGCAATCTTTTTTATATAGATATATTAAAAAATCCTCTACATTTACATGAGCATTGATTTAGTGGAATATAGAGAAGTATTATTTCTTATATTATTTACTATGTTCAAACTGAGCTCAATGTTTTGTTGTAGAATGCCTAATGATGTAGCAATAGAGCATGGAAAGGGAATAAAGAATATAAGAACAATTGTTCCTTCAATGCAAAACTATAATATTGCCTTTCATAATATTATATTACAAAAAGTTAGTCTTTTGTTACCAAATGGATAATATTCATGTTTTTATTATTAACTCTTAAACACCTACATCCTTCTCCCAAATTGACAATTTGGAAAAAATATGCTATTTGGAAAAATATTTTGGAATTGATATACAAATAAAAGATGTAGATTATGAGTTTTAGATTCCAAATCCATATAGTTAGGTTCACTAATGCTATCACCAATATTTTTTTATAAATTTTGAAAGGAAAATTTCAAAATTCCTTCAAAATTTAATTACAAGTAAAATATTATCATTTTTTGAGTAAAATTTGTTGGAATGGATTTGAAATGAGGTTCTCTTGATATGGTGATTTTTTGAAATTTTTGTGTTTTTTAAATCTATGACCTCATTTTTGCAAATCCAATTTTGAACTAAAATTAGTGCAATTTTTGACTTGACAAACTTCCACATTTGTAATTTTAGAAAAATATAAACTTTAGTAATACCAAATCCAACCATTGAATAGGACAACAAATTTATAAAGTACCTCCACAAATTAGATGACTTTCATCTAAGTAGTAATGACAAAGAAATTTGAATTTGAATCTATTCCTTGCCAAGAAATTGGATATCGAAGCACTCCAGGGTTAAACCCTCATTAATAAGCACTACTACAAAATCACACTATGTTTATAATATTACTATATATTCTTGGATTTTTTTAATGTTCATTATGTTATTTGTTAAAATCAACTAAGACTTGTTAAAATGTATTTAAATGCATTATATTTAAATTTAACAATTTACAACAATCTTCAACAGAAATCATATTTAAAAAAACATGGAAAATTTTTTGTTTTTTTCTTGGCAAATTTTTGTTTGAGCTTGTTAAATATTGTTATAAATTATTAAACATAACATGTTTTCATAGATTTTCTCAAAGTCTAATATAATGAATATAAGAAAACAATTCAAAGAAATGTAGTTATGCTACAATGTACATGTGGTTTTGCACTAGTGATTGTGTATCCAAAAGATGCAAATATCTTTTAGGTATTTTGATTCACAACTTTTAATAGTGATAGAAGGGTGTATTCTTAGAAGTGCATACTTCTTGAAAAATATTTGACAAATTCTAAAGGTGCTTCTAAAATGCTCCAATTTCAAATGGGCATGCAAAATAAATCATTCATATAATGATTGGAAGATGTGTACTTGATGAAATCTATATTACATTTTTAATGCCCTTGTAGTTGGTTTTTGACCTACAAGGAACAAACTTTGAATTAATAAAAGCTACATCAACAAAAAAAATATAGAAGTTGATGAGAATTGACCCTTATTCAATAAAATAAGTTGTTTTAAAGTACTTAAAGTTTTGACATTCAAGTGTGTAAAGCTTTAAATTAAAATTTAGGATTAGCAATGATTCTAAAATTAGGATGTAAAAGGGTGGAAATGGGCTAAAAAATAGGGAACACAATTGGACAAGGGCAATATGGGTCTATATATTTTACAACAAATTGTTGAAATGAATTGATAAATACGATGAAAACAATCTAAAGGCTTAAAGGTCTAACAAGTAAGAAACATGTAAAAATTGAGTGTCATTCATCCTTGTAAAAATGAAATATATATTTATTTGAAAGAAAAATTTCATCCAAATAATATAATGATTTCTAAGATTTTCATCAACACCTAAAAAATACATAAAAGCCAAGTAATTTTATGTAAAAGCTTTGGAAATGTCTTAGTAATGTATTGAAATTGTTGTTCCAATATTAGGCTTTTGAATTTGCAAAAGTTCATCTTAAAGTTTAAATTTGCAAAATGTTGTATATTTTTATTCCTTATTCCCTATTGTGAATTATTGACAAACAAAGTCACGGCTACAATAATGAAAAATTCATGAGTAATAATTTAATTATCTTCATAAAAACATTTGTATAATTACTTTCCTAACAAATCAACAATACTAGTATGTGAGCATAAAAATGTGAGCATATATGTGAGCTTTGAGCATATATACAAGTAGATATTAATATTACAATCATTGAAGGTGCTTATAATACAAACACCTATAATATAGGTACCTATATTATAGTAATACTATAATCGTAAAAAATTTCTATAGTATAGACACCTATAACATAGGTGTCTATATTTCTAGGCTCATTTGCTCACCTCCCGAGGCTCACATAATAACAACCCTCCCTAACAAATTACCACTTTAAAGTTTACAAAAGACAAAACATGGATGAAATTTCACAGTTTTCATATGTGAGTATTTGATTATTCTACAAATGTTGATACAAAATTACAAAATTACAAATATCAAATATATGTTTTGTTGTTATATGTGAAATATGTGTATACATTGATTAGCAACTTTAGTTCTTTCTCTAAGTTTTTGAGGGTTCATCCATAGATAAATAATAAGCAAAAAAAATTTATAAGCATTTGTTAATTTTTTATTAAAAAAATTTAGTTTCAAAGTTTTCAATTAAAAATAGTTTAATAGATAAAGGTTTACTAATTTTGAAATTTCAATTAATAGTACTCTGATTTTAATGATTACAATTTTTAAATCTTATTTATATGAAAAGCACAATTGACAAGCATGCAACATTACATCTAATGAATATTAAAGCATAAAACTTGTATGATTTGCTACAATTCATTAAATTTCACATATTTGCTTAAAAGGTTTTTTATAGATGGTATATATAATTAGTTGAAAACTATCTTTATAGTTGTCATATAGCCTACCATCAATTCAAAATTCAAATGAAAAATGTAAGATGTTTCCTATGATTTATGAATTGGATTGATTCATTTTTACATTTATGAGTGTATATTAATGTTTTATAAAAACACATGAGATATGAATTTTTGAATTTTTTTTTACTAAAATGACACATTCATTGCAAATTTATAATTTATAATTACATCATTAGAATTTTGGATATTGTTTAGAATTTGAGTTAGTTAAAACAGGGGAATTGATAATTTAAATTTTGAAAAGTGGAATTTGGTTGAAGATGAAACAAAAGTTTTTTCAAAATACAACTCTTATAGTTTAGGAAATTTGAATGTGAGAGTTTGTATTTTTACGACTTAAATTAAATAAGAACTTGTCCATCATTTGGTATGTCAATTTGGACAACCTACAAATATAACACACTTAAAAAAAATTTAATTCTATTTAAGAATAGATACGTTTAATATCCAATTGTCTTATTTTTATTTTAAAAATAAAAATAGAACAATCATAGAATGGTGCCTCTACTGGATAGGAACTTTGAAATACGTAGGTTTTTTTTTAGCCATAATAAGATGAACTTTGAGATCAATTGTTCAAGTGGACTAAAAGCAATCTCAGTAAATTATTTATATAAATGATGTATCCTTTTCATTTACAGTTATATATAATCAAAAGTTACAAATTATTGAAGTTATTCTATCATTGAGTGGATTCTAATTCTATATTTGTATTGTAGGCAAACAAATTATGTTCTTCAAATCAATCAAATTGCTTTCATTTTTAATGGATCTTGTGCTTGTAATGGATTATACATTCAATGATTTCAAGCATTTTAAAATAGAATTTTGACCTTAAAATTAAATCCAAATTATGTATAAAAGCATAATATTAATTCAATATTATCCAAAATCCATAGAATCTCAATTCTAGAGCAGTCAATATTATTTAAGTCAATTGGTAAAAAGGTTATGCAAATTTAAATTAAACCACCTAAAATTTGAATAGTCAATAGTAAAATAGATGCCCAAGAAAACTACATCAAAAATTTCCCTCAATTTTTCATGACCCATGGCAAAGCCCATATAACTTTGAAGATTAAAAACTTCTTCTTTTTTCTCAAATTAACTTCAATACAATGTATTAACAATAATTGCTATACTATCATAGGATTTGTTGTCTATCTGGAAAAGCATAGGGCTCTTAGGTGTAGTAAATGTTTATTAACCTTGAAAAGCCTGGGCCTATGGCCACTGGTTTTACATGGCATTGTCCTCACTTAGTTTGTTGCCACTTTGTATATAGATGTGTATGAAAATTTTTATTTTTATTTTTTAGAGATGAAGCTACATGTTTTCTATACTTCATGAAAATTTTAAATTTTTTTGAGAATTTTTCTTTTAATGCAAATTTCTGAAGAAAAAGTGAAGAAAAAATCACATCAAATAAAAAATTATCTCCTTGAAATTATAATACAATCTGAAAATTTCACCATGTGTGTACATTACAGTGAAAAATATCATGGTGTAAATTCAGTTTCTGTGTCATTATATAATTCTCATTTAATTCTCATTAAAAATATAGTTGAAGTTCAAATTACAATATAATATTCAATTTTACGAATTTTTCCAAAATTCAAAATGGAGTAGAAACTAGAGTAGAAGACCTTTGTTTCATTAGTTAGACTTCAACTCAGAAAAAGTCATTTTCAAGGAGAAATTTCAGATTTACTCAATTTCCCAAAATACACTGAAATGGCAAATTTTCCCATCCATTTCTTTTCATTACTTCTCAATTATATGGAAATAAACATCAAATAGAACAAAAACTCCATTGGACACTCTTTGTAACTCAACATACAAGGTCATTAAAAAAAATAATGAATGAAAAATCTATTGTTGAGGTCTTCTTATCACCACCTGAAATCATCCAAAAGCTACAAAATGGCTCCGTGGGCATTCCAAGGTTAAAAGAAAAGAAAGAGACCTAAAATACCTAATCTCACACACCACCCAACAACAAACCCCAAAAGAAAGTAGTTTCCAACAAACTAACCACAAATCAACTCTCAACCTCAATCTTCAAACTTGTCAATTGCAATAGCACTTGAAAACCTCTCAAGTTTGCCTATTGTACCCTCTAAGCTCAAAAAAACAATTCTTGCAAGAATCTAAAGAACAAAACCCATCTCATACAAAAAAATAGTACTCAATAATCAATACTACAAAAAAGATAACCAATATCCATCCAAAAATAACCCTTAGTTAAAGTGTTGGTAAACCCTAGAGTACAAAAGAAAAGTAATTCCGAAGATGATAGCCAAGCCTTTAAGTACTCACCACAAGGTCCCAAGGCTATAAACCATAAGGGGCAAATGTCTCTCCAACCCTCTTCATAAAACTAGCCTTCTCCACAACCTAGCCTTCTAATGAGGCTAAATCCCTAATGAACCCAACTACCTGCCAAACGTAACCCTATTATAGCTTGGATCCAATTTCAATAGAAGTAAGATGCCTAAATTTAACTAATAAATGGCCCACATCAAGACTATCGATTACTATGCAGTTATTGGTATATATAAATATCTATATAATTTTCAATTTATTACTAAAACAAGTATCAAACTACAACACAATAATTGTTCTATCTCACAATAATTACAAGTTTACTTCCAAGTAACTATTAGTTGGCTAATATGATCACTTATCATAAATTGATTGACTAATTTCGTCTCTTTTTTTTCCTAGAAATTAACAACATTTCACTACCACCTATAAGAATTCCAACAATTTCATAAAACCACCTACAAATTATTAGAAATGATTCTTTTTACTCAGGGTTGACAGGACGATCGGACGTCCGGGACGTCCGGACGCGGATGCAGACATTCGCGGACGCCGTCTGCCCCGTCCATCCCGTCCGCCCCCGTCCGCCCTTGTCCGCCCACCCATCTACCCCGTCCGCCCGGCCCGCCCGCCCTACCCCGCCCCGCCCGCCCTACCCCGCCCCGTCCGTCTGCCTTCCGACGGCAGGAGGGACGCTGCGTCCGCTGGCGTCCGAACGTCCAGGTTACGGACGCCTTTTTCGGGCAGACGTAGAGATTCGTCAACCCTGTTTTTCCTAGGATTTGAAATTTTAATATATTTTAGCACCTCAAACAAACATTCTACTACTTCAGCAAATATTTTAAGTAATGAGTATTAACTCAAAAACAAATCACCAAAAATCTCACTTCAACTTTTTCAACTTTTAACCAAATTTCACTAAACTTTTGCACACCTTTTATAAAGAATTAATTTTTTTCATTCTCTTAAAATAATTAGCATTTGAATATTTTTAGTGTACTTATATTTTACAAGCTTAATTTTGCTTAAAATCAAAGAATAATATTAGTCATAGGTCAACAATGCCATCAAAGTTCCATCATTACACACATGCCCTAGTTTTTGTTAATTTCAGAATATTACATACACAAATGAGACTTCAAAAAAAATGAAAAAGATAAGGGGCATCAATTTCATCAAATAATTGCAACCACCTTAAAGCAAAGTTAAATCAATTTTTTTGCACTTCCATTGGTTTTAAAATGCTAAAGTAGTCTTCTTGTAACTATAAAATGACCACTTTGATTAAATTAAGGTTGAAATTCACATGTATCAAATATTGCTCAAATTATCAATTATTTCTATAAGACATGACACAACATTACTAGGACAATTGGTTAAACTACAATAACAACAAAGACAATGTAATCTTGTCCCTTGAAGACCTTTTGAGTGACTTTATTGAATAAGGGATTTTATACAATATTAAAGTACCTAATTAAACAAAAAATTCCATTCTTATTCAATATATATTTCCATTGCAGCTAATAGTTTTTGATAGTAAAAAAATGAGCACTTTTGAAAATATGATCATTTCAATAAGTTTTTTTAATCCAATCTTTTTATACGTTGATATTAGGATTTGGAAAGAAACAAATCATATCACTATACCTATGCCAAGGGTAAAAACATGCAAATATCTTTGGTAAATTTTTTTTGTTAGGTCTTCTTTATTCAAAATCATCCATAATTGTATTTTTCAGTTTGTGCGTAACAATTGTATTTGCAAGTGATACTAAATGTTGTGAATGGAGAATCTTCAATTATAAATCTTTTACGAAATTCAAAAAATATTTGTGTTCTATACTTTTGTAAATGATTGAACAATTATAAAAATGAAAATTTTAACAAATAGAAATAAATGATGTCAATTCTTTTGAAATTTTACATCGTTCTATCTTTCAATATTTATACTTGAACAAATACAAAATAAAATTTAAATATATTCAAATTAAAACTAGATAGGCTTTCTACTTGAAACTGAATTTAGTCAAGGATTCTAGTATATGAGCTTGTGAGTATGTGAGCCAATGATCCTCCATTTTTTTTCAATTTAAGGACTATAATTCTATTGGAGACATATGACCATGGAATTAGATATAAAGATTTACAATCCAAATGAATAACAAATGAATATGTTGCTATACAATTTTGTACCAAAAAATTGAACAAATAAATTTCAAAAAATTTAGGTTTAGTCAAAATAAATAGTATTTGTAAGCAAACACATTATAATAGGTGTAGTGATTTAGGGTGTCTCACTATGAAGCACATAAATGAAAAATTGCAATACATCATAAATTAATAAATTTATCCCCAAGTGAACTAAAATTAATGAGCATTTTTAAAATCCATGTTCCTCTTTTTGAACTATCCCATTTCAAATTTTATTTTTGTTACAAATAAAAATCATTTCTAAGAAAAAAAAATACATAATGAATTCAATGGTAGTAGTTTCATTGAATTCCAAGTTAAACTTTACTTTGTGGAATTTTATAAAGTTCAATACTAGAGTATAATTTAACTATTTAAGAATGATAATTTAAAGTTAAATTTGGCCATAGCTTTAAACAGTAAGCCATTCAATAGAATTGTTGTCACATCATACATATTAAGCAAATTCAATTTGAGAAACAAGACAATAGAAATCAAATATCAAATCATGAAAACAAATTCAAATATTGTTTGACTAAGATGCATTGAGTTCAAAATAAGAATATACTCTAGGATCATAAGATCTATTAGGTGATAGAAGATATCAACATAAATTAAATGAAGCATAATCATAAGCTAATGCTAAATTTGGAGCATAAACAAAGAGGCCATGAGGACTAAAAGAGGGACTTCTAAGAAATCTTGAGTGCTAATAAAAAGGCAAGGATTGCCTTGGCAATGGATTCATCTAATTGCAAACAATAAACTATATATTAGTGTATGTAGTAGCAAATTAGTATACAAAGTATTGAATTCATAACTAAAGTTGTTGAAAATTGAAAAGGAAAAAGAACAAAAAAAACTTATTGACATAAATTAAATAGTGTGACATCTTTAACCCCTAAAGGACTGGACTGCGTTTTTGGCTGTATAGAAATTTTGGGCTAGCCATTGTGACTAGAAATTTGTATTTTTTAGGCTGAAATTTTAATACAAGTTGTGGACAAGGAATATCTTTCATATGCAACAAATTTCATGACATTTGGAAATAGGAGTCAAAAGTTATAGCCTAATATCTTATTTCTTTCGTAACTGGGCAGTTTGGGCAGATTAGAAAAAATCACTTTTTTCAAATATCAAAATTTGAAATTGGTTTTCTACACTTATACATACAAGGAAAACTTTGAATCATTTCATTTTGATCAATGAGTCAGAAGTTATGAGGATTTTTTATTTGCTGGTAGTTATGGATTTCCTATTCTAAGGAAAATTTGAAATCCTCTATCTTATCTAGTTTTCAATATTTTTGAAAAAAAATAAAATCCTAGAATATTAATTGTTTATTAGAACATTTTAACCATTGAATTTGATATTTTTCAATTTCATATTTAAATTCTTAAGAATTTAATATTTTGAATCATTCTCTACTACTATCTACTTACTATTTTTTCCTATATGTTGTACCATTCCAAATGATTTGAAAATTTTCAAGAATTTTGGTTTCTTGTCTAGGAAAAAAAAATCCGAAGAAGCACGACGATTTTGGTCATTTTTTTCATAGAAAAGTGAGCTTATGAAGTGCAATTGCCCGATTTTTAGAAGGGTTGAAAAAATTAATTTTATTGAATTTATATACTCATATCTTACAATCCACATGGTAGAATTTTTTGAAATTTTTAACACATGTTTTCAAGTCATGTTTATGGTTACATATATCAAAAAAAAAATTCCAAAAATTTAGTTGTTGTTCTAAAAATGGCAATTTTGGAGCATTTTGGTGAATACATGTCGCAACACAGGACAGGTCAATTCCCCATTATACTCACAAAAATCGCTCTAGAGTATAACTAAGTGACTCTAAAGATCGAACCCACGAGATCCTGTGAAGTATCTAGCTCTATTAAGCAGTTAAGCTAAGTCAGTATCCCAATCTTACTTTCTGGTCCTAGATCTAGAACCAGAAATACCACCACACCGGATAACTACAGACTGGATTACTCCGTCTTCCGGTCCTACTAACTATCCGGTCCGTACAAATACCCAAATCCCAGGATCTCACAATTTCCGATCCTGGAAATCCGTCCTGACCAATCCAGTCGGGATGGTCATCATGTATCCGTAATCCTATCCGGTTTGGTTTTGCCTCTGTTTCACCATCAGAGGGGTCGCCGCTTAATTTTGAGAGTGGTAGGCCCACCACTCCTTCCGTGACTTATAGTGGCTGAAGACCCACTATCCTACTTCCTAAACTCCTAAGCTAATCCGGATCCGGTTTGGTCCTTCACAACAACCCAGATAGCAATCCGGGTTGTAGGTCACACAAAGACCCCACACTCGACCCTCTCATACTACAACGACCTTGATGCTACTTCCGATCCGTGCGAAGACAGGTGGTTACAAGTGCACCCGTCCGTTCCAACATCAACTAAAGTTCTTCCGTTACCCATACGGGTGGTGAGACCTCACAGGGGATTGGACACTCGACCGGATTTCCCACCCGGGAGTTCTAGCGCAGCTAAGGAATCCCTCCCTACCCGCCTAGCCTAACAACGGCTTTCTCACCCGGAATCTCAAACTCTAGACGTGCTGAGGAACTAAGTTCACTCCCAACTCTTCGATACCTACTCACATGCACCTTGGATCGGAAAAGAAACACCAAGGGGAGAAATCACTCGCAAACCAGCTCGTACTATCCTAACTCCACATCATACAATCCTGTCGCGCTGGAGAGAGACACACAATGAGGAGAAGAGAAAGGTACAAGAAGTTTGCAAAATGAAAAACTCCCAGTTCCCATCTCAGGAACCGATTTATATACAAAGAGTAAAAAACCCTAAAAGCACAAAAAGGAGCGGAAAACCCGTGGGGGTCCGCCACCATCCTAATCTAACTTCCGGTCTAACCTAATACTGTTGAGCCGGATCCGGATCCGGATCCGCTCCTACTCCTAACTCAAATCAAAATCCTATCTACTCTACAACTCTAGATCCTATTGTCGGGCTTCTGATCTCCGGAACCAGCTCCTCGAAGACTTCACTCAAGTTCCGGATCCGTTCCCCCTCCGCAGGGTTAGATCCGGGTGAGGACTCCAGGTCGATTGTGATATCCGGTCTCCTGCCCGGAGTCTCAGCCCGTGTAGACTTCTTGGACTCAGGAGTCCAATCCTTCCTATCCTTCTGAATGGTCGCGTCCGGAAAGATATCCGATAGCGAGATGTCCGAAAGATGTATGCCCTTGGAGCACGTTGCTCCAGTCAGCTTCCGGCTGCTTTCCTCAATCCGGTCCGCAGCCTTCCGCCCCTCCACCATCGCCGTCTCCACCTGCTCAGCGAAGTCGGCGAGAATCCGGACCATCCGGGAACCGGATAGTTTCTTCTCTTCGTGGATCTTCTCGTCGAAGAGCTTTGCTTTGGCGGCGGCCGTTCCGGTTTCTCCCAGGGTCGACTTGATTCGCTCAGCTATCTTCTGATTTTCCTCCGCCATCTCCCGGGTGGCCGTCACGTCTTCCCGATAGGCAAAAAGAGTTGCCTTCAGGTTATCCACCTCCTCCTGCAACCGGCGGATCTTTGCTTCCTGTTTCCGGGTCTCTTCCGGATTGGTGATGCATTCCGCCACCTGTTCTGCCAACTTGCTGTCCGGTGGCGCACCTACCAACTTTCCGATCACCGCAAGCGTCCTGTGCTTGACCTCCCAATCCGCCCTGATGTTGCAGAGGACGTTGATAAGACCGTTGAACGGATCTTGCATTTCCGGGTCTCCCCCGGAAATGGTCTTCTCGGCTTCCGGTTTCTCTTCCGGGGCCGGTCTGTCTTGACCGGGAGGCGTCCCGCGCTTGTGTGGAGGCGTCAACTTCTGTCGCTTGATCAGCGGCATCGGCTCCTCCTCTTCCTCGCTTGATTCCCGGTCTGACCCGGAATCGGATTCGGCCTCGTCATCCGTTTCCGACTCCCCATACTTCAGGAGGACTTCCTGAGTCTTCCACACCTTTTCCTCCGTGTCGGTGAGGACTTGGTGTTCCCGATAGAGGTGGAAGAGATAAGGGCACATTGGAGTGGCCCTTTTCTTCCCAACCCTACTAACGAGTCGGGCCACGAGATCGGAAATGATCCGTGCCCAGTCCACTTTCCGGGTACCACTGAGGGCACCGAAAATGGTGTTGCCGAGGGTGATCGTCACCCTGGTTGGCTTTTCCGGGTGAAGAACCGGAACCAGGAATTGCAGGAGCCGACGGTGTCGGTCATCCACGCAATCCTCGACCGCGTATCTGTCCTTCGGGTTGACGGCTCCCTGGAACTTCCCTCGGACAAACTCATCCTTCCGGTTCGCCATCCCTAAACCTCCTGCCCGGAAACCGTAAACCGCTCTCCACATTCCCTCGTTCCAGCGGACGGGAGTTCCTCTCACGGTGTTGTCAAACTGGTTGGACAGCTTTCCGAGGAGCTCCTTAACCATTCTCTCCTCCCTAAAACCCCAGGGTTTCTCGGCAAACCCGAGGCAACCCATGGAGGTGAGATCCTCCATGAGTTGAGACTTTTCCGGCTCTGTGGAGGGAATAACCGGAATGACTTTCCGGAGTTTCACCTCGCCTCCAGAGGGACTTGCTGGTCTCGACCTACGTAGCGGCGGCATTCCCACTCCAATCTATCTCACTCTCTCCTAGCCGCATGTCCCGTTCCTCACGTTCTTTCTCCGATCTCAACCGGAATCAAAACAAACAGAACACAAACGCACAAACGCCAAAAACTCAACCGCGCACGCTCAAGGTCGAGTTTCTAAAAGGGGGTGCAACAGTGAAAGCTCCTCCTTTTATAGTCCCTGGACCCTTTCCGGTTTGTCATCATGAATCCGGTTCATCATCATAATCCGGTCCTAGACCTAATCCGTGTTGCATTCCATTTCCGTCGTTAGTTACTCCTGACCAGATTAGATCCAAGAGGCCCACTACTTCACATTCCGTGCTAATTTTGAGTTTTCCTTCTCCACCTTATCGGATCCGGTTCCCTAATGACTAGTTTCCGTTCCTATTTTGGTGTATACTAAGAAAATCAAAATTTTAAGCTGCAACAATACATAATCATGGAATTATAGGAATTAATTTGAATCATCATCAATCACTACAACATCATGTGAGGTAGTAAAATCAAGAGTCTTAGAGATACTTATAGAGGTTTGAAGAGGCTTTATTACCTCATCAAAGAGTTTGGCATTACTTTCCAATACTAAAATATGGCAATTAGAGGATTGAGTCACTCTAACAGAAGAACATGTATGAAACATAATACAAAATTTATAAAAACATCAAAATTGAAATGTAAATATAATTGTAATTGAACCAAAATGTAATTGAAAATTGTAGATAACAATACATGTAGAAGTAGACGTGTTTGCTACAATGCCACTTTAGAACTCAAGCCATGAACAAAAAACTTCATTAGAACCTTTGACTTCTCCTTAGCACCCCTCTATGGCTTGCTAATTTGTTTTCTACATAATTGATTTTTCATAATAATGAAATTAAAGAGGATTCCATATATGGCTAAATCAACCTCAGGAATGGAGGGATCAATAGTAATAACAAGCTCCTAAGGCCACCTTGTAATGGGGGGGGGGGGGGGGGGGGCAAATGATCAAACCAACAAAGCTTTAAACTTAAAAGTCTAAAAATCAATATCAAATTCAAATAAGAAAGTACAAAAAAAAATTGAATTAATGCCAAAAATGAAAATTTGAAATTGCTATTTACATTTTTAGATGGGTTTATAGGAATTTTCAAATGTAAGCAATTAATGATAGTTCACTCATCTTTGATTTTCAACTTGTAGTTCTTGAAAAATCTTACCATTTCTCTCCACTGTAGAACTGTCAAGATAAAATAGAAGGAATGTTCTATTGTTATGAAGATAGGTAATAGAGATTGCCATCATTATAATCCCAAAACTTGGAATGCTAGTATCCAATGTGGAATTTGAAAGTGCGGATATGAGAGCTTTGGAACCAAAAGACCATCAAAATATTCTGCAATGATGAGATCCACCATAGGTCTATTTTGCACTTTTCCATTAAAAAAATACTCTCTACCTTCACTAATCTATAAAGAAAAATTTCCAAAAATTCATGTTAATTCATGATTGAAGATGTTAAAGTTACAAAACATTATGAATTAGAGGAGATGGATTGTAAAGAACATGTAAGGTTTTATAACAATATAATATGAAATGAAAAAGAGAACCAATAAAATAAAAAGCTCACCTTTGATAGAAAAGTCACAATGTCATCATATGGTAAGTAAATGTAACATTTTTTTTCTTTGATAATTCTAATAAATGAATTATTCAAGATTAAATCAAAAAATGTATGATTTGCAGACAAAGGAACCAAAATACTCAGCATACCTTTAAACTTGGAAGGTAGCTCAAATATAACAAAAGACGTTGAACCAAAATCATGGGAGTAGAAATTGTCTTTTGTCACTTGGAAAGAGGGAGAACTGACTTGATATTTTAAAAAGAAAGTCTAGTAACAATAAGGTTTTTGAAGTTGTCTTGAACTAAAACATCTTTATCAAATCATCAAATTGAACTACTCACTTTTTTGTCTTTGCCTTTGTCTTTGCTTTTGTCTTTTTGGACTTTTTGGTTGCATTCTTTTCCATTATTTTAGAAGCATCTACAACTATACCTTTGAGAGCAGGTTCAATGGAATCTTGAAGTATAATGTTAAAAATAAGAGGTCTTTTAAGGAGAAAATTTAAATATAATTGACACTTTTTTCAATGTACGGGATCACAAGATTTCACGATCCCTTCAATGAACATGCATTCTTTATTTTTTTTATCACATAATTTGCAAAAAATGGGAAAATTTGGAAATGGCTTTGGCAGGGAAAAAGATATACTTGACGTACATATACAACATCCTTAACTAGTTTGAAATTGATTTGTTTGTCAATCTTATCATTCTTGTAGATCCTCTTATGTATAACAAATTCATAAAAGTCAATATTCCACAATAATATACCTATAGTTTCTATAGAATAAAAAATAGTGGATAAAAGATCCATAACATTTGGAAGATAGTTAATAGACACTTCAAAATCAATTAATCAACCATTATAGCATAAAAAAAAACTTGTTTTCATAGCCAATTATTTTATAAAAAATTTAATTTAAAAGAAAGTTATAATTGAATGAAGAGGTTCAAAGAAACAATACTAAAAAAATAAGAAAGAAAGACAAGTATTCATCTAAATTTACCATATAACTTTATGAAGCCATTCAAGAAAGTCAATATTGTTGAATTTTGTTTTAATATTGAATTTGAGAGCCTCATGAAGAATAGGAGACTTATTCCATATCTCTAGCCATTTGATTTTTATAAAAATGTTCATTGGTAAAGTTGCCAACATCCAAAGTTTTTCTTAAATCGTTTCCGAACTTTTATTATGAGTTTCATAGTGACACTTTACTTGCTTCAAAATGGTTGTTGTGTCTTTAGGATCTATAATAGAGAGTTGAATCTTCAATTCTAAATGAAAAGCTACCTTCACATTATTAACAACTTTGAAATCCCATTCATGAATTGAAGAAATATTCAATTTTTTGAATTGTAATATTTCTTATAAATTTCTTTTGAGTAGCGGTGCCCCTTAATCTTTGTTGCATGATGTAAATGGTGTATAAAAATAAGAAAAATTGCACATGATGAAAAATTTTATGTATATTAAAAGAATCTAATATTAAATTAAATGAACCAAGGGAAGATTTAAAGATTGGATTCAAATATGAAATGGTAAATAAAACTTTAGAAATTAATTTAAAATAAGATTTTATTTAGAGCCAAAATTGTTAAAGTGAATTAAGTTCTTTATTTTGATTTCTCTTTGGTTGTAGCTACAATAAGATCTTCTATGAAAACAAGTTTTTCAAAATATGAGAGTGTTTATTTAGAAATATTTTAAATGCAATAAAGCTCATTAACAAGATTGATGAAAATATGAAATTTTTGGTTTATTTTGACAAAAATAAAATTTATTGTATTAAAATATGTAAAGTGAATATCAAACTCTCCAATAAGTAGAATACTAAAAATTGCAATGGTCTAAACCAAATTAGTTTGAAAAAATTAAAAATTGAACTAAAATCAAAATTGATAAAGAAATAGAAGAGATTATCAATTGACCTCATATTATACTACTAGCAATATAGTTGCAATATCTTTTTTTATCACCAAAACAATATTTTCAATAATATAAAGTCGTATCATGTTGTTGGTATGGTTATGATGTTATATAAAGAAAATTTTGCAAAAGGAAAGTACAAAGATCTTGGCTTCAATTAAGAATGATTTAAGAATACAAATAAATGTAGTCGGGTAAAATCTTAAACCTTGTTAGTTGAATCTTCTACATTGTCATCAAACTACTACGTGTTGGTTTATTTTATTTAGGCTTTAAATGGATTTATAAATCAAAATAGGGATATGAAATCATGGAATATAGGACAAGTAAAACCGATGGCATACTACAAGATATTGTTGATGAAAATGGCTCTTAAACTTTCACACTTACAGTTTGTTGGTCATCAATCCAATTCATTGTGAGAATAAAACAAATTTTGATCATATAGACAAATTAACTTTACTTTGTTATTGCAATACAAAATGTGATTAAGCTATGGTTTGATTCATGCCATTTGCAACAACAAAGTTTACTAAAAATTAAAAGCAATAAACCACAATACATAAGTTTTCAAAGCCTCCTTTAAACTTCAACTTTTTACCTAAATTTTAGTTTGATTATGCTACCACAACTTAACAAACTCAAATGGTATAAGTAATAATTTTTTTGGAAAGTTAATATAATTTTTATTTCTTTTATAACTTTCTAATCATTCTAATACTCTATTCAACTTCTATGGTCACCCTAAGTTTTGGCCCTTAAAATTAAAAATAATAGACTATTAACTCCTATTTCCTTCATTGTCTTAAGTTCAAAGGTAAGATTAACATACAAGTTTTTAGTGCAAGTCTTCTTATGAATGCTTTAGAAAGAGAAGAAAAGTCTATTTAAAAATTGAAAATGAAGGTTAGTTACTAAAATTTTAGTTCAACAATTAGAATATTGCCTTTCAAACTAACCACTATTCAAGTTGAATTAAACATTACAACTATAGGTTATTTGTTGTTTTTAGTTTATTATTTTTAAGTTAAAGACATAAAATATATTACTAAATGATATAAAAAGAAAGAAAATAAACAAAAGGTCTTACTATTGTTGAAAGAAAATGGTAGCAAACCTCTTTTCACTTCAAAGGATGCTACGATCTTGTTTTAAGTTCAAATTCAACTTAATTTGACTTTTTGATTCTTCAACAAAAAGTTTTAAGTACTCTTTAATTTTCAATTTATTATATAGGACAAATAGAAAGATATGTCCAACAAATCAAGATTTAAAGGAGAAAAATAAATTAAATACAACCTGCATAGATAAATCTAAACCTTTAGTCACTTTCATACCTACAATTTTTGTTCACAACTTTCAAAAAATATAAACTAAACTTTATTAAAATCATAACAATAATGCTTATCTTCTAAAACAAGTTTTAACTCAAAAAAAATTGTTGACAGAAAGTTATGACCTTTCAAACTCTTAGTTGATTATGTACTATGGCAATTGATTTCTTTTTTATTCAATTATTAATAATTTTTATATGCATGCTCCTAATTGAGTGAATCTTAACTTTTTTAAAAGCTAACAGTAAGGAAAAAATTCCCTTAAAGTCTTAAACTTAAAAATAAATAACCCCATACACTATAGATGAGAAAAATTAAGAGTAAGTGATAAAAATGCTTTTCTACTCTCACTCATGTAACTATTGTTGAGTAGCTTATGAAGGTGAAAGGAGATGAAAAAGAGAATGAAGAGTAAAGTGTAGATGTAGGTGAAAAATGTGTTGTAAAAGAATGTGATGTTTATTGCTTTCCATAACTCCTTTTTATAGATTTGTAAGTCTCAATATTTTCTTTTTTCTTTTCTTTAAAGGTTTTTAATCTATAACTTCAACTCTTGCTCTTTGGATCTTCACATTAAAATACACCTCCTTGTAACATGTTTTTCACTTTTATGCTGGCCAACAATCTCTTACACCCTATATTATAAGAGCTTTTTTACTTTGATTCACTAAACCTCTACTCATTTTATCCCATATAATTGTACCCATCTTACGTTTTACATTCTACATATCTATAAAATGTTCAACTACCTTTTACAATTTACATTGTAAGAGCTTTTGAACTTTCATTCTTTAAAGTTTCAATCATCTTCTTTTATATATTTGTACTTCCCTTATGTCTTACACATTATAAGAAGTTTTGGACTTTGATCCCTTGCTTTTTTCAAAAGTTCTTATATTAGGATTCCTACCTCTGTAACCCATCTCTCTCTATATA
This sequence comes from Pseudoscleropodium purum, assembly GCA_963969395.1. Lineage (NCBI taxonomy): Eukaryota > Viridiplantae > Streptophyta > Bryopsida > Hypnales > Brachytheciaceae > Pseudoscleropodium > Pseudoscleropodium purum. The sequence continues at coordinate 25,030,787 of OZ017795.1, forward strand.
TATATTTTTTATAAAATTTACATATATTTGGTTCAATGCCATTATTGATTGTAGAAACTACCAACTATTTTACAATAAAATGCCTAAATACTTTATTTGCCCTTGAATTCATCTCTAAAATGTTTTAAAAAAAAAATGAGCACTCATGATGAAATCTAATCATCAGGATTGTCTTCTCGGACAGACAGACACCTGGATAGACAAATGTGTAACAACGTCTAGTAGATCCTCCGCGACATCCAGTAAAGTCAAATTTATCCTTTGACTTTTTTAAAATTATCCCCATTTTACCTAGACCACTTGGATACCATGTGGCATTTGCGTGGCACATTATAGGGCGCATAAGGGTAAACGACGACCTCTTATAGGGTGACTTCTTGTACCACAATTCAAAATTGCCACTTTTGTAGCATTCATCCAAAAAAATATTTAAAATGTTTTTTTTTTTCAAATCTAACCGTAAGATCGTGTACTTTACTTGTCTAAGATCATGTGGTAAAAATTTTATGAAGTTTGATAGTATAGATTGAAAGATATTAGCATTCAAAATTTTTTGGAACCTTTGCCTGCAATTTCAGATGACTTTAACCACCATTTGTGGAAATTTTTAAATTATAGACCTTGAATCAAAAGTCTAAGGGAAAAAAATCTCAAAAAATCAACACTTGATTTTCAATTCTTTCAATTTTTTAAAGTAGGATTAGGGCCAAGATTGATTAAAAACTTAAATTACTAATAGCTGTAAAATGGAATTGAAACACAATAAGGGTGATTGCAAGAAACACTTGTCTTTCTTTGTTGACCCCTTGGCCCTAAACAAGTGAAATTTTGCTCATAACTTTTGCATCATATGTCAATTTTCTATGAATTCTCTATGAAAGTATAGATGGTATTTATAAACATTGATTGATTTTTAAAAATCTTTTTAAAATTAATTTATTATTTTAAAAATAATCCCCATAGCAATGTTTTTGAATCGAAAATACAAATTTAAAGCCCAAAATTGGATTACAAGGATTTTATAAGTTACATAAGCCTATAAAAAGATTTTCTAAAATAATAAAATATACACCTTCTACATGTACTCAAAATTTATTCCTTTTATACAAGTGTAGAAAATAGAATTTTTTTCATCCAAAGATTAAAAAATGTATTGTTTTATTTTATTTTTTGAATCTTTTACTATTTTCTAAAAATATCACATTAAAGTATTCATTTCTTTGGCAATTTTTGTTCTTGTTTTTCTATACATAAGTTTAAAAAAACATTCTAGGTTTGAATTTTTAGAAACATCATGTTTTCCATGATTTACAATTAATTCATGTTTTATTTTATTTTAAAATAAATTATTTCAAAAGTCCCAATATTCATTGAAATAGGCTGTTTTGAGAAATAAATGGCAAGTGATTTTTGCAGTGACACATAATCCCAATGTTAAGATTGTTTTCAAAAAAAATTTAATCTTGTCAAACAAGTTTTTAGAAAAATTGTAAAAATTGCATTAAAAAATGAATCCTATAAGTTATTTTTTGAAGAAAATGCTTAAGTTGTCCAAAAAACAAGATTGTCCATAATTTTCTCATCACTAGTCTATATAGAATATATCAAAGCTTCATATGTAGACAAAAATATAATATTTGAGGAAAAAAAAATCATTTTGACTTATTATGATTTTATGCTATTTTTTACTTTCATTTTCAATTTAGGGTGGTATGACTTTTGGTTTTAGACACCAAAATTTTAAAAAAATTTTAAAAATTATATTTCCATTAAGATGATGTATTTTTCTATCTTCGAAAAAAGTTTCAAAAAATTTGAAAAGAAAAAATTGAGATTTTATATACCTATATAAACTCTTTAGAGTCTTCAAAGACAATTCTTGGTTTTTTAGGAGTCAAAACACAACTTCATCTTTGTTAACTTTTTTAGACAATAGTTTAGAAGGAAATAAACTAGAGTGAACTATTTGACAAAACATTGGTGCAAAAAACTACTTTGAAGTCTTTATCAACCATGGTTTATCCATGAGCAAGTTTACCACCTATCCACATGACAATTGCTTCTTCAAATCATGCTCAATGAATTCACTAAACTTTGTCACAAAGTACCTTACTACCAATGTATTTTCAAATACTTCATTTTCATTTTTTCTATATCATTAATTTTCATCAAGTAAATTAATTTTTCATTAGAATACAAGATAGATTCTTTTAGATACTTATGCTATGTTTGCATGTTCTTTATGTTTTTCTTTAAATGCTACGGCTTATATACATAGAAAAACTATAGAGCCCACACCTAAATGGTTTTTCATGTTTTCAAAATTTTTTTCCTTGGTAGAGTATATGTAATGAATCTTGAGAGACTCAAAAATGATATCAAGGCACCTAAAAATGAATCCATATAGTTCCCTAATGCTTTTTTTTTCATTATTTTTTCACTCATTCTTAAATACACCAAAATTTTTAGTTGGACAACCAAATTATTTATTTTCAATGCATAATTACTAGAAAGAGCTTGCAAATCACAATAATGATCTTTGTACTATGTATATGGATGATTTGAAGAACAAGAGCAATTTTTGAATAAACCACCTTATAAAGACCACAAAATTCCAAAAGAATTCCAAAAAATTTTCTAAAGGAAAAAAAATAAAGCATTTAAACTCTTGAAAGCTAGTGGAAGAAACGGAAGGGAAATAAATAACAAATGAATTTGAAAAATTTGAAAAATAAATTGTTTATAGGTCTTCATGACATATGAAAACCTTAGAATAAAAAATATTAATAAATAAATTTTCAATTAGAAAGGAAAAAAGGTGAAGAAACTTGAAATCTCCTTTTAATTGCCAAAATTGCTAAAATAAAAGAAGATGTTCTTAACCTCTTATTTAAACTTTTGTCCTTTATTTTTTATTTATAAAATGTATAGAGACAAGAAGAAGAAAAAATATGTCTATTTTTTGGAGAAAGAAAAGTTAATAGTTTCCATCTCACATGAGATCACCTGTAAGAGGTCACATAAAACAAGAGGTTTTTCAATCACTTCAAGTTGCCTTAAACCTCAAGTTGCCTTTTGAATTCAAAAGATACCCAATTTCCGGATTAAAAAAAGGAAATGACTCCCCACTCCACTCAAGTTTCTCTAGATAAAAGGTTGCCTATAAGAGAAGGCCCTAAATCCAAACTTACCTTTGCAACACAAATATAGACAATTTTTGAATAAAAAAAGGCAACAACTCTCACTTATACTCGCAAGTGCCCTAAACAAGAGGTCACCCTTAAGAAGTTGCCCAAGATAAGAAGTCGCCTACTTGTGGATGCTCTAAACCCAAAGCCATCCTAAATTTGAAGTTGCCCTTAGAATTTAAAATTTAGCCAAAATTTGAAGAAATAGAAAGCAATGGCTCTCACCTCCATCCACGGTCACCCTAAATAAAAGGTTGCTTTGAAGAAGTCTTCCAATTCATTATTAGGAAGACTCTTTAAGAATCACAAAAAATGAATAGTAAATTTTTTGCTTAAACATTCATTCAACATTTTAATTTTTAATTTAGAAAATTCAAATAATATTTTTATTAGGATGAGTTTTTTCAATTGAAAAAAAATCACAATTTGTAACTTAACTCTCCACCATTTTTTTATTGAAAAAATCAAAGCACAAAGTAATTATGATTAGAAGGAGTTTTGAAAAATTGCAAAAAATTAAATATGGAATTTTTTACTTACATTTCCACCTAAGTTTATTTTTAATATTAAGAATTAATATAGCAAATGATTCATCCTTACAAATTTATTGAGAATAACTAGAAATTAAAAGGAAAATCATTATTTTAATCACCACCATTTATTCTTTATTGTAAATAAACTTGAAAAATAATATATGAATAGGATGATTTTTGAAATTGAAAAAATAAATAGATAAGTTATGGCTTAAATATCAATCAAATATTTTTATTTTAAAATCAAAATAATCAAAATTCACAATTAAGAGAAGTCTTGGCAAATTTCAAAAATTCAAAAGAAAAGTTATCACTTCAATTTCTACCCATTATTTATATTTTAAAAAATAAATCACAAGTAGTAGATGAGTAGGATGAATTTTTGAAAATTGCAATAAATAATATAAAGTACTCTATAAAAAAAGTTCTTCAAATCATCACCCTTTGTTTATTATATTTAAAATCAAGGTGACGAATCATTCATTCATTATTATTATAGAAGATTGGTCCTTCACACCATTGATCAATAGAATTTTGTTAGTTTTAAAAAAATATAAGCTGAAGGGATAACTTCAAGAAGGCTACCACAAATACTAGAAAGTCACCTCCCTTGAATAAACAATTTTTTTATAGCAAAAGGTGCATGTAGGTAAAGGTAACCATGGGTGTAAGAAAGCTCATCACCTTGAAGCAACAATGTTTCTCATGAAAGAGTGCATGCAAATGATGGCAACCATGTGTCAAGCAACTGCTTGTGAGGTGACCATGGGTGTATAAAAGGAAATTTTTCGAACAAAGAAGTTTCCTCCTTCACAGGGCGCATGCAAATGAAGGTCACCGCAGGTGTGCAAAAGGAAAATTCTTTGAACAAAGAAGTTTCTTCATAACCTTCAAGGGGCACATACACATTAGAAGATTTTTGAGGCCTCTGGATGCCTGCAAGTTATCACAGCCTGTGAACATAGGGAACAGGTTTGGTGTAGAGGTCTGACGTGGCCGAGACCTTGCCATGTCATTGACCAATTTTTATTTTTTTTATGAAAAAGAAAATTTTGACAACGGTCCATTCCCCTCACTACGGGGAACAACTGCGGGGGAACAGGCCCGAAACATGCTTGTGGACACCCCAAAACTCTTCTAATGGATAAAGGCAACCATGGGCAGGACAACCGTGGGTGGGGCAACTACAAGTGGGTGACTGTGGGTGGATAAAAGCAAAACACTTTGGACAACCTTTGAAGTTTTCTTCTTTAAAGGGCGTATACAGATGAAGGTGACTGTGGGTAGGGCGATTACGGATGGGGAAATTGTAGGTGAACAAAAGCAAAACACTTTGAGCAAATATTGAGGTTTTCTTCCTCAAAGGGTGCATATGGATGAAGGCAACCACGGGTGGGGCGACTACTGGTGGATAAAAGCAAAACAATTTGGACAACCTTTGAGGTTTTCTTCCTCAAAAGGTGCATACGGATGGAGGCGACTACGGATAGGGCGACTGCAAGTGGGTGGGGTGATTGCAGGTGGATAAAAGGAAAGCCCTGTGGACAAAGACATTTTTTCCCTCGAGAGGCAACTGCAGATGGGGTGACCGTGGGTAGACAAAAGTAAAACAGTTTAAGCAAAAATTAAGGTTTTCTTCCTCAAAGGGTGCATACAAATTAAGGTGACCACAAGTGGGGCAACTGTGGATGGAACGACTATGGGTGGAAAAAAAGAAAGCCTTTTAAACAAAGAGATTTTTTCCTTCAAGGGGCACATGCAAATGAAGGCAACCGCGGGTGGGGCGGCTGTAGGTGGATATAGGAGAAGTCTTTTGGACAAAAAAATTCTTCTTTGAAGGGCTGACTGCAACTAGGGTGATAGTAAATGGAATCACTCCAGTAAGAGAAAAGGTCATAAATTTACAATCTACCAAAATCAATTTACAATCAATCGCAATTATGTGAGGAAATGGATTAATGGCACTTTGAAAGACTCTTTCGATAAAAACATACTTGACAACAATAGACTTATGGACATTTTTTTCCTTGTTTTGAAGGAATGAATAGAAAAACTATTGATGGGGCAACCTAAGGTAGAAGAAAAATTTATTTCCTTCAAAACATATTTTTTCTCCTTCAAGGAATTCATGTGGATGGGATGATGATGTGAAAACCTACCAAAAGAAGGCTATACAAAGTAGACAAAAGGCCAATATCCTTCAAAAATAAAACATAGAGATTAAAATAAGAGCTCATTGATTCATTTTTTCAATTTTCAAATAATCATTCAATAAATAAATAAAATATGAGATAGAGATTTAAGTAAGAATTTTTTATTCATGCTTAGAAATTGTCCTATACTCTTTCTGATCATGAATGATTTATCAATTTGAATATGTAAATACAAAATGAAGGATGGTAATTTTGGTAAAAAAAACTTTCTTTTTAATTTTTGCAACTCTCCCCTTGTCCTACTAATCATATTTTTTAGTTATGTTGATCTAAAAGTAAAAAAATAAAAAGTGAAGATTTAAATATAAACTTTCCCTTTTTTATGCAATCTTCAAAGAATTATTCTACTCATGCATTTAACTACCACATTGATTTAACAATAAAGAACAAAGGATTCAAATTGAAATAAAAATGCTCCAATTTATTTTTGTAATTTCCAAAGAATCATACTAATATACTATTTGTCACTTTCACTTTATACATAAAAAATAGAAGGGAGAGAATTAAGTAAAAACTTCCCTATTTAGTTTTTGCATCCCTCAAAGAGTCTTCATGATTTTGAATTATTTGTCCTATTGATCTCAAAATAAAATAAAGGATAAAAATTTAAGTACAAACTACATTATTTATTTTTTCAATTCTCTAAGACTCTCTCTAATCATGAATTATTTATTACTCTATTTTTATAAATAAAAATGAAAGTAAAAAAAATGAAAGTAAATACTTTCTTTTTAAAATTTTGCAGTTTTCATAGAGCACTCATCATAAATTCATTTTCAAGTTCAATTTAAAAGTGATAAATAAAGTATAGAGATTTAAGTAAGAACTCCCCTAATTATTTTTTGCAACTCTTTTAGAGTCTTTATAAATATAAAGTATTTTTCATTTTGATTATGTAAATACAAAGTAGAGACTACAACTTTGAATACTAACTTTCCTACTTATTTTTGACAATTTCAAAAAATCTTTCTAATTAGAAATCATTTAATTTTCATGTTGATTTTAAAATTTTAAAATGTAGAGTGGAGATTTAAAGATCTTTTCCATTTGAATTTGCAATTTATAGGAAATCAACCTATTTAATATTTATGAATCATTTGTCAAGTGGATCCAAAAATAAAATCAAAATGGTGGAAAATTATGTGAGATTCTTATTTTTAGCATTTACAATTCTCAAAAAGTTTCTCTAATCAGAAGTAAATTGTCACATTTATTTTCAAATAAAACATGAATAGTTTTGATTTGAATAAAGAATTTCTTACCCTAAACCCTAAATCCTAAACTCCAAATCCTATGTCTTGTTACACTATGTAACATGCTTTTTTATTTAGAAGTTTATGGGTATATAAACTTTTTTGGAATAATTTCTGGAATAATTAGACAATTCATAACAAAAAGATTTAAAAAAAAAATAGAAACTAAATTAATATGCATCCACTTTTTGAATGTGGTTTTGTTCTCCTTTGTGGAGCATATATAATGAGTTAGTAATTTTTGGGTTATTGAGTACTAAACTTTTTAACTACTAAAAAGTAGTAAATTTATACACTTATTAGTTCATTTAGTAATGTGTTTTCCCACCTTCTCTCCCACCTAGTGCATTAATAATGGGATGTATATTAGTACTTCAATTACTCAAAGCTTATCAATTACTTTAAATTTAACCAAGTTTAGTACCCATTTAAAATTTGATTGGTTAAGCTTAATAAATGATTAACTTAGCTAGTACTAAGTTGGTTAATAAATCTTCACTACTTTACCTAATGTGGTGATTAAGCCATTGGGTTGATTTGGCCAATTAATGGGTTGGATGGGCCATGCATCCCTAATAATTAAGCCATTGGGCTAATGTGGTTAGTACATGAGCTGGATGGGCCATGTATTCCTGGTAATTAAGTCATTGGGTTGATTTGACAAGTACACAAACTAGATGGGCCTTACATCTTTGATTAAGGAAGCTACCAACTCCACTATATACCTTTGGCCCTAGATACCTCTACTTATTCATTAGACTTCAGAGATTGAGCTCATTTTGGTACTTTTTGTTGATAAGTAGTAAAATGATTACAAGCTCTATCCAATGATTTAGTTTGCTAGAGGTACTAAGGATAAAATATATGGCTACATCAATATTGATCATAGGTCCTCAAACTTTGGTTTTCCAATCTTGTATCTATGTTTCTATGAGTATTTCTTTGTTTACCAATGGATTTATTTTGTGTGATGTTATTATCTTGTGTTGGTTTTTTATTTACTATGACAATGATAAGAAGTAGTTGTGGACTTAAGACACCTCATCTACAACTAACATAACATTTTGTGTGTTTTGTTGGCCATAGGGATAGATAAGGTCTACAACCTCTGTAAGTAATTTATTGCTATAGCTCTTTTCAAGATTTTGACTACTTCATAGGATTTTGATCTTATGTCGCATCTCATGCAACATCCTATTTTATATATCAATTAGTCATTAAGAACTATGAGTGAATACCTTATAGGAAACATTAGTTATAAATTTTTTATCATATATAGCAAGATTTTTGAACTCTTACTATATTCTACTGCAATGATAAATGAGGATATTTGAAGATTATTTACTTGATGTGATGGATGCCTTCTCTATCTTCTATGACTTGTTCTTATCATGATTGAGAATGTTTGTTAAGAATTGAAAAGAGGAACCTCATCTAAGGGATGTTCCACCAACCCTCCCCAATTTCCTAAATCCAATATTAGAAAGACTCCTAAAATCCCAAACCCTAAACTCACCCTTTTTGAAGAGCCGTCACATAATTATAAATAATTTTTCATGTTGATCTAATAAAAATAAATAAATAAAGGGTGGAGATTTAAATAAAAACTTTTCTATTATTTTTTTACAATTTTCAAAGAGAAATTCTACTTATTTATGTATTATCTATCACTTTAGTTTTAGAAAAAAACTATATAGGATAGAAATGGAAATAAGAACATGTCTAATTAAATTTTTCAATTTACAAAAATCATCTTATTTATGTGTTATTTTTTCATGTTGACTAAAAAATTAAAAGTATAAGGTGAATATTGAAACTATGTATTTATTTCTTGAAGTTTTTTTAGACTCCTTCTATTGATAAGTTATTTGTCACTTTCATTTTATATATACAACTAAAATTAAATGATGATGATTTAAGTAAAAACTTTATTTAAAATTTTTTTCACTTTTTAATTACTTGTCACATTATTTGTTACATTGTTTTAAAATAAATAAATAAAGAGTGGATATTTAAATTAAAGCTTTTTAATATATTTCTTGCACAATTTTAATCTTAGACTCTTTTCTAATTATGAAATATTTGTCAATTTCATTTTATAAAAAAAACTAATAGATGGAGATTTAAATTAGATCTTTGCCATTGATTTTTTGTAATTTTGAATGACTCATCCTACTTAAGTATTATTTGTAGTGTTGATTTAAAATTCAAAATATATAGGATGGAAAATTAAGTTAATACTTTAACTTGTAATTTTTGTAACTATCTAAGATTCTTTACTATTATGATTTATTTTCCACATTTCTTTTAAAAATAAAAAATTGAACATAAAGATTTAAATAAAATTAGAGATTGGAATAGAAATTAGATTTTCCTTCTTCCAATAGTTGTCCCTTTACATGCGGTCACCCTTTTATACATGTGGTTGCCCCTTCACACACAATTGCCCCTTCACACACACATAGTCGCCCCTTTGCACATAAATTAGGCACCCCTTCACCTACATGCAGTTGCCCTTCACCCGTGGTCGCCCCTTCACTTCCACTCACCCCTTTACCCGTAGTCACCTTCACTAGCGTTTGCCCCTTTACCTACGTACGCCCTATGCTAATGTGATTTCCACGTAGGCCAAATCTATTTATAATGGGATAAAAAGTTTTTAACCTCTAATTGTTTACGTGACATTTGTCTAATACGATGTCAGACGTCCAATACATCACCAAAACCCTAGAACATGTCCAACAAAACACCTTGGCTAGTCATCTAATGCTTACACAAACCTATTCAATTTTGACACTCTTAAATTCACTCATATGAACTCTAATTACAATGAATGATAGCTTCATCAAAATTTAATAAAATTTCCCACATCCTTTCAAATTTTCATTGGAAACAAAAGATTTTTCTATTTTTTGTGGTTGGTTGAATTCTCTACTTTCTCATAGGAGGCCACATACTTTCTTTCTCGTAACTTAGTACAACTTTTGAATATCAACTCTAAATTAAAAAAATAAAATCATTTTAAAAACACAACACTATAATATACAACTTTTTTAATTTTAATTTCAAAATTCTTAAAATAAGACATATTCTAACTCCTCAACATTAAAGGTTACAAATAACAACAAGAGAGATGATGAATAGTGTCTTTTTTTCTTGTACCTCATCTTCTACTTTCACTATACAAGTTAAGAGGACTTCAACCTATATTTTAATTTTGTGGTTCTTCTATCATCCATTGGTTATCAATTTTAACCAAAAAATTGATTTTATATTTTTAACTAGAAGATAAATCATCATAGAGTTAGTAGAAAAAATATTATTTGTATATATTTTTTTTAACAGCTTTATATACACAAAATCATATTAGATGAATATTTTAAGTATAAGATAAAAAATTATGAACTAAAATATGTTTAATAAAGATAAAAAATAAAGTTTCAATCAAAATATTACTCCATTTGCTAAAATTAAAGAATATGTTTAATGGTAGCAACAATATAATTTGTACAATAAACCTTAGTTAAAGAATTGATTGGCCTCTGTAATCATTGTTGATGACCACAATTTTTTTTGATAAGTTTGGCTATGCAATAATATTGATTATTGTTAAAATCTTCAAAATATTTTTCAAATGTCATTTCAACGCTATAGAGCTTGACGCATCCAATCAACAACAAAATTATGAATGCCAAGGTTTCACATTGAAGATTTTCATGGCATTGTTACTTGACACAAGGTTGTTTTGGCAGTTAAGATGGATGTTGAAGAGGAATAATGACTAAATTGAAAATTATCCTATATGTTAATATGTATAATAAGTTTGTTCCAAGGAGAGTTTTAAGTAGGGTTCAATAGCTTACCTAGTGAATTTTAATCCTAGTCATATTACATAATTTAAAAGAATTTGTATTGAATTATTTTCAATTTGATTCACTTCCAATTTGCATAAATATTGCACAATACTAGTTGCACAATATCCAATTTGGTAAATGTTTCATTCCATTATAATCCACAAAGAAAAATACAAATATACTTTATGCATAATCTAAATAGAAAATCAAGTAATTCATAGTTTTACTAATCCGACTTGAACATAGCATCTCCATATTGATTTAACTTGGTTTTCTCATTACACACAAAACTCATCTAATTAGCAATGAATTTATACTAAATTTCACAACTACAATGACAACAAATTACAAAATAAACCAATGAATATAATTAATATGGGCTAGGACTTAGACTTGCATTTTTAACAAAAGGTAAGAATTCAATTTGGCAAACAAGACCTAGTAGGTTTAAGAAGAAACAATCACCAACCACCACCAACTGAATCAATTGACAAAAATCCAAATTAACAATCAACTCTCACCATCCAAAATCAACCTAATTTGGCTAATCAAGCTATTAACTAAAATAGAGTGTATGTACAACCTATGAACTTCTTAATTAACAAACTATTTACCAAATAGGTAAAATCTGCAAAAATTCACTTAAATAATATATACCTATATTTATCATAATGCTCATATTTGTAAATTTCATTCTATTTGAAGTAAGATATATTATTGAAAATTTTATAGTTGATTTAAGCAAATTGTATTTTGATATGATTTAAAAAAAATTCATAGTGATGAATAATTTTTTGTGACACATCTTTGTAATAGTAAAAGATTTTACTTTTGTCATTTAAGACATTTAACATAAGTTTAAGTATTCTTTGGAATAATGTATAGAAGAGAGTTGTATAGAGATCTTGGAATATAAAAATGAAAGCTATTTTTTTTTCAAATTTTTATCACTATATGCACATATAAATTAATGACAGACCAAATATGAATTATAATGAAGATTTAGGTAGTGGTGGCTACTATTTTTTCTTATTTTTATTAATTCATTAACTTACTGACATCTTTACTTATAAAATGAATGTAAAATCCTTATGTTTTTATTTATTTTTGTAGAATCATTTGCCTTCAAATTGGCATATTACTAATTCATCAATTAATTTGAAGGCCCAACACTATTGAAACTACAACAAATTGATGTTGTAAAATGTTTTTCTATTATTCCGTATTTTAGGAAGAATTCATGTGTTCGGAGTTTGAGACAAAGTAATATGTAACAATACTATTTTTCAATGTCATTTGGTCGTTGATACACTTGATTATAGAGTTCAATGTTGGAAATTCAATAATTTTTTATATTTTGATAATTGAAAAATAGTCAATGATCATTGTTCACAATTGAAATAAAACTCTTTCATAATATAGATTTCAAGATGTATGGAATCTCAAAAAATTTGGAAACAACCTTTAACTCTTAGAGACTTCATAAAAAACTTATTATTCCCTTAGAGCTACATTTTAAACCTCCAATATTCCCTTCACAATATTCTTCTCCACTTAAGTGTTGTACTTTTATAAAATGTGGTGGATGTGAAAAATTAAACTCCTAATGCATTGAATGTGTTACAATCGACATGGATCAAGGCCATTTTGAATCAATTCAAAGAAAATGATCACAAATACATTTCTTTATAGACTTATCCACCAATACCAAAATGGAGTATGCAGTTGGGCTTAGGTGACTATTAATTGAAGCTTTTGAGTACTTAACATTCAAAATGGCACTTGGATATTCCTATATGCTCTCCAAAATATCTAAGTTGCAAAAAACAAGGTTATTTGAGTTTAAAAGAATTTTATATATGAAGGCATGTTTATAATTTGTAATATGATTGTTATTTCACATCCATGGTTCACATTTGTCCAACCAAAAATGAATGCAATGCTACATTTTCTATCATAGATGAAAATATTATTTAAAAGAACATCATTCTTTTATGAGACATTTTTACAATGATATATTCAAGTATTTCATAAAATTGTTTGAATTACTTTTTTAATTCGATCAATGTATGATTTCACAATAAATTATAAAGGATTAATAATTTAATAGCGATGGTCAAAAAATCTTAAATACCTTCCTTTGTGTTGCAGTCCTTGGCATAGAAATGACACATTGATTATTACAATGAGGTAGTATAGGATTATTTTTACACTACATTAAAAGAAACTTTTCCAAATTTTTTTATATTTTTTGAACATTACAATGAACTGAATAGAGCATCAAATCTCTCAAACCAATCATAGCGTCTATATTTGAAGTTATAACAAGTCAACAAAAAAAGTTCTTTCAACAATTTGAAAGTAGTTTAATAAGTTCACATTTAGCAAAGGATCATCATTATAATGTATTTGCTAAGATTCAAATAGATGATCTTGCAATTTGTCAAAAATTTGCACCTATAGATGGACTATTTGTTATTATGAATAAATAACAAATTATTGCTCATCGATGAAGAATGTATAGACCTTACAATAGAATTGACATTTTAATATTTTAAGTCATTGCCAAATATTGATCATGTTATATATTTGGATAAATGATGTAATGTTTTTTACTGGTTCTTAGAAGCATTTTCACAAAATTGTATTTTACTTATTAATTTTCATTTGATTACTTAATATCAACAAACTTCAAATTTTTAGTTAATTATTCAATATCAACATACTTCAAATGCAATTGATAAATCTCAACATTTTTTATTCATGAATAATGTTTCTAAAATCATCATTGGACACAGAAGTCAAATGCAAGAAGGTTTTATCACTCATATAAAACTTTCAACTTTTATTGAAAATTTAAAAAAATTTGAATCAATTTATCAACATGTAAATATATTATTGGAAGGCCATTGATAAGATGTCATGAGACACAAAAGAAACACTTCACAAAGTATGTTTGAAATTTTTTGGTGATACCTTCGAGCTTCATTTCTACAACAATATGGAATTTTATTTAGTGATGTACTTACTATAACATTAGTATGTGGATGAAAATTTTGTAAAAAAGTACAATTCAATGATAAATGGACATACTTACCTATATCAACAATGCACATTGTTTTGACACAAAACTTAGCCTTGTGCTCTAAGTCAAATTTGTCTTGTATATATAAATGGAATATGTACCATAATTTGCTCGTTACTATTATAGCTCTATGATAGTAATAATGAATTTGGCATCACTAATTTCTATTTCAACTCATTACTAATATTGCTGTTGTCGGGTTGAGAGGAGCGCGTTTTGGAAATACGTAGGGTATCTGTCTGCGATTGGAACTAGTTAGGTAGAAACTTCAAACAACCTTCAAGTCATCTGATTTTCGATCTTCAGTCTTTTGTTAGCTTATCTTATGTTGGCTCTAAATGGATCAAAGTTTGGTCAAGTAGGTGATAAAAAACCACAAGCCTCTGACGGATAAAACGGGATAGCATAACACAAGATGTTGTCCGGATGATGAGCTCTTAAACTTCAAACCCGTTGTGACCAGCAATTGTGCCTCACCAGTGGAAACAACAAAATGTAACCATATGGGTGATCAATTCCACTTCGTCACTACAAATACAAAACGGAACTACTCTTAGATTCCCACATAACCCACAACAAATTTTACAATGTAGAAAGGAAAAATAACTAGCCTTCAAAACTAGTTAGGAATAACAAATAAAAAAATTAGGCCACAAACCACAATACACAAAAGGTTTCTAAAAGTCTTTAAATCTTCATTTCTTCAGTTCTCCATGTCTTGTATACTTGAAGTGTTCAAAAACACAAGGAAACCTATGACTAACTCTAAACTACCTCTAAACTTCAAACTAATGCTACAGACGCTTTACAACTCCAAGTGTTTAGTATTTTATCTTTCTAGAAAGATAACAAAATATACTAAAACTCCTCCAAAATTGAGCTCAATCTAAACTACTGTCCAAGCACTATGGACAAAACAAGTCTTGGCCTTCCTTTTCTAAAGGCAATAGACCTCTTTACTTTTAAATTTGTATATCTCCCTCAAAAATACTCTAATTATGAAGTGCAATAACTTTTTAGAAAGCTAACCACATGATCTCCAACCTCACAAAATCTCATGTAGATCCAAAATATTGTCTGTACATTACAAGCCTCAAAAATCTCAGTTCTTCTTAGTTGGGTAGCCACTAACTTCCTACCTTCAAACTATCACAACTTCCTCAATAATCTTCCAAATCAAGCTTGCAAACTCATTTTGGAAAGTTAATTTTATAAGGAACAAACTCACAAACTTCCATTTAAAAAAATTCTATACAAATGAAGATATCTCCTTTCAAAAATTGATTTTTTAAAACTCACTTCTATACACACACCTTTTTATACACTCAACATACTAAGAAATCTCCCTATTTTCCTTTTTTCCCTTTTCAAGGTAAGAGTGAGACACATCAGTCCATACTCCTACTCCTACTCCTAAAGTTCACCCCAAAAAAATCCCTTCATTTGTCCTCTTTACACTACCATACATTTGCATTTCCTAACCATTTATTTTAATTAGAAGGCCAATACTTAAATCATCTCCAATCCAAACTTAATAAAATAAAATTAAGGGATTACTAAAAAACCCTATCAAAGGGCCTCTATACTAAAGGGTCTTGAATCAATTTCCAGCCACTAAGTCGTAGATTTAGTTGGTTGGAGACGTGGTGGTCATAAATTGCCAACTACTTTGGGTCTCAAATCCATCGATTAGAGTTCAAATCCCGATGGGCTCGTTGACTAGTTTCGACGGCCCATGACTTGGCACGCTAGTAAAGCAAGAAAGTAGTACTAGCCAACCTACTACCTACCCCTCTGAGCCAGGGTTGACACGATGTCCAGACGTGGACGCTGTGTCCGCAGCGTCCGCTGACATTCGCGTCCACCTGTCCTCTGTCCGCCCGTCCGCCTGGTTATGACCGTTCGATCAACACGCGGACTGATGTAGTCCGCACGATTTGGGCGTTCGCCTCGGGCCGTCCGCCCCGCCCGTCCACCTTCCGACGGTGGGAGGGACACTGCGTCCACTAGCGTCTGTGCGTCCGGACGTCCGGGTTACGGATGCTTTTTTCGGGCAAACGTAGAGATTTGTCAACCCTGCTCTGAGCTGTCCATGTGACAAGAGCAGTAAGCACCTATGAGGTGCAAACTGCCTCCAAAAATTGTGGTTTTCACTACAACCAAACCACTTTTACTAAATACTATTTATAGAATTAATAAAGATTAAATCTAATATTTACATAATGGAAGAATTTCCATCAAGACACCACATGTTTCATCTAACCAGAAAATAAGTTTTAGTGCTGGCAAATGTTACATCATTGGTTGATTATGTTATTTGGGATAGCCATAATTTTGATTTAAAGCAAGTGCTTAATGCTATACAACAAATTTGTGATGGAAATTTAGACTTGAATAGCCACCACATTGCATAAAATAAAGAAGATTATGTTATTTATAGATTAGTTCAAAAAAATATTGGTAATCCATTGAAGAGACAAAAGATTGCAAATATTCATGTTTATGGCTTAAAATCAAGTCACAAGAAAAGATTACGTTTTCTTAATACACTTGACAATCATAAATTGAATGCCTGCAAGGTTGACAAGACGGTCGGACGTCTGGGACGTTCGGATGCGGACGCTGTGTCCGTAGTGTCCGTTGACATTCTCGAACACTGTCCACCTGTCCGCCTTGTCCGCCCCGCCCCGTCCGTCCGCCCCGCTTGTTCGCCTTCTGACGGCGGGAGGGACATTACGTCCGCTGGCGTCCGTGCGGACGGATGTCCGGGTTACGGACGCCTTTTTCGAGCGGATGTAGAGATTCGTCAACCCTGGATGCCTATAATAGCCTTACATTACAAAATTCACCATGGGCCTATTGTTTATATTTAATCCTTTAAAGTGGCAAGTTTTGTAATTTATAGCTATACTTTGTTTTATAAGAGATCCTCTTTTTAACTAAAAGAATTTTTCAATACAAAATTTCAATTATAATGCACTTTTTGAAGTTTAGAATATGTATAGTTTTGCCATTTGATAGAATGGTTTTTCTTTTTTAAGGCCTATTTGCATCTTAAAACATTGCAAAGTTTAAACAACAATTAGTTAATATGGTCGTAATGATACAATTTCAAACTACATTCAAACTATAGTACAAACTTCAAGTATTTTCAACATCATTTATATAACATGTTCATATCTTAAAGAAGAAGTGTAAGTTATACAAGATATTGGTGCATCACATGTCATTTATAAAAAAGAAAATATAAGTATACCTAATATTATTAGTATTCCTTCTGTAGCAAATGTTCTAACTTCAATTTCATGTTACTTTACATTATCACCAAATAAAATACTATTGACTATGATAAAAGATGAGCAAATTATATCAAAATTAGTTTGTTGGAGAGTTTCTATAATTCTCCAATGAAATATTTTAGAATCCAAAGGAATTTGAAAATTTTATTCATATTTACATAAATAACTTAGATAACGTTGCATGTTGTAAATGAAGGCATTATATAAAAATATGTATATTTACATTATTTGAAATGAGTTTTAATATTCATAATATAATAAAGAAAATGACATCATTTAAAGTGACTTTAAGATGACGTCTTCTCACTACCGTGACAACACTACAAGAGAAAAAAATATTTTAAATGATTTTTTAAGTATAGTTCTAGATATAAGATTATAAATAATAATCTTTAAAAAAAAATTTAACAAAATTCACTAAAAATACATGTGTTTATAATAAATTTTTGTTGAAAATCTTTTTAAGGGTCATGACTTATAATCTTATGTTTAGGACTATATTTAAAAACTCGCTTAAAACACTCATTTCTCTTCTAATGCAAACAACTATAAAAAAAAAGTTCACTTAAAAACTTCATTGTATTTTATGTTATTTTTTTTGGTTTTTCACTTTAAATTATAATATGTCAAATTGGAAGGTTTTTTCTAATTTTCAAAGTAATGAATCTCAATTAGAACGTGAATTTGAATTTTCTATATTGCAACTACCGGATCAACTTCTACTATCGCTAGGTCTTTCACTACCACATGTTGTAAGTCCAATAGTTATCACTTGGGCCTTGGATTTTTCTTCTTTTTCGCTTTTGCTCATTTAGTTTAGTTTTTTTTAATCCAAAAGACCTAAAAAGTGTGTTAACATTGTATTAGTAGAAGTCCCTACAATTATAGTATGTTATTTTTCTAAAACCTAGAAGTACTTTAATACTTGCATTTAAAATTTCTGGTATCTAAATAGGTGTTTAATATGTTGATTAGGGGTTTGAAATAGATTTGTACCTTGATAAACAAAATTATAATAAACACTTATTCTAGATTATTACCAAATTTATTTAAATCAATCATAAAAATTACTCATTAAGGATTGGAGATAGGTGTTTGTGGCTTAAATAAAGGTCAAGAGATCAATGGCAAAATCAATTTGTGAAGATTTCCTTGTACATGAATCACTATAAAAAAAACAATGTTTTTGTATACAAAAATTCTAAATGCTAATGTCTTAAATTATGTCAGATTCTATTTTTTCAAACATCCAAATTTTTATGTTGTTAGGGACGTGCCAAAAACATCAAAAATCTTAATGGACATCACATGTTCAGTGTCAAGACTTGAGTTACAAAATGGGGATCCTGTTGATGCTTCCTTGTAACCCACCGATCTTGGATGCAAAGTCCATGTGGATTCCCTTTTACCAACCAGAGAGTATCTTGAGAATCAATCTCTCAACGGATTCACCGATGCCCAGTCCTTCATAATTGTGATCACTCAACCAATTCACATTTATTCAATCAGTCTGTAATTACCCGAAAGGAGTTCGCTCAACATCTGATCACTCATGTACCAAAAGATGCTCGACAAATAGCTTATCACTCATAAAGACAGTAGAATGAGAGAATTGGGAAGCTTGTAATCCAAATCTTGAATTGTATTGAAAGTATATTACGTGAGGGACATCACCCTCCTTACTGGGCTATAAGGTGATCTCATGTAACTAACATTGAGCAATTGTTTCTTGTAACTCCCAATCCCTAGTCCTTTAGTCTCTATGGTGGAATCATATTCAACTGGAACGACGCAATTATGACATCACCCCCCCTCAAAGGCATATAGTTCTTATATTCTAAAATTTGGTCTTCATGCATCGGAATGCAAACGGTGAAATTCCTCCATGATATTCAAAGCGTTTTGTAAATTCTTTATTGATTCCTAGGAATTTTCTTTGGAGACATATCCCTTTTAGACCACCAGGTACTATAGCTTTCTCCATCAACCAGTCAATCGAGAATCCAAGACTTCACTGACCTCCCACTCGAAATCCCCTTTAAACATCACTATAGGTGGAGATGCTTGTTGTTTGTGCTCCGAGATAGTATTAGGGCGATATCTCTTCAACAAGGATACATTGAACATGTTATGTATATGAACTTTGGTAAGCTTTAGCCGATAGACTAAATCAGATAGCTTGAAAATAACAGGAAATGATTCAAGAAATTTTGATGCTAGTTTTTCATTGGCACCATTGTAAAAATATTATTATGACAAAGTAATACCTTGTACCCTATTTGAAAACAAGGTTGTAGTTGCATACTACAGTCATAGTTGCACTTGGCTTGATCTCCTGCTAGTTTTATCATGGTCTTGACCTCTTCGTGTATTTCCTTTAGAAGTCGCATCCTATCTTTCACTGTTGGAACATTTGAATCTGAAGACATGGTGAATGACAACGCAGGATAATATCCATAGGTAACATAGAATGGCAAAATCCCGTGGCCGAATGAAGTGAGTTATTGTAGGCAATTTCTGCTATCAGAAGAAGGTTTGCCCAATCGTCTTGTTGTCTAGTTGTAAACATGTGTAGGAATTGTTCTAGCACCTAATTCACGTGCTTTGTCTGGCCGTCCGATTGTGGATGAAATGCTGTCGTGGGAGATGATTGAATGTGGACGAGGTCATTGAGCCGTTTCATGAATTCAAAAATAAATATTGGACTACAATTAGATATAATTTCGTCGTGTGTTCCATGGTGTTTCCAAACATGATGGAGGTATAATGTGACTGTTGTCGAAAAGTCGACTATTTCATTTATTGAGATAAAATGTCCTAACTTAGTGTTTTTGTCCATCATGACCATCATAGAGTCAAAACCAATGCTCTTTGGTAACTTAACCACGAAATTGACTGTTACTCACTTCCATGGCATGTTCGCTATCGGAATTGGTTGTAACAACCCATAGCAAGCACGATGCGTTGGTTTCAACCATTGGCATAAGTCGCAACCATCAACATAAGGGTGGACATATTTGCGAAAAGTTGGCCAATAGAAAGTTCTCACCACCAAATCTAATGTTTTTGCCCAACCTTGATGTTCAATAGTTGAAGCATCGTGTTTTGAACGAAGTATTTGTCGATGTAGCTCCTCGTCATCTGGTACAAAAATTACATTCCAATAATGGAGCACTCCATTACTGATTTTATAATCTTGGAATTGATAGCAAATGTCCACTAGTTCTCGATCAGGGCCATTCATAAAAAAAAGCTAATATCGGCTTGAAAGTGGTATCATCATTCATGACCACGTTTATGCGATCAATTGTTTGAATGTTGGTCCATATTGGTTTAATTGCCTCCATAAATGCCAATTGTAATAATAGTTTGAATTCCTTTTGAGGATCTTATATAATGTTAGAACACCTTGAGAGCATGTTCGTGTGGCCATTCAATGTCCTTGGTTGATGATGGATTACGAAATCAAATGCTGAGAGTTGCTTGGACCACCATGTTTGTCATCGATTGAACTATTTGGTTGCCATGAAGTGCTCGAGATTTTTGTAATCCGAGATGACACAAACTTGATGTGGTGAACCTTCAAGGTACACCTACCATTTTTGAAATGCAAGTACTGTACTAAGCAATTCCTTATCATATATATCGTAGATTTGCTTGGTCGATTGCATTTTAGAACTTCTATATGTACATGGGTGTAAGTGACCATCCTTGCCGTGCTGCGATAAAATAGCCCTAGTAGCAAAATCAGAGGTGTCAATTTCGACAATAAAGGGTTTTCCAAAATCTGGATGAATTGATATTGGCGCTCGAGTGAAGCAAGATAGAAGTTCCTCAAATGCTTTGTCTACAAGAAGTATCCATTGTAATTGTTGATTTTTTTGAGTCAAGGCTATAAGAGAGACCGTGATTCTTAAGTAATCATTAATGAACTGGCAATAAAAATTCACAAATCCTAGGAAGGCTTGAACCTCTTTCACCGTTTTTAGAGTTAGCCATTCTTGAATGGCCCATACCTTGTCCTGATACATTTCTAGTCCCTTTTTGGAGACAATCATAACCCAAAATTCCATGGAGTCTTTATGAAATTGGCACTTAGAAATTTTGACATAAAGGCCATGCCAATACAATCGTTGAAGAACTTCCTACACAATTAACCAATATTCGTCCAAATTTTTTGAAAAAATAAGGATATCATCTAAATAAACTACCACCGGTATATCCAAAAGATCGTAAATAATATATTGCATGTAAGCTTGAAATTGAGTGGGGGCGTTCGTTAAGCCAAATGGCATTACTAAATACTCAAATAATCCATAATAAGTTTCAAATGTTGTTTTAAACTCATGGCCAACTACCATTCTCACTTTGTGATAGGCCTACCTTATGTCCAGTTGTGTAAATATTCTTTCTCCCACCAATCAATCAATTAAATCCAGAATTAATGGAAGAGGGTAACGATTTCTTATTGTGACCTCATTCAAATTTCTATAATCGACACAAACCTGAATGGACCCATCCTTCTTTTTGGCATAGACAATGGGAGCTAAAACTAGAGACTTTGAATGGCTAATCCAACCTTTGCTCAAATTTTCTTCAAGGTATCGTTGGAGTTCCTCCAATTCCACTGGGGACATGGGCTGCAAGTTAGTGTTGCAAGGTTCTTATCCTTCCTTGAACTCTATTTTCATATTGGAGGCACTGTGAGCTAATAGCTCATTGGAAACCTTTTCACTGAAAACTTTCCATAAATCTTGATAGTCCACTAGGATTTGAGTATCCAATAATTCCTCAACTTTGCTTCCATTAGCCAATTCCGAAACTTCCAACACATACAACTTTGCATCCTTCGATGAGAGCTTGAAGGTTGCTGTGGATACAATAGCAAGCCATAGAGCTCTTAATTGAGATTGAACATGGCTTTTTTGGGTAGAAGGGGTTGGCTAATCCATTGGTGGGAGGGACTTGCTATGCCAAATCTACTTCTCTCAAAGTCCCTGTCCCTTGCTTACCAGGATAGGCAACTTACCTTGGCCGATCGAGCCCTCCAAGTTGCCCCATCAGGGTTATAGTCGAGCCTGGACTCAGAGATCATGTTGACAACGAGAAGCTAATGAAAGAGCCGCTTCCATCTAAGTCCTATAGTACTTCAAGAGCCGTGATCGAAGGGTTTCGAGCGCCCGAATACCACTCCGTTTTCAACCCATGGTCACCCAAGAGTTCCTCTATGGGCCTTAGACTTGATGCCGCTAGCTACATGCAATGTTGCTAGTAGTAACTTGAATAAAAAATTACTTGATTCTAGGCCCACCGAATGGTTAAATTATGTCGAACGAGCCATAGCGTTCCTAAGACACATAGGTAGCAACCAGTGTTGGTGATATCAGTCACTATGATTTTCCAATGATTTTCCATCATTAATTCAATTGTCGCTTCATGGGTGATGAACCCTAAATTAATAATCTTTCCATTGATGACTTGTACCTCCTTTGGAGTTGATTTAGATTGCATCCATGTGCTACATTTCTTAACAAAATCATGGTGCATAAATACCCCACTGGCGTTGGAGTCGATTAAGGTGGGTACTGCCAAGGAATTAATTCGAGCATTGACCATGAGATGCACTCTTGGTTGAGTGGTTGCACGTAAATAATGTAGTGTCATAACTTCACTTGACCTCCGTGGTTGAAATGTGGTGATTTCATCAACAAGGTCTCACTTTGAGATGGTACTCGCCACCGTTTGAGGGACGCCTGAGTACTGAATGGATGGCTTCAGTCCCGGGCTTAGCCTTTTTCCAACTCACATATCCCAATTGTATTCTTTTCCACAGCTGATAGAAAAAATGGTTTGGAAGGATTTGTGGGGCATCTTGTTTGCACTTTGCACATGTCCGGGCAATCTACAGCCCCAACACCTCCCTTGTTTTTGATACTCTTAGTAGTCTGCCGCTATCTTTGCTATAGCGGTCATTGTGAAAATAGCATCAATCACTAGTAGAAAATGCATGAATTCTAATAGAACTCTATTGATTTGGATGCGTTGTTCTGGTCACTATTTTGTTGATTTCAACAAAATTCTATTGATTTTAACAAATTTCTATTGAAATCAACAAAGTAGTGACTGGGACAGCGTGTCCAAATCAATAGAATTCTATTAGAATTCATATGTGTTTTAGTAGTGAATCTCCATGGGCACTGGCTTTGATATCTCGGTGCTAGCTTGAGGCCAAACATGATGATCTCGTAGATGTGCAACTAAATTTGAGGGATGTCGGTTTTGACGTGTGGACTATAATCTCTTATTGATTCATGAGACCATCAACATCCACTCATGCAATCTACGCGGTTGATTCTCTGTGGTGGCCATCAAATCAAGAACTTCCTCTTTCAACCTTGTCCAAAATTGTGCTACCAGGCTTGGCTTGTTGTAGTCCACTTGGGCAACATATTTGTTAAATGTAGAAATGTAGGTTGCCACCAACCTGGTTTGTTGGATTCGTCCAAATCAGTCTTCTACCATGCTTTTGCAATCGAGGTCTCCATAAACAACAATGATAGCTTCCTAAAAAGCATTGTAATCTGCTAATAGGTCATAGGGTCGTCCCTCATTCAATGCTTGCAATATTGGCATTGTCCAATTCTAGGTTGCACCACTCATATATGAAAGTGCATAAGCCACTTTATCTTCTTCATATCAATAGGCATGATGCTTACCTTGGAATACTAATTGGAATTGGGTGAACCACTTGTAGGCTTCTCCACCCTTCCTATCGTTGAATTTCTCGGGTGTAGCTACCTTCAAATCTTGATTCACGCATTCTCCACTAGAGTATTCTTCATCCCTTCTAGGCACCTGACTGTTTGCTCCCTTGGTCACTAAAAGAGAGGTTAGAATTGGCCTACTTACAGCACGCTCCGCGATCTGCTGCACCATGTGGGGAGTAGCTATTTGAAACACCGTCTGCACTTGTTGCTAGATAAAGTTCACCCACTCCAACTCGATCCCTTCCGGCAATGGCTGCCAAAGTCCTTCGCTTGGCCTCCCCTCATCCATCCCCACTCACATTGTTTCGTCAACTTCGCCAAATCCGAGTGGATTCCATTACTGATTCCAACTGACCCCGTCTCTCTCACCATAGAAGCATAGATAAAGCATGATGCAACATAATGTCAGGACTCAAGCTATGAAACGGGGACCATATCGATGCTTCCCTACAATCCACCAACCTGGATGCAAAGTCCATGTGGACTCTCTTTCGCCAGCCTGAGAGTATCCCGAGAATCAATCTCTTGATGGATTCACCAATGCCTAGCCCCCCATATTTGCAATCACTTGGCCAATCCAAACTCACTCAATTGGTCCATAATTACCCAAAAGGGGCTTGCTCAACAGTTGATCACTCATCCATCGGAAGATGCTCGACAAACAACTTATTACTCATGTAGACAATAGAACGAGAGAATCAAGAAGCTTGTAATCCAAACCTTGCATTGTACTGAAAGTATGTTGCGTGAGAAACATCACCCTCCTCACTAGACTATAAGGTGATTTCCTGTAATTGCCACTGAGCAACTACTTCTTGTAACTCATATTCCCTAGTCTGTTAGCCTCCATGAGTCCATGGTGGAATCACGTCCAGTTGGAACAACACAGTTGTGACATTTAGTGCCTAATTTTTAAGAAAACATTGGTGAATGGGGTTCTAAAAATTTGCCATATAACTAGTACCTAAATGCCATGCAACCATATAGGATTTTTTTCATCCGTCCTCATCAATGACCTGGCATCTAACATAAAAGCAAGAAAAGATGATGTAGCATCCAATAAAGTTGACATGGCTTGCCACATCAACATAGTTTTATGTTGTATGAGTATTTTTATATTATGTTTTGAGACATTTACATAAATATGCAATCATCTTTCAAGATGTGTTTTCTAACATCAACATAGATATCCAAATATTGTCTTGCATGTCTTTTGAGATGTCAACTGCAACCAATAGATGCTTTTTTAGATGTTAACTTTAACATTTACATGTTTGGCAACATCATATCAAATGTCCACATATCACCATGTATACCTTTGTGAATGTCTAAAATAATATAGCCTATGTACAAAATGATATCACATTTGACATCCATGTATCAAGAAAAGTAGTTTAGTGTCCAACATGTCTATGAAAACAATCACATGTCTTATATAATGTACAAGTCCATATCATGACACCCATTGCATATATAATGTTTTTTATGTCATACATAATACTCTATACATCATACTATATACACCATACATAATATAAAATATACACATACATCAAAGACTATACATATTATATACATACATCATACAAAAATAATACACCATACATAATACACAATATTTTGATAATTATATCAAAATATTGACTTTAAAAGAAAACTTAATGTAATTAATCTAAGTGGAAAAGACAAGATATTTATACAAGAAAGGTAGTGGGAAGAATGTCAAACGATATATAATATATTAAACGCAAGAATGTTATTAAACTACAACTTCAAACCACATTTAGACATAGTAGTTTGATTTTTTTTAGAAAACTTAAAAATAACAAAAGTTGGTAAAACAAACAACTTTTCATCTCAAAAAATCTATTTGAGATTTCAAGCTTTAAATCAAAAGTTATGGACAAATTTTCAAAAGAGTGGATTAAATGTTGATTGAATTGTTTGTTTCTATTGTCTCCGTGTCTTTGAAAACATCATAGTCAAGTGGCAATGTTATAGAGAGCATGCCTTTTCTTATTACATTAGCAATTAAAATATTGCAACGGACATCTTGATGTTGTTCACAACATTCACATTTGAGACATTTGTATTTATAATGTTATATGTGATATCATTTCAAGTATTGTATATTGAAACAAGGTGTGGAAATTTTCTCTAATTGTTAAGCATTATCATGTGAGAAGTAGAGCACTTACTTCAACTTAATGCACTAATTTGTAGTTTCTTTTTGTGGCTCAAGAAGGCTACTTCGTGAAAAGCAAAAAACTACATGAGTTTAAGTATAGGATGCATTTTATTCCTTGAAAAAAAAGTTTATAAATGATTTGGATCTATTTTAGCTTGGATTTAATTCTTGAAACATCATTATATAAAATAAGGTATTAGAATATCTCTTGATTTAAAAAAATAAATATGAATTAGTGTGAATAAAATCAAAGAAGAAAAATAATTAATTTTAGAGTGACTATAATCCTTGGTCCTTGTAATACATAATTGAAAAATAATATATTTTAAACCATTTAACACTTTGGATATTGTAGCTAGATGCATTGGATTTTAGGCACTTTTCTATCAAAATAGAAACCAACAAAATAAAATGAATTAAAGTAGAAATAAACTATAAAATTATATTTTCAATTATAGTAGGGGTATTTTGTCAACATTAGAAAAATCGTTCAATGGTGGAATTAGAAGATTATAGTGTGTATTTCAATCATGCACAATTATTCGGATTATCATTTGGATTATGCACAATCATTCAAAAATAAGATTTTCACGGATGTGTGACTTTAAAGTTAAACAAAAATTTGGTCATATTTAATCAAATGAAATAAAATAAAGAGATTTAGCAATAATTGATGTATTATATTTCTATTGCAAACATAATTCAAACAAACAAATCAAAATAATAAACTTCTTAATATAAAAGAATATAGCATATTTAGTGAATTATTTATATTTGTAAGTATTTATTGTGTTTTCAAATATTTGCAATATTTTGTGTTTTGTTCACAAATATTTTGATAGTTAGAGAACTCTAGATTGATTTTTAGATTATTAGACAACTTGTAATAAATTACAATGTTTACAAGTTGGGAGTTTATAGTAACAAATTTCATAATTTGGGGACCTATAAAATATAAGATGACCTTGATACACCAACATCTTTAAATTAAATATTTTAGTGAGTATATTATGAAATATTAATTAGATAATAATGTGATGAGAACTCCAACAATAGAAAACAGTATACTATCTACAAGTTAGGCTTATCCTTTCATATACTATGCTTTTATTGTCCAAATCCTCCCAAACTATTGATTTTTTTGTCCAAGTACCCAACCGACAATCACCTATATTTTGGAATTTTTTTTTAAAACCCCACTAACTTGTTATGTAAATCTAATTGCACACAAAAATAGCCAACTGGATTCTTAAAAAGACTGCTCCAAGTGCAACTTCATCTAAATATTTTTTATAATAGAAAATACACTTTAAAATCTAAAGTAACTACATTCTAGTTGTTCAAGAAGTTAAAGGTTAAATGCATTGGTAAATCAATTATTGTTTGTTTCATGTTGTATTTGAGTTTTTTCCTAATTCTTTTATATACATTGTATGTTTTCAAGCTAAACATTCATCTTAAAATCCTTCATTTTCAAGCAAAAGAAACTCCTATGGTTTTTAAGTACTATAGTGTGCCAAAAATGAAGCTAGATTTTTCTTAATAATTATTTATAGGGTGCTTAAAATTAAGAACAAGTAGGTTTTTTTTCCAACTAAAAGTGTCCTTTAAAATAATAATTACTCAGTAAATAGTCCCAAGCAAATATATTTGTTTAACTCATGTGGTTACAAAATTTTAAGGGAAGTGAGCTTCTTGAGTTAAGTGGCTATTTGGAACATTTTGAATGAGAACCTGCGCCTAGCTATTATAAAAATGGGCAAAGTTTCTTAAAGACTATATAAAAAGAAATCAAAGAGGTAGAAATCTAATATAGTTGTAGATGATAAAGTCAATATAGTAGTACCTAATGTTTTTGCCTATCGTTGTTGTAAGAAGATGCTTTTAGTTCCTTGTTCAAGCTATGCACTCTCAAATAGAACACTTAAGCACATGATGAAAAAGGAAACATTTAAATGCAAAGGTCTTTGACTCCTCTTCAAATTGACATCTCTCAAAGCATTTATAGGTCACTGAAAGCATCTCCTAAAGCGTTATGCCATCTGTAATCAAGTCTTTAAAAACATCATAACATCACAGTAGATGTCTAAGAAAATGTTGCAATGTCCATTGAGACATCTCAAAAATCATTTACACGTCTCTATAGACATTTTTGAAACAACTATAGAAAACATGTAGAAGTACACCCTCTATGCTAACATGGACACATGGCTTGCTACAATAGCAAAATTTGTCGCCACATTGGTCAATTTCCACGTGGCCATCCATGTCATTTGGCACATCATCATTCCCAAGGATAAACCCTTCCCAAAGACTACCCATCCTCATTTTTTTACCTCGAGCAAACATTTTTACCAAGACTACAAAAGAATTTGCAAAATTCTTTGCAGTAAAAATTGGTCAACAAAATTGATGTGGCCATTTGTGTTTTTTGTGGATGCCTTTCAAGACATCCTTGTGTCCTTAGTCATGTCTAAAGAAACCTTCATGTCAATGGTAACGCCAACATGTTTTTACTACAATTTATAGTGTTTACTCCAACAACTACAAAGATATGCCCAAAATCGCAATTTATTCCATAGACATTTGGATGTGTCTATGGACATAGTATGTTCAGCTATAAACATTCTATATTTAGGACCATGTAAAAAAAACATTATTTTCTTATAGTGTAATTTTAGTACATCATTCTTCCTAATTTTTTTGCACTTTGATGAAATGGATTGATTTTTTTTATTTGTGTTTAAATATGTTCTTATTTTTCAAAATTTTAAGAGTATTTTTTATTAATTTTTTGGAATTGATAAAAAAAAATGAAATTTTCTCAAGTTTTTTGTAGAATTTTTCATATTTTATACATGTTCCAATTATTCCCTAATTATTTCTCAAACTAACCTATGCATAGGGTATATATAAGATAGTTTGCTCATAAAACGTCTTTTTAAGGGCTAGTCATCATTTCTATTGGAATTCAAATGCTTCAAAGTATTTTACTTATCTTTTATTTGAAGAGAAAATGATGTAGAATTTAACACAAGTGGTTTCATTTTTTTTGACCCATTTGTGAATAACTTATGAATTTCCAAATGGAATTTTGCCATAGACACCTATTCCCGATTATTGGCTTTGCAAAACCCATACATATGTAGTTTGAAAAATGATATGGATTGACCAAAAACAAACACTGTGACCTGCAAGAAGTACTAAGGTAAACTAGCCCATGATAAGCAAACTCCCTAATGCAGACATCTATCAAACAATTCATTACAGTTTTCCATCAATCTATGTCAGGTTTTTTCTAATTAATGTAAACATGACTTCATTAGGTAGGTTAATGACTGAAATCAATGTTTTGCGTGATAGAGATAGAGATAGAGATGTGAAAGATTATTTTAGGAACTTGCACCTTTCTATTGTAATTCATTATATGAACTACCTTTTCTTATTCCTGTATATCATGTCCATCTTAGAAAATATTTCAACCATGATAGGAAATATTATAACTGCATTAAGTGGTTTGATGACCACCATGGGTACAGTTATTGATGGCTTTGGAGGTAGTCTAGAGACTATTCTGAGCCATTTGGCTAGTTCACTTCAAAAAATTTGTAGCAAATTCATACTTTGTCAAAAAAAATTAAATTTCAGTTTCTCTCCCCATTTCTCATGTTTGCCTATATATGGAAAAAATTAAAAGTTTTCAAATATGTCAACAAGGCAAACCAGTCAATCTGCTTATCATAGGCTAGTTTACCTTATACAAGGTTCAAAAATATTATCATTACTAAACTTAAATACACCCTAGATTTTTTTTTAGTATTTGTAAGAAGGCAATTGGACAATCAATTTTCATTTAGAAAAATTAAGTGAACACATGCTAGTGTTGAAATGGACCCACCTTGGCTCTTATTCCATCCATTGACTAAATATGAACCAATATCTAAGAAATCTTATTATGTCCTCACATTATTGACAATCCACTTCAAAACCACTTACTGTCCATTTTAAAGCTTCTTGTAGGGATTATTTTGAAGAAGAGGGTCACAATTATGCCCCCTCCTATAGTCTCCAATTGATGAGTTTTTGGATACATTGCAATCTCTTCCCATTTGTGCACTCAATGATATAAAAGTTTTATATATGGATAGGCTAGCTTCTACCTTATGTGCTGCTTGGAATATGAAGTACCAAGCTAAGTTACACAACAATTACACCATGCTTTTCAGAACAGGCTAGGTGCCAGGGCTTTTTTTTATGGCTTTCTAGTTAGTGCCGAATTGCACCTGGAAAAAAAAATTGGGCTAAAAAATGACAGCAAATCCTGAAGTTTTTTACCACATAAGTTCAAATTTAAAAAAAAATTTAGATGAATCGCTAGATTATGGATGAAAATAAAATTATGAATATGAGATATGTACTACTAAGATATTTTCTATCCAATATGTGAATGAATGTTAAAATTTGAAGCACCACTATGTAACATCTTATATTGCTAGTTTGGCACTTCATAGAAGATGAAAAAAAGCCCTGCTAAGTGCCATTGAAGACTGGTCCAATAAGTTTGTTTGCTCAAGGTTTGTATTGATCATCTATTATTTGAATTGTGTACTCTAAAACAATTAATTTAATTATGGTACAATATCATCAATCCACATACCATCCAATTGGTATGGTATGTGGTTTTGTTGGTGTCAAGGCCAAAGACTCTTGCCGCAATTTGATGCTCTAAATTGGTAGGATGGGCTACTTGTCTCAAGGAGTCATAGAAGATGCTTGAAAAATGGGACATCACAATCTATAATCAAGCTTCCATTAGGGTTGTATACAAAGTCCTCAACCAACAATGCCAATAACATTTGAAAATGAGGGTGGTAGAGGATCTTGGTTTTAATCACAAATGCGCACATCTCAATACTAATGTATACAACACATGATCCTTTGGGGACATTAATAGGAAGAGCGTCTTCATCTTCAAGCTTGATGTAGCCCTCATAGCACGTTGCAAACTTATATTGTACCTTTTGCAATGTTTTTTCAAATTACTTGTCAAGTATCCCCATGATTGGGCTTGCTTTTGATGTTAACAAATTTTGAAATACAAGTGAGTTACTAAATAAGTTAATGTGTTCCTTACAACACAACAAAAAAAATGCATCACTACAAGCACATTTGAGGGGAAAAAGAATTGTATGTAAATGCACACTAATATAATCTAATTTTTTGGGCCTATCTTCAACATGTTGCTCTTCCAAATTTTTGGCCCTGTAATGAAATGCATTATTTTTTTCTATTCATTCATAAATGTGTTACATTTTCTAAATTTTCTTAAGAATAATATTTGAATGATTTTTCAACATTGACAAAATGAAATGAAAATTTCACAAATTCTTTCAAAAGTAGTAATGTTGTATAATTTTTCATATTTTAGACATATTCTACTTTTTTGTAATTGTTTTTGAAATTGGCCTACACATATGCTACAAGTAGTCTCTAATTGACACATTTTGGGTGCATATGAAATCTTTTACAATTTAACTACTCACCAATATACAAGTTTTTAAATTTTCACAAGCTAGGTGCTACTAAAGAATGGTCCAATAGTTTTCTCAAAAAAGGCTCTAATCGTCTATTATTTGCATTGTGTATTCTAAAATAGGAAATTTCTAGTACAATTTCATCAATCAATCTAGTTGGTGTAGAAAGTGGTCGTGAAGGCCAAAGATTCTTGCAACAATTTGATGCTCTAAAATGGATGGATTGCTTAGCTTGATGAGTTGTAGGAGATTCTTGAGAAATGAGACATCACAATCCATAATCAAGCTTCTATTAGGATTGTATCCAAACTCCTCGGCCGACATTGCCAACAACATTTGGAAGAGATGGTAGTGGAGGATCTTGGTTTTGATCACAAATCAGCACATCTCATCACCAACATCCACAACACATGATCCTTTGTGGACATCACTAGGAAGAGCATCTTTATCTTCAAGCTTGACGAAGCTGTTGTGGCCAAGTGCAAACTTGTGTTGCACCTTTTGCAAAGTCTTTTGTAATTGTTGGCCTAATTTCCCCATGATTCAACTTACTTTTGATGTTAACAAATTTTGAAATGCCAAAGTGAGTTACTAAATGAGTTGGTGGTCCTTACAACACAATGATAAAATGCATCACTAGAAGCTTGTATAGAGGGAGAAAGAATGGTGTGTAAATACACACTATAATCAAAGTGGAAGTGATGGAATTAATAAAATGATAATGTTGATGTATAAAGTTAGGTGTGAGTAATAAAATGAAGGAGGTCTTCTATTTTATAGGTGTTTGGTATTGGAGAAAAAGGAAATAGTCTTTTACTCTTTTTCAAACATTCACAATGGACTTTTACTTTAGAAAAGGAAAAAAAAGAAAAGACAAGGTCTTTTACTTTTTCCTAAACATTCATAAAGGGCTTTTACTTTGGAGAAGGACCAAAAATTGACTTTTACATTGTGGAAAAAAAGCAACACAAAAAAGATGATCTTTTCTATTTCATTCACTTAAGTTATTACATTTTTTTCACTGGCATAATTATCCACTTTTCATACAAACTTTCTTGAATAATATTTGATTTCAAATAGGCAAGGCAATCCATTATTCAATAGGGTCTCAGGAAGTTAAAATTCTTTTTGGAAAAATTTCTCTCTCAATTCTTACACTATCTCTATTTGTCTGCGATATGGACCTGGTCTATGCATGAGTTCTTGTTAAAATTTCAGAATTTCATCTTGGATTGGAAGTCTTGGGAGTAGTGGGGCGCTTGGAGGGGGGGCTTGGAAAGGGGTTTGGAGAATCTTGGAAGGGGACTTGGGAGTAGGAATGCAAGGTTAGTGGGGGGCTTGGAAGTGGGTTTAGTGGTGGTTTGGAGAGTGGGGTTCATGGACTTAATATTTTTTTCATTCAATTTTGAAATTCTATAATGTTTGAAGATGTGATTCTTTTACCAATTGAAACCTAGTTAGAATAATATTTAAATTATTTGGCTTGATGTATAAAAAAAAAATTCAAACTTAGGTCTAAAGATCTATACATAGAAATTTAATGGGTTTTATCAATTTATATTTAAAGGACTTACAAAGTTAAATCCTAAAGTTTCAAGGCCTTTTTTCCATCAAAAAACACTCAAACTTGTCATTTCTTTTACAAAGAGAAGAATAATTTGAAAATTGATTTTTTTTTTTTCCATATCTAACAATACAATCTTGCACTAGACTATTATAAACATGTGTAGAATTTTTTTTAGAAACTTTGATCATATAGATTGCAAGATATTCACATTTCAAGTGAAGAAAACAAGTTGTTTTGAACCTTGCTCAATTAGATTTTTTGGCTTTGAATTTTCTTAATATAAATTTTTTTGCAATTTTTTTGCAATGTTAATTTTTTGTAATGTTGAATTTTGAATTTTTCAAGTTGAAGAATTGAGTTGAAATTCAGGGAATTTTTTTGTAAGCACTTGATTTTCATTCTTTAATTTTTCTTAAAGTAAAAGTAGAAAAAGATAGAAGGAAAAATTAAATTATTAATAGTTCTAAGATCAAATTAAAATACACTAATACCAAGGGTGAAATTGTTCCAAAAGGCAAAGTCAACAATGTGAAACTTTTTTTTTTTAAATTGCAAAAATTGAGCTTAGAAATGAATCCTATATTAAGCTAATTCTTCAAAAAGAAGTAATGATTGTCATAAAATAAAAAGTTTCATAACTTTCACATCACTAATCCAAATGGTGAATGAATCAAAGCTTCACATGTTGACAAAAATATAATCTTTGAAAAAAAATTAACAAAATTCAAGATTTGTGATTTTTTTGGTGTTGCATGGTAAGTTGTTTTTTTGACTTTAAGTGGCATAGTTTTTTCTCCCATACACAGGATGAAATAAAAATAATACCCTCTAAAAGCTAATGTGATTTTCCATCTTGAACAACAAATGAGAAAATTATGTCAATATTTGAAGTCACACAAACCTACTCAAAATTCTTAGAGCTCCCCGAAGGAACTTTGAGATTAGACCACATTAGATCAAACCTTAGATAGTTTAGCTTTAGTCTAAAAAGGACATTTGAGGAATGTCTTCACTCATATTATAGATTTTGTTTTAAATGGGCATCATGTAGCTTATGCAAATGACCAATCAATGATGAGCTTCCATCTTTGTCAAGGTCAAGGCAACCTCAAAGCCACTACTCAAAAGGAAATTCAAACTTCCAAATGCAAAAACTACAAGTTCAAATTGTGATTCAAAACTCAAGACTTAAATTGATAGATGCATCTTTCAAAGACAAACAGAATGATACAAAGGATAACCACTTCAAGAATGATAAGTTGCATTGAAGTTCAAATTTTAGAAATGCTATTGTCTTGTAGCTTAAAATGTGTAAAGCCTGAGATCATAACCTTTGGGGAAAAAATAATTTCAACTATGCTATGCTAGTGTATGAGCCTTAAGCATATGTGCATATGTGTGTGCATATGTGTGTGTGTGTGTGTGTGTGTGTGTGTGTGTGTGTGTGTGTGTTTATATATACACATATACACACATATATAACCAAATATCCTACAACCATTGAAGGCACTTATATTATAAAAAATTATAAAGGTATATATAACATAATAGTTAAACTATAATCATAGAAAGCTCTTACAATATATATATATATATATATATATATAACATACATGTGTAGTCTATTAGGCTTGTAGGCTCATATAATAGCAACCAACCCTCCCTCTAGAAGGAAGGATGGAGGGCGGAGAGAAATGGAACCCAACATCAACAAAAAAAAAGACAATTCTGTTGGAGTTAGTTCAAGGTTTTATAGGGGGGGGGGGGGGCTTGGAGTGGTCCTAGGAGGTCTTCAAGGGAAGTTCTAATATAGGTCTTTGGAGCAGGGTTGACGAATCTCAACGTCCGCCCCAAAATAGCGTCCGTTTTCCGGACGTCCGGATGCACGGACGCTAGCGGACGCAGCGTCCCTCCCATCGTCGGAAGGCGGACGCACGGGGCGGGGCGGATGGGAGGCGGACGGCCAGGGCGGACGAGCGAGGCGGACGGCAGGGGCGGACAGCCGGGGCGGTCGGGCGTATAGAGCAGACGGGGCAGACGGACAGGGCGGACGGGGCGGACTTCGCATTGCCATTAGTCATTAGAAAATTTTATATTGTTATGTAATTTGAATGTTACACAATCACAAATGAATGCATCCACGTAAAATAAGATGTACATATAAAAATATTTTTATACGCAAATGAAAATATAGCATCTTTATATATAAATATATATGTATAAACAAAATACATGAAAACATAGTTCCAATATCACTATTGAATCCTATATGATCTTTTTAAGATCTAAATCTTTCACATTCTTTTTTGTTTTTAAACAATGAAAGGACCATTGTTTTTAAAAAACAAAATTCTCCTCAAATCCTACTTTCCACCGGATGGACCACTACCTTCTCCCAAAACAAAAGGAAAATCTGCTGTACCGAGGAGTTTAACAGATGATTGACGAGTTGACCATTGTTGACTTGGACGGACTATTCGCCCTCCAGATTGAACTTCGATGTCCACCTTATGAAATTGTTTCTTGGTTTCCGGAAAGAAGTCATCGTCCTCTTCACGCTTCCTTTTTTGTTTTCTTTTCGATGATAAATCGACTTCGTCTGCCTTCAAGGTTCTCAAATTGCTCTCCATACGATCTACCATCGCTTGAACAACTTCATCATCTCCTTTCCCTTGCCATACTGTGAGGCAGTCTCCATCCAATAGGAAAGCCTTCCAATGTCCTATAATATCGCCAATGCGCCTATCAAATGCTGCTGCCACATCTACAGATGAATGTCCTGTGCTTGTTTGTCCATTTGTATCGTAGACAGCACGAACTTTTGTAGCCTCTTCCAACTTCGACAATAGAAGGGCCCTACCTACGAGGGTGTGGTCATATACTTTATACTACTCATCGAACTCTTTTCCATGGTTCACCTCCATCCAACTGTCTTCTGGTCCTCTCTCCACTTTTTTATCTGGAAAACGAAAGAACTTTTTGTGTTACAAGCTCCAATGTCCCCCCATGTTGCGACAAAACATTTCACGGGCCGTGTCATCTACGATTCCTCAAGCCCACAATTCCACCTCTCTATTGTGAGTCATCCACACATCCAAATCCAATGGTTGCTGAGATTCCTCGTACAAATCATGCCTCTGTTCATTTGCATTCCACCGGATTAGCTTCCCCCAATGTTGATAATTTTGAAATTTGTATGGTGCTTGATCAAGAGGAAGATTTCAACGATTGTACTCGTGGCCTGGAGGCATAGCTTCCAAGATACCAAACATTTCGTAGAACCTAGCACTTAATGGACTACGACACTTGGCACACACCGAACGAATGAGTGATGCTTTCACAATGCAAGTGATATGGAAAGTGTGGCGACATTGGCCCATGGTTACCGCACCTTCCGGTCCGAAGAGGCCTTGGCAAAGGCTACAACAACCATCCAAGATTGGAGAGGCTGGATCACAAGCATGCACCACTCGCTTGTCTTTCACATTGATGTGTGCTAAAAGTGTGTTGTAAGGGACCCATCCTTCCTCTACTTCCAAGGCCCAATTGATGGGTGGAGCTTGGTCCTTCTTTGTGTGGTTTAACCGCTCAAACATGGCATCCATGTCTCCCCAACATGTGATCTCCGTATATCCCTTTGAAGGATGTTGGTCAAACATAGTCTTGAACCAACTCAAAGAGCTTTGAATGGCATCACAATTTTCATTCGACTCCATTGCCAATGTTTGAAGACCTACCATTGCTCAAGATACTACAAAAGGTCTGTCTTGGAGTCTTTGTACCCATGCTAACCATCGAGACTCCAAGCCGCTAGATGGCATAAACTTCTTCAAATCCAAGCACAATTGCAATCGATTCAACTTGGATTCAACGATTCCTTTTGCTTCAATTGCCTCCTCCTATTTATGCTTCAACTCTTCAAAGTCACAACTCTCCGTTTGCGTCTCCGCATTCACGTAAATGGATGAAAGCTTTTCCATTGATGGTTGTTGTGTCGCTTTTAACATGCTCATGTCATGACTTTCTTGTACATTCACAATGGTAGGATTGTCGCTTGCTTCGGCCTTATCAAAAGGAAGAGAAAGCTTATCTTCACTCTCTTGAGTCTCTTGACTGTCTCCGAGTACAATCACTAGTGAGATTGCAACCTCACTTGGATTTTTGGAGGTCCCTTGCAATTCTGCAATCCGTTTACGCATTTTCATCAACTCTTCCATTTGCCTCGATGATTGTTGATTTAAATGTTCAACCTCACTCTCCGAAGTCTTTAATTTCAACTCCAACACTTTGCACCTTGCTTCCACTCCTTCAAGGTCAACAATTTTCTTCTCATATTCCACCAATTGTAGTATGTGAAAATCTCTTTCTTCGAAAAGTGATTCGAAAGTCTTCGTGAGATTCTGAAATGCTATAGTACCTTTCAACATCTCTGGTGCTATTAAAAAAAACTCCTTGGCCAAATTCATAAAAGTCGGAGTAGCTTGCGCTAAAAATTCAACTGACATCGTTATCTTGAAAGCTATATCAAGTATATGTGCAACATCCTTTGGACCTGCAAGTGGACTCATTGGAACAATAGTAGCACCATCTTTGGGGTTCGACGATCCGCCTATTTCTTCATGAAGGTTAGCAAACTGAACCGAGAGCTTGAAAATATTTTCCAATTGTTTTGGATTGGACATGTTTTGCAAGGTTTGATGTAGAGGACTTGGCAATGCCGCTGTAATTGGAAATTCCTCCGCCCGCCTTTTACGCTCTGAACTCCATAATGACGATATATTATCAATCGTCACGCCTTGTCCACGAGGCGTATGTACTTTGTCTTCTAAACTTAACGCTGGACTAGATTCAACGCCTTGATGCACAGGCGGAGATTTGTAGACCAAACTATCAAAACAATTGTTGGCTATCAGACTATCAATTGTAGCATTAGCCTTTGCCACTTTCTCCGCCAAGACTTCGTCTACTTTACTTTTTGAAGTTTCCCCGCGTTCCGTGCAAACCTTGCCTTTGTTTACAAACTCCGTTTGCGTTTGTGCCACAACATTTGGTGTAAAGGTCAAACGCGTTGAAGCTGTGGAAAAGACTTCACCCTCCTACGCCTCTACATCTTCTCCACATCTTTCCCCACATTTTTCGAAGAGCTTTCATTGATTGCTTTTGTTGGAGATTGTACAGACCGTAATTCTTCAACATTTGAGGCTTTCTCCACACCATCCGTTTTCACCTCAATAGTATTTTTTAATATTTTTTCTGTTTCTCCCTCTGAATTGTACAAGTCGGGAATGTCCTTTTGATTGGCTTCAAGTAGAAGTGGGCAAGCTGTTGTCGTCGGAAACGTGCTCCAATCGATCTTGCGCTCTAATATAAGTTCCGCATAAACCATACACGCTACGCTATAATTAATATAGCCTTTACTTCTGCGCTTGTTTCCGAATAGAACACGTCACACCTCCTCAGATCGATGGACAAAATGTTTGTTGTTGCAAGTCCATGGTTTACAACAAAAATCCCGTGTATGATTCTTGTGCGACTCCTGAGGCCACAACTTGTCAATGTGGTACATTTTAATATAGGTCCTGCATATTTTTGATGTCCAATACTCCGCATCTTCATCTTCCCACTCGCTCTCTGCTTTAATTGTAGGGTCATTTAAAATGTCAAGCCGAAGGTCGCGCGTAGCCCCCTTCACTTTGCTTTTTTTCTTCACTTCGCTTCCCGAAGTCACCCCATCCATATTTCGATCACCTTCGCCGTTCATGATTGTCAATTGGATTCAATAACCAATTGAAGTGAATAAAAAAATCTCACGTGATAGTCAAAAGTGATGGCATCAACCGCAACACAGTAACACAAGATAGAGGACCCCAACTCTCCACCCCGTAGGAGCAACTAGCGCATAAAGCAATAGTAGCACATCCAACTTGGCACCGAAGGAGAATTGAAGTGAGAAGAAATGAAAAGTCACTCCACCCTTATAGCCGTCCGTCGCCGGACCTAGAGGCCGTCCGCCACCGGACCTGCCCCGGACCGCGCAAAGCGGCCCCGAACCTCGCGTCCGCTGCCCGGACCGACGACGTCCGCTTCGGCAGCGGACGCGCCATCCGCCCGTCACCCCGTCCGACCGCCCCGTCCGCCCGTCACCCTGTCCGACCGACCCGTCCGACCGGCGCGTCCGCCCAGACTGTCCGCACTGTCCGCCTTCAGACGCCGTCCGCGCTTTGGACACACCGACCGCCCCACTTAAACACTGACCGCCGACGGCGTTCGCCCAACTGTCCATTGGTGCATCCTATGAGGCCATTATTATTCAAAAAGAGCGGTAACATTTCAAAAATAAAACAGCCTAATAATCACTGCTAAATGAGGATCAATGTAATTAGTTTGTCGTTTTCTTTTTTTTAAATGTAAACCCTAAACCTTATACCCTAATTACCCTAAATCTTTTTTTTTCTCCCCTAAATTGTTTTACGAATGAGGGGAATGTGGTTAAGTTGAATATGTTTGAATTATTTACTGATATTATTCCTCTAAATAGGTTTTGAGAAGATCTGAAGATGGTGGGGATTTTTTTTAAGTTCATTAGGAAATCAAATGTTTTGCAAAAATAATCAATTCCATTTTCATTGTAAGCAAATGAAATTTTAAAAAAAGGCCCCAATACATAATTAGAATAATAGTTAAATGGATTTCAACCTCATGATATTTAATGAAAGGTTGTGATTTCTCATTAAAAGTGCATCACGATCTTCAAATGAACATCGAGTCTTTCATATTTTTTAATGAAATTTTGATTAGATTTGAAAACAAAGAAAAAGAATCAATGTTTTAACTTTCAAATCATGTATGGCTATATTTTTTCTTAAAAACATAGAAAAATTCGTTACTTGAGTTGGTGGAGTAGAATACATTATACATGTGCTATATTTATTTTGAAGGGTAATTCCAATATTCTTATTTCAGATGTTTTTAAATATTAATTTTAAAGTAGAGGGTTCATTGTTTAAAGATCTAAAAAATTGACAAATATAATTTCTATTATAAATAGAAATTGAATTCGGAATTCAATTTTTGAAATGATTCAAATGAATAAGATATTGATTATAAAATATTTCTTTGTTTGAGTTTTCAAAATGAATTCACAAAACAATTGCAAACTTTTGAACTTAGGTATATGGTATTGTTTTTGGTTTGTACTTTGTAGAGTATAATATTTCCATTTTAATCCTAAATAAATGAAAAAATTCCACATGAATGAAATGTTTCTATGTATTGCACAAAGATTTCTACCAATTATTATGATAATTAAATACATTGTTACATTTCATAAAATATTCTATATAGAAAAAAAAAATCATTTCAGTTTTCAATCATGATAAACGATGTCTTCTACTCTTTCTGTTATATGTTCGTTTTGTATAACATGTACATTATACAATCTTTGAGAGCAAGGTAGTTCATTTTTGGCTCTCATTGAAATAGAAAATATATTTGTGTTTGGATTTTGAAATCATTATGTATTCTATGGTCTTGCAAGAATGCATCTTGTTTCTTCCTTTGAATCCTTTTGATATTTTCTTTATTTTCCTTTGTTTTCTATCTCGTAGGGCTCTTATTATCTTGTTCTCTTCATTTAACCAGCCTATTTGGCTTGGCTCTTAGTTTTTTGTTTTTTTTTAATGTAATGGTTTATGCATATGTTATAAAAAATATATATTATTTATCTAAAATTAA
The DNA here is from genome assembly GCA_963969395.1 of Pseudoscleropodium purum. Lineage (NCBI taxonomy): Eukaryota > Viridiplantae > Streptophyta > Bryopsida > Hypnales > Brachytheciaceae > Pseudoscleropodium > Pseudoscleropodium purum. The sequence goes on from OZ017795.1 coordinate 25,072,002, forward strand.
TATATTGATGAACAAACGCATAAAGGCATTGAATGCTTTCACATTTAAAGTTATAAATCTATCATAAATCACTCTTGCAAATTTAAATGATTGAATCGAAAATTTAAAAATGTAATTACAAGAGCTTTCAATTCAATCAATTGCATAAATCATAAATGTTGAAATGCAACTCGTATAAGTTTAGCATCTATGAAGATTAATTCATGTCATCCACATGCAATTTTCCAATTTAATAAAATGCAATTGAGTACTTCAATTTCTTTCTTTTCAATTCTCTAAGTAACATTCACTTCATATCTTTCTCTATTTATTTATCTATTTTTTGGCAACAAATGGAGAAACCATCTTTGTCTATATTTGCACATGCACTCTTATTTGATTGATGAAGAATAGATCTATGAAATATATAATCATTGATTTGTTCATGTTGATTTATCTAGTATATTTTATGTATGTATATATATTTATATATATATATATATATCATTAAAGGAGTATGAAAGACAAGATTGACAGATTGTATTCGAATGTTGTTGATTTTGAAATGATTTAGTATTATATCATTTATAAGAATATTATAATAGTGTTATGTTATAATATTCCTAAAACAATTGCAACAAATATTAAAATACATGCTAAGTTAGGTTTGTTAGCCTACCAATTGTTCATTAATAGACATAATTGAGTAGCCCCCTTAAATGAAACATTCAATATCTAATATCTTACAATCCAAATGGTGGATTTGTCTAAAATTTTTTCCACATTTTTTCCAACTAATTTACTACAAGATCCTACGGTTACATATGCCCCAAAGTATTTTTCTTCTAAGACTTAATATTTGCACTACTATTGGCAGTTTTGAAGTGTTTTTAGTGAAAAGAACTTTACGGGTTAAACATCTCTACCGTGAGATTTTGAAAAAAGAACAATTTCCTTCATTAGGTTTAGAGTCTAAGATGAGCCGTCCGCCCTGTCCACCCCGTCCGCCGCGATATCCGTCCCCCGTCCTCCGTCCGCCCTATTCGTCCAATCCGGAGTCCGCCCTGTCCACCCCGTCCGCCGCGATATCCGTCCCCCGTCCTCCGTCCGCCCTATTCGTCCAATCCGGAGTCCGCCCCGTCCACCCCGATATCCGTCCGCCCTGTCCATCCGATCGGGCGTCCGCCCGGTTACGGCCATCCGATTGACATGCGGACTGATGTGGTCCACATGATCTGGACGTCCGCCTCGGGGCGTCTGCATATATATATGGGGAGGCGGACGGCTCATTCCGAACAATCGTTCTCTTTTGGAGTGGGCGGACCAGTGCATTGGAAGCTCTGCGCGCCCCTTCCGCTTTGAGTGAACGATTGTTGTGGCATTGTTACAAATTTTCACAAAGTTCACGCTTGTAAAATTTTAATTAATTAATTAAATCAAAATTTTGGTTCTTAAGCTTTGTAATTGTTTCATTCTCTTTGCTTCAGCTTCATCATGCCGAAAGATAGAACACCCAAAAAAAGTAGTCGAAAAGGAAGACCCCAATTGTTCGATTGGGATGCTTGGGCCGATCCATTGTGCGTGGGTGAACCGGGATGGAAAGAAGAACCAACAAGAGTGTGGGATTGCTCAATGTGCAAGAAGTATGTAAAAATGATTCACATTCAAAAACTTTGGCGACGTGAACGTGTAGAGCACCAAGCGCCACGTTGGGAAGGACAAATGTCTACGTGCCAAAGTGAGCACTTCAAACAACGATACACACAAGTGCATCGAGTTCTTGGCATTAAAAGCGCCAAACCAAATATAATGAATTATAATGTTATGGCAATGGTTTGGGCAGAGATTGTACTCCACAAGGACATGGACTGGCGTACTGCTACAGGTCGCAATGTAGAGAACTATACGCGCACAGATGCCATTATAGATACACAGTGGAGGGGCGCAAGCGATTGCATGCTAGAGTGGTCTAATCGAGGTTATCTACAACAACCTTCAGTTGTTCTACGAGATGCTGAAGATGCGTGGACAGATGACGATGATATGCAAACGCCTGTCACATTTGGAGTTAGACACGAGCGGGTAGAAGAACGAGAACGAATTGAATTCGAGCAACAAATGCAAGAGGCAACACGCAGAAGCTTTCAAGATTGTGGACGGCAAGATAGGCATGGTGGGTCCTACGGACATGAACATGGAACGCGAGAATCTGAACATGGAAGAGGTGGTTCATACTCTGATTACGATCCTCAAAATAGATATGAAGGTGGAAGAGGGAGCTATGGATCCACGCATTATGGTGGTTCAAGTGCAGTTGGTTCTCGTTATGGCACTCCCCCTGAAATTGGCTCTCTAGGTGGGACAAGTAGCTATGGCAACACGCACTATGGTAGGTCTACTGAATCTGGTTCATATTATATGACGCCCACTCAAATGGGCTTCGAAGGTAGTGGAGGAAGCCATGTAACCCCGCAGTATAGTTGCTCTCTTCACGGAAGCGCCTAATACTATCCGGGATCAACTAGAAGTGATTCATATGGGCATCATGGGGCCTCTTATTACGGGGCTTCAAATGAAAGAAGATCAGAGCCTACTACTCCGGTTCCTCCTCCCACTTTTGGAGGTTCAAATTATGGACAAGAAGGTGCACCGAGTAGATATCACGGAAACTATGGAGGTGGTCCGTTCATTGAAGTACAAAGAAGAGGCAGTGGTCAACAATTTGAGTCCGATTCAGATTCCGAATAAAAAAACATGCAAGTATATAGTGAGCATGTGTTTGCTCGATTTTCTCATTTTTACTCTCACGACAAGTATAGAGCACTAGATTGGTAGAAGTAGTACAAAATTTTAAATGAATAGAACAATTTTGAACAACAATTTTGTTCACTTTTTCAAAAAGTGTTGTGTAATAGTGTACACCAAGTATGTATGTAGGCAAGTATATTGTTAAAGACATCATTGTATTATTTTATAATAGTGTTGATGTATACGGCTATAAGCGACTTTGATAAATAATAAAAATATGAAGAAGAAATGTAATTTTGTAAGAGCCATATTATGTCTATTTTTGAATTTAGCATTCGAGGTTAAATATGTACTAGCATGGTGTGTATTTTAAAATTATTGTTGTGTGTTTATTACATTTAGAAACTCGTAAATGATATAAAGGTATTTCTAATTAATTTATGAAAGATTAAATTATTTGAATATTTGAAATTTTTTTATTTTTCATTCAACTATTGCTAAAAACTAAAATGATTTCTTATTCGTATGAAGAAATGCCCAAATTAGACAATTAGTGGTTCTTCTTTAGATTCTATTTTCAAATATGAAAAATAAATTGGATCGGGCGGACGCTTGATTTGTCCACTCGTGCCCGTCCGATCGGGCGGACGGTTTGGGGCCATCCGCCGCGACCCGTCGGATCGGGCGGACGCGGCTGTAGGGTTTCGGGGAGGCGGACGGCTGATGCGTCCGCCAACCGCAGCCCGTCCGATCAAGCGGACGGTTTGGGGCCATCCGATGGGGCGGACAGCAGATTTGTCCACCCGTGGCTGTCCGATCGGGCGGATGGTTTGGGGCAGTCCGCGCCCCAATAAGATGGGCGGACGGGCCGTCCGCATTGTCACTTTTGCTTTGCCCCTTGTGAATGCAAGGTGGAGCGGAGAGCTTGGTAGTTCATCCTCCATTGGCTCCTTTCCGAGGCAAGGCAAGAGTGGTTTATTGGGGCCCCCTTGTTGCCAATTTTTTGGACACTTGCGCGTGAATTTAATTTCAAATTAAAAAATTTGATCTATATCAATTTCATTTGTCACGATGCCGAAGGGGAAGAAGAAGGTTGCGAAGCTTAAACATGGAGAGGGACCATCGAACTTGGAAGTAGCTCGCCAAAGTCCTTCGGAAGAATGCAAGAAATTCATGATTGAGCGCATTGTTCAATTTTATGAATCGGAAACAACATTGTCTTTAGACAATAAGTACATTAGATATCAAGAGGAGTGCGTGTCTAAATTCAAGGTAGACATGACACAGATGTTGTTGAATGCATTGAATGTGACGAAGTGGCATGACGAAATGCATAAAACGTACTTCACCAAATGTTTGGAGAACAAGGTTTATGACGCTTTGTGGAATTCCAAAGTCATTTTGGTTAAATATGGCAAGGAATATCGATCCAATGACGCCCAGTTTGAAGAAGTGATTCTGAAAGCGGACTTGTTTAGGGGGCGATGTGCTCCATTATCCAAAAAGCACAATCGAGTTGGTTCAATTGGTTGGTGGAAAAGCAATGATGGAGTTGCTGAAGCGGAAAGGAACAAACGGCACCTCATAGCACTTCTAGATACAGCACACGTGATTGCTGTTGATGATAGAACAATGATAGGTGGATATGCAACGATTCGAAAGATTCGTATTGAAAGATGTTCAGGAATACTTCCTTATTGGGAGTTTGCGGCAAATAAATCCATTCACCACCAAACTCGACCCGATCTTGCAAAGTTAAAACATCAAAACGAATCAATGGTTGTTCGAATTCCACACGCGGGTGTGATACGATTTGCTGCAGTGCACGGAACGACGTGTGAAGGTTATGCGTATTGATGGAATGGTAGAACTCTTCGACAAATGTTGAATATGGATAAGGACTATCCAGACAACATTCAAATCCGTTTGATGTATACAAATCCAACCGAAGAGGAGGTTGTAAAAGCTCACCGTTTAGGGCGATATCGGAAGAAGCGCACGGAGTTGACATGGGCGTTTATGCATATAATGTATGCAGTGCATCTTGCTGGACATTTGCACAATGATCTTTCTCCGGACAACATCTTGTTGCATTTTCCAGAGGATGAGTCACGTGTGTATATTAGAGTTTGCGATTGGGGCATAATCACCTTAGCTTCTCAGCCAATGAAGTCTTTGTACACATTCACATCAGCAGATGAGATGAAACAAACTTTGCAGAGGAGATGGTGGGTGGATCCACGTATTGCATAAAGCAGGTGCAGATGTGAAAGTCATTCCGATGTATTCACGTAAGTCGGAAGAGTATGCCGTTCGAAAAATTGCTCGGCGGATGAATGGAAACAACATGTCAAAGGCGTATTTCAACGTGCTACTTAGAACACCTAGTGCGACACAATTTGCCTTTCATGACTTTGCAAAAGTGTTTTATGCTTACTTGAAGCGCATTTCTTCGAAGACTGATGATGAAAATACTAGTTTGGCCCATGTGATTACGCGATTTTCTAATACATATCGTTGGCCGATGCCAGATGAACATTTCTGCCATTTATATTAGATTGGTAGTGCAGAAGTAGTAGTTGAATAGGTTATATAGGCATTAAAAATTAGTTTAGAAATATAGAGTTGGAATGAAAAAAATTATATGTGCAATTAGCCAAATGTGCACAATGTATGGTATTCTATATTAAGTTGAATACATTTTGCCCATATTGATTATGTTTGTATTTGTGTTGATCTTGATTTTTTAAATAGTATATATATATATTTGAAGTCACAAATTTTTTTAGTTTGCCTTTTGAAAATGAATTGGAATTTTTTCATACTTTCAAGACTATCATGGACTCGTGGTCAAACTTTATAATCTTTCAACTTATGAGAGACATTGTTTTAATAACAAATCGCGAACCATTGCACTTCATTTAACATTTAATTGTTTAAAGATTAAGGGAGTGACCGCGGGGCAGTTTGGCTAAGGCGGTCGGGGGAAATAGGGCCGTCTGGGAGGACGGGGCGGACGGGGCGGTCCCGGTAGACGTTGCGTCTGCCAGGACCGCGAATGTCAGCGGACGCTACGGACACAGCGTCCGCGTCCGGACGTCATGTCAACCCTGCTATGGAGAGAGGGGGCTTTTCTAGTAATAGACATAGAAGAATAAAAGAGGAAAAAGAGGAAGAAAGATTTTGGGTGAATAGTTAGAAAAATAAGATTTAGATTTTTTTCCTAAAGAAATATTAGGAATTGTAGAAAGTCACGACACATTAGGAGAGATTTGAGGTCACAAATAGATTGTTTCTCCATATTGTGAACTAGTCATTGTTGGCCAAATTTTTTTAATTATTATTATTTTAAATAAACATTTAAAAAATAAAATTATTGTGTTAATCTGATGTAGTAGTCTCTCAACCACATTAGATTGCTTATGTGGCCAAATTCCATGAGTTCCCATAGTCTCCAAACTCGCATTCTTTCAATGGCCTCAAAAATCCTCTAATTTTCATGTTTCACAAATTAGATTTAAAAAAAGAATTTTCTAGTGCACAAAAAATCATCAAAAATTGTCTAATGTATTGTTGAATTTTAGACCTCGTTGTATTACAAAAGGATTTAAAGCAAGCTAGACTCCCTACGTGCTTTTGGAATTTTGCATGTGCGTCTAATAAGATTTAGAATTCAATTGTGGAGAGACACGAATTCATCTAAAATAAAAAAATTACTCCAAGAGGGCTCGAAGTTTATTGTCGCATTCTCATAGGGTTTGAGTTTTTTTAGATACTGAAAATGCTATAATCTTTCAATCAATGTTGTCAAATAGTTATAAACAAATTCTAGACAATGACATAGTTGACTTATAGGCTTTTGTAGTTTTGTATAGTTGAAGTCTAAAACAAAAGTTTTGATTTCCAATTTTAATTAATGATCTACAAATTACATTAAAATACCTATGAGCTTTCTAGTATGACTTTTATTGAATTCAATTTTTAATATTTTTGGAAAAAAACAAAAGAAACATAGGATGTAGATTACATCAAAATTGTTGAGATTGAAAACTTTCAACTCTATAACTAAATTATAAACCAGACTTATAGTTTCTTGTTTGTTATTTTAATTGAATGTTCCTTATTTTGTAATTGTTCCATAGAAAAAGCACTGAGTCCTTTACTAATCAGCAACTCTTGTTTTGCAACTACGAGCTAGACCTTCAAAACCCAACCTTCATGCTTTGGCATTGTTTGGAGATACCCAACCCTCATGCTTTGGCATTGTTTGGAGATGGTATTAGCAAGAATGATGAAGAAAAGTGATCCTAAGATAGTTATTTGTCTTAAGTATAAGTTGACCTTGATCCACCAGTTTTTGGCCTTTGCAAGGCCCAAAATTGTTGCATCGCATTGCCAATTTAAAAAAAGGTGAAGTAATGTCACTCATTGACGTTGCTGAAAACTATTCTTTCAAAAGACATGATGAAATCTAAAGTCAACATTGGTACAACTTCCAACTTACAATTTTTGTTCATATTACCTACACAATCAATCTAAAGTAGGAGCCTTTGGATAGTAAATCAAAGTAGTTCATAACTAATTATTTTTACTTTACTTTTAGTTTGTTTAGTATTGTTTGTCTTTACATTTGTTGCATTTGGTGGATTTTGGATCAATCCATGTTTGTCATGTAATTTGAAATGATGGATGTACTAAACAATTTAAAGGAGCCAAGACTTGGTTTTATATATCCAAGTAGGTATCTACAATTCTTTTTACTATATAGTGTTATTCTTTCTATTCTATCAATCTATGTGGTTCCTTAATGGCTTAGACATTGATTGTTGTTTTTAAAACTAATTTTTCTAAATTGAATTGTAGGGACCTATCGATGACTAGGACCATAGACCGTCCACTTGGTTGCACCCTTGATTGGCACTTGGGAGGAACTAGATATGAAAAAGGGCCACATGATAGTGCTCTTATGGAAAGAACAATTGAAATTTGACTCTGTACAAATCTTGCTACATATCCTGAAGTGCCATGTGAGCATCTTTTGGCATGCAAAACTATATCAAGGAGTAGGTCCATGCACTCTATTTGTTCTATTGGTTTGTTACAATGTTGTGATTTTTGTTGCTTTGCTTGATTTTTGTTGACATTTGTCTCAATAACTCTCATGTTTCACCATTTAAACTTGTGACTTTATAGCCATTAAACAATAAAGAGGCAATTCAAGAAATGGAAGAGAATGAGCTAGATTGGGAGGAAGAACTAGCGAGCAAGAACCATCAAGCAATGATTTTACCGACTTAGTCCCCAATCATTAATCCACATCAACATGTAGACTTAGATTTGGATGATGAAGACAATCTCCATGACAATGAACTCAATGAGTAGCTATACTTTTTGAATATTTCATGTATTTTGTTTTTTTTATAATGTAGTGCTTTATTTTTTGTTGAAGCTACCGAAGTAACTATTGCAATGAAACTCCTAAAATATCATTACATCAAGAAAGTAACCCCTTATTGAAAGGGTATAGTATTGAAAGTGTATTGTTGGAGTACAAAAGTAATACTGCAACAATGTAGTTTCAATGGGAATGCACTGTTCCCATTGAAATTATATTATTGCAGCACTGCTTTTGTACTACAACAGTACATTTTCAATTCAATACTATACTGTGAAAGGAAGGAAACCATTGAAACAGTACTGCAACAGTACTGACAGAGGGGGGTTAGATCCCGATGAGTAGAATTGAAAATGTTGCTTTTTCATCATCCGCTTCAAACTGCACGTCCCAAATTTTTGTTGGCGCCTCAGTACCTGTGACTGTAGGCGAACTAAACAATGAGTACTGTGATGCAAAGGAAGTAAGCTTAGCGCCTATCTTGTACCAAGTATTCAATGTCTTCCATAACAAATTGACTTCAAAGATACCTTTCCACATTTCCAAGTGATTGTTTTAATGATATTGGTTGTCTTCGTATATGTAATCCAGTATTGGGAGGCATTGGTGTCATCTTGGAGTGGTTCTTGATTACAACCGGTGCACTGTGGACGTGTTGGATTTCATCAGTTTGAGCCGCAGCTAGTTGGCGAACACAGTACAAAACGAGGTGAATTCGAGATAGAGATTCTAATGCACAAGGAACGCCCAATGGACCACTTACGGGTCAAGGATGCGACGTTAAAATGCGCTTGGGGTATGCATCTGAGGAAAATGATTAAAATTTCATGTAAGCAAAACTGCTCCATTGTGTACAATATCCTACATGATGGATGCGTGCAAGAATGCAATGACAATGAAACTACAGGACCATATACAAAATTGAAGAGACACCATCCATCGCGGTGGAATCGTTGCGCGCCACTAGTCGAGCTCCGGGTTTTGTATATCTCGCATGATCTCGTTTTGCGCAGTGTCGTCCTCCAGCATGCTCAGCAGCCGGTGCGACACGCGGTCTTGGATGTAGGCCTTCTTGATGCGACGCGCTTTGATCCACGCGGGCTCCTATCACAACACACATTTGACGCATGTCGGTGAAACTCGTAATGTAAGGTCTCCAATCACCATTGATACAGTAAGGGAGAGGTTCCATTCACCATACAGGTGAACTTTGAATCTTTCCCTCCAACAACCCACAAATTTGCACCATCTAAAATATTGGAATGTTTATTTCGTGTTAAAATACAAAACAATTGCAAAAAATCTAATGTCAGAAGATCAAATATTTTCACAGTTAGCTAAATTCAAAGCTCACCTGTATGGTCAATGGAGCCTCTACCTCACATAGTCAATGGTACATTTTGATCTGTGATGTTAGAGGCCATTTTTATGTGCAGAGCGGTGATTGTTCTGTGGTTGTGTAGAAATTAGGATGCGAAACTACTGTGAGCAACATTCATTGAGAGCGGACTGAGTTGGAAGAAGCTAGCGCCTTACCTCGGGAACAAACCAGGAGAATAGAAACTTGGCCAGAAGCAACACATGCTCCAGCAGGAGAATAGCGGCTAGGCCTGGCTCAATCTTCCACCGTCCCGCGTCGTCGTACAAGCACACCAGTAGTGCGCAGTTGGTGACAATCGCCACTACTCCAAGGTTCTGCCATGACCAGTCAAGTTATTAATATTTTTGCATAGGATATGGACGATGAGCGATTGAGAAAGTTGTGGAATGAATATCGTGAGCAAGTAAGAAGGTTAGGCGTACTTGAAATATAACTAACCACGCTCCGATCGAGGCAGCTTGTCTCGGGGCTGGCCGCCGCATGGTGACGAGAAGCTTGAGAGAGTCCGACCGAATCTCCATTAGATTATTCTGTTTACAGAAGGACATTAAGGTGAAATTACAGACAATTTGGAGAAGGAATGACAAAGATCTGCAGAAATGAGAAACCTATCAAGCTCCAAAACCTATATCGAAAACCTAATTCGCTTTAGTGACTGTTTAGAAGAGAACAGGGAAGGGTGTGTACAAGAAGCGCAAATGTGGCGACAAGCGGATAGGCGCTGGCGAACATGGTCACCATGCCAAATTGCACGGCAAGCTCCAAGAAATCTGCACTTGAAAGTGTGAATCGATATTTCAGTTTGGCTCTGTATCAGAAAGAGGATATGAACTATAGTGCATAATACTTCCCCAACATCCAGAGCATTCGACAGGTAATTTTTCTGACGAGAAAGGAGTGGAGATCGTAGAGGGACTCACCATCGAAGAGGCCGTCTTCGAAATCATTTCCGACGCTAGCTTCATATTTCGGCGACAAGAACTGCTTCTCAACGCCCAACGCGTGGCTCTCAGGTGCCTTCTCTCCTGTATCTCTTTTGATTTGTTCGTCAGCCTTCATAGCCTTGTATTCGGCCCATCGGTACGTCAAATACGGCACTAGATTCTCTACTACGTTGCTCATCAGCTGCAATTCAGGCAGTTAATTAGAGAAACGGATCAGTTTTGCATTATTCGAGTAGAACTTAACCAGGTCATCTATTAGCTATCCAGACAACACTGAGAAGAGTGGAGAGCAACTATTCACTCTAGTTTGATCGTCACACCTGAGACACGATGAGGCGTTGTACCAACATTGAACGAAGAGTATTGAAATCTTTGTGCAGAATGGCTTGATAGAAGAGGCCAATGTATGATTGAAAGAAGTATAAACCGAAGACCTGCAAAACCATATGCATAAATGAAATTCTGACGAGAAATATCAATCTGTAAAACGCAAGCAATCTCACGAGTACTTCGACGCGTCTTTGGCAAAATATATCCTTGGATGATGCAGGTACCTTGTAAATCATGCTATTTGCGGCGGCTTCTTTGTTGGCCAAATGTTCCGACTTCGTCAGCGCAATGCCTACCTGGACCCCGATCTTTGTGAGGAACTGGACTGTTAAAAGATAAACTCCGGTGAGGATGTACCTAGCAAAAATAGAGATGAAGACCCTCATCAACATCGGTCACTCAAAAAATCTCCTCACAAAATTCTCGAAGAGCAACACAAATCACAGGGTCGATGAATCGTGAGTTTACTTGATGATGTCATTGGGGGCGTATTTGTTAAGGTGGGCGTAAAGGAGCTCAAAGGGAAACTGGACACACAGAATACATGTGACGGCGATCATGCTATTCTTTAGACTCCGGATGCGGGACAACCACTCTTCTCTTCCCAAAACCCTTGCTTCAGAATCAGAGACGTTCGCTCCATACAAATTCTCTTGCTGTGTCGTTCCTCTGAGTAGCACCCCTTGCTGCTCCCTCGTTAACGACTTGATTGTCTGAAGTTCCTCGCTCTCGTAACTCATCCCCCAACTACTCCAGGCCCCACAGGCAATCATTATCAATTCTGAAACATGGAAATTAAAGGGAGTATGAAAGAAAGCTGCAGTTAAGGACTTACTTGTTCTGAAGGCCGGCGTTCTGGCGACGCCAAAACTGGAGAAATACGACAGCCCAGACGACGACGATCATAGCATATATCGGAGGTACTGCGGGCTCCATAGCCCTGTCCAAAAGACAAAACGGCCAGACAAATCCGTTGAGACCATGATCCAATCACACACGCATTCAAGCCCTGAGCATTGGTAATCACATCACAAATTTCTACTTGCTTCCTACATCCATATGCATGTAATAATTCCTTATTGAATTCACTAATCATATCGACTGACTAAACGCTTAGAATTACAAGCTTCTTACATTACCAAATAATACGGACCTCTTCTGGATTCAATCTTACAGCATTAGAAACTCATCTCTGTGTTCCTTCAAAACGCGCTCAATTCTGCCAAATTTCAAAATCCCACCTCATTTCCAATCTGGAATATCCTGAACGAGAGATCTTCCTCTCGTATATTTGAAATTTATTGAAACCAAGTGAGTTTGCTTGTGTGTACTGCAGTTGCGGCTCTCACAAACCACTTGACATGAAGTGCTTCTAAGGTGATTAGATAATGCGCGCATTCGAAGTTATTAAGGACGGGGCATTATAGAGGTCAGTGACTAACCCTTGGTCTGTTAAGTTCAAGAAGATTCCTAAAACGGCAGGAAATATGAGCCACCGTGTATACATGCCCAAGAAAGCAAAATATGTAGCCACCTGCAAGGACGTCATCAATGAAGTAAGAAACACCGAACCACGCATCTTTCTCGCCAAATAAAGGTATGCACTACTGAAACACGACCATGGCTTGATATAAGTATTTTTCTCACTAAGTAAAGGTTTTTGCAAGTCTTATAACCTTCGCACCGAAGTATGCATTCACGGCATCGAGGGGCTGACTCGTAAGATCCATCCACCTCATGGTCCAGTGCCGCAGTAGCCACTTCCGTTGCGGCTCGTCTGCAAGCAATCACCAATGAGCAATCGCAGCGTCGCATAATTTGAAACAAAGGACAACCTCCAGTGGAAAAAGCTGGAGTCTTAAACGAAAAGGTCCAACAAGAGGCTTACGATGGAGTGGCATAATCTCCTTGATGATCCCATCATCTTGCAATTTCTTTACCAATGACTGAGAAGAATTCCCAGTCCCGGACACCGAATTGATGATACTGGTGATGCACTGGTAACGTTCTGTCCAGCTGAAAAGAGCGTCACCCAATGGCTGTCGGCAAAAACCATCCCGACGCTCCCAATCAAACACCACATCAAGTCCTGCGTGCAGTGAGGTTCCAATACTCCAAGTTACATCAGAAACTTGCGAAGCACAAGCTACTTCTTTAATTCGGTGCTTTCCATGGAAGCAGTGAAAACCAAGTTGAAACCAAAAGCTGTCACAATACAATCCGGGGTTCAAGCCTTGTTTGCCAGAAGTTAAAATAGACAATAATTGCCTATTGTAATAAATTCCAGGATATTTCGTGATTGGATGCAGAGACTTCAATGATAAGCGCAAAGGAGCTCCAACCACAATTCTGCCCTTCCAACTACGGTTCAGGGTTTCAGGTCTTGACTTACGAAACAAGGAAGAATTTTGCAAATACTCGAAGAGAAAAGTGAACCGAAGTTCAGAGGAAGTTCAAAGCTTCAACGCATTGATCCATCCCACGGATTCCAGAAACCAAGAAAATAGCTGAGTTCGGTATCCCATACCTACATTGGTGGGTTTCCTGAGCCTCAGTTTCTCTGCTGCTCGACCAACGACTTCTAGCGGCGCTGCAACCTAACCGCAACCACACATGTCATCAGATCATAACCCTAAGTAACAGGCGAAATTAAATATGCTTCAGTGCATCTGTCGGGAAATACGTTTTACCTTGAGATATATGAGGAAGTTTGCCCCATCAACCTCCTCAACAATGAGGCCTACATTAGACAACGCTGTAAATAGGTGCTTCACAGGGTCCCCTCCGAACTTCTGTCACACCACGCACAACAAGAGGTGAGCCTTCGTCCCCAACCAACGAGTCATTACAGTAGTGATCAAAACAAGGTGCAGCACGTACAGAGCGTTCGCTGTCCAAGTCTTTGGAGTCGATCACAATTGCAATTTCGAAAGGTGGTGGGGGGATTCTCTCTTTCGCATTCGCATACCAAATTGACTGTCGAGAGGACTCCTCCATTTTGGAACCACTGCAGGCGCTGTGAGCTTCTCAGGCGTCTGGAACAGAGCACAAAAGAACTGCATTGGCCACTTAGGTCATTCGGGACATTCGCAGAGAATGCAGCAGAAGGGAGCAATTGCAAGCAAGATATATCACAGGAGCAAGGAAACAAGGTTACAAAATTCAGCACAATCAATGCGCTCAATATGCACAAGCTACTCACCACTTGATTCTCTGGTGGGTTGACGCGATTCTCGTCACGAAATGAAGAATTTGAAGTGCAACAGACGATCACCAATCTCTTGAAGTGGATTGTGATAAAAGATTGGAGTTGAAACGTTAGGAAGCAGGAGCGAGGGAGACGAAGTGAAAGGAATCTCCACAGGAATGAAGATCCTGGGAGGATGCCACTTGGCGCCAGTAGTAACAAGCAAGTCTCGGTTGACACGTATGCATTAGTGATACGTGTCAACTGTCCAGAGCGTGACATCGGTGCTTGATTGGTGGTTAGGGTTGCGCCAAGAAACAGGATATGCGCAGACCAGTCAGAACTGTACAGTAACAGTCTCGCTTTCTCTGCTCAGTATTTCTACTTGAAAAGAAATTTGCATTGAAAACACCTAAAACCGTCAAAAGTAAGGAATTCGTAGTTGAGTGGATAAGGGAACCGACCTATTTCCGACCAAACAAGCAATTACACATATCTAAAGCACAGGTTTCTTGAGCAGGAATATTTTTCCGCGTGTAAAAAAAGGTCTTCCTACATCCACCCATGGGCTGGTTGCAACATTGACCAAGGTGTTGAGTCTTGTAACCAATCATAATGTGCTCTGAGAACTATGCCATAATTAATCACTACTCATGTCGACCTGATCGGAAAAAGAACAGCCTGTATAGTGGAAATAGGGAGGGTGATCAGAAATGGATTGGCTCATATAGTGAGATGTATGCTTTTTTCTTGAAGTCTTAACTCATAAAAGATCAACATATTGTATTTAGAGGGCCAAAACTGCTTCAAAATATTTGTGGCTCCAAAGCAAGGTAAAACTCTTTATCATTGTTTATTTTTTAACAAATTCAACCATAGGATCTTTTGGTTAACTTGTTCAAGTACATTGTTCCAAAAAATTGAACAAACATTTCTACCGATTGCAAGTTCAATGTACCTATACTTCAAAATGTAGGCATTTCAAACTTTTCTAAAAGGTGAAGTTTTGTCTTTCAACATTTTTAAAAAATAAAAATCTTTTGTCCTATAAAATCTCCTTTGTCTTGTAACAAGTTTTGAAAAAGCCCCAAGTGGGCTCTTAGTCCTTCAGGAGTTAATGGCTAAATTTATTAAATCCTAAAGAACCGAGGCCTTTTCTTCATTAAAAAAAATATTCAAAACTATCATTTTTATTGCAAAGTGCAAAATTTTTAAAAATTTTATTTTTATTGTTTATATATTTAATAATAGAATCTTGTACTTAAATAATATGAAATTGTGTAAAATAAATTTTAGAAACTTTCACTGCATTGATTGAAAGATACTAGCATTTATAGTGAAGAAAACAATTTTTCTTGAATGTTGTCTAAATTAATTTGAAGACTTTGAAAACTTCTTAACTTCAAAATTTTACGAAATAGATTTTTAATTAATTTTTTTTTTATTATGTTGAAGAATGGAATTAAGAGACTTGTGGAGAAAAGTTAATTTACAATATAAAATTTGATTTTCATTCTTAAGAAAATTGTTAAGTGGAAGTAGTAATGAGATAGAAGAAAAAACTAAATTTTTAATAGCTTTGAAATGGAATTGAAACACATTAGTTTCATCTATGAGATTGTTTTAGCAAGAAAATTAGCCCATTTAGAAATTATTTCCAAAAAATTGTAAAAATTGAGTTCATAAATAAATCTTATGAGTTAATTTTTGAAGAAGATATTTTGTTTGCTTAAAAAATAAGATTCCCTATATTTTTTTCATCAATGATGCTAGCATGTTTGAATAGAAGCTAACTCTAGTGTGAGGGGATTGGTTTGGGTCAACCTATAGTGTATCAATTGTTATGCCAATAGCATCTAAGCGTAATGCTAGAATGTTTAAATATAAATATAAGCATATGAGCCTTGGTATAAGTAAATACCTTACAATCATTGAAGGTACTTATATCATAAACACCTATAATATGGGTATTCATAACATAGGTAGCCTATAATCACGAAAGGGTTTTACAATACTAACACCTATAATATAGATGTCTAGACTCATAGGCTTATGTACTCATGATTTAAGCTTCGTATACTAGCACCTACTACTTTCTCATTGTTATTTCAAATAAAATGAATCAAAACTTTCTAGGTAGACAGAAACATATTTTATGATAATTAGAATTTAAAAAAATTATTTTGAGTTTCTACTTGTAGCACAATTTACCTTCAACAAAAAAAATAATTAAAGTTTTTGAAGCCAAATAATTTTTGGAAATTAATAAGCCACTTTGCCAAATTCAAGGACAATTTACCATAAAGAAAATCAAAATCTTACAAAAAATACCTATACAACTTGATTCTTTATCTTTACAACAAAGTACTGTAGTGACTATAACTACGAAAAGTAATTAATTCACTATTGAAAGTTATGACTATTATTTTTTTATGTCATGAAAAGGACTATTCAACTTTCAAGATTACTTGAAGGATTACCAAAAGCTAAGAAAAAATATTTAATAGATAATTATCAAATAACTTATTGATATAAAATAAACTCCCAAGCCAACCTTTTGAATTGTAAATAATTATTTGACAAAAATGAACCAGAGGTCTTATACTATGATAGTGTTTGAAGAACACGATTAAGGGTACAAATCAAATTACTATGTTCATTCCAAATTAAAGTAGAGTCTAGGCATTGTAAGCTTCATTCATTGGTAATGAAAGGCAAGACGTTAAACATGTCCTTCTAAGTGTCCCAACAAGGTGAATTTTGAATTCATATTTGCAATTAAAGACCCCAAATTAGCAAAGAGAGGTGAAAAACATAGAATTAATACGACACAAAATAGGGAGCCTTTTCTTACAATTACCCCTAAGAACACAAAATTCACCTTACAAGGCCCATTTCAAAAAATGGAATCAACATCTGACAAATGAAAGAAGGCCATTTACATTACTAAAATACAAATCATGAATAAGGTGATAAAAGATGTGAAAATATATTATATGTTGATAAGAGCATTTAGCATCTTATTATGTAAGAAATCAATAATATTACTACAAGGAATTATCAAATCCCATCCTCTACTTATTTATTTAGATTAACTTACTCCCCCCCCCCCTCCCCCCCAATTTAAAAAAAAAAATTAAATGGGGTGGAAGATTGAATAATTTTTGTTTTCCATCTAGGGTTTTTTTCCAGAAATTTGTCGTCAAATTGCACCAATTTTTTTTGTCTGGCACCAAGCTTGTAAAAAAAATGGTAGTAGAAGAGCCAAAAATTGCCAAAAAACTTCAAACACATAAAAAACTTGGATGAAATTGCCTAATTGTGAATGAAAATAGAATTATGGATATATAATATGCACTAATGTCATATTTTCTATCCAATATGTGGATGAATGTTGAAATTTAGAGCACCACTGTAACATTTAGTGTTGCCACTTTGTAAAAAACGAAAAAAAAAAACACCCTGGACGGAGAGGAATGCAAAGGCCATTTGCTCAGGTAATAGTGACGGAATTAGGGTCCTCTACCTTGTATTAATATTGAACTCCAGTACTGTACTTGGGACGGACTTGCAAGTTTGGCCTCTTGGGATTTTCACGAAGCGGTACTGTTGACAACACTGTTATGATGGAATGGAATGTTATTATTATTATTAATTTTTTTTTTTCTGCAAAGCTGGTAGAATCTGTTGCCAACATCAGTTGTACTTATTATTCTGTCCATAAAAGAATAATGACTCAGCCACAGAAGAACAAGAACTACTGCTTGTACTCACATAGAAGAGGAAGAAACACACTAGTCATGATGTTTGTATGTGGCTCAAACCGGCATTCAATATTCTCTAATAGAGTTTCATTGGCTTATAGAGCATTGACTTAGAGAGGTTTTACCTATACCAATGAGAGGGGAAATTAACAGTACTAACTGTACTTTGAAAATTAATGTCATCACAAAATTTTAATTTTTGGAAATTGATACAATGCAACAATATTTCATCCTTCATTCATTTCAAATAGTATGACTTTAGTAAATTAGTGTCCCACACACTATTAGGACAAACTAGCATACCAAGAGCAAACTTCCATTGGTTGTGTCAAATTTGGAATTGAATATCTTGGTTTTTCAATGTTGGAGTTACCTTCATCAAGTCTCATGATGCTCTTCAATTCCATATAAATAAATAAAAGTACATCTCATGAGAAGCTTAAAATTTGCCTTGTTGTCAAACTATTAAAAGTAATCCAAAAGTTCAATCCAATGTTAAAATTAAGTAGTTTTTTAGAAGTAAGAAACTTGTCTCCCTTGTTTTTTACAGGCCTCTTTTGGAAATTATGTAGGTCAATAATTCCGATTGTTCTCTTGGAACTATTGTGCAATTTTATGTAATTACAAAACCTCTTTTTGTCTCTTTTGCAAGGTTTAGTTGATATTAGATGCATGGGAGTTTGCCTTCATTCCATTCAAATGACTATGGATGTATTAAGGAAGTCATAGTAGCCACAAGCTTTGCAACTACAAACCTCTTTCTAAACTTGTTCAAGTTCACAGTGTATCAATAGTGCTCCCTTTTTTTGTAGAGCTTCAATAATCACTAAGTTTAGGGCTAAGGTATAATATTTAAAACCACCTAGTTATGTGTTTGATGGAAAATGGTTCATTTAATGTCTCCAAACCATTTAAAGTCTAAGGTGTATAATAGCAGTTAGTAGGAGTTGAGGCACTTATTGCTTTAAGAATGAACATTTAGAAGGAGTCTAGTGGCATGATTAATGTCCTCTATGTTTTCAACTTTGAAAATTTATAGAATATTGTCTAAGTGTTGAAAGTAGAAGTACCTATTTTGGATAGTCCTTCTCCTCCCTCCTGTAATTGTTTCCTAGATTAACCTATTGTGAACAACAACCAATGGTACTAGTATGTGAGCCTAAGAATGCGAGCTTGTGAGCATTGAGTCTACAATATAGGAACCTATAATATAAATACCACACTCTATAGAAGGTGTATGTATCAAAAACATTTATAATATGGATATTTGTAATATATATAATATATAATCATAGACGGTTTCTATAGAATATACACCTATAACATAGGTGTATAATATTCTAAGCTCATAGGCTCACATTCCTATGCTTACATAATAGCAATCCTTAAACAACAATTGCATACAATGGTTATTGAAGAAGATTCTTGGTTTATACCTTCTCGTCTACTCATCTCTCTTCCTTTTTGACCTAGGGAAAAGTGCCAAAGCTAACCACAATAAGTCAATGTATGAAACTAGGATAGGTCCAGGTGCAAAATCTACTTTTATATTCAATAAATTTTTTATTTTTGGTGATTATTTTTTTTTCTTTAGGTTTTCTTAATTTTGCACACACTGAACTCAGTTTCCTATGACTTTCCCACATCATCTAGTTTGAAATGCTTAAGTTACCCAAAATAGGTACTTCTACCTTAGTTTTCTCTCAAAAAGGCTAACATTCTTAAAAAAAGAGAAATATTTTGACCACTAGTTGACTCTCCCAACTGAGGAATCACCTCCCCTCGAACCTCCCCCTACTCGTGAAGGTACATTCTTGCCTTCCAGCCATGTCCCTTGTGCGATGATAGTTTGTAAGATAGAGACATTTAATTTCTACTATTTTAAACAATATTTTGCTATTTATGTTCCAGAGTTTACTATAATAAGAAATATATGACAAATCCGTCCGCAGCCCTCGCTTGAATGGATTTGGCGAAATGTAATAAAAAAAAAGACTCCAAATTTCCTGTACTCTTGTCCCTGCAACTGTACTCTCGTCCCCAAGGGCTGCGGGAGGTCGCGCTTTTCGCGATAGATCGCCCCCAACAAGTACGCTGCTACCGGGAGTCCAGATTCCGTAATTTTATATTTGAAATTTTGCGGGGGACGAAATTCACGAAAAGGGACGAAACTCTCGTAAGCCCCTCAGCGTGACTGTAATCTGCGCTGATCCGCCACTGGAAAGGTCGTAAGCGAGTAGTCCACGAGAAAAGATGCTATTCCAGGAAAGCAAATCCGCCGAGATTTGCTCTGCTCCCTCCCCTCTCTCATCAGTCGGAGTTCGCTACTCCATCTGCGCGGCCTTTTCAGCAAATTCCGGCGGTGTCGACTTCAGCGGGACGCAGTAGAGATCCGGTCATACCGAACTGGATCTCCACTACGCTTGCAAACTCCGCCACCACAGCCGCAGTCTGCACTTGGGTGCACGTGGGCTTGACTCTGGGAACAATTGAACCATGATTCGCACTGGTCGTGAGTTTCCGCAGCTGGAGTGGCTGGGAAGAGAGTGATGACGGTGCTGCTCAGGGGGGTGGGGGTGGGGGTGGGGTGGGGTGGTCAAGTGAAGCTCAACAGGGTTGGCTCTGCTTTGGCTGGAGTTTGGTTGGATGGCTTCTTCGGTTGCTGTTCTTGGTGGAGTTTGGTGGAGGGGTAGTTCTTGGGTTGCTGTTTCTTACTGTATGTGGAGTTAGCTAGCTAGCGAGAAGGCACTGCGATGCTGTCCAGATTTTGTCCTGACAAAATTGGAGGAAGTGAATTGGCAAGTGGAGTGATTCACAGTTCAGGAGAATTTCAATCTCTCGGACGTGGTTCGTGACTGTAGGAAGGGATGACTGCAGGGATGGAAGCTTAGAATGAGTTCGTGAATTAGATCCATGTTTATTACGCGCTTGGGTGTCAGGGTGGAAACGTAATGTTGCTTTTAGGTCTGTAACGGAAGGACGTGGTGGAATCCGAATCCAGTAATATGGACCCACCCGATTTCGTCCCTCACGAGTTGAGTTCCTTACAGTTGACGGCTGGCGGGAGGGATCAACATGGTTTCGAGCTTTGCGTTCTCCGACTGTAGAACGCAACGATGGTTTGTGGCAACGAAGGCTACAAGAAGTTTGAGGAACTCTTTGGAAGGGCTGAATTGAAGCTCCTGAAGAACGTCTGTGTCTGCAGCAGCTGCAATGTCCTTTTCTGAGCAATCTTGCATGGCGGCCTGACTGGGATTTTAGGGCGTCATCTGTGATTCTTTAGACGCAGTTTGGAATTGACTTTAATTTGCTGCGGTGAAATTGTTTGAGGATCTTCCACAACTGCTGGTGGAAGGTTTCCATTGATTTAATTTTCTCTTTCTTGATGGCGACGGTAGGGTTGATGATTAACAGAGTACTGGAGGCCGTGGGTTTGGTGAAGAAAAGTCATCTGCGGAAAGCCTCCACTCCCAGCATCTTCAGCGATGCGTACAGCAGTGGCCTCTTGCCTGCTCTGGGCTCCAACCAGAGCTCCAAAAACGTCATTGGCAAGAAATATGTCATTCACCCATACGATCGACGATACAGGTATGAATGCCGATCATCCTACAACTCGTTGCATTGAAGAGCAAAGAAGTTATCTTCAAAACATGTACCCATGTGTGTGCAACCGTGCAATGTACCTTTCTTAGGACAAATTCTGTGCATTTGACTTATTCTGTGCAAATTCTGTGCATGATGATACTAGTACTTTGAAGACTGTTTGTTTGTAAGGCTGTTTCAATCCGTGAGGTTGAATTTACAGCTCGGAGACCGATGCCGCGATGCTGGGAATTTTCTCAAGTATTAGGGTTTTGGTAAGAGGTTACGATCTGAATTGGTACGATTGTTGTTGCGTGGACAGGTTCTGGCAGAACTGGTTGGTCGTATTGGTTTTCTACTCGGCATGGGTGTCGCCTTTCGAGTTTGGGTTTATACAAAACCCACGAGGTGCTCTGTTGTACACGGATCACGCCGTCAATGCTATGTTTTTCATTGACATTGTAATGACCTTCTTTGTGGCTTATCTCGACCCAGCAACATTCTTGATGGAAGACGACTTGAAGAAGATTTCTGTCAGGTAACATTCTGGAGTGTTACATTGACTGCTGTTTTTAATCACGAGAATCGTTTTCACGTGCTGTCATAATCTAGTTTGCATGATCGATATCGGATTCTGCTTGTTGTGGGTGGAAAAGTGTCAGTTCCGTTCTGTCTCGAAGCTCCATATATTTACACTATTTCATCAATTCATTTTCTCTGCCAGGTATTTGAGTTCATGGTTTATTTTGGATGTTGCATCAACTGTTCCCTTTTCCGCAATAATGGCGATATTCACGCATAAATACGAGACAGGCTTTGCGACAAGCTTGGTCAATTTGCTGCGGCTTTGGCGGCTACGGCGTGTTAGTGCCGTTTTTGCAAGGTATCTCAAGGGCATGAAGCATTTGATTGCGACTTGCCGGACATATTCATCCTTCTATTTTGATTTTATTAATTTGGTTAGCTTTTGTGAATGACACGATGCATGCACGCTGTGATAATGCTATTTCTATGTCCTGCGTAGGATTTACATTTACCGAATGAGCACACATTTCTGTAGCTTCAGGAGGAGATCCTGCATAGAACTATCATCTTCGTGAATGCCTTGAACTCTTGTTTTGTTTATATTATGATTTTGATCCTTCTATTTGTGCACTTACCCTCATTGATGCTATTGTGCAGGGCGGAGAAGGATGTGAGATTTAGTTACTTTTGGACTCGTTGCCTCAAACTATTCTTGGTATGTAAGCCCTGATTGTCTCGCTGAAAAAACTTCGGAGCAGTTAACTATGCATCTTTTCATGCTTGTCAGTGCTAATGGTCGATGGCTTTGAAGGAGATTTTGGCGACTCTGTGTCCAGCGTTTCAATCGCATATCAAAGTAATACTTGGTAGTTCTAGACAGAAGGTCAAGCTGGATCATAATTATATTAACCTTCTCCTAATGGGTTTGAATGTTCTTTCTTTTCATTTCTTTTGCGTCGTTCTTATCTTCTGACAATTTCAGTGATGCTGCAGGTGACACTGTTTGTTTGTCATTTTGCGGCGTGCTCCTACTACTTACTAGCTGCCCGGTACCCCAAAAGCAAGGAGACCGAGACGTGGTTGGGGTCTGTGCTTCCAGATTTCCGAGAGGAATCGTTGTGGTCTCGGTACGTGACCAGCATGTACTGGTCCATCACGACGCTCACGACTACTGGCTATGGCGATTTGCATCCAGTCAACCGTGGTGAAATGATCTATGACATATTCTACATGTTACTTAACTTGGCCCTCACAGCATACATCATCGGAAATATGACCAATCTTATCATTCGTCTGACAGCTCGAACACGAGAATATGTGAGCCTCTCATTTTCGCTGTACTTTTTTCTACAATTCCGGTACATGTGGTAGAAATGGTCAACACAAGATGCTGTCAAATCCATACAATCTCGTCACATTGAAATTTTGGTGTCTCTATTGGATGATGAGGTTTTGATTTAATTCGGTGTGCCCTTAGCGTGACTCAGTGCAAGCATTGATGGAGTTTTCGACGAGAAATCATTTGCCTCTCAAGCTTCAGGAGCAAATGATATCCCACATGCAGCTCAAGTTCAAGACAGAGAGCCTCCAACATCAAGGAACTATAGCGTCTCTCCCGAAGGCCATTCGGTCGTCTGTTGCGCAAACTCTGTTTCTTGAGACCGTGGAGAGAGTTTACTTGTTTCAAGGCACTTCTTACAATTTTCTCACTCAGCTGGTGCGCCATGATTGATTTCTACTTGACTCCTCTATCACTTGTGCTTACGGATTCAGGACGCACCTCCATTGTGCATCGTATTATCGTATGTAATACGTGTACTGCAGTTTTCCTGGGCAATGTAATTCTCTTTATCAGGATTATTGATTTATAATTTGGGCAACATACTTGGCATAACTTGGCTAAGTTCTATTGAGTGAAGGTGTCGGAGATGAAGGTCGAATTCTACCCTCCTCGCGAGGACATTATACTGCTGAATGAGGCCCCCTCCGAATTCTACATTGTTGTGAGCGGCTCCGCTGTAAGTCGGACATTTTCTCTGCCATGAGTAGAAATTCATGATGACCTTCAGAAGAACTGAAAATACTTGCATACTCTGTTGCATTTTTCCTATTGATATCTGTGCATTGTTTGCATTGTTTGCATTAATTTATAATCATTTAAAAAAAGGGGGTAGCTGTTCTATCAAGAGATGGAGATGAACATGATATGTATACGACCTTGTTTGCAATGGGCTTGCTTGAGCATTTTTCTTTTCTGAAAATTGTTGAAGTACGTTGGTGGTGATTTACGTTTGTTGATGGGTTGCAGGATGTATTAGTTGACAGGGATGCTGCTACCACTGAGCAGGTAAGTAGTAATTCCCGTTTTTCATGTTTTTCAATATTGAGGTGCATTTATTGTCTTGCCATAAAAACTCATCCTTATACAATTATACTGAACCTTTCAGATTCTAACGACGGCCCATGCAGCCGATGTTGTTGGCGAGATTGGCGTGCTTTGTTACATGCCACAGCCCTTTACAGTGCGAAGTCGGAAGTTGTCGCAGCTTTTGCGACTTGATCGCATCGTCTTCATGAACATCGTGCAATCTTTTAAGGAAGACGGTCAGAGGATCGTAGATAACCTCTTACAGGTTCCAGAACAATCCGAATTGTCCTTGCTTTCTGATTCGTAGTTTTACTGTGTCAGTGAGAATGTGACCAAGTGCTCTTGGACTGCGCAATCTAATTAAAACCTCTTCATCTCTTGTGATTGCAGCGCTTGCGGGAATCGGACGATGCAAGATTTAAGGAACTTTCGTCAGAGATTGAGGTTCTGCTCGCAGAAGGCAACGAGTTAGCTCCGAGTTTATGTGCGGTTGCTGCAGGAGGAAATCTGGAGGTAATGCAGGAGCTGCTGAACAACAGCGCTGAAGTGGACAAGACGGATTATTGTGGCCGGACAGCCCTGGTAGGATTGACTTTGTAATCTCCACTCTATCTTATAGTCATTCCTACGTTTGTATTAAGTAACTATTTGTGATTGAACTTTCTAAAGTTTTAGGGCTGGGATTAGGGGATGAGATGGGATTACTGTACTGGATGTCTTATACAGAGAACCTGTGAATTTTGTTTTTACTTTTGTGGAAGTCAGCATGCATTGTAGAACAAGAGCTAATTTTATAGACAAGAAAGATTCCCGAGTAACTTTTTAGAGGAAGTTAGCTTACTTATATCTATTTGTTAGCTTTCTTATATCTATTTTGATTGGTCGTGTTTTGTGGTTATGAAGCTTATTGCATCAGCAAAAGGTTATGAGGAGTGTGTTAAGCTCCTTCTGGAACAAGGAGCGGACCCCAACAAGACTGGTAAGTTTGGAGCTGCATTGACCTCATACAGTCAGGAGCTCTGCATGCTTGTTTTTTGAAACACCGACCTGAAAAACTGAGTCTATCGTCGAAACAATAGACTTCAATTTTGAAGGCATCGAGCAAGAGTGATAATACCCATAACTTTGAACTCAGTAGTTGCTAAGCATGAAGTAAGGCATCGCATAGTAAAATTTTGGAACAGGTAGTACTTTTGCGGGTTGCAAAAATTTTAGCAGATTCAGGAATTTGAAATTTCAAGTGGTACGTGTTTGGGTGCAGATGTGGATGGGAAAGTTCCCCTGGTCGAGGCCCTCATCGCCCGTGACACAGCTACCATCAAGCTGCTTTGGGAGAACGGGGCAACTTTGAAGAATGCGGACATTGGGAAATTTCTCCTTCAAGCCGTGCAAGACGGCAACACCGACCTCATTGATGACTACATAAAATATGGAGCTGACATAAACAAGGCCACTGATTCTGACGGGCTTACTGCCCTTCACACTGCGGTCAATGGAGGTCGGATGGAGATGGTTCAGTTTTTGATATCTCGAGGGGCGGATGCTCACTTCAAGAGCAGTGATGACCATATCCCTTCCCCATGCGAAATAGCTGAACAGTACGGACTTTTCCCTGAGATTACCTCGTACTTGAAAGCCCAACCGGCCCGTGACGACGACACACACCATTCCGATGCATCAAAAGAATCAACTAATACAGCCACGAAGGGCCGACATTCAAGGAAAGGAAGCTCTACTGTTGAATTCCAGGTAACATTGCCTTACGTAGACATTCAAATGTTTTTTATTTTGCATGGTTCAGATAGCTCAATTGGAAATCAAGGATCTGTTCCCTCTGAAAGGGGAATGAAGTTGGATAGGATGAATTATCCCCTAAAGCACCAAGGATTCCTGTAAGTTTATTAACCGATTAATTCAATTGATCATACTTGCGAAAACATAATTTAAATAGGTCCAAATTTCATTCACCAAAATCAACGAAGAATATTGCATGTGTTGCTCAAGATGTAGTTAAAATTAAACAGAACAGAGTCCCTTTATAACTTACCCAAAACTTTGCAACTTAGAAATGAAGAATGCACCTATTAACCCATTTTTGGCAAAGTACCTTGGTGGTAGGTCTAGTCCTTTCATGGTTAAAAACATGAGGCTCAATTTGGGCTTCTTGATCCTTCAGGTGACAAAGTTTACTGCGACGCTGACCTGAACTGGTATTGATTGATTTTCTTCCAGTTCAACAATACAACGCCTCCGACGGTGAGTCCTCCCAGTAGAGTAGCTACTGGGGGTGCGGTGGAGAGGACGCTGCACTCCTTGATGCGAAAACAGTCGGCACGAGGACGTCTCATGACGCTGAAGGGACACAGAGTCGTTCGCCGGCAACTAACAATGAATCCTTCCAGTTGGATTCCCTTGCGGCGTGAAACGAGATTCAATTCCAACCAGATCGTTCCTTCAGGAGCTGAGATTGCAGTCCGTGTTATCCTGCACCCATTTCATCCTTGGAGCAAGGAAGTTACAGGAGTTGGGAAGTTCGTTGTCCTGCCGAAAACCTTAGAGGGGCTTCTCCAACTTGCCAGTAAGTGAACCCTCCCTCCCCACATTCAGTTGTTGGCATACTAGGTGTCAGAGTTCTAGGTATCGAGGCTGAGGTAGTAAGGACCACTTAAGATTGCACGATTCTAATCAGCAACCTTAAAACTTGTGTCAAAATCATAGTGCTACAAGGGGACGGTGAGTTAAAAAGTTTAATATTATCCATTGCATTCATGACACGTTGAAATGCATTTGATGTAACAATTTAGTGTCTGATCCATCTCAAAGAAGTAGTTTGAAACCTTGTTCTCTCAAATATATTTAACATGCCACATAGGCGTCATGTAACTGCCACCTCTTCATACTCAATCTTGTTACTTGTCTTGAGTAGAGTCAACATTGAACAAAACGAGGTTACACAAATGAGAAATGATTTTTGCACCAATCAAGGTGTTTAGCCATGTAGGACTGGTTGATTCAATGTGTGAAATCTAAAGTCTGTGGCCCTATGCATTCTTTCTTAACTTGGCTTCGTAGGAATTGGAGGCCTCAATTCTCGTCCGGTAATCTCTCGTCTGTGGTTAGAGATTGCAAAATCCAGTCTCCAGTTCGCCTATAGATGTCTGACGTACATTCCTATTTTGATCTCGTAGTGATTTTAGTTGAACCTTTGTTGCTCAGTATGACCAAATCTTCAGGTTCAGGGCATAAGCTGACATTTTAAGGTATCTCAATTGCAGAGGAGAAATTCCACAATAACCCCACGAAAGTATTGAGTATAGAGGCAGCAGAGATTGACGATATTAGCGTTATCCGGGAAAACGACCACTTGTACATTATTGACGAGGACAAACTCCTCACTGCTCCCCAAGGTGTGGAACGAAACCTGTTGTCTGTTTTGAAGTCGGTACGTAGCCTATGGGGGTGGCTGTCAACTACTAGTTTTTCAGTCTTCTTCGAATCTTATTGAACGTATGTAGTAGGATTAGAGTACTTGTTGAAAGCCAGAGTAATTGTGATGCTCAAAAACAAGGAAGTCTTGGTCTCGTTATCCATATCTGTCATAACAAACGCTTTGTTTGTGAAACAGGGATTGACACAAATGACCTCATTGCAAATTTGCAAGCAGTAATTACAGCTTTGTCTCAAAGCAAAAGCCAGACTAATGCAGACGGCTAAGGCTGGAAAACACGAAAGATATGACGTAGGTAAGAATCAGTTTGACAGCATCAACGTGATCAGAAATGCGTAGAAGTGAAGGATAGTGAAGGATATTTGGGGATATAGTTTGTTGCAAAGGTCATGGATTGGAAAATGGCAATCATCCTTGCAAGAGCTCTAGAATTCATTCAATTTTGTATGCAACATATAGTGATTCATCTTTGTCTTTGAAGTGTCACTTTTGTGTATGATTGGATGGCTGCTGGATGCCAATTTTTTTTTAGGTTCAACCAAGGGTTCAACAGAATGGAAAATTTTGTGTTGGGCCTTTCACTAAATTATAATGTAGAATGTAAATGGTAGAAAGTCTATAAATCAGAGATATTCTTGAGTTCTCATCAGTGATCCCAGAACTAGGTTATGGAATTTAGTGCAATGTGCTACCTTCAAGACAAATAGACATCAACTTTGGAGAAATAGAAAAGAAAGGATTTTGCAAGTTGTTAAGGATGATTGGGAGTACTATAACCCAAAATTGAGTAAATAGATGCTAATTCCAATGTTGAGGAAGTAACAAATTGGCTATCAAATTCTATTGGTTGTTGTAGTCTTGGCTAAAATTTAAATTTTTGGAGGATTTTCTCCAGTGTACATTTAGCTATTGAAAATTTTAAGTAGCAATGGAGTGAATTTTAGTTAGTTTTGTGAACACTAGTTCTCATAGCACATGCTTTTTCAAAATGTTGACATGATGGAATATTCTCAAACTTTAATTGATGTGCCTAAAACAAAAATGGGAAGTCTATTTGGAAGCAGTTGCTAATTCTATGTATTTCATAACATTCTTGAATGAGAAAGCATGGGGTGCTTGGGGTGCTTCTAGGGTAGTACAAGAATATATTCATATTATAGAGGCCCACTATATATGACTATATATGGACAAGACTTGCATTCAAGTTTTCTACAGTGAAAGGAGCCTTGATTCATGGAAAGCAATGGATTCCTTATGTTGAATTTTATGTGAATGTTATGTTAAGTAATCTAGTTAGACAAAATATATTAGTAGTATACATTGAGTTAGGTTATTTATTTGTTTTGTTATGTTGAGATCTCTAGGACTATGTCGCAGCTTAGAATTTTGATTTTCTTAGTATACACCCAAATAGGAACGGAAACTAGTCATTAGCTAACCGGATCCGATTAGGTGGGGAATGAAAACTCAGAATTAGCACGGAAGTGAAGTAGTGGGCCTCTTGGATCTAATCCGGTCAGGAGTAACTAACGACGGAAACGGAATGTAACCCGGATTAGGTCTAGGAACGGATGATGATGATGAACCGGATTATGATGGTAAACCGGATTCATGATGACAAATCGGAAAGGGTCCAGGGACTATAAAAGGAGGAGCTTTCACTGTTGCACCCCCTTTTAGAAACTCGACCTTGAGCGTGCGCGGTTGAGTTTTTGTCGTTTGTGCGTCTGTGCGTTTGTGTTTTGTCTGTTCTGCTTCCGGTTGAGATCGGAGAGAGGAAGTGAGGAACGGGACGTGCGGCTAGGAGAGAGTGAGGTAGATGTGAGTGGGAATGCCTCAGCTACGTAGGTCGAGGCAAGCGAGTCCCTCTGGAGGCGAGGTGAAGCTCCGGAAAGTCATTCCGGTTATTCCCTCCACAGAGCCGGAAAAGGCTGAACTCATGGATGATCTCAGATCCATGGGTTGCGTAGGGTTTGCCGAGAAACCTTGGGGTTTTAGGGAGGAGAGAATGGTCAAGGAGCTCCTCGGAAAGTTGTCCAACCAGTTTGACAACACCGTGAGGGGAGCTCCCGTCAGCTGGAACGAGGCAATGGTGGAGGGGCGGAAGGCAGCGGACCGGATCGAGGAGAGCAGCCGGAAGCTGACGGGAGCGACGTGCGACAAAGGTATTCACCTTTCGGACATCTCTCTACCGGACCTCTTTCCGGATGCAACTATGGCGAAGGACAGGAAGGATTGGACTCCTGAGTCCAAGAAGTCTGCACGGACTGGGACTCCGGGCTCGAGACCGGATATTACCATCGACTTGGAGTCTCCACCCGGACCGAATCCTGCGGAGGGGGAACGGGTCCGGAATTTGAGTGAAGTTTTCGAGGAGCTAGTCCCGGAGGTCGGAAGCCCGACGATAGGATCTAGAGTTGTAGGGTAGATAGGATTTTAATTTCAGTTAGGAGTAGGAGCGGATCCGGATCCGGATCCGGCTCAATAGTATTAGGTTAGACCGGAAGTTAGATTTAGGTGGCGGCGGACCCCCACGGGTTTTCCGCTCCTTTTTGTGCTTTTAGGGTTTTGACCCTTTGTATATAAATCGGTTCCTGAGATGGGAATTGGGAGTTGTTCATTTTGCAAACTTCTTGTACCTTTCTATTCTCTTCGTTGTGTATCTCTCTCCAGCGCGACAGGATTGTATGATGTGGAGTTAGGATAGTACGAGTTAGTTTGTAAGTGATTTCTCCCCTTGGTGTTTATTTTCTGATCCAAGGTGCATGTGAGTAGGTACCGAAGAGTTGGGAGTGAACTTAGTTCCTCAGCACGTCTAGAGTTTGAGATTCCGGGTGAGAAAGCCGTTGTTAGGCTAGGCGGGTAGGGAGGGATTCCTTAGCTGCGCTAGAACTCCCGGGTGGGAAATCCGGTCGAGTGTCCGATCTCCTGTGAGGTCTCACCACCCGTATGGGTAACGGAAGAACTTTAGTTGATGTTGGAACGGACGGGTGCACTTGTAACCACCTGTCTTCGCACGGATCGGAAGTAGCATCAAGGTCGTTGTAGTACGAGAGGATCGAGTGTGGGGTCTTTGTGTGACCTACGACCCGGATTGCTATCTGGGTTGTTGTAAAGGACCAAACCGGATCCGGATTAGCTTAGGAGTCTAGAAGGTAGGACAGTGGGTCTTCAGCCACTATAAGTCACGGAAGGAGTGGTGGGCCTACCACTCTCAAAATTAAGCGGCGACCCCTCTGATGGTGAAACAGAGGCAAAACCAAACCGGATAGGATTACGAGTACAGGATGACCATCCCGACCGGATTGGTCAGGACGGATTTCCAGGATCGGAAGTTGTGAGATCCTGGGATTTGGGTATTTGTACGGACCGGATAGTTAGTAGGACCGGAAGAAGGAGTAATCCGGTCTGTAGTTATCCGGTGTGGTAGTATTTCTGGTTCTAGATCTAGGACCGGAAAGTAAGATTGGGATACTGACTTAGCTTAACTGCTTAATAGAGCTAGATACTTCACAGGATCTCGTGGGTTCGATCTTTAGAGTCACTTAGTTATACTCTAGAGCGATTTTTGTGAGTATAATGGGGAATTGACCTGCCCTGTGCTGCGACAGACTATATGTCTCTCAAAAACATATTTGGTATTGTCGGAAAGCCTTCAACAAGGCCAGGTGCACGGGCTTTGTTTTGTGGTGATCCAAGTATCAGAGGAAAAGATATTGAATTTTAAAGTTTTTTATGAATTAAAAACTAGAGAACTACTTTTATTTTTATTTTGGTTGTGGCAATGACAGAGGGCACATTAGTGTTTGTGGTATTGAAAAATTATAGTGTGTTTGTGTCCCTACTTCAATTTTATAGATATAGGTTCTTTATGGAATTGAAGTCAATGTGAACAAAAGCAATGGCAAAAAATAAAAGACCAAAAGTATTTTAGTAGCCATTGGGATGCAAAAAGTACTTTTGAGGGTTTTGTCCTTTATTTGGCATGGACTTGGACTTGCAAGGTGAATATCAATATTGCAAAAAGGAGAAGCAACCAACTAGATTGTATGCTACTCCAAGTTGTCATTCCAAAACAATACCAAATTGAATAAATAAACAAATGCAACATAAGAAAAAAATTTATTTATATTCTTGGAATTTGGTGCAATTCTTTTCCAATTCACTAGGTGTAAATATTTCCAAAAAAATTCTTTCTACAATCATGAATTTTAGCACTTGGGATTTTAGGAAAAGGGAGAAGGGTCCATCTCATGTGGATACACATGTTACATTTTGAAGTGGGAATAGACTATGATTTTGAAGTGGCCACATCATTGAGGATGCCCTAACTAAATTACATAAATTTGTAGTATTGTGTCGCAGCTTAGAATTTTGATTTTCTTAGTATACACCCAAATAGGAACGGAAACTAGTCATTAGCTAACCGGATCCGATTAGGTGGGGAAGGAAAACTCAGAATTAGCACGGAACGTGAAGTAGTGGGCTTCTTGGATCTAATCCGGTCAGGAGTAACTAATGACGGAAACGGAATGCAACACGGATTAGGTCTAGGACCGGATGATGATGATGAACCGGATTATGATGGTAAACCAGATTCATGATGACAAATCGGAAAGGGTCCAGGGACTATATAAGGAGGAGCTTTCACTGTTGCACCCCCTTTTAGAAACTCGACCTTGAGCGCGCGGTTGAGTTTTTGTCGTTTGTGTGTCTGGACGTTTGTGTTTTGTCTGTTCTGCTTCCGGTTGAGATCGGAGAGAGGAAGTGAGGAACGGGACGTGCGGCTAGAAGAGAGTGAGGTAGATGTGAGTGGGAATGCCTCAGCTACGTAGGTCGAGACAAGCGAGTCCCTCTGCAAGTGAGGTGAAGCTCCGGAAAGTCATTCCGGTTATTCCCTCCACAGAGCCGGAAAAGTCTGAACTCATGGATGATCTCAAATCCATGGGTTGCGTAGGGTTTGCCGAGAAACCTTGGGGTTTTAGGGAGGAGAGAATGGTCAAGGAGCTCCTCGGAAAGTTGTCCAACTAGTTTGACAACACCGTGAGGGGAACTCCCGTCAGCTGGAACGAGGGGATGTGGAGAACGGTTTACGGTTTACGGGCAGGAGGTTTGGGAATGGCGAGCCGGAAGGATGAGTTTGTCCGAGGGAAGTTCAAGGGAGCCGTCAACCCGAAGGACGGATACGCGGTCGAGGATTGCTTGGATGACCGACACCGTCGGCTCCTGCAATTCCTGGTTCCGGTTCTTCACCCGGAAAAGCCGACCAGGGTGACGATCACCCTCGGCAACACCATTTTTGGTGCCCTCAGTGGTACCCGGAAAGTGGATTGGGCACGGATCATTTCCGATCTCGTGGCCCAGCTTGTTAGTAGGGTTGGGAAGAAAAGGGCCACTCCAGTGTGCCCTTATCTCTTCCACCTCTATCGGGAGAACCAAGTCCTCACCGATATGGAGGACAGGGCGTGGAAGACGCAGGAAGTGCTCCTGAAGTATGGGGAGTCGGAGACGGATGACGAGGCGGAATCCGATTCCGGGTCAGACCGGGAGTCCAGCGAGGAAGAGGAGGAGCCGATGCTGCCGATCAAGCGACAGAAGCTGACGCCTCCACACAAGCGCGGGACGCCTCCCAGTCAAGACAAACCGGCCCCGGAGGAGAAACCGGAAGCCGAGAAGACCAATTCCGGGGGAGATCCGGATATGCAAGATCCGTTCAACGGTCTGATCAACGTCCTCTACAACATCAGGGCGGATTGGGAGGTCAAGCACAGGACGCTTGCGGCAATCGGCAAGTTGGTGGGTGCGGCACCGGACAGCAAATTGGCGGAATAAGTGGCGGAGTGCATCACGAATCCGGAAGAGACCCGGAAGCAGGAAGCAGAGATCCGCCGGTTGCAGGAGGAGGTGGATAAACTGAAGGCAACTCTTTTTGCCTATCAGGAAGACGTGACGGCCGCCCAGGAGATGGCGGAAGAGACTCGGAAGATAGCCGAGCAGATCAAGGCGGTCCTGGGAGAGACCGGAATGGCCGCTGCCAAAGCGAAGCTCTTCGATGAGAAGATCCACGAAGAGAAGAAACTATCCGGTTCCCGGATGGTCCGGATTCTCGCGGACTTCGCTGAGCAGGTGGAGACGACAATGGTAGAGGGGCGGAAGGCAGCGGACCGGATCGAGGAGAGCAGCCGGAAGCTGACAGGAGCGACGTGCGACAAAGGTATTCACCTTTCGGACATCTCTCTACCGGATCTCTTTCCGGACGCGACTATGGCGAAGGATAGGAAGGATTGGACTCCTGAGTCCAAGAAGTCTGCACGGACTGGGACTCCGGGCACGAGACCGGATATCACCATCGACCTGGAGTCTCCACCCGGACCAAATCCTGCGGAGGGGGAACGGGTCCGGAATTTGAGTGAAGTCTTCGAGGAACTAGTCCCGGAGACCGGAAGCCCGACGATAGGATCTAGAATTGTAGGGTAGATAGGATTTTAATTTCAGTTAGGGGTAGGAGCGGATCCGGATCCGGATCCGGCTCAACAGTATTAGGTTAGCCGGAAGTTAGATTAGGATGGCGGCGGACCCCTACGGGTTTTCCGCTCCTTTTTGTGCTTTTAGGGTTTTGACCCTTTGTATATAAATCGGTTCCTGAGATGGGAATTGGGAGTTGTTCATTTTGCAAACTTCTTGTACTTTTCTATTCTCTTCATTGTGTATCTCTCTCCAGCGCGACAGGATTGTATGATGTGGAGTTAGGATAGTACGGGTTGGTTTGCGAGTGATTTCTCCCCTTGGTGTTTATTTTCCGATCCTAGGTGAATGTGAGTAGGTACCGAAGAGTTGGGAGTGAACTTAGTTCCTCAGCACGTCTAGAGTTTGAGATTCCGGGTGAGAAAGCCGTTGTTAGGCTAGGCGGGTAGGGAGGGATTCCTTAGCTGCGCTAGAACTCCCGGGTGGGAAATCCGGTCGAGTGTCCGATCTCCTGTGAGGTCTCACCACCCGTATGGGTAACGGAAGAACTTTAGTTGATGTTGGAACGGACGGGTGCACTTGTAACCACCTGTCTTCGCACGGATCGGAAGTAGCATCAAGGTCGTTGTAGTACGAGAGGGTCGAGTGTGGGGTCTTTGTGTGACCTACGACCCGGATTGCTATCCGGGCTGTTGTGAAGGACCAAACCGGATCCGGATTAGCTTAGGAGTTTAGAAGGTAGGACAGTGGGTCTTCAGCCACTATAAGTCACGGAAGGAGTGGTGGGCCTACCACTCTCAAAATTAAGCGGCGACCCCTCTGATGGTGAAACAAAGGCAAAACCAAACCGGATAGGATTACGGGTACAGGATGACCATCCCGACCGGATTGGTCAGGACGGATTTCCAGGATCGGAAATTGTGAGATCCTGGGATTTGGGTATTTGTACGGACCGGATAGTTAGTAGGACCAGAAGAAGGAGTAATCCGGTCTGTAGTTATCCGGTGTGGTGGTATTTCTGGTTCTAGATCTAGGACCGGAAAGTAAGATTGGCATACTGACTGAGCTTAACTGCTTAATAGAGCTAGATACTTCACAGGATCTCGTGGGTTCAATCTTTAGAGTCACTTAGTTATACTCTAGAGCGATTTTTGTGAGTATAATGGGGAATTGACCTGCCCTGTGCTGCGACAATTATTAATAAGATGAGATTTTAACAAAATCTTTTTGTAGACCATAATTCCCAAATTTATTTAGCCAACTCATCAAAATATAATTACCTCTATACTCTAATTATCATTTCAGAAAATGACATTAAAAATTTAATGAACAAAAAGTACAAGGTAAAAAGAGTAAAGAACAAAAATAACAACCATATGGATCAAGAACTCACAAATGTGTTCATGAATGATTTGAGCCCTTTGCTACCTGTATGGTTGCAATGTCCACAAATGATGTTTGGACGCCAATGTGCTTTGCTAACACTACTAGCTTCTTCGAGGAAAATCTTCCAACTCTTCATACTACATCCAAGGGAAGTTCAAGTGCTAAAATGACATTCACAAATTCAAGAATTAGCAAACTTGATTCTCAATTTGAATAACCAACTCAATGCTTATGGCACACATGTTACAAATTTGCACAAATTTTCAAATTAGTTTTGTTGTACTACTACAGCCATAGTTGAACTACAAGGGAAATAATTTTGGTGGAGTTGCCTTGTTCTTACATTTTCTTCATGTTCAAGAACTGGTTACATTATTGCTCAAGAGTTGGAAGGCTCATTTGTTATAAATAATACTTCAATCTATGTTTTCAGGTTGGTAAAGGGATTTGTACAAAGAGGACAATTAAGTAAATTGGTAATCCTATTGGAAACTAGTGACATGTCCTTCTAAATACCTTATTGTGCTTGCAATTTAAAACATTTTGAAGGGAACCTCAATGTCTAATTCTCAAAAACTTGATGCTTGTGGTATTTCTAAGTATTTCAACTATGTGCTTTGTAACAAATTTATTTAAAAGCATAAAATGATTGTGGTGTTCTCTTCATTTTTCATATCTTCAACATCTTAGAGGGACTACAATTTGGAAAATGAAGTTGGGTGTTTAATTCGTGGATTGTACTACATATTTTCAAATTCCATATTCTCTCCTCATCCTTGGAACTCTAGCTAATTAAATCCAAAAAAAAGCTATAGCAAATTACTACATTAGAAATTGCAGAAGATATACTTCCTATACAGTTGTTTCATATTAGTAATGACACTTTCTTTCTAGTACTCTAGAATGAAGTATTGGCAATCTTACCTTGTGACTGACGAACTTCTTGTGCTAACTTTCTAAACCTACACCACCTTATTCGATGCATATTTGCAAAGATTTTATGCAGTAAGCCATCATTCCATCCACAAGAAAACAATTCATGTAAATTTTTGAACATTCGTTTCACTAGCTTTCTATGCTTCTCTTTCACCCACAAGTGACAATCTGTGCAATAGATTCGATATAATGACTTTGCTCTGTTCATGAACCATTTTCCATCTACTCCATAAGGGAAGCCTAATGGATCCAATTGCATTTGAGACTTCTTTGGTCTTGCCTTTTTCCTTCCGCATCCTCCAACAAGTTCATCATGAATTGGTTCCATGTGCTCCGTGTGTTGGCCAACAGATCCTTCTTCTTTGCCATTGATCACAAAATTCTCTTCTATTGTTGTTATACTATAAAACCACATGATATTCATACAATTTCTCTAATTTAGACAACATCGTAAGTGACTATTCCTATATGTAGAACATTGTTGCTAAATTTTTTACACAATGAAACAAGCACTATTGACTATTGTACTTCAACCCACAAAAACCTTTTCATAGACAAAGAGAGTTACTCACCTTCTTGCATTACAAGACTACAAGCGGGTCAGACAAAAAAACAATCCCTTTTGCTATACTTCCATTTCCTCCCAATACGACATCGTCATTGAATTGAAGGTTGTCCATCTATAAGCATGAAAAATAGTGCAGTTCAGACTCTTTGCTACCTCTTTTAATAAATATATTCCATTAACAATTGTATTTTGGAAAATCTTATAGATATTGATTCTATGTTCTATTACCACTCGAGAAATCTTGAGTACTAGACATCAATCAAAGTATGTCTATGTGCCTCTGGTGATGCCTAGAACTAAATTATGGCTTCAACTAACTAATTATATAGGCACATAATTTATAGGCTTCTATAAAGGGTGAAGCTTCACATGTAATACCAATTGTGTAGGCTGCCTATTATGCAATCTTTACAAAGACATCTTTTTTTACTTGTCATTAGTCAAACATCAGAACCCTTGCAATACATTTTATGTCTAGGTGTAGTCATACTTCATTACATTTGTAAATAGAATTGCATATTATTAAACTTTTATTTTCTTCACATGCATTAAGGTTTGTGTAAAATTTAATCTTATTTTTTCATAATAAATAACATTTTTTTTACATTTTATATGGTTTTCATTAAAAAAATTCAAAAATCATAGTAATTGCAAATTTTTTTTTTTAAATTTAAATTATTTTAAAATAATTACTATAACAATGACTAATATTATGGTGTACTTGATGTAGTCTATAAAGTCACACCAAGAAAATTTCAATACAAGAAGTCCACAATGGCAAGTTTCTAAGTGTTCAAGATGTTGTCTTAAAAGTGTTGCACAAATGAAACTTTTGAAGAATTTGGAAGAAAATCTAATGAGGTAAAAAGTAGATTATTGGTGCAAAATTTCTTTCGTTAAACTTAAAAACATTTTCAATGAAGAAAGTATGTACAAATGTAGATTTAAACTCATCCACAATCCAAATTAAGGCTTTAAATGTCTTCTAATGGTCAATATCATTGATCCATAGATGTGCTAACTTATCCAAAATTGACATTCTAAAGAGAACCATCATGATGTAATATTTGGAAGAATATTTGGAATTCACATACAATTAATTCCTAGAGGAGTAGAAGACCATTGTCCCTTTGGGGGACCAATGGGATTTTGGGCTAGTACCTACAAGCTAATTTTTTTCCTAATTTTTTGAAAATTTTTTTGAAAATAAAAAAATTGATGAGCTTCATGGGAATATAGTTTTTTTAATTGGTGTTTGGAAACAAAAGTTAGGTCCAAATAAGCTCAAAACTGGGGATGGAAGGTAGTCAAAAGAAATTCCAATTTTTTTAATTTTTTAATTTAAAAAAATTTAATACTCAAAGATTATATTTTGTTTTACATGTACAACTTTGATTCATTCCATTCAGATTTGTTTTGAGAAAATTATGGACAATCTTGTTTTTCTTGCACTTATAATGTCTTCTTGAAAAAATAACTTGTAGGATTCATTTCTAAATGAAATTTTTACAATTTAAAAAAAAAATTCCACATTGTTTATTTTTCTTTCTAGAAAAATCTCACTATTGGAATTAGAGCATTTTCATTTTATTTTAGAGATATTAATAATTTAGATTTTTCTTCTATCTTGTTCCATATTATGTTTACTTAATAATTTTTTCAAGGATATAAATTAAGTTTTCTTGAATTTTTTTCCTAAAATCTCAATTCAATTATCCACTATGAAGATTTTAATCTCAAAAATTTGTAGTACAAAAATTTGAAGTTAAAAATGTTCAAAGTCAAAAATCTAGTTTTGCATTTTGCAATCTGTGCAATCAAAAGTTCTAAAATTTTTTCACACATTTTTATACTAGTCAAGTGTAGGATCTTATGGTTATATGTGAAAAAAAAACAATTTTTAAAATTTTTACTTTTTGCTTCAAAATTGGCAATTTTAAGTGTTTTTTGGCAAAAACAAGGCCTTGGTCCTTCACAAGTTAATAGTTGTGTATCTTCAGTTGTAAACTTGCAAATTCCATGCCTACAATTGTATTAACCAATGCTATCAAAAATAGTTCTTTATATCATTTTTTCCAAATGAATTTGAAAAATCCTTCTACATTCTATTACGAGCAAAAACTTTTGAGTACAATTTGTTGAAATGGATTTCAAACACTAATAGAAAATGGTGACTAGATGAACCAAAAACCAAAAGATTTTTGTGGTGTAGAGCAATGTTAGTTAGAAATTTTTCAATGTCACAGAGAAATACAAGAGCTTCAATTCTTGCTATGTATTTTCTGTCGATTTGGATATTGTTGTACATGAAGCTTTACAAAACAAGGTGAAATTCATTATAAAAAATATAAAGATACATATTACATGCAACTATTATGTTACTTATAATTCACCAAAACTATGCACTCATAGAGACAAAGAAAGACAGTACATAAATGAGTGGAAACAACTTCTTCCTAGTAGAGAGATGTACTTCGGGTAGCATGGCAAATGAAATCTTCAATATTATATACTTAAAAAGGACAATAAAAAAAATTCTTTTGTGAAAACTTTTCATAACAAACAAAGTGCTTCCTACACATGTTATTATAAGCAAATAAACACCTTGGTAGTCAAAGCAATGCAACTTCTTGCTTCAAAAAATTCAACTTGGAATTTACAATTTGTTGTACACCACGCACTTTACTAGTTGCATCAATACCGGTTGTAGCTATCTTGTAGTGCAATTTCTTCAATCGTTGTACAAGTCTTTCATTCACTTGAACAGATATTCCAATCTTTGTGAAACAAGAATTGGAAACAGATGAAACCTTGTAGTGAAAGTCAATCTTCCCTCGCTAGAGGACCTCTAGAGTTCTATCACAAGCATTGAAATCCACAAACACTTTGTAGCTTCAAAGTAAAAATTTCCCTTCTCTACATAGGAAGCCATTACTTTTTGAAGTCAACTTACCATTGCCATCATGAATTGAGACCTACAAACCATATGTCTAGGAGTTGTAATCTTGGTCCATGTGAAAATGGTTACAAAAATCAAACAATGTGTATGTCAAGTTATTGCAGAAGCCTTGCTTGTCTTCTTGAGCCATATCAAATTCCATTCTACAAGAGTGGAAATCTCTACATCCGACACTTCTATCTTCATATATTGGAAGAAAATTGTAGTCAAGGTACTGAATTTTGCACTGTACAAGAAAGAAATCCATGATACTAACTTCTGATCATAATTCCACTTCTCAATACTTGAAGCGTGTTTTTGCATATTTTGGTTTTGAATGTATTTTCCAAAACTAAGACTGACATCAATATCTGAAATTTACAAGAGAATGATGTTCACAAGTGTGTAAGAATTTTAATATTCTATGTGGACAACATGTACTCATACAAAACACAATAGCCAAGAAAGAGTGTTCCTAGTTATTGTACAAAAAGGCAAAGAAATCCAGCATACTTGGCCTCCAACTTAATGCATACATTTCACCACTTTATTTAGCATTGTTTCCTTCAATTGCACTTGCACTATGTTTCAGACAAACAAAAGTTGTTGTCAACTTCTCAAATTCAGCAAACTGCTCTTTGGTCATTTCCACAAACTAGGTGAATCAAACAACAAGGACTGTATCCTTTGATGTCTTGTATTGCACTACAACGAGTCCATGGTGGAGATGCACAAAGTCTTTGGGGACAATAGTGCAAAAAGTTCCTTTCAGATTCTGATGACACCAATCCTATTGCAACATATATATGCCTATAGGAAAGTTAATATGTTTTGCTATTATTTTTCATAGTGTTGCAAATAAAACAAAATGAAAAGTTGGGAGGATTGTGAAACTTTATGGAACATTTTAACGAAAATCCATACTAATAGAAAGAGGTGCCATTGGTACTAATAAAGTTTAGAAAGGTGTACCTTGAACACCTATCTATACAACTTCAAATTCTCAAGTACATTTAACTTTTTTGCACGTTTGGGAAGATTGGATTTGTTCAACCTTATATTTCATCGTTCTTTCAGCTTTCTTGCCACAAATAAACACTGAACACATAAGAATGTATGCTAACAGAAGTGGATTATTGCATATTTCAACTATAAAAATGAACCTACAAATGTGGAGAAAGAACATTTTTTGTACATAAGCATTTGGCACCTTACATTCAACATGAAAACTTGCATTTGGGACATGTGGAAGAGTATAAAAGAAGTATTAGTAAGTCTTCTTCGAGAAACAAAAAACAAAAAGGTAAAGAAAGATTGGAATAGAAAGACCACCTACTTTTTTCTAAACATGGTAGAATCATTGCATTCTTAGGAGTGAGGGAAGATGTGCAAGCCTATTGTCTTCTTAGCAGGAAACAATCATATACAATTCATCTAAATAAGTAGGGTATAATGTGCAAGCCAATTGCTTACTCGTTTATAACTGAACCAATTTAGAGGAAAAAACTTCATTTCCCACAACATGCAAGCCAATTG
This sequence comes from Pseudoscleropodium purum, assembly GCA_963969395.1. Taxonomy (NCBI): domain Eukaryota; kingdom Viridiplantae; phylum Streptophyta; class Bryopsida; order Hypnales; family Brachytheciaceae; genus Pseudoscleropodium; species Pseudoscleropodium purum. Next base: position 25,113,482 of record OZ017795.1, read on the forward strand.
CCTTCTTGCTATGAGAAATACCAATGCATTAAGGAAATTTCCTTTGGAATTGAAGTGCACATGAGGATGATGAAGTGTGAGTTAGCAATTGTTCTAATTGCATGTTGCTATTGCAAATAACAAATACATCAACCACAAAATAGAGCAATACAAAGAAATGGAGGAAAATTCATGGCAAAAAGTAAAACACTTGTATAGCTTTGGGCTTTCTAGTTTCTATGTACAAGGGGTTCACCTCTTTTAGCTACATTGTGCTCGCCTTAACTCTGGTGAACACCCACTCTTGTCTGAAGAAGAAGTATCATAACCTCCTCTAGTAGCATTTGCTTCACTATCACTATTAGGGTTGACAAATTTGAACATTTGGGGCAAATTAACGTCCAAATTGTGGACATTCAGAGTCTATGTTCTCAATATTTGCAGCATTGTCAAACAGATCTAGGCCGTCAGATCTTGTGGACGGCATGGTGGATAGGGCAAGTGGACGAACAAAGTAGACAGCAAAAAGATCCATGTTCATCACTGAAAGGTTGAATTGGTGTTTGGACGAGTACATGCTCTTGGCAAGAGAGTTTATGAGGACTAGGTTATTTCAGCAATGCACCTACACCATGAAAAGATAAGAAGCTTTCCACATCATCGAGAAGAAAAATATGAATCAACAAAATATGAACAAGCTTCTACAAAGCCGTGCAAGAAGGAATAGATGTTTACCATTGCTTTGAGTCTTCAAAAGATTATCCTTGCAAGCAACAATGGCTGCTATATTGCTAATTCCACCTGCAAGACAAGCCAAAGTGACAGTTGAAATGTGGTTGTCATAGAGGATTATTTAATACCATGCAAAGCCAATCCACTACAAAAGACAAAAGGCAAAGCATGGTTTGAAGGCAAGCATGGAAGTGTAGGCTTCCAAATCACTTCACTAGAGAAAATGACATGCATATGTCACCAATTAGTTTTCCTATAAAAAAAATTCATAAGAAGTAAAATGAAGTTGAGAGGACCCTTTACCATGGAATCTGCAGTACTTCATAGTTTTGTTCTTAGTCATCACTCCTTCTTGAGCACCCTCGCTCTTTGTTTAACACCAAAACTAGCAAGGTTTTAGTAGTCTTAAATGATGCTACTCTTTTGACATGGCATCTAATAAGTTCACAAGTTCATAGAGTCTCCAATGATTTTACATGAACAAACTTGCAATAATTTGTTTAATTAGTATTTGGTTGAAAAGGAGTAGATTATAATTGAAAGCCGTATATTACTATGCATGACATTGCTATTACTTATAAGTCATCCGTTGAATCCCAAAAAATACAATCTTGCTTGAGAGATGCAACTTTACATCAGTTTCAATAACCTTTCCAAGCCTCGTGGCATTTGAAGGTTATGTAGTCTATACATAGAATTTAGAATGGCCAAACAAGAGCAAGTTTTTTGCTCTACTAAAATAGAAATAAGAAAAGTTTCATATAAATCCCTTGCTCTGCATTCCTATCTTGAACATATCCAAACCACGATTGGAAAACTATACCACCTAAAAGTAGCAAAACTCTTCAAAATCTCAACAAGACCCCAACAACTTCTAGCAATTATATCTTTCCACAAGTTCTAGCAATCATATGCATATACAATCAAAGCCTATAATTAAATCAAATATGGCTACAAAGCAAATTCAATGAGTTTTTTTGGAATAATTACAAAATGTGATTGAATAGTCATTTTTGTCATGTGAACTTGTGACTAAATAAGCTTACTTCTTCTACTGATATGTCAACCAAGGTTAAAAAACCTAATCACAATATGGAAATGCAACACTCAAAATCTGGTACATATTGATTTTGAGATTGTTCCCCAGCTCAACATTAAAGCTCATAATGATTGATTTTAGATCATGTACTCAACAAAAATATTAATCCTTACATAATTCTACACATGGTATCTAAAAAAATGCATTTTTTGACATTTACTAAGAAGAATATATTTAAAATTGTTATCATTCTTATTAAAATAACTATGTTTGAAGATTAAATATAAAAATTAATTGCCACATAAGGTAAGTCCAAAACTCTAAAGCAAAGACATCTACAACTACAAAGACAATACAATTACTAAGTACAAAAACAAGAACATCAAATGATGTGTAACCATAATAAACAAATCTTCCTTTGAAGCAATTCTCTCAATTTGAACCCTTAAAAGCATGCAAATGGCCATGAATTTTTGTAAGCAATAGCACTGTAATAAGGTGCTTGTGGAAAATGGAAAAAATAAGAATTTCTTAGGGCCACATGATGTGCAATACATGCAAATTAACAATCATATGATGATGACATCTATGTGTATGACTCCTTGGGTGGAAAAACACAATCAAGTTAAACAAATTTATGAAGAAGATGTTGCCTTGTGGAAGTCAATTAACCCCTAAAGGACCAAGTTGCATTTTTTGGCAATATAAAAATTTTGAGCAAGTGCATGTGACTAGAGATTTCCATGTTTTTGGCCCAAATTTTAATAGAAGGTGTGGACAAGGAATATCTTTCATAAAGACTAAATTTCAAGACATTTGGAAATATGAGTCAAAAGTTATAGCCTAATATGTCGTTTATTTCTCAACTTATGCAATCTAGGCAAATCTGAAAAAATTATTTTTTTCAAAAATCCAAATTTGAATTTGGTTTTTTAGATTTATATATACATTAAAAACTTTTAATCACTCCATTTTGATCAATGATTCAAAAGTTATGAGGTGTTTTAGTTTGTAGGCAATTATAGATTCTCTACTCCAAAATAAACTTTGAAGTTCTTTATTGAACTCAATTTTCAATATTTTTGGAAAAAAATAAAAATATTAGGTGAAGATTGTTTATTACAACATTAAAACCATTGGAATTGGCATTTTACAATTCCATAAATAAATTGTTAATAATTTAGTATTTTGAACCATTCTCTACATCTGTCTACTTATTATTTTTTCCTAAATGTTGTACAATTCTAAATGATCTGAAATTTTTCAAGAATATAGCCAACATGCCTTGAAGAATGAATTCAAAAAGTTGCAATCATTTTGAACATTTTTTCATACAAATGTGACCTTGTGAAGTTCAGCTACCCAGTTTTCCATAGGGACAAACAAATGATTTTTGTCACTTCAAATACTAATATCTTACAATCTACACGGTGGAAATCTTTGAATTTTTTTCCACATCTTTTCAAACTACTGTAGTATATTACAATATCCTATGGTTACATGTGTCCAAAAATGTTCTTTTTCTAAATTTTGAAACTTGTATAAGAAATGATAGTTTTGAAGCATTTGGGGGGAAAACATAGTCAAAGAACTTTAGGGGTTATAGATAAGAGAATGTGTAGCCTGCATCCACTACATCCAAGAGAAATGTTTGAATGGATCAAAGAAGTTGTTCAACAAATTGATGAAAGTGAAGGGGGAATTGCAGAAGATGTATTGAATCTAGAAGTATTACATTTGCCCTTGTAATGTGTATTATATGCAGGTCAATACGTCTGTAAATGTGGTAAAGTGGAGTATTTTTTTTCTTAGAACACGTGAACAATTTCCTTTGATAAAGGATAGTGAAGAGTATTTGATATGTAATCAATGAGGATGAGGTTGCATTCTAGAAAGAAGAATTTTGTTTTTAATTTTTTTAAATTTCCGTGATGGACTACAATAAAGTAGAAACACCCAAAATTGCACCTATCCTCTGGCCCTATCTATAGAGTGCTATAAAAGCATCCCTAGATTTCCATAAATGTCTCTTCCAAATGTTTAATTTTTATTGGCTGACGCATTTGAAAGACACATTATGAATTCTAATTTGTTAAAAGCTGCTTTTTGCAAGGTTCAAATTTGGATGCACCTATTAGACAGATCTACTACTCTAGAAACCTACAACTTTGAAAAATTATAGAAATTACATATTACATCCAAAAAATCTATTTTTTAAAAATATTCATGATTTTCACTTGCTAACACTACAAAAATATCATTTTAAAGAAAAAAAAATGCCTCCAAATATGCTAAATTTCTCAAAGGACCGATTTGAGTGTTTCTACTTTATACGAAGATTGATGAAGAATTCTTCTTCGATTGAAACAATAATTAAAGATAGAATACAAGATCACAAACCTATAGAAAAACAAAATTGGAATGTTCTTTCACTTTGCATGCCAAATTAATTTAATTATTTGAGAAGGTTTTTTTGAAAGGAATGTACTTCAAATTCTCCAAAGGATGTGACCTTCTATATATTTTATGTAGTTCTTACTATTCTAAAACTGCAGTTATGAAAGACATACACACACTCTAGAAAGGTGAAAACATGTGAATTGTATTTGATGACCTTCTAACCATCGTATTCAATGTCTAAAGTTTTTTGGGTATCACTCTAGTGTGTTTGAAAAATATTATAGTGATTAATTTCAATTGAATGTGTAGACTACAAGGGAAAAATTAAGAATAAATTTCCTGAAATCCTAAGAAAAAATTAGGAGTATTTTATGATGGTAAATTCTGTGAATGTTGCAAATGGAATTCACTCATTTTCCATTTGCTTCCTTTTGTAGCATTCAAAGAAAGACTAGTATAGAATTTAGACACGCTAAAGAACCCCAAGTTCAACGAGGAGAACTCCCAATGTAGATTTGCAATGAAAAATACCTTGTAAAGAACCTTGAAGCATTCAATATTAAATATTGAGATGAAAATAAAACAAAGTCATTTTTGAAAGCATTAAAGGTAGACAAAATTGATAACAGTTTGATTGGCTTTATGTAAATTGAAAATGTAAATTGTACATTTAAGTTCTATAAACTAAATTGTTATATGTATACCTAGATGTATGTATGAAGCAAGATCATACATGCAATGTGGGCATATGGGTGTTACTATTGCACATGTGAACAAGGTAGATCAACACTTAAAACAATGTGATTCTAGAGTAGCTGGATGTTTTGAAGAGGGGGATACAAAAGTTGACTACATTGGATTATTGGTTGACATTATCAAGGTGGAATATCTGACCCTAGGAAAAAAGAATAATAACAAGGTTGTCCTTTTTTTGTGAAGTTGTATAGAAATAATGTGCGCTTTGTCAAGTGTTTGCTTCATATAATTGATACATCACAAACTTAAGAAATGAATTTCTTTGGTGATCAACCTTTCATCTTTCCAAAAGATGTTGAGAAGATTTTTTTGCGAAGGACCATTATGAAGATGTTTGGTATTTTATCTTGTAGCATAGACCAAAAACATTCCCTATCTTTGAACGATGAAGAAGATATATAATACAAAAGGGAATCAATCATGTCTGATACATCAATACATAAAGCAAGCAATGAGGATTTGGATAATGTACTAAGAGAAAATCTTCAATTTGATAATGATTTTCAATTGACAATAGAGAGCCTTAAAGACATTGCTTTGGACAAACAAGAAGATTTTGATTACAAACATAGGAGAACAAGGTAAATATTAATGGCCCATTCTTATTATTGATATGCAATGTGGTTATGTACGTCATACATTTCCTTTCATGTGCTTGATCCCACCATGCTATGCAAAAAGAAATTGAAGAATTGTTTCTTATATGTGTAACAGGGATTTGTCAAGGCTAAAGTGAAATTATGCCATCATTGCAAATATAATAACTAGAATGTTTAGTTTATTAGTTTGCCTTATTATTTTGCCTTGTTATTTTATTAGGAGAACATGTAGTCTACTTTTCTTAGTGACATCTTTAGAAGATGTGATGCAAAGGAATTGGAGTACTTTTGGAAGAGTTTCTAGTCTTTAGGAATCATGCAACCTTGGAATTGGGGTGTTGTGCTTGCATGAAATGCTATATGTTGAATTTCTATCTAGCAGGAGGATTCCTAATTGTCATGTATGTAGAACTTCATTTTTGAAAATAAGAATGTTGACTCCTCTCCGTGTTCATCTATAAAATATTGCAATTTCATCTACGTGCATCTTAAATTAAATTGTTGATTTTGTTTTGTTTGGTACGTTGAGATTCAAAAAATTGTGAGGTGTATTATAGTGTTTTATGTATTGTTGGAAAGGTATTTGTAAGGAGATTGCATCAACTATGTTTTCTAGTGTCTGCATCTATGGTGTGAAATTCAGTGACTTTCAAAGTTCTTATGGAATAGAAAATTGAATTAATTTTTATTTTACTTTGGAAAGAACATTACTTTTACATTGTGTGTAGGAGAATACTATGAAACAAAGTTTGCACTCCTTTGTACATAGAACTTTCTATTCATACCAACAATGTGAAAGTGTTGTATTTTATTAAGTAAGAAATTAAATTAAACTATGTTTATTTTACAATAACCATAATATTTACATCACATGTCCAAATGGCATATATATTTTTGTATTTCTATTTGTATAAGAAACAAAACTATTCACATTGCATATAATGTGAAAATTATAGAATTTTGATTTTATTATGAATTGAAAAATGAATAAGTTATATTTACTTTAATTTTTGTTGTGGCAACAACATAGGGTGCACTAGTTTGTAATTAAATTTTGAATTGACATTGACTTGTGTACCCCTTGCCATTGCCGTAACTTAAAAAAATATTATTTTGAAATTTTGATATTTGTATTATTTTTAATGTTCAATGTTCTTAATGTGCAAAACAATGCAAGAGCTTTATTTCAAGGCACTTGGACATACAATGCAAAAGTAAAAGTTCTTCCTAAATGTCCATGTGTTTTAAGGATAAAAAAAATTTAGCACAAAATATAATTATTTCAATTTTGAGAAAAAATTTAATCCCTAGAAGATCAAGGAGTGTCCAAATTTCTAAAATTGTGAAGAGCTCTTATAAAATGCAATCTACAACAATATTTTGATGATGATTCTCAAATAATAGTTATCAAATATGATTTATAGATCATACCTTAACGGTTACATCAATAGATACATGAACTTCTATTCTACAATTTCACTATAAAGTTTGAAGCCCAAAATTGGAAATTCCTTCCAAATTCAGTTGTAAATTGAGTATTTATGATTTTTATAAGAATATTCATGTATAAATTGAAATACCTAGTCTCTAATCATAGTAATTTTTGAAGTTTTTTTTTCATTTTTTCATTCAAGTAAACTTTTAAGGCTCATTTCTTCAAGTTTGTCCACATTTTTAATGTGAAAGAGTAGAAAGTCAAAACCAAGAAAATTGGATATTATAGAATTTTTTAATATTTATTTGTATGATAGTTTTTTAAATCTTAAAAGTGATAAAGTCAATATATTTTTGGAATGTCTTCCAATAATTTGTAAGTATTGTAATTATTTTTTTAATTTAAGGACAACATTGGATTATACTTCTGCTTTTGAAATAGCTAAAAATACAATTTAAATTTATTATTTTCCAGACATAATGTACTTGTGCTAAACAAAGACTAAAATTTCCCCTTTAAATTATTTTTTTCCTTCCCTATTATTCTTTATATTGTAAAAAAAGGAACTTCACTCCCTTCTTCTAATACACTATGTTTCCTATATAAAATATTAAAAACTTTTCACATTGAAATTTGGAAAATTACAAAATGCAACAAGCATGTTAGCTTCTTATTATGTAAGTCTTTGGATCGCAAAATGTAGTAGAGATTTGTTTCACCCTAACAAGAATTTTCCATTGAAAATTTGAAGAGAAGACATTGTGTCTTCATAGTCCTTGAGGAGTTCAAAAAATTCGGAACTTCTGCACCACATGTCCAAATGCCACAAAAGTAGTATAAATAGAAAACTCTAGGAATGAAGGAGTGAAGGGCATTTCAGTTTTGTCATTGAACATGCTATGTAAAAATTATTTTTTATTATTTTTTAAATTTAAATCTTCATACCTTTTAAACTGTATGACCAAATGCCATACAATAGGCAAAAATAGGGAGCCCTATGTATAGAAAATGATGAAGGCTTTCATTCTTGGAATTTGGACATGCTATGTGGAAATTAAAATTTCTCCAAATTAGACATAATTTCATTCAATTTCTTTAATTCATGAAAACTTTTAAATTCAAAAAATTTCATATGGTAGGTTTGAACAGCATTGTAGTTTGAGCTCTCAAATGGTACTAGAAAAGTTTATAAAACTTCAACATATCAAATCAAAAAAACATTGACACCCTCATTGAAAGTGTAGATGTTTGTCTAGAATTGGAATTTTGCCTATTCATGGGGAAATGTATCATTCATATGAATCCTTTGAAGATTACAATTTCCTTCTTCTACAATGCAAATCTTTTGTAGTATTCATCCATCTTGAAACTAAAAATGGTTCATTTATTAAATAATTTTTTATCTACATCCATGATCCATCAATTTTTAATTGCAATTACATGAATCTATATAGAGCAATTCTTCATTTTTAATTCATTATACTACAACAAACTTTTCCTATAAATTCCCAATGATTTCCTCCTCCTATGGTGAGTAGTCTTTTGTACGTGACATGTTTCTTATTGTTACGGTGCAATTCTGTAGTATCACTCCTTTTCCTAGCCATAATGGAAAATTCCAAGTGTAAATCGGTGAACAAAATGAAGTAAAAAGAATCTTTTCATTGTTTCCCTAAGAAATGCCTTTTCATAAACCCATTGGAAATACTTTACAACCTCCGATTTCTAAAGTAGCAATACATAGAAGTCTCACAATGTTCATAAGTTTATAGCTTTCAAGTTCAATGTCTATAATTTATGGAAGATCATAGTAATTGAAAATGAAGACCTCCTAATGAATTATATTTTATGCCACCAAGAAAAATTTCAAAGAAGATAATGAAAATGACAAAGTAAATGTAAAGAAGCAAATGAATTACTAGAAACTAGTATCAGCCATTACATACAATTTATCAATTCCAAAAAAGAAGAATTGAAAATAAAGACACAACTATGATAAAAGTGAAAGTAGGCATGGTTGTCATAACGGGCGAGTTAGGGTCATCGGACGGGACGGACAGACGAGCAAACCGGACCGGACGGATGGACGGTCCGGACAACTTTAATTTTGTAACTTGTGCAATTTTGCGGAATGATACGTCACCTCGTCTGCGCCCTAACGATCTCGTCCGCGCCCAGCATGTTCGTTAATCCACATGGCATCCACGTGGCCTATTTTTCCATTATCAGAAAGTCAACTATGTGTTGACTGTATTGGACGGGCGGGACCTCTAACGGACGGGCGAACCGGATGTCCGTCCACGATGACAACCATGAAAATAGATAAATAAAAGCTTGTTATTATAAGGAGTGCATTTTGAGCGTAAATGTAGAAGGCAAAGCAGCGCAATTCATGCTGGTAAATTTCTGTAAGTTCCATTGCAAACATTGGTCACCTTGTATCATTGTCATGCCAAGGCAAGTATATGTAATATTCAAATTGAGATTGTTACAAACTTATGGAAACATAAATTACAAGCATTACAAAACCATAACAAACAAAGTGCAATAATGTAATTCAAAGCATTCCAAAGGCATTGAAACCGAAATTGTATGCATTGCAAAACCATTGCAAACACAGTGCAATGCTTTTATTTAAAATTATTTCAAAAACATTGAAAGACAAATGAAAAGCATTGCAAAAAAGCATTGCAAACAAAGTGCTATAATTTAATTATAAGGATTGCAAAGTCATTAAAACTAAACATCAGTGCATTGCAAAACCATTGCAAACATCGCACAATACTATAATTTAAAGCATTGCGAAGTCAATAAAACAAACTTGCCTGCATGGCAAAACCATTGCACACGCAGTGCAATACCTTATGTTGCACCATTGCAAAGTCATTGAAGCAAAATTCGTGGGCATTGCAAAACCATTACAAAAAGTAGTGCGAACTCTACATTCTGTTGTAGTGTGCGGACATCTCTTGTGCTGGCGTTGCTTGTACACTTGGACCCAGAAGACCCAAAACATGACGAATGGCAAATCCTGCCCTGTGTGCCGATCAAGTCTCCCTGGCAACGCAAGCATCATCCCCCTCTATGTCACCACACAATTCAAGGAGAGCCTCCACAACCGCCTGCTGATACACCCCCGAGTATTCCCCTTCGTCCCGTTCCACCCCGCGTCCCACCACCAGCTGGGGTCCCAACTACTGAGGCCGGACTGCAAACGCGTCGTGTGAATGTGCAGCGATTGTGCCGCCGGGAAATTATGAACCGCGCCAGGCTTGCAAGAGACTAGTAGGGGATTGTGCTTATGCAGCACTCGGTCGACGCCTACGCTGGGAGCCTGGCCACGTTGAGGCAACAGCTGAATGCGCAACGAAGGAGGTGGAATGGGGTGGACAGGAGTGCGAGTCAAGCTTCTTCCGGGAATGCCCGGACTAGTAGCAGTGGCGAGAGGACGAACCTCGTCCGTCAGATTTACAACGAAGATTATCGGCGGCGTGTCTTCCCAATGGTTAATGGGGCACCCCAATTTCGAAGTTAGCTACGTACAGTAGATAGGCTTGTTTTGGATCATGTACGTACGTACTAACTATTGAATATACTTATATTTAGAGAAAGCAACTTTAGGTGATGAAAAAGAACATGCCTCAGTCTCCTCATCAAATGAGAAACTGTTAATTGTCTTGACATGACCTTTGTTGACGATATGTCCTGTTGAAACATCATATGGAATCTAGCTTGAGCACAGCTTCTTGTCCCCAGTGCTATAAGAACTTTTTTTATTAGTTCACAACCTGCTTCTATGGGGGTAGTGTGGCGCTGCCATGATGAGTGGCTGGCAGAATTATATATATGGATCTATATAAGCCATATATTCAACTCCAGTTCACCATTAATGAATTAAATACAAACTTGTTATGTAAATACGTAGTTACTACTGTCATCGAAACTCCTGAAGGGATGTGATCGACATGTTCAGCAAGCGACTGTAACCGGCAGAAAAGTCTAGTACATAAAATTAAACCTCGTACTTTATTATTCGTTAAACTGGTGAAGTTGACTCAGCTCCATTTCCCGACTGAAACCTCAAATCTATACTAGTCTTAGTTTTTAGAGCTCTCACTGGCACTTGGAAAAGTTCTGGTTTCCACTTTTCAGGTCTGAAATAATTTCAGGCCACAAACTAGGACAGGTAAAGATTTTGGGTTCGATCAGCACGCGTCAAAGTATTGGAGTATTGTCAATAATTTCACGAAATTGACTTTAGTTGAATATCGCAATTTTGACATACTGAAACAAGCCATTAATTTTATAGAATACGACGGTACATGATTTTCTAAAATTCCCCTGTCTGATTCCTTTATTTAGCGGAGATGTTGTCGTTCGAATAACCTCCATCCGGCCGAGCAAGCTAACTTGAACAGTCACGAAGTGTCATTAACATATTAACTATAATTCTGACCTCTGCCGTGTGCGAAACATGTTGGCAAACAAAAACTTAACTGACAATTCATGTGATCGATAAAAAAAGGAAGACGGCCTGTAGCCTGCAACTTGGAGTGTATGGTTAACCTGGATTACAACTGACATTGATGGTTAGAAATTGCTTTATTTAGCGAATTGCAGACACTGCTGCTGGTCAACTTACCCTTAAATGTTTTCGCCCGCGGTAAGTTTCAGTGGTTGGTGCTAATTACGTCGTGCAGAAAATCGGTAGAACCTCACACCCGGACACCCCTTCCAAGAATCAAAACTGATGGTGCTGAATTAACCATGTCAAAACACGTGGACTTGCAGATTACCACCATCCCTAGTTCGTGTTCAATTCGACATAATTTTGGTCAATTCTATCAACAGTCACCAGTAGAATTTACCTCCTTTAGCAATGCTTTGTAGCAATGTTTAAAAAATTGCTGTTAATTAACATGTCGAGAAACGCGCTTCCAAAGTTGCCATTCAAGGTTTCGAAGTCCTGAAAGTTGTCCAAAGTGAACAACGTTTTGGAACATATTTGTTGAAAATTAAAACGTTGCATGCTTTGCTTACGCATGTTCAGAAATTTGCACACGTGTTTGGTGAAAATCTTCGCCCAAAGCATGGCCCAAATCGCTCGTTGCATGCGTGTACCTAGAAACGGTGCTAATTAAAAAATGTTGCCATACCTTTCAAGTTCCAAGGGTTGGTACGGTATTTACCAATGAAAGTCGTAAAACTTCAGTTTTGTTCAATTGGCACGGTAAATCTTCAAGCGAGCAAGGAAATATTTAAAACAAAATCATTTACAGAGCAAGGAGGGCCGGGCCGGGGGATAGGGTGGAAATTGTAGTTAACCGTAGCTAAATGAAAAGCAATTTGCATATCAAAGGGCTCAGCAAGCTCCAGTAAATTATATCATAATGGCGCAGAGAATACCGTCAAATAATTAACGGAAATCAATTATTAGCTTTCCGTAAGTTGTACATATTTTCTGCAACTTTTCTAATAAAATCAATTACAACTTTTCCAAGGAAGACAACTTTCACGTGGCGTACCTACCTTAGCGTGGCCCGACTGTAAGAATTGTGTCGGTAGATGTGTCGATCCTTTATTGCTTATTGCTGACTTTGCTTTCCATGATAAGATCCATGTGAGTCCTTCGGCTACACAGACCGGAATTCGAGCCAATGTAGGAGCTACAGCAAGTCTGTGAAGAAACTTTCAGTTGTGGTGATAAATGAGCATAATTTCACGACATTGAACATTTCTGAATTTATGGCTTTAAATCATAATTATATGATCAACACAAAATAAAGGAAAAAACAGGATCAGATCGTTCGATAGGTGGCAGGGTCAGAATTAAGAGATGACTTCGGACTCTCTAACTCTACTAGACTACGATCTCTACATTGACTAGAGCTTCTTCACAACAATATAATAATTGAATCATTTTTGGTGACGCTTCTTGTGTTAATTTTTAGAATGAAGTGCTCTTATGTCTGGACTCCATAGCCTATATATATGGATGCCATGTTCAATCATCTGCATTTCAATTCCATCATCCAGTTCAATCACTGGTGCGTGTGAGCATGCAGCTAGTCCAACTCACGGATCGACAGAGCTCTTCAATCGCCGGTGATATTCGCTTACGCTGAAGGTATAAATAAAATGAAGTTCACTTCCTACAACATGATTGCGTTCGAATGCTTGTTTTCTAGAATGTTGTCAAATGGCAGTGTCGACGTTACTGATTTTATTCATCATTCATTACTAACGTGGTACGTCGTTTAATATTTGAATCTTTTCAGCATTAGGAATTGAAACTAGCTATCTTCATGCATTCTTGTGATTTCTAGCGCTCTCGAACGTTACTGAAAGTCTGAAACACGAAATTCATGATATTTGCAGAAATTTCCATCAACGACTTAAATTTCAACAACTCGAGAGATCGAACTTGCACTTCCTCCGATCCAGGCATGGCTCCTCATATGCTGAACGCGCCAGGGAAGCGCAATCTCCCAGACGGTGCAGACGACGAGGATGTAAGCGCGATCATCGTCGACTTCACTGAGCCAGACCCTCATGTCTGCAAGGAATTCCCATGCCCAGTGTGCGGCAAGAACCGCGAGACCAAGCACGTCATGCTCGGTTTCATGTCACCGACATCTTCTTCAAGTTTCCAACTTACAATTACTCCGTTCTGAGTTGATCGACAGAGCAGTCTCCAGTCTTCAGTGGTTGAAGCTAGAGAACTCCCGGTAACTGTATCAACGGCTGCCCTGATGCCAGCATTCTGGTCCGGAGCAAATCAGGAATGAATTCAAAGTACTTAAGGACGGACTACAATCCATGGACTAATATAAAATAATCTCTAGCCGGATTCCCAGCATGTAATTAATGTTTTGATGATAAAGAAATTAATGTAAATAAGCCTGGCATGGGTTCACGTAGTCGGCAGAGAGCCTTAGACTCTGTGGATTTTATTAATTTAAATAAAACGCCAATGATTTCAGTTGTGAAAACTGGCGGATATTCTCAACTTAAAATTAGACAAATTCCGTAAAATTGGTGGTAGGCAACGTTTTGACATTTTACAGTAGCTTTGTATGTCGATATATATGCAAATTAATGTGCAGATTGCATTTGATTCACAGCAAGGTCCACTGATTAGCTAGGATTTTCACCTCCACCCCGCCCTGGTTCCGTAAATCATTTCATTTCGTTCCTTTCTTGAGCCTGGACCACCATTCAATTGCGTGAGATTAATTGGCGCAATTCCAGAGTATGCCTTTCGCTAATGGATCGGAAATATGTTTACTTTTAGTGCAAATGGGCATGTCGTGAACTGTGGGATACATCGGCGCAAGAAAGGTGACTACATCTCTACGAGCACAATTAGTTTTGTATTTTACATTAATTGATGAAGTTACAACATCAATCTTATTGTCTAATTAATAATATCCAGTATTTTCATGGTCATATTCGTTAAAATGTAGCGTTTCAGAGCGACAAAATTGACGTTCAAGTGCCCAGCTTGAGCTCTGAAAACTTAGACTGCTGTAAATCTGAGGTTTCAATTGAGCGACTACAATTACGCCAATTTCTCTCCATTTATTTCCATTTATTTCACTCTTTGAGGTATTTGGTTCACAGGTGGGGCCCATAACCTAATGAATTTTCCTCAACATGAGAAACATAATTTGAACAACAAATATAGAAAACAACTGAGACTGAGCCCCTTGCATTATGATTAGACTAAGTACACTTCAGCACAACAGAAGTGTTCAAAACAGATTAACACATTCGTACAAGCTTCAGCTCCCTAATCCTGGCGCAATGATTACTGACAAGAGTAGGACCGTAGGACGTTAATCACCCTAAATGATACCAGTAGTCACAGACCATATAATTAATTGGCATTGTGCAATTAAGTGTGTATTAATTATTTAATTATGACATGAACGTTTCTTGTCACGAGCTAGAATGGGTACGTGAGATCGAACAGAATTTTGAGAACTAGCTGCGTGATCGAGAAGAGATCGTTACCAATGAAAGTACATGCAGAAGATTGGAACTTGGTGTACGGTTCCTTTGTTCTTCCACCCCATTATGTATCTTAAAGAGAAACAAGGATAATCTCCGATTCCGGTCTAGCTAGCCTGTGCTGTGAGATCGAAACCCACAATTACAACGTATGGAAAAATGAAATATCCAATCGAATTATCGAACCGTATATATATATACGCAGTTCAGAGCAATGCTCAAATTAAAGATCTCAATGCAGAAGAAAGCAACAACTTGTCGACGTCGACGACATTAATCGTGTTCAAACCTGAACCTGAACCTGAGGATAAAGGAGAAGTCGTGGCAACAGCCAGCCTGACCCTCTATCGTTCCAAACTAATATATATTCTGAAGTTGCTTATCTGATACATATGAGCCTGCAGTCTGTACGGAACATTATTGCAATTTCGTCAAAAGCAGATTCATTCTCGCACGTATATATAGTAGCTTAGGTCGGTCCAACGCAATTGCAGTCTAAAAGTAAGCATATATAAATGTCCGCCTTCCATTCTAAATTCAGGCATTCGCTTGCTGAAAGTGACGAGTGAAATGCGTATGTACCGACTGACTTCTTTGGTTCACAAAGCTCGAAGCAGCATGCTTTCCGGCCACACAGTGAACGCGTATGTACCGACTGACTTGATTTGTTCACGAAGCTCGAAGCAGCGCGCATGCATTCCACACAGTGAACGCATCTTTGAATAAACTGATGAAGTAAAGTTAACGTCTTAATTAGCATGGGAAGAATATTCCAATTACTATCATTCAGAGTACTTATGAATGAGCGATCTTCAAAGAAACCGACAAATATTGAGGATGCCGGGCGGACGCATGCACTTTCCAATGCCCAGTATGACGACCCCGGCCCGGCGGGTATAGTATGACTTGCTACAGCGTTCGGGAAGTTTTTGAGCTGCCCCGGTAATTTGCATGCTTCATCCTTGTAGAAGGATTCGGGGTTTCTTTCCAAGGCGGCACCGGTTGCATCCTCTCCTCATCAAAACAAAATCTCCAGGTTCATTTCCTCCAGACAAGTAACAAATTCTCACTGGCCACTTTCTTGCATGCAACTTCAAATTTGCAAGGGCTACAATCCTCCTCTCTTCAAAGACAGTTTTGAAACTAAACTCCAAATTTCATTACAATTACATTAAGTAGACACAAAAGATAGGATGACATTAGCTGCATGCTACAATCAACCCTAAACTAATACTTGTCCCTACCCTATCCAAGCACTCCAAACGCCCCCAACAGCCAACCCTAAAGCAATACCTGCCTCCAGGAACCCAGGTACTAGTCTTGAATTGAAATGGCAAGCAGATAAAATCTAACAATTTCATGAAGCTCAGTGAATTTGGTGCAGTGACTGTCACGTACCCGACTGAACGTCAGGCAGAATGATATGATAGTACTCAGATCGATTCATCATGCCAGTCTCAGTCCTGGACTCTACAGTAGTCGTTACAATGGGCCTGTTTGGCAGGGTGCTAAAATTGGGGCGTTCCAATGCACACAGCTCGAAAAAGCCAGGGATCATGGGAATTCTGGAATGGATGGATCCGCCAGACTGAGGGTTCAGAAAGACAGTGCCAATTTCTTGCATTAGAAGAAATCTGGACTCTGCATGATAATTTGCATTTACATAAAGAAAAATTAATTCATTTTCTGTGAAATAATTTTAAAAAATGATTTTTTATTTAGCCATGTGATCACGATATGTGTCATGCCAAAACCCAGGACTAAAAAAAAGGATCAATTTTTTTAATCAAAAAACAAAACAAAACAAAAATATATGATTTTTCCCCTAGATTTGCACAATCATAGAAAGTTAAAATGTGCAATCACTGCAATGCAAGATCCAAATTTTCTCTAACGAAATTTTGTCATTGAAACGAAACAAATTAGTAACTAGTGTATCAATCATTCTTTGTCTACTTATTAGTGCCTTTGTTGAGGTTCAATTGGAGTTCATTTTGTGTAGAAAGCATCAATTAAAGTGTGTTTAGAATACCTAAAATGTTATAATTTTCATTGATGGAAATTTGAACTTGATTCTTATATTAGTGGGATGATATATTTAATTTAGATGGTTGATGAACTTCTTAAACTATTTTGTACTATACACTCTATAAAAACAAGTAGCTACACTATGAGAAACTTTGCCCTTGTAGCATCGGCTCATTTAATTTTTAAATTCTTTAAATTTTAAAGTGATTCAATTCTTAAATAAAGTCCTACACAAACTTCTTCACGATAACTTTTGTCAATGCAAAGTTTTTTCTTCTTCAATCAAAGCCATTAAAAAATAAAAGTATGTCAACCCAAAACATGATGCATGCTTTTTAAATCTAAAAGTTGTAAAATTTATATACTAATTTATAATAATAAAGGTTAATTCAATTCAATTAGTAATATTCTATGGGTCATTTTAATTTGGCAAATATATTAAAATATTATGCATGTCAACTAGATACTAATTATGCAAACTAAATTTCACTCACAACATTATACACTATTGAGTTGGAATTTTCACCACTATCCTCCCTTAAGGGTGACCGTAAAATGTCTCCAAATCATTTCATTTCATTTCTTGCTTGAGGGTCTACTATACCATTTCAATGAATTGTGCCAATATATTGAAGTCGATCATCTTATTCTTTAAAGGTCATTGAAATAATTTATTTTTGGCTTTAAAGAATTTTGAAGAATTTTGTTTTAGGCCCTAAATCAAAATCTATTAAAAATTGAGAAGTTAAGCTTGGCTATTGGTCAACATATAGTCCAAAGTTCACTATGATAAAATTACCATAACAAGTTCATAGTTATGAAGATTTCTAAATCAACTAAAGTCTACTTATAATGCTCAAAAGATGAGTCTATCACTATTTTTTCAAATTCCATTTGCAAGTTCCTATTAATGTGTATTTTGTAAATATTTTTCAATGATGTAATTACATATCTTCTATTAGTTGTACAAATAAAATATTATAAAAAATAAAATAAAAATACCATGAATTTTTTAATGAAAAGTGAAATTATTCATATCAAATGTAATTGATGATAAAAAAAAATCTGAAAATTCCTTTTTAGGTATATAATATAGTGTAGAACATCATGATGCAAATTTTTTTTTAGTGTTACTTTAAAATCAGAAAATAAGCACTCCATGGTTATAAACCCAAAATTCAAATTACTATAAAATTCCAGTAATGACCTTTAGATGGGAATTAGTTTAGCCAATTTTTAGAATGACCTTTGAAACTTTTGCATTGACAAATATAGGATCCAATTTGTACCCATGGAATTTGTTTCAAGTCATAACTAAGAAAATGGTGGCATGAAGCCATAATGAAAATAATGGAATTTTAAAGTCATGCAACTAAAATTGTAGCCTAAAGAGAGTCCCATGTCTTGCAATTGGAGTTGAAATTTATTTTGAGGGAACCAATGAAAACCTTTGAGGTCAAATTAATTTCCAAAATAAAGGTCAAAAAAGAAATTTGAATTTAAATAGAAAAAATATGAAAGTTAAAAGGGTCTATTTTGCAATTGTGGAAGTAGAGTAACAAAGAATTTAGTGCGTTTTCAATTGAGGGAGTTTAATTTTTTTATAGGAACCAATAGAAATTTCTATTATTTTTGAATTTTTTTGAATTTATCATGAATCTTTTTAAAAAAAAGAAAAACTATTCATATCAAATGCAATTGATGCTCAATTTTTTTTTAATTCTCTCTAGATTTTTATCATAGTACCAAACATCATGGTGCATATATTTTTTATTGTCTCATTCTAAAATTAGAAAATTCAAAACTCTATGATTGCAAGTTCATTTCTCAAAATTGCTAGCCAAATATTTAAAAACGAAATCTATACTTAAGTAGAATCACAAATGAATAATTGAAGAGTATCAATGAAAATATGATTTCTAATAGAAATCTAACATTTTATGGGCTTTAGTATTTGTGTGAAAACTCCTATCACCAAGGTCTTCTAACATCAAAACTAGGCTTCAAAACCTTCACTTGGACACCACTCGTAGCATGGAGCTTTAGTTTCATTATTCATACTACCTTTGTTTGGGTTTAGGGTAGAAGTAGTGTATCCTAACCATTCTCAATGCAATAACCACTGAGAATGGATACACTAAACATTTTCAAATGGAGGTACATGTAAGTTAGAATGTCTCCCATTGTATCCTTGCTTATTGCATAATTTGTAATAAGAGAGTTTGCAAACAATAGGTGGGCCCATGCATACAATCAAGATGGAAAGACATGTGTTCCTGTGGCCCCTCTCTAGGAAAGAAAAGGCACATGTGACTGTGACCTCTCTAAATGCATAAACCTCTCTTAGTGCCCAGTGCCGGCACCACACACTAAGAGAGGTTCTACCTGTAGTAGAAAGAATATGGGTGACTGCATATGTGAGGCACTGACCCAATTTCTGAAGATTTGTTTTCGTTACCATATGATCGGCCAAGGCTCATAATATTCTCTTTCAGATACAGCCATCTCAATTAGCTCAGCTCATCATGCGCTAGTTCCGCCAAACCACATGGTGAGATTCGAATTGTCTAGAAAGAATGACCCTAGAGGTGTGCAGAAGGATACCTCAATTAAGCTACTTCCATTCGTATCTTCACATGTCTTGGGCACCCTGGATTGACTACTCTGACGTGAGCAATTACGCACACAAGTGTTAGCTGATGAAACCAAGAAAAAATCCTACAGGAAAGAGACGTATACAACAAATATGGACAGAAACTGCAAAAGGTTTCAATTAAGCAGTATCATTTGAATGTGTCAGACATTCAAATGGTCTTCAAAATCTTGGACGTGCACACATCTTGAGCAACAAATTAAAGCGCATCACACATTAAAGCCAGATACAGCAACATCATCGCAGTTAGCAACAAAAGTTCAATGACTAATATAAAAAACATGGCAACAGTCAATCCGAGATTTTCAAAGGTTCAAAGAAACACGGGTGTGCAGTTCCACAACAAATACAAAAACAGAAGAGAACGATGTACTCCCACTTGGCAACTGGACAATTGAGCTAGATCAGGCTTTTCATTCACCTAAATATTTGCATTGATCATCAAATTGACAAATTGGAGCCGCAACTGCTAGTCCGACAACCATCCAGAAGAAAATTGGAAGTCAAGGATAAAATGTTGGGAAGTCCGATATGAAATGTTACTGGCTATGTAATCATTGTCGATCTAGTGGATGTCATTGCGACTCCAGGTGTGGGATTCTTTGTACGTTCCATTCATAACAGATTCTGCAATGGACGGATGGCCATTGAAGAAGATGGCCGAATGCCAGACTAGGAATGGGCGAGTCACAAGATGTGAATGCCACTTAAAAGCACAAAAGGAAGGTGCAAGGATCCGCTAGCGTCTCGCGAATATCCCTTTCTTCCTTGGTTTCTTATTCTTGATCAGCATCCTCTCGTCAGATTCGTCATCACCTTGCAGCACTGGAAGGTCAACAATTTCTCCATCGCCAACATCCTCCAGATCGATCTCCTCTTCATGTTCTACCTTCTTCCCATTCTTTAGTTTCTTCGCGGCCTTGCCGCCTGCATTGTCGCTCGCCTTCTTTTTCTTCCCTACTTCTTGGGCTGCTACTTGGGCAGACGCTTCTATGGTTGTGCCTGAGACCTCGACTTTGGCAACTTCTTCAACAGATTGGGGCCAAAATTCAGCTGTCTTGCCTGCACGCAGTACCTTGTCCAACACCGCCTGTGGCTTGACGGTGCCGTAGACCGTCACCTTGGAATTCTTCTGGTCCACATGCAAGGATTCCACACCTGGACCCACAAATGACGACTAGTCAGGATAGAATTGAAAGGGAATTTGCAGGCATTAAGGGAAGTCACGGCTGAGAACTTTTCCCCTACCACATGCCCCCATTTCAACGAATGGAGACGTGGCCTCCTCAGAGGTCTTCCAGTGATTTCAACAAACTGGCTGGAATCATCGGGGGAGTCACAGTTACCTCCTTCCTCCATTCCTCTATTTCCCCATCTCAATAAATTAGAGCTGATTGCTTCAGACAGCACTTCCAACGAACTGACGGAAACCCAACTCATGGGAGACGAAGAAGCTCCCTTGAAAAACGCACTAAAGGTTTTCATCTAACTTTTCATTTCTTGTGTAAAGCGGATTGAGATCAAGTGTAGAAATTCAGAAGGTGATTTAACATTCCTAACCTATAGATGGAGGCTAATATTTGTTACCAAATCGGCCACAAGCACTAACCCCTCCTGTAGTTTTGGGAAACAAATCACAGCAGGGCTTACCCTCGAGTCTTCGAATGTGGCGCTTCACCTTCGAGACACATCCATCGCAGTGCAGAAGCACTTTGAGCACGGTAGTCTGCAAGAGAAGCGGGACCAGGCACAGATTGTGAGATGATAGTGCATTAATGATTCACGGGGAATGACAGAAAGGAAGGACAAACTGAATTGTGACGCGAACTCATTGTTTTCTTCGCAACTCGTACCTCAGGCATGTTAGTTTGTCGAAATGTGACCGTGGAGTTTTAGCTTTCGAAATCAGGTTCGATCTCCGTAGAAAACAAATTCCTGACAGAAGTGCGATGGGCAATGCAAACATGCGAATGAGAGATCTATCACTGCCTTCTTCAAATGAACGACCGAAACGGAGAGACGCAGCGCAAAAGTACCACAGATGCGAGAGCTGAAAAATTTGGTTACACCAAACAATCCACACAATCACTCACTTGAGACTACAAGACGGAAAGAACAAGCCGAAATTCTGCAGGAATGCGAGCTGAAGGGGGTTGGACACATGCTCCAGTGAGAATATGCAGAGGAGACGGATCTATTGGAAGCAAATAGCCCCAGGAATTGCTCAGGTTGCCGGTAACTCGGGCACTGCAACGTTGGTCGCCTGAAGGTGGATCCATTGTACCAAAATTCATGTGCAACAGAAGAGTCACTAATTCTGGCAATCAATTCTGGGTTCTGAACGGTTCTATGCCCTACCGGATTCCGCCAACGGCTTTTTCCAATTGGAGGCAGATTAGGGTTTTGGGTTTCAGGTTCGTGGCCAGATAGAATATAATTCTTTCCAATCCGTCAGTGGCGTCATCCTGCCGTACTAGTCACCCCACGCTGTTAGGTGGCCTACCTATCCTCAGGAATGACTTCGAGAAAACCGAAATGCAACAATTATCTCGTGTTAACCCCAAAATGACCTTGGGGACATAACTGATTCTGTCCTCAAGCAGTTTTCGAAAGTCAATAATGCAAAATCAAGGTTAAATTAGGGTAAATTGTAAACTACACAATTAGGGGGCCAATTCAATTGTGCGTCTCCACCCAAGTGCAATATTTTCTCTGGTCGCCACTTGATTTGAAATACAGTCTTGCTCTTGTTCTCCACTTCTCACTGTGAAATGACATTCATCAATTGCAAGATCGTTTCTAAAAACCTTGACACGAGGCTGTGTCCTCCATCTGCCAGATAGCTTCCCTTAACACGCCGTCAATTGGAGTCCCACCATACGCCGGCAGCTTGTACGGACCCTGAGAGTGTGTTGCACGAGCCGGTTGACGCCGCTTCGGGGATCGATACAATGTTTCCGAACTGTATGTATATACCTCTTGGAATTGGGCTCATGCTGGCTATTATGTGCTTCCATCAATTCCTGCCTGCTCGTATACAAGGGAAGCTTTCAACAACACGTTAGAAGTGAACCTTTGACGCTGGATCGGAGTGTGCTTGGATCTTAGCAAGTTTTCTCACGATTTTTCCAAAGCCGTATAAATCTCGCAATGGCAGATCATGAAGCTGGTAGCCAGTTGAAGCTGTATATGCATCCGGGATCGGCGCCGGCTCGAGCAGTGGTCATTTTCTGCAGGCAAGTCTTCTGATTTTACTTTCTCGTTCTAGCCTCCGCCATGGCCATCGTGAGATTAGTTGCAAAGGCATGAATTTGAGTCTTTACCCTAACTTGGAATCCTAACAGATTATTATTGAAATCAAACATCATTGTTTGTTTCCTTTTTGACTGTAGGTTGAAAATATTCTGCAGAAGAATAATTGTTGGTATGGTGTTCCTTAGGGTTGGTCTGGTGGTGTTGCAGGGCGAATAACATTGAAGCCCAGGAGGTCACAGTCGATCTTATTCAACAAGAGGTCAGGAAGCCGGAGTTTAAGAGTGCGTGTAGTTCTTTCTCATGTTTTGTATGAAAGAATCCAGCTTGTGATGATGCAAGCTGACTTCAGGAGCATTGAACTTTCCTGCTTCACTTCTGATAGCACTGAAAAATTAGTTCATCAATTAAATCAGCTCATGGCTTTAGTGTTGACAGAGATTGATAAGTTCGGTTGAATGTGCAGAAATCAACCCCATGGGCACGGTACCCTGCATTAACGAATATGGATTCAAGCTTTACGAGAGGTATTTGATCCTAAATCGTGAATCATGCATTTTCTTCTTAATTCTGAGGTGAATTTCACGTCTTTGTTTCAGTTTTTGCAAATTTTCATGTTGGTCATTAATATGCTTGAATCATTACCAAATGAAACCAAAGTCCTAAGACTCTCCTCGATTGAGTAGAATGTTAAATTTTGCCATTGATTCAAAGTAGGTCATCAAAGAACCTCACTTCAAGTCTCCCCTGTTTAGAAAGAGGACGTGGTTCTAAAATTTGATTATTTTGGATCTCACCAATTTATAGCATGCATTTGAAAAACCTGAAATGAGAACCCATCATGATTCACGAGGAAATATCATACCACTCTCTGAACATCACGCAATTCCCTTCCATTAAGTTACAACTGCCAGAATTTCATAATCTCCATGGTGGTTGTGCAGCCACGCAATTTTGCGCTACTTGGCCACGACACGCAATGTGACCGATCATTGGTGAGCATGGCTGACAATGGGTGACCATCAATGATATTGAGTTTCATCACAGCTGCCGCACCTGTTATCTTGAGAACGTCGTACAAAAAAACATAAATTAATTCTTCTGACTCGAGAAGTTCGTTTTCAGGTACCCCAAAGATGGGAAGAAACGTGCTCTTGTTGATGCTGCCCTTGACTGGCACCATCTGAATCTGCGCAATTACTCAGGTCAGTCATCTCTAAACTATTAATGAGTCTTTCTTTTCTTTTCTTTTCTTTTTTGAACAAATGGGAAACCCTGCCACTGCATTAAAATGAACGAACCGAGTACACAGCAGCCAAGCCTCAACGGCTGGACAATGAAGAGAGAGCGAGCAAAAGAAAAAACAGAAAGGAGACGAGAGACAAAGCAACTACTCGAAAGAGGACAGCGGAGGGCCTTCTTTGTTGTAGGAAACACTACCGTCCTTCCTAATAATGAGTCTTTTTGTTCTCCTCTTCTTTCATTTATTGATATGAGTAATCCCACTGAATCGATGATTGCCCTCTTACTTTTATGGCTTGAATTTATACTCTTCACAAATGACATCCTTGAAAGGCACTCGTCCCACTTTGGGCCCGTTTCCTATTGCAAGGAAGAGGTAGGGGTAGGGAGTCCCAAATATTTTAATCCTCTAGATGACATCTCCTTTCTCTGCCACAAACCCTGTTGCATGTGTCTCAGTTTATGAAATTTGAAGAAGAAAGAACTTGACATCAATCACATCAATGGCTCCCTTGCAGTTGCTCTCGCATTGATGCAAGCAACAGGCGCAGGCTGTTTGCACGCCATTCGATCTCAAGCACATTGAATTGAAATCATATCTTACTAGTTGTGTATGTTGTTAGATGAACAGTGAGATGGGTGCACCCGTAGAACAACTTAAGAGCAATCTAAGAATGCTGAGTTCTTGGATCGCGCAGGGCAACTGCTCATTAACCGCACATTGGCGAAGGTGCCTGAATTCGCTGGTTATTACCCAGTCGCGGATTATGACACCCTTGCCGCAGATGCTGAAAAGAGGCTGCGACGGGTATTTGATGAGCTCGAGTTCATGCTGCAAGATGGCAAATACCTGCAAAATGCAGATGAGGTGTCGATAGCTGATTTGAGCCTCGTCTGTGAGATGATGCAGCTACAGGTAAGGATTTCCCAGTCAGGATCACAAATCTCAGGCCGGGTCCGCATCTACTGGCTTCTGGTAGAGTATACTCTTTCCGTCGCTTTTGGAAATCCAACATGTTTAGGATCCCTGCATTATTTTTACTGTGCACTGGAGCTTGTATTGGAAGCTCAATCGACATCTATTGTACTTGCAGGCAATGTGTAGGGCCGAGGATCTGCAGAACCTACTTGGACCTCACGACAAGATTACGAAGTGGATGGTGTCTGTTGAGGAGGCTTTGAACCCCCACTTCAGTGATGTGCACGAGGAGGTCCGAGTTATTGGCAAGCACATTGCGGAGATCCGTGCAAGTGGAGCTGATATCTAAGCAAATTAAATTGAAGGCGCCCACGGCAGCCTAAATGATGGTCCGCGGAGGATCACCAAAGCAAATAAATCAGCTTGCCAAGTATTTCCAACTAGATTCCTGTATCCTGGAAATCCAGCGTAAGATTTCAGTTCCGAGACAGTTGGACTGATTTCCTTTACCTTACTTGTATTTATTTATATCCTTCTGGCAACCTCAATTCGACTCGGAGTTGAATTGACTTTAGGATTGGTTGTTGAGGGGCTTGGAGTGCTTGGACAAGGCGGGGTTTCCCATTCAATAGAGACGGTCATGGTGGGTAATCCCTTCTCTATCATCCATATTTGCCCAATGTAATGAAATTTGGAGTTTAGTTTCGAAAGGAGCATACCTTTGAAAGAAGAGAATTTTAGTTTTGTAAATTTGATGTTTAAGGAAAGTGGTTGGTGAGATTTTGATAATAGAAGAAATGAATTGGGAGATTTTAATAAAGAGAGCATATAACTATTTAGTGAAAAGATGCATCCCCTCTAGGTTGCAATATCCCACCTACCTTCTTTTGTAAAAAAGAAATAAGAACCATTGATCATGAAAAATAATTTTCCCTCCCCTTTTCTGATATCATTGATCTTAAAAATAAGAAATGCGGATGCGGATATTGTGGGCTATGGATATGAATATGAAAATCGAGTATCAAGTATTAAGTATAGAATATAGAGACAATACAATATGGATACAAAATAAGGTATGAAATATGGATATTGAAATGCCTATGATAGCAATATTCCATATTGATTGCCACCACAAGTCATTCAAAAAATAATATGAATAGGAGGAGTGGACTCACAAATTCAATTTTAAAAAACATTCAATTTGATGTTGAAAATTAATTGAATAAATTTGTCTTTTGAATGACTATCTATTGAAAAGATAGAAATTCAATTTTAAAAAAACATTTAATTTCACATTCAAAATTAGTTGAGAAAATTTGTCTTTTGAGTGGCTTTCTATTCAAAAGATAGGGTTTATTTCATTGATGCCTTTGGAAAAAAACAATTCTTTCAAAGAAGAGGCTAATTATTGAGGTAGCTTTGAAAACTTTTTCAAATGCCTTAAATTCTAATAAAATATTTTGTGATAATATCAATGTTTGCCCTCTTTCATGAGTAGTATCATTCTAACCTATTTTATATCCATCTTTTATTCATGGACCAAACTTTAAAGAATGTAGTGCCAACATGCACATAAGATAAGCCAATGCAACCTATGACATGCAAACCATCCATGATAGACACTTAGGGAATGACCCATTAAAGTCTTGCATTCATCCCTAAGGACCGGACTGCATTTTTAGGCTGTATAGAGTTTTTGGGCACGTCATTGTGACCATAAATTTTCATATTTTAGGCTGAAATTTTATTAGAAGGTGTGGACAAGGAATATCTTTCATATGCAACAAATTTCATGACATTTGGAAATAGTAGTCAAAAGTTATGGCCCAATATGTTGTTTGTTTTTCAACTTGGGCAGTCCAGGCAGATCTGAAAAATTCACTTTTAAAATAAATAAAAAAATGAAATTGATTTTCTATATTTATATATGTGTGGAAAGCTTTGAATCATTCTATTTCAATCAATGAGTCAAAAATTATGAGCAATTTTAGTTTGTCATTATGGATTTTGTACTCTAAAATAAGCTTTGAAGTTATTTATTTCACTGAATTTTCAATATTTTTTGAAAAAAATAAAATCATAGAATGTACATTGTTTATAAGAACATTACAACCATTGGAATTGACATTTTTCAATTCCATAATTCAATTCTTAACAATTTAGTATTTTCAATCATTCTCTATCTCTTTCTACTTACTATTTTTTTCCTATATGTTGTACAATTCCAAATGGCTTGAAAATTGTCAAGCATGTAAATAACTTGTTTAGAAAAACAAATCCAAAAAAGAACCACCATTTTGAACATTTTTTCATAGAAAAGTGAGTTTGTAAAGTGCAGCTGCCCAATTTTTTGCAAGGTTAAAAAAAGGATTTTTGTCAATTTAAATGCTAAAATCTTGCAACCCACGTAGCGGAAAGTTCTGAAATTTTTTCTACATCTTTTCAAATTAGTTTTCTATAAGATCCTATGGTTATATATGTCAAAAAAAAGTTTTTTTACAAAAATTTGATACTTGTACTGAAAGTTGTAGTTTTTGAGTGGTTTTAGGGAAACTAGAGTCATGGAACTTTAGGGGTTAAGCCATGACAATTTTTTTTAAATAAATGGGATTTGATTTGCACTAGGTTGAGTTACAGATTGTAATGAACATCTTTGATGATGATAGTGATGGAGTTATTAGTGACTACAATAGGAACTTCCACCTTTCTAGTGTAATTCATCATAAGCAATGAATTATTTAGGCCTTCAAGTAATAGCCATGTTAGAAAATATTGTAATTACTTTAAGTAAGTAAGATGACCATTATAATTATCTTGTCTGTTGGTTTGGAGTCAATTTAGAGACTCTTTGGGGT
Organism: Pseudoscleropodium purum; assembly: GCA_963969395.1. Lineage (NCBI taxonomy): Eukaryota > Viridiplantae > Streptophyta > Bryopsida > Hypnales > Brachytheciaceae > Pseudoscleropodium > Pseudoscleropodium purum. The sequence goes on from OZ017795.1 coordinate 25,141,384, forward strand.
GAATTGAACAACATACTTCAAAAATTCATAGCAAATTCATACTTTCTCAAACAAATAAAAGTTCAAATGCTCTCTCTATTTCTCATATTTGTCTTTTTGTAGAAAAAAAATTTAAAATTTGCAACAATGTCTACAAGGCAAATCAATCATTCTATATATCATAGGTTGGCTTACCTTATGTCTCAAGAAATTGTAGACAAATATGATACTAAAGACATAATTAGATAGTTGGGAAATGGATTTTTGGCCTTGTGATCTGGAGGATTCTTCTCAAATTTTACTTTTATATGGATTATGATTTTTCTGCAGTGATACAAAAATTCCATATAATTATAAGTATTTAGGGTTCCTAAGATGTGCCATTAAAGTGGACGAGCCTAATTCCATTCATTGCTTAATTCCATCATCCTACTTTTGGCCCCAATTCCATCCAAGAAAACATCTAAATTTGTTCATTTTCTAACATGGTGAATGCATTAATACCAAAAAGAAATAACATGCCAATCTTTTATTGGTGAGTACATAAGTGCCATTAGATACATGGAAAGATGGTTATTGGTTGTTTATAGGATGTTTATGACTTGGCATTTTGGAGTAAACTAATTTAGAAATTCACAAAAATTGCAATTTTAAACAAATAATAATAATTCCACTTGGATTTGGTTTGTAAGACAAGTTCACACCTCTAAAAAATATGTGTCCCTCTTTGAGTTGGTCTAAGATATTCAATTTGCATTTTAGCGTGGCAATAGGTTTGTCTACCTTAGTGAAGTTGTTTGCAAATTCAAAGGTTATATATCAAACTGAAATTTCTTTTAAATTCATGAGAAAGTGACCTTAGTTGCATTTTGGTCTAAGCTTTTGATGATACCATGATAGTTTTTTTTTCTTAAATTTGGTTTGGACAACTATAATTTACACTTGTATTATTTCTTGTCACATATTGGAAGATAATGTATTTTTTAACCATAACTTTTGCTTCATACCTCCAAAAGACTCCAAATTTATATCAAAGATATATAAAATTATAATATTTGTTTTGTAATTACTAATATATAAAAAATACTATTTTAAAAATATCCCCAATTGAATGTCACCCTAATCATTAGAGGTAGTAGGGGAGGTAGTTACTGCCTTTTTTGAGGTGATAGTGTAAAACCATGTACAAGCCAAATAGTAGGGTAGTTAGGAATAATTTTTGTACACATGGCATGTAGCCATTAAACAAAAATCATTTCCAATTTCCTACATTGAAACTCTCAATCTCCAAATTCACTTCCTTCTTCCTCAATTGCTTTCTTTGCACAACAAACCCTAAATTATATTGAAAAATTCAATTCCTCATTTTCCCACTTCATGTAAAATTTTTATATTCAATCCTAAACCCTAATTTCTTCAACATTTTTTCGTTCAATCTCATGCTATTAGAATCTGTCTTTTTCATGTTGCTAAAATTCTCTTAAACAAATTAATTTGAATTCAATTTCTCAAATGAATTACATTGAATTCGTTCTCTCAAATGAATTAATTTGAATTCATTTTCTCAAATGGATTAATTTGGGTCCTTTTAATAAATTAAATTCATTTGAATTCATTTTTTGAAATGAATTAAGTTGAATTCATTCTATGAAATGAATTAATTTGAATCCATTCTCAAATGAATTAACTTGAATCCATTCTCTCAAATGAATTAAATTGCATTCATTCTCTCAAATGAATTAAGTTGCATTCATTCTATAAAATGAATTAATTTGAATCCATTCTCTCAAATGAATTAAGTTGAATTCATTCTCTCAAATGAATTAATTTGAATCCATTCTATGGAATGAATTTATTTGAATTCATTTTAAAAAATTAATTAATTTGAATTTGTTCCATGAAATGAATTATACAAAAATTTAATTAAATCCTTCAATAAAAATAGTTTCAATTATTTTTCTACAACCAATTACATTTTTCAAAGTCAATCATAATGCATAATTCATAAATCAATAAAATTAATTAATTTGAATATTTGATCTATATATTACATATTTATATAAAGAAGCACAAATGAAGTCCTATCGTCACTACCACATACATATATTACATGACCAAATTCCACCATTGTTGACTTTTCATTAGGAATTACTGTGTTTTTTTTCAAATCATGCGGCGAGTGCGACTTCAACGACATTTTTTTTTCTTCTTAATTCACATCACACAGCAATGGAGGGTGGTCTTAGGTTTTTTAAATCTCATCTAACGGTTGTTAATTTTTCACTTTGGAGGGGGGATAAAAATAGGTTGCCTGACAATTCTCAGGAGATAGTACTCTTTTTGTCCCAAAAGGATCTTCCTTTTCATATTGTACTTTGTAACGTTGCAAATAGTTTAAATAAAATAATTAAAGGGGTCAATCAACATTGTTTGTTCTTATATTTCACATCTCTTTGAATGTTGCCCAATTGAAGATGAAGCTTTAGGAGGCTAAAGAGAGGTTAGTACATGGTTTTGGGCCCATAATAGTTGCCTACAAAATGACAACCTTACACTCAACAATTAAACCTTAAATGATTTTGACTATATTTTCATCAAAATTGCTCCCAAATTGCCATTTGAGGTACAAGTACTACATTTTAGAAAAAAACAAAACATTTTTGGACACATATAACTGTAGAATCTTGTAGTATGCTTGTTTGAAAACATGTGGTAAAAATTTCAGAAATTTCTACCTAGTAGATTGCAAGATATTGGCATTTGAAGTGACAAATATCCTTTTTTGGCCCTATGAAAATCCAGGCAGCTACACTTCATATGGTCACATTTGTATGAAAAAATGTCCAAAATGATAGTTACTCTTTGGATTCAATCTTTGAGGCAAGTTGTCTACATGCTTGAAAAATTTCAGATCATTTGAAATTGTACAATATATAGGAAAAAAGTAGTAAGTACGAAGTGATAAAGAATGATTCAAAACTCTAAATTGTTAAGAATTAAATTATAAAATTGAAAAATGAAAATCCCAATGATTGAAATGTTGTAATCAACAATATATGCCCCAATGTTTTTATTTTTTTTCAAAAATATTGAAAATTGAGTTAAATAAATGACTTCGAAGTTTGTTTTAGATTAGACATTCAATAATGACCTACAAACTCCCATAAACTAAAACTCTTCATAACTTTTGACTCATAGATCAAAATGGAGTGATTTAAAGCTTTCCTAGTATATATAAATCTAGAGAACCAATTTCAAATTTTTCTTTCTTAAGAGAGTGATTTAAAAAAAATCTTTTTTTGTTGCCTAGGGTGCCCGTTAAGCAATGAAAAGTACATATCATATAATAACTTTTTAACCATGTAGTCAAAAGTTATAAAAATTTTTGGACTTTTAACCCCTAAAGGACCAAGGCCTTTTTCTTTGCTAGAAAATACTCAAAACTGCCATTTCTATGGCAAAAGGTAAAAAAAAAATTTCATTGTTTTTTTTTCCACATCTAACCATAGGATCTTACACCTAACTATAATAAAAATGTGTGGAAAAAATTTCAGAATTTTTGACCCCACAAATTGCATGATATCTGCATTTAAAGTGGAAAAAACAAATTTTTCAATACATTGCAGGACTAGATTTTTTAACTTTGAACATTTTCAACTTTAATTTTTTGCACTAGAGAGTTTTGAGCTTTAAATCTTTATAATATAGAATTGAGTTGAAATTTTAGAAAAAATTCAAAATATTCAAAAGACTTAATTTTTATACTTTAAAAAATTACTAAATAGAAGTAGGTAAAAAATAGAAGGAAAATCTAAAATATTCATATCTCTAAAATGAAATTAAAATGTACTAATTCCAATGGTCAAATTATTCTAGCAGAAAAGACTGACCATGTGAATTTTTTTTTTTTTTAAATTGTAAAAATTGCATTCAGAAATGAATCCTACAGGTTACTTTTTCAAGAAAATGCTCTAATTGCTCCAAAAACAAGATTGTCCATAACTTTCTCATAAAAAATCCAAATGGAATGAATCAGAGCTTCAAATGTACACAAAAACATAATCTATGAGGAAAAATTTTAAAAATTAAAAATTCAAATTTAAAAAAAAAATTTGCTACCTTCCATCCCCAGTTTTGAGTTTATTTGGGCATAATTGTTGTTTTTGGGCACCAATTGAAAAAAAGAATTATATTCCCATGAAGTTAATCAATTTTTCTATCTTCAAAAAAAGTTTTAAAAAATAAAGAAATTTTTTCAACCCGTAGGTACCTACCCAAAATCCCATTTGTCCCCCGAAGGGACAATGGTCCTTTAGGGGTTAATTTACTCCTAGGCACATGTCATATTAAATTTTCAAAGAAAATAAAAATAAAAACTCCATTTGTAGTGAGTTGCCCAAAATTTCTATACTACCAAAAAACGTAGTTTAGACATTTAGGGGTTCAGTGCCCACTAGTGTTCTTTGAAAATGTCCAAAAGAATTCCACTTTTAATACTCCAAAATTGCTCTTTGAAAAGGGCTTTGAAACTCATAGTTTCTTAAAAACTAGGAATGCATCAAACTCTACTTACAACACAAAATCACTTTTAAAAATGTTATTTTCAATCTTAATTTGGAACAATTTGTCCAATAGGAAGATCATTTTGGGATGGAGGGACTACTATTTTGATCCTTAAAAACAAATTTAAAGCTAAAAATTAGAATCTAAAGTTATCTATGAGCAATTCAAAAATTGACCAAATGGTTTTTAGAAAAAGGTATTTCTAAGCCTTGCACATGTGCTCAAAATTTGCTATCTTTGTATGATTCAAGGATTGTCGAATTATTTTTCATCAAAATGTCACTAGTTGATTAGAAGTCCATATAGGTTGAAAAACATTACCATTTTTCATTTCTTTTTTCATTTTTTTCCTTCAAAATGGAAAAATGGAAAAATCTATTATCTTGTAATTTTGAATTTTTCTATTTTGTGCATATCTTTCAGAGGATTTTTGAGTCTTCAATTTTGAAAAATTCGTTACTTTCAAAATTCTATTAATTTTACGCACTTTTCTTGATTGTTGAATTTTTGGTCCTATCAAAAAGTTTTTTCATTCAATATGACAATCAAAATCTAACAAATAGTACAAATGTTTCTTATAACTGTCCCCATTAATTTTCATCCAAGGTCTAAAGATTTGACCATATATGTATCTTGCTAGTCTTATTAAAGCATCAATATTTCTACATTTTTTATTGTCATTTTACCATATGTAGACATATAGTGGTTAAAAGTGGCAAAAAATAATTTTAAAAATGGATGACCAAATCTTTGGAATTTGAAAAAATATCTTGTAGAAAAAAAATCAACCTTACAACATATTTTACACTTGTGATTACAAGAATTAGAAGTAAGTAAGTATATTGATTACTCATTTTCAAGAAGTTGAACTTAAAAATTCAAAAGTGATGAATGCTTTCCTCATAGACTTGTAGGTATTGTATATTGGAATTTTAACAAAATGGATGTTTTTAAATTACAATTATTCCAAAAATGCAATTACTAAATTACAAATTGACAATTTCACAATTTTGACACTTTGTGGCAAAATATTGAGTGACTTCAACATACATACATAGTCATTGAATACACATGTTCATAATGAATCCAAAACACTATTTAAGGTAGAAATATCATTCATTGTTTACCCTCCTAAAACCATCTTCTATATTATTAGCAAACTAGAATCAACCACCTCCTAAATAATATGACACCATACAAGATACAAGTAGGTCAATTTTATGTGACTAATTTGAAATACATGTGAGGACAAATTCAAATGTGGTTAGCCAATATTGCAAGAGTTCTATGAAATTAATAATAACTAAAGGTGAAATTGATTTGCACCTAAGTTTAGATAGAGTTACATCTTTTATAAATGGATGGATTTGAATTGTAAGTTGTGTTGGTATATGTTGTAAAGTTCTACAACAAGGCTGCATCATGAATTTTAATGTGTTGTTTCATCCTCATGAATTCATCTACATAATATATATAGAAATATCTATTTTACAAAATTTGGTCATACAACACTTTACATTGAACACTTCATAGATCAAATTTTTATTACTTAATGCCATGTTTTTTTAAATGAAAGATTTGCATATGGATATTTTTTGTATATCAATACTATAGAATTAAAAAAAATTTATCACCAACTGTTTTTTATAAATTATTACGTAAATCCATGAAAATTATTTTTTTAAATTCATCCAAATTAGAAATTTACTTTTTAAAACCCAAATTTGGTGTGCCTGATTGAAATTGCGTAATAATTATGCAAGACTAGAAATGAAAATCCTTCTATTAAATTAGGTTGTTTGTTTGTTCATTTGTTCCGTTGAAATCTTCTAAGCCATGCGTCTCCCGTTCGAGTGTTTGGTATCGTTAGAAAGCCCTTGGCGAGGAGGGATGCACAGGCTTGGTTTCGTGGCATTCTAACCTAAGGCATGAAAGTTATTGAATTTTGAATTTTGAAAATATTAGAAAATTAATTTTTCTTTTCTTTTGACCGGGGCACTCAATTGTATTCTATAATATGCAAAATTCATTGAATGGCACTATTCACTGAAAAGATGGATGCCCTTTGGTTTGCATTAATTGCCCCCCCCCGAAAAAAAAAAAAAAAATTTAGAGACCGATGATTTTGTTTAAGAAAAAATTCTTACCTTTGAAATTGCTATTGATTTCTCAAAAAATCACAAGCCATTGATCTTGTGAGATTTAATCTGAGTTGTCTGAACATGAAATACAACATGAATACCGGATACATACATAGTACTAGATATAGATATAGGATCAACATTGAATATGGGTACCAGATATGAATACAATAAGAGATACAAATACAGATGAAGACCGAATACGAATACCAGATATAAATATAATATCGGATATAGATATAGGAGGAATATTGAATACGGATACCAGATATGAATACAATAATAGATACAAATACGGATGAAGACCAAATACGAATACTAGATACAAATACAATATCGAATACAAATATGGGAGGAATTATCCCATACTGATTGTCACTATGTTGGTTTTTGAAAATTACAAGAGGCAAAAGGAGGAAGGAGTGATTGCAAATGAAAATTTAAAAATCTTTAATGTCCAAAAATATGCCCCAAAATGGAGTCACTTTTGGGTGGATAGTGGGTACCTCTCCTCACTATCCACTCAAAAGATTATGAATGGTAGAATACTTGGCAGGTTAGGATGGACAATTGGTAGTTGCCTGGCACGTACTGCGCTGGGAAGAAACAAAGGACAAGGCGAAACCGAAGCGCAACAACCACGCGATCGATGTTTCCAAGAGATTCCGGTCGCCACCGGACTTGAAATGCAGTCTTGCTCCTGTTCTTGTTCTCCTTGCGAAGCGACGCTGGTCAAGACACTGGTCAAGACAAGGGTTTGGTCTGAGCTGCAGCCGCCTTTCGGGGGTCCCAGCTTTCGCAGACAGCTTGGATATACATATGAAAGTGTTCCATGACGCGATTGACGCCGCTTTGAAGATAAGCTACGATGGTTCCGCGCTGTGTAAGAGTCTTGCAATTGAGCTCGTGCCTGCTGTTATGTGCTTCAATCAATTCTCTGCCTGCTCATACGTTTACAGTGTAGGACTCCATTAATGGTATGGTAGTGAATTGATCGACGCTGGAGTGCGCTTCAAAGAGTTAAGTCTTGTCACGAGCTTTCCATTGCCCATTTCCTCGATCAGTTAAGCGCTAATCAATCTCACAATGGCGGATCACGAAGCTGGTGGCAAGTTGAAGCTGTATGTGCATCTGGGATCCCAGCCGGCTCGAGCAGTGGCCATTTTCTGCAGGCAAGCTTCTAATCTTATTCCTTCGTTCTAACATCCCCTATGGTTATAGAGAGCTTCGCTGAAACGGCATGGATTTCAGTATTCACCTGAAGTTGATATCCTAAGCTTAGTAGATTATCGTTGAGATTAAACAGCGTTGTTTGCCTCAGTTTTGAGGGAAGGGTAATTGCTTAAAAGGCGTTACTTAGGGTTGGTCTTGTGGTCCGTTTTGCAGGGCGAATAACATCGAAGCCCAGGAGATCAAAGTCGATCTTTTGAAACTAGAGGCCAGGAAGCCGGAGTATAAGAGTACGCCTAATTAGCCACGGTTCAGCAATTCGTTCTCATGTTTGAAAGAAGCTGCCTTGTGACGATGCAGGCCTGCAATTGAGGAGCTGGAAACATTCTTGCTTCATTTCTGACAACACTGAAAAACTTAGTAATGTTGATGAATAAAATCAGTTCCTGGCTTCCGTGTTGACTGCGATTTGATAAGCTTCGGTTGTGCAGAAATCAATCCCATGGGCCTGGTTCCGTGCATTAACGACGACGGTTTCCAGCTTTACGAGAGGTATTTGATCCTTGATCGTCCAGCGTGCATTTTCTTCTCACTTCTGAGGGTCCTTCCACATCTTTGTTCCAGTTTTTACAAATTTCCATGTTGGTCAATATTAATATGCTGAGTCCTTATCAGATGAAACCCAAGTTCTAAGATTCTCCTTATGAATCGGTTAAGTTGAATGTTCAGATTTGCGATTGATTCAAAGAAGTTCATCAAAGAAGTTCACTTGAAGTTTCTCCTGTTTGAATGCTGAGATGAATGTGAAATGAGCTTGTTTTGATCAGATGCATAGAAATAGACATGCATTCGCAAAACCTGAAATGAAATACCATCGTGATTCACGAGGAAACATCATACCACGCGATTCCTTTCCATTTCAATTGCCAGCAATCATAATGTCCGCGTTTGTTTGTGCAGCCACGCAATTTTGCGCTACTTGGCGACGACACGCAATGTGGCCGATCATTGGTGAGCATGGCTGATCATGGGTGACCATCAATGATATTGAGTTTCATACTAGCTGCCACACTTATTATCTTGAGAATGTCATACAAATTAATATAACATAAATTAATTCTTCTGACTCGAGAATTCCGTTTTCAGGTACCCCCAGGATGCGAAGAAACGTGCTCTTGTTGATGCTGCCCTAGACTGGCACCATTTGAATCTGCGCAAATACTCAGGCCAGTCATCTGTGCAAATAGGGCTAAACTAATAATGCCTTTTTGTTCTCTTCTTTCATTTATTGATGTGAGTAAGACCACTGTTTCGATGATTGCCCTCTTACTTTTAAGGCCTGAATTATAATCTTCATAAATGACATCCTTGAAAGGCACTCCGCCCACTTTGCAATCTAAGAATGCTGAGTTCTTGGATCGCGCAGGGCAACTGCTCACTAACCGCACCTTGGCGAAGGTGCCTGAATTCGCTGGTTATTACCCAGTCGCGGATTATGACACCCTTGCCGCAGATGCTGAAAAGAGGCTGCGACGGGTATTTGATGAGCTCGAGTTCATGCTGCAAGATGGCAAATACCTGCAAAATGCAGATGAGGTGTCGATAGCTGATTTGAGCCTCGTCTGTGAGATGATGCAGCTACAGGTAAGGATTTCCCAGTCAGGATCACAAATCTCAGGCCGGGTCCGCATCTACTGGCTTCTGGTAGAGTATACTCTTTCCGTCGCTTTTGGAAATCCAACATGTTTAGGATCCCTGCATTATTTTTACTGTGCACTGGAGCTTGTATTGGAAGCTCAATCGACATCTATTGTACTTGCAGGCAATGTGTAGGGCCGAGGATCTGCAGAACCTACTTGGACCTCACGACAAGATTACGAAGTGGATGGTGTCTGTTGAGGAGGCTTTGAACCCCCACTTCAGTGATGTGCACGAGGAGGTCCGAGTTATTGGCAAGCACATTGCGGAGATCCGTGCAAGTGGAGCTGATATCTAAGCAAATTAAATTGAAGGCGCCCACGGCAGCCTAAATGATGTGTCCGCGGAGGATCACCAAAGCAAATAAATCAGCTTGCCAAGTATTTCCAACTAGATTCCTGTATCCTGGAAATCCAGCGTAAGATTTCAGTTCCGAGACAGTTGGACTGATTTCCTTTACCTTACTTGTATTTATTTATATCCTTCTGGCAACCTCAATTCGACTCGGAGTTGAATTGACTTTAGGATTGGTTGTTGAGGGGCTTGGAGTGCTTGGACAAGGCGGGGTTTCCCATTTAATAGAGACGGTCATGGTGGGTAATCCCTTCTCTATCATCCATATTTGCCCAATGTAATGAAATTTGGAGTTTAGTTTCAAAAGGAGCATACCTTTGAAAAAGTTTAAGAAAATAAGGAAATTTTTTCAGCCCATAGGTACGTGCCCAAAATCCCATTTGTCCCTCAAAGGAACAATGGTCCTTTAGGGGTTAATTTACTCCTAGGCACATGGCATATTAAAATTTCAAAGAGAATAAAAATAAAAACTCCATTTGTAGTGAGTTGCCCAAAATTTCTATACTGCCAAAAAAAGTAGTTTAGGCATTTAGGGATTAACTGCCCACTAGTATTCTTTGAGAATGTCCAAAAAAATTCCATTTTTAATACTCCAAAATTGCACTTTGAAAAGGGCTCTGAAACTCATAGTTTCTTAAATACTAGGAATGCATCAAACTCTACTTACAACACAAAAGCACTTTTTAAAATGTTATTTTCAATCTTAATTTGGAATAATTTGTCTAGTAGGAAGATCATTTTGGAATGGAGGGACTACTATTTTGACCCTTAAAAACAAATTTGAAGCTAAATGTTAAGACTTAGGATCCAAAGCGGGCATCCTGCTAATGCTTCCTAATGGATTTCCAATCCAGTTTCAACTCTCTAATGCAACTATTCAAACCCATGTCTCCCTCAATAGAATTCAATCTATGAAACAATAGTAATATACATACGGCCAATCATGATACGTAAAGAATACAAGAACACATATGCCAATCAAGAAGCAACCTGAGAATCAATTCAAGGAGGCATCGGTACCAAGGACTTATCGTTTGGAATAGTTCTTATATTAACATATGTCAAGTGAGGGACATTGCTCCCTCACCAAGCTTTAATTCATGCTTTGTTAACCAACTAAGAATAACTGCTTCCTCTCCTACTAGGAATAACCACTCCCCATCCATCATGGAACCTTGTCCAACTTGGAGTGATGTAGTCGTGACATTACCCCCCCTTTTCAAGGCATAAAGTTTGTGCATCATCGAATCGTCTTATCTAGCCGCTTCTGGATGACGCCTGTAGAAGTTAGCTACAACATTTGGAGCATTGTACAAGTTTCTAGCCGGTTCTCATGAATTCTCCTCACGCCCATATCCCTCCCAAGTAACCAAGTATTGGAGTTTTTTCCATCGGCCTATATGTCGAGAATCCAGAATTCTATTCACCTCCCACTCAATATCGCTTTCTGGAGTCACAATGGGTGGCGGCGGTCTTTGTCATTGACCTGAGATGGTATCAGCTCGATACCTCTCTAGCAATGATACATGGAACACATTGTGTATACGAAGAACCTTTGGTAGTCGAAGTCAATAAACCAAATCAGATAATTTAGCAATAATGGGAAATGGTCCCAAAAACTTGGATGCCAATATTTTAGTGGGCACAATTGTAGAAATATTATCGTATTGAAATAAGACTTTGTCACCTATTTGAAATGACGGTTGCAACTGCACCCCTCGGTCATAGTTGAGCTTTGCTTGGTCTCCTACTATTTTGATCATAGTCTTTACCTCTTCATGTATTTCTTTTAGAAGTCGAATCCTATCCTTTGTTGCCGGAACACTTGAGGTTGTAGGTGTAGCAATTGATAATGGCAGGTGGTACCCATAAGTGGCATAAAATAGCGAAAGAACTGTTGCTGAGTGGATTGAATTGTTGTAGGCAAACTTTGCTATTGGAAGGAGGTTTGACCAATCATCCTGTCGTTGGGTTGTAAACATGCGAAGAAATTGCTCTAGAACTTGATTCACCCTTTCTATTTGACCATTAGATTGTGGGTGGAAAATCGTTGTCGAAGTAGATTGAATGCGGAGAAGTTTGTGTAGGCATTTCACAAATCTAGAAATGAATATTCACTAGAAGAAACCCGTGTTTTTTTTGACATGGGGCCCTCGACGTGGAATGTTCAGGTCTGAACATATTGTGTATGCGGGGAAATTCACATGTCTAGAAGACGGTTTAGGATTTCGGATAGATCTTTGTAGGTGTTGGATTGGACAATACAATTTTCTCCTGAAAACAACCTTATATTAGCATTGACAAGAAGCTTTATTGGGACATGGCTCACAACGAAAGTATGTCCACAAGAGCATCCAAAAAAACAAAGACAGCCACGTCAGCATCATTGAACTTATTTGGAGAGAAATAATTTTCAGGCTATTTTATTGGTTGTCATTAAAAGCTTTGCCCGAGCTAAAAAAAGGGGGATGGTCAGCTTCTAGGCAGGGAAATGAAAAGAAGATGATGACGTGGTGGATGATGTGGCATGAAAAAAAATAAAAATTGGCTGTCATGGCATTTCTAGTGCTGATGTGGTGGATGACGTGGCAGTTTTCCGGAAAAGAGATTGATGTGGCAGACTTTGTGCTGACAGGGTCTGACACGTTAGTACCAAGTCTCTGACAAATGTGGAGGGCTTCTGCTTCTTGTTCATATGCCTATTTAGATGTCCGGATGCTTCTTCAAATGTTTAAGGTGATGTCAATGCGTTATCATAAACGTCTACAATGGTGTCTTATCTTTTTGGTGGACATTGGATTCAATGCTATGATGCTCCTTCTGATGTTTTCAAAGACATGTCTATATCTCTGTAGACGTCAACAACCGTACCACATACCCGTCCTGTAGCATGAAATGGTTTCCTTTCTTTCATATGTTCCAGTAGTCTATTGAAGCGTATACAGTCTCAACAACAAGCAGGAAGTGTTTTCTTATAGTGACATTCTCTGTTGCCATTATCTTGTACCATGTTCAATTAGGAATAGACAACCATCTTCTTCTCTTCATTTGTAAGGCACACACCTTTAGTACATCAAACATTGTATGTAATGTATAGTGCTAACTGTGTTGTTCAAATTCAATGGACAACATGAACTGCTTAATAAAGGAAAAGAGAACTTATCCTTGAACTTTTCAACTACTATTCATGAACAAGAGAATGTGCATGCACTTTGTAGAGATACAGTGGGAGAAAACAAACAAGTCCATGTAATTTCAAAGGACTTGTAATGCAATAAAGATTTAAGCAAACATCGTCAACTACATACAAGAGAATGCAAGATGCATGGTCTATCCAAAGATGTGCCTGTAAATGGCATTTACATATTCTTAAAAAGAAGCAACAAAAAACATTAGTGCCTCAAAGTAATGCTAACCATTGATTGGTCCCAAATGGGCAAGGGGTTGGGGGAGACATCATTGAAGACAATGCTTTGAACCTACAAATGTTGTTGTAAGTGTCTTCGTGCTAGCTCGGTGATGTGTTCAGGGCAAATAGGTGCTATCCTTCATCCTCTGAAGCAACATTGTCACCTAATATGTCTCTGAAGTGTTCAACGTCTTCATTTGGATGGTGTAAAGGGTTTGCTTCTCTTGCCATCGGTTGCAAACCCACAAAGTCTTTGTCGTTGCATACTTGAAGTATCTCTGGCATGATGTGCGCATCATGCTGAATTGTACGTCGACCTCTAACATTTGTACGACACACTACCTTCCATCCAGGGCAACATAGGTCGTTTGAGAAAAATACTTGTTGGCAATGCAAAGGAAAGGCAAAGAAATCAGCATGGACCTTCCTGTCCATGTGATTGAAGTTTGCCACGCTGAAGCCGTATTGATCTCTCTCAATGCTAGGAAGTCGGGCATTCTATGTGCCCCTTACCCAATCACACAAGAGGACTGTGACACAATGGTTTCTATAATCTAGAACCAATATGTCCTCAATGTATCCCACATATTCTTGTGTGGCTTCTATAGGCCTACCATTTTGAAGACCCCAACAAAGTTGGCGGGTGAAACTTGCTACTACAGCTGAGTCTCGTGTGACAAGGTTGTACTCAAAGCTGTGGACAAGGAAATGTTTTCCGTGACAGTACATTTGACGGTGTGATGTTGCATCTCGCTGTGGAGGTTGTGTAAATTGGACAACATCCTCTTCCAGTCGACGTCCAGAAAGTTCAACTTCTGTCACTGCTGACGTCAACCACTTCAAGAAAAGTGGAAAGTCACTGAGTTCTACTGGATACTGCAAAGGTCTTTTGGAATGCAGTCATCTTGATTGTTGACGAAATGCCTCCCGCTGCTCCCACCTGTGGGTCTTCTTTTCGATGTACTCCCTACACAATTCAAGAAGGACATGTTGGTCATTCTCAGAATTGAAATTCATTATGAATGACGGATACAAAATATTTCCTTTCGTTTCATAGACAAGAAAAAACATCTACTTGCATACAATGAACATACTTCTGCTAATGGACATGGAAGACAATTTTGTGGTACTCACAGTCGCCAAACTTCTAAGCATGGGGCATTGTCAATGACTAATGCATGTGCATGCATGCGAAGTTCATTAGATAGTCGTTGTGCTTTAGGCGCCTTGGAACGAATCACTTCATAGTTCATAATGGTGTCTTCTTCAGCATCCCAAACTCGTTGAACAGTTCCTTCATAATCTTTCATGTACTTGGTGCAGAAGCCCAAAGTGTCTTCGTTTCTATATCCCTTAACTATGCTACCTTTTGGATGTGCATAGGTGTGAACATAGTCTTTCAATGTCTTCATGTAACGCTCAATAGGATACATCCACCTACACTACACAAGTCCGCACACAAACAATTGTTCTACAAGATGCATGGGCAAATGTGTCATGATGTTTAAGAAAGTTGTAGGGAACTCCTTCTCCAACAGACAAGTGGCCATGATTACATTGTCCATGACAATGTCTTTGTTGGTCTCCTTCACCTCCTTGTCACAAAGTCTTTGGAACACTTTGCTCATTTTGATGATAGCTAACCGCACACTTTCATCCAAAATGTTTCGAATTGCCACTGGAGGAAATCTACATCACAGCAGACATTATTCCACTACGTACGTAAGCATCTGTGTTGATGTTGACAAACAACATTCGTAAATGTGCATAGACATTGTTAGAGACGTCTCATAGTGCTCATGTCGGAACCATGTGCACAGGCTTGTCTTCAGTGGTACCAAATAATATGTTACCTTCACTTTCTGGGTACAGTATAGTTCTTGTAGATGTCGTACACAACATCTTCCGTTGCAAGTAACACATTAACTGTGCATTACAATGTATTTAAGAATCACTAACAAATTCTGGTCTTCCAGAAACCCTCTAACACATGCTTTTCCAAGTGGACACTATTGTATCTCTAGAAAAGTTTTCAACGACAATGGATGTGCACTACCATTGCAAGCACAAAGTCCGCTATAGACCTATGTGTGCTCTACATTCTGGAACTTTCATGAACTTGTATAGTGGCCAAAAAAATTATAACAGCTATGAGAAATAGGTTCTTCAATGCCTTGTTGCATGAGGACATGGTAGTCATGGGTCTTCATGCAATGTAGTTTGCCATCCTTCATGCGCTTGTGAATTGCACCAATATAGTTCGTTGGGGTTCTGATGTTGCTGACTATGCATATGAACTCAGCTCGCTCTGGCGCTATCAAAACATATGGTGTGTGTGGCATGTGAAAGTCATCATTCCGTCATCGTGGCTCTTGTAACCAGATCTCTTCACGGATTCCAAGTTCTTCGGCATCTACGCGACTGCCTGGAGTATCATTCATTGCAAGCAATGTCTTCACTATATTTTCACAAAAATTCTTCTCACAGTGCATGACGTCCAGTACGTGCCGTTCCAAGAGATGCTGCACTACCAGAGGTAAAATGTGTTAGTACACAACAATAAAAAGATTAGAAGCATTATAGATGATGTTGTCCTAGAGAAAAGAATGCTGACAGAGACATCAATTATAGATGCCATGTCCTATAAAGACGTTCAAGATGACGTCTACAACAACACATCCCTCCATCATCTGCGTTGGATTAGAAAGCATTCCTGTCTTCAGCAACATCCACTTATACATGACATGCGTGTAGTACAAAGTAATGCTCATTACGCTTTCAGGAAATCAATTGACATCAATCGGGTAGCTCTGATAGACCTATTTCGAAAAACAAATGCACACATGCTCACCTGCCAGTATTTCAATTCGTACAAGCTTGACAACCATTTCACCCTTATGAAATGCACTGGATCGTCTTTGGCGTGATGGCGTCCTCTTTTCCACCAAGATCAAGATACACTTGCCGCCATGTAGCATAACGGATGACATCTTGCCCTGTCATTCTTGGAGGCCTAGAACAAAGCTCAATTTGGCCGTTGAAATGACAATTTCGGCAATATGGATGGTGGCGATTCAAATATTGATGGATGCCTCCATATACAATTTTGGAGCCTCTAGTACTACGATCTGCAAGGACATCGCCAGTCTTAGCAATTCTAAAATCAGTTTGTGGACCACAACAAGGACAACCCTTATAACCCTTGCAGCAGAGTCCAGATATGAGACTGTAGGCTGGAAAATTAGATATCATCCACATCAGAAGGCCTCGTATACTGAAATGCCTTTCTCCTTCGGGATGGGAAAAATCTTCAGGCGCTACACCTTCCTAGAGTTGTAGAAGCTCACATACAAGCAGCCGTAAAAACACATCAATGTTCTTCGATGTTGGTGACTACTTCCCTGAAATAAGGATGCACAATGAAATGAAGAACTTCTTTGTCACAAATCATGGTTCAAAGTTGTATATCAAAATTAAGATGGGCCATGTTGACCAGTTTGTGTTGTTCAATTTGAAAGGGTTCACACCATCCAACACAAGTGCCAGATGCAAGTTCCTGCTATCAGCAGCAAAGTTGTCGAAGATGACGTCATGATCAACATGTTTTCAAGCGGGACTATCCACCACCAACCTCATGATGCCATCTTCGCTGACATGCTTCGTCCAGGGTTGACAGGATGGTCGGACGTCCGGGACGTCCAAACGCGGACGTTGTGTCCGCAGCGTCCGATGACATTCGCGGTCCCGGCAGATGCAGCGTCCGCCGGGACCGCCCCGTCCGCCCGGTTTCGGCCGTCCGATCGACACGCGGACTGATGTGGTCCGCATGATCTGGGCGTCCATTGGCGTCCGTGAGGACGGACGTCCGGACATCTGGGTTACGGACGCTATTTTGGGGCGGACGTACTGATTTGTCAACCCTGGCTTCGTCCAACCCCTTAGCATTGATGCAATCTTTGGAGATCAAAATATGCGCCTCAATCTTGGTATCAATGGGAAATGCCGAATGACCTTGGCTGCAATGGAAGTAGAGCCTTCCAACCAACGTCTTGTTCCACACTTAGGGCACAAATTCAAATGTGCGTGTTCCTCTTCATATAGAATGCAACCGTTCAGACAAGCATGAATGCTATTGTACTACAAGTCTAACTTCTTCATAAGCTTCCTTACTTCATAATTACTACTAGACATCTTGTTATTTGATGGAAGCAAATCCGTTGACAAATAACGCAGTAGTTCGTCCGTGAACTTGTTACTGACACGGAAAACCACGCACATATTCATGACAATAATAGTGGTTGATAAAACACTCGTTCTTGCACCAACATAAACAGGAGTTGTTGCATGACTGAATAGACGTTCCATGTCATCCATGTTGTCCATGGCAACATCAACATCTTTGCCATCAATGACATTAGTAGATGCCATTACCTCCGTGTGTATGGCATCACCACGATCAAGGGCCTCCAGAACTTGCCTTTGGATATTGTGTTGGGCATCCAGTATTGGTTTTGACGCTTCTTCCCCACCCCCGCCATCATTATGAACCGCATCTGGTAGCCCATCCTCATCTTGTAAAGGAACCTGAACTTCTTCTACAGTAGCATCCCCATCAATGATGTCGTTGTCGTATGCGAGATCTTCCACCCACATGCCACTAGGAGGATAACCATGAATAGGGTCACCCCCTATCATGGATTGAGTGAGAAAGTTGTCTCTACCCACTTCACTGTAATGCTTCTTTATAATATCAATTTTTCTGCGCTGCGCTCCATGACAATTCTTGCAAAGACAAGGGTACTTCTTCAAATTGAGCTCTGTGGCCACCTTTAACTCTATCTACAAAATCAAGTCACCGAGTGGAATGTGGCGAAGCACTCGTCCATCCGTGTTGATGCGGATGCGGGTGTACCGTCTCTGTTTTGAAGCTCGCATGGTTGCTTCCAATGTCCATGCAAAAATACGCAACTCCTATTGGAAGGCCACAAGCATGGACTCCTTAGCCTTCAAAACACAGAACACGCAAGCAAGAAAGGTAGTATGAGCTGCAAGTATCATGACAATGGTGAACATGAATGCATACAATACTATAATGCACATGTTGAGTTGTCCTACGGACTAAAGCTTCAATGAATGTTTGTCTTCCTAGTAGTATATGTGGATGCTATAAAGTAACCCTGAGCTATAAACCCTTACTCATTCATTACTTGACATTACGGTGACAATGCTTATTACTTGCCTACCTCACTATGTACATGTATATGACATGTGCCTTGCATATTGCAAGGTAGCCTACTATTGCAGTGAAGGCATGAGTCGATTGAAGTGCAAAGAAATGCATGCCAAAGCGTGCAGTGATTGGGAAATACTCTCAAGGAATACTATTCAGACAAGAAAATATAGGTCCACCGAGACTTTTAAAGAAACTCAACTATCTATGACATTGAGCACTAGAATGTCAAGAAAAACGTCTACGACAACGTCATCCTGGATTTCTAAGTCTTGCTGTATAGAGATTGTCTGTTCATTCCATGTTCGAGTAGATGTTTCATTACACATGTGTCTCAATGTTGCAATAGAAGCACAGGTCACGACAATGCCTTTCTAAATGCCTTGCCTTCATATATATGGTTAGTAGTAGTCTTACTTAGTCTTTCTTTGTCACCTTGTCATAGAACATGAACGTTGCTAGGCCAGTGCCCTACGTGTAGACATTGCATGTCCTCAACTGTGTCACATGAACATCCCTACAACATTACAAATGAAGGTGGACGTTTAATCTGACCTTATAACATGAACCCAACTATACAAACACATGTAGCACTCCTAACACATCTGCGTACCAATGGGAATGCAAATCCTTTCCTCACGAATCCTCTTTCCATACAGAACAAACTATAGGAAACGAAGACATCCGTATAGGTATTTTATGTTGGAAGTGGAAAAAAGAAAGAGGACTGTAGATATGGTGGCCACAAGAAATGTTAAGACTTTTTCAGCTATGATCTTGGAGAATCCCTATTCAAACATGACGACTAGCACTTCTTGCTGCAGTGAACGTCTGCTGTAGGCGTACTATTATGTTTTTCTAGACGTCCTCTTGCATTTATATACATGACATACAACATATCATATACGCCATAAGTAGTCCCATTAAGAAGAGTAAGGCATGTATTGACATTACTTTCTACTATTGGTGCTGTAGACAAGAAAGCTAAGAATCTTGTAAGAATAGCCATCATCAATGTAATACATTCATGCATTTATTAATTCAAAAAAAAAAAAAAATTGGTAAGTGCAAACTTGCATTAAAAAAAAAAGGATGTGTGGACACCCCTTTACTTGTAGACGGAACTAGAAGGGAAGCAAAATATTTTTCGAAGAAAAAGTACATGTGGACGTCCCTTCAATTGTAGATTAAAAAAAAAGTAAGTAAAAACTCCCAAAAAAAAAAAAAAAATTGAAAATGACATCTTCACTTTCCTGAAGGCCATAAATAAATAAAGGAAGTGTGAACTGTCCTCACATTCCTTAACTAAATAAGTAAGAACTCCTATAGAAGCAAAAAAAGTGTAGTTCACAACTCCAGTGAAGGAAGAAAAATAAAATAAATGAGAATAACTTTAGAGCAAAAAAGAATAAAAGTCCAAGCTCTCGTACACGAAAAAAAAAGGGAAGTGCCAAGAAGTGTAGAAGAATAATTTATCATACCGAAAAGCACACCAAGAAGGAAAGAAATTAGGGAAGTGAGAAAAAGTGTAGGTAGAAGAAAAGAAAATCATAAGTGGATCCCCCCGAAAATGAAAAAAAAAGAGAAGTGCCAGCAAGTGTAGAGGAGAATAAAATAATAAGCGAAAACGGCCATGAAAGAAGAAAGAAAAAGGAAAGTGAGAATAAGTGTATGGAAGAAAAAAATAATGAGTAAAAATGGCCCTAAAAGAAAAAAAAAATGGGAAGTGAGAACAAGTGTAGAGGAGGAAAAAAACAGGAGGAAAAACAACCTTAAGAGAAAAAAAAAATGGGAAGTGAGAACAAGTGTAGAAGAGGAAAATTGAGTGAGAGAGACAACTTTGTTTTGAAAAGAATATTGTAATTCAAAATTTCCTTATGGAAATAATTACATGTGGACACATTGTATACCCCCAAAAGAAATTTTATAAGCCACAACCCCTATGGAAGACATCTACCACAAATGCACCCCCTGACGTTGATGGGAAACTACTTGTAGTAAACTAGATTTTCCTTTGAAACTGAAAGACTTGTATGCATTCTTTCATCATTGATGTTGAATATGAAGGTTTCAGATTCTACAATAGTTTTCCTAATAGTTGAGCACTTATCATTGTAGAACTGAACATGTGGACTTTTTTTTTCTGTAACTGTCCCACATAGGATATGTTCGAACATGAATGTCCACTTGGACATTTGCATGTCCTGAACAAGATGTGAACGTCCACTTGGACATTGGCATGTTCTGAAAAACACGTGAACGTCCAGCGTGACATTTGTAGAGACATACCAATGTCCAAGCACGTCGTTGTGGGGCGTGTTCCCATTTTCTTAACACGTGTTTAGCTTGAGCGTCGACTGCACGCAGTGAAACCCTAAGTCATTTCAGTGCTTCCTCAACACACGACAACATCATTGTAAATGTGAACCACCTCTAACCAAGAATTGCAATGCACTATGCCTGTTTCTTTAGCAAGAACGACTTCCATTATAGAAGGAGCATCACATCCATTGGATAGCCGCGTTCAAGAACCTGACGACGGAGCACTAGTTGTATTTGAGAACTTTATTGACTAGATCATAGCTGCGGCACTCACCTCGAGAATGGAAGAAGTAGAACTGCCTCCAGCAGTGAATGCAAGTAGTTGCAAGAGTAGCCGTGCTGAAGACAAGAAGGGGGAGATGAAGGAAGTTCCGTCACCTTCTATGGGAGCAAAGACACTCAAGAAGGTGAGTCCTTTTTGGGGCTACTGATCTTCCTCTTCTCTCCATTTTGAACAATGGCTTCTTTTAGGGTCTAGTAGCGTCGTCCTTGAGTAGAAGCATGTGCAATGAAATACTATTGTGGAAGAAAATTTGCGTACTTAGGGTTGCAGGGTGTGGACAATTGGCTGCAGCAGCGCGATCAGAAAGCATCACGGACAAAGAGAATCCAGAGGCCGACGTCGAGCGTGGAACAACGTTCGTGGAGTCCACCAGAAGATGTCGAAGCGCTGCAGGGTCTGCAGCATCCTTGTTTTTTGGAATTTTAAAAATTGAAGGCAACCCTTGTCTAAGCGTAGGGCGTCTCTTCATTACGGTGACAGTAAATGTTCTCACGATGTGGTGGCGGCGACGGAAACACACATCCATGCCTTCATCCACGGACATCCATTGCCAACCTTTCCTCAATTCTCCTCCGCAGTGTCTTCTAAAACGCCTTCTCGTTGTTGTTTTTTCCTCTTCTTGTTGTGTGCGCTGTTGTTGCTACCATTTTGAAGAAGGCATCCCTTCCACAAGTGCTCTTGCCCCTTGGAAAGCCTTTTTCTTGCATTGCCAATTGTGTAGGTTAGCTGTTGAAGCCTTTAGATTTATGGAAGTTTTACTTGTGTTTTGGCTGTAGTTGCTGAGGTACGCACAAGTGTTTCTCGTGGCAGGGTTTGTGTATGCGGAGTTTGGCATGCGGCAGGGATAGGTTTTGTTGTCTATTGCTGGGGATCGCTGCATGCAGCTACCTCGTCGTTCGGGACCACCTCGACATGAACATCTTTTCTTAAGCAGGACTTGTTGTGTCAATTATGTTTTTCTTTTTAGGTCCACTGCCTTCAGTGAAGACGTGTTGCTTCAGCGTGTACTCCAATTGTATAGAAGTGTAGTCCGCAATATCATCGACATACTCACAGGCGATGTTTACAGGGACAGGAAGCCGTCTCGGCAGATGTCCATGGAGATAGAAATAGTGTATAACCCCAGAGAAACTAACCGTGTGTGTTGTTGTGTTGCTGCATGCTTTTGAATAGTTCATTGCAAGGAATTTTGTTTTTGTAATTCTTAGAATACACCTTCCAGGAACGGAGAAGTCACTTCTGCATGTCTCCGTTGGCACTCGCTTGTCCATGCTGAGGCTTGTATTTCTATTCTAGTTGTAGGTTTGGTACTCCGTGTCCTACTGTTTGCCTTCGAGAACGTCAGTGCTTGCCAATGTCGGCATTAGTGTCCCATGGTGCTTGTTATGTCCATGTGGACGTCTAGTTGCTATCTCAGACGTCTAAGAGGACACCAGTATTTTGTAACCGCCTTGGCTTGAAATGTGCATTGTCCTCCGGGATTTGCTTCCACTGTACAAGTAACGTGGTTAAGAGATTTTGTGCACGGTCATTCCCCGCTTTCGACAATGTTAGGAAGTAGGAGGAAATTGCCTTTGAGACGTCCCGTGGAGCCTCACAGCCGAAAGGTAGCTGCCGATGCATCTCCTAGTCTTGTGGAGCTTTGCTGCCGTCCTTCCAGTGAAACGTGCTCAAAGTACAAGAATGATGAGTGGCATGTCCGAAGTCATTGAAGAGAGAAGGGTGACAAGGGGAAAATTGTACCTAATTTTGCACCGCCCAGCAAGCGTCGCAGACGTTCCAATCAGCATAAGGTCGTGGAGGTCGAGGAAGAGCTAGAGGAGGTTCCGGAGGACGAAACGGAGGAGGTAGGAGAGGAAACGTCCACCAAAGTATACTCTACGGAGTCAATGCAAAGGTAAGTGCTAATAGTGAACTTGGAACCATCGTCAGTAAATTATGTTGTACAGTGTAGTGCAATGCTATACAAAGAGGTTGACCACTAAACTTCAAATTAGTTTCACTTAATAATTAGAGGAGCTCAAGGTTGGAATGAATGTGTGACAGAGCACCTTTGAAGACTATGATCGTCTTGTCGGACATTAGATGAGACGTCTTGGGGAGTAGAACACGAATTTGCTTAGACATTCACTGTAGTATTTGACATAAAGGACCACTAACCTATAGTCACCGTGCTTGTGCAATAGTGACTCAAAATCAAGAGGCAATGACTCAGGGGACGAAGAGGACGACATGATAGTCTTGGAGACCATACCTAAACCGCTAGCTAAGAAAGCAACATGAAAAGGAAAGGAAGAAGTACAGTGGAAGCAAATTGTCACGGTTGATAAATGTAGTCAGCCATATGGGAATAGAGCTACCTTCTTGGCGGAAGATGTCAAGAAATTTGCAAAGGGCTTGAATCCCTTCTATGGTTGGGCTGACCAGCCATTAGACAACAAACAGCGCTTCTTTGAACGTATCGTTGCCGGTATGTGATCTCTTTTCTTATTCCATTCTAGAGAGTTCGTTTGGCAGTATGTCTTTATGAACACGAGGATATGTCATGTGTCATGGGATGTCGGATTTGACATCTTCTAAGACAATGTGCTAACATCACAGCTGACTTAGTGGGTTGCATTATTCAATTGCGGTAAGCGTCCAGTACCATGTTCGTAATGGTCGTCTTGTGTCTTGCCATTTTGTTAGTACTGTGTCCTAATTGACGTGTGCAAATTGTGAAAGAGATGAAGACGTTGCAATGTCTTTGTGAGTGCTACCACAAATGCAAAACCACGAATGGAGCATCTTCAAGCAAGGCTTAGAATCTCTTGCACATCTTCTATCTTGGAGGATGCGCATTCATGAGTGTTGTATTGAAGTTGAATTCACTGAAGGAATTTGGTACTTCAATGGTCTTGTCAAAAATTGAGTGCAAATTGCTTCTTGAAGTGCAAATGTTGATTTCATTTTTCTGAATGCAAACTGGGATGTTCGTGGAGTCGCGACAGTAATAAATCCGATGTGGTACCCATAGTTTGTTACCAAGACACTCATCAACGTCTGACACAATTTGATGAAGATGATAGATGCAGGAGAAGCTAGGCCAGTGGACGTCAATAAGGGCATTTGGGACAGTCTTGCTGCTAAAAGGTAGTCAGAAGAAGCACAACAGAAGTCTGCACAAATGCGGTCCATTTCTAAGGGGAAGGGTCAAAGGAGGCACAAATGAGGGCAATCAAAAAGACCATGATTGGTGAATTGGTAAGGAAAAAAATATTTCCATGTGTGGTAATCATGTACTCTTGTCTATAGTCTTGTGTTGTCGTTTCAGTTTGCGTTGCCTTGCATGGTCCTTATTCGTAGTCTTGTGCTATCATAGACGTCTGTAGTCTCCATCGACATACAATGTCTTCTCAGATGTCAAATAAGATTTATATCGTCGACACAGATGTCTGAAGTGATGTCAGTCGTTTGTGGAGATGTTTCCTTGTCCATGGAAAGAATAGGGAATTGAAGGCCTTATAAATGTTAGTCCATGAATTTGTCTTAGTATCATAATTCAGAATCGAGAATATAATGTTGCAGACATTGTTGCTGAAGCGCATACCTTTTGAAGGAGAGGTGAAGGAGGCTACCAAGAAGGAATACGCCCGACGTCTTGCAGAGTCGCGTAAGAGTAGCATGGACTACTCAAAGGACATCCAAGAGTTGCGTGCTTCAACTTTCGAGGTTGAAGGTAGGCTTTCTCAATTGGAGGAGACTATCCGGCAATTCATTCATTCTTTAGGCGACAAGACAGTGCACCTTGATGTGATGATGGCACCACCTGGCGGGAGTGCACACGCTGTGGGCAACGTGACAAAGAAGGTCGCGGAAGATGTGCCAGCGGATGAAAATGTCATTCTAGACGTTTTAGAGGATGCTGAAGCGGATGTGGTTCAGGCAGTGCATATAGTGGAAGACAGTGTTGAAGGCATGGAAGCAGACATTGACTACCTCGTAGATAGCATCAATGATGCTGTTGTGAAAGAATTAGATCAAAACGTCACTGACAACGTTCAGGCAGACGCTATGCATAACGAAGACATCGGTGCTCCCATTGATGTTGGGTAGGGAGGCATAGGCCAAGCCCAGCAATCATTAGAAGTGATGTCAGATCCATACAGCATAGGGGTGAAGATGGTGGCAGCCACCGCCGATGTTGCATCACTAGGCACAACTGCAGAAGTACATGCAACTGAGGTAAATGTGCCTGCAATCCATGTGTTTTCTTCAAGCTTGTCACCTTGTTAGCGATGTTTACGTGGATGTCTTCTAACACACAGTTAGGTTTGTCCATTGTGTTCATGTCACTCAGTGCTTGGATGAATTGGTTGGGCTCATGACGATTGATTAGGTCCTACCTTTACCGTTGGCGGCATCCTCATCTCGATCGCATCGTGTCACAAGAAATACGGTTTCCACTAAGCCAACAAAGTTTGTTGCACCCATGAAGGGTACGAAGGCAACGGCAACGAAGTTTTCTAAGCCCAGCCTTCCTAAGGTAGCGGATGCATCCAAAAAGGGAGGTTCACCACGAAGGAAGTGAAGGTTCAGGTATGCACATGCGTTGGTCATCACTCGCCTTTTACATTCCTATAAAGTTGGCTGCAACATTGTCATTGACATGTAGTCTCTTTCTCTGCAGATTGGCAGTTGCCTTCCCTGACAATGAGATGGGCAGCATGACATCTTAGGAATCCATTGTGCGGCATCACAGTAGACGTAAGAGTCAATTGAAGAAGTAAATGGCATTTGTAGAGTACGTCATCATCTACAGTTGTTGCTGTTGTCGTATTGAGAGGAGTTTGCTTTGGGAAATCACAAGGATTCTGGCTGCTACTAGAAATGACTTGAGGGTAGGGTTTCTAGCTTGATTTTTTCTTGAACCTTGAATCTTCAATAGGATGTCTTCTCGTACATTTGCACCTCGAATCTTCAACACGTTGTCTCTTTGAACCTCGAATCTTCAACTTTCTTGAATCAGCTCCATGTTGGCCTATCTTGTTATGGTTCTAGGGGTTCAAGGGTCAAGGAAGGGATAAAAAACCAGAGGATACGGGACGGGTAGAACGGACGGCAGACCACGAGCTGAACCGTCCGTGAATATGGCTCCTAAACTTTCAAATTCACGGTCTACTGGTAATCAATCCAGTCTCACTATGAGAACGACATAAGCTTCAACCATGTGGGCCATCAACCCCACTTTGTTGCCCACAACAAAAAATGGAGTAAGGCCATGTACACAATGTCAGGCCAAACCTGCGAACAAGGTTTACAATGCAAAAAATTGATAAAGCCACATGTCCACCACACAAATTGACAACGAGCCTCCAAATCTAGCTTGGAATAACAGAGCCACAAGCCACAACATAGGCTAGGTCCTTGTGGAGTAAGTCTTCACTTGATTCTTCAATTCTTCACTTCAAAGTTCAATCTTCAATCTTCAAATCTTTCAATCATCTCTTTCACCCTTATCTCAATCAGCAGTACTAAAATGGACACCTAAAACGTTCTAAAGCTCCACTTTAGGTAAGAGATAGCTCTATTAAAAGCTAATACAGTAAGCTTTGATGCATCAAAATTTCACTTGAAACAAAGTTACTGCCTACGAGTTATGTGCTCTCAAAGATCTCCTACATGCAATTCTAACGGTAGTACACTATTTCGACTTTCTCTTCATAACTTGAGACAAAAACATGGTAATGAGGAGTTTGATAGCTTGATAGAAAGCTAGCAACAAGATCTATATTCTACTTGATTTTCACTTTGTTTGAACAATTTTTGTGATTTTAGGAGAGGCACAAAGTCTTTGCTCCTCCTTTTGGGTAGCAACAGACTACTCCTCACTCAAAAGCCTATAAAATTCACATACAATATTGAAATCAAGTGAAAATACCGCCAAAAGAAGCGCAACACCACCATGTATAACTCCACCAAATTTTGTATTCAAATTCGTCTTCAGCAACATACAACAACCGAACAAAGTTTTGATTTTTTCCACTTTAACACACCACACTCACACCAACGTCGATCCCCCTCGAGACAAGAGAGAATCTCCCCCCCTTCTCCTTCCACATGGGCCACATCAGCCCATGTGAGCATCTATTCTCCTATAGGCTTTCTAAAACTCTACTTTTTCTAAATTCCAAATGCTTTTTTGGGTTCACTAATCCCAAAGTCAACAAAAGGAAGGTAAACAATCAACTACTTTCATCTAATGTGAATAAAATTTAATTGGTGGTAGCCCAAACCCTAAAATAAAGGCTAAAATACATTACCTTAACACCACAAAATCTAATTTCAAAATCATTTGTTTTACACACTTAAGAACTCCAAAACACGCAAAAGTAAAGTAGCAATGTAGTTAGCTCTCCGTTCCACGGTCAATAGATTGAGTAGTCTTTGAAGCCAAAGGTATTGGCCTACTTCACTGGAAATACAGGTGATTATTTGTTCTTCACTGTTGTTTTCAAAACACCCTTCAAACACCATTTGATAGTTCTCGGAAAGCATGGGTTCAGATTCCAAAACGATCACCAAAGACTTTTTATTCAATTGCAAAACTGGTAATAAAGTTTGCTGCTTATTTAGATTTGTTCGTGGTTGAACACGACATTCAGAAGGTCGAGCATCATCTCGCATACGCAGTCTTGATGAAGATGGTTGATTTGGATCAACCGGTAATTGCGATAATGGCAATTGTCAATCGTCAGGGTCTTGTGAATCTATAACTACAAATCCTAAAACCCAAACTATAACCAACTCAAAGTAGAACATGAGAAGCAATACTACTCAGTTCTTTTATTTCTATACCTAATAGCTTTTTTAAGAAGCTTACTTTTGCTTTAAATACTCCAATCACACTATACTAGTTATCTTTATAATAAAATCAAAATGCTAATAATCAAACATATATATATATTTTTTTTTTGTATCAAAAGGTAACTTATATGATAAAAAAAAATAGACTTAGGAACACTGTTCCATCAGTCAATATACCAAACAGCCAATCAATAGTGGTATAAACCACCTTGGGATCAACAACGGCCGCCAAGTTGCGGACTTGGTTGGTTGGAGAAGTCCCCAATTAGTTGCCAGTTGGTTTCGGGTTTGAATCTTGTCGGATTCGTTAATTCAGTATGAGCAGTTGCAACTTAGCACCGCTAGTGAAAGTAGGAAATAACTAGCCAACTAGCCAGCCACCCTATCCCCTTGAGCTAAGTGACAAGATCTAGTACAACCCAAGACCGTGGATTTCTCCACGACTTCCACCTTTTCTATCTCAACCCTTTTCTTGAACTAGGGCTTAAGGTTAATCATTTGATGTTTTTAAATAATATAGTTATTTACAACATGACACCGTAGGTGTATAGGAAGGTTTAGCCTTCTTTTTAGGAAACATATATGTTTGTTTCTCTTCTTCACGGGCTAAAAACCTACCGTGTACGAGAGTTTCCGTGGCACTTCTATGTTTCCATTTGATTTTTTGGACATGCATGTACTTATCTTGTTTTTTGTATTATTATAAGGCTTTTTTGATTAATTTGAAGCATGCATTCGAAATCCTTAGAACCGTCTCATTGCAGAAACACAGCATTCTATTGTTCTTGTATTTTCTCTAATAGTAGAAGTGATGCCGTCATTAACATGAAGATCATGAACGCCGAACACCTGCATCATACACAGTGTCCAAGTAGACATGCTACAGAAACAGTAGAGCGGTCAAGACGACGTCACAGAAGACATCCTTCAATTTCAAAAAAGACATTCATGTAGTACGTGATGTCATCCCAATGGGCATCTTTAGAGGCGCTACACACATACACTAGTCTACACTGACGTTGTCTAAGACGTACTATTGTAGAAAATTATGATATGAAATACACCTCTGCCACCCATATTCACATCGTCACAAACGTTTTCACGAGGACATAGACGTCTATATTTACATGGTCATGTTATCGTTGACATTATCGTCATGAAGCATGAAATGCAGACACCGACATAGTTCCGTCTTCATGACTTTATAGGAACGCAGCACAAGACATCCATACAAACACACGACTATTCTTGACATTGCTTGTTGTTGCTTTTACAAAGGAAGACCTAGTCACAAAGAACATCCAAAAGGGCATCACTAAGTTTGTGTGTATATCGCACCGTGCATCTTCCATACCAAAGAACACATTGTACTTGAGAATGTATGTCATAGATACAACATCCAAAACAACAACACGTCCTTGGATGCGGACATTGAATGTCTATGGCAATGTCTTCCCACACATCCAATAGAACGCACAGACGTCACCTTCAATATCATTCAAGACAAAATTGCAGTCATGTGGATTTGTCTTCTGAGATCTTCATACAGTGACACGTCACCTTTAAATCCAGGCGACGTCGGCATGACACGTCACTGACAGGTAATGGATGAAAAAAAAACCTACGTGGCTTCCCGCCATGACGTGGCATGCAAGTGGCAGCTATATGGCACATTTTCAAAACCTCGTTGACTAGTGTTTTCTTGGACATCAAGTAAAAACATATGCATGTCTCCTAAGATTTTTCATGTTTTTGGTATGTTTTTAACAACGCAAAAATTTGGATGTTTGAAATGATGGAATTTGACATCATTCAAGACATCAACATGTACAATTCCCGTATAAAAAAAAAGACGAGTTTCTTCTAGTGATTGCTCTATGGTCGGATATAATTTCCTCTGGAATCTCGTGATGTTTCCATACGTTATGGAGGTATAAAGTGGCGATTGCCAAAGATTCAATTGTTTCATTCATCGGAATAAAATTTGCTAATTTGGTATTTTTGTCCACAACAACTAAAATAGAAGCAGATCCATTGCTATTCAACAATTTGACAATGAAATTAGCCATGACCCGTTTTCATGGTGCCTCTACTATTGGAATGGGTTGCAATAGCCCATGTCAAGCATGATAAGTGGGTTTCAAACATTGGCACAAGTCACAACCATCAACATATTGGTGCATGTATTTTCAAAATGTGGACCAATAGAAAGTTTTAGACACTAAATCCACAATCTTCGCCCTACCTTGATGTCCCGTCATTGGTGCGTCATGTCTTGAGCGTAATATTTGTTGTTGCATCTCATCATCATCTGGTACAAAAATTGCATCCCAAAAATAAAATATCCCATCGCAAATCTTATAATCTTGAAATTGCCGACAAATGTTCATCAGGGCCCGATTAGGATTATTCATAAAGAATGCCAATATTGGCTTAAGCGAGATATCCTCTCCCATTAGGGTTGACAGGACGGTCAGACGTCTGGGACGTTCAGACGCGGACACTGTGTCCGCAACGTTGTCGTGCTGCAAAATGGCTCAATATGTAAATATATTATAAAATGTCACGTAAGTTTGTTTTGAAATATAAGTAAAAATAAATAAAAAAATAAAAAAATAAAAAGATTGATAAAAGGGAGGGGGGAGATCAGAGGAATGAAGGGGGAAGAGGAAGAACCGTGGTAATAACCACGAAATTTGGAGTCTCTACATCTTCTCGCATGCTCAGGGGGGTAGGTGGCGCCAGCTAGTAGTTACCTGCCTAGTTTTCACTAGCAGTGCCAAGCCATGTGGCCATATGCCCGCTCATACGGATCCAATGGGTTTTGAACCCGGACCGGTGCTATGGCCCTCGAAGCACTTTACCAATTGGACTTTTGCGGCTTGGCGATTGACAACGCATGCAAAAGAGATTTATATCTCTTCTCGATATATACGCATTACATGTTTGTTTTTTATATTTGAGTGAATTTTATTTTGATAATATGATAAATGATGGCATTATTTGAAGAAGCTTCAAGGTGACGCTTTCTCACAATGCAATGTACAAACTATAAAGAGAAGGATTGCCCAAGGCTTCATCAATTTGGTGCAGTTCTTTTGTACTTTCTTTCAATTTGGAGTGAATATGTCGAACTGGAGGGGTTTTTTTGAGTCTCAAGATGAAGAGATTCAACCGGAGCCGGAATTTGAGTTTTCAATGTCTCAACTGCCAACTCAGTCTCTTCTACCAATGAGTCTTGCACCACCGCATGGGAATCCACAAAAGGAAGTTGGGCTTTTTCGACCACCAAAACAACCTCGAGTCGAACTACGTTGGCACAGGAACCTTCAACGAGATGCTCGGGCGTTAGTAATCTTGTTGCAAGTTGGATGTGTTGAACCCGGTAGTCGAGAGGTGACATTTGAAGGGAGCTTTGAAGGCTTGAATGAAGACCAATTCTATTGTTGTCTTAAGCCTATCAAAGGAAGTAGTGGCCACCAACGTTGGTTAGAAGGGCCAGTTAATCCTTTAGCTAAAGCAGACCGTACTGATTATGTAGTAGTTACTATCCGACGCATCCTCAAGTTTTTGCAGATGGAATGATGTTCCTCTTGGAACTCTTTTTTACCTCTTTTAGACATATATTTGAGTTTTAGATTTTTTTATTTTAATATTTTGGAGTGTTTTCAAACTTCATTTGTTTATTTGAAGTTTGGTGAAAGAAGGGTAGAAATAGTTTACCCTTCTGTTGACTTTAGATGCTTTGTGGATAAGAGAATGGGATGGATATGGCTGATGGTGGACTAGGGAGGTTAGCCAATAGTTTTTTAGATGCCTATGTGGCTTAGGTATGGGCTGATGTGGAATTAGAGGGAAAATAAGGGGTCGGGTTCTCCTTCTTCCTTGGAGTTAGTTGTTTGGAGTGTATAGTGTGTTTGGGGAGCGATACCTCAATGTATATTGTAATTTTTTCAATGAAAATTTGAGGGTTTGTACATCTTGTTATCGTGATTCCAAAATAGTATGGCACGTTCTATTTGGACTTGGTATGTTAAAGTTATGAGTGTTGAAGTGAGATAGTGTCTACTGCCTACAAGTTGGGAAGACCGAAACTTTGAAGGTTTGTAAGAACTTTTCTATAGAGTCTTTGGATACGAGATTTGAGTGAGTGGTGTATAAAAAAAAAATTTCTATGAAGTTTTAGAAATCTAGATTTGGAATTTGGATGTGAAAGTTATGGCTTGGAGAGTAAGAAGGTGAAGAGCTGCCACTTGATTTCGAGACTTGGAGGATGTACTGACTTTGACCAAGTATGGAGAACAAGTGATTTGATTTCTGAAGCTAAGATTTGGAGCGAATATGGGTGATGTTATTAGCTTTCCAAAAAGCTATTACACATTCCATTTGGAGCTTGTATGAGATCAAAGCGCTCTTTGAGGTGAAGAAGGGTCAGTTGCCTTGAAGTTTTGTAGGTAGTAACTTTGATTGTGCATAGCAACTAGCTAAATGAGTTTATGAAGATGAAATTTGGTGTACATATGGTGTGTTTTAGTGGCTTTCCGTGAAGCTATTGCATGTCTCATTCCGAGTTTGTATGAAATTGTAGTGGTGTTTTAAGTTAGAAGGTTAATTATAAGTTTAGAAGAGAGTTTGGGTTCGGTTTATATTTAATAAAGGGTTAGAAAAATGGATTTCAAAGGGGATAAGGGGATATAGGAGAAGGGTATGAAGTGGTTAGGGTATATCAGAATAAGGGTATAAGGAATTAAAGCTAATTAAAGGGATTAATTATCTTAATCAAGGTTAATTATTTTAAGTAAGTTTAACTACTCTAATTATAATTAATTAGCTTAACTAAAATTAAGTGGAATAATCAAGATTAATCAAATTAATTAAATACAATTATCTTAACTAACAATTAATTATATTAAGTAAGATTAGTTGTTTTAATCAGGATTTAATTAAAGCTTAATCTAGTTTAAGGATTATAATGTTTTGAGTTAGTTTTTGAAAGACAAGTTATATAAAACATGTACATCGACATGTTTTATCATATGTATATCAAATTATATTATACAAGTTGAAGATGGGAGGCCTTTCGTATATACTGGATGAAGACTTATGATTTTATATGGATTTGAATACCAAATCATATGTTCTACAATCCCCCTTTCCCTCTCTAAATTAGTAGCAGCCAAGAACCCTGCGTTTTCCCAAGGCAAAGAGTCTCAACACGACAACGTCCACTGACATTCGCAGTCCCTACGGACGCAACGTCCGCCAGGACCGCCCCGTCCGCTTCGACTGCCCTGTTTCCCCCGACCGCAAAAATATATTTCATATCTTAGCTTTTACATAAATAGTGATATACAACTCTATTGAATCGCAATTGCAATATAAAAAAAAATCAAAATCAAAATGACTTCACTCTCAATCTCTCATTGGTGAAAACAATCAAAACAAAAAACCCAAAACGGGTTTTTTAAGCCGCCCCGCCCATTCGCCTTCTGACGGCGGGAGGGACGCTGTGTCTGTTGGTGTCCGTGAGGACGGACGTCCAAGTTACGGACCCTATTTGGGGGCAGACGTACTGATTTGTCAACCTTGTCTACCATGGCTATTTTTATGTATTGAATAATTTTAGCATCAATCCAAACGGGCTCACACGCCTCCATGGCTGCTAACTATAAAAGTGGCTTGGGTTCTTCTAATGAATCTTCTAGTATGTCGGGCCATCTTGAAAGCATATTGGTACACCCATTCAACGCCCCCAGCCGATGGTGAATTTCGAAGTTGAATGCCAAGAGTAGTTCGGACCACCATGCCTATCGTTGGTTTAGTTGTTTAGTTGTTAGAAAGTGTTCAAGATTTTTATGGTCAGAAATCACCCAAATTTGGTGTGGAGACCCCTCCAGGTAGACCCGCCATTTATGAAATGCAAGTACAATACCCAACAATTCTTTGTCATATATGTCATAGTTCATCTTAGCTAGTTGCATTTTAGAGCTCCGATAGGCACATGGATGTAGATGCCCATCCTCCCTACGTTGTGATAAAATAGCTCCTATAGCACTGTCTAAGGCATCTATTCCTACTACAAAAGGGAGTTGAAAATCAGGGTGAACTAGTACCGGGGCTTTAGTAAACCGAGACTTGAGTTCCCTAAATGCTTCATCTGTTGAAGAGGTCCATTCAAACCCTTGATCTTTTCATGTCAACGAAGTAAGAGGAATAGTAATTCTTGAATAATCATAGATGAAGTGCTGGTAAAAATTAGCAGACCCTAGGAAAGCCTAAACTTCCTTTACTGATTTTGGAGTGGGCCATTCTTGAATTGCTTGTACCTTATCCTGACACATTTCCAATCCCTTTTCCAAAACCATCATTTCCAAAAATTCCACACAACTTTGGTGAAATTGACACTTAGAAGTTTTAGCAAAAAGACCGTGATGAAGCAAACGTTGAAGTACTTCTCTTACAATTGCCCTATACTCCTCCAAAGTTTTTGAGTAAATGAGAATATCATCCAAATAAATCACAACGGAAATATCGAGTAAATCATAAAAAAATACTCTACATGTGCGCTTGGAATTGAGCAGGAACATTGGTTAAACCAAATGGCATCACCAAATAGTCAAATAATCAATAACATGTTTTAAATACTGTCTTAAATTCATGGCCTCTTACCATTCGCACTCAATGATAACCTTGTCTTATATCAAGCTTTGTGAAAATTTTGGCTCCAGCCAATCGGTCACTTTAGTTAGGAATTAAAGGAAGAGGGTACCGATTCCTTATTGTGACTTTGTTCAGGTTCCTATAATCGATACAAACATGGATGGATCCATCCTTCTTTCGAGCAAATACAATGGGAGCCAAAACCAAAGACTTGGATTAGCGAATCTACCCTTTGCCTAGATTTTCTTCAAGGTATCGTTGAAGTTCTTCGAGTTCTACAGGAGACATAGGCCACAATCCCATGTTACAGGGCTCCTGTCCCTCTTTAAACTCTACCTTCATATTCGACCCACTATGATTGGGTAAGTCACTGGAGGCTTTTTCACTAAACGCCTCCTATAAATCCTAATATTCTTTTGGGACTTGGGAATCTAGTTGTCCCATAGTCTTATTGTTGTCCAATTCTGATATCTCCAAAATATATAGTTCGGCTTCTTTCGCTGAAAGATGGAATGTCGAACCCGACACAAAAGCATGTTTCGGCCCCATGCTAATCAAGTACTCTGGCTGCCCACTGGCTTTAATTCCACCTTTGGCTTCAAAGTCACCCTGCTGTCTTACCTGCAGAGGCGTAGGAGCCTACAGCACAGACTGCCGGAATGCAGAGCCCAGTACAGTTTGTTGGAACATAGGGCCCTATTTACCATCTGATGTTTTTTTTTCCATACTTGCATCTATGCAATGATGTTGACAATACTCCGAGTCAAAAATCACTTGATATTGAGGCCAATGAATGGTGGGGTCATGACAAACAAGCCACGGTGTTCCCAAAATGCAATGATATTGGCCAATGTTTGTGAGATCCGCCACAATCATTTCTTGGTGATTTCCCACTTCCAATTCAAATGTTGCTTCATGAGTAATAAGTCTAGAGTTAATCACTCTCCCATCTATAACTCGAACTTCTTGTAGAATTAATTTAGATTGTATTTTTGCTCCGCAATGTTGAGCAAAATCTTGATGCATAAAGATGCCGGTAACACCCAAATCAATTAAAGTTGTTGTCGCAATCGAGTTGATAAGAGCATCCATAGTCAAATGTACTCCCAGCTCCGTAGTGGCACGCAAGTAATGTGGCGACACAATCTTAGTGGACCACTATGATTGCCGAAGCCTAGAATCATCGACCAAGTCCCCTTTTGAGATTGCACTCGCCGCCGTTTGATGCACATCGGGGTACCAAATGAAGGGCTTCAATCCTGGACCTGACCTTTTTCCGATCCAATTGATCCATCTTCCTCTTCTCCAATAACTGCAAGGGAGTAGGGTTTGGAAAGATTGGTAGGGCATTTGGCTTGCACACACCCATGCAATCCGCAACCCCAACACCTTCCTTGTTTTTGGTATTCTATATGGTCCACTGCAGTCTTTGCCATAGCCATCAACACCAAGGTTGCATCAATCTCCATTGGTACTAGGCCAGAACTCCCTAAGTTAGCTTGAAATCGGCCAGCCTGATCTTGTAGGTGCAAAACTAGGATTGGTGGACGTCGATTTTGGCGCCAAGACCATAAGCGCTCATCAATCCAAGAGGCCATAGACATCCACTCATTCAATCGACGAGGTTGATTTTTTGCAATGGCTACCAAATTAAGAATTTCTTCCTTTAATCCCCCACGAAACCGCGCTACTAGACTTAGCTCGTTCCAATTAACTTGTGTGGCATATTCATTAAACATGGAGATATAATTTGCAATTGATCCCGTCTGTCGGATTCTTCCGAGCCGATCTTCTACTCGACCCTTGCGATAAAAATCTCCATACACAGCAATGACCGCTTCGCAGAAAGCATTATAGTCTACTAATAAATTGTGAAGCCGCCCTTCATCCAATGCTTGAAGAATCGGCATTGCCTAATTCTACATTGCACCGCTCATATAGGAGAGTGCATATGCAACTTTATCTTCATCACAACGGTAGACACGTGGCTTACCTCGGAACACCAAGCGAAGTTGCGCAAACCACTTGTACACTTCTCCACCCTTCTTCCCGTCTTTCAAAGTCCTCACCATCATGTTCTTTCAACCTCAACCGTGTATGATCATTCACTCTTGTAGAGGTAGATGGAGATATTAGATCAAGCTAGCCTACAATGCGCTCCAAAATTTGTTGGACAATATAAGGAATGGCAGTTTGGAACACCACTTGCACTTATTGTTGAATGAAGTTCACCCACTCTCATCCAGGCCCCTCCGACAAGGATTGTGCCGCTTCTTCATTGGATCTTTCTTGAGCCTTAATTAAAGCAAAATCTCGGGGAGTTCACTACCCTGTGCGTAGCAAACTGCGTGAGACCTATGGTAGGCTGCAGTTTATTCATAGGACATAAAATTTATACGCTTTGTAGATGTATTCAAGGGTGTAGGATTTTGTAGAAAAAGTAGTATAAATAATATTGGGTTTACTTTAATGGTTGGCAGTAGGTCATTATTAGAAGTACCATAGCATAATTTTAATTTGGGTGGGAAATTTTTTAAAGTAGAGTCCATTCCCGCCATACAGGCTGTAAGAAAAAGGATGAAAAACAGGCAACTGAAGTGCAACCTGGATGAAGTCATCTGAGCTGATAGCGCTAGGGTTTGAGGATCATCGTTTTGTGTTTGGCTGTGAGTGGGGTTTCAACGGAAATTTTGGAGCTCGTGCTTTGCTGGTGCTTTGGTCGTTTGTTGGTGGTTGTTGTTGTGCCTGCACGTGTTTGTGTTTAGTGATTTCGTGTATTGCGATTGAGTGCTGCGTTGCGTGAGTACTGGCGATTTCGATTTGTTCTGGCGCTTTCGATTTCTCAAACTTCAGAGCTCAAACCCCAGGTGAATGCACTTAACCTCTTCAGCTTTGATACGATTTCTTGACAACCCTGTTCTGCTTGAAATGAGTGCGTCGTTGATGTTGTTCATTGATTTCCGCTTGCAGGATGGCGTTCAAGATTAACTTGTACTTACTCGAGGATGAGACTTCCACTCCGAAGCTCATCGAGCCTCTTTTCTGCGAGTCGGCTGTGCGAAACTATCAATCTCTGCGCGTGATGCTTGAAGACGTGGGCGTCGTAGATGGCGCTTTTGATTTTTGGGATCCCGATTTGAATTGCAGGATTAGGTCAAAGTTGGAGCGCCTCAACCCGATTCGACCTGATGTGCATGTAATTTCTCAATGCGGGGTTGAGGAGCTCGCAAACAAGCGTTGTCGTGTGGGTGATTCCTCCATCGTTTCTGATTCAATTCCCTCGCCTGCTGTGTGTCTTGATTCTAATGAAGTCGATGTTGAGCCATTGGACCCTACATGTGATTCGATAGATCCGGCAGCTTCTTCTAGGGTCAGTAACGCATCATCTGAAGGTGAGCCGAAACTGGCTTCCTCTCTAATTAGTAAGGAAGTGCTGGAATCGTATGCCAAAGCTGAAGCAAAATTGAGGAGAGAGCTGAAAGCCATTTCTCTTGAGGATCATGATTGGCACTTGAAATCTTACGATGTTGGCAATGTCGGTGTTGTGAAGGTTTACTGTTCTGAATGCCGTAAGGAATTTGGTGGTAGTCAAGGAAACCACAGTAATGTAATGGTTAATAACTTGTTCAGCAATTTTAAGAAAAGCCACATGAAGAGCGAAAATCACATTAAGCATTATTGTCGTAATAAGGGTGTTGCTTGGGATTCTCACCTACAGTCGACAACAGCAAAGGGTAAGACTATCATACTTACGCCGAAGGATCACAGATGCAAGCTTAGTACAGGAGGGCGTCCTTATTCTCGAGGGTATCAACACAGCTGCAAAGTCGAAGAACAAACCATTCATTGTTGTCGGAGACCCTGATCAATCTAATGTTGTGAAGAGCTACTAGTATAAGGCTAAGTGTTCTTATTGCAGCAATTTCTTGGCATTGTGCCCTCCCAAGAAGAACTTGGAGGCCAATCTGCTGAACCATTTGGGAGGGACCAAACATGCCCTTGCTGTGGAGAAGATGGACTCTGCAGCATTGGCCAAATCGGCCCTCATTTCTGGGAAGAGAGGTAGACCAACTCGGTCAGTTTCAAGTGGCGTTAGCCAACCCTCACTACACTCTTGGTTCAGACATTCTGACTCCGAAGGGCATGTAAGTGAATCTCCAAACCTTGATGAGTCATTTTTTAAGGCTCTTATGTGTTGGGGTTATTGGAAAGAGAATTGTACGTATGGGCAGAATGTTTACCCCATTAAATCTTTGCTTAATGACCCGCATCCAGGCGGTTGCTGGTATCCAGAACCTTGTGTTCATGCTATTGTGTCTGCATACGGGTCAGTTTCCATAATCTCAGGGACGTTTAGACATGCTGATTGTAGGAGGTTCAGTGTGACGGAGGAACCCTTTGAGAATTTTACTTGTTCCCTGTGTGCTTCCATAACTGTTCAAGTTGATTTTAGAAAACGAGTTGTCAGGGAAGAGAAGAGTATAGAGAAGAGGGGATTGCGGGAGACAAGTGATGGTAGGAGGTTGTCATATCTTGGTACTACTAAGCTTGCTTCTCATAGTAGGGTCATTAAAAAGGAATTAAAGCTTCAGAGGTTGCATTTGGTTGCTGCCAAGGCTAAAATGGTGCAACTGAAAGTGAAAAGGCCGACCTTGAAGGAAAGTGCGAAGTCAGCTTGCACTGGTGATGATCTGCTAAAATTCTGTAATAATATAATTGCTGCTCATCGAACAGGGTCGTTTGGAGGAAAACCGGCCTTGTGGGACTTCATGAAAGATGTTGTAAGTAATTTGAATCATAACAAAAAGGGATTCAGATTTTTTGCCAATTCTAAGTTGTTCTGTCAGGCCATGAAAATCTATGGTGGGCGCCGAATGTGTGACTTGTTCAGCCTTCACTATGGTGGTCCTTCGTTTTGCACAACTAAACGTGAGAATAAGAAGGGTGTCCAGTTTGTTCTTGGTGTTCAACATCAGATTTTTGTGGAGGTTGCGAAAATCTATAGGTCTGCCAAGGAGGCTCATGGAATTTCGGGTCCCGTTCCAATCATCCTTGCTGAGGACGAAACTAAGGTGAAAGCTAGAGTGATGTGGGACTCACGGTTTGATGTATTGCTGGACTTTTGTAGGACAAAAGAAGATCATGTTTGCAAGTCGAACTTCAGACCAGTTGTTGGCTCTGGTGAGGAGGGATACAATGCTGTTGTTGATGCATTTCGATCTAACCAGATGGGGAGCTTTGCCAGGATTGTGGTAGTCAACCCGATGCATGAGAAGTTACCTCACCTAGTTTTGGTGGTTTCCTGCACTTGTGGCAAATTCAACGTAGAGTGGATCCGGGCTCAATGGGATTCAATCGATGTTGCGTGGGAGTCTGCTGAGTGCAAGGACATCATTGGGCCGATTATTGGTCATGCTAGTGATAGAGATAGTAGACAGCGTCAACTCATGCTGAAAGACTACAAATCAGATGAGGGAAGTTGTTTACAAATACAGTGGGAGGGCTGGTTGTTTTCTGCATCACTCGATGACAACGGTAATGCAAGAGGGCTTCACGACCAGGACTACATACACAACGGGAAGAAATTAATCAACCCCCTAGACTCTCATGTTCGTGTCATGCAATTGGGTGGTAATCTTTGTATTTTGGAACACATAGGGCTTATATACCAAAAGTTCACTGCTGATGACCATGGCTTGAAATTGGAAGATGTGAAGCGGACTGACCGACAAAACTGGGCATCTGCGCAGAGGTTATGTGCAACCAAGACTCGAAATTGCCTGAAGATGTTACGAGAGGCAAAGGATGTGCATCAAGAACGCACTTTGGGCACCGAGATGTACTTGCAAATGTGTGCTAGTTATATTGATATCTTCTGTAGTCCCAGGCTTGGCTTGCGGGACCGGATCGTGTTGGCGGCAAAGGTTTCATTTTTTTTCAGAATTTGGAAGCTCTGGCTAACTCATGGCGATCACTCTATCTTTGGAAACACTCGGAATATTATAGCAGCTGATTGTTTTGTTAGTCAGCAGTGTTTCCTTGATATTCAAATGAGCTTCCACTTCGTTGTCTTGTTGATTGTGCACTTTAGAACAAAATATCCCGGTCTTGCTGTTCCATTGCATTTGACAGGCAGTGATAGCTGTGAGATTTTCTTCTCAAAGATAGGAGGGATGGTTGGTCTTGGACGTGCGTATGACTTCAATGAGCTTGTCAACACTGCTAATACATTGAATCATCTGTCGGGTCTTGAGTATGGGCAGAATGGACTAGCATTTGGACGAGTGCACAACAAGATGAAGAACGTGTGGGAGAGTCTGCACCCTTTGCAGGAAGGAGAGTCAAGATGTGATTTGGCTGATTACTCCGAAGTCTCCACAGATGCTGATGTGATTTCAACGTTGAAAGAGGGCTTGAAGGAAGCACAAACAGTCATCCGCATCTTGAACATGGCCCCATCTAATGTAGCAAAAAAAAAGATTGGTTTCTAATGCCGTGGGTTGTTGAGAAGGCGGATTTCAAGAGCTTCGCCCATGTACCTGCACGTAATCCTGTAGCCGGTGAAGATGGTGACACCGAGGTGCTTGCCCACGAAGCGGATGAGCACTCAACAGACCAAGAAAGCGGTGAGTGCCAAGCTGATGATGGCACTGTCCTTGAGGAGGGAGAATTCGATGACGGCCTTGACCCATTGACCGTTGCTGAGTCTGAGGCAAAACACTGCCTAGCTGACATGTTGAATTCTGGGGGGGGTGAGGTAAACATTGTTCCACCTCTTCAGAAAGTAGTGCCTGTGGTTACATTTGGGGGTTGTAATATTTATAAATCCACCTTGGTTTCACAGCTCAATGGAAATCCTTTTTTGTCAAAGGACCGCCTAACCCATGTGAGAAACTCCATCTATTTCAATAACAGTGAGGACTATCTTTTAGCCGTACAATGTAGTATTACTTGTCTGCTTGGTGTAGGTTCAAATTGTGGGGTTTATTTTGTTCAACGCTCCATGACTAGGATATCTTCTACAGTGAAAGCCACAGCAACCAAGAGGTACAAAACTAGACTATCCAAAGGTAAAAACCCATGTAGTGTTCTAACTGGTGTGGATGAAGGAACATGGTGGCTTGGCCGCGTCCAAAAAATCAAACGAAAATATGGCAACAAGTGGGGAAATTCTAGGCAACCGATTGATTTGCAAAATAGGATAGTTAGATCTTCTAACAAAGCCAACACTACCCCCTCTTGTCAGGTTTTGTTAAATTGGTACTCTAAAACAACCAACTCTAGTCTAAAATTCAAGTACGATGCTGCTGATGCCATTTGGATAGATGCTGATTGTATCATTTCTACTGTGAATTTAAGTTATTCAGCTAGTACAAACTTGTATAGCCTTGACATTGAGGACGCAAGGTCTTTTACCGAATTTGCATCCAAACACACATAACATAGAACCGGGTCGTTTAGGAATGTTGCAACAAGCTAGGGCTGCTGGTTCACCTTGCAGGTACAGTGTGCTTGGAAGCTAGTCATTCCTCTGGAGCAGGTCGTCATCGTGTTTGCGCGCTGTGTATTCGTGCTGCGCAAGGTTTTCCCGGTTTGTATTCACTCCTCGCCTTGTGCTTT
The DNA here is from genome assembly GCA_963969395.1 of Pseudoscleropodium purum. Lineage (NCBI taxonomy): Eukaryota > Viridiplantae > Streptophyta > Bryopsida > Hypnales > Brachytheciaceae > Pseudoscleropodium > Pseudoscleropodium purum. The sequence continues at coordinate 25,183,659 of OZ017795.1, forward strand.
CCTTTGTGGGGTTAATCACATTTGCATTTTCCTTTGACTGATTTGCATTGATGATTGTTGGTCGATCAAAAACCGCTCCTTTGATGCCGAGACTGAAAGCGCTTGTTCTATTTGAACTTGTGGCAGGGTTTAGGCGGTCGCGCGGGCAAGGAGATCTGTCGGCGCTCACTTCCAGCGTCTTCCTCGACTCATATCGTCCAGCGCATTTCGAGACTGAGGTGAGTTTATCTACGCTAATTCGCATTTACTTTATTCATTGACCGTCTGTTCGTTGTCTTGTTGGTTCCTTGTGTTTTGTTGGCTGTTTTGTACTGGTTTGTGAAGCTTGCTGGTTTCTATTGCTTGCTGAATTTGCTGGGGATTGAACATGCATCTCCTTGGTGGGTGATTTGTGGGGGATAGGTGATGGCTTCAATTACTAGATCTCCCTTGTGAGCTCCTCGTCTCACAGATCCTGCTGCGAGGAATTATGGAGGATGCAGAAACTCCTCCGAATTCATGCTACTGCGAGGAGTTTAGGCATGTGTTTAGCTTCAGTGTTTACCTCTGTCTCTGTAGGGACATGGACTGTTTGGCTATGGAAGCCAAACTGAACCCTTCTTTTGCACATATATTGTAATAGCGTTGGTTTTTGTGTTCTTGTTGTGAACTTGTTGATTTCTATGTTAGTAGAAATGAAGACTACACTTTTTTGGACAAAATATACTAAGTATAAATAAAATACAGTGTGGTATTTTGTAAATGAATAGTAATTCTAAGTACTCAAACCATGTATAAAATGCCTTCGTGTAGAAATTTAGGTACTTGAAGGGATCCAAAAAAAAACTATAATCCACATAATAGCCCTAGTTAAAATACCCTCCGGTCGCACATGGACCCTTAAATCTCAATAGGAGTGACCTCCCCAAGAGCAGAATAATTCTTTCAACAAAATTCAACCACTTCTAAAGATCAATTGACTCCCAATTGCCAGTCATGTTCAGTAGAACACCCTCCACCATGGAAGCAAGGGCAGTTAGGAGTTTAGGACTTAACCAAATGGTCTTACCAGTTATCTATAAGGAATTCAAAAATTGACCAAATGGTTTTTAAAAAAAGGTATTTCTAAGCCTTGCACATGTGCTCAAAATTTGCTATCTTTATATGATTCAAGGATTGTAGAATCATTTTTCATTAAGATGTCACTAGTTGATTAGAAGTCCATATATGTTGAAAAACATTACCATTTTTCATTTTTTTTTTTTCATTTTTTTCCTTCAAAATGGAAAATGGAAAAATCTATTATCTTGTAATTTTGAATTTTTCTATTTTGTGCATATCTTTCAGAGGATTTTTGAGTCTTCAATTTTGAAAAATTCGTTACTTTCAAAATTCTATTAGTTTTATGCACTTTTCTCGATTGTTGAATTTTTGGTCCTATCGGAAAGTTTTTTCATTCAATATGACAATCAAAATCTAACAAATAGTACAAGTGTTCCTTATAACTATCTCCATTAATTTCCACCCAAGGTCTAAAGATTTGACCATATATATATCTTGCTAGTCTTACTAAAGCATTGATATTTCTACATTTTTTATTGTCATTTTACCATATGTAGACATATAGTGGTTAAAAGTGGAAAAAAATAATTTTAAAAATGGATGACCAAATCTTTGGAATTTAAAAAAATATCTTGTAGAAAAAAAATCAACCTTACAACATATTTTACACTTGTGATTACAACAATTGGAAGTAAGTAGATTACTCATTTTCAAGAATTTGAACTTAAAAATTCAAAAGTGATGAATGCTTTCCTCATAGACTTGTAGGTATTGTATACTGGAATTTTAACAAAATGGATGTTTTTAAATTACAATTATTCCAAAAATGCAATTACTAAATTACAAATTGACAATTTCACAATTTTGACACTTTGTGGCAAAATATTGAGTGACTTCAACATACATACATAGTCATTGAATACACATGTTCATAATGAATCCAAAACACTATTTAAGGTAGAAATATCATTCATTGTTTACCCTCCTAAAACCATCTTCTATATTATTAGCAAACTAGAATCAACCACCTCCTAAATAATACGACACCATACAAGATACAAGTAGGGCAATTTTATGTGACTAATTTGAAATACATGTGAAGACAAATTCAAATGTGGTTAGCCAATATTGCAAGAGTTCATTGAAATTAATAATAACTAAAGGTGAAATTGATTTGCACCTAAGTTTAGATAGAGTTACATCTTTTATAAATGGATGGATTTGAATTGTAAGTTGTGTTGGTATATGTTGTAAAGTTCTACAACAAGGCTGCATCATGAATTTTAATGTGTTGTTTCATCCTCATGAATTCATCTACATAATATATATAGAAATATCTATTTTACAAATTTTGGTCATACAACACTTTACATTGAACACGTCATAGATCAAATTTTTATTACTTAATGCCATGTTTTTTTACATGAAAGATTTGCATATGGATATTTTTTGTATATCAATGCCATAGAATTAAAAAAAATTTATCACCAACTGTTTTTTATAAATTATTACGTAAATCCATGAAAATTATTTTTTTAAATTCATCCAAATTAGAAATTTACTTTTTAAAACCCAAATTTGGTGTGCCTGATTGAAATTGCGTAATAATTATACAAGACTAGAAATGAAAATCCTTCTATTAAGTTAGGTTGTTTGTTTGTTCATTTGTTCCGTTGAAATCTTCTAAGCCATGCGTCTCCCATTCGCGTGCTTGGTATCGTTAGAAAGCCCTTGGCGAGGAGGGGTGCACAGGCTTGGTTTCGTGGCATTCTAACCTAAGGCATGAAAGTTATTGAATTTTGAATTTTGAAAATATTAGAAAATTAATTTTTCTTTTCTTTTGACCGAGGCACTCAATTGTATTCTATGTTATGCAAAATTCATTGAATAGTAGTATTCACTCAAAAGATGGATGCCCTTTGGTTTGCATTAATTGCCCCCCTTCCAAAAAAATAAATTTAGAGGCCGTTGATTTTGTTTAAGAAAAAATTCTTACCTTTGAAATTGCTATTGATTTCTCAAAAAATCACAAGCCATTGATCTTGTGAGATTTAATCTAAGCTGTTTGAACATGAAATACAACATGAATACCGGATATGTACACAATATCAGATGTAGATATAGGATGAATATTGAATACGGATACCAGATATGAATACAATAATAGATACAAATACGGATGAAGACCAAATACGAATACTAGATACAAATACAATATCGAATACAAATATGGGAGGAATTATCCCATACTGATTGTCACTATGTTGGTTTTTGAAAATTACAAGACGGAAAAGGAGGAAGGAGTGATTGCAAATGAAAATTTAAAAATCTTTAATGTCCAAAAATAAGCCCCAAAATGGAGTCACTTTTGGGTGGATAGTGGGTACCTCTCCTCACTATCCACTCAAAAGATTATGAATGGTAGAATACTTGGCAGGTTAGGATGGACAATTGGTAGTTGCCTGGCACGTACTGTGCTCGGGAAGAAACAAAGGACAAGGCGAAACCGAAGCGCAACAACCACGCGATCGATGTTTCCAAGAGATTCCGGTCGCCACCGGACTTGAAATGCAGTCTTGCTCCTGTTCTTGTTCTCCTTGCGAAGCGACGCTGGTCAAGACACTGGTCAAGACAAGGGTTTGGTCTGAGCTGCAGCCGCCTTTCGGGGGTCCCAGCTTTTGCAGACAGCTTGGACATACATATGAAAGTGTTCCACGACGCGATTGACGCCGCTTTGGGGATAAGTTACGATGGTTCCGCGCTGTGTAAGAGTCTTGCAATTGAGCTCGTGCCTGCTGTTATGTGCTTCAATCAATTCTCTGCCTGCTCATACGTTTACAGTGTAGGACTCCATTAATGGTATGGTAGTGAATTGATCGACGCTGGAGTGCGCTTCAAAGAGTTAAGTCTTGTCACGAGCTTTCCATTGCCCATTTCCTCGATCAGTTAAGCGCTAATCAATCTCACAATGGCGGATCACGAAGCTGGTAGCAAGTTGAAGCTGTATGTGCATCTGGGATCGCCGCCGGCTCGAGCAGTGATCATTTTCTGCAGGCAAGCTTCTAATCTTATTCCTTCGTTCTAACATCCCCTATGGTTATAGAGAGCTTCGCTGAAACGGCATGGATTTCAGTATTCACCTGAAGTTGATATCCTAAGCTTAGTAGATTATCGTTGAGATTAAACAGCGTTGTTTGCCTCAGTTTTGAGGGAAGGGTAATTGCTTAAAAGGCGTTACTTAGGGTTGGTCTTGTGGTCCGTTTTGCAGGGCGAATAACATCGAAGCCCAGGAGATCAAAGTCGATCTTGTGGCACAAGAGTCCAGGAAGCCGGAGTATAAGAGTACGCCTAATTAGCCACGGTTCAGCAATTCGTTCTCATGTTTGAAAGAAGCTGCCTTGTGACGATGCAGGCCTGCAATTGAGGAGCTGGAAACATTCTTGCTTCATTTCTGACAACACTGAAAAACTTAGTAATGTTGATGAATAAAATCAGTTCCTGGCTTCCGTGTTGACTGCGATTTGATAAGCTTCGGTTGTGCAGAAATCAATCCCATGGGCCTGGTTCCGTGCATTAACGACGACGGTTTCCAGCTTTACGAGAGGTATTTGATCCTTGATCGTCCAGCGTGCATTTTCTTCTCACTTCTGAGGGTCCTTCCACATCTTTGTTCCAGTTTTTACAAATTTCCATGTTGGTCAATATTAATATGCTGAGTCCTTATCAGATGAAACCCAAGTTCTAAGATTCTCCTTATGAATCGGTTAAGTTGAATGTTCAGATTTGCGATTGATTCAAAGAAGTTCATCAAAGAAGTTCACTTGAAGTTTCTCCTGTTTGAATGCTGAGATGAATGTGAAATGAGCTTGTTTTGATCAGATGCATAGAAATAGACATGCATTCGCAAAACCTGAAATGAAATACCATCGTGATTCACGAGGAAACATCATACCACGCGATTCCTTTCCATTTCAATTGCCAGCAATCATAATGTCCGCGTTTGTTTGTGCAGCCACGCAATTTTGCGCTACTTGGCGACGACACGCAATGTGGCCGATCATTGGTGAGCATGGCTGATCATGGGTGACCATCAATGATATTGAGTTTCATACTAGCTGCCACACTTATTATCTTGAGAATGTCATACAAATTAATATAACATAAATTAATTCTTCTGACTCGAGAATTCCGTTTTCAGGTACCCCCAGGATGCGAAGAAACGTGCTCTTGTTGATGCTGCCCTAGACTGGCACCATTTGAATCTGCGCAAATACTCAGGCCAGTCATCTGTGCAAATAGGGCTAAACTAATAATGCCTTTTTGTTCTCTTCTTTCATTTATTGATGTGAGTAAGACCACTGTTTCGATGATTGCCCTCTTACTTTTAAGGCCTGAATTATAATCTTCATAAATGACATCCTTGAAAGGCACTCCGCCCACTTTGCAATCTAAGAATGCTGAGTTCTTGGATCGCGCAGGGCAACTGCTCACTAACCGCACCTTGGCGAAGGTGCCTGAATTCGCTGGTTATTACCCAGTCGCGGATTATGACACCCTTGCCGCAGATGCTGAAAAGAGGCTGCGACGGGTATTTGATGAGCTCGAGTTCATGCTGCAAGATGGCAAATACCTGCAAAATGCAGATGAGGTGTCGATAGCTGATTTGAGCCTCGTCTGTGAGATGATGCAGCTACAGGTAAGGATTTCCCAGTCAGGATCACAAATCTCAGGCCGGGTCCGCATCTACTGGCTTCTGGTAGAGTATACTCTTTCCGTCGCTTTTGGAAATCCAACATGTTTAGGATCCCTGCATTATTTTTACTGTGCACTGGAGCTTGTATTGGAAGCTCAATCGACATCTATTGTACTTGCAGGCAATGTGTAGGGCCGAGGATCTGCAGAACCTACTTGGACCTCACGACAAGATTACGAAGTGGATGGTGTCTGTTGAGGAGGCTTTGAACCCCCACTTCAGTGATGTGCACGAGGAGGTCCGAGTTATTGGCAAGCACATTGCGGAGATCCGTGCAAGTGGAGCTGATATCTAAGCAAATTAAATTGAAGGCGCCCACGGCAGCCTAAATGATGTGTCCGCGGAGGATCACCAAAGCAAATAAATCAGCTTGCCAAGTATTTCCAACTAGATTCCTGTATCCTGGAAATCCAGCGTAAGATTTCAGTTCCGAGACAGTTGGACTGATTTCCTTTACCTTACTTGTATTTATTTATATCCTTCTGGCAACCTCAATTCGACTCGGAGTTGAATTGGTCTTGTATGTCAATGTTCGGGGAGAACCGTCGGTTAATTCGTTGGTAGCCGGAGCCTTTGGGAAAACAACGGGTTGGGAGTTGGAGTGTGAAAATGGAGGATCCAAAACTGGACATAAAATTGGTGGGATTGGCAACCAATTGGTGTGGAGTAAATGAGAGAAACACTTGGTGTTTTTAGCTCAAAATAGTCTAAATATTGGAGTATTGTGACTTTTGGAATAGAAAATTTTAAAAGGAAATGAAAATTATGGATATTTTATAGAGTATTTAAAAATAGTATGTGTGAAAATGTAGGTCCTATAAAATTTGTCTCTAGAAGTTATGCAAGAAAAAAGAGCAATGGAAATGCAACAAAATAGGTATTCTGGAATTTGATTCTTAAAAAATAGAAAATAATGTAAAAAGATAACTAATAAAAGATCATTTTTTTCTAATTTGAAGATGTTTCTTTTCAGATACTTGGATTTTTGGGAAAAAATTGTCTTCTTTGCACATTTGGAAAGGTAGTGCATTGCAAATACACATGGAAGGTGGATACTTTACTAATCATGTAGGCTTGGAGAAATTAATATTAGAAGTTGTTGTATCCCAATTTTGATCCTCAAATTCCCATTTTTGGATTGGAAATAGGAATAGATCCCCCCAAAATGGCCAAGGAAAACATCCAATAAGGAGTTAGTTTAAAATAATAAACTAATTTTTTTAAATTAAAAAAAAATTATTCACTATCTATAACTACTATTTATACTTTTATTTTACATTTTATAGGAAATTGACATATGACACAAGAGTTATGAGCAAAAAAACACTTGTCCAAGGTCAAGAAGATAGAAAAAAAAGACAAGTGTTTCTTGCAATAACCCTCTACAAAAGTAATATAAGTTGAATATGTAGCCACTACTTTCATTTCAAAATAGGTATATTTTTTAAAGAAGAAGATTTTAGCCTCTGCAAATTTGAAGTTGAAAGAAAATGGTTGGTGAAAATTTGACACTAAAAGAAACAAATTGAGAGATTTTGATAAAGACAACATATAAACCTAGATAGTTATGAATGCACACAATTAAATAAAAACTCAAAATAACCATGTATCCAAAGCATTATATGAGGCAAAAATATCATTCACTTTTTGTCCTCCTAAAACCATTGTCTATATAGCAACCTAAAACCAAACATATGCTAAATAATGAATGTGACTCTATCACTATAAGAGAGAAGGATGTTTAAGTGAATTTTTTTAGTATAGTCCTAAAAATAAGATTATAAGTGATGACCTTTAAAGAGATTTTCAGTAAAAGTTTACTAGAATTACATGTGTTTCGAGTAAAATTTTGTTGAAAATCTCTTTAAAAATCGTTATTTATAATCTTATGTTTAGGATTATACTTAAAAAATTCACTTAAAACAATCTTTTCTCTTGTAATACATACAAAATACAAGTAGCATGATTTTATGTCCCTAATTAAAAATACATGTGAGGACAACTTCTAGTGTGGGTAGCTAGTATTGTAGGAGTTTTCTGAAGTGTCAACTAAAGGTGAAATGAATTGCATATAAGTATAGATAGATTTACATCTTCATGTACATGGATGGATTTGAATTGTAAATTTTGTGACTTTTTGTTCTAAAAGTTTTGCACTAGGGTTGCATTATGGATTTTTTTGTGCTCATAAAATTGTCACTAATCATTCCTACAACACAGCAATAGTTTATAGGGTATTATTTTTCACTTTGAAGTATTGTATGTTTTGTTTGTTTATACCTAAAAAATTAAATATTGAAGGTATCATTATCGGTTTCAATTGCTTATATACCAAAAATTTCAATCCATCAATTTCATGTTTTCAATGATATATCTATAAGCAATTATAGCTTAAGTGAAAGGAAATAGATAATCCTATTTTAAATTAAGGGCTTAAAGATTAGAAGTTCAAATTTTGAACATTAGATGAATGCCTTTACATTCCAAATACACAATTTTTTTTCCATCAATTTTTTGAATATTCTTATATTTGTTTTTCAACACTTGTATAGTATAGATTTTGATGATTTTGCTTTGAAAATATTCTATAATTCAAAAGATACAAATAGATCTACATTCAAAAATAAATTATTTAGTCCAAAAAAGAACCTTCTTAAATGAATTGAGTAAAAAAATAAAATACAACACTTCAAAAATCACTAGTATGATTAGAACTTAATATTTTGAACTTAAAAAAACTATTGAAAAAAAAAATCCAAGTACTCAATCTACAATTGATTTTAAAACAATTTTTTCAACTTTTGGCTTCAAATATTAATGAAAATATTGATTTGTGTAGAATTAGTTGCTCTAACTACGTGAATGTGATCTTTGGATCATGTTTTACAACTAATATTTGAGAATCATCATCAAATTATTATACTAAATTTCATTTTTATCATATATCTTCACAATTTTGGAAATGTGGACTATTCCTTCGTCCTTTAGGAGTTAAGTATTTTTTCTTGCTCAAATGGAAATTCAATTATAGAAACCAAAACTAATGAGCTACCATGTGTGGTCTTGGACAACTACCCTTGCTGGAGGCTACTAACAATAGGTTACGCCTTAATTATTGTAAGAAATGGGACATCCACAATATTACAAGAGAGTCAATAACTTCATCACTATGCCAATCAATTTGGAGCACTTCCAAAACATTGTTCGTGAATTTTTTTGGAGCTTTACGAACTATTTTCTTCTAATTCCTAGAATCAACCAGTTTCTCAAGTACCCATATTGGTTTTTTTATTAAAAAAATTCTAAGAAAATAATTTTTTTAGATTTTTTCATCGTTTTCTTTTTCCACGTGCTTTTAAAATCCTACCAGTTATTTTCTCATTTTCACAAGGGCACTTTGCACTAACTACCAATTTTCTCCAGGCACTGAACTCTCTTCTCTTCACAGGACATTAAATCCTCCATTCAAAGTGGGCCGAGCAACCTAAATTTACCCCTATGGAAAATCCTGAAATTTTTTATTTATCACAAAAAAAAAATTTGCAAATTTTGAATTCCTATTTTTAATCAAAGATCCCAAATTAGGCACGAGAAATTTAGAACTTACGTTAAATACGGCTCAAAATAGAATTTTTTTTACTTTCGCCCTTGGAAAACCTCAAAATTATCATGCTAGGCCCACTTTGAATGGAGGATTTAACGTCCCACCTTCTCTTCCAGCTTCCTCCAATAAAAATTTCCCCACAGCAGCTCTGGAAACAAGGTCAACATGGTCAATTGCCAGGTGGAGGCTGTGGGAATGTTCCACGACAGGTGCACCACAAGGTGATATTACACCAGGCACGCCAAATTTTATGGACTACATGGGTAAATGGTGCACCTTTGTTGCACCTTGCCAAGTAGCCATATGGCCAGGGATTATTGACCCCTCTATTGCCCCACCAGAGGGTAAATGTCAAAAATTGCCCCCCATTTTGTACCACTCAAATTTTGTATTTCATCATGGCCCCTTGCTAAATTGGGGTCTTTGATTGCAAATGCTTGAAATTCTACTTTCAATGTCAGAATGTCAGAATTTGCAAATTTTATCATGTGACAGATACAACATTTCAGGGTTTTCTACCAAAGTAAGGTAGATGGCTGTAAAAGCGCCCCTTTCCTTGCAACCGTGCCCCATAGCTGGTTGTAAAATGGATGGGGGTTGATCTTTAAATGGACTACTGTTGCTCTTGAATGAATCAAGAAAAATTTATTTATTTTATTCCAAGAGCCAATCATTTTCTCCATGGTTCATAATTCGCTTTAGAAGTTGCAGGAGGACAGATTTTAGGAGACCTATGGTCACAAATAGGTACCTACTACAAAAATCTTTAAAAATTCATAACTAATTCAAAAATGCTTTGAAAAATATGAAACCACTTGTGTTACAATCGGCATCCATTTTTCTTTCTCTGAAAAATGAGCTAAAAATACAAATGCTCATGCAAACCTATGAAAAAGGCGGATCAGCCCTTAAGGGGGCGCTTTTACAGCCATCTACCTTAAAACATGAGGCAACAGAGGGGTCAATCCTCCATGGCCGTCACCATGTGAACAGACTATACTGTTCACCCCATTCTCGATGTGAAGACCCACAGTTGACCTCCAGCTAAGCACTAGAAAGATGGCTAATTCTAAGACACAAGAATTCAAGTCTTTCAAAAAATAAGAAATACCAATGTCATATCACAACATACCTTAAAAAAATTAGTTGGCATTGTAAATAATATATTATTGGCATCAAGTGAGGAGGTTGGGTGGAGAGGTTGTTTTATAAAGAAAACCTTTGTCCATCATGAATCCTCAAAGAATATGAGATAAATTGAATATAAAAACTTGATCACTCATGTCAAAACTTAAGAATTGTGTTGAAGTAGAATTTCAAATCTTATTTTGGTATAGTAAAATAAATTTTTCTGAAAATCTTTGAATTAAAAAAAGTTGAGAAATGAAGATAACTTTCATCTCCAAAAATTATTTTGATATTTAGAGCCTCCATTCAAAAGTTATGGAAAAAAAATTCAAAGAGGAAGTTTGAAATTGTCAAAAAAAATTCTCTTCCAATATACCTCTTAATTTTGTTCATAACTTTTGAGTGGAGGTTCTAAATATTAAAATGATTTTTAGAGATGGAATTTATCTTCATTTCCCAACTCTTCTTAGTTCAAAGATTTAAAAAATAAATTATTTTACTATTCTTAAACGAGGTCTGAAATTCTATTTTAAACCCAATTCCTATTTTTACTTAATTAAAAGCGATTGAACTCCTAATAATTCCAATTTACATATACCATGTTAATTGTTCTACCTCCTACCACTCCATATGCCTATAAAAATATTCTTTTGCTGCATACCAAGTCAGAATAGGCGTAAATACTTCGGAAATCTACATTGAGAAAACTCCCACGAGATGATAATTAGTTCTACACAACTTACTTTTGGAAACATAAGATTTACAGTTTAATTTCTTATCTTTAATCAACAAAAGTACATCACTGGCAGTGTACCCCACTTGGCGCGTCCGCCGTGGGGCACAAGTCGGGCAGTGAGGCTCCACTCTTCAAATCCACACGCCAATCGAGCACTTGAAGTGCCCGTTTGGCGAGTCTGCCGTGGCAATGCTTTTGACTCTTTAATTCCAATTAAGTTAACCCCTCACTGCCAAAGGCCGTTTTGGGTTCCCAAAAATCAGTGTTTTTGAAGTGATGTAGATTTAAATGGCACTAATTTATAAAGATCTTAACTGTACAATTTTGTAATGAACATGTTGTAGATGATGTGGTACAAATTTGGAGTCATTTGACCATATAGATTGAAAGATTATAATGATTTAGTGTTGAAAAAAGATGCTTGAAATTTTTCTTAGCAACACAATCGGAGGTGAAATTTGATTTCTAAACTTACTCTAATGAAAAAAAATTTAAACTATAAAGTTATTCAAAACCAACATACAAACACATTTGTGAAAAAAAAATATCAATAAATTGACTCAATGTGTTTGCAAAATGGCTTGCAAATGTCAAAAAATAGGCAAGAAAAGTTGTAGAAAACACATCTAAGGCTGAACCTCCTTCTACTAAAATGCTTCTTAGTCCTTCATAACTTCTTGGATTGATATGAAATTTTGGCCACATAAATTAGACTAGTATGTGCAACTTTCCCCCCAATTTTTTTTATTGGAAACGGACATTGTATGGAGAAGAAATAAGCCGCCAAAGTTCACTGTAATCCAAAAATGTTAGATTTTGAACTTCAAATTGCTCCCAAACATTCAAAACACTTTGAATTTACATGAAAATTTTACCACAATGACTAGACTTCAAAGGAAACATAACCCAGCAAATTTTATTGAAAACAAACATTGGATGAAGGAGATACAACCCCCCGATGTTTCAGCCATCAAATGCAGTTTGGTGGACTCAAATTGAACCTGTGAACTTCGACTGAATTTCAAGAAATCAATACAGGTTGTATTCATCTGAAAAATTTACCATATAAACTAGAAGAGAGAGCACAACTTTTTCAACAAGTTTTATTGAATTCAAACACCGGATGCAAAAGTTATAACACTTTGAATTTGACTTGAAACTTTGTGAGGACACTTTTTGTCCGCTTGGGCGGTGAGGGGTTAAGAGTCAGATTTAGGGTTCAGGTTTTGAGCCGAGATACTATAAAATTCTTCCTTGTGGCCTTCATCCAGTCATACCAAGGTAAGCATCACGCGTTGTCAAGTGGCCTTCCTGGTCAGTACTGGAGTAGGAACGGCAGATGACAAGGAGAAACCGAAGCGCATCAACCATCTCCTGCAAAAATAATTCAACTGGACTTCTTCTTACAAGCGTGATCGATGGTTCCAAGAGATTCCAGTCGCCACTGGACTGGAAATGCAGTTTTGCTCCTGTTCTTGTTCTCATTGCGAAGCGATCGGGGAAACGACACTGATCAAGACAAGAGTTTGGTCTTTAGGCACAAGGCTGCGGCCGCCATTTGGGTCCCGACATTGACCGGCAGCTTGGACATGTGAAAATGTTCCATGAGGCGATTGACGCCGCTTTGGGGATACGATGGTTCCGAACTCGTTAAGAGTCTTGCAATTGGGCTAGCTCATGCCTGCTGTTATGCGCTTCCATCAATTCTCTGCCTGCTCGTTTACACTGTAGGACTTCAACAATAATTGTGAATTGAGCATTGACGCTGGAGTGCGCTTGAAACAGTTCAGTCTTGTCACGAGTTATCCATTGCCCATTTCCTCGATCAGCTAAGCGCTAATCAATCTTACAATGGCGGATCACGAAGCTGGTGGCAAGTTGAAGCTGTATGTGCATCTGGGGTCACAGCCGGCTCGAGCAGTGATCATTTTCTGCAGGCAAGCTTCTAACCTTACTTCTTCTTTCTAACATCCGCCGTGGTTATAGAGAGCTTCGCTGAAACGGCAAGAATTTCAGTATTCACCTGAAGTTGATATCCTAAGCTTAGTACGTAGATTATGATTGAGATTAACAGCGCTGTTTGCCTCAGTTTTGAGGGAAGGGTAATTGCTTAAAAGGCGTTACTTAGGGTTGGTCTTGTGGTCCGTTTTGCAGGGCGAATAACATCGAAGCCCAGGAGATCAAAGTCGATCTTGTGGCACAAGAGTCCAGGAAGCCGGAGTATAAGAGTACGCCTAATTAGCCACGGTTCAGCAATTCGTTCTCATGTTTGAAAGAAGCTGCCTTGTGACGATGCAGGCCTGCAATTGAGGAGCTGGAAACATTCTTGCTTCATTTCTGACAACACTGAAAAACTTAGTAATGTTGATGAATAAAATCAGTTCCTGGCTTCCGTGTTGACTGCGATTTGATAAGCTTCGGTTGTGCAGAAATCAATCCCATGGGCCTGGTTCCGTGCATTAACGACGACGGTTTCCAGCTTTACGAGAGGTATTTGATCCTTGATCGTCCAGCGTGCATTTTCTTCTCACTTCTGAGGGTCCTTCCACATCTTTGTTCCAGTTTTTACAAATTTCCATGTTGGTCAATATTAATATGCTGAGTCCTTATCAGATGAAACCCAAGTTCTAAGATTCTCCTTAAGAATCGGTTAAGTTGAATGTTCAGATTTGCGATTGATTCAAAGAAGTTCATCAAAGAAGTTCACTTGAAGTTTCTCCTGTTTGAATGCTGAGATGAATGTGAAATGAGCTTGTTTTGATCAGATGCATAGAAATAGACATGTATTTGCAAAGCCTGAAATGAAATACCATCTTGATTCACGAGGAAACATCATACCACGCGATATCCTTCCATTTCAATTGCCAGCAATCATAATGTCCGCGTTTGTTTGTGCAGCCACGCAATTTTGCGCTACTTGGCGACGACACGCAATGTGGCCGATCATTGGTAAGCACGACTGATCATGGATGACCAACTATGTTATTCAGATTCTTTGCAGCTACCTATGGGAAGTTCACGTTGGAATCATTCAAGAAATTATAACTCTTCTGACTCGAGAATTCCGTTTTCAGGTACCCCAAGGATGCGAAGAAACGTGCTCTTGTTGATGCTGCCCTAGACTGGCACCATTTGAATCTGCGCATATACTCATGTTAGTGATCCCTGACATGTAATATCTTGATGATTTCGTAATTTCGTGGCTTGAATCATCCTCTTCATAACGTATATCCTTGAAAGGCATTCCGCCCACCGCGGGCCCATCTCTTAATGCAAGGAAGAATCAGGGTAACTATCCCAAATATTTCAATCCTCTCACATTGCCTTTCTCTGACATACATCCTATTTGCATCTGGATTTCAAAAATTTCGAAGAAGGAAGGACCTGACATCAATGACATCAATAGCTCTCTAACCTTTGATTTCAGATTTACACTTGAGCAAGTAAAAGTGGCGTGCTGTTGCATGCCATTTTCCAGCATAGTGATCGAAACCCTTTCATCTCTGGTCTGTTGTATATGTTGTTCGATGAACATTAAGATGGGTACCCTAAACCCTAAAAAAATTTAAGAATGTTGTGTTCTTGGATCGTGCAGGCCAACTGTTCCAGAACCGCACATTGGCGAAGCTGCCTCAACACGCTGGTTTTTTCCCAGTTGGGGATTATGACGCCCTTGCCGCAGATGCTGAAAAGAGGCTGCCCCGGGTATTTGATGAGCTCGAGTTCATGCTGCAAGATGGCAAATTTCTGCAGAATGCAGATGAAGTGTCGATAGCTGATTTGAGCCTTGTCGGTGACGTGATACAGCTACAGGTATGTATTTCCCAGTCAGAATCACAATTCTCAGAGTCTGCGTCTCTTAACGTATGGCAGAGGATATTATTTCCGTCACTTTGAGCATTTTGACCAACATGTAGGAGTGTGCTTCCATCGGGAGATCACTATAGAGGCTGCTGTGGAGAGATCACTTTGGGTACAACTCCCAAACTTTCTTGCGCGCGATCAGATGTTTAACACTGCTTGAATTTCATACGCATTCATTCGAAGTGGGTGATTGCACACTACGTACTATGGAATGGATACCAAAAACAAACCCATTAGTTTCCATCTAAACGAGCAGTGACGATGGACGTTTAGCCAAATCGTTCTTACACTGGCACATTCTTATAATTAATGTAGTCCAACATGAAAGATGAGTATTCTGTTGGTAACAGAGAGCTAGAATGCTAGAGATCCTCAACCGTTGAGAATCAACTGTGCTTGCAGGTGCTTTGTAGTGTCGAGGATCAGAAGAAGCTGCTTGGATCTCGTGACAGGATTAGGAAGTGGATGGCGGATGTTGAGGAGGCTTTGAACCCCTGTTTCGGTGATGTTTACGAATATATCCGTGCTTATGGCAAGCATATTGAAGAGCTCCGTGCAAACGGAGCTGATATCTAACCTAGCTAGTCAAGGGCAAGCAATAAATACATGCCTGCAGGATCATCAAACCAAACCATCTTGACGGTTAATTTCTTCCAGCTTGATGTCAGTACACTTGCCGGAAATCATTTATTTGAATACGTGATTGAATTACTAGTTTAACTGATTATTCTCCTAGCCTTTACGTATCTGGGATTTGCATATGCTCCTGGCGAGCAAAATTCAAGTTCAGTGGAATTGTATTGCATGTCTTTCATTCGCAAATATTAATTCCAATGATAACTTTTTGAGGTGACGTCAATGTGGTTGACTCAGCCCTGTCTATTATCGCTTGCTCTATTCTTTCACCAAACCCTGGGAAATGGCCATATGCAGTTCAAGCTCAATTTGTACTCTCACCATCACACTCACATATTTCTCAAGCTGTAGACAAGTGTGATATTAATGAGTTAGATAGTTGTGAAATGGATGGTGGGCCTTGTGATCCTATGCATTTTTCTAATGCCACTTTCTTAAAGATTCATATAATCACATGCGTTTTGGACTTGTAAGATGTGAAAAAAATTTAAGGAGTTGTATTGGCATTAAAGATGTTGGTTTAAATTGAACTTTCTTTAAAATTCATGCTTTTGATAAACCTCTAAGAATCCATGATAGAACTTTCTTTCAAAGATTTGGTCTATAGGTTCTCACTTAGGTTGCGATGGTTTGACTACTAGTATAAATACTTGAATTTGTCAAAATATCAAGCCATTCTCAAAAATTAAAGTTTGATCAATTAGATAATTTTTGTTTTATAATATAATTAAAATCAAATTTGCTTGAGGAATGTAGCATGAATACTAGGAATGAAAAGCATTGGGATTGTATGAATTGTTTGACTATAGTATCCTATGGAAAACACTAGCTAGACCTTCATGTATCTAGGTTAACTTTGACATAAAAAATTGCAAAATAAAATTGTTCAATGTATTAAAAAAATCATACCTTGTTTGAATGGCATGTTGTCTTTTTTGATAAATTGAACAAGCTCTACATCCTCAAGAGATTTCCACCACTTCTAGCATTCAAGAGTGTAATTCTCCATGATTGAAATATATCCAATAGGAGCATCGAACTAGACATGAAACATTTGAAAGCTCTATAGAAAAATAAGGAGTTAAAACTCATCGTTCAAGAGATTGCACAATACATTTTTCTAATATTCCAACTAAAATAAACATTCTACATTCCAAGTACCTCATTATTGGAAAATGCCATGTTACAAGCCACATATGTCAAATAAAATAATTAGGATAAAATTTGACACCATGTTCACACTCATACATATAAGCTAGTATATTATAGTTTTAAAATGACCATTCCAATCATATTGTGAAAATTACAATTTACAAGAACCTTACTTGTGTTGATCAATAAATAGATCCAACTCGACAAATGAAAGTCTTCATATGATATACACAAAAGTACACAAAAACCATGAAGCTCAAATTTGGTACTCGGGATCACTTAGGGGTTTACACAAATAAAAAAGCCTCACCTTATAATTACATGTCTCATCCAAAAATTATAATTTTTTTAAAATTCATTATTTTCAATTGTTAATATTACAATAATTTTTTTGGAATATGTACAACTATGTTGATCTTTTTCTTTTGACATTTTTGAATATTTCTACCTTTAATTGTGATTTATTTGCAAAAGTATCCCACCTATATTCTTGCCTAAAATGTATAACCATGGTCTTCATACATAAGGATTTAGGGGCAATTTTAGGTATATTTTTTTTTAGTATTTTGAAAATTTCTACTTTTTTTTAGTGTAGTCCAAAAAATGCATTTTAGAAGAAGCTAAAATTCCACTTCAACTATGAACAAGACCCAATGAAAGCATTTACAGTAGTTCAATAATATCATTATTTTGGTCACATTTAGGTGATGTTGCCTTAGTCAAAATGACATTCCACTGTGAGGCTTGCATGCCATGGAGGAAGGATCTTTATCTTCCATCCATGGTTCATTTCTACCATTCAATCTAATACTGGTCTTGTATACATGCTAATGAAAGAACACCACTTATAATTAAGTAAATCACCAACCCTATTGAATTATTCAATGAATAAGTGAAAATGAGTAGTGAAATAATAAAATAAGAGGCATATTGAACTTTTTGGTGAAGAGCAATGACATTTTTTCATAATAGCTATAAATTTATGTGAACTCAAATTGAAAAAGATCAAAATTTTATCTACATTAAATTTTTTTTTAAAACTTGAGAGCCAATTCCATTTGTATTCAACATTTCCAAAATAGTATGCTTTTTAGCAATACCTATAGGTTGCAAGCTAAGAAACTAATGCTAAGTTGTATGTGATTGGTCATTTGCATGTGTATGATACCTTTCCATGTATCATAACATGAACAAAATGAGACTAAGATGAATTGACCCTCCTTGCTCATCTTTCCAAAGTTATCAATTTTTTTCTAGGGATGCATATTAAAAAGATGATCCTCTATTTTGTGCTTGATTACTATAATCTAATTTCTACACCATTCCTATCTAACTTCAAGCCTTTGATTACAAATATGAATTTAAAGTTTCCAAATTTTAGAATGTGCTACAAATAAATAATTCATGTATTTTCTCCAAGGATATAAATAGGGACTAATGAGGGGATCGTTTTGCCCTAGCCCAAAATAATTTGTAAGTGAGTATATTAATTAATTTAGGGTACATTCGCACTAGTGGGTTTGTAAATGTATAGGAAGCTAGTTTTTCTGTCATTGGGTTTTCCTATTTACATTAGCGTTGATTGGCAAATGCCGAACTGACGTGGCTACGAAGGTGGTAGGAGGAAGCATTGGTGGGGACTAGTATGGTTGTACTCCATGTATGCCTAGTAGCATTGTCATCAAGAAGTTGTAAATGGCAAGCAAAAGGATTGAATACATAGATTCCAACGAGGCAAGATTACTTACAGTGAATTGGGGGTTAGAGAGGCTCATTATGCAAATATGGTATCATTAGCTTAAAATATATGCAATAATCAAACGCTGCAGTTCAAGCCTATGCCATGCATGAAACGGTTGGTCTACATCGGGCCACCAAAATTTATTTCTCATAGCAATGGGACGGCGTTTAGCAATTGCAAAGAGCTTCTAGAAGTTCACCACATCTTCAATTTAAACGAAGAAGCCACAATGCTAAAGCACCTGACTAATATTATTGAATTCAATATTAGTTTATGTAGTTGTTCGGAGAGTTGGCAGAGGCATCACAAGTATTTGTTTCAGAGTATATATTTGTGGTAGTTTGAATCATACAATTTGTGTCGCTGATTGAAAAGTAGACCTGCTATTCTTGGACTTGCTGTAGCATCTCATGGTGAACCGCGTGTAGTCGACAGGAGGAGTCAGTGGACCAGCTCCCAGCGATGATCCAACTGTTGGTAAATGCTTGGTATATGCATTGACGTCACTGTCGTCAATCAGTTGGACCATGAAGTTCCTCGACATACTAGCTGTGACCGCATGCAATTTGTGGTGTAAGATGGCAAATAGGCACTGACTACTTCTATGATTGATTTGGCTTAGGTGATCGACTAATCTCTCACACATCTGGTAGTGCAGGATGTGGAATTCTAACTAGTGAAGGTACTAATCGGTCCTCATGAAACATGTGTAGACGTTCCACTTTTTTGTCAAATCGTTTGTGTCTCACTTTTCTGGTCTACAATCTGCATGACTTGATTGCATGGGAGAAGTTGTATTTCAGTAATTGTAATGGAGCTTTTTCTTAGGCATCGTTGACAACGTCCACCACACGGGTGTCGAACATTTGCATGCACTACTTAGCATTGGTGGGCTACATGCGAACTGTGTGAATGATGACGGAGAAGGTCCTTTGAAGTGTGTGTGCAAGGAAAGAGGACCGAATTAGAGTACAAGAGAGGTAAAAACGCTAATTGAAGCAAAGAGGAAGCTGCACTATCTAAAGCAGAGAGTTGTTGATGCTAAAGAACTCATACTGCTGGATGTCGAAAAGTGACAAAAAATTAGTGTGTTGGTTACGGAAGCTGTGGTATCTCCATGTCTGTGTGATGAAATCACATGTAAGGGCAAGTGGAATCAGTTGATTTTGGAGTACAAGAGGATTCTTGATTATTTCAAGAGGAGTGGTACTGGTGATGCTTCGTACTAGCATTTATCTTTTGCACGACGATGATAAGAAAGATTGCCTCGTTCTTTTCCACGAGACGTCTTTGGGAGCATTCATGAGTGGTATGACTAGAGTCCAACAATGCTTCCTATGCATGGACGTGACCTTCTCCAACTTGAAGATACGAGCTTCTAAATCGTGGACATTGGCAGCGACAACGTGTAGCTACAAGATGGCAGTCACAATGGCAATGAGGACGTGGCTCGGCGTCGGCATGGTGATGACAACAATGACAATTTGACAACGTTGACTCAATCTCTGAGACCCATTTTCCGACAATCCAGTGCCCGACATGTGCAACTGGAGAACTTCCCAAGTCGTAGTACGTCTCCTATGCCTATATGGAAAGGATCCTTCCCTGCTAGCGTCACCCCACAAGAGATTAGTCCATTGGACATTGGGTCTCTTAATGCGCTCGACAGGCCTACAAATACAAGAGTTCAAAGGAAGAGTGTCTCAGGCCATACACTCATAGCCAAGGCAACAAAGGAGACTACCAATGCCCTCAGAAGCTAGATGCGGAAGGCTACTGACGTGAGTCAAGAGATTGAGAAATTGAAAATGGACATGTAGCTTCACTAGTTTGACAAACATATGGCGTTCAAAAGGGATTGGGACCTTCATATGAGCGAGAATGCGAAGTTCTCTATAATTAAGCAAGAGGAGGTGGTCATGGCATTGTCAAACATGATGTCCATTTTGAGCGTGGCTTTCTTGCATCAATAGGCGGATCCAATGTCCATATTCCCTCATCTTGCAACACACTTCAATTCCGATGTAGTAGGGTGTAATCAACCATGCCCATGAGCACTGGAGTTCTCAAAGGTGATTGGCCATGAAGAAGCGGACAAAAATGACAATGACTACGTTGTGCCCTGTTCTTCGGCATTGAAGTGATTGGTGTACCTCCAAAGTGTTGTTCAATTCTAAAATTAAGTTGTGAATCATGTGCAAAAGTAGTCAATACTAGTGACAACGTTGTGTATAGTATGAGATTTGAAGTGCAACACTAAACATTCATGTATTAAAGGCATAAAAACTCGAAAACACAAAAAAGGTGGAAAAAAAAGGCTACTGTGGTCATTGTTGAGTTTGTACAGGTTGCAGCATCTATGAACATATATGTACATCTCTCCTAGTGTAGTTGCGGATCTGCACAACACATAAAAAACTAGAAATAAAGACATATGTAAATTTGTATGTATGCAGTTTTCCATTGTGCTGATTTAAAAAATGAGCAATTAAAATAAGAAGTGCAACTCACCCGCAATTTTCAATACAGTGCAATTTATTGGAGAGTTAGGAAAACTCCAAGGTCATCTCACTTCTGTCTACTTGAGGTATAGTCCTACACAATTGCATTAGTTGCAGCCATGTGAACATCATTGGTGTCGCACGTTGCGCCCTCTTCCCACATTCATGTTGCCAACAAACGCTCAAGAATATGCTCAACGTCTTTATGCAATGGCCTCAACAAAACATTGTATAGTATAGCACAAATGACAACTATGTCAGGTATGAAACTGACATGCAAATCAGACTTCCTCTTCAATTTACGAAAAGTTTACTTCAACATAGCGAAGGCATTCTCCATGACTACTTGGCCCTTGCTCAATTTCCTGTTGAACAAACATTGCGAAGTTGACAAACGTGATTGCCCACGGTGTGGTACCAATAGCCATGGCAAAATGGAATATCTAGCATCCCCTATTAAATATAGTGGGAAACCTTGGAATGATGCTTGCCCTCCCCAGAGAGTATTGTGTTGGCCACAATGAAACAAAGTTGAACGGCTTAGCACACGTGCATTGTTTGTAGAGCTAGGCATGCCGACATTTAAGTCTAGGAAGTGCTTATCGGAGTCCACAATAGCTTGGCATGTAATTGTGTAACCCCCCAATTTAAATTGAAAGTAATCTCAAGCACTGACTTGAGGTTTCACAATGGCAAAGTGAGTGCCGTCTATGGCGCCCAACACTACCGGCAAGCCGCAGAGCTGTTGGAAGTCCGCAACTATAGTAACTAGTTGTTCACTTGTAGGCCATTGTATTTCTATTTGGAGAGCGACATTCATGGCATTCACAATGTCATGGAGCATAATGGATATTATGTTCTATCCTACTGCAAAAAGCTCGCTACAAATCAAAAGACTTGCACCTTGACAGAGCTTGAACATGGAGCAGGGAAGTTGAATGACAACGAGAATGGTGTTGCGATACCTTGTATTCCTCCTCTAGATTGATGGCACCAAAAGATTGACCAACAACATGAAGGAGCGTTTTGTCATTTTGAAAATGTGTATCTATCGGGAATCATTGTACAGTACTCTTCAAGAAGGAATTTGGAAAACCATGCTGTTGATCACGGTTTCACCTAGTAGCCTAGATCCTCGTCCATGACACTAAAGCTATTCCATAATGTCCACTGATGGAGTGTAGTTCAGGACACGCCCTATAGATCGATGAACGGTATGTCTGTATTGAGTTCAAAAAATGGGTTGTTGGGGTATGCCTCCTCATCTTTACAGTAGGAATCCAATATGAGCGCCTTGTGACAATTGAGCAACAATACCAAAATTATTGATGCCACTGATAAGATTTCGAGAGGGCAATCTTAAAGATGCATTTTAACATTGTAGTTCAACTTGTTAGAGTGGAACATGAGACTGTAAGTCAATGGCGAGGGCAGAGGAAGTGCAATTCTACGTAATCTAAGATGCACAAGGAAGCGCAGAGCCTGATTCTAAAGAATATATTTGTTGAAAATGACAGAAAGAACTTCTGTCTAAAATTCACGGGGTATGCTCTGTACTTGAGGCTACTATGGAAAAAAGCAAATGCTGAAAATCTTGTAGTTCCTCAAGAACCCTAGACGATTGAGCAAATGAACAACACTTCCCAAATTTGTCAAAAATCACAACATGGCAATTAACCTAGTAACATGACCAATTGCAGTGAAAAATTCTTACTCCTTGTCAGGTTCATTTCTGTCACTACCTTCGTCCTAACTGCTAAGCATGTCCGCCACCAAGAGTGGATTGTTGATGTTTGAGTTCACTAGATGTGTTGGTAGATGCGTTCCTTGTCGTTAATTGCGAGTGATTTTGAGCAACACTTCTTGAAAATTAGCAAATTGTCAACCACGCCTTGGACTCAAAGTCATCTCCTTTGGGTATGTGCATAAATGACAGACACTTCTTGTAGTCAAAACTGCCTGGTTTGCCTGCACGGCATTTTCTTGAAGCCTTCTATGTTACGCCAAGTTGCCAACCACGGCCTAGCACTACACATGTGAACAACTCTCATTGCAAGCCCATATTTCCCTCCTTATATAGACATGGACGGGGGTCCACCCTGCTTTGGCTTTCCAGTACACTTCAATCCTAGCTCTTTTACCATCTTATCTTCCTATCAATGGCCCTTATTTTAGACATGTGTGAATGTATCCTTAGTTTTTTGGGTCGGGGTGAATCAACCCCTTCACTTGTCCCAAGAAAAATGCTGAAATTTTTCATTTGCCACACATGATAAAATTTTCAAATTCTGAATTCATAGTTGCAATCAAAGGCCGCAAATAAGGTAGAGGAGATGAGAAAGATAAATCAATGAAGCACAAAATAGTTTTTTTTTTACATGCACCCTTGGATTGGGGTCAGTTCACCCCGGACGTCTTTTGGGTGATGGGTCAATCTGGACACAAGAACTCTTGGCCAGGTCTTCAATATGAATCTAAAAACTGGCTTTAGTTGACTTCACTACTGCACAGAAGCAAGAAGACAGAAAATGACGAACGAATGATTTTCATCCATCTATTAGAACTCCCGCTCCAAAGTGACGAAGGGTCCCTCAGAATTAGGGTTTGAAGCTCCGAACTGGAGAGTCCGCCTGTTGAGCTCGATCACGCTGCAGGTTTGCATTCAATCTCGTTGCGGGAAGAATCGAGGTATTTCTGCGGATGCTTGGATTCCGATTTCGTGTGGATCCACTGAATTTTAGTTTTTTTCATTATTCGAATTGATTTTGGTGGTTTAGAATTCCGTCGGAGTCGTCAAAGGCGGAGGTTTTGAGCTTTTGATAACGTTTTTGGGTAATTGTGAGTATGTTGTATGCGTATTTTTCGGTTGCTTCACAGTTTTTTGTTTCATTGTCAAGAGAAGCGAATTTAATTTTGGTGTTGTTCCGTTTTGTCGCAGTTTGAGGGTGGCGCGTTGAATTGTGGCGGATTTAGGGTTTATAGTTGGCGGTGCGTTAGCAATGGCAGAGACCGGAGTTGTTCCCAGGAATCGCAATGCACGAGAGGGGAACATGGCGGATGACGAGCATCTTGTCTTTGAGACAAGCGCGGGCGTGGAGGTGATTTCGAGTTTCGATCAAATGGGCATTCGAGAGGACTTGTTACGAGGAATCTATGCGTACGGGTTCGAAAAGCCCTCTGCTATTCAGCAACGGGCCGTGATGCCCATCATCAGTGGTCGTGATGCGATTGCCCAAGCTCAGTCTGGAACGGGAAAAACCTCCATGATCGCTCTGGCAGTTTGCCAGATGATTGACACGGCCACGCGCGAGTAAGTGTTTTATTTTTCCTCTCTGCTCGTAATTCCTTTACACAATTGACTGTTTACATTTTTACCCTGTGACAAGGTCCCTTATCTTCCTCTTGTCGAATTCCGAGGATTGAGGGTTGGTTCAGGATTCCAGTGGTCACATTATTCTGAAATTACTTAGTCACCTAGTGGCATTACAGCGAGGAACTGATAATCTAGACAACTGGGGGAGTGGTGGTTATGGAATGCTAAAATACCTGCTAAGCGTGCTTTTTGTTTCAAGAGTGGTAATCGTTTGTGGATGGGGACATTGCTGTAATATTATAGCTCCGTCTTCTGTTTCTGCTATAGATGTGGATGAGTACGCCCAAATGATGTTAAATGGTGACAGGGTGCAGGCCCTCATTTTATCTCCTACTCGTGAGCTCGCCGCACAAACAGAGAAGGTGATCCTTGCAATTGGTGATTTTATGAGTATTCAAGCTCATGCGTGTGTTGGTGGAAAAAGCATTGGGGAAGACATTCGGAAGCTTGAATATGGAGTTCATGTTGTCTCTGGGACACCTGGGCGTGTTTATGACATGATCAAAAGAAGGACATTGCGGACCAGAGCTATAAAACTCCTCATCCTGGTAGGTTTCGGTGTCGTCACATGTCACTGCACTGTCGATATGGTTTTCTGGTCGGTGTGGTAATGGATGCATGGACTTCCGAAAAACTCTTATTTTGCAGAAAGAATGAACTGCTGATGTTACCGGATGCTTTTCAATTTCTTAATACAGATATTATGAAGTTGTGAATTTGTTGAAGTCTTAAATATCCGTGCTGCTCTCCACATCTTACACTTTCAGCCCTAATTAATGTTTGTTTTGAGTGTTGCTTACAAACTTTTTGTTTTTTCTATTTCAGTGAATCTTGCCTCATCATGTTTCACTGATACTTAGATTTATTGTGGACCTTCAGGATGAATCTGATGAAATGCTTAGCAGAGGATTCAAGGATCAGATTTACGATGTGTACCGTTATCTTCCTCCCGACTTGCAGGTGGGTCTCAGGTTGTCAAATGTGTTGGTTAAATCATTTTTGCCTCTTGTTTATTATTCACGGTTCTTCTTGTTTGGCTGAATTGTATAATTCTGATAGATTACGAAGTCTTTATTCATATGATGACTAAACCAAACACAGTGTTGACTTTGAATGATTTCCCACAGAAACTTTGTTTATATTTTAGTAATGCATCTGAGCTGAATTTTCTCCTATGAATCTTTATTGCAGGTTGTGCTGGTATCTGCAACTTTGCCTCACGAAATTCTGGAGATGACAAATAAATTCATGACCGACCCTGTTCGAATTCTGGTCAAACGTGATGAGTTGACCCTGGAGGTGAACGAATCATCACTTGCCAATCTCACTGTTTTCCTATTATTCTCGTTTAATCTGGTGTACTCATTCCAACTATGTGTATGCTTATCAAATTTCCTACGAATATTCTTACCTTAGTCCCACAGCAATGTCAAATTGCGTACCCTGCATTAGTGATGCATCTTTGACCATGAATCTTGTATCTTTTGAGAATGTTGTTCTGAATGTTCTCATCGATCTGCCATTTACAGGGTATCAAGCAATTTTTTGTGGCTGTCGAACGAGAAGAATGGAAGTTTGATACATTGTGTGATCTATACGATACTCTTACGATCACACAGGCTGTCATCTTCTGTAATACAAAGAGAAAGGTATTTTTGTGATTGTTATGACTGCTTCCAATCCTATTTAGCTGAATATGACTGTATAAATAAGTTTGCTTGACGTGTTCCTTTCTGTGTGCCAGAATTATTGAACACCACTGCAGGTATATCGTTACTCGTTTTACCGGATGTGGACGGTGAGAAGTGTTTAGGATTAGAATCTGTTCAAATTACTGACGAGTGTGATACTGTACACAGGTTGATTGGCTGACGGAGAAGATGAGGAGTAACAACTTCACTGTTTCTGCTATGCATGGTGATATGCCTCAGAAAGAGCGGGATGCAATCATGGCAGAGTTTCGGTCAGGCACTACACGTGTTTTGATCACAACTGATGTCTGGGCTCGTGGTCTTGATGTACAACAAGTAAGTTCAAACTGTTCATTCTTGTTGCTAGTTTTTGAGAAAACAGGAACATAGATGTGGTCCTTCCTTTCAACATTTGAAGACACTGTGACGCGCTGTCTTTGTGGTGAAACACCGTTCAAAGCGTTAAACTTGTTTCTTTGATCTTGTTAGGTATCATTGGTGATAAATTACGATCTTCCCAACAATCGTGAGCTCTACATTCATCGCATTGGTCGTTCTGGTCGATTTGGGCGAAAGGTACGTGCAGTGAAGTTTATTACGGAGAAATGTTTGGTGTTGCTGATGTTACAACTTACTATTTAGTTAAAGTTCAATTTTACTTCCAATCATTTATGCAATTTTAGCTGTCCTTTAAGAATGTTTGTGAGAGGCTCTTATATCTCTTACAAGTTCTAATCACTCGTGCTTTGAATGTAGGGTGTGGCCATCAATTTTGTAAGGAGCGATGATATTCGAATATTGCGGGATATAGAGCAGTACTACAGTACACAAATTGATGAAATGCCAATGAACGTTGCTGACTTAATTTAGTTGCGTTCCATAACCAAGGTTAGCAGGTTGTTTTGAAGTTTTGTTTAGACCTACGTGTGTCTATTGTAAAGTAGATGATCAAGTCTTTTCTAGTTTGAAGGCATGTTAGTCACTTGCTGTTTGTTGTGTTTTGTACTGAACTTCCGAAGTACTGTAGAGTGGCTAACTTGTACTACCGAAACATTTTCTATGGTTATGGCTGTTTGATGTTAGTTTATTGCTCGTTTGTTACACAATTCATTCTATCATATATCATGTGGCTCTTCTTGCCAGGATTCTATTAGTACTCAATTGAACATCCTTTACGCCATCGACGTATCAGATCAGAATTATTCTCGATTGATTTGTAGGAGAGGATGTGGAATTGAACAGAATGACCTGAAGTACAGCTGGATTAAATATCTCCTACGGTCAAGTTTTTTGACGAGGTAGTGATAAGAACCTGTTCAATAGGATCATAAAGATTTCTGTATTGCTGCATTCTCATCCTGAACTGGGAAGTCTATTTCTTCTCTGTGATGGTAGAAAGCCCATTGTTATCTCCTTCTTTGTTGCACATCTTTTCGGGTGGTTTTACACAGACCAGAGCAGTGACCTCTCGAAATCACTGGTACCCGATTTTGTTGGATGTGATGATTGGGGTTTAAATCATGGTACTTTGTATGGTCTTGGTTTAGATCCAAGAGTGAACATATCATCAGGACGTGTAATTAGACCTGATAGAGTGGATCCCAAGATCAATTGAACAGAAAAAATCTATTATTGTGAGATTTTGGGTGTTATTGTCCCTCAAGATTTTAATAGGCCTACTTTAAGGAAGTGGGAATGAAAAATATTCTTAGAAACTTGGAGAACATTATCTACCTTGATCATCTAGGATTCCAAGTCAACTTCTCATCCATGGAGAAAAAGCATCATCTTTGGAGAAAAAGCATGGGTCTTGTCCTAAGTGTAAACCTAACTTGGAGAACAACATATTTAATGGTGAATTAAAATTGACTCTTCTTGTGGTCTTGGTGTACTCTTCTTTGACTTGTTGGATTCATTATTTTCTTTGGCACAAGTATGGCAAATCAAACAATAATCCAAAATATTTTGGTGAGTTTATATAAAATAGAAGATATTTGTAGGTGGTCAAAAACAAATAAGCTTCCTATTGTAGGCAATAGTGGTTGGGGACTATCCTTGTCATTTGGATAGTGATGTGGGTCTTTAATGTTGCATGTATAATCCAAAAATGTCACAATTGTTGTAAAAAGAGCAAATCCTTTGTTATGTGTAAAACTTCATGGCTTGGTTCATTTAATCTTCAAAATTTTTTGTTTTCAGTTATTATCCTAATCATGTCCCCCTCTACTTATATTCAATTTGAGATTGTCTGTTTTTGAAACAGAAAATGTACTCATTCTTTAGGATGACAAAGAGTGAATTGGA
Organism: Pseudoscleropodium purum; assembly: GCA_963969395.1. Classification (NCBI taxonomy): domain Eukaryota; kingdom Viridiplantae; phylum Streptophyta; class Bryopsida; order Hypnales; family Brachytheciaceae; genus Pseudoscleropodium; species Pseudoscleropodium purum. The sequence continues at coordinate 25,212,183 of OZ017795.1, forward strand.
TGTAGTTTTAGCTCATGATTGGGAAGGTGTCTCTTTTGGGATATTCTAACTTCTATTGGATGTTAAAGATTAGGGGTAGTCACAACTTCTTCAATCTTGGTCTAGTTCTTCGAGAATTGGTATATGGCATGTCATGGTTGGTTGTCTGTGGCTTTCAGGAATGCCAATCTCCAACCTTAGAGTTTGTTGGTTCTTCTCCTCCGAAGGTGAATAAACAAGCTTGAATTTCAATTGTTGGAGGTCTTTTGATCTCACACTTCAAGGTTTCCCCTCCCTTCATTGCTGTCTTTTCACTACTGACTTTTACTTCTTTATTTGTCTTGGTTTTGGTTTAGGGCTTCACTATTGTTGTCATCAAGCTTGGTAGTTGAAGAGGTCATAGTTTTATAGGGCTTCACCATTGTCGTTGTCAAACCTAGTGGTTGATGAAGTATTGCACTCTTCCAAACAATTGCAATTTGTTGAAGTTGGAATTAACACTTGAGGTTTTTGTATTCATAGTTTTTGAGACAATAGAATCTTAGAAGCTTTTGCATAGGGTTTTGAGTCAAGACTTCCAAATGCAAGTGTTGTCTTTGGATTTAGTGAAATTACAAATTTTTAGAAATTGTTGTCTCGTAATCATAAATTTGGTGTTTAAAAACATGAGAATGGATTAGGCTCACAGAGATTCGCTCCCCATTGGTTCCTTTTTCCTCTCACCAACTTCTCCAACTTTATAGAAGTTCAATTCTTGGAGTAGGTGCGACTACCCCTAATAGTTCTGAAACTCAGGAATTCAGCAAGAAGAGGTTCAAGAATCTCAGCACACAATTTGCAATCAATAGAAAGCAGGAATCCCTCTCTTGCATTGCCAAGTATGAAAATGGACTCTCCATGTAAATTTCTCCTTCCGTTCTTCTGCTCTTCATCTCCAGTGCTCCACACATTGGATCGTACTGAAGAACTTGTGTCCCCTATTCATTGAGATGGGGAATAAGGAGCATACAACTGTTACACCTAATCACTAATTGTGCTTCATCTGTCTCATGAACTAGGCTGCAACTAAACACCAAGAAAGGTATCCAAACAGAAAGGCATCTTCTGTAATAACTTCAAAAATACTCATGAAACAATGGACCATGTAACCTTCTAAGTTATAGCCAGGAGGTTTCACAATGTTATCGGACATCATGCCAAGTCCTTTCAAGGCACCCTATATCCGGATCTAAACTAATTGCTTGGATGCAGGGCTAACATTGAGCAAAAGGGTGATCAGTGATACCCTTCTTCAGACAAGCTGATGAGAGATTGACACAATTGCCGCGGAACTTGAACGTGGCAGTAAATGATTTGCTTAAAGAGTAATAAATCTTAAGCCTCCTAAAAAGAATAAAACAACTCCAACTTCTCCTGGAGGTGTTTGTCGGACCCCAAACGCGGCGATTTCAAATCTATCCAGATGAGAGGAGCGCGCGCAGCCAGCAACCGACTCATGGACACAATCTCCTCAGTAAGCGGGTGCTTGGCCTGAGGGCGATACACTTGCACTCGGTCCACCTCGTTGCCCTTCATCAAGTAATGCTTGGCAGGAACGACGTTACCCCACCAGTACTCACTCATCACTCTGAAAATGAGTCCCCAGTATCTCTCATCTCTGTAGATTCGGTAGATGGAGCTCCCGTTCACGCACCACACGTAGAAATCCATCCACTCTCTGTCAAAAATCTCCAGCAGCCCTTGCGCTTGCGGCATGTAGTAATGTGGTACAGAAGTCCAGGGAGCTCCGGTTTCTGGGTTGCCCTTGTTATGTGGGCACTTGACTTCTAGAATCCCCCCTTGGCTGTATGCTCTGGAGAGGTTACCATCAATGAGGCCGTCCGGAGATGCGCCAAGCCACCCGTGCAAGTCATCACCCTCCTTGTAAATCTTGAAGGCCATGTGATCCACAAGGTTGCCTGTTAGTTGCTTGTATCGTTCAATGGCGCCGGCTTCCTGGTTTGTACCCCAGATTGTGGCCTGGTTCCCTGCAAAGGGTGTTCGAAGGCCCAGCTTCTCCTCCCACAGCTCCGCCCTGCCCGTTTTCCAGAACCCGAGGGCGTTGCCAAACGCGCTCGCTGTGATGCGTCCTTTGCGCAGGCTGTGCCAGTGCTCAGTCCTTTGTTGCAGGTCTTCCTGGAAAACAACGATCATGTGACGACTGCGATCTATCCTTCTCAGTGAATTTCATGGGACTTAAGGTAGGGACACCAGAAATCGTCACCGAGCAGAGTTTTCACAACGGAGAATTAGGTTGGTCAAATTATTATTGATGTTCAAATAAGCAAATGGAAGACGGTTCGAATGCACCAAAGAACGCGCGCTTTGGACATCATAGGCAAAAGTTATAAAGGATAAAAGTAGATGACCTAAAACCAACATTCGAACAAATGATTCCTCCTTATCAATAAATACCATTTGTCTTAACTTTTTAGGGTGGCAATTATAGGTGCCCCTACCTTGACATTCTTGTAGACCCATGTTCTGTCCCTTGGCTTCTGTTCATCTCAGACCATTTGATTTCTGCCACATAATGAAGAAAGAATGTGCCTGTGGGATTTCTGGGACAACCTCGAACTCAAAGCTTGTGAATAGTGAAAGTGGGGATCAGAGCCCTCAAATCCCTAATGCAAAGAACCCTCCCAAGACTCTTCAAGAATGTTAAGGATCAAACATTCAGTTAATAAACGTGCCACTGTACATAGGTCGTCAATAACACTTACTGGAAGGGCAAGCGCGGATTCACCTCCAACAGACTGAAGCTCCAGCCCAGCTTTGCCAGCGTCCGCAGCTAAGCCTGTCACATCACTGCTCAAGCATGAAGATGCCATTTGTAAGGGCACTTTTTCGTTCTTTTCCCTCAGCTATTGATTCCAACAAAAAGAGTAAAAACAAAAAGTGCCATCATGTCAAAAAGAACATTAGAGCACATACCCCAAACCACTTGGTAGACTCGAAACAACAGCGGAACACTGAGTGACCACAAGAGTACTGCAATGCCTTCTCATGGATCTTCCCTTCCTCCACAGCCCCTTCGAAAAACATCCTGTATGACGATCCAAGAACAGGGGAGCCATGAAACAACGAGCTTCGAATCTCAGGCAATTCAAAAAATCTAATTCACGTACAAGTAAAATCAACACCATAACCTCGACATAGTGTGTCCTTGCAAACCATTGTACCTATAATCATGAAAACATACTCAGCTGCAAAGGCGAGGTACCTTGAGAAAACAAAGAGCAATGCCTGGGATGCGAAACAGCTTCAAACGCCGCATCCCTTGGTACCAGGCTTCCTGTGCATGCTTCCACGGGACCATTAGCAGAACTCACAACCCTAATTTCCCCACCGGATGCATCACGTGCCACTAGCTCAACACAGTAAGCTCTCGCACTTGAAAAAAGTTCGCCAGCAACGTCAAGCCTCTTCGAAACGACGCCGCTGGGCTGCGAGTGCAGAATTTGGTTCAATTTTCGCCAATTCCCAGGAAACACAACCAGAAGCTTCAACTCGGCGATAAATGGTGAAGGGGACTTACTGGTGAGAGCAGACGGCGGTCTCGAGAGCTGGCCGTAGAGAGGCGGCATTGGGGGAACAAGCAGTGCCCGAAAAACACTGAACCATCCACACCGCAAATTCCAAACCTGTAAGAATCCCAGACGGACTCCGCCTTACGAATTCAAAATTGCCTAAAACCCCAAAACATCCAGAACCCACCGTCCGAAAACAAATTCACATTTGAAATCGGATGCGAAATCGTGCTTTGGACAAGAATCGGGTGTTCCCAAAAACGTTCCCAGAAGTTCTAGTAACGTCTTCTGCTGTTCCCGAGCGAGTTCCCCTCCGCTTTGGTGGGCGGGTGAAGAAATCATGAGTGCCGACTTTCAACCTCGCCGAATCGTAATTTAGGTCTTCTAGTGTGCTTTTCAGATGGTGGCGACTCGAAGGTGCGGCACTGTAGCGATTGATTCTTTCAGTGAGGATGATGCGCTTAGAGGGAGAAATCGACAGGCCAGGTGTGGCTTGTGTTGTCGACGGTTCGTTAGTTGGCGCTGTGATTGTGAAAACAGGGGACACCGCAGGAATTGGTTCGGAGATGACGGATCACGCGGTGGTCTGAAGTATTCTGGGACGATAGACCTTGAAAGAAATTATCTGTGGCAGGTATGTTGTGAAAAAGCTTCTTGGCGGCGGCAATTGAAGGTTTGCTGCCGCGTCTATGTGTGTTTGATGAATTTTGGTGACGGTTAGGATTATCTAATTGCACTCTTGGAGCGGTGTTACTTTTTATTATCAGAAGACCGCGATCGGCAGCTCCTTGCACTTGAGAAGGAAACAATGGTGGTAGCTTAGTGCACATTACATACAGTGGAACGTTAGTGGCAAGAAGTCTGAGAAGTTTTCGATGCGAGTGTCTTAGAAGCCGAAAACGTCTGCGTGTCGTGGAAATCGTGCAGACGGGAACGAGAATTTGATTTCGTCTCGTTCCGTTCTCGTCCTTGTGGATCAATAGCTGCCGTCTTCAGTGTTCGTAAAACCACGGGGTAAACGATACAAGAGAGAAAGATTGCACACGCTGGCATACAAGTCGAGCCTCTAGTAGGACAGGGAATACAGAATGGCTACGAAAATGGCGCGGTACAACGCTGGACGGGGAAATGCGTGGTGCTGTCTGTCGATCTTGCTGGCTTGGCTACTGGGAGCAGTAACGACTTTGAAATTCGCTTCCGTGAGCAGTAGCCTCTGCTTCTCTTTTGTGAGCGAAGAAAATGTTCAGGAGGATCATAAATCAAGTCTTAGTGTTTCGCGAGATGAATTTTACTCCTGCACCAGATTTTGGCACGGGTTTATGGTAATCAACAAGGACACTAACGCACGGTTGCTCTCGATTGTGACAGGTATAATATTGGTGAATGTGAAGTTAGTCATGATAAAGAACTTTACCATCTGGTGGTGAAGCCTCAGTAGGGCAGGAATGGCAAACGATCATACTTTGCTGATCGTCGTGGCTGCTGAGCTGTGAGCGCAAGGACCCATGGTTTAGTTTAGTGATACAGGAGGAGGGATGCCTCCCACAGTTTCCATCCCTCCACAGCCCGTGGAAATCATACTGGAGCAACCGTTGGAGAGTATGGGTACTCCCGGTTACCAGGATTTGCACTCGAAATGCGTTCCAAATGGTGTTTCACAAGGTGGCAATTTAAAGTCGAGGTCTACCCTTCAGGGAAAAGCAGAGACGCGGTTCGCGAAGAATTCCATGAGCGGTTCTCGGCAAAATACCTCCGGAGCTACTGAAGGTTCTCTTGCAGAACACACTTCCGCCACAGTAATGGAGTTGGATAAACGTGGGCCTCCATCTGTTCCTACACCTAAAAGTGCTGGCGCAGGTCTCATGCGAGGAAGAACTTCGCGGGCCGAGGATTTGAAGGTCGCTGGATTTCCTCGATCGCTCTTAAAATCCGGAGGGATGAGCGCCGAATCTTTTAGTGGTGCTCGATCGCCGATGTTGTCGTTCAGCAGTCTGTTAGAAGGTGCCATTAATGCTTCTGGAGTTCAACCTCGAACCTCTGGACACAAGATTGCAGAGTCAGGCACGCGAGGTGAGCTATCGTTACGTGGAGTCACCGTTGGCGGCAGAGTACCGCCTGTGTCATACTATTCGTTTTTGCAAGCTCAACTGGGTGATGATCCTGTCAAAGTAATTGCAGCTCCTTCTTGCAAGACAGCGGGAGCCTTGCATTTGAATGTGGAGGCTCATTCCCCACCTATTAAGTTTCACTTACGGTCTGCTGAAGTAGAGGGCGGTTTTTTGGCTCTACTGAACCAGACCACTCGATCGCTTGCCCCTGTTGCTCAATGGTCAAGTTCACCACGGGCTGATACAGGTGGTCACTTTTCTGATAAGCTCTTGCAAGTTGTGGCTGAAGATGCATCAGGGTCTGCAGACATTGTGTCCGAGAGGGATGGTAGCGTCGCCCTGATAGCTACTGCGGTCCCTACATCAGCTGTGCTGGCAAGATCCGAAGGTGATGTTCCACGGTTGAAGGCTGTGGTGGAACGACAAAGTTCAAAACTGTCTGATTCGGAGTGTTTTGATGAGGATGCGTCGGACACTCCGCATCCGGAAGATTGCGGCGGTCCCTTAGCTGTAAATGAATCACGGTCTGCAGACCTTCTCTCAGATAGGCTTGCCTTTTTCTCTGATACGGCTATGGTCCCAGCATCACCAGTCCTCACAAGAAGAGAAGAGGATGTATTACGGGCAGATGCTGCGTCAATTGAGGACGAGATGTCAGATGCTCAGCTTTTCGAAGAGTTAGAGCGAGGTCTTACTATAGAGGGTTCAAGGTTTGCAGACAATGCGTCGAATATGGGTTTTGTAAACTCGCCAGAAGCTGCTGCGACCTTGAAATCGGCTGTACCTACAAGAATTCAGAGTGTTCTACGGGAAGAAGTCGTGGTGGAACGATCAATTGTTGCGGTGGCCGACTCGGTGTCTTCCAACAAGAAGGCATTGGATGTTGAATTTTCTGAGGAACCCTCTGGTCCCCTAGGTGTAGATGAATCATGGTTTGCCTGCAATGTCTCAAAGAGAGATTTCACAGACTCTTCGAATGCTGTTCCAGAAGTTCCTGTTTTGACAAGACTACAAGAGGCCGATCTTCCTACAGGGATCGAACGAGCAAGTTGTGCGGTGACTGATATGATATCTGATGTTCAGCTTCAGGAAGAGGTCCCACAGGCCCTTGTTTTCGATGAATCTGGGCGTGCTGAGTTTGTTCGAGAGAGAGATCCCATTGACTCGTTAGGATCTGCAACAGTACTAGCATCGCCTGAGCTTGTAAGAAGGGAAGAGGATGTTCCACAGGTCGAGGTTGTGGTGGCTGGTTCGATGGATATGGACGAGGAGATGTCTGACTTATTCGTTTGGGACGAACTGTCACAAGCCCTTGCTTTGGATGGATTACGAAACAGAGGCATTGTGATAGGGGAGGATCCAGCTAAGTTGCCAGGAGCTGCTGCGGAGCCACTTTTGGATACACGAACGAGAGAGGATGTTCCTTTGTCAGAGGCTTTGGTCGAAACGGAGCTAGGGCTTTGTGGAGATGCAGTGGGGTACTCTGAACAGAGCAAAGATCACCTTCTGTCTTTCAATCGTTCTGATGAAGAATTGTCGGACGGGAGGATACAGTCTCCGTCACAACGTCTGGAGACGGAGAAACGTAGTGCTGACGGCTGTGATGGTCTTATAGATGGTGTGACTGCCTTGGCTTCATCCTGTGAGGCGGGTTTGAAACAAATGGGTGACGCAGACGCTGATTCTGCGAATGCAGAGACGATCTTGGAATGGTCTTGCAAAGCTGGCTGGAAGGAAATGGAGGACGTCGACAGAGATGTTGTAGGTCTACGAGAGGAGACCTCATGCGAGGTTCAGCGAAATGTTGTACTGGATTGTATCTGTGAAGGTAATGAAACATGCCCTTGTGGGTGTAGAGCCGACATTGTAGCTGCAACAACAGAGGTTGGATGTCTCCGTCATGCAATTCCTGAGCGAATAGAAAATCAGAAGAAGGAGCGCAAGGATGAGATGTGCGATGCTCATATACCTTCTTCAACAGAAAAGGTTCCGGTGACATCAAAGACAGATATCGATTTGTTGAAATTTGTGGTGCAAAAGGAGTTAAATATATCTAAAAGTGAACCTGTAGATTCTGTACATCCTGAAGTGGTCGAAAGAGCTGAACAGAATGTTGCACGGGCAGTTGCTGTGGTGGAACGAAGAAGTGCTCTGGTGGCTGACTCGACGTGTGTCCTCGAAGAGGCGTTGGATGCTCAGCTTCCAGAAGAAGGCGATGGGACCTTACCTGTAGATGAACTAACGTCTGCAGGCATTCGTTCACAAAATTTTGCCTTGGATTCTCGAAAAGTGGCTACAGTCCGAGCATCACATGTACCCACACGCACAGAAGAGGATGTGTCACTGGCAAAGGTTTTGGTGGATCCCGTAAGTGTCCTGGTAGTTGATTCTGTGTCTACCGATGAGCAGATGTTGAATGTTCAACTTTTGGAAGAACTAACTGGGACCCTTGAGGGAAGTGTATCACTATGTGCTGAGGGCATCTCTGAACCTGTTGATGAAGAGGCAATTGTAAGATCTTCCTGGCAAGCAGGTCCTGAGCATATTGAAGTCAGAAATGGCATCATTGGATGGGATCAAAAGGATAACAACTGTCCTATTGAAATGCGAGAAGATCTGATGGTTCAGAACGCAGGAGCTATTGCGGAGCACTTGATTGGAAGTGATTGTGGAAGTGACCAAGAGAAGAATTGTGGTGGATCTGTGGGAATGACATCAACCACTGCATCCCCACATGCGAACGGAAATCTACGAGTTGCAAAACCTACTCATATGGATGGAAGTGACCAGATGGTGATTCTTGCGGAGGAGAAAGTAGGAGAGCTACGCATGTTGGAATGCCTTGAGGATTCAAATGAGGTTTTTTCGCCGCTGGAGGGAGAGCACCACAAATTATATGATTTTGCAGATGGGGCGTCTGGGGTGAAGAGGGCGATTTTATCTTATTCAGAAAGCCGAGCAGGTTTCGTTGCTAGTGAAACGGGATATGAGTCTGAGCTAGTTTCTCCATCAGATTTAGTTGTAATCGAGCAAGATGTACGAAACGAAGAGGAGAGAGTGCCCGAAGGTCACATTGGAGAGATTGTCAATGTTGCAACAGATTCTGGTAATTCTGGGATTCCAGCCGACCAGGCCTTGAATGCAGATCCTGATGCATTATCCGAGGGGTTAAGGCAAGTGATTCTACGGAATAGTGACGCCGCGGTTTCAGAGTCGCTGGAATCTGTGCAGGTTTCTGGAGTAGAAATTGGTGTTGCTCAAGAGGCAGGAAAACAGGTGCAGTCACCCCTGGGAACTAAGGCCAAAGACGGGCACAGTCGACATGTTGATGGTTTTGAAGACAGACATACTGATGATCTCACAGTCCAACGTACCAGACATCTTGACGAGCTCGAGGATAATGGAGATCAGCCATACGTTTCTCCATTAAACGTGACCGTCGATGATCAGTTGGTGAGCGCTGTGTTAATACTCATAAATGTTTATCTGCTGTGGTTTCCTGGCATATATTTAGTGCTGTGATTTTCTCTGTCCGTATCATATTAGAACTCATACTCTTTACGTCAATCGACTGTACTTCAGGTTCGTCCTCTCAAAAAGAGGGGCAGGCCACGCGCATACTATCACGACAAAACTCCACATGAAACAGGGAGGCCCCCTCCTTCTGGATCTAAAAGAAGAAGCCAATTACAACACACCAGTAATCGATCCAGGCGAAATCGACATATTAATCCAGACCAGCCAGTTCTCGTCCTTGTTGAAGGTCGCGATGAGGTATCAACAAGGGAATCAACAGCTTCATGTGGACTATTTATCCTCACAAGTTCGGATATTGAATATGTTGTGAAAGCAGTAGAAATTAGGTAATGAGGTAATCTGGTAATCTGGTATATAGTCTGTTGTACGCCCTGTATGTTTTTGTTGCAAATCATTGTAATGTTTAAATGAAGTAAGATTGCACTGTTGGGATGGTACTCAGAGTGTTATAGAATCCTGCTTAATTCTTTTGGTTTTAATTTACTAGGATTTTGAGGACGCGGATTGCGGTCCATTTTGCCGATGGGTCACACATCAAGATGAAGGGTATGCTGCACCATCCCCAGCTGTTAGGAAAAGAGTTCGCAAGCATGACCAAGAATGGGTAAAATCCAGAATAGCAACTCCATCATTCCGGGTTGTGCCAGACTATGAAGATACACGGCAAAATGTTGAGAAGAGGAGGAAGGTTGTGATGGAACAGCATCGTGGTACTTGCGAGGTAATTTCGTTAAACTTGGAGTTTTTCAGCTGCTTTGCAGTTGTTGTTTTTTCATTTTTTATGAAGTGCCAAAGTGGCGACATTAAATGCTGTAGTGGTGCTCCAAATTTCAACATTCATCCACATTTTGGATAGAAAATATCACATTAGCACATATCACATATCCATAATTCTGTTTTCATCCACAATCTGGCGATTTCATCGAAGTTTTTTTTTCAAACTTGAAGTTTGCTGGCGATTTGTCGCCCTTTCAGTACTATTTGTGTTCTAAGGGCGTGGTGCAGGGCCCATTACTTTGATGCAAATGGTTGCCTAATCGCAAAAAGAAAACATGCTACTGCTTTGCATGGAAAGTCTGGAGTTTCGGAGAGCTTGCCATCCCATTGGTTTGTCCTGCCTGGGAGTGCGTCCAGTATCCTTGTTTATCACCTTACTCGGAATCGTTGTTCATGGTTCGTAGATGCAAACCTTAATGAGCTCGAGGACAGTGCGGGACTATGATATGGATGATGAAGATGAGAGATGGCTACACGCTTGGAACAAGCGGCTCGCACGAGGGGTCTTAAAGCAGCCCATATCTGAAGACAAGTTTGAAGAGATCATTGAGTATTTTGAGAGAATGCATGCTCAGATGGAAGTTGCTCCGGCTGATAATTTTCCAGGATTCCCGGTCTGTCAACAGTCTTCGGCACATTCTGTACCTGGTAGTTCTTTACCAAGCACCTCCCAATCAGGTCTGGGCTGTCTAAGTATCAGTCCAGCCGGGACAGGTGTTCCAGTTCCGGAAAATGCACCTGCGTCAAATCCTTCTAGCGTTAGATCTCGACATTCTCTTTGGACTGGTGGTTTGAAAGATGTGCCGATCTCGGGGAACAAGGCTCCAACACAACAAAAACCGTCTGACGGTTGTTGCATATGTAATGGAAGCGAAGATGATGAGGATAACCCAGTAAGTGTGCTTCTATATCCAGTGTGTTGTAATGCTTGGAGGATCCTCTAGGTGCAGCGATCACCAAGTCGTGCAAGCAGTGCCTTCTTAGGCTTCGTCTCTCTTTGCATTAGATTCTTTTAGTGGTTTTTTCGTCCCATGATTTCGGCCTAACTTGACCTTGTAACATTTCTACAGAATAATAAGGCGCATTACTCTTCAAGAATGATAACTGGTCCGGATGTATATGATGTGCTTTGCAGGTGTACACTTGCAAACAATGCTTGATACACGTGCATCAATCGTGCTATGGAATTCGTGAAAAGTTCTGTGATGCTCTAGGTCACGTTGTTGGGCCTTCAAGCTGGTGTTGCCGCAAGTGTGAGGCGGTGGCTGTTGGCAGGGCACAGCCTAAAATCAGGTATGCGCTATGTAAAGTGGTGTTGTGAGTTCATGTTTTGAACTAAGTTTTGTGGAAATTTGTTCAGTTTACGTAGGAGTATCTTTAGTCTCTGAGCGTGGGTTGACATTATTTTCCTCGAATTATGCCAATTAACTCGTGGTTAATACTGAACGAAACTATCATTTCGAATTGCAAACTTGTAAGTAAGAAAAGAGAGATGTTCATGAGTTGTGCATCTGCTTTGTCGTTTTTCGTTTAACTTGTTTATAATTTTGGGTCAGCTAGACAACCTGTCGGTACTTGTTGCTTTCGATTAGCATCTGAGCATCTTGAAGCTGGTTTTCCTCACATCTGCTACTGAGAGTTTCGATTGGATATTATGGTGCAGCTGTGCCCTTTGTCGAAAAAGAGGAGGTGCTTTGAAACCAACGGTAGCTCCCCGAAAGTGGGCCCATGTCGCTTGTGCTCTCTATACCAACGAAACCTTTTCTGTTGACCCTGATGCGATGGAACCAATCGATGGTATTGCAGCAGTGGCGGCGAGGGCCCAGGATCGACAGGATCCTTGTGGGTTATGTGTAGTGAAGAGGGATGGATGTTCTCTCTGTTCTGTAAAGGACTGCAGAGCTCCATTTCACATCTCTTGTGGTGTAAGCGATGGAGCTTCATTCGAGGCAAGTTTACTAACTTCCTGGATTGTTTGTGAATAACACTCAAGTTAGATCTTACAAGCTTTCTTTATTCCTGTTTCTTGTAGCTTTCGAATTTTAAATGATAAGTGAGCTCGTTGTTGAATGGGGATTGGGTATTGTTCAGTAGGATTGTATTCTCATGTCTGAAATCTGGGGTATGTTCTTGTCGCCCATTGTGTTCAGTTGCGGCAATCTAAGCAAAAAATGGTAAGTGTCCATTCCTTGTGCCCTCGCCATGCGCATTCGACTCCAACCTCAGCCCCCTCAACTGGATTGAATGAGGGGCACCTGTTGAGCAGTACCATGAGCGGGGCCACAGTTTCCGCGACAGCCAGCAGCAGCATTTCAACAGCTTCGTCCATTGATCACCGGGAGGAATGGCGTTCTCAGCTAAACACCTCATGTATGGACGGAAGTTTCGTAGAACCAGCTAGGCAAGCTACGAATGCGGCCACATACGTTGGTAATTTGACGGATAATGTTACGAGCATGACTAGGAAGGGTTTTGAGGATGTGGGTAGAGGGAGGTCCAATGGTTTGCGTTTCACTTTAAAACGAAGATGGACCGAGTCTTGCACGCAAGTATCCGAAGATGGAGTCTCCAGTGACCTACAGAAGAAATCTGGTAACGGAAGAGAAGTTAATGGAGACAAGATCAATTCTCCAGGATGTAAATCTACGTGGCATGTGGTGGAGCTTGGGCAAAAGCTGAAGAGGAGCAAATTCAAATTGGGAAGGCTTGCTCAGAATGAGTATCCAGAGTCCTCTCCCACCCTTGCCCAGCAGGGGAGTGGTAGCGAGAACCCGGAGGCAGAGAAGATTAAGGTCATTCCTGTAGTCGGTGAAGCCTCTGGTGATGCTACTGGAAATCGCAGGGACATTGTGTTTTTCAATGGTTTCTCAGAAGACAGGTTCGCGAAAGAAGTGAAAGAACTCACCATCTTGGAACAGGCGATGAAGTCGGATGTTGCGCCGGTACATATCATGCGGGAAGCATTTGTGTATTGGCGTGCCAAGCGAGCTGAGCACAAGGGTTCACTACTTTCCGAGCTAAAGCATGTAAGTTTGCTAGTGAATGTTTACATGCTTGCCGTTGCTTGATCTTGGCTAGTTAGTGTTTTGACCACTGACATCTAAATTTGAGGGCAAAAATGTATGCCTTGCGATGATAGAAACTTGACATGTTTGGAATGTCGGTAGGATTGGCAGACTTATTATACCTGAATGTCCTGTCTCGCATAAATCAGTACACGGAGTTTTCTGAAGGGTCATTGACATCATTCGTGATGCAGAAGCAATGGTCGAAATCCCACGGCATCTTTAATGTCCCTGGGGATGTGGGTAACCTTGCTACTGGAAAGAGGGCTTCACCAATGCGTATTCCACTGGCACAACAGCTGTCACCTGAGAAGGTATATCTCCTTTGATAAGGTTACCTCGTACACTTCGTGACTGAATGTTCTGATCCTCATTGCTTGGAAGTTCTGAAATGCAAGAGTTTTAGCGAGCTCGTTTAGGATGTTTTCCTTCTGTTGCTCAGCCAGTAGGACTTGACATTTTAGCGTGAAGCACCGGTGTTGTAAGAACATCTGCAAGGTCACCGTAGCTGGAAATCTTCTTGTTGATGGCAGTTGGACACGTGCATCTCGTTTTTCAACTTGAGAGTTTGATGATTTTCCTTTGGAGAGACTAATGCTTGTTGAATGCTGTAGAGGGACCTGAGGATCGTAGGGTTAATTGCCGAATCCTTGCTCGAGTGTCAGTGATAGGGAAGGATATTTGCACATGAGCTACTACGGGTCGTTTCAAAGTAAATGGTGGAGTTCTTACAGTGGCGGTCTTGGCATGCTATAAGCGAATCAGTATGTAGTTTTCATCTTCTGCAAGTAGTAAAGGTCAATGTTTTCGGGTTAGAATGTAGAATGCCCCCCCTGCAGTATACACAGGCACCCCTAGATGTCTCCTGTTCCAAGATGTCTCTACTAGGGTCATCTTGCTGCTTAAGTGAACGATTCTACATCTGTCCCTTTGATCGTCATGGGTTGTATGGTTGATTGCTTCTTGTGTTGTCCTTTTATGTGTGGCAGATGTTGGAAAAAGCAAAGAAACTTCGGGTGCAGCTGGATCGTGCGCGGTCCTTGGCTCAAATGGTGGTACGACGAGAGAAACTTAAATACAATCATCAGCTTGTGCTAATGACGATAGCCTCTGCGGAGTATAACAGGTCTGAAAGTACATCAGAGGAGCGGCGTTGCATTTGGTGTCCTTCAACCAAGACACTGTTGAAGTGCGGAACTTGTCCGCGCAGCTTTTGCTTCAACTGTTTCAAGAATCGGAAGGGATTTGGAGTGAAAGGGTGGATGGCTGCGATGAAACACCCCGGGTACAGCTGTAAATATTGCCAAGAGCTCTTGTATAAAGTAGCAGACTTGTCTAATAATTTGGAACCAGGTCCGAAGGAAATTGCGAATGCTGGGTTGGTTAGCAACCAAGTGATTCCGAGTGAACCTACTGATGGGATGTTTATCACATCATTGCTTACGAGTGGTCCTACAGGTGGGGTTAGAAGGCAGGGAATAGGTAAAGGACGTGGTAAAGGGTTGGGTTTGCAAGGGTTTGACTACCCCAATTCTGCACCATTTAGACGAGCTGAAGGTGGGGTGGTCGCTTCAACGAACAAGACTGTGGATGTAAATGAAGTTCGGAGTAAGGGACTGGGTATAGGACGTGGTAAAGGAAGTCGTTGGACAGCAAGTGGCAATGCACGGCCTGGTCCTGCTAGACGTGGTTCTGGGAACGGAGCGAACAATCAGAGTAAGACCAGTCACCTTGAGACTGGTTTGAGCACGTTCTTCAGCATCACCAATGGCCAGATGGAACACTCTAGCTTTGAAACAACGCTTCGAAGATTGAAAATACTCCGGCGTTCAAACACAGATATCAACCAAGAGCTGACGATTTCTGCTGACATCCCATCTTAGGGGATAGCAGAAGAGAGTGCAGATGTGAGAGCTTCGGGGCCTGTCATTAATGAATTGGAAGCTCTTAAGCGGGGCGCAATCAATGGTAGCAATGTGCATGTTCCCGTGTCTAGTGCTCCTGCTTCTGCATTGCTGGTGTTCAAGAAGAAAAGAAGGTTGAAATTGGGTCCGAGCTCCGAAGCTCCACCATCAGCGTATGAATTTGCAGATTACGCTCTCTCTTCTCCCGTCAGGATGGAGAATGGGGCATTAGATAGACGTGTGGGGTTATTGCCTAGTGGACAGTGAACTGGGAGTTGGAAAGGCTTAAGGATCGTTCCTTGTGTCCTGGAAATTCAGTGTCCATGTGGCTGCATAGCATTCAGTAGTTTCAGATTTTGGTAGCAGCTATCCTGCGCCATTGGTATATGCATGTTCCTCTATTGAAATGGAATTAGTGGAATTTGAGAACGTTTTCGAGTAGTTATTGTTTGGCTCTTGGTCGTGGAATTCGTTTCTTTTCTGATCGCAGTAGTCCAACTTTCGAGCGATCTGCTTGGTTTGCTATGAAGCTCTCAGGTGCAAGTCACTGATTGAGTGACTACTTCGATAGGATGCAATATTTTAGAGAGTTTTCCGACAAAATCTTCGTAGCATTTTGTGGTAGTCTGAAAGACTGACGTCTCATTTCTATTATGAGGGATCGTCTACATGGGAGCATTATACTGACTTGTGCATGTAAGATCAAGGTCACATTTGTAAGCCTGAAAAAAGTCCAAAATGATGGTGCTTCTTTGAATTCATTCTTTAAGTCAAGTTGGATAGATGTTTGAAGAATTTTGGATCATTTAAAATTGTACAACATATAGGAAAAAAATAGTAAGTCAAAAGAAGTAGAGAATGATTCAAAATAATAAATTGTTAAGAATTTAGTTATGGAATTGAAAAATTTCAATTCCAATGGTCATAATGTTATAATAGACAATCTACATCCTATGATTTTATTTTTTCCCAAAAATATTGGAAATTGAGTTAAATAAAGGACTTCAAAGTTTATTTCAAAGTAGAGATTCTATAACTACTTGCAAACTAAAACTCCTTGATCATAACTTTCATCTCATTAATCAAAATGGAGTGATTCAAATCTTTCCATGTATATATAAATAAATAAATTCAAATTTTTCTTATGAAAAAAGTGATTTTTTTTTATTACCCAAGTTGCATGGGTTGAGAAACAAATTACATATCATACAATAGCATTTTAACCATATAGTCAAAAGTTATGAAAATTGTTGGCTTTAAAGAAAAACATTGTATAGTTGTACTCATGTTGTGTGAAAATCTCAAAAGCATAAAAATAAAAATTCCATTTATAGTGAACTTCCCCAAATCGCTATGTTGCCAAAAAAAAATACAGTTTGGTCCTTAGGGATTAAGCCTACCTATCTCATCAATGACAATGACAATAATAGATTTTTCAAGGAATATGTCACTCATTCCTAGATAGGAGATGAATTTAGAGTCCTAATAGTTTATGAATTTCCTACCTTAGTGGCCAAAAAGAAGTTGGAAAGGAATTGAAAAAGTTGGAACCAAAAAATAAAGTCATGACACTTCAACTTCAATGGAGCCCATTTGTGGGTAGATAGGAGCCTCTCATTGTATGAGGGAAGGCATGTTATTTTCTATAACATGGGATTTCTTTACCATCATGATGCCCTTCTCTTTAGAACCTCAATTGAATAGGTTGACCAAAATTCAATAATCCCAAATTAAAGTTGTGTTTAGTAATGCAAAAGCAAAGCTTTACTATGAGAAAGAAAAAAACTTTTTTCTCTTGAGGCTTAGTACATTATAATGGCATAATGAGGTTCTACTTTAGCATTACCTAGTCCATTTAATCTCTTGAATTGGTGCAGTTTAGAGCAATTTTCCTACTGCATAGACATTTCTACTATTGATGGGCAAATTGAGTTGCTTTAAGGCTTGGAATTAGGCCCTATTAAAAAGCCTTCGAGTCTAATTTCAATATTCAAGCTTAACACCTTAGAGAGTTGGCCTCACTACGTGAATTATAAATTAATGTTTTGAAGGACTTACTATGGGAGTTATAAGAAATAGATGAAGTGCATTCAAGTATGCTAAAAAAGAAAATTTTGTCTATTCTTCTTTTGTATAATTGTCGTGGTTACTCAATGCTTCATGATTATTGTGCAAGGTTTTAAATAAAAACATGTAGAGATGAAAAAGAGAAGATCTTGCAAAAATAAAGAAGTGATGTTTAGATTATACCCATGCTATAATTTATTATGACAATAAAGTTTAAAATGTGAATTTGTCTTCAATCAAGAAGTCATAGGAATTAAGGGTCAAAGTCATGTACAAATGCATCATGCCAAAATCCTATTGTGCCAACATGAAAGACAACGTGCCACTAGTCAATAGTAATCCTTGTAATTGG
This sequence comes from Pseudoscleropodium purum, assembly GCA_963969395.1. Classification (NCBI taxonomy): domain Eukaryota; kingdom Viridiplantae; phylum Streptophyta; class Bryopsida; order Hypnales; family Brachytheciaceae; genus Pseudoscleropodium; species Pseudoscleropodium purum. The sequence goes on from OZ017795.1 coordinate 25,229,541, forward strand.
CTAGAAATATAATCACACCAAGACTTAATAGCTCATTGCAAATGGTGGCTATTGTAGCCATAGAAAAAATGCCATGTGACTTGTAACGCATGTTACAATCATGACAAGACCTTGAAAGCAATGACAAAATGCAAAAACACCCTATGTCTACAAGCACTAAACACTAGCAACATCCATAGCAAAGCAAAGCAAATAAAAATCCATGATACACAAGTACACCAAGTGTAGTAAATAGGTTATTGTAACCACTCTTTACCTGCCTCCTTGGTCAGTTTTGAAGTCTATTTTACATTAGCAAACTTAGTATTTTTTTAAAAGAACCAATAATAATCCAATGTAAATCCTACAAAGATGAAGATGCTTGTCAATGGTTCAAAACACATTTGGGAGAAATCCATTAGCCTATTGGAATTTCTTGCAATGGCAAACTCATGTCCATGTACCACCTAGTGGAAGAAATATCACACTACACGATTGTGGCAACATGCTTAGCACTTCCACACAACACACATTTTAGCCCAATTGAAATCCATGAGCTACTAGAATCAATCCACCTATCAATGTGTAGCAAATGACACTACATACAATTGTACATGTCATCTTTCTATATTTTTCCGTCACAACCTTCCGAGAGCAATACTTCCGATTTGAAAACCTCACACTAGTAGAATTCTACACCGTGCAATCACATCAAGCATAATTGGCTACATTTGCTACAAGTAGGCATAGTTTGTTAGTAGAAAACAATATACCTAAAGCCTTTAGCCTCCTCCCCATATCATAACATAACGCAAAGTGTCTTTGTAATGCACAATAGAAGGGTTTTTCAAAGTCATTGACATTACTCTCTTATATAGTTCCGTACATTACTCACATATCATACCCATATATTTGAGTCATTTGTATTATTTAGCATAATGTCAACATCGTACTTAATGGCCATTGATAAAACTGGATGGCATCCAAACATGAGATAATGAATTGAAAAATAAACTAGAAAGGCTTGCTTATAAAACCGGTAGCCCATTGCTATCCATATAAGTTGCAAGTTCCAATCTCCATGATGCCCCTTCTTCAAGCTATACTTTAGATTGAAGCCTATTCTAGCAGTTTGCACCATGCACTCCATCAATCCATCATTCCATCCACTTTGGGATGATCTCTCAAAATAATGTGGTAATCAATGATTTCTTGTTCACATTAGGCTTAATACTCTTCAAGAAATTGTCGTCCTCACATACTCCAAGCTTAATCCAAGCTTAATCCAAGCTTAATCACAGTTTACTCACTGTGATTTTTTTTCAATGTAGTGTCAATGCCCACCTTTACTATATGGCCATAGTACTATGTCACACTCTCCAATTTCATTCAAAAATCTTTTGTTTAAACTCCAACAACATACATGCAGTCATGCAATAAGAATCATAGCACATTGGATTGTTTTTTCTCTTACAACTACCCTCAAAGAATAGTCCATAGTTCATGTCAACTTCATTACAAGCAAGCCATCGTATTGAAACCGCATAAAAAGAGACACCCCTATCCTTCTATTGTGACCTAAATCCAACCTTGTTTGCCAAGCTAACATTGGTTCTAAGTCTTAACATCGCTCAATAATGGTGTCTTTTTAATTCATTCTACAACCTTGTAAACTCAACCAACCAACTCCAATCCTCTTTCATGCAAGAATAATCCTTGACACTATGGTTCGTGCTCCTCTCCATTCATTAATTGTTGTTCATTCTTTGGAGAGAGATGATCATTATTCATCCTTGTGAATCTAGGAGCATATCCCATTGTAAGTACTCTATTGGCACTTTTTTTGTTAACTCAAGAGCTTTTGGCCCTTAAACACATCCAATGATCCAAATATGCCCTTATCTAGCTAATGTGGATGAAGATCTATTTGTAAGGCATAGGGTCCTAAAACCATGGCTATAGGGCTTAACTTGAAGCCCATTTTGCACCTTCAATAGACAATAAGTACTACAAACACCCCAAAACTAGATTTTTGAAGTATAAGATGTCATTTTTCCGCTACACTTATACCTATATAACGACATAATTTAATTTTTTCAAATAATAAGAATGAAGAAAAGCTCTTGTTGAAGCTAGAAAAAATTACATCATCCTTTAAAAATGTATACATGCTGGAATGAAGTCACAAGGCAAAGTCTTTTACTCCATCATTTAGAAGACTCAACTTAAAATAAACAAGTCTTTAAATCTATGTATAGAAGACATGGAAAAATGAAATTGCTAATTAAGGTATTAAGACACATCCAAGGCCTCACTCTAAAACTAAAGTCAAACAATGTTCCATCATAGTCCAAGTCATCTTACACAAACACCATCAAGCTTCGCAACATCAGGGCTAATGAAAATTCTATGCCATGCTTCTTACATAACATCGTTCAAAATTGAGCGAGTCCCCAATACATCTCAATTATAAGTAGATGTTCATTGTTTAATGTTCAACAATAAATCTAGATAATAAATAGACATTCATCACACAATGTTCAATACAACACTAGAAGAAAATGACGGGTTTAGCAACTTGCAATTTGCAACTCGTTTTCTAGTTGCAGGGGCATTTTGCAATTGGGTGATAATTTAGAGATTGTAGTTGCAATGAACAAGTTGCAAAGTAGTTGCAAGTTTGATCTCATCCAATATTCTATGTGGAAGTTCATCGATGAATTTTTTTGACATAGTTGCTAATGTGGAACTTGCTTAAGTGCAACTTGTTTGCAACTCATGTGCAATTTGTTTGCAATTGATTTGCACTTTGTTTGCAACTTATTTTTGATTTGTCTATGATTTGTAGATTTGTAGAATTTGAAATTTTAATCTCAATAATTTGTAGATATCAAAATTTCAGATTTAGATTCTTTTTTAGATTATCATACTCAAATATTGATATTAAATAGATTTCACCAATTCACAAAACTTTACAGCTTCACAAGTTCTAAAATTTCTTAAACTTTAAAATTTGGTGATTTCTATAAACTACAGAAATCTACAAATTATAGAAGTCTACAAAATGTAGAAATATTAGTTTCCATAATTAGAATTCATTACATAAGAATGCTATAACTTCTAATTCTTATATGTCCAATCTAGTGGTATTCTTGCATTAGAAGAGTTTTGGGGGTCTAGAAGCCTATTTTGGGCTTGTTCCCCCGCAGCTGTTCCGCGTAGAGAGGGGAACGGCTTGCTATCAGAATTTTTTTTTTCATAAAAAAAAAAATTAAAAAAAAAATTCTTTTAGTCTCCAAATGCAAAAAATTAATTAATTAATTAATTTTTTGGTCAATGATGTGGCAGGGTCTCAACCACGTCAAACCGCTGCGGCAAACCTGTTTTCTGCGTTCGTAGGCTATGATAACTTGCAAGCATCTAAAGGCCCCAAAAATCTTCTAAGGACAATTGATATAGAACAATTGTAATTGCTTCCTAGATGAACTCTAATGGTAGTCTAGTTGCATTCTAATTGCTTTCTAGTTGAATTGCAATTGAATTTAGATTCTATGCAACTATAGTTTGACTCACTAGACTCTACAGAACAGAAAGTTGTTTACATTGACAATTGTAACAAATATTGGATGTAGACAGGGTTGACGAATCTCAACGTCCGCCCCAAAATAGCGTCCGTTTTCCGGACGTCCGGACGCTAGAGGACGCAGCGTCCCTCCCGCTGTCGAAAGGCGGACGCGCGGGGTGGGGCAGACGGGCTGGGCGGACGGTCGGGGCGGACTTCGCATTGCCATTAGTCATTAGAAAATTTTATATTGCTATGTAATTTGAATGTTACACAATCACAAATGAATGCATCCACGTAAAATAAGATGTACATATAAAAATATTTTTATACGCAAATGAAAATATAGCATCTTTATATATAAATATATATGTATAAACAAAATACATGAAAACATAGTTCCAATATCACTATTGAATCCTATACGATCTTTTTAAGATCTAAATCTTTCACATTTTTTTTTGTTTTTAAACAATGAAAGGACCATTGTTTTTAAAAAACAAAATTCTCCTCAAATCCTACTTTCCACCGGATGAACCACTACCTTCTCTCAAAACAAAAGGAAAATCTGCTGTACCGAGGAGTTTAACAAATGATTGACGAGTTGACCGTTGTTGACTTGGACGGACTATTCGCCCTCCAGATTGAACTTTGATGTCCACCTTATGAAATTGTTTCTTGGTTTCCGAAGAGAAGTCATCGTCTTCTTCACGCTTCCTTTTTTGTTTTCTTTTCGGTGATAAATTGACTTCGTCTGCCTTCAAGGTTCTCAAGTTGTTCTCCACACAATCTACCATCGCTTGAACAACTTCATCATCTCCTTTCCCTTGCCATACTGTGAGGCAGTCTCCATCCTATAGGAAAGCCTTCCAATGCCCTATAATATCGCCAATGCGCCTATCAAATGCTGCTGCCACATTTACAGATGAATGTCTTGTGTTTATTTGTCCATTTGTATCGTAGACAGCACAAACTTTTGTAGCCTCTTCCAACTTCGACAATAGAAGGGCCTTACCTACGAGAGTGTGGTCGTATGCCTTATACTGCTCATCGAACTCTTTTCCATGGTTCACCTCCACCTAACTGTCTTCTGGTCCTCTCTCCACTTTTTTATCTGGAAAACGAAAGAACTTTTTGTGTTGCAAGCTCCAATGTCCCCCCATGTTGCGACAAAACATTTCACGCGCCGCGTCATCTACGATTCCTCGAGCCCGCAATTCCACCTCTCTATTGTGAGTCATCACACATCCAAATCCAATGGTTGCTGAGATTCCTCGTACAAATCATGCCTCTGTTCATTTGCATTCCACCGGATTGGCTTCCCCCAATGTTAATAATTTTGAAATTTGTACGGCACTTGATGAAAAGGAAGATTCCAACGATTGTACTCGTGGCCTGGAGGCATAGCTTCCAAGATACCAAACATTTCGTAGAACCTAGCACTCAATGGACTACGCCACTCGACACACACCAAACGAATGAGTGATGCTTTTACAATGCAAGTGACATGGAAAGTGTGGTGACATTGGCCCATGGTTACCGCACCTTCTGATCCGAAGAGGCCTTGGCAAAGGCTACAACAACCATCCAAGATTGGAGAGGCTGGATCACAAGCATGCACCACTTGCTTGTCTTTCACATTGATGTGTGCTGAAAGTGTGTTGTAAGGGACTCATCCTTCCTCTACTTCCAAGGCCCAATTGATGGGTGGAGCTTGGTCCTTCTTTGTGTGGTTTAACCACTCAAACATGGCATCTATGTCTCCCCAACATGTGATCTCCGTATATCCCTTTGAAGGATGTTGGTCAAACATAGTCTTGAACCAACTCAAAGAACTTTAAATGGCATCGCAATTTTCATTCGACTCCATTGCCAATGCTTGAAGACTTGCCATTGCTCGAGATACTATAGAGGGTCTATCTTGGAGTCTTTGTACCCATGCTAACCATCGAGACTCCAAGTCGCTAGATGGCATAAACTTCTTCAAATCCAAGCACAATTGCAATCGATTCAACTTGGATTCAACAATTCATTTTGCTTCAATTGCTTCCTCCAATTTATGCTTCAACTCTTCAAAGTCACAACTCTCCGTTTGCGTCTCCACATTCACGTAAACGGATGAAAGCTTTTTCATTGATGGTTGTTGTGTCGCTTTTAACATACTCATGTCGTGATTTTCTTGTACATTCACAATGGCAGGATTGTCGCTTGCTTCGGCCTTATCAAAAGGAAGAGAGAGCTTATCTTCACTCTCATGAGTCTCTTGATTGTCTCCAAGTACAATCACTGGTGAGATTGCAACCTCACTCGGATTCTTGGAGGTCCCTTGTAATTCTGCAATCCGTTTACGCATCTTCATCAACTCCTCCATTTGCCTCGATGATTGTTGATTTAAATGTTCAACCTCACTCTCCGAAGTCTTTAATTTCAACTCCAACACTTTGCACCTTGCTTCCACTCCTCCAAGGTCAGCAATTTTTTTTTCATATTCCACCAATTGTAGTATGTGAACATCTCTTTCTTCGAAAAGTGGTCCGAAAGTCTTCGTGAGATTCTGAAATGCTATAGCACCTTTCAACATCTCTGGTGCCATGAAAGAAAACTCCTTGGCCAAATTCATAAAAGTCAGAGCAACTTTCGCTAAAAATTCAGCTGACATCGTCATCTTGAAATCTGTATCAAGTATATGTGCAACATTCTTTGGATCTGCAAGTGGACTCACTAGAACAGCAGTAGCACCATCATCGGGGTTAGATGATCCGCCTATTTCTTCATGAAGGTTAGCAAACTGAACCGAGAGCTTCAAAAGATTTTCCAATTGTTTTGGATTGGACATGTCTTGCAAGGTTCGATGTAGAAGACTTGGCAATGACGTTGTAAACGGAAACTCCTCCGCCCACCTTTTACGCTCGGAACTCTATAATGAGGATATATTATCAATTGTCACGCCTTGTCTACGAGGCGTATGTACTTTGTCTTCTAAACTTAACGCTGGACTAGATTCAACGCCTTGATGCACAGGCGGAGATTTGTAGACCAAACTATCAAAACAATTGTTGGCTATCAGACTATCAATTGTAGCATTAGCCTTTGCCACTTTTTCCGCCAAGACTTCGTCTATTTTACTTTTTGAAGTTTCCTCACGTTCCGTGTAAACATTGCCTTCGTTTACAAACTCCGTTTGCGTTTGTGCCGCAACATTTGGTGTAAAGGTCAAACGCGTTGGAGCTGTGGAAAAGACTTCACCCTCCTGCGCCTCTACATCTTTCTCGACATCTTTCCCCACATTTTTCGAAGAGCTTTCATTGATTGCTTTTGTTGGAGATTGTACAGACCGTAATTCTTCAACATTTGAGGCTTTCTCCACACCATCCGTTTTCACCTCCATAGTATTTTTTAATATTTTTTCTGTTTCTCCTTCTGAATTGTACAAGTCGGGAATGTCTTTTTGATTGGCTTCAAGTAGAAATGGGCAAGCTGTTGTTGTCGGAAACGTGCTCCAATCGATCTTACGCTTTAATATAAGTTCAATGTAAACCATACACGCCACGCTATAATTAATATAGCCTTTGCTTCTGCGCTTGTTTCCGAATAGAATACGCCACACCTCCTCAGATTGATGGACAAAATGTTTGTTGTTGCAAGTCCATGGTTTACAACAAAAATCCCGTGTATGATTCTTGTGCGACTCCTAAGGCCACAACTTGTCAATGTAGTACATTTTAACATAGGTCCTACACATTTTTGATGTCCAATACTCCGCATCTTCATCTTCCCACCCGCTCTCTGCTTTAATTGTAAGGTCATTTAAAATGTCAAGCCGAAGGTCATGTGTAGCCCCCTTCACTTTGCTCTTTTTCTTGGCTTCGCTTCTCGGAGTCACCCCATCCATATTTCGATCACCTTCGCCGTTCATGATTGTCAATTGGATTCAATAACCAATTGAAGTGAATAAAAAAATCTCACGTGATAGTCAAAAGTGATGGCATCAACCGCAACACAGTAACAAAAGATAGAGGACCCCAACTCTCCACCCTGTAGAAGCAACTAGTGCATAAAGCAATAGTAGCACATCCAACTTGGCACCGAAGGAGAATTGAAGTGAGAAGAAATGAAAGTCACTCCTTCCTTATAACTGTCCGCCGTTGGACCTAGAGGCCGTCCGCCGTCGGACTTGCCCCGGACCACACGAAGCAGCCCCGAACCTCGCGTCCACCCGTCGCCCCGTCCGATCGCCGTGTCCGCTCGGACTGTCCGCACTGTCCACCTTCCGACGCCGTCCACGCTTTGAACATGTCAACCGCCCCACTTAAACACTGACCGCCGCCGACGTCCGCCCAGCTGTCCATTGGTGCATCCTATGAGGCCATTATTATTCAAAAAGAGCAGTAACATTTCAAAAATAAAACAGCCTAATAATCACTACTAAATGAGGATCAATGTAATTGATTTATCATTTTTTTGTTTTTTTTAAATGTAAACCCTAAACCCTATACCCTAACTACCCTAAACCTTTTCTTTTCTCCCCTAAATTGTTTTACGAATGAGGGGAATGTGGTTAAGTTGAATATGTTTGGATTATTTACTGATATTATCCCTCTAAATAGGTTTTGAGAAGATCTGATAATGGTGGGGATTTTTTTAAAGTTCATTAGGAAATCAAATGTTTTGCAGAAATAATCAATTCCATTTTCATTGTAAGCAAATGAAATTTTAAAAAAAGGCCCCAATACATAATTAGAATAACAATTTAATGGATTTCAACCTCATGATATTTAATGAAAGGTTGTGATTTCTCATTAAAAGTGCATCACGATCTTCAAATGAACATCGAGTCTTTCATATATTTTAATGAAATTTTGATTAGATTTGAAAACAAAGAAAAACAATCCATGTTTTAACTTTCAAATCATGTATGGCTATATTTTTCCTTAAAAACATAGAAAAATTCGTTACTTGAGTTGGTTGAGTAGAATACATTATACACTTATACATGTGCTATATTTATTCTGAAGGATAATTCCAATATTCTTATTTTAGATGTTTTTAAATATTAATTTAAAAAAAGAGGATTCATTGTTTAAAGATCTAAAAAATTGACAAATATAATTTCTATTATAAATAGGAATTGAATTCGGAATTCGATTTTTGAAATGATTCAAATGAACAAGATATTGATTATAAAATATTTCTTTGTTTGAGTTTTCAAAATGAATTCACAAAACAATTGCAAACTTTTGAACTTAGGTATATGATATTGTTTTTGGTTTGTACTTTGTAGAGTATAATACTTCAATTTTAATCCTAAATAAATGAAAAAACTCCACATGAATGAAATATTTCTATGTATTGCACAAAAATTTCTACCAATTACTATGATAATTAAATACATTGTTACATTTCATAAAATATTCTACATAGAAAAAAAAAATCATTTCAGTTTTCAATTATGATAAATGATGTCTTCTACTCTTTCTGTTATATGTTCATTTTGTATAACGTATACATTGTACAATCTTTGGGAGTAGGGTAGTTCATTTTTGGCTCTCATTGAAATAGAAAATATATTTGTGTTTGGATTTTGAAATCATTATATATTCTACGGTCTTGCAAGAATGCATCGAGGGTTGACAGGACGTTCGGACGCGGACGTTGTGTCCGCAGCGTCCGCTGACATTCGCGTCCTAGCGGACGCTGCGTCCGCTTGTCCCCCGTCTGCCTGTCCGCCCGTCCGTCCGCCTGATTACGGTCGTCCGATCGACGCGCGGACTGATCTGGTCCGCACGATCTGGGCGTCCGCCCCGTCCGTCCGCCCCACCCGTCCGCTTTCCGACGGCGGTCGGGACGCTGCGTCCGCTAGCGTCCGTGCGTTTGGACGTCCGGAAAACGGACGCTATTTTGGGGCGAACGTTGAAATTCGTCAACCCTGAATGCATCTTGCTCCTTCCTTTGAATCCTTTTGATATTTTCTTTTTTTTCCTTTGTTTTCTCTCTCGTAGGGCTCTTATTCTCTTATTCTCTTCATTTGACCAGCCTATTTGGCTTGGCTCTTAGTTTTTGTTTTTTTTAATGCAATGGTTTATGCATATGTTATAAAAAATATATATTATTTATCTAAAATTAATATATTGATGAACAAACGCATAAAGGCATTGAATGCTTTCACATTTAAAGTTATAAATCTATCATAAATCACTCTTGCAAATTTGAATGATTGAATCGAAAATTTGAAAATGTAATTACAAGAGCTTTCAATTCAATCAATTGCATAAATCATAAATGTTGAAATGCAACTCGTATGAGTTTAGCATCTATGAAGATTAATTCATGCCATCCACATGCAATTTTCCAATTTAATAAAATGCAATTGAGTACTTCAATTTTTTTCTTTCCAATTCTCCAAGTAACATTCACTTCATATCTTTCTCTATTTGTTTATTTAATTTTTGGGAACAAATGGAGAAACCATCTTTGTCTATATTTGAACATGCACTCTTATTTGATTGATGAAGAATAGATCTATGAAATATATAATCATTGATTTGTTCATGTTGATTTTTCTAATATATTTTATGTATGTATATATATTTATATATATATATCATTAAAGGAGTATGAAAGACAAGATTGACAGATTGTGTTCGAATGTTGTTGATTTTGAAATGATTTAGTACTATATCATTTATAAGAATATTATAATAGTGTTATGTTATAATATTCCTAAAACAATTGCAACAAATATTAAAATACATGCTAAGTTAGGTTTGTTAGCCTACCAATTGTTCATTAATAGACATAATTGAGTAGCCCCCTTAAATGAAACATTCAATATCTAATATCTTACAATCCAAATGGTGGATTTGTCTAAAATTTTTTCCACATCTTTTCCAAATAATTTACTACAAGATCCTACGGTTACATATGCCCCAAAGTATTTTTCTTCTAAGACTTGGTATTTGCACTACTAATGGCAGTTTTGAAGTGTTTTTAGTAAAAAGAACTTTAGAGGTTAAACATCTATACCGTGGGATTTTGAAAAAAGAACAATTTGCTTCATTAGGTTTAGGGTTTAAGATGAGCCGTCCGCCCTATCCGCCCCGTCCACCGCGATATCCGTCTGCCCTATTCGCTCGATCCGGAGTCCGCCCTGTCCGCCTCGACTGCCCTGTCCTACCCGATACCCATCTGTCCAGTCCGCCCCGTCCGCCCGATCCGACGTCTGCCCCGTCCGCCTCGTCCGCCCGGTTACGGCCGTCTGATTGACACGCGGACTGATGTGGTCCGCATGATCTGGACATCCGCCTCGGGGCGTCTGCATATATATATGGGAAGGCGGACGACTCATTCCGAACCATCGTTCTCTTTTGGAGTGGGCGGACCAGTGCATTGGAAGCTCTGCGCGCCCCTTCCACTTTGAGTGAACGATTGTTGTGGCATTGTTACAAATTTTCACAAAGTTCACGTTTGTAAAATTTTAATTAATTAATTAAATTAAAATTTTGGTTCTTAAGCTTTCTAATTGTTCCATTCTCTTTGCTTCGGCTTCATCATGCCGAAAGATAAAACACCCAAAAAAAATAGTCGAAAGGGAAGACCCCAATTGTTCGATTGGGATGCTTAGGCCGATCCATTGTGCGTGGGTAAACTGGGATGGGAAAAAGAACCAACAAGAGTGTAGGATTGCTCAATGTACAAGAAGTATGTGAAAATGACTCACATTCAAAAACTTTGGCGACGTGAACGTGTAGAATACCAAGCGTCACGTTGGGAAGGACAAATGTCTACGTGCCAAAGTGAGCACTTCAAACAACAATACACACAAGTGCATCGAGTTCTTGGCATTAAAAGCGCCAAACCAAATATAATGAATTATAATGTTATGGCAATGGTTTGGGCAGAGATTGTACTCCACAAGGACGTGGATTGTCGTACCGCTACAGGTCGCAATGTGGAGAACTATACGTGCACGGATGCCGTTATAGATACACAGTGGAGGGGCGCAAGCGATTGCATGCCAGAGTGGTCCAATCGAGGTTATCGACAACAACCTTCAGTTGTTCTACGAGATGCTGAAGATGCGTGGACAGATGACGATGATGACGATGATATGCAAGCGCCTGTCACATTTGGAATTAGGCACGAGCGGGTAGAAGAATGAGAACGAATTGAATTCGAACAACAAATGCAAGAGGCAACACGCAGAAGCCTTCAAGATCGTGGACGGCAAGATAGGCATGGTGGGTCCTACGGACATGAACATGGAACGCGAGAATCTGAACATAGAAGAGGTGATTCATACTCTGGTTACAATCTTCAAAATAGATATGAAGGTGGAAGAGGGAGCTATGGATCCATGCATTATGGTGGTTCAAGTGCAGTTGGTTCTCATTATGGCACTCCCCCTGAAATTGGCTCTCAAGGTGGAGCAGGTAGTTATGGCAACACGCACTATGGTAGGTCTAGTGAATCTGGTTCATATTATACGACGCCCACTCAAGTGGGCTCCGAAGGTAGTGGAGGAAGTCATGTAATCCCGTAGTATAGTTGCTCTCTTCACGGAAGCGCCCAATACTATCCGGGATCAACTAGAAGTGATTCATACGGGCATCATGGGGCCTCTTATTATGGGGCTTCAAATAAAAGAGGATCAGAGCCTACTACTCCGATTCCTCCTCCTACTTTTGAAGGTTCAAATTATGGACAAGGAGGTGCACCGAGTGGATATCACGGAAACTACGGAGGTGGTCTGTTCATTGGAGTACAAAGAAGAGGCAGCGGTCAACAATTTGAGTCCGATTCAGATTCCAAATAAAAAAACATGCAAGTATATAGTGAGCATATATTTGCTCAATTTTTTCATTTTTACTCTCACGACAAGTATAGAGCACTAGATTGATAGAAGTAGTACAAAATTTTAAATGAATAGAACAATTTTGAACAACAATTTTGTTCACTTTTTCAAAAAGTGTTGTGTAATAGTGTACACCAAGTATGTATGTAGGCAAGCATATTGTTGAAGACATCATTGTATTATTTTATAATAGCGTTGATGTAGAAGGCTATAAGCGACTTTGATAAAAAATAAAAATATGAAGAAGAAATGTAACTTTGTAAGAGCCATATTATGTCTATTTTTGAATTTAGCATTCGAGATTAAATATAAACTAGTATGGTGTGTATTTTGAAATTATTGTTGTGTGTTTATTACATTTAGAAACTCGTAAATGGTATAAATGTATTTCTAATTAATTTATAAAAGATTGAATTATTTGAATATTTGAAATTTTTTAATTTTTCATTCAACGATTGCTAAAAACTAAAATGATTTCTTATTGGTATGAAGAAATGCCCAAATTAAACAATTAGTGGTTCTTCTTTAGATTCTATTTTCAAATATGGAAAATAAATCGGATCGGGCGGACGCTTGATTTGTCCACCTGTGGCCATCCGATCAGGCGGACGGGGCTCGAGGGTTTCGGGGAGGCAGATGGCCAATGTGTCCGCCGCCCATGGCTCGTCCGATCGGGCGGACGGCAGATTTGTCTGCCTGTGGCCATCCGATCGGGCAAACGCGGCTGTAGGGTTTCGGGGAGGCGGACGGCTGATGCGTCCGCCAGCCGCGGCCCGTCTGATCAAACGGTCGATTTGGGGCCATCCGCCGCTGCCCGTTGGATCGAGTGGACGACCGATGTGTCCGCCACCCCCGTCCCGTCCGATCGGGCGGACGGGCCATCCGCATTGTCACTTTTGCTTTGCCCCTTGTGAATGCAAGGTGGAGCGGAGAGCTTGGTAGTTCATCCTCCATTGGCTCCTTTCCGAGGCAAGGCAAGAGTGGTTTATTGGGGCCCCCTTGTTGCCAATTTTTTGGACACTTGCACGTGAATTCAATTTCAAATTAAAAAATTTGATCTATATCAATTTCATTTGTCACGATGCTAAACGGGAAGAAAAATGTTGCGAAATTAAAACATGGAGAGGGACCATCAAACTTGGAGGTAGCTCGCCAAAGTCCTTCGGAAGAATGTAAGAAATTCATGATCGAGCGCATCGTTCAATTTTATAAATCGGAAACATTGTCTTTAGACAATAAGTACATCAGATATCAAGAGGAGTGCGTGTCTAAATTCAAGGTAGACATGACACAGATGTTGTTGGATGCATTGAATGTGGCGAAGTGGCATGACGAAATGCATAAAACGCACTTCACCAAATGTTTGGAGAACAAGGTTCATGACGCTTTGTGGAATTCCAAAGTCATCTTGGTTAAATATGGCAAGGAATATCGACTCAATGACGCCCAGTTTGAAGAAGTGATTCTGAAAGCGGACTTGTTTAGAGGGCGATGTGCTCCATTCGCCAAAAAGCACAATTGAGTTGGTTCAATTGGTTGGTGGAAAAGCAATAATGGAGTTGCTGAAGCAGAAAGGAACAAACGGCACCTCATAGCACTTCCAGATACAGCACGCGTGATTGCTGTTGATGATAGAACGATGAGAGGTGGATATGCAACGATTTGAAAGGTTCGTATTGAAAGATGTCCAGGAATACTTCCTTATTGGGAGTTTGCGGCAAATAAATCCATTCACCACCAAACTCGACCCGATCTTGCAAAGTTAGAACATCAAAACGAATCAATGGTTGTTCGAATTCCACACGCGGGTGTGATACGATTTGCTGCAGTGTACGGAATGACATGTCAAGGTTATGCGTATTGGTGGAATGGTGGAACTCTTTGACAAATGTTGAATATGGATAAGGACTATCCAGACAACATTTAAATCCGTTTGATGTATATAAATCCAACCGAAGAGGAGGTTGTAAAAGCTCACCGTTTAGGGCGATATCGGAAGAAGTGTACGGAGTTGACATGGGCGTTTATGCATATAATGTATGCAGTGCATCTTGTTGGACTTTTGCACAATAATCTTTTTCCGGACAACATCTTGTTGCATTTTCCAGAGGATGAGTCACGTGTGTACATTGGAGTTTGCAATTGGGGCATGACCACCTTAGCTTCTCAGCCAATGAAGTCTTTGTACACATTCTCATCAGTAGATGAGATGAAACAAACTTTGTAGAGGAAATGGTGGGTGGATCCACGTATTGCATATTTGCATAAAGCAGGTACAGATGTGGAAGTCATTCCGATGTATTCACGTAAGTCGGAAGAGTATGCCATTCGAAAAATTGCTCGGCGGATGAATGGAAACAACATGTCAAAGGCATATTTCAATTTGCTACGAAAAACACCTAGTGCGACACAATTTGCCTTTCATGACTTTGCAAAAGTGTTTTATGCTTACTTGAAGCGCATTTCTTCGAAGACTAACGATGAAAATACTAGTTTGGCCCATGTGATTACGCGATTTTCTAATACATATCGTTGGCCGATGCTAGATGAACATTTCCGCCATTTATATTAGATTGGTAGTACAAAAGTAGTAGTTGAATAGGTTATATAGGCATTAAAAATTAGTTTAGAAATATAGAGTTGGAATGAAAAAAATTATATGTGCAATTAGTCAAATGTGCACAATGTATGGTATTTTATATTAAATTGAATACATTTTGCCCATATTGATTATGTTTGTATTTGTGTTGATCTTGATTTTTTAAATAGTATATATATATATTTGAAGTCACAAACTTTTTTAGTTTGCCTTCTGAAAATGAATTGAAATTTTTTCATAGTTTCAAGACTATCATGGACTCATGGTCAAACTTTATAATCTTTCAACTTATAAGAGACATTGTTTTAATAACAAATTGCGAACCATTGCACTTCATTTAACATTTAATTGTTTAAAGATTAAGGGAGTGACCATGGGGCAGTTTGGGTAGGGCGGTCTGGGGAAATAGGGCCGTCAAAGCGGATGGGGTGGACGGGCGGGGCGGATGGTCGGGGCGGATGGGGTGACAGGCGGACGGGGCGGTCCCGGCGGACGCTGCGTCCGCCGGGACCGCGAATGTCAACGGACGCTGCGGACACAGCGTCCGCGTCCAGACGTCCCAGACGTCCGGACGTCGTGTCAACCCTGGATGTAGAATACCTCACATTAATTCTTTTGATACATCCTTGTAATCCTAAACTTTACCGTGCGACTATTTTACAACTACTTTGCAACTAGAATAATGTATATCTTTGTTCACGTGAAATCTGGCACAAATACACAGGGCTACAGTCACAAGATAGTTAAATAGGACACATAGTTGCATTGCAATCAATTGTGGTGAATACATTTATCTTTTAGTCCAAGAACATTCAAATGAGGGGACATTTTTTTTTAACTATTAGTTAAATTTTGACCATTGATAACTTTTTAATATAATATTCAAGTGCTATTTTTAGATTTTATAAGTTAACTTTAACAATTATCATTTTGTTCAGAATTTATCAACACTCAATCATGGTTGTTAGAATTTTTTGCTATGATTCAAGCAATCCTACGTTGAACTTGATTGATTTTGCATCCATCCATTAAGTTACATTGCGTTTCAATTTTATTTGTTTTGCTTTGTTTGTTTGTTACAATAGAGATCTCCTAGACCATGTATCCTATGGTTGTGTTTTTGGTATCATTAGAAAGCTCTCTACAAGGAGGAGTGAACATACTTTGTTTTATGGTATTTTGATCTATAGTGTGAAAGTTATAGATTTTGAGTTATTTTAGGATCTTAAATTATGCTGAATTATATATCTTTTGGATTATACATTATTTGATCACATTTTTGATACCATAATAAAATTCTCCATAAGGAGGGATGCACAAATTTTGATTCACAGCGTTTGAACCTATGGTGTGAAAGTTATAGATTTTTGAGTTATTTTTGGATCTTAAATAATGCTAAATTATGTATTTTTTAGACCATGCATCACTAGGTTGGGTTCTTGGTGCCATTAGAAATCTCTCTATGAAGAAAGGTGCACAAACTTTGTTTCATGGTCTTTGAACTTATAGTATGAAAGTTGTGGATTTTTGAATTATTTTTGGATCTTTAATAATTATGCTAGATTATGTATCTTTTGGACCATATGTCACTTGGTTGCATTCTTGATACTATTAGAGAACTTTCTACAAAGAGGGATGCACAGACTTTGATACATGGCATTTGGACCTATAGTATAAAAGTTATTGAAGTTTGAAGTTTTATGATTTGAAAAATTAGAACATTGTTTTTACTTTTATTTAAAATGTGGTAACATTTGGCACATGGCACACTCGTCAAGCTTGAAATGAATCTGTTTCTTGTTTTTTGTTGTTATGGTAAAATCTTTGGATGTGTGTGTCCATCAATTGTATTCTTCATATTGTTGGAAAGCTCTATGTGAGGAGGGGTGCATAGTCTTTGTTTAATGATGATCGGACCTATAGTGTGAAAGATATTGAATTTCTAAATTTTTCTAAATTTTAAATTTTAAAAATTATTTTTACTTTTATTTTGGTTGTTGCAATGATATAGGGCATAAGAACATTCCCACTAAGGGGGATTCCCTATCCCTATTTCAATGAATTCCATTCGAATAGGGAAAAAAACTTTGCCATCAAGGTCACTAGAAGAAAATGAGGGGTTTTACAACTACAATGTGCAAACTCGTTTTGTAGTTGCATAGGACGTTTGCAACTAGGTGACAATGTAGAGCCCGTAGTTGTAGTGGACAAGTTGCATTAGTTGCAAGGTTTTTTGTCATCCGACATCATATAAAGAATTTCATTCTTGAGTGTAACTTGTAAATTTGTAGATTTTAAAATATTAATCTCAATGATTTGTAGATTTCAAAATTTCATATTTACTTTCTTTCTAGATTTTAGAACTTCAGATCTACTTTCTTTCTAGATTTCAAATCTACCTTCTTTCTAGATTTCAAAAATTCACTTTCATAGATTTAAAATTTTCTTTAATTTTAGTTCCTTTTCTATTTCTATCAAATTATAAATAGCTTAAAATTTTGTCAAAATAATAGATTGAATATGACTATTATGACTTATGAGTCTTATATATTCAATCTAATGGTACTTTTCATAATTGATATGGGACAATTGATATAAGACAAATGAGAATGAACTTTGAAAACAAGTAAAAAACAATTAGAAAACAACTCATGTACAACTAAGAAACAACTAGTCATTTTAGAGTTGCATGATAGTTGCATAGGACATTAGTTGTTTCCTAGTTGTTTTTTGCAACTATAGAATGACTACTTTGCAACTAAACAATGTTTGAATGTTGTAAAACAACAACAATTACATTAAATTTGATGCAAATAGAGAGGAAACTAGTTGCATGATAGTTGCATAGTAGTTGGTTGTGCTAGGCATATTTTTCTTCTAGTGGATTCTCTATATATCCTTAAATATTTAGGGAGTTCAATGCCCAATTCCCTATACAAGGGGGAGATTTAGGGAATTCAAAATCATCTTTTTCTATATATTTAGGATAGAACAATACTAGTGGCCTAGTGGGGAAGAGCATTTCTTATCCCTATATTTGGTCTTTCTTCATCCACATGGAGATAGGATAGGAATAGGGAAGAACTTGTGGGGATGCTCATTTAGTCGGGCTTGAAATTAGACCCTAAATCAAATATCGACTAAGACTTTATAGGTATTTGGGTTCCATCAAGGATTTCTCCATGTGGCACCGACTGACATTGTGCACCCAGCGATCACAAAACTGGCTAAATTTTGCTCATTTTCTACTTAATTTTTTCATGCTCTTAGTATAAATTCAGAAAAAAAAATCTTCCAAAAATGAACATTTGGCTAATTACTCTGAACCCATTCTGTAATCACTGGTGCTCACCATCGTCAAGGATGGGTGTGTGTGTTCAATTACAGTGTTAAGTTTACTGGCGAAATTTTAACATTAGCAGTTTGCCAACTTGGAGTGCGCTTGCTACGGCATGCTTATTTTTCGTTTTATTGTGGAGCAATAGCTGGTCTTTGCTGAAAATACTTGAGCACAGTGAATTTGACGTCCTCGCAATACACTGATTTATATACTTTTCTTCTTTGTCACGTTTTTGCTAGCAATTAACCATTAGGTTAGGGTTTAGGTTTTTAAGGGTTTAGGGCAACACCAATTTTCTTGTGGAGTTCGAATAGGAAGAACGTTCAGCTGTTTTTCAGGAAACGCATTCATTAGCTACCTTGCACTAAATCGCAGACGCAGTGGAGACGTATATGCACTTCTTTTACCAATCTACAATTGTCGTTTAACTTTTAATTAGAGTTGACGTACTTATGGAGGAATCTTTTCTGTTGACTGGAAGTTATCTTTGATGCTACATTGCTGGATTCCTCCATGGCTCCATTTAACTAGCAGCTGAGTCTTGTTGATAGTTGGTTTTGAAAATTTGAATTTGTTTGTCTCCAGCATCTTCAAATACATGGCTCAGAGTACCTGTTTCCTGTCATTGATATGAAGCATCTTCTACCTGTTTGGGTCTGGTACAATAATTCCCTCTCATCTGGATATATCTAGCTTGCAGGATGAGCAGGAGTGGGCATTGTTTGAGAACGTGCTTCTTTGGATGAAACTATTGAAAATGTGTATTTGCAAAGCATAACCCTAGGGGGCCCTCCTAGTTTGCAGAATACGATGTGAGGTATGGGATGCATATGGAGCGGGAGTTTTAGTTAGGTACCAACCAGGGGCATTTTTGGTGTCCATTTTAAGAAGCTTTCAGTGTCGTCACGGATTCAATGGAGCCCAAGGAAAGATATTTGTCGACCGAGGACGATTTCCCGGAGCATCTAAGAATTTCAGCATCCGACTTACATGTATGGCGCCTCATTGGAAGAGGAAGCTTGAGTGAAGTCTCTAGAGATTCCTGACTCGGTTGCGAGGTTGCAGTGAAGCAAGTTCATATATGCAACTCGCTGAAATGCAACCTTGTGAGCAATTCTGTGACGGAAGATCATGGTTTTCGATGGACCTCCCATACGGAAGGTGATGACGAGACATGTTGCGTGGAAATGGCAACTATATTTGAATCCTTGCCGAAGTATCTGTCAGTAATCCACGCCGATGTGGAGTGAAGGCGACTCATTGGAACAGAGGGATACAACGAAGTATACCAAATGAATTTGGTCGGGTGCACGTTTGCGGTGAAAAGGTTCAAGGCGTCGTCTGGGGGTTTAAAAGTATGATTGAACTTTCTTGTAAAGCTCCAGCATCCCCACATTGCACGACTGATGGGCTTTCTCTGGACGACAAAGGGGGTGGATCATGATGGAGCGCATGGATATGGTTCTACGAAAACTGATCGATTCTCGCACAAGAAAGAAGAAGAGATCTGCATGGACACATCAGCTCCTTTCGGTGATGGTGAAGTTCGGCAACTCTGCTACCAAATAGCTCTGGGAATGAATTTTCTGCACTCAAAACAGACTGTTCACAGAGACATCAAAGCAGCGAATGTGTTGGTGCATGATCGTGAAGGATAATTTGATGTCAAAATTGCCGATTTTGGTGTGTCTCGTCGCATTGGGAACCCCAATGTCGCTGGATGTGCAGGGACAGATCTGTGGTGAGCACCTGAGATTCTATAAGGGATGAGGACACAGACGAGAAGCTCAAAAAATCGGATGTTTCTGCTGCCAATTTTCCCTTTGAAGAGGACGTGGTTGATGCCCTCAATAGACCTTTTCGAGGCCATGTGCGTAGCGGGGATTTCTTCTAGGGTGCATGCCGACGCTCCCTGCTGAACTGAATCGGGACTTATTGCAGCTCATCTCCGACTGTTGGTACGCTGACCCTGTAGAGAGGCCTGACTTCGCCGCAATATGCGAGCTACTTGGAAGCAACCCCCTTTGCAATCTGGTTGTACCGCAGCATAGAGGTGTTTCATTGTTTGAGTTTTCGTGGGAAGCTTTCCTCTACCTCGTGCGATGGTTGTAATCCACCGAAGTTTCGAGGAAATGCGGTTTGGGGTGAGATTTTAGAGGCATATAACTTCGACAATATTGAGTTGGAGTTTATTAATGAGGTATGTGGGTGGTATGGAGCCTATTTGAAATCTTGAATTGTGAGTGAATTCGAATGCTGTGTTTTGGTGTCCAATTAATGAATTTCCCTCGTCCCTACCTAGACGCAAATAATTACAACGTTAGAATGCATTGAAAACGATGGTGTGTCAAATTGACGTGAAGTTGACATCAATGCAATCATTCTAACCTTACATGACGTGTAGTTTTTTCAATAAAATGGCGTTATCCTCAATGTAACGTTGACCATCCATCAATTTGACGTCATTCTAACTTCAAAATTTCTTGCCTCTACCTTTAAAATGCTTGCATACATTTTGCTATTGCTGACTAGGTTTCATTTCAGACAATCATATGGCTCTTATCATAGTGTCAGGCCCGCTGTACCTTTCACTTCGCGATGCTCATCTTCTTTCAAGTACATCAACAGCCCCCCAGTTAACTGCCACTAATAATATTCTAAGTTACGTTAGCATCCACGACATCGCTGAATAGTAGCCAGAATGGGTAGTTTAGTCATTCCAGGCATCAATGAATGGTTGGCAGGATGGTCAATTACATTGTCTTTTTCTTGTGGCGAATTTCCGCCACTCTGACAGGTTTGAGCCTCAAGAATTGCACCCAGTGCTGTGAAGGCTTGTGGCAGTTCACTGTTAAAAAAAACCGCTGCCCGATTATTTAATCTGGGTATATGATATGCGAGTACGTCATGGAGTCGGTGTTCATGGAGTCAGTGTTGCCATGGAGATTTGTTTTCAATTCAGACAGAGACTCTTTTTTCTTTTTTTTTGAAACAAATGTAACGGGATTTCACATACAGGGATTCTTTAGTCTAGATCTTCTCGAGGGTTCGAGTAATTTGAAGATTTACTCTAAATCACCCCTATTTCGGTCTGAATCCCGGATAGCATAACTTAGAATATTATCATCTAGTCCTGCTGGTGCTCGTACGTTACGTGTCACAGCATCTGATTAAGAGATAAGCTATACTAGGCAAAAATTTATCACATGAATCACTGGGGAATGGCATAACTTCATTGCCAGCCCTTTCGTAAAAAATTTATGAATCTACTCGAGAATATCTGACTGTTGCGACAAAACTGGCAATAGTTACCGTCTATTTTTGATATCAAGTACCTGGACTGAAGGCTGTAGAGACTCCAATGAGAAAAACGTGGGCAGTATGACGCTAGTAGCTCGTGCTGCCGGCAGGTCACTTCAGGTACTGTTGACTTCTTGTCAAGAGCATGGATTTGCGCGTGTTTTACTTGCTGCATTTCTGCGATCCCCAGAAAAGAAATTTGCTAGATGCGCTACAATATGCACGTCATAAAGGTGATGTGACGCTTAGTTGCATAACCCTTTGTAGGTTTACATCATGAACGCTGGTAGCCCTTCTGCGTGTAGTGTTATCAAATGGCATTATAAATTCTATAGTTCAAATGCTACAAGGCCAGTTTCTCATGGGTTAGGGAATAACCGGATAAGGGGAACACCTGCCAGAAGACTGTCACATTTGGATCCTATAAGTACTCCTGTTAGTCCTGTACCTCCAAATCTGTGCAACTTGTTGAATATTCAATCCGTGCAGACCAGCGACAGAGGGAGTGGCTGTAAGTCAGTGCTTCGTGACGTCTTCTAGGAAACTGCCGGATTCATGAACGTTGCAGACATTGAATTAGCTGTCCATGTTCAATACAGTACCTCTACTTTTGAACTGCTATTCTTGTACTCAAAATACCGCCAGGAATTCTGGGTACGACTGTCCACTGGCCTCTGCCGGTTTTCTCGCTACCAATGCTGCATCCGCAAAGCTGTTACCGCGTGTACGACTTCTCCTTTTGAAATACGGTGAAACACTCTTTGTATGTATTACGTACATTTCAACCTTGGTATCTACTGATTTTGTAGGTTCAGCAGATACTCTTCATGTCTGCACTCCGGAGTACCGTATCAAATTTACTGCCCGAGTCCTGGGATTTTCAATGGCTTTGCTCACGTTCCAAATGTTTTGACAAGGATGATTGTCTGCCAGGCTAGATATCTAGAACGAAGGCTTGGACAAAGAATCAAACAATGAATCTTCCTTGAATTGGGATGTGGAAGCTTCATTTAAAGAGGCCTTCGTCGTGTTTCGACCAAACATCAAATTCCTGCGACCTTGGACGATCAAGAGCACTGAAGGATTGTTCAATCCTATCTGAAGGTTGGCAAGCTCATGCATCACGTCCAGATTTTTCAGTATTGTTTCTCCCGTCTATCATAGATTCATACAACAGTGCAGACAGAGGACCACATATAGTATCGAAAAAACTTTTTTGAATCGGATTTCGATGTTGATGTTGACGTTGATTTTGTGATGATGTTGTGCAGATTGAGTCAAGATGGTTCTCTCTGGCAGTGATCACAAGGATGAGTCCTTCTTCCTGAAATCCCCTCGGGAGCTTTTCTTGCTCTTTGCAGGCGGAGAAGTGACAACCTCCAAGCCCAAGCCCGATCCTGTTCCCGAGATTCCCAAGGAGACGGTCCCTCTGGCCGTGATGTCTTCGTCTCAAGCGACTACTGTGGTTACCAACCACCCTTTCTTGCTGGAGAAGCTGAATCCCTTCGGAGGGAGCTTCTTCCTCTTTGGAGGAGCCTCCCACGACCCTTCCAAAGACCCCAAACTGGTGCTCTATAAAGCGAAAGTCACCATTTTGAGGGCCAATGTGGCCGGCATTGACGTCGGCAACCCCATTTCGGATCTCGTGGAGCTGGGACAGGAGGTTATCAACAATCACATTACTTTTCAGCTCGTCAGCAACGAAGTGGATCCTGGTAAGCTTCTCAACAACCTATTGTGTCTCTATGCCTGGATTTGCGGTTGTCAGTGACGAAGTTCATCCTGGTAAGCTTTAAAATAGGTTAGATACAATGACGTACTATTGTGACTCTACACGTGGATATACGTTTATCAGCAACAAAGTTCCTGTTAAGCTTTACAGTAGGCTAGATACTATGGTTGTTATGTCTGGATCCTCGGATTTGCGTTTATCAGTTAAAATGGTGAAATTTCAAATGATAGGCCCTTTTCCAGTCGCCCGACTGAACCTCGTTAAATTGGCGATATTCCAATACTTTGGCGCGGTTCAGGGCGGGCGGCTTGAACCCAAAATCTATACAGGCTGTCCTCGTTTGTAGTCTGAAATTATACCTTTGTGAAGACATATGTCACAATGTTTGGCTGGGCGAGTATCGCCGATTTAACGAAATCGACGTTGTCGTATCTACTCCAGTCCGAGTTTTTAGTGCTTTTGTGCACTTGAATGTCACAAATTCTACGCTCTGTATCTAATATGACCATGTTTACCGATCGGAGCAGGTTCTATTGATTTTGTTCTACCGGTCTTAGTTGTTCTTTTTGTGTGTGTTGTGTTGTGGCAGTGACGAAGTCGGGAAAATTGAGTGGGACGGTGACAGTGGAGCACTGGGGCAAACCCAGAGACTTGTTGATACCGACGCCGTTTGAGTACAACCTCGACTTCTATGTGGCCAAAGACTTTGGCGTGCCGGGGGCGATCGTTGTGAACAATGGACATAAAAACTTCGTACTGGTCATCAGCAAGATCACCATCTCGACCGAGTTTAAGCTCACCGAAGCGTATGTCACCATGCCGGACAAGAGTGTGGTTACATTCGCGTGCAATTCCTGGATTTACGCGTCGGAAATGAAGAAGCATGAGGGAAGGGTGTTCTTTGTCAACAAGGTAACTATGTTCCTCGTTCCTCGGTTTGCCAAATTTGAATCGCAATCAACCGATCTCTTATAACCGGTCTTGACATAATCAATTTGATGTGATTTTGCAGGAGTATACGCCTGCTGACACTCCCGCTGGTTTGGTGCAACTGAGGGAAAGCGAGCTGAAGGAGCTGCAAGGAGATGGAACAGGGGAGAGGAAGGAAGGGGATCGAATCTATGACTACGATGTGTACAACGATTTGGGAACCCCAGAGAACGTCAGACCTATTCTTGGAGGATCGGCTGAGTACCCATACCCGCGTCGATGCCGCACGGGCAGAAAACTGAACAAAGGTATTTTTTAACGCCTTTACTGTGACCTCCTTCAAAATGACATCTTGTACCCTTGCCACACATTCACAGTATCATTGACCTTGACATACTTGTCACACATTCAAACTGGGACCCCAGGGGGTAAGATTAAGAGAGGTTTGAGTGTCCTCCACTGGTGGCACCGTGTAAGTTATTGAAAGATTCGTTGAAAGATTTACATGGTGTGAATGTAGTACCTTGCTGTACATAGAAAGAGTTCAGGGGCAGCGTGTTTGGATTTGTCTTCTGCTTTACGTTCATTATGAGCCCAATGCTATGAATGTTTTAGGCCTTTGAGTATGAAGTTTTTCTGTGTGCCTGGGAACAGATGGGAAAACAGAGACACGACTCACCGGCGGCGCTCTGGCGAGCAATTATATTCCTAGAGATGAAGTGTTCGACGAGGTGAAGAGATCTGGTTTCCTGGGCAACTTCATCAAGGGTCAGAAACACAAAGCTGTGGCTGACCTCTTCGACCTGGATAAGTCAGAGTTCCGAGACTTTGACGAGATTAGGGGCATGTACGCTCCGGTTGGGGAGGAATCCAATCTGGAGACTGTGGCAGGTCACCAGGCCAAGCCTTTCGAGCTCCTTCGCAACTTCGCTTTCGCCTCTGGGGAGAACAAAAACACGTTCAAGTACCCTACACCCAGAATCATCGCAGGTAATGAAGGGTTGGGAGAACACTGGATTGTAGCTTACCCCAGTGCTGTAGGATTTCTATTCTAACTCTACCGATCAAACACCTTAATTAGTACTTTACATGATGGGAATTTTATCATAATTGGGTGCAGCTGATAAGAACGCTTGGTCCAAAGACGTGGAGTTCGCTCGTCAAGCGTTAGCCGGCATGAATCCCTTGCTCATTGAAATTCTTAAGGTACGACTGTCACCCTACTTATCTGAATTTATGAAGATTCAATTGCGAGTGATTGCACTTTCGGTTCTGTATCGATCGTCTTCCTATAGACAAAAATACTGATGACGCACTCTGTTGCAACAGGAATTTCCACTGAAGAGAGCGTCTGCTGTAACTGCAGAAATCGTTGAGCCTCATCTTGAAGGCCTCAGCATTTCCGAGGTAAAAAATTTTCCCCATGACGTAGATGATTTTTTAGGCTGAACCACGGCAGCATCTCGTATTCGAACCATAAATGCATATGAAGAAATGACTCTGCAGCCAACTCGAGGGGCTTGTGAAGAATTCTGCTGCCTGAATTTCGCTTAAGCGATGTCCCGTTTGTTAGATTGATGTAAGTTGACCCCAGTATTGCTCATGGTACCATCCCAGGCCTTGAAGAACAAGAGGCTGTTTGTGTTGAACTACCATGACCGGTTCATGGGCTACATCCAGCGCATCAACGAGCAGAAAACCAGTCAAGCGTATGCCTCATGGACACTCTTCTTCCTCACCAAGGCCGGGATCTTGAAGCCCGTTTGTATCGAGCTCGCTCTTCCACCAAAGTCGGAGGGAGACAGTCCCATATTCCGAGTGTTCCGCCCTGCTGAGCAAGGCGCAACCACCAACTGGGCGTGGGAGCTTGCCAAAGCGCATGTCCAGAGCAACGACGCTTCCTGGCACCAAGTCATCAGCCACTGGTATTTTCATTCTATTCAGTATCATTGATGACATATGCGACACAAAAACAGCTTGTCATAAAATATCGAAAGTTTTGTTCATTGTGTACTTTGGGACCACCTTCAAGTAGCTTTTGAATTCATGAATAAGTTACTCGAGCATCAAGTTGCCAACACGGGATCCAAAGCCCACTTAGTAAATGGTGTTTATCAATAGATACAATGGTATATGGTGTTCATGGTGTTCATGGTGTATTATAGGCTTGCAATATATTGTATCATACACTGAATAGGATAAGCAGTGAAAGATGACACGCACACTACATTGGGCTTACGTGATCATGTTGATGTGTTGTGATGCAGGCTGCGAACGCACGCCGTGATTGAGCCCTTCGTGATCGCCACCAATAGACAATTGAGCGTCTTGCACCCCGTGCACAAAGCTCTTGTCCCACATTACAAGAACACCATGGACATCAACCAGCAGGCTCGCACCACACTCATCAATGCAGGCGGGATTGTGGAACAAACTTTCACTCCACAGAAATACGCCATGGAAATCTCTGCCGTTGTATACCGAGGATGGCGCTTCGTCGACCAGGCCCTGCCGAATGACTTGGTCAAGAGGTACGTGACAACCAGCTTCTCTCTAGCTGCGCCTGGCTGTACTCACAGTCGTTCATAGGCCTTACAACAATTGATTGTAACCTTAAAATGCTCATATTTGTTATATTGGGCGTAATATTACAAATTGGTGCATTAGGAAAAAGGGGGATCGGAACTCGGAACCAGAGGAGATTGAGACACATCTCTGGAACTATATCGGTTTGAGACACTCATCTGAAATCTCAGATGTAGATCCATCTTAAATTTAGAGCTCTGAGGTTTCAGTCGGGCAACTAAAACTTTCATTTTAAGCACTAGAAAGTCCTAATTTTCAGCAGCACTGGAAGGTTCCAATTTAGGACCCTGAAATTCGCCAAACATGAGGTTTATTATTGAGAGCTCTGAGGTTTCAGTTGGGTAATTAAAACCTCATTTTAAGCACTGGAAAGTCCTAATTTTCACCAGCATTGGCCGGAAGGTTCCATTTTGGAACCCTGAAACTTGTCAAACATGAGATTTTGATTATTGTGGCAATTGTGTGACGTATATTTTCCAGGGGCCTAGCTATCCCAGACCCTTCTGCCCCCCACGGTCTCAATCTAGTGATTGAGGATTACCCCTACGCCAAGGACGGTCTTGAACTCTGGGCCGCCATTCGCGCCTGGGTGAAGGACCACATCGACCTCTTCTACGCCACCGATGCCGCCGTGAAATCCGACGTCGAGGTGCAGAATTGGTGGACGGAAGCGAGACTCAAAGGCCACAGCGACATCACCGAGGGCTGGATCCTGGCGGACTCGAAAGACAATTTGGTGCAGATCATCACCATCATCGCCTGGCTCGCCTCGTGCCACCATGCAGCAGTGAACTTCGGACAGTACTTGTACGCGGGATTCATGCCCAACCACCCTTCCTTGACTCGGAAACTGATCCCAGAGGAAGACACGGCTGAGTGGGAGCAGCTGCAACAGAAACCGGAGCACTTTTTGTTGTCCATGCTGGCGAATCCAATTCAAGCGAGGATTAACATGACAGCTGTAGAGATTCTGTCCACGCATGCGACGAATGAGGAGTATCTCGGGCACAGACCGGCTGGTTGGACTTCGAATTCCAAGGTATAATTATTTGCTCACTTCCTGTTTTTCCTTTTCGTATTCCATGGAAAAAAAGGATGAAGTTGACATTTGTGATATATCCATCTCTGTTTTTCTTAGTGATGTATGTGACTCAATCTCATTCGCTTTGCACTTAACGATTGTTGCCCAATGCACACTTGTTAACAGTAATCTGCACTCATTACTTCTTATTTGGTAGCTATCAATAGATTGCTTACTACTTGCATTGTGCTGTGTCTTGTTTTGGGTATATGCACTCGGATGGCTATAGGCCATCCCGGACTGCTTGTAGAATGCTATCCAGTTCATGATGTAAGGAGCTGGATTTGTATCAGTGACGATGACAGGGGCAGCCTCATAGAATTTCTTTTGTGTGTGTGATTTGATTGATTCAGGTGGAGGCCGCGTTTGGGAAATTCTCAAAGAAGATTGAGGAGATTGATGCTCTCATCAAATCAAGGAATGCAGATCCTTCATTGAAGAACCGAAATGGTCCCACGAAAGTACCGTATGAACTCCTCCGACCCATGTCCGGTAGTGGGCTCACAAACAAGGGTATCCCCAACAGTGTATCCATCTAGATCCTGCCACATGGTGAGCCATGTTCGTTGTGTAAATTTGTGTAGTATCTCAAACGTGGCGCGACAAACTTTCAAGAGCAATGAACAATGAAACACAAGTTTGCAGGTTCACTTGGAGGATGACTTCCAGACAGAAGAGTGGCTAGACTTGGTTTCAAAACATATCACAAGTGCACTTTATTTCTGGTCACTACTGTACTGTTACCAGTTCTCTTTAATTAAGTGCTGGTATTCTCTGTACTTGAAGAGAGTCGTGCCGTGTGGACAATTTGATTGATGCTAGTCATCTCCTTGACATTTTCAGTATATGATCTGGGTAGATCTTGTTTTGATTTGGAATATTTGATTGTTACAAGCTTGGGTTCGGAGGAATGTTCGGGGTTAATCATCCACCGAAAAAATGGATGTCGTGGAATTATGGGTTTCTATATACGAGTGTATTAATCTCTGAGTACCGAGCAATCATAGTTTTATTGAACTCAAATTCGGAGCTAAGCATTCTGATTTAACTGACCATGTACAAAATTTGTATTCTAGTACATCCCTTCAGGAAGTGGGAAGATCATATCAATAGACAAGCACTGGCATGCCTTGGAATAGTTCAAACAAGAGTTTTGAGTGCAAGCCTATGATTGCCAAGTAACTGTTAGAAACGTAAAGAAGCTTTCCTTCGCTCAGAGGAAAGCAGGTAGGTGCCCAATAAGTACTGCAAAACTGCAAATAGACTAGGAAAATTTGAATTTTAAAAAAAAGAGAATTCAACGACATGATAAGTTATTGCATGTAGACTATCTTGCGCCCTTGCAGTGTCTGAACTCTAAAGTCTTCACTCGCCCTCAATATATACGGCAATGTACTGTAGGCCCATCCTAGTCACTACACGTGCAGAGTGCGTTGAACCATTACAGGGGTTAAGTTAGGGATAGTCAAGACACGTCCAGCCAGTGCGTTGAATCACAAGCACAGGGCAACAATTCTAGCGCATGAGCTTAACCCTGTAAGAACGGGTTGGTCTCCAAAGGAATCATCATTTTCTAATACCGTGTTAATCAACACTTAGAAAAAATGGAAAAGTATTCATTGGAAGTCAAACTATTGTAGAAGATGTTCCCTTTTTACAATAAAACTCCGAGGATGAATAGTTGCACTTCTCTCCTATACGGGAGAATTTACTATCATCCATTGGACATACAGCAACATTACAAGGTTAAAGACGTGAGCCTTGAACCTAATTGTAGGCACATACCTACAATCATTTTACGGTGTTTATAACATATGTACCTACAATATAGGTGTACTATAACATGAAAAGAGTTTACAACATAAGTACCTAGAACATAAACACCTAGAACTATAGAAGGTGTCTAAAATATAAACTCTTAAGCTCATGGATTTCTAGATTCTATGCTCACATACTAGCACTTTCTAAAGAACCATTAAGATAGCATGCTCATATTTTGTCCATGCTTGAAGAATTGCTACTAGATTATAACATAACTGAATTGTTTTTGTAAGAATGAAAAATTGTGTAGTAATGAATTAGTAGCAATTTGGGATTATTGTTGTACAATGTTATTAGCGGTTGGGGGTTGAGTTTGATTTGGAAGTAGACAAAATTTTAGTATAAATAATGTAGAGTTATGGGTGGTGGGACACTTTGTGCCATCCTAGGCAATTATATGCACCATGTTGTTTCAATTTAGGATTTGCATGTCTTCATTTTTTAACTTAGTTTACACCATTGATGAACAATTGTTTGGAATTAAATGATAGTATATGTGGTCTCGAATAGTACCTTATTGCTATGTACATGTGGTCTTGAATAGTATTGCTATGAGCTTTAGAAAATCATATCTAATTTAGTTTAAGTCTCAAATTTACGAATCAAATTGTGATGGATGTGTCTCCCTCCTTTCTTTCCCTAAAAATTTGTTAGAAAATGATTTGATCCATGTAGAAGAGATCCTAAGCCAATATGCTCTTAAATGGGTGATTTTTGCACTTTTTACATTATTTCATTGTTAGCCAGTGGAATTGGGAAAATCAATTGCAATTTGAAAACATAAAAAAATCCAATGAAAAAATCTATAAAATTTCTATTTAGAATGAAAAATAGAGAAAACCTCCAAACTTGGTATTTGAAAAAATGGTTCAATATGGGAATTAAAGAAAAACACTTGATAAAACTCAAAATATCCCAAATATTGGCACAAGAAATAGGAAGCAATGAACTTCACATGAATCCAATACACCCCTTCTAACCTTTTTCATTCTAAAACAAAACAAAAATTCAAATTTTTAGTTTGCTCTTTGTAGAAAACTAATATTATTTCCTCTCATTATTATGTCTTTAAAATGGGTCTATTTTAAATCCTAAAGTTCCTTGGCTATGTTTTTGCCAAAAACACTCCAGAATTACCTTTTCTTGTATAAGTTTCAAATTTTAGGAAAAAAAACATTTTTCGACACATACAACCATAGGATCTAGTAGTACATTGGCTTAAGAAGATGTGGAAAAAAATTCAAAAGCTCCTACCATGTAGATTGCAAGATATTAACATTTGAATTGACAAAAATCTTTTTTTTTTGGCCCTACAAAAAAATGACCAACTATACTTCACAAGGTCACCTTTGTATGAAAAATTGTCTAAAATTATGGTGCATCTTTGAATTCATTCTTCAAATCAAGTTGGCTATATACTTAGAAAATTCCACATCATTTAGAATTATACAACATATAGGAAAAAATCAGTAAGTCAAAAGAAATAGAAAATGATTTAAAATACTAAATTGTTAAGAATTTAGTTAGAGAATTGAAAAATGTCAATCCCAATGGTTGTAATGTTGTAATAGTAATAATCTACATCCTATGATGTTATTTTTTTTTTTAAATATTAGAAATTGAGTTGAATAAATGGCTTCAAAGTTTATTTTAGAGTAGAAATTCCATAACATTAAGAAAAATCCAAAACCCTAGGAGGGCCATTAAGCTTTCATTTTTCAACCTCCTATAGTGCAAGTATAGAAAAAAACAATATGATGTGGTGATGACTTAGAATTAGTAGTGCCACATCAGATTTTTAAATATAAAAAATAAAAAATAAATTTTTTCCTCTATTATTGCATTGTGTGTGTGCAAAACTCTCAGCCCTTCCATGGCCTAAAATTTTTCCTAAGGCTACCTACAAACTAAAAATCTTTATAACTTTCATCTCATTAATCAAAACAGAATGATTCAAATCTTTTTTTTTCATGTGGTTCAGTGGTTTTGTCTTTCCATAGTAAAAAAACTCTTGATTTAGATGAAAACTTAGCCTTGAGTCATTTTTCAAACTTAAATACTTCAAGAATTGTTCATCATGGTGTGTCTAGAAAGCAATATGAAGCCAATCCAAGGCCATCTCATAAATAAATATTCCATGAGTAGTGCAAGTGGACAAGGGCTTGATTGGTTGAAGAAATAGTTGTACACAAAGGGAATATTGTTTTCTTTTTGTACCTCATTTGATTACAAGGTTGTGAAAATAATCTTTCATAATTAATTCCAATCCTTATAAAATTTGGTATGTACATTTTCAATTATTCATGATTGCATGTGGGCAAAAATTAAAAGGAAATTTTTTCTCTTATGAACATCTTGAAATAAAGTCCCCAAAGTCATTGTGTTGAGGACAAAAATTGAACATTGATTGAAAAAAATTCAAAATTTGAACAAACAATGGCTATGAAAACTTTAGAGTAGACTAATTTGGTAGTAGTGAAGAAGAT
This sequence comes from Pseudoscleropodium purum, assembly GCA_963969395.1. NCBI lineage: Eukaryota > Viridiplantae > Streptophyta > Bryopsida > Hypnales > Brachytheciaceae > Pseudoscleropodium > Pseudoscleropodium purum. The sequence continues at coordinate 25,261,808 of OZ017795.1, forward strand.
TTTGTGGAGTTTAAATTGAATTCTAAAAAGTGAATATACATTGATTGCAAAAAAAATAATTTTGAGATAATTTTGGAGGGAGAAATCCAATACCCACTTAGGGATTGAACAAATTTTTTCATCTTTGTTTTAACAAATATAACTAAATTTTACCTCTCAATTATGGGATAATTTTTCCCTAAGTAAGAATCAATTCTATGTAGCAATATCATTAGATGTATTTTGGGAGGTCTGCAGGCCCGTCAGGGCCTATTCCCAACTTTGTTCTCCCTATAGTCCAAGAATGGTTGATGTCAAAAAATTAATTAATTAATTTTAAAATTAAAAAAAATCGATTTTTAAAATTTTTGAAGAATTAAAAAGAAAATGACATGGCAATCATTGTACCACACCATGCAACTGCTGTAGGGTAGTGCACAAAATCTAGGAACACAAATGAATGCAAGGGAACTCACAACCCTCCCAAGGGCTAAATCTCATCTAATGATCATGATGTATTAGTAAATGAATATGATCAGTTTTTAGTTAAAATTTTTTTTTTTCTAAATATACAAATATGAAGCATGTATTTTCTTGAAATATTTTATAAACCATTTTGTATACATTAGTTATGGAAATTTTTTCTTTTATATTTGAATCATTTAAGAAAATTATTGATAATGGAATTTAATATTTTAATTTTAATTTATTATTTGGTTTATTTATTTTCTTTTAAAAGTGCATATTTTTTTTTAAAATATCTCATTTGGCATAAAGCCCAAAAGTGTTTCTTACAATGATCTACAGAAACACTTTTTCAAACAATGTATTCTATTTATTATATAGCCCAATCATTTATCAAACAAAGGCTCCAACAAGGTCAGTAGGCAAAGTAATTAATATGAAATAAAGTGAGATGTCACCTAAAAAGAGAAATAAAGATGAATTAAATGTAGTTCAAATGAAAGAAATGAGCATTTATCCAAGTGAATTGTACCTTCATAAATGTAGAGAATAAATAAACCCCACTTGAAAGATGTTCAACAATACTTTTTTTGAAATGAAAACATACATTTGAAAAATCTTCCATTCAAACTTTTAACTCTTATCACATTTGCATCACAACACTCAAACACCACTATTTGGATGCAATTCAATTTAGTCAAAATTTACCCATTGAAGAGTAATACATCAAACCTCAATGACATGATATTATGGTTGAAAGAAAAATTTGCCAAATACTCCTAATATCCATTAATTAGTACAAATACCATACTAGGAGTATATTAAAATTCTTAACCAAATTGTATTTAGAGACTGTAATTGGTGAAAAATTCTATGTGAAAATCTATATCAAATTCATTAAGTGAGTACCATCTATAATTGATCACCTTACTTTATTTTAGTTTTGAAATTAGCAATTTCAAATAATACATGAGCTACTAAACAAAGTTCTTTTCCAATATTTTAAAATTTCTTTTAAGTAAAATCCATTGTAAAGGTGGAGTGTTTGGGGGGATAGAAATCATTTTTCATCTACAAAAATTGTAATCTTTTTTATTCTATTTTGATGATTTCATCCATGTTTTCAAGAATATCATCCATCATTGGCTACGAGAAACATGAATTTTTTTAGAAGAAAATGAAAATTGTTTCTTAACCCACAACTAGGCCCAAAACCAATATTGAGGATGTTTTCCAATTGATAAATGACAAAGAATCTCTCAATGCAAGACAAAAATGCAACTATTCAACCTCTAAATTTTGGTATAAAAAGGGAAGGTTATCTAGAATAGTTTGCTTCTAATGAGTGCTTTTGCATTTTTTTTAAGCCAACAATTTCTATGGTACCAAAATAGATAATTTCTATGGTGACTAGTCCATTGTTTTACCCCTAAATGCCTAAGGCACCAACTTTTGGTGTTGACAATACTTTGAAGTTACAAAATCTAAAAAATTTTCCATTTTTAGTAATTCATATTTAAAAAAAAAGTCTTTTGAAGTCTAGTTTTAGCACCAAAAATCTAATTTTGAAATGATTGATTATGATTTTTCTATTCAAGATTTTGAGCAAGGGTGTCCATTGCAAATGAGTCTCAAATACACTAGATATCAAAGATGTTTTACATTAGAAATTCATTTAAAAAATTTGTAGAAGAGATTTCAAGAAACTATAAATTGATAGGGATTAAATATGTTATGTCCTTTCACCTCATATTTTTTTTGGTGACTAATTTTTTAGATTTGATATGTGAAAAGAGGATTGAAAGACTTCAAATAACTTTCAAAGTTTTAACACCCTCATGATCAAATATTATAATCTTTCAATTTATAAATGATTTTGTTGTGCTTTTTTTTTCCTATGTGATCTCTAACATATTTAGTATGAATTTGTATGGTCTCACTTAAAAAAAATTGACACAAGGTATCAAAATGTTGTCTTTTTTTTCAATTTAGAGAAAATTCCTAGAAGTTCAAAAAAGGCCTTGGACATTTAGGGCATAAGGGTTAAAAATTCTCCGCAAATACTGACCTTACTGCCAAAATTTCTCCAGCAAAATTCAAGCTGACGGACTTGGACGGACTTGGACGGAACCCAAGGACGACATGAAAGTCGTGCATGGAACCCAATGAGTGGACAGACAGCCCAATAATTCTGCATTCCATCTCCCCGTCCATTTCTACCAACGGCCCCGATCAACCGACCATGCCCCCCCGACAAAATTCTCCGACAACAAATAGTAAGAGATACAGTCCGTCGGATCCACTTCCATCTAACGTCTTAGATAACCCCAGTCGACTCGTGCGTTCAGAGCACACGGAGTCCGCAGCAGCCACGAAGCTTCGCTCCCCGTCGTCCTCCCTTCTATAACCCTGCTCTCAGAGAGAGCCCCTTCACAAATCAGACCTCGTCTCACGCTGTTTTCGGAGTCTTGCAGAAGTCTTGTAACCCTGCTATTGTCCGTCATGTCAAGTCAAGTCTTTCCCAGGTCTTGAACAGCTGCTAGAGTTGTTCTTCAGTTTGGAAGACTCTTAAAAAGCCGATGTGTAGAGCTTAGCAGAGATGAATGGCCGGGGTGGTATTTGTTTCTGCAAAGCTATACACATCAGCCTTTTATGGGTCTTCTGAGATTGAATTCAATTGAGTAAATGGAGTTCGGAATGCTGGCCTCCTTTGTTGCTCCGTTGGAGGCTGATCTGGATAGTCTTGCATGGCTGGATGGCCCATGAGGGAGGGGTTGTCCATTTGCTGTGCAAAACTATACACATCAGCCTTTAACCGTGCAGCAGAATTTGATAATTTGGTGGGCGTGGTAATACTTTGGAGCACGGTTTGATTGTTGATTTTTATAAGGATTGTGTCCATGAAGATATGCTTAATTAGGATGTTGGTTTTGGCAGTCAATACTAGCTCTTGCTGATGCCAATTTTTCCTTATGGTGCTTGAGATTCTGCAATCGAATCATCACTGCAATAACATGATGCTTTTGATGCCTATTGACTGATTCCTGTCACCAGCGGCAACTCGTTTATTGCATTATACTTCAGTTAGCAAGTTGGGTGTGTAAATGTTTATGGCAACTAAAATGTCTGTCTGGAATGGAAATGGAGTTGTGTGTGGTTACTTCAATGGCTGTCACCTCCCCGTTTTGTACGATTGCATAGAAAATTCCTACTTTGAGGTTAATCATAAAGTGTGTGCAATGAGGAACCAGGAGCTGGAGTTTGAGAAAAACACAGGACGAAACTCCTTAAAATGCCAAAACTGGGGTCCGATGGAGTTTGGTGTTATGCTTCTTTTGCACCATTCTTTGTTAAGCCTTCCTCTTGACACGTCTGTTACAAACTGGGGAGAACTTTACGATTAACTCTAGTGATAAAAATTTGATAGGGAGATTTGGCTCTTGCACCTACAGTGATCTCTCCAGAGTGATCTCTCCATAGTGATCTCCCAAGAATCACTCCTGGAGTCCTTGAAATAAGAAAGTGAATCAAATGGTATCCTCATGCATCTGAAGACCTGTTTTCAGGCTTGTATAAACTCTTAAGACTTTCCTCTCGGGTCAAATAATGTCAGTCAATGGCCTGAAACGAAACATCTCCACAAACTGGAAGGGCAGATAGAACCATTCAGTTTTATATAGATTACGATAAACCTAAAACACCAGTAGCAATCAACAATAGCTCCGAGCAAGGGACCAGTGAGGTTCTCAGACCACGTTCCCAATATAATTTATTCTTTTCATGAAGGTGCTGCCTGAAGACAATCATTTACCAAACAAAGGTAAAGGTTTACGAGGGTTACGGTCTCAAAATGGAAGGGTTCAAACCGATTTATTATTTACCTATCCATATTTATGGATCAAGTACAAAGAGGTGGTAGGATCAGATTTAATAACTGTCTATTTTCAACGAGCACCCAACTACATAGCAAACTTCTTTCATGCACACTTGCCTGAAATTTCCTTATCAATTCTATGCACTCTCTGAAAGGTTTTAGTTCCCCCCAAACCTTGGACAAGCTTACATTCTCTTTGCAAATATCTAGTTTGAACAACCCAAAACTTACACTTCAACGAGGTAAGATTAAAATTGCCCACGCAAACGGATGGATACCACAAGAATGCATCCAGTAAGAAAGGCCTGGAGACATGTAGGGACAAGAGATTATTTAGCATACAACATGCAGATTGTCAGACCACGTTAACAGTAGAGCATGTAGTTTTGGGTTACTCGAGAGTCTCTCGATGAATGCAGAAAACGGAGAGGAAAAAAGGTTTCATTATTGCATAATAACATATGCTACGGTACACGGCTCATGCCAACCTCCTTATGATCGAAAACTTGGTAACCACTTGGGGGATTTCTTCTCATCCTGTTCTGCCGACTGGGCCTTTCTCAACGCACGGACCACTTCCGTCATTTCTGGACGGTCTGCCCCGAATGGTTGTATGCATTGCCTCGCAACCTCGATCACCCGTTTCAAGGCCTTGGGGTTGTAATGGCCACCTAAACTGGGATCTGCGACGGTTTTCAGTGTCCTGGAACTAGCATTGGGATTGTAGTGTTCGTCCACCTGAAATTCAAGAGTAGTTTCCAGTCACGAAGTCAGCATCTCATACGAGTTCCAAGTAATACGGTGGTGCAACACTCTTCAGTTGAGGAGCCTCACTTCTACACTTCAGAAAAAAAATCAATACTGCTCATGTGAAAATGTTGATGCGTATTTCGAGAATATGTATGTAATAAATAGACTTACAATCCTCCTGGGACGTTCCCATAGAGTGTTAGCTGAGTATGTAAATGAGTTTAGGGCCTCAAAATTTATCTAAGGGTTCAAAAAAACAAACACTTCAATATCTCACCCATCTACATCTACCAATCCCAACCATCCACTAAAAATCAAGCCACTATGGGCAGTAAGAGATATATAAAACTTTTCATGGTCTTATGTCAAAGTATATCCCATCAAGAAGATAAATAATCTTTTTTGGTTTTATAGGTATTCTAAACAAATTGAACATCTCTCATAATGTTATTAACCCATGGGATGTCTTTCGTGAACAATATAGTAGAGACGGGTAAAGTTTGTTGGTTTTGGTTGCATAAGGTTAAGAATCTGATAATTGGAGATTTTTCTACCTCTAACCATTCAATGAATGGAACATATGGAACATTTTGACTTATTCCATAATGGAAAGTTTCCAACAAGAGACTCCAAAGAGGTCACTAGACTACATTGTTAAAAGTGACAAGAGATTGCGAGTAGCTTACCCAGTCACCGATGAAGCATTTTTTTTCAGAATTTTGGATTGGTTTCCGGCCTGTAATGATTTCCATTAGAATAACTCCAAAACTGTACACATCACTCTTCTCTGTTAGTTGGCCGGTCTTGAGATACCTGCACAAACATATTTTGAAAGTGAGATATGTGCACTAGTTAGTAGAGTTGCGATTTCTAACTTGCTGTTCATGTCGAGTAGTGCAACCCTTCGATAGTGGTTGCATCACATTATAACATGAAGTAAGTTTTAAGACCTAATGCTAACACCATTGTTGCATGCAAAATATCGGAGAATCAATGACATTGAAGAACTTAGTCTCCATGACTGATGCAACAATAAAATCATTGCATTGAAAAACCGAAAGTGGATTCAAAACATACTCTGGGTCTAGATACCCAAGGGTTCCTTTCACCATGGTTGTTACATGTGTCTTGTTCAAATTTTCTTGGTCAGCACCCAACTTCGATAGGCCAAAATCAGCAACCTTGGCAACCATATTTTTTGTAAGAAGAATATTTTGACTTTTGATGTCTCTGTGAATAATTCTAGGATTGCAACCGGTGTGCAAGTACTCAAGCCCTAACACAAAAAATTCCCACGCAAGTTAGCAAGTCTCAAGTCTTACCAACTCAGTCATAAATCAAAACGGAAAACATCTTTCAAAAATGAAGAGACCATTAAGGATTCTCCATGCCTAGAACATTTATCCATAAACGAAGTACATTATGAAAAGTTTTAATGCACTCATAAGCAAGGTAAACCAACTGAAAGTGATTCTGAATTGTACCATACAAACCATGCCAAAGTCGTTTAAGATAAAAAGAGATTTGCCATGCTTATAACATTCAAAAAAATGTAGGAACAATGATCATACCACAAGCAGACTGTAACGCTATGTTGAGACGTTGCTTCCAATCTAGGAATGTACCCCTCGCTGCAATACATTGCATGAAATGAATTAATTCAAGAGCAAAGCTCAACTACAAAAGATACTCACACTGGCACAAAAAGCTCTCTCTAATGCTGAATGCAAATAGTAAACGCATATTTCTTAGCAGACACGAATCTGACCTTGAAGATGGTCCCATATACTCCCTTCTTCTGCGAATTCATATACAAGAACTTGTCTCTCATCTTGGCAGTAACCTAAGAGTCTAATCAAATTCACGTGGTTCACTCTTTTGAGAAGGTTCACCTGTCACAACATGACCAAATCAATGCGTTCAATACGATCCAAAAAATACAAAAGAAATCATACAAAGTTAAGCAAAACTCTAGTAGTAATAATTGTGATTCCACGAACGACACATAGTAGCGGGCCTCAAAACAAAATAGTGAAGGGATACATCATACAGACTAAGAATGATCGTGTATACAGAAATATTACTTCCCTAGATACTCGTCAACAAATTTGCTTTGTCCTATTAGTGAGGGAGAAAAATTAATATCACCTACAGAATTAGTATCACTACAAAAAATAATTCTTAAGAAAATTGGGATAATACAGTAATATTGTAACCACTAATTTAAATATTTTACAAACAGTGTGAGTTTGGCACATTAGTGTCACATGCACTAATAGAACAAATCAATGTACACTAATGACTTTCATTTGTGTAAACCAAAAATATTCCAAAATCTTGCACTGGCATGTAAGAAGAACTGTAATCAAACCAACCGAAGATCTATATAATATGAAACACAAACCCTCATCAAAAAGTGCACATCGAAAATTGACATAGCACTGTCCGTCATACCTCATTGAGAAACTCAGATATGCCTTGCTGAGAAGATGCATCAAGGATTTTTACCGCCACCTCTTTTCCATTCTCCAACTTGGCTAAATAAACAACCCCAAAACCACCCTTTCCAAGTTGTTTGGAAGTCAGATTATCCGTCATCTCTAGAACTTGGTCCCAGTTGTACTTCTTGACAACGTCTTCAATAATGGAATCACTTGTCATTATTTGCGGACATGAGGCATTGCGAGCAGTCTCAGGTCTCGAAGTTTGATGATTGAATGGCTCAGTTGCACAGATTGTTGACCTTTGCAGCTCATGCACTTTGTCCAATTCTCCAAACGCTCTGAGTGAACCAGAATTAGAAAATTCCTCCGAGCTCATGTCAGAGGTAGAGCTTGATTTGTATGTTTGTTCAGAAGAGACTGGACAGCTGCTCTCCGAGGCATTGCTCGATTTGCACACAGAAGACAGTTCAGCCAATTCATGTTGCTTGCTGCTTAATCTCTGCCTTGTTGATGCTTCATCCGGCCTACTCTCTGAAGTGCTACTTGTTGCGTATGCTTGTAATGGTTCAGAAGAGTACTCCTGTGATCTACTCTCCTGGCCATTACCGGACTTATGCACTGAAGGTAATTCAGAAGGTTCAAGTCGCCTGCTCTCTGAAATACTGCTTGTTGTGTATGCTTGAAATGGTTCAGAAGAGTATTCCTGTGGTCTATTTTCCTGGCCATTGCCGGGCTTATGTACTGGAGATGATTCAGAAGACTCAAGTCGCCTGCTCTCTGAAGTGCTGCTTGTTCCGTATGCTCGTATTGGTTCAGAAGAGTATTCTTCTGGTCTGCCCTCCTGGCCATTGCCTGATTTATGCACTGGAGAGAATTCAGAAGACAAGACGCTTGGCACCCTTTCATATTGAGTATAAGGAAACACCTGTGACCGACTCTCAAAGGTGTTGCTTGATCGAGGTGACATAAATGGTTCCGAAGATTCGTAAGCTCTGGTCCCGAAGGTCTTACTTGGTCTGTATACTTGTGGTGCTTCAAAGCACGATTTATCCTCAAAGCTGTGACTTGACTTGTATACTTGTGGGGATAGGGGAGACTCATGTGGCTTGCTCTCCGTTGGTCTGTACACTTCTGGTGCTTTAGAGTACGATTTGTCCTCAAAGCTGTGACTTGACTTGTATACTTGTGGGGATAGGGGAGACTCATGTGGCTTGCTCTCCGTTGGTCTATACACTTGTGGTGGTTCAGTTGCACGTCTGTCCTCTACACAACTCCTTGGTGGTGGTACAAGCACTTCCTTTAAAATGCGGGGTTCATGTGGTTGTGGTGATTCCGAGCCTGACATGCATGGTGGAGGTGGTGGTGATGCAGAAAATTCTTGTGAACTGTTCTCCACAACCTTGCTTAAGTCATGTCCTTGCGGTGGTAGGTCTTCTGCAAGTGGATATAGATCCCTCAACTCATTAAGAAGTCCATAAACTTGATCAAATTCTCGTTGGTTCACGAGAGCATCTAAAGGTGGTTCCTTTGTCGTCATCATCCCTCGTAGAGCTTGGAATTCCTTCCTTATAGATGTTGCCGTGTCTAACTTAAACGACTCAGCCAATCGTGTGAGTTGAAACGGTGAACGTGAGCGTCCGTTTGTCTCATCCAGTACAGATGTTAATTCAGCGTAGAGCTGCGAATCGACAGCATCTTCCAACCCTTTTGATCTTTTGAGCTGACTATGGACAAGATCAACCTGGAGCAATAAGAAAGATACGATTAACATCAAGGATGTCATCGGCAGAACCTCGCAACTTGCTTCAATACAACCCCACTTACAAAAAACATGAATATTTGTTAAGAGTCTTGAAGAGCAACCAAAATTTCAAAGCAAGGCTACTATAGATTGAGAAGCCGTTAGAATTTACCTGCTCTCGTACTTCTTCTGGAATTTCAAGCGAACTCGGTATCTTGTCCAAGGCTTGAATCAATGCTATGTTCACCAAGGAGAACTGTTCTACCACTTTTCGTTGTTCCAAGATCTAGAACAGAAAATGCTCGTCAAACTCATTACCATCAAAAAAGAATCCTGAGAACTGAGAGACTAGCTTACACAAAAGGCAAGTCTTGAAACTAATAACACGGTGAAGGAAAATCACTTCCTCCAACAAGTTTCAAACCATAACAAGACCACAAACCACATAGAGAAGTGAACAGATGAGAAAAACAAGTTAGGGTCGTCCAATATTTGCAAGCACATATATTAGGCGTTCTCATAATGAAAAATTTTAACAAACTAAAACTCACCAGGTAAAGTTTACTTCCTTCATTGCACAAGAGAAGCAAGGCTTTGGCAGTGTTGAAGGCTGCTTCAAACGCATTGAAACATATAATGACTGCTTTCGAGAAAGATAAATCTGAAACCCGGAATTCTTCAAATAGTGGGACAAGCATGTTCGCACGCCTTATGAAGGTGGAACACTCCTTTTTATGGGCCTGAAAATCTGCAATGGAGCCAATCATGTGGACAGTCTCAATTATCTTATGCACTAGAGAGATATGTGAGTTGCTCTCCATGGAGTGGCTTGATCCATTTGCTGAAGAAAATTCTTGTGACTTAACTTCTGCACTATTGCTTGATCCAAACGCTAGTGGTGGTACAGAAACCTCGTCAAACCTAATCATTTGAATGCCACTTCTTGGAGACGATATAGGTAACTCAAGCTGTTTGCTCTCATAGGAAATAACCCCATGCACCTGTAGTGGTTCAGAGTGTTCATATGGCCAGTCCTCCAATTCCTTGGATGCCGGTGATAAAGTAGGAAATATAGCTGGTCCACTTTCCAAGGCGTTGCTCAAGCCATATGCTTGTCGTTGTTCAGAAAACTCCTGTGGCTTGCCCTCTATAACAATACTTGATTCATGTGCTCGTGGTAGTGCAGGTAAATCTCCTTTGTAACTTGGCTCTAGAGTTGACTTCAGCCACTGAACCTCAATAGGCTCTGCAAAGTCTTCTGACCTAACCTCCTCGGTGCAACTTGAAATTAGCGCTGGAGATGGTTCAGGTAGCTCACGCGGCACAATTGATCCATGTACTTGTGGAAGTGGTGGTGCAGAAAATTCACATGCTTCATTTTCCACGGTATTGCTAAAGCTATAAAACTGTGTATTTTCCTCTAATCCAACATCCACAACATTGCTTGGTTCAACATTTTCTTGTGGTCGTTCAAAAAACTCCAATGGTTCAAATGCTAGTGGTGGTTCTACAATTCTCAGCAACCTACTCTCCACATTGTTATTTGATTCACACACTGGTAGTGGTTGAGGAAATTCCTGTAAAGGCATCTCAGATGTATTGCTTGACTCTTGTAGTTCAGAAGACCTACTCTTCATGTTGTTGAATTTACATGCCAATGGAGGTTGAGAACTATTCTCTAAGGTGACGTTGCATTCAACTGCTTGTAGTGGCACGTAACTCAACTTTGGCGACCTAGTCTCAACAGTCCTACTCGGTTCATGTGGACTAATCGCATTGAAATTTCTTGATTCGTGTGGTCCTGATGGGTTGATGGGATCATGTGGATTCTCAGAGGGATGATACACCTACAAACAAGACGTGGAATTTAGAAGGCAACAAATTTGTTACATTGAATTCAACATTACTTCAACTTCGTGATTGAACCACATAACAAAGGCTTGCCAACACCAATTCATAGCATTCGTCATTAGATTCACCCCTAACAAAGCCAACAACCCCATTTTAAATCAATCAAATTCTTCATCCCAGATTGTTGTAGTGAAGACTTGCAAGAAAGGTACTTTGATGTTGGAAATTCAGACCTGAATGGGAAACCTTTGGCAGCGCTCGTCATTGTCATTCACTCCACTAGTGACAACGTCAATATCCTCCTGCAAATGAAATTTCGAGTCATTGCAACCTTGCTTTTCATTGTTACTGCTTGCTTCTAATTTGAAAGTATTTGAAGGGAAAAAAAAGTTGCCCTTGACAAGCACTGTCTTCTTGAGAACAATTTTAATACAAAAATACAAGTTCAAAATATCTCAAAAAGCTATGGTTATCGAGAATTGAATAATTTACCATATTAACCTCCACCTTCTTCCCAGTTGTTTTATCTTTAGCTAAAGCCGTCAAGATACCGTCAGCATCAATGTCAAAACGCACAAGGATCTGAGGCACACCACATGGAGCAAGAAGAATCCCAGAGAGTTCCATGGTGGCAATCAACATATTCCCGCATGCTTGAAGATTTTCGCCTTCGTAGATTTGGATAAAAATACCTGGCTGGTTGTCATAACAAGTAGTGAACAACTGCTCACAGCTCTTGGGAATGCTAGAGTTTCGTGCGTGCATCACATGCATTGTCCCTCCAACTATCTCCAAGCCTAAGGACATGGGCACCACGTCCACTACCAGATAGTCTGCAAAGGCTTTGTACCCACGAGAGATTCCCGATCGAATAGCAGCACCACAAACAACAACATCATCGTTGGCTTTCTTCAATTTTGCTTCATCATTGAAAAACTCCGCCAAAAGTTGTTGCACCTTGGGGATATGAGTAGAGCCCCCAATCATCACCACTTCGTAGACGTCGGTTTTATCCATCTGTGCACGTTGCAAACACTCTTCCACACATTGGATGCATTTCCCAAAAAGGTCAGCGTTCATCTCCTCGAAGCAGGCTCGGGAGATGGTAGAGTGGAAGTCGAAATCTTCAAGCAAGGCATCAATCTCAATGGCAGTTTCCATCTCCGAGGAAAGGGCTACCTTGACCCTCTCCACTTGCTTCTTCAATTTCCTCACCACACGTGGATGACTAGTGATGTCCCTCTCGTGCTTTTGCGTGATTTCATGAATGAAATGATGGAGCAATCTTAGGTCAAAATCCTCCCCTCCCAATTGACTGTCGCCACTAGTTGCCTTGACTTTAATAACCCCCTCTTCAATGATGAACAAAGTCACGTCCAGTGAACCTCCTCCAAGGTCAAAAATCATGATTTTTTTCTCGCCAAGGGATGGATAGGTACTATTGGCTACTGTATACGCGAGGGCAACACAAACAGGCTCATTAACAAGGATCACAGTCTCCAAGCCAGCCATGCTGCAAGCGTTTCGAGTAGCTTGTCTTTGTGCAGAGTTGAAGCAATGAGGAACACTAATGGAAGCTGCATTGACAACAGACTCAGAGGAAACCTCGGCGAGATCTTTCATCTGTCCCAGGATCATAGCGTATATTTCTTCCGCAGGAAAGACTTTTTCCTTGCCCTTGTATTCGACATGGATCACGGGCTTGTCATCCTTCCCACAAGCCACTCGAAATGGCCACCGGATGTGCGCTTTGTCAGAATCGGTTCCCAAGGTACTGAATTTTCTCCCAATCAACCTCTTCGCATCTACAATACAAACAAGTAGCATCATGGTCACATTAGGTAAAAGTGGCATGTTTCAAAGCACCAAAAATTAAGACATTCAAGTGCCCAAAGCTCCAAAAGTAGAACTAGTATAGATTTGAGGTTGCATTATGATGCCTTGAAACTAATAAGATGATCACTGTCAACTGATTGCCTAGAATATGACTCAATTTTGACTCGAGAAACAAAATGTGCTAAAACGTGCTAGGAAGTATCAATCTATTGCCTATGACTTTTTAATTCTGCAGTACTGAGTGATGGTTGGCAAAGTTGAGCAGGTCCTATTGGGGACTTTCTTTTCTCCAATTTTAACTATTTCTTAACCAACATATAGAATGGTTTTTACTGATATTGCGGATACAAAATTTTGCCCCATCTTAAGGCCGTTTCACACATGGGTCGAAGGTCGAGAGTCTGTCGGCCTCCACCAATCAAATTTCAAAAAACCCCGACTTTGGCCTCTCGACCCTTCACACAAGGCGACACAATCCAAAGTCCATCACCCTCCAAACTGCCTACATGGCAACCCAACTCCTACATGGCAATGGCCTTGCTACGAACTCTCAACCAAGAGTTTGGGTTGCCACTTTGTGGCAACCCAAACTTTGGTTAAGAGTCCATCAAATTTTACATTTATTGCCCATTTCTTTGGACTCTTGCCCACAGTTTAACCATGAACTCCCACAACCTCTCGACTTGGTTGGCCCATGTGTGAAGCGCCCCTTAATTATGGTATTCACAACAAGATCAATTAAATTAATCATTTCCAAACCATGAACCCTTGGTCCCTTCAGGATAAAAAACACGACACTAAAACATGCTAAATCATTGATAAACTTCCCTTTTCTTTAGTCTCAAGAAAGCACCTAGAATGACGAGAAACGCACCGAAAATTGTGTTGGCAGGGTTCTTCGACACTTGATCCTTGGCCGCGTCGCCAATGAGACGCTCCGTTTCTGTGAAGGCGACATAGCTGGGCGTACTTTGACTCTTGTGATCGTTGGAGAAGAGCTTGAAAAGATTCTCCTCATCCAACCAGATCCCAACACGACTGTTTGTGGTCCCCAAATCGATGCCAATGGCCCGGCTAGTATCCTCCGATTCAGCCATCGTATCAACAGGACTCAAAACTCGTCGCCCAAAATGCACGTTGGAACTCTGCTTTGATTCGACCTAGCAGACTCTGTCAAATCCTAATAGTTCGCTGCATAAGATGTTGAAATTCCTGAGAAAAGTCTTCAATCAAACATCCTCCAGCAGAATAAACAACGCAATCTTCTCATATCCAACCGAGCAATAGATTCTAGTTCTAATTATGCCATATTATTCAAATTTCAGCTCTCCTGAAAGTACATCTCAGCAATTGCAAACTATACACGATCTGACACGCAATGTGCACCTCATTGTGTGCTAATGTCTACTCTCGAACAAAGATCCCTGCTAATAGAACAAGAAAACTAAGATTCGTCTCTCAATGTCAGCTTGTGCGTCTTGCAATTGCTGCCATCGATCTTCTGCACAAAACGGGAGCACAAAGGCAGTGAAACACGGAGGTTTGTTTAGATCTCTACCTGTGGTTGAACTCGTCACACGAAGGCGGTGGCACCGACACTCAACCACCATTCAGCACACAGCACACAGTCTCCCATACCCTGAAGCGACCTCAAATCTCGAATCCTGGCACCGCCATGGCGACCCAAATCTGGATCCCACAACTCTCCTTTGCTGCGCTGTGGTGAAATCCCGTTCTACGCCTCAAAAATCTCTCGTTAAAGTGACAATTTCATCACCAGCAAACCACCACGACAGAAAACAGAGTTGCACCCGCAATCAAAACTGCGCACAGTGCAAAAACAGAAAACCAAGAAAGCTACGCTCCAAGTCCGACAGTGACACTCTTTCTCTCTCTGACAAAAGCGGGCACGAATCACGACAACTTCTGACCCCTGTCAATTTCTTTACAAGAAAGTGGATCCCTCAGTTCTTGCAAATCTTTGTAATCGGGTTTGGCGCTTGAGTACCTAGAGCAATGTTTCTGTAGATTGAGAAGTCTCCGAACGAAGTGTGCGTCCAGGAATGGATCAATCGATCAAGGAAACAAGTTGCCAAGCAACGTCGGCTTGTAGTGAGATCGAATACAGATGAATATGTAAATGCTCCCTGAGTCACTACCCACAAACTTCGACTGTTTCCCACTAAGATACGGCACAGAGCAACACAAGGGGAACAGTGGTAGGCAGCAAACTGGGGGCCTCGTCACTCACCACTGTACAATATTCTGCCCGCCCATATCGGAGCGAGGGAATTCTTTAGGTTTCCACGCAACTGCGCACGTAACAAGAGCTCCCTGCACGAATTGATCAAGTCAAGGGGCCCTCCAAGCTCCAGCACTGCTGCAAAACAAGCAGTTTGTACGCTACAAACACTATAGCTTCTCTGTAGATATAGGTTATATCTCTGCGTTGTCAGATTACCGTAGAAGTGTAGAAAGGTCGTGTCTGTGCCCAAAGTACTAATAAAATACAAAAAAGGGGGCTGGGTGCCTGGGCTCCACTTGTTGCGAGCGTCTGGGCGAACGAGGTAGAATTTCATACGGAGTATCTGTTTGTAACCCCCCTGAAGGAAGTCGTGCTGCAATTTCGACCCGATAAGACAGCATCCTAAGCAGATCGTATCCTCGTCGCACATTGATTGATTGAGAATGTCATGTATCAAAAGAACAGAAAAAGTGGGCTTAGTGGTGGGATCCAGGCATCCAGGCATTCTCGAGCATCGGGTCAAGAGGACTGGAGATGCCCACCACAAGAGAATGATTCGAATACTTAAATACAGTACTCAAACAACACCGCTTGACTGACTGCTTGAGACTAATGACGAAATTATTGTCGCCGTCAGTGAAAAGTCGGCGATAACCGTGTGGAGAATATTCTCACAATGGCGGTCGTAGGCTAAGACCGTGACGTCGAGAGGGAATCTTTTCGTTTCGGAAGGAATGAAATTCCGTTTTTTGCAATTGATTAGCCGATCGCTCTGCTTGTTGAACCATAGTCGAGGCGAAGGGTGCGCGGGATCACTTCCATGCTTGCGATGAGCGTATGCCACGAATCCAAGATGCCTGAAGGTTTGTAGACTGTCAGTTTCGGGTTTGGACAGCTGAAAGAATGATGTGTGGCTTTTGAATTTATGTCACGGGTGCTGTTGCTCAAATCTTTGGCGATGGTAGTACTGTTGGACTCTGATTTTCAGTCTTTCTGGGGCTGCGCTAAATCGCTAATGGCTTTGTAGGGTTCAAATAAATTGGTGTGTCTGCATAATTTAATCCTTATTCTGTGTGGTGTTTTGTAAATCGTAACTTCTACTTTTCAAATTTTAGGGTTTAGGTTGTGGGCCAGAGTTCTTCTGCAATTTTCACGCAGTAAGGTATCCTTATTTGAAGGATCCTATTCTCTTTCTTGTGCTAGATAGTGTCGAGTAGACTGCCTCTTCTAGCTCACTGTTGAGCAGAACGGTTGTTCTCATACCGGTAGTATCCTAAATCCTTGCAGTGTCAACTTCAGAGCTCCTGTGAAGCTGATACCGTTGGAAAGACCATTTGATCAATCTTGTCCCTCATCTGGTTAGAATGTACATTTTGGGATAAAGTTGTGCTAGAAGGTGTAGCCCACAGTGCATACTGCCATACTGGTACTTAGCACAACTTTGAACATTCTGAGATTATTCTGATGCTTGAATTGCACAATGCAAAACACTCCAGCGCCGATTCCACTAAGCTTACCTGTGGCAATGTTCCCCAGTTGTTGTTCTTTGGTAGTCAACATTTCGTTTTTTAAGATTCTGTGAAGAATCTTTGAAATCTCTACAGAATCTGAAGAAATACGTTGGTAATATCATTCAGTGGTCTCGGTACTTCGGTAAGTAGTTGTGAAGTCAGTCTCAAATCATCACTTACGAAGGCGTCCTTGAATTTTGCTGGGACAGTTGCGATAAGCAAGACACTAAATCCTGCCCACGAAGTGGTTCAGCAGGGTAATTTATCCACAGGGGTTTTCTGTGGATAAAAGTTTAAAAAAAGCCCCCTATTTTGAGCCATGTTTAGAGTAATGTTCTAGACTCCTAGCTAATTTGGGGTCTCTGTTTGTAAACATGAATTCAAAATTTGCAAAAAAAAATTGTGAAAAAATATTCATGCTCATTTCCCTAGGACAAATCCAACTTGTTGGGCCCATTTCATGGGCATGATATAATGCCTTGCGTTGTGATATAGCTCATCAGAAGCTCGAGCTTTATGTTTTATTTATCATATGTATTGTACCAGTATGGCTACAACTAGCCACATGTGTGGTATAATTTGCCATTGTTATATATAAAAGGTATATCACCTATTTTCAACAATGACCCCATTCATACAATAGAGGGTGACCTATTTTTGTGAATGAGGGGAATATGATGGGGCTTAGCAACTTTGTTGTTGTATGATGAATAACACATTGACACCATTTAATAACACATTTTAGTTTTGCACTTCTTCAAAATAGGTTTGCTTGTACATCAAGAATAAGTTAGATTGTAATTTACACTTCCTTGGTTCTTATTAATTCCAAACTTGATGAAAAATTAGTAAAAAAAATGTGCAATCTTCAATATTTATAATTCATGATAGGAGAAATTATCCCCACTGCCATTGCCCACTCACACACATGCTAAAATGCTTAACATTGTCAAAAAGGTGATAAGGTAGAACTGTCTAATACCACCATTTACCTAATTTTGCCACCTATAGGTTCCTTCCATTTCCATCATTGGCTCCATTTATAACCACAATCTTACCAATCCATTATCATGATGGCAATGCATTGGAGAGCACACATCAGCCCACACTTCAACAATGGTCTAATCATGCTTCAACAAGGGTCTACTCACAATTTTGCATTTGAGTTTTGAAAAATCACAAAAAATTCAATTTTTGTTAGAATGTCTTCATTCTTTTTGCAATTGACTTCTCTCAAACAATTCAATCTTTAAAAAATATGAGAACTCAAAAATAGCTTTTCTTAAGTACCTAGATTGCAAATCTATATGGTAATGGGTAGTTGTACCTTATATCTTAACCTTTGCATTCCCACTTGCGTTGCTTATTAATTGTCAAGCATGGGTGAATGTGAGGTGGAAGTATGTAGGATTGGATTGTGGAGCCAATCAAGAATGTCATTCTTTGTTCATAACCACTTTGTGAATTATTTGCGTTCATTGTGTCATATAAATCTATGTCTATAAATTTTGGGGAAAAAAAAAAGAGTTCTTTTGTGCAAGTTGTAATTCTTAGTGCATCACCTCTCATCTTTCAACTAAACAAGAAACTAATGCCTATGGTAAACACTAATGTTATTCCTATCCTACCACCCCATTTCCACAAGTGTGAACTTGAAGAACAACAACATATAATAACAATCAAACTTGAGACCTTGAAGACAAAATTTGACAAACCTTCCACCCAGTGTAAACAACTTCTACAAAATTATCTCTGATAATGAAAGGAATAGGCTCTAATGAACATGCAATGTAAAAGAGACCTACTCAATATTGAATTTGGGGTCTTTGGTAAGACTACACGCTTTTGACAAAGTCCAAGTGTGGCTAAGTTTGATTATGCTATTAGTGTATGTGGTTGCAAGCTTTTGATGGTTTATCGACTTTGGGTATTTTGTTCAGACTAAGGTAGAAGTTTTTATTTTGGATAACTTAAGCATTTTAGCCTATATAATGTGGAAAAATTGTAGAGAAATTGAATTCAATGTATGCAAAAATAAAGATGAGGAAGAATGCTAAATAAATCGAAATCTTTTCTCCAAAAATGAATTTTTTTTTAAATTTAATTGTAGAATTTTCATCTAAACCCATTCTAGTCTCATAGACTCACTTATTTTGGTTTTCCTTAAATCAAGAATGAACAGAGATGAATAGACAAGAAGGTACAAAGAATGAATCTTCTTCAATAAATAGTACTCCGTACATTCAACTTGTTGTCCACAATAGGACACCCTACGCAACCATCATGGGAGCTATCTGAAATAGGTTCTTCTACCATACCTTACACCCTCTTGACAAAGTCAAAGTGTGTCTAGACTCTTTAGCCTGTGTGTTTGCTAGCTTTTGCTGGTACATGTGATAGTTTTTGGCAGTAATTTTTGTCAGGGTTTGCATGTTGTGCTTATCTGTGTGAAACAACATCCTCGGCCTCGGTCAAATCGTGATCAGCGACTGTATCTTGGCCAATAGTTTCCGTGCATGGCTGAAGCCCCTCAAGTTTTAAAATATAATTTCAGTCCACACTCACAGGCTCTAAAAGTTAGTACGTATGATAAGTGTACGTACACTGTTGATTTTCCCTCGTTGGAGTTATTGTGCTTCTCGCTCAAAGCTGCCTCTTTGTTGGGACCCAGCTGTCCCATGCCACAGCCCCAGCTAGCATGTACTGTAAAATGGTATTTTTATGATGTTGGTTGAGTGCCAAGTAGGCAAGTAGCTAGTCGGTACACTGAATTGCAAGTTATTCCATTTCTGGTCATCAATGCAGAAAACGTGAAATGGTGGGACTGGTGGTAACCAAGGCATGTGAAGTGATTGAACTGCTATAACTTAAAGGTAGCCCGTTGAGAGGTAACTTGGACTCGCGTTAATGTGTGACAAAGGGATCAGACAAGGAGATTGAAGCTGCAATGGACTCTCAATGCAATAGTTGTCACTTCTGAATATTTTTATCTGCAGAAAATGTGTTCATCCCATTTCGAAGGACCCCAACTGGAGTTTGAGCCATTGAAATCAAGAGTTTTTAATCATCCGGAGTGCTTTCATTGCCTAAATTGCCATTGTATATTGTCCCATAAGCATGGACAAAGTCCCATCAAGTCTCTTTGAAGGAATCCATTCACAAAATTGCAGGGAATTGCAACTAATCCTTGCATTTTCAAAACAAGTTCTTTGCAAATGAAGAACTTGTTTTGAAATTTGACACATTCATTTGTGAAGAACTTGTTTTGAAAATGCAAGGATTAGCTGCAATTCCCTACATTTTTGTGAATGGATTCCTTCAAAGAGACTTGATGGGACTTTGTCCATACTTATGGGACATTGGACAATGGCAAGGCAACTAAAGCGTTCCTTTGGGTGATTTGTTAAACTCAAAAACTTCAAAGAATGCTCACTAAATTTTTTCTTGGAAGAAAGACTTAGCCAACGAGTGGTTATTATCAAAAAAAATATTTAATGGATAGTACCAATGCACAGGAAAGGGCAAGGGTTGATTAATGGAGGTAAATAGTTAAGTGGAATTTTAGATTTCTAATATATTTCAATTGATTAAAAGGCTTTGAAAAAATATTTTATTGTTGCAATCTGTGCGAAAATGAGTTCATATGATCTTAGCTATTCTTAATTGCATTTGGTTAGAAAAGGCAGATCCAAAGACAGACCTCAACCTCTATACTAGAAAGAACATGAAATTGAAGGACATGTGGCAAGTGTTTGGATGTAATCACAAATTTAGACTACTTGTTTTGAATTCAAGGTCATGGATCCTAAGAGCCATGTTCCCACCATTAAAGAAGATTTGAGGCCAAAAGAAGACTACAAGTTTCCAGACCTGATAACGTTGTGAATGTAGCCAACAATGAAGTTTGATGTAACCAAAAGAATGTCATGTCATTTCCCCTCAAAAGATTATAAATCAATTTTTTTAATTTAAAGATTTTTTAATTTAATTTTTTTTTAATAGCTAGTCGTAACCTTCCCTACAAGGGAACAAAAACAAAACAGGCTGTTATTGCCCTCAAATCTTCTCTAATGTTCAATTTTTTTTATTGGACCTACATGTATTATCTATAGTGAACATTTCAAATTAGTTTTGTGGGTAAACATATAGAATTTTGACAATTTGTATTATTTTTTAAGATAAACCTTGGATGAAGAACCGTTTTCAATACATAGTAAGAGGAAAAACAAGATAAACTTAAAAGGAAAAAATAGCAAGCAATAATTCTTGTTGTTTACAAAAAATTTATATATAATATGGTATGGAATATAAGTAATCTCACATAAACAAGTTGGATACATCATGGACTTTAATTGTATTTTTAATAAAAGATATTGTTAAAATTTTGTATAGAATTCAAGGTGGATTTTATATCCTAAACCCTTTACATCTTTATATATTTGTTAGGTGAACTTTAAATGACCTTTATAGTCAATACATCTATATTTTATATAATATGATGCCATTGAAAAATAAATTAGAATACCTTGGATGTATTGTAAAATCTATAAACATCCAAACATCCTTTTCTAAATAATGAACAAAATCAAACTTTATTTTTTCATATGTCACAATGCACATTTCTAGTATATGTTTTTTTATTATACATTTTATGTAAAGTTAACTTTATGTGTATGTGATCAAATTAGAAAGGGGAGGATTTGTGAAAAATTTATGCCTCATTTCATACTCTACTAATTCACCCAAAAAATTTGAGATTTTTTTTTTAAAAACTCTTGAAAGCAACAAATAAACTTAAAGTGAATGTTTTGCATCCACAAATTCATAAAAATTAAGTGTACTTAGAATATTACATCTCAACGTTTTTACCAAATTCCACCCACATGCAATACATATTTTATTCTTAATTTAATTCTAAAATAATACTACAGTTCTAGTTTAAGTATAATAATATGGATGATAGCAATCATTGATCTAACCATGATGGATACTAGATCTAAAGCTTACAAATATAACTTCTATTTCTACATTATGAAGTTAACATTTTTTTCTTTTCATTGCATTTCAAAATCCAATATTCTAGGCATCCCTAAATCTAATGTTTTTTTTGTTGATGATGAAATTAAAAAGCAACCAAATTTGTTCTCTATGTTTTTCTTGATTGATTGCTATGCACATTTTTTTTAATGAATCTACTTTATATAATTTTAAAGTCTAAAAATTATTTCTGTTGATGTGATGTAGTGCCATGTGCATTTTCTATATATAAGTAATTTAGGTCATACCCAAATCATATAAATAGCTAGGAGTCAATCTTAAATCCAATATTTTTTCCATTGGCAATGAATTTAAAAAGCAAACAAATCATCAAATCTTTCCTTGATATTTTGAAGAAATAGAAATCATATTAAAAAATGTAGATTGAAATTATTTGTAAAAAGTATAGAACTAATACAAATACAATAAGAAGTGGAATTTTGATTACAATAACATTGTCTTTTGTACAAACATTTTTTAAGCACTACAACTAAAATGATTCAAAAATATGAATTTTTTTATTTTCAAAACCTACAATTGAATATACTATATACACGAGTGACCTTGGATTATTCCATAATGATTGAAATTAGCCACATGAGTTCATATAAAAGGTTCAAGAATGCTTAACATAAAACTTAGAGAGCAATGGAACTTGGCTACTAGAAATCATTAAAGTACACCCTTTGTGACCACATTTTATAATGTCTAATTTAGGTATTGCTGTAGATTGTTTTGGCACCCAATTGGAATTTATCCAAATTATAGTTAAGTTCGTTCCTAAGGAGGCTTTACACATAGGAATATCTCTAATATAGTGAATTCATAAGTCATTGCAATCTAAGCATAGAGAAAAATATTCATTTACCACATACAATTTGTATTAATCCTCACATGATAAACTAATTACACCATTTTCACTCCCCTCTTAATAGCCACAAGAGTTTAGTAATTTCCCAAATATGATGATCTTTAATCTTTAGCTTGCAGTCTTTCAAATCGGACTCCACAGGAAACACTCAGTCTTTTACCTTCCAACTTGGGCTCAACATCACAAGCTCTTCATACTCAAACTCTCCTAATTGGAATTAACCAATTTGTAATTATTCACTAATAAACATTATGCTCCACCAATTAGGACAGTTAAACCATTCACAATTATCTTCACAGTCCAACTTGGACAAAACTACAACGACACACAGATCAAACTTCCCATTTGGACAACAATAAAACCTCACTGATGCACTCCTAAACTCTGATTAGGAAAACATTCTCAAACAATTATGCATCATTGACTCACATGCATAAACATTTTCAAATCGACTTCATAAACCTCCAATTGTTCATATAATTTAATTTCACATGTTACAGCTTTGAATTAGCAATTTTACTGCTCCGAAATGGTGACAAAATCACTGTTATCACAACAATAAACTTACAGCTTTCAGATTCCAAATGTTTACTATCTCTATTGCAATTCTAATAGTCTCTAAGTCCTTTCTTCTAATTTTCAACTGGGACTTCTCCTTCTTAACCATGAACATCCTAATTTCCAATTATGACTACTTTGATTCTCATTGCATCACTCCAACTTGATTCTCTTACTCTTGCAAGTTCACTCTCTCCAACTAGGAAATATTAAATCTTATTGAAACTATTGCCATACTCATACACTGATCAAACATTCTTCACTCCAACTTGATTCTCCCACTTGGAAATATTCTCCACATTCAAATTGGATTCTCCCTGCACAATGCACACACTGCACTTCTTTCCGACTAGGACTGACTCATCACCATTCACTCTGACAAACTCAGCTCCCAATTAGGACTCACACAAGTAATTAAACATCTACACAAAATCACACACATAAAAAAAACATACGCAGCCAACTTGGACTGGAACACGACTGGGCTTCACTCAACAGATGGTAAGTAAAACTAAATACAAAATTCAGACCAAATAGGAAATCCAAACCAAACGGTTACCCATTCGGAGAGACAACCTAATTGCTTGCAACCCAACTTGGAACTACACAACCCACCATTAGGAAATAACCGACCCAACTTGTTAACCGTAGCCTAATTGGACAACTGACCATCCTAATTGGAATTCTACACTACCAACTCCCCACTTACAACCAAGTTGGAAATCAAAAACCAACACCTTCATTCACACCAACTTGTACTTAACCTTGCACCAACAGACATCCCAATTAGGAAAACATACCACCAAATAAGACCAAACTGCACCCAAACACACAAAACTCATTCCAAATGGGTTCAAAAATACTTCAAAAATTCAAAATCTGAAAACCAAATAGGCATTCTACAATTGCCAAAGCCCTTTAAGAATTTAGGAGTCAAAAATGATATATACAATTTCTTTTTTTTATGATAAAGTAATACATACAACTTTCTTGTTAGCACATAAGGTAATCAAATGTATAATCACACGTATAGAATATTTCCATCCATCAATTGATCTATTAAAATAATATTTAAACAAATGTGAATTTTTTTAGTATTTGAATACAAAAATTATGGATCTTCATCAAGATACCGACAATTCTAGTATTGTTTTTAAAAATTTTAAGAAATGAAACAAATAATTATGGAAAACAATACATAACTTTGTAATAGAATACTCAAAATGTCAACAAACTTTAGAGATTTTGAGAGTGATTTATAAGAAAAATACATATGTAGAGTCACATTAATAAAGTAATTAGTAATATTTGGCTCTATAAAAGTTAAAATTTAGTAAAATTCTCATCATTGAACTTAAATTTTTTTTGTTGCATTTACTAAAAACTTCACTAATATAGTTCATTAAATTATGAAAAATTCCAAAAGGGCTTTAAAAATTGTAAAAACTCATTCTATGCACAAGTGTATTACTTATCCATGACATATGCAAAATTTGATTAAAATCTTTATTTCTTGAATTTTCTATGGCAATTTTTTCAATTGTATAAAATATTTTTTAAAACACTCTATAATATGAATATGAATTTTAGTGTGATTATATATTTTTATTTTATCAAAATAGATATAATTTAGGATTTACAGTATAAATGCAAATACTATATTTTTACATTATGAAAATACGTTATACATTATGAAAATGATGAACTCAATTGATGTGAAAGATGAATGGAGATG
Source organism: Pseudoscleropodium purum (assembly GCA_963969395.1). Lineage (NCBI taxonomy): Eukaryota > Viridiplantae > Streptophyta > Bryopsida > Hypnales > Brachytheciaceae > Pseudoscleropodium > Pseudoscleropodium purum. Next base: position 25,286,705 of record OZ017795.1, read on the forward strand.
GAAATAAGTTTGTATGGAACATAGGGGAGCCCAACTACAATAGAGGAGTGATTATAAAAATTAAAATATCAATGGAACAACTTCAATCAATTTCAAAAGAATTTTAATTAATTATTAGTTTTTTTCTTTTTGAAATTTAGCACGGTACAATAACTAACACATCAAGGTTGTTCATGGGACTAAAGTAATAGGTCCATGGGAATAGGCTCATGATAATAGGTACAAAAATGTACCATAAATAATAAACTTTGATCACAATTTTTAAATGGAATTTAAAAAAAATTATGTACTCACAGTCTCACAAACTCATAAGCTCCCACTTACACGCTGTCATGTTGTAGATTTGTATATTAGGTAAAAACATATTATAATATGTTATATTGAGTAGCTTCAAGGTGACGCCGCTCTGACATCTATTTAAGAGGGTAGTTTGCATTAGAACTTCGTTTCATTCGAGTAGTGGATTTGTTTTCTACTTTAGAGTTAGAATGTCAAACTGGAGGGTTTTTTCTGAGTCTCAAGATGAAGAGCTTCAACCAGAGGCTGAATTCGAGCTTTCATTGTCACAACTACCAGATCAACCCCTTTTGGAACGGGATCTTGCATTGCCACTTAGGCATCCTCGAGATGAAGCTGGGCCTTCTAGACCGCCGAAGCAACCTCGCGTGGAGCGGCGATGGCACGATAATCTTGATACCAATGCTCGTGTTTTGATAATCTTGCTCCAAGTTGGGTGTGTTGAGTTAAGCACTCGGGAAGTGACTTTTGAAGTGAGTTATGAGGGCAAAAACATCGATCATTATTATTGTATGGTTCTGCCGGTGGAGGGTAGTCGTGGCCACCAACGTTGGTTGGAAGGTCCAGTCAACCCATTGATGAAGTCCGAGCGTACAAATTATGTTGCTGCCACCATCAAACGCATTCTCAATTTTCTGCAGATGAAGTGAAGTTGTGATTGGAACTCTAGTTTTTTTATCTCTAGTGAGCATTTATTAAATGTTAGTTACTAATTTTATACTTTGAGTATTTTATTAAAATCACAGTGTGTGATTATAAACGTTTAATGAGAAGTTAGTGATTAAAAGTTAGCTAGGGTTTTAGAGTAAAGGGAGAGTGTGAATGGGGATTTAGTTTGGCATCTTAGGTGGGGTCTTGGTAGGGGCATGGGCTGATGTGCCCCACCCCTCACTTGAGATAGGGAGGAAAAGAGAGAAAAGATGCTTAGTTAGTGTGTGGAAGGAGAGAGAAGTGTGGGTGTGTAGAGAGGTCTTGAAACCGAATTTCGGAGAGAGATATCTCGGTATGTATGAACTCTTTTGATATAAAAATTGGTGAGTTTGTTTCTTGTGAAATTAGCTTTCCAAAATGAGTTTGCAAGCTTGATTTGAAGGATTATTGAAGGAGTTGTGATAGTTTGAAGGTAGGAAGTTTGCGGTTACCCAATTAAGAGGAGACGAGACTTTCGAGGCCTTTGATGTCTGGACAGTAGCTTGGAATGAGCTCAAATTTGGAGGAATATTATTGTATTTTGTTAGCTTTCTATAGACATATTACACTTTACAATTGGAGTATTTTTGAGTGAGATATGGAGATTCAAAGGTAGAAAGGTCTGCTGCCTTTAGAGAAGGAAGGCCGAGGCTTGCTTTGTTCATAATGTTTAGACAGTAGTTTACAATGAGCTCAAATTTGGAGGAGTATTAGTGTATTTTGTTAGCTTTCTAGAGACTTATTATACTTTACAATTGGAGTATTTTTGAGCGAGATATGGAGATTCAAAGGTGAAGAGGTCTGTTGCCTTTAGAAAAGAAAGGCCAAGACTTGTTTGTTCATAATGTTTAGATAGTAGCTTAGAATGAGTTCAAATTTGGAGGAGTTTTAGTGTATTTTGTTAGCTTTCCAAAGAGCTAAGATACTTAATATTTGAAGTTGTGAAACCTATGTAGTGTTAGTTTGAAGTTCAGAAGCAGTTTGGGGTTAGCTTTCAATTTTCTTGTTGTGTTTTTGAACACTTCAAGAATACAAGACATAGAGGAATGAAGAAATGAAGGAGTGAAGATCTTTGGAATCCTCTTGTGTGTTGTGGTTTGTGGCCCGATTTGTTTTATTTATTATTCCCAGCCGGTTTTGGAGGCTAGTTGTTTTTCCTTTCTGCATTGTAAACTTGTTGTGGGCTTTGTGGGTATCCAAGAGTAGCCCCATTTTGTGTTTGTGGTGACGAAGTGGGATTGATCACCCACATGGTCATATTTTATTGTTCCCACCGGTGAGGCACAATTGCTGGTCACCGTGGGTTTGAAGTTTAGGAGCCCATCATCCGGACGGCATCTTGTGTTATGCTGTCCCGTTTTACCCGTCTGAGGCCTGTGGTTTCTTATCACCTACCTGATCAAACCCTTACCTGTTTAGAGCCAACACAGGATAGGTCAAAGGAAGATTGAAGATTGAAGATTGAAGACCGAAGATTGAAGACCGAAGATTGAAGACCTAAAGATTGTTTGAAGTCCCTGGTTAACTAATTCCAGTTGCAGCCAGATACCCTGTGTATTCCCAAAGCGCATTCATCTCAACCCGACAACGTTTATAAATTGGTAACTCTAGATTGTGGGCCATCATTTATAAATGAGGAAAGCCTTGTTGCCTTCAACACAATTTACATGACATTTTTGTTTTTTTAACATTAAAACATCAACTTCAATACAAAATTTTGCATTAAAGTTAATGTGTCTATGTTATAAAAACATAAATGTCATACAGATTGTATTAAAAGCAACAAAATTTTCTTCTAGTGTTAGTAACCATTGTAATTACTCTCCAACCTCTAAAATTGGTGACCATAGGTGGTTGGGACTTTCCAATGACTTGGTGACGGGGAGAATGCTATTGCATGAGTGCAAAGTGTGGAACATAAAGTGCAAAGTGTAAAATTGAAGTCAAACTTGGAAGAAATTTTAAGTTTATAAAACAAAAAAAACTAAAGCCGTTTGCTAATGAAGACCTAAAATTAGATAGCCAAAGTAGAGATTTGAAGGATAAGGTCTTTGTGAACAAGACTAAATATACATGATATAAATTGTTTATGCATTTTTTTTTTCAATTTTTGATTAGCAATAGACAAGACATATAGGTGTTAACTACTTAGATAACTTATTTATGCATTTTATGTATAATTGAGTATAAATTCACGGTAGAAAAGATTTCAATTTTGTGATTATTTAAAAGTATAGTTAATCCATAAAGAATCAAGGATTCTACTTTGGTTTTGGTGAGAACTTGGACAACCTCAATTGATTTTATAATTTGGAATTTTTGTATGAATTTTTTAGAATGAATGGTATTCATCATAATCTATGTGTAAAGCTTTATTTAATGTCATACCTATAAATGTTGCCAAAGTTAGAAGGCTCTTTTTGATTTGAATGTCAAATTGTGCAACAAAAATTATCTTTTAAAATCATATAGATTGGTACCTACTTAGAAAAATTTGAATCATTCAATTTTGAATAACGAAGTGAAAATTGTGAAGAGTTTTATTTTGTAGGCAACAAAGGTAAGAAAATCATATGCAGTAATCATTTTCTCTCAATTAGGAAAAAATTTCAAATTAAAACAAAAATAAAAAATATCAATTTTGTAATAGAACATTTTCACCATTTGAATTAAAAATTTTCACTTTTTTATAAAAGTTATTATCAAATCAATTTTTTCTTTTAGTTAGTACTACCTTCCACTTGACAATTTCAAAAAAATGAATATAGAAGTATTTTTGGTTAAAACTTCTTATATATATTTTCAATCCATTTTTAGCATATTGGCTAAAATGCACAAATTATAGGACATATGTATCTTGTTCTAAAAAAGTTAAAAGACAAAACTTCATCTTTTGAAAGGGCTAGAGAAGACAACATTTTGAAGTTTGGGCACATTGAACTTGCAACTAGTTGAGATATTCATTTAAAAATTTTGGAACAATGCATTTGTAAAGATCCTACAATTAGATTTGTTCAAAAATAAATATTAATGAAGATTTCAACCTTATTTGGAAGATGAGTATTTTAAAGTAGTTTTGGGCCTCTTTACATGTTGGTCCTTTAAGGGTTAAAGTGTAATTATCAAAGTATTTAAAGAATCTACTTTTAAAATCCTGTACATATGATTCCAAATATAGTCTATATTTAGAATGTTAATACTTATTTCTAAATATTTATTTTTACAATTACTTGTAATACCTTGATAATAAAGAATAATAATTTTTCTTTTAATCTTTAGAGATTTCTTAGAATTATTGCGTTTCTGGATTTAGGATAAAAGGACTTTCAAAAATTGAAAATATTGAATTTATTTTTATAGCTGAAGAATATCTAGGAGAGCATTTCATGCAACATGTGAGTGACATTTTGACATTTAATCTTGCTATATTGGAGAAAATTTCAATATTTGAAGAGTGGATAATAATTTCAGTACATTATAAATATTTATATCTTGAAAATACAATCACTAAGCCTTTAATTGAAATGCTCAAGGACTAATGAAAATAGAAAAGTTGGTGACCCTCTTAGTTTCACCGTTGTAATTTAAGTGTCAAATTATATATATATATAGGTATTCAAAGTAGGTGATTGAGATCAAAATCTTTGTATCATTTATAGTCAACAATAGAGTGAAATTAAGGTTTTACTATCAAAATTTGTCTCATCATCTATGAACTATAGAATTTTCAAATTTCCTTGAAAATAATGAGGCCTAGATTTAGTAAATGGTGCCCTAACAAATTGTTCTGCCAAATTCAAAGTATAAATGAGTATTAGAAAAGTTTGAGGGGGCTACTCAATATCTTCTTCTACGTAGGTTGAAGAATGGAACTCTTTTTAGGAGATAGAGTCACTCTTTAGTTGCAAAATACCAAAACATGAAGATGATTAGTCAAGGACAATAAACATTAAACAAATAAAGAATTGAAACCACATAGATGAAATGTAACTAGTTGAATGCATAAAATAAATTCAAAGACTTATGTATAAAATAAATTAGTAGCTTGATTATTTGGTATTTCAAAAATAAAATTTGAACCATGGTCTGAGCTACTACTTCCTTTATGTATCCGATGCTTTTTTGAAAGTGGGCCTTCTCAATAATGAGTGGTTGTAGAAGGGCATTGATCTTCAATGCATCTTCTTCAAATGCTACAATGTACTGACTAGACCTCCGACAAGCATGAATGGTAGAATGTGGAATAAATATATTCAAAAAATAAATTTAGAGGGTGAAATGAAAAAATTAAATTAAATTAAAAGAAAGAGATGTAATAAAAATGAAATGAATAAAATTAAATATAGCAAAATTAAATTAAAAAAATGAATGAAATTAAATGATATGAAAGACATCTAAATATATGAAGTAAATATGAGATGTAAATTAAAAAATTTCCAACCTTGTAGCTAGAAAACAATCAAACACTACATCACGACATAGAGAAAAAGATTTGGTGAGATCTATATAAGACTAGAGTTTTTTTATGCAAATTGCACCAAGGAATATTGCCATCCAATACTAGTGACTCTTTAGTCACCACATTGTAAAGCACATCATTGGAATCAACATTAATTCTAGCAACATCTAAATGAGGTACCAACTGTACTATGAAACGGGTCAAAGAAACATTTGAAAGGTTCTTCAAGAGTAATTGAATGTTGAAAATAAATGTTTACACAAATTAAAATTATAAATATTGAAAACATAAGTAATCTCGTAAAAAAAAAGCGTGATCCACATAGATAATAGTACAAAATAAATGTCTTAGCAACAAAAAAATTAAGATATTGTCTTTGATGAATCTTGAGCATTGTTTAAATGAAGATGATTGATGTCATAATTGTCATTTCACTTGTGATATACTTTGAAGTAAAAAGCTTTGCAACACCCTTCAAGTTTAATTTGACTTGAGTTGCATTAAGATGAAAAATGAGTAAAGCTCCATTGTCATGCAAATGAATCCCAATGAAATCAAATACAAACTTCAAAAAACCAAATGATAATTGTTTCAAGTTAGAACAACAAGTGGAAGAAATAACACTCCTTAGGACATATAGATAATTTGGATACTATAAAAAAATCCGCATTTTATGTGACAAGCCATAATTTTTTTTTACGCATTTTAGATGATGTTCAATGTAACAAGCTTATGTTTTTATACTAACAAAAACATTCAATATAACATTAATGTTGACATAAAAACATCGCTTTGTTGTATTGAACATTGCCTAAAACGATCTAAAAAAATTATGGCACATCACATAAAACATGAATTTTTTTAGTGGAAATGTATAAAATAATAAGGTCAATGGTTCAAAATGTCAACCTCAACTTTCTCCACTATCTTAAGACCAAAGGTGAGATTAACATACAAGTTTTTGATGAAAGTCTTCTCATGAATAGTACAAAGTCTATTAAAATTTTTAATATAAAATGTGGCTTCAAGGTTTGTCGACTGCATCCAAATCCACAATATGAGCTTCATCAAATTTTGGTTATTCAAAAATAGATCATGATGAATTGGGTCTCTTGGAGAAGTCTATTTTGAAAATGGATGGAGTCATTAGGTGAAAACTTATGTATTCGCCTTCACAAACTTCATAGTAATTTGAAAAACATTTGAAGCCCTATGTGAATTTGACTTGTGGTTGAATATCACTATAAGATACCTTCACTGTCACGGGAAATGAAATCTGCTCTTGAATGACCATGAGTACACTCCTCTCTTGGAATTGGTATCCATGTCCATGCACAAAAGCTAAGGGCATCGTCTTCATCAAAAGACACTCAACAAAAAATTTACAACTTGATAGAATATATAGCAAAAAACAATAATATCGACAAAACACCCAACATTAAAAGGGAAGGGGCGTATTCTGCTATTTGAACTGGATTAATCTACATAATTGACAAATTTGAAGACTCTAGCTGTTGATTCTACCTCTAGAGTATCCTCCTTCTGTCGTTCAAATTGAATATGACCCTCGTCTGTTCTTAATGTACTAGAAATTGGACAAAGATTGGCCAATTATGTAGACTAGCGAGCCGACAAGTACAAGAGGGATGAGTACAAGAAGAACAATTTATACAAGATGGACGAGAATGTACAGAAAAAGCCACATTGACCTCATGCGCCTCCTAAATTTGATCGGGTTTAGCTTAATGCACTAACCCAAGATTATCATTGCGTTTATTTGTATATTCCACAGAATCGGCCAACTTCCTCCTCACTCTTTAAGTACAGTTTGCCCTATGGATTCATTGTAGAGCTTGCTAATCTACAAAATTGGCTGATCCATGCCCCATCTCTAGTACAAAAAATTACATTAAGAAAACATCTACATGACATAAACATTTACCAATTGACCAAAAGACATTTTGGTCATTCTCTTCTCAAATGTTAGATCCATGCCTTGTCTCATTTAAATTGATTCCACTTGAGGGTTTTTTGAGCGTTGGACTTGGTGTACAATCTTTATATATGACATCTTGCAAATTTTGAAATTGAACTTTTAGAAAGAACTGTTAAAAAAAAAAAAAAGTCTATTTAGAGAATGAAAATGAAAGATGGTTACTCGAGCTATAGTTCAACAATTAGAATATTGTTTTTCAAGTTAACTACTATTCAAATTGAATTAAATTTCACAATTATAGGTTATTTGTTGTTTTTATTTTATTTTATTGAAGTTAAAGATATAAAGTTTACTCTTAAATGATATTGAAAGAAAGAAAAGAAATAAGAGATCTTACCATTGTTGAAAGAAAAGAGCAACAAACTTCTTTCTACTCCAAAAGATGCTATGATCTTATTTTAAGCCCAAATTTAACTTAATTTAACTTTTTGGATCTTCAACAAGAAGTTTTAAGTATTCTTCAACTTTTCATTTGTTATATAAGACAAATAAAAGAATATGTTTAATAAACTGAGATTTAAAGAAAAAAAAGAAACTAAATGCAATTTGCAGAGATGAACTTGGACCTTTAGTCACTTAAATATCTACATTTTTTGCTCACAAACTTCAAATAACATAAACTAAACTTCATTAGAAACACAAAAACATTTATCCTTTCTAATAAATTTTAATTCAAAAAAAATTGTTGACAGAAAGTTGTGACCCTCCAAAGTTTCAGCTAATTATGTGCTATAGTAGTTGACCTCTTTTTACTCAACTATCAACAACTTTTACATGCATTCTCCAAATTGAACGAATTTAACTTTTTAAAAAGTTAGCAGTAAAGAAAAGATTTCTTGAAGTTTCAAATTTTAAAATAAACAACTCCATACATTATAGATGAGAGAAATTGAAAGTAAGTGATAAACATACTTATCTACTTTAATTGATGTAACTATTGTCAAGTAATTAAGAAATGTGAAAGAAAATAAAAAAGATGATGAAAAATTAAGTATGAATGCAAATGAGAATTGTGTTGTTGAAGACTTTGTTGTTGTCGTAGAAAAATGAAATGCTTGTTGCTCCTTGAAGCTGCTTTTTATAGTGTTGTAAGTCTTTATATTTTTCTTTCCACCATTTTTAGAATTGTTTTTCAAAGGTCTTTCATTTTTGACTTCAACTCTTGTTTTCTAGAACTCCACATTAAGTTCTACCTTGTTGTCACATATTTTCCACTTTCATGCTAGCCAACAACTTCTTACACTCTAAATTATAAGAGCTTTTTGACCTTAATTCTTTAAACCTCCACTCATATTTTTTCATGTAATTGTATTCATCTTATGTTTTGGATCCTACATATCTACACAACGTTCAACTACCTTTTACATTTTACATTGTGAAAGCTTTTGAACTTCAACTCTCTAAATTTCCATTCATCTTCTTCTATGTAATTGTACTTCTCTTACGTTTTACACATTGTAAGAACTTTTGGACTTTAATCCTTGAATTTTCCCAAAAGTTCTTAAACTAAGACTTCCACCTCCCTAACCTATATATATATAATTTAATAAAATTTACATATATTTGACCTATGGCCATGATTGACTTTTGGAACTACCACTTATTTAACAATAAAAGGCCTAAATACACCTAATTTGTCTTTGAATTTATCCTTAAGATGCTAAAACACAAAAGAAAAATATAAATGAATACATAGAATAAAATCTAGTGATTACACAAGACTAGAAAAAAACATATTTGATATTCCATCCTTTATCTCTTTTATTCCTTTGCATTGCCAAAAAATTATACATTGAAAAATTCAAGAAAAAAAAAAACTAAAAAAAATTATGGCAAATGGAAAAAAGAAGTTAATTATTATCTTATCAAGAAAGGATTGTAGCTCGATCGACTCTAAAAGCAAAGATCAATGTTGAACACCGTAGTTGAGAAGAGAATGCAAAGACCCTTTGAAAATAAAACTAACCACTTCTGCAAACTCTAAATCATTTGCCAATGGTATTAGTACATTGCCAAGAAAAAGATGAAATATAGCAAGATCAATAGGAAAAAAAAAATCTTGCTTCTATTTATCTTGTAGTAAAGACATTGAAAAAGTTTGAGTGCCTTCTTTACTAAAAGCCATTAGAAGAGTTTGGAGAGGAAGGCAGGACGGCCGTTTCGGGCCTTTGTTCCCTACAATTCCCTCTGCAATTAAGGAACGCCATGCTATCAGATTCTTTTTTTGGAAATAAAAATGAAAATGAAAAGAATGAAAAAAAAAAGTTAATTTTTTTAATAAAATGACGTGGCAATTGTTCTATCACGTCAAGTAGTAGGTTCGGCGAGTTTGCAAAGTCAAAAAACGTTAGGGAATTCGTAGCCCTTCTAAACCCCTGAAAAAGTTCCAATGCACTAATCCCCTACAAATTTTTTAATGCTTTACTTGTAGGTTTAATAGTCATTACAACATTTGTAGCCATGGTCTTAATGTTTGTAACCAAACCACTATTGAAGGCTTTTTTGCCTTCTACTCTTCTTTAATCCTCCATGCTTCAATCTTATTAGCAATCTATTGCATTTGTTTCATAATTTTTACCTTGTCTTTCTCATCCAAATGAGAAAAAATCAAGAGCAACATCTTACTCATTGGTAGTGCCAATATTGTTTGAAACCAAATGATTAGTGTCACTTAATTCTTTATTTGCTTAATCAATGGCTTTTGTCTTCAAATCCTTCTCCACTAAACAAAATTCACCTTTATAATCTATGTACTAACAATTAAAATTTAAGTGCAGGACACTCTGAGATCAAATCAAACTCGCCAAACACATACATTGCTCTAAGCATGTCTTGTCAACTCACATTGTGAATAAAACCCAAAAATTGATCCTATTGTATGGCACTTTTGGGCAACAATTCAAATATAATGTACCTTAAAAATTAAAATGTTTAATTAAAGAAATAAGCAAAATAGTAATGCAAATATATGAAATGCTAAACTTCATAGCTTTACAAATTTTAAATAATGTATTGTACCTGAAAGGCACTTGCTTTACAATGTGTAAAGTGAAAGTGTATGAATTGAGTGCTTTAGTCTTTGAATTTACATCCTTTTTTCAAAACAAAAATGAAAAATCTTGTACCGAAATACAAATATGTCAATATTTTATAAATTGAATTAAAGACAATAATAGATTAGAACAATTTGTTGCAATTGAGGTGCTTTCTTGTCTCTGCACCCTATAGACAAGATTTTAAATTTGAAATAGTAAATTTAGATTATTAGGAGCCATTAGGGGCCCTTTAGTAGATAAAAGTAGAAAAAACTTTAAAAGTAAAGTTAATTCATATGTTATAGTATGAATAGGATTTAATTTATTAATTAAAAATAATAAATAATAAATAATAAAAGTAAAAATTAGAAAGACACACCCTTTGGCAGGCTTGACAAGACGGTCGGACGTCCGGGACGTCCGGACGCGGACGCTGTGTCTGCAGCGTCCGCTGACATTCGCGATCCCGGCGGATGCAGCATCCGCCTAGACCGCCCCGTCTGTTCGCCCCACCCCGCCCGTCCGCCTTTTGACGGTGGGAGGGACGCTGCATCCGCTGACATCTGGATTACGGACGCTATTTTGGAGCTGACGTACTGATTTGTCAACCCTGCCCTTTGGGAAGGGGTGCCAAAAAGACTATAAATAGATATTAAAAACAATAAAAAAAAATTGGCATTCATTATATAACCTATGTAAGTATTCTTAATATATATTTGAGTTTCAATACTTGTCTTGTGTAATTTATATGTTTGGAAATAGGGATTATTTCCTTTGAGTGCCCTGGATATTCCAAAATTTGAGAGATTTTGGAGAAATTGTAGCTGGCACTATGAATAATGTGGAAGCGGATTTTAAATTTGCAATGGTAAGGTCTGATTGAGGGAAGTAAGTTTTGATTGTCTACGCATTGAATAATTGCAGCATGGTGAGAAAAGAACTAGATGAAATTTCTGAATCAGGAGCCTGTATTTAGTCAAGAAATTAACCTCTAGAGAGTCAATCTGATGTTCGAGGAAGCTTGCGGTGCAAAAATTGGCAAAGTCTGATCTTGAGTGAATCGAGACTGAGAGAAGGATTCAATTATGGCATGATCAAATCTAGATCACGAAATTGGTGAATTGAGCGCCCTGGATGGTGTTACCTGATCGGAACTTGCTTGTAGTGCGAAGGCGGGGAGACGAAAGCAGTTACTGCAGCAAGAGAAGAGACCATTTGGAGAAGCAATTGCACAATTGAAGAACCAAATTCATGAACCAATGTGTGAATTGGAATTGACCCCGAGGATGGGAATTGTAGTGATGTGAGATCTTTTGCGGCTAATTTCGGAAATTTTGAGAGAAGATTGAATTTTGGAATTCTTGAGAAGAATCTAATCAATAGTGTTTTGATCTTCGAGCAAGCAATCGACTAATTGGAAATTGAAGAACAAATCTCGTGAGTGTTGGAGGAGGGAGTGATCAAGAGAATGAGATTGCTCGGAAATAAATCCGAGTTGAATTTGGTGCAAATTCAGTCGCAGTTGTGCAGTTTTCGGCTAACTTGAAATTTTGATTCTCTCATGTAAATCGAAATTTTTTGGGTGACTCTGTATTGTGTCAATCAATTAGAATCAGCGTGGAGTGAGCGATAAGAGATCGAAATCAAAAACTCAAAATTTGGAAGAAGTTGGTGAAGATTCGGGTCGAAGTTGCTGCAGGCTACAGAGGAGTCTGCGATTCAGATTAGGGATTTAGGCTTCACAGCTGAAATCGCACGGTAATAGGGTCCTTTTCTCCACGGTCATAGGGTTAAGTCTGCGGTTATAGATCATTTGACCATTAAATTCCAAATTTCAGCGTTTTTAGGGCCTGTTTTTGGATTTTGAGTTTATTTTTGTGGTTTTGGGTCCATTGCATGGCCATAGGGCTGATATATTTGGTTTTAGGTCTATAGATTACAATTTTAAGTCGTTTTATTATTATTTTATAAATAATAAGCATTTGATTTTAGGTTTCCTAAGTTTGGTCCATGTTGTAAATTGTTTCAATATTTTGTTTGTGTATTAATAGTGGTTTGGACAAATTGCCAATTGACTAATTGCCCTAAAAGCTGGAGAAAAGCTTAAGGAAAAGACAAAACTTTGGTAAAATACCTAAACTCTCATTCTTTGTATTAATTGAACAAATTGTCCTATAGAAACAGACATAGACATTTTGCATTAGGATTTGTTCATGGCGAGCACTTACTGGACCAATTGCCCTAAATATAAAAAGGTTTAATTAAGGAATTATGTGTATTATTTTCAAAGTATTACCTTGTATGATTAGGTCTAGTGCATGCATTGCATAAGACAAATTGTCCAACCTAACTTATTACCCAGACTCATTGCCCACCTTTAGGACACTATATAGGATTGTGACATCATTCATTGTGTCTGCATACATCTATAAAGGACTGTCAACAAAATTTAAATCTCTGGGAATAAGAGTGAAAAAACTAATTTTATAAACTAAACAACTTATGCATATACATATATACATATTTTCCTAAATCTAATATACATGTGACTTTAACCACATAACAATAGATGATTTGACCATTCCCCTAGAAATTTGGAACCCGTATACTTAGTCCTGGGTTTTGGGTAAACTAGACAAAACCTAGACTACACACCCTTTCATATTTTATATTGAATGCCCTTTCAACTATAAACAAATTATACAAATTTGCTCAAAATCTCATAATAATAAAGGTAGTTGAAAGAATCATCATAAAACATTGAAGGAAACGGTTGAGAAGTGCATAGTGATAAAAAACACTTACAAATGTTTAGAAATATGCCTTGTTCAACTAAGACTCAAACATAAGATATTTTTCAATCCCTATAGAGGGCTACAAATTTATTTGGATTTGTAGACTCTAGGAACTACGTCGCAGTAGCTATTTGACATGGTAGAGAGATTGCCATGTCATTTTATTTATTATTTTTTTCAAAAGAATTAATTATTTATTTAAAATTAAATTTTTTTTAAAATTAAAATTAAATTTTGACTATAGTTATTCTTTAACAACTAGGTGAACAACATTGAGAATACACTTGAAACAACCCTTCTAGCCCCCCAAAAAACAATTAATGTTCCTTATTTGAAAAAGGCTTGTTCTGGAATATAAATAGCTTGTCTTGAAAGGGCACTAGAGTTCTACCAATGCAAATATTTTACTTCAAATGAATGAAATTAGAATCACAAATGTTGCTAAGAATTGAAATTTGTTCAATGTTATTTCATATTTAGAATTTTTACTCTAGTGCAAAGTAACCTTTACAAACAACAAAAAATGAAATTATTATCAAAACTTAATACTTCAAGTAGTTCATAAATAGGAAATATTTGTTTAGAGATATACATTTGAAAAATTAATTAGGAACTTAAAATTCACGAGTTTATTTCAACGAAGAAGTCATCATCAAGTGTAAGATATGCAATTGCTAGCTATTTAAAAAATTGACCTTTGTAACTATTTGTTTTCAATTTGGTAACAACAAACATAGTTGTTGTAATTTCTTCATCAATTTTTGATAATATAGAATTTTTTTTAATAATTTTTGTGTAGCTTCATCTACAATATCAACAATTTTTTGTTGCATATGGTGATTTCATAGATGTGTATAAATTTTTAACTATATTAAAAAAATGAAGATAATAACATTGATTCAAGAAATTGAGGGTATTAATTCTTTACTCATATGCCATAGCAAGGAAAATAATGAACACATCTTTTGTTAAGGGTTACTAAGTTTTCCCTATTACTTTTCAAGCATTTTTTGAACTTCCATCCACATAGAATATCTTTGAAATTCTCCAAGCTTTGTGTTCACATAGTACAAATCCTATGCAGGATGTTATAAGATTGGTCTTCATGTGCTTGTTTTCAATGGATCTACAACACATTCAAATATTAGTATGAATACCATTGATGAAGACTTTACAATAAAAATACCAAAAAATAAAAATAAAACAACCTTACCTATTTGTATTGTACATGACATATAGTAAGAGTATTATTTTTTCAAATGGATTCAAATAAATATTGTTTACAAAAATGTACCATTCTAGTCCATCTCTATGTAATTTGTCAATGAACTTAGTTCATGCGTTGAACCTACCATTAGAGAAGAAATGAAGCATGTAAAGGGATGCTCCATAATCCTTTTAAAACTCCTCAAATCACTTTTTTTGGGCTTAATAATTTATTTTATCCCTATTTCTGCTCACCTTTTGTTGGGTTGTCAAATCACTATCCATGGTTTCAAATTCCATCAAAAATTTGAAAAAAATAGGATTCAAGTACTCTAATGCACTTTAACCTTGATTATTAAATAGATTTTACTTGGATGCACCTTCGTTTTACACCAAATTGTAGAAAAAATTCAAATGGTAAAAAATAATTCAATGTCCATCTCTCATCAAGAATTTTTTTTTGACAAAAATATGAAAGACTAACTTCATTGACATTTAGTGAGAATAAAGGGTAAAAAGGTTGTTTTAAAATTGTTCATCATGAATCCTCAAAGAATATGGGATAATTTCAAGTTAAAAATTTGGTCACTCATTGTTATTAAAAGTGAAATTTCAGATTTCATTTAGGCAACTAGTTTCAAAAGTCATTTAATATGGCCTAATTTGATTTAATTTTTAAAATTTTTAAAATTTGACAAATGAAATCAAATGAAATAAATGCAATGACTTTTGAAACTAATTGCCTTCAACAACTAGATAAGCTTCAAAAGCCTCTAAATATAATTTAATTGAAAGAATTGGAAGATAAAATATTGTGTTTTTTTGCAATGTACTTTGTCTTATTGTATTGTGATTAATTTGACTTGATTATCTTTAAGAATTTAAATCATTTAACTATGAAATTTGGACACTTTTGATAACTTGCTTAGTTCAATTTTAATAAAGTCATATGTTACTTTAGAGCAAGTCTCCAAAGGCCCCTGTAGAAGGATGTTGGAACCAAATTTGGATTTACCCAACTAGTATAGTTCGTTCCAAAGGAGGCTAATTAAATAGGATTTGACTCTAAATTTATGCCTAATAGGTCATTGCAACCAAGATTTGTAAAAGAAATTCCTTAACCACATGCAAATTGTTATCCTCACGGTAGTTCTAATTGCCAAATTTTCCGCTCCACTCTTAAAGGCCACAAGGGTTTAGATTGCTCCCAAATAGTTATTCCCTTATTCTTTATATTTTTATCTTTTTCTTTTCTTTATTCTTCGCTATCTTTTACTTTCTTTGTCTTTGTCCAATATTCGTTTTATTCTTCCAACTCGCATGCCCAACTCGATTTGATATACTTTACAACAGGACGGCCTTCACCAACTCGGAACAACCATCACAGGTACAAGGGAACCAACTCTCCACTTCATCACTTAATCCTGTCTGCCAACTGGAAAACCAACAACTTCCTGGCTCATAGTACTATTCTCTCATGCACCATCTCATACACCTCAAAGTGCAATCCTATTCGGTTAATTATTATGCACAGTCACCCACTGAACCAACTTGGTTTGGCAAGACAACATTCAAGCTTTTCACAGCACACCGAATTGGATTCAACCATACACTTCACTTACACCATCCATCACACATAGCCACACAAGCCATCTGATTGATTTACAATTTGGATCTTATAAAATTACTACAATGACATCCAACACACACAGGAAGACAACTTGTAAATCAATTCCATTATATTCATCTTCCCAAATTGGTGATCAAAATCACCAATACACTTTAAAAGTATTAAACTAAACTGCTTTGCTACACTTGGGCTCTTCAACTCCCCAAATAGGATCTTATCATTCAACTAATAAATCAGCCTTAATATTCATAATCCTTTCCCAGTTGCTCATCAACTAAAAATATATTCTATTAAGTTCATTCCATTTCCTCCAAGTATTACAATTTGGTTTTAATCTCTACAGCACTCCAATCACTCAACTACTAGATTTAACACTTCTGCACAGATTTCTCCGAATAGGATCCATCAATTCAACACAACTACTCATCCAAATCCGACTAATATAAATCTCCGCACCAACTTGGACTATCACACATCCACTGCATTCAACTTAAATTACAGACTTCAAAGAATTCACCATTCAACACACACCTCCAAGCCTTCACCCGACTTAGAAAAGTCTCCATCAAACTCATGCATAACTTTGCACACTTTCCCACTGCCATACACTGGCCAAAACACACTTCCAACTAGGACACACACACAAACCGATCCAACCTTGGATCCACAAACACACTTCCCAATTGGGAAATCACACGCACTTAAACACAAATACACACAAGCAAACAAATACGAAGCCTACACCAACTAGGACACACATTGGACTTGCTTGACAATGGGTAAAAGAAATGACTGCAAAAACGACCCAAATAGGAACTAGGGAAGACAACGCTCAACTGCCCAACCAAATCGGCAACTTCAACTGGAGCAACTAACATTCCTACTTGGACCTCTCACACTCCTCGACTTGCCAACTCGGACTCACCAAACAGCATCCTAATGGACTAGCAGACCACCAACCAACCATGACCAAACTTCCGACTTGAACTTCAAACCACACTATTTGACCCATTCTACTCCAAATTGGACACCATTCAATGCTCTAAAACAACCAAATAGCACTCCCAACTAACCAACTGCTTGCAATAAACTGCAAATTACATTCCGATTTGTACAAAATAGAACCAAAATTTATCACCTATCAGACTATCTACAACCCCAAAGTTTTTCTAATGGATTTTCATCACATATAAAGAACATTATCTCAACTAAATGTTCAAGGTGTTTGTTTTATTGAAGTCTGATATTAAACTGATCACTCTTCAAATTTCATAGTGGGCTCAAGAAATTCTTATCATCATCAAGATATATTTTGTACCATTCCATTCTTGTTGCAAACTGAGACATAAAAAACGCTTAAGCCATGTCTACAACAGTGACAATGAGCTCAAAAGTGATAGAGCTACCTCATATACAAAGTTGGTTAATGTTGTCACATTTCTCAATAACCAACATCACTATGAGTGAACTTTATTTTTAATTTTTTGATATTAAAGTCCAATGATGGGCAGATAATGGACATTGAAATCAAGTAGCAAAAATGAATGATAAACTACAACTCTTCTTCCAAAGGTATATTCTCATAGCCTCAATGCAATCAATCAATTTCACCTTTTGCATTAAACGCAACTCATCTTTGTTTTGCTTAATATCTTCTACAATATCACTATAAATATTGCTCTTCTAAATTTTTTTCAGAAAATGATCAATGTCTTTACCTTCTATCACCATTAAGTTTTGGACAAGATACAACATTGAATTTGTTATGCAATTGATCCTTAAAATTGAACCCCTTACTTAAGTATAGATTCATTGTAGATGCTATGGCATTGACCTTTCTATTGAAAGGTTTTCCATCTGTCAATTGTACTTGGGAATGATATATTCTCTTTGCTTTTTTTATGGCTTTGGTACATACCAATGTCTTCAAATCTTAAAACACAAAAGATGCAACATTAATTAAGTAGTAATTCTTAAGCCTTGCATTAGATAATGGCACTTTACACTACTAAAAAATACATGACCAAATGAATAGAAATCCAATAAGAAAGTGTTCATAACATTTGTTCAAAAAGTTGCATTAATTTGGACAATATCTAATATAAAGTTGTTGATTTTTTGGTTAATTTGATTAAGTAAAAAAAATCATTTAAAATTTGGCTAATGAACAATCTCTACATGGGAAGGTAATATGTGCAATCCACAACTTAGGTTGGCCAATAAACAACCACCACATAGATGTCAAAATGAGCAAACTAGTAAAACAATCATGTTGGAGGTAGCCAAGCTTGCAAGCCATTTTGACAACCCAACCAATTAACAATAGCTATGTAGATGGTCACATGAACAACCCAACACGAGTGATGGCCAATGACAAGATGCCATGCAGGTAGCCTCAAGGATAGCGTTGCCATTGAGGTTTGAATTGAAGACCTTGTAGTTAAGATTCTAAACCTTTATCCATCTCACCACATTAATTGCATTTGCATGTGCAATGTGATGTATTTTTTTACTTATTCATTCGAAGACGTTTTTGTCTTAGGTTAGTAGACTTTGTAGGGCATTTAAGCATAATAGATTAACTTTTTTGAAAAACTTTAAACTTAAAAAATTTGAAAACCAAGGTAACTTTCATTTCCTAAAACCAACTTGCAATTTAAAGCTTTCAATCAAAAGTTATGGACAAAATTTAGAGAGGATGTTTAAAAATGTCAAAGAAATCCATTCCAACCCCTCTTTGAGCTTTGTTTATAATTTTTGATCGGAGACTCACAATCACACAAGGATTTTTGGAGGTGAAATTTATCTTAATTTCCCAATTTTTTGTAGTTCAAATATTTAAAAAAAAATTTACTACTATACCCAAATGTCCACCAATGTTTACCGAGTTTAAAAGACACAACATTGTGAATGATTAAGTTGTTGTTTTAAATTACATTTTACAATACCTCTAAGCAATGATTCAAAAATTCTATTTTTCTATTAAAAAAATTTGGAATACTCTAAAATTTTAATAGTATTTTTTTTTGCAAAACAAATATTCAATTCCTACACAATTCCAATCAAGTATATGAAATTTGGGTTTAAAAAAAGCCAAACTCCAATTTTGGTGAACTATTTCATTTAAAATTCATAATTGTATAGTACAAGATAATTGATTGAAAAACATTGGTGATGAATTCTTTAATTTGATTGTATAGGTATGTAGGAAACTTTGATACACATATCTTTGATATTAAAAAACACCCCAATAAGTAACAAAAATATGATCTTTGAAGAGTTAAGTATGAAGTGCCAAATGACCAAATTTTGTGAAATAGATGTTTCAATAAATAAAGTACATTTAAACAAAGTAATTGTACCATCAATTGTGCAATTAATGCAATGATTGTAATGATGCAAATATTGCTCAAATGAAGAAAATTTATATGAAACTCTTGTAAGTGAAAATGAACATAAAGTATTGATTTTGAGTTTCAAATTCAGAAGAGTTTGAAGGCCATTTTGGCATAGTAGTAAAACTTTTCTGAAAAATCTTTGAACTAAATAAAATTGGAAAATTAAGATAAATTTCACTTCCAAAAATCCACTTGTCATTGTGAGTCTCCAATAAAAAGTTATGAACAAAGTTCAAAGAGGTGTTGGAATGGGCTTCTTCTTTGACATTTTTAAACATCCTCTCTAAGTTCTGTTCATAACTTTTTATTAGAGATTCACAATGACAAACGGATTTTAAAAGATGAAAGCCACTTTGATTTTCCAACTTTTTTCTGTTTTAAAGTTTTTCAAAAAAGTTAATCTACTATACTTAAATGCCCTATAAAGTTTGCTAATTTTAAAAAACACGAAATTGTGAATGATTCAGTTAAAAAAATTCTATTTCATAGTACAAAAAATTCCAATTGTGGTGATATAAATAATTTTGAATGACAAAAACTTATTTGAAACACTTATAAGTTTAAATGAACAAAAATGTATTTGTTTTTCTATTGATTTAGATGTTGCACTATTCAAATCAACAAACATTTATGACCATTTTGTTAATTTTTGCCAAATCAATAAAAAATTGTTCAAATGGTTGATAGAGAACCCACTTCAAGTCTTCAACAAAAATTTGTTGATTTTCTATAGATTTGGACATTATTTTCTAGTATTTTTAATTCCAATACTTGAAAATATTTCTCTCAATTTGTAAAAGGAAGTTTGTAATATGCTTATAATCTAGTATCATTTGATTCCACTTGGTTTTGCATGCAAGATTGTTACATATGCATGGTGAGAATCCGATACCTATTATGTATCATAAAATACAAACCTATTTTGATGCATCTAGATTTATGAAACCTTATCCATCTATAGTGTTAAGGTTTTTAAGATACATCTCTCACTTCACAACAATTAAGGCCAAATTTTTTTGTAATAACCAATTGAAACCATGATCTTTATGGGCATGTTTTTGCTAATTTGAACTAATTTAAGATGTAGTCCAAAGACAACTTGAGGAATACATAGAGAGCCTCTTCTACTTGCAATCAAAGTATTAGGGTTGGGATGATTTTGTGCATAGTTGGTGTTGCTTGTAATCAAGGAAGAGGAGTAAACAATGGCAAAGGAAAAAAACATGGAGTATTGTCACTATAAAACAACATTTACAATTGAAACAAAAATATTGAAAATTTAAGGTATGTGAAAATCTCACCATCAACTAGCAATGGCATTGTGGTTGATTAAAATAGAACATCATCAATTGTAGTGTCCAATAGTTTCTCCATACATATATATAGAAAGACAAAAAAACATATTAGAGAATGTGAAGAAATCATGAAAATCTTATGCAAAATTGTTGTTTAATTCTCAAAAGAGATGTAAAGAGCTTTAAAAAAGAATGTTTGTGAATCACATTGTTGCAACTCAAGAATTAATTTGAAGACACAAAGTGTGTTGCAAATGTTACACATGCTTTAAGTGATGTTGACACTAAAGAAGCCTACCCTTTTTTATGTTAGCATCGAATAAGGTTGTTTTTCTAAACATGAGCAAAAAGATGGGATTGCCGCTTTGGAGTCAAAATTTAATTTGATGTCAAAGAAAATGTGTAAATGTCAATGCTAGAACGAGTTGATGTCATATGTGATAGTGATGTTTTGAGGAACATCGGAAAAAACATAGTTATATTTTTTTAAATGTTCAATGAAACAACAACTTGCCACATTGGCAAGGTCTTTTGGTTTGATAGCAAGTAACTTAGTGGAAGTTACTATAGGCCAGGGTAAAGTACAAACCATGTGTGAAAAATACAGCTCCTTGGGAGGCTTTTAAAATAGGATTGCATGGAGGGAAAAAAATAGTAGAATGACAATATTTTCTATTGCGCTTTCAATGTAGCCCTAATTGTATTAATAAGTCTTAAACAATTAGTAAAGTGCATTTTATATTATCTAATTTTCATAAATATGTGTTTTCCATTGTCGTATATACTTTAGAATTGAATGTAAATTTTTCTCAATTTTAGAAGATCATTTTTCCAACAATGTATGAAATTCAATTTGTCTTATTTACTAGAGAAATCATTCTTGATTCTTGAAAAAACAAGTAAATTTAAAGAAAGGGTCCATTTAATTTGAAGCAAGAAAATTTTATATAATATGTTGGGCTACTATGGGTTTCATGAAATTCTGCATACTCTAATATATAAAAATTAGGCTATGTAAAAACATCATTTAGCAACAAATTTTACTAATAAGTTAGTTTTGACAAATTGGAGGATTGCAAATTTTTTATAGTACAATAAGTTTAAATGTAGATAGACAATTCCATATGGATGATAAAATAGACATAGTCAAGAAAATCTACAATAGAGCGTAGATAACTGAAATTGTGCCACGGTGCTAGTAGTGTCTATATCAAAAAATTAAATTTAAATGTAAGACATTGATCACAAGTGGAAAAAATTGTCATATTTTATGAATAGATAAGTTTACCTTAGTGGGTTTAACCCCTAAAGTTCCTTGAATATGTTTTTGCTGAAAACACTCCAAAACTGTTATTTCTTATACAAGTTTCAAAATTTAGAAAAAAAAACATTTTTGGACACATGTAACCATTGGATCTTGTAGTACATTAGTTTGAAAAGATGTGGTTAAAATTTCAGAAATTTTCGCCATGTAGATTGCAAGATCTTGTAGTACATTAGCATTTGAAGTGACAAAAAATTATTTTTTTGTCCCTGCAAAAAACCAGGTAGCTGAACTTTACAAGGTCACATTTGTATGAAATTTTTTTCAAAATGATTGCAATTCTTAGCATTCATTCTTTAAGTCATGTTGGCTATATGCTTAAAAATTTTTAGATCATTTGAAATTGTAGAACATATAGGAAAAAAATAATAAGTAGAAAGATGTAGAGAATGACTCAAAATACTAAATTATTAACAATTTATTTATGGAATTGAAAAATGTCAATCCCAATGATTTTTTATGTTGATATAAACAATATTTACTTTATTTTTTTATTTTTTTCAAAATATTGAAAATTGATTTCAATAAAGGACTTGACAATTTATTTTAGGGTAGAGAATCCATAAATGCCCACAAACTAAAACACCTCATAATTTTTGATTTATTGATCAATATGGAATGATTCAAAGCTTTTAATGTATATATAAATATAGCAAACCAATTTCAAATTTGGATTTTTGAAAAAAATGATTTTTTCAAATCTGCCTAGGTTGCTCGAGTTGAAAAACAAACTACATATTAGGCTATAACTTTTGACTCATATTTCCAAATGTTCTGAAATTTAGTGCACATGAAAGATATTCCTTGCCTACACCTTCTATCAAAATTTGGGCCAAACATATAAATCTCTAGTCACACATACTTCGGCACTTGCCCAAAATTTCTATGTTGCCAAAAAACGTAGTTTGGTCCTTTAGGGGTTAATAAACCAAAAACAATAAAATACGAGGCAAGAGTTTCTAGTTCAATTAACTTCAATCTTTGAAGTCATTCATGTTACATACACTCATATTGAATGGGATGTTCACAAGATAGTTTTAGTGGGGATTTTGAAGTGTTCAATGGTAAACTTCTAATTAACCCTTAAAGTTTAGAAGGTATTTTAGAAGGGAAAGTCCCAACTTGCCAATTTTTGATGCATTGTCTAGAATAAAAAATTAATTTTAATAAATGGAACCATACAATGGAGTATTAAATGAATAATACAATGTGTGGAAAGAATTTCAGCCCATTTGACCGCATGGATTGGAAGATTATAACATTTGAAGTAGGAAAAGAGTTTTTTTTTTCATTCCTACAAACTAAGATCATCAGACTTTGAGCCCTCTTGAAGTAAATTTTTTTTTCTCCATATCAAAATGGGGAGTTTTACCATTTTTAAGTATATGATGTTAGTTTCACTCATGACAAATTTGAGAAGCAAACATAGAGTCTAGCTTATTCTAAGTCAACTTTCAATGTCAAGAAGTTAACTCCTCAAGACCTAACAACTTTTTGACTATTGAGGTTTTCAATGAACTATCCTACTTTAATATTTTTTTTGCACATGGATGTGCTTGAAATTTTAATTTTAATTGTATTGAAGTAAAGACTAATTTGTTTGTATGCATGGAATTAATTGTGGAATTATTATTGGCTATTAGATTTTTAGGTTATAACAATTTTAGATGATTAACTTCATAGGCAATAAATGTAGTTTTCAAAGAGGAAAAATTATAAGAAGATGAATAATGATTATTTACCTCCCCCCGAATTTTTTTATTGAAATCTAAAACAAATATAATATTTTTTAAAGTTAGAAAATAAAATATACATTTTTTCCTCAAAATTTATACATATTTTCAAACAAAAGAAATACAAAGCCAAAATCAACTAAATTGGATCCTACAAATTAAAATAAAATTATATACATGTCAATTTTTGAAAATTTACAATTGATGTTATTATCATATTTTTTGAAAACATCATAAAAAATTATAGAATTATTCTAATTATTTTTGTATTTTTAATTACACTAAATTGAACCTTTTATTTTTATAATAGCTTAAAATACAAATTCTTATTTTTTCTCCAATATCAATTTTTTTGTGCAAAGAAAATACTAAAAATGTCCAAAATAATGTTTTTTTCATCCCTATTATTTCTTTCATTGTAAAAAAGTCAAATTTGCTCCCTTTTTTCTATTAGGCTACATTTTCTAAATAAAATTTTAAATATTTTCCACATTGAAAATTTGAAAATTACAAAAAACAATAATTATGTAAACTTGTTACTCTATAAGTCTCTAGTTTACAAAATGTTAAGATTTGTTTCACTAAACCAAGAATTTGCCATTGAAAATTTGAAGAGGACACATTGTGTCTTTCTAGTATCTCTTGTGGGTAGGCAATTATTGTTAGGGACGAATTAGAACAGAATAGAATGGAGAGGAAAATCTCCAAAAGACACGAGACAAGAGTTCATCCAAGATTCAGGTCTATTTCAAATTACAGAGGTATACAAAACTAGCTCAGAGTTTGAGTAGAGGCTAGGTGCTATGAACTAGTGGTTGAAAGGAGTTGTCGAAACTAAGGAGCTTCTCAGTCTCGACTGTTACTTATATTAGAGGATGTTAAACTTTTTCCACAAGCTTCTTTAGCTACTTCTACCTATTAAAAAGCTTCCACAAACTCGGAAGCTTCTTGAACAACTTCCATTTAAGAAAAAACTTCTTGAGGAGCTTCCAAAAGGTTTGAGAAGGTTCCTTGAAGTAGGAAACTTCATGAGAAGCTTCTTCTATCTTCTTCTATTTGTGACATTTATTGCCTCTTTTGAGATGATAATAGTGTAAATCCATGTATAAATACAATAATAGGTTAATTAAAAAATTATTTTTGCACATGTGGCACATTATCATTGGTCAAAAATTGTTTTTATTTTCCAACATTGCATGTACATATTGCATGATACACAAGAAGTGTTTCATTACCAAAAACCTAAAAGTCACACTATAAAACTATTGATTTCGTTTCGGTCGCTATAGATTGTTTTGGTACCCAATTGGGATTTATCCAAATTATAGTTAAGTTCGTTCCTAAGGAAGCTTTACACATAGGAATATCTCTAATATAATACATTCATAAGTCATTACAATCTAAGCATAGAAAAAAATATTCATTTACTACATACAATTTGTATTAATCCTCGCTCACATGATAAACTAACTACACCATTTTTACTCCTCTCTTAATAGCCACAAGATTTTAGTAATTTCCCAAATTGGATGATCTTTAATCTTTAGCTTGTAGTCTTCCAAATCGGACTCCACAGAAACCACTCAATCCTTTGCCTTTCAACTTGGGCTCAACATCACAGGCTCTTCATCTTCTATTTGCTGACATCTCACAAACTTGATTCTCTTAACTCCTATTTGTTTAACATAACATCACATCACTCCTCATACTCAAACTCTCCTAATTGGAATTAACCAACTTGTAATTCTTCATTGATAAACGTTATGTTCTACCGATTAGGACATTTAAACCATTCACAATTATCCTCACAGTTCAACTCGGGCAAAACTACAACGACACACAGACCAAACTTCCCATTTGGACAGTAATAAAACCTCATTGATGCACTCCTAAACTCCAATTAGGAAGACATTCTCAAACAATCATGCAACTAACCAGTTTCTTTACCAACTCGGGAATTGATATTAAATATCATTGCCTTCAATCATCAACACCTAATAGGAATAAATTGACACTATAAACAGGTTCATCAATTACTCTAATTTGGATTTTAAAATAACACCACAGGTCATGACACCAACTTCCGACTTGGAATTTAATCAGACTTTAGTTTTAATAAAATACTCCAAATTGGACAAGATAAATCACATGTGTTATACAGATTTCATTGCCAATTTGTAACACAAAATAATCTCTCACATACATTGAACACCAATTTGACAAATAATTTTCTTCATATTATACCACATTGGTGAAAATATCACCATTACTACAACTTGAGTTTAACAGCTTAATTATTCATTTTTCAACTTCCCAAATTGATTCTAATTTAATAAGTCCATTCTTCTGATTTCTAATTAGGACTTCTCTTTTTTAACCATCATACGATCTTCTTCTAATTTCTAATAATCCCAATTGCTTCAACTTCCACTCAACTTCTCTTTATCACCATTAACATCCTAATTTCCAATTAGGACTACTTTGGCTTCCACTGCATCACTCCAATTTATCTACTTCTCATCTACTCGTGTAATCTCTTCAACTTCCTGCAAGTTCACTCTTTCCCACTAGGAAATATTAAATCTTGTTGAAACTACTGCCACATTCATACACTGACCAAACATTCTTCACTCTTGCTTAATTCTCCCACTTAGAAATATTCTCCACATTCAAATCAAATTCTCCATGCACAGTGCACACTTTGCACTTCTTTCCGACTAGGACTGACTCATCGCCATTCACTCTGATAAACTTAGCTCCCAATTAGGACTCACACCAACAATCAAACATCCACACAAAATCACACACCAAAATCAAAAACATATACAGCCAACTTGGACTGGGACACGACTGGGCTTCACTCAACAGACGGTAAGTAAAACTAAATACAAAATTCAGACCAAATAGGAAATCCAAACCAAACGGTTACCCATTCGGAGAGACAACCTAATTGCCTACAACCCAACTTGGAACTACACAACCCACCATTAGGAAATAACTGACCCAACTTGTTAACCGCAGCCTAATTGGACAACTGACCATCCTAATTGGAATTCTACACTGCCAACTCCCCACTTACAGCCAAGTTGGAAATCAAAACCAACACCTTCACTCACACCAACTTGTACTTAACTTTGCACCAACAAACATCCCAATTAGGAAAACATACCACCAAATAAGACCAAATTGCACCCAAACACACAAAACTCATTCCAAATGGGTTCAAAAATACTTCAAAATTTAAAAATCTGAAAACCGAATAGGCATTCTACAATTGCCATAACACACTAGAATGAACATAGGAGTAGCTTTGTGTGCTCCATCACCTCCATGACTAGTCTCTATCAACCTTTCAAGACTTATAGTGGCATCATCACTATCATTGAGAACAATGACATTGTCTACTTCTTGGCCTACCTCACCCACAATAGTACCTACAAGGAAGAGAGAAAATTATTTGATCATCACATATGACAATAAAAGAATTCATGGTAAACTTAGAAGGAAAAATTGTAATTCTAAATAATACCTCAAACCACATAATCAAATTGGGCACCTTTGCGAAAGTCATTTAGTTCTGCTACTAGCCTTTGCCGCCTTAAATCTGCTAGTAAGGATTTTGGATTCGTATGCTCAAGAAAAATGAGTGACGTCATTCATATTAACATCATTTAGTTGCATTATGCACTTCTAGGGTGTTGTAGTCCTAATATATTCCATCCTCCCTTCACAAACATGTAAGACCCAAGAAGTTGAGGACATATTTTGCTCAGATTGCAAGATGGACAATAGGCAACCAAGAAGGACACTTCCCAACTGCTTCTTCATTTATACCTGCAAAAGGTTGCAGCCCTTTAAACAAGATTTTTATGATTCAAAATGGCCTTCATTTTTTGTAAAAGGATTGCTGTATTTTATATATTCCTTGACTCATTCTACTATCTATTCTAGCAAGAATGAGGAATAATTAGACGCTCCACCCCCGAGCATGCTCTACTTTTTGATTTTACCAAATTGTAGAAGAATCTTGAAGATGTTTACAATTGGAGGATTGATTCTACTCCTTGTTGCCGACGTCTTAATATGGAAGTCTATATGTCTTTGTAGGAAATTAATGTCACATGATGAACACCTTCAAGCATACATGATTCTTTCAATTTCTTTCAACATCCATCTATGCATTTTTTGCAATCAATATTTTTCCTTATCAAAAATTCAAGACATCATTTGCAATTTGTCAAAGGACTCACAACCTATAATCATTTGCAATCTTCAAACTAGGATCTTCAGATTGAGCAACATCCAGTTGAAAATTATTGTATTTCAAAAACACTTCTCAAATGAATTCTCATTACCATAGTCAGAAAAACTCATAGTTCCTCTATAATGCTATTAATTATTGTGGAATATTGTTTTCTGAAAATTTTAAATCAATCATTGACACACTTTGCTAATCATTGTCAACTACTTACTAATCCATTGCAATTGACCTCTATCGATCACTTCAAAATTTGCCACACCCAATTTCAACAACCCTTGTGTTCAAATGGATTCTCATTACTATAGTAAGAGAAACTCACAATTCCTCTTCAATGTTCTTAATCACTATGGAATATTGTGTTATGAAAATTTTAAATCAATCACCGACAAGCATTGTCGATCATTATTGACCACTATTTGATTCTCTACAATTGAACTCTATCGATCACTTTAGAATTTGTAACACCCATATCAATAACCCTTGTGCTTGACTACAATTTCAATGATACCTTTGAAGTAGTGTCAAGAGACATGTGCAAGCACAATCAAGGCGAACATCACTTGCATTGTGCACGTGCAAAAAGGCCAATTACTTCAATGTTGTTTTAAAAAAAATTGCACGGTAGCAAAGGGTAATATGAAGTTTTTTTATTCTCATCCGATAGTTGGTATTTTTTCATTTTTTTTTGGGGGGGGGGACATAATAGGTTGCCTATGTGACAATTCTCAAGTCATTGAGGGGTTCAATACATTTGCAATACACTAATCATTTTTTGATGATTTCTTGAACAATGAGGAAATTTTTTAATTTAAAATTCAAATAGTTAAAAATTAGAAGAAAAAATTTCAAGAACTTTGACTTTGCATATTGCAAGATAATAGGGCTTGAGGTTAGAAGAAAATATTTTTCTTGGAGACACCCCATTATAGCTAACAAAGTTTGACTCCTCTCAAAATGTGATTTGAAAACAAAAATTCAAAAAAAATTATATGACATATTTTATTACTTACATAAATGTCAAATTTCAATAATTGATGAACGTTTTGGAAAAAGATGCTCCAAAGATGCCTAAATTGCTTAGGTTTTTCCAAATATTTAGGGAGTATAACTTTTGATTCAAGCATCCTATAAAAAAAAACTATATTCCTACTAAAGAAGTACATATTTACATTGTGTATTAAAATTTTATAAATATTTTACTTAAATTGACTTTATAAGAACCTAGCCGGATTTTCAAGATTTTGTTTGTTTAATGAACAATTGGCCTATAGGATTTAAAAGTTGTCACTTAGTCAATGGCACTTGAATTGAAATTGTTGTTGGTTTCATAGAATATATTCTATATACATATATAATAGAAGGAAGGAAAAATTTGTGAAGAAAGGCGGGGTTAGAAAAAAATTGGACACTTAAATTTTATATGTAAGATAGCTCTATTTAAAAAAGCACAAGAATAAATTTATAAAAACTATAGGGTATTGGAAATATACTCCATATAGTTGTTTATGTAAAAATATGATCATCTTAAATACTACAATTAAGGTAAATAGCTTTACATCATGTAGCTTCTTAACTCAAGTATAAACCTTAAATTATAAGAAGTGATTTCCCTTAAACCTATTTACATTGAAGTTCATGTGTTTACCTTCTTATAAATAGCAAAACATAGTGAGAACCAAAAAATGATTTTGCTATTTGTTGTAGTTTGTATTAAAGTAATTTCATTCTTCCTTGAGACCTTAATATGGCATTTAACAAGGATGAAGTGGCATGCCACATTAGCACACTTTGATATCATTTGAAAATTTGAACAATGTTTTTATATACATCATTAAGATGTCAATTGAAACATTAACTAAAATTTTCAAATGTTTTTTGCAATATCAATTGAGATGTTAACTAAGACATCCAATTCTTTTTTGTGACATCAATCTCAACAACTTTGTATAATTCAAGAGTTTTCTATATTCCATATTGTTTGTCTTTCCTCCTACCACCTCACTTGAATAAATAACTTGCTTTTTTTTTGTCAATATACTCATAATAAGTGGCTTTTCAAGCCATGCAATATAAATTCTAAATATGGTGTATTGTGCATGATGTACAATGCATAGAATATTGTGTACTTTGGTAATGAGAAAATTTCAATTGACTCTACTATCAGAGTTTTGAAGTAAGGAAGAGGATTGAGAAGGAGAAGATATTAGCTTGAAAAAATGTGGTATTTAAACTAAAGTGTAGTAATCTAGTTTCACATATTGTGGTGTAAGTTAAATGGAGTGCAGATTCAAGTATTGACATTTTACTTGTCCACTGAATGTAGGTCAAAGTAGTGGAACTACTAGATGTGGGGTGGAAAACAAGGTGCCAGTAGATAATTCAAGTTTTTTAAATTATGAGTTTCATAGTAAACAAATGAAAAGTTTGGGATCAAAAGATGTGTGGTTGAACACACTAGTTGTGAATTTATATGCTCAATATCTCTTGAGAATTACAGATAGGGATAAGTTTTTTTTGCTAACTTCTCAATTTATGACTGCTAGGCACAAATTGCAACAAGCAGAGAAATTTGTCCTAAATGACTCCGAGGATAGTTTCAAGTACATAATCATGCCTATACACAACATGGATCATTTTGCGTTATGTATAATAGTTTGTGTATGCAAAGAAATCAACAAGACTTTGTTCTTAGATCCCCTACATATAAAAAACTTCAAGAAGGCCTCAATGCTTACATTAAGATCCTAGCAACCTCTATTTAAAAAATGCATGAAAAAGATAAGGAGCTAAAATTTAGCAGTAAGCCCGAATTGATAGAGTTGAAAGTATGCATCCTCTCCCCCCTTGATTTTCATTCAATACTTATCAATCATCTTTTTTCAAAATAGAATTAGGTCACATTGCAAAATTTACTGATGAGCGTCTATACTCCTTGTAGGCTTCAAGACAAGGAAATGGACATGATTGTAGCATGTATGTTCTTATGTACATCAAAAATTTTATTTTCGACATTAAGGAAAATGACGACTATTCTTTTGTAAGTCACTCTCCTTTATGAAGTGCACCAAGTATATTGTGTATAATATATAGTGTGTCACGTAATGTATGGTATATTGTATATGATGTATGATGTATAATGTATAATGTATTATACAATATACTAAATATAATGTATGGTGTATTATATACTATATATGACTTATTTTATAATATATGTCAAAATTGATGTCTTAAAATGTTTGGGCATCAAATCTTATGTCTCAAAAAATGTTCAAACGTTGAAATTGATGTCACTAAAATTAATATCAAAATTCTTCTTGATGTCTAAGTTGACAATGCTCAAAACACTATTAATCTTTTCAAACATCTTGACGTCAAGTGCTACAACAGCTGCCACGTCATCTTTGAGCTAAGTAAAAAAAATATCATGTGGCATACCTATCTACATGGCACTTACATGGAGGTGACGTGGCTTCCACATGGCGCACTTTTTATCCTTTCTTTGACCTTGTTTTTTATAACGTTACACTAAAAACATCGCACATTTTTGCAAATTTTTGCATGTTTTTGCCTTATCAATCTTGATGCATTTTTTTGTTGAAAGAAGCTAGTTTAAATCATACCAACAATTACACTAATTGTAATGAGATGATGAACCTAGAGCAAGTCCAAGTTATATATATAGAAGCATAACCCTAACTAGATGAATGAGTACTTTGAGATGAATGTAGATTACAGTAACAAAATCCTAATTCTAACATCCCCCCTCAATCGAGAGATTGATGAGCCAGTAATTTGCATAGGTTGAAGTATAAAAAATTACATGCATCCAAGTGAATTGAATGGCACACAAGACACAATGAGTTATGCCGGCGTTGTGCACTGTTGTGAGGGAATCTTTGCTTGCACAGTTGGTAGGGTTGGCAGTGTGGATGTTGTGTGCCTTTGTCTTCCGTCTTGCAACGTGAAGCTATGATTTCGTGGACACCATCTTGGGAGAGCATGGTATTGTTGAGGAGTGTAACGACGAAGATGCGGGTACCCTCCATGCGTGCGGAGATGCATCTATCAAGTCAAAGATGCAACAAGTCGGACGTCAGGGTTGACAGGACGGTCGGACGTCCGGGACGTTTGGACGCGGACGCTGTGTCCGCAGCGTCCGCCGGGACCGCCCCGTCCACTTGTCCCCTCGTCTGCCCCGGTACGGCCGTCCGCCTAGTTACGGCCGTTCGATCGACATGCAGATTGATGTGGTCCGCATGATCTGGACGTCCGCCTTGGGCAGTCCGCCCCGCCTTCCGACGGCGGGAGGGACGTTGCGTCCGTGAGGACGGATGTCCGGGTTACGAACGCTATTTTGGGGCGGACGTACTGATTTGTCAACCCTATTGGACGGAGCACCCGAGAAGCTTCAACACCAAAAATTAAGGTTTATGTAGTGAAGAAAGGGCAAATGCTGAGGGTCTATTTTTCTTGGCGAGATTGTTCTCGAGAGGTTATGGGGTTTAGAAGAGTGCATTATAAAAGTTTTGGGTCTTTGGATGAGGCTGAAAGGTGCTTGTTTGAAGGTGAATGTGGATAGGGTTTAGAATATTCAAATAGTGCAACTCGGTACTCATCCTGTAAGAGTTGTCGACTGTGCAAGCCTTAGTAGTGCCGATGTTTTTGGAATTTTCCTTTCCTTAATGGCTCTGTAAAGCAATCAATGGATTGCGAATCAGTATGAATGTATTGAAGCTTGATTCCCCCCCCCTAAATTATTCTTTCTCTCACAAAGTGGTAATGTATCTCTATATGCTTAGAACGAGCATGAAACACATGATTTTGTGAGAGTTTGAATGCACCTTGGTTGTCGCAGTGCAGAAGGATGCTCAATGGTGGTGGTGTAGGTTCGTTTTGGAGTGATACAAGATTTATTATTGTTGATGTAGGGTGTTGAATTTCTTGAAGGAGTTGGTAGAGTCACACAACCTTTTGGACACTATCACTAAAGGCTTGATAATCAAACTCGGTAGAAGATCTAGAGACAATGAGTTGGCGTTTGTTTTGTCAAGTAATTAAACCACTTGCTAAAGTAAAGACATAAACATCCATTGATCTTCTTATTTCAGTGCATGAATTCTAATCAACGTCCATGAACCCAAAGATTGACATGTAAGCGTCAATATTATAGATAATTTCAAAATCTAGAGTGCCTTGTAAATAGCATAAGACATGCTTAGCTGTATTGAGATGACTTTGTTAAAGACGTCCTATGTAACTACTCAACTTGTTCATAACATAGGCTAAGTCTAGTCTTGTGATGGTGAGGAATATAAACTTGCTACGAATCGATAGTAATTTGTAGGATCTACAGACTAAGTTTGCATATTGCTAATTAGAATTTGTCCTTCTAGCAGTGGGGTAGGGTCCATCTTGCAATCTCACATACCAAATTTGTCAAGTATGGATTGAGCATATATATTGTTGTTGGTGTAGGAATAGTTCTATAAGGAGTCTATCGATCGATATACCTAGGTAGCAGCGGATGGGCCCAAGATCAACCATTTTGAATGTTTATTTCAAAAATGTTTTGATCTAGGATATGAGCTAAGGAGAGTGCCAGTGATAAATAGGTTGTCTATATACAAGAGAAGGAGTAAGGTTATGCCTTTGTGATGCAGATAATACATGTTTTCATCAGCTTTACTGCACTGCAAATTGACTTTGCTTAGGAAAGCGACTATTTTATCATACCAAGTGAAAGGGCATTGTTTAAGTCCATAGAGGGATTTCAAGAGGCGACAAACTATATATACTTTGTGGTGAGCTTGAAATCTGGGAGGTTGTCTCATATACACGTTTTTTTAGTATACCATTGAGAAATGCTATCTATACATCCATATAATGAATATCCCATCGTTTTGCAACGACAAAGGCAATAGTAGTGCGAAGTGTTGCCCACTTGATTACTAGACCAAATGTTTTGGTGGTCAATGCTTGGGTGTTGTTCAAATCCGCGTGCCACAAGCCACACTTTCTTCACTGAAGGTTGGCCGTCAATCCTTGGTTTCAATTTGAATATCCATTTGCATGTAATGGCTTGCTTTTCTAGTAGTAATAGTTCAAGATTCTAGGTGTGACTCTTCCAAATCGAGTCCATTTCGTCTTCCATGGCTTGCCTCCATCTAGAGTCATGTTTGGCTTGTTTGAAGGTAATATTGTCATGGTCTAAATCTGTAGAAAGGACTTGCGGAGGGTTCTTGGTCATTGAGCATATATTAAAGTTTGCAGTCGATAGGCACTACTTATAGTTTGCTAACCTAATGTTTTGCTTCTGGGATGTTCAGATCGGTGAAGGGTAACCGGCGACAGGTGGGGAGCAATTGGAGACGAAGAAGTATCGGAATCTAGTAGAGGCATGTCTTCAAGTGAAGCTGGGGAGGGGGGAGGAAAAAAGACTACTGGTAATTTAGATTGGGGGATAAACATGTAGATTGGACTAGGTAGTGGAGTAGGACAATGTGTTGGGGAATTGGGCCTGAGTTCTGGTATCGATGTATAGTTAGAGGTAAGAAATTTGTTCTGATAGGTTTGATCTATCAAAGGTTCTATGGTTTTAGGAAATAGAATAGTAAAGCTATGTTCAACAAAATGTACATCCCAACTAGTGATAATTTGTCTTGTGGATGGCAATAACATTTGTAGGCTTTACTTTGCTCATTATAGCCAAATAGAATAGTAGGTGCAACTTTGGCTTCTAGTTTGTGTCGCTTGATGACAAGTATATGACAATATGCAATACACCCTATGACTCTAAGATGTCCTAAGTGTGACTTCATCTATATAAACGCTTCTTCTAGGGTTTGTAATTTCAAGGCTTTGGTGGGGCATTTGTTTTGCAAGTAATTGATAATTTTAGCTACGTCTTTCCACAAAGCTTTTGAAATTTTGGTGTCAGTTATCACATTGCGAATTCCTTCAAGCAAAGTTTTTTTTTTCTCTCAACAATTCCATTCAAGTGTAGGGAATACCCAACAACCAATTGACGGTGGATTCCATGGTTTGTGCAGTAGGTTTGAAACTTGGTGGATAAGTACTCACCACCTCTATCACAATGAAGGGTGCTAATTTTCATGGCTATTGTTTCTACTAGTTTTCAAAACCGTTTAAATGAATCTAGAGTCTACAACTTATTTGTGAGAAAATATAGCCAGGTTTTCCTCAAGTAGTCATCTATAAAGGTTAAAATGTACCAGTTCCTTTGCTTGAAGGTAATTGGTAGTGGACCACAAAGGTTCGTATGAATCAATTGTAAAAGGCAGGTCATATATGTCGTTCATTTCTTCGGTTTTCTATCCCATGGTAGTTTTCCTAAATGGCTTAATGGACATACATGTTTGAATAATGGGATTTGGAGGACTCCAGCTACGAGGTTTTTTGACATCATATGATAAAGTGATAGATAATTGATATGTCTAAGTTGTTGATGCCAAAGGTGAATTTCAAGTGCAATTGCTCTTGTGTGATGTGTATAGGAGCTTTGAGAGTTGATGGTGGTTGGGGCAGTCTCTAGTGAATGCAAGGAGTTTGGAGCTAAAGTTGGGACTGCGGAAGTTATATTTGGAGTTGCGGTGTTGATGGAGTAAGTTAACATGGTTGATGAGGTATCTTGATGCCCAAACATATTGGTAACTCTATATAAGTGATTCCTACTATCCCTAATGCCTTAGAGGAGAATAGTTTGGTGGCTATCTATATTGTATATACTGCATTTTTGTGATTCAAAGATAATTCTATAGCCTATATCAATTAGCTTACCAACTAAGAGTAAGTTGGTTTTTATATTAGGAACATAGTGAATGTTGTTGATAGTCTTTATTTTTCTTGAAGAATCTGTAATAGTAATAGTTTCTTGGCCCACTCCTATCATGAATTGTCCTTTTGTAATTCTAATATTGGAAATTCTAGATAGAATGATTGTATTGAGGAGTCTGGAATTTCTCGTTACATGGGAGGAAGCTCTAGAATCTAAAAACCATTCCTCTTTTATATTTGATGTTATGCATGCATTAACTACTTCACAAGAGTTGATTTCCTCTGTAAAAAGTTCGGTGTCATTGTTATAAAATGCATTGATGCAAACCTTGGTTGGAGCTATAATATAATCAAAGTTGTAGTCTTTAGAAGCTTCTACAAGATGAACATACTGTTGTAATTGGTTGCATAGAATGTTGTTTAATTGAAGTTACATTGCCTTGATTCATTCTTCTAACATGGGATAAGTGCAGTCACATGCATAATGACCTAGTTTTCTATACTTGTGGCAATAAATGAAGGTATTGGTTCGGGACTATCGTGTTGATTATGAGGATTGCTGTTGATTTGCAAATGAAGATCTAGAGCTAGTTCAATCAATAATTAAGCTATAATTTGGTTGTGCGCTCCCTCGGTAGTATCCTCCTCTCAATGATCCTTTGTTGTTGCCGACAAAGTTTACTTGTTCTGTTTCTTCCCATTGTGTGTCTAGGTGGTGGCCATATGCCTTTTGAAGAAGTAGACCCTTGAGTTTGGGAAATGACGATAAATGTTCTCTCCCCTTCTAGATTTGTTTGAATGTTGACCAATTTCTAAATAAACTATTTAGGATGAGGTCTACTAAATCTTCATAGAGTGTAATAACTCCTAAGTTTGTTAATTATGTCATCAATAGGTTGATCTGTTGGAAGTGTTTGCCTATGTTCTTCCCTTTCTGCTAGTTTAAGTGAGTAGAACTATTCTTTGAGTGAGAGTCTTTTAGGTGAACTATATACATTGTACATTACTTTCAATTGATGCCAAATAGAGTAAAGATCAATAAGGTGATGATATTTAGTATAATAGAGTCTCTTACCAGGGCAATAATGATTCGACCTACTCGAAATTTGAGCTCATTCTCCCTTGCGATGCTAGTTACTAGTACTATGGTGTTTGTTGTTGTAGCTAGTACTGTTGATATGCCTCTTGCACTCGAGTTGACCTCCCCTGTGATGTTGCTTGAGGAGTTGATATCGATCACTAACTGTGGCCTGGGTTCAAGTTTAATAAACCTACAAAGTCCTTGCATCAAAATCATTTTCACTATATAACTCCAGATCACATAGTTAACAAGTCCTGCTAATTTCATTGACTCTGGCATGTCTTTCACATTCGGATCCACTACTACATGGTTAGTAAACAATGCATGGTACTCCTAGTACATGCACCGTCAACTGCAACGAGATCAATGATTGGAAAACTGCTACAATAAATGTTCTCTCTAAGTGTACTATAACTACTTGACAATACTAAACTAATCTAATGGCTAATCTGCTTGCTCAAATACCATGTTGGAAGAAGCTAGTTGAAATCATCTTAGCGATTACACTAATTGTAATGAGATGATGAACCCAGAGCAATTCTAGTTTATATCATTAGAAGAGTTTTTGAGGGTCTAGAAGCCTATTTCGGGCCTATTCCCCCGCAACTATTCCCCGCAGAGAGGGGAATGGTTCATTGTTAGAATTTTTTTTTCATAAAAAAATTTTAAATTTAAAAAAAATAAAAAATAAAAATTTAAAAAAAAATTAGTCTCCAAATGCAAAAAAAAATTTAATTAAAAATTTAAAAAATTTAAAAAAAAACTTGGTCAATGACATGGCAAGGTCTTAGCCACGTCAGACTGCTGTGCCGAACATGTTCCCTACATTCATAGGCTGTAATAACTCGTAGGCATCTGAAGGCCCCAAAAAATCTTCTAATGACACAAAAGCGTAATCTTAACTAGATGAATGAGTACTTTAGGATGAATGTAAATTATAGTAACAAAACCCTAGTTCTAACATTTTTTGAACATTCTTCGGGGCATTCTTGATGTTAGAAAAAATGTATTTCCACATTTTTTAAAACATTAAAAAAAAACAAGGGTTTCTTTTAATATGAAATTGAGCTTAATTGAAAAACTCAAGTAGTGGTTGTGGGTCAAGTGCATTAAAAATATAATTAATATTGTATCAAATTCATTCAATTTTATAAACATGTTATAACTTTATCAAATTGCACATTACTCTTTACATTCTTGAATAAGCTTGTATTCTTTATTTGGTAGATATTTATAGATTGGCACATGAAAGAAGTCTAGTGAGCTCACTAGAAGAAAACCTTGTTATAGTTAATACAATCTAGAAGATGTATTTTATTTTTTGTAACAAAAACATCATCTAGATTGTGTTGCCCACAACAAGTTTTACTTATAGTGATTGGACTGAAAATAAAACATTAGTTGGGTGGTTGCAAGAAAGATCAACTAGTTTTTATAATATATTACAAAAATAATAGTTTCTACATTTGGTCCAAGGAATACTAAAAATAGAACAATTTTAGTCATCGATTTGAAAAATTGATGGCTAAAAGTACTGCTATGAGCACGATGACTACTTGCAAGTAGTGAAACAATACTACTTGAAAAAAAATGATAGTTTGTCATAGGAAATACATACAACAAGGTATAAATTAATAATATATAGAAAATATTGAGTAAAAGAACTAAAAGTTGACAAATTGTGAGGACTTGATGGTGATTAGATTTCACCAAAAAAATGAAGTCGAAACCATGATGTATCTTCAAAGTTCAAAAGTGCAAGCATAAAGGAGACCTATTTGCATGAATGTGGAGGCTATAATATAATATTTATTTAGATAATCCTTACTAGAGTAGGCACATATTTTCCTACTTTAGAAATAGACCACAAAAATTTCAGCTCTAGATTATTAATTTTGGGTACTCCCTAGACCCCAGTAATAAAAACCTTTAAACCTTAAAGTGTAATAAATTAGAAAATTTGATTTTTAAATATAAAAATGATTTTTTTGTTTAATAAAAATTAGAAATATGATTGCAATCAAGTTAGCCATATCTAATAAAAATTTCAAGTTCATCGAATTCAACCTTCAAAAGTTCTAACAAAAAACAACTTCGTCATTTTGAATGTGACACAAAATAGGACCAATCTTTCTTGTAATCATCCAATTGAAAATCATGTAAAATAATTGACAACTTGATTGATAACAATTTTGATCCAATTGTAAAGAAGAGTGCTAAAACTTGATCTAGTGATTCCCTATTGTGATTGTTCCTACAAAGTCCTCTATATGTGCAAGTTGCTAGATGAGGCACGTTGTAACTCATAGCTCAAATTCTACCTAGTATTGATTGATGGTTGAGCTTTATAAGTACATATCCACTACCTCTACCATTGAATATTTCAATCTATACTAATATATTCGTGGTTGTAAAAAAGGACTCCTAAAAGAAAAGCATGATTTTAACATTATACATGTTGTCATTGGTGACTCTGAACTTTGTGGACTTTGGAATATTATTGGCATTGTTATTTAATTGCACACGTTAATGCAACATTACTTGAAATTAATAGTAGTATTGTAATATTTAGATTTTGAAGTTTCATAAAAGCTTCCATTGAACCCACCATCCATAGGAAAAGTAAACACAATTTTTTTCCTATAGGTTACTCTTATCTCCTACCATCAAGGCTTCTAGTTAGGAATGGCAAATACCAAAGCCCAAGGGTGTGAACAACAATGAAATTCCCCTCTTGCTACCACCTCAAAAACCACTTATTAAGAGTAGGTGTGAATGTACCTTAAAATGATGAAGCAATTATAACTTGAATTCAATTGGTTGTAGTTACAAGAGCAATTATCTCTTGTGACAACGCATCCTCCCCTTCAGATTACAATTAACACACATTTCCCTTCTTTGAGAAAATTAAGAGCCATTGATTTTGTAAATAAAAATTCTCCTTCTAATGCCGTTGATCTTGAAAAATAAATAATATGGATATAGATATTAAGGAATACGAATATTGTAGGATACATATATGTATATAGAAGATAGATACAAATGTAAAAACTGATTAAAGATATGGAATATGGATACACTTACAAAAAACATATAAATGGATATTATAAATGGATACAAAATACATACTAAAATCCCACAAAATATATCCCATATCGTTTGGTGGCCAAATTGCTCTTGAAGAATACAAATATTCGTGTGTGAGGGGGGTAAGTGGGTAACTTACCATTCAGTAATATAAATTAAATTAATTCATTTTTTTTTTGGTGTGTGTGTTGTAATACAATAAACAATCATTTGAAACTAATTGATTTGTCCTTTGTGAGTAACTATCCACTCAAAAGATAGGCTACATGTTTGATGAACCAATAAAAAAAACTTGTATTTCAAGTTAAACATTCCATTTGTGAAATGGATTTATGTAAACTAAAGCTAAGAAAAATAGTGGTAGTTATTAGAGGGCGTTGTGTGAGATTGGTATTGGTCCACCATGACTATTTTTGAAAGACCATCCTATTTTTATTGAACTTTAGAAGTTAGTCTTACTTGACTTTAATAATATGAAATATAGATATCTAAGTCATAATATTCAACAAGAAAACGTAGCATAAAAATATTAATAAATACAAAAGTAGGATGTAGAATTGAAATAGAAGTTAGAGTTTTAGACCAAAAAAAATGCAAAATGCAAATAATGGCTTGTATGGTGGAGCACTTTTGGGGTACTACAAAACTTTATCTTCTAGAGAGGGCTACATTGATGATAATTTGACCACCATTTTGAATAAAAATAAAAATATTCCATAATATATTTCACCGCTTTCATAACTTTATATGTATAATGAACTAAACTAGTGGCAACACCCTATGGAATTCATTCAAATACTAATCAAAGAATATTTTGAGTATAGATAAGGTGCACCGTTATAGTAAGACAAACTATTGCACAATCTCTTTGAAATATCTTCTATCTAATACATGATGCTATATGGATTTAGAGAACAAAAAATGCACATGTTGACATTTGAAGATTTCTTCAATCCTTAACATTGAAAATTTACAAAGATTACCACAATTCTTCAAAAGAATAAAAGAATCAATAAATTTCTTTATTATACTCTAGCTATGCACATTGATTTAATTCTTGAAGGTTTTGGGTGTTTTTAGGCCCCAAACTAGGTCAAAATACTCAAATCCAAAGCAAGGCTAAAATCTTGATCTATGTTTATTCATGAACAATCTTAATTGTAGAATCCTTCAATTAATTTGTTAGAGTAAAATTTCATAATAAAAAACCTTACCAATTGGAAGATCAAGTTGCTTGAATTTCAAAAAGAAGTATTTTCAACTTTTCCCAAATGGTTAGATTTCATCTTTCAAACTTTTTACACAAAAATGTGTAGACCCTACAACTTATTGCTCTCCATAATAATGATAATATGTTGAAGAAATAAGTTGGGAACACTTGTATATAAAAAATTATTATTATTTTTTCATATTCATACTTGAAAAAAATAGTAAATAAAAAGAAGTATATTATGATTTAAATACTAAATTATTGAGAATGTAAGATAGATGTGCTAATGTCCACACATACAAACTTTGAAACCTTTTTTTGCACAAAATTGAAGTCCATTTTCCTTGAAATTTGATGCTTACAATCCATGTCAAATGCAAGCTTGTAAAATGATTAGATCAAGCTATGAAACTAAATATATCCAAAGCAATTGCAAATTATGTAAACAAAGGTTTGATTTTGATAAAAAAAAATATGTCCTACAACCCTTCACCGCACAACATGTAGTGGCTGGACAATTCCCTTTGTGTTCCCTTTGTAAACGACAATGTTCCAAGTTTTGAGAATTGTACAATGCATGTCCAATATGTGTCTGGTTATAGGGAGTGTCTGGTTAATGGCACACCCTAGTTATGGGATTGAAAAATGTCAATTCCAATGGTTGTAATGTTAAGAACAAATGAACAATCTACAACTACACTTTTAATTTTTTTCAAAAATATTGTAAATTGAGTTCAATAAAGGACTTTAAAGTTTATCTTTGAGTGAAGATTTTATAAGTATGTTACTCAAAAACTAAAAACTCCTCATAACTTTCATCACATTAATCAAAAACAAAATGATTCAAAACTCCCCCCCCCCATACATATATATATATGTAAAACCAATTTCAAATTTTTATTTCTTAAGAAAATTATTTTTTAAGAATATTTTTGAGCTATCTAGATTGCCCATCAAGCAATGAAAATTACATCTCATGCAATATTTTCTTTACAATGTAGTCAAAAATTATGAAAATTGTTGAACCTAAAAGCTACTCCTTAGGCACATGTTGTGCAAAAATAAAAATAAAAATAAAAAAATAAATTTATTTGTAGTAAGCTACCAAAATTGCTATGTTGCTAAAAAAAATGTAGTTTGGTCCTTTAGGATAAATGAATAGCAACAAATACTCTCAATTTGACCCATTAGTGATCTTAAAATTTGTTTTCACCTAAAATATTACTGTCACTACCAAAAAAATTGTGAAAATTAATACAATGTAGTACTATTTCAGCCTACACTAATTTTATAATTTTATAAGTAGTGTGACTTTAGTAAATTGGTGTCACACGAATGAATAGAACACATTTGTATACTGTAATATGATTCTATCTCATTGTTCTCCTTCTCAAATATGAGATTGGGTTCATTTTTATATGGCCAAATGGAAAACAGAAACGGATCCTTGCTTCACAAGAGTTGCAACAAGGCACACGTGTAACTGCAGTTCCACCGACCCAACTGGAAAGTCCCCGACGTGATCCATCCCGCCATCCGGCGAAATTCATCGACGTCCATTCAGAGCTCATCACATGCGCCACTGAGCAAGTTTGTTTTGCGAATTGCAGTTCAATTGCAATTACATGAGTTCTGTCCACTCATGTAACTTTTATAGTTGTGAGTTCTTTGTTTATGGTTCATTTGCAATTGCTCTCCCAGTCAGAGTCTTTGTTCGAGAAGAAGTAATTAAGCTAGCCGTGCTTTTTTCCAGCTCACATGATTTGGATATTTGTCACGCTGATGTGGAGATTTTTGTGTTGATTCCGACATAGTTCGTCGCTTACAATGCGTTAATCTTGACATTGTTTTGTTCTAATGACAAGAAGCATCTCGGTTCGAATTTGCATTAGCTAGTAATCTGCACTGGATTCGAAGCTTGCGCGTATTCAGTCTTTTCTGGGTGTTGCCATTAGTCTCTCCTTCACGGTGCTGTTTTTTCTTCTCCAGGAAGTTGCAATGGCGAGTACGTCAACCACCTTGGGCTCCAATCTTCGGCCAAATCTTGCATGGTGCAGCCCCAATTCTGTGATGGGGCTTGGTGGGTTGGGATTATTGCAGTTGCTAGCCCCTGGGAAATTTGCCAAGGTATGTTTCGTAGAGGGGTATTCGATTGGGTTGCTACCTCATCAGTATGGGTTGTGTAAGGGACTGTAGGGTTTTATTGTACTAATTAATTGCATCAATTTCGAAACACTTTTTTGTAGCTGCAAGTGAATCATTCTCTCTGAATGCTGATTAATTAGTGGTTCTTGCAGAGTGAACGCAGGAATTATCGCTATGGGTTATGTAGAGCAGCGCAATCTTCGTCGTCGTCTTCGAGCCAGCGGCATGTCGTCGTCACCGGTGGAAACACCGGTATGAGAGTCTGAAACTTGATTCAAATTTTCTGAGAATGAATTTAGACTACAAATTGACAAGAAATTCAACAATTATAGGTATTGCACTATCGGAAAATTGTTAACAAATGCAAAGGGGGTGAACAGTGTAAATGAGATTGTCTCTATTTGCTGAAGGTTAAGAGTCTGACAATTGCAGAATATTTTGCCTGTAGCCATTCTTCTGTGGAGAATGTTTCGACAGTATCTTGATTTCCTCAAGAAAATTGACTGCATTGTCCAACGGTTTATTTTAAGTATTATTTCAATACAGGCACCGAATGCGCGCTAGAGTTTTGTATTCTATCAACTTCAAGGATTAAGACGTCAAGACGTATCATTTAGGACAAATTTTGGAGATTTTCCGTTTCTCAGAACGGAGAAAAGAATAACGGGAAATGCAGGCTTTTGGTAAAGTGGTTACTTTAATCACAAGGTTGAGTTGATGGTTTTCCAGGTATAGGAAAGGCGACCGCCCTAGAGCTTGCAAGGCAGGGCATGGCTGTCACAATTGGTGAGAATCAACAGACACATTGATAATTGTTTTAATTTTTTCACTTATGATGATATTCCTGTGAATGAAAACTCTCTGTACGTTGAGTTAGAGGTTTGTATGTCTGTTGCTCCATGGCCTTGGGGAAAACGGTGGTGTTCTTAATACTGTTAGTAAATTCTTGAGAAGGGTGTGTGCACATTGGTTGTTTAGCAGATCAAGATCTACAGGGCAGGAAATATTGAACTTCAAAAAGATTTTTGTCCCCAAAACTTACACAATGGGATACAACACTTTATTGGCTATTTTCCCAGGTTTCGTTTAAGTTTTGGGGACAAAAATCTTTTGAAAAATAGCCAAACCTGTAGCTTCACGTCATAGCACGCTTATGGTTTAATATTCTTTGGGAGGTAGATAAAAAAAGACGTGTTTCTTCGAATTGAGGATGCATCACCACTTACGACAATGATATACTCACAAAATACTGAATTGAAAATGTGGTTGTACTATTGTACAACTGTACGAGGGGGATTTCACTATTCTGCAAGATTAAAGTATCACCTCTATTGGTATAGAATGTTACGGA
Source organism: Pseudoscleropodium purum (assembly GCA_963969395.1). Classification (NCBI taxonomy): domain Eukaryota; kingdom Viridiplantae; phylum Streptophyta; class Bryopsida; order Hypnales; family Brachytheciaceae; genus Pseudoscleropodium; species Pseudoscleropodium purum. The sequence continues at coordinate 25,331,495 of OZ017795.1, forward strand.
TTTGAGCATGGACTGGACGTCCTAAGTGTGACAATGACACTAAGTCATTTTACAGTACTTTGAACAACAAAGTCTAGTATGAATTTAATCGATCACCAATGAACATCATTTCACCTGTAATCTGGATGTGTTGGCTCAAGGAAGCATGCAGAAACTTGGAGAAGGGAGGGCAAGCTGTGGCAGATATTGTTCGAGCATCCAATAGTTCATCTGTCAGGTCTATGATCTATCTTCTGGATTATTTTCAGTATTCTCTCGGTGTTGTTTCTGTTAATTGGTCTTATATTATTGTATTTTTACAAGTATTGCTTGTGTTGTTGCCACAAGTATGCTAGCCCTACCACTGTTCACCTCCCCTTCCTTCCTTTGTGAACTTATTCTTCTTCTGTAATTTTGGAGCATCAAAGTAAAGTAAAATATAGAAATTTTGACCATATTTTCAATGACGAAAATCCTTTGAAATTCAGTATCTTGTGAGAAACTTTTGATGGGCACCCCCCTCTGAGGACTTTCTGACATTACCGAGAACGGCCCCGTCCATCAGCCCTCCGATTACGGAGAGCTCAAATGCCACTACAAAGAAAAACACCTGTCTATGTTAGTTGATGCATCAGCTATGCAGTCACCCTGACCGTTGTGGAATTTAACAGGGTAATGCAATTAGACTTGGCTTCATTTGCCTCAATCCGCCAGTTTGCAGCAGAGTATTTGGACTTGGGCCTTCCATTGAACTCTCTTGTAAGCATGAAACTTCAAGTTTTTTTTTAAATTTCTCCATGAGTACATATGCAGTGGTTTGAAGCACATTTTTTCTGATTTGTTGCTGTAGGAGTGCGTGTCTGGGGCTTTCATCGGAGGCTATTCCTTTTAAATAGTTATAATATTACGCTTAGTATTCCAATCTTATACGCGTAGTACTACTTACAATCCCATATGTTTATTTTTCCTCCATGATTTATTGATTGAAAAGTTTGCAAACATTGGATCAGTGTTGGAAGGCACTGGCTTTTAGAAGTTTCCCCAAACATAAAGCCTGAAAGTCATCTGGAGTGTTTATAATACAAACAGTGGTTAGTTTTGATTTTTACAGGTGAATAATGCAGGGGTAATGGCTTGCCCGTTTCAGACCACAGTGGATGGCTTTGAGTATCAACTCGGGGTTAGTGTTGCTTCCTCTAAGGATTGGACAGGTTAGCTTGAGTATGCATGAATTGTAAAATGACCTAGTTTGCTTCTGTGATCCGTATTGATGGAATGTCAGTGTTGGTTCCACTTGGTAGTCTTCCATCTGCACAGCAGTATAATTCATATTGGAATGGCACTGGCGGTCAATCATATTTTGCTTTGCGTTGCTAAATAACCACAGAATGTATGATGCGTATGTCTGATGCAGGTGAATCATTTGGGTCACTTTTTACTCACTGCACTGTTGCTTGACAAACTCAAATCAAGTGCCTCGCCTGGGTAAACGAATATTTCGTCATTTGTGAAGAGTTCATGTATGATTTGGCAGGTTTGGAATGATCACTTGCTCTGTTTCAAGTTTCTCACTTGTAATGAAATCTGTTTGTGTTTTCTTCCATATGTGCTGTTCCAGAACGAGGTCGAGAGTGGTGGTGTTGACCTCTGCTGCAGAGCGAATCGGGAACCTTGACTTTGACGACCTAAATTTTAAAACTCGGAGTGCGGAGTCTTCCCATTCCTACGCTTCTTTTTATTTGTCGTCGAAATGCCAATCCTAACACTTAGTACTTTCTTGGAATATGTGCTTAAAGAAGAATAAAGAATATCCATTTCACTTTACTGAATTCGAAAGACACAACCTGCAACTATATTTTGGCATTAAACAGCACATTTCCTCAATAAGTGCTACCTCGAAGTAGAATTCTTATGTGTACCTTTCTGTGCAGAGTACAACGAATGGCTGGCATATGGACAATCAAAACTAGCTAATTGTCTCTTTACTCATGAGCTAGCACGACGCTGCACATCTTCGAGAATCCCCGTGACGGTGAACTGTATGCACCCAGGCATTGTTGACACGGAGGTGAGTTTTTACACGTGCATTAGAAATTGAACCGCTTGAAGACTCGCTGTGAAGCATTCATTTGTCTTTTTGTGAAATATAAGTTATACAGTTTTTAATTCAAATTGCCTGTTGCAGTTGATTCGGTTCGTGTTTCCTCAAGCAGTGTATACAAATCTTCCATTGCTTTCGAGTCTCAAGCCAGGACTGATGAAACTCTTAGGTTTGAAGGTAATTGTCTCCCGAGACTACTGCGTTCCGCATCACTCTCACTTATGTTCAGACGCAGGATAAATGTGAGGAAAGCAGTTCCTTTAATATCTGAAGATGGGCATTTGTGTTTTTAGGTATGTCTTCAGTTCAGTTGAGTAGTTTAGGTTTTTCATTGTGCAGACCCCTGAGCAAGGTGCATCAACAGCAGTGTATTTAGCAAATTCCCCTGCCGTGGAAGGTGTTACAGGACGCTACTACGAGAATAGTCGTCCGGCGAACCCGAGTGCCAGAGCTGTCGACAACAAGTTGTCTTCCTCATTGTGGGCAGTTAGCGAGGAACTCACAGGCACATCACACGTTCTGGAACCCCTGCAGTTGAGTGCCCGCACGTCACTTGGTTAACCAGGTTTAGCTTTTAAGAAGGGCTGTGCAACGTTTATGTCGACTTCATGATTTAAGGATCCCTCTGTTAGTGTAGCCAATCTGCTACACCCGATATGGCACATGTAGATTTGAACTTACGGAATTTTGCAAAATTTCCATTTGTATTGCAAGTGGGCTTACCAGAATGAATTTCATCCTTTTGTGCCGTTATGCTTCATGAACCGCATCTCACTCCAGTATTCTTTCTGTAATTTCTCATAGTCTTTCTCGGAGTTCTTTGTGTGAGGTACGCAACTAGGGGCGAGGTGATCATCGGAACGGGCTCTTGTAACTTGAGCTACCACTCTCATCGCAGGTACTTAAGCATCGCCATAAAAATATTATTGAGCAATAGCCATGGGGCGTTCTTAGGAGGTGTTGGGAGTTCACGTGGCACTTTCGTGTTTGTTCTTTATCATAATCTCCATCTACTTGACATGGTGCAGAATATTTTGCTCGTCCTAAGGGTTAGAATGCTCTTACTTAATTTATGCCACATTAGCTAGTTGCTTATCCCTAGGCATAAGAAAATTGAAATAATGTAATGTTTGATGCATCATCTTTTCTTCACATCCAACAAGAATGTGCATGATAATTGCCTTCGATTGTTAACCCTTAACTGCCTGAATCCATTATTGAATTTTTGCATATTTTTACTTATATTTTAATAAATATGTATGATTTACCTCAATTGCATCAAATTCATGATACAGAAAGTGTGAATTTAAAAAGTCAAACATTGGTTTGGATGAAAGAGAAATTTTGTGGCAAAAAAACAATCCCTAAAGTCTCTCTGTTCATTGTTCAAAATTAACACGTCAGAATGCTAGTTACGAGTTAACAAACTAGAGGAGAAAAATGTGTGCCTTGCTATTCACCATCCACAGCATTCTTAAGCCAATATTGGGGTTTATAACAATGGGTCCTAAATATTTGTGCATGTTCAGGCTTATCAATATGGATGGTTGCTATTCTAGCAGAATCATCTGCTATGTTTTATTCCTATCACTTTTGTTGTTCACATATACTTTAGTCTCACCTACTAGCTTGTAACTTACAAATGTTGGTTCATCTTCTCTAATTATTCTTTTTCCTTAAATGTTAGTGTCTAACTAAAACATTCTTCAACTTCAAAGCAGGGAACCCTTTGCTTGCCCACGATTTGTGGGTCACTGTAGCACAAATTATTCTTGTTAAAGTGACTGTAGAGGGAAATATGCCCCCAATATTAGGATTTGAATTTATTATAGCATAGAGAAGATTTCTATGAATTCCCTTGTCTCACTGTCTTCCTTCTTCTGCATAACGTTCCTGCATTGGATTTGATGTTGGACCTTTGAATGAACACTCTCAAATATACACCCAAAGAATAGGTATTAATTCTGTCTCTTTCAACTTGCTGAGTCTACAAGAGTAAAGCCCCAATGCACACCAAGCAAGACAAGCAAAGTCAATGTAGTCGTAGAAAGGAAAGGACCATCTCACAAGCAGGACAAGGAGTCAATGTCCCAACGCATCAATATTGGCCTTTCAAATGACATCTATAATTTGCGGCTTTCGCCTGCCTTCTGTGCTTGAATTGGGCCATATTTTCTGCGTTGAACGTTGAAAATCAAGGAGCTGGCTGGAGCGCTGGAAGATGAACTGTCAACGCCATTCAATTCATCACTGGAAATCTGGAATGCAAAATTTGTCCATTTTCCAGGTGTGTGCCTCACGATCGTTTAGTGTTCAATGACGAGTCACAAGACATAATTTTTAACCTCAGTGTTGCCTAGCTATGTAGAAGTGGCAGCCATCCATTGGAGAACACAAAGGCTTGGCTGTTTTCCAATACCCTACCTTATTTGGACCGACTTCGACATTACAGCTCATACAAGGCAAGGTTGGCAGAAAATCTAAACCGAAGCGGCAGGAAAAATCATTAAGTAATTTTTTAAATCGATACAGTTTTCTGAGAGTTCATCTTTTCAAAAATTGTTATGGGAAAGAATAATCTTACACAATATTCTCAATTGACATTTGCCGAACCTTGCTTTTCTGTGAACCAATCAATAAATATTAATTCATCAGGAGCGGACCCACGTACCGAATCCTTCCATTACGGAATGTGGTGTTCTTCCTTAATGAGATTCGTGCTTGAGCATGATTGAACAAGATCCGAGTAACTTTTGAGTTTACTTTCGGCAACATTCATGGAAATACAACAAGACGGAAGGCTCGAGGGCAAACATTTCTTAATCAAGAACGTTCAAACCTGAATTTCATGGTTTCACAACTTCTTTGCACATGCAAATTGCAACGAGCATGGAGGAAATTCTGAATTTCATTCTAAATACACGGATGGTAATCAATAAGCCATTGCCAAGGCGGCGACACGACGAAACACAGGTGCAGTAGGGACGAGGTGACGATGTTCATGGCGATTCCTCCAGCTAACCCATCAATTAAACAATTAAGTTTTTGCTCTCAAATTAAGGCTGCTAAACCCTTAAACCGAGTATTCGAAGCTAGACGATAGAGCATTCTCAGACTCAGGCGTGAATCACACACACTTAACTACAAGCCAGGCAATTACAACTAAACAATTAGAACATACTTCATCTAGCTAGATTCAAAATCCCTCGCCCCCACCGGCCGGGGCACCCCAATTAACCATTTTTATTACGCTAACAATTCTATTTTTTCTGCATGACTTGTTTTCACACAACAAAATTGGTCTTCGTGGAAAAAGATGACGATGATGAATACGATGATACGGAGTACCTTATTATATTAAATTTTGAATGATTGAGCTACAGACACAACTGAAGGAGATTATCGATAATACATGCCATTTACAATTCACAATTTGGACACACAGAAAATTTGTGCCACTGATATTTTCTTGTTTCCATTGCCACTTCCCCTGCTCCTAGCTAGAACAAAGTCATCTGGGAAACGTAACGTCTCATGTTCTTGTCAGGGAAACGAGGATAATCAGTCAGCCCTGTGTCCGTGAATCCTCAGAGACAGTTAAACGTCGATTGCGTGAAATTGGCGGAATTCCAATACTTTGGCACCTTTCAGATCGAACACCTGCTCTGAAACATGACATGAATCCAGATTTTCGACACACGTGTACGTATATGTCACAATTTTGGCGCCGGAATCGCAACGAAATTGACGTTACGTTGCAAATGTATAAAAAGTCAAATTAATAATTTGAGTAACCCACGATCAAAGTCCGGATCGTCAACTAAACCTCAGTGGTGTACAAATCCACTGGAAACCAAAAGAACATCGCTCTAGACAAATATGTATGCAGTACAAGCGAGGGTGCTTTTCGATACTTCCCGCAAATCGCTAATATTCATCCATATAATTATATACACACATTTCGTAGAATTAGCCCGATTCCGGCGCCAAAAACTATGACCCAAATCTTCACAATCTCTCAAAATTACAATGGGACAGATGTAAAATTACGTTTCGGGCTCTGCGTCGATCAAGAAAGTGCCAAAGTTGCGGATTGCGCAAGTTTTATTTTAACGAAATTGACGTTATGTTTTTATAGAATCCTAAGAATTCGACTTCGGCAATTTGAAAACAAAGTGTTGAAAATTGTTTAAGCATCCATTCCCATTTAATTTGTACTTACGAGTGCATGGTGCTACGCTATCTGTCTGTCTCCACATTTTTGTCAATTTAGCTTGCAATTGATCTAATTCCCTCTCTCCAATTAATGAGCAGATTTTCAATTGATCTCCGATCCTACATAATTATTGATTTGGCGACAGCCTTGCAATTGCATGGCTATGACTTCGTGAATCTACAAGTCCGGACGCACTTGCAGGATGGCCACATATCCCTCTCCGACCTGAATTGAAGGCCTGGAACTTGGCCTCGGAATCACGGCGCCGTTGCTACAGGAACTAGCCAGGCAGACGACTACTGCACGCTCGGTGCTCACTCGCTAACCTTGACTGCGAGAACCCAGGCGACCGGAAACTTCCCCGAAATGGCCGTGCCTCTGCTAACTACAGTACCGTTATTTGACTTTCCCTTGACAATCATGAACAGGTACGTACACTGTGATGCGGAGGGATTCGGGAATCCTTTTTTACACAGATTTTTGCAGATATTGCACTCCCGAAGTCCCGATTGCACTGATGGAAAATAGAGTTGTTGCAAGTTAGGGGGCAGCTAATCTGGGAGAAGTCAAAAAGAGTAAATATGGCAGTCAAAGAAGCTCCTGGATTTACTGCATGTCTGTGAACTAATTTGCGGTTCCTATATCAGGAATGGTCAAAGGCGGGGGAGTTCGTTGAGAGTCAAAACGTTTTCCGGCCAAGTGGGAATCGAAGGTGTTTGAATCTGAACTCTGAAGGTGATGGTTTGCAAAAATAGTCTCAAACGGGCGCAAAATTCAGGCACGAGATCCAGAGTCGTGGCAGTTTCAGTAGTAGAAAGTTGGTCATGCAGCACCAGTGAGAGCTTGGTGCCAAGAGGCCCGGATGGAATGCAAGCTTTGGTGGCTCTCACTGGTTCACGCTTCAAGACCAGCTTTCAGCTTTCACTACTACTGCAGAGAATTTCTATTGCAACATGTAAGGTGGTCAACCCTGAAACGACATTTTTTGCTATTGTGCCTATTGATATTATTAGATTGGTCAAATTTTTATATTTTCTTGTTGGCAAGTGAAAGGAGGTTCCAACGTGCCATAGAATGCAACATTTGGATATAATATGCAAAAGTTATGAAGGGTCAAAGTTTTTATCAGTACGTAGAGTTTTTAAAATCATTTCTTCCACATAGGTACATACATAGAATAATGATGATGGTTTGGGATGAGTGGTGCATTGCCAAGGGGGTTGACTTTCCACCTTATAAGATCCTACATTGAACTTATATAAATGCAGCTTGTTTTTGCTTTATTTAAACCTAAAGGACAATACAAATGTTTTTTTTCCTTTAGATGACTTTATCTAAGATTGTAAGATGGGAAAAAAATGTTTTCCATTCAAACTTGACTCTAGAAGTTGTGTGAGTACATTTTGAATTCATGGATAATAGTATTTCAAAATTTCTTCACTATTGTATTATTGACTTTCTAAAGGAGAAGATGCTTATTCCATAGATCATTGTTGTACTCAATTTTGTCTAATTCTTGCTATGTACTCTAATGTGAATTTTAGCTATAAAAATGATATTTTTTGAATTTGAGTCCAATTCATGAAATAAAGATTATCAAGCGACAAGTGCAGTGTCTATTCTAATTGGAAATTTTGAAAAATTCATAAATTTTAATATTTTATAGAAATATGAAATTTGGTCCTCTAATGATATAACTATGGTTTGTTGCCATTGTCTGATTTTAGAATGATACAATTTATACTATGATGCTATACACTATAATATACATCTATGGTGAAAATCTCAAATTTTTTGAATATATTCAATATTTGATATGAATTTTCTTCATTTTTAAAAAAGAGATTGACAATAATTTGAATCCAAATTTTTCCCAAAAAATTTAAAATTTTATGACTTCTAGTAGACACATGATTTCATCTTTGAAATAATTCAAGCAACTTTCCAAGGATCAAATTGGATGAAAAATCATGACAAATCATGACAAATCATTTTTTCCATCCTAATAATCCTATAGTATAGTATTAGGTGAAGTCATCCAAAGGGTGGAGAAAAAATGGCCTCAATGTCTTTTAGAAGTTAATTTGAAAATAAGACTACATAAAAACATTCAAAATCTTATAACTTCATTCTTGAATCCTAAGGTCTTTCTTTCATCAAAAGCCACTCAAAACTGCCATTTTGATTGCAAAGAGCAAAAAAGTTATTTTTATTCTATTCTATGTTTGCATATTTAAGTGTAGGATCTTGTAATGGACTCCTATAAAAGCGTGTGGATGAAATTTCAAGGAACTTTTTACTGTGTAGATTGCAAGTCAATTATGTTTAAAGTGAAGCAAATTTTTAAAAATTTGCACCTTGCTCAATTAGAGTTATGGCTTTGAATCTCCTCAACTTTAAAGTTCTTGCACTAATGATTTTGAAATTCTAATTTTTTATGTTGCAAAATTAAATCAAGAGTCTGGGGAAAAAAGTTCAAAAAAGTTCACTTAATTTTGATTCATTAAAAAATTATTAATTGGGAGTAGATTCAAGATTGAAGAAAAAACTCATCTATTGATAGTTCTAAGATGGAATTAAAACACACTAATCTCAATAGTGAGATTGTTCTAGCAAGAGATTTTAACCTTGCAAAACTCTTTTTTTGAAAATTGTGAAAATTGTGTTAAAAAATGAATCCTACTATAAATTATTTTTTCAAGAAAATGCTTTGATCGTGCAAAAAATAAGATTATTCATAACTTTCATATATTAACAAATCCAAATGCGATGAGTCAAAGCTTCCTATGTAGATGAAAATACAATTTCTAAGAAATAAAATTTAAATTTTGTAAAATTTAAGTTTTTGTGGGTCTTATTTTTTGCCCACCAAACTTAAATTTGGGTTTACTATGCCATAACTTTTTACAATTTATCCCATACTATTACTACACGAGGATGATAATACATGAAAGTAATTTTATAACCAATGCCAATGATGCAAATTTAAGAATTTTTCTACAGATAGGAATTGCATGATTGATATCAATTTCTACTGTGATTCCATTATTTGCTCTATAATATATATTCTCTAACCAATAGTTCAATGGTAAGATTGGAGAGTACTTGCAAGTGGAGCTTGAATGCTTAATTTTATCATAAAACAATTTTAAGAATTTTACGTTTTTTTACACAAGATAGATTTTGATCAAATTCTATCTCATGTAAAAAATTTGATCAAAATTTCTTTTAGTTTTTACATGAGATAGAATTTTTAGTTTTTTTAAATATGAGATCAAATTTTTTTAATTCTCTTGATGTTGAAGACATAAATTTTTCTATATTTTGTTTCATGAGGTTAAATATTTTTAACATTTCAATGCAGGAATTAATTGCTATATATTAGAAGATAAATGAGAGAATTTTAAAATTGTTACAAAATATTTACCTAGACAACATTGATGTAGTATCATCATGTTTGACACTTTTTTCAACTTATTGGGGTATTGTATATTTCATGTCTACTATCTTATTAGACTAACAAGTGCCAAATATATTTGGCAACCTTTTTAAAATTTTCTATATACAATTAAATATTTAGTTATGAATGTCCTCAACATCCTTTAAAAATAAATTTGAGAGTAGAACTACATAAGAAATTCAACATCATATAACTTAATCCTTCAAGTCCTAAGGCCTTTTTTCCATCAAAAGTCATTGAAAATTGCCAAAAAAAAATTTTAATTTTTTGGGAGGGGGAATATCTAACTGTAGGATCTAGTAATGATGTAATATAGTAGTTTTAAAATGTGTAGATGAAATTTCAAAAACTTTAACCTTGCAGATTGCAAAATATTTACAAATAAAGTGAAGAAAATATAAAAATTTGAACTAGAATTTTTGAATCTTCTAAACTTCAAGTTTTTGTATTGATGATTTTGAATTTCTAATTTTTATATTGAAGAATTGAGTCAGGAGTCTAGAAAAAAATGTTTAAAAGAATATACTTAATTTTCACTCATTCAAAAATTGTTAAGTAGAAATAAATTCAAAATTGAAGGAAAAACTAAACCATTAATAGCTCGAAGATGGAATTGAAACACACGAATTTCATTGGGGAGATTGTTCTAGGAAAAGATTTTAATAAAAATGGTACCTCTAACTATATTGAATTGCCCTTATCAACATTTTTGGATGTTTTTACATCATAAGGCAAGACAACATTGCAATGATGGAGCATAATTCAAGGAAATCTAATTATTACTAATCAATTTTTATATTGAAGAAAATCAACAATTTTTGTGAATAGTGTTTAACTCCTAAAGTCCCATTGTTCCTTTGGGGAATAAACAAAAGTTTGGGCAAGTCCCTATGATCTCAATTTCTAGCATAATTAAATTTTTTTTTTAAAAAATAGAAAAATGAATTCATTTTGTAAAAATATAATTTTTATTATAATCAGTGCTCAAAAGCAAAAGTTATTCTATTCTAAGCCTAGATTTTTTTTATTGCTAGGCAATAAGAGAACCCTACAAAATCTGAATTGAAAATGTTTAAAATTTGTTTATCATGGATTATATATTTGTTTACATGGAAGCTTTTATTTATTCCATTTTATTAGATTAGTAATGTGAATTTTATGGAGCTTCTTGTGTTTTTGGAAAATCATCAAAATTTATTGAGAAAATAATATATTGGATTTGTTTTTGAACTCAATTTTTACAATTCTCAAAACTAAAAAGTTCCACAAGGTTTAGCATGCTTGCTTGAATAATCTCACCATTGGGACTAGTGTGTTTCAATTCCATCTTAAAGCAATATCATAATGATTTATTTTTTCCTTCAATCTCATATTTCCTTCTACTTAAACAATTTTCTTAAGAAAGAAAATAATTAAGTGTATTTTTTGTTGAAATTTTTTGGATATAGACTATCAACTCAATTCTTTAACATATTTTTTTTAAGTCGAAATTTGTAATGAAAATTTTTTAAGCTAAGAAGATTCAAAGTTATTATCTAATCATGCAATTGCAAAAAAGCCCTCTGCTAAAATAAGTCCTTTAAATGCAAGTATCATGCAATCTATATGGTCAAAGTTTTTGAAATTTCTTTCATACATTCTCATATTAACCTAGTGTAACTATGTAAGATTCTATAGTTAGATATGAAAAAAATTAGATTAAATATTTTTTTGCAATAGAAATTGTTGTCTTGAGTAATTTTTGATGGAAAAAAAAGGCCTTGACATGCAATTAACCCTCAATTATTGTGGCCCTCATGATCAAAGTAGTCACCAAAATTGCTCCAATTATTGAACCAATTGGTGCATTTCTTGTTACTAAACCAACAATGATGTCATCCATCAACCACTTTTCAACCTCAACATCGTTTAAGTAAGTGTTAAACTTGTAATGTCATTACAAACACTTAGTAAGTGTTTAATGGATGATAGAGAATTTTTTGATGTAAGACAAAATTGTAAATGTTCACCCTTAAAGTTTTGTGCAAAAAAGGGAGGTTTTACACAATAGTTTGACCTCAGGCAATGAGTGCTATTGGTGTTTTTTAATCCCTAAATTCCCATTGTCCCCTCGGAGGACAAATCAGATTTTAGACAGGTTCCTTGTGATCTCAATTTTTGGTGAATTGTTTTGAAACTTTTTCATAAGTTAGAAAAAATGATTATCTATGTGGAAAAATAATTTTTATTTCAATTGGTGCCCAAGAGCAAAAGTTATATCACAAAAAGCCTAAAATTGAACTTGGTGGACAACCCAAAAAAAATTGCAAAAAATCAAAATAAGTTTTAATTTTTTTTCCCTCAATTTTTTATTTTTGTTTACATGTGAAGCTTAGATTCATTCTATTTGAACTAATAATGAGAAAATTAAAGACAATCTTGTTTTTTGGACAATTTCAGCATCTTCTTGAAAAAATATCTTGTAGGATTCATTTTTGAATGCAATTTTCACAATGTCACAATTTTTTTTGAGAATATTGTGTTTGCTTGCTAAAACAATCTCACCATTGGAATTATTGTCTTTCAATCCCATCCTTGAGTTATCAATGATTTAGTTTTTTTTCCAATCTTGTACCTACTTCTACTTAGCATTTTTTTAAAGAATGAAAATCAAGTGTTTTTTTTTTAATTCTTTTTCCTAGACTTTCAACTCAATTCTTCAACATAAAATTTTTTAATTCAAAGTTTGTATTGCAAAAGAATTCCACAATCGGCGGTTAAAGTCATCTGAAATTGTAGGCCAGTGTTCACAAAAACTTTCTTTTTCAACTTTGAATGCTAATATCTTCCAATCTATACGGTCAAACTTCATGAAATTTTTGCCACATGAGCTAAGACAAGTAAAGTACAAGACCCTATGGTTAGATCCTAAAAAAATGATTATTTTTGTATTCTTGGGTGAATGCAGCAAAAACAGCAGTTTTGAGTGTTTTTTGACAGAAAAATGGCCTTGGGACTTTAGCACATGATTCTCACTCAACCCAAGAGGATGGATTACCACACCTGGTGACCAACCCAGCATTCCAGGGTTCAAAAATCATGCAAATACTTCAATAACCTTCCTATTTTTTTTCTTTTCTTTTCATTTTTTCATCCTCCATTAGATTAGACTTTAAGTTTGAGTGCGTTGGAGAGTGAACTAGTGAAGTGATAGCTATCATGGAACTTAAGATAGATGCTTTGCAATGATTTTGGCCTCACCTGGAAAGTAGGCCAAGAATGATATTTGAAGGGCAGAACAGACAAGTTTGGTGACTCCTTTGCTCCTCCCCAAACTTGGATTCCTCCTCCTCAGTCCCCAAGTTCCAAGACCCAACTTGCTCAAGCAAATGGATATCCTTCCCTTCCCTTCCCTTCCCTTCCCTTACTTCCATGGGGTCCAGTGTCTGAACCATGTCATTCGATACATGAATTCAGGGCACACCAGCATGAACTGCCAACCTGGCTCTTTGGTTAGCCAAATATAAATGAATGTGACTGTGTCTCTCATGATGGATGGGTCCTTGGACTGCGTCTCCTTCCAAAAAAGGTAAGCTAAGTTAAGCCTAGAGTTCTAGACGTTGAATTGTGACCTCAGGCAGTCCAGTACAGTCCAGTGCAGTCCATTGGGAATGCAGCTGATGGATCTGGATTCCAGAAGCTGGCTTGAGTGAGGGGAAAAAAAGCTCACATAAATATAAGTTATTGATCGATTCCAAATGACAACTCACACATGACCGCCTCCATCACTGGGATCCACCAAACAATTTGCAGCCTTGACAAAGTAAACACAACCTAAGTTGATCAATCACAAAAAAAAGTAAAAAAGTCAAGGCTTTCAAAGAGACTGTAGTTATTAGGCACTCAAGGTGTATAGTGACACTTTGTGTCACTATGCACTCTCCCCCCTCAATTTTCATTTTATCACCCCCACCTATCATTTAGAATTTGATTTAGAATTTTTTATCTCACCCCCTTTTACCCCCACCTCCTCTTGTAATCTTCAGAATCAAAGTTCTTGACAAACAATATGGGACAATTGATCCCATATCCAATACTGTATCCATATTCAATACATGTATTCAATATCTGTATTCAATACCCGTAGTTAATACTCATATCCAGTACCCATACCCGTATTCATATTCATATTGAATATTTGTATTTTATATTTGAACAACTTAGATTAAATTTCACAAGATCAACATCTTGTGATTTTTTGAGAAATCAACGTCAATTTTGAAGGTAAGCATTTTTTTTCAAAAAAATCAATGGCTCACAAATTTTTTGAGAGAGGAGGGGGGAAACTAATGGGAAACTGGAGTGGCAGGCAAGTTTCAGTGTATAGTATCATACTTGTTATTACTTCAATTGGGTTGGGACTCTGATTCAGGAAGGAAGCTGAATTGGTTCCCACTCTACTAACAGTAAGAGAATTTCTATAAAGTGAACACTTCATTAAGCCAATAACCTCTCTAACTAAGTGATACTCTTATGCCTTAAGTCTTGGCCTTGATGCACTGAAGATGTACAAAGTAAGTAGGAAAAAGAGAAGCAATTTTCACTGATTTTGAAATCTAGATGTCGCTCCAGTGAATGTGACTTTGATTGTTCAAGAGAGTCATGAAATTGCAACCTATTGTACTGAAAAAAATCTTCAAATGTAGTTAATGCCACAACTCTTATCTAAAGCAATCACCTCTCTAATGTAATATTCTCCTCTAGTCCCAGGGCTATTACCTAATGGAAGTTCTACTGTAGTAGAAATTTTATTGTTGTTTTGGGATGGATTGTAGAAAACCCACCATCAATTGAAATAGGGTAGGAATACCATGCACCATTCTGATCTATTAAATGTTTCAATGCACTTGTTCCTGTAAGTTCAAGGCATAAATGACAAGAGGAGGTACATTGAAACTGTTTATAGATCAGTATGGTGCATGGTATTCCTACTTCATCCTTTGATAATTGAAAGTAGTGAGTGCCACAATGCCACAAGTAGCAAGTTGTTTAGAGAATAGGGAGTAGGGATAATCAGAAGGTTCAACTTGAAAAGATGGATGCATGACCACAAATTCAAGCCTCATACAATCCTTTACTTTATTTGCTACCATTTTGCAATTGTACATGAATGAAATTTTTTATATTTATTTTTTAGAGATGAAATTACACATCTTCTATGACCCAACAAAATTTCAAAATTTTTGTGAAAATTTCAAAATACTATGAATTATTGATGAAAAAATGAAAAGAAATTAATTTCTTATACAAAATATGCTCAAAAGATCTTAAATTTTCACCACATGTCCACATGCATACATTTTAGTGTATAATACCATAGTATGAATAAAAATTATTGTGTCATTTTTCAAATTAGAAAATTAACAAACCAAAGTCATAAGCCCACAGTTGAAATTGCAATAAAAATTCAAAATTTTCAATTGGATCAATATTGCACTTTGTAAATTTCATTTCATTAGTTGGGCTCAAATTCAAGAAATGTTATTTTTATGGCTGAATTTCACATCAAGAATATAGATTAAGAAGTGGTCTAAATACATTGCAAGGGTGATCTATTGATTCAACATCTACTTCTTTTGAAAAGTCAATTATGTAATAGAGAGAGGAAATATTTGATACTATTTACTCAAAATACACTCAAACAACTTCCCTCTAAATAAATTGGATGAAAAATTGTTTTTTTTTCATCCTAAAATCATCCAAAGGACATTCAACATCATGTCAAGGTTAAATGACATTACTCTTTTGTGGCCTATCCCTTTTGAGTGGACAATCACTCAATAGGGATACCAAAGCTTCAACTCCAAGCTCCCACAATTTTTTAAATATTTGTTTATTTATTTTTCATTATTTCCAAAAAAATAAACAAAATATAAATTTATATTCATTTTTTTAATTCTCCAATCAAAGTTTTTTTGAATGCATTTGTGATAACAATTGATACAAGATATGTAATTGAAATCGTATCTAGATGTTGTATCAATGTTTACCATATATTTAGGGTTGGTGGATTAAGAAAATTATTTTATAAAGGAGACAAGGGGTTCTTAATTAATATTTGGAGGGCAAATAGGTTGTCTCTTTTCAGGAGATAGTAGATAGAAGAAATCATAGATTCCACCAAGTGTCTTTATTAATGTGACTTAAGGCATCTATCCAAGAAGGTGTAAATTAATTTTTGGATTGCTTTAAATCAATGATATCACAAGATGGAGTGGCTCATCATATGCTAAAGATTAAGAGAATGCTATTAGTATTTAGGTATAGGGTTTTTTCTTGAGGATGAGCTCTATAAGGATGAACAAAGCATATCCTATTTGATGCATTGAAGTTGTATAGGTAGTAGGTCTAGCAATTCCAATAGTAAAAAAAAACTCTTGATTGTCTTTGCACACATGTAGAGAGTACTTCTACAAAAGATAAATTCCTTACGAACTAAAAGAAATATAAAAAAGATTAAGTTAATTCTAGAGATGTCTTTTTTGAATTCTCTACAATTTTTCAACTCCACATTTTGATATTGACCACTTAGTGTATAAGGCTAGGCTTAGAGTTTTTTCAATCGCAAGCACTAGTAGAAAATCCAGATTTTTTATTGTTTTGGCGACATTGATTTGGGCAGAAATTTGTTGATTTGAACAAAAATCTGTTGAATTTTGCCCAAATCAATGCGACCACAACAACAAAAAATCTGAAATTTTCTAGTATTGAGTGTTAGCTTATGTTGATGTATAATAAGTATCACTCACAATATAAAGTTAGCACAAATCTCAAAGTCTTTTACATTAAGTAGCATTTTATCTACTTCATATTATTTTATACAATCTTTATTTTGGTGGATAGATGTAAGCCATGTAACCTTAGTAGTTACCTTTCTGATATAAAAAATTAATTGATAAATTTCACTTTCAAATCTTATTCTAAGGATGATGGAATTTGGGAAAGCTACAATCATTCTATTTAGTATTATTTGATATTTAAACAGTATAACTTTTAAATTAGGAAAACCAATATAAACCATTGATCAAATTTGTAGCACGCAACTATGATAATATTTTGAGAGGACCACAACACTTGTCAACCTTGCCTCCATGATTCAACTTTTGAAATAGTCTAATCCTTATTGAATTGCATTTTGCAATTTACACTAATTATTTACATAGAATGTACACAGATTGAACCCGCATGTGATGAAGCAATTGAGCATCGAGGATACATGACTTCAGGCATGCCAGATTCATGAAATGTACTAATAAAGTGTCAATAAGAATGTCACACAAATCAAGGAATGTGGGTCCCTCTTGCAAGTCAGCATTGCAATTTGCATGAATGTCCATATATTGGAATCAGCTGTAAGTTAACTTGTAAGCTGGCTTATCACTTGTGTTTGGACTTTCCTACGCAGACTCTAGATTCACACCTTTTGTACTTGGCAAGTTTTTTCTTTGGGATGCGTGGACTAAGTGGTAGTGTACTCTAAAAGTGAGCATTTGAGTGCTGGTCCACCTTTTTCATGGGTTTCCATGGACAGAAAGATTCTTAGCTCATTTTTTAGACAAAGAAGAATAGATGTGGCATGTAACACAAGTGGTTTCATATTTTTTGAAGCATTATTGATGAATTTTTAAAGATTTTTGCATTAGGCATCTATAGTTTGAGACTATAGGTCTCCTAAAATTCATTCCCTTGCAACTTGTAAAGAGATATGGGGAAACCAAGGAGAGTGATTGGCTCTTATAATAAATTGAACACTTTATCCTTGATCCACTCAATAGCTAAAGAGGTGGTGATTTAAAGACCACCTCATATACATTCCAAAGCTAATTATAGGGGTGATTTGAAGAGGATAGTTGCTTTTAAAGCACGTTGTCTATCTTAAAGTAAGAGTTCCATGAAGCACCTATTTAAGAGATGATTGCATTTTGGGGAAGGTAAATTTCTTGAAATATATATTTTTTAGTAAATTTTCATAGAAAAAAATAGAATTGCCAAGTGATTCATATTTTTTGGAATTTTTGGAATTAGCTAATTTACTTGAAGATGAAGTGCAATAGTCATTGAAAATATACACCTCCTAAAATGTACATAATTGGTACATTGATAGTATATTGAAGAAAGTTAAAGGTATCTATACTCTATATGGCAAATTTCGTTAAAATGGTAGTATTATGTTAATTTGGTACTTTTGGCAATTCAGATTGCGTAGTCTGAATCATTTTTTTTATACTAGAATCTACACTAGTACTAGATTTTTAAAATCTACAACTCTCCTAGATATCTAAAATCTATACCAATTCTAGATTTTTCAGACTACTCGATCTAATATCTATGCTAGTCATAGACTTCTGAAATCTAAAAGTGACCTAGATGTTAGCAATGTATACCTATCCTAGATGTCAAGGTGTGAAAATGGCATATGGAATACCGCCGTTTTAACAAAATTCGCCATTTATGTGTATGGATTCGATAGACTTCTTAGTCTTATGGATCATTGAGATGTCCAAGACACACTTCTCCCTTGAGAAAATCCCTAATCCTTTGCCTCAGCTTCAAAATTGAACTCTAAAGGATTTCCAATCTTCTTCTCAAAACAACTTTTAGCTTTGAACTCCTAACAAGACTATGAGTCCATTTTCATTATCTAATCTTTGAAAAGATCACCATGGACTACTTATTACTTTCTCAAATGCAAGAAGTACTGGTCCTCTAAAAGTATGAGTCCTCTAACAGATGTAATTCTTTAGGACTTGCCTACTTTTGTTTGCTCATAACTTTTAGCTCAAACCTAATCTTTTTGTGAGTTTTAAGATTTTGGAATCTTTGTCTCCTTATCTTTTCAAAGATATGGGCCATGTGTTGTTTCAATAAGGTATTCCTTCTAAAACTTTGACTTCCACATCCTACATATGTGATTGGACATTATGAGGAGCCATATCTTTTGACTTCTAACTCAAGTCCTTACAATTTTTGAATTCACGAATGCTTGCTTTGACCACCTTTCCAAGCATATATGGCACACCACTTGCTTTGTCATGACTAGAGACTTACAATGCCTTGTTTGTTTCACGACTCCTCATTTCTACTCACCTAGTCTCTTGTAAGGCTTGGGAAGTCACTCCCAAGGTCCCTACCCACCAAAGTGTCACATGTCTTTGTAGTGAGGGTTGTGGTAGAAAATTTATGTTATGTACATATATGCAATATAAAAATCTTCTATGCATTAATCGTAGTACAAATTAGTATCACACACTTACAATATGAAGTTAGAAAAAATAAAACATTTCATTTTAAATTTTGAATTTTTTCTCAATATTCCTGCTTTTGTAGTATTAATTTTCAATGTTTGTGATTTAGGAAGGGAATTTTTTTTTTAATAAAGTTGTTAGAGATTATGCAGTTTTGTAATTATAAAAACAAAGTCCAAAGTAGACACTATGACTCATGTAATCATTTTATTAAATTAGTTAGTTTGTTTGTTTTATTTGTTAAATTGAGACCTCTCAAACCATGCATCTCCCATTTGTGTATTTGGTATTGATGGAAAGACCTTGACAAGGAAGGGTGCACAAGCTTAGTTTCATGGTGTTTTGACCTAAGGTATGAATGTTATTGAATTTTGAAGTTTTTATGAATTAAAAAAATTAGAAAATTATTTTTTCTTTGGTTTTGACTCTAGCAACGGCACAGGGCACATTAGTACTTTTGAAAGATGCATAAAAGGTGAATGACTTTATTTATTATTATTAGATGTTCCCTTCATTCAATTCTAATACAATACATGAAGATTTGATTCAACATTCAGATGCTAAAATTGAATTTTCACATCAATTCTCAAGGGTTCACATCACCTCCTACCATTCACAAGATGACATGTGACACTTTTGTTGTACAAAAATGACTTAATTTATGTTGAATTTGACCTTCACCTAAGATAGTGGCATAATATTACATTGTTGTCAGTTGGTGAAAATTCAATCAAAATGTCAAACTTGCAAGGAAAAACTGTTGACTTAACTAGAAATAATTAAAAAGAGACCAACATAAGGCTTGACAAAGAGGAGCAGTGAAAGAGACCAACCCTCATATTGTCAAACACAAAAGGGAATAATAAGCTCATTGCATGTCTTCTCTTTGCTACAATTTTCTTTTTTGGTACCCTATGGCTGCAATAAGATTAACCCCTAAGTACTTGAGTGACCATTTTCTAGTCGTTGCCCTACTTGGTTGGGCTGCCCAACTTTGAAAAATGAGAATTTTCGCGATCTAAATTCTTTTAGGGATCCTTGAAGTAGTTACATTGGTTTAGGGATAAGAATTATTATAAAATATTATAGAGTGCCTTTGTCCTATTTTTTTTAAAGTTTGAAGCTCTAGTTTCAAGGTTGAAGATTATAATGTCAATGGTCATGAACCAATGCTTAGATGCCACGTATGAGGTTTTGAAGCACTGCCCCTTCTATAGAAGAAGTCATATGGGCTTTCTCCCATTATTTAAGGTACAGGGACCGGTCTCAAGAGAAAGGGTCAGTCATAGTGACAGACTGTAAACTTGCAAGTGTAAAGCTCAACGTAAATGTTGACAAATTAGAATGAAGAGAGAGTTTGTAGGTGGTAGTTGTGGAGGTGTTCAACTGAATGTTGGGCAGGAAGTGAGGGTGAACTTCAAGTCCAAAGGCAAGGTAGACTAAGAAGTCAAAAAGACAGCAAAAGGTACAACCATAATTGCAAGCAAAAAATTCAACTTCATGACTTTGTTACTACTAATATTCTCAAGCACAATTAAATGCAATGCTAAGATGCTACAACTTTAGAAATCACTTACGTGCCCTCACTCATGTGCCTTTACAACCCTTACAAGTCTACAAGATACTACAATGTGCCACAATAACAAAAATGATCTAGCCTTTAGTATTGAAATTCTCTAAATCCACTCCAAAAATTCTATAGCTATAGAAATCCCTCATAGAATCATTCACATGTGTGAAATATTAGCCCTCATTCATTAAACTTCACGGCCTATATTATACCAAAAAAAATCAAAGATTTTTCAATGCACATACCTACAATGTATTGCAAATTCAAAGATCAAGTATATTGTGTAGAAATCTCATAGCAAGCAAAACATTCAAAGGATCCAAGAAAACCACCATGAATTCATTTTCTTCTCTCTTGTGTCTCAAAATTCCATCTTCTCTCACTTTAGCTGCTAAAGCCATCCAACAATGGGCACGCAATGAGCAAGGTGTATCAAAGGTATAAGTCAAGCTCCTTCTTGTTTGTATGAATAAGGACTTCTTGCTTCTAGACCAAGGTTGCGAAATAGTAGGGCATTGCCAACAAAGCCATGCAACAAGAACTACAAGTAGTTATATTACCACAATGCAACTAAGATCCTTGGTTGGGGTCCCTCTCAACGTAGTGAAGGAGGTGGGTGTTGATAAGAAGATGCAAGATTGACAGGAAGACGAAAAGTATTATGGAATAATATATATTATAATAATGTGTTGGAGTACAAGTATCCTGCCTTAATATAGCAGGAAGAAAGCACTGTTTGACTAACAGAACGGTGTGAGACATTAGGACGTAGCTATTCATTTTAAGTTATAGTAGTAGTATATAATCTGACTAACACGCCCCCTTCAACTATATAGCTGAAAACTAATGTAGAAAAGTTATAAATTTGAAGCTTCTGTAGGAGAATCGTTTTTAGCAGAATTATTGTCTGATACGCCCCCTTGTTGCTCAGAAGCTCCAGAATTTAATCCATGAAGGCATGCGTAATGCTTGACTTTGGATAATGATTTTGTCAAAATATCCGCCCACATGGTTGTTGTGGAAGTAAACTCCAGCTTAAGAGTCTTAGATTGAACTTTTTCTCGCAAGAAGTGATATTGCAGATCTATATGCTTCGAGCGATCGTGGTGCTTGGGATTCTCACTAAGGGAGATACAAGATTGGTTGTCACAGAAAAGAGTACTGGGTAGAGCTAAATGGTAACCAAGCTCAGTGATGATTGTCTGAAGCCACATAAGTTCTTTTGTTGCCGTGGCTGTTGCAATATACTCTGCTTCAATTGAAAAGAGAGCAATGATGGATTGCGTACGGCTCTGCCACGAGAGAATACAAGACAAATTAATTTGAAAAATATAACCGGAGGTAGATCGGCGTGTATCGGGATCGCCGGCCCAATCCGCATCACTCCAGCCACAAAGTCTATGAAGTGATCGGGAGACATGACAGGCTCCAGTATAAATGAGGCCTTGGGTGGAAGTACCTCGTAAATAGCGAAAAAGACGTTTTACGCCCAGCCAATGTATAGGAGCCGGGCTTTGCATAAACTGGGCCAAGTGATTGACAGTGAAGGCCAAGTCCCAACGGGTGCATGTCACGAGGTATTGGAGACTGCCAAGCGCTTGTTTATATGGAACTTGATTAATTAAGCTTTGTTCTGCAGTTGTCAAATTATCAGCTTGATGTCGTGAATACCGAACACCTGCTTCGAGAGGCGTTGTAACAGCATTAGCAGAGTCCATATGAAATTTGAACAATAAGTCTGAAATATATTTTTCTTGTGTTAGTTTTAATGTCCTGTTGGAACGATTACGGTGAATTTGAACACCTAGAATGTACTCAATTTCTTGATTATCTGTCATGGCAAAATGCTGAGAAAAGATAGCTTTTGTAGTAGTCAAAAGTTGGAGATTGTCTGATATTATAATGAGAACATCAATATACAATCCCAAGATGATTAATGAAGAAGACAATCGCTTAGAATAAACATTTTGATTGGACTAACACTTGAGGAAACCCTGGCTGGAGAGAAAAGAGTCGAAAGTTTCGTACCAAACACGGGGAGCCTGCTTAAGTCCGTATAAGGATTTGAGCAATTGGCAAACCTTACGTTCAGTGCCAGGTTGAATATAACCTTCAAGTTGAGTAATAAAAATTTCTTCACGTAAAATGCCATGCAGAAAAGCGGTTATCACATCCATTTGGTGGATGTGATAATCATAAAATGTTGCCAAAGCTAAAAGTAGTCTCAAGGACGTCATTTTCATGATAGGTGAGAAAGTTTCATAGAAATCAAGACCTGGTATTTGTGAAAAACCCTGAGCTACAAAACGAGCTTTAAATTGGGCGATGGATCCATCAGATTTGTATTTGCGCCGAAAAATCCATTTAGTGCTGATGATGGATCGATTTGGTGGAGGGTCCACCAATTCCCAAGTTTTGTTATTAAGTAAAGAAAGATACTCGTTATCCATAGCAAGTTTCCAATCTTGAGCATTCGGGCTGGAAAGAGCTTCAGATACAATAAGAGGTTCAGCTAATTGGGCTAATAGGCCAAAGCAATACAAATTTGTATCATAGAATCGAGGAGTGGTTCTTTGACCTTTATTTGAACGTTGAGAAGTCCGTCGGGGAGGAGATTTATTTGACTGGTCTTGATGCTGATGTGAGCGTGCGTGAGCAGATGAAAAAATGGAGGGAGAGTTTGGTGAATCCGGAGGATCAGGTGGTGGTGTCGACAAAGGTGGGTCCTGCTTTGGAAGAACTGGTGGAACTTCTGGCAAGTGGTTACTAGTGTCGATTGATTGCGTAACCAATTCAGGGAAAGAATAGGAATCTCCAGGTTCGGTGAACCAAGTAGGTGGTTGACCTGTGTTGGATGAAGTTGAATCCTGACCGGATAATATATATTCTTCATTAAAAATAACATCACGACTGATAAAGAGTTGTTGATTTTCTTGATCATAGAGCCGATATCCTTTAATGCCATTTGGAACTCCATAGCCAAGAAATATACACTTAATCGTTTTAACGTCAAGCTTCGTTCTTAAATGATCAAGAATATGGGCATAGGCAGGGCAACCGAAAATGTGAAGGTCACGTAAGTCGGGTTTCAAACTTGTCCAAAGCTCAGAAGGCATGATACTTGGTAAAGTTGAGGTATATGTACAATTTTGTAAATAGCAAGCTGTGGACATAGCTTCGGCCCAGAAAGTATTTGGCAAACGGGCAATATGAAGCATACAACGAGCAACTTCGACGAGTGTTCAATTTTTGCGTTCGGAAATTCCGTTTTGGGCTGGGTTATAAGGAGTAGTAAATTGGCTCTGAATGCCATGATCCAGACAGAATTTATTAAAGGCTTTAGATATAAATTCGCCTCCATTATTAGATCTAAGAATGAGAATCTTGTGGTCAATGAATTGATTTTCCACAAGTTGTTTATAAGTTTGAAAATAAGTCAAAATGTGTGATTTCTTTGTTAGGAAATATACAGTTGTGAACCTTGAGAAGTCATCAATAAAAGTTAAAAAATAAGTAGCACCACCAAGAGATGGTGTGCGCATGGGTCCACACAAGTCGGTGTGAATTAATGCAAGAGGGACTATAGCTCGTGTTGCACCAGCAAGTGGATAAGGTAATTTGGTTTGTTTGCCGAATAAACATCCTTCACACAACGGTAAACTGGATTTGATATTTGATAAACCTGTGACCAAATTTTGGGAAATCATAAGATTCATAGAATGAATATTGATGTGTCCAAGCCTGTAATGCCACTTGAGCATATCAGAGGCTGGGTATAAAGTTTGTGCCATGCTAGCCGAATCAAATAATTCAATGCCAACTCCAAGAGTGAATAGTGTCCCATCTTTGGGCAGCCGAAATTGATTTTGTACCTTTGATTCTGGAGATCTTGTATTGATAATACATTGGGTTTTAGTAAAGGTTAAGGTAGTGTGACCAATATTCGTAATCTGAGATATTGAAATAAGGTTTTTAGCTAATCTTGGAACTAATAACACATCAGGAATTAGTAAGGTTTGGTCATTGGGAAGTCTTAAAAGGACGGAACCCAAACCAACAGCATGATGAGTGTTGTTATCACCTAAGATAATCAAACGAGGAGAATCCAACTCTTTATAATTATGAAACAAGTATTTGTTGGGGGACATGTGTTGACTGGCCCCGGAATCGATATACCAAGAGGAGGGAAGGACAGATGGTGCCACTGTTGCAGTAAAAAGATAGAAAGGTTCTTTAGTACTATTATTATGAAGTTGATTCTTAGTGGATCCACATTGATTCCGTTTCTTTTTCCTGCAATCTGGGGATTTGTGGCCCGGAATGCCACAATTGTGGCAAATTATAGCCTTTTGACTTCGTATGTTCTTTTCATTTGAGGATCGAAAACTGGATTTGTTGTTTTTAGGATATTGTCCAGATGAGGAAGATTTAGAGGAAAAGGGCTTGATAAACTTTCCCTTGACGTAAAACGCATTGGTTTTAACAGATTCACCCTTTGAGGTATTTATGGCATTTTGTTGGAGTATGTTTGACAATAATTCAGGGAATGTGAGATTCGTAATGCCACCTTGGGTGGTAACGAACGCACTCTATGAATCTGGAAGCGCGGATAAGAGGAGTATAACTTGTTGAGCATCGGTAAAGACGCAGCCTGCTATAGCTGCTTTTTGGAGCACCGATTGCCGAGTTTCAGGAAAACCGACAACATCATCTGTGTCTGTCATGGTAAGATGACACAGTTGTTTATGTAAACTTACTTGTGATGCTTTATTGGATTGTTGATAGAGTTGCTTGATTCTATTCCAAACCTGTTTGGAGGTGGCTAACGGTTGGAGTGAGATCAATTGCTTCTCACCACAATGTAATAATATGTCAGCCCGAGCTTTTGAGTCTTTCAATTTCCACGCTGTTAATGCAGCTTGATCGCTGTCAACAGGAGAAGCTTCGGTGCCGTTAACCATACTCCATAGTTCTGAGCGTATGAGGAGCATTTCGATTTTGATGCTCCATGACGCATAATTTGAAGCAATCAAAGGTGTAATATTAATCATATTATAAGTGCGAGGAGCCAAACTGGAAGAATTCGAGGCCATAATTAGACTAAAGCAAGTCCAAGCCTATGCTCCAAGTTGACTCTAAAGCGCAAATGTAAAAAAAAAAAACTTGTCAGCGAAAAAATTGTGGATTCATCTCGTCATATTGTCCAGGTTCGTTTAACTGATCAAATTGACAAATTGCATTAATATAGCCTGAAGGTGCATTCGATATTCCATATGGAAATGTTTCAAATGCAGGAGACAATTTGTCTTCTTCAAGTTCGTCTTCTCCAGGTTCTTGCGATGTAATTTGGGTTTGAAAATATCCGGCTTCAAGAAAGAATTGAAAAAATCTTTCTGTAATGCGAAACTAATTGTCAAGTTCAGTTCGCTCTTCCTCTCCTTCTACGACCAATAAGTCGAACACGTCTGCATTGGATCGTAGTTCGACTCTGGGCGTTTCAGGGAAGTACATGGTTCTTATAATCAATTCATGAATATATCAATGTGCTCTGATACCATGTTGATAAGAAGATGCAAGACTGACAAGAAGATGTAAAGTATTATGGAATAATATATATTATAATAATGTGTTGGAGTACAAGTATCCTGCCTTAATATAGCAGGAAGAAAGCACCGTTTGACTAACAGAACGGTGTGAGACATTAGGACATAGCTATTCATTCTAAGTTATAGTAGTAGTATATAATCTGACTAATAGTGGGGAGGGGTTCAACACCAAAGTATATGACTACCTGCGACATAATGTCTTCCTCAATCTACCCTCTATTGTAACTGGCCCTGCACCACAACAGAACATCTCCATTGGAAGGAAAAGGGCTTCAAATCTGTAGCAAGGAATAGATCAACATGAAGGCAACAATAAAAAAGCAGGAATTACAAACAATAGAAGAGTTAAACATGGGATTATAGGTGAGTGTCTAATTTAGCTTTTACCTTGCCAAATCTGCTCTTATAGTTCATAGTACTTGGTTTTTATTTTATTCCTTTGCTACTCTATTGCTCCTGTGTTTAAACATTATGTTGCTTTGCTACTATGATTTATCTAGCTTTTACTTTGTTGTTGTGGTTGACTTGGCTTTTACTTTGCTTTTATGTTTATTGCTCCATTACTATGTTTGTTGCTCTATTGCTATGTTTGCTGCTCCACTGCTATGATTGAGCACCATGGTGTAGCTAAACTTGTGTATGAAAACAATGAATGAAGCAATACAGTTAGGTATTCCATTCCTTGGACAAATAAAGTATTATAATTTGCAACAAAACTCAGTAGGATTTGCAAGTAATCTTACTTATACGATTGATGATTTTTCTAATATTTTTCATTGAGATTGAGATTGTAGTCCATATGCATATGGAATTTGGGCACCTATAATCAAACTCAATGGAAAGTTAGCAAAAGTGAGTGATGGGTTCTCTTGTAAAGGAGGGCACTTTATTGGTCCAAGTTACAAATTGTACATTGACTTTGGACAATGTGATGGAATTGTCAAAATTACCTAGCGCGCAAATATTGACTTCCATGCGACCTCACGATCAAGTACAATAGAAGGATTTACTTGGCTTGGCACATCTGCCCAAATTGCTCAAAGCTTAGTAGATAGAGTACAATCATTAACGCTAAGTCAAAGAAAAGGAGAAGATGTAAATTCAAAGATCCATGGTGTAAAAGAAATTTGTGCACTAAAAGAATCTTGAACTAAATAAAGATAGATAAAATGTGATTGATTATAGTATGGTACAATAGTGAGTCATTCGCTTGAAAATAGAATGATTTACAAATTTGTTGCTCAAATTGAATAATAAATGTTACTTTTTATCAATTGCTTTGACCTACATAATATATACATAGGTGTTATATGAAATTTATCCATAACTCTTGATTGAAGGATCAAAATCTCAAATGGATTTTTGGAGATGAAAGCTAGTTTCATTTTTCACATAAACTTAGTTCAAATTATTTTTGAAAAAAATTTATTCTATTATACCTAAATGAGGTTTAAAATTTTACTTTGACCATATTTTCTATTTTTGACTTCACTATGAGTGATTGAACTCCTACTAAATTACTAATCCTAACTATTTACATATCCCACATTGGTTGTTTTGCCTCTTACTATTCAATTTGTATAAAGAGCTTGTCTTTCACAACTTTACACATGATTATTAAATGCTTCTGGGGCGACGTTTTGAGTGTTTTATTAATTCAGTGTTGAGGATGATAAAAATTGTATTATCTTTTTTTATGCCAAAGTTAAAATATAGATTTTTATTAAATTCTCCGCACAGGGTGCTGAAATTGAAGAGGTACCACGGTATGTTGCCATTGGGTTGACAGGAGGTATGGCAGCCGGTCTGACAGAAAGGGGAGAGTCAAGTGACCGTCTTCAAAAATTTCAAAATCCTGACCGCAAATTAGAGGATAAGCAATAGCAAGCCCTTTGAAAAATAAGAGATTTTGTGAACTGATCTCGATTTTTTTTAAAATTTTTCCTCAATTATGTGCTTGATTTATTAGCTCAAAAATGCCAGGTTTTCAATTTTTTTCAAAGAAGTTATTGAACTTCAAACACATGCTGCCCAAGAATAAATTGAGCTGAAATGAGCTGAAACTGAACTTCTATGCTAAATTCTAGGAGATCGGTACGGTCAAATGGGCTGAAAATTTTAGAATATGCTCAAAAAATTTATTGAACAAGATCCTACGGTTAAAATTTCAAATTTTTTTTTTTCGAAAAGTTTATGGACTCATTATCAGAAAACTGCCATTTTTTCACAGTTTTGGAGCCATACCCCCCCTTGGGCGTTTAGGGGTTAATGCCCTACATTTTGCTCTAAGAAATCATTTAAATTCTCATGTTAGCTTACCTGTCTTTTGCTATCCCAAACCTACCAAAACCAAGCTTTAGTTTGTATTCCACAACCAAACAAAATAGAGGCTTCTACACAAGTTGAGGCTTGGAGCAATCACCAGAGTCGTGCACCGTGACCCTTGCATATTTCTTAAAAATAGTCACACACAAAAACAAAAACATGTTTGACTTAGCCCATTTTGACAAACTGGAAAAAACGAAAAAGTATGGCATAACTTACCTGAAAACACACAGTCCAACAAACTGATTCCCCAAAGACATCCCTAACCAACTGAAATTGTAAATAATATATATCACAGTTCCTTTGGCCCATGATTTACTACAGTCCAAAGTGGTTTCAAACACCAAGAAACACAGACTAGTCAACATGATCCCTTGAACCGGAATTAACATATTCCATCTTTTCCACACAATTCAGGCTCAAAGGCAGTGGTAAGTGTATCTGGAGCATCAGCTGCAGGTGTAATAACTTATAGCTCCCATTACAAGCAGTTATCACCATGATTAAATTCAAACTCTTTTTTCATTGTTGAATAATTATCAAACCATGGAATTCACTGAGTTATGTGTTAAGCTTACTCACAGTGAGACTCAAATTCAAATTCACTGTGGACTGATGACAGACTTTTCATTAGGGACATCATGTGCCCAATCATCTAAAACTTATATGAAGACTTTTCAACAGAAACAAAAAAACAATAAAAAAAGCCAAGTCTCATGTTCAAGACTTCAAGGCAACAGTGTCAATGTCTCAGTGGCTAGTGGCAGAAGAGGTTAAGAATCCATAATCATTCTCAACCCTTGGATCAACCGAAAATACTTGGAAGGTATATATACCTTGACTTACTTCATTTTAACTTGTTGCTAATATTGACCAAGTTACCAAGTTATCCTTCTAAATATATTCTTGAGTAGTTAAAATATTTACCCTCTGATCATGAGAACCTAAGATCAGTACCCTTGAAATCATTCAACACTTTGACAATTCATCATAAGGTATTCAAAAAATTATTTGTTAAGAAAACCTTGTAACTTCTTTCTTTCAATTGTTAACAAGACCCAACGAAGATTTAAACAATTAAATAATAAAAAAAAACATGTTTGAAAGCTTAGTGCAATCATTTCAGGTGTGGCATTTCCGATGAAAGTTCTGGATTGAGTACAGTACAATGACCTAAGTTATATTCAATTCAAAATGCTCAACATTTAGCAAGCATATAAGGTAGATGGCTGGAAAAGCGACCCTGTAAGGGCTGATCCACCTTTTTCATAGGTTTGCATGAACAGAAATATTTTTAGATCGTTTTTCAGAGAAAGAAAAATGGATGCCGAACATAACACAAATGGTTTTGAAGCATTTTTGAATTAGTTATGAATTTTCATAGATTTCTGTAGTAGGTACCTATTTGTGACCATAGGTCTCCCAAAATCTGTTCCCCTGCAACTTCTAAAGCGATTTCTGAACCATGGAGGAAATGATTGACTCTTGGAATAAAATAAATAAATTTTTCTTGATTCATTCAATAGCGACAGTGGTCCATTTAAAGATCAGCTCCCATCCATTTTACAATCAGCTATGGGGCAGTTGCAAGGAGAGGGTTGCTTTTACAGCCATCTACCTTACTGTAGGCACCAGTGTTCTATAGTTTTAACTTAGAAATGCACTGAGGTGCTCACCCTTTGCCCTGATGCACATCCTGACAAATAAATTATCCATGTAGAAATTTATTCCTGACATACATATATGCCTATATTTTGTGTTATTATTATAACACATTTGTTACAACTGTTTGCAAATTCACAGATTGGTTTGTAGAAAAATATCCCTTGTATCAGGGATCTTGCCCTATGTTCCCCATTCCCTTGGATGGGGGGGGGGGGGGGGGGGGGGGGTAAAGTGAGCACATACACTGAGTGCATTTTATTTAATTCATGGTGAAAACCCTAATTTTGACCGAGATTACTTGCTTTATTGGTTACCCTAGATTTGGTAGATTTTTTGATTTCTTCATGGTCAACATAATGTTAAGAAGAGTATAAATTCCACTTTAACGGAATAGAAATATTCTCTCCAGTGTCAAGACACAAACCAGGTGGAGTAGCCACAGGGCATCTGGGCCAGGATCGCGGGTTCCGTCAGAAACCTGCCCGGCCCAGGTCACCAGGTCCAGGATCACCCCTGGCTGCGGCTCTTCGGGGATCTCAACTAGTATAGAAGTTGCCTGCACGGCCAAGCTTGAATCGATCCAAGTTTATGACGAAGCTTGTAGTTTAAATTTCCTGCAGGTCCGGATTGTGTGAAAATCCCGAAATGTTGATGCAGATCACGCCGAAGATGCGATGCTTCTGAGGTGCATCTTCAGAAAGGACCATGATTAATTATATAGAGCTAAATTAATTCGGATGCAGCCAGGACTCGAGGTTATTTACAGTAGAAGATCGATTGAATAGAGAATTCGGCTTTGATTTTGTTGCATCTGTATGAGAGATTAGAGCGCAGTGGATGATGCGAGGTTTGGAATCGTTTTGCGAGAAAGAGCACGTACGTAGTGTCTGAAATTTTATTAGAGAAGATGAAGAAGAATGGAAGCTGGAGATTGTTGTCGTGAATGATTCAGTGTTGTCCGTTGGAACGAATTTTCTCAAGTACGTATTCAAAAAAGATTCAAGAGATGGAACGATGTATTACAGGAGTGACGGGATGGCAGCAGCCGCTGTGCATGACATTGAAGATGAATCCGTTCACCAAAGCTGCTCCAGCGGCTACAGTTGAATTGCGACAATTTCACCGGAACTGTGGAGGCACTCTTCAAGAACGTATGCCAAGGCAGAGAATGGCAGGAGCGCTTCTCGTCAAATGTGAATCAAGTCACAAGAATAGTCCGAGGAGTCAGCGAAGGTCCAGCAGGTCCTTGAACCAGGCGACATCGGCGTCTAAAACACGATTGGCTCCCGTTCAAACGGAATTGGAGTTAATCAATGATCTTTGTGTAGGTCAGGGGATTAGCGATGTGCTTCTGGAGTTGCAGAAGCAGAAATCCCATTCGCAAGTGCTAAAGGTTTCTATCGAGTTGTGTAAGAAGGAGTATTTTGTGGTGCCGAAGTCGGTGGCCGAAAGTGACTTGAAGTTTTGGGATGAGGAGGACGAAAGACGTGGAAAGAAGGTTCGGTTCCGGCTTGTTAGCGTTGAGGTTGATCCAGGTGAGTAACTTGCGTAATAATTTCACCGCAATCTCATGATTGTTGAACAATACTCTGTTGACAATCTAATTAGAAGTTTCCCCTTTTCTTTTCTTTTTTGTGATGTGTGAAAGCTGTAGTCCTTACAATCGTGAGAACGTCACAGTGACAGGGAGACCGAAGCAGAGTACAGAAGTGGCGATAGAGAAGTGGACGGAGGTGGATCCCGAAAATCACAGCCCGTCCTCGAATGTAACGAAATTTGATATCAACTTGAAGGTGGAGAAAGATTTTGGAACTCCAGGTGCGCTGATTTTGAAGAATTTTCACAGAGACGAGTTCTTTCTCAAGGCCGTCTCTGTCGAGCTTCCGGACGAGTCTACGGTTCATTTTCCGTGCAACTCGTGCGTTTACAACGCTGACCAGTATGCTGAAGACCGCGTGTTCTTCAGCAATAAGGTAACCTTTCAACACGCCTTTCTGTTCCCAGGTCCAGGAGTATTGGGAGAGTAAACAAACGTTCAGTGAACGAGCACACGGTCATCACGTTCATTCTGAAATAAGTCGTTGATCTCACCAGTCAAGCTTTAAAGCACGGAAACCAGAGTCTACAATAAATGTTTCGTGGCAAAGGTTAGGATATGTTCATACAAATTTCTGTACTAGTACATTCATTATTGTAGACTGCTTGGAGTTCGTCGTTGAATGAACCGATTTCTTGATAGTTTTCAGTAGTAAATGGAATCTCTGGAATTGATTTGAAAATTTAGCTAAACTTGAGGTATTTCGAACTAATTAGCCTCCAAATCCGCCGCAGTAACATCGAGTGGTTACGAATGGAAAGAGTTAAGATGCAAACAGAGAGTACTTCATCACCATTTATTGCTTGGAAACAATGCCGGAGAGTTTTCATTCTCATCGATGTACAAATAAGAATCATCGATTCAATGGTTTTTAATGGCTGCTGGTCGATTCTTGCGCAGGTGTACCTACCACAGGAAACCCCAGCCGGCTTGAAGGGATTGCGTGAGGAAGAGCTAATCAATATGCGTGGCAAAGGGTCGGGGTTGCGGAAGGAAGCAGACCGGATTTACGACTATGATGTGTATAACGACTTAGGAGACAGTGACCAGCACGCGAGCTTTAAGCGGCCAGTGTTGGGTAGAAACGACAAATTTCCTTATCCCAGACGGATGCGCACTGGACGACCACCATCTGAGATTGGTACCTCCAACCGAACTTAACCATGAATTGAAGATGTAATGAATTCCTCAAATACAATCTTAGAGATGTGTCAACTCTAACCCTAACCTTCAGCATCCTTCGATCAAATGTTAAACCAAGCCCCCGTTGGTCATTATTTCTAATGTCTTTTCACTTTCGTTTGATACATCGTTTTGTTCCAGATCCGACATCGGAGCACCGTGGTGAAATGTATGCGAAGTTTTACATTCCAAGGGATGAGCGGGTAACGTTGGTGAAGATCCCGGGCTTGGAGCAAGAAGATGCGATTGAAACGGCTTCGAGAAAAATGATGCCAGCCCTCTTTGCACTGTACTCTACTCAAGTAGAGTATCAGAGCATGGATCAAGTATTTGACTTGTTCAGGAAAGGTGTCACTCTGTCTACTGATTCCAAATGTGCGTCGGACCCTGAGCCAGAATGTGAATCGGAGGCAGAAACTGTCACTTTTCGACTTCCAAAAGTTGTCGCAGGTACATTTGTGTGAAGTTTAGTAACATGATAGTTGTTGCTGGCATAGTGCACTAGCAATTCTTATCAAATCAAATTTTGGATATGGCGTACACTGTGCTGATGGTAATTGATGATCAATCACAGCTCGTGAGGATGCTTGGATGCATGATGAGGAATTCGCTCGTCAGGTGCTCGCCGGAATCAATCCAGTTGCAATTGAGCGAGCGAGTGAGTTTCCCATTCGAAGCACCCTAGACAGTACCACATACGGAAATCCAGTGTCAGCAATAACAGCGGAGCACATTGAACCATTTCTAGAAGGGTTAGACGTGCAATCGGCAGTTGCTGAACGGAAGCTCTTTGTGCTTGACTACCACGATATTTTTCTGCCATTTGTGAACAAAATTAACGACTGTCCAACTTCAAAAGCTTACGCCACTAGAACTTTGTTGTTTACAAGAAAGGACGGCACTATGATTCCGGTTGCCATTGAGCTCAGCCTGCCACCATGCGAAGGGAATAATCAGCCTGCCATGAATCGAGTAGTCACCCCACCATCCCTGGGCAAAAAGGATTGGACATGGGAACTTGCAAAAACTCATGTCATGGCGAATGATGCTGGATATCACCAACTCATAAGCCACTGGTGAGTATCAATCTTACTTCAAAACAAACTCCAAGAAAAGACAATCTAGTTCGAATGTCC
Organism: Pseudoscleropodium purum; assembly: GCA_963969395.1. NCBI lineage: Eukaryota > Viridiplantae > Streptophyta > Bryopsida > Hypnales > Brachytheciaceae > Pseudoscleropodium > Pseudoscleropodium purum. Next base: position 25,365,616 of record OZ017795.1, read on the forward strand.
CTGGATCTCTACAACTTCTAAGCAGCACTTTGAATTGTAAGCATTGGTAATTCAGTTGAATACTTGTAAGATTCCTATATATACTGAAATGTTGTGGGGTTCATAATTGTTGTAGGTTGCGCTCGCATGCTGCAATGGAGCCTATGATCATTGCGACGCACAGGCAATTGAGCCCACTTCATCCAGTGCACCAAGCCCTTGTGCACCACTTCAAAGATACGCTAGACATCAATGCCGCAGCACGAAAAGCACTCGTCAACGCTGGTGGCATTATAGAGAAGACCTTTACCCCCCATGAAATCTCCATGCAGATGAGTTCCACATGGTACAAGCATAAGTGGCGATTTGACGAACAAGCCTTGCCTGTGGATTTGCTCAAAAGGTACTATCTCTCTTTCTATCGCCCATCTTCATACCCTGGCCAGACTTTTTTGAACTTGCAAGTAGCTAACAAAGTTCTGGGCTGTGCTAAACAGGGGCATGGCTATCCCAGACGAAAATGCAGAGCACGGCATTAAGTTGGTGATGGAAGACTACCCGTTCGCTGCAGATGGGCTAGAGCATTGGGGTGCAATCCAATCATGGCTTTCAGACTATGTAGAAGTAATCTACAAGGATGATGCCAGTGTTCGCAAGGACGAGGAGCTTCGAAGATGGTGGACCGAAATTCGGACCGTGGGCCATGGCGACAAAAAGGACGATGAAGGGTGGCCAGTGATGGATTCCAAAAAGTCTTTGATCCATATTTTGAGCATCATCGTGTGGACTGCTTCTTGCCATCACGCAGCAGTGAATTTTGGCCAATACGAGTATGCCGGTTTCATGCCTAACCATCCAACGATGACACGTAGACTTATTCCCAGCGAAGGAACACCAGAATTCCTGGAGCTTCAAAAGGATCCCCAGGCCTTTTATCTGTCAACGGTCTCCAATGAGACACAAGCAACGGTAATCGCAATCACAACAGAGGCACTATCAACTCATGCAAGCCACGAGGAGTATTTGGGTCAAAGGAATACACCAAATTGGACTAACGATGACAAGGTATCTCTTCCATCAAGCTCTCCTCGATCAAACTTCTGGGAATTACTGTTCATTACAAAATCATATATGATTCAGAGAATGTATAGTTCTAGAACTTACCAAAAACGCTGGAGCTTGTGCAGATATTGGTAGCATTTAACAGTTTCCAAAGGAAGATCGGTCAAATTGAGAAGCTCGTAACGCAAAGGAATCAAGACAAGAGACTAAAGCATCGTAACGGTCCAGCTCAAGTTCCTTACGAGCTCCTACACCCCTCCTCTGAACCAGGTTTGACAGGTAAGGGTGTTCCCAACAGCGCCTCAATCTGACGACAGCACTTCACAAGACATGCTGGGTTGAAAATTGTACGCAGCAAGTCAGTCAGAACCTCAGTCACAACTAAGACAATGTGACCAAGAGTTTAAAGTTCCTGATTTCCGCGGTAAAACACCGCCTGTATAGAGCTGAAAATGGAGCAAACACAGTTTATGATGTGGTAGTTGTATTTTAGAATTCTTGAGTGCGCTCGTCAAAATTTGTAAGAGGATGCATAACTTTCTCGCTGCATCCCTTACTTTGAATGAAGTGATTTCTCTCCAATGCTTTCATCATGTGCCGACCACGCATGAAATTGTACAAGGTTCTAGTGCAGTCGCCTCAAACCTAATCATACAAATGTACACCATATTGGAAAGCTGCTTGGTCACCATGCTCACGAACCTTGAATGACTCACCATCTATGCAGCTCACAATCCGACAGCGGTGACCAGTTAAGCTGCGAGGACCGTAAAGGCCTCTTCACTCCTCGCCAGTCCGCACACTCTTCAGGAGCCAATTTGCAAAAGATCCATCTTCTCCTCTAACGAACACTCCACGTGACACGAAGTCCGGCACCGGGACGGAATCAGAACCAAACCCAAGCTTCGCTGTTCTGCAGGCGCCAGGCCCACTCCCCCAGTACCAGGCACGTTGCGGAACTCCACCGTGTCGTACAAAATTATGTTGCCTTGCTTGTCCAGACAATGGAACTTCCCCACGAACATGCGGCCGTCCTCCACTCCCACCTTGAACCTCCTGTACAACAACCGCCGTGCCTTCCTCACAATCGGCTTCCCATGTTCGGGCACACTCTTCTGATCCGCAAACATCCTCAGATCCTCCAGCTCTTGAATCGGGTCCCTGAAATCCTCCGGAATCGTGCTCGAACCGTCCTCGACATGAGCATCCATTGCTCGCTCGTTTCCGGAATCGGCCGATCTACACAATTACCACCCGGCAATTCACAGGAATTGCCGCAAATGGGATCCGGGACGAACTTCAAACCCTAATTTCCTGATATTCGGCCAGTGCAGAGCATATTTTCATTTATCGGTTGGTGATTGTTCATCCGCTAATCAGGGGGTCATCCCTTTCTCAGAGTTCATCCAATTCCAGAGTATGGAAAATTGGAAACGGAAGGGGCTGTGGAAACGTAGGCCAGGGTGAATTGATACCTCATTCATCCAGCCAAGTGTAAATGTAAAAACTTGTCCCCTATTTTGTGCCACGTTAATTTGGTATTTCTTCATCTCACCAACTTCATTTGGGGCCTCTGGATTCCAAATATGAATTCGAAATTTCTGAATTTTATCGTAGGTAGCAAATAAATAATTTGAGTATTTTTCTGTGGGGTTAACCACAAGGGGAATGAGGGGTGAATTCACCCTAGCCCAAAACATACTACTCTATGTCTAGATCAATTTTGTAAATAACTAAGCCAAAGTTGAAGTATACCTAAAATTTAAAAATCTACATACCAAAATTCAAGAAACCAAAAAAAAGTTATTTGAAGGTCTTTAGTTTATTTTGAAATCTAGAAAACTGAAATTAGAATTTTTGGAAGAATTTGAAAATTAGAAAATAACATGTTGAACAACCAAAATTCTAAAATTAAACCATTTCAACACACAAAGTGTCAAAATTGAACTTGGGATAAGATACTGCAAAGAAAATCAGTTCTAAAAACATCAAAAGTACACCCAACAATTTTTGAAAGAAGGAAGCAGTTTAGTAATGCACTCCCTTTGTCATGTGGACTAACTGAACTTTCAAAATATTTTTATATAAGTAGAGATTAATCCCCCAATACTCAAATGGCCAAATTGATTGTTTGTGAAGTTTTAAAAAAGGTACGGGGTATTAAAGTGAATGCTTAAAAGAAAAAATTGTATCACCACTTTTTTTTTAGTATCATACCTCTAAGTCAATTTTGGCATTTTTTTTTCAAAATGTTTCAATATTGGAATTTTGAAAATTTGAGATTTCACTTGTTCCATATGTCATTCATGAAATTATTTGTAAAAATTTTAACAATTCAAAAAATATATAAAATCCCAAAGGTTAAGATTCCAAACTCATAAATTCAACATAGGGTCTTTTCATGTTCCATCTTCAGGTATTCAAGACTAAATATGTGCGAATGCAATAGCATTAGAGGAGATTCATCTAGTTTGGAAGGCTATGAATTCCTTAGGCTTCTTAGCCTATTGAAACTCATGACAACTGTTGTTTGATGTGGCAAAATGATTGCCACATCATTTTTTATATATATTTTCTTCCAAAAAAATTAGATTTTTTTTTCAACTTTTTTTTATTTTAAGAATTTTCATTTTCATTTTTTTTTCAAATTTTTTTTGACAGCCTAGCATTCTTAAATTGTGGGGAAAATTGCAAGGGAAAAGGCCTTGAAATGGCCTTCCTCCCCCTCCCCCCTCCATACTCTTCTAATGGCCTAAAAATATCTGATAAATGACAAAAAAATCCTATTATATAACCCCTAAAGGACTAGGGCACATTTTGGGCTGAAATTGTGAAAAATTGTCACTATTTAGGACAATGAAAAAAAATGATTTTTTTTTAACAACAACTATACAAATTTGTATTAAATTATTATGGGAATGTATTGAAAAATTTCAAAAACTTCGACTACACAAGTTCAAATATCATAATCATTATGTTAGGACTAGGCGTCGAACTAAGTATAGGATCAGGGGTAGTTAGATAGTTAACAGTTTAATCAACTGTCAATTGCTGTCAACTGCTTCCTTCTTCCTATTTAATGGCCAGTGGGGGGGCTCTGTCCCTCACTGGACATTCTCTTTAATACATGCACATGTTCCTCTTTTTGGAATGTATACTTTCTAGCCATTGCCTGACATTATGTCCAGTCCACGTAGTGTACATTCTTAGAGGAGTTAGGGTGGTTTTGAAGTAGGAAGGAGTCAAGTACAAGATGTCTCAGCAAGTGAGAGCAAATGTTAAACACACAAGTACAAGATGTCACAGCAAGTGAGAGCAAATGTTAAACACATTACAATCAATAATTGAGTTCCGTTGATAGTTTTTGAGTTTCACAGTCTGGAATAAACCAAGGTTCCATAAGGATGGAGCATACTGCTAACAAGGGGTTAAATAGGGAAAAAAACAAAAAAACTCTGATATAGATACTAAGCTATGAGTTTTCTTCAATAGAAGGGCAAATTAGCAACCAGTGGAATAGCCGCCACTGTAACCTGCAATGCCAGGCCGCCGACTGAAGACTTCTCATCTCTAGCGTGAATTCCGAGTAGTATTGATGCGCGCCACCATCTGCGAGGCTGAAGGGCTGCTCTCCAAGTATTGGAGTGACAACTCAAACGTGGGGCTGGCACAATCGATGATACGGAGAACGGAGAGGATTGAAGATCTGCACATGTTCAAGTAGCAACTAGAGAGAATCACAGACGAGCGGAAGGTTGATTTTGATTTTGATGCAAAATACGGAACTGATTATGAGGTAGATTTCTTACCATTGGACGATTTCATTGCAACAATGCTGTTGCTGGTGGCGGAAAGGACTGCAAAGGGGGTGACTTCAACAACCTGAACCAAGTGAGCAGAATCGAACACCAGAATTGAACACGGTCGGAAACACAGAGTATCACGGCGGTTTTGAGAAGTCCATCGGCTCGTCGCTGCTCGCAGCCACTCTCCAGTCCCGGTGCGCCAGGATGAATCTGTCAGGGCGAGAAGGCCGTGTGACGCGGATGATGCCGGGGAGCTGCCTGAACTCCCAACAACGCACACAAAGCAGGAAGCGCAGCACATCGGATTGCACATCGGAGCTGCCTGAACTCCCAGCAGCGGGCAGACATCTCAGGCAGAGAACGGAGCAGCGGCGGCCGGCACCGATTCGGGGAGAACGGAGCAGCAGCGCGGCGGACAGGGAGTGGTGCTAGGGTTTCGGCGCAGCCGCCACCACTGCCCAGTACCTCCGCCGCCGGGTTCTCTGTCAAAAACTTGGTCTTCCTCAGGTTCATCGTCACGCCACCTTGCCCTGCAGTACCACTGCGGTGCCACTAGCCTGCCTGAGAGGGTTTTGGTTCCATGGAGCATGAGGAGAACCCCGTTGGGGATCCCACAGCCACCGGGGGAGTAGATTGGGCTGTGTTTATTCAACAACAGATTTAGAATGGGCTCCACGCTGCTATCCTTTTCATCATTCAGGAATACCGGCAGCAAGAGACGACAAGTCATACCTCACATTCAAACCCGATGTTAGTACATATACCAACCGTGTCACAATCTGATATGAATGACCACACCAAGAAGGCTACAAAAATAGCACGTCCCAAGGAATTTGCAGGCAAAAAAGGTGGGGACGTGTACTGCTGGTTGGCTCAACTCCGTTTACAATTTGATGCAGACCTGGAAGGCTACAAGACGGAGCGACAAAAAGTCAGCTGTGCCTTATCATATATGACCGGGTTGGCGCAAGGGTGGGCTATGCCCATCCTTCAGGCACTTGACTAAGGACGTAGTCACCCATTACTAGTTTCTTATGATGCTTTTCACGTAGGGGTGGTGTCGGTATTTGGCGAAATTGATCGGAAGGGAAACGCTCAAGATCGCCTACATGAGCTACGACAAACGGCGGGGGTGACGTCTTACATAGCCGCATTCAACGAGCTTGTGGCATAGGTAAATTGGTGTGAAGAGTCCCTTATTTCGACGTTCCGCCGGGGCCTAAAGAACGATATTCTTCACTCAGTAGCGGCATCAGATGAGCCACCTTCAATGCTTTAGGGGTGGATGGCGAGGGCCTCGAGGATTGATGAACGACTTTGGGCTATGCGACGATAGACTAGTCGAACTCCCGTGTCCGTAAATTTCCCTACTCGCCGGTTTCCAAGCCTTCTACTGACAACCAGCCCGGTACCGATGGAGCTCGATGCGCTCGCTACTGTCCCTCGCAAGTCAACGGCCATGGCAAAAACACCGGCGGAGCGACTAGAGTACCAACGGCAGGGGCGGTGTTTGGGTTGTGGACAACCAAGCCATACCTGTGTTAGGTGCCCGACGAACCCCTCCAGACCTCTATCATTTTCGACTACTGAAGATGCAAAGTTTACGAGTTCGGGAAAAGAAGCAGCCCAGGACTAACGCTCTCCGTTCAATACCCGGACCTGCAGCGTATGATGAATTCCATAAACTACAAACAGGCGCTACTTGACACCCCAATTTCGGTAGCAGAGCCGCTATATCTCTGCGCCACCACTGACCCCGGTACCCACTTAATGTTGGTGGGTTTTGTCAATGGCCACTCGGCGACCCTCATGGTCGACTCTGGAGCCACTGGCATATTTGTCCACCCAACTTTTGCTGCATCTAGCGAAGCCACCATCACCGCCAAAGCAGTTCTCCGGGAGGTGCGCGTCATTGATGGACGCATAATCAACACCGGACTTGTTTCGCATGAGGCGACGTTTCAACTGCAAATTGGTGGCCACGCAAAGACCCTCACGGCGGATATCACCAACACTGGTCGATATGACTGTATTGTGGGCACACCTTGGCTATGGAGTCACGATTTGGAAATCCGCTAGACGAAGGGGGAAGTTCGGTTCACATCTACATTTTGCCAAGCCCATTGTTTATCTCCTAGCGTACCGTCTGTGATTCCAAGTGGCACCATTGCCACAGTTGCGTCTGGCCAACATATGTTGACCTCGCCCTTAGATTTTCGACAGGCCACAAAAAACACAGAAATTTACATGTTGGAGATCTCTAAGCTCTCAGAGGTTTCACAGAAAGCAACTGAATCCATTCCAGAAGACTATAGGGATTTGGAGGGCGCATTCAGCGAGGCAACTTCTAATGAACTTCCTCATCATGGGCCATCCGACATGAAGATCGACTTCAAGGAAGGTCAAGAACCACGAAACATGGGCCTCCGCCCAATGTCACCCGCGGAGTTGGAAGAACTACGGCGGTATCTAGAAGAGCACCTAGGTAAAGGCTGGATACAACGATCTAAGTCCCCGGTATCTGCCCCAATTGTCTTTGCAAAAAAGAAAGATGGGAGTCTTCGGGTGTGCATCGACTACCGCAACCTCAATCGAGTTACAATCTGAAACAAGTATCCGCTACCATTGATTCCCGAGTTAACAGACCGATTGGTTGGGGCCACTATATTTTCCAAACTTGATGTACGACAAGCGTATCATCGGGTGCGGATGGCGGCAGGCCATGAATACAAGACGGCGTTTAAGACTTGCTATGGTCTCTATGAGTACCTCGTAATGCCTTTCGGCCTCACCAACGCCCTAGCCCAATTTCAGGCCCATATGCAGACAATCTTTGGAGATCTGATGGACATTGGTGTTGTTATATACTTGGATGATATACTCATATTTTCCAAAACCTTGGAGGAACACAAGCCGATGGTTCGGGAAGTGTTACGACGCCTACAACAACACGGTTTGTATGCTAAGCTCTCGAAATGTGAGTTCCACTGTACTTTTGTTGAATTTTTGGGACTCATTGTTTCCGACCGTGGACTGGGGATGTGCCCTGACAAAGTCGCCGCCCTTAAGGACTGGCTTGCTCCAAAAAATCTTCGGGAAGTTCAAGCATTTCTAGGTTTTGCCAACTTCTACCGCAGGTTTATTGCAAATTACTCGCGGATTGCGGAGCCCCTTACTATGCTAACTCGGAAGAACCAGCTTTTCATGTGGTCGCATGCTGTAGAAATTGCTTTTACGAAGCTTAAGCGCCGTTTTACGGAATCCCCCGTGTTGCTACACCCGGAGTTCGATCGGCCTTTCATTGTGGAGACCGATGCTTCTGATATGGCCACGGGAGGAATTCTTTTCCAACGCGGCCCTGATGGGTAGTTACATCCATGTGCCTACCGTAGCTCAAAGATGACAGCGGCGGAACAAAACTACGACATATATGACAAGGAGCTTCTTAGTATTGTACATGCATTTCAAGACTGGAGGGTGTATCTCGAAGGGTCACCCCATGAAATCTGAGTTATTTCCGACCATAAAAATCTGGAGCAATTTCTTACAACCAAGACCCTCAATCGTCGTCAAAGCCGCTGGTCAGAAATGCTTTCAGCATACAATTTGTGATCGAACACCGGCCAAGGACTTTTAATGGCCGAGCCGATATGCTCTCCCGACGTGGTGACACTTTAGATGACAGGAATGCGCAACCTCTCTTACGATTGGCTATGTTAGAAACAATCGAACCGGTCTGGCACAATGCTCGGATTATTGAGCGGATCAAGCAGGCCATCATTAATGATCCAGCATTGGAGTCCATTCAGTTGTTTTTCATGAGTGGGGTGGGGCAACTTCTGTCTCATATAGCTCGACGCCTCCACGACTATTCTGTCCGCGATGGCGTACTATGTTTTAAAGAGGCTATGATGGTCCCGGTTGATGAAGAATTAAAACGACAAATACTTTGTTCCCGCCACGACGCCCCGGCAACAGGACATTTGGGACAAGCTAAGACGGTGGATTTGGTCTCCCGTAACTTTTATTGGCCGTCACTTACAAGATATGTCCACCGCTACGTAGATGGCTGCGATACCTGCCAACGATCCAAGCCTACTCGCCACCCTTGTTATGGACTGCTGCAACCTATTCAGGCCGCGGATGCTCCTTGGAAGAGAGTAACCACTGACTTCATCGTCAAATTACCTATCAGCGAGGGCTACGACACCATAATGGTCGTGGTCGATAAGAACACTAAATTGGCTCATTTCATCCCTATAAGAGAGGCTACAGACTCTGCTGGAACTGCCAAACTGTATCTACGACATGTTTGGAAGCATCATGGCACCCTGACTGAGGTGATTTCTGATCGGGGCACAATCTTTGTGTCCAAGTTCATGCGTCGTCTCTATGAACTCCTACGCATCCAACCAGCACCAACGACGGCGTTTCATCCTCAAGCAGACGGACAGACCGAACGGGTGAACCAGTTCCTGGAACAACTTCTTCGGATGTTCACCACAAAGCGACAAGACGATTGGGTTGACCTTCTTCCGCTAGCGGAGTTTGCCTATAACAACGCCCTCCACTCGGCGACTGGATATTCGCCGTTTTATGCTACCTATGGCTATCACCCGACCTTGTCTTTTACCGACCCAACGACGTCAACGGTCCTGGCTACAGAGGAGCGAGTTCGCCTGCTACACCAAGTGCATGAGGAGATCAAAATAATGATTCAGATTGTGGGTGAGCATGCAAAGGAATACTATGATCGGCAGGTTCAAGAGCAACCTAAGTACAAAGTCGGTGATCAGGTACTACTCCGTAGTGAGCACATCGCTACTACGTCGCCATCTAAAAAATTGGGACCGAAATTTCTAGGCCCGTTTCCTATTATCGCCAAATTATCAGATCTGGTGTTTCGCTTAAAGCTACCTCATGCTCTCCGCATCCATGACGTATTCCACGTAGCTGTACTGGAGCCTTATCGAGCTGATACCATTCCAGGCCGTCAATAGTGTCCTCCAGCCCTTGTCATCACCCCCGAAGGTAACCTGGAATGGGAGGTCACCAGGGTACTCAACTCTCGAATTACGGGACAGGGTCGGCAGCTTCAGTACTTAGTATCTTGAAGAGGATACGGGTCAGAACAGGATTCTTGGGAGCCAGCCAGCCATCTTCGAAATGCGCCGCTCTGCGTATGAGCATTCCATCGTTTACACCCCGAAGCGCCTGGACCTGGAAGAGGGGATAATGTTAGGACTAGGCGTCGAACTAAGCATAGGATCAGGGGTAGTTAGACAATTAACAGTTTAACCAACTGTCAACTACTGTCAACTGCTCCCTTCTTCCTATTTAATGGCCAATGGGGGGGCTCTGTCCCTCACTGGACATTCTCTTTAATACATGCACATGTTCCTCTTCTTGGAATGTATACTTTCTAGCCATTGCCTGACACATTAGATGTTTTTTAGGGGGTCTAGAGGGCCGTCTGGGCATGTTCTTGGCGTTGTTCTTCAAGCAACCTAAAAATAGTTGTTGTCAGAATTATTCTTTTGTAAATTTTAAAATGCAAAAAAAATTAAAAATTTTAAAAATTTTATTTTAAAAAAAAAGAAAAAAGTAACATGGTAGTCTTTGTGCCATGTCATGCAGCTGCTATGGGACAATGCGCCCAATTTGGGAACACAAATTTAGGCAAGGGAATTCACAACCCTCCCTAGGACTGAATCTCATCTAATGGTTTGAAGTTAGAATTTTTTTTTGATCTTTTCTAATATAACTAGCAAACCTTAACTCCTCCTAAAGTGAGATTTTTATGCTATATATAGGTATTTTTTGAACATTTTCATTTTGTATTATGTAAGTTACACACCTACCAAATTTCAAAATTGTTGGAGGAATTTTGCACATGCTACCTGAAATTGCCTAGTTTGCCCAAAAGTTTAGGGTTGTATAATTTTTGATCCAAGAGTCCAATTAAAAAAACAAACTATATTCCCACTAAGGGGGATATGTTCACACCTTGTCTCAAACTTTAAGAACATCCATTAAAAAATGACTTCATATACACCTACTTGAGATCACTTACATACATTCAACAATCATTTGTCCTTTAGGTAATAAGACAAAAGTGCAAATGTTCATCCTTGGAATTTTGTATAAAAAAGAAATGGCTTGTACAAAAGTTTAACCTCCAATTAGTGCTCTTGGATTTTTTAAAGAATGATTTCCATAATAAACAACCCGACATTCCAAGGTTGAACATCTTTCATTTGTATGAACTAACTCTCTAAATTATATTCATCTACATATCATATACATTTAACCCTTGAAGATTTTTGACTATGTTTTCACCAAAAATGCTCCAAAACCACCATTTCTTCTACAAGTACCAAAATTCAGAAAAAAAAAACATTTTCAAACACATATAACCGTAGGATCTTAAAGAATAGTTAAGCCACCCATGATTGATCAAATAAGAAATTCCAAATATGATTTGGACTAGTGCAAGATGAAGCAAATATATTTAGAGGTTAAAGGATAGAAATGACGGGGATTGCAAAAGTTTTGGTATTATATCACTTGAATTGTAATTATCATAAATTTTTAAAGGCAAAAAGTGTGCTAGACCTATTTCCAATCTCTAGACTCTTCCAATTCTGATCATTAAAAAACTATTGTCTTACTCAATGCTTTTTGCTTTTTTACTCACTACTTTGTGACATGTGACATGAATCTATTAGTCCTAATTTTGAAAAGGAGAAAAAAAACAAATTCTAGCTATGGTTGGAAATAAATTAGTCTATAGGTTGATTATTGGACCTTGATTAGGAATAGGTGGCTCTACCTAATGCTAGTTAGAAAAGATGCAAACTTTTTTTAGAAATTTCCACAGTATGGATTACAAGATATTAGCGTTTGAATTGACAAAAATCTTTTTTTTGGCCTTGCAAATAATTAGATAGCTGCACTTCAAATAGTCACACTTGTATGAAAACATTTCTAAAATGGTGGGTACTTTTGTGCACTCATTCTTCAAAGCAAGTTGGCAATATGCTTGAAAAAAATTTAGATCATTTTGAATTGTACAACATATAGGAAAAAAATAGTAAGTAGAAAGAAGTAGAAAATGATTCAAAATACTAAATTGTCATGAATTTAGTTATGGAATTGAATAATGCTAGTTCTAATGGTTGTAATTTTGAAATGAACAATCTATATCCAATGTCTTTAGTTAAATATTTCTATAATATTGAAAATTGAATTAAATAAAGGATTTCAAAGTTTATCTTAGAGTAGAGATTTTGTAACTATCTAGCTATGAACTAAAACTCCTCATAACTTTTATCTCATTAATCAAAATGGAAATAATTCAAAGTTTTCTACTTATATATAAATCTATGAAACCAATTTCAAATTTTTAATTTTGAAAAAAGCTTAGAAACTTTTTAAGTTGCCCAAACTACTTGCAATTCATTAAAAATTACGTATCATATAATAACTTTTTATACATATAGTCAAAAGTTATGAAAATATAAAATGAAATTTGAGGGCAATAGGAGGCCGTTTCAAACCTATTCCTCTTGTTGTTTCTTTGGTAGTGAGAAAACATAGTGCTATCCAAAAAAAATGAAAAAAAGAATTTAAATTTTAAATTTTCAAATTAAAAAAGAATTTTAATTTTGTTTTTTAAATTTTTTTCTGAAAAATGACATAGCACTCTCTTGACCAAGTCGGATTGTGCAATTGGTAGTATTCCCAATGTTTTCAGAGCCCAAGAACTTATGGTCTTCTCAAGCCCCCAAATTTCATCTAATGTTGTTGGGCTTTAAAGCTACTCCTTGGACACATGTGTGAAAATTTTGAAAAATAAGAATAAAGATTTTATTTGTAGTGAGGTGCCCAAAATCGCTATATTGGTCCTTTAGGAGTTAAAACCTTTTTTTAAACCTACAAATTTCTTCACCTTTAGTATGAATGTACCCTTAGTAAATAATGCAGGATTTACCTACCTAGCTTGATGGTCAGATTTGACATATATAGAGTCAGAAATTGCCACATATATCATCTAACGATAGCCGACGTGGATCTCTCGAGATCTGATGTGGAAATTCAATTTCGGAGAAGCTGACCCTCCCGTTCAGGTATTCGGGGACAGAGGCACACTATTTCTGAAGTAAGACTAAAAAAGAGAACAGAGTTTGTTGCGAGGATGAAGCTTCAAGAAAGCAGCTGGGTGGGGTAGAGACGCGCTCTCCTCGCCTGCGTCGTTAGGTTCGGCGAGGCCGCGACGATTGGGAGCACTTATCGTTGTCAGCAATCGCACGAGATGGAATTGTTTCTGCGATTACGGGGAAGGCAGTGATTCCGAGACTCTCCCGGGGCTGGTCGATGCGTTTCCTTGGTAATTCCGGTCCGATACAAGGTCGCTGCGTGAATTTGCTGCTTCGCGAGTGCTGTTGCAGGTTTGCCGATCTTCTTTGTTTTAATTCTTAGTTTTGATGAAGTTGAGGTGCGTTTGAGTTTAAATTACGGTGAAGGCTCGTTGCAGTGCGACATTCGAGAAGCGGTGGTGTTTAATTTTTAATTCTCTCTCTGTGTGTGTCTCTTTCTTCTGTGAGGGCTGGTCTTAGTGTCGTGAGATCGTCTACTGGATGTAGATCAAGCCGGTTGCTCGGGTCTCATTTTTGGCAGAGGAGTGATAGTTGCAAGAATTCTTTAGGGTTTCGATGCGAGTGCTCAGGAAGTAGTAATTGCATCATTTGGAAATTGTACTGGCAGAGATCGAACTTTCTCGTGCTTGTGGATCAGTGTAGGAGATTGCGGCCTCTGCGCCCTAGAAATCACAATGGATTACACTTGGTAGCCCACAGTATCTTCTTTCGTGAGATAGCTTGCACTACCCTTCATTCAAAGTATACCTAGGGTAGCGCAATATTAATATGAAATTGACGCGGTAGAAAGTTCTAGGTCAGCTGACGGAATGCCGGGTACTCTCTGTCTGTTGACTGTGTCTCTTGCTGCTGGCTGAGTACTCGGAGCAGGAATGGCCAAATTTTTGCTTTCTTGAGCTGTAGCCATTCCTGCCCTAATTTTACGGACGGACAGGTCGCAGGCTTAGTGTCCTGACGGGAGAGTTAACTTTGCTGCTTCTGATGGTACTCAACAAGGGTGTAAACAAAGCTTTTCTCTGATAGTGTTCTTTTTTGTGGCAGATGATGAGGGCTGAGTAGGGCAGGAATGGGAAAAAGGTCAGAGTTCATTTTGCTGCCGAACTGTTTGCGCAGGGGCCAATAGATTAGTATAGTGATGCTGGGGGAGGGATGCCTCCAATAGTCTCCATCCCTCCACAGTCCCATAGAAACTTTTACCAAAGCAACCATCGGAGAGATGGATAAACTTGGTTATCAGGATTTGCTATCGAAATCCCTTCAGAATGGACTTCCAGAAGGTGGCAATTCAACATCGAGCTTCCAGCTTCAGAGGAGAACAGAGCCTGTTGTAGGAACAGGTCGGTTGCTGGAGAATCTGATGAGCAGTTCTCTCCGGCAAGATACCTCCGGAGCTGCTGAAGGGCCTCTTAGTGAACCCAATTCCGGACATGGGATTGGCTCTGGAATGGACGGAGCAGTTGTGGAGAAACGTGGTTCTCCATCTGTTCATACGCATAGAAGTGTTGGCTCAGGCATTATGCGGGGAAGAGCTTTGCGAACCGAGGATTCGAAGATCGACGGGTTCCATCAATCACTTTTGAAATCCAGAGTGATGGGTACTAAAGCACGAACTGATGTTCAGTCGCCCATGTTGTCGTTCAGAAGTCTTTTAGAAGGTGCTATTAGTGCTTCTGGAGTCCAGCCTACTACCCCTGTTCAGAGGGTCGCAGAATCAGGTTTGCAATACGATGGTTTTCTTACGAACAGGACAACGCCGGAATCTTGTAGTGAGGGGAAGGGTATGTCAGTTGAGGGTATGTCGGAATTACGGAAAGGAGAACGAAATTTCGCATTACTGGCACATGATTCTTGTGCACTAAGAGGAGACTCGGTTGGTGATAGCGTCTCGCGTGCCTCATACTCTTCACTTTTGCAAGCTCAATTGGGTGGTCATCCTTTCGAAGCAAGAGCAGATCCTTCTTGCAAGACGGTGGGAACCTTGCGTTTGAGTGTGGAGGCTCATTCTCCACCTGATAAGTTGCAGTTACCATCTACTGAAGTAGAGGGCGGTTTTTTGGCTCTACTGAATCACACCACTCGATTGCATGCTCCTGTCGCACAACGGCCAAGTTCACCACGAACCGATTCTGTATCTAATGGAGGGAGGACATCGGGTGTTCACTTTTCTGATAGGCTCTTGCAAGCTGTCGCTGGAGATGCATCACGGTCGGCAGACGCTTTGTCGGAGAGGGATGGAAGTGACTCGCTGAGAGCTACTGCGGTCCTTGCATCAACAGTGCTGACAAGATCCGAAGGTGCTGTTCCACTGGCGGAGGCTGTGGTGGAACGAAGAAGTTCAAAGGTGGTTCATTCGATGTGTTCTGATGAAGATGCATCGGGCACTCAGCTTCCGGAAAAAGGCGGCGGCTCCTTGGCTGTAAATGAATCGCGTTCCGCAGACCTTCTCTCAGATAGGCTTGCCTTTGACTTCTCGAATACGGTTACGGTCCCATCATCACCTATCCTCACAAAAAGAGAAGATGATGTATCACGGGCGGATGTCGTGGTGGGTGATTCTGCGTCTATTGTGGATGAAATGTCGGATGATCAACTTTTGGAAGAGTTGTCGCGAGGCCTTGCTATAGAGCAATCAGGGTTTGCAGAGAATGCATCGAATATGGGTGCTGTAGGCTCGCCAGAATCTGCTGCTGCCTTAGCATCGGCTGTACCTACAAGAGCCCAGAAGAGTGTTCCACGTGAATTTGTGGTGGAACGGCCAACAGTTGTGGTGGCCGATTCCTTGTCTACCGACGAGAAGGCATTAGAAGTTCACCTTTCTGAGGAACCCTCTGTTGCCCTTAGTGTAGATGAATCGCGGTTTACGCACAATGTCCCAGAGGGAGATGTCCCAGACTCGCCAGAGACTGCTGCTGTTCCAGAGGTACCTGTTTTCACAAGATTAGAGGAGACCGATTTACTAGCAGCGATCGAACGAGCAAGTTGTGTGGTGGCTAGTATTATATCTGATGATGAGAATGTATCTGATGTTCAGCTTCCGGGAGAAGCCCCACAAGCCCTTGCTTTGGATGAATCTCGGCCTACTGAGTTTGTTCCAGAGAGAGATCCCATTGACTCGTTAGAATCTGCAACAGTATCAGCACCGCCTGTGCTTGTAAGAAGGGAAGTGGATGTTCCACGGGTCGAGGTTGTGGTGGCTGGTTCCATGAGTACGGACGAGGAGATGTCTGACTTATTTGTTTCAGACCAAGCATCACAAGCCCTTGCTTTGGATGGATTACGAAACAGAGGCATTATGATAGGGGAGGATCCAGCTAAGTTGCCAGAAGCTGCTGTGGAATCGGAATCCCTTTTGGACACACGAGCAACAGAGGATGTTCCTCTGTCAGAGGCTTTGGTCGAAAAAGAGCTAGGGTCTTCTGGAGATGCATTAGGGTACTCTGAACAGAGCAAAGACCACCTTCTGTCATTCAATCGTTCTGATGAAGAACTGTCGGTCGAGAGGATACAGTCTCCTTCACAACGTCTGGAGAAACGTTGTGCCGACGGCTGTGACGATCTTGTAGATGGTGTGACTGCCTTGGTATCATCCTGTGAGACGGGTTTGAAACAAATGGGCGACGCAGACGCTGATTCTGTGGATGCAGAGACGATCTTGGAATGGTCCTGCAAAGCTGGCTTGAAGGAAATGGAGGACGTTGATAGAGATGTTGTACAGCAACGAGGGGACTATTTACGCGAAGGTGTATCTGTAGGAACAGCTGATGAATGTTCCCGTCAAGCAGTTTCGAGGCGAACAAAAAATCCGAATGCCTTGTTCGTTGAGGAGCAAGATGGCGAGATATGCGATGCCCGTCTGACTTCTTCAACTGAAAATGAAGCATTCAAATCAGAAGCGGATATTGAATCGACCAAGATCGCTTTGGAAACTGAGTTGGATATATCTGAAGATGGTCCTGTACATTCAAGACATACTGAATCGGTCAAAGATGGCCTAAATGTGAATGCCTTGGTTGAGAAATCCTCTTCCTTGCTGCCTCCTAGTTCAAATGAGGTTATTAATCGACTGGAAGTAGAGCAGCACAATTTTGATACTTTAGCAGACGAGCTAACTGAGAAGCAGTTGACGGTACTACCGTACTCAGAGAGCCAAGGTGCAAACCAAGGTTTTATTGTTAGTACAAGTAGTGGTGAATCTGAGGAATTGCCTCCATCGGAGTCAGTTGTAGTTGAAGTGGAACCGGATTTACGAAACGAAGAGGAAAGAGTACAAGGCCATGTTGGAGAGATTGTCGACAGTGCGACGGATTCGGGTAATGTTGGTGTTCCGGATGATCAGGCCGTAAGTCCTGACGCAGTATCTGAGGGACTGAGGCAAGTAATTTTACGTGATAGTGATGCCACAGTTTCAGAGTCCCTGGAATCTGTACAGGTTAGTGGAGCAGAATTCGGAGCCGCTCATCAAGAGGCGGGTAAGGAGGTGCAGTCACCTCTAGTAATGAAGTCCAAAGACAGACGTAGTCGAGATGTTGGCGATGTTGAGAACAGACTTATCAGTCATTCAGACGATCGTGAAGACATTGAAGAGCAGCCATATGCTTCACCATTGAATGGGACCGTGAATGATCAGTTGGTGGGGGTAGAGGTAGTAGCCTATAGTTATTTATTTATTTAAAATTTTAATATTTTTAGTATTTTATTAAATTTTATGTAGTGATTTGCGTAATTTTCTTCTTAAATGAAGAGTTGGTGTAGTTCTTTATATGTGTAGTTCTTTAGATGTCATTGACTCTTAGTTTGCATTCCGACTTTTAAGGTCTTAATCTGAACTGACTGTGGCTACAGGTCCGTTCTTTCAAGAAGAAGGGTAGGCCACGCGTCGACAATCACGAGAAAACTCTTCATGGAACAGAAAGGCCCCATCTTCAACAGTCAGGATCTAAAAGGAAGAGACACTTGCAATACGCTGGTAATCGATGGAGGCGGAATCGACATATTGATCCAGACCAGCCAGTCCCCGTCTATATTGAAGGTCGCGATGAGGTAAAGGTAGACTCGTACTCGGGAAAAGTTGCTCCGAAGGGCAGGAGTCCTGATTTCTACCTTCCAGCAGATGACCCCGGAACAATGGAATCAGCAGCTTCATGTGGACTATTTATCATCTCAAGTTCGGATATTGAATATGTTGTGAAAGCAGTAGAAATTAGGTAATATGGTAATCTGGTAATGTGGTATATAATCTGTTACAAGCACTGCTTTTACGTTGCAAGCTGTTGTAATCTGCTAGTGAGACTAAGATTACACTGTCGGTTGGGTACTCATCGACCATGAATTTACAAGCGTAGTTTATTGCTGTATTTCGTTTTTACCTTGTTGATGGTTCATAAATCTACCGACCTTCGTTGGAATTTTCTCATCTATTGATTATGGCTTAAGGAATGTTACTAATAGAGGCTGAATTAAGTGAATTTAGACATTGAATAGAAATTGACTAGGTGTGAAGGTTTCATTAGGAAATGCTTGCGTGTTCTGCTATTTACTTCGGACGTCATTCTAAAGCAATGTGACACGAATGATCATGAGGACGTGCTTATTATGTTGAGCTAAGAAGTCTAGAAGAAGGAAGCTGCAGGAGTGGAACTGATTTTTACTGTTCCGTTTTTCTAGGGTTTTGAGGAGGCTGATGATGGTTCATTCTCGCAGTGGCTGGCACATCAAGATAAAGGGAATTCCGCACCATCTTCATCTATAAGGAAAAGGGTTCATAAGCATGGCCCGGAACTGATTAAACCTTTAATAGCAATTCCGTCCTTCCGATTTGTTGCCGATTATGAAGAGAGGCAGCAAGAAGTTGAGACGAGAAGGAAGGCTGAGATGCAGCGGTATCTTACTCCCAGTACTCATGAGGTACGTTTTTTAAACTTTTGGATTTCAGCTGTTTTGCTTGGCAGTATTCTAGTGAACATGTTATCCCCATCTTATGGCCCTTCTCCAGAGTGCTTCTAGAATTTTATTAGGTTTTTAACACAAGATCGTTGTTCATGGTTCGTAGATACAGACCTTTATGAATTCGAGGACAGTACGGGCGTCAGACTATGATATGGACGATGAGGATGAGAGATGGCTGCACGCATGGAATAAGCGACTCGCTCGAGGGGGCTTAAAGCAGACGATCTCTGAAGACAAGTTTGAAGAGATGATTGAATATTTTGAGAGAACGTGTGCTCAGATGGAAGTTGATCCAGCTGGGGACTTTCCAGGATTCCTCGACTGTCAAAAATCTTTGGCACACTCTGTGCCTGGTAGCTCATTACCAAGCACCTCCCCATCAGGTCTGGGCTTCTTATGTACTAATCTAGCCAGTCCAGATCCGGAAAATGCACCTGCGTTGAATCCTTCTAGAACTTGGTCTGGACGCTCTCCTTGGGCTGATGGTTTGAAAGATGTGTCAAGCTTGGGGAAACAGGTTGTGCTGTCCTCAGCAATCCGGGTTGACAGGATTGAGGGGGAATCTGCTTCTCCAGACAGTGCAATTCTTTTCCACAGTTTGAACTCAGAAAATGAAAGAAACATCTGTAAATCTGTGGCAGATACTGTGACTGGAAAACCAAGCGACGACTCATTACAAAAGTCCTTCGAGACTCCTGCAAAACAGCACGCCCCTGACGACTGTTGCATATGTAATGGAGGGGAAGATGACCAGACTAACCCTGTAAGTTTGCTTCTGTATCTAGTGTGCTGTAGTGCTTGGAGTTTCCTCTAGGGTGTCGCTGTCACCAAGTCATGCAAGCAGTGCCTTCTGTATGACCTTTTCTCTCTTTGCTTTGGATGCTTTTAGTGGGTCTGTCCGAGAGCAAGCTGGAGTGATTTCTAGTACCCTGACATTTCATCAGACATATGCGAGGTCGATGCCACTGCGTTATATAAGTTTTTGTTTCACTGTGAAAAGCACATATTAGCCTGCAAACATCTTATCTTGAGAGCAGTGGGCCTGCATGTGTCCTGCAATTGCTAATAACTGCCTGTAATGGCTACCAATTTCGTGTGATTGGTTGAAAAATCAGATCTTTAAGAATGATAACTAATTTGGTGCCTTTGCATATGATGTGATTTTGCAGGTGTATACTTGCAAAAGATGCTTGATACATGTGCATCAATCGTGTTATGGCATTCGTGAAAAGTTCCGTGATGATGAGGGTCGAGTTATTGCTCCTCCAAGCTGGTGTTGCCGCAAGTGTGAGGCTGTGGCTGTTGGCGCGGCGCGGCCTAACGTCAGGTATGAGCTTTGGCGTTTAGCGGTGTAAAGGTTTTATTCCGGTTGTTCATGGGATTGTTTTCAATTAACTGTAGAAGCACCTGAGCATGGTTTGTTATAGTTATTCACAAATTCTCCACAACTGGAGGGAATGCCGTTTTCTTGAATATGCTTCTTCAGTTGAGCAGGTGCCACATGGACAGATTGGTTGTTCATATTGAAAATTGTTATCATTTTCGAAATACAAGTTATTTTCCTTGAAAGAAACTGATTTTATTTGTATATCCTCTTTGCCATTTTCCCTTTACAATTGTTAAGATCACTGATAATCGTTGTCCACGATTAACATTCGTCATCTTCAAGTTTTTGAATTGAATTTGAGATGTACTATTTTATATAATCTGACCTTGAGAATTTTGATTGGGTCTGTCGATGCTGCAGCTGTGTCTTGTGTCGAAAGAGAGGAGGTGCTTTGAAACCAACAGTGGCTCCTCGAAAATGGGCCCATGTTGCTTGTGCTCTGTACACCAACGAAACCTTTTTCGTTGACCCTGATGCGATGGAACCAATCGATGGTATTGCAGCAGTGGCGGCCAGGGCTCAGGATCGACAGGATCGTTGTGGATTATGTGGAGTGAAGAGGGGTATATGTTCGTTCTGTTCAGTAAGAGGCTGCAGAGCTCCATTCCACATCTCCTGTGGTGTGAGCCAGGGAGCGTCATTCGAGGCAAGCTTGCTAAAATTCTTTTGTGATTCAAACTTATTTCCCTTCCAAGATTTTTCTGTTCCTATTTTCTGGCTTTGCTGTCGCAACTTATCTCGTTTTATTTGATAGTCTCGCTCGATGTGAATGGTGATCTGAATCCCTGCATATTTTACAATCGAATCGTCCGACATTGTCTGAAGTTCGGATCATGTTGTTGCCATCCGTTGTATGCAGCTGCGGCAATCTAAGAAAAAAGTTGTAGGTGTCCGTTCCTTTTGCCCTCGTCATGCGCGGACAACTCCAATGGATTCGACCCCCTCAGCTGGATTGAAGGAGTTGGTGAGTAGCAGTACCACCACCGGGTCTACAGTCTCCCCAACAGCCAGCGGCAGTATTTCAACTGCGTCGTCCCTGGACTACAGGGAGGAATGGTCTTCAAGGCAAAACACTGCATGTATGGGTGGAAGTTTCATAGAGCCAACTAGGCAAGCCACGAATGTCGGATCATATGCTGCGGATGTGATGGATCATGTTGTGAGCGTGACTGGGAAGGGTGTTGAGGATACTGGTAAAGAGAGGCCCACGGGTTTACGTTTCACTTTAAAACGGAGATGGGACGAGCCTTGCACCCAAGTTTCCGAAGATGGAGTCACCAGTGACGTACAGAAGAAATCTGGTAATGGAGACAAGATCGAAACTCCGGGATGTAAATCTACGTGGCATGTGGTGGAGCCTGGGCAAAAACTGAAGAAGATCAAATTCAAATTCGGAAAGCTTGCCCAGAGTCAGGATCCAGAGTCCTCTCCCACCCTTGTCCAGCAGGAGAGGACTGTCAGCGAGGACCCGGAGGTAGAGAAGATTAAGGAGGTCGTGCCTGCAGTGGGTGAAATGTCTTGTGATACTAATGTAAATGACGGGGACGCTGCGTTTGTGAATGTTCTATCGGAAGATAGGTTTGTGAAAGAAGTGAAAGAACTCGCCATCTTTGAACAAGCGATGAAGTCAGATGTGGCGCCGTTACATATCATGCGGGAGGCATTTGTGTATTGGCGTGCCAAGCGAGCAGGGCACAAAGGTTTTTTACTTTGCGAGCTTAACCATGTAAGTCTGCGAGTGAGTGTTTATTTGCTTGGAGTCTGGTTGGGGTTGGCTTGTTCGTGGTTGGCAACTGACATCTAAATTTTTGAGTACAACTGCATGCCATGCCGTAATGGAAGCTTGTCAATATTCGAAGGTCGGTAGGATTGGCAGATTTAGCAGGTCTGGATGTTTTGTCACGCATAAATCGGTACGAGTAGATGTTTGAAGAGTCATTGACATCATTCATTATGCAGAAGCAATGGTCGAAATTCCAGGGCATCTTCAACAAGGATTCAAGTGATGAGGGAAACCGTGCTACTGGGAAGTTGCGTGTTCCACTGGCACTGCAGCCGTCCCCTTTGTCTACTGAGAAGGTATGCCCTCTTTAATAAGGTTATGGAGTTCTCTTCATTGACTGAATGTAATGATGCACACTGCTTTGAGGTCCTGATATGCAGGAGATACAGCTAGCTCGTTTAATACGTTTTCTTCTGTGAAGCAGCCAGTAGTACACGTTGGAATAGCTGCAGGGTCAGTATACCCTGAAAACTACTGTATGTGTTAGCTGGACATGTGCAGCCCGTCGTCCATTTGAGAGGAGGATTACTTTTCCGTTTGAAGAGATTAGTGAAAGAGTTGTTTCAAGCTTGTCGAATGCTTGCGAGGGACGTAAGAACTGGAGATTGTCCTCTAATTTGTTCTTGAGAGTTTATTGATATATAAGGGATCTTTCACATGGCACCGCTTCCACGTATGTTTCAAAGTAAATGGTGAAAGTGAAACCAAGAAGTTAATGGATGCAGTTTTCATCCTCTGTAGGTAGTGAAACTTAAGTTCATCGTCATGGGTCGTGTTTTTTATTTTATAGTGCTGTCCGATTATTTGTGGCAGATGTTGGAAAAGGCAAAGGAACTTCGGGAGCTGCTCGATCGTGTGCGGTCTATGGCTCGATTGGTGGTCCGACGAGAGAAACTTAAATATAACCAACAGCTGGTGCAAATGACGATAGCCTCTGCGGAGTTTAACAGGTCTGAAAGTACGTCAGAGGTGCGGCGTTGTGTTTGGTGTCCTTCTACGAAGACCCTGTTGAAGTGTGGAACTTGTCCGCGCAGCTTTTGCTTCAACTGTTTCAAGAATCGGAAGGGTTTTGGAGTGAAGGGTTGGATGGCTGCGTCGAAGCAAGCCATGTATAGCTGTAAATATTGCCGAGAACTCCTAAGTAATGTAGCAGACATTTCTAATAATTTGGATCCAATACCAGAAGAAGTTGCGGATGCTGGTTTGGTTAGCACCCCAGTGGTTGCAAGTGAACGTGTAGATGGGATGGTTAGTACCCTAGTGACTTCCTGTGAACTCTCACGTGGGGCCAGGGAAGGGGAAATGGGTAAAGGACGTGATGAAGGGTGGGCCTTACAAGAGTTTGACAATCCTAGTCCTGCTTCAGTTATTCCAGGCGGAGGTGAGACTATTGCTTCAGCCAAGGGACTGGTTGTAGGACGTGGTAAAGGAATTCGTTGGACAGCAAGTGAAAATGCAGGGCCTGGTTCTGTAAGACGTGGTTCTGAGAACGGAGCGAATAACCGGAGTAAGGTCGGGGAGCTTGAGACTGGGTTGAACAAGTTCTTGAGCATCGCCAATGACCAGATGGAACACTCTAGCTTTGAAACAACGCTTCGAAGACTGAAAATACTCCGGCATATTAACGAAGACGTCAATCAAGAGCAGACAGTTTCGGCTGAGATCCCATCTGGGCACCTACCGGAGGAGACTGCAGATGTTAGAGCTACGGGGCCTGTTCTTGATGAATTGGAGCCGAGCAGAATGAACGGTGGCAACGCGTCTGTTGTCATGTCTCCTGCTTCTGGTCCTGCGTTGCTTGTGTACAAGAAGAACAGAAGGTTGATATTGAGTGCGAGCTCCGAATCTCCACCGTCAGCCTATGATTTTTCAGACAAGCTGAATTGTTCTCCCTCCCCCACAGGGCTGGAGAATGCGACATCAGAAAGGACTCGGTCTCCTGGCAGTGGGGTTATCACCAAGCGCTTAGAGATTGGGGGATTAGAAAGGATTTAGTATATTAGCTTGGGATCTAGGTAATGCGTTTCCGATGGCTTCATTAGCAGCTTTCCTGCCGAGTTTGCCAATTGAAACTCAGTCAAATTGGGATTTGCTGTAGAAATAGGTGGAATTCAACATGGAATATCGTCTGGATGGTGTGGAAGTGAAATCCTACCTGTCTAGAACTTTGCATACAGTTACGAAATTAGAACATTGGTTTTATAATTAAATTCATACCCAAAGCCTCCCAGAATTTCAACGTAGATAGTACCGGTGTGGAATTGGCACTGATTTTATAGTTCAGTTTTAGTTTTCTTTTTATTGAATGAAAAGATGAATCTCAACCCTGTAAAGATGGCCTATTAACACTGAGTTCTAGCCTCCTTGTCCATTACTCTGTGCTGCCATTTTCCATCTAAGGTAGTGTGCTCATAAACTGTCACTTTAGGGGCTGGTCGACCTTTAAGATGGGTTTTAGATGCTCGAAATTATTTTCCCTTATTTTACACTTGAAGAAAAATTGATGTGGAATTTAACACAAGTGGTCTCATATTTTTGGGGCATTTATGAATTACTTATGAATTTTCAAAGAATTTTGCAAGAGGCACCTATTTGTGATCCTAGGCCTTGCACAACCTGCACATGCAGTCTGAAAAAAGATATAAAAACAAGCAATGACGCATTCAAAAAGTAATACACAAGGTTCCTAAATGTAACCCTTACTAAATTGAAATAAACCCTACATTTTCTTAACATGTGTAAGAAAGCACTTGGGCAATCAATTCCTACTTAGAAAAATTAAATGGACACACCTTAGCTTTGAAATGGACCCTCCTCAATTCCTATTCCATCCATTAAAGAAGTATGAACAAATCTCATTAATACTCTGAAATTATGAGCATTCCAACTTACATCCACTGACTATTACTTTTGAAGCTACCTATGGGATGGTTTGAAGAAAGGGTTCTAAATTAGAGCCATCTACTATAGATATGAATCATAGATGAAATCACATGTTTTCTACAAGTTGTAAAATTTTCAACCATTTTTGGAAAATTTTGAAACTATTGTGAATTTCTTGAGACACTACAAAAATATGAACATTTTATGACTGCAAAAAAAAGATTGGGGATGATTGGTGATTGCTTGCAATCATATTTTTGGATTCCACAACTTTTAAAAAAAACATGACTACAAATATAACTGCTAATCATATTTTGCCTTTGTACTTCGTGGGTGTATAGTATACATGCATGGGGAACGGCAAAACACTTCTTTGAAAACTGTAGGGAACATATTACGGAAACACCAGTCATATTTGTCAATTATATTTTTACATATATAACTACATGTAGTCACATTCTGTAGTCACATTTTTGTAGAATCACAATTTTTTGGAAGTTTTTTTTCGGATAGCCTCTTAAAAATTTGGGCAACCTAAAAAAAATGTAAATAAATGATTGCTCCAAATTGTAAAATCCTAGCCATTGTTTTGGAGGGATTTTGAAATCCTAGCCATCATTTTTTAGGATTTTAAAATCCTAGCTGCCACTTTTTTAGGGTTTTGAAACCCTAGCCACCACTTCATTTACTTCATCTTCTTTGTTTTTTGTTGCTTTTTAACTCTTGTTTCTTCTTCTTCCTTTTGTTTTTTGAAGTTCTAATTGTTGTGTTATTGTGTTTTAGTTGTTCTTTAGTTGTTGTTTTCTAACTCTTGTTTCTTCTTCCTTCTTTTGTTTTATGAAGTTCTAATTGTTATATTGTTGTTGTTTAGTTATTGAGATTTTAGTTGTTGATTCTTAGTTCGTTGTTGTTTAGTTATTGAGATTTTAGTTGTTGATTCTTAGTTCGTTGTTGTTAGTTAGTTGTTGCTTTTTTGTTGTTAATTCTTAGTTTTTTATCTTTAATTGTTGTTGGTTTGTTGTTGCTTCAAAGTTGTGGCTAGTTTGTTATTGTTTTTTTAGTTGTTGTCTCTTAATTATTGCTTCAAAATTGTTGCTTCAAGGTTGTTGTTTTAAGATTGTTGCCTCAAGTTGGATCTTAACTCTTGCTTAATTGTTGTCTTTTAGACATTATTTCCTATTGTTTGTTATTTCTTGCCTCTTATTATCTTTTATTGCATCTTAACTTGTCTTATTCTTGCTTCTTATTAGTTTTAGTTTTTGTTGCCTCTTATTATATCTTAGCTTTTTCTTCTTACTATCTTTTAGTGCTAACTTGAACAAAAAAATTACTCACTATAGTTATATACTACATCAAACAAAATATGACTCACTATAGTCATATCCCATATCACTCAAAATATGACTTGCCACAGTCATATTTCATATCACTCAAAAAATGACTCACTATAGTCATATTCCATATCATTTAAAATATGACTCTCTGTATTCATCTTCCATATCACTTAAAATATAACTTCCCGTAGTCATTTTCCAAATCACTTAAAATATGACTTGAAATATGACTCACGTAATCATATTCTATATCAGCCAAAATATGAATGGGTTGAGTCACATTCCACATAGGATTTTTTTATTTTACCCGAGCAGGTCATGAAAATGTCAAGCCTCCAAAGAAAGTCAACATATACGCCATGTTGACAAAATATGGCTAAAAGTGATTCTTTATACTCCCAAATCCATATGACTACAAATATGACTACCCAATCATATAACTAAAAGTAAATCATTTAGCCCACTCATATCACAAGTCATCTAGAGTGATTTTTGAGTGAGTCACATTTTTTGATTTTGTGACCCACTATAGTCATATTTTGCAGTCATAAAACACTCATTTTCTTGTAGTGAGAAAAATAGGAAGGAAATTCATATCAAATACAATATGTACTAAAAAAAATTGAGATTTTCACTATGGATGTATAATAAAATGTGTAACATTATGGTATAAATCAAAGTTATCATGCAATAGATAATCTTCATTTCTTCAATTGGATTCAAATCCAAAAAATGCCTTTTTTATGCCTAAAATACATATTAAGAGTAAATAGCAAGAAATGATTTAAATACACTACAAGGGGGATCTGTGGATTAAGCATCTTTAGGAAAGTCCATAAGATTATAATTAGAGACTTTGCAATACTATTCACTGAAAATGTACTCAAGTACCTTCCAAATAAGTAAATTGAATGAAAAAACATTTTTTTCCATCCTCCAGTCTTAACGGAAGTCATGTATCGGACTACTTTGGTTTGCAATGTCCTTATAAGGTTAAATTATATTATTTTAGTTCATATGCATAGAAATATGCATTTGAAATATAGAACCCTTTATGGATGTGACCCCAATGATCAAGGTAGTCACCAAAATGCTCCCATTATTGACCCAATAGATGCATTTACTATTTCTATAGTAAAGAATGAAGTCATCTATCAGCCACTTTTGGTCCTTTGCATCTTTCAAGGGTTAAGATTAATAATCATGATAATTGAATAGGAATTTGTGGATTTTTCAAACTGAAACTCATATCTCACTCAATATTGGTCATTGTTTTTCATGATTTAAAACTTTAATGAAATGAAAAAATATATATACATAATTTTTTCTTCAATGGGGTCAAAGTTCTTAATTTAGATGATGTATTCTTGAAGGTAAAATATTTTATCATTGTGAGTGTTGCCTGTTGAGTTTTTGACTTTGATGGAATGGTGCCATATGGCTAATAATTCAGTACACTCAATACTTAGTCACCTTTACAAAAGCTCAAATTTTGTTGTAGTATATAATAGGATACTACATTACTCCAACTACCATATTAATGTAGTCACTTGTTGTAAATAGTCTCCAACAAGTTATAAAATAGCATGTCTCCTATCATATTAAGACTAAGATCTACCAAGTAAGACAAAAAATGAAACAACTATTAGATTAACCCTTTAATTATCAAAAAAGCCAAAGTAGTCACCCCAAGCATGTTGTCTTAAGTACCATGAAATCTGTCAAGATCTAGACTCCATGCAAACTAGAAGGATGTTAAAGATCTTAAATTGCATGAAATGGTATAAGAATCATTGCATTTTAAGTTGTGGAATATTTTCAAATACCACAATATACATCATAATACACTAAAAATGTTTTATATACTAAAATATATGTTCATATATGCTAATATACTAGAATTGCATATTAATAGCATTGCAAATTTTGCATGTATTGTTTTTTGAATATCATTAAGTAATTTAAGTTAGTGTTTATCTATTTGGATTGATCTTTGATCTTAAAATAAGTACATGAATTAGTGATATAAAAATGTATAAGCCTACGCCTCAAACTTTAATGCGGATTGACTTTTCTAACTTTGAAATTTAACAAAAATTAAGAAAAAATTGCATGTTTGCTTTGCAATGTATTAATGGACAAGTAGAAATGTCTAATTTCACTCTAACTTTGTCACATTGAAAAAGAAAAGAAATTGTGATTTCTATGTAGTTGTGACTATGATGGTTGTTGAAGTCATTGAATAATGTACAAATTATCCAATTGTATACCTTGCAATATATAGAACTATTGCAAAATGCATGAAGGACGGACACCACTCTCAATTCATAAAGCACTTTCTCTTTGCTTCTTTTATATCATGGCTTCAAGATGTATTTTGAGCCACACTCACTCAAATGTGAAACAGTTCTCCCTTTTTTGTAAGTGGATTTTGAGTGAACTATGTACATTTAGTATATAGCCACTCATTTAAATGAATATATTTAAATACAATTCCTCCTTTTATTAGATTTAAATTTTTTTATTAGTATTGAATTCTTGGCACAAGTGCAACTTTCCTTAGCATCAGATAAACTTGTTGAAACACTAATCATGCACTTGCCATATAAATTAGAGTAGCAATTGAACAACTACAATAAAGTTTTTGCAAAAAGGTGTGAATACATGTGCAACAAACACACACATCACCTACAATGCCTAGTAGAAGTGGGGGGAAATTTTACAAGAATGAAAAAAAAAACTCCAAGAAATATGTAGATAAATACTTTGCCTACAAAAGCAAGAAACCAAATAGTTTATAAGAATTAATCCCTAAATGCCTAAATTGTGTTTTGGGGCAATATAGAAATTTTGGGTAGCTCACTACAAATGGAATTTTTGTGTTTTTTCTTTGAAATTTTCACAAAACATTTGCTTGAGGAGTAGCTTTGAAGCCCAACAATTTTCATAACTTTTGACTACATATGGAAAAAAATTATTGTATAATATGTAATATTCAATCCTTGATGAGTAGTCCAAAAATTTCTTAAAACATATCTTTTTAAAGAATAAAAATTTGAAATTGGTTTTCTAGATTTATATATGTGTGGAAAGCTTTGAATCATTCCATTTTGATCAACAAGCCAAAAGTTATGAGTATATTTTGTTTGTGGGTAGTTATGAATTCCCTACTCTAAAATAAATCTTGAAGTCCAATGTATAATTCAATTTTCAATATTTTTTGAAAAAAATAAAATCATAGGATGTAAATTGTTTACTACAGCATTACAACCATTGGAATTGTCATTTTTCAATTTCATAATTAAATTCTTAACAATTTAGTATTTTGAATCATTCTCTACTTCTTTTTATATACTATTTTTTTCCAATATGTTGTACAATTTCAAATGATGTAAAAGTTTTCAAGAATCTAGACAATTTGCCTTGAAGAATGAATCTAAAGAAGCACTACCATTTTGGACGTTTTTTCATGTAAATGTGACCTTGTGAAGTGCAACTGCCCGATTTTTTGCAGGGCCAAAAAATGGATTTTTGTCACTTCAAATGCTAATATCTTACAATTTATACGGTGAAATTTTTTCTACATCTCAAACTAGATCACTACAAGATCCTATAATTACATGTGGTCCAAAAATGTTTTTTTTCTAAAATTTGGTACTTGTATTAGAAATGACAGTTTTGGAGTGTTTTTGGTGAAAACATAGTCCAAAACATTTAGGGGTTAAGGTAGGAGGTTCATAAACTGACTAGCTTTAAATGCATCCTCTAATTAGAAATGGATAATAAATTTCTTAAAATATCTATCACTATCATTGATGAGATGGATAGGCTTAAAGGAATAGTTTATAGAACTAACTCTCAACCGATGGTACTATGAATGCCTAACTTTTTTATAGTACAAGTACATATACAACCTAACTGCAAAACAACTATATAAATTATTCTCTGTCAACATCTTCCAATACAACTTCATAAAACTCTAAGACATAAAAACCTCAAAATGAGCTAAAAACACATACCACCTCACTCTTCTTCCATCACAACACCAAACAAAGCTTTAGGCCTCTTGCAATTTTTTTATTGGTTAAGTAGAGTGGCTCTAGAGCCAGTAGAGTGAATTCCTTCAATAGACAAAACTAAATATTGGAATAGTATATGCATAGATTTTAAAGGTTGCAGAGTATATATGTATATATATGTCTCTATATGCACCCTATTCATTTGTAGATGTTGTGATTTCAACACCATCAAATAGTGTTTAAAAATTTTTTAATGTGAGTTATGAGGACGTGATTGCAAATATAATGCTTGCAAGACATCTAAATAATGTTATTGATGCAACCACAACCTTGGGGCTAAAACATTTTATTCTTCATGCAAAAGTACAAAGTTTGGCATATTGAACATTCAATGAGATTTTAGTTTCTTCACATTTCCCAACAAGAATTCAATCAAAAGAAGCATATTGAATTTCTTGCTTTGTTTTGTTCAATCTTCATCATTTAGTTATAAAATAAATTACAAAAGGCTTTCGTATCTTATAAAGGTTTTAAAATTAGATGCTGATTTAAATTTGTAAAGTCCTAATTAAATAAACTAATTTAATCCCTAAAGAGCCAAGTTGTGTTTTTTGGCAATATAAATCTTTTGGATACCTCAGTATGAATAGAATTTTATTTTATTTACTTGAAATTTTCTCACAACATGCAAACAAGAAGTATGTTTAAGGCCCAACAATTTTCATAGCTTTTGACTATGTGGTTAAGAAGTTATTGCATGATATGTAATTTGTTTATCAACTAGGATAACTTGGGCACATAATTTTTTTTTTTTTTTTCATAAACAAAAATTTGAAATTGGTTTTCTAGAATTATATATATATATATAGAAAAGTTTTGAATCATTCTATTTTGATTAATTAGGTAATATGTATGAGGTGTTTTAATTTGTGGGCAATTATTGATTCACTAATCTAAAATAAACTCTAAAGGGTATTTTTAACTCAATTTTCAATATTTTTTGAAAAAAAAATCTAATAGAAAGTAGATTGTGTATGTATAATAATGAAACATTATGTAAAAATATGTATATTTACATTATTTAGATGAGTTTCAATATTTATAACATAATAAAAGAAATGACGTCATTTGAAATGGCTTTAAGATGATCCTTTCTCTTTGCCATTATAAACAATTATTAAAAGAAGGATTCACTTGATAGCTTCATCATATTTGATATATTTTTTTTATTATTTAAATTATACTATGTCAAATTGGAGGTTGTTTTTTTTAATCTCAAGATGAAGAATCTTAACTAGAGTGTGAGTTTGAATTTTCTTTATCGCAACTACTGAATCAATTTCTACAGCTAGTGAGTTTTTCATTATTGAATTGACGACTATAAGATGAAACTGGCCCATCTCAAAATCCAAAATAAACTTACTTGGAGAAATGATGGTACGTAAATCTTCAATGTGATGTTCAGGCATTAGTGATTCTATTGCAGGTTAGATGCATTGAGCTAGATATTTGTAAAATTATATTTGAAGAAGGTTTTGAAGGTTTAGATGACGATCAATATTATTGCATATCAGGCCTATTGAGGGAAGTTATAATTATCAATGATGGTTAGAGAGGTTAGTCAACTCTTTGACTGAGGTGAATCGTGTCAATTATATTGTTACGACTACTAAACGCATCTTCAAGTTCTTATATATGGAGTGATATTTTGATTAGAATTCTAGTTTTTTTACCTTTACTAGTCGTATGTTGGTTTTAAATTCTTCATTCCATATTTGGAGTGTTTTTGTAAATTAATTTTGTGTGTATGAAGTTGTACGAGAGAAATATTCAAATACTTTGCCTTCTAGTAACTTTGGAATGATTTATCTTTTAGTTAGATATTTGAAATTAGTCTTATAGTCAATTTTCATAATCGGTGGGTGTTATGAAAGTCACATGGTCAATACATGGACTAAAATTCACTTGAATCTTGAGGTTTAGGTAGAAGATAAGGTGGAGAGAAAAGATAGCACTATTCATCATCTCTCTCGTTGTTGGTAAGGCTCAAAAGTTTGAAGGAAAATTGTGTCTTATATTTTGAGAAGTTGGAAATGAAATTTTTAAAAATTGTATACTTTGGTGTAAAATTTTCAAATTCATCTCATTTGTTTGATTTGAAGTTATAAATCTAAAATTGTACTAGATTGAGTGAAAGAAGGTCTGTTGCCTTTCATATAAAAGGGCAGAGACTTTGACTGGCCATAAAAGTGAAACAAGTCTTTTATTTGCAATGAATTTTCAAAAAAGTATGGAAAAATATGTTAACTTTTTATAGAGCTATTACTCATTGTATTTGAAGTTTTTACGAATGAGTTGAGAGTAAAAGAGTGAAGAAAGGTTTGTTGCTCCATTTTTTTCAAGGCTGAAACTTTAGATGGTTATAGAAATTAGACAGAGTTTTTGGTTAAGTTGAAATTTGTAGGAGAAGTAAAAAATTGTACTAACTTTTCAGAAAGCCATCATTCATCTTATTTAGACTTTAAACTAAACAACAACACCAATTCAAAGTTTAACAATGAAGTAGAATTTGGAATTGGAAGTTGAAGAATTAGAGTTGAGAGTTGAAAACTTGTGTATTGTGGCTTGTAGCTTGTCTTTTCTTGTAAACTTGTTACAGGTAATATGAATGAAACTATTACTTAACTTCATTTTGTGTTGTATATACAATGAAGTGGTATTCATTGCCTAAATGATTGTACTTTTTTGTTGTTCTCATTAGTAAAGTATGATTGCTAGCATTGTAGATTTGAAATTTAAAAGCCAATCTTTCAGACGATTCAACTCGTGGTCTGTTCATCCTATTTTATTAATTCAAAGTTTGTGATTTTTTAATTGTATTTTGATCCATAAACCAATCTAGAGCCCTATATGATAGATCAACAAGTTGCAACTTGACAACAATATAAAAGATTCAAAATTCGGGATTGAAGATTCAACACAACTACAATTTTTAGTTTTTAAATCATATTATTTAATTCAATTTGTGGATTTGTTGTAATAAATTCACTCATATTCATCTTCTTTTTTACTTCTTCGGTTGTTAGTAGGGTGAATTTGCAAGTGACAAGTTCACTTGTTTTTATCATTTTATGACTTCCTTCTTTCCCAAGCCATATTTGGTTGCAACTAAAATCTTTGTGATTTCCCAAACCAAACGCTTTCTATATGACAACACGCTCCTATCAATTGCACACATTAATCATTCAATGATCAATTCAATTCATTCCTTGCCTAACTCTGGAATAGAATCCCTCAATTTTGACCATTCTTTTTGGCAAAGCTTTCAACAATGAGTTAACTAGCTCTAATTCCATGGAACATCCCAATAGAATATACAAAGAAGCTTTAAAGCCAAGGCAGGATGACAAATATAGTTCTATCATAAGGGAGGTTAAGTTAGGAATAATTATGACGATAAGATTTTACACCAGAATTAGAAATCGTGAAATAGACATATTAATTATGTCACTTTAAAGTGGGGAATCCCATACCTCTAACATCATGTCTGATGAATTGGCAAAAATCTATGACTATAAGAATTTTAAAGGTGCAAAGCCTAAAACAAAAATTCTTACTAGTCCTAATTTCAAAGCATTCAATAGATGACTATTTCAATTTGATATTTAGAAATCGCAAAAAACTAACCAAATTTACAATATTTACAAATTGTCATTTCCCACAAATTATATCATGTTGGCCACTTCATGATCAACACCAATTTCCTTTTGTATCTGGTCTGTGATTGGTTTTCCATTAATTATAGCTTTTCTCTTGTATGTAATACTAGATTTAGTAGTGATTAGATTCATGATCCATTTCAATTACTAGAATCAGCCAAAGCACATATTGATACTACATTCCAAAATTGGAATTTTGGCAAAGGTCAATGAGATCCGGGCATTGACTCCACTGACATTGAGATTGCAAAGATGGTGTTGTGCAAGAGGCTCTTTCTGCTACAATTCTTCACACTACCCATACTAGTGTCAATAGTCTAGACAACAATAAGCAACGTTGCCGTGCAATGGAACTTCTTGGTGAGCAATTCATGTGCACTCACAACATACAACACATGTAGTGCAACTTCTTTTACCTCTAAGTGTCCCTTTCACAATGGCACACCCATCTAGTGCTTCACAACACAAGAGCCTATACAATGGAAGTAGTAGTCACAGCATACACAAGAAAAGAAAACCTCACAACTTAATTCCCACTAGAGGAGGATAACAACATTGATCCATTTCTTGACGCCCAACTACAAACACTGAAGTTTACACTCTGCTAAAAAAAAAGATTGGGTTGTGCCTCGACAAGGTAATGGTGCTCAATGTTGTGGAACATGGGCGCATGATCCACGACGAGTGTTCATGTATGGCATAGCCCGAGCAACTATGGACGCAAGAAAACACAACACATTGGGATTGTTTAGATTCTTGGATTTCAAAGCCAATAAGTCGCTCATCATCCTTTGGACAACAATTGGAAGGACATTCGTCTCTCCAAATGCGCTTGCTTACATCGAAGAGAAATTTGCAACATTACAAGTCTCCCGAAGTGTCGTTTGGTGAATGGAATGTAGGGTATGAGCAGCTTGTGAACATTGGGAGATCCAACTTTGTCACAGCTTTAGATCCACCTTTCACAGAGCCTCAACAAAATTGAAAACACCTCTTCCTAAACCCCTATAGATTCTTGTAGATTTTCACAACAATACAAAAAAAAAGTAATCACCTTCAAAATTTTTGCAGCTTTATGACGAGCAACATTCAGAGGAGATTGGCATTTGGAGGAGAGAATAATGACTCAAGGTCTCCGGACAAGACTGCGGTACAATAGAGCTTCTGGAGGAAAAGAGGTTGCAGTGGGGAAGGAGGGAAGGAGGTGGCCAAAAGAAGTCTTTTGGGGGGCAGACAGGGAAGTAGAGAAACAGACCCCTCAATCCCTCAATCATCCAAGATAGGGGCAATGGAGCGGTCAATTTCCCTTGACCCTTGGCTTGTCCCATGCTAACAGTTTAGTAGCTTAGTTTTAGTTCTTTTTTCATTAATTTTTTTTTAATTAATTAAAAATTATTGCTAGAGTTTCTTGTGGGTTGGGAATAGAGTTTGTTTCAAGGCTCATTTTTTTCCTAATGCATCATAGGGAGTTATAGAACTTGATTTGCTTTTGTAGTAATATTAGAATAGTAAAAGAGTAAAGGAATAAAAAAATTTCTTCCTTTGGTAAATGCAACATTTTGCAAACAAGAATTTTTTGCTTTTAAGTTGCAAGGAAGTACGGAGTGAACAAACAAAAACTTTTAGAGATACAAAGGCTTCTATGAGGGTCATTGCAAGAAAAAACACCTGGTTTGCTTAGCTTTTTGAAAAATTGGTATGTATCCTACGCTATAACTTTTGAATTATGAATCCAATGCCTAAAACAAAAAATCTATTTCTAGAGTTTTTTTTTATTGTAATCAACTAATCAAATCTTTTTTTTAATTTAAAAAATAATTTATATTTGAAAATCAATTTTATTCAATAGTCATGCTTTCAAATTTAGAGGTTTTCTATATTAAATACCTATTCAAATTAATGATGTTTTGGTTGAAATTTCAAATTGTTGTGGTAGATAGACATGTCCCTACCAAGGGCATCTACAAAAACATTACCATTTGGACATTTTCTAGTGAAAATACCAAAATACCATTTTAATTTGTAAAAAATAAAAAAAATCAATTTTCAATAAAATAAAAAATTGTCCATTTGAAAAGACTTTATGGTGATAAAATTTGATTAAAAAAATGAGGTCAAAGACATTTCTAATGTTTACAAGTGCACACATGTGAACCCAACGATTGTCACTTGGGCCTTGGAATTTCCTTTTTTTTGCTTTCATAGATTTTTAATAGGCTTCTTTAGTTCAGAAGACCTGAAAAGTGTATTAACATTGTAGTAGTAGAAGTCCCCTACAATTATGGTGTGTTATTTTCTAAAAGTTGGGAAGTGCTCTAAGAACTTTGATTTTTCATTTCTAATGTCTAAATAGATGTCTAGTATGTTAATTAGGAGTTTGAGATAGATTTGAGCCCTAGTAGACAAAGTCATAGAAGACACTTATTTTACTGATGGTTACCTAATTTACTCGAATCCACCAATTCACAAAAAATGTGCATCAAAGATTAGAGAAAGGTGCATCTACATAAAAACATGCCAAGAGCTCAATGGCGAAGTCGGTTTGTAAAGATTCCTTCGTATAAAAATGATTTCTTTCTAGAGGAATTAAAGACAAGAAGTAAAAATTTTAGACCTTTCTACAATTGATGCAAGTAATTGACATTAACATATAAACTTGCAATTAGAATTTTGAAATTTCTTAGAGGTTGCTCAAAAAGTTTTGCAATCTTTTGGATTGCAAAAGATGATTCAATGGAAAGTCAATTGCGTTTACCAATAGCTAAAAATTCATAGAAATTATCTTAGTAGCAATCAATTCCATTAAAAATTAGGATAGTGTATTATAGCTTAAATAAATGCCCGAAAAAATTTCAAGACATTCTGAAACTATTAAGTGCTAAAATTGGCAGTGGCACCAAATTTTAATGATTTTCAAGAACATTCAATGGGTTGATTGGTGTACCAAGTGCATATGGTATTGAAAAGAACAAAGCTTGGACTCTTTTCTTACTATCTTGAACCTTCCAGCCAAACTCGGCTTGTCAAATCTAAAAAAAAAGCAAATTCTAATATTTGAATTTTCTCCTTTTTCATTAGCTTATAATTCGTTGGCTTTTGCTTGCAAAATAATTTGGAAAGTAGGGGATAGGAAGTCTTGTATGCTAATTTGGAACTTTTGAAGACCAAGATGCAATTGATTTTGTATTTGGAGAATTTCTCCAAAAGTTAAAATGATCACAACAATAGTATAGAATTTTGATTTAGCGTTAATTTGGTTTTTATCTAGGAGGAGTTGTAAGTAATTTGAAAAGAGTTGGGGACCTTGGAAATGTGTAAAAGGCCCCTACTTCCTCTCTCTTTGCACCCCTCAATCCTCATTTTGTTTGCTTGGTTGTTTGAGACCAAACCCCATTTTTTTTAGTATTTAACCACCTATGGCCAGATAACCACATTATTTGAGTTTTTGGCATTTGCCAAAAACTTCTTGTTTTTCTTTCATTTTGAGTAATTTTATTGTGGTTTTCAAGCTTTTTCGTGTATCTTATGCCTACTTTAAAGGACGTTGGGTTCCTTTGAGTATTGTTGTCTCTACTTTGTGTTTTTGAATGGTTCAGTTCTTCGAAAACATTACTTTCTCGAACTTATTGCATTACGTGTTTTGTCTACTAACCAATTCTAACTTAGCTTTGTCAAAGAGAAATTTCACACTTGGTTGTTGCAAATATCCCTTAGGAGCTTCGAAGTTGGAATTTGTGGTCATCGTAAATCATTGAGTCATTTGGAGAGGTGATGTTTGTTGCAATCCTCTAAAGTCCTACAAATTGCGTTGTTTAAGTGTTTTTTGTTCCTTTCTAAGCAAAAACTCTAAGTTTTCACTAACTTCCTTGTGTTTTGTCTTAGAAAGTGGTGTTACACCACTAAATAGTGAAGCTATTGCTCCGAGACGAACTCCCAAAAGTATTGTTTGAAGTCCTGTAGAAAGGTCTTGGGTTGGATTCAAGACTCTCAACCGTCCCTATATAAATGGAACTTTTACAAAATTGTTCTAGAATTTGAAGTTAACCCTTCTAATACCACAAAACTATTGTCTTTAGTATCACTTCTTTAAAGTCTATTAGTTGTTGTTACCTTCCAAAATATGGGCTTAAGTCTAGGGACGGCGAACCTTTGTTTCCCCTTGGAATTTTCGCACTTTATTAGCATAAAGGGTCCCCATAAGCAGATCCCGATTTTGGTTTTAAAAACCCAAGTTGGCAAACAATTACCATAGTTTTGGTTTAAAAAACAGAAAGCACCAAGTTTATGCCAACAAAAGGACCAGGCAAGGGCCAACCTCCCAACCAATAAGCCAACTCATCATTCAAAAGGAAGAGGCAACTCATGATCCAATTACAAATTGAATTTATTCAATATATTGAATCCCTCTCATTCAATCTAGTTCATTTAGTTCATCTTTAGGTTGTTTAAAACCCACCTATCTATACATTGGAGACTCCCAACTCACCATTCCACCGCCTATGCTTGAAAACAAACCTCAATTTTCTTACACAAAGTGTCTTAGATACTTGAAACTTGAAGTTAAGAAAGTAGAATGAACTCCAAGTTCAAGAAATTGAAGTAATAGGGAGAAGAAGAGAGACTAACAGAAGCTTAGCCATTTATTAAGAATAAGTTGACATTTGTTTAAAGGTTGACTTTGGATGTAGGACAAAAGGAAAAGACAAAAGAGTGGAATATTAGCCTTTAAAGATATTCTTGAATTTAGTTATTAATTGAAAAAAATTAGGAAAGTTTTTCTTAAGTCTTTGTTTGATTCCTAAACCAAATTAGGAAAGTATTTGGAGATTAGATTTGATAGGATTTTATTCCCAAAAAATATCTACAAAAGAAAAAAATATATATTTAAAAGAAGTGGAAGGGAAAAGAAAAGAGAATCCATTAAAGGACGAAAGCTTGGGACGTCTCTAATTCTAGTAAGAGACTAGGAGTCTACAAAATCAACATCAAGCTATGAAAACATTGTCAATGGAGTTGTAGTGTACGATTGACAACATGGCGGCAACATTTAATCAAGATGGAATCAATGTTGAAGTCACTAATTGAACTTTTCACCAAAATTCTTGCATTTTCACAAAAAAACATTAGATTGAAGTTTGACTTGTGAATTTCAAATTAAGATCAAAAAATTAACTAGTAGGTCTTTACGTAGTTGAAAAATTACCGTAGTATTTTTGATGGATTTTTACCACAATAGTTAAAAATTTATCAAAGTTTATCCTTGGATGAAAAATAGTTAAATGTAGATGAAAAATGAGAAAATCATCCAAAAAAATCTTTTAGGAAATTTTTTAGGAATCTTAAAATCTAGAACAAAATAAAAGTAGAAGTAATTTTGAAATTCCATGGTAAAAAAAAAGTTTGGAAGAATTTTGATGCACCGGTCAATGGTCAAAATTCATTTGTAAATAAAATTTATCAAAGAACTTAAACGTAAGAAGTTCTTATCTTTAAAAAAAATAGAAGTAGAACTTAAAAAGATAAAACCAATTAACACTAAAAGTAAAAGTAAAATCCAAAATTATCTAAAGTAAAAAGAACAATCAAGAATTTACCAACTAAATCAAAAGATAATCAAAGGATAAAATAATGGTGGAATCTCAAAGGAAATATTCTCAAGATTTCAAAACTGGTTTAATTGCAAGGATTGAAAGAATATTGAATGAATTAGAGTAGAATGAAGTTTTAAACAAAAATAGATGAGATTTGGATGAAAGTCAATTAGAGTTGATCAAACCAAATCAAATTCACAATTTAGATAGAAGTTTTAAAATAGAAAATAATCCAAAAATTTGCATTCAATTTCAATAGTTAGAATCTTAGAAATCAATAGATGAAATTTTAGACATTAGATTTAGGACCAAACTTCATCTGTAGTCATCCAATAGGGATTTAGGTCAAAATCAGCCTCTTTATTATTTTGGAAAAGGCAAAACAAGCCCTACAGCTCAATCTATTATGCTTTTTAACTAGACCAACCCTAATAACCTTGTATTTTGGTTGTCGTACCCAAACTCTAATCTGAGGTACTGATTTGGTTTGATTTGGATATTGACATTAGGAAAGTTCAAAGTAGACATATAATAAAGATCCATTGCTTCAAAGGCACAACTAGATTACACGTTATAGACACCTATTAGGAGTTTATATGACAAAAACATTTAAAACCTGGTTGTGTGTATACTTTATTTCAAGGGGGGGAATAAAGTACAACTAGCACATAAAGAAGCTTCTTTGCACAAATGTAAAGGACATAAAATAATGTTTTTTTATATGCCCTTTGGTAGAGACATGTCTACCTACTATAGGAATATATCACAAAAATGTCAACCCCAAATTCTAAACTTGAAAGTGTAACATATTAGTAAAATGGACATTTAAATACAAAATGATTTTTAAAAAATTTAAAAAATAAGAAATATAATGACAATCAAATTAATTAGAAATAGATTTTTTATTTTTGGCATTGGATTTTTAATTCAAAAGCTATAGCATATGACAATAGAGTCACTCTATTTGTGCTGTGAAATAGTTTGGTGTTTCTTGCAATGACCGTTGTATACAAATCCAAAGCAACACCTTGCAGGACCAGAGAAAGTAACATTTGAAAGAGAAACTGGTACTTCCTAAACTCTATTGATTTCATGCAACCTTTTCATGACTGTCCTCACCTCCATTTTGCATGGGCTCGGAAGATCCTTCAATTTCAAATGGTGAAGGGCTTTGCCATGTTCAATTCTTGCTACGGATGCAATATTAAATAGTACTTTCATTTTCAATTAGATTTTCTAAGTATTGTAAGAATTTTGCAATTTAGCAAGTGCCAAACTGCCAATTTCAATTTAAAATAAATTAACTAGTAAGAATTTGAAATTGGAGGACATAAACCAATACATTTTGTGATGCAAGAAATGCAATTGATATCCATTGGAAAAAAATTCATTTTTGTGGGAAGAAATCAATTGGAGAACCTCCAAAAATTTCCCAAACATTGGTATTTACCTGATATAACTCTAATATAAGTCTACTGAATATAATCTATTGAGGAAGACATTAGGCTAGAATCTGTAGGGATTGGTTTGGCAACAGCGAGGTAGTGTAATGTTAACCTTGGAATGCCCCAGGAGCCATTTTGTGGCTTTTGGATGATTTCAGGTGGTTATAAGAAGACCTCAACAATAGATTTTTCATCCATTCTTTTTTTAATGACCCTGTATGTTCACTATGTTGAGTTACAAAGAGTGTCCAATGGAGTTTTTGGTCTATTTGATGTTTATTTCCATATAATTGAGAAGTAATGAAAAAAAACGTATGGCAAAATTTGCCATTTTAGTGTATTTTGGGAAATTGAGTAAATCTGAAATTTTTCCTTGAAAATGAGTAAATGACTTTTTTTGAGTTTGAGTCCAACTAATGAAATGAAGGTCTTCTATTCTAGTTTCTACTCCAATTCGTAACATTGAATATTTTATTGTAATTTGAACTCCAATTGTATTTTTAATGAAAATTAAATGAGAATTATATAATGATATGGAAAATGAATTTACCCCATGATTTTTTTCACTGTAATGTACACACATGGTGAAATATTCAGATTTTTTGAGATAATTTTTTATTTGATATGATTTTTTTTTCACTTTTTCTTCAAAAATTTGCATAAAAAGAAAAATTCTCAAAAAAATTTAAAATTTTCATGAAGTATAGAAAACATGTAGCTTCATCTCTAAAAAATAAAAATAAAAAATTTCATAGACATCTATATACAAAGTGGCAACAAACTAAGTGAGCACAATGCCGTGTGAAACCAGTGGCCATAGGCCCAGGCGTTTCAGAGTTACCGGGAATCCATCGCATCCCAGCCAGTGTTTTTTTTTTGCAGTGTAGCAATGCACCATGCAGGAAATTTAAACCACTATGACAGTGCCACGACACTGGAGTTTGGCACCATGGTGCCAGAAAAAAAACCACCTGAATTCCCATCCGTCCCAAGACGCCTTCAGGAAGGAAGATGCGCGGAGTTGCCGCCTGGAAGTGTGGACAACGCTTGGCTCAAACCAACTGGCGCCAGCACCATCCACTCCCCGTTCGGAATCAATCATCGGAAACCAGATGCCGTGAGCCTACTGTCAAGCGTCAGCAGAGTTATATTAACTTAATGGAATTTTTCAAAGCTTATTTTTCAAAAAAAGAACCTTCCTGCTGACGACATATATGGAATGGAATGCAATGCATGGAGTGCATGCGACAATCAATGAGACAGCTCCACTTTCTGGCTCTCACTCGGGTCTCTGGCCAACTTTTCTGGCTCATTTTTCTCAGTAAAAATACAGGATGCCCATATGAACTGACAAAAGGTTCCCTATCAATCAGCGGAGAAGAGCACCACGTGGAAGGCAATGGCGGAGGACCTGGTATTCGAGAAGGGTTCAACCATGCATTTGTGGATTCGAAGGAGGCCACGTACCCCCTCCGTGGGACCCAAAAAATATCTATGCGGGTGGATCGGAAATATCTTCACTCCTCTCTCATTGGTTGCGATGAAATAAAATAGGAGGAGGTCCAGTGGCGTGCCCTTTGGTCTGCATTGTGGTTTCTCCGCTAAGTGCAACGCAACAGCTGCACACGGATGCGGAAGATTCTCACTACAGACGTTGAGGACTGATCAGTGCAGCCGCCCTCACGATTTGCCGTATTGTCGTTTAAGTCTATGCAAGCAAGCAAGCTACTGTATGAGCAGTGATTTCATCAGCAAAATTACAGCTAAAATTATACAAAAATGTGAAAAATTCAGTTGTGAGCACATTAATTTTTTTTGGCATTTCGCAGACTGTACGTGTTTTCAGCGACTTGATCCGCGTTTGAGAACCACACTTGGGACCACTGCAACTCAAGAGAGATGACACGTAGTCACAGTTGAATTGAATGCAAGGCAACGGAGGAGGATGGTCAGTAATCGGCTTACTGCGGAGGGACAATTAATTGATCTGAAATTAAATCATTTCTAAAGTAGTCACGTATGCTTTGCTTCCTGCTGTAAATCATGAATCGTGTGAGAATGCGCGCACCGACCAGCAATGGAAACGAGTCGTGTACTC
Organism: Pseudoscleropodium purum; assembly: GCA_963969395.1. NCBI lineage: Eukaryota > Viridiplantae > Streptophyta > Bryopsida > Hypnales > Brachytheciaceae > Pseudoscleropodium > Pseudoscleropodium purum. The sequence continues at coordinate 25,408,827 of OZ017795.1, forward strand.
CCTTCATTTCCGAATGCTAGCTTTGAATGGTATTAAATTCGATTCGATCAACACGTGTTGCAAGGATGATTGCGCGCAATGAGTATACATTTGATCGAATGATGATTGCGTGAACCGTTCTCAAGGGTGTGAGAAAGGGCATACAATGCGGCAGTGTGATCGAATTCCATGTAAAGTTGGTTAAGGTACCAAAATTTATAAAATAATCGTGTTCTGAACTCTGAAGTACCTCACAGGAGCGAGTGGCATGCACTCATGTGGGAATTCATCGACCCGTGTCAATTGCAGCCCTCATATCACGTCAAGAACCGGTACCTTATCTGTGTACATTGTGTGCACGGAAAACACATCGGCAATAAATTCATGTCTGAGGAGAATATTAGAATGCTAGCTAGCTTGAAAATGTAGTCCCATCCGGACACTAATTCAGGTTCAAAACAACCTGAGTGTCAAGACACTAGTTATTAATCAGGACTAGTTAGAAGGTGGCATTCAACAGGCTCAGTCTAGTCTCAACAATTACTAGAATACTAAGTACAAACAGTAACAACATGAACTGATCAATCTAAACAATGAATGCTTGTCACAAGAAGAATAGCACTGATTTCGATTCAACATGGATCTCTGGAGGGCAGCCAGGTGCCGTTTTTATTAGAGGAGTGCAGTTTCTACACATGGGGAACCATAAGTATCATAGAAAATTGGCCCATGGAAAAATGAAAATGTAGAAGTTAAGTTATCAAATCCTACGGTCTTCATATCTAAGGTCTAGCTATTCTACGTATACGCCAGAGTAAGTTAAGGTATCGTGAGTAAGATCGAGGATGAGGAGTCGAGGTGGATCCCAGTGTCAACTTACTTCTGGAGTAAGGAAAAAATCTTGCAAGTACAGTACAAGGAGCTGGTGTCCATATACGAGAGAGCAAAATTAAAAGGTCCACCTCTATCCGGCCTGCTCCAATTCGTGCTGAAACGGCTGCTGTGCATCCAGTACTTGTAGTGAAGTACGGTATGAACTCAAATGAAACCCCGTCCGTGAGACTAGTCTCAATCTAAGTACAGTCAAAACTAACTTACCTAATTCACCACACGTCGGTGAGCTAGAAAACACCTGCTGGGAATTTCAAAGAATAGTAATTAATTAACACTAAATTAATATAAGAGCTAGAGGACGGACCGAAACGACTGGTCGTCTCGGTCGCCTCGGATTTTGCAAGAACTTGAACTCGGCCAACATACAGTCAGCAAGAAAAAACTAAAAGGCTACACCTGAAGCATGATCTGTAAACTGGTATAGTTAATCACATCTATTCGAGGGTTGGTTTTCATTTGGTTTAAAATACAATCATCAAGATTCTTGAGCGAGTTCCTCAAGTTCCTTGATATGTGCTTTGATCTTCTTCTCGACGATGGCAATCAGTGAGTCCTTATTCCTTTGCTCGGCGCTGAACATAAACTGCCACACCACTCTCGCTCTGCTTTCCCCTTCTGACATCACCTGAAGAACATTCAGTAGTGTAAATTAATCCATACATTCAATCCATATTCTTCAATCCACACATTCAGTTGTATAAATTAATCAGTGGCAAAACCAAAACAATCGATCGTCAAGGGTATGTATTGATCCGGCCAAAATTCAAATTGCCACCGACGATATAATCTAAGTGGCATTGATGATCAATTGTTTGCTGATCTACAATGTTCTCCATGGATAAGCAAGAGAGCGACATGAAATACGACAAATTGGTGACCTAATTCCTTCCTGGCATTGATCGACACCACACTCATGGCAATTGAGGAGTGAGGGTTTGCAGGCTAATTAAGGTAGGGAGATTACTACATACCTGTACAGCAGATTTGTAGCCGACGGCTATGCCGCTGTTGCCTCCGACGAGATCGTAGGTGAGGATTTTTCTCTGGTGGTCGATCTCAGAGAGCTTTTCGGTCACCCAGAAGCTGGAGTTATGCGCTTGTACGCGGCGCACGCACCCTGGCACGTCGTTTTGCCCCAGAATGCATTCCACCATGCATCGGCGCGGAAATCCCAGCCAGTTGGAGGCGATCGCCCAAACGTTCTCCGCCGAGGTCGCGATCACCACTTCGATGGTGGCGTGCCAATTGTCGTCGGCAGGACTTCTTGTGTTTGCCATGTCGCGCACTAGCTGCTTCGGTCGCTTGAGAATGTTCACTTGCGGCGATCAATGTCCGTCGATTGAGCGGAACCAAAAACACCAATTGAAGCAGCTAGTACGTACGTGTACGTGTGCGAAGATCGACCTGCGGGAAAAGAATTCTCAAGGAATTCAAATGATACAATGCTAGCTCCCACATATCCATTTTCTCAAGATGATATATCCAAGCGACCGGACCGTCGTAAACATGCCGATTCCCGGTCATGCAACTAATTTCCTAAATGATTCTTAGCTGAGATTATGTTGACTGCGACTAATAGTCCTCCTAGAGGGGCAGGATTTATGCATGGTCACCCAAGGCTGTGACCCGCTTGTCGTGCGAGCTGCGCATGTGAGCGATGGATGTAGACGACGTTGAATTTAGTGAAATTCTCCAATAAGTCTCGTTGATTGATGCGACTTGATCGTTTAGCAAAATCAATGAGATTTGGATCAGTTCAGCTCCGTGAATTATCGTCGATCATGCATGTATGCTCTGGAGCATCTGTCGCCCGACCCGTCCACGAGCATGTTTGCGAAGACAGATGCTCACACGCGCTGCCAACTGGGAGATCTCCAAATCCAGTGCAGTTGCGCAGCTCAAACCCCCGGGGAGATCGAGAACGCAACTGAGTGAAGGATCAGCGACACGTAATGGTAGCAGGGGGAAGCGAGTAAGGATCACGATACTCTTCCCCATCCTCTCGCTGGATTCGGAATTTCAGGTTTGCTCAACCACAAGCACCATAACTGAATTTCACGGGCCTCCTCACTCCTTCACAGCAGGGATCCTCATCAATGACATACGATGCCATCAATCTCTTCCACTTGAAACTGGTCATAATCCAAGACTCATTCCTTTCGCAAACCCGACGGCACAAAATCTGCACACGCGCAAGACCACGACGCTGAATTAGATCGAAGTGGGTGAGCTAGCTCAGTGCAACACTTCTGAAAGAGACGCAAAACGTACGGCAATAACCCTTGCAACACTTAAAAACGCGATCTCTTGGCGATAGCGCAGAAATCGATCAATGAAGATTCGGGTCCCGAAGATTGTCGAGATGTAGGTGAAGCCCGCATGGAAAGAATGGAAAGATGGAAAACTCGAAATGGTTCTCCTCATGAAAATGTGCACAATTCATAAGCTAGCAGCATCCCAGTCGTGCAGGCAGTATGAACGAACTAGCTAGCGGGGACTGGACGAAGCTAAAGACAGGACTTGAGAAGACAGGCATGGTGGAATTGGTGTGGTGGCTGGGAACGATGAGGATGACGACGATGACTCACCTCTAGAGGATGACGAAAACCCAACTCAAGAGGATGCGACGGGCAAGACGTGAGATGCGCGCTCGCCACAAGAGGAAGGAATAATTAGCGGCCTTGGCGGGTGTGCTTATATGGGGCTCGAGTGATCGGACGCGCTCGACGGAAGGACGCCGGAAGCTTTCGTCCATGCTCGTCCGAACGCCACTTGGCCCCTCGCCATTCCTCGGGCCACGCAGGCACCCGGCGCTTATATTTAAGCTTTTTGGTGTTTGAGATTTTGAATTTCTTTTGGGTGATGGATGTCATGGGAAAAATGAAACGTTTCACACTAAATTATGTAATCAAGAAATTGATGGATAAGATGGCAATAAAAATTCAAAAGATATTTTGATATCAAGTTATTTGAAAACTAATGTATAAAGGCTTCTTCATCAATGCACCCAATATATTGGTCCAACAAATAAAATAAGATTTGAACAAAATCTTGTGGAATTAAAACTTGAGAGTACTATCATTGGAAGTGCATTCAAAAATATGTGAAATAGACACAATAATATCTAGATTTAGACTTTCAACGACCAAAATAAATCCAATTGAAAACAAAACCAAAGTCAATAATCATAAGAGACTACATTTAATCATGCTCAAATATTTTGAACAAAAGTCATGCATATGGCACATTCCATCCAAAAATATTAAATTGATCCTAGATAAAAAAAAGTCATCTCGTTCCATCTACTCTTAGTGTGAGCCTTCAACTCTTTAAATGAGACCCACTCTATGGTAGTGTGCTCTAAAACCGACCCTCTTCTTCAAACCATCCTCTAGGTGGCTCAAAAATGGATACATGATGGACTATTGATTATGTCAGAGAAGGGAAAAAGTTGGTTCATTGTTTTCCAATAGATGGTTTATATTTTTTTAAAGGTCAGTTTAAGAGCCACAGGTGATCCATTTCTAATTAAGTAGATAGGTGTTCATTAATTTTTTTCAAAATGAGAACTGGCGGGCCAACTACCATCTTACATATGCTAAAAAATCTGAAATAATAATTAACTAAAGCTTCCATTTAAGTTTCAGTGAAGGTCGCATTTAGGAACCTTCTCTATTACTTTTTGCATACCTCAATGCTTGTTTTGGTATAGCCATATCTTTTTTCAGACCATTTAAGAGTAGGTTTTGCGAGGGCTACAAGTCACAAATAGGGACCTATGGCAGAATTCTTTGAAAATTCATAACTAATTCATAATAGCTCCAAAAAATAGGAAACCACTTGGGTTAGATTCCGCATCAATCCTTCTTCAAGCATCTGAAAACCATTAAAAAAAAAAGGCCCAACCGTCCTTAAAGGGTCGCTTTTACAGCCGTCTACCTTATTTGCAATGACTTTTTGTTTTGTTTTGGTGTGAACCTTCAATTCTCTAAAAGAGACCCACTCTATTTGCAATGAGTTTCTTTTTGTTTGTTTTTTCCGACTCCGTACTAGAGAATTCTGCCTTCGGCAGTTTCAAAGGAATGGCGTGCAACTGGGCACTGGTCCTCGGAGGTCTTCCATCTCCGAACCCTGAGAACGCATGCCAAGTGTCTCTCTCCGATGGATTTCTCTTTTTCTTTTTCTTTTTTCTTGTTTTGCACCTGTGTCTTTTACTGTAGGCGCGTTCCTTTCGGGGAGGCTGAGATGATAGAGGGCGGCTTTTGCGGACCAGGGGCGTTCCGAGTTTTGAGGAGGTGTTGCCACGAAGACTTGGGAGGCGTCATCCCCCGTTGGACGAACTGAAGATAGAAAGCTCCAGTTTACTTAACTGCTCCTTTCGTCAACGGACTGAAAAGAACGACGAAAAAGATCACGCCAGGTATCTGTCCATCACGGATGAACGAAAAGAGCCATGCATGGTGGTGCTGACTGACTGAAAAGAACGAAAAGGACGAGATATTTTTTCTTTCCATAAATAGGAAGCTCCTTTCTGTAACTGTAGTAGAATCTGACTTGACTCAATGGAATTAAGGGAGGCAACCCATTTCTCACCCATTTCTGACCATCTAGAGCATCCCCACCCGGTTGCCTGCCTGCAGGCCGGATTTGGCTGGCAAAAGTGCCAGGCCATCCAGTTTGCAAGCCGGGCCGGAGGAGGAGACCCACTCATCCCTGTGAACAAGCTCATGCAACTGCACATGTCCGTCCAACTACTGCAACTGCAGTGTAACTCCTAAATCGAAGTGTGCCAAATTAGGATCCAACATCGAACAAAAGGCTTGACACATTGAAGCAGACCGGAAGAAGTGCCGTAGCAAGTGTTCTTCATGTGTGTCGTATTTGGAAAAGTGCCGTAGCAAGTGGAGAACATCGTCAGCGATTGCGGGAGAGCAAAATTTTTTTTTGTCACACTCTGTTTTGCCAACTGTGAGCAAGCCAAGCTTCGGCTGGCAAAACCACCCCGATTTACAAGCCGTGGCCTTGTTTGCAAGCCAACTTGCTACCCAATCATCTAGTTTGCAGGACGGGTGGGGCTGATTTACAAGCCTACGTTAACAAGTCATCCAATTTAGCAAACACATGGGGATGCTCTTAAGAGCATCCAACCATTGGTCTTACAAAATGCAATGAATTATCGACTTGCAAATGCATAGTCATCCATTTTACAAGCCTGGTGGTGCATCCATTCACTCTTAACGAGCTGTAGCAGTTGAATATGTGGAGATTTGGAATCGAGGAAGTGCTGCAACAAGGGGGTTCAACTTCAAACAAATTGCAGGTACAATGACGGAGTACCAATACAAGTGCCACAAAAGTTTGTCCAACTCGCAAAAGTGCCACAACAAGAGGATCTATTTGTAGCAAGTGGCCATAGCAAGTGGGTCCAAATTTTGTCACATTGTGTTTTGCAAGCCTTGAGCAAACCAAGCTTTGGCTGGTAAAATGACCATGTTTTGCAAGCTATCTCCGAATTTGCCAACCACCTAGTTAACAAGTCATCCATTTGCTAGTCTCCATAAACAAGTCATCCCTTTTACAAGACAAGTGGGGATGCTCTAAGTAGTTTCATGTGTCTAAAAGGTAGGTTTCCTCAATGGATAAATTTTAGCATGTGTAGAAATAGACAATGGGAAGCTTCTATAATATTTCCTAATTTTTTTTCAAAATAGAATTACCATGAATTTTTTAGCAAAATATGTTTTTTTTTGTTTATTTTGGTGATATAGTCCTTCTTCTTTCCAACCAAGGCGGATTAATTGCAATATTAAGAGTCTTGTTGAGCTACTTGTCAACTCAACCAAATTCAAATAGAAAGCAATATAGGTGGATGGAATTGATGCAAGATAGAGATAAAATTATCTTGATAAGAAAATGACTTTAAGGAGCCATTGTTAGTTTTAAGAAGGGTATAAAGTATTTTTGAAAGTTACACCTCAATGGTTAGATCTAAAGCTTGGTAAGTAAAAGAAGCTATCTTGTAAAATTTGTGGTCTACTTGAAATTATCAAATAAATAGGACTAGTGGCTTATAAATTAAACTTGCTTAGTAGTTGGAAGATTTACAATGTTTTTTTATGTGATTTTGTTGTGAAAATATATTTATGATCCTAGCCATGTATTTCATAAGCTTCCTAAAGCTACTCCTAAAAGAGCATTACTTATGTAATTAGAGAAGATACTTTAAAAGTTGAAAAGCAGCTTCTACAAGATAAATCATTCCAAGGGCTATTTATAAAGTGGAAGGATTACCTTCAAGATGAAGCCTTTTGTGAAAGAGAGAATGATTTTCAAAAAAATTACCCTAGCTTTGTCATTGAAGACAATGACTAATTTTGAAGGGGAGATTGTGTCATGACTTTTGTCACAACTTTTGATGGATGAACTAATTCACGATGAAATATGTACTAGTAGACAAGTAGAACTTGCTTGGAGATGGAAAGAAATACCCTATTACCCTTGAATGGTGAATTTGTGCATTACAGTTAGACAACTCTATTTGGATGACAAGTACACTAGACAATGCATTGGAATTAGACAACTTCTAGAATCTAGATAAAAACAAGTGTATTGGAATTTGGAGTTAGATAACTTCAAGTAGAAGATTGAAATTTGGATAAGATATGATTTGGATAAGTATAATGTCTAAGACTTTAACTTTAGTGAATGGTTCTAGATAGAACCAAAAATAGGAAGCTACATGTAGAAAAGAAGTTCTAGTCTATCTTAACCTCCAAAGTTCCTTGACTATGTTTTCACCAAAAACCCTCCAAAACTACCATTTCTATAAGTTTTAAATTTTAGAAAAAAATAATTTGGGACAAATATAACCATAGGACCTTATATTGTGTCACTTTGAAAAGATGTGGAAAAAATTTCAAAGTTTTTTATTGTGTAGATTACAAGATAATTAGTATTTGAATTGACAAAAATCCATTTTTAGGCCGTATATGCAAAAAATCAAGCAAGTGCACTTCATAAGATCACATTTTAATGAAAAAATGTCCTAAATAGCGGTTCTTCTTTAGATTCATTTTTCAAGTTTAGTTGGATAAATGCTTGGAAAATTTCAGATCATTTGTAATTGTACCACATAATAGAAAAAAATAGTAAGTAGCAAGAAATAGAGAATGATTCAAAACTCTAAATTGTTAAGAATTTTGTTATGAAATTAGAAAATTTCATTTCCTATGTTTGTAATGTTTTAATAGACAATCTACAATTCTACATCCTATGATTTTATTTTATTTCCAAAAATATTGAAAATTGAATTGCATAAAGGACTTCAAATTTCATTTTAGAATAGAGATTCTATAACATCCTACAAACCAAAACTCCTCATAACTTTCATTTCATTAATCAAAATGGAATGATTCAAATCTTTCTACTTATATAAATCTAAAAAACCCATTCAAATTGTTTTTTCTAGAAAAATTGATTTTTTCTAATCTACCCAAGTTCTCGGAGTTGAAAAACAAACTACATATCATACAATAATTTTTTAAGCATGTAATCAAAAATTATAAAAATTGTTGTGTCTTGAAGAAAAACCTTGTCCCTATATTGTGTGAAAATTTCAAAGCAAAAAAATAAAAACTCCATTTATAATGAGTTCCTTGAAATTGCTATGTTGCCAAAAAAACGCAACTTGGTTCTTTAGGAGTTAAGGACTAATAGTTGCTATTGATAGTCTCTATTATATAAGATGAAGCTTGAAGGTGAAAAAAACTCATTTTGTAAATTGATCTTTCTTAGTCTGTCTATAATTGGGTGGTTAAGTGGTTTGAGCTCCTTGAAAGAAAAAAATCTTGTTAATAAATATATTTCTTTGTTCTTTATTAGAGTTCATTGTGGGGGACTTGTAACACTATCACACCTTATTTGAAATGTGCATTTTCAGAAAATGCTATTACTAAATACCACTCTCAATACTACTATAAAATAGGACAATAATATGGGATACTATTTCATATTCCACATCATATTAGGTGCTTCATAGCACTACTTGTCTAAATATTAAAGTCTATAAAACTGCCCTAGAGGATTTGAGATTGTTCTCTAATACTATGTGCAAATGACCCTTAATAAGATTATTTCCAAGTTCTTCATTTTGCTATATTATTTTGGATTCACTTTAGAGTAGAAATATTGATGAAATTCAATATCTTGCTCTAGTGCTCAAGGAGGATCCACTCGTAACTTGATTGAAATTGGCCATCTTTTGTAGGTTGTAAAGTAGTTCCAACCTCATTGGAGGGCCTCTATAGCTTGAATGAAATGTGATATTTATTAGGGGCAATTTCAAGAAACACTTGCTGATTTGGTTGTGCTTTGACTATTGACTATTGTACTAAAGAAAAAAATTTAGTTATAAAGAAACAAAAGTTATATATAAAAAATTAGTAGAACATTGAAACTATATACTCTCAAAAAAATTCAAGCCTAAAAACATATTCTATGAACATTATGCAAAAATAGCAAGACTAAAAATTCCAAGTTCAATAATAGATATTTTCAATTTATTTCTTTAGAATAAGCCATTTTTTTAAAAACTTAAACGGGCTTCTAATCAATTAGTTACATCATGATATTAAAAAAGAGTTCTACAATCCTTTGCATTGATACAAAGTTTACACCCTTTGGAGCATGTGTGCAAGATGGAGAAATATTATTTTTAGAATAGCATTGGATCAATTTTTATAATCCTTGTAGATGACCTTAGATCCCAATTTTTAGTTTTGAATTTCTTTTGGCAAAAATAGTTCTACCTCTCCTCCCCAACTAAAGTCACTCTAGAAAGTGACACCCAATTAGGGACTACTTTAAAACAATAATTCATTTTATAGATAAAAAAATTATCCAATCTATAAAATAGTCTTATATACCTTTCGTATAAATTTGGATTAATTTGTAGGTATGGTGCAAAAGTTATGGTCAAAAACTTATTGCCTTACAATGTTCAGGTGACAAAAAAAGAATATAGTATTATAAGTGTTTTTCATGATTGCTTGTAGTGACATAATAAATAACAAGCTTCAACCAAGTTGGTTATACATCCTAGTTGAAGCAAGATGTATTTTCACTAGTAATATGATACTTAGCAAAATTGAATCCTACATAATTGATTCATAATTTTTATTGACCAATAAGCAATCAATTTCGTAATCAATTTGGAATAATTTTTTATTAGACAAAATATTAATGTAACATGTATTCAGGCAAATGGGAAAGATATGGCCTATGAATCTCAAAAGTTTCTTATTATTGTCATTAGAGTGATTTTTTTGGTTAGTGTAAAAACTTAGTAAACAACAATTCATTTGGAAGTCTTAAATAAGATATTAGAGAGTGTAGTGAAATAACTATAAACTTGTATATAATTAGATACTAATTTCTAGTAGATTGATGTAGGTGCAAGTTAAATTCAAATAGTATGTTTTCAATTTCAATTGTCAACGGTGAGAGTTCCAAGCCATTTTTCCTTTGATAACTAAGACACATACATTTTTAAGTTTAGAACAATGGTACAAAACTAAGCTCATTAATAGAGTTGAGTTTTTCCAATTAATTCTAAATGTCTATTATGGTAGTAAAATGTCCAAATTGATCACCAACAAGCAATCAATTTGGTAACAATTGCGCATTCAACAAACTCAATTCTCAGGTACATACACGTACATTGAAACCCATTACCAAAATCCTTCCATTTAAATTCTGGACTAAAATGTAAACTCTCTAAATATGAGAGCAGAAGATCGATTTTGTGTACACTTCAAGAGTTTCATAGTTTATTCACACCATGTCCAAAAAATACATACTTAGAGAATCTACAATCCTCTAGTTTCCGATTTTGCAACCAGATCCAAGGAAAAATTCAAGCAGTTTCCAACTATACTTTCACACGATTTAAGGTATAGACATGTCACAGATCTGGGAGCCAATGGTCATGTGCCGTAAGTCCTGTCAACAGTTCAACACTCCAACGCTTTGATGGTGTTGCGGCTTTCAGTATGAAGAGAATCTAAAGATATACAAACAAGTCCAAAGTGAGCACCAATGACATAGAAAGCCATAGCTGGAGTACGGCATTATAACGTAGTTTGCGCTTCCCAAAGTCATCCTTTGATTGCCCCCACACGAAGTCTGCTCGATGTAGAAGCTGACAAACCTTCAGAGCAACCGTACATCAGACTTCCAGTGGATCACAAAGTGTAGGAAGAAGAGGGGCATGCTCGTCCGACGGAGACGAAGTCGTGAGCAGGCTGTGAATTTTGCGACTGCTCCTCTTCCGAGAGAGGTGCAGCTTGGCCAGGAGGACATCCAGCTTGTAACAACGAAACGGAGCTGCAGCTATGGTGGCGATGGACGTGCACGACCGCCGAAACCGTTTCAAGTAACGAACCACGGGCGTCACCAATTTCCCTTGACGCACTCGGATGGACCAGCATCCTCGCTTCGCAGGATGTTCCTCTTCTTCTTCTGACACTCGTGCCAACCTCATTCTTCTTTCATTGCGGCGCTCCAGCTTGGCATCGATGGAGTTTCTTCTGTCAGGAGCTCGACGCTTCTTCACTTTGGGAGCGCGGGAAGAGAATTCGTAACCGGACTCACGAGACCTTCCCATCTCTATCAATCTGCACAGAAAGTCTCTGAACACAAATAAGATAATGGTTCGTGCTCTTGTGAGTGTTCAAAGCTTTTTGTAATCAATTACAAGAGGTCCCAATTAGAACTCTGTTCGCAGCGTACTGCATTATCAAGGCTAATCAGTAATAATGTGCACTCCGTTAGTCCCTCAACGCAACGGCACGTGTTCTGACTTCTGATATATAGAAGCTTCCTATAATCAATTGCAGGAGGCCTAGGGCTTGAACCTTTCTGTAATCAATTGCTGGGCATCTAAGGCTTGAAGCTTTCTGCGCGTAACCAATTGCAGGAGGTCTGCGTTCCAACCTGTTTTGCAACTGCATAAAAATCCTATTCTTGCGCTAAGCCTGCGGACCTGTGATCGCTATCTAGCCAAGTCAGGCTACAACACAAGGGTCTGGAGAATCCAGTCTCAAATTCCTATATGGTTATGGAGCTTGATCGGAGCGGTAAAGGAAGGGGGTGTTCATCATATGCTTGGGCAAACGACAAATAAGAAAACCTTCGTACAATTGTCGTGGAATGAGGGGAGATATTGGACCAGGAAGAAGGTCCGGACCCAAGTGGCGACGATGCAGTGCGAGGCACATGCACGGTGTAAGGTATGGCAATGAAACTGGGTTGGCTATTGATCATCCATCGCACCTGCTCCTATCTTCGTGCAGCCAGGCCGTTACATTCGTACAGTAGTCAGGTTCGAAAGCTTCCTGGAGTTGCGGCAAAAGAGCTCATTCCATTATTTGATTGGATGCTGATTGGAAATTTAGTTCGGATTGGGATACGGACCTGCAAGAAAAGCTTCGCCCATGACGTGCACTGAGAGTAATATCTGCAACCGCTTTGCAGGGTCTGGACCTACTCTGTCAGAGCATTCCAACTCCTCTGGACAGGCACCCTCCAAGCTGACTCTCTAACGACGTACGTACGGTACTTACTCTATAACTGCACTCTCTTGTATATCGTTTGAATCTGTGGTATTTTGAATACATCGATCTGATTGGACAGCTTTCACAAATTCATAGGGCGGGCCATTTTGTATATGCAGGTGAATGCAATGAGAAGTTCATTTGTTTCCTCCGGTATCATCCGGCATTCTTGTATCGGCCAAGTTGTGAACACATGTGAACAATGCTAGCTAGTGTAAAATGACGCAATCAATTCAATTCCCGAGAGTGTTGATCAATTCTAAATCAAAACTCTACGCTTTTTTTTAAAAAGAAATTTCAAGTGAAAGACAGGACACAATATAATCGAAGCATATGAAAGAAAATCACTTCATAATAGAGAACTAGGAGAATTGGTTGGGAGGGTTGCTTAAGAATACATGTAGAAGCCCATCTGTTACGCTTTTTTTTATATAAATTTCAAGTGAAAGACAGGACACAATATAACCGACGCGTATGAAAGAAAATCACTTGATAATAGAGAACTAGGAGAATTGGTTGGGAGGGGTTGCTTGAGAATACATGTAAGATAGAAGCCCATCTATTCCCCCAAAGTATCACGCAGAACGGGCTTAGTGTGCAAATAATATACTAGATGGTTATATTCATCAAAACGGCAAATCTTAACGTAGTGAGAGTGTCTAACTTGTGACATTCAAGTGCAGAAAACGTTAAATACTAAGACTGACACAGATCTGAGGTTACAGACGGCCATCTGCGTGAAAAAAGTGCCAATTTCTTGAAATTTTGCCATATTTTAACAAAATAACTGAATGAGTTCACATCCAAGACGGATTTCCAGAAGAAGTGCAACTGACTCTTCTGCTCTGTACTGCACAACATGGATTGAGTACAGAAATATGCAAATGTTGCATAATTATTCACATTTAATGGACTAGAAACTGTCAAGACATTCCACCACGGGAAGTTGGGGACATTGGTGGTACTGTACAGTACTGCCTGATGTTAACTTAGTCAGGAGTAGCCCATTCAACATTGTGGACCATGAGCACTTGGGCACCATGCCAGCACGGCTCTGCAAAACTGACGACAGGGTTGTAGATCGTGACCTTGTGTGAGGGGATGGAAAGAGTGAAGGGCAGGAGTGCAGGACATGGTGTCTCCCTTGCCTTGCAAGATTACTGCGCGGATTTCATTTTCAGCTTTCCCGGCCCAGACAAGGAGTAACTTTACGATCTTGACTGGAGAGATATCTGGGCTTACTTACAAGCAGTACCAGTGATCCCAGAACTAGCCGATTATAGAATTCAGTGGAATATGCTACCTTCAAGACAAACAAGCATCAACTTTGGCTATCTTGAGAGTGAGTGGCATTAAAAAAAAATTTGAAAGAAAGGATTTTGCAAGTTGTAAGGGATGATTGGGAGAACTATAACTCAAATTTAACTAAAGAGATGCTAATTCCAATGTGGAGGAAATAATAAATTAACTATCAAATTCTATTGATTGTTGAAATCTTGGCTAAAATCTAATTTTTTCAAGAATTTTTTTCCTAAAGATGTTTAGCTATTGAAAATTTTTAATAGCAATGGAGTGAAATTGAGCTAATTTTGTGAGCATTGAGCAATACCGGACCGGTAAAATGTATGGAGCAATAGATCATTATGGGCAAAATTTCATTCATTCATCTAAGTTTTTGAACATTCATGTTGCTTTGAATTTGTTTGGGGTGATTCTTCAATTCAAGTTAACCCAAATTATGTCACTAGAAGCATTTTGAAGCTCATTTATCCTAAAGGATTTGAAAAGGTAAAATGCCCAAAGCCGTTGCTAGAAGCTTGGAAGTCTATTTTACAATGGGGTTACAACATTGTAGATGCAAGTTTTCGATGTTCACCAAGATTAGGATTTGGTTTAAGGCATATTCAAACTTTTTTTTTTTTTATTAAGTTTGGCTTTGCATTTGTCATATCATGTATTAAGATGTGCCATATATTGCTTAATATTTTCCTTTCATCCCCAAACAATCAAATGTTCATTGATTTAGCTTGATTGTGATATGAAGGCAACATTGTGTGAATAGAGAGGGAAGTAATTGGGAGTGAGGACTTATTCTTAGGTTGATTGAAAAATTATTTAAAAGGTTATCTCAAATATTATTTATGACACTATTGGAGCAACGATATGATTGATTCAACTCAAGGAGAGTCTATTAGGCACATATCAACACTACTCAAATTAAGCAATATTTTTTTTGCTATATATAACATCAATGCAATAATAAATTTACAACATTATTACATTGCAACCAATGTTTTAGAGATTGGATTGATTTTGATTTGTTGACTCAAGATGATTTACATTGCAAAATATTAACCCATGAGATTGCAATTCAATACAAAGAGCATTGACCATCACTTTATTCAAATGAATTCCAAGAGTCAAGTGACTCTTCAACACCAACGGACACATCTCTTATTCCAGAAACCGTAACACGAGAAGAGAATTAGAATTCCTTCAACGGAGGGAAGGAGCTCGAATTCCCGCATCCCAGAGATGAGCACGACGGGCTGAACTAAATTAGGTCACAATTGGGTCAAGATTAGGTCGACAGGAAGCACCAGCGACAGCAAATGGTGCGACCGGGTGGTGGAGTGTTGAACAAGGGCGCGGCACCCAGGAGCACTCGTCATTTCGGGCGCCAGTTTTACGACCCGCGGGACAACATTGCGGAGCCGCCCGAAGCCACAGGGTTTCTGCGAGCGCGACTCAATTACAAGTACCCTCGGCCATGGAAAACGCAGGATCCGGAGGTGTGGCGCCACCCCGACCATCTGCTCCCTCTCATTTACCAGCCACAGGGTCCCCCGCTGAACAAGTTCTTCACACATCTCTGCTTCACTCGGGACCACGTTGACAAAAAGCAGCCGGAAATCATTCAGGCCAACCCTCACCTGGGCCGACCCAAGCCTGGCACCAAATAGAGTCATGCATGGCTCATCGGCACGGAGCTTGCACTGGTAGGAGCCTCTTCTTGCCAATGTCGTTTCGGAGAACAACAACTCAATCATCAGAGTCTTCGAGAGTTTTCGCTAGTACTGGAGGAGAGCCAGTAATGTGCGTGTAGGACATAATTCGGAGATGGTTGCGTGGTCGCATTCGTTAGAATGGCGTGATCCAGAGGGTCAAAATTGTGACATTCGATTGCATAAAGCTCTCAAAACTAGCTTGGACTGATATAGATATGAGGTTCCTGATGCCAATTTCTTGAAATTTAGTCATTTATAAAGAATATGGCGATGTTGAGTGCATTCTGTTGCTGCTTAGATCGATATATAGTGTACACAGGTTTGTCCAGGACTTGGTCTGGTTTGCACATACCGGTAGCTTGTCAAGCAGTAACAGTCCCGTCTGCCATTGAGCCATCTCGCTAGAGCAGTTGCAATAAGGAATGTGCACGCCTAATCGTCCCCTGAAATCTGCATAGAACGTTCACTTCAAGTGGCGATTCTGGGTGCACATTCGTGAGGAGTGGAACACATGAAGAGAAATGTATTCATTGGGTCTGATAATCACTTGCAGCATGTAGAAACAGTTTGTTTATAATCGTAAACGAGCTCATAGTTTATACGTACTTGTGTACTTGAACCTTGTGATCCTTTAATACTCGTGAGATTGTGGAGATGGAAGGTACCGAGGAATTTTAGAATGGGGAAGAGATCCTTCGACAGAAATCGAAGGACTCTGTTTACCTTAGCGACATCGGCTTTATTTGATTTCAATTCAGATATGCTTGCCTTTTTCGGTCTGTCGAAGGAGAGAGGAGTCAACACAGGCTACTCGTGCGATGAAAAAAGAAATTGAGAAAGTTCAAGTTTGAGTAAGGGATATGTAGAGAAAGCAATTCCGCATGTGTACTTCCAATGTGTGCTTTAGCTCCAGTGTACCTTTCCACCAGTTTGAGATTGTGGAAATTCCCTCAGGGAACTGCACCTAAACTGACGATTCGAATAAACTCTGGAGCACCTTGCTGATGCGAGAGATAACGAAGAAATTTTGCAATTTTGAACACTGGCAGTTGTGTATGAATCAAAATCAAGCGACATTCTGGAGGCATGATAAATTACTCATAAATTTTCAGAGATGACAGTTTCAGGAAGCTATATACGTAATCCAAAATCCTACGCACACTTTTCTAAAATATTCATAACATCAAACCATTGCCTTAGCAAGAGGTTAAATCGAAAGAAACGTCATCAGAAGCGTCCCTTCAAAGTTAGCATTGGATAGTTGACAGAAGGTAATGCAATTACAAAGACCACAAACTAAACAAACTGTGTGCGGTAACATACGAAATGCGGTATGAATCTCGAATCAATTAGCAAGTAGCCTGCGATTCCGACTTCCTTCGGGAGTCTCTCATCCGGCAGGTCACAATTTAGTTTACATCGCACCAATGCGGGGTGCACAATTCGGAATCACCATCATCACCTTACTCCATCAAATTTTCTATCAAATACTCTACTTCTGCCGTCGTTAACTAGCGAGAGATCATGCGGGTTACGTACGTCCCAACTGAGCTTTGTCACCGTCAACCGAAGAATGCGGGCATGCTCGCTCAAAATTCGGAGCTGTTGTGAAAATCTAACTCTAGCGAGCTTAGTACTTGAGCTGCACGTTGCTCTCGTAGAGCTTGCCCGGCTCGAAAAATTCTGGAATCACATTCTCAGCCGTGACGGCGTGTCCGTTGAGCTTGGACACGACGCGGACGTCGTAAGGGCCCTTGAACGCCCGTCCCACGGTATAAATGAGCATCCAGTTGGCTCCCCAGTTGTGCTTCGCGGGCTGGAACTCCTGACTCCCTCCTTGCCGAATCTCCACTTTCGCAATGTCACCAGGCCCGCCTATGTACTTCACCGCAAATGACAGCCAGAAGCCTGAGGACCCCGCGTCCAGCTTAAAGGCGAGGTTCTGGTTCCCGTAGTTGCACGGCACGCGTTTATACAAAACCTCGGTCAAGCCGAGGTTCCGAAGCGCGCCGTCCTTGCCCGGGAGGGCCATGTCGCTGATGGCCGCGCCGCTCAAGTCGAAGGCGGGCTGGGTGGTGCTGCAGTAGGTCCCCCCGGGGCATTGGTCCGTGATAACTATCCGCGTGGGCTGGGACTTGCATTCCGGGTAGCGACACTTCACGTCATAGCACTGGCCGCACCCCTGGCCGCCTTGGAAGATGGGCTCGTTGCCGGCAGCAATCTTGGAGCCGTAGGGAGTCCCTACGAGATTGGTGTAGCCGCACGCGCCGCCGCTGGAGCCTTCGCCGTGGGGGTCGCCGTACCAGGTCGCGTGACCCGTCATCCATTGCTCGTTGTAGCCGTTCGCGCCAAGTTTGATGTCGTCGCACAGAGCCACGGGGAAGAAGCTGATGGCGCCAAAACTCATAGCCACCATGGACACCAGAAGGCCCCGCGACAAGGTGCTGGCCTCCATCATAATGATGAAAAATGGAGCTGCCGGTCGATCACGATCGAGAAATCGCAATTCAAGACAATCAAATTCAACAGCGTCAGCTGAGAATTGCGAAGGCAGAGTTCGCTGTAGAGGGGTTGAGCTCCCGCCTGCACTGTAATACAAGCTTGGATCGTCCAAGTGAGGAGGACTCGGTTGAATCTGAAAATCGGAAGCATGCTATTGCTCTTAAGTACTAAATTCGTCGTGAGGGCAGTCCTCCAGAGGAGGAATTAAATGGTCCGAGCTGCGTCCGCAACGTCCGTCGGTGAGGAGTCATCACCCCGAAGGCGAAGCCTAGGAAGTGGCGCAGGTGGACCCCTGTTGCAAATGTTTCCCAATGTTTCTACCTCCAATCTGTGATACATCAACTAAAATCTAAAGTCAACAATGGAGAACTGACACCTGTGAATGAGCACCGGAGCCACCTCCAAGGACTGCCAGTTTGCCGTTTTTTGCAGTCCAGGCGAGGGTCCTGCTCTCGTATTGCTATAGAAACTTGCCAAATGATATGTGCAGCATTCTAATGGCGACGTCATCGCGAATGGGCGGTGGTCCCACTAGAATTGTCACGCAAATCACGACCTGATTTCTGGAGGCTAGCGGATGAGTTTGTTCCATTTTCCGACGTTTCACCTTGTCACCGCAGGTGCTGGCGTCGGTATTGGAACAATGAGCTAATTAATACGAAGATTGGTGGTGCCAATCGTACACTTGTATGAACAAAAAGCGACACAATTCTCTAAAAAATGCAAGCACTGGAATTATATTAAATTTGAAAATGACGTCTTTGTTCAATTCTTGACGTCTTGTCAAAGCTGGTACAAGGTTAAATAATAGAGCACGTCATCACCACCGACGACTAACTCGTCAGAGTGGAGATTGCGAAAATGATGGCGTTAATTAACTGCTCTCTGGCTGTAACCATGAACGGTTCGGGAAATTATTATTCTAAATTGCGGTCTATATTGTATGCTGACCTGCCGGTTTCTTCTCGAAGAAGCGGTTTGCTTGGTTTGAAATTTGATGATTCACTGAGCAGCTGCCGTCCTCTGAGCGTTCATTTCGGCCTTCACTGCTGCGGCTATTTGATCGTAGGCGTCACCCCAGGCCGATTTGAGCTCAGGTGACCAGAGCTCCGGTACTCCCATCTCGACTGCATACAATATTGCTTCCTTCACAATCTGCGGGAGAGTCAGAGTAAAATAGATTAGTACTGATTGGGTTCCATCGCCAGAAAATATCAAACCTGGATCATTCTGCTTCGGTACAAATCCAAACCTATAGCAGTTACTGTGATAGACTGTTACCTCGAATTGGTCATCTGTAACTCCAGCTTTGATGTGCGTGGCAGCCAACTTCTGCAATCTTGTATCCAGTGCTTGGTAGATCCCCTTCTCTCCCAGTTGCACGGCTGCATCTCCAGTCTGCAGGAATCAAAATAGCTTATCTGAGAACACGAAGTTGCAACAATTTGTAACATATGTGCTCTATCTCGGTCTGCTGCTGCTGCAATTTTGAGGCTCAAAAGGAATCGCGCATCGAGCTGACTCACCATCAGGAAGACGGAACGAGCGTGATTCTTCACTTTAGGGTTTTCCTCAAACGGGATTGTCGAGTCCCGCATAAACGAATACATCGCCTTCGCTCCTGGCGCAATTTCGAACACCCTGGTGCATTCAAACTCAGCCGCCGTCAATACTTTCGTTCCATCTCAAAATCGAATTCCAAAACAATCAATACAGATTGATCGACTTACTTTCGAAAGAAATTGATTCCGTTCCGTTGCGCATCCTTCTTCAGAATCTCCCATGACTTCTTCACGAGCTCCTCGTTCTCCTTCGAATACACCTTGGTGGGTGTCCCCAATGCCGCAGCTCCTTCCGCTTGATGGCTAACTTCTGGTGGTACCATTGCGGTATATGTATATATGCCTCACTCACTCACCCTTGACTACTCTTGCAAGCTCGGCCGATCCGCTGTCTCAGTACGTGCTAAAAGCTTGTAATGATCTCTCTAGAACTGCTGTAAAATGAAAACTGAATGCAATGATCTGAACTCAAGTTGGAATTGGCGATGAAAATGGCAAAGATTTATACTGCGCAACTGAATGCCATAATCCACTGAAGGTGACGGCATTGCTCATGGATGTGACGCTTGGGGATCTGAAAAGCCAAGCAACCTGCAGCATAATCGAGCAGCTTCGGAGGTGAGCTGCGCTATGTCCTGCGCAACTTCTGAAGGAGAATAAGATATGACAGTCAACGCTTTCCATTCGCCACTGCACACTGGTTCATTTTTTGGATTCTTTTTATGTTTTGTTTTTCTTGGGGGGTGAGGGCGGGGTGGGGTGAGGATCTAGCTTACTGAACTGCAAGGGATAGAGGCAGCCACACGCCATGGTCAACATCAGGTCAACACAATTCTCAAGGACTCCTGCCTCGTCATCAATGGCGACGCGCAAGATTGGTGGATGCATGCATTTGTAAATTCCAAATTAAGTTAAGTTACATGATTCATGTATCATGCTTGTGAACTCTGTCACTCTGTCTTTTGTATTTAGGGCATCTCCGAAAACGTCATCAGTGGGGTCACTTGGTTAGAGCATCTCCAATTCTGTGGCACTTGCGTGCTGAAAAGTTCAACTCAATTATCTCATCAAAATAGGAATGGTTCTGTCACCAATGTGATTGGCCAAAAACCAACAATGAGATTCTTATTTTCATTGGGCACTTTTTGTCCTCTTCAATGCTTCAGGGTTATTTCTGAAGTTCCAATTCATTATAATTAAGTCTTTTAGTGTGCAAAAGTAAAAAAGAATCTTCATCATTAATTATACAAAGATTAATCTTAGTTCATTCTTTCGAAGAAAAGTGCGGATCAACATTTTCTTTGATCCAAGTCCCGATTTACTTCTATGTAAGTGTACCTAAAATGTTCCTTTAACCTTGTAAGAACATTGTGGAAGAAAAAGGTTCAATGGATGACTTAAGCACTCTATATGGTCAAAGAGGGGCTATAATGTAAGATTGGTTATGTTTTAGGTAATGTTATTGAGGAAATATGTATGTGGAATATTTGATATCAATGTGATTAATACCAATAGTATTCAAAGTTTTCTTGACTACAATTTTTATATAAGCTTATTGAAAGTATTAAGGTAGGAGATCCATAAAGCACTCAAGCTCTTAAATCACTTGCCTCCTTAAATATACATTGTTTGTACATGTTGCTTTTTTCCATTAGAAGATTTTTGGGGCCTCTAGATGCCTAGGAGTTATCACAGCTTGCAAACGTAAGAAACAGGTTTGACGTAGCAGTTTGACGTGGTCAAGACCCTGCCACGTCATTGACCAAATTTTTCTTTTTTGCATTTGGAGACTAAATTTTTATTTTTTTATTTTTTAAATTTATTTTTATGAAAAAGAAAATTATGACAGCGAGCCATTCCCCTTGCTGCGGGGAACAGCTACAAGGGAACAAGCCTGAAACAAGCTTCTGGCCCCCCCAAAATTCTTCTAATGATTAAACCTGCAATGAACAAATAGTTTATATTTTAGGAAGTGGGCGATTTTAGAGCCTATTGCATTTCAACTTCAAAAATCTATAACTAATTCCACAAAGCTCCAAAAAAATATGAAACAACTTGTGTTAAATGCCAATTCAATTTTTTTTTCAAAGAAAATTGCTTAGATAATATTTGAAGAAGTTCCTCTTTCCCAAATTCAATTTTA
Source organism: Pseudoscleropodium purum (assembly GCA_963969395.1). Lineage (NCBI taxonomy): Eukaryota > Viridiplantae > Streptophyta > Bryopsida > Hypnales > Brachytheciaceae > Pseudoscleropodium > Pseudoscleropodium purum. The sequence continues at coordinate 25,430,527 of OZ017795.1, forward strand.
GCTCTTAATCCCTAAAGGACCAAGGTGCATTTTTTGGCAACATAATTTTTTTGGGCAGGTGCATGTGAGCGGAGATTTCTATATTTTTGGCCCAAATTTTAATAGAAGGTGTGGACAAAGAATATCTTTGATGTGCACAAATTTCAAAACATTTGGAAATATGATTCAAAAGTTATAGCCTAATATGTGGTTCGTTTCTCAACTCGGGTAGTTTAGGCAAATCTTTAAAAAATCCCTTTTTTCAAAAATAAAAATTTGAAATTAATTCTCTAGATTTATATATATATATATATATATATATATATATATATATATATAAAGCTTTGAATTATTCGATTTTGATCAATGAGTGAAAAGTTATGAGGTGTTTTAGTTTGTGGGTGATCATGGATTCCCTATTCCAAAATAAACTTTGAAGTCCTTTATTGAATTCAATTTTCAATATTTCTGGAAAAAAAAAAAAAATACTAGGTGAATATTGTTTATTACAACATTACGACCATTAGGATTGGCATTTTTCAACTCCGTAACTAAATTATTAACAATTTAGTATTTTGATTCATTCTCTACTTCTTCCTACTTACTATTCTTTTCCTATGTATTGTACAATTTCAAATGTTCTAAAAAATTTTAAGCGTTTAGCTAACTTTCCTTGAAGAATGAATCCAAAGAGTTGCAACCATTTTGGAAAAATTTTCATACAAATGTGACCTTATGAAGTGCAGTTGCTTGGTTTTAAAGGGCCCCCCAAAGGCTTTTTGTCAATTCAAACGCTAATATCTTGCAATCTACACGGTGAAAATTTCTGAAATTTTTTCCCACATCTTCTCAAATTATCATACTACAAGATCCTACGGTTGGATGTGTCCAAAATTGTTTAAATTTTTTCTTTTTGGATACTTGTTCTAAAATGGCAGTTTGAGAGAGTTTTTGATGAAAATATAGTCAAGGAACTTTAGGGGTTAAATGTATGCTTAGAGGACCTCTTACCTTATGTAGTGCAGTGAGTGAGGGTTTACTTGTGGCACCTCTACCGAGCTCCTTCAGTAATTACCAAAAGGGTTTGCCTGTTCCAACCTTTCTTTTGTGAAAAAATAAATGTTAATGAGAAAAATTCATGCGCATCTAAATTGGTTTTTAGCTTATGGCTTCGTCAAAAAAGTTCAGGAATTGCTATGCAAACACCGCTTTTGTCGATTAGGGCGTGAACAGGCGACTTTCCTGTTTGGGAAGTTTGGAAACCCATGATCTCGAAATGGCTTGCGTTCGATCGAGAGTGCGAGACCTGAGGGGAATTTTAGCAAGAAAGTTGAGAGAAGTCGATCTCCATGCTTGGACGAGGTGCTTTTGAGGTGATCTTACCCCTGCATTGTTGACGATTGTGGTTGTTTTGAGCGGTGCAATACTTGCAGAGGTATGAGATGAAGAACCTGGTGATGCAGCGGCGATTGAGCTTCTGACGAGGTTTAGCAGGCAGCTCAATTGAATGGTGCCGAAGTTGAGATGATTTTCATTATTTACTGGTAATCTTCTCAATGTGCGTTTCTTATGATCCTCCAATTCGCATTGAATTGATGATCAAGTTGGCGAGTGTACTGTCGGTTATCTTCATCACGAGGGTGGGAATCCTGTTCTTTTCCAACTCTTTATATTACTTTCATATTGTTTGAATGCGTGAGAGTATTTTCTCATTACCTCATTGCAAAATTTGAACGTGAAATATTGAGGCAGTTTGAGATGCTCCTTTTGTGAAAGGGAACTAGCTATGAAAAGCTTCTAAAGGATGTGCCGACATAAGGTGGCGAGACAGACAAAGTGTGTACGAGGTTTAGGGTTAAGCCCTAAATCCTAAATCTAAGTTTAGGGCTTAGGGCTAACCCTCTTTCAGATTATTCTGCTATTACATGTTGAGCTTTCTAGTGGGAATTGCAGAGACCATCATATGACGATTCAATTTGCACCTGCAACTCATCTGATATTATTGTGATTGTGATGTTCCCTAAGAGGATGAAGTTGATTATTGTGGATGGTTGCCATCTATTACAGAAGAATTTTGAATTTTCTATTACACTGGAGCCTGAGAACGAGGTCCTTCTTAGGAAGACGGAATGGGTGGTGCAACAACGGAACCAAAAGATAGTCGCTGTGGTGGAGACCAGCTTGAATTTAATCGTTTCATTTAAATGGATCTCAAGCCACTTCAGGGTCACTGCATTGAACCAATGTTTGATCCACCAGTATGATCCTTCGCGCATTTGTTGTTATTTCAGCGATAGAGAGATGTTTTTATCTCTCTAAGAACACCATGTACTATGGGTGTTCAATTTTTAAGTGGGTGAAAATTAACTCGACCCGCAACAATGATGTCCAAATTTGTAAGTTACTTCGTGCTTCCAAGGTGGTCAAAAAGTGCGACACTGAATTTGAAAAATATATATTACTGTGACCTCTCGTACTTACAGTGGTTAACATATGGTGAATTGGTGTAAATCTCCAACGAATCATCTAAGAATCACTCAACGACTAAATCCCAACTAGACCTGTGAAAGTCCATCATACTGAGTGTTGCTGATGGATGTATCCAGTATACGCGTTGTGGCTGACTTGCAATAAACCAGGTTGATAAAGTTGTTTATTGCAGTGCACTCCTGGCCACAGACCGAGAGTCACCTCTTCTGACAAGGGCCAGCAACGCGTTGGAACTCCTGTGAACGAAACGGAGTTCTCGTCAAAGAAGTAAAATGCACAATGTGCTCCGATATGGTTCTCCATCACTCCTTTGATTTGGGTAATTACTCTTTGCCAGTAAGTAGTATAGAGTCTTCCACTTAAAGGGGTTAGTTGTGTAGTCTTGAAATTACTCATAACTGCCCTTGGGAACTTCACGTGGGACCCGATAGGAACCAAAAAATTCGAGAAGAAGTTGGAGGTATTTCTCTCCAGCGGCTGGAGAAAGGGAGGCATGAGAATCGCTGTTGAAGTTTACTTTTGGTTCTCCTTAGCATATTCGGAAGTAAGTTTTCTGCCCCCAGTTTTCTAGAATGACTAAAAAGTATTTGGGAATTGTGCACTGGAATATCATATTTTCTGCATGTATGTCTGGCCCGGTTACGCTACGTGTCATACACTCCTTTCCTATGATATCATGAGTTACAATATCAAAGTCACCGTAGAAGTTTCACAAATTTGATATTATAAAAAAAAATCTGTTTTCACTCTTACCAGTACATGGGAGGTAGCGATGTGGAATTTTCTAGGGTGTGCATGCACGGTCTCATTAGCTCAGCTGGTTAGAGCGTCGTGCTAATAACGCGAAGGTCACAGGTTCGAGACCTGTATGGGACAATGCAACCTTTTGTCAGAACCAGCTTGTCTTTACTTTTACCTCTTGCCTTTGAATCAGTGACAAGCATACTGGGAATATTCGGCGAACGCAAACCTTGATGCTTTCTCCACCTCGTCAGTGCACTGTCCTGTACATTCTAAAGCTTTCATGTGCTCTTCATGTTAGGAAGACGATACTGCTGGCGTCACTTTTAGCTTCTTGACGTATATGTTGGAGTGTGATGTTTGGGTGATCAGTATAGAGCTGTGGAGAGATCACTTGTGCCAAACTCTCTTGAGATTAGATTTCTATGAATTTCTTATGCATTTTCGAAGTGGGAGGATGTAGACCGCCATTGAAGGGACAGTAGACATCCCCATTTCTATTAGAAGATCAGAGGCTGTAGACGTTTAACCAAGTCATGCTTACCACTTGCTAATTGAAGGCCAAACTAGTATATGAATAGATGAGTTGCTGTTGGTAGCAGAGGCCAGTTAAGAAGACGGGATCAGGTTTTGCCTTTCAGTATTTTCTACCTTAATTGATTCGCGTTAACTGGGTTGCCATTTTCTGGACGCCCCCATATTTTTGCAGTACCATCTGTATGGAGGATACTTAGTTCTTGATGGGATCATTGCTGTAACGCTGATGGTTGTACTGTAGCAGATCACTTGCAGATAACGCACTGACAGAACCGATGTCTTGCCTCCTGTGCATCCAGTCGAGTTAGATTTTCGGATACTTTGGGGGTCTAGAAGGAATTACGTTGGACAGGACATGCTTGTTACAATTTTTACAATTTTCCAGGTAATTGCTACTACCAGTCAGTTTTTTCGGACGAGACATTTCTGTATTCTTTCACGGTCATTGTTCCCACAATGACACTTCCAATATCTTCTCAGGGGCACTTGGAGAACAAGCACTTGTTCCGACCACTGCCAATTTGATTGACATTTTCTGGAAGAGATGTAAGTCTAACATTCCTGCATATGCCTGTTGATATGATATATACACGAGACCTACAATTTTTCTCTTTCTTGATTGCTCCATGATCGTTCAACATTTTTGATATCAACTTGCAGTTGTTTGTCCATAATAACAACTTCTGTGGCAAATTAATTTCCTTCTGGTCTATTCGGCACCAAGTGCTTGCGATTCAAGGAAGTGTGGAGAATTTGGGAATACCTTAAAATATCTAAATTCTGCTTTGAAGCACTTGAAATGGCGTCCCACAAAGTCTCTATTATGGCAATTATGCTGAAATCCTACTTGTTTCCACAAATCACTATCCAGACTGGATGCCATAGAAGCCATAATGTGACACCTGCAAATAGTTAAAGCTCTAATCAAACCTGTGACAATCCATGTCCTATGCATGTGCCTGCTGGAAGTAAGAACACATGAGAAATTGGTTTACCACACAATTTATGGCCATCTTTGTTCTTTGACTCGTTTCCACAATATTGGTGCATGCAACAATGGACTCTCACCTAGAGTCTGGAGTAGTTTTGGATAGCAGCTAGTCCAGAACTGATGCAGCTTGACATTCATCTGTATTCTCATACGAATCCTAAACTTTAATATCTATACCAGTCCTAAAAATTAATACCTTTACTGATCCCAAATTTTAGAGCTATGGTATTTCAGAAAAGGCTCAAATAGAAAGAGGAACGGTTTGAAGGCTCTTAGTCATGAGGAAGAAAAGTGACTTTGGTCACCAACCCTTGTCTTTGGCTTTCAACACATACTTAAGAGTCAAGGTACTTTAAAGAAGTATCTCTAAATTCCATCTTGCCTAGCATGATCATGGTGTGGTAGTATATCATGCAATAAAATATTCTTTGAAACAACATTTTCATGACCCCTTGAAGACAATTTTGTAGGCTTGTTGTAGCCTTGCTTGTCACTTGCTCAAATTTTACAAGTTTTGTGAAGTGGGTCTCTTTTACATAGTTGTTAAAAAAAATGATTCACTAAACCAAGTCAACATGGTCATCTACTTACTCATTTTTTAGTACGTGTAAACTACTAAGGAAACAACAGTTTTGAACTATGAAGTTTGAGACATTCATCATTTGAAATCATTATTTCCTCTAGATTTTGGAACTCTAAGGTTTCTACTTGGGCTTTTGATTAGACAACCAAAAGCCCATTTGAGTTCATTATTTGAAAAAATACATCTGCACTCTACACAAGCTAATTTCAATTAGTGTAAGATACACTTATTCTAGTGATTTTTAGGTCAAAATTGGTTTAGCTTGTTTTTGAGTTGATTATAAGGTGCCTATTGAGGCATTATGACTACAACTAAAATTGAAGCCATGATCATAATGATGGGACAAAGTAAAATAGTAAAATGAAGTTGGGACAAAAATTGTGGAATGAAGCCTAGATGAAAATCAAATGGAATTTTGAAGTCACAAGATTGAAATTGAAGTAGTTCAAAAGATTTTGAAAGAACCATTAAAAACCTTTAGGATTCAATTAATCTATGAAATCAAAGTTGAAATTTTTTTTAATTAAAAAATAAATAAATACATATAAAAGTCACTCATTGAAAGGTTTTTAAACCAACTAATAGGGTCCGGATCTTTGCAAATGAGGTTTTTGTATTGACAAATATAGGGTCCAATAATGGCTAATGGTCAACATACACTTCTAATGTTCACTATGAAAAGTTCACAATTACCAAGACATCAAAAAGACTTTTAATCATTAAAGGACAAGCCTATTACTACTTTTTCAAACTTCATTTGCAAGTTTAGGGTTGAACCAGGTCTGGCCTTCATATAGTATTCTTTTCATTAATGAATTTATAGTTGCCAAAACTTTAGTTATGGTAATGTAATAGCATGTTTTCTATTATAAAATTTATATTTTTGGAGGAAAGATTTGAAATTACCATAATAATATCAAGTAAGTAAAGGAAACTTTTTATTTATCTATATTAGTCGCCAATTTAAAAATAAAATGTCAAAGAGTCAATCTTTACTTCAAATTCCATTCAATATTCCTATTTGTGTAAAACAAGTATCAAAGTTCTAGAACTTGAAACTCCTTGTATTTATAATAAATAATTTAAAAATAGAAATAGAACAAGTAGCATATTAAAAGTGTTGTTTTTACATTAGTAGTTACTTCTCCTTTTGATATCCATCTTAGTCTTTGAAATTGATATAATAATGTTTAATGCTAAGTCAATTAAATTGAAGCAACAACAAATAATCCAATTGTTTTTTTGTGTAATATACAATAGTCATATATATAGAGAGAGTTGAGGTTTACTTAGTTTTTAAATTTAATTTAATAAATTTAGCATCTATGTATAGAAGGTGTATTTTAGGATTCAAAAATACATATGAATGGAGAAGGTGAAGTTTGAAATGGTTTGATTGTTTTTGTAAACTCGAAAAATTCAATTATTTGTATTAAATATGTAGAAAGTAGGAATTTTTGTGATAGCAAGAAGTTTTATCCAAATATATTATGCACTTAGAACAAAGGATATGGTATACATTTTCTTACATACATTGAATTCAATAGAGTGTCAATAGTAAAAAGAAGTTCAAAAATCCAATGTCAATTTTTCTTATGCATTGACATATAATGCAAGAATATTTTTGGAGTAACAATTTTGTACCCCATTCCATGAAATTATTGGGGTATAGCAAATTTGTTTTTTTTATTGGTAGTAAAGGTTTTGCATACTTGTGTGTGGTGATTATGAGTGCAAATAGCAACCTTTGTTGTATATGAAGTATTGTATATTCTTGAAGTGTGCCATCCATTCTTCCAAAGGCTACAAGGACCATCCTTTAAACATAGGTACAATAGATAGATTCAATTTTTATTTTTTTTATTAGTAAAGGTTGTGTATCTATCTACAAGGGTAGGTCAGATTTAGGTTGCAAAAGAACTTATGTTGTAGAGGAGGTAGGGGTCTAAAATAGGTACTATGATAGCTAGTAGTAGAGTGCAAATTGAATTCTTCAAAGATCTAATAAGTTTTGTGTAGATACATCTATAGGCAATTTTGTTAAAATGGCGGTATTCCAGATGCCATTTGTATGATGGCGGCTTATTTCGAATGTCATTTGTACAGTGACAAAAGAGAGTTTTCTACCGCATGGGGCCACAAAACACTGTCTTGTGTGTGCATGGAAGGCGTAGGCATGCTGAATTGCTTACAAACCTACGAAATTCACAACTCCGTTATTTTTTTTCCAAAAACGATTCCATTTTTGTTGAGATTTTCAACCTTTTGCCAAAATAGTTTCCGACCATTTTAATAGAATACTGCCATTTTAACAAAATTCCCCATATCTATGTCTATATTTGTAGGAACCTACATCCCTCAATCTTTAACATTATTTTTAAAGTCAATGATTAAGAAAAAATTTGAAATTGACATTAAATTCTTATGTAAATGGTAAAGTATTGAATATTTTTTTGAATCGTAACCTATTTAGAGGTTGCATACTCCCTCTATCCCACTAAAAACCTCTAAATCAAACACAATTCATGTACCACTAAAAGACTCTATTTACTGATTTTGACCATTCAACAAGCATTTGTTGTGTTGAACAAACTTGTCTAGGCAAGTTAAGCAACCAAAGAGCATTCCTTTCCTAGCAAACTTGGCTTGGCCCATATGAGGCACATTGTACTTGTTGCTTCTATCTAAGTTGTCTTAACCATGCATTGTTGTGAGGTGAGAAAGTTGTTCAACTTCTCCACCTCAAGGCCCTCAGAATACTTTGATTGTTGCAATGATGAGGTCATCTATCATCTTTTGCTCAATTTGATGTTGCATTGATTGGATACTAATAAAGAAATCTAGGTTGAGGACATTAATATCTGGGTGAGTAGCATTTGAAAGCCATACTCAAATGTGATACCTACCACACAAATTTGTGGTGCCAAAACAATGGCAATGAAGCTAAAGATTTGGCATCGATCTAAGTGATGGTTTAAGGATGTTTGAATATGTGTACCACTGGCTCAAAGACTAAGAATAGAATTAATCCTTTGCTAGAAAAAATATTGGAGGTTTTTAGTGGGATAGAGGGAGTATTTGCTAAAAAGGTCGCAAACAGATTTGTTTACTTTAACTTGATGCATGAGTATATCAAGATGACAAGCAAGTGAGAAGGGATGATGGCCAAGTCACTTGACTTGCTCATGAATTCAATATGTAAAAAATTGATTTCAATTGAAAAAAAATTATACTTTGGCTTCACTGTGCTATCAACGATAAAGTCCAAATAGAATCCTTGTCAAAAATCGAAATCAAGGAGGAGTACTCATGACCGTAGAAATCGAGAAATCCTGGGTGACATTGACGCTAAGAGATACTGCAAGTGACCTTTCTAACTGGATAACCAAAGCTGAGTCGATGAGAACGAAGACCTTGAAAGCTGGTCAATACGAGTAAAGTATGTCTCGAGTGTGTCAAAAAACACCCCGGTTGGTTGGATGTTTCTCTCCTAACAAGTGGGTCACGAGAAAGGAAAAAAGAGAAACACATTAATCAATGATTCTCGCAGGCGAGAGAAAAGGTAGCATTGGAATTAAAAGAAGCACCGGGTCTAGCGGAATGGCATTTAGTGAGACCCGGTTTCCTCATTTAATTCGATACCGAAGGAAGCTTAAATCAGTGCCCAGATCAAGGGGAAGTTGTCAGGCCAGCGATCGAGCCAGTTCATCGATCAGACGCAAACAGAACAGTGCCACACTCTTCAAGGCCAGGATCGGAATGCTATCCTGAGTACGTTGTTCACCTTTTTACTCTGTGAATTTATGGAGCCGGATGTTTGTGGACGATCTGAATTCGAGGACACCTTTTGGTTAATTTACTGTAGATTCAAATGGACTAAATCTTGTGAGAAGACGGATGATGAGAGTTTCCGTTTTTAATTGATGCCTGCCTGCTCTGGCTGACTGGATCCATGGATTCTAGTGTCCCTGTCTGTCTTGAAGAGCTGGAATTGATCAATTGGCCTTGTCTTCACATTGTTTGGGAACATGATCTCTTCACATTTACAACAACTTTGCGCGCGCGACATAAATCGCAGTCGACGATCTGATTAGAGCATCATCGAATCGGCCGGGCTTCGAATCCGTCAATCCATCAACTCGATCGTGGAGGACCAGCAACTGTCGATCGAGTCCAGCGTCACTGTAGCACCCTTATTGCAGTTGTGGGTGGGTGGGTGCGACTCTCCAATGCAAATGCAGGCTCTCTGTGTGCTGCTGCTGGAAGAAATCCAGTCAGTGGGCATTTTAACCTTGAAACAAAAAGGTCTTACGAATGATTTTTCTTGAATACTATAGAAACAAAGAATGCATCTACTCATCCAAGAATGCGATCATTTTTTCCTTCCCAAGGTAGTAGGTCCATAAACCGACCATTTAAGGGATAAAATTGATTTTTGGGGACGCGTAACTTCTTGAAATATTTTTCAGTAAATTTTCTGTGATAGACAAGTGGAATTGGCATCTAACCCAAGTTGTTTCACATTTTTTGGAGCTTTGTAAAATTAGTTATGAAATTTTGAAGTGGATATGGCATAGGGCTCTAAAAGCGTCCACCCCCTAAAATGTATATTGTTTGTACATTGTTGAAGGCTACAAAAAGCAACATATACATGCAATGTACATTTATGAAGGTGGGCGCTTTTTGAACTTCCTACCTTACCTATCACTAAGGTCTTGTCTTTCAAGGATTAAAGCAAGGTGGCAACTATAGGTGGACACAAAGGAAAAGTGGGGAGATGTTCAAGAGGAAATCACTTGGAATGCCTCAAAGTTTGCCACTTGTAATTGACAAGCTTTTTAGTGTTGAGTTCCACACTTAGTAAAAATGATAAATATATTGCATGGGAGGCCATATTTTTTAGAGTCGTAGTAATGATTAATCAAGTGGTGTACTTGCATTGAATCCGATAAATCTCAATCTATATAGTCTCTACTTCCGAATTCCAGTCAACGTGTATAATCTCATAGTGGATTGATGATGCTTTTACAAGCTACAATAGCATTTAGAGTAATTACACCATTGTTAGTTCACATCAATATGTACATAGCTTGAATTTCTCATCTATATTTAGAGAGCCTTCTAATTTATTAAAGCAAGTTATGTGAACCTTAATAGAACTTTGATAGAATAAGCTCATGAAAACTAAGTCCCTTCAAATACCTTGAATTTAGGTTAGAAAGCTAAAGTCACAAAACCTTGCAGTTTCATATATGCCCTAAAAAAAAGTTAGAGAGCCTTATCATAGGATGAAAGTTGCAAGTGCGAGCATTATTTGAAACCACTAATACTAGGTTAATCAACACATCTATGTGGAAAAAAGACACTTTTACTCAAGGTACTAGATTTGTGGTAGTAGACATGAAGACAATATTTGAAGTAGAGGATTGAATTTTGATTATCACACATAGCATGTCAAGAGAAATAACAAAAAAAAACACTTTAAAGCCTCTTCATCACATAAGATAGCACCAAAAAAAGGTTCTCAAATTCTAAAGATTTTCAAAATACAGCCCATTCCCTTACATTTTGAGGAAGCCCATAACTTCACTATTCACGATGACTTGGGTGATTAGCCTCAAATGTAGAAAAATAAAAAATAAAAAATTGCTTCAATATACAACTTTGAAGTTCCCTAAGACATGTAATTCTTGCAAGTGGGAGATGATGGGTCATAAGGCCGTTATGTTACAATTTTGGTCATGAATGACAAAGGACTCAACAATCAATGTAATAACTGCAAAGCCTTTAGATCAACTCATGATAAACTTGCATTGCTATTTGTAAGGCCTACTCTTATAAAATTTGCATTGTAGAATGTTGAAATTAACACCCTCAAATTTCATATCTATATTTGAATAACATTCCAACTAAGATCACAGATACATTTATGTATAGAAGGATGCATCCACTTGAGGGGGTTCTATTGTATGCAAGATCATTGGCCTAGAGGCACGGGTGAGGCTCAAATTTGAGGAACAATGACCTTACATTATAGAATGCCATAAGTGGATGTGTCCCACAATGTTTAGCAATAGGCAACCAATTATGCCAAGTAGGTGTAATTATGATTTTATAGTGTCAAACACTATTATATGCATTTTATAGTGCTTGGTATTATCAGTGATGACAAGCTACAAAAAGCAAATTGAGTGAGTGATTTTAATTCTAAAGGAGTAATGTTTGGCTAGTGTTGACCACTCCAACTTTGCCTTGCATATATGTAATTCTTGTCAGATTGGTATTTCATTTAGTTAACAATTTGGAATTTGGCTAGGTTCTTGTAAAGTAAAATTTGAATGGATCTTTCAAAACTTTGACAAAAATGTGTAAACAAACACATCCTTTTTTTAAGACTTAAAAATTCAATTGGGTGCCCAAATTAGATATTATGCTATCTAAAAAAATCTAAAGAGTCTGGACAACTTTAATTAAAAAAAATTCCAAAACCCTGATCTTCTTATAAAAATTGGTATATATTTAATTAATAGATATTGTATCCAACTTTCAAAAGAAATTTTCACTAACAAAAACATGGTCCTAATAGACTTGACTTTAAGATTCAATGATGAACTTAATTTGAGGTGGGTCATAATATTGAGTTTATCTTAAGACTATGTTTTTATTAATATTTTTTAGTTAAATAATTTGCAATCTTTGTATTCAAATTTTAGAAATTTTTCCACATATTCTAATAGTCATCTTAAACAATTTGTATGGTTGATTTTATTTATTAAATGCTTTTATTTTGTAAATGTATTAAAAAGTGGTAGCTTTTCATAGTTTATGATTGAAACATTAGCCCCAATTTGGTAGGAATAAAGACAATGTGTCAACCTTCTGAATTCATTCTAAATAACAAAAAATATAATATGTGATCATTATAGTTAATTTAAATCAATAATTTAATGCTTAATAATTTAAATAAATTTATAGATAATTTAAATTTTAAAATTTGTCTTTCAAAGAACTCATACTTATCTAGTAATTTGACCCCCCAAAAGCATTTTGAGATGCCCACATCCTTAAAATGTTTAGAAACTCTAGTAATAAGGTAGACAATTGTATCAAAGTTAAGGGCCAATGATATCAAAATATTTTGTAAAATCACATCCAAGTAAATTGTCTAGTTTTTGAAAAAGGAATAGAGTTTTCATATGCATTCTATTATCTATCATGTGACTATTTAATGGAATCTAATATATAATACAATATGTATAATATAAAAACCCAAAGCATTGGAAATAGAAGCTAGGTAAGTTACATGTATGTAGTACAAGCAATCCTCCTCAAGTATATTAAGCTCATTGGTTCTAATATCATCATAAAAGGTATGAATGTTTTTTTTAACGAAACGAATTGTTACCACAAAGAAATTAATTAATGGTGTTTTTTCTAAATGCAATTATTACATTCTTGTATGCACTTCCCTTTTTTTTAGTATGTAACAAACATATTTTAGTTTAGGACCCAATCTTATATGAATAACTTATAGATTACTAAATTTGAATCCAATCTTACATTGAAAATCATGCCTACTTTAGTATTTAGGTCTAAGTCAAAGGGAGGAAGGAGTGCCCATGCCCCATGCTACTTGAATCTTTATGGGTAGCATAACTTTGTATGATAGGCAACAATTGTATTTTAATTTGTTTCTGTCTAGCTAGTGCAAATCTACAACTTTAAAAAACACTTCAAAAAATAATGTACATAATTCAATTTTAATTTCTAAAGACCCTATGTGACATTTTCAAAGCTCTATGGGAGTTTAATGTCCTTTAAGGTTTAAATGCTCAAGCATTTTGTAAAAAGTAAGAAAAATTTATATAAGAAGTAAAATAGTCCTATATACCTAAATTATAAATTTCAAGCCCATTAAAGAAATAACACAAATATCATGGCTAAAAAAAATCTTTGCTTTCTAAAAGTTGGGAACAAAAAATAGGACAAGTGTTTTTTTACCATTGTCCATAATTTGTCCCAAAAATATATGAAGAGAGAATCTTGAATCCTATTTTGATTTCTAATAAGATCCAATAAAAATTTGAATAGTTATACAACAAAAAAATTTCAACTACTTATTGTTTGAGTAATTGATCTTATTAGAACTTTTTACCTTGCATTCTATTAAATTTGAATGACTACTTACTAAAGTTATAAAAGATAAGGCAATTCTATTGCTTTATGCAACTAAAGTAATAACATCCATTCCTACACCCCTCCGCAATCCCAAGCTTTATTTTTGGATCCATTTCTAACTTGTTAATAATTCACTTAAGGTGAAGTCCACTCACCTTTTGAAATATTGATGGACCTTCATCCCTTAAATTCCTACTTTTGAAGAATATTTTGGACAAGTTTAGATATATAAATAGTTGTTTACTACCCTTTCACTTCAAACATTCATAAATTTTTTTTAAAAACAACATTTTGAGATAGTTTTTTTCCATTTATTTTTCTTCCAAAAGCTAATCAACACAAATTAATCAATTACAAGTCTTAATGAAATTAATGATAATACTATGGAGACGATTTTTTAAAGGGCTAAGAATGGGTTGGTTACCTACTAACCTTATAGCATCTTTAGTCCTAAACAATATATAACACCCTAATTGTATTTTTAACTTTTGAATGTTGTATAAAGTAGAAGGTCCATAAAGTGCCCATATAAAAGCTGAAACCTAAATTAGAAGAGGTGAAACTTCTTGAAATATTTTTTAGTAAATTTTCCTTGAAAGACAAATAGAATTGGCATCTAATCCAAGTTATTTCATATTTTTTCGAGCTTTGAGGAATTAGTTATGAATTTTTAAAATTGAAATGGCCTAGGGCTCTAAAATCGCCCACCGCCTCAAATGTAAACTATTTGTACATTGCCGGTACAATGAAAAAGCAACATGTATAAATAATACATTTGAGAAGTTGGGTGATTTTAGAACCTAAGAACTTTTAGAACCTCCTATTCTAATTCAAATTTGGAATTTGTATCACAAGAAGCACATCTAAAAACCCTTTGAGTCCTGCTTTGAGTTGGTGCAAGAAAATTCAAATTTAGACATTGGACCACTTCAAAAGTAGAGATAAAACTCAGAAATTATAGAGTTCGTAGCAAAACCATAGTTACCAAAGCAAAATTTATCCATTGATACTCCACATTGGGCTACATTTAGAGTGTCATGATCAAATTTTGCTTTGGTAATCATGATTTGTCAAAACTTCTATAATTTTTTACTTTTCCCTTACTTTTGAAATGGTTTATCCAATATTCAAATTTGAATTTTCTTATCCCTATTCAAAATGCTTTGGGATGTGCTTCCAATGATACAAATTTCAAGTTCAAATTATACACCATTCAAAAGGTAGAAATACAATTGAAGTGCCATGTAACATTTAGGACTAAGGATGCTCTTAGAAGGACTCTTTATACATTGCTTCGTAATGACATTCCAATATTACGTAGATACGTCCGTAGCTTAAGTTAGATCAGCCTAATTCACCTGGCAGCCATGAATTAGATCAGTTTAATTAGATTCCTGAGGTCAGAGAATTAGATCAGTTGATGCTTTTGACTCTGGACCCTGGAATGTCTGGAATGGAGTTGAAAGTCAGCATCACGAAGTTAAATGAATGTAGATACCGTACCGATGTAGCACTCACTTTGAATACAACTTGTCTAATTCGATTCAGACGATCATGCGGATGGAGGCTAAGTTACTGAGCTGGATTCTGGAGTTGGTCAAGATTCTCACCTTCGCCAGCGAATTCGTAAAAAATGAACAGGAACCCTATCCCAATTCGATCGGCAGTTGGCAACATCTGAACTTGCGGCTCCAAACTTCGAAAGCATTTAAGACGCTCATCAATGTGGGAACATGGAGTGCCTTGTTTCCAGGAGCCATGTGATTTCCGTCTCAAATTCTTCCTTACCGTCAAGGCCAGATTTCCCGGAAAGCCTTTCAAAGCAGACAACCGGATGCTTATGTCATCCAAGTCAAGGACGAGATTGACCCATCTCGGGAATTCAAAGAGAGCCGCGCCGCTGCCTAGAGTCTTGTTAACTCGTGTTGTTGTCAACCATCGTCGTAACTACTACTTTAATTTTTTTCGGCAAGTGGGGGAATACTTGTGTAGAGACTATGTGGGGGCATCTGCATTGTAGTCAATGGATACTCATTTTCCTTGACTCGCATAGGGAAAGTTTCTGGAATTGTTGATTGAGGATTCTACCGGTTGCCATGCCTGCAATAAGGGAGGCGTAGCGGATTAAGTTGTTGCGTATCAGGAGAGGAATGCCGTGAGATTTGTACTTGCTACAGTTCGGGAGGAATGATGGGGGCGTACAAGTTAAGTCTAAATGGATCTTTACCGTCAGATAGCAGTCGAGAGTCGTCGAACGGAGGCAATACATCTTCGCGCGTTGGGAAGCAGAAGGATTCTCATAAAGGAGGTCATCGCCATAAATTCTTTCAATCGAAGCGAGTGCAGGATCTGCAGAGTCCGCCTCGACATAGTACAGCGTGTTGTGATGGATTGTCAGCGCGGCGGGAGTTTGAGCGGAGATTGAGTACGATTGTTCCTCTTCAGGATTTTCAATGCATGGGCCACAGCTTTCGCTCCGAGGACAGTGAGAGTCTTGCCATGTGGGAGGAAAAGGAGCAGCCTGCGTCAAACGATCACGGGTGGATGAAGCTCACAAGGTCATCTTCGCGGTGGTTGGAGGCAATGCGGAAGTTTGACACTACGAAGCTCACGCCATGGCGGAGCTCGCCAGTTCATCCTAAGACCTCTTTGGATGGACAGCGGCTCTCGCTATCCGACAAGAGAGGAAGCATGAAATCTTTCCATGAATCTGCCAAGTCGCCATGGTACTCCAGTGCCACGAAAAAGATTGGCATCGGAGAGAGCCAGTCAGTGCGGAGTCCCGTCGGAGCCTCCAATTTGTCGCGACAGAGTAGGGAGCTCATTCCGTCGAGCGGGGACCTGTTGATGTCACCTGCCCGGAGTGGTGATCTCAATAGATCGGTCGGCAGCAAGCATGGAAATTCCTCGAGAAAGAGGGACACGCAATCCATTACGGATGAAGCTCCCAGGCTATCTTCTTTTCGGGATATGTCGTCGAAGCCTGAACTCTTTGTAAAGAAAGAATGTCTGGTCGATGGCGTCACCTCGGGAATTCCTGCAGAGGGAAGAAACGATGTTCAAACCGAAGGAGCTCGTAAAGAGGTGACCAAGAATGCAACTCCATTTCAACCGGAGACAGCGACGACGAATACATTTGCATCAAGGAATTCCGCTGCGAAGTCCATGGAAACATTAACACCTGAATCTGACATACTATCCGATATGACAAGCGCAGTTCAGGAGGAATTGGATGATGAATCCGCTTTGGCACCTGTCAAAGGTGAAGCAATGGTTCCGTTCAATCGACGGGAGAAGGAAGCTGCTGCGAAGTCAGAGATGCTGGCTACGGAGGTTACATGTCGCAAGACTCCTCAGTCTTGCCCGCGTTTGGTAATGCCATCTTCAGAACAAGATGATGACACATCACCGTATGAAGCTTTACGACAAAGGTACATCCTCAAGTTGGAGAGCGAGCCTTTGGACGGAAACCTTTACATAATCCAGCCACGGACACCAACTGCTGCGTCTCGAGTGCAAAGTGTCATCAGCAAAGGCAAGGAAGCTGACATAAATTCCCAGTCTTGCATATTGAAGTCGAGGTCGTCCAACGATGCTGATGAAGGTCATTTCAGTCGGATGGAGACATGGTCGACTCCTGATAGATTGTTCGCATCGCTCCACGAAAAGGGTTTTAGGTCAACTCGGCCAGATTCGGGAAGGCAGAGAAATCTCGAGGATATTTGGGAGTCGTCGTCACCACGAAGCATTAACTGTGGACTGGCAGACGAAGGTAGCCTGCCATCCTCGAATTCGTCTCTGCGGTCCGACCCTGAAATGCTCGCATTCTCAGCCCTGCCAACATGTGCATTGCAATCCAAATCGAACTCAGGCGCATCGTTTGATCATAGCGACTTCGAAGTTACCGGTTCAGGTTACAACCTGAACGCTCCTAAGCCCGAAGAATCACGACGTGCGAGTTTATCTTTTCGAGACTTCGGTCCTTCACGACCTTCGCTCGAGGATGCGACTTCCAAACTCGACGCAGCTGCAGCTGTGAAAGAGACTCCAAATCCCAATCTCCTCGGAAGTGAAGACAACAACCAAGCGCCGTCTTCACCCCAGAGTACTTTGACTCCCGAGCTTTGGACAACAATGTTTCCCAGCAATGATCAAGAATCACCCGCGCAACCAGACAGTCCCTGCGCTGCCACCGAATGTGAATCTGCATTTACGCTGTGCAGTACTCCGCCTGTGAGACGGCTTTCGTATGTATTGCCATCCGAGTTAGAAGACCGGCAGGTGTCATCTGTCGTTCCGAAGTCGAGACCTCGCCATGACGATGTCACTGCTCGCCTGGGTCTGTTCTCTCCTCGCCGCTTGTTATCTAAGTGTAACGACGGTGTTTTTTCCAACCGCCATAATTTTTTCGTTGCTTCAAATACTCATTCTTGTCCTCATGATGACAACCTTGGTGACCGGTCTCCGACTTACGAGTCCACTTTGGAGTTGCTGACGCTGGAGTTCAAGGAGAGGAAGTCCAAATCCAAGTCGCTGTTCAGCAATCGGCGTCACTCATCTGCTGATAGCTCAGATGCACCAACCATGATGGTAAGCCCGCTTCCTTGCCATGTCCACATACGGTTTAGCTTCCTTTCTCAAATGGTTATGTAATGTCGGCCTGCTTGAATCCAAATTCTTCAACTGCAGCACTTTAAAACTTGGACGTGAAATCTGCATGCAGATCTCCATAAACAAGGCCATGAAAAAGATTTTGTTGAAGTGCACTGTGAAGCGGTCCAACATGGAGGGGAAGTCGAGGATGGAATCTCCTGTTCCCGACACACTCCCGCCGGCTGATTTTCACGTCACCGAGGTACTCTTTCCTTATCAGATATCCCTCACGATTTTGGTTTTACTAATTTGAAAATAAGCACTGTAAAAATCTGCAGTTTCATAAGATTCGCCTGAAACAATGTGATGACCAATCTCTCTGTTTTACAGGTAAATTGAAGATCGAAAATATGGCCTACCACCAAATATGTACAGCAATTGCGTCGACTTAGCTCGTGGTGACGCTTCCAAAACAAGAATCTTAAACATACTCGTCTAATGATCGTGTTTCCATGGATCAACATCCACGAAGATTGATCAATCTCTTCAGTATCATTCCTGTTGTACAATCCCCATTGTGTACAAGCCCTTTTTTTCTGTCATCTTTGAGCGACGATGCTTGATGTTTATGATCGAGTTCGCATCGACAACTTTTGTTTTTCCAAGCTCCCGCTGGACGCCGTAACAAAGCTACAGATAGAATTAACCATGAGGCTTGTGAAACTTGGCTCCATCAGGCAGTGCATATATATACATATACATCATTGGCTATGTACAATAGGACTCAGGGATTTGATATGAAAAACAAGTACAATGTAGAGTAGACTGACGCACCTTAATCAACTTTTGATTGGTCTTCTGACAGAGATAAGTGATTTTGATAACCGTATTTGCGAAGTGGTTGTAGACGTATGCCTTCAACCCAATCGCTGAGATTGAAAGCAACAATGTTAATATGGAGTTCCGCTTTGGAATTGCACAGAAAGTTGGCAATTACAACCGATTGTGACGAGTGAAAGTTCCTCCGATGTTTGCGCTCACTGGTCTAGCCTATTGTGGCAATTGGAAACATCTTTGTACTGTACAATAAAGACTAGAGACATTGAATCTTCTTTTGCAGTACTAAACAGCTAAGCAACTCCAACATCTTTCACACCTTGTGCCATTTCTGCTACGAATAGCGATTTATACATTTCTTAGCTCGCGGGTAGAAAATTGATGACGAAAACTTGAGAAACACCTGTCGAACTAATCAAGCTAAACCATGTAGTTCAAGGCATGACAACGAGAAATTAACTAATCGAATTGTTGTTCAGTCACAAGAATTCGTCTGCGCGCTGCAAAATCCCCTAGCCTACAGTAGCAATTGGCAATTGTACAGTCTCGTACGTCAATACATAAAGATTAAGAGATCGACTGATTCCGATCCTCTGCAATACAATTTTCGCTTCGAATTTCTTACACAATGTTTCATTTCTCATTCGACTACAACGACAATTTCGCTCTGGTGTCGAAAGTTGAGGACGAGAAATTGACATACAACTCTGGAGCTGATCAAGCTACAAAGCTCGACTACGCGCTGCAGTAAATATGGAAGAAAAAGAGACGAGATTTTAAACTAATCGAGTTGTTGTGAAATGCAATCCATGTGCGATTAATGGTTTTATGAAGAGAGCATCTGAGTATTTGTAATTCTGTTAGGGAAGCTCAATGTTCGACTGTATTGCAATTGAAGCGGAAATTCGAAGTTTTTTTTCAAATTTGATTGCTGAAGAGGAGTCCAAAGATTGTGGCGGGGGGTTAAAGTGTTAATGGCGCTAATTTTACCTCCGCCGTCCGATCGAGTGCGTGTGATCGAATGGTGAAGAAGCTTACCAGAAGCACAGCTGGCAACTTTATCGTTATACTCAAGCGAAGCTATCCATCCGTCCACTATCTGACGATTTCCGTCCAGTCTTCGACGATTTTCATCACTTGAGGCAGTGATTAAGGAATGACATCCCATTGGGGACACAACTTCTAATTGGAGGGTTGAGGAAGTACCAAAAAATCTTACTTGTGAAAACATAGTCAGTATTCAAAGTACTAGAAACTTAGATTAAAGTTTTTCGTACTAGAGAACAGACGGCTCCCTATGCGTTCTGCCATGCAAGCGGCTGTAGGTCAAGCCCGGTAGGGCGAGACCTGTACCCGCATGTGTGGCAAAACGCATAGGGAGCTGTCCACTCTCAAGCGTTAAAAGCAGCACGTCGTTAGCAGAATTAGCATCCCACTATCCCATTGCATATTCTGCACCCTAACAAAAATGTCAAAAAGGCCAAATAAGCATGTCCTGCTTTTAACTTTTGAGCAATACACCTGTAAGAAGGGCCACTCATTGTATTTTATGACTTTGGATCAAAGGCAGGGAGGAGGTTTTGCATTGATGAAAGCTACATGGGATAGTTTGAGTAGGACCTTTTTCAAAGAGCAAATCAATGTTAGAGCAAACTCCATGTAAATTTGGAATTAGAAAACAAATTTTAAGTTTTCCAAAATCAAAATTGCTTTTTCCAACTTCCCATGATGTTTACATGTCTTGCATGCAAATAGAAAAAAACTACATTTTAGGTGTAGCTTTGTCTTGTTGTCAAGCTAAAAGCAATCCAAAAATTCAAAATATTAATTAGTTTTTTGGAAGTAAAAAACTTGTTCTCCTCCTACTTTTCAAGTACTTCTATTTATAATCATGCTAGCAAACTATCTGATTATATCCCCCTTTGTAAGTATTGTACATTTTTATGCAAGCTTTTCAAAACCTTTTTGTATCTTCTTCAAAGTTTAGTTGATTTCATCATATATTTTGACCTTATTACGTCAAAGCTCTTGTAGTGTAGTTCCTTGTTTTGGAGGGAGTGACACTTCTTCAAAAATAAAAGAGCATGGTAGTCTGCTCTGAAAGTGACCATTTAAGAGCTAATTGCATTGTGGAGAAGCTAAACTCCTTTAAAAATGATTTTGTAAATTTTCACAAGAAAAAAAAATGGAATTGGCATTTAATCCAAGTTATTTCATTTTTTTTTAACCTTCATGGAATTAGTTATGAATTTTTGAAGTTGAAATTAAGTGGTCTTTGAAGTCAACCACCTCCTCAAGTATACACTATTGGTACATTGAAGAGAGGAAAATGTACCTCTATGTTGTGATTGCTTTTAATGTAGACTATTGTATTATTCCAAAGAATACAAATTTCTCTCCCTATGTGTGCAATGCCCAACAAGTTCAGAATGGGCCTCCCACCAATGTTTGGGAAGAATTGGCAACTACTTCAAAGTTAGCCAATAGAATTGGAAAAACACCTGGTTGCAATTCAAAAACATTGACAAAAAGCCCATGAATTTTTTTTTTAACTTTCTATTTTGAAGTAAGGAACAGAAAAAATATTTGGACTCAGTACTTTGGGAAAAACCGGTTCAATTTGGGAATGGAAGGAAAATAACCGATAAAATTCAAAAAGCTTCCCCAATGTCGCTCCCAACCTCAGTGGTCATACCATAGAATTGTCATTGCAACGAATTTGAGCACGGTTAAACGCGCGGTTGTAGCGTCCAGCGTTTGTTAGGGCCCGGTTATAGGATCCAACAAGGACTCTACTAGATGAGGAAACAAGAGAGATACAAGTTTGGCCTCCGGGCGCGTCCACGTTCCCTCCCGATCAACATCCACTTGGCCTCCGCAAATTCACAATCCAATTCACATCGCATCTTGCCCACTCACCAATTCCGGAACCGCATTCTCTCATTCCCACGCACAATTTCTCTCCGAACTTCCGCCTCATCTCCACCGAATCAGTTTCATCAAGAAAATTCTGGGTCTGTTGTTGAAGGATTGATTTGTGAACCAAGCGCTGCGATGGCGATGCAGGCCGTGAGGGTCCCGGGGACGATGTGTGCGTCCTTGGGGGTGCAATTGGGAAGCGCAGGCGGAGCGCACACGAGCAGAGTGGCCCTTCTGGGAGCTCGACCTGCGCTCTCATCAACTTCGAGGGTGTTCTCTGTAAGGAGCGGGACGCGACTGGCAGCAAGCGGGTGGATGGAGAAGCTAGGGTTTGGGGTGCGCGCTTCAGCTGCAGCAGCAGGCCAGACCAACGGCACGAGCGCGAGTAGCGGTGCGCAGAGACCCGATGACGATGTCCCGGCTCCCGGTCGCGAATTCGCCACCTTTGGGGCGGGGTGTTTCTGGGGGGTGGAGCTTGCGTTCCAGCGAGTTCACGGGGTCGCCGCTACGGAGGTGGGCTACACGCAGGGCCATTTGGATAATCCCGACTATTATGCCGTTTGCTCGGGGGCCACAGGTACAGTTGGATCGCCTCTATTCACCTTCATCACTCTCAGTTGCTATCAAGCAGTGTCGAGGAACTGGACATTCAGTGGACAGCTATTGAAGTCGTTTTTAACATGTGGTAGCGGTACCACACCAAAAGGAAGCGCTGAGCATATGTAGTAGAATTAGAATGGTCGTATTTATACTTATTTTTATGAGTTAATGAAAAGAAATTTTTATGCACCAGAAAATACGAAGAAGAAATTCAGTGTTCAAAGTTTTTTCGGTAGATGACCTAGAACAGACATAAGAGTTCTGAAGTGGACATTGAATGAAGAGAGTTAGGGCTTGCGGACAGCCATCGAAGTTGCTTCATACTTGAAGTTATTTGTAACCTAAGGTAGGGGTAACCACACCAAGGGAAGCTCTGAGCATATTTACTAGAAATAGAATGGTCGTTTTTATTGTATTTTTTTTAGATTTTAATGCACTAGAGAATGGGAAGAGGAAGTTAAATGTTAAAAGTTTTATTGGTAGATGACCTAGAACAGACGTGAGAGTTCTGATGTGGAGATGGTGTACATCCTCAAAATCCTACTGTGTATTCTTTGTGTTAGGTTTTGGGGTGCTGCATTTGGGTAGGTGTCACAATTATGAACCTCTACTTTAAGTTTGCTTTGAAAAAATTCTGTAATCAGTGGCGGTATTATGCTTAATCAGGTTCGAGTTACAATGTGAAGAGTTTACCCTTGTTGAGATCGATGCTGATATAATCTTATTGCTGTAGGCCATTCCGAGGTTGTGAGGGTTCAGTATGACCCCAAAGAGTGCAGTTACAAAACCTTGTTGGACGTGTTCTGGAAGCGCCATGATCCCACCACACTCAACCGTCAGGTTCATACTAACACTCAAATTATACACTTTCAAATTACGTCCATTATGATCATTGATAAACTCCCACGTTCCATGCATGAAGTTTCATTACATGCTTACAGATTCTAACGTTACATTACATTGCACATTCTTGCTGTAAATCGGTTCAGCTGTTTTGAGTGGTTTCAAAGGAATTTTTAGATGTCCTCACTATTTGGATTGTATGAATAAGTTATGAATTTCAAAGTTTTACTCACCAGGTGAGTAAAATATGGGTAGGCCTTTACTCTTTAACTGATAGACATAACGATATTCACTAGATTCTAAATACATACTTGTAAGTAACATTTACTCCACTTATGCCGTATTCATGGCCTACCCGCACCTCCCGCAAGAAGGGTTCAACGTCTTTCATGCATGAAGTTCCATTGCATGCATAGAACTCCTGATGTTTCATTTGATATTTTTGTTGTTGATCAATTTTGGTGATACGAATACTCATTTTGGGGTGCTCTTGTCGTTTGAATGCATCAGGGTAATGACATGGGAACCCAGTACAGATCTGGAGTATACTTCTACACTCCGGAGCAAGAACAAGCTGCGCTGGAGTCGAAGGAGGAGGTGCAAAAGACCC
The DNA here is from genome assembly GCA_963969395.1 of Pseudoscleropodium purum. Taxonomy (NCBI): domain Eukaryota; kingdom Viridiplantae; phylum Streptophyta; class Bryopsida; order Hypnales; family Brachytheciaceae; genus Pseudoscleropodium; species Pseudoscleropodium purum. The sequence continues at coordinate 25,454,428 of OZ017795.1, forward strand.
TGAGCAGCCCAATTGTGACAGAGATTCTTCCAGCCAAGAAATTCTACCGAGCAGAGGAGTACCACCAACAGTACTTGGCCAAGGGTGGTAGGGGCGGAAACCCTCAGTCCCCTGCCAAGGGATGCAGCGATCCCATCCGCTGCTATGGCTAACGTTTACCAAACACTTCACTTTCTTCATCACTATGCGAACATTCTTCTTGGGAACATCACCTTTAGGATTTCATACATTTTTGCTTTGAAGATTATAAGTTGTTCTTAGTCTAGGAGGTTATGGTTGAGTGTTGTCAGAGACATTCGTTTTGGGGTGGCTGATAGCTTAATGCCACTGGAGTAGTCTTAGAAACTGCAACCAACTCAGTTGTAACAGTAATATGTAAATTTCTTTGGCATGAATATTTGGAATCATATTTTCTTACATCCTATTCCAAAAATATCCCTAAAATTGTGAAAAATTATATATAGATATATATTACATTTTTCAAAATTTTCAAAAAAATTTAGAGATTTTTGGAATAAATTATAAAATCATAAATACTTGAAGCCATATTTTAGTCAATAATATTTTATCCAACAAAATTTTAAAACTCATAAAATTCTTGTTGATAAATTCTAAAAAGAATTCTCATTTTACTTACTAACGAATCTTAAGAGAATTTTTTTTAATAATTTTAAATTTTTATTTTATGCAATTGTGTTACTATATATATAATTTAAAGAATTACCTAATTCATAGAAATTCAATTCATTCCATATAATATTATATCTCTTCTTTTTCAATAATTGTAAACATACATTGCAAATTTTTTTTGTTGCAATTTTGATCATTCTTAAGCATAGTCTCTTGCAAACAAAACATATCTTTCACACTCAACAAACCCTAACACTTAACAAAACCTTGACATAGAAGGTAGAGAATTTAGGATTTAGAGGTCAAAACAAGGGTTTAGATAAAAGTAGCAAACAACCATTCAAAAATTGTACAAATGACTTGAATGAATGCCTATTTTGTTTAATTTTAAGTATATTTAATATAATTTTTAATTTTGATATATCATTCTTGGAGTTCTCTAACTATTTTTTGCTCTTTAATTAATTATTAGGCAAAAAGCTACCCAAGGTGTTAGGAAGCTTCAATACTTATATGACAACATATTCAAATTTGGTTTGTAATATCTAATTCATCAATTACCTATGGCAATTTTTTTAAGTATATAAAACATTTTAAGAACCACTATAAAGGTTAGAAGTTGACTATGAGTTTATCATGAGTATATAATTTTTACAATGATTAGTGCCTTAATTACTTAGCATTGTAAATATCAATGATTATAACTTGATCCTCCACCAAATCGAATTATATTAGCACTGTAAATATCAATGATTATAACTTGATCCTCCACCAAATCGAATTATATTATCCTATCAACAAGGATTCAAGAGACTCTTTTTCTTTTAATTTCAAACACTTCAATCTTGCAATCTACTTTGTCAACTTTAAAATATTTCCACACACTTCCATTTGTATGGTAGTTTGGAATAATACAAAATAATATGGTTGACTTTCCAAAAGAAATTGGTTTGTCTACTATTATTCAATGCATTAGAATTGAAAGTTTTTAACCCAAAAATTTCCTAAGGCCTTATTTCCATCCAAAATCACTCAAAACTACTATTTCTATTGGAAAGAGCAAAAAGTTTTATAAATTGTTTTTTTTGCATATCTAACCAAAGGATCTTGTACTAGATTAGTATAAGAATGCATGGAATTCATTAAAGAAACTTTGCCTTTGTGAATTGCAGGATTTTTGTATTTGAAGTGAAGAAAATGAGTGTTTTTTGCTCCTTATATAACTAGATTGTAAGACTTTCAATTTTCTTAGCTTATACTTCTTGCACTACAAATATTGAATGAAAAAAAATTATATTGAAAAAATGAGTTGACAATCTAGGAAAAAAAATCAAAAGCAATAACTTTATTTTTATTTATTTTTTAAATTGTTAAGTAGAAGTATATATGAGATTGAAGGAAAAAAAAAATCATTATTATAGCTCTAGGATGGAATTGAAATAGGGTGATTGCAAGAAACACTTAACGATTTTGGCTCAAAATGGTTGTTTTTCATCATTGTACTACCAATACTCCTAGTCGTACAAGTACTACTCAGTTTCTTGACTAGGCAAATCTAAACCAATTGATTGGATGACTGACTAATTGACTGACTAGGTGAATGGGAGTGAATATCGTTTATAATAGTGGTCCTGACAAATTTAACATTTATTGGAAATTACTGAGTATTAAGAAGTAGTAGTCACCGCTTCGAAGGACTCCATTGGGTGCTTGGACCAAAAAATAGGTGAAAATAGGCAGTTTCATTTGGTCATTTTTAGTAATTAAAAAAAAATTAAAAGAAAAAAGATTCAATTTTCTAATCTTCTCTCTGGTCCCATATGAACAAAAAATTCATCATAAAAAAATTTCCCCTCTTCATAGTGCTTGCACAAATAGTATCCATTTTCAACCCATGTATAGCCCTTACACTAGGTCTTTTGCCAATAATCTCATCAGACATTTTTAGAATGTTAGCCTACCTACAACAGGTTGAAACCTTGGCTTCAAAATCGCATTTTCGGTCCCCAAATAGGAGTAAGAATCCCCCAAATAGCCAAGGTAGACACCCAATCGAGGCCACTTTAAAAATAATAAATTATTTTAAAAAAAACTAAAAAAATTATGGAATGTCTAGATCTACAACATGTACCTTTCCTCCAAATTTTAGCTAAAACAGACTTAAACCGCAAAAGTTATGAGAACAAAACACTTCCATGGAGACCGAGGGGGACACCCAAAAAGGACAAGTGTTTCTTGCAATCACCCGACACACTATTTCCAATGGTGACATTATATCATCAAGTGAACTAACCCCTATGGAACACTTCTTTTTTAAAAGTAAAAATATGAATTCAATAAGTTGTTTTCTCACACGAATGCTTTAATTGTCCAAAAAACAAGATTGTTCATAACTTTCTCATTACCAGTGCAAATAGAATGAATCAAATCTTTCTATATACACCAAATATTCTCTATGAAAAATAATAGTCTAAAAAATTATTTTGACTTTTTGTGATTTTTTGTGTTGCTTGACAAGCTCTATATTGCACTTAGAATGCTATAGTTATATTCCTAGTCATTGATTCAAATAAAAACTATAAACCCATAAAGCTAATGTGTTTTCATATCTTCAAAAATATTTTCAAAAGATCATGACAAAAAGTGAGACCATAGAATCTTACCTGAAATCCATTTTTTTCCTTGTAGGGACAATGAGACTTCACTCACTTTAGGGTTTAATAATTTTTGTCAAAACATACAATATCCTAGTCTTTTAACCCCTAAAGGACCAAGGTGCATTTTTTGGCGATATAAATTTTTTGGGTAGGTGCATGTGAGTGGAGATTTCCATATTTTTGGCCCAAAGTTCTTTAGAAGGTGTGGACAAGGAATATCTTTCATGTGCACAAATTTCAGGACATTTTGAAATATAAATCAAAAGTTATGGCCTAATATGTAGTTTGTTTCTCAACTCGAGCAATCTAGGCAAATTTGAAAAAATCACTTTTTACAAAATAAAAAATTTGAAATTAAGTTTCTAGATTTTTATGTTTATTACAACATTACAACCATTGGGATTGACATTTTTCAATTCCACAACTAAATTATTAAAATTTAGTGTCTTAATTAATTCTCTTCTTCTTTTTACTTACTATTTTTTTTCCTATATGTTGTACAATTCCGAATGATCTGAAATTTTTCAAGCATATAGCCAACTTGACTTGAGATTGAATACAAAGAATTGAAACCATTTTAGACATTTTTTCATTCAAATGTGACCTTGTGAAGTGCAACTACTTGGTTTTTTGCAAGGCTAAAAAAAGCTTTTTATCAATTGAAACACTAATATCTTGCAATCTACACAGTAGAAATTTCTGAAATTTTTTCCACATCTTCTCAAATTATAATAATACATGATCCTATAGTTGGATGTGTCCAAAAATGTTTGTAAATTTTTTTGGGTACTTGTCCTAAAAATGGCAGTTTTGGAGAGTTTTTGGTGAAAACATAGTCAAGGAACTTTAGAGGTTAAAGGGATATATAATAAGATAAAGTAAGGTGAATTAAAAATATTAGAAGAAAATTGTAATTTATTTGATTTTCACTTTAGGCACTCCATCTATAGTAGTCATTTGGGTTTCCAAACTTACTTGTTTCAATTGGTCTATGAAAATTTTAGAACTAATTTATTGTACCATCTCTAATTATATCCATTTATATTAGAGGCACCTACTACTTCTAAAAGAGGTAATTATCTATCAACTATATCAAGGGTGCAAATTAAATGTGAATATGTCAAAAAAAAATAATTAAAATATAGAGAGTATGTTTGAACAATTGCCATGTTTTCTAAGTAAATCTTAGAAATAAAAAAATATTTCTCTCAACATAATAAGAATTGTCTTCCACTTCAACTATCTTCCCATTCTCTCACTTGCAACCTCAAATAAGTGAAAGGAAGAAACAATCTTTATTTATAACTTTCAATGAAGGAAACCTATAAAATTGTAAGAGATGAACTTAGTAAGAATTATGAGGTTAACCCTTAAAGGACCAAATGGCTTTTTTTTTTTGGCAATATAGCAATTTTGGGTGCTCAATTCACTACAAAGTACAAATAAAATTTTTACACAACATGTGCCTAAGGAGTAGCTTTAAGGCCCAAAAAAATTCATAACTTTGGACTACATGGTTAAAAATTTAATGTATGATATGTTATTTTCAATGAATTGCGAGTAGTCCAAGCAACTTAGAAAATTTCTTTAAAATCACTTTTTACAAAAATAAAAATTTGAAATTGGTTTTCCAAAATTTATATATACATGTAGAGCTTTGAATCATTCCATTTTGATTAATGAGATAAACTTATGAAGAGTTTTAGTTTGTCCGAATCTTTACTGACTAAAATAAACTTTGAAGTCCTTTATTTAGCTCACTTTTTAATATTTTGAAAATAAATAAAAGAATTGGGTGTAGATTGTTTATTACAACATTCCAACCATTGGGGCTAGCATTTTTAATTCTATAACTAAATTCTTAATAATTTTGTATTTTGAAACATTCTCTATTTCTTCCTACTTACGGGTATTTTTTATATGTTGTATGATTCCAAATGATCTAAATTTTTTCAAGCATGTAGCCAACTTGTCTTAAAGAATGAATCCAAAGAAGCACTACCATTTTGGAGATTTTCTCATATAAATGTGACCTTGTAAAGTGCAACTATCTGGTTTTTCCTAGGTTTAAAAAAAGGGGTTTTATTAATTCAAATACTATTATCTTGCAATTTACATAGTAGAAATTTCAAAAGAAAATTTCAAACACATCTTTTCAATGTGCTATACTACAAGATAGTGTAGTTACATGTGTCTAAAAATGATTTTATTCTAAGATTTTGTATTTGTTCATCTTCAAAAAGAGATGAACTCTAGAAAGACCTTTTTTAATTAGTGAGAAACTGATAATTCATCAAACCTTTGACTTTTTTTTATTGAAGATGGAAATGAAGTTGGGAGTATGTTTATTTTTGAGCAATTTTTTACTTGAAAGTATAGGGGATTTAGTAAATTTTTGTGAAAAGCAAAGCAAATTCTTTTAGGAAATATTTGGCAAGATATTATTCCTTTTCAGGGGATGAAATTGCAAAATGCTACTAATTCTTAGGACAATATCATACTACTTTAGATGAATGTACATTCTTTTGGATGAATAAAAAAATTCATCCCTAGATGGCAGGTTTCATCCATTTACATAGATGTAAAAGATTCATCATTCTAGTGAAGATCACTCATATTTTATACTATTGTACTTAAAATAAATGAAAGCTCCCTTTTTCAAAATTCAAAAGCAATAATTTTTTGAAAGGGAATATTCTATGGGAAACTCTTCATTTCATAGTAACAATTGTACATCCATAATAAACACTATCAAAATTATGACACCTAAGTTTGTACCAAAAAGCATTACAAGAACTTAGGTATTGATTACAAAAAATGTACACAATCATAACAATAGATTTTATAAGAGCCTAATGTTGTTTTTTGGTACATCTAAAGATAATACTTTAACCCCTAAATTCCCATTGTCCCCTCGGGGGACAAATTAGATTTCGGCAGGTTCTTATGATCTCAATTTTTGGTGAATTGTTTTGAAACTTTTCCTTAAAATAGAAAAATCGATTATCTATGTGGGAATATAATTTTTATTTCAATTGGTGCCCAGGAACAAAAGTTATACCACAAAAAGCCTAAAACTGAACTTGTCGGGCAACACAAAAAAAATTGCAAAAAATAAAAATAAGTTTTGATTTTTTTTTCCTCAAAATGTTTTCTTTTTGTCTACATGAGAAGCTTTGATTCATTCTATTTGGACTAATAATGAGAAAGTTAAAGACAATTTTGTTTTTCAGGCAATTTCAGAATCTTTTTGAAAAAATAACTTGTAGGGTTCATTTCTAAATGCAATTTTTACAATTTTTCACAATTTTTTTTTGAGAATGTTGTGTTTGCTTGCTAAAACAGTCTCACCATTGGGATTATTGTCTTTCAATCCCATCTTGGAGTTATTAATAATTTAGTTTCTTTTCCAATCTCGGACCTACTTTTACTAAGCATTTATTTTAAACAATGAAAATCAAGTTTTTTTTTTAAAAATTTTCCTAGAATTTCAACTCAATTCTTCAATATAAAATTTTATAAATTCAAAGTCTGTAGTACAAAAAGAATTCACAATTAGCGATCAAAGTCATCTAAAATTGCAGGCTAGTGTTCAAAAAAACTTTCTTTTTCAACTTTGAATGCTAATATCTTCCAATCTATACGGTCAAACTTCATGAAATTTTTACCATGTGAGCTAAGACTATTAAAGTACAAGATCCTACAATTAGATCCTAAAAAATGATTTTTTTTGTATTCTTGGATGAACACAACAAAAATGGCAGTTTTGAGTGGTTTTGACATAAAAATGGCCTTGGGAAATTAGGGGTTAAAAATTTATAACTTATCTTTACTTCATGCTAAGGACTCTTGCACACTTGTGCAAATAGGCAAGTGATAGGGATTGTGTATATGATGATACCGGAGTTTGCGTTCACACTTGTGACAGCTATACAGCCTATACTAACTAATCAAACTACACAACAATCTGATGTGGCATTCTTAAATTAATGTGTTTCGCACTGTGATTCCTAATTAATGAAAACTTCTATTGCAATTAACAAGAAATTTGCTCACATGGGGTGTTGGGATGAAAAGTATAGATTTAGTTGAAAATCAGTTGTAAACTTAGATTTAAGAAGAAAACCTAGGGTTTGTAAAATTGACTGCACCACCTATCCACCTCACCTTAAGTCTCCTAGTCATAAGAATTTTTCCCCTACTTTCTTGTTTGTATATTGCATGAGATTTTTGAATGTGTTCGTTTGAGTGATTGCATTGTGATTTATCTCTAAATGATTTTGACTATGTTTTCACTAAAATCGCTCCAAAATTGCCATTTGTAGTACACTTACCAAGTTTTAGAAAAAAAAACATTTTTGGACACATGTAACCGTAGGATCTTGTACTAAACTTGTTTGAGAATATGTGAAAAAAAGTTCAGAAATTTCCACCGTGTAGATTGCAAGATATTAGCATTTGAAGTGATAAGTTTCCATTTTTTGAACTTGCAAAAATCCGGGCAGCTGCACTTCAAAAGGTCTTATTTGTATGAAAAAATGTCCAAAATGGTTGTTACTCAAATCTTCTTTGTTTAGTTATTTTTCAAATTAAGTTGGCTACATGCTTGAAAATTTTCAGATCATTTGGAATCATACAACAGATAGGAAAAAAATAGTAAGTAGAAAGGAGTAAAAGATGATTCAAAATTCAAAATTGTTAACAATTTTATTATGGAATTGAAAAATGACAATTCCAATGGTTGTAATGTTGTAATAAAAAATCTACACCCAATGTTTTTATTTTTTTCCAAAAATATTGAAAATTGAATTAAATAAGGAACTTCAAAGTTTGTTTTAGAGTAGAGATTCAATAATGACTTGCAAACTCCAACAAACTAAAATTCCTCATAACTTTTGACTCATTGATCAAAATGGAATAATTCAAAGCTTTCTAAGTGCATATAAATCTAGAGAACCAATTTCAAATTTTAAATTCTTATTAAAATGATTTTTGAAGTAGTTTTTCTGGTGCCCGAGCTGCACGTTAACCATAGAAAAGTACATATCATACAATAACTTTTTAACCATGTAGTCAAAAGCTATGAAAATTTTTTCACCTCAAAGATATTCCTCAATCACATATTGTGTTAAAATTTCAGAAAAAAAACAAAAACTCCATTTGTGGTGAGCTACCCAAAATTTATATATTGCCAAAAAATACAGTTTGGGCATTTAGGGGTTAAATTTTGAGTATGTCCATTAAGAGAATTGCCAATGCATTTGTAAGTGTATTTTGAGTTTTCGTGACTATAATTTTGATAGAATCATTGGAGTTAGTAGTAATTCATTGTTGTAATTGAATTGTCATTTTTTGTTTCAAATTCTTGGAAGATAGAGATAAAAACTAGTAATAGAGATTTATGTAGCAATGGAGATCTTCCTACTCACATAGCAACTTCAACAAATTCAAGTTAGAGCACTGAAAGTAATTACCAAAATTCATCTATATTTGTTATTTACTTCAATTCTTAATCTCTTATATGCCAAAATTCCTTTGAGATCATTTGAGACCTTGATTTTTGCACTTTATCTTCAATTACTTTCTATCACTTGTAATCTTTAGAAGTCTATAAAGTATTTCAAGAAAAAGATGATTTCAAATAGTTTTGCAATAAATTTGCTATAGTTTAGTCTCAACATAGATAATTCAACTACCTTCCATTACGTGTAGTATTCGCAATTTTACAAACATATAAATAAATTCATAGTTTTGTTGTAGTTTTACTTATCTTGAAATTGATGATTCAATTAGTAGGTGCACTTGGCTAGCCAATCCGTGTAACTAGTTAGAGGAGGAAAAGGAAGATGGGAGCCATGGCCTCTTATATTATCTGCATGTCATCCACCTAGGCAACCTCACAAGGAGCATCAACGGAATTAGATTCAAGTAGAGATCTTTACACTCATCTGTGCAAAATGTGAGAAGTTTTTTGACGAATTGGACAATGTACATGAGCCTAATCTTATGCAGCGAGAGAATACTCAATGTAAAATTGTAGATCAATTATTGATAAAGTGATGGAAATATACAATCAATTGGTAGAGTGCTTTTAAGATTTTGTAGTATGTAGGCAAGTAGACTATGCTTCTAAAAGACTAAAAGAAAATATGCAATCATCATAATGGTATTGGCACAAATGAGGAATATTAGTCAATGAACTTACATGAATATGTAGCTTCTATCTTCTTTGCAACTTCTTGAAAAAAAAATCTTATAACATAGAAGATTGGATCCACATTCACCCAATCATGAAGCTTGTGCATTCTTGCTATCTTAGTCAATTTAGAAATCATGCCGTCTACAATTGTGCTATAGTGTTACATGTATTGAATGATGAGAACAATAATGTCAATCCTATGATTTCTAGAAGCATCAACCTTGGCCCTCGGCCTTAGAGGCACTTGTATTGATAATGTTCCACCCTTATCAAATTTGAATTTGAACTCTAGCGCTTTAGTTGAGTTGACAACCATAGCAAACTTAGAGCAACAATTAAATGCAAATCCAATATAGTAATGTCTACGTGTGTATCTACTCATGTTAGCAACACCTCCGGAATAGCACCCATGCACCAATGCTCACAAGGTCTTATCATCCTCCAAAAGTCTCTTTTGAGGAACTAACTTGAAAGTTGGCAACACAAGTTATAGACAAAAATCACTTTTAGATTACTCAAAAATTGCAAAAGTAGTATAGACATCTAGTGAAAAGCTCCTAAGCATATTCAAATAACTAAACAAACAAGATATTCAACTACAATAGGAGATATTTCAAGAAAAACTCAACTACAACAAAGAATAAGACTTGATTGTCCAAGAGAATGTATGTTTGACTCACGCTAATCAAGGTTCTCTTGTACAGGCAATTACTGGCCTTACAAGTATTTTGAGCCTTGCTTTGTGACCTCCAATGTATCCTTGAGTGGTATTTGAAGCTCTACTTGCTCACTAGATGTATGGAAGTCAAGTTCCAAATTATCCTCCTAATTACCTTCCAAATGGAGGTGCAACTTTTTACTCAACATTCAAAGGTCAAGCTATTAACGCTTTCAACAATACATACAACCTTATTGGAGTCAACAATATAAGAAATCAACCTTCTACACCTTCTAAAGTTCTAAGGGATATGCAAATTCTATTACTGAAGATGATAATGCTCTAATCTTCAATGTTAACAATTGAGACACTTCTAGATTCACGTATATTGTGACAACAATCATTTATACCTCCTCTTAAATGTAGTTGAATATAGAGTACAATATTTGTTTTATAATTATCTTTTGATCACATATAGAAGGCCATATTCGTTAATTTGAGACAAAGTGAGGTCTCATTTTCATACAACTTGAAAATGTAGTAGAAAAAGCTCTACTTAAATTGAGACATTAGGGGAATATTGAGACTTTCAAATATCAATTTCCATGTGTAATCATTTACTTATTGTTTTGGAAAGTGGCAAGTGCTTATTGAACATTTAAATTTTGCAAAATTTTATTATGAATATAGAAATACTGCAATTAATAAGACAATAAAGTGAGACAATCCATTAAATTGAGACTTGCATGTGTTTAGATTTAGGGTCTAAAGACTCTTTATTCCATATTGTAATAAAAAGAAACATAATTATTTCTATCCCTTATGATTGTGCAATACATTTGCAAAGAATTCAAAAACATCATAATAAGAAAAATGACTTCATTGATAGAAATCAGTAGTCATCCGGCGCTAGATTGCTTTTGTATCATAACAAACTTAATACATTCATATATCCATGTGTAGAGCTCAAAATATACAAAAACTAAAAATAATATTTGCAACTATATAAACAACACTTCACTTATTTAAGTACGAATTCTTCATCCGTGGATTGAAGATTCTAACTAGTCTCTTCTTCAACCATAAAAGCTGCCAATGATGCTTTGATGATCTCAATTTGCTTTTTCGAAATTGATGCTCGCGGGTTTGTTGTTCCGTTTCTAAAACTAGGCTTCCATGCTGTCATAATACAATCTGTATTCGACCATGTTGGAGATATTATTATGTCTTCATGCCATTGAATCCCTCCATTTGTGTCCCACCCACCATAAGTCTCCATGTCAATGTTTCGATCCGAAGCTGGTGTCCAATACTGAATTTGGATTTGTTTTATGTGCGATGGATTTGGATTCGGCTTTGTAATCGCCCTTGCAAGCCAAAATGGCTTTGGGTCACCATCTGCAGGGCGCACTACAACAAATGAACCTGCATGCATATCACGTACAATACGAAATGAAGGTGGAGGACGATCACGCCTACGTCCAACAAAAGGGCGATCCTCTGCTTCTTCTTCATTCATTGTGCCATCTCTTTGCCTTCGGTCAACGTCGTCATGAGTGACTCTAGAAGTAGGCCAAAAAGCATCTAATAGCCTCTCGCACTTGTAGAGGTGCATCAAATGCAGCTCTAACACCCACCCAATACTTCTTGATGGGATCGTTTTTTTGTCTAAATTCTCCAGAGGCATCGTCATTGGCCATTTGGTTCCAATAAGCAATGAAACCATTTAATCCTTTCTTTACCTCAACAAAGGCTTTAATTTGCTCCAGTTTTAGAGGTAGTGGACTACCATTGGGTACGTTAGGACGCCCATCTTCAGTCTCATTCCACAACCGAATTCCTTTGCCATTTTCCGACAACCAGTCCTTGTCAGTGCAAAGGTCCTTATACTCCATTATGGGCCATCCATCAGAATTCATAGAAAACTTGAACTGTTGAGAAAAAGAATGACCTTCTAAAAAATTTCCACTTGTGCCCAAATATCCATGCACAAATGTCTTGAAGTCCGGAACCTCCTCTATAAGATGAGGAATTACGGGGTGTGATTCACAATCCATAAATGATTTCATCAACTTCGGAAGTGTTGGGTAGTCATTCATTTTCAACTTCGTGCTCCATCGACCAAAAAGAGCATCGATGTCTTCGTGAGTATGCCCAACAATAAAGAAATTTATGTATACCTCCTTGAAAATGCCTTTGTACACTAGCAAAGAGCAATAGGCAAAAACCCATCGGTTCTTGTTGTCTCCAAAGCAATTATCAAGCTGCAAAGTTAATATTGGTGGAAGAGGATGAGCCAAAAGTGATTCATCAAAAGGGGGAAGTAGTGAATCCAAGCAAGCTTCTGAACCACTCAAAAGCGCCTTTGTTAACAAAGATTGCCCTTCTTCTACTGAAAATAAATTGCGGGAAGAATTCTTTGGAGGTGTTTCTAAATCACGCAATAATTTTGCAATGGATCCAACAGTATGGTTTGAGTCTGTTGGAAATATGTTGAGGCCATAGTGTGCATATCGGACATCACCATGACCATGTGCTATCATACCCGTCATAGCAATGGGCATCTTCATAAAAGGATCTATCGACTTGGTCTTGTGAGAGAAGTGTGGCGAAGCCGTCTTGGAGTGATCCATTTTGTCATGAATGATAGTGAGCATTTTGTCAGGGTATTTTTCAGATATATAACAATTTGCATAGTACAATTCTCTATGTGCCCTTTGGCCTACAAGGTGAATATTTAAAAGTGTAGACCACTTTTCTTGTGCAACCGAAAATGGAGTGCATGCACATCTGAGTTGCTTGTATCGATCACACAAGCCACAACGCGCAAAAGTATCTCCTCGAGCCTTTGGTGCATACTCTGGAAAAGAAGCACACCGAATGTTGCTCAAGCCACTAGATGATATTGGTTGTAAATTCAACATTGCATTGGCCTCATTGAGGATTGGCAATTGGTCACGCCAACGAAATGGTGATGGCAAAACCATTGCGGTCACTTTCTCTCCAGACTCCATTGTCCTAGTTTTATGTGGCATTTTGTCTGCATTCGACACAAGCAATGTCCGAAGCGTGGCAGTTGCTTGCAAGGTATGTGTACGGGGTTTCTTGGACCCCGAATTCCCGTGCCCCTCTGCTTGCTTCCCAGCTCTAGCCATTTCCTTGTACCTATAGAAAGTTGCTTTTGATATACCGTGGATGGTGTACCAAGCTAGAGGACACACTTCCCTTCCTTTCAAGGTGATACAATCCTTGCCGTCATTGTCTTTGTGGATTTGCCGATGTACCTCAAGAAGACACTTCTTGCGGGCATACACTCCGTCATTCACATGAAGTTGGCACCGGATGGCTTGAATTTGTCCACATGGGAAAGGCTGTAAGCAATTTTTCACACAACATGTTATAGTTGATACTTCAACAATAGACTACATTGTGAGGAGGGATTCCTTTTTGGGAGGAAGATTAGGCTCAAGCCTTTCACGCATGCTTTCATACCGTCGAAGTCCTTTACGAACTCTTCTGTTCGCGGTAGACACAACTGTATTGTAAATGTACGTTTGGTCATGGTCATACAAACTGGCACCATTCAGAAATACTTGTTTAATGTGCCAAGATCGCATTGACCACATCCAAGAGGACGGAACTTCCTCTTCACATAAAGACTTTGCAATTTGAATGGCCACTCAATCATCACCCAAAGGCTCTCCATTTGTATCGATGACGAGCTCGGGATCCACATTATAACAAATTGCATTTGCGACATCATCCCCAGCATTGTTTCTGATAGTGATTGGCATCGTATTCCATTTTGCTCAAAGAATTCCATCACACTAAAAAACTCCTTCAGGTAGTGTAGGTACAGAAGTTGTAAACTATTCAGGTGTATGAAACGTTCTGCAAGAAAAAGTACCCAAAATATTAATTTAAATACACATCCCTTAAACAACTGATGATGCTAGAGTATTAGAAATGTATCATCAACTTGATGAAAAGTAAGAATAGATAAGATATAGATGGACTGACTCTAAAGAACTTAAAAATGTATCGTGTCAACTTTCGTCTAATGTCAAAAGTAATGTAATCTGATTTTGAATAGTTTATTGTTGAGTCAATGATAAATACTATAAGCTTGCAGTAGGTCTAAGGTAAAAAAAGCCATTGGCACTTTCTAAATGCTTCATAAACAGTCTTCTAATATGATCAACTCTATATCACATCAATATACTGAGGTTCATATTCTAAATTTCTAGAATTGTTTAGTTATCGGTGAGTTGACGATAACTTTGATGATAGAAAATAACATACAAAGTGATCATTTATATATTTCAGGCTAGCAATTACAATTGATTATTGTGAAATGAACACACCCTCAGATTTGAATAAAAGTCATCATTGACTCAACGATAACTTTGTATATATTTCACAAAAGTTGATTATTGTGAAATGAACGCACCTTTGGATTCTACCAAAAGTTATCATTGACTCAACGATAACTTGGCATATATTTCTCGATAGTTGATTATTGTGAAACGAATGCACCCTCGGATTTGAATAAAAGTTATCATTGACTCAACGATAACTTGGCATATATTTCACAAAAGTTGATTATTGTGAAATGAACGCATCTTCGGATTTGAATAAAAGTTATCGTTGACTCAACGATAACTTTGCATATATTTCTTGACAATGGATTATTGTGAAATGAACGCACCTTTGGATTCTACCAAAAGTTATCGTTGACTCAATGATAACTTTGGATATAGTTCACAACAGTTGATTATTGTGAAATGAATGCACCTTTGAATTCTACTAAAAGTTATCGTTGACTCAATGATAACTTTGCATATTTTTCACGACAGTTGATTATAACTAATACAAAGCAGTATACCTCGCGATTATAACATTCAAAAACACAATGCACTTCCAGATGGACCTAACATGGGTTCTTTTCACACAAATTTTGCTTCAACAACATCTACATGGGGCTACATGACCAAAGACTCTTTTCCGGTTGAGAAAATATGAGGAAGCGTATTTTGCAATTGGAACAATACAATGGACACCGCACTTCCTAACATGAATTCCTTTCATACTGATTTTGTTGGAGCGACATCCATATGGGGTTGCATGATCGAAGACTACAATGTGATCTACAAAAAATACGAAGTGTACTTCGCGCTTACAACAATGCAAAATACACCACGCTTCCTCATGGACCCAACATAAAATCTGAATACTAATTTCTTAAGAGGAATATCTACAAGGGGTTGCATGACCAAAAACTACAATATTCTCCGCACAATAATTGAAAAGGGAATTTTGCAATTGCAACAACGCAAAAGACACTACGTTCTTCATACACTAAAAATGAATTCTTCCTATATCAATTTCATAAGAGCAGCATCTACATGGAGTTGCATGACAAAGGACTAAAATTTCCTCCGTAGAAAATATGAAGCGTACTCCAATTACAACAATGTAAAATACACTGCGCTCTCATGGACTCATCATAAATTCCATTCATACCAATTTCTTAAGAGCAACATCTACATGGAGTTGCATGACCGAAGACTACAATTTTCTCCAAACAATAATTGGAAGCATACTTCGCGATTACAACAATACAAAGACACCACCTTTCCTCATACACCCAACATGAATTCAAGACATACCAACTTCAAAATAGCAACATGTATATAGGGTTGCATGACCAAAGATTGCATTTCTCTCGGCGGAAATGAGAAAAGCAATTGTGACACTTGTGATTACAACATTGAAAACCTAAATGCGTCTCCTCACAGATTCAATATGAACTACTTCCACACCAATTTCTTAAGAGCAATGGCTACATGTATGCAGATGCTTCTATGTTTCAAAACAAACAACAACGGCAACACATTGGTAATGCTACAACCTATTTGAGGATAATGGCACTTACTCGAAACTCATAGCAACGTCCACGCTCGCCACTGAAACTGTCAAACTTGGGCCAGAAGATGTTGGAATACAATACGCCGCAGTCCGCAAGAGTACAAGAAAGCTCAACAAAGGAAAATGAACAAGTCAGCTACAGAAAGATTGATTAATTTTGATGTGAAATTGGCACAGAAGATGGAGGTTCCGGAGAAGGTAGACAGAGCTTCTAGAGAGTAGGCGCGGAAATACTTGAGCAAAATGTTCTGGATTTTTGTATTTCCCTCAAATTCCTCAACATCATTCCACATCGGCGTACAACTTCTCTGACATCACTTAACGCTTTGAGCAATATCAGCACATTCCTTGTCAGGTTTACACCATTGGAGTGCGGCGCCTTTAGTATGGAATCAACAACAGATTTGCCAACATTATAATGTTTATTAATAGTGTATATATTTATTCACATTCTTTGGATGATATTTGATGAATTTATGAAGGGCTGACATACCATGAAACAATACTTCCCAACAGCTACACACTTAAAGTAGGGGGCTCAAAAATCATTCATCTAAAGAAAACGATGCATTTTTATTATTTTCGTTATTTTTGATATTTCGTTACAATATAACAAAATAACAAAATAACAATATGACAAAATTAAAAAATTAAAAAAACAAGTATTACTCAAATAAATACTAAAAATAAAAAAAAATTTAATTTTAAACTTAAAATTTTAAATTCAAAATTTTAAAATTTATAATTAACAATATAATAAAATAACAATGTAAAAAAATAACAATATAACAATATAATAATCATACTACTAAAATCATAACTCCCATTGTAATATTGCAAATGCTACCATTAATACTAAGGACTACTGCTTGTTATGCTACGCATTCATTGTATCACATTGGTAAAATTATGATACATTTCAATAGAATGCATGATAATGATTTCAATAAGTCTTTAAAATAATTATTTTAAATTTTTGATAAAAGTACTTTCAATTATGCATACGTAGATATCATATTTTTTCACAATGTGATATTTCAGAAATACAGTAGCAATTTGCATCACCTTTGTAATATCACTTATTACAAAGAGTGATATTATAGAAATAATATAGTTGTTGCAATTAAGGTGATATTAAAGAAGATTTGTAGGGTGATATTATAGAGGTAGCAATTCCATTGCTTCTCTTGGCTTACATTTCTATGATTTTGTGCTTTTGTGAGTTTTGAGCTTTCATGATTTCCATTTTCAATTGCTATTATCAAATGATTTTGAGAAATTTATTCAATTCAAGCAATTTTGAATTTCACAACAATTAAGCTATTTACAAAGTTTTTGATATTTATAAGTTTTTCTTTTCAATTCTTCAATTTGAGGTGCCATTCTTTGTAAAAAATTGAGTCAAATTTCTAATGCATTATAATATACATGTATCCCTCATAGTATTCACTATTGCATATATTTCATTCATCATTCCATAAATTCCTATTGTACATTTCAATATATGCTTACTTGTATAGGAAATTATACAAAGATTTTTGTAAATTTTAATTAAAGATTTATTGAATTTTTTTCGCATTTCAGGTGGAAAGTGAATATGCTCAGCGAGACGTAGTCGGAATTGAAACAGAGTGTTTTTTTCTTTGGAAAATGACGGTGCTTTCATGAAAACACAGAGAGAACAAACAATTAGGCTGGCTCACTCAGCAAACTAATTAAATGAACCGGTAACTAAATTAATAAAATGAAATATGGTGTTAAGGCAGGTACCCCAAAAATCGCCACTTTTATGAATTGTGTCTAGTTATTATTGTTAGACTAGTCAAATTTTCATATTTTCCTATTGGCAAGTGAAAGGAAGTTCTAGTGTACTAAAAAACATGACACTTGGATACCATATGCATAAGTTATGGAGGGTCAAAGTTCTTTTTGGTAGATGTTCTCAAATCATTTATTCAACATATGTACATATTGATTTGGGATATGTACACAAAGAGATGGTGATGGTTTTAAGTAGGGTGCAATTTTGGGTGTACTCACCTTAGTTCTTTATATTGATGAAGTGTCCGGAATTTCCCAATCCTTAGAAGAAAATCCTCTCTACAACCCACAATCACCAACATGGGTAAGTAACTCCACAATAGTTTGTCAAGGACTTGGGATTATAAATTCATTTTCAAGCTAATTATGTAATTATAAAGAGTGAATTATTATTGTTAGTAATTTTTTGAAAAGAAATAGGCTGATATAATATAAAATTAATATATAAGAGTGATTCCTTTGATACAAAAATTAGAGGTTGAATTTTTCAAGGATACACACACACAAGCTCACTTTTCCATTGTACAATTTGATGCAAGGTAAATGAAACTGTGACAAGCAAAACAGCCAATGTAGAAACCCAAGAAATGACACAACATAGTGGCTTATATCAACTCTTGACAAAAAATGTGCAATAATAGAGATTTGAGCTAATTAGTTAGGATTAGTGGCCACAATCAATGTCTTGATTGATGGTGAAGGAATAATTAGTAACTATAGAAGGAACTTCCATTTTTTTAGTATAAATTTGTGACAAGAAAGGAACTTTTTTATTCCTTCATATCATGGTCATGTTAGAGAATATTGTGACTATTGTAGGTGGTGAGATGACCATTATACATACACTTTGGGGGGGGTTGGGGGATCGTCTAAGGATTGTTTTGGGCTAATTGGGCAACAAACTTCAAAAAAATTATAACAAATTCATACTTTGTAAAAGAAAAATTTTTTTTTTCTCCATTTTCCACATATGTCTTTATATAGAATTTTTTTTTTTAAATTCAATAATGTCAACAAAGGAAACCAATCATTCTGCATGTTATAGGTTGATGTATCTATTCATGAACCCTTAGATGTTGAGGGAATAATTAACATATTTGCATTGCTTCTAAGAGTCATTTGATAATAAGAAAATCTCATGTTAAGCTTACTTTAGGGTTAAGTTGTAGGAGGCAACCCATCCCTAACTAACACCTCATTCTAGCAATGTAAGCTATTTTCTTTTTGTGTAGAACACAAAAGTGATGACTAATTATGGCACATTTCCCAATGCAATTGTGGCTCATTATAATTGGCTAACAAGACTATCAATATTGCAAACACCCTTGGTGAATTTTGCAACCAGCCCTTAGTTGGAAAGAGGAAGGTCTATATCACTGGCATGCAAGAAAGCCTATCTTCCACTAAAAAATTCTTAGTGATTTTGTGTTGTAGAAAAAAAATCCAGAAAATTATGCATACCTTTTGTTGCCTATTTTTACACATGTGAAAATTTAGCCTATGAAGAAACCCGCCCTACAAGTAGCCTTTCGAGGTTGACAACAAAGTAGGTCCTAGTGATGAAGCGATCCGTATCGTCCAATGAGGAACTCACGACGCAGATTAACCCTCCTCAATAAATTCCAGGGATGGAAAGTTATAACTTAATCTATAACTTAGAAGCACTTGCAAGTACAGTCATTCAACTGACAACGCAACAAGGTATTGACAACAACAGATGCTACAATCAGAATGCGGAAAGCACAAACCCAGAAACAGGGACAAATTTCTTAAGTTATAACAAGGAATGGTGAACTTCATTAATTAAATTGGCACGATTCCAGCTCCAAAAATTGTGACAAATATGCACATAACGGTCAAAAATCTAGGACTGGTAGGCATTAACGATTACGAACTAAAGTGTTGGAATATCAAAATTGATGTTCAGGATCTCCCATTGTGCCCAAATTTTTTTCTCTCTTAAAATTCGCAATTGTAATCCCCCAATGAGACTCCAGATCGAACCCTCCCGTCCTTCGCAAACAACTTGAAGAAGATTGCCATCGGGCTCAGCATTATAGATCAAACATGGAGGAGCTAGAAATTCACTGCCGCAATTAAACATGTGCGTTATTGTCCTCAGAATATGGTTGAAATCGGCCGGTTTGAACACCTGAATCGATCTTTGAAGGTATAAAATAGTTGCCTTTGAAGCTAGGTACAACCGGCTTGGAAAATAATAAGCTCGACGTAATTGCATTGTCATTCGCTTTTTACATTGACTAAATGTCTGGAACTCCGCAATCCTTGGTGGAAAACTTTATCTCCACTCCCACTGAAAATAGAGTTTAGAGACCGTTGCAAGTGAATTCAAAGGCTTCCTTCACAATCTTGATGACTTAAAGCATCTACAAATTGCATAATGAGTGCACTGTCATCACATCAGAACCCACCCCCAACCATAACGATAGGATACGAGTGTAGCAAGGGAACTGCAGGCAATCAAGTGTTCAAATCTCCCTCAAACATCAACACCTTTTTGTTACTCATTGAATTTAGGGTTGGAGAAAATCAACATTCCAGCACATTACATTACAAGCAAGGGGAACTACATCGCTCGAAGGATAGGACATCAGTTCCAATCAATCGAACTGCTTGAGAAGTAATCTAACCTAAGCATGTTCTATATGGAACACGAAACTTGTATTTGATAATAAACACACACCAACAATAATTACACACCAAAGAAAGTAGAATCTACAGATTTGAATATACATAGATTCAATTAAGAACACAAAGTCTGCACATACTCCGCAAAGCCTGCATTTAATCCTGAAAAAGTTTACATCTTCCATAATAGCCATCCAAATGGATTCTTCATAAAACTAATCTCCCAGTTGACCTTGTATTGACTACCTAGCCTCAACAACAAGTTTAATGTCGCCTAATCAATACTAAACAAGAATGTGCATCTTGTTCCCAGGGTTGACGAATCTCAACGTCCGCCCCAAAATAGCGTCCGTTTTCCGGATGTCCGGACGCACGGACACTAGCGGACGCAACGTCCCTCCCGCCGTCAGAGGGCGGATGCGCGGGGCTGGGCGGACGGCCGGGGCGGTCGAGCGTACAGAGCAGATGGGGCGGACGGGGCGGACTTCGCATTGCCATTAGTCATTAGAAAATTTTATATTGTTATGTAATTTGAATGTTACACAATCAAAAATGAATGCATCCACGTAAAATAAGATGTACATATAAAAATATTTTTATACGCAAATGAAAATATAGCATCTTTATATATAAATATATATGTATAAATAAAATACATGAAAACATAGTTCCAATATCACTATTGAATCCTATACAGGGTTGACGAATTTCAACGTCTGCCCCAAAATAGTGTCCGTTTTCCGGACGTCCGGACGCAGCGTCCCGACCGCCGTCGGAAAGCGGACGGGCAAGGCGGACGGACGGGGTGGACGGCCTGACCGCCCAGATCGTGCGGATCAGATCAGTCCGCGCGTTGATCGGACGGCCGTAATCGGGCGGACGGACAGGCGGACGCTGCGAACACAGCGTCCACGTCCGGACGTCCTGTCAACCCTGATTCTATACGATCTTTTTAAGATCTAAATCTTTCACATTCTTTTTTGTTTTTAAACAATGAAAGGACCATTGTTTTTAAAAAACAAAATTCTCTTCAAATCCTACTTTCCACCGGATGGACCACTACCTTCTCCCAAAACAAAAGGAAAATCTGCTGTACCGAGGAATTTAGCAGATGATTGACGAGTTGACCATTGTTGACTTGGACGGACTATTCGCCCTCCAGATTGAACTTCGATGTCCACCTTATGAAATTGTTTCTTGGTTTCTAGAGAGAAGTCATTGTCCTCTTCACGCTTCCTTTTTTGTTTTCTTTTCGGTGATAAATCGGCTTTGTCTGCCTTCAAGGTTCTCAAGTTGCTCTCCACACGATCTACCATCGCTTGAACAACTTCATCATCTCCTTTCCCTTGCCATACTGTGAGGCAGTCTCCATCCAATAGGAAAGCCTTCCAATGCCCTATGATATTGCTAATGCGCCTATCAAATGCTACTGCCACATCTACAGATGAATGTCTTGTGCTTGTTTGTCCATTTGTATCGTAGACAACACAAACTTTTGTAGCCTCTTCCAACTTCGACAATAGAAGGGCCCTACCTACGAGGGTGTGGTCGTATGCCTTATACTGCTCATCGAACTCTTTTCCATGGTTCACCTCCACCCAACTGTCTTCTGGTCCTCTCTCTACTTTTTTATCTGGAAAACGAAAGAACTTTTCGTGTTGCAAGCTCCAATGTCCCCCCATATTGCGACAAAACATTTCACGGGCCACGTCATCTACGATTCCTTGAGCCCGCAATTCCACCTCTCTATTGTGAGTCATCCACACATCCAAATCCAATGGTTGCTGAGATTCCTCGTACAAATCATGCCTCTGTTCATTTGCATTCCACCGGATTGGCTTCCTCCAATGTTGATAATTTTGAAATTTGTACGGCGCTTAATCAAGAGGAAGATTCCAACGATTGTACTCGTGGTCTGGAGGCATAGCTTCCAAGATACCAAACATTTCGTAGAACCTAGCACTCAATGGACTACGACACTCGGCACACACCGAATGAATGAGTGATGCTTTCACAATGCAAGTGACATGGAAAGTGTGGCGATATTGACCCATGGTTACCGCACCTTCCGGTCCGAAGAGACCTTGGCAAAGGCTACAACAACCATCCAAGATTGGAGAGGCTGAATCACAAGCATGCACCACTCGCTTGTCTTTCACATTGATGTGTGCTGAAAGTGTGTTGTAAGGGACCCATCCTTCCTCTACTTCCAAGGCCCAATTGATGGGTGGAGCTTGGTCCTTCTTTGTGTGGTTTAACCGCTCAAACATGGCATCCATGTCTCCCCAACATGTGATCTCCGTATATCCCTTTGAAGGATGTTGGTCAAACATAGTCTTGAACCAACTCAAAGAGCTTTGAATGGCATCGCAATTTTCATTCGACTCCATTGCCAATGTTTGAAGATCTGCCATTGCTCGAGATACTACAGAGGGTCTGTCTTGGAGTCTTTGTACCCATGCTAACCATCGAGACTCCAAGCCGCTAGATGGCATAAACTTCTCCAAATCCAAGCACAATTGCAATCGATTCAACTTGGATTCAACAATTCATTTTGCTTCAATTGCCTCCTCCAATTTATGCTTCAACTCTTCAAAGTCACAACTCTCCGTTTGCGTCTCCGCATTCACGTAAACGGATGAAAGTTTTTCCATTGATGGATGTTGTGTCGCTTTTAACATGCTCATGTCGTGACTTTCTTGTACATTCACAATGGCAGGGTTGTCGCTTGCTTCGGCCTTATCAAAAGGAAGAGAGAGCTTATCTTCACTCTCTTGAGTCTCTTGACTGTCTCCGAGTACAATCACTGGTGAGATTGCAACCTCACTTGGATTTTTGGAGGTCCCTTGCAATTCTGCAATCCGTTTACGCATCTTCATCAACTCCTCCATTTGCCTTGATGATTGTTGATTTAAATGTTCAACCTCACTCTTCGAAGTCTTTAATTTCAACTCCAACACTTTGCACCTTGCTTCCACTCCTTCAAGGTCAGCAATTTTCTTCTCATATTCCACCAATTGTAGTATGTGAACATCTCTTTCTTCGAAAAGTGGTCTGAAAGTCTTCGTGAGATTCTGAAATGCTATAGCACCTTTCAACATCTCTGGTGCTATTAAAGAAAACTCCTTGGCCAAATTCATAAAAGTCGGAGCAACTCTCGCTAAAAATTCAGCTGACATCGTTATCTTGAAAGCTGTATCAAGTATATGTGCAACATCCTTTGGATCTGCAAGTGGACTCATTGGAATAGTAGTAGCACCATCATCGAGGTTCGACGATCCGCCTATTTCTTCATGAAGGTTAGCAAACTGAACCGAGAGCTTCAAAAGATTTTCCAATTGTTTTTGATTTGGACATGTCTTACAAGATTCGATGTAGAGGACTTGGCAATGACGTTGTAAACGGAAACTCCTCCGCCCACCTTTTACGCTCGGAACTCCATAATGAGGATATATTATCAATCGTCACGCCTTGTCCACGAGGCGTATGTACTTTGTCTTCTAAACTTAACGCTGGACTAGATTCAACGCCTTGATGCACAGGCGGAGATTTGTAGACCAAACTATCAAAACAATTGTTGGCTATCAGACTATCAATTGTAGCATTAGCCTTTGCCACTTTTTCCGCCAAGACTTCGTCTACTTTACTTTTTGAAGTTTCCTCGCGTTCCGTGCAAATCTTGCCTTTGTTTACAAACTCCGTTTGCGTTTGTGCCGCAACATTTGGTGTAAAGGTCAAACGCGTTGGAGCTGTGGAAAAGACTTCACCCTCCTGCGCCTCTACATCTTTCTCGACATCTTTCCCCACATTTTTCGAAGAGCTTTCATTGATTGCTTTTGTTGGAGATTATACAGACCGTAATTCTTCGACATTTGAGGCTTTCTCCACACCATCCGTTTTCACCTCAATAGTATTTTTAATACTTTTTTTGTTTCTCCCTCTGAATTGTACAAGTCGGGAATGTCCTTTTGATTGGCTTCAAGTAGAAGTGGGCAAGCTGTTGTCGTCGGAAACGTGCTCCAATTGATCTTGCGCTCTAATATAAATTCCGCGTAAACCATACACGCCACGCTATAATTAATATAGCCTTTGCTTCTGCGCTTGTTTCCGAATAGAACACGCCACACCTCCTCAAATCGATGGACAAAATGTTTGTTGTTGCAAGTCCATGGTTTACAACAAAAATCCCGTGTATGACTCCTGTGCGACTCTTGAGGCCACAACTTGTCAATGTGGTACATTTTAACATAAGTCCTGCACATTTTTTATGTCCAATACTCCGCATCTTCATCTTCCCATCCGCTCTCTGCTTTAATTGTAGGGTCATTTAAAATGTCAAGCCGAAGGTCCTGCGTAGCCCCCTTCACTTTGCTTTTTTTCTTCACTTCGCTTCCCGGAGTCACCCCATCCATATTTCGATCACCTTCGCCGTTCATGATTGTCAATTGGATTCAATAATCAATTGAAGTGAATAAAAAAATCTCACGTGATAGTCAAAAGTGATGGCATCAACCGCAACACAGTAACACAAGATAGAGGACTCCAACTCTCCACCCCGTAGGAGCAACTAGCGCATAAAGCAATAGTAGCACATCTAACTTGGCACCGAAGGAGAATTGAAGTGAGAAGAAATGAAAAGTCACTCCACCCTTATAGCCGTCCGCCGCCGGACCTAGAGGCCGTCCGCCACCGGACCTGCCCCGGACCGCGCGAAGCAGCCCCAAACCTCGCGTCCGCCGCGCGGACCGACGACGTCCACTTCGGCAGCGGACGCACCGTCCGTCCATCGCCCCGTCCGACCGCCCGGACTGTCCGCACTGTTTGCCTTCTGACGCCGTCCGCGCTTTGGACACGCCGACCGCCCCACTTAAACACTGACCGCCGACGGCATCTGCCCAGTTGTCAATTGGTGCATCCTATGAGGCCATTATTATTCAAAAAGAGCGGTAACATTTCAAAAATAAAACAGCCTTATAATCACTGCTAAATGAGGATCAATGTAATTAGTTTGTCATTTTTTTTTTTTAAAATGTAAACCCTAAACCTTATACCCTAATTACCCTAAACTTTTTCTTTTCTCCCCTAAATTGTTTTACAAATGAGGGGAATGTGGTTAAGTTGAATATGTTTGAATTATTTACTGATATTATTCCTCTAAATAGGTTTTGAGAAGATCTGAAGATGGTGGGGATTTTTTTAAAGTTCATTAGGAAATCAAATGTTTTGCAAAAATAATCAATTCCATTTTCATTGTAAGCAAATGAAATTTAAAAAAAAGGCCCCAATACATAATTAGAATAACAGTTAAATGGATTTCAACCTCATGATATTTAATGAAAGGTTGTGATTTCTCATTAAAAGTGCATCACGATCTTCAAATGAACATCGAGTCTTTCATATTTTTTAACGAAATTTTGATTAGATTTGAAAACAAAGAAAAAGAATCAATGTTTTAACTTTCAAATCATATATGGCTATATTTTTCCTTAAAAACATAGAAAAATTCATTACTTGAGTTGGTTGAGTAGAATACATTATACATTTATACATGTGCTATATTTATTTTGAAGGGTAATTCCAATATTCTTATTTCAGATGTTTTTAAATATTAATTTTAAAAAAGAGGGTTCATTGTTTAAAGATCTAAAAAATTGACAAACATAATTTCTATTATAAATAGAAATTGAATTCGGAATTCGAATTTTGAAATGATTGAAATGAACAAGATATTGATTATAAAATATTTCTTTGTTTGAGTTTTCAAAATGAATTCACGAAACAATTGCAAACTTTTGAACTTAGGTATATGGTATTGTTTTTGGTTTGTACTTTGTAGAGTATAATATTTCCATTTTAATCCTAAATAAATGAAAAAATTCCACATGAATGAAATGTTTCTATGTATTGTACAAAGATTTCTACCAATTATTATGATAATTAAATACATTGTTACATTTCATAAAATATTCTACATAGAAAAAAAAAATCATTTCAATTTTCAATCATGATAAACGATGTCTTCTACTCTTTCTGTTATATGTTCGTTTTGTATAACGTGTACATTATACAATCTTTGAGAGCAAGGTAGTTCATTTTTGGCTCTCATTGAAATAGAAAATATATTTGTGTTTGGATTTTGAAATCATTATGTATTCTACGGTCTTGCAAGAATGCATCTTGTTTCTTCCTTTGAATCCTTTTGATATTTTCTTTTTTTTCCTTTTTTTTCTGTCTCGTAGGGCTCTTATTATCTTGTTCTCTTCATTTGACCAGCCTATTTGGCTTGGCTCTTCGTTTTTTGTTTTTTTTAATGTAATGGTTCATGCATATGTTATAAAAAATATATATTATTTATCTAAATTAATATATTGATGAACAAACGCATAAAGGCATTGAATGCTTTCACATTTAAAGTTATAAATCTATCATAAATCACTCTTGCAAATTTGAATGATTGAATTGAAAATTTGAAAATGTAATTACAAGAGCTTTCAATTCAATCAATTGCATAAATCATAAATGTTGAAATGCAACTCGTATAAGTTTAGCATCTATGAAGATTAATTCATGTCATCCACATGCAATTTTCCAATTTAATAAAATGCAATTGAGTACTTCAATTTCTTTCTTTTCAATTCTCTAAGTAACATTCACTTCATATCTTTCTCTATTTGTTTATCTATTTTTTGGCAACAAATAGAGAAACCATCTTTGTCTATATTTGCACATACATTCTTATTTGATTGATGAAGAATAGATCTTTGAAATATATAATCATTGATTTGTTCATGTTGATTTACCTAATATATATATATCATTAAAGAAGTATGAAAGACAAGATTGACAGATTGTGTTCGAATGTTGTTGATTTTGAAATGATTTAGTACTATATTATTTATAAGAATATTATAATAGTGTTATGTTATAATATTTCTAAAACAATTGTAACAAATATTAAAATACATGCTAAGTTAGGTTTGTTAGCCTACCAATTGTTCATTAGTAGACATAATTGTGTAGCCCTCTTAAATGAAACATTCAATATCTAATATCTTACAATCCAAATGGTGGATTTGTCTAAAATTTTTTCCACATTTTTTCCAACTAATTTACTACAAGATCCTATGGTTACATATGCCCCAAAGTATTTTTCTTCTAAGACTTGATATTTGCATTACTATTGGCAGTTTTTAAGTGTTTTTAGTAAAAAGAACTTTACGGGTTAAACATCTCTACCGTGAGATTTTGAAAAAGGAACAATTTCCTTCATTAGGTTTAGGGTTTAAGATGAGCCGTCCGCCTTGTCCGCCCCGTCCGCCGCGATATCCGTCTGCCCGTCCTCCGTCCGCCCTATTTGCCCGATCCGGAGTCCGGCCTGTCCGGCCTGACCGCCCCGATACCCGTCCGCCCTGTCCGTCCGATCGGGCGTCCACCCTGTCCGCTCCGATACCCGTCCACCCCGGTACGGCCATCCGCCCGGTTATGGCCGTCCGATTGACACGCGGACTGATGTGGTCCGCATGATCTGGACGTCCGCCTCGAGGCGTCTGCATATATATATGGGGAGGCGGACGGCTCATTCCGAACAATTGTTCTCTTTTGGAGTGGGCGGACCAATGCATTGAAAGCTCTATGCGTCCCTTCCGCTTTGAGTGAATGATTGTTGTGGCATTGTTACAAATTTTCACAAAGTTCACGCTTGTAAAATTTTAATTAATTAATTAAATAAAAATTTTGGTTCTTAAGCTTTCTAATTGTTTCATTCTCTTTGCTTCAGCTTTATCATGCCGAAAGATAGAACACCCAAAAAAAATAGTCGAAAGGGAAGACCCCAATTGTTCGATTGGGATGCTTGGGCCGATCTATTGTGCGTGGGTGAACCGGGATGGGAAGAAGAACCAACAAGAGTGTGGGATTGCTCAATGTGCAAGAAGTATGTAAAAATGACTTACATTCAAAAACTTTGGCAACGTGAACGTGTAGAGCACCAAGCGCCACGTTGGGAAGGACAAATGTCTACGTGCCAAAGTGAGCACTTCAAACAACGATACACACATGTGCATCGAGTTCTTGGCATTAAAAGCGCCAAACCAAATATAATGAATTATAATGTTATGGCAATGGTTTGGGCAGAGATTGTACTCCACAAGGACGTGGACTGGCGTACCGCTACAGGTCACAATGTGGAGAACTATACGCGCACGGATGCCGTTATAGATACACAGTGGAGGGGCGCAAGCGATTGCATGCCAGAGTGGTCCAATTGAGGTTATTTACAACAACCTTCAATTGTTCTTCGAGATGCTGAAGATGCGTGGACAGATGACGATGATGACGATGATATGCAAGCACCTGTCACATTTGGAGTTAGATACGAGCGGGTAGAAGAACGAGAACGAATTGAATTCGAACAACAAATGCAAGAGGCAACACACAAAAGCCTTCAAGATCGTGGACGGCAAGATAGGCATGGTGGGTCCTACGGACATGAACATGGAACGCGAGAATCTGAACATAGAAGAGGTGGTTCATACTCTGGTTACAATCCTCAAAATAGATATGAAGGTGGAAGAGGGAGCTATGGATCCACGCATTATGGTGGTTCAAGTGCAGTTAGTTCTCGTTATGGCACTCCCCCTGAAATTGGCTCTCTAGGTAGGACAGGTAGCTATGGCAACACGCACTATGGTAGGTCTACTGAATCTGGTTCATATTATACGACGCCCACTCAAGTGGGCTCCGAAGGTAGTGGAGGAAGCCATGTAACCCCGCAGTATAATTGCTCTTTTCACGGAAGCGCCCAATACTATTCGGAATCAACTAGAAGTGATTCATATGGGCATCATGGGGCCTCTTATTACGGGGCTTCAAATGAAAGAGGATCAGAGCCTACTACTCCGGTTCCTCCTCCCACTTTTGGAGGTTCAAATTATGGACAAGGAGGTGCACCGAGTGGATATCACGGAAACTACGGAGGTGGTCCGTTCAATGGAGTACAAAGAAGAGGCAACGGTCAACAATTTGAGTCCGATTCAGATTCTGAATAAAAAAACATGCAAGTATATATAGTGAGCATGTATTTGCTCGATTTTCTCATTTTTACTCTCACGACAAGTATAGAGCACTAGATTGGTAGAAGTAGTACAAAATTTTAAATGAATAGAACAATTTTGAACAACAATTTTGTTCACTTTTTCAAAAAGTGTTGTGTAATAGTGTACACCAAGTATGTATGTAGGCAAGCATATTGTTGAAGACATCATTGTATTATTTTATAATAGCGTTGATGTATACGGCTATAAGCGACTTTGATAAATAATAAAAATATGAAGAAGAAATGTAATTTTGTAAGAGCCATATTATGTCTATTTTTGAATTTAGCATTCGAAGTTAAATATGTACTAGCATGGTCTGTATTTTGAAATTATTGTTGTGTGTTTATTACATTTAGAAACTCGTAAATGATATAAATGTATTTCTAATTAATTTATGAAAGATTAAAGTATTTGAATATTTGAAATTTTTTTATTTTTCATTCAACGATTGCTAAAAACTAAAATGATTTCTTATTCGTATGAAGAAATGCCCAAATTAGACAATTAGTGGTTCTTCTTTAGATTCTATTTTCAAATATGAAAAATAAATCGGATCGGGCGGACGCTTGATTTGTCTGCTCGTGCCTGTCCGATCGGGCGGACGGTTTGGGGCCGTCCGATGAAGCGGACGGGCCGTCCGCCGCGACCCGTCGGATCGGGCGGACGCCAGATTTGTCCGCCCGTGGCCGTCCGATCGGGCAGACGCGGCTGTAGGGTTTCGGGGAGGCGGATGGCTGATGCGTCCGCCAGCCGCGGCCCGTCCGATCAAGCGGACGGTTTGGGGCCGTCCGATGGGGCGGACGGCAGATTTGTCCGCCCATGGCCGCCCGATCGGGCGGACGGTTTGGGGCCGTCCGCGCCTCAATAAGATGGGCGGACGGGCCGTCCGCATTGTCACTTTTGCTTTGCCCCTTGTGAATTCAAGGTGGAGCAGAGAGCTTGGTGGTTCATCCTCCATTGGCTCCTTTCCGAGGCAAGGCAAGAGTGGTTTATTGGGGCCCCCTTGTTGCCAATTTTTTTAACACTTGCGCGTGAATTCACATTTAAATTAGAAAATTTGATCTATATCAATTTCATTTGTCATGATGCCGAAGGGGAAGAAGAAGGTTGCGAAGCTTAAACATGGAGAGGGACCATCAAACTTGGAAGTAGCTTGCCAAAGTCCTTCGGAAGAATGCAAGAAATTCATGATCGAGCGCATCGTTCAATTTTATGAATCGAAAACAACATTGTCTTTAAACAATAAGTACATCAGATATCAAGAGGAGTGCGTGTCTAAATTCAAGGTAGACATGACACAGATGTTGTTGGATGCATTGAATGTGGCAAAGTGGCATGACGAAATGCATAAAACGTACTTCACCAAATGTTTGGAGAACAAGGTTCATGACACTTTGTGGAATTCCAAAGTCATTTTGGTTAAATATGGCAAGGAATATCGACCCAATGACGCCCAGTTTGAAGAAGTGATTCTGAAAGCGGACTTGTTTAAGGGGCGATGTGCTCCATTCGCCAAAAAGTACAATCGAGTTGATTCAATTGGTTGGTGGAAAAGCAATGATGGAATTGCTGAAGCGGAAAGGACCAAACGGCACCTCATAACACTTCCAAATACAGCACGCGTAATTGCTGTTGATGATAGAACGATGAGAGGTGGATATGCAACGATTCGAAAGGTTCGTATTGAAGGATGTCCAGGAATACTTCTTTATTGGGAGTTTGCGGCAAAGAAATCCATTCACCACCAAACTCGACCCGATCTTGCAAAGTTAGAACATCAAAACGAATCAATGGCTGTTCGAATTTCACACGCGGGTGTGATACGATTTGCTGCAGTGCACGGAACGACGTGTGAAGGTTATGCGTATTGGTGGAATGGTGGAACTCTTCGACAAATGTTGAATGTGGATAAGGACTATCCAGACAACATTCAAATCCATTTGATGTATACAAATTCAACCAAAGAGGAGGTTGTAAAAGCTCACCGTTTAGGGCGATATCGGAAGAAGCGCACGAAGTTGACATGGGCGTTTATGCATATAATGTATGCAGTGCATCTTGCTGGACATTTGCACAATGATCTTTCTCCGGACAACATCTTGTTGCATTTTCCAGAGGATGAGTCACGTGTGTACATTGGAGTTTGCGATTGGGGCATGACCACCTTAGCTTCTCAACCAATGAAGTCTTTGTACACATTTACATCAGCAAATGAGATGAAACAGACTTTGCAGAGGAGATGGTGGGTGGATCCACATATTGCATATTTGCATAAAGCAGGTGCAGATGTGGAAGTCATTCCGATGTATTCACATAAGTCGGAAGAGTATGCCATTCGAAAAATTGCTCGGCGGATGAATGGAAACAACATGTCAGAGGCGTATTTCAACGTGCTACGAAAAACACCTAGTGCGACACAATTTGCCTTTCATGACTTTGCAAAAGTGTTTTATGCTTACTTGAAGCGCATTTCTTCGAAGACTGACGATGAAAATACTAGTTTGGCCCATGTGATTATGCGATTTTCTAATACATATCGTTGGTCGATGCCAGATGAACATTTCCGCCATTTATATTAGATTGGTAGTGCAGAAGTAGTAGTTGAATACTTGAATAGGTTATATAGGCATTAAAAATTAATTTAGAAATATAGAGTTGGAATGAAAAAAATTATATGTGTAATTAGCCAAATGTGCACAATGTATGGTATTCTACATTAAATTGAATACATTTTGCCCATATTGATTGTGTTTGTATTTGTGTTGATCTTGATTTTTTAAATAGTATATATATATATTTGAAGTCACAAATTTTTTTAGTTTGCCTTTTGAAAATGAATTGGAATTTTTTCATACTTTCAAGACTATCATGGACTCGTGGTCAAACTTTATAATCTTTCAACTTATGAGAAACATTGTTTTACTAACAAATCGCGAACCATTGCACTTCATTTAACATTTAATTGTTTAAAGATTAAGGGAGTGACCGCGGGGCAATTTGGGTAGGGCGGTCGGGGGAAATAGGGCCGTCTGGGCGGACGGGGCGGTCCCGGCGGACCCTGCGTCCGCGTCCGGACGTCGTGTCAACCTTGCTTGTTCCCTTCCATGAATCTGATTCGGTGATGAAGGAATTGAAATAAAAACAGATATATATGAGGAAATACTAATAAGCATTGGTCCAAAGAGCAACATCGATCAGCTTTTTCAAGTACTTTCAATTCCATCAATATGAAGCATTACATCTTCTGTTCAACATGGCCTTCTGCTAAGCCCAATGACAATGAGGATGGAATAAGAACATACTATCGCACTGCAATGTTTTCTCCATCACCTTGGAGGAGCACAAGGTCTTCGTTGAGGTAGTCAAGAGTAGAAGCTGCATGAAAATACAACCATTCCCGTCTCCAATCGAAATTTTCAAGGATAGGCATTTCAGAGCCAATTATTTTCTTCAATCGCATTGTCAAGTGCTTTGCCGTTGATATATCCAAATTCTTGAAAGTTTCACTTCTTATCAAACTCGACTTAAATAAATGATGACTTACGAAATCTTCATATGTCAGTGTACAGTTGCCCCAAAGATCCTGTAATTTCCTACTAAACTTCACCTGATGAACAAAGATAGTCTCATTTTCATATTGTGTAACAAAGGCAGTACACCTAGTGTAAAACGTGTAAGGGAATGTACCTTGAAGCTCTTCATCTTCTAGTGTAATCCTATTATTAAACCCTACTCTTCTAAAAGCTAAGAAGCATTCTCTAGTGATGAAGAAATTGGTACTATTAATAGGAATTGATTTGGACAGGTAATTGAGTTCATCAGAAGTTAAACCCACTCCAACACTTTTCAACCATCCAAACGATCGATACGTTTCTCCTCGAAGTATCGGCTTGAACGTATTCAAAACCAACAAGGCCATCTTGGAGTGCAAAGATTGCCACCAATCCATGACCATGAATATGATATTTGGCAAGGTGAGGCCTAAAGCCTATTTCTTTTCAAAAAATTACTAACAATAATAATTCACTCTTTATAATTACATAATTAGCTTGAAAATGAATTTATAATCCCAAGTCCTTGACAAACTATTGTGGAGTTACTTACCCATGTTGGTGATTGTGGGTTGTAGAGAGGATTTTCTTCTAAGGATTGGGAAATTCCGGACACTTCATCAATATAAAGAACTAAGGTGAGTACACCCAAAATTGCACCCTACTTAAAACCATCACCATCTCTTTGTGTACATATCCCAAATCAATATGTACATATGTTGAATAAATGATTTGAGAACATCTACCAAAAAGAACTTTGACCCTCCATAACTTATGCATATGGTATCCAAGTGTCATGTTTTTTAGTACACTAGAACTTCCTTTCACTTGCCAATAGGAAAATATGAAAATTTGACTAGTCTAACAATAATAACTAGACACAATTCATAAAAGTGGCGATTTTTGGGGTACCTGCCTTAACACCATATTTCATTTTATTAATTTAGTTACCGGTTCATTTAATTAGTTTGCTGAGTGAGCCAGCCTAATTGTTTGTTCTCTCTGTGTTTTCATGAAAGCACCGTCATTTTCCAAAGAAAAAAACACTCTGTTTCAATTCCGACTACGTCTCGCTGAGCATATTCACTTTCCACCTGAAATGCGAAAAAAATTCAATAAATCTTTAATTAAAATTTACAAAAATCTTTGTATAATTTCCTATACAAGTAAGCATATATTGAAATGTACAATAGGAATTTATGGAATGATGAATGAAATATATGCAATAGTGAATACTATGAGGGATACATGTATATTATAATGCATTAGAAATTTGACTCAATTTTTTACAAAGAATGGCACCTCAAATTGAAGAATTGAAAAGAAAAACTTATAAATATCAAAAACTTTGTAAATAGCTTAATTGTTGTGAAATTCAAAATTGCTTGAATTGAATAAATTTCTCAAAATCATTTGATAATAGCAATTGAAAATGGAAATCATGAAAGCTCAAAACTCACAAAAGCACAAAATCATAGAAATGTAAGCCAAGAGAAGCAATGGAATTGCTACCTCTATAATATCACCCTACAAATCTTCTTTAATATCACCTTAATTGCAACAACTATATTATTTCTATAATATCACTCTTTGTAATAAGTGATATTACAAAGGTGATGCAAATTGCTACTGTATTTCTGAAATATCACATTGTGAAAAAATATGATATCTACGTATGCATAATTGAAAGTACTTTTATCAAAAATTTAAAATAATTATTTTAAAGACTTATTGAAATCATTATCATGCATTCTATTGAAATGTATCATAATTTTACCAATGTGATACAATGAATGCGTAGCATAACAAGCAGTAGTCCTTAGTATTAATGGTAGCATTTGCAATATTACAATGGGAGTTATGATTTTAGTAGTATGATTATTATATTGTTATATTGTTATTTTTTTACATTGTTATTTTATTATATTGTTAATTATAAATTTTAAAATTTTGAATTTAAAATTTTAAGTTTAAAATTAAATTTTTTTTTATTTTTAGTATTTATTTGAGTAATACTTGTTTTTTTAATTTTTTAATTTTGTCATATTGTTATTTTGTTATTTTGTTATATTGTAACGAAATATCAAAAATAACGAAAATAATAAAAATGCATCGTTTTCTTTAGATGAATGATTTTTGAGCCCCCTACTTTAAGTGTGTAGCTGTTGGGAAGTATTGTTTCATGGTATGTCAGCCCTTCATAAATTCATCAAATATCATCCAAAGAATGTGAATAAATATATACACTATTAATAAACATTATAATGTTGGCAAATCTGTTGTTGATTCCATACTAAAGGCGCCGCACTCCAATGGTGTAAACCTGACAAGGAATGTGCTGATATTGCTCAAAGCGTTAAGTGATGTCAGAGAAGTTGTACGCCGATGTGGAATGATGTTGAGGAATTTGAGGGAAATACAAAAATCCAGAACATTTTGCTCAAGTATTTCCGCGCCTACTCTCTAGAAGCTCTGTCTACCTTCTCCGGAACCTCCATCTTCTGTGCCAATTTCACATCAAAATTAATCAATCTTTCTGTAGCTGACTTGTTCATTTTCCTTTGTTGAGCTTTCTTGTACTCTTGCGGACTGCGGCGTATTGTATTCCAACATCTTCTGGCCCAAGTTTGACAGTTTCAGTGGCGAGCGTGGACGTTGCTATGAGTTTCGAGTAAGTGCCATTATCCTCAAATAGGTTGTAGCATTACCAATGTGTTGCCGTTGTTGTTTGTTTTGAAACATAGAAGCATCTGCATACATGTAGCCATTGCTCTTAAGAAATTGGTGTGGAAGTAGTTCATATTGAATCTGTGAGGAGACGCATTTAGGTTTTCAATGTTGTAATCACAAGTGTCACAATTGCTTTTCTCATTTCCGCCGAGAGAAATGCAATCTTTGGTCATGCAACCCTATATACATGTTGCTATTTTGAAGTTGGTATGTCTTGAATTCATGTTGGGTGTATGAGGAAAGGTGGTGTCTTTGTATTGTTGTAATCGCGAAGTATGCTTCCAATTATTGTTTGGAGAAAATTGTAGTCTTCGGTCATGCAACTCCATGTAGATGTTGCTCTTAAGAAATTGGTATGAATGGAATTTATGATGAGTCCATGAGAGCGCAGTGTATTTTACATTGTTGTAATTGGAGTACGCTTCATATTTTCTACGGAGGAAATTTTAGTCCTTTGTCATGCAACTCCATGTAGATGCTGCTCTTATGAAATTGATATAGGAAGAATTCATTTTTAGTGTATGAAGAACGTAGTGTCTTTTGCGTTGTTGCAATTGCAAAATTCCCTTTTCAATTATTGTGCGGAGAATATTGTAGTTTTTGGTCATGCAACCCCTTGTAGATATTCCTCTTAAGAAATTAGTATTCAGATTTTATGTTGGGTCCATGAGGAAGCGTGGTGTATTTTGCATTGTTGTAAGCGCGAAGTACACTTCGTATTTTTTGTAGATCACATTGTAGTCTTCGATCATGCAACCCCATATGGATGTCGCTCCAACAAAATCAGTATGAAAGGAATTCATGTTAGGAAGTGCGGTGTCCATTGTATTGTTCCAATTGCAAAATACGCTTCCTCATATTTTCTCAACCGGAAAAGAGTCTTTGGTCATGTAGCCCCATGTAGATGTTGTTGAAGCAAAATTTGTGTGAAAAGAACCCATGTTAGGTCCATCTGGAAGTGCATTGTGTTTTTGAATGTTATAATCGCGAGGTATACTGCTTTGTATTAGTTATAATCAACTGTCGTGAAAAATATGCAAAGTTATCATTGAGTCAACGATAACTTTTAGTAGAATTCAAAGGTGCATTCATTTCACAATAATCAACTGTTGTGAACTATATCCAAAGTTATCATTGAGTCAACGATAACTTTTGGTAGAATCCAAAGGTGCGTTCATTTCACAATAATCCATTGTCAAGAAATATATGCAAAGTTATCGTTGAGTCAACGATAACTTTTATTCAAATCCGAAGATGCGTTCATTTCACAATAATCAACTTTTGTGAAATATATGCCAAGTTATCGTTGAGTCAATGATAACTTTTATTCAAATCCGAGGGTGCATTCGTTTCACAATAATCAACTATCGAGAAATATATGCCAAGTTATCGTTGAGTCAATGATAACTTTTGGTAGAATCCAAAGGTGCGTTCATTTCACAATAATCAACTTTTGTGAAATATATACAAAGTTATCGTTGAGTCAATGATGACTTTTATTCAAATCTGAGGGTGTGTTCATTTCACAATAATCAATTGTAATTGCTAGCCTGAAATATATAAATGATCACTTTGTATGTTATTTTCTATCATCAAAGTTATCGTCAACTCACCGATAACTAAACAATTCTAGAAATTTAGAATATGAACCTCAGTATATTGATGTGATATAGAGTTGATCATATTAGAAGACTGTTTATAAAGCATTTAGTGGGTCAAAGAACAACACAAGGACGGAGGCAGAAAACTGGATTTGCAACACCACGGCCGTCTGCTCCCACAACATCCGGAAGTAGAGCAAAGCCAGGGAACACAAGATCTGAGCCAAAGAAGAGGGGTGCACCAGTAGGAGCAGAAACTAGTCGAAAGAGAAGGAAGAGTTTCATGGTTGGTACAGAAGGTGCAGCTAGTTCAGGCTCAAGTTTGACTACAAACTCTGTTGGGTTAGCAGCCTTCAAAGGTCCAATTCCAAACTTTGAGGAAATTGGCAAAATCCAAAAAGACTTTTGGAAGGAACATAGGCACTGCTTCCTCTTTGACATGGTTACAGTGACAGTCGACATCGAACAGTGTATTATAGCGAGCGACGAATACATCATTCGCACACTGCAACAGAATATGGTGAATGACATGAAGCAAGTTCTTATTCAAATGGTGGAAATAGGTCAACGCCAAAAAGTGTGTCTCACTCCAGTTGATGATCGGAAAATGCTTTTGAAGGAAAAGCCAAAGAAATGGGAGGACATTAAAAATATGTGATTTATGATTATCAACGGTCAGCATAGCATTACGGCTTCAAACAACTTCAGAATGAAGCATGCGATGAAGACTGGAAAGCCGACCTCCAAAATTGGGATGCCTTAATTGTTTGGACTCAAGATCCAAATAAACTTCGAAACATCTCAAAGTTCTACAATCTCATCAACCACCTACATCATGCCCAACCAACTTGGGGCAACCAGTTAATTGCGTGTCGGAACATTTGGAGCATTTTGAAATGCCCAGCGATCGATAGTTTGGAGCCAAAGGTCAGAGGCAACGGCTCGGTCTACAACGAGAATAACTACAAGGGAAGGTTCAACTCCTTCAAACTTATGTAGTGAAGAACAGATTCCTTTGCTAAAAATCTGAGCCATAATGAATGTTTTGAAGTTTGTCATGGCTACAATTTCTTTCCATTTGAGACTTATCCTTGAGTCAATGATAAGTTGTGGTATATGCTATGAATGACATGCTCTACTCTCAAGACATTTAGCTTTGACCTATACATTCTTTTGAGCACTACAATAGTCTAGAAGTCATACATTTTTTTATTCTCCTTAGCATTCAGGACTTATCCTTGAGTCAACGATAAGTTGATGTACAAGAAATGAACTATGTGCTCTACTCTAAAGACATTTAATTTTGAACTGCAGAGTTTCTCGTTAGCTGTTATTCAAAGGTTCCAAAACATAAATCCTGACAAAGATGGCTCCAAGATTAACTCCACTTCGGACCTAAAGAATGAACTCCAAATCATAATATTGCCGGAGAAGAAATGGGTGCATTGGAACGATTCCTAACCATGCACGCTGGAGGCAAATTGATTAATCCCCTCACCGACAAACCGTTCAGAGTAGAGAAAGGATTCAAGGTGAACAATCAAAATTTGAAGCGAGAGTTCTTCAGACATTTTGGGCACTTCACTGATACTGACTTCGAAGAATTCGCAAAGCACCTCATTGGTAGAACAAATTGCGGTGTGGTGTATCCGAAGGTGTCTGTTTCCAAGACAAGGATCCCAGTAGCCGACAATCACATTGCATTCGATTGAATGGAGCGCAGAAAACGTAAGAAGGTAATCATATAGGATTTGATGGAGTTGAAGCCAAGTTTCAAATTTTGGGATAGTGTAGGTGATGTGAAAAATAAGATGTGGGCAACGTGGAAGGTGAAAAGCAGGTTCTCATCGACAATATGGGATTTCTTACTCTCGCATCCAAAATCAGAGTATTTTAGGAAGCGGTTGAGGAACGAAGCACGCCTGAAGCGAGTGACAGATTTGAAGACAGAATTCCCAGAAGTGCTCCACATGTTCAAGAGGTTTGTGCAACTAAAGTCTGAGCTTCCGGTGAATATCGGAGGAGTGCAAATGCGGGGAGTTGACAGTGTTGGGAAGACGCTAGTAACGCACAGCAACTACTTGTATTCCCCTAAGCAGCTCAACTTGGCAGTCTTTGATGCTAGGGCTGTCGTCAGGATCACACCCACAGAGACTAAAGCTGCTATTGACCCGTTTTTGATCTTTTTGAAAGAGGAATTGGAGCCTGCCATTACAAAGCCAAACGTATGGCTCTTCATCTTAAATGACTCGGATGACATTGAAGCCGCAACAAAGTTTGCAACTACAAGTCTAAAAGACTACGATGTTGTCCACTCTACTTATGTCCCTTCAAAGGGCGAGCAACTGAACAACGTAGGTAGTAAAACGACTGCTCCAGATGTACCACTTCTCTTCCTTTTCAAGAAAGACAACGATTTTGTTGCCTCCGTACGTCCATTGATACAAATCAAGTATGATACACCCTCTGATTGTGTATACTACAAGGAACCTGCCAAAAACACGGAGGCAAAGTACAGAGTATATATTGGCGAACTCCGAATGGAGTTTTATTTGGAGATCTTGCAGAGCTTTGCCGACCCCCAAAAAAATGTTCTTCGAATTTTTTCAGGCATGAAGCTCATGATGGCCTCAAAGGTATGTACATTCTACTAATAGTTATCCTTGACTCAATGATAACTTCTTTGTTTTGTACATTGCTATTGTTGTATACTGTTATCATCGATTTGACAATGGTCCATTGTCCAAAGCGTTTGTTGTCATTCTCATTGAGCTACATCCTTCTGCTTGTGGGTTAGATGTTTGGAGCGTATTTTTATGGGATGGTCGAGAAAGAAGACGTCGACTTGTTCAGGAATATACCAAGTGTTGCTGATCAAATGGATCTTAATGATTTCTTATTTTCAAACTCTCCCTACTCGGTGTCGTATACAAATCCACCCCGTCTTATTTCAAGAGTACTCGAATCCATTCCCTCTGAGACAAAAGATGAATCCGAAGAAGAAGAAAAGGTTGGTGAAGAAGGGTCTGATCCAGACGAGCAGGTGTTTGGTAAACTCGAAAGGGACGTGGCGGAGGCAAATGCAACACAAACGTCTCTCATCAATGCTCCTGTTGAGTCTCGTGAGGATGATGGAGACATCGAAGCAGATCCTGAATTTGAAACGCAGCGACAATAGAGGCACGACAGAGAGAGAGATTCTGAAGACGAGAGTGAGAGTGACCCGCAAGAAATAGATGAGAGTGGGGATGACAAAGCTAAAGAGGATTCTGACTCAGAGCAACAAATATAAGAGTTGCAATTGAAGCGACAACAAGACGTGTTCTTGGTCGATGCTAGTAGGGCAGTCGATGTCGTGATTCAAGAGAATATGAACGATATTATTGAGGTGAGCAGCGAGGTGATGCAGCCAGAAGACGACGACTCTGCCGACGAGGTGACTATGAACTCAGAGTGCAAACCAGTGGTTGCTAGTGATGAAAAAGTCATCAAGGTTGAAAAGGACTGGTGGAGATTGGATATGGAATGAAAGGAGCGGAGGTTGGCACGTAAAGCTGAGAGGGAAGCAACAGAAAAAGCTCTATTTACTGCGCTAGCAGAAAGTAAGGCTGCCAACCAGAGACACATAGATGAACAAGCAAAGTCAGACAAATAGTTTAGTGAAATGAGGTTCCAACTTGCAATGCTTGCTAAGGCCTTGAAATCCCAATTGCAAGGGGGATCTACCAGCCTTCAAATGTCACCTGCCTCCATCCCAAGACAATGTCCTGCACCCACATTGTCCCCTCTTCTCTCTCAAGAGGTGCAACAGTTGGTTCCACAGTGGCCATATCGTGGAGTGAACGATAAAATTGACTTTGTTCCTTTGGAGGCCGTTGTCACAAGCATTTCAACTACACTAACCGAGTTGCCAAGTGCATCCCGTGAAGCGCACCAGGTCTCTGGAGAACCAAAAGTACAATTCAATGTGATTCAGACAAACAACAATGAGAGTTATCATGGACTCAATGATAACTCCCAAGCCAATTTGGCTTCTGTGGCTGTAGCAACTGCTTCTGCATTACCTACTTCAAAGATGGGCGCGGCTTTTCCCTTGCCTTATGAAAAAGAACCAGTTGACTATGGAGAAGGCGAAAAAGTCATCTATGAAAATATGAATGTTGCTGAGGAGGAACAAGGAGATGCAAAGGCACATAATCAAACAATAGCAGGTTCTTCTCAGGTAATTGATACTCTTTTGATTGTTGATTGAATTGATTGCTTAGTTTCAGCTAAAAATGCATGGCTAATAACAAAGTAATTGAAGTTTTAAATCTTATATAAATTTTTGCTGCGTAACAAGATGGCAGCACCAATCCTTGATGGCTCGAGTGCTCGACGCTAACGGCAAACGCATCTAAGGAGAGGATGCGTGTAGCATAGTGATAGCATCAAGTGTACAACATTAGTTGACTTGTTGTCTCGAATTTATGGAATTTTAGTTATTTGTAAAGAAAGTCACAATGCGCCAACTACGTCTAATTGCACTTCAATGTCTTGTTGCTCAGCTTTCAAAACTCGTATGCGTACTGCCTCCGCTACCAATGAGAGCTTTTTCTAACGGGAGACAAGAGTTGCTTAGTGGAATTCAATTTGTGTTTCCACTCTCTGGAATTCCTACTGCATTTCAACAAGTAACTTCATTTCTCTGTTGTTTTCTTTTGGTCAGGTAGAATTGAAGTGCGGAAGAGAGGTCGTCCCAAAGAACGTTCCACCGGTAGTACCAGAACCCAAAAGAAAATGGTTGAACATTGTCTTGGACTTAAACGGTGTACTCTGCCACACTGCTTTGAAGTCCTATGTGGCAAAGTACAAGCCATTCAACGTCAAAGACCATGTTCTCTGCCATCGAAACCCCACTATAATTGGTCCTAAAGCCGTATTTGCCCGACAGAATGTGGGCGAATTTCTCCAACAGGTTGCTATGATGGCAAAGAGGGTGGTAGTGTGGACCACAATGATGAAGCACAATGCAGAACCCATCGTTGCTCACCTCTTTCACGGTTGCAGACATCCTTATGACATCCTAAGTCAGGAGCATTGTACCAAAATAGAGGTTTCCGAGGGAAATTTCTTTCATCAAGGTGGCAAAGTACATTGCATGAAAGTTCTGTCAGAAGTCTTGTTCGCAAATTCTAGTGGAGACGATCCATTCACTCACAATAATACTATTTGTATTAACGACTCTCCAAGTAAGAGCGTCTACAATGAGAATGGAAATGCCATCTTTCTAGACACCTGGAATCACGTAAAACGGAGGGATGATGTTCTTATGGGGGAGCTCCTACCATGGCTATGGCGTCTACATTTGAACTGCCAAAATGGAGAATTGCGGGATTATGTCCAAGAGAACCGGCTTGGTGTGAACCCTTTCACTGCTCGTGATCTCTCTATGAAACAAATTGTGGCAGCAATGAGAGAGTCCAGCAAAGCCTTCAATGTACGATATGAACTTCCTGGGATAGGTTTAGTCATAGGGCGTGGCCGCCGTAGGAAGTGAACATCCCATGTACCCACATTTAAAATGGCAGTGGTATGTTATATTCGTGTATGAAATAATCTTTTGTAAATAATGTTTCGTAAATATTGAAAAAAAATTTCAAAGTTTAGATTTTTTATTCTATTCCTTAGATTTCTTCTTATGTGTCCAATTAGGTCAGTGCTATTAGCGATTGTTGTTGCTTGCTGGAGGATCATGTCTCAAGCATTTAAATATTCTGTACTTGCTTCAGGTTGGACTCCCGTTTGATGCAAGCCTTTCTACAAATGGGAGGCTCACGCGGAGCCTCCTTTCCAGATCAGAAAAGTCTTTTTCAACTTGTAGCGAGTCCATGGATGGCAGTTGTGACACTGCACCTTTTTCTAAACCGTACTTGTTGTGCTCCGCCTCCGATGTAGTGTCCACAGCCATAGACTACTCAAAGGGAAACATGGAGGACAGGGTCGTCAATAGTTCCCCCAAGAGAAGGGTGGTTTAGTACTATATCTATGAGCTCAAGAAATTTAGTGAAACTTTCAAAAACTCCTATAACATAAAGAAATCCATTAGCTTTAGGGAAATTTCATTTTTATTTCAATCGGTG
Organism: Pseudoscleropodium purum; assembly: GCA_963969395.1. Taxonomy (NCBI): domain Eukaryota; kingdom Viridiplantae; phylum Streptophyta; class Bryopsida; order Hypnales; family Brachytheciaceae; genus Pseudoscleropodium; species Pseudoscleropodium purum. The sequence continues at coordinate 25,498,069 of OZ017795.1, forward strand.
TCTGAAAGCATTCATTATGCTAGCTGAATCTTAGAGGAGACCGGGCAGTCCAAAAAATTCCCAATAAAATTGAAATAAATTCTTTGATATTTTTTTCTTGTATGTCACATTTGTGTTAACTTTATATTTGAAGCTTTGGTTCATCCATTTGGAGAAGTAATGAGAAAGTTATGGACAATCTTGTTTTTGTGACAATTTGAGCATTTTCAGGAAAAAACAACTAATAGAACTCACATTCGAATGCAATTTTGACACCCTCTTCCAAAAACATTGTTAAATAGGTTGGGTATATTTGCTACAACAATTTGACCATTGGAATTATTGTGTTTTAATTTCATCTTAGAACTATTAAGAATTTAGTTTTTATTTCAACCTTGAATCTACATCTGCTTAGTATTAATTGAATGAGTGAAAATTTAGTACTTTGTTGTTGAATTTCTATGGTCTACATTTTCAACACAGTTGTTCAACATCCCAAAATATAAAATCAAAATGCGTCCTACAAATTTATTTAAGTTAAGAAGATTCAAACTAAGCCAAAAAAGTTTGCCAAGCAAGGTTAGGAAATACATGTTTTCTTGTCCTTTAAATGTAAATATCTTTATATCCATGTGGTGAAAGTTTTTGAAACATCATACTCCACATTTTTATACTAGTGTAGTACAAGATCCTGTAGTCAAATCTAAAAGAAAGCCAATTTTTTGCTCTTTTGCAATAGAAATAAAAACATTTTCAAGTATTTTTTGCAAGACTTTGAATACTCTCTTCCTCTTTGCAATAGAAATAAAAACATTTTCAAGTATTTTTTGCAAGACTTTGAATACTCTCTTCCTCTTTGCAATAGAAATAGCAGTTTTGAATGGTCTTTGTCTTCAAAAATACCTTGGGACTTTATAGGTTAATAACAAGGTAGATATAATGTAAAAATCTAGTATTTTGAAAAACAAAGCAAGCAACCACTTTGTATATACACACAAACTCTAAGAAATTAGAAGTTCATTTATGAAGAAATGCTACAAGCCATTCAGAATAGAATAATATAGTCTAATATTCCAAGTAAATTGAACTTGTTGAGTGCAAACTCTTTCAATATTTTTCCTTCAATGTGAACGAAAATTTCTAATTATACGGTGTACTAATGTAATTTTCCTTCATTGGTTGCATTTGTTTGAAATCGCAGTCTCAAGGTTGCTTAGTCATTCAATACTAAACTTTATTTATCATTGAATTGAACTATATTGTCAAAAAAACGTTGCACTTGTGTTTTGAAAGTCTCAAAATGACCATTTTGTCTCAAATTAACGAATATGGCCTTATAGGAGTCAAATATTATATATCATAGTTGATGGGCAGAAAAAAAAAGCAAATTGGGAGGAAAAAATTTTAGGCAATGTGTACTTATTTCTAATAAAAAAATGTTACATAGCCTACTAATACAATACCAATTCTTCCTGCATTTCTTTAGCCTCTAGAATTGCAGGTTGTCTTTTTGTGGTGGTGGTATGTCCCAATCTTCATCACCATTGTCATCCATTAATCCATCCATCTACAATTATTCTATGAGAAGCTCTACTTCATGAGGATCTTGATTGAGGAACATGTTGTAAAGAGAATAGCAAGCCATAACAACATTTGGTAAAAATGTCATATAAAGCTTCGATTTCTTCATCAACTTACAAAAATTTGTATACTAAAGGAGTTTTCAACAATACTCTTTGTAGTACAATTTTTATAAGACAAAACCAAGGCAATTCTAAATAGGTTCATTCGAGGGGAAAATTCAAGTGAGCTTAGTGTTTTAATTAGCTAATGTCACTTTGTAGGTAAATTATATCTTTAATCTTAATATATTAGGGTATTTGGTATCTTTCATATTCTATTTAGGAATGGGAAGGAATTCTCTCTCTAGTTTTTGTCCAATTATAAATACAAATTTCTAACCACTAAATCCGTCTCGGTCCTATCTTAAGATAAAATATAAATTTAAAAAGTGTGAGTTAAGGGCACCTGCATCCACAAATCTCATACTTTGAATTCATTGAAATATATTACAAATATATTCATTTGCAACATGCATCACACAATACATATTTGAACTTTGAAAATTCGGTTTAACCGAGAACTCATGAATCGTTTTGCACAAATATCATTTCGCTTCGAAATTGCTTTAAGCGCTAATGTCTTGATTACTTAAAGTAAATGTACCATATATCCTATCTAGAAATTGAAAACAACTAAGGACATTGCTTAAACAATTCTAAAATTTTCCTTAAGGAATCTATAATATGCTTTGCTAAATTATTTTAAAGTATTTTGAATTCTTCCCTTATCAAGGCTCCGGTCTTTATTTGAAAATATTCTTTCATCGTTCAGCATCTCCAATTGATCTTTCTTTGCTGCAAATCTTTTCCAACTTGTCTTCTATTGAATCTTTACTCTTATATTTTATCTTAATGTTTTCCTTTTTAGTCTCACATTTTACTTTTGCGTAATTCAATTGGTTACAAAATTTACATTGCTTCAATTTTAATTTAATAGGTTCTCTATTCATTTTACATCATTTATATTCCCATCATATTAACTCTATAGTCAAACAATTGATTTCTCTCAATAAAATATTGCTACAACATAGAAATTCTCTCAACTTGCACTTTAGATAAACAATTTCACACACCAATATCACATAAGAATTTAAATACACATTCAAGCATTAATCCATGTATACATAACTTCAATTGGAATACCATTTATTAATCATATGGATAATCATTCCATAATTAAAATGTACATCAATTATTTACAATTGTTCAATAATTTCTATTCATTAGAATTCTAAACTCATTTCTCAACTCCAAATAAATCTCAATTCCTAATTTTATTTCCAACATATATATCCACTTGTGACACAAAGATATTCCAATCTTTTAAATAAAAATAATTTCCAATCATTGGAATTAACAAATTAATTACTAATTCAATATTTTGCTCCACTTTTCTTCCCCTCTCACTTTAAACATTCACACAAAGAATTCTCTTAAGAGATGAAACACAATTGATAGACAAAATTCTACTCAAAAGATAATAAAAATTCTCTTAAAGAGATTCTCCTTCATAAAAAATTACTCATGGCAATGTAACACAAAAATGAAATGTAATGCTTAAAGCAATAAAACTAACACTTAAGTGAATAAAAAAATCACAACTCAAGATGACAATGAAAAAACATAACTTCACCACACAAAATTGCAAGAGAAAATTAAAAAAAAAAAGAGAGAAGAATGAGAGAAAAACCACTATTTATCACCCTCCATTCTCAAAAACACCCCTTCAAATCTCTTGATAAAAACTGTCACAATTCACAACCGTTCAAACTAAAGAGACTTTTCACATTTAAACATCAACTATCACCACATTCACACTTTATTGCTCAAAATTTTGAACATAAAACCCATTTTATACTCAAAAAAATAAAATTTTACTATAAAATAAAATTGTTTTGATTACACTCCTCCCTCACTTGTGTTTTTGATTGTATATTTCCTCTAGCATGATCAACCTCTTTTCTTTGTATGGTACCATAAGCCAAGAAAGAAGGAAATATTTCTTGTTTACGAGAAGAAAAACTAGAAATTCTTCATGACAAAATGGTGAACTGTCAATGAGATTTCTATTTCTTGTTTTCTTGAAAGGTCTAGACTTCCTCAAAACTTTGACAATATTCATGCTCCCTGGTAGTCCTACATAGACATTGAGAAATTTCTTTTGTCTCTTGACAACTACTTAGCAATCCATGCTATATCCATTTGTCTGGAAGTAAAAATGATCCTCTAAAAAGTGGCTTGGTTTTGACATACAAAAATGGGTCCTGTCAATAGTACCTATGATTCCTAGCAATCCAAACAATCTTTGGAACTCTCCCATATTGACTTGTGCTTGAGCAGAGTTTGGCCAAATGTTGATTTCAATTCTGAAGCATTTGTTGATAGTAGACACAACTTCTTGCAAAATTTTTGACACAATGGATAATCCTATAGCAAATTTCTCTAATACTATTAACAATGTAGTTCCTTGAACAAGCTTGTAGATTGCAACTACTACTTGAATACAAACAAAAATTGCTTGGTGAAACTCCATATCTTGTTTTTCAATATAGGATTGTAGAATGGCAGAATGCATGCCAAATTGAAGATTGTCTGCTTTGTCATCCTAAAATTTTCTATCTATTTTTTGTCATCATACATGGTGAGTAGAAAAATCAAGAAGTAGACCTTTGAGCGTGGTTTAATAAACCAATCCAAGTCCTTCTCTAACAAAATCTTGGCATTATTAATATGAAAATCATGTAGTACAAACAAGGTGATATGTTCCGTTTTGTTCAAGGTATTATGTACACAATTGAAAGGCTAAATTACTATTGCATCTTTGTCTCTTTCTGTCCCTCCAAGTGTGTCTATGTCATTATGAATGTTTTGAAGTAGCAAAATCATGGCCATGAAGAACCCTACAACCCTTGCAAGTTTAGATTACATCATTTAAAAAGACATTAAGTGGATTGTTGCATTAGAATCTCTAAAATCTAATCTCCTTTAAATCACTCAACACTCAAATCTTTTAGAATCCAATTTTTGTATTGAATAGTGAATACCATAGAAGTCTCCAAATTAATTTATTGAAGAGCACTTGCCTCTTTCAAACTCAGCTCTTAGAAGTGCATGTCTCTAAATTCAAGAGCACAAGCACGTCTTTAAATATCACTATAAGAAACTAAAGTTTGTTGATGTCAAAAGGAATGGATTTAAGGTGATTGAAAAAAACAAACCCATGTTTTTATGTCAACAATAATGTCCAATATAACATCAATGGACATCATTGTTGACATAAAAACATGGGTTTGTTTTTTTGGAGTCACCTTGGATGTCATTTAACATCTGTTTCTTTTGATGTCAATCCGTCACCTAAAACAAGGTTTTCTTATAGTGTATCTTCAAATCAATGAACACTCAAATTTTCTACACTCATTATAAGTACTTGAATTAATACACTAAAGAATATTCTTCCACTACATAAAACATGCCCAAGAACATTGAACCAAAAAAATGCACAATACTCAAACCTTTGCAATTTGAAATACAATTTTTAGAATGAATTGTAAGAAATTTGGGCACCCATATTGAGTAGGAATTTGAAATTCAAAATCAAATTTGGGTTACATTTTTGAAATTTTAGAATACGAGCTTAATTGTGAGCTTAGAAGAGAAGAAAAGTTGCATAAAATCAATGCTCTTATGAGAACACATAGTAACATACATGGTAATAGGTAATAAAAAAATTTAACCATTTTTTGATGTGAAGTGTGGGAAACGTAACCATACCTTGGTAAAACCCATGATCCTTTGTGAATTTCAAAAAACTAGTTCTAATATGTATTGTGAAAATAGAACAAGATATTTCGAAAACTTGTGATGTTAGACTATATCACTATGTGATAAATTAGTTTGGTGTGCAGTGCCACCAAAGTGCTCTGTAATTCTCTTTCAGTTGCGAAGAAGATTTCAAAAAAATAATTTTTGTTTTAATAATAATAACTACACTCAATTGTAAATAGTGACAATTACAAGTGCACATACTTTACACTCTAAAGGAAAGAACTACAAGGCTCCTTGATCTCGAAGGGCTGTTCGCACAAGAGGCCCAATCTGATCTCTAGGTTAGGTCGAGGGTGTTCGCATGGGCTAAATTGTCACTTGATTTCCAATGTAGAGCTCCGGTCCTGACTTCTCTCAACCATCCTTGATTGTAGGGTTTGCAAGCCCACTCTCCATCCCATCAACCCGACTTACTATTTATCCAAAAGTAATTTTTTATTTAAAAAATTCTTTCACCTATTTCAAGACTTGTCATTATGGCTTACCTCATTCATTGGTTGTCACATGTCACTTAATTTTAAATATTGAAAAAAAGGTGGATATTTTATTTGGAGGTCCAATTCACATCCAAAAGTACGATTTGAACTAGACCAAACCTCACAGATTGGTGCCCGGAGCTCCACTTTCAATTGGCCCCCCCATGCAAACAAGCTCTAAGAGCACCTCCACCGCATTCACGGGAAAGCCACTATAAATAAAGTTTTGGAGGTTGTAGTGGTGTGGTGGGTTGAAGAGGCTCCCCGTTTCTCATAGCAACTCTCCACTGCATCTACATCGTATGCCCCTTCAAAACCTTATCGAAAATTTGATGCTATCATTGTTGATGTTACCATAGACAATAGTTTGGATTTATGCATATAGCTTGTTCATACTTCCCATTGAAACAAGCACCAAACATTGTTGCATGTTCCAATTATTAATGTTTTAGGATTGCTATTCTTGAGGATTTATTGAGTGTCTTCATTCAAATAGATCAATTCAGAGTATTCAAATTTAGTGCAAAAACTACTACACCTCTTTTGCAAATACCTAGTAATGTACAGTACAGTAAGTTCACAAAAGCTTTGAAGATGCATTTAATTTTTTTTCAAAAATGGCCCACTTTCAATAAGGTTATATGTTCAATGTTCATGTCACTTCCATTTTTGTATAAGGTAGAAGCACTAGCAGTGCATTATCATGAATTTTGGGATGCAAGAAGTGAATGTAAAAAGTGAATGCAAATTTTGGGATGCAAAAAGTTGAAAGAAATTAAATGGCTATATAGGTGCTATTATTGGGGTTGCGGTTGCTAATGTCCACAAACGAGTCTCCAAAGATGAAGAGCTTGTCAAAGCTACCCTTCCTTGCGCTTGTTGTTGTTCAAGACAACCAATTGAAGTACATGAGACCAGATTGGTGGTTTCTCTATGGTATGGAATGCCTTGACAATGCGGTAGCTAAACTTATGCGGTCGTGTCTCCTTGTTGTGCGCATGTCAAGTCAATTAAAATGAAACTTTGTATACAAAAGGAAAAATTACATTACATTAGTAACTTCATTTTTAAGATTAATTTTCATTATAGACAAATGGATGTCAAAGCTAACCCGCATAGCAACAGAGCAGCAATAGTATTATTGCAATGTAATAATACCCACAAAAGTTGTTGCGAGAGCTCTTGCGTGCACTCAAAAGACCTTTAAAGTATCGTGAATGGAACCTTATAGTGTTGCCTAGGAAAGCCAAAAATCCTTTAAAGCTAGATTCCATTGGCCTCCAGAATGCCGATTTTCAGAGCTCCAGTTAGGCTCCATTCTCCTTGCTAGTCTTGCCAGACCTTTGGATCGGCGTGTAGCCTTTAGCCTTTGTGAACTAGCCGTGTAGGCTTGGAGGGTCCAGAGGGGTTCCGAAGGGCCAGTAGAAGACAAACGAGAAATCCTTTTTTTGAACTTTCTGAGTAGTAAACTAAACTAAAGCTTAATTTGCTAGGCTATACTGGAGGTCTCGCTCCCAATGGAGCATTCCAGAAGGTCTAACCCCATTTGGCACACCTTTTGGATTCCGGACCTCCAAAAACTCAATGGAATTAGGCCCTTAGCGACAACACAATGGGGACCTAAAGTGCTAGTTAAGTGCCATTTCAAGTGTGCGGTGGAGACAATATTGCTATAGTTTAACTGAATGCCCAACCTCTTGGATGTAAGTAAAATTTCATCCATCTTTTTGAGTTTTCCATCAGCTCATCAACTTGCATTGGGCAAAAGAGTATAGGAAAAGCATATAGGAAAAAGCAAAGTAAAGAAATGGGAAAAAGGGAAAGAAAAAGAAAAGGGATAAACGAAAGAATAGAAAACAGGGAAAACAAATGAAAAGAAAACGGGAGAAAGAAAAGGACAGAAAATGGGAAAAAGGAAAGAACAGAAAATGTCGAATAGGAAAGTGAAGGACTTGGGAGAAAGAAAAGGAAAACAAAATGAGGAAAAGGAAAGAAATGAAAACGACAACGAACCTCGGCCTTCTATTTTCAAATCCAAGAGCGGCGGCGTTGATCCAAGCGGGGCAACGCTTATAAATTCCTCGTGGAATTGACTTTTGATGACAATGGACTAACAAGCAGCTTTTCCAGCTCCGTCTTCCTCTCCGTGATAGTCATGCAGGATGATCAGTAGTACAGTACAGGTTGTCCACGACTTAACAGTAGTCCCCAAATGCACTTCGCGAAGTCCTTCTGATTTGTACGCCAACCCACAACGAATTTTCCACGTAAAGCCCACCTCCCTTCCAGTGTTTTGAAGGTTTATCATCAACCAGCCAGATCACGCACCAGGTGCACTCACACAAGGTGTGCCAGTCCAGATGGTGCCTTCATGGGATGGTGCGTTGCAGATGACACCTCTGTGTAGAGATCAGATCGTGCAATGGAGTGGAGTTGTTCGGCTATGGAATCATTGCAGGTGCAGATTGAAGGTACGCTCTCTTCGTCCATACCTCTTTCGCTGTCATGTCTTGGGCTTCCGCGCTCTGTAGCTGAAATTTCTCGGGTGGGTTTGTTCGGCGGTCGCGGTGGAAGGTCGGTTGAGGTTCGATTGGTAGAAGAGGGTAGAGGTGATTGCGTGGATTTTAGGGTTGATATTCGAGTAATTTTTGAATGATTTTTGATTGAGTTTTCGAGATGATTGATTGCTAGGGGTTAAGGTGAATTTGTGTTTTTTGTGATGTTGAGCGTGTGTTTGTGGTGGTAGGGTTTGAAGCTTGAGCAGATGTTGTGACTGGGCCATGGCGGTGGCCCGTGAGGTTCAGCAGCGGGGGGAGGAGCCGCTGATATGGAAAGTGGCCGACGAGAATCTGCAAGACATCTTGGCTCGGCTTCCGGATCGCGTAGATCGGCAGTCATGGTGCTTGGTGTGCCAGAAGTTTTTGTACCTCGAAGCCGTGGGTCGGAAGTATGTGCATTTGATGAGCCCTAAGATTTTGGAGCCCGTGTTGCATCGCTACCGCTTAGTGGAGCATCTGGACTTGTCGTCGTGTGTGAAAATCACCGACGCGGAGCTGGCTACCGTCGCCAAGTTCACAAGCCCGCGGTTGCTGTCGATCAAGCTCGTGAGGACGAAGGGGTTCGGAGGGGCCGGCATTCGGAGCCTCGTGGAATGTAGTTTGCTTCAGGACGTGGATCTCACGTTTTGTACTGCGGTGGGAGACTATGAGATCTTTATCATTAGTGAGCTGGAGCATTTGCAGAAGCTCAAGTTGACTGCGTGCCGGAATGTCACGGATTTAGGGTTGACAGCGCTCACGCGGTGCAAGGACTTGAGGAATTTGAGCTTAAAGTTTTGCACGGTAGGGGATGATGGCGTTCGGAATATTGCGGCCGGGTGCTCGCAGCTGCAAGTTATCGATCTTTCATTTACTGAGGTACAAATTGGGGATGTATGCTTTCTCTTTTCGGATGTAAACTAGTTTTATGTTATCAATTCTCAGTTACCTTGAGCTCTTTTTCATCCGTTTATCATGGAAAAAGTGTGTCCTTTCTTTGCGATTAATCTGAGTTTAATCTGTGCCTACACATAAGTATTTATAGATGCATAGATATAGATACATAAACAAGTAGCGACGCTGAGAGAGGTCCGACTCACTGTAGCACCGCTTGGCTTTTCAAGTGACAACCTACTCAAACTTCCTCACATGCAGTGTAGATTTAGCTTTTGTCATTTTAATGCCTCATCCCCTTTAGTCCGGATCCCATGAATGCATGTTCTTGAGAATGGGCACCATTTTGGTAAAGGGTTTCAAATTTAGTGGTATTTGGGTCCATTTGAAATGCTAACATCGGTTTTGGTTTGGAGTAGGTTTCGGACGCTGGGCTAGCATCCCTGGCTCTTTTGGAGAATCTCGAGTGTCTCTCTCTCATATCATGCAACAATGTGACTGACAGGGGTCTCGATTGCCTTAGGAGTGGATGCAAGCCATTACAGGTGCTGCTGTTTTTTCATGCACGTGTATGAATTTCCAATGTGTTGTCTTGTCTTGAGAGTGTTTGAAATGGTGCTAGAATGAAACCGCACTGATTGCATATGAAAGAGTAATTTCAGCAAGTTCTTAATATTTGTAATATCATCTCTCAAATGCTGACCTCATGTATTTGATCCCGGTTACTTTTGACGCTGAGTTGATGTTGATGCTTACCCTCTTGTTGCTTGTTATAGAAGCTGGACGTGGCAAAATGCTCAAATGTGAGTAGCCAAGGTATCATTGCCTTGACAGGAAGCTCTGTGCACATTCAAGAGCTCAATCTCTCCTACTGCAAGGCGGTAAGTGGTTGTTTGTTCTGTAATTCATATTGGTAATATGGACATGCAACTAACCGGACCATTAGAAGTGTGAGTGTAGGAGACGTCTGTGTGCTACATCTTTTGAAAATGTAACACCTGTTCTTGGTGTTTTTGACAGATAAGCAGCGTGCTATTTTCTAGTCTCCAGAAACTCAAGACACTGCAAGTGATCAGACTGGACGGCTGTGCTATTGGGGAGGCCAATTTGAGCTTGATTGGGAGAGGATGTAAAGTGTTAAAAGAGCTCAGTTTGAGCAAATGCCAGGGGGTGACTGATGTTGGTGTTGTGGGCGTAGTAACAGCTTGCACTGGCCTGCAAAAGCTAGATTTGACCTGTTGCCGTGACATCACAGATGCAACTTTGGAAGCTATCTCATCGAATTGCAGGGGTCTGCTGAGCTTGAAAATAGAGAACTGCCTTTCGATCTCAGCTGAGGGTCTGGTTTTGATTGGGAAGAATAGCTTCTATCTCGAGGAGCTTGATCTCACTGACTGTAATTTAAATGATAATGGTAAGAGTTTGATCTGATATGCAAATCTCACTTCTTGCTCAAATTCCATTGTTCGTAGTACCTGTAATAATTTATGATAGAGAAACCTATATTAAGGGACTGCCCCTTGCTAGTCTTCACTAGAAGATCGTGTTAACAAGGTTATTTATATTGTTTTCATTGTGGTGTTTTATCAGTATTTGGTCTTGAAGAATTGAAGCATCTGACTGAATCTGGTCGCTTGTGTGGCAGGATTGAAGTCAATTGCTAGGTGCACTAGGTTAAGGGTATTGAAGGTGGGTTACTGCATGGATATCACAAATGCTGGACTCGTGAACATTGGTGCCACGTGCAAGAGTCTGCGTGAAATTGACTGTTACAGGTTAGTCCTAAACTGTGGCAATAAATTGCAAATTTTGCTTTTGTACAGGATCGAATCAGGATCTTTCCTCTTGAGCCACACTGATTCGATTTGCGTGTACTACGATAGTTGTGTTATGAATTTGTGCTTACAATGTCCTCATATAAGTATGGTATGTCTACACTGCCAGGCAGCTGTTGCAATGTTTTGCTTTTCTTCTCTGCAAAATTCTCAGTTTCACTAAAGGGTTGGGGCACTTTCAGGTCGGTGGGGATCAGCGATGGAGGAATTGCAGCAATTGCGAGTTGTGGCAGGCGTCTGAAAGTGGTCAATATGTCTTATTGTGCATCGATCACAGATGAAAGCTTACACTCACTTGCACAGCTGAGAGATCTTTTGCAGCTAGAGTTACGGGCTTGCAGCCAGGTGACCTCAGTAGGAATCTCTTACATTGCCTCATCCTGCAAACACCTGCGGGAGTTGGATGTCAAGCGCTGCACCTTTGTGGGAGATTCTGGAGTACTAGCTATTTCACGTGGATGTCGAAACCTGCGGCAGGTACTGCTGGGACTTCGAGTGTTTTCTTTATGTATTCAATTGTGCTTCGCCTTTTCTTCGGATTATTAAGGCATCCTCACGGAACACTCTACATTCACATTTCAAAGTACAGTTTCACAATTTCAAGTGACCCAACGATACTCACTACATGTGCCCATCAATGGATCAACCACAAACCTACTTATTCAGATTGTAGGACAAGATTCCATCTCTTGTGTAATCAAGGACAATAGTCTTACCCAAACTTAGTCTGTAGAGGGTGGTTTGAGGGACTCAAAATCATGAGGAAAAATGAATTGTTGATCTGAGCTTCATGGAATCGAAGGCTATTTTAAGTTATTTTTTCATTCAGTCTTAGGAGTGTCAGACGGTGCATTGACGATGCTCTTACCAAGTTCTAATTTTGGGATGGTGGTACATGCAGATCAACCTATCCTACACAGCAGTGACAGACTTGGGGATGATGGCTGTCGCAAATATGTCATGTCTCCAGGATATGAAGTTGGTTCATATAAAAAATGTTACCGATGACTGCTTCGCGAGAACTCTCCTTTCTTGCGGTAGCTTGAGAAAAGTGAAGCTTCTCACAGCGCTGCGTATGACGCTACCTCCGGAAGTGATCAACGAACTGGAGGAGCGTGGAACTAGGCTCCGCTGGATGGAGAAGCCCGCTTAAATAGGAGACTTGGTGGCTTAATTTGTGTAAAAATCTATACCTTTAAGCTGGAGTGGCATGCATCTGCGCTCTTGGGGTGATTCATGAATGCAAAACAGTTGAAAAGTGTTCCGCATGAATTATTGAGAGCTCAAGGTTGACAGTCTGTGGAAGACGTCGCAAAGCAGGTGGAGTCCTGTACAACCTCTGCCTCAGTAGAGAACTGCACTGTCGAGGTCAGCAAGGCTGTACGCTTTCGAGCTCTACCTTTGGTTCACCTTGTTGGCAACTAGAATCACTCCCACTCTGTTGCGACTCAGCGGATGTTCTGTACTCTACAGTGGGGTACCATAAGGATAGATGTTGGCAATTTGGACCTTTGGACCTTTGGCAGTTTGTATAATGTAGAATACAATTGACATTTTTTGTTTTGCAACAACATTTATACATCACGCAATCCCAAATGAAGCATTTTAAAATTTCAGTTTCAAAAAACTAAAACTCCATTTTTGGTGAATTTTCTAATTGATTTTCATGGTTTTTCATGATAATTTGTTGATGAACGTTGGTGATGAATTTTCAATTTGATTGCAGAGAAAAACAGAAAACAAACATACACACATCTTTTCTCCAACAAGCATCTCCAAAAATTTTCACAATTTCTTTCATGGAGATTTTCAATATTGGTGTAACAATGTCCTAATTTTGGAAAATAGATACCTCTTTATTGTAACTAGATTTTGATAAAGTATATGTACCATGATGTTCAAATATACAAAAATAGTGACAATGTGGACAAATAGAAAAATCTAATTACAATAAAAAGATATCTATTTTTCAAAATTAGAGCATTGTCATGCCTATTACATTGCAAAAGAATGTACATCAACTATTGCTATGTTAGAAAGAGTTGTGAACTTCAAGAATTTGTAGGTATGGGAAAATGGTTAGTTGCTCTCATAGAATGAATTTCCACACTTGGTGACATTTGCTCTCTATGAGAAGAAGGTTGCAATTTAGTCTCCCACTACTTTGTTTGGAAAATCCAAAGCTTCTAGCCTAAAGGATGTATGTGATGTGAGAGTGACTCTTTTGAGTTTCTATAATTTAGCCCTTGTATAGACAATACCTTGGAATTGTACAACTTAGACCTTGTGATGGCCTTAGAGGTTGCTTTAGGGAGATTATATTGTACAAGTCTAACAAGAGGATGTTGTGTTATATTTTCCTTCTCCTTAGTGTGTATCATGATGCAGACAAGATCATTCATGTGAATATTGCAAGAGTGGAAGCAAAAAATAGTATTGTGGAGAGGAAGTACTAAGCACAATTTTTCCACTCCATTGTAGAAAGTGCAACAAAGGCATTGGCAATGGACAATTGACATTTGTGTCTATGGCATTGTATGGAATGGAGGTCATCTACAATGATGGGCAATGGAGATAGAGAATTGTGGAATCATGGCAATAATGGGTCCATCTTCCACCATTCCCTATCTAAATGCACAAGTGGTCAAAATTCTTGCTACTTGAATAAAAGAATGTGGAATACAAACCTTACAAGTTGACATTCTACAAGGCTTATTGGATTAAAAATATTTATTGTCATTTCCCTATACAATGAGGACAAACAAAACATGCATCAAAAGTAATAACAAGGGGGTTCTTTCATATACTATTTGTTCAAGAGGTTAAATGTACACACTTTTGGTTGGCAAATAGGCAACGTGAAGGTAGAGACTCCTCAAAACATAGAGGAGATGGAAGGCTCTTTCATATTTGTTGTAGGAGATTGATGGTGCTCTACAACTATCCTCAATAGGGGGCTAGGGGTGAGTTGGATGAGCACAATTTCCATTTAGTTTCAAGGTATATCTAGTGACATTATGTAGTTGGATAATTTTCTTTGACCTTCAATTGGGGCATGAAAGAGTGCACATACAGCAGCCTAGCAAGTGGTACATAGAATTTGTCACAATGGAAGCCATAAAAATCCTATCTCATGGTGTTTCATTTACTAATGCCAACCCCATTCCAGAAGGAGCTAGTGTGCCCCAGCGAAGTACTGGCTCTGATCCCCTCAAACCCAATGATGGAAGTTTGAATGAAAATTCATACCAACCGGCAAGGATGAACGAGAGTTGGTTTACTTTTACTTTTCCGCAAACGTTCGAAGGCTAGAAAAATAACCCATATCGTTTGTGAATCAGGTATCCGTTAGGAGTAAATAGCGTAAATTGAACACTGTGTTCGTCTCTTCGGAGACATCTGATAAAATTGGAACGATACAGAGAAGATTAGCATGGCCCCTGCGCAAGGATGACACGCACAAATCGAGAAATGGTCCAAATTTTTTTGGCTTTTCTATCTTTTGCTGTGCGCTTTAGGGGTTGCTTGGCACAGTTTTGATCTGATTGAGTATGGTCATCTTAGGAATTTTGAAACGAAATTTGAGACTTCTGTCTCATCATCGAGAGGGAAGTTTTTTTCCTTTTCTGGACATGGATTACGCATTCTTGAAGACTTTCTGCATTGATAGTGGCGTGTTTGCGATGAACGAGGAATTAGGGGTTCTTTGGCACAGTTTTGATCGCATTGGAGTGTCTCTGTCTTTTTGCATTGATAGTGGCGTGTTTGCGATGAACGAGGAATTAGGGGTTCTTTGGCACAGTTTTGATCGCATTGGAGTGTCTGTCTTTTTGCATTGATAGGGGTGTGTTTGCGATGAATGAGGAATTAGGGGTTCCTTGGCACAGTCTTGGTCGGATTGGCGTGTCTCTGTCTTTTTGCATTGATAGAGGTGTATTTGCAATGAACGAGGAATTAGGGGTTCCTTGGCACAGTTTTGATCGGATTGGAGTGCCTCTGTTTTTGCAGCCGATGCATGTGAGGCTGAATATTTTGTGCTTTCGTATGAATATTCTTCAATGTAAACGGAAGAAATTTTTTAAGATAAAGTATCAAGAAAGGGAGGGAGGCTTCTTTCTTGTGCTTTGGCCATGGATTACACTATCTTGCAGACTTCTTGCATTAATAGAGGTGTGCTTGCGATGAACGAGGACATAAGGATTCCTTAGGATAGTTCTGATCGGATTGGAGTGTCTGCCTGTGTTGACAGCGGATGCGTGTGGGGCTGAATATATGCTGCTTTTGTATAGATATTATTTAATGAAAATAGAAGGAAATTGAGGTACAGTATCATGATAGAGAGGGAGGCTTCTTTCTTTTGTTCTGGTCATGGATTATACTCGGTTGCAGAATTGTTGCTCGTCGTTTCAATCCTATCAGAACTATCCTAAGGAATGATGGACATGCGTGGTCGGATATCTTGGTCAGTTTGATTCGAATTTATATCGATTTCTCGATGTTGCAAGGTCGCGCATTACAAGTTTTTGTTTAAAATTTTCTGCTCTGTCTTATGAGCCCTAATTTTTTGCCTTTTGAGACTCGTAGGTTCCTCACAGTTGTCTTTCGAGGACTTCGTGTAATGAACGGGAAGAATGACGCATTGATGTGGAATGTATCTGGCGTGGTACAGGTTGCAGATACTAGTAACCCAAAATTGGCAACATGGATTCACTCCGTCTATTCCCTGGAAATTTCGAATTGTGATTTACGGACGAATAAACTCTAACTGGGTTTTATGTTTTTGAGTGGGTCATATGGGGATGTTCTTTTCTCCAATTTTAGTTATTATTTGGCCAACACGTGCAGTGTTCTTCACTACTTCCGTTGACGTATAATTCATCTGAATTGTATTTTTCACAATATGATCAATTGAATTGAGCATTGAGCATTTGATAACTATGAATCCTCTGTAGTTTAGGGTTATGTTTGGCAGACCCAATTCACAAATCGTTGGAAGTGAATAGTTGCATTGTTACGATTGCTAGTCTCCACCTGTTCTAATGGGATTCTTGTTTTGTATAGTGGATACAGGCAATGTGATACCGATACTGTGCATAATTTCTATCATTAGTCTAATCAAAATTTCATATTTTCTTGTTGGCAAGTGAGGTTCCAATGCACCAAAGACTGCAATATGGATACCATATGGATACCATGTGCAAAAGTTACGGAAGGGTCAAGGTTTTCTTTTTGGGTTTTCTTTTTGTAGATGCTCTAAAATTGTTTCTTTTCACATACGTTCATATTGATTTTGGAGATGTACAGACTGATGGCGGCCGTTTTAGACAGTGGTTTTGGGGGTGCTCTCCACCAGGTGGAAGTTCTTTTGAACAGCAACTCTCTCAGTTCATGGAGGAAAGAGGAATATGGCAGGTAACCTACTGTGGCTTTAATATTAGCATTCTTAAGAGGTGCTTCATCGAAGGACACGGCTCATAGCCTTGTCCTTTGCTTGACTTGTACAAGGTCTGACTTGACGTCATATCCTCTCGACAATCTAAGTAACTGAGTGTAAATTCATTTTCTTTAACAATTGTTAATGCCCTGCGTTCACCAGCTTACCAACAAGATGTTTCAAAGAGCTGCTCAAACGTTCATTTTTCTCAGCTTCTACACCCTCAGAATTATGTGGTTATTTAACCAGAAACGAAATTGAGAGGAATACTTTCTGATCTTATGTCACATCCAGAGTTTTGTGGTTCCCTGCATGACTGTTTTGTGTTGTGATGCAGTAAAACTGGTTCTTCAAGACCCTTGATACCTTCGTTAGGTGATCATTCTGCAGTGAAGCATTAAACTGAATCTCCAATATCATAAAATTGGTTTACAAGCAGTTGCGGTACATATTAGGGCCTCTTTACGCTAGTGACTGGGTCTGCAGACTGCAGCCAAAACATTTGGAGCATTGTGATTGGAGGACATGAAGGAGTTGGTTCAAGTTCACTCTACATTAGGCCTCATAAATGGAGAATGACCAAAGCTAAAATGGAGAATATGAAATGACATGGAATCCTACATGTCCTAAAATGGATAGGGTTTTATGGTCATTTGCACTTTGGAGTGAAAGAACCTCAAGAGGTTCTTGCCAGATTTTGAAGCCGATTAGATTATTAGTGAATTGTTGTTTTTACTACAGAAAATGCATTTTTGACATTTCTAAAATGAAAACCACATTGTAGTTGTGAAAACAACATTCTAGTTGTGAAATGATAGTAGAACAACATTTTTTTGTAGAAAATAGCATTAAGGAATGACAAAAATAGACCAATTGACTTTAATAGGATGGCTTGATCACCATCAAAATTGGACAAGATAATCTCTCTAGGTTGTCTTGCCAAGATTATATCATGCCAACAGGTGACAAGTGTGAATAAATGACAATAATGATGCAATGATAACTTCGCAAGTGCCTAAGCACTATCATTGTTACATCCAAAAATATGAATGAGGTGAAATTCATCTTCAATCAACATCAATATACCAAGATGCAAATACACATTGTATAGAATTCCATTAAGTGATTTGTAAGAGAATATACAACCCTTAGTGCAATACAAGGCTTGGTAATGGCTAGAATATTAATTCATACTATGACCTAAAAGTTCTAAACTTAAGGTGGACACCATAAATCAATGGAACCATGCCATGTGGCTTGTGAGACTTGTTACAACCACCAAGTGATTCTAAAAGCAATAACAAAAATGGAAAAAAAAACTACATCACTACTAATACTTGGCATTGACAACATCTGTAGCAACAAAATAAATGAAGCTATATACACAAATGTGAGAAATGGCTTAGCAATACTTCTTTACTTGCCCCCTTCACTATTGTCAAAATTCCTTTCACATTTGCAAAAGCGATGCCCCTTATATGAGCCTTTGAAAATACCAATTGTAAAAACTTGACATAACAACTATGATGATTGACCATCATTTGAGACACAACATGGACACAACCACTAACTAACATGGATTTTTTGTAGAGGCAGATTCAAACAATGTAAATGCCACCCTATAGAACAAACATCATACTAAACCATAGTGGTAGCACCTTTGGCACTTCTATACAACATACTTCCTCTCAAAAGATGGCTCCCCCTTTAGTTTGCATTAGTTGCTCCCCCCTCCCCCCTCTCTCAAAAAATTTATAGATCATTGATTTTTTTTTAAGAGAACATGCTTACCTTCAAAATTGCCATTGGTTTCTCAAAAAATCACAAGCCATTGATCTTGTGAGATTTAATCTGAGCCATCCAAATATGAAATACGAAATGAATACAGGACAGGTACATAGTACTAGATATGGCTACATGATGAATATTGTATATGGGCACTGGATACGAATACAATATCAGATATGAATATGAGATGAATACTCAATACAAATACCGGATACAAATATAGTACTAGATATGGATACAAGATGAATACTAAATATCGGTATTGGATATGAATACAATATCAGATATAAATCTGAGATGAATATTCAATACAAATACTAGATACAAATATAGTATCGGATATAGATACAAGATGAATACTAAATATGGGTATTAGATATGAATACAATATCGGATATAAATATGAGATGAATACTCAATACAAATACCGGATACAAATATAGTACCGGATATGGATACAAGATGAATACTAAATACGGGTACCGGATATGAATACAATATTGGATATGGATACAAGAGGAATTATCCCATATTGATTGTCACTATGTTCGTTACTGAAAATTACAAGAGGGGGAAGGGGATGGTGGGGAGTGCAAATAAAAAATTTGAAATCTTTAAAACATAAAAATGAGCCCAAAAATGGAGTCACTTTTGGGTGGATAGTGGGTACCTCTCTTCACTATCCATTCAAAAGATGCCTCCACTTCACTTCTATACAACACACATTTCAATCTAGTTGAAATATGAGACCAACTAGCATCAATTTGACCATCAATGCGTGGCAAATAATAAAATACATAATTGTGCATGTAATCCTTCTAGACCTTGCCATCACAACCTTCAAGAGTAATACTTTTGACTAAAATACCTCATGCACTCATAGAATAATGTGCTCCATTGTCACATAAAGCATCACAAGTGCTATCTACTACAAGTAAATATAATCCCTTGGCAAAAAAAACAATCTTGACACATACCCAATCAATCTACAAATCAATTTGTTGTTAACACATGCCCAATCAACTTCATAATGATCTCAATACCAACTTCATACTTCCATTGCAAGAATGAATTGATTTGCATTGATTTGAGGCTAATTCAAGGGTAGTAACAAGAAA
Source organism: Pseudoscleropodium purum (assembly GCA_963969395.1). Lineage (NCBI taxonomy): Eukaryota > Viridiplantae > Streptophyta > Bryopsida > Hypnales > Brachytheciaceae > Pseudoscleropodium > Pseudoscleropodium purum. The sequence continues at coordinate 25,517,577 of OZ017795.1, forward strand.
TACCTCCCGTTTTTTGTAGCATTTGGCATTCTAGTGCTGATTTTTGGGGGAGTACTTTATAATTTTTAAACAATTTTTAAAAATGAAAAAAAAACAAAAAAACGTGTTTAATGTACACACCTTTAAGAAGGTACCTTAAGAAGGAAAAGTGTAGAAAACTTCTATAAGTAGGAGAACTAGAAAAGCACAAAATATCACAAAAATAGGTATTTTGACATTTTAATTTGTAAAAGATAGGAAAAGTAATTTGAAAATAAACTAAAAATTGTCAATTTGGGAAATCTATATGATGAAGGTATTTCACCAAAAGGATGATCTTATAACCTTTTTCATTGTTCAAGAAGGCGTGCACAAAGGGCCCCTATTTGCATGCATGTGGACATCAAAAAATAGTATTTTTTTTATGTGCCCCTTGGTAGTTACATGTTTGCTTAGTGTGGAAATAGACCATAAAATTTTTAGCTCTAAATCATTTAAGAAAGGTACTCCTTAGTACTAAAAAAACCTTAATTACAAAATGTGACATATTAGCTAAATTGAAATTTAATTATAAAAAGTTTTTATTTATTTTGAAAAATAATTTTTGTCTTAATGACCAAATTAGTCATCTTTAGTAAGAATTTCAAGTACATCGGCTTGATTCTCCAGAAGTTATGTCCAATTTAAACTTTGTAATTCCACTTGTGATGCAAAATAGTACATGATTTTCTTGCAACTACCCTCAAAGTGTTTATTGATGAATTTCCTCATCACTTTAGAAAGGATTGAACATGTTCCAAGAATGGATTGTTGGAAAGTGATAACTAATTGAGGTTTCCATCTATTCTAATGTTGAAGAAGTACTGGATTTTGTTTGAAATTGTAGAGTAGATGTCCTTGTTATTGTGTTGGCTTCCAAATCTATTCAACCTAGGCCCATTCTTGCACAGTAGCTTATTTTAGCTATGAGTGCAACTTACTTATTCTTTTAAATTTAGCTCTATCATAACTTGCCACTACGCCTCGCATTCTTGTTTCCATTGGTTATCTTGGCCATTTATAGTTTTAGCCCTTGTGTTTGTTATGTTATGTTTGCATTTGTTGCTTTTGCTTGCACATTTGCTACTTGTGTTTGCACGTTTGTTGCTTGTACTTGTGCATTTGTTGCTTGTACTTGTGCATTTGTTGCTTGTATCCTCAAAATGCACACATTCTTGGTAGATAGAAAAGGCAACATAAAGGTTCTTTTCAAAGCTTCCCAAACATTCACAATCAAACCCTATGATAACATATCTATCCATAATTAAAGTCAAAGAGTGTTCAATAGAGTGAACAAAGGGCTCTATTGCCCAACTTGTAGGATCAAAAACATTCACAACAAACTTAATATAATAATATATAGTATTCTTATTATGCAAATAAATCAAATACCAACCACATAGACCAATATTCTACCAAACAACCTTTGTACTTGAAATAAAACATCTCTACCACCACATGAAAATAGACACATACTAATTACACCTACACTCCCCACATATAATGTTACACCAAATAAAAATATCCACCAATAAATGTCTATTGTACAAATAGATTGTTTAACCCTCTAAAAAAAATTCCACGAGATTTTGAGTTATAGATTGTAAAATTTGTAGGGTAAAGTATTTATAATCCAAAAGGCAAAATCAATGTAGCAACAAGACTATTAGAATTACAAAACATATTCCTTGTAGAGTTGACTACAATACATAGCTACCTACAAATTCTAAAAGCATCACACTCAAATGAACTAGCATGTATCTTTAAAGATCTATTTTAAACTCACTCTATCTTATTTCAATACAAATCAAACATCTTTTTCAACAACATAATCAACCTAATAAAACAATGTTAACATCAATTTTCAGCTTATTAAAAAGAACAAAAAACTCACACAAAATAAAGTTAAAGCATACATAAACATCTTTGTAAATGAAAAGCAAATGTTCCAGGAAAAATAGGTAGCCAATAAGAATATAGACACTTCCAAATAGATTATAAAAATGTCCATTCAAAACCTTTCTATTTATACAAAAATGATTGGCCTTCAACACATTTCATTCTTTACAAAGGTCCCATAAGATTCATAAAGTCATATCTTATTAAAATTGAAGATACAAAAATAAACTAATAGCCTCAAACTTCTCTAAAATTAACAAATGGCCAAACAAAAATGACATCCATTACAAACTCTCTAACAACTTCAAAGAAAATCCACATATCACGAATGCACAACAAATCACACTAATGAAGTTAGATATGGACAATATAATGGGTAAACTACAAAAACATATTTACACCCTAAAACCCAACAACTACATACCACTTTGCAACCTACAATAATTAGATATGTGGATCCATGTCTTTATAATATATATAATGAAAAACACATCAAGACTCTCAAAACAAAAAAAGACTTAACAAATCAATACACAAACTTTGTGAGCTTATTTTTTCCACCTCTAAAACAAGTTGTTTCACATTAATGAATTCAAAACATTTGATAACATAGTGCCATCATAGCTCCTATCAAGCTCAAGTTTCCTACCAGATGTCAATGCAAAGCACAACTTAAACTAGATATACTTTGTTTACAAAACCACCCCTAAATTCTATATCATCCTTCAACACAAACACTAACAATCATATACAATTCATTGAGTTTACATTTTGCAATAACAAATACTCAAAAAAAGCTATATAAATACAAAGTAAAATACTAAAATATCAAAACCTCCTAACCAACATACAAAACCTAAGTTAGAAAATAAAACCACTAATAACAACAAAGTATTACAAATGAAGCCCATGGAGCATCATGCATCCAATCTATTCAATCTCTACACAAGAAACTCAAAATCCCAATGAAAGACATTAAAAACTCTCTTAGTGAAATAAACTCAATTGCTATAAGATATTCTATGGCTATATTGTTGACTAAAAGAAGATTAGAAAATAAAACTCACTTACACTTACAAATCTACCATAAACTATAAAATCCATTTGCAAAATGATCTATATTAACCCCTCCAACCCTAAACATGTTTTTTTGAGAACATAACCTTTTTGGGCAATTCACTGCAAACAAAAAAAAAATTCTTTGAAATTTTCACACTGCATGTACCCAATGAATAGCTTTAAAGCCCAATAGTTTTCATAACTTTTCATTGCATGGTTAGAAAGTTTTTGTGTAGCATGTCATTTTCAGGGAAGTGCAAGCAACTTGGGCAATTTAATAAAAATTCTTTAAAAATTAATTTTTCAAATTTCAAATTTTTTTTCTAGATTTATGTACATGTGGAAAGCCTTAAATCATTCCATTTTGATTAATAAGATGAAAGTTACGAGGAATTTTAGTTTGTAAATAGTTATGAACTTTGAAGTCTTTTATTGAACTCAATTTTCAATGTTCTAAAATAAAAATAAAAATAGAGTATAAGGATTGTTTGTTACAACATTACAAGCATTGGATTTGGCATTTTGAATCATTCTCTACTTCTTTCTACTTACTATTTTTTTCCTATATGTTGTTCAATTCCAAATGATCTAAACTTTTTCAGGAATGTATCTAACTTGCCTTAAAGAATAAATCTAAAGAGTCACCACCATTTGGGGCATTTTTTCATACAAATGTGACTTTGTAAAGTGCAACTGCCTATGTTTTTAGAGGGCACAAAAAAGGATTTTTGTCAATTCAAACACTAATATCTTGCAATCTACACAGTGGAAAATTCTGAAATTTTTCCACATCTTGTCAAATCAATGTGCTACAAAATCCCACAATTCCATGTGTCCAACGATGGGTTTTGTCTAAAACTTGATACTTGTACTAGAAATGGCAGTTTTAGAGAGTTTTGGATGAAAACATAATCAAAAATCTTTAGGGAATGATAAAAAAAATATTAAAATTAAAAAAAATATATATATATATACTCGTAATAGAAAGTGCAATGCTTCTAAAATTATATAATTAAAAAAACTATAAATAGATTACATCTTCAATGTCATTGTCAATGAAGATCAAAGAACCAATGTGCAATGAAAAACATCATAATTTGTTGAAACCATCATGAAATCACGACTCTACCCATCATTCCATGCATCCTATAAATTCCTAAATAGCATGAGTAAACCTTGAACCATGTAACCTCAAAGATCACCCACCCACCTATTCCTTTGCAAATGAATCCTTATAAACACCTCTCTATATGAACACCCTCCAATACAATGACCTCATGAAATCACAAAATCACTTTTGAACCATGATGCGTTGTCATTACAACTTCTATGGAAAACACTTAATCATAAATGATGTAAACTATAAACCCCTAAAAGACCATTGTTCCCTTATGGAACAAAAATGGATTTTGAGTAGGTTCCTATGACCTCAATTCTTATTGAATTTCTTTAGATTTCATAAGATACAAAAATTAATTAGCTTTGTATGAATATAATTTTTATTTCAATTGGTGTATAGGAGCAAAAATCGTACCACGAAAGGTCTAGAAGTAAATTCATTGGGTAGCAGAAAAATGGCAAAAAGTCAAAATTAAAATTTTAAATTTTTTCCTAAAAATACTATATTTTGTGTATACATAAAGCTTTGATTAATTATATTTGAACTAGTAATTAGAAAGTTAAAGACAATTTTGTTTTGGGGCAATCTAATCATTTTCTCAAAAGAATAACTTATAGGATTTATTTCTAAATTCTAAAAGTGATTTTTCCAATTTCCCAATTTGACAAGGTTAAGTTTGTTTGCTAAAACAATTGCACCATTGGAGTTTATTAACAATTTAGTTTATTTTTTCAATCTTAAACCTACTTCTACTTAACAATTTTTTAAAGGATGAAAATCAAGTGTGTTTTGTTTTTTTAATTTTCTTTTCTAGACTTTTAATTCAATTCTTGAATACAATTTTTTTTTATGCAAAGTCTATAGTAGAAAAGAAAATCCACAAATGGCAGGTCAAAGTCATCTAAAATTGCAAGCTAGCATTCAAATTTATTTTTTTAACTTTGAATTGACTAGTATCTTCCAATCTGTGCTATCAAACTTCATGAAATTTTTACCACATGAAATTAAACAAATGAAGTACAAGATCTTCTAGTTTTATTCTAATATTTTTTAATTTCTTAATTGAACACAACAAAAATGGCAATAATGAGTGGTTTTTGACATAAAAATGGCCTTTGGTCCTATAGGAATTAAAACATTAAGACCCCAAAGGACCAATCATTGTTTTTGGCAACATAGCAGTTTTAGACATCTCACTACAAACAAGATTGTTTTTCTTTGAAATTTTCACATAATATATTATAAAAGAGTAGCTTTAAGGGGCAATAGTTTTCATAAATTTTGACAACATGGTTAAAAAGTTATTGTATGATATGTAGTTTCTATGGCTCAAAGGGCAACCTAGATAGTTAAAAAAATTCATTTTAAAAATAAATAAAAATTCAGACTTGGTTTTATAGATTTATACATATGTGGAAAGCTTTTAATCATTTTATTTTGATTGACAAGAATGAAAGATACAAGGAGTGTTAGTTTGTAAGCAATTAAAAAATCTCTATTCCAAAATAAACTTTGAAGTCTTTTATTTAATTTAGTTTTCAATGTTTATGAAAAAAAACAAAAGAATTGGATGTAGATTGTAGATTACAACAGTACAAGGATTGGAATTGGAATTTTTCAATTCCATAACTAAATTCTTAATAATTTTGATGTTTAAATCATACCCTACTTATTTCTATTTACTTTTTTTTTCAAGAATGAATCTAAAATACTCTTTGTTGAAATTTTTTATACATATTTTCAACTTATTTTTTCAATATATTATAGAGAGTTACAATTTATAGGATCTATTTATTTTTGTTTAAAAAGTTTGAAGATGAAAGCTAACCATGTGGAAAGAGTTGAAAAATACTTCATTTTGAAATCCAAGTATCATGATCTTGCAATTAGAAACATTTCTAATTTTGAAATTTTAAGAGGATGTACTCTAATAAGTCAACTAAATGTACTCTAATAATGTCAACAGTTGAATTTGTTAATGAACAAATATAGATGAAGATTTTAGCCTTGCTTTGGATTTGAGTACTTATAGGCAATTTTGAGTCTTCAAACATCAAATTGCTTTAAAGGTTCATCTAAACCAAATCGAATAAACACCAAGCTTACATACCACCAAATATGAAAAGATACAAACAAAAACACAAAAATCCTACAACAATAACAAAACAAATTAACATAACTCAATATCTCAACTCATTGTATTTCAACAACTACACCACATCAAAGTGCTTGATATCATTGAAGGATAGCTCTACAATATTTTCAACACTCCAATCACAACAATAGCATGTGAGCCTAGGTGCCTTGAGCCTAAGTTTGGTGAACCTAGAATTTTGAAAAAAATCCAAAACTAAACTTTAGAGATTATCTTTGAAACTTTTCAAAAGTAGTGGATTTAGGGTTCAAAAGTATAGTACTTAGGACCATGGAAAATGATGCATTGTACCTTTGTGTCTTGCAATTGCATGTTGCATACAACTATAGTCTAAACTTATCAATCCGTAATATGGACTATGTAGAATTTTTCAATATTCAAAACCCCACCCCCATCCACCCAAAATGGGATTTTAGCCCCGACATGGATCTCTTGATAGTAAGGGTGTATGAGTATTTCACTTAATTTTTGTAAGGCATTCAAATAGTGTACCCTTACAATTTATTTTGTGTTCCTTAATTGTGATCCTAAAATTTCCTAAACCACGATCTTAGATCCTAAACCACAATCGTGGGTCCTAAATCTGAAATTCCAAAAAAATACCTCAAAAATGGAAGCTCCCAAGTTCTCAGGCTCATGCTCTCAAGCTCATATATTAGCACACCTAACTTCAATCATAGATTAAATCATAATCACTACAAACCAAGTACAAACAATGACTAGTCCATTAGATAATGCTACCATTTAATCAAAGGTTGGATGAATATTGATCAACATTTCTTGCCATTAATGCTCCCTCTAAATCCTACTATATACAAATCACAATCAAGATTCAAACCCATACTACTACATCACTACCCATATTGCACCAACAATCACCCTCAATGCTATTGTGATATTTAAACAACACAAAACAAAGCAATATATACATCCAAAGCACACGACCACAATAAATACATTCATACATACACTGTCTCAAATGCTAAAATACAATCAAACAAACCCTCAAAACGGAAATATAAACACACAACAAAATCACATCATTGATTATCCTTTTAACCCCTCAACGCCCTTGATTGTTTCTCCATGGAGCTTGTTTCCAAATACCAACTTTCAAAATCCAAAGTGTAGTGGGGAATCAAGCTCATTGTTCAACAATTTACTGTTGAAATTCAAAGTACACTCCTTTAGTAACCTCGCGATCATTTTTTTGAAGTCCACCACATGGATTGAAAGTTATAATGTTTGATCTATGGCAAGTACTATTTAGAAAATGGGTTCACAGGGGCACGTTTTGAGCCCCTTAGGCTTTGAGGGATTAATATACAAAAGAGTCTATCCCATAACAAGGAAATATAGTTTCTATATTACATTTAGTATTCTATAAAACCTATTGTAAGACCTCAGATGAACAAAATCATAACCCTCAAATTGTCCATGCAACTAGAAAGTGGATGGCCAAATTGGCCTTGACCTAACTTAAAATGAATGATTTTCATCCATTTTTTTCTAGAGTTCTTTGAATGAATAACTATACATCACTTAGTAGTGGAAAAACCTTCATTGACAAACTACAAAATTTTCTAGAGAAAAAGATGCTAAATCCATGAATCACAATTTGGGTCTAGTTATTAAATCTAGTTTCTACTCTAATTTGGGATTTCGTAAAATTTCTTAAAATGCATATTTTATAGCCATTTGAACTTCGGTCCTATTATCACATTCTATAAGTTTCTAACTATAGGACGGTGTAGAAATTTATTTTACACCATGATGTTATAAACTTTAAAATATCTCAAGAGTGAAAATTTCAGATTTATTTAGCTTATTTTGCATCTAATATGAATTTCTATAATTTTTCCTTCAAAAATTCAAAATAATCCAAAATTTTCTACGGACCATAGATGGCACATGACTTAACCCCTTAATGCCTCAATCCTTTTTGCACATTTTGGCTTATATCTTTTTATAGAAATATCATTTACTGCAATTTCATGAATTTGGTCATTAAGAAAGGTTGTCTTTTCAAGATTCAAGTTTTACATTGGATGAATGAAAAGTTTGTTGGACTATACAACTCATGGAAGCGCTCTGTTCATCATCCAAGATATGGATGTTGACACGCTTCAGGGTTAATCTCTAAAAAATAAAAATATTAAAAAAATCTCATCCATTTTCAATGACAAAATGAAACATCCTAGAAGAAAATTTAAATGTTTGACCATACAGTCACAGGCTTTAGTATTTAAGGGTAATCCTATATAAAGTTGTTCACACTAAGTGTTTGATGGACAATAGAGGATCTTTTTTATATAAGGGAAAAGTGCAGACGTTCATCATTGGAATTTCATGAAAAGGGGAGGTCTTGTACAATAGTTTGACCTCCATTGAGTGCACTTGAATTTTTTGAAGCAAATGATTCCCACAATGCTTGAAAAGATAATTTCCATAGTGACTTGTCTAATGTTCTATGGTTACAAAGTATGGTAGAACCACTCATTGTCGACCACTTTAGGGATTCCACATATGTTCTAGAGTAGCATAAGGCAATGTAAATTTTCATGACTTGATTAGTCTCAACTATAAAAGGAGAAAAAACTCATTCTAGGCCTTGGATGCCAACTATTTTCAGCCATCAAAGTTGGAAATGGGTCCCTGGTTGGGAATGGGTGGTTCTACCCATATGCAGATTCCAAACAAAGAAACTGGAGTTATTTCTCTCTCTCTCTCCTTCAAGCATGCTTACCGTACTGAACCAAATGAAGCCGCCACGGCAACGTCCGCCGAAAAATGAAGGCTGACCGGGAGCAGCAGATTGAAGGGGAGGCTGGGATACCGGCCACCATGCCGGGACCCGCTTGGCCGCATTGCTGGTGGGCCTCCCCCCCGTCCAGTAGTGGCCAATCCCAGCAGGCAGGAAGACAGGGAAACCAAGAGACCGACCGAGCGACCCAATCATCACAGCATCGGTCACATGGCACGGACCATGACGTCGACGTGGACGCCTGCCACCCACACTCAGACACACTGCGCTGCGAGCCCTTCTTTATGCGGTCAATCATAATGGCATCATCAATGCCGCCTTGATGGCCCCCCCGCGGGCCCGCCCGCAATCCCCAAAAGGCCCAAATAAGTTCAGGGAAGGTCGACTTGTGGACGAGGCTGCTGCCTCACCAGCAATTCAGCACCCGCCAGATCGACTGGACGGGGCCAGCCCAGTGGGCTCTTTCCGGGTCCCCCGGTCCTCCGTCCGACCCGGCCTGGGGTAGAAATGTCGGCACCAAGTTCACCCCACCCGGGTAAACCGACCCCTCGCGCTCGGGCCACTCACGGAGGATTGACCCTGTATTGCCTCCTAGCTAATTTGGGGCTTCCTACCCAATTTAGGGCTCTCTAACTACAGTAGCGATTTGGTTGAAAATATGAATTTTGAATTTGCAAACTTTATCACCTGTGGCAAATAAATAACTCCAGTGCTTTCTATAAGGGTAAAACACAGGGTGATACAAGGGTTAATCCTCAGCCGGGGAGGATTGAACTCTCTATTGCCATGTTTTACGTTTGTAAAAAAATCCGGATATTTTTTATTTGCCACATATGATAAAATTTTCAAATTCAAAATTCATATTTGAAATCAGAGACCCCAAATGAGCTGGAGGACATGATAAAATATAAAATTTAAGCGGCACAAAATAGGGGGCAATTTTTGACATTTACCCTCTGACGAGGCAATAGAGGCGTCAATCCTCCTTGGCCGTCTACGGCATCCACCCTGTCGTAAGTTAAACTGGGGTAACTTAGTAAGTTACAACTGGCAGGAAGGTGGGGATGCCAGGCTCGGCTAACTTAATTTATTATTACCAGGGGGGAGGGAGGGGTATGGTAGGGCTGTCTGACGAAGGTATTATTCAATTCCCACTGAGATGTCATGTGACGTCTGACTTGAGCTGGATGGAGCATGGGGGACCTCGAATGGGAGTGACCAGGGAGGATTCAACCCGTACCACCTTAAGCTTCCCTTAGGCCCTTGGCTATTAGACCAACCGACTGACTCTGGAAATTATTATCACTCCGTTTAGGCCTAGCCATGAGGGAGATATGGATTGAACTTAGGGAAGCTTCAAAAGTTGACGAGGCCAATGGAAGGGAAACATGTGTTATAAGGAATGTCGCGCATGTTGGGCCCCAAGAATCTGTAGAATTCATTTCTTTGGTAGAATAGAATTTGGACACATGAATATCGAGGAGGAGGAGGAGGAGGAGGAGCATCCCAAAGATTGCCACATAGCAAATTTCTTTTTCTTTTTTATAGAAGAATCAGAACAAAGATTGTATTACATATCATATGACAAGCAAACATGCAAATATCTCTCTATTCATAATTCTTCCTTGAGCAACACAACTAGCATTAGTTTGTAATACTTGTTTAAGTTGGCTCAATGCTATAGGCCTATATATACAACAATGTCAAAATTTTGGATGATCTATTGATATGGTTTAAAGTTCATAGTAGAGATTAGAAAAAAAATTGTTTTAAATATTACTATCTTTCTCTTGCATATATGCTGAAAGTACACTTTTTTTTTGTAAAATCTCCAAGATTAACAAATTTGTTGTTCTTGAGATTGAATTGATTGACTAGAAGCCTTTTTAAGTTTAAAAAGATAGTCAATTTTGATTTGTTTTCCTATTTTTTGATACTTTCAACATTAGAATATCTATTTTATTATAATTTTTACTATTCTATTTTTGTGCATAGCTTTGGAGGAAAAAAAAAATTTTGAAACTTGAATTTTTGACAATGTTTTTTTTTGTGTTCTACTGATTTTTTCTTTTTGTATTTTTTAAATTTCTTTTCTTAAAGCTTTAGTATTCCCAACACTACTTGAAAATGCAACAAAATAAGATGAGTTCCTTACAATTACCCTACTAGCTCCATATAAAATGGGTGAAGTACCCCCAAGTATACTAACAAGAAGACTTTTGTTTATTCTTCAACAATGTAACTAGCTTGTTCTTTATTTGATGCTTTATGGTTATTGTACAAAGTTTTTCATTTTGTTATATTGAAATGAAAAGGAAACAACAAAATTAAATCTTTTTCTTTGAATTCTTTCAAAGACAATTGCTTTTTACACAAAAAGCTTCAAATCTACATCTTCTTTTTCTATTAGTCTATTTTTAATGGAATTAATGATCAATTTTTTCTATGAATTTTTCATCTTTCATCAAATTTTTTGATTAAATTTTTTGATATTTCTTTGGATAAATGAGAATTTATTTTCACAGAAACAATGGAATTTCTCCAAAATATTTAGTATATTCGAAAATAAGCTTATAACACAAAAGAAAAGTTTTATAATGATTCCTCTTGCATAAAAGCTTTAATAGAATTATATATGTTTTTTCAAAATTGAATTATTGATGAAAAAAATAAAGAGAGTATTCAACTAAAATAACAAGTTGTTTAAAGTTTATACAACTTCCAAGTTTTCTCAATAACAAATGTGATACCTTAATGGTTTAGCGTCTTCTATGATTACATACTATTTTCCAAATAGTATATTTTTTTGTAAAAAAGTATACAAAATGTTTTTTTCTTCTAAATTTATCTATACAAATTTGCAACTCACTTCTATAACACATGTTTCAAACACATTTGTTGTAGCTAATACAATGTACTTATTTTATGGTGATTTTTCTAGATTTTTTACCTTTTATTATTGTTGTTATTATTTATTGGTCATTTTTTGACATTGAATTGCTAATTTTAGATTAAAAAATAGAAATGCTTACTTTAATTTGTACTATTCAAATAAAAAAATATTTTAAACCAAAAATCTTGCAATTTACTTAGTCTAAGTTTTCGATTATTTTCTACACATTCCCATGATAGTCTAACACAAATTTGGATGTTCAAGCATCAAGAGGATTTTTTCATTTTCCCTCAACGCACTAAAAAGTGATAGTTTTGACAATTTTTGTCAAAAGCATACTTGAATGGCCTTTAATCCTAAAACACGCAAAGGGATGTTTCACGTTCTTTGAATGATTTCACATAGGCCTATTGGATGAAAAACAATTGTTAAAATTTTAAGTGGGAGTTGCTTGAATGCATTTTTAGTCAATGGAATTAGATATCTATCACTATGATATGCTTTCTTTTATACATATTTAGAAGATGCTCAATTCACGAATCATGGTATAATGTATTTTTAGCAACTCCAAATTTTTTACTTATAATGTGAATTTGAATCAAATAAATGATCTCTTTTGAATTTAGGCCTACTATTGAAATGAAGCAAATAAAGTGTAGTTTGTATTCCAACTTGAAAATTTGAAAAATTCCTAAAATTGAATATTTTATTGCAATTTGATTTTTGAACCTAAAACTATTGTTTTCTAATTTTTGAATTATAGAATTGTACAAAAAATATTTTGACTCTATAATATTCTAAACTATTATATACACCCACGAAGAATTTTTCATATTTTTTGAGCTAATTTCTTGATTTGAGAATAATTTCATTATTTTTTTCCTTTAAAAATCAGAGTAATTTCAAATTTCATTTTTAAGAAATAAATTATTTTTGACTTGTAGAAGACATGTGAATTCATTTCTAAAAAGTCCACATAAAAAAATTAATCATAATAATTTGTAGTCACAAAATGGAAACACCTCATAAAAAAGATTTTGAAGTTAATTTTTGTCATTATATATTTCAATTCTTTCACAGTCAATCCTTACAAGTTTGAAAAACCCAATTTAGTAGATCCAATGACATGTAGCATTTCTAATTTATTTAAATTATTAGTACACCGCTTGCGTGCCTCATAAGTTGCAAAAGGGTCACGTATTCGACATGTATGGTGCCGTATTTGAACATGATAAGGTATAGGTATTAAAATGACTTCCAAATGAAAAATGTCAATTGTTGAATGTTCAATCCAATGGGATATTTTCTTACCATATATGTATGTACATATTTCATATTCTACATGCAAAAATATAAACGATCAGATATATACGATTCCTTGTGCTATACACAAAAAATCTACAAAGATTTGAATGGATGAAAATAAACGAAAAAAATGAAAAATGAAAACTAATCCATAAATTTCTTTTTGGTTGGTAAATCTAAATTGTTCAAAATTCTTTCATAAAGTGCTCAAAATTCGAACGCGTGATCCACGAGTGGTAAAGAAATTTCAGGTCCTGGCTGTAGACAGCACGCAGCAGCTGGTCCGTCAGACTTTGCCGTTTCTTTCTCTACCTGGAAAGAAAAAGAATTAACTTATTACGGATATCCGTCGTCACAGTTACTTATTACGGCCATTTCAATTTCCAAGCCAGACTGGAATCACGGCAGTTTGAGTGGAGCAGCAGTTGCAGAGTTGCCCTGACAGAACCTATCATCAGTAAGGCACGTGATTCCGTCTATTGGAGACCATCGATTCGTTGCTTTTATTGGCTCTGTCCAAAAGGACAAAAACTATGACAACGACTCTACATCGACTTTGGCTTCGGAATTGAGTTTCCTAATCTTTTAGGGCCGTTTTAGACTACGGTCAAGAAGTGCACCGGTCGGTTAAGAAGTCTTGGCCAAGACATGACTATTTGAAGCAACCGGTGGAATGTTGGACAAGATGAAAAAATGATAAAATAACATGTGAAGAAGTCTTGACCGGTTGTAGTCTAAACACCATGCGGAGAACTCTTTTGGCCAACTTCATTAATTGAAGTCCACCGGTGAACTTCACCTCCAAGAAAATTGAAGGCGGTCAAGAAACTCCAATGTTCTCTAAATTCTTCTTGAAACAATTTATACTTTTGGGTGAGTTTTTTCTTGTTGTGTGCTATTTTGTATGACTTCTTATTTTTTTCAAGTGGTTTTGGTGAATCTCTAAATTTGTATGCATTGATAATAGTCAATTGAATTTAAAAAAAATAAATGGGCATTGTTGAATTAGGATAAACTTTGATGTTTTTTATGTCCTTACAAGGTTTAATTTCAACAAAATTTATTGGAAAAGGTGCATATTCATATCTTGCTTTTTTGTTTCAAAATTTATTAATAGGGAGTGAAATTTGAATGATTCGTTTATATTTGGGTACAAGGAGATTTAGTGGAAGGGGAGGTCAAGATAACCTTAGGGTCTGTCAACTTTGGCGTCTTGTATCTTGGTCATGCAAGGTCCAAATGTTATGAGACTTGTGTTGAAAGTTGCGAAATTTTTTCTAGTTTTTGTGGTATAAATTTCATAGACAATGAGCAAAAATAGAGTGACTGATTGGTGTTTGAGTACAAAGAGGTTTAGTGAGAGGGGAGGTGAAAGTAACCTTAGGGTCTGTCAACTTTGGCGTCTTGTATCTTGGTCATGAAAGGTCCAAATGTTATGAGACTTGTGTTGAAAGTTGCGCAATTTTGTCTAGTGTCTGTGGTATAAATTTCATAGACATTGAGCAAAAATAGAGTGACTGATTGGTGTTTGAGTACAAAGAGGTTCATTGGAAAAAGACTTCATGTTTTAAAAACGTAGTCATAGTCTTCCAAAGAGGACAAAGACATATCCCATATTCATTGTGTGGAGAATTAGTGCATATCACTATATAGTTGATGTGTTCTACTCAATCTTCCTTTCAAATTTTCCTCTCATTTCTTTTGATCTAGCATCATGGAAGGTAGAAGAGAGAAAATCTTAGTTACTCTATTTATTCTTATGGTTTTGAAGCACGTGATTGTTTCAATTATGGGAATACAAAAGGTTATTATGCATCAACACAAGGGAGTAATTATGATGATGGCTTTTTTATTATTTGGGAGCAAAGAGAGAACAATATGGAAGTATGCACGACCGGGTGGATTTACCTCACAATTTCTTCTTGCATCATATAGTGCAAAAATGTTCAAGGACCGTGTTTGGGTGAGTAGATCTACATTTTTGTATTTGTGCAATTTGCTTGCACCAATTTTGAACAAGAAGGATACAAGATTGAGACATTGCATTCCACTTAAAGACAAATTTTTTTTGACTTTGCATCGATTGGGTTTTGGTGATTCTTTGCAAACACTTACCGATTTGTACGGAATGTCTAAAGCTAGTGCTTCCATCATTGTTCGAGAAACTTGTGAGGGAATGAAAAGGCTTTTGAGACCTTTGGTTTTTCAAAAACCTACATTACATTGGATGAAGCAAATTTCTATAGACTTTGAAAGTTTGCATGGAATTCCGTATATTCTTGGGGCAATAGATGGTAGTCATATTCCAATTATTGCTCCAACAGTAGATTCTACTTCATATTATTGTAGAAAAGGATTTTATTCAGCATTATTGCAAGGAGTAGTTGATGCTCAATGCAAATTTTGGGACTATGATTTTGGATGGGTTGGAAGTATACATGATTGGACCCTATTTCAAAAATCAGAGATTGGAAAGAAAACTATGTCAAGAGCCTTTTTACCATACAAATTCATTGGAGATGTTGCATATCCAATGCGTCCATGGTTCTATTCACCTTTCAAGGGAGCAAAGGAAGGCTTATCAAGAGAGAAGGCTCATTGGAATTTTATTCAATCTAGCACTCGTATGGCTGTGGAACGTGCATTTGGCATTTTGAAAGGAAGATGGAGGATATTATTGAAGAAAATTGATATGCCACTTGAAAACATTCCAGATATTGTGACAGCTTGCTTATGTCTCCACAATCTATGCATTATACATGGAGAAGAATTTGATTCTGAGTGGGCAAGAACGGCGGAAGAAGATATGAAGAAAACTCGAGCAGAATGTTTTGGTGATTTAAAAAATGCAGATACATTCTATGCACTCGAAGCAAGCATATTAGAAATGAGAAATATGCAAAAACAAGTCGTACAAGTTGAATTTCAAGATCCTATGAAAAATGATACAACAATTTCTGAAGACATAGATATAGGATGTGAAAGTAGAATAGATCGTGAAGAGAGGATGAAAGCCATGTTACAAGAAGCTATGCGAACTCACATGATGTTGGCAACGAGTTACTATAAGGACCATCTTGCCAAAACAGCTAAAGTAACATTTCCTCTAGACTCTAGTTTTGACATAGAAGAGAACTAGAGTTTGTCAATCAAATGCTCCATTTGTTGATCTATCTTCCCTAGCAACTCATTGGTTTTGCCAAAATATTCTAGCATAGCTGCTCCATTGTCTACCATTTTTCCGAAGTAAACTAGAGCTTAATCATGGAATTTTGTTTTTTTTGGACGCGATGAAGGTTTAGATTGAGAAGCATCTTCATGAGATAAATTTTTAGATGCATCACAGCCTGCTTCTTCGTCATCAATTTGTGCATCAACATTTACATTGTCCGCTGTAGTTGCACTAACATGTTTTAAAACAGATCCAGCTTGATGCCACCACTGATCCAAGGAGTCATAAAACTTACATTCATGTCTATTGTTTCCAGAGATTGAATTGGCAAGCTTTTCATCTTTGTAAGACTTGAAAATGTTCTCAAACTTCTTCCGGCATGCTTCAGCTATGCGAGAAAATCCGGGAATTGCAGCAAGCATTCGTGCTTGAAGTCGAATCCATGTATCCACACCTGCAAAAAAATATAATTATTCTTCAAAGATATGAAGCAAATGAAAATGCTCAAAGATAATGAAGCAAATGAAAATGTTCAAAGACATGAAAGAAATAGAAATGCTCTAAGATAATTTTAAAACTAATGAAATAATTTTGAGAAATTGCAAAGAAGAATTTGTTAAAGTACATAAAGAAATTAGGATAGTGAAAATTTAGAATCACATGCATACAAAACTTGAGATGTATTTATATAGCTTCATTATGATGAAGAAACTACATGCCAAAAAAAATGTATAAAGTTATTGAAATTGTAGTTATGCAATTGAAAATTGATAGATTGATATTAAACTTCATATTCCAAAATGATTGTTAAATATTCAAATAATGCTTGTGTAGTAAATGAAAAGCATACCTTGTTTTTTAGCATTCTTCTCGAATTCTCCACGCATTTCACCTCGAATTGCAATGAGGTGCTCAACATCACTGTCTGGCCAATTCTTCTTTTTCTCCTCCATGTCTTCTTCCTGAACTTCTTCTTTTTTGTTTTTTTTCTTCGTTGGAGTCTTCTTCTTCACAGGTGTAGATCTTCTTTTCTTTGAAGGCTCAACAATTTCGCAATCTTCTTCATCTTGAGCTTCCTTCCCTCCAACATCCAAATCATTGTTACACGCTTGAATGTCTCCAACCAAAGATCTACTAGTTGAAGAAGGCTCTTCCAAGTAGGGCTTGAAAGCACTCTCACTTTGAGTCGCGGGGCTAAAAAAATTTTCACTACCCACATAGTCCTCATCTTGTCTGCAAGTGAAAGGGAGCTGCGAGAAACCTGCCATCTCAAAAGGAGACGAAATAGCAACTTTGAAATACACACAACACCATCACATTAGTAACAATTTCAAAGTTATATGCAAATGCACAACTTCCCAGCAAATTGAATTGAAATTAGACCTTCCAACACAAAAAATCCAAGACAATAGAAATGCCAAACATTGAGGTTACCTTGACCTCCCCTCCCACTAAACCTCCTTGTAATCAAACCCCAATCAGTCACTCGATTTTTGCTCAATGTCTATGAAATTTATACCACAAAAACTAGACAAAATTGTGCAACTTCTGACACAAGTCTCATAACATTTGGACCTTGCATCACTAAGATACAAGACGCCGAAGTTGACAGACCCTAAGGTTACTTTCACCTCCCCTCTCACTAAACCTCTTTGTACTCAAACACCAATCAGTCACTCGGTTTTTGCTCAATGTCTATGAAATTTATAAAACTAAAACTAGACAACATTGCGCAACTTTCAACACAAGTTTCATAACATTTGGACCTTGCATGACTAAGATACAAGACGCCGAAGTTGGCAGTTGTTCAAAACACCTAATTTCTTTCAAACACCAAACTAACTAGGAATGTGCACAAGTTTTTGAACTCACCAAGATCACTTTGGAGACTTGAGGATTTGTGAAGAGCTACTTTGATCGAGTGAGAGGATTTGTTTGAAATACTTGAATTTGTAACAAGAGGAGAGTTGCAACAGCATTGCGATTCGTACGGGGAAAAGAATATTTTATTGAAAGTAGCTCTTGACCAGAAGCCCAGTTTCTTGTCCGGGGGGTTGAGGCCGGACAAGAAACTTGGCCTCCGGTCAAGAACTCTTACAAAAAGTGTTGCCACCTAGGATGCCATGTCATTTTTTCATCCATACTTCAAATTCTCCACCGGACAAGAGTTGGCCGAGTGTAAACCCACTCCGGTCAAGAACAAGATTTGCTCCAATCATATTGCTCCATTTTCCTAGAATTCTTGACCGGTGCACTTCTTGACCGTAGTCTAAACCGGCCCTTTTAGGTACAATCTTATTCACACTGTACAACAATGTGGACTAAGGTAGAAACACCAAAATCCGGCCCTTTAAGAAATTTAATATATTTGGAAGCATTTTTTCTCTTAAATAATATTTTTGTAGTGTTAGCAAGTGAAAATCATGAATATTAAAAAAAAAATTAGATTTTTCAGATGTGATATGTAATTCCTATGATTTTTCAATGTTGTAGGTCTCTACAACAATGGATCTATCTTACAAATGTACCCAAATCTAAACCCTGCAAAAATGAACTCTTAACAAATAAGAAATTCATAATGTGTCTTTCAAATGCGTCAGCCAATAAGAATCGAACATTTGGAGGATACATTCATGTAAATCTAAGGACGCTTTAATGGTACTTTATGGACAAGGCCAAGGTTCAAGTGTGGTTTTGGGTGTTTCTACTTTAGTGTCGTGTTCTTTATAATGCATCAACTTCGGCTTGCTTGATCGAGGGGGTTCAATTAGTCAAACCCCTTCTATAGATTGGTTGGCTTTGTTGGGGGTTAGTTCAACAAGTTGGATCCCGTCTCTGGTTGTTTTTTTATTTAATTTTAAGAAAAGATTTAATTCCTCATCAAAGGGAGAGGGTTTTGAGTTGTCAAATTCCTTCCTTAGATTTCAATTTCAATTTTGTTTAAATTAAAATAATTTATTATTATTATTATTTAAAAAAATTCCTTATTGAAATAAGAGGATCTGATTGGTTAAAGGAAGGGGATTTGAATGGTTCGACTTAGATAGTTTAGACTTAGGTAGATTATATATTGTTAGATAGAGCCTCAAAGTCGCACCGTTCCTGTTAATATCTACTACCGATACTGCGCCTAGGCCATTTCCTTGGCCAAATTAAAAGTAAAAAATTATTTTCCAATTTATAAAAACTTTGAAATTCAATATTTTATAGGTTTTGTTTTTTATACAAGTAGAAAGCTTTATGAAGCAGTACAAGGGCTTTGTTTTGTGATGTTTGGACATGCAACTTAAAAGTCATACTTTTTTTCGAAATAAAAGATAATTTAATTCAATTTTTTTATTCATAAAAACTTTGAAGTTCAATAACTTTCACAGAGTACGTCCAAACATTATAGATCAAAGTTTGTGCATCCTTCCTTACAAAAAGCTTTCAAAGAACCAAGAATTTAGCTAAAGGACTTTTGGTTTCTAGATCTCAACGTATCAATTATACAAACAAAATAAAACAAACAAATGAATTTAAAGTACAAATAATTTATAAATAGGATAAATTAAAAATTAGGACTCTGTCATTGTTTTTTAATAGGTCATAACTTTTCATTTGTTCCAATAATATTAAAATTAACATCTTGATATAATAAGAACCAATAATTACAAAAGAATTGAATTTCACTTCAAATAAATTCTGTCCAAGAATTAAAATAAAATAAAATAAAATAAAATTGTAGTTGGAAGATTTCACAGCCTTTAGTACAAATGTGGCTTTTGAACCTATTATAATGATTTGGAGGGGGACACAATAATGGTTATTTAAGTGTGCTTCAAATGAATTAGAAGAAATGAGAATTAAATCACCTATTTGAATTCATTATATATAATAGAGATGTCCTTTAATTCTAATTCTAGTTTTAAAGCATCATTTTAAAAAAAAAATGACAAAGCCATTGCATTAAAAGGAACCAAAGAAAAACAACCAAGTCTCACAACTTAGTCCACTAAAGAGAAAAGAGTAGCTATCATTTTTCCTTTGACCTCCTCCCATAAGCAATCATATTTAATAATCAACGAAGTACATTTCACTATTCAAGATTAATTGAACAATTTTGGACCTAAAAATTGTTTACAATTTTCATCAATTTAAACATTAGAAATATAGAATAATAGATATAGAGGTTGAAAGTTGTTTACAAATTAATTTATTTTAGATATTTAGATTTTTTTATTAAAAAAATTTCTTTTGGTTGGAATTTCTACTTTTATTTTTTTCACATTTCTAGGCATTTAAATTGTTGTTGTATACATTGATAGATGCCTAAAAATTAATGTTATACATTGATAATATATATTTTTTAATATAAAGGGGTTTTGGGGTGCACTACCAATGATAAATATTTGAAGATTGAAGATTTTGGAATTTTAATGTCAACAAGAGATCTAATACAAATCTAATGGTAATGGTGGTTTGAATGAATGGTGAGCCTTTAGAAGAACATCTATCCATTGATGTTTGAATGATTAGTGTAAATCATTGATAATCCATACATATGTACATTTCCTCATATGTGTCACTATCATCCTAATTTGAAATTTGTTTGGTAACTTTTGCATACTTCATCTATTGTTTCATACATATATTGCAAATTCTTTTAAGAATTTTTTTCTAAAAGTTTGTAGTTTCTAGATTTGTATATAGGAGACAGATACAATCTCATAATAGGTCAATTTAAGACATACAAATTTGAATATCTCACATTTGAAACAATAAATCAATAGTGAGTTAGTCTATATACAAGAAAAATGACAAATTAATATTAAAGTGAGTGACTATAATTATTGAAGGGTATGGAATAGCTTGTCTAACCAAATCCAACTTCATAATTCTAATGACAAACTTTAGGTTGGAACTAATTTAGGTGATTTTTGGTTGATCTTTGGGATTTCTCTTTGTAACCATGGAGAGCTTTTAAGCACAATGACTAAAATAAAATGAAACCATGAGAAATTTGGAATTTAAAAAGAAAAATATGAAAATTAGAAGGTGCATTTTGAAACCATGTGGGCTCTAGGGAATTCAATGTGTTAGATGAAATTTCAACCCTTGAGAAGGCTATGAGTTCTCTTGCACTTAGCTGGGTTCCCACTGTCCCGCTTCAATTGCGTGACAAGGCACAACGACTACCACGCTGCTTTTTTATTTTTATTTTAAAAAAAAATCAAATTTTTTTTGCATTTTATAATTAAAAGAAATAATGACAACAATCGTCTCTAGACTACTTGGGGAACAACGCTAGAAACACTTAGGCCTAGACGGCCCTCCAGATCCCACAAAAAACATCTAATGTCTTTTCAATTGGGGGATTTGAAAAATAATTTTATGGAACCAATAGAAAACTTTGAGATTCAATTAATTTTTGAAACAAAGATCATAAATATTTGAATTGGAATGTAGATTCAAATTAATATGAAAGTTGAAAGGGTTCACTTTGCATCCATAGGGCTAGCACAAAGATGAATTGAACATTGGTTCTAAGTATTCTACTTGAAAGCCTTAAATACATACTAGTTCATCTAATACACAAGATTTACATTAAAAAAAAATTCTCATGAGGTATTAAATTGATGTTTAATAAGACTTCAATTTTGAGTCTCATAACTACACAAGAAAAAAGGCCAACTTCTGAGTCTTCCAGAAATTGGTAATTTTTGTGTAGAGTGGATCATGTTTGCGGACATGAAAATTATCAAATGGATGGATGGATTATCACATGGTGTGGTAGCTAAATTTTTGTATTAATTGCTCTCAAGAGAAGACAAAAGTAGCCATTACAACATTAGCTTAAGTAGTTTCAACTATAGTTGTCCAAAGAGTTACAAGGGATGGAAGGTTGTTTTCTATATAAATTATTAGAAATCAGTACAAAAGAATAAACATTCTAAATGATGGTTTTGTGTTAAATTGGAGATTTTGGGCTGAAACTAATTCAACCAATGTATTTTAAAATAACCCAAATTTAACAAAATTGTGTTTAACATAGTATTGAAACCAATACAATTGCATTAAAAATAATGAAAATTTAAGACAAAATCATCATTTGGAATGATATTTTATGTGTCGATTTCTACTAGTGACATTATAGTGTGAAACCAATTACAAAGCATGCATCTCTTAGCCAATGGAAGCCTATACACGAAGAACCTCTCTAAAGCAATAGAGTTGGGACTAGTTTGACACATTTCATTAGAGAGGTTATTACATTAGAGAGGGGCACTTGCAATCATGATGTTTGTATGTGGCTTGATATGGGTCTGTCAATCAATATTTCCTAATAAAGCTTTATTGGCTTCTAGAGTATTGAATTAGAGAGGTTCTACTTGTATTATCTATACTTATACATTATGTACATATATACATACTTTATGCCAACAATTGAATGATAAAGTAAATGAACTATTTGTACTTTGTGGCAATATAGACAATTAAGGACTAGCCACAACAAGCTCTGGCAATCAAAGAAATGGAAATTGTCCTAGTAGCAACAAGAGCTTATGGAGGTGGCATACATTTTTGTAAGGATGTAGAAACATTAAGTAAGTCTAATTTAGTTCCAAATAAACCATCACTTAATGACATTCATGTAGCAAAGTTGCTTTGAGAGATTCCTCTATTAAGATAATCTAACCATATATGGGAGAATTTGGTAAATTTTGAGAGAAATTTTTCTAATGATAGAAAGTAATGGTGGAAAAACTTGAGATTTGGAAAGTATTAATTAGAAGACTTGCAATTTTATTTCACAAGCCTCACTTTAGACCTAGAGCAACGCTAGCAAAATGACGGTTTAATTGATAAATGGGCCAAGCTTTATATATTCCACTAAAGAGAACATCACATTATTCATTGCATGGTATATATTCTTTTCACTTTATTCTTTCCAATTTACTTTACATAATTATTCAATTGATGCAACAAAGATACAAATTTCTAACTTGATACATCTTGTACAACATCTCATGGCAAAGTAATTTTTATAGTTTGTGAAAAAATATAGTAGCTTGAATGTGTGGTCATGTTAAAGTATCAAGCACAATCGTTGTGCAGTCACATATTATAGACATACTCAACATTCTTGTGGAAGAATAAAAAAAACTGTGTTGCTCCAAATTTATGAGCATATATATATATATAAATCGAATACCATTTTTAGAACAAAATGATAAAAAAAATCCAATAAAGCAACATATGTTGATATATGCATTAAAGACGCAATTCAAAAATGTTGAGAACAAGTCCAAGAATCAAGTTCAAAGGCTCATTCAACTTGTGAGGTCCAATTGTGATAGAATTGATAGCCACTGAATACCTAAATAGTTGGTAATTACAAATGATGTCCACATTGAAGTTGAATTGACCAATGAAGAGGAAATCACCCTTGAAAAATAATTGTGATCCTTTTTATCATCACATGAAACCATACAAAATATTGCAAGTACATTGATTTTCAAAACTACCATTTTTTGTTCTTGTTGATCTATATACAATTGTGAGATAATGAAAACATTTCAAACCTCTAGTTACATGGGCATACATTTCATACACACTTGCATCTAAATTGCAAAAGTTGGTTTTTTGTTAGTAGCAACATTGTCCTTGACTATTTACATCACAAAATTGTTTGTCATTTCAAAATTGAAGGTAAGTTATATCTTGCGTCTCAAACCAATTAGTAACCATATTTCATTAACTTCAAATTCATGTTTCAAATTTTCCATCCACAAAATACTTTTGCATTGACAATTACTTGAACTTGATCAATTTTCTTCCACCTTGTTGTGAATCTATTCCTATTGTATTCAAATTTTGTATGTAAAATATACCTTCTAATGCAATAATTAAAAACCATGATATTAGTATCATTTGTGCATCATAAAATATTCAAATAATTCAACAATTGGGCCTTTGAAAACAAGTCCATAAAAATGTATATTGGCTTGAACCATTGTAAATGAATTAAATGACTACCAATTGAAGGTTTTATAGCTATATAAAACTTAGCTTCAGGCGAAAAAATGTAAATGAAATTAGACAGATATGATCATATTTTTTCTTAGTTCTATCTAGAACATAGAGTGCATTATAGAAGAATATTACATTTTTCAACAATTAATTCCTTGTGACTTTGGGAACTTCTTGTAGCCTTGCCAATATCAGTGTATTATATACATATAACATTGTGAATGTTGTTAAATTCAACCTAATCTTTAAAATCTCATAAGAATAAATCTTTAGTATAAAACTCCCCAAATTTTGTATGTCAATACATCATAGTTGAAAAAATTTGAGCAATGAAATATGATATTAATTAAGACTTGAGAAAAAACCTCACAATTGCAAGCTAATTGAATTGGGTCATTTGTTGAGTACTACAAAAGTTGATGGAACATGTATGCATGCTCAAATTTGCACCTACTTCACTCTTGAACCACCGCCAATTTCAAAGTTCAAAATTTGTGTTCTAGAGGCTTTGTACATACTTTCTTTCTTGTATTTTTTTTGTTTTTCCAAGCATGCCCTCCTCTACCATTTGGTTTTAGGGTGATCCAACTACCAATTTTATATTTGGTAAATATAAAATGACTATCACTACTCTAAGATGTAAACAAAGTAATACTTTTGAATACTACTTGAAGGCTTCTTCATCTTACTTTGAAAGCAAAAGTAAGAAAAGAGTTCAAGTTATTAAAAGACAATTGTGAAAAAGAAAACCTAGTGTGCAATAAAGATACTGTAGTCAAGAGATAAAAACAAATAGAAATAAAGAAGTGCCAACATAAATCTCACTTTAAGAACTTGTCTCACAATCATTGTTTTTTGTTTCATTGCCCATTGGTTCACAATCCTTGCACATTTAACATACACTAAAAATTGAACAACTCAAATGTCTTTTATCAAGGTCAAAATCTTGTATGTATGGAATTCTAAATCTTTTAGTCTTGTAATGCCTCCAAATCTTTTGTTATATGGTCTTCAATAAATCATGGATACATCTAAGCTGCAACCTTTACTTTTGAATTGAAATGCACTAAAATTTGTGGTTATGTTTATGGATAGATTTTATGGCATAAACTTTACAACATTAGAAGGGATTTCAGGCTAAGGGAAGGCTATTCAAGGCTTGTTACCTTGGCCATTCCTGCACCAATAAAAGAACACAACTTTGTTAGATTTTTACAAATTAAAATAATTTTTTTTTAAATACAAAAAGAAGTTGATTTTTTTTCAAAAATGACATGGCACTGTCTTGACTATGTTGAACTATGTAGCTAGTAGTATTCCCACATGGTCAAGATAGTTTTCAAAGTCTAGAAACTCGCAGTCTTTTCAAGGTCCCAAATCTCTTCTAATGAGTACATATTTACACCCATTTACTAATAACATCCCCCTCCATAATAAACAACAACACCCTACTCTACATCTACATATGGACATTATTGTGTATATACTAGTAGAATAGAAGGGAGTTTAGAATGGCTTTATAATTGGACAAACAATCAATTTGGTGTAAGTTGTCATATGTTCGTCTAACGCTTGAAATCTCCAATCAAATTGGTCACCAATGTTTGAAAATATAGTTTTAGTGGGTCCTAAAGACAACTAACTTCTATGTAGTCACAAAATTACTTTGGAAAGCAATGTAGGTGACAAACGGTTATTTTTATTAGGAACTCAATCAACAATAGTAGTCATTGTAAACTTAATTGTATCCAAACTTGTCCATTTATTAATTAATTGGTTGTTTGTTGAGGATGTTGACTTCCATAGATTCATGTATTTTGATATATAAACAACAAGATTTTAAAAATGGTTTACATGTTGTGAAATTAGTGTTAGCTTCAATTGGCATTAGCTTCATATAACACCCTTTGTCATTGATATGTACACCACATATTCTTCCCTCTATGCAACTTACACTCTTGTTTGATTGCTCCACAAAGGTTTGTGGTAGTTGTAGTTGAGCATGCTTATAGAGACAACTCCTACGTGAGCAATGGCAATATGCAAATGTATTAAATGATTACCATCGTGTATGCATGTAGTGATTATACACATAGCATTGAAGTGGAAGAAGGCTTAGAAATTCAATTTGTAGAATATCTCTAACACATTACTTATCTATTGCCTTAGCAAACAACTTGGCTTGCTATTGTTACAAAATCTAGAAAATTGTCTAGAAAAAGGTTAGGACTTAGGAGAGCCTTGAGATGCTCTTCTTCCATTTTGTGTAGAAAAATAGAATGTACAGTTAAAATCAAAATACACACATATGTCTAAATACGGGGCTTTCATATATAAAGAATAATATATGATTTTCAACCTAATTGTATCTACAATGCTTTCATTCTTCTCAATCACTCAATATACAAATGAAACATGTAGTGGTTTTTAGATATGTACACCACACAAAAAGTAGGTAGTTGAAATCAATTTTTTGAAATGAACAAACAATAATTGCCTTGACAATGAGCTCAAAAAGGCAAAGCTGCCTCAATATATTTGGAAGCAAGCACAAGTTACAAAAGAGGATTGCATGCTCTAACATGCCTAGCAAGAATCCTTCATTCATTACTATTGATTTTTAGATTCAAGTTTATTAACTTTTGAATTCATTTTTATTTTCAAATGCCAAAGGTAATTTGTGAATGTCAACAAACCTACCATATTTGACAATTGAATTCACGTAGTCTATCGTTGTAGTAGAAGAAAGTAATACCAAAGTGCATTGAATGTTCTTTTATACTTTTGTCTAATTTCAACTATTGAATAATACATCTTTTTTTTTTATTGTGGTGGGTTTGTTGATCTTTTTTCAAAAGATTAAAAAAAAAATGGTGTGATTCTAAAGAAGTTGGATTTGAACCACTCAACCTTCTCAAACAACTATTGAGTGTTTTGGTAGTTTTAAGGTCTAGTCATGTGAAACCCACATTCTACTAGAGACAATGGGGTTGTGCCAAAGTACTACACCATTCTTGCAACAAAACTATTTGATTGTTTGAGAGAAAGAGAGAGAGAGATAGTGTGTGCAACCACAAACCAAAATGTCACAAGATATGACAAGTTCAACAGGTTCAACTAGAAAATTGCTAGTTTGCCACCAATGTCCACAATTTTTCTCTTCTTGGCTCCATAGTAGTTGTAAAGGTCCAACTTGCAAATCATGTAAATATATGCTCCAATGATGCCCACCCCCTCCATCCTACCCCTTAAGTAGGATTATTCTTTTTAGTTCCAAATGTCAACTTCCTATCCCACTCAACAAGCTACCTCAAGGCGCACCATCAAATTTGAGTAGGACTCTTCTTGTTGGCACATAACTTGACTAGTCATCTCTAAAGGTGATGCAATTTCTTCCATAGAATAAAAATACAACTTATGTTGTAGCCATTTGGAAAGCTCAATACCCCCTCTTTCCTAAAATATACAAAATTAAAGCACAACAAATTCCAATACAAAGTACAAAAAACAACAAATGACACAAATTTGAACAAAAACAACCTTTTGTAGCAATATAATCTTAAAAATGCCCATGATGAACCCTAACTTTTGTCATGTTCATGGGAATGATATATTTAATGACATTGCATTCTATAACAAAGATGAAAAATTGTGGACTTTCAATAAAAAATAGAAAAGGTGAATTCCAGGGGTTGTTACATCTAAATTATTTATAAAGGACATCCTATGTTCAATCTACTTAGAAGGTAGGTGAGATTCCCACACTATTTTAATTATAACCCATTAATTTCACAACTCACACCTTATATTGAAAGTAATAAAATTTAATTTTTTTGCTCCAAATCTTTTTAGAAGATCCTATCTTTGGATTCTTATAGAATTATTAAGACAAATTGGCTAGTACTCCCTTGTAGAGATTTAACTATTCAATTGATTTGTTTGCTATTTGTAGTATGGATTACCAAATAAAGCCCAAAAAAATGTGGCAAACTTATAATGGATACAAGTACACAAAAAACAATTCTCAAATAGTTGTAGCTTCAAATTTAGTAGTCACTTCAAAATTCCATTACTTTAGTTGAGCAGTGTAAATTATTGACTCTATATTTGTCAATGCATTATAAGAAGGTAAAATAAGCTCCAATCTAAAAGTCATTACTAGAATTTCTCATTCACATATCTATACTTGTATTTATATCTATTAGAGAGTGGAGTCTATTGCAATGCAACTATACCAAAGAAGTTCATCAAGTATTAAGGTTTCCTTAAAAAGATGTTTGGATGTTATTAGGGTTTACTAAGAACAAATGAATGACAAACAATTCAAATGGAAGACGAAATTGTGCACAATTTACATTTAATATTTTATATAGATATTTATTTATAATTCTAACTTTTGGAATGGTTATAGATGTTAGTACAAGTGAAGATTGTAGGCGATTTTATTTTGTGGTTCATATTGCTTAAAAGCTATAGATATGAAGTTATCTATAGTAGTAGTCAAGGTTGGCAAAAAAATATTTCTGAAAAATATTTTAAAAACTTGAAAAATTATTTATTATCATAAAAAAGTGTATTAAAACAACAATCTTTTCTATTTTAAAGCTTTTGTCAAATCAAATATTACAACTTTAACTAATTCTTTGGTAAGAATATTGATCTTGACCACTATGTATGAAGTAGGTGGGATACCATGAAATTTTTAAAAATTTAAATATCTTAACAAAATTATTACATATTGCAGATATTAGTTCAATATTTTACATATTAATTAATGTTCCTCAATTCTTTAAAAGTTTTTAATAAAAGAGATGTACCTGAATAATAACTTCTACATTTTTTTTGCTAATTACATACATTTTTTCAAAAATAATATTTGATAGATGCCAAAAATGATTAAATTAAATAAGATTTTTTATGCCCTTAAATTTTTTTGAAAAATGAAATCTCCAATAATTTGAATAAGTAAAGGCTTGCTTTCTATTTTTTGAACGTAAGGTTACTTGCACATGTTTAAAAGTTAGCATGCATGATGCATAAGAATATTGCTAGGAGCATAGCAAAACACTAAACAATTACATTTTTGGGATGAAAACTTCATAACTTGTTCATGTTTAAAAGTTAGCATGCATAATGCATAAGAACATTGCTAAGTGCATAGCAAAACACTAAACAATTACATTTTTTGGATGAAAACTTCATAACTTAATTCTAGCCATGCAAAAATATTCTCTTTGATAGAGCAAAATCATATTTTTTTGAAGTTGGCAACTTTTATCACATACCTTTTTTTTCCTACAAATAATTTCTTAGCATAATATATTATAGAGATTTTCTTTACTTTTGCACTCTAAGAGACTTGTGGCTCATTAAAAGTAAAGATAGAAAGTTGCACAAGTATAACAAGAAAGTACTTCACTCTCCAAAACTAATTTGGTATTTAGAGGATATGAACTTTTGCCTTAACGTGAAATTCCTAAAAAACAATTTGAACCCTAAACTCATCTCAAAACTATCCAGATGCAAGTGGTCCGAAATGATCTAAATGTGTATATAAACAAACAAACAAATGTAGAGTACATCTCAAAGTTGAGTTCCAAAATTCACAATATATTCATTAATATTTAGAAACTTTCAACTTTAAAAAAAAATTCATGATTTTCAATTACCAAGGTATTAGAAATAGTCTTGTGTGTTGATTCCTCATTGGAGTATGCAAAATTGCGTAAGTGGATGATAATATGCACTTCACTTTAACCCTTAAACATTGAAGGGGTGACCCTCAAAAATTCCTTTTTCTAATATCGTGTGAATCATTAGCCTCCAAAATTACAAAAGTAGTCATTGCAAGCCAAACTATTGTAAAAGATCTTCCCTTTCTGAAACAAAATTTGAGGATGAATAGTTGCACTTCTATTCTATACAGTTTGATTCCCTGTCATCCATTGGACACAAAACGTCCACCTCCGCGTTCAAGGATTAAATACTGCCAGTGATGCTCAAAACAAGTGGCAGGCCCTCTAAATCCTACATCCACAGTTTCCTCCACCCTCAGTTCTGGTGTTCACGACGTTTCCAAGCCCTGGTGGAGATGGCCTACTTACCGGCGAATTGGAGTGCCGTTTGCCGTCGTTGGACACCCCAGACGTTGGAGATGAGCCCAGGGTTCCGAGGCATAGAATATCAATATCCACTTACCCAATCGGCTGCAGTCACTCCCCTTTTGATCTATAGCGTAAAGGTTGATAGACCAAACTGGACTTGTGGGTTCCCTGTTGACCACCCTCAAAACCCTTCGGCTTGGCATTACGTCAAACACTCAAAACTGTGTCTGTGGTGGAGGCCTGGGCACGCTGCTTTTCCAGCGCGAGAGGGTTGTTGGTTATGATTCTCTGGACGATGCTCATGACCATCGCCGCAGCACCAGTGGTGTGGACATGGCTGGCCTTTACCCCCTTTCTCCATCGCCTTAGCAGAACGAAGCTCCTCACAGATTAATCTTGCAGAGCTAGAGCAAGTGACCGCCTTGTGGTTACGTGACGGTGCAGGTTGGGGTTAAGTTAGTTCGGCAACAGGTCGACTTGCAGATGGTGAAATTCCCCGTGCAGGACCGTCGTCAGTCGTGGATTGGGTCACCTGACTAGTTGCACGAGTTTGTGTGGTTGGAGATGTTGTCAATAGGGGAGATGCACAACATGGGCTTGAATGGGAGAGGCGGAGGGTTTCGCCACAGTGGAGACTACAACGTGTATGATAGGGGAAGCTATGGCTTGTCGACGACACTGCTGGACGGCGTGGCTGTTGGCAATGCGGGCGGGCTGCAGCACCACTTGACCGATTTCCTGCACCAGAATCCGTTTCTGCACACCAGCTTGCCGCCCGTGGCTTCGTCGCTGAGCGCGTACTCTTCCGTGGGGTTCCCGGGTTGCACGCAGGGGTCCGAGAGCCTCCTGTTCGACGTGGAGGTGATGCCGCATGGCGACGATCAGTACAATTTCCCCGTGGGCATCGTGACGACCACCGCGGCGGTGCCGACTTTCGACTCGATCGCGTGCCTGGGGTTCGGGGGGCCGTCGGTTCTGCAGCAGCAGCAACGCGAGAGCTGGGTTGGGGCTGCTGCGGCGGTCACGGCGCCCTTGCGGGTGGGAGTGAAGCGCGAAAGCTCCGTGCTCGATCAGGCTGACATGCAGCCGCGCAAGGTGGAAACTAGCGCCAGGGTAGTCGTGGGTCTGGATAAGTGTAAGCGCCCGTCGGATCAAGCGGATCACATTCTGCGGGAGCGACAGCGGCGCGACGACATGACGAGCAAGTTTACGGTGCTGGAATCGCTCCTGCCAACCGGTCCCAAAGTAAATCTCACGCTCCTTCACTTCGTCCTCTCCCTTCCCGTTTGCAGGCACTAGATAGAGCCTGGAGTCCTGATCGTTGGAATTGGCTCTTGCTGACGGGCACAGATGTTAGTCAATTTACCGGATGGGTATGGCTTGGGCCTGCGTCCAGAATCTGAGTTGCGTGGAGTGATAGCACCCGGTCCCTTGTGAATAGTCAGGGTGCAGTGCGCTTAGAGTGAAAATGGGTTGTCCAGACTCTAGCTTTAATCTCTGAGACCGTCGAACTTACGTTTTGTTTCTGATTGATCAGCGCGACAGGTCCACCATAGTCGACGACTCCATTGAGTACGTGAAGAATCTGCATCATCGCATCAAGTCACTTCAGAAGCGCAAGGAGGCACTAGCGCAGGCGTCCGCCAACCCCCGCGCCGGGGGCAACACTCCCAACGGGACCACCCGTTGGAAATGGCCCAAGGCGGAGGTTTTGCAGCAGCAGCAGCCGGCTCTTGCCAGCCCTGAGAAGCCCAAAGCGAAGCCACAGAAGTCGCCCGTCTCTCCAGAAGAGATGAGCAAGATCCGGGCCGCGCTTCGAACCTCTCTGGAGAGTATTCAGGTCCACACGGACATGCCCAATCAGATTGTGATTAACATGGTCTACCGCCCCCAGCCTCGCCTTCAGAGCAACGTTCTGGTGTGCCTGGAGAGCTTGGACTTGGACGTTATGCAATGTAGTATCACCAAAGTCTCGCACCGGCTTATTTGTGTCATCACTGCCAGGGTACGCAATACCACACCATGGTCAGCCTTTCCATGAACTAAAGGGACTATTACGATGCTGTATATTCTCTGATGGCTTCGACGAAGGCTGGATGTTTGTGATAGCATACGCCATCCATGTTCTGAAGCTTCTGGATCGATATTGCACTGTGGATTACATTAACTTAACTTGCTTGTATCTGATCCTTCGTTGTGTTGTGTGTTGTAATGGTATATCAGCCGCAGGAGGAGAGCACCCTGGCGAGTGGCATTGTAGCAGCATTAAAGTATGCTATGGGCTCGGATGTGCAGACTAGCTAGCGTACTACCTTCGCGGTGCAGACTGCAGAGGTTTTGAGAGAGACCTTTCACCACCCTCTCGTATGATACGATACTGTGCATTAATGAGCTCTCACCGGTACAGTACAGACGATTTCTGGTAGTGTCAAACAGCCGTGTACAGTGACATGATGGGTTGCTCCCATATCACGACTTCAGCTTAGATTTGCGACCCGAATCACCGCGCCTCTTCTTGTCTTCCTGAAAATGAGCGGCTGCGTCTTTCTTGAAAATGAGCGGCTGAAGACTGTCCGCCGAGGACGTCCATTTGTCAGCAGGCCTGGAATGCTTTTATACTTGCATTGGGTTCGGGGTGGGGGGTACACATATGGTATGTGTTGAGGGGGTTCGGTTAGTGTAAAGAAATCATGTACTGATCCAGAGTCCCACTCAAGGGCGAAGGCTAGTTTTCATAGACTTAGAAGTTACGAAATAATGATCGCTCCGGTATGAGCGTGTTTTCTTTTGCGATGCCTATTGATAATCAACCCTCACTGGTTCACCGAAAGCTAGAATGCCATGCGATGTAATTCAAGGTGACAAAAAGGATTTAATAGAAGAGAATCTCAATTGACATGGCTGGTTGTTGTGCATGTCAGTCTTAACAAGACAAGTGAGCCTTCTTTGTGTTTGTTGAAGATGAAAGTCTCTCATTGCCAGCAAGGCGGAGATCCTTCATATCAAATGCTAAATTTCCAGAGCATTTTCACAGTAGTGGGCTTCGCAGTGGTGTTCGGAGAAAATCTGGGTTTTACATGGAAGTTGGATGCTCGAACTTCCAGTTCAGGTGAAACCTAGGTATACCCCAAACACACTTCCTGGTATTCGCGAACACCACAACCGAGTGAAATTTCTGTCAATCCACCTGAAATGAACATCCGCATTCAGTCCGCCGTGATGTGATATGTGAAATGCAGACTTCTGCAGTCGACACGAACCGAATTTGGCGTTGATCATCGGTGTATGAGTGCACATTTCGTTGGCAATGCATTCGGAAGCTGAAGTCACTGAGTACGGGGGCGCAACTTGTGAGACCGGTGACGTCCGCTAAGAATTCGCATGCATAAATCTTCTACTGCAGCTGGTCCTCCTAATTAACCCTTGAATTTGCACAGACGTTTTGGCGTCAGCAGGATGATATGGAATTCTTCTAGTAGGACAGAAGTTCAACTATTCATCCTCATTCATCTTCATAACTTTGTTGTGAAAAGGGGAGGTTTCTTACAATAGTTTGACTTCCAATGAGTGCTTTTGCTATCTTCTAAGTCAACAATTCACATGGTAATGAAAAGGGATGATTTTCAAGGTCACCTGTTCGTCCTTTAAAGGTTAAACTTCTCATATTTCTACTCTTCGGCACCATTGTAGTGGTTAAGACTTAATTCCTAAATGCTTCCTAAATGTCTGAGGCACCAGAATACTTTGAAGTTAAATAAAACTTAATTAATTTTCTATTTTTAATAGTTTATATTTTCAATTTTTTAAAAGTCTAGTTTTAGCATCAAAAATCCAATTTTGAAAATGATTGATTATGATTCTTCTATACAAGATTTTGCACAAGGGGGGCCATTGCAATTTGAGTTCAGTAGTATTGAGATCTCTTGGGAGATGAACATCAAATACACTAGATCTCAAAGAAAAATTCACATTAGAAATTCATCTTATAATATTGTAGAAGAGAGTTTGAGAAGTTATAAAATGATTGGAGTTATGCATGTTATGCCTTTAAACCTTATATTTTTTTGGTAGCCAACCTTTTAGATTTGATATGTAAAAGACCTCAAATTACTTTCACAGTTTTAACACCTTCATGATTAAACATTATAATCTTTCAATTTGTAGGTGATTGAAAGATTATAACATGTATATAGTTTCCTTATGTGATCTTTGACATATTTAGTTTGAATTTGTATAGATATGATTAAAAAAATTGATACAACTTATGAAAATGTTGGCAATTTGTTCAAATAAGATCAAATTCCTAGAAGCTCAAAAGAGGCCTTGGGCATTTAGGGGTTAATATAGGCGACATTTAAATAAATATTTTTAGTAAATAAAAATCATAAGGAGAAATAAAGAAAAATTCTATTTGTAAGCATTTTTGAATCAAATTTGACAATGATATGTACCAACAATCTTATAAATTATGTATTGTGCCATTCAATTATTTTTTGGTAGAAAATAGAATACAATTGACATTTTTATCTTGCATATTTATAGACAATTCTTATGCAATTTCAATCAAGTATACCAAATTTAAGTTTCCAAAAACAAAAATCGACTTTTGGTGAATTATTTCAATTAATATTCATGATAATTGATTGAAAAAATTGGTGATGAATTTTTTTAAGTTGATTGCATAAACATGTAAAAAACATCCATATGCACATATTTTCTTCATTAAGCATTTCCAAAAAAGTTTAAAAACTGATTGCGTAAGAATTGAATGTTAATTATGCAAGATGAGAAATGCCAGTTGTATTTTATATTATGCAAAAAAAAAATGAATGGCATAATAGGCAATTTAGAAGTTTATTGAACTTGACTGTACATTGTCTCTTGGATTAACCACTTGTATAGCAACATGCTTTTTTTAATGTGGCAAAGAAATAATAACATTGATACTTAATACGTCAAATACTTGAAATAGTAGTGTATACCAATTATACTTTTAAGAGTTTTGTATAGTAATAATTGTAGAGAAAAAATAGTGGCTAGTTCAAAGTTAGGTGGTGGAAGTGGGGAAAAAATTGTTTACATTTTGAAAATGAAAGATGAAAAATGGGAAAGAAATTTTTAGGGCTGGAAATGAACCGGTGTCCAAAAAAAATTGGAGGATATTTTATTGCCTCCATCCATTACTTGGCGGATTTGAACTTGGTGTCAGTTGTTATGGATATCAACATCCCACAAATCAGCTTGTAAGCAAGAGTTCTTTGCTTTCAAGCTACAAGGAAGTATGGAGTGGATAGGCAAAACTTTTAGGGATATATGGGATTCAATTAGCTAAAGCCTATCTACGAAATTTAAGTATCTTAACCTACTAATTCTTGCTAAAATCACTAAATGTCAATGTGTGAACATTATGACATGTGAAAGGGCTTATTGTGTGCAAAACAACATGAAACAAAACTTTGAAATCACATGACAACATCAAATTTGGATAGTATAACGTGATTGGCTTTTGAAGGACTAGACAAAAATTTTGACAACATTTTAGAGGATGCCATTGTCTTGTGGAAGAATTCTTCTAAATTTTTTCATTTATACACCAATCTTAAATAGTGCCTTCTAGAAGCAACAAAAGAATCAATTGAAGAAGGTTAAAACTAAACTCTTTCAATTTCATACAAACTATTCATCACTCCATGAATTGAGAGGATCCTTAGCCTTCAAATGTGAAGGGCTTTGCTAGGTTCAATTTTTGAAAAGGATGCAATATTAATTAATACTTTTATTTTGGAATTTTTTTAAATTATAATTTTAGCAATTTAACTAGTGCAAACTTCAATTTGGAGGATAGTAGCTTGGTGATAACTTGATATTGAAGGAAATAAACCAATGCATTTTATGATTAAGGGGAAGCGACCAATGACCATTGAAAAAAATGGTCCAATTTAATAGACAATAAAATTAGCTCAAGGATATCCAAAATTTTCGAAACAATGTTCTATAGATGAACTCAAAATTATGGTAGCTTTAGTATCACTAAATTAATTTTATGGAAATATACTAAATATACATTTTTCATCATCATACATATATTGTATGACATATTGACATTGAAGGAATTGTAGTCAATTTCATTCAATTGGTGCAATTATAGGAATAAAAAATTGTGACATTTATCTATACAAAACTCCAAAAAATGGGATCTACATACAAATATGTCTTAGATACTACAAAGTTGTGGATTTTTGCCAATTTGATTTATAAATATGTTTCTTCAAGAACTGCTTCAAAACAAAATTTATACAATTAGCATTCTAAGCTAATCCTTTTACACATATTCACACATGATTTATTGTCATTGTATGATATGATCATCTAGATTTAATAAACCGGTATTATAGTCACCATGTAAGGGAAGTCAAGTTTACAATGAATAATTTAGGTAAGTAATCACTATTGAGTAATTTATGCTACAATAGTGAGCTTAGTAAAACATCTTCTAGGGATATATTGCAAGAACACCCTTTTAAAGAATATTCTATAATTTCATGGCCATGCTACAATGCCAAACTAGGAAAAGTTGAGTCTAAAAATACTTCTACAGAATTGCTTAATTCATGAGTATGTAAAATGAAAAGTTGAGTGACAAAGGATGGGGGCTTAGTCACTTCACTTGTTCACGCATATAAGCAAATGAGACTTCCACATTTGTTCTTGCACAACCTTGCAAGAAAATATTTTTGTATCAACTCTAGAGATTTGAATTGGAACTTATAGTTGAACAATTGATTTGTACCACTTATTTCATCCATTATGTACATGATTTACCCCTTAAAGGTTCAAATTCTAGACTGTTTTTTTAGAATTTTGGAAAGGTTCTTCAATGTCAAATTTATTGTGATATTTTAAAATATTTTTTAGAGCTAAAAGAATATACTAGCTTTATGAAATATAATTTATATTTCCTTTGGTGCATAGGAGAAAAAGTTATGACCTTCTAAATTTAAAATGCTTGATTCTAAGTAACCCCCAAAATGAAAAAAAATGAAAATTTGAATTTTTGGATTTTATTGTCAAAGGTAATATTTATGTCTAATTGATTCATTTTTTTTTATTGATGATGTAAATTTTTTGAAAATCCTTGTTCTTCTAGCAATGGAGGCATTGTTGTGGGTCATTAAAAGAAACACTAACCATTTTGTCTCAAACGGTTAAGTATTGTGAGTACTATGACTTTTGGGATAAGTTTTTCAAAATTAAATAAAATATAGATAATTTGTAAAGCATTCAAAACAATATAGGTGTGAAAATTCAAGCTAAAAAAATTCATCTCTAAAAGTTATGTACAAAAATAGAGTGATGGAAAATGCAAGAAAATGAATACTTTGGAATTTGATTTCAACTAAAAAAGTTCATTTTCTAACTTGAAGATGCTTATTCTCAACCACTTCCATCTTTAGGAAAAGAAAATTGTGTTCTATATATAGGTGCAAAGCATTAGAGGAAATCTAGGTCTAATGGAGGGCTATTTGACTTTTGGTTGATGCACAAATACCATAAAATATAAAATATAAAAAATATGAATATAAATAATTTTTTTATTGCCAATTAGACATGGCACACAATCTTACACAAATTGGTAAGATTCTCTATGATAAGATTTGAATTGATCTTTTTTCCATTTGCACATTTGTTTGTAGTCAAATGACCCTCCAAAGGATTAAAATTTTCTCGAATGGTAGTGCATTTTGAGCACACTTGGAAGGTGAGTACTTCACTATTTTTAATAAATCTCTTTGTAGAATTGAGTATCTTAGTAGAAGTCCTTTTATTCCAATTTTGACCTCTAAATTCACATTTTTGGATTAAAAACAATACTAACCCCCCCTAAAATGGCCAAGGTAGACATCCAATTGGAGGTAGTTTGAAAATTGAAAAAAAATTATTCAATGTCTAAAACTACCATATGTACCTTTCATTCCAATTTTATAGAAAATAAACATATGATACAAAAATTATGAGCAAAAAAACATTTATCTAAGGCTAAGGGGACAAAAACAACAAGTACTTATTGCAATAACCCTTGTGTACAAATACACTGTGCTAAGATCATCTCATGCCAACAATGACTTTCTAAATACCTAAGCACTATTATTGTTACATCCAAATATGTGAATGAGAAAAAACTCACATCTAATCTAAACTAATATAGCAAGAGGTGAATACACCTTGCACAAAACTCTTCTAAGTGGTTTGCAAGACAATGCGCAAACCTTAGTGCAATACAAAGCCCAACAATAGTTAGACTATTATTTTATGCCACAACCTAATAGCTCTAGACTTACAATAGACACCACAAGTCAATGGAACCACACTAGGTGACTTGTGACACCTATCTTAGCCATCAAGTGACTCTAAAATAATGATACAAGTGTGAAAACACTTTTATCACTACTAGTACTTAACATTGACAATATTCCTAGTAATGAAAAGAAATAAATGCCCACAAATGATGCATATACATATTTAATAAGTGGTATAGCAATAACCTTTTACACCACCCCTTCACCAATGTTGAAGACCCTTTCGCGCTAGTGAAAACAATACTCCTTCTATGAGACTCTAAAAACACCAATTGTGAAAATTTGACATAAAATTATGATGATTGACCACCTTTCAAGATACAATGTGGACATTATTATTGATTAACATGCACTTCTTGTAGTGGTGAATTCAAACAATATAAACGTGACCTCATAAAGCATACATCACACAAAACCATAATGATAGTGCCCCTTGACACTTGTACACAATATACATTTCAACTTAGCTAAAATATGAGATCAACTAGCATCAATCCAGGGTTGACACAACGTCCGGACGTTCGGGACGTTTGGACGCGGACGCTGTGTCTGCAGCGTCCGCTGACATTCGCGGTCCCGGCGGACGCAGCGTCCGCCGGGACAGCCCCGTCCGCCTGTCACCCCATCCGCCCCGCCCGTCTGCCCCGTCCGCTTTGACGACCCTATTTCCCCCGACCGCCCTACCCAAACTGCCCCGCGGTCCCTCCCTTAATCTTTAAACAATTAAATGTTAAATAAAGTGCAATGGCTCACGATTTGTTATTAAAACAATGTCTCTTATAAATTGAAAGATTATAAAGTTTGACCATGAGTCCATGATAGTCTTGAAACTATGAAAAAATTCCAATTCATTTTCAAAAGGCAAACTAAAAAAGTTTGTGACTTCAAATATATATATATATACTATTTAAAAAATCAAGATCAACACAAATACAAACATAATCAATATGGGCAAAATGTATTCAATTTAATATAGAATACCATACATTGTATACATTTGGCTAATTGCACATATAATTTTTTTCATTCCAATTCTATATTTCTAAACTAATTTTTAATGCCTATATAACCTATTCAACTACTACTTCTGCACTACCAATCTAATATAAATGGCGGAAATGTTCATCTGGCATCGACCAACGATATGTATTAGAAAATCGCATAATCACATGGGCCAAACTAGTATTTTCATCGTCAGTCTTCGAAGAAATGCGCTTCAAGTAAGCATAAAACACTTTTGCAAAGTCATGAAAGGCAAATTGTGTCGCACTAGGTGTTTTTCGTAGCAAGTTGAAATACGCCTCTGACATGTTGTTTCCGTTCATCCGCCGAGCAATTTTTCAAATGGCATACTCTTTCGACTTATGTGAATACATCGGAATGACTTCCACATCTGCACCTGCTTTATGCAAATATGCAATACGTGGATCCACCCACCATCTCCTCTGCAAAGTTTGTTTCATCTCAATTGCTGATGTGAATGTGTACAAAGACTTCATTGGCTGAGAAGCTAAGGTGGTCATGCCCCAATCGCAAACTCCAATGTACACACGTGACTCATCTTCTGGAAAATGCAATAAGATGTTGTCCGGAGAAAGATCATTGTGCAAATGTCCAGCAAGATGCACTGCATACATTATATGCATAAAAGCCCATATCAACTCTGTGCGCTTCTTCCAATATCGCCCTAAACGGTGAGCTTTTACAACCTCCTCTTCAGTTGGATTTGTATACATTAAACGGATTTGAATGTTGTTTGGATAGTCCTCATCCATATTCAACATTTGTCGAAGAGTTCCACCATTCCACCAATACGCATAATCTTCACACGTTGTTCCGTACACCATAGCAAACCGTATCACTCCCGCGTGTGGAATTCGAACAGCCATTGATTCGTTTTGATGTTCTAACTTTGCAAGATCGGGTTGAGTTTGGTGGTGAATGGATTTCTTTGCCGCAAACTCCCAATAAGGAAGTATTCCTGGACATCCTTCAATACGAACCTTTCAAATCGTTGCATATCCACCTCTTATCGTTCTATCATCAACAACAATCACGCGTACTGTATTTAGAAGTGCTATGAGGTGCCGTTTGTTCCTTCTCGCTTCAGCAACTCCATCATTGCTTTTCCACCAACCAATTGAACTAACTCGATTGTGCTTTTTGGCGAATAGAGCACATCGCCCCCTAAACAAGTCCCCTTTCAGAATCACTTCTTCAAACTGGGCGTCATTGGGTCGATACTCCTTGCCATATTTAACCAAAATGACTTTGGAATTCCACAAAGCGTCATGAACCTTGTTTTCCAAACATTTGGTGAAGTACGTTTTATGCATTTCGTTATGCCATTTCGCCACATTCAATGCATTTAACAACATCTGTGTCATGTCTACCTTGAATTTAGACACGCACTCCTCTTGATATCTGATGTACTTATTGTCTAAAGACAATGTTGTTTCCGATTCATAAAATTGAACGATGCACTCGATCATGAATTTCTTGCATTCTTCCGAAGGACTTTAACGAGCTACCTCCAAGTTCGATGGTCCCTCTCCATGTTTTAGCTTCGCAACCTTCTTCTTCCCGTTCGGCATCGTGACAAATGAAATTGATATAGATCAAATTTTTTAATTTGAAATTGAATTCACGCGCAAGTACTCAAAAAATTGGCAAAAAGGGGGCCCCAATAAACCACTCTTGCCTTGCCTCGGAAAAGAGTCAATGGAGGATGAACCACCAAGCTCTCTGCTCCACCTTGCATTCACAAGGGGCAAAGCAAAAGTGACAATGCGGACGGCCCGTCCGCCCCATCGGACGGGCCGGGGGAGGCGGACGCATTGGCCGTCCGCCTCCCCGAAACCCTCGAGCCCCGTCCGCCCGATCCGACGGGCAGTGGCGGACGACCCCAAACCGTCCACTTGATCGGATGGGCCGCGGCTGGCGGACGCATCAGCCGTCTGCCTCCCCGAAACCCTACAGCCGCGTCCGTCCGATCGGACGGCCACGGGCGGACAAATCTGGCGTCCGCCCGATCCGACGGGTAGCGGCAGACGGCCCCAAACCGTCCACCCGATCGGACGGGCCGCGGGTGGCGGACGCATCGGCCGTCTGCCTCCCCGAAACCCTCGAGCCTCGTCCGCCCGATCGGATGGCCACGGACGGACAAATCAAGCGTCCACCCGATCCGATTTATTTTCCATATTTGAAAATAGAATCTAAAGAAGAACCACTAATTGTCTAATTTGGGCATTTCTTCATACGAATAAGAAATCATTTTAGTTTTTAGCAATCGTTGAATGAAAAATAAAAAAATTTCAAATATTCAAATAATTCAATCTTTCATAAATTAATTAGAAATACATTTATACCATTTACAAGTTTCTAAATGTAATAAACACACAACAATAATTTCAAAATACAGACCATGCTAGTACATATTTAACCTCGAATGCTAAATTCAAAAATAGACATAATATGGCTCTTACAAAGTTACATTTCTTCTTCATATTTTTATTATTTATCAAAGTCGCTTATAGCCTTATACATCAACGTTATTATAAAATAATACAATGAT
This sequence comes from Pseudoscleropodium purum, assembly GCA_963969395.1. Taxonomy (NCBI): domain Eukaryota; kingdom Viridiplantae; phylum Streptophyta; class Bryopsida; order Hypnales; family Brachytheciaceae; genus Pseudoscleropodium; species Pseudoscleropodium purum. The sequence goes on from OZ017795.1 coordinate 25,560,010, forward strand.
GTCTTCAACAATATGTTTGCCTACATACATACTTGGTGTACACTATTACACAACACTTTTTGAAAAAGTGAACAAAATTGTTGTTCAAAATTGTTCTATTCATTTAAAATTTTGTACTATTTCTACCAATCTAGTGCTCTATACTTGTCGTGAGAGTAAAAATGAGAAAATTGAGCAAATACATGCTCACTATATACTTGTATGTTTTTTTATTCAAAATCTGAATCGGACTCAAATTGTTGACCGCTGCCTCTTCTTTGTACTCCAATGAACGGACCACCTCTGTAGTTTCCGAGATATCTACTCGGTGCACCTCCTTGTCCATAATTTGAACCTCCAAAAGTAGGAGGAGGAACCAGAGTAGTAGGCTCTGATACTCTTTCATTTGAAGCCCCATAATAAGAGGTCCCATGATGCCCGTATGAATCACTTCTAGTTAATCCCAGATAGTATTGGGCGCTTCCGTGAAGAGAGCAACTATACTGCGGGGTTACATGGCTTCCTCCATTACCTTTGGAGCCCACTTGAGTGGGCGTCGTATAATATGAACTAGATTCAGTAGACCTACCATAGTGCGTGTTGCCATAGCTACCTGCTCCACCTTGAGAGCCTATTTTAGGGGGAGTGCCATAATGAGAACCAACTGCACTTGAACCACCATAATGCGTGGAGCCATAGCTCCCTCTTCCACCTTCATATCTATTTTGAGGATCGTAACCAGAGTATGAACCACCTCTTCTATGTTCAGATTCTCGTGTTCCATGTTCATGTCCGTAGGACCCACCATGCCTATCTTGTCGTCCACGATCTTGAAGGCTTCTGCGTGTTGCCTCTTGCATTTGTTGTTCGAATTCAATTTGTTCTCGTTCTTCTACCCGCTCGTGCCTAACTCCAAATGTGACAAACGCTTGCATATCATCGTCATCATCGTCATCTGTCCACACATCTTCAGCATCTCGTAGAACAACTGAAGGTTGTTGTAGATAACCTTGATTGGACCACTCTGGCATGCAATCGCTTGCGCCCCTCCACTGTATATCTATAACGGCATCCGTGCACGTATAGTTCTCCACATTGCGACCTGTAGCGGTACGCCAAAGTTTTTGAATGTGAGTCATTTTTACATACTTCTTGAACATTAAGTAATCCCACACTCTTGTTGGTTCCTCTTCCCATCCCGGTTCACCCACACACAATGGATCGGCCCAAGCATCCCAATCGAACAATTGGGGTCTTCCCTTTCGACTACTTTTTTTGGGTGTTCTATTTTTCGGCATGATGAAGTCGAAGCAAAGAGAATGAAACTATTAGAAAGCTTAAGAACCAAAATTTTGATTTAATTAATTAATTAAAATTTTATAAGCGTGAACTTTTTGAAAATTTGTAACAATCTGACAACAATCGTTCACTCAAAGCGAAAGGGGCGCGCAAAGCTTTCAAGGCACTGGTCCGCCCACTCCAAAAGAAAACGATTGTTCGGAATGAGCCATCCGCCTCCCCATATATATATGCAAACGCCCCGAGGCGGACGTCCAGATCATGCGGACCAGATCAGTTCGTGTGTCAATCGGACGGCCGTATCGGGGCGGACGGGGCGGACAGGGCGGACGCCCGATCGAACGAACAGGGCGGACGGAGCGGACAAGGCGGACGGCTCATCTTAAACCCTAAACCTAATGAAGCAAATTGTTCTTTTTTCAAAATCTCACAGTATAGATGTTTAACCCCTAAAGTTCTTTTCACTAAAAACACTTCAAAACTGCAAATATCAAGTCTTAGAAGAAAAATACTTTGGGGCATATGTAACTGTAGGATCTTGTAGAGTTGTAGTAAATTAGTTGGAAAAGATGTGGAAAAAATTTTAGACAAATCCACCATTTGGATTGTAAGATATTAGATATTGAATGTTTCATTTAAGAGGGCTACTCAATTATGTCCATTAATGAACAATTGGTAGACTAACAAACCTAACTTAGCATGTATTTCAATATTTGTTGCAATTGTTTTAGGAATATTATAACATAACACTATTATAATATTCTTATAAATGATATAGTACTAAATCATTTCAAAATCAACAACATTCGAATACAATCTGTCAATCTTGTCTTTCATACTCCTTTAATGATATATATATATATATAAATATATACATACATAAAATATATTAAATAAATCAACATGAACAAATCAATGATTATATATTTCATAGATCTATTCTTCATCAATCAAATAAGAGTGCATGTTCAAATATAGACAAAGATGGTTTCTCCATTTGTTCCCAAAAAATAGATAAACAAATAGAGAAAGATATGAAGTGAATGTTACTTGGAGAATTGGAACGAAAGAAATTGAAGTACTCAATTGCATTTTATTAAATTGGAAAATTGCATGTGGATGGCATGAATTAATCTTTATAGATGCTAAACTCATACGAGTTGCATTTCAACATTTATGATTTATGCAATTGATTGAATTGAAAGCTCTTATAATTACATTTTCAAATTTTCGATTCAATCATTCAAATTTGCAAGAGTGATTTATGATAGATTTATAACTTTAAATGTGAAAGCATTGAATGCCTTTATGCGTTTGTTCATCAATATATTAATTTTAAATAAATAATATATATTTTTTATAACATATGCATAAACCATTGCATTAAAAAAACAAAAAACTAAGAGCCAAGCCAAATAGGCTGGTCAAATGAAGAGAACAAGAGAATAAGAGCCCTACGAGACAGAAAACAAAGGAAAATAAAGAAAATATCAAAAGGATTCAAAGGAAGGAGCAAGATGCATTCTTGCAAGACCGTAGAATACATAATGATTTCAAAATCCAAACACAAATATATTTTCTATTTCAATGAGAGCCAAAAATGAACTACCCTGCTCTCAAAGATTGTACAATGTACACGTTATACAAAATGAACATATAACAGAAAGAGTAGAAGACATTGTTTATCATGATTGAAAACTGAAATGATTTTTTTTTATGTAGAATATTTTATGAAATGTAACAATATATTTAATTATCATAGTAATTGGTAGAAATCTTTGTGCAATACATAGAAACATTTCATTCATGTGGAGTTTTTTCATTTATTTAGGATTAAAATTGAAGTATTATACTCTACAAAGTACAAACCAAAAACAATACTATATACCTAAGTTCAAAAGTTTGCAATTGTTTCGTGAATTCATTTTGAAAACTCAAACAAAGAAATATTTTATAATCAATATCTTGTTCATTTAAATCATTTCAAAATTTGAATTCCGAATTCAATTTCTATTTATAATAGAAATTATGTTTGTCAATTTTTTAGATCTTTAAACAATGAACCCTCTTTTTTAAAATTAATATTTAAAAACATCTGAAATAAGAATATTGGAATTACCCTTCAAAATAAATATAGCACATGTATAAATGTATAATGTATTCTACTCAACCAACTCAAGTAATGAATTTTTCTATGTTTTTAAGGAAAAATATAGCCATACATGATTTGAAAGTTAAAACATTGATTCTTTTTCTTTGTTTTCAAATCTAATCAAAATTTCATTAAAAAATATGAAAGACTCGATGTTCATTTGAAGATCGTGATGCACTTTTAATGAGAAATCACAACCTTTCATTAAATATCATGAGGTTGAAATCCATTAAACTATTATTCTAATTATGTATTGGGGCTTTTTTTTTAAATTTCATTTGCTTACAATGAAAATGGAATTGATTATTTCTACAAAACATTTGATTTCCTAATGAACTTTAAGAAAATCCCCACCATCTTCAGATCTTCTCAAAACCTATTTAGAGGGATAATATCAGTAAATAATCCAAACATATTCAACTTAACCATATTCCCCTCATTCGTAAAACAATTTAGGGGAGAAAAGAAAAGGTTTAGGGTAATTAGGGTAATTAGGGTATAGGGTTTAGGGTTTACATTTAAAAAAAAAAAAATGATAAATCAATTACATTGATCCTCATTTAGCAGTGATTATTAGGCTGTTTTATTTTTGAAATGTTACCGCTCTTTTTGAATAATAATGGCCTCATAGAATGCACCAGTGGACAGCTGGGCGGACGCCGTCGACGGTCAGTGTTTAAGTGGGGCGGTCGGCGTGTTCAAAGCGCGGATGGCGTCAGAAGGCGGACAGTGCTGACAGTCCGGGTGGACGCGGCGGTCAGATGGGGCGGTCGGTCGGGGCGGTCGGACGGGGCGACGGGCGGACGGCGCATCCGCTGCCGAAGCGGACGTCGTCGGTCCGCGCGGCGGATGCGAGGTTCGGGGCCGCTTCGCGCGGTCCGGGGCAAGTCCGACGGCGGATGGTTATAAGGGTGGAGTGACTTTCATTTCTTCTCACTTCAATTCTCCTTCGGTGCCAAGTTGGATGTGCTACTATTGCTTTATGCGCTAGTTGCTCCTACAGGGTGGAGAGTTGGGGTCCTCTATCTTTTGTTACTGTGTTGCGGTTGATGCCATCACTTTTGACTATCACGTGAGATTTTTTTATTCACTTCAATTGGTTATTGAATCCAATTGACAATCATGAACGGCGAAGGTGATCGAAATATGGATGGGGTGACTCCGGGAAGCGAGCCAAGAAAAAGAGCAAAGTAAAGGAGGCTACACATGACTTTCGGCTTGACATTTTAAATGGCCCTACAATTAAAGCAGAGAACGGGTGGGAAGATGAAGATGCGGAGTATTGGACATAAAAAATGTGCAAGACCTATGTTAAAATGTACCACATTGACAAGTTGTGGCCTCAGGAATCGCACAAGAGTCATACACGGGATTTTTGTTGTAAACCATGGACTTGCAACAACAAACATTTTGTCCATCGATTTGAGGAGGTGTGGCGTATTCTATTCGGAAACAAGTGCAGAAGCAAAGGCTATATTAATTATAGCATGGCGTGTATGGTTTACGTTGAACTTATATTAGAGCGCAAGATCGATTGGAGCACGTTTCCGACAACAGCAGCTTGCCCACTTCTACTTGAAGCCAATCAAAAGGACATTCCCGACTTGTACAATTCAGAGGGAGAAACAAAAAAAGTATTAAAAAATACTATTGAGGTGAAAACGGATGGTGTGGAGAAAGCCTCAAATGTTGAAGAATTACGGTCTGTACAATCTTCAACAAAAGCACTCAATGAAAGCTCTTCGAAAAATGTGGGGAAAGATGTGGAGAAAGATGTAGAGGCGTAGGAGGGTGAAGTCTTTTCCACAGCTCCAACGCGTTTGACCTTTACACCAAATGTTGCGGCACAAACGCAAACGGAGTTTGTAAACGAAGGCAAGGTTTGCACGGAACGTAGGGAAACTTCGAAAAGTAAAGTAGACGAAGTCTTGGCGGAGAAAGTGGCAAAGGTTAATGCTACAATTGATAGTCTGATAGCCAATAATTGTTTTGATAGTTTGGTCTACAAATCTTCGTCTATGCATCAAAGCATTGAATCTAGTCCAGCGTTAAGTTTAGAAGACAAAGTACATACGCCTCGTGGACAAGGCGTGACGATTGATAATATATCCTCATTATGGAGTTCCGAGCGTAAAAGGTGGGCGGAGGAGTTTCCGTTTACAGAGGCATTGCCAAGTCCTCTACATTGAACCTTACAAGACTTGTCTAATCCAAAACAATTGGAAAATCTTTTGAAGCTCTTGGTTCAGTTTGCTAACCTTCATGAAGAAATAGGCGGATCGTCTAATCCCGATGATGGTGCTACTGTTGTTCCAATGAGTCCACTTGTAGATCCAAAGAATGTTGCACATATACTTGATACAGCTTTCAAGATGACAATGTCAGCTGAATTTTTAACGAGAGTTGCTCCGACTTTTATGAATTTGGCCAAGGAGTTTTATTTCATGGCACCAGAGATGTTGAAAGGTGCTATAACATTTCAGAATCTCACGAAGACTTTCGGACCACTTTTCGAAGAAAGAGATGTTCACATACTACAATTGGTGGAATATGAGAAAAAAATTGCTGACCTTGGAGGAGTGAAAGCAAGGTGCAAAGTGTTGGAGTTGAAATTAAAGACTTCGGAGAGTGAGGTTGAACATTTAAATCAACAATCATCGAGGCAAATGGAGGAGTTGATGAAGATGCGTAAACGGATTGCTGAATTGCAAGGGACCTCCAAAAATCCAAGTAAGGTTGCAATCTCACCAGTGATTGTACTCGGAGACAGTCAAGAGACTCAAGAGAGTGAAAATAAGCTCTCTCTTTCTTTTGATAAGGCCGAAGCAAGCGACAACCCTGCCATTGTGAATGTACAAGAAAGCCACGACATGAGCATGTTAAAAGCGACACAACATCCATCAATGGAAAAACTTTCATCCGTTTACGTGAATGCGGAGACGCAAACGGAGAGTTGTGACTTTGAAGAGTTGAAGCATAAATTGGAGGAGGCAATTGTAGCAAAATGAATTGTTGAATCCAAGTTGAATCGATTGCAATTGTGCTTGAATTTGGAGAAGTTTATGCCATCTAGCGGCTTGGAGTCTCGATGGTTAGCATGGGTACAAAGACTCCAAGATAGACCCTTTGTAGTATCTCGAGCAATGGCAGGTCTTCAAACATTTCCAATGAAGTCGAATGAAAATTGCGATGCCATTCAAAGCTCTTTGAGTTGGTTCAAGACTATGTTTGACCAACATCCTTCTAAGAGATATACGGAGATCACATGTTGGGGAGATATGGATGCCATGTTTGAGCAGTTAAACCACACAAAGAAGGACCAAGCTCCACCCATCAATTGAGCCTTGGAAGTAGAGGAAGGATGGGTCCCTTACAACACACTTTCAGCACACATCAATGTGAAAGACAAGCGAGTGGTGCATGCTTGTGATTCAGCCTCTCCAATCTTGGATGGTTGTTGTAGCCTTTGCCAAGGCCTCTTCGGACCGGAAGGTGCGGTAACCATGGGCCAATGTCGCCACACTTTCCATGTCACTTGCATTGTGAAAGCATCACTCATTCATTCGGTGTGTGCCGAGTGTCGTAGTCCATTGAGTGCTAGGTTCTACGAAATGTTTGGTATCTTGGAAGCTATGCCTCTAGGCCACGAGTACAATCGTTGGAATCTTTCTCTTGATCTAGCGCCGTACAAATTTCAAAATTATCAACATTGGAGGAAGCCAATCCGGTGGAATGCAAATGAATAGAGGCATGATTTGTACGAGGAATCTCAGCAACCATTGGATTTGGATGTGTGGATGATTCAAAATAATGAGGTGGAATTGCGGGTTCAAGGAATCGTAGATGACGCGGCACGTGAAATGTTTTGTCGCAACATGGGGGGACACTGGAGCTTGCAACACGAAAAGTTCTTTCGTTTTCCAGATAAAAAAGTGGAGAGAGGACTAGAAGACAGTTGGGTGGAGGTGAACCATGGAAAAGAGTTCAATGAGCAATATAAGGCATACGACCACACCCTCGTAGGTAGGGCCCTTCTATTGTCGAAGTTGGAAGAGGCTGCAAAAGTTCGTGTTGTCTACGATACAAATGGACAAACAAGCACAGGACATTCATCTGTAGATGTGGCAGTAGCATTTGATAGGCGCATTAGCAATATCATAGGGCATTGGAAGGCTTTCCTATTGGATGGAGACTGCCTCACAGTATGGCAAGGGAAAGGAGATGATGAAGTTGTTCAAGCGATGGTAGATCGTGTGGAGAGCAACTTGAGAACCTTGAAGGCAGACGAAGCCGATTTATCACCGAAAAGAAAACAAAAAGGAAGCGTGAAGAGGACGATGACTTCTCTCTAGAAACCAAGAAACAATTTCATAAGGTGGACATCGAAGTTCAATCTGGAGGGCGAATAGTCCATCCAAGTCAACAACGGTCAACTCGTCAATCATCTGCTAAACTCCTCGATACAACAGATTTTCCTTTTGTTTTGGAAGAAGGTAGTGGTCCATCCGGTGGAAAGTAGGATTTGAGGAGAATTTTGTTTTTTAAAAACAATGGTCCTTTCATTGTTTAAAAACAAAAAAGAATGTGAAAGATTTAGATCTTAAAATGATCGTATAGAATTCAATAGTGATATTGGAACTATGTTTTCATGTATTTTGTTTATACATATATATTTATATATAAAGATGCTATATTTTCATTTGCGTATAAAAATATTTTTATATGTACATCTTATTTTACGTGGATGCATTCATTTTTGATTGTGTAACATTCAAATTACATAACAATATAAAATTTTCTAATGACTAATGGCAATGCAAAGTCCGCCCTGTCCGCCCTGTCTGGTCTGTACGCCCGACCGCCCCGCCCCGTGCGTTCGCCTTCCGATGGCGAGAGGGACGCTGCGTCCGCTAGCGTCCATGCGTCCGAACGTCCGGAAAACGGACGCTATTTCGGGGCGGACGTTGAGATTCGTCAACCCTGCATCAATCTAACCATCAATGTGTGGCAAATGACAAGGTATGCAATTGCTCATATAGTCCTTCTAGACCTTGCCATCACGACCCTCCAAGAGTAACATTTTTTATCTAAGTATCTAATAATATGCCCCACTTGTAGAATAATATGCTCCACTAGCACATCCAATGTCATAGGCACCATCTATTGCAAGTAGACATAAACCTTAGTTATAAAACAACTCACTTGAGGCTATAGCCTCTTCTATAAATAGTAGTATAATGCAAGATGTCTCCATACTATACAATAGAAAGTTTCACCAATACCATGCGCATGACCTTTCAATACAACTCTACTCTCTTCTTGTTGATACATGTCTAAATGTCCATACCATCCATGTTAACCACCATAATGTCTACTTCTTGTCTTTTATAAACTTGGATGTCATCCATATAAGAGATAATGAAGTACAAAAAGAAGCAAGAGATGCTTGTATATTGACCAAATAATCTATGGCTATCCAAGGCAACTACAAGTCCCAATCTCTATGATACCCTATTTTCAAACAATACTTCCAAAATCCCTTCTTGACAGTTTGCACCATGTGCTTTGCCAAATCATTTGCCTCAAAGTGATCTTGTCATGTATTATGGTGATCATTCATTACTTGTTTACACAAACCTTCAAACACACTAAAAACTCATGTCCTTGGTCTATCAATCCCCTAGTTGAACTTCTAAAGCAACTCAATATTCAATCCAAAAAAAAAAGTAGTTCTATAGTACCAAAAAACTAAATTAAGGATATTCAAATCTAAAAACCTATTATAGCAAGTTGCCAAAAATCTTTTCTTTGAATACTAATATCTTATATTCTACATAGTCAAAGAGTCTAAAAAAATTTCTACACATTCTCATGCAAGTCTAATTCAAGATTATATGGTTGAATATACATATGAATATGGAAAAAAAAATAGATTTGTTTCATTACAACTCTTTGCACTAGAAATGGTAGTAGCCATGAACCTCTAAATCATTTAACTCTTAAGTGCCTAAGCCTTTTCAAATGTGTTTTTTCTATGAAAAAAGAGAATGGACTTATAATTAATCCTAATGAAGCAAATTTTTTTTTTCAAAGTTTTATCATATAATGTTTAAAGGCTTTAATTTTTAGTGTACATGAATATTTTGAATTGAAATTGCTTAGGATTTGTAAGATTTTAACAAGAAAAATGTATAAATGCTATTTTGAATATGATGACCCTTCGCATAATGTTTGAGAAATTCACACATAAGATTTTTTGAGGATTAGAGGTAACATGAACAACTAGAAATTATATCAGTATACTAAATTATACTTCCACTAACCTTAAGTTCAAATGAAGAGTTATCAAACTCAAATATTACACAATCCACCTTCCAATATTTTTGAAATGCAATTTTTTTATTAAATAGAAGTCATAAATAACTCCAAATCAACAATTGGGTGTTTAAATTTTCAGTGGTGAAAATGATGAACATACTTTACTTTTTCTATTGGGACCATTTTCATTTTTCAAAGCAAATTGATAAGTATGATTTAAAAAATCTCAAATCAAGTGAACTTTGTAAGCTTTTCATAGTACAAGGAAATGAAGTAAAATTGGCAAGCTTTACACTTTCACTAATGATACATATATGCCTTTGAGGACTTGTCAAAAATCAAATATTTACGTTTTTTATTAAAAAATAAGAGCTTCCAATAGCTAATTTTCATTATTGCCTACAATATTTTAAAATGGTCAAAGGAATTTAATTGCCCCTACTAAAATGAGCCTGAAATTTTGGATCGAACATATATGGCTAGTTAGGCAGTTAGGAGTTAATGTCCAAAGTTGAAGAGCAAGTCTTTTCTAGCCCTTTCCAAACTTAAGGAAAATTTTGGTCCTTCGAAATTATTAGTCAAACATGTTGTAGGTACTCCAAAAAACTCTAATCCTTCTTGAAGGCAAATCCATCATTCAGATTTTATTAGAATAATATGTATGTATTAAAAAATTGGTGTATTAGGTATGTTGGAAAATGACATGAGATTTCAATAAAAATGAATTCCACCCAAAAAATTGTGTTCATCTAAACAAAACTCATTAATAAATTGAAGGAAGTATTTGTTAAAGAAAATAAAGAATCACTAATAAATTTGTCATCAAATTGAGAAATGTCAATTCCAAGAGTAAGTGAGAATTTTGTAAAAATTGAAACATGTTCTACACTTTTGTTTTGTTTGAAAAGTTTAAAATTTGACCTAAGTGAAAAGCTTTTTATATTTCTTATTTGTTGTCATTGTTATCATCGTTTGAAAAACAAAACTCCACATAATTTTCATGACTCCATTCATTGATTGAAATAGAAGGACTTACAATTTTTTTCTCTAGATATCAATATGTGGTATTCAATCAAATGAAATTAATTAGCTTAAAAAACACGCAAAGGTTATTAGATGTCCTCACTACTCTTTAAGATAGAAATTGAAAATAATTATATAACATTTGGAATATATCTATATATTTATTGGAATGGTATAAAATACAATTCCATTTATACAATATAACAACCAAAAGATATTCTACAAACTTTTTGCAAAATTCAAAAGTATCAAGTCATTATAACCTACTTGAAATCTACAAAATTGAACCTTAGTCCTTTTAGAGTTATGATTATCCCATTGCAAATCCAATTTAGCACAAATATATCCATTAGATATCTATATATCTATATCAATATATCTATATCAATATATCTATATATCTATATATCTATATCTATATATCTATATATCTATATATCTATATATCTATATATCTATATCTATATATCTATATATCTATATCTATACCTATATATCTATATCTCTATATCTCTATATCTCTATATCTCTATATCTCTATATCTCTATATTTCTATATCTATATCTATATCTCTATATTTCTATATCTATATATCTATATCTATATATATACGTATATATATAAATTTTTTTTTAAATTTTTTAAATTTTTTACAATGAGCATTATTTAAATTTGAGAATAGAGGATTGATTTTGGATATATCTATAATTGGTATTTGAAAATTTATAGTTTCTTCACTGATGGTGTTTAAAAGTTATACTAAGACTAAGATTTTAGAACTCTCTTTAGTTTAAAGTAACATTCAAAAAATTTAAGACATTGTAAGAGCATCAACGGTGCTATTTTGTGAGCATGTGAGCAATGAACAAGGATTATGTGAGTATTGAGCTCAAAAATTTGAAAAAGCTCTAAATAATTTAATACTATTTCTGAAATACATTCCATCTTAAAATTTTGGTCAAAATTTACTAATTTTTGTAAATTTTTGTACCTATTTTACTATGGACTATTACTGTGAACCTATTACTGTGAACCTATTACTGTGAACTTATTACCGTGAACCTATTACTATGGTTATCTAGAATTCAAATGAAAATTATAATTTTCAGTGTTGTGTTTAAAATATTAGAAGTATACATTATGAAAATGATGAACTCAATTGATGTGAAAGATAAATGGAGAAGGAAATAATTTTACATAGAATATTGGTTGATGACTATCACATAGTGCTAGGGGCTAATAGGAGACTACTACTAATTTTCTTTTGATGCACTATTGTTGAACTTGCTTAATTTGCTTAGATTTTAGATAAATTTTTTTTTTGATAAGAATTATTTTTATATATAATGATCTTTGTCACAATGAGTTTTATTTATTTTATTTTGGTTGATCACTGTCTTTTAGCATGATGGATCTTTCTAGGGTCAATAGAAGGGTACCAACATTTCTTTTTTGATTTGTAAGTTGGTGAATTTATTTGGATTTTAAAAAAAAAAATATGTTCATAGGAATTCATTACATGTGGAAAGAGCTTAGCTGCAGGTAAATGGAGGATACTTGATGTGTTGGTATTTAAATTTGTTAAGATTTTGGAAGAAAATACTTGGTTGATATGGATTACTTTTGTAAAAAATGAGCTTGATTACACCAAAGTGTTGATTAGTTGATCATTGTTTTTTTGTAGGCCCTTTTGAGAGTCCAATTCTTCCATCTTTGATTAGATGGTCACTTGGTTAATTCGTTCCTAATTAAGATTTATTTGAAATCAACTGCTCAGATTGTTCCATTCAAATTTTGATTTTTATAATCTGAGAAGAGTCCTTTGGCACTGAGAAGTATTTCAAAACAAAACCTTCAATTTTGTATTTATTAAACCAAGAGGTACCGAACAACAAGAGGGGAGTGATTATAAAAATCTAAATTTAAATTAAACATTCTCAATCGATCTCAAACAAATCCTAATTAATCACCAAATTAAAAAAAAAATCTAGCATAAAGTCCAATGAGTAGCACATCAAGGTTGACTAAGGGACCACGATAATAGGTTCACGGTAATACATCTATATAAATAGGCACTAAAATTTACCAAAAATAATAAATTTTGACCACAATTTTAGATGGAATCTCTAAAAAATTATACGCTCATAGGCTCACAAGTCCACACTTTCAAACTAGCAACCCTAATAAAAGCGTGAACCATATTGAAATGTTCATTAGGTCGATTCTAGGCATGGTTGTCATAACGGGCGAGTTAGGGTCATCGGACGGGACGGACGGACGGTCTAGACGGCTTTAATTTTATAGTTCAAATTTAAAATCCGTTTTAAAAAAAAAAATACAAATGAAAAATACACAATACTGAGTTATTTGGATTTTAACACATTGAACTTTCAATTGCAATAACTTTTCCTATTTTTGACATTTTTCAAAATTTCAAAATGGAATAGAAAGAAAACTTGGCAAGCTTCATTTTCTTAGTTTACATCAAATTCCAAACATACTTATTTTGACAGTTACAATTGAGGTTGACCAAGGTGCATTCACTTTTTGGATGCTTGGACCTTTAAGGGTTAAGCATCTTTTTCACACTATGCATATGTCTTTTTTCATTCCAAAAAAGAATCTTGTCCGTGCCCTAATGATCTTGTCTGTGCCCTGACGATCTCGTCCATGCCCAACATGTTCCTCAATCAGTCAATCCACATGGCATCCACATGGCCTATTTTTCCGTTATCAGAAAGTCAACTATATGTTGACTGTATCGGACGGGCGAACCAGACGTCCGTCCACTATGACAACCATGATTCTAGGTGTAGTTATTTCAATCCCAAAGTGAGTATGCTAGGAAGATCAATGTAGATCTACTTGATCTAGTGGATCTTAGGAAAAATAAATTTGAGTTCAATAAATATTTCAAAACAAAACCTTCAATTTTGTACAAAAATTGTAAAAGCATCAACTCCATTAAGTAATCAATAAGTGACATTATTGCCAAGAATAGACCAATGTTATTATTTTTATACTTAGACGTACTTTATCGATTCTACAAATTTTCCAAATAAATGGATTTAAAAATAGCCATCAGTTAATTTGGAAATAGCTATTATCCATTTTAGTGAATGTAAATCGCTTCATCACTCCACTCCACTAATGATGATAAATAGTGTTACGTACACTGTAGTCTGTGAACTATTGTAGTTTTGTGGATTTTTTGTTTTGATTAGTTAATTCCAATTTTTCTCTATAGTCTTTCGGCATTTTGAAGTTAATTTTCTATAATTACTGGTTAGTCTGGATTCAACTTGGATTTCATCTATAGTTGCGATTGTTATCAGTTGAATAGGATGAATGAGGTGTGACTATTGAAGCGGTTATTTCGGTTGTTAGCCGAATGTGTTGAATTGGAATGGCAGTAATCGATTGTCTCTTAGTCTGGAAGAGAGTCCAGAGCTCCCGCAGCGGTGAAGGCTGGCGGTGTTCGATTGTGCATGGGAGTTCTGAGAGTGCTATAGTTTTGTCTGTGCGGTGTCGTTGTAGTATTGGGTGGAGTTCAATTGTGATTCGCATGTGAGCATATGTTGGGCTGAATCGATAGAAAGCGGGTTCTTTTCCGTAATGTAAGATCAATAGATCAGATCGGGTAGAATCAATAGTTTTATGTTACAGAGCGTTATGTCAAATCTATAGTCTGAGGTTGGTTGTAGATTTTAATGTGGAGGGAAACAATTGTGGAAGTTTCTATACTGCGGTGAAATGAAAAATCTATTGTGTAGAAGCGGTGGTGTTAGTGAACTCTATTGTAAAATTTAAATATGAAATAAGAGACGGTATTCTATTGAAATTCAAATGGGTGTTAGCTGTATATCGATTGCTGTATTTGAACTATTTTGCATGCATGTCAATGGTGCACCTGAGTATGTAGTATGAATGTATGAATGACTATAGTGTTATAGGAATGCTGTGAGTTAATTTCAATAGTGACCGGGAGATTATGTAGAGAAATCAATAGAATTTGCAATCTGAATGATAGAGTGATGGGAAGAAATCTGCAAAGTCAATAGGGACATAGAAAAGTCAATAGGAAGCAAAATGTGAATCTGTGGAGAAAACAAGTGAAGCAAGACTTAAAGAAATCAATTGAAGTTAAATTGGAGAAAGCCGATATTGAAGAGGAGTCAATTGGAAATGCTGAGCAATCAGTGAAGCCGGAAGATCAATAGTTGCATCATTGTCGTTGGTCTAATTAAGAAGCCAGAGAATAAAATCGAGTTAACGAATTAAGAACAATTGATAAGTTTCCATTCCTTGGTTTAAACTGTAATAAAAGTTGTAATCTGATTTATGGTACTTGGTTTGGGTAGGAATCCTCTATTGTGCATGATTTCGGGTTAGTAAATCGCCTTTAAATAATTACCTATTGTTAACCAATCCTCCCTGCGAACGAACTTAAAACTATAGGAATTTATCAATAGTTAAATCTATAGAAAATTCCCATCTACATACACTAATTTATTTTAAAAAGTCATAAGTTTTTACTCTTGATGAATATTTTTACCAACTATGGGTGTAGAGTTTTCCCACTTAAAATGATACTAGGATTTATGCACTTCATAAAAATATTTATGAAGAGTAAAAACTTATAGCATTTCTAAAACAGTTAGTATGGGTAACACTATTTATCATCATTAGTGTAATGATCCCTTTCTGCACTGCTTAAAATAAATGAAAATAACCCAACCTGAGTCCTCGTCAAATCATGTCTCCTCCAATCCGGAAAAGAGTCACCGCAGATCCGCTCTTGAGCAGCGAATCCACATACAGACCGGAACTGAAAGCCATGCTCGGCACTCAGTCGGATCACTCCATCACTCCATCACTGGATTACAAATTAAAGCAGGTCATGATTGTCAGAAACTCTAGCGCTCAGGTGTGCAACCAAATAGCATTGATCGCCTGCAAATGTTCCACAAGGAGGAGGTAAAAGTTAACTTCTAAAAGTCTTCAAGGACCTGTACTGGAATCCTTCAAAATCTCCGAACTTCTGGTGTACTGTACTGATTCATTCTGGCCCACCTGCTTTGAGGTACTTTGAAGGTTTTGACTTCCGAGTTTACGAAATTCATTGCATTACAGTAGTGGTGCAGTCTCCCGAAATAGCAAACACCATCCGGGAACCAATATCGCTTCAGCTGCGTGCGGCGCGGATCACATGGATCACTGTACTCGTATCCACTCAGATCCGGACCGCTTTTTCCTAAATAAGTGACAACGCTAACCCACTGGCGGCCGAAGCAGAAGGACTCGGACTGTCTTACAGTGAGGAACCTGCGTCAAAGATTGGTTGGGGATAAGCTTACTTTCAAGTAGCTATGGCGACCGGACAGTACAGTATGTCTTGCTGGGCATAGATGACAATTACGTGGAGATAGAATGACCTCCCTGGAAAAACCTCGGCAGGCATGCGTGTACCTGGAAGCCGGCACATTTCATATAATATTCAATCTAGCATACCTGCCAACAACAATGCCAAAAAAAACTGCGTGTTAAAAAATTGTAGTAAGTTGCTGAACTGTACAGTAGAGTTGAATGCAGACGAAGGTGATTGTGTCAAGCTTATTAGAGCTAAACATGGGACCCTAAATTGAGTTGGGGTTGTTGGAAAGAGAATAGTGTAGGGTCTCTTATATGCTCTTCAGTCTACCAAATTTTGCCCTTGGTTGCTCGCAATTGGTACAACACTTGTATCAAGTATGGAAACCGGGTCTTCTTTCTTGAATACATTGTGGTAATTACTTTGTCTTTGCGTTGTTCTCCCATAACTCACTTTTTGAAGTTTTTTTCCCGTGTCCAACAATACATTAGATTCCTCTTGGGCCAAATGATGTTTAAAGGTTAATCTAGCCCTTTCATCCATAACATTTTGGAATTTCTTGCACACTTGCTATAATGTCATTGCTTGTAGCTAAATTTCTTCAATTCAAACTATGACCCTTAGAGCATCATCAATCCTATGTTAGATATAGAGATGTAGAAGAAAAGTACAAAGTGGACCCAATCTAACACACTAGCTACAAACTTTACAACTTGATCAATTTCATTAAATTGAGAACAAGACAAAATTTGTGACAAATATCTTGAACCCGAAGGTCTAATTTCAGGCCAGAAACCAGGAAGTGTATCCAGCCTGAACCACGCCAAAGTAATGAAATTTCGCCAATTTAACTAAATTGACTTTCGGTCCATTTGCGTTGTAAAAATGCCCTTCCCCTTGAACATTTCTCAAATTTGTTGAGCTCTGGACAGCCCGCTACAAGCATTCGCCAACTTCAGGAATGGCAACTGACGACACTAAAAAGAAAATCGCATTGAGACTTGAAAGTGGCAAAGCGCATTTCGATTATCATCAACTTGGAAAAATTGTCAGACTTTTCCGCGTTTACCCTCCTCTCACGGTTACTGCATTGGAGCAAAGTGGTTGACGCTTCAAATCTGGGGGCTCTCACTAGTACAGAAGGTTGATGACCGCCAGAAATCTATCATCAACTTTGCAATGGTTTTGTCCTAAGTTGTGCAATGTATTCGCAACGATTGCATTTGAGATTGCATTCGTTTTTCAGGCAAATGTGCATTGGTTCTTTGCCCAAGACTTTTGCATCAAGTTTATACCACTTTTGCAATGGATCGCAGTAGACTATGATTTTCTTTTAGCGAAGTTCGGAAACTCTACAAGCCCATTGCAAAATAAGTGATGATGTGTTGCAGCTGCTCCATTCTGCTATAGTGTAGTAATGTCTGAATAGGCCAATGAATCCTACAGTTGCTGAGCCAATATCGAGTGCATCGATTGATGATGCTCTGAACATGATTGTCTCCCGAGCAGTCAGATGAAAGGGTTCATATAGTGTCCTTAAATACATATCAAGTCATACATGCGGAACATGCCGACCTCATGATTGAGATCATATTTCTTCACCTTTACAGGGGAGTGAAAAACCTAAAGTCAACCGCGCTTGCGTCAACGGCCTCTACAACGTAATCCACGCCCCATTTCACAGTCGTTCTTGCAATACCACTCCTTCAGAGCATTTCTGGACAGTAAACAGAGGGATCTCCGCATGCGTCTCACGATTAATCCCTGATCTTGCCAACGACCTGCAAGGCTGCAACAACTTACCGTGCAACTTACCTGAGAGCTAGCTGGGTCCACGGCCCCATCCATTCAGTTGCAATGGCGCCCTTCCGGTCCCGTCTCGCCGCGCTTCTGGTGGTGGTGACGCTGTGCACCGGCTGCCAGGCTCTGGAGTTTCTCAACAAGGGCAGTTGCAGCATCGTGGTGTTCGTCCCGCCCATCTGCGCGGTTTGCAAGTGCCCCACGAGGCAGTGCATCCGAGCGCCGTGTCCGCAGCCGCAGTGTTTCTGTCCGTTGTTCTGCAAGTACGTGCCTGGAGTGGAGATTAAGAAGAAGGCGAAGAAGACGCTGACGGTGGAGAAGACTGCGTTTCCTCTGGCGTTTCTGACGGTCGAGATCAGCGAGGTTGCGTACGTGGTGAAGGCCAAGGACCTCAAGGAGATTGTCTTCATTGCCAGGGTGGTGGTCACAGGGAAGGTCTGTGGGAAGGGGAAGCAGCAGGGCATTGAGGCTCTCGTGTTCCCCAATCCCCAGTTCTACCCCAAGTTCTACAAGTGCATTTGTTTGATGCGTGGGGAGCGGTACGGAACTTAGATAAAAAGAGAAGTTGGTTTGGGATCGATTGGCTTCAGAGTAGTTCGTTCGATCAGTGAGCTTCAACTGCTTTGTGTTTTGAAGGAGTATTTAGTGCCAATCGATGATGGATGTGTACTGAGGAATGTGCATAGTTGGCAGTATAGATTTGCTTTGATATGATTTGGCTGAAAGCTGCAAACAGGCAGGCAAGCAGCAGTTGTATTCTGAACGAACCATCTGAACCAATGGAACGCGTTACTTGCTGGTACGTACTGTGTCTCACATTAGACAGGAAGTGCGTAGTAGCACTTGTAGTATAGTTTGTGTTAATATATGCTAATGAGATTGTGCTCTAGTTCTGTCTATTGACTATACAGCTCCTTCAGGTTCAGCTTCTCTGAACCGAATCAGCGATGTGTACGTACACATGGCAGACTGGTCATCTTGCTTTTCGTTCACAACATGGCAACCTTGGGTGAAAAATGAGCTTGCTAGCTGTAGCCCACAGGAAGTGAAGTTGGAACAGTCCATTCCTCCCACTTACAGTATGTCGTTCAATCCCGTCTATCTGCTGGTACCAATATCAAAATTTCAACGACCCGGTCATTCTTGACGGAACTTGATTAATTCTGTCAATCTTGTTCCATTGGCGGAAACTTACCACTTCGACCGGCCTTAGATGTAAATCTATACCAGTCCAAGTTCTTTAGAACTTTGTGCAGTTGAATCCCGCAATTTTGACTCTACGAAGTGCTCGCCAATATAAAGGCACTGTCGTTGTAAACACTATCGATGAATTGAAGGAGCTTGGTCGTCGAAGCTACTACACTGCGGTGCATTCGGACTCGGCTAAATGGGAACTTACCTGGTTAATAGGCGTCCCTCTTAACGGAATTCTTTTTGCAAACATGTAAGTTCGATTCGCCTACCTAAGCACAACCTCTGGCATAGAGTTCATTTTTAAGACACTTTCAAGCCCCGGGGTTCAAACATTATATTAAAGTGTCACTCTCTCACTTCTTAGAGATTAAGAAAATCCAACGTAATCACTCCTGTATGGCTGAACTGCGAGCGACAGAGACGATCGTCAGTTTCTTCAGATAGGAACAATTCCATGGGACATTCATTTCACACTGGGAGGAAAATTGAACTCGGAGACAGTTGGGCTTCACAACCACTGCACGGAGAACTATATAAATACTGTAAAGGCAACTCAAAACTCACAACAAGATGTCAGATTGATTGGGAATGCATGTTCTGTGTGGATTAACAGGATTTTTTTTTCTTGTTTGTGGCCTTGAAGTATACTTTCAAACTGCTCTTAAGGAGAATTGATATGAAACCAGCCGAAGGAGCTAGCTTTGCTGATAGGCACTGCTTCGCTGGCAGTGAATGACTTTTCACCTTCAAAGAATGCGAACAAGCTGACTCTTACTTGCCTCTACAACAAGACATGCACTGGCGCTTGCCGAGTAGTTGCCGTATCACTTGAGATTCTGCTCCCTTGAATCCTTGTGTCTCTTGGAATTATACCTAAGGCCATTCGTTGCCATTTTCGTGGACTGGTGAGGAATGAGTGTATATTATTTACAAAGTGAACGCAACTGCAAACAAATTCACACAAGTTGACAACCGATCACTCATGCCAAGCTATAATGCATGTCCATGAAGATCAGGATTCGTGCCGGTGTATGGTTTAGTTTCATATCACTGAATGAACCCTCCTTAATTATCGTGACACCAACTAAACCTACCACTGAACCCAATTCAAAGATAACAGAATCCAGAAAATGGATAGGCTTGACCGAGAAATGGAAATTGTCAGCGAACAGGATTCCATACCAAGCCACAGCAGCTCATCTTCAGAAGACGAAGGCCGAGATGACGTGCAAATTATGAAGCTCAGTCTTGCACCTCTTGAGACTTCGTGTTTACTGAGATCTCTTGACAATTTCAAGTGATCGATAAGAATAGCCTAGATGCCTGATTTTTTTCTTGAATGCACATCAGGTCGTTGCAGCTTCACTGGCCTCGGATGCAGTTACGGTAAGAAAACTAGGTTCTAGTCTGACTGAATTGAAGAGTTTCAATCCTCCAGAGGAGTCGCTGTTAAATACTTAAATGATGAAGTCACCATGCCATTACGTTTCTCGCCAGTGCATATGGTATATGGCTTTCGAAATGTAATAGTATATTGCGATCCACAGTTTGAGTCATTTACTTTGTGTTTGTTTCCTACACTATTATACCACATTGTCAATGTTCATGCAGAAGATCGTGCAAGCCTTTGCAAGGGCACGTACTTAGGGTAGAAAGTCTTGGCAACACCTTCACTTGCACTTGTAGTAGTATTGTGAACTTCTTCGCTCTTGTAAATTTGTTGCAGGACACAGTTGTTTTCTTGGAAAGCAGTGAATATCTCACATTAATGGTCATACTCTTTAAGATGCCATGTTTCAAGCATCAAAGTTGTGACATTCAAATGCACAAACTAAGAGTCACAGTCTAGGACTTGTATTAATCCGAGGTTTCAGACGAGCCTCCAGTGGAAAGCTCGAAAGTTCTTCAAATGAATATCACCATTTTAATGAATATGACTACATAAAAATTTCTTTTTATAGAGAACAATTGTTTTTTCAAGTTCATAGTCTATTAATGTTGAATGTCCATGTGGCCAGTAATCGACAGCTTTTTCTACAGTTGCCGGAGACAACGGAAGTGACTGAACTGGGGCCTGATTTAATGGAAATGATATTTGCGAAGCTCCCTCTGTGTGACTATGTACGCCTTCACTTCGGGTTGTCAAAGAATTGGAAACCCCTCACCAGTTCCAAAGTTTTTGAAGGAGAGCCTTTCTTCCTCCGTGGCGGTGATCCAGAATCAAAATCCCCCAGTTGCCAGGGCTTATGCATTTTCCATGCAGAAATGGGTACAACTAATACTCCCACCTTCAGTTCAATATTTGAAGCCAGTGAGCGCCAGCAATGGGCTTGTTCTTTTCAGTGGCATCCCCAGTGAGGGCATGATCCCTATTTTTCGACAATGGTGGCCTTTGGTTGTTGTCAACCCCATCACACGCAAGCATCGTTCACTGCTCCTCATGGTAGAGCCTCTACCGGAGATGGAGGAAGGATACCCAGATTGTTACAGTCAAGTGCACATGGGACTCAAAGTGAATGCGGATTCCAACACGTACAAGGTTGTGGTGGTGCACTGGAAGGCAAGCCGCCGGGTGGTGCAAATATTCGACTCAGGTTCCAATCAATGGTCCACTGTGTCATTTCCAAGGGTGCTGATTTCCTACGCAAAACTCAAGCAATGAAATCGTATTCTGCCGCACTTATGAACGCAAAACTGACCTTGATTGGAGTGTGTTTGACATCAGGCAGGGGAGACTCGTCAACTGCGGCCCCGCTAGATTGTTGCAGGCCGGCAGCCAATAATAACATACCACTACCAGAACGCACAGTATGGGGGTTCCCTACTGTTGGAGAATCATGCCTCTATATTGTGAGCTACGATTGCGTGTTGCCATTTACTTTTTCTCACATTCTCAAGCGGGAGCGGAGTAGTCAAACTTGGCAACTTGTCGCAAAAGTTCCATTGGACGTAGTCAGCAGCTATCCAAGCTTAGATCCCGATGCTCATGAATACCTTCTCGATTCCGCCGGTACCGCTTGCAGGGTTTTACTGAGCGTCCTTGAATGTGGGAAGCATCTCCTGTCCTCAGGCGGACACCATTTCAACTGGTATGGCATGTTGTATGACTTGGATAAGCAGCGATGGAATGCCCCTGACGCTGTTAATTTGCATTCTGCAAGTGAATGCGACGGGTTGTTTTTCCAACCGCAGCTCAATGGACCTCCGTGCTGATGATCCAAGATCACCACCGGGCGCTGGTGATGCGAGTCCACATGGTTTGATCAATAAAAGTGCTCAATGACCCATTGATATACAGTCGTGAAGAGGATGTAATGTTTTCTTTTCGTAATCACGGAGGACTTGGCTATTACAGACACTGCTGTTTTGTGATTCTGAAGGGCTTCAAAGGTCTGGCAATAACTAGAGCCGTGTAAGACATATATCTGCGATGAATCAATTTCTTGTTCAGGTAATCCAACTATCAAAGAATCCAACTTACATAACAAAGCTAATGAGTAGAAATTGTGTCATAGCTGAAATCCGGGGTGGCAACTCCTGTATAATACGCAGGAGGCAGCGATTAAGAATAAGCTACATACTTCAAATTTGATAACTTATGATAAATTTCAATACCTTGTCTAGTTGCTCCTTGGGTTTGAATGCTCCCCTTCGTTTGAGAAAAATCTCTTAATATAAGTTCTCAAATTCGCTTTTGAGTGCCCCAAACTGTTATGATTGATGTAAGAATTATACCATTTGATTCTTCACAATGTCTTATTGCCTACTACTATGATCAAGATTACGACCTACATAATGAGAAGCAGATATCCTCATGGATTACAAAAGTTAAGCACTTGCCTCACCTGCACCTGTATTGTGAGTGACCACCCCGCGGGCTGCACTGAAATCATGTGAGGAAATCTCGGTTGCAAGAGTCGGAAACAAGGGATGATAATAAAGCTCTGTGTGACCAGCTCACCAGCTCAATACCATGATAGAATTAACTGAAAC
The DNA here is from genome assembly GCA_963969395.1 of Pseudoscleropodium purum. Lineage (NCBI taxonomy): Eukaryota > Viridiplantae > Streptophyta > Bryopsida > Hypnales > Brachytheciaceae > Pseudoscleropodium > Pseudoscleropodium purum. The sequence continues at coordinate 25,583,140 of OZ017795.1, forward strand.
TGGTTCAAGAAACACTCATGATAGAATTAGCTAGAGCCGTTTCAAGAAACACTCATGACCAGGACCTCTCTCGCCCAGTACTCAGATATAAAGAGAGTACGTACTGTTGATTAGCTCTCTCTCAGTTTAGCTGCAGCGTTGCACTGCCTAGTGCTTGTCTAGTCCGTAAGTATGCACTTTGCAACTTAGTGTATGCCAGAGAGAGTGACATTCTGTATGTCATGTATATTCCGCGTATAATATATGCTGTCGATTGACTAAGTTCCATTGTGCACGGTTATCGTATCTTGTTGGTTCTAGCTTTTGTATCGTTTTCCAATAGGTTATGGGCCCACAAACTTGATTACCAATTGTATTTACTTTGATAATCGTTAAACTTAAGCAACATTGCTGACAGCAGCCGTGATGTTAGTAGCATTACCCGATTTAAGGGGGTAAATTTCCACTTGTGCAAATTTCAGATGAGAGCAATCCTTCTAGGGAAAGAGCTCATGGAAGTTGTTGACGGTACTAGAGTTGAAGCCTCTAGACACTGCTGCAAATGATGTTAAAGCTTCCTGGAGAAAGAGAGACAATCCTGCAAATGATGTTAAAGCTTACTGGAGAAAGAGAGACAATCAGGCAGTTAGTCTTCTTTGCTCAGCGATAGATGAGAGTTTAATCAAAAACATTACTAGCTGTATCACGTTCAAGCAGATTTGGAACAAGCTTAATACCAAACTTAAGTTGTTCCATGAGCAAAATATCTCTGATAATATCCATACTCTCCAGCAGGATTTTTATAAGTGTACTATGCTACAGGGAGAATCGTTGATTACATCAGCAAGCTAGATATGATAGTCCAACAGTTGGCCTCCCGTGGAGACAATATTTTTAATGACCAGGCAGTGATCTCTAAAATTTTATGCAACTTACCTACTGGTTTCGATAGTATGATACCTGCATGGCGCATGCAGCCAGTAGCTGAAAAAACATTAACTAATCTCACTCTACAGCTTCTTCATAGTGAAAGTATGCTTAAAAATAGGATCGACGAAGCTGTAGCTACCTCTGCTGCATATGTAGCTTCCTTGAAAGGAAAGACTACCGAGTATACCTTTGAGCAACGCTCTGCTAGATATAAGGAAATTAGCGATCGTAAGAAAACCAGCCCGTGTTGGAAGTGTGGCGTTTTGGGTCATTGGGGCTGAGAATGCAACGCCTTAGCAGAGCAACGGACTACGTATCAGCAAACTCAAATACGAGGTGATCAATCTAAACGAGGAGATAATTACACGGCATTTATGGCAACCATCAATGAACCATCAGAGTCCTCCTTTTGGTACATCGATAGCGGCTGCATCGAGCACATGACAGAAAATCGGTCGTATTTCTCAACTTATCAAGATATCTCTGCACAACAACGCTTAGTCACAGGCATCGGAGGGACTAAGCTGTTGGTTGCTGGTTTCGGTGACATCAAAATCAAGATTCTGCAGTAAGAGGGCTTCAGCTACGAATCCTCAAGGGGGTAATCCATGTCCCTACTCCTGGTCGAAATTTATTTTCATCGTATGTAGCAGTTTAAAAGAAAATTTATACGTTACACACCGATGTAGGTTGTCAAATGCTAGAAAATGGTAACGTAATCATGACTGGCAATGTGCACAATCGCATGTATAAGCTTAATATTGAGGTCGTTTTGTCTACTGCCACCTCTTTAGCTGCTACTTCGGCATTATCTTTTGGTGTTCCTTCTACCATTGAGAGTATTCAAACGTTAGATCTCTGGCATAAGCGTTTAGCACACCTTAGTTATACTACTATACAGCAAATAGCCTCACAAGGCATTGTGCATGGCCTCATTCTACGTGGAGGACACAAGTCTTTCTGTCCTGGTTGTGTTTACGGCAAGCAAACCTGAGCACGCTTTCTTGTCGACGAGCATCATCAACGAGCAAAATCATCGGGTGATTTAATACACACCGACCTGTGTGGTCCAATGAACATCCCTTCAGTAGGTGGCGCTCTTTACTTTGCATTTTTCAAGGATGATTATTCAGGGTTTAGAGTCAATAATTGCCTTTAGACCAAATCAGAAACACTAGACGTTTTTAAGAGGTTTGTTGGCCAGCTCAAATGTGAGACTGGTAGCATTGTCAAAATACTTAGGAGTGATCGTGGCACTAAGTACACAAGTCGATCATTCATAGAGTATCTTAGATAGAGAGATGATTAAACAAGAGCTTACTACCCCCTACAAACCCGAGAAAAATGGAGCATCTGAACGGGACAATCGGACTATTGTTGAGGCAGCTCGGAGTATGCTGCACTCAGCTCCCATCCCCCTCCATTTTTGGGCGGAAGCCATCCACACAGTAGTCTATACCTTAAATCGCACTGCAACTGGGACTATTGAAGGGAAAACTCCGTTTGAACTCTGGTTCAAATCTAAGCCTTTAGTCTCACACCTTCGCGTTTTTGGAGCTGAAGCTTACGTCCATATTTCCAAAGCTCAACGTAAGAAATTATCACTGAAAAGTAGGAAAGGAGTTTTTCTAGGCTATCCAGCTACTAGTAAGGCTTACCGAATCTGGAACCCAGAGCTGCGACGTGTTGAAGAAAGCTGGGATGTCTTGTTCAACGAAGATTTTGCTGTTATAGAGAATGTTGCAGACCGACCAACACCAATGCTTGATGTTCATAGCGGTACACTTCACATTGGCACAACACTAGTTGAGCTACATGCTCAAGCTCCAGCGTATATCCCAGTCGCTCCTCGTGCTCCAAACTGCTTTCTCGACGAAGGAGTAGCAGTAGCAGGCGGTGCCTTTCCAACAGAGGAAGCAAACGAACCAATAGTGGGAGAAGATGAATTGGGAGTGAAAGATGTATTGGCAGTGGGAGTACATGGACCAACAGTGGGAGCTGATCAACTGGCAGAAGGAGCAGGTGATGATTTCGATGAAGAAGCTGTAGAGCCAATCGAAGAAGATGAACCAGTGGGAGTAGCAGGACCCAACAACCCGCCTCGAGCTCAACCACCCCCCCGCTCGCCTTGGTGAATGGATTTATCCGATCAACCGCAACTCATACGCTTGTGTTGTAACGACATGCCTAAGAGTATGATTCGCTTGTTGCGAATGACACCTGGTCGTTGGCAGAGCTACCCAAAAAATGCAACCTCGTCAAATGTCGATGGGTGTTCAAGTTAAAACTAGCTGCCGATGGATCAGTGGATCGACATAAAGCATGATTGGTGGCTAAGGGTTGTACACGAAGGCATGGCATCGACTACCAAGAACCCTTTAGCCCAATGGTTAAATTTGACTCCGTACGTTGCCTTCTATCTGTTGCTGCTGCTGAAGATCTCAATATCACCTAATTCGACGTTCGCACAGCTTACCTCAATGGCATCCTTCGTGAGTTGATCTACATGCAGCAACCAATTGGATTTGAGAACCGTTCTGCAACTCGGCAACTTGTTTGTCGGCTCAACAAAGCATTGTATGGACTTGTAGATGGGAATTTACTATAGATGAACTATTGTGAAATTCCTATAGTTTAAGTTCGTTCTCAGGGAGGCAGGGTGCTATGGATAATCTTCAAAGTAATGAATCTGGTTCATGCACAATTGAAGGGAATGGGAAATATTCACTCTTCACTCACAATAGATATTATTTTTGGTACAGGTCTTATTGATCTTTTCGTTCATCGATCAGTAGCTCCAATTGATTCTTTTTGACACATGTTAATTTTGGCTTCTCTTCCTTCAAGTCCTTGCTTTACATTTCTACTATAGTAAATTAGTAATTCCTTCCTTAGATTCACATGCACGTTTAACATAATTTAATTGATTACAAAACTTACATTTCTTTCGATTTGTTTCGGACAATTCTTCACTTCCACAGAGACTTAATCTCTCAAATGCTATAGATTAACGTTCAGTCCAAAATAAAACACACCATAGCATTATACTCATCCCCATTGACACATACCACACAATTCCTCACAGGATTAAATCTATAGACCTAACACTCAGCATCAAAGCATATTCTCACAATTGATTCACCATTCAGCACACTCACAACACATTCAAAATAATTTTGCATTATATTTCCGCATACAAATATTACAATTGATGGTCTCCCATTCCTGTCCAACTCCACTCTGTATAATCTATCGATTCAGTACAACTCAACAACCTCCGACCAACACTATAGAAAATTAATTCTCACACACTCACAACTATCGCTCACACACTCTGCCGGCTACACCACCACGCTGGAGACCTGGATACCTTCTCCAGATTGAGCTTCAACAATTGATTGCGAATCCCTTTCACCTTGATTCACCAGACAGTTCATAACCGTCACAATAGTTTGCATCCATTCATCCACCACAACTAACATCCATTGATAAAAGCACTGAAATTCAACTTAACTGGTAAAAATCCAATTTTAACACCGCAAATACACTTAAAACTATAGAAAATTGAAAAATTAACAAAAATAACACTACTATGTACATTTCTACTATAGTCTATACGACTACAGGACTTCGTCAAAGTGCCAGAGTATGGAATCGCAAGTTCGACCTCTTCCTCCAAGCTTACGACCTAATTGTTTCAGATGCCGACTATTGCGTTTATGTAAACAAGGTCAATCCAAAACTCATACTCTGTATTTGGGTTGATGATGGCATGATTTGTAGTACTCTGAATGACCTGATTAAAGAGATTTTGAACTATATGGGTGGTGCTTTTCAAATCACCAAGGGTCTAGCTGAGGCATATGTTGGTTTACATATGTCTTGAGATCGAGACCATGGGCTCATCCATGTTGATTAGCGTAGGTATTTAGAGCGCATCCTTCGACGTTTTGGTCACGAAGAATGTCACCCTGTCATTGTTCCATCTGATCCAAGTAGTACTGCTCAATTAATGCTAGCAAAATCAGATGAGCCTAAGTCTATTTTTCCACATCGAGAATGCATCGGATGTTTACAATTTGCCCAGATTGGTACCAGATTTGACATTAGCTATGTTGTTAGTTATATGGCAAGGTTTAGCAATCACCCAACAACGGCCCATGTTTCTGGCCTAAAATGCATCTTGAAGTATATCAGAGGTACTTTAGGTCACAAAATCACATATGGACGTGGCAACAACACCAATGTCCTCACTGCATACTGTGATGCTGATTACGCTGCCGATTTGAACGATCGGAAGTCCCGATCAGGCTTCATATTACTCTTAAATGGTGGACCGATTGCATGGGGGAGCAGAAAACAAAGCTGCACGGCACTCAGCACAACGGAGTCTGAATATGTTGCAGCGTGTCTAGCAACTCAAGAATTGATATGGATGCGTCGCCTCTTAAGCAGCATCCGTTCACCTCAGATGTCAGCTACTTCGTTATTTTGCGATAACCAGTCGGCCATCCAACTTGTGCAAAACCCTGTCTTCCATCAACGATCGAAGCATATCGATACAAAGTATCACAAAATTTGGGATGCTGAAACGGCTGGCCACATCAAAATCACTTATGTGAGTAGTGAGGATCAAGTAGCTGACCTTATGACGAAAGCTTTACCAAGGGACCGTTTCGAGCGTCTTATTGGTTTAGCAGGACTTAAGCCGCATCTGTGCTGAAGTGGGAGAGTACGGTATGCTTATCACAATGCTTTCTGATGGGAGTGTTGGATGATAATAAAGCTCTGTGTGACCAGCTCACCAACTCAATACCATGATAGAATTAACTGAAGCTGGTTCAAGAAACACTCATGATAGAATTAGTTAGAGCCGTTTCAAGAAACACTCATGACCAGGACCTCTCTCGCCCAGTACTCAGATATAAAGAGAGTACGTACTGTTGATTAGCTCTCTCTCAGTTTAGCTGCAGCGTTGCACTGCCTAGTGCTTGTCTAGTCCGTAAGTATGCACTTTGCAACTTAGTGTATGCCAGAGAGAGTGACGTTCTGTATGTCATGTATATTCCGCGTATAATATATGCTGTCAATTGACTAAGTTCCATTGTGCACGGTTATCGTATCTTGTTGGTTCTAGCTTTTGTATCGTTTTCCAATATCCTCCTTATGGATTACAAAAGTTAAGCACCTGCCTCACCTGCACCTGTATTGTGAGTGCCTCACCACCCCGCGGGCTGCACTGAAGTCATGTGAGGAAATCTCCGTTGCAAGAGTCGGAAACAAGGGGGGACGGGACGCAGCAGGTCCTTCAGATTCAGAGAAGCTTGACTGAAACTAGTTGTGTACGAGTTCACGGCTTTTCAATAACAACAGTTGATAGGCCTTGACTGTGGAATCATTTAGGTGCAATTATCCATAGCCACCCTATATGCAGGCCATCTTCTTTAACCCCTCAACGCCCCTGCCTTTTCAGGTTGTTGGTCCGGCTTTTTGGGTCAGGGTTACGTGAAACCAATTTCTGGGAGCTATGTTTGTTTCCTGTAGATTTCATCGCTGATCTGAGCAGGCAGCTCACCTGCGCTTTGAATGAGGCCATTAGCGCTTGATTTGACTCGACCGATCTTCAGATTATAGCAACCGAAGGTGCCTACGTGACTCAAACAGGCAAGAAATTTCTACATTGCTCCCACTTCCAAGAGAGCTGGCCATCGACACAGAGTTACTGAAAATGCAAGGAGCTGGGAGTGAGTTCATTTAGTAGCTAAGGATGTCTGCAAAAAATTTGAGCTCAATCTGAGCAAGAACCAGGCTTTGCGGTAGATCGACGTGCGTAGGACTCTACACTTCAAGCATCGAGGAACCGGCTGTGGAGGTCGGCTTGGGCTGACGAGAACTGACACGGTGGAGTACCAAATTGAGCAAGAGTACAGAGAGAGCGCCTCCACGCATCGGATTCCCCTTTCACGGTCTGCCAACTGTCGTCTACTGGCTACAACCGGTGCAAATCCAGAATTCCTGGCAAACCGCCATGTCCGGAGATAAGCTTGGCGCTACTCTGCACCGCATTGGCGAATTTCAACCTCGCAATTCGTTACAGGAAGCACCTCTGCGGCTTCTCCATGTGAAATCGGACAACTTTCATGTGGACTGTTTCTCCTCTCTGGATAATCTCCCTTTGCTACAGCAGATCAAACAATCATGAACAACGTATTTTGTGCCGCTGGGGCATTGAGGGGTTAAATTCTCAAAGGACTACAGATGGAATCTTGCAATAATACCTCTGAGTATATTATTATCCTTCTATATCACAATCAAATACAAGAAATATACGTATATTATGATGTTATTAATCCCGCCATTCTTGACAGGACTTCATCCGATCAACACAACGAGCTATTTCTCCAAAGCTGCTGTAGTATTTACTCCTGCCTTGCCTGAAAAGAGCTAACCTCCTACCCATCTACTAATTCAAGGACGAATCAAGGAACCTAAGATGCTCTGATCCTGTACCTTTCTTTCGGACATCCTCTTACGTCTCAACTTCAAGAAATCTGGAGAATGAACCTCTAACGTCAATCAATTCCATAGCCTCCAGACAGTTTCTCCTGAATTGATGATACTTGTGAGCAACAACAATTGCATAACGTTTTCACAATTCACTCCATTCCCAGCCGTACTAATTGAATCCAAAGACATACCTTGGTTTTTATATGTTTTTCAAATGAACAGTGCGACAGATCTGGTGCACTCATAGAACACAAGCATGCTGGGTGTTTCACTGTACCCAATCCCAGTCTGTAAGCCTACACCGATTATTACTTTAGATTCCTGACTCTCAAGAAGTCAACTCAGCTACGGTTCTTCGTCACTACATCAGTTCACAATTTCATCCCACATTGCATGCAAGACACTTTGAAAAAAACAGAACCCATTTCCATTGAGCCCTGTCTGCATCCACTGCTCCCAAATACAGCTCCGCGGATGGGTACAACGAGCACTAGGCCTTCGCCTCCGCGCCCTAGGACTCCTGGAATGTGCTCATGATCTCCAACTCTTACACATATCACATCGAAACTTTCAATCTGTCATCCTCAAGTGCTTCAGAAAGTCCGTCACTGGTATACAGAGGACGCAAACGTAATTGACACATGCAACCAATGTGCACAAAACAGCTTTACATAGAAAGCTGAAACGCTCACGACAAGGTGAAAGATTCACAAACTGGCACGCTTCATAATCATGTCAGAATTGCATTCTCTGATGGTCCATTCAGAAGGTTAGCATCCTCGCTACATCACAACAAATTTGCAAAATCTCTGGTCATCCAAAATTCAGACTTTCTAAATCACACTTAAGCTTCATCAGACGTTTGTAAACCAAATTCTGGTAAATCAAAGAGTGCGTTGGTTCCCTATGCTGAAAAGCCGAACCTCATTGAGCAAACCAATGTGTCTCTGCTCTAATAATAAATCTGCTCACTTACTCCGCAAAAAATATTGTCCCGGCAGTGACTACCATATGTAGAACAAACTCCTCTGCAATCATTATGTACAGGACATATTTACAAATATTCACAATGAATACAGTGAGTGGACCACTTGCATCTAAGTACGAGGTTGCTCCATGACCCGATATACAAGCTGCGCAAAAATAACAGATATGACCGATTAAGGAAAACGCAGCTTCAGCTAGGAAGATCTTGACGACTGTCCTGCCCAAGCAATTCGCGACTTCAGCTTGTTTGGTACTGCCTTTCACACCGAGAACAAACTGACAAAGCGCTATTGCCTGCACATCATCCAATGCTCTAAAATCAACTTACAAGTTCATGCACACTCACACCATATTTTAGCCATTAAAGAACTACACCATCGCAATTTACAGGAGCTGAGATACTTAAACTGACAAATCAATGCTCCTGCTTGGTTCTACAGTCACTCATATCCAACCGTGTGCATCTATGCTAAAATCATATTCCTTTTTAAATCCCTCAACTATCCCCTCATTGTATCTCTAATTAAAGAATATGAGAATAAATCCCCAAGATTCAACGCATTATAACTGATTCTGATATGTAACAGGGCCTCCCCTTAAAGAATGTTAGGCTAGTTTGAAGTAACATTGCTAATTAAAATAGATAGAAGCTCCAAGTTTCAATATCATTCAATATAAGAATTCTTCTCGCAATCAGTGCTTAGTGCTACCGTCTCGGATACACCAACAAGCGAACAATCAACTTACATGCGAAGGGAATGTCTTAACCCCTGATGGACCGAGAATTATTGGTAAAAAAATACCAATTCGATTGATCAAATTGTGGAAATAGTAGAATTCAGATTGGGGCGGAAGTTTATATCGCCGGTATCAGTGAGCACATCGCATGTGTTGATCAAAAAATTAAAAACATTGGAATAAGGAAAGCCCCCGTATGATCTACGAGAATGTCTTAACCCCTGAAAGACCAAGGATTCAGGCTTTAATCCCTAAGAACAAAGGTTTGAAAATGACCAATTCAATTCATCATACTGAAAAAGACATAATTCAGATGAAGTCATACTTTACATCACCAGAATCAGTGAAGAACATTGCAAATCGTTGGTAAAAGAATTACTAAGGTTGGAACAAGGAAAGCTCACATAAGACCTCCTCAAAACTGCTAAGCAAAACATAAGGTCCAATTAGGGGTTACCTACCTGTGGTGGTCTGCTTCAGGGATTGCTGCTCCGGCAATGCTGAACTGTGCGGAGAGGGGGCAGTAAGACCATCCGGTGCGGCCGTTTGCGCGAGCAATCTCCGCCTCATTTTGAAAATCTCCTCCTGTCGTCGCAGAATGAGATACTCACGAGCATCCGGTTCCGTCACGTCCTTCAAAGGCAACGTGAAGAGCTGCAGGGCGACTTGGTCCGCCAGTATCTCCGACTTCATCCGACTGGCGGCCGCCATGTCCGCCATGGCCCGCGCCTGCGCTCGCAAGGCGCACTCCCTAGCCTTCGCCTCCTTGTCCACCTGCACACGACGCAGGCGCTTGGGGTGCCGCTGCTCACTCCTGTCATCTCCTTGGCTCCTCGTACAATGCGCCTCCTCCTCAACAGAGATTTCATTTTCAGGCAGGGCCGCTATCGCCGCGTTCAGGAGGATCTTGGCTGGTGGTGTTGCGACCTTGGCTTCGTCGCCGTTGTTGTTGTCGCACCACTGGGGCACTTCATGGAGAATTCTCCAGCAATGGAGATGAATGAAGGTGCCCCCTCGGGGGTGCTTCGACCTGTAAAGCTCCAGCGCCTTCTCGATCACGTTCTCGGAGGTGGCGAATTCCTTGGAGCTCTCCACGCTCGCATGACAACCCACGAAGAAGCTAACGTCGTGCTTGATCGTCCCCCATTTGGATTCCAGCGACCGGGCAGACCGCGGCGCCAGGCCGTGCGGTTGGTTCCTCTCATTGAAAGACGTCGCGACGCGCTCCCACATGCTGGCCGTTTTCTGTCCATTTTCCACGACAGGACCTTGCGACACGGCCAAGAAGGCGCGACACAAGGTGCACTCCTCCTCAGCAGTGAAATTCTTGCCCTTCCTGCGCCGAGGCGATCCTGCTCCAGGCAAGATGGATGCTGCGGGGGCTTCCAAAACCGAGACGGAGGATGTGCTGGGAACGAGCTTCATCGTGGTGCTGGTCGTCATCGTCACCAGTTGCGCGTCGGTTTTCAGGCCCTGAACCCCGAATAGAGCGTTTTGCGGCGAAGAGACCGAGGGTTGCTTTGCGGAGAGGAAAGACTCGAGAGGCGCTTTGCGGGCCCCGGGGTCGGCGGTTCAGGGCCTGTTTCCATTGCGCTCAACTCTGCTCCAAGACCCACAGCTAACCCACAGCAGCTATGCATGCCCGGATTGAGAACAGTGAACTCTGAGATACCCTTCCGGAATTTCAGGTACTGTAGGACCCATTCCGGGTTTCAGGCCAACCATAACAGTACCTGTACCTTCAAGTAGTGCCGCTCTCGTTGCCATGAGCGGCAGGGTTTTCGTGTGCTCGTCGCCATTGATCCAGTCATCTCCAGCATCTCCGTCAGAGTACTGAACACACTCATAGAATAGCTGGCCATGGCCACTCTAGCTTTCTATTCTGGTCAAGGGATTCTGCAGCAGCAGCAGCTCGGATTTTCATCAAGCCGTGACATGGTGCCCGCCAGCACCATGAGCTCACGTGACCTCGATCCATGGCTGTTGCGTCTCGCTGAAGTTTGGGGGACGACGTTGCGGATGTGGAAGCACAGGCGGTAGCTCGTTGTTCAATTTCGCACTGTTGAGTATATCATCATATACTATCAAGTATTTTTGCAGGTTAGGTTTTTTGATCGATTTTGCAGCTTACAGTGTAAGAATTAGGTTTCGCCTTTGCCAATTTTGAAGAAGAGATGGGAGTTCATGGTTTGTGGGAGCTTCTCGCTCCTGTTGGGCGACGTGTTTCCGTGGAGTCTCTTGGGAGCCGAAAGCTTGCTATAGGTATGCATTCCACATATGTGCAATTTGAGTGTAAAGTGTATTTTATGCTTATTATTATTCCTGGAGAGATGATGCTTGGATGTTGTACGGTAATTTCGACACTGAGAATAGTTTCTGTTGTTAGAATGGTCAAATTTTTAAATGTTCTTTTTACAAATCAAAGGAAATTCCAAAGCAGCAACGAATACATTACTTGGGTTCCATATGCAAAAGTTGTAAGGGTTCATAGTTGGGAGATCATCTCTCCAGGACACGATTTCTTATGCTGAGGTGGTGCACATTCTCCAAATCCTCATCGTGCCAGATTTGGAGTGTGCAATTAAGTGTGGTTACCTGAATTCTGATGTGGTTTTATTGGACATGCCAACAGATGCGAGCATATGGATCATCCAATTTATGAAAGCAATGCGTGATGATCGTGGAGACATGATCCGCAATGCGCACTTGTTGGGATTCTTCCGCCGAATTTGCAAGCTACTGTTTCTGCGTATAAAGCCCGTGTTCGTGTTTGATGGTGGCACACCGGCTTTGAAGAGGCGCACTGTTATAGCTCGCCGGAGGCAGCGTGAGCAAGCACAGTCCAGAATTCGTAAGACTGCTGAGAAGCTGCTGTTGAATCATGTGAGCTTGGTCCTCTCGCTCTCCTGAGCTGTCACCTTTTCGGGAAACCACATTGTGATTGTGTAGACACCATCAAAGTCCTTCGCTGATTTATTTGGAGAATTCTCTTTGTTAATTATTAAGAAGTTGAGGTCTTAGTTCGTGTTTCATTTTCTGTTTTTCTTTTTGTATTTGTTTCCAAAACGCCATGATTTCTAAAGAACCTGTCAGTGAAGAGCTGGGAAGGCACGTTTTTCATGGTAAAGCATGGGTTTAGGGTTTAGGGTTTGGTATTTTTTCAGGAGGTTGCACGTAAGAATCGCAGATTGTATTATTTCTCTACTAGTTGGGTGACTATCATGAAGATTATGGAGAAGTTCATATGATTTATTTGAGAATGATGTAAATTTGGAATTTTGTTTATCTACATGGCTACTGAGGATCAATTCCATGAGGAAAGGCTGCTGTTTGTTGTCCTCTGTTAACGGGTGAGCTTGGTGCTGCTGTTTTGTTCTCACCTTCGACCCCCTGGTGACACTATGTTCTTTTACAGCTACGGACTAGGAAGTTGGAAGAAATCGCTGGTATGACCGGACCGCAGGTTAAATCAGCGGCGAGGGATGATAACAATGACAAGGATGTCTCCACTCTAAACAATGGGATAAATGGCACGGACGATGTTTCTCCCGCTGGTGGTGCAACGTTACATGGTGATCTGCAGAAGGAGGGATCTGGAGATGCCTTGTAAGTTTTACATTCATCGATTAGTCGTTGTTATTTTCCCTTCTTCATTTTACTAATTTAGTCACTTAGGTTATACATATGAACTTAATTACGACTTTGTGATCTGATCAATGTTTTAGGCTTTCAACAGCAGTGAAAGGACATGAGAAGGAAGACAGTAAAATCTCTGATAGACAAGAAGATGAAATGTATGAATTGAATAGTTGGAACGAGGTAGAAAACCAGCACTTCGATGACGAAGACGAGGAAGAGGAGCTCGTTTATCTCGTGAGTATTTACCTTTTCATTCACACTCGCGATAGTAGAGTTTGAAAATCCATTGTTAAAGATAAAGTTCTGTTGAGGTACTTTATATTACTTTCTACATGTTTAGTTCTAATTGATCTTCTGGTCCTTTGTCTCTGTCCGTGGCTTTGATTGTATTTGTCAGCTTGAGTAGATTTAGTAAGACTTTTTATTGAGTATATTGAATCCGTGGTACTTAGTGTCTGTTTTTGTTGTTGATTTTGGCGTGAATTAATTAATATGTATTTGTTATAGTTATTTGTTGTAGTATTAGTTGCATCTGTGCAAGGGTTACATGAGGGTTCAGTGTTTCGTACACATGTCCATATCTTGCCCGCAGTTTTGCATTACTCTTACGCTAGGGGAGCGTTTGTCTTGATTGTTTAACAGTCCCTTTTAGAATTTTCAATGAAGAATGTATGTTCTGGTAATGCAATGCCTTTGGTCGCAATCGGACTTGGTTTTGGCAGCCATCAACTGAAGGCAAAGTGGATCCTGCGGTTTTGGCATCTCTCCCTGCCTCAATGCAGCTGGATCTTTTGGTCCAGGTGAGATTAATGAACTTAAACCTTTATTGATTGCACTCAATAGCTTATTTAATAATAAAGTACTTATTTTTTGTAATGTTACCCATTCGGTGCTGCAGATTGTTAGTCGTAATCATTCTGAGTTATGGAGTCATCGCCTTAGATCTGAAAAACTTTTCTGTTGAATTGTTTTTGCTTGATCTTTGAAATCTTTGACCTGCCATTATTCTAGGTGCAAAACGTAATTTGTACCTGTTGCGCAGATGAGAGAGCAGCTCGTCGCTGAAAATCGACACAAGTTTCAGAAGGTTGCCAAGGTTGTATATCTATCCCTTTTGTTGCAAAATATTACCGATTCGCAGGAGACATGACACCTTTGAACTCGATTGTTGTAAGGAACCTCATATGTTGGTACAGAAGTCTTTAAGTACAGAACAACATTTCAGTTTTCCGAGCTCTTCTTCTATAGGCGAAGTATCGCACTTGGTTTTGACCTGACACTATGTGCCTGTTACAACTTCGAACTTTACGGGTGCATCCTAAAACTCTGTTTTTGGAAACGTGTGTAGGCTCCAGCTTCTTTTTCTCAGCTACAAATTGAAGCCTATTTGAAGACGGTAGCATTTCGCAGAGGGATCTCTGATGCACAGAAAGCTGCTGCTGTTAAGGGTGTGGGAGGGGTTCCTAGCACTCGCATTGCATCAGAGACTAACCGGGAGTTCATCTATTCCAGTTCTTATCAAGGAGACAAATCGTAAGACTTTTTATCTGTATTCAATTCTCTTAAGTGCAGGGACTTTAGCGACTCATGAATGCAAGGTTGTTTTTTCTTTTACTTTGGCGCTAGTGAGGAGCCAGTGTTAAATTACATTACTTTGGAAGATACATGAAAGTCTGGAATCCTTGTTTTGTGCGTCCAAAAGAAATGAAATATTTTACGGATCACTCTTAGGGGTTGGTCCGCCAATGTGAGAGTAAGCTGGTGTTTTTGATCGACAAGTTCTTTTACCAGTATAAATCCTGAGTGTTTTATATTATCGAGACGATTTTCAAGATTTTTTACTCTCAAGTTTCAACTCATATTGAAGTCGACAGGGCGTTGACCGGCGAAGGTCATGATAATTCAATGCTGCCTGGGTTGAAACCTCCTGAGCCAAAAGTACAACCCCCAGCAGATAGGAACACAACACTTATGTCAACCAATTTCAGGTACGTTTATACGAATACCCAGTTTAGGACTCCGGTTGGATGGCAGTATTCCGGACAGAAGTGATTTCTTGTTTTCTGTGTAATATTACCCAATAACGAGTGCAGTTCGCATTTATCGGAATCGGAAGTCTTCTGTATTAATGAAGTTCGTCTACTTACAGGTCGTTGCCGCCGAAGGAGGGAACGTTAAGTACAGAATTGGATGAAGTTGGGAATCCTGATAGCACTGTTCAAACATATGTGGACGAAAAGGGGAGAACTCGTGTGAGTAGAGTTCGAGGCATGGGTGTCCGTATGACCCGAGACTTGCAGTGGAATCTCTATCTCATGAAGGATGTGGAGAATCGGCAGGCCTCTGGAGAATCGAAGGAGGACAATGTGCCCTCCTTGGCAGAGAATTTGGTCAACAATGGTGATACAGAGTTTCAGAGGCTCATGACCGGAGATAAAGCTAGTTTGTCCGAGCCTCTCGCAAAAATTCCTTCTAAGCGCATCAATAGCAACGATGGGAAATTGGATAGAACAACTGAAGTTAACCAGTTCATGGACGATGGAGGATCACATGACGACTTAGCTGTGGGCGCAGGACAGAATGCAATTGTTAATCCAGATGTTTTGCCGCAGGTATCAAGCATCCAAATTTCTTTCAACAGCAATGAAGTTGCTGAGGATGAAGACTTAGGTTTGTTCAAAGACTTAGTGGGTGATGAAATCGGCCATCGGCCTGAAAAGTCTCAAGAACTGAAACCTTCCTCTGGACTTATGGCAGTAGCAGAAGACAATGACTGTGAATGGGAGGATGGTGACTGTCATGGTGGAAAAGAAGTTGATCTTGGTTTGAAGGGAACCAATGCAGTTGAAGCGCTTGATCATCGGAATGGCTCTCATACAGAACCAGAAAGTTATATTCCCACTGGAAATGATCTGTCTTTTGGCGGAGATAGTGATGCAGAGATGGCTCTTGCTATCCAGGAGAGCTTAGCGGAGCATGATAGAATCCGAGCTTCTCAACCTGGGGTATATCCCGATTCTGAATATACGGGACCGAGTGATGATAGTGACACAGGGGATAGTGGTGAAAGTGAGGTAGAATGGGAGGACGGCAGCGGTGCAGTGGCAATACCAGCGGTTGGATATACTGTCGCAGGTCCTTGTTCACTTGCTGCTTCAGAGGCTCTACTTTATTCCAATTCCAGTGGTTGTGTTTATGAAATCTTTGCAAATCCGCATGCTTCTTCCGTTCTTTCTAGGTTTCCTTCTATTGTTGTTGCGCCCTCTTCTTCTCTTTCTCGTATGATTCTGTTTCATGTTCAGCATTAATTGTGCTACCAGTCATTGAGGAGTTGTGATGTAAGATTGATGAACCAAGCCGGCAGTGATTTCAAGTCATCGTTTCCTTTATTTTTCTCATGTAGTGCCGATGCTATGTTTTTTCTTCTACAAATAGTTTCGTTGTGTACAAAATGCTTCTGATTCCCGTCCTTGAAATTGTCAGGCTTGGCACTGACTCAAGAGGAGCTTGAATTTCAAGAAGCAACACGCCGTAGTCTGATTGACGTTGCCTCATGGAGAGCACCAATTAATGCTCTTCCCCAGTTAGTCATCCGGGAACCAGTTGAGGGTGCTGGGAAAGCGTTCTCTGGGTCTGTGCCTAGAGTCCGGGAGCAAGAATCACTTGCCAATCTTCAAATGGATTCAGAAGAAGCTCGTATTGCACGGGAGCGGGCAAGGAAAGGGAAGGCTGTGGCTGACGAGATAGTCGTTTTACCTCCTGGTGTGACCAGAACGACTGTATCTCGACCGGAATTTGAACCAGCCTTAGGCTTACCTCATGTGAAGGTAAATGGGGCGAACTTAGTTGAAAGCAACAACAAAGTTGGAAGAGGGGAGGTACAAGTACAACCTCAAGCATTTCTTAGTTTGGATGCAAAACTAGTCACTTCTGTTGGTTCTGGTAAAGAGTTTCCAAGTCAGAACCTACTACGTGAGGTTGAAGAGATGAAGAGCATTCCTCACCCTAATAGTGGTTCGAAGGTGAATGATGGTGATTCAGTGCTAGCTTATAATCTCGCTGAAAACAGGGAATTTGGGTCGGATGTTGTCATACGGAATTTGAAGTCATCAACAAATGGGACAGAGGAGAATGCAGAATTTCGCATCGAATCTCAACTCGAAGTTCCTCAACCCCCACGGTTAGAAAAAACTGTAATAATGGAAGGCAGTGCTGGTTCGAATGTAGTTGTGAATCCAAGCTTTGTCAAACCAAATTCAGATGGTAGTTTGGCAATGGATGACATGCTAAAAGATGCCGAAGAGATGGATATGGTGATGGAGCGGGAAGAACTGTTGGGTCATGAAGCTGCGATATTGGCTGAGCGCGAGGCACTTGCAAGAGATGAAGCTGAATTGCAAGCTGCATTCGAGAAGGAACAAGAGGAGCTACTGGCAGGGATAGAAAAAGAACGTGAACTTCTTTTCCAAGAAGAAGCCGAGCTTCGCGACATGCAGAAAAAGAATGAACGAAACGCAGATTCTGTCACTTCGGAGATGTTTGCTGAATGTCAGGTATATAGCGATCACCAAACTTTCCTGTTGGGGTCTTTTTTCAAGAGGAGTTACCTGATCCCTTTGCCTTTGCTCAGTCCTATGGTTGATTTCGGGACAATCCTATTCCTAGAGTTAATATTTATAGGGCGTTGACTCTGTATTTTCAAATTGTAACAAAATATTATGACTTGTGTGCTTTCGCAGGAGCTCTTACAAATTTTTGGGATTCCTTACGTGATTGCTCCTATGGAAGCAGAAGCGCAGTGTGCATTCTTGGATGCAGAGAAACTAGTCGATGGTGTTGTGACAGATGATGTTGATGTCTTCCTCTTTGGAGGCCGCAATGTTTACAAGAACATCTTTGACGACCGTAAATATGTGGAAACTTACTACATGAAGGTAAAGTTACGGTTTCTTCACAACAGTTTTTCCGGATATCATTGCTTTCATTGTTGAGAATCGCTATTCCATTGCTGGATTTTTTCGGAATTCTGTGGTTGTTGAGATCGAATCATTTTCGGTGGCAGGATGTTGAGACCGACTTGGGACTGACTCGAGATAAGCTTATACAAATGGCTCTATTACTGGGCAGTGACTACACGGAAGGCATCAGGTGGAGTTCTTAGTGAATCGTATTACTGATTGACATTTTAGAAGGAATTTCTTTGTATGGTCCACGGAGCTATTATGCTTATCTTCTGCAGTTGCGTGCAATAGTATTTAGTGCCAGTAGGTTTGGTTACCTATTCAAATTGATATAGGTTAACGGTTCTTGTGCACTACTAGTATTTGATCGTCCGTCTAAGTTTCCTAGACACCAGAATTGGGTATTTGGTACTGAAGGATTTGAGTTAGGACAAAAATCTAAGGGATTTGTGGACTGACAATCTGTCTCTAACGGTCTTTCAAGCCAGCTTGGTGTGATTTTCTGTAACAACCTCCCAAGCACGACCTTCATGTGCATGTGTTAATTTCAGCAACTGGCTTTATTGTTTGCAGTGGCATTGGAATAGTGAACGCCATTGAGGTTGTTAATGCATTTGACGAGGAGGGTGGACTCAAAAAATTCAGAGAGAGAGTGGAGTCTGTGGATTTGTCACTTCTTGGACTTGAAGTCAGGGAATCGAAAAGAAAGGGTTTACAGGGCAAAGCAAAAGGCAACAAGGGAGGAAATAATGATACGGTTGAAGAGGATGCAGACTCTAATGAAGCTGCAGAATTAGCTGATAATGGAGATGTTCCGGTTGATACTGAGAGAAATCTTCGCCAGGAAGCCTTCATGGAGAATCATGTAAGATGAGATAACTCAGCATTGCTGTTTGATTAAGCTGACAATTGTCGTGTTCGTGAGAGGTCTTCTAGTACCTGCTTCGTTATTCTGTATTTGTTATGGCCAATAATGAGATATTGCAAGTGGACTGGTGATCATCTAACCTGAAAGTGCATCAAGGACAGCATTCTGACTAGTGCATTTCCGATTTTGTAGAGGGCTGTGAGCAAGAACTGGAAAATCCCCGATTCGTTTCCAAGCGAAGTAGTAGTGGCTGAATATAAAGGTCCACGAGTAGACAAGTCAAAACAGTCCTTCTCATGGGGGCGACCAGACCTTGAGGCTCTCCGAAAGTAATTCCAGCTTCTTTAATTTGTCGAAGTCGTCGTTGGAATCTTTTTCGTTCTTACTTATCATCAGACAGTTTTAATGATAATACGTTTCCTTTAAGCATTCAAGAGCGTCACGTCGCCCGCAAGTTCAGAAACATTTTGTTGCATAAATAACTCTAGACTATATTGCAGGTTTTGTTTCGAGCGATTTTCATGGCCTAAAGAAAAAGCAGATGAGTTGTTGCTATCTGTTTTGAAGGAATATGATCGTCAAGAGGTATGTTTTGTGAATCAGTTGGCATCTACTGTTGTGCTTGTTAGCTGAAGACCCTATGAATGATATGGAATGAAGTAAAGGTTCATCCAGGTCCATTGCAGTTATCTACTAAGTTTAGGCTGCTTGTCACTCTATTAAGATGCACCTGATATGCATTCATATTCAGTGTGTTACTACTGTCGAAATTTGCAGACACAACTTCGTATTGATGCGTTTTACTCCTTCAATCAAAGATTTGCAAAAGTCAAGAGTGCACGCATTCAGAAAGCCCTTCGGGGGACTACGGGCCGATTATCGAAGGAGATGGTGGACATCCCCTCCGAAGCCGGAGGTCCACCCATGAAGAAACAGAAGCAGAAAAAGAACGCAGGCAAGAAGTCGACTGAAAGAATAGAAATTGAGCATCTGGAGGAAGAACACTTTAATATGGTGGATGTTGCAGGTTCTGAAGATCTTGTTCTTAATTTAGGAAACGGAAGAGGGAAAGGAAAGAATAAGAAAGAGGCGGTTCGTGGGAGGGGTCGAGGACGGGGAAGAGGAAGAGGAAGAGGCAGGGGGCGTGGAGGTAGAAGTTTTGATGTTAGTATTGAAGGCGATGACAGTAGTGCTCATTCCAGTGAGAGTGACGATGACAACGTAGTAATGGAAACAGAGAGTGAATCCGGAACCTTGAAAAGGAAATTGGATGACCAATTTTTGCAGCCTCGGAGGGTAAGTTTCATTTCATTTCGTTGGGAGCGGAACTCTGTATTGCTGCAATGAACTAGAGCTCCATCGTTAATTTTCCTGATTACAATAGAGTTATCCTTAAAAGTCATCCGAAGTGGGGTGCTGACCTTGTTTCAGTGAAAAAGTACGGTTGAATCTAATAAATGATGTCATGAGTAAATGATGTCAAGCCTTGTTTTGAGGGTTGAATCACGAATCTGAAATAGTGTTGAATTTGAGGATAACTCTAATGTCCTGTTTTGTTTTGGTGCAGTCTAGCAGAGTTCGCAAGAATGAAGCCAGTTATCATGAGCCTACTGGCTCTGATGACGGAATGGATAAATCTGAAAGTGACGATGATGTCTCACTAAGGAGCGAGTCTTCCAATCCACCGCAGGCTGCAAGCAGAGAAATAGACCAGCTTGAGATTAACCATGACAATCACATGGCTGGAGGGTCTCAGAGCAATGATGGGGAAGTGAACCGTAGAACTACAGAGGAATTATCTCATGTGGTAATTGATTCAGGGAAGTCTGCAGGACCGCCGAAACTATATCTTTTCTCTGGCGGTGGTTTTTGCGTTCCTGATGAAGAAGATGAAATCTCAGGTCTTCACGTACTGGACAGTATGCAGTCTGAATTACAAGGTGATCATATAGAGGACCATTCTAAGGGTGTTGATGCTTCCCAGTGCAGCACCGTTGAACCTGTTACTAGTTCACCAAGTTTACGAACTGAAGATATGGGAGTAATTTCTCAAACGGCAGAGACTCAATCGACAAGTGGAGTAAGGATCGCTGATCTGTTGGCTGCTGAAGGTGATGATGTCAAGAGTGCCCAAGTGGATGCAAGTGTGGGTATGGGATTACGAGCAATGCCTTTCCTTCGCAGAAAGAGACCTTCCAAACAGCCGTGAACGCCCGCGTGAACGGTATTCACATTAGTTCTCGAGGCACGTGCATGAGTGGTTAGACATTTATATCGGTCTGCATGTTACAGTGAGTGGCACCTTTTGTTCACCACTCCTCTACTAACCCGCCCGCATCCTCCACTGTTGCTTACCATGAGATGCTTGTTGCGACGTTGAGAGCACCTGGTCTTTGTGGATGAAATGATAATGCTGCCTCCTCAACAGGACCCGGAATGGTGCAGGAGTTTGTGTGCTTGATTATAGTATAGGACTATATTGACAAATGAAGTATTAAGGGTGAGTTATAATTTTACAGAGGGTGTACGGAAACTGCAAGGACCTAATGTAACTACAGTGTCAACCCTGATCATAACGTATTTACCTTTTTCACATTACTGGGCGGTTCTGTATCTGTTACTCATTGCATTTTCTGGTTGTTGTGAAGAATCCAATTGGTGATTTATTTATTTGTTGATCCTTACGGATTAAATGAAGTATTAAGTTAGGTTACATTATGATCGAAATCGGGATTGCGCTTCCAGATTTCGATCATAATGTAACCTAACTTAGCTAGATAATCACCCAATGCTCCACTTTGTCCCAATCGCCACAACCGTTCTCGCTTGCCAGTTTCGCTAGCTTACAAGAATGTGCAGGCAATCGATCGATTGAGCAATCTAGACTATTGATGAGGTTCAGAATAAGTCCGTTCTCTTTGGGGGATTATTTGTAGAACTTGCATTGAGACATTGACTACGTACGTGCAATGTCAATACCTATTCATGTTTGAATTTTGCTAATGAGAACAATCCCTGAAGGAAAATCTCAAATTAAGTTGCAGAGTCTGCAGGCATTGTGTTTGTGTTCTGCCTCGTAACATTCTTGGAACTAAACTCGGTCTAAACTCCGAAATTGATGGTGTTCATGGTGTTCCATTGGGTGTTCAGATTTTTTGATATTGATTACCCACACATCTTCGAATATCTTGAGTTTAAGAATGACAGCTGGCAAACGCAACGATTATTAGCAATCACAATGCAACAACAGTGAAAAAGGCTGGGTGCTTGTAACTCCTAGAATGTTATGGTCATTAGTAACAAATTAAGTTAGTCGTGTATCTATATTTTCTAACTTTACAATGGTTGTCTACCGATTCCGATGCATGCTATTTCTAGTTTTTTGTTTCAGTATGCATTCACTTTGAATACATTGAGGGGTGTCCGGGCAAATTTTTCAACCCCACCGGTCATTAACCTCAGCAGCTCTCGATTATTAATCAGTTTTCATTGATATGCATAAGTTATTCCTTGTTCTTTTCACTGGAAATGAATAACTTATAAAATAAATTATGAATTGGCAATCTGAAAAAATGATCCTGATCACATGTAACTAATTTCTGTCTGCACTTTTTCTTTGACTGAGGACTTCAATTTTCACTTGTCTATGAGACACAAATAGACCCACTCGCTATTGAGCTCACCATTTATTAATCCAAGAACTCAGGGACATATATGCAGTACTAATTTCACAGACTGAGATAGCGAAGTGGATGCATCCAGTTGGTTATCCACATTCCTGAGAATGCATGATTGCAATAGGTGAAAGATATGTGGCTTTGACATTGAAGCGTGTGTTGGAATTGCACATGGAACATAAATAGTACTCCCTCCGTCCCATAATGATCTTCCTGTTAGTCTAAATGTTCTAGATTAATCTTGAAAATAACAATTTTTCAAATTTTTTTGAGCAATCAATAGATTTTGATGCACTCCCTCTGGACAGAAAAAAAATTCAGATTTGGATTAGTATTGGAAAAGTAGTTGCGGTGGATTGAAGAGAGGCAATTTTGGACCATTTTTTTGGAGCACCGGTAGCCAATCGTTTCATGAACTCCCACGCTGTGGGTTGCGTCTTTCTCTCTTCCCGTGTTGTGGTTGACACTCCGGCGATGGCTCTGTAGACAACTCAGCTTAGCGGGAATTACAATGTTCTAAAAAGTCACGGTAAGAGTCGAGAGATGGCATTTAATGGATCTTCTAAAAATACATGTCGGTTACGTTTTCTTCGCCTTCACAGTTCACCCACTTGATTGCTTGGCTCCACCACGAGAAACTTCAAAAGTCATGTCTGGTAGCAGCAACAACAATAAGCGAGTAGCCGAGAGCTCTTTACAAGCGCATTTCTTGTTCACGTGGCATTGATCAAAATTGACCGACAATCATTCATCCATTACAGATAATTTCTTCAAATTGTGGGATTGGAGTGCTTAATTACAAAAATAATCAAATTTTTCTTGGACCTCATGTTTGGTTTGCAGTCAGGTGCACTGATCAAGTGTAGGGTGCATCGGAGCTCCTTCTACTTATCAACAAGCGAGTAGCCGATAGTTACCATCTTGGAATTCTTAGAAATGCCTGCATCAAAGACCTCACTTGCTGAAACTTTATTTAAGACAGTCAACAATCGAACAACAAACCCAAATGAGTAGTTAGACACACTTCTACACTATTGCCGCGGTACAGATTGGAGTGTGCCAATAGATTTTGTTACAAACTTGTTTCTCTCGAAGCCTTTTCGTATCATTGTTATCATCGACTAAATGTTTAGAATTCACGCTTACTTAAATTTGAAGCCTTCTGGTATCATTGTTATCATTGACTAATTGTTTAGAGTTCACGCTTACTTAAGTTTGAAGTCATTTCCTTCATGGAGTGGATCTCAAGCACACAGTCTCACATTTTGTTAATAATATTGCATGTGCAGATTGGAGCTAGCTGGATGAAACGGATTCACAGAACAAATTCATCACCAAACGGATTCAATAGCTTACAACAATCCTCAAAGGTATGAAACCGGTCTTAATTCCCTCATAGAAAATAGATTTGATGTCTTTTTAGAACCTATACTTTTTTCTCTTAAACCTACACCTCCAATTTGAAAGCTTTGCCTCTTACAGTCCTTTAGAAAATCTAATCTATACACTTGGCATGCATTTGGCATGCACATGTAACTCATTATACAACGTTCATTTTGTCAAATTGTTAATGATGGCATGACCGCAAATAATTCTTAATGGTGGAATTAGTGTCTAGAAGCCTAAGAATCTCAAGAGAGTGAAGAATACATCCTCTGTATATTAGTGATTATTATGTGAGGCAGATTAATCTTGGATGTTAAGAGAGAACTGAGGGGTTGTAAGAAATTATTTTTAGTACTGATTCAGTGATGTAGGTACCTGAAAAACACCAATTTGGCTATTGTATATATACTATTATTAGACTAATCTGGTCTTCATATTATTATTGAGTGAAAAGAGTTTTCAACACACCAAAGAACGTGACATTTGGATATTGTATGAAAAAGTTATGAAGAGTCAAAGTTTTCTTTATTAGATGTTCCAATATTGTTTTTTCCGTACTCTATATTATTTTTTAAGACTTTTCAATTCCATATGCAAAAATTATAAAGGGTCAAAGTTTTTTTTAGGTGGATGTTCTAAAATTATTTTTTAATTTTGGAGATTTTTGGGTACCATATGCAAAAATTAGGAAGGGTCAATTTTTTGAGATATATGTAATACAATTGTTTATTCAAAATTGAGTTTGGAAACATTTGGGTACCATACGCAAAAGTCAAGAAGGATCTAATTTTATTTTGGTTAATATTATAAAATCATTTCTTCAATATTGATTTTGTTGGACTTTATGTATCACATGCACAACTTAGGAAGGGGCAAAGTTTTTTTGGTAGATGTTCTAAAATCATTGTTCACAACTATAGTTGGAGATGCATTAGTTACTACTAGAATGAAATGTTTATAAGTTTTCACTATGTTGAATGACAAAGCTAGGTATAGATTAGCATTTTTTTTCTTAATGCATGTTATAAAATTTCTTTTTTTCTAGTGCTTGAGTGAAGCATAGAGGGATGAAGTGAACATTTGTAGATCACTAAAAAAAATTTGAAGAAAAGGTTCCATTTTTTTTACACCAATTCTCTATGTTTTTTTATCCTTCTATGAAGCACATGTTGAATTTCAAGGCAAGAGCTTCAATCATTCCTAAAGTCATTTTAGTCTTCCACAAGGATGGAAGGGGAATTATAGCCTATCATTGCTCCGCCAATATGAAAGGCAAATATGACTGCATTGCAACATTGATCATGTTATGAATTTTTACTGGCTCAAAGTACCAATGGAACCTTGAAAAAAGGATCATTAACAAGTGTAGCACAATAATTTTGGTTCACCACTCGAACAATTAGTAGCATCTAGGCAAGGGGTCAAGCATCTATATTAAATGGTAACAATTTTGCAGATGTTTCTTCCCATATTCAAGGAAATTTGGGATGAAAGAAGAAGGAGATTGACATTGACATTGTTAAAGATATTCCATTGAGGTAGCGTAAGAACATTCAAATTTTGGCATTGGCCATGAATGTCTCCAAGTCAACGCTACAACATATAAAGGAAGGGAAGCTCTACCGCCATTCAAGTGCATTAAAACCATTCCTCACTGAAGCGAATAAGAAATCTCGGCTTCAATATGCATTGTCCATGATCAAAGTCACCGAGATTTAGAGGCTCATTTGATCATGTTCATATGGATGAAAAGTGGTTCTATCTCACTGAAGAAAGTAGCAACTTCTATTTAGTCTCCAATGAAGAAGAGCCCCATCGTACTGAAAAAACAAATTCTTTATTTTGAAGGTGATGTTCCTTACCGCCATTGCTTGCCCTCGCTTTGATTACTTAAGGAATCAATTTTTCAATAACAAAATTGGAATACATCCTCTTATTTTTCAAGAACTTGCAAAACAATCCAACAAAAATCGTCCAATCAGGACAATGGAAACCAAGCCAATTGCAACAATCACAAAAGAGGTTACAAAACGGATTTTAATAGAACGTGTGTTTCCAGACATCAAATCGGTTTGGCCACAAAGCTCAGAAGAAGGACCAATTGAGGTTTTTGTTCAATAAGATAATGCAAAGCCACATCCAAGCCCAAATGATCCAATTTTGATTGAAGAGGGTGATAAAGACAAACTCAAGATTTGTTTAGTGTACCAACTACCAAATAGTCCAAATACAAATGTATTGGACTTTGGATTCTTTCGAGCCATCCAATCATTGTAGCATCAAAAGGCACCTAATGTGATTGATGAGCATGTGAGTGTAATAGTCAACTCTTTCATTGAGATGGAGAAGGAGAAACTAAATGATGTCTTTTTCTCCCTTCAAAATTGCCTCATCAATGTAATGAAAGTTCATGGCGGCAACAACTACAAGCTCCCACACATGGGCAAAGTAAGATTAGCTAGATTAGGCCATCTTCCTCTAAATCTACAGTGTCCTACTTATGTATTACAAGGTGCCTTAGATGCTATTCGTAACATGTAGATCATTGAAGAGAAAAAATTATGATCCAAAAGATAGAATATTATTTTAGTGGATAGTTAAAAAAACACCAAAAACTTTAAACATATGTTTTCACATTTTGTGTCTTATAGATTATAATTTTCTATACATTGGATCCTTTGGTTTATTTCATTTGGATTAGTTACCTGAAAGTTGTCAAGGGCAATCCTAATATGTACAATCCCAAAGTTTTTGTGGGAGATTCTAGAGATTTTTGTTAAGCTTGTATGACCTCAATTTTTTACTTGATTATGTAAACCTTTTTTTTGAAGATAAAAAATCAAATTAGCTTTTCGAAAATATAATTTTTATTTCAATTTGTGTTTGGAAGCTTAAGTTATGCCACCCTAAGTCTAGGAAACAATAATTTGAAGGGCACCATCCCATAAATCACAAGAATTGAATTTTTAATTAAAATTTTTTTTTCTCAAAGATTATATTTTCTTAATATGTAAAATTCTTATTCATTCTATTTGGACTAGTGATTTGAAATTTTTGGACAATTTTTGTTTTTGGACAATTTGAGCATCTTTTTAGAAAAAGAATTGATAGAATTCATTTTTGAATGCAATTTTCTTAAAGAAGGTTGAATTTTTTTGGTAGAACAATCTCAATGTGGAATTATTGTAATTCAATTCCATATTAGAGTTATTAACAATATAGTTTTAGTTCAATAATGTATTTACTTTTACTTTCTTTTTCTTAAATTTAAAGGATGAAAAAGCAAATGTATCTTCTTTTGTTCAACTTCTAACTAAATTTTAAATATAAAACATTCAATAATCAAAATAACTAGAGCAAAAATTGTTAGTAAAGAAAATTGAAAGCAAAAAATATCTAGTTGAGCAAGGTACAAAAAATTTATTAATAAGAATTGCGCTAAAATGCTAATGTGGTTGCTTTTAGGTGTAATGACATTAACTATTTGATGTAGTTTTGTTTGGTTTAGATGTCAATGTGGGCCCTAAAATTCAAGCAATTCTAACACATTTTTGTTCCATACATCCAATACTTATTTTATTCATCCATGATGTATTTTAAGATTATCTAACATCATCGAACTTTACATTGTATATATGAACTTTACATTACTGTAATATTGATGAAATTAGATAGATTTGGAGTATGTTATGGATGAAAAAATTTAATGGAAAAAGGGCCCAAAAAATTGGATGAGTTTTTCAAAAAGCAAGTGAGATTTCTATAAAGAATTTATCTAACAAAATTTTATTGTTTTCAGCCATTTTTTCAAAGTAGTTTTTCTTTTTCCTCTTCCTATATTTATAGTTTGAATAATCTTTGGTGGATTGATTTTCTAGAAGTGTCCAATGGATGACTTCATTGTTCAATGTAGAAAGAAAGATTGCAATTGTTGGTTAAATAAATTTGGTGACAACCTCACCATTGGGGGCCATGTCATTTGAAGGCACATTTACTAGCAACACATTTGGAGGTGAATCCAATTTAGAAATCTACTCAAATGAAAAAAAATTGGAACTATGAAGCAATTTAAAATCAGCATACAAACACATTGGTGAAAAAAAATATTATTCAATTGTTTGCAAAATGATTTTGAAATGTCAAAAAATAACAAGAAAAGTTGCAAAAAAACCATCTAAGGCTAAACCTCCTACTCAAATGCTTCTCGGCAACTCAAAATTTGTTAAATCGATATGAAATTTTAACCATACAAATCAGATTGGTATACAAAACTTTTGCAATTTTTTTCATTGGAAATGGACACTATGTGAAGAAGAAACACAATGATAAAGTTCATTGTAATCCAAAAATGTCTAGATTTTGAACTATGAATAGTTCCCAAAAATTCAAAACACTCTAGATTGGCATGAAAAATTTATTGCAATAATTAGACTTCAAAAGGAATATAATTCCAATTTTTTATTTAGTGAAAACTCAAATTGAATGAAGGAAATAGAAGCCCCCAAAGTTGTAGACATTGAAATGCAATTTGGTGAACTCCAATTGGAACCTTGAATTTTAAATGTCTTCCAAAAAATTAGTAAATCTTGGATTGATCTCAAAATTGTACCATATAAACTATAAGAGAGGCCATAAGTTTCCCAATAAGCTTTTATTGAATTTAGACATTGAATGCAAAAGTTACAAGACTTTGAATTGGACTTCTTTATTATATGAGGATACTTTTGGTCTCCTTGGGCAATGAAGGATTAAAGGACATTAAGACCGCAAGTGTTCATTGTAGGAACATAGATTGCACCTACTAATTCAATAATTGGAGCAGTTTGGTGACTATTGTGATTATAGAAAGTCATGTCCTCTAATGGTGTAGATTGAAAGTTTTTTTTTTATTACTTCAAAGGTTTTTGGATATTGAGGAACTTTACATCACATGATTACCGGGATTTTTTTTTCACAAACAAATTGGAATTTCATTACAAACAAATAGTGTTATGTCCAGGGCATGGTGGTTCCAAGGAAAGATGTTACTCCATATACAGTTATGCTTCAAGGAAGAACAACAATAAAAAAACATCAAAATAACACACCCTAATACAAACAGATGCGGGACTAGGGAAGAATAACAATAAAAAAACATGAAAATAAGACACCCTAATACGGAGTAGAAGCAGATGTGGAACCAGCATCTGTAAATACAGAACAACTTTGAGGTCAGAAGCTGCTATTGAAGTTCTGCGCTCACTACTCCATAATTGATTTTGGGCCCACCTACTTCTCAAGGATTCAACCCAGTTTCAAAGGGGAATTCATTTCCGGAGTTATTTGTCCATGTCAATATAGGAAAATCATTTTGGGACAAAATTTGAAGGCCAACAGGAAGATCATTATGGGACGGAGGGGGTACTTAGAAGGTGAAGAGCCCAAGTACCAGACTGATTTCAAAGCAAAGTCCATCTAAATTCCATCTCTACATATTCTAAACGAGGTTTCAGAAAGAATTCCTCATAGATTCCAGTTTTGAAATGAATTAGCATCAAATTTCTCATGAAGATTTTCAATTTTTGTTAGGTGAAGTACAACACATTGTTGCATGAATTGCTATAGAAATAGGCCACTAGTACTTGTGGTCCATACTTGACCTACAATTGGTGTCATATCAAACATGTGAGCTAGTTCAACAAACCAACTTATTGTTGATTTTTCCTTCTTATCTAGCTTGATCTAATATAGTCTTCATATATAGAGCATCCAACACCCATTTGTAGACACAAATTTCTTACAAGACTAGTTGGTGTATAGAAAACCCACCTCAAAAAGATGTGATCCAATATAGTATTTGTATATAGAGCACTCAACACCCATTTATAGTCATGAATTTCTTATGAGAGTGGTTAGTGTGTAGAAAACCTACCTCAAAAAGATGTAATCCAATATAGTCTTCATATATAGAGCACTCAACACCCATTTGTAGTCATGAATTTCTTATGAGAGTGGTCCGTGTGTAGAAAACCTACCTCAAAAAGATGTGATCTAGAATTACAAAACAATAGTTGTACCTTTTAATGATAGTTAGACCTTTTTGAGAGCTAATTGTCTTTTTGGAGAAGGTAAACCCCATGAAACAATTTTCAATAAATTTCAGTAGGAAGAAAAATGGAAATCATCTATTACATATTCTTTGGCATATTCTTTGGCCTTTGTGGAATTAGGTATAGATTTTTGAAGTTAAAACATAGTGGTCACTAAAAGTGACTCCACCTCTTGAATTGTATACTATTGATACATGGAAGAAAAAAAATTGTATATTTGTCTTAATAGTGATTTTTTAGAGCAATGCTGCTTTTAGACCAAACTACCTTATTTGGGCCTCTCAAAGAATCAAACTTTTCCACTTCACACACATACAAAATCTCTATGTATTTTTTTTATTTCTTTGGTATGAACTTGAGCTCCTTTCCTATGCAGTTTTTAGGTCTTGTAATTATACCAAGTTGCATTCTTGATTATCTACATGTTTACTTTTGATGGAATGCCTTAACCCCTAAAGGACCAAGCTACATTTTTTGGCTACATAAAAATTTTGGCTACATGTTTTGGCCTTAGGGGGAAACTCCCAAAATTTTAGAAAACTATGTGAGATAAAAAATAGGGTCAAATTAATTCCTTGGAGGAAAAATTTATACCTTCTTTAGATCTACTATAGCATAGGTAATGTGTTCTAGGGTCATTATAAAAAAAATAGGGTGTATTATAAGTCTTCCATTTTTTTCTATAGTAGAAAGAAAATAGGATTCTAAACATAGGATCTCCCAAAACTTGTTTAGTAGGTTTTGTTTATTGATGACCATCTGATTTAGTTTGGTGTATAGGTGGCTACTTTTGTATGCAATCTTCAATGGCATGAGTGGAGGGAATTTTAATTTTTTGTGTTTGGGCAGGTTGGGATTTCCAACGGCCTTGGGATTCTCCTAACGTGCATCAGATTTGTTGCATGTTTTTCGGTTTCAAAATTTTTGGCGGAGCTTTGTCTTCCTACTTAGGAATTTTTTGTGAAGTTCTATCTTCTTGATCTTTGGAATTTTGTCTTCATTTGGTGTCCTAGAGAGTACTTCCGGTTTGTTGCAGTGTGGGATCAAAAAATTAGTGGCAGTTTCAATTTACGTTGATTCTTCAAATTTAGGCAATTTTGCTTCCGATTTAAGGTGAATTTGGAGCAATTTCCTTTGTAGTGGATTGAGGCACCAAAGTTTACGGTATACACTTAAAGACATTCATGACCAACATTGAAGATTGTTTAGAATGAGGAAGCTACAAACCTGAACTTGCCATTCTTCTTTTTGTGCGTGTTTGAAGCTTATGAATGTTGTGATAGTTACATGCGCTCTACTTCTCATGCATGTCAATTTTGTTTTAGGATTTAAGATCTATATGTGTAATGTAGTTTGGGCATTCACTTGCAGTCTTGGATTTAGGATTTAGGGTCTTGCAAAACAAAAGTCCTTATTTCCACAATGTCTTTAGTATTTGCAAGGTTTTGCCCAACATGAGTTGCTATGGTACTTGTCGGGTTTGAGAATGAGGAAGATAAAAGTCTACACCTTTACGCATGAAGGTACTGCGCCAAAGTGCATAGGGACAATGAAGGGTGAGCCTAGAGAATCTTTGACCAACTTGTGTCTTTGTCTAAAAGAGAAGAAAGTATTGAACTTCCGATTTCAGGATTGGGATCCTCAAGAGTGTTGCAAAATGGTCGTCATCCTAGAATTACTGAACAAGATCGAAGATAGTGTCTTCATGAATCCTATTGCAGACGATGATTTGGAAAATTCTCAAAGTAAACAATAGTGCCTCGAAGGTGAGTCCAATGTTGGAGTTAGCTGCAAAAGCAATATCATTCACTTAGGTGTGCCTAAATTTCTCAACAACAACACTCTTTAGTTTCCCAAAATCCTTGTTGATCCATCAGTCCCTATAGATCCAACATTGTGCTCAAGGATTAGTGCTGCAACTGAAGAATGTTTCTTGAAATTAGAAATCATCTTTGCTGAGATTATGGTAGCATACAATGAAGGGAAAGAAAAACTATAAAAAGTGTTGAAGGACGTCTCACTAGAACATCATGACTAGTGCCTTAAGTCATATGACAGTTATAGAAAGGGAATCGTAATTATCTACTACTTGGAGTGTAAGGACTTTGGGGGGATAGATAGGCAATATACGAAGGACAAAGTTTCTAATCTATTTTCCAACTTAAAAAAATCCCACATCATGAATAACCAACACATCAAAAGTTGGTGTGCAAAAAAGGGGTTAGAGTGATGCAACCACCCCTAGTTAGTTGTGAAGGGAAAGAAAACAATGATCTTGATTACAGAAGATCACAAGCGCTTGGTCTTGGAAGGTGTCGATACTTTGAAGTGTATCAACAAGAACTTGGATTCCAATTGGGAGATTTTCAAATTGGTTGGAAGAGATCCCTATGCAACAGAATTGAAAAGCTCCTAATGGAAAACGAAGTTTGTGGTTTGTAATGAGCTTTATACTTTATACCCTCCAAAAAAGAACTTGGAAGTGAATCTAAAGAACCATGCTAGAGGAATCTAACATGTAGAGAAATTGTTGGAAGTTGCCAAATCTCAAAGGCCTGCCACCACTTTAGGAAAGTAGAGGAGGCCCATGTAGTCAACAACAAATAGTTCCAATTCAGTCCACCGGCAGCTCCATGCTTTTTTTGGCCACATCATTGGCAGTCCTCAAGTAAATGTAACGCAGTCCATAGATCACTCGGATTGCAAATTGTTGATGTGTTGGGGCTTTTGAGGACCCCTTGTGGTGTATGCTGGAAAGTTGTTTGAAGTATACTGTTTGATGTGAAGCCTAGTCTGTTTTGGTATCCTGAACTATAGTTGCAAAATGTGGTAGTTTTGGATGGTTAGGCTCTAAAAATTAGTGGTACTTTCAAGCATCATAGCTACCTCAGGGTGTCCATAAATAATACACCTTGAGCTAGTCTAACATGTAGTATGTGCACCACTATCTCTTGTCAAAGAGACTTTAGATTGGATGTGATGAGGGAGGACAAGTCTATTGAAAAACAAGGAACAAGAACAACAAAGAGTGAAAGAAGAATCGGATACTTGTCTTTGTCGGAACTCACCACTTATAGTCGTTTGATGTCCAAAAAATTGAAAATTGAGTGGTTGTTTCATTAGACTGTTAAGCTTAGGGTAGCACAGTTGAAAGTGACGTGGCCTACCCTGAGGGAGTCTGCACTCGTTGCTTCTACTAAACACAATGTATATGAGTTTTGTACAAACATGGGCAATTGTAAGAAAGGGTGTCCATTTTTTGTAGCATTTTGCCAAAACTGTAGTTTCTACGCTTAGTACTACAAGCACTATGAGTACTATAAAATAGAATAATCTCAACCATAGATCAAAAAAATTGATGGTTAAGAGTACTGCTTTGAGTACTATGAGTACTTGTAATACTAAAATATTATTGTTTGAAAAAAAAACCAAATTGTCACAAAAAATAGATATAATGAGGTATAAATTAAAAATAAATAATAAATAATGATAAATAAAATCTAAAAATTGGCCATTTGTGAGGACTTGAAAGAAATCAGATTTCATCAAAAAATGAAGCCAAAACCATCTTCATTGTTCAAAAATGCGTGCACAAGAGACCCATGTTTGCATGCATGTGAACAAAATAAAATAATGTTTTTAAATTTATTTTTCTTAAAAAGCACATGCCTCTCTAGTGTGTAAATATCCCACCAAAATTTAAGCTCTACATCATTAATTATAGATACTCCACAATATTTAAAACCCCTAAATTGCAAAGTGTGACAAATTAGCTTAATTGAAATTTAATTATAAATTCTTTTTGAAAATTTCTGAAAAATAAAAAATCTCTTTATGAACAAGTTGGTCATCTTCAATAAAAAGTTCAAGTACATTGGTTTCATTCTCCAAATGTTATGGCCAAACTAAACTCCGCAACTCAAAGTGTGATGAAAAATAGGACCACCATTTCTTGCAACTACCCACATCTTGCGGGCACATAGAACAAGTTTGCTAGGAGGGAGGCTAGCTTTATGGGATTTACTACGAGATGTAGCATCCAATTTGAATTAGAAAATGCAAGGTAATAGGTATAGTGAAAATTCTGAGGGATTAGTTCAAACCATGAAGGTCTACGACAGTAGGAGGATGTGTGACTTGTTTGTGTTAAATTATGCTGGGCCTAGTTACAATACTATGAAAAGGGAGAGTAGGAAGGGTGTATAGCATGTGATGGGGAGCATGGGGAAATCTTTGCAGCTATAGTTGACATATATAAAGATGCCAAGGTTGCTCATGGGATCATAGGGGCAATTCCGGTAATTCTAGTTGAGGATGAGACAAAGGTGAGAACAAAAGTGTCGTGTAAGCAACAATTTAATAGTCTTGTTGGATTTTGTGGTCTAAAGGAGAACCATGTGTGTATTTTGAATTACAAACCAATTGTGGGCAATGGGGAGACATGTTATAATAAAATTGTAGATTGCTTTCGTTTTGATTAAGTGACAAATTTTGCAAGGGTGCTGATGGTTAGCCTGCTATATGAGAACTTGTTGAGGTTAGTGCTCTACATCTCGTGTATTTGTAACTGTTTTGATTCACAATGGATGAAGAACTAGTGGTCAAAAATTGACAAACTATGGGACGAATACTACAAGGTTGCTATTGGACCTATAATAAGGCATGTTAGTGACAGAGATTCACGAAGGCGTCAACTAATGTTGGTTGAGTATAAGTTCAAAGATGGACAACGGTTGCAGGTGGAATGGCTAGGGTGGGTCTTCATCAATAAATTGGATTTTGATAGAAATGCTTCTAGTTTACATGATCAAAATTTCATTCATAATGGAAAAAAACTTATTAATCCCATTGATTTCCTTGTGAGAACACCGCAACTAGGATGTGACATGGTTACATTGACTCACCTTGGCTTAGTGTACAATAAATTTAGCTGTGACCAGCATGGATTGAAACTCAAGGATATTAATAGGAAAGATTGACAAAACTGGGCCTTAGCTCAACAAATTTGCTAGAAGAGAGTTTGGGACTACCTGGCCAAATTGAGGACGTTGAAGGAGGTCCACCAAGAGCAAACACTCGGCATAGAGTACTACCTACAAGTTTGCGCTAATTACATTGAAATTTTCTTGTCTTAAAGATTGGACTTGAAGTCACATATTGTATTAGCAACAAAAGTCTCTTTCTTCTTCAAAATTTGGAAGCTATGGTTTCATTTTAGAAATCACATTGTGGGAGGAAACTCCAAAAAACTCATTGTGGCTATAAATTTTGTTTCACAACAATGCTTCATTGATTTTCAAATGTCATGCCACTTTGTTGTGTTGCTCATTAGTCACTTTCATGACAAGTATCTGGAATTGGTAGTGCCACTCCGTTTAACTAGAAGTAACGCTTGTGAGATTTTTTTTCCAAAATTGGGGGAATGGAAGGGCATGAGAGGGCCTACGACTTCCATCAACTTGTGAGCACCACAACACACTTAACCGATTAATAGCTACAAAGTACAAGCAAAACGGTTTGAAATTTGATAGAGTACATAACAAGATGAAGAACGTGTGGGTTGACTTGCATCCACTTGGCAAGGTAGAAGTTCCATGCAATCTTGTTGACTACAGTCTCATTGCTACTAATGTTGATGTGATTTTAGCCCTGAAAGAAGGTCTAAGAGAAATCCAAAGCATACTTAGGGTGTTGAACATGGCACCTCTAGTGCAATGTACAAGAAAAATATGGTTTCTAATTCCTTGGTTGGTTGAAAGAATTGATGCACAACCACTTTGCTTATGTTCTTGCAAATTTGCCCATGAAAAGAGAAGATGGAGACACTAAGGTTCTCCGAGCTGATTTGGAAGCAAATACCTTTGTGGAAGTTAGCGTGGACAACGATCCATCATCCTCTGCCAAAAGAGAGGAGGAGATACTTGAAGATGGCTACCCAACTCTAATTGTGCTACAAGATGAGGCTGAACATGCGGTCTATGACATGTTGAACTCCAAAGAGCCTTAGGAGAGCAATGCACTACCATTTGGGAAGGTAATACCGTTTGTCCAATACAGAGGGAATAATCTTCATAAGTCTACCCTTGTGTCTCAGTTGAATGCTAATCCGTTTCTTTCAAAGGATAGGTTAACAAGAGTCAAGAATTCAATTTACTTCAATAATTCAAATGATTACATTAATGCATCTTCATATACGAAAACAATGCTCTTGGATTTGGGGATGGATTGTAGGGTGTACTTCATGCAAAAGACAACTACAATGATATCATTTTTAGTGAAATCAGCTATCTAGAGGAGTAGAGGAAGGCCTTCAAAAAATATGCAACCCACATGCGTTTTGAATGGAGTAGACAAGGGCACTTGGTGCATTAGCAGAGTCCAAAAAATGAGATGGAAGATTGGAACAAGGTGGAGGAATTGCAAGCAACCCATTGACCTATAGAACCACAAAGTTAACAAAGGAAAGAGGACAAGTATTGGTAGGTCAGGTTTTATGGTATATCTCAATTATTTTAGAAGAGATTCCAGTTTCTTGAAGTTCAAATATAACCATTCTAATTCCATTTGGATTGATATGGATTCCATTATTTGCATTGTAACTATGTCTTTTGATGCGGAGAAGGATTTATTTGAAGTGGACCTAGTTGACGGTGCTTCTTTAAACGAGTTTGTAGACAAGTCAAAGTGACCAGAAAATTGCCCGCTTGTAGTCTAACTGTTTGTACAATGTTTGTTTCCTAAATCAAAGTAGTCTAAAATTCTTGTTTATATTTTGGCGTTTCTGTTTCCTTAGAAGAAAACAAAGAATTATCTTTTTTGAGGCAAGTGCCCATTTTCCTGTGGTGTGGGAAAAAAAAGATTAATCATGAATTCCATTTTTAGAAATTGACATTTCTGAAAGAAGTGTCACCTAAATCCATGTGAGATTTGTGCATCACTAGAAGGTTTTGGCAATTAATGTTGTATGAAGTGAGAAGTAAGTATAGTTATTTCCAAGTGTGTGAAATGCAGTTCCACATCAAGATCAAAATCCATGCGATTAGAGGTAAGAAATTTGCTAAATCAAAGATGATTAGTTGATTTTCCTATTTTTGTGATTCAGCTAGGCTTATGGATGCAAAAATCAGGCCATGTAGAGCTTTGCAACATGCTTGAGCATTCTGATCTGTATTATTTCTCTCATACTTTTGTTGCTCTAGTTTTTTGCACTTGTTCTTATTTCTCACATCTTTCTTAATGACGATGGATGCGATTAACCATTCTTTCCTACAAGTGAGCTTGGAGGGAAGTGAGTATCATACTTTTGTGGGTTCTTTGGAGTAAAATTTTAGAGATGCTATGCTCCTAATCCTTGTCTTGCAAATGCAATTTACAGATCCCTGGAAATGGGACAAACCAATGGAAGAACACCTGGTAACTTTCATAACATTGGAGAACGTGAGGGGGACTTGCAGCTCGTGGCACAATTTTGTGGACGGTACAATGGAAGGGGGGCATTGACTTTGGCTTGGCAAGAGTTGTAGTCATTGATCCCACCTATATGGATGGAAGAAGAGGAATTTGTGCTCTCCCACTTGTAGGTTCACAAGAGCATCTTCAGCAAAAGTTGGTGGTTGAATTGTCTACTAGTTGACGACAATTAATACACAACACCATTCATGGAGCTTTCAATAGCAGAGTTGGAGGGTCTAAGCTTGGCTTTGCAAGAAGATGGTGACAAATGTGCTCATTAGGGTCATAGTGGTGTTGTGCAGCCCACCTTGCAATTGTGGATTACACTTCTTGAGGGTGGTGGTTCTTGGTGATTTTTTGTTTCTAGAGTTTCTTGATTCTGTTGTAATTTGAGTTTCATTATTTTAGCATCAACTCGTGTAGGCTGCAGCGCATATCAATGCTATATTGTAGCAGTTTTGACCTTCAAGTACAGGTTGGTATCCATATGCTTTCATTTTGATGTAGTATAGCATGTTGGAGTTGCACTTGAATAGTTGTAGAGGGTGCTTCATGTCCGGCATTCCAAACTTTTAGTTGCATATTTTTTTGGACAAAATTGCACAACAACTTTGTATATATGTGTTTATAAATACTATTCTCATTTTATTCTTGTATGTGTATCTTGTGTTGGCTTTACAATGTTATTTTCTTACTTGGTGGTCATGTTGCTTTTGAATTTGTAGTTGCAACTTAGTTTTTGAATGAGATCTACAGTGGGTTTTTGGTGAATTGTATTTAGCTTTTATAGTTTTTGTTGTGAAGGCCATTAGAATGGGTTTCTTTCTCTAGTACTTTCATTAATGGAGTTTTTTGCATTTGCTCAGATTTGTAGACAAGAAGATGTTGGATCCCTCAACTATATGTATTGAGGCAAATCTAGAATAATTTTAATCATCTTAGTTTAGTTGAATTCGTCATTCTTTATAGGAGTAAGTGACCACTAAAATGACTCATGTTGGAATCCTCTTTACTTTTGGCATTTGTTTAGTACTTTGGTTTGCAATGCAATCACATTCTTCACAACATTCCGTAATTTGACAAAGTTGAAAAAAAATAGGGTGCAAAAAATTAGTATCCTCTATTTACAAAAAAATAGGGTGTAGAAAAATGCATGCTAGTAGCTTTTTATGTAAAAATTGGGAGGTAAAAAATACTTGGAAACACATAAATACCCCCCAATTAAATCCCCCATTATTGCACATGATATGTAAACGTAGAGGAGTGTGAACCCTTCAAGACCTTATATTAGTTTTTTTTGCAATAAATTAATTTTTTGAATATTTTATTTTTAGTAATCTTTATTTTGGTAATTTTAACATTTCTATTTTTGGATCTAATATCGCTATTTATGAATCTAACATGTCTATTTTTAGTAAAAAATCTTAGAGAATGATCAAGTCTAAATGTTTGTTGTACAATACTCATTACTTGTCACTCCGTGCTAATACTCTAGTGTCATTAATTGATTTATTAATTTATTTTGTTGATTTTTAAATATCATTTCAAGAGATTTATAGGATTTTTAAAATTCATTTCCATTATTTTTATTGCACTCTTTTTGCATTGTAAATGTAGTGATGGTAGTTTTGTGGCCAAAAACAATTTCTTTAGAAAAATATTAGTTTTTTTATGCAAGGATCTTTATGCATTTTTGTACCTAAATTTGAAATTTCATGTACATTAAAAATAGAAATTAAAAAAATGATAGTAAATAAAGTCTTTTTTTATTTAGCAATTTTTAAAATTCATTTCCATCATTTTTATTGCACTCCTTTTGCATTGTAAATGCAGTGATGGTAGTCTTATGGCCAAAAACAATTTCTTTAAGAAAAACATTAATTTTTTCTTGCAATGCTCTTCATGCATTTTTTCACCTAAATTTGAAATTTCATATACATTAAAAATAGAAATTAAAAAACTTCTAGTAAACAAAGTCTTCTTTTTATTTAGCAAAAAATTCAAATTTATTTTAAAATGATAGCATGAGTGGAGATGCTAGCACTACAAGAAAAAGGGGTGTTTTAAGTGAGTTTTTAAGTACAGTTCTAGTCTTACCAATTACAATTTATAATTCTTTTCAAGCATTATTGAGATTTGTTGAATTTATTTCTAAGTATGCTCACACCAACATTTACAAGCTCTAATTGTATGTTTATATCTAAGTTCTACACCATGTTTTCAATTGAGAAAAAAATATTCAATCCACAAAAATTCCTAGAAGTTATCTTCTAAAATGAAGATGTTTGTTAGAATGGGTGTCAAATAGAATGATAATGACCTTTACCGCTACACCAAAGGTCATAAGAATACAAAAGAATTCAAGAATGTAATAATGCGCAAGACTTTAGTAGCCCTTTTAGTCTCACTAGATCACATTAGATAATCAGATAACAACATTAGTGTTTAGAACAAGATCAATTTGATTCAATACCATACATTAGAAAAAAAGAACCACTAGCTTCACTTCTATCACTGTAAATAAGCCCTAGTGTCTTCAAGGTCTAAAAATTGTTTCACAATAGCATTGCATGAGCGGCATTTAGCAATAGAAATGGGCAATGGAGCCTCTGCCATAGCTGTCACTAAAGTCGCGATGTAACATGGCAAACTCTTGGGACTTGGAGAAGGCAACAACACAAAATGTTGGAGAGTATCACTTCAATAAGATGCAACAAATAAACAATTATAACTTTTGAATAAAGTTTATGATATTGCATAAGAAAAGGAAATAAAGACATGCATAAAACCAAAAAACAACTTACTTACAACAACATTTCTTTCTGGGTCTTGCAGATGGTCTCACAATATCTTCATCATTAGAATCATCAATCATAATAGGTATAGGGTGTTTAGTTTGAACGGTTGTGGTAGAAGGAAGAAGGGTGTTTAGTTTGAATAGTTGTGATAGAAGGAAGAAGGGTGTTCAATGGTTGAGGTAGAGCTTTGAATATCTCACCATTGCTCTTCAAGGCCACTAAATGACATTCAATGTTGCAACATGTATGGAAAGATGCCCCTATTTAATAAATGCAACATCATTAGTTCCAACAAAAATGTTATACATAATTTAGCAAAAACATGATTTAGATAATGATAACTAATGAGAGTTACCTGTAGATGCATAATAATCTAGTACAACATCACTAGGTTTTGCGAATGCCTCAATTAATAGCTATACAAATAGAAGATCCTTTTCATGGGCACATCTCCATGGAACTGCACCATTTATAAGTTGAATTTGTATAGAGGTGAAGTTGTGGAGTAGATCAACTTCTTCAAGTTTGGTGCTTGCATTGCTAAGTTATTGATTCATGTAGATGGAAAACTTAGATGCCATTGATGTTTCTTCCCATTTACTTCATACAAAAAGAAGAACCCAAAAGCGTTGTGATTGCTAAGGATAAAGAAGATGACAATAAATACTTCACAAACTCAATGTTTGTAAGTAGGTTCAAGCATTAAAATTTATAAGTGAAGGAAATATGAATGGAGCTTACTTGACGTTTATGTTTTTTGTAATTGGAAAGCTTCAATTCATTCACGCCTATCCAAGAATCAAGTAGATGAAAGTCATATGTATTAGTGCTCTCAAAGGTAAATTCCTTTACCTTCCCATTCTCTGGGTGGAATAATAAAATTGCTCCATCATTATAAACATATTCTGAAGCAAATTCAAAAATGGATTCAATGACCTCCTCTTCATCAATACATTCCAAGTAGGAACATGAGAAGGTGGAACTGAGACATTGGAAATTGGTAGTCCATCTAGGATGTTGACAACAATCAAATCAAAGTGTGGACCAAACTTCACATTGCCTCCAAAACTTCACACCCGCTTTGTCCCAACCTTAACATTAGAAAATGCACACTTTCAGATGTATTAATGAATTACAATTCTATACTTATAACTTAATGTGTAATGAAATGAGAAAATTACAAGGCTAGAGAGTATAGATTTTACCTTCTTTGCAAAAACAAGCATTTGATCCCATGTTGGTGCATTGTCCCCAATCTTTTTTTTGATACTAAGCATTGCAAAAATTGACAATGGAAGAAGTAGAGCTTCAGACTCAATACCATGTCTATTGGGTTGAACCTCAAATTTAGTAATGTACTCTAATGAAGTAAAGATGTCTTTTGAAAAAGACATAAAAGTTGGAGGGTAATGGGAGCAAGCTATATCAATCACTTCTATTAGAGGCTAAGGCATGATAGAAGGAGGAGGTGCAAGAACAAATGTTGGCATGGATGAAGAGGGGATTTCATCCTTTATAACAATGTCTTTCACCATTTTCTTTGTAGTCTTCTTTTCCCTTGGTTTGTGCCCTTTCTTCATTGGTGCAACCTCTTTTGGCTCTTCCTCTTCATCAAGAGACTCATTCCATATAACTAGTCTAGGATAGTCTTTAGCAACCTCTTTTTTAGGTCCCTTCAGTGCTGGCGTAAAAGTTTTTGGACACTTAAGGTACCAAGGGCATGCTTGGAGTTCTTAGACAGAAAACCCTCATTGTTGAGTCAATGTGAACATGCAATTGTTCAAAGATGTGTCAAGCCATCCTCCAAAAAACTTGGGCATAAATTTCTTCTCAAACCCACCTTTCTGAATCAACTTTTGTTTAAAATATCTGCAATCATAGAGGAGGTGTAATGAGTGCAATGATAATGGTTTGAATGTGGAGTTATATAATGGACTTGCAAAACAACTCCAATTTAGACAAATAAATGTAACTAAAATAAAGTCTATACCTGTATAGAAGTTGTTTGACAGCAATATCTACACCTTCTTGATCTTTGAAGGGAGTAGACCTTGAATATGAAGAGTCCTTGAAGAGCCACCCAAAAGCATGATTCCATAGCATAATGTGCCATGTCTCCACATAGTCCCCAATCATGTCCAACTCATCATTGGCACTCTAATGAATTGCAATGTTCTCAAACTTGATGATGCTCATAAATTTAGCTTTGGAAACCTCTTCCAACTACAATAAACTCATACAATATTAGTTGAAGACATTGTCAAGGCAAAATATATCATGGTACAAGAATGGTTTAATAATCAAAATTTTAACAAGCTTACAAAAAAAGTACTAATTATATGAATGAAAGAAAAGGTTGATAACATACATCAACCCAAAAAGTAGCCTTAGAGAGACAAGTTTCTAAAGTCAATGTATTGAAACTAGGGGCAGGAAATCTGAAGCCCTCCCTAGAAGTCTTAGTGGAGTTCCACCATTTAAACCAACGAACTTTGTAGTTTGGTTGAACAACACATGTAGAGATCCTTTGAAGTTTTTCCAATGACATCTCAAGCTTCTCATTGGTGTTGTAATGCAAGTTAATCTAAAATTTCAAAGGAAAAATATATGATTGAAATCAATACCATAAATAATCATATGAGGCATGCATTTGTAGTTAAAAAATTATTGAATACCTCTTCTAGAAATCCAACACCATTTTTTGGATTTGCAATAGTTGATTGTTTATCAAACTCTGTTTGAAATCCTTTGATAGTTGCAATAGCAACTTAAGTCATGGCATCAAGAACTCTTATTGGCTTTGTTTTCTCATAATATGCTCGCCTTGCCGCATCAAAAACAAGAGCAATTTCTTGCTGCACATCAAAAATAGGAAAGTCAATATTAAACGAATTGTACAATTTAATACAAATAAGATAAAAACTTTAGTAGATATACGACATTCACCTAATGAAGGAATTGTATGATGACATTTGATGTCAATGGATACCAAACACCTGGCAATTTTCTATTTTCACATTTCTTGTAATCCTCATTACTTCGAAGACCCTTAAAGTCTTCTACTTTCAAATTCTCATAGGTACTCATCCTGTGCAATTGTTAAACCAAGTTGCTTTTCACATGGGAATGTTCTATAAACTTGTAGACACCAATATAAATAGAATATAAGATGAAAGAATTTTAAAATATAAAATACTACAATTTAGTAAGTCACCAAAAAAAGTGTTGAAGTTGAAAAATGATTCTGTTACTAGAAATGAGAACTCACCAATTGATGTCATTCATAGCCTCCAATAGAATGCACGTGCAACCATCTAGCACCAAAAATATAAAATTAGCATATGCCAATCGTAGTCATGACAATCATGCCTTTCAATGTAAGCATACCAAGTTGCCAATCTATAGTTTCCATCCCCCACAAAAAATATATGGTTTGACAAATGTGCAGTGGATGGCTGAGATTGCAACCAAGACTCAAACTCCTCATTTTGTTGTATCCAATAATTATTCCATGTCTCCACGATCTCTAGGGTCACTAACTTGCAAAGTCCCTTGTCATTCGTAGTTGACACATAAAGAATACCATCTCCTGGTCAATATCTACGAGTAAACTCAACCTCCAATCGTCTTACTTGACTTCGAAGAAGAAGACACACCAACAGAAAGCCAATCATCCTACATAAAGAAATATCAAATCAAGATGCTAGCCCACCACCATCGAATAGTATACTCTTCATGATGGCAAATTTTTGACCAATATGCACATCTCGTTCTACCTCTTCCATTGTTTGTCTTTCAAAATTGGGATGTGTGTCTTGGCTTCCACTAATACTCTCAACCTACAATGAATTGTATATTCAAAACAAATTACAATTAATACTTAAAAATCATGGAAAAGCATAAAAAAAATGAACTTGAATTATGGTACCAAAACAATTGATACAACATGCACACAACAAAAATTGGAAATGTATGTAACCTAAGGAATAGTAAGTAGAAGCTTAGAATCATCATTGATGACAGGCTTCAATCACTCTTCTTGTATAAGCCCTCCATCAATGTCCATAGAGCTCTATATTGTGAGTGAAGTGACAATTAGAAGGCCAAACCAACAATTGGAAAAATAGAAAGAAAATGAAGACATTCACTTGAAACTCAAATAATTGAGAAGTTGACATGAGACATGGTAAGTTCTGAAATTGACACCTCTTTAATAAGGACATACATTACTACCCAAACAAGCAATGTTTAAATTACAAATAAAAAGTGAAAAAGTGAAATATGAAACAACTTAGAATTGTGACCTTGTAACAAGGCCATGTTTGAAAACCCAATGTGAAAAATTAGTCCAAAACAAAGAATGAGTATTCTAATTTGTTACAAACTAAATGAGTCCATAAATTGCCTGAAATTGATACCTCATTAACGAGGTCATGTTTTACAGGCTTACAGTCCAAAGTGAAGAACCGCCCTAAAATAACAAACAAGTATTCTAATTTGTTACAAACTGAGTGAGTCCATAAATTGCTTGAAATTGACACATTGTTAATGAGGCCATATTTTATAGCTTGAAATGAAGAATCGCTAGAAAATGGAAAAGGAGTATTCTAATCTTTTACAAATTTAGTGAATCCAAAAACTATCTGAAATTGACACCTTATTAATGAGGCCATGTTTTACAGCCCAAAGTGAAGAATTGCCGAAAAACAAAGAACGAGTAATCTAATCTGTTAAAAACTCAATGAATCCCAAAACAGCCCAAAATTAGTGACTTTGTTAAGGCCATGTTTTACAGCCCGAAATAAAGAATTGCTAAAAAACAAAAAATGAGTATTCTAATCTGTTAAAAACTCAATGAATCCAAAACAACCTAAAATAGTGGCCTCGTC
The DNA here is from genome assembly GCA_963969395.1 of Pseudoscleropodium purum. Taxonomy (NCBI): domain Eukaryota; kingdom Viridiplantae; phylum Streptophyta; class Bryopsida; order Hypnales; family Brachytheciaceae; genus Pseudoscleropodium; species Pseudoscleropodium purum. The sequence continues at coordinate 25,628,040 of OZ017795.1, forward strand.
AACGAGGCCATATTTTACAACCCAAAATGAAGAATTGCCAAAAAACAAAAAAAACAAGTATTCTAATTTGTTAAAAAGTCAATAAATCCCAAAACAACCTAAAATAGTGACCTCGTTAACAAGGCCATGTTTTACAACCTAAAGTGAGCAATTGAGAAGAAATTTGAATGAAATTTGAAAGCACACACTTTAAACTTGTACCATTGGAGTGAGACTATAAAACTTGAATTAGACACCTCGTTAACGAGGCAACATATTCTAGCACAAATCAAAAATTGGTTTACCAAAACCTTAAACACTCACATCAATTTCTAGCATCAGAATGAGATATAAAGCATTCCAATATTGACGCCTTGACAACGAGGTGATATGAATAAGCCTATGCAAGTATTGAAGAAGTTAAAAAATAGCACTTAATTGGGAGTTTCAATAGCCTAAATTTCCAAAGCAACAACACCTCTAATGCATTCAAGGACACCTTCTCCGCCTCCGCCGCGCCCCTCTCTCACCTTGCACAACAAGGCACTTCGTAAGTTCATGGTTGTAACCACCGCAAGCAACATTCATCAAAATGCAACAATGCAAAAGGATTAGAACAATGCAAAAGCAAACCCTAAACTTACTACAGAGGGTCTGGTAAGAAGGGAAAAAAAAGAAAAAAGTATAAAATTCGTAGATGCAGGCTCAGGGAATCTCTTGAATAACTTTTGTGATTTGAAATATTTTGAGACCAAATTTTTTTTATAAATAGATTATAACCTCACTGCTCACTCTGAATTTTTTCAAATTTTTTGGACTCACAAGAGATTTTACAGAAATCATCAAAGTCTGCTGAAAATACGAAGGGCAAGATTTGGCCAAAAAATCTTCGATTCGGTAGATTTCAGAGAAGATTCCAATGTGCTGAATTCATTTTCAGGCCATAAGTCCTTCAAAAATTCTTCATTTTAGATATACTATATACCGTTGGAATCGTCTCTTTGAGCTACATAGTTAAACGTCTACTATCTAGTACATCTCTAACAAAAAAATGGTCTTGTATTAAGTCAACTATTTCAATCTCATAGTTTTACTTGCACCTATAAATAGCTAGACATACCAACTCTAAGTTTCTTAAGTAGCAACATGTTAACCTCTAGAGCACTTGATTGCCACGTAACCTCCTCGCTTTCATCTACACTATCAAGCTTGGCAATATTTGTCTTCTCCTTATTTTCTTTCAAACTATCCTCAAATTGAAAATGCTCAACTTCAACTCCATGGTCATCATACAACAAGGTCTGAATAGTACTAATAATCTCAACGCCATTGGCTTTTTGCAATTGTCTTCAATTTCTATAATTGCTTCTTGCTAAAAAAAAAGAATACCTGACCTACGTCTCTTTCTACAAGAACCCTCTGGCATCCCTTCCACAAAAAACACTACAAGACAACTAATTTTATTTGGGGGATTGGGATTTCAAAATCCCTCCAATATATAGCACTTCTAGAAAATGATGAATGTATTTTCATCCAATTCATTAGAGCTTCTTGAGATAAAACAAAATCTACTCACCATGACCTAATTGGTAAAAATGATCATCATTTCTTTCAAATTGGTGGTAATTGCATCCTTTACCTTTGCACACTTCACATGTTCTATGAAATTTGAATTATCCTCTTTTATGAGTTAGGTAAGCTTTATTGGTTGCTTTGAAAGCAATCTAACTAGTGAAAGACTTACATGGTGCTTTGAGATATACAAAATTTGGACCTATTGACAATACTGCATTATAATTAATAACAGTTACTCTATATTTCTATCTTTTTGAATTCTTCTTACACAACAATCTCATTCCTTTATAGTTTCTACTCACTTTGTGTTCGTATTCTACCTACTTCGTGTCATTTTACATGCATTTCAAGTGTGTCCTTTCTTAGTGCATCAATGGCATCTATCTAAGCAGATGACCACAAAATTCTACTAACCCTCCCTCTTGAAGAAAAATGGTATGTTGTTTTGTCTTCACACCTTGCTCATGTTCGGTTCAAATTTGTCCAATCTAATATTTATGTTGAAGAAGAAGTCATATCTGAGTCTAGCCATTTGAAGAGGCCTGTCCATGGGTTGATGATAGCTATATTTGGCACCTTCATCCAAGGCACTATAGGGTTTATCTTCTCTTGCAAAATCTCTTGCCAACTTCGACTGAAATTCGAACTCCTATTGCTAATAAATCCAACAATAAACGTCCAATACTACATCTTGTAAAAGTTGAGTCTCTAGATAGTAGATGCTCTGAGAATGCAATTTTGTTCAATGTCAACAATGTTAAGCAAGAGTCCCTGGAACTAGTCATAGAGTTATCTAGTGATTCTGAAGGCAAAACACCAATTCAAGTTTTGCACCCTTCTTCAAATGTTGCTTTGCCATGTACAATGGATTCATCAATTCTTACTATCTTTCATAATTCACTTGAATTTTCTCATCCTCCTCTCCCTTCCAATCATTGCAATTCCTTAAGTCTATTAGATTGCCTTTGTAAATTGTCTTTGGTGCTTGGTTCACAAAATGAACTTGCCCAAATTGATTTTGATGCCGTTGAACACCAAAAAATTCAATTTCTCCCAGTTAGATTCAATGGTGACATTCTCTTTGAATTGCCAACATGTCATGGATCCACATATAGAGCTAGAAGCATGGAAGGCATGGACAAATAATATGATGGTCATGTATGATGTTGCACGATAACGTCCAACATCCATAATGACTTAGGTTTAAAGTTGTGAAAGTCACATTGAATTGGACACTTGATTTGTGAAAATACAAAATGTGACTATCGTACATGAGCTTCGAAAAGCAATGAAACTAAGTAGATTGGGACCACCAAACATCCTTTTAGGGTAGGTCAGATTCCTCCCTTTGACTCTATCGTACTCTGTAAAGTTTGTAGACAACCTCCTACTTGTCTTAGTATATGTAATTCTCAAATTTATTATGTACTTCGAATTAGAAATTTGTCACGTGTATGCATCCATTTGGGTGTTCATTTGCATCCAATTGCTAACAATCAATGTAGAGAGTTTCTTGAGGCAATCATTAGGTTGATTGCTAATGAAGTGACTAAGACTCTAACAACCAAAACTTTTGCGATTACCATGGCAACCAGTAAGGAGTTCCTTGACACAATCCTCATTCATGATGGGCCTAGACCAAAGGAGATACTTCATGGCGATGCAGTAGAGAATGTCATGGACAAGTTCAAGCTCCTCAGCTTGTCCAATGTGCACAATATCATATCTTCTTTTTGAAGTCATAAGGGTGAAGGCAAGATTGATTGAATTCTTGACATGAAGGGACATGCGAAAATGGAATACATCCATGATAGTGTATTTCCAGGATAAAGGCAAGACAAAGTCTATTTGTTCAAGATGCTTGTAGATGGACCTTGAAGTGGAGTGCATCTTGTATGATAGATGCAACTTGGCAATAACCTTGAGAATTGTTTTGTCATATTTGATCATGTCAATAGGGTGAAATTATGGACAACTATTACTTTCTACATCTATGATTCTACTTATTGTAAGGTCATGACTATTGCAATATGTAATATGTAGACTGAGAGCATTGAAGGCCAGATCATTTTTTGGCGTTGTCTAAATAAGGTCATGGTCAAAAATAGGGTGTCAAATCCAACCTTCAAGGAATTCATATGCAATAGTGCTCAAGCCAACTTCAATGCAATTTGCATTGTGTATGGATTAGGGGATCCATCTGTTCCAATGGTGGACCGCGAAAGGACTTGTTTGTTCCATTGGGCAACAAGCATGCACAAGCACACGAAGAAACTAATCACTAAAAAATTCCAAAAGCAACACATTTGACTTGGCAGGCAATATAAAGATGCAACATTGATATCTAAGGTAGACAAGATGTATTTAAAAATCAAAGCTTGGTGGTATTTTTTTGAAGTCACATCAGAACCCACTATTCGTGAACTCAAGAATTGGCTAGTATTTTGGCACTTCCAATATGGTCAATGGGGTGTAATCATGGATACAATATGATTTCTATCTTTATTGTTTGTTTTTCTTTATTACCCTATCTCCTGAACGCTTTGAATAATAATTTTATTTCATATAGATGCAAAATTTGATAGCAAAAGAGTTAGCAGACATTCCAACATGCAACTAGGCAAAAACAATGCACAACAAATGGATACAAGCTTCTAGAAAGTGTGGATCTAACTTGTTTATTGCCATATATGATGATTAGGTTCAAGCTTTCATATAGATGACTAATTATAGGTCTTATCTTAGTGGGGGCCCTTTTGGAAAAGGTCCTTCTAAAAGAGATTTGAAATTAAAGAAGGCCATGGCATCTAGAGATGGAAAGAAAATAGCAAATGCACTCAGTGAGATGCTTGGAGCTGAAGACGTATGCACTCAAATTCCATATTTGGAAGGGGAAGAAGTATTTGGATCCAGTAAAAGAAAATTAGATCTTCCAATTGGTTCCAAAGGTGATTCTCATTGCCTCAACAAGGTTAACTTCTCTCGTCCCTAGGTTCAATTTAGATCAAGTATTGGTAGAGTGCAACTTGAGTCAGCAGTTCAGGAGTTGAACATAGTTATACCCTTTAGTCAATCTACTATAGAAACAGACTACAATACATTAAAATGGCATATAGCAAAAATTTCATACAAGTCAAGAAAATAATGTCATGCCATTCAAAAATATACATAGGTAAAATGCAAGCTATTGATTGTTAAGCAAAGTAAATCCACTACTGCCTCTACTTACATAGGATAGAAGCATAAATACAAGGGCACATCAATTCAGACCAAGGATTTTTGGTTTTACACAAACCAAATTGCACGATGCGTCATGGGACCTAAGCATTCCTATGTTCTTATCCTACTTGAGATTCCTAAGGTCTGGCCTATTTTTACAATTACCAATCTTACCTGTACAAAAATCATAGAGCTTGAAGAAGCTGGGTTTTGCTTACAGTCCAACATTCTAATGTCACTTCAACGTCTTTTCACCTCATTTAGAGTATTTGAACCTATGTTGTGAACTCATCTTTGACCAAAACATGTTGGAAGAATCCCTTTCATTCGGAATGGCAAGCAAGTTCATCGAAATAATAAGATGCCTACTAAAAATCACCGCAACTAGTGGGAAAGTGCACGGAATGTCACTACAAGTATTACAAGGGTGAACTTCCTTCCTTATCCTGGATTTGGTGCTATTATTACACTTTTGTCCAGGATTGAACCTAAACAGAAGGTTTATAACATCACACTTTCTAATTTTACATCTTGTACTTGTCCACATTATGGAAATATGAATAGAACCTCCATTGGAAAGCATGGCATGTACATAAACTACAAGCACCTTTATTACATCTTTTATTACTTCTACAAACTAGATAATAAGATAGATATGTTCATCCATGCTTCTACCCTTAGATTGGATGAAGTTAAGCAAGTGCTTTTTGCTGTTGGAATCATCAAGACTTGCTAGTGAGTAAGTTAATTGACAAATATTAGCATGATATGAAGTAGATACGTAGTATCGATACATTACCTTCAAAATCCCCAAAATGCAAGTAGCAAAATCTTATATTTATACTCCAATGTATATTTCTTTTTGCAATAAAAAGATATTTTATTATATATACAATTTTGCACATCCTATTATATTTTCATTACATTTGTCTTCTTCTCATCCTTAGATTTGATTCTATATTATTTGTACTTTCACTTAATCAATCCACTTTAAGATAACTTCTCAAACATGATATAAATTTCAAAACATCCAATAGTTGTATGGCACCAACTTCCCAAGGACGATCTAAAATCTACGGTCATGGGTCTTGCGGTAGTAGGTCAAATTCACCTAAACTCACTAAATTTTGTTGAAAAAACATTAGTCTTTTGATTTTTAAACAAATAAAATTAGAAATTACATCATATTCTAAATTTCTAGGCTCTAGGCTCACACAATCCCTGCTCACCACTCTTAGGCTCACACTCACATGCTAGTGTCGTTGTAGTATGAGTGGTTTACTAAGGAGTAGACGATTACTTAAAAAGTCGGCAATAAATAATGGATATGGATGGAATGGTTGTATATTCAAACTCAATATTTTCATTTTTTTCTCTATTTAGTGTGAAAAAATAAAATTGGGTATTATGCCAACTTGTGCTAGAGGGATATGAAGACACTCTTTCATAATAAAATGAATTTGTACATAGATTTTTCATCTTTTCAATTATAGTAGAATAATACACACTCCAAATTTAGGCATGATAGGTTTACAATCCAAAGCTTTCTTTGCCAAATATCAAAACATTGCTCTATCCTATAATAGTATTCATTTACAAAATTGCAAGTGTACATTGACTATTAATCTACTAGTTACAATTATATTTTTTTATAGTTTTATCCACAAATCAGTACTTCAAATTAGAATAGTTTTATCAATAAAGCTTGATGGAAGAAGAATTATAGTCATTTAAAATCAATTCAAATACAACAATAGATTTTCCAAAATAAAATCCTATTCTCTTGGAGCAATCAAGATTGGTATTTGATAGTTTAAAAAAACCACAAAGACCATTTACAATCAATAATGCTACCATATGAGTATAGAAATGCAAGCATATGAACCATGAGTTTAGGTATAAGTAGATACCCTAGATTCATTGAAGGTACTTATAGCATAAATACCTATAATGTAAGTATCTATAACATATGTATTTTATAATCATGGAAGGTTTCTATAATATAGACACCTATAATATAGGTGTTTAGATTCAAAAGCTCACATTTTTATGATTCTAGGCTTAAATATTAGCACCCCTAGTATCATAAGCTACCAAAAGAAAAACTTGTTACCAAATTGGATTAAAAAGTGACAATATAATTATGTTTTAAAAACCAATGTTATGAATTCAAAGCCAAAATATCTCCAAAGAGCCATTATTAAAAATAGAATGCAATAGAATTTTACTTTTCATATCCCATAACCTTCTAGAAATTAAAATCCTAAGGTATATGAGTGATCACATAAAATAATTGTGCCTTTTTTTTGTCCTTTTGGCTTCAAATGAGTGTTTTTTTGCTCATAACTTTTTCTTATGTGTCAATTTATATGAAATTTGAAATGAAAGTACATATATTAGTTGTAGACATTGAGTAATTTTTTTCACTTTTTCAAAATTAGTTTATCATTTTTAAACAGCCTCCAATTTGACTTAAAAAATGAGAATTTGAAGATCAAAATTGGGATGCAAGGATATCTACTAAACTATTACACATGCCCATGAAGAGATTTTTTTAAAGATAATATAGTATCTACCTTCCACATATACTCAAAGTGCACTATTTGACTACCTTTGCACAAGTGCAAAAAACACAATTTTTTCCTCAAAGATGCAAATGGTTGAGAAAGAGTCACAATAGAACACTAAACCCTAAATTTGAAGTTAGACAAAATGGAATAATTTTTTTTTTTTGAAATTTTGACTATTTGTTTAAAATTAAACATCAAAATATCAAATTTCTTGGCATTTTCCATCACTCTTTTTTGTGCATAACTATCGGATATAAATTTTTCTTAGTTTAAATGTTATAAACATACTATTTTGAATGCTTTACAAATTATCCATATTTCATTACATTTTTAAAATTTATATTTCAAAAGTCATAGTACTCACTAAAATGTGTTATTTTGAGACAAAAATGGTAGGTGATTTTTGCAATATATGTATCCAATATGTATCCAATATGTGAAGACTTAAGTGGTTTATGCTATCCTTTGACAATGTTGCCACCTAAAGTAATTGCCTCTACATCGCGCCTATAAATTTCAACCAACACATCCAATCATTGCATCTATGTAAATATTCCTTTGTCCCAATTATTCACACACCTTATTCATGCCCATTTGGTTTGAGTCTAGATTCATTTTGGTGCTATGTCTCAAGTAGAAACCAGATGTCATTGAACATGAATAAAGTAAATCCATATTGAATTTTTCACCCTTCCAAAATGTCAACATATAATTACCAAAGAGGCATCTAGATAGAATGCACCTCTACTAGATGGATGGATAGGCCATCAAAATGCCTTTTAACAATATACATCACAAAACAAATTTAAGATTGAAATTGATTGAGTGTGAGTTTGAATTCAACTAATCAATTGAATTTTGAGAAGTCTTGTCTAACATCTGATTTATAGTTCAAAACGATTCTAAGAGTTTTTACAATAATATGAAGACAATTGAATCAATGACTAAAACAATAAGCAAATATTGTGTATATATTCTTCCAAACTTTTCTAAATCACCTACCCTCAATTACTTTCCACAATAAGATAATCCATTAGTGAAAAATTACAGCCTTTTAAAAATATTTTCTAAATTATAAATGCCATGTTTTTTTTAATCTTTCCTTAATTTCTATTAATAAAAACATTATTCTTTTTACAATTGTCAGTGACACATTGCTTATTCATTGTAGAATAATTTGAATATTATAATTTGAATAAGTTGGTGTAGGCAGTTACTACCTCTTTTGAAGTGATAGAATAAAACCATATACAAGTCTAATATTAGGGTAGTCAAGGAATAATTTTTGTATACGTGGCATGTAGCTGTTGAGCAAAAATATTTCCAATTCCCTATATTGAAACACTCAATCTCCAAATTTCACTTCCTTCTTCTTCAATTGCTTTCTTTGTGCAACAAACCATAAATTGCATTGAAAAATTCAATTTCTCATTTTTCATTTCATGTAAGACTTTTATATCCAATCCTAAACCCTAATTTCTTCAACATTTTTTTTCTTCAACCTCATGCTACTAAAATTTGTGTTTTTCATGTTGCTAAAATTCTTTCAAATAAATTTGAATTCATTCTTTGAAGTGAATTAATTTGAATATGTTCTCTCAAATGAATTACATTGAATTCATTCTTTCAATTGAATTAACTTGAATTCATTCTATGAAGTGTATTAACCCCTAAAATTCCATGACTATGTTTTCACCAAAAACACTCCAAACTGCCATTTCTAATACAATTACTAAATTTTGACACATGTAACTATAGGATCTTGTGGTATAATGACTTGAAAACATGCAGTAAAAATTTCAGAAAATTCCATCATGTGGATCATAAGATATAAGTATTCAAATTCACCAAAACCATTTTTTCAACCCTACAAAAAATCAGGCAGCTGCACTTCACAAGCTCACTTCTCTATGAAAAAATGACCAAAGTAGTGGTGTTTCTTTGGATTACTTTTCCTAGACAAGTTGGCCAAATGCTTGAAAATTTTCAGATCATTTGGAATAGTTGAACATATAGGAAAAAAATAGTAAGTAGGTAGTAGAGAATGATTCAAAATACTAAATTATTAAGAATTGAAATTTGTCAATCTCAATGGTTGAAATGTTGTAATAACAATTTACATTATAAGGTTTTGTTTTTTTTCAAAAATATTGAAAATTGGGTAAGATAAAGGATTTCAAAGTTTATTTTAGAGTAGGGAATCCATAACTACCTGCAAACAAAAAATCCTCATAACTTTTAACTCATTTAGAAAACCAATTTCAAATTTTGGTTTAAAAAAAAATTATTTTTTCTAATCTGCCCAAACTACTCAATTACGAAAAGAAGTAACATATTAGGCTATAACTTTTGACTCCTATTTCCAAATGTTATGAAATCTGTTGCATATAAAAGATATTCCTTGTCCACTCCTTCTATTAAAATTTCAGTGTGAAATATGCAAATTTTTGGTCACAATGGCCTGCCCAAAATTTCTATACAACAAAAAAATGTTGTCCAGTCCTTTGGAAGTTAATTTGAATCCATTTTATGAAATGAATTAATTTGAATTGATTCTAGAAATGAATTAAATTGAATTCATTTAATGAAATGAATTGATTTGAATTTATTTTTCAAAATTAATTGTACGAAAACTTAATGAAATCCTTCAATAAATTTAGTTTCAGTTATTTCTCTACAACCAACTACATTCTTCAAAGTCAATCATAATGTATAATTCAAAAATCAACAAAATAAATTAAATTTAACATTTGAAAATATTATATATTTATATGAAGAAGTATAAACAAAGTCCTATTGTCACTACTACATACATATATTACACGCCTCAATCGTACTGATGTTGACTTTTGAAAAGCAATCATTTTTTTCTTTTCAAATTACATGACTTGTGCAACTTCAACAACATTTGTTTTCTTAATTCACATCACACAGCAAGAAAGGATGGTCTTAGGTTTTTTAATCTCATCTAATAATTAGTATTTTTTCATTTTAGAGGGGGGATAAAAATAGGTTGCCTGACAATTCTGAAGAGATAGTATGAATTAAAAGAGCCTCACTAAATCTTTATAACTTTTTTTACAACAAGAGATGACTAATATTATAGGATAAAGGGAATAATTTTAAAGATTTTTACATGAAAATTAATTGCAAAGGTTTCAAATGTAAAGATTTTCATATGATAATAAAAATCAATATGATATGATGTAGTTTTCAAAATACATAAACAAGTAGTTATTAAAATGAATATATTATCACATTTAGAAAATATCAAAGTATGCTTTCAAAATAAACTTGAAAATTATAATTTAGTCTTTGTCCTAAACAAGATGTGGATGCTCACTATAATCCACAACCTTTTTTAGTCGTAGACAAGCCAAAACAATGATATTAGACGTGACCCCACATTAGCCATGCTTTGTAATGAAAAGTTGTAATCATGTAGAAGAAAAGTCACTCCGTAAATTGATAGTATGGTATGATTGTCATAAAGAAAAGAAGGTATATTAAAGTTGTCCTTTGTCTCAAATTACTTTCAAGAAGAAGAAATAATTCCAAAGAATTGCTTTCACTATTAAAATTTGTGTAAGATTTCTTATCCAACATATTGTGATTTTATATTAGTAGTGAAGGGATACAATTGATAAAGGTACAATTTGGGGCAATATAACATTTCCTAAGAAAATATTTTTCACAAAGTCATAGGACAATGTGAAAGATAGTCTATACTTTTTTAGCAATTGTTTCCTTCATCATCTTGTACCTTTTCTAATTGCATCCCAAAATACCCCAAAAATATGTATAAAAATATAATATGTTGGATTAGAAATGGCTTGCACAAATTTTGATAGTGAAAGCAATTGGTTGGAGTTATTTCTTCTTCTTCTTGAAAGCAATTTGAAACAAAAACCAACTTTAAATTAAACCATAAATGATGTGGCAGACATTTTTTGTTGATGAATACCAAGGAATCTATGCATGCAAGACAAAAGTGTAATTATTTCTCTTTAGAATTTTGTGTGAAAATGAGAGGTTTTTAATAGTAGCTTGACTTCTAATGAGTGCTTTTGTAATATTCTAAACCAACAATTCATATGGTACCAAAACACATGATTTTCAAGGTAATTAACTTGTCCTTTAAGGATTGAGTATACCTCCTTCTCCTTATGACAATTGTACCATACTATCAATTGACAAAGTGACTTTCCTTCCACATCATCACAACTTCTTATTACAAGGCTTGAATAGACAACATCATCGCAACTTCTTATTATAGAGCTTGAATAGACACAAAACTTAGATGTGTGAAGGGTAGGGTCTAATTTCATTGTTTTAGCTTATCTCACTAACAAAGGTGGTGAATTGCAATGAGCAATCATATCTTCTTTAGGACAAAGACTGAATTAATACATACCTAGTCACCAAGTCATTTACATGACTTATTAAAAAGCTTGAATTGACATAGTGACTTTCCTTCCACAATATTACAACTTCTTATACAAAGCTTGAATCGATGCAATGACTTTCCTTTCACACCACCACAACTTCTTATTACAAAACTTGGTTGTGTGAAGCATTGCAACTGATTTCATTGACTTGGCTTGTTCTACGACTAAGAAAGGTTGTGAATTGCAAGAAGCAATTATATCTTCTTTAGGACAAAGACTGACTTAACTCATGCCCCTGGTCAGCAAGTCATTTCCATTGCGCGCCTGTCTTTAACTCAACCGTCTTCCGTCAAGTCTGAGGCATACGTCTGCCAACCGCAAGCTAGGCCATAACAGGGGGCTGGGCCCTTCATGGGGGCACATTGCAGTGCCCATTCTTTTCAATACTTTGAGTGATTCCTGAACGTGAGTGAGGACGGTGTGAGTTCAATTGCAGAAGGCTTACTTCGCAAGTGCGAAACCCAGCTAGTTTCCTTCGAGGGCAAGGCAATTGTTCAAATCCTAGACTAGGCCCTTCATGATATTCAAGCCCATGAAGAAATCAAGTAAAATTCACAAGCTTTATTCTTCTACTAATGGTACACATATACCTTTGAGGACCTCCCAGAAATCAAATATTTACCTTTTTCAGTGTAAAAAATAGCTTTCAATAGTTAACCTTCAATACTACTCGTTAAAAAATTAAAACATTCAAAGGAATTTAATTGCGTACACCAAAACAAGCATGAAATTTGGAAACAACCATATATGAGGGCCTTCAAAAACTTACAACTACCCGCAATGAAAATGAGATCTTATACAAATTTTGACATGTATGGCATGCACTTGGGCTTGAAGTGTGTTTCTTTAGTTCAAAGATTGAAATGAAAAAAAAAGCCTATAAGAAGAATTTGGTACAATTCAAATCCATCAAAGTATCCAAAAATGGCCATATTTTAATTTGTTTTTTGATCTTTTTAAATTAATAAAAATCAAGATGTTCATGTATTCATTTTTTTTATTGATTTCTAATCCCATAGTTTTGTAGTAGCCTACTATAATTAGTAGCACTGTCTGGTACTACAAAACATGATCATTGATTTTTTAGGGTTGCTAATGTATAAGCAGGGAGCGACAAGCAATGAGCATTGAATAGTGACTGTTTTTAAAAAATCTTATAAAAATTTTAAACCTCTTCACCATAAGATGCCTATATCCGTGGTTTAAGATAAACATTCATGGCTATAAATGAGTTTAAAGAGGATGAATGGATTTGGATGAATTTTTTATAGTTGATTTCGTTGAGCAAAATACATTTGTTGTTCATTGCATCGGATGATGAACATTTATTGAATGAGATTAAAAACTCAGTTGTTTAAGATAAAGATTGATGTCCAAGTACCTTGAATTTAAGGTAAAGAAGTAGCCAAAAGACCCTCCATTTATTAATTTGGGAATTTATTTAAACTGAAATTTCAAAATTATTTTCTTCAAAAGAAAATTTATATTGAAAAAATCATAAAAAAATCATAGCCTTTTTTTGAAATTTAGTAGATGGGTCTTCAAATTTGAAGAGCAATTTCTTGTTGCAAAAGGCACCCTTTCCATATTAATTTGGAGAAATTTTAATCTACTATTTTAAAAAGGAATTCAAAATCTTTTTTCAAGTTTTTTTCCATAAAAAAATGAATATATATTTTTAATTAGGGCTTCCTTGATTCCAAGGAGTCTTTGTTTGGTGCCAAAAGAAGTTGTTTGAGGGGTGTTTAAAGGTCTTAAGTTCTTTGAAAAGGTCCTTTTGCACCAATGGAAGGCTTTTTGGAGCCTCAAAGAAAGCTCCTCAGATTCCAAGGAGCCTTGAATTGAATAATTTTATTTATTTATAAATGTATATTTTTAAATTTAAAGAAAAAATTGAATTAAATTGTTGTTCAAATATCTTCTAAACTAATAAAGGGAAGGGCCTCTAACAACAAGAAATTGCTCTTCAAACGAAAGAGCCATTTATTGATTAAAAAAATGAAAAAAAAATTGAAAAAAAACTTTTGAAATTTTCTTTGAGATTTTTTTTACTAAAATTAAGTCTTCTTGAAAAATTCGTTTGAAATTTTTTTCTTGTAAATTGCAATTTAAATAACCTTCTAAATTAATAGAAAAAGGTCCTTTGGCAATAAAAAATGTTTCCTTGGATTCAATGAGCCATTTGCTAGTACTCAAAAGGATATCTTTCTTCTATTCATTGATTCTCATAGTATTTGGAATTATTTTTCAAATATTTCTAAAAATAAATGGATGACATGGATGAAATTCATTCATACATCACCTCAATGGTAGTACCTTTCATGTTGTAGAAGAGGTTAGGCTATCACTCTTGGCCTTGCCTACAATATGTGAATACTAAATAACTATCTTAAATTAATTTTTTTGCAATAAATTAATTTTTTGAATATTTTATTTTTGATAATTTTTATTTTGATAATTTTGACATTAATATTTTTGAATCTAACATCACTATTTATGACTTTAATATGTCTATTTTTAATAAAAAAAAATATTAGAGAGCGTTCAAGTCTAAATGCTTGTTGTACTATACTCATTACTTGTCACTCCCTAGTTACACTCTAGTGTCATTAATTCATTTTGATGATTTTTAAATTTCATTTCAAGAGATTTTTATGATTTTTTGAATTCATTTCCATAATTTTTATTGCACTCCTTTTGCATAGTAAAAGCAGTGATGGTAGTCTTATGGCCAAAAAAAATTTCTTTAGGAAAAAGATTAGTTTTTTCTTGCAATGATCTTTATGCATTTTTGTACCTAAATTTGAAATTTCATGTACATTAAAAATAGTAATTGAAAAAATTCTAGTTAGAAAAGTTTTTTTTATTTAGCAAAAAATAAAAAATAATTTTTAAACGATACAATCTAGGTCCATCACGCCCCAAAGAAAAAGATTGGTAACTCATTTTGTTGGGGCAACAATATACTTAGTGTCCAGGCATGAACACAAATGATAGTTTGGTATGAAAGGATTCAAGTATAAGGCGCAAATAGATTCAAGTATAGATGTGACAACTTATGGTATAGACACAAACTATGGGCAAAAATTGAGGGGATATGAATGGATTCATGTATGGGCATGAACAATGGTTGGAATCAATGTGTCGTTTGAATTTGTTTGTTGGAGTGATTTTTTTAGGGCATGAGTGGATTACTAAGGAGTAGAAAATTACTTAAGAAGTGGGCAATAAATAATGTACATGGATGGGGATGTTGTATATTTTGCATTCAAACTCAAGATTTTCATTTTTTTCTCTATTTAGTGTAAAAAACTAAAATTGGGTACTATGCCAACTTACATTGGAGGGATATGAAGACACTCTTTCATAATAAAATGAATTTATATATAGACTTTTCATCTAATTAATTATAATAGAATATTATACATTCTAAAACAATTTAGGCATGATAGGTTTACAATCCAAAGCTTTCTTTGGCAAACATCAAAACATTTCTCTATCCTATAATGGTATTCATTTACAAAATTACAAGTGTACATTGACTATTAAATCTACTAGTTACAATTATATTTTTTATAGTTTCATTCACAAATCGATTCTTCAAATTAGAGTAGTTTTTATCAATGAAGCCTAATGGAAAAAAATGACAATCATTTAAAATCAATCCAAATCCAAAAGTGGATTAATAAAATAAAATCTTACTCTCTTGGAGCATTTTAGATTGGTATTTGGTAGTTTATAAAAAACTATAAAGACCGTTTACAATCAATGATGCTCCTATATGAGCATAGAAATGCAAGCATATAAACCGTGAGCTTAGGTTTAAGTAATACACTAAAATCATTCAAGGTGCTTATAGTATAAATACCTATAATTTAGGTTTTTACAAGATAGGTATTTTATAATCGTCGAAGGTTTCTATAATAGACACCTATAACATAAGTGTCTAGATTCAAAAGCTTATGTTTTCATGATTCTAGGCTTAAATATTAGAACCCCTAGTATCGTAAGCTACCAAAAGAAAAACTTGTTATCAAATTGAATTAAAATATGACAATATAATTATATTTTAAAAACCAATGTTATGAATTCAAAGCCAAGATATCTCCAAAGAGACATTGTCAAAAATAGAATGCCATAGAATTTGACTTTTTATATTCCATGACCTTCTACAAATCTAGAAACTAAAATTTTAAAGTATGCAAGTGAATGCAAAAAATAATTGTGCCTTTTTTCTTGTCCCTTTGACTTTAAATGAGTGTTTTTTTGTCATAACTTTTGCTTGTATGTCAATTCATATGAAATTTGAAATGAATGTAAATATATTAGTTGTAGACATTGAATAATTTTTTTAACTATTTCAAAATTAGTTTATTATTTTTAAACAACCTCTAGTGGGATGTCATATTAGAAGATCCTATTTCTAGTACTAAATTTGACTAAAAGATGAGAATTTAAAGATGAAAATTGGGATGCAAGGATATCTACTAAAATGGTATTCAAGCCCATGAAGAAATTTTTTAAAGATAATATAGTATGCACCTTCCATATATACTCAATGTGTACTACCTTGACTACCTTTGCGTAAGTGCAAAGAACACAAATTTTTTTCCTCAAAGATGCAAATGGTTGAGAAAGAGTCAAAAAGGAACACTAAATCCTTAACTTGAAGTTAGACAAAATGGAATAAAATAATTTTATTTTTTTGAAATTTTGACTATTCTTTAAAAATTAAACATCAAAATATCAATTTTCTTGGCATTTTACATTGCTCTTTTTTTGAACATAACTATTAGAGATAAATTTTTCTTGGTATAAATTTTATAAAGTAATATACTATTTTGAATGCTTTACAAACTATCCATATTTCATTTTTAGAATTTATATTTCAAAAGTCATAGTACTCACTAAATATGTCATTATGAGACAAAAATGGTAATTGTTTTCTGCAATATATGTATCCAATATATACCCAATATGTGAAGATTTAAGTGGTGTATGCTATCTTTTGACAATGTTGCCACTTAAAGTAATTGCCTCTATATCGTGCCTATAAATTTCAACCATCACACCCAACCATTGCGTCTATATAAATATATCTTTGTCCCAATTATTTATACCCCACATTCACGCCCATTCAGTTTGCATCTACATTCATTTCAGTGCTATGTCACAAATGGAAACCATGTGTCATTGAACATGGATAAGGAAAATCCATATTGAACTTTTCACCTTTTCAAAATGTCAACATATAATCAACAAGAGACACCTAGATAGAAGGCATTTCTACTAGATGGATGGATAGGCCATTGGAACACCTTTTAACAATGTACTTCAAAAAACAAATTTAGTAATGAAAATGATTGAGTGTGAGTTTGAATTCAACTAATGATATGAATTTTGAGAAGTCCCGCTTATCATCTGATCTATAGTTCAAAACAAGTCTAAGAGTTTTTACAATAATTTGAAGACAATTGAATCAATGACTAAAACAACAAGCAAATCTTGTGTGTATATTCATCCAAACTTTTCTAAATCACCTACACTCAATTGATTTCCACAATAAGATAATCCATTAGTGAAAATTTACCACCTTTCTAAGTTATAAGTACCATGTTTTTTAATCTTTTCTTAATTTCTATTAATAGAAACATCACTTTTTTACAATTGTCAATGACACATTGCTTATTCATTGTAGAATAGTTTGAATATTGTATGAATTAAGAGAGTCTCACTAAATCCTTCTAACTTTTTTTACAACAAATAATGATTGATATTACAAGACAAAGGGAATCATTTTAGAGATTTTTATATGAAAATAATTGCAAAGGTTTCAAATTAAAGATTTTAATATGATATAATATAGTTTTCAAAAATACATAAACAAATAGTTATTAAAATGAATATGTTGTCACATTTAAAAAATATATAAAAGTATGCTTTCAAAATAAACTTGAAAATTATAATTTAGTCCATGTTCTAAACAAGATATAATTCCTTCGTACAATCCACAACCTTTTTTAGTCATAGACAAGCCAAAATATTAATATTAGACGTGACCCTTCACACAACTAAGTTTTGTAGTGAAAAGTTGTAACAATGTAGAAGGAAAGTCACTTCGTCAATTGATAGTATGAAACTATTGTTATAAAGAAAAGAAGTTATACTTAAAGTTTTCCTTTGTTTCAAATTGCTTTCAAGAAGAAGAAATAATGCCAACCAATTGCTTTTACTACTAAAATTTGTGCAAGATTTCTCATCCAACATGTTGTGATTTTATAGTAGTAGTGAAGGAATACAATTGGAAAAGGTACAATTTGGGGTAATATAACATTTCTTAAGAAAACATTTTTCACACTCATAGGACAAAGTGAAAGATAGTCCATACTTTCTTAGCAATTGTTCTCTTAATCATCTTGTACCTTTTCCAATTGTGTCCCAAAATAACCTAAAAATATGTATAAAAGTGTAATATGTTGGATTAAATGGCTTGTACAAATTTTGATAGTGAAAGCAATTGGTTGGAGTTATTTCTTCTTCTTGAAAGCAATTTGAAACAAAGGAAAACTTTTAATTAAACCATAAATGATGTGGGTGACATTCTTGGTTGATGAATGCCAAAAAATCTCTCCATGCAAGACAAAAGTGCAATTATTCATCTTTAGAATTTTGTGTGAAAACAAGAGATTCTTTATAGTAGCTTGACTTCTAAAGAGTGCTTTTGTAATCTTTTAAACCAACAATTCATATAGTTCCAAAAGACATGATTTTCAAGGTAACCAACTCGTCTTTTAAGGATAAAGTATACCTCCCTTTCTTCAAGACAATGGTACCATGCTATCAATTGATGGAGTGACTTTCTTTCCACATCATCAAAATTTATTATTACAAGGCTTGAATCAAGGCAATGACTTTCCTTCCACACCATCACAACTTCTTATTACAAAGTTTGAATCGGCACAATGGCTTTCCTTTCACATCATTACAATTTCTTATTACAAAACTTGGATGTGTAATGGGTCGCAACTAATTTCATTGTTTTGGCTTGTCTGCGTCTCAGAAAGCCTGTGAATTGCAGGGAGCAATCATATCTTCTTTAGGACAAAGATTGAGTTAACACATGCCTAGTCACCAAGTCATTTAACATAACTTCTTATTACAAAGTTTGAATGGACACAATGATTTTCCTTCCACATCATCCCAACTTCTTATTACAAAACTTGGTTGTGTGAAGTGTCGCATTGGATTTCATTGGCTTGGCTTGTTCTACGACTAAGAAAGGTTGTGAATTGCAGTGAGCAGTCATATCTTCTTTAGGACAAAGACTGACTTAACTCATGCCCCTGGTCAGCAAGTCATTTCCATTGCGCGCCTGTCTTTAACTCAACAGTCTCCCGTCAAGTCTGAGGCATACGTCTGCCAACCGCAAGCTAGGCCATAACAGGGGGCTGGGCCCTTCATGGGGGCACATTGCAGTGCTCATTCATTTCAATACCTTGAGCGATTCCTGAACGTGAGTGAGGACGGTGTGAGTTCAATTGCAGAAGGCTTACTTCGCAAGTGCGAAACCCAGCTAGTTTCCTTCGAGGGTAAGGCAACTGTTCAAATCCCAGCGGCTATGCGTTTCTTAATCAATTGCTGTCTGCATTCCATGAAACGCAGGAATTCGATCGCTCTAGTGAATTGACAGAACTCGTAACCTTTTGTCTATCTCGTTGCGGTTGCTGGAAGAAAAACTCTTGCAGCCTTTGCAGCTTCTTCGAGAACGGCCATGGCGCAGCCTCCAGCAGTAGGAACTTCAGAGGGCAAAGGAAAGAAACGAAAATGTGATCTGGACACCGACACTCTGGAATGCCCCAACTGCTTGCAACCCTTTTCCATACCGGTGTACCAGGTAAGAACTTCTCGGACTGTAACCCTTTCGTTTGAAGTGCCAAACTAGATCCATTGGCACCCAATTGGTGGTCGTATGCTTCAGTGGACGTATCTTCGGATGGCACATTGAAGAATGGAAGGCGAGGTCTGCGCTCCATAGAAATCAATCGGCATGGGTGCTCTTTTTCTTCTTCCTGAGCTTGGCTTGCACATTGGCAACATTTAACATTCAGAGGGGAGTGTCAAGCACGCGAAGGTAGCAACCGGTTGTTCGGTTTCCTTTGCATTCTTAAGGGGCTTCCTAGTTTTTAGGAGTTTCATTTGTGCTAATGCGGTACGTTCACAGCTGATTGATATTCTGCTCTTAAACCCTACGAGACCAAATTAGACCTAGCCCGCAAGTTTTTTTAATCACATTTGAGTAAGTCATATGAAGTCCCTATTTTTGATCAGTTTGATTTAATTTTGGACCATATACTTGCCATGTTTTTCTCCCATTACAATCCGTCAATTTGGTTTTATTATAGCCACGAACTCTTGGTCTTCTAGCCCTGGGCTAAGTACATATGTTTTTGTCGTTGAAGGTTTTGATCAATTAAGTTGTGGCTTCGTCAGAAACTATGACCAAGGAAACGTCCGCAGTACTGAAGCTGATTATAGTGCGGTTGTGAAATCGCAGTGCGGGAATGGTCACAGCACTTGCTCTGACTGTCGCACGAAGCTTCCCAAGGGCTGTCCGACATGCTTCCAACCTGTTGGTCTGACCAGAAACGCGGCCATTGAGAAAGTTATTCAGTCTTTGCAGGTAGCCTGTAAGCATGCTCTCCATGGGTGCACCACAAAGCTCAAGTACAGCGACAGAGACGAGATCGAAGAGCACGAGAACAAGCTCTGTGAGTATCGGCCTCTGCAGTGCCCATTGCAAGCTCCGAAGCAATGCCTGCACATCGGTCCCGGGGTTACAATCCCCTCGCACCTGGCGGAGAAGCATGGCATCAAAATCATAGAATCAGGTCTTGGATCAGGCCGATCCACATGTTTTACGATGAAAGCCACATGTCCAATGACGTTGTTGAAAACGGAGAAGGCATGGCTAATTGTGAACTGCTGGACTGGCCTCCACAATTTCGGTTCGTACGCCTTTTGCACTGTGTTCGGAAGCTCCAAGGTGAAAATTTTGCACAAACTCTCGCTGGAGGGCGTTAAGCTCGGAATGGAGGAAAAAAGATATCTCACGTACACCTGTATGCAGGCTGTAGCCCAGAGTCATAGTGATCTGGACTTCGAGAGCATCACTCTGGCAGACATTCTGGTTGGATCTTACATCAATATTCCTCACGAACAGCAGGAAGTGTCGGAGCTGGAGTTTGAATTCAAGGTCACTGTGTTTGAAACTATCATATCTTAAGTAGACCGTTGAATTCGGCACAGCAGCAAGCTGGTCAGGGGAAAATTTAACTTGCTGTTGATTAGTTTCGTTTTGAGTTTCCCTTGAGGAAAGGACTGAACTTTAATTTGACCCTGTCTGACCTCGTTTTTGAGTTTAGATCATTTGAGGCATTGGTGATGTCTGGGAGGCATGATTCGTAAGAGATGGCCATCATATTTTGTTTGTGATTCATATCAACAAGTCACGATTTTAATCCATCTACAGGCACCCAAGGTGTTCAACACACTTTCAAGTTGAACGAGAAAATAATGCTTCCACAATCAGAGGATAGACTTACGTACTTTAGAGTACTGTACTCAAAGACTTGAGAGTCTTCGACCCATATGATAGTCCTACTTCAGAATCAATGTGTGACTCCTCCACAAACTCAACATATTCAGTATTTTCAATTAATTTGTCGCCTTTGTTCACGTAACTTCTAAGCTTGGTTGCGAAAGGACAGCCCATAGAAGGAGATCACAAAATTAGATGTCCATCCTACCTTAAGAGAAAGTCAGTAATCCACTTGAACCCATATGCCTGGCGTTACCAGCTGTGAGAGATGATATTTAAGAGATTGAGGTGAGTACACGAGTGTATGGGAGTCATTTATGCGTAATCAGTTTGCTCACTTGACGTTGCTTGAGAATGTAGCAACAAAAGGTTCCAGAACAGAAGGTTGTGAATGATACGATCAAACTCTGTGATTACATTTGCTACAGGAGACCTGTAGAGTGTGGGTACTTTCTTTGAGGAATTCCTGAAATTTTTTTAAAGTGCAAAGTTGACAACATATTTTAAATAGAGAATGACATGGAAATTTGGGATATGGTACTCCGTTTGATGTTCTACAATTCAAATTACTCGTATAATGAATTTTTCAGATTTTCTAAGGTTAGCATGTTTTGAATCTCAAACAATGTTTGGGGAGAACTACTAGTTAGTTCATTGCTAGCCACAACCTTTTGGAAAATAACCAATTGGAATGTAAAAATGGAGGATCCAATATCAAGCAAAAAATTGTTTCGAATTATTTATAGCCACTTGCCAATCCAAATTGTTTTATACAAGGTGGGTATTGCTTTAGGGTTAGCTAGTGAGAGACTAAGAGTGCTTGGATAAGGAAGGTGACTATTTCTTTTTGGCTGAATGTGGCAACTTACGTCTACTTTGTCATTAGTGTCTATCTAATGTAATAAAATTTGGAATTTAATTACAAAATTGTCATGCCTTTGAAAGAAGAGGATTGTACTATTGTCGCCATTGCAAATTTGAAGTTGAAAAAAAGTGATTGGTAAAAATTTGATACTAGTAGAAATGAATCAAGAGATTTTTAGAAGGAGAAGATGCAACCAACAATATTAGAAAAAATCCTGATTTGTACAAAGAGCAAACAAATTATTAGGGCAATTTCGAAAACTTTCCTTATGTTGATCTCAAATCTTCATTAAAAATCTGAAAATTTAATAATATAAGACATGACTAATAAAAAACATGTGGCCTGGGCTTTGAAAAATAAAATAAAACTTTTATTTACATATAACAAAAAAAAGAAGATAGGTGCAGTACAATAATACTTCACTTTGATCTAATTACAAAATATTGTAACTTTGTAACTTTGTAAAATTAATATTCTATGAATTGATAGAATAAGTCAATATGTCACTAGGTTACAATTGATGAAACATGTGTCTAGAATTGTGCATCGGGCATAGGAAAATGAAAAACATTCATTCTACATGGGTGCTTTCTATATACCCTTGGATTCAATAATGTAAAGATTCTCCATCTTGAGGTTGCGGAGGGCCCTCCTTTGCCAAAGGCCAATTACTAATTTACTATGTCTACTATCCTAAAAACACCTAAAAATAGACATGTAGGAATAGTATCTCATAAATCAAAATAGAAGTCGTTGGACAACTATAATACCTTAAAAAGAATTTTTCTACACAAGTGCTTTTTACATATCTTTGAGTTTAATAATAATAAGATTGTTATTATCTTGTAGTTGAAAAGGGCCTTCTTTTCCCAAAGGCCAATCATCACAAAAGCTAGCCTGAGTACACCTATAAAATACACATATAGGAAATATCATCTCATGAGTCAAAAAAAAATAATGACATGCCTATAGGATCAATAATGTAAAGATTGTTGCTATCTTGTGGTTAAGGAGGGCCATCTTTTTCCAAAGACCAATTACCACAAATAATAGTCTCAACACACCTAAAAATACACATGGACTACAAGAAACTAGGGGTAGACATGATTGCAAAAAATCATGACTGCCTAAAAGTCATTCTTAACAACAATGACTTAAAATTGACTTGGGGTCTTGGAGTCATAGTGGACAAGTCATTTAAAATGACTTGTTTACTTCATTATCGCCAATGACTGTACCGTGGATGTATAAATGGATGAGAAACAATTATCATTGAATTGATAAAGAAAGTTCAACGTAAAGAAATAGTTGTTGTGTTGCCACACAGAAAGAGCTTTGTCCTTTCATCCTTCATGGCCACTCATTTGCAAGTCATTTTGAAGTTACAAGAGACCCATTACAAATTTGACATTGACAACCATGTCAAAAGTCATTATGTAGTCATGTAGAAGTTGCAATGGAGTGGCAAAGCATTCCATAGTTATTATGAAGTGACATAGATTTAGGATTCAAGTCACTCCTCTAAGACATAGGAAGTCATTTTCTTATAATTTTTAAGTTGTTGCAATGTATGCAAAAACAAGTGTAATGACAATTACACAGGGGATAGTCATTCTATAGTTGTATATAAATACGTATGAAGTTTTACAACAATACAACATATACAATACACCATACATAATAAACCATATTTGGAAACTATGTTGCATGGCTTTTGAAGCCACTTAGTATGTGAGTTTGAAGAGATGAAATAACAAGTTTTTTATACAAGTAAGGTGGGAGGAGGGAAGACAAACTACATGGAATATGTAAAATCCAAAAATTGTATTACAAGAAATATTTCAGATCTCATTTAGGAATAGTAAATTAATTGTTTTAAAAAAATTGAATTGAGAAAAGTTGAAAAATCAATCTTACTTTAACTCTAGGAATTTGTTTTAAATTTTGAACCTCAAATCAAAAGTTGTGGACAAATTTGAGAAATGGATTGGAAAGGATGTTTTCTTTTACATTTTTATAATATATTTTCTAAATCTAGTAGTGAAGAAGATATGATGTAGTTATTTTGGCATCATTACCCTAGTGCAATACTATAATGCAACTTCCACTTGGCTAGATCTAGTCATGTAGAAGTCATAGCTGGCTCTAATTGAATTAGTATCATAGAAAGTCATTGTTGAGAATGTTTTAGCTACTTTTTGCAACCTAGTTTTGGGGGTAGGCTTAATAATATATACCAAATAAACCAAAAATTAAATAGTTTAGTAGAAATGTTTTATTTTCATTAGAATAGAAAAAAATGAAAACAAAATAGAAAAAATTTGAAAAAATTAAGAAGATAAAGAAGCATTGAATAAAGAAAGAAGATGAAGAAAAAATTACAATCATAAAGAGAACTTGTTGGCTTTAAAAAAATACTCAAGTGGAATAGGGGACTACCACAGGCCACGGACATATATACTTGTACTTCTTCTTATTATGTGTAGCCATGAAGTTGTAGCGTATTTGTGCCACAATCGATGTATGTAAAGTGGTATATTGAACAAAAGCACAAAGGGCCACAAAGCAATGTTGGAGTTGATATTTAGTAATTTATGACTTTAGCATAGTCATTGTGAAGTCATTTGGAAGTCATTCTTCAGTAGAAGCTCAGAGGCAATGCAGTCAAGAATATGAGGCAAAAGTTTCACTTCTTGTTTGTCATTATTAGCATTATAATACTTCACTATATATGTGTGGAGTTCATAATAAGTCAAAAATTAAACCATTTGAACCTTCAAAAGTTATTTCATGACAAGGGTCCCATTTGGCTAAAATTCTTACTCCCATTTTTGTGAGAAATGGAAGAAATCATTCAAGAGACCCTAAAGCCCAAAACAATATTTTTGAAGAACGAGTAACTTAGTTGCTGATAAATCTTATCTGTTAAAAGTTTATGTATTTGCCATAAATGTTCTCAAAAGTTTATTTTGTGGTGCCTGGATGGAAGTACTGGATAATATTGTATGAATGCCGAACAAAGCATTGAAACGCGCCGGGCAACAAATGAAAACTGCTATGTTACACGCTACACAATGCTGGAATACTTGATGGTCAATTCCCTTGACTAGAAAAATTTAAGAATGCGGTAATAGATTGGTTTGTCAAAATCGCCTTGTTTCAATGAGATTGATGTTTGCACCACTGCTGGTAGAAAGGTTCATAAACTACTCACTCGGTCCTTAAAATAGAAACTCTGCATCTAATCAGATGATGAATATTGCCCAAAAAGCCCATTTTTGAAATACTGTATGTGAAGGTCCGATTCGGCATTTTGGTACCAAAATTGATTTTCCACGTCAGATTCTCAGGAGTCCATGATGTAAGCCGGAGTTGTAAGCCACTGCAAATTCTTTCTATACAAAGTTGCACATGCTGCTCGGGAACCACCTGCCCAGCAAACATGCTAGTACAACTTCAAAATGAAGCGTGTCAAAATGATCAAACATCTCCAGAACAAGAAGTCTTCAGAAAATGTGCTTAATTGAAATGAAAATTTGACAATGTGTATAAGAATATGATATTCACAACCCAGCCTTAATCTTCCTGCTGCCTCACGGGCTTTCTCTTGGGCAGCTCCATCAGCATTAGACTGTGCAAGCAAGCCAATTAATTGAAGGACATTCAAGATTGAAGTGGAAGATCTGAAAGGAATTGATTCCATCTTCTGTGTTGAAGTCTACCAATTACCAATTACCAAGAGCAAGTCATCTATTCAGACACCCGGATGTCATTTGATTAGCATGACTTCGCAACGTCCTGTCATGGCCACTCTTGACTCATCCTTGAAACGAAATGGAATTGTTAAATTTGGACTTGTTAACCATCCTTTTAATAATGATGGATTGCATCAACGGGTGTGGAAGATCTTATATACATATGGTAGAGATAAAAATTTGAGTGAATTACATATCAAAAGCATACACGGGAATACAAGTTGAGTATGTATCACACCTGAGGCGGTACTTAAGCGGCTAAGGGTAAGTCGAGAGGTGAGTATATATTGCGACCGAAGTAGTCCGGAGACTTAAGAAGATCATTCTAGGCCTTTTCAATCCTTGAATTCAGACACAGATTCCACGGCCATTCATTTTGGTTTCCTCATCGAACAACACTCAAACAGGCATGTCTAGATCTCTCCTCGCATTGGGCTCCTCCTCCGAACGTGGAGCTGCCGATGCGAATGCCGCAGTGTCGGACCACTCCAGCATGCCATCATCCCAGCTATGTTCCACCTCGTCCGCTGTTGGCAAGTGATCGAATCACCAACGCTCCCTGGGTGTCGAACGCTGGAAACATGTTGGCGTCCTTCTCAACATGGTGGAGCACACGGGGCATGGCTTGGCCTGGTCTTGCAGGAATTGGTACACGCAGGGGCGCAGGGCCAGCAGAAACAATGGCCGCAGGCCGTCAACACGGGTTTGGTCAGGGGGTCTAGCGAACACAGATTGCACGCCTCGAACTGCACCTCCGACAACTGATCATGCACAAACGAAGCTCCAGGACTCCATGATCCTGTGATGGCCGCAAACCTCAGCTGGCTCAAGAGCGCACACAGTGCGAGCCTATAAGTTCCTGCTAGCAAGGTACACAATCCTGTGCTCCAACCCCTTCAATATATTCACTCCCGTTGGGCGATCTAAAGCTCAGTCTAAAGAAAACCCACTCTCGAGCTTGTGCCAGTGGTCGCACCACATGCCTGTACCCTGGAATTTCACAACAAAGAATAAGAGAATTATTCATCATAAACGATCGATGTATTCGCAAGTGCATCAAGATCTACTTCTGATATTACTATTAATTAAAAATTCTAATGGTGAATGTCGACAACAACTCCTCAAGCTAGGTTCACCAGCAGAATCGTCGGTCAAACTCCAAAATCACCAGGCATGGCGGTCAGGAAAGTGATGAGTGGTTTAAACCTCTCTAGGTCCGGTTCAATTTTGGTTCTTACGTGACCTCTTCAATCGTCTGGAACCACTGAATCGAATTGACCAAATGAACTTAAGCTCCCTTGCTGTTTGCTAAAGTGTTCCAATCCCCGGCCTTGTGAACTTATTGGTGGAAATTGCGGCTGTGAGGCAATGTTGACATGAAATCTTCTCGCATCTGGTTGCAATTTACCTTGCGAACAGAGCTTTGAGGCCGGTCAGCAAGTTAATTGGATCAAGTATGAACGCCGTCCCCGAGGATTCTATTGTGATTGATCAATTTGCTCAGTCGGAGGCGACCAGCTGTATTAGAGTGTACTCCAGGTTCAAAGTATTCAAGTCGTTATCAGGTCATTTAATAAATTTTCAATTTCCAGTAACGTCCTGATAGCGGAGATCTATCCTTCTTTCAGCTACCTGCAACGACAATTTCGTTAAATGAGCGGTGTTCCGTTACTTCGGCACTTTTGAGAACACCCGTTCTGAAACAAGAATCAGCCATACTTTTCCAAGATTTCAAAATGACTGCTGATGGAATGATCAAGTGCATACAGCTGCATATCAGCTCCTTCCGTTCATTCTTTTGGATTTCTTATGTTTTGCATGCAGAATGCCAAGAAGAATCATGGACTGCGGCTTCCAGTCGGGTGCCATTGAACTGCCAATCATCCCTTGATGTATCATTCACAGAACTTACAATCATTTTTTTTTATTGCAGTCTAATCTGTTTGTTTAGCGTGATGCAGAGCACCAGATTTTTGTCATTCAAGCTTAAAAAATAAAGTAGCCAAGATTTCTATACCTTTACATTTCCAGAAGGCCACTGCAATCCCGGGTACACAACTTCCCGCATAATATATTATATATGGTCCTCGTTACAATCATTCACTTATAATGCATTTTAGTTCAATTTCAAGGGATATAATTTCTGTTAATGTAGAAACTCTTATAGCAGTTGTAGCCCTTTTAACAAGGGATTTTCAAATGTAATTAACCACCATTTTCTCATTAAAATGGTGGTACTCCATTAAAATGGAGAGGAAGGAAAAGGATAAAAAAAAAATTGAAAATGGACAATTTTGTTAAATTAGCATGATTTAGGGTGCCATAAATTGTGTTTCATCTACAAAAAGCTCTAAAGTCTAAAAGACTAGGACCTATATAGATTTTATAACACACAATCTTCAAATGTAAAAGTGCAAAGGTTGTGGAAAATTGAAAATCTGCCTATTTAACAAAATTAATATTGAAAGAAAGAAATGAATAGAAAAATGGTATATGAAATATTGCCATTTTAATTAAATTTTCAATAAATATAAAGATGAAGATAATAATTTTTTATTTTTGAGGATAATAATAGCATTAAAATTCAAATTATATAATTTTTTCATTACATATAGTATGTGTAAAGCTATCCAACTTGGGGGACTTATTAATAAAAATTTAAGATACTAAAAAATTAATTCATGATTTATAGTACCATTATAGTTCTTTTCTTATTTAGATTGGTGTAGCTTAAAGACCTACTCACATTAAATCCTATAATTAATTTTAATTGTATATTTATATCTAGTAGAGAAGATCAACATTTCTTGTTTAATAATTAATTAAAACTGAAAAAAAGGATTTGATAGATGCTTAAAAATAAAATAATTCACAAAATTATGAAAATTATAAAAAATTATAATATCTTTGTTTTCTATTTAAATTTTTTTTTTTTTTGCCAAACTTGACCAACAAATTTGGTAGTAATTACTTAAGTGATGTGAATTGTATAGGAACTACTTGATTCTATCAATGTACCAACCATCCAAAGTGCTCACATTATTCATGATCTACTCCACTATTCCACATCCATCACTATCCATTTATTTTTTAGAAGTAACAAAATGATCAAACTTTCTACAAATGCACGGTGTTGAATTTGAGCATGATTGAAGGTTTATATTTGTTCATGATGTCCAAATGAAAGATACTAATTGTTGAGTTATCAATCTACAATGATGTATAACTTACCATAGTCTTGAACATAATTTGTATGCAAATAGTCAATTGTACGACTTACCATAGTTTTTCAAGAACATAATTTGTATTCAAATAGTCAATTAAGATACAATATAAAAGGGTTGATTTACCTTTCACCTATCCTATTTACTGATCTTAGTTCTAAGAGTCAGTTTGTGGACTGGCCTTGGTAGGCCTTTGCAAATAATCTACCATTTTCACAAATATGAGTATATGACCAATTAACCATATGTGTCCCTAAAACAAAACAAGTTCTTCACTTTCTTATTGCAAATTTCTAAGTATCGTTAAACTCTACAACCCAGCCATTGCTCAGCCTGAATAAAACTTAAACCAAATTACATGAAGTTCTCATGGACCAAAATTCATTAAAGAAGGTCCTCCGTCGGGCACATATCTGGAGCCACAGAACTGGATACACCCTGATGACCCCATCCACACCCTCTTCAGCTTAATTGCACTTCAGCCTGCAGGCACGTCTGTTTCCATGTCAGCTAAGTGTAGCAATGCATCCCCTTCAGCTGGCCAGTTTCTTTTCATCAGAGTTATAAACGAGCTTCTGCTCGTCAATTTGTGGAAGGAAAATCTGCTCCGTTGCAAGAACTCCATCTGCTGCTCGAATGGAAAAGTCAGAAACAAATCTTCTACAGCTTGTGCAAACCCCCAAGTAACAAGGATGTCATTCTGCGTGCTGGGCTCATGATAAAGGTAGACATACTTCCACCTCTCGAACAGTAACACTCGATCTTGAAGTCTCAACAGCAGACGTCCAGCGACCACCTCTCGGAAAATCAATATCACAAGTTTAGCAAATCGTACTGTAACTGGTCTTATGGAATCCACAACCTGGGCTGCAAGAATCATTGAATAAAAACTCTCCAAATGTAGCAAGCACTCGATTACTTCTTCAGCCACTTGTACCTTCAGTAAAAGCTCGAGTGCCCAACAGAGTGCCTGCAGTTTTCCTTCAAAGCCAGGAACTCTCTCAACGTTCATGCGCGCCCACCTCGTTCCCTGCGAGAGGTTATGAAATGTGGCATGCTTACGACAGTCTTCATGGAAACTCTCCAGCATTTTCTTCACCTCCGAGCTGACAATCGTGGCCACGTCGTTCTCAAATGGAGAATCGATTCCAATGCTACTGAACAAGTCCTCGAACAAAGATCGAGCACTCAGGAAGCTCTCTCTATCTACACTTCCGCTTTGGGGACACAAAGCAGTACGTATGCTGTGCGCAATCTGGTAGCTTAACAATTTCTTACGATGATCCTCGTTGCCATGTTCACCGAGCTGCAACCGCGCCACCAGATCATCGGCATGGGTTTGGGGAAAATCTGGGAATAATGAGAATTGTCGAATCCTGAGCTCATCCTGCTCAGACCAAAGTATGGTTGACAAATATCGACAAGTGGAGTTCATCAACTCGAGAAACTCGATCTGAGAAGCGACTCGCAGAAGTTGCAGACTCGATTTGACGTCTTCGAAGTTTTCGCGGAGAGGCGTGTACATGCGGGAAAAGCAATCTATGTAGGATGCCACTTGCAACCCGTGGATGAGCTCCAGATTGAATTCCCTGGAAGCTGATGCATCTGGATGTCTCCGTCTTTTGCATAAGCGCACTTGAAAGTACTTGCTGTGTTTCTTCAACCGAGTGGAATGCACCTTCAAGACTGCCAAGGGCTCTCGGCTGCTAAGGTCGGCGACTTGCTGTTGGTTGTTTCGGTTGGGGACCAGGCGAATGGAAACATCTTGATCTGCGTTTATGTCGCCACACCACACTGTCATCGGCACTTGGTGCTCAGGCTCCATTTGTGAGGGTTTTGGACTTAACCTGGATACATGTCGCATTGACACATGGATGTGATCACACGTTTTGTATTGGAGCTACATAGCTACATTTTCTTAGTTAAGCTTGAAAATGAAGAACTATGTGAAAAATCAGGTTTTGAATTTCAAAATGCCCATGGGGTCTGCAAATGAATATCCTTTAAGGGTTAACTAAAAAGTATCGATGTCTGCACTTGAAGCACCTACCTTATCGTCCTATTCATTCAAAAGACTAACCTTCGAGGGATTTGCAAATTTTTCAGACGCCTATCTGGAGCCTAAATTTGTAGTCTGGTTCATGATTTTTGCAGCTAGCTCTAATCTGTGTAATCGAGGACACAATTTTGCACCTTTCAAACCCACACCCTGTTTTGATGAAGATATATGACCACGAATACACCAGAAGAACATATCATGATCGATCAGACCTGGACTAAATAACACCTATCACACATGAACTGAACAGCATGTTCCCGACTGAGTGTCTTCTAACTCGAGCACAAAAAGAAGGAAAAGTGGTATAACGAACCACGAGGTAACAAGTTTCTGTGGTGGTGAGCTTCAGGAGTCCAATCGGCCAAAGATCAACTGAAGGATCGACGCGTCTAAGTACCGAGGAAGAGAGAGAGTCACAGAGCTAAGGTGGGGTGATCTCCTAGTAACTTACTAGAGAGACTTGCGAGAGAGAGAACAGCAACAGACTTGAGTAAAAATGAAATGGATGAGGAGGGAGCGATCGAGCTTCTGCTCTTATTATACTCTCCAGTGGATTGATGTCCTCATACCGAGGCAACAAGTGTTCTTTGAGTCTGAAGTGCATTACAACCGAGGCAACAAGTGCGCTTAGGGTTTCAAAAGGATTACTAACGAGACTGTAACTCTAGTTTGAATTGAAGAGGTTTATTGTCTTGTAATTAATCTGAAGTGGATTACTGCCGAGGCAGCAAGTGCTACTTTGAGAATTAGTCAAGTTTGGAAAATGCCCTGGATGCAGAAGCCGGGGCACCCAAGCTAGCTTCAAAGTCTTGCTGATCAAACACTTCAAACCGGAGATCCAACATACATAGACACCGTCCACCGAGCTCGATGTATGCCCCAATTTGCAAATATATCATTCTCATGAATTGCATTCATACAAGGTTGACCTGAAGAAGAATCCGTTGGTTTCAGAATGATGCAACCTGGATGTGTATAGCAGTCAATCATCGTTAATATATCTGGAGTGAAGTACTCCAGCAAGGCCACAGGCCCACAGTACTATTTATGAATTTCATGCTTAACAAGCTGAGGTTAAAGCTGTTCAATTTTAACGAATATGAATGTTGTGCATTCAAGTGTGCTGAAATGCGGATTTGAATTGGACATCTGTACCTTAATCCATAAACGACACTGCGAACACTTTTTGGTTGATGATTGACAAAGAATCTCTCCTTGCAAGACAAAAGTGCAACTATTCATCCTCCAAATTTTGTGTGAAAAGGGAATGTCTTCTATAGTAGCTTAACTAGTTGACTTCCAATAAATGCTTTTCTAATTTTTTAATCTAGAAATTTCCACAGTACCAAAATAAAAGATTTGCAACAATGTAGTAGGGCAATTTTATGATAGGGGTTCTTTGTAAACACATATAAGAATAATTAGAGTTTAAAAAGATGACTTGAACATAGCCTTTTTAGGTTTGCTTGGACAAAATTGGCCTATGATTGACAATATATTGGGATTTTAGCTTTGAAGTCCAATCCCCTCCCACTTCAAATGTTATAAATTGCAACATTATTATCGAAACCACAAATAAACATGCTACCTTTTGAAATTGAAAATCCAACAATGGCTTTGCTAATTTTGACATTTCATTTTAATTATTGTTTGTATTGTCACTATTACTAGTGAGTGATCCTTTAATATTGATTACTGGTGCTCTACTTGAAATGAACTCTAAATTGAACTGTAAATGTCCAAAAAAAATATGTTTCTTAGCAAAGTTTGATGGTTTATTTCAACACAAAAGGTGATTTTTAATAAGTTAAAAGGAAACTTGAAAAGAAAAAATATTTCATCCAGTTACATACCTACTTATAATTCACAATTTGGGTTCACCCAATTGAAATCCAATAATAGTTTGGGAGGACCACCATATTGGTTCACTTCTTAGAAAATGGGAATTATAAACAATGACACAATGTGCATTAATTTACAAACTCAGAAGTATTAGTATTTCAAATTAAAATACAATTATCAATTAGGAAGTTTTTTGTTAGATAGAAATGGAAATATGGGGAGTTTAGGGCTTCCAATGAAAAGTTATGGACAAAATTAAGAGAAGAGTTTGAAGGGACATTTTTCAAGACATTTTTAAACATTTTCTATGAATTTTGTCTAGAACTTTTGATTGAAGGCTCAAACTCACAAATGGTTTTTTTGGAGATGAAGTTTATCTTGATTTCACACTTTCTCTTTGTTCAAAGTTTTTTGAAAAAAATTATTCTACAATGCCAAAATTAGGTTTAAAGTTCTACATTGAACACAATTCCTTTGTTTTAACAACAAGCGGTCAAGCTCTCACCTTTAAATTGTCTCATATCTTTTGAGGATTTATAACAAGCAACGAATTTTATTTTAGAAACAAATTCACCACCCTCATGTTACAATCGGATTCTCTTGGATGTTGTGCTATCCAGTTTGTATTAAAAGGTATTGTTGTTGTCACTAGGAAGGGAATCAACCACACCATTGAGAAAAATGTGAACTACAATATTATATATCAATTAGCAAATAGGGTTCTCTAGAATGTTGTGCTTTGCAATTTCTCTTGAAGGATATTATTGTTTTCACCGGAAAGGAATCAACCATGCTATTGAGAAAAAAATGTGAACTACAACATTACTTGTCAATTGGCAAATAGGATTTAATTCTTTTGGAAAGAAGGATGTGTTTATGATTCATTTTGTATTTTTGTAACAAGCTATGTTTTGGGGGTGGTATTTTTGGACAACCTAAGTTTGGGATTTTCTTTTCTTTTTTAGAACAAGGTAGTGTTTGGATTCATTTTGGATTTTTATAATAAGATAGCTTTAGGGTTTTTTTCATAACAAGCTAGGATTTAGAATCTTTCAATTTAGTAACAAGTTGGGTCTAGTGCATTCTTTTTTTATTTATAACAAGTGCATTCTTAATTTGTTATTTTTTGTTACAAGCTTTAACTTTGACAAAAAAAAATCACAAAAAATTGGATGCAACTTTAAAATGTGTTAATAAACTATCACCTTCAAAGATTTTCAATTTTGAAACTAATTAGCATCAAAATTCTCACAGGTGAAATACCTTGTTGCATAAGTTTGTATTGTAGTTGTCTGAGCTACATTTTGCTTGGCCACTAGTACATCCAATCCATATTTGGCCTACAAGTGGTAGAGACATGTCGTACTCAATGTGTACTAGGTAGTTCAATAGATGATTTGAAGTTGATTTCTCCTTTTTATATGGCTTGCTAAGTCATTTGGTATAGTATAGTACTATAGTTTTTGTATATTGAGTACCCAACATCCATTCGTAGTCACAAATTTCTTGCCAAAGCTTGTTATCCTCAAATTTCTTGCAAGCAGTCGGTGTGTAATAATCCCACTTTAATAAGACGTGGTCCAAGGTTACTAAATAATGGTTGTACATCATTTTTATAAAAATAAGCTGAAATTTGTTCATGTATGCCATTTAAGAACATCCTAAAGGGGTTAATAGGACAAATCTTTGGTTAAATTGTAATCAATACTACTAAATTATTTCTAAAATAGGAGATTAAATGTATTGAACATGATTATTTTTCCTCTAATATTGAGTGCAATGTAGCACTAGTAATTAGATCTATATAATTTAAAAGATAAACTAGCCCATTGTGGCAAAATTAGGAGTTTGCCCACATGTCATTGCTAAATTTTAAAAAATTCCACATAATGATAAGTGTGGGGAATAGTGAGAGCAATTGTAATTATATTTTTTTGACAAAGTATGAATGAATTGGCTATGAATTTTTGAATTGTTCAACCCATCATGGTTCAAAACAGTTTCTAGATTATTGCAAAACCAACAAAATTTGTATCCATAATGCTTGTCATATACACCTAAAGCAATTGATCATAATAATTTCTAATGAAGAAGGCCTAAAAAAATCACTTCCTACTATGAAATTACATTGAAAAGTTATGAGTTTCTAATGATGTTGCTAATCACTCCAATAATGTCTGATAACACATTAATTGTGATCCAAATCTCATTTATTAAAAGAAAACCTACTACGGGATTTTTTGACCGCAATGGACTATTCTACCTTAAATTATCTAAGCATTGTAACTTGTCTCCAACATAGGCTCATTTGACATGAGTTTTGCAATCACATTCACAAGTACTTTCTCCAAGTAAAAATTATAGCCTTGCATTTTCTCAAGATCTAAAGTCATCCTCAATGCACTTTAGAATTTGCCACAGATCCCAATTGAAAATAAACTTGTCTAAGGTAGTGTGGGATGTGCTTCCAATAATAAGAATTTCATTTTCTAATTGTAAACTAGTAAAAAGAGACAAGTTTATTTTCACTTGGAATCTATAGTGTAAAAACTTTTAATTAAGAAGATTCAAGTCTTATAATCTTGAATGTGTAAAAATTAAACATTTTTTCACTTGAAAAACTATTAGTATACAATTTGTGTAGTGAAAATTTATGAATATTGTTTACACATTCTTGAACTAATCTAAAGCAAGATTATGTAGTACAGTATTGAATAGTATGCAACAACTTTTTTTTTATAAATCTTTGGTCTTTGCATTTAACATGCTACTTTGGGGTCTTAAAAGCTATTTAGTCATCCAAAACCACTACAAGAGCAACTTGTGTGAGTTGAAGCATGTCATAGGTCAAAGGTGTATGTATAAGGGGAGTTTATTACCATGTACATATAGATCCCCTATGCATTCAACTTCAAAAATTAACAAAATATTACCCAAGCATAAATAAAAAATTGCTAATAATCTCACTAATTCTAGAAGAACATGACCCTAACTAATTAGTCAAAATTATCAAATTCCACAATGAATATGAGCATTCTTCATTCTTTGAAACTCATTCCATGCACACAACGTCCATAAGCGGGTTTTAAATAATTTGGAGTTTGAACAGAGATTGACAAACCAGATAAAGCGGTCCGTTGGGTTTTCAGGGTTTAGGGTCTTGTCTCTTCTGTCTTCACAACTCTGATTCCACCCAATGCCTCACTCCTGCAGCGACTGTATTGTTGCAGTTTAAACCCATCAGCTCAGTCTGGTCCTGATTCTTTGTTTGCACGTTTGTATAATCCTCTGCCGAATCCGCTTGTTTAATAGTCACGATGCAATTTAGGTTTACAGGACATACGTTTTGGTGAAGGATCAGGGTTTAAGAAGAGGGTGTGTGAAAGCATTCCATGTGTGAAGCCCAAGTACATATATATTTAGTTTTCATGTTTGAATCTGCTGATTCTGGGTTTCATAGGAATTCGGCTTTCAGAGCGTGTGGGTGATCACTCTGCGATATGGCTCTTGCTCAGGTTGAAGCGAATCGACCGGTAACGCGGAGTGGAAAGAGGGCACGGGAAATAGCGCTTACCACTTCGAACGCAGAGAGGAATGTAAAGCCCAATTGGAACCTAGATCTTGAAATTCTTGAGTGTCCCGTCTGCATGGAGCTTCTCTCTTCGCCGGTGTATCAGGTACCCTCATTCTGAGTTCAGGAATGCTCAATTTCCTTTCTTGTTTTAGGATGTTGTAATATTCCTAACATTTAAGTAAACCCTAATCCTGAACTCTCTTTCTTTTAAACCAATGGAACAATGGATCAGTGACAGAGTTGCCTTGAACGCTAAACTTGGCATTATGCTCCTAGCATTGTTGGAATGTTGATTCACATTCTAGTAGAGTGGAGGTCACTGAAGTAATTGAGACTTCTTTTTTTATATTTGTTGTAATTTTGGGAGATGCATCGTGGGGTTCACTCAGTGCCAGAATGGTCATCCGATATGTTCAGCTTGTCATGTGAAGATCACCACCTGCCCTTCCTGCTCAGAGCGACTTGGTAACATTCGATGCTTGTTGGTTGAGAAGATCATAGAGTCCTTGCAAGCGAGGTGCCTTCATGCTTCCCATGGTTGCAAACAGATATTGAAGTATAACATCAGAGAAGAGCACATCAAGAATTTGTGTGAGTACCGACCTTGTCCGTGCCCAGCGTTGGAATGCAGACATGAAGGTCCGAAGCAATCATTACCACAACACTTGAGAGACGAGCATGACGTGAAGACATTTTCACTTTTATTGAACAATACTTCAACCAGGGGTGAACGTCATGTACGAATGAGACAACGTGGTGCAGTTCGGTTCATCCTGTTTGAAGATGCCAAAGAGAATGTTCAGTTGCTTTTCCATCGGGAGACTCTTCACAGCGTTGGAGACGTTTATTTTTGCACTTCTTTTGAGGACCACGTCATAAGTTATGACCTCAGAGTTGATTTTGAAAACGGCATGGATTCTTACATGATGATGGCCCATGCGTTAGCAGAAGATATTCGTCAGCGTGAGCATTGGAAGAGAAATTTCCTCCTTATTCCTTGCGATTTTCCCAGTGGTTGCGATTCATATGTAAAGATGCTTATCTCTTCGCATTATGACAAGAAACAGAATCAGGAGGGAAATTAGTTTGTTATCTTCAGTGAAGTCGTTGAGCGTGTGAATTAGTGCAACTGCAAGCTCTGATCATTTTGACCGCAAGCTAATTTTTATAGTTTTTTCTTCAGGTCTTAAGGAAACACAAGATGCTTGTGGAGAGTGATGAAGCTTGATTCTTTCTTTCCTATTTTTTAGGAGTTTTATCAGAGGCAAAGTATGAATCCAGCATATCAGAATATTTTACAAATCGGATCACTCCCAAGTTTTTAAATCTAAGTAATGCTATGATACCCATATTGTGATACGGTACGAGATGGCATTATTGATAGAAGCCGCATGCAGTAACTTGATATTAACAAGTAGTTGATTCCAAGGTCTGACTTTCTGCATTTTGATTGTCGGGGGTACATGAAGTAAAAGTGGAAAACTTGCATGCTCTTTACTATTTTTGTCAGGATGAAAGGCTTACATGAACGTTTTGCTGTTCGCATCACCTGCTGTCGACAATCGACCCACCAGAACTGCTACTTCGTGTGATCGTATGAAAATGGAAATCAGAGAGTGCCACGTCATATGCAGTGTGAGGGCAAAATTTTAGTTGAAACGCTGTATCAAATTGCCCAAGTTTTGGTTCTACTTGGCAATTATTCCAGTCCTAAGCAAGTTGCAATCCACGTGGTGAGCTCCTCATTTCTCAGCAATCTTTCGACACCTAGATGCTCAGTGCGTTTTGACGTTTCCGTGCTCTACTCATAGCTGCATTTGATTCAGACTTGTGTCAATACCGGTAGTTGCCAATGACTGGGACAATTGTACTGTAATTAGAGCTCCTTGTACAATCACTACAGTAGTGTAAGACTCCAGTTGAAATGACATTTTGGTTGGTAGATTTTAGATGAAACAATTTTTCCATAATAATTTTCGGGGAAGGTGGGTTTGAGAAATAAATAGTGTAAGTGATATATACTTCCTAATTTTACATCCTTCTCTTTCTACAATTTCGTATAGTGTGGAATTGTCAGATTCCAAGAAAATCATAAATCTATTGAAGATAGATTTCAAGAATTTTAGAAATCTACAATATACATATATTTGAAGGGAATTCTAAAATCAATAAAGTTGATAGATTATGATATCTAGAATCTACATTTACACAGATTTCACAAATGAAATCTACATAGTTATAAAAATGTCATTCCAATCAATGTTAGAACCACATCTTTAACAACATTTGGATGTCATTACACCATCCTAAAAAGAGGTTGAAAGGACATGATCCAAATGTTGTTTAGAATGTCATTTCAACTAGGGTTTTGTACTAGTAAATGTAACATAATATTTGTTGAAAGATGTCAAGAGGCTAATGACAAGGATCATGTGCCCCACCAATTAACCATGGATGACAATTATGAAGTTAGCATGAAAACACACATAATTAAAACCATGAATATGTTGTTGAGTTTCTAACATGCACAACCAACATGAAATTCTTGGTTTGTGAAGCAATTTTGGTTAGTTCATGTCATTGACAAGTTAGTGCATTATACTCCCAATGTAGACATGTTTTGTAGGTTGTGATCGGCAAAAAAGAGCTTAAAGATGGACTTATATTTAATGCTACAATTCTAAAAATGGTCCTCAATCCTTTAACAGCTTGACAAATCCTTTTTTGAATTTTTTGCATAGTTTTGCTTGTAACTTTCTATAAAACATAATTTCATCTACTAGGTTATAAAAGAAGCATTTTTTGTGGTTTCAAGCATTATTTGGAATTAATGGAAAATTATTTACACAAAACATCACCATTAAGCACTTTGTTCATCATCCTAAATATGGACTTTGGATTGTTTAGGGATTAATCCTTAAACAATAAGCTAATTCCTTTGGGCTTGGTTTTAAAAGAATCTTTGACAAAAAATGACTTTTAGATTTTAACCTACAAGATCTATTTTAATAGTGAATATAGCTTGCTAAGTACTTCATTTAGGTTGCAAAGTTGGCATAGCACTATTCATTGTTTGCTTTGCATGCCTTAATTGCAAAAACTTTGGGTAAACAACAAGACCCATATTTTGCTTCAAGGAGATTTTTTTTCACCCCCTTAAGTTTCCAATTGGACAAAAGAGTGTAGTTTAAGGATTAGATATATTCAATAGCAAGGAGCTATAACAATAGAATTATTGTTTGTTGTTTCTTGTGACTCTTTAGAGATCTCAAACAAATTGAAAGATTCAAACTTGCCTACATGGAGATTTGCAAAAGGCATCTTAGACCTTCACCAACACAAGATAGTCTATCCTTACAAGGTGTCACTCATTAGGTGACAAGCTTAGGAACTGGAAAAAATAAAATACTAATGCCAATTCCAAAGATATTAAATTAAGGGTATTACTAGTGTTAGATGGAATATTGGGAGAATGGAATAGCTTGGGCACGGTATGTAGGAAGTTGCCATTTCCCTACATGAAGTTGGTTGCCCCCTACCATGAACCTAAATATTTGCAATTATTCAACTTTTGGAGTGCTCTTTCCATGCTTCTACTATGCTCTTGTTTAACCACCTAACCAAATCAAACTCTTGCCAAAATCATTTCAAATTAGAGGCATGTTGAAGCCTTCAATAGGAGTAGTCACACCTTCTTCACTATTTGAGCAATCTCCAAAGAAGGTGCACAAGGCAGCTCTACATTGGCTTCCCGTTGAGCTTTCAGAGCAAAATATATTGTCTTTGAGACATTTTCACCATGCTCATTATTTTGCTTTGGAGGTATATATTAAATGTTGCAAAAATTTCTTCACCCTTGCTTGCCACATTTTTACCTTCATCGTGCAAAATTCATCATCTGCGCATTCTGCAACTTCATCTTGCGATCCCTATCAAACAAATTTTTTTGATTCTCAACACTCCTCTATGAGACAATAGAAAAGGGTGTCACATCTTCTTCATAATTCCAGGCACCTAATTGACTTTTGAGTTTCTCTCCTAAGCTCCTCATTCTTCAGCTAAATTTTGTCTTTGAAGACTGAAGGTATGACTACCTTTAGGGCCGCTTCACACATGGGCCGAAGGTTGAGAGTTCGTCGGCCTCCACTAATTAAATTTCAGAAAACCCCAACTTTGGCCTCTTGACCCTTCACACAAGGCGACACAATCCAAAGTCCATAACCCTCCAAACTCCTACATGGCAATGGTCAAGAGTCCATCAAATTGCCCATTTATTGCCCATTTCTTTGGACTCTCACCCAAAGTTTGGCCATGAACTCCCCCGGCCTCTCGACTTGGTCAGCCCATGTGTGAAGTGCCCCTTATTAAACAGTGACCGTAGGTTGGCATCCAAAGTCGTAAGTTTGGCAAGCCTGGGCTTCCGCGTTGCATTGGTGACTTGGTGAGGGAACAGTCTGGGACAGTCGACACCGGTCATCTGCGTTCCGGTTGTTACTCCGTCTGACAGTGGGCATGCTCTCAGTTAGAGTGGCCTGCGCATACCGACGGAGTTTGCAGTTCGTGAGAGCTAATTAGCGCGAATGGCGACACGTGGACTATGTGAGGGCATCGAAACAGTGAAGAACAGCCGAATGCAGTTTCAAAAATATCTTTTCGGGTGTGTCTGTTTCCGGGCACATTCTCTTCAATGCTATTGATTTCCCAATTGTCGGTGCAAGATGCTACAGTAGAGTCTGCACCGACAGTAGTGGCGACTGGCGAGTGGCCGTGTTTGTCAAGCTTTGCCGATCTATATACTTGTCCGACTTGGCTATGGAGTTCAAGCACTTGCATATCTAGTCTCGTTGTCGCAAGGGCCAGAAGTGAGAGAGAGAGAGAGAGAGAGAGAGAGAGAGTTTTTGTGTGTGAGTCTTCTGATTCTTTGAGGAATCCACTGATTTCAGGTTGCTAGTTGTGGTTTGGTGAAGTTTGGAGTTTCTTTCGAGGGAAAGCAGCCATGGTGGAAGTCTGTTCGAGTGCTGTGGTTTGACGGGTTGAGCTTTCGCTCCGGTGGCGGGACGTGATGGCCGTCGAAATGCTGAGTCGACAGGCAGTGGCGTGGTGCGAGAAAGGTTGTCTTCATATCCGCCTTTATTTGATGTTAGTTTTGGTATAATCATGATTTTCTTACAATTCTTTGTCTTCTTGCTTGTTTGAGCTCTAGTCAATCTTGAGAAGTATGTAGTTCACTCTGGAACGGAGCTCTCTATGTCAGTGTTTACCGAAACAGAGCTTTGGACTATGTTCTTATAAATGCCACGCTCTTCTTGAATCGATACTGGTACTTTGTCTTGGACGATGGTTCTTTACTTCACTTTCTTCATTGTTTATTAGGATTAGGCGACCTGAATAGTAGGTCGCCTAATCCTAATGAAGTTCTTAAGCACATATGTGCGCATATGTGCTTAAGAACCTTGAGTATTGCACTTGGAAATTACTCCCTCTCTCTCAAAATAAATCCGTGGTTTCTCGTCGGGAACTACGGGAGCACCACGGATTTATTTTGAGACGGAGGGAGTAGCTTTTAGTCTCTGTGCAACGTTGACAGGAAGTTTATTAGTCGAATTTTCTAGTCGACCAGTGTGAGTATCTAGATTTTTTGCAGTGGACACGAACAGATCTAGGTTGGTGCCCACGCTTCTGGATACTGAAGGGTCAGTTCTCCTACAGAAGACTGAGAATCCTTTACATTTCTGAGCTTGTATTTGTTTGCCATGTGCAATCGCAGGTACTAGGAAGTAATCTCCACAATTGAATGTTAACTCTGGACAGCTGTTGCACTGTGCGAGAAAGGTTATCCTCGAATCCACCCTGACTTTATGTTAGCTTGGTTGCTATTAGGGTTCTTGCCATCCTCTCTTGGTACTTGCTCTCGTGCTTGTTGGAACTTTGGGTCAGTTTTAGAATTATGTAGCTCACGAAGAATTAGAGATCTAGGTTAGCATCTTACTGAAATATGACTATTCAGTGAACTAATGGACAATGTTTTGTACGTCATGATCGCTACGGGTGCTATGTCCTGGAAGACGCTGCTGTGCTGCACTTCTTCATTGTTCATTAGGACTAGGTGACCTACTTTAACCATGTGCTTAAAAATCCTCTGAATGCAGTTATTGCACTTGGAGATGATCTTCCCGTAGATGTAGAATCCTTTGCATTTCTGAGCTTGCTTTTGTTGGGCACAATCGCAGGTACTGGCAAGTAATCTCTACAAAAATCAACTCCGTGGAGCTCGGAGGAGGAAGTTACCGACACGTCTCCTTATAGGATGTCATCCCCCGTGCTTGGTATACTTTAGTCCTGTGGCAACCTGTTTGGTTGTATCAGTTGTTGTGTGTAAGCTTGGGAGTAAATTGGTGGATGTGGAGACCTTGTCGACGGGGTTTGATGTTCTTGATCTTACGTGCTTGTCAATATTCAGCGGAGGTCTAGTTTTGTGGTGATGAACCAGTGCTGTCTGTTTTCATACCTAGTCAAGCCTTCTTGTTGTTTGTAATGTAGAGGATACTATTTGCGTCACTTTAAGCATTCCAATGTATGAAGGAGCGTGATTTTGAGATATTTACAATTGTGGAAAGATCTTTGGGGTACGAGAGTCAATTTTGTTGAGATCAATTCTTTTCACACTTTTTGAATTTCTTATGTGACTTCAATATAGGAGGTCGCAGACCAATATTAGTGACAGTAGATAACCCATTTCCGTTCAAAGATCAGCGTCCTTGGACAGTAGCCAAGTCATGCTAACAAGGCTCAGTACAGTATGATTGCTAACAAGTCCAACCAAGCTATGAATAGATGAGTTGCTGTTGGTAAAAAGAGTCAGTATAGGAGTTAGGATTAGATCTCCATCAGTGATAGTATCCATTACCTTGTTAATGTGGATTGCTAATGTATTCACAACATGTCCACTAGTCTGATTATATTTACAATCTGTGCACATGTTCACAAAAAATGAAAGTCAAATTTTTTATTTTCATTTTTTCTTCTGTTAGTTTGTGTTGGTGACGGCAAGTTCATTATGCAGTCCCGTCTGTCTGCCAGCTTTGAGCAAATCCATTTGAGTTTTGAACTCTGAATTTTTGGTGATTGCAGGTGCCGATTTCATGGAAATTGATGGTTTGAGCTCTTCAGAACCTATTGAAGGTATATTTTAATTCGAATCTTTGGATTTGGTTGCTTTTTACCATATAGAAGCTTGGTATGTGGTGTCTGGCCATAACCTTTGGAAACTCGGACTAGCACGTATGAACTAAAGCAATCAGTCAAGCTCTCCTTGCAATGTTCAACAGACCTGATGAATCTGATCGTGGTTGCAAACATTGGATTTCATTCAGCTATTCTTTGTATGTCAGACGTGAACCTGATAGAATCTATTTTGATTTTCATTCACTCAGATCATGGTCGATGGTCAATGGTCATGGAGCCAATTTCACAAGTCCGGCAAGCCTTAGAGGCTATTAAGCATGTCTGCACTATGTCCAGCACTGTGTGTGTGAACAAGCACCAGTGCAAGCGCATTGCCGATTGTCTCAGTGCCATTGGTGAAGGATTGAAGGGCCTGGGGTGGGAT
Source organism: Pseudoscleropodium purum (assembly GCA_963969395.1). Lineage (NCBI taxonomy): Eukaryota > Viridiplantae > Streptophyta > Bryopsida > Hypnales > Brachytheciaceae > Pseudoscleropodium > Pseudoscleropodium purum. Next base: position 25,672,357 of record OZ017795.1, read on the forward strand.
AAGAATTTCAATATTGGAAATGCTTCTGATGGTGGCAACCATAAGGACTATCCTGATTTTGATGAGCTTCTCACTGTGCTCCTAAAAGGAGAGGCTCTTGTATCGTCCTATACTGATTCCAAAGGAATCATCAGTGTAGTTAGCCGTACAGAAAATCGAGAATCATTCAAGGAGATTCATGAGGAGCTGGACACCTTGAAGGCGCAATTCGACTTCGAGAGCTTTAGCGAGCTTGGGCAAGTAAAAGACTTTGAATCATCCTCAGGAGTCGAGAGGACAAATGCGCTGGCAGAGGATGCTGACCAAGATTTAACGGAGATGCCTAAGGACATGTCTCAAATCAAAGATTCGAAGAACACAACGGGGATGGACATGAAAAAAGCTATCCTGGTGGTGCTTGAGAAAAGCGGTCTTTTGGGTCCAAGGGACGAGTTGCCCAGTTATCTTAAAATAGATCCGACCGCTATCAAATCGAGGAGCCTGTACGCCCTGTTGTGCTGAACAGCAGGCGAGATAGAGCATACGAGAAGGGTTGGACTGTTGAACGTTTTGGCAAGTGGATCGGTTGTGACTTTGCTGCCAAGGTGTTCAAATCTGCTGCGATTGACGTGGCTGGTTGGAATAACAAGCAGCTTTTGATGGAGGTTGGTTCTTTGGCGAATCTGCGACACCCTCATATAGTCCGGCTGGTAGGTTTTGGGCAAGATGCAGAACAATGTGTTTTCTTGATGGAGTTGATGGATGATGACTTGCGAAACTTCATGAAAAAGAAGTTGGAGCCTTTCCCGAAACCGAAACCACGTCCTTTCAAGCGTCTTGAAGAACTTGACATCATAACCCAGATTGCTAAGGGCATGCATTACATGCACACACAGCAATATGCCCATGGGAATCTCAAGTGCTCAAACATTCTGGTCAAGAGATTCGACGATTATCTTGAAGTGAAGATTGCTGACCTTCGGGGCTCTCAGAAACTTGGAAAAGTTTGGGGTGCGGAGGCGTTCAAACAGAAGTAGACTTTCTTATCAACTTGAGTCGGCATCCTTGCATAGCATAGATGGTTGGGTTGTCAGTGGATCCCAATCAACGGTGTTCCATTGTGATGGAGTTAATGGATGGCAATTTGAAAGACTTGATTAAATCTCGAATGAAGAAAAGGATCTCAGTTACAGTGGAGGAGGAGAAATGGCTTCTGGAATGCGTGATGGTTCCTTTTGAGCTCCATGAAGCTCTGCCTATCATCTCCAAGATTGCATTGGGAATGGCGTTTCTTCACTCCAAGGGCGTGATGCATCGAGACTTGAAGTCCGGGAATGTGCTGGCGAAGGAACATGCCGAGAGCATCGACGTGAAGCTGGTGGACTTCGGTATGTCGCTACATGAGCTTGAAAGTGAAAGACATGGCTCTTACTTGGGTATTGGCACTGGCTTCTGGCGAGCGCCGGAAGTGCTTCCAGGAGGTGACCGTTTGAAGAAGCCCGACCTCAAGGCAGCAGACGTCTATAGTTTCGCCATGACATGCTATGAAGTTTTGACAGGGAAAAAAACGTTTTCAAATTTATAACGTTCAGACTATGCTCCTGTGATTAACGGGGAAAGACCAACATTACCTGCTCTGCTACATCCAGGGCTGAAGGCGCTTGTCCAGCAATGTTGGCATGCGGATCCTGTTAAGAGACCAAACTTCACAGAGATTTGTGAAGAACTCCAGAAGATTCGACAGTCATTGCCAAGCTGAGTCTTGTAGAGTGTACAATCCCATCTTGGTGCTGCAACTGCGAGCGATCTCTTTCACGGTTCCTACATCGCTTTGAGGTCTTCTTGGAGCAGTCACCGCGTTTGTTCTTCTGGTGAGACCCCTTGTTTGTCTCAACCCTGTCATGACAATCAGTCTGGAACTGAACCCTGGACTCTCAATCTTCTTATGTAACGTGATTAGAGCATTTGAGCAATTGATTTCTGACTGTGATCATTTGGTCTATTGTATTTTGCAGCTTCAATTCCAAATCGCAGAGAGTGTACAGTACATTGGTCGCAGAGAGTTCGCAAGCTCATTGATCTGTGAGAATCTGAAAGAGAAGTTAATAAAGGCGGTGTTCTGAATGATGCTCAAGTTTTAATGACACGCTGTCGTGCTTGAACTAGATCACTAACTTGAAGACAATGAATCCTTGCTGAACGTGCGTTTGAAGTCTTCTTCTTGCGCATTTGATTTGAAACTTGACAAATGGTGTGATATGTGATATCATGGGAGAGATATTTAACCCTGGCTGGTCTCCACTGAAATCATCATTTTCTAATACCGTGGAAATGAATCACTTAAAAAAATGGTCAAACTATTGTAGAAGGTGTTGCCTTTTCACAACAAGAACTCCGAGGATGAATAGTTGCAATTCTGTCCTATACTTCTGTCCTGTGTCATCCATCGGACACTTTGTGTCTGCGGCAGCCTTACAGGGCATGCTTCAGCTCTCTGGGTCCAATGCCAGAGATCACCAAATTTATAATGAAGTTTTAGACTGGTTTTGCAGAAGCACTATCAAAGTCAAATCCGTTAAATTGGAGGTATTCCATCTACCATTTTCACATTTATATTACGTTATATGCCGATACATATGCAAATTACATTTCATCCACAACATTGCGTGCATTGCGTGCAGATAATTAAGCGAGGAGCTCCATCCTCATCCCCTGCCAGCTCCCTAAAAATCATTATTAATGAGGATCCACCGTGCCATGTTAATGGGTTTTCGTCAATTTGAGGTAATTGACGTTAGCAAGTTCGCTTTTAGGAAAATGCAAGTTCGCTTAATACGCATGGTAACGGCCTGAGAGTCAAAAAATTTACGCCGTGAAAGATCATACTTAGTCCTATTTCCTGATTCCTTCAAAATTTAGCAGTTCTTCAGCAGTTCTTACAACTAACAAAATTTCAACCGAAGTTTTTGGAAACGATTAAAAATCAGCGACCTCCAATCTCAGAGGAGACTTAGTTCCAAGTTGAACTTCCGAATGCGACTGCCCTTCACGTTTGGAACCAGAAGGAATTCACTCTTCTGCCCTATTTCTTCCGTTTCTTGATTGTCCAAAGCCAAAGCCTCCATGGTGAAGACCGACGATCCTCCACAAACCTGCACTTTGAGCCTGTACGGCTTGGAATGACTCCCAAAAGAAGAACAGAAAAACACATCGTGTGGTGCCATCATCGTCTGATGGACAAGTAGCAGGCCCTCAGCTGCAATGACCAGCACAAATGCATTCATTTTATTGAAGTCTGCCATTTTGAAATTCACAGTTCGCCTCACAGAGTCCAGGTGCACTATCTGATCTCGGTGGATGTGGCGGTCAAAATGCTCGGGGATTCCAACTTTGGTTCCTACGTGCTTGCACTTCCCTATTGGGCACTGCATTGGGCGATATTCACAGAATTTCTTTTCATGCTCTTCCTTTTTGGTGTATGGCAGTGTTTCCTTGCATCCCTGCGGTGCGTACTTGCAGGTAATCCGAAGGGACTCGAGGATCTTCTCCACCGCCAAGCATCGGGAATGAGCGATTGGCTGGGCGCGGCAGAAGGGACATCCATTTCCAAGGAGCTTCGCACAACAAGTGGCACATGCAACATGGCCGTTGCGGCACTTTACAAATCACAAACAGACGACATCATTCACTCAGTTAGTGTTGATCCTGCTTTGCAAGGATAGATAGATAGATAGATACCGCTCTCCTAGTGCCGTATAGGATTCAAGGAAAACTGATGGATTGCAACAGAAAGATTTCAACATTTTCCTAAAGCTAGCTAGAAACAAACTCCATTCATTTTCCACAGATAGGATTCTAAGAATGTTTCAAAGAAAACGCATGCACGCACGCACTTCATCTTAAATAAATCAGTTTCAACATAATTTCCATGGCGAATCATCTTTCTGCGGGACAACTGAATGTTACAAAACACACTAACAGCGAAAAGAAGCATTTCGATACCACCTGCAACCTGGACTCCTGCAGTGACTCTTCTCTCCGACGAACGACATATCCTTGCAAATGAACATACACAGAAAGGGAAGTAGGAAATTGGGAGCGGATGTACCTGGTGCACAGGGGGACACAGGAGCTCATTGCAGAGGGGGCATTCAAGTGTTTCAGGATCAATCACAAACTTGTGGTTCATAACTAGCTTGAACTCTGCTGAGAGACCAACACGGTGTGCTTTAGGAATTACTCTGAAAGAAGGCGACAATACGGTGTGGTTTAGGGCTTTATTTGAAAGATGGCGCCAACTCGGTGCGGTCTAGGGTCTTGAGGTGGGTACCCCCAAACCGTCACTTTTAGCTACATTTTCTTCTTGTCAAGTGAAAGGAGGTTTGAATGTAATGAAGAATGTGACATTTGGATATCATATGCAAAAGTTATTATGGAATAAAGTTTGGTCCTAAAATGGTTTCTTCTACATAGGTACATAATCAATTTTAGAGATATACACAAGGTGAAAATTGCAATTAGGGTCAATGGTGCATTGGGGGCAAGGGGCACTTCATCTAAAAGAAGGTGGAAACTTCCTTCACTATAGACTTTGAGGCAAGTATCTCCCAAATTGGAAGGTGACAAATTCCTTCACAATAGAGTTTAAGGTGGGTACCCTCCAAAACGCCACTTTTACTATTTTGCCTAGTTAAATTACTATTAAATTGGTTAAATTTTCATATTTTCTTATTGGCAAGTGAAAGGAGGTTCCAATACACCATCGCAACTTGACATTTGGATACTAATAGTATATGCAAAAATTATGAAGGAACAAAATTTGGTTCTGAAATCGTTTCTTCCACATAGGTATATAATTGATTTTAGAGATGTACACAAAATGAATATAACAGTTTAGGATCAATGGCACATTTTGGGGGTCACCTTAAAGTAGGGTGTTCTAGAAGCACCCCTACTCTAAAAGCATCTTCTAACAAAAAGGTACATATTGCACTCATTGATGCATCATCAATGTACAAATGGTGTACATTTTAGGAAGGGAACACTTATAGTGACCACTCCATTTCCACTTCAAAAATTTGTAACTAATTCTACAAAGGTCCAGAAATTATGAAACGACTTGGGTTAGATGTCAATAACATTTTTTTTTCACTGGAAATTTACTGAAAGATATTTCAAGAAGCCAAACTCCTTATAATTGCGAAATAATTAGCCCTTATAGATGCACTTTACGAGCAGCCTACCTTACACCTCTTTGGGCTGAGGATTGTACTTGTCAGATACAACTTGCAGACTCCAATAGAGAAAGGGAAAATGATGGTTGAGAAATATCATGTCGGTGCCAGCAAATCTTTGATCGTAACATATCATCAGTGTACCGTATTTATAGTTTTGCAAATCAATGTCATCAATTTGGCTTGTGTGATATGATGATTGTTGCAATTTGATGGCTTATGAAAGGTGATGAAAGTTACAAAATTAAGGATAAATTGTGATGAAAGTTGGCAAATCAAAGTAATATTTTGACACTACTATAATTCAATAGAATGTGATTTTCATAAATTAGTATCACACGCTCTATCATGACAAATTTTTGTACATTGATTTGTCCTATCAATGTGTGTGATATTAATTTACCAAAGTCACACAATTATACTTGGAAGGTAGGTTTTGTATTTATCTAATCTACCAAAAATTAGGAATATTCTATCAATATTTTGTAATATTTATTTTTTGGCCACACAATAAAAAATTTGAAATAAATTTGAAAAAAACTTCAACGTCCATTTTTTAATTACTTTTTGTCAAACCTAACCATCAGCATGAGTACGGTATTTTAACCCCTAAATGCCTACATTATGTCTTTTGGAAACATCACAATTTAGGGCTCTCACTACAAACATAATTTTCAATTTTTTTTGCTAAAATTTTTACATAACTTATACATGAGGAGTAGCTTTAAGGCCCAATAATTTTCATAACTTTTGACTATATGGTTAAAAAAAATTTGAATGATATATAGTTTTTAATGCTCATCGAGCACTTTAGGTAGCTAAAAAACTCACTTTTTAAAAAGATAAAAATTTGAACTTGATTTTCTAAATTTATTTATATTTGAAAAGCTTTTAATCATTCTATTTAATTTGATTAATGAGATGAACGTTATGAGGAGTTTTAATTTGAGTGTAGTTATGGAATCTCTACTCTAAAATAAACTTTGATGTCCAACATTTATTTCATTTAATTTTCAATCATTTTGAAAAAAAAATTATAGAATCAGGTGTAGATTGTTTATTACAAGATTGCAACCATCAAGATTGGCATTTTTCAATTCTATATCTAAATTCTTAACAATTTAGTATTTTAAATCATTCTCTACTTTTTCCTACTTACTATTTTTTTCAAGCATGTATATGAAATATTTTTTGTTTGAAATGTTTTATATGTATTCCCAACTTATTTCTTCAACATATTATAGAAAATATCAAGATGTAGGATCTACACATTTTTGTATAAAAAGTTTGAAAGATGAAATGTAACCATTTGGAAAGAGTTGAGATACTACCTTTTGGAATTCAAGTGACTTGGTCTTGCAATTGGTAAAGTTTATTATTCTCAAATTTTAGTAGGATGTATTCTAATAAGTTAACTAAGGGATTATAAGGTTGAATTTGTTATTGAATAAATATAGATGAAGACTTTAGCCTTGCTTAGGATTCAAATAGTTTGAAACATTTTTGAGCCTAAAAACACCCTCTGTCCTTTAGGGATTAAATTAATGCAAAGTACAATATTACTATATTGTAGTAGTTTTAATGAAAATGAAATTTTCTAATAACACTAATTTTTGCACCTTCACTAATAGAACAAATTCATTTACTCACCCAAGTACTAATATGAGTATCTATACTTGTTGGATTGTTGGAGTAATGTTCAAGATGTTCTTTTAGTAACTAGATAAATGTACCCATTATAGGCTCTAATAGTAAATAATTATATAATTTTCTATATTTAAATATAAATTATTCATATTGAATCTTATTGGCAAGTGAAGAAGATTTCCAATGCACTTTAGCTTGCATTATTTGGATACCATATGAATAATTTATAAAATTTCAAAATATTATTTTTAGATGTATCAAAAATTGACAATAAGCTCTCTTAGGTTCTCATGTTTTGATTGTGCACAACTAGTATCATCAATATCTAGGTATAATTGGTGAAGCTTTTGGGTCCAAATATATATAGATGTTGCATTTTGGGCTATGATGGTTTAAGGTGCATATTTTCAATAAAATTTTACTAAAAAAATGCCTCAAAGGTTATTCCTTAAAAGACTATACTACTAGGACTATACTTAAAACACCCCTTTCTCTTGTAGTGAATTGTATCTTGTGAATTCACCATTTGGATGCATATGCTATCTTTTTTTCATCTTCTTGTGTTTGATTTATATATGACCCTATTATCAATTATTAGTGCTCTACTCATTTAAATTAACTTTGAAAAGTATATTTTCTATTTTTGAACCAAAGATCTCTATTCCCATTTAATGAAGGCCTTTTATTTTAACTTGCACAACAATATTCTTTTTTGATAATTACAAGAAGTGGCTATTATAGGCATTCATACCCCTAAGATAGAAATTAGTAAGAGAATTTATTTTGTCCCCCATAAGACCAATTGCACGGTTGCACCATTTTAAAATATTTAAAATAAGCATATTATTGCCAATTTGTTTTCATAAATTTCAATCAAAGTCCAAAATGAAGTCATCGATTTAATGATTTTGGATGAAAAAGTGCATAAATATAACTAAGAAATGATTCTTTGTCCAAAAGATATATGAATATGGAAAGACCCTATTTCACCCAAATATGAATGTGCATTTGGCACTTTCTCAAAAATGACAAATATGCAATATGATATAAATAATAAACATTCTTTAGAGTAATTGCAAGAAAAATTTGCACTCATTTTTGTTCGTAATCCCTAAGTGCCTAAGCCTTTCTAAGTGTGTTTTTCCGAAGGAAAAAGAACATGGGCTTATAGTTATCTCCAATGAAACAAATTGTTCTATTTCCAAAATCTAATTGCATAAATGTTTAAAGAGCTTGCTTAATAGTGTATACATAAGTTTAAATAGGAGTTGTGAGATTATAACAAGAAAAATGTAAATCTAATTGCCAAAAACGTTGAGTTCAAATGAAGAGCTATTAAACTCATTCCACAATCCATCTTGTTGAAATGTAATTTTTTTTATAAATAGAAATTGCAAATAACTCCAAATCAACACTTTCATGTTTAAATTTTCAATGGTGAAATTCATGAAAGTATACTATAACAAAACATGGTAAAAAAAACCGCACTCAAAATTGAGTGTGGTTCTTTTTGCCATAGTTTTGTGCAAGCCCACTATGTGCGTAGTCAATGTTTTTTGCAATTTTCCACTAAATTTTTTAGAATATGGCAGCGTTTAACATACTATTGGAAAGGTATTGAAAATACCTTTTCAATTGTATATTACATACCTCCAAATTCCAAAAATTGAAGTGGGAAATTGCAAAAGAAGTTTATTGTCCACTACATGCACATGCACAAAAACGTGGCAAAAAGAACTGCATTCAATTTTAAGAGTGGCTTTTTTTTTTACCGTGTTTTGTTATAGTGATACTTTACTCTTTCAATTTGGACCATTTTCAAAGCAAATGGATGAGTACAATTTTTTAGATCTAAAAATCAAATGAAATTGACAAGCTTTGCTCAAAACTAGGAAAACTAGGAAATCAAGTAAAATTCACAAGCTTTATTCTTCTACTAATGGTACACATATACCTTTCAGGACCTCTCAAAAATCAAATATTTACCTTTTTCACTGTAAAAAATAGCTTTCAATAGTTAACCTTCAATACTACTTGTTAAAAAATCAAAACATTGAAAGGAATTTAATTGCGTACACCAAAACAAGCATGAAATTTGGGAACAACCATATATGAGGGCCTTCAAAAACCTACAACTACCCACAATGAAAATGAGATCTTATACAAATTTTGACATGTATGGCATACACATGGGCTTGAAGTGTGTTTCTTTAGCTCAAAGATTGAAATGAAAAAAAAAACCTATAAGAAGAATTTGGTACAATTCAAATCCATCAAAGTGTCCAGAAATGGCCATATTTTAATTTGTTTTTTGATCTTTTTAAATTAATAAAAATCAAGATGTTCATGTATTCATTTTTTTATTGATTTCTAATCCCATAGTTTTGTAGTAGCCTACTACAATTAGCAGCATTGTATGGTACTACAAAACACGATCATTGATTTTTTAGGGTTGCTAATGTATAAGTAGGGAACGATAAGCAATGAGCATTGAACAGTGATTGTTTTTAAAAAATCTTGTAAAATTTTAAACCTTTTTACCATAAGATGCCTATATCCGTGATTTAAGATAAACATTTATAGCTATAAATGAGTTTAAAGAGGATGAATGGATTTGGATGAATTTTTTGTAGTTGATTTCGTTGAGCAAAATACATTTGTTGTTCATTGCATCGGATGATGAACATTTATTGAATGAGATTAAAAACTCAGTTGTTTAAGATAAAGATTGATGTCCAAGTACCTTGAATTTAAGGTAAAGAAGTAGCCAAAAGACCCTCCATTTATTAATTTGGGAATTTATTTAAACTGAAATTTCAAAATTATTTTCTTCAAAAAAAAATTTATATTGAAAAAATCATATAAAAAATCATAGACTTTTTTTGAAGTTTAGTAGATGGGTCTTCAAATTTGAGGAGCAATTTCTTGTTGCAAAAGGCACCCTTTCCATATTAATTTGGAAAAATTTTAATCTACTATTTTAAAAAGGAATTCAAAATCTTTTTTCAAGTTTTTTTCCACAAAAAATGAACATATTTTTTTAATTAGGGCTTCCTTGATTCCAAGGAGTCTTTGTTTGGTACCAAAAGAAGTTGTTTGAAGGGTGTTTAAAGGTCTTAAGTTCTTTGAAAAGGTCCTTTTGCACCAACGGAAGGCTTTTTGAAGCCTCAAAGAAAGCTCTTCAGATTCCAAGGAGCCTTGAATTGAATAATTTTATTTATTTATAAATATATTTTTTTAAATTTTTTTTAAATTGAATTAAATTGTTGTTCAAATATCTTCTAAACTAATAAAGGGAAGGGGCCTCTAACAACAAGAAATTGCTCCTCAGACTAAAGAGCCATTTACTAATGAAAAAAATTGAAAAAAAAATTGAAAAAAAACTTTTGAAATTTTCTTTGAGATTTTTTTTACCAAAATTAAGTCTTCTTGAAAAAATTCGTTTGAAATTTTTTTCTTTTAAATTTAAATTTAAATAACCTTCTAAATTAATAGAAAAAGGTCCTTTGGCAATAAAAAATGTTTCATTGGATCCGATGAGCCATTTGCTAGTACTTAGAAGGATATCTTTTTTTTATTCATTGATTCTCATAGTGTTTGGAATTATTTTTCAAATATTTCTAAAAATAAATGGATGACTTGGATGAAATTCATTCATACATCACCTCAATGGTAGTACCTTTCATGTTGTAGAAGAGGTTAGACTATCACTCTTAGCCTTGCCTACAATATGTGAATACTAAATAACTATCTTAAATTAATTTTTTTGCAATAAATTAATTTTCTGAATATTTTATTTTTTATAATTTTTATTTTGGTAATTTTGACATTAATATTTTTGAATCTAACATCACTATTTATGACTTTAATATGCCTATTTTTAGTAAAAAGATTTTAGAGAGCGTTCAAGTCTAAATGCTCGTTGTACTATACTCATTACTCATCACTCCCTAGTCACACTCTAGCATCATTAATTCATTTTCATGATTTTTAAATTTCATTTCAAGAGATTTTTATGATTTTTTGAATTCATTTCCATAATTTTTATTGCACTCCTTTTGCATAGTAAAAGTGGCGATGGTAGTCTTATGGCCAAAAAAAATTTCTTTAGGAAAACATTAGTTTTTTCTTGCAATAATCTTTATGCATTTTTGTACCTAAATTTGAAATTTCATGTACATTAAAAATAGAAATTGAAAAAATTCTAGTTAAAAAAGTCTTTTTTATTTAGCAAAAAATAAAAAATAATTTTTAAATGGTACAATCTAGGTCCATCATACCCCAAAGAAAAAGATTGGTAACTCATTTTGTTGGGGCAATAATATACTTAGTGTCAAGGCATGAACACAAATGATAATATGGTGTGAAAGGATTCAAGTATGGGGCACAAATAGATTCAAGTATAGATGTGACAACTTATGGTATAGACACAAACTATGGGCAAGAATTGAGGGGATATAAATGGATTCATGTATGGGCTTGAACAATGGTTGGAATCAATGTGTCGTTTGAATTTGTTTGTTGGAGTGATTTTTTTAGGGCATGAGCGGATTACTAAGGAGTAGGCAATTACTTAAGAAGTGGGCAATAAATAATGGATATGGATGGGGATGTTGTATATTTTGCATTCAAATTCAAGATTTTCATTTTTTTTCTCTATTTAGTGTAAAAAACTAAAATTGGGTACTATGCCAACTTACATTGGAGGGATATAAAGACACTCTTTCATAATAAAATGAATTTGTACATAGATTTTTCATCTTTTCAATTATAATAGAATATTATACATTCTAAAACAATTTAGGCATGATAGGTTTACAATCCAAAGCTTTCTTTGGCAAACATCAAAACATTTCTCTATCCTATAATGGTATTCATTTACAAAATTGCAAGTGTACATTGACTATTATTCTATTAAATCTACTAGTTACAATTATATTTTTTTTTATAGTTTCATCCACAAATCGATTCTTCAAATTAGAGTAGTTTTATCAATGAAGCCTGATGGAAAAAAAATGACAATCATTTAAAATCAATCCAAATCCAAAAGTGGATTAATAAAATAAAATCTTACTCTCTTGGAGCATTTTAGATTGGTATTTGGTAGTTTATAAAAAACTATAAAGACCGTTTACAATCAATGATGCTCCTATATGAGCATAGAAATGCAAGCATATAAACCGTGAGCTTAGGTTTAAGTAATACACTAAAATCATTCAAGGTGCTTATAGTATAAATACCTATAATTTAGGTTTTTACAAGATAGGTATTTTATAATCGTCGAAGGTTTCTATAATAGACACCTATAACATAAGTGTCTAGATTCAAAAGCTTATGTTTTCATGATTCTAGGCTTAAATATTAGCACCCCTAGTATCATAAGCTACCAAAAGGAAAACTTGTTACCAAATTGGATTAAAATATGACAATATAATTATATTTTAAAAACCAATGTTATGAATTCAAAGCCAAGATATCTCCAAAGAGCCATTGTCAAAAATAGAATGCAATAGTATTTGACTTTTTATATTCCATGACCTTCTACAAATCTAGAAACTAAAATTTTAAAGTATGTAACTGAATGCAAAAAATAATTGTGCCTTTTTTTTGTCATAACTTTTGCTTGTATGTCAATTCATATGAAATTTGAAATGAATGTAAATATATTAGTTGTAGACATTGAGTAATTTTCTTAACTATTTCAAAATTAGTTTATTATTTTTAAACAACCTCTAGTGGAATGTCATATTAGAAGATCCTATTTCTAGTACTAAATTTGACTAAAAGATGAGAATTTAAAGATGAAAATTGGGATGCAAAGATATCTATTAAAATGTTATTCAAGCCCATGAAGAAATTTTTTAAAGATAATATAGTATACACCTTCCACATATACTCAAAGTGCACTACCTGACTACCTTTGCGCAAGTGCAAAGAACACAAATTTTTTTCCTCAAAGATGCAAATGGTTGAGAAAGAGTTAGAAAGGAATACTAAATCTTTTACTTGAAGTTAGACAAAATTGAATAAAATAATTTTATTTTTTTGAAATTTTGACTATTCTTTAAAAATTAAATATCAAAATATCAATTTTCTTGGCATTTTCCATCGCTTTTTTTTTAAACATAACTATTAGAGATAAATTTTTCTTGGTCTAAATTTTATAAAGTAATATACTATTTTGAATGCTTTACAAATTATCCATATTTCATTTTTAGAATTTCAAAAGTCATAGTACTCACTAAATATGTCATTATGAGACAAAAATGGTAATTGTTTTCTACAATATATGTATCCAATATATACCCAATATGTGAAGATTTAAGTGGTGTATGCTATCTTTTGACAATGTTGCCACTTAAAGTAATTGCCTCTATATTGTGCCTATATATTTCAACCATCACGCTCAACCATTGCACCCAACCATTGCGTCTATATAAATATATCTTTGTCCCAATTACTCATACCCCACATTCACGCCCATTCAATTTGCATCTACATTCATTTCAGTGCTATGTCACAAATGGAAACCATATGTCATTGAACATGGATAAGGAAAATCCATATTGAACTTTTCACCTTTTCAAAATGTCAACATATAATCAACAAGAGACACCTAGATAGAAGGCACCTCTACTAGATGGATGGATAGGCCATCGGAACACCTTTTAACAATGTACTTCAAAAAACAAATTTAGTAATGAAAATGATTGAGTGTGAGTTTGAATTCAACTGATGATATGAATTTTGAGAAGTCTTGCCTATCATCCGATCTATAGTTCAAAACAAGTCTAAGAGTTCTTACAATAATTTGAAGACAATTGAATCAATGACTAAAACAACAAGCAATCTTGTGTGTATATTCATCCAAACTTTTTCTAAATCACCTACACTCAATTGATTTCTACAATAAGATAATCCATTAGTGAAAATTTACCACCTTTTAAAAACATTTTCTAAGTTATAAGTACCATGTTTTTTAATCTTTTCTTAATTTCTATTAATAGAAACATCACTTTTTTACAATTGTCAATGACACATTGCTTATTCATTGTAGAATAGTTTGAATATTGTATGAATTAAAAGAGCCTCACTAAATCCTTCTAACTTTTCTCACAACAAATAATGATTGATATTACAAGACAAAGGGAATCATTTTAGAGATTTTTATATGAAAATAATTGCAAAGGTTTCAAATTAAAGATTTTAATATGATATAATATAATTTCCAAAAATACATAAACAAATAGTTATTAAAATGAATATGTTGTCACATTTAAAAAATATAAAAGTATGCTTTCAAAATAAACTTGAAAATTATAATTTAGTCCATGTTCTAAACAAGATATAATTCCTTCCTACAATCCACAACCTTTTTTAGTCATAGACAAGCCAAAACATTAATATTAGATGTGACCCTTCACACAACTAAGTTTTGTAGTGAAAAGTTGTAACAATGTAGAAGGAAAGTTACTTTGTCAATTGATAGTATGAAACTATTGTTATAAAGAAAAGAAGTTATACTTAAAAGTTTTCCTTTGTTTCAAATTGCTTTCAAGAAGAAGAAATAATGCCAACCAATTGCTTTCATTACTAAAATTTGTGCAAGATTTCTCATCCAACATGTTTTGATTTTATAGTAGTAGTGAAGGGATACAATTGGAAAAGGTATAATTTGGGGCAATAAAACATTTCCTAAGAAAATATTTTTCGCACTCGTAGGACAAAGTGAAAGATAGTCCATACTTTCTTAGCAATTGTTTTCTTAATCATCTTGTACCTTTTCCAATTGTATCCCAAAATAACCTAAAAATATGTATAAAAGCATAATATGTTGGATTAAAAATGGCTTGTACAAATTTTGATAGTGAAAGCAATTGGTTGGAGTTATTTCTTCTTCTTGAAAGCAATTTGAAATAAAGAACAACTTTAAATTAAACCATAAATGATGCGGGTGACATTCTTGGTTGATGAATGCCAAAAAATCTCTCCATGCAAGACAAAAGTGCAATTATTCATCTTTAGAATTTTGTGTGAAATTTGGAGGTGGGAGAATTTTGTGGTCTACCATGAATAGTGTCCTGTCAAGGTCATGAGGTTAAATTCAAAAAAAATTTGCCTATGAAGAGTCATTTCAAATGTACATTTCAGGGTTAAGTTAGCCCTTGTTTTTCATACTACAAAGGTATGCTTATCAACTTATTCTAGTTTGTAGAATGTAGAAATGAAGATTGGGTTGGGATTAATTTTGAATGTGTGGTGGAATCATGCAAACTATTTGAGAAGGAGTAGAGTGTGTGTACATTTGGTGATAGGTTTGTAGTTTTGCTTGTACATTGGATGCATTTTGGGGGTATTGGGATTCTTCAGGTTAAAAGTTGAGTTGCTAATGTGTTCTTTTATGGCAATGGCACTTGAGTGGGTTGTAAATTGATTTGGTACATTAGTTCTTTTTCTTTGATGCAAATTTAAGGAATTTGTTAGAGTTATAGACATTGTATTGCAAAGTCAAAGGCTAGTCCTATCACATCACAAGATTGATTTTGAATAATGCAGAAGCTATTCGTGTTCTAGATTTTGTTTTTGATGTTCTTAAATTATGTCGTCGTCCAAGGGTTCGTTTTTTTGAACATATTGTCTGTCAAGACTTTGGAATACTTATAGTTTAAGTTATCTTGTGAGTGGTCACATTTTGGCACATTGGGATTGCTTGTCTTCAAAATCAATGTAACATTGGAATAGATATAGGGGCAAGGTTTGACATAAAAGAGGAACAGGCTTCTTTGGACATGATGATAACTTGGAAGCCACCTCTTTCAAACATGTAGGTAGTGGAATTGGCATGGGACTTCCACGACAAAACTGTAGAGTATAGGATGGATACACAAAGAGTAGAGTTCCTTGTGATTTTGTGTTGATTTCTACAAACCAACGGACATTTTAGATTCAAAATCATAAGCAAAAGCACAAGTCACATGACTCCATTATTGCATCAAACGAATTCGAATATTCGATCGTAGTCTAGCTACGAGTATTACAAAAATTAGCAACTTCAACTCCTCTTACAAGCTTATAGACAAGCCTAAATGCCCCAACCTTTGCTTATATTTGGGATGCAATTGGAAAAGGTACAAGGTGATTAAGGGAACAATTGCTAAGAAAGTATGGACTATCCTTCACTTTGTCCTGTGACTTTGTGAAAAGTATTTTCTTAGGAAATGTTATATTGCTTCAAATTGTACCTTTTCCAATTGTGTCCCTTCACTATTAATATAAAAGCACAACATGTTGGATTAAAAATCATGCACAAATTTTAGTAATAAAAGCAATTGGTTGGAAATATTTCTTCTTCTTGAAAGTACTTTGAAACAAAGGACAACTTTAAGTATACTTTCCTTTCTTTAAGAGAATGGTACCATACTATCAATTGATAGAATGACTTTCCTTCCATAACATTACAAATTTTCACTTCAATGCTTGGCTGTGTGAAGGGTTGCGTCTAATATCATTGTTTTGGCTTCCCTATGACTAAAAAAGGTTGTGGATTGTAATGAGTAATCAAATCTTGTTTAGGACAAAGACTAAATTATAATTTTCAAATTTATTTTGAAAGCATATTTTAATATTTTTTAAATGTAACAATATATTCATTTTAATAACTACTTGTTTATGTATTTTTGAAAACTATATCATATCATATTGATTTTTGTTATCAAATTAAAATCTTTATATTTGAAACCTTTGCAATTAATTTTCATGTAAAAATCTTTAAAATGATTCCCTTTGTCTTGTAATATCAATCATTATTTGTTGTAAAAAAAGTTATAAGGATTTAGTGAGGCTCTTTTAATTCATACAACATTCAAACTATTCTAAAATAAATAAGCAATGTATCATTGATGATTGTAAAAAAAAGTGATGTTTCTATTATTAGAAATGAAAAAAAGATGAAAAAAAAAGTATGGTACTTATAATTTAGAAAATATTCTTAAAATGTTGTAATTTTTCACTAATGGATTATCTTATTGTGGAAATCAATTTTTTGCAGGTGATTTAGAAAAGTTTGGATGAATATACATACAAGATTTGCTTATTGTTTTAGTCATGTATTCAATTGTCTTCAAATTGTTGTAAAAACTTCTAGAATTGTTTTGAACTATAAATTGTATGATAAGCGAGACTTCTCAAAATTCATATCATTAGTTGAAGTCAAACTCACACTCAATCATTTTCAATACTAAATTTGTTTTTTGAAGTACATTGTTAAAAGGCATTTCAATAGCCCATCCATTTAGCCATCTAGTAAGGGTGCCTTCTATCTAGGTGCCTCTTGAAAATTATATGTTGACATTTGGAAAAGGTGAAAAATTCAATATGGATTGACTTTATCCATGTTCAATGATATGTGGTTTCCATTTAAAATATAGCACCCAAATGGATGTAGACTCAAACTGAATGGGCATGAATGTGGGGCATGAATAATTAGGACAAAGATATATTTATATAAATGCAATGGTTGGGCATGAGGGTTGAGATGTATAGGCGCAAATGTGTAAAGGCAATTACTTTAGGTGGCAACATTGTCAAAAGATAGCATAATACACCACTTAGGACTTCACATATTGGATACTTATTGGATATATATATTGCAAAAAACACATACCATTTTTGTCTCAAAATGATATATTTGGTGAGTGTTATGACTTTTGAAATATAAATTTTTAAAATAAAATGAAATATGGATAATTTGTAAAGCATTCAAAATAATATGTTACTTTATAAAATTTAGACAAAGAAAAATTTATATCTAAAAGTTATGCACAAAAAAGAGCAATGGAAAATGCTAAGAAAATTGATATTCTGATGTTTCATTTTTGAAAAATAATCAAAATTTTAAAAAAGAAAAATTATTTCATTCCATTTTATCTAACTTCAAGTTGCTCCTTCTCAACCATCTACATCTTTGAGGAAAAAAATTTGTGTTCTTTGCACTTGCGCAAAGATAGTCAAATAGTGTCCTTTGAGTATATTTGGAAGGTGGATACTATATTATCTTTAAAAAAATCTCTTCATGGGCTTGTATAACAGTTTAGTAGATATCCTTGCGTCTCAATTTTGCTCTTCAAATTCTCACTTTTCAACAAAATTTAATACTAGGAAGTATGACCTTCTAATATGAAATCCAATTAAAGGCTATTTAAAAATAAGAAACTAATTTTGAAATAGTAAAAAAAATTACTCAATGTCTACAACTAACATATGAACCTTCATTTCAAATTTCATATAAAACTGGTATACAAGCAAAAGTTATGAGAAAAAAACACTCGTCTAAAGTCAAGGGGATAAAAAAGGCACAATTATTTTGTGCAATCACCCGTACACCTTAGGATTTTAGTTTCTAAGAAGTCATGGGATATGAAAAGTAAAATTTTATTGCATTCTATTTTTGATAAATGGCTCTTTGGAGATATTTTAGCTTTGAATTGATAACATTGGTTTTTAAAATATACTTATGTTGTCATGTTTTAATCCAAATTCAGTAACAAGTCTTATTTCGGGTAGCTTATGATACTAGGGGTTCTAATATTTAAGTCTAGAATTATAAAAACATGAGCTTTTGAATCTAGCCACCTATGTTATAGGTGTCTATATTTTAGAAACCTTCTATGATTATAAAGTACCTATGTTATAGATACCTACATTATAGGTGTTTATGCTATAAGCACCTTCAATAATTGTAGGGTATCTACTTATACCTAAGCTCGTGGTTTGTATGCTTGCATTTCTATGCTTATATAGGAGCATCATTGATTGTAAATGGCCTTTGTGGTTTTTTGTAAACTACCAAATACCAATCTTGATTGCTCTAAGAGAGTAAGATTTTATTTTGGAAAATCCACTTTTGGATTTGGATTGATATTAGATGACTATAATTTTTCTTCCATCAAGCTTCATTGATAAAACTATTCTAATTTGAAGAATTGATTTGTGGATGAAACTATGAAAAATATAATTGTAATTAGTAGATTTAATAGTCAATGTACACTTGCAATTTTGTAAATGAATACCATTATAGAATAGAGCAATGTTTTGATGTTTGCCAAAGAAAGCTTTGGATTGTAAATCTATCGTGCCTAAATTTGGAGTGTGTATTACTCTACTATATTTGAAAAAATGAAAAATCTATCTAAAAATTCATTTTATTATGAAAGAACGTCATTATATCCCTCCAATGTAAGTTGGTATAGTACCCGATTTTAGTTTTTCACACTAAATAGAGAAAGAAATGAAAATCTTAAGTTTGAATGTAGAATATACAACATCCCCATCCATATCCATTATTTATTGCCCACTCCTTAAGTAATCACCTACTCTTTAGCAAACCACTCATGCCATTTAAAAATCACTCCAACCAACAAATTCAAGCGTCACATTGATCCCAACCATTGTTCACGTCTATACATGAATCCATTCATACCCCTTCAATTCTTGCCCATATATAGTTTGTGTTTATACCATAAGTTGTCACATCCATAATTGAATGTATTTGTGCCCCATACTTGAATCATTTCACACCAAACCATCATTTGTGTTCACGCCTTGACACTATATTGTTGCCCCAACAAAATGAGTTCTTGACAATCTTTTTCTTTGGGGCATGATGGGCCTAGATTGTACCGCTTAAAAATAAATTTTTATTTTTTGCTAAAGAAAAAAAGATTTTAATTACTAGAATTATTTTAATTTCTATTTTTAATGTATATAAAATTTCAAATTTAGATGAAAAAATGCATGAAGATCATTCCAAGAAAAAATTCATGTTTTCCTAAGGAAATTGTTTTTGGCTACCAGACTACCATCACTACATTTACTATGCAAAAGGAGTGCAACAAAAATTATGGAAATGAATTTAAAAAATCATAAAAATCTCTTGAAATGAAATTGAAAAATCAATAAAAATCATGAAAATTAATTAAAAAATGAATTAACTACATTAGAATGTGAGTGGGGAGTGACAAGTAATGAGTATTATACAACGAGCATAACTTAGACTTAAATGTTTTTTAATATTTTTTTACTAAAAATAAACATGTTAGAGTCATAAATAGTGATGTCAAATCCAAAATAGTAATGTCAAAATTACTAAAATAAAAACTATGAAAAATAAAAATTTCAAAAAATTAATTTATTGCAAAAAGAATTAATTTAAAGTAATTATTTAGCATGAATATGTTGTAGGTAGGACCAAGAATGATAGCCTAATTTCTTTCACAACATGAAAGGTACTACCCTTGAGGTGATGTGTGAATGAATTTCATCCATGTCATCCATTCAATTTTGAAAACAAGACATGTGAGCCCTTAAGAATCACCTACTAAATCAATATTATATGTTTATAACTTATGGCGTAGGTAAAAATTAGGGAGACATTTTGCACAATAGTTTTTTTTCCTTAGTTATCACAGATTCAAGCTACCCCCAAAATAATACCCCAAATTGCACCATTTCCAACAACGTCCCTTCACTACTAGTCTAAAAGCATAATATGTTGGATTAGAAATGGCTTGCACAAATTTTGATAGTGAAAGCAATTGGTTGAAGTTATTTCTTCTTCTTGAAAGAAATTTGAAACAAAAAATAACTTTAAATTAAACCATAAACTACACAGAAGACATTTTTAGTTGATGAATGCCAAAGAATCTCTCCATGCAAGATAGAAGTGTAATTATTCATCTTTGGAATTTTGTGTAAAAACGAGAGGTTTCTTATAGTAGCTTCACTTCTAATGAGTACTTTTGTAATATTTTAAACCAACAATTCACATGGTACTGAAAGACATGATTTTCAAGGTAACCAGCTTGTCCTATAAGGGTTTTTACCTCCTTTTTCTTATGACAATGGTACTATCAATTGACGGAGTGTCTTTCCTTCCACATCATCACAACTTCTTATTATAAGGCTTCAATAGACAAAGTGACTCTCCTTTCACATCATCACAACTTCTGATTACAAAATTTGGATGTGTGAAGGGTTGCGTCTAATTTCATTGTTTTGACTTGTTTGTGACTAAGAAAGGTTGTGAATCGCAATCATATCTTCTTTAGAACAAAGACTAAATTAACACACACCTTGTCATCAAAGTCATTTAACACAACTTCTTATTACAAAGCTTGAATTGACGCAATGTCTTTCCATCCTTATCATCACAACTTCTTATTAACAAACTTGGTTGTGTGAAGGGGTGAGTCTGATTTCATGGCTTTGGCTTGTCTGCGACTAGAAAAGGTTGTGAATTGCAATCACATTTTCTTTAGGACAAAGATTGAATTAACACATGCCTATTTAGCAAGTCATTTAACACAACTTCTTATTACAAAGCTTGAATGGATGCAATGACTTTCCTTTGATATCATCACAACTTCTTATTACAAAACTTGGATTTGTAAAGGGGTGCATCTAATTTCATTGCTTTGGCTTGTTTGCAACTAAGAAAGGTTGTAAATCACAATCCTATCTTCTTTAGTACAAAGATTGAGTTAACACATGCCTAGTCAGCAAGTCATTTAACACAACTTATTATTACAAAGATTGAATGGACACAATGATTTTCCTTCCACATCATCCCAACTTCTTATTACAAATTTGATTGTGTGAAGTGTTGCATCGGATTTCATTGTCTTGGCTTGTTCTACGACTAAGAAAGGTTGTGAATTGCAGTGAGCAGTCATATCTTCTTTAGGACAAAGACTAACTCATGCCCCTGGTCAGCAAGTCATTTCCATTGCGCGCCTGTCTTTAACTCAACAGTCTCCCGTCAAGTCTGAGGCATACGTCTGCCAACCGCAAGCTAGGCCATAACAGGGGGGCTGGGCCCTTCATGGGGGCACATTGCAGTGCTCATTCTTTTCAATACCTTGAGCGATTCCTGAACGTGAGTGAGGACGGTGTGAGTTCAATTGCAGAAGGCTTACTTCGCAAGTGCGAAACCCAGCTAGTTTCCTTCGAGGGTAAGGCAACTGTTCAAATCCCAGCGGCTATGCGTTTCTTAATCAATTGCTGTCTGCATTCCATGAAACGCAGGAACTCGATCGCTCTAGTGAATTGGCAGAACTCGTAACCTTTTGTGTATCTCGTTGCGGTTGCTGGAAGAAAAACTCTTGCAGGTTGTGGTGAAGGATCTGATTTGTAACTTGTTCAGGTGTGCAGTCCTCTGCAGCTTCTTCGAGAACGGCCATGGCGCAGCCTCCAGCAGTAGGAACTTCAGAGGGCAAAGGAAAGAAACGAAAATGTGATCTGGACACCGACACTCTGGAATGCCCCAACTGCTTGCAACCCTTTTCCATACCGGTGTACCAGGTAAGAACTTCTCGGACTGTAACCCTTTCGTTTGAAGTGCCAAACTAGATCCATTGGCACCCAATTGGTGGTCGTATGCTTCAGTGGACGTATCTTCGGATGGCACATTGAAGAATGGAAGGCGAGGTCTGCGCTCCATAGAAATCAATCGGCATGGGTGCTCTTTTTCTTCTTCCTGAGCTTGGCTTGCACATTGGCAACATTTAATTTTCAGAGGGGAGTGTCAAGCACGCGAAGATAGCAACCGGTTGTTCGGTTTCCTTTGCGTTCTTAAGGGGCTTCCTAGTTTTTAGGAGTTTCATTTGTGCTAATGCGGTATGTTCACAGCTGATTGATATTCTGCTCTTAAACCCTACGAGACCAAATTAGACCTAGCCCGCCAGTTTTTTTAATCACATTTGAGTAAGTCATATGAAGTCCCTATTTTTGATCAGTTTGATTTAATTTTGGACCATATACTTGCCATGTTTTTCTCCCATTACAATCCGTCAATTTGGTTTTATTATAGCCACGAACTCTTGGTCTTATGGCCTTGGGCTTAAGTACATATGTTTTTGTCGTTGAAAGTCTTGATTAATTAAGTTGTGGCTTCGTAAGAAACTATGACCAAGGAAACGTCCGCAGTACTGAAGCTGATTATAGTGCGGTTGTGAAATCGCAGTGCAGGAATGGTCACAGCACTTGCTCTGACTGTCGCACGAAGCTTCCCAAGGGCTGTCCGACATGCTTCCAACCTGTTGGTCTGACCAGAAACGCGGCCATTGAGAAAGTTATCCAGTCTTTGCAGGTAGCCTGTAAGCATGCTCTCCATGGGTGCACCACAAAGCTCAAGTACAGCGACAGAGACGAGATCGAAGAGCACGAGAACAAGCTCTGTGAGTATCGGCCTCTACAGTGCCCATTGCAAGCTCCGAAGCAATGCCTGCACATCGGTCCCGGGGTTACAATCCCCTCGCACCTGGCGGAGAAGCACGGCATCAAAATCATAGAATCAGGTCTTGGATCAGGTCGATCCACATGTTTTACGATGAAAGCCACATGTCCAATGACGTTGTTGAAAACGGAGAAGGCATGGCTAATTGTGAACTGCTGGACTGGCCTCCACAATTTCGGTTCGTACGCCTTTTGCACTGTGTTCGGAAGCTCCAAGGTGAAAATTTTGCACAAACTCTCGCTGGAGGGCGTTAAGCTCGGAATGGAGGAAAAAAGATATCTCACGTACACCTGTATGCAGGCTGTAGCCCAGAGTCATAGTGATCTGGACTTCGAGAGCATCACTCTGGCAGACATTCTGGTTGGATCTTACATCAATATTCCTCACGAACAGCAGGAAGTGTCGGAGCTGGAGTTTGAATTCAAGGTCACTGTGTTTGAAACTATCATATCTTAAGTAGACCGTTGAATTCGGCACAGCAGCAAGCTGGTCAGGGGAAAATTTAACTTGCTGTTGATTAGTTTCGTTTTGAGTTTCCCTTGAGGAAAGGACTGAACTTTAATTTGACCCTGTCTGACCTCGTTTTTGAGTTTAGATCATTTGAGGCATTGGTGATGGCTGGGAGGCATGATTCGTAAGAGATGGCCATCATATTTTGTTTGTGATTCATATCAACAAGTCACGATTTTAATCCATCTACAGGCACCCAAGGTGTTCAACACACTTTCAAGTTGAACGAGAAAATAATGCTTCCACAATCAGAGGATAGACTTACGTGCTGTACAGTACTGTACTCAAGACTTGAGGCTTAGGCCCATATGATGGTCCTACTTCAGAATCAATGTGTGACTTCTCCACAAACTCAACATATTCAGTATTTTCAATTAATTTGTCGCCATTGTTCAAGTAACTTCTCTACGTTGCTATCATTTCTAAGCTTGGTTGCTAAAGGACACCCCATAGAAGGAGATCACAAAATTAGATGCACAGTACAGTACATGCATCCCACCTTAAGAGAGTCAGTAATCCACTTGCCTGACGTTACCAGTTGTGAGGTTGTATTTTTAAGAAGTGGTATTTGAGAGATTGAGGTGAGTACACGAGTATATGGAAGTCATTTATGCGTACTCAGTTTGCTCACTTGACGTTGCTTGAGAATGTAGCAACAAAAGGTTCCAGAATGGAAGGTTGTGAATGATACGATCGAACTCTGTGATTACAATTGCTACAGGAGACATGTAGGGTGCGGGTACTTTCTTTGAGGAATTCCTGAAAATTTTTTACAGTGCAAAGTTGACAACATATTTTAAAAAGAGAATGACATGGAATTTGGGATATAGTACTACGTATGATATTCTACAATTCAAATTACTTGTATAATGAAATTTTCAGATTTTCTAAGGTTAGCATGTTTTGAATCTCAAACAATGTTTGGGGAGAACTAGCGGTTAGTTCATTGTTAGCCTGGACCTTTAATTTCGGAAAATAACCAGTTGGAATGTGAAAATGGAGGGTCCAAAATCAATCAAAAAATTGGTAGGATTGGCAAGTAAACAATTTACACAAATAAAAGGTGGTTGTGTAGTCACCACTTTCATGAATTGTCAAATTTTAGCTACTTGCCATTTTGAATCCAAGGATAATACCTGGGTTGTTAGAGGCATGTATGTTTTTGGATAAGGTGGTTATTGCTTTAGGGTTAGCTATTTAGGGGCTTGGAGTGCTTGGACAAGGGAGGTGATTATTGTTTTGGAGTTGAATTGGGCAACCTACTTCTACTTTGTCATTAGTGTTTGTTCAATGTAATAAAATTTGGAGTTTAATTACAAAATTGGCATGTCTTTGAAAGAAGAGGATTGTACTATTGTAGCCATTGCAAATTTGAAGTTGAAAAAATTTGATTGGTGAGAATTTGATACTAGTAGAAATGAACCGGAAGATTTTTAGAAGGTGAAGATACAACCAATATTATTAGAAAAAAAATTCTGAGTCCTACAAAGAGCAAGCAAATTACTAGGGCAACTCCAAAACTTTCCTTTTGTTGATCTCAAATCTTCATTAAAAATTTGAAAATTTAATAATACAAGACATGACTAATAAAAGACATGTGGTTTGGGCTTTTGAAAAATAAAATAAAATTTTCATTTACATATAACAAAAAAAAAAAAAAGATAGGTGCAACACAATAATACTTCACTATGACCGAATTATAAAATATTGTAACTTTGTAAAATTAATATTCTATGAATTGAAAAAATAAGTCGATATGTGACTAGGCTACAATTGATGAAATATGTGTCTAGAATTGTGCATGGGTCATGGAAAAATGAAAAACATTTATTCTACATGGGTGCTTTCTACATATCTTTGGATTCAATAATGTAAAGATTGTCCATCTTGAGGTCGTGGAGGGCCCTCCTTTACTAGAGGCAAATTACTATGTCTACTATCCTATGTACACCTAAAAATACTCATGTAAGAAATAGTATTTCATAAATCAAAATGGAAATCATTAGACAACTATAATACCTTAAAAAGAGTTATTCTACATAAGTGCTTTTTACATACCCTTGAGTTCGATAATAATGAGAATGTTGCTTCTCATGGTTGAAAAGGGTACACACATAGGAAATATCATCTCATGAGTCAAAAAGCAATAATGACATGCCTGTAGGATCAATAATGTAAAGATTGTTGCTATGTTGTGGTTAAGGAGGGCCATCTTTTTCCAAAGACCAATTACCACAAATAATAATCTAAACACACCGAAAAATACACATGCACTACAAGAAACTGGGTGTAAACATGATTGCAAAAAATGATTGCCTAAAAGTCATTCTTAACAACAATGACTTAAAATTGACTTGGGGTCCTAGAGTCATAGTAGACAAGTCGTTTAAAATGACTTGTTCACTTCATTATCACCAACAATTCTTACCTTGGATGTATAAATGGATGAAAAACAATTATTGTTGAATTGATAAAAAAAAAGTTCAACATTAGGAAATAATTGTTGTGTTGCCACGTGGAAAGAACTTTGTCCTTTCATCTTGCATGGCCACTCATTTGCAAGTCATTTTGAAGTTACAAAAGACCCATTACAAATTTGACATAGATAGCCATGTCAAAAGTCATTATGTAGTCATGTAGAAGTTGCAATGGAGTCTTTGTGCCATTCTAATGGATTGCCATGTGGCAAGACATTCTGTAGTTATTATGAAGTGATGTGGATTTAGGATTCAAGTCACTCATTGAGGATATGGGAAGTCATTTTCTTGTAATTTTTAAGTTGCAACAATGTATGCAAAAAAGAATGTAGTGACAATTGTACATGGATAGTCATTCTATAGTTGCATATGAATACATATGAAGTTTTGCAACAATACACCATATACAACACACCATACTAATTAATCATATTTGACAAATGTCTTGCATGGCTTTTAAAGCCACTTAGTATGTGAGTATGAAGAAATGAAATGACAAGTCTTTTTATACAAGTGAGGTGGGAGGAGGAAAGACAAACCATGTGGGATATAGAAATTACAAAAGTTGTGTTACAAGAAATATTTTGAATCTCATTTAGGAATAGTAGATTAATTGTCTGAAAAAATTTGAACTAAGAAAAGTTGGAAAATCAATCTTACTTTATCTCTTGGAATCTGTTTTAAATTTTGAGCCTCTAATCAAAAGTTGTGGACGAATTTGAGAAATGGATTGGAAAGGATGTTTTCTTTTACATTTTTATAACATCCTTTCTAAATCTAGTAGTGAAGAAGATATGATGTAGTTATTTTGGCATCATTACCCTAGTGCAATACTATAATGCAACTTCCACTTGGCTTGATTCAGTCATGTAGAAGTCATAGCTTGCCCTAATTGAATTAGTATCATAGAAAGTCATTGTTAAGAATGTTGTAGCTACTTTCTGCAACCTAGTTTTGGGGGTAGGCTTAATAATATATACCAAGTAAACCAAAAATTAAATAGTTTAGTAGAAATGCATTATTTTCATTAGAAAGGAAAAAAATGAAAATAAAATAGAAAAAATTTAAATGATAAAGAAGATAAAGAATCATTAAATAAAGAAGGAAGATGAAGAAAAAATCACAATCATAAAGAGAACTTGTTGGCTTAAAAAAAGTACTTAAGTGGGTTAGGAGACTACCACAGACATATATACTTGTACTTCTTCTTATTATGTGTAGCCATGAAGTTGTAGCATGTTTATGCCACAATCGATGTATGTAAAGTGGTATGTTGAACAAAAGTACAAAGGGCCACAAAGCAATGTTGGAGTTGATGTTTAGTAATTTATGACTTTAGCATAGTCATTGTGAAGTCATTTGGCATGTCTTTGAAAAAAGAAGATTTTAGCCACTGCAAATCTTAAGTAAAAAGAAAATGATTGGTGAGAATTTGATGCTAGTGGAAATGAACTGGGAGATTTTTAGGACACAATGAAATTAGTGCCCTTAGAAAAAATTGACTCCTACAAGGAGAAGCCAAATTCCTAGGACAACTCCAAAAACTTCTTTTATATTGATTTCAAATCTTCATTAAAAATTTGAAAATTTAGTAACACAAGACATGACTAATAAAAGACATGTATTTTGGACTTTGAAAAGTAAAATAAATTTTTCATTTATATATATGAAAAAAAAGATAGGTGGAATACAATAATACTTCACTATGACCTAATCATAAAATATCGTAACTTTATAAAATTAATATCTTATGAACTAATAGAATAAGTCATCAAATAAGTCAATATGTCACTAGGTCACAATTGGTAAAAATATGTGTTTAGAGTTGTGCATGGATCATGGGAAAATGAAAAACATTCATTCTACATGATGCTTTTTACATGCCCTTGGGTTCAATAATGTAAAGATTGTCTCCATCTTGAGGTTGGGGAGGGGCCTTCTTTGCCAATGACCAAATACTATAGCTACCACTCAAAATACACCTAAAAGTACACATGTAGAAAATATCATTTTATAAGTTAGAACAACTGCAAACTAACTTACCAGAGAAGACTGCATCCATGCCAGAGGATGTGAATAGAGTACCTAGTTGAGTTGAACGTCATACTAGTTTTCTCTGACTAGTTACAGACTATCGTATAGGAAGGGAATGACTCATTTGATGAAGATGTAGTAGACTTGTTGACACCACCAAGCTTGAAAGTAAGGTTCTTCAAATCAATGAAGGCTTATAGAAATTACTTCTATGTGTCTAGCGTTGAAGGGAAGCTTGTCACTACAGACTTTGGAGTGACTGCCACTTGTGAGACAATTCAACGCAATGGACCATCCGATAGGAATTGCATTGTGGGGTCCATAATATACTTTGGAAGAATAGTAGAGATTATTTGACTTGGATTATGGTCGGGTGAAGCTTGTAGTGTTTATGTGTGATTTGGTTGAGCCTATTTGGAGAGGAACTATGGCATGTTTAAAGAAGGATAAGTACGGTTTTACATACATAAAATTAAGAAGGTTGATGCACAAATTTGGGAATTCTTTTATTTTCCTTGTACAGGCATCTAAGATTTTTTTTTTTCACGTTTCCCAAGGAACCAAATTAGGTAGTTATTTTGCATTCAGACTCTAGGGTGACTCGTATTTTTCAAAACATGGCAACGGATGCTACTGATGATGTCGTCAACATTCCTTACTCGGTGTTGGTAGAAGACATCCAGGGAAGTCATTATTCTACGGAAGACAAAGGAATAGAAGACATTGAGGTTGATGTCCAAAACATAACAAAAGAAGAGCTAATGGCAACGGATTTTGTAGTGGAATTTGAAGCAAGGCAGATGGAGGAGAATGGGTCAAAGGAGTTTTCTTCTTTGGATTCCGAAATCGATAGAGATCAAAGTGACCAACAGTGACATTTTAAAATACTGAAGTTGAAACTCATGTCATACTATCATCATGACCACCAAGTATTTTCTATCCTGAAACTGTGCATTACTAAGAGATGCAATTGTTCATTTCATGCATACATGACTATACTCTTGCATCCAAATTGGTTCTTGAAATGTTAATGTTTTGAATAGTAGGTCTTTCTAAAATCCAAGTAAGCTTAGCTGTTCTTTTGTGTATGTTTTCTTTGGCCGCCTTTTTTTTATATGACATTGCTTGTGAACCTTGAGCATGAAGTGAATGTCAATGTTGAAAGAGAATGTGTGGGAAGAGGTGTGGAAGACCACAATTTCGTAATTTTTATAGTAATGAGATGCGGATGTAGTCTTTTTTTTTTTTTTAACTGATGTGTAGGGCACTTGATTTTCAGTTTCTATTTCTAGTTATTTATTAGTGTCAAATTAGTTTTTCCTTGCAATAGAGAAATGTATAACATGAGGTTATGTATACAAATCTAGGCAAGAGTCCAAGTCACCATCCTTGAAAGTCTATAGTTAACTGTATTGCTGAAATATCATGGAATTCATTAACAAACATGGGTTTTTAATAATTACATGTGGAGATGATTTTCATATGAAATTGTGTATGTGGCCTAAGGTAAACTTGAGGTAAGCTATATGTATTGAAGATGACATTCAAACTAGGTTGGAGCAAGTACGAGTGCACAAAAGTAGCTTTCCTGACTGTTTGTAGTTTAGATTGAACTGCCACCAAGCACAATTTCTGCATAGCATTTATGTAGAGTTAAAGTTGACACCATTGGATTCAAATTAATGTCAAGGATCAACTGTGTTTTGGCAGTTTTAGTACTACTTGCTGTCAATACTGAAAGACTTGCAACTGAATAGGTATGTCCATTTCCTAGATTGTCATGTTAGTGGACATAAGTAGCCATGTTCTAAACTAGTTTCATGCTCTTGGGGTGCAAGCATGTTTATTGGATATGTTTTGTAGCATTTCTAAATTGAGAATTAGGTCTTTGAGGTGTTCTTTGTTGGAGTTCAATCTTGATCAATGCGTGTAGAACTGCACTAGTTCATTAAATGAACTTCACTACTTTGATTTATTTCTGATTGGATTCATTAAAATAATGTGATGATTGTTGCAAGTTTTTTGTCATGTTAGGAATGCATTCCATGGTAGGAAGTGACAAAATATGCTATGAGGCTTTAGTGAGTGGTAGTAAACCAAATTGATTGAAATAAAAAATTTCAATGAATGTGAATGTAATGCTAGTTGAACATATGAGCTTAAATATTGATTTGCCAATGTACTACACAAAATTAAATCTCCTATTTGCTTGTATGTAGTTGTATTTACGAAAAGTGTTTGGCATCACTTTCTAGGCCCGATTTGGCCAAGGAATAGGCTTAGACAACCATTGAATAAAACTGGAAGTGAAAAAATACCATGGTTGTCATAGTGGACGGACGTTCAGTTCGCTCGTCTGTTAGAGGTCCCGCCCGTCTGATACAGTCAACACATAGTTGACTTTCTGATAACGGAAAAATAGGCCACGTGGATGCCATGTGGATTAAGGAATGGACAAGATCGTCAGGGCGCGGACGAGATCATCCGCACCCTAGATTTTGCATTCCGAGGTGACGTGTCATTCCGCAAAATTGCACAAGTTACAAAATTAAAGGCGTCCGGACCGTCTGTCCGTCCGGTCCGATGACCCTAACTCGCCCGTTATGACAACCATGAAAAATACTTATGAGTTGAGGAATGAGTGTAAGCAAATGGCTTCCAAATTTCACAATGTAGGTGCGGAAATTCAATTAGGTGTATCATCTACCATTGCATTGTGTGTGCTCATTCTTCTTGGTGGGGGAAGATAAACCATTGCTTCTTCATGTAAGGCCAAATGGATATATGTCCGTAGCTATTGGTAGATAGTACTACAGAAGTTGCACTACTTCAATAGGGCAGAGTGGAAATGAACATGACTATGATGCAAGAAAGTGAACTTACAAATACTAGATTGTTTTTGATATATTTACAGGAATGTCAAGAACCTGGAAGTGGACCGAACAATCACTTCAACATGGAGAACAGAGGACAACAAACTACATGAAAAGTAAGACGGGTAAGTTTTGTAGTATTAAAACAAGTACCCTTAGCATATTGAAGTAATACTTCTATATGAGTCTAATGCAAGAGTACTATGGTTAAGCGTCTAGTAATAAGTGAACGCATCAAAAGTGGTGCTATATGTCACCTTACTATACTAGGCGACAATGTACATGAGGATGGATAGTAAGGCCAACAATTCATGACAATATCTTCTATTTCCTATTCTTTAGATATTTCAAGTCTTGGCCTTTCGATGGACACTATCTAGGAACCAAGCAACCTTTTACATTTATAAAGCAATAGACCAAAAATTGAAGGACTGAAGGTAATGTTTTGGACTTCACTTGTGATAGGAGTTGACGTTGTCTTCGTGTATCAAAGAATGGAAATTCTCTATTTAGCCGCAGTGCTCTATGATGAAGTGTGAAGTTTCCACAAGAATGAATTTTACATGCTCTCCCTATCGAACTTGGTAGAATTCTGCAAAGTCCTTCCAACCTCGGTCGAAAGCAACATGAGTTTTGCCATTGATCGTGTTGATATTGATGTACACATTCCATAGGAGGTTCCAACCAATGTAGGACAAGTCCACTTGCATGTGGTACTCGTTCCCATACTCTTTAATAAGCCAAGATGGGATACCCTATAGAATTCAAGAAAGCAATACAAAAATTAACTACTTGTAAGTTATATTTATTCTAGTGAAGGTAAAAGTGTTTTATTTTGCCATACATTAGAGTGCAACTTCTTCTACTACAGCTATGTTACATTGATATAGAGCACTCACTAACAAAACATACATTTGAATGGAATAGTGCAACATGTATAAGATGGAAGAAAGAAATGGATTGAGCAATGGACATAGTGTAACTGACCAGGGTGCGGAAAGAAGTTTTCTTCATTGTCTTCTCAAACAATTTGTTGTTGTCTTCAGCGTGAGTAGGCAAGATGAAATCTTGTCCGAGATCCTTTAAGCCGAGCCATTTTGTGACCGTCAAGTAAGTGAAACTATGAATGCTTGAAGGTGGAGAGGGGACCGAAGTGTGTGGATTGTAGCAAGTTTAGAATTGGGAGTTATATGGAAGAGGAGGGGCACATGAAGGCTAAGGAAGTCATAATTTCTATGCATGTGGTGGATATACAAAGATCATGCATGATGTTGATTAAGGTAGACAATCTTTTTTTGATTTGCAAAAATGGACTCAATTCTATTTTCAATGTCCAAATAATTGCCCCCAGATTTCATGATTATGTAATAAAAAAAAAGATTTACAGTGGGAGGGTGAAGTAGGAAAGTGCTCTATGTTCTGAGAAGGTGGGATTCTTTTCCCGTATAGGATCAACGAATTCATGTACTGCATATTTATTGATTCAGAAAGTAATCTCTAAAGATCATTGATGTGAGATAGACGCATGTAATTACGTTTTTGTTTTCATGAATGCATGTCGTTTTTGTATATAAAATCAAAATGATGAGGGATATATTTTTTAATTTTTTAATTAAACAATGTATACTTTAGACATGATGATAAATGAGTGCAAGAGACAAATATTGTGGAAGGTCATTTCATAAAGTGAACGAGAAGAATATACGGAGGTTGTTGCGGAAGTTGCAATTTGCTATCAAAATCAGAAGGCTCTAATCTTCCCTGTCTGTGTGTAACCAAGTTTGACAAACCTGTCTTCGCTTGCAAAAGGAGGTATAATTGAACTGAAGTAGCGTCAAAATTATCGTGGGCTGCAAATGGTACAGTAGAATTTCAAGAGTCTCAATATTAGTGCTTAATTTTGCCTTTGTTAGTGACTGTGTTGATTATGTGCTTTTGGAAGGTGAGGCTTTTTTATAATGTGCATTAAAAAAGTTGTGGACTACATACATGTAGGCCCTCAACTATATGAAATTATATTCCATACAATTCATAGTGTTTCTATACATAAAATAGAGTGCAATTGCTGAGAGGACCCAAGAGAGAGTGGTGCACATTCGAAGGTGGGGCAAAGAAGGGATTGTAAAAGGGTTCAGTGAATTTGGGAAATATATACTTCTTCAGGAGGTAGGGAAAGTGCACTCTTTGTAATGAAAATGAAAATCTCCTAATCTGAAATGTACTTATGCATTAATAATGAATTAGCATATTACTTTCTCAAGTATTTAGAGGAATAGGGGGGAAATGCGAGTGCCGTGAAGTTATAATCTTGACACTAGAGGGCTTTGTGTTTGTAAAGGTATAGTGATCAATCGAGAGTTTATTCTATCGGGCATTTCCTAGTATTGTGCACTTTATTAATTTTTTTTCCAGTATTGTGTGCAAGAAGGGCAACAAAGTTATGTTTGCGAATAGTAAATGGAAAGAAGTCTTTGAGCAATGGCTTTTGCAAGCACTTTGGCGTTCAAAAGACATCATTTTGTAATTGGGGCTTAAGTGTCTTATAGAGTGTGAGGAAGGGGGAGAAGATGTTTTCTTCACATTAAAAAGCCATTTTATAAAGGCAATGTATATGGCATTCATGTAAAGCAACGTGGCGAATTTATATATATAATTGTTGTATTGTCCATTTCAGGATATTAAGTAAATTGTTGTATTGCATATTGCATGTATATTTCTTTGTTTTTCATCTAAAAGAATAGAGTAAAAAAATTTGGGATTTTTAATGATGAACTTAAAAAAAATTAAGTCAATTATTTATATTGTAAATAAGCACTTTTGTAAAACATTATGATATTCATGGAGATGCACTTTTGTAAATAAATTAATTCACAACTTCAAGAGACAGAAGACAAAACTTCATCTGAAGGACGGATTTGTGAACAACACAAGTCTTACATGCAATGAATTTTGTGACTAAAAACTCAATGTTCAGGGAGTCTACATGGAGTAGGACGACAAAAAATAGAATCATTCCAGAACTTCTGATGCACTTCAGTTGGCTATGCGAGTAATTTAATTTAGAAGTTTAAAGTATAAGTCCTTTTTAAAAAAATTTTAGGACGAAGAATGATTTCTGTAGCAAGTGGCGTCAGATAGTTAGTCAATGATGTTGAAACATGGTAACTATCTGAAAACAACATGAACTTCAATCATCGGGAGGACAAAAATAAAATTTAAATGAATTAAAATAGATCTTGACCAATACAACAGTACTAATGAGACATATTTTGTTCGTTTAGCAATTACATTCTCTACCGAACTAATTTTCAAAGATGCATGCAACCTAATAAGAATTTGAAAGGCATTTTAGTAATTAAATACTAAAATCTCATCTAAAAACCCCCCATTCCTCTTGTAGTGGATGGAAGTCAGTGGACAACTAAGAGCCTTTTTCCTAGAAGATTGAATGAATATATAAATTGTATAGGCTTGCACATTTATAGAAGTGATGGAATAATAATTAAACCTACAAGATATTGATGCATGGTCACCATGTATACATTTACTACTAAAGCATTTGTCAAAAATCTTATGATATTACTTATTGCAAGGTAAAAAAAATATTTAAACATTTAATAATCTATATTTGTATTTCACACAAAAGACAATCTTGATGTCTTCATAAATTCTCAAATGTGTCAATTTTAACACTAAAAATAATAATAGCAACTCACCAAACTTCATATTAACTTCTAAAGGACCAAACTACCTTTTGGGGGAACATAGAAATTTTGGGCAAGTGCGTGTGACTAGAGATTTCTATGTTTTTGGCCCAAATTTTGATAGAAGGTGTGGATAAGGAATATCTTTCATGTGCACTAAATTTCAAGACATTTGAAAATATGAATTAAAAGTTATAGCCTAATATGTAGTTTGTTTCTCAACTTGGGCAGTTCGGGCAGATCTGAAAAAATCATTTTTTTCAAAAATCCAAATTTGAAATTGGTTTTCTAGATTTCGATATATATTAAAAGCTTTGAATCATTTGATTTTGATCAATGAGTCAAAAGTTATGAGGTGTTTTAGTTTGCATGCAGTTATGGATTCTCTACCCCAAAATAAACTTTGAAGTCCTTTATTGAATTCAATTTTCAATATTTTTGGAAAATTTTAAAAAAAAATTAGATGAATATTGTTTATTATAACATTTCAACCATTGGGATTGGCATTTTTCAATTCCATAAATAAATTGTTAATAATTTAGTATTTTGAACCATTCTCTACATCTTTCTACTTACTATTTTTTTCCTATATGTTGTATAATTTCAAATGATCTAAAAATTTTCAAGCATGTAGCCAACATGCCTTGAAGAATGAATCCAAAGAATTGAAATCATTTTGAACATTTTTTCATACAAATGTGACCTTGTGAAGTTCAACTGCCCGGTTTTTCGCAGGGACAAAAAAATGATTTTTGTCACTTTAAATGCTAATATCTTGCAATATACACGGTGGAAACTTTCGAAATTTTTACCACATCTTTTCAAACTAGTACCCTACAAGATCCTACAGTTATATGTGTCCAAAAATGTTGTTTTTTCTAAATTTTGAAACTCATATAAGAAATGGCAGTTTTGGAGCGTTTTTGGTGAAAACATAGTCATTAGAAGAGTTT
Source organism: Pseudoscleropodium purum (assembly GCA_963969395.1). Classification (NCBI taxonomy): domain Eukaryota; kingdom Viridiplantae; phylum Streptophyta; class Bryopsida; order Hypnales; family Brachytheciaceae; genus Pseudoscleropodium; species Pseudoscleropodium purum. The sequence goes on from OZ017795.1 coordinate 25,708,059, forward strand.
TGGGGGGTCCAGAAGCCTGTTTCGGGCCTGTTCCCCTGCAGCTATTTTCCACAGTGAAGGGAACAACTTGTTGTTAGAATTTTCTTTTTCATAAAAATAAAAATAAAAATAAAAAATTTTTAGTCTCCAAATGCAAAAGAAAAAATTAAAATTTTTTTTTTGGTCAATGACATGGCAAGGGCTCGGTTACATTAAACCGCTATGCCAAACTTGTTCCTTGCATTTGTAGCTTGTGATAACTCGTAGGCATCCGAAGGCCCCAAAAATCTTCTAATATAAAGAACTTTAGGGATTAACAAGTAATCATTTTTTCCAAAATGAAACACATTACATCCAATGATTGGTAGTAATTTTTTATTACCATGCAATGCAAGACTTAAAATTCAATAAGAAGTGTTGAATCTAAACAAATCATGCTAACATAGGATATTGTGGCCTATCTATTTAAATAATGAATTTATTATATTTTATTTCTAATGCGGTAAAGCCTCAATGACCAAAAAAAGTAGCCTCTTTATGTATTGAAGTTGAAATATTTGAGTCATTAGAAACGTGTAGGAAAGGCATCAAATCATACAATTTAATGAGAAGAAATCATAATTGACAGTTTTTTTAAACTAAAAAAATATCATTTGGAAGTCATCTAAATGAGCTATAGGTTTGAAATGAAAAAATTATTTATATACATTTTCAGATTAATATAATTGTAATGTGACACATGGGTATTAGAATAAGGTAATTACAACTACTATTAACACTTTAATATTTGAATAAAGTAATTACAACTACTACCAACACTTTAATATTTGATGGCTGAGTAATAAGACATAAAAAAAAAAATTCATTGTGGTTTAGCAATTTTGATATAATCATGACCTAATTGAAATTCATCTTTAAGTTTTTTTCAATTATAATTCTATTTTCTGATGCCACCATGTTGAGTATCACAAATTCACAACTAGGTCAATATTACAATTATGCCATATTTAACTGCTTTTGGACTATTGAAAGTCCAAAATTCAGTAGATGCCCAAATTTCCCAATGCATGCGATTATGCAATGCGTTGGGAGATGTCCAGATATAGCGTGAAGTTTACATTATATAAAAATGTTTAGGGAGAGTAGTTCTAAGGCTTAGAAATTAGACTATAAAGATTTCTAATTTATTCTAAAGGTATCTGGTAGACCCTTCATCTGAGCATGGGAATTTTGAAAAGACAATGTTAGAGAAGTGTTTAGGATCAGTCTAGAGAAGTCCAATGAATGAATCCATGTCCATGCTTGATGATGATGGAGATTCCATTTGGAGATTTCCCAATAAATGTGTAGAATATCCGTGAACTTCCCTTAAAACATGTATGACTTCAATGTAAGATTTTATAAATAATGTAATCCAGGAGAAAGTAAAAGTTTAGAATTTCTCTTTTTACTATACTATTCTGTAAGTTTGATACCTAAAATAATTCGTGCTAAAATATATGTCCAATTCTCTAGAACAAATGTTCTACATGAGGGATGAAATGTTACCTCGACAGGCGACATGTTGCATAGGTACATCCGTACATGACAAGAAAGGAAAAATTTGTAATTGACAATTGCTTATGCTACTACTTATAGTTGAGGCTCCAAAGGAAAGGACTAATCGGAAATCCCTCGATGGAGAACTAAGTAAACCTTGGAAGACAAGCGGGTTCATTATTAATACTAAGCACAATGCATGTTGTGCGTTTTATGTCCTTCATTGTTTGCTGCATGGAGAGTATAAACAAAAACTTACAATGCCTTCTTCCATATTCATGTGGTCAATGGCTACAAATTTTAAAGCCGATAGAAAGTATAATCCAAAGAACTAGGAAAACAAAAGGTCACAAACGATGGAAACAAGGAAATTAAGAATGATATTAAGAGTAGTCATACTACAAGCAACAAAACTATCTTGTAGCAATGTCATAATCGTTATCGCTTACAAGATCTACAATAAGAATGTAAAGACAAAATAGTGACCAAAGGCACTAGAGCCAAAGCATTTGCTATGATTGCCAGAAGGATTTTGGTGCTAGCCCTAAACGTGACAACCTGTTCTGCATTTCCAACAAGAATAAATTGAAAAGACGTATAGAACCATATACGAGAAAACTCGACAATGCAATCATAATGTCGGACAAAGATTGCATCCAGAGATCTCATGATGGCTATAAACTGCAGGATCTGGTAAGCAATCAGAGGTCCACTTAGTTTGCCCTATTCAAATTTGCAAGAGTAGCCTCTCAACTTCTCTTAGGAATAGTCTGCGATTTAGGGTGGACTATCTTGGACCAAGTCGTGTATATTACCCAAGATGCATCCAACCATGTGGACAAAGTTTCTTCAACAACCCATTTTCTGTGCCAACAATTTCAGTACCTCAATTCCAACGTACTTTCTAAATTATCGAGTATCCAATATATTGGAGCATGAACATCTTGTTTTTCTCATGTCCTGCCTCTTTGCACACTTCGGACAGTGCTCTTTCTTGCCAAACAGCATAAACTGAAGGGTCTTCGGGTCTGAGAAGAACCTATGAGCCTAGGCAAATGTCAATCCAAGGATTGAAGCTTTCCCTTGGTGCTCCATTCGCAGGGCCGCAATAAGATTCCAAGTCCTCTTCCTTTAGAATAGTGTCAACTAGATTAACCCTTGGTCCTTGGCAAAGGGTTTCTTCATTTGTCACCCTCTAATAGTGCTTTGGCCAGAAGCCTTCTACCAACTCTGGAAGACATATGGGTAGTCGTTCCTTTAGCTTGCACAAAATATGCTTCCAGTACTCCACGTATGGACCAAATGCAGTTGCAAATCCCTCGCATTTTGTCATTCCATTCCGCTAGTACTGAATGTACTTCTCAAGCCCTGCCAATATGAAACCCTTATTCACGATAGCTTTGTGCCCCTTCTCCCTAGCTTTCTCTTGATTTCCTAATGGGTCTGGAACTTCACTACCCCAAATGGGCTTGAATGGGGCAAGCTTCGGACAACTTGTAGGGAGCATAGGTCGCCCTTTGGAGTCTTTCTTCCATAGGCATTGAGAAGTTTGTCAAATGGCAGCCACTTTGAATCAACTGTAGACTTTTTGAACTTCATAACAAGGATTCTATCACTGTCCACGTAGAACTTAAAGAGATGGATCTCCTCCAAACCAATTATATGAGACGTGCCATTGGACAAGAAATCCTTGACAAAGGACTTAAAGTCCCCCACCTCCTGTATAAACTCTGGCAAAAAAGAAAGTTCTTGAGACTCCATAAAGGCTATCATGAGATCGGCCACAACAAAAGTATTCTTGCTCTTTAGGGACTTCAACAAGTGACTGAAGTAAGCATCGATGTCGTGAATATGTCCTACTAGTAGAAACCCAACTTGAATTTCTTTGAAGATGCCTTGTGTAGTAAGCAAAGACAAGAATGCCATGAGGTACTAGTTTTTGTTATCTTTGGCAGAGTTGTCAAGCTGCAGATAAAAATTCCTGAGAAGAAGAAGGGCTCCATGTTGAGAACTTGGGTCAATGAGCTTCAAAGTGTCTATACATCTAGATTTCTCTCTAAGTAGCGCCTCAAACAAAACATTTGGTGGTGCATATGGAAAGAGGTCACCCATTTCACGAATTGGTGTTGCCTCTAGTCGGTGGAAAAGTCTAGCCAATGGAAAAATTATGAAGTTTGAGTCCCTTGGCCAACATGATGGGGCATAATGCATGTATGCACCATCACCGTGCCTATGAGCTACCATTCTACTTACACTCATGGGAAATTGACCCAACCCTTGTGTGGCCTTGGTTGTAATTCGCATTCTAGGCAAAGCCGTCTTAGAAGTGTCCATCTTGTTATGAATAATGCACAATATTTCTTGAGGGTTCTTTTTGGACTCCTCACACCACGAGGCATACAAATGATGGTAGGATGCTTGATGATTTAGATGTTTAGTTTGTTGTTTCGTGAACTCAATGTATTCTGGGCCTCCCTTAGGCGATTTGAGGATGAATTGTTGCAAGTCATTGCATGTAATGCATTTTGCAAATGAGCTTCCAACATGCTTTATAGAAACATTGTTAAAGTGCTCCTTCTTGATTCTATTGATAGTAGACTAGCTGATGGTAGGAAGGCCGTAATCCATATTCAATAGTAGACAACATTACAAAACAAATAAGTGACGAATCCGAAGGCATTGTAAGAATGTTTAGGATAGTGAAACCATGCAAAAGACACACATCGTTGATAAATGACTATGGCCTTATCCCTCTGGAGATCTCTCGATGATATGACATATCAAGAGATTTCCTGATAAATGAAGATACTTGCAAAACATCCAATAAAAATGAAAACAAGTAGAACCCCGAATGATCACAAGCATTAATTAATAATTAGTGTACTACCTCATTGGTGTCAGTCTAAACGCGCTTCCAATTGTTTCATATAGGTAGATACTTAAGTGTATTTACTCTCCTGTTTCCAATCATTCTCATTTGATGGGGCATATGGTCAAAGTTGCTGTCAATGATTGATTTCATTGTTCCAGTAACCTGAACAGTGCACATTCCGGGGCACTTAATCCCTTTATTCCTATGTCTAGTCGAAACCACACTTTGTTTGTACATCTCAACGTAATTGTGATACGTCAACTTTGAAATTGTGTGAATAAGGTACCACGCTGTACCACATACATCCACTCCTTTCAAAGTGACATACTTACACTTCTGATTACCATCTACAGCATGTAATTTTTCGTCGATAGCAATCCCATATTGTTGATGCTCCTCAAAAGACTTCAACCGGAATAACTAGTGAACTCTCAAAGTCTTCTCCACTAGAAAGAATTGGCAGTATCGACTATTGTAGCATTTCTTGAAACAAACCTTCCAAATTTCGTTGTTTGTTGTTTTTCCAATGTAAAGTGAGTCCCTCTACTGAAGACTAGGCCTTTGAACGATGAAGCAATAAGGTGCTTTCGCTCTTCTACCAAGGTAAGCAAGCAGGTCCTGCAAATCCGGAAGGGATGCAAAGTGCTCTACTATTTCTTTTAACCATTGGCCGTTTGGAAACCAACACTCCAACATGCGCCATCAAGCATGCATTATAATATCCTCTTTGTTACCCACAAAAATGTCTAGGACTGTGACATCGATGTAGTCTTCACCAAGTGTACTATTTTGGAAATGATCGTTTGCTCCCCAATAGTTTATTCGACTCGACAAAAGAAGTACACCTACAGAATCCTTACAATGCACCTCCATTCCCGTCCACTCATCCTAGCAAATATACTAATGCATATGCATGGGAATATCTTTCGATGATTTGACAACGTCGTCGACTCTCCATAGAATTGTTCGCTCTACCGCATCCATCAACGTTGTCAAACTCCTTTAGCAAGGATTCAATCTACAATGCTGTGCTTCTAAAATGAACAAATGTGGTTGTAAGAGAAAAAACACCCAGGGATTTATTGGGATAGCCACACCAAGCCATTCGCCTTGAGGGCGAGCTTCCACCACTGACCCTACTCCTACTTCACCCAATCCTTCAACGAAAAGTTTAATGCAATTACCATCATTGATGGGTGAATTTGTACCACAAGACTCCTAGGAGTCACCCTCTTCTTGGGATCCTGAAGTGTATGGGGTAATTGACTAATTGCATCATTGAGGGACTCAAAGCAAGAATACATTGTATCAGAATTAGCTTCCTTGGTAGTCATATCTATAAACTTGATATTGAATGAAAAACTTTGCAAATGACATGAACGACCTATACAGTTAGGTACCCAATTCCCAAGATTTGAATCTCATATCTAGAAAGGAAAGGAGTAAATTGTATTTGAAATTCTACAAACAAGGTACCTCGGTCGGATGAACATCATTGATCTAGGAAAATCAATGCAAAAAGTTGTTTATTTGCATTCGGAGATCTCCGAATATAAGTACAGAATATCCTCATTGAATGTAGATGCAAGACAAAGCAAGCACTACTGAGGTAGGAAGCTTGCAATATGTACAGATTGATCATGAGACTCCATATGAGTGTGCGTGTAATACCAGGTAGCTATGACTTCACAAGCAAGAACAACAGTACAAAACTTGTAGTTCTAGAAGGGTTATGTCTGGTAAATGATGACCTCATGTTCACATGAAGGTACAGGATCATGAACAACCATCTGGAGATCTCCCGATGACGTCATATAAAATCAATTTAGATAAAAATAAGTATATGAACAAATTCTTTGCCCTAGATGATGCTTCTTCTTGTATCTGAAGATCTTCCAATGAGTGCCTTCAGATCTCTATTACATTTTCTAAGGAACCAACTGGTGTTGTAATATAAACTTTGAGAGCACTAATGGATTCATCAAGAGATGTCCCAAAGTCGAAACGCATAGAAGTTTGTAATTGACCATCAAGAAGTCTCCTGATGACCACGGTAACTAAATCTCATGAGGTTTTATTGTGATATGGCATATTCATGCTAGCGGGAGATCTCCAAATGAATCATTCTCACAAATGCTATAGAACGACATTCAAGTATTTCACTATATTTCCAACTGGAGATCTTCCGATATGAGGGGTTGTACTTCACTATCAAGTATGTCTTGATGTATTCGTATTTTATGAGTACGCATATTTTATAGTATACCATACTCTGACACATGTAATCGAGGTGCACTTCTTCACCAACTATGACTTCTACTCTCCTATGTATAACTATAGATCAAAGTTTGATTTTCCAATGAAGAAGACTATTCTTACAAAAGCCACTACCCTTGGGACACATATCATTCCATACAACACCTCGCTGTAGGATGATGATCCACATTAGTTTAACTTCGCTGTGTACAATTTCTATTCCGTGAACTATAGCGGCTTCATGGTAGGACTATAATAACAATGTAGGTCATTCAATGATTTCAAGAAAGGATGCAATCCCTTCCATTTCAACATGCACAAGAAAAGACTGATATTGCTGCTTTATTGTGGAGCACTCCTACTAAGTGCCTTTTGCATGTGTCACTCTAGAGCAATCACATGAAAAAATAGTCATCTTCAAAATACTCCACTTGGATTTAGTGGAGTGCGAGGATGTCATACCTTGCAACCAAAAGAGATCTTGATCTACATCTTCGTGTGTGTCAACCTAGAGGTAATGGCCATGCCGTAAAAACATGTCTCTCAACTACTATGTATTGATAGCTCCTTCACACATGCCTCTCAACTACTATGTGTCGAAAGCTCCTTCACATGTGTAAAAGAGTGAACTCTAGGTTGGTAAGAAGTCATGGCAGATCAACCTTCAATACACGAGCTCTAGTTTCCCGCCAAGAATTGGATACGTTCGTGCAGTTTTGCATTTTGCATTTTGAATGCATTCTTCTCGTTCGTACGCAACTATGGACAGAATCTATAGATGTTGATCAACCTTCCAAATGTTGACTGTGTTCTTGAAGACCATGCAGCTCTGACCAATTGAAATCAAACGTGCGGGACTTCATTTCAAGTGCTCAATTTGTGGTCGCATTATACAAATTCCAGATCTCCAATATGGAAAGGGATGAACGTGCGGTCTTCAAAGTCGAATCTCCTTTGGATTGCTAGAATTCGTAGCATTCAAGGCTAGTTCTGTTCCAGACATTGTTAGCACTTCCTCCTCATGTTTTGGAAGCGAATCTCACATGAACCCTAAATGCTAAAGGCCTACTTTGATCCTTTGGAAATTTTCTCGAAATTGAATGAAAAGTCAACAATCTCATAAGTTGTATGAATTCTTTTGGAAATGTATCTATACAAATTCAAACTAGACATAGTAGAGATCACGTAGGGTAAAAAAAACAATATCACTTATATATTGGAAGACTATAACATTTCACCAAGAGTGTGTTAATCATTGAAGGCCTAACAATGTTTTTCACAATGGAGGTTTTCAATGAATTGTCCCATTTTGATATTTCTTTGCACATGGATGTGCTTAAGATTTTTAATTATAATTGTAAAAAAGTGAAGAGTAATTTGTCTAGTATGCATGGAATTAATTATGGAAAATATTGACCATTGGATGATCAATTCTTTATAGGGTTGACAAATCAGTACGTTCGCCCCAAAATAGCGTTTGTAACCCGGACGTCCGTCCTCACAGACGCCAGCGGATGCAGCATCCCTCCCGCCGTCGGAAGGCGGACGGGCAAGGCGGCTTAGAAAACCCGTTTTGGGTTTTTTTTGTTTTGATTGTTTTGACCAATGAGAGATTGAGAGTGAAGTCATTTGGATTTTGATTTTTCTTATATTGCAATTGCGATTCAATAGAGTTGTATATCACTATTTATGTAAAAGCTAAAATATGAAATATATTTTTGTGGTCGAGGGAAACAGGGCGGTCAAAGCGGACGGGGCGGTCCTGGCGGACGCTGCGTTTGCCGGGACCGCGAATGTCAGCGGACGCTGCGGACACAGCGTCTGCGTCCGGACGTCCGACCGTCTTGTCAACCCTGACTCCTTAAGTCGAAAAAGCAATTTTTGGAGAAGAAAAATTATAAGAAGATGAATCATGCTTTTTCTCCCTCCAAAAAATTTGTATTAGAATCTAAAGCAAATGTATTATTTTTTTATTTAAAAACTTGAGAAATAAAAAATTCTCCCAAATTTGTAAACATTCTCAAACAAAAAGAGTAGAGAACCAAAATTGACCAAATTGGATCCTACAAAATTAAAATAATTTATTTATGCATCAATTTCTGAAATTTAACAGTAAATATCATTAGCATATTGTTGGGAACATCTCCAAAAAATTTGGAATCATTCTAATTATTTTTGTATTTTTAATCACACTAGATTGAATTTTCTATTTTAAAATTTTTAAAAATACAAATTTGAAATTTTTTACTCCACATATGGTTTTGGATGCAAATTAAAGACTAGAAATGACCAAAAAAATATTTTTTTCCATCCCTACTATTTCTTTCATTGTAAACAAATTATGTCTACTCCCTTTTTCTCTTAGACTAAATTTCATAAATAATATTTTAGATACTTTCCACATTGAAATTTTGGAAATTGGTGAATGCAACAAGAATGTCAACTTTTTATTCAACAAGTCTTTCGTTTACAAAATATTGAGACTTGTTTCACCCTATTGGAAATTTTCCATTGAAAATTTGAAGAGGATACATTGTGTCCCCTTTAGTTAGTCCTTGAGGGGTTAAAACTATGAAATTTTTTTAATTCTTTTTTTTGCATATCAATTCTAAAAATTTGGTCACCAAAAGAATATGAGACTAAAAGATCTAAATTGATTTTAAATGAGTTTCTAATGTGATTTTTCCTCCAAGAGCCCTCAATACTACAAAAAATTCAAAATGAAATGGGTATCCTTGCACAAAATCTTGAATAGAAAAATCATAATCATTGGTTTCTAAGATTGCATTTTTTATACAAAAACTAGACTTCAAGATGAATCTTTAAAAAGTATAAATTACTAAAAATAAAAATGTGGTTAGGTTTTATTTAACTTAAAAGTACTAGTGCAACCACTTTTGGATCCCACTTGGGCAAGAAGCGATTAACCTTGTGACGATGGGTCTTCTACTACTAATTCTAATTTTCAACTATCAAAGACTAGTTCCTTGCAATTTATGATTGGATAGGAATGAAAACTTACAAGACAATTCATTTTTCAAACATGAAGATATATGTCTACTACAATTCATCCAATTTTCAAATTTCTAGGGAAGATTTAAAATACCTATGTTTCTTAAGAAAAATTGAAGAAAGTTATTAATGTGTGCTACAAAATATATCCAAATGAAACTAATTTAATCATTCACAGAAATTGTATTTTCTAATAGTGGAATTAGTTGTTTCCTAGTCACTTTAATTCATACATAACTTGTTTGCTAGTCATTTTGTAGTAATTTAGGTGGGTGGGAGGTACATTATTCTAAAAGGCTTTTCATATCAAGTTCACAAAAGGGTTCTAAAAGCAAGCATCACTTTTTTTAGCAAACCAAATAATAACTATTGACACTAGGATTTGGGATGTAGGATCTAGGGATCACATATTAAAGGCTTAGGGCTCAAGCTATACAATCCAAGATATGAGGTCTACAATGTCCTGATGTGGGCTATGTCGTGTGAGTCCACATCACTAAAAATAGCTCTTGTAAGCTATAAGTATTTGAACACAAACATTTCCTATCCTAAATGTACACTACAATAAGGCATCATAAATGAACAATCATTCAATATTAAGCTTCCTAAACACTCAAAGATAACTTCTACTTTCTATCAATTTGATTAGTCTTGCAAAATCATTCATATGAATCAAGGAATAATACTAGTGATGATTGGTATAACAACCAAGTGAACCATCATTACACTTTGAGCTCCACCTCCTTTCAACTCATAAACTACAACACATGCAAGACTTGAAGAGAATGAAGCAGAGGGGCAATTTAAGAGTTATAACCACTCTCAAGGCACCCCAAAGTGACTCCGTTCACACCTCAAACAGTCTGAAAACACTAATTTAGCCTCTAGTGGTCACTATATGGCCATTTTGGCTAAACTGAGTCTATAGTCACCTCCTACCATGCCTTAGAAAGCTTGATAGCTACTCGTCATCAAATAACATGATAGTTGTCTTTTCGGTGAATTTAGGCATCTTGTTATCATCAAAGTTGAATCCAAGCTTTGAAGAGAGGGTTAGGTGGTCAAGTGGATAGTTTCATTGTGAAGTTACCTTCTTTTGGATCTAGCCTCGTCAAGAGGTTGGGTTTTACAATGGACTACTCTCGTAAAGAGGTTAAGTTAGGGAGGGTTTTGGGTTTGTTGAAGGATTCCAAGGTTCAGGGTTTAGGATTCATTGAGTACACTTTGCAGCTTCGAGAGTTCCAAATTTTTGGATTTCCAAAAATTGATTATTGAAGATTCCTTCTGAGCTACCATTAGTGCCAGCTGTTGAATTAAAATTATCAATTATTTATGGAAGAATAGTTGTGAACAATAAATGACAAGGATATGTCATAAATTTATCATGTTCATTGTTCATTTTTTCAAAAATAGTTGCACTTCTCAATTTTGCACATTATTGTCTCTTTTTTTTTCACAAAACTTGCTTCCTGCTGTAGGATTTCTATCCTACAATTTCCTAGTTCTACTCTCTCTTTAGTTTTTGCTAGGCACCGTAATATTTGTAATTTAGATATAAGATTGGAGCCTCTACATTTTTTCCCAAAACTTAGATTCTTTTCTACTTTACTTATTCTTTCCCACTCTCTATAATTATTTATATATATTATCTATAATTGTTTATACCTTCTAGACTTGATTGCACTCTTTGTATTTACAACAATGCTAGAGTGTGAGCGGGGACCAATGAGCAATGAGCATTCATCAATGAGTGTTTAGTCTTGAACGCTCACTTAAACTATTTTTACTAATAATAAAAATGTTAGAGTCATAAATAGTGGTGTTAGAATTAAAAATAATAAAGTCAAAGTTATCAAAATAAAAATTACTAAATTTTTTTTTCCAAAAAAACAATTTATTGCTAAAAGAAGTTTAATTGAAGGTACTTATTTAGAACTTAAATGTTGTAGGTAGGGCAAAATGATAGCCTAGCCTCTTCAAGAACATAAAAAGTACTACCCTTGAGGTGATGAATAGATAAATTTCATCCATGAAATGCATTCTTTATTTAGAATAATTGAAAAATAATTCCAAATACTATGACAATAAATATATTAAAAATAAATAAATTTATGTAGCAAATGGCTCATTGCCAAAGGACATTCATTCTAGTAATTTAGAGGGTCATTTGGTTTGTAATTCAAAAGAAAAAAAATTATTCAAGAATTTTTTTTCAAATAAATTTTTCAAATTTTTTTTAATTAATTGGTTGGATTGATTTTTTTCAATTCGATTTTTTTAATTCATAATTTCTTTTTGTCAAAGTTTAAATTATTTTGTAATAAGGAAATGGCTCCTCGGATTCAAGGATTAATTTCTTGTTGCCAGAGGCACCTACCCTCTATTAATTTAGAGAATATTTGAAATGCAATTAAATATTTATTTTTTTCAAAATTATGTTTTCAAAAGATTTATTTTCAGAATAATATAATTATTTAGTTCTAGGCTCCTTGGAATCCGAGGAGCCTTCTTTAGGCTTCGCAAAGCCTTCCATTGGCGCAAAGAGACATTGACAAAGAACTTTGGCCTTCAAATAATCTCCAAAAGACTTTTACTAGCACTAGAAAAGGGCTCCTTGGATTCAAATAGGCTTCTCAATGTAGTTGGCATTGGCAAAGAGGACTCCTCGGAATCCAAGGAGCACTCCTCAGATTCCAAGTAGCCCTAATTAAAAAATATATATTAAATTTTTTTGCAAAAAAAAATTTTGAAAAAAGAATTCGAATTTTTTTACTTAAAAGTAGTTTAAATTTTTTCCAAATTGGCATGGGGAAAGTGCCTTTAGCAACAAGAAAATGAGCGTCAAATTCAAGGAGCCATCTAATGAATTCAAAAAATATATATTATTATTTTTTAATTTTAGTTTTTAAAAATTAATTAATTAATTATTATTTTTTAATTTTTAAATTTAAATTTAAATTTAAATGAACTCCCAAATTAATAAAAAGAAGGTCCTTAAGTAAATTACTTCTTTATTTTTATTTTAAGATACTTAATAGACATCAATTGTTATCTTAAACAACTAAGTTTTTAATCTCATCCAATAGTTGTTCATCATTCAATGCAAATTCATCCAAAAATATTAATTATAAAAAATTTATGTAAATCCTTTTATCTCATTCATCCTCATCTACCTTGTTTAAATTCATTTGTAGCCATAAATGTTTACCCTAAACCATAGATATAGGCATCTTATAATGAAAAATTTCAAATTTTTTACAAAATTTGTTTAAAATGGATATAGTTCAATGGTCATCACTTGTTGCTCAATGCTCAACACTTGTCACTCTTTGCTCATACTTTAGCAACCCTATCTGTATTTGTTTGCACTCTCTATTATTATTTGCATCCTCTGTATTTCTTTCTAACCTCTATATTTTTTTCCACCTTCATTCTATATTTTATGGTTTCCATCCTCCATATTTTTCCACACTTTGTAATTGTTTAGCGCATTTGAAATTGTTTTCTTGGACCTTGATTCTAAAATTGTTTCGACCCTAATTCCATGTTTTCGTGCATCTTCTATATTTTTTTGACACTATATATTAATCTCTAGAAGGTATTGGTAGTCACCCTAAACCTCTACATTATTTTCATTTCACAGTCTATTTTATTTGTAGGATGATACTACATAGGGATATTTGAAACAAGCTATTGCTTCCTCCATGTGAAACCAAACTGAAAGGGACCCTATTTCTTTCTATCAATGATTTCTTTAGTTTTAGTTGAAAGCTTTTCAGTTCATGACAGTTGCAGGATATTAATTTAGAGTATTAGACTTACGTTGAGAATCCAACACTACTTGTGATGGAATTAAAGGGTTCTCCCAAAAATTGGATGAACATGGTGGTACGTATACTTTCATAGTGATAGTCACAATCTTTCAACAAATATAATTATGTGCACCTTCATGTTCCAAAATTATATAATAAGAATCATATAATATGATAAGCAGTTATGGTTATTGGTGATGAATATATATACAATATGATTATTTTTCCTTGCATCATTTAAAATATGTGATGTGCAATTTCCATCATGAAATAATCATAAGTATTCATGTATATCTCCTCAATTTTTTGGTAATTATGAATTGGTATTTATCAATCATATATTTTCGAGATGATGTATAGTACGATTATTACATCCCCACATTGTAGTCCTAGTCTTATTGTTAAATAATGGGCTTAAGCATATTTCAAAATAAATAAGCTTTGCTGTATTTATTAATGAATTTCACATAAATAGTTTCTTTGCTTTTATTACTACCTCTGTAGTTTTAGAAAATAAGGTCAACTATTCTTCCCACAACCAGAATCGCAATTATGCTCTTGTACATTCTTTAATTGGAATGTCTAAAAATAAGAATACAATTGTGGTCACATTATGCTTGCTTCTACTTCTCCTGTAATGGGATATATATTAATTAGAACTTTTTCATTGGCATTTTGATCATTTCTTTGAATGCAATGCACTCACAACTACTTAACCAAATTCTGATTAAGTGAACAGAAGACATGAGTAATGAATACGGAGTGAAATACTTTGTCATATAATTTGCTTTCAAAATGATTATAAACTTTAATTACAAGTTATAGTGATTGACCCTAAACCCTAACCCTTAAATTTGCTTCGAGGTAATGGCTAGAATTGGAATGGAAGTCTATTGTTAACCAAAGCAAAAATAAATGGGAAAGGTAAATGAAAATCATTAAATCGGGATGGAAATAGGTACATATCTCCAAAAAAATGGTTACCAATTTCTCTATAAAGACAAGAAATAAAATTTGAAAGACTCCAAATTAGGAATCAAAGGAAGTGAAATATCATTAAGTTGGAAAAAAAGTGCATTTCCAATCAATGATGTAAAAAAGAAAGGTAATGAAATGTCATTGAATTGGAATAGGATTCATTTCCAATCAATGATGCCAAAAAAATAGGGAAGGAAAAAAAATGTCATTGAGTTGTAAAAAAAATGCATTTCCAATCAGTGACCAAAAAAACAGTAAGGAATTTAGACCCTAAACCCTAAACCAATAAGAATGCTTGAAATGAAAAATGGGAAGTGATATTTGGAACAAACCCCAAAATATTTCCAATAAGGAAACAAGAGTGAGATGTTAGAAAAAAATAGGGAGTGATATTTGGATTATGGACCAAAGATCCATAGGTCAAAAACTAGTATCTGCAATAGATCTTTGAAAATTTATAAGTAATTTAATAATGATTCCAAAAATGTGAAACCACTTGTATTACGTTTACATCCATTTTTCTTTCCTTGGCCAATTAAGTAATAATATTTTTGTCCACAAAGATCAGTCCTTCAAGTCTGGCTTCTATAGCACACTATCTTAATCCATAAACATTGAGACAAACAAAAAATGTCCGATGAATGACATAGATTCTTTGTTTGTAGGACCAAAGACCAACTTTTCATCTTCAAATTTTATTGTGGAAAAGAAAGGTCATTTATAGCAATGTGATTTCCAATTAGAATATAAATCGCTTGAAAACTACAAATTAAAAAAAAAAATATTGGATGAATATAATAGCCAAATTGTAGATGAGAACAAAATGATGGTTGCATGATATCTATGAATGTGAATTTTTTTGTCTACTATGTGCATGAATACTAAAATTTGAAGCATCATTATAACATTTAGTAATGCCATTTGGTAACTTCATAAAAAATGAAAAATAAAACTTGGTTCACATAGTCTCCTAAGAGGGGTTTTCTTAGGCAATTAAATGCCCAATTTCTTCAAAAAAAAAGGGCAACTTTAAGCCTATAGAAAAAAAAGAGGGTATGTGTTAAAAAATACCAAATTGTAATGACGGCCTACACATTGTTGCCCCAATGCTTCCAAAATCTCATTTTATCTATCAAGCAAAGCCAACACATACAAAAAGTTACATACAAAAATTTTATATTCAAAATTTTATATTCAAAATTTTATATTCAAAATTGGCCTCCTTCAATTCAAACCTCTAGAGTGAAAGAGCTATGAATTCAAAACCTTTTTGTCCGGAAACCAAAAAAAAACCCTGCTCATTATTACCCTTATCAATCCCAAGTGGCTCATTATCACCTTTACCGGTCTGTCCAATTAGGGTTAAAGAACATAATTATTTATATTTGTTCCCTCAACTTGGGGTCTTCTCCATATTGTCAAGTGCTCAAGGTGGCGGCAATGCCATCATTGTCTATATTGGCTTCCCCCTCTCCCATTGGCTATGCTTTGCTTATGATGTTTTCATTGCATTCGGTTTCTCCCAACGCTACGTTGCTTTTCTGAAGCTTCTTGGATTGGCGCATTCCCAATTTTCTTTTACCAAACAACATTGTCGTGTTGCAAATGCAGACATTATGTAGAATATGTATATTCATATTTTTTAAATAGATTTGAATGTTTATAACATTATAAAGAAGATGACGTCATTTGAAATGGCTTCAAGGTAACGCCTTCTTTATTGTTATAAACAACTATATAGAGAAGGATTCACTTGAAAGTTTCATCTCATTTAATATTTTGCTTTTTTGCTTTTTATTTAAATTATATTATATCAAACTAAAGGGTTTTTTCTGAATCTCAAAATGAAGAATCTCAACTAAAGCATAAGTTTGAATTTTCTTTATTGCAACTACCGGATTAGTCACAACTATCATTGAGTTTTTAATTTTTATATAAGTAATCAGAAGATGAAGTTGGGCCATCTTGACAACTTTGCGTGAAGAAACAATGGCATGGTCATCTTCAACGTGACGCTTGGGCATTGGTAATTTGGTTGCAAGTTGAATGTGTTGAACTTGGCAGTCGTAAAGTCACATTTGAAAGATGTTTTGAAGATTTAAATGATGAGTAATATTATTGCATAGTGAAGCCTATTGAAGAGAGTCATGGTCACCAATGATGGTTAAAAGGGCCAGTCAATCCTTTAACTAAGGCAAATCATGTCAATTATGTGGCTGTTTCTATCAAATACATTCTCAAATTCTTGCAAACGGAGTGATATTTCGATTGAAGTTTTAATTTTTTTACCTCTATTAGATACATGTTTGGTTTTTAATTCTTCATTCCATAGTTAGAGTGATTTCCTACAATAATTTTGTATTTATAAAGTAGTATGAAAGAAATATTCAAATAATTTGTTTTTTAGGTGAATTTGAAATGAATTTCCTTCAAAGATAAAGAGATAGTTGTAGGTTAAATAAGTGTTCAATTATTGATGTTGTAGCTTTAGGAGTGAGTTAGGGGCTGATCTTACTTGTTTGTATGGTTAGAGTGGAGATAAGATGAAGAAAAAGGTGAATACTATTCATCTTTTCTTCTGTTATGAGTTTAGAACAGACTCGAATGTTTGGAGGCCCATTGTAGTGTGAGTTTGAAGAAGTTTAAAATGAAATTTGTAGGAGTTGTATATTAAGGTGTGTAATTATAAATCTCATTTGCTTGATTTGGAATTGTAAATCAAAAATTGTGCTTATTTAAGTGAAAGGAGGTTTATTACCTTCAAAATCAAAAGGTAGAGACTTCGACTGATCATAAAAGATGGATATGTTCTTAGTTTGTAATGATATTTAGAGGAAATGTAAGAAATTGTGTTAGCATTTTATAAAAATATCACTCATTCTATTTGAAGTTTGTATGAATGAATTGTGAGTGTGAAAATAAAGAAGGGTTTGGTGCCCTTTACTTCTAAAGGTCAAAACTTTGAATGGCCATAAAAGTTGAATAGAATTTTAGAATTACTTGAAATTTCAAGGAAAAGTAGAAGTTTGTATCAGCTTTTCAAAAAGCTATCACTCACTTCATTTGGAGCTGTGAACAATGGCGGTACTCATCCAAAGTTTAGTTTGAGAATTGAAGGTTGAAGTTGGAAATTGGAAGAAGTTTTGAAGATTTGTGTGTGTGTGTGTGTGTGGTTTGTGGCTTAGTAAAATTTGTTGTTACGGGTGGCTTAGGTTACACCAACATTAGCCTCATTTTGTATCATGGATGATGAAATGGAGTTAATTGTTCACATGGTTAAGACTAGATGACGAAGTGGGGCAAATGACCCACATGGTCGAGACTTGCTTCTTTTCACGATGAAGCTTGGTTCTTAAAGCTGGTCACTAGGAGTTTAAAAGTTTAGGAGCCAATCTTTTAGACAATTCAGTTCGTAGTCTGGCCATCTCGTTTTACCCGTCCAAAGCCATGGGATCTTATCGCATATCTTAAACCTTACATCCATTTAGAGCCAATACATGATAGGTCAATAGATAGGAGTTCGATAGTAGTTTAGAAGATTCGACATTCAAGTTCTAAGTAAGGTGAATTTGCGAGTGACAAATTTACTTTTGTTTTTTATCATCTTACAACTTCCTTCATTCTCAAACTATTTCTGAACACAGGCAAAATCTCTATGATTTTTTGAGGCAAATGCTCTTAATATGACAATATCAGAGTCTAGAAGAAGGAAAAAAAAGAGTTGAAGTGCTGGGTGAAGGATAAAGAGGGAGGTGGACTGATGCATGACTTCCATTGTAAGTGGCACCTTCAGTTTTCTTGTCATTGTAGTTTTTTTCACATTGAAGTTGCTAGACTGAAGTTGGGCTTGGAGGTCTGCTGCGCTTGATTGGCTTGGAAGTGCACTTAGAAAGTGTTTACAATTTTTTTTAGGTACGTCATTCTTCTTCACCTCCTTTGATGCTTGTGCTTCAGTTTCATTCCCCTTTATGGAGTTCGGTACTATTGTAATAAGTCTTACTTTCCGGTTTTAGAATACTAGTTTGTTATAAGAGTGTAGTTAGTATCATTTACAAGACACATTAGTTGTGCTTTGTCTTTAGCCATGGTCCATAGATGACGGTGTAGGTATGTTGCAGACAATAATTTCATAAGAATATAGTATCGTTTACAAAATACAAAAATAAAAGTTTAGATGCGGTGACTTCAGATCAAGAGAGCCTAGATGCATGACTTGTTGAAGGTGTAGCATATGAACTTCTAGTAGCTACCAATTGAATTATGGAAGAATCCAAATGCAATTTCAAATCTCCTTCATGATAGATTGACTATACACATTATCTAGGATTTTATTTTGAAATAGTTATTGACTATATTATTCCGTTGTACTGGGATTTTTATTCTACAGGAATAAATTGGGAATCTTGGTGTCAGAAAGGACGGTGTAAATTGCGAGAGAGCGGAATGGAGACTTCCATGCAAAATAAAAAAATCCCTTGCAAGTGGAAAAACCCGTAAGTTTCAATCTTTGTGCATTTGTAGTGCTAGTTTCCTAAAATGTCACAGAATTGTGGCTTTTATATAACACTGAGAGACAAAAGCATGATTTTGTAGGCAATGGAGAGAGAAGTATGTATAATATTAGAGTATATGCAAGTGCCCATAGTTTTAAGGTAACCCAAGGAAAATTTGCGAATACTCAAGTGTTGGGTGTCGAGAGATTTTATGAAGAAAAGGCATCCTAATTCGTAATTTGTATGAGAACCATTAGAAAATCTTTCGATAGTAACTAGAAATTATTGAAACCATAAACTGAAACCTAACTTGATTTAGGATTAGATGATTCTATTGGGAGATTTTCCAATAGAATGTAAAAAATTGTAGTACAACAATGTGAAGTTCAACATCTGGAGATTTTCCGATTCAAAATAACCAATCCTAGTGAAGAATTGGAAAGCAAATCATTGAGAGATCTCCCAATACTTTATAGCCAATTCTAGTATGCCACTATAAAGTTAATCATCGAGAGATCTCCCAATACAATGAATACATTATAACCAATCCTAGTATGCCACTATAAAGTTAATCATTGGAAGATCTTCCGATACATTATAACCAATCCTAATATGCCACTATAAAGTTAATCATCGAGAGATCTTCCGATACATTATAACCAGTCCTAGTATGCCACTATAAAGTTAATCATCGAGAGATCTCTCGACGCACTTCAAGTAGTCATAGTAAAGCCTTCTCCGGATTATCCTCAAGTGATCTCCCAATATAGTGTAACCAGTCTCATAAATCACCCTTCAATTAAATAATCACCGGGATATCTCCCACTACATTAGAACCATTTATACTAAAGCAAACTCAAGATTATGTACTCTCAAGTTGGTCATTAGGAGATCTCTCGATAGAAACTAAACTCAGAACTGTAACCTATCAAAGTAATGCACTTTCAAGTTAGTCATCTAGAGATCTTCTAATAAAAACTGAACTCAATATTGTAACCTATTAAAGTAATGCACTCTCAAATTAGTCATCCGGAGATCTCTCAATAAAAATTGAATTAAATTACAACAATTTGTTACAGAATGAGACAAAATGCTTCATATTCACTACCTTATTGGGATCAGTGTATCAATGAGTGTGAACGGGAGATCTTCGGATGATGGCCATTCAGTGTGGAGTTCTAGTAAAATCATTTCTTAGGGATGTCTCTTAATTGATCCGTGTCACATTTTGTAGTGGTAGCATCATGAAGAACTGGCCCGTTGAATATTCATCAAGAAGGCTCTCATCGTTTGTTACCGAGATGGTGCACACATTCTAGTACAATGGAAACTTTTTCCAAGCAACGGTATTCCAATGCAATAAGAAAGTGACAACGTGGGGTATGGAGTGGGTGGATGTTGCGGACAAAAAAGTTATTATATGTTCCAAACTGGAGTACTTGGGAAAGAGCCACGCTACAACAAGACTACACGTGTTGGAGGTGCAAGGATTAGATGATGCGCTTGCGCTTCTAGTGATTGATGGGGTAATTTACAAAGTTGACGAATCAATCATATATGGATTCATCTTCAATTATGGAAAAATGAGCTGGAAAATGCATGAGACCATCATGTGCAAGGGATTGTTGAACACCTAGGACGACTCCCACTTCTGAAGTCCTGTTGAAATAAGCAATGAATGGGACATCATTGATGAGTAGTAACACTAGTCTACTCTATCTGTAGCAGTAGTCACAAGTTAGACGCTAAAGCCTTCTCTTGCTGAGAAAAAGGGTGCAAAAAGAAAGTCCACTGCTAGAGCACTAGGAGATGAGGAGCAGATTGAGGTAGACAAGAAAGGCAAAAAGGTCAAGGGTGCCCTACTACTAACTATTCATAGAGCTGTCAACATGACAGATGTAGAAGTTGATAAGCTTAGCGCAGTAGAGATCAAGGCCATGAACAAATTGTACAAGGACACCTTCATACCATTGTACAAGTGGGGGAAGAAGCCACTTACTGATGCAAACAAGAAAGTGATGCATGTGCACTATAAATACCTACACAAAGCTCTTCCTAGAAGACTTGTCTACAGAGGAATTGAGAGGAGTTGGCTAAAGAAAATCCGCAACCAAATTCTTGTAGACGTTGACTACATGTTGGAGAACAGATACATTATTGTTTTGTCCCTAAAGCAAGGTCCATATAGTCTGGACAGGAAGGTTATATTTTGGGACTGACTCCCAAAGAAGACAAGCCTAACTAAGAAGTTGCACTATTACATCATTGAAGGGCAGCATACTATAGAAGCCCACAAGGAACTCATTGAGAAAGGCGAAATCCCAAATAGTAACAAGGTGTTTGCATCCACGTTCAACATAATTCCAATATGGCAAAAGTCTAACTTGAAAAAGAGTGACATTGTGCACCTATTGAAGTTGCTCAACTGGAACATCACTAGTGAGCAAAAAGAACAGAGTATCATGCAATAGCTCCGGCACATGCGTATAAGGTGGACGGGCATGGAAAAACGCAACCTTCCTATGGTAGAAGACCGCACTCAATCAAGTACAACGTAAGTTCAACTTCATTTGCTTCGTCAATTTGTAGACAACTTGAATTCACAATTCCTATTAGATTCATATTGACAAATGAAGTATACAATGACCAACGGGAGATCACCGGATGACCCCATGCCTACGCTCATCAATGAGAGATTTCCGGATGATTACATGCCAATGGTGATCAACAAGAGATCTCTGCATGACCACGTACCTGCGATGATCAACAGGTGATCTCCAAATAATCTCATGTCCTAGGCAAGTAACTAATGTCCTGTAATCGCACTACAAGCATTTTATCTAGTGATGTCTACAATCTTTATTGGTGGAAAGAACAGTACCAAGGACAATCCTGAGGTTAGAGTCCCACTCCTCTTCATGAAGAATGATGATGACGTGAACTGGTGGTTCAAAATAGAGGAGAGATTCTTCAACTATGAACTTCTAGATGGTACAGGTCTTGACTCTAAGGCAAAGCATAAGTCGTTTGTGACACAAAACTTGAAGCCACTATATGGACTCCAAGTTGAAGACATCAACTACTTGGCAGGCTTGGTTGAAGAGGGAATTGTTTGCGTGAAGAACATGAAGATCATGAGGGACAATGTAGGGAAGCAACTAATCTCACTCCAAAAAGTTGGAGCTAGGGAGAAGAAGATTAGGGCCACGAAAAATGAGTTGATGTCTCACTATCTAGGACATCCACTACCAAGCAAAAAGCTAGAGTACTACCCATACACAACTAAAGAGTTCGATGAGTTTGCAGCAGAGAAGAAAATCACCCGTATGGAATTAGAGATATAGGTGGATAAGAGCTTGGCAATAGAGCTTAGAAAAGAGTGGTTAGAAGGTAAAATGAAGGCCTTGACCAAAACATTTGACCCGGGTAACCTTCCAAACTTAGTATTATACATGTGGGAGTACTTCTTAAACACCCATGTGAGGAGATTGTGGAGATGGTCAATTGTTTGGAGTTTGAGGCGGAATTCTGTTGCAAAATTCTAGATAATTACACCTTGAACATTAGCAGTATTGTCGCAGCACAGGGCAGGTCAATTCCCCATTATACTCACAAAAATCGCTCTAGAGTATAACTAAGTGACTCTAAAGATCGAACCCACGAGATCCTGTGAAGTATCTAGCTCTATTAAGCAGTTAAGCTAAGTCAGTATCCCAATCTTACTTTCCGGTCCTAGATCTAGAACCAGAAATACCACCACACCAGATAACTATAGACCGGATTTCCCCTTCTTCCGGTCCTACTAACTATCCGGTCCATACAAATACCCAAATCCCAAGATCTCACAACTTCCGATCCTAGAAATCCGTCCTGACCAATCCGGTCGGGATGGTCATCCTGTATCCGTAATCCTATCCGGTTTAGTTTTGCCTCTGTTTCACCATCAGAGGGGTCGCCGCTTACATTTGAGAGTGGTAGGCCCACCACTCCTTCCGTGACTTATAGTGGCTGAAGACCCACTGTCCTACTTCCTAAACTCCTAAGCTAATCCGGATCCGGTTTGGTCCTTCACAACAACCCAGATAGCAATCCGGGTTGTAGGTCACACAAAGACCCCACACTCGACCCTCTCGTATTACAACGACCTTGATGCTACTTCCGATCCGTGCGAAGACAGGTGGTTACAAGTGCACCCGTCCGTTCCAACATCAACTAAAGTTCTTCCGTTACCCATACGGGTGGTGAGACCTCACAGGAGATCGGACACTCGACCGGATTTCCCACCCGGGAGTTCTAGCGCAGCTAAGGAATCCCTCCCTACCCGCCTAGCCTAACAACGACTTTCTCACCCGGAATCTCAAACTCTAGACGTGCTGAGGAACTAAGTTCACTTCCAACTCTTCGATACCTACTCACATGCACCTTGGATCGGAAAAGAAACACCAAGGGGAGAAATCACTCGCAAACCGGCTCGTACTATCCTAACTCCACATCATACAATCCTGTCGCGCTGGAGAGAGACACATAATGAGGAGAAGAGAAAGGTACAAGAAGTTTGCAAAATGAAAAACTCTCAGTTCCCATCTCAGGAACCGATTTATATACAAAGGGTAAAAACCCTAAAAGCACAAAAAGGAGCGGAAAACCCGTGGGGGTCCGCTGCCATCCTAATCTAACTTCCGGTCTAACCTAATACTGTTGAGCCGGATCCGGATCCGGATCCGCTCCTACTCCTAACTGAAATCAAAATCCTATCTACTCTACAACCCTAGATCCTATTATCGGGCTTCCGACCTCCGGAACCAGCTCCTCGAAGACTTCACTCAAGTTCCGGATCCGTTCCCCCTCCGCAGGGTTAGATCCGGGTGAAGACTCCAGGTCGATTGTGATATCCGGTCTCCTGCCCGGAGTCTCAGCCCGTGTAGACTTCTTGGACTCGGGAGTCCAATCCTTCCTATCCTTCGGAATGGTCGCGTCCGGAAAGATATCCGGTAGCGAGATGTCCGAAAGATGTATGCCCTTGGAGGACGTCGCTCCAGTCAGCTTCCGGCTGCTTTCCTCAATCCGGTCCGCAGCCTTCCGTCCCTCCATCATCACCGTCTCCACCTGCTCAGCGACGTCGGCGAGAATCCGGACCATCCGGGAACCGGATAGTTTCTTCTCTTCGTGGATCTTCTCGTCGAAGAGCTTCGCTTTGGTGGCGGCCGTTCCGGTCTCTCCCAGGGTCGCCTTGATTCGCTCGGCTATCTTCCGAGTTTCCTCCGCCATCTTCCGGGTGGCCGTCACGTCTTCCCGATAGGCAAAAAGAGTTGCCTTCAGGTTATCCACCTCCTCCTGCAACCGGCGGATCTCTGCTTCCTGTTTCCGGGTCTCTTCCGGATTGGTGATGCACTCCGCCACCTGTTCTGCCAACTTGCTGTCCGGTGGCGCACCTACCAACTTTCCGATCGCCGCAAGCGTCCTGTGCTTGACCTCCCAATCCGCCCTGATGTTGCAGAGGACGTTGATAAGACCGTTGAACGGATCTTGCATTTCCGGGTCTCCCCCGGAAACGGTCTTCTCGGCTTCCGGTTTCTCTTCCGGGGCCGGTCTGTCTTGACCGGGAGGCGTCCCGCGCTTGTGTGGAGGCGTCAACTTCTGTCGCTTGATCGGCGGCATCGGCTCCTCCTCTTCCTCGCTCGACTCCCGGTCTGACCCGGAATCGGATTCGGCCTCGTCATCCGTTTCCGACTCCCCATACTTCAGGAGGACTTCCTGAGTCTTCCACACCTTCTCCTCCGTGTCGGTGAGGACTTGGTGTTCCCGATAGAGGTGGAAGAGGTAAGGGCACACTGGAGTGGCCCTTTTCTTCCCAACCCTACTAACGAGCTGGGCCACGAGATCGGAAATGATCCATGCCCAGTCCACTTTCCGGGTACCACTTAGGGCACCGAAAATGGTGTTGCCGAGGGTGATCGTCACCCTGGTCGGCTTTTCCAGGTGAAGAACCGGAACCAGGAATTGCAGGAGCTGACGGTGTCGGTCATCCACGCAATCCTTGACCGCGTATCCGTCCTTCGGGTTGACGGCTCCCTGGAACTTCCCTCGGACAAACTCATCCTTCCGGTTCGCCATCCCTAAACCTCCTGCCCGTAAACCGTAAACCGCTCTCCACATTCCCTCGTTCCAGCGGACGGGAGTTCCTCTCACGGTGTTGTCAAACTGGTTGGACAACTTTCCGAGGAGCTCCTTGACCATTCTCTCCTCCCTAAAACCCCAGGGTTTCTCTGCAAACCCTAGGCAACCCATAGAGGTGAGATCCTCCATGAGTTGAGACTTTTCCGGCTCTGTGGAGGGAATAACCGGAATGACTTTCCGGAGTTTCACCTCGCCTCCAGAGGGACTCGTTGGTCTCGACCTACGTAGTGGCGGCATTCCCACTCCAATCTATCTCACTCTCTCCTAGCCGCATGTCCCATTCCTCACGTTCTCTCTCCGATCTCAACCGGAATCAAAACAAACAGAACACAAACGCACAAACGCCAAAAACTCAACCGCGCACGCTCAAGGTCGAGTTTTTAAAAGGGGGTGCAACAGTGAAAGCTCCTCCTTTTATAGTCCTTGGACCCTTTCCGGTTTGTCATCATGAATCCGGTTTACCATCATAATCCGGTTCGCCATCATAATCCGGTCCTAGACCTAATCCGTGTTGCATTTTGTTTCCGTCGTTAGTTACTCCTGACCGGATTAGATCCAAGAGGCCCACTACTTCACATTCCGTGCTAATTTTGAGTTTTCCTTCTCCACCTTATCGGATCCGGTTCCCTAATGACTAGTTTCCGTTCCTATTTTGGTGTATACTAAGAAAATCAAAATTTTAAGCTGCGACAAGTATTCTTGTGGATTTCTCGATCAAGTCATGGTGTGGTGAGGAGAAGATGCACATATATTTCTGGTTCCTTTTCAAGGTCACCAATACTGGAGCACGAGCAATGAGACTGGAAAATTATAAATTGAAGAGAGTGTTTCATGCCCTCGAATACTGGAATCAAAGTGAAGGAGTGGTTGAAGCTTGGTCACCTATAGTACTTATTACTAATGCACAGGGATTCCATGATGTTCTTTGTCACTTGTAAAAATGTCAAGAGGAGGCTAAAGTCAGGGTTTGGGATTGGCATGTCATAAATTACATTCCAAACAAGACGGATGGTTTTCCTGCACCAGCTCCAACTTAGTCAAATTACAATGTCTTCCTTGTTTTTTTCTTTGCGTACGATGCGGACTAGAACAGCTAGACCTGCTTCCACAGATTCTTCACAGGGCCTAAATCTTTTCAAACCATGTACTGGTCTCAAGACATGGAAGAAATAGAAACCTACTATAGGCGTCAACCAATGCATTGGTTTTCCATTTCCGCGGTGGTTGAAATTTTTGGTAATCACATGACTAAAAATATGGTGATAGTGAATGTGAAAGGTGGACTGGAGTTTACTTATCCTGGACTGGAGTTTACTTATCCTGGACTGGTATGCTATAGAACTTCTCCTCAAACCATCATGAATGTATTGGCATTTCAAGATTCAGAGATCTCCCACTGATGACCTTGGTCACTTTATTATTTCTATCTTTTGCACTAACGCCTCTTTTCTAATATCTTTTAGCAAGGTTTTGGAAATTGTAGATAGTGAGGAAGATCAAGCAAACGCAGTGATGGTCAGGAGGCAAATTTGGGACGACTTCCATTGCAAAAATGATTTTAATGATGTAGAAGGGGAGAAAGAGGACCTTAACAAGGAAGGCTTAAACAATGATGTGCAGAATGACGGTCGTGATAGCCATGATGACCACGACAACGAGAAATAGGAATACGACGAGGATTATGATGATCCTCCACAAGACCATAAGGACAACCTTGTTCATGACCATGAACATGACCATGGAGATGACCACAAGGATGACATTTCAATTGAATATATTAGTGGCCGAGTATCGACAAAGGAGGACTATTGTGTGAGGTACTCGTTAGAGAGCGACCACACCATCATTGCCCCTCTTGTCAAGAAAGTTTGTCACCTCTATTTTCTATCCGGAGATCTTCAAATGCCAATTTCTCCTCGGCTATTCATGTGTAGGTAATACCTTACTTGAACTGAATGTCTGCCTTTAATGTTGCAGAAAAGGTCTACAAAGCAAGTGTTGCCTCTTTCTCAATTGAAGGATCCATCACCAATGTACCATAGTCCCTCTCAATCTAATTCGGCCATCGAAAAAGAGATTATGCCCATTGTGGAAGTTGAACCATCTGCAAAGAGTACTCAGTAGTGGTCTGAACACAAGGAGATTAGGTCGAAGCAAGCACTTGATCGGACCTTTCAAGGTGCCACTGCTTCTAAGAAGTGAAGACTATCTCCTATAGAGGATATGGCCCACAATGATTTATCCTCAGATGTGATAGCATTGAAGGAGATTGGAGGTACATTGGAATCAAGCAAGGCAGCAGTGATTTTGGTCTTATGTGCTGTAGGAGATGCACTTGGTTGAATTCCTTCTGACAACGGTGAGATAGTCGTTGGTGCATAGCAGACTCTTAGGCCTATTATAGACCTTTCGATAGATATAGTGAACCCCTTGGCATTGAATAGTCCCTTTCATGAAGAAACAAGATGAAATACAATGGGAGATCTCCCGTTGCTTGGAAATCCAAATGTCGTTCTTCTTGATGACATGACGGAGAATGTGTTGGAAGATACCTTAATTGACCTACATCAAATGAGTCCTAAGTCTAGGGTTCTAAAGGTGAATCCACTGAAAGTTGAACCTCACCCTACATATATTGATGTAGAGAGGCTCTCTAATAGGGAGAGGTTCAACGTTTTTTTGGAATGTCCAAAATTAAGTTATGATAGTTCAGGATGTTTAACTAAAAATGTGCGGCATATTCAGCTGGTATGGGAAGCAAACCGATTTCCTTACAAAAGCCTTTTTCACAAGTCCATTGACCATGATATGCAGGCATTGGAGTTGGTACATGAGGCGGGCTCTTCTGTAAAGGGTGTAGAGGTTGTCAAGGAGGACGTCAACAAAAGTGCTTGAGGTGACACACTACAATTCTTGTGGACTTCATTTCATTCTAATGTTTTCCACGACACTTTTGTCTAACGACTTGCTGTTGATAATTGTTGCAGATTATACTGGTCAAGATGCACCACCCCCGAGGACTTTAAATGAGGTACCTATCTAAAAGTATATAGTAGTCTTTGATTCAAATGGTGTTCTGCTTCATAGAAGTTTTCTACACAATAGACCTAATGTCCAGTGCCAATTAGGTGTCACTGATTTTCTAAATTGGCTTAGGAGGAAGGCAAATGTTGCTTTTTGGAATAGTGTTTCGCTGAAGAATCTAGACCAATTGTTGGACATTGTCCTTGAAGGTGCTTCGTTTTCTGCTCGAGATGTTGTAACCCTTTCTCAAGCCGCATGCAAACAATCCTCGTACAAGGCACCTATTGCACCAAATAAGCTGTTCTTCCTGAAAGAACTTGTGACGTTTGCAAACTTTGCTAGATTTTCTTCATTAGAAAACATTCTTTTCATTGACAACAGTCCTATTAAGAACCTCATGAATGATGAACACAGCGTTGTTTTTCCTTAACCCTTCCATAGTGAATCAAACGATTCATACCTCCTTGTGCATTTGTTGCCTTGCCTTGATGGTCTCTTCAAGTCAAATGAAGTCGTACCATAGTATGTGAAGAATCATCCATTGTTAAGCAATTAGTGTCTGGTGAACCCTATGTCAAAGGAGGGGTATTTGGTCTTGAAGGGAACCATTCCGAAGTAGGTGATGTCCACATATTTGTTTATCAGGAGATCTTCCGGTGGGGGACTTGGCGCAAAACTTGGTGTGTAACAGCAATCAGGAGGTTCCTTCTGATGTGTTCATATTGTAAATGTGATTGTACATTTGGTTGTGAATGAGACTTTAATTGTAATTGTAAATATAGGCATATGGTCTTTACCTTACAATACTATAAAGTGTAAATTCTATAAGAGCTCAAACATTATTTTTTTTCGAGCATTCATAATCTTGTAAATTCTGATGGGTCTTGGTCATTGTCCTTGTTGATCAATACTGTAGATTGCATATTCACAAATTTTGTGAAGTGTATGTGATCTTTGGTCCTTAATTTTTTGTTCTACTTTGTAGGATTTCACAATTAGATTTAATGACAATTGATTTTGGGGGTATATTAATCCTCCAACTCTCTTAGACCATGTACATTAGTATAACTATAGTAGTATTATGAATTATTAATGATCACTTTAAAGCTTTTGGAATAATAGCCACAGCATACGAATTCTACAATCGCAGCTTCTTTGCTTAACTTCAATTTTGGCAAATTGTAAGTCATCATAGCATATTCTTTTGTTTAGTCTATTGTCCTCAAGCAATAGAATTGGAAAATGATTAGCTACGGTATTGTGATAGACAGGTACATCATGGTGAACCCACTTCTTAGTGTTTATTTATTGGGAGATCTCCCATTGTTTGGAGTTTTTCGATTTATAGGGAGATCTCTTGGTGTTTGGTGGTTTTCTTGTCTTCCAGAAATTGACTTCTGCCCTCAGATTCCTATTTGCAGAAGGCGTTGCTCAATATTTTGACAGGTACTCTTTGTATTGAGGGCGGTGTTTTGGATCTTCCCCAAAGTATTGACGTACCTCATGGTTTCTGTGGCTTCATTAAGTACTTAGTTGAATACACTATGTGTGGTTTGTGGTCATCCATGCTTATTTGGACTTTGTTTGTACTTCTTCAACGTCTTCTCCCGCCAGACACTTTGAAAGGCTTTCTTTATATTGCTGGTGCTAACCACCCTACCACGAGCAATCCCTATCCAAATCGTCGTGAATTGCTAAAGCTTATATTAAGGAGTTCTATAGTGTGCCTCAATTTGTGGAATCAAACTATTGTACTCCTTGAGGTAGATCCTCTTAATTGGCTAGTTACTTGTGTAGTAGAACCATGCATATGAGTGAGGGAAGATGTAGATCCTCTTGAGTTTCAATGTCCCTACTATATAGGGAAGGAGCTAACTGTTGATAGAAAATCTGTCAATGTAGTGGAGTAGTTTGAATAGTGCAAATGCATTTGATTTTACAAACACATGTTAGTTTTTTTATTTAACACAGGTATGAATAAAATATGGTGAGCGCACCTTCACTATAAGTTACCTTCAAGTCTCATTCTAAGCCTTCTGAATGCATTATTTTACCTTGTCATTTGTATGTATTCTTTGAAGTAACATAATGTAGTAAATATTATATCTGGAAATCTCCCGATTGTATATTTTATTTCTTGTAGTCTCATGAGAAAAATGTAGTGAACATCTTCAAAATCTGTTACTTCAAAGTTTGAATTAACTATATCAAATGACTATAATTGCAATGGTCTTCACAGTTTTATGTCCTATTGTTATATGAGCTTGTGGGTTTTCCACCAGGAGATCTCCTAATCTTTAATTATGTGTGGAAATACAATATTTATGCTTATGGTTTTTTGAACTGCCAAAGTTTGGTATTTAGTGCTTTAGGGCAACACTTCAGATTATACTATATTCAAAATGTTCTTCGTTGGAAAATCTCCTAGTCATTCATCTTAGTTATTACATACAAGTACACGCAGCTTGGGTGCTTTGTCGCAGCAATTAGATTTTCTTGTCTCTTTTTCATATCTATACATGCTCTATTACCCCCTTGCATCCACTTTTTAAAGAGTTCAAGATTCCAAAATCCAAATATCTGGGGAGTTCCCGATCAATTGTACCATGGTATAGTCCAAGATTCCCCCTAAAGTCCAAAAGTAGTTAAATATGGCATAATTGCATCACCAATTCCTATTATAATGGCATTCAAACATTGGAAATATTGTAACAAAGAATTTGCTAAGAATTTATTGAAAAGGGAATCAGAGATACAACATTCTATTTAGAAAAAATAACATGTTATTTAGTGTTGTCATGTTTTGTATCACAAATTTACAACTAAATTAGTATTTCAATTTAATACTTTTGGAGCATTTTCAATCAGTGGAAGTTTGACATTCAAGTCTTACATTAGAATACACCATTTAAACTCTCTAAAGTTGGGGTTGATTTACAGATATAAAGACCCAATGCAAAGCTAGAGAGAGAAATTATAATTACATTTTGCACTTGAATATATCTATTGTGGTGCTTGAAAACATTTAAAAACTCTTTGAATCCCCTTACCTCCATAAAAAGTCTTGGTCCTTGCTTTAATGCTTGGAAAATCTAAAAAATTTACTTGCTAGAAAAGAGATTCATGGTCTCATAAAAGAGTGTCAAAATGATGGCCTAGGTCAACGGAATGTAATGAGGCCTTAAAAATACTAAAATAAGTGACACAATAATGATCCAAAAAGATGTGTACAACCTTCTGCATCCAAAACTTTTCATCTAAATTTGTAACTGTTGATTGGCAAAGGAAAAAATGAACCCCATCCATCATGAAGAATTTGTAGTTGTTGGTTAATTATTTTGAAAAAACAATTACTTTGAATCGAAGTCGTCAATTTTTTTCGAAACAAATTGAACCCCATCTCTTATCGTCAATCTTTAAAAAAAAAAAAACTTTGACACAATTACCTAATATCGATATGAAAATACACATAAATATTGTATATGGAATAATAATATGATATGGCATACATATATAAATGGGCATTGATATGGAATACCGAATATTGATACTACTAGCATATGGACACATGTACTTTATGTTGATATCCTATACCAATTGCAATAAAAAAAAACTCCTCAAAGAATATAAATATGCAATCATAGGGGTATCAATTATTTCAAAAGTAATGTAATTCATTTCACAAGTTCAAAGTAGCAATTTGTCACATTGGGCCCAGTTTTAAATTTGTTTGTAGTCTTTATTCCACCAATACTATTGGTATACCTCAATTATAAGCCCATTGAGGACACACATAATATAGTGGGATTCTAAAATAGTGAAGATTATTGCAAAGAAATACTATTTAAGAATTTCATAAAAAATAACATATGAAGATTAATATTGTTTTATTTCAAGTTTACAACATTCTCAATAACGTTCTATTTGATATTACCGAGAATCCATGATTGGTATCATCATTAGTTTAGAGTTACAATTATATATTCCTACTATAGTAGGTTTAACAAATTGCTATGGCTACAACAAAGTGTGCATTCATCATTCAATGAAAAAGAAGCATGAGCACGTGTTGTTTTGGTGCCTCCAATCACATGCTTCAAACTAAATGCTTCTTGACTCTATTCTATAAATATTTTCCTCCATTCTTCCTTCTATTTGATATTTCCATTCCCCTCCATCTTTTTTTGTAGGAGATAATATCCCAAATGCTACATTGATGCTTCAAACTATGTGCCTCAATTTTCAAGGAAGTATTATTCCTTTCAAAATCCAAGCACATGGTTGAAAGCACCACTAGGGATATTCCCCCTCCTACAAAAAAACTACAAAAGCTTGCCTTCAACTATTCAAAAAGCACTATATAAGCTAGCACAATATTGATTTCTTCCCAAAACAATGAATTGCCAACTAGTTAAAGCATAGTAGGTTTGGATTTGTCTAATGTAGTACTACAAGAGTTTCAAAGAAAGGTGGAAATCCTCCCCCCCCCTTTATCATGGAAATAAAAATGTACTTCTGATATTAGGATGTCAATTTTATATTTTGTGACCTATGACTAATTTGGGAACTATGATTCCAATTATGAATTTAAGTTATCTTTTTCTTAAATTTTATCATCTGTGTTCAAAAATTTAATATTCTTGTGTTTCCATTGAGGTAAAAATTCGAAGCTACAAATCTTTACCCTTCCTAAGAAGACTCGTATAGCAATAGTATAGTTTCACAAAATTAAAGCACACATAATACACGTCTACACATTCAATCCCAGTGACATTTTCCTTGAAACAAATAATATTGCAAAGAAATTCTTTCATGCAAATTATTATTAATTGCATGAAAATTCATGCAAATTGTTAGAATCAAATTCCTAAAGGAACCCTTCTCCTCCTCCAATCCAAGCTGTTGACAAGTGAGAGGTGGCCAGTAGAGAAGCCAAGACTTGGGAATTTAGTTCCTAAGTAGATCTTCTAGAAGAGGCGGCTTTTTGTACGTTTGTCTTTTACTGGAAGCAAAAAGACAAGCCTTCCAACTTTTGGTAAACTTAGCCCGCAATTGCTAGAACCATGAGAATAGCAACAACTTCTTGTCCCATGTAGTGAAATTATTAGTGGCGAATTATTGCCAAAACCTCCCTGGCTGTTACCCTTGGTGAATTGCTAAACAAAAAAAAAGTAAAAAAAATCTAATGGCTCGCCAACAGCCAACATGGCCAGAGGCAATGGGTGCTTGGTGAGTTGCCCAGTCACGATCATAATCACCATCCCAACTTCTCTCTTCAAGTCTCTTCTTTGCAAGCACATCCCAAACTTTTCACCTCCTTCGTCAGACCTCTTCTAGTTTTAGCTTACTTTGCTAGAGATCATAATCCTTAGGCCCTCAATTTTTTTGGGAGCATTCACCACTTATTCAAGGTGCCTCATTGAGTGGCAGTTGCATTTTGTTGGTTTCTGTGCGGGATTGTAGGAAGGATGAATCGCGATTCTCTTACCTAGACTGCAGTGCTGCATTGCAAGTTAAGAGCTTTGCTTTGCAAGTTTACTTTGTCCAATTTCGGTTTATCACTTGCTTTGTGAGCTCACTTTGCACATTTCTTTATCCAATTTTGGTTTACCACTTGCTTTGTGAGCTTTGCTTTGTAAGTTTAGTTTGTCCAATTTCAATTTATTGATTGCTTTGTAGGATTTAGGCTCACTAAATTGGTTCATGCCTTTACAGTCCTGTCTATTTCTTGCTTGCGGTTTAGATGATTAGGTCAATTGCTTGGCATGTTCACGAATGTGGAGGAAATTTTGTGAATTGCAGAGTTTTAGCTAACAAGGATTGAATTTTCTATTGATTAGGTTCTTGCACTTGAAGGAATTTTGGTAGTTAGGATCTGCATTGTTTAAATTTTAGAAATGTAGGGTGCTTTTGCAATGCTTGTAGTCTCACTCATTCATGAATGTTGTTTTTCTAATCGTGCCACCACCGTCCAACACTATTGCTCATGGAAGATAAATTCAGACCTTGGAAGCGATTACAATCAAATGAGTTTTCATCTTTCGTACTTGCATTTCGGTCATTGCTTATAGAATTCTGTAGTTCTTCCATTTCCTTTCTCTTTGTCTCCAACTACTTCGAAGTGACATGGCCCCTCGTCAATCCATGATGAACAACATTTTTGTATGAGGATATTGTGGAATTTTTTGATTGTCAGGCTCATGTGCATGCTTCCACGCAAGTATCAATTCTCAGTATCCAAGGCAATTCATCAACAGTAGATGGAAACCCTACATTGGTGTCTTTTAACACCTTTGTTTCTAATGTTTTGTAGGACATTGATGCACCAGCTGTGGTTCAAGGTGATTGTCCTGTTGTTGTAGGTTTAGGGTTTTCGGAGGTGTTGATTTTGGATCCGTAGATCGCATCTGCTGCCCATGATCTTGCTTGAGCAAGATGTCTTAGTTATGAGCAAAACCAACAATGGCAAGACTCATGGGTTGCACGGCTGCTGTAGATAGAAAGTGTCATTGGAGTAGATGGTACAATTTGACAGGTACGATGCAAAATTTGTTCCGACATCGAGGGGAGGGAGAAGCTTCTTGTCCCAAAATTGGATTTTTTATGGAAGCACTGTGGCAGAAGGAAGGCCACGACTTCCTTTGGGTTATGAAGGCAAGTGAGTATTATTTTTTGAGTAACAATGTGCACGTGAAGAACAAAAAAAATTTCTTTGCACGATTGGGGAAGGTTGGAGACATTGTCTTGCAGCAAGTAGTGCATGGAATAGTTCAAGAGCGGAAAAAGAAGACTATCCAACTTTAGGCCATTCTTTGGTTACTTATGTAGGGTTGACTATTAATCCAATATGAGACCATGCGTGAGTTATTTGAGTTGTTGATGGTGTCAGAGTTCCCAAGAAAGCACTGGAATGTTGCAGTGGGGTGGGAGATGGCGAACCACCTCGTCAAAGCCTTGATTGATCATACTCGGAAGGTGATATCAAAGGCTCATTTTTTCTCTTTGAGTGCCGATGAAGTTAGCATAATTGACTCCCAATCTTGGGTATTGATTCACATCTATGTTTGTATAGGCTTCCAAAGGGTGCCAATTTTGTTATCTTTGAGTAGATTACATGATGGCAATGGTTTTGAAGCTGTGACAGAGATTATTGAGGGAATGCTCAATCATCATAGTAGGCTCTCTCAAGTGGAAGTAGCAAGTTGGCTTGTTTGTTTCAGGGCAAATGGAGTGTTTATTTTCTAGGGTTGCAAGAGCGGGGTCATTGTGTAGATGAGGCAGCATGCAACCCCTTTCATAGTGGGCATTCATTGCATGGCTCATTGCACAAACTTGGCGGTGGAGCCTCTCTCAAATTTGCCAATTGTAGCAAAACTTGAAGCTCTTTGTCAAGCTATGTACGCATACTTCAGCCATAGCTCAAAGCATCATTTGAATTCCAAAATCTTGTCGACTTAGTGGAAATAGAGGGGCGTCGTATGCTTCGCAACGTCAAGACACAGTGGATTTCTTTGCTAGAACTTCTCAAGAGGGTCATGGATGAATACAAGACCCTTATTGTGAAGATGTGTGAGGATGTGGTTGTGAAGGAGTCGCAATTGACAACAAAACAAGTTGCTGCAAAAGAGCATGCTCGGTTAAACTATGATTTACTTTGCGATGTTGGCACTTTGCTTGGTTTGCCTTGTCTCATGCCCTTGTTGGATTTGGCGAATTCTTTGACGAAATTTGCCCAATCTAACAATGTCTTTGTAAGTGACTATGTGGCAGCCGTGAAGATTTGCTAAGTTGAGCTTTTCATGATGTATTCTGATGACAGCATGGCATGGCAGCAATAACATTTTGAAATGTTCTATGACATTCTCCATGACCAATCCTACTCCATCAGCCAGGAGTGGGTCACTAATTTGAACTTGGGTGAGAAGACTCTTGCGTTTTGCATTGCAGGTCACACATGCAACACATTCCATCTATTCAGTGAGTGGCAAGAATCATTAGCTCTATGAAGACTCAATGCCAAGATGCTACGAAGATGCTCATCTTCGAACTTGATGTCTGCTTTCTAAAAGCGGAGTTGATGAATGCTCTTGGCATAGTATTTCTTCAATATTGGCTCCAACGCAATTGTGACGATTTGTTCCCCTTGCATGTCAAGACATTGTGGGCTCAATTTGCTATTGTGTGTAAGGTTAACTTTGTCACGGAGGAGGAGACCGATATTCACCAAGTTGATTCCATCATTGATGAGAAACTCTTGTCTTTGCAAATGTCATTTTTCAAATTGACAATGAAATCACATGCTAAAGGGGCCATGGAGGAACCAAGGGAGCAAAATCCTTTGACCAAAGTGTGGATTCGTATTGGACAAAACGCCCTGATGCTAAACCGTCTCTATGAATTCATCAAGTTGGCCGAAATTGCCATTTGTGTAGTTTTGGGGAGCGTTGAAGATGAGCAGACTTTTTCTACTCTCAGTTTCATGAAGTCCAAATTGAGAAATCACTTGGTTGGCCATGTTGACACTTGTGTCAAGCTATTTTCAAAGGACTTCTTCACATTGCAGACTTTTCCCATGAACAAGGCAATTATCTCATGGAGGGAGGAGAGATCTTGACGTGGAGTGGATATGTAATTTTGTTTCCATTAGGGCGGCAAGTTTTCGGTTCTAAGTTTCATCATTTTTACTAACTTGGTTGGGGGTGGGGGGATTACTCATTGCATCGGGCAAGGCCTTCACGGCCGGGGTTCGACTCCCCTGAGTAATGGCATTTTTCATACTTGGAACCAATCTGCAACCGCGAGAGCAGAAACTACAACACACACGGAGCTTCGCCAAAAACCCTAAGCAAGCAAAAATGTGCTGTCGCCACATACTTACACAATCGGAGAGATCTGCAGCCTAATCGTGTTTTTAAATTTTTCAGTAAGTCGCTAGCAAGGCGCCTCCGAGGAGTCTGCAGGAGCGAGTCGCTCGACCATAGGTAATCCTTAAAATATTCACTGGTCCCATGCGATCATGCACCAGGCGGAAATGCTGGTTTTCGTCGTTTCGTCCCATTTTAACCAGGTTTCCACACTGCTCTTTGTTTCATTCCTACTGTAGTTGACATTTTTGGCCCTGCTCCTGGCCGCGCCTGTTGCGGGCGTGCCTCGGGTTGCATAAATTTTGGAATCACAAGGAACTACTTACGGAGTACAAAATTATCAAAGATGCAAGGTGGAGGACATTCAAGACACTACAAAGATGCAAGGTACAGGACACTGTCTACAAGTTAAGAGGAATCTAGTTGATGCCAAAAAAGCGCACCCGGGCCTGGCTCTTCCGGTCTTCCCTCACGAGCAGCCTCCTCATCAACTGTTGCATCCATTGCACAAGCCACCGACTGATGCAGTATCCTTCAGTGACAATTCTGGCCGGTAATTGTGCCTCTTGCCTGCACATAATTCTCATTCCTTTGCCACTAGTGTTGGAATGTGGTCGATTTCTGTCAAAAGAAGTCCACCTGATGATGTAATCTGAGATTCTGAGGGAGCTTTGAAAAGGGCCGTGCTCGGGGTGAAATTTGAGTCAAGCCAGTCAACATATATTAGAACTCTAATACATCACTCAGGACAGGAGTATTCTACTATGGAATGGTCTTTCCCGGATGTTCTTTGGATGTTCCTTGACTGTACTGTAGTTGTATGGTAAACACAAAAAAATTAGAAAGCCATAGACTGGCTATTTGCCCACAGAAACAAAATATTTTCACAGCATGCTGGTATATTTTCACAGTACATCAAAATGTGCAAATTCCTCATACAAAGTTGCAGAAAACGTTGTGCACCTGGTTTGATAGTAACAAGTAGCTATGCTACGAGAGGCAGCTCTTTCCCTACAACACTAGAAACGTAGAATGGTGACGGAGGGAGGAACAATGTATGGAGTACTTCTTTTCCGTTTTCTTATTCTTAAAAGTGGCTCAATCAATTTTTGAGTTAGGTAACTAGTCAAACTTCCTTACGAAATGTTAGCTTTTGTTAATACAAAGCCTCCTCCCCAATGGATCGAGAGCCACGGGCTTTACTGATCGTGCTTTGCTACATCAGAGTCACGATCATCTGCCATTCTGCCTATTTGCTTGACGCAAACCGAAGA
The DNA here is from genome assembly GCA_963969395.1 of Pseudoscleropodium purum. Lineage (NCBI taxonomy): Eukaryota > Viridiplantae > Streptophyta > Bryopsida > Hypnales > Brachytheciaceae > Pseudoscleropodium > Pseudoscleropodium purum. The sequence goes on from OZ017795.1 coordinate 25,746,339, forward strand.
CATTGGGAATATACTTGAGTGAAGCTTTAGGAGCGGGGAACCTTTAGAAGATCCGGTCACCAGACTTGCAGATGGATAAAAACAACTGACAACGAGGAAAAACAAATTGGCCTTGAAACATCATGGTTTTGTCCCTCTCCCGGAACAGAGACGCAGGCAACAAAAGCCGCAACAGCAGCCCCAACTGCTGTATGGCCGGGCTCAGTTTAACCCTGTAAAGACTGGTCTCCGAAGAAATCATCATTTTCTAATACTGTGGGAATCAATTGCTTAAAACAATGAAAAAGTATTCTTTGGAAGTCAAACTACTGTAGAAGATGTTCCCTTTTCACAACAATCTTTGAGAATGAATAGTTGCACTTCTGTCCTAGACAGGAGAATTCTCTACCATCCATCGCACACCTAGTGTCCACGGTAGCATTACAGGGTTAACTTTGACACAACATTACCAACCAACGCTTGTCGCTCGGGGTCCCCTCTGAATGCCACAAAAAATGGGAGCACCCATGGCAACTTTCTAGACAGTCATAGACTTTTGTAGCTTCTTACTCTACCAATGAGACTATTGTTGCAACTTCCTACAATAGCCATCAAATGACTATTTGTAGCCATTAAACTAAATTCTTTCCCATGCATCATGAGAGGGTATATATATGTCAATCATATATGTCAATCTCCAAGGGTAATGGTCATTAGGTTGGTTATGAATAGTATGGACATGGAGTTACTTTTGGTTTCTTTGATTAATAGGCACCATTAATCAATAATAAGTTACCTCATTCTAATTCTACGTTGGTACATTGTAGTAGATAAATATACACTATAGGTACATGAGGTCAGAATTGAAATGAGGGTGGTAATAGACACATTCATCTTCAATTACTATCTTCATCATGTAAAAAGTTTTACTAGATGATTAGTACCACCATCAACAAAAGTGGGTAGAACAATAATTGTCATGTGCCTTTGCTATATTTATTTCAATTTGAAGGGACTTATTTAGACAAGCCAAAAGCCCAAAATATGTCAAACAAAGTAATATATCACTAGGAAAAACATCAATGATTACCACCACTTTGCACAAAGAGTTTACCATTCAAACCCTATCTTTTCTAATTTGAAGTTTTTATTTGTTTTTACATATAGGAAAAATGAGGCAATAAGATTCAATTTAATTAATTAATCAATCTTTATGACACAAATTGAAGAATTAATTGCAAAAAAGAAAGGAGAACCAACCAACCACACAAACTACTAATGACCATGGGCAAAGAGTTTTTATTTTTTTATTTTTTTACTTTTTGAAAAAATAATTGTATGGATAAATTAAAAGAAGGGGAAATACAATTCAAGTAGGGTCCTATTGGTGGTAAGAACCAAGAGAGAGAAGGAATGGAGTGAGCTGTCATCTAGTTGAAGTATTATTTTTATTTTCAAGTGTATGTTTTTTTAATTTTTTCTTTGAAACATACAACCTTCAAAGATTGCAGCAAAGACCGACACGACATAACATCCATGCCAACGGAATTTTAACCATAATTACACGCCATGAGAACATGTTTTTTTTTTTGAAACCAGCAACTGAGAGGACCTCCACTGCCGGCCTACAGAACGAGACCAGTGCAATTCAACAATAGAATAGAAAGTCTACAACGAGGTGACTGGCGTGTGGATCATGGAATTCATGGACCTTTCAACTCGGTATTTCTGGAGTGCGGAGGCCAAAGGAATAATGTCAGTTTGTTTTTTATATTTTAAATTTGTCATCTTGCATTTCCAGCACACATTTTCACTCTTTTTTACAGAATTACAGGGGAAGGATTTAGAAGGGGTAACTGGAAAAATATGCAAACTTGCAGTCCCTAACTATTTCAAGACTGGGTGGGGGCGGCACGGCAAAGGCGTGAAATGCGAAATTGCCCTAACTTAACCTCATATCTTTTTTTATTGGCACAGATTGAAATATCATCTCCTCATTTCGCAGTTGAAATAAATTTCAACATGAGCACATTAGTAGCCCAAAAAATATTACGCCGTAATAATTAAATAAAATTGCCCTAACCGCGTCCTCCCAACTGTAGATGGCGGGGAAGCTCGTGCAGCCATTCCTCCCTGCAGGCTGGAACACCGTTGCAGCACAAATCAGCTCTTAATCAGGTCTGATGCTGGAGTGGAACGAATCACGTCACCGGGCAGCTGCGAGTGGCTCTGTCTAGTTCAGTCAGTTGTGAAGAAGTTAGCGGATGCTTTTGCTCGATAGATACTGTAGATAACGTACTCTCCGTTGCTTTTGCTGCCAGGTCAGGAGTATAAAGCTCTCTGCTCCAGAGGCGGAAGAAAGCTCAATCTTGGGTGGAGAAGGGAAGCATGTGTTTCTGTGGATAGAGGACTCTGATCAGATTCCGACTTGTCAGAAGAAAGACTCACACCGGCACTCATGGGAGATCGGTGCGTGGTTTCTCTAGACTTTTTTCTCAACACACTCACTCTTCTCGTCATTGAAGAGCTGTCTGTTAGTTTCCTCCACCAAGCTTCCCGAAAGCGCATGCTCTAGTTTCCAGGGGAGTCGCTTTTCCAGAATCAATGATCTGGAAGCTGGAGGATTTTCTGTATAGCAAAATTGAGTACTTCGTAGCTAGATTCATGTCGCCAGGGGGCGACTGCTTCCCAATGGCCATAGCCAGAAGCACAGATTCAGTTCACGCACGTGAATTGTAGAACTGGATTTGCCCTTTTTAACCTTTAGTAAGGTGTTTTTTTTCTGTAATTGCGAAATTTGAACTCAAATTGGACTCTCTACAAGTTTTTACGGGATTTACATTTGGTGATCCACGGGGAGATGATCTCTGTTTGTCGCATTGCCATTTCTGGTGTTGCCCCGGGTGTTGCAGTGTTGTCAATTGAGAGAATTTGTGGGCACCACTGAATTTTTCTGTTTGTCGTTCGGTTTCTCTGATTCCCCCCGTTCCTAGTGCAAAATCATCTCGAGAACTTCTGATTTCTCGTGAGAAAAACAAGGATAATCTCTCTGTTACTACACGACCTTGTAGTAATTGTAAAGTTTGGTCGATCTCAGTCTAGCTAGCGATTTGACGTTCGCGACCGTTTGGTCTGCAGATGGTGGAGCGCGGACACGGTGACGGTGGTGACTGGGGGCAACAAGGGCATGGGCTTGGAGATCGTGCGGAGATTAGCGCAAGAGGGGCTCACGGTGATCCTAACTGCGCGTGACGAGCGGCGGGGGCTGGACTCCACGCAGGAGTTGCGTTCGAAGGGGTTCCAGAACGTGGTGTTTCGGAGACTGGATATCAGCAGCGAGGACTCCGTGGAGGATTTCGCAGAGTGGATTAGGGGTACGTATGGTGGCCTGGACATCCTGGTGAACAATGCGGGGCTTTTTCATACAGATAAGAGATACGAGGGGGTGGTGGAAACGTTGAGAGTCAACTACCAGGGGACGATGGACGTGATTGAGAAACTGTTGCCATTGTTCCGATCGTCGCCTGCCGGAGCACGAATTGTTACCATGTCCTCCTGGGCTGGACGGTTGATGGTGAGTACTCTCTGACTAGTCTTGACCTTCCTCATCCGAACTTGCAGTTTAACTTTCATGTCTCCACAAACTACACTGACGTTTTCATTCTTTTGGTTTGCTTCGTTTCTAGTAACCAAAGTTTAGCTGAAATGGCGGTATTCCATTTAAATGGCGCGGATGGGGAAGGATGAAAATGGACAATTTCGTTAAATTGGCACGATTCAGGGCGCCAAAAAATCACCTGCGCGAAGCTCTAAGGTCTAGGATAGGACTGGTACAGATTTCAGAACGCACGGTATGAAAGTAAAAGTTCGAAGTTTGTGGAAATATGCCAATGTAACGAAATTGACGTTGAAAGAAGGAAGTGAATGGAAAAATGGTGTATGGAATTTCCCATCAGTGTGCTTGTGGTTCCTTTGAGTATGTAGGGCAAAGCAAGAAGGTGATTGTGCTTTTTTTTCTTTCCAGATGGACATGGGATCCATGATCGAGACACATTTAGCCCGGTGGCGTAGCGTCTAGCTAAATTCTAGCATTACCCTGAGAAGTACTACTCCAGGGTCTGTAAGAATTTTGAATGGGCCAGGCGATCTATTTGCTTGATCATTTTTTTCATCATCAGTAGTTGATAAATTGGCGGAATTTCCAGAAATTGTTATTTTTCTCAGACACCTGTCCGGAACCTCAGATCCATGCCAGTCCTAGCTAGTTTTCAGAGCACTGTGCACTTGAAAGTCGCAATGTCAGCGCACTGAACCACGCCATTGTGATGAAAACCACTACCGGCCTACCGCTTGCTCTTCTAGACAACTACTGTGCTAGCTAGCAAAGGGAACTCAATTGGTGTGGATGCATCTGATCTTATACACATGTCCAGAACCTGAACAACGAGACTCTGCGGAGTCAGCTGGAGGACGTGAGCGAGTACGACCAAAACTTCTTGGACACCACCTTGCAGCGCTATCTGTCCGCCTGTCGTTCCGGCCACGACCATTTGTACTCCAACAACGCCTACCGCTTCTCCAAAGCGCTCCTCAATTCGTCCCTCCGCTTGCTGTCCGAGCGACTAAGCGAGCGTCCTCCAGGGCATCAGATTTTGGTGCACAACTGCCATCCGGGATTCGTGCAGACCGACATGCACCGCCAGTTGCTGCAGGCCATGGACTACGAGACGTACAAGGAGCAAGTGGCAAAGGGGAGGTTCGGCAGTGAGGAGCTCATCTCGGTGGAAGAAGGGGTGGATACACCGGTGTGGCTCTGCTTGGTGCCGCCAGGGCTCATTCCGTCGGGGCTCTTGTGGGCACGAAGACAAAGGATGAGCTACTAGATCGACACGAAACCTTCAAACTGCCAGGCATGGAATTGGTCTTGTCAATTGTTTATTACATTTTTGTATTGGAGGAGATCGATCGATCGGGTTTCTATTCCAGGCTTGTATTCTGATGAAGTAGAGATCGATCGGGTTTCTTACGTTGTTGGCGTAAGGATCTCCTGTCCTGGTGCAACACTAGCTCTGAGTTCTATTCGTTGACTGTGAAAACAAATTTCCTTAAAAAGATTTTTCAGTTGAAATGAATCGACCGGTTTGCACTGAAGATAGAAGGGTGAAAATTATCATTCTGTGTTATAACTTAGATGCTTGGCAAATATTATGGATTCTTCCATCAGCATAGCTGAACCCAGTAACCGTCGCTGTGGAGACTACGTGTTCCATGGACGACAGAGAATCGTCCTTGGAATTTTGAGTGAAAAGGGGAGGTCTCGTACAATTCTTTGACCTCTCATGATTTTTTTTGGTTTTTTTTAACAAATGATTCACATGGTGCCAAAAAAGATGATTTGCATTGTGATAAAGGCAAAGACAAACATCGACTTTTTTTTAAAGAATGAGTACATCAATCAGTAGAATTTTGGTACGTACATTTGCTTTACTAGTGGAAAGCGTGTGACTTTGAGTACCAAACTATAGTGTTAGAGCTTCCTGCTTTAAGACTATATGAGAACCAGCTTGGTGCTCCAAGACCATATAAAAAACCAACTCATATTGACATCCTAGAGCATTAAGAGGTACACAACTATTATATTATTTGTAAGGATCATCAACATTAAAAAGGCTTAAAGGATGGCTTTTGTAAAAATCATATCAAATTAAAAAAATCAAAAAATTAGGTGAAGATCAAATTAAAAATAAATTAAATGTAAAAAATGTTGGGTTCTATATACATAAGTAAAAAGAATTCACAATATATGATTGAAAAGAATTGAAACATCTGTATATAGTTTAAAATTTTATATAAAAGTCCCCTTTAATTAAAATTAAATTTTTATTAGAAAGCCCCACAAATTAGGTAGCTCAGTCTATGATACATGTATTAATAAAAACTCATATAATTAGTTTTTTAATGATATTATTGTCTTCAAAAATACTCATTCCATGTATATAATTATATTTTTGAATTCCTAGTTGAAAGGGCTATAAGAATTTGCTAAATTAAAACAAATTCTATCCTTTAAGATTGGACTAAAATGCATTTTAAATGATTATAACTAGGGCTATATAATATAGGAATTGTAGACTTTGGCTCTAAGCTTTGACATTATAGTTTGATGCTTAAAGACACCCTTTATATTGATTGACTTAGTGGTCTTTGATGAATTCTCAGAAGTTAACCATACATGTATCAAAATTTTAGTTTGCAAGAAATTAAGGAATTTCTATTCTAAAATAAACCTACAAGTCCTTAATTGAACTCTATTTTCAATATTTAGGTTTTTGTAAATTTTAAAGTTGTAATTAATGATCTACATTACAACTATTAGAATAAATAAAAAATTCAATTCCATAACTAAATTCTTAACAATGAAGTATTTTAATCATATTCTATTTTTTTTCTATTTACTATTTTTTTCAAGCATGAATACAAACTAATGTTTGTTGAAATTTATATAAGTATTCCCAATTTATTTCTTCAACATATTATCAAAAGTTACAAGTTGTGGAATCTACATGTTCTTGATAAAATGTTTGAAAGATGAAACCTAATTTTAAAAAAAGAAAAAAAGATGAAACCTAACCATTTGGGAAGAATTGAAAATACTTCTTTTGAAATTCAAGCAATATAATCTTATAGTTGGTAAGATTTCTTATTCTAAAATTTTAGGAGGGTGTACTCTAACAAGTTACCTAAAGGATCCTGCAATTGAAATTGTTAATTGATATATATATATAGATGAAGATTTAACCTTTATTTGACAACATGATTCTTTGCATGATCATCCCACTTCACAGTTTCACTGTTAGGCAATTGCAAAGAACACTTGCACAATTTTGTTCCGTTTCTTAAGCCCACTAAAGATACTACTCTCCCTTCTTTAAGTCCACAACCAACCTCTGCCATTTTTTTTTTCTTAGTTTTGACTACTCGAGGCAAAGAACATCCAATTCTCCCGAGTCCTGAGTGATGTGCTATTTAGTGCAGGGTGCACTAATTCAATCAACTTGAGTAGTTTTGCTTTGCAATCTTGAGCTGCTTTTGTGCAATCTTGAGCTGCTTTGCAATCTTGAGTGTGCGTGTGTGCGTTGAGCATGTGTTCGGGAATTTTGAGGAGTCTGTTCCATGCGCAGTCAGGTGCCACTCTGTCCTCTTCTAAGTACACTCACGCATTTCTTATTGGGATTCTCACTGGAACTTCGGAAAATGCAAGGAACACCCTACTCATTTGGTCCCCTGAGAACTTTCCCTGAATTCACGAGTGCACAATATTTGCAGAACTTTGGTTTGCGGACGTATGCAAGAAACAATATATAGCAGTTTCGCAGCATTTTTGGTACGGTACTTCAAAATGTGGCGGTACTTGGCACTTGGGTTGCATCTCTCCATAGATTTATGCCGACCTCCCCCAAATCACACTCCTACATAATTATGGTTTAAGTTTCAAGTGACGCAACGATTATCCTGTGCCGCCGCTAGCAGGCTGATATAGAGATAGCTTTGGCCCATATATATATCCTCCACGTACCTGACAATTAATGCACTAAGTGGGCTCTGACTCCAAAATTGAATTAATAGTCACAGAAATTTGCCAAAAAGTTTCAAACATTTCTAGCATTATATTACTTGGAATTTAGCATCTGAGAATCTGGACATTGAGCACGATACTACTGATTAAGCTTAACCCCTGGCACTCAAAATTTAGACATATCTAATGTATTCTTAACACAGTGAATGTACATTCTAACTAGACCTATGCAGTGGCTAGCTAGCTGCCCTGGAAGCTCAAAGTTGCCCAGGCAATTTCCCAACATCAAACAACGTATGAGCTAGGAATCTGTTCTTGTTGATGACCAGAGGTATCAGGAACCAATCCCTGAAAATATCCAGAATTGTCCAACCTGATTGCATCATAGATCCTATTCGATATGAACGAGACGTAATGAAGTTTGTTCTCTCATGCCGCTCCAATTGGAACTCCAGAAGCGCCTGGTGTATTCTTTCATGCTCTGCAGCCTTGGGACCTTCCGTGGGGTTCTTCAGTGCAGTGTACAGTTTCTGCGTCAGGACAACTGCATCTTCCAAGGCCATGCACCCACCTTGCCCCATGTTGGGAGTCGTAGGGTGAGCAGCATCACCTGCGATGTCACATTCAGATTTCATAATATAACGTGAAAACAAAAAATAGCGTAGAGAAAATTGCGAAATTATCCAATTTATTATAATACCATTGAGAATAATATGTTTTTTTTTTATAAATGATAACAAGAATATATATACCTGCGACTGTGACGCCACCCATAACGAGGGATTTCGGATTTGTATTCAACCGGTGACGGATGCTGGACTTGGAAACACTCTCAGGGGGAGTGTTTTTGAGGATGATGGGCATGTTGGTTGCTGGGAATGACGTTTTGACGATTCGCAACGCCTCTTCCTTCAGCTGCTCTTGATTAATGTCCCCCCATCCTTGGGTAGCATAATTATATGTGGTCATAATATGTGGTCAAGGGCATGTTACAGAACACCCACTTCTATATAGAGCAAAAAAGTCAGCATATTCTAGAGCATGAGATATGTCGATCCCGAAAGGACAGAGATTTCATGGTTTTCACGTGACCAATTTGATTGCGCTTAGGGGTTAGCAGTTTGGACAGGAAGCGTAAGCTTAAAAATGGAAGTGCTTACCTTGGGATGGATCGTTCCAGGTAAGAAACCAAATAACTTTGATTCGGCTTGAAGGGAGATACGCAGTGCGCATTCCTTTCCCCACGAATAGTTGAGCTTTGTCTTCAAACTTGTGACCATCTGGAAAGATTGCCATTCCTCGGACGCCAACTTGGCCTACAGGTTGTGCTTTCTGGAGCCCCATCGAAGATGCTACGCAAGAATTTATACCATCGAACCCAATAACAACCTGATAAGTTCACAGAAGCATAACTTCGAGTGAATACAGTGTTAGAGCTCACCCTTCATGGATAGTTCCCTTGTTGCAAGTATCAATTTTGTAAGAGAGGAATCACGTGCACATATAGGCTTTTTCCTTCTTGGAGTATGACACTTTCATCTACTTAATGTTCTGAGGACTATTCCTAAAAGAAAGTAGCATTCCATGATTGCTTTTGTTAGAAAACCCCCACCATTTTATGTCAAGTAAAGCCGGACTGCAAGACTTCAGAAGAGCAAAGTATCATTCACTTTCAAGGCAGCCTTAAGTTGAAAAAGAAAGTGCTCAACTTGAGAGATGAATCACCTTGGCAGTGTAGGTTGAGCCATCTTGGAGTTCAACTTCGTTGAAACCTGTTCTGGTTTCTGATTTCTTGATACCAGTCACATGTGAGCTGAATCGGATAGTCCCTTCTGGTAACTCTCCAGCAATAACTTCAAGAAGAACTTTTCGTTCCACAACTCGCAATTCATGTGGCCTATTTCAGGAAATAACTTCTTTATAAAAATATCATCTCCAAATGACTGATGCCCAAAAATTACAGAAAAGTCAAATTTAACCAAAAAAGTACTCCGTATATTTGAACGTAATGCAGTTTTGAAGACCTTACCCTCCTTCACAATCAGCGAACACCACTTTTGTTAAGCTTTTTCCTCGCACGTTCAGTATTTCCCACCTGCAGTTAGAACACGAAATGCATGTCAAGAAAACTGGGTTTTGAATAGCTCGAATATCCTACCTTCCTCAAAGAATTTCAAGTTTTTCTTACACAACAAGACATGAAACATAGACACAACCAGTGTCCACAAATGTGTCCAAATTCAGTAAAAACTTATTCCAAAATAAATTTATAGCTAAAAAAGGTGAGAATATGAGAGTGCTAACTTTGAATTCTTAGCAAATTTAGCAGTGTTCTCAGCAACAGGCTTAATCTAACTCTGACAATCACATTTGAGACCACTATTCACAACCATGTAGTAATTAGCACTTCGCCATATGGGAGGAACATACTCCAGAAGGTTGGTGAACGAGATTCGAAGCTTTTCACCAATACCAAGAACATCAAGAACGCGGAATGCATTGGTCCAGAGACCGATGGCAGCGCCATCTGCTCTCAGTTTGCTTGATCGCTCCAGAACGACAGCCTTAAGCCCAACCCTAAAGAAAATCACACCGAGACGTCCAAGCTTAGTCGTACAATTTTAATCTTCCTCTGCACCATGGCCAGAAATGGTGCAACCAAAACCCAATGTATGTCTTCCAAATATTGCATTTGTGGCTCAAAGAGCTCTCGTGGCTTGCACTGTACCTGTGAAGAGCGACGGCACAGGCAAGCCCTCCAATTCCGCCACCAACAACAACGATTTCCTCCTCGTGGTGGACGCCACTTCCAGGTCGGCTTTCACTCGTATCCATTCTACCTGTGACCGGTAATTGATGTGTCGATCGATCGACAAGGGGCAGTACGTGATCCAATTGCCAAACCCTAAGCCCTATGGGTGAGACCAAAGGGGACTACCATGAATAATCAAACCTAGTTACACAATAATGCAAGTAACGCACAAAATACAGCGAAATGTAAGCCGTGGAAGCCAAGGAAATGGAATCACACAGTGCGGATCCTTCGTCTGCAGTAGCACACGGTCATGAGTTGGATACGGTCAAAGGATACAGCACCTGCGATGTCGGTGTAAACATTTTTCCCCACTTTTTCGCCCTTAGTTTCTAATTTTCATTCGTAACCACGTCGATCTACTCGTGGCACCTTTTCATTTTGACACTCCAGAATCTTGTGCGAACGATGCATACATATTGATTTGAGACCAAACATCACCACAACATGAACGACATCAAAAATAGTGACTGTCGGTATTGGATCGTACCAATTGAACTTTGAATCCCTGTAGCATTCACAAAATAATATTCAAGTAAAGCAATTTTTTTGTGCGTGGATTCGGTTTTGAATTGCGCACAAGAATGCTCATCTCACTGCTTTTAATTGTTGCAATTGGATGGTGAAGTTTTCGGGATTTATCAAATGTATTTGTTATTTGATATGAATTCTTTCACTTCCTTCAGAAATTCATGGTAATATCAATGAGACGCAAATGCGGTATTATCTTCTGTGTAAAGTAACTTATTACGGGTGATTTCTAACGTGGTCATAGGCTTGTCATTTCAGCTACAGGAAGACACTTCACTCTTAAGGGTTACTTACATAATGGCCATGAGATGAGGCTGTGGAACGTGTTGATGATGCACTGAAAATTTTGGATCCTGAAATTTTGGAATTGGAAATTTGTGCTTCAACCATCAGCAACGAGGTGTATTCCATGAAGGTTTCAAGACAGAATGGAATGTCTACGTGGCCACCTGATGATGTGGCCATCAATTGAAGCGCTCAATGTTGAACTCGATTCCTATCTCTCCATCTCTCCCGAACAGAATTCGGATTAACCCTTAAAAGACATTTCCTTCCCTTCGGACCTTCTGTTCAGTAAATAAATAATGAGAATTGCAGGAGCTGCCTTAAACAGCTCTTTTGAAAATTGCTGCATTTTTCCAATCCTCCTCGCAGACATCGAATGCAGTTGAACTGCTTTGAAATTTTCATCGCCTCTAGGAGATTGTTGTGGATCAGTAGGTGTTCAAATGGGGGATTCTTCTTTGCAAGTTTACCCGAGAGAGGGGGGTTGATTTCGAAGTAGCAATGTGCAGTGTTGTTTTTGCACTCACCACAGAATCCGCTTTTCCTGCTTCCTCGCCTTTGGAAAAACTATGCGGCAGATTCCTTGAGTTACCCCACGAGGAATGAAAATGTCCTTTAAAGATTAAGATGATTGCTCCTTATTCTAATTCCTTTCTAAAACTGACCCCAATTTCAGATTCTAGCCAGAAATTTGACTATCTCTATGCATGAGAACCTAGGCTTTGGGGTTCATATACCTATTTCTAGCAATTCGAAAATTCATAGATTTATTCATATGATGTTAAAAAATGCATAAGGGAATCTAAAATCCTCTTTTGACTTCCACGAAGATCCAGTCTAAAAAGGAGGCAATTGAATAATAGTAACAATGCTCAATTGCTTATTTAGACACATCTAGGTGTAGTTACCCAATTGCCAATTTCACTTTGCTTGCATAACATTCTTGAATGAAAAAGCTAGGGATCTTTCTATAGTATCAGGGTAACAAGAATATTCATGTTACAATTGTCGACAATTCACGGACAACCTTGCATTCAGAATTTTCTACAATGCAAGGAGCCTTGATCCATGGGAAACAAAGTTCAAGAATGTTCATGCCTTGAAGTTCAAGAATGTTCTGTGACTGAATTGATTAACTACTGCTTCTCAAAACATGGGGCAGGACTCCATTTGCCGTATGAGAGGAACAAGGCCAAGTGCACTGTCAGCGGTGCTATTTCCCGTGTTGAGTTTCAGTCCGAAAGTCACCAACAATCAAGACCCTAAACCCTAGATCATAAGGCCAAAACTGTACCTGTACCTGTAAGGCATGGCAGAACATGACTACTCCAACGGTGGGGGTAAGGCTCCACAATCAAATTTGCTGCTACCTAACACCACCGAGGCCCGGAACGCCACCGGCAAGGCCAGGCTATCTCTCACGAAGCAGACGAACCTCCAGTCGCACGACAACAGCAACCCGAACATGAACGACTTCACCGTGAGGCGGAATGTGCGAGCCCATCGCTCCTTCTCGTAGTCCGTCAAGGCGGCTCCTATTTCCCGTGCCCCCACCGATGGCTCGATTCCTTCTCGTTCTTCTCGGAGCGCCTGACACAGCTTTCGAGTCAGGACGACGGCGTCTTCTAACGACGTGCCCCCGCCTTGCGCCAAGTTGGGCGTCATGGGGTGGGCGGCGTCGCCCGCCAAGGTGATCCCCTGGGCGGCTTGATGCGGGGTGAGCAAGGGGAGGGACCAGCGGTCGCGCAAACTGCTGCGGTTGAAGACGTCCAGAGGGGTCCGCTGGATGCACTCTTGGATGTCGCGGGGCCACTCGCGCATGTAATGTAGGGCTTCGGCCTTCACCTGGCTTGGGTCACTCAGTCGGGTAGGAACTGCATGGATGTCGAGCAAACATACTCTCTCTTAAGTTGGGCCAAAATAAATTCTCCAGGTATCTTAAGGTGTATTTCCATATCATCTTGTTGCTAGTTCTCTTTGATATACCAATTTCAAAAACTCAATTGGACCACCTTAGAATGCCACTCTTGCTACAACTATAGTTTTGAAGACGTAAGAGATTTCATTCTTTGGAATGATGAGGCTCAACGTGTTATTCTTTGCTCTTAACACTTGTCTCTATTTCATTGGGCACTTGAAATATCTACATTATTGAATCATTTCTTACTCTCACTCCTTAAGATAGAGACAGTAAATGCGAGACCCCGACCACTACGAACTGCGATCTGTATCGATCAAGGTTGCCAAAGGAAAGGGAAAGCGAAAGCGAACTTACTGACCTGAGGATGTAATGTTGAAAAGGACAAACCAGTACACTTTATTCTCGGACACTGGAACCAACCCCGCCCTCACGCCCTGGCCAATAAGCTGTTCCACCCTGGCCTCGAAATTATGCCCAGATGGGAACTCAGACAGTCCTCGGATTGCTATTTGTCCAACAGGCTGGGGGTCAGGTCGACCCATCCAAGAGGCTACGGCCGAACGAGCTCCGTCACAGCCAACCAAGACCTGCCACGATTCCAGATAGCCCAAATAACATCATCAACAACCTTTCTTTGCAACAAAAACATAACAAACTCGAGTCTTTTTTCCTATTACAGTGGAACTAAAGTTCAAAAATTCCTTCTACAGTACCTTGTACGTCATTCAGTTCAATTTTTTCTGTTCTCCCCTCTCGCTACACAAGTTAGAAGATTGAAGACTCAACAATGAAAATCTTCTTGGAATAGAAACGGATGCTGTATGGCGGGTTCAAGAATGTTACGAATCAATCGGGACCCTGCTAGTGAAGTCCTAGTGGTAACACTAATTGAAATCTCTCCCAAAGTTTATAGAGTAGGGATACTCCATTGTTTGGTGAAATGTTACAGATTGAAGGTCTAACGGAAGAAACTTTGAATTATAGAAATGTTACACATGAATTAAAATGAGAACATATGAAGTTTGAAAACGCAACCACTATTATTTGATGTCTCAAGCCGTTCGGCACAGACATATTCATAAGTGCCAGATGCAAATGGACATGACCAAGAAGGAACTCAACTTTATACGACCTGGATACATACCGGACTGAAATCGAAAATGCCATGGTTTTGTATTAGAATTCGTGGCAGTAATTATGTGGATGGTGTTGATAGAACCTAACCTTACCTTCGTCCTGTAGACAGTGCTGTCGTCTAGCTCGACCTCAGTGACAAATTGCGTGTCACTAGGTTTGCGGATTTTTTTGACTCGAGAATTGAACACAATGGTGTCACTTGGGAGCGCCTCCGCAAGAACCCGGAGCAATGCCTGCCTCTCAACAGCTCGTACTTCATGAGGCCTGTTCGACAGTAACGATAGAATGAAAGGCTCGCCTCAATAGCAAATGACATATCAATATGCTATTTTCTCAAGCTTTAACCGGAGGGAGACCGATCTATTTAATGGACACTTTAAAGAGATCAGATTGAGATGCTCAATCTGAAGTGTTAATTAGCATCTCCTTGATCAACTCTAAATTAGAGCACGATAAGATACTCACCCTCCAGGAAAGTCCGACATCAAGAATTCTTTGATAACTTTCCCCTTCGACGTCCGCATTCTCGCTCTGCATATTCGACTCTGTTCATAGATTATAATCAACACTGTACAACGCAATTCCAAAGACAATCACGCTACGGGGAAATCAGAAGCCCATCAGATCATTTAAGCAACGAACTCAGCGCGATCTTCCACAATCAGACGGATGTAAATTTACAGCATCGTAGATTCAATTGAAGGGTTTTGGTTGACCTCGTAAAGCAAAATAAGACCACAACCACGTCGCTGTAATTATTATGGAATCTTAAGGACTGTTAGCTAGCTGGAAGTTGACTAATCTCCTGCACGTCCACACTCCAGAGGCAAGGTAGCTACCAGGAAATCAGTTTTCAATTAGCATACTACTGGCACTACTTGGTTGATGCATGCAAGGTTAGCACTTCAAACCATTGGTATGGGCATAATTGGGGAGTTAACGAATTTCCTGGTAATGAATGTAAATAAATTTAATTCCGGTGCTAGCAGGAATTAGCACCAATGTTGCAAATTAAGGCTACTTTGGCAGTGCGGGCACCCAGTATCTAATTCCATAGCCAAAGTTGTTACTTTCTTGGTGCCTGTGGTACATAAGAAGGAAGACAAAGCAGTTTCCAGCATTCAAATAGGATAATTATAGTAATCTCCAACTTTGGCAATAGTGTATCTCACTGCAAGATGAAGACTGAGATCTTGAGTAAAATAAAAATGAAGATGAAGTCAGTACCCAACACAGTTGATAAATTGGCCTCGAAGCTGATCCGCTACACCTAGCGCATCGAGTGCTCGCCATGCATTGGGAAAGAGAGTGAGTGAGGTGCCCTCCGTTCGCAAGCCTCCTGATTGCTCCAGAACTAATGCTTTTACTCCCACTCTATTCACATTCACAAGAACAGCACAAATTGCGAACACTTAATTAAGCTCTGTCAGCCGGGAATTGTTCTGATAACTCATATTCCTGATGATCATCTACAGGTAATGATAAATTTCACCCCACTTTTCATATATTGTTTTTCACTTTGAGCTCCTCTAGACAAGTATAATTAATGATTCCGTGGAGTACGTCCATTGTCAGGAGACTGCTTGCACCCCTGATTTTTCAAAAATTCTCCTAATTCAAGCATCTAAGTGCCCAACTAAGAGATATAGAGATTGGAGGATTGACGTCCAGTCACCTCGACTTGTGCTTTGCATTTAAGCTTGCACCTCTTGAAAATGCCAGTGATTGATGATACCATCGACTATTCCGAAGCTAATTGCGCCTCTACAAGATCATTTTTTAAATCATTGGAGTTCCATAGCAGTTGCTCACCCGAACACACAAAGGTTGAAAGATGAAAGCAAGGGTGAAACTCAACTCACAGCTGCCCAATTCACCTTCTCGTACCGAAGAAACCTGAAAACGTTTCATTCTCTCCGAGCACTGCAATTCTGGCTCCAAATCACCTTCGGCAATTCCATTGACAACAACTGCAAAATATTAAATAATTATAAAGCATACCTGTGTAAAGCCAAGGCAGTGGCGAGTCCTGCGAGCCCGGCACCCACAATCACCACAGTCTGTACCTCGTGGGCCACGCCCTCCTGGCTCCTCTCTTCCAATTGCTGTCCCCTCGCCATGCTCATCGTCACCACCCTCCTCCCCGATTCGACTCTTCGTCTACACTGTAACCCTATTCGTCTGTCCACGACAAAATTGCGAGATGGCGAGAATCGTGCCAAGCGATGGTGCGTTTCGTTTGGATACAAAGAGCGGTCGACATTCACTGGGAATGCTCTGTAGCATTGCTGCTGGTTCATCCCGCAAGCGGACGTTGTTATCGGCGTCATCCTCACTCAATTTCGGACAAAAATAATGACGGGTGTCGAAAAATTCAGCTGAAGGTGGACGCGACCCACTCTGTGGAATTTGAAATTAGCATGCGAGTTGATTGGCAAGGGGAGCTACTTCTAGTGCGACCGACACACATTGAGAAATCAATTATTTTGGGCAAAATCTGGTAAGCTCCAGCTCTTGAAATTGGATAGCGAAAGCCGTGACGGAACCGGCAACAGCAGAGAGTGGAGTAAGGAATTCAAAGCTCTCGGATGATGACATCCCACATTCTCAAAGGAGGATCAAGGATGTGCAGCAGGCAAGTGAATGTCTGGACGTCTAGTAGGATGAGTGGATTGAGAGCTTCTTTACACCTGTTCAGTAGCCACTCACACAGTGACGCGTGTTGCGTTCATTTGGCAGGTAATGTTAGCATTCTGAAGCGGTTCTACTCAATGAGAGGCGCTTCACATGAGCGACAAGAAGATAAGTGGCAAAATAATCTCATCATTCTGATTGGTTGTGTATGGTAGTGCTATTTCACACTACAAAGGTAGGAAGAAAGTACATGGATGGAAAAGAAGTTGATGTGTCTTGCCACTAGCAACAAATTTCTTCCGGAGGTTTTTGGCTAGGAGGTGCCTGTTGAGTGACATTTTTTCTGGAGAATTTTGGATTGTTCTGTAGCTCAATAGGATGATTTTGCCAACGCTTGTATTTAAATGTTTCTAATGTTAAAGCTCTAAAGCTCTTCCATACTTCGTTTTGCAACGTTGAATGTATTAGGTTTTGTTGCATTCTATTAAGCAAAGGTGGGTTTGGCTATCTGTGGCTACATGGGAGATCTTTGCAAGTGCACAATAGCAACTCTTGAAGCAAATACTTTTGGATCATTTGTGAGTTAATTTTACCTATACCTTGGCTTTAGAATGTAGTTTAGGGTTAAATTGATAATCTATTGAATTCTTAATTGTGTTTCCTTTTGTTTGCCGCATGATGCTTGGTAATGAACTTCTTTTTTTGTTTTGTTTGCCATATGATGGTCAGTAATTTTAATTCTATGAACATACATAATTTGATGGATATTTCTTTGGAGTGTATAAACAAATGATATGTGATCTCCCTTTACATTTTCTTTTATACTATGGAACTAGATTTAACACAACCAAGACATAGAAGGTTCAAATTTGACATGGAACTCAACTCAACCTCCTGTTATAGACTTAGAATCTCCAATTCCTCCAAATGTGCATTCTTGGAATTCAAATGCAATTCCGTTTATGCCTTTTGGAAATATTTTTGCATATGCTACTTCACAATGACTATCCTTTCCACTAACTATGACAATATATCCTATTGCATCTACTATAACTTGTCCTATTGTTGCACTTCAAAATTCTAAAGTAACATTGATGGAAGTTAAGGTGGAAGAAGCTGCTAAAAACAAGGGTATATAGAAGACTTGCAAGTCCAAACACAACTTGGATCTCCACAATTTTACTGAAAAATAGGTAGAAGAAATTAACAAAGAGGCTCATGAAAAGAACATTGGGCTGTGAACTTGATTATTCTTCAAGGAGAACTCACCGATATGTTTTTAGGACTTGCTAAACAAGGTGAGCATGTCTTTAATTATTTGAAACAACCGATTACTATGTAATTCACATCTTCCATCATTTTTTATTTTTTTATTTTTCTTTGTATTAAATTCAATTGTCACATCTTTTAATTTCATGAGTAGAAAATGTTGGAGACATTATAGAATTAACTTTACATTTGGCATGTTTGTGTATATTACCTACAAAGGTTGATAATTGGAGTCGATTGCACATGAAGCTTTTCTCTCCTTGCCCTAATTTCAATAAGGATGTGGAGGCTTGCAAGAAGAAATGGGGAGCCATTTACAAAGACTCCAAATATGACAAGTTTTATAATTCAGTGTCTAGAAACAACAAATCAAAGAAGTGCAAATTGTACATATTAGTGGATGAATTAATATTTGAATGAGCTAATGTTGTTTCTCATGCTCATGGAAGCATGTATATACTTGAAGGAATTGCACCATTTGAGACAATATAGGATCCAAAGTGTGAAGTTCTAAAAAAACTTGGTGAATTAAAAGATAAATGTAGTGACAAACATAAGAAGGAAGATTCCCTACTTTCAGACTATTTGGAAGAGTGTGGAGCAATGGGAAATTGCTCCTTGAAACTATGTAGGCAATTGAATTAGCAAAATTAGAATTATTCAAGAGCATGCATGACACTATGGCAAAACTAATTGAGAAAATTTAGTGAATGTGTTTTTTTATTTGTAGTATGTTAAATCAATTTTTTTGTGAAGTAGAAGTTTTCTTCCTTACTATTAGTATATGTGTATTTGCAATCAAACATAAAAAAATGAAGGTGCTCTTTGAGACCAATGGTCAATCTTCATATGCCATTTGATATTAAATTAATATTTTGAAGTTCAAATTGAGAGTCAAAGAGAACTTGGGATCATATTGAAAATCAATTCTATCTATTGTATATTAAGATGAATCTATGTCACCAGCTACTCTACATTTTTTTTGCATTGAAGAGTGTTTTTGCTATTGCACTCGTTCAAGATGCCAACTCTTTGCTTGTTTTGTAGTCTTTGCTCATCATTTACATGTACCCAAAGTTCACAAATTCTTGCATTCTAAGCAAAGATTCTAACACATTTCTATTGAATGTACCCTACAAATGCATCTAAGCAATTTTGGAACATATTTGATCTTCCAACATACTTTTGCATAAAATCTAAATGCAAATAATCGTGAATGTCTTCTTGAGCTTTTCAAATCCATTTGAGCCTGTTGAACTTGTCCTTGTAAATGGTACACAAATTGTGTAGGATGATGCAAGCACTTACAATGTCGGGAGCCATCTGTAAATCACAATCCATTTGCTTTAGTATAATTTGCCACCATCCTTTTAAAATGCCAAAAGCCCTCTCGATGCACATCCTTGTAGAACTTTGAACAAAATTCCAATGATATTGTTTGTCACTCAATCCATCCTTGTACCCCTTGTAAGGAGATAGTATCCATGGTTGGGCCAGATAGGCAGTATCTCCTACAAGTGCAAATAGACCCAAATGTCCAACTTCACAAAAATTCCCCAATACAAAATGAGACCACAAATTAGAGTCGTGCATGCTTCCTACACACCCTATGTCAAAGTCCCTAAAAATGCAATCATTTGTAACAACACCTTGTAGTAAAACAGAGTGAAAGCCCTTGCGATTGAAATAGTCAACTACTTGAAGATGTGGTGCTACAATAGGAATGTGTGAGCCATCAATCCTTCCTACTACATTTGGAATTCCATGGAGTCTTTCAAATTAATGCAATCTCTCTCATTCTTGAAGAAGAAGGCTACCTAACATAATTTCTTTTCAAAGAATTTAAGGATGTGAAGAATTGAACAAAAATCATATGGCATGTTGAAAATCTTGTATTACATAAATCTACAACAATTTGTAGAATATTTCCTGTAACTAACACTATAAGAAATTCTCATTATAGGTGACGAACTCAAATTTTTTGGAATGGATTTTTTTAGATATTTATGTTGACATCTAGCTATTGTATGTCAAAAACATCCAATGAACATCATAAAAAATATAAAAACAACTAAATGTCAACATAGATGTAATAAAAATCCATTCCAAAAAATTTGGACTTGTCACCTGAATGCAAGTTTCTTCTAATGTAATCTTAAGAGTCCAATAGCCACCTTAATCTCCAAGGAAATGGTGTTTCTGAAACATGTATCCCGTTTCTGCAATGAAGGAGCTAGGTTTAAACATAAATATTGAAAAGTGTCATTAATAACCCTCATTCGTGCTTTGAACTCTCGAGAGTTAAAGAGCTAAAAAGATGTTTCTCCAGGGATCCTTGAATTCTCTTATGTGCCCCAAATGATCAAGGTCTTTTCCTTCTAGCTCTCAAAGAAGTTACAAACGAAATCAAGAATTGAATTCTTTGCAACTGGTAATAAATGGCATGGATTGATGTTTGCTCAAGATAATAAAATATAAACATTTGAAAAGCAAGAATAACCAACAATTTCTTTCTACTTCGTACGTTCATGATGGAAATCCTAAAGAGGAGGCAGACGACAACATGCACTGAGAACGATGGTATACAAAGAATGCCACTCAAGTTCATTAATAGTGTAACAGTGTTGATGAACCATATTTGTAAATTTTCAAGGAACTTTATAAGGTCCACTATTTGTTTCACTTCCTATTGGGTTAGTGTTCACATCCAAATGTATACGTAAACTCCTCAATTTTCAAAGCCCAAAAGAGCGGTGGCCTTCCAAACTTCCTTCCTATTGTTCATGTGAAGCACCTTTGATGATGGTCTAATGATTTTTTACTAATAGATGGGTTATAGTGTCAAAGGGGAAGATCTTTTTTGAAAAAAAGAGCACCAGATTAGGACTCAATTAGCTTCTACAAAATGGTCACATATTCTTCCACCTCGTTATTATTTGTTTTAAATGGAAAGACACTCTAGAACAAGACTAGCACTCAAAATGAAGATAAGATCAATGTTTGGGAAATTTTTAAAGGTCCTCCAACTAATTTCCTCCTTCTATAAAATGAACGTTTTTTTTCTATTGACATTGGTTGCATCCTTAGAATCAAAAAATGTACTGCTTTATTTCTTCCAATTTCAAATTCTCACCAGCTAATTTCTTCCAAATTGAAATTGGCATTGACTAAATTTCAAAATTCCTACAACGTATGTAGAAAATGAATTTGAATATGAAAGTATTAATTAATATTACATTCTTAGTAAAAATTGAACTTGGCAAAGTTCTTCACCACTAGAAGGCCAAGAATCCTTCCAATCCATGCAATATGGAGTTGAAGATGGTCATGATAAGGTTGTATGAAATAAAAAAAGCTTAGAAAGTACCAATTTCTCCTTCTTCAAATATTTCTTATATTGCCCTTCTAAGGTATCACTCTAGATTTGCATACAAATGGCAAAACTTTGAAGAATTCTTCTACAAGACAATGGTCAATGTTGTTATAGTCTTTGTCAAGTCCTTCGAAGGCCAATCACACGGCACTATCCAAATTAGATGTTGTCATATGATTTTGAAGTTTCTACTTGATGTTATTTTGCACAGAAAATGCCCTTTCATATGTTGTCGTGCTCATATACTAACAGTTAGCAATTTGAGCAAGAGTTAGTAGATTAGGATACTTCAATTTTAAAGATAGACTCCAAGTAATTGAAACCTATATTTCTCTAAAAGTTCTATCCATCCACTCTGTACTCCCTTGCAACTTGAAAGCAAAAAATTCTTGGTTGCAAGCTGTTGCATCTACCAAGGGGAAAAAAGTTCTTATTCCTTCACTTTTCTATTGGCCATACTGTTGTAATAGCAAATCAAGTTCTACAACTCTTCACAATGCCAATTCAATTTGCTTATGAGGCATGTGAATGGGGTTAGAAATTTTGAAAGCATCAATCACATCATTATTTTAAAATTGAACCTCCAAAGCTGAACAAACTACTTCTCTATAGGACTTTTGAAATGTTAGGGTAGCCTCTAGATCAACGTTTATAGAATCCCTATTCATTTTAATATCATGAAATTTAGACTATCTAATTTCACTAGGCAAGCAACGAGGGTAACTATCTTAGGGTCCAAATTCTAGAAGGATATGAAAATCTGTATTAGGATTAAATGTATTTTGATTTAAATCACAAGAATCAAGAAAAAAACACATTTTAATACTTTCTATCTCAGTGTTACGACTAGGTCGTAACATTTGGACATGTGAGTGACTGGAACATGGAATAGGGGCCTAAAGGGATAGTTACACCCTCGTGGCAGTTACAAGGAGAGAATCTGGAAATTGTTGTCTTCCTTAAAGCTCAGTGAAGGGAGCCATGTCCCTCACTTGTCATTCTGTCAATAAGAAGTATAGTTGTTGAGATTACTTCCATGCCTACTTGAATCTTTACTTGTTAGCTTATGTATTGTTGATCAATATTCCGAATTGTTTGGGAACTTGGAAAATCATCTGATAAATGGGAGCGTCAACATGAGCCTGAACTAGTGAACTCGGATCTCGAATCCTAACAAAATAACAAGTCACCATGTGTCCACGCTCCATGCGACTACATTCTGTGGGAGGGATCCTTGATCATCACAACAAAGAGCACTAGGGTATTTGGGAAGGAAGCCATGATCTAGAGGGTATCAAAGCCAGACTACCCAAACACTTCAGGAAAGGAGCTATGATCTTGGGAGCGTTGGAGGTCGTGTTGATTACTGAATGAGGTGTCGGGAGGTGCTGCCAGGAACACATCAGTGATGGAGCGGGAGCGATCAACAACGGAGCCGAGACCACCAGCTTCAGAAGGAATGGAGTCCAAATTAGCGGCCTTTATCCAACAACAAATTCAATCGGTGTTCCAAAGTGTAATTTTACATATCCTGCAGCAATTCTCAAGCCAGGGAGTACCCCCATCACCAATGTTTCCCTCGGACGTTATGCGGGCAACAGGTCAGGAGGCTATGGGAGCAGGCCGACATCTGGATGAGGACTGAATTGGTAAAGGATCGAAGGTAGTAAAACCCAAAAAGTTTTCAGGTAAGAAGGGAGGGGAAGTTTACAAATGGTTCGTGCAGCTTTGTCTTGTGTTTTGGAACAGTCCACGTACTTATCGCAGTGATGAGGATAAAATCGTTTTTGCATTGTCTTATATAGCGGGAGCAACCCAAAATTGGACGATGCCCACTCTTTAGGCCTTGGATGAGGGACGACCGCATGGGCTATTGAGTAATTATGATGTTTTCCAAGAAGCAGTGATTGCAGTTTATGGCGATTTGGATAGAAGGAGCAATGCGGAAGATTGATTAGGAAAGATGAAACAAATAGGTTTGGTAGCCAATTCTGTGTCAACGTTCAACGAGCATGCGGCTTAGGTGGACTAGAACGAATCTAGTTTGGTAGTGTGGTTTTGGGGAGGACTAAAATATGAAGTACTTGATTCCATAGCCACATCTGAGACCCAATCACGTGGCCTCCAAGAGTGGGTGGCGATGGCCTCGAGAATTGACGAAAGATTATGGTTACGACGCCAAAATCGAAGCCCTTCTAACTCTTTTAATTCCAAGGATTAGGTTGTAAGACTTCAAAGCAATCCGGGAATATCAAGACCTACACCAATGAAAGATTGGAGTATCAACGACAAGGACGGTGTTGGGGTTGCGGATTGCAAGGCCATGTTCGTGCAAGGTGTCCCACCAATCCTTCTAAGCCATTATCACTGTTTGTAGTAGGAACAGAAGGATCTAGAAAAGACAACGTCTAGAACTGAAAGCTTTGGTTCGGTACCCGAGCGGACTTCAGACGACATGTGTGACTTTCCCACATGAGGAGATGATCAGTGGTTATGAAGAAACATCCAAGTTGGAGAATGAGGTGATACCACCTTTGAGTTTACGAGCCACTACTGATCCAAGAGCACATTTAACATTGGATGTTATGATCAACTCTATTGCTGCCACAATCCTTGTGGATTCTGGGGCTACTGGAGTGTTCATGCACCCATAATTTGCTCAAACATGTGGATCCAAGGTCACAACTAAAGACATTCTACGAGAAGTGAGGGTCATCGATGGAAGAGTAATCAATTCAGGGCTAATCACCCATGAGGCTACGATAGAGCTTCAAGTAGGTGATAACCGGGATGTCTTGGTGGCTGACCTTACAAACACAGGACGGTATTCTTGCATTCTGGGGATACCTTGGCTTATACACCATGACCCGACAATCAGGTGGGCTCGAAAGGAGGTGACCTTCAATTTGGCCTACTGCAAAAAATCATGCTCCATACCACCTAGGTAGAGGTTCTCAGAGCAATCTCATGATGGAGCCTCCACAGTACGTCCCAGAAGCCTCAGTCTGAACACCAAGGAGCTCCAGTCCAGCAATCCAACGTCAAGCCGGGCCTAGCAGTAGATCAGCATT
This sequence comes from Pseudoscleropodium purum, assembly GCA_963969395.1. Taxonomy (NCBI): domain Eukaryota; kingdom Viridiplantae; phylum Streptophyta; class Bryopsida; order Hypnales; family Brachytheciaceae; genus Pseudoscleropodium; species Pseudoscleropodium purum. The sequence goes on from OZ017795.1 coordinate 25,770,927, forward strand.
GTGAGGCGTTGCCAAAGAACAGGGAATGTGCAGCGGGACATGCAAGAATCAATCCAACATCTCGACGTCAAGTTGGGCCCAGTGCAGCTTAGCTCACCAGGTCAAATCCAAAAGGTTTGGGAAGAAAAGGAGGATTGCAAGGCTCGGCACCTCGGGCCGCTCCAAAGCATGCAGTGGTCTCCGCAGTTGCTTTCCGCTTATCCGCCAAAAATGCCGAAGTATATGCATTAGAAATTTCGGAATTGATGGAGGTAACAAAGGAGGGCCACATTCCAGCCAAATATCAGGATTTGCAAGAAGCGTTTAGCAAAGAAGCATCTAATGAACTTCCAAACCACGGACCATCTAATATGAAGATTGACTTCAAGGAGGGGCTGGAACCTTGTAATACTGGTTTGCATCCTATGTCTCCAGTAGAATTTGAGGAACTTTGGTGGTATCTTGAAGAAAATCTGGGTAAAGGTTGGATTCGGCAATCAAAATCTCTAATATCCGCCCCTATTGTATTTGCAAAGAAAAAAGATGGATCTATTCGGGTTTGTGTGGATTACCGGAATTTAAATCAAGTCACAATAAAAATCAATATCCATTGCTTTTAATTCCTGAACTCACTAATAGATTAGTAGAAGCTACAATTTTTACAAAACTAGATGTCAAACAAGCCTACCATAGGGTAAGAATGGCTCATGGTCATGAATTTAAAACGGCTTTTAAAACCCGTTATGGACTCTTTGAATATTTAGTTATGCCTTTCGGATTGACAAATGCCTTGGCCTAATTTCAAGTCCACATGTAGTATATTTTTAATGATCTATTAGATATCTCAGTGTTAATTTATTGAGACGATATTTTAATTTTTTGAAAGGATTTGGAAGACCACAAATTATTGGTATGAGAAGTTCTTACTTGCCTACAACGACATAGGTTATATGCAAAAGCATCAAAATGTGAATTTCATCGTAACTCAGCAGAATTTTTAGGCATGATGGTCTCTACCAACGGACTCAAAATGTGTATAGACAAAATTCAAGCTATTCATGATTGGCCTATACCAAAGACACTTAAGGAACTCCAAGCTTTTCTGGGATTTGCAAATTTCTACCGGCAGTTCATTAATGATTATTCCCAAATAGTAGTGCCACTTACAATGCTAACACGAAAGAACCAACAATTTCAGTGGACACCTCAAACTCAGGAAGCATTTAACGAACTCCAGTCTCGATTCCTCCAATCCCCAGTATTAATTCATCCTAATTTTGAACGGCCATTTGTGGTGGAAACTAATGCTTCTGACACTACAATAGGGGGAATTTTGTCACAAAAAGGAGAAGATGGACATCTCCATCCTTGTGCTTATCGGAGTTCAAAAATGTCCTTGGCCGAACAAAATTATGACATATATAACAAGGAGCTACTAGCTATTGGTTTAGCATTCCAAGACTAGTGAATATACTTGGAAAGATCCCTACACAAAGTGAGAGTAATTTCGGATCATAAAAATTTGGAGCACTTTTTGACAACCAAACAATTAAATCGTAGACAAGCCCAGTGGTTTGAGTTATTATTAGCGTTTGATTTTACTATTGAACATCGACTGGGCTTACTCAATGGGCGTGCAGACATGTTATTTAGGTGACTGGACACGTCTGAGGACCTTGATAAAATGTCAAAACCCTTGTTCCGATTGGCCATGTTAGAATCGGTTGACCCAGTCTGGAATGATAAACAGATCATGGACCACATCTAGCTGATTAATGCTGAAGACTCGGCCCTTGAACCGATCATATCTTTTTTAAGAAATCAACCACAATAAGCTCTAACAGACATCCGGCAATGATTCCAAGCATGTCACTTCACCAACGGGATTCTTTATTTCCAAAATAAAATATTCGTTCCAGATAATGAAGAATTGAAACGCCAAATATTACGCTCCCAACATGATGCTCCTTTTGCTAGCCATCCAGGACAAGCAAAAACTATGGATTTGGTGTCCAGAAATTTTTACTAGCCTACCTTATGTCGATATGTCCACAGATATATAGACAGATGCGACATATGTCAAAGATCAAAACCAACGCATCACGGCCGATACAGCTTGTTGCAACTGATTCAAGCGGCTGAGGCTCCTTGGAAAAAAGTAACAGCAAATTTTATAGTCAAGTTGTCAGATAGCAACGGTTTTGATGCAATTATGGTCGTTGTCGACAAGAATACTAAATAGCTCATTTTATCTCTACAAACGAAGCCATTGACCCTAATGAGGCAGCTACTTTATATCTCCATCATGTATGGAAACACCATGAATCCCTAACAAAATAATATCTGACCAAGGGTTGGTTTTTACTTCCAAATTTACAAGATGACTATACCAACTTCTCCACATTCAACCCTCTCCAACGACAGCTTTTCACCCACAAACTGATGTCCAAACGGAGCGGGTTAATCAAGTCCTTGAGCAATTTTTGCGAATGTTTTCAACACAACGGCAAGATGACTAGTCTGAATTACTCCCACTAGTTGAATTTGCCTATAACAATGTACTACATTCTACCACAAGGTTCTCTCTTTTCTATGCAACATACGGATACCACCCAAGCTTATCAATTACAACACCAACTTCTTCATCTGTCCCCGCAATAGAAGAAAGAATACAGCTACTGCAACAAGTACATGAAAAACTTAAAATCATGATTCAAATTGTTGAAGAACAAGCCAAGCAACAATATGATTGTAGCGTTAAGTTGCAGCCTACCTTTCAATTAGGCGACCAGGTCATACTTCGTCACGACTACATTTCAACCACGGCACCATCTAAAAAAATTGCTCCAAAATTTTTGGGGCCCTTTCCAGTCATTGCTAAAATATCAGACGTAGTTTACCGACTCAAGCTCCCTAGAACGCTCAAGATTCACGACGTCTTTCACGTGTCTTTATTGAAGAGATATCAGCATGATACGATTCTTGGGAGATGAAAGGTATCACCACCACCAATTATTACTCCTGAGGGTGATGTTGAGTGGAAGGTCCATGACATCTTGGATTCCAAATTCACGGGTCGATGGAAGAAGCTACAATACTTAGTATCATGGGAAGGTTATGAGCTAGATCAGAATTCTTGGAAACCAACTATGAATTTGCGGAATGCTCCGAAGGTGGTTTGAAATTTCTACCAACAACATCCTCAAGCCCCAGCTCCATCTCAATTTCACAACTTGTCATCCCTTAAATTTGCAGGTGTATCACACAACAACAATAACATTCAATCCTTAGAAGGGGGGTATTGTTACGACCAGGTCGTAGTATCTGGATGTGTGAGTAACTGGAACATGGAATAGGGGCCCAAAAGGGTAGTTACACCCTCGTGGCATTTACAAGGAGAGAATCCGAAAATTGTTGTCTTCCTTAAAGTTTAGTGAGGAGAGCCATGTCCCTTACTTGTCATTCTGTCAATAAAAAGTATAGTTGCTGAGATTACTTCCATACCTGCTTGAATCTTTACCTGTTAGCTTATGTATTGTTGATAATAATCCGAATCGTTTGGGAACTTGGGAAATCATTTGATAAATGGGAGCATCGACATGAGCCTGAACTCGGATCCCAAATCTTGACACTCAATTTTATAATAGAATCAATAATGAAAATATCAACAAGTTTAGATTGAAAAATTTTGGACAATTTTGATAACATGTTGTCAATCCAAAATCTTCTCTTCTACTTTAGGAAATGATCTTGAGCAACATATAAATTCTAATAGAAGTTTCCTACGTGTTGCATTGATTTTAGCATGAAAAAGATTTGTTAATGTTTTTTTTTTTTTAGTTACATCTGAATTATCTTTCAAGCCAAATCAAGCTACTTATCTAATTGTTAAATGAAGAGAAGATTTAAATATATTTTTTCAATGCTTTTCTTTTAAATAAAGTAAGCTAAAAAAATGTTGTCAACCACAAGATTAATAAATAAAGGAAGATAAGACCACATATCAAAGGCGTATATATGAACAATAGATTTTTTGCCATTTGAATGACCGCCACGACCTCGTTTAAGTTTCAAATGTAAAATCCTTTAACTTTTTAAAACCTCAAAAACAAACATTCTAAGCTTCAAAAAGTTTTATATCAATAATTGATACTGCAAAAAAGAGATGTTCTAAAATTTGAGGCTCAAAAACAAAGATTCTATAAAACACTCTTGTAGTAGTGATTTAGACTTCTACTTGTTCAGACAGCTACAATTTCTACATATCAACTCTAAATTGAACACATTTTAGTTTCTTGAAATTAAAACAAAATGATATAAATGCTCCAAAAAAATTTTCAATTATAGATTAGTTGTGTACAAATAATTGTATAAACTCAAAGTTTGCATTTTTGGTATATGAAGGCAATTGCCTCTCTTTCCTTCAACTACATACAATTTCTATATACAAACTTCAAATCAAACAAATTTTAACTATATTAAAAATTAACAACAAAGAGATACCACTTTTAAAGTCTCAATTTTTTTTAAATTACTTCAAATACTACAAATGAAAGAAGTCAAGGAGACAAGGATAGACAATGAAGATGTTCCTCTATTACATATAATTCTTAATAAGTAGTTTAAAGATATGAGAGAGAATGAGAAGTTAATGAGAAACTAAACTTTTTATGTAAACAAAGAATGTGTTGTAAAAGAAATAAGTGTATTGTTGCTTCTTATAGCTCTTTTTATAACTCATAATTTTCATCTTTTCTTTTTCACAAGCTTGTTTTCCTTTTTCTTTATGTTTTTTTCAACTTTGACTTCGACCTTTGCTTTTTGACCTTGACATCAAATTTTACTTTTGTTTTTCTTACATTGTACATCCTTTGCAAACTTTTTTACATCTTATACAATGCTCATTTACTTCTTATAACTTACATATAAGATTTTTTTTACCTTAATTTTTTTATTATTTCACTTATTTGCTTTTAAACACTCTACACCTCTTACATCTTACATAAAGTATAACTATCCTTTATACCTTCACACACTTCTTACACACCTTACACTTTCACACACTTTTTACACACCTTATATCCCTTACATTTAAAGAACTTGTGAACTTTGACTTCTCATCTATTTTGAAGCATTTAGTCAAGTATTTTATCTACTAACCTACCTTTAAGGTATATTTTTAATAAAATTTACATAAATGTGGCACAAAAGTTATTATTGACCTTTGAAACTATCAATTTTTTAATACTAAAATACTTAAAGATCCCTAATTAACTTCAAATATTCTTTTAAAATATCCCAAAATAATAAAAAAACACAACTTTAAATATTGATGGTAAGATTTAGTACTCACACATATGTAGAATATCAACCAAAAAAATATAGAATATAAATGAATTTGAAGGCATGTAATTTAGCAAATAATTCAAGAATATTAGTTTAATTGTTAGAAAAATTACCATGCAAATATATGAAAACTGATTGCAATGAATTATACAAAATAGTCATTGTTTGCTACTTAAACAATCAATGTATTTTGGGGTATTTTTTAAGGGTTTTTTAAGCATTATTTAGTACATTTTGAAAGTTTGCAAAGCAAATTTCCTTTTGAATGATTTTTTAAAGTACATAGCCAAATGATTTACCATAGAGCCTTGCATTGAAGATTTCTTTACAAGTTTCATTTTTTAAGGCTTCTAAAATAGTTAGATTGGTTCTATGAGCTACACAATGAGTTGATGTGAAGAACGGATTCATTTTCTTTAATTTTGTTGCCACACTTATATTTTTTTCAACCATGGTGGACGCTTCATCTAATCCAAATCCAATATAATAGTTGATATTTAGCCTCCATGTCTTTATAGCAGCCACAAGAATGTTGAATATAATTTTTGAATCCTTCTTTCCACCTTCAATCCACAATAAATTTAAGAAAATAGTGATAGCAAGACTAGCATTTAAAAAGGTAGCAAAAACTACAAAGTGTCTTTTTACAAAAATTGTTGTAGATTCATCAATCATGAAACTAAATTTTTTTGAATCTTTCATTCTTTCTAGAATTTTTTTTTAAATAATAGAAGAAAGTCCAAATACCATCTCAACACATGATTTCTCATCATTAGATTAATTTTGTCGGTAATAGGAGTTTTATAAGAAAAGAGAAGACAGCAAGAACTTGAAAATTTGTAGGAAGAAAGACATTCCTTCCCTATAAAATATGTACTCTTGAATAGGGATACCATTGCTTCATCACAATTGTGATTTGTAGTTGCAATTACCTTTTGCAAAGTTTTTTATCTTCCATGTTTTGTGCAAACTAGTTTTTGGTGTTCTATATTTTTGCTATGATTTTGTAATGTTGAAATCTTAATATTTGTGGAACCTTCCATTACATATGCAAATTTACCTTCACCCTCTTTACAAGTCTTACAAAAAACCTTTTCCAAAATATGATTGAATTCAACTCAATTATATAATTTATACCAAGAATCTTTTCTCTCTAAATTAGATTTTTTAATATCATTAGGTTTCTTGTTAGCAGATATTATAAGTGAAAAAGAATTAGATCTTTGGAGATCCTTACTAAATCCAATCCTAAAGAACATATCTTTCATAATCTTTTGTCGTTTAGATATGACTAAAACTTAAAAACACAACAAGTAAAGGTAAGAAGCTCTTTTTTGAAGCCTATAGTAATTCAAATGAGTTACACTTTTGTAATATTTAAGCACAATAAAGACTAATAATAATTAGTACAAATAATAGCTTAACAAAACATCTAAGCTCCAAGTAGCAATACAATAGCAATTCAAAATCCAAGCAACAATATTATAATAGTACAACAATATTGTACCGCAGTAAAAGGTCAAACTATTAAAAAAAATTTGATGATATGAAAATAAGTGTAATATCATTCATAACAAAATAAGTCAGAGTAATGGAGTATAATAATGTGGAATTATGGACACTAGAGAGAACAAAGAAGAGAATGGTCAACTAGAGCTTGAAGATAGGAGACTAGGAGCATGCATTGTAAGACATGACAAAGGGCATATAAAGTAGATTGTTTGGGTTGGCCACTTTGGTAGAGATGTGTAGAATAGAATAGAGAGTTGGAGAATAGACCAATGGGGATTGGAAGGGTAAAATAGGGCTTGGATTGAAGGATGGATGGAGGTCTCATAGGTGGAAGATGGAGGTCTTAAGGATTAAGTGAATGGAAATCATAGAACCGATTATTGATAAAAATATATGTGAGCTTTAAAAGCGAGGCGCAACTATATATGTTATGTAAACATGTTGTTACAACTTGAAGTCATGAAGGTGACAACAATAGTTCATTTTTTTTCCTATATTAAAAGGTTGATAACCGATATTTTTAATTATTTTTGGTTTAGATATTAGCCACTAGATGTGTATCTAAAGCAGCTGAAATCCATTAAGGAAGAAAAGAAGCTAACAAAATATCCTTCACATATTTAAGCCCTCTAATTTATTTTTTATCCTTTAAAACCCCTTCTAATTTTACATGTATTATTTCTAAAAAATAACCATTTTTTTTTCAAATCTATCAATTGACTTTGAAATAAATATCGAGTTTTTTTATTATTAGATAAAATATATTCATAATTGATACTTCTATCTATTAGGGTTCCATCCCTTATGAAATATAGATGTTTCTCATTTATTTAGACCAATTAGGATTAATTCAGCTATATATAAATATATTGTTAATCTTGTTTAGCCTCCTCTAGTTTATGAATAAATCCTACTATTTGGCTATTGCTGGAATGTAATAGTTTTATAACATGGTATCAAAGCTAGAGCTTTAAAATCTTAAACAATTGAAGTATGTTTGCATCTCTAGCACAATTAGTGAAAAAACTTGGATAGGAATCAAAGTAGTCCTACACTTTGCCATAGACAAAGCAATACTACAATAAACTAACTACAACACTTACATTAGAGATATTAGCTATAGTTATAATAGATTCTCATGTCAAGGACATACTTGAAATTATAGAGTTGGTTAGACCAGCAAACTATATGATTTGGATTTATAAAGTAAAACATATACTCATGTAGGAAGGTTTCTAGCAGTCTAGTGATTCATTAAACCTAAATCAAATACATACTAATACTACAACTTCATTGAGTGAAGACAATATAACATCAAATTCAACATTCAAACCACAACTTGCTAATGACTAATCTACCATTGTTACATCCACAACTTTTATCATGGCTACAAATATCATTATAGTTTGTATATAGTTTATTTAGTCTAGTCACCCTCATGTTTAAGTTTAGTATAGAATTATGATTCATGGTGTAACTTAGAGTCACATCTTTTTACTTTAGGATTCACAGTCTAAGATTGTTCATCTTCCATTATATAAATGGATTGTAATTTTTATATTAATACAATAATAATGAATTTTATTCCTCATACATAATATTAAAACAAGTAGAATTGGAATTATGTGCTTTTTTCTGAAGCTAACAATCAAATGTACAAATGAGGATGTATTCAACTTGTTCACTAATGATAGAGAGAGAGTAAAAGTTGAGAATCAACTACTAATTATAAAAAGATTCTTTCAACTCTTTTCCAAAATGGATTTTTTCAACTTCCTATTGAACAAGTTGAATTAGTATCTCAAAAAGAGCATCAACAGCAAAATAAGGAGCAATCTCAAATAGCACATGCCACATATAGTTTTACAAATGTACCTACAAATTATACTACCACACTAGCTCAATTTGAAGAGCTTAATCTCCACTTCTTTAATGATGAAGACATTTTTGTTGTGTTGCCATTTGTGCACATAGAAATCTAAAAAATACCTAAACATTTGTTGAAGTCAAATCAATTATGGCTTCATTGGCTTCAAGCTTTGCTCCTAAAGTTTATATAATTATCCATTAAATGCAAAAAACTATGCAACATGGAGTATGAAAATTGAGATGTTATTAATTAGGTCTGAGCTATAACAAATAGTGGATGGAATTGTCGAATTGAAGTAGATCCGGGATTATTGGATTAATTAAATATATGTTCATTCAAACTGGAAATTAAAGAATTCAAAAGCCAAGTCTAATATTATTTTTCACTGTGGTGAAAAACAAATTATCTCTGTTAAATCTCTTGGATTAGCCAAAGAAGTATAGAATGGGCTTAATCAAATATATAAAAAATCCAATAAAAAATCTCAAGTACATTTATATAAGCAATTATGTCACATGCAAATGATAGATAATGATGATATTATTGTCTTCTTTGAGAATTGGCAAGCAATGTTACAAGAAGTTGCGACAACAAGTTGTTAATTTAGTGATTCTCAGCAAGTCACTTTACTGCTAACAGTCTTATTGAACTCATGAGATTCATTTATTACATCCCAAGGATGTGTTCCTGATCTTACCTTTACAAAATTACTTTCTAACATTCTATAGCAACATGCTATAATGGACAAAAAGAAATCAATTAAATCTATTGTCTTTTTATGTCAAAGGTAAATTTTATAAAAATAAAAATAAAAATAAACTATTTAAGAAAAAACCTTTCTAGAATAGCCATCAAGATGGATCTATCTTACATTTTATAATTTGTCACAATTGTGGTAAAAAAGGTCATAAATCAATCTAATATAGAAAAGAAAAAACAAGATCAAAATCAACACAAAAAACTCAATATTGCAATGTTTAACAAACCCTTGCACTTATTTACAATGGTAGCCACAACCATAGGTGCCCAAGTCCAAGTGCCCCATGGTACTTGGATTTTGGTGCAAGTTAGACAGTTAGTACATGTCACCATTCAAAAATTTATTGTATAGTTATTTTATATTAGCAAATGTTAAAACAATTTATTTGGGAGACAATACAATTCATGAAGCCATTAAAATTGATTTAGTTCTCTTCCAATTACAATCTAATCAACCACTATTGATTAATGAAATATTACATATAACCGGTTTGGCTAAAACACTTATATCCATTTTCCAAATAATTCAAACAAGATGAACGAAAGCTACATTTACTAAAGATAAATGTCTAATTATAATTCATTTGCCTTCTAATACAACATTAATTATAAAGTGTTAGAGAAAAGGCTATTTGTATCCTTTTGGAATTAGAATAGAATCAATACAACATGCATCATATGCATTATTAGTAACTCAACAAAATGCTGATAAAATAAAATGGCATCACCATTTGGGTCATCTAAATTTATTTTCTCTTAATATTATAAAAACAAAAAAGTTAATTATTGGGCTACCTAAATTAAAAAGTAGCATTCCACTTTGTAAAGGTTGTGTATTTGGTAAACATCATCATGGGCTATAAAGTTATTAGCTCTTATACATATAGATGTATGTGGACCCATGCAAATTGCTTCCTTAGGAGGAGCATTCTATTTTTTACTATTCATTGAAGATTATTCTTATTATACACATGTCTATTTTTTTCAAAGTAAATATGATATATTTATCATTAGATGTTTTTTGGGGGGTCTGGAGGGCCACCTAGACCTGTTCTTGGCTGTTGTTCTCTCAGTAGTCCAAGAACAATGAATGTCAAAATAAAAAAAAATAAAAAAAATAAAAATTTAAAATTTAAAAATTTAAAATGACGTGGCAATCACTGTGCCACATCATGCAACTATTGCAGGGTAGTGTCTAGAGTCTCGAAATCCAGTTAAATGCAAGGGAACTCTCAATCCTCTCGAAGGCTGAAATCTCATCTAATGATACTTTTAACAATACGAGGCTATTGTTGAAAATCAAAATCAATCTAAGATTTTAGTTCTCTATTTTGACAAGTGACAATAGATGGAGAATTTATCTCCAAGAAGTTCAACTCTTTTTGTATTGATCATGGAATTAAACGTCAATTTACTATATTCCATAATCTTGTACAAAATGGTGTCTCTAAGCCTAAAATACGAACTTTGGTTGATATAGCCTGTAGCATGCTCAAGACAACTAATCTTTCAAATTCATTTTGGATTGAAGCAATTTCAATAGCTTGTTATCTACAAAATTTGTCATACACAACTAATTTAGATAATATTACTCCAATTGAACTTTGGATTGAATTTAAATTTGACTTAAACCATTTATGAGTCTTTGGTTGTTATACATATTCTCATATACCTTATGATCAAAGACGGGAATTAGAGGATGAAGCTAAAAAATGTCTATTTATTGGCTATGGTGAACCTCAAGGCATTAAAGGATATAGGCTTTATTCATTAGAAGATAAAAAACTCTTTTCTAATAGAGATGTAATCTTCCATGAAGATATATTATTCTCTGGTGACTCCTCTCAATTGCCTAAAATAACAAATACAAATGAGCCTAATATTTATATAGTACTAAATTCTACTCTAAGTAGATTGGATCAATAGCCATCTAATCAAACCAGCGTAACGACAACTATGTCTCCCGACCTACCAACACAATCAAATTTATAATCCACACCATAATCATCAATTTCATCTAACTCTCCTAATCAAAACCAATCAATTCCTTGAAAGTTACGCTATCACCCTTATATTAGAACTATGCTTGGAACCCGGCGTGGATCCAGGGGTAGTTAGTGACAACTAGCTGGCGGTTGGGCTAACTGCCCGTTGTATGTGCATAAAAGGCCAGTGAAGGAGTCTCCTCCTTCACTGGACATTTCGTCTTTTGCAATGTATACCTGTTTGCTTATGCTGGTTTGTCTCTGCCTGACATAATGTCCAGTCCAAGTTCAAGATTTTCATGAGTTTCGTCTAGTGTTCTTGGTATCGAGTAGGGGTGGAGAGGCTAATGCATTTCCAACTAACACCACGATTTTATGTCCTGTGGGGCGTCTATTCCTTTTAGTATTGCAGGAATCAGGAGACATGCAGTGGTTCCAAGTTCGAATGGATCAGATACGGGTTCAATAATCGACATCGCGGAGTATATTTCACATGCTGGAGCACCTCCGATTACTGTTCGGTTGACTGGGTCTCTTGTAAGGGACCACCGCTACAGCTTGCATTCAGCTAATTGGGGTTTTCCATGATGCAGAGAAGGCCAATGATGCAATTTCGAATTAAGCGTTCCAGCCAGAATCTGCTGAAAAGCTCAACGGATTTCAGGCTCAACCCAAGCTTGAGTGACAACCCTGCTTCCACGGGGAATGACCACGTGGGCCCATGCTCCGCTCACGTTGTAAATTCTCTCAATATACAAGTACGATTATGCCGTTGAGCTTATGTAATGGAAGTAGGCAAATAGCGTAATGGACATGGCTACAGAATTAGTAAAGAACATTAACCAATGAAGATTAATAGACGTTAGGCCTAGATTGAGAGTTTCGCAATATGTAGGAGTCGTAGTCAAACACTGCTGTCATCTATAGTTGCCGAATCTCCTTCAGTCGAAGATCACTGAGATACAGCAACTAACTTCTTCTCAAATATAGGTCTTCCTCTCTATGGATGTCCAAATACAATGAGAGGCCCATGCAAGCTCAAATGTGGATGATTCTGAAACTCGTTTTAGTTGGTGAAGTGTGAGCAATTCGGTTGCCAGCATCTTCCCCGCTCCATAAACTTCAGTGCAGTCTGGAAGTTGCAATACCAGTTGTAAACTGTTAAAATCCATCACTTTTGTCCCTAATTTTCCGTACTGTCCCCTGAAGTCCTCTCGAGAGATTATTTGTACCAGCATCGCAGCTCTTCGCAGAAACGGAAGATAGGCCTTTTGGACGAGGGTCTCCACCATTGGATCTTGAACATCTAGCCCAGAGACTGCTTTTTTTGTCTGCAAAATAGCCGTAGTGTATGCAAACTTCGCTATCCAGAGCAGCAAAAGTCAGGAAGCTCTCGAGAAGCCTTGGTCAATCCTTGTGAGCAACGTGCTGCATGGGTGAACCTGGAATGGATCATTCCAATGTCTACTGAAAAAGTACGAGCGTTGTTAGGTGTGCGGCCCTGGGCGCCGAAGTTCGGGGAGGGGATGCCGGGAAGGAGGCTCAGCACGTACCATTTGTAGTTGGAGTTCTGAACAACTCTAATACGGGCCACCATCTACGATGCCGAGGGGAAGATGAGCAAATACTGGTGTGACAACTCGGACGTGTGTTTAGTGAGATCGATGATCCGAGGTGCTAACCGATTGGTGGACCTGCACATGTTTGTGGAACAACTCGAGCGAATCACTGAAGAAAAGACTATCGATTTTAACTTCTCTGACAAATTTGGCTCTGACATTGAATATGAAGCTTCTTTGTTCGATCATTTCACAGAAACCATGCTGGAGTTGGTGGCGGAGCGGATTACAACCATGAGGCGTTCCACGACAAGCGCTGCTACCCCTAGCAATTGAAGAGCCGGAAGGTGCGACAGGGCGCTCGAGATGACTGCAGTGGAGGAAAGAACCGGCCCAGCCCAACACCTGCCGCCCACCAGCCGACTGCGCCGTTCGGGGAGCACCGTCGATAGGGACCGGCCCAGCGCCGCAAATAGAGAAAAAAACAAAACAAAACAAAAACAAAAACACAAAGATATAAAAGGCACGAGAAAGCCACTCCATGGAGCTTAATGAAGCATTTCCTCCGGACCCGACGCCACCGAAGGGTGGAATAGCGGTGTCGAGTTGAGATGAATGCGCTTTGGGAATACACAGGGTATCTGGCTGCAATTGGAATTAGTTAACCAGGGACTTCAAACAATCTTCAGTCTTCAATCTTCAATCTTCCTCTGACCTATCCTATATTGGCTCTAAACGGGTAAGGGTTTGATCAGGTAGGTGATAAGAAACCACAGGCCTCGGACGGGTAAAACGGGATAGCATAACACAAGATGCCATCCGGATGATGGGCTCCTAAACTTCAAACCCACGGTGACCAGCAATCGTGCCTCACTGGTGGGAACAACAAAATATGACCATGTAGGTGATCAATCCCACTTTGTCACCACAAACACAAAATGGGGCTACTCTTGGATACCCACAGAGCCCGCAACAAGTTTACAATGCAAAAAGGAAAAACAACTAGCCTCTAAAACCGGCTGGAAATAACAAATAAAACAAATCGGGCCACAAACCACAACACACAAGAGGGTTCCAAAGATCTTCACTCCTTCATTTCTTCATTCCTCTATGTCTTGTATTCTAGAAGTGTTCAAAAACACAACAAGAAAATTGAAAACTAACCTTAAACTACTTCTGAACTTCAAACTAACACTACATAGGTTTCACAACTTCAAATATTAAGTATCTTAGCTCTCTAGAAAGCTAACAAAATACACTAAAACTCTTCCAAATTTGAACTCATTCTAAGCTATTATCTAAACATTATGGACAAACAAGTCTTGGCCTTTCTTTTCTAAAGGCAACAGACCTCTTCACCTTTAAATCTTCATATCTCGCTCAAAAATACTCCAATTGTGAAGTATAATAAGTCTCTAGAAAGATAACAAAATACACTAATATTCCTCCAAATTTGAGCTCATTGTAAACTACTATCCAGACATTATGAACAAAGCAAGCCTCGGCCTTCCTTCTCTAAAGGCAGCAGACCTTTCTACCTTTGAATCTCTATTTCACTCAAACATACTCCAATTGTGAAGTGTAATATTTCTATATAAAGATAACAAAATATAGTAATATTCCTCCAAATTTGAGCTCATTCCAAGCTACTATCCAGACATCAAAGGCCTCGAAAGTCTCAGCTCCTCTTAATTGGGTAACCGCAAAGTAACTTCCTACCTTCAAACTATCACAACTCCTTCAATAATCCTTCAAATCAAGCTTGCAAACTCATTTTGGAAAGTTAATCTCACAAGGAACAAACTCATCAATTTTTATTTCAAAAGAGCTCATACATACCGAGATATCTCCTTCCAAAATTCGGTTTCAAGACACCCACACTTCTCTCTTCTTCCACACACTAACTAAGCATCTTTTCCCTCTTTTCCTCCCTATCTCAAGTGAGGGGTGGAGGCACATCAGCCCATGCCCCTACCAAGACCCCACCTAAGATGCCAAACTAAATCCCCATTCACACTCTCCCTTCACTCTAAAACCCTAGCTAACTTTTTATCACTAACTTTTTATTATACACTTATAGTCACACTGTGATTTTAATAAAATACTCAAAGTATAAAATTAATAACTAACATTTAATAAATGCTCACTAGAGATAAAAAACTAGAGTTCTAATCACAGCTTCACTTCATCTGCAGAAAGTTGAGAATGCGTTTGATGGTGGCAGCAACGTAATTTATACGCTTGGACTTCATCAATGGATTGACTGGACCTTCCAACCAACGTTGGTGGCCATGACTACCTTCCACCGGCCGAACCATACAATAATAATGATCAATGTTTTTGCCCTCATAACTCGCTTCAAAAGTCACTTCCTAAGTGCCTGGCTCAACACACCCAACTTGGAGCAAGATTACCAAAACACGAGCATTGGTATCAAGATTACCGTGCCATCGCCGCTCCACGCGAGGTTGCTTCGGCGGTCTAAAAGGCCCAGCTTCATCTGGAGAATGCCTAAGTGGCAATGCAAGATTCCGTACCAAAAGGGGTTGATTTGGTAGCTGTGACAATGAAAGCCCGAATTCAGCCTTTGGTTGAAGCTCTTTATCTTGAGACTCAGAAAAAACCCTCTAGTTCGACATTCTAACTTTAAAGTAGAAAACAAAATCCACTACTCGAATGTAATGAAGTTCTAAAGCAAACTACCCTCTTAAATAGATGTCAGAGCAGCGTCACCTTGAAGCTACTCAATATAACATATTATAATATGTTTTTACCTAATATACAAATCTACAACAGGACAGCGGACCTAACGGAATTTATTCAATAACAAACCCAGGCATTACATGCTGTCCAACAACAAGTTCAGGGGTTGCACGCGGCGATCCCCTATATTGTCCAAGAATACATAACCCATAGCGGCGTGGCACAGGGATCCTCGGTCGCACCTGCATCCGTAGCCACCCAGCCCAATTACGAAGGGCCGACAAGTAAAGGGGTGACAAAGATTGCTCGGCCAAAGGAGTTCGCCGGGAAGAAGGGTGGGGACGTTTACCGTTGGCTCGCCCACCTTCGGCTCCAATTCAATAACAATCCCAGGGATATGGAACGGACAGGCAAAAGATAACTTGTGCGCTATCATATATGATGGGGACTGCTGAAGGTTGGGCGATGCCTTTGTTGCAGGCCCTTGACGAGAAGAGGGGTCATCCACTCTTGGCCTCGTACGAGGATTTCTAGGCAGGGGTGATTTCGGTGTTCGGAGAGGTCAACCGCAAGGGCCACGCGCAGGATCGGCTTATGGCGCTCCGCCAAACCGCTGGCGTGGCTCCCTACATAGCGGCTTTCAATGAGTTGGCAGTCTAGGTGGGGTGGTGCAAAGAAGCACTGATCATCCATTTCCGACAAGGCCTAAAGACCGAAGTTCATTATACGATAGCCACATCGGAGGAGCCGCCGTCGAGCCTACAGGGGTGGATGTCAAGGGCCTCTCGGATTGATGAGCGGCTTTGGGCCATGCGACCAAGGAGTGGGCGTTTTCCAAATACCCCAAACCCCCATCCGGGACAACGGTTCCCACCATCATTGCCCACGGCGGGTCCAATACTAATGGAACTCGACGCTATTGTGTAGGTCCCTCGGAAATCGACGGCCCTAGCAAAGACACCCGTGGAGCTGCAGGAGTCCTAGCATCAGAGACGGTGTTGGGGATGCGGGCAACAAGGCCACACGCGGTCACGATGTCCAACCAACCCCTCGAAGCTGCTAACGTTTTCTGCCACATGGGAGGGAGATGCCAACTACTCGGGAAAAGAGGAGGCCCGGAACTGACGCCCTTAGCTCAGTACTCGGGCCAGCGCCAAACGGCCATGAACACAACGTATAAGCAGGCATTGCTCGATGTAGCCGTTCCAAAGGGGGAGCCCCTCTTCCTACGCGCAACCACCGACCTCAGTACACACTTGACGCTAGCAGGGAAGGCCAACGGACGACTGGCTACATTATTAGTGGACTTTGGGGCAACAGGAGTGTTCATACATCCGACATTTGTTGCCGCCAACCGCGCCACTGTTACAACAAAGTCAATTCCTTGCAAGGTCCGTGTCATTGGCGGCCGCATTATCAACACATGGCTGGTGACCCATGAGGCAACTTTTCAACTAGTGGTTGGGGGTCATGTGGAAACTCTCACGGGGGACATTACGAACACTGGTCGCTACGACTGCGTCCTAGGCACTCCTTGGTTGTGGCGACATGATCCTGACATCCGGTGGTTGACAGGAGAGGTCCTTTTCGCTTCCTCTTTCTGCAGGGAGCATTGTTTACCGACCTCCCTACCATCTCGGGTGACAAACGTCCAGCCCACTTTGTCTTCTCCACTAAAGTTTCGCCAGGCAACCAAAGGAGTGGAGATCTATTCACTAGAGGTTTGCGAACTATCCACGGTACCACCGCCGACTAGTGCACCACTTCCTACGGATTACGCTGACTTGGAGGGAGCGTTCAGCGAAGAGGCCTCTAATGAACTTCCCCAATACGGACCTTCGGACATGAAGATAGAGTTCAAGGAGGGGCAGGAGCCTCGCAACATGGGGCTACGGCCCATGTCCCCGGCGGAACTGGAATAATTACGCAAGTACCTCAATGAACACCTTGGAAAGGGGTGGATTCGACGATCTCAATCTCCAGTGTCGGCACCGATCGTGTTTGCAAAGAAGAAGGATGGAACCCTTCATGTTTGCATTGACTACCGGAACCTCAACAAAGTCACTATCAGAAATTGGTACCCGTTGCCGTTGATTCCTGAGTTGACGAATCGCCTCGTAGGGGCCAAAGTGTTCAGCAAACTCAATGTCCGTTAGGCGCATCATTGAGTCTGAATGGCAACAGGACACGAGTACAAGACGGCTTTCAAGACCCGTTATGGTCTCTATGAGTATTTGGTCATGCCTTTTGGGCTTACCAATGCCCCGGCGCAGTTCCAAGCTCACATGCAGACCATATTCGAAGACCTCCTCGACATCTCGGTGGTGATTTACCTTGATGACATACTCATTTTCTCCAAGACATTGGAGGAGCATCGATCAGTGGTTCGCGAGGTTTTGTGGCGCCTCCAACAGCATGGGCTTTATGCCAAGTTCTCTAAATGTGAGTTCCACAAGGAGTCCGTGGAGTTCCTAAGGCTGGTGGTCTCGGGCCACGGGCTTGAGATGTGTCAAGACAAGGTGGCTGCCCTTAAGGATTGGCCTACCCCGAAGAACTTGAGGGAAGTACAAGCTTTCCTAAGGTTTGCAAATTTCTACCGGAGGTTCATCGCTGATTATTCGCGGATAGCGGTTCCTCTTACTCGGCTTACTAGGAAGGACCAACCGTTTGCGTGGACCCCAGCAACGCAGGCGGCTTTCAGCGAGCTCCATCGGTGATTCACGGAAGTGCCAGTATTATTCCATCCACAATTCGACAAGCCTTTTATTTTGGAGACAAATGCCTCCGATACTGCAACTGATGGGGTATTGTCTCAGTACGGTTCTGATAGGCTTCTACATCCGTGTGCATATCGCAGCTCGAAGATGTCCACAGCTGAAGAGAACTACGACATCTACGATAAGGAACTCCTGAGCGTTGTCTTGGCTTTTCAAGACTGGCGGGTATATTTTGAGGGCTCACCCCATCAGGTCCGGGTGATCTCTGACCACAAGAACTTGGAACAATTTTTGACAACTAAGGTCCTGAACCGCCAACAGGCGTGCTGGTCGGAACTACTTTCGGTGTACAATTTTGTTATTGAACATCGTCCTGGGGCATTCAATGGACAAGCTGACATGCTCTTCCGGAGATTTGAAACTCCTACTACAAACGACAACAATACAAGACCACTGTTACAGTTGGCAATGTTAGAGGCAGTGGAACCGGTTTGGATTGAGGACCGGATTTTTCAAATGATCAAGGAAACCGCTCCGTTAGATCCTACACTGGGCCCCATCTAGAGATTCCTGACAACGGGCCTCGGAAAAACCCCAGCACAGTTACGTCATCAACTCCAGGACTATGCTCTCCGTGATGGGGTTCTCTTCTTCTGGGAGGTGATAATGGTTCCAGACAACGAGGAGTTGCGACGACAGGTGCTTTGCTCTCACCACGACGCACCCGCGGCTGGGCATCTAGGGCATGCAAAGACCGTGGACCTAGTGGCTCGCACGTATTATTGGCCATCACTGACCAAATACGTTCACCATTATGTCGACGGGTGTGATACTTGCCAGAGATCCAAGCCCACCCGACACCCTCGCTACGGACTTGTCCAGCCTATTCCAGCAGCGGACGCCCCGTGGAAGAGAGTTACAACCGATTTCATTGTCAAGCTTCCCCAAAGTGCAGGATATGATGCGATCATGGTGGTGGTCGACAAAAATATGAAACTGGCGCACTTCGTCTCCACCACGGAAGCTTTGGACTCAGCTGGTACCGCCAAACTCTATTTACAACACGTCTGGAAGCATCATGGCACCCCTACCGAGCTGATCTTTGACCGCGGCGCGGTTTTCGTCTCAAAGTTCATGCGACGCCTCCATGAACTCCTACGCATTCAACCGGCGCCGCCGACGGCGTTTCACCCTCAGTTAGATGGCCAGACAAAACGTGTGAACCAGTGCTTGGAACAAATCCTTCGCATGTTCACAACTAAACATCAAGACGACTAGGCGGACCTTCTCCCCATAGCAGAGTTTGCATATAACAACTTCGCACACTCTGCAACCGGCTTCTCTCCCTTCTATGCAACTTATGGCTACCATCCGACTATGTCTTTCAACAAACCTACGACTTCGACAGTCCCGGCTACGGAAGATAGAGTTCAGTTATTACACCAAGTCCACGAGGAAATCAAGACGATGATCCACATTGCAGGGGAGCATGCCAAGAGGCACTACGACCGCCACGTCCAGGACGCGCCGAAGTACCGTGTGGGCGACAGGGTGTTGCTCCGCAGTGAACATATTGTGACAACATCTCCATCTAAGAAGTTGGGCCCCAAGTTCCTAGGACCATTTCCAATTACTGCCAAAGTCTCTGACTTGGTTTATCGTCTAAGGCTACCGCACACCCTCCGCATTCATGATGTATTCCATGTAGCAGTTTTGGAGCCCTATCGCCTTGACACCATTCCGGGCCGGCAGCAGCGACCACCTCCCCCTGTCATCACTCCGGAAGGCGATATGGAGTGGGAGGTTCATCAAGTAGTGGATTCCCGAGTTATTGGACGCGGTCATCGTTTGCAGTACCTAGTGTTATGGAGGGGATATGGCCCTGAACAAGACTCGTGGGAGACCGCGGATCATTTACGCAACGCTCCGCTCATGGTCGAGGCATTTCACAGATTACATCCGCATGCCCCCCACCCACCAGTTAAACCTAGAAGGGGGGGTAATGTTAGAACCATGCTTGGAACCCGGCGTGGATCTAGGGGTAGTTAGTGACAACTGGCCGGCGGTTGGGCTAACTGCCGGTTGTATGTGCATAAAAGGCCAGTGAAGGAGTCTCCTCCTTCACTAGACATTTCGTCTTTTGCAATGTATACCTGTTTGCTTATGCTAGTCTGTCTCTGCCTGACACCTTATTCACTTCTTCAATCTCTTTCATTATGAGTTTTACGTCGATCAAATTGAAATAATAAGGGAACTTGGCAACACTCACAATTTCATGATGACACCTCATATGCATATACATTAATGGCTCAACTTATTGATCATGTTACTATTGATGAAGCTATGGCAAGTCTTTGGAGGCCCTTGATTGACAAAATATAATGCAAACATAATATAACTCTATCCTTCAAAACAAAACTTGAACCTTGGTTGAACATCCATCTAATCAATCTATAATTACTACTAAATGGATTTTTCAACATAAATATAATGCTGATGGTACAATATTTATTTTAAAGCATGTCTAGTAACTCATGGTTTTACACAACAGATTGGGGTGGATTAAAATGAAACTTTTTTACTAGTAATTTGTATCACGTCACGTCATATTTTATTAAGCCTAGCAACAGTTTATGATCTATTTATCCATCAAATGGATGTAATCACTACTTTTCTACATGGTGATCTTTACGAAGAAATATATATTTTTTAGCCAAAGGGTTTTATTAAACTAAATATTGAACATTTTATTAGTATGTTGTTTTATTAAAATCTTTATACAAATTAAAACAAGCCCCAAGAACATGGTGGGAAAATTTTGATTTTCATCTCTTAACCCAAGGTTTTACAAGATACTTTTCTGATACCAATGTTTAAATTAAAATTACTGGAAATTGTTATCTTCCTTTATATCAATGATCTTATACTTATTTTAGATTCTTTATCCTTCTCAAACAACCAAAAGACTTCTTTATCCAATCATTTTACAATGATTAACAAACAAGATATCACTTATATAGTTGGCATTCAAATACATAGGAATAGATCAAATTGACAACTAATGTTGACACAATCTAAATACATTTTTGACTAATTGACTAAATTCAAAATACAATATTGCAAACCAACTAGTACGTCTATGGCTATTGAGATAAAGTTTACCAAAAATATGACCCCACACAATTCTGATGACAAAACCTTTATGCATATAATCCCGTATGCCAATTCAATTGGTAGTCTTCAATATCTAAAAACTTGTACAAGACCTAATTTGGCATATTTCGTCAATAATCTAGCTCAATTCATGGCATAGCCTAGTCTTTCACATTAGTCCAATGTTAAACAAATATTTCAATATCTTCAATATACCAAACTATTTGGAATATGTTTTAAAGCTCCTCACCTTTCACCTGCTATTAAATCTATTTTTTAAGGTTGGAGTAATGCAAATTCAAGGGGATGTAGACTCAAGAAGATCCACTTCTGGATATTATTTTAGTGTGAAAAATGGTCCTATTTCATGGCATGCAAAGAAACAATCCACAGTGGCATTGTCTTCTACTAAAGTAGAATATATTGTAGTTGTGATAGCAACAAAATAATTGATTTGGATTAGACATCTTCTTATTGAAATTGGCTACCTAGTTTCAAATGCTACAACTTTACATTGTGACAATTAATCCTACATCACCCTAACTATAAATCTAAGATTTCATGACCATTCAAAACACATTGAATTACAATATCATTTCTTAATTATAGGATAAAATAACTCAAAATGAAGTTAAACTTATTTTCACTCCTATAGAGAAAATGTCAGTTGCTGTTTTAACAAAGGCTTTATATAAAGCCAAACATAATGCATGTGTTTCTTCTATGAAACTTACTAGCTTGTGAATTATAAAGTCTAAGCTGGTGGTTTGATGTACTTCAAAATTTGGGACCAACAATTACAAATCATGAAAACATTCAGTTGAAGGGGGAATATAGTTTGTATATAGTTTAATTAATTTAGTCACCCTCATGTCTAAGTTTAGTATAGAATTTCAATTCACGATATAACATAGAATCATATCTTTTTAGTTTAGAATTCATAGTCTGAGATTGTTCATCTTCCATAATATAAATGGATTGTAACTCTCATATTAATACAATAATACTGAATTTTATTCCTTACATACATACCATCATCACTTGCTGCACCCACAACACCAATCAATCCACAATATAGAACTGTACTTCGAAGCAAGACAAATCATTATTTCAACGGTATGTAATTCTATCATACTTAGTGTTATACATCTCACTAATCCTAAAGCCATTTGGCAATGACTTCAAAGTATGTGAAACGTTAGAAGCTCCTCACGCAAATTGTCTCTCAAGAAATAATTCTACTTCTTAAAATTAGCTGAAAAGAGAAGAATTGGAGATCACTTCTAGAAGATTAATCTCATTGTAATCTAGCTAACCAAATTAGGGATTCTCATTACAAATGAAGATCTCATAGATTAGATCTTCAATAGTTTACTAAAGAGTTGGTTTACCTTTAAGAAAATACAAAAAGGAAGAGAGTATTATCCTTTGTTTGTTGAGTTAGAAGGTATTCTCCTACAAGAAAAACTCAAACGCACGATCGATAAGCAACGTGATGAGGTAGAGGTCAATTTGACTAGGAATAGACCTCCTTTCCAACATAATCAACAAACAAGATGAGGCCACCCTAATCGCGAAAGAAGTTACTTCCAATTTGATCAGGTTGTACCGCATCACTTGTATAGCGAGCCAACAATTCAATTTACCAAATCTTTAGTCACAAATGTATAAAGTTAGGACATTTTGCTTACAATTGCATAGGGATCACATTGAAAGAATGTATCAAGCACATGCAACTATAAGTTTGCAACTCCAAAATATGCAATGCCTTTAATACCAAATGAACTTTATAGAGATTGACATGGACAATGAAGAGGTTATTGACATAGACAATGATCTTGCTTTAGATTCTGTAGTTGACTACTTCAAAGCTTTCTAAGATGATATAGCTCTAGAAGAAGTCATCAACACCTACATCATATCATCCACAACTATAGACAAATAGTTTCTTGATTCGGGAGCTACATCGATATTTGACAATCTCATTTGAATAGATGATCCTTGAAATATTTCTCCATCCAAAAGAGTACGTTGCCTCTATCCTACAAAAATTTGGAATACAAAACTATAAAGCTACCTCTCCAGCATTCTCTAAAAGTCAAATTTTAGTCACCTATTTAGACTCACCAGACATCGATCCCAATTACTAGTGCGGACTTTTGACAAATTGATTTTCTTAACTATCACTTGCCTTCATCTGCTTAAGTAAGCCGATTGAAAAACTGTATAATACAACCACAAGAAACTCACTTGATTGTTGTGAAATATGTATTGTGTTACCTCCAAGGTACATTGTTACACTATAAATGCATATATAATGTAAAATCATATATTAATGTGTTATTTTAATAGATTTAATTATAATAACATAAAAAAAAACATCATTTTAAATAACTTTGAGATGATGCTTTTTTATAATAGCATGATTCATTTATTTAAAAAAAGAGAATTGCATGAAAGCTTCATCATTTTGGTATAGTTTTCTTTGCTTTATTATAAATTTTAGTATATTGAATTGAAAGGTTTTTTCTAGAGTTCTGAGACAATGAACTTCAACGGGAGCGAAATTTGAATTTTCATTATTACAATTGCCAAATCAACTTCTTCTATTAATAGATCTTGTAGTACCACTTGAGCGTCTTCAAGATAAAATTAGACTTTCTCATTTACCAAAGCAACCTCGTGTGAAGCAACAATGACATAAGAACCTTCAACATGATGTTCGAATGTTAGTAATCTTGTTGCAAGTTGGATGTATTAAGTCCGGTAGCTAAAAACTAACATTTAAAAGGTGTTTTGAAGGTGTAAATGAAAATCAATATTATTATATGGTGAAACTTATAAAGGAAAGTTGTGATAACCAACATTAATTAGAGAGGCTGGTGAATTCTTTAACCAAGACATATCATGTAGAATATATTGTAGCAATTGTCAAACACATCCTTACGTTCTTATAGATGAAGTGCTAATTTTCTTGAAATTTTAGTTTTTTAGTTTTATCACATGTATGTTAATTTTTAATTCTTCATTTCATACTTGAAGTGTTTTTCTAAAATAATTTTGTATTTGTAAAATTGTATGAGGAAAATATTCAAATAGTTTGCCTTTTAATAATTTTGGGATGATTTATCTTTTAGTTAAGGGTTTGAAATTAATCTTACGATCAAAATAGATGCTCTATAGTTGATATGAAAGCTACTTGATCAAAGTATGGATTGAAATTCACTTAATTTGTGTGGTTTTGGTAAAAGATAAAGTGAATGGAAAAAAAAAACACTGTTCATCATTTCTCTTGTTGTTGCTTATAAAGCCCAAAAGTTTGAGAATATATAGTGTGTTGTATATAGAGAATGTTGTAATCAAATTTGAAGAAATTATATATCATAGTATTGTGTTTTCAAATTGATTTTATTTGCTTGATTTGAAGTAGTCAATTAAAATTGTGCTAGTTTGAAAAGAAGGAGGTCTATTGCCTTCTATGTAAAAAGGCAGAAACTTCAATTAGCTATAAAAAACAAACATGTCTTTTTTTTTGCAATTTCAATTAATAGATAGAGTAGGAAATTATGTTGGCTTTTCATGAAGCTATCATTCATTCTATTTAAAATTTGAATGAGTGAGTTGTGAGTGACGAAATGAAGAAAGGCTTGTTGCCTTTTTTTCTCAAAGCCAAAATTTTGGATGAATATAAAAGTTGAATAAAGTTTTAGAATGAATTTAAATTTGAAGAAAAAGAAAGAAATTATACTAAATTTTCAAAAAAACATCATACGTCTCATTTAGATTTTGAATGAAATGACAATACCAAATTAAAGTTCAATAATGGAGTTTGGAAGTTGAAGGAAGCTTTGAAGACTTGTATATTGAGAGCATGTGGCTTGTTTTTTCTTATAAACTTTATTATTGCAGTATCAGGTTGTAAGGCCTTTGCTTTGGAAAAACTCAAGGTTTATAGCTACATCTAGAATTGATTCAGGATGTACAAGTGTAAACAATAAAAGGTGTATCACCTTAAAATATAGTAAATGAAGTGTTTATAATAAAAATTTCATATAGTATCAAATGTATAAATTTTCATTCACAAAGGTACAAGATTTTATACACAAAGAATATAAAGCTAGGTATTCATACTCATATGATAGGTATATTTTAAGTATATATATACTCATATCTATCATGTATAAATATGATATAAATACAAAGATCAATATATATAATTTGTATATAATATAAGTATTCACATTGATACATACCATATATAAATATCGTATAATTCATGTATAAATCGAAATCTTTGCAAAGATTCTTGAGTTTTATTGTCAAACTTCAAGTGTATATTATAGCCACTTAAAAACTCCAAATCAAGAATGTCTTATCATTTTGGAAAGCTAGAAAAATATCACACAATCTTTCTAAGACTCAAATCTAAGGAAATTATCGCACATTAGTTGCAAGGTCTTGAAGTTTATTTTCTCCAAATTAAAAGCAACTATTCATATCTTTACTTTAAAGTCTATCTTAATCTCTTACAAGCTTCAAACTTTTTGTTTCATATCTTCTTTAAGAGATAACTTTATGATGTACATCCTCCAAAAATCTCAATTCAAAAACATAAAAACTCTACTCTCAATGCTTTGCCAAAATTGAGACTATTTCTAAGCTTTAGATTTGATAACTAATCTACACCTTCTTCACTTACACACTCATAAGTCATAACCTTCTCAAAAAAACTCTAAATTTAAAATGCTATAATTTTTTTAAAAGCTAATATGTTTTTATATAACTCATCCAAAACTCAAAACCAAAAACAACCTAACCAAATTTTTACAAGCACTCACAATTTCAACCTACAATTTTAAAAAGCAGTAGACCTTCTTTTACTTCATCATTCATAACATTCACATCTAAGCTTCAAATAAAACAAGTCATAGATTTTTACAATCACAACAACATAATAAATATTCTTTTTAAATTTCATTTACAAATTCACTATATATACTGAGATATCCTTCTTAAAAAACTTGGTACTCTTCAAAACTAAGAATGAAAGAGGAAGAAGATCCCGACTCTTTATTCTACTTTAAAGGCTACATCATCCCATATTTAAGCCATATAAACATCTTAAGTCCCATTGGCCACCCTCTTTGACATCTTTTAATTCTTATATACCCTTTTAATTAGTCATCAAACCATTTAAATCAACAAAAAGGGTAAACTATCTTATTTTCTTTTCTTTCTATTCTTAATACATCAAATAACCTTTGAAAAAACTTCAAATTACAAAACCAAACAATTAGGATTAAAATTATGTCTATAACAAAGTAAAAATAGAGTTTCAAAACAAACATCATTCCATCTACAAGAACTTAAGGATGCGTTTAATGATTTTGGTGATATAATCTACACAATCTATCTTTGTCAAAGAATTAACTGGACCTTCTAACCAACCATGATGGCCACGGCTTCCCTTGATAGGTTGGACCATACAATAGTATTGGTCATCATTTAAGCCTTCAAAACATCCTTCAAATATTACTTTTTTGCTCTCAAGTTTAAGACATTCAACTTGTAATAAAATCATTAACGCCCAAGCATCATGTTATAAATTTTTTTACCATCGTTGCTCCACGCAAAGTTGCTTCAGCGATCGAGAAGGTCCAACTTCATCTTCTGAACGCTTATGTGGAGGTGTAAGAGATAGTGGCAAAAAAAGTTGATCTGATAGTTGAAACAGAGAAAATTCAAATTCCTACTCTAATTGAAGCTCTTCATCTTGAGACTCAAAAAAACCCTCTAGGTCGACATTTTAAATCCAAAACAAAAAATAAAGAAAACATCAAATTGATAAAACTTTAAGATGGTGTCCTCCTCTTTTATAGTGAGAAAGCGTCATCTTAAAGCCTCTTCAAGTGATATCATCATTGCGTTCTATTATTATAATAAAAAATTAACTAAATATTATATAATGTACATATTTGTAATGTGACAGAGGGAGGTATGAGTGAAACCATTACTTAACTTCTTTTTGTATTGTGGACACAACA
Source organism: Pseudoscleropodium purum (assembly GCA_963969395.1). NCBI lineage: Eukaryota > Viridiplantae > Streptophyta > Bryopsida > Hypnales > Brachytheciaceae > Pseudoscleropodium > Pseudoscleropodium purum. The sequence continues at coordinate 25,798,554 of OZ017795.1, forward strand.
AAATGGAGTTCATTGTCTACATAGTTGTATTCTTCTATTGTTCTTATAAATGAGGTACAATTGTTGGTCATTGTGAATTTGAAGTTTAGAAGCCAATTCCTCAGACGGATCAACTTATAGTCTAATCTTCCTATTTTACCTATTCAAAGTTGTGGTTTCTTAACTCTATCCTAATCCAATACCAATCTAAAATCATATATGATAGGTTAGTATGGAGTAGTTTCATAACAATATAAAAGATTCAACAATTAAGTTTGAAGAATCTACACGACTATGATTTTTTTATTTCTCAAGCCATTTTAATTTAGTTGATGAATTTGTAGTGATAAACTCATTTGTCTTCATCTTCTTTATTATGGTGTAGGTAATTAATAGGATGAATTTGCGGTTCATAAGCTCACTTGCTTTTATTATCTTACAATTTTTTTCTTTCTTAAGCCATTTTTGGTTGTAACCAGAATCCTCGTGATTTTCCAAGGTAAATGCTTTCTACAGGACAATGCTAGATTACAACATTTTCTATTGTATCGATGTTCTTGTTACAATCTCAAGATTCACCAATGTTGATTGGGGTTCTTGTATTAAAACTTGATGCTCCATAGGTGCATATATCTTTACTCTAGTCGGAAGACCAATCACTTGGAGGAACAAAAGACAACTCATTGTATCACAATCATCAATCAAGTCTACATATTGTACACTCAATGATGATGCACGAGAACCTATTTAGCTTAACAAACTTCTCTAAAAAATTTCGGCCACTGCCCATATGAATCACTTCCAAACTTGGGACAACTTCACCAAATCCACCACAAATATTACAATCAACTGTAACAATCAAGATGTGATTAAACTTTTCCGTAATCTAGTATTCAATGCAAAATCAAAGTATATAGAAATTCACAACCACTTTATACGTGAGAGAATCCTTGATGGTAAAATCAAGCTTCTATATATTTCTACAAATTACCAACCTACGGATGCTCTCTTAAAATCCTTAAACAAGGTAAAATTCAACCAACATTGCACATTGCTAAAATTGTATAGCCTTGGGACTTTAAGTACTAACCATCAAAACCTTTCCTCTACAATAGCCTTTGTATAGAATCCTAAAACTTAATTCCCCTTTGATAACAATTTACAATCTTAAAGAGATATTTTTTTGCCTCTATTAAAGTCCTAAACTCTTGTGTTCTGTTCTTTTGTACTTGAGTTCCTCCTTAGCTCAATTTGCCTAAGTGAAGTATAACCCTAGTCTTTGCCTTCTTCCGATTGCATAGAACTTCCGCCCTAGCATAACCACATAAGCACCTTTTCACTCCTCACGCAACATCTACATTGACTTCAAGTTAAAACATTTAGCAACTTTTTTGACACATCGTGACATTCCACTAATTCCACACACAACACAACACAACATTCTTCTTCGATGAATTGCTCCATCACCACCGTATCCTCTATATTGAAGCTCCACTTCGTTTTGTAACATTAAGAAAGTTATAGAATCCAGAACAACAAACATACCAAACTCTCAAGTAACAAGCTATACAAGAATTCCCTCAATAATTGCTATTGCCCTATTTCAACAACCATCACCAAATTCTAATCTTGCAAAAACTCTCTTTGTATAGATTCAAAACATAATTAATTAGAATACCAATCTTATAATTGAAAATGTATGTTGATACTTCTATCTATTAAGGTTCCATTCTTTATAGAACACATATGTTTTTTATCCATTTAGACTAATAAAGATTAACTCAGTTGTATATAAACAAACCACTATTCTTGTTTAGCCCTTTTTGGTTTATAAATAAACCCTACTACTTGATCATTGCTAGAATGCAATAGTTTTACAACATTCATTTGGGAGACTTTCACAAACTAAATTAAGGTATAATTATCGGCGCAAGGAGGAAATAAATGTATATTTGATGAGCTCAATGGCAATTGTTGTTTCTATGTCCTAGTAGTTGAGGAATCCATCTACTTCATCATTATTGGCATTGCCCACATCCGTTGAGCATGTATAGTATGTTGCCCAATAGAACAAAAGGCTAGCAAATGTAAATAAATAAATTCTCATTAGGAATAGTCACACCTTTTCACCAAATAGATTTTGTAGAAAAATGAGATGTTGATGAAGAAAATAGGAGCCAATAGGGAGCAATTCTAGGTGAAGAACGTGTGCCCCCCTTTTTGGTGTATCAAGCATAGAGAATCAAAAACTATAAAATCAATTTACCTATAAGATATAATGCATGGTTCTAGGATCCAATTAGACGGGTTGGTATTACCACCACAAGCTATGGCTACAGCTCATGCTACTATACTAGATCAAAAAATTGGAGGTGAAAATATTGTGAGCTACTAGGGTGAAACTTCAAAGTGCAAATAAAAAATTTCACTCACAAACTTCTTCTTGCCCATTATTCACTTTTGTAGGAGAATAATGAACATCACAAAGACTTTATTGAAATAGTATATTCTATGTTCAAGAAGCCAAACCTAAACCACCACATCCACATTCTTCAAAGAATAGGCAAATAATTAAGAAGGTCTAACTACCCCTAATGTACTATACACATGTGTTTTGTGTGCAAACTTTAGAGATTAAGGGCCTACAAGAACACGAAACAATGTAGTATAGAGTTGTAAGTTTTGCATAGGCAATGCCCACAAAAGAGGGAATTGCTAGGCGTAAACCAACCACTAGTCGCTAGAAAATGTGGGAAATGAAAATGGATAGAAAATTCTTCAAATGAAACATTTATAATGCCTAATTATACGTGTGGACTTGCATAATGTGTTGAATATGCAAAATAAGCTACACAATAAATGAATAAGGAATTTTTTGGTTCAGATTTATGTAGTAGTAATTAAATATTAGTTTAGCTTATGTGCATTGGATTGACCCATTTTGAACAAGGTCTGGTGTATGAGCACCAATTAATTTTGTTTATGCTTTATTTTATATTCAATTTCATTGAGTGGGCATGCGAAAAGGGGTTGGAAATAGCCATACCATCTAGCCTTTATTTTTTGTGTTTTTCATTTTTGCCAAAGTGCTACGACTAGTTTCATTGTGGTGACAAAATGGCTTGCTTGAAAAGAATTATGACACTATGGTGTGGCAATTTCACTAGCTCTATTTTTTAAAACTAATTGTACAATTATAACTATTGTAGCAAAAAATGTGATCAAAATTCATCCTTGGTGAGAACATGTGGCAATTTTATTGGGCAAAATATTTGTTGTTTGGCAACCCTATCTTTTGAGTGGAAGCTCTTGAGGCGGCATGTCCTTCTAATTGACTGCTAACATAGCTACAAAGAAAAAATCAATGTTGGCATAGAATCTAATTAAATGGACTAAGAAACAATTGAATTTTATTTTTTTTAAACAAATCATTTTCAAATTTTATAGAGGAGCGTCCAACACTACTCCTATTAGTTTTCCACCATGTGTGAGAATGTGACCATTATTGAACTTGCATCCAAATTTAGCCCCCTTGAATGCTTAAATTAGAACAACAAAGTTGATGTTGAAATATAAAGAAGAATTTAAGATTTAGAATGCATACAAAGTTCACATTGGGCTCTTGCAAATAGTTAGTAAAAATTTAGCATTTTAACAATATAAGTGTTTAGGAAGGCTTAAAAACACCGTCTCCAAAAACTTGAGCCCGCGTGCTATAAAAAACAAAGAAGTACAATGCACAAAACAAAATATTAAGAGAGGCTCTATGTGAGTACTTGTATAATTCTCTACTACAAAGAACATCCACACTCTCCTACATACATCATGAGAGGAAAACAAAATGTGAGGTCTTACTTCTATTAAAAAAATATCTCTGTGAATATATATGAGTCATGCTAAAACCCATCCATAGAAGAAAAAAGCCTACAATATGCTTGAATTGTGAAAGATTAAGAAAATTTTAAACAATTGAAGGCTAGTAGACCTATACATTTAGGTCATAATTGCAACCACAACTCTTATCCATTCATTGTAGGCTATAATATATAGAAAGTTCTCTAGTGGGTTATTGGAATAAATTCCTTCAACCAAATAAAGGTGGAGATTGAGTGACTTACACAATTTGCTCTTCAAAAAGGTCTAAGAGTTGAAACAACATTCATCTTCAACAATGCCTAAAATGTAGACAACTACCACTTTTACTAGCTAAAAGTATCTAGGAAATCCCTTCACACACAAAACCGTGTTAATTTCTAAGTCTCTTCTCATCCGCACAAGGAACTAAGTAAGGTCAAATAGAGTCTCCATGGATTTGCAAGCATTGTTTATCACATCCAATTTAAACATTGATTGTTGCATTTTCAGCTCGTACCACTATTAGTGACTATCTTTGACTTATAGTAAATATTGAGTATGATGAATAGATGAATAATTACTTGTTGAAGCTCTCTTCATCAGCCAATTGCAACCAATATTGTACATAAACTACACAAGTAAGTATCCAAGACAACATGATTTGGAAATTTCTAATTGAAGTCTTTCAACAACGACTAAACTATACTTACAAGAAATACAATAGTTCAAATGAGAAGCACATTTTCAATAAAATTAGAATAAAAAATATATTTCATATAATTTAAATAAAAAACCTTTAAAAACTAAGGAAGGGAAAGATTTAAAAAAACAATAAAGATTCAATAAGCAAAGCTACAAAATAATTATAATTGAATCAAAACATTTTTCCAAAAATATAAAAAAATTGAAATTAAAACAATAAATAGTAAGTATGCAAAGCCATATATAATTATAATTGAACATACTAAAAAACTATCAAAACATTCTTTCAAATGTGATTAGGTATACTACATAAAATATGAAGATGTGGTCCTTACTAAAAGTATAGATCTCTACAATGTCTTTGTTGATGAAGAAATCTCTTTCTTCTAATGGTATAGTCTCTATGCATCTTGAAACCTGAATCTAAATTTACAATTGCACCAAATTAAAATTAAGACAAAAACAAATTCCAAAAAATATAATCAATTTCCCAAGTGCTATGAAACTAAATAGTAAACATAGTTGGTGAAAAATTCTTTAAACCATGGTGCACACTCTAGACAATTAGTAGGAGGAAAAAGAAAAGTAGATGGTGATGGATACAAATAGTGATTCTAAAATACTAGCAAAGTACACAAAATGGAGCTTCAATACAACAATACATGAATCTACCTTCTCAATGAAAATGTTGCAATTGTTTGAATTGAAATCCTATTTTTAATGCTCCACATTCTTTACAACAAATTCAAATTGAATGTTGGCAAAGTACAACAAACTTTTGGAGTAAACAAGTTAGTGATAACCGTTAGCAAAGTGGAGCTCTAGTTAGTCATGTAGTGGGCTTCAATGGAGCACACTCTAGCGACTATCTAATTGACCAAGTAGGGGGACATTCAAGAAGAAGTGGTTATTTGAGGTGAAAAACATAAGCCCTAATAATAACTTTGGCTTAGTCATGGAGATAATGTTAAGTAAAACAATGATGGTTGAAATAGGAATGTCATATGAGTGACTTCTAGCTTAATAACCCTAACATTCCTTTACCATCTAGCAAACAATATAAAATATTATCATTAGTTTTTGCTATATTCTATTTTGGGAAGTGTATTCAAATGGTGTAATCTAAACTATTTTCGTTGGATTAATTTGGACTAGTAGTGTCTTGGTTGGTAGGTCCAAAATCAATTGTTATAATGGAAGGATTTCACTGAGCAAGAATCGTAGAAATCAACAATATGGAAACACTACAATTCTATAGACTTTGGTTGGATTGGTGCGTCACATCTGGAGATTGTTAATAATCAATGACACTATTTTCCAAGGATTGCACTTTTGACCTCCCACATACAAGGGAGAGTCACAAACTGAGGTTTTCTTTGCATTCAACAACGAAGAAGAGTCTACAACTAATGCATCACATCCAGTGCATGATAATCAATCAACGCTTGACCTATCAATTGTGAAACTAGACTTATATACTCCTTCCATCTTGAAATGATTGCCCACTTTAAATGTCATGTTTTTTTAAGGTTGTTTTGAGTAGGTCAATTTTTTTTTCTCGTGGCTAATTTTGTTTAGGTTGCAATGAACACATGCAATGTTCTTCATTGATTCTCAAGCAATATGAAATTCAGAACCTTTCTTAATTATGTTTTTCACAATATATTCAATGAAAATACCAACAAAATTGTGGACAATCATTTCAGGACAGAAGGAGTACTAAGTAGAGTAGAAGTAATGCAATGACATTCAGGTTTAGCAAAGAAGAAATTCATGAAATTGAGTGCAGATGTGCATGAGTGAGAATGTGACGGATGAAATCGTGACACAGACTGCATTAATTTAATAGGAGAGATTGTTGTTTCTGGCGAGCTAGTGTTCCTTGTTTGCATGGAGACTTTGCTAACTGAGCTGCAGATTTTCGCTTTACTTATAAGTAGCATCTGGCAGGATACGGCAGGTATATAGACCATGCACACCTCAATCATAAACGTACCAGTCCTGACCTTTTATATCTAGTCTATTGAAGTTTAGTTCTTCATCACTGGCTTGATTGATGGTTATTAATCTCTCTCTCCCGCTCTCTCCACTCTAACTTGATCCTGCATATTGAGTGCAGTGATAAACAAAAGATTTCATTGCAAGGAAAATGTCTCTCGGACTACCAGGAGAACAACATCCAGTTGCTGGTTGCTCTGAGAATGATGATTGAGTTCATTAACATTCGCATACTTCCGGTATGCATGTTCTCAGCTCAGCTGAAGTTTAACGAGTACAACAAATCAGTTCAGTAAGTTGTATCCATACACGCCGAGATACTAAGTCTGGAGATTAGTTCGGGCAGGCAGTTAAAAGAGAATGTGCCATCAAGATTGTACCATTACAGAAGAACCCATGGCAGAGGAAGTCCAGCATACAACAGCTAGCGTTTCTTGCTGATGTTCGATGTTTTGATTACCCCAATCCGCGCTTCAAGATCTCTTCGAAGACCCTCATAAAACAAAAACCCCATGAAGGGTTTGTGATAAGGTCGGCACATGAAGGCCGTGCCGCTTAGCTAGGGTCTAAGTAAAAATTTACGATTCCAAACGGGAGTTCTCTACGAGTTGATTGATCTCATTGGCCTTTCGTGTTTCATAAATACAACGTGATCCTGTACGTGAACATCAGATAGGGAATCGTTGTTGCCTTCCCCTATAGAGCGCTGGGTCTGAGGACAGGTACTCTATAACACTCGCGGCCTGAACATGACTAAGTGCATGCTATAAAACTGCCAAGCCTCCGAGCAAGAGATATTACACAATTAATCACCCACGGCAGCTCTCATTCAAACATATGTCCACTGGTTCCTTAAACTATGATATTGAACCAGACGAACAAGTCTGGAAGATCTCAGAGATTCAAGCTGCCCAAGCCCCAAAGAATAAGCATCCAAACCAAAGTGCTGACACCTTAAATTAGCCAGCAAGAAATTCACGCAATAAATGTTCAACACGAAAACAGAAACGAAATTAAAATGCTCAATGCCAATAAGCTTGACTCATTCACAGAATGTCAACACCTGTAAACATCTAATCTCGTGAACGATCACATCAAAGCAGATCTTCAAATCCTAATTTAAATTGCGATAAGTATGTACATTTTTTTTACGACGAGCTTCCTGCCAGATTATCTCGCACCTTCTCAATCCCCACCTGCACTACCGGCTTCCCCTGCAACTCCTCCTCATCTCTGTCCGTCTTCCCGTCGTCCTCGTGCTGCTTCACGTCCTGAGGACTCTCCAAGCTTTCGGACTCACGCTCGCCGCTGTCCATGTCCTTAGTGGCGCCTTCGATCCCACTCCCCGGCGCTCCTGCGACCCAGGAATTCCTCGACGCCGTAAAATGCCGCACAGTTACCAACATAGGAGCACGATTCTCTCCCAACAACTTCACCACCCGCATTGCCATTGCTGCAAATCACTCCACCCCCACGGAATTTTCCACAAGACGCAACACCCGGAGCAAGGGGAACTCCTGGCCGCCTTCGAATCCAACACATATGTCCTTCGAAAAAAGTCCCCCGAAACCGAAATTTCGTGCTCGATCAATGAGTTCAGATTTCACTCACATGATATCGAATTCTCTTACGCATTTGGAGAATTTCGCTGGTTAAATCGACAGTGAGAGACGAGCATCGACGTGCACTCACATGCTGCGATGAGTCGGAGAGCCAAGTGTCAATAGTCAGTGACATGACGCCACGTGTGAAACGAAATGTGGCTTCCACGACTCCCACCAATTTCAGTTAACGTTCGAACAATATCAACCAGACGGAATTCATCCGCTCAGGACTGTACCTGGGACCTGAACAGACACCAAAGTGTCAGAGAACTAAAGTACGATCGTGTCGGACCTACCACGTTATAACACGCGTCTCAACGAACTCCAGCAGAGTGAGTGGCCAGTACGTTAAAGTCCACGGCGAGCAATTCCAGACGGAAGAGTTCCGTCCTGCATTAATTTTTTGTAATAATATTATACAATAAAGAAACATAGATTAATGCATAAACAATTCAGACTTCACGCAGTAAGACGCCTGCATTTGTCGGATACAGAGGGATGTTTCAATTTTCAAAGCAATAAAATTTTATTCCGAACAGATCCGGTACAGTAGTCCTTCCTCTACTGCGCGGCATGAGGTACAGTCCGTCGTAGCTTGTGTCAAACATCAGTTCTCTTGTGCCCTCTGTACAATTCCTGCGTGTTGTAAGACTGTGTGAGTTCCATTGGTGTTGTGCTGCAGCTCCAGGCTGCGACCATTTCTTCCCCGTGAGCTTCTGTACCTTACTCAAAAAGAGCTAATTTTCATAGGCGCGAGACTAATAATTCAACTGCGTTTTGCACTTTGCACACCTTTTCTTCCCACATACCTTTCTCAAACAAATTTGCCGACCACTGTATCTAGTCTGGGTTTGGTTAGGTTTGCGCTGATTGCGTTTGTGAAAATTAGTCTTGGTTTTGTGGTTGTGGTTGTGAAGAAGATCAGTGATTTCTGTTGGTTTCCACTTTCAAGGAGGTACGTTCTGTGGTTTGCTCGTTGGGTTTTTGTACTGAGGTTGTTGGAAGTGGGAATTTTCGTTGTTGATCGCTAGAGTGAGTTTGTTCTGTTTCAGTCTTGCAATTTTCTCTGACTGTCGTAGTGGATTCGTTTCTAACCACTCTATTTATCTTGAGGTTTGACCTTAATTTGAAGAGCGAGAGTGAAGTCAATCTGTCACTAGGTCTATAAGTTTTCTGCCCAGGAGACTTTTTTTCTGTAAGTTTTTGAAGGTTTGGGTTTGTGGTATCCACGCGTTGTAGAACCTCTGAACTGGATTCTGATTCGTATGAGCCATGAATTGGGGATCAGAAATATTACTAGAATTTTGGGCACCAGTGTCGAAATTTGCTTTCTAGGGTTTGTACTCGAAGATCTATGTGATACAAAAGTGTGCAATTAAGCTGTGTGGGTACGAATTTTCTTCTCTTAACATGCCGCTGTATTGGCGCAGCTGCCATCGTGCTTTGATAATGGCAATCCGACTATCTTGCCCACTTTCTGCATTTTTGGCCATTGTTACACCCACTTCAATATTCTAGAGCATACAGCTTCTTTTGCAAGATATAGTGTTTTGAGTTTAAAAGAGGTTCAGGTCCATGAGTCTAGAAATCTTCGGTATGCCAAGCACCGAATGTTAAGGTAAGTAACGACTGAATTTAGAACTGCCCCTTCGTTTAGCAGGTTGTGAGTTCGTGATTTGCAATGGCATCATCTACGCCGCCCCGGCCAACGGCTGCCGGGCCTCAGGATCCCAAGGTGAGTCTAGGACTTCTGTTGTGGAACCCTCAATCTTTGAGCATTGATGCAACCCTGGAGTTGTAGCACACATGTTGCATGATTTTGTAAGTTTATGACTTATGATGTCTTGTGAACCTTTTGGATACTATGGTGAGCTAGTTGCTATTGGATGGGCTTCAAACTTTGCCTTGGTTCACTCATCCATTGCTTGGTGTGCGAATGGTTGCAGCCATCGATGAGTACGGCAGAAACGTCAGAAGCAAGCTCTAAGAATTTGAAGTTGGTGTTTGTTACAGGTGAGTGTCAATGTAACTAGATAATCTTCCCATTTCCCTCTTGCTGGCATTACGCCCCGTGGATATACGCTTCAGAGCTGCATGTGCTTTTTGACCATATGTACCGAAAATAGCTACTCCCTAGAACCTGGAGATTTCTAGAACCTAGAGATTTCCTCCCTTACGCCTTCTGTGACACCTTGCCAGAGGATGAAATATCCCTAAATATGGACCGTATTTTTTGGGGAGACAAATAGAGCCTGATGAAACTGGGTAGTGTTTGTCACCACTTAGTCTAGTTGCATTCTGACCACAGAAAAATCTACATATATGGAAGAAATCACCAGCTCTAAAAAGACTTTGCATCACTTGAAAACCCTGCAACCCATTGTATATCTACAGCCCAGAGATTTTGGCCCTGCAATAATTGCAGAACATAGTTGTGTACATGGTACTGTTAGTTGCTGGCAGTTTTTCCCTCTGGTGTTCACTTCCCTTTCTTTGTCCAACATTTTACAGTAAGCAGAACGCACGTTGAGATGTATAAATTGATGGTGAGCCTTAGCAGTGAACTTTTCTACGTGCGTCAGTGTAAATGGCTTTGTCATTAAGAGTACGGAGACTGCAGAGCCACAAACAAGGAGCGAGTTTACACTGTGGAGCCTAAGGATATGTAGAAAGTTCACTCAAAGAACTGCTGTCCCAGATCCTTGAAGAACTTTTCATAAATACCTTGAAACTGCAGTGGAAGCCGGGTATTTACATTCTGATGTGCTATTAATTGGGGTTTGCTCAGGTGGGCCTGGGAGTGGGAAGGGCACACAATGTACCAAGATTGTTGAGAATTTTGGATTTGAGCACCTCAGTGCAGGTGATGTGCTGCGCTTAGAGCAGAACTCAGGCACTGAAACTGGGTATGATTCACGCACTTATCTGACTAATGAAGTATATTTGTGCAACTTAATAAAATCTGCATTATTTCATACTTGCGTTATGTACTAGAAAGTTTCAACGCAGATCACTCTTCTCCTTACTCTCAATCCTAATATACGTCATTGATATCTGCAGTATAATTAATGGATCCGAATCCTAGTTAAAATTAATACACTTTTAATTGTGCCAGGAATATGATCAAAGGCATGATCAAGGAAGGGAAATTAGTGCCATCGGAGACGACTGTGAAGCTAATTCTGAAAGCAATATCTGAGAGCTCCAACAATAAGTTTCTGATTGATGGCTTTCCACGGAACGATGAGAACCGGGAGATTTGGGATCGTGTGGTATGTGACATGTCATTTCCTTTGACTCCTTACTCAAATTTCTGGACTCATATGTGACAAAAGAATTGCCTTCAATTTTTGCTAATAAATTACTGAGAGAAGCGCCTTGCATTTTTATTTGTGCTGTCTGAGAATCCCCATTTTGAAGTTTCTGTAAACTCCTGCATGAAAAATTTGACAGGCTGGCCTTAGCCCAGAATTTATTCTCTTCATTACTGGTTCAGAAGAGGAGATGGAGAGAAGAGTTTTAAGTCGCAATGAGGTATGTGCAAATTCAATTTTGCAGTAGATGAAAACTTTGCTGATTTCCATTTAGTTCTCAAATCCATGTGTCAAAAAGTCACTCTTCTCAAGATTCAGAGTCTGCGACAAGGTTTTTCTTTGGTCACATAGTACATTCGTCATCAACCCACTATTACTTCCATAAGTGGACTGATATTCCTGGGCCACCTGTTCCTCGTTTTATGCATTTTTGGTTCCTAGTTTCCAGATACGGGTGCCAGACGCTACAATGACCCTGTACTATTACAAACTAATCTCGAAGGGTTGATTTGTATTGCTGATGAGGAATCAGGGTCGAGATGATGATAATGTTGAGACTATACGCAAGCGGTTCAAAGTATTCAATGAATCCACGTTACCTGTCATCAAGCACTACGAAACTATCGCTACAGTACATAAGGTAAACTTGCACATAACTTGTGTGAGTTACCCTGTCTGCATTCTTATCCCTCACCTTTATTTCTGGCATGTAGTCAACTGCATACGTAGAGCAAGCAAGTACTAAAAAACACAAAAAATAGTCAAATATTTAATACACATTTAGAGCATACAGATAACCGCTAACCTTGATCTTGATGTGCAGATTAATGGCTTAATGACTGTTGAGGAAGTCTTTGCCCAAATTCGACCCTTGTTTGAGCCTATTGTACAGGTGTAGTGAAAATTCCCCCCTCCAGTACGTTCCATTCTGCATTTTTCAGTATGCTCAAATTATCCTCACATGCGCTCCCTTCACCAGGGTTTAGTCTACATTCTGCAGGAGCTTATGTGTAATGTTTGATGTTTTTCCTTAACAGGAGGAGCTTCTTCAAGCAACTGTCGACCTCTTAGAAGGCCTGGACACTGGCAACTACAAAACATATCAGCGCTATTGCCAACCTGCAGTGACAGTTTTTGAACCTCAATCTCAAGGTAATACTATTCATTCGACTTGGTCAATCGGGATCAATTCTTTCATAAGCACCTAGTGATAGAATAGGGTTTACTTTCAATAGGAAGAACTGAGAGCAACACTTTTTTCGTATGACCATTGTGAAAGTTCACCTAATTCCGGCCCTAACCCTACGTACTCTTGCTTAAAAAAGTAGATATTGAATATGGGAGTGTACTGTACATGATCTTAACATCAGAGACTAGGGTCAATTTTGGGTCCTTCTATAGGGAGTTCTTCATATTTTGTTGCCTGAAGTCTTGCATGGACAACAGCTAAATCTACCGTGATTGAGAGGGAGTTTGAGTGAGTTGCTAATCGAAAAGCGACCATGTGCTACACTGTGACAGAGCCTCTCATAATTTTTCTGCTTGTTCATATGGCATCCAATCTTTGCATACTTAGAGGCGACAAATTCTCTTATAACTGCTATTGAGACCCAATAGAAATAAAGTCAGCCTAGTAATAGCAACTATGCTCAGATAGTGTGCATTGATGTGCATTTCAGGTCAACTTGTAGAAGGCATGGACTTACGCAACTTCAAGTTTAATTTGGGCCAAGCTACAGGACGTCTTTCATTGTCCCAGAGACTGCGTTCGACTGTGGTGGCTCCCAAAGTGTCCATCCTGGGCACTGGAACGGCGCTTGTTGTATACACGCGGGTGCTGAAACACTTAGAAAGCCGTCCCGAAGAAGGGGCCCTGGAAGCTTACAATGAGACCGGAGTCTGGCAACGGCTGAAAAATGAGGACACTGGTCAAGTGAATTGGAAGCTTGTTCATTACCATCGCTCGGTTGCACCCACTGTCTGAAGTGTTCCCATTTGACTTACATAATGTGCACATTAAGATTAGTACAATGGAAGTAGAGTTCCCCACCTTCACACTGGATGATTCTATTCCCTTGAAGAGAACTAGCGGCACACTATTGGAAGACTTCATTTCTAGTCTGTCAAACATTGCCACATTAGTGGATTTCAATTTTTTGTAGTAAAGATATTTCTGCGCCACTGTGGACTGCAGATTGCATTATTTATCGCTGCTTTATCTAACTGTTCCACGTGTGTGTGAGTGATGACCCTTCTGAAGAACAGAGCTTCAATTCCTGTGAGCTCATATTGTGAGACCTGTGTCTTGTATAGACTTATTGGGAGTTGTGAATTGTCGAGTTGAATGACTTTAACATAAAAACCCACTAACACTCGTACTATTCCTAGAAATTATTTTGCACAACAAACATGGTGAAAACACCCAAACCTGTCAAAATAGGCAATTCAGCATAGTAGGAGGCTTCTCAAGGAAAACAACAACATTTCTGCAGTATTAGCAATTGAATATCATGAATTTTTTGTAAAAAGAAAAGAATTTTTGGATAATACATGTAATTACTACAAATTTTCAAAGGGGAAGTTTCCTAGGCCTTTGAAACAATCACATAGCTTGGTCCTAAAACCAAAATCTAGAGAATCAAGAGTCAACCAATCACTGTTAACGAAGGGAACACTTTAATAGCACTGTGCAGTACACTTTCAATGAAAGTTCACTTGTCAGGAATGGATACAGGGACGGTTTGGGGTGGTTTTCACATTACGACAATCTATTCTCATATCTTCCGCTGGACCTAAACGTAAAGAACCCCAGAAATCGCGCCAGTGCATTTTAACCGACAGTTAACCACGCATAACAATGACAACGTATGCTGGAAGATAAGCCACCTGCCCAGCATAACATCACTCCCATCCAAGACACGTAACCTGAAAGACAAGCCACCGTATGCAAATGAAACCAACAGAAGTTAAAGCGTCAAGAGTCAAGTGGTGTAAGTTCCTCAATTCATTGGGGAATTTAAGCACTCAATGAAGTGGTTTACCATTGATACACAATAGAGACCATCGTCCGTCAAACATTCTATTCGTGATCCACCATCCTAATGTGCCAAGGGATCCAAAGATGCAAAAGAAGTGACAAATTTTAAAATCGTTGTCCACAGGCAAAGAAGCCCCGAACCCCGTTGAGATAGTACAAGGCATCAATATCACGCAAATTAGTAACCACTCCAGAGATCATTGAATCATTAAAAATTTCGGCACTCAAAACCTCCCGTGAAACAATACAAATACGCCTAAAATGGTACACCCTACACACCAAGACCAATGTCACCTGTGATCTACTTGCACTCTTTGTGCCGGTCTCAAAAAGCACCTGATTTTCCACTACTAAGTAAACCAAGCCAGCATATAAGGAGTCCATGGAGGACCCATGAAAGCTGTTTGTCAGTATATCAGTCACAAGGAGGTTTATTAAGCAATAATGCTGCACTGAATCCCCAAACCAAAAAATCTATTAACCTGATAACTGTCCCTTAACCTTAATTCCTGGAAATGCTGGCCTGATCGCAATTAAAGGATCTCCATATCCAACAGGTTCTGCAGAAAAAAGGGAAGTGTTAGATAAAAAAAGTCAATCAGGGCTGACGTAGAGTCTAAGAAAGATCATTACACTCTACACACCAATTTCCAAGACAGCTGTTCTCATGAAATACAGTTGTACCCTTCTACCCGACGTATTAATGCAACTAGGACGAAAATACAACGATGGCAGCAAGTCTTCACTACCACACTGAAAGCTGTGAAATTAGTGACGAGAAACACAATATGCAATAGTACAGCAATTTATGGCAATAATGTGAAATATAAGGTATTCAGAAACGAGCAATAAAAAATTGATAATACTGGTTTCAAAGTAGCCATTATCAGTAACAAATTTAGAGCAAAGATGTTGCGTACCTCCATCTTCCCACAAGATTTTCTCCACTTCACCAGTAATATCAGCCTGCAGAATATAGAGAATTTAAATGAATTCCGATACTTCACAAACGAAGCTGTGTTACACCTATGTGTACTTCATATCCTTTTCATGATAAGGACATCCTTTCTGGATATATAACGAAACACGACGTGATGCCAACTAACTCGTGTGGTATCAGTATTTTGATTCATGTGTTCCAGGAATCGATTTTTAAAAGTAAAATCGTGACCACATGTCGACTGAAAAGAATATGACATCAGCAGGTTAGGAATTAGTGTTCTAAGTCCACTTGGTCTGGCAGATAGAACAAAAGTAGCTTACCTCTACTGGTTGTTGCGTGCCAAGCTGCTCCAAGTAGCAAATCACTTTTCCCTTCTGAATTAATTGACCCTATAGAATGTCAAAGACGATGCACAAATTAAAAACCAGTATAATCCTCACTGTTTCAGTTGTAGTCTCTGATCCTGATACATTGACCCGGTGTCCTATTCAATCACACGTCTCCACTTACATCCAAATCTTTCCATCGATCAAGTACAGATGCCAATGTAATAAGACATCTACACAGACTGCTCATAACTACTCTACGTTCCTAAGAATAACACGGAGTCCAAGAGAGATTCAAATTCTTTCAAAACTCCAGAAAATGCTTCTATTACTGTTTTAAAAGAAAAGACTCCTCGAAAACTAGCAGACACTGCACATACCTCTTCGCAGAGAGGAGGACCACTTTTTCCCTTCACCGTTCGCCCTTTCCTAAAGAGACCCACCTGATCCCCAACGAGTGCAAGCAATAATCAGTAATGGGATCATCATCTGAATCATAGCACTAAAATGAGTAAAGAGAATTCTTAACATCTAAGAACTACTGCCTTCCCTGAGGACACAATAAACAGCAGCAACTAATCTTCCAGTTTCGATGCTGAACACTGATTAGGGTACTACACCCAAATCTTATTATTATCACATTCAGGTATCCTATTAGACTGTATCCTGAAGAGTACATATAAGATTAGACAACTTCCACAAGTCACGCTCTGAGAACGTGTAACAGGAGTTTTGGGGAATTCTATGACATCAAAGAATTCTAAGTGCAAGGCGGTTCACACTAATGAGAAGAGAGGCATTGCAAACTAGAGCTAAGCAAATGGAAAAAGGGTCCACAGGCAGAAGCTCCAAAACAACAATAAAAAATAGGATAATTACGAAGAAGTGAAAACAAAGAAGATGTTGCAATAAGAGCAAGGGTTTGTTGTACTTTGGGAGACGTGATGAATAGAATTCCGGCATCCGCAGCATCCTCCATGAGACTAAAATTGGAGATAGGCCGGGACCGCGCCACCGAGAGCTTGGCCAACTTGGTGGGCTTGGGAGCGGCCGGAACAGACTCCGCGGGAATGGACTCCACCATGGCCTTGCCCAAAACTGGAGGCCCTGCTGCCACCGGCTTCGGCGCAGGCGCTGGCTTGCCAATCTCGCGCCTCACTTTCAGGCTAAACGACCCCACCTGTGAATTATCGCAATCGCCCCGATCAACAATTCGCTACAGTACCAAACAGAGTTGCCAAAACATTCTTGCCTTCTTGCTGAGCTTCAATTTGACGAATTTTACAACGATTTTCAATTACATCTGAGAGTTTAGAGCTCAAGAACACAGCATATTAAAATAGAAAAAGAAACAATCCAAACTAGTTACCAAAAACGTAGTCCAAAGAATTCAAATCTGAGATATTCGATCATTCTTCGCAACATTGGAGACCAGTACACAACAGAGGATATCCAATTGCACGGAGAAACGCACGCTGTTCAGCAATACCATTGCCTAAACCCCCAAAAGGGAGAGGGGTTGCAATTATACCTTCAGTTGCACCTCAGCAATGTTTGACGTCTCATCGCAGACCTGCATCAGAAGGTTCTGAACCTGGAGAAGAACGGCGCCATTGCCACTCGTGAGATTTCCAATGACCCGTTCATGCTAATGCCAATGATACGACCTTGACTACAAAGACGATGACGACGAGAACAAGAGAAGAACTCGGGGATTCCAATCTATACCTCAAAAGCACTCGGGGTGAGAGGGCTGACTTCTTCTTCCACATCCTTCCCCTCCTCGTGCTTCTCCACATCCAAAACCTCCGGTTCCTCTTCCAAGTAATTCGCGGCCACCGCGCGACAACGAGTGGGTCGCTCCACAACAACAGGGCCCACGAAACATTTCGAAATGTTGACGGTGCACGACCTCCGAGCGGAGATCCCGAGGCGGACGAGCTCCACCGGCGCGGACTGCCCCAATGCGCTGCTGCTACACTCCAGAGCAGCAGCTGTCGCTATTGCTCCTGCTGTCACCCCAAACCGTCCCGCAACGAGGGCCATAGCTGCACTGCCCAAATGCAAATGCAAATCTCTCCTCTCCCCTCAACCCTGAGTGGATGCTGCAAAACCTTAGGCCAGTCGTCGTTGTCTTTGTTCCCCCTTTACGAATCCCAGTCTCGTAAATGCCGACCTCCCCACCCCTGAGGGCGAACAAAAGACTGACAGTACCAGCTCAGTGAGCAACCTAGATGACCTGAGGAAAGGATTTGGTCTGAGGCCTTCACGTTTATCCCATCACTGTCCAGGTCGCATCTTCGTTCGAGAGAGAAGGAGAAGGAGCATCGCCGTCGTCGACAGGGGGCGGGCAAGGGCTCTTCAGCAGCGTTCGTTGGGATGGTTCGCCTCGTTAACGCCGGAGGATGAATGAACCTGAGATAGACGGAGGAGTTCAGTTCATCTAGGATGGATTTCGTGGGACCTGAGGATGGATGAACTTCGTCCGTCTGAGCATGGAGTTCATCAGGAAAGTACCCCCCTACTGTTGCATAGGGTTAACAATATAGTATTGAAAGTGTATCGTCGGGTCCAGCAGTTCTTTGAGCATCCCACGTCTCGCCAAACAGCCCATCCAAAGAATTATGCCTCACCCCTAGAGCTAGGGTAGGAGGCTCCAAAACCGATCCTTTTCTAACTCCCACTTTGGCCTTGAATGGCCATAACTGAACATTTTTGAACTTCAAGGCAAGGGATCCTTTACTTTTCATGAATCACTAGGGCTCTTTTCATTGTATAAATCTTAAATGCAACTCTTGCCCATACATTGTAGACCATTGGAATACAAATATATTCTTGTTCAAATATATGTTTATTAAGCCTTAAAAGACAATGAGGTTGAAAAGTAATTAGTGGATGACTTCATTGTTCACTATCAAAACAAATAATGCACCTATTGGTCTAATAGTGAGAACAAATTTGGTGACTATCTTAGTCATTGGGTCCATATCATGTATCATAGGATGAGCTATCCAACTTTGGGGGCTTTTTAATAAAGTTTTAATTTTTAAAATTAAAATGCAACATTGCAAATGAATTTTAATTTTAATAATGAGAGAAAACTTCTTGTATGGATTTTTAAAAGCTATACACATGTGTTTCAATTCTCCAAAAATATTTATATATATTTATATTGTGAATTTTCTTAATTAATGTGTAATCTGACATTTTCTACCTTTCATTTTATTTAATTTAGTCTTCATTTAAATTTTTGGTCTTTTTAATTTGATATAATTTTCACAAAAGTCATCATCTAGGCCATTTTAATGGTGATGGCCCTTGTGTATCATTACATCAGATTTCAAGCCTAAACAAGATCACGAGTTCAAGTTCACAGAAATTTATTAAAAATATATATATGAAAAAAATCAAATAAATTATTTTAAAAATCTATTTTTATAATAATTAGTACTAAATCTGATGTGGATCTGATGTGGATTTGATGTTAAAATGATGCTAGAATTACATTAAAATGGAATATGCCAATATCTTGAACTTTTGGTGTTCAATTATCATACAAAATAATACTAAAAAATTCAATGCTAATGCTATAGTGGTACAAATAGAGTAGTAAACAATACACCATCAAAGTAAGTTTCTCGTTCGAACGTTTTCTATGCAAATGTCAAAATGTCATTCAATAAATCATTAACAAGGCATTAATATACCAAGTTCTAATAGTAATGATAGTAGAAAATTATATATATATATATATATATATAGTACCTAAGCATTTACAATTGTAATCATGTAATACAAAGCTAAACCTATTCAATTGTCTTCATCATTACAATGAAATACAATGGTTTGTATGAGTGGCAAGTCACTTTTCAAAGGTTGAACCTCAATTTAAAAATACTAGCTCTATCTAAATTTGATGCAACCATGGATCCTTGGTCATATTGAAAATGGAAAAAAAAACATCTACTTGTTTCCGTGTGCCACCATCAATTCCTAACACTTCATAGTATGCTTTTGTTCTCACCTGCAAAAAATGGATATTTTATCAATCTATAGTACCTACATACAAGATATATAGAAGAATCCAATTATTGATGGCCTTTCTATTATTTAGAAAGAAATGACAAATATATTAAATGAAAACTTCATCAGTAAATAATTGAACAAGAATTTCAATTCTGAAATGAAATTTTCCCAACGTTCTTGTGTTTAAGTACCTTAGGTTAGGTTTATGGTTATCTGACCTAATGTAAGATATATAGAACATCAAAGTAGGTTTTGGAATAGTTGAAGTCTATTGTATTCAATAATCCACATATTATTTATAGTAGAGCCACTTAACACTTTACTTAAAAAAAAAATGAAATGTGAGGAACATTAGTATTTAAAACAAACAACATTTCCAATATGCAATGGTGTACAAACTTAATACTAGATTTAGTACATAACAAAGATATAGGTTAGAGAAAATACATCTTCAATATAAGCAATAAAACATACCAATATGCAATATAATTTAATTCTTACATTTTGGATCTTCCTTAACTTTTTTCTACTTTCACACACTATTGTTTTTGCCTTAGACTTGGTCTTCTTCTACATCCTATATAACAAAATAAAACACATGGATTAAAATATTGTTACAACAAACATGAATTTAGAGAAAAATTCTAAACTTTCTACACATACATAAAGAGAGTTCAATTTTTAGAAGTATGAAACAGGGAAATACATCAAAGCATCCTGTAATGCTCCTAGGTTGAGTAGGAACACTGTACAGCCAACACACTAACTCCCCTTTTCATACTTGAACAATAGTTTCATTTCAAAAGAGCTCCAAAGCATCCTGAGGTACCACAAGGCTAAGTTGTAGAACCACATAGCCAAGACCCTCAAGAATGGATGGCCATTGTCTTGAAAGAGCTTGATGTATGTAATGATAGCTAGAAGGTTTGAATTGAATCAATGGATGGTAATCTATTTAGGAAACAAATCCAAATGATTATAAACCATTAATTCACATCAGGGCATACCTCAATGTAGAACATAGAAGAGTATATGTGGTGAAGAATGGTATACCTTGCAAATCCAAAAGAAGCCATGGTATAATATCTGTCCTCAAAAGCCCACTTAGAAACAAGGGATTAGACACTATGTCAAAAGGTTAAAAAAAAATAGTTTTCAACAAATTCCAAAGTCAAAAAACATATTACAGATTTACCTCAAGTGTTAAACCTTGCACATCCTTGCAAAGGCAAAAGACAACAACTCGCACACAATCACTACAAGAAAAAACAATGTCCAATTAATCCAACATGATAATCAACTCATTCATATGTATATATATATATATATATATAAAGTTAAAACAGTTGATTAGGACGCTATATATGGCTGAAGCTGCTATGCATGCAATGTTGCCACATCACTAGATATACCAAGCGAATTGGATTGCCACATCCACGGCCAACAAATTCATGCCGATTAATTAATGAAAATTTCCCAAATAGATTCTTAGTTTTAAAATTTAACTTTGAAAAATCCAGCATTATATTCAAATTAATTCAATATATACAACAATTGAGTTTTTATTGCCAAAACCGACCACTACATCCCAATTAATTCATCATATACAGTGCCTAAGTCTTTAAATGTCACATATCTTAAATGTTAGAGACTGGGAAACACAAGGCCTTTATATAAGTGGTGTGGTAGGAAGTAGGACAACCCATATGGGATTTGTAAAGAGTGAAGATTTAGTAAGAGCTCAACCGCTCATACTTTACAAGTAGAAATTGTGGTTCAAGTAGAATTTTAGAACTCATTTAGGCACTGTAGATTACTTTTTTTCAAAAAACTTTGAACTAAGTTATTGTGGAAAATGAATCTAACTTTCATCTCCAAAAATCCGTTTCAAATTTTAAGCCTCCAATAAAAAGTTACAAATAAATTTGTGAGAGGTTGGAAGGGACATTTTTTTTGACAATTTGTGCATAGAAAAATTGTAGTGCAATGGTACCAAATAGGCATTGAAGAAGAAGATGTCAAAATTGTGCCCTTATAAAGTTAAAGTATTATTGTCATAATGCAAAAATGGCATGACATTTGCCTAAAATGAATACAAAATTAATTCATAGTAGAAGGATGTCAATATAGCATTCAAATAATGTTAGCTAAATTGGCATGAACACAACATTGAAAATGTGCATGTCAACAATGCTCTAATATGGCAATGCAATGGAGTAAAGATGATAAAAGAATGGTGTATATAGAGAGTTGCATTAAAGTAGCATGAAATTAACATTGAAAATATACATTGTAAATTGACATGAAAGTAATAATCAAATATTTCAATCACTATGGCATGGAAATGGCATATACATGACATTGCATTACTAGGTGCCTTGTTATTGCTACTATAATATTAGAATAGTTCATGTGAACTTGGTATCAAAATAACACAAAAATGGTGCATGTTCAATTTTGCATCATTTTGACCCTCAAACTAATGCCTATTTGACATTGAATTAATGTTCCCCAAAATGATGTTAAAATGGCTCTACAATAATGTCAGGATAACAATGTTGACTTTGCATTGAAATGATATTAAGATAATTTGGTATCATCTGAGTATCAAAGTGAATCTCAAAATGACACTTAGTTGGACTCTATGTTAGATTGTTGTCAAAAAGGCACCCAAATAATCTTGACTAACCTTTCTGATGGTATTATGTTTTGCTTGATACTTAAAAGGAACTTATTAGTTAATTCAAGGATTTGGGTTGGTTGAGGAGCCATAGAAGACAAATTTCAGGCCTAGGGAGGTCTACAAGTTTTGAATCCCCCGGGTGCAATTAAAGAAGAAATAAAATTATTTATTATCATTTATTATTATTTTAATTTAGCATTTGATGTGCCATGTCAACGACACATCAAGTTTATACTATTTTTTTGAAAAAAAACGGCCCTCCCAAGGTTTGGATTTTTCCTAATCGAGTCTACTTTCCAAGAATTCAGAAGGGCCTCCAACCTCATTGATAAATAATGTTATGTATACAATGAAACAATCTTCCAGAGGCTTAAGATTACACATAATGAAACAAAAGTTGCATATCCAAGATCACGAGATGGCTTGCATGGAGGGTAAAAATCCTTGATGATGGTTTGTACAATATAATATTTTAATACTTTCTATAGAATTTATTACTTGATTCTCAGAATTTAAGATTTTTTTGGTATTTTTCATTCCAAATCTAGTGACAAAGGCTCTTTTTCAACACTTTTGAATTAGTAATTGACACAAATGAAGCTAATACTCTTACACGCATCTAAACTTGTTTAATTGTGATCACCAAGATAATTTATAGTGGAATCTATTGTCTATATGGCACTTTAATTAACTTAAGTACCTCCTCATTGATCTTTGAACAATAGTGATAATAACAACAAAAAATAATAATCAATAATAATGTTGGTCTAAAATCCATTGTGAATGAAGAGGCTAGTGGAGGTCAATGTTCATGGAATTGGCTAAAATTTGCTCTATTGCTACTTAAAATTTTCAGTAGCTAAATGTACATTAGAGAAAATTAAAAAAAAAATTATATTTTGGCCAAGACTGCAACAACCAATAGAATTTGATGGCCAATTTGTTACTTCTTCCACATTGGAATTGGCATCTATTTAGTCAATTTTGGGTTATAGTACTCAGCCAATCATCCTTTACAACAAGCAAAATCCTTTCTAACTATTCTATTTTTTTTAATACCACTCACTCTCAAGGTAGCCAAAGTTAAAGCTTATTTGTCTTGAGGGTAGCATATAGTAGCCAAACCATTTCTGATCACCCCTTTATTCTTATGATATAGACTATTCTCTTTTTAATTAGCAGGAGATGAGTAGTGATTAATTATAGCATAGTTCCCAACGCAGTTCTGGTGCATTACTACTGGCTGCAAGACTCAAGATATTGCAATCAGCCCATGGTTAGAAATAGAAAGGTTTGTATCACCATTATAGGTCAAAGAAAATCTTCCACTAAAAAATTCATAGTAATTACGTTTTGTATAATAAGATTCTCAAAAAATACAAAATCCTTCCAAACTCTATTTCTGTAGATGGGAAAAATTATGAATCCTAAAAACCTGCACTCCAAATATGTGTAATTGCTTAAGTGGTTGGAAATGGGTTGCCTACCCTATTGCACTAAATTCCATAAACTAGTTCTGGGATCACTGGTGGTGGTAATTGTGGGGTAGTTCGACTAGCCATGCTGCTAGGGCTTTGGTAGACTACACTACCCTTGCTGCTCGAGCTCCAGCGTAAGCTTCAGCATCTCCTTGCCGGCGGAGGAGCTTCAACCTGGGGCCGAACAGGTACGTCTTCAGTAGTTCCCAGAGCTTTGTGCTCAGTCGGAATTGTGCCAATAGTTCTAAATTTTGTTTATTTTGTGTTGTGCTCGGGTGCCTGGGTGCTGCGTAACTTGGGCGTAACAATGCTTAGCATGAAATTCAGGAATGCGGATGTTAACTCCGCGACTTTTGTAACGCAAAATCTCCATAATTCGATGAATCTACCTGAATCAACGTCAATCTGCCAGTAATTTAATGGAACTGAGATGTTTTCCTGACTGTGTATCAGCGTTGCGGCTCGAAAATGGGGAAGCTCTATGCATCCTTGTTAACCCTTCTGGGACTATGGATGCTTGTCATAGCTGGGCGGACTGAAGCCATTTCAACTGGTCAGATTCAGTCAACCTCTCTCCACATTGTTCATATAGAAATCTCTTTCACTGGTTCCACGAATGACGTCTCTATGGACAGCCAGTTGCATTTGTACAGCAAGTTGTTGCGGTCCATGAGGCAAGAGGCGAACACGTTAATTTCTTCCGAGACCAACGCATCAACAGCGCAGCCGGTACACATTTACAACCACGCTTTCCATGGATTTTCAGCACAACTGACGGATGAGGAGGCGGAGGTTCTTCGAAACATGAAGGGAGTGCTTGGTGTGCACCGTGATCAAGTACGACAATTGCAAACGACCCACACTCCCGAGTTTCTGGGGCTGAGTGACACTCAAGGGCTGTGGCCCCAGACTGGCTACGGCGAGGACGTGATTGTCGGCGTTTTAGACACGGGCGTGTGGCCGGAGAGCGCCAGCTACAACGACTTCGGCCTGGGTCCCGTCCCCGCTCGCTGGAAGGGTCTCTGCCAGACGGGGCAGAACTTCCAGGCCTCGCATTGCAACCAGAAACTGATCGGCGCCCGCTATTACTCTCGCGGATATGAGCTTCAGTACGGGAGTCTGAACGAAACCGTGGAATCGAAGTCGCCGCGCGACACCGCAGGCCATGGCAGTCACACGTCGTCGACGGCCGCGGGCGCGGCGGTCGCCAACGCCAGCTTGTTGGGATTCGCCAATGGCACAGCGCGAGGGATGGCCACCAAAGCGCGAATTGCCATCTACAAGATTTGTTGGTACGGCGGGTGCATGGACTCGGACATCGCAGCTGCGTTCGACCAGGCCGCGGCGGACGGTGTGGACGTGATTTCGCTCTCTGTAGGTGGTGGCGTGACGGAATTGCCGGAGGACAGCATCGCAATTGGGGCGTTCGGGGCGATGAAGAAGGGCATCTTCGTCTCGTGCGCAGCTGGAAACAGCGGACCTAGGCCGCTCACGGTCTCCAACGTTGCGCCCTGGGTGACCACCGTTGCTGCCAGCACTGTGGACCGCACGTTCCCCGCCAGCATCCATCTCGGCAACGGGAAAGCAGTTCCCGGAGTTTCACTCTACCGGTACGCGGGTAACACTGATGACGAGAAGGTTCACGATTTGGTCTACGGTGCGGATGTCGTTCTGAAACACGTGAACGCCACCAAAGGCGCGGTCTGTTTGGCTGGTGCATTGGATCCCGCGCTTGTGAAAGGCAAGATTGTGCTCTGTATGCGAGGAGAGAACGGCCGCGCCACGAAAGGCGAGGTCGTGAAAGACGCAGGCGGCTTCGGGATGGTGGTGGCGAATGATCCCGAGACTGGAGAAGCTCTGATTGCCAATAGCCATGTATTGCCAGCAACCGCGGTGGGCGCCAACGCGGGCGCCATGATCCTCCACTACATAAACTCCACGAAATTGCCCGTTGCGAGATTTGCATTTGGGCACCACGGCGGGACGGTGCTCAACGTGAAGCATTCCCCTGCGGTGGCACGGTTCTCGTCACGAGGGCCGAATTCCTTGACGCTCAACGTCCTGAAACCCGACATCACGGCCCCTGGCGTGAACATTCTCGCGGCCTGGACGGGTCGAGTGAGCCCCTCGGGTCAGCCTTCAGACCACAGGAAAGTGGCTTTCAACATCATCTCGGGAACCTCGATGTCGTGTCCCCATGTGAGCGGATTGGGAGCCTTGTTGAAATCCGCCCACCCGCACTGGAGCCCTGCTGCGATCAAGTCTGCCATGATGACCACCGCCGGCGTGGTTGACAACAGCAACAGCGGCATCACCGACGAAGCCACGGGAAAACCCGCGGATCCCTTCAAATACGGCTCTGGCCATGTGCGCCCCGAGCAAGCGGTGAGTCCTGGCTTGGTCTACGAAATGGGCAGCGAGGATTACGTGCCGTTCTTGTGCGCCATGGGTTACTCCTATTACCAAATCAAGATCTTCACGGGGGAAGGGGTCTATTGTCCCGTGGAGGATAAACCCCGGGTGGAGGATATGAACTATCCGTCGTTTTCAGCGGTTTACAATGTGCAGGAGAATGCGACGCTGGCGCCCGTCACGTTCATCAGGACGGTGACGAATGTGGGAAACGCTAATGCCACGTACAGGGCGACGATTGTGGCACCGGAAGTGGTTTTCATTTCTGTGCATCCCAAGGAACTTACCTTCAGGGAGGTGAATGAGAAGAAGCAGTTCACACTCACGGTTTTGGGGACCACGAGGTTGGTGGATGAGGCTGAGTCGGGGGCTACTTCGACGGTGTTTGGATCGATCCAGTGGTCAGATGGAAAACATGTGGTGCGGAGCCCGATTGGGACTACTATTCTCAAGTAGAGTGACTGCTTGCAACCCCTTCGTTCACATGCGCTCCTCACTGAAGGAGCATTAGTTAGCTGTAATTTAGTAACCAATGCGTACAGATAATAAAGCTCATTTTGGGGGAGAGTTGAGGGTGAGGTTTTGCATTAATGTTAAAAACACGAACGGAGAACAATCAGTCGGGGTCCCAATGGGGGTCCGGGTTGCTAATGAGCGTAGGAGCTAGCCTCCAACGCGGAGAAAGGAAATCACCAGAGTTGAAATCCATGTGTACTTACGGCATGGCCATGTGCGTCCTTGCGGCATCACGTACTTCGGTCGCCCAGTTGATCGAAACAGCGATGGAAGACTCATCATAGACTTTCTCTGTAAGTTGTACAAATTCCAATAAGGGATGTCAAAGTGCATCATACTTGTTCTGCAATGTGAGGGTTAGTACCTCGACAAGAATTTGGGGTTCAGAATCATTTACCGCTCAAAATAGAAAGAAAGATGAGAATCGCAGTCTGACACACCTAATCAGTCCTACTTACTGTCTCGAAACAAAAGAGAAAAACAAAACCGAAGAATTAATAATCCATGGCTTAACTACTCAAATCTCGAGCTCCAAGTCATTGCATTATGACCCTGGGTGGGAAGAATTAAAACAAATTTTAGTGGAGAACGAAAAGCCTTACTTTTGTTGGTTCGACTTTTTTGTTCTTTAATTTGCAGGTCAAGCATTCGGACTTCGTCTTCTAGACCCCTAATTCGAGAATATCGCACCCGATCAATTTCGCAACAGCAACTTCAAGTGTGCGGTCTGAGAATCTAGAAGCTACACCTTTCTATTTGGGACTCCAAGTAAACCAAGACATCCGCTTTTACAATAGATCTCTCCATGCACCTGCTCGAGCTTTAGGGTGAACAGTATCGTCCTTTTTCTTGGGTTCTTCAAGTTACAACATTAACTGTTGGCTAATTCGTACTGTGAAGGACCCCCCAGAGGAGAAACCTAGCATTCTACTGTTTTTCTTTCCTCTAGGCTTTAATACTTCTTGGACGCCTTATAGATACCTTGCGGATGAAGACCTCAAACTTGGCTTCAGGCCGCTCTTGGAGGACCTTCATATATCCCAACCCCTACAGAGTTTGTGATGAGGCCAGAATGGCCGGTAGTCGTGCAGGCCGTCTTGCTGAAATTCGAATCAAAAGAGGTTTTACGAAAAAGAGGTCCTCTAGTGGTTGATCTGACTGACTTTTGATTTGATAAGCGCACTATGGTCCTCCATACTTAAGATAGTACTATGTCACCTTCGATAGAACACTAGGTCATCGAGCAGACCTCTATACTACTCCTTTCCCATGCAGTCAATTGATGTAGGCATTGTCTGCTCTTAGTCCCACAACCTGCGTTCTTCAGCAAGCTCGAGCTCTACTTCATATTTGATGGAGTGAAAGACATCAGCAATGCCATTCAAACAAATTCTACCATGGACAGAATCAGGAGCGCCATCCTTCCAGAAATTGTTTGCAATGTCTCTCTTGCTATCACCGTGAGGAGTTCTCTCTTTCAGTTGAATTTTTGACCAGACCAAAACACAGGATCAAGAGGTATTTTCGTAAACCTAGTTATTCTACAATTTTGTAGTGATTACATTACTTAAATGGCGTTACAATTGGCGGGTTTTAATGTGCTTAGGTTTTCTAGCATACGTTTCAATGGGGGTTTCTACTAGTGCTCCAGTTGATCCCAGTTCTGTATTAAACCTAGGTTGCACAAAAAGGTTCCTGTTGTCCACAGCGGTTGTACAACAGCACCGGAGCAAGGCAAATCTTGTCTTGAGCGTTAAACACTTCGATTGTACAGCATTCGCATTAGGTCTGGGCTTGCCAGCTCTAAATCCTGCTTATGGCCCTCTCGACCAAGCTGGCTGTGCACAAGGAACCAACGAATTCGTCAAGGAATATAACGAACTCCTGCTGGTGGAGATTCGGTCGTTGCGGGCTCAGCTTTTGGAAGCAACCATTGTGTATGCTGACACCTTCTCCATAATATACGATGTTGTCAGCAATCCTTCAAAATAAGGTTAGATGTTCTGCACCTCTACACTTGACCCACTCTATTGACACACCCTCGGGGGGACAGATGAACTTCTAATTGCACTGACATGTGTTCACTACTTGACAAGTGGAAGATTTCCAATCAGATGTGTCCACAATTGAAGTTGACAGATTATATGGATATACAGAGAATATGCAATTACAGCGTGTGTCATTGAAGTGGGTCGAGTGTAATCCTCTTTTGCTCTCGAAACAACAGAAGACAAGAACCACAAGAAGTCCATGGATTCAGGATGTACCCGAAGTAACTGGAAATTGTTGGATTTGGTGCTGCAGGATTCAGTGAGGGAATTGAAGCCTGTTGTGGGGCAGGAGGTTCACCTTACAACTTCAACGAGTCATCGGGAGAGTGTGAATCCGGAGCTGCAACTATGCTCCAATCCCTCCCAGTATGTAATTTGGGATGGGATCCATTACACCAAGCCCGTGAACAAGCTCGTGGCCACAACCATCCTGCAAGGCAAGTTCGTCGACCCAACTGGGTTCAAGTTCAACAGTCTATGTGATCTGGACTTCGGCAATTTCAACGACACCAAGGGGAGTTGAAGCGGAGAACAATAGTTGAAACATGAGAAACAAACAACATATGGAGCAGGTAAGAAGTCCGTCGGTGAGAAGTAATACGGAGTACTTGATTTGATTATTTGCAAGAGCTATGCATAAACTGCACCATTGCAGCTATTCACGAAATCCGAAAATATCCGTACAACCAAACACTGAGGCACAAAAAACGTTTTCAACTGAGTCCTTTTCTCAATATACACGATTCTAGTAATTTCCATACTCGTGTGATAACGCCACTCGCTGCAGCACTAAGTGCACCTTCGGCAGCCGCCCTCCTTTCGTCCAGACTGGTCTCGTCAGTGAGGAATTTGCGCAAAGTGTCAGCCAACCCCTCCTCATCAACCTGTGTAGCAATCGTAGCAGTCATTATGCATTGTTGCATACAAACAGAAGTGTAATGCCTCTATTCTCCTAAATATTGCTGTTGACGAACTCGAGAATTCAAACTAATATACGCTTACTTGTTGCACAGATAGGGGTGACATTTTTTGCATTTCCCGTGCCATCTCTTGAAAGTGACCAATGTGATATCCTGCATGACATTTGGAAATCATAAGTAGCTGCAAAAGTATCTTCCTTTTTTATATATTCAGCATTTTTTGAGTAATCGGCCAGCTACCGTTTCCATTCTTATGGTTCTTGTGCACTCAGTGTAAAAAGTGGTGTTAGCGACGTGAATCTAGTCTGAAGGTTCACCTGAATTTTGCACCAACACTCTGGCTAACACCGTTTATGATACCAAGTGTGAACGGACCCTCGGTACCAGAAAGGATGTGCATTAATATAGGCTATAAAGATCTCAATCGAACAATTCGATTAGAATATAAGGAAACTGAAGCTTTCATGGAAGACATTAGTTGTGTACCTGTCAGGACAACACAGCCTGCAGCAGCAGCTTCCGCAATATTGTGGCCCGCTAAACCTTGAACAAGAGAGCCTCCCACAAACGCGATTGGCACCATTGCATAAAATTGGTTGAGTTCACCTGATATGGCACTTTAGATGGGAGGTGAATGAAACAGGCAAGAAAAAGCGACTCAAGACTGTTAAAATTAGATCGTTTCAAGGACTTTTTGACGACATCATGAAGAAAATTCTCTCTATATTTCGTGGGAGGTCTCCCTATGGTCTCAGAGATCATACGGAGGCCTCCACGTGATCACTGTAACCACGGCCCATGGATCATGGAGAAGATTTTCCTTCCGAAAGTTCCTGAAACAATCTAAGTTTACTGAAAACCTTGTTGGTTATGCTAGTACCAAATTTAAACACAACACTTGCATCAGACAATAAAATGCCTTGATTGACAAAAGAAGAGAAAACATCAAGGTAACGTCTATTCTTAATCTGCATATTGTCTAGGAACGAACCTAATGTATCAGCCATATAAACGTCGATGTTTCTCGATATTTGATGACCTTTGGATCGTACAGCAACTCTAAAGCCTTGCTGTTGGAAACGCTGCTCCAAACATTCAGGGACACCACTTCGTTTAGTCAGTTAAAACTTGAAATACAAGCCTGTTGTCAATTACTCTAAGGAATGTACTGCTTATGTACACTCAAGGCGAACTCACAGTCATTATGATTTGTCCGCGGCTGGGCTGCCTGGGGACAATAATGGTCAGCAGATGTGGAACCCAATTCTTCAGCTCTTTGTGGATTCTGATAATTCCTGCGAGCATCCCACAAACACTTTCCAATGATCATGTCAGCAAGAAAAAGTAGAAGTATACATAGAGGTATATGCAAGAATGAATATCTAACGTTCAAGTGCATTATTTATATGGGAAGAAAGGAGAGTGTTCTTATACAATATTGGAGTATATATAAGTTTCGTCTGTAAAGTAACGGAGTTACCATTTTCTTCTTCAGCGTGAGTCGACGCAGCGAGCCAAACTTTACGATCAACTAGGGCTGCCTCAATATCAACCATTCCAAAGACAGGATTCTTCTGGGCATCCCCTACCGCAGAAGCTGGAAGTTCAAGACAATGGAATCAGAGCAACGAGAAGCAACTCAAGTCGAGTATCCATATTGTATGCATCCTATTGAAAGACAAATGTTGAGTAGTTGAGTTTCACCCTCCCAATCATCTTACAACCTTTGTTCCTCATGTTGTGCAATTCCAATGGTAAACTTGCTGAACGATTCGAGTTCGTAGAAACTCTATTCGTCTATTGTACTACTAAAATCTCCATTGAATCATCAAATAAATTTATTTTAAAATGTGCAAGCGGAAATGCAAAACAAAAGGTGAGATGAACTGATTTTCATCTTCCTATTTCCATCTTTTATTGTGTAACACCATCGCTTGATTTGATCTGACTTCATAAGGGTGTAGTTGGATTAGTGAGGTACGGTATTCTCCACTGATTTATCAATTACACTCAGTAATAAGAGTTCAAATTGTAAAGAAGGTGTAACAAAAGATGTAAAGAATGGGTGAGACTTACCCATTATCTCTAATATCGCGGATAATATTTCCATTTCAGAACGAGCTCAATGTGTGGGAGAAAGAATTATGTTGAAGTAACTCACCGTACTTCAAGTTCCCCGCGAAGTGAATGACAGAGGGAGAGGCTCCTAAGATCTGGTAACGTATAGCCTCTTTGGTGCTCTGGTTGCCCAACCCGATGAAGAGATCAGTACCGGTAATCTTACTAAACATGAACTCCATGCCTAGGAAAGCTAATTAAAGCGTTGTATACCAACAGTCAGTAGAGTGTGAAGATTATTCGCCAACAGTATGACAGTTCCTAGTCAAGCGCAAAACTGTGCGTGGTGCATAGGTAGATCTTTCAACATCGCAACTGCATGAGCATTCCCCATGGCACATGATGCATAACAGGCACGGTTGCTCTTAAACAACCTCAACAAGATAATCCTCACCTTAATTCATGAGGTCTTTCTATGGTTACAATGATCATATGGAGGTCTCCCCAAATACCATAGGGAGGCGTTCAACAATCTTTGTAATCATACGGATACCACTACACGAATCACGGAGAAGATTCTCTTTATGATCCCATCAAAAGTTCTTTAAACAGTCTGATTTTATAGAAAATCTTGTTTCTTGCAAGAGATTGCTTTGACAGATAGCTGGAAAGAACACTACCAGCGGAGCTACGAGTGAGAACCGTGCTAGCATGGCAGCAACAAGTGGTTGCAAAGGTGGTGCTGACCATCGCTCAAACGACTTGAATGACATACGTGCATTGAGGAGTGCCAACGGGATCTGCATCGACATAGTACATCCAAAAATTTAGAAAGAGGCACCGAAAATAAAATATCAACGAACTCCTGAGTAACCGTCTACCATCCTTGACATTGGTTGCAAAATCAAGGATCTTAAACCCCTAAAGGGCCAAAGAATAATGGCTTGAAAATCACCAGATCGATTGATAATGTTATGAAAAAACAATCCCAAAAGGGTCAAACATTACATCACGAGAATCACTGAAAAACACTACATGTGTTGGTCAGAAAACAAGTAAAAATTGTACCAAAGAAAGTTCCCATTAGACCTAATCAAAGTGGAAAAAAAAATATAAGGCCTACTTTGTCCTTCAGAGGTTAATCTCATCATGTCACTTTTAAATAGGGGCACAAAATGTGATGCGTGTAACTATTCTTCAGTGTTTATACTAGCCTGATGTTGAAAATCTGGGATTGAAAGCGTATTCAAGACGTACACCCTTGAGAGCAGCCTTGAAAATGAGAGTTGGCCACAATTCACTCTCCATGAAAATAGCAGCTTCTGGAGTCCAATGCAGCAAGAATCTGTCGACAGCCATTGGTGTATCTACTGGTGCAAACTGCACAACCAACATGAAGTGCAACGAATGTGTTAGTGTCTCCGTTCAGTATCTGCAAAAAGAAAAGAAAACAAGAGGGAAAAACGCCCTTCAAGAAATCACGGTGGCATTGCCTTCCTGTTCAACTATAGCGCAACCCATAGATCCACAACGTCAGCAGAAAGGCACATTCCCAGACAGCGATCTCTTTGCCAAGGAAAGCACTTGCAAGAAACAATTCTGAAGTCATCACATTATTCCAGAAGAAAATAAATTATGTAAAGAATTCAAACAATCGACTTGCACAGTATTGAGATGACAGAAAAGTCACCTGCAATATCACTTCCGGTGGAAGGCGCTGCTCCAAAACCGAGCTGCGCGCAAAAGACTGTAAGAGACTTAATAAACATCGTTCCAGCAAACTAGGTAACATTCTATAGTATAGAGCTTGCACACTTTCCAGCGTAGCACAAAATAAATTTGAAGTACTATAACATCGAAGAACTTCCCCACTTGAGAAGCAATTTATGTGAGGCATGCAATCACTACCATATGAGCACACATGCAAAGATGTGAACCAAGCATTAGATGAAAGGAAATAGATAGTTCTAACGTGAAGACACTTGCCTTTGCAAAAACAACATGAGCTCAATCTGGATTCCTTTCCTGGGATCACTATTCACGGATTCCAAGGGTGAATTACATGGATTCTCAAGAATGTTTATGGATGCAATACACTATCCCAGTTTTCGGTCCTTTCTTTATTTCAAGCTTGAAATGGTTGAAACATGAAATACCATTCTCATGATAAAATCACGGGCCTGTACTGCGGAGGGGAGGGACAACCTCACTTGCAGCCTTAGAAAAGAAAGCATGTTCAGGAGTTGCATTGCATTGTTGCACTTACTGAGCAGCGGCAGTGGAGGTTGTCATTAGAATGGTGATGAGCGGTCGCGCTTCCCGACAACGCAAGATGACAGGAATTGCCGAAATTCCTTCTCCTGCAATTCAAACCAACACTTTGCCTTCAATCTCTAAAGGACCAAGGTTTCATCCTTTTGAAGTGACAAATGCAATTGGTCATATTGTGAAAAATACAATTCAGACGGGGCCAAATTTTATATCAATGAAGAAAATTGCAAGTTTTAGTACGAAAATAAACAAAATCGCACAAAAGAAAGTCTCCATAGGATTTACTCCAAACTGCGAAAAGTTGACCCGAATCACAATTTGGGCCTTTTGGTACTACTTCAGGGGTTGACAGCAGATCACAGTTAGATGCAGAAAATGCAGGGTTTAGGGTTTAAACTTCTCGATCCGCATTGTCACATTGGGGATCCAAAACATACCCACAGAGACGGCGTGAAACCAAATGAGCAAACCAGATGGGCGCTCCCGTGATGGATATCCCATGCGCTCCCGCCAGCGCCAGTACTGCTCCCCGCCTTGCCAACGACGGAACTGCAAATTGAGAATCAGCAACGGCGAGATAGACTTCATCATGCCGGAGTACAACACCCTCGCCCATCCTCCGGGCGTGTCATCCATCGCCATTGCCATCGCCATCGCCACACAATGCACAACAACTCTGCAGAAATCTAAAGCAAAATTTGAAATGGCCGGGTTCTTCCAGCTCCAAGTCTCTGCTGCCCGTGTCTTGTGACCAACGGTCGGCGCACGCAGGGGATAGACAGTTGAATTGGCAGCGACCAACTTCCAACCACTTTCTGTCTTCCACAATGCAAGAACATCCTCTCCTTTGCCAGTTGCAAGCTCCAATATATAATTTCCTCAATTGCTGTCTCTTCTGCAATTCGGTTTTGGGGATTAACGAATTTTGGGGATTTTGAACTTTGATTAGTTTGCTGAAACTGTTTCTCTATGATTCAATTTCCGGCATTCCAAGCATTTGTACGAAAGGAATTGAATTCCGAAAGGGGTTTAAAGGGGCATTAGAAGGGATTCATTCCAAGCTCAACACTCAAATTGCTAGTGCTGGTCGCTGGTAGTGGCCAGTTGCGTGTATTTGTGGTGGTTCGGGTGCCATCTTGCTTGGCTTATGGAGGAGTAATTAGGGTTTTCGTTTTCTGTTGGGACTTGAGTTTGTGGTACGCGTGCAGCAGGAGACTTAATTTTGATGAGACTCGATGATGTGAGAGGCCTGATGGCCTGACAATGTTGAGCTGTAAAGTCAAGACCTAGAGTCGGTTTTTTTGCTACCGGTTTTGGGCCTTTTGCTCATGGAGGTATGGTATTTGATGACCTAATTTACCCCGCAGTAGTCACACTAAAGTGTGTTGCATTTTGACTTTTGTAACTGCCACAAATGCTGTTTCAAAACCAGAGTTTGTTATTGCTCAATATCTTTGCAGTAATCCTAAAATATTCTTGAAAGGTGCTTCAAATACCATGAGCCCATCTCCTCAGGGAGGATCGGGTATTCAAGCTCCTCAGATCCTGTGGCATCTTTCTTCTTTCCACACATTTCTCTACATCATGAGTTTGAGAATGTTGAAGGAAAACCTTGTCAGTAATCACCTTATACACGTGGACCTCTTTATCATAGCCTTCTCTACAATGACACTTTTAAATCTTCTCCTCACTTGCCTCAGTATCATCGACAGTAGCATACTCATCATACATTCAAACTAGGATAGTTATTATTTGGGGAGTCCAGGGAGTCAGTGTGTAGCTCTGACAATAGCTGCCAGATTGACATTTGTGAGAAAGTAGAAGTAGCATGTTACTGCACGGCATTCTTAGTTATATTGATTGAATACAAATCATACCCTGTTTTTTATATGTTGTTAGATGAACAGCCAAATGGATGCACTCATATAATAGCTTAAGGATGTCATGATCTCCCCATTGCGGTGAAAGCAGTGGAACTTTAGAGCTCACTCTTTCTGATTTGTAGAAAGGTTACGTTACAGTAGTTTCCATGGACTTAAGGCGTCTGTCTTGCTCGCTTTGAGACACTCTATTGGTTTTTGAATGACGTGGTTGGCCAGATCCTGTCGGAGATTGATATACTGGGATCAAAGTTGGGCGGTGACAATAGAAGTAGCAAACATCCCGAAGTGAAAACTCTTGATACTATTCGAGGCAAGGAAATTAGCTTGTTCATATCTTAGCAAACAACCTAATTCATGTATCTGGAATTTTGTTGACGTTCTGTTATCTTCATATCACTCTAACGAGGTTGACTTGTCCTTGGCTTAAAATCAGAGACTGGCTAATATGCCCAGGGCACTTATACCTAGATTTGCAAGCTTACCTCAACTTTACCTAAGTAGAGGTAAAGAGACTCTAATAGTATTTGTGAAGAATGTGAAACGCATGTTTTCCAAGCTCTTTTGTGCCTTGATTTTTTTGTTCGTGACTTCTCTTTTATGGGACAGATATTGAGAAGGGATTGCAGGAGAATCTCCAAGAGTACATGAGTTTTCTCCAAGTGTTGATGAAGGACAACTCCAGGAGAGGAGCCACGGCCGAGTGGGTGCACAAAGACGAGGCAGATCGTTGTCAAGAGCTGGAGGTGATCCATGCCACAAGGCCTAGAACAGCTCCACCCATCCATGAGCACCTGCAATTAGCCCAGCGCGTTTCCTACGAGTTTGACCAAAGCACAGTCGCATCGGACAGTAGCTGTGAAAACGGAGAAGTAAAGAAACCTCGTTTCCAGACCGTTGTCTCTGAGGTGGATTTGGAATGGAACCCGGTGAAGCCCAAGACGGCACCTCCAAAAGGTTACTTGCACCATGACTGCTGTGGGAAGAAGAACGAGCCAAGGAATTTTTTGCAAGGGCTCAATGGCCGCATCAAAACGTGGTCCACAGAGTCAATAAGCGAGTCCCACACCCCGAAGTCTGTTCTTTCGTCCGCACCCACCCACAGAGCTCAAATTGACAAAGTAAGCGACACCTGTTTGGCCCTATGAGCTTTCTCACTTCTGAGAGGATCAGGTGGGGACTTTCTTTCTTCAACTTTGCTGTCATTTAACCAACATATGCGGTACTCTTCATCGATTCTGTTGACACAAAATTTGACTTTCCCTGAATTCTGTTAGTCTCACACTATGATCAAATTGGTCTTTCAAACCAATGAAATCTTGGGTCTGTAGGGATTAAAGAAAATGTATGATAGAAGGTATAGTGGAGATGCCTTACTAATTTTGATTGGAATGATGTGCAGGTGAGTGTGTGTGCGAGGATGAGACCATTCAACGAACATGAAAAAGTTTGTCCGCTCAAACAGGTCATTTTAACTTCTTCACACAAGCATAAGCATGATTCTGCCACTCAGTGAGTATCTTGTTGTCTTATAGTTAGTTATGTTATATTTTTAATTGCAATTTTTTGAATGTATGGTAGACATGCTGTTTTGACTGCACATTCTAGTCGCTTGGCATATTCAAATTCTTTTTATATGATTTGAAGCTTCCTACAACTAATGCTGATTGAGTCTTAAAACTTCAACAAAACGAAAAGATTCACTAGTCATCTATATAATGATATATAATGTATTTAGTTATGAATATCTAAAATTCCATTAAATGCAACTTTTCCCTTCACTACACATCCACCCCGCGTAGTTGTTTTCATTTTCCTAGACAATGAAAGTTTATCATACAAGAACTGTCTTGCAATTCTACACTTGGTGATAATTTGGATAGTGTTTACAGAGAGGGAACCGACTTTCATATGATGTGATTCTTGCAATTGTTTTGTGCAGTTAGTGTCCTGAAGGATGCAGTCAATGGCATCTCTACGCTATCCTACAGTCTTTGACGTTAGTAACACGGCTTAAATATGAAAAAATATCTCCAGTGACTTATTGTCAGGGAGCGGTTCAAACTGAATTGAAGGATTTGTCTTTTTCCACATTGATAAAACGATGTTACTTTCTTTGCAGGTTTTGTGCTCTCAAAAGGACAAGGTAATTGTGAAGGATTACAATTATCTCCGGCAAGGCACCATGAAGACGAAGGTGGAGACGCTTCAATTTGACGTGGACTACGTGTTGGACGATAGCTTTCTGCCTCGCGGGAATCGACAGCGAAAGGAGGAGTCTCAGAAACGGATGTTTGAAACTCTTGGTCTACCTTGCATTGAGTATGCCCTGGATGGTTACAATACTACGGTAAATGCATACTCCTAATTCCACCGAATTCACGACTGTCAAATGTTTTTTGATGCTTTCCTGCTGTAAGCATTGGTCGATAATCCTGGCAATTACACGTTGTAAAATCAACCCATTCAATTGTGGCTAACAATTGTGAGTTATATGTAGATCATGGCGTATGGACAAATGGGTTCTGGCAAGACGTATACCATGATGGGCGATCGTACTCTTTGCGGCAGAGGCCTTGTGAGTTGCAGCTCTTGGAATATCTAAATTGGATGCTTTGATGTTTGTTCAGATTCTTAACCCCTCACCGCCCAAGGGGACCAAAAGTGTCCTCACAGAGTATAAAGTCATATTCAAAGTGTTGTAACTTTTGCATCCAAGGTCCGAATTCAATAAAACTTGTTGGAAAAGTTGCGCTCTCTCTTTTAGTTTATGTGATCAAATTTTCAGATCAATACAAGCTGTATTGATTTCTTGAAAGTCAGTCGAAGTTCACAGGTTCAATTTGAGTCCACCAAATTGTATTTCATGGCTGAAACTTCGGGGGATTGTATCTCCTTCATCCAATGTTTGTTTTCAATCAAATTTGTTGAATTATGTTTCCCTTGAAGTTTAGTTACTGTGGTATAATTTCCATGTAAATCCAAGTTGTTTTCAATGTTTGGGAGCAATTCAAAGTTCAAAATCCCAACATTTTTGGATTACAGTGAACTTCGGCGGCTTGTTTCTTCTCTATACAATGTTCGTTTTCAATAAATGTTTTTGGGAAAGTTGCGCATACTAGTCTAGCTCGTGTGGCTAAAATTTCATATCAATCCAAGAAGTTATGAGGGACTGAGAAGCATTTTAGTAGAAGGAGGTTCGGCCTTAGATGTGTTTTTAGCAACTTTTCTTGCCTATTTTTTGACATTTGCAAGCCATTTTGCAAACACATTGAGTCAATTTTTTGATATTTTTTTACTTCAATGTGTTTGTATGCTGGTTTTGAATCACTTTATAGTTTCAAGTTTTTTCATTTGAGTAAGTTTAGAAATTGAATTTCACCTCCAAATGTGTTGCTAGGAAAATTTCAGCATCTTTTTTCAACACTAAAACATTATAATCTTTCAATCTATACGGTCAAATGACTCCAAATTTGATTCACATCATCTTCAACATTTTCACTACAAGATTGTACTGTTAAGATCTTTCTAACTTAGTGACATTTACATCTATATTGCTTCAAAAGCACTGATGTTTTGGAACCCAAAACGGCCTTGGGCGGTGAGGGGTTAACGTTCACGAAATCTATTGATGTATGAAGGACGTCGGTGCTTGTGTCTTTATGGATGTTTCCAAACTAAGTCACAGCTTGGATTTAGGTTAAGAAAACCAATAAGCAGATATTTTCACTTAGCGCTGAATTCCTTTGTGTTGTTCCACCTATATTTATAAACTGGATGATTACACAGGTGCCAAGGATTGCGCATGAATTGATGCATCGTGCTCACGAGGATCGAATGAATGGCATCGTTTTTTCCATTCAGGTGCAATATGGTTTTAGGCGATAGAATTACTTGCTTAGTTGATATATCTTTGTTCTATTCTCTGAGATAATTTTTCAATATGCTTTATTTGCCTCTTCCTGACCCACTTTTTGTCATAACAGAAGAATTAAACCCTGTTATTTTGGTCTGTCTGCTTATTGTCTTCTTGACTAGGGTATATCAAGTGTTTAAGACTATGTGTAAGAGTAGCTCTCTCTAGTGTGATTGTAGTTGAGAGCTGCACGGAAAAATTACAAATTAAGTTTGGATGATAAGTAAAAGTTTTGGTACACACAGGTGAGCTACCTTGAAATCTACCAAGGGAAGGTACGGGACCTCTTGGCTGACAAGAAACTGGATCACACCCGGGATCACAACAATGAAGAATATCCAGTGAGTATGCAGGTGGAGTCGCTATCAACAGATGGAACGGGTTCAAGCTTCTCCTTTCAGGGGCCTGTCAAGAAGGACTATTTTCAAGTTCGGGAGCAGACAGTAACAGGTACACGATGTCATTCACCAGAATATAATTATGTGGGTACCATTAGACCTTGGCATTTATATTGCAACTATCCTTCCTTTTCGAAGTTTTAGTGGAAAATTAAGATTAATCCGCGTTACCAATATCAAATATCACTTGGAGACTGGACTCAAGAGATCCAATTCTATTTATTGACAGGGTCATATGTTGAAGATCTGATTTGGAAGGATGTGACGACATCTGGTGAGATGGAAACATTAGTGAAACAAGGAGCAGCAAATAGGACATTTGGGACGACGAACACACACAGGTTGTCCAGTCGTGGTCACACGCTCTTCACCATCAAGCTTATAAGGGTATAATTCGACCTTTTTTCTTACCTTTTTCAGAGGATCTAGAGCTTACTATTAGAGAGTTTTCAAAATCTCTTCAGAAATAATATGCCAGAGGATTCATGTATAGAGAAATTTATGAGGGTGCTGGGTTGACCAGATGCATATAAATGACAAGACAATGGGCACCAGCGTGAGCCATATTAACTTGGTGGATCTTGCAGGCTAGACTCCTATCTCATGTGCAACTCTCATTGATTCCTACTTCACTCCCATTGTCCAATTGGAGAATGTTCAGTAATAGTTGTACAGATAGTGTATATATCCTCTAACTTCTACTGGATCATCACTCGCACAGTAAGCCTTTCACAAACGAAACTTGAATACTGCATATAGTTTTCAAGTTTGCATTTATGTCTTTTAAGTTTGCTTTGTCAATGAACAGTAAGATGACAGCACTTTGACAGACTTGCAGGCATAAGCCTTCGGTCTTACTTTGATGTTACTCATGGTATTAAGTGCATTGTCTAATGCTTTGCTAATGCGAATGCTTTGGCACGGTGGAGCTTGGCAGGCAGTGAGAAGATGGCCATGTGCCAGAAGCCCTTAGCTGAAAGAACCTATGAATCCAAATACATCAACCGCTCACTCGCGCAGCTCAACGAGGTTTGTTGTCTCTACTCAAGGGAAGAGACTATGCGATGGTTAAAAATGTAGAAACTTCTCGTGCCCAATGAAAGTACGACATGGATTTTTTAGAAATAATAGCATGTTGGCCCCCTAGTTCCAAAGGACGAAATTCTAATTTCTGATGTAATTTTGACATTTGGTTATAGGAATAATAGCATTCTACAATTGCCGAATGCGGTGTTTTAATTTTTCAAACAATGAGGATTATACTAAGGACTATACAAAAAGAAACATAGAAATCACACATTTCTGCTTGGGGTAGCCACTTGTGATTAACTGCTTGAGTTCATTCTTTCTGCTATTTTCTCCATGTGAATACTTCAATATGCGGGTAGTATGTTCTGTATGAATTTTACTTTTTTGTGGTTTCGTGGTGTCACTGAATATGGATGATTGTCATGGAGCTACTGATGCAGGTATTCACGAGTCTGAGTTCCGGCAGGTCGAATGGAAAGTTTGTGTCGTACCGAAGCTCCTCTTTGATTTGGCTCCTGCGAGAGTCTCTGTGTGGGAGCAGCAAGACTTTCTTGGTGGCCAACTTTTCTCCCGCTGAGCAGGTGAGTCTTTAATTTCTTCTCTCATACCGTCAAGAAAAGAAGAATTGTGCATTCTTGAATTCTGATGCTCAGAGTGGATTGCCTCTGACAATGGGGATATCATTCCTAAAGAACCAGAAGTTCAGATTGGTTCTCATGTTTTTCTTAGCTGCTTTGGGGACGAGTCACGTGGGGACTATCTGAGGTCTAATTTTTCTTTCTGTTGTTGACAACACACATGCACTGTTCTTCATTAGTTCTCGTGATACAAAATTTGACCCCAAATTGAGTTTTATATATTTTCACAAAATGATCAATTGAACCCTTGGTCCTTGAGGCAGGGCATCATTCTATATATCATGGCGTTCTGTTGTGCAGGATTTCCAAGAGAGCGTCCACACACTACGATGTGCGGCGAAAGCCAAGCGCATTCATGGTCCTTCGAATCAGGATCCAGTTGTGAAGAAGCAGATGTTGATGAAAGTGAATGAAGAGATACGCACACTGCAATATCTCATTGCAGGCTTGACGAAGAAAACGACGCTGCAGACGTCCACTGAGATCATTAGGCATGTGACGAAACCCCCCAACGGGGCAGAAGAGCAGCTCTCTCCGTGTAGCCACGTCGATGCCATGAGAAGCTCGCAGCTTGAGTCGAATGGAGCACAGGTCTCGCCGTTCTTCGCAGACTATTGAAACATTCCTAATCTTTTATATACATTATTATGTTCACGATTATTATCAGTACATTAGACAATTTCAAGACCTTTTAGAGAACATCATAGAGAGCCTAATCTTTCCATGCTTTATGGGAATATCTCACTCTGATCATACTGAACATACCGGTGTTGCCTCTTGTACTGTAAATCCATGCTGTACACCGTGTGCATGAATATTGCTTCTGTATGCTTCCTATTTGACATTGTCACTTCCAAAGAAAATTACATTTTGTTCGTGTACGTCATGAGGACTGCTGCAGCAAATCTCTTATGTGCTATGATGTGACCTGCAGCAACGAAGACCTTCACAGCCTCAAGAACCAAAGTCAGGCAGGAGGTCACTGAATGACAAAGAAAGATTGCAGAATGCAAATAAACGATTCTTGGTCACCTTTAAGGAGAATTCTTCTGTGTTCACCCACTGAAGGAACACGGGTTGGATTTGGTGTTTTGAACGGGAAGAAATATGATGTTGCTCATTCTGTACTGTTTGCATCAATTTAGTTTATATTCATGCAATCAATGGGTCCATTTGGTTTATGGGTAATTGTCAGCTGTTGGAAATTGTCAGCTGCACGAGTTTTCTAGTTGAATTAAGGCAGGGACACCCAAAACCAACACTTTTTCTACTATGGACAGTTTCTATTATTGTTAGGCTTGTGAAATTTCTATTTTTTTCATTGGAAAGTGATAGGAGATTTCAATGCACCAAGCGGAACACATCATTTGGAATTGTATGAAGAACTTATGAAGGATAAAAGTTTGTTTGGTAGATGTTTTAAAACCATTTCTTTAAGAATAGGTATATATTGATTTTGGAGATGTATACAGCATGAGCATCTCACAAGGTGATTTTGGGGGAGCCTACCTTTATCCCAACTAAAGATGTTGGAAATTGGAGCATAACATGAAACACTTTTGCAGATTTAGTCCTTGAGCTTCATTCAATTCACAAGTAGATGACTTATCCATGAAGTAAAATGACTTATATATTTCAACATTTATTTCTGAGTTTGTGCTAGTAAGTCATTTTTGTCATGTACCCAAGGTC
This sequence comes from Pseudoscleropodium purum, assembly GCA_963969395.1. Lineage (NCBI taxonomy): Eukaryota > Viridiplantae > Streptophyta > Bryopsida > Hypnales > Brachytheciaceae > Pseudoscleropodium > Pseudoscleropodium purum. The sequence goes on from OZ017795.1 coordinate 25,842,280, forward strand.
ATATAACATGTTTGCCATTATGCAAACTTAAAACTCCCAAAGGGTTTTTAAATAGTTAACTAAATACAATCAATTAAGAGTGTCAAGGACTAAACAATTATGAGATTTCTTTTGAGGTAAATACCCAATTTGACTTGAATGTGCCTAACTAAATGAGAATTCTTTTGCAAGAATTATAAATTGTAGACAATACATATACTACTTATTTTCTAAAAAACATGAGCCTAGAAATGTCCAAGTCCCTTTTCTAGCTTTTTAGAATATATTATCTAAGCAAAACCGATCAAATTATTATAAGTTTGAACAACTTCTTTTTGGAATGTAACCATTGGATGTGAAATATTAGGCATATTAAGGATATACTAAATGGGAAAGGAAAATAACTAATATCACATATGAATTGGAGGATTGTGTTTTTTATCACATAAAGGATGGAAGTATGAAAATAACTTGAAGTCTTTCAATCTTCTATTTATAGATCAACCAGAAATTATAGTTAATATTATGAAGTTAATAAAAATAGTATCTATAAATACATCAATTTATTCCATTTTAAAATCAGCCCTATAAGATTTTTTTTAATGAATTCCAAAGGTGAATTGTTCATCTATATCTTATGTATTTGTGGCTCATCTATTAAAACATAATTGGTAGTTTCAAAGTTTTGATGAGATCAAAATGTATTACCTTGGCAATGTAGATTTTCACACTTAAATTATATTGCAAGGATAGATTCTTGTTCAAGAATGAACACATTTTGTTTGTTCTAACCAAATTAAATTTGATGTGTGTTTAATGTGTCTTTAATTCAATAAATATGTTAACAAACAAATTGGTATGAGATAAATAGCATATATTTTTGTGTACATAGCTATGTTTTCACCTTTATTATTATGTATTGTTTTCAATCAATTAAATTTAATAATATAAATACATGAATTTTATATTGAAGATATTGAATTCCATACATTTTTTTTTATAGTAAATAGAACTTTGAAATACTGGTACTATGTGTACATGTAGTGACTACAATAAATATTACACAATTGATTGTAATAATTATTATATTTTGTTCAATGTATAAACAATGCACACAAAGAAAATATTTAAATTTCATATTGCCATCTCATCCCTCATCTCATACAATTTCCATTAAACCAAAAATTAAAAAGAATAAGGAATGTTGTGCTACTCTTTATGATATAAAAAGAATAAAAAGAATGTAGCATATTTTTAGAATGCCCTAACTTATTTTGCATATGATACATACATTAGGTAACTACATCTAAAACTTTCACCTTCTTATAATTGACATCTATAGATTCTTGCCTAAAATGTACTTTCACTACTCATGAGAGTTAAGTGTTGATTTTACAAACATCTATTAGTTTCAACACTTTGAGAATTAATAGTTTATCCATATAGAGTTTTCAAAAATGCATTTAGAAAATAATCTAGAATCTTCTTTTGACTATCAACAAGATCCTACAAAAATAATTTAATATAGTAATGAAATATGATTTCATTACTTATTCTTTTGATTTTAGGTATACTTATGTTTATATACCATGGACAAATGAAAACATATCCATTGCACAAAAAACAATAAGAGCAAGAGAGATGATTAACCCCTAAATGCCTAAGCCTTTCCAAGTGTAAATTTTTCCTATAAAAATAGAATAGGGTTGCATTTCCTATAAACATGAGAACATGAACATTTGGTTTTCCAATAAAAAAGTTGTATTCAACAATTACAAGGTGGATTATCTCCAATGAAGCAAATTGTATTTTTTCAAAATTTAACCATGTAGATGTTTAAAGAGCTTGTTTATTAGAGAATATACTAATTTTGAGTGTGAAATTGCACAAGAGTTGTGAAATTATAGTAAGAAAACTATATATATTTTATTTTTAGTATATTACACCATCCCACAATATTTTGGAGCAATTTGCAAATAAGAGTTTTTTGGGATTAGAGGTAAGATGAACAACTAAAAATTGTGTTAGCACACTAAAATGCACTTCCAAAAACCTTAAATTCAAATGAAAGAGCTATCAAATTCATTATACAATCCACCTTGTGATTCTTAAAATGCAATTTTTATATATATATAAATTGTAAATAACTCCAAATCGACACTTGCATGTTTCAATTTTCAAAATTTTTAAATCATGAAAATATTGTACACTTTTTGTTGGGACCATTTTTAAAGCCAATGGATTTAAGTAGGATTCCTTAGATCTCAAATAAAGTGAAATTGGCAAACTTTGCTCAAAGTTAGGAAATGAAGTACAATTAGCAAGCTTAACCCTTCAACTAATGCATATATATGCCTTTGAAGGCCTCCCCCAAATCAAATATTTACCTTTTTTAGTAAAAAATAAAAGTTTTCAATAGTTAACCTTCAAAACTGCCATGTAGAATGTTAAAATGATCAAAGGAATATAATTGCCCATACCAAAATGAGCCTCAAATTTCAGATTGACTATATATGGTCCATTGGGCAGTTAGGGGTTAAGAAATATTGACTCTTGTAAATGCCAACATAGCATTTAAAATTAGAAGAATGACTTTTTGTGTTTAACATTGACTAGTCATTTTGTAGTTGCTAATACATATGACCATGTTTTGACACAAATTTGGCTATATAAAATCATTCAGAGAAAGATTGATAGATAACACGGAAGAAGATTGATTGATAACAATGTGTAAAGATGGATATGCATGATGCCATTCACAACTTGAAAAACAAACCACATATCACACATCAGTTGGTAGAACAACATACACTTAGGTGTAAATTTAATTCATCTGTTTTTTGACAAAAAAAATCTTGAAAACATTCATAATCCACCCAGTGAATGCCAACTCTCTTTGCGTTAATAATTAGATTTCCTTCGTCACAATGACAATGGTGATCCGACAGTAAAAATTTACACAATCCGCTCCCACAGCAACAAAGGCCACGCGTCTACGACATTACAAGTGCCGAGATCGCTGCGGCAAGAAGAAGAAGGAGAAGGAGAAGATGATGGTTCCTTCGAAGGATCCTCCACAGCGAGCTTCAAACCTAGAATTGTCCAGCGAAATAACGCAATCACACCTGCGTCGACAATTGTCTTAGAATTGGCCTCGCAGCACTTGAAATGGATTAATCTTAAGTTTTCCATAAACACACGCCGGAAATTCTCAACCAAATTCTGGACCAAGTTTATCTACTATTATTGTAAGAAGCTGTTCTGTTTCAGCTGGTCGTCTCCACTCCGAGTGACGTTTCGTTACAGACACTACTGTACATATTCTGTGCGCACGGCTCGGGACGAGCATATATTTCCTGGGGTAGCCAGAGCAGGACGATTTCATGGCAGTTCTACGAGCGATAGGGTTGCCGGCTCTCCTCCCTGCTGCCGCTGTCGCAGCTTCGGCTGCCGCACCTTCCATCAAATCGTTCAAATCTTCGTATAGGTACTGCGGACAATTTCACTTCTTTCAAGTACATTACGTTAGGATGTGACAATAATGCTCTCTTCTGCGGTTTTTAACGTTCTGGTTTTCGGCTGCCGCACCTTGCACCAAATCCTTCAAGTCTTTGCATAGGTTCTGCTGAGAATTTCGCTCTCTTCTTGCAAATGCATTAGGTTAGGATCTGAGAGAAATACTTTTTCCTGCGTTTTTCAACGTTCTGGTTCTAATTGAGCTTCAGTGAAAGAATTATGTCGTAATGTTGCTTTGTCGATTATTCTGTTTAGAATTTGAGGAAACGACTCATTATATGGCTTCGCTTCAGAATACTTGCGGTCTTGTGGTCAAACTCTGTTTCCTTGGATGCTTCGTTTTGAAGGTGTTAAGCGTTGCTGAATTGCGGTGGCGATGATAAGAATGGAAGTGGCCTTTATTTATTTTTAAGTGTCAGTGTGAACCATGTCAGCTGAAATGGTTTCCCTTTGGAATTCGATGCATTGTTATCAGCCTTGGTACAACTTATTAGGTGTTAAAAGTACCTAGGTTTTGGTAGTTTTTTTGAAACGCGGCTACTAGCGAGGGTGTCGACTGGAGAATACTTGAAAAGCTATGTGGAAATTGAACGCGTACAGTGTACGAGGCTATTGGAATTATGCTTAAAGCGATGTGTGCTTTGATAGGTCGTCTTCAGCGCGGACGGCCGTGTCGCTAAAGCAAAGTGCGCGCGTCTTCAAAGATCGATTTCTAGGGTCCCCGCACTTGTTGCAAGGTTCATTTCTGGCGTATCCTGTGGCTGCTGGTGTGGCGATGGTAGCAGTCGAGGCGTCAGCTTCACCAGAGGTCTCGCAGATGGCTCCAGGACAGGTTTATGCCTCAACGTTTTTTCTTCGGGATTCTGTCGCCCTTTATACCGATATCTAATTATTGTCTTAGCTTTAATCGCTATTCGCAAATTCAGTTGGTTGTGTAGACTGACCTTGTTGGAATTCGCAGAGCGCTTGAAGGCGGATGGAGGTTTTATTATGGAGATGAAACCTCCGGATTTTGGTTTAGGCAGGATATTGCATAGCAATTGCCTAGAAAAATTTAACTTTTGCTTCTACATTGGGTCTGGGGCTATCAGGGCAAGAATGGTTCTGGAGCTAAGGCGGAACTACCGGATTTGATGGTAAATATGGAACTGTGCTCATGTCGTGGCTTTCAAATTTATGCGTGATGCAAATTTATGCACGCAGGCACGAGCTGAAGAGCTGGAGAGGCTGTAGACAGTTTCCTCCCGTTTGAATGTCTAGTTGCGTGAGTTCGAGGCAGTCATAAATAATTAATCTACAGTAAAGATTCTGAATGCTCCACTGATGATGTTGTTTTAGTCTCCGGTGTTTTTTAGTAAATCTTTTCAGATCGTCCTCACTTCTAGTTTTCGGAGGAAAATTCTTTTAGGCTGGTGTTCCCGATGTTTTAAGTCACAAGTTCGCTTTACTAAGGATTTTCCATTTGATTCCAAATTGAGAGTCGCTGAACATGAACTCTTATCTTAAAATCGCAGACTGAGTTCATGGTGGACATGAAATGTGACGGATGCGTCAAATCAGTGCGCACCAAGTTAGAGCCCCTTGATGGTAAACTGCACGACTGAACTCATTCTGGGTAGCTGTTGTCCTCAATCTCAAGCTCTGAGTCTGTCTAGTTATTGTATGGCAGCTTCATTTTTACTGTAAACATATCTATGGCGAGGTTGAATTGTGTCTGCATTTCCAATGCCACACTGTAATTTAGGGATCACTGCTTGATGTAATTGAGGGTTGTCATGTTCAGAGAAGTCTTCCGCCTGTCTTGAATGCAGGGGTGAAGTCTGTGGACGTAAGTCTTGAAAACCAAGTGGTGCGGATTTTAGGGTCAACCACAGTGAAGGACCTCACAGCGGCGTTGGCAGAATCTGGTCGCAAGGCTCGTCTTATCGGTCAAGGGCTCCCAGAAAGTAAGTTGCAGCTGGTGGACTTATTTTATCGTAGAATTTTTATCCCGGGTCTGTTAAAATTGTGAGTTGGTTTTGTATTTCGAATGCATCTTTGTAAGAATGAGTTCTTCCAGTTGATGCTTCTTGTACGTCTCAGCAGATATCATCCTGGTATATTTTGACCTCAACATAGAGTTTGTTTCTTTAAGGCATTGTTTGGTTTGTGTCGCAAAGTTGATGATACTCTATTTTGTCATAGTTCTTCATGTCTGTACCCTAGAAAATCTTCTGCCCCCCTGATTTTCGAAGCTCGTTTGGTACTGAATGCAACAGTTAAATGGCAACTGAGTTCGGGGATAATGTTAATACTTGCTCGATGTCTGATGAGTTGATTTGATGATAGGCTCGTTACTTAACGAGCATGTTTATTAAGCTTCTCATTGCCGATCGCAGAGTCTAAGAGGAATTGCTCTTCAGGGCAAATATTTTTAAACTACTTAATCAGTTACATCGCGATCCATCCCTCTTCAGCTGAAGTAGCAGGCCCTCAATTTCTTGTCTACTGTGAGGTTTCATCATCGTGAATATCGTTTATGTGTTCGTTGTACCTACCGTCGCTTTACAAGTATGTTGACGTTGCCGAATGTCAGGACATCCAATGACGTTACATTTTAGAGGTAATTGAAGTTCTCTATTTGGTTATATCCACATAAGAGTGTCCTAGCCTGTCACATGCTATTCACCTAGTTATTTTGTACGGAGTATTAATCTTTCAACTGCCGAGTCTTCGTTTTGTCAGCATCTATCCTTAAGGTTCTGGCCTGTTTTACCTTCAAATACTATTCCGTCATATCACTAAATATATCTAGAAAATATATCACTGAATATATCTAGAAAATTTGTAGATCGAGAATTGTCAACAGTGATTCTGGAACTTCTTAGCAAACCAAATGTTCGTCTTCATTCTGGGTTTTCCTTCACTGAACAACCAGATTGCTTTCTAACAACTCTGAAATAGGTTTAGTACGCTTGAGGGTACCTTTGAGAGCACTGGAAGAAGGTGTGTCCATGCCCACCACAATTGAAACATAAGCCTCTCTTCCGGTACTCAGTCATTTCTGCACTTGTAAGTCTTTTAAATCCATTTGGACGATTAGGGTGATTGATACCGTCTACGCGAGCAAATAAGACATAAGGGGTTTGCCTATCTGCTTTGGTAGGGGATGATTGCCGTGTTATAATTTTCCTTCTCTTACAAGGTAAAATCTCCCCTTCTTCCGCACATGTGTAAGCCCATTTCTCTGCCAACTTTATCGCCTCTAGAATGCTCGTAGGCTTTTTGGAACTCAGGTAGAAAGAGGGTGCCGGTTTCAGCCCTCGTATAAATCTGGAGACCTTCTCTGACTCACTTGAGTTCTCAAGCTGCATTGCGAGGGAATGGAAATTGGCTACGTAATTGGGAATAGAATCGGTCTGTTTCAGGACTGCAATTTTGTCCTGAATGGTGAATCTGGCTTCGGCAGGAATGAATGTCTTCTCCATAATGCGTACAAATTGCTGCCAGGACGGAACTGGAAGTTCTCGTCCTTCTTCAACATGTTTCTTTCGATTGTACCACCAGTTAGCAGCAAATCCATCAAATAGAGTGGTGGCAATGCTAATTTTCAATCTGTCCGTCTTCACTTGTATCGAGTCAAGGTAATGTTCGACTTTGACTATCCAAGTGTCTAGTTTTCTCTTATCTCGAGCGCCAGTATAGCACGGAGGAATTGTTGCAATGAATTTCGGCAGCATGTTTGTTAGGCTGACAATGAACTTCGCTTGTTCATTAACCTCATTTATTTGTAGCTCTTCTTCAGGATTCTTGAATTGGTCTTTATTGGCTAATGCACTGAACTCAACAATTTCATTCCTTGAAACCTTTGAGCTTGATGAAGGGCATGATTGTTCCGATGCGGCTCTTTTATTAGGCTGAATCGTCTTAATATGAGCCAAGGGTGCTTCATTGAGATGCTCTGGTTCAGGGACTGAAATTGAATATTTTTCTTCTTTGCAGTCCATCTGAAGAGTCCTCGTCAGGTAGGACCGCTGTCACTTGTGGTTGTTACCGGTGATACTTGGTTCAGCAAATGCTGGCGCCTGGTATATGGTGTCTTATGATGTATGACACGTTTGGTCTATATGATGCATCCCCCGTTGAGTTGTTAATTGGAGCCATAACGCTGGTGGCAATCTCGTGTTTCCAGGTCCTCGAGAATTGCAGTTGGTATCTCCTGAATTTATTTTCTGTTTAGTCGTCCTTTTAGAGAAGTTAAATTCGGTGGTATTACAGTTGTTGCGTTCTCTTCCTTTTGCTTGGCTCAGTCCTCACATGATTTGAATTTTGCTGGAGGCTTTTGTTCATAAACCTGTCCCAGTGGCCAAGTATAATAAATTTTCCCGCATATTCTATGTTGCATTCTTGGTCCCAGATTTTTGAGACGAGGTTTTGTTTCTCCTGAGAGGAAGTCGTAGGCTTTGCAATGCCTTAAAAGGACAAAATCAATGGGACATGTCTTTTGGAGTGAGCGTATTACGTGAAAAAATAATCTTTGGTATCAGCTTCTTTGTGGTTTCGTGTGGTTTGTCAAAAGTCGCTTGGAAATCGGGTGACTGGGAGATTCTAGTAGACTTGAGAACGACAGCCGTGTTCCAGGATGAATGTAAGAGATAAATGAATGATTTGGACGGTCTTGTTCGATTTGTACAGATTTCACGCTTTCAGCCGCTGTGGCCGAGTTCAAAGGTCCCCAGATTCATGGGGTCGTGAGGCTTGCTCAAGTGAGTATGGAGCTGTTACGCGTTGAAGCATCCTTCAGCGGCCTTCCTCAAGGCTCTGTTGGGTGGTCTATAAACGAATATGGAGATCTTACTCGAGGTGCTGCCAGCACAGGTCCGATCTTTAGCGGCTCAGTAGGTGATTTGGGAGTTCTGGAAGTGAATAACGAAGGGGTCGCGGAATATTCTGGCACAAAGGAGAAGTTGCAAGTCAGAGATTTGATTGGCCGCGCATTGGTAGTTTACGGTGATACTGATAAATCAAAATCAGGAATCACCGCAGCGGTCATTGCAAGGAGCGCTGGCGTTGGTGAGAATTACAAGAAGCTCTGCCTGTGCGATGGCACTGTCATTTGGGAATCGTCCAACAGTGATTTCGTGAAGGCTTAGGTCGTTTTGCATGAGTAGGTATTGCAGAGATGCCATTTTGTTGAGTCCTACCTGGGAAAGCATTATAATATTCAAGTTCCAAGTTTGTGCTTGATGGAATGCACCAATTCGGCATCCCTGTTTGTGGAGCTTTTCTTTAGTGGGCTACCATGTAAGAGAGAGTTGTGATGCGTTTGTAGAGTAGGTAAACGGGAGATACTCTCTAGTGATGGTTTTCCTCATTCTGCTGATGATGGAATGTAAATTTGAACCCACTACTGACTACGACCGTTGTGTTGAATCCGTTTTATAGTAGTTTTTATCATCTGAACTTGTCTGTTGCAAAATTGAATTGACAGACCCAAATCACACGCAATTGTTGAAAACTGATCAACCAAATTCCACGCAGTCGCCTACAATGCTTCTAGGATTGGGTGGGTTTCAACGTTCAATGCACACAATGTGAGTGTCAATAGGCCCGTACACATGAGGCAAACGGAGGGCATGCGATGTCAGAGATGAGGGCGCAGAAATGCGGGTTTGCTCCAAGTAGCCCTCACGGTGTAAGAGCTAACCAGATGTGAGACCCAACCCTCGCGGCATTGTTATTGTGTATAGTTGGAGGCCCCCTCCCACTGAATTTTCTGAAGACCCTCACCTCCAGAGTGCTTGTCCTTGTTACTACATGAGATGAGAAAAACAACATCAAACAACACTATTGCGACTAGCAACCTGCTATGCAATGTCACAACAACTCCCCTCTATCTCTCTCTTTCACATAGAGTTGCAATGGACTTGTTCTGCCTCAAAAGACTGGGATTTAGTTTGAGTGCTTGAGAGAGTGAATTAGGATTTTTTAATTAATTTTTGCACATTATGGAGCTTCCAGAGGGGGCTACTAGCACTTATGTTTGATAATGAGGGTGGTGATGTTTATCAAGGGACTCAAAGAGAGAAGTAGGGCCAATACTTTAAGGAAGGGACTTTGAGGTTTCTTATAGACATGTGTGAAGAAAAGTACAATTGTAAGCCATTCAAGCAATCAAATTGGGAGATTTTTGTGAAGGAGATCAATACATAGTTCCCTAACGACCATTAGAGAACTTTGTCGTAGACATGTGACAAATGGAACAAGATAAGGACAACAGACTAAGAAGAAAAGGCAAAGCAAGAAGAAACTAGAGCACCACCTTCTACTTGAACACCATGGTATGAAATTTTTGACAACAATTTTGGTGGCAAACAGCTAAAATCAATGGCATGCCAAATAGTATTAATCAAGGCATTTGTTTGCAACATTCTAAAGTTCACATTGTGAGTGATGAGGAGAGCATATTGCCTAGTGCTTTTTCTATTCCTTCTTTTTTAGGTACTACTTCTATATAGTTACCATGTACACATGCAATTAACCAACCAAGATGTGAAGGTCAAGTTAACAAGAGTGCATGAAAGAGGAAGTTGACTATAGGAGTTGAATCCATTGCCTCCGCCATTACCAATTTCTCTAAGGTGATTATAGAAGTTGAGAAGATGAAATTGCAAATGATTGAGAAACTCATTGAGAAGATGCTAAACACTAAAAGAGAGGGTAGAGAGATGATGTTGAATAGACAACTACAGACGACAACTTTGTTTGCTAAAGTATTCAAGGCTAAAGACCCTTCCAGTTGTTCTAAGTACATATTGCAAATTGTATGTTGTTCACTTTTAGGGATTTAGGACATTGGAAAGTTATTCGAATTTTGTATGGAATTTGATATGATTTGTTTTGAGTTTGTTTGGATTTATTCTAAATTCCACTACATTGAATAAAATATTTCTTTCTTCTACAACTACATGTACATATAAACATCCATGTGAATTCAAAGCTTAAAGAAAATAAAAATGAAATGTCATTGTAATCGTTCATCATTAGGGTTTCAATAACCCACTACCTAATTAAACAATTGTTGTCCCAAGATTTCTCCTTGAAGTTTTGCATAATCTACTTCTTTATCTATGGATAATCTCTCATTTCTAAATCCAACTAGTGGATCTCTTTGCAAACCTATATTAGCCACATGAGACTCTAGTTGGTTCAACACCTCACAATAGTTGTATAACCAACAAGAAGCTACTATAACTCTAGTTGGTCTATCCACTTTAGAATTGAAGTACTTCAAAATTCTCCATTTATTTTTCATTGTGCCAAAAGTTTGTTCAATGAGAACTCTTTTAGAATTTATAGAGTTATCAAACCTTTTCTTGTACACATCGTTGAGGGACTTCCAATTCTTCATCAAGTAGGTGTGAATTGGATAGCTAGGTAGCATTTTCAATAAAAAAATGGAGTACATCTAACATTTCCAACCAAAACCATTGATTCTTGTAGATACTCTTGTTTTTTCAAATCCTTCTATAAACTAGAAACTTTGAATTAGCTAGCACATACATTCCAAAAAATCTTGTTTGAACCATAGACCACTTGTAGTACAATGGATTTGAATTTTTTCCTATTGAAAAAATCAATAGGGTCCTTTTAAGAAACATCAATCCTATTTTCCATTACATTTGGAGTGAAGTTTTGTCTTTCAATATAAATTTTAAATTCCAAGTCTTAAGAACTTGAAATTTCTATTGGAGATAATTATCTAACTTGATGATAATTAGATCCCTTATTTTTTTTTTTTTTTTTTTAAAAATTATATTTAAAATTAAATTTTGTTAATTTATCATACTTTGAGATTTAGGGGTTTTCAATACATTCAAAGTACCCAAATTGAATCATTTAGAATTGAAATTTTGATGGTCTAATTTTCACATTAGGTGATTGGGTAAATGCCTTCAAAGGGGCATCTAAAAATATATTATTTTATGTCTTCTAGGTCTCTACAAATAAGGCTCCTTTGCATGAATAATTTTGAACATTGAAAATGGTGTCAACTTTATATTTTTTTGATGAATTTTGATCATCATCAAGTCCTATCAAATGGCCAATTTTTAGTTTTTTTTTCATGATTTTCTATTTATTTTTAATTTATACCTCATTGTTTCTATTTTCTATGACAATTTGTCTTTTTTTCCCATAGTATTGTTTTAGTACTTGGAAGTAGTCTAACAATACTTTTAGCCATCAATTTTTTTAATCAATGGTTGAGATGTTTTGCTATGTAGTATTCATAGTATTATACACCAAAAATGCAGTTTTTGCCAAAACGCTATAGAAAATGCATGATATTTCTTACAATGATCCAATAGCTACTAAAATAAATCTTCTATTTTGATTCTCTACTAATGGTATATATGCTCCATCAATTGCTCTACAAATGTTGAACAAATCTATTAGATTTTCAAAATCCAAGATGATGCTTTAAAAGTGGTCTCTACTTGAAATGCTAATGTAGTGGCTAAATAATTTTCTTTTGTCAATAAGTTTGTCACAAACAATGTCAACACACTTTCTAATGGTTGAAGCTCTAATTTTAAAACAATTGGCCATGTGCTCCAAACTATGACCATGTGCAAATCTATAAATTACACATGCAATTATTTTTTTAATTTCCATTTTGGCCTTCACTTGATTTACACACTTACTTCTTAAGAAACAAGTCAACGTAGTCAAAAAATTGTCAAATGTACCAAAACTCATCCTATCAAACTTCTTGAATTTATTGTGGTACATCTCATTGGTTGATCTTCACACTATCCTTTCTACATAGTTCCAATGTATAGATTACCTAGGCTCTACCTAAAAGAATTGGGAAGCATTTGATTTCTTCCTTGTACCAAACAAAAACAATAATTGAAGAAAATAGAAGCCTATTGAAGTCCCACCACCAAAATTGAACACCACATGAGTCCTTCATTTATAAATGAAGGACTTGCTCATTGCCATAGAGAGCATCATCCACATGAGTACAACTTGAGTACAGAAGAGGGCTCTATATTCACTTACAAAACTCCTCCAAATTTAAAAAAATGACTTTGATATTCAAAACCTAAAAAAGAAAGAACTTTGAAAACTTGATACTAAGCACAAAATGGAAATCCAAAAAATCAAAGAAACTTTCCCTACAACCTTTCCTACCATCCACAAAAAAGATAATGAAAAAAATAGATGACCATACCATGAAAATCAATTACAAAGTTCAATGTCTCTCAAGCTTCAACTAAAATTGCTCCTAGTGATTGAATCTCCAAATCCCCACAATATGGATAGAAAGAGGTTGTCTTTAAAAACTTGCATTTTTTCAATTGACAAGAGCAATGAAAAACAACTAAAGTTTACTGCAATTGCCAAGTGGTGGAGCTATGCTGGGTGAAATAGCCCTACAAAAAAGGCCAACAACAATGGGGTCCAAGGTGGAACAAAGGAAGTGGGGACCTACCATAGCTCGTTAGGAGGCGCATAGGATCTCAACAGGCTTCCATATGCACTACCCTAATAGGCTTGTGTACATGAGGCCCAATGAAGACCTTGTAAAGGCTGGAATTAATGCTCACAAGTCGGCCCTATCCTAAAACCTCCTACAATAATGTCCTATCGTAGTGTTTGTTTTGCCACTTGCCCTCCTTCCACTCCACCTCCAACTACACAAGGTAAAACTCATGGTGCATGGTGAATTGGTGAGGTGTTTGAATGGGATTTTGTCAATTTGTATACAAATCTTGAAGCACTAAGTTTTTAGGCAGATCTTTTATCTTGCAATTTAAAGAATAGTGAGCGGGTTAACTAGCATAATAAGAATCCTTGAGGGTTCAACATTGGAGATTTTGTGAGGGCTGCACTGTGAGGGCTTCTATGAGCAAACTCACAGAGTGTGACTTTCATATGAGATATTGTATCAACTCTAAAAGCCTTATGTATACATGCCTAATGTTGGTGTCAAGTTAGGAGAATGATTTCATTGGCGGGTAACTTGAATGAGTCTTATAAATGGGTAGAAAACATAATTTTCTCTACAAAGAAGAGTCTTACAAATAAATAGAAAATGTACCTAACCTTACTAAGAGGAGTCTTACAAATGGGTAGGAAACATATTTACTCCTTCAAAGAAGAGTCTTGTGGATTTAAATAACAATCAAAAATTGAAATGGGACCACAATTTCTTAATGAACAATTAAAAACCAACTTAGTTGGCGTCATCAAGAGGGCAAAGGGAGATGGGATCACATTTTCTCAACCAACAATTTAAAAAAATTGGTAGAAGTTAGCATCTAATGATGCATATATATGAAAGCAACCAATAATATCATCTATCTTTTTTCTTGAAAACTAGTGAAGACATTGACAACCTGTATTGAACCCCCTTGTATGTTTATTATAGCAAATGAACTACAAATAGAATCACAATCCATACATGCCTTCACTTTCCAAGACTAAAAGAATTTTATTTCAAAAATTTGCCAAATGAATGTCATGACTTGATTGGTTTGATATATATGTATTTTTGTTTGTGCAAGTCACCAAATTTTTCACCTTATATACTTGTGAATTTTTAACTAAATGATTTAATTTGGCAAAGTCTATTCCACATTTGGACTCCACAATCCTGAATGAAATAGCAAAATTCAAGATTGACTAAGTTCAAAAATAGAGATTTATTAGTATATTTATCTATCAAAGTGAAAAATTAAGATTCAACCCTATTAATTGCAAGCTTGAAATTGGAAGTGAATGCTAAGGTGCAATATAGAGCAAAAAGATTGCAAGTTCCCTTGACTGAATAGAATTCTCTTTGCTAGCAACTACCAATTGTATCCAAAATCTTTTTTTTAAATCATCACTTCATTCACCTATGAATATGAAAACTACTAAAAACCTTTATGGTTAGATATGTGATTTAAAATGTGTACACAACAAGGCTCTTCATTCCTATTAACTACATCCTTCATTGTGTTTAGTGTTGCTTCTCAAATAGTGTTATTCCTACAAACATGGGCTCATACTAAATAGAGTATTTATCATCAATTACTATAAACTATAAACTTCATCCTATGTTTCTCATGGTAAAATGATATTGTACTTAAGAGGTTTTCACTTTGATTGTTAGATTGCCACTTTGATTGAGAGATTGTTGATTTGAATGCAATTGAAATTATTTCAGAGCCCTATACTACTTCACCCCAAATTTGTGGTGGTACTAAGGGGTTGTTTCTAATAGTCTTGGAAGTCCAACCATTGGTAGGGGGTTCAAAAGGTAAATTGGACCTCTAACTAAGGGTGGGCAACTTTCCGTTGCAAAACAAAATAAGACTCCTTGAACTTGGTGATTCCAAGATTTAATGAAGAGCCTTGAATTTTACCATTCTCATTGTTACTATTTGCTTTGGAAGAACTAAAAATAAAACTAAAAATTTATTATTTTAGACAGAGCTTGTTACCTAAAAGCAAAAGAATTCCATTTACAACCCAAATTTGCTCTTGAAAGGGTAAGAACTCTATCTTATTCCTACAAAAGATTGAGTCCAATGATCTCTCCAAGCCCTCCATGTTTACATTACCTCTTTATATAGACTAGAGGTTGGAAGGCCGGCTAGAAGTTTAGATGAAATAGAATTTTCAATGAAAGCTACTTGAACCTCTAGTTCTTAGATGTCCAAGGGCTCCATAAAAATGAGCCTTAAGATGGGGTTTTACTTAAGAAGTGGTCACTTTGATTGTTGGGTTGTTACTTCAATTGATAGATTGCTAACTTGAACACAATTGAAGTTGATGTACAATCCAATAGTACAAATAATCATAACACTATTCAAATTTTTTTTTAATCAATCACTAAATAATGTGAAATCCTTAAATCGTGGGGACACTCAATGAAATTATCTCAAATATTGTAATGGTATCTATTCAGTGTGGACCACACTAAATAAAATGAAGAATGTATTCCATACTCTTATCCTCATTTAGTTTAATAGTGTCCTTTTTAGACCCTTGAGATTATGTCCGGTAGAAGGAACATTTGTGAAGAACTATGTTATAAACTTCAAATCAATCAAGTCATTTCTGATCTGCCCATTACTTGCTCTCATTACCCTATCCAATCTTGAAAACAATTGAACGGCTAAGTACGACTTAACAACTTACCCTCCCGCTGGTAGAATAATATTGACATATATACTGGGGTAGAACTGATTTGCAGAAATATAAAATACATAGTAAATGGTTCGAACCTGAGTTATCGAGGTTCTGATGTCAGATAAACTAAGGTCTCTATACTGGACAACAGTTGCCCGCCCTCTCAAGACAGCCGCCAAAAACAGCCACATTCGCTGATAATTAGCAATTGCTTCCTAGCTCTAGTTTCAAACACCTGCAAGTGTTCACGTATCCAACCACATTCTGGCTGAGGTGTAATGTAATTATAATCAGAAACTGCTGCTTACAAAGCTCTAGAGGCTAAAACCCATTCGTTTCAAACCAGCTTAGTTCCTTCAAGATTTCTGAACAATATCTTCGTATAAATCATAGTACGACAAGGATTTTGCTGTTCTGCGTGGCAAGCCACCGCCAATGGACTTCTTCCTCGCCAGAGCCCCATGACGAGGTAACAAGTCTTCCTCGGAGCGTCTCTTCTCCCGAGCCTTGAGCTTCTCGGCTTTCTCCATTTGGCTAGTGAATGCCTCAGCAAAGAAAGCAACCACAACATTGAGAGTGAAAGTAACTGCAATAGCCCAAAAACCTATAAAGTAAGCTCGGCTCCAACGAGTTCCAGTGACTGCTGCATAAGCGTCCATAAACACATACCACTTGTTCACCACGCAAAGATTGAAGCAAGTCGCCATTGCTGAGGCATAATCGTTGAAGTTGAAACCGTAAAACTTGTGCAGTGCATATTCTGTGCCTTCCAAAGCAGGGTTGTCCTTGTATATGAGCCCCCCAAAGAGGTGCATGCCCAGTAAGGCAAAGAGAGAACAGACTAGGAATTGGAGGGCCAATATAGGAGCAGTTGCCGGAATAACGTGTACCAATGTTTCACCCATCAGACGCCAACGGGAGATCATGGTCATGAGTGCAAGTATTCGGAAACACCGAGCAATGATAAAATAAGACACCCTGAACACCAATCAATGAAAACATGTAATTGTGAGAAGCGCAACAGTGAGCAAAGAATATTCTGTTGATCACCTTGTAAAGCACTATCAACTCTTTAACGCTGAAATCCTTTTCTGAAATTTTGCACATTTTTGCTTTTATCGTAGTGCAAATATATTATTTACGTCAATGTCATTAAATTAGTCGTACAGGAAGGTTGTCTTTAAAAGATTCAAATATTACTGTGGATGAATGAGAAGTTATTTGGACAAAACATTGCCTTGAAGCACTCTGTTCATGGGGGTAAAATGTATAGTAAAATGTTTCATAGGTTTCATGTTAATTCGAACACCCTTTAGTGAGTTTGGGATCTTGTGTAGGTCACTTGTTATATGGTCACTTGTTGAATGAGTGATTCCTCACAGGAAACTTTCTTGATGGTAGTCCCAAGGCATACTATTCTGGTGGCACTTTAAATCACGGATGACACTACATAGCATGAACAGTGAAGTTCCTAAATTAAATGCGAGAATTACCTTCAAGCCAGATTCGTGGGATGGCTGGAAGGGTGTGGAAGAAGAACCACTCACCAGAATCGAGAATCAACATAGTAGAAGGACGCCGCTTGGAGAGCCACAATCGCACCCGTGACAACAAAATCAAAGCGATTCACATGTGTCCGCCAATAAGATGACCAACCTTGTACAGAGATCTTGAGCACGCCGTCCATAACAAATATCCAGCCTGCACATTGTGTTTTCCGCAGTGAGCACAAGAATACTCTCTGAATTGAATGCCTTTCGGATTCTTCAATGACAGTTTGAGTGGAAGTGACGATTGCAAGAGTAGCAATAGAAATGGAAATGGAAACTGAAAGAGCCAGAAATCCTTGACCAGCATTTAGCAAACCTTGACAAGGACCCACATCCTCACATAGAAAACACCCCATACTGTTAGAGATGGTCACGAATTATGCTTACCAAATAGAAACTCAAGATTAATCAATATCGTCTGCACTGGTCCAGAGATCTACATTAACACATTCCAGGTGGCACATGTCAAACCATGGAGCCAATTCGACCTTGCGTCGGACGTCAAACAGACATTTCGAACAGATTCACACACTAAAGTCATCCCGAAGATTACTGAACGATGCTGTACAGATCTGTATTTCCTCTGATAATATTCAAAACATTCATCCTGGCAGCATGCAGAGGATCAGGAAAATTAAGCACACGAATATCTCCGAAATCTAAAGAGAAAAAAAAATGAGGAGTCTTGATAACATACATTCAGTGCAGCGATAGCAATTGATAGGGAAGATAATGTCAAGGCCCAGACGACGTAGTTGTAAAAGGGGTGTTTCACAAAGTGGAGATCGGGGTTGCTACGGCGCCTTTTCAGACGTGCAATGTCTGGTTGCCTTTCCACTTCTTTGGCAATAACATCACAGAGTTCCTCAAACTCATCAGACCAGATCTTGAAATCTCCACGTTTGTTGAGAGCAAGGAAAAGTCGGCTCGCACGAGCTCGAACATCAGGTATGTGCCTTCAAGCCACCCAAAAAAACAAACCCGTTAAAGAGTGTCAGGATTTTATGGTTTGCACCCGATGACAAATCTTTACCAGCTTCAGTATTTTACAAATACATTTTAAAAAAAACACTTTGACAACAAGTCAGTGATTATTTATCAAAAGTAACATTGTAACGTACCAGCCACAAGGAAAATGACGGCCACAGAATATATTCTTCATCTTACCCAAAGATTTCAACAGGAACGCATGAAACCTTCCAATTCTCTTGAGCAATGTTTACCATAATGGGCTCGTCTAAGACAAATTGAAAATAATCACAAGAGCTCACCTGTAACGACCAATGGCAAGGAACAGGGCAATCATTGTTGCACCATCGATCCATTCTTGGTGGCGTGTGTCCAATAAACTGAAAGCCGCCCTCAAATTTCCTTGTCGAGCTGTGATACGTTTGGCAACCTCAACCGCCATCTGCAAGACATGGGAGGTATGTCCTCAGATCATGACACTAGGCAATATATCATACACTCCGTGTAAGGCTGGCCTTAGTCACTCATCAGACGATTACAACATTCAAGAACTAACTTATTTTCAGTAACCTTTCCCACCACGCACAAAATCATTGAAAACAAAGAATCACTCACTAAGACCTGCTCTCCAAAAGTAATCCTGCTGGAACGATGAATTAGCTACGCAACGCTTCAGTTGATCAAACAAAGCTTAGTTAGAATACCTGTTGCTTGTAGCTGCTGTAGATCACAGAGAAAGCCAGGTTCATCAAGAAGTACAACCCCAGAACCAAGTAGAAGAAAAAGAAAAAGAATGCAAAACGGCTCGCATTATATGTTGAAGCCCAAACTACAGGGTTGTTGGCAGTTGTCAACAACACAAACAGACTGAGTAGTGATGTGCTGAAGTCCTGAAATTCAACTGCTGTCTCTGAAAATATTGCTGTTGCCAGCCAAGCTGAGATTAATAGAAACGTCCCCACCAGCACCTAACACTCACAAGGACAAGAACAAAGGTTTTGTGAGAGATTCGGTAAAAGTTGCACCAAAAAAAATTCAGTCAGCATATATTCCTTCCTGCCGCGTGATGAAGAGCAGTCTGAAAGGGGAAGTTATACAAAATGAGACAAAACCATTGATTTGAGATATTACCGCAATATCTAGAAAAGTGTGTACAATGCGCACAGTCATCCGGAAGCAACCCCGTATGGCCCTGTCATCAAAGAAGGAATATCAAGTCAGCCATGTCGTTCCCATGCATCAAATTATCCTAAGTAATAAGTAAAATGTTCATTTACACTGCATAGCATGAATATACAAAAGTTACCAAGTGAGTATTGCCTATTCTGCATACGAGGACGGTTTGTTGAGCAAATAGACCCAAAGGGAAATTCACAAATCATAGGCGTCTCTGAACTTGACTCGGGTCAGAAATTTACCTGCTAAAGACGATGGGTATCAAAAGTCGTACGTACATCGATATGTTGATTCCACGCAATTCAGATAGATCAAGAGACGATGCAGTTGCAGACACCACCATTAAACCCAAAACCACCACCTGCTCCGCACCGTCAAACAAGGCACTCTTAATCAGTAATTATCACTAATCAATTAATGATAATCAGTAATAATGAGCATTAACAATCAAAATATCCTTTGATGGATATGAAAGTGTTTACAAGAGTAGAATTCAGGAAATCAAGTGGACTTCAAGGGCCGAAAAGAAACCTTGTAGACTCCCACGCGATTAATCCAAAATAGCGCCCTCAGGAAATACCATTGCAACCAGACAGAGCAAGCCAGCACCAATACACACAGCACCTGCAAAATCGGTTTAAATACTACTATCTATAAATATGCAAGATTTGCAATTTAATCAAAAAGACTATGTAAAGTATGAAACACTAGAATAAAGGTTGCTTGCTGGTTACATCGATCTGTAAATAAACGTGGAATTGCCTCATGGATGTATGCCAAAGTTTTGAGAAGACCAGCACAGTCACAAAAGCTTCGAAGACTATTGCAAGGTTCACAAGAAGGCGAACTGTCTACAATGGCCGCTAGATGGCAAGTGTAGAACGTATTTGCACTCAAAGCAGAAGAGAAATGCGAACCTGAAGAGTTCCAGATATCCACGGTTCAATATATGGTAAGCCACTGAGAGGGTACTTTTTGGGGTCTCCACAAGGATGTGGCAGGTCGTCATTGCACCATGCTGGAATCTACAGAATCTCCAGACGGTTTCTCAGAGTGATCTCAAACATTAATCTTTCTTGACAGAACGTGCTAATATACATCCTAACTCATTCAAAAATGTGATTTAATTCAACCCTAATGGAAAATGGCAAGACACACATCCATCTGTTTAACAAACCATAAAAAAATTAAAAAATTATGACATAAACGAGATCTTTCCTTATTCTGTAATAGAACACCAGTTCACTGAAACTATGTAGTTGCGCTCCCTCAACTCGGGATAAATCATATCAACAGCAAAATGTTTGTACTTAGGCACTTGTATTGGAAACAATGCCCTCTGTTTCAACAAATAAAATGAAAAATGAAAATGAAAAAATAATACAGAATATAAGAAACGTGAGATTCATAAGTGGCAGTATCACTAACCTCGAAAAATGGTAGGACCATCAACAGAATATATATGAAACCCCTTGCAAAAGATAATTGGTGATACGCCAGAAAAGCTCTCTTTGCACTTTCATAATCCTTGTGATATACCACAGCCAATGGCATCCACCTGCCAAGCATGGCCTGCAATACACATCGACCATCAAAAATGATTCTTTTGATAGTTACTCTGCTATTTAAGCACGGTATCCACCGTCACTGACACCCAGAAGTCAAGATTGGCGATAAAAATAACTAACAAAATCAAAAGATTCTTAACGGTCTCAGTAAAAGTTCCAAGTCTAAATTAGCCTGCTCACCAATATTACAAAATTTCAACTAAGGACGAGGATACTAAAACCGTTAGGGACCTGATCCTGATTTCTATACTGATCCCTGCTACCAACAGCAACTCATTAATTCATTGACTTGGTTGGACATCTTAGCAAATGTTATAAGCATGAACTGGCTAAATGTTTATAACCGCTGATCTTAGAATGGAAATGGAGTTGTCTTATATCTCTTCAGTAGTGGTCTAAAACCTCCCACTTTGAAATTGCAAAAGAAACTCATACACAATGATAATAAAAGATTATGCACTTGTACCCAAAGTGATCCCTCCACAGCTCTATAAGGAATGAGAATCCATAATCGCTACAGTTCGGCAAAAACTGAATGGATTTTAAACGAAGAAATAACACCTATTTTTAGAAAATAGAAAAGAAGGTAAGCTAAAGTGGAAGTAGAGAACATTGGCCCCTAAGTGGAGAGCAATTTGCTTCCAAATTTCATCTAAGTAAAGCGCCAACAACTGATAGTAGGTTCACTCATAAATCAGCACAACACAGGGTGAAATGAATACAAACGCGCACCCAAATGGTCACTCCCAATAGCGTCCTTCCCTTACAGACGGTTTACTATGCCTTCCTTCGCCGTTCAAGTTGCTCATAATTCAAGTGTTGATATTTAAACAGGATTGGTAATGGGCACTCATAGCTTAAGTGATCTCCCAAAAATCACACTCCTCCATGACGAAACCAAGTACAAGCTGTAACCAAGTACTCTGTACCTCAAGCAGCAAAAGACACATGCCTGAGCTGGGACAATGTGCAGAGAATGATAGACTACCTGATCAACCAGAGCAGCTGCCATCTCCACATGTGAGGTTAAGGAGGACTCACTTTGCGGCCCATACTCCAAGTCGGTGAACCGCCTAATCTCCATACTACTCGATTGTACATAAGTCGATTGCCCTCTCCGAAGAGGGGTGAGAAGCCCCTCCTCCTGAATCTCAGGGAGAGGGGTCTTCTTCCTGACCTTCTTCCTCATCTTACTGCCTTTCTAGAACACCTGGTCCGCCTAACAAAATTTTGCTAGAACAACCTTCCTGACGTCATTCTCGATCACTGAAGTACGAGGACACCATTCCGGCGATGAGCACAAATCGTATCTTCGAATTACACCATAATCCAGTTTCTAGTGCGTAAAGAATGTGTCACGACCATTCAGCCAAAGAAATCCTGTCCATATCTGAAATCCTGGCAAAAGTAATCGCCATGAGGATATCTCCCAACGCCATTTCCAGCATCGCTGAGCACCAGCTATAGCCCTTCCTCAAAAGTTGGCCCAAGGATCAGAATTCCGTCGAAGAACAGTCACAAGAAAGTTGATCAGTTCGCCGCCGCCTCAGAAATAAAATTTTCCCCCACGATCCAATCCAATCCTCACTCCAAGCCGCGTAATAATAATTGTACCTGGACGGCACCGAGTCCAAATTTGTCCGACACTTTCCTCGTCCCCTCGAAATCACACCAAAACTTTAACCGCCGGATCCCAAAGTCCTTTCCACCAAAACCCCACAAAATTCTTCCCAACACCAAAACCCTAGTCCCCACATTTCAGCACACCCAACACCACTCCGCGTCGTGCTCCCAACCCTTCCAAGCTCTCCACGAAACCCTAGCTCATGAATAAAAATCGATCGGTGCCACAAGAATTCGCGGGCCAGAAGAACAGTAGAACACTATTGTACTGACTTGATCAATATATGTGCCAGCAACTGAAACCCTGACTTGAACGCCGCCCAAAGTCCCTGAAAAAATCCGCCTCTCCTCGTCACGCGTGCCATGAGAAACCGCGACCTCAAGTTCACCCTGGCTTCACGCAACTGGTAAAGCTTAGATGGCTCCTAAGCTACAAGTCAATGAAATCTTCCTACTTTGCAATCGCAGCCATCTGTTGGCTGTTTGGACGGCAACCAAACACCAATACAGGACTACCGTGAGAGCATCCCCAGTCCACCCGGAATCTGCCCCTCCAAAGTCCAAATCAACTGAAATTTAGACCTTGGCCAAATTTGGAGCGCTAAGAGCTTTGGGAATCGTGACTTACCAGCGCCTCTATAATTTTTGTCTTTTTTGTCTTTTCGCTCACTTTGACGCCGTTTAATTTCATTGTCCAGTGTCACAATTTCCGTCTTCTTGAACCCACGCTGGGTCCTTTGGAATCCGCTCGCTTCATCAAATTCCGGAGTGGACTGGGGGACGCTCTAAATTCTAAAAACAGACAAAAGTGCATAGCACAGAATTTTCAGGATTTTCGAAATTCTGCGGAATTTGCACCTGGCACTCTGTGATCCAGGCGGCGATGATTCCACGAAAATCGCATATGCATGTGTGAGCAATCAGTTCGATGGCATTTTGAAACTTGTTGCGGAGATGAGGGAGAGGCGGACACATGGACCATTTGCTGGCGTCGCCACGACTCTGGCTCCGAGGCCGGTCCACTCAGCAAATCCCTTGCGCCGGTTTTTAGTTAATAACTAGTGAGTCGTTTTCTCGTTGGAGCTTTGGATCGTGTTCCTCACTCTGGCTTTGAATTTGGAGCAGCGTTCGGGAAGTCTGCAGAGAGCTGCCCCGGCAATTTGAAGGAGCTGGGTTTATTTTCCAAGGGCCCCGGGTGCATGGCCTCTTTATCAAAATTTCCAGGTTCATTTCCTCTACTGTCACTATTCTTCAACTTCAAATTTACATAGGTGAAAATCTTTTTTGTTCAAAGACATGTTGGTTTTGGAAACTAAATTTCAAATTTCATTACATCGGGTAGACATGAAACATGGAGCTAAGGTTAGCCGTCACCAACCCTAAAGTAATACTTGCTTCCACCTTATTCAAGCATTCCAAGCCCTCAATAGCCAACTCTAGAGTGATACCCACCTTGTCCAAGCATTTCAAGCCCCTCAATAGCCAACCCTGAAGTGGTACCCACCTTGTCTAAGAACATATCCACCTCTAGCAACTTGGGTATTAGCCTTGAATTCGAAATGACAAGCATTTAAAATCTAAAAATTTCATGAAAGTGGCAACTACATATCCATTTTTTATTTTTACACATCAATAGGTTGTTGATCCCACTAAATTTTGTCTAGAATTAAATCCTCTATTTCCACACTCCAACCGATTACTTCCTAAAGGCACATGTTAACAATGAACTAATTAGTAGTTTTCTCCAAACATTGATTTGGAACAATCTTTCATAAACTTACCTATCACCGCACAAATAAAATTCAAATCCTTCTCCACATAACTATATAAAGACTTGCATGTTTTAAAAGTGGGCATAATTATTAAATGTCATGCTAAGATTAACCTTCAAAAAACACAATGCAAAAAAAGTTCTTTCTACAAATTTTATTGCAATTTAAAGGCAATGAAGATGAAATCTAGTTCAAAATTTTTTGCAACCCTTCACCACACAATGTGTAGTGATTAGGTGGTGATACGAACTTTTGTTTCCATCACAATTGAATTGGTAGTTGAATTATATTGTCAATGTTCAGTAATTGGAGGGATTATTGTGTGGTTTTGGATTTGTGCAATAAATGGTCAATTTACCTTAGGTGAATAAATCCCATATTTCTTTATGTTTGCAAATTGCCATCCCATGAAGATTCCAAAAAATTGAAACAAAATTGAACTTCAAGACTGTAAATGAGGTTGTATATAGGAAATGGACTTTGTTTAAGAAGAAGTTGGTGTGAGGTCTCTGTCCTACGGACATAATCAATATATTAAAATTTATATAAAAAATAAAACATGTGTCCAACCACCTAAAGATTTAATTCTCAAGTACAACGTCTTAAGTGATTATTGTAGTTGTAGGGCAAGCTTGTTCAAAAATAATTCTAAAAAAAGATGCCAAAATTTTTAGAATCTTTTTACATTTTTTTTTAAGGTGAATCTTAACATGACATTTCATAATTATATCCAATTTAAAAACATGCAAGTCTCTATATAGTTATGTGGAGAAGGATTTGAATTTCATTTGCTTGGTAATTGGCAAGTTTACTATATACCACAAAGTTCAAACAAATCAATAGCCACACACTCACTATAGATAACCAAAATGAGCATATAAACAACCATGCCACACATCTGAGGCTAAAAAATTCTTAGGATACTAGTATGAAATCCAAACTTAACCGCTAAAGGACCAAACTGAATTTTATAGCTACATAGAAATTTTGGACAGATGTATGTGAATGATGTGACTAGAGATTTCCATATTTTTGGCCAAAATTTTAATAGAAGATGGGGACAAGGAATATCTTTCATATGCACTAAATTTCATGACGTATGAAAATATGAGTCAAAAGTTATAGCCTAATACATTGATTTTTTCATAAATGGTTAGTTTGGGCAAATTAAAAATAAAATCATTTTTTTGAAATTTTTTTTTGAAATTGGCTTAAAATACTAGAAATGCACGACCAAAACAATAGAAATTCAACTGATTTATGTTATTTGGAACAGTAGAATGACCATTTTGTAACTTTCTATGAAAATCAACAAAATGGAAAATTCTTTCTATTGATTTGGATAGTGCAATGACCAAATCAACAAGTTTTTGTTGAATTTGAAATCTTTTAAAAATCTTTTTGGAATCTTTGAAAATCTAAGTATAATGATTTAAAAAAAATTAATCATGTAAAATTCAGTCTTTTTTCAATTCAGCAGACTTCGGAGTCCATTCTTGCATAGTAGAATAAAAAAATTCTAAAAAATTAAAACTAAGAAAAGTTTTAAATTCAAGCTAACTTTCACCTCCCAAAATCCGTTTACGATTTAGATCCTCCAATCAAAAGTTATAGACAGAAATCAGAGAAGGGTAGTTAGGAACGTTTATTTTGACATTTTCAAACATCCTCTTTGATTTTTGTCCATAACTTTATATTGGAGGATTGAAATCATAAACGGATTTTTGGAGGTGAAATTTAGTTTGAATTTACAAATTTTCTTAATTTCAAGTTTTTTGAAAAAATGTGTTCTACTATGACTAATGACCTCTAAAGTCCGTTAAAAACACAAAACATTTGAAAAAACAATGAAAAAACTAAATATATAAAATTCTAATTCATGTGTGGTCACTTAAGTATTTAGGTGGTTTAGTGGTTGGAACCTTAAACCTTCAAACATGAGATTCAAGGTTCGAATCCCCTTGCCATGCGGATAACTTAGGTGGCCTTTGTCCACATGGCTGACCACCTAAGGGGCCCTGTCCATGTGGCGGGCTACCTAGGCAGCCCTACTTGTGTGGCAGGCCACCTAGGTGGTTGCTCGGGTAGAAAAAGAATTAATTTTAAACGGACACCGTCCCAAAAATATTTTAATTTAAAAAATTAATTAATTAAAATAAGTTAAATTTTTTTTATTTGTCCAAAACAACAAAAAAAATCAACAAATTTTAGTTTGATTTGTCCAAAACAACACTTCTAAAATGACTAAATCATTCAACAAATTTGAGTTGAAATTATATTGTTTTGGTCATGAATTTTCTAGTAGTGTTAGTAGAATTATATATATACACAAAAAGCTTTGAATCATTTCATTTTGATCTATAAGTCAAAATTTATGAGGATTTTTTGTTTGCGCATTGTTATAGATTTTCTATTCTAAAATAAACTTTGAAATCCTTTATCTTATCCAATTTCAATATTTTGAAAAGAAATAAAATCATAGGATGTAGATTCTTTACCACAACATTTCAACCATTGTGATTGACATTTTTCAATTCCATAATTAAATTCTTAAGAATTTAGTATTTTGAATCATTTTCTACTATCTACTTAATATTTTTTCCTATGTGTTGTATAATTCCAAATGATCTGAAATATTTCAAGCATATGGCTATCTTGTTTAGAAAAAATATTCTAAAAAATAACCACTATTTTGGTCATTTTTTCATAGAAAAGCAAGCTTATGAAGTACATTTGCTCTACTTTCCATAGGATAGAAAAAATGATTTTAATGAATTTGAATGCTTATATCTTGCAATCCACGTGGTAGAAATGTTTGAAATTCTTACCACATCTTTTTGATACTACATAAGGTAGAATTATCCATTACCACCATTCACTTAATTTCATTAGTAGACCTACAGTAAATCCACATCATTTCATCACCTAACTTTGAGCCCAATTCCAACTAAAAAACATTCAAATCTGCTCTTTCAATGACAAATTCAGAGCATTTTATGATAGTCAAAAATTATATGACAACCAAGGGTAATGTGTCACTCCATTAATGGTGAATATTTAAGACTAGAGATCATGGTTATGGATTTGGTATAGGATGTTTATTACTTTAGTTTTTAGGCGGTTTAGTAATTTTAGGGCTAAATAGTTCAAAATATCATAGAAATTACAATTTTAGTCAAAAAATTATAATTCCACTTGGGTTTGATTTGTGGAACATTCTTAGTTTCTCACACCTCTGAAAAATATGTGATCCTTTTGGAATTGGCTCCAACATATTTAGATTATAAATGAAGGTGATAATAGGTAGTTCATTTTACTACAAGATCGTATTGTTACATATATCAAAAAAGAAATTCAAAAATTTGGTACTTGTACTAAAAATGGTAGTTTTCAACCATTCTCATTGAAAACATCTGGTCATGGAACTTTAGTGATTAATTGTCCAACTCCTCTCACTATTAGAAAACTTTGTTCTAGGTGATGAATTGGCATAAAAAAAAACAGATTTTAGGTGACATCTAAGGTGAAATTGAAAATAACAACCTACATTTTTATGTCAACAAATGATGTCCATTGATGTTATACTGGACATCATTGTTGACATAAAAATATGGGTTGTTTTTTCAGTGTCACCTAAAATCCATTTGACATCAATAAACTTTGGTTTCTTATAGTGTCCAGTACTAATGGCATGTGCATTACTTGATGCTCATGGCTATTAGTAATAATTTTTCAGAAGCTCTTATTCATAAGGCTCAAGTTCAACAACACTTCCATTTCAAGAATCTCATAAGGTGCTCTCTATTGCTCATCTCTTACTAATTTCTAAAACTCAATTTCACACAAAAGGATTTTGCTTGTTAGATTCCTCATCTTCACTAATGTCTTCAATTATAAGTAATAAGGTGTAGAAATAAGATAATAAGGTAGGATGCTTATAATGCTTCTATCTAAGAGAAGAATGAGGTTTGTAGGGAAATTAGATGAGGAGAAGATAATGAAATAATTTTGGTGGAAAGATAGATGGGAGAGAAGTAATATGAAATTTTTCTATAATATTTTGAGTCTAAATGAATTAAATGTGATTTTTAAAGATCACTACCTCATAGGTTGTTATTGATGTTTGTAAAGTGTCATTATCAAAATAGAGAACTTGGCTTTCATTACAACTTGTAAGAGTCAAAAGTGATAAAAAAAAAATGGTGGTTAATATGAATAAAAATTAGGTCTTGAAAGTGGGTAGTTCACTTGCTAAAATAAAGTAGTAAGCATGTGTAAAGTGCAAAGTTTAAAGCTCAATATTTGAGTTTTGATTTAGTGCACTAGTATTATAGGAATGGGGTGCATATGATAACAAATAGTGTCAAGGCTATTATGTTGGCGGCCCACAAAGTTTCAAAAACAAAAAGCATCAAACTATGAAAGCATGCACGATATCTTTTTGTAATAGCCAAAGTAGCTTTGAAATGGCTTCTAAAGAACCCAAAATTTGTGTACTCTAAATCCATAAGTTATAATATGAAATTAAAAAACTATAAAATGGCAATCTAACATCTCTCCAAAGTCAACACTACCACTGAAGGAAATGGTCAACATTGGATCCTCAAACTTTGGCACTACACACTTTGGTCTTCTATCTTCTTGCACTAGAAGAAAATGAGGAGTTTTGTAACTACAATGTGCAACTCATTTTGTAGTTGCATAGCACATTTGCAACTAGGTGACAATGTAGAGCATGTAGTTGCAAGGGACAAGTTGCATTGCTTGTAGTCTAGTTGTAGGATTTTTTGTCATCCAATAGCATGCTAAGAACTTCATCGATATTTACAACTTGTAGATTTGAAGAATTATAAATACTAATCTCAATGATTTGTAGATTTCAAAATTTTCATATCTATTTAAAAAACAATGTATGAAAGTTGTAAACAACAACACAAAACAATTATATTCACTACAAGAAAATAGTGTCCAAATTGACATGTCCAAAATGACAAATGGTGTTTGAATGGCAGATAAATGTCAAAATTGACAAAAAAAATGACAACATTATAGGAAACTAGTTGCATGATAGTTACATAGGACACTAATTGCATAGTAGTTGGTTGTGCAAGACATGTTTTTCTTCTAGTGTATGTCCCCCACCCTCTATTGTCACTTGAATAGCTAACGTCTCCTGTCTTCCACCTTTATCATCTCTAGATCTCCTTTTCTAGAACTATCTCTTTCACCACTATTGATTGTTGTATCTTCATCAATCTTGTCGTCATTGCCTCCCTGTGATCACTTTCACACTCCGCACGGCCCCTATTGCTTGGACATTACTAGTTGTGAACAACACAATACAAATAGGTAAGGTCATGTTGAACCTTCATTTCTGAATTTTTCTCTCCTTCTGTTCCTTTGAGCTGATGTTTTCATTTGGAACAAAATGAGGCCTATTGAGGGCCTCAATATTGGCACTCAAAAAAAATGTTGCCTGAAGAACATCTTTGGGATGCCCATGAGAGAGAGGATCATGCCACATAGTAGATCATTGTACATGTGTCTGGACAAGAGAGCTCTGATTCTATAGTCTTGCATTCTTATCTATTTTGGAACATTGACGAAGTTGTAGAATTAGCAACCAAAAATTCAGAATTGAACATGGGAGGGTAGAGTTCTCACTTGTCTTTGCACAATTGTCAATGTCCATTAGAGGATTTGGGGGTGGTGGTGGTGGTGGTTGGGAGGGCTGTTTCAAACTGGTGTGCCACATACTTCCCCCCTGCAGTTTTGGTGAACTATTGTTTCCAAAAAGAAATTTAAAAAAAAAATCTTGAAATGAAGAAAAAAGTTGAAAAAAAATTTCATTTTTGGTGACAAAAAAATTATTTTTTTTAGACGTAGCAGTTGTTGTGCCACATTTGCAGGTTGTTGTGGCCCTCTACAGGGCAGTTGCCACAGTTTGGGAACTCACAGCCCTCCGAGGGGTAGAAAACTCGTCTAATGGATTGTGCCCCTTGTCAAAGCTTTAGCGCATGAACTTATGGTGCAAACTACTTAACAAGTTCTTGCAACTGTCATTTTTTCATTTCATCATCTAGACGATCCTCAAGACAATCTAGAATTAATTGCATTAATTGAATTTGTTGCACTATTGCAATTTACATTTAGAAGCACATACTTTTTGCATGCACAATTCACATTTAAATTTGGGACTCAAAATTATGATTGATCTACCTTGTATTAGTTGGTTGGAGATCATGTAGTGGCTCTTTGATCAATCTGAGCTTACTATTGAGTCTGTATTAATTATTCATCTACTTACGTTAGAGAGGTAAGTTAATTTGCCACTAACTTAATATGCTTTGCAAATGCATTATTTTTCCAATGTGTACAATGTGAATGTCCTCAAGGAATTCAAAATTCACATTTTGAGTTGGAAGTGGAGAATTCTATAATCACACAAACCACATAGGATGAAGGAATTTAACCTCCACATAATTGTTGTAACTAGAGAGGAGATCAACTTCTGAATTCCTAGTTCAAGAATCAAGTAGAGTGGGAGAAGTGAGGGATGGACCTAACAATATTCTTCTTATGTGCAAACGGTAGCACTAGAAGGGATTGCAACTAACAATAGAAATTTGATGAAACACTATATAAAACAAATGAAGTAAGGATCATATATAGCACACAAAGTAATTGAATAAAGTTGCATTCAATTGATTTGTTTTCAAGCTTCAATAGTCCAATCCATCCCTCAATGTTGCTTTCAATTCCTACTTCTGTACAACCCAATCAATGACTAGAACAAACTGATTGGCTGTTATCTTTCAGAGAGATGATTATTATACATTTTGGAAGTTATTCTAATCCTAAAGCAAATTCTAACAAACAATTACAACTATTTGAAGTGTCTAAGTAGAGAGATAAACCAAAAGGCTATAGTGCATTCTAAGGCTTATTATCACTTACATTGCAACCACACAACAAGGCTTAATTGAAAACCTTGCAAACTTGATCTATTTGTGGAAGCACAAAACTTGAGAATCAATGTTTCCTTCAAACAAAATTCCAATAAACGATTACATTTAATTCCCAAGGAGGAATATCTCTGTTTAGAATGTACCAAACATATAAATCCTAAGGCTTGGATTCTTATTTGTATCCAAACCACAATCAAGGCTTCATTGAAACCTTACAAGTGGTGGTGGCTTTCCTGATGGACAAAAGTTCAATATCCTCTACAAAAACATCCTTCAAAGGTGTAGCCTAAGAACATAATCCTTAACAAAAACAAGAGCCATTTGTGATGAAAGAAATCTACACTAGTAGAAAGCGCTAGAATTTCAACAAAATTTTGTTGATTCAATCACGTTGTTCTAGTCACTATACAACATAAATTTGTTAAATCAACAAATTTTTTGATATTTTAAATTTGAGTGTTTTCTACTAGTGAATTTGCGATGCATGAATTTAAGATAAAAAAATTGCTCTAATTGGCCAATCTTTGCATTTTCTAATTGGCAAGTGTTTCAATCAATTGCCAATGCCAATGGCACCAAATGAAAAAGTCAAACAATTAGAAAAGCTAATTGAGAAATCAAGTTGATCATGCAATCACTATTGATCAGGCAAAAAATTTGAATTTTCCACATCTATTATTAAACAATAAACAAACTAAACAATTGCAATCATCCATTGTATTTTCAATTTGCTCGCATCCATCCTTGCCAAGATCAATCTTTAAAGAAGAAGCAACCGTCTCTATGCCTCCTTTTACTCCTAATGCATTGACCTCTTGTGTTGCAGAAGGGCCGCTGCAACTTCAAGATAGTCCTCTATTGCCAACAATCATTATTGTAGTCATATTTTAGTCAAATGTATCCTAAAAAACTAAAAAATTATTGTTGTTTAAGTAGCCATTTATTGCCTTTTTTCTACTAGTGTGAAGACAATTACAATCAATGTACACTTACATGCACTTGCTATACATACAAATAGAAGACACCCTCAATTCAAACACAAGTGCTATCTTTTAATAAATGTTCATGATATTAAAAAACCCTACTACTTAACCCCTAAATGCCTAAGGCCTTTTTAGAACTTCTTGGAATTTGCTCTAAATTGAACAAAAAGCCATCATTTGGATAAGTTGTATTAATTCTTTTTGAATTGTAATTGTTCAAATTCAAACTAGCATTAGAAGATTTTCAGTTGTATTAGAGGGCTACAAGTTTTTTGAGGTTTTCAAACCCTAAGAACTCTTTGTACTTGCTACTTGATGTAGCACAACAAATACCATGTCATTAAAAGAAAAAATTAATTCAAATTTTTTTCAACAATTTTTTTCATTTTAATCTCTAAAGGACTCGGGCACATTTTGGACAAAAATTGTCAAAAATTGTCAATTTTTAGGGCAGCAAGAAAAAATGAAAAAAAAAGTATTTTTTTCAAAATCTAACCATACAAATTTGTACTAGAATTATCTAGGACCGCGTGGAAAAAAAATTTCAGAAACTTTTACCGCACATATTGAAAGATTATAACATGTGAAGTTAGGAGAAAGTTTTTTTCCAACCTTGCCTAATAGGGCCAGCAGGCTTTAACTCCTCATAAAGTGAGATTTTTACACTATACATGGTAGTTTTTTTTGACATTTGCATCTTGTATCATATAAGTTACATACCTGCCAAATTTCAAAATTATTGGAGGAGTTTGCACATGCTGTCCAAATTGCCGACAAGGTTTAGGGCAACATAACTTTTGATTTGGGCACTCCATTTTAAAAAAAAATTATATTCCCACTAAAAGGGTACATGTTCACATCTTGTGTCAAAAATTTAAGAACATCCATAAAAAAATGACTTCATACGCACCTACCAAAATTGCCTGCATCAATTCAACAGTGATTCAGTCCTTTAGGGGTTAAATTTTTTCAAAAAACCAACAACTAGAGAGCAATTGTTCCTTGGTTGTCAAGGAAATAGTGATGGGAACAACCCTGAAACAATCCTCCCAACCCCCCCAAAACCCTTTAATGAAATGTTAGAGATCACACAGGAAAAGAAAATATAACAATATCACTTACAGATTGAAAGATTATAATGTTTGATTATGAGGGTGTTAAAATTGTGAAAGTGATTCAAAGTTTTTCAATCCTCTTTTCATACATCAAATCTAAGAAATTGGTCACCAAAAGAATATGAGGTTAAAGGACATAGCATGCATAATTTTGATCAATTTGTATTTTTTCAAAATCTCTTCTATAATTTTTTTAAATGAATTTTTAATGTGAATTTTCTCCAAGATTTAGTGTATTGGGGGCTCATTTCCAAAACTCTCAACACTATGGAAAGTGAAGATTGCAATGGACTCCCTTACACAAAATCTTAAATAGAAAAATCATAATCGATCATTTTTAAAATTGGATTTTTGATGCTAAAACTAGACATTGAAGAGAATTTTTCAAAGATACATAATACTAAAAATAGAAACTTGGTTAGGTTTTATTTAACTTTAAAGTATTGTCAACACCAAAATTTGGTGCCTCAAGCATTTAGGGGTTAAGTTAGGCAAAAAAGCAACTCCCTTTTGGACACTTACAAGCTAGTAGGTTCATTTCATTTTCTACATGCACTCATTATCTTCAAATTTCTAACATATATGGTAGAAGGTTAGAAGACAACACAGTCAATAAGAATTGTCCCTGTAGAAGCAGACAATATTGTGCATTGGGTTTTTGAAAAAGTGAAATTTTCACATGTAGAATAGTATCATCCCATGTGAATGATTACAAGGTCTTTATTGGATGACAAGTGTTACTAATTTGTACAATATTTAAAGTAACAGAGTTGTGAATATAGTTCAACTAAAATGTAAGTACATTAAATTGAGTACAATGAATGATGAATTTGCCTTGCCAATTGATTTAAATGAGAGCTTCTTGTGCACTAATTTTTGAGTGCGTTGTAAATTGTGAGTTCAATTAAGGCATCAAAATTTATTTATGAAAATTAAAATTATAGACTATGTTCAAATTCAATGAGCATGATTTTTGTTAGCATGGCCATCAATTTTTGAATTGTGATGCATAAATTCAGTAAATAGAAACAAACACCATAAAGTTTATTAAAATAGTTTATTGAAATAAAGTTTCTTAAAGTCCCATAAAAGGCTATTTGGACCTTTTCCTATGAGCATCAACAATGGGAATTTAGTCATCCAATGTGCATGCATGGCAAAAACATAGAATTGGAAAACTCAAAAAGAGCTTGAGTAGTGATTTATACTATGCTCTTCACAAAGTTCAGCTTAGTAGCAAATCAACCAACAAAAAAATTTAAAGTAGAAACTACAGAAATGCCATAACAAACAACAACAATTCAAATGGAAGCAAAGAAGATGACTGTAGTTGGGAGTGACATATGAGTAGGGGAAGCAACCAATCTAATTCAAAAGGTGATGCAATTGATGATGAAGACCTAATTTTAGACAAAAAAAAATAAAACCATTATTCAGCTAAGCTAGTTGAAAGGTGTAGAATACCAAGAATACTGGGAGCAATTGTAGGCAATGGGAGTCATCGACAATGAAGTTAGCAAAAGAGATTTTGAAGGTGTCATCAAACCCTTTGAGTGTAGGAGATTAGTTTGGCGACAACCAATGCAAGCATACACCAAGGATAAAGGAATCAACGTCAGTATAGAAGAGTTTTTGAGCTTGGAGACAAGCGACTTCAATGTGGCATTCAAAGGCTTTTGGAGACAACTCCCTAGCTTGACTTGTAGACATGGCCGAATGGCAATGGCAATGTAGCTCAAGACTTTAGTGCTTCCGGTGGATCTAGTACTAGACTTGCAATGGCACAAGAGTGGACCTCCTCTTTTAGCTATGGGGAACAACCATGGAGATACTACTGAGTAGTTGCACAATTCTATAGTTGATGTTGATGATGGAATTTCTATTAGATGTGTTGCAAGAGACCACAACATTCCACAATCTAGTTTGAAAGACTATATTTACAGCACTACTTTGTATAATAGAAGGGGAAAGAAGGGTGTCTTAAATGATGATGAAGAGAAAGTAATAGTTGCATACTTGTTGAAAATGCAAATTCTAGGCTATCCATCCACAATTGGACATCTTAAAGAGAAAGTTGGCATTCTAATCCAAACAAGAATATTTCCTCTTAAAAATGGGATACTTAGCCTAGGATGGATGAATGCTTAAGGAACAAACATGAAGAACTGTGACTAAAAAAAATCCAATCCCTCGAGCAAAAAAGAACTTATAATCTCTACCTTGAAATAGTAGCAATATTTTATGAGAATTTAGAAGAACTTTACAACAATAATGATTATTAACCTCATCAAATCTAGAATTGTGACTAGAGTGGGGCATAGGCCGGCAAAGATAGAAGAGGGTTTGTACTAGCAAAAAAAGGTTTTCAAAATGTGCACATGGTCACTCTCAACTAGATAAAGTGGATTTTTGTCCACTCTTGCATCAATGCTAAAGGAGATACACTAGTAGAAAACATTGGAATTTCAACAGAATTTTGTTGATTTGGTCACGTTGTTCTAGTCACTATATAACAAAAATTTGTTAAATTAGCAAATTTTTGTTGTATAATGTTTAAAACAACACAACCGAATCAACATAATTCTATTGAAATTCCAACGTTTTCTACTAGTGATAGTTTGCCTAATTTTTATATTTTTAAAATCAAGAGACAAGCAATGAATTAAAAAAATACAAGAGAGATAGGAGATGTGCAAGCAATGCAACCAAAGGCATTGATGACACATGCTTTATTTAGATCATGGATATTACATTTCTTGTTTAATGTTGGTGAGTTGTATAGAATTTCACCTTCTTGTAGATATTTATTGATCTTAGATGTTTATAGCTCTTACATTACTTTAAAAGTAATAAAATCAACTATATCAAAAGGTTTGGATTTCTTTACTTTATCTTCTCATACTTTGCACGCACTTCACTCTGGAGATGTAAGTTGCTTCAAACCTTTTAGCTAGCTTTCAAAGCCTACATGAGCAAATGGACAAAAAATCACAATGGATATTACATGTCTTTAGAAAGGCACTATCTATTCAAAATATCACCAAGGGTTTTGAAGCTATAGGCAATTTTCCTCAAAATGCTAATGCCATGAGATTTAAAATGGGCCCAAGTGAAGTTTATAAAACAAACCAGAGAGGACCATCTACAACTAATAGCCATGAATATTCATAGGGGAGTTCAAGAGAAGTATCAACTATTAGAAACTCCAAGAGATTTTGGAAAAGATTCCTTCACACCTTCCTACCTACTGTGAGTACTACATCGACATTGATGGTGATCAAGAGAAACCACGACAATAGCAAATACAAGGAGACTCTAGTGACAAAGACAAAGAACCAATAGAACTCAAAAAAGAAGCAAAGGACCATTTTTTAACTGACTTATTAGAATTGTCACAAATATATGTACTACCTTTGCAAATGTCCTCCATTCAACCTTAGATTGTCTACCACAAGTCCATTTTGCCAATTGAAGAGGGATATTTGAGAGAGCTAAAGAATGTTGTTGCCAAAAAAGATGTAGTTACAGAACAAAGAGAGAAGAAAAAGTTAAAAATTGAATCCAACAAAATGAAGAAAGCAAAAGAGAACCAAAATAAGTTAGAAGCAAGGCAATAAGATTTGAGATAGTCAAATTGAAGAAAAATCACAAAGAACTATGGAGTCTAAAAAATGTATGAGCAATGGGTGATAAACTCCATGCATGTGGCTACAAGAGCTAATGCATATGTGGTGAGAAATAGAGCTCCTTATGGTGATGTTATGCCACAAATTTGTAGGAAAAAAAACGCTTGACAATATTGACACTACTAGCCATAGTACCTCTTTAACTTTAGCACCTTTTGCCAAATAATTGATAAAATTTGACTTTTTAATTTTGGTAGAAAAAATTTAATTACTACAATTTTCATCATTCTAGATATTGAATTAATAAAAAATTCGGCATGCAACTCTAATAAGCAATTCATCAACAAGAATGAAGTTCTTAATGACAAGATCTTTATACAAATTGTGTGATAAGAGGTAAAACAATCCATGTGGGATATGTAAATAGTTAGGATTATTAGGAGCTCAGCCACTCATAGTGAAGTCAAAAATAAGAAATGTGTTCAATGTAGAATTTCAAACCTCATTTAGGCATAGTAGAACAACTTTAAAAAAAAATTGAACTAAATTAATATGGAAAATAAAGCTATCTTTCACCTTCATAAATCTTTTTGAGATTTTGATCTTCCAATCAAAAGTTATGGACAATTTCCAAGGAAGAGTTGGATAGAACATTTTCTTTGACATTTTTAAACATCTCTTTTGAATTTTGTGTATAACTTTTGTTTGGAGGCTCATAATCACAAATAGATTTTTAGAGATGAAAGTTGGTTATATTTCTCAACTTTTCTTAGTTCAAATTTTTTTTAAATGTTATTTTACTATGCCATAATGAGACCTAAAAGTCTACTTTGAATGCAAGTACTATTTTTTGACAAGAAGAGGTCAAGCTATCATGTTCAAATTATCCCATATCCTTTGGCCGTTCATGAGAGAGAATGAATTTCATTATAAAAACAACCTCTCCACCTTTTGTTGCCACTGAAATTCAATGAAGAAATTCGTTGAAGCCTCCATCAACAAATTTCTTGATGGTTGATGAACTTGATGCCTTTTGTAGATACATGGTTGATGATCAATATAGGTAAGTATAAGTAGCTGAGTAGAAAAAATGGAAAAGACATGTTGCACTTATTTCTATTGCCAGAGGTTTGGCCTCATTGAAAGAGCTAACCTATCAAGTAGTTGCAACATCAGAGTGGTCCATCTTTTTTTTGAACTACTTGGATAGGCACCCGTTTTGTTGTGCAAGCTGCAGGTTTCTTCTAGTACACTGCGTGGCCTTTTCAGTAACACCACAACGTTAATAGAGGAGAAGTGCTCCAATTGGAGGGAAGAAATGGAAGGGAGAAAGAACAATCAATATACATAAATGAGTTCAAGAAAATAGACCTGAAAGGAGCATGTCCACTAAATACATGTTGCCAATAATGTTTGACAATGTTTAGTTGTATTGGACACGTCATTCAGGACATTGCAATTGTAAATGATGTATGGTTTTTTCTCATCACTTTGTTGACTTAAAAGTTCATCAACTTCCAGTGCACATGTTGATGTTGATATTTTCATGATGAATGAATTAGCAAATACAATCACTATTTTGAAGGTGAATTTATCTTCCAATGTGGAAACCAAAGTTTTTTTTATGTCCAAAAGTGCC
This sequence comes from Pseudoscleropodium purum, assembly GCA_963969395.1. Classification (NCBI taxonomy): domain Eukaryota; kingdom Viridiplantae; phylum Streptophyta; class Bryopsida; order Hypnales; family Brachytheciaceae; genus Pseudoscleropodium; species Pseudoscleropodium purum. The sequence continues at coordinate 25,880,929 of OZ017795.1, forward strand.
ACCTACTTTGCAACTACAATACAAATGTGAGTGGAGTCCATTTATATAATTATGCCATGTATCAATTTGATATAGGATCTTTAGCCAAAATTCAACTAATAGAAGAAAATATTATATATGTATAATTTCTTATTTATACCATCAATGGTCACTTTACTTTTTGTTGTTTTTGTATGTGGTTGCAATGTAGTTGTTTTGAAGTCACAAGCTAGTAGTTTTGTAATTGTCTCATCTATTGATTTCTACTATATTTAGTTTTTTACATGGAAAATAATCATATATTAGTTGTTTCTCAATTCTATTACATGCTCTACTAGTTGTCACTACAAGAAATGTGGGTGTTTTAAACACAAAAGATTAATACAAATTTGCTGAAATTCATTTAAACTCGCTATAAAGTCACATTTGTTAGTAGGATACAATAAAGTGATGTCTACAGTGTATGTGAGTCAACTAAATTTCTTGAAAGTACCCAATTTGTAGTCATTTGGGCTTGTTGGCCTCTTCAACTACAACATGGATGAAAGAAACAGAATGACTCTTTGGTGTTGTTGCATCACAATTTCTTAAAAAGAAATTACAACAAAAAGACAAAAAAATGAGAAGCAAGCAATGCAATTACTGTCTCATTAGCAAATGGCAAAGGTCCTTTACTTTTGCATCTGTATAGGAGGCAGGTGGGAATATCTCAATGTTTGGATGAAATTCTGAACAATAAAACTATTGATGTGATCGCAATCCACTTATCTTCTATACATTGTTATTGCCTAGGAGGTCCATAATTTTGATTTGTAGAGGATTGTTGAGAAGATTTCCAAAAATCCGTATACATCAATTTATTACACCTCAGAAGTTGCAACCTCCTTCCCTTCCACTACACTTCCCTCATTCACAGTCTGTGGCACTCCGTCACTCTTCTTTGTCTTCACCAAAATTATTTGTTTAATTTCTACTATCTTTGTCTTCTTTTTGCTCTATGGTTGTGAGTAAATGATAACCAACAATTGAATGAGTGCTACCATTGACAGCAGTTGATGGACAAATGCAAAAGATAAATCATTTGTGAAGACCATGAAAAAGTCCTCTTGCAAGTGCATAATGTGTCACTTACTCTCAAGTCATTCAATTGTCATCATCGTTGTTAGTTCCAACGACACTCATTTTTTCTCTACATATGTACCAACCTTCCCCCTACTTTAAATGATGATTTCCAATCTCCAATTATATATGATCATTGTTCTTAAGGCTTTTTTGTTTGTAGTTGAAATCACATTTTCTTCATTTCCTTTGTTCAATCTATTGACAATACCAAAGTTTTAGTCTTAAATTCCTCTTGTTTTCATATATGCAAGCTCCATTGTTGTCAATGCATGCAACATACACAAGTATAAGTATAGATAAGGAGAATTATAGATACGATTGTATAGAAAATAAATTCTCTCAATAAAATTAATTTTATTACTAGAAGGCCAATACATAGCAAATGATTCTTCTTCATCCATGGGCTCTCTAAAATGCATGTGGACTAATCAATGCACATTTCTAAAAATGAAAATGAAGTAGTTAGATATTGATTTCAATGCAAAGAAACAATGCATGCCCAGAGATTTTGCCAAGTGTCATGAGCAATTAAGAATTTTTGAAATCACAAACTACAGTAATTATCACAAATAATCGAAAAACTATAATGCCAGACTAATGATTTTATGTCATACTCATTTCTATTGAAAAGGCATCTTTGAGACTTTCAAAATGGTACATTCATGAAGGTCCTAGAGACAAGCTTTTTAGGAATTTGTACTTAAAGCACATCACCTTCTAGTATGCTATTTTTGCCTAAAAATTGCAATTTATATATATATCTAGTTTTCTTGTAGTGTGGATTCTAGATGAAGGTTGGCTTTAGATTATGACAAGTTCGTCTATTAACAAATGACTAGCATACAACTAAACCAAAACTATATTATAGTCATGACTCAATTGAGTACTCTATATAGTTCTAAAATCCAATCTATGAAATTGAAGTCAATGGAGGTTCATTTGTAGAAAAAGTAGCCATCTTACTTCCTATCATATAGCAATAGTAACTATGCTACCATTTGGTTTAGTGTCCCCCAACTCCAACCACCTTCTAAACTTTGTTCTAGCTAGAAACTACTTGCACCCAATTACAAATAAAAAATGAATACTCTCCTAAACAATCGAAGTCAAATACTTATTGCAACATAAGTGTAAAAATAGATTTTAAGGTATGCTAAGTGACTTATAATGTCTAAACTTCAATTTTGGAACTCCAAAGAAGAGTAGTATCACTAATAATAATTGAAGAAGTTGAACAAAATATATGTCTAAAGAAGAGAAAAACACAACCTTGTGATTGTGCAAAGAACAATATCAAGAGACCAAAATGGCTATGGCTATGAAAATCACAACAAATAGGGAGAAAGAAAGACAAAGGTATATGCACTACAAGAGAAAAGGATGTTTTAAGTGAATGTTTAAGCATAATCCTAAAGATAAGATTACAAGTAATGACCTTCAAGGATTTTTCAGCAAAATTTTACTAAAAACACATGTATTTCTAGTAAATTTTTGCTAAAAATCTTCTTAAGAATCGTTACTTATAATCTTATGTCTAGGACTATATTTAAAAACTCACCTAAAACACCCCTTTTTCTTGTAGTGGTAGGAAGAAAAAGAGTTACTTATAGGCTACAAAAAAAAATTAGAAGCCAAATGCAACGATGAAGAAGCAAGATGCAACAAAACCAACATGCAAAAAGAGGCTAGAGGCAAGAAGAATCAAGAGAAAATAAAATAGGTATTGCCCTATCTAGGTTTATGGTAGCTACAAAAGGAAAGTGGCTAGGATAATATTAGGATTTTAATCCCTAAGCTCATAGTTGACATTTCACAAAGTCTTCACAACTACTCTAAAACTACTCTTACAACCAATAAATGACTAATCTTCAACTATTAAATGGCTAGTCTTCAATTTTTCATTGACTATCTACAACAACTCTGCAACTAAACTACTACCATCATAGAAAATTTGAAGCCTTGTTTGTACCATTTGATTGCATTAGAATGTACATGTACAAAAAATATTAGCCCAAACTATCTCACAGAAAAATTGTCAATGCACTAGTAGAAAATCTAGTTTTTCTATTGTTTTGGTTGCGCTAATTTGGACATAAATTTGTTGATTTGAATATAAATTTGTTGAATTTTGCCCAAATCAACGTGACCAAAACAACAAAAAATCTGAAGTTTTCTAGTAGTGATGAAATCAGCTTCTACATCACATTGGGATTTTCAATTTTAAAAAATTATTTAAAAAATTTGTTGTATATGCACATTCGCCAAAAGTCAAATGGCCCTCTACAAGGCCTAGACTTTTTATGATGACAATTGTATAGTAGTCACTAATTAGTCATGTAAGATCTTCAATTGAACATTTTTTGGACTATACTATGATTGCAAATAATCCACATCTATCCTACAAGTCCACATCAACAAATTCAATGTTGTCAAGATGATAATGCATTGATGTAAATAGCCTTTTGCCCTTTGATCATTGACTCTACATTCATTAGTTGGTTGTATGACTAAACTACAACTTCAAATTATTTTGCATATTGTACATTGCATTGTAAGCTCATCTTTTACACTCAAGTAAGAAATTGGTCATATAAGACAATCAATTGTTGTTTTTGTTAGATAGGGCACATTTTTGTACTAGTGTTGGAATTCTGAAACCTATCCAATATCCAAAATAGGGGCATCTTTAGCATTGCACACACAATGAATGGGAACAAAACAACATGAAATGACTAATTTGCATAAAGTCTTTATTTAATGCAATTTAAAGAAAAAATAGACAACATTATTATTAAATTCTCCCTTTTCAAAATATAGATGATATTATTACATTGAACATATAATTCAATAGAAAAGTGAAATTACAAACTAACTCAAGTTCACTCCTATAATGCCTCAAATTTGTTGGCAAGCCCAAATTTTTTTAGAGCAACACTTATAAGTTGTGAGTTCAATAGAGAATGTATAGAGGTTTGTTAAGAGCAAAACTAAGCATAAGAGGTTGAAGTGCAAGCTAAAAAAACGATTAGATTAGCAACTTGTTATAAAAAAATATCAAAGCTTGAATCTCAATTAAACTTTGAAATACGATTGTTTCATGTGTATTTGTATTAAAATAATTTATTGGTGAAAATATTGGTTCATCAAAATATATGGATGTAATTTGTGGTTATTAATTGATAACATTTGTATGAAAACAATTATTAAATACATCTTTAGGAGACATTGACATCAAATCTTCAAAAATTTATCATCACCTATTCATGCATTTGACAACACATGGTCTTTAGAAATATAGATACTTTAACTAATTCCCATAGACTCTCCATTTACAATGGTGTCCAAGGCATTAATATTAATATTATTATATTTTATTATTATAATTTTTATTATTGTTACTATTTAATTTGCATATGAGTCATGGAATTTGCAACTGTGTTTATTAATGTAATTTCTATAAGTTTAAAAAAAATTAAACTACAATAGAAACAAAAGAAATGATAAGAAGAACACTTAACAAAGACCTAAACCTAAAAGGTAAGTATATCTAATTGCAACCCCTACCTTAGATCATTACAATGCATATTCCATCTCCATTCTGAAACCTAAATCTAAAATGATCGTTCTTCTCTTATTCATATAATGCAAGATAAGCATTTTAGTAAAGTTTGAAATTGAGGATCTATAACCGCGTTTTTAAATATGGAGTGATATGGAGATATTTCAATATTCTACATTGTTACAGATAGAATACAAAGGTGTTTGAGCACCAAAGAATAATATCATACTATGGTGCTAAAAGTCCCTTATGGACACTAGCTTGGTGCCCATATATGGGTCTTTGGCACCACAATGTGTCACTATTCCTTAGTGCTCAAATATCTCTTTTCTACTAGTGTATAATGTACTTCTATTTTGTAAATTTTAGAATATGATTTGTATTTGATATGAATTTTCTTCAATTTTTCTTCAAAAATTTATAGTTAATAATTTAAAAATTTTATCAAAAAAAATTGAAAATTTCATGGCAAATAGTAGACATATGATTTCATATATGAAGAATAAAACCAAAACAATTCACTCACAAAAGAGAAGAAATGAAGGATACAGAGTGAGGAACTTCCAAGTTTGACTACACGGTCATAGGCTCTGTCATTTAACGGTGAACGCTATGGAGCAAAAGATGCCGGTCTCTCACTTACTGCAGTTTGTCCCCCGGAGAGTGTGAAAGGGGTCATTTCTGGTCTCTTCAAGCAGCCTGAGCGGTGCGGCAGCAAACCAGGCACGGCGCTCCTTCATCAGCTGGCGCAGGAGCAAGCTCCCTCATCCAAGCCATTTTGCACTATCCTCCGGCCAACCAATTGTGTTCCGCCACGTCGCCTTCAGCCAACTTCGGCTGAGGCTCTGCTTCAGCTGATGCGCGCACGGCCGTCATCTCCCTCATTTGCAGACTAACTCCAGCTATGGCGACCATGGCGACAGGGTTCGCGGCTGCGACGACGTTTGCCCCTTCCAATGCCAAGCCCGGGATGATCACCTTCACGGGACTGCGCCCCGTTCGCGTCCCTTACGGCCATTCGCGAGCTCGTGCTGCGCAATTTAGTGGATACCAGCCCTTGAAGGTCGTAGCGGTGGATTACCCGCGTCCGGATATTGATTCGTCCACCAACTTCTTGGAGGCTGCGGCGCTCTCGGCGTACATGCGCGACTTGACGCGACCAGAGAAGCCGCTCAAGGTCGTCATTGCTGGAGCAGGTGCATTCCTGGACCGTCAATTGCAATTGTAATTGCAATGCCGAGTGTGAAAATTGTTATTGCGGTTTTGGGTGGGTTATTTCGAGGAATTCGTTCGCGAATTGCTTTCTTACTATGGAATTTGTGGACACAGGTCTGGCGGGGCTTAGTACCGCCAAGTATGTCGCGGATGCAGGGCACATTCCGATTTTATTAGAGGCCAGAGACGTTCTCGGAGGAAAGGTGATACGACTTGTGGACTTCTGACCTAGTCTAAGATTTTAGGGGAAGCAATTGACGAATGGAGGACTTGATGTTGAACTAGAATTTTGGATGCGAGACTAGGGAGAGAGTGGGGAAACGGTCCTAACAGAAATGCGATTGGGCAGGTTGCAGCATGGAAGGATAAGGATGGGGATTGGTACGAGACTGGTTTGCACATCTTTTGTAAGTGATGTACACTTCCCTGCTCACGTCCATCTTGGTCTTATGCGAGTATCTGATAACATAAATAATAATTAACTCTATAACCTCTCTGAAACCTCTCCGACATGACCACCTCTGAAATGGCATTTTTTAGAATACCCGGCACTCTTGCCACACTTGGCACACTTTAAGCCTATGTCAAACTATGTCATTGTGAAAAATTTGGGGTACCCAACAGGTGCTGAGATTAAAGAGGTTTGAGTAAGCTTTCTAGCTACGGCTTGGTTAACTTTACCACGTTTCTAGCTTAAGTAGTTAACGGCTTTAGGACCAAGACGCTCAAATTTGGCCTCATGTTTTTTTAGCAGTTTTTGAGTGGTCTTTTAGGACTTTTCGTTGGTTCAGTTTATTTGGCCAGCATGTTCTCTGCTTCTAGTGATATAAAATATGTCACATTTGAATTGTACTGTTCACTATATTTCTAATCGAATTGATCGTTTTATGGGGGTTAGCGCATCATTGAGGTTTTGTAACTAAATTAAAAACCTTGACTTGGGTTCTGGAAATTCTCGAATTGCAGTTGGGGCGTACCCAAACGTACAGAACCTGTTTGGTGAGTTAGGGATTAATGACCGTCTGCAATGGAAGGAGCACAGTATGATCTTTGCGATGCCGAGCAAACCTGGAGAATTTAGCCGCTTTGACTTTCCGGAGATCCCTGCTCCACTAAATGGTCAGCGCCCGTCTTTGCTAAGCCCCTGATGCGCTAGCGTTGAGTTTCTTTGTTCATTGTGCCATAGAGAATGCAGTTTGTATTTTGTCCGTTTCCGTTAATCAGCTCATTTGTTTGGCATGTTCCAGGTGTATGGGCAATTTTGAAAAACAATGAGATGCTTACTTTTCCTGAAAAGGTTCGCTTTGCTATTGGTCTTCTACCTGCCATCGTTGGAGGCCAGGCCTATGTGGAAGCACAGGATGGTCTTACTGTTCGTGAGTGGATGCTGAAACAGGTATTGTCTCTCTCTTTCTGTCTCCTCCCTTATCCAGAGTAATTTAAAAAGGCTTGTGACTGCCATGTATGAGTGTATCTATTGATTGATAAGATTGGAACACAATGTATTCAGCTTTGGATCTTGTGCTGGCCACATGTTTATTGGCCCCTCGTTGGTTGAAGTGCTTCTTGATGGTGGTCCCGAGGATCACTAATTTTCAAACCATAATTATGTACTCTATGGCACGCTATTTTGGTAGCATATTAAATCACGGATGACTCTTAAATGGAATGAATGGTGTAGTTTGCCAAATAATACTTGATATTCTCCGCTAGGCTATTGAAAAGTTAGTCTCTCTTCGACTAGTCTGATTTTCTCCAGAGTTCTTCTGATTTTCCGATGAGTCGTTCGTTGTGTGTGCAGGGTGTGCCAGAGCGCGTCAACGACGAGGTGTTCATTGCAATGTCCAAGGCTTTGAACTTCATCGACCCCGATGATCTATCTATGCAATGTGTGTTGATTGCGCTCAATCGTTTCCTCCAGGAAACGCATGGCTCTAAAATGGCATTCCTTGACGGAGCTCCACCTGAGCGGCTGTGCCAACCGATTGTAGACCACTTCAGTGCATTGGGAGGTGAAGTGCGTTTGAATGCCCGGTTGAAGGAGATTGTGCTGAACGAGGACAACACTGTCAAACACTACCTACTCACTGATGGTACTACAGTTGAAGGAGATGTATATGTATCCTCTATGCCAGGTACTTTTGCCTACCCAATTTATCCTGATTGTTTGGATTTGCAGTGAGCTTAATGTTGGTGTTTAGTGCCAGAAACTTCGGGTATTAGGCTACTATCCTTAATTCATGTAGGGCGCTTTGTATTCACGTTGGTTATGTTGTTCCAGTGGACGTTGTCAAGCTTATCATCCCTGACCAATGGAAACCAATGCCGTACTTCAAGAAAATGGACAAGCTTGTTGGCGTGCCTGTTATCAATGTCCACATATGGTGAGTCCACCTCTGTTTTGGTTTCTGTCCGTGACAATGGTTTTCTATTATACCGCATAGTTCCGTAAGTGATGTCCGTGAATTTCTTCAGGTTCAAGCACCTAAAGATTGTCTATGAAGTGACTTCCAAGTACGGATCCGTCAGTAAACAATTCAATGATTTGTTTAAGTTGATCGCAGTAATTCCCCGTAGAGTGGAGTTCAGCTTTCCCACGCTGTGATGAGGGCATGATAATCTTACGACCTTGTTCGACTCTCTGAATGCATAGGTTTGACCGGAAATTGAAAAACTCGTACGATCATCTGCTATTTAGTAGAAGCCCTCTTTTGAGTGTCTACGCCGACATGTCCACGACATGCAAGGTGAGACTATTTGGTGAAACACTCTCCCCGTTGTGTTGATGTTGAGGATTCACCAACAATCGAGCACTATGATGCATCTTTAGCTGTGCAGTAGATGTGAGAATTTCTAGTAACTAGATGTTCTTTGAAATTCTTGCAATTCCAACAGCAAGGGTGGTTTCTTGCAAGTGTTGGCTGAGAAGTTAGCAGAAATGTCAGGGTTCTTTTCCCAATATGATATAGAAGAGGGAGAACTCTGGAACTCTTAGCTGTGCCTAGATTCTTGCTTTGTTGTCTGTCACTTGTTAATACTCTCTTTGAATCACCTGACTTGTCCAGGAGTACTACGACCCAGAGAAATCCATGTTGGAGCTTGTATTCGCCCCTGCTGAGAAATGGATCAGCAAAAGCGATCAGGAGATTATTGATGCAACCATGGAAGAGTTGGCCAAACTGTTCCCAGACGAAATTGCTGCAGATCAAAGCAAAGCTAAGATACTTAAATACCACGTTGTAAAAACTGCGAGGTTAGAATATAACTCCCTCCCATGTACACTTCAAAATTTATCGATTTACTCTGATTGCCCGTTGGCAAGGGTCAGAATTTTCTGTAGTTTTAGTGAGTACACATTTAATGTCCTGCTTTGTATCGTGCGAGTCATAGCTGATAATCACCACCCCATTCTTCAGGTCGGTCTACAAGACGGTGCCCAACTGTGAGCCTTGCCGGCCATTGCAAAGATCACCCATCAAGAGATTTTACATGTCGGGTGACTTTACCAAGCAGAAGTACCTCGCTTCTATGGAAGGAGCTGTGCTTTCTGGCAAATTCTGTGCCCAAGCCATTGCACAGGTATGTCATTTCCGAAATCTAGAAAATAAATCCCTTAAAGACCAAGATTCGTGTTTTTAAAATGTCCAATATGATTGACTACATTGTGAAAATATAATTCAGATGGATCAATATTTTATATCACCAGAATCAGTCAAGAACGTTGCATGTGTTGGCCATTAACCAAATAAAATTGCACAAAAGAATAGTCCTGTGTGACCTACGCAAAAATGCAATGATATTCGCGAATCCCAATTTGAGCTTCGTAGTCCTTAGTGGTTAAACCTCACAAGTGGTAGTTCTATTGGACTAGCTAATTTTCTGTCTGGACTGCTGCTCTGTATGTTGGGGCTTGAAACGTCCCGTCGACACTGACATTCCCAAGTTTGAAGCTCCTTGCGGTGAGCATGCTGCGGAGAAACTTTTTCTGAGATTAATCACCTTTTCTGCAGGACTACGTTGCCGGAGTATTGACGCCGGGCAGCGAGAAGGAGGCTGTTCTCGTCTCGCAATGACCTGAAAGATATGGCGCCACCATCCATTTGTACTCGTAATACGAAATTCCTCGGTCAAGTTGATTTGTTTTGAGACTTGGTCTCTTGAGAGTTGTAATACTCTGTATTTCGAACAAGGGCAGCTGGGGTACTGTACTTCAATATGTAGATGAACAATTAAATTGGTATAGGACGTTAGACTTACTGGTTAAGTCGGATGGTGAGACTTGCAGGCCAACAGTCTCGAACTCTATTTACAGATACATATCGTTAGATAGACACCATTCTTACGAAGCAATCTAGCATAGCCGAACAACCGGTTCTTTCATTTGTTCTGCAAGAGCAGTCACAGATTCAAGGTTCATTTACACGATTAACCATCTCTTATCGCTAACTTAGTGTCATGAATGAAACTTATTTTCTCTAAATTCTGTTCGGCTGCTAGTAAGGTGAAACAGCCCATGACGGTCTGAATTAGGAGTTTGACCTTATGTGGATGCTGAAATTTTTCAATTTTTTTTCCGTAGTAGTGCAAGTATGAGAAATAGTGAGAGCAATTGAAATTATGCTTTTTTTGACAAAACATGAATTTGCTATCAATTTTTATGAAGTGTTCAATGCATCTTTGCCCAAAAGAGTTTGTAGATTACCTTAGAATCAACAAAATCTGAATCCATCATGCTCATTTTGCTCACTTAAAGCAGTTATGGTATTTTCCAACATGGGAGAACAAGAAAGTCAATTCTTATAATGATTTTTCATTGAAAAATGAGAAGTTCCTAATGAAGTCACTAATCACTCCATTGTTGTCATGTAAGACATGCATTGAAAGCCAAAATCTCACAAACTAAAACACCCATATTGGAGTCATTCCCTAGGTGTTTTGTCATGGGTCATTTGATCGTCATAGGTTGAATTACCTTAGTGGGTTCAGAGTAGTTAGAGGTCTTTATTGTTGGACAGAACTTGTTATGTGGATACACTGGCAGTGTTCAACAACTCTTCCAATGTTTGAAGTTATCACCTACATTAAAGAGGTGAGTAATGGTTTCTAACACTGAAAACTCACAAAATTCATGTTTTGTAAGTGGAGATTTGATTACTTCAACAGTCAAGACTCTATACATGATATTTAGAAAAAATGAGGTTCAACCCTAAACCTTCCCATTGTTCCTCTCATTTCTATGTAGGCTTTTGGAAGTACTCATCATTGAATATTGTGCCTTTCATGTAATTGACGGATGCCATTCAAATTCAATCCATTGAACTCCCCTTGATGCAAAAATATAAGATAGATCTTCATACACTATGAACATAGATTTTTGTATTTTTTGTTTTTATAAAATTACACATCCAGCTTCAACAATAGTGTGGTTTGTTTATGCAAATGAGTATCTCTTTACTAAAATGGATATTTGTTCTACTATATCTATCTTGGAAGTGCTACAATTTTAATATATAATGCAAACCAAGAGTCAATGTTATATTATTGCACGCCCTAGGTGTTGTATAGCCTCAATTCAAATGCTGGCAATATCTATCACTTGAAGCTTCAATGTTCAAGTACTAAAATCACAACAAACACTCCATGGTATCTCTCACAATAGGAGTTATAATTGTATTCAAAACTATGTATGATACAATAATGACAATTATGACCTTCACCATAAATAATTTGTGTAAAACAACACACCAAAAGGGGAAACATATGATCATAGTCCATTCACATATTTTTGATGTCAAACATTGAATTTGCCTTCCATCTGTTCCAAGAACATGTTGAATCGGATTTTGGTCCTAGTTGTCATAATGGACAGTATATTACTGTTCACGGACGAATCAGACCGTTTTGGGCTAACCGGCTGTCAACTTTGGAGCTCTGTAACTTTTTCAAAAAGTACCCAAATAGGGCATATGAGATGTTTTTCGGCATCTATAAAAACTGTAGATGCCGAAAAACATCTCATATGCCCTATTCGGGTACTTTTTGAAAAAGTTACAGAGCTCCAAAGTTGACAGCCGGTTAGCCCAAAACGGTCTGATTCGTCCGTGAACAGTAATATGCTGTCCATTATGACAACTAAGATTTTGGTTCCCTTTGAAAGTGTATCCTTTGAAATCAACAATCTGATACAATACATATGAGAGGGTATTATTATATTCTATGCTTCTCAACTTACTAATCAATAATCCTAGAGTGAATTATATACTTGACTTTGTGAAAGAACAAGTTTGTGTAAGAATTAGATCTCTAGCAATAAGATTTAAAAAAAAATTACATTATATCAACAAAGAGAATGTCAATCTCCCTAAGGGTGTAGCTCTAGATTAAACAAAAGCCTCTTCATGCAATATAGAGTGTCACTAGAGTCAAGTGCAAAGCCATGGTAAAACCAAATTCAATACTTATTCTAGAAAGCAATGTGGAGCGTCTTTCAATACTTATTCTAAAAAGCATTTGAATTCTTATACTACTTAAATGTTTTTAGGGATGTCAATAAGGCATGTCAAATGCAATTTAAGCATGTCAAGTTGCTTTCTTTGTAAATAGAGGTTTTGGTCCCACCTTTGCAAAAAGAAGGGACCAAACTCAAATGGACACCTCAAGTGGTTCAAGTTTGAGTTTGATTCCCTGTTTTTGCCAAGGTGGGACCAAAACCTTATAAGTCAACTCAACATGATTAGGTTGCAAGCAACATGCCTTGTTGACATTCCAAAAAAAAATCAAGTATTGTAAAAAATTCAAATGCATTTTAGAATAAATATTGAAAGAAACACCACATAAATAAGGGTTTTGCATGACTTTTCAATTAATTCTTCTAGAATCTAGATGATAAGGACCTTCTCTACCCTATAGGAATTGAAAAGAATATTTGAGTTTTCTATAATCAAGATTGTCTTTGCTTTCATGATGCATTCAATTCCATGGAGGTTGGGAGAAACTACATTTTAAGAGTAGCTTTTTACTTCTTGCCAAATTGGAAGCAACCAAGAAGTTCAAGTCTGATGTTAAAAATAGTTTTCTTGAAGTTGGAAAGTTGTCTACTAGTACGCCTTTCACAAGATTTCTCTATTGCTAAACTTTTGCAGGCCAATTATTCCTGATTTTCCTTTTGCAAATATTGCCCACTTTCATGTAGAATTCTCCAATTCCCTTTGTCTTTTCTGCCAAGTTTGCCCAATTTTTGTCCATGACATGAGGCGATGATGGAGACAGGTTCTAAGGAAGTGACTTACCATATCTTGCCGCTCTTGCCGCTGCATCAACTCGCGTACGCTCTCGACAACCTCCCCTCTGTAAGCGACTTCCCCCACCTCCTTCGCAAACTTAATGCCGTTCACCTTCATAAGTTTGCTGAGAGCATTCTTCCATCTGCCCACATCAATTCTGTTGTCAGATTTCGCCCACTCTTCCCACTGTCGGAACCACCGTTCTTGCCTTTCCTGATCCTTGCACTCTTTGCACGAGAGCTTCAGAAACAGAGGAAGGATCTGCCGCCAGGGTTTACGATCCTCCGCCTGCATCGGTTGCTCCAACTCCAGAATGGGCCACTTGGATCGAGAGAAGTATTCGTCGGAGATCACCACCACTGCGACCTCACATTCTCGCGCAGCCTTGAAAATTCGTTCCGCATATTCCTCCCCCTTGGGCAGGCAGTGGCGAAGTCGATCGAAAACGGGAGACAACTGCGCTTCCACCAGGTCTTTGCATAATTGCTCCACGAAATCTTTTCGAGCTCCACTATGGCTCAGAAAAATGTCGTGCTTTCCTCGTGCTCGTACAAATGTCCATTCGTCACAGTCATCCAGCACTCGTTCCCTTCGGAGGGATGACATCTCACAAGCTTCGGCATCCATGCACTCTGGACACAAGGAGCTCCTAGAGCATTCCCACGAGGGAAAAGAGCCATGATTTCAACTACAAATCTGGGAGAACGTATGCTTTTCCACATACCAGGGAAGTGTGCCACACAGGGAAAAAATTTCACATTCCATTTCTTTGTAGGGGAAAATCATTGGAGTTTTCAAAGAGGGAAAACCACAACAATTTAAGAGAGGGAAAATCAACATAATATCGTAGAGGGAAAATCAATATATTATCATAGAGGGAAAATTAACAAAAATTGAAAGAGAGAAAATGAATGGAATTCCAATGAGAAAAGCCAATTGTATCTCAATGGATAAATCCAATAAAGTTTCAATGAGGGAAAATCAGCTACTTGTTCTTAACTACAACTATTCACGTGAAGTCCTTTTGCCTCCAACGCGTACTCAACGCTCTTGGATGTTTTGCATACTAAGGCGTAAGACTCTACCATTAGCCATTGTTTCTTGGATGCCCATAAGGTTCAACCTTTCCGCCAATGCCCATTCAACAACTAAATCAAGATCCTCCAATTTTTGTGCATTTGTTGTTGCCTTCTTGCCTTTTTTCTTGTAGGTTCCATTAGAGATCATTCCTACCATTCCACTAATTCCCAACATGACTTCATGGATGTTTTGAACTAACATAACCTTCATTGCAATGGCTTTTGGGGATGCCAAAGATAATCTGGGCATTATCTGCAAGCTCACACATGACAACTCACACATGACATTAGTATTAAAAATTAAATTAGGTGATAATTGTAGAATGTAAACTATATGCATTTCTTTAAAGAGTTAATACCTCGTCAACTGTAAAAAATTGATTTTCCGCAGTGGTTTTGTTATTAGTTTCTATTGCACATGGTTCTTCAAGCATCTTTTTTATCTGCGTTTTTAGCTTGATTCAATTCAATGTTGGTGTGTTGAACAAATAAGGTTAGTAAGTCCAAAAAATAAATGATTAAATTTTTGTTTTTAGACCAAAACCCCCCCATTAAAATGATATCAATTAGTTCAAATATAATAAAATGTCATAAAAATTTCTTTTCTTTTCTTTTTTGGCATCAAAATTTTTTCTATTTTTCTATTTATTTTTGACAATCATACTACTAATCAATAAAATGATTTTATAATCAATTAAATTTAAAGCAACAAAGGAAAAAATATTCACCTCAAGACTTCTTTTTGTAGCTCAAATGTATTGCCATGTGCTTCCGGTACCTCCAATGAATTGGCTAATTCCTAATCAAAGTTGAGATGGACACAAGTTAAATGTACTATTCAACAACAAATTGTGCAACATGAGAAAACTTTAAAAAAAAATTATTAACTTATTACCTGGTCAACTATAGATATAGATGCTTCTTAATCAATGGTTGCTTGGTTGTCGACAAGATGATTCTCAATAGATACATCTTTCACCTAGTATCAACCATATACAATCAGTATATATTTTCGTGGTTTCTTTTTTTATTAAACCTAAATGTAATGTGATCAAAATAAGAACATACTCATTTTGAAGCACATGTGAGAGTTGTTTTGTACCTGATTTTCATACTTGTTGTGGTCGTGCTTGTGCTCTTTAAACTTTTGATACAAAGCATCAATTCCCATGTTGTGTGTAACTATAGTGCCGCCTTCTATAAATGTCAAACCAGCTAATTCAGGTGCACGAAGAGTCAAATACCTCTTCATAGCCTCCACTATTGATTTTTTATGACACATGTTCTCCTTTAAGAAGGGAGCAAGCCTCTCATCTTTCATCCAACTTCTAAAACATGACATATTCATGTTGTAGATTTTCCATTGGTGTGGAAAAATTCTTTTTAAGTAGGTTCTTCCATATGGCTCATTCTTTGAGGTACACCTAGAAGGCAGCTTTCCATATATCCATTTGTATGTTGGCAAGGGAATCTGGAAAGGGTCAAGTTTCTTCACTTCATTGTCTATGCAATTGTGAACTAGTGCTTGAAGTTGTTGCCTTTTGGTATTGAAGACAAGCGGAGTGGAATCTATGTTAAGGAATAACTGCAACATTTTCTTACGATTGAGAGACACTCAGACACTCGCTCATTTCGAAGCTTCTCATACTCACTAATCTCACCAACTTCATACCCTGCTTCTTGAGATACAATTTTTGTTCCAAAACATGCACCAAATATGTAAATTTTTATATTTAATGTGCATTTTAAATTCATGGGCCTTGGCATTGAAAAATATTCTCAAAATAGAAAAGTTATAAGATATTCATATGTGAAAATATAATCAAATAAATTTCGTTTGTAACAATTTATTTTACCAACTGTCTCATGTGCTATAGGCTCTACTCCCATAAGCTCTACTTCTTGGTCCTATAATGATTCTACAAAAATAATCCAAAACACTCTCAGATTAATCCATCAATGTAGTATAATAACAATTTGGTTTAATCTAAGAATGTAGCATTGTAAGGTTTTAGTATAATATCTTGATTTAATAAGGAAATGCTATACAATTTCCTTATTTCAAAGCAATCTACGCTAAGTCCATCTTCACCTCCTTCTAATATGTTGCCATCATCCAATATGATTGTTGTAGACTTGAAGATAGTCAATACAATAGCTACTTTGATACGATTTTTTTTTCTCCAAAGAGATGAAACTTAAAGGATTGGATCTTTTCATTTCTATTGACAAAGGTGACTTTCAATGCCATGTTGTGAAAGTTACTAGAGACAAATCTACCATTAATTGTTTTTATTGACTTGCATTAGAGTCCATATACACTCATTTTAGCACATATCAATCAATAGTTGTATGTTGCATGCTATAGTGTCACGCATGCTACAGTACCATGCATCAAATGAGTTCAATCATAACTACTCTTTCCATTGATCTAATAGCTGTGAAGAAAAAAAAAAAGTAGTATTCCTTGATACATAAAAAATGAAAAATTACCTCAAACTTCAAGCGCTCCAAGGTGCAACCTTATAAGCTACATGTATCATCGGTTATTCGTTCTACTCTTACATATGTCTCCTGCATATAAATCACAAATCAGGTCTCACATTATAGGGACAATCACACGTTGAAAAATGCAAAGCCAATAACGCCATATTAGCCAACCTTGTAAGCATAGAAGTGACATCAAATGGATACAAAAGCTAGATTTAGCCATGAAAAGTCAAACTATTCCTGCAAATACAAGTTGTGAGAAGTCAAATTTATCTACAAATACCAGGGTTGACGAATCTCTACGTCCGCCCAAAAAAGGCGTTCGTAACCCGGACGTCCGTCCTCACGGACGCCAGTGGACGCAGCGTCCCTCCCGCCGTCGGAAGGCGAATGGGTGGGGCGGGGCGGACGTCCAGATCATGCGGACCAAATCAGTCCGCGTATCGATCGGACAACCGTAACTGAGCGGACGGCCGTACCGGGGCGGAGGGGTATCAGGGCGGACGGGGCGGACGGCGTCCGCGAATGTCAGCAGACGCTGCGGACACAGCGTCTGCGTCCAGACATCCGACTGTCCTGTCAACCCTAGCAAATATAGAGAAGAATCGCCAAAAACTTTCCAATTTGAAAATCATTTCAATTAAAGAAATTGCAAATAAGCTAGTAGAACAAAAACATACTGCTCGCTTTGCAAAGTACTAATGCACTTTAATTAGGATAGCTAAAAAGATCACCTCTAGAAAATAGAATAAAATGGAATGAAGAAGATATGAAGGCGCACCTATTTAACAATGAGAGAAGACGTCAAGGCAACCTATACTTTTCCTCAAATGATACTATGACGATTGACGAAGGCAAGTTTTGCATTTCTCTACCTCCAATTGCTTACACTTGGACCTAATACTAATACTGATGTGATTCTGCATGTCCGCCTTCTGTTAAGGACTATACTCGTGAAATGCAACCAAGCGCGCTTTCGAACCACTAAAGCATTGGCTCTCCCAATCACTTCACACAAGGAGCTGGTATCTTCTATCCTCCTCACTCGAGATCAATCCCTAACTACGAAAAGCTCATGACAAAGCTTGGAAACACATAGCGATTGTGAAACTTGCATCTTCAATTGCATGTAACCTTGTGGCTTTGTTTGGAAGGTTTTGTGTTCCCTTGATGAGAACATAAAAAGAATGTCATAAGAATGTGAGATATTATAATGAAATCTTTTTGAGGAGGGAGAGTAGGTGCAAGTGCGGTTCAAAAGTGAGCTTGGTTGCAAATTTTGCAACCAACAATCCAACATTTGGTGAATTCTGCTTCACAATGATAGGAAGAGCCAACATCAAAGGATCAAAAAGCAACGTCCCTAGGGAGAAAGAGGCTATAATTTCAAGAGCGATGACTTGTTGAAACAATTGTTCGAGTCCATTTTTCTAGGGTTTTGACTAATTATTGACTTCTTTAACTAAAGACCTCTATATAGCTCGTGGTTTAGTACTGTATCATCAGACTTAGCATAAAGTGGGATTGTGCATTCATTTGTGGTGTTTCTGTTGTAGCATCTATTCCGGTTGAATAGGGTGGTTTTCCAATGAATTTGGGTTGTAGTGAAATGGTAGAGGTATGGAGAACGATGTATTAAAAGTGGCAAAATGTGTTTTATTTAAGCATTTGTTTTCCAAAGAGTATATATAGTGTTTCCTTTTGTAATTGTTTGTCTTTGAAAATTTGAAGGTCTACCAGGTATCTGTATTTTCATTTTCTGAAACATACGATGATCACCGATAGCTTCTTGTTAAACTAGAAACGAAGTGGTATCAATAGGGTTTTAAAAAAGTAAGCTTAATCTCCATCTTGTGTAGATTTCTTGGGAAAAATGAAGATGGTATTGGCACTTTGGTAGCTGCTCGAGTGTTGAAGATCAAATGTAGACCTTGAATTGCTTGCTTCAAATTCGTATATCAGCTATCCAAGAACTCGAATAAGATTGTAGGTAATTATTTTGTTGGACAATTCATTTACTTTGAGCAAGAAAATCACAGGTACAAGCACAAGCACACAAGGACAGACTGCATTGAGATGGGTTTGGTAATAGACTAGTTCACCTGACATATTTAATTAGAGCTTTGTGAAGGTGACTAGTGTAATCACAATTCTAGTGAGCCTCTAAATCACTTTTGTAGAATAAAAATGGATGTTAAGAGCTCCTGGTTAATTTGCAATGCTTTTATTTTTGAATTGAGACACTAAGTGAGTGTGTACAAGATTCTAAACCCTAAACCCTTATGCAAGTCTTGCATGAATTAAGACTGCTTAGTCTCAAATGTTTTCACCTTTGCAAAATAATCTTGATATTTAATGTTTAGACCTTTGGTTGAGATCAAACACCAAATACATACTCTACAAAGCTGAATTGCTAAAGCTTAAATGTATCAAGTCACTCTACAATCACTTGACACCATAAGGAGTTGCAAAATATGAATTCAACTAATTTAACCATCACCTCTGTTGTGCGTTTGCAAATTCTCTAGATCTATGGAAGCGGTGACTCTTGTGCTTGGCAATTTTTGAATCTCTGAGTTGTTGAAGCTGCAACCTCTGCATCGATCTTCATGATCAACTTGCAGGAGGGCTTCAATACAACTAGCTTGACAAGCAAGATCAAATGAGCATGGTAATTCTATCTACTATAGTACGTTATTAGAGAGTATATTTTGTCGTGCATTTTCTTGGTGAATGTTAGTATATTGAAGCATTGAAACAGTTGTCAATTGCATTGATAAATTTCACAGTTGAGATGTTTCATGTCCAATCACTAACTAGCGAATGGTAATATTGTGCAAATGCTTTTTACATTCCCATCCTTGGCCTCTCTCTTGATTCTACTAGCCCTTGTTCACTAAATATATACACAAAAAATATTGCAACAATGCAATAATGGAGTTTGGAACAGATGACAAAATTCTGTGTAGGTGTTCTTATTTGTGCCAACATTTTACTCTTGTCAAGATGGTGCCAAAAAGGATATGGTATAACCATGATAAATTGTCTTTAGAAGGAAAAGTCTACCATAGTGTGAGGAGATTGATATCTACTCAAAATCTTACTGCATTTGGTGGAAGTACATCTAGTGGAAATATAAAGCTAGAGACACAAATTCAAGATATTGAGTAGCCTAACCTTTTAACTTGTTTTTGTCATTTTTGCAAAGGAGCTCGGAAATGGACCCAGGTAACAATTGCCAGACATTATAGCATGGAAAGGATGAGGGATAACTTAGTGGCCATTCCTTTGTTATCTCAAGAATACAACCATAAAGAGCCCTTATCGAATATGGCAGAAAATACATATTCAACTCCAAGCCTATCACATGCTAGAGGACCTAAGCCTGAGCCTAAACCCTTGAGCTTGCATGAAGCTATTATGACACAAACTATTGACTTACAAGTGCTTCTTGATAAGTCTCACATGTCTACTGATTCGCAGGAGGAAATAATGCAAGCCTTTTTTGGATCCTTTCAAGATCAATCCCATATGACCAGGTCAAGATCTTCAGACTACAAAAACCTTTCATTGGGGAGGTTGCTTTTTCTAGTAGGTCCAGATTGGAGTGGAGATATAGGTGGTATTCAAGCTCCAACAACTTGGAAGTAGTTGATGAAAATTTATAAAGGCTTGGGAATGGTGGAAGCTCAAAAGTGGCGGCTTTGCTCAGGTGATGGTGCTACAAGCCATGCCCAACTATATTGAAGTCACATAAAGAGGATTCTTCCAATTTGAAGTTGGACTGTCTATGCATTCCAAAGTCAGCTGTCAAGCATAGGTGAGATTGCTCTGGATGTAGCCAAAAGTGTCCGAGATGTGAAAAGATATCCTATCTTTTGAGTATTTGCCCATAGTAGGTATTTTAACTTTCATGTGTTTGAGCTGCACATTATGCCATGCTTTTTTGGCATTATGGAGGAATAGAGATGCTTAGAAAGGTTTACCTAAAGATTTTATCCTAGAAACAATTCAGGAATTTTGGGATGGTTCCAAGATCAAAGAGTATGCATCATTTGGGGATCCTGAATTGGAATGGGAGGTCGCAATTATTTGTCCTAATCCTACTTGCAAACAAAGTTTTCGAGCTTTTCCAAAGTCACAAAGATGTGAAGAACTACTTGATAGCTATAACAACCACCTAGGCTTATATTCATTTTCTTGCTCCGAGTGCTTCACTCTTGTGGAGGCGCCAAGACGCACAAAAAAGGTGAGTATGTGATTTGGCATACAAATTAGTTGTTGAATATTTTGTGAAAATTTTGCATTAAATGATTAAAACTTATTACATAGGTTGATAGCAAGGTTGTCAAAAATAATTCAAAAAATATACAAATGGAAATTTTAGTACATTTTGAGAACAATAAAATGAAAACTAGAAGAAATTTATTTTGATGATATTTTGTTGTTTCTAAGCAAATTGATGCCATTTTCATTTTATAGTTTTGTTGAAAAAAAAAAAAAAATTTATTAATCTAATGTTTTGGATTACTAATCTTATTTTCTTCAAAGTAAATACTGATTATTGAATTTTCTTTTTTTTATGCTTGAAGGGAGATCCAAGAAACTTTGTTGTACTTGGCCATTGGGATGGATTTCAAAGTGTAGGGACAACATTGAAAGAATGCGTGACATTTGAAGTTGAAATATTGAACACAAGAAAGGAATCATCATTGGGTCCAATTCCAATTCTTTTTATACCAGCAAGTTCAGCAAAGCTCATAAAGCATGGTGATTCAAGTGTCCAAAGTGCCTTTTTGGAGCCATTCTTTTCAGAGTTGGAAGTTTTGTTTGTTACAGGGTTTCCGGTTTCTTGTGCGTATCCACCACATGTTATTAGTGAACATCTTGATTCACCAAGATGTATTGACGGAAAGATTCAATTGCATGCCATGTTGATGGCTTTCATTGGAGATGCTCTAGCACAGTGCAAATTTGGCAGTGTTAAGTATGGAGGCTATGATGGTTGTAGACACCATCGGGTGTCTTTGGAAGTGAGAAGGGATGTTGCTACTTCTAGAGCAAACTTGGAATATTGCAACACTCAAAGAGAAGTTCGCCATCCCCTTCCTCTACGGAATTGTGAGAATTTACTAGCTGTAGCATGTGAGTGGCAAACATTACAACTTGGAAAAGACAAAGTTGAGTTGGAGAAGAGAAGTGGCATCTCCGGGTACTCTAGTGCTTGGTGAATTTTATCATCTCTATGGTTTTGATATCAGGAGAGACTTGGTTTATGACGTGATGCATATCCTCTCTCTTAACATGCTAAAAAAATATGTGGCCTTGTTGGTTGATAGTATGAGTGCTTTAGGTCAATTTGATGAGCTTGAGAAGGCGCTTGTGATAGCTTTGAAGCATAAACCAAAAGGTTTAGGAGGACAATGGCCAAGGAAGTTGAAGTCCTTGGGTTACTACAAGGCTAAAGAATATTAGCTGTTTGTGATGTGGTGTCTGCTATACATTTTGGATCATCTTAATTTTAAGAGAGATTTGGTCCTTGGTGGTGTGGGAATGTTATTAATTGAAGTTTGTAGGCTATTCCATTTTCATGCTCGAAGACATGGTTGGACAATAGATTCAATTGTAACGGCACAAATCCTTTTGGCAGCTTGGAGAGTGAGAGTTGACGAGAATGTTGGGCCAAGTTTGTCACCTCTTGAGCATGTTGCTGGTAGCGGAGAGCTTCTAGATGATATCATGAGGCATGGCTGCCATGATATTTATTGGTGTTATGCATTTGAGAGACAAGTGTCCAACTACATGGCTATTCCTACAAACTAAAAGTCTATGGAAGTATCCTACCTAAATTATTTCAAATGCTATTTCTTCACCACGACCTTTTCCTATATCAAGATAGATGAAGATGGTATACTTCCTCATCAAAGGGCTTTACATGAAGTTCACAAGTTTCTTTTTACTTCACGACAAGTATACACTCTAGAGATTGAAGTTACATCATCTACATGTGATGTTTGATATGGCGATCAAGTTATTGTGGTGTATTTTTAAGAAAAGGCAAGAAATCTAGCAAAAGTCATCTTCAATTTGGAATCATGCACTTGCAAAAGCTTAATTGCTAAAAAAAGAATTTGTATTGGTCCTAGATGCCTTATTGTGAAACAAGCAACTCTTGTGATGGCTGTATACTTGGAAGAATTTTGGAGAGCACAAGGGGTTTTGAACAATGAAAATTCAAGTTTTCTGAATTTGGATTTGTGTAGGATTAATTTTGTGCTACTATAAGGTGTGGAATACCATGTAAATGACTTGGTGGTAGTTGAACTGGATTTGGGCAATACAGATCATTCATGGATATGGAAGGGAAAAATCCTTGGATTCTTCATTCACAAGTTGCAAGGAAAAATGCAAGTGTTTTTTTGAAGCTACTTACTTTGAATAGCAAGTGCAGGATTGTGACTTAGTGATGCCATTGGTGCATCATATTTTTGGGATGAGAATCTTGAATGCTCAACCATGAGAAACCATTATCAAGCCGATACAACATCTCATCTACAAATTTGTGACATTGCCAACTCCCCACAAAAATTATTCGGTGGCTTTTGAGCTTGAAGATAGAGCTCCCATAACTCACTTGTTAGAGGTGGGACAACCAGGGTGTATCCCTCCATTCCCTAAATTGGGAGACATTGTGCTTGTAAAGCGCAAGGGCTAGGCAGATGGAGATCCATTTCTCTATGTTGTTATCCTTGAAGTTAATTCGTGCAATGCCAACATGGAATCCAATGGTGATATTGAGTCTCAGCTTGTGAATGGGGCTGTAATAGAGCTTGACAATTTGGTGGGTACTGTAGAGCTTTGTTTTTTGAGGCAAATGGGGCCTCGCTCTCAAAAATTTGTTGCAATGGATGATGGTAGATATAAGTGTTCTTGGCACAAGCTGGTGAAACAAGTGGTTGCATTTAGAGTTACCAAGTGTCTACATGGACAACCCATTGAATGGATGATCATAAGTTGATCGACTTTCAAAGTATGAAGTGATATCAATATTTTGGTTTTGATTGTAGCATGGTTTTGTTTCTAGTTCATGCAAAATGTATGCTTGAGAAATCTTAGCTTCAAAACTATGTACATGTTTACTTTGGAATATAGTATTTTGTGCAATCAATAATGGCATGAAACTTGGCTCTTGGAGTTCATGTGAACCTATTTTCTAACTTTGCTTGTAGCATGGGCTAGTGTACAGTACAATGGACTACAAATTATTTGTCTCCTTCACACTCTGGAGCCAAGGCATGTGAAGGAACTAGGAAGTAAAGTAACTATACACTTAATTTTGTTCGCTTTCTAAAACAACAATCTAAATTCTTGTCTAAAACATATTTCTATTGTTCATGAGAGTCTATGATTGGTTGCCCTAAACCCTATTTTTCAGCACTTTGAAAATTCATAATTTATTTGCACGTACGGCATCCAAAAATTGCATTCTAGAAAAATCACCTTTTCACTACCAACTAGACACTACAAAAAAAGGTTTTCAATATAGTCATGGGAACTATATTAAATTGCTTATTTGTTGATTTTAGGTGGCGAGATATAAAACACCACCATCAAGCTATTTTACTAAAATGAAAATTAGAATGATCATGTAATAGGGTAAGTAAGACTAAATGGGTGAATGCAAGAAACATTAGTAATATTTTGCATCACACTTGCAATTTTTGAATTGTCATCGGGCATAACTTTGTAAATTGAAGCCAATGTACTTGAATTTTCTTTTCAAGATTAGTAACTAGACAAGAAATAGAATACTTATTTTTCAGAAAATTTGAAAAAATATTTTATATTTAAATTTAAGTTTAGCTATTTTGTCACACTTTGTGGTTTAGGGGATTTTAGTATTGGGGACTACCCAAATTAATGATTTAAAGCTGAAATTTTTGTGGTTTATTCTGACACCAAAGTGGTAGGTACCCACGAAAAAGAACTTAAAAAAAATATTAGTTTAGTAAGGTAATTGAAGTTTGTCTCAAAGCTTGCGTGTTGATTTCTATGATGTTCAAAAACACAAAGCACTAAAAAAATTTCTAATAAGAAGACCAAAGATCTAATTTTATTCTATCTACTAATTTGGTACATGTGCAGTATTTCTTTGTGAGATTATTGTAGGATCTCTGATTTGCTTTAAATTTTAGATCTTAGATTGTTCATAATTACATCTCACATATTGGTTCATTCTCATATTACGGAGTATAACTTATGTATTAGTTAATTGCCTCAGGTACTAACATCACCAATTATATATTATATTGTAAAATTATGTATAAGATGAGAAAATAATATTAATAAAAGATGATAGCAATTGACCTCTAATTTGGAAAAACATAGTAGGACCTACAACCAATTACTTAAGAATAGTTTCCATTATTCAATTGTATAACTGCTTTTGGATCTTATTGGCAATTTGGAAACTATTTCAATCCACTTTTTTGTACACTTTTTGAATATCATTTGTACCAATTAGGATTTTTCAAATCAATAGAATCTAAAACAATGGCCTAATTTGATGTTCAAGGCTTGTACCTCTCCGTCAACTTATAACATGCTTAATATTTTCAATGTTTTTTAGGGCTCACATTTGGGTGGGCACTTGGATATGAGCATGTCTACGTTACACTGAAATCATCATGCATAGTTGGGGGAGCATGAATGCAGATGGTAAACTCATCCTTTTGCACCACAATTTTTTTGAAAAATAACTATTGGTGTGGCCTCGTGAATACATTAGCCCACAGTCTGGTGATGCCAGTGTAATATCTCCTGCAGGTGATCTTTGTCAACGACTGAGCAAGAACATTCTCTGTGAAATCTTGTCAGTTGATGTGTATCAAGCGTAATTGCAATGCCTCCATAGTACAATTTCACCAACTGCTAGAGATTGTCGGCACCATGATTTAGGGATTAGGGCTGACATTGGAAGCAACAATGCTTCGAGACAGATCGAATTTAGCTAGTCCAACCATCAAATTTCGAATTGCAGCCAAGATCATTGCTCTTCACAAACTCTCGATACTGTATTCTAAATCATGACATCCCATTGAAAGGAAGGATTATTGGCACTACTATAACCTACCCTGTGTTGCTATACAGATACCTCTAGGCGTCCCAATGTGTTGAATTCGGCAAATGGATTTCGACGAAAATAGAAGCCTTTCCAATCACATAACCGGAAATTCCGCAGCTGTAGGCACGATCCACGATTCTTTCTTGAAGGAGCTGAATGAGATCTAACAACGCCATTCTCAGGTACTTCAAGATACCAATGTCCAACAGAATCGAACGAAATGACAGCGGCACGCGCCCGATCTGAGGGCGAAGCCACTGAGGACAAAATCTTCACCCTGCGAACGGATGTTCATTTTCCCTATTGTCCAGAGATTGTTCTTGTGTGGCCTTGCGAGGATATTTCACCACATGCAGTGTTTGAATCTGTAAATAGAATTGAACACATATGTTCAGAAACAACGAAGACGAAAAAGCTTACAAACAAGCCGCTAGCTTTTCCGAGGTGCAACCCTTGTTTCCACAACGGTGGTTCTGCTTTTGGAGACCACCAAAGGCTCCTGCGAGGCCTCCTGTGGCAAGGATGCTGAAGGCAGATCAGTATCGTTGGCCGTTGGTTCTCCTGCTGCAGTCATTTCTGCCATCAATGTTCCTGCTTTCTTCTCCCACTCATCCTCTAGTTGCGCTTGAGCTTGATCACCTATCTGGTTTACAAACTCAACAGCAGCTTCTTCCTGCAACATCGCAAACCACAGCATTTGATGGGCAGTAATAGATTGAAAGACTCCGTGCCCTAAAGCTGAAGCTATTCCTTCATCTAGCCAGACGGAGCACACTGATTGTGCACCATTAAGTCACAACATAAGAGTGTGAAATAGCAGGCTAGAACATGACCAGGAACTTTCGTGCTTAGTAAGAGTCTTCAGAAACACAGAGCAGGACGAAGTGTAGATACCGCTGCGCTCAAGCTCTCCTTCAGTCGTTCCATCTCTTCAACCACAAACTGAACCTCCCTTAGAGCTACTTCCTCGCGCTGTTTCTCCTGCGCTATCCTGGCCGCTCGAAGCTGCATGTCAGCATCAATTCTAAAACATATCAGCGCCAAGTCCAAAAAAACAATGAGCAAGCACAAATGCTCATTTCATTTACATTTTGATACCCTTCTTGCATGAAAGCATCCGTGACACATATTTCGTGCATATTGTAACGTCGAAAGCTGGAAAATCTACTGAGGTCAGGCATGTCCGTGTATGGCATTCCTATGAATGTAGGGACGGATCATACTCGGGCAAGTTGCTCATTGATTGCAAGAGTGCGCTCACGCACAGCGTCGTCAGGTGGAAGGCCTCGCAACACACGGACGATTTCTCTCACCCGGGTCGCGAAAGCAAATTTGAAAATCATATTTGAGTTTGTTCGTGGCTATCATTCACTTGAAACAAAATCTACTAGTTTTTCAATCTCTCCATCGCTAACATCCAGAGATCGGCCGAAGAGGAAGCGTTGCAGGTGTATTCCTTAAAACCCTAACTCAAAAAAATCAACTGATTAGGTTGGCAAGTACACAACAGGTAACCAGATTTCGCAATGACGGGAGGTGACGTATCACTTCAAAAAATTGTAAGAAAATCTAAAATGCTGCAATAGACACAGGGTAGCGCATCATCAAATCGCTTGTAGACACAAGAATCTAGCCTAAAAAACGCACACAGCGTTTCCTCCACCGGAAAAAGTCCTTCAGTACGTCATAATCAGAGCACTGCTAATTCAAATTCACGAGGAGACTCCATGCCAAGAGAGCGTCGGAATCCGCTGTGCCATTGCGAAACCCTAGGTGCAAGCCACCACGAGGCATTGAGGCATCTATAATGTCGGCCTGAGCGATGATTTAAGACGAGCTCTTAAGTATGCATAACCTTCCAAACCCGCTCAGTTCCTCGTGAAAAATTTAATGAGTACTTCTCTGCTTCGAAAACTCGCACAATCTCTCGATAGAGCTCCGAACCCATCAAACCCTAGTCTAAATTGAGCAATACGATTCAGCGTCAGTCTTCATGTCTACTTGCAAAGCATCCGACCTTGACCATGAGCGAGGACAAATCAGTAATGTCTGAAATGCGATAGGAGGGTTCATCCTTTTCTTCGAGGGGCAAAATCTTCTTGAAAGATGAGTCCAAGCCCCATTTTATTTGCTTGAATAAGGTAAAACAGCCCACTGTGGTCAGAATTAGGAGTTTGCCTTCATGCCATTGCTGATATTTTTTTTCTCCACACAAAGACAAGTTGTGAGAAACAACAGGAGCACTTGAAATTATATTTTTTCCATAGAGTAAGAATTTGTTATGAATTTTTGAAGTGTGTTGCCCATCTTGATCCAAAAGAGTCTCTAAATCACCCCCAAACCAACAAAAAGTGTACACATAATGGTCATTGTACTAGCCTTAAAGAGTCACAATATTTTCTAATGTGGAAGCCAAAAGTAGTCACTTCCTACAATGAATTTACATTGAAAAGCTAGAAGTTCTTATTGAAGGCACTAATCACTCCATTACTGCTACCTAAGACATTGATCGTGGTTCAACTCTCATTTATTGAAAAAACCTTATAATGGGGTCATTCCTTAGGCATCTGTCATGGGCCTTTTGACCTTAACCCTTTAGTGACTGGTTGACCACTTTTTCGTCGAATTTTGGATTCTTTATCATTTACTACCCTCAATACGGGGTATTTGAAAAAACTCAAAAGGTAACGCAAATAGAGCTTCAGCATGCACTCCAAACAAATCCAGTTTCCGAGAGTTTTGTGTAGTAACAAGATAGTTGGGCTTGTCCAAAGACAAGAGGGCTAACCTAAGTCATACCTTCTAAGTTGCATATATATTCAACAACTCATGTGATCCTATTTAAAATTGACGCTTAAGAATGATAGAAACGTTGTCCAAAAATTCCATTAATTGTGGAGCTATATTTCAAAAGTTATAGATAATAATGTATTTTGTTGCTTTAGTTGAAGGCTACTTTGTTGCATCTCACTTTGAAGATCACTCACAACAAATTGCACCATCAAATCATGTTCATTGTTTGTTTTTTTCATGGATAAAGCCTACAACATCAATTCCTATAGTCTAATCTGGGATTACTTCCTTGTGGTAGTGATGAAATTTCCCTTATTAGAAATCTTTGACCAAGTGCAATGCAAGACATTGATAATAATATGTAAAGTGAAAAGAAACATAATTTTTTTCTACCTTTAATTTCTCCATTAGGTCATTAGACTTTCAATCCTCTTACATTAAACATTTTTCTATAGATTTTGAATTTTAAAATATATATATTCAAAAACTAAATAGAGGGTCTAAGAAAAATTCCAAAAAACTAACCCAAAACAATCTTCATTCTTAAAAATAACATTGAATAGAAATTAGAACAAGATGAAAGAAAATACCAAAATTTTAATAGTTTTGGAATGGATTTGAAATAAGTCAATCCTACTATCGGTAGTGAGATTGTACTTATATTCCTACTATTGAGATTGAGATTGCTCTAAACCATGTAGAATCTTGGGTTTTTAGAAAATTATCAAAGTTATAAACAAATCCTACGTGTTATTTTTTCATGACAATGCTTTGATTGCCTAAAAAGAAAGTGTCTCCATCATTTTCATATGATTATTTCTAATAGACTTAATAAAGATTCTTTATGCAAAAATAAATTATATTCTAAGAGAATATGGCTACATTCACAGTACAAATGTTTGTTATGAGCAAAGGAATTTTACCAAACTTGATTCTTCACTTCTTTTGTAAATTTAAACCACAACATAAAGAAAAGAGTCCTTGCTTCTTTAGAACCTTTGTGATATGTGAGAGTGTAAAATTTAGGTTTGAACTAGTTTAGTTCATATTTGGTGATATATATTTGTTTATCGACGAATGTAAGATGCATTAGGAGTGAAGTCACTTGGACACACCTTGGACATAGAATCATGAGACCAAACAACTAAATTAATGAAATGAAGCCATGACTTGGCTATGGGATCTTGTGGCCAAACAACTAAAACAATGAAATGAAGTCACGACACAACCATGAATCATAAAGCTTCAAGACAAGCCATGAAATTAAATGAAACTAAACAAGTACAACTACAAGAATTAATTCATAAAATTTGTGTGGACCTTCACCCACAATAGTAATAATTTTATAAAATTGTAATTTTGACCTTTGAGAGTTGAAGAGTTGAAGAGGCCCAAAAAATTGTCTTGTATTCTATTCTATTAAATTGCCAACAATAAGAATAAGAATGTTTTATTATTAGAGTTTAGGTAATCACTAACTAGAAAGTTTTAGAATTCTTTAGAAAAGTTGCTTCATATGTTTAATATAAGGACCACATAAGGATGACCAACTATCTTCAACTTGACCTTAGAGATCTGCATGTGTGGCATGAACTCTAGTAGGTCTATGAAATTAAACCTAACATTGAGTTTCTTTGAGTTGTTTCTTGCATTAAACCATTCAAGAATTTTTAATTCAATTTAATTCTTAAAATACCAATACTTTTTTTTTCCATTAAATACTAGAAGAAAAGCATGTCCGGCACAACTAACTACTATGCAATTAGTGTCCTATACAACTACCCTGCGATTGTAATTCTCTTTGACTTTTAGTACCAAATCTAATGTAATTGTTTTATGTTTTGTTTTTTACAATAATGATACATTATTTTAGTTGCAAAGTAGACAATCTATAGATGCAAAAAATGATTAAAAAACAACTAGGAAAAGATTGCAATTATAAAATGACCATAGTTATTTCCTAGTTGCTTTCTAGTTATACACTAATTGTTTCTTAGTTGTTTCCTATAGTACCAAAAAATTTAGCTTTTTGTTGATTTGGTTGCATAGATTTGATTGATTTTTCTATTAATTCGGAGAGTAATTTGTTGATTTGGATAGAAATCAACAGAAAAGTGAACCAAATGAATGCAACCAAATCAGTAAGAAAACTAAATTTTTTAGTAGTGAAGCTAGTCATTTCTTAGTCTTTTTTAAGTCATACACTAGTTGTTTCTTAGTCATTTTCTAGTTGTTTCCTATTTGCTTCTAAATTTCATTCCCATTTGTCTTATATCAATTGTAAAGAGTACCATTAGGTTGGACATTCAAGACTTTTAACTTGTTGTAGTCGTATACAATGAATTTTGTTGATAGAATTTTAATTTTTCTACAATTTCTACAATTCTACAATTTGTAGATTTTTACAATTTATAGAAATAAAAAAATATTTAAAATCCAAGAAATTTTAAAATCTATGAAATTATAAGGTATTCTAAACCAATGAAATCTATGAAATACCAATATTTGAATTTTTGAAATCTAGGAAGAAGTTAGATTCAAAATTCTAAAATCTAGAATGAAGGTAGATACAAAATTTTGAAATCTACAAATCATTGAGATTGATATTTTAAAATTTACAAATCTACAAGTCATAAATTAGTCATAAACAAGGCATGACTTTTTTAATTGTTACATTTTTTTTTTAGATTTGAGGGTGTCCATTGCAACTACAAGTCTCCAAATTATCACCATTCACAAATTAGTCTTAAGTGTCCTATGCAATTGAAAAACTAACTGCATAGTGTAGTTGCAAAAAACCTAATTTTCTTCTAGTAAAATTCCATTCAAAACTACCATGTCTATTGCAAAGTGCACAAAACTTTAGTATTTTTTTACATATCTAAAATTAGAACTTGCACTAGATTAACATAAAAAGTGTGGAAGAAATTTTAGAAACTGCACAAGGACAATGGTCCTTTTAGACTTATATTCAAGTACTATTGAAATTTTTAAATGTTTGAACAAAACATCAAACCAACACAAGCATTTGAATATAAGGTACATATCTCTTTCAATTGCACAAAATATTGAAGATATTTGGAGGGAAAGTGCCCATATTGGTGTAGAATACACTCCCTTTGTTCGGAAATGATTATCCACAATTTTATTGAGATTTTTTCAAGCCAATTTCATTGATCACATTGTAAAAAACATAGTTAAGAAAGGTTCTAAATTTTATATCACTAAAATCAATGAAGAACATTGCATGTGTTCATTGCAACTTAAATAAAATTAGCCACAAGGAAGTCTCTATATGACCTACTCAAAACAACCTTAAAAAAACATGACATTCAAAGGGGACCATCATTTTAGGACAAAGAAGGGAGTATTAGTTTTGAAATATTCCACATTCATTGTCCATGATTTTTTATGTGATTTAGGGAGTCAATTTAATTGAACATAAATTTGTGAAGGCAAAAATAGCCTCTTTGTAATTTCTAAAATGGTAAGCCACACATTTTTCTTTCTTTGATCACCTACAATTACATCTTTGTTTTTTTTATTATGTTAATCATTAAAGAATTTCAACATTCTTCACTTCATTGTGTTCATTCGTTGAAAATAAGTGCCAACCATTGGAACCACGGAATCCTTGGACCAAGCACCAAAACCTCAGTTAGCCTGGTTGGAAGCGCGGTACCTCTTCGTCTCTCTCCCTCCGACTCGCTTTCGTCCGTCCTTCGAACTTGGTTGCACAATTGAGCCACGGGGTCTGTTTCTAGGGTTTGGAGGCCTGCTTGCGTCGTTCTCGCTTCTGGCGTTGTGCGAGTGCGGAGCTAGATTGGCCAGACAGTGGAATTGCTCTAGGGAGCGGACGAGGCGCAATGTGGAGGTCGCAGCAGCTCTTGCGGAGCTCCCTGGCCGCGGCGCGGGCTGCTGCGGGGACCTCCGAGCAGCCTGCGGTGCGAGTCGTGCGCTCGTTTGCTTCGGCCAAGGCAGAGGCGGAGCCGCAGTATGTGGAGGTACCGCTGCCCATGTACGGTGTGGCTGGCAAGTACGCTTCGGCGTTGTACGTGACGGCCGTCCGCGGGAACGTGTTGGATCCCGTGGAGACGGAGCTTCAGGAGGTGATTGGGGCCGCGTCGCAGAACCCGGTGTTCGCTGACTTCTTGAAGGATCCTTCGGTGTCGAAGACGATGCGCATGAAGGCCGTGGAGGAGATCTTCAAGGAGACGAAGTTCAAAGACGTGACGAAGAATTTTCTAGCGGTGTTGGCGGAGAACGGGCGTTTGTCGCAGCTGCAGCGGATCACGGGATGCTACTCGGAGCTGTTGCACGCTCATCGTGGCGAGGTTCAGGCGTTGGTGACCGCGGCATTGGAGCTGAGTCCCACGGAGTTGGAGGACATCAAGAGCGCGTTGAAGGGTTACCTGAAGGCCGGTCAGAGCTTGAAGGTGGAGCAGAAGGTGGACCGGAGCATAATTGGTGGCATCGTGGTGGACATCCAGGACAAGCACATCGATCTTTCGATCGACACGAAGATCAAGCAAATGGAGAAGGTGTTGGCGGAGGCTGTCTAAGCGAAGAGGGTACTAGAATTTTCCCATTGGATCGTTTATTCGCAATTTGAGTTGTCTCTACCCTAATTGTGCGGTTCACCGTTTACTATTCCCTGTTGAATGGGAAATGGCGACAATCAATCTTGCCTTGACCTCAGTAACGAGTACTCAGAAATTCTTCCTGTTGCCAAGGCAGATCATTGGGATTGTAAATAAATGCAGATTCAGGATCCTGTGCCAATAAATTCTTCTAGTTTCAATCGAATGCGGGATCTGAAACACCTGGGAGGGCTCCTCTTATTCTGGTACTGGCTTATAACAAGTTGGTGTTTGACAATTCCTCTTCTTGATTATGATCGAGTTTAGGGCACGTTTCCAACAGCAGAGATTATCGATCAGATACCCTAGTCTAGCGAGAGTGCTTGCGTAAAGAGACGAGGCGAGTGGAATTCGAGGACAATTCGGTTGCTTGTCTTGCACCTCACATGTGCAGTGATTTATCACCAACCCTAAGTATCTCGATGGTCTGCGACTTGAGTCACCTGAATGTACGTTTTGCCGATAAATTCTAGCTAGTACCGTGTATGTTGTTGCTAGAATGTTTTCGCGTCTGTTCGACACGGCACATGGTTAGCCTGTTTAGATTACACTCAGGTTTTCTGAATTCGGGGTAACTGGGTTCTATGCTTGATGTTTTACTTTTCTTGTTCTTGCACGTTCTGCTCAGCGACGGTGAGCAGCCCTCGTGTGAAGAATCGTTGCAAGAAATTGAGAAAACAAAAAATGCCTGCCCCATCTAAACCAGATACTATTAGAGTAATGAGTCGGTGGTTGATAATGCCTTTGAATCGCCGTGTGCAATTGAGGATTGTTGTGGAATGTCAATGAAGTGCATGCACTGGCCTTGTCCTCGTCATGGAAGCAGTTCTCTTGAAAGATTTTGTAAGATAGTTGGTTTTACTATAGGCTAATAAGATAATGTATATAG
Organism: Pseudoscleropodium purum; assembly: GCA_963969395.1. Classification (NCBI taxonomy): domain Eukaryota; kingdom Viridiplantae; phylum Streptophyta; class Bryopsida; order Hypnales; family Brachytheciaceae; genus Pseudoscleropodium; species Pseudoscleropodium purum. The sequence continues at coordinate 25,915,102 of OZ017795.1, forward strand.
CAATCTTTTGCACTGACATTTTTATGTTTAAAATTGTTGGCAAGAAATTTGTTTCAACAATATCATGCTTGAAAATATAGATCATGAATTTAAAATCTGCAATTCATGTAAAATATGAACAAAAGTTTTTTTCTTGCAATTGCATCAATTAATCCTTAAGATAGCATCCACTATGAATGTATTCAAGAGTTTACTACTAGAGTGATGGAAAATAGATGAAGTACATCTAAGTATATTGAAAAAACAATTTTTGTTTATTTTTCAACATGACTATTGAATCAAAAGTTATGTTTTCCAAAAAAATGTAGTGTGGTCAGTGTGGTGCTTAATGATTATTGAACAAGGTTCAAAATGAGTTTATATAGGGATGGGAAGAAAATTAAAAAATTTCCAAAATAAAGATTTGATTTAAAATTTTTATTAATATTATAATTTATTTTTCTAAAACCATTCAAAATCTACATTTGCTTCTCCCTTAAATTTTTAGGGGTTTTATGGAGTTTTAGTATTAATGTATCTACCTTTGTTTATCAAAAATCAATAAACATTAATCAATTGTGAATATCCATTACAAAAAATTTGAACCTTGAAGATGGCTATTAAAGATGCATTTTTTGGCACCATGCAATGTAAGTACAGAAAAATTAAAATTAAAAAAGTTTTGAAAAAAATAATTAAAAAAATAATAAAATCTAATGTGGCATTGACATGGTGTAAGTAGTGCTACATTAGCTGCTTTCATTAAAAAATAATAAAAAATAAAAATCAGTTTGAATTCCTCTCTAATTGCATCGGGGGAGGGGGGTTAGGAAGGTCCCAATCTCGCAACCTTGCAAAGGGTTGAAATTTTTTGTAATGCAAATTTGATAAGATGCAAAATCTTGTAGTGTTTAGGTCTTTAGAATAAAAGTTAAAAAATTACTACCCATGACCTTAGAACAACAAACTAAATTAATTATCATAATATTTTTATCACCTTGATATAAAAATAACTATTTCTAATGCATCTTTCAATCAATAATGATATTCTCAGATTTTGTTGGAGTAATTATTGACAAAAGTTTTCATTTAAATAAAGAATTATTTTATTTACAATAATGAATGACAATCATTAATTTATGTCATTTTGCCTACAATCATTTCTTGAGTGATGATTTGCTATAAAATATTTTGATGATAATTCCACAATACATAATTGAAAAATAATGATTCATTTATTTAGTAGTAGATTGTTTTGGTATAATACAATATAACATTTGCTTGAACAATTGTAATTCCTACTTTTTTTATTTGCAATTAGTATTAGAGGAAAGTGTTGTAGCCAATGTAGAGGAGACCACCCAAGATTAAAGGGAATAAAAAAAAAGACATTCCTACATTGATTGACAATGTTATGTAAAATATTCTTTAATGCAACCATATATAAAATTGACTTTTAAAATAAAACAATGGTAAATGTTCTTGATCATTGTACTTATTGAAAACTTGTATTGATTGACTTTGAAGCTAAAGTGTTGAGGATTGCAAAGAGATTTTCAAAATATAATATATTATATAGCACACCAATATGATATTTAGTATTGCCTATACTAATTATTATAAATTTTTACTGATGAATATTTTACAAAGACCTTTACTAAGGGCCGCTTCACATATGGGCCAAAGGTCAAGAGTCCGTCGCCTTCCAAACTACCTACATGGCAGATGAAGCTCCTACGTGGCAATGGCCTTACAATGGCCTCTTGACCAAAATATGGGTCACCTTTTTGTAGTGACTCAAATTCTAGTTGAGAGTTTGTCAAATTTTACCATTTATTACCATTTATTGTCCATTTCTTTGGACTCTTGCCCAAATTTTGGCCATGAACTCCCATAGATTCTCGACTTGGTCGGCCCATGTGTGAAGTGCCCCTAAGAAGAGTTTAACTAAGAGTGTAGATGTTATAATTTTTATTCTTGATGAATATTTTTATGAAGAATTTTACTGAGAGTGTAGATATTATTGCTATTCAAAGTTGGATACATACTTCTTCAAACATGATTGATAAAAATATTCTTGAAGAACTCAAACTTGTAGCATTTTAAAATTAATTAGTGTGGTTATCACTAAATTTCATTATCACCAGTAATGTAGTGGTAGTGTAACATTCCGTCTTGTACGCTCCATTCTCATGACCGTAGAACGCAGTCCCACGACGAACAATAAAGCACTTCCGTCCACCGACGTCCATCCCCGCCCTGTCTCCCGACACTTGCACCACCCCCCCCCTCCATGGAGCTACTCTGTCTCGGCTACTGAACGGAAATTGATTCTTTCCGAACAGGCCCTGGGCACGGAGACTGCCGACTAGTTGCGCGCAACCTTTCCAGGTTATCTAATTTTCTATCATATGATTTTCTGACATGTCGAGATGATTTGTGCAATGCGGGGTTGAGTCTGAAGAGGTCGAAGAAATCTGATGTTTTCGAGATCTGGGCAGGTTGGCATTGGAGATCTTGTGCGCAGTCATGGCGACAATGGAGGAGGGATCGGGGAATACTGTCTACACTTCCACTTCTGGAAAGGATGTGCAAACCAGCACCGGTGGTTGTCAAGCAGGTGCATATATTGATCTCTTTTGGTTTCGGCTTATTGTTTTCCTCTCGCTCTGAACCTCTTCCAATTAGTAAGACGCTTTTCTGTCTCAGTGGAACCTGTTTGAGCTCGATTGGCAGACAAATTAGAGCTCATTTTGGAGTCAGTTCTTTAACAGAGCACCTTTCATTGATTTCCTCAGTTTTCTCATAAATTCGCAGGAGGTACGGAAGAAATTCAGTTTCTAGTCTGACGAATTCTGTACTTCCAGTGCAAGGGTTCAATTGGGTGTACATCATGTGTTCAGTTTGGGTCTCAATCGTTTAGGAAGCTAGCCTTTTGATTCGTTGCAAGAAGAATTGTGCGTTTGGCATCGACATTGTAACATGAGAATCTGCAAATTAGGGTTCTTTGAGTGATTGAACAATGACTTTGTAGCGTCTTTTCTCCTTATTGCCATGCTTTGAAATGTGAGGGGGTGTTGGTAGGGTTTCTTTCTGATAGGGTTTTAGCATAGGTTGAATGGGATCATCAATGTAATTAAGGTAGAGGATACTGTTTTCTGCATTGTAACCAATATATTGGAGTGTGCTTTCATTGGGCGATCACTACAGAGTTGTGGATAGATCATTTTGGGTACAAGAGTCACTCTCTTAAGATCAGATTTTGATCACTCTGTATGAATTTTATTATGCAATTTCAAAGTGGGAGGCTGAATTCCTATAAGTGACAGTAGACAACCCCATTCAAAGATCGGTGGTCAAGTCATGGCAAGCCAAGTCATGCCTGAGCTACTTGCTAATAAGTCCAACCAATTGTATGAATTATGAGTTGTTGATGGTAACAAGAGTTAGTACAGGATATGAGATCAGGTTCCTGGCGGTTTTAGTATCGTCTACCTGAACATGAGGGAATGTTGGTATGGTTTCTCTCTGTTAAGGTTTTAGCAAGGGTTGAAAGGGATCATGAATGTGATTACTGATAAATCTGGTATTACAGACCAGAGAGGAGCTATAATCGATGGAAAAGCAATCGCAGATCAGATACGGAAGGAAATCGGTGCTGAAGTGGCCAAGATGAAAGAATCTGTGGGAAATGTTCCTGGCTTGGCTGTGATCCTGGTTGGAGCGCGTAAGGATTCGTCCACCTACGTCCGCAGCAAGAAACGAGCTTGCGCTGAAGTTGGCATTCGGTCTTTTGATTTGACTCTGCCCGACGACGTAACGCAAGAGGAAGTAATGTCTCATGTCAAGCAGTTTAATGACAATCCGGATGTCCATGGGGTACTGGTTCAACTCCCCCTTCCCAAGGTGAGCAGATCCCAGATATTAAAGCATATCCCAGTTTTGAGAAACCTGAGAAGGGTTCGATTCTTATTCTTCTCTACAACTCATTAGGGAGTGCCACTGTTCGTGCTTTTAGCCTTGCAACTCTTTTGTTTGTTTCCAAATCCGGCCCTGCACAATGCTGAGCTCTACACTCTTGTCTGAAAGCTTTATGCTTCCTATAGAAACGTGAAATTGCGTTTCCCAAAATTACTGACATCCCGATTACAAGAAAACTTTGCAGATCTGGTCCCTGAGTTCCATTCAGTTCCTGAGTAATTGACTGTCCATGTTGCAAATAGTCATACGCTTATCATGATTCAGAGTGTGCTATCGACTTATTTTCTGTCTCTACATGTATCATCATGCAAAATCAAATTTCTCTGGAGGTTGTGCAATAGTCAATACAGGGAATTAAGAGTTTTGGTGGCGAAATGATTGTGGAATTTCTTCTGCTTCCATGCAGCACATTAACGAGGAGGCAGTTCTTGGGGCGGTGAGCTATGAGAAGGATGTGGATGGATTCCACCCAGTCAATGTTGGAACTCTGGCGATGCAAGGGAGGAAACCTCTGTTTGTGTCTTGCACTCCGAAAGGTTGCATTGAGCTCCTGAAGCGTTCAGGCGTGCAAATGTTGGGCAAGCGTGCAGTTGTCATTGGCCGTAGCAATATTGTAGGCACACCTGCAGCTCAGCTTTTACAGGTTCGAGACCTCATTTTCTCATCACTTTCTCATCGCATCTCATCACTTTCTCACTTCAGGGTCGGTTGACTTTTGCTAAACAAGCCTCGAGGACTGGCTCCAAACATCATCAGCCTCAAGAAATCTAGCAATGTGAAGGGTCAAAGTGTTGGAGAGTTGTTCTTAAGGGATAGCCATGGAGAATGAATCGTAAGATGAACGATAAATGATATGGATGCTTTCATGGCAACACTTTTTGTGAAGGTTCTTATCCACTTGATCTTTTTTGGGGAGGGCTCCAAACATCATCATTCGATAATATGGTCATATAGGCAAGACCATTTAACATAAGTAAGCTTATTTATTTTAAAATTTCGTATCTTGTCCCATGGGGCTCCAAATGGCTATGTCTTGACCTCAACTTTTGCTCGTCCTCAATACTTGTCTGGAGAAGTGTAAATCGATCCTTACGTCTTGCTTCTGTGCTTCTATGAACCTTACTCAATCATTGAAATTCAGAAAATCTTACATTCGTTCGCTGCTGGATATTTTCGAAGAGTTGATCGTTATCACTAACCCGCATATGAATTGCAGCGTGAAAATGCCACAGTGACTGTGGTGCATTCGCGCACACAAAATCCAGCAGAAATTACGAGAGAAGCCGACATTGTTATTGCAGCAGCTGGAAAAGCTGAGTTGGTGCGAGGCGATTGGCTGAAGCCAGGAGCCGTCGTCATTGACGTGGGAATCAACGCTGTGGAGGTATGCAAGATTATTTTCTTTATTATATTTGTCTCCCGGGAAATTATTGTTCTCGTGTTTCTGAAGATGGCTTTTTGAGCTGATCCAGGTAGAGGGTACTATTATGCGTCACCTTACGCATTTGAACATATCTAGGAGTGTTCTTCGGGGGGAGACATACAGAACTGTGGAGAGATCTTTGGGTGCATGGTCAAAATCTGTTGAGATCAATTTTTTATCGTTATGTATGACTTCTTTTGCAATTTCAAAGTGGGAGGTTGACAGTTGACAATTTCAATTCCATTCGTAGATCAGTGGCTTTAGGCATTTATCCAAGTCATTCTTGCAGCACTTGCTAAGCACTCCAACCAAGCGTATGAATAGATGGGTTGCTGTTGGGAATAGGGATCAGTATAGGGGACGGGATCAGGTCCCTGACGGTTTTAATATCCTCTACCTTACCTGATGTTGCGCTCACTGTGCCTTGTCCTGATTACACACTGTAGGATTTATCAATAAAGAAAGGCTATCGACTGGTGGGTGACGTATGCTTTGAAGAGGCCAAGCAGGTGGCGTCGATGATCACACCGGTCCCTGGGGGTGTTGGCCCCATGACAATAGCAATGCTGCTATTGAACACTCTTGAGGCTGCCAAAAGGACTTTCGGGGTTGTATAACTCTGCTGTATCTTCAGACGACTGCTTTGCGACCAGGATGTCCATAGTCTGCGTTGGCAATGTTAGAATTATGTGATTTATATGTATTGCCAGTTGGCGTGCTCAGCCAACGAACAATTTTCTGTCAAGAGGACAGTAAATCTCTGCCTTCTTTTATGACATTGAAAAGCCAATTTTTTATTAACTAGTAATGATTACTGGTCATTAAGGATTAGTTTTTTTGGCAAAGCAGAGCCGCTGCTTGGGCTGAACTGTGTCTGCTTCGTCTAATGAGATGCAGGATCCGACAGCCAGGCTCTCTTCCATAAGGCACTTGGTTGCGTCTAAGAGGAGTTCGATTCCATTATTTTTCCTTCGTGGTGATGATAGCGGAAAGTTGATAGATTCTATGAAATTTTGATGCTGTAGCTGGTTTTGGTTGATGTTTTTCAAAATGGTACCCGGCTGGAGTTGCAGACTTGTGTCATTCTGAGTGGAGCTTCCGAGCTCATATCTACAGGTAGTGGTAGTGTTGTATCATCCTAAAATACACGTCACGAGAGAAAAGTTTCTGTAGAAAACTAGGTATCGATGCATGCTACCAAGCATGTCTTTGGATTGGTTAACAATTATTTATTATTTTGTTGAGTCGAAGGAAAACAGATTCCGAACTTATAGAATCTCCATTCTCCGTTTCTCCTTGCTGATTACAATTATTACTTGGCAACTTAAATCCCTTGATGCCGTTGAACAAACTTGGAAAACTTGAACCTTAGGTTTCCATTTTTAGCTCTAATCTCCCACACTTCAATTCTAAGTTAATGGATCAATGCAGCTGTGTCGAATTTTCCTGAGTTGAGACGAAGAGGGTGATAAAACGTTTACCTGTTCAATATGCGCTCTCTGGGAAGTCAAAAAGTACGCTCTTGAATGTTCTTGATTCCTTACCTCACCACTCTCAAAGGCTGTAAATTAACCAGTCAAATGGGGTGTAACATATTCAACCCATGTAGTTGGGGAATCCTTGATGAAGAGTGACGCTTCGATAGGTATAGCTTGTTGGTCAGTATTCACCGAAGATTGAGAATGTTGGTGAGACATATGCAGCTCTATTTGCTTAAGCACAAGAGTTGGTGTAACAACTGCATAGTACCAGTGTCGTCTCCTAGCCATTTATGGCAGGGAACATCCTGGCTCATACCAAGCCAGACAATGTTACGCATCCACGGGTCAATCCTTAAAATTGCAACCACACAAAATGGATAATTACATCATGACCTCAATGTACAGAAATTCGCCAACCGTGGCATACTTCGCTCCTCCCAATTCCCAGCGAATGTACCATTCTACACCCTAAACCCTAAAATTCCAATTGTGCCAACTGGCGAAACTGAATACAGGATACAAAATTCAACGCCATCACCGCGTTAAATTCCGATAAATGGAATCATAAGAGACCAACTAATCAATAAATAACTTACATGTATGACGAGGAAAACTCTAGTTCTACGCCGACGCCGCTTCTCGTCTGGCGTACTTGATACTATGGCGCCGCACCCAAAGTTCCAGTAACGTCATGTGAAACGCATCATACGGCACAGGCGGATTGTTCCACTCCAGATGCTTGCTGGCCTGGTGGCCCAAGTATTGCATTTCCGCATACTTCGCAGACGCCACGCCCAACAATATGTCCTTCAACTTCGGCAGATCCTCCACGCCCAGCACGAGCACAAACTGACGCCAATTGAGGAATCCCTGAAACGGCAAGTCATGCAGAGCCGACTTGGACACCACCACCGGCACGCACCTAAACCGGAGCGCGTCCACCAGGCTGAGCGCGTCGTGGGGCGGCAAGCTCACGCAGAACTTCGTCCTCGCGAGTTTTGCGTAAACCGAGGATCGATGCGGAGACGGATCCGACTCCACCTCGAAGTCGGCGTCGGGATTTGGAAGTTGAGATGCGTCACGCATGGCAGGGAAATACGCAAGAGTGGTTCTTTTGGCGCCTCTCCCCTCGAGCGCCGCGTGGATCTGCTGTGGCGTGACGGGCTTGTACTCGGGAAACACTATGTCCTTGTGCGGGTAGAACATCTGCTTGTGCCGAAGCGGCGCGCAGGAGGCTTGGATGGTGTTCTTCTCGAGCTCTAAGAAGTTGCGGTGCTTGCTGATGCGATCGAAGGCGTGGCAGGATAAGTACAAGTGATCTGCACCAAGTGAGCGGTCCCAGAAGGGAAAATCGGTTCGGATTTTCTGGACGTAGCGCTTGAACTGGTCCGCCACGCCGGTAGGACCGAGATCGAGCCAGAGGGAATCCATTGATATGGGGAGGAGGAAGAGCTGCGCTTGCTTGGGATTCTCGGTGACGAACTCGCTGCGAGAGAGCAGGCGGAAGAAGAGATCCGCAGTGCTGGTGAGGTCCTCCGTGACGCCAATGGATTCGTCGTACTTGTGCTCGTAGCGAGACTCCTGGGAAGGGTAGATCCAGATATGCATCCGCTTCCACATCTCCTCGTAACTCAGGGCGAAAATCTCGGGGGAGTGGTACAGCTTGGGAAGGCTCCCTTGTAGCGCTTGAGGCTCCGTCCCCGAGATTTCCAATGGCGAAACGGGCAAACTAGTAGTGTCGCCAGCGTCACGGGTGATTTCGTCTGGAAACTCGTACAGCCCATCGAGCGAGTCCAGAGATTCGAGTCCAAACACTGAGAGGGAAGGGACCCACAAGCCCAGAAGCAACACCGAGATGGAGTAGGAAACAAAGACCGACACCACACGCTCTTTCGAGAAGAGCCCCATGACTAGCAAGTAAGCAAGCTTTCGAAATGGCAAAGGACTGTCTGATTTTCCACAACCTTGTGCAACCTGAAATTATGAGAAGCAACTACAATTGAACAAAGCCATAATACTCAGTCAGTCAGTCCTGTGAAGTTTACAGTTCGACCAGAGAAGCAATGACGACGACGACGACGACGACGACATTACGTCTGAATGATGAATTCGTGTCTACCACGATGCTATGGCAAACGATTACCAAGTCTGAGCAGGTGGTCTTGAATCAGGGTTCAGGATGCCTGTCATGCAAACTCCCAAGCGAGAACTAGGAGAGTGAGGAGGCACCAGCACACTACACCTGCTCTACTGGGACCCCCCGAAAAATTTACAATATTCTAGCTAGCTACTGATCTATAGAACTTGCACGCTGAAGGACTCTTCTTCAAAAAAAACTCTGCAATCCCGAGATCCATTGTAAAATACATGTTCTAGATCTTGAGATAAAAACTCATCGATACCGACACCGTGATCCAAACGAGCGAACTCTGGTACACGCCTCGACAATCCGCCGCACCTAACTTATTAGAGCAAATGATGAGGTTCTCCCGTGTTGAAGAGATTCATTGCCTTCTTGTAAAATCCAGTGAAGGTACCTAATATTCATCCTATATTCAAGCCCTGAAAAGCTGGTTCGATAGGTCCTAAGGCCGTGGGGAAAGAAGGCAATGGAACCTAAAACCGTGTTTTTACCCAAATTTTCAGTAGTGAGCAAAGTCTGGAAATGGCAGAAAGCTTTACTTTTAGGAAATCACTTCAAAGTTTTTCAAGTGGAGTAGATGTAGATTTGGAAAGCTTAGTTTCTCTAGTTTTCAAAAATGCATGGGCCAGATAATTTTGGAGACACAATAAATTAAAATCCTATTTTGATGGGGATCATTTAAAGCTTTGAATCTTATTAACTTTCATTTTTTGCACTAAAAAATTTTAGTGCAAAAAAAGTGCAAAACACACACCTTGGTTTTCATTCTTTGACCTATAAAGTCCCATTGTTCCCCGGGGAGACAAAATGGATTTTGAGCAAGCTCTTATGGTCTCAATGTTTATTGGGATTTTCTAAAACTTTTTGTGGGATAGAAAAATACATTGGCTTTCCAAGAGTGTAATTTTTATTTCAATCGATGCTTGGGAGCAAAAGTTATGGCACAATTAGCCCAAATTTTAGTTCATCAAGTAAGAAAAAGACATACAAAAACTTTAAATAATTTTTTTCCTCATAAATTGTATTTTCATCTACATAGGAAGATTTGATTCATTCTATTTTGATTTGATATGTGAAAGGTTATAAACAATCTTTTTTGGGGGCAATCAAAGCATTTTCTTGAAAAAATAACTTGTTGGATTTATTTTTTAATTCAATTTTCACAATATTTTCAAATAAATAATTTCACAAGAATGACAAGATTAAGATCTATTTCTAAAATAATCCCACCATTGAAATTAGTGTGTTTACAATTTCATTTAAGAGGTATTAACCCCTAAAACTCTATGACTTTGTATTCACCACAAACACTCCAAAACTACCATTTCTAGTACAACTACTAAATTTTTGGAAAAAAAACAATTTTTGACACATGTAACCATAGTATCTTGTAGTATGATGACTTGAAAATATGTGGTAAAAGTTTTAGACATTTCCATCATATGGATCGTAAGATATAAGCATTCAAATTCACCAAAATCATTTTTTCAATCTTGCAAAAAACGAGGCAGCTGCACTTCACAAGCTCACTTTTCTATGAAAAAATGACCAAAATGGTGTTTCTTCTTTGGATTCTTTTTCCTAAACAAGTTGGCCAAATGCTTAAAAATTTTCAGATCATTTCGAATGGTACAACATATAGGAAAAAAATAGTAAGTAGGTAGTAGTAGAGAATGATTCAAAATACTAAATTATTAAGAATTGAAATATAGAATTGAAAAATATCAATTCCAATGGTTGAAATGTTTTGATAAACAATTAACATCCTAGGATTTTATATTTTTTCAAAAGTATTAAAAATTAGATAAGATAAAGGATTTCAAAGTTTATTTTAGAGTAGGGAGTCTATACTGCCCGCAAACAAAAAATCCTCATAACTTTTGACTCATTGATCAAAATGGAATGATTCAAAGCTTTCCTTGTATATATAAGTCTAGAAAACCAATTTCAAATTTTGGTTTTTGAAAAATGTGATTTTTTCTAATCTGCCCAAACTGCCCAGTTCTGAAAAAAAGTAATATATTAGGCTATAACTTTTGACTCCTATTTTCAAATGTCATAAAATTTGTTGCATATGAAAGATATTCCTTATCCACACTTTCTAATAGAATTTCAGTCTAAAATATGAAAATTTTTGGTCACAATCGCTTGCCCAAAATTTCTATGCAACCCGAAAATGAAGTCTAGTCCTTTAGGGGTTAATGGTTTAGTTTTCCCTTCAATCTTAAACCCACTTCTACTTAATAATTTTTTAATGAATGAAAATTAATTGTATTATTTTTTTAACTTTTTTTTCTAAACTCTCAATTAAATTTTTTATTGTAAAAAATAGAAATTCATAATCATTAGTGAAAAAACTTTATCTCAAAGAGATTCAAAGCCAAAAACTCTAGTCAAGTAAGGTGCAATTTTTTTTCTTCACTTTAAATGTAAATATCTTGCAATCTCCGTGGTTAATGTTTCTGAAATTTCTTCCACATATTCTTCCACTAGTTAAGTAAAGATCCTATAGTTAGATACAAAAAATTAAATTTTTTGCTCTTTTGTAGTAGAAATGGCAATTTTGAGTGGCTTTTGATGAAAAATGGCCTTGGGAGTTGAGACTTTAGGAGGTAAAAATTTGTTTGGTAAAAACAATTACAAAGATAGAAGAAAAAACTAAATTTTTAGTTGTTCTTAGATGAAATTGAAACACACTATCTAATTTCAACAATGGGATTGTTCTGCAAGAAAACTAAATCGTATGGAATTCTTTTTTTTCAATGGAAATTATAAAAACTAAGTTCAAAAACAAACTTAGTATGTTTTTTTTTGAAGAGGATGCTATAATTGCTAGCTAAACAAGATGCTCTATAACTTTCACATCATGAATTCAAATGTAATGAGTCAAATTTCTCCATATAGACAAAAATATAATTTAAGAGAAACTAAAAATTCAAATCTTTTTTGAGATAATAGAAACCTACCAAAACTTTCATTTATCTCCCAAGCAAGAGGTGTGGTCCTTGAAGAGTTAATAATGAGTTGTCCAAGGATGAGTTGGGGAGGCCATTAGCAAAATAATTTGTGCAAATCTAAATTCCATCTTATATACACTAAAACTTAGTCATTTGTAATATAAAAAAAAGAAGCAAAAGGTTCAATGGATAACAATTCAATCAAAAATTATCCCCTCTTAAAGCTACCACCTACACATTATCGTAAATGAATGAATTCACTTGTCAAAAATTGCCACCAACTTCATAGTGTATTCACCCTTCTAATATTCATCATGATTTTGGAAATTATACTTGTTTATTTTCCTTTTAGAAATTCCCTAGGGATTGACATTCTATTGAACATACAACTTAGCACCTAAGTGGTTTGCACCACATTTTCATTCTTAGCATATTGGAGGTGGTTTGGCATACAAATACTTGATGAAAAAGATTGACAAGTTCAATGAAGCCCAAATATTTTGGTGTACATACAAGTCATGACAAATAAGGCTTGAAAAAAATTGATATTTTGTAGACTATATAAAATATTTTTTGAAATATGAAATACAATCAAAATGGCCCTACTTTGTAAAAATTATGTATATGTAGAGAAATCCAATAGATCTTTCTTCGTGAAAACTTAGTGAAAATTCATCAATTTCTTTTCCCATTGAATTATCAAGGTCTTCTACTCGAGCGCACCATTTGTACTACACATGATTGAATCTACAATCTATTAGAAATTGAAACAACAACTAGGCTCTAGGAATACATGTGATGGTATTAGATACACTACTCTATGTACCTTGCCTACTACTTCCATTGTCCCACTAAAAACCTCCAAATCATGCATAGTTTGTGTCCGATTAAAACCCTCCATTTATTGATTTTAACCATTTAGTAAGCATTGGTTGTATTGAACGACTTTGTAAGGGCAAGTTAAGCAACAAGTTCAACAATCCAAATCAATTTCACATACTCCATACATCTTGTCTACTCTTAGTGATGTTGTCGACATGCTCTACTTAGATACCAGAGTCAGCATGCGCATCTCATGCAGTAGGACGTAATAGTGAGTTCAACTTCCACTTAACGGTCTGCTCAAAGACTGACACTCATTAGTTGATACTTGATCTTTCATACTCCAATTTCTATTCCCAATCATGAATTTTTTTTATCCACTTTGATCCATAGAAGAAATTCATGAATTTCGAAGATTGATTTATTGAAGATTGACTACTCGAAGATCGACTATCATCTGGTTATGGACCAAAAGTTTGGAAATTCAAAAGACAGATTTGCAATATGGTTGTAGACTAGGTTTCTTGAAAATTGAATGTATATGATTGGCATCAATTGTATTCAAATATGATAAAAATTATGTGAATTTTAGATGCCTAAACAACAACACCTCATGTGCAAAATTTGCATGCATCCAGGGGATGGGTTATTAGTTCTTGAATGCATGTATAGTCAGTCCTAAGACCAAAATTATAGATAATCTCTTATGCAGAAAATTCTTTTTGGAGTTTTTTTAGTGGGACAGAGGGAGTAAGGTAGGAGGCTCAAACTCTGATAGCGCATCAAAAGTGAATATGACTCAAAGATACATTTTAGTTTTTTCAATGTACCAATTACACACATTTCAAGGGATGGTTGCTTTTGATGACCACAAATGAACACTTTTATCCAACTTCAAAAAAATTTAACTAATTCCACAAAGGTTCAAAAAATATGAAACTACTTGGATTATATGTCAATTCCACTTGTCTGTCAAGGAAGATTTACTGAATTCTTTTTCAAGATGTTTAGCCTCCCAAAATTCAGTTCCAGCCCTTAGATGGTCCTTTTATGGACCTCCTACCTTAGAATGCAAGACGCCAAGCACTTTTTCAGAAACACAAATATGATATCTGTGGTTTGAGTCAGGATCGTGAGAAGTCAAAGCATCTTCCTTTTGTTACAAGGACGTCACAAGTGATGGGCCCCTCGTTAGGTTACATTGGATGGATTCGTGACACCCACCTCTATAGGTCAAAGGTCAGGTGTGTCTTTAGTTTAGCATTGACTTCAATCTTCAGACTGGTCTCTTTTTCATGCCATCGAGACAGGTGGAATAGATATGTTCAACCCATAAACAAGGGTGTGGCCATTTTCTAGTCGATGAATGACAGAGAATTTTGTTGTGTAAGTAAGTTTACTTAGGATAGAAGTGCAACTATTCATTCTCCAAATTTTGTGGGAAAAAGGAAGGTTTTCTATTGTAGCTTGACTTTTAATTTGTGTTTTTTTAATTTTTTTAATCCAAAAATGCACACTACCAAAACAAATGATTTTCATAAAGACCAATCTATCATTCAAGGATTAATACTTGGCATTGCTCTTAGTTTGGTGATAAGTAGGCATGATTGGTTGATCGATTGATTGCACTCTCAACGATGGGTACTATGCTCCAAAATTCTTTTAGTTTGATACGAAGTATGGAGTACATTGTAATTTTGTTCCTTACTGGGTGTTTTGGGGGGCAAAATTGGAAGGTAGTTTGTTCTTCAATTGACCTTTTAGGAACTAATTGCATTTGGAGGGACAACTAAACTTCTTGAAACAATTTTCAATAAGTTTTTGTAGGAAGAAAATAATGGAATTGGCATCTAACCCAAATTGTTTCATATTTTTTGAACCTTTGTGGAATTAGTCACAAATTTTTGAAGAAAGATTAGAGAGAACAACCTAAGAAAGCAGACATGGAATAATTTGATGCCTATTCCAACTTTATTCCAACTAATAATGCCTCCAACCCTAGAAGCAATTTCACCCAAAATGTACAAGCTTCTTGGGGGTGATTACATGATCATTATGTAGCCTTAATGTCACACTTAGGTTCTCCCAAAATCCATGTGAAAGTATGGAGTTTATAACATTGTTACTATTTTGAGTAGTTGAAAGAGTAAGGTAGTCTATTCTAAAAGTGACTATCTTTTTCAAATCAACTACATAGTTAGCTCTAGAATGGATATGAAGGGGTCATTAAATCAACATCTTTAGCCATTGAGTGGATCAAGGATAAATTCTTATTTATTGCAAGAGTCAATCGTTCTCCTTGGTTTCCCCATATCTCTTTACAAATTTGCAAGGGACCAGATTTTGGAAGACCTATAGTCACAAATAGGTGCGTACGACAAAGGTCTTCGAAAATTCATAAGTAATTCAATAATGCTTAAAAAAAAATATGAAATGTATTATGTGCTGCATCTATTTCTCTTTGACTTAAAAATGAGCTAAAAATTTTCCCAACTGTAGAAGCCCATAAAAATGGCAGACTAGCCTTTAAATGGTCACTTTTAGAGCACACCACTTTACAAGGAATTGCAGTTACAGAAATGTGGTTGGGCTGACTGGAGAGGAAGAACTTCTCTTTGGTTTGGTCACTTGTAAAGAAATTTGCCTGTCAAAGACAAGGAGTGAGGCTCTTCGAGGTTGTCCACTACCTTCAAAACTTTTGTAGCTTTGATCTGCCAATCGCAAAGTGTTTCAGAGCACCCTGTTGAGTGGAAGCTGCAGCCAGTGACTTGAAGCAGACTGTGTGTTGGTACTTTTCGTGTAAGATATATTTATATATTTTTTTGAGTCTGGCTGTTGTACCAATTTCAATAAAGTAATTGTAACTTATTCATGTGGCAGGAAACTACTCCCAAGCTTCAGTGGTACACCAAGGCACTTGGCAGCCTACTTTTCCTCTTCATTTTTGTGCCACAAAGTCTGTGCTCAGAGAGCCTATCTTACCTCTGAAAGGAGGACAGCACTCACAAGTCACAACCCAAGGTGGTGTGATTTTGTTAATAATATATACCTGTACCACAGGATTAGGTAGAGTCCAAAGACTTCTTGTTACAATCACTCTGAGTCATACAACATAGTCAGAATTGACTCAGAAACGCACGATTGCATAAGACTGAGCCTTTTGTTTTGCATGATGGCAAACCTAACATAAGACAACAAATATTTCATCGGCATTGACTCTGAGTCTTCATGTGTGAACTACTTTTTCACGCACAGGTGATCCGCTCCGATCCTAGGGAGACGAAATCTGCAAAGATGTCGGACTTCTAAGAAGTTCATTCAGTCAGATTGCCTCCACGCCAGGATTTCAACCAGGCAAGCCTTTGGAATTCAGTGATCCTCAGTTCCCAAGAGTATCACGCTCACTGTTTTTTCCAACATTTCTCAATAATTTATGTAATCAATAAAATACTCCCTTTGTTGGATAATGATCTTCCTATTGGCCTTAATTTTCATCCCCAAATGATCTTCTTGTTGTACTTGTGGCATTGCAAACAAATTAGATTTGGCTTTTGATTGCTACTAAGACCAACAAAACAACTCCAAGTAATAGTCTCCCCTTCATTCATGCAATCATCAATCAAAAAACAAATGAAATGATGGAAGGGATTAATCAACATTGTTCATTCTTATTTTTTGCATCTCTTTTGAGTATTGCTTGATTGAAGCAGATGAAGCTTTGGGAGGCAAAACAAAGGTCTATATATGGTCTTGGATCCATACTAAATGCTCATAAAATGATGAACTTACATTCAACAATTAAATGTCGAGTGATGCTTTTTGAAAATGCCCAAAAAATTTCACTCTTCAATAAGCCAAAACTGTACTTTGAAATGGGCTATGAAACTCAAAAATTTCTAGGACACTAACTAAGAGTGCATCAAACTGTACTTATAGTGCGAAATAAGTCTTTAAAATGTTATTTTTAGCCTTAATCTAGAACATTTTGTCCAATAAAAAGATCATTTTGGGATGAAGGGAATAATAAAAAAGATATTTCTGAGTTTCTATTGTATATGTATATAGTAGATTATTTAGTGTTCATTTTCTTGGCTCTTGGTTGATTTATACTATATAAGGTAATTGAATTAGTGCAAGTGCAATTATTTAACCCTTAAAATTCCTTGGCTCAAAAATAAGAAAATACTTTTAAAATTGCACAAAAGCAACACTTTGAACAAAAAGAATTCTAAATAAAATTATATACATTTTTGAAGAACTTTGAATTGTTAAATCTCATTATTAATTTGTGTTGCAATGACACATACAAAATTTAGGTCTTCAAGGCATTGCATGAGTGAGATTCATGCTTGCATGCAAAAGAATTTGCTACTTCACTTAACCCCTAAAGGACCAAGGTGCATTTTTTGGCAACATAACTTTTTGGGGCAAGTGTATGTGAGTGGAGATTTCCATATTTTGGCCCAAATTTTAATACAAGGTGTGGACAAGGAGTATCTTTCATGTGCACTAAATTTTAGGACATTTGGAAATATGAGTCAAAAGTTATGGCCTAATATATAGTTTATTTTTCAACTCAGGCAGTCTGAGCAGATCTTTAAAAGTCACTTTTTTTAGAAACAAAATTTTTTTAATTAATTTTTTAGATTTATATGTACATAAAAAGCTTTGAATCATTCCATTCTGATCAATGAGCCAAAAGTTATGAGGTGTTTTAGTTTGCAGGTGGTCATGGATTCTCTACTCCAAAATAAACTTTGAAGTTCTTTATTGAACTCAATTTTCAATATTTTTGAAAAAAAATAAAAATATTAGGTGAAGATTGTTTATTACAACATTACAACCATTGGGATTGGCATTTTTCAATTTCATAACTAAATTATTAACAATTTAGTATTTTGATTCATTCTCTACTACTTTCTACTTACTATTTTTTTCCTATATGTTGTACAATTCCAAATGATTTGAAAATTTTCAAGCATGTAGCCAACTTGCCTTGAAAAACGAATCCAAAGAGTTGCAACCATTTTGAACATTTTTTCATACAAATGTGACCTTGTGAAGTGCAGCTGACGGTTTTTTTTGCAAGACCAAAAAAAGGTTTTTTGTCAATTAAAATGCTAATATCTTGCAATCTACACGGTGAAAATTTCTGAATTTTTTTTTGCATCTTCTAAAGTTATCATACTACAAGATCCTATAGTTGAATGTGTCCAAATTTTTTATTTATTTTAAATTTGATACTTGTTTTAAAAATGGTAATTTTGGAATGTTTTTGGTGAAAATATAGTCAAGGAACTTTAGGGGTTAAGGTGACCAAAATAACCCAAAACCATTTTAGATTTAAAAGAAATTTAGGAGTTAATACTAACTCATACTAATTGAAAATTATGTGGATCAAAGAGATGCAATAATATGGTAGTTTACAATATTTTAGATAAAATCAATTTAATGTAATTCATACAAATTTTATTCTATCTCAAATAGTAGGATTGTCATTTAATATTCATTCAACTCTCATCCACTTTCATCTACACACTTTTAATTTAAAAATATATAATTCATCCACATGTTTACATTCATTTAACTACAATTATCCAACATTAATCAAAATTAGTATTAAGGTATCTTGCACTATTCAAACTCTTGTGTAGTTTATAAGCAATAAATATTGAAATTTAAGTTTTGTATCCAAATAGATTTTACAAAGGAAGAAAAATTTTACTCATTGTTTTGACCCCCAAAAGATTAGATCCATTGCAAATAGTCAAACACCATGTCTACACTAAATCTATCCTTTTAACCCCTAAAGTTCCTTGGCTACAATATGTTTTTATCAAAAATGCTTCCAAACTACCATTTCTTGTATAAGTACCAAATTTTAGAAAAAAACACACATTTTTTAACACATGTAACCATAAGATCTTGTAGTACACTAGTTTGAAAAGATGTGGAAAAATTTCAAAAATTTCAAAAATTTCTACTATATAAATTGCAAGATATTTAGATATTAGTGTTTGAATTGAATTTTTTTTTTTGTCCCTCCTAAAAATTAGGCAACTACACTTTACAAGGTCACATTTGTATGGAAAAATGTCCAAAATGATGTTGCTTCTTTGGATTCATTCCTCAAATCAAGTTGGCTATATGCTTAGAAATTTTTTAGATTATTTCAAATTGTACAACTTATACTTAGGAAAAAAATAGTAAGTGAAAAGAAATAGATGATTTAAAATACTAAAATGTTAAGAATTTAGTTATAAAATTAAAAAAATGCCAATCCCAATGGTTGTAATGTTGTAATAGACAATCTACATCCTATGATATTATTTTTTTGAAATAATATCGAAAAATTGAATTAAATAAAAGACTTCAAAGTTTATTTTAGGGTAGAGATTCTTTAACTACCTGCAAACCAACACTCCTCATAACTTTCAATGGATTAATCAAAATAGAATGATTCAAAGCTTTCCATGTATATAAATCTAGGAAACCAATTTCAAATTTTTATTTATGAATAAAGTGATGTTTTTTATTTGCGTGAGCCACCCAAGTTGAGAAACGAACTATATATCATACAAAAACTTTTTAACTAGGTATTCAAAAGTTATGGAAATTGTTGGGTCTTAAAGCTACTCCTTCTTTCCACGTTGTGTAAAAATTTCAAAGAACAAAAAATAAAAATTCTATTCATAGTGAGTTGCCCCAAATCACTTTGTTGCCAAAAATGTAGCTTAGTCCTATAGGGGTTAAATTTTGCAACTCGAACATCAAACTTGTATTTTTTATTACCTAACATTACAAATTGTCTTCCACTAAAGAAAACTTCACTTTATTTTGTGAAAAATTGTCATTGCTATGATTTTGGAGTTAAAAAGTGAAAATAAATTAGTTAGTATAAAAAAAACATTTTGATTAATTTGAAATTATTTCAGGAGGTACAAGTAGCAATGAAAATTAGCATAAATATCTTTCAATTCATTATTTTATTTTTTACACCTAAAACACCTTAGCAATGAGTGACCTTTAAGTCAAATTTTACAATCAAACTAAATTTATCCTATTATATAAATTATTGCAAGATATTTGCATTTAAATTGAAAAAAACAAGGTTTTTGATACCTTACTCAACTAAAAGCTTTGGCTTCAAATTTTTGCACTACTAATTTTGCACTTCTAATTTTATCTTTTCAAAAATTGAGTTGAAAGTTGGAAAAAACATACAAAACAAAAACAAAGACACTTGGTTTTTTATTCTTAAAAACATTGTTACTTAGAAGTAGGTATAAGATAGAAGGAAAAACTAAATTGTTAATAGTTCCAAGTTGGAACTAAAATACATTACTTCCAATATAGGCAATTTCGTTAAAATGGCGGCATTTCGTTAATTTGGCGGTTCTAACAGTTTAGACCATGCATCCTGAAGTATTTTTTGTGTACTAGAATCTATACTAGTTCTAGATTTTTGAAATCTACATATCTCCTAGATATCTTAAATCTATGTCAATCCTAGATTTTTCAGATTGCTTGGTCTAATATCTATATTTGTCTTACAATTCTGAAATCTAAAATTGGCCTAGATGTTAGCAATGTACACTTGTTCCAGATGTTAAGATGTGAAAATGGCATTTGGAATACCACCAATTTAATGAAATTCGCCATTCAATGGCAATATTGATCTAGCAAGCAAAATCAACGACATAGAGCTTTTTTTTCTTAAATTGTGAAAATTGAGCAAAAAAGTGAATCTTATAAGAGAAGATGCAATTGATGCCCCTTAGACAAGATTTTCCATGATTTTCTCATCACTAGTCCAAATAGAATGAATTAAAGTTTTTATGTAGGCAAAATATTTTCTATGAGGAAAGAAATTTAATTTATTTTGAGTTTTTGTAATTTCTATTGCTACCCAACAAATTGCTCTCTAACCTTAGAGTGGCATTACTTTTGCTCCTAGACACCAATTGAAATAGAAATCATATTCTTCTAAGCTAGTGCACATTGCTATTTCCAAAAAAAGTCAAAAATCAAGTCAAAAATCATGATTATAGGAGTCTACCTATCTATAAAAGTCCCTTAAGGGGATGCTCTTGGACCAAGGGTTTTTATTTGGGTTTTAGAGAAGTGCTAAAATGTCAATATACAAGAAAATTATGTAGCAAATTTTTTTAATATTCATCTATATTTTGGATAGAATTATCTTTTCATCCACATATTTGGATGAATTTCATTCAAAATTGACAATTTTATTGGAATGATTTTCAAAAATTGGAACAATTTGGCATCATCATTCCATTTTTTTTTCCAGTTATTTTTTTGGTGCCTTTAGGCAATTAAATGACCAAAACAATATTGTGCTTGGAACTATTGGAGTTGAGATGGAATAGAACCAAAACTAGTCAAGTTTCATTTTCTTAGCTTAATCTTTGAAAGACCAAGTGTCCCTTCAATGGATACTTGAAAACTTGGGTAGGGCCATATAAAGTAATTTTGGTTGGATATTCACAAAATTTGACACAAGGTGTGAACATGTATCCCTTCAATGGGAATGTAATTTTTTTTTTCCAAATCACATTCCAAGTTTCGTTAGTTGTGTGTTAGAGTGTTAAAAAAAATCATCTTCTTCTAACTTCAAGCCCTATTATCTTGCAATTTGTGAGGTCAAAGCTCTTGAAATTTTCCCTCTATACTCCCAAATATTTGTCTCTGTAGTAACTTTTAACCATTTGGATTTCAAATTAAAAACTTCCTTGTTGCAAAAGAAATCATCAAAAAATGATTAGTGCATTGTCAATTCATTCAACCTCTTTGCATTGCAAGGTGATTTAGAGTAAGCTAGACTCCATATTTCCTTTTGAAATTTTATATGAGTGTACCTAACAAGATTTAGAACTCAATGGTAGAGACTCAAATTCATCAAGAGAAAAAATTTAACTTCAAGAGAACTTGAACTTTTCTAACCTTGTTTCAAAAGAATGAAATAAGTTTTTTTTTCCTCACTTCAAACATTTTAATCTTTCAATCCACAAAATCAAATGGGTTGAAATTTTTTCTACACATTATCATAGTAGTCTACTACACTTTTTCACAATTGAAGTTTAAAAAAAATCATTTCAATTTTAGACAATGCACTAAAAAATAGCAATTTTTGACAATTTCTCTTGATAAAACACTTCTGGAGTTAAAACATATACCCAAAATGGATATTTTGAAAGTCACAATCAATACACATCCACCTTTGGGGTACCCAAAATGGATATTTTGAAAGTCACAATCAATACACATCCACCTTTGGGGTGCAAGGATCTTAGGGATCAAACCTTGTGCTACTCATGTTGAAGACTCTTCACAAATATCATTGGTATAACTGTTCCTCATATGCAAAATGATATGACCATATTTTTAAAGTTCATTTTGTATCACTAGTAGGACGTGTGACAAATCAATGTATGTAAATCAACCCTCTGTGACATGCATTGCTTTCGAATTGGCTCCTAAATAAACTTCAGTGATACTGATCACGATGACAGTTGATGGTACTTAACAGTAGAGCGAAAAAGGAACCAAACTCGACTGAATTCCAACCACTGGAAAATGGAGAAAGATGAACCCTAGTGAATAACAAGCTGAAAACTTTCTACGATACTCCCAAACAACAGGCTTCGAAAATGAGATACTTGTGCACGCCTTTGAACTAAAGGTAGATAAGATGATGGAAAAGAGGACATACTTGATTAATAAAAGCAAGGGCAATATTGTCAAGAAGCCCAGTTACAAAAATCACGGTTTTTATTAACAAGCTTTACAAGATTTGGGTCACTACCAATATCACACAATTGGACCCTACATCCTTTTCTGATTACCAGTACCTGGGCAACATTACTCCCCAAGAATTATTCTGAGTATCAAGAATTAAGAAGACTACGCTTCTTGGCAAATATCAGGTACACCTATACAGAATATTTAACCGGTGTCAACAAGGTTCAGACGGGTTTTAACCACTTAAATTCCACATCTTCAGTATGTACTGTACAGCTATTCCATAGCCTGCAATTTTTGTCATCCAGGGAAGATTACCTCGGCTGGCCTTGAGCCCAGGCTGTTAGCAACTTTATTCGGTGATCCATACCTTGGCTGAATGGACATATCACTTTGCAGTAGTCAGTTGCACTGGCATCAAGAGCGTGAAGAAGACAAGCACCTCGGATATTTAAAAGAGGTAATTCGCAAGAGCTTCGGCTTCTCAACATTTCATTAGTGCCTCAAATAACATGTCTTATCAGAGGTAATCCGTTTGTTATTTGAATTGGCGACTTTCGCTTCCTCAGAAGCGGCAATCATAACTTGGTCAAGAGCTGCCTTGGTTTCATCTTCGTCCAACCCTTCGGCAACACCAATGGTTGAGACTTGGAATCCCGGTTCATGAATATGGCCTCCCTTGTGATGAACCTGAGCATGAGCCTCTGCTCGAATGTCACTGGATGAACCTGAACCTGTCAAGGAGGAAATGATTCACTTCTTAGCCCGATATTCATCTCACTTCTACAGAGCGAAGCCGAGCTAGGGAGTATTTCGAAATATCATTTCAAAATTCAAAACTGCATAAGTAATAAAGAGTCCAGTATGGAAAATATGAGAGCCGTCTTGCATCTCTAAGAAATCGAAATACCGACCAGATAATCCCACTGGATTAAAAGTTCAAAACAAGTACTGTAGCTACACAACAAGAGGGATCTGTCCCTTTTTAAGTGCAGCTACAAAGCTACGAGATGCTCTGTCGTTTATTTCATAGTGTAGCAGCACTGTAGGGGCACTTCGCTTCATATTAGGAACTATGGCTAAATTCCAAGTGGCAACAAACACCGTACATAAGAAACTACTCAAATTTTCAAAATTCACTGCCTCCTGCCCTTGCGTCTAAGGAGCCTAGCTGATGTTGATACTCTTTATGTAACAAAGACTGCTAATTAGCAAGAAAGAGTAGTACGTAATGATAAATAAAAGAGAAATAATACCTGTTTCCACAGTGGCAATGTACACTTCTTTTGAAGGCGCTTTCGAACTGTCCTCCTCGCTCTCTTGGGAACCAGCCACATCAACGCTTTCCTCTGTGTGACTATCAAATTCAAAGGGTTTTCGGGGCACCATAACATAGTCCGATTCTGGATCATATTCTGGGTCCGCACCTCCCACCTTCAACCAATGCTTCACGACACGGAAAAAGTGTTCGTCCATAAGGATACCCCGGTGATCACCAGGAATCCCTATCCTTGCCTCGGCATTCAAACCATCAGCCTGTAAACACAAGTAATTATCATTCACTAAGCTCTGTGGGCCAAGAAGTACATACATTAACATATAGAACTATCAGAATTATTGCTCTGAAAGAAGTTTTGCAAAATAAATACATCATATAAGATACAAGAAATCTGCAACGCTTTGAACAATAGAAGAATCAATAAGGAGACCAGGGAATGTGACCAAACGTTGTCGATAGACTACAGCTAAATCAATTCATTTTAAAGGCACCTACACAAGAAATTATTCAACATACTACACTGGAAAAAAGGGTTTACCATTGCAGATTCAACTGGGACAGTACCATCCCCATCAACGCATGAAAATTCAGCCTGGTTCATTAGCAGATTTTGTAAGTTCATGTAGAACAAGAGTTAGACTATAGAAGGCAGCGATAGGTCGAAGGAAAAACGTCAAACCAATGGCATATTGCAATCCGATAAGGCCGCCCTTCCAACATCAGCCCATCACAGCACATGATGTACAACAAACATATAGACATCTAAACTAATCCGGTGAAAATTCAAAAGCAACGACAGAAATGTACCTCTAAATTCAAAATTTCAGTTAACTCCTCCAGGGGCGTTTTGTGGCTCCCGTAGCTGAAAGAGGCCAAGAAACTGATTATGGTCTCAAGGGATTAACTAAGAATTGGGGAAAATAGATATTTAGATATGTAAATCTATAATTGAAGCAAATCGAGCTTCACTTCAAAGGAAGGTATAGTGCTAACCAGGCATGATACGGGGTTTCACATGATGTGCCATAGAGATTATAAAACTTTACTCCTTCTGGCAGCTTGGCTGTGTGCATTATCCTCAGAGTCTCAGATGCCCACTTCACAATGTCCTTGTTCAAGGGGAGAGGAATATTCTCTCCCTTGTAATTCAGCTGAAAGAAAGTTCCAAACATATGCGCATTGTCAAGCAGGGCCGAGGCATTTGAATTAAGAGTCAAACAAGTGTAACAAAACCAAATTAGCTAAAAGAGAGTTGTACCTTGTTGTTTTCAAGTGCAGCCATCATAACATCAATGTTTTCTCTGGGCCCAAAAGCTTCCAGTTTTGATTTCTGCTCACTATCCTCTTCTGCTAGTTTCCGCCACAATCGCAGCTCAGGAGGTTCACTCCAATTGAAATGTGGGGAAGCAATCAGTTCATAGACTGATGGGCACTCTATCAACTGCAGATACAACCATGGATTCTTTGATTAACATACAATAATGGTCAAATAGGAAAATTCTATACTAACGAAGTCTTCCATTCCAATAAAAAAATCGCAGACAGTTCATTCACTGTTGTGCCATAAAAGAAACTGTGAGATAACCTAGAAGAAAGAGAAGATGCGTACAAGTTGATGCATGCTCCACTTGGCAACGAAAAGTTCTCGCTGCCAGCCCTTAACAAACTCCACACCAGTAAGCAGACAATCCATTATGAAACCTGGAGCACCTGAAAGACACACGAGGTCTCAATTTCGAAGAGAGCAACATGAAAAAAGATGGAAGAAAGGAATCCTGTATCCTTGTGTCAGTTTATAGAAAAAACTAAAGACAAGTACAAAAAAAGGTCCCAGAGCTATTGACAACCACAGAGATAACATCATGAGCTCTAGTTCTTTCTAAACATGGACTGTTCTAATTATGACCGATCTCCAAATATCCAGATGAAGACGAAGGATAATCACCTTGAAACGGTGCAGTAACAGCAATCCATGAGTTAACATACTTCTCAAACACCTGCATTCACCCAACAGCTAAACTTTAGTAATTGAACCATAACAAAGCAGTGCAGATAAACTATGCAAACACTCTGAAGTATTTTACGTTCAATATTCGTGTGATCACAATACCTAAAAATTACCTCAGGATGGAGAGCAAGAAACGACTTCACCACAAGACCACCCATTGAATGCGTAATGATGTCCACTTTCCTATCACCAGATGCCTTGTACATAGTCTCCAGTTTCAGCTTCATCCGATCCATTGTCTCACCAAGCCTTTAAAGACGAAATCAATTGTTGTTATTCTCCTCTAAACCGTACGGAAGTGAGTACAACTCGGTAAACTAGCGTGCCTAACTGAAAAAGAAAAAGAACTCATCGAGAGTGCTCAGAAAGTCGGCAGAAAGCGTGCTAAGATGAATGCCACACATGAAAACGCTCGGAAGCATAAACCCACAATAATTGGATTGCAATCTTCGTGTTAGCTTCGTACCTGTTGCTTTGACGGAAATCATAACCAAAGCCAAATAACGTTTTACCCTCCTTATAACCCCATCTTTTCATGTGATTGATCAAATCGTGGAAATAGTAGACCGAATCCAGACGCAAGATCTGCCACAACAAGAAGAGACAAAATATTCCATACGCATTTTCTGTAAGTGAATCCAAGACATCAAACGCAAACAATAAGAGAAAAAAATTCAGGAGACTCATTACCAAGAGAAAGAGGGCAATATATGTACCACATCAGGATCAAGAATATCACAGCTGTACAATCCAAACCGATCCTCTGGAACCTCAATTGTAATGTTCTTATCCAACGACATGGTTTTCCCTGCCAACCAGACACACAGCGAATTCACTTGCACATCCAGATCGCTTCCGTAAGATGAACGAAACCCCATGTCTCCTAGAAATTGAGAAAGCCATATTCGGAGCTAAATTAAAACGAAAACGACATAGATGATCCAAAATTACCTCAACTTCACAAAAAAATGCCTAATTAAACCAAATTCCATCATACCTGTAACAGGATCGTAAAAGGAGAAGAGCTTGGCGCAAAACTCCCGGTCGGCCTCGAACAAGCGCACCCAGACGCGCTCCTTGCGGCCCTTGTGGTCCACGGCGTTGAGGATGGAGCCTCCGATTCCAGGCACCAACAACACCGGGTTCATATCGGTCTTCCTGCCATCGTCGCCCTCCTCCTCCTTGTGGTGCCATGGCCAGAGCGTCTCGATCCTCTCCACGAACTGTCGCACCGAAATTTTAAGCACCATCGCTTCTACTCCCTCTTCCTCTCCCCTTCCCCCTCCCCCTCCCCCTCCGTCTCTTCCCCCTCTTCCCTCTCCCTCCCTTACAAGCTCCTGTAACTCAGCAATTCTCGAAAAAATGAATTTTCCAGCAGCGCAAACCCTAATTCGGCATCAACTCCATGATCACGCCTTTCCGAGTAAATTTCACAAGGACAAGGATGAAGTGATGAAGAGTCTGCGGCAAATTGGGAAAACTTCCCCGAACACGGAATGATCGTCCGGCGAGCACGCCAGCACAGACGCGGAGTGTAGCAGCGAATTGGAGAAGAAGGGTTCCCTGCCACACGACTGAGCAGATGGAGAGGATGAATGAATATAAGTTACGCCTTTTCGTTCAAACGTACAGTACCACCAATACTTCCGACTAGCTCTGAACTACTCAGCCTCATCTTGTGGTGGGACGGACGCGTTGGAAGCAACCAGGTCTTTTTTTTTTCATTTTTTATGAAGTGCCAAGGTGGCGATATAAAATGTTATAGTGGTGCCCCAAATTTCAACATTCATCCACATATTGGATAGAAAATATCACACTAGTATATATCAAGTATCTATAATTCTATTTTCATCCACAATTTGGTGATTTCATCTAAGGTTTTTTTTTCTTAATTTGAAGTTTTCTAGCAAAAGATTGTCATTGATTTTTAGATAAAATATTTTTTTCTAGTGCAATATAGCACTATAAAGCCAAAAAAAAACCCTAGAAGCAAGCCCACCCATCCCCTTTTTTTTTCACCAAGCGGCTACGAAGCACCATTTGGAATAATAGGGCAAAAAAGTCTTAACTCCTATGTGTTACAAAGAAAACAATGGAAGTGAGGAACTTTTTTTTTTGGATTCAAAAAATCCAAAAAATTTGAAAACTACTCTATCACTAAAGTTGTTACAATTGAGATTTGAAGCCAACTTACTGATGAGTACGAATCTGCAACTTATAAGAGAATCTATTATGTGGCTTTCGAGATTACAATATTTGATGAACATGGTATTCTACAACTCCTGGCTTCTTAGCGTCCAATAAAGTCTCCTTTAACATACAAGGGTTAAAAGAAAAAAGTACGAATTAGAAAGAGGAGTCAAAGAGCCATCTAGGGTTTCCAAGGTGTTGTTAGAAAGCTCCAACCCTAGCCACCATGATTGCCAAGGTTGTCAACACCAAAGTATTCAAAACTCCCGCATGTGTGCTACTTTGCTTTTGTATCACCTCCTACATTGTCTAGAGTGCAATTATCAATTGCTATGCATTTGTCACCAAGAGATTGTCACTTGAATTTTTGTTCATTGCCAAAGTTGTCCAAAGCATTCAAATTGCAATTGCCAAATAGTGTATAGGCCATTCTACTTCATTGCCTCCATTTCCATCTTCCTTAGTTTATTGCCTCATTGTTGCGTTGCATTGTATTTTCTTTCTACTCTTCCTCAATTAATTGTGATTGTGTTGCCACCTTGCCAAATGCAAATGTTGCATTTACTACCACTATACCTACACATGATTGCATTCCAACGCCATCTTGTTGCAATAGAGGCTGCAAACATTTGTATCAACTTAGTTGATTTTACTTTGCATTGCCATGAGAGTCATTGTTAGCAGGTGAAAGGTTGCAAGTGTTGCTGGAATATATAAGGTATGTAGAAAATGGTTTGGGTATTTTTCTCTCTTTGCTTATCTACTATGAGCTCCCAATTGCAAAAAATACGATTTGTGCTTTGTTTGGTTTGCAAGTTGTGCTTTGAGTTATTAATTTTGTTTACAACACCATGATTTAACAAGGACTTGCCAATGGTGGTTGTAAATGTTGTTCTCTTTTTGTAATAATGCCATGGTTTGACAAAGGTCGCCAATAGTGCTTGCAATCTTACTTGTATTTTGTTGCTTATCTTCTTGTTTTTATTCACTTTCTATTTGCTAGAACTTTGAGATCTTCCAACAATGGATGAAGGACTTGTTGATCCATAGATAGAAGGCAGTGATGACATATTCAATGCCACAACAGAGAGAGAGAAAAATAGTCACGCAAGAGGCCTAGGCCTAACTAAATAGAAAGCTCTCTCAAATTAGTGCAACAAGGGCAAATTGAGTAGTAGCTTGGAAGACAAAGGAGGTTGCATAATGTTGTCATGAGTTGAAGGGAAAGGTAATTTTCTTGAAAGATTGCAAGGCTTATTAGAGTGTACAAGTGGCTATATTGCTTGCCAAACTTTTCACAAGGTCATAGAATGCGATGAATCTACAACCTCTTATCTTAGGCACTTCACCGTTGGATCTAATGCCACCCACTTTGCAATCTATTACAAATGATGTCTCTTTCAATGCTATATCTCTAAACACAATGTTGTTGGAATCCCAGCCTCCTTCCTAGTCATAGAATGATAGTAATAACAATAACTAATTCAAGTATGCAAAGGTAGTTCTTCAAGCATGTTGTTGGTTATGGGCCAATTTTGTCAAGATCTCTAATGGGAAAGAAGATGTGGAGTCCGATGATGACTTCCAATAGATTTGTCCACCCAAGAAACCAAAGACAAACTATGATCAAATTCAAAGGTTTTAGAATGAATGGTCAATAAAGTTGGAGTGGGCTAAATCAATACAAGGGAGTAATGGTCAAGTGTACCTCATGAAGTGTATAGTTTGCTCTACATTTGGGAGGAAATGAAAGATTTTAGGGCCAAAGTGGGACAACATCACCAAGGATGAGGGAAGGAGGAAAGTTGCATTTGACATATCAAAATACAATGTAAAAGCAAGTGAGTGGTATATTTTTAAGACTAGTTGACACCAAATTAAATATGGTTGTTTATTTTTTTTATTTGTGCGCATTATTAGAATTTGCAAGCTTTTTCCAAAGAAATGTGTCAACCCAAATGTATGATAGATCCTTGGTATTTTGGTTTGATGGATTGTTAAGATGCAAGCATTTGAACAATACTTTGAAGTAGGTTTGGATTAGGCATTTGAAGATTTGGGAGGGAGGGACTAGGAGGGCCTTTTTATACCCGTTCCCATCATTATTCCCTTAGTAGCCAGAGAATGACTACTGTTAGATTTTTTAATTTTAATTTTAAAATGAAAAAAAAGTTGAAAAAAAAAGTAAATTTTATTTAAACTTCTTTTGAAATGATGTGGCATTCATTGTACCACATCAGGCAACTAATGCGACAAGTTCTTAGAGTCTGAAAATCTCAAGGAACTCACAACCCTCCAAAGCAATTGAATATTGTCTAATGGTTGGTTTTACTCAACAACTTTGATTACTATGAAGAAGGTTTGGTTTCGTTTTTTGACTTCAATTTTTTTGTAAGTTTAAGAGATTTTGGCAATGATATGATTC
This sequence comes from Pseudoscleropodium purum, assembly GCA_963969395.1. Taxonomy (NCBI): domain Eukaryota; kingdom Viridiplantae; phylum Streptophyta; class Bryopsida; order Hypnales; family Brachytheciaceae; genus Pseudoscleropodium; species Pseudoscleropodium purum. The sequence goes on from OZ017795.1 coordinate 25,945,549, forward strand.
AATGTAGCTCTTTTTTATATTACAAATTATTAGAAGAAATTTACCTTGTCTATAAGGCTACAAGTTCCCCATGGATCTTGGACTGTGGGAACTTAGCCATTGTAGTTGGCTAATATGACATAGCAATCAACACATTAGATTATAATAAAAGAATTAATTAAATTTTTCTTTGAAAAAAATTATTTTAACATTTAAAAAAATTATTATTATTTAAAAAAATTGATAACATACTACTAGTTCATGGCAAGGTGAACAAGCTTGAAACAGCCTTCTTCTTACCTCAAATTTCTTTTAATGTATGATTATAATATTTTTATTGTTATGCAAGTTTGGTTTGGTTTGTGTTTAGTCTATAAACTGAAATTATTATGCATGAAGCATATTTGGTTCTTGGAGGGGAGGCACTCCTAATTTCTTTAATTGTAATGTGCAATCAAAGGAATAGTGGTTTTAATTACCTTAACCTAAATTTTAGACAAATTTTAGAAACAAATTAGCATTAGTGAAATGGAACATTTTTTATTACAAATAATGAAGGATAGGAGATAATATAGCACTTTATCTATTTTTTATTTCTAAAGTAGCCTTACCAAAAAGACCAGCAAAAAAATCTACTTTTAAAAAATATATTCAATTAATAGGGATATATAATGAATTGGACTCTGTGGAAGTATACTAGGTATCCTATGAGTTGTATCCTATGTATACAATGGTAGTGGATGAATGAAATGAATGAAAAGTACAAGATGTTAAGTTCAATTCAACTTATACTATGGATGACGTTCTAAGTATTCAACGCTTGCTCGTCTTGGAGTCTACAATTAGGGTTTGGCGCTCTCCTTCAATGGCCTTGTTGCTTGTTTGTGAATGTTTTGTTTGCTCTTTGAAGTGTTGTTTTGGAATTTGTGAGTTGCGAGGATGTTCTAAAGAAGGCATGAGAGTGTTTGATTTAAGATTTAGGGCCAAAAATAGAAGCAAAAGTCAATTTAGGAAGATTGTGCATTCGTGTAGGTGAAAGTTGCATTTCTTGAATTAATTTGGATTGTGGTTTAAGGGTTTTAGTTTAGTGTGCTTTACGTTCAGGGGGTTGTGCTCTAGGGTGAGGTTGAAGGTTATGAAAATTTGTGAGGTCAGAAATTGGATCTATTTCTTCTATAAGTTTGGCACACTTTAGGGTTTAAGGGAGGACATGGCTACTACTCTCTTTGACAAAATCACACTATGGACTCTGGAGGATGAAATTGCAAAGCTTGAGTACTTTGGAAAGGTGGACGTTGGAGGTGCTATAATATTAGAGGCACTATAGTTTGCTTTAGAATCCAACGACGTTTTGGAATGGCCATTTGAATTCTAGAATTTAGAAGACAAGAGGCGTTTTAGGAAGAGGTTGGAACGGCTGAATGGATTCATGAGAGAAGTACGTATCATTCAAGTGGGAGAACAAGATCTCGATGCAAGTAAAAGATGGAGGCTCGTAGACGGATCCTTCACCGTTAATACCATTGAGGTTGTGGTTGTTGTTGTTGTGGATGAAGCACCAGAATTCTCGGAAGTTGAGGTTCAAGAAGAGGAACCAATAGTTCCTACAATTGGCTCTAGAGTGAGTGGAAGCACGGAGTTTGTAGAGGTTGACAACAACCCCTTGAAGTCGTAGCTAATGTTGAATGAAATTATGGACCGGTATTTGGAATGTGCAAATAAGCTAAAGGGGGAGTTCAAGTGGATTCCAATGGATGACCACGAGTGGTGGCTGAAGAGTTTTAATCTCAATGGTAGCAGAGTTGTGAAACTTTGGTGTACTGAGTGCAAAAATGATTGTGGAGGGAGCAATAAAGAACATACAAAATCTCAAATCGACAACCTGTTCAACAATTTTTGATGCTTCCACATTGTTAGCACTTTGCATATGAGGAACTACTACATTGCAAAAAATATCAACTTCAAAGACTACCCGTAGTCTATATCAAGGAATGGAAGGCTAGTTACCGTGACCCCAGAGGAGCACAAAACCTTAATTGCTGAGGGTGTTTAGATCTTGGACGGCGTAAATGCTTCTCTCTCAACAAGGCACAAGCAATTGAAGGTGTTGGGGAATTTGAATGCGGAGAATACCAAATGCTACTAGTTCAAGGTAAAATGTCCATACTACAAGGAACTAATGGTCCTATGCCCACCAAAGAAGAAATTTGAGGGAAATTTGAGGAACTACTTATCTAGTTTCAAACACCAAAAGGCTGTGGAGGCTACAAATTAAACAACAAGGGAACTAGTACAAATCGGTCAACTAAGGCACCCAAGCGTGGTTGCAGCAATCTTTTGTAGGCACCGTGGAAGATACGTCTCCAAATTTCAATCGTGGTTTACTTGCAGCTCTCATGTGTTGCGAGTATAAAGGTCCTAGTGTTGAATATGGTAAAAATTCATATTTGATGATTGCATTGCTTGACAATCTATATACAAGTATTGAGTGGTACATGGAACCACATCTTCATATTGTAGTTCACTTACAAGGGCAAGCAATACATGTTAGTGGTGCTTTTCGCCATAGAAATTGTAGTCACATGTCGATTTCAAGGGAGCTCTTCACAAATCTGACCTGCCCTAACTATAAATTGATTCCACTTCAACATGATTTCAGAATGCAAGTTAGAAGAGAAGACCGTGCCTTGCTTAAGAGGGGGCAACACAACACTATTAGAAGCATCCACTTAGGCTATTTGAGCGTACTTGAGATGTCCAAACACAGTAGGCAATTGTCCCAAAAATTGAGGTTTGCAACATTGTAGTATTGGAATGCTAGGACTTCAATTGTGCAATTGAAGGCAAAAAGGCCAACAATGTGGGAGATGTTCATGAATGCCTCCTTGGACAATAATGTCCTTAAATTTTGTACCAATATAATTTGTACACATAGAACTAGGGCTTTTGGGGGAAAAAAACTCTATGGGATTTCTTGAAAGACATAGCTACTAACTTGAATAGGAAGAGTTAGGGGAATTAGTATAGTGACAATACAAAATGCTTTTTCAAGTGATGAGGATCTACGGGGGACATTGTTTGTGTGATTTGTTTGCTCTAAATTTTGTAGCTTCTAGTTTTGATAGTATTCGAAGGAAAAGTAGAAAGAAAGTCATATTTGTATCGGAAGAGCATGTTGAAATCTTCAAGTCACTTGCAAACATCTATATGGATGCAAAGGCTACTCATGGCATCACTAGCCCCATCCCCATCATATTTGCTGAAGACGAAATCAAGATTAGAGGTTGTGTATCTTGGGAGGCACAGTGGAACACTTTGATGGGATTCTGTAGACCGATGGAAAATCACCAATGCATAACTGATTACAAGCCACAAGTTGGGGAAGGTGAAGCCAGTTACAACAAACTAGTGGACTCCTTTAGGCTGGACAAGATCGGTGGTTTTGCTAGAATCATTGTTGTGAATCCTCTACATGAAAAGTTGCTTCAATTGATCCTAGCAGTGTATTGTACTTGCAGATGCTTTGATTCTAGCTGGATTATGGCGCAGTAGAAGAAAATTGATGAGTTGTGGACTAGACACTACTGTGATGTAGTTGGATCTATAATTGAACATGTAAGTGACGGGGATTCCTATAGGCATCAATTAATGCTCTTAGATTACAAAATTTTTGATGGAGTGTGTTTAAGTGTGGATTGGGAGGGCTAGGTGTTCACTTTAGTAGTGAATGATGTAGGAGAAACAACTGGCTTGTATGACGAGGATTTCATACACAATGGTAAAAAATTATTGAGACCTCTTGATAGCAATGTTAAGACTTTGAGGTTAGGGCAAACATGGCACTTCAACAACTAATTTGTGAGGTTTTCAATCACTTTTCTGTAGATTAGCATGGCTTACTATAAGAGGATTTTGACAGAACACATTGGCAAAACTAGACAAGTGCTCAAAAATTATGTTCTAGAAAAGTGCGTGATTGTTTGCGCTCTCTTCATTTATCCACCGATTTGCATCGTGAGCACACATTAGGAATTGAAATGTATCTAGAGATATGTGCTAACTATATAGATATATTTTTGTTCCCAAGTCATGATTTGCACTCACGGATTGTAAAAGTAGGTAAGGTCTCATTTTTCTTTTGTTTGTGGAAATTGTGGATGAAGCATGGGAACTATGGTGTGTTTGGAAATACGGAAAATGTAAATCCCAAAGTATACTTTGTAAGTCAACAATGTTTTTTAGATATTCAGCTTTCTTGTCATTTCATTGTCTTGCTTATTTGCCATTTTTGTGACAAAAGTTTCCGACTTAGTTGTGTTGTTCCATCTAACTGGTAGTGATTCATGTAAAGTTTTATTCTCAAAAGTAGGAGGCATGGTGGGAATGGAAAGGGCTTATGATTTCCAAGAATTGCTAGGTGCTACAAACACTATGAATCATTTATTGCAAATTGAGTATGGAGGGAATAGCCTTAGATTTGGCCAAGTACATAATAAAATGACAAACATCTGGGCTAAACTGCACAAACTTGAGGAGGACGAGGTAGAACCAGATCTTGCCGACTATAGTGCCATCTCAAGCAATGAAGAGGTCGTCACATCCTTAAAAGAAGGCTTCAAGGAGGCATAGAAGATGCTAAATTCATTGAACATGGCGCCTAATCCACAAACAACTGCTAAGAACAAGATTTGGTTTGAAAAATTGTGGATTGTTGAACTTGTAGAGGTATAGTTTTTTGCATTCACTATAGGTGCCAAACCCAATCAAGGAGAAGATGGGGACATGGAGATTTTGCGTGAAGATCTATATGAGATGGAGTAGGAGTTGCAGTAGAGCGCGGAAGGCAATGACCTAAAAACTTTAATGGAAATTGACATAGAAGAAGACATGGTAGATGATGGAGTTCCACTTGTGGCAATCTTAGAGAGTGAAATACATGACATCTTCAATGAAATATTGAGCAGTCAAGAAGACCAAGTGCGGGATTTGTTGGAACCAGCAAAAGTTGTATAATTTTTGGAGTTCGATGGTAACCGAATTTTCAAATCAACATTGGTTGGACAACTGAATAGTAATCCATTCTTATCTAAAGATAGATTGACTCGTCTTAAAAAATCATTGTACTTTAATATTAGTGAAGATTACCTTTCTGTTGCTCAATGCTCCAACACATGATTCGTTGGGATTGAATTGAATGTGGGAGTGTATTTTGTGCAACGCTCCACAATCAATCGCTTTTTAGTCGTCACTACAACAAAGAAAAGGGGAAGGACTCAATTAGGGAAGGCAAGAAGGCCAATGTCAACCTTGCAAGCTATGGACTAGGGAATGTGGTAGATTAGATGCATTCAGAAGATGCAAAGGCGAGGTACTGGCAATTCTTGGGGTGCGTTGAAGCATCCTGTTGATATTACCAACCATGATGAAAATGAAGGCAAAAAGGGTGTTGCTATTTCTAATGTGCAAGTCATCTTGCAGTACTATGTAAGAGTAGTTGGTTAGTACAAATTTAAGTACAACCTTATAGATTCCAAGTCAGTAAGCCTTGAGTGTGTAATCACAAATGTGACTCTTATTTATAATCCAGAAAATCAAATGTATACCTTGGACATGAGTGATGTTGAGAACTTGAATGAATATATGTCGAGCAATTCCTAGGCATTCAAGCTTCATTAACTAAGTTAGTTGGGATTTTCTTGAACTCAATTGCGAGTTGTAGGTAACTACCTTGTGTTGTGTGTGATATGAATTGACATGCCCTATTTCGACTTGAACCGGAAATTGTTGTCTACAAAACTAAGGCAAACTGAAAATATGTGTTTCCACATCCCATTATTGGTTTTTTCCAACCAGTTCTGCATTTTTAGATTTAGGGTCTTTAGGAGAATGTCAACCAACTCAACACCTATAGGATCAAGCTGGTTGTGTTCCCTAGACTTTCAAAAAAGACCAAGGTACTTCAAAACTTTTGAAATAAACATCTATTGTGTATAGTTAATTTGTAGTCTTTCTAAAACTACTTAGAATGAATTATTTTCGTATGATTTGAAGTTATTACCAATATTAGTTATAATCTTTATTGATTGTTCTTATACTGATCTCTAGACTTGATATTTATATCTTTGTTTTGTAGGTTGAAGATTTGAACGCTATCGTATTGAGAGCGTTTGCCTTAAAAAATCACAAAGATTCTGACTATGACTAGAAATGGCTTGGGAATGAAGAAAGTCGTAAGATGATAAAAACAAGTGAACTTGTTACTTGTAGATTCATCTTAACAATCAACAAAGTAATAAAAAAGATAAATATAAGTGAGTTTGTCACAACAAATTCACCCACTAAATTAATATAGTTTAAAACTAAAAGTTATGTCAAACTTGTGATCTTAAATGTCAAATCTTTTAAATCACCATCGAACTGCTATCCATTGATCTATCATGTATTGGCTTTAAATGGATATAAAGATTAAAGTGTGTGATAAGATCCTACGGTTTTGAATGGGTAAACAAGACAGCCAAAAATTGGCTTCTAAACTTCAAACCCACAATGACTGATAATTATGTCTCATCAATGAGAACAACATAAAAGTTTAACTATCTATATCATCAATCCCACTTCATCACTACAAATATAAAATGAAACTAATTTTGAATCATCGCATAATCTGCAGCAAAGTTTACAATGCAGAAATGAAAACAACAAGTGTCCAAAATCAACTACAAATAACAATCGAAAGACAATGAACCTCCAAATCAAGATAAAAATAACAAACCACAAATCACAACACACAAATCTTCAATCTTTTTGTTTTCAAAGTTTTCAAAATATCCTTTAAAGTCTCTTCAATTTTTTTACTCTAAGACCAAAGTATATACACCAACTCCAAAGTTCAAACATCAACTCCTATTTCACTATTAAACTTTGAATTGGTGTTTTTGTTTCTTCAAGAGTCTAAATAAGATGAATGATGTCTTTTTGGAAAGCTAATACAATTTTCTACTTCTTTTCAAAATTTCAACTTATTCTAAAACTTTATTCAACTTTTATGGTCATTTAAAATTTCGGCCTTGAAAAAAGAGGGGCAACAGACCCTTCTTTGCTTTGTCACTTACAACTCATTCATTTAAATTCCAAATACAATTAATGCTAGCTTCATAAAAAAGTCAACATAATTTTTCATACTCTCTCAAAAATTCATTGCAATCAAAAAACCTATCCGTCTTTTATGGTCGGTCAAAGTTTTTACTCTTTTACAAAGAAAACAATAGATCTGCTTTCACTCAAACTAGCACAACCTTTGATTCATAACTCCAAATTAAATAAGTGAAATCAATTTGAAAACTTTACACCAAGATATATAATTGTTTCAAGTTTCATTTCCAAATTTTTAAAATACAAGAGAACAATGGCCACTCAAACTTTTGAGCCTCACTTACAACAATGAGAGATGATAAATAATGCTTCCTTTTCCTTCCACCTAATTTTTTACTTAAACCACACAAGTTAAGTGGATTTCAGCTTATACTTTAACCATGTAGCCTCCTAACCCCATTGATCATGAATATTGACCATAAAACTAGTTTTATACTTCTAGATAGAAAAAAATCATTCCAAAGTTAATAGAAGGCAAAGTATTTGAATGTTTCTCTTGTACTACTTCATAAATACAAAATTATTTTTAAAAAACACTTCAAGTATGGAATGAAAAACTAAAAACTAACATATAATTAATAGAGATAAAAACTAGAATTTCAATCAAAATATCACTCCATCTTTAAAAATTTGAGGATATGGTTGATGGTAGTAGCAACATAATTTGCACGATTTGCCTTAATTAAAAGGTTAATTGGTTCCTCTCACCATTGTTGATGACCACGACTCTCTTCAATAGGCCTAACCATGCAATAATATTGATCGTCATTTAAACCTTCAAAACATTCTTTGAATGTAATTTCACGATTGCCAGACTCAACACATTCAACTTGCAACAAGATCACTAATGTCTGAACGTCATGTTGAAGATTTTCGTGCCATTGCTTCTCCATGTGAGGTTGTTTCAACAGTCGAGATGATCCGGCTTCATCTTATATTTGCTCATATGGCAATGAATGACTTAATGAATATTGAGGTTGATCCAGTAGTTGCGATAAAGAAAATTCAAACTTCTGCTCCAATTGAGATTCTTCATCTTGAGACTCAAAAAATCCCTTCAATTCAATATAGTAATCTAAATGAAGAACAAAATAAAACATTAAGATGATGAAACTATCAAACAGATCCTTATCTTTATAGTTGCTTATAAAGGTAAACAGAAGGCATCACCATGAAGCCATTTCAAATGACGTCATTTTTCTTACATATTATAATATTGAAATTCATTTAAATAACTGAAATATACATATTTTTACATAATGTCTACATTTGCAGTATAACAATATTGAAGAATTGTCAAGAATCATGCAATTGGCTGGATTAATCTTCCCAATCTTAAAGCCTGGACCCACAATTGAGATTGTCTCTATCATTGACAAGATGAAGGCTCAAAAAAGATACTACTAACTATGTTAAGAGAGAATGAACGAGAGGTTTATAGGTGTCCGAAAGAAGATAGCTAAGGCTATCATGAAGGAAGATAAGAAATAAATCTTTCATAATAGAGGCCATATTTGATGGTTTTTTGTAACCTCATTTTTTGTATATGGATTTGTGCTAAATCTGACTATAGTACCTTAGCTGCACCTCAAATGGCAAGTGTTACAAAACCTAGAGGTTTGATATTTAGAGCTCTATCTTCCCATTATTCCTTTCATTTCTTCTTTTCATTTAAGTCCTAGGTGCTGTTGCTGAGATTCAAAAATTGTTAAGAGATTGATCCGCACTTAGGAGCCATGGTGGGAATTTGGCCCTAATCTTTGCAAGTTTTTTATACTAATGTAATGCATTGTTCATTTGTTTTAGAAATGTACTCAAAATAAAGTACCTTACTTCATTTTTTAGTTTCTCAATAATCCACAAAAATCCATCTAAGCATGTTATAATTAATCACTAAAAGGTTGACATGATTAGTAACAACTTGGCTTGATTCTATGAAATGACAAGGACCTAAAGGAAATCTTTGCAAAACACTTTGGAGATATCGAGAAGACAGTCAAGGTTTGCAAAGGTAAAAAATCCCATCAATATGAAATTTCTAGCCTCTAAAAATCTAGACTTTACTTCCAACTTCAAGAAAATGGACTCCAGTTTTTTCTCTTACAATATAGTCAATTCATACACCAATGTGCTGCAATTCCAAAGTATGTCAATTTTTGAGAATTCTTACAAGTCATTCTATTTGGCATATTACTTGATCACTTTTGGAAATCAGGTTTTGTAGTTCTAGCAATCTTAGATAAGCACTTTGGTAGTTCCAATTGAATCGCAATTGTGAGTGCTTGGATTTCCATGGACTGTGGGAGGTGAAGAAACTCTGGTTTTTTCTTGTGCATGCTTGATTGTCGATTTGAATGCCTAGATTGTTGAGCAAATAATTAAGAATTTCTCAACCAAAATACAAATGTTGTTCTTCTTGCGCCACCTTGAATATTGTCTATTCTGAAGTTTTGAGTGTTGTGCAAAACTACAAATTCTACTTCTGATTGCGGCAACGTGGGAGTTCCAGTGTATGAGGTGCCCTGACTGGTCTTTCATTCTTCTAAAGCATGTAAGATTTTTGGAAATTATTGCTATGTGAATGTTAATATGTTTCTGATGTTTGAGTGTATAAAGCGTATATATGCATTTGGTTCTTTGTATAAGTAACTTCCAACAATCCCATACTACTAGTCTTTTTGTGTGCACTGGCATTGATTTCAAAATTTGTATTGAACATGTTCTTTTCCAGATTGTAACCAAAGTGCACAGCATGGAATGAATAGAAGAGATGGTTCTTAAGTACACACTTGTGGACTTCATCCTAGACTTCTCCTATGAGTCAGAACATGAGTGGTTGTGTCTCAAGCACCGCCATGTGAAGAGGAATGAGTTTGTTTGTTTATTGCCTATTGTAGCATGTGTTTCTCCATCAATTTGCGCATTTATGGGATCCATAGTCTAGTTTGTTGCAATGCGCCTCACAATGATTGATGTCGACATGGCTACTATAGAGTTTTCTTCCTTTAGGATGGTACCCCATCTTCTTCAGACATTCTATGCAAACTTCAATCTGTCACTTGATCGTGGAAATTGGCAAACTCAATTCCACTACTTCTCCAGACCAGTCCATTTGGTGTGCTCACAATTACAAATCTACAGCGGTTGTGAGGCATTCTTTGCAGCGAATGGTAGCACGAAATTCAAATTCAAAAGGGTGATGGACAGGCCTCTTCTCCAACTGTCTGGCTGACACTAGCGTTATGTTGAGGTAAAGTGTTTTTCATCAAAATTATGAAGTTCTTTTATTTCCAATTTGTCATTCAATTCTTTCACTGAATTCCAATGTAGTTGCATTTGAATGTGCAGGGTCGCAATGTTCACAGTTGTTTGCAACCATGATTAGAAATTCATTGAAGCTACTATTTTTCTATGTACCTGGATTTCATAAATTTGTATATTTGATTTCCAGAATGTTGTTGTCTATTTTGCCATTTTGAAAGAGGATGATAGTAGTCTTTACTATCTATGGCTTCAATTTTTGCTCCTATTTCTAGCCTCCATATTTATTTCATATGCCATAGTTGTGAACATGGGACGTGCATTTCTACACATTAGATTGTTTTTTATTGCACATTTCACTCTCTAAAATGTTCGTGTATGATTTGTATGTACATAGTACTAATTGATGCTATTTGTTCTACTTTGTGCATGTGCTCTCAAGTATTTCTAGATTCTATGTGTTGGAATGTATTCATTTGAATGTGTTATGTTTTTGGACTTTCTATAGAAATGTTAGACTTTTAGGTCTCTATATTCTAAAACACCCTAAATCTTGCAAAGTAAACTCAATCGTGATGTAATAAATGTTAGTCAAAATCATATAAATTTTCTTTATTTATAATGAGCATAAGCTATTAAAAATGAACATGAGAAAAAAATTCAAATTAAATATAGGGTATTTAAAATATGACCCACTTAGAAATTTAGGTGAAGATAGCCCAAAAAAAATTCCTGAGATTTACCTACATAACCCTCTTCTAATAGGGGCTTGAATGCATGTGATATATAAAGATATTATAGAGTGCACCTCCCAAGTTGTGTATAGAGTTTTTCTACAATACCAAAAATGCAATGGGTAGATCCATAATTTCTTAGATTTCAATATATGAAACAAAACAAAACAAAACAATTTAAAGTATTGACTAGTGTGCTATGTGTTGTTGCCATAGCCAAAATAAAAATAAATTCAATTTTTAATTTTTCAATTCATAAAAAATTGAAAATTCAATTATTTCTCACCTTAGTGTAAGAGGTTGCATTTTTTATACAAATAGAAAACTTTATAAATGAAAGAGTGCAATGTGAAAAATATGTTTTTTTCAAAATAAAATATAATTTCATTAAATTTTTTAATTTAAAAAATCCATAACTTTCTATATCTTAGGTCCATTGAACACCATGAAACTAGAATGAATAGAAAGCCTTGTGCATAGAAGAGTATAAGGACTTTATTTTGAGGCATTTGGATATGCAATGTGAAAGTTCCAGATTTTTCAAACTTAAAGATAATTTTGTTCAATTTTGTAATTCATAAAAACTTCAAAATTCAGTAATTTTCACATTGTAGGACCAAATGATATGAAACAAAGTCTATGAAACCCTCCTTGCAACGAGCTTTCTAGCAATCTAGTGGTATCATGAATGTTAGTGGATGCTTCATGGTTTGTTAGACCTTAACATATCAAATAAGTGGACAAAATAAAACTAAATAAACAACTAAATTTAAGGTATAGACTATTGTGCCTTATATTGTTGCTATAGTCAAAATAAAATAAAAATAATTCATAAATTTATAAATTTATAAATATTTCAAATTCAATATCTTTTATGCACAAAGAAGTGCAAAGACTTTATTTCGTGGTATTTGGACATGTAATGTAAAAGTTATGTTTCTTCCAAAGTAAAGGATAATTAAATTTTGTTTTCAATAACTTTTATTCTACAAGTCCAAACACCATGAAACAAAGTCCGTGCACCCGTCCTCCCAAAGAGATTTCCAATGGAACTAAGAACGTTGTTAGATGCATCATGGTTTATTACATCTTAATGTATCAAAAAACTAATGAAAAAATAAAACAAAAAAACTAATTTAAGGTATAGACTAATGTATCCAATGTTGTTGCCACCGTCATAATCAAAATCAAATTCTAATTTTGAAATTCAATCATTTTTAACCTATATTTAACTAATTATGGACAATTGCATAAATTATGGACAAATTCATAGTCCATAGCCACATTAAAAAAGGTAGAGAACATGCTTCAAATGATTAAAAAGTGTCGACAGCCCACCCACACTTTGTTCAGAAGAACCGAGGGTACAAAAAAAAAGTGGATTGTTGTATTTTGGACCGGTTTCTATGCAATAGTAGAACCGGTGCCTATGACCGTGCACCCATCCCGTGCCCATTGACATATAGGCTGGCAGCCGATAAGACAGCACAGTAAAGTGCGCAAAACCAAAAAGCAGGACAACGAACAAGAAAGATAGAGAAATGAGCAAATCGCCTGTGCACTGAAGATAAAACAGTTGTAACATGGTCCCCATAGGAGATTCAAATAAATGTGATTTGTCAGCAGCCAACGGATACATATTAAAAATGTCAAAACGGACTAGTCATAAGACTTATAGTCACAACCTATAAGATATGAAGGCACACCCTAAAAGATATGAAGGCACATCCACAAATGAGTAAATATTGTGGATATGCATGTAATCATCCTGAAGTGAAAACATCCTGTTGAAGAACCATGCGATCGACATGCAGCGAAGCCCTTAGTATCGGCTGGCAGCCGACACCTACAGCGAGGACTCGGATCCGTCTAGCAATGTGATGGTGACACAACTCCAGAGCTAAACTATTGTATCGGCTGGCAGCCGATAGGTCCGAGGCGATATGTCAGTAATCCTCTCCGCCCTCGTCTGCATCTCTGTCCAAAGCTGCCCCCGCGGCCTCCAAATTCGCAATAGCAGCAGCAACGGATGCCTCCGGGATGACATGAGATGTGGGAGGTCCTTTCTTTGCGTGCGAGGGCATTCTGTGTGAGTACAAGACAATGTTGACATGGACCATCTGCGGAAGACAGAGTTCCTTGTGCCATCTTCGGGTCCAGTACTCCCTCGCAATGAGCGCTTTTGACTCCCTCTTGGCTTTCATCGGAGTCCACCACTCAATTTTAAAATTACCATACGTGGGCCCTGGAGACATGTCCACACATTGGAGTACCCGTCCCAGCCAGACAGGCAGATGATTGTTGTAACATGGTCGACAAAGAACAAAGTCTCCGAGCAGAACATCCCTGAATGGATTGAATCTCAAGCGCGGCCTGTCTTTCGCAGGTCCGCAGTCGGAGTGGTGTCTACTGAATAATTCTCCTCCGCCCCCTTGTCTACAAAAGTCGACGTGTGATCTCTTGTCTAGTCAGAGAGCGGCCATAATCCTTCTTGAAGCAATGCAGGAGTTTGAGGCAGCGCCGAATTGATCTCCGATTGAATTCTTTCCCAGTAAGCCACACAGCCTGCCATTTCCTGTGCGTACCGTCTATCTCTGGCCATTCCCGATTTCCAGAACTCAATGAACTTTGCTATTCCGTTTTTGATGAATGTATGTTTCTCATTGCACTCTGTAGCCCTTGCGACTTCTTTTTCTGCATTTCGCCTTCTGGTATTAATGTCCACATTCCCCAAGAGTGCCTTGAAAGGCACAGGTCGAGGGTCCCCCTGTGGAATATTGGGTTGTCCATTTTCGTCCGCTGTCCACATTTTGACAGGTGCGCCAGGAGGCAACCACGAAGAATCTGTGGCCCTGAGCTTGTACCTCATGACCGGCCATCCACGATCCACACCATCCTCCACGACGTAGAACTTGAAGAGGTGTTTATCTCCAAGCCCGATGATTTTGTTCACCCCATCATGATGGAAGCCCTTGAAGTATGATTTGAAGTCCGCCACTTCTTGCACGAACTCCGGAATGAAGGCTACAGTCTTCTGTGAATCCATGAACGCCTTCATGAGATCCGCAAGTACGTATGTGTTCTTCCTTTTGATCAGTTTAGAGAGATAACTGAAGTGCACATCAATGTCCTCGTGCGTATGCCCGACAATAAGGAACCCCACTGAAACTTCCTTGAATATGCGCCTGGCAGTGAGCAGTGAGTAGAAAGCCATGAGGAATCGATTTTTGTTGTCCTTTGCTGAATTGTCGAGTTGCAAGAACAGTTTCCTCGGAAGTGGGACCTGAGGTCGTTCTGGTCTCGTTGCGTCGATCACCATGTCCGAGGCCTGCGGGATTGACGAGTTGCATCTCGATTTCCCATGAAGCAGAGCCTCGAAGAAGGTGTTTAGCGGTGGAGTCGAGAAGAGGATCTTCGACTCCTGAATAGGTGGTAGTTCTAGGGCCCTGAGGACCCTGCAGATGGACGAAATTGTGAAATTTGAATCCCCAGGCCAGAGTGATGTGGAGTAATGTGCATACGCGCCATCTCCATGTCCATGTGTGAGCATTCCAGTACACGAGATTGGTATTTGCCCTAGCCTTGCGGTGGCCTTGGTGATGCATTGCATCCTCGGAATGGCAGTCTTTGTGGTGTCCATTTTGTCATGAATAATGCAGAGGAACTTTGATGGATTTTGCACCGACTGCGTGGTCCATCCACTGTATACATTTCTACAAGCGCGCTGGTAATTGAGATGTCTCTCTCTGTCGTCGACCAGGGCTTGCCACTCATCACAACCTCTTGGATACTTTGCAATGAACTCTACCAGGAAGTCACATTCTGTGCATTTTGAGAAATTGCTCCCTACGGCCTTGACCTCTACGTTTTTGAAATGAGCATTCTGAAGGCGGCTGATAGCAAACTGCGAGACCGGCTTCATATTTCATATTCCATTGACCTGAAGAACATGACTTCATGGATGAGTTTCCATGGAAGACTATAGAGTTGTATCGGCTGGCAGCCGACAGAACTGCAAATGACGGCCTATAGAAAGGAAAGATCAATGGCTTCTAGATTCAAAGTCCAGACATGATTGTATCGGCTGGCAACCAATAAAAGGATTTTTCTACTGTAGACAAAGAGGGAGATGATGGACTTACATAATTGACTTGTTCGCGCATGTGATCCCAATTCATTGCAGAGGGGAGGACCTTGAGATTGTCGACGCATTTATTTCCAACCATTCTGAACTCGTTTGGCATTTTGTCGGCATTGTCGTCGATAATCGTTTTGAGGGTTGCTTGAGCTTGGATTGTTTGTGGCCGTGGCCGTCAGGCCCACGCATTTCCATGCGAGCCGTTAACGGATCCTCCCACGGCTGCAGCCTTGTAAACATGATAGGCCGACCTCGATACCCCGTGAATGATATACCATGCGTTCTCGCAGACGTCTGTATTTGCAAGAGTAATGAATTTTTTTCCTGGAATAACCCCTGCATGAAGCTGACTCTACACCGCATACGCTACCTCCCTCCTACTCTCGAATGTGCAAGCGAAAAACTTTCGTCGTATAGACCTCGTGTCCTCCCAGGGAAATGTCTGGCAGCATCTGAGCTTACAACACTTCTGTGAGCTGACCTTACGTACCTCCGTCTCCGAGGTCTTCATTTGCAGCCTGGATTGGCTTTCGTAATCCTTGGGAATCACCCTTCTGCGCACAGAGCGGTATGGATTCCTTGGTACCCCCTGCATTCCGTTATCGTTCGACTCATTCAATAGAGCAGCCTCTGAGCAGAGCGTGACAATTTCAGATAGTAGCCTTCTACCCTCCAACCTTGTGTGTGTGAGCCTCCAGCACATGGTTGTCATTTGCAGTTCGTCATTGTCCGATACGAACATGACCCCGACATCTGTGTCGCCCAGGATGCCATCATCCCAGGCCTCATCTGGTAGGCAGACTTGGATCATGGCTCTTCCGAGAATCGAGAAGTCGTCATTGAGAAGTTCACAGTATTGATTTCTCCAAAGCGGTCTATCTGGGATTGGAAGCCCAGCTTGCATTCCATCCGGATGGCCATTATCTCCACTTTGAGTATCAGCTCTAAACGCGTCTGAATGATCCATACTGTCAGCAACACTTGTGTCGGACACGGCAGTGCCAGAGGTACTGTAACCATGAACATCACGGTGATCCTCTGCAGACCCACGGCTGTCATCGTCGGACGAATAGAGCCTATCATCTCGCTCGTCTTCATCTGATGCAGTAGAAAGTACTCGCTGTGTTCCCGGATCACATAATTCTACCTGTACATCGTTCGAACTCCCACCACTCTCGTAGTTACCATCGACTTGAGCCTGCATGAAATGGGTCGCAGGTTCTCTTGTCGGCTGGCAGCCGACAACCTTGGTTATTAGGACGGAGGTCTCGATTGGTCTGACCTTATAACCACTCCAGAGTATTTTGAATCCAACACAGCGTTTGAGTGTCATGAATTCAGGAATCTCGCAATAAGCACTCTGATCCTGGAAATCATCGACGACGTGCAGTAGCTTCACAACGAGGAAGAAGCTGTGTGGAATGCGAAAGCCTTCCTAGTAACCCTTCGGAGAGCATTGTACAATTGTACCTACACCAGCATACAGCAGATCCGTGCCCACAGTTTGCAGTAGTGAGACATCCATATTGACAGTGAGTGACAAGAATTGTTGTATGGGTTTTTCATCTGTGGCCACTTGTATCGGCTACCGGCCGACACCAGCAGAAGAAGACCCTTCAGACTCTGCATGGGGATAGATGTTCTCTGCCTCCCACACGATTGACCTTCCCAGGCAGTGTCGTAGGAATACCATGTCTCCCTCAAGAAACGGAAGAGGCATATCGAGGTTATTTGGAACGTCTAGGACATGAACGCGTACGAGGTAGGGATCGCGGCTCACCACCCTTTCTACGACCGCCCTTCCGGAGTAGTATAATCCTTCCAGTGTAAGAGCCACAACAACTCCCTTCTGCATTTTCAATCTTCCTGAGCCTCCATTTTTCGTGAATGCCTCAATAGGACTCGCACCCGATGTCCAGTCATCAGATCCACTCATGATTTGAAATCGGAGTCAAAACCCACAATGTCGGAATCTCTGTCAGACCCATGATGACCTTATCGGCTGGCAGCTGATACGTCTGTATACTTGGTGCTTCACGACCTTCCTGGTACAGAAATTGGTATCGGCTGGCAGCCGATACGTTTGTGTACCTGGTGCTTCACGACCTTCCTGGTACAGAAATTGGTATCGGTTGGCAGCCGATACCATTGTCCGTACGGCAAAGCATAGAGGCAGGACTGTACAGCTAGAACTTTGGGGATCATGCACGAAGCTAGATTTTGCGCTTCCTATGATCTAGGCACTGTCCACAGATGCTCTGACCAGTAAAAATAATGAAATGGAAACACATGTGCAACCGAATAGGAAATCCTGAACCTCTATCAGGCAACTAATCTCCGAGAATGCTCCTGACTACTACTGCAATTAGAATCCTACTGCAATTCAAATGTAGCTTGGAGCAATTCAAATCCCATTGCAAATCCTACGTAAGCCTAAACGCCAAATAACAATTGTCGAAGAGCGCTTCCTGAACCCGGAGACTACTCAATGCTGCACTGAATTGAGGTCTACTAAATTCCCTGTCACGTTGCATCCCTCATAAACATTCCACAACAAGCCACTGCAATTCCCTGACGGTTCTTGGACGCTCTGAGTGCGTGTGTGGGGCAAATGAAAATGGAAGTCTTCCAAGATCTGATCCTAGGTGAGCAAGCCTGAAATTGAATTTGGCGCCTGAAATTTGAATCTGGAAGAGGATGAAGTTGTGGTGATTGCAAGAGAGACAAGTCTGTGCATCGGGAGATCGTATTGGGAAACGTATGCATCTCTGCAATGAGTGTTCGTAACTTCCATGTACTTTGCTGGATGTGGAGTACATACTAACGGATGAAAACCTGCAATGGATGAAATTTATGGAAGAACGGACTTGGTTTGTCATGATTGCGCCTACCGACTGGCAGCTGAGGGTTTAGGAGGTATACACCCCTGGCCACTTTCATTTTCTCTCATTTGCCATTTGCGTCTCCTGCTCTCTCTCTGTCACTCACTCTCACTCTCACTCACTCTCAGCCTCACTCACTCTCACTCTGCCATTCTCCTTCTTTCAGTCCGGCTTGCAGCTGACATCCCCTCGCAAAGCAAAGCAGCAGCCAATACATCCTAGCGCAGCCGATACGCATTTCTGGCCAGCCGACAGTGAAGGAGAGCGAGGCAAGTGTGCTTTTTCAGCAACCGACAAGTCATCTTCAGCAGCCGATAAGCGACAGAGTCCATTGGCGATGGCGTCCTCCGAATTGGCGACTGAGAAGTACTTTTCACTACATGTATCGGCTGCCAGCTGATACACTGTCATTTGCTATATCATATAGGATAGCCATTGAGATTCTGAGGCACCTATTACTTGCTATATCGGCTGGCAGCCGACATACATTGCAACACTCACTAGGAGCCTGAGCTTAAGCTATGTCAGCTGGCAGCCGATATGATCCCGGGACGGTTGACTTAGGAATTTCTAGAAATGTCTTCCGACGGTAGGGTTTAGGGACTGAGAGGTTGTATCGGCTAGCAGCCGATACAATGGATGCACAAAGTGAAGGTGCATAGTGTGAGTGTACTGAGAATTCAATTGTATTGTTCTGTAGGAAACCGACTCTCTTGGCCCGCCTTCTGGGTGAGCAAATCCCAAACTCTCGGATATTGGGAGACGGGTATCCACCGAGGGCAACATGGCGAGCAATCGAGGCCATCCAAGAATGGGGTCTGTGTTGGAGGCAGTTACCCGACACGACAGTGGAGATCGTATGCTCCTTCAAGCTGAAAGGGAACATGACCCCTGGCAAAGGAAGTGTATTGTCCGTCATGGCTGTTGGCGATTCCGTGCACGTCATGATATGCTTGATGCCACTGGGAAGCACGGATGGAGTTGCCGATTATTTCGCGGTGGAGTTGCCGGTGAACAAGTGCACGGAGGAGGTCTGTGGAGAGAAGTCAATGTCGATGGGCATGACGTTCGAGGGAAACACGCCGTCCAGTGTAGAGGAGCTCATCCAGGGCTGGGAGTGCTTGAAGATAGAGCGCGATGAATACAATGCGTTCATCGCTCGTGAGTTGGAAAAGGGGAAGAAAAAGGTACCCTCGGCGAGGAAGCAAGTGGCGGCGAGAGTGACTGAAGTCGCTGCTACTGATTTGCAGGAGACCGGGTCACCCAGCAAACCGAAGAGAAAAGCGAAGGCCAGGGACGACCCCAACAAGCCGCTGAAGCTGACACTCAACGAGGCACTCCGGCGTGGAAATCATCTCACAACCAAGACGAAGGAGAACAAGGTGAACGCTATTTACCACGCGTTGGAAACGGGGCTCCTGCACGCGTTTCCTTACAAAAAGCAGCGTCTTCCGGGGGTCATTCACTCAGACAAATTCCACATTGCACCGGACGAGTTGAAGTACCGGAAGATTGCAAAGGACCGACTTGGCCAGGTAATTCGACGATCACTTCCATCCTTTACTGTTTTTTATCTTCCCATATAATGTATCGACTGGCAGCCGACATCTGTAGCTGGTCCTTAATATTTTGGCCTTCTCTCAATTCAGGTGAAGACCATGTACAAGGGATACGGGTCCATCAGGAAGAAGCCGGAAATCCATGGGATTCCTCTGAAGCGGGCTCCACTGCCAACGGACAAAGGGCTAGACGCCGTGATGGACGAGTGTCCCGGGAAGGAACAGACTGTTGTTGTCGACGGCATCTCAATACCGTGGTGGAAGGCACCAAATGTCCACTGGTATATCATTGGTGGGCAACACACAGTGACGGCCTGTCGAGAATTGGCTGAGCAATATCCGAACGGCTCTGAAGCCAAAACCGACCTCCTGGAGTTCGAGGTCATTCCGGTATTTAGTAGAGACCCGGACACACTCGTTAGAGTCTCCAATGCCCTCAATCTCAACATCACGGAGAAAGTGGCAAAGGAGACCTTCAGATCCTGCGCAGAGATGGGAAGAGCGGTGTGGGTGAAGGCGGGGTGCCCAGAGCCGCATCGTGGAGGTGGAAAGCCGTCAGCAGCATTTGAGGTAATTCCCACGCACCTTTATTTTTTTCTCCCTTTTGATTAATATATTATGTATCGGCTGGCAGCCGATACCATTCTCGCATGTTCTAAACATTGCGGTGGAACTCCTCCAGGCTGCGAAGCTAAAGGTGATGGCGCACTTCGTGGATGAGAAGGTGTCTTCCAAGTTGCCCCTCATCTTCATCAAGGAGACCACCTGGGTGCTATGGACGGAGGTCTTCGATGCGTGGGAGAACGTGGAGCTTATTGGAGATGATGGGATTGTGCCGAATCTCCTCGTCAATCAGAAGCCGCTCACTCACATCACCAAAACGGATCTCACGCCAATGCTGGGGCTTCGGGATTCGGATCTGTGCGAGCTAGGGCGGGAGATCGTTGCACTTCGCGTGAGCATCAAGAACACCGCGAAGGCCAAGTCCTCGGAGAAGATCACACTCTTCGATTGGTGCAAGGACAAAAAGCTGGACAAAATCGTCATGAACGAGATCATGTGGACCAGGAAGAAGCATCCCCTTCCCTGCAAGGACCAGAATTGGACCCCATACACTGACGAGGATTGGATGGAGCTTGCTGAAAAGGAGGGGTACTCAACGGCCGTAGTCCGAAACGTCTGGAAAGACATGATGAACTTCACAGACGCCAACAACTGGTTGAAGGGGTGAGTGAACCCTATGAATCCAACGACGAACAAGTTGAAGGATGGCAAGGCACCGGGGGTCTTCTTCACGACGTTGGCGAACTACGCCAAAGTCGAAATGCCTCCAACGCGTGGGAAGTCCGCCGACCTGAAATACAAATGCTATGTCGGAGAGAGTATTCCTGAGGTGGTCGACTTCGTCTGTCAATCGAAGGGGAATATGGCGTTGGAACCCGAGGACAAAAAATTCATTGTCTTCTTTGGGTATACAGATATGGGGGAACCGGTTCCAGTGAACAAGAACGATCTGCTCGATCTAGCATTGGCCGCTGAAATCCCTGAGGTAGACGGTCCGAATATCGAAGAGACCGAAGCGTACATCCCCCTGCCAATGCTCCTTATCGGGAACCCGCGTTTCCAAGATTCTGTCGCGACGGCCTCGTACTCGTCCTCGTCCTCCTGATACTACCATTCGGTGTACTATCAACCATCTCCCCGAGGAGGCTTTCAAAAGGCGGAGATTGAATCCATGCCTTTGGTGACTCTGTCCTTGACCTTCCCGAAGCCCAAGGACAGGTCCAGTATTTTCCCGGTCTTCAAGCGCTTCATTGGGATCAACAAGGCGCCCGACTGGTTCAATGTCGACGTTGAGGGCGAGGTCGACTGGAATGGCAGGATGTGCGGGGTTGGTCATGGACTTCTAGAGAAACTGATGATGCCGACCCTAAAATCCAAGGATGCCACCGTCATCAACATTTGGGGAGGCGGGAACATCACGGAGATCGCTCTGGTAAGTTTTCTTTTCCTTCTCACATTTACATTGTTCAGAGGAAGTGAAATCCTGTCGGCTGGCAGCCGATACAACATGTTACTCACTTGTACTCCATGGGGTCGTAGAGGAATGGGCGGACCGTCATGGAGTTCATTCAGGAGGAGGACGGATTGCAGAAGGCCACGGAATGTGTGAGGGGAATGAACCTCGTCTCCTCGGCTTCCTTGGGACCTTCTTCGGGGACGCTTGCATTGACAGACCAGGGGGGCGCAAGTGGATCGGGGCAAGTGTCGCCTGCGGCATCACATCAGCAACTACGGCCGATCTCGACCCTCAATCTGACGGAGACTCCTGGTGGCGCGGCGGCGCGGAAACCGCCGTAGGGTCAGTCTCAGGAGCGACCAGCAATTCAGACGTTTCTAATTGACTCAGACAGTGATGGCACCTCGGAAGAGACACTCATTCGAAGGCAGCGGCAACGAAGTCCTTCATCTCCGCGGCGTTCTCTCAATCTCCCCCCGGCTCCAAATTCGGAGCCGCTCGGGATGCTCCGACCGGGAAATTCATCGGTCGCAATGGTCGTGGACTTGCACGTTCAACCACCGTCAGAGGAGATTCGCAGGATTCCACAAGCTCCAGTGGTCAGTCTTGCGACAGAGCCTCAAGTGGGAGTCACTGCAATGGGTCGCCCGGCTACTGCAGTTGACATTAGTATCGGCTGCTAGCCGACACCCATGGTGGTTTCCCCGCCTGAACCACGACGGGGAAGAAGCAAGGGGGCCACGGTCGAAAAGGAGTCGGAGTCGGCGGACTTGCGGAGGTCAACTCGGGTTCAGCAAAAGCGGAAACGACCGGGTGACGAGGAAGACGGTGGCGCGGCGGCGCGGGAACAGGACTTCCCAAATGAAGCGATGTCTCCCGCTCGATCTCAGAGGCGGGCTCAGACTGGAGGTTCGTAGGCGATAGACATGCTCCGCGATGTTTGTAGAGTATCTAAAATAGCTCATGTATACGTAGCACTGCCTGGCTCAGACTTGTGCATAGACTTGTCAGTAGGAGCCTTCATCTCGGCAGACTAGAGTACTTATAGACTGTGTCGGCTGCCAACCGATACGGTGCATGAATGTTTTGTCATGTACCTAAGTTCATTGCTTCTCATGTTCTATGTATTTCGTTTTGCAATGCAGATGATGACTCCAAAACTTCAGAGAAATTCCCCGCCACCGCGTCTGAAGGTTGGCAGGAGTGTGACAAACCAGCTCTAGAAGAAAGGGCAGGGAACACATCTAGTGCTGGCCCGTCTCAGGTAGCGACTCCGAAGTTGTTTCTTTTCCTTGAGGTTCAGGGAACTCTGCTCTTCTATGAGTCCCTTATTTTTAAAGGGAAAAGTATGCATCAGAGGTCGCAAGTAAGACCTCGACCAGGTCTTCAGGAGTTCATCAGGTTCTGTAAGGGTCAGGACATTCAGATCATTTATTGGTCGCATTTACCCAAGAAGACTCTTGAGCAGCGTCTTCATAACCTGAAATGGATGGAGCCGGATATCGGAGACGATTACCTGGCTTTTGGACAGGAGTACTGTGACGAGAGTGCTTATCGAGACCCTCAGAATCCTACACGACCAATTTTTCTAAAGCGTCTCGCAAGGATTCTGGGGTCATCCTCCTTGTACGATAATGGGGCCACGATCAACAACTCATTGATCGTGGATCACGAGCCCTATCGGAACGTTTTGAATCAACCATATAGTGCGATTCATCCACCTCCGGTTACTATGTATTCGGAGGGTTCGCTGAAGGGTGGAAAACTGCCTTATCTCCAGTGGAAGCTCATCCCGTTCATTGAACGGTTTTTGTCTTCGGGACTCACGGTCCCAGAGTTCTGTTAAAAGAACTCTTCAGTTGAGAGTGCACGCTGTATGCCGGGCTCTCCTCTTCATAATCAGTTCGTGAATGTGACACCGCCATATCAAAAGGGATTCGAGGTGCCATATTCATTGGAGGAGCTGTAGGCCATGGGAATTCCTAGCCCACGGGTCCTAATGGAGGAGGCGTAGTGTATCGGCTGCTAGCCGACAAATATTTCTGTAGATTGTATATATTCTCTGTAGATAAAGGAGGACATCTAGAGACTACATCTTTTGTGTACATTATTTTCTTTTGTATTGATTAATCAATTTTCTTGTAATGAAGGCATTTCAGTCCGATTTTTCCTAAAGCTTGCGCATGGAACACTCACTCTCAAAGCATTCAAATGTTTCCTTTGAGAGTTTCAGCATTAGGTCTTGGTCATTCTAATCAAGTGATCGCAATAATGTAGGTGCAGGCATTCACTCATCTGTGCACAATCTATCTGGCACCTTTTGTTTGTTTCTCAATATGAATTATTGGTTGCTGTCGTGTGTCAGGTCGCAGTATCGGCTGCCAGCCGATATCAACTGGCTTGTCTTCTTTCAGTGGATGTTGATGTTGTATAATCTTGTAGCTACTAACTCATGTTCTGTTCAGGAGTCCAACATGGGCCATCCACAGTCGTTCAAGAAATGTGTGGTTCTATGCGTCACGGGACTACTTTGTTATCTCGACCCGAATATCGAGGTGAACAAGTCGGACCCGCACAAAAATGTCATTAAAAGGCCAAGGCTAGTTGCAATGTTCATGACACTGTTTGAAAAGTTCCACGTAGGAATTTGGTCCAGGATGCCAATAGTGGATCTTAGGCCTCTGCTTGCGCACTTGCTTCCAAAACATGTCAGAGACAACCTAGCGTTCGTTTATGGCAGAAAGTACTGTGTAGATAGCCAGAATTTCCCGTGGTGCTACAAAATGCTCTCAATACTTCACACTAAGAGACCATCCAGGATGACATGCTTCACGAACCAAGTGCTCATGGTCGATGTGTGCCCGCTTTCGCTCAGGAGGATGCCGGATCCGGCGTGCTATATTCCGCTACCATTTACGGGGGATTTCAATTTCCCGAATATTAGTAGAGTTATTCCGAACATTTCAACGGATATTATTCCATTCATTTATCCCATGCACGAGCATGAGTCAGTCTCGGAATACATGAAAGGCGCAATCAGACCGGGACAATTACACTATGAGGTTGCACAGTCAATCAAGTACGGGAAGCCAAACTGGAATGGGATATTCTGGTGATTTGCCCTACATGGTGTCGGCAGCCAACCGATACCCTTGCAGAGTGGAATCGGGGGGGACTTGAATACCTTCCAATCTCGTCCCCTTTACCTTATTCACAAATTTGAACGGCTTTATTGTCAACGCCAGTATTATCGAATCGACTGCCTCTTCACTTCAAGACCTGTTCTCTGGAGTTTTCTGGGGGGGATATCGGTTGCCAGCTGATACGAACAATTCAGTTCATTGGATCGGATGGACTCAGGGTTTAGGGTTTAAGGAGGAGCATTCGTTGCTCTTCATCTTACAGATGGCTGTCATAGTCGATTTTCATAGTTTACGTAGTGCAAACACTTTCATAGATCTAGGTGCTTTAGAGAATGATGTTAGGAATCGGTTGACAGTATCAGGCGCCAGCCGATACTTTGTTCCAAATTTGGACACAGCATAGGAGCTTATGAAATTATTCATTTAACTACTAATTGTAGGCTCTGAACTCAATAACTTGCCGTGTGTTGTGGTACTTTGGTTTGTTTAGTGGTTGCGTCCATTTCTGTTCATTGCTTATGACACACAAATCTATGCATTTGACTATATCGGCTGACGGCCGATATATTTCTGGACTATGGATTTGTCCATAATTAGTTAAATATCAGTTTTTCATATCATATAGTGTAAAAAGTTGTGTTTTTGGTACCAATAAAAAGTTTGTAGCATACTTGTATTTGGACATTTGTTGTGTAAGTTATAATTTTTCTAAAATAAAAGATAATTCAATTCAAATTTTTAATTAAAAAAATTCATAACTTTTACATTGTAGGTCCAAATGCCACAAAACAAAGTCTTTGTATTCCTTTACACCAAAAGAATTTTTTGACAATATCAAAACACCTCATGATCTCTTAGATCTCCATATACTAAACCAAACCAAACAAACAAACAACCTAATTCAAAGTATTTAAGGTATAGATTGTTACATCAAAATTCAATTATAATTTAACCCCTAAATGCCAAAACTGCATTTTTTAGCAACATAGCAATTTGGGGTAGCTCACTACAAATGGAGGTTTTATTTTTTTCTTAAAAATTTTAACATGATATGTGCTTAAGGAATAGCTTTAAAGCCCAACAATTTTCATAACTCCTAAGTACATGGTTAAAAAATTATGGATGATATATACTTTTCATTGCTCGACGAGTAACTTGGGCAATAAAAAAATTTCTTTAAAATAATTTTAAAAAAAAATTAAAATTCGGAATTGGTTCTTTAAATTATATATACTTGGAAAGCTTTGAATCATTCCATTTTGATCAATGAGTCAAAAGATATGAAGAGTTTTAATTTGTAGGAGTTTGTGGGCCATTATTGAATCTTCTTTAAGACAAACTTTGAATTCCTTTATTTAATTCAATTTTCAATATTTCTTGAAAAAATAAAGCATTAGGTGTAGATTGTTATTACAAAACTACAACCATTGGGATTGGCATTTTTTAATTCCATAAATAAATTATTAACAATTTAGGATTTTGAATCATTTTCTATTTCTTTTTACTTCTTATTTTTTTCCTATATATTGTACAATTCAAAATGATTTAAGATTTTTCAAATATGTAGCCAACTTGAATTGAAGAACGAATTCAAGGAAGCACTACCATGTTGAACATTTTTTCATAAAAATGTGACCATATGAAATACAGTTGCTTGGTTTTTTGCAGTGCCAAAAAAAAGATTTTTGTCACTTCAAATGCTAATACCTTGCAATCTATATGGTGGAAATTTCTGAATTTTTGCACATATAGGGAATTTTGTTAGAATGGTAGTATTCTGGTAATATGGTGGAAAACTATTTTGGCAAAAGGTTGAAAATCTTAGCAAAAATGGGATTTCTTTTTGGAAATAAAAGGTGGCGGAGTTGTGAATTTTGTTGGTTTCGTGAGTAGTTCTACACACCTACGCCTTCTATACACATATATGGTAGTGTTTTATGGCCTTGTGCAGTAGAAAGCATTGTACAAATGGCATTCAGAATAAGCCACCATTGTACAAATAGCATCTGGAATACCACCATTTTAACAAAACTGCCCATATATCTTTTCAAGTTAGTATACTACAAGATCCTATAATTACATGTGTTCAAAAACGGTTTTTTATAATCATTTACTGGTTAAAAGTCTAAATTGAGCTCAAAAAGGAAGTTTGATCATTCGTTTAACTATAGGTCTTTTAGGTCTTAAATAATGAGTTTTGCTTGGCTTCTTCCCTTGAAGGTTGTAAATTTTCATTCTCTCTAATATAGTGTGTTGATCATCCCATTTGTTTAAAAAAAAGAAATTATAAAACTAAAATACTATGGAGGTTGGTGTATGTGAAGTGTATTGATTATTTAATGCATTTCATACATCTTAGAATTAATCCATTGAAAGGTATGCATATAAATGTATCCTTGAGTTCCTTAAACAAATAGTGACAGTGGCAATTTTTTAAGGAATAGAGTTTGGGTCACTTATTTCCTTCAATGTATCAAATGTACTTGAAGTGTGAGACCTTCAAACAATTATTAGCATTGTAATTCATTCATTTGGTGATATCATGACTTTTAACCTCTAAATGTCCAAGGCATCTAATTCTGGCACTGACAATTCTTTGAAGTTAAATAAAATCTAACTAGGTTGCTATTTTTTGTAGTTTATATTTTTGGAAAATATTTTTTGAAGTTTAGCTTTTGCATCAAAAATCCAATTTTGAAAATTATTTATTTTAAATTTTCAATTCAAGTTTTTGTGCAAGGGTGTTCATTGCAATCTTAACTTTCCAAAGTGTTGAGAGCTCTTGGAAATGAGCCTCAAATACATTAGATCTCAAAGAAAAATTCTCATTAGAAATTCATTTTAAAAAAAATTGTAGAAGAGATTTTGAAAAGCCGCAAATTGATCGGTATTATATATATTGTGTCCTTTAACCTCATATTTTTTAGGTAACCAACTTTTTAGATATGACATGTGAAAAGAGGAATGAAAGATTTCAAATCACTTTCACAATTTTAACACCCTCATGATCAAACATTATAATCTTCCAATCTATAAGTGATATTGTTGTGTTTTCTTTTACTATATGATCTTTAACATATCTAGTTTGAATTTGTATAGTTACAATTCCAAAAAAATTGATCAAAATGTTGACTTATCAACTTATCAACTTATCAAAATGTTAGACTTTCTGTTCAATTTAGAGCAAATTCCTGAAAAGAAGACCTTGGGCATTTAGGGGTTAAATGTGGGTGGTGTTTCCTCTCAAGTGCAACCCAACTCAAAACCATTTTGTTCAAATCTGTTCCTTGATGTCCAAGGAAACTACTGTTGTTTGAAAAGGTAGGAGCCCGTCCACTTATTTTGATCTGAACAGCTGATCTAAAACATGATCTCAATAGTCGCTCAGATCTCTATTTCCATCACTAGTCAATCCTTTGATATGGTGTAGATCAAACTTGCTCTGCATTTCATGCTAGTCTCGAACATTCAATAAATTGAGATTCTGCGGCACTTGAATCGTCTGCTGCAACTTGTTGGTCATTAATTAACTCCGGCACCTGGCTATGGCGAATTGAAAGGTCTAGCATACACTGAAAAGCAATCACTTCTGAAAGCGGTTCTAGAACTTGCAACTTAATTAACAGACATTAATTCTGCGTTAGAATCATGATCGCATAGAAGGTAAAAACAGTTTAATATATGCGTTCCGACCTCATTCCATGGCCTGCAACTAGCTGATCGAACAGACATTTGCATTACGAGAGGATCATCATACATATATTAGAAGGTTAATACAGTTTAAGACATTCCAACCTCATCTTGGAGAAGTCAAAGATCTCACGATCCAGCCGTTTCAGTTGTTCCTGCACAGGTGGCAGCCAACTCATGTGGCGAGAGCAGGCTAGCTCGAGTGCATTCAGGAGAAGACTAGAAACCAAATTAGAATCATGATGGCATCATAGAGACTGAGCTAGAGCCACTCAGAAGGCGAGAACTCGCAATCATGGCGGTTCAGCTTCAGTTGCATTGTAATTGAATTGGCAGCGGCTGGTCGACTGCCATGTATCCTTGAAGTTAAGAGATCAATCTTCATCAACCAATTCAAATGGTCGATTAGGCTCGCAGGCTACTTACTGTACGCAGCGACAATGGAACAGTAGTCTGTTGCTCTCAGCATCACCCGTAGCTCGAGCTTTAGCTTTCATGATGTCCAGGAGGCTGCATGTGATTGCCAGATGAGTGTAAGAATTTGTTTCATTCTCTTCTGGTAACTAGCACTCTTGCACTCAAGTAACGTGGACTGGTCAAACGTTTATGTTTGGACTAGATACCACGGATCGAGTGACTGCGTGGAGAGTGAGTGATGAGCTGGGGGAGCTTGTTATCGGACATAACTGGCCTGCTCTGCTCATATAGTGTATGACACCTGTAGTTGTGAATGATTGCTAACTTGCCTTTCGTGGATTAAACAGATGAATGTGAAATTGAAATTATATAGACTGAATGTGATAACGAGTACCCCTCAGTCAGACAATCTCCTCTTGGATGAGCAAGCTAGTAGTTGTATAAATATGTATTGATGAAATGAGTGCTCATGAGCTTGGTTTTCTCATAATTTGGGCTCGACTTCCTCTGAAGGTGGATGATACTATTTCTAGCTGTTACAGTCAGTAAATGATTGCTCTCGAGAGTATGAGGGTGAGCGGAAAAAGCTTGCAGTTTATAAATATAGATAACTCTGACAATTTGTAGACATTCTTAGAATTTATGTTAAATTGTGAATCGTCAGAGTTGAGAACTGTAATTCGACTATTTTTGAAATGGATCATGTTCAGATATACATTTTCTTCCTCAATATGTGCCTGGAATCTTGAAGATTTGGTAGTAAGTCCACATCGTTTCGCTTCGGTATCATATCCTGAACCTTTAGTGTGTCAGACTATGGAGACAAATTATGAATATGAAAGCAACATAATTAATCGCTCCGGCAATCACAAATTCACAAGACAGATCAATTCTATGACAGGAGAACGATGTGGTTATGTTTGAGAACCTGGACGAATCTACGCTGTTTAATTACGAGGCTGAATATATTCATTAAAGACAGGCATGTTTATATGCATAGATCGAGTAGCTGAATCGTCGGCCACCGGCATGGAGAGTGATTAATCAAGTTGCGAATGGAGAGGGCGTCATGAAAAGCGAAAACTTACATTCATTTACGGTCTCATCATCGATCCTCACTACCCCACAATGATCATAGATAGATTGAAGAATTTAAACTAACTAATGCATCAAACAACTGTCTCCATGTACATGTAACAGCAGACTGAAAATTGGACTACATTATTCAAACAGTTGTCACCCAATCAAAGTAACTAAATAAATTTTATAACAGACATGATTGGCATACCACACAAGTCAATTAATTTCTCGAAAGATACGTGGACCTTGGTTCTGCCTTTAGGAAATTGCTTAAAGGTATCAGGCACTCATTGCAATCTGATCGATGAACACGCAATTTTATCAAGTTAGAATTCTTTTGAATGTTAATCTGGTCAGGAAAATTTGTGTATGATGTACTTACGTAGTGCCAGAGACCCTATTATCCGGCAACTGTTGCAATATATTGTGAAATTCAAGTGCACAGAGAGAGCTCTATCGTTTAAACTTTAAACTAGATCTGAGGTTCCATACATACATGTGACTAGCCATGAAAGCTACTTTCCAGAGAAATTATACTGCCATAGTAACAGATATGACGATTGAAGTCGTAGTAGTACCAAAAAACAAATCAATATAAAATCCTTCAAGTACAGAATCAGGAAACAGCTTAATACGAAAATGATGAAAATAAACCCTGGATACAATGTTTCTTGCAGTCTGTTGCCCTTGATATGGAAACTTCTTCGAAACAGAAGGGTACAGATTTACCATCATCTTCTGGGCTCATGCGCATAATTGTATAGTATATTGCGGTCTGCTCAGTCCGTTTCGTTGAAAGTTGACTTCGGAATGTTCAAAGACTACATTTCTAATTTAACCTATCTGCCTGGATTTAAAGTCCACGAGATCAAAGAATTCGAACGTACTGGGGATTGGACTATCCCAGGTTCCGTAATGGATGACAATCAGCATAACAATCAATCGATCACCATGTAGTGATATCCTGACTGTTAGATCGATACACGAGAGTGCACAGTCTCGGACGCATTAGAGTACTACGTACAGAAACATATATTCATCGATATAAATCCTAGCTTGATCTCATCTTTTTAAGCACGCTCATTACGAATAAGGATATAAACGCTTAGCATTAGTAAATAAATATATGGTGTAATTAAAATTGATGTCATTATAATCCACGTATACCTTGTTCGAGTGGTCGGGACCTCATGAACGCAAAATGTACAGTAATGCCTAGCTATCGCTCTAGACTCAGAGTCTAACGAAGTGAACTTAACTAGCGTCTGAGCGTGTAATCAAAGCTCCGGGGAACTACCACCGTCGGTACCACTAGCTAGCTGATCGATCGACCGAAGTCAGTCGATTAAAATCTAAACCTGTAAATCATGATTTCGACATCTTGCATGCATCATCCATGATGTCGAGAGTGAGCTAGTCTCTAATGTAGAGATGGTTGAGCTGCACCTGAAAGCGAACTCAGAGTACGTGAGCTATCTTACAAACTAGTCCGTCGTGTGTCCTGCATGCAATATATCAATCGCAAGTCCATGCCGAAGCAGTGAACAAGCACAAATCCTTCCACCCGAGCTTCAGCGTTCCGCGGTGCTCCACCAGCGTGTAGCCCTCACAAGGATATAACCCCAACAGCAGCGCCGCCTGGTGTGCCGCTTTCCCACTCAACGAAACCGGCTTGAACCCCGCATTGCAAAGCTCATCACGCCAATACTCGAACTTCTTCTCGCCAGTGCGCGCTGGACCTCCCACTGCCAAAATGTTCTTTATCTCACAGGACAAGAGTTGCTGCTCCACCATGTGACGCTCAGGACTGTCTCCCGGATAGCTGGCACCCAGGGAATCGAACAAGGCCGAGTAGTAGTGGAGAGCTTCAACAAAGCGGCTAAGAAATGTCCCGCCGTGACGAAGGTCTTGCTCCACCACGGTGATGATCGTAGGAGAAAGCTTCTGGATCAAGTTGAGCGTGTCGGGGTCGGAGCCCGTGACATCGTAAAGCGAGTGGTGCATCCAGTGCACGGCCACTGCGTCGGTGTACTCGAGTTTCAAAGTGGCGAGGTCGATGTTGCCGATCTTCTCCGCGACGGCGGTGAATTCGAACGGGATGCGCAGACTGGCTGCGAAGTCGATCAGTCGCTTCCCCGTCGCTTCGAGAGTCTCTACAGATGTTCCGAGCCCTGTGATGTGCACGTGGGGAGGCCCGCCGGGGCGCTTGGCGAGGATGTGGAACAGTCCCGGCCATTGCAAGCCGTGCATGATGTCGATGTCTATGATGTGCACATGGTTCATGCCCTCGAAGGCTTCGGTGATGGCTTGGTTCGCGGTGAAGTGCGAGAATTTCACGAAAGGGCAGATCTCGTTGAAGACCTGGATGGCGGAGACGAAGCTCTGGGTGCTGACGAGCTGCTTCCCGGGGAGTGGGGAGCAAATACCGAGACAGGAAGTTACGAGACGGGAAGACATACCTTCGGCGAAATACGCCACCACGCGTTGAACGGAGGTGCCGTAAGGAGTGGCCAGTTCGCTTAGCTGGGGGAGGATAGTGTTCGCCTCGTCGTAGTTGTCGGCCGAAACAGCCTCCGCGCATTGCAGAAGAAGCGCCAGCAGCTGCAACCCTTCTTCGTCACTGGCGGTGTTCGCGGCCTCGGCAGGTTGCGGGGGGGCTCTCCGAGTTTGCAATTGGGGCGCCATGGAGGGCGAATCGGGGTAGCGAGAAATTGGAAAATTGTGCTCCTGCATGCCGAAGTCGTGAGGGAAGCTGCTAGTGCCCGGTTTCGTTGCGTCCTGAGAGGAGTCATGGCGGTAATGCGACTGCTGCGGTGGAATTAGCGCTTGCTGGTTGTAATGCTGCTGCTGCGGTTGGTGATGCGGGACCGTCAATTTGGGTGAGTCGCGGTGGAGAGCGAATTGATCGGCGGCGTGCAAATGCCGGAGATTGCGTTCATCCGCCGGCTCCAGTGACAGCTGCAAATTGTCGATGTTCTGCGATCTGGCAAACACAAGCTCCTCCCGCGACGGAGGCGATCCCGCCTGCGTCCCGAACGACGTGCGTGGCGACTCGACGTTACGCGACTTCAAGTTCCCCCATTGGTCCAGCTCCCCTTCGACGTCCTCGTCGCATTTCTCTCGTGCGCGCTTCCCGGACCGCGACGGCCCTGCAGGAGGAGGAAAATTAGTGAGTCCCCGCCCCGTCGCACCAAAGAGCGAATGGAACCTCGATCCGATGACGCGCTCCATCTGCACATTGCACGGTGCGAGCACCTCGGAGAGGTTCGTGAACAACTGCTCGATGGGCACCCCGGGCATCGCTTCCATCATCTCCGTGATCATCACATCCACCCACTGGGACACCGTGTCCTCGTCCATCGTGGCGAACTGATCCTTGTGCGCGCCGTAGCTGAAATTGAAACCGGGCTGCATTACATTCTCGACGTACTGCTGCGGCATCGGATGCGACGGCTGCTCCTCGATCTTCCCCCAACTACTCCTGCCCCCCGGCGTCACCGCCCCAGTCACCGCGTTCATCAGAGGCGGTGCGTTGTGGTACAACTGATGAAACTGCCCACTCGGAAAGAAGCTGCTGCTGGCTTGCAATTGCCCAGGAAGAGCCCCAGGGAAATTGGGAGACAACCCCGTAGTATCTGGGAACGAAACTTCGGAGCCAGGAAACGGTGCAGGGTTCACCACCCATTCGGAGGAGCACGTCGGGAAGGAACTACTGGAAGAAGCCGGCGTCATGTACGTGGACCAGGAAGCAATTGGCGAAGGGGGAAGGCCGTGGGAGTTCCACTTCGACCCCACCGTGAAGTCGAGCTCCAGCAAGTGGCTACTAGTACTATTCCCACCATGATCGGCGGGGTGGCGAAGCTCCTGCAGGCCTCTTCGGTTGATGTCGTGTTGGTGAGCAGTAGTACTCTCGCGACCACCTGCTTCGGAGCAGCTGTGGCAAGGATTACTTTGGCGATGATGATTGTCCGTCATCCGGGACGACTCCCCCCCACCCGTGGTGCTTCGGTAACCAGGTAATTCAACATAATGGGTGCAGCTGGTGCCGACTGCGCCCGGGACCGGCGTGGGCGACGGGCCGAGTCGCTCTCTGGGATTCGGACACACTAGCGCCATACTCGCCGTTCGAAGAGTGCCGAATTCATTCACTATTGCGAAACGAAACTAAAAAACCGGCTTCAGGTTGGGATCGATCGAGAACCCTAATTGGACTGTAAGACTGAAAAACAAGAACTAATTAAACTACCTACTATTGCCCTGGAATCTTCCATTAGATCTAGTACTCGTGCTCATTTTGCAGTTCTTCGCCACCATGTCATGCAATCGAGTTTCCACCCCGCAATGCCTTTCAACGCTGCAATTAACCTTTTTAGCTGGGCCTCTTGATCTCTGTTACGCTTGACTAAGTGAACAAAACTCACAGACTGCTCTACCGTGCTAGCTCCTGTCGAGAAGATATCATACGTACACTTGATTCGCACCTCCGATCAGGTATGTTTTGTGCACCCAATGAACATGCATACCACCTTCGTTGATAGTCGGGATATTTTCGACAAGCAATTGAGGGAGAGAAATCAATTGCCAAATTCTGCGGAGTACGTTTTTTGGTAACGTCAGTTCAAGGGTTAGCTCGACCGATTCTTCATTCACCACACCATTTGCACAAGGAAAACCCTCAGCCCGTCGTTGGACTCCTATGCACCCAAACGACCAACAAGATGCACAGAAACTGGACGATGTAGATTATTTAACCTTCCGAAGCTATCTAACTCTCCGATCCAGCGGTCTCAAGTACTATCTAGGTATATAACCTTAAGCCGGTCACTTCTAGATCGAAGCTAGCCGGCCTCCTAGCAAGCTTGCTGTCAACGAGTGCGCGCAAGACCTATATTGTGCAAACCCCCCAAACCTGTAAACGTTCTCGCAACGTTCTAGCAGTACCAGCTGACTCCCTCTCAAGATCTTTACAACGAACGACTCCAGTGAAAGGCTAGCTAGTTCGCCCGCGCATCTCAACTTGTTCTAGCTAGTTTGATGACGAACAATGCAAGAGTGAGTTTGGGAAAAGGGGACATGCACTTTTCGAAGTAAGCCTGTAATCTGAGTCACTGCTTTCCGGCATGAGCTAGCTCACAAGCCGGCCTTGATATTAAAGGACACGAAGCGAGCTCAATGGCGTCACGAGCTGGTCGGCATGTTAGTAGGTCTCACGTCACGATGATCACGGGTGACTGAGTAATAATTATAAGATTGTACTTGGAAACAGACTGATTCTGATTTGTGATTGTTGCACCAAATCTTTGCTCAATAGTTATTAGTAGACTGTAACCTAGAACTTACTATTTCACCAGTTTTATTACCTCCTGAAGTGTGATAGTTGAAATCCTACTCAGCAATCAGCTTTCTGCTTCGATTCAGTTTCCTCAATGAGCTAGGCAGGCAGGCAGGTGGAATTGTTTTTAAATATCTTTTCATTTAGTATATATTATTTTTAATGCATGGAACAGTATGCTAGACTGGCCGGACCCTGGCCTGGCCTGGCGTTGTATTATATTGTGGCAAATCATATCCGTGATCTAAACTGAACAGTAGGTTGTTGCCCCAGCTGCACCTTTTTCACGTTGATAGAAGCCCCTGGGGCTGCTTTAACCTTCTTTTTCTTTTCTTTTTCTTATTTTATTCACAGAAGTCAGATTCGTTGCGAAGGAAAAGGTGCATCCTTCACCTTCGGTGGTCAACCACCAACCAGGAGGGGAGTCTCCTTCTTTTCTGAGTGATCTGTTTGTAACGTAACGCAATCGAAGAATGGTTTTTATTTGTCTCCGACCTATACAGTTGGAAAAGCTCCCTTCCTGAAGGAGAACGTCGACATAAATTCGTACATGCTAGGGTTGAGGAAGCTTGACTGCTTCATGCTTCTGAAGGCTGGGTCTGGCATGCATTTATTCCGCATTTTCTTAATTAGTTTCAAAAGAATTTCTGCTGCTCAAGTGCTCATCATATCATGTCAAATGAATTCGCTTTCAACTAGAACAAATTGATTCAACAGCGAAGGATGATTTATGGTATTTAATTTGATTCTACTGGGCTGATGTGCACTGGGATGATTGCAATATCTGTTGTGTCCCCCGGCCCTCCAAAAATAAAAATGTCTTTACATTTATTCTTTGCCATAGAAGGAAACACTTTATTTCTAATGCAACAGGTAGGATGAAAATCAGAATTAAGTTAGTTAGAAATTCTGATTGCAACTCCTGATTTCTGTTCAGCTGTGACATTCAGATTTGACTTTCAAGCTCCTCGGACCAGACTGAGTCAACGCACCTAGCTAAGCTAGGAATTATGATTACTGGAATAATTATGATTAATCTGAAATGAAAATCCAGCGGCCAGATTTTTTTAATTACACATTACACGAACATTGCCGTGGCCCGTGGCTAATAGATTTCATCATCATAGGCAACGGAGGTAATAATAAGATTGGTGGCAACTGCTACATACAGTCAAACCTTACTGTATCTTAGGACGAGCACTCTGTTATGTAACGTAAATTTGATTGCACATCCGCTAAGGTAACTTAACCTGACTGACGTGAGTGCATGGTTATTTTGTATTTTTCTGATAATTATCCCTATCCTTTGCTTCATTCAAACTCGATCTCTCAAACGTCGTTCGTGTCCACATCGGATTTGCCCAACCATTTGAATTCCACATGTCAAGCTCCGAACACACGTGAGAGTACCATCAGCAGAAGGCCCCTATTTGTGTCCCCGAGGCAGTGATTAATTAAGTTGGAGAGGCTGGGGTTCAGGGAGAGGTCGAATGATCGAATCAGTGATCATCAGGCCTAATTGGCACAAATTTCCATGGTGTCTGCCTGTACGTAAAGCTGCCTCTTGGCCGGGAAGCACTGAGTGAGATCACCCCTGGCTCAGTGACCTCTCCTGCGCTACAATAATATTTCATCAGTGGCCGCTAGTCACTGTATACCTTGGAATGTAATGCTTGATTGCCCAGCAGCTGGTCCAGGAGAAAATGCCTCAAATCACTATTCATGTATGTAAGTACCGTTGCCTTGCAGGATTCAAGTTGGATTCAAGTCGGTTACTCGTAGTCTTGGGAAGTATGATAAGCCGCAAGGAACCGGAAGAGACGTGCCCCAATTCTAACTAGTGTACAGTGTACACCAGCCCATGCATCAGTGTCAGTGTCATTTGCCAGGTGCTATTCAACACAGACAATACTATGGTATATGGTAGAAGCTAGTAGATCAGCCTCATTACCACTCAGATTTGCTATCTAGGTACCTTGGAAAAGCTATCTGTCAACTCGCATAATTTTCAGAGATTGAGAGATTGAAAAATTTGGGAGAAGTTATTTGCAAGTAAAATGAAGACATTCTGACAAGAAATAAATATTCTGTGATTTTTCAAAGTTTGGTGGGACTAAATCAGTAAACTACATGCTTGGGTAGATCCATGTTTAATCACACATTGACGTGTCCCCTCTCCAAGTGCATTGTCATGATGCTAAAGGGTTGCTCAAATTGTGGTAATGGGTAGGTGACTAACCCAAATGGGAAGGTTTAATAGATATTGGAATTGGATGATTGATAGCATTGGGTTGTTCTACTTTACACCCTTTACTACTTTACATATGGACATACATTTTCTTGTCTTGCACACATATATGAACCAATCTAGAAATATGTAGATAAGTATATATAATTTTGCTAGTGAAGGTACAATATAAATTAGTTTTAGGCTTGTTTCCTAGTCACCATCTTGGCACGTAATAGGAGTGAGGACTTTCTATTGGTATTAGTATACAATAAATTAAACACAAAATGTTGTTTAGCAATTTGCTTAAGGGGGTAAATCTAGAAGGTTGCACTGAGGATGTTCTTAGGCATTTTAGTGCATTAGTTTCATTGATTTGGTTATAATGGGAAGTTATATGTTTGATAAAGATTCAAAAATTATTTGGGATGAATGTTAAGTTCTTCAAACAAAACAATATATTCAAACACTTCTAAGAACATCCTCAATGGGACCAATTTACTATTCCTTCACAAAAAATTCACTTTTCACTAGTTTATAATTAGAACTTAAATTTTTTTAGACTAAAAGTGCTTTCAAAATTATTTTGAATATGTACAAGAAAATTCAAATTTACATTTGACAATAAAAATCAATTGCTTCAAAAACTACCTAAAAGACAAAAACTATTGAAGTATTGATAAATCATCCTTACCAAAGCAAAATTTGGCTACTTGCATAGTAGCCTAGAGTGTAATCAACCCAATTTTGCTTTAATAAGCATGATTTGTGAAGACTTCTATAGTTTTTGTCTTCTAGCTAGTTTTTGAAGTAGTTGATTTTTATTGTCAAATCTCTAAAATTGAAAAAAACAAAAAAATTGTACCTATTCAATGTACTTTAGGATGCAAATTTAATGATAGAAATTTCAAGTTCTAAGTATAATCCAATAAAAGGGTAGAAATTTTATTTGGAGGGGCACAATTCATAAAAAGAGTTTTAATATTTGGTTTTGGACAATGCATCATAAAAAATTGGCAGTTTTGGATATTTTAGCCTCCTCCAAAATACCCTCAATCCTATAGGGGTTAATTTCTTAACATATAGATCCTTTTCTAAAATTGACAATTTGGGAAAAAAAAATGTTATAAAGTGCTATTTGGAAGAATATTTTGGAATAGATTTACAAATAGAAGTTGTAAATTTTGAGTTTTAGACTCCATCCATATGGTTAGATTCACTAATGCTATCACCAATATTTTTTTATAAAATTTGAAAGGGAAATTTCTAAATTCCTTCTAAATTCAATTACAAGCAAAACATTATCATTTTTTGAGTAAAACTTGTTGGAAATGGATTTGTAATGAGGTTCTCTTGATATAGTGATTTTTTTTAATTTTTTTTAATTTTTAATCTAAGACTTCAGTTTTGTAAATCCAATTTCAAACTAAAATCAATGTATTTTTTGGCTTGACACACTTACTTCCACGTTTATCATTTTAGAAAAATATAAACTCTAGTAACACCAAATTCAACCATTGGATAAGACAACAACTTGAAAAAGTATCTCCACAAATTAGATGACTTTCATCCAAGCAGCAATGAAAAAGAAAAAGAAAATTGAATTTCAATACATTCATTATCCAAAAATTGGATGTCGGAGCGCTCTAGGGTTAACCCCACATACTATTTGTGGGACATGTATTACCTGACTTTGCCCATTGCAATGAAATTCCGTTCCATTTGTTTCAGCAAACAAGTGTTAATTTTTAGAAAGGCAGAGTACGAATCCTGCTCTGAGAATATTTCCCGACGACGGATGGTTTTGAGGATTGCGAGTCTTCGTCACTGTCTGTAGGAAGAGTGTGACGGAGTACGAACCTAAGTTACCTTCAGATTTGGGAGCTTTCTCCGACGTGTTCAGACAAGTGATTTTCGGCAAGCTGATCAAATCATAACATAGCCTCGTTGAAGGAAGTAACTTACGTACTACGGTCCTGTCCTGACGGACGCTGAGCCCGCAGCTCCAAGAAAAATCAAGTCTGGGCTGCCCTCCCTCCCTCCCGCCCCCCTTGAGTCTGCCCCGAGTCTGCCCTGAGTCTGGCCTGAGTCTGTCCCCTTCATCAAACCGAGCAGTTTTTTGGAGCATGAGTGAGTTAACTGCTGGCTGAGGTGACTTCAGAGTTCAGACGGAGTCCCAGAGTCTCAGCCATTTGGCAGACCGCACTTACTGAAGGGAAGAAGGACCAAGTTGGCATTGAAGCAGCAGGCAGCAGGAGGGCGGGTGCAGGCAGGCAGGCAGGCACGCAGGCAGGCGGGCAGGCAGGGCGTAATGGGAATCTTTCAGAGACGCGCCCGCCGCGGACGCAAAACCTAGATAAGTGAAGTTCTTAGGCGACCACAAGTTATTAGGAACCTCACTTGACACACGCTGCTGGGGACCGACCAGTGAATGAGTGGGGACTGAGGAGGTTATGCCATGGGGGTGACTCAGCTTTTGGCCGGCTTCTTTTCACATGTCAGTACTGTAGTATGGCCCGTGCTGGTGCCACGGTCGAAATAAAAGTAAAAGTAATTTCTAATTTTTTAATTGGTAAAAATTTCATAATGTAATAATTTTCACGCCCTAAGTCCAAATGCCACAAAGTAAAGCCCATGCACCCCTCCTTGCCGAGGGCTTTCTGATGGTACCAAGAACAAAATTGGGGGACACACAGTCTAGGAGATCTCAATGTAACAAACAAACAACCTAATTTAAGGTGTTGAAAGGTATTGATTGAGTGGTTCTCCATGGTCATTTAGTTGTTGCCTAAGCTTAATTGTTTAAATCAATAAAAAAAAAAACTAATTTGGAGGAGGGGGGCATTCAAATCATTTTTCTTAAGTTTGCAAAAGCAGTTTGAAAGTAAGCTCGAGTTAATTTATTTTTTTAAAGTACCAAATTTTTTTGCTAGTTTTGGAATCAAAAAATCAAATCTGCAAATAGATGTTAAGATGGTTTGTCAAAAATATAAAAGAATTTAGTAACAGTTCATTGAGTCAAATATCAATCTATCATTTCACCATCTATCATTAAGGAAACTTTTGATGGCGAAATGAAGGAATCACTTCATTGAGGTGTAGTTAGAATAAAAACAAGAAGAGATCATTTTAGTAATGAAATCCAATGTCTATCATGAATCCTCAAAGTACATAGGATATTTTGAAGAAGAGAGCTTGACTACTCATTGTCAAAAACACATAAATTGTATTCAAAGCATAACTTGAGACCTCATTTAGGCATAATACAATAACTTCTTTCAAAAAGCTTTTGAACTAAGAAAAGTTGAGAAATCAAGCCAAATTTCATCTAAACAAACCTATTTGTGATTCTGATCCTCTCCTAAAAAGTTATGGACAAAATTCAAAGAGGATGTTTGAAAATGTTAAAAAAAAATGTCCCTTCTAACCTTGCTCTAAACTTTGTCTATAAATTTTGATTGGAGACTTGAAATCTCAAACATATTTTTGGATGTAAAATTAGCTTGATTTTCCTCATTGACCTAGTTTAAAGTATTTTGGAAAAGCTATTCTATTATGCCTAAATAAGGTCTAAAATTTCACTTTAAACACAATTCTTACATTCTTTTAACTTAATTATAAGTGGTTGAGTTCTTACTAATTGTAATTTATATATCCCATATAGATTGCTTTACCTCCTACTACCCCACATGTATAAAAAAAACTTATCTTCTCATCTCTAAGCACTCACAATAAATGACTTTTGAAGCTATGTGAGATAGTTGATAAATACTTTCTAATATTTTGAATTTAATGCCCAAAGTTGAATATGAGAATTAGTTAGAATTGTCTTTATCCCCAAGCTACTCAATTAAGAATTGGAGGGAGTTTGTATGAGGCAATTAAAATCTACTTGTTCTAGATTGAAAAAGGATGATAAACATCATTTCTTTTTTATAAGCGATTCATTTCATGTTCTCCTAGTTTTTTGTTCTGATATAAAACCTAAAACATTAAAATGAAGATGGTAATTTATTGATTTCACATGGTTGATTTTACAATCCCTATTGGATCTCCCCATTTAGTAGAATTCACTCAAAATATCCTTCGGATGACTTTGCCTAAGACTAGAGGATAGAAAAAAATTGTTTTTTTCATCCAATATTGTTTTAGAAAGTTGCTTCATAACATTTTCAATGTGTATTATTGCAAATTTTCTCACTATGGATTTATTGACTTTTCAAAAAAGAAGATGCTTAATCCACAAATACCCCTTGTAGTGTATTTTAGCAACTCCTTGCTATTTACTCGTAATGTGAATTTGAGCCATAAAAACAATATTTTTTAAATTTGAAATCAATCAATGAAATTTAAGCTTATTAAGTGTATTTCCTATTTTAATTAGAAATTTTGGAAATTTTGGAAATTTTAATATTTTATAGCAATATAAATTGTAAACCTATAACCATGGTTTGTTGATATTCTAATTTCGGGTTGAAACAATAACTTTGAATTATATCATGATGTTATACACTATAATATACATTTGTGGTGAGAAATTCTTATTTTTTTTTATATATTATGTATTTGATATGAATTTTCTTCATATTTTTCTTTAAAATTTACATTTGTTTCAAATTTTCTCCAAAAATTTGAAATTTGTATGACTTGTAATAGACATATGACTTCATCTATCAGAAATAAATATAAATTTTTTCATTCATATATAATTGCAAAATGGCAACAAATAGAGTGTTGGACAATGACACTTGTAATTAGTGGTCATAGTCTATCTTCTTAGGATCAAATTGTAGACAAGCTAGTTAGGTAGATAGTGGAAAAATGGATAGGATTCTAAAATGGTTCACATGTACATATGGTGATCATTTTAGGACATGAATGATCACCATTGACATATCTGAACCATTTAGAATCCTATCCATTGTATCACCACCTACCTTATAGGCACGCAACATTGCCAAATAGCTATTGTGTAAGAAATTGTATGTAAATTTGCCTTATGAAGCATTTAGAAGTCCATATTTTGTGCATCTTTTAATGGAACCAATA
Source organism: Pseudoscleropodium purum (assembly GCA_963969395.1). NCBI lineage: Eukaryota > Viridiplantae > Streptophyta > Bryopsida > Hypnales > Brachytheciaceae > Pseudoscleropodium > Pseudoscleropodium purum. The sequence continues at coordinate 25,988,212 of OZ017795.1, forward strand.
TACTGAACAACCAAGGTAATTTATGAAAAATATTTTAGCCCTTTTGACCTTATGGATTGAAAGATTAAAATGTTTAAAGTGAGAATTTTTTTATTGTTCTTGCAAGAAAAGGTCAACAAACTTCAAGGTCTCTTGGGGTAAATTTTTTGCTGAAAATATACAAAACCCAAAATATTGACCATTCATTGAAAATTTCTCAAGCAAATATGGAGCCTAGCTTATTCTAAATTACCATGCAATAAGAATTTTTTTAATTTAAAATCCAAATGGTGAGAACTTAGAGACAAAATTTGGGACATGTAAAAAAATTTCAAAAACTTTTACATCACAAATTGCAAGATTATAGGGCTTGAAGTTAGAAGAGAATGTTTTTTTTCTTGAAATTGCCTCAACATAGCTAACAAAGTTTTATTCTTCTCAAAATGTGATTTGAAAACTAAATTTTTTGGGACGATTGTATGCCATGTTTTATTAATTATGTATATGCCAAATTTCAGAAGTTGATGAGCATTTTTGTAAAAGATGCGTAAAAGATGCCCAAATTACCCTAGACTTGAAGGGTTAAGAATTACCAACTTGACAATATGTTTGGTATGCTCAAGCTAAAGGAAAAAAAGCTATGTGAAGTTAAGTGGGACAATATAAAATTTGGATATTTATTCATAATGCTCATGTTTTATACCATTTAAACAAATTGATTTAGTGTGAAGAAATTTATTGAGCATAAAGTTAATTTGGTAAATAGGCTATATTAATTGGTATAATATTCTATAGCTAGGAGGGTGCAAAGTTGACCAAATACTAAAAAATAGAAGTAATCAAAATAATTATATTATATAGCATCTATGTTGACCAATTGATTAAATTGGTAGCAACTCATATTTGCATTTGACAAATCAAACATATCAATTGATATATCACTTGTAGGCTTTAATATAGGATTGAGACTGCATCATATGTCTCACATATGAATTTGGATAGAAATTAACATTGATTAAAGTGTAAATACTTATTCTCCAACCAAACTAGAAAATAAAATTTTTAACCTTAGAATATCCATTCCAAATCCTTTTCTATTAAAAAAACAACATTTGCAACAAAATATTACTCTATTTGACCTCTTCCAACAAAGAACCTCAACTAAGAATTGTTCTTTTGATTTTTTTTTTGTAACAAAATCGTAATTACATGTCATTTGAGAAATGTTTCTTCAAATAAGAGTGTAAATCTACCAAATTAATAAAATCAAAAGCATTAGGAAAAATCTAAACCCTTGGGAGGGCCGTTAAGGTTTAATTTGTTTTTTGGACCCTTGCAATGTAAGTATAGAAAAATAGAGCAATACAAATTTTAAATAATTTTCAAATTTAAAACAAACAAACTGATGTAGTGCTGACATGGCACAAGTAATTCCACATCAGATGCTTTCATTAAAAAATGAAAATAAATAAAAAAACACTTCTAATTCCTCTTTAATTGCACCAGGGAGGGGGGGGGGGGGGGGGGGGGAGGGGGGGCTGTGTTCAAAACTTGCACACCTCCGAAGGGCTGAAATTTTTGTAATGGATTCTAGTTTATAATTTTTGTGTAAAATTTATTTCCCAATTCTTCTCCTCAATTTCATTTTATAACACATCTTCATATTTTTTAAATTCAAATTCAAAAAATGATTCTTCAAATAGGAATTTACAAAGAGAAAAAGAGAAAAATCTTGAAAAATCAATTTTAAATTAGATTTTAAATAACTAAGGTTAAACAAAACAAATATTTGGGTGGAAGTCACTAATTTCCAACCAACAATCAATATTAGAAGGATTTTTTAATATTGGATTTCAAATTTCATTAATAAATATTGTATATGATAGTACAATGCTAATCTCATTGTATACATCATGCCTTTTTATTTTTTATTTTTTGCAAATGTATTGAGAAGAGAGTACTTAAAATTGGGCAAAGTATTGTATGTCCATTTATTTATCTTGTGAACTAAAAGATACTTCTAAAATTATATATATATATATATATATATATATATATGCACTTTTTCATTCAAAATTGGCAACTATGTTTACATTCTAAATAATAATGAAAATTTTCTTGGCAAAAAGGATTCCTATAATGGACATAAAGTAGAGATTTATTTTAAAATGATGTAATTAGGTCCCATTGTGCTAAACTTAATAGGGCTTGGTATAGATATGATCTATAGATATTAGTAGTTTATAACTTTCATGTGAATACCATTGTTGAACTAATCTTAAGAGTTGCACTTTAAAACATAACTTTATATTTAAAAAAACCTATCATCCCTTAGTATTTATGAAATTAACGAGTTGCATATTTATTGATTTACAAATTTAAAGATTTAAGGAGGTTAAAATTATGAACACTCAATTGATCTTCTAATTTTAAATAAATAAATAAATCTTTTAGTTCGATTTATGGTAGTGTGTCATTTTGTGTAGGAAGTGAGTCTTCAAAGAGTTTTATTTTATTTTATTTATTAAGCTTAAAAAATAAAAATAAAAATCTATGGTTTCATAATTGGAACTCAAGTTACTTAGAAAGCTATAAATTAACACCAGTTAATCTTCTATTTTAAAAGAAGAATTAAAATATTATAGTTTGATTTAATGGGTCAAATTAATTTACATAACATAGCTATGTAAATTGATTTGAGCATTTAACACACAGCTTCCGGCAACAAATGCCTCCATCTACATTGATTATAATAACCTTATCCTACATTGGACAGGGGTAAAAAAATGAATTCTTCAGTTGTTTAGGAATTCCTGCACCCAGGCGGTCAAAATTCGGAATGATTGCGTGTGGCAGGTAAGAATCGATCCCTGGCAGAGACGAGAATCAACTCTACAGGGACCGAATGACTGCTGTCCAGTTCTGGAACCAACATTCGGGTCGATTATTCTGCCCTGGAAGTTAAAGTGCCGTAACGTAGTTACTTCAATTCCTCCAGCCAGGAGTTCTTCACCGCACTTCAGGCACTACGAAAGCTCACCAAGCTAGCTGAAGCTAGTACGTTCAGAGGGAAGAGGAAGAGCCTTCAATCGGAACACATGCTGTCTGCGAGACTGCGAAACCAACTCACACGCAAATCCTGTTTTCTCTTTGTAATTGCTCCCCGAGATGAAAAGGAAAACAATCTCGAGGATACAGTTGCGTAATTAATGTCAGAATGGACACTGATCCCCAACTGCACAGGAGAAACATCATGCCCGCTTCAGCCTCCCGGAGTCCCAGAAGAGGAAGGTAGAGGAATCAAGCTAAGCTAGCTGAGCTAGCTAAGCCAGCTAAGCCAGTTAAGCCAGCAAGCAGAGGTATAGTTCTATGACAATTTGTGAGATGGTAATGAAGTTACTGTCCCGCAACTATCTAAACGACTGATCCGTCTGCAATATTGGACCGCGCTTAATTAACTCATTTACCGCGGGAGCAACCACACTGTGTGCAGACAGATGTAAGAAACTTATGGCAGCTCTCCGCATTGATGAGGCCGCAGAAGCGGGACTTGGTGGTAGTTCTGCCTTCTGAGCTTTGGATTTCGGAATGCGTGAAAGAAAGATATGCCAGACTGCTGGATGCAGTATTTTTGTTTTTATCGGGGCTCACATGAAACGGACATTCCAGACAGCTTCGCTGCGGCCAGCCAAGGCGGCCAGGGTGAACTGACCCCCTCATTGTCTCCAATGTGGATGGATGGGGGAGGAGGGAGCCATCCCCTGTGTCCGTCCCCAACCTTCAGACCTCCGACCTCCGACCTGCGACTTCCTGCCGTCCTCCCTTTCGACCTCCTGCCGACCCGACCTCAGATTTCGACATGTAACCGAAAAGAAATTTTCCTTGCAGATTGAAAGAGTGATCGAATGCAGAGGTTCAAAGTTCAAATCAGCTCTCACGAGAAGGAAGTGTATCTCAGCAACTGGACTCACAAAAGGACCAGTACACTAGATCACAGATGTGCTCAGATAGAGCATGTAATGTGTTAAGTCAGAAATGATGGTACAGGTCCCAAAAGGGGTTTAAAAACACAACTAATGACTGAAGAAATAGGTAACGTATGAACAGTAGAGTCATCCGGGGATGAGAATACAAACGGGGAGTGAGCGTTTCATTTGCAACAGGAAGAGGTTAGTAAGAGGTTATATGCTACATTCAAATCTGAAGTTATTTTTCTTTCAACATATTCAAAGATTTCTTTGACTTGGTTGATAATTCTTCTTCTTCAGTATTAGTAATCTTCACTGGATCAATCATTCGCGATAGTTGCTTCTCCATTATGCAAATAAGTGTGCTAGTCTTCTTCCACCTAATAACCTTCTTCTCACAGGTGGTTGATACGCAGTCCAAATATAGCATTGAGCTGAAAGTAATAATTTTAACAAGTAAATCCTATCTGAGCCATTCCTTGATTTTTGTTGGAACAGCTCTGTTACAAAGATCAATAGGTGTTGGAGCATAATTATGATTTATCATACTCTCTCCATCCAAATTTAAGTATTTGCAGCTCTGTTGAAATTAATTCATAGCAATTGCATTGATCATATTGCAAAAAACATGATTTAAAAAGGTTCCAAATTTAAGATCACTGAAATCAATGAAGAATGTTCATTGCAACCATTCATTTGTTGAGCCAAATCCTTGCACCAATTGGCAACTGGTTACTGCATACTGTGGGACCCATTGTGAGCACATACCATATTTAGGCTCATGCTCACCCATGAAAGAGCACTAACCCTCAATTGACAGATTTTGTAGTACTACAACACGGAAAACATGAACAACTCAATATCACCCTAGAATTGCTGTACATTTGCAAGCAGAGCCTGTTGTAGGTTACTAAACCTAATTGCAACACAATGCCCAAACACAAGAGCCTAACGAAACCAAGAACAACTATATGCTTCCAGCATTCAAAATTTACTCTTACGGTATCCAAAAATGCACAATAAGACGCGATGCAATGGTTGTTCAAGTGCTACTAAAACCCCACCAAATCTAAAGCAATCTATCATAGGGAACCATGCTCAGACTCAGTGAGGATGCACGAGCAACTGGGATCCTCTCTCTCAGTTGTAAGACACCCCGGCGATGAAATGACGTAGCAGAGAAGGGACTCCAAACTTCAAACATCAGATCCAAATTCCACGGAACTTCAAATCCAACTTCCACGGAGCTTCAAATCCAAATTTCACGGAGCTTCGGTAAGATTGAAGCAGCTCTCCTCGGTACCACCAAAGCTCAGAAATCAACCATCAAAACGCAGAAATACAAACATTTAGGGCACATCAGGTCTGTGCTGACATTCGAAGTAGATCCGGTGAGGATTAGCATTCAGAGAAGAAGAAAAATTTGCGAATCAGCAAGAACCGTTGCATGTCGAGGTCTGAGGTCCTGAGGCAGGAGGTCGGAAGTCGCAGGTAGGTCGGAGGGAGGAGGTCTGAAGGTTGGGGACGGACAGGGAATGACCCCCTCCTCCTCCATCCATCCATGTTCGGAGCAATGAGGGAGTCAGGTCACCCTGGCCAGCCAAGTTCGGTCACCGTATTATTTTATCCGAGGTAGAAGGAATATACTGGTGTGAGACAACGTCCTAAACTACATTTGGTGGTCGTTTTAACCACTTCGAGCTGACTTCCTTGTCACTGTCTAACTCTGTATTTTTTTTTTGGAAACGAGCGTGTTCAGGAAACACATTGCAAGGGTTTTTCCGTCAGCTGATTTCACACAAGGTAAAGAACCTGCTGCCACCACGAATCGAACGTGCAACCACAGCATTTGGTTTGGGTACCTCACCGTCATCACCATCACCCTGTAGTTTAGGGTCATCTCGGACCGAATCTAGCTCTGTATTGAATTCATCAGAGGTAAGCAAATGGAACGTTCCTATTAGGCTTCTAAAATTCAGTTGTCTACTTTGTCCCCGAGACTCCGTCAGCATTGTCATCCCATGACCTGTAATCTTCGCTATCTCCATTCCATTCCAACTTGTCGTTTCCTCTTCATCCTGAACCTCTATTAGCTCTGAATTGATCATCCTAGCCGGACGCTCAAGTATAGTATCTTCCTATGGAAACTTGTAGATTACCGGTTCTGCTCTTGCCTGGACTCCAACACAAACGACCATCCAGAGTGCATTAAATCTACCACAAAAAAACACATTGTAACTTGCTCAGCATAAACAAAGGATTCTGGTGGGGAATGAAACTGGACTTTACTTGGATAATTTGTGCTGCAAACATCAGTTACCACTGTACTACTTTCTCCTGATTTAATCAATTTATTGTCATACCATTGGCCCTTGAGCAACGTTTGGCAGTATCTGTCATACCTAAGCTGAATGATATTAGTGAGAAGACTATACAACTCTATTTTGGGGAACCACCAACATCAAAATAAGGCAGAACACTGGAGATGAAAGTAGCCTTTTTCTCCTTACCCCTCCACGATTAGGGGTAGTTACACCTCCTCTTAGAAGCAAACTTGGACAATGTCTGAGAAGTTGGTGAGGGAAAAGAGGAGTCAATGAGGAGTTATCATGTGTAAAGGTGTGACCCTTCTTGTATAGCTTCATTGCAAAGAAAATGAAAATTGGAGAACACAAGCGACATAGAACGTAGGTGGCAAAATGCAAGTGGCATAGTTGCAAAACATAGGTGGCATGGAATCTAAGTGGCGCAAGTGGCACAAAACTCAAATACTTGGATTGGAAGTTCCCTGATAAATTTCTTCAGGCCTATTTCTTCACTTCTAGAGGAGGAAGAAAGTCTGGTTCAATTAATAGGGAATGGGAGCTCTAGAATACATGGACAACCAATGGGAAAGCAGCATGTCTCCAATTCTCTGTTAATTGAACTAAGAGTGAAGAAGGTGTGACTACTCTTAACCTTGTAACGATGCCGTAGACACTAAGTGTGCAATGAATGACAAAAAATCTTTGCTTGTAGGATAGAAGTGCCATTCTTCATCTTTGAAATTTTGTGCAAAAAGGGGAGACCTTCTACAGTAGCTTGTCCTCAAATGAAAGCTTTTGATTTTCTTAAAGTAGATGATGCACACTGTGTCAAAAAAGATGATTTCCATGGAGACCAGTGTATCCTCACAGGGTTAATGTCTCCTTCCTTCCACTGCTGAGCAAAAGAAATGGGCCTTTTTCTTTGTAGGTCCTTGCTAGACACATCTCTGTGTAATCCCCATCCTCCACATCCTGGGTAAGATAGCACATTTTACTTCATTGGGCAAATGACATTTTTGATAATTGGCAGATTCCCATCATGATGATTATTATTCTTTGCTTCTTACCATTCTTATGATGGCATCAACACAGGGTGGTTCATTATGACAAAGTGGCAAGCTTGCTTGTACATAATTGTAGATATGTTCCTGGTCTGGTATGCTTTGGGAAGCTTCAAACCTAAGTAATAACACTGTCCTCTTCAGATGGGGCTCCAAAGCACTGGAGTCAACTAATGGATGAGTTTTGTGCACATACTCTGACCTCAAAAAAAATGCATGACCTCAAAAATTGGCACGTGTCCCTCTGCCAAGGATGACTTAGGTCTTGCCCTCTGTCTCATAAGTTATATAACCTTTTAATTGCTTCAAGTATCTCTCTGTAAAATATATCCACCAATAATGTACTTCTGGAGCATACTCTATATCATCCACCAAATGCACTGATTGATAAATAAACTTGGATGTCAAAAATGCTTGGAGAGAAATACGTATGTCTTGAAGCGGCATGCCAACTCTGCTGCTTGTTCTTTCATGTGTTCCATATCATTGATCAATGTTGGTCTCTTTTGCATATACACACACTTGAAGAAACTGAGACACAGTGTGAAGATTGTTTTCCACACTTCAGTTGTCAACCTAAGACAAATAACAGTTGGCAAGAAATCCTGCAGTAAGTTATGTCAATCATGAGTTTTTAAACTGCACACCACCTTTTTTTCCACTGACATTGAACTTTGACTTGAACAGCTTTAGACCCATACCCAGTTGGAGTTTTGATGCAGCTAATGATACATGCCACCTTCTCCAATTCATTATTTGTCCACTTCCAAGGGGCCTTTGCAAGCTTTTACTTTGGCCCACCTGTTTTGTCAACTCCACCTCTTTGAGCATGTAAATGAGGCATCCTGCTCTGAAACTCCCACTCCAGACAATGCTCTGCAGAGTTGCCGATTTTGTTTCCTGCAGAATCAATAAAGTCTTGAAAATGGAAGCACAAGTGTTTTTTTATCCATGTGCATTGGATTCAACAGATGGAGAATTTGATGATGATCCTGGAAGTCTATTCACAAGACTGAATGCCAATTTCAGTACATTACAGGCAACAATTGCATTGCTTTTCCATTTACAACACCTCTCTATAAAAATAACTCTACTAAGCTCACAATTCTTTTTCACAGTTCCCATGGGGAAGTTAAGGGTGATTGCAAGAAAGACCTCTTATTTTTTTGTGTCACAATTGGAGTTGCAAAGTTTAGTTTGGCTATAACTTTGGAAGAATTAAGCCAATGCACTTGAAATTTTTCATTGAAGATGATTGAATTAGTCATAAAGATATCATTTATTTTTTCAATTTAAAAAAAAAATCTATTTATAATTTAATTTATTTGTCACACTTTGCGGTTTAGGGGTTTTCAGTACTGTGGAGTACCCAAAATTAATGATTTACAGCTAAAATTCTTTTGGTCTATTTCCACACTAAGTAGGCATCTACCTACCAAAGATCACTTAAAAAATGCATTATTTTATGTCCTCCACATGCGTGCATATAGGGCTCCCCTACACGTGCATTTTAGAACATTAAAAATGGTTATAAGATCATTCCTTTAGTAAAATCCCTTTATCATATAGTTTTTTAAAATTCCCAATTTTTAGTTTGTTTTTTTAATTCCTATTTTTTACAAATTAAAATGTCAAAACACCTATTTTCAAGAGATTTTGCACTTTTCTAGTTCTCCTATTTAGAGAATTTTTCTATGATTTTTCCTCCTATAGTACCTTCCTCTTAAAGGTGTATACATTAAACATATTTTTTACATTTAAAAAAAAATCTATTTTTCTAATTGTAAAGTACTCCCAAAAAATCAGGACTACTATACAAAATGCTACAAAAATTGGGAGGTCTTTCTTGCAATCACTCTTAAGAAGTTAACCCCTAAAGGACTTACCAAGTCCCAAGGAACATGGTAAAAAGTTAAACTTTTGAAATTCTCAAATCTTGTTATGATTTTATAAAAAAATTTCTAGACTTTTACATTTTATAGAGCTTTGTGTACATATAATTTTTTCTTCAATTCAATTTATCCTTCAAAGGCTATAACTAATTTTTCAAAAAATAGAGGTCAATGGGCAAGGTATGCAAGCTTGAATGCATTGACTTTAGAAATGGGCAACAAAGGGGGAAATAAGGGAGATAGAAGATTGCATAGCAAGTGCTGGAGACCACTTGTAGGGAACCAATTAATTGTGAATTCTTAGTGCCAACAACTAACAAATCGAACACAACATCATGAGTCATAACTAGTCACACATAGGCAATTCTACATAGATAGAAAGAGGCGTGGTTGTGTAGAGAAACACTTTTACAATTCCAAACTTACAATTTCTACAATAAATCCAAAAATTAGGCATGCCAATAGAATTGGAAGGTCTACAATTCCCACGATGCTGTTGAAATTTGATGTTTTATGGAAGCCCTAGATGTATTATAAAGTAATATCCAAGTTTGTTCTAAGGTCTTTAATTTTAAAGTGTAGAAAGTTGTTGTAATGAAATTCAAATTGCTTTTGACATTTATTGCTCCTAATTTGAGCTAATTGAATAAAACAAGGCTATCTTGGCTAAAAACAATCAATACAACACCTAATTTTTTTACTTGTAAAGTCAACCAAACTTGTAGTCATTAGTTAGAGCTACCCGTAATTGGAAATTTCTTGCAATTTCAAAAATTCTTTAGCTTTTAGTCTCTAATTTGCCACCTACTCACCTCAATGTTGTAGAAGGTAGGCCAAAACAACAAATTCAAACCTCCCACAATAGAAATTGAACAACTTACTTTAGTGGTTCATATTATTGTTTTCAAGCATAGTATCTAAAACTTGAAAAATAATTGAGCTTTAACGAGAGAAAGAGTTGTATTTAACCATGTAGGATTACTTCATAGACATTGCTTAGCAAATCAATATCAATGAGAAGAAAGAAGTCAAAATTGAAAGGGAAAGAGGTACTTTGTTTTCAGGCTTCTACTCCTTTTGTGGAACTTGCCATTTTAAATTTGTATTGCTTATCGCTTCAATTATGTTGCTACAAATTTCCTCTCCATTTATTTTTACAAGTGATATTTTTATCAAATCAATAATACTATATTGAATTATCAAGGTCTTACAAAGACTATAGCTTGTAAATATAGGAGTGTGATATACAATAATTATGTCATTTGAATCCTTATCATGTTTCAAAATTTGATTCTTATTTGACAATTGATCACTAGAATTCCTTGTGAATCCTTTATAGTGAGAGAGCTCTACCCTATTAAATAATTTATTACTTTTAAAATTGTGATGCAATAAGTGTCTATTAAGTATATGGTTGGACTTATTGCATACTTTGCATGTTTGTGTTTTTACCCTTGAGAAAGAAAAACTGAAGCTATAAACTTGTTTAGAAGTATAGAATGGCTTGCCTTTCTAACAAAGCTGTAGATTATTGACAACATTTCTTGCATTGTCAAACACTCTCCCAATTCCTTCATGGAATTTGTCACCTCTACCATCTCCATGTATTCTTCATGGATATCCAACACCATTGCATGTACCTCCCATGCTAGTGAAATCCTATGAGATGATCAATTCCATTTCTAAACAAGGCATTGGCAAGTTTGAAGAATAATATTTCAATAGTTCCAAATACAACTTTTCTAGGAGAAAATCCAATTGCAAGGAGTTAAAAGAGGACTTTATAGAGATGAAGAAACATGAAAATTGGAACGATTATGGTGGCCTCCAAAAGTTTAATCCAATTGAAATGCAATTGGATAACATTTGGAGGAGCAAAGGCAAGAGTTCAATGAAGTTTTAAAGGTTGGAGGAGAGGCTTTGGCATGGGCAATAGAAGACGACAACAACAGTAAAGAGAAAACTCCCATAATATATTGCAACTAGCCCTTCCAACAACCACTTCTATCCCTTGACCTACCTAGTTGCTGACCATGTTGGTTGTAGTAGATTGGACCTTAGTCAAATTAGTTTGGGCCTACTTTTGGTTGGGATGACTCTCTATTTGGTGAGGATGAAGGGTATAGAGATTGTGAAGGACATAAGGATTTTGAGGAATGATGTTCAAAAGAGAGGGGCATGAAGGAGCAAAGGGTTCCCAAAGACAATGTGCTACATTCCATCATGCTCATTTGTTGGACTATTAATAGTGACAATCAGGGCTTTTGTTTTTGGCAAAATTTCTCTAGAATGTCAAAAAACTAACCTATCTAGCTGCATTCCTCCAGAAACTAGCCTCTAGAGTGAAGCCAACAAGGGGGACACTATTCCAAAAAAAAGCCCCGGTGACAATGAATTGGATATAGACTATGCCCAGTTATGTTTCAATGAGCAAGAAGATATAGTGGCAAACAATGGAAAATCAAACCTTTCTTATGCCAATACGATTTAATATTAGGTTGCTACTTCATATCTATGTATAAAATGATTGCAAGAAATGCTTTGAATTCTACAACCATAAAATTATCCTAGTGAAGTCCTTATTCAAGGCCATTACATACCAATTTGTTTTGATAACAATAACATTGAAATATAATTTGGCATAGTCCATATGGAGGAAATACATGGGCTATGCCATATAGAAGGATAAGGCTATGCCAAGGTATGATAAAATGGAGCAAGTTAGGTGGTTGATCAAATGAATGCACTATAAGACAATTGAATAAAAATAACTACGAAATACGGGTAAATTTTCTATAGAGATGAAATGATAATTTGGTATTAGGTGAAGTCACCCATTACCAATCATCACCCCATTAACAATCAATAGGGGTTTTGAAATTCAAGAGAGGCTATGATTATTTCCAACCTCTAGTTCTTGATTTCTGACTATTAATTCTTCCATTCTTGTCAAAACACATTTGCTTGGTTACGTTTGTAGTGCCAAAATAAACAACAAGTAATCTCTTAGATGAGCAGTTGTGGAATAGTCTCTCAAGTAGTCTAAACCAACTTTTGGCTTTCAAAATTCATAATAGTTTCAGTTTAAGTGATAAAATTACCAATTTTCTTACAATCTCTGTTGTTTCTATTAGTGCACCTCTGAAAATATTTACTTTGCCTTGCACTATTCTAGATCATGCCCAAAATTGCTTATTTGATTGGTTATGGTGCTTCAATTTAGGGGCACTCATTTCTTGGTACAAAGTACATACTTTAAAAGCCTCATAAATGGAGTTTGAAGGTATGGTTCTTTGTAGATTCCAAGTCTAAGTATGTTTCAAAATTTGAAGTTTGTTGTTGAAAAGATCATATTGTCCAAGAAAAGATACATTTTCAATGCATAGGGGTTAGTGGGAAAGTGCAACTAGCACAAAAAGTAGTTTTACATTTGGTGATACCAAATGAAGGTAACGGGCATGTAATTGTCATGGATAAATTACTTTGCAAGCATAGCCTTATTCAAGGATTAATTGGACAAAGAAACTTATAAAACTAGTTCCATATGATGTAATTGGGTGAGACTCCCCAAAGTGTTGAAAAATATGAAGGCCTTTGCTAGAAATGAGTAAGATACTTTAGATTTGTAGATGTGTGAATTAAAGCAAATGAATTCCATTGTGTGGATGGATAAGAAACATGTACTTAATTATCATTTCAATTCATACAACATTGATCCAATTCCCATGGAAATTTTTAATGTTTTCAGTGTTGCATCATAGTGGTTTGGTTTGTAAAGATATTTAGACTTTTCTATTGTACCTCCAATACACAAAGTATTTGTAGGGTGTAGATGTGGCAGACCAATTATGAGATCCATACACACATCAACCACAATCATATAAAAGTTGGTATATAATTATTTTTCTTTTGGACACAAACATTGTGAATATGTACATATCATATATTTAGATACATGCAAGGCAATGAATCTTCTTCATTGCCTAATGATGCTCTTGCAATTTTGAACTTAACTATGCAAGTCACTAATAGGTTATTGGTTGAAGAAGAGACATGAAATTTTCATACCTACCTCATCACAAGTATGTCTAGCTATTATCTGAAATTTACTAATGTCTAAAGTCCATGTATGGTTTGCAACAATGGTTGAAGACCTATGATAGAATTCTATGACTTTTTGCCCATCATGTAACTTAACCCCTAAAGTTCCTTGACTATGTTTTCACCAAAAATGCTCCAAAGCTACCATTTTTAGGACAAGAATAAAAAAAATTAAAATTTTTTTGGGCATATCTAACCGCAAGATCTTGTAATATGATCATTTTAGAAGAAGCAGAAAAATTTCAAAAATTTCCATCGTGTAGATTGCAAGATATTAGCATTGGAAATGACAAAAAGCCTTGTTTTGGCCCTACAAAAAACTAGGCAGTTGCACTTCACAAGGTCACATTTGTATGAAAAAATGCTTAAAATGGTTGCAACTCTTTGGATTCATTCTTCAAGGCAAGTTGGCTACGTGCTTGATAATTTTTAAATAATTGGAATTGTACAACATATAGGAAAAAAATAATAAGTAGAAAGTAGTAGAGAATGAATCAAAATACTAAATTTTTAATAATTTAATTATGGAATTGAAAAATACCAATCCTAATGGTTGTAATGTTATAATTAAAAAAATTCACCTAATATTTTAATTCTTTTTCAAAAATATTGAAAATTGAGTTCAATAAAGAACTTAAAAGTTTATTTGGGAGTAGAGAATGCATGACCACCCGCAAACTAAAACACCTCATAACTTTTGACTCATTGATCAAAATAGAACGATTCAAAGTATTTTTATGTATATATAAATTGAAAAAATTAATTTCAAATTTTTGTTTTTGAAAAAGTGATTTTTTCAGATCTGCTCAAGCTATATGAGTTGAGAAATAAACTACTTTTTCGGCCATAACTTTTGACTCATATTTCCAAATGTCTTGAAATTTTGTGCACAGGAAAGATATTCCTTGTCCATACCTTCTATTAAAATTTGGGCCAAAAATATAGAAATCTCCACTCACATGCACCTACCCAAAAAAGTTATGTTGCCAAAAAAACGCACCTTGGTCTTTTAGAGGTTAAATTCATGAGTTGGAGAAAAAGATCCTTTGAAGTTTATCATAAAAGAATCTTTTGAGATAGTGGTCATAATGTAAATCTATTTTTCAATTTCATGTGGACAAAAATCTAGTAGTTCATAATGGAGAGCTTTACATTTAGTACTTGGCGTTAAGATCTTGAATTTCAAATTTTGTTTTTGTTTTTCTTAGTTAGGTTGGTTAATTAGCCAATTGGATGCTAAATAGTGTGAAAAGACATGATTAATCATAATTGGCATTAGATTGTGTAAAATCCAATTGGTTGATTGGATAGATGCTAATTGAGAATTGAAATATGCCAAATGAGAAGTTGGTTTGGCAATTGTGTGTTGGTTTCTATTAGGCTTTGGAAGTTTCATTTTATTTTCACCCATTGCTAGGATGAATGTGTGAGTCTCAACCTAAGTTGGCCATGTTTTTTTTGTTTTAAAGTGAGTGATGAAGAGATTTGTATTTTTGCAAATTTGAAATGATTAATCAAATTAGATTTTCTTACTTTTATGTGCATATATATGTTAATATGTGTATCCAGGTTGGAATGTTATAGTAGTCCAAATTGGATGTTGTGTGTGTAAGCCTAAGGTGGAATCATTTGGAGTTAATTGAACTCTTATTGTGGAGATTGTGTAGAGGTTGATGAATTAGATGTTGGGATTTAGATGTTGGGATTGTATACCAATTTGGAGGTGTGTCTTTTCCATATGTTGTGATTGCCTAATTTGATTGTCTTATAATAAACTTATTTGAAATAGTCTCTTTGAGCAAACTTTAGTAGGATTTAGGTTTCCTAATTGGATCTCCCAAGTTTAAGTAAGAGTTTTTTTCAGGTCTAGCTATACTTGTAGCCATGGATTGAAATCAAAATTACCAGCCATTGGGAGAGAAGAATAGAAAGTTAAATGTTGATCTTGAAGGTGAAAACTCAAGTAAAATGAGAAGTAATATAGCTAAAGATTGAAAAGAGGTATATTTGAAAAAACAACATGTCTGAAGCTCAATGGCACAATGGTTTGTCAAGATTCCCTTCCAATCAAAAGATTTGTGGTCCACTATATTTAAAAGGAAGTAATTATTTGGGGAGATCAATTTTGGGAATTTAAAGGATACACTTGAGTTAAGAGGTTATTTTAGATGTGGGAATATTTATCTTAATTATTGCATTTAAAATGATCATGTTCTGACATAAAAAGCTAATTCCCTATGGTTTATTGTAAATTCATTCATGTGGTTTATTAAATTAGTCTATTTTACACGTAAAATTTAAGTATCCAAATTTTCCTACCTTTGCCTTTCTTCACAAATTTTTCCTTCCCTCTATTACATATATGTGTAGGGTATATACTATGAAATTAACAACAATCAATTCAATTCAAGTATCACTTAGTAAGTGGTGATTTTTAATAACAATCTTACCATCAAACACTTTAGAACCCCTACTCAAACTATCATGTAAACATCCCATTCAATATGAGTGTGTTTAACACATATGGCCTCAAGATTAAAGTTAAATGGATTGGAAACTCTACTTTTGAGTCATATGGTTTTCAATTTGTTGAACCCACTAAGGGAAAACCTCCCTATTCATGCAATGTGACAATTTCTACCACTTGTGGTTAATGTCTTACATTTATACATAATTTTGGAATATATACACTACTAGTACTATGGCACAATTTCAATCAACCATCCTTCATTGTAGATTTCCTTAACTAGATGTATTTTATCATTCATACTATTTGTTTACATCTATATTTATTGTATTATGAAAAAATTGCATGGAACCTATCTATTTAGGCTAACTTATTAATAAAAAGTTTCTACTACATGATGTTCTTACATAACCTAATTTATATATGTTAGAGTATGTAGCATTTTATGGATCTTATAGTAACCCTACACATTGTATAAAATTTCTGCCCTTTGAATTAAATGAATCTTATCTTTTGGCTCATGTAGTTTTGTAAAAAATTTGCAGTGATTTCCCTAGGGATTTTTACTAGATTTGATCTCAAAATTTGTATCAAATTTTGGCATAAATTTTTATGTAGAGTCTACCATTACAAAAATATTGAAGCCTACAAAGGGTTGTCTTAGTTTCAGCACCCTTGCAATGCAAATATAGAAAAATAATAATAATTTGAAGAAAAAATAGAAAAAAAACATTTGAATTTTTCTTAAATTAAAAAAAAAAAATCAATCTGATGTAGCATTGATGTGGTATCAATAGTGTTGCTTCGGATTCCAATTTTTTTTTTTAAATTTAGTTTTAATTTTTTTCCATAATTGCACGACAAAGGTGTAAAATTTGCAGCCCCTTTGAGATCTTTTCCTAATGCAAAGTGCCAAAACTTCAAACCCCACTTTTGGAATTTATGACATATACTGCCACACCGAGAAATATTTACCTTTGTAATCAATCAACATTTTGTTTACAATAACAAATATTCTAACATTCCATACTCTTTTGCAATTACTTCTAATGATTTTGATCAACCATCTAATCTAGCCCATTTTGTTATAACCAAAAATTGCCTTGTCCTTCTTATATTTATTTGGATCATTAATTTGCAAACACTTTGTCAACAATACAAATTGATATTGCAACATGAACTCTGAGATATTTAGACATTAAAGTAAGACCCTAACTTTCTAGTGCCAATAAGTTTTTATGTTGGATTGGCACTTCATGCCCATGTATAAAATGATAGTTATAAAGACTTTCGTTTCCATGATATAAAATTCTTCTCAATTTGGATTGCCATGAGGCCCCCCATCTACATTGAATGTCATTGCAGACCAATTTGCCTTGGCAAGAATGCTTCATAAAATCAAAGGAATGTAGAAAAACTTTGCCATGAAGCAATTACCCCAAAATAATTATAAAAGGCTTGGAGCTCTAGATCATATGTAATAAATGACTTATTTCATGTATAATTCTAGTACACATGGGTGATTGTAAGAAACACTTGTACTACTTTCTATCATGCGTTAAATGTGCTAATTTGTAATTTAGCCATAACTTTTGTTTTATGGTTCCAAAAGATTGAAGATTCATAGATAAGGTCCTTATGACTATTATGTACCTTATTTGATTTATTTTTCCATTTTTCAAAATCTTTTACAATCCAAAAATAGCCCCCAATTTTATGTCACGTTTGCCAATTGGAAGGAGGTGTAGTATTATTTTTAGCCCCAATAAATGAATGCAAAGCTAGAATTTAGATAGGATGGTATTCTAATAGACTAGTAACTATTGTTTAAAGGAATTCAAAAAATATTTAATAGTATATTGTATGGAAGCTCAATAGCCTATAAAGTGAATTTTTTTCTGCTTATATTTCAAAACATGTAAAATATTATTTTGGTGGCTCTTTCAAATGGTGAATGACCATCTCCACATAATTGTTACAAATAGCCATTTTTTCTTTAATTTATTAATTTTTTTCTGCTATCTAAGAATGAAAACACCAAAATATCTATGTTCTTGGAATTTTGCACTTTTTAATTTCTTCTTCTTAGAAAAATTTTCAATGCTTCTTCTTCCTATGATACAATCTTATTAGTAGTGTGTACATTGGGCTCTATTTTTAAATGATTTTTTTTTCTATTTTTAAAATATTCTAAAGAAAATTCACAAGTTCCATGGAAAATTCAACCAATTCCACAAGTGTCTTTTGCAATTACCTATGTCTGTTATACTATTGATGTCACCAACCAAATTGTTATTAGTATTTGTCTTTTTCACTAAAGTCAAATTCTACGTAGTCTAGTTCAATATCTTTGTTATTGCTATAGTTTGCATAAATAATTTTTCCACAGAAAACACATCTTGGCATTCCTATACTCCCTACAAAATCATTCACAATTGCATTGCCATCACTTGCTTATTAAATTTTGTGTAAATTACTGCCATCCTTAATTGATTGCAACCGTGGAGAAGCCCTAGTGCCAATTCCAACTACAAAGTATTCATCATTTGGTTGGAATTGAGGTCGAGCAAATTTTTTTTTTTTTCATATTTGCTAGACTAAGATAGGGAATGCTCCAACCCTATAGTTTTGGGTTTGATGTATAAACTGCCATTCTTGATAGGCTTTCACTAGTTTTAGATAAGAAAACTTTCTAGCATGAATAGCATGCTATCAAATAGATCCTTCTCCCTAGTCCATTCGCTTCCCTCCTTCCTTAACATCAATTTGGTTTTCTCGATTGCTCCCATTGGACTTAATTCTAGAATTTCACCATTTCTTGCTGCGAATAGCCTTGTTCCTGAATTAAAGATTTGAGAGTTGTGTCTCAACTCTAGTAGCCACTACAACTCTCCTAAAGTTTGAGATTTTTTTTAGCATAGTCTCCTTCAAAAATGTCATCTTCCTCCAACTCTCTCCCTTCAACTCTCTCCCTTTTGTTTATTATCATGAATTGTCAAAGTAATTTCGGTCAAACTTGCCAATTTCTATTGCATCTTAAAACTTGAAATTGTCTTGTAATGGTTGTGGTACAAGAAGCACTTACAAGGGTGTCAAGTAGTTTGCTTCTTCAATTGCTCTAGGTAGATTTGTAGGACTACAAGATGATGGAAGAGGATCATTAGATGTAGGTGCAAATTTTGCTAGTAACATGTAGTAAGGATCTCCTCATCAATAGACCATTCTAAACAATCAATCTATAAGACAATAGAGATAACCTTCATGAGAAATTGAAAAAGCAAGCATTAAGTGGGAGGAAGTTCTAGAAATAGAAGACATTGACTTTTTTTTGTTCTTTATAGTTGATCTCTCCTTTATCATTGATCCTCTATTTCTTGTCAATGTAGACAAAATCTCTCTGTCAATGTTTTACAAGTTTCACATTGTGGGATCATATAGTAGAAAGAAATGGCATTTGAAGATTAGAATGCCTAATTTTTTCTACTTTCTTGCATGAAAAGGTGAGTGGATGAAATGGAGGTGAATGTCAGGTAGAATTTAATGATAATGGGGGTGCATTGACAAGTAGTTGTGCCATTAATAATGTAGTAGGGAAATTTTTGTATTCCTTTGTGAAAAAGGATTGTATTTTTAGCTCATGTAGGCTTCATTTCTTGATGTTGTTTCAATTAGATTGAAGACTAAGGAAATTAGCAAGCCTAGATTTACTTGACTGTAAAATTTTACTTTTTATGGCACTAGCAAGCTATAAATCATTACTAGAATTGTAATGGAGGGCGGTTGCAAGAAGGGTGTTTGTTTTTTGTCACATTTGGCTAAAAACAAACTTTCTGTAGTGTAGTACTAGGAGTACTATGAAATAGAACAATATCAAACCATTGATCAAGGAAATGGACAGCTAAAAGTACCATTTTGATTACTATGAGTACTACAAAGTACTAAAATATGATTGTTTGAAAAAAATCTAGATTGTCACAGAAAATGGATGCAATGAGGTTTAAATTAATAATAAATAAAAAAATCATGATAAAAAAATTAAAAAATAGGCCATTTGTGAAGACTTCATGGTATCATATTTCATCCAAAAAATTAAGAAAAAACCATCTTCACTCTTCAAAAGTGCGTGCGCAAGGGACCCATGTTTGCATGCATGTAGACGATATAAAATAACGTTTTTTTAAGTTTTTTTTTGGTGGGCACATGAATCTCTAGTGTAGGAATATCCCACACAAATTTTAGCTCTACATCATCAATCATGGGCACTCCATAGTACTAAAAACCCCTAAATTGCAAAGTGTGACAAATTAGCTAAATTAGAATTTAATTATAAAACGATTTTTGGAAATTTCTGAAAAATAAGAATTCTCTTCATCAACAAGTTGGTAATCTTCATTAAAAAAATTCAAGTACATCGGTTTTATTCTCCAAAAGTTATGGCCAAACTAAACTATGCAACTTGAAGTGTGATAGAAAATAGTACCACCCTTTCTTGCAACTACCTTGGACAATTGCTTTCAAGTACAAGATTTTTTTGGGCACAAAATTAGAAAGCCTTGATTTTGATTCTATTTTAATTTTGAAATTGGAAGACCTTTATGAATCAAGATTATGCTTCTCAATCCAAAAATTCTACAAATTGTAGAAATTCAACAAATTATAACTGCTCCATTACATTTGCTATTGCAAATGTAGGAATGCTATACATGAGCTTCTAGCACCCTACTTGACCTTTCCTACGAGTTTATGACCACTTGACAATTGCACCCTTTAGAGCTTGGTCAATTACCGCTAACTTCAAGTTGTGTGCCAACTCATCAACATGACCCACTCTTGTTGCCCTATTCTTATCTCCACAATAGTATTGTTCCTCCAACCTATCTTTTGTAGAATTTCAAAGTTTGTAGCTTTACCCACTATAGTCCTAATGTGTAAATCGTTTGAGATTTGTGATAATTTTTGAACAACAAAATCAATTGGCTTGAAATTTTTAATTCTTGCCTAGCCCTTATAGAACTCTCTTCTTAAAAAAGTTATAAGAAAATTGGACAAAATCTCGATACCCAATTTCTTTTTTTTCCTCCAAAGGAACTTTAGTCTTCTAGGGGTTAAGAGGATTTATAACCTCATGATCTTGTATGTTTATGACTTTATCTAACGTCCATCCACTTCTAGAGTTAATATTCCACAATTTTTTTGGTCAAAATTTCTAATTATTGGGGTATCTAAAAAAAAAAAAATCAGTTTTCTTTTTTATATTAACCCCTAAGAGAGGCAAGTTAAAGTCAACATCTTCTAATCCCCATTGAATATTTGAAGTACTTTGTGAAAAAATACAATACTTTCTACTTTGAGCTTGTAGATCTCACAAATCATAAGGGATTTGAATTTGAAGCACTACATATTATGCATGTGTTCTACATGAAGGTGAGATCAAGATCTCATGGTTACAATTATTATAGTTTGCATTTTTTTTTTCATTGAAAAATCTTAACACAAAAGTCACCATTTTTTTTTGCATATTTTGGGTTCAAGATGAAAAGGAATTTTAGGGGACACGAAGTAATACGAACTAAAAGCAGTTTTAGGGTGAATTCTGGTAAAATGTAGTCATGAAGCTTTAGGGTTGGCTGAGTACACCTATACCAGAACTGGCCATTATTTTCGAAAATACTCTTTAGCCTCCAGCTGTGAGCTCTCGAGCATAATCTAGTGCGTAGTCCTCCACCTGCCGCCGAGATAATCACCGATTTGAGGTTTGAAAACTCCTCATTACTAATCTAAAATCATTTTGATCCGTGACCTCCACACATGCGTAACTGCAAAAATGCTGAGGCCGTTCACAGGCTACTGTAAAGTTTAAACTTCCCACATGTATATTCAAACAATTCCTGCACCCAGGCGGTCAAAATTCGAAATGATTGCGAGTGGCAGGTAAGAATCGATCCCTGGCAGAGACGAGAATCAACTCTTCAGGGACCGAATGACTGCTGTCCAGTTCTGGAACCAACATTCGGGTCGATTATTCTGCCCTGGAAGTTAAAGTGCCGTAACGTAGTTACTTCGATCAATTCCTCCAGCCAGGAGTTCTTCACCGCACTTCAGGCACTACGAAAGCTCACCAAGCTAGCTGAAGCTAGTACGTTCAGAGGGAAGCGGAAGAGTCTTCAATCGGAACACATGCTGTCTGCGAGACTGCGAAACCAACTCACACGCAAATCCTGTTTACTCTTTGTAATTGCTCCCCGAGATGAAAAAGAAAACAATCTCGAGGATTTAGTTGCGTAATTAATGTCAGAATGGACACTGATCCCCAACTGCACAGGAGAAACATCATGCCCGCTTCAGCCTCCCGGAGTCCCAGAAGAGGAAGGTAAAGGAATCAAGCTAAGCTAGCTGAGCTAGCTAAGCCAGTTAAGCCAGCAAGCAGAGGTATAGTTCTATGACAATTTGTGAGATGGTAATGAAGTTACTGTCCCGCAACTATCTAAACGACTGATCCGTCTGCAATATTGGACCGCGCTTAATTAACTCATTTACCGCGGGAGCAACCACACTGTGTGCAGACAGATGTAAGAAACTTATGGCAGCTCTCCGCATTGATGAGGCCGCAGAAGCGGGACTTGGTGGTGGTTCTGCCTTCTGAGCTTTGGATTTCGGAATGCGTGAAAGAAAGATATGCCAGACTGCTGGATGCAGTATTTTTGTTTTTATCGGGGCTCACATGAAACGGACATTCCAGACAGCTTCGCTGCGGCCAACCAAGTCCAGTCACCGTATTTTTCTTTCACAGTAGGAATATACTATACGAAATTCTGAGGGTTCTAGATGACTTACGTAAGTTATTTTTATAAGATCAAAGCTTCTTTCCTGCTACAACCGGTTACAGTTGCTATTGTTTGGAACCAGGACAACCGGCGGTTGCAACATGGAATGTCTTTCGGCACCTGCAGGCAGGCACTGCATCGATCACTGACTCTGGAGTCTGGAGGCATCAAATGACGAGAACACCTACTTCGAGACCAATATCGACTACTGGGCCAAGCAAGAGTACTACTGACTAAATTTTGGTGTGCACATCTTGGCCTGCGTGCCACTTACGGCCGTCTGTACGATGCAATAGAATAACGAGGAAAAAAGGGCTGCCATGGCCACCGACAACAGCTTGCCACAAATTATTAGGCACAGTCAGAAGCTAATATATGTGTATAAATATACATATCTATCTTATCAAAGCATGACGCATATATCACAGAGGAACTGGAGTAATCGCGTGTGGGCACCAAGGTGCCAGCGTTTTTCTGGTACATGGTGTCCGAAGGACCGAGCATCCACTACTGTAGATTCCACCGCAGTGCTCGTGACGACTCCGTGAGGACCGTATACTGTACAGTACAACAAAGCACTACTACTTAGTACATTCAAGAGGTAAGTACATTAATGAGGCTCTCATTGTAGTAAGGATTCCAGATTTAATAAGACAAGTTTTGGTTCACATTTGAGTACCATGCGTGAGCTAGAGCCCGGCAGCGCATTATTTCATAGAAGCAAAATATAGTCCCTGATCTGGCTCCAGAAAACACATGCTGTGACTGTTCACAGAGGTAATTCAAAATTACTGCGGGTAGTCAAGATTAATCCAAGTCTTTCTGAGGCACCTGCCAGTTACATGCAACATGATTTCAGATATTAAATGCTTGCTCATAATGGGACCTCCTGATCACATGCGAAAGGTATCCACCGCTAGCCGGCGAGTACGACACACAAGTCTGGAATCACAGCAGGTGATTATGCAGCAGGACAATGCTGGAAACTGCTGCTGACTAGAGGCTTACTATTGGATACAGGCTATTTGAGGAAAGTGGGTTCAGATGTGCACAAGAATGGGTGGGGTTGAATCACCTTGTAAGTGGGTCTTAAAGCTGTGCGTCGGACACTGGTGCACCTCGTCCTATTCCCAGTTTCAACTACCTCCGCGAAATGAGTGTCTGCAAGAGAGTCCATGCTCTTAACTGTTGTCACAAGTACAAAGTGGTGCCAACCACGAGTTCCCAGGTGCATGCCAATTGACTCTCAAGTAACTTGAAGCATTACAGTATTACACCATGACTGACCACGGTCACTTAGAGCTAAAGAAGTTCCAGAGGCGGAGTACTTACCTGAGATATTGAGAACTTGATTTCGCTTAGATTTTTCTTCCATTTTTTAATCCTCTCTGCTTTTTCTAGTACTACGTCAGCCCCCAGTGTCTGGCTACGGAAAGCAAGCATCAAAGACAACCTGGTGTTTGCAGTCTCATGCATATCTCGCAAATCACCACAACCTTCTAATCTGTTCTGTTACGACACTTTTCAGTCTGCTGCGAAACCGACTAAGCTGACACCAATCGAGGTGGCGTCAGAGACACAGACTAGGTCAACCAGCCATACTTCAGCAGCAGAGCATAGCTAGGCTACTGTTCCACAACAGCCCTCGACTCGCTGTTCTAGGCAAAAGGGTGCTCCTCTGTGGGAACACAAAAGGTGCCACAGTGACTTCAAAGCCAGGAGCACAAGTAGACAAAACTTGCGTCTCCAAGTTGAATCTAAACTGCAACCAACTGATCACCACAAATTCTTGAGGGTTATTCCAGGATCCTACAGATGCCAGGATATAATTCAGGTTCTACAGTCATCTGCTCACCCACCCTTCTAGCATTAGTGAGTCACTTGAAGTTTCTGAAAAGCAGCTGCCAAAATCAAACAATTTAGAATATTCATACAGCATCATCCTGCATACAAGGGTAGTGATAGCAATTTTCTGAGTCATGTGGAGAAATTCAAATGTTTTCTCACCAAGGGGTAGCGTCATGCATAGGCCACTGGGGGTACTTGAAATTTATATGGTACTTTAATTGTCTGCAAAGAACTGAAGTCTCTTTACTGACAATTCCAATACCATATAATTTTAAATGTTTTCTGAAAGAGAATACTTGTAACAGATTCTCTCAAATGCTCAAGACATTTTTCTTCTCTCCGGGTGTAAAGCATAGAAATAGTAAGTGTAATCTCACTGAAATATAACAGCATTGAATGATATACAATTGGGACACAATCTATATACAATGAGTTGTGTCACCAAAGGAATCATGACATAAAAGTTAAACTCAAGTTAAACTCATGGGGCAAATCGATTTGCTCAAATCTGTCATTGCTTTCAAGAAAATACCTTGAATAGGAATCCTTTGCAGAAGTAGTCCCCAGCTGCCGGTAACAGAGGTAGATACCTTCAGTTCTGCGTAGGTATGCGAGAACAGCATATAGTTTCACAAAATTCTATTACCACGACAGCGTTGGCTAATCTAATTACAAAATGAATTTATTACGTGGTCCCAATTCCAGCCTAATTCCCCACTTTCCAAGCCACAGGCAGTAGCCAATCACAATTTAGGCGAAGGCAATGCCTGTCATAGTTCAGCTCTAAAAACTAGCGACAAAAGGAATTGTATCAAACCATTTCAGTTGAGCCTTACGATTCGCTTACTTCAACAAATAATGGTATGCAGATGTAAACTACTTTATACTAAGAAATGGATGCAATCACTCAACACTAGATCAGGGTGTAGGATTCGGGTATCTTTCGTGAACAGCATCTATTTCTGACAAAACCTCTTCACTCAGATCCACATGGGCTGCATCAAGGACTTCGCGCAACTGCCACAATTTTGTGGCACCAATCACTACACTTATCACCAGTGGACGCTTCAGCACAAAACCTGCATCCCAACAGTAGTGAAAATGATATTTCCAGATGAACAATTCATTCATCTACTGAAACCCTTCAGAACCATAAAGCAACCGCAACTGATTGGTAAAGCCCTAAACATCACATAGATGGAAGGCGATAGTTCGAAGAACCAGCTCATGCCAAAACTAAGGTATTAGTCTAAGCTTACCAATAGCTAATGCGACAGGGCTCAAATTGTGGCGTTGTGCAATCCCCACATAGGCCTGAGAAAAATAAACAAGCAGTAAAATTAGAAAGTGACTACCTTGCAGGAAAACTCGGACATGTCCTACAAAAACTCAACAGTACCAACAAGAGGAGATAAGCATTTAAAGATCCAAAGGCGTCCCCACGCACACCAGTGATGCTTTCCACTCCAAATCAAACAGATAACAAAACCTAAAAACCTAAATTAAGACTTCATTTGAGGTTGCAATGAACTGATTGAGAGAAAACATCTAAAATAAACCAAGAGTGACTCCTAAAAAGGAAAACTAAAAGAAAGTAGCATATCAAAATCTCACCCGGATGGCAGGCAGGACATTTGGCTTTGCCATGCTATACCGGCACTCAGCTTCTGCATAGCGTCCTGGCAAATAAATTGAAAAGGTAAATCACGTTTAATCTAAGTAAGAGAAAATAAAAGAGAATAAACAATACTTTCAATTATTTCAGAGGTAGACTTCCATGGAGGTCTTAATGAACACGAGAAGGAATTAACCCCCTAAGTTGATAGCTCGCACTTGCACGGTAAAATTAAAACTAAAGGATGCACAGCGGCATAACAAGACTTCACATTAAACAAAGTGAGCATTATTTGAGAGACATGCTCGCACAAATGACAAATGAAATCTATAAAGAGGTTCACATACGCCTGATTGAGTAATCACGAAGTTCGTGAACCTCTTTGAACCCTATCCTAGATGGACATATCCTGGAAAAGCAGATCATTCTGGAAAAATACCTCGGTATTTATTGAGTCGATACAGAGAGGATTCACCGTTACTAGATAAGTATTTTCCAGTAAGCAACCCCATTGCGAGTGGACTATACGCAAGTAAACCTACCCTGGATCCACAATCCAGACACCACTATCTAAGACATGACAGGTTTCTCGCATTCCCTGAAATCGATAGTATAATCATATTTACTAACACAGAGAATCCATCAGATACAACAACCTGGCAGGGAAAGTAGGATAGCCAACAACAATCAAACAGCGACGTGCAGGAAAAGACCTCTGATAATGGCAGCATTCAGCAAGGGTCATGTCGAAGGTACGACACAATAGATTGTATGCATTCTGTTACAACATCCACAGCAGGGCTGTACCCGGTAAGGTAGATGATACTAGAACTGTTAGGGACCTGATCCCGTCCCCAATACTGACGCCTTCATCTGCAGTAACTCATCTATTCATACGGTTGGTTGGACTTATTAGCAAGTAGTGTAAGCATGACTTGCTTACAAGTCAATGAACACTGATCTGCCAATGGAAATACGGTTGTCTACTGTCACTAATAGTGGCCTACAAAATCAAGATTTTTATACGTAGCAATAAAAATTTGACCTCAACAGACTTGGCTCTCGCACCCAAACATCAATTCACAGCTCTATTAAATCACACTTTTACAAAATTAATGTTAAAATGCTTAAAAAGAAGAAAATAGTATCCTCTCCCTTAAGTGCGACTGTCTTCAGCCGACGAAGAGAAGAACTTTGGTAGCATTTCGAAATTACACCAGAAGATATTCAGGTAGATATGTTACAAAAATCAGCATGAAGAAGATTTCACCTGAATGGTGCATATGCGAGGAAGTGAGCTATTTTGTTCAGCCAGACGACAGAATTCCATCAACCCAAACGCCGTTTCGTTACTCACGCCAACATTCCTAATCTGCAACACAATACATTCTTCATGCTTGTGGTTCTTGACTGCACTTCGAGCTTGTGGCATTCCGACTCGAAGTGTACTAAGGTACGAGGTTGATAATATCAGATTACAGGAGCGATGCAAATGCATTGAGCATTCCCCCCAAAGGGTGAAAAAATAACCTTGCCTTCTTTGACAGCAACACTAAGAGCCTGCAATTGCTCTTCAATAGAGACTGCCGAGTAGCTACACGCGCAGTCATAATCTGTATCACCAAACATTGGCACATACCTGCACCAAAAAAACACCCCTTGAAAGTTAATCCAGTTGATTTTTGAGAAGATGGTCAGCAATAAAAGCAACACAATGAGGATCATCTTACGTCACCTGTCTGGCCAATGTAGCTGGTACAGATCGATGTAGTCAGTACCCAACCTCTTCAAACTGTGATTCAGAACAAAGAAAACAAGTAAGCTTTCTACTTGATTGTAGACAGAATGAATCTGTTCGGATTGGATGATTTCAATAATTCATAACTAAAAGACCAAGGACTCCTGGTTCCAAAATGACCAATTTGATTAATCATGTCATGAAAAATACAATTTAGATGAGCCAAATTTTATATCACCAGAATCAATGACGAACATTGCAAGAGTTGATCAAAAAGTAGATAAAATTGGACAAAGGAAAGTCTCCTCAAAAACCATGGACGATTGGACGAACTAAAGCAAAGAATGGGATTACTTGTAATCTAAATCAACAAGTTCTCTCTGGAGTCTAGACGCCTGGAAAAGAATTAACAAGCAAAAAATGGATTCTCTAGAGGTCCATTGAATTCTTACCTGCCATCAATGGCAGCTCTAATGTTGCGCGCATCAAGAGACGAGGGCCCTCCGCGTATCCAAGTCATTTGCCCTGATGGCCCAGTGGCCTGTTAAAATTGAAAATCTTAATCCCCTTCCTTTTCTGTTAAAACCATACAATTCGCAATGAAACAGCACGTTACAGCACGTTACAAATGAACTGTCGCTCACCTTCGTTGCCACCACCACGCGGTCTCGTGGCACTTGCGCCTGCCTGAGCCATCGCCCTATATACTCCTCAGTCCTTCCTTGCGTTTCTGCCCTTTGAGGAACTGGATACCTGGAAATTGTGATCAATTGCGGAGAACTTGCAGAGATAAATGATATGAGAAATGGAGGGCTACTCTAAACCCTGAAGGATCAAGGAGCCCAAGCTAGGTCTCCTGAAAAATTAAGAAGTTTTCAGTTGGTCACATGACGATTTTCCAAATCAAATTTTCTTTGTTTTCTCATCAAATCATGTGATGCTCTTCACTGACTCTAGTGATACAAAATATTGACCTCGTTTGACTTACAGTTTTTACAATATGATCAATCAAATTTTCCATTTTAGAACTCTGAATCTTTGATCCTTTAGGTGTAACGAGACATAAATTGCGTAAGTCACACAACTAATTACAAATGTGAAGTAGACGTTCAGGAGACACATCAAGTTTAGGTCCCTTGTATCCAGCAACCTTTCGAAAATATATGTGAATTTACGCACATTTTCCAAACCTCAGTCTTTCCACCTCTGTTATCGACATACACAATTCAAAGAATTACAAAGTGCGTGTCCAATGAAATTGCAGGATTCTCCAACAACATACTTACATTTCTGCTGCATCAAAGAAGTTAATGCCCCCCTCCCGGGCCATGCTCAGTTGCTGGCAGGCATCCACAAAAGTACTCTGCTCCCCATACATCATTGTTCCTGAAATGGACCGTCACATATCACCGTTACAACAAGTCCCGCATCCTTAAGAACCCCAAAAATCAAACCCCAACGAAGCGCACAGTGATTTCGCCAACCCACCAAGACAGAGTTTGGAAACTTGAGGTCCTGAAGCTAAAGTTGTACATGGCATCGCCATTGCTTCAAGAGAAACCAGTCATGCTCGAGGACAGTTCACATACTGGTGCTGTTGAGTTCCTTATCAATTAGTTCTAATAGAGGAAAAGCCCGTGGGGACGCTTAAACCCTGGATGAAGAGACGAGAGCAACGATGGATGAATTAGGGTTTATGAATGAGTGCTGGCCAGGCACCGACGGCACGGTACTCCTTCGAACATTTCATTCATGGAAGCGCTGAAGGAGGTTGGACTTGTGATTGCGAAGGTTTTCTTCGTCGATTTGCGTCGGAATTTTGCTACAGCGATGGTTTTTCAGAAACCGGGAAATTAATGGTCCTCGGAGGTCTAGAACAAGGATTGTGAATTTTCGTGCATTCGTTGAGGGACGATGGAAGAACCTGCTGCCAAATTTGACACTCTGCTCAATCATCTAAAAGAGTTCTCCAGGTATTTTCGTGGTGTACTCGTTGCTCTGTGTCAGACCAGAGATTTTGAGTTTAAGGAATTAGGGTTTTGCGTCAAATTTGGATTCTGTTATGTAAGCACTGGGGCTGTTGATGATCTTCTTCTAGGTGCTTATGGATTTTCCGGTTAGCAATCGCAGGTACCTCACTGGGTATCCGCGTCAAGAACAAGTTTCTCGTGTTCTTGAGTTCAAATCGGAGCGTCAGTTTGTTGAGCTTCTGCATCAGGGCGAGCCGGTAGCTGTTGCCTTCACACTCAAGTACTTGCTATGCGCTTGCAATCCATTGCCTCTGATTAGCTCTATCTATGTTGTTCGCCCTATTTATTTCGGGTCATTGTGAGATGCATTTCCGTTGGCCCAAATATTCAACAGTCTCTATTTTGCGATCGTCAACAGGCAATTTGTTCTTCAATTCTTTTCAATTTTGAGCTTTCCTCATGTTTTCTCTATCCCTTCAGGATTCAGGGTTTAGGGTTTCAACTTGACATCAGCAATTCGATTTGTTTGCTTTCCAATTCTCTACTTTTAATGAAAAGAGTTTTCGCGTTTATGAGTGCAGATGTCCGTGGACACGGAGATTTGATCGTGTTCTCGAGGATGCTGCAGCTGAATGCTACCCACACATCAAGTTTGTTCGAGTAAGTGGAGACAGTGTGGCTTGAACTGCTCAGTGTTTGTTTCTTTATGCAATAACTGAATAATCACGATTTCACTTTCACCAAAGCTTTTAGGACAATGGTTTGGATAAACCTCTATTGGACCAAGAAGGCCAAATTGGGCTCCCTGTGTTCTGTAGCACTTTTGAGTAGGTCACGGGGAGCCTTCCTTTTGTCATATTTTAGTTAGTTTGCGACAAACGTGTGCTACGTTCCTCAATTATTCTGGTGATATAGAATTTGACCCCATTTGAGTTATACACTTTTTCACAATATTATGAGTCAATTTGTTCATTTTAAAACCACAAATTCTTGGTCCTGAAGGGGTTAGTATTCGTTGTTCTCTTGCAGGTGGAATGCCCGAAGTATCCAGGGTTTTGTATTGCAAGACAACGAAAGGACTATCCATTTGTTGAGATCTTTCACAGCCCTCAACCGGTTTTTAGCTACCCTCTCTTGCACTTCGTGGCTACAAATCTTCATCTTCAATTATCACATTTTCTGTTACAACGAGGGCTCTTGATTTAGAGATTTAGTGAGATGGAATCCGCGTGATATTTATTGTGGCCCTTTTTCATTTGCGGCAGTACGATTCTGAAGAGTTTTCTTTTGCAGTCTCAAACTCAAACTCAGGAGGGTGTAAAGGACCGTTCTATTTCGCGTTACAGTGTCAATGTTACTCCGGTTAGTTCTTCTCAATTTTTCAACGTCCCGACTTGCATTTTGACTTCAAGGCAAACACAATTTATCTATTATATCCCTGACAAAATAGGACGTCCACTTTCGAGCTAGTAGTCGATTGTTGCAATTGTCTAAAAATATCTCTTGTGCGAGAATGTAGCGCATGATTTTTTTTCTTCTATTGGTGCAGTTATTACTTTTCTGAAGCTTCCTAGATGGGTTTTCTCAACTCGTATAGATATAGAAGCGGTCACTGTGGTCACTTAGAGTTTAGTTGGATTTTGAGTTTACTTGAATCAACCTTAACAACCTAACAATTTTCTCATTGATCGTTACGTAAAGTAAATTTCGTACTTTTCCCAACATTTAACAGCAGTCAATTTGTTGTATGTAAACCAGTATGCGCTGTCAATGACGAGTGGTTTTCTGACGGTTTTCTGTTCACAGTACAATTACGATATGAGTGCATATGGCTTCCGTGAATTTTTCAAGCGTCATAAGACAGCGTTTCAAGCGCAAGACCTGTAGTCACGCATGAAGTTTGGATATGCCAGAGAGTATGCACTGGAAGGGTTGTTCTGCACATTGCTCATTCAATTCTGCTCAGTTTTATGAGCCAACTTTAGCACCTGTTTGAAGTCTTATTCAATGCCATACTCTGTGTGTCGTGTTCTAGAATCTAGAGCTGACCCCAACCTAGGAATGTTATCCATTATGAACGCGAACTCAAGGTGTTCATTGTCACTGGAGTATATCGATTGAATCATGGAATATCCTATCTAGTTGTTGAGATTGCTACTGTTTACCTTTGTAGAGTGATTGGAAAATAGAGTGATAGGAGAAGCTTCACCCGAGTATTTTTCAATTGAGTTCAATCGATTGCAGTTCCTTTTGTCAAAAAAGTTCATAAATAAAAGGTGTCAAAACTAAGCATGTACTTGATCACAATGCGACCTGTGTTAATCGCAGCACTGTGAAGTGTGAATCACTTCCAGGATGTGTCGTGCCACAAAATACTTGATAGTCCTTCCAACTGTGAGGACCCGATACCACAGTACTAAACTCTTTTACAGTACTCATAGTAATCTCACTTCAATTAAATTTTTTAGTACTGAGGGCAATTTCACTAGGACATTTCGTGAAAAATGTTGTGGACTGAAACTGGTCTGTTAACAATTGTTTCTCCAGGTGGATGAGAGAAATACATTATGTAAATGAACTAGGGGACTGTTTTTCTCATATGCTAACAAAACCGTCTCCATGACTAGTCTGCTCATAGTCCGCTGTATTATATCTTTAACAACTGTGAACGTAGTCTGAAAGCCAGCATTAACATAATTTATTATCAAAGTTAAAGGGCCTCTCTTTGACACAACGGCAGTTCCACCGATTTCTGAAGAACTCTAGCGAACTCCGTGAACACGAAGTTCCATAATATGATTGTCGACCGTT
Source organism: Pseudoscleropodium purum (assembly GCA_963969395.1). NCBI lineage: Eukaryota > Viridiplantae > Streptophyta > Bryopsida > Hypnales > Brachytheciaceae > Pseudoscleropodium > Pseudoscleropodium purum. Next base: position 26,020,792 of record OZ017795.1, read on the forward strand.
CTCTCTTAGACCTAACTACAATACCACGTTGTTGTCTTCTTTTGACAAATAATGAGGAGCAACACTTTCTTGGACCATTTTATATAGGAAACTCTACAATCATATGCTATATTCATAACCGAATTCCTGAGGTCTGACTAGGGTATGATTAGCAACAGTTGGCGTCGTTACGCAGCTGTGTAGATGGCATTTCTCAAGAACTTCTCAGTCGATACAAATCGAAAAGTCATGACAGCTGGAGTCATCTACAAACAACTAACCATAACACAAGCATCAGAAGCAGCGCAGAGAGTGTAAGAAATCCATGTACCTAACCGCCCTTGAAAGCACAGTCACACTCATTCATGCCGGGTTCAAATTTACACAGATTCAATTAAGCAGCATATTAGATAGAATACGAATATTGCAAGTACTGTAACTACAGATTGAAGCTTGCACAGTCAATTACTCAACTCCACCTGCAATATGCATTTATATTAAATAAATGTTTCATGGTTGCAATGTACACCTGCATTGTGACGCTCTGCATGAATCGATATCCATATGCTTAGTCCATCCTCGCATTCACCTCTTTCTCTGCTACAAAACTCATTTGAAACATGAAGAATTAATACTCCTTGCAGCGGCCTGCATCACCGTTCAACTTAAAGTCATTCCAAATTAAAAGCTCATCACGGCAGATTCGTAGCAAATTCACATAACGAATTACGCTGCTAATGCGTACAAACTTTTATCCGTTCAAAACGGTTATCTGTAAAAGTAATAAACATTTAATTTCATGCATCAGGACTTGCAAGTAAGAGTTCTGCCTCGACCCTTTAATTCGAACCCAATGTTGAAATTGATGGATACGATACTAGTCTATCTGCAGCAAAAACCACAGCCGAAGGCAGCTCCTCTCTTCTCACTTCAAGCCCAAACTTAAGATAAACTGAGAGATTTAATATCTGCATCGTCTTGACTTCATCAAAAATATTGAATACGAACCGAATAATTTCAATTCGATCAGTCTCGTGCCCAGCAGCTGGCCATAAATCAAAGCTTCTATAAGATTCTGCACAGCTTAAAGGCAAGCAAACCTGGAACTAAAGTTAAGTAAGAAATCAATTCTTTGGTTGACTTCATCGTGAGTGTTTTTTTAAACCATATCACCTAGTCGCGTCTGTCAACGTTCTTGAAGCGTAATGATGATTTTGGTTTCTGTGAGTGATTTGTAGGGGACTCGTGAATGCAACATGAATGTAAACCAGCTGAGTACAAATATAATGCGAGGAATTTCTAAACTTCTATTTATATTCGACATTACTGTTATGGCTGCAGCGTCACGCATGTTGGCTATATCACAAATTTGTGGCCGGCTTCATCTCAACTAACAACAGAGTAGGGGCCGACATGCTTAGCCCGAAATTTCCCTTTCTTCGTTGCTTGTCCTTCCGATAAACTGCGATGTCACCAACTACAAATTTCGGGTGATATTTTACTCACTTGTTGTGCCCCCTACTGTTGGCACTCCTGTGCTTTGTAGATGCTCTCCTTTACTGCTTCTTGTAGCAGCGCTCTATGGGCAAGGAACTTGTCTACATACTCATTGAGATCCGAGAGCATCTATATAGTCAATCCTTCAATCACATATGCAAAATGGCGAAAGTGAGTTGTGGCTTCCAGCCATACATTTAAGAGAAATCTGCGGCCTCTGTTTTGACTTTCAGCAATAGTACAAATATAAGAAATTAAATTAAATATTTTAAATATTTTAAAAAGTACTAATTTTCCATGTCACCTCACGTTTTTTAGAATTTCACCCTTGCTTTTAAAAATAACAAACATCATGAAGACGTACAAGTAGGCTACCTCTCAAGTCGTCCTCATGCCATGCCAGGTTATTTATGGCTTAATAATTAGTTGACCTCTTTCTTTGCAACCGATGAGTCACTTCAGCTCCCTTCTCCTCAGTTCTCAACGGCGTTGCTTTTGCTTCGATCAATGATCGACATGCACAACATGTCGTTTTCCATTTGAACGTACATTTCCTTCGGATTGGGAGGCTATTGTTGATCGCGCTGTGACTTATGACAGGAGCCTGTAGTTGTTGACATTGTTTGTAGCATTTGCAGTTGCAATTTTCAGCTGCTACATAGATTAGCATGAGTTTTTCTGGTTCTTGGACTGAACTGGATTGTACATGTACAGTATATTTAATTTTGGAGCTGGTGCGGAGAGCGCCATTTCTAGATTGGCAAAGGTGAGGCTTCTGCCGATTGTGCAATAATGTCTGTGTGTGAAGTTCTTTTTTTCAGATTCTAGCTTGTGGTTTAGTGAGTATTTGCCATTAGCAGGGAGTCGACAATAAGTCTGCTGGAGATTTTTTGTGAGTCTTTGAATAGGGGTGATCTAACACTTCAATGGTGGAAGTGGAAGTCTATCTTGTTGAAGCTGGAGAATGGCACCTGAATTGTGTAGCATCAATGTGTGGTGTTGATCTGAGGAAATTTGTGGTTTGCGAAGGTGAGCTTGTCTTGAGAGATATCTTGTACAGTACAATACAGCACGCATGGAGGCGATCAGTAATGTGTGTTGCAGGACAGCTCGTACTGTACAGTACAGGTAACTAGCTGAGACCTAATATAGGATGTTTGCCTTGAGTATACTTGAATGTTTTTAGGTTCGCCTATATCTTTGAATGTTGTTAGGTTAATCGTTCTCGACTGCTTCTAAATCCATGAAGAACATACCAAAAGTATGTAGACGGGGTTCTAACTTCCACAAATGGCGTCAATGGCACTGCAATCACTGGCGGTGGGCAAGCTCTCCCCACCTCTGTCAAATGTGACTCATCGGAAGCAGAGTTCCAACACAATACTCCGTTCTTAGTAAGATCCAAGCCTGACAGGCAGACAATCACACACATGGTTTGATAGCTTCTGTAACGTTGCAGTAGAGCTGCACCGTTGACTTTGTTTTCCACATCTTTGAATAGTTGGGGTGGTTTTAGGAGAAATAGTTAGTGGTGGGAATACGTTTTCGAAACTGAGTCTGGATTTTGGGGCTTATCAGATACGGGGACAACGACAACTCTGTAATGGAAACCTGAAGTTTGAGCCTCTGCGAGCCAGGCGCACCGGCTGGGTCCTTGCAAGAGCCGAAGTCCAGGATGAGCAGAAAACCTCAGTCACTGGTGAATAATCTGCTCTGCCAACTGGTGCCTAAAGTCTAGGTAAGCAAGGTGCAAAAAAAATTATTTTCAGACACAAATATCTTGCAATCCCCGCAGTTAAAGTTTTTGAATTTTCTTTCACAAATTTTTTTACCAATTTAGTGTATGATTCAAATGTTAAATATGCAAAAAAAAAATTCTAAACTTTTTTGCAATTTGGAGTGGAATTTGATGAAAAAAAAGATCTTGAGACTTTAAGGTTTAAGACTATGTTTCCAATACGTAGAAATTTGCATTTGAAAATATAAATGTCACTCATTTTTTCCCATTTTTTTTGCAATTTTTGGCATTCATTTGCACATTTCATCCATTTACATCCATTTTTGTCCAATCTAATTTATATTTCTTTCTATTACCAAAGAAAACAATTCATCTCAGCATTCTTCAATTAAAAATTAGCTTAGAAAAAACTATTGAATGACTTTTATTCAAGGAAACTGTGAAATTGGTTTTCAAGCTTCAAATATGTACCTCTCTACAACAAATGCTTATTTTTCCTTCCTAAAAAAAATGACTTCATTTGAATTTCCAAAGCTTTGTAAGCATATTAAAATCTCAATGTAGAATTTCAAGTAAAATGAGTGTAATATGAGTCCATTTTTTTGGAATTGAATCTTTTTGAGCCAAACAACTATAATGCAGTAACTTTCAATAATGCCAAAAGTATAGAATTTTGAAGAGTAGGTAGTTCTTGCAATAATCAACTCACATCTTTACAACATGATGTGCAATATGCCTAAATTGAGCATTTGTCTAAATTTGTGGTGGTCACTTCATAATATGCTCATATTAGTCAATTTATATCACTAGGAATTACCACAACACCAAGGCTATCAAGAACATAACCACTTCCTACATAAAAAACAATTACTCTACCCTTTTCACTAGCAAATGGCTCACCCTTTTCATCACCAAAAGGACCATAACTTTTGATATTGGTATAGATGGTCAATGATGCTACAACAACAATGCGAACTATATGAGACCCTAGAATAGCAATAGGTGTTTTGGACACAAATCCATTGATATGCGTGATGAACTCACAAGGCTCAAATACTATGTGGAATCACAACAATGATATTTTAGATCCTAATTAGATATTCATATTTCACGAGCAACTATAATACTATTGTATAAGAAGGTGCACATAAAAAAAAGACTTCTTTTAAAAAAAATTGATTCTAGCTAATTTAAGATACGGTACATAGAAATCATGAGAAACAATATATAACTTACCACTATATATTGGCTTCTATAGACATTTTTGTCACTTAATTTCCTCCCAAAGTTTCTCTTATCAAATTTATAATCCATCTCCATTGAACCAAGTATTCTTGGGGATTTGTATGTCAACTTCATTTGAGTGATAGAGGTGCCCACATAAAGAACATCACCATCACCATCACCTCCCCAAGGTCCTTGAAGTTGTTCGTATGATAAATGCACCACAATCCCAACGTACCAGAGTATCTCTCTCAAATACCTCTGAGTTGATACGTACCCACAAATTCATGCATTCATTCACAAACTAGCACATCATATCCCACCTATGCAATAGAATATGCAATAGAATATGCATAGGCCTTATGCAATGTAATATCTAGTCAGCTTGCTTTCATTCATAATAATGAACACACATACTAAAAATTCCTTGAAATAAAGCAACTCCTTGGTTTTTGTTTGAATTATCAAGATCATACTCCACACCAATACATGTTCAGATTAGTATAACATGGCTTACCTGTGCCCCTCCCAGTGGTCCAAGTCTTCCTTCCAGTGGTCCAAGTCCCCATCCAAGTGGTGCAAGTTCCCATCCAAGTGGACGAATATCTTGTACTTCCGACTTTCCCTAATCACCTACGAAACATATACATGGGCAAACAATTAAACAAATCCTAGAAATTAGAAATTGTGCTAATACTTTAGAAGTTGTTGCCACATTATGCTATATTAACATGTCAAACTTGTAAATAATAAGTGCCATGTATCAGCAAAAGCTCACCTCTTAGAAGTAGTCCTTTGATGTACCTCAGTTCTTTGCAAATTTCAGGAAATAATGGCGGCTCTTGAGAAATTGGACGCCAACATCTTGTAATCAGAGCAGCCAACTCCAGAGGACAGTCCATTGGAAGGTTTGGTCTCAATGTGCCTGCCTTCACTTGCTCCTTTATTTGTGTGATGGATAGACCATCATGATCATAGTAAGGATCCTCCCCAATCAAAATCTCAACGCAGATAATGGCAAAAGAACAGATATCAGCTATTCTGGGATTGAACTTGGAGTACTTCTTTGGGTCATCTCCTTGGATGACCTCCGGCGCCATCCATTTGTTGGTACCTGTGTTATAAGTCTAGTTTGAATATGTCTGAGTGAGGTTTCTGGTTTTAGTCAGACCCAAATCAGCAATCTTCACTGAACTCATTCTGCTTGAAGAGTCAAGGTTGACAAGCACATTTGCAGGTTTGAGATGGCAATGCACCATACACTTACTGTGAATATACTTTACACCTTCTCCAATTTAGAGCATCAAGGCAACAGCTTGTACATCTGAAAAAGGATGCGTAGGTGTGCGATTGTAGCTTTTTTTGTAGTCCTTGAAAACAGTTTTTAGGTCCTCGCTCATTTCTTCCATGATGAGGTAGCATTTTGTATTCTTCATAGAGTAGCACAGGAGGCGTATTATACGAGGATGGCACCCCAATTTCTGTAAAGCAGTCATTTCTTGATCAAATGCTTCTGTTTTGAACATGTCAAAAATCTTCATTGCATACTTTCCACCCACAAGATTCGTTTTAATCACCTCCACAGACATACCTTTACCTATTTCCTTGCTGCTGAGATGAAGATATTGAGGTTTCAGAAGTAATATATCAAAGTATGAGCTCAAGCCAGTTGAATCGTCAGTGACTGATGACGTATTCAAAAGATCTACCTCCTTGGATTGCATTTTCAGCTTAAAGAACATTAGTGCAGAACACAGGTTTTAATGACATTTAAAATGACATTTGGATGTCATTTAAAATGTCATTTTTTTTATATCATTTCAACATACTTGTAGTGTACATTTTAGTTCTTCAAAATCTATCAAACAAGTAGATTTTATTTTTCAAAATCTTCAAAAGATGTAGATTCTACTTTTAAAAATCTTCCAAAATTATAGATTTTACTTTCCTAAATCTTTAAAAATGTAGATTTTACTTTCTAAACATCTATGTTATTTAGATAAATGTACCTTTCTTCACTATGTTTTCCAGAAGAAATTTCAATGTCCACAAATGTCCTACTCGAATTATATATTTCTATTACTTGTCTTCCCCATGACAATTGTTATGGGATAATGTTTTCTTCTAAAATCTACCAAATTTGTTGCACAAAATGACATTAACCTCATTTTTGATTGAAACGAACATACTAGGATTAATAATTCTTCTTAAATCTACTAAATTTTCAATAGCATGGTTGAAATGACATTTTTTTGAGAAATGTAATTTCAACATGTCATTTCAACCACCCTTCTGCACTAGTGTCTTCTAGATAGATAGAGCCCAATAGATTTATAATATTTGCACGCTTGTTTTCTCACAAAGTTGAGAGCGGAATGGCTGAACCTAGCTAGATCTACCTTTCATAGTCCATATCTACTGTACATCATTCATGCTTACATTTACCCAAACTTACCTATGATTCATGATCTACCGTACCAACAAAATAGATTGCAAAGATCCAATTGTACATAGACCTATCTCGAAATGCAAGGAGTGTACCGTGCAATGTTATACATGTAAGTGAGGTGAACAAATACTCATGTTTAGATTGAGTCCGTAGAACTAACGGCGTCCTGATGATGACCTGTTTCCAACAGAGTTTCGCCTAGAGTTTCGTAGGAAAAAGGCAAGCTATGGGCCTTGATGATCAATCACTCAAGAATCTGCTCCAAGTGGAACAATAGTTAATCAAAAGCTATGCACGCAGCTCGTAACCCAAGCTGCTTGACAAATCTTCGTACGTAGTGCTTGCACCTCCTCTAGCTACCGTTGTGCTTGCAATTGCCATTCAGGACCCCAAAGCAACAATCAAACCCAAGATTGCAATAAGGTGTGTGACCCTAATGACCGATGCCCCACTTTATATTAGCTTCCTCCAGATGTAATGCTCGAGTTGCATAGTATTGCCAATTGCAATTCACCTAAGTCAATTCTTCCAAAGCACTCCTGTCAGTACTTGCAACTTGACTTCGAATATATAAAATCAAATGGATAGATTCTCCCACTTCGATCTAAGTGGTGTCAGAGCATCTGCTTAACCTCCATTTGACCATGGCATCAATAAGTGGCTAGGCACTCGTTAATTGTGCCAGTGCACTCGAGACTTGATGCTTTGCATGATTCATCTTTTAAAGTCTTAGCTAAAGTTCTTCTGTTTCTTTTGAGTTCTCTCACTTTTCACGAGCGTCCATGTCTTCCACTGAGGTCATGGTCAAAGTTGACAAAGTTAGCGTGAGTGTAAGAATGCACCCTATAAACCTTAAATAAAAGAATATTTTTATTTTTTTAAAAGGCCCTCCATTGTTGAACAAATTTAGAAGTGATGAGAAGAAACATCACAATTGGTACCATAAAAGAGAGTTGGTGTAGAACCATTTTTCTCTAGATATACATGACCAACCTAGAGTGGCATTGGTAAGGCTATTGAAAAGGCCTAGGGGTGATGATGTCATAACACAATATAATGTAAATATAACTATAGGATATCTTAACACCTAAAGATTTTTTAGTATGTTTTCACCAAAAATACTCCAAAATTTTCATTTCTAGTACAAGTACCAAATTTTAGAAAAAAAAATTTGGACATAGGTAATTGTAAAATCTTGTCATATGTTGATTTGAGAAGATGTGGAAAAAATTTCAAAATTTTAAGCCTTAGAAATTGCAAGATATTTAGAATGAATTGACAGAAAAAAATTTTAAGGCCTTCGGAAAAATTAGACAACTACACTTAACTAGGTATAAAAAAATGTCCAACATGGTGGTGCTTCTTTGGATCAATTCTTTAAGGCAAGTTGGCTACATGATTGAAAATTTTTGTATCATTTAGAATTATACAACATATAGAAAAAAATAGTAAGTAGAAATAAGTAAAGAATGATTCAAAAGACTAAATTACTAAGACTTTAGCTATGGAATTGAAAATTTTCAATTCCAATAGTTTTAATGTTGTAATAAACAAGCTACATCCAATATTTACTTTTCAAAAATATAAAAAATTGAATTAAATAAAAAAGACTTCAAAATTCATCTTAGAGTAGAAATTCTATAACTACTTATGTACAAACTAAAACACCTCATAACTTTCATCATGTTATTCAAAATGGAATGATTCAAAGTTTTCCATGTCTATACAAATCTTAGAAACAATTTAAAATTGTTAATTTTGAAAAAAGTGACTTTTAAAGAGAATTTTTGAATCTGAGTTGCATGTAGTATATTAAAATTATATATCATACAATAACTTTTTAACCATTTAGTCAAAAGTTATGAAAATTGTTGGACCTTAAAGCTACTCTTTGGACAAATGTTGTGTGAAAATTTCAAAGAACAAAAATAATAAATTTGTTTGTAGTGAACTGCCTCAAATCACTATGTTGTCAAATAATGTTGTTTAGTTTTTTATGGATTAATCTTATTGCATGCTATATTAAAATTTCCATAGTTGAATGAATAGTGGTCCTAGTGTCCTACAAGCACTTTAAGAGTCAAAACTTGGATTTTCACATAGTTCTTGATTTTAAATGTTTTTAAATTCAACTCAGAAAATATGAATCTAATAATCCATTTTTAATTCCAATTGAATTCTTTTCAAAAATTTTGAAATTATAATTTCTTGTAACACTTTAAAATTAGCATCTTGGAAGCTTAAAATATATGAATTTTGAACTCTTTCTATTGGATTTCTCTTGGTGTAACTTTAAGGATTATATCAATTACACTATGATGTTAGTCAATATGATTTCTATTTTTTTTCAAATACTTATACTATTTTAAGCACTTTTGTAATTGCTATGATTTTTACTAAGAATTTTTAATTAAATGATATAAAATTTCATTTAATATTTTTCATTATAAAAAAATGAGATTAAATTTTTTATATGTATGTGAATAGTATCAAATCTTTGCAATGTGTGATTTAATGTAGAAATGTAATAAAATTTCACCAAGCTAGAAAATGAAATGTCCTTTAGAGGTTGAAATTTCCATAGCTAACTTGGGAACAATTGCATGTCTCATGTGTTGGATGCAAGGTTGAGCACTAGGATAGAGACCGCAAAGCGTTTGTTGTTCAAACTACGATAAATTCATGTTTTAAAACATGGTATGAATTAACCCAACTAGACATCCTTGATATAGAACTCTATTGGCACAAGCTCCTATATACATATGTATACATACCTGTTGAAAACTATTTTAACAACTTGCCACTAACTAATTTGTGCAAAGAGACTAACCAACTTGTTATGCCGTTATGACTAATGCTAAATCAATTGAACCTTGTCAATATAAGGGGCATTTAAGCAACCCAATCAACTATATCTACAACACATGAAGCCTCAATACAATTAGTAGTCGAGTGCAAGTATTTTGTCACAAGTTAAATTGCCAAGTATGACCAAAGGAGCCATGAAGCAAGAAAAAACAACTTGTTGCCAAAATTGTGTTTAAATTTTTTTCATGATCATGATCTTATATTCAACAAAATAATAAGACAAGAAAACACAAAGTTCTTTAGAAAATTTTCCTCCAATACTTTAGAACAAGGGCTACAGCTATAGTAATGGCTCTATAGCGGTTATCATCAAAACAATAAGCTAACAACCTCTTTGGTTCAAATGCATTTCAAATGTTGCCTTTTATGGCCTTCTAATATTATAATAATACTATAGCACCTAACACTATATAGTGGAGCACTATGTAGGATAAATATGAATGGATACTCTCTATTATTGGCTTAGATTTCTTTGGTATACCAAAAAATGTAAAATATTTAACATTAGGCAGACAAGCAAAATTTTGGGTGAGATGGATGTCTTTTGTTTCTTTGACAAAGAAATGGGATAGGAAGTGCTCACCTACTCTTTTTTTTAGCAATGGTGATATGACATTAAAGAAAATCTGAACTGGCCATAAGGATGCTAAAAAGTGCCAAAAAGGACTTCAAGACTACACTTATTTTTACCTTACATGAACTTTTTTCCTATTGTTGCTCATTGTTGGTACATTGTCAAAACATTGATACACAAATATTAGTCTTTAAATGGAGCAATCTCTTCTTTCTTGTTGTCATTTGTATCTACATTAAACAACTACAAAGTCATAGTTACACAAATGTTCAATTGGAAGATGAAGATGAGCCCTTATAAGGTCATTCAGAGAACCTACGATGTCTCTTCAAATTCTACATGGGACAAAGGTTGCTGCAATCCATGTTGTCCGTGACACGCGGTATACAACATTAGCGTCTATTCAATGTCCCTAATATGGTACATAAGAGGAACTCACTAAAGTTACAAGACTTTTATGGTGGCTAGAACTATTAGAGTTGCCAAGAGAAGACTTTGCAAGTCATATTTTGTGTATACAAAGTCAAAATTTGCATCAGACATTGGTGGTGATAAAAATATTTGTGCAGCATGTCCACGTTGACATTTTATCTGTCCTTGAATATCGTGCCATGTATGGAAAACAACATCAAGTCCAAGTTTGCAATGTCTGATGCAACGAATAGTGTCAATAGAAGCATATAACGTTGTACCCAAATGTCTTGTACAACACGACTGCATCCAATTGTATGTTTGACAATATGTTTGGACGTCTCTCGTAATGTCTAGGAGGACATTCCAACATCTCCATGACGTTTGAAACATCATCAAAGGTCTTAATTAATGTCATGGATTTCTACAAGCAATAGTTGAAGCTGTAATCCCTCCATGCTAACGTGTCCTGCCAACTCAACATTATTCACGTCCACTTTAGCCAATTAAAATTGAAAATGTCAACTTTCTTGCCACGTCAGCATTTTTTCACTAAATCTTGCCCTTCTAGCTACCTGCTACTTTTTTTTCAACCTTGGATAGGTATTTACCATAGTCCATAGTAATTTCTACCAAATTACCATCAGTAAAAATGGGTGAACAATGCTGACATGGCAATTGGTGCTTTCCCGGATATTGGTGTGGACAAGCGCATGTCCACTATGGTGTCATTAGAAATTGTATTAGAAGTGCCTACACCCCCTTTATTTCACTGCCATTTCCCAATGCCAAGGCAGACATTCACAAAAATCAATGTTTTTTTCCAATGCCGAAGTTGACATAGGGACATCCACATAGACAAGTGACGTTGCGCTCTAGACATTCAGTGTTTTGCTATGGACACTAGAAAAAACGTTGTTTTCTTATAGTGCAAGGAGAAAAAGTCCAACATTAATAAGAAGAGGAGTCCAGCATTAACAAAGAGGAGTGGTCCAACCTTAACAAGAGAAGGACAAGAGCATAAGAGAAAATATAGGCAAAAGTGAGAGGGGGAGGAGTACCTCCTCAAACCAACTTACACACCACCGGTTGCACCAAGTCCCCCACCAATGAGGTTGTTGTAAACAATGGAGGGAGACTAGAGGTGGAAGGGAGTGAAATAGGAGAGAGAAGATGAATAGGAAATGAGCTACTAGATTAGGTAATACCTAGGAGCAATACAAGGGAGCCATTGCAACTATTAGAGAATAGATTAGTATGACACAAAAGGGGTATGCGTAAGAGAGAAGAAGGGCACCATTAAGGGCCTTTGGGATTGGGAAGCTATAGTGTAAGACTACCATGAATGCAATGGGTGGAATAGTATTAATATAAAAGAACAAGAGGGAAAGAAAGGGGAGGGAAAAGGTAGCTTAGAAGGAAGCAACGGCCTTGTAGGTTAGCATGTGAATTTAGTCCCAACCCCGCAAGACCTAAGCAACCGGCAGCCATGATAAATTACGAGGATGAAGGCATGGACAGGGTCATTCCCAACATTGAGAGTGATGAGGTGCACCATTAACTCAGCCCTTGAAGTTATGCCTTGAATAACAATTAGTCCCCCTTTAGCTCTAAATCACAATTAGCGCAAATAGGATAGTAAAGAAATTGGTAGTTAGAATAAGAATGAGGACCTCGGTAGTGGGATTGAAATCGGCATGTAGGATTAGCAATAGAATCAAGAACAGCATTAAGAGTAAATATCCATAGCGTTAGTATCGAGGTTGGAAAGAAGGTAGGGATCCCCACTTCCGAGTGGCGAAGGTAGTAGGGGTTATCGACCAACCTCTCCTAGGAGGGGTGCATGGGACTGTAAAATCTCACCCAGGGTCACAATCAACCAATAATTGACTGTTAATTGGCAAGTCACATGACCACGTCTCTAGAAATTTCTTTTGCCCATCCATGAAATTAGGAAACATTAGCAAGATTTATTGCTTGGAAGGCACAATGGACCACAGTCTCAAACCCCCCAATAAATTAAAAGTAGATAAAAGCTAAGAACCTAGTCGTATTCGCTTCATTACCGAGGGTGGGTAATCAAGTGCCCACACATGTGTACAATGTTTCTACCATGTATACAACATCTTCTAGAAATGTACAATAGTCTTCAAGGCTTCTTTATATCTAGAAGCCAAAAGCCAAAATTCATTAATTTTGCAATTTGAAGAATTTGATTAGTTAAAATTGAGAAGCTTCTCAAAATTCACTTTATAATATGAAAAGACAATTCCAAGGGGAAGAAAGCAAAGGAAAAGGAAGCAAAAATCATATAGACTAAATATTTCTACCTACATCATATAAAGACTGAAGTGCAAGGATCTACAAACTTTGGATTTTACATTAGACCTACTTGCAAAAGTTGGGACTCACCAAAAATGCCAAAGGTTATGGCTTAAATAGATTGAAAATAATAGAGCCAAAACTTGTATCTTTTTAGGCTTACTATATATGTCTTTTAGATAATTCAATCTCATAGTGATTCCAAATAAGTAAATAGATTTTCAATCCAAGGTGTATTTTCAAAGATAAAAAGCTTTTAAACTCAAATATAAAAAATATATGATTTTATAATCTTATAGAGTATCCTTTAGGTTGAATTTTTTTAAATATATAGAACCATAATGGTTTAAATAATCAAATGAGGCATATTTCAATTTGTGTCTTAAAAAAATTTGAAAAAATTTGGAATGGACATGGTGATAACATTATTGTAATGAAAAAATGATTTATATTATTTTGTGATTTCTTCTTGCTTTATACTATTTTTAAAGGGTGTGACTTCCCCAAAAGGCTAGTCTTTCATGTCAAACAAAAAGACCTTCACAAGACTTTTGGAATTTTGGCCTTTGGCCTATAGGTATAAAGAGGGATTCAACATATTGTGCAATGTTCTTCAACACATGTATGTCATTTCCAACCAAATATAGGGATTTTTCAACCATACAAAATACAACCAAATGCATGAAGTTCCTATATATACAATGCTTCTATGTGCTTTACTTAGATTAGTTAATCCAATAATTGTGATAATACTACACCATTAGAATTGCAAAATCACCTTATTTCTCTAGATTGTAACAAAATGTTAATTGAAGCAATACATTGATTTATATGAAATGGTAAGCACTTCCATGAATGAACAAGTGAGACCAACCAATGCTTGTACCTTCTCCAGTCATTCACTATTTATTATGCTTTGCTTTCAAAAGGAATAAGCGAGCAATCATGTGAGCAACTAGTACTGTAAATGCCTATCTTTTTTCATTACTTAGTTAGTTGTAGCATTAGAAAAAGCAAAAAACTAATTGCAACCATGTAGCATTTAGACGAGGTTTCAAACCTAAAAATTCTAATTTCAACCTTACTCTTTTAATTCAAGATAAGCTCATGAATGTCAAAGGAATCTCAGTCACTGTTGAAGTGCACATGAAGTGTATTTGTGAGTTTATTCACTACCAGCTTCAATGTACACTACAAAGTGCAGAAGTAAACACATAATCATCTATGTGGCTCAAATTGATATTCATTGATGCAATGAGGTAACATATGAGTGTAGCCAATGAAATGGTAAGTGATTGCATGAATAAATAAGTTTGTTGATACAGCTAATGGTTGTGCCTTTCTACTTACTATTCATTGGAATGGAATTTGACAAGGAGATATAACTAATATTTCATTTAAATGGTAGTATTCTACAAATTTAGCACTTTCATGTTTAAATTAGACCTTGCAGTTTGAAATCTATACTTGTCCAAAAAATGAATAGAAAAATGACATATGACATTAGAAGAAATTTGGAGCTTCCAAGGGCCACTCTAGAGTGACAAACCATCCTATTAAAACAAAGGTAGGTCTCCTATGAAATTTGTCTAAAGTGCAAAGTCAAATGCTTTGAATTTCACGAAACTCATCAAGAAAAATAAGACTATCACGAAAATCATCAACTTCATCTAACTTTTACAATACAAAAAATCTTTACTATATAAGGTTTTGAATTAGAACTTAAAATCAAATTGTCCAATCAAGTCTAATTAAACCAATTTAAGTGACTTTGGAAGCTAGTTGCTTCGGAAGGCAATTAACTTCAATAGCCACTTCCTTTAATTTGTGAGTTTGAAGATGAAAAAAGGAATTTCTTTATACGAGTAGTATAGTAGTAAGTAAAACAATCCATGTAGAATATGTACATTAGGATTTATTGATAAGAACTCAAGTGCTTATAGTTAAGTCAAATGTAGGAATTGTTTTCAAAGTCAAATTTCAATTCTCATTTAGGCATAGTAGAATAATTTTTGTCAAAAAAATTTGAGCTAAATTAATGTGGGTAATAAAATTAAATTTCATCTCCAAAAATCCAATTGAAATTTGAGACTCTATATAATGTTATGAACAAAATTCAAAGAGTGTGTTTAAAAATGTCCACAAAAATGTCCCTTCCAACCCCTCTTTGAAATTTGGCCTTAACTTTTAATGGGAGTTTCAAAATTCAAATGGATTTTTGGATATGAAACTTAACTTGATTATCCACATTAACTTAGTTCAAAGTTTTAAAAAAAAATTTATTCTATTTTACCTAAGTGAGGTTTGAAATTTGACTTTGAACACAATTCCTACATTATTTTGACAATGAGTGCTCTATCTTCAAATTATCCCATATCTTTTTAGGGTTCATGATAGACAATTTATTTCTCTACAAAAACAACATCATCACCCTTCATCCTCACTAAATGTTCATAAATTAGTCTACCTCATTACCATTAAAAAAAAATCTAGATGGTAGTCCACTAGATTGTTCTAGGGCATTTGCATTTCTTTCCTCAATTTTGGATTGAAAGGAAGTTGCTTCCGAGTAGAATGTATTTAATAATCAAGGTGAAGGTGTATTAAAGTACCGTAATACTAAATATTAAACACTTTCTATTCAAATTTGGAGCTACTAGCAAACATTTGACATCAAGACTTACAATGGATGGAGATAGGAAAAAAATCATTTGATAAGCAAAAAAAAATAGCTTGTAGGGCCCTCGAAGGGCTGTGGAGCAACCTTCTTGAGGCCTTGTATTTTCTCTAATGGAATACCCAAATCTCTTATGCATGCAAGCAACCATAAAGACATACTTATTCAATGTGAGTGGATGCATTTCTCATTTTACTTTTTTTTTTTCCCTAACATATTCCAATCCACAACTTGATTGTGCTTGAAGTAGTTTAAAATGATGCCCTAGTAGGACAAATTTCTTATCAAGTCTTGAACAAGAATGCCCTCTTTTGTTGATAATAATCTTTTCCAATACCATCACCAATTGAACATTTTCCTTTGCTTTCTCAACACAAAGTAAAATGAAATAAAAAATACCTTGTAGAACATCTAAGCATTTTTCCAAATAATCTTCTCCAACATTGGCATCTCCATTATTAAGCTAAACAATTATGCTACTCTCTCTCAATCCTCTATTAATCAAACAAACATAAAAAAAACATGCAATTTTTTAGCACAAAATTCTTAGACATTCAATAGTAATTATTGCAAGTCACTCACTCATTGAATTGTTTCCACTATAATATTGTTCTCCGAATGCTCATACACATTAATGGTACCATCTAATCAGTCTGCTTGCAATCAACTACGTTTTCCGCCATGTATAGAAATATTAATTGATATTACAATCACCAAGTGCTTCACCTTATAAGTCTACACAAATAAATCTAATTAATATTGTGGAGAAAAGAGACTTGAAGATGAGCAAATAAGATATCATTTACAACAATCTAATGAAGAGTTTTTGTAGTAATCACTATTCCAAAATGTGATCATAGCCACAAAATTTTACAATTGTAGAAAATCAAACATCCATTCAAGTAAAATCTAGAGAACAAAGATTATAATTGTAACCATTACAAGTTCTAGCCAATGAGTAAAAAGATCTAGATTAATACCTAGGATAAGCTTGACTTGCTTAATGAATTATACTAGTTTAAACAAGATTTATATGCCATTGAAGTTTGATGTTTGTTTAGCTAAAGAAATTTGTTGAGATGCATTGGTAATTTTATAAAAAATTTTACCATCATTACTAGATTTACTCTCTAATTCCCTGATGTTGACAAGTAACTACCAATATATTATATTAGTATATAATTCCAATTGATTTTACCACAAGTTTTGATCAATTTCACTATATTGTGGATATTAATATGTTGAGTTTGAAATTCCAATAGAGATTTGACTATTATTTGTTCCCAAAAAGATAAGCTTTAAAGAGATTTGAAGACACACATGGCAAATTTTGTTAGAATGGCGGTATTCCATATGCCATTTTCACACCTTGACATCTAGGATAAGTGTATATTGCTAAAATCTAGGTCACTTTTAGATTTCAGAAATCTATGACTAACATAGATATTAGACTATGCAACTTGAAAAATATAGGATTTATATAGATTCCAAATATCTAGGAGGCATGTAGATTTCAAAAATCTAGTACTAATGTAGATTCTAGTACAAAAAAATGGTTCAGACCATGTAGTCGAAACTACTAAAAGTGCCAAATTAACAGAATACTACCATTTTAATGAAATTCACCATATACCAAAAGCTAAAGATTTGTTCAACCTATAGAGCAGTTATAAGAATTTCTTTTTTTGGGCACTTCTATTACATCAAGACATAATAATAAGAGGTTTTAGAAATAGAAATGACTATTGTATACAGCCCAATAATCAAACTACAAAGCCACTAATTATTCTAGAACATATAGAAATGTAGTTAGAAACGAATCCATTTGCAATAAAAAATGCATTGCCTATTTAACAATAATACTTCAAATTTGATAAATTTACATTTTTATAAAGCTTTAAATGGAGGATTGAAGTTATATTTTATTTGTTTGATAGCTATGTTTCCAATATATAGAAATTTGCATTGAAAATATAAATGTAACACATTCTTTATCAAAAATATTTTGCCATTTTTGGCATTCCCTTTGCACATTTGATTTATTTTTGTCCACTCTAATTTATAGTTTTTCACCATCCAAAAAAGACAAATCATCTTATTAGCATTGTTCAATTCAAAGTTTGCTTCAATAATAATTATTCAATAATTTTTATTCAAAGAAATTATAAAATTGGTTTTCAACCTTCAAATGTAATTTACCTCTATACAACAAAAGCTTCTTTTACCTTCCAATAAAAAATAATGTCATCTCAATTTCTTAAGCTTTGCAAGCATATTAGATTTTTTTTGTAGAATTTGGAATTAAAGAAGTGTAATATGAGTCAATTTCTTTGGAAGTGAATCTTTTAGAGCTAGACAACTATACAATAGTAACTTTCAACAAAGCCAAAAATATAGAATTTTCAAGAGTGTATAGTTGTTGCAATAATCAGCTCATGTATTCACAATATGATCAAATTCAACAGCTATCTAAATTTGTCGTGATTGCTTGGTAGTTGGTAATCTACTCACATGAATTAGCTTGTATCACTAAGAATTGTCACAACCCCAAGGCTATCAAGAACAATACCAGTACATCCGTGAAATCCAATTACTTTACCCTTTCCACTAGCAAATGGCTCACCCACTTCATCGCCAAAAGGACCATAACTTTTGATATTGGTATGGATAGTCAATGAAACTACAACTTCAAGAGGATCTCCACTATGCCCCCAAGCAAGGTATGTCTTCGACACATATCCACTGATATTTGTAATGAATTCAGAGGGCTCAAATACTATCTGAGGTCACAACAATGATGTTTTTAGAATCTAATGGGAGATTCAAATTTAAGGAGAAACTACAATACTATTGTTGAATAAGGACATACATAGAAAAAAAGACTTGTTTTTCAAACAAACTAATTCTAATTGAAAATACAATGTCTACATGGAACTCATGAAAAACAATGCATAACTTACCTCTTCATGTTGGTCTCTGGGAATAGTACCATTGAATTTCCTCACAAAATTACAACCAGCAAAGTGAGTATAATCCACCTCAATTGAACCAAGTATTCCTGGAGATTCGTATTTGAACTTCATCCGATTGATAGAGTTAGCCACATCAATAAATTTATGACCACCATCACCTCCCCAAGGTCCTTGAAGCTGTTTGAATGATAAATGCAACACATTCCCAATCTACTATTAAAATATCTTTCTCAAATACCTTTGAGCTGGTATGTACTCACAAATTCATGCATCATTCACAAGCTAGCACATCATATCCCAAGTACTTGAATCCAAGTTTTGCAATGCAATATCCAATCAACTTGCTTTCATTGATAATTATGAATACTAAAAATCACTTTGAAATAAAGCAACTCTTTGTTTTTTCTTCATGCAGTCAATGAAATTATCAAAGTTTGTACTCCACCCCAACACATGTTCAGATTAGTATAGAATATGGCTTACTTGTGCCCTTTCTAGTGATCTAAGTCCTGGTCCAGGTGGATGAATATCTTGTACTTCCAACATTCTCCGATCACCTACGAAACAAATACACAGGCAAACAATTAAAATTAGTCCTAGAAATTAGAAAGTGTGCTGATACTTTTGAAGTTGTTGCCATATTCTACCATATTAACATGTCAAACTTGTAAATAATAAGTGCCATACATCAGCAAAAGCTCACCTCTTAGAAGAAGTCCTTTGATGTACCTCAGTTCTTTGCAAATTTCAGGAAATAGTGGCCGCTCCTGAGGATTCACATCCCAACATCTTCGGATCAGAGCAGACAACTTCGGAGGACAGTCCTCCGGAAGGTTTGGTCTCAACATGCCTGCCTTCACTTGCCCCTTCATTTGTGTGATGGATAGACCATCATGATCATAGTAAGGATCTTCCCCAGTCAAAATCTCAATGCAGGTAATGGCAAAAGCATAGACATCAGCTTTTCTGGGGTTGAACTCAGAGTGCATCTCCGAGTCATCTCCTTGAATGACCTCTGGTGCCATCCACTTGTTGGTACCTCAATTATAAGTCTGATTTGAGCATGTGTGAGTGGTGTTTTTGGTTTTCGTCAAACCAAAATCAGCAATCTTCACTGAACTAATTCTCTTGCTTGAAAGATCAGCAAGGTTGACAAGGATGTTCCCAGACTTGAGATCGCGATGAGCCATACGCTTACTGTGGATGTACTGCACACCTTCCCCAATTTGGAGCATCAAGGCAATAGCTTGAATAGGTTTGAGCTTGTTTCTTTTCCTGTAACTCTTGAAAAAAGTATGCAGGTCCATGTCCATTTCTTCCATGATGAGGTAGCATTCCGTGTCGTCTTTAGAGTAGCACAAGAACCGTACTATATGAGGGTGGTGCCCCAAGCTCTGTAAAGCAATCATTTCTTGATCAAATGCTTTCTTGTTGAACATGTTGAACGTGTCAAAAATCTTAATTGCATACTTTCCACCCATAAGATTCATTCTTCTTACCGACGCAGACCCTCCTCTACCTATTTGGATACCGTCGAGAATAAGATCTTTAGGATCCAAGCAGAAGCGAGTTGAATTGTCGGCGACTGATGACGTGTTCAGAGGATCTACCTCCTCGGATTGCATTTTCAGATTAAGCAACTCATTAGCAAACCATTTCTCTGTTGGATTGTCCAGCTTCACAGATCTGAGGCGGTCCTTGAGAATCTCCTCATCTTCTTTCATCGCTATCAGCAAAGAAAGCTCGTCCTCCATACTCAGTTGACCCTCACACAACGGTCGTTCAAATGTGATGGAAGACTCTTGAGAGTTGTCCACAAGAATGCTCAGAAGAACAGACACATGCCATTGAACTCCGTAAAGTAGACTTGCAAAGGTCTCCTTCATGTCGCTCTGTTCAATGGCTGCTCTTGGCCACTGTGAAGAAGTGATGCGGCTGGTGTTGATAACTGTCTCCAAGTCCAGAAGCACCTGATGAAGCTCTTCAAGCACTGGAATCGTTTTCTCATCAAGAAGGGGTGAGAATTGAATCTTTTGTAAACTACCTCGAGTATCTGTAAGCCTTCCAAGGAGAAAATTACATTGGTGCCTGTTCATCAGATAATCTTCATCCTTGTCGTCGTCAGTACTGGAAATCGAGTATTGAGCAGACAATTTTTGTATTGTTTCGTTGCAGAGATTGAGTAGCTCATCCGCCTTAGGTGCATCTTTTACGGAAAATCGCTTGAAATAGGTACTGAAACGCCCCATGAAGCGGAAGTGTACAAGTTCCTTCGCTTATAGATCTTGAGGATATATGTCAAGGGTACATAAGCTTAGCCTAACTTGCAAATATACACATCCAAACGATTGAACTACGAAAGCAAGAGCTCGCAATGGCACTCGATCAGAACTGCCAGTTATTTAACTACAAAAGATTCTTCTTTTGCACAAATAGCTCTTCCACAAGCGAGGATGCTGATTCAATTGCATTGGCTAACGCAGTGGTCATCTTATCGTACCTTCAATCAGCAATCCTATACTAAATTCAAAAGAGCCTACGTGGCGTGTGAAGAAAAGGCAACCCTAGACTGTACTGGATTAATCTTATTGCTAACAAGAAGTAGAGAATGCGGATGCATGTCAACGTGTGATCTGTACGCATTTCGATTGTAGTGCATCGTTCTTCTAGATAGATAGAGCCAGTAGATCTACAATATATTCACGTTGGTTTTCTCAAAATGTCGAGAGCGGAATGCCTACCAGGGAGAAGAACACGTGAACCTAGTTCTACCTCTCATAGTCCACATCTACATCATTCATGCATACATGTATTTAATAACTTAACCCCTAAATGTACAAACTGCGTTTTGGGGGGGCAATATAGCAATTTTGTGCAGCTCGCTACAAATGGAGGTTTTGTTGTTTTTTATTTGGAATTTTAACACAACATGTGTCCAAGAAGTAGCTTTAAGGCCCAACAATTTTCATAACTTTTGACTACATGGTTAAAAAGTTATTATATGATAAATATTTTTATTACTCAACAAGCAATCCAAGTAAAAATTTTTTTTTTTTAAAATCACTTATTTTTTAAATTAAAATTTGAAATTAGTTCTCTAAATTTATATATACTTGGAAAGCCTTGAATCATTCCATTTTGATCAATGAGTCAAAAGTTCCAAGGAGTTTTAGTATGCGAGAAGTTATGAAGAGTTATAGTATGCGAGGGTTTGTGGGTCGTTATTGAATCTCTATTCCAAGGCAAACTTCAAAGTTCTTTATTTAACTCAATTTTCAATATTTTTAAATAAATAAATAAAATAAGATGTAAATTATTCATTACAACATTATCACCATTGAGATTGGCAAATTTTTAATTTCATAAATAAATTATTATCAATTTAGTATTTTAAATCATTCTCTTGTTCTTTCTACTTACCATTTTTTTCCTATATGTTGTACAATTCCAAATGATTTGAAATTTTTCAAGCATGTAGCCAACTTGACCTAAAGAATGAATCCAAAGGAAAACCATCATTTTGGACATTTTCTCATACAAATATAACCTTACAAAGTGTAGCCGCCAAGATATTCGTAGTGCCAAAAAAGGATTTTTGTCACTTCAAATGCTAATATCTTGCAATCTACATAGTGAAAATTTCTAAAAAAATTTGCACATCTTTTCAAACTAGCATACTGATCCTACAATTACATATGTCCAAAAATGTGTTTTTTCTAAAATTTGGTACTCGTACTAGAAATGGCAATTTTGGAGCAGTTTTAAGTGAAAACATAGTCAACCGTTCTGACAAAATAAATTAGTTTTCATTATCTACTGTACCGACAAAAATAAATTGGTTTTCATTATCTACTGTACCGACAAAATAAATTGCAAAGAAATAGACACCTCCACACATAGACCAAACTGGAAATTCCTGCAAGGAGTGTACAGTGCAATGTCGCACATGTAAGTCAGGCAAACAAATTTGTGTCTTCAAATCGAGTTCGTAAAACTAATAAGCGAACGTCCTGGTACGATGATCACCTGTTTCCAACAGAGTTTCGCCCAGAGTTTTGCAGGGAGATGGCAAGCTGTGGGCCTCGATGATCGGTCACTCAGGGCTCTGCTCCAAGTGGAACAACAATCAAAAGCTATGCACTCAGCTTGCTAACCCAAACTGCTTCACAAATCTTCCTGCGCAGCACCCGCACCTCCTCAAGCTACGGTTGCAACAGCAATTCGCCGTTCAGCACCCCAAATTAAAGCGACAATCCAACCCAAGACTGCGGTGAGGCGTGTGACCCTGACGACGGATGCCCTGCTTTATACTAGCTTCCCTCGAGATGCAATGCGCAAGCTGCACAGTACCGCGTTGCATTTCACCTCAGTAATTCCCCAAAAGCACTCCTGTCACTGCTTGTAACTTGACCTCCAACATATGAAATTAAATGATACATAGATTCTCCAACTTCGATCCAATTGGTGTCACGCAGATGTAAATATAACCTTGCGACACCTTGCTCTCACCGCATGCTGTATTAATCCGACATTGCAAGCCCCACGGGCGTTTTCAAAGTCACAACTTGTATTTTAACACAGTTCATGATTCTAAATGTTGTAAAGCTTATCTTAAAATATATATACATCCAATAATCTACTTATTACTCCATTTGAATTTTTTCTCAAAATTGTTGAAGTTGTAATTTTTGTGACACTTTGAAGGTATCATCTTGAAAGCTCAAAATAAACATCAAGTTTTGAATTCTTTCTATAATTGAACTTCTCTTGGTGTGATTGCAACTAAAGGAGCACATCAATTACACCATAATGTTTGTAATTATTATTTCCTTCTTTTTTTTCAAACCATATTCCAAGGAGTACTATTTAAAGCATTTTTCTAATTCCTATGATTTTTACAGAAAAAATTCTTTTAAAAAACAAGAGAAAATTTAGATTCATTTTTTGATACATGATACTACATGTGGAAAGTATCAAAATTTTGAAATGTGTGTTTTAATGTAAAAATCTAATGAAGTTCGACCAAGCTCATACATGAAATGTCTTTTAAGGGTTAAAATTCCCAATTTTGACTTGAATAGTTGTCTCAATTGCTCAATTCAATCTCTATTGTTCAAAATACTAGAAATTCACATTCTAAAACTCCCAAGATGGGATGGATCAACATCTTGCTAATACAAGAAGCTCAATATTCAAAACCTCCAACAATTGTTGCATCTATGAGCAATAGAAAAATATGCGCAAGGATTTACTCAAGAGTACCTCAGAAAGCACGAAACCCTCAAAGTTCAAAACTTAAAGTAGACTTTGCAGTGACAACGACACACTAGCACAATTTTTTTTCTCCTTTAACAAATCCCATCATAGGATCCTTTAATTAACTTGTTAAAGTACACCCTCCTAAAATTTTAAAATAAAAAACTTTATCAATTGCAAGATTCTTAGTAGCTTGAATTTCGAAAAGAAGTATTTTTCAACTGTTCTGAAATGGTAAGATTTCATCTTTCAAACTTTTTACACAAAAATGTGTAAATCCTACAACTTATTGCTCTCCATAATATGTTGAAGAAATAAGTTGGGAATATTTATAAAAAATTTCAAATAAAAAATATTTCATATTCATGTATGAAAAAGAAAAAAGTTAAATAGAAAGAAGTAGAGTATGATTTAAAATACTAAATTGTTGAGAATTCAATTTTAGAATTGAAAGATCCTGGTTCAAGCAATTCATCACATGTCTGAAGTTAGTTGTGTACTGATGTTTAGCAACTCAATGTCGATGCTCTGCAACTTTGTTTGCCTTTTAAGATGACTACTCTACACTAGGGTTCAAATTCATTAAGAAATGATATAAAATACAATTAAATGTGATATCTCATGAAAATTTCAGAATTTATAACGTGGTATAATTGAATAGTGTAGAAAATATTAATGAAAATGATCTTAATCTTCAAAGAACTCATGAAGTTGAAGTGACATATATTGGTAAAGTCCTCAATACCAATAAAACTATGAGTACAACTAGTACTAGAGGTACAGAACATTTTGAACCATGCTAAAGATCTCAAAATATTATGAATCCTATAAAATGAACTTCCAAAAGTAGAAAATTTATTTTTAATGAGCTACTCCAAATCACTATATTCATTTCCAGAAGATGTAACTTGGTCCTTTAGGGGTTAATAAATAAAAATTCAACCAAAAAGAAGTGACTTCATGTGGGGCCTAACAAATCTAATTCCAAAATATGGTAAGTGCAAATCTCACTTCCATCACAGTAAGCAATTATGAAAATTGGAGTTGAAGGAACCAATTTTATTAAAATAATTCAATCCAAAAATGAAATTTAGAAAATTTATTACTATTGCTCTAACTTCTAACCTTTTTGTAGGATTTATTAAAAATAAACAAAGATTATTAAATATTTTAATGCACACTCTTTCAATTTCAAATAAATAAATTTTGAATTTTCAAAGTTTCAATGATTGTGGTCGTATAAAAAATTAACCATACACTTCATTGTTTAAATATTGTACATTCTTAGAACCAAAATTTATTCTATTTTACTATACAAGCAAAATCTTTAGTTTTAAAAAAATTCTAATATATTTTAGAAGGCTACCATTAATCCAATATCTGTATTATATTTTCTAAAAACCTCTTTCCTATGGACTTTCTTAGTCCATTAGGGGCTAATTTTAGAAAAGTTGTCCATCTCAAGCACTAAATATGCACAAGCTTCTAAATTGAAATTGGAATTATCTTAAAACCTATTTTAGAATTTAATAAACTTCAAGAATTTCAATGTGAGCTTCACATTCTTGGAATGATAGCTCAAGTTGTGTTGCCGTGACCACACATGGGTCTAATCCCAAGGAGATGTTTGTCAAGCATCATCAATAATCTAAAAGAAATTGAAAAATTATACATACTTTCTACTACCTATTTTTTACAGTATACATGTGAAAATTTACTTTGTGAAGAACCCCACCGTGTAAATACCAGAAATTGCTTAAGTTATCAGGAATGGGTTGCCTCCTTTACATTTTGCACCCCACTTGCCTGAATGGCAGTGAAAAATACTAATTCTTCCCACCACAAGTCCTTTCCGAAGGCTAGGGAGGATTGCCCCCCTCTATTGCCCCGCCAGAGGGTAAGTGTCAAAATTGCCCCTATTTTGGGTCATTTAAATTTTGAATTTGATCATGTCTCATAGCTCATTGGGGGTCTCTGATTGCAAAGATGAATTCAGAAATTGCAAATTTTAATTTTATCATATGTGGCAAATAAAAAATTTCAGTCTTTTCTATAATTTTCTGTAAGAGTAAAACACAGGGCAATAGAGGAGTCAATCCTCCCTGGCCCTTCGTAATTTTCACCATAGCCGTGGACTCGAATCTTTTCCCAATTTCAACAGTCAAGTCTAGTGGATGTGAAAATTCAATTTATGGTAGCTAGTTGGGTGGCAATGGGTCAGTCTGGTTGGAAAATGTGGGAAAATTCTGGGGACGCTCAGGGGTTGATTGTCTGTACACGCCAACTTCAACTGTCATCCACTATTTTGGTATAGGAATTGGTAAAATGGCCAGCTGTCAAATTGTGAATGCCAGACACAAATAATCTTCAATCGGTAAGCTTTTAAAATGGAAAACAGTCTAAAATTTGAAGTTTCTTTGTGGGTAAACATGGATGTCTTTTAGAGCATCAGTGCAGTTATAAAACCTTATTGATTATTCTTCTGCTTGATTTCATGAGACCAATCACAAGGCAGCGTCTAATTTTGGTTTTCCTGGTGGTGGCAATACTGTTGCACCTTGAAATGCAAGAGGATTCTTGGCTTGGTGACGTAAATTCCTTGCAAAGTTTCTACCACCAAAGTTATAATCCATCTCCATTGAACACAGTATTCCTGGAGATTCGATTCTGAACTTCTTCCTATTGATAGAGTTGGCCACATCAATAAATTTACGATCATCATCACCTTCCCAAGGGCCTTGGAAGCTGTTTGTATGATAAATGCACCACATTGGCAGCGTACTATTAAATATCTCTCTCAGATACCTTTGAGCTGATGTGTAACCACAAATTCATGCATTCTTTCACAAGCTAGCACATCACATCCCCAATATTTGAATTTGGACTTGGGGAATGCTGTATCCAGTCAGCTTGCTTTCATTCAGAATTATGAATACTAAAATTTGCTTGAGATAAAACAACTCTTTGGTTTTTGCTTGATCAGTCATTCAAATTATACAGTTCATACTCTCACCAACACATGTTCAGATTACAGCATCGCCACCCATTCCCCCTGGTAGGGCTGGGGAAATGGAGTGGTCGAGCCCTGTAGCCCCTAGGTCACTTTCATCTGCCATCCATCCTTGTCTTCAAGGACACATTAAACCAAGTTTGTTGCAAACAGTAATGATTTGTCATAATCAAGAGTCAACCAACATGAAAATTGATTAAAAAATTATAAAAAATGGTCCACAAATCAACAAACTTGACAAGATCAAGCAAGAATCAAAGCATGGCAAGGTGGGTGGATGGACATCACTCCAAAAGTCTCTCTTAGTGTTTGAAGAGAGACTTTTGGAGTGATTAGTTTCTTTTAGTCCCTCATTGGGTCCACTATGGCTCACTTTTTCTTCCCTAGCCCCACCAAAGCCCCAAGCCAAGAGCTTAGTAGTGAATGGGTGGCAATGCTTTTAGTACACAACATGGCTTATATGTGCCTTTTCAAGTGGTTTGAGTTCCAATTTAGATGGACAAATATCTTGTACTTCCGACGTTCTCTGATCACCTACAAAACATATATACGGGTAAACAATTAAAACTAGTCCTAGAAATTAGAAATTATACTAATTTTTTTTAATTCAAATAATTTAGAATTGTACAACATATATGGAAAATAGTAAGTAGAATTCAGTAGAGAATGATTCAAAATAATAAATTATTAAGAATTTAGTTATGGAATTGAAAATTACCAATCCTAATAGTTGGAATGTTGTAATAATCAAAACCTACACCTAATTTTTTATTTTTTCAAAAATTAAAAAAAAAATTGAATTAAATAAAGGACTTCAAAATTCATCTTAGAATGAGATATCATAATTACACGCAAACTAAAACTCGGTGCAACTTTCATCTCATTAATAAATAGTTAATTGCCTCAAATCACTACGTTGCCAAATAATGCCATTTGGTTCTTTAGGGATTAATCTTATTACATGCTACATTAAAATTCTCACAAATGAATGAACAATGACCCTACGAGCATTTCAAAAGTCAAAATTTGGATTTTCACATAGTTCTTGATTTTAAACATTTTTTAATTTCAACCAAAAAATTATGAATCTAATAATCTATTTTCAACTCCATTTGAATTTTTTTTCAAAAATTATGAGAATTACAATTTCTTCCAATACTTTGGAGATAATATTTTGAAAGTTCAAAATATATGACTTTTGAACTTTTTTCTATTGGATTTTGCTTGATAAAACTTCAAGGATTACATCAATTACACTTGATGGTATGATTTCTTGATGCTTGATAATATTATTTCTATTTTTCTTTAAAATTTTATACTATTTTAAGCATTTTGGTATTTTCTATGATTTTTACCAAATTATTTTTTGAGAAATAATATAAAATTTCATTTAATGTTTTAATTATTAAAAAATGAAATTAAATATATAGATGTATGTGTGTCTGTGAATAGTATCAAATTTTTGAAATGTGTGTTCTAATGTAGAAATGTAATGAAGTTTTAAAAAGCTAAAACATGAAATGTCTTTTAAAGGTTAAAATTTCCACAACTAATTTGGAGAACAATTGTTTCCCATGAAGGATGCAAGGACGAGCACTAGGGTAGAGAGTGCAAAGTGTATATTGTTCAAACTACCTTAAATTCATGTTCTAAAATCCAAAATATGGTATAAATCAACCTAGATGGATATCCTTGATATAGAGCTTCAACGTCACAAGCTCCTACATACACATGTATACATACTTGTTAAAAACAATTCTAACAAGTTGCTACTAATTAACTTGTACAAAGCAACTAGCCAATTTATTACATTGTTATGACTAATGCTAAACCAATTGAACCTAGTCAATGGAAGGGGCATTTGAACAATCCAATTAACTATATCTACACGATATGAAGCCTCAACACTATTAGTAGACAATTGCAAGTAATTTGTTGCAAGCTAAATTGCCAGCTATAACTAAAGAAGCTATTAAATTAAAAAAAAATAACTTGCTTCCAAAACTATGCTTAAATTTTTTCTTGATTATGATCTTGTATTCATCAAATTTATTTAGAAAAGAGAAACATAAAGCTTTGTAGAAAATTTGCCTCCAATACTTAAAGAGAAGGGTTGTGGCTATAGCAATGGCACTTCTATGGCCATGATTAGAAGAATGGGTGGGCAACTTCTTCCTCCCATTGCCTTCCATTGATTTTCATTGCCCACCCATTCTTTCATTGCCTTTCATTGCCTTCCATTGCTTGCCATGCCATTACAATTTTAAAATGATAGTGAATACTATAATAGCAATTTATGTATGAAATTTGTTGTGATGGGCTAAAATATAACACTCTAAGAGTAGTGATTTATGCACACTTTCTATTCATTAATTGAATGGCCTAATTGAATAGCACTATTCAAATTTTTAATTTTACATTTTATCTCCTCCATTATTAATACATTTCAGGAGTATAATTTAATTATAAAATGGAACTATAAAGAGTGAGGACATTTGACATTGTATTGTACAAGGGAATTTAAGAAGAATCAATCAAAGAAAGGTACTCTTAAGATGAAGAAAAGAGAGATCAAGAGTATTCAAGAGCATTAGAGGAAACCTTCTAAACTATAGTAGAAATAAAAAGTTTATAGATTAGTAACATAATGATGATAAAGTTTATAATTTAAGCAAAAATTTTGAAATCATATTGTGATTTTTGTCATACCTTTATAATATTGATGATTATGTATGAAATATTAAGTGATATGTATGTGAGATATCAAGTATGTCAAATGCATTTATTAATATACATTATGGATTTAGGGTTAAGATGTTGACAATTTGAGGATAGAATGTATTATTAAAATTCACAACAAATTCTTTGAGAGATTGGGGAGGAAGATCCATTTGAATATGATCAAATTGTGACCCTCATCACATTATAAGCAACAGGATGCTAAACCCATCCCATAAAAGATGAAAACAAAGGATTTTTAAACTTTAGAGAAATCGCTAAATTTTATTTTATTTTTCACATAATTCTTTTTTTGCAAATTTAGAATTCATATTTGCAATTCAGAGACCCCAAATTAGGGTCAGGGTGAACTGCCCCCCCTCGCTCGTCCCCCCTAAGTCAGTCTTCAGTCTAGGGCATGCAAGTAAAAAAAAAGCCCCCTACATTGTGCTTGATTAAATTACCTAGCACACCTCCCCTAGCAAATTTGGGGCCTCTGATTGCAAATATGAATTCAGAATTTGAAAATTTTTATCATATTTGGCAAATAAAAAATTTCAGGGTTTTCTTTTAAGGATGAGCGAGGGGGTCAGTTCACCCCAACCCAAATTGGCTAGGTGAGGTATAGAGCATACTCTAGACACAGCTCAAAATAGGGGACTTTTCTTTACTTTTTTATCCGCAGTGAACTGCCCAAAATTACCCTGCTAAGCCCACTTCATAGACTGGATTTCATATCCTACTTACAGGAATAGCAAGCAAGCCAGTCAAGAATAGCAACCATCAAAACATGTCAGCAAGAGAGTTTGTTGAATTTCAGTTCAGTCATGTGAACTAGATGGCATTACGGCAAGGCATACAAACTCTGGAGCAACCAGCCAGCCAAGTTATTACCAAGTTATTCCCAAACACCCCCAAACACACCATCTGAAGGGCACAGATGCAAGGAGCCCTTCCTGAAACTCAAGGCTGCCTGGAGATGAGCATGTATGGCTGTATGTCTTGTAAGTTAGGCCCTCCAATGCAGGAATTGGATGATGTGGTTACGCTGGATCGCAGCCATGTTGAATGTCAATGGCGAGAAAATGTCAATTTTGTTGAATTTGTGATATTTCACATGTGAAAATTGTGGCAAAATCTCACAGGTCTAATTTGAGGCCACAAACTAAGTTAAGGCGTACAGGTGTAGGTTTAGGGGTGCTTGATCCTTTCACCCCTAAAGGTTGCAGACTATGTTTTCACCAAATGTTTCAAAATTGCCATTTTTGATATAAGTATCAAATTTTTTTATAAAAAATTATTTTCGGACACATGTAACCGTAGGATCTTGTAAACTAGTTTGAAAAGATGTGGAAAAAATTTCAGAATTTTTCACCATGTAGATTGCAAGATAACATGTTATATTAGCATTAAAAAGATATCAAGATATTATCTGTTTGTTATTATGTATCTATAAGTTTCTGAAATTTGTTATCTGTGCAAATTTTATATTAACATTTTTTTTTTATTACCGTGGTAGATTACAAAAACCATTTTTTTGACCCTTTGTAAATAAGGGCGGTTGCACTTCACAAGGTCACATTTGTATGAAAAAATGTCCAAAATGATGGTATCTCTTGGATTCATTCTTCAAACCAAGTTGAATACATGCTTGAAAATTTTTAGATCATTTGGAATTGCACAACATACAAGAAAAAAATAGTAAGTAGAAAGAAGTAGAAAGTGATTCAAAACACTAAATTGTTAAGAATTTCATTATGGAATTGAAAAATTCAAATCCTAATGGTGCTAATGTAATAATAAACAATTTCCATCATATCCTTTTATTTTTTTCAAAAAATATTAAAAATTGAGTTAAATAAAGGACTCCAAGGTTTATTTTTGAGTAGGAAATCCATGACTACCCGCAAACTAGAGCATCTTATAACTTTCATCTCATAAATCAAAATGGAATGATTTAAAGCTTTTCACATACATATAAATCTAGAAAATCAATTTCAAATTTTTATTTTTGGAGAAAGAGATTTCTTAAGAAATTTTTGGGTTGCCTGCCGAGCATTGAAAATTACATATCATTCAATAACTTTTGGATCATGTAGTCAAAAATTATGAAAATTATTAGACCTTAATCCCTCACTATTAGAGGGGACGAAATGTGTCCTCACATAGTTTTCAGTCGAATTGAAACAACTTTAACTTTTGCATCTCATGTTCAAATTCAATAAAACCTGTTGAAAAAGTTGCGCTCTATCTTCTAGTTTGTATGGTAAAAGTTTCAGATCAATACAAGATGAATCAAGTTTTTGGAAGCCAATCAAAGTTCATAGGTTTAATTTGAGCTCACCAAACTGCATTTGATGGCTGAAACTTTGGGGGTTGGTATCTACTTTGTCAAATGTTTGTTTTCAATAAAATTTGTTGAGTTATGTTTCCCTTTTAGTCTAGTTATTGTGATAAATTTTTCTTGTCAATCCAAGCTTCTTTGAATGTTTGGGAGCAATTCGAAATTTAAAATCTAGATATTTTTGGATTACAATAAACTTTGGTGGCTTGTTTCTTCTCTATACGGTGTCCATTTCCAATAAAATTTGTTAGAAAAGTTGCGCATACTAGTCTAGTTTGTGTGGTTAAAATTTCATATAAATCCAAGTAGTTACGAGTGACTAAGACGCATTTTAGTAGAAGGAGGTTTAGTATTACATAGTGTTTTCTGCAACTTTTCTTGTTTTTTTTGACATTTCAAAGCTATTTTGCAAACACATTGAGTCAATTCAATGAAACTTTTTTGACCAATGTGGTTGTATGATAATTCTAAATCACTAAATAGTTTTAAGTTTTTTCATTTGAGTAAGTTTAGAAATCAAATTTCACCTCCAAATGTGTTTTAAAAAAAATTTCAACATCTTTTTTTACCACTGAAACATTATAATCTTTCAATCTATACGGTCAAATGACTTCAAATTTTATCTGTGTCATCGCCAACATGTTTACTACAACATTGTATGGTTGAGATTTCTATAACTCAGTGACATTTAAATTTATAGCACTTCAAAAGCAATGATGTTTTTGAACCCATTTCAACCTTAGACAGTGAGGGGTTAAAGCTACTCCTTGGGCACATGTTGTGTGAAAATTTCAGAAAAAACAATTAAAAACTCCATTCGTAGTGAGCTGCCCAAAATTGCTATGTTGCCAAAAAACGCAGTTTTGACCTTTAATTAGGGGTTAATTTGCTGATTTGGTGCCCTGGATGGGGTGTTGGAATATGAGCTCAGCTTTTTCACGCAATGAAATGCGCAATATTAGGGCACCTGCAGACAGTGAACTGGATCAAGAGTCACGAACCATGGTGTTGTTTCCGAATTGCTCAGTTATGTATTGACGATCGATTATGTCCATTCTTTCTTGCAGGGTGCAGCGACACGAATCATTTCCAAGCATTTTAGAATCCCAGCTGCGTAACCTTTTAAGAAAATCTGAGAAGCAAGGTCGTCTGCCAAGGCATGTGCGGCTATTGCAAGGACATGGCGAACCAAAGTTAAACAGAGCCTGCAATCCAAAGTACAAGTAAGAACGTTGCTATGTACAATGTATGAATCCTGCATTCATTATCGAAAATGTTACCCCAGTCTAGCTTCAGTTTCAATTCCCATGTTGAGATTTCTCAAAGTAGTGATCCCTGCTGAACGAATGAGAACGACTCAACGAGTAGCATACCCTGAGCCTGCAAAGCATCATAGAGTTGATGGCGTATGCTCATAATCCGCTCTGCCACGCCCTCCAACTCCACATTGCATTCCTCAAAAGACGCCTGCACATTAGCTCCTTGGGCCTTGTATTACTTTGAGCAGTTTTCACTTAATCATGCATCAGAATGTTGACAGCTCCGGTGATTGCTAGGTTTCTAAACCCTATCCCATGAGGTCTGGAATAAGCGTGAAAATGCGAAGGAATACTACCTGTCAGCCAGAATTGTGGCTGCAATGGCAGGAAGTAGGAACGCTCCAATTCTCACCTTCCACACAGAACCAGCATACAAACTTCAACGGTGGATCGGTGCCTGCACTCTCTCGACATTCAAACATTATCAGCCAAATTTTTCAAGCAACCGAAAGAATCATATCAACCTCCCTCTGTCAACACCATAACCTAAAACAATGGGCAGCGCAACAAAGAAGTACGTATTCAACACGAAACACAGAGTCACGAAATAGAGTGCAAGCGGAGCGACAAGTCGGAGAAGACGATGAGAACCAGAAATCAGATGAAAACTGTGAAATAACGTGGATGAAAAGTTTATTTTTCATTCGTTCCGTACAACGAGGTGAGCACATTCAACCCTTAATGCCCAGGGCTCCAAATTCTGGTGTCAACAATAATTTGAAGTTAAATAAAACCTTGCCAAGTTGCTATTTTTTAGTACTTTATATTGTTTTGAAATACTTTTTTAAGTCTACTTTTAGCATCAAAAATTTTATTTCAAGAATGAATGATTTTGATTTTCCTATTCAAGATTTTGTACGAGGATATCCTTGATGACAAATCTTGATGACAAGTGAACTCATGACAAAATATTGACAAAACGCATATGATAAAAATAAAATTATAGAAAGTTAAAATATGGGTATCAAATTATTGTTGTTATATCATATTATATCACCTATAATCCAATCAAATGTAATAGTAAATGCCTTTACAAGCAAACATTTTAGATTCAAAAAGATTGTGATGAAAGTAGTAGTTTTAGTTGATAAATAAAAATAAAAATAATGTGTATTAATTGTTTAGTTGGACAAATATCCTCAAATCTATTCAAAGTAGATGCAACAATGTTTCAAATTGCAATCTATAGATCATCATTCTATGATAGTTATTAAGTGAAATCTCAAATGCTTGATTCTTTAAGGATCTTCAAATTATATTTTTCTGTACATACAATTTATTTAGAAGCATATCTACATCAACTTTTTATAATACCAATGGGGTGGGTCTTAAATGGTGTATAACAACATGCAATAAAATATTGAAGTCATTGTGACTCAAAAAAGAAATATAGGCAATTTTGGGAGTGATTATGAAAACCACCTCAACAATTGAGTCTATATAGGTGGTCTACATTCATGAACTGTACATAAAAGTTTGATTTGGCACTATGGGTAATTTTGTTAAAATGGCGGTATTCCAGATGTCATTTGTACAATGGTGGCAAATTTTGCATGCCATTGGTATAATGGAGGTATTCCAAATGCCATTTGTATAGGAAGGAGTTTTGAGGTGGTTTTTTGGTGTGGTATATAGGTGTTGAAGAGCGATTTTATAATGGGGCCTACCTGTCGTATGTGCAATCTAGCCGTAAGTATCTTTACATATGAAAATATGATAAGATGACACAGATTATGGTCCTAGGAAATTCCAAATGTTCTCCCAAACTTCAATATTTGAATGATCTCTTTTTCCTCTTTTGACTACTTTCTTCCTTTTTTTTTCTGGATTCCAATCTGGATCTAGTATTACCCGGTTTCTGGTTATGTCTCTCCAAAGTATTGGTTTTCAATTCCTCTGTTTTATCATCAGAGGGTCCACTATTGATCTTTTAAAGACTAGGGACTTCACCACTCTAGTTCTCAGACTCACTAAATTGACTAAAACACACAAAATATCCAAGTAATCAAGGTGTTGCAACAAAGAAGGAAGATCCAGATCCTTACAACTTTCTGGATGGCTTATCCAACAAGCAGGTCACTCAGGATTTCACACGCTCCCTTCTACTACAACAATAGATCACAGGCATAAAAAATCGATGAGGAATAATTTTTCTAAATGTCTAGATAGATTCTAAGGTTGGCAGACCTTCTGGTGAGTGGAAGTTTCCGTTGGTGGTTGCTAATCTTCGCACAGAATCAAACACAATTCCAGACCTATACTTACATCACTCTTTAGTTGAACTAGATTACCGTTCTAGTAGTTCAAAGGCACTAAGCGCAGCTCCTCAATCACAAGTCCAACATTATTACAATAGTACTTCCTCAATCTGACCTTGTTACCCCAAAATCTGGAGTCTTCTTCACTTGTCCTTCTCACATCTCAACACTCCAAGCAACAAACCAAAACAATCTGGACACAAAGTTGGAGCCAAAATGTCCACTAGGTGGCTTTGATTATAGAAGGGAATGAAATACAATGGAATAATCACTAGGATAGAATGAGAGGGCAACAAACCTACCCGCCTTTAAAAACCAAAACCAAAACCAAAACCAAAGTCAATGTCTAAAAAGCCAAAAAAGCACCCTAGAAATCAAAGTAACCACTCAATAAACACCCCAAGATTTCCAGAAAGTTTACAACCAATTATCCCTAAAAATCCGGAATCCTTAGAAATCTGGAATTTAGGCCCACACTTAGAAATCCCATTCTCGAATCTAAAAATCCTAACTAAGTGGAGACAACCTATAAGTTACCTCCTCCGATGTGCCTTCTTCGAACTACTTCCACTTTGACTCCCTGGTGTCTTCATAGAAGCCTTCACTGGAGTTGTCCAAGTTGTCGTCGAGGTCTGAATCTTTTGTTCCAGATTTTTTTTCTGGATTCCGGATTCTACACATTTCCGGATTCTAGATCCTTTAGTCCAAATTATTTTTGGATTAATTTCGGATCCACTCTCGATACTGCCAAAAGTCTTTGAAAATACTTGTTGGACAACTATCCAGGTTCCAATTTCCAGTTAGAACAAAAAATGTAAATTTCCCCCTTAACCATTTTATGTCAATTAAGAGACCTTATGGTTTGTTAATCCATACTTCTAGTAATTTCTCTATTTCTAACTCAAAAGCAAAAAAATATACTAAGAATGAACTTTTTACTTCAAATTCTATTTGAAATAACAAAAATTTGTTTTTCTAGGTTTTGACACCACCATTGCACCCAACATGATTGGATGATTTTTTGCGAAGCCATAGTGGGAGGTAGTGGCCGTGGATGTAGTTAGTGGCCGTCTCACGCAACCACTTTGTAGATGGGTGAATGTAAATGGAGTGTTTGGGGATGTCGTTGGATGCCACCTGCCTGCCACTTATTAGAGGGATTGTTTTCGGTTTGTAGGTCATGATGGTCAAAAGGTTGGGTGCTTGGATTTGCATCATTTCAAAGCTTGTAGTTGCCAAAGAAAAATTCCACAATTTGATCCTTT
Source organism: Pseudoscleropodium purum (assembly GCA_963969395.1). Taxonomy (NCBI): domain Eukaryota; kingdom Viridiplantae; phylum Streptophyta; class Bryopsida; order Hypnales; family Brachytheciaceae; genus Pseudoscleropodium; species Pseudoscleropodium purum. The sequence goes on from OZ017795.1 coordinate 26,057,673, forward strand.
GCAATTGCAAAAACAACAAAAGGAAAAAGGTGAGTGTTTCGTGTTCAATGTAGTAGTGCGTACAAAAAGTGTCAAGCATGAGTACAAATTTCCGCCTTCTTCTCAAAGTGCTTGGCAAACCACAACAAAATGAATGGCAAGGCACACATGGTTACTCCTATTGTGCTTTGCGTGGACATCCAAGTAGTCTGTGGTGAGCGATGTCATTGTGTGTATCGATACTATTCTATGTAGCTTGCCTAGTAGGATTCACACAGATAAGCCTCGTTGCTCTTCTTTAGTGATTCATTGTAAATTGTCCACCACAAATCTCACTTGTTGTCATGGTGCAATGAAGTTGTGCCCTTTGTTCTTCTTTGGTTTCCACAATGCTATGATGCTATCTGTTGAAACGTAGTCAGCTTGAGGGGCCTTCTTGTCGACCTTCCTTTTGAAATTGTTTCCTCGTGTCCCACCTTGCAAACAACTGTCGAAAATCCTTCAACATCCCACATGGCATATGCCATTGCACCAAAACTTTGCGAAAGTGGTTAGCTTCAGGATCGAATTGAGGTTCTCCATGGCCATACCCAACCAAATAGGCTTTTTGCAATCTGGCATGGGCCTCACAAACATGTAAAAACCTTTGTGGAGATTGGTGGCCACATTGTACGTTCATGGTGGCCTCCCCTTGAGAGGGCCAATGTAGTGGTCTTCGGCCTCAAGCTCTCTTACCGTGCTTTCATCCTACATGAAATCCATCATGAAATCTCTTAGTTGTTGGATTCAAGGTCAAAATCCTTGTGTCAACTCGAACAATTGTAGGGGGTCTTCTTTGGTCCTACTACGCATGGCATTCCTCATGTAGGTCTAATACGTCACCAAAAGCGATACATTGGCCTTATACTCCACCATCCCATCTTCTTTCAATCAATCCATCTAATTTTGGATATATTCGTGGAGCCCATGTATAGTGTCTGCTTTTCTTGGTCATGTTTTTTGATTGGACGTATAAGGGATCACCTTTGTGGAGCACAAGTTTCCATAATCTAAGCCCCTCTTTGGGCAACCACACAATGTTGGTGCATACTAGTTTGTACTGCATGATCAGCCACTTGTTGTTGTCTATGAAGAATTTGTATTGCCTTACATTCTAGTGGCCTACTTGCTTCTTGTTCATCCCAATGTAAGGTTTCATGAAGGTCTTGAAATCGGGTACCTCTTCCACTAGGTGTGGAATGAATGGAAATTCTTCCATCAACATGCACGATTGCATCAACAAAGGCAAGGTGGGATGGTCCTTCTTGCGCAACTCTTGGCTCCAATGCCTAAACGAAGAGTCAATGTCGTCATATGTATATCCTACCATCATGAATGATATGACCACCTCTTTCACAATTTGTTTGGCAACATGGAGTGACCAAAAACAAAAGATGTACTTGTTTTTGTTTTTCCTCCAAGAATAATCTATTTGAATGTGCAGCACTGGTGGCAACGGTCGTACTTTTATCAGTTGCAAAGGAACCTCTGTTAAAAACCCAATGTAGATCTTGTTGCCGTTGAGCAACACCAAATACAAATTGGTTCTACTTGCCCGTCAAAATAATGCTAGGGAAGAGCATGTGGAGGGGTCTTCTACATCTTGCAACAACTTGGCAATCAATCCCATTGTGAAATTGATGTCGCTTCAAAATACATCCAAACTAAAATGTGTGTATTTTCCATCCCCATGCCCATTTGCAAACATTACCATCACTTTTATGAAAAACTTCATGAATCAATCTAGTGCTTTCAATTTCCTCACCACTCTTAAACATGTTGTTTTTGCATGATCTAATTTGTCATGCATGATGTACAAGAGTAACACAATTGGAACTTAGACAACCATCTGGAACCGTCAAGATATGCATTTGGATTTGCGGTGATTATAATGACCTCAACAAAAACATAATCAATCATCAATGTCTGTTGCGTACAGAGCCTTGTTAGACCAACCGTCACAATTGACACCCTCACAGTCTGGGATGGGATTGGAGTCAACATTTGAAACAACATATGCCTCCAAGTCAACTTTCTCTTCCTTGCATTCTTTGTACCCTTGTCTATCCAACATTCCATAAATGACAGTTCCATAGTGATTACAGAACAAAATGTGGAAGTCCTGGATTAGAATAATAAATCATTGGGTGTATAGCATTGACGGGAATACTTCATTGGCAGTGGCTTCACTTAAAGAAGTCATACAAACGACCAACAAGGTGATGAGTCTTAGAAGTGGTCCTTTGATAAAAGAATCAACAGTGCTAGCATGTAAGGAATAGATATAAGACTACGTATGTATTATAGTAGTCATCTCAAAAAACGCCCGTCTTCTTCAAATTGCCCCTATGATTAGGTCTTAAATGGACATAATGTGGTCTTGAAATGATCATGTGACAACCATTAAATGGATTGAGAATAAAATTAGGTGTAGTATAGTGTATAAGGTACCACTTCTAGATTGAAGTATGAATGGAAGAAAGATATATATACTTGGGTTCATTTTCAAATACATTGACAAGTGGACATTCATGCATTTAAAAAGAAGTTAGTAGGCCAACTATACTTAGTGGGTGGTGGCTTAATCACTTTAAGTCTTTTTGATAAACCCCGTTTCACAATTATTCACAATTAATTTAAGGTTGCAGCTAATCACATTTAGGACTATCATTTATTATTTGGTGCAAGTTTTCATGTTCTTTTTTTAGTTTTTTCATCTCTCTTTACAAGCCACAAGTGCATGATTATAGCCATACCTAATGTCGGAAATAGGCGCCTAGGTTCAAAATCTTTGCAAAATCATAACTAATTCAATATTGGTCGAAAAATTATGAAACCACTTCTAATACATGCCGCATCTATTTTTCTTTCTTTAATAAAACTAAAAAAATTTCTTATTTACGAAAGCCCATAAAAAAAAAGGCAAACCAGCCTTTAAATGGTCGCCTTAAGAGCAAACTACCCTAGAACCATTACAAGTGTGTATGATAAAAACTCCTACAATATAGGTACCTCTAATATTTTTATGCTTTTATCATGGACAACTTCTATAATATAAACACCTATAACATGGATGCATAGTCGAGTAGATTTTTGTACTAACAATTGTAGACTTGTAGAATGGCAATTCTTGTCAAAGGGTTGTGTGGATCACAAAATCAATGTCAATGATACTAGAGAGGGGAAATATAGTAGATAGAAGGATCGTATAACAATTGCAACAATGCCATGTGAATAAGCAAATTTGAAATCTTAGAATCATATAAAAAGCTACTATAAATGCCTTTAAAAGAAATCATTGAATATGAAGAAGGAAGTAGTTTACGGGCATTGCACAAGAAAAGAGCATCCATATCAAGGAGAACTAAAAGGTAAAAAAAAAGTAGACCATGTAGTCAAAATTCAGAAATAAAGAAAATGCTAGAAATAATATTCCTCTTCACAATACTCCTAATCCCATAAAGAGAAGAGAAACTATCCTACAATCAATTTCACATGCATCATGACTACTAAGATAATAAAGTGAAACCAATACAATTCTAGAATGTGCAGCTTAAATTTGGAGCCCCAACCTTTTGCTACAAATCTCACATTTGAAAAGAACAGACCGAGTGGAATGTTTCATCCAAGAGTACTAACTATAAAAACAAGTTCAAAGCATGTGGTTTGATTCTTCAATGAATAGCTATTGTATGGTCTCACTCTTCTAAAGAAAAGTACTAGAAAAAAATTTCAAACCATGAGGTTTGAACTTGTTTTTATGGCTTTCGTCCTTAGAAGAATCAAACCGTTCAGTTTAATTCTTCAAAGAGCAAAAAAACATCTTTGAAGTTGATGTCATGATGAGTGCTCTTGGAAAAATCAAACTGCTCAGTTTGATTCTCCCAAGAACAAAAAATATCCTCAAGAAAATCACACCATGTATTTTGATTTTCCTAAAATTGTCAAGAGCAAAAATTGCCCTTGAAGTTGATGTCACAAAAAGTACCCTTGGAAGAATCAAACCATGTGGTTTGATTCTTCCAAGATCAAAAAATTGTCCTCGAAGTTGATGTTATGGAAAATACTCTTGAGTGAATTAGACCGCGCAATCTGATTCTCCTAGGAGCAAAAATTGTCCTTGAAGTTGATGTTATGGAAAGAGCTCTTGGTAGAATTAGACCATGCAGTCTGATTCTTTTAGGAGGAAAAAAACTATCCTTAAAATTGATATCACGGTAAGTGTTTTGGGGAGAATTAGAATGTGTGTTTTGATTCTCGCAACAGAAAAAATTGTCCATGAGAAAATCAGATTGTACAGTCTTATTTTCCTAGGAGCAAAAATTGTCCTTGATTTTGATGTTACAGAAAGTGTTGTTGGGTGAATCAGACCATGCGGTCTGATTCTCCTAGGAGAGAAAGCTATCCTTAAAATTGATGTTACGGTATGTGATCTTGGGAGAATCAGAACGTTGTCATGTTGTAGATTTGTATATTAGGTAAAAACATATTATAATATGTTATATTGAGTAGCTTCAAGGTGACGCCGCTTTAACATCTATTTAAGAGGGTAATTTGCTTTAGAACTTCATTACATTCGAGTAGTGAATTTGTTTTCTACTTTAGAGTTAGAATGTCGAACTGGAGGGTTTTTTTTGAGTCTCAAGATGAAGAGCTTCAACTAGAGGCTGAATTCGAGCTTTCATTGTCACAGCTACCAGATCAACCCCTTTTGGTACGGGATCTTGCATTGTCACTTAGGCATCCTCGAGATGAAATTGGGCCTTCTAGACCGCCGAAGCAACCTCGTGTGGAGCGGCGATGGCACGGTAATTTTGATACCAATGCTCGTGTTTTGGTAATCTTGCTCCAAGTTGGGTGTGTTGAGTCAGGCACTCGAGAAGTAACTTTTGAAGCGAATTATGAGGACAAAAACATCGATCATTATTATTGTATGGTTCGGCTGGTGGAGGGTAGTCGTGGCCACCAACATTGGTTGGAAGGTCCAGTCAACCCATTGATGAAGTCCGAGCATACAAATTACGTTGCTGCCACCATCAAACGCATTCTCAACTTTCTGCAGATGAAGTGAAGCTGTGATTGGAACTCTAGTTTTTTATCTCTAGTGAGCATTTATTAAATGTTAGTTACTAATTTTATACTTTGAGTATTTTATTAAAATCACAGTGTGATTATAAACGTATAATGAAAAGTTAGTGATTAAAAGTTAGCTAGGGTTTTAGAATAAAGGGAGAGTGTAAATGGGGATTTAGTTTGGCATCTTAGGTGGGATCTTGGTAGGGACATGGGCTGATGTGCCCCCACCCCTCACTTGAGATAGGGAAGAAAAGAGGGAAAAGATGCTTAGTTAGTGTGTAGAAGAAGAGAAAAATGTGGGTGTGTAGAGGTGTCTTGAAACCGAATTTTGGAGGGAGATATCTCGGTATGTATGAGCTCTTTTGGAAAAAAAAATTGGTAAATTTGTTCCTTGTGAAATTAGCTTTCCAAAATGAGTTTGCAAGCTTGATTTGAAGGATTATTGAAGGAGTTGTGATAGTTTGAAGGTAGGAAGTTTGCGGTTACCCAATTAAGAGGAGCCGAAACTTTCGAGGCTTTTGATGTCTGGACAATAGCTTGGAATGAGCTCAAATTTGGAGGAATATTATTGTATTTTGTAAGCTTTCTATAGACATATTACACTTCACAATTGGAGTATTTTTGAATGAGCTATGGAGATTCAAAGGTAAAAAAGTCTGCTGCCTTTAGAGAAGGAAGGCCGAGGCTTGCTTTGTTCATAATGTCTGGACAGTAGTTTACAATGATCTCAAATTTGGAGGAGTATTAGTGTATTTTGTTAGCTTTCTAGAGACTTATTATACTTAACAATTGGAGTATTTTTGAGCGAGATATGGAGATTTAAAGGTGAAGAGGTCTATTGCCTTTAGAAAAGAAAGGCCAAGACTTGTTTGTCCATAATGTTTAGATAGTAGCTTAGAATGAGTTCAAATTTGGAGGAGTTTTAGTGTATTTTGTTGGCTTTCCAGAGAGCTAAGATACTTAATATTTGAAGTTGTAAAACCTATGTAGTGTTAGTTTGAAGTTCAGAAGTAGTTTGGAGTTAGTTTTCAATTTTCTTGTTGTGTTTTTGAACACTTCAAGAATACAAGACATAGAGGAATGAAGAAATGAAGGAGTGAAGATCTTTTGAACCCTCTTGTGTGTTGTGGTTTGTGGCCCGATTTGTTTTATTTGTTATTCCTAGCCAGTTTTGGAGGCCAATTGTTTTTCCTTTCTGCATTATAAACTTGTTGCGAGCTCTGTGAGTATCCAAGAGTAGTCCTGTTTTGTGTTTGTGGTGACGAAGTGGGATTGATCACCCACATGGTCATATTTTGTTGTTCCCACCGGTGAGGCACGATTGTTGGTCACCGTGGGTTTTGAAGTTTAGGAACCCATCATCCGGACGGCATCTCGTGTTATGTTGTCCCGTTTTACCCGTCCGAGGCCTATAGTTTCTTATCACCTACCTAATCAAACCTTTACTTGTTTAGAACCAACACAGGATAGGTTAGAGGAAGATTGAAGACCAAAGATTGAAGACCTGAAGATTGAAGATCTGAAGATTGTTTGAAGTCCCTGGTTAACTAATTCCAGTTGCAGCCAGATACCATGTGTATTCCCAAAGCGCATTCATCTCAACCCGACAACGTGCGTTTTGATTCTCGCAACAACAAAAATTGTCCACGGGAGAATCAGAGCATGCGGTCTCATTTTTCTAGGAGCAAAAATTATCCTTGAAGTTGATGTCATAGAAAGTACTTTTGGATGAATTAAACCATATGGTCTGATAGGAGCAAAATTTTCCTTGAAGCTGATGTTATGGATAGTGCTCTTGATAGAATTAGACTATGCGGTCTAATTCTCCTCGGAGAAAAAGCTATCCTTGAAATTTATGGCACAATAAGTGCTTTTGGAAGAATTAGACCGCGCATTTTGATTCTTGTAATAGTAAAAGTTGTCCACAGGAGAATTAGACTGGAAGAACAAAACTTTTCTTAACTTTTACTTCATCATTTGGAATTGAATGGTTCTAACTTTTTTGAATAGGTATCAATCTATACAATTCTAAAAAAAATTATTTTTTGCTATCCAATTTGACATTGAAATAAAAAAAATCATTCTAACTTTTGCAATATTTATCGAAATGACATAAAACAAAACTTCACACATAGATTATGATGAGTAGCATCCATCCTTAGAAATTTATACAAAAATTCCAAATTATGAAGTCAATAGAGGCTTTCCAAGTTCTCAAAAAGCCCAAAGTGGGCTCCTTGGTCTTTTAGGGGTTAATCTAGAATAGGCCTAGACTAATGTTAGATAATTTTGATATAAAATTTTTACTAGTTGTGTTCTAAAATGACAACATACAATTTAGACTATGACAATAGACTATACAGGTCAATGATGAAATGGCTTTAGAATTATACTAATTTGGTGTTGACTTCACACAATGTTAGATTGAACACAACTACAACACTATGTCTTTGATATTAAAATGGCATCACAATTGTGCTAAAACAAGACTTTATTTTTTGGAATTTAGATGATAATTAATCTTTTTTTATGCTAAAATAGCTTTGAAATAATAATATAGTAACAATGTGTAATTGTAACATAGACACATACCATCGTATATTTTTTATGCTAAAATGATGTCATAATTGCACTAACAAAGAATACACAAACATCATAAACTTCTAATGTTGAATAAGTATATAGTACTAAAACACTCAATTGTGAATTATAGTGAATTGTACCAAAACATTCAATTTTGATACTATAGTAGTACAAGTAGAGTAACAAAATGATACCATTAATGTAAGTTTCACCCTAAAACATTTTCTATGCTCATGTCAAAATGGCATTGACTTTGGCATCAATAAGACATTAATATACGTTCTCGTAATAATGATAGTAGGAAATTTGATTCACATATACATATGTATATATATATACACACATATAGATATATACATATGTATATGAATAGTCAATATTTAGCACCAAAACTATGTATACAAGTTTATGTACTGTAATACATATATTTAATATCTAAGCTATTTATAATTGTATTCATATAGTACAAAGCTAATTATACCTATTGTCTTCATCTTCACAATACAATACAACTATTCATATGACTAGGCACTTCTAAACAAGCATGAACCTAAGGTTTACATATTGGCCCCATTTACATTTTGCCTACTTGAATTACATGTTTTATGTTAATTACAATCAATTGGGTAGGTTGTTCCATAACCATGAATCTTTGACCATACTTAAAATGTAGAAAAATCATCTATTTGTCTTTATGTGCCACCATCAATTCCTCACACCTCCAAGTATGCCTTCATTTTACTTGTAGTGAAATGATACTTTATTAATTAATAGCACAACATATAAGACACATACAACAAATTGAAGTAGCATTAGCCTACTATTTAGAAAACATGGAAAAACATATAAATTAACCTCTAAAATTCTTTAACTATGTTTTCATCCAAAATGCCCCCAAACTGTCATTTCTAGTACAAGTACCAGATTTAAAATAAATAAAAAATGGTCTTATGAAATTGTAGGATCTTATAGTATGTTAGTTTGAAAAGATACAAAAAAAAATTTAAAAATTTCCACCACATAGATTGCAATATATGAGCATTTGAATTAACAAAAATCTTTTTTTTGGCCTTGCAAAAATTTGGGAGGCTACATTTCACAAGGTTACATTTGTATAAAAAAATGTCCAAAATGGTGGTGCTTCTTAAAATTCATTCTTCAAGGCAAGTTGGCTACATGCTTGAAAACATTCTATTCATTTGGAATTGTACAACATATAGGAAAATAATAATAAATAAAAAGGATTAGAGAATGATTCAAAATACTATATTGTAAGAAATTTAGTTGTGGAATTGAAAAATGCCAATCCCAATGGTTGTAATGTTTCAATAAACAATTTACATCCTATGGTATTATTTTTTTTAAAAGATATTGAAAATTGAGTTAAATATAGGACTTCAAAATTAATTTTAGAGCAAAGAATTCTATAAGTGACCACAAATTAAAATTCTTCATAACTTTTGTATCATTAATCTAAATGGAATGATTCAAAGCTTTCCATGTATATATAAATCTAGTAAACCAATTTCAAATTTTGTTTAAAAAAAGAACATGTTTTTTTTAGAATTGCTCAGGTTGTCCAAGTTGAGAAATAAACTACATTTCATATAATAACTTTTTAACCATACAATCAAAAGTTATGAAAATTATGAGGCCTTAAAAAAGCTCATTTACATATTTGTAAAAATTTCAAAGAAGGAAAATGAAAATTTCATTTATAGTGAACTATCCCAATTTGCTATGTTGCCAAAACACGTAGCTTGATCCCTTAGGGGTTAAACTAAAGAAGAGCTTCAGTTTCAATTCCAATCAAAAATTGAGAAGAAATTCTCAAGTTAAGCTCCTTTGGAACATCACGTTTTTTAGAAATGATGTCCAAATCAATATAAAATCAACAAATTTATGTTGAAATGGATATTATATTGATTTTCTTTTATAGTTCTTTGTTAATTTAGCACAAGTTAACAAAATGGTGAAAAAGTTATTGTAGATTCAAATAGTACTATGTCTACATCAATAGAAAAAATCAATATTTTTTTTTTTCATTTTGACTTATAAGAGTTTCAAATAAGTTTTTATCATTCAGGCAATGTTTAAATCACAATGGTTGAAATTCTATATAAAATGGAATTTTTTCTTAAAAAATTAATCGTTTACAATTTGGTGTTTTTCTTAAAGTTAGCAAACTTTGGTGCCCGTTTTAGAATAGTGAAACAAAAATTTTCAAAAAACTTTGAACAATAAAAAGTTGGAAAATCAAGCTAACTTTCATCTTCAATTTTTTTTTTTTGAGATTTCAGGCCTCCAATCAAAATTCATTGACAAAATTCAAAGATGGTTTGGAATAAACAATTTCTTTGACATTTTAAAACATTCTTTTTAAACTTCGTCTGTAATTTTTTATTTGAGACTCAGAATTGCAAATGAATTTTTGGAAATGAAAGTTAGTTTGATTTTCCAACTTTTTATAGTTCAAAGTTTAAAAAGAGGTTATTCAATTATGCCAAAATGGTCATTGAAGTCTATTGAGTCAATAAACCAAATGATAAATGATTGCAAAAAATCTATGTGTAAAAAGGTTTACACCTAATACATCCAAGTTAATCTATAGATAATGCAATGGCAAAGTGAGAGGTACTAGGTTCAAACCCTTGTGCACTCACCCACCTGTGTGACGACTAACAAGTTGCCTAGGTGACCTATTTGCATGACTTTTTCATTTGATTATTGCTAACATGTTACCACCACATGCTAATTTCCAATTGGCTAGTGTTGTCAATTTTTTTCCTTCTGGTCACAAATTTTCTAGTAGTGTATATTTTATTTATTTAATGTGTAAAGTGTTAAAGTCCCCTTGGAGACATTTGGGATTTTAGGCAAGTTTGTGTGACCTCAACTTTTCACAAGATTTAGTGAAACTTTTATTGAAGATAAAAAAACACACTAGCTTTACAAAAATATAATTTTCTTAATTCAATTAGTTTCTAGGAGCAAAATTATGCCACCTTCAACCCCAAAAGTAGTTCGAATGGGCAAAAAATAAAATAAAATAGAAATAAAATTTTCTAATCTTTTTTATCTTGTAGATTATTATTTTTTCTACATGGAAAGCTTTGATTCATGATTCCTTTTGGATTAGTGATGTGAAAATTAAGGAGCTTCTTGTTTTGCTAGCAATCATAGAAACTTCTTGAGAAAATAACATATCGAATTTGATTTAAAATGCAATTTTCACAATTTTTCAAAATAAATTGTTTGATAAGGTTAAATTTACTTTCTTAAATAATCTCATGAGTGGGATTATTATGTTTCAATTCCATCTTAAAGCTATTGACAATTTATTTCTTTGTTCAATCTCAGACCTACTTTTACTTAATAATTTCTAAAAAGATAAAAATCAAGTGGGTTTCTTTTCAACTCAATTTTTCAAAATAAAAAGTATTAAATTCAACATTGTAGTAGAAAAGTTTTATAGCTAAGAAAATTCAAATCCTTAAAATCTAGATAGAAATTATAGGTGAGAAAAAAACAATTTTCTTCACTTCAATTGTATATATCTTACAATCCACGTGGTCTAAGTTTTTGAAATTTCTTCCACACATTCTTATAGCTATCAAGTGCAAGATCCTCTAGATAGATACGCACCAAAAAATTCTAAACTTTTTTGCATTTTACAATAGAAATGATAGTTTTGAGTGGAATTTCATGAAAAAAGGCTTTTAGGACTTTAGGGACTAAGAACTATGTATCCAATATGTATAAATTTGCATTTGAAAATATAAATGTCACTCATTCTTTCCCATTTTCGTACAATTTCTAGCACTCATTTGCACATTTTATCCACTTTATCCATTTGGTCTACATTCTTTAGATCTATGGTGAAAGAAGACAAATCATCTTAAAATTGTTCAATTCAACCTTTATTTTAGGAATAAATGTTCAATGACTTTTATTCAAGGAAATTTTTTAATTGATTTTCAAGCTTCAAATAGCTAGGATCTTCTCTACACAACAAAAGTTTATAATTTTAACTTCCAATGAAAAATGATTTCATCTAAATTTCTAAAGCTTTGTAAGCTTATTAGAATTTTGTAAAATTTAGAGTAAAAGAAGTGTAATATGAATCAATTCATTTGGAAGTAGATCTTTTTGAACCACACTATTACAGATTGTACTAACTTTCAACAAAGCCAAAAATATGGAATTTTGAACAACAAAGTCAAAAACATGGAATTTTGAAGAGTGGGTAGTTGTTGCAATAATCAAATCACCTATTTACAATATGATCAAATTGAGAAACTATCTAAATTTGTGGTGATCACTTGGCAATCCACTTACATGAGTCAACTTGTATCACCAAGAATTATCAAAACACCCAGACGGTCAAGAAGAACACCACTCCCTCCATGAAACCCAATTACTCTACCTTTGCCACTAGTGAATGGCTCACCTTCTTCATCACCAAAAGGACCATAACTTTTGATATTGGTATGGATAGTCAATGACACTACACTTCGAAAGGGAGCTATTTCATTTGTACCAAATATTTGAAGGTTTCTATTGGACAAGTATCCGTTGATATGCGTGATGAATTCAAAGTGCTCAAACACTATCTGGAGCCACAACAATAATATCTTAGAATCTAATTAATTAGTTATTCAAATTTAAGGAGCAACTACAATACTCTTGTTTAAGGATGCATAGGGAAAAGAGAACTTTTCTTTTTCCGAAAAAACTGATTCTAATTGAGAAAACGGTGCATGGAACTCATAAGAAACAGTTTATAACTTACCTCTGCATATCGGTCTCCAATGACATCATCACAATATCTCCTCACCAAGTTACTACCATCAATGTTGTAATCCACCTCCATTAAGCCAATTACTCCAGGAGATTGTGAGTATCTCAACTTCATCCGATTGATAGAGGTGCTCATATCACGAAATTTTCCACCACCAGCACCTCCCCAAGGTCCTTGAATCTGTTCATATCATAAAATGCACCACATTCCCAACGTACTGTTAAAATATCTCTCTCAAATACCTCCAAACTGATACAGACCTACAATTTCATGCATTCTTTCACAGGCTAGCACATCATATCCCAGATACTTGAATCTGGCCTCGTGCAATGCAATATCCAATCAGCTTGCTTTCATTCACAATAATGAATACTAAATATTCCTTTGAGATAAAGTAATCCTTTGGATTTTGTTCGATCAGTCATTCAAATTATCAAGTTCGTAATCCACACCAATACATGTTCAGATTAGTACACAACATGGCTTACCTGTGCATCTCCGAGTGGTCTAAGTGGACGATCATCTTGCAATGACAAAGTTCTTTGATCACCTACAAGACATATCCACGGCAAACAATTAAAACAAGTAACAGAGATTAGAAATAGTGCTAATACTTTTTGAAGTTGTTGCCACATTCTGCTATATTAACATGTCAAACTTGTAAATAAAAAGTACCATTCATCGAAAGAAGCTCACCTCTCAGAAGTAGCCCTTTGATGTACCTCAGTTCTTTGCAAATTTCAGGAAATAGTGGCCGCTCCTGAGAAATTGGATGCCAACATCTTTTAATCACAGCAGCCAACTTCGGAGGACAGTCCTTCGGAAGGTTTGGTCTCAGCGCGCCCGCCTTCACTTGCTCCTTTATTTGTATGATGGATAGATCATCACGATCATAGTAAGGATCTTCCCCAGTCAAAATCTCAACGCAGATAATAGCAAAAGAATAGACATCAGCTTTTCTGGGGTTGAACTTGGAGTACTTCTTTGGGTCATCTCCTTGGATGACCTCTGGCGCCATATATATGTTGGTACCTGTGTTAAAAGTCTGATTTGAACATGTGTGAGTGGCGTTTTTGGTTTTTGTCAAACCAAAATCAGCAATCTTCACTGAACTAATTCTCTTACTTGAAGGGTCGGCAAGGTTGACAAGCACATTCCCAGGCTTGAGATCGCGATGCGCCATACGTTTACTGTGAATATACTTCACACCTTCTCCAATTTGGAGCATCAAGGCAACGGCTTGTACATCTGAAAAAGGACGCGTAGGTTTGCGATGGTAGCTTTCTGTGTAGGTCTCTAAAACAGTTTGTAGGTCCCCATTCATTTCTTCCATGATGAGGTAGCAATTTGTATTCTTCTTAGAGTAGCACAAGAGGCGTACTATATGAGGATGACGCCCCAATTTCTGTAAAGCAGTCATTTCTTGATCAAATTCTTCCGTTCTGAACATCTCAAAAATCTTCATTGCATAATTTCCGCCCACAAGATTCGTTTTCTTCACCTCCGCACACACACCTTTACCTATTCTCTTGCCGCTGAGATGAAGATATTGAGGTTTCAGAAGTAACATATCAGGGTATGAGCTCAAGCCAGTAGAATCGTCGGCGACTGATGACGAGTTCAGATGAATTTCCTTCTCGGATCGCATTTTCAGCTTAAGCAACTCATCTGCAATCCATTCTTCCGTTGGATCGTCCAGCTTCACAAATTTGAGGCGGTCCTTCAGGCTCTCTTCATCTTCCTTCATCGCTGTCAGCAGAGAAAACTCGTCCCCTACACTCAGTTGACCATCACATATCGCTGGTTCAAATGTGATGGAAGACTCTTGAGAGTTGTTCACAAGAATGCTCAGAAGAACAGACACATGCCATTGAACTCCGTAAAGTAGACTTGCGAAGGTCTCCTTCATGTCGCTCTGTTCAATGGCTGCTCTTGGCCATTGTGAAGAAGTGATGCGGCTGGCGTTGATGACCGTCTCCACGTCCAGGAGCACCTGATGAAGCTCTTCAAGCACTTGAATCGTTTTCTCATCAAGGAGGGATGAGAGTTGAATCTCTTCTAAAGTATCTCGACTCTCTGTAAGCTTTCCAACGAGAAAATTACATTGGTGCCTATTCATCAGATAAAACTCAGTCCTGTCGTCTTCAGTACTCAAACTCAAGTATTGAGCAGACAATTTTTGTATTGTTTCCTTGCAGCGATTGAGTAGCTCATCCGCCTTGGGTGCCTCTTGTACGGCGAATCGCCTAAACAAGGTACGGACACGGTCCATGACGCGGAAGTGTATGAGCCCCTTCAATTATAGGGTCTTCAGGATATATATCAAGGTTACAAGAGCTTAGCTAACCTGCATATAGACACATGCAAGCGATTGAGCAACGAAATCAAGAGTACTCGATGGTACTCATAACTGCCACCTATTTAAATACAAAAGAAATAACACGGGCAGCTCTTTCACGAGCAATGGCGCCACTTCAATTGCACTGGGTAACGCAAGTGGTCCTCTTACCTTCAATCAGCAAGCCTTAGAAACCAAATTCAAATGGACCCTCGGGACGTACCAGTGAAGAAGAAGGGACCCTAGACTATACTGGATTAATCTCATCGCTAGCAAGAAGTAGCGAATGCGGACACATGGCGACGTGTGATGTGCATGTATTTGGATGGTAGTGCATCATTCTTCTAGATAGATAGAGCCCAATTGATCTACAATATTTTCACGCTCGTTTTCTCACAAAGTCGAGAGTGGAACACCTGAACCTAGTTCTACCTTTCATAGTCCATATCTACATCATTCGTGCATACGTGTATAATAACTTAACTACGGT
This sequence comes from Pseudoscleropodium purum, assembly GCA_963969395.1. Classification (NCBI taxonomy): domain Eukaryota; kingdom Viridiplantae; phylum Streptophyta; class Bryopsida; order Hypnales; family Brachytheciaceae; genus Pseudoscleropodium; species Pseudoscleropodium purum. The sequence goes on from OZ017795.1 coordinate 26,072,979, forward strand.
CCATGATCTACCGTACCGACGGAATAGATTGCAAAGAAGTACTAGGCACCTCAGTCTGCACATAGACCCAACTGGAAATGCAAGGAATGTACAGTACTACTTAACAATGTTACACAGTCATGTTAGTCAAACAAAATTTTGTGTTCAGATTGAGGCCTTAAAAGAAACGACGTTCTGATGATGACCTGTTTCCAACAGAGTTTCGCCCAGAGTTTCGCAGGGAGATGGCAAGCTGTGGGCCTCGATGATCGGTCACTCAGGGCTCTGCTCCAAGTGGAACAATAGTCAAAAGCTAGGCACACAGCTTGCTAACCCAAAGTGCTTCACAAATCTTCCTGCGCAGCCCGCATCTCCTCAAGCTACGGTTGCAACAGCAATCGTCGTTCAGCACCCCAAATTAAAGCGACAATCAAACCCAAGATTGCAGTGAGGGTGTGTGACCCTGATGACCTATGCCCCGCTTTATACCAGCTTCCCCCAGATGCAATGCGCGAGCTGCAGAAGTACCGCATCGCAATTTCACTTAGTTCCCCCAAAGCACTCGTGTCAGCGCTTACAACTTGACTTGAACTAATATGTGAAATAAAATGGGTAGATTCTCCCACTTCAGTCCAAGTTGTGTCACGACGCAGATGCAAATATAACCTTGGGATATCATACTCTCGCCGCATGCTGTTAAAAAAAAATTCCCACAGCTGACTGAACAGTTGCCTCACGCGCTGGATGCAAGGACCTGCACTAGGCTAGAGATCGCAGAGCCACTAGCTGTTGTTCAAACTACCGGAAATTCATGTTCTAAAACCCAGATGATGGGATGAATCAATCCAGTAGCCTGCAGGATACCCTTGATCAATGTATAACTCTGTCGGAGCAATCTCCTAGACTTTTCATGATGCACAGACATATCCGTGAAAACAATTCTTACTCGTTGCCACTGGAGGTCTAAACACTTGTGCAAAGAAACTAGCGAACTTGTTACGCTATGACTAATGCTGAACCAATTGAACATTGTCAATATTAGGGGAGTTTGAACGATCTAATCAACTATATCTACTAAACATGAAGCCTCAACACAAAAGATAGTCAAGTGCAAGTACTCTGTCGCAAGCTAAATTAATTACGTACCAGCTTTCACCAAGGGAGCCACTGAGCAAGAAAAAGTACTTGCGGCCAAAATTGTGCTTAAGTTCTTCCAGGTCGTGATCCTGTATTCATCAAAATAACCAGACAAGAGAAACGCAGAGCTCTTTAGAAAATTAACCTCCAACACTTCAGGGGACGGGCCGTGGCTTTGGCGCCACTGTGCGGCACAATTTTCTTTCTTGCCAACACCATGCTAACAGAAGAAGCTCTCCCTAAACCTCCAGCAACTGTTGCATCTACAACAGAAATATCTGTGCAAGGCTTTATATTACTCAAGAGTATCAAGAAAGCACTGAACCCCCAAAGTACGAAACTTGAAGTAGGCTTTGCAATGGCTACGGTACATTGGCACAGCTTTCCTAGCTTCTAGCTCCTTGCCAAGGCAATAACTGAATCCAAAATAAACCTCCTACAGCAAAACTGGCACAGTTTTCCGTTGCCTTGCCAAGACAGTAAACCAAAATCTCCTGCAACTGTCGCCAAACGCTTCACTCACGAGTCTCGAATACCGTAGAAAGCACTCCTGCAGGATCGGTAAGTTGTAACGAAACTTGGATGATCTGCGATGACGGACGCCGGCTGTTGCTGCTTGTGCGCCTCGGCTCCTCTTGGCATACATGCTACTATTGTCTAAAATCTCAAGGTTTTTTGGTGGCTGTCGTTGAGGGCACCTGTCTGTTGAAGAGCTCATTGCCTGGAAATGAATCGGTGGTGCTGTTAAGCTTAATTGCTTTCTCCGTGTAGCACCTGAATCCTTTCTTGAATTTTCGCATGTTTTTTTTCCTTATATCTTTATAAATATATATAATATTTGTCTCATTTTCATCAAATTCATCATACAAAAAGTGTGGTTTAGAAAAAGTCAAGCATTTGGTTAACTTTGGATGAATGAGAAGTTCTATAACTAGAAAAACACCCCTTGGAACTTTTCTATTCATCGTTCAAATTTTGATCACCAGAGCACTAAGAGGTTAGATTATTGTCTTATTGATAATGCTTGACAACCATCTTCTTAGGATTAGACCCATGTGTAGTCATGGCAATGTATCTTAAGCTATCATTCCAAAAATGTGAAGCTTATGATGAATTTCTGGAAGTTCACCAAGTTCTAAAACAAGTTTTGAGATCATTCCAACTTCAATTTAGAAGTTTGTACATATTTAGTGCATGAAATGGATAACTTTTTTGAAATTAAACCCTCATGGACCAAGAAAGTCCATGGGAAATTAAACGCTCATATTTATCTACAATGAACTTGCAAGTTCTTAAAATTATTTAAAATAGCTTCTTAGAAATATAGACATTGAATTAATGGTAGCCTTTTAGAAGATATTAGAATTCATTTTTTTTAGACTAAATATTTTGTTTATATAATAAAGGTAAATATTGATTCTAAAAATGTACAACATTTAAACAATGAAATCTAGAGTTCATTTTTTATACAACCATATAAAAATTTGAAAATTCACAATCTATTTATTTATGAATTATAAGAATGATTGTGTATTAAAATGTGTTATAATCTTTGTTATTTTTTAAAAAAATTCAATGACTTGTTCAGAACTTATAACAATAGTAATAAATCTTCTAAATTATATTTTTGGTTGAATTATCATAATAAAATATATTCCTTCCACTACAATATTCACAATGGTTTATAGTGATGGAAATGAAATTACTACTTAGGTCAAGCTTCCAAGCAATATTCATCTTAGAATAGATGAAGGCAAAATCTTTTCTCATTCAAAGTTGTTTTTGAAAGTAAGATCTTTCTAGACTTTTTACTTATGAAGATATTAATTCATATTAATTAATTAATTAAAAATGTATAGCAATATAAATTTTGAAAACGTGCAATTGTGTGAATTTGAGGACTGTTTTATTGGCAACTTAAGGAACTTGATGAAAATCTATAAAATAATATATAGGAACATTATGCAAACGTAAGTGCTTTTAGGAATGTGTAAAAAATATATAAACATGATGAAAACTTAAAGGATGTATTGGGCATGGATGGAGTATTTGAAAACTTGGAAAAAAAGTGAATGTAACATCCAATTGTGTGAACAACGATATGTAAGTCATCCCAATATTTTTTTTATCACAATGCAATAGGCCCATCCTAAAAGGACCAGGTCCAATAAACATTTGATACTACAGAGTAATTAGAGAAAACCATATCATAAATTTTTATGAAATTTATTGGAGATGGTTCAATACAAGAAAAAAAGATGTTTCAAGTGAGTTTTAAAGTATAGTCCTAGACATTAGATTATAAGTACTGACCTTTAAGAAGATTTTTAGCAAAATTTGACTAGAAATACATGTATTTCTAATAAATTTTTAATAAAAATCTCCTTGAAGGTGAGTACTTATAATTTTATGTATAGTACTATACTTTAAAACTCATTTAAAACACCCCTTTCTCTCAGTGGTTATATCTACATCTACCCTACATTGAATCATTATCAACCTCACCAAACTTTTTAACCTAACAAGTGTGTTGTACTCAAATTGGCTATCCAATCTACATATGACACATCACCACAATACCTAACAATTGTGTGGCAATCAAATTGGATAGCCAACTTGAGTGCAGCACATCAAGGTAGAACACTTTTTGACAAGCAAACCACCTATGACAAATTCCTAGGAAATGACCCATTAGAAATTTAGAATCTTGCATCAACTCATGACAAACTTTTTTTAATAAATGAGATTATTTCTACATTAGGTTGGTTAGTGGCCAAAATCAATGGCTTGTGTGATAAGGATGGAATTATTAGTGACTACTTTAGGAACTTATTACTATAAATTCATAATAAGTGATTTTTTTATTCTTTCATGTTGTGGTCATGTTAGAAAAATAATTTGCTTGCTTCAAGTGATAAGATGACCATTATGGATACACTTTTAGCTAGATTTGGGATAGCCTAAAGACTCTTTTGGGCCAATTGGGCAACACACTTAAAAAATTTATAACAAATTTATACTTTGTCAAAAAAAAATCAATTGCCCTCTTCATTTCTCACATTTGTCTTTGTATGGAAAAAAAATCTGAATTTTTTTTTTCTAATGGCAACAAGCCGATTTACATTACCACAATGCTGGTGCAATTTGAATGCAACTTTGTTCAAGTATAACATGTGCACTGGCTGTAAGTTACATTGTTAAAAAAACATTGTTTATACTGCTGATGTCAACCAAAAAGATTCATTACTGTACTGCACAGCAACATCGAAGGAAATGGTTCAATTGCCGTGAACCTTTCAACATCTACTCAGACTCATATTCCAATAAATATGCTACAAATAAACTTACCACCAAATTGGCTATCCAACCTGCATGCGACACATTAGCACAATGCTGCTGCAATTTGCAAGCAACTTGTTCAACTTACTATGGTAGAACCACCCATTGTCAAATACTTTGGTGATTCTGTGCATGTTCTAGAGCACTTTAAGGTAATGTAAATTTTTTGCCATGTACGAAGATAGAAATCATGGGGATTGCAATTTTTTTGGTAATTTTATGCTTTGAATTGAAATTACTACAAATTTTGGAAGCTAGCAGCAGTCCAAATCTATAGCCAACATCTGGAAGCCTTTCAATTCCAATCATTAACCCCTCTCCGCCCAAGATCATTTTGGGTTTCAAAACATCAGTGCTTCTGAAGCGATGTAGATGTAAATGTCACTAACTTATAAAAATCTTAATTGTACAATCTTGTAGTGAACATGTTGTGGTTGATGTGAATCAAATTTGGAGTCATTTGACCATATATTGAAAGATTATAATGTTTTAGTGTTGAAAAAAGATGCTGAAATTTTCCTAGCAACACACTTGGAGGTGAAATTTGATTTCTAAACTTACTCAAATGAAAAGACTTGAAACTATAAAGTGATTCAAAACTAGCATACAAACACATTGAGGAAAAAAAATATCAATAAATTGACTCAATGTGTTTGCAAAATGACTTGCAAATGTCAAAAAATAGGCAAGAAAAGTTGCAGAAAACACATCTAAGGTTGAACCTCCTTCTACTTAAATGCTTCTCAGTCCCTCATAACTTGTTGGATTGATATTGAATTTTTGCCACACAAACTAGACTAGTATGCGCAACTTTCCCAAAAAATTTACTGGAAATGGACATTGTATGGAGAAGAAACAAGCTGCCGAAATTCACTTTAATCCAAAAATGTCAAGAATTTTGAACTTCGAATTGCTCCTAAACATTCAAAGAAATTCGGATTGATATGAAAATTTTACCGTAGTAACTAGACTTCAAGGGAAACATGACCCAACAAATTTTATTGAAAACAAACATTGGATGAAGGAGATACAACCCCCCAAAGTTTCAGCCATCAAATGCAGTTTGGTGGACTCACATTGAACCTGTGAACTTTGACTGACTTTCAAGAAATCAATACAGCTTGTATTGATCTGAAAATTTTAACACATAAACTAGAGAAGAAAACTCAACTTTTCCAACAAGTTTTATTGAATTTGAACGTTAGATGCAAAAGTTACAGCACTTTGAATTTGACTTGAAACTTTGTGAGGACACTTTCGGTCCCCTTGGGTGGTGAGGGGTTAAAGAACTACTTTCCGCTTTCTACTTTGGAATGTGTCATGACTTGATTAGTCTTAACTTTGAAAACTAGAAAAAACACATTTAAAGCTCTGGTTAAAAATTTATTCTAGCCTTGGTTGGATATAGTACATCCAACAAGTTAGAAATGGGTCCCTAGTTGGCAATAGGTGGTTCTATCATACATATGCAATGTAAAGTGGGGTCCAATTCATTTACAAATTTTTAGATCCTATTGAGAGTAGGAGAAATTCGAGAGGTCCATGTAGGCTCAACAATAAATTAAATAAAAACTTTAAATTGCATAAGAATCACAATAAAGTCTACTTCATCATTGTTACAAATACTCGTATGTAATTGAAAATCATACAAAGAGTTTGATGTTTTGCATATACTATCTACTATCTACAATCTAAAGTTACCATCATTTGTAAAAATTACAACTTGTATTTAACCCCTAAATGATTTTGACTATGTTTTCACCAAAAATGCTCCACAACTACCATTTCCTGTACAAGAACCAAATTTTAGAGAAAAAAACATTTTTGGATTCATATAATTGTAGGGTCTTGTAGTATGCTGATTTAAAAAGATGTGCAAAAAATTTCAGAAAATTTCACCATGTAGATTGCAAGATATTAGCATTTGAAGTGACAAAAATCTTTTGGGGGGCTTGCAAAAATTTGGGCAATTGTGCTTTATAAGGTCAAATTGGTCTGAAAAAATGTCTAAAATAGTGGTTATTATTTGAATTCATTATTTAAGTCAAGCTGACTATATGCTTGAAATATTTCAAATCATTTGGAACTATACAACATGTAGGAAAAAAATAGTAAGTAAAAAATAGGAGATAATGATTTAAAATTCAAAATTGTTAACAATTTATTTATGGATTGAAAAATGCTTTTATTGAAAAATGCCAATCCCAATGGTTGTAATATTGTAATAAATAATCTGCACCTAATGCTTTTATTTTATTTTTCCAATATATTGAAAATTGAGTTAAATAAAGGACAAAAATTTCAACCAAAAATCATTAATTTGAATTGGTATTTAGCATTAAGAAGACCCTAAATCCAAAAATGTGATATATTAACAAAATTGAAATTATTTTAAATATAAATTTATTTTTTTTCTAAAAAAATAAAAAATGTGATTAAAATCAAGTTAATTCTAAATAAATTTTTTTATTTTTGGCATTGGATTTAAAATTCAAAAGTTATAGTTGTTTACAAGTGAATCACTCTAATTGTGATATGAAAACAAGTTTGTGTTTCTTGCAATGACCCTATAAAAAGAATTCAAATTATTGTATGATTTTAAATTATTCATTTTTCACTTGTTATAAAGTTGAAGTGAACTTCACTGCAATTCCAACTCAATTTATAGTTTCAAAATTGCTAAGTTCATTTTTTAGCATGCTAGAGCCCAAGTACTTCACTATACCTTGTAATCCATATACATGTGTGTCAAAACTTTTTCTTTAGGGGGCTATTTAGCTATTATTTCATGATAGATATGTCCCTATTTTTTTACTTCTACTTTTTGCCCATTTTCTTACACTCTACAATAGTTAAAATTGAAGTTTGAAGCATTTAAACATGTCTCTATTATAGTTCAAAAATTTATATACAATTTTAGGATTGATTAGTACAATGTGTACACTCTAACTATTGTTGAATACAACCTTTACAAATAATACATATATTGACAGCATATATGAAACAATTCATACAAATGGATCATACATATACTATAGGAACTCAAGTACACAATTCTTATACTATGCACAAGGCTAATCAACATTAAAACAACTTACAAGACTACTTTGTAAACATTATATCAAATTAAAAAGACCCAAAAATTAGATGAATATAAAAATGAAATGAAACATAGAAAATGTTGGGTTGCATATTTATTAAAAAAAAACTTCACACTATATATGAAGAATTGAAGCACCCATGCATAGTTCTAAAAATTCATACTAGAAGTTCCAATTAACCCCTAAATGCCCAAGGCCTTTTTTGAGGTTTTAGGAATTTGCTCTAAATTGAAAAAAAATCAACATTTTGATAAGTTGAATCAAAAAAATTTGAATTGTAATAGTACAAATTCAAATTAGACATATTAGAGATCACATAGAATTAGAAAACAAAATATTATCACTTACGGATTGAGAGATTGTAATGTTTGATCATGAAGGTATTAAAATTGTGAAAGTGATTTGAAGTCTTTGAATCCTCTTTCACATGTCAAAATAAAAAATTAGTCACCAAAATAATATGAGGATAAAAGGGCTTAACATGCTCAACTTCAATCAATTTATGGCTTTTCAAAATCTACTCTACAATTTTTTTAAATGAATTTGTAATATGGATTTTTCTCCAAGATCTAGTGTATTTGAGTCTCATTTCCAAGAGCCCTCAATACTTTAGAAAGTCAAGATTGCAATGGACACTCTTGCACAAAATCTTGAATAGAAAAATCATAATGAAGCATTTTCAAAATCGGATTATTGATGCTAAAATTAGACTTCAAAAATAGTTTTTTCAAAAATATAAAATACTAAAAATAGAAACTTGATTAAAATTTAAATAACTTCAAATTATTTTCAACACCAAAATTTGGTGCCTCAAGCATTCAGGGGTTAAAATTAAAATTCATTTATAGTGTTTTATTTGTGAAAGAAGAATCTTAAAGTCTTATTTTAAAAAACATAAATTTGGGTAGCTTAGCCTAGGATACATGTATTAAAAAATCTTCATATAATTAGGTCTTAATACTATCACTGTTCTCAAAAAATATTAATTTTATGTATATAATTACATTTTTGGATTCCGTGTTAAGAAGGTTACAAGAATTTCTACATTGAAATTGATTATATCCCTTGAGATTGGATTAAAATGCATTACAAGTTGTAAATTAGGGTCATATAGTATAAAAATTGCGTACCTAAGAATAGGAGGAAAAACTAAAAAGACTAAAAAATCCACAAATAGTATTAAATTGTCTTAGCTTAATTTATGCAAAGCGTCTTTGAAAAACACACACCACAAATCTAAATTGTATCAATCAAATAAATCATCCAAATTGAGATGTTCATTATTTTGTCTATTTGCAAATGAAAATGAAACGGCTCCTTGTTTAGATTCTTCTCCTCTCTTTTAGAATATCCCTTGTGTAGATTTATGAATTATGTACTATGAATCATTATCATGTATTGTATAGTAGATTTAATACAATGTGTTTTACAAAAGTGATTCTAAAGTAACTTGAATATTTTTAAATTATTAGCTCTATCATTTAAAATGTATCCTATGGTAGGTCTCACATTGTTTCTAAAGTAATTACTATTGAAGTACCCAAGTGTTAAAGCTTCATAAAGTTGCTGAATTTTCTAATGAAAATTGATTGGAAAATTTATAAGTTTATTGGACTCCATTGCCATTCAAAGATTTTTGCATAATATAGAAAAAAATTAGAATTTTTCATCTTGCATAATTAACACTCAATTTTGATGCAATTCCAATGAAGCATACTACATTTTAGTTTACAAAAAGAAAAAAATTCTATTTTTGGTGAATTTTAAAAATTAATTTACATGATTTTATTGAATATTTTATTGAAAACAATTCTTGATGAATTTTTTTAATTTGATTACATAGATATGTATGGAACATCCATGCACACATCCATGCACACATCTTTCACATTAAAAAAATTATGCCATTAAGTAACAAAAATATGTTCTAGAAAGAGTTCAATATGAGGTGTTATATGCATTAGAGGAGATTTATTTAGTCTGGAAGTTTGTGAGTTTCCTAGGGTTCTTAGCTCGTTAGAACTTACAGCAACTGCTATGTGATGTGGCATATTGACTGCTACATCATTTTTTAAATATTTTTTTTCAACTTTTTTTTCATTTTAAGAAGTTAATTTAATTCAATTTTTTTTCAAAAAAACATTTTGATAGCTTTGCATTCTTTCACCTGCAGGGGGAACTACAAGCACTAGAAGAAAACTACATTGGCCTCAACAAAAAACATCATCTAGATTTTGTTGAAAACCCTATTTCCAATGTGTTCCAATATGTTTTACACACTATAAACAAGGTTCTCAACAAAATCTAGATGACATTTTTTTGTTGAAGCCAACATAGTTTTCTTCTAGTAGGGGAGCATAGGCTTGAAACGGCCCTACCACCTCCCTAAAATTCTTAGAATGACCAAAGTTCGTAAGATAGATATATTGTACCATCATGCTCAAATGTAAAAAATTAGTTACCTTATGAGTGGAAAATAAAAAAATCTAAGTATAACCAAAAAATATCTATTTTCTAAAATTAAGGCATTTTTACACCAACATTGAAAGTTCTATAGAAGGAATTGTCAATCTTTTTTGGAAATGCTCGTTGAAAAGAATATGTGTGTATAGATGTTTTATACATATCTTCACAATTCAATTCAAAAATTCCATTACTAATGTTTCTCAATGAATCATCATGTAAAACTATAAAACTTAATTAAAAAAATTCACCAAAATAAACTTTTGTTTTTTTGAAATTGATATTTGGCATGCTTGATTGGGATTCCTTAACCGTGCAATAACAATTATGTTATCAAAATATACCAATTATAATCTACATTATACAAAAGAATTTGAATGGCTTGAATAGGCAATTTGTAAGATTATTGTACTAGACTATACATTGAAGGCAATGTATGGGGAGATCTAGTAGCTAGTGTTAAATCAACTGAGTGAAATTAGTAAATTATTGTTTTAGATCCAATATTTTAGATTGTATAATTAATTGAAAATTAGGAGTATATATTAGGAAGAAAATGAAGGGTTTTGTGACTATAAGAACAATTGCTTTTTTAGACGCTTAAGACACTTGCCACTGATGCAAGTGCTATGGACTAATGGACAAGTTGCATGTGGAATTTTAGTTACAAAAGACCACAGGGTTGTTTTTCACCTGACAATCTTATTGGAACTTTGTTGACAAACTCTTCTAATATAGTTGTTTATGTAGTATTCATTGATACATGAGGTTAGTCATTCAATTGATGAATTGTGTGACTTATTGGCAACTAATGCATGACTCATTTGTGACTCATATGTGATTTCATTGCAACTTATTTGTGATTCATGTGTGACGTGTTCATTTGCAGATTCTGAAATTTTAATCTCAATGATTTCAAAATTTCAAAATTTCAAATCTACCTTTTTGTAAATTTTAAAAATTCAAATATTGATATTTTATAAATTTCATTGGCTTAGAAAGGTTTACAATTTCATAGGCTTTACAATTTTTTGGTTTTAAATATTTTTAGATTTCTATAGACTACAGAAATCTACAAATTCTATATATCTACACAAGATAGAAAATCTTAGAACTCTATTAACAAAAATCTTTACATAATAGTACAACAACTAACAAGTCTTACATATCCAACCTAATGGTAATCTTAATAATTGATATGGGACAGTTGATAAAAGAAAATTGAGAAAATGACAATCATCTTATAATTGCAATTGTTTCCTACTCAAATTTAATTTATATGCAATAACAATTGTAGTCATTTTCAAGTCAAATTTCTTTTTGCAATTACAAATCAATACAATGGATTCCTTAAAGTATAGACTTGTCCACATTGAAAATTGTGATGAATATTGGATAAAGAATAGCTCACATTCATTCTAAATTTGAAATTTGTCACAAATTTTGTCATTCTATGACGACTTTGCCACTAAAACAATGTACTAATGATATCAAATAATGATGAAAAATAATGATATAAGATTTGGTGCTAATAGTAAGGACCACAATTGCAAGAAAGTTGCGTAGGACACTTTGCCGGATAGAACTAATTCTCCTATTCAAAATTCAACATTAAATTTAACAATTGTCTCACAAAGCTTTTTATTCAACCAATGACTCAAAAAGCTTCATTTGAAATTCATATATTGTGAGTGTCCAAAGATGAAAAGACAAGTTCTTTATACAAATAGGGTGATAGGAGGTGAAACAACACTATGTGGGATATGTAATTTAGGATTAATAAGAACTCAACCACTGACAGTTTAGTCAAAAGTACAAATTGTATTTGAAGTAAAATTTTAGACCTCATTTAGGCATAGTAGAAATTCTTTTCTCTAAAAACTTTGAACTAAATTAATTTGGAAAATTAAGCTAAATTTGAAATAGCTCTTTACAACTTGATCTACAACAATTGAAGCTAATTTGAACACCTGGAAGCAAAAAAATTCACAAATACCACACTCTAAAGACTATATAGCAACTTGATCTCTACAAAGGGAATCAAAAGACAATCTCTAGCCAATCAAAGGTGATGAATTCAACCCACAACTATACCAAAACTATTACTAACAAATCTCTTGTTAAAAATTTCATGGAGTTGAATCACAAGACATCATTAGAATTGAATACAAAGGATGTCATTAGACTTCAATGTACCAACATTGGTGGGAAAATGATCCAAATTAATAGCACTTAGAGAATAGTTTAGAAAAGTGGGAAATTTTATCAATTTTGCCACCTTTTTTCAACATGCATTGATTCACTATTGACTTTTACTCTTTCACACCTCATGGAATTTACTAGAAGCTATAGTAACTAAGTAATTTCTTGAAAATAGGAGAAACTCATTCATTAACCTAGCCATTTTGAGAAAACCCCCAACTAATTTGTTTCAAGACGAAGGAAGTATCCCACTATTGTAGCTGACCCACTTCCAACTAGGGACCTTTTTTTTGTTATATAGGCTACTTTCTTCCAATTAGCAAGAGAAAGTAGGGAAAATGTAGTGATTAATTATGGTATAATTTTCAATGCAGTCGTGGTGCATTATGATTGGTTGCAATCTTGGTTGATTTTGCAACCAACCCATGATTGAAAATAGGAAGACCTAAAGACAAGAATAGGAGGAACATCATCTTCAATTGAAAAATTCATAGTAATTGTGTTTTGAAAAATAAAATTCTGAAAAAATATGGAATCCTCCAAAACTCAATATCTATATGAGAAAATTTCTCCACTCAAAAAACTTGTGCCCCATATATGCGTAATTGCTTGAGTGGTCAGAAATGGGTGGTCTTACCTTATATAGTATAACAACAATACACCAACATAGAAGGAAACCATTTGAACCATGGCTTTTATTTTTGGTGAAATTTCACCAGACTGTCTGAAATCTGACCTATCTCGCTTCATCCCTCCAAAAATTGGCCTCTAGAGTGAAGATAGCATGGGGGACACTGGTCCATAAAAAAAAGCCCTGATTTGAACCTTTCAACATCTTCTCAGACTTGCATTCCCATGAATATGGTATAAATAAGTTTACCACCAAATTGGCTATCCAATCTGCATGTGACACATCACCACAATGCTGCTGCAAATTGAATGCAACTTGTTCAAGTATACTAATTGACAACATGTGCACTGATGATATTTTGTCTTGAAGTGAACTTATATTTCTTTTCTAAGCTGTATTGCCTTGTCTTCGGTGCTTGAATTCACGGGCGAGTCTTTCGATCATTTTACCACCACAGGCTCCCTCCTGAAGACCTCTGTTCAGTCTGTTGCTGTGGGCCTCTTGCTCCCAACACTGGTGTACTGCCAGCTGCTGCAGTTGCGTTTTCATATGAATAACCCACCCGGCTTTCCTATGATAGTGTTGATAGGTCATCAAGGGAATCTACAAGGGAGATGGAAGGTCAGAGCTGCCCTCTCCAAAGAGAAAAAACAAAAGGGAGAACAACCATTGAAGAAGGAGCCACTTAAAGTTTGTCAAAGGAGCCTTTTAACCCTGTAAGATTGTAAGGACAAAAGAGCAACTATTCATCCTTTGAGTTTTATTGTGAAAAGGAAACATCTTCTATAACAGTTTGACTTCCAATGAATACTTTTTCAATTTTTTAAGCAATTCATTCCCATGGTATTAGAAAATGATGATTTTAGTATAGATTAGCCCTTCCTTATAGTGTTAAATTTTGTGAAGATGAAAAGAGCCATAATGTCAATCATTCTTGTCAGCTAAATTATAGCGCTTTGCATGGCTATACAGAAATGATGCCCTACCTGCATTGCCACAGTGAATATTGTTTACACTTGATGTTATCTTTATATTAAGTATAGATGATCATGCCCCCTATCATGCTTCGATGTCACAAAAATAGTCATATTTTCATCTTGCTTTTCTCATTTCATTATTTCATCCCGTTTTTTCATCATGCCCTTGTTGTGTTGCATTGCCATGGGCTCTATTCTTGTGCGCGCGAGTGCACACACACACACAAATGTATATATATATGACATTTCACCTCCACTATTGAATAATGTTTTACACTTGATGCAAGGATTGCAATCATGCAAGCTCCTACTCTTCTTCTGTACCTCCAAAGAATCCCTACTTTCCATTTCTTTAGAAATGCTAGCCATCAGGGCATCATTCTCCATCCTTGTAGCTTTGCTTTTGAAGTAAGTTACTTTGGTTGCAGACAGTCCTCACTTCAAACGCAACTTGGTCGAACATGTGAACTTTATTGCCATTGGTAGAATCATGGATCCATCAAGCTAGGCCAGCTACAGAGTGCAAATCTTTCCAAATGATCCAAGCTAAGTTTTAAGGAGTCTGCAAACCCAAAGGATTCAAACATTGCCTTCAACTCATATTACTCTTCGAAATTGCATCGTGCACCTTCTATTTGGTGCTTGAATTCACAATTGTTTTTATCAACTTGCCACCATGGGCTCCCTTGTGGAGAGTGAAGACCTTTGATGTTGTGACTTGTGAGCTCCACTTGCTACTACTCCAGCACTAGTGTAAGTTCTTGTACCATTTTTGTTTTTTCTGGCAATTTAAAGCAAAATTGCACCAAAATTTTTACCCTAGCACCAAGCCTATGGGAAAAAAATAGAGAAAAAACACCTAAAATCGCCTATAGCTACATCGGTCTTGGGCTTTGGCGTCATTTTGACTTGAAACTATCTTCCTTGGCAACACAACGTTGCTAGCATATTTTGCCCAGTCACTTCACTCACGCCACCTTCTGCATCCACATCAACTCCATAAGGTCTCTTTCTTTCAATTCAACACACCACCTTCTCTCAATTCCTCCCCCTCTTGAAGGCCACTTCCTCTGAGTCTTTGATTTGTGTTGTCACCACTTTGTTTGTGTTCTTCAAGTTTCGCGTAGCCCACTCTGTGATGCTGTAGGTTTTGAAGGAGCCAACTCTAAATTTGTAGGACGTGCTTGAAGCCAACATGATTCTTAATTTTTGTAGGATGTGACTGCATTTGATGTATCTCCGTAGAATTATGTTTTGCCATGAATTGTGCTATGACGTAGGGCTTAGGGTTCAAGTGCAAAGGCAAACTGCGGGACGGGAGGAGTCCAATGGTTTTAAAACTTCCGTTGTTTACAAGGGTTTTTAGCAATATTTTCCTCGCAATTTGTTGTTGTTTTCGTTTTTTCATGTTGATTCACGTAGTTGATTCACGTAGTTGATTCACGTAGTTTAGTTCATTTGGTTTCAAGATTTCCGGTGTTTTCCTTCATAGTGTGTGTGTTGAGATTGGTTGTATTGGATGCTTCAAGTTTTTTGTCACGATGGCAGACTTCTCTTCCACTCCTTTGGACATCGGATTTGGAGCAGCAGCAAAGGCGACATACAAGAAGAATATTGCGGGCAGGCGGCAACAAAGACTAGCTCGATTGCGAAAAGAAGCGAAGACAGCGGAGCGAAGGGCACTTGATTGAAGTGTACACTCGAGATTGAGGCGAGAAAAAGAGCAAGAACCGGCACAACAATGTGCACATACTTTATGCCTAGCCACAATTCTTTGAATCACGGCCCATTGCAATCCAGTGACGGTGGCGACATTGGGGTGACATCATCCCCTACGTAATTGACGAGAATGGAGATTGGAACCTCCTAGACACTTGACACTGAGGTCATGTTTTCACGCCCCGCCATTGTCCTTGTGTCCAGTGAAGAAGGAAGTGCCAAAGATTTGGACTTAAGCGCAGACAACATGGTTGACTCTAACAATGACTTGTTTATGGATCCACCAGCTTGAGGTGGGAAGAAGAAGAGCAAAGATGTGAAGGGGAAGGGTGCGGTGTCCTTTAGAACGTCTACATTCCAAAAATTGAAGAAGAACTATGACTTGCAACAAAAATTCTACAATGAGTAGGTAGCGAAGGAGCCCTAGAGTGAGGTGGTGTTGGTAGAGGATGGTGCAATGCACTTGGTTTGTTGTAGGCCTTGTTCTTTGGTTCGTGGAAAACCCATCTACATAGCCTCCAAGTGGGACACGATCTCAAAATATAGCCAATAGGAAATCCACAAAAAATGTATAGCCTTATACGCAACTTGTGGTCCTTTGTCTATAGCAAAGTAGATTTAGGGATGTAGCACGGTGGAGTCACAGTAGAAACGAGTGCAATTTGCGACATTGTTCTAGTTGCTCATAGGTAGGTGGCCAATGACTGAATTCAAGTCCTAATTTGAGCTATACGAGTTCTTGAATGTCCCTGAGTTGCCTCGCAAGCACTGGGCTGATGGGTCTGGTTGGATCATGGAAGAGCATCTCTACGACTTTGTCAAGTAGAAAATTAAGGCACTTGTGAGAAGTGCCACTTATTTGGCCTTGTCAGTAGACGACACAAGTGCTTGTGATAATACGAGTTGGATCGCTATTCATGCATATGTCTTGGTGAATTGGTATCAAGTTCCTCTATTGCTAACAATTCAAAAGCTCGAATCCAATGGTGCCATGTCTAACAACTTGACTGCTATAATCATAGATGCTTTGAGTGTAGGAGGCGAGATGAGTGACGCTGAAATTGCAGAGAAGTTGTTGTGTTTTGGTGCAGATGGGGTGAGTAGCTTTCAGGGCTTGAAGTCAGGGGTCACGGCACAAATCAAAGGTAAGTTTGCTCTTTTTGCGATAGGAGTTCATTGCTGTGCCTACCACCTGAATTTGGCCGCCCAATCCCTATTGTCGATGATTGTCATGCACTCTGTGGAGGAAGTGCTACGCACAATTCACTCTTACTTCATACACTCTCTAAGAAAGCAATGGAATTTAGGACTTTGGCTAAACAACTTTAGTCCAAAGGCAACCAATAATTCTACTACTAATAGTTTTAACAAAATGGCTACAAAATTATTAAAGAAATCAATTTCAAAATTCAATTTTCCTCAAATTGTAATGTAGCCACTTATATTGTGGAATGTTAGGTGAGAAGACAATTCTTTCTATACCTGTGCGGTAGTAGTTGGTAGAACAAACAATGTGGGATATATAATTTACAATGTGTAGTTTCTCAACCACTCATAATTTAGTCAAATTAAAGCAAAGAATTGTGATTGAAGTAGAATTTCAAACCTCATTTAGGCATACTGTAAGAACTTTTTTTTTAAACTTTGAACTGAAAAAAGTTGGTAAATGAAGTTAAGTTTTTTCTCCAAAAATCCTTTTGAGATTTAGATCCTCCAATCAAAAGTTATGGACAAATTTTAGAGAGGGGTTGGAAGGAAATTTCTTTTTAACATATGCAAATATCCTTTTTGAAATTTGTCCATAACTTTTGATTGGAGGATCTAAATTTCAAATGTATTTTTGGAGATGAAATCAATCTCAATTTAACAACTTTTCATAGCTAAAGTTTGTTTGAAAAAAGTTATTATACTATGCCTAAATGAGGTCTAAAATTTTACTTCAATCACAATTCCTACTTTTGATTTTAACTATGAGTGTTTAAGAAACTACAAATCCTAATTTATAAATCTCACATGGGTTGTTCTATTTCCTACCACCTCATAGGTATATAAAGAGTTTCTCTCCATGTCAAAATTTCAAACTAAGTTATTGCAATGGCTAGAAAGTAAATTGCTATGGTATGTTATTCAAAGGATTGTAGCTTGGGATTTTAGGCAAACCATTTTTCTTAGTTAATCATGTTCATTTGTATATTTAATCTAAGATTTAGCAAAAGAAAATGGAGCATGCCACAAATTTCCTGACACAATTCTAGTACTACCACCTTAGATTATCAATGTGTGGATGAGTTTCGTGAATGATATCTCCACAGAGAGAAAGAGAGCCTCTTTGAAGGCTACTGAATGTTATGCTGAAGATTTGAAACAAAGAAATAGGGATTTTTGCTCTTGGCCATAGAAAATTGCACTTACAAATTGTACAAACAAAACTAACATCATTGCCTATAAGGGGGGGGCGGGGGGGGGGGGGGGGGGGGGGGGGGCACTTAATTATCTTCATTTTTCCATTTTTCCAAAACCGTAGAAGGGATTCTAAATTTCTTTTTGTATTATACTAGTATCAATGAATATTATGTTTCATAATTTATAGTTCAAAATAAAAAGTGTTCAATTTCAACAAATAAAAAACTTCACAACTTCATGTATGCATTTGTATATAGAATTCACAAAATATTGAAATGTAATACAAAATTCTATTTGCAAATATAAATTACTACAATTCCATATACAATACTAGAAGGAACTCTTGTATCCTACTACGACACTTTTTAACTACATGCAATGTTCTTCTAAGTCGTTCTCCTATAAAAACTATAAATCAATATGCATCAATGTCATTCTATAACGGTTCATTATCCAACTCCTCACATTGCATTGCAATGTACTCCAACAAATGAGGTTTTGCTAGTGCTAGAATGCTCACTTCTTTCTCTGTTACCTCTCCATGTACTGTTACATTATTCTCTTGCACAAACCCACTCCTCATTCTTCTCAGTATATCATTCCAGAAGAATATAGCCGCTTCTTTTTCCACCCATGTATGCTTTTCACCAGATGGTTCCCACCATGCCTCCATACAGTTTTTGTACCTTTCTTTGCATGAACTCTCTCCTCTTTCCACTCTTCTCTTCACAATCGGCCAATACCATAAAACCTTCACCTTTGTTGCCCACTTTCGTTGACCTAATTCTACAACTTTTCTATATAAAATGGGACTCCCGCTCTTACTTTAGTTGCCTCCACTAAAAGTGTCACGAATTGTCCAACTCAAAGGGCTTTCTCTAGTTCAAACACATGAAATGGATCTTCTACTTCATTTGCACTCTATCTTGCACTTGTTTCTCCCACTTCATTTACCCGTGTTCTTCTTGGAGCCCTCGTTGTTACCATTTGCCGCGGCCTATTCCTACGGAGACCAAAATAGCTTCAAGCTTCTAGATTCGACATTGTTGCTATGATAGAGTCCACCACCACCATCATATTTGACTCTTCTCTTTCCTCTAGGACATTGCTCAAGTGGACATTGTCTCCTTCACTCCCTATTGATGTTGTAGGCCAAAATTGCTTCTCCGTCTTTACTATTCTATTCCAGCTAGGGAATTCCTTCAAATACTTTATGAACTTTTGTGTTTCCAATATTACTTCAAGATTGTGTAGTACATCCATTCCTCTATGTACACATTTATCCTTGTAAATGATAAAATCTTCCTATGCCTTCAACTCCCTTTCATCTACTGTAGTCACTTCCGCTAAAGTTGGCTTCTCTATCATGCTAGGTAAGGATTATAAGCACACATCTCCTTTAGTCAGTCCCCACACATCTTTGCTAAAGTGCTTGTGTTGGACCCTTAGTACTCCATATTCGATGTAGAATCTCATATGGTGTAGGAATGTGATACTTGCTAATTGGTTTCTCCCCCACAGAAGATGCGATGTAATGAATGACTTCTAGTCTTGAACATTCTCTATCTTCCTTCCACTTACAAACGCCTCCATATATGATACTCCTTTCTCTATCAACAACAACAACTCATCAATAGTGTCAATTATTCTTCCTCTTCAACGTGTTCAAAATAATGCTGAATCTTTGATCAATGTCTTCATGAGTGTGTCCAACTATCATAAATGACAATTGCACCTCTTGGAAAAATCCAAATCCCACCAAAGTTGCACATAATGCAAACATATATACGTTCTTATTCTCATGAGTACAATTGCCCACTTCAATTCGTAAAGTCAAGGTAGTTTTCCCTTTTGTCTCTGCACATCCGATAGTACATGCATAATAATAGTTATTACTTGATTGCTATCATGTTTGTGGTGTGCATCAATTCAAACATCTGCATACAATCCAATTCCATGCACTAGCATTCCACAAAGATGTATTTTTACAAAGCGTGATTCTTTGTTCTTCACGGATTGCCTCATTTTGGGCACCATGGTTGTATTTTGGTCCATGCCATCTACTATCAAACACATATACAAGTCTGGTATTATCATTGCTGACCGCTTAAACAACAAATAATCACCGCTCTTTCGCATTTGATGTTGGATATGTAAAATGTACCATTTCTTGATCTCTATATGAGCTGCTACATTTGTTGTAGCTTCCATTCCACACTTATATTCCCAACAATGGTAACACTTTAAATATCAAGAGTACGATGGAACCTATACATGTGCATACTCTTTTCGCCATAATCGACAAAATGAACTGAAACTCAATGGCTCCCCATCTACCATCTTCTTCACTTCTTCATTGACATAGTGAAACACATCCAACTTCGTTGTGTTCATAGGTAACAAAACCAATGGCACTATGTTATTATCAATCCTCCTCTGTATTTTACCTATGAGGTTGTGTGCATCTTGATTCCTTCACAAACTCTTCAAAACTTACGCGTACTGTTGATATTCTAGCTTTTTTTCTTAAGTGGCATGTATTACCATGTATTGCTACCACTTTTCTATGTTGTTGTTGTGATTGCTTAAGTTGCTTGAATCGCCTTTGTGAATAACCAAGCATAGTTGCATAGCATGCATTGTAGACGTTGAAGCCACCCAATTTTGTCTCATACTTGTGCCTCTTGTCGCAGCACAGGGCAGGTCAATTCCCCATTATACTCACAAAAATCGCTCTAGAGTATAACTAAGTGACTCTAAAGATCGAACCCACGAGATCCTGTGAAGTATCTAGCTCTATTAAGCAGTTAAGCTCAGTCAGTATCCCAATCTTACTTTCCGGTCCTAGATCTAGAACCAGAAATACCACCACACCGGATAACTATAGACCGGATTACTCCTTCTTCCGGTCCTACTAACTATCCGGTCCGTACAAATACCCAAATCCCAGGATCTCACAACTTCCGATCCTGGAAATCCGTCCTGACCCATCCGGTCGGGATGGTCATCCTGTATCCGTAATCCTATCCGGTTTAGTTTTGCCTCTGTTTCACCATCAGAGGGGTCGCCGCTTAATTTTGAGAGTGGTAGGCCCACCACTCCTTCCGTGACTTATAGTGGCTGAAGACCCACTGTCCTACTTCCTAAACTCCTAAGCTAATCCGGATCCGGTTTGGTCCTTCACAACAACCCAGATAGCAATCCGGGTTGTAGGTCACACAAAGACCCCACACTCGACCCTCTCGTACTACAACGACCTTGATGCTACTTCCGATCCGTGCGAAGACAGGTGATTACAAGTGTACCCGTCCGTTCCAACATCAACTAAAGTTCTTCCGTTACCCATACGGGTGGTGAGACCTCACAGGAGATCGGACACTCGACCGGATTTCCCACCCGGGAGTTCTAGCGCAGCTAAGGAATCCCTCCCTACCCGCCTAGCCTAACAACGGCTTTCTCACCCGGAATCTCAAACTCTAGATGTGCTGAGGAACTAACTTCACTCCCAACTCTTCGATACCTACTCACATGCACCTAGGATCGGAAAAGAAACACCAAGGGGAGAAATCACTCGCAAACCGGCTCGTACTATCCTAACTCCACATCATACAATCCTGTCGCGCTGGAGAGAGACACACAATGAGGAGAAGAGAAAGGTACAAGAAGTTTGCAAAATGAAAAACTCCCAGTTCCCATCGCGGGAACCGATTTATATACAAAGGGTAAAAACCCTAAAAGCACAAAAAGGAGCGGAAAACCCGTAGGGGTCCGCTGCCACCCTAATCTAATTTTCCGGTCTAACCTAATACTGTTGAGCCGGATCCGGATCCGGATCCGCTCCGGATCCACTCCTACTCCTAACTGAAATCCAAAATCCTATCTACCCTACAACTCTGGATCCTATTGTCGGGCTTCCGATCTCCGGGACCAGCTCCTCGAAGACTTCACTCAAATTCCGGACCCGTTCCCCCTCCGCAGGATTAGATCCGGGTGGAGACTCCAGGTCGATGGTGATATCCGGTCTTGTGCCCGGAGTCCCAGCCCGTGCAGACTTCTTGGACTCAGGAATCCAATCCTTCCTATCCTTCGCAATAGTCGCGTCCGGAAAGAGATCCAGTAGCGAGATGTCCGAAAGATGAATACCTTTGTCGCACATTGCTCCAGTCAGCTTCCGGCTGCTCTCCTCGATCCGGTCCGCAGCCTTCCGCCCCTCCACCATTGCCGTCTCCACCTGCTCAGCGAAGTCCGCGAGAATCCGGACCATCCGGAAACCGGATAGTTTCTTCTCTTCGTGGATCTTCTCGTCGAAGAGCTTCGCTTTGGCGGCGGCCGTTCCGGTCTCTCCCAGGACCACCTTGATCTACTCGGCTATCTTCCAAGTCTCCTCCGCCATCTCCCGGGCGGCCGTCACGTCTTCCCGATAGGCAAAAAGAGTTGCCTTCAGGTTATCCACCTCCTCCTGCAACCGGCGGATCTTTGCTTCCTGCTTCCGGGTCTCTTCCGGATTGGTGATGCACTCCGCCACCTGTTCCGCCAACTTGCTGTCCGGTGGCGCACCCACCAACTTGCCGATCGCCGCAAGCGTCCTGTGCTTGACCTCCCAATCCGCCCTGATGTTGCAGAGGACGTTGATCAGACCGTTGAACGGATCTTGCATTTCCGGGTCTCCTCCGGAAACGGTCTTCTCGGCTTCCGGTTTCTCTTCCGGGGCCGGTCTGTCTTGACCGGGAGGCGTCCCACGCTTGTATGGAGGCGTCAACTTCTGTCGCTTGATCGGCGGCATCGGCTCCTCCTCTTCCTCGCTCGACTCCCGGTCTGACCCGGAATCGGATTCGGCCTCGTCATCCGTTTCCGACTCCCCATACTTCAGGAGGACTTCCTGAGTCTTCCACACCTTCTCCTCCATGTCGGTGAGGACTTGGTGTTCTCAATAGAGGTGGAAGAGGTAAGGGCACACTGGAGTGGCCCTTTTCTTCCCAACCCTATTAACGAGCTGGGCCACGAGATCGGAAATGATCCGTGCCCAGTCCACTTTCCGGGTACCACTGAGGGCACCGAAAATGGTGTTGCCGAGGGTGATCGTCACCTTGGTCGGCTTTTCCGGGTGAAGAACCGGAACCAGGAATTGTAGGAGTCGACGGTGTCGGTCATCCACGCAATCCTCGACCGCGTATCCGTCCTTCGGGTTGACGGCTCCCTGGAACTTCCCTCGGACAAACTCATCCTTCCGGTTCGCCATCCCCAAACCTCCTGCCCGGAAACCGTAAACCGCTCTCCACATTCCCTCGTTCCAGCTGACGGGAGTTCCTCTCACGGTGTTGTCAAACTGGTTGGACAGCTTTCCGAGGAGCTCCTTGACCATTCTCTCCTCCCTAAAACCCCAGGGTTTCTCGGCAAACCCGAGGCAACCCATGGATTTGAGATCATCCATGAGTTCAGCCTTTTCCGGCTCTGTGGAGGGAATAACCGGAATGACTTTCCGGAGCTTCACCTCACCTCCAGAGGGACTCGCTGGTCTAGACCTACGTAGTGGAGGCATTTCCACTCCAATCTACCTCACTCTCTCCTAGCCGCACGTCCCGTTCCTCACTTCCTCTCTCCGATCTCAACCGGAATCAAAACAAACAAAACACAAACGTACAAACGCACAAACGCCAAAAACTCAACCGCGCGCTCTCAAGGTCGAGTTTCTAAAAGGGGGTGCAACAGTGAAAGCTCCTCCTTATATAGTCCCTGGACCCTTTCCGGTTTGTCATCATGAATCCGGTTTACCATCATTATCCGGTTCATCATCATCATCCGGTCCTAGACCTAATCCGTGTTGCATTCCGTTTCCGTCGTTAGTTACTCCTGACCGGATTAGATCCAAGAGGCCCACTACTTCACGTTCCGTGCTAATTCTGAGTTTTCCTTCCCCACCTAATCGGATCCGGTTCCCTAATGACTAGTTTCCGTTCCTATTTTGGTGTATACTAAGAAAATCAAAATTCTAAGCTGCGACACCTCTTACCAACTTTTGTTCTTTTGAAGAATGCACTCAACACTTGTAGTATCCACGTTGATTGAAGCTCATATTTTTGTCCCTACACCATGTACCTTTGATCTAGTATACACTTCGCACCTACTTCCCTCAAGCAATTCTTTTTGCATGCACCTTTATTTTATGCTTTTAACACACTTTGCAATGTCACCTTCTTACTCATGGCCTCTCTTCTTATACGGGGTCCTCTTTCTCACCTCCTTTGATTCATCATTAAATAATTTTTGTTACTTCCTGAATTTGGTAATCCATCCTTTATTTCTCCATAAGGTCCTGTGCCAGAATCCCATTCATTTGTTCTTCTCATCTGCTCTGAGGATCCATCATTGTTTGTTATAGTGAACGATGTCTCAGAAGGGCTAGGACTATTGTTGCTCTTGTGGAAGTCAAACTCAAGTGTTGCAATAGGAGAAAAAGTAAAATTTTGACCTCCTCTTGATTCTGAGGTACTTGGCCTTCGACCACCCGCCATACGAAGTCTACATTTCTTCCAACAAATCACCAACCCCACACATTGACCAAGACGCTCCCCTACTAATTCACCTATCCATACAATTGCATCATGTTGTATATGCATAGCAACCTTAGTTGGCGATAGTTTAATATGATGAAGTTCCATTCTACATGTAATACTTCCATCTATAATGCCTCTTCCAACAACTTCAACTTTAGAAATGAACTTCACAGTGTCTTCTATTGTTTTTGTTTGTACATCATGCCTTACAAAAACACCACTTTCGAATAATTGAGCATGACAAGATCTAATAATTCTGTGGCCTACATTCTTTTGATTGGACCCTCCCATTGTTGCTAACATGGGTAATGCCACAGGACTCCCAAAACCTTTAGCATCCCAAGTTTCTCTTGTTTCTTGGTGTCAAAAAATTCTTCAATGAGTATGTCTACAAATACTAAACATATAGTTTTACTACTTCCACAAAATACTTATATTACTCAACAAAAGCAGAACTTCCTCACAGTTCAAGTTTTAGTAACAAAATTCCATATTGCCTCCAATTTGGGTGCTTGCAAGATACACTTGTCCTATTTGTTGCATTTTTGGTTTTTGTGGTATTAGTACTATGATTCCTAAGATCATGTTGGAGTACTATGAGAGGTGTGGAAGATGAAATCTTGTGGGCTGTTCTACAAGTACTACAAAATCCTAATGTATACCCTTGAGTACTATCGATAGCCAGAGTCCTCTATTTTCAACAAAAACTGAGGTTTTTACATTCCCATTTTTGAAAAATAGTAAAGGTGAGTGAAAAAATATTAAAAAAGTGTCCATTATTGACAACTCAAAGCACTTTCTAGCACATGAAGGAACTACTAGAAAAACTTCTCTAATTGTTCATAAATTTGTGATAATTGTTGCACTGTTTGAAGCACCCCAAACACATTTGGAACATGCTTTGTGAAAATTCTCTTTGGAGAGAGTGTATTTCTATTTGAAGACCTAGACCATCCATTTTTTTATGTCATTCTTCATGAAAAAGGTACTCAATAATACTAAAAATCTTGAAAACCACAAGTGTGACATATTATGAAAAATCTCTTTTACCAACTAAACTAATTTAGAAAAATTGAAATAATTTGAGTACCTCTGTCACTAATATAGAAAGCTTGCTTTCAAATTTTATTTCTATTCAATCATTTTTGCAATAGTTATAGCAAAAGGTCACTTCGCATGTAACGTGTGATACAAAATAGGACAAGTGTTTCTTGCAATCACCCATTTTCACAGTCTTAAAATATTGTCACTATACCTCTTACATGTATGTAAAAAAGGAGTATTCACTTTTGATTAACAATTCTCACAATCAATTCTCTTGCACACATCAATCAATGGAATTCAACATAACTATTTTTTTTTGGAAAATATTGTGTTGTTCTATCTTTCATTTTTGTAAATTCTATGTAATATAGTTCTTATAGAGTGTGACATTCTATAGGTCAAAGTCATTTACCTTCATTGTTATAAAATAAAGTGTTTGTGAATGATAACTTCTTATTCATGCAAACTTGCTAGAAGATTTGTAAGAATTTCTTAAATTCAAAAAATGCATAATCAATTTTGTTGTAGATACAATATTACATTTCAAGCACTAAAAACAAATTAAACGTTAAAAGCAAATTTATAAAAGTTTATAAAAATGGTTAAAAAATTATGAAGACATTTAAATTCATTGACTGTAAATTCATATGTGCAACGCCCCTACCTCTTTTTGTTCTTAAAAGGGACAATACAATAGTCAAAAATTGAAAATAATCAAAATTCATTCTCATATAGGTGCATTTTTGCTCCTATGACATTTACATAAATAAAACAATTGAATTTGGAATAGAACAATGAAGTCAAGTAGATTCTTATTAACCGCACCCAAGGAACCTAAGAAAACTGCAATATTCAAACGCTTGAAATGTACAATTCTAACTATTCTAAATAAGCATGGTTTTTTCAAGGGCAAGGTTTTTAGGTTCTCTCCTTCGAATACATTTTTTAATGGTTTGAGTTTCTTTTCACTTACTCTAATACAAGAAGAATCAAAAGCTTCTTTAATATAGTCTTCATTACTTAAACTTGTAATAAATATTACCTCAATTAAGGGAAAGGCAATGATTTCTAATTTCATAGTGTACTGCCAAGCCTTTGTGCCACTTAAAATGTACTTTACAAATCGATTTCTTATTTGCTTCATGTGCTTTCATCAATGATCAACCCAATTAGATCATATGCATCTATAATTTGTTCAATTTATGTGAAAGGGTCATTCCTACATTCCTACATATTATGTTATAGAAGAACCTATATCCAACCATTTAACCTTTAAAAGACCAAAGGTACAAAAATCTATATTGTAAAAGCCACATAGTGGGATTTATAGTCCTTCAGAGATTAAGTAAGTTCATGTATTTTAAGATGTATTTAACAATTTTTATTATATTTAATACATTAGCAATTGAAATTATGAATTTATTAAAATGAATTGGTAATTTTATTTTTAATTTACATGCACATTCTATAAATTGTTGAAGTTCCACTTTGGTACATGCATGGTGCATTCCGGACCTTCATGTAACTATGCAATCTGTACATTTCAAACTACTTGGATGTACAAGTTCAAGATTGGTTTGAGGTACAAATTTGGGAATGGATGCTTGTACCTTATGTCAAGACTCTATTGCAAACTTGGATATTGTGTTGCAATTGTAGAGTATGCCCTTCATAGGCAACTATTTTTAAATTTGATATAAAAATAGAAACTAAATCCTATTTTAAAGTTATCTTTGCTAAGAAAAACAAGATGATGGCAAAGAATCTTCAATATTTCATTTATTGCAAACCCATTTAGAATTTAATTAATTCATAGAGTTAACCAAGACCTCAAAGATACCAAAGAATGATAGGCAAAGTAATTTATTATGTTATTTAGGAATAACCTATAATAATTAATGAAGATGTTTCCAATCGTTAGTATAGACACTCACACTAAGGTAGGAGGTTCAAAAGCACCCACGCTCTAGAAGCGCCCACCTCCATAAATGAGCATTGCACATACATGTTGCTTTTTGTAGCCTTCAACAATGTACAAACAATGTACATTTTAGGGGGTAGACAATTATAGAGCCCTAAGCCATATCTACTTTCATAACTAATTCTATAAAGCTCCAAAAAATATGAAAGGATTTGGATTAGATGGCAATTCTACTTGTCTATCAAAGAAAATATTTGAAGTTACACCTCTCCAAAAATCATTTCTAGCACTCAAATGGTCAATGTATGAACCTATTACCTTACATACTTGGACTCAGAAAACTGTAGAATGTTGGTTGGTAGGGCCATGGCAAAGATTTCAAATACATATCTCCAAGAATGGTAAGGTAGAAGGCTTCGAAAGTGCCCATTTAAGGAAAAGAAGGCCTCTATGCAAAAATGGGTGTATCCAAATATTTTTTACATTTTTTTGGAAGAAAGAACAATGAGGAATACACTAGTGGAAATTTTAATTTTAATTTTTTGACTTGAAATGAATAAGATTTGATTTTTCAAAGTCAGAGGTGCCTAAGTCCCTATTAATGCTCATAGATGTTGAGATGCAATTGTAATCAATCAAAATATGTCATGGAATGAAGCCAGTGAGTTTATGAATGATTCTAATCATGCCTTTGCATGGAGTCATTGAATCTAAAAATGATCCATTGTACATTTCTATTCCATTCAAATCCAATTTTAAATCAAAATTTATTGTAAGCGCTAAACACCCCAAGGGGTCCTCGCATAATTTTAAGCTCAATTCAAAGTGTTGTAACTTTTGCATCCAATGTCCAAATTCAATAATGTTGGGAATTTTGTGTTATTTTTTATAGTTTATGAAGTAAAGTTTTTAGATCAATCCAAGATTTATAGATTTTTTGTAAGACAAATGAAGTTGATAGGTTCAATTTGAGTCCACCAAACTGTATTTGATGACCACTACTTTGGGGGCTTGTATCTCCTTCATCCAATGTTTGTTTTCAAAAAAAATTGTTGGGTTATGTTCCCCTTTAAATGTTGTTATTGTGCTTTAATTTTCATGTTAATCCACATTGTTTTGAATGTTTGGGAGGAAATCAAAGTTCGAAATCCCCACATTTTTGGATTACAGTGAACTTTGACGGCTTGTTTCATTTATATATAATGTCCATTTCTAATAAAAAAAAATTGGAAAAGTTGCGCATAATAGTCTTGTTTTTGTGGTTAAAATTTCACATCAATCCAAGAAAATTTGAGTGACTAAGAAGCATTTTAGTAGAAGGGGTTTCAGCCTCATATGTGTTTTTTTGCATATTTTCTTGCTATTTTTTGACACTTTAAAGTCATTTTGTAGACCTCACCTACTTCAGGTCTTTACATGAGCAAAATCACATATGATAGTGAACCATGTCACTTGATTGATAGCCTTAAATCACGCACATGGGATGACAATTTATCACTTCATCAAATCATTTTCATTTTTACATCCCTTGTGCATTGTTTTAGATACTTCTATAGGGGCAGTTGTTAATTCCCAAATTGTTTTCCTCCTATATGTGGCCATCTCTCCATGGCCAAAGCCTCCTAATGCTTGTTTATGATTAAAGTGATTAAAAAAATTGAAGATAGTGATTGACATCAATTTTCAAGACAGACATGCAATATTGCATTGTGGCAAAATTCAAGCCAAGTTGCATAAATCCATAAATCCATACTACATATGTTCCTTGATTCCAGGACAATGTCGTGATAAAAGGTAGTAATTAAAGCTATTTGAAATAGATTTGTATATTTGACCTTTAGTTAAAGAATACAAGCTCATTCCAAAACAATACAAGGTTGAAAAATAGGAATCACAAATTAGAATAAATCCAACATCCCCCCTCCAATAAGAATGACAAAGGAAATGGAGATGAGCATGAAGTCAAAGCACACATACTTGTTGTACCCCACGTAGTTGCATAGGGTCGGTCATTGGGGCCCCTCCAAAGCTCATACCGTGATCTTTAGTACCCCTCATTTCTTGCAGTCGATCAAGTAAATTCTTTGACGGCTACACACCACTTGTTCATTGCTCACTCGCTCCCTCCCTTATTGTTGGTCATTGTTGCTCACTTTGTCGCTCACTCCCTTGCTACCGGTCGCTGTTGCTTCCTGTCCATGGTGTTTGTCGCAGCACAGGGCAGGTCAATTCCCCATTATACTCACAAAAATCGCTCTAGAGTATAACTAAGTGACTCTAAAGATCGAACCCACGAGATCCTGTGAAGTATCTAGCTCTATTAAGCAGTTAAGCTCAGTCAGTATGCCAATCTTACTTTCCGGTCCTAGATCTAGAACCAGAAATACTACCACACCGGGTAACTACAGACCGGATTACTCCTTCTTCCGGTCCTACTAACTATCCGGTCCGTACAAACACCCAAATCCCAGGATCTCACAACTTCCGATCCTGGAAATCCGTCCTGACCAATCCTGTCGGGATGGTCATCCTGTACTCGTAATCCTATCCGGTTTGGTTTTGCCTCTGTTTCACCATCAGAGGGGTCGCCGCTTAATTTTGAGAGTGGTAGGCCCACCACTCCTTCCGTGACTTATAGTGGCTGAAGACCCACTGTCCTACCTTCTAGACTCCTAAGCTAATCCGGATCCGGTTTGGTCCTTCACAACAACCCAGATAGCAATCCGGGTCGTAGGTCACACAAAGACCCCACACTCGACCCTCTCGTACTACAACGACCTTGATGCTACTTCCGATCCGTGCGAAGACAGGTGGTTACAAGTGCACCCGTCCGTTCCAACATCAACTAAAGTTCTTCCGTTACCCATACAGGTGGTGAGACCTCACAGGAGATCGGACACTCGACCGGATTTCCCACCCGGGAGTTCTAGCGCAGCTAAGGAATCCCTCCCTACCCGCCTAGCCTAACAACGGCTTTCTCACCCGGAATCTCAAACTCTAGACGTGCTGAGGAACTAAGTTCACTCCCAACTCTTCGGTACCTACTCACATGCACCTTGGATCGGAAAATAAACACCAAGGGGAGAAATCACTTACAAACTCACTCGTACTATCCTAACTCCACATTATACAATCCTGTCGCGCTGGAGAGAGATACACAACGAAGAGAATGGAAAGGTACAAGAAGTTTGCAAAATGAACAACTCCCAATTCCCTTCGTAGGAACCGATTTATATACAAAGGGTCAAAACCCTAAAAGCACAAAAAGGAGCGGAAAACCCGTGGGGGTCCGCCGCCACCTAAATCTAACTTCCGGTCTAACCTAATACTATTGAGCCGGATCCGGATCCGGATCCGCTCCTACTCCTAATTAAAATCCTATCTACCCTACAACTCTAGATCCTATCGTCGGGCTTCCGACCTCCGGGGTTAGCTCCTCGAAGACTTCGCTCAAATTTCGGACCCGTTCCCCCTCCTCAGGATTCGGTCCGGGTGGAGACTCCAAGTCGATGGTAATATCCGGTCTCGAGCCCGGAGTCCCAGTCCGTGCAGACTTCTTGGACTCAGGAGTCCAATCCTTCCTGTCCTTTGCCATAGTTGCATCCGGAAAGAGGTCCGGTAGAGAGATGTCCGAAAGGTGAATACCTTTGTCGCACGTCGCTCCCGTCAGCTTCCGGCTGCTCTCCTCGATCCGGTCCGCAGCCTTCCGCCCCTCCACCATTGCCGTCTCCACCTGCTCGGCGAAGTCCGCGAGAATCCGGACCATCCGGGAACCGGATAGTTTCTTCTCTTCGTGGATCTTCTCGTCGAAGAGCTTCGCCTTGGCCGCTGCCGTTCCGGTCTCTCCCAGGACCGTCTTGATCTGCTCGGCCACCTTCCGAGTCTCCTCCGCCATCTCCCGAGCGGCCGTCACGTCTTCCTGATAGGCGAAAAGTGTTGCCTTCAGTTTATCTACCTCCTCCTGCAACCGGCGGATCTCAGCTTCCTGCTTCCGGGTCTCTTCCGGATTCGTGATGCAGTGCGCCACTTGTTCCGCCAAGTTGCTGTCCGGTGCAGCACCCACCAACTTGCCGATTGCCGCAAGCGTCCTGTGCTTGACCTCCCAATCCGCCCTGATGTTGCAGAGGACGTTGATCAGACCGTTGAACGGATCTTGCATATCCGGATCTCCCCCGGAATTGGTCTTCTCGGCTTCCGGTTTCTCTTCCGGGGCCGGTTTGTCTTGACCGGGAGGCGTCCCGCGCTTGTGTGGAGGCGTCAGCTTCTGTCGCTTGATCGGCGGCATCAACTCCTCCTCTTCCTCGCTGGACTCCCGGTCTGACTCGGAATCGGATTCCGCTTCGTCATCCGTCTCCGACTCCCCATACTTCAGCAGCACTTCCTGCGTCTTCCACGCCTTCTCCTCTATGTTGGTGAGGACTTGGTTCTCCCGATAGAGGTGGAAGAGGTAAGGGCACACTGGAGTGGCCCTTTTCTTCCCAACCCTACTAACAAGCTGGGCCACGAGATCGGAAATGATCCGTGCCCAGTCCACTTTCCGGGTACCACTGAGGGCACCGAAAATGGTGTTGCCGAGGGTGATCGTCACCCTGGTCGGCTTCTCCGGGTGAAGAACCGGAACCAGGAATTGCAGGAGCCGACGGTGTCGGTCATCCAAGCAATCCTCGACCGCGTATCCGTCCTTCGGGTTGACGGCTCCCTGGAACTTCCCTCGGACAAACTCATCCTTCCGGCTCGCCATTCCCAAACCTCCTGCCCGGAAACCGTAAACCGCTCTCCACATCCCCTCGTTCCAGCTGACGGGAGCTCCCCTCACGGTGTTGTCAAACTGGTTGGACAGCTTTCCGAGGAGCTCCTTGACCATTCTCTCCTCCCTAAAACCCCAAGGTTTCTCGGCAAACCCTACGCAACCCATGGATCTGAGATCATCCATGAGTTCAGCCTTTTCCGGCTCTGTGGAGGGAATAACCGGAATGACTTTCCGGAGCTTCACCTCACCTCCAGAGGGACTCGCTTGCCTCGACCTACGTAGCTGAGGCATTCCCACTCACATCTACCTCACTCTCTCCTAGCCGCACGTCCCGTTCCTCACTTCCTCTCTCCGATCTCAACCGGAAGCAGAACAGACAAAACACAAACGCTCAGACGCACAAACGACAAAAACTCAACCGCGCACGCTCAAGGTCGAGTTTCTAAAAGGGGGTGCAACAGTGAAAGCTCCTCCTTTTATAGTCCCTGGACCATTTCCGGTTTGTCATCATGAATCCGGTTTACCATCATAATCCGGTTCATCATCATCATCCGTTCCTAGACCTAATCCGGGATACATTCCGTTTCCGTCGTTAGTTACTCCTGACCGGATTAGATCCAAGAGGTCCACTACTTCACGTTCCGTGCTAATTCTGAGATTTCCTTCCCCACCTAATCGGATCCGGTTAGCTAATGACTAGTTGCCGTTCCTATTTGGGTGTATACTAAGAAAATCAAAATTCTAAGCTGCGACATTACCCCTTCCTCATCTGTGAGCGTCCCCGCGAACATCATTGACCTTCAGTCGAAGAAGTAGCCACCGAATACTTTTTCACCCTTGATCCGTTCACACGAGTGTCAAGCCACTGGCCCTGCAAATTCGCAAGTTGCAAAGACCCATTTTGAAAAATTTGAATGACTCGGAAAGGTCCCATCCATCGGGTATGCAATTTTCCTGGAAACTCTTTGTGACGGTTGTCATAAACTAGCACCAGACCGCCTTCCTGGATTCCATGATCAACTGGAAGTTTCCGGTCATAATCTTTCTTGCGTTTGAATTGCACTTCCATGGTTCTCTCAAGAGCTGCAATCCGGGTTTCTTCCAGTTCTTCAATCGCGAGGAGTCGCGGAAGTATATCCATTCTGGTCTCCGCATTCCGGGCTGCCATGACACGGAATGTCTCCACTTCTAACTCCACCCCATGAACTGTATTTTGGCCAAAGACCAAAAAGTAGGGCGTTTTTCCGGTTGTGCTCTTCTCCGCCGTATTGTACGCATGCACGGCCGAAGGTAGTTTCCGGTCCCAATCCGTCTTGTGAGCGGAAACCATCTTGTTCAAGATCTTCCCAATAATTCCGTTCGCCCGCTCGGTTAATCCATTCGCCTTTGGATTATAAGGAGTCGTCTTCCGGTGCTTGATAAGATATTTGGTAGTTAGGT
The DNA here is from genome assembly GCA_963969395.1 of Pseudoscleropodium purum. Classification (NCBI taxonomy): domain Eukaryota; kingdom Viridiplantae; phylum Streptophyta; class Bryopsida; order Hypnales; family Brachytheciaceae; genus Pseudoscleropodium; species Pseudoscleropodium purum. The sequence continues at coordinate 26,106,639 of OZ017795.1, forward strand.
CGGAGATGACGTCATTGAGGAAATGGGTTCCTCTATCACTGACCAACTCCAGTGGGTGGCCAAATCGCATGAGGATTTCTTCAAACAAAAAGGACGCGGAAGTCTCGGCATCGTTTTTCCGGGTTGCTCTGGCCTCCACCCACTTGGTCGCGTAATCTGTGGCTAGGATTATGTACCTCTTCTTCCTAGCACTGACCGGAAAAACGGGTCCAATAAAGTCGATCCCCCATTTCTCAAACGGTGCTAAGGGAATTATGGGAGTGAGCGGCCAATGGTTCCGAAAAGATGGTGCTCCTGTCCGCTGACACTGATCGCAACTCCGAACAAAATTCCTCACATCCCTGTGTATATACGGCCACCAGTATCCGGCGGATCGGATCCGGTTCACCGTAGTAACAAAGGCAAAATGTCCTCCGGAACTCCCGCAATGGAGTGCCCGGATGACTTTCTTCCGGTCCGAAGGTTCCAAACAACGCCTAAGGACGTCATCCGCCCCTAACTTGAAAAGGACTCCCCTAATCATGGTATAAGGAGCCGCTTTTCTCTGAAAGATTTCTTTCTCCTCTAGACTCATCTGTTCCGGATATTTGGAATTCACTAAATAGCTAATGATATCCCGGAACTCCGAAACAGACTCGTTGCTTAGGTGAAAAACTTCTATCAAGGGAAAATCCGGTTTCTCCATTTCAACCGGAATCTCCAGAGAATCCGGAAACTCATCCGGAAACTCAGCGGAAATATCCGCCACGGATTCCTGTCCTCTTTGTCTCGAGAGGTAATCCGCGTTCGAGTTTGCTTTTCCGGGTTTCACTACGACCTCGTAATTAAACTCTTGTAAAAGCAAAATCCATCTAGCAATCCGACCTGACAAATCCAGTTTGTTCACGAGGTATTTCAAGGAATCATGATCTGTGTGAAAAATTACCTTGTACCCTAGCAAATAATGTCGGAACTTCTTGCAAGAATACACGACCGCCAGAGCTTCTCGTTCTGTGGTGGTGTAATTCCGTTCCGCCAAACTCATTTGCCTGCTCGCATAGTAAATCGGATTCTCACGCTTCTCCGTGTCGAACTGCCAAAGAATGGATCCTAGACACCAACCGGATGCGTCGATGGTGACATGGAACTCTTTTGTCCAATCCGGAACGGAAAGGATCGGAGCTCTAGCAAGCTGAGTCTTCAGATCATCGAAGGCCTGCTGTCGCTTTCCGGTCCACACAAATTCCGTATCCTGTTTGAGTAGTTCCGTGAGAGGGATGGCCCTCTTGGCGTATCCGTCAATGAATCGACGGTAGTAGCCCACACACCCTAGAAACCCACGGATCTCCCTTACGCTCGTCGGAGGTAGCAAGGATAGAACCGCCCTCACCTTCTCCAAGTCCGCTTGTAATCCGGCTTGGCTCACCACGTGCCCCAGTAAAATTCCGGAACTCATTCCGAAAAAACACTTTCCGGGGTGTAATCTCAAATTGGTTTCTCGGCACCTTTGAAACGTTTTCCGCAAACATTCGAGATGAAGTTTCCGGTCGCTAAAAACTGCAAAGTCATCAATGAAGACCTCAATGAAATGGCGGAGAAAATCCTTGAAAATGTCCATCATCAGCCGTTGGAAAGTTCCGGGTGCGTTGCACAGGCCAAACGGCATCCGGGTAAATGCGAAAGTTCCCCATTCTGTCGTGAACGTGGTCTTCAGCTGATCCCTCCGTCGGATGAACACTTGGTTGTAACCGGAAAATCCGTCCAAAAAGCTGTAACATTCGTGTCCGGCCACGTGGTCCAAAATGATGTCAGTAAATGGAAGGGGAAAGTAATCCTTCTTTGTGGCTGTGTTCAATTTCCGGAAATCTTGACACACCCGGATCTTAACTTTCCCATCCGTTCCCAACTTCTTGGGAACCACCACAATAGGGGAAACCCACTCGGAATTGTTCACCGGATAGATGAATCCAGTTTCCAATAACCGGTCGATTTCTTCCTTGACCATTAACGAGTACTTCGGGTTGAGTCGGTACTGTCGCTGACGGACCGGAATAGATCCTTCCGTCAAGTCAATGTGATGCTCTCCTAAGTGAGGGGGGATTCCCTTCAGATCAAACGGCTCCCATGCAAAAATATCGAGGTACTCCTGGAGAAGTTGAACGTAACCGGATTTCTCCGTGCTTTGCATGAGCTTGCTCAAGTAAAAGCACTTGCCTGGTTCAACCTCCTCCTGTTCATAATCGATGGGCGAGACGATCGGTTTGATCTTCTCTTCGTGAACCTCTTCCGGAACGGAAACTAAATTTCCCCATTCTGGTCTCATCGTTTCCTCACTTACACCCGCGAGAAGGTTTCCATCCTGGATCTGTTGAGTGATCCACTCGGCTGTGAGCGGAACGCTTGACTCTCCTAACGATCGATCTTCCAGCATGGTACTGCTAGGCTTTTCCGGATCATGCTCCAACACAGCATTAGAGAACCCAAAACTTTTCTCAGTTTTGTGTTCGAATGGATCCACATAATAGCTTGGAATCGACTCTTCCGAATCCGTCCAATCCGATGTGTAACCATCCGAGTCGCTGGTTTCTCCTAAATGCTTTTCCGTGGACCAAGGTATCCGGATGGAAGGTTTCCCGACCACCAGTTCCTTGTTTCCCCAATCCACCAGTACTTGGGCAGAGTATAACCAAGGTCTACCCAGTAACATAGGAAAAGGTCTTCCTTTGTGCACACGGATGATGACATAGTTGAGCAGATAATCCGTTCCTCCAATCCGGGTTGGAATTTGCGAAAGTTTGCCAACCGGATGTACTCGGGATTGATCCGCCATACGAAGGACTTGATCCGTCGCTTCGATCGTGGTGAATCCTAACTCAAATGCCGTGTCTTCCAACATCAAGTTGACTCCAGATCCGCCATCGATGGGAACCTTTGGAATCAGGCATCCTTCTATCTCCACACCGATCTCTGGAGCCCCGGAATCTTCCGGTTGGGAGAAGTTAACTGCCACCGCTGGGAGTTTCACCCTCTTCTTCCGTTTCCGTGTCCAGCTATCTCGGATCAGCTTCTGGTACATCACGTTGTCGTGCAGGAGCTGTCCAATCGTAACATTCGCCCGTTGATCTCGGATGTCCTGGATGATGTCATACTCATGAGTACGGATATCCGGATTGATAATCACTGGGGTGTTACTGAAACGAACCTGCTTCTTACTCGTCACCACATCCGGTCCAGAGATTTCCGTCCGAATCTCTGCACTGATGTCGATCGGAATCCGGTTCCGGTCCACCCCTTCCTCAAAGTGAACTTCCTCCGGTTCTGGACTCCGTCTCTGAAAAACAGGATCAGAATCACTACTCGATTTCTGCCTCCTCCTCTGCTTTTTCTTCTTTCCCCTTACAGCTCGTTCGGGTTGATTCCTGGTGGAACTGCGGGTCGATACCCGGTTTACCAAGCTCTCCGTCTCCGCCGGCAGTTCCACCTCGCATCGTCACTTGTCCGGATTCTCCGTTCCGGCTGAGTGGCCATAGTTGAGTGCGGTCTGCTCCCTTGGAAGAATTTGAACTTGTTTGTAAACCGGTCTTGGCTGTATGGGCTTCGAACACTGCTCCTCCTGATGCCCATACTCTTGGCAATTCTGGCACGGAAGAGTACGAGGAGCACCCTGCCCTGGTCCCCTGTTAGGACACGAGTTGGCATAATGTCCCGGTTCTCCACAGCCATAACAAATCACCACTTGTCTATCCGGGTAACCAAGGGCTCGCACGGGCTGCTGCATTACCAACCCCTGACTCGGTCCCGGTAAAAAGTTCCGGTTCAACATGTTGGACCGGGAAGGAATCGTGATCCCTTTTCCTCTACCATAGGTCGGCTGCACTTGGTAGATCTCCTCCTCTTCCTCGTTTGCTACGGTGTAGTAGATCTCTTCTTCCGGATACACATAGTGAACTTGCTTCTGGGCAGCTCGCTGGCATTCACTTGGATAGTGACCCGGTTCTCCACATCTTCCGCACCAGACATTGGATCGAGAAGTCGGAACGATCCGTCTTGGTTTCCGGTTCTCTGCCATGTTGACCTTGATAGCCTCCAAAGACTCTTGGATGCTCTTCATCATCTTCTTGGAATCCGTATCTTCCATCTTCACTTTCACAACCCGTTTCTCTCTCTGACCCTTCGACTTGTGCGAACGTCGGGGAGGTGAAACACTCTGTTCCTCATCTGAGCTCGATGAATCCGGATTGGAAACTTCCGTTCCAGAACTCTCGGAACTGCTGTCCGAATCGGAAACCTTCTTACGATGCTTCAACTTCCGGTCGCCTTTCTTGTTCTTCCCCTTTTCTTGCTTCTCGCTCCTTCTCAAGGACTTCCGGAGTGACTGAGCGGAATTCTCGTAATTAGCCGCAGCATCCATGGCATCTCTAAGTGTCCTAGGTCGCGTCTGACGAATCAGAAATCCCATCGACTCGGGTAATCCGGCAACATACCACTCCACCTGCAGACTAGGAGCGATCTCCGTGGTCAGCTTCTGGATCAGCGCCTTCACCCTCTGGCCATACTTCCACACGGATTCGGATGATTTCATCGTTAGTGTACTGAGCCGTCCCAAGGCTCTGGCTTCTCCTCCTACCTCCCGGAAAGCTTGCAGGAAATCCGTTCTCAACTGATCCCAGTTATTCCGGATTGGATCGGAAATATCCTGGTACCATTTAAGAGCTTCTCCCTTGAGCAATCCTTGGAAAATTCTTCGCTGGGCCGCCTCATTTTCCTGGTTGGCGAGTGCAGTAGATTCAAACTCGCACAGCCAGTCATCCGCATCTTGGCTTCCATCACCCTTAAAACGCTTGTATCTCAATCGAGTCATGACGTCTTCGTCTTCGAGGAACGGATCTTCTCTGTCCGGTTCCGGATCTAGATCGGAAACTGAAGGCGTATGACCAGATCTCGGATTCTCGCTTTCTCCTGCGGATGCAGACACGAAAATCGGACGGTTAACCGGATCCTGCACATCCGGTTCACTCTGATCCGGTTCAGGCGATTCTTCCGATCGTTCTCTTCTTCTCAATCGCTCGGACGTTCTCGTATTCCTTATTCCGCTTCTCATGAGTTAGTTTCCAGATTCAGCCGGAAAACAAAACCCAATCCGAGAAATGAAAACACGGAAAAGACGAACTACTGACTCAGCTTCTTCTGTACCGCAATAAAGCCGATAGCTTTAGAATCCCCGGCAGCGGCGCCAGATTTTTGTCATGTCGCAGCACAGGGCAGGTCAATTCCCCATTATACTCACAAAAATCGCTCTAGAGTATAACTAAGTGACTCTAAAGATCGAACCCACGAGATCCTGTGAAGTATCTAGCTCTATTAAGCAGTTAAGCTCAGTCAGTATGCCAATCTTACTTTCCGGTCCTAGATCTAGAACCAGAAATACTACCACACCGGGTAACTACAGACCGGATTACTCCTTCTTCCGGTCCTACTAACTATCCGGTCCGTACAAACACCCAAATCCCAGGATCTCACAACTTCCGATCCTGGAAATCCGTCCTGACCAATCCTGTCGGGATGGTCATCCTGTACTCGTAATCCTATCCGGTTTGGTTTTGCCTCTGTTTCACCATCAGAGGGGTCGCCGCTTAATTTTGAGAGTGGTAGGCCCACCACTCCTTCCGTGACTTATAGTGGCTGAAGACCCACTGTCCTACCTTCTAGACTCCTAAGCTAATCCGGATCCGGTTTGGTCCTTCACAACAACCCAGATAGCAATCCGGGTCGTAGGTCACACAAAGACCCCACACTCGACCCTCTCGTACTACAACGACCTTGATGCTACTTCCGATCCGTGCGAAGACAGGTGGTTACAAGTGCACCCGTCCGTTCCAACATCAACTAAAGTTCTTCCGTTACCCATACAGGTGGTGAGACCTCACAGGAGATCGGACACTCGACCGGATTTCCCACCCGGGAGTTCTAGCGCAGCTAAGGAATCCCTCCCTACCCGCCTAGCCTAACAACGGCTTTCTCACCCGGAATCTCAAACTCTAGACGTGCTGAGGAACTAAGTTCACTCCCAACTCTTCGGTACCTACTCACATGCACCTTGGATCGGAAAATAAACACCAAGGGGAGAAATCACTTACAAACTCACTCGTACTATCCTAACTCCACATTATACAATCCTGTCGCGCTGGAGAGAGATACACAACGAAGAGAATGGAAAGGTACAAGAAGTTTGCAAAATGAACAACTCCCAATTCCCTTCGTAGGAACCGATTTATATACAAAGGGTCAAAACCCTAAAAGCACAAAAAGGAGCGGAAAACCCGTGGGGGTCCGCCGCCACCTAAATCTAACTTCCGGTCTAACCTAATACTATTGAGCCGGATCCGGATCCGGATCCGCTCCTACTCCTAATTAAAATCCTATCTACCCTACAACTCTAGATCCTATCGTCGGGCTTCCGACCTCCGGGGTTAGCTCCTCGAAGACTTCGCTCAAATTTCGGACCCGTTCCCCCTCCTCAGGATTCGGTCCGGGTGGAGACTCCAAGTCGATGGTAATATCCGGTCTCGAGCCCGGAGTCCCAGTCCGTGCAGACTTCTTGGACTCAGGAGTCCAATCCTTCCTGTCCTTTGCCATAGTTGCATCCGGAAAGAGGTCCGGTAGAGAGATGTCCGAAAGGTGAATACCTTTGTCGCACGTCGCTCCCGTCAGCTTCCGGCTGCTCTCCTCGATCCGGTCCGCAGCCTTCCGCCCCTCCACCATTGCCGTCTCCACCTGCTCAGCGAAGTCCGCGAGAATCCGGACCATCCGGGAACCGGATAGTTTCTTCTCTTCGTGGATCTTCTCGTCGAAGAGCTTCGCCTTGGCCGCTGCCGTTCCGGTCTCTCCCAGGACCGTCTTGATCTGCTCGGCCACCTTCCGAGTCTCCTCCGCCATCTCCCGAGCGGCCGTCACGTCTTCCTGATAGGCGAAAAGTGTTGCCTTCAGTTTATCTACCTCCTCCTGCAACCGGCGGATCTCAGCTTCCTGCTTCCGGGTCTCTTCCGGATTCGTGATGCAGTGCGCCACTTGTTCCGCCAAGTTGCTGTCCGGTGCAGCACCCACCAACTTGCCGATTGCCGCAAGCGTCCTGTGCTTGACCTCCCAATCCGCCCTGATGTTGCAGAGGACGTTGATCAGACCGTTGAACGGATCTTGCATATCCGGATCTCCCCCGGAATTGGTCTTCTCGGCTTCCGGTTTCTCTTCCGGGGCCGGTTTGTCTTGACCGGGAGGCGTCCCGCGCTTGTGTGGAGGCGTCAGCTTCTGTCGCTTGATCGGCGGCATCAACTCCTCCTCTTCCTCGCTGGACTCCCGGTCTGACTCGGAATCGGATTCCGCTTCGTCATCCGTCTCCGACTCCCCATACTTCAGCAGCACTTCCTGCGTCTTCCACGCCTTCTCCTCTATGTTGGTGAGGACTTGGTTCTCCCGATAGAGGTGGAAGAGGTAAGGGCACACTGGAGTGGCCCTTTTCTTCCCAACCCTACTAACAAGCTGGGCCACGAGATCGGAAATGATCCGTGCCCAGTCCACTTTCCGGGTACCACTGAGGGCACCGAAAATGGTGTTGCCGAGGGTGATCGTCACCCTGGTCGGCTTCTCCGGGTGAAGAACCGGAACCAGGAATTGCAGGAGCCGACGGTGTCGGTCATCCAAGCAATCCTCGACCGCGTATCCGTCCTTCGGGTTGACGGCTCCCTTGAACTTCCCTCGGACAAACTCATCCTTCCGGCTCGCCATTCCCAAACCTCCTGCCCGGAAACCGTAAACCGCTCTCCACATCCCCTCGTTCCAGCTGACGGGAGCTCCCCTCACGGTGTTGTCAAACTGGTTGGACAGCTTTCCGAGGAGCTCCTTGACCATTCTCTCCTCCCTAAAACCCCAAGGTTTCTCGGCAAACCCTACGCAACCCATGGATCTGAGATCATCCATGAGTTCAGCCTTTTCCGGCTCTGTGGAGGGAATAACCGGAATGACTTTCCGGAGCTTCACCTCACCTCCAGAGGGACTCGCTTGCCTCGACCTACGTAGCTGAGGCATTCCCACTCACATCTACCTCACTCTCTCCTAGCCGCACGTCCCGTTCCTCACTTCCTCTCTCCGATCTCAACCGGAAGCAGAACAGACAAAACACAAACGCTCAGACGCACAAACGACAAAAACTCAACCGCGCACGCTCAAGGTCGAGTTTCTAAAAGGGGGTGCAACAGTGAAAGCTCCTCCTTTTATAGTCCCTGGACCATTTCCGGTTTGTCATCATGAATCCGGTTTACCATCATAATCCGGTTCATCATCATCATCCGTTCCTAGACCTAATCCGGGATACATTCCGTTTCCGTCGTTAGTTACTCCTGACCGGATTAGATCCAAGAGGTCCACTACTTCACGTTCCGTGCTAATTCTGAGATTTCCTTCCCCACCTAATCGGATCCGGTTAGCTAATGACTAGTTGCCGTTCCTATTTGGGTGTATACTAAGAAAATCAAAATTCTAAGCTGCGACAGTGTTCCTTTGAAGAATTGCTTCAACTCTAGATGTTGTCCAAGTAAATTATAATGAGGTGAGTTATATAAAAAAATTGAATTTCCTTCTAGTTTCAAAGAATACTACTAGTGTTTATCATCCTAGGATTTGCCCTGACTTCTTCAATTTCAGTTGTAGTTGTAGAGATGTCTAGCTCTAGCTTGAAGGCTGCGCAAGAATTGTTCACATGTTGTCATTGAAATACTGAACTTCCATAAACAATTTCCATTTCTTCTCTTTGCGATTATAATAGACAAGTGATTCTCCATCTTCACGTCAATATGGTAGAGGCTTTGTTTAGGTGAGCATTATCTATACACAAACTAACATTTTCAAAGAACTTAAATAGAAGATGGAACACACCTGCTATATTTTTAGCAAATGACGAACAACTGTGTGCAATATAATCAATCGAAAACTAACACAGGTTAGAGAAGAGAACTAACGTAGCCTTTCTTTTTTCATGAGGTTTGTGAAGCCCATAGGTACTTGAAATCGATAAGTTAGTGTCGTGGTGAAAATCGATAAGTTAACATCTTCGTAGGAATCTATAAATTAATGTCTTTGAGGGAGTTATTGCAATTGGCTTTGTACAGTAAAAGGAATACAGAAGGTCACATGTGGAAGTTGCACAATTGACAGACTCACTTATTAGATTTAGAAGTACCTAATATCCATCAATTTTGTATGCCCCCTATCAAAGTCATGAAGTTAGAAGCACAATGTTAGTCTTGTTTATCATTGTGCGGTCTAGCTTATTGACATCATCGTTTCTTGAATAGCACGTTCACAACATATTCATATTGCGTTTCCGATGTTGAATCCAAGGGAGTCTCATATTTCCCTTTGTATGAGTAGTTGTGACATGTGTCCAAAATTATTGTAATTAGTGAATATTAAATGTGTGTCAAAATTTGAAGTTCCATTGGAAAAGTGACATTCACTGGGAATCAACACTAGCAACAAAATATGAGTCTCTAATGGTTATTGAATTTTAGAAAGCTAGCTTGTAGGATGATTAGAGCCGCGGGATCTCTCAACGTGGGCCTTTCTTGACTCAAGAGCATTAAATTCCACTTTAGTTGTTGCAGATAAAGGTAGCCTCCACGTGAATATTGAATCAGTTTTTAGAATGGTTGTTAGCTTCCTAGTTTGGGCACATTCAATAAATAAATAAAAACTCATCACTATTGCGTTGCTATGAAGCAACTCCCTAGAAATTGTACTAGTTGTCAATGGAGCTCGTGGAGTTCTAGTTGTCAATTATCACATCCTAATTTAGTTGTTTGTCAAAGTGGCGTTGTGCTCAAGGCTTCTGCAAATAGATTGGAGGTGTTGATACTACACCTATATCTCGCTTGGTCGGCCATGGGTCCTCTGGGCCTTTCTCTGTGCTACTCCAATGAGTTGCTCCTTAGTTTTGGTGTTTGTCCCATAGTTTGTCATGTCATCCTTTGTCTAGTTCGGGTCTACTTGGTCCCTGCTAGGCCACTTGTGGCTGGTGAATTGTAATTTTTCCCCTCTGCAATGAAATCCTATTTCATTTGTTTATAAAAAAAAAACTTATTGCACCTGTAATATCTGTCCATGATGAGTTGAATTCCTGGCCCTGGGCTTCATGCTCGGTGGACTTAGTATCACTTAATAAGCAAGGTACTACATCAAGGTATCTTTGTAGTTCAATTTGTAATCATTAATAGCAAAATCTAAAAACAATTCCTATAGTCCTTTCAATCATTGACCCCATTTGTGAATTGCAGTAAAACAAAGCATCTAGATTATAACGTAGGCTTGTATTAGTATGTAAGTTATACATCATTGAATTTAAAAATTTTGAATTCATGTCAGCAATCAGAGCCCCAAAATAATATATGAAAAGTATTCAAAGTCCACTTAATATTAAAATGAAAGAGAGCATAAGATAGTTTTAGTGAGGTTCTTACAATCAGTTGTTTCAAACATGGTGTTGACAAGTATTTCGTCACTAAAAATTTCTATCTTTCCTATCTTATATTTTTGTTTAAATACGACTTTCCTTTGGTTCATTTCAAATAAGCACTAGAAGTATAATTCAAGAGCATTTTGATTGTGAGCTCGATGTGTCTGTTGGAACTTTTCTACGGCAATGATGTAATATGAGCATTCTAAGCACAAACTTTGATTATCGATTAGGTGAGATACGGAGCTCCTAATTTGGAATATTAGAGAACATGAGTACAATCAGGTGAACTATTTGCAACATCAAAAGAATATAATTTGGGAGGGCATTGCAAGCCTCTAATTAGATGAATAATCCTATGATTGATTGTCATTCAAGTCAGCTTGACAATACATTCTATTATTGCAAGTGGTTTATATGGCATTTTTACATTTAGTTTACAAGGAATATTATGGAAGGATTGAATTCACATGATGAGTGCCTTGGACATGTTTGCAGGTTATTACAACATATGACGTGTGCTTGAATTCCACTTTGGTCATAAAAGAATATCAAGTCAAGAGACTTATCACCACTTCCTTTTACTTCAGTAAACTTGGTAAATGCCTCTATCTAATCCCTGAAGTCCTAAGGTCAATTTTTTGTCAAAAAACACTAAAGACTGTCATTTTTGTTGTCTTCACCTAAGAAAATTTAAAAAATAATTTAAAAAAAATCTAACCATAGAATCTTGTATTCCACTTGACTTAACTCATGTGGAAAAAATTTCATGAAGTTTGACTGTATAGAATGGAAGATATTAGCATTCAAAGTTGAAAAAGAAAGTTTTTCTGAACACTAGCTTGCAATTTCAAATGACTTTGACCACCATTTATGAAATTCTTTTGTACTACAAACTTTGAATTCAAATTTTCTTATATTGAATAAATGAGTTGAAAGTCTAGAAAAAAAGTTAAAAAAGAAAACTTGATTTTCATTCTTTAAAAAATTGTTAAATAGAAGTAAGTCCAAGATTGAAAAAATAAATAAATCATTAGAAGCTCCAAGATGGGATTGAAAGACAATAATTCCAATGGTGAGATTGTTTTAGCAAGAAAATACAACATTCCCAAAAAAAGATATGTGAAAAATTATGAAAATTGCACATAAAAATGATTCCTACAAGTTACTTTTCTAAAAAGATGCTTAAATTGCCCAAAAAACAAGATTATCCATAACTTTCTCATTATTAGTCCAAATAGAACAAATCAAAGCTTCACATGTAAACAAAAATACAAAATTTTAGAGAAAAAAAATTAGAATTTATTTTGATTTTTTGCAAATTTTTTTGTGCTACCCATTGAGGTTAGTTTCAGATTTTTTGTAATATAACTTTTCCTCCTAGGCAGCAATTGAAATAAAAATATATATTCCCACAAAGCTAATCAATTTTATAATATTATGGAAAAGTTTCAAAAAAATTCACCAAAAATTGAGGTTACAATGATCTGCCTAAAATCTAATTTGTCCCTTGAGTAGACAATGGGACTTTAAGGTAAAATAGTCCATGATAAGCGAACTCCCTAATGCAGACATCTATCAAACAATCCATGAAATCAATGTATTGCGTGATGGTAATGGAGATATGAGAGATTGTTTTAGGAACCTACACCTGTAGGTTGGATTTTTACTATGGATTTAACTATAATAAAATTCCTATAGATTAAGTTTGTTCTCAAAGAGGTATGGAAACCTATGGTGATTCTTATGGAATCATAAATTTACTTCCATTCAAAGTCATGCACACTTGAAGGAAATAAGAAATTCCTAACTTCACAAGTACAATAGATAGACCATCTTTATTATAATTATAGCCAGAATTAAAAACTTATCAATTTATTAGAAGGTCCTCTAGCTTTATTTTATCCATTGCTCCATCACTTCTCACCAACTGCACTGGTACCAGCTTCTATTGATTTAATTTACTTGGTTGACACAATTCTATAGCTTTGGCTTTACACTTCCTCTAGCTTCTTTTAACTTGGTCTTTCCATATTTTCAACACAATCACATTCTTATTAATTTCACACTCCATTTTATTATTATATGATTGACAATAATATTTGTATTCCCTTACTTTTTAATTTTGTCTGTTCTTTATTCATTGTAATATTATTCATTCTTCCAACTCTATTGATTTGCTACTATGAAGTCACTCAATATTAATCTTTAACCTTGATTGCTCAATAAACTGCTATTAAATTGAACACACCATAGCTTAACAGTCACAGACTTCATATTCACATGCTATCTACACACATGGTATTGATTACTTCAGCCAACATTCTCACACAGCAAAAAACCATCACATCACAATTGCCTAATTTATAGATTTAGTATAAACAAACAATTAAACTCAATGGAACACACAGACTCATATTCCAATTTTTTCAATTAACTCCGCTTTATATTACTGCATGAATTTACAATTGATTTTCATTGTTTCACCGCTTCTCTCTAAATTGACTATCATCCCAGCACAATAACATAGAATTTTACAATAGAATTTCATTTCATTATCTTTGACACATGTACAGTACAATCGATTCAACTATCCATAGTCTCATATAGATCTCAACTACCACAGCTACCTACTCAGACACTATCACAATTAATTCTCTCGATTGACTGCAATTACAAAATCATAAAACTATCGCTCATACACTGCTAGCCTCACTGCTACAAGAGCTCTAGATCGCTTCTCTAGACTGAGAGAAAAGAAATTGTGCACAATAGTTTTCACCTGATTCACAGGCAACTACTAATCGTCCCTATAGACCACACCCCATTCATCCACCTTCACAACTCCATAGATGAAAAATCCATAGTAAATCTTTAATGAACGGTAAAATCTATCATTTAATACCTCCAAAACTATAGAACAAGAGAAAACCAAAGGATTAACAAAATTTTAAAACTATTATATATCTTGTCCAAAATTCCTATAATACAGTACCTTTCTAGTGTAATTCATTATATGAACTATTTTTTTTAATTTTTGTATGTCATGTCCATCTTAGAAAATATTTCAACCATGATAGGAAATATTATAACTGCATTAGGTGGTTTGATGACCACCATGGGTATAGTTATTGATGGCTTTGGAGGTAGTCTAGAGACTATTTTGAGCCATTTGGCTAGTTCACTTCAAAAATTTGTAACAAATTTATACTTTGTCAAAAAAAATTTAATTTTAGTTGCTCTCTCCATTTCTCATGTTTGCTTGTATATGAAAAAAATTAAAAGTTTTCAAATATGTCACCAAGGCAAACTAGTTAGTCTACTTGTGATAGGCTGGTTTACCTTTAGGGGCTAAATGTTCTTACCTACTCGTTGAGATTGTGTTATTGATGGTCATTGAAATCGAACTCGTGCTTTCTAATACATTGTTCTCACAATTTTGGTTCTAAGCATTTTGGTGCATTATACATGTCTTTGGGATTCTAACATGGTTTCCTTGCAAACTTGAACTTCCTTTTTCATATCAATTCTTTTTGGCAAAATATTGCAAACTTTTGGAAGAGACTTCATTTTGTGGATGCATAGCAAATTTCTTCTTCAGGCTTCTATTTGGTGGATCCCTCCTTGGGAATGCTAGTATGTGAGCTTGTGAGCATGAGCCTATGAGCGTGTGAGCTTGTGAGCCTACATTTTTTTGTTCCATTTAGAGTTTGTATATCCATCAAGAACCTATGACCATGAAATTAGAAATAAGGAGTTTCGGTCTAAATGAACAACAAGTGAATATGCTACTATGCAGTTTTGTACCAAAAAATTAAACAAATGTATTTCCAAAAATTGAAATATAGTCAAAATAGATAAAGTTTGTAAGCAAGTACATGATAAAAATAGATGTAATGGTTTAAGATGTCTTACTACAAAGTTCTTAAATATAAAATTGGAATACATTATAACAACATCATAGAAATGACATTTATGAAGTCTAAAATAGAAAGACCAATAAGTATAGGTCGTAAAGGCTAAATATAATAAGGTGATAAATAAAGGCTCTAAATATTATAAACACTAAATTATAAATAATGTTTTTGAATGATTAAGTGATAAACATAGTCTTTATAGATCTTTATATAAATTTAAAGGATGAAAATGGTCCACCTATTTTATTTTATTTTTATTAATAAGTTTGAAAATAAAACAAAAATATCTTAGACATTGAATATTTAAAATAAATATAGTAGTCATATGTTATACACCAAATAAATTTACTAACCTTGAATGACCTAAATAATCATTTTTTTAATCAATCTCCTTCTTTTTTGAATTATCTTCTTTCTTTTTTCTTTTTTAAATAATAATAATTTCTAAAAAATATAATATATACATAATTAATTTCAATGGTAGTAGTTTGATTTAATTCCAAGTTAAACTCCATTTTGTGGAATTTTATAAAGTATAGGGATAGGGTGTGATTTAAGGCTCATGATTTATGAAAGAATGTAGTATCTCACAACAATATGCACATAATCAAAAATAGTAGGCAAAGGATTCATACCATCTAGAAGATAGTTAATAGATACTAGATCAACCACAACATCAAAAGGCCATTTTGTCTCAATGGCCAACTACCATATATAAAATTTAAATTAGAATAATGTAAAAATTGAATAAAAAGATTCAAAATATATGATTATTTAAATAATAAAAATAATAAAATATTCATTTGAGTCTACCAATCATTTAGCCTTATGAAGCTATTTAAAAAAGTCAATATCATTGAATTTTGTTTTAGGAAATTTGAAAGCTTCACAAAAAGTAGGAGATTTGTTCACATCTCTAGCCACTTGATTTTTAAAGAAGTGTTCATTGTTGAAGTTGCCAACATTCAAACCTTCTCTTTAGTCATCTCTAAACTTTCATCATGAGTTTCATAGTGACACTTCATTTGCTCCAAGAAAATTGTGATATATTTAGGATATGCAATAGAGAGTTACTTCTTTAATTATGAATGAAAAACTACCTTCCCCTTGTCAACAACTTTGGAGATCCATTCATCAATTGCACTTGGAGTTTAATTTGATGAATTGTGATATTTTTAACAAAATTTCTTAAGCTGCAGTAGAAGTATTCTTCAATTCTTGTTGTACAAAGTAAATGACATATAAGAATAAACAAAATTGCATATGATAACAAATATTCTAAAGTATAATAGAACAACATAATATCAATTTAAATTAACAACAATAATAAAACTAAAAATTGAAAAGAATATGAAATAGAAAATAAAAGCTTAGAAATGAATCTTAAAATATGACTCTATTTAGAGCTTCAAAAGTCACAGTGAACTAAATTCTTTAATTGGACTTTTGCTTGACTTCAGCTATAGTAAGATCCTTTTTGGAGATAAATTTTTTCAAAATATGAGAACAAATGCCTAGCAACACTTTGAATGCGATGAAGTTTGTAAACGAGATTTATGGAAATATGAAAATTTTGGTTTCTCATGGCAAAACAAGATTTATTGCATTAAAATATGTGAAGTGAACATCAAACGAAACAAGGTAAAATAAAGACAATCGTAATGGTCCAAACCAAACAAACTTTAGAGACTAAAAAATGAAAAGAAATATAAAGAATTACCGATTGACATTATGTAATGCTACCAATATAGTTGCAATGTACCTCTTGACTTCCCAATTAATACTTTCAATAGTATAATGCTATACAAAGTCATCTATATAATTAAGATTGATAATAGGCAACTATGCTTGTAGACGGTAGTTGCTATCCTTCAACATAAATATCTTGCTAAAGAAAATTTTTAGATCTTTATCATTTTTCAGCTTTTTGTTAAATGCAACATTTTCCTACACCTAATTAGCACTCCACATTTCAATAATCAATATCATTTGTAACATCTACTATCTTTCCTTCAATATTCTCCAAAACCATATAGAAAACTCCATTTCCTTTCATATAACCATAAGTAACAAAATATGCAGCCAGATTCATGGCATCATTCTTCCAAATAGGTTTAAGAATTGGTAAAGAAATCATATAACATTAAGTAATATTGATTTTTGATTATGTTCTTAATTTATATCTCAACTCCTCAAGACAAAAAAAAAGTGTTCATAGTCTTCTTTTTCAAAAAATCACGCAACTCTAATTGATCTTTAAAAAAAGTTGAAGTATAGCATCTAATCTCTATGCTTGTGGATCTCTTTGTGTCAACATCTTTGAAATCATGATTAGATCAAGATTAACAAAATCCAAATTGTATATATGTATTGTACAGTGGGGTACCAATCAAAATGTCGTTTTCGAATTCGCAGTGAGAAAAATTTCAATACTGCCAACTTTGAAAGCCTTCGGAGAGCTCAATAATTGGTAGTTTACCACAAAATTTTTACCAAAGAATTATCTTTAAGTTAGTTATACGTATGATAAATTTCAAGGCCAAAATATTCACCGAAAAAAATTTATTCAAAATCTACCAACATTGGTAGCTGTGGAAATTGATTCACTGCTGCCAACTTTGACAGCCTCCCAAAGATTGAATTATTTTTTTTCTACCATGAAATTCTTGAAAAAAAAACCTCTTTATGTTAATAACATATGATAAAAATTTCAAGACCAAAAGATTAATTAAAAGAAAGATATTAACAATCTACCAACATGTGTCGTTTTGAGAAACAATTGTGAAAACCATTTCACTACTTCAACTTTGACACCCTCCTAAGGACTGGAAAATTGCTTATTTACCATGAAATTTTTGGCACAAGATGATCTTTATGATAACAACATTCATGCCAAATTTCAAGTTCAAAAAATTTATACAAAAAAAATATTTACAATCTACCAACGTGTATGTCCTTCATTTGCCTCAATCACTGCTTGTAACCTAAAGGGCATAGAATGACATAGTTGAAGGAGCTTTGTACCATTGATTAACCTCCACTCTCTTTCAATAACTACCTTCAAGTCATCTAAATATTTTGGACATGTTGGGCCATGTTGCACAACATCTTTCAAAATCTTCCAAAGGTTCTCAATTGGATTGAGATTGGGAGAATTTGCAGGCCAATTGAGCTTCTCCAAAAGGTGTGTTTGTCTCCATTCTTCACATACTTTGAGATGTGACAAGTGCACACAACTAAATTTGGCTATCCTTGAATATTTTGAGAAGCATTTATAATTAGAGATTGCATCATCTGGAGAATTTCAATCTAGAAGCATGATTGTTTGACATACTTCAACAATTTCAATGTCTTTAATAAAAGGTATCTCACAACTATACACATTGGTAGATTGTAAATATTTATTTTGTATAAATTTTTTGAACTTGAAATTTGGCATGAATGTTGTTATCATAAAGATCATCTTGTGCCAAAAATTTCATGGTAAATAAGCAATTTTCCAGTCCTTAGGAGGGTGTCAAAGTTGAAGTAGTGAAATGGTTTTCACAATTGTTTCTCAAAACGACACATGTTGGTAGATTGTTAATATCTTTCTTTTAATTAATCTTTTGGTCTTGAGATTTTTATCATATGTTATTAACATAAAGACGTTTTTGTTTTAAGAATTTCATGGCAAAAAAAAAATAATTCAATCTTTGGGAGGCTGTCAAAGTTGGCAGCAATGAAACAATTTCCACAGCTACCAATGTTGGTAGATTTTGAATAAATTTTTTTTGGTGAATATTTTGGCCTTGAAATTTATCATGCATATAATTAACTTGAAGATAATTCTTTGGTAAAAATTTGATGGTAAAATATCAATTATTGAGCTCTCAGGAGGCTTTCAAAGTTGGCAGTATTGAAATTTTTCTCACTGCGAATTCGAAAACGACATTTTGATTGGTACTTCACTATACAACATGTAATTCAATATAGTAGTTGTTAATGGCTATGCATTAGAAAAGCCCATAATTTTTAGTATTTGACCAAATTCTAGCATATGTTGCAAGTAATTTAAAATCTCTAAAATTGTGGTTGTTAATGGTTGTGCACTGGGAAGACCAATATGATTTCAGCATTTGATCAAATTCATGCATATGCTAGAAGCAAATTTAAATCTCCAAAATTTGGTCATTAACAGTTGTACATTTAGAAGTTCAAATTTTTTTTTAGCATTTGACCAAATTCACACATATGCTACAAGGAAATTTGAATCCTCTAAACCATAGATTGGTAGGCGTAAATAGTTGTGCACTTGGAGAGCAAGTTTTTTGTAACATTTGAACCAAATTTTGGCATATATTATAAGAAAATTTAAATCCTTGAAAATGGGGCTATTAACGGTTGGGGTCTAAGAAGTTCCCAAAAAATTTCAACATTTAACTAATTTTTGCATATACTAGAAACAAATTTAGATCTTCAAAACCGTAACTGTTAATAGCTAGAGGTCTAGAAATATCCAAAATTTTCAACATTTGACTAATTTTTGCATATATAATGAACAAATTTGAATTCCCCAAACCATAGCTCTTAATAGCTGGGGTCTAGGAAGGCCCAAAATTTTTCAAAATTTGACTAATTCTTGCATATGCAAAAAACAAATTTGAATCTCAAAAATTGTAGCTATTAATGGCTAGAAATCTAAGAAGGTCCAAAAAATTTTCAACATTTAATTAATTTTAGCATTTACAATAAATAAATTTGAATCTCCAAAATCATAGCCATTAATGGCTGGAAGTCTAGGAAGGTTCCAAAAATTTCAACATTTGACTAATTTTTGCCTACATAGGAAACAAATTTAAATCCCCAAAACCATAGCCGTTAATAGTTGGGGGTCTAGGAAGGCCCCAAAAATTTCAACATTTGACTAATTTTTGTATACATAGAAAACAAATTTGAATCCCCAAAACTATAGCTGTTAATGGCTGGGGGATCCAAGAAGGCCCCAAAAATTTCAACATTTGACTAATTTTTGTATACATAGGAAACAAATTTGAATCTCCAAAATCATAGCCATTAATGGCTAGGGGTTTAGGAAGGCCCCAAAAAATTTTGCATTTAATTAATTTTAGCATATACAACAAACAAATTTGAATCTCCAAAACGATAGCCATTAATGGCTAGGAGTCTAGGAAGGCCCTAAAAATTTCAATATTTGACTAATTTTTGCATACTTATGAAACAAATTTGAATCTCCAAAATGATAGCCATTAATGGCTAGGAGTCTAGGAAGGCCCTAAAAATTTCAATATTTGACTAATTTTTGCATACTTATGAAACAAATTTGAACCTTCAAAATTGTAGCCGTTAACGGCTAGGGATCTAAGAAGGCCCCAAAAAATTTAGCATTTGAATAATCCTTGCATATGCTAGAAACAAATTTGAATCCCCAAAATTGTAGTCGTTAACAATTGGAGGTCTAGGAAGGCCCCCAAAATTTTAGTATTTGATCAAATTCTTACATATGCTACAAAAAAATGTGAACCCCTCAAAACTATAACGGTTAACGGTTGGAGGTCTAGGAAGACCCAGAAAATTTCAACATTTGACTAATTTTGGAATATTTTGGAAATAAATTTGAATCCCCAAAACCGTAGCCGTTAACGGTTGGGGATCTAGGAAGGCCCCAAGAATTTCAGCATTTGACTAGTTCTTGCATATTCAAGAAATAAATTTGAACCTCCAAAACCATAGCTGTTAACAATTGGGGGTCTAGGAAGGCCCTAAGAATTTCAACATTTGACTAATTCTTCCATATTCAAGAAACAAATTTGAACCTCCAAAACCGTAGTCATTAACAACTAGGGGTCTAGGAAGGCCCCCAAATTTTTAGCATTTGATCAAATTCTTACATATGCTACAAAAAAATTTGAATCATTAAAACCATAGCCATTAAAAGCTAGAATTTAAGAAGGCCCAATAAAATTTCAAGTTTTGACCACATAAATTCAAAATCTACAAATTTTGAGTGATCTTGGAAGAGAAGACAAGTTCTTTATACAAGTGGGATGGTAGGAGGTAAAGCAACCCATGTAGGATATGTAAATTAGGATTACTAGGAGCTCAACTGCTCATACCTAGTTAAGTTAAAAGTAGGAATTGTATTCAACATAAAACTTTGGACCTCATTTTTTCATAATAGAATAATTTTTTTCTTAAAATTTTGAACTAATAAAAGTTTTAAAATGAAGTTAAATTTCATCTCTAAAAATCTTTTTGAGATTTGAAGTCTCTAAAAGAAAGTTATGAACAAAATTCAGAGAGGGAGTGGAAGTGACAATTTCTTTGACATTTCCAAACATCCTCTCTAAATTTTGTTCATAAATTTCTTATGAAGACTCAAAATTACAAATAGATTTCTTGAAAGAAAATTGAGTTTAATTATTCAACTTTTATTAGTTCAAATTTTTTTGAAAAAAATCATTCCATTGTGCCAAAATGAGGTTTGAAGTTTTATATTGAACATAATTCCTTCATTTTGACAATAAGTGGTCAAGCTCTCATCTTCAAATTTTCCCATACCCATTAAAGATTCATAAAAGATAATGGGTTTCATTATAAAAACAATCTCTCAATTCTTCAATCTTATTAAATGTCAATGAAATAATTCTTTCATTCAACTATCAAAAAAATTTGGTGGTAGATGATCAAATGATATTTGATATATAGTTAGATGAATTGTTATTATATATTTTTTTATTTTTGACAAACCATCTTTACAATTTTTTGTAAATTTAGATGTTAAGTCTTAGATTGAAAAAAAAATTGGCACTTGTTTTTAAGTATAATAAATTCAAACTTGCTATCCAAATATGGTATTTGTTTAATATGATTGTCGATGGGCTTAGAAGTAGAATTGATTTCATAAGACAGATGCAACCAAGTGATGACCTTGAAAACTACTTTGTCATATTTGAACATGTGAAAAGAGTGAAATCATAGACAACTATCACTTGTCACATTTATGACTTTACTTATTGCAAAGTCATGACTATTACCATTTGTGATATGTAGATTGCTTAGGATGCTGAAAGCTAGCTCATTTTTGGTATTATTATAGGTCATTGTAGAAAATAGGGTGTTGAATCCAACCTTCAAAGGATTCATGTGTGATAATGTGCTGAAGACAACTAACTTTAATACAATTCACATTGTGTATAGGTCAAGGGATCCATTTGTTTCAGTGATAGACTATGAAAGGACTTTCTTGTTCCATTGGGCAACAAATATGTACAAGCTCACAAAGAAGTTAATCAACAAAGAATTTTTGAACCAATATATCTAACTCTACATGCAGTATATAATATAAATGTTTGAAGCAAACAAGATGTATTTAGAAATTAAAGCTTGGTAGTGTTCCTCTAATATTGCATTAAAATTGGCAATTCATGAACTTATTGAAAGATTGAATAACATTTTGATACTTTCAATATGTTAGTAGGATGGATTCATAGAAATAATATTACCTTTAACATCTTTTTCTCTTCTTATTTTCTATCTTAAACTCTAAATTATAAACTATTTGAACAATGATTTTATTCATCATTTTTGCAAAAATTGAGAATAGAAGAACTAGTAGATGTCTCAATGTCCAACCTCAAAGAAACAATGTACTACAAATGAATGCAAACTTCTAAAAAATATAGAACATCTAATATATTAGCTGCCACATGTGATGAGTGAATTTGAGTCTTCATACACATGACCAACTATATGGCTTACCTTTGTGAGGGCCCTTTTAGAAAAAGTCCTTTTAAAAAGGGTTTAATTTTGAAAAGAATTATGGCATATAAAGATGAAAAGAAAATTGCAAATGTCCTTAATGAGATGCTTGGAATAGAAGACATCTACACTCAAATTCCGCATTTAGAAATAAAAGAGGTATTCAAGTCTTGCAAAAAGAAATTGGATCTTCTGATTAATTTTGAAGGTAATTTTCATCAATTTAAGAAGATTAACTTCTTTCATCTTTGGATTTAAACTAAATTGGTCATTGCTAGAATGCATTTTCAAATTTTATATTTAAGAAGTTTAATATGGTCATGCCATGTGTCTGATCTATGGTGGAAACAAATAACAATACATTGAAATGACACATAGTGAGAATTTCATACAACCCAAGGGGACAATATCATATCATTCAAAAGTGAATACATGCCAAATGCAAGATATTGATTGCTAGGCATGAAAAATCTATTGTATCCTACTTACAAAGGGTAGAAGCATGAGAATAAGGACATGGCAATTCCAACTAAGTCAATTTTTGATTTTGTACAAACCAAATTTCATGATATGTCATGGAACCTAAGATTTTCTATATTCTTACCCAACTTGAGATCCCCAAGGTTTGGCATGTTCTTATTCATACCAATCTTATTTGTACCAAAATCATTAAACTTCAAAAAATTGGATTTTGCCTATAATCTACCAATCCAATGTCTCCTTGACATTTAATCACTTTGTCTTGGGTATTTGAACTTGTATTGTGGGCTCATTCTTGACTAGAACATACTTAAAGAATCTCCTCTATTTGAAATGGCAAGTAAGTTCATCAAAACAATAAGGTGCCTACTGAAAATCACCAAAATCAATAGAAAAGTGCAAGGAATGTTACTGCAAATATGATGAAGGAGAACTTCCTTTTTTGCCTTAAATTTAGTGCTATTATTATGCTTTCGTCTATAATTGATCTTAACCAAAAAGTCCATAACATCACACTTTGCAATTTTTAATTTCATATTTGTCTTCATTATAGAAGTATAAATGGGACTTCCGTTAGAAAGTGTGGCATTTACAAAAACTACAAATACCTTAATTGCATCTTTCATTACTTCTGCATAGTAGATTATGAAACAAACACATTCATCTACATTCTTATTTTTAGTTTGGATGAAGTTGAGCAAGTGTTTGTTCTTAAAATCATTAAGATGCACAAATGAGCAAGTTAATTGATAGTCAAGTATTAGCATGATATAAAGTAGATGCATAGTATCGATATATTATTGTCAAAATCTCCAATTTTGAATAGCAAAATCTTATATTCATATTCCAATATGTATTCCTTGCTATCATGTAAGAATATTTTATTATGTACATAGTATTCCACATACTATGATATTTTCATTGAATTTGTCTTTCTCTAATCCTTAAAATTACCTCTAAATTATTTGTACTCTCACTTAATCAGCTTACCCTAGGACGATCTTTTAGAACCTAATATAAATTTCAAAACATGTAATAGCACCTTCCTAGGCTTTAAGATCTAAAGTCCACGGTCATGGGTCCCATGGTAATAGGTCATATATTCTAAATATAATAAATTTAAATGAAAAAACATTAGTCTTTTAAGTATTGAAACAAAAGAAATTTAGAAATTACATTATGTTCTAAATTTCTAGGCTCACACAATCCCTGCTCACCGCTCATAAGCTTACACTCACATGCTCACATGCTAGTGTCGTTGGATCCCTCTTCACTCTCATTGTAGTTGTTGGTGGCATGCTGAGGTTTGTTTCCCTTTTTGCAGACATTCTCTTCTTTAAGTAGCAATTCCCTTACTTAGGGTACGTTCCCACTTGGTGTTTGGTAACAAAGATTTGTAAAACATAAGGCCTACGTACAAAGACGAGAAGGCCTTATTTAATGGAGAATCATTTACTAGAGTAATTTGGCAAAAATTGAGTCATTTAAAAAATATTGAGTATTCAAATATGCAAAAATAGCATTTATCAACCTTCATAGAGTAACTTCAAATAGTTACTAGTCATTGAAATTAGGTCAACATAACAACTCCTACAAACTTGTGAATTTAATTAATGAGCATGGTTCAACTAATATTAAACTAGGTTAGACTTTTAGTTATGTTTTGTTGAGGGATTTCAGATTCTATAAGAATGCACCTTTTGGATCACAGTATGAATTTTGAAAGTGTTAAATGTTAGGTAGGAGGTCCATTAATTGACCACTTACAAGTTGAAACTAATTTTTGGGAAGGTGTAACTTCTTGAATTAATTTTAGTAAATTTTTACTTGAAAAAAGTAGAATTGGCATCTAATCCAAGTCGTTTCATATTTTTTTGAGCTTTGTAGAATTAGTTATGAAATTTTGAATTGGAGATTGCATAAAACTCCAAAAGTGTCCACCTCTTGAAATGTATATTGTTTGTACATTGTTGAAGGCTATAAAAAGTAACATGTACATGCACTAATTACTAGTCTAAAAATAAGAATAATATAATTTATTGTGCATAATTTAATAAAATTTAGAATTATTAATTAAAACACTTTTAGAAAATAAATCTTTGCCAAAAATAAAATTTATAAATGAAAAGATAAAATTGATTACTCCCTCTTTATTATATATACAAGAAAAGTTGTATGTGATGCCAAAGGCATGAAACTTAGGAGCCAACAATATTTTGAAGTTAATGAAGCACTAACCAATTTGCAAATTCTAGTAGTTTATATTCTTAATAATTTCTTATTGTGTTTTAGTTTTAGAATCAAAAATCAAATATCTAAATAATGTGATTGGTTATTTTTCTATAAAAAATTAAATTGGAGGCTATTCATTGCAATCTTAGCTGTATGTAGTTTTTAATGCTCTTTGAAATGATTGTCAAGTACACTAGATATTGGGAAATCTTAACTATACATAGTATTTAGTGCTTTTCGAAATGATTGTCAAGTACACTAGATATTGGGGAATCTTAATGGTATGTAGTATTTAGTGCTCTTTGAAATGATTGTCAAGTACACAAGATATTGAAGAGAGAATCGTAATATACATAAATTCAAATTCTTTTATAGATTCAATTCTAGGGAACCATATTGTGATTAAGGTTATGTATTTTTTGGCATTCTACTTCATAATCTTTTGTTGACAAGTCGTTCAAGGTTGACATGCAAAAAGAAGATTGAAAGACTTAAAATTACTTTCACATTTTTGAAATCCTCATAATTCTAAATAATAATATTTGAATCCATAAGAAATTTTGTTAAATTCTATTTTAATATGTGATGTAGAATATGTCTAGTTTGAATTAATACACTTGAAATTCATAAATAAATCCTAAAACTTATAGAAATTTTAGTTTTTGTTCAATATAGAGCAAAATTCAAGAAGCAAAGAGCAAACCTTGGGCATTTAGGGATTATGTATTGAAATGACATATTTTTAAAAATTTAATGATTTGGAAGCTTTCATTAAATTGATATCTTTTCAAAATATGCATAAAAAAGGTTGTTGGCAAATTTTATTTTATTTTATTTTCTAAAGAATAATTCCTCTCAATATGAAGACTTTTATCAAAGTTGGTAGATTCAAATTTTTGTCTTCATTGACATGAAATAGAGGTGATTAATTTAAGCTACACATGAATACCAGTGTTAGAAGTTCATAATATTCAAATTGCAAGTGAGAATAGTAGGTAGACCTTGAATTGCAATTTATTGTTTGCAAAAGATAATACCCTTACAATTCTTTAGAGAGTTTTTTGAGTTTAGTAATCTATATGTGTAAGTGCATAAGTAGTCATTGTTTAATGTATAAAGAAAGCAATTATCACTTAAAAATTCTACGTACCTCAGAAGCATATAGTATTGTTCAACAAAATGAGTTTTAATAAGTAAAGTAGTAGTGGAAAAATTTTGAGTTAATAAAATCTAAAGTGTTGTAAATGATATACTATTGTTAATTACATTGAAAAACTTTTATTTATTTTTTCAATTAAAGAGAAACATTGTACATGGTGTATATGCACAATAATTATTTGACACACTTTTATGGGAGTATACAAGTGTCAAAGAAACATATGGGCAAGAAAATAAAATTATTGGTTATTCTAATGTATAGAATAAGAATGCTATTTCCTACTATTAAAGAATTATTTGAAAAATAGCATCCAATATATATTGAATATTGAAAACCTAGTTTCATTATTGATGTTTTTATGTTTTATGATGACATGTTATAAAATAGATATGGGTACGAAAATACATAGTGATTGGGTGGAATACAGGTGGTGGCTTGTGCCAATGGGTGTACATGAAGCAATGTTGTGGATCACACAACCCCCAGTGTAGGAAGGATATCATTGGACAACATTGGGTGTTGAATATGGCAAACTACAATCAATTTCCACTGCCCTTGATAATGTCATCTTCCTACATGTGCTAGAGGAATTAGGAAAGGTAATAAAATTCAAGTTGCACAAGAATTTGATGATGGCACCAATTCCACCTTCGTATTTGGAGTCTAACCAGCCCTTGAGGGTCATACACAAACTTCAAGAGCATTGGATGTTCATGCCAAAATCCATCCACAACGCACGCAATGAAGTAGTGTAGAGGATCATGAAATTGAATCTTGAAGATATTTTGAGAGCTCAATGGTATGTAGTAGAAGCTTTGGCTTACGAAGAGATGCAAAGGATCGATTTGTTGAATGCTCGTGATAAAACTCCTCTACAAGAACCAGAAGAAATTGATCCGGTGTATCGGATACTTGTAGCTCCATTGAATGTCAATAAGGTGCCTATTTAAGATCGTGTAAGAAGACGTTCACCATCACAAGTAGTTGGAGACAATGAATCTTCTCCCACTATTGTTGGACATAGGAGAATCCAAACTAAACGTGGGAGGAGCGCACACGGTGCAGTAATGCATCAACCATCTACTATTGAAGGCACATCGAGGGGTGCTATTGAACAAGGTGAATCTGTTTCACCACGTGCTAGAGTGAATACATTTATGGCACCAGAAGTTGGTTTGAACACATTTCCCATTTCAACATCCACACGAGTGGAGTCATCAAGGGAAGGGTTACAATAGAAAATGGGAACAAGAGGTCTTGGAACACCTAATATTGTAAATTCTTGTAGAAGAGGAAGAGGAAGAAGAAGAGGACGAAGAGGAAGTGCTAGAGAATTACATCATTCAGTTCTAGAAGATACTATAGGTGTTATGGGAGAAATGGATACATGCTCTATATTAGAGGACATCCAACTTGAAGAGGAATTTGAAATTATGGACGAAGCTTCTGAGGAAGAAGAAGAAACTCATACAAATTATCTTTCATCGACTATAAGTTTCCATCAAATGACGATTTTATAGTAGGATACGTTTTGGGTATGGAAGTAGTTTTCAATGCAAAGATTAAAAACATTTGAGTTGTAGGACATGTGGAGACAAACCACCGAGCACTAACAGATAGACGTATTTCAGCTGTATACAAGTGCCATTGTGGAAGAAAAGAGCCTAGTATGTCACCATTGACTTTGCGACCAATTGCTTACATTGAAGGAGTCAACAAAGAAGGTGCTCCCCAGCAAAGGGAGATTCCATTTTCTAATGTTGGGGCAAGAAATGAGTTTGAAGATGCTTACCTACACAATGTTAGAGCTGTTGAAGGAAATCCTAATATGTCAAAGATCAAATGGTTGGAGATTAACATTATTTGGGAGCCTGTCGATGGACAACACGTGGTTGCAGCATGCAAACAAGGTGAAAGGGAGCACAATGTGGGTTTGGTTGATGATGAAGAATATAGAAGAATATTTGCAAAGAGGAAGGCACGATTCATTGTGTACAATGATTTTAACGTGTACATTGAAGCTTCAATGCGAATAAATGCAAAAGAATTTGAAAGAGAGTTCTACATGACTATGAAGGAGGATTTAGTGAAACTGCAATCCATTTGAAAAGCTTGTGGTAGACCTAATCCACAGTCATGGGTAGATGATGTACAATGAGCAAGAGTTGTAACAATGGCTAGTGCATTGCATTGGACGAGGTAGTATGTGCAGAACATATCATTGGGGGTAATTTACAAGAGGATGACAAAGTATACCCGTCATGCATGGCAAGAAGATGAAGTTGCTTATCAAGCCATTCTACAAGTTTGCTATGATTATGAAGATGGAATTTTGTGGTACAACAAAGAAGATTTAAGGAAGTGGAAAAGGTATGTAGATAAAAAATCAATGGATTCAAATGTTGATGTGAGGGAGAATAGGAAGAAGATGGAGAGGCTTTGGTTGCGACCACTAGTGAGAGTTCCTAAGGCGCATTACCTTTGATTGGCAAAGGAAATGTCAGCCAAACCTATTGTTGATGGTAAACGTACAAAACAAAGATTTTTTTTCAATTGTGCCTACAACACTAGTTCAACGAAGGGTACATTGGCTTAGACCATGGAATGCACTCAACGAAGGGAAGTAGTATGAAATGCAATATGATGGTTGTTGGTTGCATTAGAGGTTGTACCTCCAAGTACTATGTACAATTTTTTCCTCATAAATGTACAAAGATTTCAAGGAGAAGACTATGGGCAGTTGAAATTTCTAGTTGAAGTAGTTGATAAAAAAAATGAAAAAAGCATAGTCATCTCCAATAGTGAAGACAATGGAAGCCTTGAAGAGGTTTTAAGGCTTTGATACCTCTAATGATAAAAGATCATTATGCAAGTATTCAATATGGAGAATTAGGGTATTAAAGATATAATAGAGATGTGAAAAATGTGAATGACGTGTATTGGGCTTGGCAGCTGTGTGTACCTTGCAATGCACATGATATGAACAGGGAAGGTATTCCTATTCGATGTGCAAGGGGGTTCTCTACTGAAACAATTGTGGAATTGGGAACACTTTGTCTATGGATATTGATTGTAGGCGATGCGGAATAGGTGGAGAAGATGAAGCATGGACGGACGTTGAATACAATCTTGCTCTCCAAAAAGTACAACAATGGATGGCAAGTATATATAGATGGACAACAATATTTTTGTTTCCACCAAGAACATATTTTGAAGAGAGGATGAAGGAGAATATGGTATTACCATCAGAGTGTATGTGGTGCAAAGGGACCTAGTTGTTTTTACTCCAAACTGTGTCCACGTATGTACATGACTTCTGACATGAAGGCCACATTGATCGTGCTATGCAAGCAGTGGGAGATATTGCGTTTGTAATGGTGCATCCTACTACGTCGAGGGTGGCAGATAGTATTCAGCCAGGTCATGAACATGTACCAGTAGTGTTTTCTGACTCATGGAGTGAAGAAAAGACACCTTCCGTGCTTGATCAAGTAGAGCGAATGCCCATAGAGTTATAAAGATTAGTTGTTGTATATCTACCGGAGAAATGGAGACTAGTTACAATGGACATTACAACATCCATACCCACTATACTACAAGTCTCTTTTGTGGGTAATCTTATGATTGTGTTGGATAGTTCAATAGATTGAACTCGCTCTCTGTACAATACAATGCAAGACATTTACCATACAAGAAACCAATTTCTAGAAGCTACAATAGTAGTAACTGAAAATGAAATGGGAGGAGTCCATGGTGTCGTAGCTTAAAATTTTGATTTTCTTAGCATGCACCAAAATAGGAACGGAAACTAGCCATTAGGGAACCAGATCCGATTAGGTGAAGAAGGAAAACTCAAAATTAGCACAGAACATGAAGTAGTGGGCCTCTTGGATCTAATCCGGTCAGGAGTAACTATCGACAGAAACGGAATGCAACACGGATTAGATCTAGGACCAGATTATGGGTGAACCGGATTCAAGACGACCAAACTGGAAAGGGTCCAGTGACTATATAAGGAGGAGCCTTCGCAGTTGCACCCCCTTTTAGAAACTCGACCTTGAGCGTGCGTTGTTGAGTTTTTGCGTTTGTGTGCTATAGGCTTTGATTCCGGTTGAGATCGGAGAGAGAACGTGAGGAACGGGACGTGCGGCTAGGAAAGAGTGAGATAGATTGGAGTGGGAATGCCGCCGCTACGTAGGTCGAGACCAGCGAGTCCCTCTGGAGGCGAGGTAAAGCTCCGGAAAGTCATTCCGGTTATTCCCTCCACAGAGCCGGAAAAGTTTCAACTCATGGAGGACCTCACCTCTATGGGTTGCTTAGGGTTTGCAAAGAAACCCTGGGGTTTTAGGGAGGAGAGAATGGTCAAGGAACTCCTCGGCAAACTGTCCAACCAGTTTGATAACACCGTGAGAGGATCCCCTATCCGTTGGAACGAGGAAATGTGGAGAGGTGTTTATGGTTTCCGGGCAGGAGGGTTAGGAATGGCAAACCAGAAGGATGAGTTCGTCCGGGGCAAATTCCAGGGGGCCGTCAATCCGAAGGATGGGTACGCGGTCGAGGATTGTGTGGATGACCGACACCGCCGGCTTCTGCAGTTCTTGGTTCCGGTCCTTCACCCGGAAAAGCCGACCAGGGTGACGATCACCCTTGGCAACACCATTTTCGGTGCCCTAAGTGGTACCCGGAAAGTGGACTGGGCACGGATCATTTTCGATCTCGTGGCCCAGCTCATTAGTAGAGTTGGGAAGAAGAGGGCCAGTCCAGTGTGCCCTTATCTCTTCCACCTCTATCGGGAACACCAACTCCTCACCGACGCGGAGGAGAAGGTGTGGAGGACTCAAGAAGTCCTCCTGAAGTATGGGGAGTTGGAAACGGATGACGAGGCCGAGTCCGATTCCGGGTCAGATCGGGAGTCAAGCGAGGAAGAAGAGGAGCCGCCGATGCCGCCCATCAAGCGACAGAAGATGACGCCTCCCCACAAGCACGGGACACCTCCTGGTCACGACAAACCGGCCCCGGAAGAAAGACCGGAAGTCGAGAGGACCGTTCCCGGGGAAGACACGGAAGTGCAAGATCCGTTCAATGGCCTCATCGACCTCCTCTGTAACATCAAGGCGGATTGGGAGGTCAAGCACAGAACGCTTTCGGCGATCGGAAAGTTGGTAGATGCACCACCGGACAGTAAGTTGGCGGAACAGGTGGCGGAGTGCATCACCAATCCGGAAGAGACCCGGAAACACGAAGCGGAGATCCGCCGGCTGCAGGAGGAAGTGGACACCCTGAAGGCAACTCTCTTTGCCTATCGGGAAGACGTGACGGCCACCCGGGAGATGGTGGAGGAGACTCGGAAGATAGCCGAGCAAATCAAGGCCACCCTGGGAGCGACCGGAATGGCCGCCACCAAAGCGAAGCTCTTCGACGAGAAGATCCGCGAGGAGAAGAAACTATCCGGTTCCCGGATGGTCCGGATTCTCACCAACTTTGTTGAGCAGGTGGAGACGGCGATGATAGAAGGGTGGAAGGCTGCGGACCGGATTGAGGAAAGCAGTCGGAAGTTGACTAGAGCAATGTGCTCCAAGGGGATACACCTCTCGGACCTCTCGCTACCGGATATCTTTCCGGATGCGACCGTTCCGA
Organism: Pseudoscleropodium purum; assembly: GCA_963969395.1. Taxonomy (NCBI): domain Eukaryota; kingdom Viridiplantae; phylum Streptophyta; class Bryopsida; order Hypnales; family Brachytheciaceae; genus Pseudoscleropodium; species Pseudoscleropodium purum. The sequence continues at coordinate 26,138,308 of OZ017795.1, forward strand.
AGGGTGGGAAGGATTGGACTCCCGAGTCCAAGAAGTCTGCACGGACTGAGACTCCGGGCACGAGACTGGATATTACAATCGACCTGGAGTCTTTACCCGGATCTAACCCTGGGGAGGGAGAACGGAACCGGAACTTGAGTGAAGTCTTCGAGCAGTTGGATCCGGAGAGCAGAAGCCCGATAATAGGATCTAGGGTTGTAGAGTAGATAGGATTTTGATTTCAGTTAGGAGTAGGAGCGGATCCGGATCCGGATCCGGCTCAACAGTATTAGGTTAGACCGGAAGTTAGATTAGGGTGGCGGCGGACCCCCACGGGTTTTCCGCTCCTTTTTGTGCTTTTAGGGTTTTTACATTTGGTATATAAATCGGTTCCTGCGATGGGAACTGGGAGTCTTCATTTTGCAAATTTCTTGTGCCTTTCCCTTCTCCTCATTGTGTGTCTCTCTCCAACGCGACAGGATTGTATGATGTGGAGTTAGGATAGTGTGAGCCGGTTTGCGAGTGATTTCTCCCCTTGGTGTTTCTTTTCCGATCCTAGGTGCATGTGAGTAGGTATCTAAGAGTTGGGAGTGAACTTAGTTCCTTAGCACGTCTAGAATTTGAGATTCCGGGTGAGAAAGCCGTTGTTAGGCTAGGCGGGTAGGGAGGGATTCCTTAGCTGCGCTAGAACTCCCGGGTGGGAAATCCGGTTGAGTATCCGATCTCCTGTGAGGTCTCACCACCCGTATGGGTAACGGAAGAACTTTAGTTGATGTTGGAACGGATGGGTGTACTTGTAACCACCTATCTTCGCACGGATCGGAAGTAGCATCAAGGTCGTTGTAGTACGAGAGGGTCGAGTGTGGGGTCTTTGTGTGACCTACAACCCGGATTGCTATCTGGGTTGTTGTGAAGGACCAAACCGGATCCGGATTAGCTTAGGAGTTTAGGAAGTAGGACAGTGGGTCTTCAGCCACTATAAGTCACGGAAGGAGTGGTGGGCCTACCACTCTCAAAATTAAGCGGCGACCCCTCTGATGGTGAAACAGAGGCAAAACCAAACCAGATAGGATTACGGATACATGATGACCATCCGGACCAGATTGGTCGGGATTGATTTCCAGGACCGGAAGTTGTAAGATCCTGGGATTTGGATATTTGCACAGACCGGATAGTTAGTAGGATCGGAAGAAGGAGTAATCCGGTCTATAGTTATCCGGTGTAGTGGTATTTCTGGTTCTAGATCTAGGACCGGAAAGTAAGATTGGGATACTGACTGAGCTTAACTGCTTAATAGAGCTAGATACTTCACAGGATCTCATGGGTTCGATCTTTAGAGTCACTTAGTTATACTTTAGAGCGATTTTTGTGAGTATAATGGGGAATTAACCTACCCTGTGCTACGACACATGGAAATACAAGTGCATGTCATAGAGAGCCCTTTGTAGTTTAAGTAGAACAACCTTGGGAAGAAGAAGATGACAAAGACATTCTTGATGATGAAAAGGAGGATACTAAAGATGGAGAAGATTTGCATTTAATGGATACACCAATTTAAGAAGGATATGTAATAAGAGAGCCTCGAACTATAGATGATCCAGATTATGTTGAAGGGGATGATGAAGAAGAAGAAGACAAGATAGATGATGACATATTAAAAGAAGAAGAAGAAATGTCTGACTCAGAGGACAATTCATCAAATAGTTCTTCAAATTCATTAGAAACTGAGGATGATTCATCCAAGCAAAAGAAGTTTCCAGTAGAGAAAATAATTCGTCAAAAACAGAAAGGAAAAGGCATTAAAAAGAAAGTCGAGGGTCAAAAGTCAACAATGGAATTGGGGACCAAGACGTCATTGTCACATTGTATAACTGAGAATCCTATAACATCAATGCATGAAGTGCAGCAGGTAGCTACATCAATTCCTCATGTAATGCTTGAAAAAGTGGCCGTTGCACATGTAGATGTTCCAAAAGACATGGATGTCGAGGAGTTAGCTGGTCTCTATCATGTTGTAGAGAACCAAGAAGAAAAAGACATTGAAGGGGGAATGTAGTAGACAATATATCAACTTCCTATACAAGCAAGTGTAGTGGCTTCAATTGAAAAGGAAGTGATAGAGGAAGGAACATACCTATGGTAGAAACTACATTTCATATAGTACAAGAAGTGGATACGAAGATGGGAGACATTACACAAGAATCAATGGGATTAGTACTACTTTCAACATCAAGAACAACAACATTGCAGAGTATGGCACTTGAAGGGTTAGGAATTGAAACACAATTCACTACGATGGCTTTTGCATGGGCCTCTCAAGACCAAACAATGACAAGAGGAACAAATGGATTGTAATATAACCAAGAAGGTATTAGGTATCATCGATTTGGAGTTGAAGGCCAATACAAGTTTGAGCAGGTGACATCAATCTTAGAAGAGACATCACCCATAGACCAAGTACCTACTTCAGAAGCTGAAACTATGGTTGGTAGGACCTCAGATTATGTTGATTTGCAAATTCCATTTGAGATTTTTACAATACTCACTTCACATCCCGTACATACTACTGAGGGAGAAGACATAGGAAGTCAATCTTCAAAGATTAGAGTAGAGACACCTTAACCATGAGATTAGTGAAGTGACAAATTTCATATAAAGAGTAATGTTAACAAATGGTGTTGTTTTTAGTGTAGTAAGAATAGAGCAAGTTTTTTTGTGTGATGACTATAGACTATGTTGAACTATAGCATTTGAATGATTATAAAATGATAGTGTACTTTTTATGCAATTGAATACAAATTGTATATAATTGAATTGTGGGAATGATTAGAACCAAAAAAAGTGATCAATGAACAACTAGCACATTGTATGTATTAGAAATTCATCTTTTAAATGATTCTATATCCAAAAACAACCAATTTATACAATTATAAAGTGCCTTTTAAAAAAAATCATGTACATAATTATAGTATAAGTAGTTGAAATGCAAAGTTTACATTTTACAACCTAGAAGGAAAAAAGTTAAAAACTGCTTATAAAAGTGGTATACCACATTTATAAGAACTTGAAAAATGCACCTTTTTTTATGTACAATTTATGCATTTGGCCAAGTGCAAAAATCCCTAATTTCGTGTTCTAATCTGTAGGCATTTTAGAGACTTTGAGGATTTTGGTTTAAATTTGAATTTGAATTTACAATATTTGAATTCAATTATGAAGTGTATGTCATGACAGTGAAAGTCATCCATTTTTGTCACTATAGGCTACAAAGACATCTCAAATTGTAGTAAGGGAAATCAAACTTGTTGGATCACATATTTGATTGCATGATGTCTAGTACTTACCAATCACCCATGGAGTGCACTTATGGTAAGACACGGAGGAATAAATTTGAGGAATTATAGAACACTAGAATTGAGCTTGTTGTAATGCAACAAAAAGAGAAGGGTTTTAAAGTCCTAAGGCCTTTTTTTCTTCTAAAACCACTCAAAATTGTCATTTCTATTGTATTTTGCATTTCGTCAATGAAAATTTTGAGTATTTAATTATAAGATTTGAATATCTTATGCTAAACTTGTACAAAAGTATGTGGTAAAAATTTCCTTTAGTTAATCTATATTGATAGGAAGATATTAGCAATTGAAGTGAAAAAAATCCTTTGGGGTACATTGCCATATGTCTAGATTATATATCTTTGAACCCTCTTCAATTTAATTGCACTATAACTTTTGATTTAAAAATCCTTCATATTGAAGAATTGAGTTGAGAGTCTTGAAAAAAATAAATTATAATTTTTTTTTAATATCCGAAAAAAATTATTAAGTAGAAGTAGGTTAGAGATGGGGAGAAAAACTAAACCATTAATAGTTCTAAGTTGGAATTAAAATACACAAATCCAAAAGATGAGATTGTTCAAACCAAACCTTGTGGAAACATTTTTTTTTAATTGTAAAAATTGAGTTCAAAAACAAAGTTGATGCATTATATTTTCGCAAAGATGCTCTCAATGCTTGCAAAACAAAATATTCTATAAAAGGACTTTCCCATCACTTATCCAAATGGAATTATGAGAAAAAGATGTCAAAATAGAGAAAATGTATTCTATTAGAAAACATAATTTAAAAATTAATTTGAAGCTTTACTAATTTTTAATATTGAACGGGAATTGAGTATGTTTAGATTTGATCTACTACTACCTGAAATCACAATCCAGTTTCTTTCCAAAATGCTCCTCCGCACCAAATATTTCTCAAATTTGATAAGCCTTGGATAGCGCACTGCAAGCAGAGGCCCCAAATTAGCTAGATTAATCAAGAACAAAACAGGAGGTCTTTGTTTTTACATTCACCCTTGGCTGGACCTCCGCATTCGGCTCGTTGCAGTACTATAGAGTATCATTCGCCATCGTGCATTCCGATGAGTATCATCTTGCAGAACTTGTAAAATTGATCAGACTTGAGCACGTTTTCGCTCTTGTTACATACTGTTGCCGCAAATCTAAGGGCTCTCGTTAGGCAGCTGAATCCTGCATTTGCTGAGCCAATATCGATGTCCAGTGCAAGAATAGCTAGATGCTGCTCTTGTGTCCCAAAATATGTTGCAGTATGGCAATGTTTGGCCCCCAAAAGAAAAATTAATGGCGTGCCGTATTCCACTACTCACTCGTTCACAATCGCCACCCTCACCGGCTCTTACTGCATGCATTTTTCGGCCCGCTCTCCATGCCACGATCCTGCTTTCGTACGTAGTGTAGCCATACTCTCATCCTCTTCTTCTCAAGTTTATGTAAGCTTACTCTTGCTGTTCTCCCATTTCACATCGGCAACACCTTGCTCAGATCAGTTTCTCCGTACTTGCAATCGCTGCCGGTATGTGCGACTGTATGTCTTGTAGGACCTCCGATGCAGGAATTGGACGACGTGGTGACGCTCGACCACAGTCACGTTCAATGTCAATGGCGAGAAAATGTCAATTTCGTCATTTTGGCGATATTCTACATGCAAAAATTGTGGCAAAATCTCACAGGTCTAATTTGAGGCCACACACTAGTACAGGTGTAGGTTTAGGGGTGCTTGATCCTTTAATTTTCTGATTTGGTGCCCTGGATGGGGTGTTGGAATATGAGCTCAGCTTTTTCACGCAATGAAATGCGCAATATTAGGGCACCTGCAGACAGTGAACTGGATCAAGAGTCACGAACCATGGTGTTCTTTCCGAATTGCTCAGTTATGTATTGACGATCAATTATGTCCGTTCTTTCTTGCAGGGTGCAGTGACACGAATCATTTCCAAGCATTTTAGAATCCCAGCTGCGTAACCTTTTAAGAAAATCTGAGAAGCAAGGTCGTCTGCCAAGGCATGTGCGGCTATTGCAAGGACATGGCGAACCAAAGTTAAACAGAGCCTGCAATCCAAAGTACAAGTAAGAACGTTGCTATGTACAATGTATGAATCCCGCATTCATTATCGAAAATGTTACCCCAGTCGCGTCTAGCTTCAGTTTCAATTCCCATGTTGAGATTTCTCAAAGTAGTGATCCCTGCTGAACGAATGAGAACGACTCAACGAGTAGCATACCCTGAGCCTGCAAAGCATCATAGAGTTGATGGCGTATGCTCATAATCCGCTCTGCCACGCCCTCCAACTCCACATTGCATTCCTCAAAAGACGCCTGCACATTAGCTCCTTGGGCCTTGTATTACTTTGAGCAGTTTTCACTTAATCATGCATCAGAATGTTGACAGCTCCCGTGATTGCTAGGTTTCTAAACCCTATCCCATGAGGTCTGGAATAAGCGTGAAAATGCGAAGAAATACTACCTGTCAGCCAGAATTGTGGCTGCAATGGCAGGAAGTAGGAACGCTCCAATTCTCACCTTCCACACAGAACCAGCATACAAACTTCAACGGTGGATCGGTGCCTGCACTCTCTCGACATTCAAACATTATCAGCCAAATTTTTCAAGCAACCGAAAGAATCATATCAACCTCCCTCTGTCAAGACCATAACCTAAAACAATGGGCAGCGCAACAAAGAAGTACGTATTCAACACGAAACACAGAGTCACGAAATAGAGTGCAAGCGGAGCGACAAGTCGGAGAAGACGATGAGAACCAGAAATCAGATGAAAACTGTGAAATAACGTGGATGAAAAGTTCATTTTTCATTCGTTCCGTGCAACGAGGTGAGCACATTCAACCCCTTAATGCCCAAGGCTCCAAATTCTGGTGTCAACAATAATTTGAAGTTAAATAAAACCTTGCCAAGTTGCTATTTTTTAGTACTTTATATTGTTTTGAAATACTTTTTTAAGTCTACTTTTAGGTGGTTTACCTTTGGAATTCATGAACTGTACATAAAAGTTTGATTTGGCACTCAAGTTGTTAGGGCTTGAACAGAGACGAAGCTCCTTGTTAATGTTCCAACATTCCATTCATGACAGATGAAATCGCACAAACGACAATTTTGGATGTCGCACTGATGTTTTCGTCACCATGGTAGCCTGCATCTAAGCAAGTGTTGCTGGAAGAATGCCTAGCTCAAATACAACCTTGTGAACTTAGTCTTGGACATCACACTCTTCCTTGAGCATCTCTGGCATTTGCTGATACATCCTCAATTTCTCACAACTCAATACTTGTCGGATCCGATAGCTATTGCACCTGCACATAGTCAACGCCTAGTTCTGTCACCATGCTCCTATCCACCCAGTGGTGGTGGTAACATGAGATGGACACCTGTAATCGGTTTTGACAGCTGATCTCCCAGGCTGTCATTTTGCTACATCAAAAGGGATATGCTTTACGATAAGGTCATCTTCTCCTGCTGAAGTCATGTGCTGTTCGATGTCTTGAATTGTTATTTGCCCATGCACACCATCTGCACGCAGTGCATGCATTTCACACACAAAGTGAATGCTTGTAGCCCAGAAGCTGCATTAATTTTATGAAAATGGAAATTGATGGTTTTTAAAGGAAAATAATTGGATACGTTTCAGGTACCTTTTTGCAGCGGAGTGGTGGTCAGCACGAGAAATATGGACACTTGGCCTTCTTCGTCGTCAGGAGGTGTGCACTTCTCTCAACTTTTAAGCTGATCAGGTCTCCGGGATGCAAATCCCTGCTTGGAAATATTCTTGGTCTCTCGGATTCACTGCGTGATATGACAGTGAGAACATAGCGTTGAGTAACGGTTCCAGGATACGATCGAGCCCGACCTCCAGCATATGCATGCAGCCCACAGAGAACACCCACCTACCTGGATAACCAGTTGATTAAGTTGTTGGCAGACTTGGGAAAGACGACCCCCGGCTCAGCATTCGCCCATCTGTCGTATGTCAAGACGTAGAAGTACCACTGATCGAAACTAATGGACATGGAGAACCGCACTTTAGTACGATTCCGAACCTCGTATCCACCCTCTCTGGCATCACGCTTGCGTCCATTGAGCCTGATTCCCACTGGCTTTCTCACAACCTGCTTTTTCGAGTTTGAAGGATCAACCCACGAGTTGCCTTGGGACACAGCAACCGCTAAGTCTAGAGTTTCATCAGCCCGACTTGCAAGAGATAGTAATTTTGTCACAAGTTCGTGCTCCGAGTGCGGTAGAGTCAAAGACCTAGGGAAGGCTTGATTGTTCGCCGCCACCCCACCGATGAAGTAGAGCACTTCGCGGTCGAACTGGCCCAAAACTTCCTCCAACTTTTGGATGATGGCCTGAGTCTCCTTGTTCTGCTGGCTGGCCCCTCTCCCGATGAAGCTCCTCGCTGTCGCCACAAGCTTGTTGCCTGCCTCCCGCCGATCGTTTGATGCCACATTCTTCTGCACCTTCTCCAGTGCCAAACAGAGCTCCTCCCCCAATACTTTCAGTGGGGCGTTCAGCCCTTCACAGAGCGGTTGTCCCTCAGAGCGGTTTTGCAAGTGGCGCAAGGAGGATTGAGCCTTCACCACCGTATCCAACAACTTGTTCGTCTTCTCCTTTGCATTGCGCACCTCTCCTCGCGCTTCCAGGATAGCATTCACCAGCCCCAAAGCCACCCCCAACAAAGAGGTTGTCGCCTCAGCCGCTATATCCAGCCCAGCCATGACTCCAACTCTTCCACTAAACTCCTAGCAATTTGCCTTTCAAGAACTTCAATGCCCACTCTTTGTGAAGGTCAGCTCATTTCTAGCAAGCTCGCGGCGTCTTTCTAGGGTTAACACGGCTTCTAATAAATTACTCCGTATTTCGTATATGTACACACTGTGCCTACAATAAATTATGAAGCTGATTTCAGGGGATCCTCTATATAATAACATCTGTTAATATCACAAGTCCCATGAAATTAGTGCCAAATGGAGAAGCAGAAGATCGTGATTGCCACCGAGCTACTAAGTTAAGTGTCCCGAAGCAAACGCGAGACGTTTTGGCGAGATTTCAAGTATGCCCATCGAGCAATTCCCGCGACTTGGGCCCCGCATCATCCCGGCTTCGTCTCTGCCTGAACAAAAGCTTGCCAAGCTGCCCGTCTCGGGGAACCGCTGATATCCGGCTCGCGGAACTTCCCAACCTTCTGTGATGTTCACCCTGGTATTCCCTCCTACCCATCCAGAGCTTACATGTTCTTGTCTTTTAGCGTCGATCCACACAGTAGTTCTTTATATCAATCTTCGAAGTAGGCATGAAAATCAAATCATCACGAGCACCCCCACAAGTACTGATCCAAAACCTTTTCCTGATGACAAGAGACAGACGTACTTATTAATTGCATGTCATTGAACATTATTTGATTGCATCCTGAGATTGATTTTCATGGAACAGGAAAATTCTTTAAGACTTCTACAGACCCCAAGCTAAAGGAATGAGTGCATAACATTTAAAGAACCCTTCTAATTCGCACACTTTGAAGTGGGCCAATTCTCATTCTATTTCACCTAGTATCCAAATTCTGGCAGTGCAGACGATACCGGACTGGTTTAAATTTTGGCAGGATGGAGAAGCGCGATGGAAGAACTTGAACTTCACTTTGAGTCGGACTCACAGAATATGGGAATGAGCGTGAAGCATTTGAGCTTATTCTCCGAATGAAACTAAACGAGATTCTCAATGGACATGAACTGGATGCAATCACTTATTCGAGCATCCTCAATGCATGTGAAAGCGCAGGGACTTTAATTTGGGGTGACTGAAGGAGGGTTCAGGGTTTTGAGGGTCAACGTACAGTTATACGAATCTCCACGGCGTACAGTCTGTCAACAGGTCGATGACTTCTCCAAACCTCAAATTTCTCTGTGGGTCTTCTCGACCAACGGACTCCCAGAATGATAAACGACTGTGAGGATCGACGCGGACAGACGAGAAGAACATGCAAGCTCTGGATGGGGTAGGCGGGAAGATGCATGGAGGGATGCCTAGGTGAACATCACAGAAAGCCGAGTGTGAGCGGAGGGCAGCGTGGCAAGCCTTTGTCCGGGCAGCGACAAAGACGGGATGAGGCGGGGCCCAAGTCGCCGGAATTGCTCCATGGGTGTACTTAGCGTCTCGCCAAGCGTACTTCCTGGTCACACCGCCGAATCTCTGTCAATCAGATCCCTGGGCGGCGACAATCATTGGTTTCACTATAGACGAGGAGCCCTGAGCTAGGGTTTCACATCCTGTCCGGTAGTTGACATCTCTGCATTTGGCTCTTCGTCCCGATCGCTGAGTACCGACAAATACACAGAAACCTGCATTTGAGAAGCAGCCTTGTTAGAGCTTCAAACTTTGTGAAAATTATTCGCTAGGGAGGAGACGTGCATGTGGCTTCGCAGTTAGCTCCTACATCAAGAAGGTACATTCCTTGAATAGGATTTTGTGTTATGCAATGTGGTGGTTGTGATTTGGTATTTGTTTGTAGCGCCTACAAGTTTTTGTGGACTACGTTGTTTGAACTGGTAGCCCACTTAATGGAAGCTCCGATTGAAAGTTGTGGTGGTCAAGTCCGAGAATGTAAAGCCTGGGAGAGTAGTCCAGTAGTTTCAAATTAGAGGTGAAGTATTCTGCATGCGTTTCTAGATTTTAAATATCCAAATAATGTTTCGCGCTATGCGCAAATTCTCAATTTCAAATCCTGAAAGGCAACGAGGCTGAGCCTGGTAGATTTGGTCCAGTGCGATCACTACTAGCAATTTGGGTTCTAATGTTCTATTGTCCTCTTCAGTCAAACTAGAGTACCCTGGCTTAACTCATCTATGGAGGAAACTAGAGAAAATTATGCTGGGATTGCTTGCACCTTGTACGTCTCGGTAGACTTGCTTTGACGAAATAATGTCATAATTGTATCTAGAAGCAATACGTACATTTCAGAGCATAAACGTGCACATTATGGTCTTACGTGAAGTTATTTTGCAATTGTATATCAAGAGCATGGTGTCTAGGTGGTTGGCAATTAATTTTGTTGTGGGCCAATGCCATGAACAATGATAAACGTGCACATGATGGTCTAACGTGAAGTTATTTTGCAATTGTATATCAAGAGCATGGTGTCTAGGTGGTTCACTTGGCAATTAATTTCGTTGTGGGCCAATGCCATGAACAACGAGTGCACAACCGCTTCAAAATGTGAAACATCTTTATACTATGCTGAAGTATTATCATAGATTCATGTACGTCATCCATTTGAGGGGCGTTAGAGGTGCCTCAAGCTTCTCTCATTGGTCATTGTCTTTGAAATTGTGACAGTGTTGTGTAAAGAGAAAGAGAGTACGGTACAAATTCAGCCTGGTTCCCCTCAGGGATTAACAGCCTTTTCTGCAATAATGAAATTCCTAATTGTCATAGAAACAGATATTTTGTTGCTGCCATATTCCTAAAATGGCAGCATTCCTTCGGCATTTTTCCATGAATTTTCTAAAACTGGTATAGATTTCAGACCCTCAAACCCTGAAATCTAGGATAGGTATATAGTTTAGAACGCACGTCCTGAACCGAAAAATGTGAAGTTTGTGGAATACCGCCATTTAAATGAAATAATTTGACAGCGATGTTCTAGACAATAATTAAAGTTTACTAATAAATTCCCATTAGAATGCAGTTCCGTTGATCGATATTGCAGTAAACTTGCACGAAGAAAGAGCATGATGATATATTGCTAGTAAATCTAAGACAGTTTAAGTACGTAGGTTTTAGAAATGCATTCATTGTGTCATTTCTCCGAAATTAGTAGCTTCGTACATCTCTACTCTTGTGATTGTGATTGAATATAATTATATACAATGTTGACATATGACGTACATTCTGATCCAATTGGAACAATGTCCGGTGATTACTTCTGCTTGGAACACGGGAAGAGAATTGAGACTCGTGTTTTTCCAGCAAAATGACTGGCGGCAGTGGTTTGGAGGGCCTACATGCTATATCCACCTTCTACGACGAGTTGTGTCCCGTTGGGGAAGGGGAAATCCAGAATGCTGGGAGTGGCATGGTGCCGATTACACACGACGACATTATGGAAGGCATCCAGAGAGCAATGTTGAGCGCAATGGCTACAATGGAAGGAACTCTAGAATGCCAGGAGATGAAAGTCATGGAGCACTTGTGCAACGAGGATGGAGACATACTAAGCCAAATCAAGATTGCAACATTCCATGCCTTCTGCCACCAGACTGCCACATTGCAGGCGGTTACTCCAGACTGTAGGGAAGCCACTATTGAGCGCAGTCTAATCAAGGCTAACCAGCTGGAGCTTGAAGGCGACCTCTCCAAGGCTGGGTTCCTCATGAAGCATATCCGGTCAATTTTGTGGTTGATGGGATTGAAGGAAGACATGAGGAAGTACTATGTGGAAGCAGCGGTTTGGCTAAAAGAGACTCTTATTCAAGATACAAATGGTCAACTGATAGGGTTCCGCAGGGGATGGAGCTTTCACCTTCGGTATGCCTTGGGAAACTGTTTGTATCAAATAGCAATGTATAAGTGCCATGGAGACCCGCAGATGCAGAGAACCTTATTAAACATGGCCCTACCCGAGTTGGCATCTTGTGGTAGGGAGATTGCGCAAGAGAATATTAATGAATTAACTGCAGATCATCAAGATGCGTCATGGGCATTGACATCCTTTGGCAAGGTGGCGAAAGTGATCATCAAGCTGCAGCAGGGTACAAGCACGTTGGGGGATGTAGGGGAGGTCTACAATGAAGCAGCGATGTATGCAAGGAAGCTAGGGAGGGGGGATCTAGAAGAACAACTTTCTCATCTTTGCTCAGGATTGCAGGAGCTTAAGGATCATAAGTGGAAGCTTGATGAGGAATCTGAGGAGCTGGATGAGGAATCTGAGGGGCTTGATGAGGAGCCTAAGGCACACAAATCTGCGGCTGCAGGTTTCAAAATGTTTGTGGAAGTCTTGAGATTTGGTGTAAAACTACAGCTGGCGAACAAGAGTGATGATTTATTAGAGAGTTTCGATCTTTTGTCTCACGCCTGCTGGTGGACCAAAGAGTCCATGCACTCTCTGCCGTTTGAGCATTTAACGTACAGGTTTACAATGCCTATTGTTGAAGAATATGTGGAGGCCAAGTTGGAGATATGCATATTACTGTTAGGGATAGCACTCACAGTCCAGGGAGAGGAGGAAGAGGGACTATACTACCTGGAAAGTGCTTATAAAAGGTTTGAATCAGATGCAAAATTGAGCGTGTCCATGCATAACATACAGAAACTACTCGCTCGTGCTTACGCTGAAGGGCATGCTACCAGTGATCACCGCAAAGCTGCAGAGATGTATGAATCTGCCTCAAAGACAGCACATAGCCTGCAGACTCAATTGAAGATGGACATGGACGCAGCTACAGAGTGGGTCAAGGTGCCAGAAGAACTAGTCAAGGGGATGAAGAAAATTCAAGCTATAATGCAGATGGCCTTGGATGTATTACCATGTGAATGGGAGCTTCAAGCATCTTTGTACTTTGATGCTGGTAGGACTTACTTGGAAGCAGGAGACAAGGAGAAAGCTATTGAGTATATGGAAGCTGGGGCAAATTTGTGTGTAGCCAATGATTTTGCTTTTACTTCTCAGGAGAACCAGGGACATGCCAGAGAGATTGTCACAGGATTGTCACGACTCTTGTTACTCTACTCATGGGAGGAAAACCTGGCGGCTGCACTTGCCCTGCATAAAACAGTAAATCCAGTACTTATGAAACTGAAATGCTTAACTTGTGAGGATAAATTTTGGAAAGACACTGCCTGGCGTAACTGGCAGAAAGCTCTTGAAGCCCTCAGAGAGGCCACCGGTGCCGATTACAATGTAAATGTGAAAGAAGGAGAATCTTCTACTCGATTTAGCTGGGATATCTCAGAATTCATGCTTAGTGAGGATATTGGAGGAGGTTACACATACCTCTTTGCCATAGCAGAACACTTCCAGAATCTGGCTGATGCAGAAGCTAAGCAATGCCACTGGGCAGAAGCAGTAGTTTATATAGATACTTTGGAAAAAAAGTTGTGCCAAAGAGGAGTTTTGCGTAAGAAGACTGAGATCAAGCTTCATGGGAATCGAGCTATTTATTTTCTGGAAGGAGGAAAGCTCTCACAGGCTTTAGAAGAGATTGAAAAGGCTGTGGAAATGATGCGCGGTGAAGAGGAAGACCGAAACCTTCTGAGGAAGATTTATGTAACGCAGGCAAGAATCTTCTGGGATCTCCAAGATGCAGATTCTGCATGTACTTCCTTGGACAAGGCGGAAAAGGCATGCGATGAGAATGAGGCTTTAAGAAAAATAAGAGTCTTTCGCAGTGTTATGCTAATGAAAGCAGGGAAACTTGAGATGGCAGAGGAGTTAGCTCGTGAGATTGCACTTTCGCATGCAGATGCACAATCAACGTTGGGGTTAGAGTCTGCATGGGTGCACTATCTAGATAATACTGAGATGGGAAATGTTTTCTCTTTGGAAGAGTTGCTACACCGAAGGAAAAAGGATGCAATGACAGCTCTCATTTGGGCAGAGCGGGGTCGTTCTCGTCTATTCATGCATCATACCGACCAGTTGGGTTCAAAAGAATTTGACCAGAGTGACCAATTTGCTCAGGATATTATATGGAATACCATTGAGCTATGCGGTCCAGGAACAGTGATTATAGAGTGCACCATACTGGACTCTGTATTGGTTTTATATGCATTGTTCCTCCATCCTGAGAAAGGTAGAGGATGTTTTACCCATGAGCGGAGTTTGGATGAGTTCTTCAACATTCCAGAGAATTGTATAGCTGGGAAGAAACTAAAGAATGTCGTGGTTAAGGTGCGGCAAAATATTCGTGCAGGAGAAGATAAAAAGGCCATACCTGGTCTGACCATTCTTCACACTCTACTGGTGCAGAACATGCTAAATGCTTATCCGAATTGGTTGAGTTCCTGCACTAGCATCATCTTTTCGCCCCAGGGAATGTTGCATTTGGTTCCCTTCATGGCCCTATATGATGGAACTGCACATAAATTTTTGATTGAACAGAAAGCAGTCAGCGTAATCCCTTCCATTCGCTCTTTGGTCCATTGTTTTTCTCGCCAGCAAAAATTGGAGAATAGGTTTCAGGTACTAGATGGTGCATTTATAGCTGGTAACCCAGAGCCTATGGGGCTTTCAATGGAGCCACTCCCAGGAGCAACCGAGGAAGCTCAACAAGTGGCTAAGATCCTTGGTGTAGAACCTTGTAAAGGGATGAACATCACCAAAGAGGTTGTGGTCAAGGCTCTCTCAAAGAGCAGTGTTGTACTACTTGCAACACATGGTCTCACTAGAAAGCACCACTATCCCTTTGGAGCTATCGTGCTTAGAAGTACAGAGTTGGATAACAATGATCAGGCAAAGGGTCTTGGCAATATTTCGGAAGCAGGAAACTCAAATCCACTCTTGGAGCAGCAAGAAGTGTTGACTACTGAAGAAATTACAAGTATAGAGGGAGGGATTTCAGCAGGCCTGGTGGTACTAAGTGCCTGCCACACAGGAATGGGAGAAATTTCGCGCGAGGGCCTTCCTGGTCTAGGTCATGCTCTGCTTCGGGCGGGTGCTTCTTCTGCCATTGTTGACCTTTGGGATGTCAATGATGACTCCATGGGGATTCTGATTGCAGATGTGTTCAAGGAACTGAAGAAAGGAACTGATGTCCTTCATTCGGTCCAGAAGGCAGTGGTGGACATGTTGAGAGGTCCGGAGCCCAGATATATCCAAGACTGGTCTGCCTTGACATTGCTGGGTTCTCCGAGCATTCAATTACCTAGCCACATGCAAGCCTTTAAAGTGAATCGAGAGCAAGATAGCTTGGACTACTGCAGTACAGGCTCTCGGTTATTGGCAGATGACATTGGAGGAAGTACAATGTACATGCGTGCTGTTGTGCAATACTACGAAGACCAGGCTAGGCATCGACAAGATGAGGGTGACTTCGAAACAGCAATAGCAGTTGTGAACGTCTTGGAAGAAAATTTGCAAAAGAATGGGCTTTTCAGTGCTATTGCTAAAAGTAAGCTACATCTTTGGCGAGGTAAGTATATGAATCACTGGAATGGTCACTCACGGGAAGCTCTGAAGGAGCTTCAGAAAGCCATTGAGGTGCTCCTAGACTTCGACCGAACATCAGAGCTTGTTGCTCTCGTCTTTCTGGAACAAGCCAAAGCCTACCTTAATTTGAGGGACAGAAATGGAGCAGGTGCAGCCCTGGATAGAGCTCTGGAGAGTGTGACTAAGACCAATCATAATAACATATTGCTCTACCATAGCAAGGTGTTTCGCAGCTTTGCCTTGAGCGATGACAGGGAGTTCAAGGTTGCGGCATCATTTGTTCGAGAAGCTCAGTTGGAGGGAGGTTTGGAAGGCATGAGGATTCCATCGTGGATTCCATTCGTGGATGATGCAGGTCTACAAAACACCTTCAGCTTTTACGAGATGCTGAGCGTTGGACAGGGTGACGTGAATAAGGCTGTTGTATGGGCAGAGCAAGGTTGCACCAATGTATTCGGAGATGATATTGAGACTGACACTGTTGCTGCAAATAACATGCTTAAGACTTTGGCGCTTTGTGGTCCAAACACAGTCATCATCAAGTATTCCTTCCATCAGCAGAACTTGCTAATGTTGTATGGATTGAGCAACAAGATATCTGTATGTTCTCGAAAATACTTGAAGCAGTTTTTCAATGAAGAGGCCAATTGCGTCATGGGAACTAATTTGGAAGAATTGGTGTCCTGTGTACTCCAGTTCATCAGTAAAGGAGAAGATGAGAGATCTGTTATTGGTCTCTCAATCCTCTTCAACCTCCTAGTGCAGCCAATCTTAGTACACTACAAGGAATTCTTTGATGGCTACACCAAGATTATCTTTGCCCCGCAGGGATTCTTGTGCAAAGTTCCCTTTGCTGCCCTATACGATGCGTCAGAAGACAAATTCCTGATGCAGCAGATGGCTGTGGGTGTGATTCCTTCCCTCCGTTCTTTGCAATGCTGCTTCTCCCGGCAGCATGTGTTTGAGAGTAGCTTCAAGCCCAAAGAGCATGCAAATGCCTTTGTGGGCGGCAATTCCGAGCCCATGGGGCTCAACCTGGAGCAACACCCAGACGCATGTCAGACAGCACAGGAGGTGGCTGGCATCCTAAATGTGGAGGCATGTCCCAAGAGCGACCTCACCAAGGAGGTCTTGCTTGAATCCCTGAGCACCTGCAATATGGTAATATTGGCCACACTTGCTGTAGGTGGCAATAGGGAGCATCCATATCCTTATGGAGCCATGTTCCTAAAACAAGACGCTGCAGGTCATGATCAGGTGCTGACATGTGAGGACTTTGCAGCTCTAGCAGGAAAGATGAAAGCCAGTCTTGTGGTGACCATAGCTTGCCACAACGGTCAGCAGGGAGAGGCTTCCAACGGAGAGGGCCTTCTTGGCCTGGGCCATGCTGCACTTGAAGCTGGTGCTGTCACTGCCATTGCGTCGCTCTGGGATGTCAACGATGACAGATTGATCCCTCTGGTTTCTTCTTTATTCAGGGAGCTGAATCAAGGAAGCGACGTGTTGTATTCAATGCAGAAAGCCATGAAGGACACGGCAAGGTCTACTGAAATCCGCCATTGGGCGTCATTGACGGTGCTAGGGTCCCCCACTCTGCATATTTCCACCCAGGCACAAACGACGCACCAATCTGCCCCTGCTTCAGAATCGCATAATCCAAACTCTGCAGGAACGAGTGCAGGTCCAACTGTTGTGTCATTGGACTTTCTCCGAATAAACTGTCTGCAAATGCTAGATGTCCCCACAGAGTTGGGACCACTTCACGCCCTGCCGCAAGAAGTTTGTGAGAAGGTGCTGCAAAACTTGGCAAGAGAAGAAATTGAGAAAATAAAGGAAGCGGAGCAGGAGGGATGTGGCCCGGTGGCAGAGATCATGGGATGTGGCTATTTGGGCGTGGTGTATGGAGGCATGGGAGACTGGAGCATGGCCCGGCGGTGGCTGGTGCGCAGTTTGAGTGTTGCCAAAGAGAATTGGGAAGTTGTGAAAGACAAACTTGAGCCCGATCCGTTGGCTCTGTCAGCCCTGTTTATCTCATTCCTTCTGCGCTTGCATGGCACCGCCAGCCTGAACTCGGACCTTGACCTAGTCAAGTTTGTGCTTCGCTCCACAAACCCCACCAAAGAGTCGTTATTTGACAATATCCATCAAGTCCTTGCTATTTGGGAGTGATGAGCCTCTTCACATGAAACGTTTCAAGATGCTGCGGTTTCATCATATCAACTTTGAGCTAGGATTTCAGACACCGAGCTACGGATTGATGAAGATCGTGACACCAAGCTTTGCTAGGGTTGATTTCAACAGCTCAATTGAAGAGACGGTGTGACTGGCCGGACTGTTGAGATATCAATGAATAGGTGCACTTTTCTGTACCTCAATGCTTAGCGGCCTTCTTTAGCTGTGAGGTAGAGATTGTGAAGATCCTGTTAAACTGTAGCCGTCGATTACCCAATTCTTCAGATCGAAAGATTGAATGTGAGACGAAACTGGAAGCAGAGGACTGAAGTCATGTACCCTTTTTGTGCTTCCCAACAACTTTTCTCATTGTGTTATCCCAACAACGCTTGCATCTTTTGCAAGCCGGGTTCTCAGCATTTTCAATTTTTAGTTTCTGATGCATCCCGTTATCATTGTTACTACTTGCTTCTCTTCACTACGGTATTGTAAGACATGACCTAGAAATTTAAGTATTGCATCTCTCAGGTCCTTCGTGTCGCTAATTTGATATGTTACGATATCAGATTCATGGTCGATTGATTTGTGGACTCGTCAAGAAGATGGTCACTTTCCTGCAGGGACTAGGGACTCAGACTGTGTGCACAGATGTATCACAAACGACAGCGTGTGTGATCGCCATCTGAAGTTCTTTCCGTTCCTTCCTTTGAAGCCGGTAAGATAGGAGCTATGCAATTAGGGTAGGTTTATATATTTGATAGGGTTGTGACAAGTTTGTGAAGGAGAGATTGTGAAGGAGAGGAGAGATGGATTCCGGGCTGGTGTGCAGACCTGGGAGTAGACCTCGGATGCTCAACCTTTGCGGCCGAGAATACGGCACAAGGAGGTTCTCATCGTGACTCACATAAATAAATTTCATGAAAAGTAGCATAAAAATGCTATGTACAGGAAACTTTAAAATGAATGTTAAGTGAACAGATGAGCGAGCAATCTCCCAACGGGCAGCCTTAATGGGAACCGCAGTGTACCAACTCACATTCCACAATGCCAAAAGAAGTAGTTGCTTCAAGAGGAGAACAACCACAAGAACGAACGGCGCCCTCTGCCGCCTCAACCTAATTCTGAGAGAGCGATCAGGGATGGTGACCGTGCCCAAGCATTCGATAACTTCAACACTGACTAAGCTTACATGATTCTATCCTCTTTTCGATCCTTGGCAAATTTTTCTACCTGCGAAGTGAAGTATAGGTCATGCAACGAGCAGGAATCAGACCCTCTTCCTGTAGTCAATGGTAATTAACCCACATTTTTTGAGGCTCTACGAACCTGAAGTCTCCTTGAATCTTAATCATGTAGGAGATAAACATTGGTGCACGCCTTTCATGTAGGGTTCTTCAAAGCAAGTTGTAGGGCGTTAGCAGCATTTGAGCAGACTTTGCAGCAGTGTCCTACCCGGGCCATGTTGAGCTGCTGGCAGGCATCCACAAAAGTACTCTGCTCCCCGCACGTCATTGTTCCTGAAATAGACCGTCTCATATCACCGTTACAACAAGTCCCGCATCCTTAAGAACCCGAACAATCAATCCCCAAAGAAACGCACAGTGATTTCGCCAACCCATCAAGACAGAGTTTGGAAACTTGAGGTCCTGAAGCTAAAGTTGTAAAGGGCATCGCCATAGCTTCAAAAGAAACCAGCCGTGCTCAAGAACAATTCACATACTGGTGCTATTGAATTCCTAATCACTCAGTAGAGGAAAAGCCCTTGGCGACGCTTAAACCCTGAATGAGGCGACGAGAGCAACAATGGACGAATTAGCGTTTATGACCGGTGGACTCCTTCAAACATTTCATTCATGGAAGCGCTGAAGCAAGTTGGAGGATTTCTTCTTTGATTTGCGCAGGAATTGCTACAGTGATGGTTTCTCAGAGACCGGGGAAATTAACGCTCCCGGAGGTCTAGAACAAGGATTGTGAATTTTCGTTCATTCGTTGAGGGACGATGGAAGAACCGGCTGCCAAATTTGACACTCTGCTCAACCATCTGAAAGAGTTCTCCAGGTATTTTCGTGGTGAACTCGTTGCTCTGTTTCAGGCCAGAGATTTAGAGTTGAAGGAAATTAGGTTTTGCGTCAAATTTGGATTCTGTTATGTAAGTACTGGGGCTGTTGATGATCTTCTAGGTGCTTATGTATTTTCCTGTTTGCAATCGCAGGTACCACACTGGGTATCCGCGCCAAGAACAGGTTTCTCGTGTTCTTGAGTTCAAATCGGAGCGTCAGTTTGTTGAGCTACTGCATCAGGGCGAGCCGGTAGCTGTTGTCTTCACACTCAAGTACTTGCTATGCGCTTGCAATCCATTGCCTCTGATTAGCTCTATCTATATTTATGTCGGATGATTGTGAGATGCATTTCCTTTGGCCCAAATATTCAGCAGTCTCTATTTTGCGAGCATCAACAGGCAATTTGTTATTCCGTTCTTTTCATTTTTGAGCTTTCCTTCACGTTTTCTCTATCCCTTCAGGATTCAGGGTTATAGGTTTCAACTTTACATTAGCAATTCGATTTGTTTGCTTTCAAATTCTCTACTTTTAATGAATAGAGTTTTCACGTTTATGGGTGCAGATGTCCATGGACACGGAATTTTGATCGTGTTCTTGAGGATGCTGCAGCTGAATGCTACCCACACATCAAGTTTATTCGAGTGTTTGGAGACAATCGCATGGTGTGGCTTGAACTGCTCAGTGTTTGTTTCTTTATGCAATAACTGAATAATCACGATTTCACTTTCACCAAAGCTTTCAGGACAATGGTTTAGATAAACCTCTATTCGACCAAATTGAGCTTCCTGTGTTCTGCAGTACTTTTGAGTAGGTCATGGGGAGCCTTCCTTTTGTCCTATTTTAGTTAGTTTGCGACAAACGCGTGCTATGTTCCTCAATTATTCTGGTGATACAGAATTTGACCCCATCTGAGTTTTTACACTTTTTCACAATATTATGAGTCAATTTGGTCACCTTAAAACCATATGTTCTTGGTCCTGAAGGGGTTAGTATTCGTTGTTCTCTTGCAGGTGGAATGCCCGAAGTATCCAGGGTTTTGTATTGCAAGACAACGAAAGGACTATCCATTTGTTGAGACCTTTCACAGCCCTCAACCGGTTTTTAGCTACCCTCTCTTGCACTTCGTGGCTACAAATCTTCATCTTCAATTATCACCATTTCTGTTACAACGAGGGCTCTTGATTTAGAGATTTTGTGAGTTGGAATCCACGTGATATTTATTGTGGCCCTTTTTCATTTGCGGCAATACGATTCTGAAGAGTTTTCTTTTGCAGTCTCAAACTCAAACTCAGGAGGGTGTAAAGGACCGTTCTATTTCGCGTTACAGTGTCAATGTTACTCCGGTTAGTTCTTCTCAACTTTTCAACGTCCCGACATGCACAACTTTTGTTTTTAAGGCAAACAGAATTCATCTATTATATCCCTAACAAAATAGGAAGTCCACTTTCGAGCTAGTAGTCGAGTATTATATCTCTTGTACGAGAATGTAGCACAAGATTTTTTTTCTTCTATTGGTACAGTTATTACTTTTCTGAAGCTTCCTTGATGATTTTTTTCAACTGGTATAGATATAGAAGCGGACACTTTGGTTTAGTTGGATTTTGAGTTTAGTTGGAACAACCTTAACAACCTAAAATTTTTCTTATTGATCGTTACGTAAAGTAAATTTCGTGCTTTTCCCAACATTTAACAGCAGTCAATTTGTTATATGTAAACCAGTATACGCTGTCAATGACAAGTGGTTTTCTGACGGTTTTCTGTTCACAGTACAATTACGGCATGAGCCCATAAGGATTCCGTGAATTTTTCAAGTTTCATAAGACAGCGTTTCAAGTGCAAGACTTGTAGTCACTCATGAAGTTTGGATTTGAACGTTGGGATATTTCATTAAAATGGCGGTATTCCACAAACTTGGCACTTTTAGATTCAGAACGTGCGGTCTGAACTGTATACCTGTCCCTAGATATTTCAGGGTTTCAGGGTCTGAAATCTAGACCAGTCTTAGAAAATTCATGGAAAAATGGCGGAAAAATGGCTGAAAAATGGCGCCATTTTAACGAAATATCTGTTTTTGCCCAGAGAGTATCCTCTGGAAGGGTTGTTCTGCATATTGCTCATTCAATTCCGCTCAGGTTCATGAGTTAACTTTAGCACCTGTTTGAAGTCTTATTCAATGCCATACTCTGTGTGTCGTGTTCTAGAATCTAGAGCTGACCCCAACCTAGGAATGTTATCCATTACGAACGCGAACTCAAGGAATCAAGGTGTTTATTGTCGTTGGAGTGTATCGATTGAATCATGGAACATCCTATCTAGTTGTTGAGATTGCTACTGTTTACCTTTGTAGAGTGATTGGAAAATAGAGTGATAGGAGAAGCTTCACCCGAGTATTTTTCAATTGGGTTCCATCGATTGCAGTACCTTTTGTCAAACAAGTTCATAAATAAAAGGTGTCAAAACTAAGCATGTGCTTGATCACAATCGATCTGTGCTACTCTCAGCACTGTAAATCACTTCCAGGATGTGTCGTGCCACAAAATACTTGGTTGTCCTTCAACTGTGGGGACCCGTTACCACTGTACTACACTCTTTTTTACAGTACTTATTGTAATCTCACTTCAACCAAATTCTTTAGTGCTGAACACAATTACACTAGGATATTTCGTGAAAAATGTTGTGGACTGAAACTGGTCTGATAACAACTATTTCTCCAGGTGGATTGAGAGAAGTGGACTATGTAAACGAACTAGGTGACTGTTTTTCTCAAGTGCTAGCAAACCCGTCTCCATGACTAGCTCATAGTCCGCTGCATTATATCTTTAACAACTGTAAACGTAGTCAGAAAACCAGCATCAACTAATTTATTATCAAAGTTGAAGGGCCTCTCTTTGACACAACGGCAATTCCACCGATTTCTGAAGAACTCTGACCAACTCCGTGAACACGAAGTTCCATAATGTGATTGTCGACCATTCTCTCTTAGACCTAACCACAATACCACGTAGTTGCCTTCCCTTGACAATAATGAAGAGCAACACTTTCTTGGACCATGTTAAAGGGAACTCTACAATCATATGCTATATTCATAACCGAATTCCTCAGGTCTGACTAGGGTATGATTAGCAACAGCTGGCGTCGTTGCGCAGCTGTGTCGATGGCATTTCTCATTAACTTCTCAGTCGACACAAATCGAAAAGCCATGACAGCTGGATTCATCTACAAACAACAAAACATAACATAAGCATCAGAAGCATAGCAGAGAGTGTAAGAAATCCATGTACCTAACCGCCCTTGAAAACAGTCACACTCATTCATGCCGGGTTCAAATTTACACAGATTCAATTAAGCAGCATATTAGTTAGAATACGAATCTTGCAAGTACTGTAACTACAGGTTGAAGCCTGCAGAGTCAATTCCTCAATTCCACTTCACCTGCAATATGCATTTTTATTAAATAAATGTTTCATGGGTGCAATGTACACCTGCATTGTGACGCTATTCATGTATCGATATCCATGGTCCATCCTGGCTTTCTCTGCTACAAAACTCGTTTAAAACCATGCAGAAATGAAGAATCAATACTCTTGCAGCTGCCGTTATCACCGTTCAACTTAATGTCATTTCAAGTTAAGCTCATCACGGTAGATTCGTAGCAAATTCACATAACCAATGACGCTGCTAATGCGTACAAACAAAACGGTAATCTGTGAAATTAATAAACATTTAATAAATTTTATGCGTCAGGACTTGCAAGTAAAAGTTCTGTCTCGACCCTTTAATTCGAACCCAATGTTGAAATTGATAGGTATGATCATTCTAGTCTATCAGCACCGAAATCACAGCTAGAGGCAGCTTCTCTCTTCTCACTTCAAGCTCGAACTTAAGATAAACTGAGAGATTCAGTATACGCATCAAAAAGTATTGAATACGAACCGAATCATTCTAATTCAATCAGTCTCGAGCCCAGAAGCTGGCCATCTGATTTTCGCCAGTGCAGCTCAAAGGTACGGTCCGATAATAATCTGCACAGCAGAAAGGCAGGCAAACCTGGAACTAAAGTCAAGTATGAAATTAATTCTTCCACTGATACTCAATTAAACCATCGTGATCACTCAAAATGTAAGATCTCCATCTACAACAATCGATTCATTCGATTGCTAGTGAATCCGAATGTGAGATCTAAACATGATAAGTTAATCGTGAGAATCGCTAGACACAGATGTCTGCGTACCTGGACTATAATGACCCTGCCTCCAATCAAATCTCTTGCAGACAGTTGAGATTGCAAATACAAACTCCATCAAATTTCATGGTTAACACTTCTTTGCCATGATTAAATTATATAGATTTATTGCGTGGTAATCTGAATCTCTTGTATAATCACCCTGTTCTGGATTATGACAAGAAGCAATTTCAATTAAAATTAGCAAGTTTCTGAATTCCAACTTTAAAAAATGAAATGCACACACGTTCTTTCTGTTGATAACTTGGGGAGTTAGGTATTGATTTCACTTAAGTACAATTGTGCTAAACCCTGCCATTTTAATGGGACAGTCCTTGAATGCTAGAAGTGTTTTGGTTCACAGACTTAATTTTAACAAGATTAACATCACTCACAAATTAATTATTTTTTCTTAAAGCAGGCCTTGAAAGAAAGAGATTAGTTTGAAATCTCAACCGCCTTTTAAAATAAGGGCCATTACGTTGGATTGGAAGCCCATGAATTAGGCCCCAAGTAAATTCATCACCTTAATTAACTAGGGTTCCCCATTCCATTAATTGGATTGGAAGCCGACTCATTATACTCTAAGCAAACAAACACATGTGTCTTGCATTCCTCACGACAAAGTTGCATGAACATGAAATTCCAACTCCGGCTAAAAGCAGATGCGTTTGATAAATCTAGCAGAACCACCACCGTTACGAGCTCTCTCTCTCATCTTGGAAATTCAGTGACTCACTCAAAGCAGCAATTAAGCACTGCTATGTAATATATAAAATATCGGCATCATTCACCTTCAAGAAGCTAGCTCCCCAGCCCCCGACGAGCTAGCTAGCATTAGGTGGTAATACTAGAAGCAGAGGTCATTATATATTCACTATGCTGCGATAGCAACCAACGTCCTCCACTTTGCAATCTACACATATGCTTGCTACAAGAAACAGGCGACGTCTCCCAGAGTGTGCCCAATATATATTCGGTGACTGTGCATGTGTGCAGATGCAAACACATGCAGGCATAGTTGGTTGGTCCAACCCTCAACACTAGCTCCGTCAGTCTGTGCTCACCCAATGCCGACCACGGGTGGGTGGCCTAGGATATCATTCGATCATTCTCTACAGCAACCAACATCCTCACGCCATGCGAGCATGCATACAAGCCCACATTTTGAACTCTTACGAAGTATATATATGCTACTGGGGTAGCTAACCAGACGTACACCTAGCGGCACATTAGTTTGCAGTTGCTACTGAGTGTCCCCCAATCGATCGATCTAGGACAGGCCGGCCCAGGCAGCCAGCGAGCAAGCACCTCCCTTTCCAGGGTGAGCTTAACTTACTCCAAGGCTGCCGCCCTGAACTGACTGCCGGCCAAGCAGCCATGCCAGGCTTGGCCCAGGTGAGGCCGGTACGCGATGGAAAGCCTGCTAACTTACCTGCTTGGAAGAGAGCTCGATATATACTGTGGGATGACGGGACTTCGCCTATCACAAAGTCGATGCCATGTACCTTGGCATGGCTTGGTCAAGCAAGTTGCGGTCATCCTTCCCTTACGTCATGAGCAGCACCTAGTTGTCAATTCGTCAGCAGGAATCCACCGCCTTCCACTCCAAGGGCAGGGGTGGGTGGGGAGGGGCTCCTTGTTGATGATGTAATAAGGCTTACGCGAGTTACGCGAGTCAGTGAAAACTCACTGACTCGCGTAACTTAAAAGCTAGGGCGCGGTACAGTAGTGGAGCACAGTGGAGTTAGTTAGCGGATGTCAGCTACCTCAGGATCAGTCACTCTCGCGCGCACATCCTATCCAACCAGCTCCTGGACTGCCTGGTAAGAATTCAGTGTATGGAATCTAACCTAAGATGGAGGGACCAACCATTTTTTGGTTTATTTTATAGTGCATGCCTGCATTCATCCAAATGTTGGCAAATCTACTTTAATTTTAAGGCCGGGGGGCGAAGGACTTGGCGATTTCATCCATTTGTTCACCTGTTTTTCAATTGTCTTAGGATCGAAGTTCTGTACTAGCCGGTCCCCAAATGGGTTAAGATTCTGCGAAAATTCGCCAAAAAGAATTCGGTGGATTCTCACCCTGTGCGTGGTCTTCCTCGCACGATTCGGCCACCGCTTTCCCCTATTGGACCACACGTACGTAAGCGAGTACGCGACCCACAGGAAGTGGCAGACCTGCTCACTGATCGAGTGGCATGGTGCGCGCTACAGTAATGGATCAATCTTCAACGAACTACTAGGAATATGTGTTCAGATTTTCTGATGCGTGCGAATTTTTAATTACATACACATATGCGGTTAATTTTGTGATCTTCGTTTCGAGTTTCCATCCAGCGAGATCAAACAGAACAGGATTGGCTCAAATAATACATACCGCAATTGGAATCAGTCAAGGCAGGCCACAACTCCGTAGCCGCAACTCCGTAAAGCACTTCACTCAGGTGCAGCAGTGCGCCATGGAAGTTGCGTTCAATTATTTAGCATGTTTGTGCCTTTGTGGCTTCGATCAATTCTCCCAGAAAAAGATCTATAAACGGATATTCTTGTTGGACACCTATGTTAGTATCACGCTACAGTTCCGCTGGGATAAATGGGATCCACCACCACCACCAAATTTTTCTCTGCTCTTGACACTGCACCGAAGACACGAAAAATTAATATAAACTTACAGAAATTATATGTGTCCGGAGTACATAAGGAAAGTGAGCCCATTGCAGCCCGAATGGGAGCAAGCCCTCGGCCATTGATCTCGTTTTTTATTCTCGTTTTGTTTCTGAGTAGTTGTCTGGAAATTGAAAAAAAAAATCCCTCGGGGACTGGTTCCCGTGGTCCTTCTACTGTTTTCGGAAATTGTCCATGTATTTCAATCAAGAAGGAAAAAAAAGGTGCAGTACCTTACTAATACAGTTTTGCCTGCAATGGGCTCACTTACCTTGAGTAAGCTTAACTGTATCTTTGAATTGGCTAGCCATTCCTATAATTTGCAGTCGCCCCCCGATCGAGGTCCGAGACAGTCAGTCCCCATCTGTCACAATAGCCGACTTGGGGTGGTCTCCGCTTGTGGTGACTATGCAGTCAGCCTTTAATTTCAGAATTAAAATGTGTGTACTGTCAGAATTTTAAGTAACTTAGCCAGCCATGCCAGTGCATGCAAGCCCAAGAGAACCAACTGGAGCGTGTCAAATGTTATAAGTTAGTGTAAGTTGTAACTGCCGGTCCCGAGCGTCCTATGTGGCTTCAGGAAGATTTGCGGTGGTATCTTATGGCTAGCTGTGAATTGAAACTGTTGAGATTAATTTGGAGAGGTCGGTCTGCCGCTACCTGTCGATCTGTCTGTCTGTCCCCGTGTCTGTCTAAGTTCCAGCAATCCGGCCACCTTCTGTTGACGAAGAATTTTCCATCAATGGAATATATTCTTTGGTTAGTTCATACTCCGTACTCAATATATGAAATCTCACTGTGGGGCAATTTTGTATCACCGCTATTTTCGTCATATCTTAACTCGCACTCAGGGAACTTGAGAAATGAACTGATGTAGTATAGGATAGGTGAGGCAAAGACGCAAGCGGTCCCAAGCGGCAAGCCATATGATTTGCAACTATGCCGCACCCAGACACGCATCCGGGAACGACTGATCGGCACAATGAATGAACGATTGTTCAAAGACCTCCTACCCACTTAAGAGCTGAAACTGAATTTGGGAGGTGAAACTTCTTGAAATATTTTTCCAGTGAATTTTTCTTGAAAGAGAAGTGGAATTGGCATCTACCCCAAGTGGTTTCATATGTTTTGGAGCTTTGTGGAATTAGTTAAGGGAGGCAACCCATTCCTGACTACTTAAGGAGTTTCTAGTATCTGCAAGGTGGGTTTCTTTACAAGGTAAATTTTCTCATCTGTAGAAATAGGCAAAAGAAGGTTTGCATAATTTTTCAGATTTTTTTTCTACAACCTAGAATTATTGTGAATTTTTTAGTTGAAGATGGGCTTTCTCCCATAATGGTGATATAGACCTTCCTCTTTCCAACCAAGGGTTGCTTGCAATATTGAGAGTCTTGCTAGCCAATCATAATGTGCGACAACTGCGTCAAGAACTATACCATAATTAATTGTTATTCATTCTTCTACATAGAAAGAGAATAGCCTACATTGCCAAAATCGAGCTGACAATCAAGAATGGGTTGCCTCCCATATGAAATTTTTGAAGTTGAAATGCATTAGAGGATTTCTGGGGGTTGGGAAGGCTGCTCCAAGCAGGTGCATCGCAAACTTCCCCCCTGTAGTTTTTGGAGAACAGTTGTTTCTGTCAAAAAAAAAATTTAATAAATAAATAAATAATTGTGAAATGAAGAAAAAAACTAAAAAAAAAAATTCATTTTTTTTTCAAATGTAACAATCACTGTGCCACATCAACGAGCTATTGCAGCCTCCTACAGGGCAATTCCCAAACTTTGGGAACTCACAACCTTCTTGAAGGTGAAAAACTGTTGTAATGGCACAGGTCTCTAAATTGCCCACTTCCTAAAATGTAAATTGTTTGAGCATTGTTGGTACAATGAAAAAGCAACATGTACAAATAGTATATATTTGAAGATGTGGGCAATTTTAGAGCTTGAGCACTTTAAGAACCTCCTACCTTAAAGAACATTTGAGGTCCTAGAAGGGTTTCCCAAACTTGAATTTCAGAATCTTTCTTAATTCTAAAAGGATCAAAAATGTTTTTTAAGAAAAATTGTCTAAAACTGTCATTTTTAAGTGCTTTATCCAATTTTGGAAATAGAAACTTCTAGAGGGACTCAAACTATTCAAACAATTTGCCCTTATGAATTGAAAGATTATAACATTTGAAGTGAAGAAAAAAATTCTTCATTCCTGTGAAACAAAGTCAACAAACTTCAAGTCCACTTGGTGTAAAATTTTTACTCATGATGAATTTGTGCCATGGTTGTCATAGTGGACGGACGTCCGGTTTTACCGTCCGTTAGAGGTCCCGCCCGTCCGATATAGTCAACACATAGTTGACTTTCTGATAACGGAAAAATAGGCCACGTGGATGCCATGAGGATTAAGGAACATGTTGGGCACAGACGAGATCGTCAAGGCGTAGACAAGGTGACGTGTCATTCCGCAAAATTGCACAAGTTACAAAATTAAAGCCGCCCGGACCGTCCGTCCGTCCGGTCCGATGACCCTAACTCGCCCGTTATGACAATTATGATTTGTGCCTCTCCACCATTGAGTTCTAAATCTTCTAAGGTACACTCATGCAAAATTAGGAAAGCAAATATAGAGCCTAATCTACTCTAAAGCATCCTACAATGCAAAGAAGTTAAAAAAAACTCCCAATACACCAATCATTTTTTGATGATTTTCTAAGCAACGAGGAAATTTTTATTTGAAATCCAATTTATGAAAGGTTAGAGACAAACATTTGGAATATGTGAAAAAAATTTCAATAACTTTGACTTCATATATTGTAAGATAATAAGGATTGAAGTTAGAAGAAAAGGTTTCTCCTCAAAAGTCGAAAGCACCCTAACATAGCTAAAAAAATTGACTCTTTTTAGAATGTGATAAATATAAAAACTACTACTAATTGGATTTTTACCTTTTCTTAAAAATATTTGCCATATTTTATTATCTATATACGTGCCAAATTTCAAAATTTGATGAGGGGCTTAGCAAAAGATGCTTGAAAGATGCTTAAATTGCTTATATTTTTTCAAGGGGCATAACTTTTAATTTGGAAATTTGATAAAAACAAATTTATTTCTATAAAGGAAATGAATATTCCTCTTCGAGTCAAAATTTTGAGAACATCCATTGAAAATTGTCATTATATAACCCTACTCTTGAGTTTCAAGTGTCTGTTGAATAAACACTTGGTCTTTACAGGGTTAAGTGGATATCATGTAGCTTGTTCAAATGACCAATCAATGATGTGCTTCAATTATGCCCTCCTCAAGGCCTTGGGCAACTTCAAAGCCACTATTCAAAAATTTATCAAACTTTTCAATGCATAAACTACAAGTTCAAATTGTGATTCAAAAGCCCCAACTTAGATTGCCATAAATGCATCTTGTGAAGACAAAAGAGAATTGTGATATTAAAAAGTTTTACATACTAGTTGAATATTGGACAAGATATTGGAGGTGTTTTTCTTGAAGATTCTCTAAAGATCTAGCTCCTTAAGGTAGATCTATCATTCAAGGGTTAAATTGTCTCTTTTACTTATTTGTTGATCATGAATGTTTCTTACATTATAAAAGCACTTTTCCACTACATCTTCACCTTCAATAAATTAATGAACCAGGATATAATAGAAAAATACACTAATAACTCAATTAATAACTAAAGTGGATTAAACATATTTTTCCTAAACAATACATGTGACACCAATTTACCAAAGTCATACTATTTTGAATTAGTGTTGGATGAAAGAATGCCACATTGTACCAATTTACATGAAAATAAAATTTCGTGGTGATACTAATTTTTACCTCTTCACTATTAAGATAAATTAGTGTACTTAGATAATTATGATAATTGGAATTTTGTGAAAAAATAATTACAAGTTTAGATCCACTAACTACATAATTCATGAAGTGTAGATATTTCTCTACTATTTCTTTTAACTATGAAATTGAGTGTTAGTTTTAACTTATATTCTATTAAATTTTTAAGCTTCATTTGAAAAATTCACCTATACTTTATAGACATCGTAAATGATTACTTTCGCTAGTCAATTTAACAAATTGATGGTTAATTTCATTAGTGTCATTCAAATCTTGGAGTCATAAATTTTAGAATCAAATATTTAGTATTGTATTAACTGCCTTAAAGAACAAAGATCATTGAAAAAAATACACTTAAAAAACAAAGATCATTCTAAAAAATACACTTAAAGGCACCCCTCTATTTGGGGTTAATATTGAGGTCAATTACCTTCCCAAATCTAATCGTCACTATAATCCCAATGGTAAGATTCTTCTAGCAATCAAAATTAACCTTGTGGAAATTGTTGATTTGAAGAAAAAAATAAACTAAAAAACTGAAAGTAGAGCTCAAATACGAATCTTATATATTATTTTTTCAAAAAGATGCTTTAATTGCCCATAAAATAAGATGCTTCATAATTTTTACACTACAAATTAAAATGGAATGAATCAAAGCTTTCTACGTACACCAAAATACAATCCATAAAGAAAAAAATTATAAATTTTATTTCAAGTTTATATGGATTTCTTTTATTGCCCACTGACTTGCATTGAGTTGAAATTTGAACTTATTGTGGTATAATTTTTTTTCTTTGGGAATTGATTGAAATAAAAATTATATTCCTACAAAATAGAAAGCTAATAAGTTTTTTTATCTTATGAAAAAGTTTCAAAAAATTGCCAACAAAATTGACTTTATATGAACCTATCTAAAATCCATTTTGTTCCCTAAACGTCATATTCAATAAAATGGGAGGGTAGGGCACTCCCAAACTAAACTTTGGCTAAATAAGTGAATCAAAATGGGCTCAAATGAAGCTCAATAATCTCATATTTTATTAGTTAATTATCAATTTCCATTAAAATGAGAGTCTTGCAAATAATACATGTCCTTTAATAAATATAAAATTGTTTCAAATCAAAAACTTCTTTCACAGTAAAACAAAATAAACAAGAAATATAACATGAGATACAAAAGGACGGTATATGTATAATGGTTTCAATTGCTAATACAATATAAAAACCTGTATTTCTTATAAGAGAACTATAAAATAATGTAATCTTACATACAAAAACTAGCACTTGAACATTTGTAAATATAAACGTCTACATTTACAAGTATGAAAGAACATAGTATTCTACTTCTCTCACCATCATCTGAAGGCATATTGCTCATTTATTAAAATCAACTAGCATTGTATGAGATAGATTTAACAATGCAAGAAAAAACTTATAAAACTACCGTTGCAATTAAGACTGAGGAAAACTAGCCATACTTTGGTTGATGACTTCGATTTGAGCAACAGGGATCTTGATCATACATTGTCGCGTATCCTTCCTAATCAGAGACTTCCACGCTGTTATAAGAGCGTCCGTGTGTTGCCATAATGGCGGTTCGCTTTCATCAATTTTCCAACGCAAACCTCTGTCGCTATCCCATCCAGTGTAGAAGTTTTGAATGCTCTCATCTCTTGAAGTTGGACGGAAATACTGAATTAACACACAATTTGGTTTTTCAGGATTGCAATTGGGATTAGACAAAGCCCTTGCAATCCAAATTGGATGACTATCACCATCTGCTGGTCGAACCGCTACGAAGTACCCTTCAAAGAGATCACGTCCCACCCTGAAAGATGGTTGTGGGCGACCACTCAAAGGCCCGACATATGCTTCATCTTCTCCAAACTCTTCGCGAACTTCACCTTCTTCATTTAGTTCATCTATTTGAACTACTCGAATTCGAGTCGTCGGCCAAAAACCATCCTTCAAAAAAGTAAATGCAGGTACTGGATCTTGTAGCGCTACCTTCACATCACGCTAGTAGTGTACCACATGTTCATAGCGCCTTCGACATTCACCACTGCTGTCCGCATTGCATAGGTTCTCCCAGTATTTTATAAATCCAGATATACCTTTCACAATGTCTTCAACGCCTTTCATTGACTTCAATGAAATTGGTAATGGTACACCACGTGGCCACAAACTTTGTCCTTGAGCATCTTCTTTCCACAACTTAATGCCTCTACCACCCTCCCCTAACCAATCCCCATCAGTGCACAACAACTTGTATTTCATAACAGGACACCCTGTTGAATCTAAATAGAACTTTACTTGTTGTGGTCTTGTGTGTCCAACGAGCATGTCAGCACCATCTACAAATGCACCAGCAATGAAATTCTTGAAATCAGGCACCTCTTCTATAAGGTGAGGAATAGTCGGAGTGGAATCTACATCCATAAATGATTTCATCAACGCTGGCACTGTAGGGAAGTTCTCTTTCTTTAGCTGCATACTCCATCTTCCAAATAGTGCATCAATGTCATCGTGCGTATGACCAACAATCATGAAATTCACATATACTTCACGAAATATCTTGTTTGCAACAAGTAGGGACCAAAAACAAAATACATATCTGTTTTTGTTGTCTCCAGTGGCATTATCCATCTGCATAATAAGAATAGGTGGCAATGGTGTCGCTGGAATTGAGGTTGTTGGGACTTCAGGAAGCGAACCTTTGCAAATCTCACTTCCCTTGAGCACCGCTTTAAACAAATTCGTGGACTTCGAATTCATAAACAACTCTCGAGACGACGCCTTTGGTGGCAATTCAAGATCTCGCAACAACTTTGCCACAGAGCCAATTGTATAATTTGAATCATGGGGAAAGAGATCCAATCCATAATGTGCATACCGCACATCACCATGGCCATGCGCAATCATTCCAGTGACCGATACAAGCAACTTCATCAAGCCATCAGTGTCTTTACTCTTGTGTGAGAAAACCGGACAAGCAGTTTTAGAATGATCCATCTTGTCATGCATAATTGTGAGGCACTCGTGTGGAGAAGTTAGCGACCAGAAACGATTAATATAGTACAAGTCCCGGTGAGCACGAGCAGTAGAGAGGTGATTGTCCAACCTCCGTTGCCACATCAAAGCACTGCTGGAACCAACAAGAGCACCCTTCCTGAACTCTTTGTATTTGTCACAAGTAGCACATCGCGCGAAATTGTCCCCGGGCTTCTTGACTTCATACTCCGGAAACTTTGAAGACCTGATCTTACTTAAATTTGAAGTTGAAATATCCTTCAATCCAAAAGCTGCATTAACATCATTGATTTCTTGCAACTTTCCCTTCCACTGAAAGGTAGAGGGAAGACACATGGAAACAACCTTCTCCCCAGACTTCATAGTTCGAGTACGATGTGGCATATGATCAGCTTCTTTCTCAAGGATGCACTTCAATGAAACAGCAGCTTGTTGAGTATGTTTCCTCGATTTTGACATTCCTGTATTACCATGTTCCATTGCTTCTTGATGACCTTTCACGTGTGTTTGGTAGCGAAAGAATGTGGATTGTGGAACCCCAGAAATATGCATCCAAGCTCGCATACAGACAGGGACCTCTTCAACTGTGACCATCCTTTTCCCACGGGAATCGTAATGATATTGTCTGTGGACATCCAGCTTCATGAAGGATCTATGCTTGAATGTGGAATTATGATACATGCGCTCACGGAAAGCCCGAATCTTCTCTCTAGGAAACGGTTGAACACAATTTCGACTACAACAAACTTTGCTAGACACTGCATTGATGGATTGTTCTGTAAGCAGAGCCTTCGACTTCAGAGAGGTTTCACGAGGCAGGTTTCTTGACGTGCTTGAATACTGTCGTATCGATGTAGAAGAGTTTGAGTTCAAGGCTCTCGCTCGGAGAGAGTTGTACCTATCTCGGACTTCGTGGTCATGAAAACTTGCTCCTCGATAGTGAACGAGTTTAATAGGCCAAGCTATGAGTGAATAAATTTTCTCTCTTGAGATATCGACATCGGAATGTGACTTGGAAATAAACACTGCTACATGAGTGTCACCAAGGGAACCATCTGCTCCGCTGACAAGGTCCGAATTTATATTATGGCAAGTACCTTCACCAACAAGTACTCCGTCTTCATTGAATAGGGTGACACATTTCATGTTCCATAACGAACGCGGAACCCTTCGCAGTCTGGTAAGTACTCCATCATTCCTCATGAACATGGAACTCCTCATTTGATTCATCCATCTCCCCGACTGGCATGCCAGTCGAAGATATATCACCAAAGTAAGACGAAGAACGGAACAAGGAAAAGTGACTTGAAAGAATTTTACAATTTCAGGAGGAGTGCATTCAGTGAAGTAAAGAAATGCAATTCAGCGCGGTTCGCGCTAAAATACAATTCCACAGAGAACAACACAAATAATACATACACATTCCAATAACATTGATTTTCATATTACTTTTACAGAGTTCGGTTAAAAAGTAATATCTACTTCCATATACTGGAATTTAGTAGAACACAAACCAAAAAGAAAATCACATAAATTTCTATCGATTTTCATTTTGAATTTGGAAGAAATGAAAATTATGTATCTATAAAACATTTGTCCACCACAACTGTAGAGGACAACAGGGAAATAACAATTTCCCGTGTATCATAGTGAACTTAAATTTTGAATGAACTCTCTAGAATTTTGAATGGATTAATGAACAATCGTATGCATTTAGAGAGAATGCACGGAAGTGGAACAATGACATAGTACTGATTAAGTAAAAACACATGACGACTTCACACATCACACCTGCAGGCATCCAGAAATTTAGTACTAAACAAGTATAGTAGAATGCATTTCAACGCGAGTCGCGCTGAAGTGCAATTCAATGATCATTTTCTGACGACAGCGTGCATGAGAATGGAAGCCGTATTATAATACATAATGAAGATCAATAACATCATTTTCGTTGTATTAGCTATTAAGTAACATTATTTTCCAAATATGAATCTGAATTCCTAGTCATCTTCGGACACTTCAGAATGCACGTAAATCTAGACATACATAAATGCACATCAGCGCGAGTCGCGCTAATGTGCATTTCATTCCACTACCATAAAACTCAATATCAAGACATATATTGGATTTCCCAAACATGACAACAAAATTGGGACACGGTAATGCATTTCAACGCGAGTCGCGCTAAAGTGCATTTCTAGTCCAAATCATGAAATATATTGCGTTTTATCAAGACTGGATTCTTGATCCATTTCAAAACAAAATTCGTTGAATACACTTCAGCGCGACTCGCGCTAAATTGATATGCTGTTTTCTAAATTAGTGGCGAGACTGACTTCATCTCTAATCTCGATTTTCTTCATTTAAAAATCAGGACTTGCACTTCAGCGCGAGTCGCGCTGAAGTGCATTATGCAATCTAGTTTCATAATGGGAAGACTTATAGGAACGTGTAGAAATGAAATTGAAAAAGACACTGCTTAACTGCATTTCACCGCGGCCCGAGCTAAACTGCAAGTAAGAGAATTACTCATATATCACTTCCGATTTAGCACTTCGACATCGTAAATTTCAAACGTGTAAACCTCCTATTTTTAGTAATTCCGAAATTTAAGGAAAATTCCCATCGGACAATAATAGTCTCTGACCATTTGCAATCTCAGATCAAGCTTCGAAATTGAAAATTCTTTGCAATGCAATTGACACAACATGGAAAGCGTATATGACAAGTGAAGACATGCGCACTGTAATTGTAGGGAGAGGAGTGACAGATGACATAAACCTCGTCTATGCTAAATAAGTTACGAAAACTTCTATACTGACGAAGAAGGTGGAGTGCATTACAGGCGAAGGTGTGCGATGCAGTGCTTCCTCGTTGAAGGCGGCCGACGAGAACAACGTGATAGTAATACAGAGACAATTCAGAACTTCTCCACTAAACCAAACAACGCAAGGGAAAGACACACACGAACTATGCAACGCTCACTGAAGTCCTTTCAGTGGAGGGAAAAGGTAGAAGGAGATGTCTGCAGTTGGGTTAGCGACGTACATTGTACATCCTGGCGGGAACGAAAGGGCGCCAACCGTATCCAAGATTTTGAACACATTCCTTCTAAATTCAGATGTCCCGAGATTCCTCATGCCTATGACAATTGTACATTGTAAAGCGTCTTCTAATTCTAAATTAAACCACAGTCCCCACAATTGGTAGTGGGTGAGCTGCCTTTCCAAGATTCTGATTATTAATGCTCGTTGACTTCCAGCAAGTGATGTGTCTTTTTGTCATTGGGACATTGTCCACAACGGAAGGCGCAATTGCAATGCATACAGTGCGTTTTTTTATTTTCGTTTTTTAGCACTCTGACTAAAATGACTAAAGGGTGTTATTAGCAAGATAACTGTCAATTTGATTCTCCAAGTACGATGCCCTTACCGTATTTTGTCTTACATGGACTACTTAAAAAACACATACTAAAAACTTTTCATTATTTATAGAGGAATGGAACTTTGTTGCAAAGATTTTGGAGTTCTTTTCGAAGTCGGAATTACTGTTTTTTTCTTATATTGAGTACGACTGCGGAGATGCCTTTTCCAAGTCTTCTGGTTTCATTTCTCCTGAAATGCAGAAGTCACGATATTAGTTTGTAGTACTAGAGCTTTTAAATTCGAAATTTTTTGACGATTTCATCTAAAATCTTACTAATTGTTTTTAATAGGCTTGGTGTAGAGAAAATAATTTTGGTGCAATTTCGCTCCAAATCGCCAGAAAAAAGAACCGTGCCCATTCAGCCTATAGTAAATTCGTACTTTGTGGTAAGGAATATGACTTCGAATTTTTTGCAAAATAGATCGATTTTAAGGTTATGTTTTCTTGAAGATCATATTTTGCATTACAATTTAGGGTTTCATAGATCTTAGTAATAATATCTATAACAATGTTGAATGAGGTCAATTTCAAATGGTACCAAAAAATAGGGAGTAATTGTTTCATATACTTGAAATGTTCACATATCAAAAAAAAAGATACTGCATGCACCACCACATTGCATCAAGTTCTACATTTCTGTATTAAGTGAGTACAATTCTTGAATTCCTCATTCTATTTTTGTGGAAGGTTGAAAATGAATTGGTGTAATAGAATAGGAGAACACTGATTCGTTGCACTTTAGATGTTTGCGTGCCCCCACAAAATAAAATTCACTACCACATGCAAGAGACAATTCTTTCATCAAGTTCTACATTCATTTTCTGTTGCAATCTATGAGATTTTCATTTCAATCTTTCAAAAAGTCAACATTATATAGGTGCCAAAAAAATTGGAGAGTTCTTGTTTGTTCTACTTTAGACGTTCATTTGTTTCAGAATATTGAAATGCACTACCACATGCAGGAAAAGAGGAAATTTGTACATACTGTTGATCCGTACAATTTTCTGTTTAGGATGATGTAAATGAAATTGAAATTGAAGACATGAAAAATTTGTATGATTTACCTTCTCTTTTATTAGGGTAGTTTTATTCATGAAATTTTATATTTTCACATTCTTATTTTCTCAAATGTAGTTGGTGCTAGGTTTGCTACACAATATGTATATTACTTTCATCAATTTTGCATGTAACAGAATGTAGATGAAAAATGTATGTCTAATTCTTATATGAAAAGATTGACATCCTCATATATTACATTTGCAATTGCAATATACATAGACATTGCACTTGAAAGCAATTAAAAAAAACCAATTAAGAAGACATGTCAAGTGGCTTCTCTCCATATCTACCAATAGAATAATCCAATGTTTTAAGCATTCAGTATATGAATGTATTTACCTTGATATGAAGTCAACTAAGATCCAACTTTGACGTGAAGTACTTTCATTGTTTAAGATTGTTACCGTTTTGAACCTTTACTTGATATTTGAGATTCAAATTAGTAAAATGATGTAGTAATTTAAAGAAATGAAATTAATCATAATCCTATAGTGCTATGCAAGATGGATTGTAGATATAGGTGTAGACATTTTTTTGTTTAATGAAGACAACTTTTATTTCAACAACCCATATGCTGTAATTTATAAAGGTGAAAGCCCAAAAGACATGACAAAAACTAAAAAGAAGAGGTAAAAAAAAATAAAGAAGACTTAGCAAATAAAGTAAACCTTGGGAATTCATGACAAAACTAAATTTTTGCTAGTTGTAGGCCTTTTCCTACGCAAGAAAATTTGTATTTCAATAATCCATGTACTGAAGTTTAAAAATGGGAAAGCCAAAAACACTTCATATGATTAAATAAATAACTAGAAAAAATATATGTAGAAGTTGCAAATGAGGTAAACCTTGGAAATTCATCACAAAACTAAATTTTTGCTAGTTGTAGACCTTTTTCTATGCATGAAGAAGCATATAAGTACCATCAACTTTGTAGAGCTTTCTTGTTTTTGATAATTTAGATTGTTGTGACACACCCTAGAACATGCAAGTATTTTTATGGGGCCTATGTAGAATTTATTGTAGATAAAAAAGATTTTTTAGAACTTTTCAATGATTAATCGGGACATGTTTGAGTTGAAATTGCATGACTTTGGTGCGTTTTGTCTTGTAAAGTATAGTGAATTTGGAAAATTAATCATGTGGAATATTAATAATCAAAAATAGTAGACATGGCTTTTCAAAATAATTTTTAGGCACTCTGAGTTTTTAATTTAAGAAACAACCATGCTTGATATTTTGGAATTCTTGACAACATCAAGCATATAATAAATGAATTGTCGTTATGATTGAAATGAGCATTTTTATTATATTTTTGGTCTAAAATGGTGGATAAGGAAGTTAAAAAAAAAATTTCACGTAGAATTGATTTATGGATTCTAAACTTGGAAGTTCATGATGTTTAAAGAACTCATCATATTCAAAATTATGAAATTAGAGACTAAACTTAGTTTATGATTGTCATGACATGTAATGAACACCTTCTAGATTTTTATTGATGATGAAAAGGAGACATGCAAGTTCAAAATAATATTTTAGCATTCATTTCATTTCTGGAATGACCACTAAGGAGTGGATGTAATTAAAAAAAATCATGAAGGTTGTATGAATAGAATGACTATACCTATTATTTAATGAATTTCATGAAATAGAATCATTATTAGTACTTTATAGATGTCATGGTGTGGAGTCATGATTACTTTCTAGTTTCTACAAAGTGAAGCCTTCAAATTTTATTGTATTTTAGTTTATTATTCTAAGTGACCTACAATGTTATAGAATTTGTATGTAAAAGGTCTTATAATTATAATTGAAAATATTTAAATATTTAGGGAGTTGGCATGCAGGAAAGAAACAAAATAAAACTATGTCTTCTTAAATTTTACATACATGGAATTCTTGTTTTTTCACTTTGTTGTACTTTTTTTTTTTAAACCACAATGTCTTAGAAATTCAATGTAAAGCCATTTAAAAACTAACCATACACCTTTGAAATAATTACTCAAAATTGAATGATTTTATAGCAACTTCATTCATATTTCTTTCATTCACTTGTAATTAGATAATGAAGTCAAATGATTCATAATCAAAATATTTTTTTCTTAAACTTGATTTTGTATTGTCCTACAATGCTATGGAAAATGCAAAGAAAACCCTGCAAAAAAGTTGTGATATTTTTAGGAATTGGCATCCTACAAAATAATGAATAAATTTTATTTTTTTATCCACATTGAAATATTCACTTTGATTTGGTTGTAATTATTCACTCTAAAACCACAATGAACATACAATTTATAACCAAATGGATTCTAAATAATTAGAATTGTTACAATTTATGGAAATTGTATTCATATCGTTCTTCACTCTAAACTTGTTATTTGAGATTCAAATTAAAAAAGATCTTAGGAATTTAAAAGAATGAAATGAATAAAATTATCAAACAATGCCATGCAAAATAGATGGAAAACCCCCCAATGAAGTTGTATGAAATAGCAAAGAGTTTAGATTAAAAACAGTTTTAAAAATTGAAATTTGTCATTGAATTGATTTACACAAGTATTTAAATCAATTGAATGAATATTGAAGTAACCATTGAATGATTGTTGCATTTAATGGTGCCTACTTATTTAAATGTTGATACTTTTTACAAAAATAATTAAAGTAAGTCAATCTTTTCTATGAAAATAATTTAATTAAAAAGTTCTTTTTTCAATGGGATAGTGTTTGCAAAGGATAAGAACACTCCAAATTCATAAAAAATAATTCTTAAAATGACTTGTGATTAAAATAATAAATTCTTCTATCTTTTGTGTTACTTTCAAGCATGCATTCCATTCAAAAAGTAGTTAAGCTCTTTCTAAACAATTGCACAATAAGACCCCTCAACCAAATGCAATTGTTATTTGTGGACTATGAATTTTATATTAAAAGAATACTAATATTGATTGTATATCCCTAACACATAAATATACTTTCTAATTTTGAAAGCAAAATTTTTTGGCTAGAACAATTAAAAAATTAAACAAATTCCTCCATATTGTAACCTAAAGCACTAATTTAGTGTCAAACATCGACAAAATTAAAAATGTGGGCCAACAAAGTTCTCTATATTCGGTGTAAACATTATACTACAATTTGTGTATGAAGAATAATAATGATACGCACTTGAAAGAGTTGTGTGAACCTCAACATGTTATTAAGGATACATAACAAAACCTATTAAGAAGTTATATATGAAACCTAAATGGTAGAATTACTATATGAGATCCTAAACTACAGTAAGGGGTTACAATATGAATCCAAAGATTTGAAGTATTTTTGGGTGAAAACAATAATTAAAAATTGTTATGGCATAGTTATTAATATCTTTGTAGTAAGAATAATTATTATTCAATGTTATGGGAAGGCGGGTATGGGAAGTTAGGATCAGGCGGGTATGGAAAGGCGGGTATGGGAAGTTAGGATCAGGCGGGTATGAGAAAGGCGGGTACGGGAGGGTCTGGGAAGGCGGGTACGGGAGGGAAGGTGGGTACGGGATTAGGTGAGTGGCCGCTAGGGTTTGCATTCCGCTGTGCCGCTTTTTTTTTTGTCTCGCTCCTCGTCTCGCTCCTCTGTGCCGCTCCTTGTCGCCGCTCCAATTGGCATTCAGTTAGGGTTTTGCTCCGGAAGCAACGAGTCTGTTTGTGTGTGATCAGTCTCCTGTAGTCTTCAGTGTAGATTGCATTGGCATTCGGTGACGGATTTTTCGGTTCAAGAGCGGTACGAGGCTTTGATATTCCGTGTATAGTGAGGATTTCGTGGAGCATGCTCGAAAACTGCGTGCAGGGACGGAGTATTGCCTTGGATTGGTTGTGGTTTAGTTCTCAGGTACTTCGGTTTTGCTTCGACTTTGAGTATTGGTTGTGGTCGTGCTGGTCCTCCTTGTGCTTGTTTTTTTACCTTGTTTTGCTCCGTATTTTTTCTTTCATTTCCGTCCTTGCTTCTCACTTTGTAAGCAATCACTTTATTGTTTGTGTTCAGTTGTTTTCATTGTTTTCATGCTTCTTGTTTCGATCCGGCGTTTGCATGTAATTTACTGATTACGAGACTTTGGAATTTTCAGAATAAATTGATGGATTGCGTGCAGCGAGTTACGATTGGCACTTCGGTAAGTTTGCTGAGGTTTTGCTTTCATTCCTCTTTGTTTATTGTATGTTGTTTCTGTTTTCAGAGTTTCTTGATCAAGTCAGTAGCGCTTGATCAACAGTAGTTCATAATTTAGGGTTTAGGGTTTAGGGTTTAGGGTTCCTGGCTCTTAGTGCTCGTTCGTGTGTGACCTGTGCAGTTCTGTAGAGCAAATCTCCAGTGCAAATCCGAACTTCCATTCCAGGTACTTGCTGTCATTCCTTTTTTTCCCCCTTTTGTAGTATGATCTGCAATGCTTCTCTGTAGTTACAGTGTTGGTGTTGACTTTTTAGATAGAGAAGTAAGCATTCTGATAGAAGTAGTAACCCTAGCCCTAAACCTTCAGATGAATATGGGCAAACCCTGAATTGAAAGCAATGAAAGAAGAATTTACCAAACCAGAATCCATTTTGAATCCTAGCATTTGTCATTTCAGTGCGGCTCGCGCTGAAACGACACATGCTCCACTATTAACTAACGTCGCAGATGTTAGTTCATAAACTTAACTAGAACTCACGAACAGCGGTTGCATAGGTATGACATGCTGTATATAAGATGCACGACAGTTCAGCACGAGTCGCGCTAAACTGTCAATCATCAATACCAGGGCATCCCAAAGAACAGAGATTCAGACAGTAGTAAAAAACTAAACAGTAAGGTAGTTTAGCACGACTCGCGCTAAACTGTCAATCATCACCATTCCTACGACATAATATATTCATAAAACTCATTCCATTTCCTATCCAATTCTCTAGAAATAGAATATGACGAATTATTAATTGTGCATTAAACGCTTTACATTACCAATTCATTTCTCAGGTAGAAGAACAGAAATGATTCCAAGAAATACATTACTATAGAAGTCCATCCGCATACAAATAGGATACAATTCAGAGCGAGCCGCTCTGAAACAACATTCTATGATCTTAAAAGCAAAGCAAAGCAAGTTTCACAAACCAAATAATAAACAACGATAACGACGTATAAAGCAGTTCAGTGCGAGTCGCGCTAATATGCAATTGGAGAAAATGATGAAAAGTTATTCTACTGGATGAAATTACTCTCAGTGTCACCAAAAACAAATATGAATCTGACAGTCGCTGCCACAGAAAACAGTGGTTGAATGAAAGACTCAAAAATATGTACGTAAATTCATCCACTATAAAGTTTCTGTAATATTTACAGAAAGTTTGTAACAGTAAGACCATAATGGAACGCTATAAATGTCATTTCAGTGCGAGTCGCGCTGAAATGCATCATTATTTTCAAGAACTGTAGAGACATCGGTTTTTGTTTTGCCGGTCTGACTGAAGTCCGGATTTTTCTTACGTTGCAGAATGGAAAACCAATTGGAGGCGCTCGAGATGTACTTCAAGAGATCAGATGTGCAGTTCATAGATGACGACAAGGCTGCTGAAGACCACTTGATTGAAGGGGAGTACTGGGTCTTCAAAGATCCAGAAGAAGTAGAAGCATGGAGTTTATTCACGATCCCATTCATCAACCAGTTCTACTTTTCCTACAAATTCAAGAAATCGCAGTGCTTCCTACAACTCTCTTTCCACAAGAAGATCAAAGACATCGAGGCTGACGCCCACCCAATGATCAAAATCGAGTGTATGACAACGATACCCGGCGAGTCAAGAAGGGACCAATACCACTTTACTATCTGCCTCGACTCGGTGTTAATTCCCTTCAACTTAAGTCCATTCCTGAGCAGCCTCGAGCCAACTCCATACCGAGACGAAGTGAAAGAGCTAGAGAAGAAATTGGACAATAACGAGTGGAAGAACGCGAATGGAACTTCGTTGTCCTGGAAAAAGTTGTGTAGCAAAATCCGGCTCCTATTCAACGACTTCTACATGCTGAAGGGGAAGATGGAAAAGCAGAATGAAATGAACCAACCACGCACTGTATCAAGGGAGATAATGAACCAAGGCGTAAGTCAAGGTTCAAAACTGAACGTGGGTCAACAGTCAGGTACCAGTCGGAGGCAGAGGAAAAGTGTACAGAAAACTCCACAAAAGAAAGGCAAGAAGGATGCTCCATCTTCATCAGAATGGAAACCGGTCACTCGGGACTCTGAAGTGTCCGAGGTCGCTGAAGGGAGCTATGCGGACGAGATGTCCAATGTTCCTCACTCACGGGCAACAGAGAAGAAACCTAACTACGAGCAAGTGAGCCAGGTCTATAAGAAATTTTGGACGACCTGCGAGGACGCATACATCTTCAAGGTTGGGGAGAAGAAAGTGATTGACGTCTCCCAATTGGTAGATCCACCGGCAACTTTCAATATACACTCCAAGTAGGACAATATTGTCGAAGATATGGTCAATTATCTGCTCAATATCCCCGACAAAAGCACGAAGCAGACACTTTGCGTTATGCCTGTTGGGCACGACACAATGCCCAAGAACTGGGAGGATATTGAGAATGGCCAATTCTATATTATAAACGGATAGCACAGTGTTGCAGCTAGCAAATTTATGCTGGACGAGAGGAACAAGGTGAATGCGGAAGAAAGAGAGCACTTCCATAGGTGGAACTGCTTCGTTGTTTGGTCGAAGGATGCGGAGACCCTCAGATGTATCTCTGCCTACTACAATCGAACCAATCACTTTGTGGCAGTGCAGCCGTCGTGGGCG
Organism: Pseudoscleropodium purum; assembly: GCA_963969395.1. Classification (NCBI taxonomy): domain Eukaryota; kingdom Viridiplantae; phylum Streptophyta; class Bryopsida; order Hypnales; family Brachytheciaceae; genus Pseudoscleropodium; species Pseudoscleropodium purum. Next base: position 26,183,090 of record OZ017795.1, read on the forward strand.
ACTAATATTTTAGGAGCTCGATCGGTATGGGAGGCAATGGAAAGACCGAAGAATCCCACTCCAGCCAAATCTTTGGGAGCTGTTACCATCAGTTGGCGGACTGTTGAGAACAAGAAGAACCGCGAAATTTTCCAGGTATGCAATTTAGCGCGAGTCGCGCTGAAGTGTTCCTCCTTGAGTTGATTATGGTATATTGCAATCTCTCAATATCTGGATCGAGTGCATAATATAATTGATTTTCATGATATTTTGTAGGCGTTTGAGAAGGCCATGTACGTAAGATTTTCACTGATCGAGGTTGTGAAGAGCCTGAAAATTTCCAAGACTAAGGGGAGGGAGGAGAAGCTGAAGCTGACGAACGAGTTGCGGCTGATTACTGCACCTGATGACGTCTATAAACTATGGAGTGAAGTAATCTCTGCAGCTGCGCATGGGGAACTAATTAACCCTGACACGGACAAGATGTTTAACGCACGAGCGGGTTGGAGCCCCGAGAATTGTCTGCTGAATCGGGAGTTCTTCAAGCACTTGGGCAATCTCAGCTATGAGGAACTATCCAAGCTTGCGAAACACCTTCTAAATCAAACGGGTGGAAAGCGTAGGCATTCATATCCTAAGGTGACAGTGAAGGCAATCTCTACAATGCAGGATGATTGTTACAGCACCAAGGAGTGGGTAGAGCGCCGTAAGCGGAAGAATCTCGTCATCAAGGAGCTCCACGCGATTGATCCCAGCCTTGGCCTTCTCAACTCAGGGAACGAGGTGATCAGCGAGAATTGGAAGGCGTTTAAGAAGGAGCGCCTTTTCTCTAGCGCGACAATGGACATCCTCCTTGAGAGACCTGGTGAAGCCTATTTTGGCAAAGCGAAGAGCACGCATGCGAAGCATAAGACGTGCTCTGAGTTGTCCCAAGACGCATATGATTTTTTTTAAATCATTTCTTGACCACAAAGCCAAATTCGAAAGGCCATCTGCAAAGGCATACTATCGGGCATATGAGGTGGCCCGAAACCAGTACAAGGACTGGCCGGTGAAGTCCTGGACTGCGGAGACAAGTAATCGTTTATCTCTCGGGGTTATAGACTTCCGGTCGTTGCCAGGGGTGGAGAAGAAGGAGAGCTCTACGATGGAGAATCCTTTTTTCTTTGAAGTTCTGTCTTCACTTCAGAAGAGCAAGAAGCCCGCACTCGAAGAAGTCAAGTCGTGGCTCTTCATATGTGGAGACGAGAAAGAGGAGGCCCAAGTGACGATCTTCGTGGAGTCTAACAAGGAGTTGAACAAATACTTGGTTCACTACTCCTTGTACTGCGCAGGAAAAAATGACAGGATTGGGGATCTTGCGGCCGCGAAGACACCAAAGAAGGTGTTCCTTATGTTCTTGCAGCACCCTGAGAACACCAATCAAGTCACCATTCCGTCGGAGTTCAACTATCCCGAAACAGCTCGCTATATGAAGGCTCGTGCTTACAGTGAGCTAAAGTATAGAATTTATAACACGGAACTGCGTATGGAATTCTATCTCTGGCTGGTGAAGGCATTCGCAAGGGCGGGCACGGCAGTCTTCTCTGCCTTCACAGGGGGGAAGTTGACTTGCGCTTCGGTGGTGAGCATCGCAGCCTCAGTTTAGCGCGAGTCGCTCTGAATAGCAATTCCTGATTTCATTTATTCTGTGATATGTATTTTTATTTGTTGTGTGTATTTGCTATGTCAGTTCAGCGCGGGTCGCGCTGAAATGCATGTTGCAAGATATGACGGTCATAACTCCTTTGTTTGTCTTTGACAGATGAGTGGGGTGGACGTTTATGTTACGGGTACATCGGAGGATTCGCAATGGTGGGAAGATATCTGTACCAAGGCAATGACATTAGACATTGCGGACTTCTTGGACAGCAGCTACTCCACCCACTCTGCCGATGTCCCTTCCTCCTCTAGGAGGAAGCTGAGGTCCGCTCAAAATTCCCCATTGAGTCAACAGAGGAATAGGCAGACTCATGTCTCTCATGAAGTCCTGTATGATTCCGAGGAGGAGGAGGAAGAAGAAGAAGAAGAAGAGCTTGAAGACGACGGGATTGAGGGATTGGACGAGATGACTACACCAACCAGTCGTCCGTCCACAGATATTCCGTCTACAAGCTCTATGTTGCCTCCTCTCTCTCAAACGCCGCAGACTCCAATTGCATCGGGACGGCCAGACAAGAAGAGGAAGCGGGATACGATCACCAGTATTGCTAAGCAACTGGTGGAGATCCAGCAACAGAATGCTATCTCCCTAGCCAACATGTAAAGACAGACCGAGTTGGTGCAGCAACAGACTGAGCTGGCTCTGGCGCAGATGAGGGCGGACAATGCAAAGGAAAGGCTGGCAAACATAGAAATCCACAAGAGTAATCAGGCGTGGATGCGAGAGGAGTCGAAGGCAAACAGGGAGCTCTCCCAACAGAACAGGGACATGCTCCAAATACTGATCAAGAAGATCGGTATAGAGCTTGTTGCGACGCTGCCGCCTGCCTCTGGAGAGCCAATTTTGCAGTTGCAGGGACAGCCATCTGGTTCCAATATCAGCAATGCCTCCAGTCCTTCTAATCCGCTCAAGGATGCTGTGCCTCTTCCTGCGGAAGCGCCCACGCCGACACCCCCTCCCCCGTGCGAGGGTGATGTAGCCTACCCGTCTTCTTCAACGAATCCTGAGGCAGCCGGAGTAGAGGAGAAGCACCTCGAATCCAGAGCAGAAGCGCAGGGGGAGACGTCATTGATAGGCCTTGCGCAGAACCTGCCATGGGTACATCCGAGGTGGCGCCTAGAAGTGATGCCCTGCCCACCGAGGATCCACCAGCAGGTTCTGCCCAATGAAAACTTAGTGTTTTATGTTGTAGTTTTAGCGCGGATCGCGCTAATCTGTATCATAGAAGAGTACCTGTAGTTTTCATTTCAGATACAGTGCTCATTTTTTATGTACTTCTAGTCTGAACAGCGTCAACCAAAGTGGACGCATTTTCCAAATTGTAAATCTGTTGTTTGCGACAGTGTAATATATCACTTACATGTATTATTGCCTCCACTTGAAAATCGCAGGCCTTCCAAATCTTAGAGAATCGCATCCAGAGTCTGAGTATCCTGTCGATCACTGTCAGTTGCTAGCGGAATCATCCCTCCCGATTGAGGTCGCTGGACCTTTGAATCATCCCGTGTCTTCGAAAATCGGCGATGACATTGCATTGCGAGATCATTCGCTAACGCGTCGTGAAGGACATGAGAAGCCTTCACATTCTCAAGTACCGAAGGTATGACGGTTCTCTCATCTTCTCATGACTTCAGTAGACACAGTCAGTCATGGTTTTGCTGGTCCTGTGGCATACTTTCTTGGTTCATTTTACGTGGTTCCCCATCTCGGCCAGTTTCACGATCGTAACTGGCCTCAAACTCCTACGTTTCTTGTCAGGAATCCGATCCTGCACTAGCTCATGAGGAGGAATCCAAGGGAGTGCGCCGGTCATTGAGGTCGGGGGTGGCAGACAAGTGGATTAACGTCGTCCTAGACCTCAATGGCGTTCTGTGCCTCTGCGAGGATTGGAAGTCACAGGGGTCAAGGTTGCAATTTAACAGGGACTCAGAGCCTCACTCTGCCGTAGTGGCTGCAGTAGTTGGGCCCAAAGCCGTCTACATCCGTCCAGATTGCGCTCACTTCTTGAAGGAGTTAGAAAAAATAGCAATCATCTCCGTGTGGAGCTCCATGAAAAAGTCTACCACGGAGGAAATCTGTGCATACCTTTTCAGAGAAGGAAGCCTCCCCTTCCTAGTTCTTGGGCAGGACTCATGTAAGACTGTCAAGTGCAAGGATAAGTTCGGAAGGATGACCACTTATAAGGAACCTGGAACCAATAAGAACTTGTTCCTCAAAAATGTTGAATTCCTCACTGCTGGCTTCCAAGGATCCTTCTCACTGGATAATACAATCATAGTCGACGACAGTCCTCGCAAGCATATCATGAATAGCCCAGAGAATGTCATATTAGTGGATTCATGGAGTAATCGAGGGAATGGTGACAGGGACACGTTTCTTCTAGGGGTCCTACTTCCCTGGTTCCGACAATTGCACGGCAGCCGGGACGTCGGGCTCAAGTCCTTCCGCCAAAATGTAAAATGAAAGATTGGAAAAAAAATGCTGTGCGAGGAGAGGGGTCGTCGAGAGTACGACAAACTGATGGCAGTGGTCCGGGGGTCACCTAGTGTGCTTATTTAGTGTTGCTTCCCGAGGTATGCAACTCATTTTTATTTCGGCGATTATGCTGCATGTGCAGCTGTTATCAGGTCATATGTATGCGGCAGTTGCACTTCAGTGCGGGTCGCGCTAATGTGTAGCATGTTATAATCTTCGTTTCAGTAGTCCACAATCCCTTTGTTCATGTGTTACTAGAAGCAGCATGCTCTTAGGTGTCTGTAGTGATTTTGGGTGATGCAACTGTGGAGTGTTTCTCATGCTAATTTGGTTTCCATTTCTATTAGATGCAGAATATCCCGAGCGAAACTAGGCTCAATGCGGACATGCCTTGTCAAGCGTCGGAGGATTCCATCCTTGACTATGGACAGTACGTTATTCTCAGTACGGGAAATTTCCTTTGCTCGGCGCCTACGCTGAATTCGTCCATGGACTTCTCCGTCAAGAACATTGAGGACGGAGTGGTAAATAGTCCTCCCAACAAGAAGGTGCGCCTGCCCGTGTCGTGCTCGCCGTCTCCGTTGCGTTCTAGGGAGGTTCGGGAGAAGTCAATGTCACCAACTGTTTTGGAGAAAGGGACACAAAGGAAGCTGTATGAAGATGCTAATTACTTGGTATCCACACCAAAAGTAAAGAAATCTGTGCCTGTTGGACAACATCCAAGAAATGATGCTCTCCCTGTTCTTGCACTCGCACTCCCACGTTGTCGTGCTCAAACTCAGGCAGGAAGACTAAAGAGGAAAGTCCTTACACCATCGGGTAGTCATTCGTTGACTCGTACTTGGGACGCGTGGGAGGAGAGGTCGTTAAGAGCACAGAGCTGGGAATTCATTCGACAGTGTGGGACAATCGATAAGGGAGGGTATAGTCGCGGACCGGAAATTCTGAAGGCCTTGGAGAAGATGAAGAATTCATCTCGTAGTTGTTAGGTCTTGATTCTAGATGCAAAAAAAACATTTTGGATGGATTCATCTTAGAATTTCATTTGTAAGTATTGAAGTAATTCTATTAATAGTAATACGTGCCTCATAAATGCATGGTATTTCTGAAATCTTTATGTGTGCACTTGTTTTGAATGTCATGGCATTGGATTCCTAGGTGATTGAAGGCCTAGAGGCCTCTTTGTTTGTCACTTATGCGCGTCAAAAGTTGCAAGGTTCTAGAATAAAGACTCTCATTTCCTTGGAAAACTCCCAAAATAGTGAATATATTGTTCCTATAGGAAAGGTTGCTAGCATGTGAGCCTACCGAGGAGTCTAGTTAGCTATCTTATAGGCACCTTCCATGCCTATAAGATATCTATATTATAAGTTTTTAGTGGTTGTAGAGTACCTACTTATACCTAAGCTCAAGGCTTGTAGGCTCACAATTCTAGACTTACAAGCTAACATCATTGCCATTGGAATTAATGCATCTTAATTTAATCTTAAAGCTATTAACAATTTAGTTTCTTCATCTATTTCTTATCTACTTTTGCTTAATGATTTTTTAAAGAATGAAAATTCTATTATTTTTTCTTGGTTCTCAACTTCAATTATTTATGATAAATTTTTTTATTTCAAAATATATAATGAAATTTTTTATAAGTTAAGAGGATTCAAAGCATTAAAAGATTTTTAGGGCCTCTAGATACCTACAAGTTATCATAGCCTGCGAACACAGGAAATAGGTTCGGCGCAGCGGTCTGACATGGCCAAAACCCTGCCACATCATTGACCAAATTATTTATTTATTTATTTTTGCATTTGGAGATTTTTTTTTTTTTTTTTTATGAAAAAAAAATTCTGACAGTGAACCGTTCCCCTCGCTGCGGGGAACAACTACAGGGGAACAGGCCCGAAACAGGCTTCTGGGCCCCCCAAAACTCTTCTAATGTCTCTAAGAAACTAGTTTGCTTTGGTGCCAAAAAATCCCATGTTCTCTTTATTTTTAAACACAGTTATCTTGCAATCTATATAGAATCAATATTTCTGAAATTTCTTTTATACATTTTCATAGTAGTCTACTACAAGATCCTATGATTAGATATGCAAGAAAATTACCATTTAAAAATATTTGCACTAGAAATGACAATTTTGAGTAGTTTTTAATGAAAAGGAGGCTTGAGGACTTTAGGAAGTAAAGTATATCAATTTGGAATCCAACACTGATAAATTTGACTTGTACAATATTACTTCATTTGGACACATTTCACATTACTATTTAGTACTAATATAAATGTAAAGTGTGCCCAAAATATTGCCCTACACTAATTAATCCTTTTATTCAACTTGAAAAATTACTATCATTGTAAAAATTTTATGGAAATTCATACACAATTAATTTCTCAACATGTACTAATTAAAAACAATGTAATTTGGATTAATTAGTCTCACAAGCAATCGTGCATCCATAATGATAATGTTATTCACCCAAAATGGTCACAATCTTTTTCTAAAATGAGCACAACATCAAGGTTATAAAATGACCATTTTCAATATTAGTTATCCACCCAAAAGGTAGAAATTCATATTTGAGTCACTCACTCTATTGTTGTCACTATTCATCGCGTTGTGTTTCAAATGTCAATTACCAGTATATATTCAAGAATGATGGCTTTATGCTGAATGCATGACTACAATGGTGCATCAATTCTTAGCTGAAATGGGCTCGTTGGAGATGGGAGGCTTTTTGGACTGTGTTGCAAGTTTTCAGGGTTTTTTGAAGCAACCGAGAGTCAATTCAGTTGCAAAAATATCATTGTTTAAATATCATTTTTTGTGAACCAAACCCGGGGAACCAAATAGAGCGTCATATTGCTTAGAAGTCAAAAGTTCGGAGGAATATGACAACCATTAAGTAAAACTTACTCCAGCTTGGAGTACTGTGTTTTGTGATGTACTGCACAATGATGCACAGTACATGAGTTTACAAACAATTCTTAAAACAAACAAAGAACATACAACATGAAACATGCCAATATCGACCATCAAAGGCAAGTCGAACAAGGATATGCAGAGAGATACCATATGTAAGATGCTCGTAAATTGACAAGTAAATTAACATACGGATTTCAAGACCCAGAGCGGTAAACAATCCTTCCAATCGCTTCATGAGAGAAGATGCCACCTGAACTACGCTGTGAATCAGAAAGATGATTATGCAGTCTCATCAGTCGTTGGCACCAACACAGGAAGTCCTCTCTCAAGTCCCGTTTTTGTTCCTTTCCGTTGTCGATAGGCCTCTATGACTTGTAGTCTCACTCGCTCCATTGATGCTGGTTTTGCTTCTTTCACTCTAAGCTGTGTCCAAAGCAAAAAAAACTCACACCCTTATTTCAGTTGGCACCCTCTCTTAAAATCAAATGTGAACTTTATATTTGTGTGCTATGAGAGCATTAGATAAGTAGATAATTCTTACGAACAAGAACAATCAGACACTGGAAAAGTAATATGGGATAGCTCTTTGCCTGAAGTGTTAAATAGCTAATTCAGATAAGGCATTCACTTGAAGTATGTATGATAAGTTCAGCAGCAAGGCACAAAAAGCTGACCTTATTCTTTTCAGGAAATGTTAGCTGTGGAGGAGCCTGTACAACTTCACCGAAAGCAACATGGTCTTTTTTGGGTGCGTTCATCAGGGCCTGAACAACGGCGTTACTTAGTCGCTTCTTCTTCTTTTCTTCTAAGAATCTGGGAACACAAGAAAACTCCAGAGTCAATCTATGAGCCCTTGGTACTGAATCGACATTAGCAAATTTCACTGCAGTATCCGCTGCAGCTTAACTCGTAAAGGACCATAAGGTCACCAGGTGGTGACTTCTGCAACACGGTTTTCTGCACAGCGGTCCTTTATGGGTTAACAACCTTCCTGAAAGACCCCTGAAGATGGACCAAGAAGATTCCTTCGTCATCGTTAGGACAGTCACATCAACAGAGGGAATCAGGGCTCGCGATTAGTGCTACAAACTTTCCAAATTGCCTTCACGAGATATTGAGCTCAAAATCTTGTCTCCAAAAATCTTGCCCACGCATAGAGTTCAGTCTTGGAACAGAATCGCCTCTATTTTCGAAAGCGAAAGCTTGCACTTCGATACATCCTAGCTAATAGTTTATCCACACAGCTCGCCTTCTCTAAAACACAGAATAAACAGAAACCAAGGGTTGAAAAGGCTTTTACTTTCTCTTTCTGTCATTAATTTTTGCTTTAACTGGATGTGCTTTGATCTTCTCGGCAAGTTGTAGTAACTCTTCGTTTTCTCGTTTTCTCTTGCTCAAGGGCTTAGAAGCATTCTCCGCTATTTGTCCATCTGCTTTTCCTTGTTTACTGTCATTCGGTGCAGATGTTCCAGGTGCTTCATCCTTCTTTTCTTTTACAATTCTATTTTCCTTTTTTGTCTCTATTGAATCCTGCACACAACAAGCACTTTGTAAGCCGCACAACTCACAAAAATTCTCCAAATGCACTTGAAAAAAACAGGGATACACGAGAATCTAGAGATGGAAAGAAAAAAATACTAACCTTGACCTGTTTCTTACTGTGGCCGATGTCAGCTCCAGAATTTAAATTCACTGATCCTAACCGAGAAAAGAACACCATGAACACCAACAAAATTAAATTCCACAACTTGAATCACAGTTCCCTCACTGGATAATGTCATAAGGTAGAGGTATCTAATTGGAAGACAAACCTAAATGCAACACCCAAAGATCTTGAATTATTATTACATATTCATTTTGAGAATGTACTGTACACTAGCTTAACATAGGAACTTGTGTGTGTTTGAGGTCATCAACCGATAAAACCTTGGATCCTTATTATAACTTTTGCAAACAGTATCCAAATAGCGCACTCTTTGGAACACTGAAATCCTTTTAGATTTGCTAACAAGAGTATATAAAAATTCGACCATTATGATGATAGTAACTATGCTCAGCGCTTAAACTGTAGCTCTTAAGTGTAGTTACCTAGTGCAAGTCGCTACAAACACATGGTATTTCTGCTATTTCACACCCAAAATTATTCATCCAAATCAAAGCACAATCCAAAATCTGCAATGCCAACCTAAACCCTAAACCCTAAATCCACTGTGTGCAACTCGCATGTATGAAAGGGCGTAGTTCCAGCAGCTCGTAAGTGCCGAAGAGCCAAATGTAGCGCACAAGGTTACGAACTTCGGAATTCAAGATAAATATCTGAAACCCACTCAACGGATTCTTATTACCAAACTTGAAATTCACCGAAATCTAACAAAAGAATTCAGTGCGTACCTGGATTTCCAGTTTCTCTGAACTGCATGATACGCCTCAGCTTCGTAGGGACAGCGTTAATATCTTTGGTAATAGGAGGTGGCGCCATCTCCTTGACATCGTGTGAGGCTTTGAAATTGGATTCCCTTCTCTTCCGCCCCTTCCCCTTCTTGCCCATCGTAAGAACAATCCGAGCGCACGGCGCAGCTCCACAATAGCACCAGCTCTCAAAATTCTAGATATTCACAACCCGCAATGTGCGAACAAATGAAGCTCTTCGAATCTTGAGCTAGAATTAGCAGCACCAGCTCTCGGCGGAGCATTACACCAAGATTGCAAATGAGGCAGAAAACCCAAAACCCGAAACCCAAAACCATAAAAACCATAAGCTTAAACCATAGGCCCGACTTTCAAAGTCCGGAAGAGAGGCGGGGGTGGGGAAAGTTGGACGTAAGTAGTCACGTAACCCTAGAATGTCATACTGGCCCTCCAAATTTATTTCTAACTTTTGAATGGTTTACAATTAGAACTTGAGTAAAAAATATAATTCAAAGTATAGATTTGTTAAAAAACAATTCAAAATATAATGAATTACGGTATGTAATAAAATCTTCAAAAATTATCACAGAACATAATTGAAATTTGTAGAGATATTAACGAAATTAATTTGAATACTAAAAAAACACAATGAAAAATGAAAAATGGAAAATAAGCCACAAGTATTGAATAAGCCTCGAGTATCAATGAAAAGTTGTAAGATCTTGTTGTAAAATGCTACGACATTCCTATATGAGCGACAAGTATCATAACAAACTATAAAGACCTTGCCGCAAAACATCACGAGAGATCTAGCAAAGCCTTGAGTACCATGGTAAAGCCATGAAGACCTTGCAACTAAACATCATGAAATATTTAAAATCTTGGAAAAAAATTCAAAAAATTCAAAATCCAATTAACAAAAGAAAATTCAACCAAAAAAGAAATAATTTTATACGGGGTCTAATGAATTTGACCTCAATGTACATTACTATCATCTCTTCAAATGACAAAATAAATAAATAAAATTGGAAATTGGACACTTGGAATAAAGACCATTGAAATTTGAAAGCAAGCTAAAAAAACAAAAAAATGAATGTATTATAGCAAATCATGCTTAAGAAAGAGAAATCAAATCGTATAGAAAGTTTAGAAAACTTGTAGTGAACATTACAACTCCACTAAAGTCACTTGATTCAAATAGACACAATTTAAGTGTCTACTTGTCAATTTTATTTTCTTATAATCTAATAACCAACACTTTTATCATGCACAATAAGTTCTAATCTTAATTCATTCATTTGAGATTCATTACATTATTTAAATGTCTAAGAAGATTATTTTTACAAATTTCAAAATACGGTATTGGTTTTTAAACTTCTTCCATTGGTTCAAAATAATATAATCAATGCGCTACACATTGCATTAACTCTAAAATCATAAGATACATCAAAATTAAAAATCTAATAATGATATGGAATCCCAAATGCATTTACCCCCTCAAGGACTAAAAAGACACAATGTGTCCACTTCAAATTTTCAATGACAAATTCTTAATAGGATGAAACAAATCTCAATTTTTTGTAAACAAGAGACTTGTAGAGTAATAAGTTGACATACTTGTTGCACTTCCCAATTTTCAAAATTTCAATACTAGAAGTATTTCAAAATTTTAATGTGAGAAATATTCAAAAATTTATTTAGGAAATGTAGCCTTGTAAAAGAAGGAAGAAAGCATAATTTTTTTACAATGAAAAGAATAGTGGAGGATGGAAAAGATCATTTTCCGTGGACACCTCTAGGCTTTATTCTACACAAAAAAAACTAGGTCCGGAGGAAAAAATTCAAATTTATAATTTTAGCAATTTTTTAAATATAAGGTTCAATCTGGTGTGATGAAGAATACAAAAATAATTAGAATGATTCCAAATTTTTTGAAGATATTCCAAACAAAATGCAAATAAAATTAATTTTAAATTTCAAAAATTGATGCATATATAAAAAATTTTAATTTTTGTAGGGTCTAATTTGGTTAGATTTAGTTCTTTGTTCTTTCTATTTGAAAATATGTACAAATTTGAGAGAGTTTTTTACTTTGTATTTTTTAAAGTTAAAAATATAAAATTATCCTTAGATTCCAATATAATATTTTTTTAGAGGATAAAAAATCATTATTCATTTTTTTATAATATATCTTTTCAAAAATTGCATTTTTTTGCCTATAAGTTGATCATCCAAAATTTTTATAATTTGAAAATCCAATGGTCAACATTTTCCACAATTAATTTCATATATATGAGACAAAATAGTCTTTATTTTTGTATTGTTAAGATTAAAAATTTCAAGCACATCCATATGTAAAAAAAATATCAAAGTGGGACAATGCATTAAAAAACTCCATTGTGAAAAAGTTGTTTGGCCTTGAGGGGTTAACCCTTTAATGCCTAGCAAAGTTTGAAATGGCATATGGTTTATGAAACAATACAATGGGGTGTAGGATCCATTGTTTGCCTTTTCTACTTTTCATTAATTGCATAGTATAGTAAGCTTATTGTTGTTTCTACAATACAGTTTGAGTTGGGCAATTTTGAATGGCTGGCTTGCTTACTCACTCACTCATTCATCTGTAGCTTGTAGAGATCCTAAATCCTTTTCATTGATGCTAACACTATTGGGATGCAATAAATTTCCACCAATTGCTTACTATGTGTATACACAATTTTGTCTTGTAGCACTTAGCAAGATAAAGTTTTTTATTAGTGCTAACACTATTGTGATGTAGGGCATAAAATATTATATCACAAGCAATAGGCTAATTTGTTGTGCATTAACCCCTAAATTCCCAAGGCCATTTTTTTGTCAAAAACCACTCAAAATTGCCATTTTTGCTACATTCATCCAACAATACAAAAAAAAACATTTTTTTAGAATCTAAATGTAGGATCTTGTACTTTACTTGTCTTAGCTCACATGGTAAAAATTTCATGAAGTTTGACTAAATAAATTGAAAGATATTAGCATTCAACATTGAAAAAGAAAGTTTTTTTGAACATTGGCTTGCAATTTTAGATGACTTTGACCGCCAATTGTGAATATTTTTTGCACTAAAGACTTTGAATTAAAAAATTTTAATGTTGAAGAATGAATTTGAAAGTCTAGGAAAAAAAGTTAAAAGAAAACACACTTGATTTTCATTCTTTAAAAAAATACTAAGTAGAAGTAGGTCCAAGATTGGAAAAAAAGTTAAATTGTTAATAACTCCAAGATAGGATTGAAAGACAATAATCCCAATGGTGAGATTGTTTTAGCAATCAAACACAAGATTCTCAAAAAAATTGTGAAAAATTGTGAAAATTGCATTTAGAAATGAACCCTACAAGTCTTTTTTTCAAAAAGATGCTGAAATTGCCTAAAAAACAAAATTGTCTTTAATTTTCTCATTATTAGTCCAAATAGAACGAATCAAAGCTTCACATGTACACAAAAAGAAAAAAATTCAAAGGAAAAAAATTTAAGTTTATTTTGATTTTTTGCAATTTTTTTTGTGCTACTCGCCAAGTTCAGTTTTAGACTTCTTGTGGTATAACTTTTGCTCCCAAGCACCAATTGAAATAAAAATTATATTCCCACATAGATAATTAGTTTTTCTATCTTACGGAAAAATTTCAAAAAATTTCACCAAAAATTGACATCACAAGAACCTACCCAAAATCTGATTTGTCTCCCGAAGGGACAATGGGAATTTAAAGGTTAAAGGATTCAAGTGGATTAAAGGATTAAAGATTAGTTAAAAGTTGGGAGTTGGGAGAAGAAAAAATATAACTAGTAGATATAAGTTAATAAATGACTTTTAAAGATATAGAGGGTCTATTGTGCTTACATATTTTATAAATAAGTAATCCCTTCTTCTTAGATTAAGTAATTCATTGCAAGAAAGTCCATAAAATTAAGAAAAATACAATAGTTTTTTGACATTTAAGGTTTTAGGCTATTTTAGAATTTAACATTTGTGTTTGAAGATTTAGGATTTTTGTATCCTTGAAATGCAGTTGCCTTCTAGATGTTAAAACAAACTCTAGAAAGTGGGAAGAGTGCTCTTGAAGATACAACTACGGGAAAAAATTCATTAGAGTGAGTTGCATAATTACCTATTTGCCTCTACTATAAAGCAAGTATTGTTTAATGTGCTCATGAGGCTATGCAAGTCGCATTAGATACTTAATTCAAGACAAAAAACCATGATTAACACTTCAATAAAGATAGAGGGTGTAATTTAATATCCAAGCAAGCAATATAAACAAATTTATATAAATTCATTTAATATAATTGACTATATGTAGTTAAATTTAGTGAAAGTAAAAAAGCTAAGGTAAACCAATACATTCTAAAAATTCCATTCTAGTCACTTTGAAAAATGGCCCATTAAGGTCTAGCATCACCTCTATTGAAGATTTTCTTCAATAAATGAGATTTGGACTACAATAGGTTGACATAGTGGCCACAATGAATGTCTTGGGTGACAATAATGGAGTTATTAGTACCCACAATAGGAACATATACCTTTTGAGTGTAAAGCCATTACAAAAGTGGCTTTTTTAGGCCCTAATGTTGCAATTGTTTAAGGAAGTATTGTGACCACTTTAGTCAAGTAAGATAAATATAATGGGTGCACTTTTTGTTGATTTGAGGGTAGTCTAAAGACCTTTGGGGGCCAATTGGGCAACACAATTCAAAAATTCATAATAATTTATTCATACTTTGTCAAAAACAATTTAATTCCAATTGCTTTCATTTTTATTTACATTTGCCTTTATGCTAAAAAAATTACAAAATATTAACAATGACATGAGGGCAAACTAATCATTTAGCATTAGAAGAAATCTAGCCCTTATGCAAGGCCATTTGACTGCATGATAATGTGCATTTACAGGAAAAAATTAAAATTAAAAATAATATTGATTTTTTATTTATTTGGCCCATGTAATCACAGACTGTGATACTCATGACTAGGGACTAAATTTTTGTTTAAAACAAAATAAAACAAACTTTTTTCCCCTAGATCTATACAATTTTAGAAAGTCAAATAGCCTATTCCAAGGGACAAATTTTCTCTAATGCCTATAATGGTTTGGATAATTTTAAGTCATACTAGATTGATGTGACCCAAATCAACTATGAAGATTTGAAATATACTTTTCAATTACATCAAGCTCACTTACTCAAGCAATAGTTTCCCTAGACTATAGCTCTAAGTATAACATAATATTTGTTGAGGTTGCAAGAATGAACTTTTTGAAATTAGGAGCAAAGGTTGTTCAACTTCATTCATATTCAATTTTCTCATTGCTTCCATCCAATTCATTTAATGTAGGCAATATAGTATTCTTTAGTCATCTCAAGACCAATTTTAGGAGTACCATTGAAATCAAATTTAGTCTCAATTCTACAAATTCTTGAGTTGTATGGTTGGAATAATTAGTTAGTGGTAGGAGAAGTTATAAATTTTTAAAATTTGGCCATCCAAACTAGCCATCACCTAAACTATGTCGAAAAAAAAATTTAATCTTTATCCATTCACAATTGACAATAGAGGGAGTAGAAAAAGATAACCAATAATTGCTTAACTATCCTTTCTTTAATATTTGTTAATGGAGTAAAAGAAAATAATTATTATTAATTTTTGTCCTAAATTTTGGTAGCCTTTATCCAATGAGAATTGTAATGTTCATGGTCTCTTGGATTTTGTAGTGAGCAAACCAAAGTAGATGCTTTTGTAGCATAAAAATAGATTATTGGTTCATATTCAATCTTTTTTTTTTTACTACTATTTTTACAGTTCTATTGCTACAATACAATTTATTACAAAATTAGATGTTTATTGCTGCATTTTAATTATTCAGAAACTTTTTTTTGTTACTAAAAAGCATTCCACCTACTTCATCGATATTATAACCAAGCAGTTAACATCTTTGAGAATTTTGCAGTTAGCACCACAAACTTTGCTAGTGAGGCAAAAAGACACTGTTGACGAGTATGCTCTAATTCTTTTGTTTTGATTTGAAACTGCATGCTCAAGTTTTCAAGTGCACAAGAATAAGACGCAAGCAATGTGGCAATTAAGGTAGTTGTTATTATCAAGCATGGTAGCGAATGCTCTGCAGTCCGCACAATTTCACATTTGCACTGCCTCCTACACTGGGAGATTCAATCTTGCAGTGGCTTAGAAGACTTTTTCACATTACCAAGCGATTTGGACAACTTCAATGCCCAGTCCATGGTGTATTAACAATCACAGTAGCTATTTACAACCAATTCCAAGGAGGAAAACAAAACCACTACAACCCCAACACGCTCACTCACTCCACCCGTTTGTTGCTGTTCTCTTCAGACTCCAGTGATTTCAAGATCTGGGAAGTGATGGACCAGTTGAAGCCACGTCGTTGCAACCAGCCGATCATCCGTCTCTTGCGAGCCTCCGCCAACACGCTGCCTCCGCCTCGAGCCCACTGCAGCCTTGCCCTCTCCAACAGATGCTCCCTTGCTTCTCTCGTCATCCCCCAAACAGCAGCTTCCCTCTCGTCGTCTGCTTCGTCTGCTTCCTCAGGGAATGAATCGTCCGTGCTCGTGAACACCTTCTCCAGCGCAGTTGCAACGTCCTCGGGACACACACCTCTTAGTTTGAGTTCCTGCACAAGTGCATGGTGTCATCTACCATTTGCCTCCTTGTTCATCAAGGTCCATGTGCCTGGAATCTTCAGAAGAAATTCCATCGTCACTTGGAACCCAAGACTCTTAGGTCCTTATATTCACTATTACGCAACCCCTGGAAACTTTGGTTTTGCATGATGACAGATAGCCTGCATGACAGGACAAAAAACACCTTGCTAGCAAAGACATTGATGTATGACTATTTGGCACATGCTCATCATGGTCGAATGTGACTAGAATCGTTAAAAGAATGTCATTGTCATTTGGTCCCGAAGACGATTAATTCCTAATATGCACTACTTTACCCTCGGAGAACTTTGGTTTAGCATCATGATATATGGACTAGATATACCGCGTAGTCCTCATCCCCAATCACCAGAGCAGCGCCTTAGGAGGAGCAAAGAGGTCAACTAGTCATAGGGATGTGGCTAGTTGGGTACGCATGGACGGTTCTCAAAGGTGAGAGTCTATGGGACTGAGGACTGTGCCCTGATGTTGGAGGATGCAGATTGAAGTAGAAGTAGAGGCTTAAGACCGTCTGGGAGCTAGGTCAGGATTAAGTTGCTACAAGGGACTTCGGTTTTGCTTCAGTTCTGCATGATGAAGAGGGACAGCTACGTGTCAAAAAATATATCTTGCTTGCACAGATTTCAATCTTGATTAGTGTGTGACATTTGCAAAAATGGATGGTCAACTACTCGGGAACTAAATGGTGGAACTCAGCGACCAAATCAGCAAAGTTCTCTTCTAATGTGATTTCTATTTTTAAACGGTCACAAGTACAGATTAGGGGTGTTAGAGCTAGCCCGCAGAAGAATGGGGATTTCAGAAATGCCTTCCAAGAATCTACAAGGGGCTAATCCTTTGTGGAAAGAAGAATGTCGTTGTGCCCGATTTGGTAACAAATTCGCAAATTGTGGAGCAGGAACTGCAAGGCCTGATACCCCTTAAAACGAAACATCCAAAACAGATATAGCAACAAACAGGATTCAGCCAGTGGCATGACTCAAGAGTTCGAACATGATCATATACCTGTTTCAGACGCTGGGGTCCCCAGAGCGCCGATCGCCACCGAGATCGTGCAAAACTCTCAGCATACTCCAGATCACTTTGCAACCCACTGCCAAGCAAGAGAATTAGATATTCAATGCAAGGTCACTGATATGACCCGCGAGTCGAGGAAAGCACCATTGTATAGACCAAGAAATGCAAACAAGCAACATGAAGAGATTGCAGAAGGTCACCATCTTTGAAGATCAGCGATGGTGGACTCAATCACGGGTGCTGAGACGCTCCGGCCGATCAACTTCTGCCTCAACTTGTGTGCGGTTTGCGGGCTGCCACACAAAAAATCCATCAATAAGCGACACAAGGCAAAGATTTCTTATGTCCCAGCATCACCACAAAGAGATCGCAAGCATCAAACAGGAAGCCTCAACTTGAGTGCAGTTTGCGAGCTGCCACACTGAACAAACCAATCAATCAATTAATTACGCGACATTACACTATGGAAAGCTTTCTTATGTCCCTGCATCAAACATCAAACAGAGTGTCGTAAGGACTTACGCCATCCCAAGCAAACGCAGAGAGTAGTTTTTGGCTGCCTGCTTCTCCTTCGCAATCGTCTTGTCCTCCTCAGCTTCGAAGAGAATTTCTTCGGCTGAGTCCTCCAAGAGATCATTCGCTAGACCTTGGAACTTCCGGCCATCCCCGTAAAACAACCCGGAGCCTTGAAGCGGATTCTTCTTCGATGGGCTTGAATTCGTCGACGCTAAATTCAGACCTTCAAACTTCCGACCGTCCCCATAAAACACCCCTGAATTACCAAACGAAGGATGCTTGGCTACAGCAGGAATCTCCTCCAAGTCAGTAATTACCGGAACTGCTTCTGCTGCTTTTGCTTCTTCAGAAACAACAACTGGGAGAATATTCTGTAAGGAAGAAGGTGAAGCTTGTGAGAATTGTGTCCGTGAGTCCTTCAATTTCATCTCAGCATTCAAGAGCTGCATTTCGGCACTTGCATCCCTCCCCACGTCGTCGTCCTGCTCGTCCCAGTACCGTTTCTGCTCCTCCTTCTTGCGCAAGCTCCACTCCGTATCCGTCTTGGGTGCGCGTCGTTTCCATTTCGGCAACAACAGCGGAGACTGAGACACCCCTGCTGCTGCTACTGCTGCATCTTCGCTGGTCTCTCGTCTCTTGGGCTTCGCACGCCCTTGTACCTGCGGATTGTAGCGAATCGGTCCCGAAGCGCCACGGATGGTACTTGTGGAGAAGCTCCGCGGGACTCCTACCACTCGGCCCAGAATTGCACCACAAACCCTAATCACCATTGTTTCCACTGCTGGCCTAATCAACGATGAGCATGTTCTGCTACCGATCCTCAATTCACAATGGAGGCCTCACACACCCAGAAGCCATCATCGTTAGCTATTTTCCACAGTACGGGTGTCGCAGTTCATGATTTCAGCCATCAGAATCTGTACTCTGTTTCCAAATTCGGCTTGGTTCTGAGTCCCTAATCTCGTCTCAAAGTACGAGGCCCCAATTAGAAATGCACATTTCAGAGCTTCATACTCTTGTCTTGTCTAAGCTACTAGACCCTCAAAAACTGTTCAAATCGCGCCCATTCTGAAAACACAAGTCTCGAACCTTGACACCCACAACCTGTCCAAAAGGGTATTCGTGAGAATTTGTGACCAGGCCACCGGAACCCTAACCCTAATAAATTGTTCACCATTAGACTCTGTCTTTGATATGAACTTCTTCTCACAAGTGTGTTCTTCGTCTTCAGCTCCATTTTGGCCCGTGCAGGATTCGGAGACAATCGACCATTTGCATTTAGGATTGTATTGGATTTGCATTTGTATCTCATCGTCGATCAAGATCTGGGGGGGGTATCATCCCCCACTGCTGCAGTTGTGGAACGGGAATGCGTTGTTTATACTAGTTCTTTCAGTTGCATGAGTTCTTGGTTTTGGAGCTTTGTGGAAAAGATCGATATTAGAGCGTGAAGAGATTTCGTAGGCTTCGACGGAGCTCTTTCGTGTTGGTTTGGTGAGGAGATGGAGGGCGCTAGGCGAGCTTCCAACCGGCTGGTGCCATTTTTCCGCAACGTGGCTGCAACTCGGAATCACCACACATGTAGGCCCTCACTTCCATACAAGTAGCCATTGAGTCGTTCGTGCAACAGGAAGCCGAGGCTTTACAGTAGCACGCATTCTACGGGTCAATCGTACAGTTATGATGCTTTGCCGGATTTCCAAAACTTCTGCTCTCTTTGCAATGCAGTGTTCGAAACTTGGAATCAATTTGGGGGTTAGGGTTTAAGACATCGTGTTTCTGGACGATGTTGCTCATTCAGTGAAACACTGATTTCTGGGGGAAAGCTTCCTCACTGAATCTATGAATCAAATTTTCGAATAAAGCAGAGTTTGTTGCGCCAGAACCGAGAATCTATCAGTGAGGATTGGGGAAGTTCTTGTGATCCCTTCTTGGGGAAATCAATTCGTTTTCTGCAGAATGCTAACTATTTTGTTAAATCTAGACCATCGATCCAATTTGTTATTGTTGGTCAAAAATCTCTTCATGAATCTCAATTTTGTTTTTTTGTCAGTTTTGAACGTTATGCAAAAGATTTTTTGGGATTCATAAGTCATTTCATTGCTTCCAGACATTTTTCTGTCTATCAGCAATTTAAGGTTTAGCCGCTTGATTGACAGACCCTCGGCTGTCTGACATTTGACCACATTATTTCTAAACAGTGAATGATTTCGTTAGTGTGTCAAACTGCCAACCTCGGGTCTGTTATTTGACATAGCAAACCTTCGGGGTGTAACCTAATCCTTCGTGTTGTTGTGAAGCTGTCGCAGCTGTGTGTGAAGGAGGTTTTGCTAGGAATCACCTGATAGGAAGAAGCTGCGCTGGGACTTGGGATGAGAACAGAAATGTCTCTAGGAGCTCACAGTTTGAAAACCAGGTGCATTCTCAGCAGGAGAAACGTCCTGGTACTCTGTTATCCACAGCGTTGGCATCAAATGGTTTGAGGAACACCCAGAACCCTGAATTTCAGAGATTGCGGAGCATCTCAGAGGGTCTCATTCCTTTGGCAAGTACCAGATGGTTAGCACTAAGATCCTTCAGCGCTGACGCGCAATCTGATTCTGAAAGGAAAGGTCTGCCGGAGAGTCAAATTGGGGAGGAGCTTCTGTCTGAGACCCAAATTCAGGCATCAGGGTTGAAATTGGCAGATGGGGAGACCCTGTCGCCTGAGGAGGTAGGCATCTTGAAGGAGGCCGAGGCGGAGTTTGAAAGTGCTCAGCAAAGCAAAGGTGCGTCATAACGTTGTTCTTCGATTATCATATTTTCTGTTTCTCCACTACAACGCGGACCTCGGCTTGCAGATACTGCTCCAAGTCTGTGGTCTATGTTTCTCGATGGCCTGGAACCCCTAGCGGGGCAAGAAGCCCAATTTGAACCTCCTGTGTTTTCAGCACTTTGGGGTGGGTCGTATGTGAACTTTCTTTTGTTTATGTTTTGTCTAAGATACAACTTTTTCCACTGCTTCTGATGATACAAAATTTGATATTTTTCACGATATGATCAATCAAATTGGCCATTTTAAAACCATGAAATCGCAGTCCTTTAGGGGTTATTCATTTGAAGCCAACCTGTTTATTTCTCTGCATGTTCAGCGAATAATTTGATTCCTAATAGAAGGATATGAGGGGAGGATTCTGCAATTTCTTTGGTTAAGACGTACTTCGGAATTGGTGGGGATTTCGATACGCACGACCGTAACGGTGAAGTTTGAATTTTTCTGCAGAGGAGCCAGTGAGCGTGGAAAGTATTCAGGAAATGCTGAAAGAGTTGCAAGCTGTAGCAGACCCAAAAGATCCGCGTATAGCCATTATGTCCTTGAGATTAGGCCAGGAATATGAAGCAAGGGGTGAAGAGCCGAAGATGTTCTTGAAACTAGGAGAGCAAGCTCTCAGCATCTTTCAGACTGCGGGAGAGTTTTCTTTAGAGATTGGAATGTGCCATCACCTCATTGCCTTAGCTCACCACAGACTAGGGCAACAGGAACGTAGCCTTGAGAACCTGGGCATGGCGTTGACGCTTCTTAAAGGAAAGGAAGGAGAAGAGAGCGCGCCAGTCAAATTTGCCGTTCAGTTTCTGCTTGGGGACACTTTGTCCTCTTTGGGGAAGCATGAGGAGGCCCTCCAGCATTACGTCGAAGGGCTGGCTATCCAAGAGACTATTCTGGAAGATGACCATCCGCAATTAGCCAGCAACTATCGGCAGGTTTGTTAATTCACCAGTTCATCTGAATTTTCAGAAATTTCGGGTATCCAGATGCAGTCATAAATATAAATCAATACTTTCTAATCCTCATACATTTCATGCATGTATATAAATGCGACAAATATTAGCTTTGGTTGGTAGAGAGTTTCACTTTCTTTTTCAGTGTTTCAAATGTGCAATTATGACAATGGAAGCATCTTAAACTCAGACACTTTCATTATATTCTGGACTTAAGGTGTCTACAATCCTCTCTCAGTGGCCAATGTGATTATTTTAACTTTGTGTGACATCTTGGACAACGCAGTTGCAATGGCAAGCCGTTCTAGCTCATGATGTAGAGGAAGCTTCGGTCCGGAGCTTCTTAAAAAGTTCTCGCAATTGACTGAGTGTTGGTGGTGGTTTATTGTATAAGCGGAGCCCTTGGTGACTTGGGACATTCTTAACATGCAATGTGTTTTATGTTTGAGCAGGTTGCTGAGGCATTCACGCAGGTGATGCTTTTTGACGAAGCAAAAGCTTTGGTTGAGAGAGCACTTGAAGCTCACATCAAAATCAGTGGCAAAGGCTCGATGGATGAAGCCATTGACCGCCGTCTTCTGTCTGTTATTTATAGTGGACTGGAAGAGCATGAGAAAGCCCTGGAAGAGCAACAAACTGTGAGGTCAATCTTGAATGAAAAGGATTTGGGGTCTGAAGCTCTGTTTGTTGAGATTGCCATTGCCGACACCCAGGTGACCTTGGGTAGGTTTGACGATGCAATTGCAACTCTTCAGAATGCAACCTCCCAACTGGAGGAAGGTAGCTTAATGAGTGCTCTTGCAATTGTGAATCTTGCGAAGGCTTATACACGGCAGGGGAACACAGAGAAAGCTGAAGAGCAATCAAGGTATCTTCAGATTTTGTAACTGTACCCAAAAAAATGTTGTGCATAGAGAGGAGCTCTACTTGATGTACCGTAGTCGGAAGTTTTTTGGTCTGCAGAATGAAGTAAGAAATGGATTTTAGGACTCACGGCTGATTAAAATATGTAAGGATCTGAAAACTTTTTGAAGGCATTTTACGTTTTTATTTTCTGGAAGTAGATTCACTTGTAGAAAACATGCGTGTTCTGAGAAAATTGTTCACTTAAGGTCAATTCCCTTTGATTATCGTTCAACAGTTGTGCCGTATTCAATTTGAAGGTGCAGAAAAGGATGTACCTAGAGCAGACAACTTCTCAGTATCTATTAGCTGAAGGGTTCATGTCACTTAATATTAGGATATTGCGAGTGTTAATTGCTGGTAGTCCTCTCAATGGCATACTTCAGCATCTTAGTAATCTCACGTAGTATTGATTTTGGAGCTGGTTTTGATTTTGCAATTTATTAAAGCCCGCCCTTGATTGTCAACTGGTTGGTGTTGCAGGGCGGCAATTGCACTCCTTGACTCGAAGCTCGAGGGTTCGACTGGAGTGGACACGGAGTTGCTCACAGCAGGGGAATGCTACACAGAGTTAGCTGCAATCCATCAGCAGATGAACCAGCCTGATGAAGCAATAGCGCTTTTAAAGAAAGGTCTTTCCATATACAAGCTGTTGCCGCAGCAACTGAATGCGACTGCAGGTATGAACTCAGTTCTTTATAGCATATGTCCCCTGCCACTGCTGTGAATGTTATATTCGAATGGTCATACTATTTAATTTGGCAGTTTCAGAATGCTAAAATTGTCTCATTCAAGTGCACAGGGCTCTAAAAACTAGGACCGGTGTAGATTCAAGATTCCAGACGGGTGTTTAGAAATGTGCCAATTTCTTGAAAATCCGGCATTTGAACTTGATTTGATGATTTTATTTATGCTTTTTTTTCAAGGATAGTAAATCTCATGGGTGAATTGCAGGCTCTCAAGCTCAAATTGGTATGCTTCTTCTTTTCAATGGGAAAGTAAACGAGGCTATACCTTACATGGAAGAGGCGTCCACGAATCTGCGACAGAGTTTTGGGGCTGGACATTTCTCTCTCGCACTGGTGCTCAATCATTTAGCGGTTGCTTATGTTGAGCTCAAGAATATGACGAAGGCAGTTGAGCTTTTTGAAGAGGCAAAATGTATATATACCAAAACACATGGACCTGGCCAGCAAGACACGCTTGCAATTTTTTACAATCTAATGAAGGTCTATGCCAGTATGGGAAGGTAATTTATATCCCAAACCCTCCTTGGTGCTTTTTTCCCTCGCTTGTGATTCTTACTTTTTACTATTTAACCCATGATTAAAAAATACTTGGAAAGTCCACTTTGGAAGCTAATACCGGTAGTCGATTATATTAGATTTTCATTACCTATTAAGAATGTAAGGTACGATTATCTCTTTCTATTGATACGTTTTCTTATTCTCCTTGACCCTTTCTACATGATTTTTTCAACTCCTATATGGTAGAAATGAATGCAGCCATTTGGGTTTAAGAGGGATCATTAGAAATATTATTTTGCATCGTGATCGAGCGGCCTGGCAATGCATCGATACTTGGAAACCCAAGCATCGATGCCCTTTGACTTGGGAGTTATTATTGCTTGTTACTTAATGGTTGCTGTGTCTGCAGGAAGGAGGACGCCATTGCAAATGCAAAGCACATTGTAGCGGAATTAGAGAAGCAAGGTGAACCAGCAAAGAGTGCCTTAGCTGAAGCACAAAAAGACTTGGCGAACCTTGAAGAAGAATCTCAGAGCATCTCGCCACCAGAGAGTACGCAATGATTGTCATCGTCCATAAATTTCAGGGTGGTGAGTCCAAGCTGCAGATAGAAAGTCCACTATGGAAGCTAATAGTCGATTACAGAAACTTTTCTTTTGTTAGAAAATGTAGGATAGGATCTCTTCTCTCTAATATTGATGCATTTTGCCATCTTGACGTTTTTTGAATGAGTTATTATTTCAACTCCCAAGAAGTGGCCACTTTGGGCCATTGGGGCACTTCCGGATTAATGCCAGATATGGTTGAAGAAATTCTCTACAGATCTCTGCGGGCTGTCGACATTTTACTTCTTCCAACCCATGCATTATAGACCTGCATTTTATCACATTATTCCAAATTGATTTCACAGATCTACTGTCCTGATATCAACCATGGAATTCATGAATGCAATCAGTCTTTGGGTAATCTCATCCATTTGGACACCTGTTTCACCAATTTGGAATGGAATGATTGGAAAAAAAATGTCAACGTGGCCTCTTGTGATTCATGCTGTGGCTATTATAATTTTAGAGAGTAACTCCCAACACTATTGGCTTAGCGGGAATTAAGAGCGTATTCATCCAAGGTCGTACACTACTTTTCAAGTACTTCTCAAGAGAAGTACTGTACAAGTCGGGTACAATATTCTTACAACCGGACCATTTTGAGCCATTCAATTTATTTTTAGAATGTGGAGTTGAATTAGTATATTTTGGTAAGGATAATTATCATTGCATCTTTATGCAATCTCAACCCAACGTATTGAATCTCTATTTCAAAAAGTAAAAACTCCATTTTTGGTGAATTTTTAAAGTTCATATTTATGGTTTGACATGATATTTTATTAAAAACAATTGGTGATGAATTTCTGAAATTTGATTGTGGAGATATGTAGGGAGCATCCATATGCACATCTTTTTTTCAATGAACATCTCCAAAAGAGTTTCACAATTCCTTCTATAGAGATTTCAATGTTGGGGTGACAATGCCCAAATTTTGTAAAAATAGAAATCTCTTTATTATAATTAGATTTTTTTATTTTGCCTACATATGATAACTAATTTCTTATATTTGAGGATGATGGTACAATTACCTAGCAAAAATCAAGTAAAAAATCAAATAAAAATATAGAAATATCTATTTCTTCAAAGTTTGGTCATTCAACACATACTTTTCATTAAACTCTTCATTGATCATATTTTTGTTTTTAAGGGGGTGTTTTTTTATATGAAAGGTGTGTGTATGGGTGTTTCCTACGTATCCATGCAATTAAATTAAAGAAAACTCATCACCAATTGTTTTCAATAAAATTTTAAGTAAAACCACAAAAATTGACTTTAAAAACTTATCAGAAATGGAATTTCTGTATTTAAACTGAAATTTGGTATGCTTCATTGGGATTGGGTAAGAATAGGATGATAATTATGCAAGACTCGAAAAGGTAGTTTGTAAGGTTTTTGTACCCAACTTGTAAAGTATAGTACATTTTCATTAGAAGGGAGAGATTATCTATAATAGTAAGCTTAGTACTAGGAAGCAAGAACTATTTCCAAATGAGGGAATTGTTTAAAGGAGAGTGTGGATGGAAATGTTGATGTTAGGATTAATTAAAGTAGGGGGGAATTTGTCAAAATGATTTGGTTGTTTTCAAGTTTTCTTATGTAAAAGAGAATTTAACTTGTCTATTTTATGCCAATATTGTTGATGTTGTTTAAAGTATTTTTGATGGTTGATCTTGGAAGTTTGAACTCTTTATACAATTTTGAAATGAATGGAATATACGTTGTTCCTAAACCACAAGTAGTAATGACAATCAATGGTTGTAGTATCCTTATTAGAGTCAATAGATTTTATAATAGGAGTTGGTATTTGTTTTCTTTTGAATATATAGTATACTTACTACTAATATAGTTAGAACTAAGCCAAGTGTTTAAAATGACTCCCATACTTACAACGGTGCTAGTATATGAGCATGAAAATGCAAGCATGTGAGCTTTGAGCATATATATAAGTAAATATACTACAACCATTGAAGGCGCTTATAATAAAAACATCTATAATATAGGAACTTACATTATAGTTATACTATAATCATAGAAAGTTTTTATAATATAGACACTTATAACATAGGTATATAGTCTACTAAGCTCATGTATTCAGACTTGTAGGCTCACATAATAGGAACCCTCCCCATACCCATTGGTGTTCTTCTGGATAGGGTAAACATCTCTTATTAAATATTTAATTTATTTCTAGAAATTGATCAAAGTTTATCATGAAGGTAATTAATCAAAGCTTATCAAATTCTTGGATGAATATGTGCTTTCTTTGTTATCAAATTCTTAAACAAATAAATTCATTCTTTGTTTCTATAGTTTCTATCAATAAAATTCATTAGCCCCCTTGTATCCATTACAATGTTTTAGGATTGATTCTTCTAGTAAATATTTGTTGACATTGTGCTTCTAAATTATGAGTTTACCAAAGTGTGAATTATAGATGTATCCAAATTGACTCTAGTCTCTCATGTTAAACTAATACTACACATTTTCGGCAAGAATGTGTAACTGAAACTTGGTCATAATTAGATGTAGGTGCTTTAAATACTACCAATATTTTGGAATTAGTTTCTAGAAGTCTTGAATTTTCTTCTTGGAAGGAGCATTTACTATTTTTACTTGATTGTCTCTCTATGATATTTATAAAGAATAATTTATTGTTTTAACCCCCTAAGAATGAGGGGTAGTTAAGATTTCCAAAATTGTGAAGATGTGAATATATCACTTTTTTACACTAATGCACTAAAAAATGATGATTTCTAACAATTTCTCTTGAAAAACACACCCAATCTGTTTTTATGGTTAAATATTTTTCTTTCTTTTTTTATTTATTCGATCTATTTTTGCAAGGTCATTTTTGGAACTATAAATGTTACTTATAAGGTCAAACATAACTAAACTTCTTGAAGTAAAGAGTATTTGTAAAGAAAAGTTCCAACAAGCTATATCATACAAATGTAAAAGAACAAACACAAAAATCTATAAACATTTAGATGGATGAAAAAGCAATCCTTTGTGTGCTTAGGACATGTTAGCATCCATCCATTGCTTGAAATTAAATTTGTGGTCCTTATAGGATTAACCCCTCAATGCCCAAGCAGCGAAAAAAACGCCGCAGAGAAATGTTTGCACAGCTGCTGCGGTTTGCGATGATGTCAAATCCACAGAGGTTGAACAGTGAACTTGTCAAGCATGCCTTCCGGCTGCATGGGACTTCAATGCGGATTGAAATTGTTAGGAGCTAATCTCGTAAAAAATTGGTGCCCAGCGTATTTTCGGACATGGCAGTTTGGAAAGGGCAACCGCCTGTAGTTGGTAGTCGGCCGTTGGGTGCCTTCAAAGGAGAATGCGATGCTCGAAGTTGAACGTTCGAGGGGAACGACATCAGCAGAGAGGCCTTCACCACCAGCAGGTGGTGCTAGTGCATGAGTAGTCATGTTGTAGGGAAGGAGTTGCATGTTCAAAAACTCCGGGTGTTGGTGACCCCCTGCTTGCAAATGTTTTGTAATTGAAAATTTTGCCATCCCACAGTGTTGTGGATTTGCCATAGACTTGTCGATCACTGCCAGAGCCTTGTCGATCAGGGTTCAATCGTATTTACTGTATCTCCAGAGCATGTTTCGTGCTAGGGCGTCACAGGTAGAGCTCAACTAACTTCTTTCTCATGTTCGTGACTTGTGACCACGATTTCAAGTTTTAGGTACACTTACAAGTGCCTATCGTCGCGTTCGATGCGGACGACATCAACCGGTCAGAAATCGCTTCTCCTATGCAGACGCCCTAAAGTTCAAGCTCTCGTAGACAATGTTGTTTCCACCAAATTTCCTACAAATCAGCGTACATATTGCAATGCTCGTGGACCAGCACCTCACAAATTTTCGAGCTCTCTCACTCATGGGATTGGATGCTACCTCTCCCGAAAGTGCAGCAGACCTTAAGAAATTGTCCTCGGAGCTCAGGAGATGAGCCCCTTTGACAATTATAATCTCAAGATCGGGACGGTAGAATGGCCCTAAAATTATCAGAACTCCTTCGTAACTTGTATTCGAACGGTGAAATTACCAACAAGTCCCTGCATTTGCCACAAAACGCTGCAGAGTACAAAGGTTCCTTCCTGCGTCTCAGACCTGCCATCCAGGCTTGGGCTTTGAGGGGTTACCCTATTAACCCAATTGAACTAGAATTGATTTATCTATTAGTGAGCAAGAGAGGGGGAATTAATGTAAGAAATTAGTGTCACCGCATAATTTAAATTTGAGGAAATTGATACAAGTACAGTAATATTTCAAGCTGCACCAATTCAAAACATTTTAGCTATGGTGATTTGATGTCCCGCGCATTATTACAGCAAATCATTGTACCTCCCCGGTTCACCCCTCTAACTCTTAGACAGCCTTGGTGAGCAGTGGAGTCCTTCCTTTCCAAACTTCCAGCCTCCCCCCTATTCAAGGTCGAGGTAGGCAGTCTTCTACTCTTCTCCAGAAGGTTGCAAATTCTCTTGGGAGTTTGAGGACACTCATTTGATACCAGGGACGTTGAATAACAACCTTGCCTAGGGACTTATTAATCAACAGAAACTATACAAGCTTGCTAAGCTAAGGTACAAAATTCCATGTTTTAAAAACCAAGTTACACTGCCCTGGACCACTTCTAGCAAGAAAATAAGTGTGGAATCCATGAAGCCATTAACTAAGCTTGGACAATTACAAGAAAGAAAACCCACTTGACTAGGTCAGTCGGCAACATTGAGTGGTATTTCAAATTACAAAGCGTCAAGGACCAATTCAAAAATACTTCCAATGCTCAGAACCATTCAAGCTCTATCCCCGAGTGGCGTGGAACCATTTTTGAAGTCAGAACTTTCTCATATTGATGCTTTCCAATTGAGGGTGTTATTACAAAGAATGGAAGTTCAACCTACATATCAGCATGCTCCTACAAAACAATGGCAAAAAATATCATCATTATCTCACTCCCAATTGAGTGTCGATGGAAATCAGGGCTGGTATCAGGGCTCCTCTGACAACGGATTCTCCAAGTCTTCCAGGGTATGTACAATTTGGAAGAAGTTGGGGCGCCGTTCAGGGTTCGCGTTCCAGCAATGCTCCATCAAATGTCGTAAAGCCGAAGGACAATCCTCCGGAATGCTTGGTCTCGCATTCTTGTTCACCACCGCATAGGCCACCTGGACAGGAGTCATGTCGTGGAACGGCACTTCTCCGGTGACAAGCTCCCACAAAATGATCCCAAAACTGTACACGTCCACTTTCTTCGAGTAGTGCTGATGACTAATCATTTCGGGAGCCATCCAGCGGTACGTGCCGGTATCTGCACTCCGTAAATCACACTCGGCTTCCTGACACCCTACCCCAAAATCGGTCAGTTTGACGTGCAGATCCTCTGTCAGCACGAGATTCTCCGACTTGAGGTCTCGGTGGACGACGCCTTGCGAATGCAAATACGCCATCCCCATCGCCACATCCAGGGCCATGGACAGGATGGTCTTCATGGACAGGGACCCTGATTCATTCCGATGAAGAAAAGCTCGCAGGGAGCCCCCCGGAACGTACTCCATGATGAGACAGCACACCGGCGGTTTCATCGAGGCCGCCATGAACTTCACGATATTGGGGTGATGGAGTTGGGACAAACAATG
This sequence comes from Pseudoscleropodium purum, assembly GCA_963969395.1. Lineage (NCBI taxonomy): Eukaryota > Viridiplantae > Streptophyta > Bryopsida > Hypnales > Brachytheciaceae > Pseudoscleropodium > Pseudoscleropodium purum. The sequence continues at coordinate 26,213,002 of OZ017795.1, forward strand.
AACCTCTTGCATGAATTGACGCTCCAGCTTGGTCGCAATGGTGGCATCCTCGCAGCAATCGAGGCGCAAGAGCTTCACAGCAACCTCTTGGTCTTTGTATTCGCCATGGTAGAGGCGAGTATGATTACCCGAAGCAAACTTCTGCCCCAGGAAAAGGGAAGACATGTCACACACGTAAGCCTCCGGGACTTCCATTTCCAGATGCGGGGCTTCGGGCTGCGAAACCTCCACGAAGTGCGCCCACGAGGCGGATTTCTTCATGTCGGGAAACTTGATCTTCTTGTGCTTGGAGGTGGGAGGACGATCCAAGCTGCTAACCCTCGGCAAAGAAGTCTCCCTGTGACTCTGTTTCCCCAACCAGTGAGAGATCCCATGGGCTTCATGTGATTTATCACCGCTGATCTTCTCCCGGGCCTTCTCCGGAGAGCTTTCCAGCGACCTCGACTTGGTCTTCACCTCCATCTCGCCCGAATGGTCGTCGTGGAGTTTCAGCGGTCCTGTGAAATGAGGCCCGAGCGGAATCGTCTTCGTCTTGTGCCCCGCGAAGAAGGGCAAGCGATGATGGAATCCGCGGCCACCGAAGTGCAAGATTCCATGTCGTGTCGAGGGATGCACCGGCTCCGTGATCGTCAATTTTTCACGGTGCTTCGCCATCTCGAAACTCAAGCGGTAAGGTTTGAAACGGAACTCCGGGTATCACGTTAAACCCTCAAGAACATCGGTCCTCTCGAAACCTCGCAACCGCGGATCTCGAACTATGAGTACGCCGACACACCCGAAATGAATCCCTCCAAAATTCAGTTTATACGAAAGTCGTTATAAGTTCACCACGCAGGCTATCTTCTCCGTCTCGTCACCAACTCCATCATCACCGTCTTCCATAACCCTAAACCCCTCTCACAGTTCCCCCCATCTGCGACCTCACAATCTTGATATGCCAACAACTCAGATCTCTCACTTCTCTACACAAGCAACAACACAATTGTTTGAACAAGCACGTCAATCCTCTCACAAGCAACAATTCCACTGCTTATATATATAACATCACCCTGCACAGGCAAACACTTGCAAGAAACTCGAGCCTCCGTCTGGCGCTCCTCACAAGCCGTATTCCAAAAACAATCAATCGTGCAAGGGCTGCTGCTACTTCAACTACTCATTCCACAAGCCGCCACCCCCAGTTGCCAAAGAGGAAGAAAAGAAGGTGCTCGTGCACGACCTCCGCCCGGCTCATCAGGAACCGGCAAAGCGACAATTCATGCAAGCTTCGCAGCAGCGTGCGCCTCTTGCGGAGTCAAAACGTCGCTTCCCCGAAAACCCGCGCTTAATGGTCGCTGGCATAAAATACTATTTCTCTGTTTCTCCTCCTGATCCTGAATCCTCTCTGAACCCAACACGGAAACTCTCAAACTACGAAGAGATTCATGACCTGCTCTGAAATCAACCACTCGGCAGTTTTGAAACTCCGCCGCGGTAGCATCGTTCTGACACGCCGGAATAATCCTTCCGTGGAATCGGTAGACATTGAAGCCCGGATTCCGCGCGTTCGTTAGCACGTGGCCATCTGCGCTCTGGAGATTTCGCCACCGCAAATTCCGTACCTCTCCAGCAATTGGATCTCGCCACACTGCGCACGCAATTCTAAACGAATTTCGTCGTCGTTAAAGGTGCGGCATCAACGGATCATGCTTTTCACGGCTAAATTTGGTCGTCTCAGCAGAGGTGGACTGCTTCGGCCGTTGCTATGATGGGGCCGGTGGGCGAAGGAGGGGCGAGCTGCAAAGTTCAAGTCACCGGCATCGAGAGTCGCTTGCGGTAACATCCGACAGTCGGTAGCACGGATTTCAATTGCAACAGAAAGTCGGAAGGAGGAGAAGAACTCCCGCCAGCCTACTTTTGAGACTGGCGTGAGATAAGGCAGGACGTTAAATCATGCCCAGGAAATGGGCCCAGCAGGGTAAATTGGGGGTTTATCCGGATAAAAGTTTTAAAAAGCCCTTTATTTTGAGCCATGTCTAGGTTATGTTCTAGACGTCTCCTAGCAAAATTGGAGTCTTTGATTGCAAATATGAATTCAGAATGTGCAAAAAAAAGAATTGTGTGAAAAATTTAAAATTCTTGCATTTTCCCCTAGGGTAAATTCAGCCTCTTCGGCCCATTTCCTAGGCATGATTTAATGTCCTACTAAGATAAGTGGCATGAAATTAAAGTCTGTTCATCTTGGGTCCCACTTGAAATTCATAAAGAGTTAAAATTTTAGGAAGAATATTACTTTATCTCCCTATTTGTTATATGCTCTCTTTGCCAAATTCTATAATAGGATTAATAGAGATCGACATAGTTTTCATGGCAATATATAATATTAAGATTCAAAGAAAGATCCATGTCTAGTATAGGATGGATACAAATTTGTAATTGAAATGTAATAAAAAGAAGATAACAAGCATAAAAAGGTTTAAGACCCAATAACTAAATTCTATTAAAGTCTTTTTCTGTTCGGTTATCCCCAAGGTGATATTCACATACCTCTATATTGGCTTGAAAAATTGGCATGCATATGGCCCTTACTTAGACAATTGAATTTTCTCAAGGTCAAACATCCTCTAAAAAGAATGAATTAATAGATAAAGTGTCTAGGAAGAGTGAAAATGAGTTGTTCATGTTATCAATACCTCTCATAGAATTCTTGAACTAAGATCTTTGGCCAAGATTTTAGCACATATAATCTTGAGAAGAATGTTAACAAGACTTAAACGAGCCTTGTTGCAATATTTTTTACTATTGTAATTCGTGCTTAATATTTTAAATAATCTAGACTTAGATTCGGACCAAACCTTTCATATTTGGAAGGATGTGAAGTATGTTTACTTAGATGTAGAAGACTTCTATTAAGATGTCAAGTAATGAGGCATCTAAGTAGTGTTAAAACATGTTGCGGTATATTGCTTTACTAAGCTAAGATGGTTTCTTCAGCCCATGTTGTGATTTTAGGGAGTCTATAGGCATGTGGAAGTTGAATTTTTATTTTTGCCAATTAGATTTTGAGATACTTGGGCTTTGAGGCTTCCTTGATTTGTCATTCTTGTCAAGTGAGAAACTAAGAATCTATACATAAATAGTCAAGCAACTTTTATTCCACCAAGGGAGGTAATAAAATTGCATGTGCATTAAAGTGAAAATTCAAAGTGATATCAGATGTATGAGCTAATTTGTCAAAGTCATGATAAACTAGGCTAGGATTTTAGAAATAATACATTAATTCTTGAAAAAAGACAATATCTTTTTTATTCTTTTCCTCCAATGTCTTTGAATGTGTGAAATGAAGTTTGAATTATTAGTGTATTCAATGTTTTTCAAGTTGTACATTATACATGTTAATTTTCTATAATAATTTATATGTAATAGAAAATGGAATGGGCAAAAATCTACTACTACAAAGCCACACTAAAAAATCCATTGGAGACTAAGCTTTGTGTTAAATTTAGGCTAAAAGTAATATTGCAATTGTATTTAGAATTACTTAAATTTAACACAAAACCATGGTCTCTAATAGTTAGTTTTTATCATAGATTTGTACTAATGATCATTGATGCCAATTTTCTTGGAAAGCCCAAACTCTATATTTTTTGGAATGCCATTTTGAAGGGCTAATTTTTGGACCATCTTTTTTGGCAAAGGCCATACAAGGAGCCTTCAAATTTACCTCTTAAGTATTGGAAGACCAATTTGTCATTGCAATATATTATAGTTATAGGGCAATTCTGGTGGAAAATAATTTTAAAAATAAATGCCAAAATTTGAAGAAAAATATTTTTTTCAAAAAGAAAAAATAATATTGAAGAAACATCTATGTTTAGAATCTAAAGAACCTTATTTTTCAAGGAAATAAATTTGGTAGAGAAGTATTAATCCTTCACTTTGTTTATGATAGTGTTTTTTTTTGTATTTTTTGTTGAAGGTGCATAAATGGTGATATGTTCTAACTTTATGGTACCTTATTTAAACATAATAATAATTTTTAAATGTAAAGATGACATATAATGTAAGATGATAATTATTGAATTATCAATTCAATGGTGAATGTGTTGTCATTTTTATATAAATATAAACATAGTTTAGGAGTCAAAATATGAAACCACAAGTACAATTCTTTACAACCATTAAAAAATTAGTACAAGGGTCATTTTTCAATACATTTTACATTCTAAGCTCCACCTAATTCTCAAAATCTAATTCTTAGAAAGTTGAAAATTGGGATTTTAGGCTTCACAATATGTTCCAATGCCTAATGTACTCCAAAATACATACATGGTATTAAGTTTGGGAGGTTTTGGCACCAAAATAGAGGTCAATTATACAGGGTTGCTTCCATTGAGACTGGCCTCCCTTCACATCGCCCGGGAAATTGCGGCCTTCTCGAGGCAGTGCAATCAGGGGGATTGGGGTGAACACCACCTTACATTACGTGGGCGCCTCGAATTGGATCCGCGCGGCCCCATGAAGCTGCTACAGCGCCACACGCTACGCGTAGGACTCGGCGGAGTCGGTGCCCGAGGTGGCGACGAGCCGACGAAAGTCTCCCCTTGGGGGGCGAGCCACGGCTTTCGTGGTGGTGCTCCCTGTTGCGACTTGTTCGTTGTCTGTGTGTTGTCGAAAAGTACGCTGTAGAAAGATCTCTGTCACAACCCAACAATTCAACCGAAGGCGACTTTGGAGTTTGGACTGTGGGGCGTCACACGTGGATACCATGGATACTTTGCAGTCTCAACCTCTCTTGGACGCCACGTCCGAGCAACCCCACCCCCTTTCCCATCTATCCATGAGCGGAAGGCACATGATTCGCAGCCACAGGGACCACGGATGGAGTGGACCAAGGCGAAACCCTAATTCAGTTGTTTACGTTACTCTAATCTCGTCTCCGGCGGCCCTTGACCCTACCTGTCGGTTTGTTCTGTTCTCGTCTCCGGCCGCGACCCTAATCTGGTTCAGGCGATAGCAACCAAGACCTTGCGGTGAACTATCTTGCTTCTGATCTTTTCATTCTGGTGAGTTTTCCAATCCACCGCTCTTGGACATTTGGAAGTGAAGAATCGTAGTCAGATGTTCGTTCGTATATCGGCTCTGGTTTCAGTCAGTGCGGCACAGCTGTGTGAGTTCATGATTTGGAGTGAAGTATTTGGATCTTACCAATTGGCATGGGGGTTTCATTATGCCGTAGCTTGAATGCGTGATTAGGGTGCTGCAGTCCATGATAGTGTGGGAGGTGTGTTGCAGTCGATGATGATATAGTTTGAACTCGTGATTAGTTTGCTGCAGTCAATGCAGTCGATGATGATATAGTTTGAATGCGGGATTAGTGTGCTGCAGTCAATGATAGTGCGGTAAGGGCGCTGAAGATTCTAGAATTTCATTTAGGAGACGGTCGAAATAACAAGGTTTATCCCTGAAGTCCGCAGCGTTCCCTCTGGGGACAAATGAAAGTTTGAGCACATTCCTATGATCTCAAATTTTGACACAACTTTTTGAAACTTTTTCTTAAAAATAGAAAAATACATTAGCTTTCTAGGAATATATTATTAATTTGGTGTTTAAGAGCAAATGTTATGCCATCCTAAGTACAAATTTCAATTCATGAGGTAGCAAAAGAAATTCACAAAAACTTGAAATTTAGAAATTTAGAAATTTGTGCTATCATAGATTATATTTTTGTTTACATGAAAAGCATTGGTACATTCCATTTGAATAAGTGATGAGAAAGTTATGGAACATCTTGTTTTGTAGGCAATTAGAGCATCTTCTTGAGAAAATAAATCCATGGGGAATTGTGGAAGTATATGAAAATAAAAAGTTACAAAAAAAAAATAGCTCTTTGCATTAGAAATGGAAGTTTTAAGTAGTTTCTGACAAGTAAAAGCCTTGGGACTTTGAGAATTAGGCTTTAGAGATTGATTATTTTACTTCTGTAGTGCTGGTTTCTCTTTCAATCTTTTCCCTGTAAAATGAGCAGAGGAACAGGGAGCCTGGCTTGCATTTGCCACTGTCTCCATTTACGGGAACTGAGTTATGTTGAACTCCAGAAATCACATGGATTCTTACATGGATCACCTAGATGAACTAGAAATTGATGTGCGGAATTGGTGAGTCATCTCATTGCAACCTCTATCAAAACGTCACCGCTGACAAAGTAACAATTTCATCGATTTATAAGACATCTCACTATCTTATTTGCAGTTGCCATGAAAGTTGAACATGACTCTTTTGCATTGCACAGAGTGGTAGGGACGGAGTGACCCATCAATAGAGAAACTTTGAAAACCCCATGTGGTGATTACCATGTTTTGAGGCTACGGAACGATAGAACTAATTAAGTTAGTCATTGCTCATACAACCAAGACGAAACCTGCAAAATGAATTGAATACGTTGGCATTACCGTACCCAAGTAGAGCAGATGGGAAACAAATTCAAAATTGACCAATTCAACATCCGCACCCAAATTGCCATGTCTCCATCCACCATGGAAACCTCTCATAAGTAGGTTTCAAAACCTTATTGAGCGCACCTCGAAGTAGACTGTTGACGAACGGATGTGTAGCCAAGAACACCTTCAACTACCAAATAGTGGAAGACCCCTCACTTAAGCTTTCAAGGTAACTAACGAGTGATGTTCAATGGCTGTAGTTACGTACACCAATTGAAGAAAAGCTGAAACATGTGTCATTGAATTAATTCAACACTGCCAGTTCCGAATTCAAAGAGATGGGTACGCCATCTGCCACACCAAGACAGCCATTTGTGCATTCCCATTCATTGTGGAAGTGCTTCACCATTGATGACGTAACATCCAACAAAGTCTGAAACCCGCTATTCTGGAATGCATCTCCTTTGACGAAGTCGAACTTCTGAAATGACCTCATTCGAATTCTACAAGCAGCTTCCAGTCACGGTCTGGTATTTAATTGAATTTATCTCGCAGAATTGAATGAGGTCGTTTGTGAAGTTCCGACTCGCATAGTTCACGTCGTCCACTCCCTACCATTAATTCCAAGGCTGCAAAATAACACACAAAAGCTGATCGAAATAACCCGTTCAGAGTGAGTAATGGATCCTCTGAGTGTTTTTGTGAATGGATGCTTCCGCATTATATTGTCAGCAGGCACCTGAGCATGCATGGATCATGCCGAGTTCTGAACTCGGTACTATAAGTTATAAGAAACTTCATTAAGGGAATCTCTTAGCAGCACGAGTTGATGGGATTCACGACAAGGCGAAGAAGACAGCGGCATAATTCACTTGTTATTTAGGGGTTTAGAGTCCTCCCCTTCGCCACCTAGCTATCGGGTAACTAAACTGAACTGTGACGACATTGCAGGAGTAGTTATAGTGGACTATTTGAGTCCATTGCCCATCATTGCTTGGAGAGTCGGAGACCTGTGATCAAGTCGATGTTATGTTGCATTCCTGTTCGTGCCTAACTTGCCATGCGTAACGAACTCCAGAAATTGAACAACGGATTTCACGAGACCTTTACTTGGCACAACCTTTCAGAATTGGAAGATGAAGCACAATGATGTTAGCAGGTGCGAATTTTAACCAAGTGGCTACTTCAAAAATAAAATGCCTGGAAGAATAGCCAAATTTCTAGGGAAAAATTGCCTGATTTGCTATACAACATAGGTATCATCCAAACATCACCCAATTATCACACTAGCATCACAGAAAGTAAATTATAAACTTAGCCTTCCTTGCTATCATGGATTGATTGCCTCATTATTTTGGCTAATTTTCAAAAACTATAATAATTATCACCATTGAAACTCAAGTGTAAACTAGCCTCTACTTACTAACATGTTGTAAGTGGCACTTCAAAAAACACTTAACCACTTCACCACTTAATGCCTAATCTTTCTTCATCAATTTTAGCTTGCATTTTTGTATGAAGGTTTTATTTTTGTCATTTCCAATCAAATTTCTCATAAAGAACAAGCACCTATTAAAGATTCAAGGATTGCTTGGGATGAATGAGAAGGCATTGGGAATACCTAAAGCATCTTGTTCATCATCAAAAATATATAGGTTGAAGTGCTTAGGAATTAGAGGTCTCGGAAGTGCAATTGTAGTCACAACTTGGTGTTTTTTATATGTTTAACATCAAAGTGAATGGATTAAGGTATACACTAATGACAAAAATATGTCCTTCAACAAGTGAAGCAACTCCAATGATACATGGTACTTTCCATTTGGATCATTATCACATCACCTACACATTTGAGAGGTTCTAAAATGATCACATATTAAATATAGTTGCTATTATGTGAGCTTTGAATCATGAGTGTAGGAACATAAGAGTGTTTACACCTATGTTGCAAGTGTATAGATTATAGAAACCTTCCATGATTATAGTGTATCTATGTTATAATTAAATATATTATATGTATTTATATTATAAGCACCTAAAATGGTTGTAGAATATCTACTTATACATCTGCTCAAGGCTTATAGACTTGCATTTCCATACTCACATGCTAGTGTTGTTGTGGAATTATCAATCCAATGGTGCATGTGTCTTGCTCTATTCTTATTTACATTTTGTATTCTTAAAATCAAAGACGGTATTATAAATGTAGTACTCCAAAAACCTTTTAATCCCTAAAGTCCCAACTAAAGGCCTTTTTTCATCAAAAATTGCTCAAAATTGCCATTTTTGATACAAAGAGTAAAAAATTTAAAAATTGGGCTTATTTAACTGTATAATCTTGCAATACTCAAGATTAAATTTGTGGAAAAAATTTAGATACTTTGACAACATAGATTGCAAGATAAATGCATTCAAAATAAAAAAATCATATTTTTTGCTACTAGGGCAAACAAGTTTATGACACTTTGAATCTTCTTAACTCAAAAATTTTGTACTATAGATTTGTGATTTTCATTCTTTAAAAATTTGTTAAATAGAAGAAAGTTCATGATAGAAGGAAAAAACAAATCATTATCAACTCTAAGATGGAATTAAAACACACTAATTTCAATAGTGAGATTTTTTTAACAATCAAATTTAATTCTAGATGAAAAAAAATGTAAAAATTGAGTTCATAATAAATTCTATACATTATTTTTTTTCCAAAAGATGCTCTGGTAAAACAAGATGTTCTATCACAAATCCAAATGTAAAGAATCAAAGTTTTCCACAAAGAAAAAATTAAAGTATAAGAAAAATAGAGTTTTAAAATTTTAATTTTAATTTTTTGTGGATTTGTTTTTTGCCCACCACGTATAGTTATAGGCTTATTGTAATATAACTTTTGCTTCTAGGTACCAACTGAAATAAAAATTATATTCTCCAAGATATATAATTTTTATTTATTTATTTATTTATTTATTTATTTATTTATTTATTTATTTATTTATTTATTTATTTATTTATTTATTTATTTATTTATTTATTTATTTATTTATTTATTTATTTATTTATTTATTTATTTATTTATTTATTTATTTATTTATTTATTTATTTATTTATTTATTTATTTATTTATTTATTTATTTATTTATTTATTTATTTATTTATTTATTTATTTATTTATTTATTTATTTATTTATTTATTTATTTATTTATTTATTTATTTATTTATTTATTTATTTATTTATTTATTTATTTATTTATTTATTTATTTATTTATTTATTTATTTATTTATTTATTTATTTATTTATTTATTTATTTATTTATTTATTTATTTATTTATTTATTTATTTATTTATTTATTTATTTATTTATTTATTTATTTATTTATTTATTTATTTATTTATTTATTTATTTATTTATTTATTTATTTATTTATTTATTTATTTATTTATTTATTTATTTATTTATTTATTTATTTATTTATTTATTTATTTATTTATTTATTTATTTATTTATTTATTTATTTATTTATTTATTTATTTATTTATTTATTTATTTATTTATTTATTTATTTATTTATTTATTTATTTATTTATTTATTTATTTATTTATTTATTTATTTATTTATTTATTTATTTATTTATTTATTTATTTATTTATTTATTTATTTATTTATTTAATTTCACCAAAAATTGAGTTCATAGGAACTTACCCAAAATCCAATGTATCCCTTGAGGGGAAAATTAGACTTCAATAGTGCTATTTTCTGAGGCTATGAGCATGAGCCTATAAGTGTTGAGCAAGGATTATGTGAGCATTGAGCTTAGAAAATTGAAAAAGCAATAGGAAACTTAATAATATTTCTAGAAATAGATTTCATCTAAAAATTTTGGTCAAAATTTAATATTCTTGGTAAATTTTAGTACCTCATTAGAAGAAATTTCAGGTCTCCAAAAGACTGTGAGTAATTAGGCCTTGAGAATGCAGTGAATGTAACTAGTGGTGTAGTCTAACATGGCCAAGAGAGTGCCACATCATTATTCCAAATTTCTTTTGGCATTCTAAGACTTTAATTTTTTAATTTATTTTTATTTTTTGGGGAACAATCAATTGTTCCCTTTGCTACGAGAGAACAATGGGGGAACAACGATGAGAACAAGCTCAAAACAGGCTGTTGGAGGCCTCAAATTTCATCTAATGATTACCATGGACCTATGATTATTGATCTGTTACCATGGTTATGTAGAATTCAAATGAAATTATAACTTTTAGTGTTGTTTAAAATATTGAAAGTATACACTATGAAAATAATGAACTCAATTGATGTGAAAAATGAATGGAGATGGAAATAAGTTTGTATAGTATATCGGTTGATCATTGACCCGTAGCAATATAGGTTCATTTAAGATTGACAAAAAAGTACCAATAATTTCCTCTTGATGCATTATTGTTGGACTTGTTTAGATTTTAGAGAAAAAAATTGTTGATAAGAATTATTTTTATATCTAATGGTCTTTGTCACAGTGAATTTTATTTTGGTTGATCATTGTTTTGTAGCATCATGGATCTTCTTAGGGCCAATGGGAGGGTATCAACACTTCTTTCTTGATTTGCAACTCAATGGACTTGTTTAGATTTTAGAAAATAAAATTTGTTGATAGAAATTTGTTATATGTGGAAAGAGCTTAGCCACATCAAATTTCATTTTTGTTGATTACCATCTTGTAGTAGCATGGATCCTCTTGAGACCAATAGATGGTACCTATAGTTCTATCTTGTTGTACTAGTGATCAGACTTGTAAAGATTTTAGAAGAAAGTATTTGGTTGATAGGGATTATTTTGTAAAGAATGAGCTTAGTTATACCAAATTGTTGATTAGTTGAACATTTTCTTCTTGTGGGACCTTCTGAGGTTAAATTCTTCCATCTTTATTAGATGATTGTTTGATTAATCACTCTTCTCTTGTTGCTTGGGACCTCTTCATACCAAGAGGATGATTGAGCACGTATCATCTTGATGTGCTACTTATTAGACTTCATTAGATTTTAAGAGAAAAAAAATTGGTCAATAATTAGGATTCATTTGAAATTGACTAAATTTATTCCATAGAGACTATGATCATTTGCCTCTTGTTGCTCGATACCTCTTGGTGTCCAGAAGAAATTCAATTATAGAATCTTTTTTTTATTCAAATTTTTTTACCTCTTCTTTCTATAGCCAAGGGGCTCTTTTGGGTGCCAAAGGGACCTAAGAACAAGAGAGAAGTGATCATAAAAATAAAAATCTCAATGGAACAATCTTTGTCAATTTCAAATAAATCCTAATTAATAACCAATTTATTTTCTTAAAATTTAGCAAAGTTCAATAAGTAGCACATCAAGGTTGTTTAAGGGTATACAATAAAAGGTTCACAATAATTGGTCCTTGGTAAAATTTACCCAAAATTTTAGATGGAATCTCTAAAAAATTATATACTCACAGGCTCACAAGCTCACACTTACATATTCACAAAATAGCAACCCTAATTGGACTTTAGGATTAAGGATTTATTCTTTGGAGAACCTAGCATTCAAAAGATGAATGATGAACACTTTGATAATGAAAGTTTTGAAGAGAGATGGTGCTAATTAAAAAGTTAAATGCAGACGTTATATGTTAGATGTATTGAATATAAATGGTCTAGATGTCCCTTAAGCAATGATAAATCCTACAATTGTCAGTCCCTATTGACTAGTTTGACTTGACACCATTTTGTTGTCTTTCAAGAGTATTTTTGAATAATCATTTTTTTCAATTTTATTTATACATTTATTAATTAGAAAATGAATTACCCTTGAGTAAGTGCATTTCAAATAGAAATTGATATTTCTTCATTGTTTTAATATAGAGATGAGAATAAAGTGTAATATATTATAGAAGTATTAAAAATGAACTATTAGGGAAAAGTAATAATATATTATATGTTTTCTAATTAATCCCTTAAGAACCAATCAAAGTTTTTTGGGCAATTTAGCAATTTTGATAAGCTCACTAAGAATTAAAAAAAAATTTGCTTTGAAATTTTCATACAACATGTGGTCAAGGAATAGCTTTAAGGTGCAACAATTTTTATAACTTTTTACTATATGGTTAAGCAATTATCATATGATATGTACTTTTTATTGCTTCCTAGGCACCTTGGCATCTTAAAAAAATCACTTTTTTAAGAAATAAAAATTTGAATTGGGTTTCTTGGAATTTATATATATGTGGAAAGATTTGAATCATCCCCTATGATTGGCATATTTAACACCAAATAAATCATTTCTATCTATGATGCATAGAAGCCACAAAAATCGCCATAAGGACACCTGAATTTTGTGCTAGAATCATGAAGTTAATAAAGAATGATTTACATAGGTCCAAAAGGCGATTTAGAGTAAAATTGTTGAATGTAATTATTTGTTGATGTTACATCAATTTCACTACAATCATAGAAAGTAATTCTAAAGATAATTGCCAAAATTTTAGTGAAATTATTTTTCCAAAATAAAAATTCTATAGTGAAAAAAAGAATATTTATCAAAGTATTTTATTTTAAGCATCTACCAAACCTTATTTTTCAAAGGAAATTTTTTTGGTAGAGAGGTGCCAATTGTGCCCTACACTTAATATAGCAGTGTAATTTCAATATATCATTTTGAGTACCACAAGGGAAGGTCTCCTTTGGCAAAGATGTGCAAAAATTGAATTTCCGAAGTCAAATTCTCAAGGCTCCATGTCACCTTACAACCATCACAACATGACATGTGGCACTTTCTTACACACACTAAAAAAAAGATGTAATTTATGCCGAATGTGACCTTCATGTACTAGAGTATTACTCTCAATATTGACCTTGGATTCTCATATTTTTTGATGAGGTACTTACCCTTTCCCAATCGATATCTACTAATGAGCCTGGCCAGATTGTGTGGAGAACTGGAGATTGTTGATTCAGAATTCGATGGTCACACCTTGACCGTAAGTTAGGTCAGACTGGTTGGTGTGAAAAAAAAAAAAAGAAGGCTGCAATCCGTCTGACAAAAAAACAAGAAAAAAAAAAGGTTAAATTAGTAAGTAATTTCTTTTTTTTTAATTGTGACTGCTACTGCTAAGCTTGTGTGTCCGTCAAGGTTAAGTTAAACTGGTGGTTTTGTTGGCAAGATAAGATATCTCTGTCTGCCTGCGACTGATTTTCCAAGGCCAGGTACTTAGTGCGCTTCCGCTTCCAAGTGAGGTTCAGTTTTGCAGTTGCAGGTCTCCTCTCATGAAGATTGAAGTGATTATCAGCAAAGTGGACGGAGCTTTAGTTCACAGAAAGCAGAGCTGTGTAAGTTTCACCTGATAATTCAGGAAGTACTGGACTGATAAGAGGCGCCTAGCTGACAATAAACCACCAGATGGGCCTTGTACGATTTTCAAATGATGTCACACAGTAATAGCCCATCAAAGTCATCCTTCGCTACTATCACAAAGTCACAATTTTGCCCATCACATGAATGGTCACGTTTTCGTCCATTCTTTTCTTTTCATCCATATTTTGAAGTCGAGAGAAGGAGTAGGTTGTATTAACTCCTAAAGGTCCAAACTGCATTTTTTTGGCAACATAGCAATTTTAGGCAGCTCACTACAAATGCAATTTTTAGTTTTTTTTTCCTGAAACTTTCACACAACATGCGTCCAAGGAGTAGCTTTAAGGCCCAACAATTTTCATAACTTTTGACTACATGATTCAAAAGTCATTGCATGGTATGTAATTTTCATTACTTGGCGGTTCGCCCAAAAAATTCTTAAAAAATCATTTTTTTCAAAAATAAAAATTTGAAATTGATTTTCTAGATTTATATATATGTGAAAAGCTTTGAATCATTCCATTTTGATTTACAAGATGAGGTGTTCTAGTTTGCAGGCAGTCATGGGTTCCCTACTCAAAAAGAAACTTTGGAGTCCTTTATTTAACTCAATTTTTATTATTTTTCAAAAAAAATAAAAAGATATAATGTAGATTTTTTATTACTACATTACCACAGTTGGGATTGGAATTTTTCAATTCCATAATTAAATTCTTAATAATTTATTGTTTTGAATCACTTTGTACTTCTTTCTATATACTATTTTTTCCTATATGCTGTGCAATTACAAATGATCTAAAATTTCTTAAACATGTAGACAACTTGCCTTAAAGAATGAACCCAAAGAGTAACCATCATTTTTTTTTTAAATCATGAAAATGTGACCTTGTGAAGTGCAACTGCCCATATTTTCTTAGGATCAAAAAAATGGTTTTTGTCACTTCAAATGTTAATATCTTGCAATCTACATAGTGGAAAATTCTAAAAAAATTTCCACATCTTTTCAAAATAGTTTACTACAAGATCCTACAGTTATATGTGTCCCAAAATTTTTTCATTTAAAATTTGATCCTTGTTTTAGAAATGGCAATTTTAGAGTGTTTTTGGTGAAAACGTAGTCTCCGACCCTTAGGAGTCAACATTTTGTTGTAGCAAGTTTTGCTACAAGGTGTAATCGTGATATATAAAATGATGGGGAGTCCTATGCCAACTTAGTGTGAGCAAGGGGGATCTTGGAAAATGACTCCCCTAGCATTGCAAGAGATGAGGTGAAGGAAATGCGAAGTCCCAAGTGGATAGAGTGTTGTAGTGCTTTGATCAAGACAAATTGGATGGCATGCCACACATTCTTAGAAAGCTAGTCAAAGCACGCATCTATGGATTCAAGGAATACAAGAATTTGAGTTGTGAATAAAAAGTTAAAAATTCTCAAAGTGTCTTGGGTGCAATCTGAGGTGTTACTAGAATGCTAAGGCTCATGAAGAGCTTATCCTATGAGCTTAAAAGTTATGGGCAATCAGAGAGGGTAGAGTCCCAAAAAAGTACACCTCCTAGGAAACTCGAATATCTAGAGAGTTGTAATTTCTACAATGCTTGTTGCATTTGGAAAAGTGAATAGTCCATGATTATTTATGGAAAGAATAGATCACAAAAATGGGATTGTATTTTGGATTTGAAGTCTGGAGATAAAATTTAAATTCTAATAGGAAGATTAGAAGTCAGAGGTCTTTGGGGTTTGATTCTAAGACTATGGCATGGAATCAACTGGTCTTCCAACACTATTCTAAAAAGTAGTAAAATAAATTGCAATCAAAATCAGTTGAGGTTCATTTATCTATAGTCACATACGTACTAGCTACCGACAACCATAGTCAACTTCTGTATTGATTTTTTATTGCAATTTTTAGAATTTTGGGGCATATAATGTGTCGTTAGAAAACTCTTGAATATACCTTTTAAAAGATATATTGCATGCCTCCAAATTTCAAAAATTATAGTTGGAAATAAAAAAGAAGTTGACTATAGTTGTTCACATCATGTACAAGACTATGCATGAATGAACTACAACCAATTTTGTCTACAGTTCTTTTTTACCGCTTTTTGTTATAGTTCAACATGTAGCATGTCTTGGAAGTCTCAAAGAACCCTAGGAGGTCTGTGTGCTTAATCCCACAAACAATATTATGACGAAGGATGGTTTCTCTCTTTACTCTAGAGTGGCTCTCTAGTGAGCCATAGTAGCTAAGGTAGAACAACCTATTACCATACTGATTTGCAATCTGACTATCTTGGGGACAATTTCACAAGGTACATATTTTTCAGAGTTGTGTGCTTGTTTTACAAATCGAACCCAAGTGGAATTATAATTTTCCTATCAAAATCGTAATTTCTGTGAATTTTTAAAGTAGGCTGCCCTGAAATTACAAAACTATGCATAGAGTGGGGTCAAAAATGTCTCGTGAACAACCCATTACCATCTTAACATATATCTATTGGCACTCAAGGTCCCACCAATGAAGGATTGATACATTACCCATTTGGGCATTAATGCACTGAAATTGTTAGGAAAGTGAATAGATATGGAATTTGTAGTCAATAGAATTGGGGCCAAAGCATAGGCAACAGAATTGGGAAAATGACGGAATTGGATTGTTCTACCTTACATGCGGTAAGGTTGATGTTAGAGTGTGACTGCCACTTTTGTGCTACTATGGAGTGCTTGTGAAATCTTTGATATTGGATGGTGTCCCATTCCACAATAGGCCATGGTGTGAGTTCCAATTAGTAAGTTTCAAGGTGCATCTTGAGATGAGTCTCAAAATGAATCTCAAAACTTGTGCAATTGTATGCATAATCATTTCTTACATAAATTGCAAGAACATATGATATAAAGCCAGATAAGAAACTATGTATAGATATTCAATTTATTCAAGTTCATTGGGTAGTTGCAAGAAACACTTGCTATTTTTTGACCCAAACAACCTCAATACTGCAATATTGTGACTTTTGGAATAAAATTTTTAAAAATGAAATAAAATATGAATAATTTATAAAGCATTCCAAATAGTGTATATGTAAAAATTCAGGCCTAGAAATTTTTTTTTCTAAAAGGTATGGACAACAAAAGAGACTTAAAAAAATGCAAGAAAATAGATACTTTTGAATTTAATTTTTAGAAAATAGTAAAAAAACTCAAATAATTCAAATAATAATTTTTTTAACTTGAAGATGCTCCTTTTCAACCATTTTGCATCTTTGGCAAATAAAAATTGTGTTCTCTATACATATACCTAGATAGTGCACTTTAAGCACATGTAGAAGGGGGACAATGTGCTATTTTTAGAAAATCTCTTGTAGGTTTGTGTAACTTTAGTAGAACTCCTTGTATCCCAATTTTGACTTTCATATTTGTATTTTTGGGTTGGAAATAGTGCTAAAACCCTCTACAATGGCTAAAGTAGACATCCAATTGGGGGCAATTTTAACCCCTAAATACCAAAACTGCATTTTTTGGCAACATATAAATTTTGGGCAACACATTACAAGTGGAGTTTTTATTTATTTTCTTTGAAATTTTAACACAACATGTGCCCAAGAAGTAACTTTAAGGCTCAATAGTTTTCATAACTTTTGACTACACAATTAAAAAGTTATTGTATGATATGTACTTTTCATTGCTTGACGGGCAACCTGGGCAACAACAAAAAACTTCTTCAAAAATCATTTTTTTAAGAAATTGAAATTTGAAATTGGTTCTCTAAATTTATATGTCCTTGGAAAGCTTTGAATCATTCCATTCAATTAGTCAAAAGTTATGAGGAGTTTTAGTTTGTGGTAGATTGCAAGTCGTTATTGAATCTCTACTCTATGACAAACTTTGAAGTCCTTTATTAAACTCAATTTTCAATATTTTTGAAAAAAATATAAACGCTAATTGTAGATTTTTTATTACAACATTAAAACCATTGGGATTGGCATTTTTCAATTCTATAAATAAATTGTTAACGATTTAGTATTTTGAATCATTCTCTACACCTTTCTATTTACTATTTTTTTCCTATATGTTGTATGATTCCAAATGATCTGAAATTTTTCAAGAATGTAGCCAACTTGACTTGAAAAATGTATCCAAAGAATTGAAACCATTTTGGACATTTTTCATACAATTGTGACCTTTTGAAGTACAACTGCCCAGATTTTTGCATGGCCAAAGAAAGGAAATTAGTTGCTTCAAACACTAATATCTTGCAATCTACACAGTGGAAATTTCTGAAATTTTTTCCACATGCTTTCAACAAGCTTACTACAAGATCCAATGGTTACATGTGTTCAAAAATGTTTTTTTTTCTAAAATTTGGTACATGTACTAGAAATGGTAGTTTGGAAGCAATTTTAGTAAAAACATAGTCAAAATGATTTAGGGATTATAATAGTAAATAAATTTCAAAATATTAGAAAGAATTATTTAATGTCTTAAACAAATACATGTAACTTTCCTTCAAATTTCATAGGAAATGGACATATGGTGCAAAAATTATGAGCCCAAAACCACATGTCTAAGACCAAGAGGACAAGAAATAGGATAAGTGTTTTTTGCAACAACCCAACTATAAAATATTTAGTAACTGGTTTAGTAACTTTTTCTCTTCAACACAAGAACAATCCCTCTTGGCATACTCTCATAAAATACCATGCAATCTTCTTTACTACAATTATGATACACAAAATACACACTCTCCCACAATTCCTAGATTCCTTTCAAAAGTGTTGTAAATTTGTCCAAGTAATGTTTGAAAAGTGTATAAAACAATGTCATACATTCTCAAATCATCACTAATACACCGTTGTGCTTTACAATCTAATAGACATATGATGGTCTAAAACATTTTCCATCTCTAATCCAATACTATAACCTACCATCTGAATAAAATTTATTTAGATTTGTCTCATTGGTAAAAAAAACATGTGTTTTAAATCATCAATAATCCAATTTGCATACCTTTGAGCAAACTTCAAGTATACAAAACATGTTTACAACTCAAACATGGCTTCTTTTGATGCACTTGGGCACCCAATCCAACTTCTCTCAAAACATACCTCACAATGATATCAAACAATAATTTACTTCTTTTAGAATGAAATTGTTTTGTTCTCTAAGATGCAAATTCAAAGTTCACATTAATAACAAGAGTGACGTAACTCCTCATTTGCAAGAAGGTTTAGACTCCTTCCTCTTTGTCTCTCAATTTTGCCCTCTACATATTTCCCAAGATTGGCTTCAAAAGATTGGCTCATCCCTAGAGAAATGGCAACTTTTTAATGTAGAAACATTTCTTTGAAGCTACACCAAAGCTTGGTGTTTTTGCTGTCAAGACAATGGAGGCATGCAACTACATATTATTCTAAAAATTACACCTTTCATACATTGCAACCTAATTAACACAATGCAAAAGAAATCTCATAGGGACCCAAACTACACAACGCACATAGAGGTGCCAAAGCTAGAAGACTAGCGGCCGTAAAGGGAATGGAAAAATGCGAGTACAATAGCCCTAACTACTTCAAAGCTTTTAATTTTAGAAACCTGAATTCTTTTTCACTTTCTGATTTCACATTGATGTAATTGCTTTCTTGAATTCATGCTCTAATGGAAGTGGGTGCCGAAGTTGGGTATGTTCAAAATATTCTCAATTTTGTCCAAGATGACCCTAAACTACCGGGTGATGTTAGTGAGGTACCCAAACCGTGGTTGCAGGTTTGATACCTGGTGTGAAAGCAGCCTCTCTTCCTGATGGAAAACCCATGCAGTGTGTTTCCTGAACACCCTTGTTTCAAAAAATGAAAAATGAAAAAAAAACAAAAAAAAAACACGTTCTCATCTTTTTTTTTCCTACCTATTGCAGAGACAGCTGCTTTTTTTTTGGTACTTTTCCTATGCTCAGACCCACTCCATTAGCATGAAACTATGTCAAGTACATTTTAGCCGGTGGCTTGTTTGCAGGGTCAGTTCTGGAGATGGGCAGATTGGCTTTAAAATTTGAGATAGCCTTCAATCTGCTCTGGAACGGATCCGTCCGTCATGGTGCAGTGCAGTGCACAGACCTATGGACACAGAAAGAATCCAAGCCAGTTTTACCAATTTACCAAGTTGTCATAATGCGGTGGGTCCGTCACCATTTTCTACTTTGACCCAGCTTGGTCCACCTCCAGTCAATCTGGGTTTTTTTCTCCAAGTCCAGGGTGACCAAACCAGTAGTGTTTTTTAATTCATTTATTTGGCAGTGCAGAAAGCAAGTAAGTTATCACTAGCCAGAGCGATGGAAGTTATTTACATCTCTGTCATGTCTAGTCTGCCCCGTGCCGTTGCCACAGTCAAAACAAAAGAAAAAAAATACTTTTCTCATTTTTTTAATTCATAGAAACTTCTAAATTCAATAACTTTCACGCCCTATGTTGGAACATCATGAAACCAAGCCTGTGCACCTGTCCTTGCCGAGGGCTTTGTGACAATACCAAGAACGTGACCAGGGGACGCATGGTTTAGGAAATGTCAATGTAACAAACAAACAAAACAAACAAACAGCCTAACTTAATAGTAAGATGGTTGAAACATCCAACATACATGCCCATTAGGAAAATCTAGACCCTTGGGAGGATGTTATGGTTTTGTTTCTTGGCACCCCACATAGCAATTACAGAAAAATAAATATAAAAAATAATTGAAATATTTTTTTGGAATTTTTTTGGAATTTTTTTTTAAATTGAAAAATTGAAACTTGATGTGGTGTTAATGTGGCACAAATAGTGCCACATTGGATGCTTTCATTAAAAAATAAAAAATAAAAAATAATTTTTAATTCTTCTTTAATTGCACCAAGGGTGTTCAAAACTCACAGACCGCTCAAAGGCTGAAATTTTTTGTAATGTTTAAGTTGGGCAATTTGGTTTGGTTGATACGATGAGATTTCTGGCATCGGGGAGGTCCCCAGTTGCATTCTTCACATTGTCGGAAATCTCTTTGTGCATAGGTGAGTGCGGGCTTTGTTTTTTTGTGTTTCAACCTATTGTGTGAAAATTATGGATATGTGAGTTATTTTTAATGAAAAAATTTTAGAAAATTACTTTAAATTTTATTTTGAATGTGGTAATGACACTTTTTTGCTAGTATAGATGACATTTCATCTATTTAATGAAAGCATCAAATCAAAGTCCACAAAATTATAGTGGCTAGAGAAAAACTATATTTTTCTAATAAAGTGTAGACACAATTCTTTTATTTATTTATTCATAAATATTGCGAATTAACCTTGAAGGATAAGAAGTCCATTTGGAGCTTCTTTATTTATTTGGGTAGACCATAGTCAAGTCAAAAATGATAATTTTTGAAAGAGAAACTAAGCAAATGTGTGGCACCAACTTCAACTATTGTAAGTTATTTATTTTAAAAATCATTTGACTTTGCAAATGCATAGTTCATCTTCTCAAAAAAATTCTAGTATGGTGTATTTGTCACATGACTTGTACAAATTGATGATTTGCTTTGAAATTAAGATGATAATTCCGGGGGGGGGGGAGGGCAAAGAATTTTTTTTTTAATGGCAAGCTTGCATATGCTTAAATAGAAAGGCCAAATTGTGTGTGTGTGTGTGTTTGTGTGTGTGTGTGTTTGTGTGTGTGTGTGTTTGTGTGTGTGTGTGTGTGTGTATTCTATGAATATCGCTTGTATTGTAGACAATCTTTGCGGGCATCTATTTAAAAACGTTAAATTATAGGATCAAGAAATTGGCATTGCAATAGTATGTCAAAAATTCTTGAAAGCCCTTGATACACCTTTTAGTCCTATAGAAGTTAAAAGTTTAAGCATTTAAGATCCTTCACCCAAGTCTTGTTGTAGTGAAAAAAATAGCCCTAAAATTCACACTTGAGGTACAATTGGGGATATCTTTAATTAATGAGAAATACACTACAATTTTGAATAATTATAGAAATAAAGGCAATGGCAAGAAATAAGCCTAATGAGCCTAAAGGTTTTGAAGGGCTCAAATAATTAAAAAAATAGAAGATATATTCGTTATCACGGTTTAAAATTCTAGAAAATGATTTCTTAGCGTCAATCAAATATAACATGGGGCAAGAAATTGGATGACCTTGAAATTAATGTCCAACATTTTTATTTTTAAGAAAACAAGAATATTACTAAATGTGCTTAATTAGATTGATACAAAAATCATTATTGTTTTTATTATGAGATTATTATACTACTAGGAATATTGTTAGTTTTTAAAGCACTTTGCAAAAACCATGAATTGTTGATTTTTTATAAATGTGCTTTTTGAACATGTATGTATGTATGTGTATATACATGTTTATTCAATGAAGTACGTGAAGCAAATTTGGTATTTTGAATAATTGTTTTAACACTTCAAATTTATTTGCATTTTGATCTCAATAAAACAAAAAATAGTCATTCTTTGGTCATAGTTTTTCAGTGAAATAAATTGCATAAAATTTAAGGTTTCTTACCATAATATTCTAATCTTGATTTTACATGAAATATGTACCAAAATTTCAGATTCAAATTATTTACCATTTGTGAGATCTAAATTTTCAAAAATAAATAAATGACCTCTTCACTACATGTCAATGGATGTATTTTAATTTTAAAATTAAATGAAGTTTAAATTGATGTAAACTTTTGCGTCTTTTAGAGTGCAGCACATACTTGCATTAAAAACTAACACACTTAAAATTGAAATTGAAATTTATTTTTGTGAGACTTGAACGACCATACAATTCCCTAATTACATTGCTAAGAGCAATACATTGAGAAAAATCAATGAACACCAAAATTTCAAAACTATATTATTTAACAATCCAAACAAAAAATAGCTATATTATAATAATGTGGAGTATATGGCTTGCTTTTTTTTATTAAAATGGAAAAGGTCACAATTATACATCTTATAAGATAAATTTTTATTTCAAAGTAAGACTTAGAATTATCTATTCAAGATTATGTATATTAAGTAATTGATTATGGAAATTCTTAATGAAAATTTTCAAACTTACAAAAGTGTACTAGAAGCTTGCTATCATGTTCTAGACTACCGGTAAGTCAAAAGACAAAACCTAAAATAAATTCAAATTAGAATTGTAGGTCGATAGAAAATTGTGGATGAAGTTTTAGAGTGCCAACTAGAATCCAAACTTCATCCATCCGTAACTCTCTTTAAGAAAGTTCAATCTTTAAGTGTCTTACCATTTTAGAAAGGTAATTTTAGGATTTGAAAATTTAAAAACAATAAAATCTAAGTATAATAAATAAGATTGAAAATTCAAAGTAGTGAATAGGATAATTGCTTGAATATGGTACTATATGTGTTTTATCTCCACCCTTGAGATAGAACAAACATAACAAATTCTTGACATTTTTATTGTTGAACTCCTAAATGGATGTCTAAACACCATGTAATTGTGCCTTCCAAACAATGGACAAAACTTGTGTTTCTAATTCCTAAATGGCCTAAGTGTAAACCCTAAAACAATGCAATCCAAGTTAGAAGTCTTGATCGGTTTTGACCAATGTGGGC
Source organism: Pseudoscleropodium purum (assembly GCA_963969395.1). Lineage (NCBI taxonomy): Eukaryota > Viridiplantae > Streptophyta > Bryopsida > Hypnales > Brachytheciaceae > Pseudoscleropodium > Pseudoscleropodium purum. The sequence continues at coordinate 26,236,368 of OZ017795.1, forward strand.
CAAAACTTTGTACCTTCCAAAAAATCAACCAAATCTAGATTTTAACTAGCCAAAATTGTAGGTTATTTCATGTTGTTTCCAAAATGGTAAAATTCTACCTAATTTGAATTCCCTATGAAAAGTTTTTCACCATTGAAGTATTAGTTCAAAATTGTCTTTGATAGTGACAAGTTGCAATGGCAAGCAAGAATGGAGGTCTCTTGACACTATAAACTAAAACTCGCCTACCACCCCAGTTTCCCATTAGTTTCCCCTTCCTCTCTCAAAAAATTTGTGAGCCGTTGATTTTTTTGAAAAAAAATGCTTACCCTCAAAATTGACGTTGATTTCTCAAAAAATCACAAGATGTTGATCTTGTGAAATTTAATTTGAGCCGTTCAAATATAAAATACAAATATTGAATACAAATACAATACGGGTATGGGTATTGGATATGAGTACTAAATACAGGTACTGAATACGGATATTGAATACAGGTACTGAATATGGGTACAATATTAGATACGGGATCAATTGTCCCATATTGTTTGTCAAGAACTTTGATTTTGAAGATTACAAGAGGGGGTGGGGGCAAAAGGGGTTGAGATAAAAAAATTTAAATCAAATTCTAAATGATAGGTGGGGGTGGTAAAATAAAAATTAGGGGGGGAGTGCATAGTGACACAAAGTGTCACTATACACCTTGAGTGCCTTCATAGACACAATTCACTCTCCCTTGTGTCAAGAGAATGGAGGTCTCTTGACACAATGCAAACAACATAATTAACACTCTCCAAACGTAAAAAGGGTCTCACATTCATTCATCATAACTTGACACAATCTTCAATTATGACCTCAATATCTTATGCTTGAAAGAAGATGATTGCACCTATCAAATGCCATTAGTATTTGGAGGATGATGTTGTAATGTAGGCCATTTATTATTTTAAATAGATATTTATCTTTGTCTAAATTCAAGTATACTAATAGGTATTGTTTAGATGGTGTTAGTGTTATCCATGTTCTAATTAGTTAATATGATGTAAATTGGTGATTAGTTGGATGAATGAATGGTAAGTGAGAAGTTAAAGTTAAACCATGTAGATAATATTTGGTGAGTCATTACAAAATTTTTGAACCTTGCAAAGGGCTATTAAGAATTCCTTTTTCAAAGCCCCGTAGAGCAATTATAGGGGGAAAAAAATGAAAAAAATCAATTAATTAATAATAAAGAAATAAAATAAAAAGTTTCATGTGGCGTTGACGTGGCACAAGAACCCTGGAATTCCACTCTAATTGCACCAAAGGGATCGAAACTCGCAATTTTGTAATGAAAGAAGGTGAAGATGGCATTTTGTACGATGATTGTAGGTGACTTCTGCTATTTATAGAGGTAGTTGTTGGCATTAGGTATTCCAACTATTGTGTACTATTGGTGTTTTATTTGAATGAAGATTTTGAGGGTTTGTTTTGACCATAGTACACTATTAGTTCAAAAAAATTAGAAGCATTTTCTTTTATGAATCGATGGTTATGAAGCATTGAAATAGAAAATAGTTGTGAAGTAGGAGCAATAATTTATTAGTCAATAGTAGAGCAATGTCCTCTAAAATTACATTGTATCTTCAATCAAGATGAAAATCGATATGTGAATATTTGAGCATTTGATTTATATTATGGTGAAGTTTTACATCATTTGAAATAATTTTCAATCTTTTATACTAAATCAAATCTAGGTATGGCAATTTCAAGGTTATTGTGGAAAAAGTTAGAAATAAGTAGGAGGAACATGTCCACCAAAATTGGAGAATATTTTAGATTTGGTTTAAAATTGATATATAAATATTTGAATAATTGGTCTAAATATTGGAGAGGTTTCAAGGCATTTGGACTGAATGTCCATCTTTCATGCTAGATCAAAATTAGCTATAGTAGTTTCTAGTTTATCATGAGAATTATAGGATAGGGATTTTGGAATAGGTTTAGGATTATTTAGGATATTTAAAGGTATTTAGAGATTATATGGAAAGCATTTCTACAACAAATTTTCCATGTTATTCTACACCTTTTTGCAAATCTTTGTGACAATGGACCATGCCATTCTACTTTAATTGACATCATGCTAGGTTCAAAGTAGACTACATTTACTTAACAAACCCAAGCCTCATAGGTTTGCCATTTTTGCTCACAAATTTTGCCTCTTGGGTATCAACAATGGAAACAAATGAAGAGGCTCCATTTTGTGTGGTGTATAATTTCTTATATCACTACTTCCATTTGCATATATAGAGTGTACTTTGCCTTTTCACAACCCACTTACTTGCCACAATAATAGAACAAGTTTATCATTGTACAACAAGAAAAAGTAGGTTCAATTTGCTACCTTATTTCAAGTTTTGCAAAGTAGTCATCTAGTGCTGGAATATGAATTGCATCAAAGTTTGTACAAGATCTTAGTTGCCTTTGGCTTATTTAATATTCATATGAGCAATAACAACAACTGCATAATGGCCTCTTACACGTACAAGGTTGTTGTTCAAGAAATCAAATTTTTTGTTAGAAAGGCTCAATTGGTAGCAACTATTGTAGACAAGGCCACCATTACTAACATTTGTTTTTATAACTTGTCTACCCATTGCTATATAGTCCAAGATTGGATGAGGGTCCACTCGCTATTAGCTTTGCAAGAAGTTGAATGCGCCTCTAATGTAGATAATCATAGAGGTTGTCTCTACTAGTAGCAGGTTGGATCCAAAGATGTTGGCCAAGAAGCTCATCATTATTTATTGTTATGGTGCTTCCACACCCCAACACATGAAGACTAGTGTTACCCATAGAAGTAAAGGTACAATACACTCCTTTCTCTCACGATGTATATTGCATTGCATATAGATGCAATTTAGCCTTCAAAGCTCTTTAGAATTAAATTTTTTTAAGTTTATTACTATGGTGCTTACTATCTTGCATGCATAGTTACTCTCACAAATTTCTAAACCACTAATAGAGTTCAAGTCATTAATGGAGTTTATAGAAAAAAAAAGGTGTTCAAAAATATCAAAAAATAGAAATTCAATGGGTCTCATTGATTGAGCCTTTTTGGCGTCTCTTCTTAGAGTATTACACATTGATCTATACCGTAACATAGATTTGGAGGAAAAAAATATAAGGTAAAAGTATGCACATAACTTTCTCTTTATCTTTTTTTTCAGTTTCTTTTGAACTTGTTTTGAAAATCTTGTATACTTTATTAGTATTTTCAGCCTTGTTTTTTTTTTTGATGTACTCCTACACTATGCTTGGCATGTGTACCTTGTTGCCTCTCTTTGATGTGGTAGACAAATTGGTGAACTTTGTACAAAAACTTGACGTTTTCATTTGCAATTTCATTGTAGCAGTCAAAATTTGTCAAGCAACCTTATATACCAAGTATGAAGATCTAGTTGTATGCTACTTCACAAATCAGTTTTGGTCTTTTAACAACCTCTTGGACTAAAGTCACAAGCAAAATCATGTCAAATAAATCACAAACTTGAACAATGGCTCTACTATATTGCCTTTTGCTTGTCATGGTGATACGATCGATATTAAACACAAGCTCTCCGCAATAGATAAGAATGTGTGGTCTAGTCTCTTTAATTGAGTCAAGTGTAAATGTACCAATGAGATTTCATTTATACTCTTAAATTCATGTTGCTTTGCATTTGGGGCTTTTTTTGTTGTATGAATGGTGGGGTTGTACTCAAATTGCAATTGCTTTTTGGTTGTAGGGGTTTCTAGACAACTGCTTTCCAACTCACATTGTTATGAGTACTTTAGAGATCATATATCCACAATATTAGTATTAAGGCAACACTATTGAGTACTTTGCTAAGCACTTGTGCACTTTGATAGATTGATGCCTATAGAAATGGGAAGATAGTTGGTAAAGGTAGGGACAAGTTGCTATTGCTTGCCTTGATCAAATGTGACCTCTTGATGTTTTTGTGTGTCTTGTTTAGAATATGCATGGGATTAAATGCTTGGGCTACAATATTGCCACAATAAGACCTAAATCCCCTCATTACGGTGTGACTGTTTCTAAATGGATATAATAGCCTCTCTCAAAACTTTTTTGAGTTCATTAAGCTTGCAAAGGTCATTGTGATTCATGTTATTAGATACATGGAGGATGAGAAGACATTCTCATCCTTGGCTTCATTGAAATCCAAGCTTAGAGCAAGCCTTGTTGAGAATCTGGAAGTGACCATGGAAATGTATTCTCAAAAGATATTCACTCTTGAGAGTTTTCCACATCAAAAAGGTCATTGAAGTATAAAAAAAAGGTCATTGAAGAGTATTTCACAATAAGTGATAGAGGGTGGTATTTGGCCCATGCTTAGTTAGTTGCCTAAAACTACAATGAATCCTAGTATGGTTCATAAAAAATGCAAGTTAGAATCCTTAGTTTGGTTCAATTGTCAATGTAGTAGCTTAATTGTAGGTAGGTTGTGAGATTTGATTTACTAGATTAAGTGGACAAGGAATGAACAAGGGCTTACTTTTGTAGCCTTTTAGTTTGTGTTATTCATGTCAATTACTTCAACTTCCAATGAAACTTGATCTTAGAGTCTCACTTGTTCTTGGAGGCTTGTAGTAACTATTTGTAGTTGTTCTTCACATAGAATCTTGCAATGAGTTTATTGATTCATATTTCTTTTTTGCTTGTATATGAAAACATAATGGCTTGTATTTGTTTACCCAATCATTGTTGCATTGGAAGTTTTGATCTCATCACTTGTAGTATGTGCATTGAATTGTGTGTGCATATTAGAACTTTATGTACAACCTTTTTTATCTAGGTATTCAATAGTGTTTGTTTTGTATGCATGTTTTTGTTTGTTTGTTTGTTAGAATGAGCATTTTCTAGTTGTGCACTTATTACAACTTCTTTTTGCCATGCAATCTTCTTTTTAACTCCTAAACTCACCGAGATTGTTGATTAATTTATAATGCATATTTGTGGTGAGCCATGTTTGCACTAATTTGATCTAAAAAGTTGCTATTTTTGCACTAACTTGAGCTATATCACCATTAATACAACTATACAAAATTAGAGTTTGCCAAAACTTTCCTTATTCAAAGTAGTAACTTAGTCCCACCCAGGGTTGACAGGACGGTTGGACGCGGACGCTGTGTCCGCAGCGTCCGCTAACATTCGCGGAATCGCGGACGCCGTCCGCCCCGCTCGCCTATCCACCCCGTGACCTCGTCCACCCAGCCCTGTCCGCCCCTGTCCGCCCCGTCCGTCCGCCTTCTGACGGCGGGAGGGACGCTGCGTCTGCTGGCGTCCGGACGTTCGGGTTACGGACGCTATTTTGGGGTGGACGTAGAGATTCGTCAACCCTGATCCCACCAGTAAAAGGAACCCACTAAAACTACCATATTACCACTTGCAATCTCAACTCTATGACTAGTTTGCCTTTTAAGCGTTTCCTAAAAGTGAATTTAAAAGCCATAGTGATACTAATCAATGGGGGTACCTTTATAAAGGTTAAATTTTAATGTTTACATGTACACTTCAATCCTCTTTTTAGGGAGGCACCATGAAACCAGATTATACCATTTCAAAATAAATCTCTTCTTTTCGTCAAATACAAGTAATCTTTTTTCGCCATGAGTTACCCATTTCTATTTTAAATGTGGATGAAGTTTCTAAATTTGGATGAAAAATGAATGAATATAATTGAAAAATGTTTTGAGGTTCAAAAGATGGATGATGTAACAATGCTTTACCAAATTTTAAACGATCTTCATCCTAGCACTTTTTAAAATTTTAAATAGAAACATTTTTACTTGCAATGAAATTCCGTTGCATTTGTGTAAATAAAAAAACCAAAAAATCTGGTACGTCTAGGTTTGACTCTGCTGCCTCAGCCGTGGGGTAAAAACCACTCCAGCTTGAGATCAGCCAGTTGTACCTCCGTCTTTCTCTGCAATGCAATCTTCTTTCCAAATTCTCTTCAGGTCCGTCCTTACTCAAATGGTTTGAATGCATCGGACATGCACGTGGCACAACCCTGCTTCAATGATTTCATCTGTCTTTTCTACGTTTTCTTTCTCTTCACGGCATTGGGAGGAAAGGTGAAATGAACTGCCTGGGACGGAACTGCAGAGATTTGACTGCCTGCACAATCTGGCCAAATTTTTACCGGCGATTTTACCATACACACATGAAGGTCTGATTCAGCACTCAAGTGCCAAAATTGAATTGAATTTCCACGTCAGATTTGCAGGGGTCCACGTCACCTCACACCATTCACGAGATGACACGTGGTACTTTTAAAATACAAAAATGGCTTAATTTATGGAGAATTTGACCTTCAAGTAGGAAACCCTAACAGAGGACCTTGTGCAATATCCTCTAAGAAGTAGTACAAACTCCTGTGACTATATTGTAGGGTGATCTTTTTCCATTCTACTTCCTATATATATGTGTTTGCAAGCTGATTAGAAGAAGAGTTCTTCAAATTTGGGAAGGTGATATTTTGAGGAATATAACGATGATTTACTTGATCAAAAACTATCAATTATAATCAATAAACTAGTGGGTTTAGTAATTTCTTGTTTGCACTAGAAGAAATCTGTGTTTTTTTGGACAAGTGCTGAAACGCGTCTACATGTTTTATGGAACGTCAAGTATGTGTACTGTGAATGTCTAGAAAAATTCGTCAAGATTGGCATGACAAAAACACGAGGAAATCTGAAAAAACATGCCATGTTTTTAGAGAAACATCACAACAAATACAATTTTAAAAAGTGCCCAAAATGTGCCATGTAGCAACCACATAAGCACTATGCAAGCAAGTAATGCCACATAGGATTTTTTTCACCTAACTGGAAGATGAGGTGGTAGTTGACATCATGTTTTTGAAATTTTCATATTGTTTCTAGTGACATCAACTTACACGTCCATAAAAATTTGAATATAATTTTTGACAACATTGATTTTAACTTGCAAACATTTTTTGAGACATCAATTTCAATGTTAGCTAAGACGTATGCCATATACAATACATTATATACCATACACAATATATTATACAACATATTGAATACACCATATACAATATATTAAACATCATACACAATATGCCATGCATTATACAAAATACACCATACATTGTACACCATATTGGCAATAATATTGAATGACTTGAATAGCCTTATTATCAATATTTTAACATGAGAAGGCAAGTTATTTATATAAGAGGGATGGTGGGAGGGAAGACATACCATATGGGACATCTAAAATGTAATTTTTTATTATAAAAATGTAATTTTATATCTAAGTATTATAATGAACACAATGATGTGTCTAGAAAACATTCAGATGTTATAGAAGACGTCTTACTTGACATCACAAAAAACATTTAAATGTCACAAAGAATGTCTCTATTGACATCACAAAAAACATCTACCTATGATAAAAGACATTTTAGCTTACCTCTACCATGACAATGTTAGAATTCTAAAATGGCATTAAAGCATGTTGATGTTGCATGCCATTCCATATGTGCAAGTCATTTGTAGTCTTTTTATCATTCCTCTTGTCCCAAGTCAAATCCAAAATGTTGATCCCAATAAAAACTATAAGCTCTAAGAATTCTCTCAATTTCCTTAAATGTATTATAAATCTTATGAAATCAAAGATCTTTTGTGATTTTCCTTGTAAGATGTATTTCACATCGTGCTGATTTTAAAAAGCCTTCAACAATAGAAAATGAAGATTTGAAGTGGACACCCTTGCACAAAATGTTGAATAGAAAAATCATAATCATTCATTATGAAAATCAAATGTTCAATGTTGAAGCTACACTTAAAGAAGACATCACTCTTAGAAATAACTAATTAAAATAGTGAGTATTTTAGGATTTCTTTTACTTTAAAGTTTGGTAAACACTAAAACATGGTGCCTTTGCATTTTAGATTTCCATGTCATAGACATAATAGAAAAAGGTGAAAATCTATTTTTACAATACTTTTACTTTACCTACATTTTAAAGATAATTTTTTTATTAATGAAATAATGAAATTGGATAGAGTTTTAATTTATAGGAGAAGAATTGCCTCGTAGAATTTCAAGATGATAACAAAATTGTTTCAAAACATGCAAAAAAAAATTTGGGCCAGAATATTGAAGATGGTTATGATATGAAAAGTGTAACGTCTTTTAATCTATTTGCAATTCAATTATTTTAAATCCCTCAATGGAAAATGAAATAAGTGCAACATACAATAGAAGTGAGTGCAAAATCATTGTTTTGTTTCTAATTTCCTTTGTTGTTTGGAAGAAGATATAAGCAATAATTACACTCAGAAAACATCCAAAAAGAACCTAAAAAAATAGCTAATTTGTACAAATAGTGTGAAAAAATTTCAATTGGTTACTAATAAGTTTTATTTTTTATAACCAAAATAATCACTACAGAATCCTTGAAGTCCTAAAATCTAAAAATAAAAATAAAAATATAGAACTTAAATTGTAAGCATTACTCCACTTAAAATCCATGAAGTCTATGGAGGTGTTTTGGAAGTAAATCTTCACAATGCACACCCTCATAGTCTTGAAGGATGTAGGAAGCCCAAAAATTAAAAAATTAAAAAGAAATTTAGAAATTAAATTGTAAGCTTTACTCCACTTTAAATCCATGAAGTCTATGGGGGTGCTTTGGAAGCAATTCTTTACAATGCACACCCTTATAGTCTTGAAGGGTGTAGAAAGCCCACAAATAAATTTAAAAAACAAAAAAATAGAACTTAAATTGTAAGCCTTTCTCCACTTAATATCCATCAAGTCTATGGGGGTGCTTTGGAAGCAATACTTCACAATGCACACGTGCATGGTCTAGAAGGGTGGAGAGGGCTAGAAAAGATAAAAATAAAAATTAATAACTTCAATTGTGAGACGTACTCCAATTATTGTCCTCCAAGTCTATGAGGGTGCTTTGAAAGCAATTCTTGGCAATACATGCCCCCGTAGACTTCAAAAGTGTAGAAAGTCTGAATAAAAGTACACAAGAACTAAAATTACTGAAATTAATTTTAAAAATTGAATTAATATTTCTACATTGCAAGAAAATATTTACTTATAGTTAGTGTACCAAAAAAAAATACATATATTTTAAACAATTAAAAATTGAATTGATAATTGTAGAGAGTAAGACATTTTTCAATTATAGTTAATATACATAAGTATATATGAGAATACTTTAAGAAAAATAAAATTTGTATTAATGTTTGTACATTGTAAGAAAATATTTAGGTATTGTTAGTATATATAAGTATGAAAAAAAATATGAATAAAGTTTTTTTAAAATAAAATGTAAGAAAATATATGAAATAAGACATGTATTCCTCGACTAAATTATACAAAAATACAAAATACAAAAATTTAGAGTCAACCATTAATCAATAGTGTTTCATTCATTAAGATTTCAAATTTTGAGGAATCCTTATTAATTCAATTTTCTAAAAGAATTTAAAAAGAATTTACTTCTATTAAAAGTTTTTTCTGCTTTCCTTCCTTATAATGTTCTTATTATTTTCCAATCATTTGTTGCTAATTTCCACTCATTGGTTCCACCTATTCTCCACTTGTTTGTTCTTGCTTTTTCCACTCGTTTCTTCTTGCTTTTCAACACTAACTTGTATTAATTAGTCTTCCATCTCGAATTCAAGTTGTACATTTTTCCTATATCAAAAACTATATCAGAAATATGACTTTCATGTTACGAAAGATTATTTCATACATGCGAAAGGTTGCTTTTATAATGTTAACAACTTCTTCTATAATTTGAGAAGGTGCCTTCATACCATACCAATTTGGTGAAGTTGGTGAAGAAGTTACTTTTCAAGAATCCGAAAATGAAATAAAATGAACAAAGGCAATCGTCAAATTCACTAGAAATAAATCCTTCACATCCCATTGTTCCTTTCAGTGAAAAATGGTACAAGTAGAGAAGTTCTAAAAATTTTAACAATTTCTATAAGAAAATTTATCTATTTTTTTTCTGCAAGTAAAACAATCACAACAGCATCCATCAAGTCAAATTCTACTATCAAACCATATTCATCCTTTTCTTTAATAGATGTATAGAATTTTGATATTTTTTACTACTATAAATTTTTTTTTTAGGTTGATTTTTTCAATGAATTGGATAGAAAAATGAAATTAATGTATTTTTTAAAGCTATAGGTCAAAATCTAATTATATCAATTACTATATATATTAGAATAATCTAAAATTTTTACCATAAGTAAAGGATATAATGAAAAATATGATTTTCTATCTTATATTTGAAATTAATATGAAAAAATAATATACAAATGCAAAACGTACAATACAATGCTATTTGGATTCAAACACATGGAGCTTTCAAGTGCAATAATTCCCTCAATTTTTGACATTTTTTGAAATTTTGAAATGTAGAAGAAAAAAAACTTGTCTAGCTTCATTTAAAAAAAATTTAAATCAAATTTCAAAACTAGTTTCTCGGAATGTTGCAATCAAAGTTGACTAAAGTGCATCCACTTTGAGAATGTGTGGACCTTTAGGCATTACAAACAAAAACAAAATTTACTAAATAATACAAAAAAAACTTTCTACAATTAATTTAGGAAAAAAAGAGCACATTTATAAATCCCAATACACTATTTTTTGGTTTTTGGAGAGCCAAGTATGATGCTAAAATTCCTTTGTTGCTACCAAAACAAAGCAATGTGTCCATATTTTTGATGAATTTTCCAAGTACAAATGACCTGCCCTTCCTCCTATTTACTATAGTCGGTCAGCTTCCTATCTGACCCTATAAGAACTGCCCCAAAGAAGCCAATTGAGAAGAGGACTCCTGTTGTCAACATGGCAGTCCCATGTTTTCTAGGATGTTTTGAAAAACATGTTGGTGGTCACTACAACGTTCCACATATCATTCCTGTCACATTGAATATTTACTTGTTTTACATCTAACATCTACATGTTCATGATAATATCCTCAAAAATTCTTGCTCACAAGGCAACTACCACCTTTTGGAGCTCATGTTCTACAAAACACGTGTGTCTGCTAAAAACATTCTAAAAAACATTGGCTTCTTTTAGTGTTGTGCAAAAACTTTGTAGAGGTTACCTTACTTTCTAGAGAGCACTGTACACACCATCACATTAGTGAGCCTAGGGATAATTTGGGATGCACCTATAATTAGTACCATAGAAATTAAAATTTATTCATTTGATGTTGAATAGAAAACAAACTAAAAAAACAAGCTCTTTCAATTGCTAGCAAGCCTCAACAAAAAATAATAAAATCTAACAATAAAATCTATGTTAGATTTGAAAGGCACATATTGGAGATAGATAAATTATCTAAGTCTCGTAGACCTGAAATGCAAAAGTGAATCATTCTACAACTTCTTGGATATCTACAATGACAATGAAATCCCTTATAATAATCTCTACTATGGCTAGACAAACTACAATGACAAATACCAAGTTGGCATGTACCCTTAGAAGACCAAACATTCAAATTTTGAACAATAAATGAATGCAAATACATCCCAAACACACAAAGTCTTATTTTTTCTCATTCATTTGAATGTTTGTAGATTCTTGTGAATGTTTGCAAATTCTTTGAAGTTCTCTTGCATTTATAGATTCTTACATTTCTATACTTTGTATATTTATAAAGATTTATATTCTAAAATTAATTGTCATTCTTTTGCTCTTCATACCTTACTCATTAAAAATAATTTTTGGATGTTCAATGGTATATTTACATTCTTTCCATATTATAAATAATTTTCAAGTCTTTCGTGACTATGAATTTTCTCTTGAAAGTAACCCTTAAAGTCCCATTGTCCCTAAAGGGACAAAATAGACTTTGAGTAGACTTTTGTAACTTCAATTTTTGGTATGATTTTTTGAATATTTCTATGAAGATAGAAATCACATTAGCTCTCTAGAAAATACAATTTTTATTTCAATCAATGACTAGGAGCAAAATTTATGCCACAGTAAGCTCACAATGGGAGGGTACTACGCAATAAAATAATTCTACAAAAACTTGAAATTAATGAAAAGAATTCTTAATTATATATTTGCTTGCATAGAAAGTTTCGATGCATTCTATTTGGATTAGTAATGTAAAATTTATGAAGCTTCTTATTTTGTGGGCAATCATAAAAACTTATCTAATGTATTGGATTCATTTTTTAACTCAATTTTCATAGTTTAAAAAAAAAGGGTCCACAAGGTTTAACTTGTAAAGAACCAAGTATGCCCTCAAAAGACACTGCAAGGATTGAGCAAGTTCAAATGATCTCAATTTTTGATTTAATTTTATAAAACTATTTTTGAAGAAGGGAAAACATATTGGCTTCTTGAGAATGCAATTTTCATTCCAATTGGTGCCCATGAACAAAAGGTATGTCACACTAAGCTCAAAAATCAACTCAAAGGGTGCACCTAAAAAAATCACTAGAACTCAAAATAATTATATATTTTTTTCCTAATAGAAAATACATTTACCTACACAGAATGATTTGATTCATTCTGTTTGGACTAGTGATGAGAAAATTACAAAGAATCTTGTTTTAGAAGCAATCTCAGAATTTCCTTAAAAAAACAAAATTTAGGATTCATCTTTTAACTCAATTTTTACAATTCTTCAAAATAATTCCATATGTTCTTTCTTGCTAGAACAACCTCACCATTACAATTAATGTTTTTTAATTCCATTTTATAGAAACCTTCTACAACTGTAGTGCAATTATAATATAAGTACCTACATTATAGGTGTTTATATAATAAGCACCTTCAATGGTTGTAGTATATATACTTATATATGCTCAAAACTCACATACTCACATTTTCATGCTTACATACTAGCACTATTGATTGAAGAATTCAATCAAGAGTTTGGAAGGGAACCCCTTCTAATTTTTATTATTTTAAAATATTAAATAGAATTAGAGACAAGATAGTAGGAAAAATTATATTGTTAATAGTTCTCAAATGGATTTGAAACTTGCTACTCCTAAAGGTGAGATTGTTTTAGCAAATAGATAAAATCCTAAAATCATTTGTTTTTAAAATGATTGAAATTGAGTTCAAAACTAATCCAATATGCTATTTTTCTAAAAAAGATACTATGGTTGCACATAGAACAACATAACTTTTTTTTTTATCACTAGTCTAAATGGAATTCATCAAATCTTTTTATATAGACAAAAATATAATCCATATGAAACAATTTATTGAAATTTTTATTTCAAGTTATATGTTCCTTTTATTGTTGATGAGGCACAAATGTTTTTAGTTTGGATGTCATAACTTTGTTCCTCAGCATAGATGGAAATAAAAATAATATGCTCTAAAAGTTAACATATTTGTTGATCCTCAATACAAGTTATAAAAAATCATGCCATTAGAAGATTTTTAGAGGCTCTAGAAGCTTGTTTTGGGCGTGTCCCTATAGCGAAGGAAACGGTCCACTGTCAAAATTTAAAATTTTAATTAATTAATTAATTAATTCTTCAAATGCAAAACAAAGTTGAAAAAATAAAATAAATAAATAATTTGGACAATGATGTGGCAAGGGCTCAACCACATTTGACTGGTGCACTGTCACTACATAGTTGAGTCCCCCCAACTGATAACTCGTGGGCTTCTAAAGCCCCCCCCCCCCCCCCCCCCCCCAAATCTTCTAATGCAAAAATTGAGACTATAAAAACTTGACTAATCCTTCAAATGTTCCAAATAGAACACTTGAAACTTTAGGGGTTAAAGGAGTTTAGAGGTTGAAAACCCAACCTTTGGAAGACCTCTTGATAATTTAATCCCTAAAGTCCCAAGGCCCTTTTTTTTTAATATAGAATTGTTACAGATGAACATATTTTATTTTATATATTATTTTTTTATTTGGAAAAAATTTAAAATGTCAAAGTAACTACTTTCTTGAGATTTTTCACTTTTTTAATATCCTACTTAAAGATTTGTTCTATGCGTTATCTTTATAGGAGTAAGGGCTTCTTATAAGTCTTATCATTGGCCATGTTTTTTTAATTTTCTTAGAATATATTTTTCTAATTTTAAAGCACTCAAGGAAGAAATTCTTGAATATTATAGAAATACAACCAAAACATTATTTAAGTATTTCTAGCAATTGCCCAAATCTATTCTAGTGTGCCCTTTACAACTTAGAGGTGGATACTCCAAGGCTTTGTACAATCACCAATTATATATGTGAAAATGAGATAAAATAGCTATTTCTATCCTTGAAATCTAATAAAAAGGAAACAAGAAATGATGATCATAAGATAAAATAAGTAGCAAGAACTAGGAATTGGTTGCTTCACTTGTTTTTTTGTAGAGTTTGTAATAGACTATTTTTTAAGAAAGGCTTGTGAGAATTTAGCCAATTGCAAGTGATTGTTGGCCTTGAATTATTTAGTGTATATTCATGTAAATTATTTTGAGATTGAACAATTTGTTTTTGAATACTATTCCAATTCCATTTAGTCTTAGTTATGTGTGATATTAGTTACAAATTGACACCATTTGAGTATTCCAAGATCTACATTCTTCAAATTTGAGGATTTTTAAATATGAAAAAATTATACTACAATTGGGATAGAATGAAGATTGATGGATAAGTCACATACAAGAATCATGGAAGGCATGCCATCTTCCATTACTCTATCCTATGCCTTATATTGTGGCTCAATACCTCCAATCTGTCACTATGAAAAACCAACAAGTTGTTCTATTGAAGTGGAGATTTAAAAAGCAAGTGAGAGAGACACATCCTATGATTCCAAAGAAAGTTAAAGCTACATAGATGCCCCCTATAGATCTAGGGGGGCTTGCACCAACAACGTGCTATAAACCTCTTGAACATTGCAGTTGCTAGTGTTGCTAAGGTGCTAAGGAGTTGAGAGCAAGTTGCTTAAAAAGAGAGGGCACAACCTCCACTAGAGCTTAAGAAATACCTCCTAATTTGTTGCAACTTCAAAGAGTCCAACTAATTTTCATCCTATAGGTGGATCAAGTTGGTTTTCATCCACTTAATTAGGCTCAATCAAAGTAGGTTGTGGCCAAGCTTGGTTTTCCTCTATTCAAATTAATTTTTGGTATTAATTTAGGTGCAGACTTGGGTTTCCTTAGGCAAGGCCATACTTCTAGTAAGGTCCAACATTATGATGCTTTGGGGGGCATAGGTAGTGGTTGCAATTTGGTTGTGGCCATGTCAATCTTGGCTATGGTGCATAATAAGTTAGCTATTCTTTAAGAATATATTTTCAAAAAATTTGAATTCTTTTTTCATTTTATTTTAAACTCTCATTGCTTTTTGCATTGTTCTTTTTGGATTTGCCTCACACTCTGTATAGAAGAGCTTGCAATCATCCTAAGGTCACCCTATTGCTTGAATTGGAAAAAATTGACAAATATTTACCATTGATGGAAAAAATAGAGCACCTTTTCAACCTTCCTTTCACCAACCAACTTATCTACCTCAAATTTTGATAAAGAGAGCCCAAATATTCATACAAAAACAAGTTACTTTTGGGTGGAATTACCTTAGTCAAAAACTATTCTCTTTAATTTGTAAGCTCAATATTTGCCAAAAAATGCAAGTAGAAAATATCCTATTTGTATTTTTCAAAAATGCACTCATGTGTCTTGTATAAAGCATGAAACAAGGGGATATAATATTGTTCATTTAGAATGTCATGTGAGCATTATTTTGCAAAAAGAACTCCACCCCCACAATTGATATATCACTCAAGAAATTTTCAACATAGGTCACTCTTTATGCATTCAAGGATCTCTTAAAAAATGGATGAAAAATCACAATCATTCAATCAATAAAATCATTCACAAGCCATGATCTTTTGATCCCTCATGTGTATTGGGGTTAACTAACAAGAACAAAATTTGTGAGACAAATCTAATATGAAATTCCATTGCATGGCAGGAATTTGGATTATACTAAACCCTAGGTGGACATTTGAGAGATTAAGGCAAAAAAACCTAACCTTTTACAATTATAGACTTGATAAACTCCATCCCTGGTATTTTCATCCCTACAACCATGAACATCCAGTTTTTGTGTTTATCAAAGACCGATCCCTCTAGGCATTCCCCTTTTATTTTGTGCGTTGGCCCATGGGTAGAAAAAGCTTGGCAATTGGCATTCTCCATTGAATAGTCGTTCATTTGATCACAGTTTTGCTTTCTATTCAATTGATCTCCACCACCGACCTGCCTTTTGTCCTTTCTCTCAAAACATCTGTCACTCCTCTCTTGGTTAAATTGTTCCATTCCCCTCTCCTGCATGTTTGCAATGCAATGTACGATTTCCTATTGCTGCCCAATGCCAGAATTTTAGGGATTAGACCCTGATCCCCAAAACTCTACTGAGGGTTTTTGGAGTAGGAACTCTACATGACCTCAGGATCGAGTTTCTCAGGATACAAATATTCGTGTCCAGGCCCGCAAAACATAGAAAATTTGTCCTCCAGATTGCACCGTGCAGTTCCCTTTTCTAAAGGAAACTCACTGCCCCAAAAGCGGTTCCACCTCATCCAATCCTGTCCTTTGTCGAAGTTCCTGTACTGAATTAATTTTTGAACTAAGGTAGAAGTATTTCTCATATTCAAGATAACTTAACCTTTGAGCTCCAAGAGCAAATTCAATGAAATCCAGACCTTTTCGACTTCAATCTGCTCAAGCTTTCTCCTAAGAAGAGATTCGTATAATCCAATAGTACCAATTGGTAGTGAAGAGAAACTTGAAGGTGTGGAGAAAAGGATACACCTTTTGACCATACTACTCAAAAGATTATAGTAGTCAAACAAGGACGTTTTTCAAAAAGGAAAGGTGAGATTTTGGCCTCTAGGGTGCTCAGGGGTTAAGCATTAAGCTTGGATGACATGCAAAAGTCATGGGGACATGCAAAATTGAGTGTGTGCAAAAATAAGTTTGTAGAAGAATGCAAAAAAAATCTTCAAAAATGAATATTTTATTGAATATAATAGTAGATTTTGCACCCAAATCCATTCCAATTTCATAGACTCGTCTATTGTGGTTAGCTTTGGCACTTCTCCCTAGGTCAAGAAGAAAGAGAGATGAATGGACAAGAAGATATAAATCAAGAATCTTTTTCAATGACCATTGAATCTAGTTGTTGTCCACAATAGGTTAGCCTACAAAGCAATTACAAGGACTTGTTCGAAATAGGTACTTCTACCTTAATCTTAACCCCTAAAGTCATGAACCCTATTTTTTTGGCAATATAGCAATTTTGGGCAGCTTACTACGGATAGAGTTTTTATTTTTATTTTTTGAAATTTTAACATGACATGTGCCTAAGGAGTAGCTTTAAGGCCCAACAATTTTTATAACTTTTGATTACATGGCTAAAAAAGTTATTGTATGAAATGTGATTTTCAGCACTCGGTGAGCAATACAGGCAACAAAAAAAAATTCTTCAAAAATCACTTTTTTCAAAAATTGAAATTTGAAATTGATTCTTTAGATTTATATCTACTTGGAAAGCTTTGAATCATTCCATTTGGATGGATGAATCAAAAGTTATGAGAAATTTTAGTTTGGGGTAGTTTGTAGATAGTTATGGAATCTCTACTCCAAAATAACTTTTGAAGTCCTTTATTTTATTCAATTTTAAATATTTTTGAAAAAAATGAAAATTTTAAGCGTACATTGTTTATTACAACATTGCAACCATTGGGATTGGGATTGGCATTTTTCAAATCCATAAGGAAATTATTAACAACTTATTACTTTGAATCATTTTCTACTTCATTCTACTTACTATTTTTTTCCTACATGTTGCACAATTCCAAATGATCTAAAAAATTTCAAGTATGTATCCAACTTGCTTTGAAGAATGAATTCAAAGAGTAACCACCATTTTGCACATTTTTTCATGCAAATGTGACCTTGTGAAGTACAACTGCCCAGATTTGTGCAAGGAAAAAAAAGGATTTTTGTGAATTCAAACACTAATATCTTGCAATTGACACGGTGAAAATTTATGAAATTTTTACCACATCTTTTGAAAATAGTTTACTACAAGATCCTACGGTTACTTGTGTTTAAAAATGTTTTTGTTTCAAAAATTGGGTACTTGCACTAGAAATGGCAGTTTTAGAGCATTTTTGGTGAAAATATAGTCGAAAACCTTTGCGGGTTAAGTTATATTATTGTGCGAGAATTCACCAAATTTTTGTTCCGAGTTCGTCACCAAGTAAGGTAGGAGGCTCGAACTGGGAGCGGGCATTTTTGAACTGGACATGACACAAAGGTACATTTTGATTTTTTCAGTGTACCAAAATGTACAAATGGTGTACATTCTAGGGGGTGGTTGCTTTTACATCCCTATGCCACTTCAGCTTCAAAATTTCATAACTAATTCCATAAAGCTTCAGAAAACATGAAACACCTTCGTTCACATGCCACTTCTTCTTATCTTTCAAGGAAAATTTAGTGAAAAATATTTCAAGATGTTTTTCCTCCCCAAAATTCAGTTCCAGTGCTTAGATGATCGCTTTATGGACCTCCTACCTTACCTAGCTGGCGAGCAGCACCTTCAGTTGCCTTGAGAGGCTGGTGTCCTTTCTCGGGTCAGGAAGGAAGATTTCTCAGGACCAGGCATCAGAAGAGAAGATAATCCCCACCGTGACTATTTCAACTTCCAATGTGGTTTTTGTACATACTGCAGCTAACTTACCTTACCAAGGAAATGGATGTACAGTACAGTACCATACCTAAGCTTCTGGAGAAGCATTGCTAACTTACAGAGAGCAGGATGCACATCATTCACTGGCTTAGCTTCCGTCCTCCTCAGATGGAACAGCCCCAGGATGACTATGTTAAATTACAGTCAGACAAGTGGATTTGGGATGCATTCGAGAAAGTAAAGTAAATTGCATGGAGAAAAACTGCAGAGGCAGAGGAACGAAATGAACTTCACCCCCCACAGGTACAGAGTGTTTACCTTTTTTTTAAACAACTGGATAAACTCCATTGCAAGGGAAAACAGTACAGAAACAAATTTTCTTTTGATATACCTTTTCCCTATTCAATGGAAATTGTCCATATGTTTAAGAAAAAAGAAAAAGAAAAAAACAGTACAGGAACCAGAGGCAAGCCTTGGCGAGCATATATTGTTTTTCAGACAGACTAACAGGCCTAAGAAGCTCAAGAAAACATCAAAGTCAAGGACCTGAGATGCCAGAGGACTGAAGCCTAAGTTTTTGAAACAGTGTTGAAGATTTGAGAAAATTATCATAAGATACTACAGAGTATTTGGAAGAATCAATTTTGGAATTGATATACAAGTAAAAGTTGTAGATTTTGAGTGGTAGATTACATCTGTATGGTTAGATTAACCAATGCTATCACAAATTTATTTTTTCAAAATTTCAAAATTCCTTCTAAACTCAATTACAAGCAAAATATTATCAATTTTGAGTGATGATTGTTGGAATGGATTTGAAATGAGGTTCTCTTGACATGGTGATTTTTTGAAATTTTTGTGTTCTTGAAATAAATCTACAACCTCATTTTTGCAAATCTAGTTTCATTAGGAAAAATCTGAACCCTGCGGAAGGCTGTTAAGGATTCCTTTTCCGGCCCCCCGCAATGCAAATACAGAAAAATAGGGTTTTTTTCAATAATTTTTTTTGAATTTTTTAAAATATAAATAATAAATAATAAAAATCTGATGTGGATATGACGTGGAACTACTAGTGCCACATCATCAACATTCATCAAAAAATAAAAAATTGTTGAATTCTTCCCTAATTGCACGGGAGGGGGGGGGTCAAAACTTGCAGCCTTTTTGAAGGCTGAAATTTTTCCTAATGTGAATTGGAGTCAATGCAATTTTGGCTTGGTCAACCACTTAACATACTTCCACATTTGTAATTTAAAAAAAATAATATATGTACTCTACTAAGACCAAATCCAACTATTAAATTGGACAACAACTTGATAAAGTATCTCCACAAATTAGGATGACTTTCATCCAAGTACTAATGAAATAAAACTCAAATTTCTATTTGTTCATTGTTCAAAAATTGAACATTGCAGTGCTAAAGGGTCCATGTAGGAAGATCCATCGTTGTCCTTTTTGTTGGTGCTCTTATATAAATCTATCCATTTGATATTTTTTTGCATGAAGGAACCAAATTTTGGAAAATTCCATGTCTGTTGATCAATTTATTATTTGAATATATGTAAAAATAAAATAGGTGGTTAGAGCGATTCATCTAGTCTTTTAGGATGCAAATGTGGAGGTCTTCATTTACTATGCCATTGCAATAGCAATTCAAATGAAGTGTTCCTCGACGGAGTTTGTGAAAAAAGAGTGAATGTTTCTCATCTATAGACTCTCAAATTCAAATTGTAATCAAATATTACTTTCAAAGGAAATTCTAAAAGTTTTAAATGAAATAGAAACTAGACTTAGGAAGAATCATTTGATTATTTTTTTTCAAAAGCAAAAAAATATTTTGAATGTCAAAATTAAGTCTTACCCCACTGAGGCCCAAACATTCAAATTTCAAACAACAAATGAATGTAAGCTCGTTGAAGCACACCAAAAAAATATTTTTTAATACCTCATTTTCCAAGAAAATTCTTGTGTCAATTCTTGAAAATATTCTATAATTCAAAAGATACTCATAGATTTGAACTCAAAAATAAACTTTTCCAATTCAAAAATGATCCATCAATAACAACTTTAAAGAAATAATAATAATCATCTTTATAAATCACTATGACAAAAACTTAACATTATCAATTTAAAGGGAATTTTTTTTATGAATATCACAATGAATCTATAATTGAAATTAGAAGAAACTTCTAATTTTTGGCTAGTGGTAATATTAATAAAACCGTATGGATATAAAGCATAACTTCAACATATAATTTAAGGATAGATTTTGTGATGAAGTTCTGAAATATGACATAATTGTGATAGTCACATAGTAGGATCTACTACATGATTGTAAAAAAAGACTTACACTATTTATTGCATTTTTTGTTCAATATTTGTGATTTTTTTGGAAATCTTCTAAAATTTGTAAAATATTCAAAAATAAAACATGGACAATGTTTTAAACTTTTATAAAGTTTTTACTTTGGATGATCAAGCATATAATAATTCTCTATATTTGAGAACTAAAAAAGTGAAAAAAAATCAAGGCAATAAGCATTTTGACATTTTAGTTTGTAGAAAATAGAAAAATCATTAATTTGGTCATTTATAACAACTTTGTAAAGAAGTTTAGTTTGCAAAATAACATAGATTTTATTTTTTCATAAAATTTATTTTTATAGTAATTCCAAGTCTATTAGAAAAACTTTACTTCTATTAGAAAAATGTTTCTTCTAAACCTGACCTTTAAAGCATTTTGAATAAGTACTCAAGAAGTAGTACTTCCAACCTTAGATAGTACAAATATGTCACAATTTTGAAAATCAATCTTCCCTGCTAATTAATTTTAGAAAGTAATTAAAGAACCAAATTGAAATTTCAATGGTCATATCCATCGTTGAAATAAATTTCAAGTACACTAAATCATTGCTCCCAAAGTTATGCTTGAAAAATACTTTAGCATCTTCCTACAATTTCTACTCCAACATCCAATTTCAATCTTTGTTATCCTAATAGACTGAAATAGTGTGATAGTGTAATAGTGTGAGTTTTGAATGGAGGCAAAAGGATAACAATTGGGTTGACAAATGTTGATTTTCTAAATTGAGTGAATTTAGCCATGAGATTTTTATTGATGGTAATGTTTTCATTCACTTTCCTACCAATTGAATGATACTTTGGGATTATCATTGCAATGATATGAATAATTAACAAAGACACATTAGCATCCAAGTGAAAAAGAATAGTCACTCTTCTATGGTTACAACAACAAGCTAAATCAATTTTAGCTTTGACCATCTATAATGTATGGAGTATATTTTATCAATATTATTGTTCTTTAACAAATCATAAAGGAAAAAAAATCAAATTGCTAATAATACTCATAAAAATTTCTTAAATTTCAATTGCAAAGGTGAAAATATTATAGCAAGAATTTATTGCCAAATTTAATTTTTTTTCAGATTATGGAAAATAAAATTCAAAAATACACAACTCAAGTAATTTATTCTATGAAATGTCATGAGTGTTATCAAAACAAAAATCCTTGTATATTTTTCTTTGCAAATAAATGTTGAATGAGTAAAGATTTACTCATTTGAAGATACCAATCTATTCTACAACGATTTATTTATTTATAATTAAAAAAAATGTATCTTAGATTTTAAAAAAATAGCTGTTTGAGGGTTGTCATTTTTTTGCTTATGGCTAAATAACTTTTCTCCAAGGTCCTATAGAATGAAAATTTCATCCCTATAAATTTAATACATTTTTACATCTTAAAAAAGGATTTAAAAATCCCAATAAAAATCTAAGTCATAGAAGCCTATTCAAACTTCTCCAATGACAATTATCATTTAGAGTATTAAAAATAGGGTACTATTACTACAATATCTAGTGGTCAAATTTTGCTAAAAATATATTTGAATAGATGCCATAACTTTTGAGATTTTATTTTTTCAAGTTTTTTTAGATGAAAGACAAATCTTTCTATTTCCAGGCATCTACTTATGTACATTTGTTAACTTGAAGTAACCCTTAAAGGACCAAGTGTTCGTTCAATGTATGTAAGAAATCTTGGGTAGGTTCCTATAAAGTCATTTTCGGTCAAATGTTCATGAAATTTGGACACAACGTGTATGTATTTACCTCCTTGGTGAAAAATTGATTTTATTTTTGATTGGTGCCCAGATCAAAAGTTTTAGTGCCTTAAACTTTTGGGGCAACATGGGTAATTTAGGGGTCTTTGGGAAATCTTTTGCAAGAAAGCTCATCAACTTTTGAAATTTGGCACGTAGGTAGCTAATAAAATATGGCATACAATTGTTTAAAAAAACAAATTTTAGCCTTCAAATCACATTCTAAGATGAGTCAAGCTTTGTTAGCTAAGTTGGGGTAGTTAAAAGAAAAACATTTCCTTCTAACTTCAAGTCCTACTAACTTACAATCTGTGAATTCAAAATTCTTGAAATTTCTTCCATGTATTCTAATTGTTTGTCTTTAACTTTTCACCATTCAAATTTCAAGTTATTTTTTTTCTCATTGCAAAAGAAATCATCAAAAAAATGACTAGTGGATTGCCAATTCATTTACCTTGATTGCATTATAGGGTGATTTAGAGTAAGCTAAACTCCATATTTTCTTCTAAAAGTTTTCATGAATGATCCTAAAATCATATACTTATGAATGGTCAAAATCCTCATTTTTGTATAGAGCAAAAATTTACTCCAAAACGGCTTGAAGTTTGCTAACCATATTTCATAGGGTTGGAATTTTTTTTTTCCACTTTAAACATTATAATCCTTCAACCCATGTGGTCAAATGGCTGAAGTTTTTTCTACACTTTGGTAAAATACTTGAAATGTCTCCTTAACACCCCCCCTTCCTTTAGGAGTTAATTCATTCAATACACATTGCCTCTTTTGATCACTATTATGTATCCAAAAGATGCAAACATCTTTTGGGTATCATTTCAAATCTAACTTATATTCATCTTCTTTTTCTCACATAGTGATCAAATTAAAAAAAAAAAAAATCAATTACTCCCTACCTCACCCCAAAAATTAATTTAAATTGAATTGAATTCATTTCATTACCCCTCCATCCCAACCCTATTTGGAATTTTGGTGTGGCATTCTGTGTGGCATTCAATATGGGATATATAACAAATGTCATATCTGTATCCATATCTCAATTTTGTATATGTATCCCAAGTTCATATTCATAGTTTGTATCTATATCTATATCCATACTACTATAATATCCCCACTTTGTATTCAAATAAAGACAATATTTATAGTCTATATCCATATCTTGTATCCCATATTGTATTCCAAGTTGTTTTTTGAAGATCAATGGCATTGAAAGGGGGGATTTTTTTTAAACAAAGATCAAAGGCCCTAGATTTTACAAAACTGAGAGGGTGTGGTTAATTGGAAAACCAGGACAGTTCGTCTCTTTTCAATACATTGTTGTGTAAATTAAGAGCTATTCCATCATCTTTTGTGATTGCATAGCTCCATTTTTCTCAAGCTCACTCCCTCCCTCTCAGTCCCATTTGCTTTTTTTTTTTTCTTTCCTTGAAACAAATGAAACAAAATTTTATTGCAAGGGGCAAAATACAAACCCGCCAGTCACCCCCTCCATTTGCTCTTTCACTAATATAACATATTTTTGTAAATTTGTCTGTCAATGTGGCTGGCAGCCTTGTATCATTTCTCTTGCAATGAAATTTACGTTTCATTTGTGTTAGAAATTAGAATTAAAACATTAAAAATTAAAATTGTCTCCCGATGATGATTGCTTTTCCTCCTAAATTAAGTTAGTGAGGGTCTTGACTTGACCTTTTTCATGAAATTCAGCACTTGTCAAATAGTCAAATATAAAATATATTCTGCTTGGGGGAGTTGACTGTAGCCCAGGACCATTCAAAGCTACCTTACCTTACAAGATTTCCATTAGTAACTCAACTGTAAATTTACTATGGTCCTCTGCACTGTTCAATAACTGAAAAGCACCAATGAAAGCATGCTCTTATGGAGAGCTCAGATGCAATAAGAACAACAATGAAGTGATAAGTTAAGTTAAGAGTAACATTGAAGGGATCATGAACTTAGTGGGAGAGTGGGATAACTTAAGCTTAACTTAAGCTTACCATTGTTGCATGTTAAGTTAGTCTTTGATCAACAGAAATTTGAAGTAATAAGTTAATGAATCTTGGCAGGCCACTTGTGTGGTGAGTGACTGGCAGTCCTGAAACTTATTTTGCCCCCTGCAATGAAATTCTGTTTTCATTTTTTTTCATTTTTTTTTAATTAATTAGTTTTATTTATTTGAAATGAATGAATCTTCTCCATGGAGCATAGCAATCAGCAATGAATCTTCTTCCTGAAGCATATCAATGAATCTTCTTCATGAAGCAGATACTTACTTATGTGTTGACAATTTAACATGAAGTCAAATTATTTAGTGTAGCCTGGAGCAGGGCACGGTGAATAAGAAAGACAGAAAGGCAGTTTATTAAGATATGGCTACAAAGAGTAAATGTATATTTCTAGCTCTGAACTTACACATGCGAGAGATTTTCACCTCCTTCCCGGTTGGCTCACTATCAGTCACATCCTAACATGCACTATGTTGTGTTGTTTTATTTACGGAAAATTAATGATAGGAATTGAAAACGCTTTATTTACTTTCCAAAACAAAAACAAAAACAAAATGCTTATTTACTGCATATTGGGAACTCCAGCTGGGAATGTCTCCCACCATGCTTGCTAAGTTTGAAGCACTACATTTGAAATTTAAGCTTACATCAATTTTCAAAGAACCCCCAAAACTTTCGTCTTGTACCTTTGCTCATCAAATATGCCCTATACATATGTAGTCAATTGACCAATCACCAAGTGGACTACAAAATAAAATTGATTAAACTAAAATTTGAAGGATTATTGCTTGACATGCTAAGATTGAGCACTTATCATCCAGGTTTGGCAAGTATTGATATCTTTTAAAGGCAAGGGTGCACTTTGGATGTTCTAATAGATGACACCTTGAAGACAGTGAGACACTTGGTCAAATTCAAACTCATACATTTGAGTTTGGAAGTTTCTACCTAAAACTACATTGAGGTATACCAACCCGTTCCAAACATAATAGTGGCCTTTGCCCCATAGGATTGTTGATCCCCTAAGTATAGACAAAGAGTCTCTACCTCATAATGAGAATAAAAAGTGCATCTACAATGGCCATCTTATTCTCTTGAAAGGGGTCGTTATATTTACCTAAAGTAGTCACAACATAAAGTTCCTAAAATAACTATTTTTTTGTAATGGTTTTACATTCAAAAGGTAGAAGTTACTATTGTGGTTACTACATCACTCCATTATTATCATTGAAAACTTTGATTGTGCTACTAAGTCCATCCATTATATCCAAAATATCATATCTTGAAGAATGTTCATTATAGGCTACTATAATGGCATTGTTTCACAAATGTCTCCACAAGACAAAGTTTTTGCAACGGACTTGTTTACTTTATACTACCCTTTGAATGTGTCTACTATTGATAAATTCTTAGGAAAGAAAATCAATCTTAGAGTGCCATAGAATTAGGTACAAGAACCTCATAATCTCTTTGGAATTTGCAAAGCCTAACCCTTCTAATCTCCCATTCTTTTGCTAATACTATAATATCAAACATCTATGTTAATCTTTAAAGGTTCAAGCATCCCCCAAATAAATGTGCCTTGGTTGACTTTGATTGGAACTTTCATAATAACCATTTTTGGTATTTAATTTTAGCTAAGAGAATGAAAGAATTTTATTTCTATTGCATTTTAAAATTTTGAAAAATCCACAAATTGAAAGAATTATTGCAATTGCAAGCTTTATATGTTAGAACTCAAATTAAACAATATTGTGTGTATTTCATTAACCTTTTCTTCTTTTTAAATGGTTTATAAATTAAAATTAAAAAAAATATGTTTTTCATTCTCTTAGCTAAACATTAAATTTTCCATCCAATTTTTTGGAAAAACCAACATCAATAGAAAAATATTGAAATTATATATATCAATTATATAAAAGGATAAATTAAGCTTGATAGTGACATTTGACTTAAAAGTCTCTAGAAGGGGGATTTTAGGTGTAAAATTCAAAATAATTAATTGAGAAATCTTCACACCATCTTCATTTCTACTCATTTCTTTTCACTTTTCACTACAACATCACAAAAATTACAATTTTTTACAAAGCTTATTGCTTTTTTTTTGAAGCACATGGACAGTTTCCATTGAAAGGGGAAAAAGTACAGTGGAATTGCTTTTATTTTGCACAGTGATACACAAACCTTAATATCACACACTGAAACTACAAGATGAGTATTATGAACACAATTTAAAAGGCAAAGTTGAACTCAATCATGATATTCAGCCATTTCCAAATGGATCGAGCCCCTTTCGAGTTAAAATTCCAAAACTCCTTATAATCACATTGATAATAAAGAATAACCCACATTGCCCACAAGAGAAAAACAACACCCCTTTTCCACCTACTCACCTACACCAAGTTCCAAGTACAGAAAATGCCCACTTTGCTGACTCACTTGCTGAGTCAATGCCCTGTTGGCCTAATTGGATTTTCCCAAACAGGGTGCTGCACAAAGTGTGAAACGAAATGAAATTTGATTTTTTTTTCCTTTTCTTTTCTTAGCTGGAGTGAGTCACACTATTTGCATGAAGTCCCTGCCTTTGACAACACTCACTCACATGATGCAGCATTGCATTGCATTGCGGCTGCCAAACCCCACCCAACTAAATCCAAACCCAAGGCCCTGGAGCAGAGGCCAAATACCTGAGCGCAGCAATCAGCATATCCACCTTGGGAGTTGGGATGGGAGCTGCAATATCTTTGTCTGCACCTTTGAAATGGAGCCACGACCATTGGTCAATGGAGGAGGAGGAGAGATGGATGGATGGACACAAGGACAGAGAGTCCGTTCGTCTCACATGCACAACTCTGTCCGTCCGTCCGTCCATCCATCCATTCACCGGAAATGGGGAGCAATTTCTCCAGTGGTGGTTCCACAGCATGTGAGGAACCTGATCATCAGTTGTTGTTGTTTGCATTGCATTGCAGTAGTTGAATTGGGGAACCCTCCGGGCTGCCATGCTTGCGGGTGCAACAGGAGTGGCATGAGGCCGTGAGGGCTGTTGCGGCACTTGTTCATGATGGGGTCTCCCGTGCCCTATGTCTGCTATCAAAAGGGCAAGTAACAACTTGCAATTCAGGGGACTGAAGCTAATAATCGGTCCAAAGTCCTGCAGGTGCTGTATGTCAAGGCAGAGTCAGGACTGTCCCAGATGGAGTGAAGCCCACCAAAAAAAAAGAAAGACCCTAGTGAGTGACATGGGGAAGGCCTCAAGGGTAAACCATCCATACTTCCGTTGTTTTGGTTGTAACTTGGAAGGTATTGGGGTACACCTGATTGGGACTGAAGCTAATAACCTGCTCCAAAGTCCTGGTTGTTGTTCTTGTAAAGCAGAACCAGGACTGTCCCAGATGGAGTAAAGCAAAAAAATGACCTGACATGGGGAAGGCCTCAAGGGTAAACCATTGATACTTCAGTTGCTTTGGGTGTAAGGTATGTGAGTACACCTAATTGTGACACTCTGGCTTTACAAAACCAGTCCCCAAAGATTCTTGAGTAAAGTGTACACCTTCAAACAGAGGTTCGATTTGGGATCCACTTTTGATTATGATCAGCACGTTTGAAAATTTCATGGCAAACTCATATTTGGCATCCTAAACATATTTAGATCAGGCTACGAGAATTTAGAATTTTCTTGCAATGGCCAACACGAACCTACAAAGACAAAGATTTACTTTGATTATCAAAAGAACCATGCTTTAAAGCTTACTTGGATGTTTCTAGGTGCAATATTTTTAGTGTAGTATAGTGTAAAATTTACCATTGAAAAGAGATCATGCTTTAATAATATAGACCTTGGTGTTGGATTTGGAAGTTTTTTTTTTATTGACTTGAATGAAGTCCAATTTGGTAGAGGTAGCACTCAAGAGTTGGGTACATAGATCCCAAAGCCGTAGAATCATGTTTTTCATTAGCATTCCAATGTCCTTTTTTTCGGGTAGAATCTTGGTTGAGTACAATTGAACAAGATTCAATCATTGAAGTCATGTTTGGTAATGTGAAAGTGGAGTGTCATTACAGAAATATCATTCATTGCCTCTCCCACGCCTCAATGTTTTATTTCTCATAATGAGGCTCTACTTTCGTGTTACATTGTCCTTAACTTAACTCAAGCTGGCCTCAAAGAGAGATTGGAGTTCTTCTGCTGCCCGAAGTCCTGAATGGGCAAACTGGGCAACTGGTCTCTGTTGCTGTAGGACAGTTCTCTTGCTCCCTTGGCATGAATTGGATAGAAATACTGAATGGCATTCATCTCAGTTGCCAAATAAAAAATGAGAAGTGTCCCAATCACTACACTAATCTACAGATCGACTACTATTGAAATAAAAAAAAAATAGGGTGGTACCACTATCACACGCAAGTGCACAGGCCAGCTAGAACATCCTATGCCATGCAATTGGGTTGCAAGCCCCATATCATTAGATTTCAAGGATGGACGCCCCCCACACATACATTGACAGAGACCTTCCACACAACACCAGTAGTCTCGCACAGCAAGTTCGAAAAATAAAAATGATTCCATTTCACTTGAAAATGCTATTGCAGATTTTCAACCCTTGCACACACAAGGATAATCTTGTGGCCCTAGATGAGAAACCCTGCAAGCTATTGTGTTATCCATTAGACCAACATCCGTCTGCGTTCCACAACAGAACTCTTGTATACATTATCCACACTCTGAAAGAGAGGAATGAGCAAAGAAAACAGGGAGGACAGTTTCTTGCAAACCATCAATTGTTGGGGTGATCCACTGGATTGAATCTTGGATCTTGAAGGGGAGAGGTGCCCTGCCTGTCCTCCCTGGCACTTGAGTGAAAAACACCCCATAAAAACACTAATAAAAGCTGTCCATTTCTTGACTTTCCCAATCTTGATGACACTCACATTCTTGAACAGAGGCTCATAATCAACACCACAACGTCCATAAACAGCAGGAAGTAACAAAAGGGGCTCCGTTTTTTCACCCCAAGCCCAGAAGAAGAAGAATAGAATAAATTTTAATGGCTAGCGAGTAAGTCGTACACACTGGGCACCCCGGGACTTGGCCTTTATGAGCCAAGGCTGACACTTCCCACGCGGCTCGTGGGAGGCTCCTGAAGCTCTGTCTGTCTGATGAAGTGACATAGCAGCCTAGAGAGAGAGTCTGTCTCGCAGAGCCAGTGAGGGTCTCTGCAAATTGATTCAGATTGATCATCTGGGGCCAAGTTGCAGGAGTTTCTGCAGCTCCAGCCACTGAGCTACTCATCAAAAACTTGCACCAGCTAGGGAGCCTAACCTAATTAGCCTTTGGTTAGCCTAGCCTCTGCCTGCCTACCTGCCCACCTACGGAGTTGCATTCATACATACAGCAGCATAAAATTATTCTCCGCTTGAGTGCAGCTTGACCACGGCGGATCGCAGTTAGGGTGGTAGAAAGCACGCACCCTGGACTCATTGCGAGTTATCATTGCAGCTGTAGTTAGCTCACGTCTTGGAGGAGGGGCTGGCCAGCCTCTTTGCAAACGAAGCTAAGGGCAGGTTGGTTTGAAGCCGGCCTTTGAACGTCGGTCTGTGTAGGTGGCCATTGAGTGCAAGAGCATCCTGGGCGGTGTTGGTGCGTGCTCATGACTGGAAGACTCTGCAGCAGATGCTCATTTGTATCGTAGATCATTGGCGACGGTCTTCTTGACCAGCAGCAGGTGCTCTTTCTTCCGAGTCTCATTGCGTAGTTGGAATGCTTGGGGTTGATGAGTGTGTGTGGATGCTCGCTCGCTCGCTCTAGTAGTTGGGGGTACGGTCAGTTGGGGTTGTCAAACATGGAGCTTGTTGAGAGCGAGCCTGCTTTGGTTCTGGTAGCTCTCTTGGTTTTGGGGAGATGACGTTGGGTGATCAAAGATTGAATGGGTTTTGATTGAAGACGTGGGGTGTGTCATGGTGAGGGACAGACAGTAGAGTTATGGTGTGGGTTTGGCTTTCGATTACCCGTTGAACAGAAAAAAACACCCATGGTTAGAATATACGTATGGCCCTGTGGCCTTGTTCGATCAGACACTAATTTAATTTGGGTTGTAGATAGCTAGTTTCAATGATCCCAGCCGAAGAAATCAATTGATTGATTGAGGAGTTTTAGACTAAAGGACGGAGGCCCATCAAGAATGCAGTACACGCACTATCATTGCAGAACATCTACGTCTTTGGTGAGGAGGTTTGCAGTCGAAACCACGAGCCGCAATTAGAAGAGAAGAACAGAACAGAATGGGGATTGAATGGATTAACGGTTGATTCCAAGCACCAGGAACTGCAAGAGAGTCCAATTTGTTGGTGGCTGTGCATGTTCAGCTGCAAGCGCCAGCGTGGGATTAGATACCCTGAAGCTGCTGCCGTCTTCTTCGCGGGTCGCAGTTCACGTGTTGCACCTGAGAGAAGCAATGCACGTCACAATTGCGTGGCAAACCGGTAGTCGATATCGAAGTGCACTCTACGGACTCGCCATGAAGACTCAGGTCTGAAAACCAAGCAAGCACACACTCACGGAGAATACCAACCAAACCTCACAGGTGAGCAAATTCTTGCCCACTCAGTCAGTCGCCATGAGAACAAGATACTGCATGTCCGTTACACTTCGTAGCTTGCTTTGGAAACTGAGATTGCGTAATTTTTATTGCAATGAATTAAAAATTCGGGGCGCCTGTTGTTGAGTCTGCCACTGCTGTAGTTGTTGCCAGTGAAGAGAGTTTGGGTGACCCTGAGCCATTTCCGGCGTCGTTTGCAGGCTCTGACCTTGAAGTCATGAACGTGAAGGAAGCGCAGCGCTGCGAGGTCTAGAGCCACGCGAGGCGGGCTTTTTTTTCTAGCTATGGGAGGAGGTCCGTGGCATCCGACGTTCACGTTGGTGCTCATGGCGTTGCTGACGTCGAGGGCGCTAATTGCAGACGTCGCGGCCGTCACCGACGCTGCGGCCGGAAGTGCATTACTGGCGTTCAAGAATGGGCTCACTTGGGACGGCCCCAGCGACCCACTCGCCACTTGGGTCACAGGCGTCGACCCCTGCAGTTGGGATTTCGTCACCTGCGACCCACTTTCGCAGGTGACGGGCCTCTCGCTCCACCGCCTGGGTCTCCGAGGCACCATCTCCCCGGCGCTTTGCAATGTGAGGACGTTACAGCATCTCGATCTCAACAACAACGGCTTCACGGGCTCGCTTCCTCCGCAACTCGGCGAGCTCGTCGCGCTCCAGTACCTCGACTTGAACTCGAACGAGCTCTCCGGGCAACTGCCCCTCTCGTTGTTCGCGCTCGCGGCGTTACAATACGTCGACCTCAGTTACAACGCGCTCGCGGGCCCGCTCCCAGCCGCGGTTGGGTCGCTTCGGAGCGTGATCACGCTCATCCTGGGCCAGAACTCGTTGACGGGCAACATCCCTGCGCAAGTGGGGGCCCTCGTCACGCTCAAGCGCCTCGACCTCAGCTTCAACTCCTTCCTGGGCACCGTCCCGCCGCAGCTCGAAGGCTTGGTCAACATGGAAGACTTGAATTTGAGCGCGAACTCGCTTTCCGGAGAAGTACCCGCACTGCACATGATGACGAATCTCTACCGCGTCGACGTGAGCGGCAACCTGTTCTCCGGCCAAATCTCGCCGTTGCTGGCGTCGCTGCGGAACCTGCAGTCGCTTGACTTGAGCAACAACTCTCTCTCGGGCTCCATCCCTGCGGAGATTTGGGGCATGACGTCGCTCATGGAGCTTGCGCTCGGCGCCAACGGCGGCCTCGTGGGGAGCATTCCGAAGGAGATCAGCAACCTCGTGAACTTGACGAGCTTGTTTCTCGGCACGTCGCTGTTGAGCGGTCCGATTCCGGAGGAGATCACGCTCTGCTCGAAGCTCGTGAAGCTCGACCTCGGCGGGAACCACTTCAGCGGCTCCATGCCGACCTCCATCGGGAATTTGAAGCATCTTGTCACGCTCAACTTGCCAAGCACGATGCTCACTGGCTCCATTCCGCCGTCCATCGGGCAATGCACGAGTCTCCAAGTGCTCGACCTCGCGTTCAACGACTTTCATGGCGCGCTTCCGGAGGAGTTGGCCTCCCTGCAGAACGTGATCTCGATTTCCATCGAGGGCAACAAGCTTTCGGGTTCCTTAGGGCCATGGATTGGGAAGCTGCAAAACATGTCGACGTTGCTGTTGTCGTCGAATCAGCTCAACGGTACCATCCCGCCCGAGCTTGGCAACTGCGCGAAGCTGAAGAATCTGGGGTTGGATGATAATGAGTTCACCGGCGCCATACCTCCGGAGCTTTGCAACGCCGGCGCGCTGGAGGTTGTGACGCTGAATAAGAATTTGCTGACGGGGGAGATTACGGACACCTTTCTGCGATGTCTCACCATGATGCAGCTCGATTTGACGTCCAATTTGCTGTCAGGTTCCATTCCTACGTATCTCGCGGAGCTGCCGAGCTTGATCATGCTGTCGCTGGGGGCGAATCGGTTCACGGGAACCGTCCCGGACTCGCTCTGGAGCTCTCAGAGCTTGCTGGAGGTACAGCTCGAGAATAACGAACTGACCGGGGAGTTGTCGCCCTTGATTGGTGAAAGCGTCTGGTTGCAGTACCTCGTGCTTGACAACAACCAATTTTATGGGGCCATCCCGCCGGAGATTGGCAGGTTGGCGTCGCTGATGATCTTCTCCGCTATGGGGAATAGGCTCAATGGCTCGATTCCGGTGGAGCTTTGCAATTGTTCGCAGCTGACGACGCTCAATTTGGGCAACAACTCGCTTACGGGAACTGTGCCGAGGCAAATCGGAAAGCTTGTTAATCTCGAGTACTTGGTGCTGTCGCACAACAACCTCACGGGCGAAATTCCCATCGAGATTTGCACCGATTTCCAGGTGATTCCATCCCTTTCATTTCAAATTGATGGGGGAATCTATATTAGAACAATGAAGTCGAAATACCAAAGTTCTTCAGTTTCATCCTTGTTAGTCCCAAGGGGGCTTAAGGGCATCATACGTTATAGCTTGAACATTCAATTTCATTTTCTTTTGACCAATGTTGATATATCCACTGATCATGGTGATACAAAGTTTGACCTTGTTTGCATTATTCAATATACGATCAATCCAACTAGACATTTTGAAGCCATAAAATCTGAGTTCTTTAGGGTTTTAGATTGATCTGTCGTCTCTTACGCAGTGTCAGCCATAAATTTCATGCAATCTCACATCGTGCGTCTGTATAGTTGGCATCCAATAGTTTACCAATTGAAGTTGGTGTCTCTCAAGTAATGTGTCAGCCATGAATTTCTTGCAATCTCATCATTCTACTTGCACCGACTTCCAGGTGATTGCCATCCCCGTCACGAGCTTCCTGCAGCACCACGGCACCTTGGATTTGTCCTGGAACCACCTGAGTGGTCCGATTCCACCGCAGCTCGGTGACTGCTCGGTGTTGGTGGAGCTCATCCTCGCGGGGAACCACTTCTCCGGGTCCCTACCCCCGGAGCTTGGCAAGCTCACCAACCTCACCACTCTCGACGTCTCCTTCAATGAACTCAACGGCAGCATCCCGGCGCACCTCGGCGACTCCCGAAAGTTGCAGGGGATCAACCTGGCGAACAACGCGCTCTCGGGAACCATTCCCCCCGAGCTCGGCAACATCAACAGCCTGGTGAAGCTCAACCTCACGCGCAACCAGCTCTCCGGCTCGCTTCCCGCTAGGCTGGGCGACTTGACCAGCCTTTCCCACCTGGACGTGAGCGACAACCTTCTCAGCGGGGAGATTCCCAAAGCCTTGGCCAACATGGTGTCCATCGTAGGTCTAGATATGTCCAACAACCACCTCAACGGCAGCATCGCGGGACTGTTATCCGAAAGCACGGTGTGGCGCCAGATGCAGTCGCTGAACCTCCGCAACAACGAGCTCTCGGGCGCCATCCCCGCCTTGGTGGGCAACCTCTCCGGACTTGCCATTCTCGACCTCAGCGGCAACAAATTCTCTGGCGCCATTCCTGACGACATCGGGAATTTCTACCAACTGGTCTACTTGGATCTTTCCAACAACAATCTCAAAGGCCTTTTCCCGGACGGTGTCTGCGCGCTTCGCGTTCTCTCGTATCTGAACGTTTCCAACAACATGCTCTTCGGGCGAATTCCCAACACGGGAAGCTGCCACGGGCTCACGCCCGCGTCGTTCCGGGGGAATGCCAAACTCTGTGGGGTCGTTTTGAATGTGGTTTGCACAAAAGCGGATCTGGAGAGATCGGGGAGACTGAATCACATCAGTCGAGCGGCGATTCTCGGCATCGTCTTGGGCTGCACGCTGTTCACCTTCAGTTTAATTTTTTTTATTTTCCGCTACTGGATGCTTCGGCGACAGAATGGATTGCCCAAGGACATGGAGAAGATCAAGCTCAACATGGTGACGGACGCGGACTCATGCGTGACCTCCATGGGGAAGTCCAAGGAGCCTCTGAGTATCAATATCGCCATGTTCGAGCGTCCTCTAATGCGGCTGACGCTCGCGGACATCTTACAAGCCACGAACAATTTCTGTAAGACGAACATTATCGGCGACGGCGGCTTCGGGACGGTGTACAAGGCGGTGCTGCACGACGGCCGGATCGTGGCGATCAAGAAGCTCGGCGCGTCCACGACGCAAGGCACCCGGGAGTTTCTCGCCGAGATGGAGACTCTGGGCAAAGTGAAGCACCAGAACCTGGTGCCGTTGCTGGGCTACTGCTCTTTTGGCGAGGAGAAGCTGCTGGTGTACGAGTACATGGTGAACGGCAGCTTGGACCTCTGGCTCCGCAACCGCGCCGACGCCGTGGAGGTTCTGGACTGGAGCAAACGCTTCAAGATCGCCACGGGCGCCGCGCGCGGGCTGGCGTTTCTGCACCACGGCTTCATCCCGCACATCATCCACCGCGACATAAAGGCCAGCAACGTCCTCCTGGACGAGAATTTCGAGCCCCGTGTCGCTGATTTCGGGCTCGCGAGGCTCATCAGCGCGTACGAGACCCATGTGAGCACCGACATCGCAGGGACGTTTGGATACATTCCGCCCGAGTACGGCCACTGCTGGAGGTCCACCACGCGCGGGGACGTGTACAGTTATGGCGTCATCCTCCTTGAGCTGCTCACGGGCAAGGAGCCCACGGGGAAGGAGTTCGACACCATGCAGGGCGGCAATCTGGTGGGATGCGTAAGGCAGATGATCAAGCTGGGAGACGCGCCCGACGTGCTGGACCCCGTGATTGGCAACGGCCCCTGGAAGAGCCAGATGCTGCAGGTGCTGCACCTGGCCAACTTGTGCACGGCCGAGGACCCGGCCAAGCGACCCACCATGCAACAGGTGGTGAAGCACCTCAAGGATGTCGAAGCGGGCTCCCCGTTGATCCCTTCGCTCAGCGCTTTGTAACTCCATGCACTATCAGGTCAGTTGCCGATCGGTCATTCCTCACAACAATGTATGTCACCAGGCTAGCTTCAGAAGATCTTACTTGAGCTCTGTTTGCTTGATCGCATTGTACAGAATGTAAAGGCGTGACTAGTCTTCAGAAGTTGCATGACGCACAACAGAGAAATCTGCATGAAGCAAACCAAGCTTGGTTTGCTTCATCGCATTCTACAGGGTGAAACCTTGTCTCTTCCTGATATCACTCTGATATGATTTCATGATATCAACTTACTGTATACTCGGTCTACGCTAGCTACATTTTAATCACATCCTCTGTTCTGTTCTGTGAAATTCTGATACAACCTGACCTCTATAATACCTCCTTCACTGCTATCACATCCTCTGTTCTCTGATATTAAATTTCTGCTACAACATGCATTCTAATGTACTATCTCCTTCGCGACTATCAAATCATTCGTTCCCTGATACACCTAGCTAGGCCGGTTAAGATAATGCGCCTTCTCTAATATTACATCCAGAACTAGAGAAAGGATGAACCTGGTTTGAAACTCACTTTCCACTGTCACACTTGTTTCACGAATGTCACAGTTGTATTGTGTGATAGCCAGTAGTTCGGTAAATGTGAAAAAGGTTCTAGGTCACTCTCTTGACTCTTGTGACCGAAGCACTTCGTTACTGTCAGTTGGTTATCTCATTGTCAAAGTGTTACTTATAGAACCCCATTGATTATCATTTGCATTTTGGATCATGCTTAATATGAAAGCGGTTTTGGGTGCGCTCAGTTGTCAAAGTTGCTCATGCTCTGTGCACTTGTGATGCAGCGCAGGGATGTAATCTGTTGAGACCAACTGCAACATGTACATTGTAATGGCCAAGCTAGGCCGCCAAACCAACGCATGCTGCTAACATTAACTAGATTATAGAGGTAAGGTTTCCCATAAATGATCCTGTCATTTGAAAACACTAAGCTAAATCCAAGCATGTACGCTCATAAGGCTCATGAGGTTGTCTTTTCTAACATTTGAATATATGATGAAAGTTTGAGAGTCCGTGCTTTCCAAATATGTATGCATTGAAACATTGAAACATTGAAACTGCAGTACACATCAATTTTGAGTGATCATGTAAATTAGTGTTACATGTCGTGAGTATCATAATTTTAGAGTGGAGCAACCTCAAGAGCCTCAAGAGTGTTCATCAATCAAAGAGTTACGCTCCTGTAATCCGAGTGTGTGGACGTCTCAGATTCTCACAAAGTTGTGATTGATCCATTGTCCAGGGTTACAAGAGGGTGTCTCATTTTGTATGGAGGCCATCGACAAGTAAGAGATCTTATTAGAGCCGAGATATACCATCTTTGTAGCAGTAGACAATGGTCCTCATTGCAGCCATTTTATTATGATTGTACCATTAGAGATTGACCATACTTAGTTGTAGAGAAGTTGGAACTCCCTTGAGGGTAAATATGTGCCATTTGTATATACAGTAAGTGAATTTGAAATCTTCATTGAGACCGAGTCTGAACAGCATTTGTATACCTGATTACATTAGAAACCTGCAAATCATGAGATTTGACATCCGGTTGATATGTTGAAAGGGATATGCAAAATGTCTACAGGATCGACAATCCTACTTGTCAGTTCAAAAAATCCACTAAAGAAATCTTTGAAAATGAAGTTGGATGACCTGCTATCTATCAACAATTGCAATTGGGATCAGTAGTTTGAAAGGTGTGAAGGTGTCGATCACTAGTAAGGTAGTAGGAGGTCCATTAAGCGATCATTTAAGCGCTGAAACTGAATTTTGGGGAGGTAAAACATCTTGAAATATTTTTCAGTAAATTTTCCTTGAACAACAAGAAGAAATGGCATCTAACCCAAGTTGTTTCATATTTTTTGTAGCTTTCTGGAATTAGTTATGAAATTTTTGAAGTTGAAATGTCATAGGGTTTTAAAATCAACCACCTCCTAGAATGTACACTCTTTGTACATTTTGGTAAATTGAAGAAATTAAAATGTACCTCTGTGTTAGGTTTGGTTCAAAATGCTTGGTCCGAGTTTAAGCCTCCTACCTTAGTCCGAATGGCTCTAGGATCATAAATGTTTCATTCCCTTGGGATCTCTTGAAACTCATGAAACACCGATTACAATCGTTAAAGTTCTACTAAGTGTGATTGCAAAAACTAAGTTTATGCTTTGTTGAATTTACTCTGTGTCATATGTTGAAAATAAGTGAAACTAAAGGAGTCAACCCATTTCCAACCACTTAAACAATTATGTGTATTTGGAGTATAGGTTTTTTTAGTAGAGAAATTTTTCCATGTACAAAAATAGAGTTTAGAAGGATTCCATATGTTTTCAAAATTTTATTTCTCAAAACATAATTACTCTGAAATTTTTAGTTGAAGATTCTGTTTAATCTATTCTTGTCATATTGATCTTCCTATTTCCAACCACAGGTTGCTTGAAAAATCCACCAAGACTATAGCCAATTCTAATGCACCACTCTTGCATTGAGAACTATGCCATAATTAATCACTGCTTTCTCTTGTTGATTGGAAAGTAAATAGTCTATATAACAAAAAATAGTTCCATGGTTAGAAATGGGTCACCTCCCTCAAACAAAGCATGGACTTAGATTTTGCAATTACAATTTGTATACTATGTGCATATTTAATGTCATAGTTCAAATTAACACTTTAATCTTGAAACATTGGGCGTATGACCAAGCATTTGAACTTCAAATTTCTTCACCCTATATGCCCCTATTTTTTTTGCTACAAATGAGCAAAGTTTTTTTTATTTTTACTTTTCAAAGATGAAATTAGATGCCCTCTACAAAGGTAGAACAACCTATTACTATACAGATTTGCAATCCGACTATCTTAGGACCAACTTCAAAAGAAGTACATATTTTTTTAAAGCTGTGTGCTTGTTTTACAAATCAAATCCAAGTGAAATTATAATTTTCCAATCAAAACTGTAATTTTTGTGAATTTTTAAAGTAGGCTATCTTGAAATTACAAAACTATCCATAGAGTGGGGTCAAAAATGTCTCATGAACAACCCATTACTGTCTTAACATGTATCTATTGGCACTCAAGTTCCTACCAATGAAGGATTGATACGTTATTCCTTTGGGCATTTATATATTGAAATTGTTAGGAAAGTGAATGGATATGTGTTTTGCAGTCAACGGAATTGGGGCCAAAGCGTAGGTAATGGAATTGGGCAAATGATGGAATTGGGTTATTCTATTTTAGTCATAAGAATTTCAGAATATTTTGTTAAAATTTGGAAATATTGTGAATTTTTGAAGAAAAAGTAAAAAGACTAATATCAAGCACAAAATAAGCTTTAAAGCTTTGAAAATTTTACCATACTTAGATTTCTATTGTTGTGGAGAACATAATTTTAAATCCAAGTATTCATGTGAATCTATAATTATAAAGTCATTATAAAGTCAATAGATTGTGGTTACAAATTGAAAGTTCAAATGGTGTCAATTTTGGGAATTTTTCAAATTTTCAAATTTTAGTAGAAACTAGAGTTTATGACCTTCATTTTGTTAGTGGAATCGAATTCAAAAACATTGTTTAAAAAATTTAAAAAATTTAAAAAAAATTCATTTGTCTGGATTAAATTCAGATCAAAAGCAGTGAGCTATAAGTTCTTCAAATACAATAACAAGGCGATTATTTGTGATCTAGTTTTGAAGCATGTTCTTATTTAGAGAAGTCATTTAGTCCTCAATGAGGCCATTTCTAAAGAACTTGTTGGACAACTCCTTTCATTACTTTCATACACATGCCAATGAATAGCACTTCCAATATCTGAACAACTCACCAAGCATATTGAACATTTTAGTGAATGAGAAAAAAATGTCTAATGAATATTGAAAATAAGAGGCACATTGAATTATTTGGTGAAGTGCAATGTGATTTGTTCATAATAGCTCCAAAATTATGTGAACTCAAATTGAAATAGGTCATGAATTTTTTCACAAAACCTCAATTTCTTGTTGTACCAAGAAGCCAACTCTATTGATATTCAACATTTCCAAAATATTTCCAAAATAGTAAGATTTCACTAGTACCCACAGACTCAGAAACTAGTGCTAAGTTTGTATGTGACCAGTCATTGCCATGTGTACGATATTGGAGGTCTGATTCATGTGCTCTCACTTACCAACGACTCAATAATCAGCTTATAATGTACGAAAGCGTAAGCATAAGAACTCCAAAGAGTTTGGCTATGGCAAAGCCTGTACTTCCGTATCTGATTTTTTGAAGTTTAGCCTAAACTGTATCTTGTGAGATCCCATGTGCGTTTTGCATCCGTTTATGCATTCTTATGCGTTTGGGGTGGACTTGTATTTGTCCAATTGTCGTTTGTGATATCTTCCATGATTCATAATCACGTCTGCGTTTGGGGCCTGCAGGATTTGCTTAAGCAAATGATTACTGAACTTAAGAAATCAATGGATGCCACGCTGAGTGAAGCAAACAGGTCTACTCAATTTGATATCATCAAGGTATATTCTCGGACGGCATTATGTTTTCGTAGTGCACGTGTTTTCTTTTCTCGATTATAGGACGCCATTTCATCATGGTCTCTTTGAACTCCCTACATTTTATTTTTCTTCGAGAAGCTTGTGCCAGAGCAACACCTTTTCTCTCGGCACGCGCATTAACAGGAGGAATTGAAGCTGCTCTCTTTAGGCGATTATGACTTTGGCTTTTGGACCAATGATTCTGATTCAGAAGACTAGTTATGAATGACGGTGGCGTTTTTCAGTATTCAAAATTGAATCATTACCATGACGCACATCAATCGATCTACGTTTCTGATTAGGTCTTTGTGGCTCCAGTGATTTGCAGAGGTTTTGAGGAAACTGCGCCGGGCTGGCAAGATTGGGGAATTTGTGAGCGTGCACGAGAATCCTAAACATGTATGTAGAAGAGTCATTGTGTACTTTGAATTATCAATCTATGCATTTCTTTCTCTATGTCAGGTTACGACATTCATTATATTCAATGATTGTAAGCTCCATTATTTTTCTGATGGACCTGAGCTATTTCTGTGCGAACAGCGGAACATCCAAATCGCTGCTGATGGCGGCTGGGTTTGTAGCCCACTGGTGATAGCGAACAAGGGGGGATCTCGTATCAAGGAGCATCATATGAAGGCACTGAAGGTTTGTTAAAGGAGATGGCTCTATCATAAGTTATCATTATATTCTGACACATTCCATTTTTATTTCGAAATGCACCGAAACGATGCTGGCTTTAATCTTTGTGTTGGTGCTTATCTTTGGGGTTTACAGGTCGGTGATAAGTTCAGTAGCAGACATGGGCAGAAGGGAGTCTGTGGAACCATCGTCCAGCAAGAAGATTTTCCATTTTCCGAGCGTGGGATCTGCCCAGATTTGATTATGAATCCCCATGGATTTCCCAGGTTCGCTTTCTCCAGTGAGATCTTAATGGAGTCGTTAGAAAGCACTTATACTCGTCTTCACCTCTGGTATTTGAAATTTGTACATTTCTCCTGCTTCCATTTTGTTTCGATAGTCCTATATCCACTCCACATGTCTTGCGACCATCTCTTTCTTCGTGGTTTCATTATTTTCAATGGCTACACTGATATGGATTTCCGTTCTTGTTTTGTGGCAGTCGAATGACTGTTGGGAAAATGATCGAGCTGCTAGGAGGAAAGGCAGGTTTGCATAATGGAAAGTTTCACTATGGAAGTGCCTTCGGTGAGCCCAGCGGGCATGCTGATAAAGTATCAACCATTAGGTACATGTCTCCAATGCTACGATTTGAGGCTTCTCCAATGCAAAATCTTCGAACTTGGGTTGCATTTAATCTTTTTTGCTTCGAGGAGATGAACAGCTCTTCCAATTACACTTGGTTTTCGGTGCATGGAATTCGTGAATCCTTGAATCCCGATTGGAAGTCTGATTTTTTTTGTTTTCTTTGTTCGACAGTGAAACGTTGGTGAGACACGGTTTCAATTACAGTGGCAAGGATTTGATCTATTCAGGTCTGCAGTTTTACGCATGCGATATAATCCAGGCCTCGTTTCGTTTGCAAGTTCATGACTCGTTCGTTTTGGCCGTGTTTTGACTCTCAAACATTGTTGCAGGTATAACTGGGAATCCTTTGCAAGCGTATATTTTCATGGGACCCATTTATTACCAGAAGTTGAAGCACATGATATGATTCTTCCTTGGTAACTTTCACAAAGGAGATTGAGTTGCCTTTTGTCACTTTTGAAGCAGGCGATTTTCAGTTTCCTTTGTAGCTCTTTTTGGATATCCATGACCCCAGGAGATGGGCTTTCTGGTTGTTTGTAGTTGCAAGAAAGGGTGGTCCTATTTTCCGTCCCACTTAAATGAGTTGCGGGGTTTAATTTGGCCATAATATTTGGAGAATGAAGTCGATGTACTTAAGTTTTTATTGAAGATGCCCAACTTGTTCATTCAGAGAATTCTTATTTTTCAGAAATTTTCAAACGTTCAAGATCTAGCTCTTCAAATTACGGAAATAAGCTCCATCCAGAACTGCCCAAAGTACTCGTGATTCAAAAATACAAGCTTCTTTCCGACCGTGAGCAGTGAACGTGCATACGGCTAATTCTAAACTGAAGTAGCAAACGGAAATCTAGTGACCATTGGAATGCATGAATTCCTCCAGCTGCAGCTACGGATTGCACTTCCAAGTCCGGTTGCACAGCAGCAGCAGTGTGACTGAGTTCTAATCGGTTACAAACTTGGTCTACACTCCTGCGTACCAAACAGTCAAGGCAAAGTTGCCAAAGGTTGATATGTCACTCAACGTCCAAAACTGTCACCAATATGCAGCAATTTCAATATCACATGACATCAGAACAATTGAGACTGTGCTCAGGACGCTGCTTGCCAAGTGACAGTTTCGGAAATAAGCCACAACTAATAGCACGGCATGCATACTTCCAGTGCCTTCACAGATTGGAAATTGGCAATGGAGAAGGGAACGCACCACAGAATGCTAGACGGGAACAAATTTGGTGAACTCCCTTCGCAATTCTCAATCTCCATTGAAGCACAGGAAGGAGCGCTAACACTCCCAAGCTGTCAACTAAAAATCGCCTGCTACGCAAAAGTCTCATTTGTTGTATGTAAATTTTGTGAAAAAATCTCATGGCCGACCCGCAGTTGTCCGATGAGTTGGCAGGAGTATTCGGCATCCCTAAACTCGTTATCGCGCAGTGTTCTTATCTTCGACCTTGCAAGAAAGAAGCTACAGCTCCTCATGACGATGGCGCCGAGGAAACCTTCGGCGGGCTTGAGATCGAGGAATATTCGCAACATCTGCCGACAACGCCGTCCTGGGAAAAGCGATCGGTAATAATACTCTGTTTTTTCAGTTCATGAACAGGCAGACCCGGCTGACCCGCTTGT
Source organism: Pseudoscleropodium purum (assembly GCA_963969395.1). Classification (NCBI taxonomy): domain Eukaryota; kingdom Viridiplantae; phylum Streptophyta; class Bryopsida; order Hypnales; family Brachytheciaceae; genus Pseudoscleropodium; species Pseudoscleropodium purum. The sequence continues at coordinate 26,280,107 of OZ017795.1, forward strand.
TGACCTGTCTATTCTACTCTTGGGCAACTCGGTGTTACTCGTGTCGGTCTCTCGTTTCATTGTCAACGCCTGCTGCAACCTACTGACCTCGGCATCTTGCGGATCCCGAGGAATCATTTCGTCGATGCAAAAGGGTATTTGCGGAGAGCAAGGAGGCAATCGGGGTTGAACCGATGACCTATCGGACTGCAGCCGATTGCTCTGCCACTGAGCTATACCTCCATCGCCTCTCCTGAAATACGCGGCGACAGGAGGGTCGTGCTATCTGGCCGCAGATGAGGAGAGGAACGGTAGCAAGCGTATTTATACGAGATTGATATGGTATTCAAGCTCATTCCTTACAAAAGATATATAGCTCGTGAAGAATGGTTATAGAAGTATAAGACTATAATTTGAATTTCGAATTTGATATTGAAATATTGAATGCATAATAAACTTATAACATGCCAAAGTGACAATGATAGATTTCCCAAATTCAAAGAGTGCTTATGGAAGTACAAGAATTTAAACTTGGAATTTGACATTTGAATTTTGTATGCAAAACAAAGTTGTCACGAGCCAACTGAAGGGGAGGGATAATGATAGATTTCCAAAATTCGTGTCCTAATTTTGACGTCCTACCGGAAAACATTCTCCAATAAGAATCTGTAGCTTATTAGGGCACGCTTTAGTCTCAAATTAGTACGTCACGTCTAGTTTTCACAAAACTGAAGGTATGGAATCCAATGGTGTAGGGTCCCTTTCCGTGACTTGAAAAACCGCAGCACCATTCCACTGTAGTTTTATCCCTCAAATGTTGAACCTGAGCGTCAATGTGCCTCGAAGATGGAAATGAACTGTAACGCACTTGCAAGCAAACGGTGAATTAGGATTAATCAAGACTAGCCACCCGGGCGACAAACATGTTCCACAATCAAGAACTGGTTTTTATGTCTCAGATTCTCAAGGGAAAATTGAGGGTCAAGGAGATTATATTACATTCATCATGAACTCCAGGGATTCTTAGAGCAATTCTAGAAGCCTTCAAATGAATGGTACACTCTTGGAGATAGACTCCACCAAAACTCTGAATTCCTCGACAAGGGACAAGATGCACAGGCCCTGTAAGTGAACTGTGTTATGACCTAGACTGACATTAACTATATATCAAGGCTAGTGGAATGAATATGTGAAAAAAAGACCAGCTTCAAGTCCCAACAAAACCGGCTGGTCGATGATCATTCAGGCTTCCTCTGGGCTTGGAAAGGATTGGCTTCAGCACACCAATCCATGCAGCAACCGATTTTTCCATTTTCCGGTTTTCATCCAAATGGAAAACTAGGTTGAACTGTGGGGGCAATCTCAGAACTCATGCTTCTGCCAGTTGCAACCGGGGCACTATGTTCATAGATTGCAGCTCCTGTAAGAAACACCCCAATAAATATAGAATTAAGAAAGTCAAATCTTGACAGAATCAAAATCTGACAGTAATATCTGGTAAGGAAGCATGGAAGGAGAAACCTAGAATCTTCCACTGACTCGGAGAAAATACCACAATTGACTAAGGAAATATCTCAAATTGCTGACGGATGAAGCTTATATCGAGGAATCTAGGATAGGAAGCAATTTTTCACTAGTGAGCAATCTTGCATTAAAAGGCATGACGTAGGCATGTGCAAGAACGAAAAGTCCAACATCAAAAACAGCCAAGAAAATGAACAGAATGTGGAAGAAAATGACCTGAAATAGAAGTTTACAAGCATATGGAAGTTTCATTGTTGCAATGTTATCACCGCTCTTGCATGTAGAGCAAAGACAAATCTTAAGCTTGTGGTGGTAATAGCCAATCATTCCGCACTTCGTGCACACCTGCCACAACATGATAATTTACAAATTAGGGAATCAAAAGAGGAGACAAACGGACGCAGAAACAACAAACTATCAGATTCTGTTCCGTCACCTTGACAAGTGTAAAGCTGGACAAAAAGATAGCTTAATGAAAAATGTGGACAAGAAAGCAAACCTGGATTTGAAACTGATCACTGGATATCATAAGACGTTCTAATATCATCATGCTGGCACCATAAGCAATCAAACAATCGCGCTCCATTTCACCAAGCCTCAAACCTTCAAGAAAGGGAGACACAAGATTAGAGAACAATCAGGATGACACGCAATTGCAACATAGAATAGTATACGAGAACACTCAATTACCTCCTTCTCGACTTCTTCCTTCCGTGGGTTGTCTTGTGAGTACCACGCGGGGACCGCGAGCACGTGCATGCATTTTATCCAACACCTGGTTAAAAAATATAAAATCATGTCATCAGAAGCAGTAAGGGCACACTGTACAACCAGAAAGCCCATCTCATGGCTATCCGATAAGAGCTATAGAGGACCCTGCTTAATTTGCATATGTCAAAAAAAGAAGTTGCACGCAACTGAAAATCGCCTGCTTCAAAAGTGACAAAAGGCAACTCAATCTCCTTTGTGAAAGTTACCAAGGAAGAATCATACCATGTGCTTCAACTTCTGGTAATAAATGGGTCCCATGAAAATATACGCTTGCAAAGGATTCCCAGTTATACCTGCAACAATGTTTGAGAGTCAAAACACGGCCAAAACGAACGAGTCATGAACTTGCAAACGAAACGAGGCCTGGATTATATCGCATGCGTAAAACTGCAGACCTGAATAGATCAAATCCTTGCCACTGTAATTGAAACCGTGTCTCACCAACGTTTCACTGTCGAACAAAGAAAACAAAAAAAATCAGACTTCCAATCGGGATTCAAGGATTCACGAATTCCATGCACCGAAAACCAAGTGTAATTGGAAGAGCTGTTCATCTCCTCGAAGCAAAAAAGATTAAATGCAACCCAAGTTCGAAGATTTTGCATTGGAGAAGCCTCAAATCGTAGCATTGGAGACATGTACCTAATGGTTGATACTTTATCAGCATGCCCGCTGGGCTCACCGAAGGCACTTCCATAGTGAAACTTTCCATTATGCAAACCTGCCTTTCCTCCTAGCAGCTCGATCATTTTCCCAACAGTCATTCGACTGCCACAAAACAAGAACGGAAATCCATATCAGTGTAGCCATTGAAAATAATGAAACCACGAAGAAAGAGATGGTCGCAAGACATGTGGAGTGGATATAGGACTATCGAAACAAAATGGAAGCAGGAGAAATGTACAAATTTCAAATACCAGAGGTGAAGACGAGTATAAGTGCTTTCTAACGACTCCATTAAGATCTCACTGGAGAAAGCGAACCTGGGAAATCCATGGGGATTCATAATCAAATCTGGGCAGATCCCACGCTCGGAAAATGGAAAATCTTCTTGCTGGACGATGGTTCCACAGACTCCCTTCTGCCCATGTCTGCTACTGAACTTATCACCGACCTGTAAACCCCAAAGATAAGCACCAACACAAAGATTAAAGCCAGCATCGTTTCGGTGCATTTCGAAATAAAAATGGAATGTGTACAGAATATAATGTGCACTAGAATTTGTGAAGAGAATTAGCGGGACATCTTAATTTCTTATCATGAGTTTAAAAGCATTCAAAGAATACCTAATCTGATAAAGCTCATAAGAAAAGGCCGACGAAGAGTCGAGTACCTCTGGACGTCGAGTCTGACGAATGAGGCACTTAATGATGAAGTGGTTTTCATCATTGCTTGTGAGTAAAACCTTATCCACAACTGCAGTTTCTCCAGCTGCTCCTTTGTAGGTTTGCGGAGTTCTCTTGTATGCCCTGTTCATAAATACTTAGTGAGCTAATCATTTCAAAAGTATGTCGACTATAGTGCATTTGAAGGTAAGGCTGAATCCTCGAGAAACCAAAATCGAGATCTGCGGTTTTATATTTACAGCAAAGGCACACAGAATTCGTACGAGTCAGGCATGGCCATAGGATTGTTGACATTATTCCTGGTATCGATTGGGCTTTGTTTGTTCACGTAAATGTCTCCTTGACGTATCATCTCTCCAACTGCAGCAATCCCATCTTGGTCTTGTAACTAAACAACGAGAATCCAGATTTTAGTTATAAGCAGTACTGGACTTGGCAGGATAACACAAAATGAACCTGCTACGGCATGAGAAATAACAAATAAGTCGGGTGATGGGTTCTTGACCTGTTGTCTGGCAACGACTTGGATACCTCCCTTGGCCGAGCTTTGCAATTCAGGAGCCATGATTCGATCTGAAGTACGATTGGGATACTTCTTCATAGGAACTACACTCCTGTGACAACAGAGTCCGTCAATCCAATAAGCCATACACCTCAACACAGGAGAGAAAAGCCACATACTCGAGCAAAGGGGAAGAGCATACTTCTTCATGACGATACAACGACCAAATCCTCGGTCTAAAGAGGACTTGTTCATCACTATAGCATCCTCAATATCATAGCCACTGTAACTCATGACTGCTACGGTTGCATTTTGCCCAGCCCCAAGCTTGTCGTAGCCAACCTGCAGTTACAATAGAACTTCAGAGGACACTTTCTTTAAAGCACACATGTCCTACACGCAATTGTATGCCCCTAAAGACAATGTAGGATAATTCAGTAGTTACTCTTCGGGCACAACCTCTCCGGCAAAGTATACTGCTGTCTGCGATCCATATATACTACTACTGATTCAACCAAATCAACATTCAGAATGCAGGAGTCAGAAAACGGTAGTATGTGGAATCCGACATACCAGCTCAATGCTCTTGGTAGAAAGCAGTGGTCGTTGAGGGTACACTAGGAGGTAAAGTAGTGTATCCATCCTTTGCAACTGCATCATCATGTACCCAAATTTAAAGCATGTTGAGAGTTGCAGTACAAAAAGAAATCGAATCAAAGAAGGGGAGGGGAAAAACAAGCTCACCTGATTATATGCAATATTTCCCATTGCTTGTTTACCCATAGCACACTGTCAATCACAGCATGGAAAAGCAGTTAGCAATGATTTCAAACAGAAAACTAACACAGGACTTGAAGAAGAGAAACAATGAATCGTACCAGAAGTGACTAGTACCTGATATGTGTTACGGGGGGATTGATTATGATGAGGGTACGGTATGAGGCCAGCACAAACACCCAATATGGTAAAGGGCTCGATTTCAATGTGAGTGGTTTGAGGTGTAGAATCTCCTTCATAAAGTGCGATCTGTTTGGGCTCACAAAACTAGAGTCAGTGGTGCCGCTTACAACCATAACATCACGAAGATCGACAGAACACTCAGAAATCTCTCTTTTGCAAGGCATTTTTTAAATCACGAAAGGTATAAGGAAACTAGAAAACAGACCAGGCTGTTATTTTCCTCATTCACATCCAGATACTCCACAAGACCTTCGCGTAAAAAATCGTCAAAATTGCGAAAACCATCCTGAATTCAAAAAGCCGCAGTCCTCATTGGACATTAAACCTTTATGAGTGCACAGATATTGCTGCTAGTAAACTAGAAAGTACTCACACATTCCTCACGCGTCTAATTCATCTGCCCACATTTAATCTATTTGTAAAGGAGCTATCCTACAAGTCTCAACACGACAGAGATAGACCACAATTCCGAAGATTAAAGAGACATGAAGCTCTACAACATAGGGCTTACGATAGAGTCATCTCCTTTAACAAACCTTCAGTTCCTTCATATGATGCTCCTTGATACGAGATACCCCCCTGTCCGCTATTACCAGTGGGCGACAAACCCGGCCTCCATCAGCAGCGATTTGGATGTTCCGCTGATCGCACAAAAATAACTCAAGTCCATCAGAAAATGAAGCTTAAGGTTATTGAATATAATGAATGTTGTAAGCTGACATAGAGAAAGGAAGCCATAGATTGATAATTCAAAGTACACAATAACTCTTCTACATACATGTTTAGGATTCACGTGCACGCTCACAAATTCTCCAATCTTGCCAGCCCGGCGCAGTTTCCTCAAAACCTCTGCAAATCGCTGGAGCCACAAACACCAAATTAGAAACGTAGATAGATTGATGTGCGTCATGATAATGATTCAACTTTGAACACTGAAAAACGCCACTGTCACTCATTACTATTCTTCTGTCCCAAAAGGATAGGTGCGAAAAGGTCAAATGGACAAATACATTTGGACGCCGATGGACTCCCAGAATGGTTCCGTTGAAAAACACTATGTATGTTTTGGGAGAATGGAGTTCCTCTCCTGACAACAAGGACAAATCTTCCACTCCCAATGTTGTGCACTGTCAACACAATCAACAAAAGTCATAAAAAATCACTTCATGGAATTGTGGAAACCTCTCAACCAAGTGTAGAATACAAGCGTTGAAAGGAACCATCAAAAGTGATAACGTGTACAACAGCATCCAGTGCAAATCAATTTATCCATACATCTACATAATAAGAACCATACCAGCTCAATCAACGGAGCTTCCTCCTCATCAGTGGTTACGTGAGTCATCAGACTCAAATTCTTGACAAGTCCGCAAGCCTCCCCTTCTGGAGTATCACAAGGACACAACATTCCCCACTACACCCAACGTGCAACAAACCACTTCATATCAAAAAGAGATAAAAAAAGAGATGAAAGCTCAGATGATCAAGAACTATTTAGTGAAATACGAATGATCATATACAAATTCAAATATAGATCAAACAGTATTTAAATAAAATCAATACACTAAACAGTCCTCGACAACATTTTCAGCATCAAACAAGTGAGTCCTTATCACACCATGACAAGTCTAAACCGGTAACATAAAGTGAAAGAACTCAGGGTACTCTTCTGAAAGAAACTAGCGCTCATAGTGGTCGCATTCTAATACCTGGCTGGGTTGAAGTGCTCGAGGTCCACTGACTTTGCGGGTTTTCTCGAACTGGGAGGAGATCCTTGTCATGTGACCCAGGGCAGCAATGAAAGATAGCCTTGAAACCACCTACAAAGATGACAGTGTAATTACTAGGATACGAAACTAACAAGTCAGCTCGGCCTCACCGTTCTGCTAAATTTAAGCTGAAGTAACAGGACCTGCAAATGTAGAACTAATTCAGAAAAGCTGAATCACTCATTTGCAAGCAAGCACGAATGCTAATAGCAAAAATGTACCTGGGTCACACCTTTTCGATCCATTTTAAATCGCTTGACTGCCCAGTTCCCACTTGAGATTGCATGCTCCAAGCCATTGGTCAGTGTATCTGCCCTTATAAGCTGACAGGATTCAGAATCATTAGTCAAGCCAAAGTCATCGCCCAAAGAGAGCAGCTTCAATTCCTCCTGTTAATGTGCTTGCCTAGAGAATAGGTGTTGCTCTGGCACAAGCTTCTTGAAGAAAAATAAAATGTAAGGAGTCCAAAGAGACCATGATGAAATGGTGTCCTATAATCGAGAAACAAAACACGTGTACTACGAAAACATAATGCCATCCGAGAATATACCTTGATGATATCAAATTGAGTAGACCTGTTTGCTTTACTCAGCGTGGCATCCATTGATTTCTTAAGTTCAGCATTCATTCGCTTAAACAAATCCTGCAGGTCCCAAAGGCAGACTTGATTATGGATCATGGAAGATATCACAAACGATAATCGGAGAAATACAAGTCCACCCCAAACGCCTATGAAGGCATAAACGGATGCAGAACGCACATGGGATCTCATAAGATACAATATAGGCTAAACTTCAAAAAATCAGATACGGAAGTACAGGCTTTGCCATAGCCAAACTCTTTGGAGTTCTTATGCTTACGCATTCGTATATTATAAGCTGATTATTGAGTCGTTGGTGAGTGAGTACAAGAATCAGACCTCAAATAATAGTGAAAGCAGCTGTCCAGCGAGCTCTAACCGCTTATTTCCAACGTAATCCTGAACAGATGGGAAATTGAAGTGATGCTTTTATTAGACGTGACGCCAGAATCCACACTAACGTGCAAAGCTTCAGGCAAACCCAAATCATCTAGGGTGTTTCATTTAGCACAGGTTACATATCAAGAGAATCATATGAATAGTCCAACCAAAGCAGGAAGATGATGAAGAATCCAAACAATCTACTACAAACATTTGATTTGATGCTATTCGTAGTATGAGCCAAATTGCATGTATACAGTATATAAAGCGGTAATCACTAACCATATCATCAACAGCTTCACTGTTGAGCATTGCTTCCAGCATCTTACGAATAATAACTGCAATGTATATACACTTCGATCGAAAATCAAATTGATGAACCTGAGATAAACAAGAAATAAAAACCATCATTTAACAATAATTTACATTTTTTGACAGGCAATTGGCCAAATCATCCGTGACAAGGTAAATTAGTCCAATGAACCTGCTCTTAGACTTGCAACCACGAACGACCATACTGAGCAAGTTCAAAGTCGACAGTTTCAGCAACTTATGATTAGCAAACCGAACAATTACTCTGCTATGCAGCTACGAGATGGTCATAGACGTAGCAGGACGATTAGAGCACGTACAGGAACATGAGCCAACACCACTGTAGCGAGAATATCACGAGCCTCATCCACCTGTTCAATAATTTCTCAGAGTAATCAATGAGAAGGAACTCATAGATGATAGCCATGTGCAATTAAACTTGCAGACATGCAAATATTCACTAAATTCTGGGAATCCAACGAAACAGTACCTTAGTTCTCTTTTGTTTGGCGAACATGCTTCTGCTTCTAACCTGAACATGGATAAGTGCAAGAGATATATAAATAAGATGAACTGATGAGAGGCCACAACGACCAACGCATGCATCGACAATCCTCTGAGTAAAGTAGACCTCTACATAGAAAGGGCACGGAAGGGCATGGCACATGTATCTTCAAAAGACAAGCAATAAGTAGAGTACCTTTGAGCCTAGATACTCAAGCGCCTGGTGACTTGTGTAAATTTTTAAGGCAGCACATTCCTACATCCAACAGTAAATGTCAATACCGGTAATAAATCTCTGCAATCCAGTTACTACGTAGGCTGTCGGGTCACTTCCACAAGGTCCAAAACAGTTGTTGAGACAGGATTCGTATAGTAGATAGCATACCTGTAGTGAAGGATTAAGTATTCCAGCATACTTCGGATCTCTCCCAACCATCTGCACAATCTCTTGGTCCGACTCCATGCCCATTGCTTTCAAAACCACAACAATGGGGACCTACAATCAAATTTGAGCACTAACTTTCAGAACAGTATGTATTTTCATGTAACTTTGTCCAAGCAATCTCCGAAAGAAAACCTATATTAATAAGATGCACCTCTAAGAAATCTGAGTTCTGTTTCTGTAATGATGTAATCAAAATTATGTTGGCAGAAATGTTAAGGAAATACATCATCAGAAAATGTATTGTGGCGAAGAAAGATTCGCTCGTGCTTCACCACCATGTTCGTCTTACTCTTCCTTTCATGCGTGCTACTTGTCACCGACGCGGCCACACTGCAAGTAATGATTCGATTAATCCATGAAAATCTAAAAATTCTCAAATCTGAAAGAGCCCTATGCAACAACGATGTTAATAGCCAACAACAAAACGAGATAAAATGAATTTGGTTTTCCCTCGAGAAATTCAGAATGGAACTGCATCCTTACTTGCCACTACTGTCCGTGTTAATAATGATCCGATTCTTCGAGAGCTGTTCCTGAATTAGGATCACCTGCAAATCAACACAACACAACACAAAATTAATCGACAAATTCAAAGGGAAGAAAAATACCACATCCAAAATTCGGTATGCGTGAACAGGGTGCTAATGAAGCTGTGAACTGACCTTTTCAGTTCCCTTGACCACAAAATAACCACCTGGATCAAGAGGGCATTCCCCTGCAAAACAGAGACGAACATCAGAAAGAAAATTAAAAGTTGGCTAGGCATTTCAGAATGCAGGATGAAGTTATAGCGGAAAACCTCGAGACCTCGATGATCCTACCTGCTTTGGCAAGTTGAGCTTCATTCTTTCCAGCAAGGACACACCGAGAACTTCGCAACATAATGGGCATTCGCCCTATAACAATGCTTCCCTGTGAGCAAATCAAATGAGCTTTCACGGAAGATACTCGCGGTACTAGTTTCTCAATTTGGAATCAAAATTATCCTCTGAGCCTTGAACGTCACTGGAGACCTCACAGGTCATTTGAGGGTCCAAAATTCATTATTTGCAGAGACATTGATCTCGAAGGCATGAGAGCTCAATTACGACCCACACAGGAATTGAATCTAGTTCCATTATCATTTGTAAGTTTACTAAGAAAATGAACAATATTAAGATATTAGTGAAAAAGCAAACAAAATTTGACAGTCCTTAAATCTGTAAGTTTTCTAGATATGTTATTTTTCGTTGTGTGTCAAAAGCAACAAAATCATTTTACACAATTTATTTATCTATTTCCTATATATTTTACACAAACTAAGAGTCATTCCTATAGGCCTCTAGAATAAGAAAACCTAAAGTAACTAAAATCGATGATGACATTTGAAGAACAAAATCATTGTGCACAAAAGACGTTGCAAGACCAGAATTAGGTTCCTAGTAAAGCATAAAGAAGTCACAGAAGCATACCTCTTGCTTTCCATCCTTCCCTTTCCGCACAACCACCTCTTTCCCTCGGGTATACTCCACATCCACACTGATCGGAGCTGAATAACTGCATGAAAAACACCAGAATTTAGAATCAGGAATACTCCACATAACAGAGTGAGACTTGAAACTCAAGTAGATGGACACTAAGTCATTAAACAAGAAGACACTTTGGACTAATGTGCCTCACTTTCTCGATTCATAAAACACCAGATTGAGGTAAAAAACCTACGTCATATCGCGGAGTCGGCATTGCTGGGGTGTGATAGGTTCGTAAATGTAATCTTGCTCCACACACGGCTCCCCCACGAAGATATCCAAGTATCTGCGATCACGTGAATTTAAGTCACAATTCCAAAACTAGAAACACCCAGAGAAAACGTGCTGCTTGTCGGTGAAACTCCGAATTCCTAAACAAGGACTGAAAATACGTACTTCAAGTGATAATTGGCATCCACGTCCGACGTGACTTTCTCATTTCCCTGTGCATGAATGATTTTCTTTATTTCGCAATTGATGAAATAGTTGAATGAATCGATGTGCTGCTTCACCAATCCTCGCACCTGAAAGCACGAGCAAAATTAATTCGAGAACTATGGCCAAACCCTAAAACCCTAAAATCCTTAAAACAGTCCACGCACCTTCAGAAAAGCAGGCAGAAGCTGAAACTTGTCCACCGCAGTCTTGACCGGCGCTTCCCATCCTTCCTTGCGGCTGCAAGTCACACAATCCATGAATCCCTACCCCGCGTAAACCCTAAAACCCTAAACCCTAAAGCCGAATCGCGAGCCGAATTGCGAGCAAATTCACAATCAGGGCCAGACCAATTCGAACCTGGAGAAGAGGTTGTTGATGCCCTCGTGATCCATCTCGTCGGCCTTGCTGATTCCCATGGTGGCGAGAATCGACGAGAAAATGCACTGGACTAATTAGTCCACGTGAGGAGCTCCCCTCACGAGCACTTTTATCAGAAGCTGCACATTTGAATGCGCATGACGCAAGGAACTCGAAACAGTAGTACAACAGAGAAAAACGTTAAGGCTGAAAATTATGCACTCCTCGTACTCACGAATTTAGCTCACGGACTGTCCTCCAGAATGAATTCTGCAGGCTGTATCGCAGCTATTCCATCGAAAGCAGCACAACTTAAGTTCTAGTTCTCCTTCCTCTCAACATGAGACATCGTCGCCAGCCAGCCTAGACATGATGCACGGCAGACAGCTTGCTTATTAGTGCTCCGTACTCCGTATCGGTGATTGATAAACCCTGAAACGGGACGGCCTTCAGTGACCGATTTTTCTAACTTCAAAGTCCTTCTATGTATGCTCCCTGTTTGGAACTTAATATGAATGAAACTTTTTCTTCTTCTTTTTCAACCCCGTGGCGCCTGAATCCTTTCTTGAACTTTCGCATGTTTTTTCTTATATCTTTATAAAGATGTATTATTTCCCTCAATATTATCAAATCCATCATTTAAAAAGTGTGGTTTCTTAAAACTCAAGTATTGGTTAGGATGAATGAGAAGTTATGTAGTCAAATAAGGCCTCTAGAACCTCTCTGTTCATTGTTTAGAGTTAGAACATTGAAGCACTAAGAGTTTATATTTTTCAACCATATTCTGTAAATTATACAAAATTCAGATTCTTTTGTAAAATTTTGAAATTGTCATGATTTTTTCATACTCAATACAGAATATGATTGAAAAATTTGATATTTTGTTGCAAATACATATAGTGTAGAATCCCCAAGTTAATGATCCAAGTGAGTTGTATGTCCTTTTCAAATGGGCCAAAACCATCAAGAGCATGAGCAATTTTTTTGCTTGCTTTTTCTTGAGATCCAATAGAATGCAACCATAGGATCTTGAAGATTATACTATGAGAGTAAGCACCTCCAAAAAATTCAAATTATTTAACCGCATAGTTTAGGAGAGATTTAAGTTTGAAGTTTTCTTTGGACAAATGGAAATACTAGGCAACACACTTTGAAGGAGCATATCTTTGCAAGAATATTTTGAAATGATGCCCTTTTGTGCTTAGTGGAAGATAAGAGAGTTGAAAATGTGACATGTAAAATTTCACAACATTCCAAGGATTTTCAATTCATGGTAGAGCTTGCAATGCACATTGATCATTGAAATGAGAGTATGTAGTATTTACAAGAAAATAAAAGAATTGGACACTTATCTTCTCTTGGAACTCCTTCAATTTGCCCTTTTCAAGTTGGATCTACCTTTTTTGAGGTGGACAAGAATCACATTGGTTAGTTGAATCTTTAGTCTATGCCCAAACCAAACCCCCAAAAATGAGCAATAAATTACTCTACACCACTTAACTTTGAAAATTTTTACAAGATGGAGTTTAACTCAAAGTTTAATGAAACTACTACCACTAGATTTGTAATGCAATCTATTTTTTAGGAACAATTTTTATCTTTAAAAAAAATCAAAATTTGAAAATGGAATGGTGAAGAAAGAAGGGCAACAACTAGAAAATGATTGCTTGAGTCATTGGAGGTTAAGGAATGTGCAACCATTATAATCACTCTTTGAAATGTGACACCTACATTAGGATCAAAAAACAATACTAAATTACAAGTCTTGATGGCACAAATTACACACAATGAAAACATAAGAGTTTGGAAGAAATTTGTGTTTGTTTTTGATACACCTACAAATAATACTTTAAAATTTATAACTTATTTATATGATGTCTGAATAATGTATACTAAAGTACATTGCTGATTTCTTTTGTAGATAAGATTCATATATATATATATATATATAATTTTTTTATTTCTTAAAATTTTGGTGCACTTAATGTACTTTGTATTTGAAGTTCTTGACTTCTCTAGCTTGCATTTCAAAATTAAGTTGGTTCAATAAAATTATTAACTCTGAATCAAAGGGAAAGACACTTTATATTCACAAAAGCTATATGTGAGTAAGTTTGAGTGGGATGTTACTCAAAATATAAATTACTTTTGTACAAATCAATACAACTCAAATAGCATGACCATTTATTTATTAATTTCTTTAGTAGAATTAACTATAGTAAAAAAATCCTATTTATTACACAAATATGTTTTGCCTTTTTTATACTACTCCATAGCAGTAATAAACATTTCAAACTTTGAAATGTCTTCAATTGGATCCAAAATGAAATCTTATGGTTGGATCTCAAATATTTGTCATTTTGACTATATTTAATCTCATTTTGACATACTTTATATTTTGTCAAAATATATCATATTCATTGGACAATTGTCATCACATAAGGTTGAAAGTATCAAAACCATCCTCCTTAATACTTCACATATAATTTGATTTGAAACCTAACCATCAAATTTAAAATAATGACCACAATATAACCCCTAAATGCCCAAAGTCTTTTTGAACTTCTTGGAATTTGCTCTCATTCTTTTGGAATTAAAACTACACAAATTGAAACTAGACATGTTAGAGTAACATGGGAAAAGAAAATACAATAGTATCAATTTACAACTTTTCAAAATCCACTCACTATAATTTTTTTACATGAATTTCAAGTAAGATTTTTTTTCCAAAATTTAGTGTACTTGAGGCTCATTTCCAAGAACCCTCAATTGTAGAAAATCAAGATTTGCAATGGAAAGCCTTGCACAAAATGTTGAATGGAAAAATCATAATCATTCCTTTTCAAAATTAGATCTGTGATGCTAAATTTAGACTTTGAAAATAATTTTTCAAAAATAAAAACCACAAAAAATAGTAATTTGATGAGGTTTTAATTTAACTTCAAAGTATTGTCCACACCAGAATTTGGTGACTGGTCATTTAGGAGTTAAATATCAAGAATCGAAAGAAGGATAATGACTTATTAGAAACACATCGTTAATAAAATTTCAACACGCGATCACTCACATGATTAAATCTCGAAGCCAGAGAAAAATTCTCTGTCGCATGATGTCACGTTCACCCTAAACCTTTGTCAGTCTCTTGAGATTTTCACTCATTTTCAGACAATGTTACGCAAGACATTCGATTGAGAATTTTGTATAAAATTCACCTTGAAATTTTGAGCGCAACAATTGATTAACACATCTCTGGCCTTTCATACGCGGCATTCTGTTTCAACGCTTGAAAATTGGTTACAGTAGCATCACAAGTTAGACGAAGTCTACTTGATTAATGTAATGCTTGTAGACATGGCACAGACTTACTGATTAGAAAAGGAGTCAAGGGTATTCTGGATTTGTAGATTCTAAAACAACAGATTCCAAAGGACGTGTATGCAAGAGTGCAAGACTATCCAGAAGCAAAGATGCACTACAGAGGATACGTTTTAACCTAAAATATACACGGCAACCTCTTGTGGTGATTGGCACTCCCAAGCTTGGAGGGAAGGAACTTCGCAACATTGGAATGGATGTTCGTACTAAGCTTTCTTGAAAATCGCAAAAAGCCTCTGAATTGACACCTTTCGGTTGTGTCACTTCATTCAAGATAACTTTCGCCCATTGATCTGATCAACCTGTGACTCATGATCTCTGGATTACGTCTGCATGCACAGTGACAAAGCCTTCTCCTTGGAGGCTGTTCAGAGCATTCTTCACCTGCAGCGAAAGCATTCATGTCAGCACTAAAACTACAAGACTAGTATTATCAGGCCTCATTTAGAATAAGGCTTCTAACGTAGAAGTTACCGGAGATGGTTCCAATCATGTCATGGTTTCAATGGTTCTTCCTTATTACTTTTAACAAAGAATGGCCTTCAACAAAAAGGAACATTTAAAAATTTCACATTCGTTCGAAAGGGCAAATGCTTACATCTTGCAGGCTGACATCCACAGTGCTTTGCTTCCGCACATCCTCCAAAAGCTGCATAAGTCAAAAAGATTAATAGATCAGAACAATCAAACTGACACATCGAACAAGGATTTGAACAAAATGAAAGACAAAGCTACTTCCATTTTGGAATGCTGGAAGGGGCTAAAAGATACTATCCTCCTAAAAGTTCCTCACGAGTCCCAACATGTTAATGTGCTGGCTAGAATAAAGATGGACAATATTCAGGTCAATTCACAGTTCAGCACCTCCTTCGCTCATGCATTGGCCGATGAGCAAGTCCTGACGGATCATCTATGAAATGTCAATTACCTGATTCACCTTCAAACCGGAGGAACTTCCGGGTGAAATTTTCTCAGAAATGAGGTCCCGAAGAGCCGCTACCAAGTTAGCCCGACGACCACGCTCACTTGCCGACACTCCAGTCGTGATAAGATCCATGTCAATCGTTCCTGTTATTCCGATGTAGTGAGAGCGTGTGGAAAACAAATCACTAAGATTTGAATACTACATTTTATATGTTATAAGTAGGGAGTAGAAGATTTCTAACACATACAGAATTATAACATGTAACAAATAATATACATTTGCTGAAAATTAGTAACTTGTAACATTTCTCTTTTGAGGATCTAGAAGAGGGGTGAAATTCTGTAACATGCATGAGATTTTAATGCTTATCGAGGTAACACATATAGAGAGTGATCTGTATGTAGTTGCAAGGACAGTCGAATAAATGGTGTGTAAGTCTCAAAAGTGAGTACCAATTGTGAACATGCCAACAAAGGTACATTACCTGTAGCATGATCAGTAGCAGACTGCTGAAGAGCAACTTCCAACAGCCGCACAGCTTCTGCTGCATCGCATCTCTCCACCTATTTCCGAGCAGAAATAATACAAAGTAAGCGATAGACGCCACAGGAAAACTATTCAGTTCTCTTCACTTATAGGTCTCTGAATTCAAAGCGGCCAAAATAGTACATGTCAGAAGAAAGTTGTGCATATACCACTTCCGAAAATCTCATGCGAGCTAAGGCTTCACTGATTCGAATCATACTTTCAAGTTGTCGAGGGGTGGCTGTTATAACCTGCATTGAAGACACAATTCTGATCAGAATTCAGTATTCAAGAGTGTCGATATTCAGACCAGCTGCAATTACATTCCACCTCAAAACGGATAGCAAACCATCATATAGTGGACAGCTTTGCTACTATTGACGATAAGAGGTCAGGAAGTCCCAAGGATAGGTACTTAACAACTGAGCCCCGTCAGTCATATGACAAAACGGCAAGGTGGACGAGCAAAGCCACAAAATTCCACAGTAGCCTGGAACCAGACTATTATGAATTAGAAATCCACTCTAATTCGCATTTGCAACAACTGTACCTTTTTACTGCTTCCGGGAAAGTTACCCTTCTGGCGCATCTCAACATAACCATTAATAAGGTCGTCAGCGGCCTCATCACTCAATGTTGGATTAATGTGCTGACGGGCGTAGGTGATATATGCTGTGAGTGTCTGTAGATCTAATGCATCCTGCTTTGAAACCTGCAGAGCAATAGCTCTTGATCAATACAAGCTGAACGGACGAGATGAAGCTCTCTAAGCCGAAATATATACACTTTCTAACACAAACGACATTACATTATGGTAAGTTTCCGGAACCTTCGAGGATCATCCAGGTCTTTGAAAATTAAGGAGAGATAAATAAGTACCTCATAGTTCTCATAATGCAAGGCCACAAGATGCCTGGCAAGGCGGCGGTCAGTCTGCTCATCGGGTTTGTCCAGCATTAAGTAAATTAAATCAAATCTGCATCCAAATATGACGTGAACATTCATGAGTATGAAGCTGTGTTCGTCAGGTGTCCTAGTTCATTGTTAATCCGGTGCAGCTGTAAATAATGGCATTAAGCACGTGTACCAGTGACCAGGATTTACTCTGATCCCTTCCTCTTATCATCAATCAACTGAAGTGAAAAAATGCAAGTACCTCGAGAGCAATGTGGGAGGAAGTTGGATGTTGTCGATAACTGAGAGCCGTGCATTATATCGGGATCCACTCGGATTTGCACACGCAAGGACAGATGTCCGAGCATTCAGTGAAGCTATGATCCCTGCTTTCGCTACAGAGACCGTTTGCTGCTCCATCACCTGCGTTTAAAATTAACGTGTCATGTGAAAAACAGAGGAAACTTTGAAGGGTAAGACTTGAAAGCCGACGAGCTTTCATTTTATGCGTAAACAAATATCAAATGTCGCGAATGCAAAGTATTTTATAACCGAAAACTGGTAGTGCTTAATCTTGAAGCTTATTTTTCAAGGGAGCGGTATAGATACCTCATGTAGCATGCTGCGGGCATTGCCAGACATTTTGTCAAATTCATCAATACAGCATATCCCCCGGTCACTAAGAACCAAGGCTCCACTCTCCAAAACCTGCATGATTCTATTCTTGTAAGTAAAAAGCGTCTATCCACTTAATGGATAACTAAGGGGTGGGAAGAACAGGCAGAGAGAACATGCAAGTCCGTAACCAAGATCGCGAAAGCATTACAACTCTGCAAGTAACATATGTTTCAGCTATGGCGACTAGTTTCCCTTGAAAATGGTTTGCAAATACGGGAAGCAAAGTCCCAAACGTACAATAAGTTCACTAGAAAAAAACTGCAAACAGAAATTCAAGGTTGTAGGTAGGCCTTACCGTCTCTCGGGTTTCTGGATCCTTCGTTACATACGCGGTCAAACCAACCGCTGAACTTCCTCGTCCACTAGTATAGATGCCACGGGGAGCAATCTTATGCACATACTGAAGCAGCTGGGATTTACTGGTACCAGGGTCCCCGACAAGTAACACATTGATGTCACCTCGAAAGGATGCCCCGGATGGAATTTTCTTGGCCTTACCACCGAAGAGCTGCAAAAAAAAGAGGAAAAAAACACGATTAACCAAGAAGACACAAAGATCCATCTGAAACAAACCGTCAGATGTTGAACTAAAATATTTCTAAGATCTCGTTTCTTATCTCTAGTACACTGCAAAATCAAAAATTAATCCGTTAGTCTGGTGTCTTCGCTTGAGCGATGTACGATTAAACAAACCTGACAAAGGAGACCTTTCTTAATGTCTTCGAGTTCCCATATGCTTGGGGCCAACGACCTCGAAAGTCTTTCATAGATGTCCGGGAGCTTGGATAGATCTCTAAGTTTCTGAATCTGCAGTCAGAAAACACATAAGCTCAAAATTTGAGGGTAAATAGCTAGACTCAAGGTGACATAGAACAAGTGTGATTTTATGAGACCTAAAGTTTGTAGTCAAACTCAAAATCGCCACCAAATTCAGGCGATCAAGTACAGTACTCGCAATAGACCACTACGCAATTGATTATCCTTCTTAGAAAGTAACGCAAGGAAAGATTGTACTTGTGAGAAAATCAATAGGTCCCTGTACATTAAAATATGATTGGATTACGGATAATAATGATGAAAATTGGAATCAGTGCATTCCGAATACCTTTGCCTCGTTAGCCGCATCTGAGGCATTTTCCTCATGAAACGCTGTGTTGGTGTCGCACGCCTTTTTCATGTCCGTAGGATCTTCAGCTTGCATTCGACCCTTATCAGCCTTCCTAACGTGAACGCAATCAATGTAGGTCTGCACAAGGCGTCTGTTAACATCTTCATCTAAAAGGTTTACAAAACATCACAATAAAAGTTTTCAATAAGAAGAGAACTGTATTTGAAATAGAAACGATGAACCTAGTGTACAACCTTATATAATGCTCGCAACGTTCGTTGATTGGGACCAACTCGGACAGCCATAGCCTTGAAAACCCCTGTTACCTGGAACGCAACAGATCATTTCCAAGTTGGTTAGCATTTGCCTCTTGGAAGGAATACTGGCTTACGATCATTAGGTCTAAACGATACAAGTTTTGAAAGCATTCCCGTAATATTTCTATCTTCCATGCTAAGGAAAATATTCGCATGGATTTACAAGAGATGACATACTTCAACACGATCTCCAGGCTTGATAGCATCAACCATAGTGTTATATAAACACAAGCTGACTGTGTGCGGAGTCTCCCCTTCAGGGATGGCATCGGGAGTTTCTTGCAGACGGACTACTTGCTTGTTCGCAAAACTGTCATTCATAAAATAATAAAGGGCGAGGTTATCAGCATGAAAATACAGAGACCAATTAGTAGTTTTGTTTTAAAACAACATCAAAACCAAATCTGTTGGTCTCGTATCCTACATATCCCATTCATATTCCCAGATTCTGATTGCAAAATAACCCCACATTGCCTACTATCTACTTTCGAGGAGAATTTCTCAGGATGATAGGTATTCAGCAGAATATAATACACATTTCAGAATCCAAAGAGATGTGCACAGCTTGCTTCTAGGACAGGCACCGAGTACTACATCACCCAGCAAAAATAAATGCCACAGAAGAGTTGTTAAGCGCACGCACGTGCATCGATTATGGATTAGAGACATAGAATTTCGTGCTGCACATTCCGGCTTTTCACACCTTGTCGGCTCCTCAACGCGCCCTACATCACACAAACAGACAAAATTACTTGCAGATCTGATTGATATGTATTCTATATACGATACTCAGAGACTACAACAATAACGGTGCATTCTTTTGCAAGGTAATGACAAAGGCGCAATCGAACTGTGTGAGATGAAGTTGAGAAATGAGCTTGCCTTTCACAACTGATAGTATCGGAGGTGAGTGGCCGCACACCAAACATCTGAAGAAGGCCCCCTTAATTTCAGGTATGATGGAACTGCAACGGATAACCATTCCCTTGACGGAGACCAATTTATCTATGTCTGTACAGGCCAACGGTGAGGAGTGTGAATAACTCATTTCCCAGAGTGCCTATCCTTCAAGCCTGTTCTACATCTTGACGGACTTCGAATAGCAAGAGATTCAGAGAAAAATATGTTTAAAATACGTATATTTGAAAATTGTTGTAGAGCTGAAAAATTTGCGCTCCACTCACCTGAAGGATTGAGTTCACGCATGTTCACTGACGATTGGAGATTGAATGGTCGGGCCTGGGTTAGCAGAGAAACAGATCCCATTTAGCAAGTCCTTGAGAGTGCCAAGAAATTGATGTTCACATATTTGACTTGCTAAATTTTGATGACATCAATCAGAAGATGAACCAAACACCAATGAATTTATACAAAGAATGAATAGAAAAGAATTAGGCATGACTACATCAGGTTGTCGCCTTACTGATGACATTATGCTGCTGCAAATGACAGTATCTTCAGCTGGAGTTTGCAATTCACAACCCCCGCATATCTAGCCTACATAAAGTACGGTAGAGAGCATCATAAATTGAGGTTAATGTGTACCTCAATGTGCTTCTCAAATGTCGGTAGGAAGTTGGTGGCAACTTCTTGACACTCCGTATCCAACAAGGGGATGATGTCGAGTGGATATCGAACAATTTTGTTATACAGATCAGAGTCATGGTCGTGTACATTGGACATGTCGATGTTTATGGTATCCTCTTCTCGTTCCACAGTCTGATATCACCATGAGACCAACAAATTGTCAATCTTTGCTAGAAGTGCACACGTCATATCGCATCAACAGGATAACAGACGAAGCTCGGACTGGTCTGAAATTACCAACCTCCTCTATGAGCTGGATATACTTCGAATGAAGATCCTCAGCGGCTGTCCGATAATTGTTGAGAAACCGACGAATTGGCCTCAGCACATCTGGGATATTAACATTTGTACCCCAAACGTACGCATACTCCCCACCCATATCATCATCCGGTTCCACAGATGCAGATTGGCGCGGGCGCCCCTGCCAGTTCCCAAACAAGCCATCCATCAGAGAATCAGAGAGCAGACATCCATAAAATACACACTCGGACATAATATGCTGGGTAAGAAATGACTACATCAGTTCACAAAATATATGGCATGATTTCTTATTTATTTTTTGGCTTGTTATAGAAGTAATATTTTGTTGCAATATTGTATACCTTTTCCTTTATAAACTTCAGAAGGTTTACGACTTCTGGTGCTGGTGACGAAGATAGAGCACTTAAGAGGACTTGATGGATCTGTAACGACTCTCTCTTGTTTCTTCTGTGCAACATTAATACTTTTGATTATCTATTCTAGTACATATGAAGTGTGGTATCATCGAAATCTCATTGCAATTAATGGCACTGCAGGACTGTGTTTCATTAACAAGGTGCACAACCTGTTCACAAATCCGGGCGTTTGTTGTCCATGTATAGAGTGAAACTTACATCCGAACTACGTTCCCTGGATCGAGATCGACGCCTTCGATGTAGAGGCCTGCCTTGGGAACCCAATTCACTGCGCTGATTGTACTGCGGTCTTCAATGCAATTAAAGAAACTCCTCATGCTCTTCCAGCAATCCCAAACAAGTGGCTAATCGCATCCACATTCAACAATAGCACGAAAACATGCAGAAGGCTAAGTAAGAACATTCACAACCAAACGTGCCATCCCTAAGAAATGTGAAAGGATACGTGCCACTGCGGAACGAAGGGGTCCCCAGGGGGGTCTCATAAGGAGTCCCCACGGGGGTATGGTAAACAGGAGTGGCAGCCACCGGGGTTCCAGGAGTGCCAGCGTCGAAAGGAGAGCTGTACTGTGGAGTGCCCACACTGCGAGAAAGACTACTCCGGCGGAAAGCAGTCCCAGTTTCTCTCTCTCTCCTCGGAGCGGCAGATGAGGGGGTCACCACTCGCCTGCCCCTCCGTCTGTCCATCGGCGGGGAAAGCCCATTTGCCTCGGAGTTCGGGAGGTTGGGGGATGACACCTGCGGCAATGGCGAAGACACCTGCGGTAATGGTGTAGACACTCCTGCAATCGAAACAGGAACGAGAGACGCTTCAACCCCGCATTGCAAAGAATGCAACTACATATGGATGTTCAGAAATGCCAATGCCAAAATTTCAATCGAAAATCAAAGTAAGAAATGCCATGAAGCAAAAACAGAGACGCACCTTCGGATTGCGATTGTAGTGGGGACGATGCCGGCCTAATGTCCATGGGGTCATCGTTGTCCATGACGAGCACGCTAGGGTTTAAGAATCCCTACGCTAGGGTTGATTCCAGACGACTCAGAATGCGCAGAAGCTCCTGGTCCTCGCCGAAAAACGATCTGAAGCGGGACTATTTCCGGGATTGGACTGCGCATTCACAACAGCAACCTTTAGCTGGAAATGTCAGTTGCTTGCTACGTTCATTACAATCGCGCGGTTGTCACAACGCATCCTGAAAGGCACCGTTCCGCCATCGCCGAAGCATTCTGGAGTTTCCAGAACAGGAGGCTGGAGTTTCCAAAGGCGGGAAGATGGGTTTTCCCGCCACAATTCACCAGTAGAAGTTTGCCTACGTGGCAGACAAAGTCCACAGCAGCTTTGGTCTTCCATTACTCATCGGTGCGCGACCAAGAGCCCTTCACAGTTTGTATCGGCGGGGATAAGGTAGAAAGATTTGAAACACTTAAGTTTGATGTGCATAGCTAGAGTTAAAATTTTAATTGGCATTAATCTTAGCTTGAAATTATAAAAATATATTTAAGAATTATTATTTATATTTATTGTAAGTTCTTATATTTTTCGCAAATAATCAAAATCGAAACTTGAAAAAAACTTGAAAGATGTAAGAGTTTTTAAAAAATGATCTTTTGAAGGTTAAAGTAGAGGTTTAATCCCTAAAGTCCCAAGGCCATTTTTTTGTCAAAAATCACTCAAAAGTGTCATTTTTGTTGCGTTCACCCAAGAAAAACAAAATTAGAATTTAACCATAGGATCTTATACTTCACTTATCTTAGCTCATATGATAAAAATTTCATGAAGTTTGACCATATAGATTGGAAGATATTAGCATTTGAAGTTGAAAAAAAAAGTTTTTTTGAACACTGGCCTACAATTTCAGATGACTTTGACCACCAATTGTAGAATTTTTTTGCACTATAGACTTTGAATTGAAAAAAATTTATGTTGAAGAATTGAGTTGAAAGTCTAGGGAAACACTTGATTTTCATTAAAAAAATGCTAAGTAGAAGTAGGTTCAAGATTGGAAAAAAAACTAAATTGTCAATAACTCCAAGATGGGATTGAAAGACAATAATCCCAATGTTGAGATTGTTTTAGCAAGCAAACAGAACATTTTTAAAAAAAAAATTGTAAAAAATTAAAAAAATTGCATTCAGAAATTAATTGTATAAGTTATTTTTTCAAGAAGATGTTGAAATTGCCTAAAAAACAAGATTGTTTGTAACTTTCTCATTATTAGTCCAAATAGAACGAATCAAAGCTTTACATGTAGACAAAAATAAAACATTTAAAGGGAAAAAAAATTAAAACTTATTTTGATGTTTTGCGATTTTTTTGTTTTGTCCACCAAGTTTAGTTTCAAGCTTTTCGTAGTATAACTTTTGCTCTTGGGCACCAATTGAAATAAAAATTACATTTCCACATAGATAATCAGTTTCTCTATCTTACCAGAAAGCTTCAAAATAATTCACCAAAAATTGAGGTTACAAGAACCTACTCGAAATCTGATTTGTCCCTTGAGGGGACAATGGGACTTTAGGGGTTAAATGGTTTTTTAGAGACCAGCAACACTTATAAGTGAGTATAGAAATTTAAACCTATAGGCCTTAAGCATATGCATAAGTAGATATTCTACAACTATTGAAAATGCTCATAGTGTAAACACCTACAATATAGGTATTTATAACATAAGTAGCCTATAATCATGGAAGATTTCTATAATGTAGACACCTATAACATAAACATGTAGTCTCCTAAGCTTGCATAATAGACTTATGTAATAGCAGCTATGATTAAGCTTTTGAATTAATCCCTTACTTTGTATAGGACCATTTCAACATTTTTTGGTATATATTGTCATAATTTCAAGTTCCTATTTTGTTTGTATATTAAAGTGAATGTATGGCATAATTTATAAATCTGGTGTTATAATTTAGAATTTTTTTCTTTTTTTATATATACAAATATTTACAGTGACAATGATTCAAGTCAAAAAAATCTAATAAACCTTTGAATAATACTAATAATTTTAGGAAAAGAATATTTTCGTTTAGAATCACCAATGGTAGAATTGAATAAGTGTTCAAAGTCTTCCATGATCAAGAATATTGCCTTATAAATTTTTTGGAAAATTTCAAATTATCAATAAAAAGCCCATGCTTTGCAAATCATTTTTGATAATTAATATTTTTCTTAATGTAGATAAATTGTTGTAATGCAAATTGTTTTGCATAAACAAATTAAGATTTTATAAATATTTTTTTGGTATTTACTTTTGCATACAATATCAAAGAGTTTTAATTATTTATTTTTTTAATTGTAGCCATCATAATTTATGGCCTTGTGCAAAATCCAAACATGTCTTTGTAGGCAAATGAAGCAAGGGGCATTATAAAATGGCACAAATGGCACCTCAGGAGAATATAAATATGGGAGTATGCAATATTTGCAAGAGGAGAATCATAATTGTTTTGCCATTAAAATTTTAAAGAGAGACTAATGAAAAACAATGGAGATAACTTTCTAACTTTGAAAACTGATTTTAACATTGAATTTGAATTTTGGGGTTACTTTAGTTTAGCAACAAGACAAAGTTACTCCTAAAAAATGATTTTGCCTTACAACTTAGAGAAACATGTAAATATCATGAAACTTAACAAAAACAATTTTTGATTTACAAAAAATTTAACTTGTTTTTCTATTTTGACACAATAGAAAAGTCCATATATGGTGCCTACAACCAAATTATACTTTTAGCTTATAATTATAAAACAATTAAAGAATGTGAACATTTTAGGCACTAACATTGTATCCACTAAAAGAATGATATGGGCACTTTTGAAAGTAAGATGCCCCATTATGGATGCACTTTTAGTTGGACTTAGAGCTAACCTAGTGACAATCACTTATAGACTATAAGTAAGGCAAATTACTTTAAAAAAAATTTATTTTATAAGCAAAATATGATTCAATGTTTTTATTTTAAGGCAATGCCACAAAGTTTTGTGAGAGGGTTTAGAATAGCACAAAGTCTTTTTGTAGTAGTGAATTTATTTGAAGTATCTTAAAGTATTTTCTTATTTTACAACTAACTACCTCTAAATGTATCCCAAATCTTCTTATCTACCTAAATTTCCCTTCTACCACTTACAATATAATATTGTAAACTTTGAGCTTCTATAACTTTATACCCCTATTTCCAAACAATTTGAAATTTTGTCACCACTTTATATATTTTGTGGGAGATCTAAAAAAATTCTAATAACTCATAGCTAATTTATATATTTAGTAACTAAAATAGCGTAATTGACTTATAAATTACTAATACTACTTCACAACTTCTCTTCTAATTGTTATATTATCTATAATTAATTGAGATTAAGTCCATAGCTCATGAGATTTTAAGAAAATATTAATAAAGAAGTTAGTCACATGCTTATCAAATTTCATAACTATGTAATGAATTTTTTGAGGTATACCATTGCCTTGGATTCAATAGATATTAGACATTATGTACTTCAATGCTTCATAAGCATTGATTCATAAATAATAATGTTTTCAAATTTCATGTAATAGCAATATATCTTTGTCAAAACAAATCTTCAAAGTCTCGACTCTAATGGAAAGACCAATAGTACACAATAGCTATATTATCCAATTAATGTTAAAATTTGCCTTCTTCATGAATCATGAAAGTCACCTACAATAATTTGTATAGAATGCAATCATCACCTTCATTCATCAAACTCTTTTAAGGTCCAAGAGGCTCAATGGTGAGCAAGCCTATCCTTAAATACTCTCATAAAACCCCTAATTCTTAGCAACTAGCCATTACCTAATCCTAACTTCTCATTAATTCTACCTATCAATTTATTCATCCAATGAACTACTAATTCACATTCAAGTAACCAACTAAAACATGAATAATACAAACACCATTTAATACAACACCTTTGACTACTATACTTGAACTCAAACAAAGATAAATGTCAATTTTAAATAATAAAGCAGATCATGACAATTCTTTTTTTCGTATACACCCATGTGAACTAGGTATTAAATTAAACAATATTAAGGAAGTGTTTACTAATTTTGTACCCTTCAATTCAATAATAAAATTTTGAAGTTGCCTAATTTGAGTGGGTATTAAGATTTCAATTTTTTCAAGCTCAACATTCATTTAAGGCTATCTCACTTATAAAAATGTATTTTTCTTCTTCTCAAATAATTTAGATTGATTATGAATAATTTAAAAATATATATAGAATAAGAGATGATTTCAAACAACTTTAATACACAATGCCAAAAATTAATTTCAAGTAAGTTGTAGATTCACACATGATGAACCTATACTGAATTGAGACACATACTGGTATACGATTACAAAAACAAACTTGACAAACCTTTACAATTGTAGCATACACATTAGACAATTCAAACGATACTTGCAATTCGTGCATAATTATGGTAGAACCACCCATTGCCAACATGGAACCCATTTCCAACTTGTAGGGTGCACTATTTATAATCAAGGTTGAAATAAATTTTCAACCCAAGCTATGAATGTGTTTTTTCTCCTTTTCGAAGTTAAGACTAATCAAGTCATGACATATGTTCCAAAGTAGTGAGTGGAAAGTAGTTCTTGAATGATCAAAATTGGAAGACTCTACATGTTGGTTATAGGTTTGGACCAACTAGCAGTTTCCAAAATTCATAATAATTTCAATTCAAGACATAGAATAATTTTAAAAAACTACAATTTCCATGATTTATATGTTTTTATAAGACAGAAAATTTACATTCCTTAAACTACTCGAGAACATGCGCAAGATTGCTAAAGTAGTCAATAATAGGTGGTTCTACTATATATGCACCATTACTTTAGTAACAAGCTAAAACAAAAAAATTGTTTGTTTAGGAACCAAAATAAATCTAATCTACACAAAAAAATTCTACCATGCTCAACTAGCAGTTTTGGCTTTTTAACTCATCATTATTGAAAAGTTTGGAATTAGAATAAAAAATAATAATAATTTTTTACACCCACCTCACTTAAATTTAAAATACTAGTCTTTGAAAGTGAAGGAAGTGGAAAAGACAAGCTCTTTATAAAAATAGATGATAGAAGCTAAAACAACTCATGTGAAATATGTAAATTAAGAATAGTAAGAATTCAACCACTCATATGACCTAGTCAGTTAAAAGTAGAAATTGTATTCATTGTGTAGAACTTCAAACTTCATTTAAATATAATAGAATAACTTTTTCAAAAAATTTGAACTACAAAAAGTTGGAAATAAAAATGAATTCAATGACCAAAAATCCATTTGATATTTCAAGTCTCTAATAGGAGGTTGTAGACAAAATTGAGGGAGGGATTTGAAGGGCAGAAGGGATATTTTCTTGACAATTTCAAACATCTTCTTTGAATTTTGTCTAAATTTTTTTTTTAAGTCTTAAAATTACAAATGAGTTTATGAGGATGTAATTTAATTGATTTGTCAATTTCTTCAATTCACATTTTTTTGAAAAAAAATGATTCTACTATGCTTGAATGAGGTTTGAAGTTCTACATTGAATACGATTTCTGCATTTTGACAATGAGCAGTCAAACCAACGGTGCTAGTATGTAAGCATGAAAATTCAAGCATGAGAGCTTTGAGTGTATATTAAATAGATATATTACAACCATTGTAGGTGCTTATAATATAAGAACCTTTAATATAGGTACCTATATTATAATTATACTATAATCATAGAAGGGTTCTATAATATAAACACCTATAATATAGGTGTAGAGTCTTTTAGGCTCATGAGCTCATATTCTTAAACTCACATAATAGAAATCCTCCTCTTCTACCTCTTCACTCACTAAATATCAATAAATTATTTTCTTTACTATACCATCTCAAATTATTCTAATGGTAGGGTAGGAAGTTTATAAATTGACCATTTAAGAGCTAAAATTGATTTTGGAGAGGTAAAACTTTTGAGTAATTTTCCTTAAAAGACAAGTGAAATTGGCATCTAACCCAAGTTGTTTTATACTTTTGGGAGCTTTGTAGAATTAGTTGTAAAATTTTGAAGTTGAAATTGCAAAGGGCTTTAGAATTGCCCACCTCTTGTAGTGTACATTGTTGAAGGCTACAAATAAGCAATATGTACGAATAGAATACACTTGAGGAGGTGGATGGCTTTAGAGCCTATATTCTTTTAGAACCTCCTACCTTAAATTGTGAAACAACATTTAGTGTTATGACAAATTTCATTAAAATGGCAATATTCCATGTGCCATTTTCACACTTTGACATCTAGGACAAATATACATTGCTAACATCTAGGTCAATTTTCGATTTCAAAAATCTAGGACTAACATAGATATTAGACCGAGTAGTCTAAAAAATCTAGAATTGGTATAGATTTTAGATTTTTAGGAAATATGTACATTTCAAAAATCTAGTACTAGTATAGATTCTAGTATAGAAAAAACACTTTAAATTGTATGGTCTGAATTGCTAAAATTGCCAAATTAACAGAATACAACCATTTTAATGAAATTGGCCATTGTTTCATCCAATTGATTGGCATTGGATTTTATGAATTTTTAGCAAACTTCTTTACATTTATTTGTAGATTTGGTTATGTAGTCCTAAAATTATCAAAAAAAATTGGCACTTTGTTTTTTAATGAATTTAAATTGAACCTACTATTTGAGTGTTGTATTATATGTTTATATCATTTCACAATTTCAAGCATCAAAAACATTCCGAAATCTAGCTTTTGATTTTCTATAACAATAATGACAATGCGGCATTAGAAGAAATCTGGACCTTGTGTAAGGTTGTTTGATTGCATGATAAATGTGCATCTACAAAATTAATAATAATAATAATAATAAAATTATTAAGTGCATATGATTACATATTGTGCCATTTAGGACTAGGGACTAAAAAAAATTCAAAAAATAGATAATGAACATTTTTTTTTACTTGAATTTGCATGTTTGCAAAAACTCAAACAACCCACTTTAAGGGCTAGATTTTCTTTAATGGAGAAAAGAGGCAAGCACATTAGGGGAGATTTGGGGCCTTTGGAAGACTATGAGTTATCAACTCCTATGAATGCAAAAATTGCTACGGGAATGCGAATTTGACATAGTTGAGAGAGTGCCACATCATCGAAACTTTTTTTTTTTGGAAAAAGAAATTTTTTTTAGATTTTTTTTTTGCATTTTACGACTAATTTTTTTTAAATAATTTTTTTTTGGTAATTATTGGCTTGACAACAACCAATAGTATCAGGAACAGTTTCGGGAATAGAATTGAAACGGTCTTTTGGAGGCCTCAAATCTCTCCTAATGTGTGTTTTTCTTTCAATTTCTTGTCCTTTTTTTTAGACAGATCTAGAGTTATTGATTTCAATTTTTTTTCAAATCCCCCCTATCCAATATTAATGATTTATAATTTAACAAGTAAACCATGGTTGTTGATTGCCGTCATGAGAAACAATCTTGGTTGTCAACACTCTAAAATATGGAATATGATATGGAGTATGGGGTACAAATATACATGTTGCGTACAATATATATATACAAATTATATACAAATATTTTTTTGGCAAAAAAATTTCAAATATCCCATGATAGATTGTTTGCAAATAAAACTGATGTTTAAGAAATACAAATATGGGGTGGAATAGGGTGGGTGTTGTCACAAGCACCGTCTCATTTTCTCAACCAATGGTGTGGTGACACATATATCCTTTTCAGATTTTCAAGAAAAAATTTAATTAATATTGGTTGAATGACACATGTTTCCCATCAATTTTTCATATATATGTTTTTTTTTTTAGAAAGTCACAATTTCTCACAATGACAATGATCTCAAAAGAAGCATTAACAACCTTATGATCATAGTGTAACAAGGTCAAGAATAATCCACATACAAATTTGTACCTTTCTCCCAAGGATGCACTTTCATTTTTTTAGCTGAAGATGTGCAATCAAATGAAGGGTCATTATAATTATTTCAAGGCCTTAAATTTTAGACATGCTTATGAAATAAATTAGCATCATCATAATGGACTTAGGATCTTTATATATAATGAAGGGTAGAGGATAATAATGATTTTTATAATTTTTTAGGTATACAATAGCCTTCTCAAAAAAAATCTAAAGTTTTCAAAACTACAATATTATAAAGTATAACTTTGTAAGAAGTATCCTAAATTGGAGATCTTATATTTGTTGTAGTATCTTGGTAATTAGGGAGTAGATTTAGTTGTTGAAGACTTGAAGACTACATTGATGATGAACTAGTAGATGAGAATTGACACACTTTGTAATTGAATCTACTTTCCATTTGAAAGTACCATATGTTTGTAGGTGGTTTCTCAATTTCCTTCTTGTTTTGTATATATTTTTTTGTATGTGCAATTTTCAGTGATGAATTTCAATATGACACCATCAAATGTTTGAAAAAATTTATTGTTGTTCTGTATTTATAATGAACATAGGGTTTATAAAAATAATGCAAGAAAAATTTAAAATGAAATATAGGATACATGAAATAAGAAGAATTTAAAAATTTAGGTAAATATTGCCCTATAAAAATCCAAAAAAATTACCTACATAGCCCCCATGTAATAGGGGCTTGATCACACATTACCAACAAACACCTTATATAGTGCCCCCCCAAGGCCCATCTTGGAGTTGGACCCCAAGATATTCAGATTGCAAATCATAGTGGTAATAGGCTTGTCTACCTTAGGGCCACTTTACACTTAGAAGCCGGGCCAATTTGGTGCAATACATTTTTTTATTCAAAAAGCATGTGATTTGAGATGGCTTGAGCTTGTTGAATTGGGTGCACCAAAAATAAGAGGCCAATTCTTGGCCTAAGAGTCAATGCCAGATTTCAATTAAAAAAATTGTTTTTTTAAATATTGTTTTTTTCAACAAGTCAAATCTGTTGGATTTTGGGCAATCAACCTCTAGGTATAAAGCGGCCTTGAAAATTTTAGCCCTCTTCTCTCTCCCTTTGAGTTTTTTTTAAATTGACCTAGCTTCTTGGCCTCAAGGCCTTTACGCTTGGGAGAATCAACATCCATTATAATCTTATTATAGTAATTAGTTGAGGATAGCCTCTAGCTTAAAAGGGGCTAAAATTTGGTGCAATCGGACTTAAAGAAAATTGGCCTAACCTCTAGGTGTAAAATAGCCCTTAGTCAGTGAGAAAAAGTTGTATTTGCTCTCCACCACAACTCTACTTGCAGACCACTTCTCCACCACCCAACTCACATTCTTAACCTACACACAAGCAACTACTCAAAAGCAATGCAGTGGAGGGCGGCTACCTCCAGATGCGCTTCTGCAGCCTACTTGAAGTCCATGCAAACTTAGCACGCAGAAAAGATCAAGCTTTGTTCCATTGACAATGAAGGAAAAGGCTCCTTTCTGTGTGGCAAGTTATTAGCATGAGTTTCAAATAGGCTGCAGAAGCGCATCTGGGCTTGATCCTAGAAGTCGTGTATCCTGAACCCTAACCCTTCAAAAATCCCAATAAGTGAACCATGAAAGTTGTCACTGAAGGGTCAGAGAGGAAAGAACGAAAACCATCTCCATAATGGTGAACGAGGTTGCAACACATTGACATCTATTTTGCAATGGTTTTGTATTGCAACATACTTTGTCCAAAATTCGAGGTCATTGCAAAACCATTGCGAAAGTGCTGCCAACATAGAGCAAAAGTCTTCGGCATGAAACCAATGCGTATCTATGCCTAAATTGTTGTAAAGAAAATTGCAATCTCAAGTAGTTGCACATACATTGCATAATGTTACACTGAACCATTGCAAAATTGTTAATAAATTTCTGGTTGTCATTGTGCAGAACCGTTAGACTGCAAAATGATCATAATTTCATTCTTTTGTTCGCCGGGTTTCGGTAGGTGTAAAAACAGAGTTGATTCTCCCTCAACCTTCCAATGGATCAGATCAGAAATTTTGGACGTAATAGGGTGACTCACCGTACAGCATACCAGCACAATTTTCAGTTTCACCTAACTGAGACGACAAGTGGCCATGGCCAGTGATAAAGCTCTGATAGACAGCTCATCTCATCTCATCTGGCCAAGCTATGAGAATTTTCCAGAACCAACTGATAAACCATTGGGCCACTGATTTGTTCCGATCAATGGATTAGTAATGCTAGTAACTCTCTCTTCTCTTTTCCATTTGCTCTGCTTTGCTTTCCAATGTGGCAGATATTGTTTGACAAACCCTACGTAAACTCATTGCTCAATTTGACAATACATACTTCATGGCTTCCAATGTGTCCAGTACTACATGATCAGGCTTGGAATCACTAGTGCAGAAGGGTGGTTGAAATGCCATGTTGAAATGCCATTTCTCAAAAAATTGTCATTTCAACCATACTATTGAAAATTTGGTAGATTTCCGAAGAATTATTGATTCCAATATGTTCGTTTCAATCAAAAATGAGGTTAATGTCATTTTGTGCAACAAATTTGGTAGATTTTAGAAGAAAACATTATCCCATAACAATTGTCATGGGGAAGACAAGTAACAGATATAAATAACTCGAGTAGGAAATCTTCTAGCATTAAAATTTCTTTCAAAAAACATGACAGTAATGAGAGGAATATTTGTTTGAACAACATAGATTATTAGAAAGTTATTTTTAAGGTTTAGGAAAGTGAAATCTATAATTTTGGGAGGTTTTGTACAGTAGAATCTACATCTTTTGAAGATTTTGGGAAGTGAAATCTATATTTTTAGAAGATTTTAGAAAGTAAAATCTACATTTTTTGAATATTTAAAAAAATAAAGTCTACTTATTTGATAGATTTTGAAGAACTAAAATGTACACTACAAGTTTGTTGAAATGCTATAAAAAAAAATGCCATTTAAAATGTCATTAAAACTTGTGTTCTGTACTAGTGAATTAACGATCTTTGACATGATAGGTCTCTTAAGAGTTCTATAAAGTTTCAAAATTTACAAACTTTATTGGTTCAATAATTTTTGGAGCACATGAGAGAAGCTTCGTTAGTTTATGCTATTATACAAGAACGTCAAATTTGTTAAAACTGGTGAAATTTCTAGAAATTAACATTTTTGCAGTTGCACATCTAGAACCTCATACCTACTTCATTGACTCTTAGTTCATGGAGCTCTAGCTGTGCATTCCATGTGAATGTTGAGTTGCGGCACTCTGCAATACCACTAGTATAGAACATAGGTTTTAATGACATTTTAAATGACATCAGGATGTCATTTAAAATGTCATTTCAACATACTTGTAGTATACATTTTAGTTCTTCAAAATCTATCAAATAAGTGGATCTTATTGTTCAAAACCTTCAAATAATGCAGATTTCACTTCCCAAAATCTTCAAAAGATGTAGATTCTACTTTTCAAAATCTCCCAAAATTATAGATTTCACTTTCTTAAATCTTAATAAAATATAGATTTTACTTTCTAATAATCTATATTGTTTAGACATATAAACCTTTCACTGCTTTCATGTTTTTTGAAAGAAATTTTAATGCTGGAAGACTTCCTACTCGAGTTATTTATATCTATTACTTGTCTTCACCACGACAATTGTTATGGGATACTGTTTTCTTCTAAAATCTACCAAATTTGTTGCAGGAAATGACATTAACCTCATTTTTGATTGAAATGAACATATTGGGATCAATAATTCTTCTAAAATCTACCAAATTTTCAATAGCATGGTTGAAATGACATTTTTTTGAGAAATGTCATTTCAACCACCCTTCTGCACTAGTGTATGCCATTTTGATGTACAATTATGTTATATCCATGATTGCTGTTATGCTGATCAAACCGGAGAAATTCCATTGATTCGATTGATTAGTACAAGTGCAACAATAGTGCAGCTGCAATAGCGCAGTTGAATCACACCAAACAGAGAGGCTCATCTGCTTTGGCTACCTGGGCCATGGCAAGCATGAACAACTACACACCATCTCTCAGCTCTAAGCTAGTACACAGGCACGTAGATGACATGGTGTACGCCGATACATCAATGATCATCATGTAGATGACATGGTGTACTCGTACTGTATCAATCATTTGAAATAGCGCTAGCTAGCCAACTAACTAGTATCCCAACTCCTGACATGTCCAGACTCCAGAACCTAGCTAGCCTTCTGCAGGAGTACATAAAAAGACTCTCTTCGTTCTGTCGATCCCAGCTTCCCAGCTACCAAGCTAGCCTCTCTTTCGTGCTTCCTAGTTTCCTATCAGAAGTATAATTAAATTGAATCCTAGTGTGGGATTTGAAGAGCTGGTGCAGCATTGGCGATGAGGGTGGCGATGAGGGTGGCAATGCAGGTGCAATCTCTGCTTCTGATCCTGCTAGTGGGGCTGAGCTGCAGCATCTGCCACTGCAGAGCCCAGGCGACATGCGGTCCTACCAGTATGTTATTGGCGTGCTTGCCGGCAGCGGAAGCGAATGTGCAGCCAAGTGCGCAGTGTTGCACGATGCTGACGAGCTACCTGACCACCGACCCGGAAGCTTGCCTTTGCCAGGCGGCCTCCAGCTCCGCCTTCGAAGCCTCCGGCGCCGCCGTGCAGTACGCCATCACCATCCCCGAGAAGTGCAACCTGGCTTACAAAGCCGGGACCCAGTGCAATGGTACGGGACTCTATCTTCTCACCTTTCGTGCCAGCCATGGCTTCTTCTGACCCATCAACTCTAATATACAGTATGTTATGTGCTGTCTATTTCATCTTTTCTAGCTTTTTCCATCAACATGTTGACTAGTCAATGCAAACGTGTCAAGTTCTCTAAGGTACATAAAGAGAGAGGAACATGGTTAGAAGACTAGTTTATGACGTTCTAGAAAGTGTGAGCCTTCCAGTGAACAAAAAAGTACACGTGTTTGTACACTCTTCGACGTCCCTTATTCAAAATTAATTACAAGTTAGCCTGAACTTGTCCCATTGAGACCTTGGCGCCTCTTGAAGGTTGTTTAGTTTGTTTTATACACCAACCTGGGTCGAATTGTTGATCGAATCAATCGTGCTGTATTCTATTTGTTGTGCAGGAATGCTAATTCCTGGAGGCCAGTAAATAAGGCATGGTCAGGAGTGTGCCTGCCTTGTGCACGTGCGTATATACTAGTTTACTTGCATCTGGACGAGCTTGCGGACTACAGTCACTGGGAGTGAGTTACGTACAGGAGTGTAATATATCCAAGAACTCAGTAATACATTTCATATTACTATTGTTGCGTCAGACTTCACATGCATTTCGGTGGTATGTATCACACTATCGCCTATTCACCTGGTGTCTGGATCAGTGATTGCCCATCTACCGGCTGAGCACGACGTAACTTCAAATCTGCACAAATTATTCTCACAATTTACCAAGTTCTCGCACGCTTTCCTAAAACGCAGGTGTCATTAATTTGCGATCGTCAAATGTATTCAGATCTGCTGGTTATGGTGTGTGAATATCAATCTAAGTTTCTAAAATGTGATTGATGAATTAATGATCGGTCGATATTATATTGACCAGACGTAGAATTTGTCACAATATTGCCCGAATTACTCAAATAAATTTTAATCAAGCACTGCATTGTCGTCGCCATGGAATCTGGTAGTGCTCCTAAGTCGAGATATATGATTTGCCTCAAAACAAAGGTCAAATCACTGTGTACAGTTTAGAAGATTATCGGTAGTATAAATCATCTTGATGAACCATATATTCTTTCACCTATGACTTCTTTCTCAGTTCAAGGCTTTAGCGCTTTGAGGACTTTGGATATATGTTGGAGGAAAATTGTACACGCATTACACACCAATTTTTTTTGCAACTGAGAAGAACAAATGTTCAGAAAATTCGTGTGATCTTCAACACTAAGGATCATATATATTTGCCCCAAATACGTGGAGAGCCTCAATTCGCACACCTGTTGGTCTAGCATAAATGGCCAATCGATCAACTCCACCAGTCATGAGACAACATTGCAGTACATGCGTTGTGATCCTTCTATTGATTTCTTTGATTCATGTGCTGGTGCCTGTCGAAGAAACGAACCAGGGTGTTGATTACTCCTTAGGCTAGCAATGTCATATTTGGCTAACCAATTTCAGCTCCGATGCCAAGGCTTGAACGGTCCAATCTTTTCTCAGTCGAGAATGATCGATGCAAGCTCTGTTCAAGACATTCTACACTGATGCTACGAACTTGTCCTCTTTTACTCAAGTAGCCACCGTGAATGAGAAGTTTGTCTCCTCTCGACAACAGAGATTTCATGATCAAACACTGTTAGGACAAGGAAGAATTGAAGGCTTGGGACTACGAAATCGATCAGATACTTTTTTCGTTTTACAAACAAGTTTATTGCGTAATTCTACTTGAAACACATATGGCTCCCAAAAGAATTGCAACTGAGTGCCCAGGTGCAGTATTTGAGTGGTGCAAGAATTAGTTCGGTCCCGTGGGAGCATCCATTGTCACAAGAGAAGATTAAGGGCTCTGAAATTAATTCTTAGAGCGATTGCAAGATGTAGGAGTTAGCCAGTCGATCTGTGGTTGCTAAAATGTGGAAAGAAAATGAAGCGATTACGTGCAGTGAGATAATAAGATTTGCTGACGCGTTGCCATATTTTCCATCCCAATATTTATGGTTCCAAGCACATTGCGAAGAGTGTGCAATGCTCATGCAATGGGTGACTCCAGTAGCAAATTTTACAAGTCCGACTTTTGAACGACTCTATCTTTAGATCTGAACTCAACTGGACGCATATGCAGATGATTGTGAGCGTTTCTGAAGCATCGTTTTGATACTGTACGCCCTGCCAAAAAAACCTATACCTTAAATTAGGTTGTAAGGTTGTTTGTTTGTTTGTTTTGGTACACTGAGATTTAAGTAAGCGTGAATCCCTCTGACATTCTTGGTTTCATTGGAAAGCTCTTTGTGAGGGGGTGCACAGACTTTGTTTCATGGCGTTTGGACCTACAATGTAAAAGCTAATTTTGTATTTTGGAAAAATCATAACTTTCACATCTCAAGTCCAAACACCATGAAACAAAGTCCTTGCACTCATTCATGTATAAAGCATCCTATTCATATCAAGGACACAACTTCTAACATTGCAACAAAGTCCTTGTACTCTCTTGTGCATAGAAGATATTCAATCTCAAACTATTTATAAATTAAAAAGTTATTTTTCCTTTATATTTTGGTTGTGCAGGGTTGACGAATCTCTACGTTCGCTCGAAAAAGGCGTTCGTAACCTGGATGTCCGTCCGCACGGATGCAACGTCCTTTCCGCCGTCGGAAAGCGGACGCCTCAGCCACGGCGGACGGGCGGGGTGGACGAGATGGGCGGATGGGCGGATGGGCGGGACAAATGGGCGACCGCGGGACGGTTGGAATAGGGCGGTCGGGGAAGCGGACGGGGGAGATGGTTAGCGGTCGGAGCAGTCAAGCGGTCGAGGCAGATGGTCAAGGCGGACGGCGACGTCGGGCGCGGTGGACGGTCCAGGTGGACGCTGCGTCCGCTAGACTTGCGAATGTCAGAGGACGCTGCAGGCACAGCATTCGCGGTCGAACGTCCCGGACATCCGACCCTCCTGTCAACCCTGTGGTTGTGGCAACTACACATGGCACACAAGTATTAGTACACATTTGGTTGTGGTCAACCACACATGGTTTTGAATGTGCAATTTGTACATGACAATTTTTGATAATTGATGGTTTTGAAAAAAAATTGAAAAAAAATTTATATATATATGTATATTTTTTCACATCTAACCATAGGATCTTACACTTATCTATTATGAGAATGTACTGAAAAAAATTCAGAATTTTTAACTATACAAATTGCATGATATCTACGTTTAAAGTGGAAAAAGCAAGTTTTCAGCACATTGTAGGATTAGATTTTTTGACTTTGAACATTTTTAACATTAATTTTTTGCACTACAGCATTTTGAGCTTTAAATCTTTGTAGTATAAAATTGAGTTGAGAGTCTACAAAAAATTCAAAATATTCAAGAAAACTTACTTTTTATTTATTTTTAAATTGTTAAGTAGAAGTAGGTACGAGATAGAAGGAAAATTTGAATTATTTATATCTTTTAAATGGAATTAAAATGCACTAATCCTAATGGTGACATTGTTCTAGCAAGAAAGATTGACCATGTGGAACTTCTTTTTTTTGAAAAATTGTAAAAATTGCATTAAAAAATGAATCCTACAAGTTATTTTTTCAAGAAGATGTTCTAATTGCTTACAAAACAAGATTGAAAAATAACTTTTTCATAAAAAAAATCCAAATGGGATGAATCAAAGCTTTACATGTACAAAAAATTATAATGTATGAGGAAAAAAAATTTTGAAATTAAAAATTTTAATTTTGAAATTTTTTTTGCTACCCTTGTCCCCTGTTTTGAGCTTATTTGGACATAACTTTTGTTCCCGGGTACTAATTGAAAAAGAATATATTCCCATAAAGCCAATCAATTTTTCTATCTTCAAAAAAAGTTTCAACCCGTAGATATCTGCCCCAAATCCCATTTGTCTTCTAAAAAGACAATGGTCCTTTAGGGATTAAAAAAAAAAGAAAAAAAGAATACATGTGCAATTGGACATGGTTTTTATGCAAACACATGTCTAAAAAAAGTGACATGAATCCCTTGCCCAATTTTAGGCCACCTTCAATACTAGAAGGGACTTACTTTATTAATTTTTATTATTGTAATATTATTGTGTTTGTTTAGAAATAATAGCAATATATTATAGAGACAAGAATGAAAATATATTGAATTGTGAAAACAATTAATCCCTACATGTTTACCATTTACTGACTGAATGATCTAAATAATATGTAAGTTGTATTTATGCCATATTTAACTATGTCTAGACTTTTGAAAGTTCAGAATTAATAATGGTCATAAAAAAAATCATTAGGAGATAATCCTAAATTTTGGAAAATCTATGGAAAACCCTAGTTGTCATAATGGACAGCATATTACTGTTCACGGACGAATCAAACCGATATGGGTTGACCGGCTATCAACTTTATAGCTCTGTAATTTTTTCAAAAAGTACACGAATTGGGCATATGAGATGTTTTTCAACATCTACAATTTTTAAAGATGCCGAAAAAGTTGACAACCGATCAACCCAAATCGATTCGATTCGTTCGTGAACAGTAA
The DNA here is from genome assembly GCA_963969395.1 of Pseudoscleropodium purum. Lineage (NCBI taxonomy): Eukaryota > Viridiplantae > Streptophyta > Bryopsida > Hypnales > Brachytheciaceae > Pseudoscleropodium > Pseudoscleropodium purum. Next base: position 26,319,773 of record OZ017795.1, read on the forward strand.
TATGTTGTCCATTATGACAACTAGGTGCAAAACTTTGGGAAATCAATACAAAACATTTAGAGATCTATATATACAAACATCATAAGATTATAAGATATCACGATTGAAGGATCCCATGATTTTTTGTTCAAAATTCACTAAATAGTCCAAAAATAGCTAAATGTGGCATACTTCATTCAATTATTATTCATTGAAGGAACTTAAAAAAAATCATGTGATATATCAATGGATATGTTTAGTTGTTTAGTTGTTGATAAGATTTGTAGAATTGCATATCCTTTAATAATACTACATTCTTATTACTTATTGTTGGAATACCTTCATCAAAAGGTGTATATGATAGACTTTGTTTTTGTGGTGTTCCGACTCACAACAAAAATGATATAACATTTCAAAGCTTTTATGAATAAAAAAATTAGAAAATTATTTTTGTTTAATTTTAATACTATGGCAATGGCTTAGGGCATATTTGTATCAATGTTCTATATGAATTTATGCTATAAAACATTGGAAAAGTAATCTATTCTTTTTAGGCTGAGCACTTACGTGTTAATGAAATGCTCAAAGTTCAAGGTGGACTAAGCCACTACACTAATGTGTTACTACAATGTTCTCTTTTGTGGAAGTTAGTACTATAGCTATGTAATATTTGGAACTACACTAATTCAATTATTTTAGAAATGATATGATTTTGGTAAATTAGTATCTCATGCAAGTGACGCAAGAAGATGACAGAACCTAAATGCATCCGGATAAGACTTTGAGTATGGCTTTTTTTTATTGAAAGGTCAAAGATTTTTTTAATTTTTAATTTTATTGTCATAAGTAAAGGCATGGTTGTCACATTGGACAGATTACTATTCATTTCATGTCCTATAGGACAAGTTACTATTCATCAGATGTACGTCTTATATACATCTAATGAATACTAACTTGTCCTATAGGACGTGAAATGAATAGTAATCTGTCCAATGTGACAACCATGAGTAAAGGAGTCTTTATTGCAAGAAAAATAATACAAAAGTCCAATTGCAAATGGTCTAGGCAAGCAAATCAACAGTAAAGCGTCAAAGATTTGATTTGGTCTTGTTGGTAGTTGAAAAGGGATTCTAGAATGCAATTTTTGGGCTCTCCATGCAAAAAACTATGTATTTACAATGTGTTAAATTAGGTATACCTAAAATTGACTGGAGGCTCTCATGTTTGGAGGCTGAATATTTTTAGACAAAAATCTAAAAGAGACACATTTACAGGCATGTCACAATTGACCCCTGGATGTTTTTCAGGAGACATTGTCCAAAGAAAAAAAACCTTAATAGGACAAATCAGTGTAGGACAAATCAGCTCGCTGTTCCAAGGGGCACGGCAGGTTCAATTCCAAATCCCCACGCAGTGACATCCGACCTTCCCACCCTCCAAGTGACGCCCCGGATGAAAAGCTCAGTCTGTCTTCCGGCTCTTCCCCAACAGATGCCTCGCAAAGCATTTGGGAGCAAGCAGGCCTGCAAGGGCCAACTGAATAAGGACGGCGGTTCCAACTTCCAAGTGTTGCAGGAAATACAGGCACTCTTGCCGAGAATTGGCGCAATAGGGTAGAGTACTTACTGTATTTAATACTTCGTACTATTACTCTACTACTCTCACATGCAGCATTGCATCCTCCCACAACATACTTGCACTCAGTCCTGGTTTTCCGCTCCTTCCGGGGCCCGCCGACCGCGACCGCCACGACAGGAGGGTTGCCGTGCTCAGCCACGCACTGGAGCTTCTCTTGGCATTTGGATGCCAACCCAGTTGCAGTTCCCAGTTGCTCCGGAATGGAGCCTCCAGTTCGCTTGCATCCCTTGCATCTCTGTCGATCAAACATCAATTTAACGCCTGCAGCATCAAGTTTCCTCTACAACACTGGGCACGAGATTCATCGCAGCTTGCTTGCATGTTTGGAGAGGCAACTGGCACTTGGCACTGACAGACATCACATGGTAAGTTTGCTGATTCCATTTCCTTCCCAAGCGTAATAAGATTGCACCTCCGTTGGACTGGTCCTGGTGTCACTCCTGAACCTCGTTTGCTAGCTAGCTGGGCGCAGTGAAGAACTCAGAGATAATCAGCTGAAGGAGACCTCAATTGATTGGATATGAGGGTTCCCGACTTTTCAGGCTTGCCACACTTTCGGGCCTGACCTGGACGTGTCAGTGCCGTATAATACGATGCTGGAAAAGAGGTTTCTGAGATGGCATGTGTCTGTTAGGTCATCTCTCTGAGCGGGAGCTCACCAACCAGTTGCGTTATCAATCACTGACTAGATTTCCTAGTTTTGACTGTTCAGTAAGCTGTCGTCGATCAGTAAATTGAGCGGTCTGCGACGAACATGGCCATGTTGTGCAAATAGTGAAACTGCGAAGTTTGTCATTCGAAGGCTGGCACTTGGATCTGTCGGCTTGGGACAATTAAATTGACCAGATTAGAGGACTAGAGAAAATTCAACTTTCTCTTAGAAAAATAAAATACATTAAGAGGGAATTGGAATGGTGTGTAAGTGAATGGCCGCAATTAATGAGCTAGGGACGGACGTTGTCATTCCCGGCTAACATGATCTTCCTTGCATTGCTTGCAGTTTGAATTGGTTTGTCAAGTATGTTCTTTTTATGTGATGCATACCTGTGTGAGAGAGTTCCATTTTGGTGCCAGGCACCGTTACTTGCATGGAACAATACGAAGAGAGTCTGAAGTAAGTGTCGTTTTGTTAAGGAGATATGTGGGTTAGCACTAGTCTCGGAATGAATATGCAATTATGGCTTCTTGGCCTGACCCTTACCTTCCTTGTGCTGAACAGCCTTCGACCGCTTGCAGTTTTCAGTGAATGCATGGCTTTCAACTTTCTTGAATCATCTGCAATCAGTACATACGTACCATCCAAGGCAATGAGTATTTGCAGGTATGTGATAACTCTGTGCTGCAGTTCAACGGGCAGTTCAAGCTCTGAACATCTTGTTATGAGCTCTCGCTTCTCCTGAGTCAGTTCAAAGTCCTAACCACTTGCAGCAGATTGAACTTCTCCTGAGAATTTCGAGGACCCTGCTCAGCTAGAACGTCCAACGTCAAAGGTATAATCAATTTTTTTTATTGGAAAGTCTGCACATAGTTGAAGGTAGAGGCCGGAGTCAATTAATCCGGGCAGGTGCTGCCTCAACCAGGCTTTTCGATCGACTGAGGTATCGTTAATTGTTTGGAGTATAGCTTCGAGGTCCTTTTTCCATCGTTTTTAATCTAGTCCAAAGGCACACAATGTTGAAATAGATAGACTAAATTTGCAAAAGTAATTAGCAAAGACGCAGTCGCAAAGACTTTAATCTGGAATATTCGCTGTTCTTCGAAACGAACTAACAACGGCGTGGAGCGACTAACTACTACTTGTGGCGGAGAAAGAAGGAATCAAGCACAGGCGACGCAATCTTAAGCTTAGAAATGTCTCTTCTACCAGATTGCTTGTCAAGACTTTTTCAATTTGTATGACCTCGTTGAGACGTTAGTTTCGTAATATTGGCGACATTCAGTGTCTGGTGCAATATATTGTGACATTCATCTACACAGCACGAAGCTCTGAAAACTAGGATTGGTACAGATTGACTGTTCAGGGCACTTCAGGGCGCTTGAGCAATGCGTACTAAACGGATTGACTAGTTGCAAAATCGTGAATTTTCCTCCAATTGACGATGAGACAAAAACGTGTGTACACCTTTGTATAGTCAATTTCGTTAAATTTTCGTTAAATATTCATTATTTGGCGCGGTTCAGGCCGTGCGGCCTAAAATCAAAATCTGTACCAGTCGTATCTGTACCAGTCGTAGTTTGTGGCCTGAAATTAGACCTTTGTGAAGATATATGTCACAAGTTATGGTTTATGGATTATCGCCAATTTAACGAAATTGATTCGATCAGAGTCATCCTTCTCCAAGAACTTCATTAATACTGTAACTACCTCTGAGAATCCAACTCTTCTCATGATGAGAGTTAAGGAAGACGACGCACATGTAAGAAGAGAGACGAGCCAGCCCAAGGGCTTACGTACTCTATGATTGCATGGTAGCATGGAGTAAACCCTTAGGCTGGCTCGTCTGTAGCTCATGTATAGCTGATTGCATGTGTAGCTCATATATAGTTCCTTAGTGAAGGCTCAAAGTGGAGATAAATCTCAGGCAAGGAATGAAGTACTGAAGTTGATGGTCTAACGAAGAGAACTAACTGGAACCCACTTCGTGTAGTGCCTCTACAAGCTAAGGGTGCTGCAGTCGATAAATATCTGACTTGTAATCCAGCTTTTGATGCGTAAACCCACGCTATGACGATGCAGTATGTTGGTCTCGCCTTTCGACTCTGTTCAAATTCATAAATCCAGTGGTTTTTTTCTAGGTGCAATTAATAAACGAGTAGGCACGTGATAATTATCCTGTTACGATTATTTTGTCGTTGTGATGGGTGCTTTTCTGACTTCTTCATCTTATTGACCGATTGTTCGTCACTCACTTCATCCTGTCCAACGTTGATGTGCCAGTGGATTTTCAGAACACAGGGAGATCATACTTGTTTGCGAGCTGATTTTGCACTGCTAGAAGGGGAAACCAGCGGCAAATTTCCTGTTTCCGAAAACCAGCCGGGAATGGCAACCCGGGAACCGGATATTCTCCCTGTGGGAAGGAAACCCACAGGTCCGATCGATCGATAAGCATCATGGTTCTGTTTGCGGCGTAGCCTTGAACCGCGGTCAGAGAATTGTGGGTTCAGCAGGGACTTGCATGCCACCTACAAAGAACTGCTTCGTAGGTGGTATGCAAGCCCGTACTGGATTCACTTCAAGATTGCCATCCAAAACTTCAAAACTGGGAAGACATTGACAGCTAGGGCGGGACTTATCTCAAGCAGCCTGTACTAGCAATCTGGAAGAGAGATACATCAGGATTGTCGGCAACTAGCTAAGCTCCAAAGGTAAGCGTCTCCTCGATCATTGTACATAATGCAATCGTCTATGTCGATAAATAAATTAGAGAATACAATTGTGATATTCATCTACGATTATCTCTGAGTGATTGAAAACTAGGACTGGTATGGTATAGATTTACGTTTCAGGGCGGCGAGTGCGAAAGTCGTCGAATTTTGTCAAGTTCACGAAATTGATTTTTAAAGAACTTGTGGATTGAGGCAGAGTTAATTATGCTTGTTATGTATTTAGAAGGTCTACCTGGAGATGAGCGTACTTTTTCTTAAATTTTTCGTATTCATCCTCTCATGCTGTGTGGTGCTGAAGTGTGCTAGACTGCTAGCATTCGAGTACCTACACTTTTGACTGGCGGTAGTCAGGTACAGAAGCCCTCTTCGGGGGACGGAAACAGGAAGTGATAAGTTATGAAAAACGTCAGTTTTGTTACATTGGCGCGATTCAGAAAATTGTCACGTTCTTTTGTGGAACCCTTTAACCCTTTAACCACGCGGCGGCCTAAAAGTGTTCGATAGATGACAGAGAATCCTTCTATGTAAGATACAGAAGTGCAGATGTTAACACAGAAGTGCAGATGTTATCATTGGAATTTTGTGTGAAATGGTAGGTCTTGCAACAGAGTTTGACATGCAATGAATGCTCTTGCATGTTTGTTAAGCAAATGATTCACACGGTACCAGGATGATTTCCACGGTGAACAGCCTGGCGTTCCAGGGTTAAAACATAGCACAGGTATAAATTTTCGTTTCAGGGCTAGGCTTGAATAGTGCCGATTTCGAGAAATTCCGTCAATTTCTCGAAATTGACGATGAATTCAACAGACGAATTGTTTCGTTTTCCTTATTTTCGTCATTTTAAATGCTTTCTTGCAAATAAGAGACGACATTCCGTTGCATATAAGAAGATGGAAATCTCAAGCGAGTCCAGAGAGACCAATGACAGACACAGAGAATGTTTCATAGTTCTTTTAAGTTCAAGTACTGCTGCTACTGCATTAGAAATGAGTAATCTCTAAGGTTAGGGGACTGTGGATGTGTGCAAGTAGAAGGCATAAGTTAAAAGTGCTTCAGTAAAGTTACAAGCATACGGTGCAGTATCAGTATGATGACTCCTTGGGAAAAGAGGATGTTCCGGTGCCTTCTTTTCTATTGTGAGTGGTTGGAGAATTTTGTCTGACATGTAAAAGTAGGGGTATCGAGCTTGAGGGCGGTGCGGCAGTTTGTGCTCCGTTTCATCAGGATTCCTGGATAAAATCCTCAGTACCTTTTCATGTATAAATTTAGTTATCCCGAGAGTGTGGCGTCGAAGCCATGAAGGGGAACAGGTTGCACACTAAAAAAGAATACAAATGAGGAATCTGCTTATAACTCTGTAGCAGGTTGGGAGAACTCACCCTGAAATTTTATCCCCTTAACCATGGAGCGCTCCGACGTCCAATTTCTGGACGACGAACAGATTGAAATTCAGTTTTCTTTCTCAGTTTTGTTTGGATGAAAGTCATCTAATTTGTGGAGGTTCCTTATCAAGTTCTTGTCCTATCCAATGGTTGGATTTGGTGTTATTAGAGTGCATATTTTTCTAAAATTACAAATGTGGAAGTATGTCAAGCCAAAAATTGCATTGATTTTAGTTCAAAACTCGATTTGCTAAAATGAGGTTATAGATATAAAGAACCCAAAATTTTCAAAAAATCACCATATCAAGAGAACCTCATTTCAAATCCATTCCAACAAGTTTTACTCAAAAAATGATAATATTTTATTTGTAATTGAATTTAGAAGGAATTTTGAAATTTCCCTTTCAGAATTTATAAACAAATATTGGTAATAGTCTAACTGTATGGATAGAATCTACAATTCAAAATCTTCAACTTTTATTTGTATGTCAATTCCAAAATATTCTTCCAAATAGCACTTTATAATGATTTTTCCCAAATTGTCAATTTTGGAAATGGATCCAAATGGTTAGAGGTTAACCTTTAAAAGACGAACTAGTCACCATGGAAATCATCTGTTTTGGGTACCTTGTATATTGTCGGTTTAAATAAATGCAAAAGTACTTATTGGAAGTGAAACTATTGTAGAAAATCTCCCCTTTTCACACAAAATTTTGAGGATGAATAGTTGCACTTCTATCTTGCATGGAAAGATTCTTTATCACTCATGAGCTAAAAAATGTTTACCGAGTAGTCCACATGTTTAAAATTGTCAAGATTTGTTATAAAATGCAACTTGAAAGAATAATTTAATAATGACTCTAAAATTAAAAAAATTTAAATATAATCTATAGATCATATCCATGTGGTAAGATCAATTGGTAAACAAACCATGGTTGTCATAACGGGCGAGTTAGGGTCATCGGACCGGACGGACGGACGGTCCGGACGGCTTTAATTTTGTAACTTGTGCAATTTTGCAGAATGACACGTCACCTCAGAATGCGAAATCCAGGGCGCGGACGATCTCATCCGCGCCCTAACGATCTCGTCCGTCCGTCCGTTTGTTCCTTAATCCACATGGCATCCACATGGCCTATTTTTCCGTTATCAGAAAGTCAACTATGTGTTGATTGTATCGGACGGGCAGGACCTCTAACGGACGGGCGAACCGGACGTCCGTCCATTATGACAACTATGGTTAGACCTACCAATACCCTTTGAATTATAGAATATTTGTAAAGCAAAATCTTCAAAATCTATATTATAGAAATACTTTAAAAATTGACACAATAATCTTCAAAAAACTTGATGGATAAAAGAATGCATTTTTGTATATTTGGGATGTATTTGTATTTATTTGTTGTTTGAAATTTGAATGCTTGGTCCTTCAAGGGTTAAGAAACTTTTAAATTTGATATGTATTCAAAATAAAAAGTACATTAAAGGAGTTTTCAACCTTATGGAGGGCTGTGAATTTTTGGTAGTTCTCAAACTCCAAGAACTACCTTACAACAACTCGTTGATGTGGCACAACAACTGTCACCTCTGGAAAAAAAATTCAATTTTTTTCTTCATTTCAAATTTTCAAGAATGGAAATTTTAAATTTTTAAATTTTTTTTAAATTTTTTTTCGGAAACAATTGTTCGTCAAAACTGCAGGGGGGGGGGGCTGCGGAGAGGGTGATTGCAAGAAACACTTGTCCTTTTTGTGTGTCCCCTTGGTCTTCATAGAAATGTTTTTTCCTCATAATTTTTGTGGTTTAAGTCTATTTTAGCTTAAATTTGGAAGAAAGGTGCATGTTGTTGATCTAGAAATTCAATAACTTTTTCAATTTTCTTAAAAATAATTTATCATTTTTAAGGTGGCCCCGATTGGGTATCTACCTTGGTTGTTTTGGATTTTTTTAATCCTATTTGGGGACTAGAAATGCAATTCTGAAGCCAAGGTTTTGACCTGTATAAAGTGGGCTAACATTATAAAGACATCTAATGAGATTTTTGGCAAAAAAAACAATGTAAAGGTTGCACATGGGTTTAAAGTGGACATTATTTGTGCAAGCACTATGAAGAGAGGAAAAAAATTTATTATAAATTTTTGGTTCAAATAGTACTAGAGAAAAATTAGAAAAATGAATTTTTTTTCTTTTAATTATTTCAACTTTTTACTATTTTCTAAAATCAAATTGAAAAGCATCTATTTTCTTGCATTTTGCTAGGCCTCTTTTGTTGGGCATAACTTTTAGAGATAAATTTTTTTTGACTTGAATTTTCACACATAAACTATTTTTAATGCTTTACAAATTATCCATATTTTATTTTATTTTTAAAAATTTTATTCCAAAAGTCACGAAACTCTAGTAGTCTAGTATAAGGCCATTTTGAGTCAAAAACAGTAGGTGTTTCTTGCAACTATCTGGGAGCACCAGTTTGAAATTGCTTGCATATTTTTACCCTATAATAAATGAATTAGTTCCACCACTTCCACGTAGTTAGCTCTTAAAAGTGATGTCCTAAACCAAATCTACATCAACTTAGGTGATTGTGGGTGAGGGCGCTTGTGGGTGGCATTGGAATAATTGTGGCTTTAAAATTTAGAGTGATTGCATATGTAGGTTTCTAGGCAACCACAAATTTTTTTAAAGCAACTAGCCAACTGCGGGTTCATATTTGAAGGGGGAAATTGTAGGTTTTAAAATGACCTAGAATGTTGTTTTCATAACAACCTCAACTTCATTTTTACAAATGTCAAATTAGAATCTAAAGTCCAAAGGCCTTGTCCTTGTCAAAGATTGATCAAAACTTCTAGTGATAAGAATAAACAAATTTAAATAGTATTTTGGATATTTGACTATAGGATCTAGTGGTAGACTAGTATGAGAATGTGTGGAAAAAATTTAGACACTTTGACCATATAGACTACAAGGAAAATGCATACCAAGTGACATTAGTACAACTATAAGGCCGCTCCAAAGTGACAAACTAAGCTATTAAAAGTCAAGTAGGTATCCTATCAAATGTATCCAAAATACTTAAATGCGTAGTTACATTTTCTAACTTTTGTGAAACTTTTTAGGAAGAGCAGCAATGTTGCAAAAGTTGTCAACTTCATTTAACTTCCATGGTTCAAAAGGCCAACATTGTACAAAAATTTTAATTGAAAATTAAAAACCAAATTGTTCAATCAAGTCTAATTAAACCAATTTAAGTGACTTTTGAAGCTAGTTCCTTTAGAAGGCAACTAGCTTCAAATCCTTTCATAGCCACTTACTTTACTTTGTAAGTTTGAAGATGAAAAGAAAAACCTCTCTCTACAAGTGGGATAATAATAGGTAAAACAATCCACATGGAATATGTACATTAGGATTAATAGAAGCTCTACCGCTCATAATTAAGTCAAATGTAGGAATTGTGTTGAAAATCAAATTTCAAAATTCATTTAGACATAGTAGAATAACTTTCTTCAAAAAAATTTGAACTTGATAAATGTGTGGAATCAAGATTATTTTCATCTCTAAGATACATTTGAAGTTTTGAGACTCCAACTAAAAATTATGGCCAAATTTTAGGGAGGGGTTGGAAGGGACATTTTTTGGGACATTTTCAAACACCCTTGTTGAATTTTGTTCATAAATTTTTGGTAATGAAAATTAATTTAATTCCCTTCATTTAATTTCTTCCAAGATTTAAAAGAAAATTATACTACTATGCCTAAGCAAGGTTTAAACTTTGACTTTAAACACAATTTCCACATTTGATAATGAGTAGTCTATCTTCAAATCAACCCATAGACTTTGAGGATTCATGATGGATTATTGATTTCTATATAAAAACAACCTTTTCACCCTTAATTCTAACCAAATGCTCACTACATTAGTCTTTTAATCCCTAAGGGACCAAACTACGTTTTTTTAACAACATAGCAATTTTGGGCAACTCACTATAAATGAAATTTTTTTTTTCTCTTTGAAATTTTGACACAACATGTGCCCAAGGAATAGCTTTAAATCCCAACAATTTCCATAACTTTTGACTACATGGTTCCAAAATTATTGCATGATATGTAGTTTTCAATGCTTGGAGGGGATCCCAAAAAGTTCTTAAGAAAATATTTTTTTCAAAAATAAAAATTTGAAATTATTTTTAGATTTATATATATGTAGAAAGCTTTGAATCATTCCATTTTAATTTATGAGATGAAAGTTATGAGGTGTTCTAGTTTGCGGGCAGTTATAGATTCTCTACTCTAAAATCAACTTTGGAGTCTTTTATTTAACTCAATTTTTAATATTTTTGAAAAAAATAAAAGGATATGATGTGGAGTTTTTATTACTACATTACAATTGTTGGGATTGGCATTTTTCAATTTTATAATGAAATTGTTAACAATTTAGTGTTTTGAATCATTCTCTACTTTTTCTATTTACTAGTTTTTTCTTGTATGTTGTGCAATTCCAAATAATCTAAAATTTTCAAGCATGTAGCCATCTTGCTTTGAAGAATGTATTCAAAGAGTTATCACCATTTTGGACATTTTTTCATACAAATCTGATCTTGTAAAGTGTAGCTACCTAATTTTTTGGTAAGGCCAAAAGAAGGAATTTTGTCAATTCAAACACTAATATCTTGCAATCTACGAGGTAGAAATTTCTGAAATTTTTTTCACATCTTCTCAAACTAGTGTACTACAAGATCATATGGTTCATTGTGTCCAAAAGTGTTTTTCTTCTAAAATTTGGTTCTTATATTAGAAATGGCAATTTTTGAGCATTTTGGTGAAAACATAGTCTTTGACCCTTACGAGTTAAATTGCTATGAAAAAAATTGTTGATGGTAAGTCATACAACTATTTGGGGGCATTTGCATTTTTTTCTACAATTTTGGATTGAGCGAAAGGTGCATTCGAGTGTAAAGTGTTTAATAATCAGGGTTTAGGTACATTAAAGTACCTTAACTTTGATTATTAAACACATTCTAATTGGATTTTGAGACATTGATGAGCATCCAATATTATGACTTACAATGAACAGAAATAGGAAAAAAAGTGATTTGTTAATAGAAAAAAACATAGTATGCAAGGTTTTTACAAGGTTGTAGAGTAGCCTTCCCAAGGCTTCATAATTTCTCTAATGTTTGGTCCAATAATTGGAGCAATTTTGGTAACTATGTTAGTTATAGGGTCTATGTTCCTTAAAGGCTAAAAATTTGCACTATAGATTTGAACTAAAAATATTTTATCGTGAAAAAATGAATTGAGAATATAGAATGAAATAAAAATTAAAAAAGTAATATAATTTTCATTTTTTTCAATTGTTAAGTAGAAGAAGGTATATTACATAAGGAAAAACTAAATCATTAATAGCTCTAAAGTGGAATTAAATTACACTAATCTCAATAAAGAAATTTTTCTAAAAATCCAAATTATTCCTATGAAAAATTTATTTTGAATAAATGTGAAAATTGACAAAATAAAAATCCTATATGCTATTTTTCAAAAAAATGTTATGATTGCCTTTAAATTTACTATTAGGCTTTGAAATTTTAAACTTCAAATTTTTTTTTTTTATTTAATTATATGGGTCAATCATTCCAATTGGCGCTAAATTATATAAAAAGACACAATTAAGCCCCAATTCCAATGGATAGTAGAGAGTGTTGATCCAAATTGGGTAATTGAATAGTTGCAAGTTTGTGATTTGGGAAGCCTACTCGACAATTGTTCATTTTAGGAGTTTGAAGACCAATTTGATGTTTGGCAATTGTCTCCTAGCTCCTATTAGGTTTGAAGTGGTTCACTTTGCTTTTCATCATATATAGCGAGGGAAGCATGGAGTCTAGCCAAAGTTGGATGTTGTTTTTGTTGCTTTGATTTAACAATTATTAGAATTTAGTTGTCTATATAGATTTGTTTATGTTTGTGATTGATAAATTTATATTATATAGATCTATGAGTACTTGTTGTTCAACTGTGTGTATGTTAAATTGAAATTGAAATTGAAATTGTTAGAATTGTTGGATTTGTATGAATTAATTGAGTTGGTGTTGTTGAAGTTGAATTATACCTACTTGGAGTGTTGAACATTTGAGTTGAAAATAGATCTCTAATTGGAACTAGAAGCAGAAGATCATTTTTCTATTGATATAAAATTCCCAATGGCAAACCTTTCCTAGTTTAAACTTGTTATATTAAAGAATAATTTCTTATTTGTTCATTATTCACTTCAACAAAATTATTGGGGTTGCCCATTTAGATACTTGTTGGTGTCAGAATGCATTGAAACTTGTTGAAAAACGTTATTATAATTGAAAATTCTAACCTAATTTTTAGTAGAATTTTACAACAATCTAGGTCATTTCTAAGAATCTTCTAACCTTAATTTAAGTAATTGACTTTTTGAAAAACTAACTTTTGCAATTCAAGAAAATGTGAAATTGTCTATAGAACCTCTAAGCAAGTTCCAAATACTAAATATAGGCTCAAACTCTTACTCTACACTTTTCACAAAAAGACTTGATTATGATTATTTCTTTTTAAATCTAAGTGTAGGCTCAAACTCTTACTCTACACTTTTCACAAGAAGACTTGATTGTAATTACTTCCTTTCAAATCTAGTGGATCGAGAATCTTTTGACTTAAATGAAATCTTCACAAATTGATTGTGTAGTTGAACTCTTGAAATGTTTTTATCTCAAAAATACTTATTTTCAATCTTTGATTGTATTGTTCTTTATAATACTTGAGTCATCATCTCTAAACCCTAAATCCTAAACTTTTTGCTTTTTTCTAAAAATAAATTGGTAACTCAAACTTCTCCTATTATGTGATCTTCTAGATCTAAAAAGAATATAACCACATATGAAATATGAACTCTAATTTTTCCATGCTTTGTTGTATGCACTTGTAGATTTTGGTTTGATTCTAAATTTGAAAAGATATTCTACGATTAATTCTACAAATTCTATCCAGGCTATCTTTGGAATATCTAATTCATCTAAAAGCATAAGGTTGGAGTATTTTAGGCACCCTAGTCTTCTATAAGTAAAACACTAGATTGGTGGGCACCTTATTAATTGAAATTGAATACTCTTGTAGGAATTTTTTATCTATAAAATCAAATACTAAAATGCAAAAGTTAAAAAACAAACTTTAAGCTTGAAGTGAAAATTTTGGAACTCACATTTGCATGTTGTAAAGTAGTAGTTGCTACTCTCTAACTTCTTCTTGTAGATCTTTTTTTTATGGATCCAACCTTGAAAGTTTTTCTAACAACTCTACAAGGGCTTCCTTTTGGGATCATTGTAAAAGTTCAATCTTTTGTCTTTTAGCAATAGTCTAATTTAGTAGACTAATAATATTCTAACATGATGTTGGCAATTATTGTTTGTATGTTCCAAACTCTCACTTGACTCATGCTAGATCAAGAATTGTTGAATGTCATCAAGATCATAAGGGATTGAAGAAGATGCCAAGGTTGCCCTAGTCTTTTCTTTGACAATTCTAATATGCTTGTAGTATTTGTGAGTATATGCAATATAAACAATTCATTTGACTAAGATTTTTAGAATTTGTTGTAATGGCTTTTGAGAATTGCAGAGTAAGTTGTTTATTCTCAACCTTATATTTGCTCGACACTCTTGAATACAAATGGGCAATCTTGCAAGCAACTTCAGAGTAGATCTTTAAATCATATTTCCAACTTTTCTTTCTACCTTTCTTGGGTTCAAATAACAAATTAGTTATTTCAATGGGAATGTCTTCATTCTTCAATATCATAACGTTTTATTGTAGTTTTGTAAACTCTTCTTCTATTCAAATCACTTTGCATTCAACTATACAACTATATCTATCCATGGCTACCAATTTTGTTAGGTGAATCAAGTATGTTCTATGTATATATAAAAATAAATCAAATGCATTGATGTACAACAAAGCATTTGATCTAAAATTTGAGGATCCAAAACAATGTTGTGCAAATCATATAGTTCATCAAGGTCTCAAGGAGAATATGGCAATGATAAAAAATTTATAAGGTATAGATCTTATATTAGGAAAACTTATTTGTTAAAGAATTCAAGACTTCTATAGACTAATCTTCAATATATAACCACAAGATTTTCAATGTTCCTCATTTCTTTTCTATCTAGCATTTTGCACAACTCATAATTCTCATCCAATTTGAATTATACTCTCACAACAAATCTCACACACTACAACAACATATTACACACACAAAATCAAAGAAAATGTAATTAACCTAGGCTAGGACTTACACGTGCATCTTATAGTGGGTAATTAAGAATTGATAGGAAAGAAAGCTAAATACCACTCTTGGCTGTTCTTGCTCCAAACTTCCTAATTGACAAAAACACAACTTTTGAAATTCATTCCACGTGACAACCCCAAATTGGTAACCTACCTATCTTACTATGAAACTAAATCCAATTAGGCTATAAATAATATCAATTAAGCATTCTAATTTGCATCCAAAAGGCTAACAATTTAAATAAGTACTTCAAAATTGAAACTAGACACCATCAACAATTTTCAAGTAAATGTCTACATTCTATAGCACACATCTTGTAACATACAAAAGTGTCTATTTTAACTAGTAGATAATCCACATCACATTAGAAAAAATCTAAACCTTGGGGAGGGCTATTAAAGATTCTTTTTTCGGCGCACTATAGTACAAATACCAAAAAATAATATTTTTTAATAAACTTTTTTAATAAATTTTTAAATTTTAATATTAATAAATTAATAAATAATAAATAACAATAATAATCTAATGTGGCACTGACGTGGTACAAATAGTGCTATATTAGCAGCGTTCATTAAAAAATAAAAAACTGTTGAATTCT
Organism: Pseudoscleropodium purum; assembly: GCA_963969395.1. Classification (NCBI taxonomy): domain Eukaryota; kingdom Viridiplantae; phylum Streptophyta; class Bryopsida; order Hypnales; family Brachytheciaceae; genus Pseudoscleropodium; species Pseudoscleropodium purum. The sequence goes on from OZ017795.1 coordinate 26,335,066, forward strand.
TTTCAAATTGCATTGGGGAGGGTGTTTAAAACTCGCAGCCCTTTCAAGGACTAAAATTTTTCCTAATGTAACATTCACCCCTTATAAACATGTACATCATTAAGTATATGCACATTAATAAGGGGTGGATATCATGATGTGGGCCAACATTAATTTTTGTTGACATGATAATCTTGAAAATCTTTGTGATCTTCATCTTTAACTCTTTGAATGCGACCTTCATCTTCACTACTTTGTTTACCACCTTTCTCTTTAATGCCATTCATTATCTTCAAATTTTTTAGACGTATAAGCTTTTGCATCTTTTTTCAAAAGTTTTAATTTTCTTTTTTCACAATTGGAATCTTCAACTCTGTTCCATCAAACTCTTGTGGTAAATTTGTAGCATTGTCATAGAATTGTTTGATAATATAAGGCACAAACCACTTCTTTGCAAATTCTTTGCCAACTACCTTACTATGTTGATTATTCAAGCTACTATTATAAACCAACATCCAATCACTATTTAGAATTGTTTTTGGATGCTATCAATATTTTAGACCAAAACTCTCTTTGTTATTTTTCCTTGCTTCTTTCAAATTTCAACTTCTTTAGATCAATCTTCTTTGATCTACTCTCAAGTTGTCAAATGTATAAGGCTTGCAAGTCTTCTCTAGTAAGCTCATTTGTCCAAGATCCAATCCAAGACAATACACTCTATGTTGGTACAACTTTTTTAATTGACATATTTGGCTTTGTCTAAACATTAATTCCATTGGCATATAATCAATAATTATACTATACATGGTATGATTGATCCATAATGCAAATGTTAGAAGCTTAGGCCAATCATTTATTTTGCTATCACATGCTTTTACCAAAGCTTTGGCAATTGATGAATGTCCAAGCTCACTTTTATCATTTCCTTCTAGATTATAGATAATTGTCAAAGCCAATTTAATCCCCAAATTATCAAAAAATTCCTACATTTCTCTTGCATCCAACTCCTCTATATCCACACTGATGTTTTCATGCAGCTATATTGACAAATAGTATCTTCCAAAAGGAATTGACATACACATTCCATTGTCTTTGTTCATAGTCCTAAGTCTTTAACTTGATTTGACAAATCCTCCCTAGCAAGCATTGAATATTTTTTTGGTCTAAGTTCCATAGGCATTGCAATAAGATCTACTGCCCATTTCATAATGAATGGTTAATGGACAAGTAGGATGCAACCCCATCTTGATAGTGTACATTTGAATAAACTTGACAAATCTTAGATAATTCTACAAAATCTATTATATCTTTGTAGATGGCTTTTCACCCACATTTATCCTTTAATTTTGCAAAAGTTGTTCATACACTTCAATGTCTTGTCCACCAACTCTTATGAAACTCTTTGATGATGTTATATTTGGTTGAAAAGTCACATTCTACTCTTTGTGATACACCACCCGTTTATCTTGGATTGTTCCATAAAATTCCACCTTCTACAAAATTTGTATAAACCTTCCTCCGAAGTTTCTTGAATTTTTACTCCATCCATCATTTCCTCATTTCAATGAAGTCAAATACCTTCCAATTAGTAACAATACTATTCCCCAAAAGACAACTCAAACAATGTAGTCAAATATAAAACCTTCTCTATTTATCAATGCATTAGAGGATTTTTTCACCCTTGGGAAGGCTATGGGTTTTGATATTGTAGGAACAGCCCCACAGCGGGCCGCAGCAGCTCATTGACATGGCATGGCAACTGCCACGTCTGAAAAAATGATTTTTTTTTTTTTTTTTTCTGCATTTTGAGAGTAATTTTTTTGTTGTCGAAAACAGCCATTCTCCAAAATTGCAGGGAAGGGCAGTTCCCGATGCACTTGCTTAAAGCGGCCCTCCTTGAGCCCAAAAATCCTCTAATGTATTGGAATAAATTTTTATGCCTACACCCTCTTCATCATATCTTATTCATGACAACATATCTACAATCACATTATCTTTTTTTGCAATATGTTTGAACTCTAAATTCAAAGGATTGATGTATACAATCCACAGTATATATGTTCAATCAAATTCTTTTTTTTACTATATAAAGGTCTCTTTGCCTTTTCTCAAACTACTTGCACTAGAAAGAATTTGCCAACAAAATGCTACCACGCAACTAAGTTTTATTTGGCCAAGGACTTTGATGCACATTTCCTTGTTCCTCAATATAAACCCAAGTTGTGAATGAAATCCACTAGCAAGAAAAATTAGAATTAAATAAATAAATAAAGATATATGTATATATAATAGTTTTGTCTTTATATAAAGATTGAATTCATTCCATTTGGATTAGTAATTTGAAAGTTATAGAGCTTTTTGTTTTGCTAGCATCTCCTTAAGAAAATAACATAATATATGTAACAACAATAATTCTAGTCATGAGCCAATCAAAGTGCAATTTCAACTACCCCCAAATATTGATTTCCGTGTAGTACCCTTCATTTTTATGTTAAAATCTTCCAATCTATGACTTGGATTGAAACCAAACTTTATAGAGATGAGAAGGATTGGCTTTCTATTAGATCCAATGGTTTATTTTGCCTAAAAATGACTCATTGTATACTTTGAGTTTCAATCTTTTATAACTTACAAAATTGAGATTCAAAACACCTTCAAAATGGCCAAAATTTTTAAGAGTTAAATGAATTTGATGAAGTGAATCCACATTGTCTTTGTCAATGAAGAACACTATTTAATGCCTTCAACAAATGATTTTTTTTAAATTAAAAAAAGTTAATAATTAAAGAAATTATAATCATCACCTCTAATTAAAACTAATTAGTTTTGTTCCTTGAGCTTATAATATCCTACCTTTAGTGTAGGAAATTATGCAATATGGAGCATCAAGATTGAGATGCTTCTAATTTGCTTTGATTTATGGAACATTGTTGATGGATCTAAAATTGCCCTTGATTCTTGCAATCCTTCAAGCCTCACAACCTTGGAAGTTGAAGAATTCCAAGGCCTCTTTAGATATTCTTCTTCATTGTAGTGAGAAGCCATTGATCTTCCTACATCCACTCACAACATCTAAACTTGTATGGGACTATATCAAACAAGTCTATGAAAAATCTAACAAATCATCTTTAGTTATTCTTCACAAGCAATTATACCACTTGCAAATGAGTGAATCTGATGATGTCATAACTTTCCTAAAACTATGGCAATCCACTATTCAAGAGGTTGTTATGTATATAAAGATGTATGTTCACTAATCTACAACAAGTCAATTTATTACTCAGTGCCTTACCAAATTTTTGGAGTGCCTTTATTACAATTCAAGATGGAATTGAAAATCTAGCTTTCAATTATTTGCTTTCCAATATTTTGCAACAAAATTCAATTAATTTATCCAATTCTAATACTACACAATCAAGTGCATTCTACATCAAAAAGAAATTTACCAAGTCATTTCCTTCTAAAACCTGTCCGGTTATAGAAACAAAATTTTACTCAATATCCTTAAATCAATATTCTCACTGTCCTTCATCATCAAAGATAAATTCTTCTTCATGACCCATAATCTATGACTATTGTTGCATTTTGGGCCCAAAGGCTTCTAATTGTTGAAAGAAGAAACAATTCAAGATCAAGCCAACTCTTCAAAATTTTATATCAATGCTTTTACTAATGAGGACTAGTTGTATTTATTTTCATCCACTTTGACTCTATTTCTTTGATTCAATTTCTTTGTCTTAGTACATTGATTCTAGAGCTAGTCAACATATGTCTCCATTATGACAATTATTTTGGGAATATCAAGAAGTTCAATCTTCTTAAATTACTATTCTTGGTAATAATATCACACATAGTGCTATTGGACATTGTTCAATTCTATTGTGTCTCCCAACTGGCCAATCCTTCATATTTTCCAATGTTTTCCTTGTTCCTAGTTAGCCAAGAATATTCTATTAGTGTCTCAAATAATAAGTACTAGCAATACTATTATTATATTTACTCATGAATAATGTATCATAATGACCTTTTCACCAACATCCCATCAACAAATAAAACACAATATAAAAAAAAGCTTATCTTCCCTCGGCACGGAAATTGCACCAATTTCTAATTATTCTAAGTTACTATAACTTCATCCCAATCAAATTTTGGAACATTGCATTGGCATTACTGAATGGGCCATTTAAATATTTGAGCCCTTTATTCTATGCATTGACATTCTTTAGTTCATAAATTATGAGAGATCAAATCAACCTTACCTTTTTGCAAAAGTTGTATCTTTGACAAACATGCAAAGTCTCCATATCCTAATGATCTTGCTACACAAGCCACTGAATTACTTGCTCTTGTGCACACCAACCTTTGCGGTCCACTGCACATGTGTTCTTTAAGCGGAGTTGTCTACTTTATAATTTTTGTGGATGACTATTTCCAATTTACCCACATTTATTTTCTATAAAGAAAATTAGCTACTCTACAACAATTTATTCACTACAAAAATCTTGTTGAAAAATAAATCAACAAAAGAATATTGTTGCTTTGTTCAGACAATGGTGGAGAATTTTGCTCAAATAAATTTACAAGATTTTGTGCCAACCATGGAATTGAAAAAAAATTCACTAATCCTTGTAATCCCGCACAAAATGGCATTTTTGAAAGTTGTAATTTAACTTTAGTTGAATTTGCTTGTAGCATGCTAAAAGCTATACAACTTCACAATTTTTAGGGGATTGAAGCCCTTCATGTACAATTTATTATCTACAAAAATTTCTTCTATCTTTACACTTCACTAGACAACTCCACATGAATTATAGACTGAATTCAAACCAAAATCAAATCACTTACGAATTTTAGGATGCTATATTTATTCTCATATTCTAGATGAGAAATTCAGAAAGCTTCAAAATAAAATATTAAAATGTATATTTGTTAGCTATGATGAACCAATTGGTATAAAAGGCTATCGATTATGTAATCCTGATATTAAAAGAGTTTTCTCCAGCTGCAATGTATGCTTTTTTGAAGAACCTCTTTTAAAATCAAAGTCAATTGACATCAAATATCCAACCTTCTATACTTGACAATCCTAGATAAGGTGATGGTCCCTCCCAGATCACCACTTTACCACTAGACCAATACCTACAATTATCAACCCAAAAAATCAACCTCATGAGCCCAATCTTATCCTAAATTCATCTCTACAACCAAAGTTGTGACGAGACAAAGCATCTCTAAAACCATCCTCTGCCATTAAAAAAAATTCTAATCCTTTATCATGCAAAATTGGACAATTGATTACTCATTTGGCTTTATCATTGCAAATATACTTTGAATGGTACTCTTGCTTGTTACAAAGCTCTTTTTATAGTTCAAGAATTTTTTCAATAGGGCCAGCATTGATTATGCCACCACTTATTTATCCATCATTAAAATGGCATTGCTACAAATTTTATTGGCTTTTCTGACTCTTTACAAATTCCAATTATCACATCCATTTGATGGATGTAATAACTGGATTTTTGCATGGAGTCTTAAAAAAAGTTATCTACATCATCCAACCTAAAGGCTTTTTTCAACCTGGTAACAAACACAGTGTGCCAATTGTTAAAGTCTCTCAATGGTCTCGAAGAATTTACCTGTGATTGGTATGAAGTCCTTTATTTGTTGTAATCTGACACAAATATAAATGTCAAACAACACCATTCATTTTTAATATTCCTTGGATTATATATCAATGACTTAATCTTAATTTCAAATTATCTTAATTTTTTATGTGCCACAAAAGCATTACTATGTAGTCATTTTTTTAAGATTGACAATAAAGATATCAAATATATAGTGAATGTGCAAATTTGTTGCAATTGTCCCAACAAAACTTTAACATTATTTTGAGATAAAATATATTCATGATATTTTAAACATATTTCATATACTCAATTGTCACCTTATTGGATTGTTGGTTAGTCATTGGAAGCTAGTATAAAATATTCCAAAGCACAATGTGATGTCCAATATTAATACATTAATACTGGGTATTCATACACCATTTTGACATTGAAATTAGCTAGTTGTTAAAAAAAATGTACCAATATTGTAGCATCTAAATACTTTCGTAGTTTTTTTGCCTAATAATTAATTAAAGTGCAACAAATAGTTAGGCAATCTAAAACATAATATATAATAATAATAATAAATATCAAATATAATTAAAATAATTTAGGTATTCATTGAATTTGTTTTTACAATTTATAGATAGTTGTTGCTACTTTCACTTAAAGCATCCACGTACCTAAATCATTGTCTAACTTGTCTTGACCTTAAATCCTAAACGTTGAGTTTTTTTTGTTAGTTTTTTTATTAAATGTCAAGGTTTGTTGTAAATGACAAACATATTTTGTTAAAGAGAGATTTAATTTTAGAATGGTCAAAATGGCACGACAAAATATTTTACAATATATACTTAAAGTTATAGACAAAGAAAAGATGCAAGATTATGTGAAGCAAGTTGAATTTCTATGAATTGTGCAATATTAAGCTAGGATTTCTATACCCCAAATCCATAACCTTCCTTGTCTCTTCAAATCATTTCATTTCTTTCCTTGCTAAAGGGTTTTCCAAGTCATTTTAATTGGATTGCTTTAATTTAATTGAATGGATATTAAGAAGATCAAATATGTTTTGGAAAAAAATGTCAAAACAAACATTTCCTACTACATTGCATGAAAATACTTTGAAATGTGTTTTTTGAAATTCAATTGTATAAAATTATACTAGTTTCTATAGGGATTTGTGGAATTTTGAGGTTAAACTTTGATCCATCAAATATAACCTTTAAAGTTAGAAGTTTTTTTCTCCAAACTTATTTAACATGGTTTGTAGACTTTGACATATTTTTTTTTATAGATGTATCACATTGCACGTGTCACTTTAATTATACACTTACCAATGCAAATTTTAGAGGTAGAAAAGGGATTTTGCACATGCTACCCAAATACCCAGTATATGAATATTAAATCATAGAAGTAATTGTAGAGTATGAGAGCAAATAATCATTCTATTTGAAACTTCATTTTCCTTCATTGTTTTCACTATAAAAAAAAAAACCCGCCACTTTTTACACTAGCATCAAACAAGCATGTTTTTTAAAATATAAGTAAGAAGATAGGATCACAACTATAAGAGGCAAAATTGAGTTGGATGTTCCACGGAACATGTGGATGTCACTCAAGGGGTTCACACAACCCTTATATTTGGTAATTAAGTGCAATAATGGGGTATTTAACCCCTAAAGTCCCATCTGTCCCCTCGAGGGACAAATTGGACTTTAGGTAGGTTCCTGTGACCTTGATTTTTTATAAAACCTTTTGAAACCTTTCCATGAGATAGAAAAACTGATTATCTATGTGGAAATATAATTTTTATTTCAATTGGTGCCTGGGAGCAAAAGTTATATCCAAAAGTCTAGAACTAAACTCGGCAAGCAATACAAAAAAGAAAATCGCAAAAAATCAAAATTAATTATAATTTTTTTCGTCCTAAACTGTTATATTTTTGTCTAAATGTGAAGCTTTGATTCATTCTATTTGGACTAATAATGAGAAAGTTAACCACAATCTTGTTTTTTAGGCAATTTAAGCATCTTCTTAAAAAATATAGCTTGTAGGATTTATTTCTGAATGCAATTCTTACAATTGTTTTCTTGAGAATGTTATGTTTGCTTGCTAAAACCATCTCATCATTGGAATTATTGTGTTTCAATTCCATCTAAGCTATAGTTAAATTCTAAATTTTTTTTCTTGGATGAATGCAACAAAAATGACAATCCTAAGTGGTTTTTGACATAAAAATGGCCTTGGGACTACAAAATATTGAAAAGACTAGGAACATACTACAAAAGTAAACATGTAAGCTACAAGCATTCCAATGCATTTAAACTAGAATTTGATGCACCAAATAATACCAAGGCTTTTCTTTGGCTTTCTAGTGCTAGATTGCACTAGAAAAAAATAATTTGGCTAAAAAATGGCAATAAATTGTAAAGTTTTTGCCAAAAAGCTTTGAATTAAAAAAATATGATAGATTAAATAGTTAGATTGTGGAAGAAAACATAATTATAGACATATAATGTGTACTAATGTAATATTTTCTATCTAATATGTGGATGAATGTTGAAATTTGGAGCACCACTAAAACATTTTAAATTGCTACTCTAGCACTTTATAAAAAATGAAAAAAAGCCTTGAAAAATAACATTTCTTTACCATTCAAAGGGTCATGGTCAAAAACAAAAGCTACAAGTTCATTACACCGTTCACAAAAAACAAACTCTAGAATGCAAAAGCATGGAATTGCAGCATGAAATTCTAGCATAGTATCAATTTCAAAGAAGAGTAGCACATTTAAACACATAATAGAGAAACAAAGAATGGGCAATTTCGTGAGAATGGCGATATTCTGAATGCCATTTGTACAGTGCTTTCTACCGCACATGGCTATGAAACATTATTGTATGTGTGCATGGAAGGCGTAGGCATGCCAAACCACTCACAAAACCAATAGAATTCACAACTCTGCTACCTTTTTTTTCCAAAAACAATCCCATTTTTGCTTGAGATTTTCAGCTTTCTGCCAAAATAGTTTCCTGCCATTTTACTAGAATATCGCCATTTTAACGAAAATCTCTATAAGAGAAATTTAATATAGAATTTGTATTTACAAATACAAGTATCTTTAGTTCCAACCCATCATAAAACCCAAAATTTACAAGTTCAAGGTTTTCACTATTTCATATCATCTATGTTTGCACCTCCCAATATACATATCTAACATGGTGAAGCCAAAAGAGACAGGCTATAGATGTCCACTACTCTCCCACCGTGAATTCCAACAATGAGACAACTTACATTACAATCAATCATTGAAATAGGAGAAGAAACACAAAAACAAGAAATCAACATTGAAAGAGTATCAACACGATTATGAGGAATAATCCAAAGACAATGGGTTGGATGGAGACCACTAGGATGCACCCACTATGAACACTCCTCCCTATCCTCCTCTAAAGCTAAATTTAGTTCACATAAATATTTGGCTATGAGGTTTCCAAAAAAGGCAATGTGCTATGTGTCATCAGCAAGAGGATGTGCAAGCTTCAATTCTTGCCAAAGAAAGCATGGTGTTTTTCAAAGCAAAAGAGTATGAACTCCTCATTGGTCCACACAAGAGGCACTAGTGCCCCAAATTCCTTAGGTGCCACTATGAGGGCCCCCCACTTCGTTATATTTTTGACAAAGTCTTTTCACAAGCTACAAGTTCCTCTCAAGTAGTCCAACATTGTAAATGTCACTAGATGCTCTTGTTGTGGCATCCTAAATGAACAAATCAGTGAGCAAATCCCCAATCCTAAACTATAAGCAATATACAAGCACAAGTGAAGAAAATTGCACCCAAAATCCAAAGCAAATGTACAAACCCTAATGGAAGAATGCATGGTTTAGTGTCTCAATATTTGTCACTAGTCAATTCACTAAATCAACCACCTAAAGAGAGTTCTCATAAAATCATAAGTGGTTGAGCCTTCATAAGTATTTCTTTTCTTTTCTTAGAAAATATGCCCACTTAGAACTTCAAATATACTACTCAAAGAAAAAAAAATTTTAAAAATTAAATCCATAAAAAAATAACTTCTAAAGACTAGGCCAAATTTTCACTTTATAAAAGTCCATAACTATATGAAATACATTGATATTGACACCAAAGAGTTCATTTTTAGGTAATGAAGATTTTCATTTACTCTTATATTAGTCACTGTAAGCCAATTCTATATGTTTATGTTTTAAGAAAAGTCTATATGTATAAAACTTAATTGTTGTAACAATCCATATACTTATCTTTGAGACTCCATAAACCAATGTTGATAGATCTTGTTTGTCAAAAAAAATACATAGATGTTTTCTTAATCAAATTCTTATATTTTTAATCCAAAAATATAGCATAAAAAACTACAACGTTTTGTAAGATATTCACTTTGATATACATGCCCCTCATTGAAATCAACATTGTGACATGGTTATTGAGACCATGCATCCACCTTAGTGCAACAAAAAGTGCTTGAAGGAACTATGACAACAACAACAACGTGAACTTGCAAAAACTTCTCATCTGTAACAATATGGTGCTTACAAAACAAGCTATTGAAATTTCATAGTGAAAACACCTTAAACCACCATGCTCACATGCCAACTCATTTTCCACCAATCCAAAGATGTTTAATTTAAATCCAAGATACCAATTACAACCACCCTCCAAAGCCACTAATTATCAAATAGAACCTACTAAGCACTTTTTAGGGGATCCAATGTCTAGCATCCTATTTTTTTCTATTGCTAACATAAAGGTAGGAATTTCTCTCCACCCTATTTTATATTTAAACCTAACTAAGAAGTATTACCAATGCTATAGTAGATCTACCAAAAGTACAAATTTTTCCTTCAATAAATTCAGTTGACCTTATTTTTGAATCTCACAATACTTTCTACTACATTGGTGGTCTCCCCACCCCAAGGGATGTCATTGGCAAAACAAGTTGATGTCTTGTGCAACAATGATACTTTGGGAGACAAAAAAATATAGTCACATTGGTACAACATCCAAGAATATATGGAATTGCTACATTGGCAAAGGGATTTTGGTTTGATTACAGGTACTTAGTTAGTGAAAGTTATCATAGGGTAAGGTAAAATGCTAACCAAATGTAAAAAACATAAGGGAAGGTCAGCCACATGACATCCTTTGTGAAAAAAAGAAATGGAAGGATGTACATCATTGACGAAAAAAACCCTCTTTGTATTGGCTATAGGAAGTAAAACAACCAGTATAGGATACATCAAGCACGAATTGTATTCAATGTAGAATGTTTGAAACTTGTCTTTTGGGTGGATAGTGATATTGAGTGGTCTCAATTTTTTGTGTTTTGAGTTTCATTTAGATTTAAATTTCAAATTTCAAAATTTTCATATTTTCATTCCCCCCCTCCTCCCCTTTTGTAATTTTCAGAAACCAACTTATTGACAATTCATATGGGACAATTCATCATGTATCCATATTTGGTACTATATCCGTATCCAATATTGTATTTGTATCTAATACCCATATTCAGTATTCAGTCCATACTCATATGCAGTATTGTATTCATATCTAGTATTCATTTTGACGACTCAAATTAAATCTCACAAAATCAACAGCTTGTGATTTTTTGAGAAATCAATGGCAATTTCAAGGGTAAGCATTGAAAAAAAATCAATGGCATGTAAATTTTTTGAGAGTGGGGGGGCCAACTAATACAAATCAGGAGGTAGTACCTCTCTTTTCAATAGATAGTTTATAAAAATGTCTACATGTCTAAAAAAATATCTAGATGGCTAAGAATCATTCTAGTTTCCATCTTCAAATTATCTCATATCCTCTATCTAACCATGGATGGACAATAAATTTCAATATAAAAAAGATCACTCTACCTTTTATTCTCACTAAATGTCAATGAAGTAATTACTTCACTTTGCCATAAAAAATTCTCTTGATGGTAGATTGTAAATTCTAATTGAATTTGACAATTTTTCTTGTTCATTTTTTAATTTTTATTTAAATAATTACTTTGTGCTGACCCTATCCTATGGATACAATATGTACCAATTGGTTTTTTGATAAATGTCTAGACGTCTAAGTTGATGTCCCTAAAAGTAGTATTAAAATTCTCAGACAACGTCAAACTATACTAATGAGTTGTGCGACGTCACTTTTCCTACTCTCACATCATTGCCAAATCACATAAAAAAATCCTATGTGGCACTATCTGCCTATATAGCATTTATATGGAGGTGACATAGCTACCACATGGCACTATTTTTTCAAATTTTTAGATGATGTCTACTACAACATTGCTTTAAAAGAAGGCATGTCTTTTTTAGATTTTTGAGTGTTTTTGCCATGTCAATCTTAATGGATTTTTTTAGACACCCACAAGGGCATGCTTGACATTAGAAAAAATATATTTCCACGTTAATTAGCTTGTCAAAAAATCAATTATTTTAATAGAATATGGAACTTTAATCTTTATACTTTGAATATCTATTCTATATATATGTGCATTTGTTTTGTTTTCTTACTCCAAAAAGTTTTTGAATTTAATGATTTTTTTAATTTCCTAAATCAATGTAACTTTTGTTCCATGGTCTTAATTTTACGTCACTACATTGAATGAAATCCCTTCCAACCTCATGTACATCTAGTTTGTGCACACAAAATTTTACATGTCTTTTTTTTTTCCTTACCAAAAATAATACTTTGAAATATATAAGTATATTATTTACTAAAATAATTTTTTATAACTAACAATAAATGAACTACTCACATATTGTATTGGAATTATTAGCAAATGTGACTTGGCTTAATATTTAGATTTGCAAATTATAAATATTGACATTGTTGTCTAGTATTATTTATTGTATCTCAAAATCTTTCTATTCATTTCATTGAAAAGATCATATGTAGTGATATAAAATTGAATTAAAAATCATAATATGTTTGGTGAATGCAAAAAATACTATTACCATTTGTTACATTTAGGCAAAGTTTGGAGTCATAGGTGTGAGTATTATACACTACTTTAGCATCAAGTACATAACTTACAACATGCTATGTGTAAGTGCCCTCTTGTATTCAAATATCTCTTTATATCTTTATATAAATCCATACACCTCTATAAAAATATGGTCTTACATATATTAAATGTTACAGTCCTTAAAATGACATACATAATATCTTCGATCTTACTAATATATGGGTAACTTGTATTTGAATTGGAGTCACTTTCTTCCTATATGAAGGTATGTTTGTCTTTAGTTGCCACAAATCTTAAATTATTACTAGAGTTGGGGACAAAACAATCCATTCCTTACTTAGTCTTTTCACTACATAGTCAATTCCTTATCATATTTTGAAAGTTCTAAAAGGTATTAAATTTTCAAGCAAATCAAACAAAGAAAAGTACCAGTAAAAAATATAGAAGCAATAAAGTACAATCTTGGTTTGAAGGCTCTAAAAGTTACTTTAATCCCTAAAGGACCAAATGGCTATTGAATGTACACATGTGAATTTGGGTAGAAGCTTATAAAATTACTTTTTAATGGATGTTCTTCAAATTTTGACTCAAGGCATGAAAATGGGAATATAATTTTTTTTCCAATCGGGTACCTAGATCCAAAGTTATACTACCATGAACTTTTTTGGAAGCTCAGGCTACTTTGAAGAGGGTTGCTATTACATGAGCCTAAGAATATGAGCACAAAAGCCTAAAAGACTATACACCTATATTACAAGTATATATAATTATAAAAACCTTATATGATTATAGTGCAATTATAATACAGGTACCTATATTATAGGTGTTTATATTATAAGCACATTAAAAGGTTGTAGCGTATCTACTTATATATATATACTCAAAGCTCATGTGCTCACATATTAGCACCAATGTAGCTTTGGGCAACTTGTGCAAAAATCCTCCTCTAGTTTTGAAATTTGGCAATTTTGTAACTCACATGATACAAGATGCAAATGTTTAAAAAAAACATGTGTTGTGTAAAAATCTCACTCTCTGAAAAGTTAAAGTATGTTGGCTTGTTGGGCATGGTTGAAAAAAAACTTAAAATGTTTCAAATGTTATAATTATTCAATCATTGTGGTCAAAGCTTTTGAAATTTTTTCTACGCATTTCCATAGTAGTCTATCACAAATTTGTATGGTTGAATTTTGGAAAAAAAAACTTTTTTATTTCCTTCTTTTCGAACTACCCTAAAAAGTGGCAATTTATTCACAATTTCTAGCACAAACATGCCTTGGTCCTTTAGGAGTTAATCCACCACCAATCTACTATCAATCTACAAGACACTTGCTTGATTTGAAGTGCTTTGAGGCTCTGAAGAGTAGTTTAGAGTCAAGACAATGTTGGTGAATATTAATGAGTATGGCCCAATCTTTGGGAGTTGTAGGTGCAAAATTATACTTCGCATGATTTAAAGGGATGGTGGAGCAACAATGTGTATCTCAAATTTTTAATGCATTTTTCTCCCTTTCTTAGCTTTTAGAATATATATTGAATTTTAAATTTGGTAAAGAATTAACTATGTCAAAAAGTATAAAGTGGATAATAGATCTATTTGCCCTTGATTTTTCTATAGTACTTTCCGATCTCAACATTCAAATGTTGTTGAATTGTTCAACAACTATGAATAGCGGATTGTATACTATTAGAAAGCAATAGGAGAATTTATACAAACAAAATATTGTGTTGAATTATATGCAAAGAGTAACTAATTAAGATGGCCACTTGAAATTAGAGTTGGATACTCCTTTGATGTAGCTACATGTTTGATATATTTTTTGAGTATATAATATCAATATTGGTGCATTTTCACTAATTTATTTACTTCTTAAATTTTCAAGATACATCTTTAGTATTAACTTGTACAAAATATTTTAGATTAGTATTTTCATATAGTAAAACTTTTTGCCTTTTGAATAAGGTTTACATTTGTTCCATTTGTGATCAAGAGTATGCACTTGTTTAATTCACTAATAATTTTATACTTGCATTTTTCAATTATAATAATTATATTTATAATTTCCAATTGGAATGCATGGAAGTCTTGGTATATAGATTTTCCATATTTGTGCATATAGTATTAAATTTACTTGAAGTTATAATATTTGCAATAAATTTATTAGCTAAGGATAAAATGTTATGTATACGCTTACTAGTAGAAACAAGGTTTGCTTACATGAAGGAGTAGATCCATGAAAGATATAATCATGGTCTAACTAGTCATATGGGTCTATTTGTAAGTCACTTCCCTAGTTTACATAGACATGTTTCAACTAGTGATTGCACCAAATTTCGTCTAATTTTTTTGGCTCTAGACTAAAAGAAGGAGACTTTGCATCAATTTAACTTTTACAAGACCAAGGCCGTTTTTCTATAAAAAAATCACTCAAAATTGCCATTTTTGTTCATTTATCCAAGAAAACAATTCTTAAAAATCTATCTATAGAATCTTCTACTTCACTTGTTTGAGATCATGTGGTAAAAATTTCATGAAGTTTGACAATATAGATTGGAAGATATTAGCATTCAAAGTTGAAATTTTTTTTTGAGTATTAGCTTGCAATTTCAAATGACTTTGACTGCCATTTGTGGAATTTTTTTGCATTGTTGAATTTGGATTAAAAGAAAATTTGTATTGATCAATTGATTAGAAAGTCTAGAAAAAAAAATTCAACAACAAAACACTTGATTATCATTCTTTAAAAAATTATTAAGTAGAACTAGGTCCAAAATGGGATTGAAACACAATAATTCCAATGGTAAGATTGTTCTAGCTACCTTTGTCAAAAGTTGATCCACTTTAACCTTGGAGCACTCCAACATCCAATTTGGGGATGACAAACAAACTGAAATTCAGTTTTCTTTCTCATTCTTTCTTGGATGAAAGTCATTTAATTTGTGGAGATACTTTATCAAGATGTTGTCCTATTCAATGGTTAGATTTGGTGTTACTAGAGTTCTTATTTTCTATAATTACAAATGTGGAAGTGTGTCAAGCCAAAAATTGCATTGACTTTAGTTCAAAACTGAATTTGCAAAAATGAGGTCATAAATTCAAAGAACACAAAAATTTCAAAAAATCACCATATCAAAATAACCTCATTTCAAATCCATTCCAACAAGTTTTACTCAAAAAATGATAATATTATGTTAGTAATTGAATTTTGAAGGAATTTTGAAATTTTCCTTTCAAAATTTATAAAAAAAATATCGGTTATAGCACTAGTGAATCTAAGCATTTGGATGGAATCTATAACTCAGAATCTACAACTTTTATTTGTATACCAATTCCAAAATATTCTTCCAAGTAGCACTTTTTAATGATTTTTTCCAAATCCCCAATTTTGGAAAAGGATCTGCACAGAGTTAAACATGAAAAATAAAATGAAAAGAGAGACATAGCTCACCCCTGCTTCAGTTTTGGTGTTTCACATTTGTTGTGCTCCAAGGACTGGAGCTCTTGTATGAGCGTCTCCTATCCTAGCTACTTGTTTTTTTTGTTTATTTTGATTCTAGTTCCTAAATTTGCACCCTCACTAAGTTAGTAAGGTAGGACAAATCCGTTTAGTCAGTGCAGTGACTTCCCCGTGAGGAGGCAGATCCCTCTTCCAGAACCTTGAACGGGGAGCCTTCTCCAGTTCAGTTGTGGAGGTGTGTGCCCTCCACCAGATGATAAGCTTAACCTAACATGATGCCCTTTCCTTTCCGGCAGAGGGAGCCCCTCCCTGTGGCAGGGGGGGGCGGCCGGGGAAGAAGACAAGTTCTTCTGGGCTCCATAGCAGATGGCAGGGCTCCATGTGCGGAGCATTTGTGAATGTGAAGTGCAAATGGGACTGATGTCCAAAGGTTTGGTGACAATAGCAACTGAACTGAATTCAGTCTCAAGGGGGGAAAGAAAAGGCTGCAGCACACAGATGCTCCAATTTGCTGGCATAGCATAATTGGACTCATGGGCTTCATCCAGCCTGGATCAATCACCTGACCCCATCACACTGACTGACAGACTCCGTCGCCTTTCCACTCACTGCCACTGCAGTGCAGTATGGATGATAATCATCACCCCATCCCTCAGTGGAGCACAACTAATTTGAGCTAAGCTTAGACACGAACCAAGAGAGTTGAAAGTTTTCTGTCTGATCAGCAGAGTCTCACTGGAGCAGCATGGGCAAGGCTCAGGAACTGAACGGAAGGCTCACTACAAAATGGGTGTGGTTAGCAACAGTTTTTTCAACACATTTTGTGTTGAAAACAAGGACTGTCAAGTTGGAAGAACAGTGGCATACTCAAGTGACATAGTGACTTTTGGGTACATAGTGACAAAAGAGTCAATTTGAGAGAAATCACACATGATTTTCAAAAGGGGTCCACATAGCATTATCCCATTGGTTGTTAAGCTTTTTCAAAAAAATTAAAAAGGATACACATGTTATTTTTCTATTGGTTGTACAATTTTTGAGCAAATCTCTTGTGTGAAATGAATTCAAAATTTCATCTTGTGAAACCCACCCCAACTATCTATATTTGTATTTGGGATTATATCTGTATTTTTTTCTTGTAAATATGTATATCTTCTATATTTGTATATTGTATTCATATTTTGTGAGCATATCCATATTCATATTCTATATTTCATAGTTTGAAACCATATTTGGATGGCCAAGATCATCCATTTTATAAGTATCGACAACCTAGATTTTTCTAAAATTAAAATCAATGGCTACTGATTTTTCCAAAAGGCGGAGGGAGGAGGGGGGGATTCAAATATAAACATCATGTTCACATCTTCTTATGTGTCAAAGAAGTTTTGAAAACAAAATTAGTGGCCAAAATGGAGGGCATATTTTTACACACACCTTTGGGAAGGCTTATGGGATTGCTATAACATAGATTGGATTTAAATATGGTTTCTATTAATGAGCTATACAAGTTTTATGTTCGATCTTGATAACATTGAAAAAAGGTTTTAAGATTGTAGCGTTTGAAGTTAGAAGATAAAAAGAAATTTCAACCTTATGTGATAGGACCAATAGACTTTAACTCTTAGAGTAAGATTTTTAACAATTACATCCATATGGCACGTTAGTCACATGCTTGAAAATTTTAAAATTAAGAGATGATTTTTCATGAGTGGCCCAAATTGCCCAAAAATCTTTGGACCAAATAACTTTATATTTAAACCCTCAATTAGAAAAAAAATTATATTTTTAAGAAGGGTTACATGTCTACACTTTTTGTCAAATTTTCAGAAGGACCCTTTCAAAGTTGACTTTGTAGGAATCTACCTAATTTTATTTGTCATTTAGCTACCATTTGGTCTTGTAGGGATTAACCCCTAATAACCCAAGCAACCATTTTCTAGTTGCTACTCCTTTTCTTAGATTTTCTCACTTTCAAATTTTTGAATTTAAAAGAAATAAAAACCATTTCTCAAAAATTGACTACATCATGAATCCAATGGCAATAATTTCATCAAATTTTGAGTTAAACTTTGCCTTGTGGATTTCTTCAGAGTTAAGTGGTGTAGTGTAGATTACAACTCATTTTTTTAAGGAAGGGGGTGGGGGTGGGGGGTGGGGGGTGGGGTGGGGGGTCATTTTGGGCATAGACTATAAAATCAAACAACCAATGTGATTTGTGCCCGTCTCAAAAAGGTCAGATCCACCTCAAAGAGGGCAAATCCAAAGAATTCAGGAAGACAAGTGTCCTATTCTTTTTTTTCTTACAAACACTACTCTTATCTCAAAGATCACTATGCATTGCAAGCTCCACCATGAATTGAAAAATGTTTAGAATGTTGTGAAATTTCACATGTACATTGTCAACTCTCTTATCTTTCACTAAGCACAAAAAAGACATCATTTCCAAAATATTCTCACAAAGATATGTTTCTTCAAAGTGCACTTCCTTGTATTTCCATAGACCCAAATAAAACTTCAAACTTCAATATCTCCTAAACTATGCAATCAAATGGTCTGAATTTTTTGAAGTGCTAAATCTCAATGTGAGCTTCAAGATCCTTCAATTACATTTTATCCAGTCTTAAGGAAAATTGAGAAAAAAAATTGCTGAAGTTCTCCACTGTTTTGGCCCATTTTGAAAGTACGCCCTCCTTGCATCATACTCATCATGCCTCACTTGTTTCTCTTCTGAGATGGACTTCATCAAAGTTGTAGCCAAGTCACAATAGTATCATATCCCACTTTTGCCAGATACAGTATGCCTGATCCTCTTACAGTTTGGTTAGCCTATGTTCCAAGCTATTTTAACTTCACACCATTTTAAAAGCCAATTCTGAGTTGTGTATTCCTGGAAAAAGTACTGGTAATTAACATGGTACCAACTCCACACCAAATGTGCCTCCAATTTTTCTCCTAGCAAGACAAAGTTATTCCCAGATGGATTTGGACCCAAAGAGACAAACCATATGGGCTTTTGAATGCTTTCCAAGAGTAGCTTAGTGGCTCCAGAGCTTGCTTGAGTTCTGAAAGAAGCCTCATTCCAAAAGTAGTAGACACAAGCACAAGACTTCAACAGAATTAGGTGGTTGCATGACAGGCTCATTCTCGATGGATTGAGGAACTGTAAGTATCAATCCACCAGGTCACCCCAATTTGGTGGAAGAAATGGACTCATACAGTTAGTGTATATTTGCTGGTAGCTTTTTTTGTTTTTTTTGTTGTATTGAAGCCTTCCAGATCATTATCATTTCATGTGCAAGCTGCTGTGTTGCCACACAGGTTTTGCTTGACAAGGAGGGCAATCAAGTGATCTAAGCATACATGAAATGCAGGTATTCCTAGTGGGACCACAAAGAGCAAGTTCAAGGCCATAACTTTTTCTACTTCTCTTCCTTACCAGATTTGCTCCATGTTACCTACTTGAATGCTGGACGGAAGGGACCACACAGTCTGCTCAAAATATCATTATACAGGTATGAGTTTGCAAATATCCAAGCACTGTATGCCCACTTTGCAATGTAAATTTAAACCAAACAGACATATGGATACATATATTATTGTGGTATTCTAAACCACACATTATAGTATTTTGTATCCAAAGTATGAGTATTTTCAACTAATGATGGTAAAAAACATCGTAGAAAATGGGCTAGTAGAGAGTGTGACCCCTATGATGCTTCTAAGTGATAGACTTCCTAAGCTAAGCACCACAAATTAATATATTTAGATGTTGATCCTAGTTGGATAGTGGGAAAACACTGGGTTGGCCTATGGTAGCTATGTAGTGATGTAATTCAATACCACCATGGCTAGTACAATTCCATCTAAATCTAACTAATGCAATTCAATATGATCACAAGTAAACAATTACCACATTACAACTAATACAAAACCACATAGCTAAAATCAACAAGTTTATTAAGAAAAGCAATGAACATTGTAATTTAACCAAATACAAATGCTAAGATAATTGAAACCTCAAAAATCTATAGTAGAGCACTTGCCACCTAAAATGGCCACCACATATAGCTTCATTTTACCAAATGGCCTAAGACTAAACTTATTGGAATTTTGACTTTGCCTCAAACCCAGTCACCAAAAATCAACTTGAAACTCATTGTGGTGCTCTTGATCTCCTTCTTCAAAATTATTGCTCTAAATGTAAGTGGTAGCAAACTCTATACTACTAGAACGATTACCAATGCTTCATCATTTCTTCAAATGGTCTAAAACTACACTTCTTAGAAGCTTGACTTCACCTCATACATATTCACCAAAAAACAACCTCAAAATTGTCATAGTTCTCTTGATTTCCTTCTTCAAAATCATCACTTCTATTTTAGGCAATACAAACCATTGTACCCCCTTCATCTATTCCTTTCCCACAAAAATGTGATAAATCTACTATAATTTTTTTTCTAATAATCCCTTCATACAAAACCTCCATAATTTTTCTACATCTCAAGAGTCTCATTTAAAAAATTCCAAAGAGAGAGTAAGATGTCATAGAGAGCTCTAACCCTAATTTTCTTCTATAATACCCCATTGACATCCTAACATCCTTCCAAGTGCTAATTCATCCCTACTCTAAATTGACGTATACCACACTAATTTACAACATTTTTCTCTAATTTGGAGTGTCCATTACAATGTTAGTATCCTAGCATTTTTTCCTAATTCTCCTAATTAGCTCATTTTTTTGGAATTTGCACTTTCCATTCCTACTTCATTTTTTAATGCTAATCCCTAATCTTAATATTTTGTTTTTATAATCTTACCAATTCCACCATTTACCTAATTTTACTAATTGTCTATGTTTAACTCAATGTTTTTTGTTTATAAATCCTAATTTCTCCCCTAGAGTTTCCCTCATCATGAAATTTTCAATTGCTAATTGATACTTCCAATCTCCCCTATTTTATAAAAAATATACCAAGATTAATTTGTATGTTAATGTAGTGGCTCACACAAAGATATAATAAAGCCATACAAGAAATACAAAAACTATTAATTTCACACCCAAACTTAACATGACTCAATCTAAGGAATGCAAAAAATGTTGATGACTACCTCCAACACACATAGTACCTCCATGTGGAATATGTAAATAACCAACCTCTACCATCACTTATAGACTCTTTTTAAATCTCACATTCATCATACAACATTAATCTTTAATTTTCACTAATATTTAATCCTTTTAAATACTACAAAATGTATACACATTAGAGGATTTTCTAAGGTCCAGGAAGGCTACAAGTTCCTAGTTGTTCTCAAACCTTGTGAACTGCTTGAAACATGCTACCTAACCCGGTAGTGTGATTGCCACGTTGTTTTAAAAAAATCAACTTTGTTTTTTATTTTCAGAAATTTAATTTAATTTAATTTTTTTCAATTTTTTTTGACAACGTGGTGTTTGTTGCACTGTAGGGGGTAGTTGCTTGAAATGGCCCTTCCGGATTCCAGAAAATCCTCAAATGACACTTGTTCCCCATCTTTGAACTCTTTCAAAAGGAATTTCTATAAAATTTACAAGTTAGGTAGTATAGAGTCTCTATTCAAATGAATTTCAAGTAGGACCCAAGATGAATAGTCTCCTAATTCATGCTAGCTTCAAAAGTGGGCTAGAGTTCTTTTTCTTCTAGCATTTATGATTATGGTATGATACATTGTTCATGTACACCAAAACTAATGTAACATTCACAAATGTATTGAGTAAGATTAAGGTGAACTAGCCTATAACAAATATAATGATTGGTCATTATGGGATAGAGCAAATGAATTTTTGTTTTGACAAAGTATGAATTTATTATGAATTTATGAAGAATACTACCTAATTGGCCCCAAAAGTTTTTAGACTATGTCAAAACCAACAAAAAGTGTATCCATCATGGTCATCTTATTTACCTAAAAAAACTACAATATTTTCTGACATTTGTGAGCCTAGTAGTTATCATTTGGGCCTTGGGATTTCACTTCTTATTGCCTTTTACATTTCAAAAGACCTAAAATGTGTATTAACTTTCTATTAATAGAAGTCCCTACAATTACAGTGTGTTATTTTCCAAAAGTCCGGAAGTGCTCTAAGCACTTCCATTTATCATTTTTAGTGTCCAAATAGGTATCTAGTACATTGATTACAAGTTTGAGATAGGTTTGAGCCCTAATAGACAAAGTTATAGAAAATACTTATTTTAGATTGTTACTAGATTTACTTAAATTCCGTGATTCATGAAGAATGTACAATAAATATTGGAGAAAGGTGCAATAGCTTAAAAACATGCAAGGAGCTCAATAGTGAAGTTGGTTCGTAAAGATTCCTTCATACAAAAATGATTCTTTCACAAAGGAATTAAATATAGGAGGTAAAGAATTTAGACCTTTCCACAATTGATGCAAGTGAATATGTAAAATCGCAATTAGAATTTGGAAACTTCATAGAGGTTGTCCAAAAAGTTACGTAATTTTACGAATTGTAGAAGATGACTCTATGGAAAGTCAACTATGTTATCGGCAACTGAAAACTTATTGAAATTATTCAGGAAGTATTAAAATCCCACTAAAAATTAGGATAGTGTGTTTTAGCTTATATTATAGCCTAGCTAAATTTCAAGACGTTCTAACACCTACAAGTGCTAGAATTGGTAGATGCACCAAATTTTAACGATTTTCAAAAACATTTGACAAGTTGACTGGCATAACCGATGCATATAGTGTCAAAATGAAGTGAATTTGGACTCTTTACTTACTATCTTAAACCTTCCAAAAAAACCCAGGCTATTCAAAATTTCAAAAAAAGCCAAACTCCAACATTTGGATTTTTTACCTTTTCACTGGCTCACAATTTAGTGGCCTTTGCTTGTAAAATAGCCTAGAAAGTAGGGGTTGGGGGGCCATTGGGCTAGTTTGGGCCTTTCAAAGACAATGACACTATCACTTTGGCATTTGGAGCATTACTCCAAAAGTTAGAAAGATCACAACAATAGTGTAGAATTTTGATTTTCCCGTTAATTTGGCTTTCACATAGAAGTAGTTTTAGGTAATTTGAGGGGGGAAGAGGGACTTGGAAATGTATAAAGGCATCCTTCTCCCCTCACTTTGCACCCCTTTTCTTATTTTTTGTTTTGACCAAAACGCAGCCACGTTGTTGGAAATTTGCCAATTTGCCAAAAAACTTGTTTGAATTGTAATTTGGAGACATTTTTCACCTTGATTTCTATACCATCTTTTGAGTTTGAGCCCATTTCAAAGGATGTTGGGGTACCTTTGTAAAGCTTGCTAACCATTGTGTTTTGGATCATTCTTGAAGTATTTTGATCATTCTTGAGTCTTGAGTACTAACACCAAGAGTCTTTGAGCCAAATTTTGGTGATGCCCTTAGTTTGAATACCTTAAGGCTTGCCTTACTATGTTTCAAATGTCTTTTAACTACTAATTTTGTTCCTATCAAGCTCTTGTGTAGGATTTCCAACTATTGATGTGAGAACATCCTCTTAAAACGTTGACTTGGGAATATATGGTCCAAAAAGTGTTATTTGAAGTCATTTGGAGAAATCTTGAATTGGATCCAAGACTTTGAAATGTCCCCCATATAACGGAATTCTTGCAAAATTGTTCCAAAATTTGAAGCTAACCCCTCTAATACAATGAAGCTATCATCTTTAGTATCATTTCTTAAAGTCTATTGGTTCATTAGTACCTTCCAAAATACAGGCCTAAACCTCAAGATAGCAAAACTTCAGTCTTCCTTAGAATTTTTTGTGTTGTGTTAGATTAAAGGGTTTCCATACAGAGACCTAGGTTTGAATTAAAAAAATCCAAGCGGCAACAACCACCAATTTTTGGGATAAAAAATTAAAAAATATCTAATAAAAGCAATAAGCCATTCTAGCCAATAAAAACAACCAAAAGGGTGGCTGGTACAGAAGCAGTAAAGATAGCTAATACCAACCTTGATTAGGCCAATTGCTTGATGAAGTAGCTAGGCCATTCCATCACATCATACATTCCCAAAAAATTCACGCATATTGGGATGATACTCCACAGGGTCCCAAAATTTTTAACTTTTATTTTATTTTTATTAGCGACAATCCTAACTTTTATTTGAAAATTAAGCCCTAAGAAGATTGAGAGGCTAACAAACTGGGATTAAATATTAACAAGTATTTTGTAAGTGTGGATCATGTTTTAGGAGTTTAGAGTGAGTCAAATTTTTCATAATTTGAAGCTTGAATGACTGAAGAGCGGGCTGATTTTCCAATTCAAATTTTCAAAAGGAGGGACGAAAGCCAAGCAACCCCAAAAGGAGTTGAAATTACAAGTTTAGAAGGGGAGGTTGAAGGAAGGTCATTCTAGGAAGGAGAGTCCAACAAGCAAGATCCAAGACATATTAGTTCTCAATTTGAAAGTCAATAAGCTATTAGCTCCACCTAATTCATCAATTTTTCTTCATTTAGGCAATCTAGAATTTGAAGCCCTTAATTGGAGTTCACTATTCAAGGAGTGATCCAAATCCAGCTCATCAATATGTCTACAATCTAGGTATATTATAAGATTTTGGAGCCCTATTTTAGTTGTTTACAACAAATTTCAACTACACAAGCATAAGCACTATCTCAAGTTCTCAAGCATACACACAAACTCAAAGTTGCAAAACAAGACCCTCATGTAGAAGTTTGCCATCAAGGTAGAACTGTAGAAGGCTTGAAAATAGCTCATTTTAGGAAAAAGATGCATCTATAGACAAATCTGACAATGAAAAAATATTTCACAAAATTTTTGTATCAAAAAAAGTAAAGAAGAGTGCAAAGCATAATTATATCATAATCATCCAAGTCAAATTGAATTTAATACAAATATTGGAAGTGGAAGGTGCCTAAAGTGCTATACATGCTCATAGGCTATAACAATAATAAATGTAGACATGTCTTTGAATAAAGCAAGAGAGTAGTAAAACTAAGAAATAGGATGCTGTAAACATTAATGTCAATGCTAGAAACATTCACTTCAAACATTATTGTAGTTCATAAGTGGACCAAAAATAAATTGTATAGAAATTCTTAGCATGTCAGATGGAAGCTAACAACAACCAGTAGCAAAGGCTAAATCATCTACTACCAAGACAAAAAACATGTACTTAGGAACGTGAAAGAGCCCACTAAAATTGCCAAAATTGAACACTTGTGATGTCTAAATTGAGCATTAAAGAGCATGAAATTAGCTAGTTAGGAGCCTGAAATTGAACATTAAAGTCACTCAAATAAAATTGCGTCCTCCTTAGGGGCTTTAAACTTCAATGAAGCCACCTCCCAAGCTAGCCTACAATAACTTCAAAAACTTGTTGGCCCTTAAGTTAAGCTTAATTGTGTCCAAAAAAACAAAACAAAAAACTTGTTGGTCCTACATTGCCGCATCCGCATGACATCCTTCCGTTGTGCCAGCAAGACTATGCAATTCCAAATTGCCAGACTTGCTGCCCATCTCCACCGGCTATGGACCGTTGTAGCCTTGCAGAAGTTATTTTGAACTTAACGGCCTCCCTCCCCACTGCTTCTATCATGGATAGCTTGTTGCTTCCTACCTTCCATCAACTTGCTCCATCCCTTTGTTGAAATGCTCCCTCCATGCCTTCTCTATTTCAAATCTCATGCCCGTTGAGCTGCTCCTTCCTTACCTTCTTCATTTTCATTCTCCTTGTTGTTGATAGCTTGGCTTTGATTTCATAGACATAAGTTGATTTCAATAGTAGCAAGGCTCAAATGATCTTGAAGCTCCTACTTTAGAGGTATTAGTTGCAGCTACGGCAATGCTCCATGAACAAGTCATTGTTGAGTTTAGCAACTCCAGGTACACTTCTTCTTCCTTTTTCTTTCACTGCTCAAATATTTTTTGCCACTTCTTCTCCTATTTAAGTGCCTTCTGTAGAATAGATGGAATTCACACAAACATGAAATACATTGCAACTATTCTTCTTGAATGCAAGTATACTCTTTCCTTCTTCTTGTTTTTGTACATGCTTCTTTTGAAACTTAAATAGGGCACTCTTGATGGTAGAACAAGTAGTAATTGTATTGTCCTTCATTTTTTGGAATAGGGCCTAGTCTGTTGAAGGCATTGAAGTTGGTTCTGTATTGCATAAAAGTTGTAGGATGCATATAGCTCAAGGGAAATGCATTTCTTTGTTGCATCTACTGTTAGGCGACTTTGTTGCTCTTCACTGCCACATACACTTCTTGCAGAGGGAGTAAGTTTTTTGTATCCTCCCCCTTCTTCTTTATTCTCTTTTTAAAATAGCCAATTTTTGGTTCTCCTTGCAAATTTGAAGGATACTTCCGCAATAGGGTGCTATGTATAGAAGAAGCGTTTAGTCTAATTACAACGTGCAACTTCTTTCCTTGAACTCTAACACTTTTGGCACTCCACAACTCTTTATCCTTCCTCTTCCGTTTTGCTTGCTCCACATGCTCTTGCTTCTCTTGTAATTTCTTCTTCTTCTCTTCTATTATTCATTCTCTACTTACTTCTTTTTCTAACTTCCATCGTTCTTGTTCTTGAGTAGCCTCTTATATATTGGCTACCATCTCCTATAGATTCTAAAGATGTTGTTCTTCTATAAGAATTATTGATTTGTGATAGTTGATTTGAGGTTCCATCCATGTTGTAGAGATTTCAAGGACTTGGACTCGTGGAAGTTGTAATAAGTCTTCAAAACCCTTTTCAACTACATCAAAATCTTGTTGAACAACTTCATTGTCTTCATCATCTGAACTTGTTGCATTCGCTTGTCCACTATTTCCTACATCTTCACAATCAACTTGCACAAAATATTGTTGACAACTTGAAAGCTCTATTAGTGATTCATCCAAAAATTCTTGAATCTCCCGTGCTTTTAATTCATTCAATGTCTGATCTTCACTTTGGCTCTCTCCTTGTTTGTTGGTTGTCTTTTGTCTATTAGTTGTATTGTTGTTTTTTCATATAGTTGGCTTGGTCTCATCTTCAAGTTCATAGCACTTGCATTAAAAGGATAGATACTTGTAGTAGCAAATCAATTTGTTATATTCTTCACACTTAAGGCTCTACAAAGTCCATGTGAAATCCAATTGGCTAAGTCTTCTTTCAATGGCATTTGACTTTGGTGGTTTTGTGTCCATTTGTCTTTATAGGCCTAGAATGTTGGTTTGAAAGGTTTAAAACATGTAACATCTAAAGGTTGCATGGCATGGGAAGTATGGAAGAGGAATGTAAGTAAATCCAGACCTTTAGCAACAACCAATTTAATAACTTCTAATGTGACATGACTCCCATGTCCATCTATGATAAGTAGATGGTTGTTTGATGGAGATAAGCCATAGAATTAAAAAAGATTGTACAAAAAATGAAATGATTTATTTGTCATCCAATGCAATTACTTGAATAATTCATTTGTCATCCAGGCCTTGCTTTGTATGGCCAAGATAACTCCTTCTTTTCCAATTTTGATTAAAAAAATTCTTGATTTCTTTTTCCCTTTAAAGATGTAAAAATTTGGTAGGTTATCTCCACTTCCATTGATACAAGATAGAACGGGCAACCACTTCTTTTGGTCTGGTGTGACCATATGGACATTCTCACACTCCTACATCTTTTTTTTCAAAATTACAAAAACTCCACCACCTTTTCTTGCTTGGGCTTCACTTTCATTGTAGTTCTATATTTGTTGTGGTAGATAATTGTACTTAATATACAATCTTTGAAGATTATCATAATAAGTGCCAATTGCCTCTAGAAACAAATTTTTAGCTCTATTTTGTTCTAAATCTTAGGCTCTTCTAGTTCTCAATTCAAGATGTCTTCTCTTAAAACACTTGACCTACTTTATACTAGGTACTCCATCCTTGAAAGGTGTCACTCCTGTTTGGATAAAGATGCCTGCTTTCTCCTTTACCTATAAAATTGTTAAAGGAAAACCTACTACTTCTTCCTTTTTTTTGTTGAGTTGCCATTTTCCCTCTTCTTCTTTATATTGTTAATTTGTAAATGTATCCTCTTAATGATGAAGGTGGTATTCCATGGTCTTCAGTTGCAATTTTGATGGAAATTACTTCATCAACATCAACTATGGCACTTTTTAATTCTTCATTAGTCCAATTTCCATTTTTTCTTACTTTAGGACAAGTTGTGGATTGGAAGAACTAGCAAAGGACATATCTCAACTTAGGGGGGCTGCTCTTTTTTCCTCCTACCTATTTGTTGTGGTGGTCTTCATTGTTGTTGGACACGCTTTCTACATTCCCACTCCAATGTTCAAGTTGGTAGTTCCACATCTGAACACATAGGGATGGCCCCTACAAGCATTGGGGTAGCTTCTTGTCGGCTCTTTGTCCTTGCATGCCACAACTCCTCCACTCCATTGTTGTCAATCCTCCATCGCTGCCCATGCAACCCGGGTCTTTGCTAGGCTGTTGCTAGCTCTTGCTCTTGAATGGTCCGCAACCTCTGTCACCTCCTAGTTCTTGTGTGACCCCTTCACTCTTCTTTTTGCGGAGTCCACAGCCTCTAGTGCTACTACTATTGTGGGGTATGGATACTCCATTGCTCCTTGCATGGGTCTTGTGTCTTTGGATTTTCTTACTTTGGTGGCTTCCTGAAGCTCCATTGTAGTGGATCCAGATGCGCTGTCACCTTTTTAAAACTTCAAAATTTCTTCTCCACTTTTGGTTGACTTGCAGCACGGTTTGTCCAAGTTGTCAATATCGCTTCCCAAGATGTGGCAAGCTCATTGGCCACCCTTGCTCCTCTATTGCCATGACATAATAGTGATGCGGACTGAAGACAAAAAATTCTTCAAGGCTCAAAATTTTTGCCATTTGGTCCTTGCCAAGAAGTATCTCCCAACTTGTATTTCATTTCAAACTCAACCATTGTTTGGAATCACTACTTTTGCTCTTCACACTTAGCCCAAGAGAATAATTCTTCGTTTTGCTCATTTGAAAATTCCTCTTCACTTTTACAATCTAGAAATTCCTCTTCACTTTCACAGTAGTCAAATTGACTACTTCTCCAATCTCTCTTTGTGTAGCCATTGCCTTCACTTCCATCACTCTCTTCATTTGAAGAATTATTTTCACTCATAGTGGTACTCTTAATCTAAGCAAAAGTTAGAAGAAATGTATTTCATGAAAAATATAAGCAAAGTGTGCACTCTATGTTTCATGAAATCCTCCTAATGTTCCCACTTCTAATTTTTCTTGCTCTGTAAAGCCTTAGAGCTTGTCAAAATGCATGAGCATCCACTATGTCTTCCAACCTTTTTTTAAAATATAATTTTGTAGGATTCTTTTTATTTTGTATAAATGTTCACCAATGTTTTGTAAAGTGACAGCTTATATATTTGAAAGCACGCCCTTGGTATTTAAAATTGATGGAGAGGCGTCAATATATTGAATGCTCGTCACTTAAAAATCAACATTTTTTATTTATGACAATGAAAAAATTGTCTACAACACAGTCATTGAAGTCACTCCCTACTCTAAACTCACATTAATTTTGTTTCATTAACTGCAATCAGATTTTAGCTTGTAGTCATAAACCTCTCAAATGTTAACAAATACCATACTCCAAGGTAACCCTTGTCAACTCCTACATACTCTAAAAGCACACATTCACAAACTCAGTGTGTCAATGTTTCATTTATAGTACCCCTTGTACTATTTCAAACACGTTAGTAAAGGTGCATCTTAATACTTGAACTATTTTTGAGCCTTTTACTACACTATCTACAAAGAAGGATGAATTTTGATTTGCACGTGCACCATCCATTAGGGAATATTAAACAAGTTGGATTTTACTTATAAGACAAGAAAAAAAAAAAAAAAAAAAAAAAAGTTGATCTTTGATCTTAGTTATTAATTAGAAGAAGTCAAACAAGCTTTGTCTTAATGTCTTATTTAATTCTAAGCAAATTAGCCAAAAATTAGCATCAAATTTGATAGGATTTTATACTAAAAAAATATCTACAAAAGTAAAAGAGAACATTTAAAAGAAGTGGAAGGAAAAAAAAAAGATAATTGATTGAAGGATGAAGCCTTGAGACATCTCTAATTTGGGTGGGAGTTTACAAAATCAACATCAAACTACAAAAACGTTGAAGATGGAGTTGGAGTGCACAATTGACAACATGGTAGTGACATCCATTGAAGATGGAATCAACATTGAAGGCAATAGTTGAATTTTGTACCACATTTCTTGCATTGTCACCAAAAACATTAGATTTGAATTTGACTTTTAAATTTCAAATTAAGATTAGAATCAACCATAGTAGATTAGGAAATCAACTAGTAGGTTAAAAAGTAGTTGAAAAATTACCATAGAATTTTCAAAAGAATTACAATAGTTAAGAAAAATTACCAAAGCTCACCCTTGTATGAAAAGCAATAGAGAGTGGATGAATATTAGAGAATCATCCAAAATAATCTTTTAAAAAATCTTAGAATCTAGATTCAAAATAAAAATCACAAGGTATATGTAGAAGTAATTTTGAAATTCCATGGTAAGAAAGAACTATAGAAGAATTTTGATGAATTAATGAACAGTCAAAATTCATCTATAAATAAAATTTACCAAGGAGGTCAAAAGTAAGAAGTTTTTATCTTTTAAGAAAAATAGAAGTATAATTAAAAATAAATAAAGCTAATTAATCCTAGAAGTAAAATTAAAAAATAAAATTATCTAAAGCAGTAAGAACATTTAAGAATTTATCAATTAGGTCAAAAGATAACCAAAGGATAAGTTAGAGAGTAAATCTCCAAAAAATATTTTCAAGATTCCTAAACTAATTTAACCTCAAGAATTAAAAAAATATTGAACAAATGATAGTGAAATGAAGTTTTAAACAAAGTAGGTTACATTTGGATGAAAGTCAATTAGAGTTGATCAAATCAAGTCAAAGTCATAAATTAGGTAGAAGTTTTAAACTAGAAAATAACCCAAAAATCCTCATTCAATTTCGATAGTTAGAATCTTAGAAATCAATGGATGAAGTTGTAGATGTTAAATTTAGGACCAAACTTCATCTATAATTATGCGTTAGGGATTTAGGTCAAAATTAGACTTCTTAGCATTCTAAAAGGGGCAAAACATGCCCTACAACTTAGTTTACATTACTTTTCTACTTGACTAACTCCAATGGCCTTGAATTTTGGTTGTCGTAGCCAAAACTTGGTTTTAGGTACTAATTTGGTTTGATTTGGTTAGCCATTGTTATTAGGAAAGTTCACAGTAGATACAAAACAAAGATTCATTGCTTGGAAGGCACAACTAGATTGCATGTTGTAGACACTTATTATGAGTTTTATATGACAAAGACACTTAGAACCCCGTTCTATACACTTTATTCCAAGGGTGGAAGAAAGCGCCTACAATATGGTGACAACATGCATAAAGGCCTAAAAAGTTCACTTCATGTTATGAATTTGTACCCAAAAGGTAGAAGTTCCTATTGCAATCACTCCATCACTATCATCCAAAACGTGGATTGTAGCTACTAACTCAACCTAATGTAATCCAAATCTTGTTTTTGAAAAACATTTGCCATGGATTGATGCAAAATTATAATGGATCATTTTCTAAATGTCTATGATGGAGGTGATGAGTCTTTTGCTTATTAATTGTCACAGGCCGGTTTATCTTGATAAATACACATTTTTAAAAGTTGATCAACAAATTCAATCTAATCCAATGAACCATTGTAAGGATTCCATTAACATCACATGGAAAATTGGGCACTAATCGATTTATCTATGCTAGAAGTACTTATTTAAGACAACCCTTCTATATAATGGCTTTATTAGTTGACCTGTAGACAACATTAGATGCATTGTTCACTGAAAAAGATTTTGAATTTATACCTTCTGGTTCACTCATCTATCTTCCTTTTGGCTTAGAGAGAAGTGCCAAAGCTAGCTGTAAAATGTGAGTTTATGAGACCAAATTGGGTCCAGATGAAAAATCCACATTCGTATTAAATGAAATATTCATTCTTAGGAAATAAAATTCTTTTTCTTACATTCTTCCTCATCTTTATATTTGCACACATTGACCTCAATTCCTCCACAAATTTCTATATCCTACAAGTTGAAATGCTTAAGTTATTACAAATACGTACTTTTGCCCTACATTCATAAGATTGGAATGATGAACTGCAAATTTTGGATGTTATATGCATGCAATGGACTTCACTTTTGTTTGACAAGCTATTTCACTTTTGTGTGACAAGCTGTGAAAGTGGCAAGCAACTTGGGGGGCACAAGGCCCCTCAATTAAAACACAAGCAAATTACATGAAGCCGCTTGAGGGAGATTGAAAATGCCAAACTCTAACACCCTGATGGCAGAAAACAGGAGACCACCAAGTCTCAAACTGCTTCCTGGCCAAACTAAGCTTCTCTTTGTTTTTAATATTAACCTCTAACAGCCCATGGCACTACATTCTGGTGTTTACAATAATTTACAGTTAAATAAAATCCAACCAAATTGTTATTTTTAGTAGTTTGTATTTCTGGAAAACTCTATTCAAAGTCTACTTCTAGCATCAAAAATCCGATCTTGAAAATGATTCATTATGATTTTTCTATTCAAGATTTTGTGCAAGGGTACCCATTGCAATCTTGGCTTCCCATAGTATTGAGGGCTCTTGAAAATGAGCCTCAAATGCATCAGGTCTTGGAGGAAAAATCTCATTAGAAATTCATTTAAAAAAATTGTAGAGTAGATTTTGGAAAGCTATAAATTGATTGGGGTTGTGCATGTTAGGCCCTATAACCTCATATTTTTTTGGTTACCAACTTTTTAGATCTCACATGTGAAAAGAGGTTTGAAAGATTTTTGTAGTTTTAACACCCTTGTGATCAAACATTATAATCTTTCAATCCATAAGTGATATTGTTGTGTTTTCTTTTCCTATGTGATCTCTAACATCTCTAGTTTGAATTTGTACGGTTTCAATTTTTTTTTAAATGATACAACTTATCACAATATTGGCTTTTCGTTGGATTTCAAGCAAATTCCATGAGCCCAAAAACAGGCCTTGGGTAGTTAGGGATTAATAGAGATGTTCCTACACGCAGCAATACCACATGGATTGTTGAAGTCCAGGGTGCCATACTTAGCATTGCATCTAGCAACCCATAAGTGCCAAATTAGGATTTGTATGACAAGCTATCTATTTCTAACTATATTTTTTCATGCCATTAACTTGTAAAGTTCCAAAGGCCCATATGGAACTCTCAAGATTTTGGGTAGGCTCATGGGACCTCAATTTTTGACATGATTAAATTTTATTTTTTAAAGATAGAAAAATACTTTAGCTCTATGGGAATATAATTTTTTTTATTTCAATTGGTGCTAGAAGAAAAAGTTATGCCACACTATGTCCAAAAAACAATTCATTGGATAAGAAAAAATTGAATTACAAAAATTGTTTTTCATAGATTATATTTATGTCTACATGGAAAGCTTTAAGTTGTTCGGTTTGGATTAGTGATGTGAAAGTTGTAGAGCACTTTGTTTTATTGGCAATCAATGCACCTTTTTGAGAAAAGAATGTATTGGATTTGATTTTGAACTTCATTTTCAACATTTTCAAATTATCAAAGATTCACAAGGCTTAAGATGGTTGTTAGAATTTGTGTGTTTTAGTTCTATCCTAGAGCTATTAATGATATAGTTCATCTTTCTATCATGTATCAATTTCTATTTTTTTTTTTTAATTTCATGGATGAAAATCAATTATTTTAGTCTGAATTTTTTTGCATGATCTCAATTTTATTATTTTTTATATAAATTTAAAATTTAAAAATCTATAGTGCAAATATTTAAAGTTAAGAAGATTCAAAGTCAAGTGATTCACTAACACAAGGTACAAAAAAGCTTGTTTTCTTTACTTTAAACACAAATGTCCTACAATCTAGAGAATCAAAGTTTCTAAAATCTCTTCTACACATTCTTGTCCTAGTCTAATATAAGATCCTATAATAAGATATGCAAAAAAAAAATCAAGTTTTCAAGTTTTTTCCTCTTTGCATTAGAAATGAGTATTTTGAGTGTTTTTTGATGAGAAAAGACCTTAGGTCTTTAAAAGCTATAGTAAATAAAATTTCAAATTAAACATATTTGTCGTTGCATCATATCAAACATGCTTATTATCTCAAAAAAATTATTTAATTTGAATGAAATAGTGGTCAATTGAAAAGGAGAATAAAAGTTACTCCTTATGTTCCACTAATAACCTCCAAAAAGCTTTCCCACAAAGGATTTACTATATTTTTAGTCTTTGTGTTAGTGATACATGCATTCAAAAAACAATAATATATCCTTTAGATCTATGCAAAATGGCCAACCTAGAGGCCATCATGTAGGCACCTAAATCTATTTAGAAAGTATCATATTTGAGTATAATTTGTAATGCTGCCAGCTCCATCATTCTTAATAATTTAAAGGTTGGTGACAACAATGAGATTTTAGAAATCTATGTCCCAACCTAAATACCTACAACAAAGAAACCTAAACCATTTCATGAACAAATCTTCATAGCACTTAAGTGGTCATTAAATTCATTGTTTGAGGAAGCACATCAAGTACAAGATGCCTTATATGGGCAAGGGCAAGCTTTCTAGAAGAAGAATACTCCCTAATCACTTGACTTGTTCCAACAAGGTCAATCAACATGCCCAACACTTAGTCTACAATCAAAATCAAGAAACGAAGCTTTTTAGTGAGACAATAATTGTGCTTGATTTGGTAGGACGAAGGGAGTATCTACCAACTATGGTATAACAAGTGGTATAGACCAATGCCAAATGAAGGGACTACAAACTTCTAAAGTATCCAACTTTTAACCCTTAAAGGACCAAGGAACCTACTTTGGGCTTTTTGACACCTCAGTCAGCCTTTGTTGACTTCATATTTTGAAATATTTTTATGAATATTATAGAATGGATGCTACTCATCACAATCTATGTGTGAAACTTTGTTTCATGCCATTCTAATAAATATTGCAAAAGTTAGAAGGTTGTTTTTCATTTCAGTGTCAAGCCAAGCAACAAAAACTATATTTGAAAAAAAAATAATCATTTTAAAGAAAATTTATAGATTGATTTCTAGTCAAAAGAATTTGAACCATTCAATTCCAAATGATGAGGAGTTTTATTTTGCAGGCAATAAAAGTTAGAAAAAACATAGTCATTTTTTGCTCTCAATTTTCAAATTTTCAAAAATAAAATAAAAGAAAGGATGCTAATTGCTTAATATAATATTCTCACTATTCAAATTACAAGTTTTCAATTTCTTGTAAAAGTTATTAGTATATTAGTTTTTTCTTTCATTTGATACTACCTTCTACTTTACGATTTTTTTAAAGATGAATATTAAAGTATTTTGTGTTAATTTTTTTTAGATGTATTTTCAACCCATTTTCCAACATATTGATTAAAATGCACAAGTTATAGGACACACATATTCTTTTCTAAAAATGTTGAAAGACAAAATTTCATCTCTTAGAAGAGTTAAAAACTAAGCCTACAATTTGAAGTTTAGGCACATTGAACTTGCAAGTAGTAGGATATTCATTTAAAATTTTGGGGACAATGTACTTGAATAAGATAACCAAAAGGATCCTACTGTTGGATTTGTAAAAAAAAATAATGATGAAGATTTCAACTGTGCTTTGAAGATGAGTATTTTGAATTAGTTTAGGGCCTCTAAACATGTTGGTCCTTTAGGCGTTAAATTAAGAAAATGAAGCCTAAAAAGTTTTGTTTCTAATGTTCCATTTGCAAATTTTGCAAAATAAAAAAATAAAAAATAATTATTGCAATTGCAAGTTCCAAGTGAAAAAATCCAAATTACACAATATTATGTGTTTTTGTTTAAATCTTCTTCTTTTAATGCAAAATAAATGAATAAACTATAATATTGTATTTTTCATTCTAAACTTCATTTTTTGTTTTAAAACTCTTGATTATTTTAATATATATTACAATCAATATAACTTTATGTCCATCTTTTACTTTGAAAAATCACAAATATTTTATTTTTCCACCAAATTTATGAAAAAATCAACATTGATAGGAAATACTCAAATACCTTAAATTACCACTAGTGAAATTTATCAAAGTTTTTATATATCAATTATGTAATAGGATAAATTTAACTTGATAGTAAAACTTGATATAAAGGTTATTGCTTGGGTCTTTGGATTGTAATATATAAAATAATTAAATGATAAATTTTTACATTAATCTCCATTGTACCTCTTGAAATAATTTCAGTTTGATTAGACTATTTTTGCTACATTACTAATTTATTTTCACTTTTAGCTACAAAAATTAGAACAATGATAATTTTTCACAAAACAAAGTGGAAATTTTCATAGTGAAAGACGATCCTTTGTATCACATAATAAAAATATAAGATAGATATTTGAATATAATTGAAAGGACGAAATTTACTTCACATATAATGTTTGACTATTTTGTAATGAATCTGGTCTTGTAAGGATTAAAATACTTTTATTTAAACCTATTCTATAAAAAAATTCTTAATTTGAGCTCAAAAAGTACACCAATAATTATATAAAGTTTTTTTTTTATCAATATTATCTTCATTTTTTCTAAAAATTCATATTGTTATGAACATTTTTGTAATTGGGTTATAAAATTTCATAAAGAATTTTATAGTTTCTATAAAGAATTCACTTTAAAAAGGTATATAAACTAAAATTTGATGTATGTAATTATAAAAAAATGAATGCAATTCTAAGACATTTGGGGCTTTCAATTATGAAAAATATTAGATATTTGAAAGCAATGACTTTGCTAGGGAAGCTCCAAATCCAATGCTGATTTTGTGTATGCATTGATATGCAAGTCAAGAGCATCAATGCAATATTAATTATGTACCATCCAATCTTGAAATTCCAAAAACATGTTTGTATGAAGTGAGGGAAAAAAAAATTATTTTGTTTTATATTTGTAGAAAAGTTGTGCATACATACATGTAGAAATCATGTGTGCAAATAGTAACCTTTTTTACTTGCGAAAGACCATGTATTGTTGAAGTGTAGTATTTATTCTTCCAATAGGAAAAGACTAACTTTGGGGTATGGATATAGTAAGTATATATATATATATATATATATATATATATATATATATATATATATATATATATATATATATATATATATATATATACATAATTTTATTTAAATTTTAAAAAAAATTTAAATTTTTTTTTGTACTTACTCCAAAATACTAATTGTACTGGTATGGAAAATATTCTATTGTAGTTATTCTGGAATATTAATATATAATTTTATGATGGACTATCAATGTAAACCATCAAAATTTACATACAGTGACAATGCAAATTGTCCAATTTGAAATTAAATATAAAAGATTCTTGTATATTTTATAGTCCATTATATGACTATATATTGGTATTATGAAAAAATATAGTACTATGCAATGCAAACCGACAAAATTGATATTTTAAGAAACCTACAATATAAACCAATACAAGTGCTTAGTTTATTCATTGTATACATATTTCAAGGTCAATCTCTATGCTTTTAAAAAAAACTTGATGTCACATCGAAGGAAAAGAATGATACACTTGAAGACAATACAATACTTCACACATATCAAAGGTTACAATCTACACACATGATCACATATGAATGCATGCACAACACTTTCTACAAATGTGAAACAAATTTACTTTGTTTGCTCACCCATTGTTGTATAAACACTTTTCAAGGATTCTACAAAATGGGTGGTAAAAATTGTTACTAGAACAATATTCTTGCCTTGTAAATAAATATAAACAAAAAATTGGAACTTGATTTGAAGCTTCATTTGTTTATGCTCTATTGAAGTCATTGTATTTGAGAAATTTACCATTTTCCATATGCTAAGTATACAAGTATTTTAGATAGTTCTTCCCACTATTTAAAAAATTCTTGAGTTCAATACAATAGAAACACCCATATTTTTTGAGTTTACAAAAATATTCAAACCATTATGAACCACCTTCCCTATACAAATTCGACTTTGTATTCCCAAACACACCATTTATATTGTACATCTAGGTGCCAAATGTACCGCTAAGTTCTTTTAGGAGTTATGTATTAGTGAAGAGAGCTTGAATCAATAGCTTTTGGGAGGATTGGTATGCAATTTATTGTTCAAAAGCTATACAATTTTTATTGAAGAAATATTTCACAATGGATTTTCCTATTTTCAATGAATGAAGCTACTCAATTGTTACAAAATTTAAGGACAAAATCACTGAACTATGATTGAATTTCTACACACACTTTAGATGAATATGTGTATTTTCATTCATGTCAAGATGTAAATAGCTGCACTATTCCACTGGAAATCGCTTTCTGCGCTTCCCCCCAAATAATAAAAACAACTATAATTGTTTCATTTGTTTAAAATAAAATAGGATAAAATAAAATAAGATTGACTTTTGTATACACATACTTTATTGATTTCACATCAGTTTCCTCACGAGATTGGGCTGATGAATTTTGATTGGCAGTGCCTGCCCAATTAGGCTTTGGCCAGCATTCATCACCACTCTGTGATTCTATTTTAGGTTAGGTCCATCAAGATCCTCATTAGGATTGCATTTCACAGGTTCTGTAAGATTTGCTCTGATACTCCTGTAGCGTATGTGCTAAGATTTAGTGAACATGAATAAGTTATCCCCTTGTTCAATCCGAAACTCATTACAAAAATATTTTTTTATTGGCAATGAAACCCCGTTTCATTTATTTAAAAAATAAAACTCATTACAAAATAGAAGAAGCAGTGTAATTCTATAATTTCTCACCTCTGGCTTGTCTGGACAGTCTAAGTTAGTACTCTGAATTAACCCCTCCAGGCTCATAGCAGGCCAAACTGGCCTACGGTTAAGAATACTAAAAAATCTACATACTCCACTGCTTGGGCATTGAAGGACTAGGGCATCCGCACAAAGACATGCCAAAAGGGGCACCACATGCAGATTTGGCGTGTGGTTTTGTACACCAGGGCCTCAATACTCTTTGTGTGCACTTCGGCAGACAAGCCAAGAAAGGGCCCCTAGTGCGGTATGCAACGTGAAGTAATTTAATTGCTTACAAACCAAATTGTAAAATAATTCATTGAGAATAATGAATCCAACAACCACATCAAACAGTTGGGAAGACGTCTCCAACTTGGATTGAATGTCATTTGATTTAAGAAGCTCTTTATATACAGATGGGGTGGTAGGAAGTAAAACAATGCATGTGGAATATGTAAATTAGAATTAGTAAGAGCTCAATCACTTATAATTAAGTGAAAAGTAGGAAGTGTGTTTGAAGTAAAATTTCAGACCTCATTTAGGCATAATAAAATAACTTTCTTCAAAAAACTTTGAACTTAAAAAAGTTGAAAAATAAAAATGACTTGCATCTCTAAAAGTCCTTTTGAGATTTTGAACCTCCAATCAAAAGTTACGGACAAAATTGAAAGAGGATGTTTGAAAACATAGAAAACAACAACTTTCTAATCTTTTTATGAATTTTGTCTGTAACTTTTGAATCAAGATAAAGACGATTTCATTTTAGGTGCCAAGTGTTAGAACCATTTACATTAATTGATTGTAAGTTGTTACTAAAAAATTAGTGAAAAAAATTCAACCGTGTATTATTGTAAAATTTTATGTCACTTTACAAAAAAATGTTTTGAATATTTGTAGTTAAATCATGACTTTTAGGCCTTATATTCCATAATTTTGGTATTATATGATAAGAGAAATTTCTTTATATTTTTTCATATCAAAGATGATCAACAAAAGTGTTGAAAAATTAAGTTCTTTCATTATGTTTATATTCAAAGATATATTTAGGATGGTATTCTTCACTAGATGCAACAGATAGACTAGTATTAGGTAAAAAAGTTTGTTGTAGTAAAAGAATTTTTTTCTAAAAAAATGATAATAAAATTCCTACATGTATTGTTATGTACAAAATATGCTAGGATTGTTTTTTCTTAATTAAATTTAGATATTGATTACAAACATTCAATGACTCATTTATTTATAAGGTAAAATTACATTGTAATAAAGATTTGATTGTTTGTTGCAATACGAGTATAAGTGTTAATAGGCTAGAAAGTTTAAAAAATAATAATCTTTGAAATACATAATACACACAAATTTTGTACATCATTTATCTGTTCATTAAAATGAATAGAATGTTTTCTAATTGTTGATAGTGATTTAGAATTATTTTTACTGCCATTTTTTAATTATTAAATTATTTATTAATGAAATTTCATATTTTATAATTATAATTTTATAATTTTTAAGTTCAAGATTTACAAAATCATTTTCATTATTTTTTGATAAAATGTGAACAATGTTTGTATTAATTTAATTTAGTTTTTTAATTTTAATAACAATATGGATGTTCTTATATGAAGACTAAAAGACATTCTTGTCTAAAGACCTAAACATTTATACTATTTCTATATTAGTTAAACATAGATTTCTCAAAAAAAATTGCCAATTTTTCATTCATTTCAATTCACTAATATATCTTTTTAGATTTGTTTATTTCATGATTTATACTATATCATTTATTGATTTTAATAGGATTTTAAAATAGAATATAAAATTTAGATTAATTAATTTGCAAAATTGTCTAAACAATTGAATTTGGTATTGAATCTATTTTTTGTTGTAGATTTCATTCAATTTCGATTTGTTCTTTTGTTAATTCTTTTAAATTTATTGTCTTTATATTGTGAATCCAAATCTATAACATTATTTTACATTATTTTGGTTGATATGTTTGGAAACGTAAAAAACAACAACTTTCCAACCTTCTACTAAATTTTGTCCTTAACTTTTGATTGGATGCTCACGTTCTCAAAAGGATTTTTAGAGATGCAAGTCATTTTTATTGGTCAACTTTTCTTAGTTCAAAGTTTTTGAAAAAATTTATTCTATTATGCCTAAATGAGGTCTGAAATTTTACTTCAAACAGACTTCTTACTTTTCACTTAATTATGAATAATTGATCTCCTAC
Organism: Pseudoscleropodium purum; assembly: GCA_963969395.1. Lineage (NCBI taxonomy): Eukaryota > Viridiplantae > Streptophyta > Bryopsida > Hypnales > Brachytheciaceae > Pseudoscleropodium > Pseudoscleropodium purum. The sequence continues at coordinate 26,376,265 of OZ017795.1, forward strand.
TAATTCTAATTTACACATCCCACGTGGGTTGTTCTACCTCCTACGACACCATATGCATATAAACAGCTTCTCTAGTCTATAGAGATTCTAACCAAGATGGAGATGCCTTCTGAACTATATGAAGTGGTTGCAGGATTCACTGTTCTCAAGAAATTAGAGGTCAAATTTATACAATTTGATTCTTAAGCAACTAAACTACTTCACATTGCATACCGCACTAGGGGCCCCTTCTTGGCTTGTCTGCCATAGTACACATGAAGAGCATCGAGAACCTGGTCTACAAAACCACATGCCAAATTTGCATTCTGTGCCATGCAAAACGCCAGGCAACTGAGTATGTAGATTTTTTCGTGTTGTTAACTGTAGGCCGATTCCATGAGCCTGAAGGGGTTAAGTTAACCCTTAAGTTAAAAGGACAGAGCTTATGACATGTGGTTACATGCTTAGATCTTTCAATCCGTATGGTTGATTTTGCAACTAAATTCAAAGGGAATTTTGTAAGGTATTGTTTTCAGAAATGAAAATCAGATGTCTTCTCCAACTCCTAATGCAGGTTGGAATCTAACATAGGGAGGCTATACAAATAGAATTTAGAACCTTTCTTTGCAAGAAAGCAATATATTATAAGAAAAAAGAAAGTTCCAACACCTTTCATTACAAAAGCATTCAAACAACCCAAAACTAATTGGATAAGAATTACTTCTTCCAAGGGCTCTTTGAGTCACATTAGATGAAATTTGAGGCCATGAGAGGGGCATTTCAAGTTTGTTACCCATACTATGAACTACTGCACTATTGGTCAGAATATTAAATACTAAAATAGGAATAAATAAATAATATTATCGAATAGATAATAATAAAATAATATTATCTTGATGTGGAAGTCTCTTGACTATGTTAGATTTAAGATGTAGTGAAGTTCTCAATTATTTGTAAGCAAGGGTCTTTTCCCATTAATTTTAAAAAAAAATTGTTTGCTTTAAAGTTTCTCAAGATATCTGGACAAGCCTTGCAATTTGCTAATTTTATTTTTCAATTTTATTTCTTTGCCACTATTCCTTGTTGTTTGAGAACACATAGCCTTCTTCAAGACCTCAATATCATCTAATGATCATCCAATACAAAATGTCCTCTATGGCATTCTAGAGTTGAATTGGTGGTCAAAGTGCATGGAAATTTTATTTTTGTAAAATAAGAAGAAAATGCAACATTATTATTAGGATCTTTGTATAACTTCAATGATTTTTCTATTAGAGGGGGAACTGAATTAGTGTCATCTAATTCCAATAATATAGTGACAAAATGTATATACATTTATAGGATTGAAGTTCTCAAAAAGGTATTTTGTATTTTCAATTTTATTTTTTTATATATCTTTTGAAATGCCCCCTAGCCTATAGGAGTTAAAAAGAAGTAATAAGATATCTACACCTATAATAAATTGTACCTAGAATGTATCATCTACATTTGGACTAAAAAACATTACTTGTTCTTAGACATTGATTACAGAAGATGTAAACAATTAAAATATGAGTGTCCATAAGAGCTTGGTGTTGGATTTTAACTTACTCATATAATGTTCAAATAATGCATACTATTTAAGTGCATTAGAATCCTCTTTTTGTTGCCAATAGGATATAATACAAATAGTACATGTTTAATAATAATAAATATGCTCAATTGTAATTAGTGGCAACTATAGGTGTGTATTCTTTAACCCTTGCAAGATATTTGTCCACCAAGTGGACAATTGGAGATTTGGATAGGTTATTATGAGGTCAATTTTGAGTGAATGAAAGTAAAATTCATATTAAGATGCAAATTTCCATTATCTTCCAAAAAATGTATATTTTTTTTTCTAATTGTGTATTTGAGTCACAAATTATAGAGCTCCAATATAGAGGCAATCTATGCAACGTGCTAATAGAAATGACAAGAAATCAACCAAGTTGTGATTTTTTTTCATTAACTTTGAACCTTTATATCTCACAATCTATGAAACCAAATGGGCTGAATTTTTTTTCAAACATTCTCATAATAGTAAAGAAACAAAGTGATGAAAATAATTTTTTCCCTTCCAATATTAATTCATTGCATAACATAGCAATTTTAGAAGAAAAAAATGAAAACTATAAGCACAAGTTCTAGTGTAAATTGATGAAGTTAATAAATAAAAATTACTCAATAAACATTAAAAAAAAAAAAAGCTTTGTATTGACCACTGGGATTTTAATTCTTCCAAAAAATGAGTTCTTTAGAAAAAATTGTAATCTTGTCTATATAGTTGCCTTTTGGGAGGACATTCTCTCAATGCAAAATGCTTTCAAGTATGTTAAACACCTTCATTATCATTAAAAATTGGCATGTAAGTAACTAACATAACTATCAACCCTATGGTTTAAGTTCCCAAAGTCGGATAATGCTTCCTTCTTCACAAAGTTGAGTCAAACTATGCTAACCTTATAGAGTAGGGCCCAAAATTTCTTTTCTTCTAACTTCAAACATTACAATTTTGCAATCCATGTGGTCTTGATGACTTGTAGTCTAAATTTTTTTTCCATGAATTCTTATAGTAGTCTAATACGAATTTGTACAATTGAAAGCTTCAGTACTGCTGATTTTTTTATATTTCAGTTATTCTCAATGCTTTGGACACTTCTTGTGGAAAATAAGTTAGTCAAAGAGCTTTGGGATTCAAAGAATAGAACATCTGGTCAGTGAGTGGGTCGTTCTGACCCATGCCAGTTCAGGTTCCCTGTCAAAAGTGAATTTTCATTGCAATCAGGAACTCAACAATGCCTGAGACTCCTCTGAAAAGTCAAGACGTCACGAGTCAGTGTCAGTTCCAGGGGCAGAGGGATAATATTGTTTAGTCCTTGGAATACACTTCTATGTTACACTCCTGAATCCTTTTACCTGGCTGTATATATATTATTGGAAAAAGTTGAGCCCCCAGGGCAGGCGTACTGTACACACAGAGGGGAGAGGATATGTACAGGAAGTACTGTACAGATTTCCAGTCAACAACTGAATGCGAGTTAGAAGAACCGATGAAGGGGTAGACTGGTAAGTTAAGTTAGTGTGGTACTGACCAGCCAGTGACGGAGCCCTTCCCCACTGGACAGTTTTTATAATAAGATACCTTCTTTTCTCTTCTACGATGTACACTGTATAGTACTGCGGTACTACTGCCCCAGCTCGTCCTTTGCCTCAGAAAGTTAGTATTTAGTATAGAGGCCTCTGACCAGGAGTCACTTACTCACTCGCTCGCTTGACCTCTTCCTTTCTGCCATTACCCCTGGCTCATAATGGAAACTTCGAATCACATAAAGGAGGGAGACGGATAATGAAGGCCCAGCCTCACAGCTGATGACAAGTCAAGAAACGGAACTGGCAGAGCCAGAGGCTTTTGTTTCATTCATTTCGGCAGGGCGGAGGGATGCGAGCTACTGTATTCATTTTGCATCCAGTGGCGTGGACGAAAGTTGAAAGTCACGAAACGAGTAAACGACGATAGGGTGGAAACACATGCTCTCATCGTAAATCCAGCCACTGACGAGGGATTCCGTTCTGCGATTGGTAGCAATTCAGTTGTTTCATCCAGAATCGATCACCGACACTTCCTGTTGAATTCATTTTTGTATTGCTTATGATCGATCAAAAGTAGACCAGAACCTGTGAATGAGCTTCTTCGTGAGTCTACGGCAGTTGCCAACTTGCAATGTTGTGGTCGAGGGAGCAATGCAACTGCTTCGCAGAAGGGGTTGATTGTACGTAGTCATGCCATTGCATTCACTTTGGGAAGACAACAGTGAATCCTATTCCAGGCACGTAGAGACTGTTTCGGTTGAACGTATGCGGAGAGGTCAAAATATGCAGTCTGAGACGATTCTCGACGCTTGCAAGAAGAATACTGCATCAAATGTTGGTGCAACGTACCGATCAGTATCCTTCAAGCAAGCTCCACATCAGTTCTTTGACCAACTTCTGCAGAATATGCAGGAAACGCAATTTTACCTTCAAATACAGCAACATACAATGTGTTGTGATACTGCAAGATTTTATCAATGTTGGCAGGGACGCCTTATATTGTCGCTACCTTTGGGGCCGATTTGCCCTCAAACTAAATAGCGATCGTCTGATAGTAATGACATAGTTATCCTACATCAAGACGGTTCAATGGTCAAAATGTGTAGGTTTCCCTCTACACGGTTGCCCCATTCTTTCCATTCTTCCGCAGGTTCTCAACTCGCAACTACACTAATTCATTCTATTAGTGCATGTGACAAAATGAACTCATGTATGGTTATAACTTTTTGAAGGGAGGAATATTCTTATCAATGATATTTGTGAAAAAATTTCAACATGGATAACATTAGTACACACATAATGGGTGAAAAGTATTCCTCCCTTGTAAAAAGTAATAGCCATATGTAAGTTTGTTTTTGACAAGCACTAATATGATGAACTGCACCAGGACACTACAAGGTTCAAATTTCATAATCGAACTGAAACCCGACGAAGGGCTCACAAAATAGGGTCATTGTCCGCTTGGTTTCCACCTACAATTAGTTACCCATGCACTGACTGGCAGTCTGGATTGAGAGTCTGCGGGGCAGGTTTGAGAGACATAACTTAGGGTTCTGTGCTGCACTGTACTGAGGAACATGGCACTAGACTCAAACACATTAGAAGAGTTTTCGGGGGTCCAAAAGCCTGTTTTGGGCCTGTTCCCCCGCAGCTGTTCCCCGCAGCGAGGGGAACGGCCCGCTGTCAAAAAAAATTTCATAAAATAAAATAAAATATAGTCTCCAAATGCAAAAAATTAAAAAATTAAAAATTAAAAATTAAAAATGATCAATGACGTGGCAAGATCTCAGCCACGTCAGACCGCTGCGCTGAACCTGTTTCCTGCGTTCACAGGCTGTGATAACTCACGGGCATCCAAAGGCCCCAAAAATCTTCTATTGATTAGTTTTGTGACCAAAAAAAAGACATGACTGAGATTAGCTCAAGGTCCTCAGTCAACTGTGCTCTCTGGAAAGCTCTAATTTGCCACTCATTGCAGCCATTTTCATCCTTTAAAGGTGTATGTTACATCATGGAATTGGACACCAGCAAGTTGCAACAGTCTGGAATTGCTCAAATTCAGAACTTCAGTTTTTGAAAAAGAAGGTGCTCATAGAACAAGAAACATTTTCATAAGGTAAGCCAACTCATCCCTGGAAGATCGAGGCCTATCACTGAGGTAATGAGGGAAGACCGAGGTCTACCACTGATAATTTGAATTATCAACTCATTCTTCCAGGTAATTGAATTATCAAATTTTTGGATGAATAGTTAGGTGCATTTTTCTTTTCTCCTAAAGTCATTCAATGAACATTTTCACTCCACTCCTCAAGGTTATTATGGTCATAATTGGTTGTTGACTTTTCAATGCTAATGTGGCACCATTCTATTGGCAAGTCATCATCATTGCCACTACAAGTTGCCACTCGTAACCTTCTTTCCTTTCAACATGCTTCTTACACCCTTGGATCATGAAGATCAAAGGTTGTGATTGAAAAATGTACAACTTGTTATATACAACAACTAATTTGGTGCTAGCATGGCTTATTGGTTATCTAATATATAATCCTTGATTTGATTTCAAGGAGGGTTGAAGCAATATTACATTCTTTTCACAAGTGAAGAAACAATATACTAATAATAGCAGGTGGAATTACAATTTTTTTTGACAAAACATGATTTCATTGTGAATTTTGAACTATTCCATCCAAAACATCCATAATTGTTACTAGGTTACTTCCAAATTCAATAGAAAATGCATCATAATCATCACCTTGCCAACCTAATGGCTACAATGTCAAATGCCTTATGTCAAAGATAATATTCTTTGATGATTTTACACCCAAAAAGTACATGATCCTATTGTGGAGGCTACTAAGTTACTTTTAAAGTCGGTGTCTATTCCACACCTAAAAGCACCAATTGATGTCATATCACTACAAGAAGTTTCCTATCTGGACTAACAAATAATTGACAATAAATTATCAATTGAGTTGTCAATTCAAACGTGTTGATTTGGTTGTCCATTCAACAATTTTTTGTCAATTTTAGACAGAAATTGGTCAAATTTTGACAATTTTATTTTGTCATATAGATGTGATTTGAGGCCTCTAAAAGAACTTTTGAGCCTAGTTTTCATCCACATTGTCAAGAAATTTGACGATTTCTAGTCTCAACGCTCTCAAGTTTGTCACATTGTTTCTAAACAAACTAATTAAGCTCTACTAATTAGAATAATTACTAATCAAAATTATACCATTAAAAGACTCTTATCAAAAGTAAATCAAGATGAAAAAACAAGTGCTTTATACAAGAAGGGTAGTGGTAGGTAAGGCAATTCATACGGGATATATAAACTGGGATTAGTAGGATCCCAACTATTTCTATTTGACTTACATTATGAAAAATTTCAACCCTCGAAAGGGCTACAAGTTTTGACCCCCCTCCCCCAGTGCAATTAGAAAGGAATTTCACTATTTTTTATTTTTTAATGAATGCTATTGATGTGGCACTACTTGTGCCACATCATCACCACATCAAATTATTATTATTATTTATTTATTATTATATTTTAAATATTTTTTAATTTTCTGTAATTGCACAGCAGGGTGCCGAAAAAGAATCCTTAACAACCCTCCACAAGGTTCAAAATTTTTATAATGAAAGCAAGAATTTTGTTCAAAGTGAAATTTCAAACTTCATTTAAGCATAGTAGAATACATTTTTTCAAAAAACTTGGAACTAAAAGAATTTGGAAAATCAATTTAAGTTTCACCTCCAAACATCCATTTTAGAATTAGATCTTCCAATCAAAACTTATGAACAAAATTTAGAGACAATGTAAGAAAATAATGTCCTTTTCAAATCCTCTGTGAATTTTATCCATAACTTTTGATTGAAGGATATAAATTTGAAACAAATTTTTGGAAGTGAAACTTAAATTGATTTTTCAATTTTTCCTAGCCCAAAGTTTTCTAAAAAAAGCCATATTATACTATGCCTAAATGAGATCTAAAATTTCACTTTGAACTAAATTCCTATGTTTTGACAATCAGTGGTAAAGCTCTCACATTAGAAGATTTTTAGCAATTATAGAGGGTTGCAAGTTCCCCAAATTGCTAGCATAGTGGGAACAACCTCGTAGCTATTGCTTGACGTGGCATGGTAACTACCACGACACCAAAAAAAAATTAATTTAAAAAAAAATTCTGCTTTTTTTTTCCATTCTATATTTGTTTTTGTTTTTGAAGAAAACGAAACTGACAACGAGCAGAGGGTTGGGAAAATAGGCCTGAAACAACCCTCACAACCCCCCAAAAATCCTTTAATGCTTCAAATTATTCCATAGTTTTTGAGGATTCTTGATAGACAATACGTTTCACTATGAAAACCTCTCTACCTTCTAATCTCGTGAATTTTTATTGATAGAACTCTTGTCATTTCGATAGTTTTGTGTCAAGATTGTGTCATTTCAGACCTATTTTTTTGGTAGTGTATTATACAACTTCCCATTTGAACATGCCAAATAGTTTGATGATTTATATATGTTTACATGAAGTACTGTAATGACATAAAATGAGCAATATGTATGCAATGGTTTTGTATAATAGTTGAAAGTTCACCCCGCTTATCACTAGATTGTCTAAGCAACTCATTTTAGGCTATCTCATCTTCTTAAGTACCTATGAGTCTAATACACATCTAATGTCATCGATTTAAAAAAAAAAAAAAAAAGATTCTTGTATTGTCCATGAATAATCAAAAGTTTTCAAAATACATTCAAAAATAAAATTGAGGGCCTTGGTGTAATATGTAAGATTAAGTTTCCTAACATTTGCAATCTTGAAATAGATTTTTAAAGCTTTTCTTTGTCAATATTCTATATTTCAAAGAGTTCAAGCATGTTTCACCTAAAAAAATAAATCAACTATTTCAAAAATGACTTCAATAGATATTTAACCTAAAAATATAAATAATCTTTGTAGTTAAAAGTTGTAATTTGAAACTAATAACAAGAACAGGTCCTTGTGAGAATTACTAATATTCAATCCAACATCAATTTTAAGATTTCAAAGCTAGAATTATAAAAAAAAAATATTGAATTGTGTCAAAGCTCTAACTAGTGTTTTGTTTAATTTAGATCATACTTACAAAATTCAACATAGGCCTTAGGCATTTTGGTAGTATGGGTCAACTATGAAAGAACTTAGAATTATATAATATTATAATATTTAATCACTAGATAGTAAGGATTTTTAAGTGTTTTGAAAAATTTCATCATCTAACATAGGTACTCCCCAAACCACCACTTTTTGCTACTCAACCTATTTTCTATTATTAAACTAATTAGATTTTCATATATTCTTGTTGGCAAGTGAAAGGAGGTTTCAACACACTAGTAAACTTGACATTTGGATACTATATGCAAAAGTTATTAAGGATCAAAATTTGAATCTAAAAGCGTATTTTCCACATAGATACAAAACTAACTTTGAAGATGTACACATAGTATAGATGATGATTTAAGGTCAGTGGCACATTTGGGTGTACCTACCTTATTTACATGTCAAATCCACATCTCAAAGAGACTACTTATAAAATTTTGTAAGTCATGTGTAAACAAAATGAGGGCATCATTAATTAGCTTAGAGGTAAAGTTTATAATTATTATTATATAAACAAGCTGTATTTAATATTCAATCTTTTGTTGTAAAATAAATAAAGTAGCATATTAATATGTCACACTTGCAAGATAAAGAATTAGAAATAAAATGTGTACTTAAAATTATACATGTCAACATTTTGGTGGTTGGTAGATATAAGGTCTTATTTGTAAAGTTGGATGGTGTCTCCATTACGGCTTTACTAAATCATGTTATAACATTAGTTAATCTATTTTACAATTTGACAACTATTTGTTATACTTCGAGTAAAAGAAATCACAATGTTCATACGAATATGATAATAAAGCACTATTTTGTACATTAAAATAAAGGAATATTTCACTTTAGAATCTACTTATTATAATGTAAATGTAAGCCTTAGAGGATTTTCAACTACATTGGAGGGGTGTGAGTTCCCTAGGCTATTAGCATCGGGGGAACGGCCTCGCAATAGCTTGTAGCTGCTGCCTAACGTGGCATGGCGACTACCACATCACCAAAAAAAATTATGCTTATTTTTTAATTCTAAATTTATATATAAAAAAACCTAACTGATAGGTTGTTCTTATCTATTGGGGGAACAATTTGCTAGGGAAACAACGTCAAGGGAACAAGCCTGAAAAGGCCCTCCGGCCCCGGCAAATCTCCTCTAATGAGTGACAACATATTAGTGTTTAATTTTAAAAGACATTTTACAAATAGGATATTAACAATCTTATGTTACATTCATAAATAGATGGCTAAAAATATTATGACATTTGCATGTATATATCTAAATTTATAGAAGAGTGACCACTTTAACCCCTAAACTTCCCCATGACTATATTTTCATGGAAAACACTCAAAAACTGCCATTTTAGTACAAGTACCAAATTTTTGAAAAAAAACTTTTTTTGACACATAACTATAGGATCTTGTAGTATGCTGAATTAAAAATATGTGGTAGAATTTCAGAAATTCCACCATGTGGATTGTGAGATATTAGCATTTAAATTCACTGAAATCATTTTTTGGGCCTTGTAATAAATAAGGGAGTTGTACTTCACAAGCTCAGTTATCTATGAAAAAATGACCAACATGGTGGTGCTTATTAGGATTTGTTTTCCTAGACAAGTTGACCAAATGCTTGAAAAATTTCAAATCATTTGGAATTGTACAACATATAGGAAAAAAATAGTAAGTAGATAGTAGTAGAGAACAATTCAAAATACTAAGTTATTAAGAATTTAATTATGGAATTGAAAAATAATAATCCCAATGGTTGAAATTTTATAATAAAAAATCTACATCCTAAGATTTTATTGTTTTCCAAAAATATTGAAATTAGCTAAGGTAATGGATTTCAAAGTATATTTTAAAGTAGAGAATCCATAACTCCCCACAAACAAAAATTCCTCATAACTTTTGACTCATTGATTTGAATGGAATAATTCAAAGCTTTCCATGCATACATAACTCTAGAAAACCAATTTCAAATTTTTGTTTATGAAAAAATGATTTTTTTTATTTGCCCAAACTACCTAGTTACAAAAAAAATAACATATTAGGCTATAACTTTTGACTTATACTTCTAAATGTCATGAAATTTAATACATATGAAAGATGTTCTTTGTTTCCACCTTCTATTAAAGTTTGGTCTAAAAATATGGAAATCTCTAGTCATAACACCTACCCAAAATTTTTATGTAACCAAAAAATGCAGTTTGGTCCTTTAGGGGGTAACTTTTATTGCCCAAACTGCATTTTGTTGGCAACATAGTGATCTAAATTGTGGACATGAAAAATGAGATGAAATAAGTAACATGTATATATGACAATTACATATTTATTATATGTCAAAATCTATTCCATAAAAATTTCCTTGAATTTTCCTTGTGATTTTCCTCTATTGTCAAACAATGCATTTGAGACTCATATTGTATTCATTGCATAGGACTTATATCTAAAAGCTCTTACGATGACTAAATCAAGTTTTAATAATGAACATGTTGTATACAAACTTCACTACAAAAGAAAGGTGTGTTTTCACTTTTTAGTGAGTTTTTAAGTATAGTTCTAAACATAAGATAATAAGTAATGACCTTTAAAAAGACCTTTTTTTTAAAGAAATTTTACTAGAGACACATATATTTATAGGTAAATTTTTACTAAAAATCTCTTTGAAGGTCATCATTTATAATCTTCTGTCTAGAACTATACTTAAAAACTCACTGAAAACATCCCTCTTTCTTGATTTCTTGATTAGAACAGTGCTTAGATTTGAAAATCATAAATAATTAGTCTTTTCCAAAATAATATATGTTAAAAAATAATTGAAGTATTATTAAATTTTTTTTTCTTTGAAAGTAGTTGATTTCCATTTGGCAAAGATGGAAAAGATGTGTAAATTAATCCCAATCCTAAGTTTGGTTGGGAAGGATAGGTTCATCGGTAGTGAAGGTGGGAGAGAGTTTCTACTTGATGTCACCCTTGTAGAAGACTTGGTGTGTATACAAAGTCATGAAAAAATATTATACTTTTAATAAAATATCAAATATTTTCAATTTGGTAAGATTTTAACCCCTAAAGGACCTAGGTGTGTTTTTTGGCAACATAATTTTTTGGGGCAAATGCATGTGAGCGGAGATTTCCATATTTTTGGCCCAAATTTTAATAGAAGGTGTAGACAAAAAATATCTTTTATGTGCACTAAATTTCAAGACATTTGGAAATACGAGTAAAAAATTATGGCCTAATATGTAAATTATTTTTCAACTCGGGCAGTTTGGGCAGATCTGAAAAAATTATTTTTTTCAAAAACAAAAATTTGAAATTAATTTTCTAGATTTATGTATACATAGAAAGCCTTGAATCATTCCAATTTGATCAATGAGTCAAAAGTTATGAGGTGTTTTAGTTTGCAGGCAATCATGGATTTTCTACTCCAAAATATACTTTAAAGTTCTTTATTAGACTCAATTTTCAATATTTTTGAAAAAATAATTTTCTTTTTTGTGAAGATTGTTTATTACAACATTACAACCATTGGGATTGGCTTTTTTCAATTCCATAATTAAATTATTAATAATTTTGTATTTTGATTCATTCTCTACTTTTTTCTACTTACTATTTTTTTCCTATAAGGTAACTCTACCTATAACAATCCAAATGGAGGCCAACCTATCACAAGCAAAATTGTATTAATGGTGTACATTCCAATTCTTGAAATGTGCATCACTAGAATAATTCTACTTGTGATGAGCTCCTTCCTATTTTGCCTATCATAGGCACACTTACCTTATGTTGTACAATTCCAAATGATCTGAAATTTTTCAAGCATGTAGTCAACTTGCCTTGAAGAATGAATCCAAAGAGTTGAAACCATTTTGGACATTTTTTCATACAAATGTGACCTTGTAAAGTGCAACTGCCCAGGTTTTTGCAGGGCCAAAAAAAGACTTTTTGTCAATTCAAACACTAATATCTTGCAATCTACATGGTGGAAATTACTGAAATTTTTTCACATCTTCTAAAATTATCATACTATAAGATCATACTGTTGAATGTATCCAAAAAAAAATTTAAATTTTTTTCTAATACTTGTCCTAAAAATGGCAGTTTTAGAATGTTTTTGGTGAAAATATAGTCAAGGAACTTTAAGGATTAATTAACTTCATAGTTTTGACAACTCTAAAATGTGATCTTTTGGATCATATAGAGTTTCAAGGTCTATTGGGCACCATATATGTATTCACCATATAAAGTCCTTTAAAACCTTCATCATGTATTAAAATATGACTTTGTATTTGTGTGCATTTTATAAATTATAGTAGCCAAATATGGTGGTATCAAATATCAAATATGAACATGTGTAAGCAAAAATATATAGCTTAAAAATGTCTTTTTAAACCTTTAAAGCATATTTCTAGGAATCAAATAATTTGGCTAAATTCAATAGAAAATAAATTTTTATTTCATTATTCATGAGCCTATATTTTAAAAATCTTTGGGTGAAGTTAACATGTAGTGAATATAATATGGAAAACTACAATGCAAAATTCATGTGGAAGCAAAATGGCCATGGCCTTTTAATTTATTTAGAATTTAGGCTCTGCAATTTATTTTGTATATTTAGGGCCAAATTAATTTTCTATGTTCAATGTGGCTAGTACAAAGCACTACTATTTTTTACGTGATTGAAATGTACCATTGACTCTATGAATTTTGGCAAAAAAAAAGTGACAAATGTGACTTCAACATGATAATTTTGGCATTACTACATTCTTTAAGGATAGAAAGTGAGTGCACCATCATGATTAGCACAACAATTTTAACTACAAAATTAGCAATGAAATTTGAATTGTATAAAGCTACATGATGAATAAGTTGCACTCACATATTCCAATGATCTAATGAGAAAAAAAATGAAGTTCTAAAACACTCACAAAGTAAACATAGAAGGTACAATTTGCAACTAGAAAAAGGTCTAGTCACCTTCCTCTTTAGAGCTCTCCTCTCCCATGCTTGTTTATATAGTAAATAAGTGAGAACAACCATTTTTTTTACAAATTATAAAAGAAACTCAACTAAAATGTACAAATAGAAGCATGACATAGCCTCAATATAAGAGAGAACTTCTAGATAGAATGGTTAATTTACTAATGAAAAAATGTAGAAAAATGGTGTAAGGTTACCTCATCATACAAACCTTTGGTCCCTTGTGTATGCATTGTTGTAATGTGGATTGTCTTCTAATTGAAGAAGGCCTTTTCTTATGTTAAAGTGTGTATGTAGCATTAGTAGTTTTTGATAATTTCCAGTTGATAAATGGTTGGTTACTGTATTTGATGTTAGGGTTAAGGATGTGTTAAGGTTTGTTGGTAGCTAGCTTTTTAGAGTTAGGTTGGCTATTTAGAAGAAAAATTTGGTCTATGTCTCTTTCTTCATTATTGGTGGGTTTGAGGTGTAGAATGCACTTGGATGCTAAGTTGTACATTTGTTGGTGTTTTATAATTGAAGAAAACTTTGATGTGAAGTATTTTAGATTTTGTTGGGATAAAGTATTGGATGGAGACAATATTTTAGATTTCTCAAAGTAAGGTGTTTGAATTTTTTTAAGCTAATCTACTATCTTCTATCAAAAACTTGGCTACAATGAATGTGGGACCTATGATTTATGCACAAAATACATTTGAGGTATGGAGGTCGTGACTTGGCAAAACATCAATAGTGAAAAGATGTCCTCCAAAGTTGGACATTATATTAGATTAGAATGAAAATTGGATATGTAGACTTGATAAGGTTATGTACATCTTGGCAAAGTTTCAAAACATTTGGAGAGACTTTCTATTATTTATTCTAGGTCAAAGCTACATATGCTAGTTTCTAAGTTATCTTGGGATGAGTTAAAAAAACAATAGTGGGTAAATACTTCTCAAAGTTGGACAATATCTTAAATTAGGTTGAAAACTTAAATGTGAATATTTGACTAATTGACCTGCATAGTGGCTAATTTCAAGAAAATTGGAGTGATTTTTCATCACATAAATTCTTGTTGAATCTAGTTATGCCAATTTCTTGGTTATTATAGGATTGGAATTTGGGTAAAACAAAATTAATTTTGGAATATGTTTAGAATTTTTTATTGCAATTAAAGATATAAAGAAATTATATGCAAAGCAACAAAGGTCGTATGCTATTCCAATTTCCAAAGGCCTATTTGCACAATATTATAACATCCTAATGGTTGTGAATTTCTAAGTGCTAGAATCAATATGAGGCTTTAAGAGAAGTCATTAGTGTCATTCAACTTTTGTTTGTGGACTCTTCATTACTTGCATCTATATTGCAACAAAGCAACTTTGATAGGATTCAAGTTTAGTTGAATATATATCCCATGTGGCCAATAGAGGTGTCTTTTAAAAGATAAAGTAATGACAAGAGTGATGTCTATTGTTCTTTCATGAATCTAGCCTCTACTCATCACTATAGCAATGACCAATAATGGCTATGATGGTACAAATCAAAACTCCATTGCCACTTGTAACGTGAATAGAAATATTGAGCTAGCAAAATTGTAGGAGCAAGATGTACAATGGCCTTCCTTTGATGGCGCACTATTATGATGTGGGTTGTTTACTATTAAAATAGACATTTATTTTTGTTTGGGTTGAAGTGTAGTAGTATATTTTGTTTAGATGATGTTAATATTATTCCATGTTCTAGTCGATTACTTGAATGCAAATCCGTGGATGAATGAGTGGTAGGTAGAGTTAGTGAGAAGTTTTAGTTACTTGAATGTCAACTAGTGGCTAGCCACTAAGGATTAGGATTTGTTTGAGAGTAGTCAAGAGTGAAATTATTGCCTATTGAGCCTCTTGAACCTTAGGAAGGTCTAGGCAAAGTTTGGTGAGTTGTAAGAATGAGGATGACATTTGGTATAAACTATTGTAGGTGATTTTTGTGGTTTATAAAGAAGTCAATTTTTGACTTTGGATATTTTCGACTATTGGTGTCTTTATTTGAGTGGAGATATTGGAGTTTTGTTTTTTAATAAAATACACTATCGTCAAAAGAATTTGAAAGCATCATTTTTATGGATCAATGAAAGTAAAGTGTTAAAGTAGAAGATGTTTAATATCTATTGAAAATAAGGCAATGACATTCGAAGAAGTACATCTTAGAGCTTTTTTGTTATCTAGTTATGAAATTTGGTGAGTACGTGGTTTAACTTTTTATTAAAAATTTGTAAGAATTTCATGAACTTTAGACTTAATTTCAATTAGTTATGGACAAAATAGCAATTGGGACATAAGTTGTGAAATACAAATAGTAGTTAAAAAGTCAATAGTAGAAAATTGTCCAACAAAGTTGAAAAGTATCTTATTTAGGGAATAAAAACTGATTTTTAAAATATTTGAGTAATTGGTCTACATTTTAGTGAAGTTTAAAATCATTTGGAGTAATTTTTTTTTATCATTTATGGTAGATCAAAGCTATGAACCGCAACTTTGGGGTTATTGTAGAAAGGGTTAGAAAGTCAATAATAGGAAAATGTCTACCAAAGTTGGGCAGTATCTTAGATTTGGGTAAAAATTGATAAGTGTATTTGATTACTTGATCTCCATTGTGAAGTTTCAAGTTATTTTGAAGGACTACCCATCTTTTATACTCTAAGGTTAGAGCTAGCTATAACAATTTCTAGTATATTATAGGAATTATAGCATAGGAATTTGAAAAAAAGAAATTTGGGATTAGATTTAGGATTATTTAGGGGATTTAAGGGCAATAAAAGATTACATACAAAGCATATTTACAACAAAGGCTCCAAGCTATTTTGAACATATTTACAAAACTTTGTGACATTATATGACTACTTAGACAATCATTACTTGCCAAACTCCTCCAACAATTGAAATACAACAATCCACCTATATGGAAGCAATTCAATCAAAAATTATTACAAACTAACCTAAAAACTTGAGTGTATATGAGCATTGTTGTTGTGATGCAAATTGTACTATTATGTAGAGATATTTATTATTATTTGTTTTTATTGATTCTAATGAAGTCACTTGAAGAAAATGAATGGGAAAAAATAGGGATTAATTCTAGTAAGGACTACAATTTAGTTTGGTGATAGAGCTCAATAACCTATCTCAATTTTCTTTCATTTTGTCACAATTCAAGAAGAAAGATAGTTGATTAGCTATACAACTTTACCTCATGCTTTTGCTAATAGTGCCAAGCCACAAGATGCATGTGTTACTCAACAAATCAAACATGATTCAAATTTGGACTTGTAAAAGAAGTAGAAATTCTACTAACCAAGTCTGCAACTTGGTGATTGTTTTTGCTTCATGAGGTTTTTATTGCCTTTGTTCAATGACTATAGGGTCCCATTTTTTAAATTTTTCCTTCCTTTGAGAAATATTATACATTTTATTTGGATTTGGTTAGATTGTTGAAGTGAAGTTAAATTTGCTTTACCTTTATTTTTATTTTTGAAGATTTACAATTCCAAATAAAGGATATGGATAGAATTATTATGAAGGAAAAAAGAAAAGCCAATGGGTGAGAAGTGGTCTATTTAGTGGAGTATGGATTGAAATATCTTAGTTTAAGTGAGCATAGGAAGAAGATACTTAACCCCTCATTGTTGCAGGGGACCAAAAGTGTCCTCATACAGTTTTCAAAGTGCTATAACTTTTGCATCCAATGTCCAAATTCAATAAAACTTGTTAGAAAATTTGCACTCTCTCTTTTAGTTTGTGTGTTAGGATTTTCAAATTGATTCAAGATGTACAGAGTAATTGGAAGCCAATCAAAGTTCACAGGTTCAATTTGAATCCACCAAACTGCATTTGATGGTTGCAACTTTGGGGGGTTGTATCTCCTTCATCTAATGTTTGTTTTCAATAAAATTTCTTGTTTTATGTGTCCCTTTTAGTCTAGTTATTGTGGTACAAATTTCATGTCAATCTAAGTTTCTTTGAATGTTTGGGAGCAATTCAAAGTTCAAAATCCCAACATTTTGGGATTGCAGTGAACTTTGGTAGCTTGTAACTTCTCCATACAATGTTCGTTTCCCATAAATAAAAATTGGAAAAGTTTTGCAATATAGTCTAGTTTTTGTGACTAAATTTTCATATCAATCCAAGAATTTAAAAGTGACTGAAAAGCATTTTAGTAGAAGGAGGTTCAGCCTTAGATGTGTTTTCTGCAACTTTTCTTACCTATTTTTTGACATTTGCAAGCCATTTTGCCAACACATTGTATCAATTTATTGATATTTTTTTCACTAATGTGTTTGTATGTTGGCTTTAGGTAACTTTATAGCTTTCAATTTTTCCATTTGAGTAAGTTTAGAAATCGAATTTCACCTCCAAGTGTGTTGCTAGGAAAATTTCAGCATCTTTTTTCAACACTAAAACATTATAATCTTTCAATCTATATGGTCAAATGACTCCAAATTTGATTTACATCATCTACAACATGTTCACTACAAGATTGTACAATTAAGATCTTTGTAACTTAGTGAAATTTACATCTATATCAGTTCAAAAGCAATGAAGTTTTTGAACCTCGATGAGACTTCGGTGATGAGGGGTTAAGCAACATTGCTAGTATGTGAGCCTAGAAATGTGAGCCTAGATGTACACAAGTACTCTACAACCATTGAAGGTGCCTATAATATACATAACTATAACATAGGACCCTATAACTATAGAATGTGCTTATAACATAGGTACCTATAATATATGTATTGAGCTATAACATAGGTGCCTAGGCTCCTATGCTTATGGTCCAAAGATTCTAAGTTCACATGCTAGTATTCTTCATAGGATAAGGGATGATCTTTTTTCTCCTCTTTTTCATAGTGTGTAAGTGAGTTAAGTGTTTGAGGAGATATAAAGAGTTGAGTAAAACTATTATTATAATGAAATTCTAAATATATTTTTTTGGATTTCAAAAAGATATGACTCACCTTTTTTGAAGTCAATATATATAAGTTCTATTTAATGAAGTAAAGAAAGGTGAGTTGCCATTGAATTCAAGGGTAATGATTTGATTATTCATAAAAGTTTGATTAGAATGTATCTAGTTCTTAGATTTGGTATGGATGTATATCAAGTTGTTACATTTCTATAAAATTTTAGAATTCTTAGTTTGGAGTTTGGAAGTGATTTTTATGGGTGTAAAGTTGCTTGCTAAATCTAAGAGTTTAGGATTCAATGAGGTATAAACAAAGGTATATAGAAGATATGAAATTTAAATTTAAAGAAGATACATATGATAAAATTGAATTTTCAAAAAGATATAGAGCAAAGTATTTTAAGTCTTTATGAAACCACAATGTCCTCTAAAGTGGAGGGATGTAGAGCTATTGCCAAAATTTGTAGTGATAAACTTTAATTGACTACAAAAGACAATTAATCAAGAGATTTAACTTTAAGATATGGAGCGGTTATATACAATTGTATTAGCTTTTTAAAAAACTACGATATTTGTGAATTGAAGTTTTGATGTAATTGTGGCATTCATTTGAGTATTGATTACACCTATATGACTCTTATATAATTGTACAATATTTTATATGACAAGCACAACTCTTATACTTAAAGAAGAGCATACAAATCCAACACGGAGTTGGTTGTTTTGTTTCCTTTGACAATTAATGAAAGAAGTTGCTTGATTAGATTTGTCCTTGTAATTGTTGTAATTGAATAAGTTGGATCCTTTGATGGTGTAAGGAATGTATGTGTCATAGTCAAGTTGGCATTAAATTTATTGTTGGTTTTGTGAATGCAGTGTATCTATGCATCCAAGTAAGGATATTGTTGTGAGTTAAAATGTGTTATCAAAATTTTGTAAATTTGGAACAACAATTGTAAATTTTTTTGGATTGATTTTCTTTCAAAATTGAATGTACAATTTATGAGATTGAATATAAGATCTAGGATATGGAATTATGAATTGAATAAAATAATGTGTACAAATGTGTTTTATTGTATCAAAGCCAAATTGGACAATTTGTTGTTGTTGTTGTCTAACAATGTGTATGAAGCCAAGTTTTTGTATTCATTGGAATTTAAAAGGCTACTTTAAGTCTGAATTTCTTATTATTTCATCAAGAGTTAGTCAATAATTAGTTAGTATTTGATTTGGAATTTAATACTAAGATGATTATATGTCTATAGAAAAATAAATCAATGTGTGTGTATGATCAAGAGTCAAAATTACTAAATTGGCTAAGAGGTCTAAAGTCAAAGTTGTAGTGGGTTAAAAATATATAAAACTGAAGGGGTTGAAGTTTTAAAACCAATAGAAAATTAAAAGAGAATTAATTGTTGAGTTGGAAGATTAAAAGTGGGAGAATGAATTAATATTGAGGAAAAAAATAATGTATGTGAAGAGACTGAAGGATGATAAGTTGGAAGTAGAATGGTATTTAGCTAGCAAATGAGGTCACAATGGATGTAATTTAAGCCAAGTTGGTGAAGAGAAGTGGTAAGTTTTGTTGCAAGAAAAAATATAGCAATTTAGTTTGCAATGGTGGACATGTTCAAGACAAATTGGTAATGGAGCAATCCTATGGTGTTGGAAAGGAGAAAGTAATTAGATCCACAAAGGATGTTAAAGCTAATTTAAAAATCATTAAGCTTGAGAAAGATATGAATTGAAAGATAAATAAATCTTACTTTTTGTGGCCATTAAGAGTGGAGAGTAGATTGGAATTAGGATTAGTTGGTGTGAATTGTCTTCTTTGTCTTGTGTCGAGTTGTTTAATTTGGTAATGAATCAATTTGAGTGGTTCTACCCTACTTGACTATCTCCATTGGTTCAAACTTATATACTAGAGAGTGAATTCCTATTAAGATATTATTTAGTTTCTACATATACAAATATGAATATTATTTGACTTATCTTTATTGTATAAACACTACAAGGAAATGCTACCGTTTTGTGTAAATTTGGACATGTCAATTTGGACACTATTTTCTTGTAGTGAAATATGTATATACTTTAGCTTATATAGTACAAATATTGATACATATCCATTTATATTTTTTTTTATGAAGTATCACATGTAAATATATGATACACAATTTTTACATTTGTTTTTTTGTTGGAAACTTACATTGTGTGCACAACCTAATTTTTAATATGGCGAAGGGGTGCTTCATACATGGGCCAACCAAGTCAAGAGGCCGTGGGAATTCATGGCCAAACTTTGGGCAAGAGTCCAAAGAAATGGGCAATAAATGGTAAAATTTGACGAACTCTCAATTAGAGTTTGGGTCACCACAAAGTGGCAACCCAAACTTTGGTCAAAAGTCCATTGCAAGGCCATAACCAAATAGGAGCTTAGGCTTCCATGTAGGCAATTTGGAGGGCAATAGACTTTGGATTGTGCTGCCTTGTGTGTGAGGGTCAAGAGGGCAAAGTCGGGGTTTTCAAAAATCTGATTGGTGGAGGCCGACGGACTCTCAACATTTAGCCTATGTGCAAAGTGGCCTTAAGTGCTTTCAAATATAATTTTTTTGAGGGCCACTATTAGTGGCTATTTTTATCAAGTCTTCTCATGCATTTAGCCAATAAAATTCCAATAGTAATTCAAGTTCAAAAGTAGTACTATATCAATTCCATTGTCATTCTACATTGCATGGACAAAAAATGTTAGTAGATCAACCTTATAGGAACTTTGTAATTTGAACAAGGCTTTAGAACTGCATGGCAAAGAAACAATTAGATAGTATTGGTTGTTTCACCAAAATTTGCATCCATCCCACAAGCCTTCTAATGCAAAAATAAATCCAAGATCCATTATTTAGAAATGAAACAAAGAAAACAATAAGCCAAACATTAGGGTTGAGTAGGAGTGAATTAGAATTAAGAAATACAATTTCAACTAAAGTAGATGATACGAGTAAGGTCATCTCCATCGAGTCTTGCACTCAAAAGAACAATATATGAAAATTGCAAAGCACAAAAAATGAATATACAATAGGATTTATATACTATTTTAATTGCATTAAATCTCAAAATAGAAATAGCAAGCCTTGTTAGGGCCCTTTTCATTCACAAGTAAAACCATAAGAAGCAAGGGATGTCAAGTTTAGAGTGATTTAAAATGTAGACACCAATTGAACTAATATGTCATATTGTAGCGGCAATAAACTCCATCAACCCACTCCATAGAGAAAATTTTGAAGAGAACATACCCACTTCAAGATGTAAAAGAGTATTTAGAGAGTTCCTAGTTTATTTTTTTGAAAAGCTAGAAATTGAAGCACCTTTCATTTTCTATTGCCCCCATGCTTTTCCTAGTACTAATTTGGCCTTGAAAATGTCTTGACACGTAAGACTATACAAGCATCCATGCCCCTCTATACATAGGTAAGTGGATTCACTTTGAACATGGGTTCCAAGTACTTTGAGGCATTATTCAACCTAGCCATTTTCAACATGGATTGTTTTGATTTGAGCTTATATGTCTACAATAACAAAAGGTTGAGCCTCTTTGATTGCATATTTGGACTCACCAAAGAAAATCACAGAAGTTCTACAAATCCTTACTTGATTTTTTTTTTAGAGAGCTAAGATCTCTTGAAAATTGCTATCTAAGTCTACTTCTTCACTAATTGAGATTTGGATCATGTCACCCTTTAGTATTTGTTTCACTTTATAGAATTCAAAATTCTTTCTATAGCTCTATTGCTAAATCCTTTCTTAGATGCAAAATTGCCGCCACCAAAATTGTTGTCAAGCACAATTGACTTGCTAGATACATTTACAATATCATTGACACCATTTCCAAAGTCATCACTACTAGATTTCAGGTTGGAAGAAGCTTACGTCGAGTCACAAACCAAGTCTAGAGGTTTTGAATTGTAGGCATTTTTCAAACTAAAAAAAATATTTTCCAATCGTAGATACGACCTTTGTTTTTTGATAGCTGCAAATGTTTAATTTGCAAACAAAATTTTCTTTGATATAATTTTGTCACTTTACAATCACCCTAGTTACCTTGCATGTTTCAACTCATGTTTTACATTTTTCCGTAATGTCTTCTTCAAATGTACTAGTGTTGTCAAATGGTGTTGGATCTTCTTCCTTAACAACTTCACCCTCAACATCGGCCAACTAAACTTCATCTACAATTATGCCAACATCATCATCACTAAGAATCTCAATGTTTGCAACCACAAGCCCTCCATCCATTTGTAAAAAAAAAAAAGCCCTAAATCCTAGATCCAAGGTGTGCTATAGATAGTCTCAAATTGCATAGATCTAAATCCCTACCAAAAGCCTTTGGCAAATTGTTTTCAAGGCATAGTAGAGAGAAATAGGCAAGCACATTAGAATTATAAGGTAGATCAAGAGATGAAGCACATAAAAAGATAGGGTGTGTGTTGTTGCAAAAACACCAAAAGATGAACCTCTAAATACAAATGATGCAAGTTGGGCAAAGTTGGAGGCATAAGAATATATTCATTATTTCAAAAAAATTAAAATCACAATCTCCAATTGAAAATTGAGTAAATTCATGAAGCATCTTCAATTTTCCATGTTCAAATCTTATTACAAATTATTGCTTGTAGAAAAATGGTGCAACCAAAAAATTTATAGGAACAAAGTCGTGCAAGATATAGCAATGGAGTGGGAAGATATGAATATCAATCATGCAAACTATTTTCATAAACGAGGAAGCATATTCCAAAATGCACAATTTCAATGAAGATAACTCTAATAAATTGGGGGATGAAGTGGCAATCATGTCTATTTGGCACCAAACTTTTGACATTGGTTGCCTTGCTAGCGCCTTGAAGTGATTGTACTAGATGGCCACTAATGTATTCCATGTTGTGATTTTCAAGCTTTTACCAAGAAATATATATATATATATATATATATATATATATATTATTTTTAAATTTATTTATTTATTTATTTATTATTTTTATTTATTTTCAAAATATACACTATTCTTTGTCCATTCATTCTAAATGGTGTAATTTCCACCTAAAAGTGGGTTCTTGTTTACATTGAATTGCGATGAATTTATATAGAAAGATTGTCATTTTCTTCTTTAAAAAAATTATATTTCAAAGGATTTTTTTAGCCAAATTCAAAAATTGATTTTGATGTGATTTACTATCTAGTAAGAAGAGGATGTCACACACACCACACACACCAAAAAATCCCCCCCCCCCCAAATAATCATGAGCCGTCCGATTCATTTCAAAAAAAATTCCACCCCCCTTCCAAGAAAAATCAATAGCCATCAGATGTACAAACAAAATAAGGTATAGATATAAATACAATACAACCATATATGAATATGGACAATAGGATCTGGATACGTCAGTCTGGGATTATTCCATACTAATTGTTTGCAATCCCACCTTCCCAAAATTATAAGAGGGGGATAGGGTGTGTGGGGGTGTGGATACAATTCTAATTTTAATTTTAAAAAAGTTTTGCACCCTTCCAAAATTATAAGAAGAGGTGGAGTTTAGATTAAAATTTTCATTAAATTTTTTTTTGTCATGGTGCGTAGTTTTACACTATATACCATAAAGTAGCTATAACAGCCAGCTAAAGCCTACATTTTCCAATAATTTGCAATTGATTGTAACTAGTAGTTAAATTTTCAACATGGATCCAAATTATTTATCATTAAGAAGATCTAGTACAAACCTTTTTGAATGGTATATCACATGCATTGTTGAATTAAAATTTCACTCAATAGAACTTTGTCAACCTAAAATTTTTTTCATTGAACAAAATATTTTTTTGCAACTATGGATGAGCCCTTGGGCAAGCCCAAGCAACGGCAAATTTTTTTAAATTTCTAATTATTTTGTAACTCTTAATCACATTTTCTTTATGCCAAGCTTTTTTAACAATTTCAATAAGTTTTTGTAAAGTAATATTTTTTTTTGGTTTTGGAGCAAACTTGGATAGTCTTCAGATACTACCACTTAGATGGTAGAAAACAAAAATGCACTTATATTTTTTATATGTACAGATTCTTGTGTATAGATTCTCATTGGCTTTTATGTAGATGGAATATTTTTGCTTTCATTCATCCAAAGAAGTTTCTAGAAATTCAAATAACCAATCTTTAAGGGGTTGAGGGTAAAATTAAAATTTTAATAAATAATATTATTTTTATTCAATTCATTTGCATTAGAAGAAATTTGAGGGCACTAGAAGCCCGTTTTGGGCTTGTTCCCCCACAGTTGTTCCCCGCAACGAAGGGAATGGATCCACTGTCAAAAAAAAATAATTTAAAACTTAAATTAATAATCTTCAAATACAAAAAAGAATTGAAATTTTTTTTGGAACAGTGACATGGCAGGGGCTCGGCCACATTAGCACTTCAGTTCTCGTAGTTCCTAGCATTGCACCAATCTTATTCCCACCTTGATAATTCGCAGGCATTTTGAGCCCTCAAATTTCTTCTATTGTATATGAAGTTTTAAAAGCAAATGTAAGGTTTTATGGAAACCAAATTGTATTAAGGTAGGTGCCGTTTGTGGACTATGATGTAAGATTTTTTGCATGACACATATATGTGCAATTTCAATTGAACTTAAAGTGGACTATAATACCACAAGCAACCTATGTAAATAAAGTACTACCATTTATAAAAAAAACTCATATCAAAGTCAATTTCTATATACTAACACAAAATTCAAACTTGTGGACTTCAATCACTAGGAGAAAAGCATGTCGACTCCACCAAAAAAAATCATCTGAAATTTGTTGAAAACCTTATTTCTAGCACGTGGAATGGGCTAGAACGCGTTGGAAACAAGGTTTTCAACAAATTTCAGATGACATTTTTTATTGGAGCCGACATGCTTTTCTTCTAGTGAGAGCACATCATTACATTGTTACTAAAAATGATATATAATAGTATTGAAACACATTAAATGTTACACTATTTATTTTTCACATTTGGCACCTTATCAAGATAATTATTTATGAAAAAACCAACATTTTTGCCCATTTTTTGTGAATAAAGAACTTTGAAAAATGTTCAATAATTATGTTATAAAACTAACAAGTTGGTTTAACCCCTAAAGGACCAAACTTTAGAAACATAAAAATTTGGGGCAAGTGCATGTGACTAGAGATTTTAATATTTTTGGCTCAGATTTTGAGAGAAGGTAGGGACAAGGAATATCTTTCATGTGCATTAAATTTCAGGACATTTGAAATATGAGTCAAAAGTTATAGCCTAATATGTAGTTTGTTTCTCAGTTCAGGCACTTTGGGCAGATTTGAAAAAATCATTTTTTTCAAAAATTCAAATTTGAAATTAGTTTTTAGATTTATATATACATTCAAAGCTTTGGATCATTCCATTTTGATCAATGAGTCAAAAGTTATTAGGTATTTTAGTTTACGAGTAGTTATAGATCCTCTACCTCCAAATAAACTTTGAAGTCCTTTATTGAACTCAATTTTCAAATAAAGTTGGAAAAAAATAAAAACATTAGGTGAAGATTGTTTATTATAACATTGCAACCATTGGAATTGGCATTTTTCAATTTCATACATAAATTGTTTATAATTTAGTATTTTGAACCATTCTCTACATCTTTCTACTTATTATTTTTTTTCTATACGTTGTACAATTTCAAATGATCTAAAAATTTTCAAGCATGTATCCATCATGACTTGAAGAATGAATCCAAAGAGTTGCAATCATTTTGAACATTTTTTCATACCAATGTCACCTTGTGAAGTTCAACTACCCAATTTTTTGCAGGGACAAAAAAATGTTTTTTGTCACTTCAAATGCTAATATCTTACAATCTATATGGTGGAAATTTATGAAATTCTTACCGCATCTTTCAAAACTAGTATTCTACAAGATCCTATGGTTACATGTGTTCCCCAATTTTTTTTTCTAAATTTTGAAACTTGTATAAGAAATGACAAGTTTGGAGTATTTTTGGCAAAAACATAGTCAAGGAACTTTAGGGGTTAAGTCAAGTGATACTAAAGTTAATGCAATTCTTTTCCAAATACTTTCACATAATATTACAAGCATCATATAAGCTTCATAGACAATCATAACATTATCCAAAAATGATGACGAGGAATACCTTGAATTATATGTCAAAAAAAATATCATACAATTTACAAACATGAAAAATAATTTGATATAAAAAATAATAAGGATAGCAATCCTTTTCATTCATGTCAGATAAAAAGGAAGCACCAATAATCAATCAAATAAGCAATTTGGGAGCACATTTTGTGTAATATGAATTGGTAGATATTTTTGCCATGTAAGAAGATAGGAAACACAAGGATTGTTAAATTTTCAGATTTTTATTCAAAAAATTGTAATTACAGTGCATTTCTAGAAGCAAAAGAACTTTTGACCCATAAGCAATGTTTAGAATCTTCTAATTTTGATCATTCCAGACACTACTTTCTTGCTCATTACTACATATAATGTGTCACAACCTTATTAGTTGCAAACTTGAGAAGGACACAAAAGACAAATTTCAAGCTTCAAAATTGGCAAATCTAGCCTAAGGTTGGAATTTCCACCCCTTCCACATTGAGTATTGGGCATGGTTGGTAATTGGTGCCTCCACCTTACTCCTTCATTGTTGAGACTTGTCTCACTTGCTTGATACCAATTTCTCCTTCCCTTTGCACTTGCTTGTTGGAAATTCAACTTAGACTAATTGCTCCTAAATATTTTACTTTTTTTTAATTTATTTCTTTATTAGAAAGAATCTTTGGTCTACGTGGATAAGTTATGAGAAGATTCTAATATGACAAATAAACCAAACATACCAAAAAAATCCCTTTCTTAATCCCTAAAGGTTTTTGACTATATTTTCACCAAAATTGTTCTACAACTGCCATTTTTAGTACAAATACCAAATTTAAAAAATAGAAATTTGGACACATGTAGCCATAGGAAATTGTAGTAAGTTAGTGTGAGAAGACGTGAAAATAATCTCAAAAATTTCCGCCATGTAGATTGCAAGATATTAGTATTTGATTTGACAAAAGCTTTTTTTGGCCTTGCAAAAAAACTGGTTAGTTGAACTTCACAAGATCACATTTGTATGAAAAAAAATATCCAAAATGGTGGCACTTCTTTGGATTTATTCTTCAAGGCAAGTTCGCTACATGCTTGAAAATTTTCACATCATTTGGAACTGTATAACATATAGGAAAAAAGTAGTGAGTACAAAGAAGTAGAGAATGATTCAAAATACCAAATTGATAAGAATTTAGTTATGGAACTGAAAAATGTCAATCCCAATAGTTGTAATGTAGGTACAAGTTAAGTAAAGGACTTCAAAGTTTCTTTTAGAGTACAAAATCCACAATTGCCTGCAAAGTAAAACTCTTCATAATTTTCATCTTAATAATCAAAATGGAATGATTCAAAGCTTCCTTCATATTATAAATCTAAAAAACCAATTTCAAATTTGTATTTCTTAAAAAAGAGATTTTTTTTAGTTGCCCAAGCTACCCACTAATCAATGAAAATTTCATATTATACAATGACTTTTTCACCATGTATTAAAAAAATTATGGAAATTGTTGGTGCTTAAAGCCACTCCTTGGACACATGTTGTGTGAAAGTTTCAAAGAAAATAAAAATTCCATTCATATTGAGCTGCCCAAATTTTCTACGTTGCCAAAAAATATAATTTGGTCCTTTAGGGGTTAAAATGTAATACATCCTTCAGCAGCAGTTTACACAGAATTATAATTACAAATATTCTTCATTAGAATAATCTCATTGTAAACATCTGTAAACATCCAGTACAACTTGTCATTCATTGATTTTCCTTACAAGTGTGCTTTGAAGCTCGTTGAATACGGATCATCTCCATTTCTAGCCTTAACTTAGTCTGAATTTATATTTCCCAGACTTCTTGTCCTTCCAGGGCAATTGATATTCTCCCATGCTTGCAGAACAGCACTAAAATTGCACATGATTGAGCAGATTATGTTTTGATTAGTTCACCTACATAAGCCTTGTTATCAAGCAACTGGAGTTCCTCAAATCTTCTGGTACTTGCTCGAGGATACTGTCCTAGTGCATAGTGGTCCTTCTACATCTCACTCCAGAACTCTTCTTCGTTGATTTTTCTTCATCAGCTAATGTAGGCAAACAAGGCAAGCACAGCAGGAAGTTTCAATCAATTTATTCCTCGTATAACTTAACTTACAACTTAGCAGCTTGGCAGGTTGTGAACTTCAGTTGAACTTTTGAACTTACACTCCTGCTGCAAGCCTGCATGAGTCTGTCCTCCTCACAGGCCCAACTGTTGTGGCTGGTGAGCTCTGTATTTTTTTTCTTTTGCCATGAAATTTTGTTTCCTTTGTTTCAAACTGACCAAAAAAGAAGCCCAACTGCCACTAGCCAGGGTGAAATTTCCTTTCCTTTCCTCTCCTTTCCTTTCCTCCAGTGCATACATTAGTACATTACTG
Organism: Pseudoscleropodium purum; assembly: GCA_963969395.1. Lineage (NCBI taxonomy): Eukaryota > Viridiplantae > Streptophyta > Bryopsida > Hypnales > Brachytheciaceae > Pseudoscleropodium > Pseudoscleropodium purum. The sequence continues at coordinate 26,404,968 of OZ017795.1, forward strand.
GACTGCCCATTTGAGGAGTCAGTCAGTCCTTCCTTCCTTCCTTCCTTCCCAAGGCTTTCAAGTTTGCGCCTGGCGCCAATGCAGGGGTTGGGTCAAAGAGCATATTGCAGACTTCCATTGACTGCCTGGATAGAGCCTGGATCGGAAGAGTAAGAGTTCCCTGACCCTGGTGGCAGTTCTCCAGCCAAATTATATGTAACTGTAACCTCTTACATGAGTGACTGTTTCAATATCCCAGACAAATTCTTTACTGCAGTCAGTGCAGATCGATCGATGAGTGATTGTTGCCAATCCCAAGCGGCTTTTCTAAACCCATGCAGGATGTTAGGTTATTGCAGTGCGTCATTCACTGGGACGGACCTGGTCTACACTCCACTCCACTCCACTCCACTTAGGCTACAGGCTTCACCAGGGCATGTACAGTACAACCTGATTATTATTACAACCGTATAATGGCCATGACGGGGTGGGGCAGGTGGGCTTGTGCGAAAATGTGGAGTTTTGGAAAATGACATGATGGAGCCTCGGGAGTATCAATCTACAAAAGCATCCCAGATTCTGTACAAACCAAGTCTTTGGAAGTTCATGTGACGGAAGGAGATGGAAGTAAAAGCAAATGCAGGAACTTGGGTGAAAAGAATGTCAACCAGGACAGATGAAGTTACATGGTCTATTATGTCCAGGACTGGAAGGACGTGGAGTACATAACCAAAAAATCTCTTCTCAGGTCCTGGAACTGAACAACAGCCCTTGCGTGGAGATTTACTTCATTGATTTGCATACATAGTGCTTGCCAACTGCTTTGGGTCATAAAAAAAAAGTGGTTCACTGTTTCCAAGATGCCCTCTCTCCCCCCTCCAACTAAATTTGAGGAGTTAGGACTTTGGACTTAGAAGAGCTTTTTAACCCCTAAAGTTTTTTGACTATGTTTTCACCAAAAACACTTTAAAACTACCATTTCTAGTGCAAGTATCCAATTTTTGAAAAAAACATTTTAAAACACAAGTAATCGTAAGATCTTGTAGTAAATTGTTTTGAGAAGATGTGGCAAAATTTGCAAAAATTTTCACTGTGTCAATTGTAAGATATTAGTGTTTGAATTCACAATTTTTTTTTTCCCTGCAAAAATCCGGGCAGCTGCACTTCACAAGGTCACATTTGCATGAAAAAATGTCCCAAATGGTGGTTACTCCTTGAATTCATTCTTTAAAGCAAGTTGGTTACATACTTGAAAATTTTTAGATCATTTGGAATTGTGCAACATGTAGGAAAAAAGTAGTAAGTAGAATGAAGTAGAAAATGATTCAAAGTACTAAGTTGTTAATAATTTCTTTATGGAATTGAAAAATGCCAATCCCAATGGTTGCAATGTTGTAATAAACAATCTGTAGCCAATATTTTTATTTTTTTTTCAAAAATATTAAAAATTGAGTAAAATAAAGGACCTCAAAGTTTATTTTGGAGTAGAGATTCCATAACTATCTATAAACTACCCCAAACTAAAATTCCTCATAGTTTTTGATTCATCCATCCAAATGGAATGATTCAAAGCTTTCCATATAGATAAAAATTTAAAGAATCAATTTCAAATTTTTATTTTTTGAAAAAAGTTATTTTTGAAGAATTTTTTTTGCTGCCCGGGCTGCCCGCCGAGGGCTGAAAATCACATTTCATACAATAACTTTTTAGCCATGTAGTCAAAAGTTATAAAAATTGTTGAACCTTAAAGCTACTCCTCGGGCACATGTCATGTTAAAATTTCAAAGAAAAAAAGAAAAACTCCATCTATAGTGAGTTGCCCAAAATTGCTATGTTGCCAAAAAATGGGGTTCAGGGCTTTAGGGGTTAAAAAATAACAATTCCTTCTATCTTATCATGCTATGTTCAAAGTGCACTTTCTTTAAAGTAAATTATTATGAAAATTATTATTACACTTTGATGTAATTGATAGATTGAGAGTCCAATAAAGTTGAAATAATGGTCAATTCTTGTTTGCTTTTTAAATTTTAGTCCTTAAACCAAAAATTCCAAAAGCACTAAGGTGGAAGCACCAATAATCGATCAAATAAGCAATTTGGGAGCAGATTTTGTATAGTATGAGTTGGTGGATATTTTTCCCATGTAGGAAGATAGAAAATATGAGGAATGCTAAGTTTTCAGATTTTTATTCAGAAAACTGAAATTACAGTGCATTTTGGGAGGCAAAAGAACTCTTAATCCATAAGCAATGTCTAGAGTCTTCTAATTTCAATAATTCCAAACAATACTTTCTTGCTCATTACTACAAATTATGTGTCATAACCTTTTTAGATGCCAACTTGAAAAGGACCAAAAAAACAAATTTCAAGCTTCACATCCAAGAGATCTAGTCTAAGGTTGGAAATAGCACATACTCCTGGTTGGATACTAGGTGTGGTTGGTAATTGGTGCCTCCACCTTAGATGTTCATTTAAGGGATAATTGGAAATTGGGTAGGTGATGATAAAGAAAAAGAAAAAATGGATGTTTTGGGAATTTGATATAAAATACAGGAAAATTTACCCTAATTTTGTGTGAATGTAAAAAAAATTCTAATAAAATGTCCAAGTCAAAAACTATACTAATTAGAAACGAAAATTTAAACAATTTGGGCTATTTTGTCATCTCTTGCTCAATTCCTCATTTACTTTTGAAGTTTGGAGAATAGGTAATTAATGTAATATAATATAATACACATTTCTACACTATTCAAATGTTTGTCTTTTAATTTTCAAAGTTTACATTTCAAACAAATTTTTTGCCAATGTAGTTGATCTCCTCATATAACATGGTGATTTAGTGTAAGTTAGACCCCTTTATTTGCTTCTAAAGTTTTGAATGAGTATAAGTAATAAGATGTAGTACTTGATGTTGTAGAGGTTTAATTTTGTCTAGAACAAATTTTTTATTGTAAGAAGGTTTGAAGTCTATTGATCCCATTTTGGAGGATTGAAAAGATTTTTATCTTCAACTTCAAACCATACAATCTTTCAATCCACACAATTAAATGGATTAAATTTTTTTCCACGTATTTTCAAAGTAGTCTATTATACTCTTGGACAACTCAAATTTTAAAATATGTTTTTTCTTTCAATTTTAGCTAATGCATAAAAGATAGTAGTTGTTGACAATTTTTTTGAAAAATATCCCTAATCTTTTAGGGGTTAAAAATCATAAACATCAAAGTATATGTTTTCTTTATGGTTGTCATAGTGGACGGACATCCGGTTCGCCCGTTTGTTAAAGGTCCCGCCCATCCGATACAATCAACACATAGTTGACTTTCTGATAACGGAAAAATAGGCCATGTGGATGCCATGTGGATTAAGGAACATGCTGGGCGCGGACGAGATCGTTAGGGCGCGAATGAGGTGACGTGTCATTCCGCAAAATTGCACAAGTTACAAAATTAAAGTCGTCCGTCCCGTCCGATGACCCTAACTCACCCGTTATGACAACCATGGTTTTCTTTGAGTGTTGCATCAACCCGTTTCTATGAATAATTTTTGGATTTTTCTTAGTGAATTTTTTAGGGTTAAATAATATTTTATAATCTACTAATTTTACATATTTATTTATTCGATATCCCAAAACTCATATAATACTCTCAATACCATTGAGTTGGACACACTAGTGAAAACATGACTCCCATAGACTACAAAAATGACTCACAAGAAGACCTACATGATGAATTTGATTACTAATGGGTCTTCTTGTAGTCAACTACAGTTATAGGGTCTCAATACTTGTGCATTTGAAAAAAAAAAAATTTAATTTTAAAATTTGATCATACAGGAGCAACTGTTGCTCGACATCATTCTCTCCCTACCGAGTGAACCTTACAGTTGCATTCCTTGGTCTGCTCACCCTGAATGAAAAAGTTTAGGAGCTCTAATTGTTTGACAGCGTGCTTTCAGGGTCTTCTCACCCTGAATGAAGAAGTGATTTGCTCTGATGGTTGCCTGAATTTTGTTCCATGAGATCGTGGAATTGGGCATCCGATTGGTTCTAAAGTGGCATCCTCGTAAATACCATCGGCATTTGGTTCAAGCTCTCGAAGGGTAGAAGGAGACAGAGAGACCGCCCCTACTAAGTTAAGTTAGGCAGAGAGAGAGAGAGATGAATGCCAGCAGATGGAAGGAGGCAGAGCTAAGTTTACACTCTGGGCAGATAAGGACACCGTTACCAGCAGGCGTGGGAAGCACTGGTCTGCCATGTGCACCTCGCCCTCTCTGCTTTGACTGCCTTTGACTCCCCTTCCTCCCCCGTAACTTACTACTTGTCTCGGTCACCTCTCCTCCCAAGGCGGAAGCTCTGCAACTGACTGCCACTGCAGGCAAGCTGAGTATCAATTACCAGCCTTTCAAACTTTAACTTACTTGGGCATCAGCCATGCACTAGTCCTCCGACACATGACAGGCTTGGGCGGCAGTGCGAATCTTCTACTACTCCCCTCGGCCAACATGCGTTCCGAAACCTTGCTTGCTGCCCGAGAGAGAGTTTCCTGACTTGTTTGTTGTGAAACCTCGTTGCCCGGGAGAGACGAGTAACAAGAAGATTGGAGCTAACTGAACTGAGCTCCATGCCGTCCGTTTTGTAGTGGTGCAGACGGTCCGTTCCAGCGTTCACGTGATCTACGTTACAGAATGAGCAGAGGGGTGAATATATACCTGTAGTTTTCAGAATCTTCTGAACCGATGTATAGGGCTGTGGATACGATTTTCGCCTCATCAAGCAGCGAAGTCGGTTCAAGAATCCATCGAGAGTTCAGTTGCGGCAGAAACTGACAGGTCTGCTTGTCGAGTTTACCTGAAACCTGCTTAATACAAGCGACGGTGTGGTAAAGCTGGAGATGGTAACTTCAACCTCCTCGAATTGGCAGGTTCCAGCCCCGTAAGTCATGAAAAAGGAAGTGTGTTCATAAATGGGGACAGAGTGGATTGAAAAATTCATGTCCCCAACTGATGACCTGCCTGCTTGCATGACCTGGTCTCTGGAGCGACCTATCTGGAAGCGAATATTATCCTTTGGTTCTTCTGAAGGAGCCAGCCAATCCCATAAATAGCTCAGCCCCTACCCCTCTGTCAGCGTTCTAATTTCGAGAAAGCGTTCTAATCCTGATGAGATCCGGATACGTCGTCAACGACAGAATAGGATTCACCCTCGTAGAAACCGAGTATTTTCATTTTTCTACCCAGAGGACGGGGCAGGTTGGTTCAGTGGGAAACTCATTCGGACGGCCAGGCCAGGCCAAGGGGTTCCTGTCTGTCCCTCTCCTCTTTCATGGTCGTTACAGGTCACTAGTACAGACCTGTTCATCGAAAACCAACTTGACCAAACCATGTTCAAACCCAGATGATTCTTTCCAGTGAAAGTTCAGTACAGTTTGGGTAACTTAATATCATGTTCATGTGGTCGTTGCAACATTGACGGGAACGGTGTCAGTTTTTCCTCTTTCCTTTTACGACCTTTTAGCTTGCTATGTACAGTGAGGGGTGAGCTGGCAGGACCATTATAATTGGCACTAGCGCAGATTCGTATCCCTTACGAGGTACCTATATTTTAACCCCGGGGATAAAAATTGCATTCGATCGGCGTTTTGTCCAGAGTGAAAAGGGGGACACTCGGCAGTCTTGAATGTGCACCCCATCGTGTAGGTGCAAGCGCAGTCGTCGTAGCAGTACAGCTTCAAGAGACGTTTTGTTGATTTTTGAATCCGGTTTGAAGTTACTTTGACCGGATTGCTGACTGTCTGTTGTGACGGGTGGTAAGTACATTGCCCAGAGGACTGAGAGGGGAGGGGGCTGCCGTCATTACTGGAATAGTCGGCAAAAACCGAGCAGTCAAAAAGAATGTGAGCAACTGAGCATCAGAGGGTTACAGATTCCTGAAGGACCTATGATTTTTGAGACCGGGGTGATCAAGATCGGCTTGATTGTTGCAATGAACTCCCTGCCACCACGCGTGTTCCTGAGATGATTGATGGCAGCTCTCTTCAAGTCTTGGTGATAGCCAAAGATGAGAATAGGAAGTAACGCCCCCAAAGGACCCGGGCAGAGCCCCAAAAGCCACGAATTCAGACCTTGCCAAGTATCTCATCACAGGGTTAACTAGTTAAGTGATATCCATATCTACGTCTTACAAGCTTCCTCTTTTACAAAAAGTGCTGACTACTTTTCACATGACTTTGCAAGATAGGGAATTGCAGAACCGTGCAAAACTACTGAATCTTGAGAAACACATAAAGGTAGGCATCACGCTTGCGGGGTTGCGGCACCATCCTCGATGGCTAGGTCGAATTAAGATAGCGCCTGGAGGCAGGCTAGTATCTTACCGGCCAGCTTCTAGCTCCAGAAAGTAAAGATAAGACATAGTCATAGGTGCAGGAAAAGCAGTCGAAGTTACTTCTGGTACGACGGCTCTTCGGGTGCCACCAAGGAGGTCGGAATCGACTCCTCTCCCTATCAAAAAATTCGAAAAGACAACAAACTGTGGCTGGAGGGTGCCTCGCTGATTTGACATGACCCTTTCCGCTTCACAACTAATCCCTTCCCTCACACGCCTTCGGCTTGCTCGTTCCCACTGGATAAACTTAGTGAGTGAAAAGTTTGGGGTTTGTTCGGGTCAAATGAAGACTAGTAAGCTCTAGCTCATGGGGATGGATTCATGGATCAGCCAAGCCCCGATCCTGTGGGTGCCTGGGCAACGGCTGGAGGAGAGCACTGCAAGCAGGTTTGCAGGTAGAGGTGGTAAAGTCCACGATCCATTAACCTTACAATACATTAGATTCTCCATTCGCCATGCAGGTGAACTCTGATTTGTGGTAAGTGTGTAAATACTTAGTCTGTAGACATTCCGCCTTTTGCAATCGATTTTTAGGACTAATTGTGCAAAACTTTAGATGAACCAAGTTCTAGATTGTTGTAGGGAAAAGATTCAGAGTTCGCGTGTATGGTCACGAATGGAATCGAACCTCTCCCTTGCTGTACGGTGAATGGAGACTTTACATTAGTTTTAAATGATTTATGAATGTTGGGAGCGATCACGCGGAACGAGGAAAGGTCGGCATACACGTCCAAGTGCTCCCAATGTGTAACAGATTGAAAAGTACCCTTGGTACATGCTGACAGTACAGGCTTCAACAGACCTGCCACTTCATATGAAAGGGATGCGAAAGTCGGTTTAGACAAAGACTTCACTGGTGGATAATAATGGTTAACCCTTTCATGGACTCCGTGCAGGCTTCATGTTCTGCTTGGCCTACGGCACCCAAGTCAGATTGGTTGATGCAGTATTAATCAGCAACTTGGGGATGTACCTTTCCCCTCTCCGACTTTGCTGAGACGTTGAAGGTCTCCAGCCCAACCTACCCAAAAAGGGGTTGAAGCTCAGTCCAGAGGGAAATGGACATTTTTAACTTTAAAATTAAAAATCTGCTTTAGCACTCACAAGGAACTTACTTGAAAGCCGAGTTCTGTCCTTGGGACCGAGCCTTCATCTGCTGCTCTTACACAAACGTTACTTTAACCGCATCTTATTATTATTATAGATATTATTTTCATATATATTCCTGTTGATGAATAGTATTGTGTGCCTCGATCAATTACCTCGTCCGGTCCATACCGTAAGATTAAATGTCGACTGGCAGATTATTGATGGCCATAGTGGACCCATCAGGCCGGCACACTGCCCATAACAACTGCTGCCTTGATCAAAAGCCACTGTAAGTTGAATAATCCAGCTTCTTCCCTGACCCGACAAGTCGAGCTGAGGTCACAGTCTCTGTGCAGATGTAATGTCACTAGAAAACCAGCTGAGAATTCAGTTCTCAGAGTTCATGAATAGTGAGTATCGTTTAAAATTATGCATTCGGAACGGCTGAAACTCCGTCCCTTCACAGGTTTGTGGTCACGTCGACAGTAACATGGATCAATAATTAGGGGTTACATAATCTGCCCTCATCAATAGCCCTGGAAGGCATACAGAGGAGGCTGGACTGCACTGGAAGTGAAGTGCCATCGCCGTTTGACCAGGGCATCTGCCTGTCTGCTCGAAGTTATGGGAGTCAAATGCTTGCTTGCAACGAGGAGCCAACAACCAACTGTATGCGACGTGATAGACTCAGAAGCTCTGCACTCGCAAGCCCCCGCCATCCGCCTTTAATTCCACCGTGACCATTATAATTCTCCCTATTCATGGAAGCAGCTGACACCGCCAGAAGTCAAGAAGCGGTGTCCGACCGTGCAGTGCTACCTTCATTGAAGTCAATGGAAGAATCTAAGAGTTGACTGTGGGATCATTTCCAATTCTTTAAAGGCGCCTGGATACGCCGGCACACTGAAGGGAACGTCTCAGGACAACGCTGGTACGACAACGGGAAGCCAGGCAGCGCCCTTCAGCTTGGTTCAGGACCACCGCCTCACTCTTTACATGCCCCAGGTAGTCATGCTTTGGGGTCGAATGATTAAGATTAATGAACCAACACTCGTAGAGCATCACAATAGGGTGAAATTATGATTAATCTTACATCATGAGGTTGCTTAATAATATCACAAGAGGACTGGATCAAACTATGTTTCGATTTTCAGAATTTGATGCCGCGGTGAACCACTGAAAGCAAGCACAGGATGTGGATCAATCAAGTAAGCAAATGTAGGGTTTAGGGCGACATGGAGTTCACGTCTGGAAATTCAATCACTAGTGTTCTGATTACCATATAACGGGGATGGTATAATATAATCACATCGATCTGCATGGAAGTTCAAGCTTTAAGCATATCAGAGCAACTATCTCAAATGAGAAACAGAGACTCCGACAACGAGAAAGTTTGTATCAAGCAATGCAAGGTGGATACAAATGAGCACTGATGGAGCAAATCATTGGACACATACCCGGCTCCCATCTGAAGCCCAGTTGAACCATGATTTCCAACTTCAGCCAGCTCCAAATACGAGAAGGTTCCGGAATGACAAGGTAGGAGAGAGGATCAAGGCCAGAAAGGACACGATGAGAGAACATAGTACAGCGAAAAGCCCAGCCTCGTCGATAGCTTTGAGATTAAATGCCATTGAGAAACCGAGCAAAAAAATGTATTTCAACAAAGGAGATTAAGAAAGGTCTCCCAAAATGTCCCCCGGGGCCACTAGCATTCAATTTTTAAATGTCTTACCTAAGTCCAGATTCGACAGGACCTTCAATCTGACTTAAACTTCTTCTTCGTCTTCTTCTACAATTATACTCACTGTCTGACTGACTAATAAAAATGTAGCTGCTACAAACCTCAAAACGGGAACTAGCACGAGTAGAAGAAAAAAGATCCCCACTGCGCCAAGTGAATAGTTGGAGTGTAATCCTGGAAGCAAAAAATTGCTTCGGTTGACTAAAAGGAAACGACGACGGACATGCTTGACGTAGTACCTCATGTTTGTTCACAAACCCATCATGATGTTGATAAAAGGAAAGAAAAGAAAGAAAAATAATCTAGCTAGCTGACATGGAACACCAGAGTGGCACTCACTCAGACTTATTAATTTCTGTACTCCCAAACCCTAAGGGACATCATCTCACAGCAGCGCGCTCAGGAAACGAGTGTTGGCACCCTCACGCTACTGGTACATGTATGTTACAGAACGATCGCAACCTCCCTCCTCAATTCTACTATCTACTCTGCGCATCTGGCCTGTTACACTTCAGGCAAGGGTCAAGGAAGCCTCATCCGCCCACTTATTCAGATTTGTCCAAGCAGAGCAGCAAATCAGCCCCCAGTCCTCCTCCCGCAAGCAAGCGCAGATCTATCGAGATCCATCTCGTTCACCCCCCACCCCCACCCCACCCAGCAAGCCCCAAAGATCCGAACTAATTAAGATGATACAGAAGAAACACTCGATCATATTTGCTCGCCATTCGCGCAACAGTAGCTCGCTGAGATTGATCAGTACAGCGATGAAGAAGAATCATATAATAACTCAAGTTGATCTGTGAGGCGCAAGTGCTCATGGATCGAAATGGGGCATAATAACCGTGCTTGGGGTGGGTATATCGGAGCATGCACAACGTCAATGAAGCAAATCATCTAGAGCGCCATTTGTACCTCCATTATAGCGATGACTCCGGAACTGGCTTGGCGCCCCTTTCGGCGCTGCTGCCATTCTCCGGACTCGAGAAGAAATGCGGCGCAGTCGCGGCGCCAGCGGGGGTTCCATTACCAGAGGAGGCGGCATTTTGCACGACTTCCGCAGCCGCGGGTAGCATCTTCAGGATGTCAGTCGCGTCGCCCGCGCCGGCTTTGGCCACGGCGTCGAAGCGGTGTGCCAAAGGGAGCGCCTGGTGATCCACGGCGGGCGAGGAGTCCGCGACTTTCACCACCTGCTGCTGTTGCTGCTGCTTATTGCTGGGCGTCCCCAGCACGCCCGAGCGATACAATGTGTCTAATTGGTGGAAGTAGGGACAGGTCTTGGCATTCTCCGGCCGCTTCTTGTTGCTCTCCTTGGTCTTCCGGAAGTACTTGTTGATGTTCTCCCATTTCTCCTTACAGCGCTTCTGGTTCCTATTGTACCCCAAGCACGCCATTCCCTGGCTGATCTCCTCCCAGAGCGGACCCTTGGGCCCGGCCTCCTGGAACCGCGGCTCCATGTCGCTCCGCAGCTTGATCAATGTCAGAACCTCCGGTTTCGGCCACCGCTTACTGTTGGGATCGATCGAGGAGTCCTTCTCATGCTCGTCCACATTGGCGAGGACAAGCGCTTGCGAGGACGGAGTGGCCGACGCGGGCGGAGCAGGTATGGTTGCAGCGGCCGGCGGAGGGGTGGACTGCGCCTGCTGTTTCTGAGCTGCAGCGGCGACTACGGAATCGATCGACGGGGGCACCACGAGCGGCAGTCGGGTGGGGATCTGCGGCAGCTGCAGCGTCTGCCCCGTGACTTTCTGCAAGAACGCTACGAGCGCTGCGTCGCGAGTGGCCGCTAACGTATGCTCCTGCGTTCGGAGTTCATGCTCTCGAGCCACCCGCGCGATTTCCTGTCTCCGCCACGCTTCCTCTCTCACTTGCCTCTCTTGCTCTCGTCTCTCCATAAATTCTAAGAACTTCTTTTGCATGCTCTCCTGTTTATCCAGTAGATTCTTCATCAGGCTCTCAAAGAAGTCCAGCTGTGAGGACGTCCCCGACTTGCCGCCTTCCATCCGCTTCCGCTTCTTTGACGACGTCTTCTCCTGGTTGTCAGCTTCGCCGCTTCCGGGTGCGTCGTAATCATCCTCCGAGGACTCCGAGAGGGTCACTCCTGTCGAGACTTCCGATGGTCTTTGAGCCGAGACATTGTAATCCTCCACGGTCGGGGTCGGCTTGCCGACCATCGGCGTTCCTGTCAGCAGACTAGCAGCTGCCGCGACTGCAGCATTACTCTCCAATTGCGCAGCACTCGGCTGGCCACCGTATAATGCTTCCAACTGGCTAAAAAAACGATAGTTTTTCCCGTCTTGCCGCCCCGCCCTACCATCCTTGGTCTTCTTATAATACTTGTGCACATTCTCAAACTTCTCCTTGCATTTCTTTGCATTCCGCTGGAACCCCATTTCGGCCAGCTTTCTGCAATGGCACAGCTCAATCTATCAGCATCTGTCGACAGGAGCGTTGGACCAATTACCAAGAACCCGCAACTTGCGTCAAACGCAAATTTTATGAATCCACGGGGGCTGGGCGGCGACGCTAATTCCCGTCAGCTCCACGACACAACAAGAAACGACCTTATCTGCTTTTTTGCAACAATTGCACCCAAAGACCGAAACTTGCACAGAAAGAACGAGCGACAGACGCAGTGGACTTGGCATTAATTGAGTTGCAAGAGCAATCATGTTGCTCACCGCGAAACCTCTTCCCACAGCGGGCCCTTGAGTCCCGAATCCCGAAAGTTGGCATCCATTTCGGAGCGGATCTTGATGAGCGCGAGCGTCTCTTGCCTGGGCCAGCGATTGCCGCCCGTGCTGCGGCCCTCCTCTTCCATACCATCGTCATCCTGCTGCGCCACGCTCACGATTTGCTGGTTGTAATTTGTCGGCGATGGTCGACTCACGCCCGGCGATGGCACTTCCGGCGAGTCGGGACCTCCCAAACCTAACTGCTGCACCATCGCCTGCTGTTGCGCCTGTTGGGCAGCCTGCTGCGCAGCTTGATGGGCCGCAGCCTGTTGCGCGGCTTGCTGCTGCGCCTGCTGCGCCTGCTGGACCTGCTGCGCTTGCTGCTGCGCCTGCTGAACTTGTTGCTGCTGTTGATGAACCTGTTGTTGTTGCTGAACGTCCGGGTGGGGAGAAGCCTGCTGTTGTTGATGAGTCTGTGTTGGTTGCTGCTGCGCCTGGGCGTGCTGTGCGAGCGGGAATTGCGGGTGCGGGGCGTGCGAGGCATGAGGGGACTGCGTTTGGTGGATTTGCTGCAAGCTAGGGTGCGGTTGGTGGCCCGGGTGCGGCCCATAGTGGTGGTGCTGCGCCTGCAAGTGGTGAGAGAGGTGGTGCTGCTGCTGTTGCTGCGGGTGATGCCCCGTCGACTGCAGCGGGTGCCCAGCTGGGGGCGCGATGCTCATATTGTCATGCGAGATGGAGAACAAGTGCGCAGGCGGAGGGCGACCCACCACGAACTGTGGCGAGTCCGAGACTCCATACTGCCCCGTGTTTTGCATCGCTCCCGACGCAGTCCAGTCAGCCCCCAAGAACCCCGCCGCCTCCGCACGCAAGAACGTCGACCTCGTCGTCGTCGTCGCCGTCGTCTGCTGCCCCAGGGACCGCCTCAGTCCACCCTCCACCCCATGGCGGTGGTGATCCAAATCAACCCCGACGCGCTTCGCTCATACGACTGTCCACAGCAGCACCACCATCCAACCCACCCACCACAGGGCTGCGTCCTCCCCGCGCATTCCCTGCAACACTGTTCCCTCCTCCCTTCACAAGATCCCGTAACCGCCAAACGCTGATTCGCAAGCGGCTGACTCTCAAGGTGAAAACCCGTGACGATCACCCCCGAAGCCCCGTCCCCTCATAAAACCCAAACAAAAAAATAAAAAAAGGCCACCAAAAAATCCTTTTTAAAAAGATCCAGAGATAGCTTATTCTCGACACTCCAATTTCTACTTCCCTCCCAATCAACCCCACACTCCCAACTGGTCTCCACTCCCTCACACAAACTCCACGTTCAATCACACCCTCCCCTCCCTCCGTCCTCCTCCTTCCTCCCCCTCCCCCTCTCGGCACTAAATGCGGGCTGAGCTCAGATGCTACAGCGAGGCCAAGATCTCTCGGACTGATTCCACTCCCAGCTAGCTAGCGTCGGTCGTAGCAATCGAGGCAGCAGCAGGAGCAACTGAAGGCTCTCATGCAGTCGAACGAGCGACAGTACTAAGCAGGCAGGCAGGCAGGCAGGCAGGCAGGCAGCTAGCAGCGGATGACGGTGACGATCGTCTGACTTCCGCGGAACCGGGGCGCGTGAATAAAAATCAATAAAAATTCGAGTTCGCCACCTCCCTCCAAACGCAAACGCAGACGCAAGCGCAAACTACTCTACTCTACTCCACTGATGCGACGCAAGAAGATGCGATTCGATTCGATGGGCTGCGAAGGGCTGCGAGAGCCTGTGCTTAAGCTTAATCGCGAGTGAGCACCCTACAAGAGTTCCGTCTGTTCTGTCATGTCACCCTCTTTCTTTCTCGCTTTCATCATCATCATCCCCAGCATCCCACCCCGAAGAAAAAGCCGCAGCGGCAGCTAGGAGCGGAGGTCGCCGGACCTGTTGCCTGGGGCCTGTTGCCTCGTCTCGTCTCTCTGATCCAAAGACTGTGCGCCAGATAAACTTCAGTAATTTTGTAGGCCCAGCAGACTGGGCCAGGCTGCCCGTGAGGCGGACCCACAAGATGCGGGCAGTGCGGGCAGGGGCCGGCCCTGGACATGGTCTTTCAGGCCAGTTCCGAGTTTTGTGGGCGCTGCCAGGGGGGCGATATAAGGATATTGCGATATTACGCTCACCCTTTTTGGCTTCGTAACAGGCCGGTTGGTAACTCAGTTACACTGACACGCGCCTGCAATTACTGTAATTAGGGGGGCGGGGGGGGGGGGAAATCAGCGAATCAGTGCAGGAAGATCTTCAGAAGCGGAAGATATCTTCATTTAGTGGAGATTCTGAGCTCGTGTGGATGTGGAATTACAGTACCTTAGCGTGGTCCCCAGGAATTGCACTGCCTGGGACTGAAGGCTGGCTGAGTGAGTAAGTGACTTAAGGTATGGTTTTCGACCTTTGCAAGTTCGTTCTACGCTTTAGCAAGTTGCGTTAAGTTAGTTGTATGTATGTATGTATGAATGATTCATTCATTAGGTATTTTATGTGCGTATTCTAAGTGTGTGTGTGTGTGTGTGTGTGTGTTTGTGTTTGTGTTTGTGTTGAGTTGATGGCTGGGGCAGGCAGACAGGTTGCAGGGCGTGAGGCAGCAGGCACAGGCAGGCAAGCAGGCAGGCAGGCTGCCCCCTCTGAAGTGGGTGAGTGAGTGAATGGCCTTCCCTGCTACTCTAGGCTTACAGGTGGATGGGATGGATGCATTCACCCCCGGAACGCGGGTAGATGGCATTATTTTTTACTGGGTAGGTGTCCCATGTTCCTTCCTTCCAACGCTTCAGCAGGCCAGTGAGGGGGGTTCCCCCTTGGCCCTGACCCTGGCCCTGGCCCTGCTATGGGGGAAGCTGATTGCTTTTTCTTTTGGCAACACTTCAGGTCCGTCCGCCACATTAGAATGGTGGGGGTGGATTCTGTGGGGATGCTTCATGTATTATTTACTGGGCTTGTGGAACAAACGTGACTCCGGAACATTGTTAACCAGACCTGCACTTCCCCCTTGGGAAACTGGGATAATTCCTCCAGGGATCCCAGGGTGAATTCAGTTGAAGTCTCAAGGCCTTTTCTCCATCATAACCTACTCACAACTACCATTTATATTGCAAAGAGCAAAAAAACTTAAGATTGATCCTTTTTTGCATGTTTGATTGTAGCATCTTGGAGGAGAATAGTGTAAAAATGTGAGAAAGAAATTTCAAAAACCTTACTCGTGTAAATTGCAAGATATTTATATTTAATGTGAAAAAAAAAGTTTTTTTTGTACCTTGCTTGAATAAATTTTTTGAATTTGAATCTTCTTGGATTAAAATTTTTTGCTTTAATCAATCTGAATTTCTGTTTTTTATGTTGATGAATTGAATTGAGGGTTTATGATTTTCTTTTAAGTAACACTTCATTTTTCACTCATTAGAAACTTGTTAAATAATAATACATTCAAGATTGAAGAGAAAGCTAAACTGATAATAGCTTTAAGATGGAATTGAAACACATTAATCTCAATGGTGAGATTGTTTTAGAAAGAGATCTTAACCTTGTGACTCTTTTTTTTTGAAAAATTGAAAAATTGAATTTAGAAATAAGTCCTACAAATTATTTTTTCTAGAAGATGTTTTTAGTGACCAAAAACAAGACTGTCCATAATTTTTATAGCACGGGTCCAAGTAGAATGAATTAAAGCTTCCCACATAGATAACAATACAATCTATGAGAAACAAACCATTATTTTCAATTGTAAGTGTTTGTGGTTTTTTTCCCTTCTTGCCAAACTTAAATGTGGACTTATTGTGCCATAACTTTTGCGCTTGGGGATCATTTAAAATAAGAATTGCATTCCTAGAAAGCTAATTTGTTTTCTATCTTTGCAAAAAAATTCAAAAACTCACAACAAATATTGAGACTGTACAAGCTTGTCCAAAATCCATTTTATCCCTCATGAAACAATGGAACTTTAGGGGTTAATCTCTAAAGTGTCATTAGCTAGCCAGGTTTGTAAAAACATGTAGTCAACACTGCTTGTTTAATTCTCAAATTCCTTTCTTCTAATTGCGTATAAAAAGATTAACTCCTAAAGTTCTTTCTTGTTTAGAGACCCAAAACTATTTCAAGCTACTAGTCTCCCAAGCAAGGCTAAAATCTTTGTTTGTACTTATTTTATAATAAATTCAACCATGGGATCCTTTCATTAATTTATTAGAATACAAACTCCTAAAATTTCAAAATAAGAACCTTATCAATTCCAAGATCATGATGCTTGGATTTCAAACCAAAGTATTTTCAACACTTTCCAAATGACTAGATTAATTTCCATCTTTCAAGCTTTAATTTTTTCCAAAAATTTGTAGATCTTACAACTTAGAACTCTCTGTAATATATTGAAGAAATAAGTTGGGAATACATATAAAAATTTCAACAAAAAACATTTCATATTCATATTTGAAAAGAAAAAGTAGAAAGAAGTAGAGAATGATTAAAAATACAAAATTGTTAAGAATTTAGTTACAAAATGCAAAATGCCAATCCCAATGGTTGTAATGTTGCAATAAACAATTTGCATCCTATAATTTTATTTTTTCCAAAATTTTTGAAAACTGAGTTAAATAAATGATTTCAATGCTTATTTTAGAGTAGAGATTCTACAACTACCCACAAATTAAAACTCCTAATAACCTTCATCTCATTAATCAAAATGGAACGATTCAAAGCTTTATACATGTATATAAATTTTGAAAAATCAAGTTCAATTTCTATTATTTAAAAAAAGATCATTTTTTGAGCTATTTGGGTTTCAAGAGATACTACATTCTATACAATAAAATTTTAATCATAGAGTCAAAAATTATAAAAATTATTGTGCCTTAAAAGCCATACTCCTTTGACTACATTTTATGTGAAAATTTTAAAGAAAAAAATGAAAATTTTGTTCGTAAATGGATGATTAAAAATGCCATGTTGCCAAAAAAATGCTATAGTTTGGTCCTTTAGGAGTTAACCAGCAAGAAATCAAAACAATGATGATTTTTGAGGATATTTTTTTTCATAATTGTGGCACTAGAAAGTTGCAACATTAGAGGGCTCTTGCTTTTGGAGGTGAGCAAAAGGGCCCCTCCAATGCAATTATGCTAGTGTATAAGCTTTGAAATGCGAGCATATGAGCCATTGAGTCTAAATGTAAGTAGATACCTTACAACCGTTGAAGGTGCTTATACCATAAACACCTGTAATATAGGTATTTATAACATAATTATACTATAATCATGGAAGATGTCTAAACTTTTGAACTCTTAGACTCATGATTTTAGATTTATATAATAGCAATCTTCCCCACAACGTTAGTTAATAATGTTATGTCAACCCCCTCATCTTCACCCATCACTTCACACTTAGCTCTTATCCCTTCTTGTGGTGTTTTTACAAGGATACTACATCTTGTGTTAGTTAATCCTATAAAGTTCACATCCTTTCTTGAACTTGTGGATATTTATATATATAAATTCCTTTAAAAACACATTAATATTTACTTCAATTTCACTAAGATGATTACAATTGAAGATTTGAGCATTACTTTGGATGAATTGTAGATTATTTGGATCCATCAAATTATAGACTTTGGGAGGTCAAGGATTATCTCCCCAATAGTTAACTAGCTTGTTTAACAAAAAAATTGTGGAAAGGATAAGAAATGTCTGATGAATGATTTTCAAAGAAAGTGTTGAAGCAAAGAATGTACCTCTTCATTTTAAATTATAATAAAAAATATTTGTTTGAATATTTTGGTGATAGGCCTTGTTTTTCCAAGGTTGATGAGTTCATATGCAAAACATCATTGCAAATTAAAATTATTTATTAGAAATATACTCAATTAAAATATATTCAATGTTATTGATAAAAAATTTGAAAACTATAAATATATGAAATCTCAAGAATAAACGTAAAATTTGAATGATATTAATGTGATTCTATTGAAGTAAATCAAAGACATTTTCTATGACATATTCCTATAGAAGTAGAATATTTAGTAGTTATTGAGCTATTAATTATAGGGTGCTAGCATGTGAGCATAGAATTTATGAACCTAAGAGCCCAGAAGTCTACATTATAGATATCTTTTATAGTTATAGGTGTTTATATTATAGGTTTCTATATTATAGACTCTTTCTATGTTATAATGTACCTACATTAAAAGTACATATATTATAAACAACTTCAAATGGTTGTAGGCACATACCTACAATTAGGTTCAAGGCTTGTAGGCTCACATCTTTGCACTCATGTGTTGAAATTGTTGGCCATTAACCTTGACGTCTAAAGTCCCAATAGGACACTTGAAGATTCAAATAGACTAGTGTGTCCCATGTTGTTGCCACAGTCAAAATAAATGTAAAAGTAATTTTCTAATATTTTTATTGATAAAAACTTTAAAATTTAATAGCTTTCATGCCTTAGATTAGAATGCCACAAAACAAATCATGTGCACCCCTCCTTATTGAGGGCTTTTTGACAATACAAAATACATGAATGGGAGACACACGGTCTACAAGATCTCAACATAATAAACAAACAAAACCATTAGAAGATTTTGGGGGCCTCTAGATGCCTACAAGTTATTACAGCCTGCGAACATAGGAAACACGTTTGGTGCAGTGGTCTAACATGGGCAAGCCCCTACCATGTCATCGACCATTTTTTTTTTTTTTAATTTTATAAATTTTATAAAAAAAAAATTTGCATTTGGAGACTAATTTAGAAAAAAAATTTAATGAAAAAAAAAATTCTGACAACGGGCTATTCCCCTCACTACGGGGAACAATTGTAGGGGAACAAGCCCGAAACAAGCTTTTGGACCCCCCAAAACTCTTCTAATGAAACAAACAACATTAGAAGATTTGGGGGGTCTCGGGAAGGCTGTGAGTTCTGTGACATTTTTTGACTCTACAAACATGCCGAAACCTACTACATGGCATGGCAAAACAACTACCATGTCATTTTCCAAAAATCAAAATTAAAATTGGTTTTTTTAACTTTGTTTTTTATTTTAAGAAATTTATTTATTTATTTATTTCAAAATTATTTTTTCTGATAGCATGGCGTTTTTTTTATTGTGGGGGATTGCGGGGTGGACTAGCTTGAAACGGCCCTTTTGGATCCCTGAAAATCTTCTAATGCAACCTAATTTAATAGAATGATGATAGGGTCTCAATTTTTGGTATATTATTTTGAAGATAGAAAAACACATTAGTTCTTAAGAATATAAATTTTATTTCAAATGGCACCTAAAGCAAAAGTTATGCCATCCTAAGCTCAAAATAAAGTTTGTCAAGCAACACAAAAAATGTTTCAAATAGAGTATGTTTTTACCTACATGGAAAGATTTGATTCATTCTATTTTGACTAGTGATAGGAATGCTAAGGAGAGATTCATTTTTCTAGAAATTAAAGCATCTTCTTCAAAAAATAAACTTATGAGATTTATTTTTGAACTCAATTTTCGCAATTTGTCAACATAAAAATTTCTACATGGGTTAGTTTGCTTGCTAGAACATTCTCACCATGGGGAATCAGTGTGCTTTAATTCTTAAAGTTATTAACAATTTAATTTTCCTTCTATATATCTTGTACTCGTTTCTACTAACAATTTTTTAAAGATTGAAAATCAAGATTTTATTTTTATTTTTTTCCTAGATTCTCAACTAAGTTTGTCATTATATAAAGTAATAAAATCAAAATTTGTAGTGCAAAAGCTTTGAGTGAAGAAGATTCAAAGCCTTATAATCTAATCATAGAAGGTGCAAAAATAAATATTTTCTTCACTTTAAGCACAAATATCTTGCAATTTATATGGTCAAAGTTTTTTAAATTTCTTCCACACATTCTTATACTAGTTTAGTGCAAGATTCTATAGTTAGATATTAGAAAAAGATCATCTTTATATATACTTTTTTGCTCTTTGCAATAGAATAGCAATTTTTAATGAATTATGATGAACAAATGCTTTGGGGACTTCTTTAGGAATAAAGGTGTTTGCAAAAATTGGTGGCATCACACATAGTGCGACAAATTGATGAACTTGTTTTTCACCATAACTTTTGAAGTATAAAGCTAATGATCTTGAATTTTTATTTATTGAAGATAAATGTTTCAATAGTTATTAGATCCTTACTTTTGGTGAAATCTCTTCACCATGAACTCCTTCCAAATGGTTAATTTTTAGTTTCTTTGTAATTTTTTTCCCTATATTTTACAAATTGAAACATCAAAATATCTATTTTCTTGAGCATCTTCACTTTCTAGTTCTCCTACTTTAGGAAATTTCTATAGTTTTCCATCTTGGAGTAACCTTTCTTTACAAATGTATACATTGGCTATATTTTTAGTATTTAAAAAATTATAATTCTATAATACACCTAAGAAAGGCTAAAATTTGCTAAAACATTATAAAATTAACCACCAACTCTTGCAACTACCCTTAAAGCAAGATACATTGTTTTGGCTACACTGATATACTAATATACTCCATCTTCATGTATTATTAATATTATACATGTCTTACATCCTAAAAAATATTTTTCCAAAAATTTAAATAATTATCCTTTTTTGTACTACTAATCCATTACAACCTTCTTTGAAGTTTTAAAATTTTACAAAAATGACATTCTACATGTATTTTCAACCACATGGGCAACCTTAACAATTTACGTTTAAAAGTTCAAATGACCACATTGTAATTGGACAAAAATTTGAAAAAACAAGCTACCTGAATAGAGAAAGTTTGAGGCCTTAGGAGAATTGCTAGACTTTGGATCAACTCTAGGGTGATCACTTAATTTTTTTTTTCAAAAACTGCATGAGTTAAAAAAAATAGGGTCCATTTAATTCAAAGATGGAAATATTGTATAATATTTAGGGCTACTATAGGGTCCATGAAATGCTACATTATATATATATATTAGTCTATGTAAAAATATCATATAGTATGAATTTTTATTAATAAGTAAATATATAGTAAATACAGTCATATTGAATAGAATATTCATGGAATAGTTTTAGTGGAAAATTTGAAGTCTTCAATGGTAAACTTGTTATTATAAACCACCACTTAGTAAATGACACTTGAATTGATAGTTATTGGTTTCATAATGTATATCTTTACTTATACATGTAAGTAATAGAAAGAAAAAAAAATTTGAAGAAGGGGGGAGGAGGTAGGGGGGGAATTTGGACACTTAAATTTTATGTGTAAGTAACTCCATTAAAATATTTACATGCATGAATTTACAAAAAACCATAGGGTACTGGAAATATGCCCCTCATAGCTTTTTATATAAAAATATAGTCATTTAAATGCAATAATTAAGGTAAATAATCCCAAATCAAATGCCCT
The DNA here is from genome assembly GCA_963969395.1 of Pseudoscleropodium purum. NCBI lineage: Eukaryota > Viridiplantae > Streptophyta > Bryopsida > Hypnales > Brachytheciaceae > Pseudoscleropodium > Pseudoscleropodium purum. Next base: position 26,426,225 of record OZ017795.1, read on the forward strand.
CTTCACTAAAGTGTATACTTTAAATTACAAGGAGTGATCTCTCTAAAGGACCAACATTCTAGAAAGTTCATTAAAAAAAAATAGAAAAAAATAGAATTTTTAAAATTAGACTATTGATTCAGCATTAGTGACTTTTGTAGTAGTCAAGAATAAAATCTTATGGTTATAAATTTTTTAAATGAATCAAATTTGACTTACAACCCCTTTTTCAGAGAATGTTGATTTGGATAGTTTTATAAGTATTTTTCAATTTTTAGTCCATATATCTTTAGGGAATAATATTATTTGGAAATAAGGTTTTATAACTATAGCATATATATGGAAGATCTTAGATCCTAGAATTTTCTCAAAGATTTCTCTTATATTCAAAACTTCAATGACATTTTATAACTAGTTGAAATTCAAATGCATGGAACAGAGTTTGTAGCACTATGGACGTTGAAATGATTTGACTTATGGACAAGGTGGGAAGGGTTGTGTTTTATGCAAGTACAATTCATGTTGTCTACAAATTGTGTAGTGTCATGCTTTGTTATTTCATGTTTGTTATGTCCATATTATGTCTTCGTATATTTCAACTACAATAGGCTTTCTAATTTCTTTTCTATACCCATGACTATGTTGAACTTTGAAAATAAGTTGAATTTCATGCATGTTTTCTTTGTACTTTTTTTTCTCTAATACTTTTGCTTTCATCTTGCTTTTCAATTTTTTTTTATTATAAAGAAGATAGCCTATAAAAATTTGCATCAACATGGGCAATATGAATAATGATAGAGTACCATAATATAGGTTCTTTTAGAAAATTATGTAATCATAGGACCCTTTTGTATCTACCTTGGAGGTAAAATAGCCCTTTAAAAAATATTCCATTGCCACATGTAGTACACAAAATTCCCATAGAGTGCCCCACTTGAGTTGAGATGTTGTAGTCAGGATGGCATTTGCAAGTGTGTACATTGTTCCCAAACATTGTTGCTATGCAAAGTGTTCTTCCTATTGCTCAAAAAGTTGGGCCTTAACAAATTTGCAAATAGGGGCAACAAAAGCCTTTCAGTGGTGTCCTTGAAACAAGCATGGTATACTTGAAAGTCAAGCTTTTAGATGGATAATGAAGAATAGGTGGAGAGGCACATGGAAGACTTGTTTAGCATCAAAGAACAACTATAGACCCCTCCATATACTTTCAATCATAAGGATTTGAGGTGGATTTGAGGTGAATTAGAATAGAGAGAGAGGTCAACTATATGGCAAGTAATAATGATTGCATAGAAGTAGAGCCATATATTGACGAGACCTACAAGATCAACCAAATACAATGGCTTACATCTTGTATGTACTAGTAAAAAATTCAATTTTTTTGGTGATTTGGTTCACTTTTTTGTTGATTTTTGTTGATTTTCGTTCAAATCAACAAAATATTTTCCAAATCAACATAAAAGTGAACCAAATCAACATATTCAAATCAACAAGAAAATTAAATTTTCTAGTAGAGTCATGTTGAAGACTTCCTATTGAGAGAAGAAAGAGGTTGCAAAGACATGGAGACTAAGTTTTGATGCTCTAAGGACACAAACGATATAGGAAACATAAAAAAATCATGTTGGATCTCCTTCATCAATACATGAAGGTATGTTCTACTCACCCTTCCTTCCAAACCTTGTCATCCTTTTCTATCCATCATAACTTCTTGGGATTAGGGTTTTTGGTTCTCCTATTATGTACAACAATTTTGTCTTTCTCTTTATGAGGGTGAAATGTACATCCTAGTCACCCTTCTATCCAAACCTTGTCATAACCTTTGCACGTCATAGCTTCTTATAATTAGGCTTTTGTATCATTTTAGTCATTTTTTTTGTGAATTGCTTTTTCAAAGTGATGCAATGGTTACATGCACTAGGTAAAAGTAATAATACATGCTTCAAAATTGCAGTAAGGATGTCTTGAAGGTGACACCTAATATGGTTCCTAAGCCAAAGATATTATAATGAGAAGGATGAACATCACCTCTAGCCTTGGCCAAAAGGGTTATGGAGACACTAATGCTCAAGAGGGGAGATCTATCAAGAGAGGTTGCAAATGTGAGTTCTACATGAAGAGCTAGATTCTATTTCTTATTGACAATTGTGGAGATGGTATACAACCACATAGTCCATGTGAACTCCTGGCGTATTGTTGCCCATGACAAAAATATTGTCAAGAAATGTGAGTGTTTTATCTCCACCCTTGAGATAGAATGAAGAAACTAGGTTCTCCGTAATACTAGTGTTAACCTTCTATAGTGGGCATCTAAACAATGTCCATTGAGCCTTCTAAGGAATGGACAAGTAATCAATTATGAATTTCTCTATGTATTTTGAATTGTAAAAGAAATAGATTCAAACTCCAATAGTTAACCCTTAAAGCACTAAATTGTGTTTTTTTTGGCAATATACCTATTTTGGATGATTCACTACAAATGGATTTTTTTATTTGTTTTTCTTTGAAATTTTCGCACAACATGTGCCTAAGGAATTTCCTTAAGGCCTGAAAATTTTCATTACTTTTGACTATATTATTAAAAAGTTATTATATGATATGTAATTTTTATTCTTTAGCAAGTAGGTTGGGTAGTTCAAAAAAATTCTTAAGAAATGAGTTTTTTAGATTTTTATATACTTGAAAAGCTTTGAATCATACCATTTTGGTTACTAAAATGAAACTTATGAGGAGTTTTAGTTTGTGGGCAATTATGGATTCTAAAATAAACTTTGAAGTCCTTTATTTAACTCAATTTTCAATAATTTTTGAAAAAAGTAAAATCATAGGATGTAGATTACCCATTATAACATTACAACTATAAAAATTGGCATTTTGAAATTCCATAACTCAATTCTTAACAATTTAGTATTTTGAATCATTCTCTACTTCTTTGTACTTACTATTATTTTCCTATATGTTGTCTAATTTCAAATGATTTCAAAATTTTCAATCATATATTCAACTTACCTTGAAGAATGAATTATAATAAGCAATACCATTTAGGAAATTTTTTCATACACATGTGACCTTGTGAAGTACAATTGCTCAGTTTTTTGTAGGGCCAAAAAAAAGATATTTGACACTTCAAATACTAATATCTTGCAATCTACACGGCAAAAATTTCTGAAATTTTTTTACATCTTTTCAAATTAGTGTAACACAAGATTCTTAAAATGTTTTTTTTCTAAAATTTGGTACTTGTACTAGACATGGCAGTTTGGGAGTGTTTTTGGTGAAAATATAGTCAAAAACCTTTAAAGGTTACCATTGTTGTCCATTCTAGCCTAACTAAGCCAAAACTTTGGTCCTTCTATGTAAAGTTTTCAAAATTGAATCTTAACTATCCTAACTCATAGATCATGGTCTTCCATTTCTAAAATGGTAAGATTCATTGAAATTTGATATTTCTAGTGAAAATTATGGCTACATGAAGTTTTAGCTCGAATCTATTCTTTTTAACTTCGTCCATCATTTGCTACTAAATCTGGACCCAATTTCACTTTTAAAATTTTGGAATCAGTTGAGGGTTTATTTTAGTCCTTAAGGTTTTAATTTCACTTGAAGGGGACAAATCATTATTATTTTCATCTAAAGTTAAAATTCTTTTAAGTTCCAACTTCATCCTACTCTATGTTTCTTGATTTAATTCTATTTTCTAAGTGTAAAATAGCTTTAGAATGCTCTAAGTGTTTTCTAAGCATTCCAATGTTCAACTTGTTTTTTAGTTGTCTTCAAAAGTTTCTAATTGACTATCTAATTAGTGCTTACTACTATGCACATCTAATTCTAACTTACTGTTTATAGGTTTTTGATATTCATAATTTATAAATTCTAAAATCAAACTTCTAAAACGTTAAGACACTTAAAGTTTAAACTTTCCTATCAAAAGTTAAGGACAATTGAAGTTTGACCACTATTTGGTACTTTAAAACTTCATCCACTAATTTCTATTAACCTTTGCCTCCAAGTTGATTTTTCATTAAAGTTTGACTTCTAAATTTAATTTAAATTATAATTTTTCTTTTTGACCTTCCTAGAGATCATTTATACTAATTTGGATTTAGATTCATGTTTTAAAATGTCTCTAAAGGTCTAAATTGAACTTGTAAATTCTACATTGCATTTGAATATTAAAACAAAACAAAACAAATTGGTTTGTTTAAAAACATACCTTGGAGTTAACTTTCAACAAGCTTTGCTATTCATGATTTGAGCCCAAATGGCCTCGGGGGATTCTTCATGCTCCATTTAGTTGATTTGAAAAAATATATATTTTTTAAATTTGCTCATCCCTTGAACAAGAAGTTTACAATCAAAAACAATGTTTTTTAGGCTATTTAATGTCCAATTGCCTCAAAAAAAAAGGCAACTTCAAGTTTACAAAAAAAAAGAGGATAAATTTGATTAAAAAGGCTAGATTGTAATCATGGCCTTATACACCACTACCACAATGCCTTTAAAAACTCATTTCATCCGTTGTGTAGAGCCAATACATATGAAAATTGAATATTCAAAATTGTATACTCAAAATTGGCCTCCTTCAATTTAAGACCAAATGAAAGAGCTAGGAAACTCAAAATTCTCTTTAAAAAAAGGCCACGTAACCATTGATCCAAAAACCAAAAAAACAACAGTGATGGGAAATGCAACTCTAATTCAAACCTAAACAATCTTTGTCTCTCTTTTTTTTTTTTCTTTTTTTTTTCTATTTTCCTTCTAATCATTTTTTTTTAATTTTATTTGTCTTATTTTAGTATTTTTTCTAATATCTAAGTATTGACTTAAATACCATTAATTCTCTTTGTAGACGGATTTTAAAATCAATTTCTATTTCAATAAATCCACCTATGGGTTGAGTTTGAACTCTAGGAGGTAAGTTTATATCAATTCAGAATTATAGAATTTATCCTAAAGATTTTTCCAATTGCAAGATTACATATCAATAACCTATAGTTGTAGTACTACTTATCACAATTGTACTCTATGCTTTCAATCCTTAAAGCTTTTCTCCAATGTTTCTTTCTCCAATTACTTTCATTCTAGACTTTAATCACCAACATTTAATCTTTTAAATACAATTGGTCTTCACTCCAGTGCACTGCAACAATTGATTTCTAATATTTCTTCTGATCGGTCTTCTCAACCACAACATGTTCTCGTATACTTGATTGGCTCCTTGTTTAATTTCTCCAATTAACCAATTCATAACTCCAACACTATCCAATCATGAATTGATTATTCTTTCTCAAAAGATTCTCACAATTCACTCCAATTTCTATTCTAATTCCAACTCAATTCAATTTATATGATCCCTCTTAATTGCTCATTCTTATCAACAGTCCATTTTCCTATCAGTGATCCATAGTCAACTTTTCATACAATCTCATTGCATAACATAATCTAATTTAACAATTGCTTACACTCCACCTTCTACTCCTTCACAACAATCTTTACTCCAATTTTAAAACATTTCACAATTGATTTTTTCCACAATTCATATTCACAATTTCATATTTCACTCAATCCATCATTTCAATAAATCACTTCAATTGGTTCTCACAATATTCCGAATTCTACTCACAATTCATTCAATACACTTTAACCACACAACTCACAACAATTAATTTATTCAAACACAATTGTACATAGTTTCTCATTTACTTCAATTGTCATACATAATCACATCTCACACTCAACATACACCCATAACCAATTTACAGTTCCACACACAAACTCACAATTGAGAATTTTCCACTATATTAATCACAAACACAAAATCATGCACAATTGTTTTTACTTTCGGAAATTGGAAGGAGTGCTTGCTTCACCAAGGTCAACTCAATTCAATTGGAAAGACAACCAGGCTAAATACTCATACTCACACTGATCCAAATCCACCAATTGATTTACTACCTGTTAATATCTATACTATACACAATTGGTAAAATGTTGTATATGAACTCACTGGTACGTTCCCAATTGGTAAGAACTGTAAACTAATATGAAAACTACCAATTGAGCAAAAAGAATATTAACAATTGGACTACACTCTTCTATTTGACTTAACCCCTAAAAACCAAACAACATTTTTTTGACAACATAGTAATTTTGGATAGTTCACTATAAATGGAATTTATTTCCTTTAAAATTTTTACGCAACATGTGCTTGAGGAGTAGCTTTAAGGCTTAACAATTTTCATAACTTTTGACTACATGGTTCAAAAGTTATTGCATGATATGGAATTTTCAATGCGTGACGGGCAATCCAAAAATTTCACCCTAAATCACTTTTTTTCAAAAAAAATATTTTGAAATTTATTTTTTAGATTTATATATATTTGAAATTTTTTCATCATTCCATTTTCATTTATGAGATGAAAGCTATGAGGTATTCTAGTTTGTGGGCACTTATGGATTCCCTACTCTAAAATACACTTTGGAGTCCTTTATTTAATTCAAATTTTAATATTTTTTGAAAGTTCATATAAAATTGTATGACATATTTTGTTTATTACTACATTACATCAGTTGGAATTGTCATTTTTCAATTTTATAATGAAATTCTTAACAATTTAGTGTTTTGAATCATTCTTTACTTCTTTCTATTTACTATGTTTTTCCTATATGTTGTACAATTCCAAATGATCTAAAAAATTTCAAGCATGTAGCGAACTTTCTTTGAAGAATGAATCCAAAGAGCTACCATTGTTTTGGACATTCTGTTATACAAATGTAACCTTGTCAAGTGTAGTTGTCTGATTTTTTGCAAGGCTTCAAAAAGGATTTTTGTCAATTCAAATGCTAATATCTTTGAAATTTTTCAACATCTTCTCAAACTAATGTAATATAAGATCCTACAGTTATATGTATTTAAAAATATATTTCTTTTCAAATTTGGTACTTGTACTAGAAATGGCAGTTTTGGAGCATTTTTTGTAAAAATATAGTAAAAAATCTTTAGGGATTAAAATACTATTGTCTCAATTGTCCACTACTTCTTTCAAGAGTATTCTTACAATTTTTCGAAAGTCAATGACCTCTTATTTTGGTGTTGTTTTCTGTGTCTAAAAAGTCAATTTTTGGAATGAAAGTTATTGAGTAATCTAATGTCAACTCTAACATGTGATTTATTGAATCCAACTCTTATCTTTCTTCACACATGGTTTTACTTTGACTCTAATTTCACATTCCTTCACTCCTATCGCTACTTCCCTTCTCCACGTCTCACTTCTCTCTTCTGAACTCTAAGTAGTTTATTGTTGATATCTTTGAACTTTGGAAGAGTGTTTAGACTATGAATTTTTTTTATAATTTTTTAGTAACCACATACTATGGCTTAATATAGAAAAAAGAAAAACAAGAGCCAAGTCTCAAAATGCAACTAAGCTTTATAACCTAGATGAGCCTAGATTAATAATTCACAACCTGATGAGAGTTGGTTTCACAACTTGTTCCCTCAATTCTTAGCTTGCTCTACTTGGTTCTCAATCCATTCTTCCTGGTTCTCAATTTGTTCCACTCAATTCTCAGTCTGTTCTACTTAGTTCTCAATCCATTTTGCTCAATTTTTAGTCAATTCCACTTAGTTTACAAGATACAATAGTCCCACTCAATTCTCATCTTGCTTGTCCAGTTCTCAACCTATCCTTTGAACGGGGGTACTTGGTTGGAAGGGGAGGGGGTGAATAGGATTTACTTGGTTGGAGGTTTGGAAAGTTGGGTTTTTCTAATAGGATTTTTTTAATAGGGTTTTCTTGGCGAATTCAAAAGCAAGGGGGTTGAACATGGGCTATTTGGTTTCTAAATGTAGCAAAAACACTAAAGGTTCCTAATACAAAGATATTTGGCTTTTTTTTGGCATTGAATGGAAATGAACACAAAACTATGATCAATGACAATATAAAGGACTAGATATTTATCACATAGGGAGAGGTTTCCTAATGACCAATTATCTATGTTGCAATGGTGTTTCTATTTTTAGAGAAGGATTCTCAATTCAAGGCTTTGTTGTATGTGAAGTTTTTGAAACCAAAACTACTAGAACATGTCTACTCTAAGGTTGTAAAGGAAGGTATGTGATCAAAGCTTTGTTATATGGCAAGTTGCTTTGAAAACTTAGGAACAAAATGACAATTTAAGCACTTTCAAAAAACCCAACTTTAAGTGTAGATATTAGAAAATTTTCAAGCCTCAAAGAAGTTGCTAGTTTTTTTAAATTTTGGATACTTTTATAGTACAAATACCAAAAAAAAAACTATTTTTATAAATTGCCAATCTAACTTGGAATTGATGTAGCACTAGTAGTGCCCCATCAAATTAAAAAAATTCTATAATTGTACAACTATCATGCACAATTGGTTGCCTTTGTGAAGACTAAATTTTTTCCTAATGATCCTCAATTACAACCCACAAATACCAAATTTTCTTATCACTTAAGGGTAATTCTCAAATAATGGAATTCCTATACAAAGTTGTAGGCAAGACTAGACAATAAACTACCACAAACTAGAGTACTCTTACTATTTGCATGCATCGCTAGAGTTTGATGGGAATGGTTACTAGAGTTAATATAAAATAAACAAGGACTCAACACACTATAAGAAACCCCCGTTTTTTTAGACAAGTTGAAAAACATGGTAAGATATTTTTTCTAGCACCAAGCATGCTAGCTTTGATGTCTAGAAAAATCCATCAAGATTAACATGACAAAAACATAGTAAAATCTAACAAAAGGTGCCATATTTTTAGAGTGGCATTGTAGCAAACATGATCAAAGAAGGGGTCAAAAGTGCACCTTGTGGCTACCATGTCACCTCCACGTAAGAGCCACTAGGGCATAAGTGCCACATGGGATTTTTTCACCCAACCTAAAGATGATGTAGCAGTTGATGTAGCACCTAATGTCATGATGCTTCAAAAGATCAATAGTGTTTTGAGCAACGTGTCAATGTCAATTTAGATGTCAAGAAGAATTTTAATATTATTTTTAGCGACATCAACTTTGACGTCTAGATGTTTTTTGAGACATAAGATTTGAGATTCAATCATTTACAACATCAACTTTGACATATACCATATATCATATAGAATAGGCAATACATAGTACATCGTATACAATACACAATATGACACATATACCGTATACAATATACTATATTTGGTTATCATATTGAATGGCTTGAAAAGCTACTTATTGTAAGTATATTGACAAGAAAAGACAAGCTATTTATACAAGTGGGGTAGTAGGAGGAAAGACATCATATAGAATATGTGAATTTTTTGAATTATACAAAGTTGTCAAAGTTGATGTCACAAAAAGATTTAGATGTCTTAGTTGACATCTTAGTTGTTATTGCAAAAAACATTTGGACATTTCAATTGATGTCTTAGTTGATGTCTATAAGAACATTGCTCAAATTTCAAATGGTATCAAAGTGTACTCGTGTGGCATGCCAATTCATCCTTGTTGGGTGCCATGTCAAGGAAGAATGGAATTACTTCAATATAGACTACAATAAATAGCAAAATCATTTTCCAGTTCCCAATATGTCTTGTTGTTTACAAGAAAGTAAACACAAGAACTTCAATGAGAATTTGATGGATTGAATTTTATACATTGCCAAAGAAAATGATCTTCTATAATTGAAAACAATTTATGTTCAATTCTAAAGTTTATGGAACAATGGAAATACATATTTATGGAAATGAGATAATGTAAAATACATTATACTAATTAGGACTTGTTAATACAATAAGAGCCATTGGAAGTGCAATGGAAAATGTACTCATCTTGCTACTTTTTTTCCTCCATGCAATCCTTTTTTGAAAGCCTTCCAAGGAGCTACCCCTCCTCTGTGTTTTCACATATGATCTTCATTTTATCCTAGCCCAGAATAACTTCTACTAACTTATCCTAATTGAAACCAAAATCCCTTGTTTACATGGTAAGTCTATATATTTCTAGACATTCTATATATAAAACATGACAATACTCTTCTAAATGTTTTTCAAAACATCACCACTTCATACAACATCAACTCGTTCGGTAACTAAAAACCATACATTTTTTGCAACATTGTATAGAATTTTGCCTCCAAAGGCCGCAACCCCATCTTTATGCTCAAGTACTGAAAAATATGCTTGTTCAATGCTAATGTCCAAAAAAAGGTGAGTTTCTTGTAGTGATAAAACAAATAGAACAAGGACTTAAGCAAATTTTGAAAGGACCCCAATTTCCTTCAAAGTGAGCTTGAACAACAATAACTAAATGAGCACAATGGCTCTGAAAACACCAAATTGGCAAAGTTGGCAATTTCACCAAAACCCATTATAATGGACTAAAAAATTTAACAATACAAAAAAGGAATGGTTTTGAGAGAGAAAGGGTGGCCTTATATACATTCTCCAAATGCCCCCTTTTCCTTTAACCCCTAGAATTTTCTATAACTAACTACTTAGTTCTAAAATAAGTCATATTTATTGTTGAACTTATTTCTAACTCTTGTAATACAACTTCAAATGACAAATGGATTGTACCATTGGCTTTAGAAGACCCCAACAAATTTTGATAATCCTATTTCCTCTTTGTAGGTCATTTGAACTTGTAAAAGTTGTGAAAGCCAAAATTAGGAACTATAAGAATCCCAAACAATGGAATTTGAACTTTTCAAAGATTTTGACTAGCTTGAAGTGTTTACAAATTTTTTAGGAGTGACAAGAGATTCCTTTTTGGCTTTGTTTGAATGTTGCATGCTCTTGGTACGTCAATCATTTTGTTGAACATGTTTAAATTTCGTCTCAATTTGAGATAGTCACTAGTTTAGGTATTTTTTGGTATTAGAATGCCTTGACACTTGTTGAGGAAAGTTATTATTAAAAAACATGCTACCTTAGGTTTTTTATTAAAAATTTATTGCAACTTGAGTATTTTCGAATAAAAACTAAAGTAGCATGTTTTGGAAGGGTTGATTTAAGTAGTTGACCTTCTGAAATTCAAACTTCTACTATTTAGAAAACTTCCAAATTCAATAGTTGACTTTCAAAGGGTCCTGTACACTTAGTGAAGGCTCATTATATTATTATGCATTTATTTATAGAAGGCTTGTAATTTATTTCCTTCTTTGAAATTAGACAGTTTAATTGGAAATCTTTTGATCGGAGAGGAAATTTGACGAACCAACTACATTGTTGGAAGTCCTTCTAGTGTGTTTTTACTCTCAAAACACCTCCCATAGTCTTTAGATGCTCTTTTTGTCGTAGTGCTTGTATTTTTTACTTGTAGAGTTAACAATTTGACTTCTACTTGGATTCCGGAGTGATGAATAATTGGATTTGTGTCCCTCACAAGTATATGTAAGATTACAAGAGATTTACTTCTATTTTAGCCAAGCACTAGGGCTTTATTTATGGCTTTTTGGTGCCAATTTGCACCAAAAAATAATAATTTATCTATTTTTTAAAATGGCAACTAAACATGAACTTTTTCATTATAAAACTTTGAATTAAGAAAAAAATTTGGATGAAATCACCAAATTGTGAATGAAAATAGAACTATAGACTTGTGATATGAATATTATGTGATATTGTTTATCCAAAATGTGAATGAATGTTGAAATTTAGAGCACCACTATAAAATTTTATATCGCCATTTTGGCACTTCATAAAAAATGGAAAAAAAAAAAAGCCTTGTTAGGAACTAAACTACATTCACTTGTAGTTTCAAGTGGTGGTTGTAGTTTGAAAAGATGTTTACTAGATATTTATGAGGTATTCTATTAACTTATACTTTTTAAGATTTAGGAGCATCTAACCCTTATACATGCATAATTTTGGAGTATTTTAATTATTCCAAGATTTATAGATAGAATACAACACTAGTATGTACTTAACCTACTATGGTTTTACACTCTTTAGGAAGATTTTGACCTAATAAAAAAAACAATGAGATGTAAAATAGAAAAAAAAAAATAGAAATATGAGTCCCAAGTGACAAATTAAGGGCAAATAAAAAGAAGTTCAACTTTGCAAAATACCATAGCTCAATGATCAAAAAATTTGTTAGGAATTTATTTTTGGCTAGCATCTCAATTTCTAAGATCTATACTTTATATATAAGGACCATTTCTAAACAATAAACTCAAGGTGCTCTCATCATGAACTAGGACTCTTTTTGCAAGGATGACATCCACAACATAGTTAGGACCTTGCATAAGGATACTTATATAAAAGATCCAAATGATATAGGTAGTATATAAATGTAAGTCTACAAGAACATACCTACTATCTTATACCACCAAGAAAGTGTTGCAAAGGTGGATGGAGCTTTGATAGGTGAAAATATGCCTTTTGTAATTGGTATTTAGACTTAACTTCAATTTTGTATGATACTTAGGTATAGTCACCAACATACAATCACCATTGATGCAATATTTAAAATAAATGAGAAAAAATGTATATTGTTTCACAATAATTTTCTTCTAATTGATATGGTTTAGGCTTAGGTGGAGAAGAAATAACAAAATTTTGTATTGGATTCTAGCAAATAAATTACTTTTCAAGGTTTTAAAACCATAGAAAAACCTAGGCAATACTACAATTCCTAAACAATTATATGCATCCTCTAGGTGAGATTGTTATATCATAAATTTTTAAACAATTGTGTACATCTTCATAGGCTTATAAATCCAAAAGAAGGTGGAGGAAAATACAAACCACTACTATTATGGCAATTGATCATCTTTTAGTAGAATGGTCACTTTATCTTTGTCCTTGATCCAAGTTTAGTGAGCCTTATTTTTTAGAAAGTTTCGATGACAATTTATTTCCTCACTAAATTTTAGATCAATGTACTTCATTGTTTTCTCAATATCATTTGCCAAAGTGAGCAATCAAATTTGAAGTGAGCAATTGACCCCTATGGTCCTACCCTAATCTTCCCTCAAAACCCTTATAAAATTTCATCTATATTTCTCACAAATAGGTTAATTTATTCATAAAATTGTTTCTAATTTTATCTTAACTAGTCTCTTCACATTATTTTACATAATTTCACACACAATTATGCTACAAAATTCCAATATGTCATGGACAATTGGACATACTAGAACCCTTTAGATATCCAAATAATATTTTAGCATCTTTTAGAAGCTTCTATATTGTTCTAAAAGCTTCCATAGTGTTCTAGAAGCTTTGATCGTGTACCGGAAATGTCTATAGTGTACTGGTAGATTCTATAGTCCTATAGAAGGTTCTATAAAGTTTTAGAAGAACCTCCTAGATGATAGTATATATAGGAGTTGAAGCTAAGGTAGTCCTCATTTTTGACAACATGTACCTCATGTAATCTTAGACTCTTGCTCTAGCTCTAGGCCTTTACTTCTTAAACTCTTGAATTAAGTTTTATTATCTGAAACTTCGTTTGTTTTATTTTGTATCTTGTGCGTCAGTTACAATTTGTCAAGACTGTCCTCAAAATTTTGCGTATGAAGTTTCTATTTAGATTTTTTGTTTTAGCAAATGGACATTGTATCAGTTCAAGTTCAAAGTTTACTCTATTTGTTATTTTTGATACAACCAAAAGTAAAACTAATACTGGAGTTTGGAATTTTTTTGATTGTATATGGATTACTTCACTTCTTGAGAAACTTTAGAATGCTTAAAGGTTGCGGATTACCCTCCTCTAAAGTAGCATTGTTTTTTTCAACAAAGTTTTTTTTTATTGTGAACAGTTTTTTGCCCTTCTTGAAAACAACTTTAGTATTTAGAGATTGTGAATTATCCATTTTTAAATTGGTTTTATCAGTTTAGTCTATTGTACGTACTAAGAGGATAAAGATGTAAAGAGGCAAAGACACAATTACAATGGAGTCAAAATTAGACCTCATATTAAAGGCTATTGACTCATTGTCTATGAGGACAAAGATTCTTGAAGATTTTACCTCAAAAATTGATATTCAACAATATATAGTTGAGATGCTTCAATCCATACCAACCACCTCAACTTCAAAGATAGACTTATCTACTCAAAGTTACAATCCAAATATGTTAGCAATAAAAGAACCAAGGATCAGTCTTTCCAAAAAATTTGACGATTCTCATTTAAAGTTTTGAGGGTTTGTGAATCAAGTTTAGCTCATTACTATTCTACAACCTCAAAGGCATCCTAAAGACAAATTGCGGGTGGATTTAGTTGGAACTCTACTTACTAAACAAGCCTTGTCATGGTTTGCACCACTATTCAAAACAAGGTCGCCTATTTTAAGCACTTTCGATATGTTTTTGACAACTTTTGTTGAGGTATTTGAAGAATACGATAAGAATTGTTGGGCAACAACCCAGATCCATGCTTTGCAACAAAGATCGCGCTCAGTTTCATTATATGCATTTGAATTTTGACAACTTACTTGCAATATCAATTGGGACAAAGAAGTACTTGTGAATCAATTTTAATGGGGGCTACAAGACAATGTGAAGGACTTACTACTATTGTTTCTGATCCTAAAACACTAAACAAAGCAATATGTTAAGTAGTGAAATGCAAGAATAATGTTAAGATCAATGGTTATGGACTACACCAATACCTCTTGCACCAATAGCTAAAGCAACATATGTTACAAATATATCTTTTGAAGGACCAAAAGACATGGAAATTAATGCCGTGTGATTCGGACCACTCACTACACAAGAGAAAACAACGCCTTAATATATATATATATATTGTGAAGATGTTGGTCACAATGCACTTAATTGCTACAAGAAGCACAAACAACGACCTCTGAAGATAAGAAGTATACGAATGTTGGAAAACAAGGACGTTCAATGATAATAAGGACTCTCCAACTTGAACCTACTATCATGCAAATAAATTTACATTCTCATCTTTCCTCTTAAATTTTCTAATGCTTTATTATACTTTGACGTTTGGGCCTCAAGAAGAAGCTTCAAACTTAAACCCTCTTAGACTCAGTCGCTTTAGTTTGTTTTGTAGATGAAGAATTTCGAAAACTTCACAAGCTTTCACTCATCAAAAAGCCAACTTCTGTACATGAAGATGTTGTCAATGGTCAAGCTTTATTATTGGGGAATATTACACATGAAACCAAATCATTAGTGATTTCATTTGTGGGACATAAAAGTACAATTACATTCAATGTGATTAGAATCTCGTCTAACCCTATGATCTTAGGACTATTATGGCTTGAAAAATATAATCCAAGTATAGATTGGAAATCACAAAGCTTATTTTTTTAACAAATTTTTTACATTGTGATCTTTTCCAACACCTTCAATTACCAAGTCCATACTCATTGAAGCTAGAGCTTTTATAAAAGTAAAAAAAGAAATCATGATTTTTATGTTATTTACAGAGCCACTATGCAAAAAGAATAACATTATATATTGAGTAATCCAATACAATATCAAGAATTTGAAGATGTATTTGAAAAGAAGAATGCCAATACTTTGTCAGAACATCAACCATTCAATTGCGCCATTGATCTTAAAGATAGAGCTCAACCACTATTTAATTCAATTTACAATATATCACAAAACAAACTTTCAGCATAAAAAATATATATTGACAAAAATCTTATGAAGAATTTAATTTGACATTCTAAATCCTCAACATGAGTATTAATACTTTTTGTAAAGAAAAAAGATGAGTCTTTATGAATGTACGTTGATTATTGTAGCCTAAATAAGATAATAGTGAAGAATCAATATCCTTTACCATTGATATCTAGACTTCTCAATCAATTTGGACGAGTCCAAAGTTATACCAAGATTGATGTTTGTGGAGCATATAATTTGGTGCGCATAAAAGAAGGGGACGAATGGAAGACAACTTTTCCAACAAGGTATGGACATTTTGAATATAATGTATGCCACTTGAACTTACAAATGCACTAGCTATTTTTCAGTACCTAATAAACCATATTTTTCGCAAATTCTTGAACCAATTTGTTGAATGTTATCTTAATATGTAAAAATACATACTCAAAAGACATGTAAAACTTGTGCTACAAAAACTACAAGATGTGGAATTATATGTAAAATTAGAGAAATACGTATTTCACCAATCACAAGTAAAATTTCTAAATTACATCATCTCTAATGAAGGACTATTGATGGATTGAAAGAAGATTTAAGCTATTACGGATTGGTCAACTCTTAGAACAATATTCAATGTTCAATGTTTTCTTGAATTTGCCAACTTTTATCAAATCTTTATCAAGAATTACTCACAAGTAGTGTCTCCACTAACTTGGCTAACATGCACAATAAAAAATCCATATTTTTTATGATGGATTTTTCTAGACATTCAATTATTTTTATGTTAACAAAAATGTCAAATGCAAATTTTTGTTGTTTTGTTTAACATGGTTATTAACATAAAAACAAGTGAATGTCTAAGAAAATCTGTCATAAAAAATATGGGTTTCTTATAGTAATGCAAGGACAAATTAAATTGGGGACTTGAAATAGAGAATTTTTTTCAACATTTGAAATTAGCTTTTACAACGACCTCAATCTTAATCCATCTAGACTTTTCCAAACCATTTTATATAAAAATGTATGCATCAAAATTTGCATTAGAAGCAGTTTTTTCACAAATGGGAGACTTCATCAAGTTCTGTTTTATTTGAGAAAATTTCCAGCTACCGAAATTAACTATGAGATTCACAACAAAGAACTCCTTGCTATTGTGAACTCATATCATAAATGGTGCCACTAACTTGAAGGTGTATCTCATCGGGTGACTATATATACAAATTACAAAATATTTGAATGTTTTATGTCTACTTGCATTTTGAATTGACGTCAAACGTGTTAGAATATGTCATTATCTTGCTTTAACTTCATTATCACATACCATCTTAAAAAGAAAAAAGGATCGTTAGATGCCTTATTTCAAAAATCATATTTGGTACCAAAAGATGAAGAAGCAATATATGACCAACAACAAATAATTCTTCTTAAACCTGAGTAATTTTAGCTTTGTATAACAACTATGGCAATGCTAATTGATTCTTTGTTCTTTGACCAAGTCCGTACAACATCAACTTTAGATCCTCTAATTCTTGACATCGAGCGTTGATTTGACCATGATGGTGATAACTTTGAGTTTTTGGACAACCTCTTGGATTTTGAAGAATATTTATACATTAATGAAGGCCATTTGTGTCTTTGGGTTTTTCAAACTTAACATGATTTTCATGCCGATGACATTTTGGATTCAACCAGACATTAAAGCTCGTGTCTTGAGACTTCTCATGTCTTCAAATGTAGAAGGCTATCAAAGACTTTGTGCTCACTTGTGATTCTTGTTCAAGGGCTTAAAAATCTTTGATGTTGACCACATGGACTTCTCCAACCATTACTCATTCTCAAACAGCTATAGTCTTCAATTTCTATAGATTTTTTTAAAGATTTACCTCCATCCAAGACTTATGATTTCATATGTGTAATTGTGTATTGACTCACAAAGATGAATCATTTTATTCTATGCAAAAAATAATCACTGGCAAAGAAACAACAAGGTTCATCTTTGAAAAAATTTATTGATATCATGGGCAGCCAAATGATATTGTATCAAACTAGGGTCTACAATTTGTCTCTAAATTTTGGAAGTTCCTTTTTGAAACCCTAAAGATAGATATCAAACTCTCTTCTACCTTTTACACTTAGATAGATGGATAAATTGAAGGCATAAATCAAGTATTGGAATAATATCTACAGTGTTTCATAAAATATCAACAAAATTATTGGACTTCACATATGACATTAGTGGAATTTCTTTACAACAACACAATCTTTACATTGATTTGGCAAATGCCATTCTATGCCAACTATGGATATCATCTCAAATTTGACCTATTTTATAATTCTTAAATGAACAATTGAACAGCCAAAGACTTAGCTCTACGGTTATTAAAGCTTCAAGACAGGATGAAGTTTCATCTGAAAAAAGCTCAAATCATTACAAGACATCGGCACATGTGTTATGAAAAGAGTCACTTTTATTCCAAGTTGGTGAAAAAATTTGGCTCCTTTGCCGCAACATCAAAACCAGTTGACCATTTGACAAATTAGATTATTGACAATTAAAGCCATTTACCATTAAAAGCATATCAATCCTATCACTTATCAATTGGAACTTCTGAGATCTATGAAAGTACATTCAATCTTTCATGTTTCCCTTCTTGAGCCATATAAAGAACCAATTTTGCCAAAATGAAG
Source organism: Pseudoscleropodium purum (assembly GCA_963969395.1). Taxonomy (NCBI): domain Eukaryota; kingdom Viridiplantae; phylum Streptophyta; class Bryopsida; order Hypnales; family Brachytheciaceae; genus Pseudoscleropodium; species Pseudoscleropodium purum. The sequence goes on from OZ017795.1 coordinate 26,444,483, forward strand.
TCAACTGCCACTACTTTTCATTGAAATAGACATTCACAGAGAATATGAGGTGAAAAAGTACTTGATTTGCATTGTAGGCGCAGCAAGTTAGAATACTTGATACATTTAGGAAGATACAACATTAATTCCTAAAGGACCGGCCTGTGTTTTTTGGTTGTATAGATTTTTTGGGCAGGTCATTATGACCAGAAAGTTGCATATTTAAGGCTGAAATTTTAATAGAAGGTGTGGACAAGGAATATCTTTCATATGCAACAAATTTCATGACATTTGGAAATAGGAGTCAAAAGTTATAGCCTAATATGTTACTTTTTTTTGGAACTGAGCAATTTGGGCAGATTAGAAAAAAACACTTTTTTCATAAACCAAAATTTGAAATTCATTCTCCAGACCTAATATACATAGGAATCTTTGAATCATTCCATTTTGATCAACGAGTCAAAAGTTATATGGATTTTTTGTTTGCAGGCAATTATGGATTCCCTACTCTAAAATAAACTTTGAAATCCTTTATTTTACCCAATTTTCAATATTTTTGGGAAAAAAAAATCCTAAGATGTAAATTGTTTATTACAACATTTCAAACATTGGAATTGTCATTTTTCAATTCCATATTTTTATTCTTAATAATTCAGTATTTTGAATCATTGTCTACTACTACCTACTTACTACTTTTTTCCTATATGTTGTATAATTCCAAATGATGTGAAAATTTTCAAGCATGTGAAAAACTTGTCTAGGAAAAAGAATTCAAAGAATCACCATCATTTTGGTCATTTTTTCATAGGAAAGTGAGCTTGTGAAGTGCAGCTGCCCTGTTTTGGGGAGGATTGAAAAAATGGTTTTGGTAAATTTGAATGTTGATATCTTATGATCCACATGGTGGGGTTTTCTGAAATTTTTACCACCTATTTTCAAGTCATCATAATATAAGATTCTACAATTATATGTGACAAAAATTAATTTTTTCCAAAAACTTAATAGTTGTGCTAGAAATAGCAGTTTTGGAGCATTTTTGGTGAATACATAGCCATAGAACTTTAGAGATTAACATACCAATTACAACCTACCCAATACCAATATATTAATTTATTTAATGCATCCAAGTTATAGGACTTAAAATTTGAATTCTACACAATGAATAGATTTTAATTTGTAATACTAAAAGAGACTAAAATCAACCATATTTTAGATTTTGAAGTTATGTAGTTTTACAAATCTAACAAATGCTAAGTATTCATAGAGTTCTAGATAGTGTCCAACATTAATTTGAATGGAAATGATCCAAAATCAGATCATTGTAGCTTATAATTATACAACTCTAAGCATCATTTGGTTAGTTAGAAAACAACTTGAAGAAAATCAAGATTGATTTTGAAGTGCAAGAAGGATTGAGTTTTATTTTATAAAAACAAAATAAACCATGCAATAGCAAAATTTCCTACAAGAATAACAATGCAATTAGTGCAAAAAACAATGACAAATTCCTCTACAACCAATAGCTCAGGCTCCAATTTGTACAATTCCCCATACATTCTAAATAATATTGAAGGTGCTTGAAAACTCAACCCTCTGTTGGTTTAGAGGGGTGCTATTATATAAGCCTAGAAGTATGAGCACATGAGCCTAATTGAATACACTTATGTAGTTATATTATAGGTGTCTATATTAAAGAAACCTTCCATAATTATATTGTACCAATAATATAAATACTTATATTATAGGTGTTTATATTATAAGCACCTTCAATGGTTGTTGTATATTTACTTATATATATGCTCAAAACTCACATTTTCGTGCTCAAATACTAGCACCATTGCATTGGTTTAAACAAGACTTGCCTAGTAACCCATCATTTCCTTAACAATTGTAATGAAATATTTGTTTCTTCTAAAATAGACTAGTTTTTTTTGAGGATGTAGCTAGTTTGTGAACTCACTATTGCTAATGTCAATTATGTTAAATTATCAATTTCTACAACTTTGAAACCTTTTAGTACCTATAGCTTGAAATGCAAATTTACTATGTTCTAGTTAATTTTCAATTCTTTGTATATTATGTTTCAATTATTAATTCTAAAATTGCTACAATTTTATGAAATTAACACTACACTATATTGATTGGTATTATGTCAATAGTTGAAAACTTTCATTTATAATAAGAAAACTTTAAGCTTAGAATAACTTGCTTTAGATGACAAACATTGAATACAAAAAAAATAAGCTATTGACTTTGTTTCATTAAGTCTCACTTAAGTTCTATATTGGTCTTGGATAATTAGAGTAAAACAATATAATTACCATCAATTTTATAGATTCAAACAATTTGTACTCTAATGAAAGTCACTTTATGTTCCAATTAAAAAACATTTTTTTCCTTGTTAGAAAAAATTGGTCACTTGTGACTTGCTCCAACCAACAAAGTCAAGTTGAAATGTTGAATAGACATCTCAATTGGAACAGGATACAATTCTCTATAGCATTTTTAGAAAAATGATTCATATGTTTTCAAGTAATCTTTTTACATGAACTACACGAAAATTTTACAATTTGTGCTATACGGATGCTACATTTCTCACAATGTGATGTGTCACAATGCAAAATCAACTTTGTATAATTATTGTACAAAGGTGAAGATGAAAATTGTGTCTTTGGAGGATATGAAATATGATTTTCCTTCTATGATGAGTAGTGGGTGCAAGTGGAAAAGTAGTCATTGTAGATCATTAAAAAGACCCTCAAAAGACCCTTGTGAACAATTAGATTGGTTTCTCTTATTTTTGTGGCAATTTTTTGGATCTATATAAATCATATTTTTATTAGTAATAAAGAATTTTTTAATACTATTACAAGACATAAATCTAGTATTTGGACTTGTTCCTAAAAAGTTGTTTGTCATATTGCAAGGTTGCTAGAAAACAACCTTTTAAAGTGCAATTTTTTTCTACAATCATATTTTAATATCATGTTTAAGAGTTTGACCTTGGGGAGGGTTTGATTAGAATAAGTATTTAGGCTTTTGATTAGTGGCATTGTCTTAACACTGCATTATGTGTTTGAATTTCCATTATATAATATAGATTATAAAGTTTGCATTTTGAAAGGATTGACATTCTATCAAACAACAAATGAGATAGTCAAGGTTCAATGTTAATGAAGGCCAATCTAGAAAGGGGGAAAACCTTCTATCTCAAACCATTTGTTTTAGTACAGAAAGATCAATTCTCCAACTAAATTACTATCGTGTCTTTTTTTGTTACTTAATATACATTGAAAAAATTAATTGGATTTCCTTAAATTTTTGGAGAAATGCATAAAATATTGATCAAGCTTGTTTGAGGTGGCAAATACATTTAGGGCATGCCAAATGTTATTCCATGATTAAAAACATTGATGATTTTTTATTTATAATGCATCAATTCAATATCCTTGAAGTAGAATTCTTGAACCAATTTTTTCCCTTTTAACACATGCGTATAGATTTGAACTTGAACATAGGATGGGATAAGAATACTCCATTACTTGATATGGTAATAGATCCACCATAATAGCTAATAAATTTTACTATAAATAAAAATATATTGGTAATTGATCATCACCTCCTATTTTTTTATCCATTTTTTTTTGCCTAAAACACTTAGAGCTCAAATTTTGACCCTCAACCACAAGCTCTCAGGCTTATAGGCTTTAGGACCCTTGCTCCAAGGCTCTCTTACTAGCATCATTGCCCATACTACATCAAGTTAGATATTTGTAAAGATTTTGTTTTTGTGCTATAAAGATGAGATTAATTATGCAATGTGTGATACATAGAACAATCAACTTAATATTTTTGTAATTATTGTAAGAAATTAAAATTAAAAACTATGTATTTCCTTATTTAGAAAACTAGAGAATATAAATTTTGACAAGTAATTGAATTCCAAATTGAAATATGTTGAATATTGAACCTATAATAGTAACTAGTGAATTAGTGATTTTAGATATGAAAAAAACTTGTCAAAGCAAATTGTCAATAATGGATAAGCTTGAAGAGTAATTTTTTCTATTTATTTTTTAGTATAAATTCATTAATTGATTTTTAAGTGAAAAGAATCAAGTTTGTCTTGAAGCCCTACATATATATGTGATATGCCCACCAATTTTCAATTAAAAAAGATGTGGAACTCATCCAAAAATTCTTACATTGACACAATGCCCTTTGAGTGACAATACACTAGTCTTTTTTGCTAATACGTTTTTTACCTCATAGTTTCAATGCTCAAAATAAATAATGCTACACTGAAATATGTATCTATCTTTGATGTCTCCCCTATGAGCTCTCATTTACTCACCCTTGGTAAATACACAAGCACAACCAAGTTTTTTGTGTTAGAATTGATTTTGTCCTAATGGATGCTTGGCATTGTTCCATTGTGCCTTCTAAGCAATGAATCTTTTCTAAATTATTAAAGTTATACAAATTCACAAACAAATCACCAAACTAATCTAATTGCAACAACCTACTCCAAACATTGTTAACTACTAAAATCGCTGTGATTTTCAAATAACAATAGATGTAGTCTACTTCTATCACCTTGAAATTGCAACTGAAATTACACCATTTTCAAAAGCATAAGAATCACAAAATTCAAATGTTCTTACAAAGAGTTATGATCGGATGAAGTTTGAGCCTTTAGGAGACTATTTAAACTTCATCCACTACTTTAAATTTTTTCCCTATTTCCATGACCTTAAATTTTGAACCCTAGCTTTAGATTACTAACTTCTATTTAAGTTTCAAATTTAGACTTGGATGGACGGTTTTCAACTAAGTTCATTCATTTCTTAACCTAACCTTCATCCTTCATTAGCTATTGGAGTTTTGGAATTTTTATCAAGGTTGAACTAGTTATGGACTCCTCTAAGGTCCTACTCAATTTTAAATCTAAATTCCTACTTGGTTGTCTTCAAAAGATTCTATCCTACATCCCATCTTGGTCTAAAGGTTTAGAACTTTTCTTGATACTTAATTATTTTTAAACTTTGAAATTTGGCTCTTGTAGAGTCTTGTTTTACCTATTCAAATTGATAAAAAAAACTTGGGACTTGAACTTTCCTAGTGAAAGTTATGAGTGGACAAAGTTTGACCATTAATTGGTATTTTAAGACTTCGTCCACTACTCCACTACGCAAGAAAGGGTGGTCCTATTTTCCGTCACACTTTGAGTTGCGGAGTTTAGTTTCACCATAACATTTGGAGAATGAAGCCAATGTTCTTGAATTTTTTTTATTGAAGATGACCAACTCATTTACAAAGAGAATTCTTATTTTTCAAAAAAATTCAAAAAAAAAAAATTCAATTTAGCTAATTTGTCTCACTTTATGATTAAGGAACTTTCAGCACTATAGAGTACCCATAATTAATGATGTAGAGCTTGAATTTTAGTAGGATATTACACACTAGAGAGGCATATGTCCACTGAAAAGAACTTTAAAAAAAACATTGTTTTATATTGTCCACATGCATGAGAACAAGGGGCCCTTGCACACGCACTTTTAAACGATAAAGATGGTTTTGGCTTTATTTTTTTGATGAAATTTGATTACCATCAAGTCCTTACAAATTATCAATTTTTAGATTTTTTTACATGATTTTATATATATATTATTAATTTATACCTCATTGTATCTATTTTATGTGAAAATTTGGGTTTGTTTTCAAATAATACTATTTAAGTACTTACAAGTACTCATAGTACTCAAAATATTACTCTTAGTTGTTGCTTTCTTTGATCAACGGTTGAGATAGTTTTGTTTCATTATAAGTACTCATAGTACTTGTAGTACTGAGCACAGAAACTACAATTTTGGCAAAACGCTACAAAAAATAAACATCCTTTCTTGCAACTACCCAGAAGCAAACTTTGAGATATGTTGCTAAACTTTTCTTGTTTCCTTTAATTAGAAAAATTAAGTGAGGTCGGGGCCTAGAAGTAAGTCAAACTATTTAAACTTAGAGTTAAAACAAATTTAAATTTAGATTCTTATAAAAATATTAGACCTTTCTAAAACCTAAAGTAGGCCCAATTCAGAGTTACAACAAAGAAGTTAGTAGCAGATGAAGTTTAGAATCCAAAATAGATGAAACTTAGAAGTTTTCATCTATAAGGAACAAGAAAAGAAATTTAGGATGTAGAAAATTACTAGAGGTATAAAATGAAAGAAAAAGTGAATTTTGAACTATAGATTAGGAATAATTGATGGATAATGTTTAGTTAGCTATTTAGAAATCCAAACTTCATCTACGCATATCTTTTAATAGGAACATACAAAAAATTCAAATATTATGTTTCTGGAAATGGTATGAGATGTTCTTTCACTTTTTTTTTTAGTAAAAATTAGGTTGAAATCATCTCCTTTAGTTAACTACAGTAGAAATAGTAAGTTGGCAATTTGAATTAGGTTATGAAATTAAACTCAAAGTTGTGTGTTATTCACCAAGGATTAGGGCATTTAGAATGTAGATAACAAAAATCCATTGCTTAGAAGGCACAATAGACTAACAATAGACATCCAATAAAATAAAATTGCCTTGAAAACAAGAACATGTTTGTATTTTGTTTATTTATCAAGGATAGGTAAATAAGCACTTACATGGCGCCAAGACTCAAATTGCCTGAAAATTTCCGGGTGAGCACTTTCAAGTTGTCAAGGATTTTTTACAAATTAGGGAATTATCTCCCTACATTTGTGGCGACTTCCAATCCAAGCATTGGATTTCCATGTTGGAGACGACATGGAGCGCATTTTCAAGATGCGTGTGTCTGATTTTTTACTTGTAGAATTGCCATGCTTTCTTTTTTAGCAATTTGTTGTCAAATTGCACCAAAATAATTGACTATGCACCAAGCCCTCATAATAGAAAGAGTAAATTTTTGAATGAAATCGCCAAAACTCTTCAAATTATAAAAATTATTTGGATGAAATTACTAGAGAATGGATGAAAATGAAATTATAGATATGTGATATATACTAATGTGGTATTTCCTATCCACTATGTGGATGAATGTTGAAATTTCAAGCACCACTACAACATTTAATATTGTCAGTTTGGCACTTCATAAAAAATCGAAAAAAAATATCTCTTGGAGGTCATTGTAGTGTTGGTGGAGCATCTTGATCTAATGCTAGAGGTTATGTCAATCCCAAATGTGCTCCCATGGCATGGAAAAGATAGAAATTAAACCCCTAGCACTATTACACGAAGGTAGCAAGAAGTCTAGGCTTGTTGATTTATGTGGGAAGAGGGTAAGTTTGACGTGGGAGGCAATTTGACCGGGATTGTTTGTAAAAGCTACAACATAGTGAGCGGTTAGAGGAAGGTCATGGTCTTAAAAGGCGACAATCTGGAGAAAGATGAGGAGAAGAAGACTTGCAAGAGTGATGGAAAGTTGTTTGCACATTTGAAAAAGGAGGTGACATATATAAAGTTAGAATGCAAACATTTGCAAATCAATAAGCTTTGGATTGGGCAAAGGATAGGCAACAACGTGGTGGATCAGCTCATCAATTCGTGGAAAAGGATTTTATACTTGATCCATTTGTCGTGCGTATGTGACTATGGCACTATAGATAATCTAACCAACGTGATCATGTAGGTGTTGTTAGAAGAGGGTGGACTCATATAGGAACATATATATTGCGAGTAAACTAGTTTTGGGGGGTACCAAGGGAGAGAATATGTTTCAAGGACAAAAAACTAGAGTCTCAATCCAAATTCATGAGAAATAGGCTCTTTTCTGTCTCTAAGTGAGTTGTGCAAGCCAGTGAATCAACTTGGTGGTGGAAACACTATCAAACTATCCTATGGTCTTTCGCTTAGAAACCCTCTATTAGTCCTTGTATTTTTATTTTTACTACAACCATAAGCAACACACTACGATACAAAAGCTTGTAGATCTCATGGAAACTAAAAAGAATAAGATGGTGAAGAATTTAGAAATAAGGTGGATTTTGATGTATAGTTCAACCTAGATAATTTTGGTTGAATATAAGACCTTGCTAGTCAAAATGGGCCTTGATATGGCTGCTAGTCAATAGAAAAGTAACTTTGATGCAACTAGTATCTTTGACTACCTCTTTGATATAGAATCTTTGCCTATTTTATTCCCATGCTTAATGTTGTGCATTGCCTCATTAAGCTCTCTCAGGCCTATGACGTTTTTATATATATGTGACTTCATGTAGTTGATCAAAGTTTGCCAAGTCAATTTGGCCAAAACAATTTATAAATGAGAGTATTATCTTCATGATGGTACAGTTTAAATGGTACCAAGAGCTAGTTTTCTTGTCCTATTTCAAAATCCAATGGATTGGAGGCAGATACACGAAAAGAATGTGTCCCACTTGGTTCTAAATTTTGGGATAACAAAGGTGCTTGCCTATTGTCTTTACAAAGTGACAAAGGATCACATTTTTTTTTATTGGAAAAGATCTAACACACACTCAAGCAAACATCCAACGCCAATTGTAGATTTTGCTTCTCCCTTTCTATTTATTTTTTTTCTATTTTTTTTCCATCTTTGAAGTGCTTTTAGAACTTGTTTTCTTTTGCTTGATGAATGCTTTTCTTTCTTGCTCAATGGTATGGATATGACAATCTATGTTTAGGGTCTATAACACTTGAGCTTTATTGGCTTACTATGAATGCTTCATATTTTTTTATTGTCTATAGCATTGCATTGTCACCATTGCTTGATATGGATATTGATAAGTGCTTGAGCTCTATAGGCATGAAAGAATCAATAGTAATAGATTGGAGTTAGGGTTCTTTTTTGGATTCCATTTTTTTTTTACTTCCATACTTGATGTTTAACTTGCTTGATTCAGAAATTAACAACTTTGGCTTGGTAGTGTAGGCCCAAAATAGTCGGTGACAACATGTTTAGGTGGGGCTTCTTTTTTTGATTCCATGTTTTTGTTGCTTCATTTTGGAATTGATAGTGCAGGTAGGAAAGAATCATATGCGACAAGTTTCTGTTGGCAGTATAGGCAGGAATGAATTGGTATCCTAGTAGCAGCAAATTGGGATTGGAGTTCATTCCAGATTTTATTTTTTTCATGTTTAATCTTTGGCTTTCTCGATTATAGAATTCACAAGTTTAGCTTCACAGTGCAAGCAAGTCAACTTTGGTAGCAACAAGTTTGGGACTTAGGATGTTTTTCTTTTGGATTCCATTTTTTTTCAATATATGGTGTATTGGTGCTTGTTTGTAGACTGCTTGCAACTCAAGCATACTCAAAACTGCTTCTGTATGTTTATTTCTGAAGTAGTATATTGTACTATTTTTCTCATTGAATTTGCAGGATTTTGAATAGCAACAACATTCACTAATTGCAATCTCTTTGTGGTCTAGCAAAGATATCCAATCACTCTTCAATGAGATGGATTAGCACTTCCCGCAGCAGGAGTTGTTGGATGCTTTTGGAATTTTATACTTGCAATATTAGAAGCAACTAGGGGTTGACTAAAGCTTTGGTCATCACTTATCTATGCTTAAGAAGTTATATTCTTACTCAAGATTGTTGAATGCATGGGTGCCTTTGCAAGGAGGAACTTGCTAAATTGGCCCTAAGATTTTGTTTGCTTGTAATTTGGATAATCAACAAAGTTTGTTTAAGGTTACAATGAAACCTCATTGTGAAGTTGCGCATGCATCAACTTCACATGTGAGTCCAATGATTTTACTTTGGCAAAGACTTTCATAATCTCAACATTTGAAGAAGCTCATTTCTGAATATTTTAAGCTTATAGAGATCAACTATTGTTTGGTCTTGAGGTTGGTGGAGGATGAGTATTGCTTCTCCACGTTGAAGTTTCTAAAGTCTTGCTAGTGGAATAGGCTAGGCAAGTAGTTGGTACTATTAGTGTGAATATTTGGATAGAAATATTACACATTGGAAAATTTTCCATGCAAAGCTACCATAGAGTCTTGAAAAAACGTTATAAAAGTAAGACGCCATGGAGATATGTGATCTTTGTCTATTTTCAACATTGGAAGATTTTTAGGGGTCCGAGAGGGTTGCAAGTTCCCTGACATTTTTTAACTCTACAAACTTGCCGAAACTGCTACTTGATGTGGCAAAATACATTAGAAGATTTTTGGGCTCAGGGAGGGCCGCTTCAAGCAGGTGTGTCGGGAATTGCCTTCCCTTGCAATTTCAAAGCCCTGAAGTAGCCCTCCCAAACCTCCACCACCCACCCTCCTAAACTCTTCTAATATATCCTCCCCCCTTTTAGAAGCCTTAGTTTTCATGAAATTTTGCAGGCTTTGGGCTTTAAAACAATTGGTTTCTTTGATATTGAAGATTTATTCAGAGATGTGCTCTTCAATGCATACTTGTAGAAGATAAGGAGCGGGACATTCAAACATCATCAAGCTTTGGCTAAACATTAACAACTAAATGTTATGATATAGTCTAACTTATTTTCTTAATGTTATTTGTATATTTGGTGTGTGCATATTACTAATACTACAAATGGATAGTCTTCCTCAAAGCAAGTAGGGTTCAAATCCCTACTTAGTGAATCCAATCAACGTATGTCACTTGTTTTCAACTTATATGACTTGTTTTCAAATTTTTTGGTTTGATTTTGATTTTTGTGTAGTTGTATTGGTTTTTTTTGTCACTTCTTGGGAATTTGTGATTCATATGGATAACTCTTGCAAATATAGAACGTTTGGTGGCAAATATAGTTACAATTTGCAAACTTGGTTAAATTTGTATCACTTTGTATTTCAAAGAATCACCACTTTAAGACAAATTTTGCCATCATGTAGCATTTCCAGCCACTACACTTCAAAAAAAAGCTAGCAATGGACTTTCATACTTCACATACTTCACATACCACATTTCAGTGCTTATCACAAGATACACTCTACCATCTGGAAAAGAATTTACAAAACTCTACATCTCAAGGGGTGGGGGCTGGGTTACACTTATCTCGTGTATTTTACCACTACAAGACCGTTTCACAGAAATAGCCCCTATCAGGAATGATAATAGCTTTCCAGCAAATTTACAGATAAGTATTCTAGGATCACTCAGCTGGTTTCTTTTATTTCACTTATTTCAGGTTTCTGGAAGGAAAAAAAATTCAAAATTCACCAAGAAGGCTTGACTTGCTCAAGGGATCAGTTGAAAAGAAAATGATCCAACCTGTAAATGTTCTTTGTGATGTGTCCTTGCATTGCAGTAATGAAGTATGGTATCAGTTCATTACCCCCTTTCCCCCAATTTCGATTTGAAATATACTGTTTTAAAAATAAATAAACAAAACAAATAAAAATTGAAACATACCTTCTTCTTCTGAAGCATCATCACTGTGGTCATCCTCACTTCATTCAAACCTCATGAAGACTCTGGTCCGAGATCTTTGACTTGGTACTGGAAGGCCTGATCCTGAGAATGTTGAGAGTCTGTTTGCAATCTTGCAATTAACTATACTTGCTGCCTGGGGCATATCAGTTATCTTCCCACCCAGGTGTTTGATTGTCCAGTACAGTCCAGTACTCCCCTACCTTTGAACCAGTTTACCAACATAGAAGGTAGGACCGCAGGACTGGCTCCATTCCAATCAATCCTGTATTGAACTATCAATTCCATTGGGAGCAAATTAAACCCAGCTAAGACAGGATCCCTCCTTTAAGGAGCAGAGGGAAAAGATCAGTATGATAACGTAGCCCAATTTTGTTCAGACTGGGGATGGCATGGGATGGCATGGTGATGTTGAATGAGCTCCCTCTGACACGCCCTATGATGCACCATTGAGTAGAGTTGAGGTGGCAGTGGCCCCACTGGGCTTAACTTCCTCAACTGCAAGAGAATCCTCCAAGTACAAGCATAGCAGGCAGAACCTTTCCATATATACTCATCAAGAACATCACAGCATCACACTATCCTGAAGGGAGGCTGAATCTTCATCATCAGCAATAGCACCTTTTCATGATACCTTGCACTACTGAGGCAGTGATGAATTCCAAGGCATGGACCGCCCCGCCCTGCCCTGCCCCCTGCCCTGCCCTGCCCTGCCCTGCCCTGCCTACGGTAAGGTATGTGCATCTCAAACAGGACCCTGCCCTGCATTGGTTGTGGCCGGCAGGAATAAGCTTTCCATTGGATCAGTCTATTTCCAGGGGATTCTGATATTATTCCAGGGTGGCAAGAACTACATATTCTCTGGTGCAGAAATGTGTAGAATACAATGGTGGGTTCACTTTTGGGTTAGGTTACAGCTATGGTTTGGGTATTGATCTAATTTATGAGCAGTCAAATCTGTAGAGAATGAATGTAATGCTTGCCATTCTTGCCCTGGGACTTGGGTGTGACAGAACTTCATGCTGCTGTTGCCATGGATATTTTCTGGCTTTGTTGTTTCTATTGCAGAATGGTTGCACTCATGAGTGTGCTACAGCCTTTCTGTTTCAAAGCAGGCTGCAACGAGAACTTGACCATGGTACTTCTTTCATTTGTGTCAAAAAAAGAAGAAGAAGAAGAAAAAAAAAAAAAAAAAAAAAAAAAAAAAAAAAAAAAAAAAAAAAAAAAAAAGAGGAACTTGACCATGGTACAACTGCAGTTGCCCTCTCTCCCCCTGCAAGCCTACAATCTTTAAGGGCATTATTAGGGGTCCATGTTGTACCATTCTCCTGTTTTCATGTTGTCCTTCCAGTGTCAGGGAGGACTGGGTAATGGACCAAGTGGTAATCAAAAAATCAGCTTCCCACCTTGGACAATGAGAGGGGCTTGTGCAAAGTGTACCTTAGGATTTGTTGGGGTTTATGACTCTGGAGACCCACACCCAGCTTATGCCAAATTGCCCATGTTGAATTGGTGTATTCTAATTTTAAACCTGCAGGCCCATCAGACAGAACCCATGAACCCATAAGTCAACCAACCTCACCCAGACTTTCGAAAATGGATTTCTTTCCAAATTCTAACTCCTGAGCATGTCTATCTTCTTTCTATTTTGAAGATTTACAATGATTCCCTGTAGAATGCAACTTGGAAAATGTACAGGGAATCATTGCAAATGTAAAATGGAAGAGTATAAGACACACATGTTGGGGCAAAAAAATGATCATGGTCCACCACCTGCATTGAAAGAAAATTGTAATTAATCCCTCACTGCCCAAGGAGACCAAAAGTGTCCCCATGTAGTCTCGAAGTCCAACTCAAAGTGCTGTAACTTTTGCATCCAGATGTCCGAATTCAATAAAACTTCTTGGGAAATTTGTGCCCTCTCTTTTAGTTTGGGTGGTAAAATTTTCAGATCAATCCGAGATGCATTAATTTTTTGAAAGACATTCAAAGTTCACGGGTTCAATTTGACTTTACCAAATTGCATTTTGATGGCTGCAACATTCAGGGCTTGTATCTTCTTCATCTAATGTTTGTTTTCAATATAAAAAAAAAATTGTTGAGTTATGTTCCCCTTGAAGTCTAGTTATTGTGACAAATTTTTAATTTCAATCCAAGGTGTTTTGAATGTTTGGGAGCAATTCAAAGTTCAAAATCTAAACATTTTAGATTATAGTGAACTTTAGCGGTGTGTAACTTCTTCATACAATGTTCATTTCTAATCGAAAAAATTGAAAAGTTGTGCAAACTCTTCTGGTTTGTGTGGTTAATATATTAAAACAATTCAAAATGTTACAAGTGACTAAGAAGCATTTTAGTAGGAGGTTCAACCTTAGATGTGTTTATTGCAACTTTTCTTGCTATTTTTGACGTTTTAAAGTCATTTTACTAACACGATGAGTCAATTGAATGATTTCTTCTTTTACCAATGTGTTCGTATGTTGGTTTTGAGTCACATTATAGTTTCAAGTTTTTTCATTTGAGTAGGTTTAGAGATCAAATTTCACCTCCAAATGTGTTGCTAGGAAAATTTCAGCATCCTTTTGCTACACTAAAACATTATAATCTTGCAATCAATGTGCTCAAATGCTTCCAAATTTGATTCATGTCATCTACAACACGCATACTACAAGATTGTATAGTTGAGATTTCTATACCTTTGTGACATTTAGATCTATAGCATTGCAAACCCCAAAAGGCCTTGAGCCTTCAGGTATTAAAGTGAGTGATTGTATATGTAGGTGTATATAGGTCTTATTTGAGATGTACAAAAAATGTGAAATACAATAGACAATAGAAGATTTTTTCCCCCCGGGAGGGTTGTAGGTTCCCACATTGTGGGAAAAGCCCCATAGGGGGCCATGGCAGCTCGTTGATGTAGCATGGGGATTGCCACATCTGAAAAAAATATTTTTTTTTAATTTTTTAATTTTTTTTTTCTATTTTCTTTTACATTTCAAGAGTAATTTTTTCTTATATTTTTTTGTCAAGAACATCTATTCCTCGTCACAATTTTTAAATAATTCTTTTTCTATTTTCTTTTACATTTCAAGAGTAATTTTTTCTTATATTTTTTTGTCAAGAACATCTATTCCTCGTCACAATTTTTAAATAATTTTTTTTTCTATTTTCTTTTACATTTCAAGAGTAATTTTTTCTTAAATTTTTTTGTCAAGAACATCTATTCCTCGTCACTGCACGGAAGGGCAGTTTCCAACGCACCTGCTTGAAATGACCCTCCCTAAGCCTAGAAATCCTCTAATGATTAATCTCAAAGGAAATTCAATTTTAAAGAAGTTAAAACAAAGGTGTCAAATGAAAGTTCAACTAAAAATAATATAAATGACATCCATTTTAAAATTCCATTAGACATCCATTTTCATGCTTCCAAGAATTTCATCCCATATTTTTCCTAAACTTCAAATCCTAATCACTCATTGCATACACTGTACAATTAACTCTAATGTCTCAATATAGTCACAAAAAAGAAGAAAAAGGCAAAAATGATACATTTTGGATTTAAAACATGGTAATATTTTTATCAAATATTTAATTATATATATATATATATATACACACACACACACACATGGAATATCCAAAATTTGAGTATATTAAATCTTTATCAAATCTATTTATAAGTTGTTGACAACAATATTCATCATTCATCAAAGCTTACAATAGCATAGGTATGAGTTGCAAGTACCACATTTGGAACAAATGGATAGAAAACTTCATAAAACTTTATAAAACTTTGATTATATGCTAAATTTTACTACTCAAAGATAGAACACCATATTTCTTTGGGGTCCACCTCTCAATACAATGGCAAGCAAAATAGACATTTTTTTTTGTTAATATTCCCCTATAATGCTCTTCAACTTGCTTGATGTATTCTTCATGTGCACATGTAGCTTGCACATCTCACATATTTTGCACTTACTTATATATTCTCAATAGTGACTTATTGGCATGGTCATGAATATAAACCTACATAACTTCTACATGCATTTGTATTTTCCACTTTGAATTTTCAAAAATGATGCTCCTTCAATTAAATTAGAGACCTCTCTTTCCAATCATACTCCAAATTTTTCTTAGATTCTTACTTATTTTTGTATTATATACTTTTGGGTCTCATTGAATCCTAGAGGGTTAGCCCCTAAAGGACCAAACAATGGGTTTTTTTGGCAATATAGCAATTTTAAGCACTTTACTACAAACAAACAAAATTCACTATATTTTTTGAATTTTTTTTAATGGACAACAAGGAGTAAGTTGCTACTTCACCAAATTTTCTTACAATTGGATGTGCCCATGAAGAGTTGTGGGGAAAATGTCATTTTTCATGGATGGGGGGTAGAATAGGCAAGTAATTTATGCTACAACGAAATTCATAATGCAATGCCCAACATAACTTAGGTAGGGTCTTGGGTAGCCTCTTGCCTTAGGTTCAAACCGGGTTACTTTGATGAGATTTTGTTTCATTTGAGTCAAAAAAATTAAACAAAACATGGTACTTCTTTGACATTTTTCTAGACTAATAAATTTAACACAATGCAAAAGAGAGGGAGGCAGGTAAGCAAGTGCTCTATGGCTTCTTTTGGCCAACTAGGGAGTTTAAGGTAGTACCACCCATATTCAATCATTTAAGTGATTTTGTGACACATGATGATGAATTTGAAGGGATGCATATTTTCCTTTGTAGAGAGATAAGAAATATGGGGATTGCATTTTCTTGTAATTTTATTGTCAAAATTGAAATTATCATGTTTTTTAGAAGCCAAAATCTAGGCTAAATTCATGGCCAAAGTCTAAAGTCTTCCAATTCCACTCACTAAAGTCATGACTACTTCTTCACTCAAATATTCTATAAATTATCAAAAGTAAAATTTGACCAATTTATTTTCTAAAGTTGTTGAATTTAATTTTAAATGTGGCAAACTTAGTGTGAAATTTTGTCGTTGTTGTTTTAATTCAAGAATGTTTGTTTTTTCAAAGCCACTTTTGCATTAATATTGATAGCCAATTCTATAATCTTTTTTGAACTTATTTTGAAACTTAGGTATACATTGAAGTAATTTCAATTAAATGTGACCAAAGTAGAGTAGAATAAGTTTGTCAAGTTCCTTCCAATTCACTAGTCAACACATTTATTGCATTGAGGAAAATACTTAGTTGAATGTAATAGGTATTGAAATATTTGTCAATTAAATTTTTTTTATTACTTTTTTACAATTGAAGAACAATTTTGTTATGTTCTTTAGAATACTTAAGAAAATTTTGATGTTCGTAGATGTCAAAATTGTCAACCATTTTTTTCTTTTTCAAAGTGTGAAGCTAATCAAGAGTTCACAACTACATCTTTCTAAGCTTTTTTTGTTTCATATAATAAGGAAGGCATAACAAGCATAAATATATATGATTAACTATAGATTATTGTAGTTATACGCACTCTATACCATGTTTTTTACTCAATGATTTTAGTTTTAGTATATAGTAATTGCATGATGATGAATGAATTTCCTTAAATGTAGTAAAATTCTAGAGGAAAATCCTTCATAAACACCAAAGTACCAAACAATGTATTTGGGTTCATTGTAATTCAAACTGATCTTGGTATTTATTTAGATGATTATTCTATTTAGTAGATTACTAAGTGCATTATTAAGTTGTGTCATATAAAATGTTCACATATCTATATGTAAACAAAATTGTAAAGAATATTGTTGTGTAACTTTATATTTATAAAACATTGCCTTGTTCTTTAATCCCAAATGACCCAGTGACTATTTTCCAATCAATGCCCTTTTTCTTTTGAGCTACTTGTTCTCAAATTTTGAGTTATTTTTTGAAAATAATCATTATTTTAAAAACAAATGCATTCTAAATCTAATGGTGGTAGTTTTATCAAATTTTGAGTTAAACTCCACTTTGTGGACTTTTCAAAGTTATGTGGTGTAGTGCGGCTTACAACTAATTTTCTTGGATTTGGTGTGGGCATAGACTAAAACGTCACCCAACCAATGTGATTCTAGCCCACCTTAAAAAAGGTCAAATCTACCTCAAAAAGGGTAGATCCCATAAATTTAAGGAGAAGACAAGTGTTCCAATTTTTTCCTTCATAGACACTAGTTTCATTTTGGTGACTATCGTGCATTGCAAGCTCCACCATGAATTGAAAAATGACTGGAACATTGTGAAATTATATAATAATAATAATAATATATAATATTTTTTATTTTTTATTTTAAAAATCTCTTATCCTTCACTAAGGACAAAAATGAAACATTTCAAAATATTTTCACAAAGATATGCTCCTTCAAAGTGCGTTGTTGTGTATTTCCATTGACCCAAATAAAATTTCAAACTTAATTATCTCCTAGATAGTCAAATCAAAACACCTAAATTTTTTTGAGGTGCTCACTTTCAATGTGAAATTTAAGATCCTATAATTATATTCTATATTATTTGAAAGAAAAATGAGAAAAAAACTGCACAAGTTCTTGGCAATTTTGGCCCACTTTGAAAGTACACCCATGCAGGTCATCATATGTTAAATTTTTTGAATTGTACCAAATAATTTCATTTAAAGTCCAAAGAATTTTGAAAAAATATTTGGCTAGATTCTCAGCTAAATTACATCATTCAACTTCCTTTAAATTATACACCCAATAATGATGAGCATGTGAGCATAGAAATGTTAGCCTACAAGTTTGAGCCTAGATTTGGTGAGCCTAGGTTTAGAAACCAGAAAATAATAAAATTTTAGAGATTGTCCTTGAAATTTAAAAAATGATGAGCTTTTTAAGAAAACTTTTGATGTTTAGAAAAATATGATACCTCTCACTATGGAAAATATAGGGATCCTATAACCTTTAGAAAACAACACATTAGAAGAGTTTTTTTGGGGTAGGAAGGTTGGTGCATGGCTTGTTTTTCCCGCAAATCCCCTTGTAGTTAAAGAACACTAAGCTGTAAAAAGATTTTTTATTTTTTATTTTTATTTTTTTTAAATTTCATTCGCAAAATGAAAAAAAAGTTGAAAATAAAATATTTAAAAAATGAAGTGGCAATCATTCTGCCATGTCAGGTAGGAGTTGCCATGAGTTCCAACAGGCTAAGAACATCGAGGAACTCACAGCCCTCTAGACTAGGTGAATCTCTCCTAATGTGAATCACCAAATCCAAAAAAATTTACGTGAATTGTTCGAACATGTTCAAGTACGGGAAAGACATAATAAAATTTAAAATATGGTACCTATGACCATAGAAAATGTAGGTACCCTATGTCCGTATCCTCTGATTGTATGTAGTACACAACTATCATCTAAACTTCTCAATTTGTAATGTAGATTTGGTAGAGATTTCTATAAATTTCTCAATATCTTCCATTCTCTACCAAGAATGGAGATTTGGTCCCAAGAGAGATCTCTAGGGGGGAAGACATAAGGATTTTACTTAATTTTTGTAAGGCATTCACATAATATACCTTAACAACCTATTTTTTGTTCTTCAATTATGAATTCTAAAATTTTCTATGCTTTCCATGGTCATGGGTACTAAACAAAAAATCCAAAAGAAATACATCAAATATTAGAGGCTCTTAGGCTCCTAAGCTCACAAACTAGTATACCTAAATGTATACCTATGTGTGTATACAACTAAATTTTGACTTTGTATTGTTGATTGATTGAATTTCGAATTTTTTTTATCAGTAAGAAAATGTTTTTCTTATATCTTAAAAACATTATGATCTCATATCATGCAATATATAAATAAATTATATGTATTATAATTTAACAAAGTTGGATAATTAATGACTTTTTCACAATAATATTCAAAATTTGAATGAAAAATAGTTTTTTGATTTAAAATTTAAAATTATTTGAAAAAAATTATAAATGAAAATCCCTTCATACTGTGCAAATAGGATTTTAATATGAAGATTGTAATTGCATTACTTCATGGAATTTTTGGTGTAGAATAGAAACAAAATAAATAGTACTTTATGTTATTAATTTTAACCAAACTACAACAATGGATATTTAGAACTCATGATTAAGTTTGACCAAAGTACATCTAATTTTTGAGATAAACTTCAATCCTTAAAATTCATTAAAACTTTGAATTGTAGATTTTGAAGCATTATTAACCTCGAAAGGTTTTTTACTATGTTTTCACCTAAAACATTGCAAAATTGTCATTTCTAATACAAGTACCAAATTTTTTTAAAACAAACTATTTTTGGACACATATAACCATAGGATCTTGTAGTTTGCTAAATTTGAAAAGATGTGGAAAAAATCACAAAATTTTCTCCATGTACATTATAAGATTTGTGCATTTGAATTCATAGAAATCTTTTTCTAGCCTTATAAGAAACCAGGTAGGATAAATGCATGGTTGAGTGGATCAAAAGTAGCACTTGGTGACTCCATAGAAGTCCTACAAAGTCCAAAGACAAGTTTTTAAATAGTAACCATTCCACATGCTATAGTACCCTACAAAGATAGAAGTATGTATATGTTTGAATTAGATGGATATGAGTAAATTATGCAAAAGTCATAGGCCATAAATATTAGTTGGAGTTTCAATATCCAATTTGAGTGCTCCTACCGGTGGTAGAATTTTATAACTATAATTTAGAATGATTTCATATTCTTGTATAATGTTCTATAGAAAAATATACATGTGTAAAAGATTCCATACCAAAGGGATTAGCCAAAAAAATGAAGAAATAACAAAGTAAAGCTATGAAAGGAACATTTAAAAATATATACTATTTTAGATTGTAAAAATGTCTTTAATTAACAATTGCAACAAATCAAGGATACCTAAAATATCAATTTGGAACACTTATTATTGTATCTATGACTCCTTTTTTTCTTGCAAAAGTTTATAAATACAAAAAACAAGCTTAAATACATGGCATTGACACTGTAACAATGTATAAGAATCTATACAAAAGTCCCTCTCAAAAAAACTTGGACTCATTGTGAGCCTAGTAGTTGTCACTTGGGCCTTGGAATTTTTTTTTTTTTTTTTTTTGCTTTAGTTCATTCTTTATAGCTTTTTTGGATCCAAAAGGCCTAAAAAGCATATTAACATCGTATTAGTAGAAGTCCCTACAATTGTGGTGTACTATTTTATAAAAGTCAATAAGTGCTCTAAGCACTTCCGTTTATCATTTTTAGAGTCTAAATAGGTGTCTAGTATGTCGATTAGGAGTTTGAGATAGATTTGAGCCCTAGGAGACAAAGTTCAAGAAGACACTTATTTTAGATTGTCACTAGATTTAACCAAATCCACCGATTCACAAAGATCGTGCACTGAAGATTGGAGGAAGGTGTTTTCAGCATAAAAATATGCCAAGAGCTCAATGACAAAGTCAGTTTATGAAAATTCCCTTGTATGGGAATGATTCCTCAGAGGAGGAATTAAATCAAGAGGTAAAGAATTTAGACCTCTCCACATTTGATGCAAGTAAACAATTAAACTTGCAATTGGCATTTGAAAGCTTCTTAGAGGTTGTCCAAAAACTTTCATAATTTTTAAGATTGGAGAAGATGACTCCATGGACAGTCAACCGCATTTACTAGTGATTGGGAATTCATAGAAATTATCTAGGTAGCGGGAAATTTCCACTAAAAATTAGGATAGTATGTTTTAGTCTAAATAAGAGACCAACCAAATTTCAAGACATTCCAACACCAAAAAGTGCAAGAATTGGTGGTGGTACTAGATTTTAACGATTTTCAAAAACATTTGACAAGTTGACCAGTGTACTAGGTGCATACAGTGTTCAAATGAAGTAAATTTGGACTCTTTTCTTACTATCTTGGAACTTCTAAATAACCTAGGCTAGTCAAAACCTTGAGGAAAGACAAACTCCAATATTTGAATTTTCTACTTTTTCATTGACTGGCAATTCGTTGGCTTTTGGTTGCGAAATAGTTTGGAAAGTAGGAGTAGAGGGTTATTCAAGCTAATTTTGGCCTTCTATAGATAATGGCACAATTGACTTGGCATTTGGAGCATTTTTCCAAAAATTAGAACAACCATGGCAATAGTGTAGAATTTGATTGAAGTTAATTTGGATTTACGAAGGAGTAGATGTAGGTAATTAGAGAGGGGTTGGGGGACTTGAAAAAGTGTAAAAGGCTGTCACCTCCTCTCTCTTTGCACCCCTTTTTATTTCAAATTTGGCCACACGTGGCCATGTTGTTATAATTTTTGGCATTTGCCAAAAAACTTCTTGCATTTTTGTGCATTTTGAGCATTTGTTTGTGGTTTCGAAGAATTCTTGTGTGTTTTCTGCCTACTTCAAAGGGCATCCCTTTAAGTATTGCCAATCTTTGTTCACGCTTTCAAGTGGTTTAGTCCCTCAAATTGTCGGTCATTGCATCAAGTCTACTAACCAATTCTAATGAGGTTTCTTCGGAGAGAGATTTCACAACCTTATTGTTGCAAATCTCCCCTTGAAGTCTTACGTGTGAATTTGTCGTCCACATGAGTCATCAAGTCATTTGGGAGGTGATGTTTGTTGCAATCTTCAAAAGTCCCGCAATTTGTTTTCTTATATGTTCATGGTTCTGTATTAACCAAGAACTATAGGTTTTTAACTAACCTCCTAGCGTTTTTGTCTGAGAAAGTAGTGTTATACCACTAAATGGCGAAGCTATCGCCTTAGGACAAATTTCAAATAGTATCATTGTTGCTTTGGTGCCAAGTTTGAGATCCAAAAGCCCCATATGGTGAAGCCATCACCAAAATTTCCATTTTATCCCTTAGCACTACTAGCTTTATTCTAAAGCTTTAAAAATATGGGCCTAAATCCTCCGAACAACAAAGCTTTGGCTTTGTTAGAAATTCCGTGTTAGCTTTATTTAAAAGGGTCCCCGGAAAGAAACCCAAATATTGGTGAGCAATGGCCATTAAGTTATCATTTTTTGGTTTAAAAAATCAAAAGATTTGAAGAAGCTAACCCCACTAAGCTAGCAAGTCCACCATCAAACCAACTAGTCATGCCAGCGAACAGATCGAGTCGGTCTAGCAACGACCAACCAACCAATATATCGACCCAGCCGGCTAGCGGTTGACTCAACTAGGCCAATGGTAATCAATAGTGTTACCATACATACATTAGTCTTTAAAGACCAATTTAGGAATGATGCCCAAGGGCCCTCCTTTTGGAGGATTTTTGGATTTTTGAACACTAGGCTTAACTTATGGATGTTTAGGGTACTAGTAGAAAATACTTAGTGATAGTTTAGAGAAAAAATAGTAGTTAGAGAAAATTCCAACATACCAGAGGTAGTTGGGAGACCAAAAAATTAGATTACCAAAGTCCCAAATCAACCAACAAGTCATTCAATTAGGATAAAAATTAGATTATAGAGCTTCCAAATCAAACAACAAGCACTTAGTTGGGAAGAAGCCCTTGAAAATTAAATTATAGAGCTTCCTAATCAAGCCAACAAGTACTCAATTGGAAGTAAGGTGCCTTTAAAATTAGATTACAAGCGTCCAATCAACTAGTAAGTCACTCATTTGGGAAGGGGCCTTTCAAAATCAGATTACAAGAGCTTCCTAATCAGCCAGCAAGTCAACTCAGTTGGGGAGGGGGCCTTTTGAAAATTAGATTACAGAGCTTCTAATTGGCCAGCAAGCATTCAGTTGGAGAAGGGGGGAGGGGGGGGGGGGTGAAAATCAAATTACAAAGCTTTCTAATCAAGCCAGCAAGTACTCATATGGAAGGGAAGGGCCTTTCAAAATCAGATTACAGATTTCCTAATCAAGCTAGCATGTCAACTCAATTGGTCTAGGTCAACTTACAAAGCTCCCAAATTAAAGTCCAAGACCATTCCACCTTCAATTTGCACGCCTCCAACTTGATTATCACTCACATGTGGTTGCCAATTCAAACTCAAGAAGTGCATGATTAAGTTCTAAGTACGAAGTACACTCAAGGGGTGGAAGCAAGGCTAGTGGAAGCTGGAACTAAGCTTTAGAAAAGATTTAAAAGAAGTGGAAAGAAAAGAAAGGGGAATCAATCGAAGGACAAGCTCTAGGACGTCCTCAACCTAGAAGGAATTTCCAACAAATCAAAACTATATCACAAAACATCGAAATGGAGTTGGAGCGCGCATTTGACAACATAGCAATGACATTCAACAAAGATGGAACCAACATTGAAGTTAGTAATTGATCTTTTTATACAATCTTTGCATTTTACCAAAAATCCATTAGTTTAGGATTTGACTTCTGACTTTTGAATTAAGTTTAGAGTAACTTGTAGTAGGTTGGGAAATCAATTAGTAGGTTTTTAAAATAATTGGAAACTTACCATAGTACTTTTAGCAAATTTTACTACAATAGTTAAAGAAAGTTACTAAAGTTTATCCTTAGATGAAAATTAGTTGAAAGTGGATGAAAAATTAGTAAATCATCCAATAGAATCTTTTATAGAATCTTTTAGGAATCTTAGAATCTAGAGTCAAAATAGGGGTAAAAAGATAAAAGTGAAAGTAATTAAAAAACCCATGATAAAAAAGAATTATGGAGAATTTTGATGAACCAAACAATGGTCAAAATCCATCCATGAATAAAATTTACCATGAAGGTCAAAAATAAGAAGTTTTATCTTTTAACAAATAGTAGAAGTAGAACCTAAAAAAGTAAAAATCAATTAATTTTGGAAGTTGAACTACAATCCAAAGTTATTCAAGTAGTAAGAACAATTAAGACTTTATCAATTAGGTCAAAAGATAACCAAAGAGTAGTTTAGAGGTGGAATCTTATAGAAGATATTTTTAAGATTCTAAAAGTATTTTAACCACAAGAATTGCAAGAATATTAAACAAGTTAGAGTAGAATGAAGTTTTCAACAGAAATAGGGTCAATTTGGATGAAAGTCAACTAGAGATGACCAAACAAAGTCAAATTCACAACTTAGGTAGAAGTTTTAAAATAAAAAATAATCCAAAAATTTGCATTCAATTTTGATATTTAGAATCTTAGAAATCAATGGATGAAGTTTTAGAAGTTAGTTTTAGTATCAAATTCCATCTGTGAATATCTCCTAGAGAACTAGGTCAATTTGATATTTCTTTATCATTTTAGAAATGACAAATTCAGTTCTATAATTTAGGCTACTTAATCTTTCCATTTGACTAACCCCATTGGCTCTTAGTTTTGGTTGTTGTAGCTAAAACCAGCCTCTCTTACTAATTCTTTGAATTTAGTCAGCAATTACTTTAAGGAAGTGTAGGTAGAACAAACAACAAAAGATCCATTGCTTGGAAGGTGTAACTAGATTACACATTGTTAGACACCCATTGGGATTTTACTACGACAAAACGACTAGAACTTGGTTGTGTACACTTTATTCTAAGAGTGGGAATAAGACGCCCACATTCATTCTCAAGAAAAACAAATTAGCTCCTCAATAATCTTTTCAAATTTAGAAGAAAAGTCACTATTTAATTTACAAAAATTTCCAAAGCATGAATGGTCTAAGAGTTGTAGCAAAGAGTCATTGGCAGGGTCAAAATTGTACCACCTAGTATTAGCAAGGCGTGAGCCAACCTTTTGGATGGAAGAGAGGGTAGTTGGATAGTGATGAACCTTAGAATTCTCATGAGATTCTAATTTAAACTGTTCATATCCTTTTACAATAAACTATCCAATAATAGATTAGACCTAGAGTATCACTGCCCTTTTTTTTAACTAGCCATGGATATGAGTAGCCATGGAATACACATTTTGCACTTGGATTTGAATTGCTTTTCAAAGAAAAATTCCCTATTGTATGTCTTTTCTTGTGTCCCTTCATTGTACCATGTTGGATTTTGAATTTTGGCTTCAAATTTGTGACAAATCTTCTATTTCTTTCATAATTTTAAAATATAACAATGATGTGGTCACTGTTGCAAGATCGGTTTCTCACTCATTTTTTATTTTAAAAATAGAAGAACTATTTTCATGCATGTGGAACTTGGTTACCTTGACAATGAGAATAGGATGTCAACTTTTTAAATGTTATATACTTAAATTAGCTAATCAAAGCACAATTTTGACTACTCAAAAACCTTGATTTCCTTGTAGTACCCTTCACCTTTATGATATAATTTTCCAATCTATAATTTGGATTGAAACCAAACTTTGCAGAGAGGATAAGGACTTGACTTCCTAAAAGATCTTATGGTTAATTTTTCTTTAAAATGACTCATTGTAATTTGAATCTTGCATTCTTAAAAAATGCCTCATTCTTAAATATCCAAATCTTGCATCTAAATAAGATGAAAACTTGAAAACTGTACATATTGTAGTTGTTTAGTAGAATTGTCCAAATTGTTTAGATTTGCCTTGCATGTGACAAAACATGGCTAAATTTATCCAAGCAAATCTATGTGAGAATCTTAAGTCTATTTTGAAAAAAATAAATTTAGTTTCCCCATTGTATCAACAAAATAGTAGAAACTCTAATTGTAAGTATGTAAGTGAAGGAAATTTAAGATGGACCAGAAGAGGGCACCTACAAATTAAATATGGTGATTTTATTTGGAAACCATGCTAGGAGTACAACGGCAAAATTGATTTGCCAAGATTCTCTTCCATGTGAAAGATTCTTTATTCACCAAAAGTTAATGGAGATAGTGGGATTTGATTCTCTTTTTTTGAATGAGTAAAATAAAAATATGAGCTTGCACATCTTTTGTAGGATTTCATAAAAGTTTTTGCAAAAAGTTCCAAAATTTTTTTAGTAGTCAAAAGATATTCTTCCGGATGGTTAACCACCCAAATTCACAATGCAAAATTTATAGAAATAATATGGGGTGCGGTGAAATCTCACTAAAAATTAGACTAATTTTTTTATACTAATACCACGCTTCAATAAATTCCAAGACATTTCAATAGCCAAAAGTCTCAAAATTGACAAAATCCTCTAATACCATCAAAATTGAAGATTATAGTGGAGTTGATCAACGTTCCAAGTGTGTACAAAGTCGGGATGGGCTCCAAATTAGTTTTTTTTACTCATATCTTCTTAAGAACCTAGGCTAGTTTCTTTTCACATAAAAGTCAACCGCTAAAAATGAGAATTTTAACGTTTTGGAATTTTAAATTGGCATTAGATTTTGATGAGTTTTCAACATAAGAGAAAGTTGTAATCAACAGAAATACATTGAAATTTTTTGATTATTTAGGATCCCATTTTCTTGTAGTGGTTGTGAATATTGAGTAAATATTGTCTAGTTTGCTTAAATCTATTGTATATGTAACTCATTCTGGATACAATGATTCAAGGGAACTCTAATGACATTCCTAAGGTCAATTTCCAAAGACAACTTTCAATTTATTAGTTGTTCCAAAAAATGATAGAAACTACAATTGTTAGCTTGCAAGTGATACAAACTTAAGACAGGCTAATGAAAGGCATCAACAACAAAAGTGAGGTGATTTAGAGTTGAAATAATATTAGAAACTCAATGGTAAAATCAATTTGCCAAGATTCTTCTCTATATAAAAGACTTTTTATTCTCCAATAAATAAAAAAGATAGCAAGCTATTATTCTCTTTTTTTGAATGTACAAAGTTTAAATATGAGCCTACATATGAACATATCTTTTATAAGAATCTATGAAAAGTTCTATAAAAAGTTTTGAAATTTTCTAATTTTCAAAAGATCCTCTTTTAAATGGTCAATATTTCAAACCTATAATAGGAAATTCATAGAAATTATCTATGGTGCAGTAAAATCTCACTAAAAATTGTTATAGATTTTTTGTGCTAATAACACACTTTGATAGTTTCATGTCATCTAGAGGTATCTAAACCAATGAGATTCTTCAATTCGAGCAAATTTGGAGATTTAGCATATAGCCAACTAGCATTCTAGGATCATACAAAATTAGAATGAACCAAAGTGGAGTCTTTTCTCAATATTGTTTACCTTCCAAAGAACTTAGGCTAGTCATTTTATTCAGAAAAGGTAAATTCCAATAGCTAGATTTATGTTTTAAATTGGCATTAGGTTTTAATGACTTTTTTGTAATGGAAGAGGAAAAAGATGCCTTGCTCTAAATGAAAAGACTTTTGAAGCCAATGGCACAATTTGTTTGGAGTCTTTCTCTAAAAGTTAGAGTTTTTGACTAACGTACAATTGGAAGTAGAAAATTCAAAAGATTAGAAAGAAAACCCTAAGTAATAGGATTATTGTTAGGAAATTGAGCAGGGGTGCCCATTATAATGTATATAAGGACATCATTCTCCCTCTCAAACCACCCCTTGTTGACATTTTATTCTTGTTGAATCCATTTAAGTGGATTTTGACTATTTGAGTTAAACTTGCCAAATGATTGTTTTAGAACAATTTTTCTCCATTGTACTTATTTTTGAAGCAAGATTTAAAGGACATATGGGTCCCTTCAAATCTTACTATCTCTTGCAGTTGTTGTTGGTTGTTTTAGACTAATATATTGTCTTTGGAATTTGTATTACTAACCTGTAGTAATCCTAGAGATTAGCCTCCCTAGTACCTTGGCAATGTTGCATATTGGGGCCCTCTAGTGAATATTTTGTTGATTTTTTGCACACTTTTTGGTGAAAAATCTTTAATTGAAAATTCCCTAGAGTGATTCATTTGTTGTATTAACAAAGTTCATGTGATGTGATGTTTATATGTTGTCCTAGCACATGATTGTACTAACATGTTGATGTATTACCTTTCCCTTGGTCAAACCTTTTTCATTACTTCTTTTGTTTTCCTAGCATGGCAAAGCTTTGACTTTCTCAAGTTCCCTAAGTGTTTGGATTATCCTATAAAAATACTTTTAGACAACAAAACTTTTACTTTTCCATTTCTTAGAATTGTGTCTAATTGTTGAAAATCAAAAATTCCAAATTTACTATTTAAATACTACCTAGTTATCAAGGACTGGCTCCAAAAGTTTAGTATCAAATCTTAGTTCCAAAGAGGGTTCCTAAGGCTTAGTTTTCAAAAAATTCACTTTTTGTGTCCAAAGATTAGTTTCCAAATATCCAAATTAGTATTCAATAATTAATTTTTGAATACAAAAATTCAATTTATCAAACCTATAGTTCCAAACTCGAGCCTCCAAATTTAAACCCATTTCCTCAACCTAATACCCACCAACCTACTTTTTTCGGTACATACCCAGTCAAAGTTGATTTGCATGCCCAATTAATCAACATGCAATGTTTATTTGAGGCCCCAAAGTCCATTTTGGAGTTTCAAGGATTAATTTAGGGGGATAGAGAGAGGGGGAAGTCTAGTCAAGAGCTAGTACAAAATTAAAAGAGACAAGTTAAAACTACAAAGGACAACAAGACAACCCTATGCTATAGTATCTATTGTAATTAGTGAAGGGGCAAAAGGAAAGCTTAGGGTGCTAATGTACAAACAAGAGAGAAGAGAATATTAAAAGAATCCAAATGCATCAAGTCCAAACTAGTGAGAAGGGAGAAGAGAAGTTTGTATGTTAAGCATTTGTTTTTGTAGAATACAAGTAAGGAAATGAGAAGATGATTTAGATGTTGGAAGCTTAGCAATAGAAGAAGATTAGGTAGAAATGCATAAGAATTTCATTTAGCCATTAAAAATCTAGATGAGACAATTATTAATTTGTAGATTAAGTATGGAGACAAGGATATTATATTATAATCTTTGTCTTGAAATTTGATTAATTGTTTTTTTGCAAAGTCAACTAGTAGACTTCAATAATTGAAAAGAATAGAAATAGAAAAGAAAGAAGTTGGAAGGAAAAAGAAGAGAAATTAGAAAGAAGATAGAAGAATGAAAAATTAGAAAGAAGAAGGAAATAGATTTAGAATTCATTTTGACAACTTGTATCAAAAATTCTAAAAATTAAGCTACAAATACAAAATCAAGAAGGGACAAGATGACAAGAGAGGAAGGTGACAAAGGCATCTATGAACACCTCTTAGATAAGGTTCATTCTAAGGTAATTGTCTAGCTCCCTCTTTTTCCTCCAAGTCTTTTGATTAAGAATCTTAAACTATAGTCAAGCAATAATCTAGATTCAAACCATTATAACTATTTATTATTTCAAATTTGGCTTTAGAACCTTATAGAAGAGGTCTTGAGCTTTTCAAAAATGTAAAACTCTTTTAAAATAGGCTTAAAATGAGAAAAATAGGATTGGATGAAGTTGAAAAAACAAGATTAAATGAAATTGTGTGAAGCTCATCCCAAAGGACCAAAAATGGAAACTTAGAAAATAATAAAAATCCAAAGTTACAAGTGTAATTAGAAGTTAATTTCAAATTGTAAGTTAGAATTAATTAGTAGATGAAATTTGAAGCACCAATTAGTACTCAAACTTCATTTAATCATAAATTTCACCAGGAAAGTTCAAATATCAAGTGCCCAAACATATTAAATTTTAATAATCCAAAATTTGAAAATTAATAGAACAAGTCTAGCATTTTGAGAAAGAGATAGATTTTATTATGGAATTGTTTGAAGATGATCAAATAGTATTTAAAGTTTATAATCATATAAAAGAAGCTTAGAGGAATCTAAAACTAGTTTATATTTAGAAAATTAATTTCTTGATCTAAAGGGTGAAAAAACCTCCATGGGCTTGGAGTTTGTACCAAATACAATACCCTCTATAAATTTGGTGTGTAGGCTTCCCAAAAGTAAATTCTAAGAGTCCAACACTCAATTAGGTGTTCAAAAAATGGATGTGTTCACTAAACGTGGCATGGGATTCTATACCTCATGGTGGATACAAATTTAGCTAATGTTTGCCAATGATATCCCTTTTAACCCCTAAAGAACCAAGTTGCATTTTTTGGCTAAATAAACTAGTAGAAAATGAGGTTTTTTGCAACTACAATATGCAACTCGTTTTGTAGTTGCATAGGACGTTTGCAACTAGGTGACAATGTAGAGCCCGTAGTTGCAATGGACAAGTTGCATTAGTTGCGAGTTTTTTTGTCACTTGATACCATGCAAAGAACTTCATCCTTGTGTGCAACTTGTAGATTTATAGATTTCAAAATTTCATATCTATGTTCTTTCTAGATTTTAGAATTTTAGGTCTGCCTCTTCCTAGATTTCAGAATTTTATATCTACTGTCTTTTTTCATAGATTTCAAAAATTCAATTTTATAGATTTAAAAATTTCTTGAATTATAATTACTTTTTTATTTCTATCAAATTGTAGATTTTTGAGAATTCTATCAAAAGAATTCATTGTGTAAGACTAGAACAATTTATGAGTCTTATATGTTCAATCTAATGGTATGCTTTACAATTGATATAAGACAAATGGAAATGAACTTTGAAAGCAACTAAGAAAAAATTAGTGTGCAACTAAGAAACAACTAGTCATTTTATAGTTGCATGATAGTTGCATATATAGGACACTAGTTGTTTCCTAGTCATTTTTTGCAACTATAGAATGATTATTTTGCAACTATAGAATGACTACTTTGCAACTAAACAATGTATGAATGTTGTAAAACAACAACATAAAACAATTACATTAGATTTGGTGCTAATAGAGAGGAAACTAGTTGCATGATAGTTGCATAGTAGTCAGTTGTGCCGGACATGTTTTTCTTCTAGTGATAGAAATTTTAAGCAAATACATGTAACTAGAGATTTCTATATTCTTGACCCAAATTTTAATAGAAGTTAGGAACAAGAAATATCTTTCATATGCACTAAATTTCATGACATTTGAAAATAGGAGTTAAAAGTTATAGCTTAATATATTATTTTTTTTGTAATTGGGCAGTGTGGGCAAATTATAAAAAATGACTTTTTTTAGAAACAAAAATTTGAAATTGATTTTCTAGTATTACATATGCATGTAAAGCTTTGAATCATTCCATTTTGATCAATGAGTCAAAAGTTATGAAGATTTTTTTGTTTGCAGGCAATTATGGATTCTCTACTCTAAAATAAACTTTAAAATCCTTTATTTTACCTAATTTTCAATATTTTGGAAGAAACAAAATCATGAAATATAGATTTCTTATTAAAAAATTTCAATCATTGTAATTGACATTTTTCAATTCCATAATTAATTTCTTAATAATTTAATATTTTGAATCATTCTCTACTACTACCTACTACTATTTTTTCCTATATGTTGTGCAATTCCAAATGATTTGAAATTTTTCAAGCATATGGACAAATTTTTTAGAAAAAATAATCCAAAGAAGCACCACTATTTTTGTCAATATTTCATAGAAAAGTGAGCTTGTGAAGTGCGACTACCCTAGTTTTTCTGCAAGGTAGGAAAAATGATTTTAGTGAATTTGAATGCTTAAATCTTGCAATTCACAAGGTGGAAATATTTGAAGTTTTTACCACATGTTTTTAAGTTAGCATACTATAAGATTTATAGTTATATAGGATTTGATACTTGTACTCAAAATGACAATTTTTGAGTGTTTTCAATGAAAATATAGTCATTGAACTTTAATGATTAAGTTGCCACAAAGAGCCAAGTTAGATGGAACTTATGTAGTACCATTGAAGTTGAGCTAAAAATGAGCTTGAGGTGCCTTTGGTGCCACTACAATACCTTCTATAACATGCACACCTAAATCATTAAAAGAATCCAAGCCTTCTTCCACCTAATCAGATAGTGCACCTATGTCTTCTTAGTCAAAAGAACTTAAGGCTTTTACTAATTGCCCCATTTTTGCATTCACTTGCTTTTATAAGTTGCTAGGTAAGGTGAACCTATTGCTAAAGGTTTATGATTATTTTGTTTCTATTCCTTTGGTGTCCTTGCTTGTTGAGACAAATAATGCCAAATCCATTTCAACTTCTCCTACTGCATGGTTGGCTCCTAGAGTCAAGAGCATTGTTCCTTCATGATCGTTTTCTATGGTAGATGGAATGGGATTGCAATGGCCAATAGCAATCAACGAGGTCATGACTTGCGATAGTTTGCTCCTAACTCCTCATTGAGGTCATGACTTGTGATGGTTTGCTCCTCACCTCTCATTTAGATCTTTTCAAAGCTTACAATTGCTTGTAAGGGATTTATCTTGATTCTTTTTTGCCAAATAGAAATGGTTGAATCCAGAGAAGTGTTCAGAGGACACCTTACTATTTACATAAAATACTAGTCTCTCTACCAATTTGTTTATTTCTTTACTTGGTCAGGGTTGAATTTTGGTCTGTTCATTTTTGGACCACATGACACTTTCTTCCATCCATTCTATTCTAACTCAAGGTTTCAATGTGATCCATTTCTCTATTCTTGCTTTCTACTAACTCATTTGAATTTTTGGATGGTGGACTCAATTAAAGGAGCTATCTATGTTGCACAGGGTGTGTATCAAGATTGACCTCGAGTAGCTATACTCCAAGTACAAGGGAGTTTTTCCTCACCTCACATGTGGTCCTTAATTCATTAGAATAGGTGGCCTTTTTGGTACACTACTCAAGTGTCCGAGTCCTAGATTTAGAGCTTACCTCCACTACCACTACTATCTATTGGCTACTTCTTTTTTCATGACTATTGTGGTATTGCTCATATCATTGATTTCATGTGATGCATCTTGTGATCACATTGTCACGCCCACACATTCCTTCACTAAATGCTTTCTCAAGAAATAAAAGTGGTAGTGTATCAACAAGTTATAATAGTCAACTGTGATCACCTCTTGCTTAAGGATTTCATTAGTTACCATCACTGGGCTTCCATTCGACACTAATTATAAAGTGTGAACCCCGGTTTCATCACTTGGGACTTAGGAGTTATTATTTGAATTTCTTATATGTTTTGAGTGTAGTTTTAGGCATTAAAAGACCTAAAGAGTGTATTAAATCAAACTCAATGTTGCACATATCAATATAGCCCCTAGTCACTTTATACCTAATTTTTCCTAAATATACTCGAAACCCACATGTAAATAGGATATAAATCCATTTATTGTAAATACTAAGCGTGTTAGTAGAAATTGTTGATTATCTACACCTATTTGTACAATGAAATGCAAATTAGCAAAATTGGTTCAGAAGAATCTTATATGAATCTTAAGGTAGATTTATCATGATAGGTTTTAGTTTCTTCATTCCATTAATGAAATAGTAGAAACCTCAATTGTTAGCCTATAGGTGAAAAAACTCAAAATGGAACAACGAAAGGCATCTACAATATAAATACAGTGATTTAGAGTGGGGAGTCATGCTAGGAGTCCAATGGCGCAATTGCTTCACCAAGATTCTCCTTTTTGTAGAAGATTCTTTGTTCATAAGAAGTTAATGGAGATAGTGGGATTTGTACTCTTTTTTCACGTGTGCAAGGTAAGAATATAAACTTGCACATCCTTCAAAGGATTATATGAGAGATTCCTCCAAAAGCTTCAATTTTTTCTGATCATCTAAAGATTTTTTTTTCAAGCACTCAACAATCAAAATTTAATATAATAAATTCATAGAAATTACCTTGGGTGCAATAAAATCTCACTTAAAATTAGTATAGTTTCTTTTATGTTGATAAAGTGTCTCAACATGTTTTATGACATTTCGATAGTGGAATGTGCCAAAATTGGCAAACATCCTTCTAAACTAACAAAATTGAAGAACATATATGAAATTGATTGATGTATCATGAGTACACAACATTAGAATAAAACAAACTTAGAGTCTTTTCTTATTTTATTGGACCTACTTAGAAGCCTTGGCTAGTTATTTTAGGTTGAAAAGGCAAACTCCAAAACTTGGATTCTTACCTAGTTTTGAGCCTCTAGTTGCCATCAAGATTCCTTTAGATTTTGAAGCAGGTAAAGGAGGTAAGGGATCTTCTAAGCTAAAAGTGGCCTTCTAAAGCCATTGGCACAATCTATTTATAATTTAGAGCATTTTTCCAGAAGTTAGATAATAGGACCAACATAAAAAGTTATTTTTAGGATTAGAATGAAAATCTTAAATGATAAGATAACCTTGTAGGAATTGGGGGGTGAGGCCCTTAGAAAAGTATTTAAGGAATCTTAATTCTCTCCCAAATCACCCCTTAAGTTCATTTTGAACCGCACCATTTCATTTAGGGTCCATTTAGTTGGCCTTGGTCATTGGCTATTTTGAGCCACATTGCCAAAATTGTGTGTTTGGAGCAATCTTTACTTTATTGTTGTTGTATTTTAAGTTTTATTTAAAGGACATTAGGGTCCCTTCAATGTTGGCTTGTGTATATGTTTGGTTGTACAATCGTTACTAACTTGTTAAGGTTTTTGTTAAGGATTGATTTGGTTATATTGATCCTACAAACACCCCTTACCACACCTTGGCAATGCTACTTTGGAGGTATTCTAGTGTATGTTGTGAATGCAAAATTTCTAAGTGGGAAATTCCTTCATTGTGAAATCCCCTAGAGTTTGGAAGTTTTTGTACTAACTTGTTTGTTATTGTTCTTGAACTAACAAGTGTAGATACTAACTCCTTACTTTAACATAGTAGTGGATTTTAACAAATTTGGGAGTGGTTTTGTATTTGTGGTTTTGTATAACACAACAAAACTATAGTCTTTTGTACTTAGAATTGGGGATATTGGAAAAATCACGGTAAAGCTATTGTCTTTTGTATTTAAAATTGCAGGTATTAGAAAAATCACAACAAAGCCTTAGCTTTTAGAAGTTAAGATTCTTGGTATTTAC
Source organism: Pseudoscleropodium purum (assembly GCA_963969395.1). Classification (NCBI taxonomy): domain Eukaryota; kingdom Viridiplantae; phylum Streptophyta; class Bryopsida; order Hypnales; family Brachytheciaceae; genus Pseudoscleropodium; species Pseudoscleropodium purum. The sequence goes on from OZ017795.1 coordinate 26,479,558, forward strand.
AAATTCATGGCAAAGCTTTGAACCCTTATAGTTTTACATATTCTTCTTAGATAGGAATTTTGGGTCTCTCCCAAATCTAGCATCAAAAATTGGTAATCCAATTGTCAAAGTAGCCTCCCCAAAATTAGTCGTTTCATTTCCAAAATCATTGTCAAGAAGTAGTTTTAAAATTTTGGTAGAAAAAGAGTCCAAAACAACTCCAAAACTGCACCAAAGAAGGGCCAGTACATTGATTTTTCTCTTTCTAGATTGGACCAAATGCACGTCGATACGTCGACAGGGCCATGTCACCAAAAGGAGGGTCACAACCAATGGAAGCATGACACGTGGTTGGGTCTAAAGTTTGGGGTGTTGGTTAGGGCTGCCGTCGGATGTTGGTCTAGGCCTAAATTCATGTGTTGGCTGGGATTGTAGTCGAGTGCTAGGTTGGGTTTGAAGTTGGGTATTGGATTGGGTCTGAAGTTGGGTGCTGGATTGGTTTGTAGTTTGGGGTTTTGAACTGGGCTATATTCTGGGATGCTAAGCTGGGTTTGAATTCAGGGTATTGAGCTGGGCTATAGTTCGGGGTATTGGGTTGGGATCTAAAGTCAAGTGCTAGTTAGGTTTGCAATTTTGGGTGCTGGGTCGGGGTCTAAAGTTCAGGTGTTAGGCTATTAGGAAGCTAAAAGTAAGACTAGAGAATCTTTTATCATGGGTATTAACCAAAAAGAAAGAAAAGAAAAAAGAATATTAATTAGAGTAACTAGGCATAAGAAGATGGCGAGGGAGAAGTAGATTAGACATAGAAAGTATTGGCAAATTGCCATAGGAAAGACCAAAGCTCTAAGGAAATAGAGAAACAAGCAAGAGAGAGAAGAAGCAACTAGCAATTGAAATAGGACTTAGAGTTTGGGGTATCAATTAGAAGTTGAAGATATATTTTAGATTTAAACAGATTAGGAGGAAATCCTTGAAGTTCATTTGGAACCACTTAACTTTTGAAGGGATAGAATAATAATTGCCTTAGACGATAAAGGTTAAAAGGTCAATTATTTTTCAACCATTATTGTGTAAAAATCCCTAAACAACTCTTGGAATTCAATAATAGAATTCAAATAGTGTTTAAAGGGAAGATGCAGTAGTATTTTTAAATACTTTGAACTTGTAATTTTTACTCCATTTCAAGCTGTGGGAAAAATTACCAAAGAAATAAGAAGAATGAATAATTATGGAGAATATAAGGGTTTATACAATTACCTCAATAAAAACTCCAATTCCGGGGTAAGCCATTGATTTCTTTTTTTTCTTTTGAATTTTCAAAGTTAGGCAATTTTAACGCATAACCAAATTCCAAGAGCAAGTCAAGGTCTTAAGACTAAGTTTTTACCAAAATTCAAATAGATCATTTTTTATTACTTGTTTAGAAGGTTCCAAAACTATATGACACTTAGGATTCCGAGTTAAATTTAGAAAGATATTAATGGATGAAGTTAGGAGTTGTTTTGGATGAAAATGAGTCAATTTCATCCAAGAGGAACAAGAATGGAAACTTAGATAGGGTGAAAAATCTAGAAGTCAAAAGTGAAAGAAAATATTAATTTTTATTGTAGGTTGGTAGAAAACTATGGATGAAGTTTGAAGTACCGATTAGTGGTCAAACTTCATCCCTTCATAACTTTCACTAGAAAAGTCCAAATTTAGGGTTCTTTATCAATATGGATAGGGCGGACTAGACTCTACAAGAAAATAAATCCAATTGTTTAAAAAAATAATTCATCTAGAGGAGACTTAAAACCCTAGAAGCAACAAGGAAGCCAATTAGAAACTCTAAGACAAGTACTTGAGCATCTATAGTAAAGAGTTAGGAAGTAAAATACATTGTAAAATCATAAGAGTAGGAAATCTAGAAAGATTCATTGCTTAAAAGGTACAATGAACTGACATTAGAACACCCATAGGTTAGAAAACAAACCAAGAACCTAGTTGTGCTTCTTCATTTATTAAGGGTGGGTAAACAAGCACTCATACAAAGGAACCCTTGAAGAAGATCCAAGTTGGGATTTTAAAGCCAAATAGTTAGGCCACATTTTATCTTGGTGTCCAAATTTGCAGAATACAAGTAATTCAATGTAACCTATGTAGTGTTAACATTAAAAGATTTTGAGTGATGAGAAGTTAGTTACATAATACTTCGAAAGAAAACCATGTCCTAAATTCCATCCCAAATCCACCCACTCTTCTATAGTAGTCTATAGACTTTGGATTCACTGTATGATGGCCTTTAAGTGAAGTTTATTGCCTATAAAGTATATAGCAATTGCATATTTTTGTAGAAGCTCAACCTCTCTCTTAGCAACCTTTTGATTCACCTCCATTTCAGTGATTTAATTGTTTAGGAAAAACTCCGGACAACTATAAGAAAAATCCTCTAACAATTTCTCCCTTGGACTAGCAATAGTAGGATGAAGTTGATTATTTTTATCTAAATTTGTCATTGATGCAATGAGATTTGGCTCCACTTGCCTCTATTCTTTGATTGTTGTCACTTGTCTTTTCACCATTTCCACAACTGTTAGTGCCACTAGGGCATGCACGCAAACCAAATTTGTATATAAAGCCATTGATTGCTCACTAAATTTCTACTCTCACCTTAAAGATTCTATTCTCATTCATTTCTATCTTCAAATATTGCTTTGGAAGGAGTTTGGAAGACAGAATGTAAGTACAAATTTAAGCATATGCATATATTCAAAAGTTAATTGGGATCTAAATTATCTCATGAACGCAATGAATTTTTGATTTGCACCCTCTTGGATTGCCTATAATACGGCAATGATCCTGGTGTTTCATGATGATACCAATCGTAGGTGTAAAACCAAGACCAAGTTTGTTCCACCAATTATATTGACTCACTTTTGATTAAGTCTCACTTCTTTCTATTTATTAACAAATGTTATAATCAAGATTTTAATCAAGTGACAATTTGCTCTAAATTAATATATTTAATTTCTATTGACAATAGATTCTTCCCTAATTAACAAATAAAATCTTTGAATCATTGCAAAATCTTCTAATGCTTGAACCATTTTGGATAAATGTACAAATATTTAATTGAATAAATGCATTTCTAGCCATGTTTTGCAAATTTCATTGTATAAATATCACATTTTACATTGCAAGTAAATGAAATATAAAATATGAGTCTAAAACCTCCTTTTCCTTTTGATTAGATTCTATAGCCCAAAAGAGGCAAAATTTTGGACCAAAGCATCAAGCAAGGAGAACTAATGCATGCACTATGATCTGTTGAAAATGTCAAAAAATTCTTGAATTTGGAACAAAAAAAAAATCTATAGTCAAATATCAAAAATAATATTTTATAGTGTCTATAGAAACTAGAAACAATGATTGGGGTAAACAAGTGAAAAAGCAATTGACTAATGGATCCAAAGGAGCTAAAAGGAGTCATTGAGGACATTGAAAAGGTTGCTTTTGGAGTCCTTTTTGAACTTTTGATAAAATATTGTTCTCAAGAACTTCATCAATTTCATCAAAATTGGTTCTAAAAATTATTCAAAGTTGTCAAAAATAACAAATTTTGTTCAAAACATCATCACTTTCAATAAAAATAATTTGAAATATCCTAATTTGAAATTCAACAAAGGAATAAAAAGCACTAGCTACATGAGGTTTTGGGTATTTAATAAAGATAAAATGATGACATCATAGACTATTGTATAGTCAAAAATGACACTATAGTATTTATGAAACATGAGGCATATTTATTTTGGAGAAATTAAAAAAATTTGAGCTATGCAATCAATAATGATCCAAAAGAAATAAAGGTTATGTCAAAGTTGACTCCTATTACTTCATTTGGACCTTGATATGAAAAATAAAAGCTTATAGCTAGTAAAGCTCTAAAAATTCTTGGAATGTTGCTTACTAAACCAAAGATATTGCTTTAGATATTCAATACTATACTAGTATGCCTTGTGCCATTGCCACAACCATTAGTACATAATTTGCAATTGCCACAAAAGTGATGGCAAAGCCTTCCTTAATTTCCTTTCATACACATTTTTCAATCCGTCAAATATGGTATATCATTCGTGGCACTGACAATTTCATATAATATATATTCTATAAAATTTTGTATTATATTTTTTCTTCTTAAAATTTGCCTAGCATACAAAATTAGCAAAAAAAAATTCATGAAAATGAAAAGCAAAGTAAAGGTTAAAGTAAAATATTGACAAATATTTTTTAAATTAAAAGTAATTATAAAGATATCCAATTGATGTCATGTTGACTAAAGTGTTCCATAGCTTGACTGCTCTAGGTAGATGGCTTGATGGCAAAAATATTTGTAAATTTGTTTGGCATACTAAAATAGCAAAAGCATTAGTAAAAAATTATAAATTAAAATTAAAAACAAATTAAGGTAAAAATAAAGATTTAGTACACAAATAAAAATTTCACAATAAAATGAAAGCAAAGCTAAAAGTGAAATATTGGTAAACAATTTAAAAAATAAGAGTAATCATAAAAGTATTGACTCAATGTTGTAGTGGCCAAAGTGTTCTATAGCTTGATGACTCGATGATTCTCCACAACCAATTTCCCAATTTTCATACAATTTTCTCATTTTTGATGTAATTAAAATTTGAAAATTCAATATCTTTTGCCTCGTCAGTCTGAACATTGTGAACTCTCTTATATATACACATCTTTATAAGGGTTTTTAAACAATGCCAAATGCACCTCAATTGGCTTGGCAGTCATTATGATCTCTATATCATTACAATTATACACACTAACAACCACATGCTTTAACTCCTCATCACCTAATGTCTTTTTGGGTTCAAAAACATCATCACTTTTGAAGTGTTATAGATCTAAATGTCACGAAGGTATTGAAATCTCAAGCGTGCTATTTTGTGGTGAACATATTGTAGATGATGGGAATCAAATTTGGAAGCATTTGAGCACATAGATTGGAAGATTATGATGTTTTAGTGTTGAAAAAAGGTGCTAAAATTTTCCTAGCAACACATTTAGAGGTGAAATTTGATTTTTAAACCTATTCAAATGAAAAAATTGGAAGCTATAAATTGATTCATAACCAACATACAAACACATTGGTAAAAAAGAATATCATTCAATTCACTCAATGTGTCTACAAAATGGCTTTGAAATGCCAATAATAGCTAGAAAAGTTGCTAAAAACTCATATGGAGTTGAACCTCCTTCTACTAAATGCTTCTTAGTCATTCATAACTTCTTGGATTGATATGAATTTTTAGCCACACAAACTAGACTAGTATACACAACTTTTTCAATCTTTTATTATTGGAAATGGACATCGTGTTGATAAGAAACAAGCCGCCAAAGTTCACTGTAATCCAAAAATGTCAAGATTTTGAACTTCAAATTACTCCGAAACATTAAAAAAAACTTGGATTGATATGAAAATTTTACCACAATAACTTGACTAAAAAATAAACATAACTCAATAGATTTGATTGAAAATAAACATTTGATGAAGTAGATACAAGCCCCCAAAGTTGAAGCCATTAAATGCAGTTTGGTCAACTCAAATTGAACCTGTAAACTTCAATTAGCTTTGAGAAAATCGATTTCTCTTGGATTGATCTGAAAATCTTACCACACAAACTAGAAGAGAGTGCGCAAATTTACTAAAACGTTTTATTGAATTTGGACTTCAGATGCAAAAGTTACTGCACTTTCAATTAGACTTAAAACTAAGGTAGAAGCACCCAATTGTAACACTAGACTAGTCGTTTAGCGACACGTAGAAAAGAACCTAAAGCCAAGCACATGTGGACCCACAGAAGACATATGGGGTTTTAAAGTAAACAAGCAAGGTTCCAAGAAGTTGTCACTCTTCCAAGAAGTGATCAATTATCCGCAGGGGATCCAAGGTTAAAGTGTGTCACATTTAGGTGTTTTTGTATCAACTTTGGTCTTGGTCTAGTGTTGACAATAAGTGAGTCTATGTAGTTGTTTTCAAAAATTCATATTATTTTCATACAAGCTCAAAAAAATACAAAACTAATTTTGTTGATTTCCTAACAAGCTCACATCATTTTATTTTATAGCTACCCCCAAGATCTGCAGATTCAGAATAAGTTTTGCATTTAGGTGCTTCTACCTTATGTGAAGACGCTTTTGGTCCCCTTCGGCAATGAGGGGTTAATAGTATAGATTCTGACGGTCATAGCTGGCAAAGCTCTGGAACTCCCAGAACGCTGCTCCCTGGACCAGAGACGTTGCTCTGGACATTTAATACCATATTCTGATAGTTACAGAAGTCTGAAAGTTATAAGTTATAGAAGGAGTATTAATTTTTGGTAATTCATGATATTGATTTTTCTGGCAGTACTGGCTTGCTTGTGTTTTGGTTAGCAAAAGTAAAAAGCATGAATCCATTTGTGAAGATGAATGAGCAGTCCTTGTTCCCGCCAGGCCGTTCTGTATTTTACCATTGCAATGGAATTCCGTTTCATTTGTTTCAAAATAAATAAAAATGAATGAGCAGGCTAGTCAGTACAAGAACATGACATGCCCAGAGCTATCAATGCTCATGTTGACTATGGTTCCAAGAGCCAGTTTACAGTTGACCAAATTCTCTTAACATCAATTTCACAGCTAACTGGAACCATTTAAATTAATCATGGGCAGGGTTAAATTAGATAAATAGCAATTCAGTGTACTGATTGTCAACAGATACTGGTATACTTTGTTGGTCAAGTATGTAAGTTTCGTTTCTTGTTCAAAGACAGAGGGTCAGTACTTTCTTCCAGCATCAACCATGCATGTGGCTCCAGCAGAAGCAAATGGCTCAGCTCTGGTTAGACGATCTTTACTTTCTTTAACTTTTCTTTTGAAAATTCAAAACAAAAACAATTCTGCTCTATTACTCAGGTGGACAAGCCTATGACCACCCTGATTTCCAATCTGAATATTTTGGGGCCAATTTCAAGAGGGGCTCATATTTTTCAATGTCGCGAGCTTGTTTCATGAATTAATCCCAAGTGGAATGATAATTTTCTGATCAAAATTGTAATTTCTGTAAATTTTTGAAGTAATCAACTTAAAATTACATAAGTGCCCATAAACTAAAGTCACAAATACCCTATAAACAACCCATAACAGCCTTCCTATGTATCTATTAGCATTTAAGAATCCACCAATCAAGGGTTGACACATTACCTTACATTGACATTAAAGTCAAAATCTTAAATGGTTTAGACCTTTTCTAGACAAATTTGGATGGAGCAATGAACACAATTGGGGACAAATAGTAGGGTATGGAATTGGAAAGCAAACAATGAAGGGTTGATTGACCATATGCAAAAATATATGAACCTAGGAAAGATAGAGTCTATGACCATAGAGTCAACTTTCAACACCTTTCAAAATTTATGTTCCATTTGGGCACAATAGGAATGAATTTATTTTGTTCTGTTTTTCAAAAATCACGTTTTTCTTACAAGTTATAAAATTGTGAGATCTTTTGTGCCTATTAGAAAATGAAGTTCATTTTTGAAGAGAAAGTGAAGAAACTCCATTTTAAAACACAAGATATACACCTTTAGATAAAATATATCTTAGAATTTTTTTGTAATTTTAATCCTTAAAGGGCATTTTGTGTCCATCGTATCTTCTACCTAAGAAATTGCTAGAGTTTTCATTAATGGTTCTTTTAAAAAATTGCCACATTTTCTATTCCTTCGTATAAACATTGAGTGCAATTCAGGTACTTTGATATTTTCATCATAGTAGGGAGAACACTCTATATCAGAGGTAGAGAATAGTCCTTTATCAAGGTTGTTTGAAAGAGAGAGAGGACAAGTTCAGAGTGGCATTGAACACAAAGCCATTTGCCACATGCTTTATTTTTTAGGTTGTATGCGTAGAACTTTGTTATTAGAAACAATAGCAAATCATTCACAAGACATCATTGAATTAAAAGGATGGTTATTGTTTCTAAATCAAGATCCTAAAGTTGTAGGGAGGAAGCAATGTTGGAAGTCACCTCTCAGATAAAGCTTCATTTCTTGCATGGTTTTGTAACTTGCCACAAAATCTTGTTCACTTGCTTGCCCACCTTGGAATTACCTTACTAGATTCTTTGAGCTATCCCTCAAGGAATGAAAATGTCTTTTAAGGATTAGGTAAGAGAAGAATCGAACTATATAAGCTTCAATTCATTAGTTGGGCTTTTATAAACTTCGAGTCTTAATTTCATGGCTAAAATTGATATAAAAAAAAAAAAAAAGAGCTAGACATCATTGCAATATGCTATAAAAATAATTTTTGTGATTTGTGGATTATCTCTCCAAGCCTTGTTGTGCTTCAAAGCCCAAAACTTCTTTAAAATATTCTATTAAAAAAAGGCTAAATTCTTCAAGGTCTTTTTTATAACAAATCCAACTATAGTCAAATTTAGATGTATAAACAAAACTAAATTGGTTATAAATTTGACATTAAACTAAAAAATAGAAATCTTGATGGCAAGGATGTTCTTGTAAGCACCATTCATTCTATAATTTTATTTTATCATATAAAAATTGAGTTAAAAAAATAGCTTTATAAGAACTTTTAACTTCTTTGACCACAAAAAATAGGCTTCTCACTTTCATTTCATTTGTTGAAATAGAATAGTTCAACCTTTTTGTATAGATATCAATCTATTTTATCGAATAATATTAATTAATTATTAATTATAAAATATTTATAGTTTTTTTTTGTTATAAAAATTGAAAGAATTCATGAATTTTCCATTTTTATTTGAACTTCATGAAACAAAAACTTCACATATAGAACATGATAATTTGGATCTATTTTTAAAATATTAAAAATAATTCAAAAATACTAAGTCGTGAGAGTTTGTCCACATATGCAAAATAATACCCAAAGTGGGCTCCTTCAATTAGTCCTTTAGAGTTTAGATATAGTTATCTAAGGAAAAAAATTTAGTAATGTCTTAGTGAAGGAATTTCTATACCAATTGTTATGAACAAACTCAAGGAATCCTTCCAAAAAATGTTGCATGCAGTCCTTCATGTTGTATTATTCAATTTAGAACCCTTCATAAGCCATGTCATAGTTTTGATGTTGTTTGAAGATTAAGTTTGAAAGGTTGTCATTGTCATAAAGTTAGTTGTGATTAGCCAAAGACTTATTTTTCTAATAAGTTTGAAACTTTGACAATGTCTTTATTTATTTAAGGCTCTTACATATAGCAATAAACTCTTTAGAGTCTTCATACTTCTCAATATTGATACTCTCTTGTATTGAAGTGTTTGAAATCATTAATATGGCAATGCTTATTGTTAGTGTTAGATTCTTCTCCTTCTAAGAGACTTTATCATCTTTTACTCAATTTCTTTTGTCTTTAAATTATTTTGCTTACTTAGGGGACATTTTTGTTCCATTGGCAATCTATGGTCACTTGTATTTTAACACCTATAAAAACTAAAGACTTGTTATTAAGATGTTGAAAAAAAATTCTCAAACACATCAAACCTATACAGATTCAATGAAAAAATATATACAATTTTAATTTATATATAGAGAGACAAAATACTCTACAAAATATTATTGTACTTGTGATGCAATGTTTGACTTGAAAAAAATTAATATACGAAACCTTATAAGTACCCTTTGTGTATTAAAAGAATTAATATTCCAAGTGTTTAAGTCTTCATCAAAGATTAATGAATATACTTAGATGAAAATATCATTAAATTCTAAAATTGTACATAATGTGAAACCTCATCATTGTTGATAATTTTGAAGATTGAAGATTAACCCTTAAAAGGTCGGGAATATCTTTCAACCTTTAAAGTTGCCACAATATTATGCATAGAGCCAAAATGAATGAAAAAGAAATTTCTTTGAAATTCAACCATTTGAGATTGTACTAAAATAACATGTAAATATGTGGAATTTAACCCCTAAAGGTCCAAACTTTGTTTTTTTGGCAACATAGCGATTTTAGGCAGCTCACTACGAATGGAGTTTTTAGTTTTTTTTGCTGAAATTTTCACACAACATGTGCCCGAGGAGTAACTTTAAGGCTTAACAATTTTCATAACTTTTGATTACATGGTTCAAAAGTTATTTCATATTATGTAATTTCCAATGCTTAGCGGGCAGCCCAAAAATTTCTTAAAAAATCACTTTTTTCAAACATAAAAATTTGAAATTGATTTTCTAGATTTATATATATGTGGAAAGCTTTTAATCATTCCATTTTGAGTTGTGATGAAAGTTATGAGGTGCTCTAGTTTGCGGGTAGTCATGGATTCCTTGCTCAAAAATAAACTTTGGAGTCCTTTATTGAACTCAATTTTTAATATTTTTTGAAAAAAATAAAAAGATATAATGTAGGTTGTTTATTACTACATTACCACTGTTGGGATTGGAATTTTTCAATTCCATAATTAAACCCTTAACAATTTAGTGTTTTGAATCACTTTGTACTTCTTTCTACTTACTATTTTTTTACTATATGTTGTGCAATTCCAAATGATCTAAAAATTTTCAAACATGTAGCCAACTTGCTTTGAAGAATGAATCCAAAGAAGCACCACCATTTTGGACATTTTTTCATACAAATGTGACCTTGTGAAGTGCAGCTGCCCGTATTTTCACAGGGTCAAAAAAATGGTTTTTGTCACTTCAAACATTAATATCTTGCAATCTACATGGTGGAAATTTCTGAAATTTTTTCCACATATCTTCAGACTAATTTAATACAAGATCCTATGGTTACATGTGTCCAAAAATATTTTTCATTTTCATTTGATGCTTGTATCACAAATGGCAGTTTGAGAGCATTTTTGGCGAAAACATAGTCTCTGACCTTTAGGGGTTATGATAAATCTGCAATTACATAGATTGTTAGATTAGTGGCATTTGGAGTTTGAAAAAGAATTTTTATTTTGGACCTTATTCAACAAAGTAAAAAAACTTTGAGTCTTCTAAGACTGAGTTTTTTGCACTATTATTTTATATTTTTATCTTAAAAATTGTATGCTATATTATATTAATTTTATACAATACCTACCAAATTTAGAATTAAAAGATAGATAAGCGTAAGTTGTAGGAAGTATCCAACATGTTTGAATTTTTTGAACAATATAAATATTGATGCAACAATCAAAATGGCAATATCCTTTAATTTTCATAAAAAGAGTGCAATAGTGTATGTCTACACCTTGTATCAAAATTTTGAAGAAATTAACCAAAATTGACTATGTAGGATCTTGCCCAAATTTCCAAGTATTTTTCTTAGAGACAATTGTCTTTTAAGGTAAATTTTCACTAGTCAAGAAAAAAACATAGTAGAAAGAGAGAAAGATGAAATCCAATCATGTTTAATGATTGGGGTACATCAAGAGATTATTCATTTAACCCTTAAATGTCATTGAGTTTTTTTGTGGTCAATCTATAGACAAGCAACAAAGTATTGAAACGAGGCAATGGCCTTGGTAGTTGCCCCTATTTGGACAGTCAAGCAAGCTATAATAGAGTATAAAACAAGGTTGTGGATTTGGTGGCTAAATTTGAAACCTACAAATAATTCTTTTGGGGTGGGAGTCTTGATTCCCTCCATTGAAAGTATGTTGGTTGAACTTAAATAACCTAGGTCTTGACCATATTTTGTATATTGTTGCCTTTTTTTTTATCTTCTATGCTTATTTATAATCTCTTAAATTGCTATAGATCTATATATAGCACCTACCTATATAAACAACTAATTGACAGACATGACAATAGTAACGCTGTGAGTAAATTTTGTATATGAGTGGAAGAGTAGGAATTAGGATTTAAGGATTAAAAAAAATCTATAACTGTACTTAGGGGTATAGGAATTAGTATTCTAAATTCAAGAATTTTTTTGGATTGGATAAAGAAATGGAGATTTAACTTTACTAAAGTTTTAAGGGCTTGATGACTTTATAAGTTGTCCAAATACAATTTCCAAGGGAGAAACGCATATCTCTATTTATATCAAATATTTTGGATAGCAATTTGAGATTCAAGGTATACAAGAGGAGGCATCTTTGGGCTCCAAAAGGCTCATGCACCTACAAAAGAGGAGGCATTTATGGAATTGGGTAGTGTTTTTAAAGGTATCAACTAACAAAAGTACTGGCAATGATTTTTGATGTTAATTCACTCAAGTGGCTATTTATAAAAATACTTCATAAAGAACACTATGTTAAAAAAGAAAGGTATATAGAATTTTGGATACAAATGATTTTTTATGAAACAAGTAAGGAAGTAATCATGCATGTTTTCCAACAATGTATTTGGCCATGATTGTAATTCAATTGTAATAGTTTTTGGCATTCTTTGCCACCAAATTATTGAAGTGTGGCAATATATTAATAGCTTGTTTTGATGTAAAATGCTATCCGAGCAGTAGACTTGTCCAACTACTAGTGATCTAAGAAATATACTACTCTAAGTACCAATCCACCATTCATGTCCCTATGCTTACTTTGAAAGTATGCAACTACAATTTCATTGCATCATTGTTGGCTCTATTCTATACAGTTGAAACATACGACCCATTTATGCTAGGTCTTATTGTTATCAATTTCAAATCAAAGACTCCCCTATGAATTGAAGAAATGAAATGCTTCTATAGGTCAAAAATTTATTGGTACTATGTATCCATTTTGTAGCAATCCATTTCTTACCTTCAATTAGTAAACAACTACTATGCAAAGCTATCTATTGTTGAAATGTAAACACTATACAAAGAGAGAAAAAACAAAGAAAATTTGGCCTCAACAAAATTTTGTCTTGATCCAAGTCATGAAAACAAAAAAAGTATGCATTAACACATGTATAATGTAATAATAAAATGCAAGCAAGAAAATAGAAATTTGGCTCAACATTTGAACATGCTCTTTGAATTTGACTAAAATGAAGAATAACAAAGATACAATAATTAGAAATTCTTAAAAGAGAATTTCCTATATGAAAATGCTAAGCTATAAAAGAATTATTTTGCCTTATTAAATGTATCATTAGGATGAATCGAATAAAAAAGCAATGCGTTGCTTCGGTGGGGTTCTACTTTCAAACCAAGATACTCCTCATGGTCAAAGTCTGATTGCACATTTTAATAATTTATCACATCGATGACCAAAAGTTTTGCTTAATAACAACATTTGGAATCATGGGCCTTTAAGCTTCACAAAATATCTCCAAAACAACAAATCAAGAAACATAAAAAGACTTACCTTGAATGGAAACATTGTTTCACCAAAGTCATGCATGTAGAGCTACTTGTCACCTATAGTATTTAAATAGGCTTCTTGAAGCAAATTCTTTAATATAACAATAGACTCCTCAAAATACTGGACAAGGTAAAAAAAAAAGATAATATAGAAACTCTAATGTTTGAGATAACCTACTTATATATAATGAAAAATGTGACATTACTAATAAGAAATAAAGTTGCAAAGAAAACTAATACCTCAAATTGCAATGATACATATAGTTTTTTCCAACAATTTTTTTTTATCATTTCACAAGTAAAAATGCACATTTACAAGTCTACAATGTGAGCCTATTTCAATTCAATTTCACATACTTACATTGACTTCTTCACCAAAAAGGTTCATTAACGTTACAAGTGCAAAAAACTTGAGTTCATGTTACAAAGTCTAAAATAGGAACATGCTTCCCTAATGTAAAATACACCGTTGCTTACTACTAGCTTTGTTATTGCATTGTAATGATTACACTCTACATGTGACAAATAGATTGTCATGTTGCATACACTATAGGATATGGGAATTTATCAATTGTGTAGAACTTTTGTGCTTCATTGCAGCAACAAGCTCCAAGTTTGTTGTGAGACATTTTTTGAGTTGATTCTTTATGAAAATAAATGTCAAAAATGTCCTTTTGTCTATTGCTTAATTGAACACTTATACACAAGCTATCTCTAGGCCCTTGATGAACTCATAAAGATTGAAATTCAACATCCCATTTGATGTGATGGTTCTTCAAATGGAAGTAAAGGGGTTAACTTCTAAAGGACGCAATATGGCTACTTCAGCATTTGCATTCATATCAAGCTTGCCTAGTATATTACAAGTTCCACATATAGCTAGTCAATTGTTCCTTTTGAAACGAAATGATCGGCATTTGATAAATGTTGCTTGATGACCTCAAGGTAGACTGCAAATAAATGGTTATACCTACACCACTAGAGGTTACATAATACAATGCAATCATTAATTAGTTCATTAATTAGTTGATACAAAAATAATTTTTTGTAAAATACACTTCAATGTTAGATTCAATGCATCTAAAAAAAATAAATATTAATGAATGAGACTCATCTGCATCCAATATTGTATAATATGATTTTTAAGGTGAACAACTCATTTTTATTTTTATTATCAAAAAACATCTTTTAAAGAACAATCACCAATGGCTTTTCTATTCAAATATTTGTATTGTACAATCAAGTCCATTCCAAAATTTAACCCATATGCTTCATAGAGAAAACAATGGAAATGAAGAGCTTTTTTTTGTTGGGTTTAAGAAAATCCAGAATAATTTGAGAAATATTCCATTACTAAAGTTTTTATGGTTGAAATTTGAAACCAATTTACTAATGAGTGCAAATTTGCAATTAATAAGAGGATCTATTGTGTAAATTTTGAGATTATAATATTTGATGAACATGGTATTCCACAACTACCAATTTTTCAATGTCCAAAAAACATTTGCTTTGATACATAAGGATTAATCTTCTAGTTAAATTATGAGTTCTTTGAGATGGGCCTAAAATACACTCATTAGAACTAAAGGAAGAGGATCAATTCCAAAATTCATTTTGTTTCTTAATTAGTAGAGTGTTTTTTGAAATTAGACAAATAGTTTTTCAAGTTATTCATGTCATTTTCTTTAATTTTCAATTTTCTATATATCCCAAATTTTACTTGTTAACCCCTAAAGTTCCTTGACTATATTTTCACCAATAACGCTCGAAAACTACCATTTCTTATACATGTTTCAAAATTTAGAAAAAAAAATCATTTTTGGACACATGTAACCATAGGATCTTGAAGTACACTATTCTGAAAAGATGTAGTAAGAATTTCAGAAATTTCCACGGTGTAGATTGCAAGATATTAGTATGTGAAGTGACAAAAATCATTTTTTTGTCTCTATGAAAAATTGGGCAGCTAAACTTCACAAGGTCACATTTGTATAAAAAAATGATCAAAATGATTGCAACTCTTTGCATTCATTATTTAAGGCATGTTGGCTACATGCTTGAAAATTTTTAGATCATTTGAAATTGTACAACATATAGGAAAAAAATAGTAAGTAGAAAGATGTAGAAAATGGTTCAAAATACTAAATTATTAACAATTTACTAATGGAAACAAAAAAAATGCCAATCCCAATGGTTTTAATGTTGTAATAAACTATCTTCACCTAATTTTTTAATTTTTTTTCCAAAAATACTGAAAATTGAGTTCAAGAAAAGACTTCAAAGTTTATTTTAAAGTAGAAAATCTATAACTGCCTTCAAACTAAAACACCTCATAACTTTTGACTCATTGATGAAAATGGAATGATTCAAAGCTTTTAATGTATATATAAATCTTAAAAAAAAAATTTCAAATTTGAATTTTTTGAAAAAAATCATTTTTCTAGATCTACCCGGACTGCCCGAGTTGATAAACAAACTACATATTAGGCCATAACTTTTGATTCATATTTCCAAATGTCTTGAAATTTAGTGCTCATGAAAGATATTACTTGTCCACACCTTTTATCAAAATTTGGGTCAAAAACATAGAAATCTCTAGTCACATGCACCTGCCAAAATTTCTATGTTGCCAAAAAACATAGTTTGATCCTTTAGGGATTAAATCTAAAATTGAGGTCAAATTTTAGACCTTTTTGTTGTCAAATATTATGATTTTTCAATCCATGTGTGATATAGTTGTGTTCATTTCTAATGTGATTTGTATTGTACATTTAATTATGATCCTACATTTACATTCGAAGAAAAGTTCTTGAAACTAATCAAATTCCTACTATTGGTTTTTTCTTAAAATACATTAGTATTCCAAAACATTCAATCTTTAAAGGTCAAAGATTATTTTTTCACTATAAAAACACTCCCACA
The DNA here is from genome assembly GCA_963969395.1 of Pseudoscleropodium purum. NCBI lineage: Eukaryota > Viridiplantae > Streptophyta > Bryopsida > Hypnales > Brachytheciaceae > Pseudoscleropodium > Pseudoscleropodium purum. Next base: position 26,495,747 of record OZ017795.1, read on the forward strand.
TTGCTATTTCTAATACAAATACTAAAATTTAGAAAAAAATCATTTTTGGACACTGTTAACCTATGATCTTGTAGTAAACTAGTTTGAAAGGATGTGAAAAAAAATCTCATAAATTTTCACCTTCTAAATTGCAAGATATTAGTGCTTGAATTGACAAAAATCCCAATTTTTGGCCTTGTTGAAAATATGGGCAGCTCCACTTTACAAGGTCACATTTGTTTTAAAAAATGTCCAAAATGGTGCTTTCACTTTGAATTCATTCTTCAAGGCAAGTTGGCTAGATGCTTGAAAGTTTTTAGATCATTTGGAATTGCACAACATATAAGAAAAAAATAGTAAGTAGAAAGAAGTAGAGAATGATTCAAAACACTAAATTGTTAAGAATTTAATTATAAAATTGAAAAATAACAATCCTGATGGTTGTAATGTAGTTAAAAACAATTTACATCACATACTTTTGTTTTTTCCCAAAAATATTGAAAATTGATTAAGATAAAGGACTTCAAAGTTTATTTTAGAGTAGGGAGTCCATAATTGCCCACAAACTAGAACATCTCATAACATTCATCTTATAAATCAAAATGGAACTATCCAAATCTTTCCACGTATATATATAAAATTTAGAAAATCAATTTCAAATTTTTATTTTTGAAAAAAGTGATATTTTAAGAAATTTCTAGGTTGCCCGTGGAGCATTGAAAATTACATATCATGCAATTACTTTTGAATCATGTAGTCAAAAGTTATGAAAATTGTTGGGCCTTCAAACTACTCCTTGGGCACATGTTTGGTGAAAATAAAATAAAATAAATAAGAAATAAGAAATAAGAAATAATAATAATTAAATTTTTTTAAAATAAAAATAAAAATAAAAATCCATTTGTAGTGAGCTGCCCAAAATCGCTATGTTGTTAAAAAAAACACAATTTGGTCCTTGAGGCGTGTGTGTGAGTGTAAAAAGGGCCTTTGACATGTAGGGGTTAAAAGGAGTTGTTCCAACTTCATCAATTCTATATCAATTATGATCGTGATATAAAATATTAAGGTACTAAGTTCACCCAAAATTGTCAGTTTTTCTTTTATTAAATTGCCAATGTCTTTTTTTAAACTTTTTCTCATTAATGGTAGGAGATTTCAATGCAGCAAAGAACGCATCATTTGGATTCCACATGCAAAAGTTATAAAAGGTCATAACTATTTGATAGAGGTTTTTAAATCATTTCTTCATGAACAGGTACATATTGATTTAGGAGATGTACTTGTTGTGAGCATCTAATCAAGTGGCACTTTTACACCCACTAGCGCATTTAGGTGTCCCTACCTACCATCCCATATGTCTGTGGATCATGCATTCATTCATAAGCATTTCCAACCATAACTTGCTGCAAGGCCACTCCAAAAGCAATATAAAAGAAGATAATGAGCAGAGTGAATGTCATGGATGCTGAACTTTGCCAGTTCAACTTTGCCAGCAGAATAAAGGACAGACAGACACAAAAGTTGCCTGTGGTCTTCTTCACAAAATTGAAATGGGTGTCCATGAATGGAACTTATCCAGTTAGAATCTGGATCCCCAACTTACATGATGATATCACTGAACACCATTTCTGCAACCACCCAGACAAACTCATTCAGTTGCCACTGTACTGTGCAGTGTATAGTACAGTGCAATACAGAACTGTAGTGTAGTGTACAGTACAGTACAGTGCAGGGGTGGTGTGTCCCCAGTGATGTCCAGTATTGCAATATCATAGCCTTTGTAAGATATTATCCCAAGCTAGATACACTCAAAGCTACAGAAAATCCACATGAAATGTGGGCTTGACTTGTTGCTTAGGATAGACAATGCAATGCAATGCAATGTGTGTTGATAACTAGAATTTGGAAATTGGACACGCTACAGGGGCGGCCATCCATGTTATAGTCATGCTTCAACTACCAAAGCAGTGGAAATGTGATACAATCCAAATAAATCTCAAATCTCAAGGAGATCTTACATTTTGTTTTGTGAGGGAGACGTCCATGGTGGTGGACACAAGTCTCTCACTGCTCATGTTCAATGGCTGGGGTTCCCACTCCTCTGGAAATTCAAAACCAGGAATGGTCTCAAAATAAGGCTTGGATCTTCAAAAAGTTTGTTTCAAACACGACATTGGGTAGACTGAGATAGGCTGTATGAAATCTATCAACAGAAACGTCACAGAGACAGAGTTCAACTGAAGAGGCAGTTGTGGCTTCAGCTGGCAATTCATGTTTCTGGATTTCCTAAGCTTTCTCTCTTACATACAATTTGGATGCTTTGAAAAGTGAGCCTGTAGTTTAAAAAAACGAAAGAAAAGGAGTAACTTCGTTGGTGCAAAAAAGAGGTCTTGTGCTCTTGCGGGGTCTTCCCCCCCAAGTAGCATTTGACTTTTGATCTGTCCCCCCTACCTGCCCTCAGGAGTTGGATTGAGGTCTAAGGTTGAAGCACCAGTAGGCGATCATTTAAGGAGTTTTGGTGCAGATCATGTGCAAGTATGAGGTGGTGGAAATTTTTCCTATGTGGGAAGATAGGAAATATGGGGATAGAAAAAATTTCAGAATTTTATTTCCAAAATTCAAATTATTGTGAATTTTGGGAGCCAAAAAGTACCCTTGACTAATAGTCAATATCTGAAGTTTTTCAATTCCAATCATTCAAGAATTACCCTCCTGTTCACTACTTCACACTTTCTTGCTCACTAGTTTGAGACATGTGTCATAACCTTACTAGTCCCAACCTTGAAAAGGACAAAAAAAACATTCCAAGCTTCAATTCTAGCCTAAGGTTGGAAATAGAGCACCATACCGGTTGACAACTAGGTGAGGTTGACAATTGGTGCTTCAACCTTACAAGCAAATTCTTTACTAATGATCTCTTTGTGCTAATTACACGCCTATTGTAGCAAGTGACTTGAATGCACATGGTTTCTACAAGCCATACCAATAAAATAAAAAGTATCTATCTAAGCTAAAATGCAAATCTTATTAATATTGATTTTCATTGATTCAAATATAAGTTAGCACTAGGTGCACAACATGTGCCAAAGAATGGTTGCTTAGAGAACATTGCTCGTATAATAGGGAGAAGTGGAAATAGAGCAATATGAGCCCACAAATATTGTGAATGCTTAGAGGATTGCCAATAAGAGCCTCATTCCAAGAGAGAGTGGGATCAAGAGAATTGAAGACATTCAAGAAATTTCAACAAACATTATAAGTTGCAAGAGACAATGCTCAAGGGTTTCTTTGATGCCAATCAGATTGTATTGGTAGGCTGGAGAGATCCCATCACGTTCCAACTCATGATAACAAGCCCCTTGAATTGACTTGCCAAAAAAGGCTTGCAATTTAGCTTGTCATGATCCCACATGAATTTGATGATGATTTTGCTATCATTGAGGAAATAAATTGATTTTGGTCTTCATAAATTACATACAATTTATGTATAACTTTCATTAATATATACCAATGGTGAACTAATATGACATCAATTGACTTTGCCATGGGCAAATTAGAAATATATCAACTCTGTAATGCATATAGTAAGTCATTTGATGCTAGATTTATCCAACATTGGTCCAAAAAAAAATCACGGTTGCTATTATGTGAGTCTAGAATCATGAACATATGAGCATAGAAGTATATACATCTAAAGTTATAAGTGTTTGCATCGTAAAAAAACTTCCATGATTATAATGTATTGATGTTATAAATACTAAAAAAATTGAATTTTTCTTGTTGATTTGATCACTTTGATTTGGTTTGTGACCTTTCTATTGATTTGAACAATAATATATGTAATTTATATTATAGGTGGTTATACTATAAGCACCTTCAATGGATGTAGAGTATATACTTTTATGTATGCTCAAGGCTCATAGGTTTGCATTTCCATACTCACATGCTAACATTGTTGTCCTCAACAACTTGTTCAGACAAACCATGGAACAAGGAACTTTTCATAAAATGATAAAATTGTCATGGATTCATATGTGGTAGCAACATTTGCATGAAAGCTTCACCATATTGATCATTCATGAATTATTTTTAAGCCATAGACCTAAGTATGAGATTGTCAGGTTAGCCATGCCTTTGACTGACATATATAATTGAATAACATTGTTTTTAAAACAAGTGCAAATCAAACTTTAGAAATTGGTTAACACCAAACTGTAAGGTATATGACTATGTTTTATTGAAAAAATCACTCCAAAATGGTCATTGCAAGTATAATGAGAAAAATAATTATTTTTGTTGTATATTCAATAATAGGATCTTCTACTAGACTTATAGGAGAATGTATGAATTGTAGGATAAAGTATTTAATCCCTAAAATTCTTAGACTATGTTTATGCTAAAATCATCCAAAATTGTCATTTCTAATACAAGAGTCAAATTTTTGGACACATGTAACCATTGAATTTTATAGTACACTAATTTGAGAAGATGAGGAAAAATTTCAGAAATTTTTCATTTTGTGTATTGCAAGATATTAACATTTGAATTGACAAATATCCTTTTGGGGGCCTTATAAAAAACAAGGCAACTACAATTCACAAGGTCAAATTTGTATGAAAAAATGTCCATATTGGGGGTGATTCTTTGGATTCATTCTTCAAGGCAAGTTGGTTACATGCTTGAAAAATTTTAGATCATTTGAAATTGTATAACATATGAGAAAAAAATTTGAAAGTAGAAAGAAGTAGAGAATGATTCAAAATACTAAACTTATTAAGAATTTAGTTATGGAATTGAAAAATGCCAATCCCAATGGTTTTAATGTTGTGATAAACAATCTACAAGCTATTTTTTGGAAAAAATATTGAAAATTGAGTTAAATAAAGGACATCAAAATTTATTTTAGAGTAGAGAATCTATAGCTACCCATAAACTAAAATCCTTCATAACTTTCATCTTATTAATCAAAATGAACTAATTCAAAGTTTCCACATATATAAATCTAGAAAAGCTATTTCAAATTTTTAATTATGAAAAAAGTGATTTCTTCTTATTTGCCTAGGTTATCCGAGTTGAGAAAGAATTTACATGTCATACAATAACTTTTTAACCATGTAATCAAAAGTTATGAAAATTGTTGGTTCTTAAAGAAAAAATTTGTCCACATGTTGCGTGAAAATTTCAAAGAAAAATAAATGAATATTTCATTTATAGTAAGTTGCCTAAAATTGCTATGTTGCCAAAAAAATGCACTTTGATTGTTTACGGTTGGTTTCAATTCAAAAGAAATGTTTCTCTTTTTGCATCTTATCATATTAGGTTATAAGACTTGGAATCTTCTTAACTTAAATTTCATTGTGTAAAAACATTGCTAAATAGAAGTAGATACAAAATGAACAAAAATAAATTTAATCATTAATAACTCGAAGATAGAATTGAAATATGCCAATCGTACTACTGTAGCGAGATTGTTTTAGCTTATAACAACAAGTTAGCTCAATTCAGTTCATATGAAATTGACTAACCAATGCAAGAATAATGGAAAATTTCAGGATAGAGGGTACAATCACTTTCCGGATGGCAACTTGCTGGTGATTGTAGAATTCTTCAAATTGGTCCATGAGCACCCATGGGATTCAATTAGCAGATAAGAAGGCCTAATTCAGCACCTGAGTGCCCAAAATTGATTTTTTATGTCAGATTTTCAGTGGTCCATGTCACCTCATACCATTCACAGGATGACACATGCCACATTTTTCACAATTTTTTTGCCAAATCTGACCTTCACGTAGGGTATGAAGGAGTTGTGGGATGCCAGTGGAAACCTTTTTCATGAGAGAATCAACCTAAAGAAAATCTACAGTACTTTTGATAGACATCTGTACACTAAACCCAAACCATCCATAGCAATAGAACAAGCCCAACCCAATAGTCTTAGCTGAGTGAACCCTAAATTCAAATTAGATATGCAAACAACCCTGAGCAACCCATTAACCTTGGAGGAAAGTCATGCCTGAAGCCTTCAAGCAGATTGCATCACCTCCCTGAATTTCTTAAGAGATTTTGGGAATAAAATTAGTGAAGATTTCACAACCATGATCCACCAACCAATTCAAGGAGGAAGGTTACTAGGGTAGGAGGTCCATAAAGCACTCATTTAAGAGCTGAAACTGAATTTGGGAGGAAAAATTTCTTGAAATATTTTTCAATAAAATTTCCTTGAAAGAAAAATGGAATTGGCATTTAACCCAAGTTATTTTATATTTTTTTGGAGCTTTGTGGAATTAGTTATGAATTCTTGAAGTTGAAATGTAGTAGGTTCTAAAATCGCCCACTCTCTTGCGATGCAATCCATGTGTATATTGCTTCTACAATGAAATAGTAACATGTACAAATAGTGTAAATTTGAGGAGGTGAGTGATTTTAGGGGCGCTTCACACATGGGCCAACCAAGTTGAGAGGCCATGGGAGTTCATGGCCAAACTTGGGTGAGAGTCTAAAGAAATGGGCAATAAATGGGCAATTTGACAGACTCTCGACCACAATTTGGGTTGCCACTTTGTGGTGACCCAAACTTTGGTCAAGAGTTCGTTGTGAGGCCATTGCCATGTAGGAGCTTGGGCTTCCATGTAGGCACTTTGGAGGGCGACGGACTTTGGATTGTGCCGCCTTGTGTGAAGGATCGAGAGGCCAAAGTCGGGATTTTCTAAAATTTGATTAGTGGAGGCCGAGGGACTCTCAACTTTGGGCCCATGTGTGAAGCGACCCTTAGAGTCTAAGTGCTTTATGGACCTCCTACTTTAATCCCCAAAGCACCAAGCTGTATTTTTTTTGGCAACATAGCAATTTTAGGTAGCTCACTACAAGACAATGGAGTTGCTATTTTTTCTCTAAAATTTTAACACAAAATTAAGACAAGGTTTTCCTTTAAGGCCTAACAATTTTCTTAACTTTTGACTATATGGTTAAAAAGTTATTGTATGATATATAGATTTTTTCACTAAGCAAATAGTCTAGGTAGATAAAACAAATCACTTTTTTCAAAAACAAAAATTTGAAATTAGTTTTTAGATTTATATAGACGTAGAAAGCTTTGAATCATTTCATTTTGATCAATCAATCAAAAGTTATGAGGAGTCTTTTTTTTTTTTTTGAACAAATGGAAAGAACCATTGCATTAAAAAAAGAAACCAAGTACAAAACAGCCAAGCCAACAAAGGCTAGACAATGAAGAGATAAGAGCAAAGAAAAAGCAAACAAAACAAAATTGGAAATCTAGAAAAAATGGCAAGAAGGGGGTCCCTTCTTGTTCCACACAATGTAAGTGCCAATCATATAAGTGAGAACTAGAGATTTGAGCTAAATTTTATCTAATTTGGCCCAAATAGAAAGACGCCTTTTATGGTAGATGAATGATAGTAAGCTAAGCCTTTAATTGAGCCGCATAGCCTGAGTCAAGAAGTGCCTCCTAGATGATCTTTTGAGTGACATCTAGCAGCCATTGTTCTTGGGCAAAGACCTTGCTATTACAGGAGATTTAAATAATCCAAAAGACAGATCCTCGGAGAAGGGACCAAATAGCCTTGATTTCTTGGAAGCTTCTAGGTGTAGAAGAGCCAAAGATGCATTGGACAAAAGTCATTCTCGCATGAGGCCCTATGCACAATTGAACACCTCAAATATGATAAAAGATAGATTGAGCATAGTCCCACATCTCAACTGCTTTCTAACAAGAGTAAAATCTATGTAAGGGAAATTCTTCAATACCTAGATTACAACATGGGCAATTAGTGTCAATACTTGGATTGATGCATGCTCTCCATGTTTAGACCGCTATTGCATTGTAAAATATTGCCCACATGAATGCAAACTCTTTCTAGGACCTGATTTTAAACCAAATGTCCATCCAATCCGGGGAGAAGGAAGATGGGAGATAACCTTCCCATTTAGATGGAATAGATCACGTAAGCTGAGAGTTTTGCGTAATATGTTTGCATCCAATTGCTGTTGAATATGCTAAGAGATAGAAGCTGTCTTGCCATCACCATTTCCTTGGGTCAAAATCTAGAGAATGGATAGCTCCTAAGTAGAGAAGATAAGGAGTTTTTATAGTACCTTTCTAAATTGGGAAGATGCATACTTGCCTTATAAATCCAAATATGTCCATTGCTTCTCCTGGTACTAGAAATTTGCTTAGTTGCCAAGATGTAGCTCCCTCCCAAAATGTGGTAGTCTAGTTAGGGAGGGTCCTAGATTGAATGTGAGGGAGAAGGATAGCATTATCAAGTACTAGATTCTTCCAAGTTAGAGCTGGAATGAGGTCATCACTATTTGAAAAAACTCCAACCCATTCATTAACTTGAGCCTTGTCAAATTGATATTTAAACATGTCTAGCCAAATTGGAAGTATGCTTGATATTAAAAAATACCAGTGATGTCTTTCCAATTCTATAAATAGAAATAATGTGGAAATTATATGTCAGGGAATGAAGTCATGAATTTAGGAATCCCATAGATTGCCAATAGTATGTAACCCACCTTGAACTAAAGTTCTAGTTCTATCAATAGAGAAGTTAAAGTTCGAACCGATGTAACTTGAAGACTACCATATGTTGGTCGTGAGGACTTCATCTACATTAGTGGGAAATACAAGTTCAATGTGTTTTACAATGTTCCTCTAAGCGCTTGTAATTCTATTCCAAACTCTAGATCCTCTCGTGACTGAGGGTTTATGAACCATATGCCACGCTTGAGAAGGGAACCAATAGCTACATTTGGGGTGATGTTTCATTCTAGATATTCTATATCTAAGAAGTGTCTTAAGATTTGTAATGCAAGCTCAATAGCAAATAGGACCCATTTTACTAATAGAATTATAAGAGAGACTTCAGGGTTAAGTAATGTGAGTCTACTAATTTTCTTGGGGAGGCAACAGTTTGTCTAACTAACTTGAGTTCATGTTGTATGTTCTATACCACTTCAAAAAAAATTCCTTAGAAATTCACGAATGGTGAGGATAGCCTGAAGGAAACCACTCCATATAGCGATAAAGTAATATAGCATGGATAAGAGTACAACATTAATAATAGTCACACATCTTGCAAATAAAAGACGCCGAGAAGTCCAATATGAGAATTTCTTCAATATCTTCTACTGAAGGAAACTGTTGATATCCTTTGTCTCCAACGTTATGCCAAAAGGAGCACCAAAAAGTTGGGATAGTGGTTCTGAATGAGCCTATGTAAGGTTAAAACTATCTACCTATGTCGGTTTGAATTTCGATAAAAACCAATAGGCAATGCTCTTAGAACAATTGATACTAAGTCTTGGAGCTCCACCAAATTTCTTTAAGAAGAAAATGGCGTTTTGAAGGTTAGATTCTTGTCCTTTGATGGATAATCCCATGTCATCAACATATTGTGATACAAGCTAGGAGGAATCATTGTCAGAGAGCGAGATGCCATGTATGTGGCCTAGTTTTTGTTCTACCATAGCTACCATATGAAGTGCCTCTTCTATGAGCAAAAAGAAGTAAGGGCAACCCTAGTGTACTCCATGTTGTATAGGGAATGCCGAAGTAGCTTGACTATTGATTAAGACAAATGCAAAGTTATGAAGAGTTTTAGTTTGTGGGTAGTTATAGATTTTCTATACTAAAATAAGCTCTCAAGTTGTTTATTTAACTCAATTTTCAATATTTTTGGAAAAATAAACTCATAGGATGTGAATTTCTTATTAAAACATTGCAACAATTCGAATTATCATTTTTCAATTCCATAATAAAATTACTAATAATTTAGTATTTTGATTCATTCTCGCTTCTTTCTAATTACTATTTTTTCCTTATGTTGTACAATTCCAAATGATCGGAAAATTTTCAAGCATATAGTCAACTTGCCTTGAAAAATGAATCCAAAGAGTTGCAACCATTTTGGACATTTTTCATGCAAATGTGAGCTTGTGAAGTAGAGCTGCTTGGTTTTTTGCAAGGCCAAAAAAAGATTTTTTTGTCAATTCAAACACTAATATTTTGCAATCTAGACAGTGAAAATTTTTGAAATTTTTTTCACATCTTTTCAAATCAGCTTACTACAAGATTCTATAGTTGGATGTGTCCAAAAAAAAATTCTTAAATTTTTTGTATGTGTCCTTGAAATGGCAGTTTTGGAGCGTTTTTGATTTAGAAAAAAAACATAGTCAAGGAACTTTAAGGATGAAGAGGAATGACAAAAGGAATCATTACTTTGATCTATAAGGTAGGTGACTGGGACAACTTCCTGAACTAGCGCCTAATAACCTTACTCAATGTCAATTACAAGGTACTTGCAAAGACCATATAAATCAAGTTTAGAGGTATATAAATTAGGTGACATCATACACCCAAATCTAATTGTGTTTAAATCCTTGCACTTTATTTAAAAAAATATACAATTGTAATACAAGGTTGTGAATGGTTCAATGAAACCTCATAAGGTCTTATTTTCTCATGCTAATTTTTGCAAAGGCATATGATACGGTCTTCTAGAACTTCCTTTTCCATATCACAATAAAGCTAGAGATACCTAATAGTTTAATTTCTCTAACTAGACTTGAAGCTTGAATTTTTCCTTCTTCTCCAATAAGCCCTACACAAGAAACACTTTCATATGCATGCTCAGTTTTTTTCCATCTTCATCCTCATCTTCTACCTCTCTTCTTCTTTGAATATTTGAAGTCATTATATCACCTATAGTTTATTTCTTTTGCTTGATAATGTCAATAATAATTTCATGAAATTCATGCTTTGCAATCTCAAAAACTTCTCCTAGTGTAAATTCCACCTTCCTTCTTAGAATGTCATCCTCCAATACTTCCTTCAAATTTGTAACTACTTCAATATCCTATTATAGTTTGTATAAGTTCCTTGCAATATAAGCATGGACTGATAAGCTATCAACACAATCATTAGTCCAATGCATAGTATAGTGGATAGATTTGTGATTAAGATGCAAAATATCCTTAATAAATTCTTTGCTCCTAGAAAATTTCATAGCATTTGACTACAATGCACACTTTACGTTAGTAGGAGGAGATATGAGGCTTCAAAGTGACATGTTTGGAATCTAAGGTAGCCAAACAGGTGCATTTGGGAACTTTTTGTGATATAGCTCTGAAACTTGGATAATTTTTTTTTAAAATTATTCCCAACCTTGTATTAGAAACTTGGCTACAATGGAGATGGAACCTAGTACGAGTTACACAAAAAATACAATTGAAGTGTCGTGGTCGTGACTTGATAAAAAAAAAGTAGTGGAAAAATGCCCACCAAAGATAGAAAATATGATAAGTTTGGATGAAAATTGATATGCGACTACTTGACAAGTTAATCTATATTGTATCAAAGTTTCAAGACATTTGGAAATATTTCCCATAATTTATGCTAGGTCAAAGCTAGCTTTGGTAGTTTTTAAATTTTCGTGGGAATTGTAGATAGGGATCTGGGAAAAGGGAAATTTGGGAATAGGCTTAGGATCATGTCGGGATTAAGTATATAAAAATAATTATACACAAATCATTTTCACATTGAAGACCCTCTTAGCTATTTTAGACCTATTTACACACCTTTGTGACATCAAATTCTTTGTTGTTCCAATGTGAATGTCTTGGTGAGATTCTTGGTGTTAGATCTTTGATGCTCTAGATTGCATTTGTAAGTCAAATTTTTTGGAGGATCAATCTTGGGCTCAAATGACTAACGTAGAAGCACCTAAATGTGACACTTATTTTGAATTTGTAAATCTTGAAGGTATCTACAAAATAAAATGATGTGTATTTGTTAGAAAATGGTTTAGAAAACCACCAAAATTAGTTTTATATTTTTTTAAGCTTGTATGAATATAATATGAATTTTCGAAAACAACTATGTAGATCCACCTATTGTAGACACTAGACCAATACCAAAGTAGACACAAATACATCCAAAAGCAACACACTTTAAGCTTGGATCATGCATAGGTGATTGCCTAATGCAAGTGAAAATGAAAATATTTTGGAACCCCACCCGTCTACTTTAGAATCCCCCTTGTCCACTTTGGGTCTACTTGCATTTGAATTTAGGTCTTTTTTTAGGTGTCAAAGAATAACTAGTATTATAATTGGGTGCTTCTAGCTATCTGCAACTCCTAGCTATTGCCATTGGACATAACTTACTCCCGAATTGCTTCAAGTTGTGTGTTGGTTGGTCAATGACTTGGCTAATTGGTAAATTGTAGAATTTGTTGAGATTGTTGTGCTTGTTACTCCAATGTCGATTGTCTGCTTCAAATTCTTAGTTGTGGGTCAAATTCTTGGACCAATTGCTTCAATTTCAACCGTTGGTTTTCAAAATTTTGAATGCCACTGCTCAATTCTGTTATGCTAGCTATTTCAAAGGGTACCTGAATGCTCAAGCTGTCTACTTATTTTGCAACTGGTGATTCATTTTTTGATTGGGTTGCTCAAATTTTCAGTTGTTTACTGGATTTTTCACACTAATACTCCATCTCCCAACTGGTTCTTGAACTTTAAATGTTGTTACTTAATCTTCCAGCTAGCTGGGGTTATAAATTTTCCAAGTTGTACACTGAATTTCAGGACCACAGTAGACACTCAATTTTCCTATTGGGCACTTGGAAAATCTTTAAGTTGGTGGGAAATGTCCATTGGTCATTCAATCTCTCAACCTGGTATTGAAATTTCTCAAGCTGAGTTTTTTAACCCTTAAAGTCTCATTGTCCCCTCAGGGGACAAATTGGATTTTGGGTAGGTTCCCATGACCTCGATTTTTTATGAAACTTTTTGAAAGTTTCTCATAATATAGAAAAACAGATTAGTTGTATAGGAATATAATTTTTATTTCAATTGGTGACCAGGAGCAAAAATTATACCACAAAAAGCGAAGAACTCAATTCTGCATGCAAAACAAAAAAAATTGCAAAAAAGACAAATAAATTACCAAAAAAATTCCTAAAATATTATCTTTTGTTTACATTTGAAGCTTTGATTCATTCTATTTGAACTAATAATGTGAAAGTTAAGAACAATCTTGTGTTTTTTTGTGCAATCTAAGCATCTTCTAGAAAAAATACCTTGTAGGATTCATTTCAAAATGCAATTTTCACAATTTTTCAAAAAAAAGTTGTTTGACAAAACATTGTGTTTTCTTGTTAAAACAATCTCACCATTGGGATTATTGTCTTTCAATCCCATCTTGGAGGTGTTAACAATTTATTTATTTTTTCAATCTTGGACCTACTTTTATTCAACAATTTTTTAAAGAATGAAAATCAAGTGTGTGTTTTTTGAATTTTTTTTTAGACTTTTAACTCAATTCTTCAACATAAAGTTTTTTTAATTCAAAATTTGTAGTGCAAAAAATTCCACAAATGGCAGTCAAAGTCATCTAAAATTGCAAGCCAATGTTCAAAACAACTTTCTTTTTCAACTTTGAATGCTAATATCTTCCAATCTATATGGTCAAAGATCAACAAGTGAAGTACAAGATCCTACGGTTAGATTCTAAAAACATGTCTTTTTTGTTTTCTTTGGATGAACATAACAGAAGTGACAATTTTAAGTGTTTTTTGACAAGGAAATGGCCTTGGGACTTTAAGGGTTAATTTTCTAGTTGTACTTCTCAATTTGGTCTTTCAACTCTCTCAGTTGGACACTCTTTTCCACTCTCATTACTCAAAGGTAAGTTAATTGAACTCTCCAGTAACTAAAAGTAAGGTAACAAGTTCAAAAATTGCCCACCTAAGAGCTAAAACTAAATTTTAGAGAGGTGAAATGTCTTGAATTATTTTTCAGTAAATTTTCCTTGAAAGACAAGAGGAATTGGCATCTAACCCAAGTTGTTCATATTTTTTGGAGCTTTCTAAAAGTAGTTATGAAATTTTGAAGTTGAAGTGGCATAGGGCTCTAAAATTGCCCACCCCCTAAAATTTAGACTATTTCAACATCGCTGAAAGCTATGAAAAGTTACATGTAAAAGTTGTGTATATTTGAATAGGGTGGGCGATTTTAGAGCCTGTGCAAATTCCAGAGGTTGTTACCTTATTTGATATGCTTGGATGTTGGTCAATTGGTCAGTGAATCTAAAGATGCATTGTTCATCCACTCTTGAATGATACTGTGGGAAAAGGGAATGGTGGGTAGGGGCCAGCTGGGAGGCTGGGAATTTGGTAATGACACCAAGTTGAATTTTTAACCCTTAAAGGACAGACATGCGACTGTGGAAATCATCCATTTTCGTACCATGTATACTAGTGTGCCCCGTGTTGTTGCCATGGTCAAAACAAAAGAAAAAATAATTTTCTAATTTTTTTTTATTTATAGAAACTTCAAAATTCAATAACTTTCACACCCTAGGTTGGAATGTCACAAAACCAAGCTTGTGCATCCCTACTTGCTAAGGGCTTTCTGATAATACTAAACATGCAAATGGGAGATGCACGATTAGAGAGATCTCAACGCAACAATCAAAACAAAACTTTTCTATTACATCCCTGGATCAGGGCACAAGTCTGATACTTTTTCAAACTAGATCATTTTCAAGTTTACCTTGATTAGGATTTGAGTTTTCAAATTTCCAAATCTAATGTTAAGTTATGCTTCTTTTAAATGCTTCTAATAACCTTGATAGCTCCTATTGTCATATCAAAGTATCTTGGAATAGCAAGGATTATTCTATTTCTAACCTCTTAGAGAAGTTGAAGCATTTTTATATGTACATCTCAAGTATCCCAATCAAATCAAACTTGCCAATTTACTAAAAAAGTACAAGAAAAAAGATTAATCAAGGTTGATTTTTTTTAGTATAAATCATGCACGTGGTCCAATAGAGTTTAAATATTTGCACAATCATACAAATACATGAACTTTGTCAAGGTTCATATCATAAATTATTCCCTATAACAAAGAATAGAAAAGGAGGGAACAACTTTCAAATTTTCAATGTAGAACAAACTCTTTTCCAAAAATTGTTTGGATTCTTCACAAGGTAGTGGATCTCACATGTACCCATCCCAAAAACAAAACACAAGTGAGCTGTTAGTGAGGTTACATCAAGTGTTTACAATCCACACACACTTGTTATTGCTTTCACACAAAAAATCATCAAAACATTCTTTTAATACTAAAAACATCAACCAATATGAACATTAGGCATGTCAATGAAACTTGTCCAAAAGTAAAGTTTATTGATCCTCCTTGTGATGAAGCTATGTCCAAAGACTATTAACCTTGGAATGCCCAGGGAACCATTTCATGGCTTTTGGATGATTTCAGGTGGTCATAAGAAGACCTCAACAATAGATTTTGAATCCATTTTTTTCAATAACCTTGTATGTTGAGTTACAAAGAGTGTCCAATGGAGTTTTTGGTCTATTTGATGTTTATTTCCATATAATTGAGAAGTAATGAAAAAAACGGATGGCAAAATTTGCCATTTCAGTGTACTTTGGGAAATTGAGTAAATCTAAAATTTCTCCTTGAAAATGACTTTTTTTGAGTTTGAGTCCAACTAATGAAATGAAGGTCTTCTATTCTAGTTTCTACTCCAATTTGTAAAATTGAATATTTTATTGTAATTTGAACTTCAACTGTATTTTTAATGAGAATTAAATGAGAATTATATAATGACATGGAAACTAAATTTACACCATGATGCTTTTCACTGTAATGTACACACATGGTGAAATTTTCATATTTTTTGAGATAATTTTTTATTTGATATGATTTTTTTTTTCACTTTTTCTTCAAAAATTTGCATAAAATGAAAAATTCTCAAATTTTTTAAAAAACTTTCATGAAGTATAGAAAACATGTAGCTTCATCTCTAAAAAATAAAAATAAAAATTTTCATACACATCTTCATACAAAGTGGCAACAAACTAAGTGAGGACAATGCTGTGTGAAACCAGTGGCCATAGGCCCCACGCGTTTCAGGGTTAAGAACTACTCAGGAATATGCACACAATAGTTTCTCAATTCACAGTAGTGACAGAACTACAACTCTCACAACAGTAAGCCTTTTCAAACTTTCAGCCACTAATGAAGCTCTCCAACTACAATAGTAAGAATAAACAAGCCTTGGAGCTACAGTAGTAAGAGTAAACAAGTTTTCAACAGTACAAGAACAGTACTAGGAGAGAAAGGCTCAAATCATATGATATGCCATCAAGCATGATACAAAATCACACAGGCTCCCTAAATCACTTGCAACTGCTTACAGGAACGTTTAACAAGCAACTAGCTAGACAGAGCAGATGCTTCCTAAACTCATTTGCTACCTTCAACAGTCAACATCAGGCCAGTAAATGTGGTTTAGGCCCTAGCTACTATTTGAAAATTTGGAGGCTATAGTAATTAAGAAGCATTTAGTTTTACTAATTTGTGTAGCCTCTTTTTAGCCATCCATCACTTGAAGCCAATTTGCTAATTAAGTGACATAATCAAGGCATTTCCATATAGCAGGTGAGGAGTTAGTTTGATATTTATAATAAGCATCTATGTCACCTCTTCTTTTTACTAGACATTTAACCAACGGTTATTAAATGTCTACATCAATGTGTGGATATGGTAGTTCCATAGGGAAAATCCTATAGTCATATCTTCTTGAAAGATTTGACACAACAAGTGTTATGGCAACAAGTCATGAGGTCATTTTTTCTACTATTTAGTTTATAGTTTTTCATTTTTTATTGCCCATTTTTATCACATCCCATATAAATTTTAACCAAGGATGGATTTATTCCTTTTGTAATCCTTTCCTTGTCAAAAAACAGGATCTAAAGTATGGAATCCAAAATAATAAAAAAATAAAAAAATTTAATAAGAGGATATATGGCTTAAAGAAATCCAAAAGCACTAATTGGAAGTCAAACTACTATAGAAAACCTCCCCTTTTCATATAATATTTGGAAGATGAATAGTTGCACTTCTAACCTCCATTGAAAGATTCTTTGTCATTCATTGGACACAAAGCGTCTGCAATGTCGTTTATGGATTAATAGATACAAAAATGGGATGGGGATTATTGCAAGGTCTAAACATTGGAGAAAGTGCCCATTAGAAGAAACATATCAACTATAATTAACTTGATGGAGGAAAGAAAATAAAACTATACTCTGGTTGATGAAATAGATACACCAAGCCATCAAGGTGATTCCATGCATACCAAGGTATCAAGTTGTAGGTGAGCTATATCTAAACTCAAATTCTATATTGAAAACTTTCAAGACTAGAGACTTGAGAGCAAAGTGGGCAATTTGGAAGAATACACTAGAGGGAAGAATATTAAAATGGTAATTGGAATTGGGGTGCTTGGGAAGAGGGGAGAGGGGCTTTATATACATTTCCAAATACTTCATTCTTCTTTTTAACTCTAAGATTTTTTTTGAGTTTTTACTCTAATTTACTAAAAAAACTAAAAAAATCAACTCTATGTTAGATAAAAATTCTAACTTTAGAAAAAAAGATCCAAATTATAAACCAAATGCAACATTGACTTCAAAAAAAGTCCAAATTAGCTATGAAGAACCTCCAAAACCTTTTCTCCCAATCATTTTCTCTTAATCATTAGGACCCATAGAATCGGTCGAAGTTCCAAATTGCAAATTGCAAAATTCTGGAATATAGAGTTTATTTTTTCAAAGGATTTGACTTTTTTGAATTATTTTGAAGGATAGTAGAAGTAAAGAGATCCCAATGACCTTTTTGTGGATGTCATATACTCTTGGGACACCATTCAACAACCCTTATTGTTTAATAACTAGCCAATAGTTGTCAAATTTGTTTGTGCAAGTTTTTGTTGTTATTGGAATTTCATGGAACTTGTCAAGGTGCATTATTAGAACTCAAAAATTATAAATTATTTTTTTTAGGATTTAATCACTACTTTAAGTGTTTTCTAGGATTTCACCAAAGTTGATCACAATAGTTGACTTTCAAGAAAACTAACCTATGTAATCACATAAATCTTGAAATTTTACATATGATTTAATCCCTAAATGATTTTGACTATGTTTTCATCAAAACCACTCTAAAATTGCCATTTCTAGTACAAGTACCAAATTTTAGAAAAGAAAAACATTCTTTGACACATATAACTAGAGGGTCCTGTAGTATGTTGGTTTGAAATGATGTGCAAAAAATTTCAAAAATTTCCATTGTGTAGATTGCAAGATATTAGCATTTGAAGTAACAAAAATCTTTTTTTTGGCCTAGAAAAAACCAAGCAACTGCACTTTATAAGGTCACATTTATATGGAAAAAAAGTCCAAAATGGTAGTATTCTTTGAATTCATTCTTCAAGTCAAATTGGCTACATGCTTGAAAATTTTCAAATCATTTGGAATTGTACAACATATAAAAATAAATAGTAAGTAGAACAAAATAGAGAATGATTCAAAATACTAAATTATTAACAATTTATTAATAGAATTCAAAAATGCCAATTCCAATGGTTTTATTATTATAATAAATAATCTACACCTAATATTTTTAATTTTTTTCCCAAAATATGGAAAATTGAACATGCAAAGTAAGAAAATGAGCTTACATATATTTTTCCTCAATATAGTTGATAAATTTGCGAGACTTCCTTGAAGTATGCTAGTCTTGGAGATGATCCACAACTTGTAGAACTACATTTCTCGGGTTTTAGCCATTTGGTTACAAATTTCGGGGAGATCACTTAGAGTGTCCATTAGAAACTACTTGTGTTAAGATTTTTGACCCCCTATTTTATGTCCTAAAATTTAAATAAAAGGAAAAGAAAAAAATATGAAAAGATTCCTCTACTTTGAAACTTTGTGTTGTGAATTATTGGTATTTTTAGTTGTTAATTATAATTAGTTACAAATTTTTGAAGAAAAAAGATACACTATAGGTTGAAAATAATTTTCTAATTTATATTAGAAAAAAATGTCTAAAAAATAAACAAAAAATTGATAAAAATAACTCTCTATTGAAATTTAATTATCCTTGAATAATGATGCAATGGTCATCTAAATGTATTCTCTATAAATATTTGAGTTGAAAAACATGCCATTTTAGTTTACTTTCAACCTCTTCTACAAATCATTTCACAAGTTATTTGAGTTGAAAATTTTTGACAATGGAAACCTATAGTCATTGTTAATCTAAGTTCAAAATTTTAGGTTGAAGTTATAATTTATCAAAAAGTATATAGGTCCAAAAAATCACATTAACGCATGTAGTATGTTATTGATAGACTAAGTGATCTCCCTAGGTCACAAATATAGGTTTGTTTGTTTATGTAATTGCTATTTTGATCTAATAACTTGTTAATTTGATTGAGACCTTTTATTTCTTGAGTTTGGAATTTTTTCTGTGTATCAATTCTATTATGAGGTTTCCATTAATGTCTTTCAATTTCTAATGACCAAATTTTGGTATGCGCATATCTGATTTGCCCTTCAAACATTCTTCTTCAAGTTTTTTAATGCTTATAGGACACTTCCAAGGCTTAAAATCTAAACAAGTGTATATTCAAGATTGAAGTGACAACATAAGTACTCACAAATTGTGAGCTTCTGAAAAAAAACTCCACTTTAAATACTAATATCTTACAATCTAAATAAAAGATATCACCCATTTTCAACTAGCCTATCATTCTCACAACTTATAAGATTTAATTTCTGATCAATTGTGGTGTAGGTGACAACTCACATACAACATGAGCAACAAAAATGTCTTCGAAGTGTACATTGAGAGCATACAATGATCACATGTACATTGAAAGTCACAATGATCTTTTACATCAATTTTGTAATCAATATATGGTTGAAAATAGGTTTGTCAGTATAGCATGAATGGGACAAATATAATCTTCATTAAAAAAATTCATAATTGATTTATTTTGATTAAAAAAATGCAAAAAGGTTTTGAAATTCTTTTGAAATCTACTTTTTTACACAAGGAAATTTTTCCTCAACCTTCCTCATATTGCAAATAGGCTAATTTGTTTAAGTGGTTGGATTTGGGTGATTATTTTGATAGTCAAAGTTTCTTGAACTTTTTTCCACACATTTCTACACATTGTCATATAAAATTTTATGTAAGATCCTATAGTAAGTAATGCAAAAAAACCATTGTAGTTCTTTGCCCTAAAAATGGGTAGTTTTTGGAGTTTTTTTTTGATAAAAGCATTAGTCATGAACTTTTAGAAGTTAATTTTGCTTGGTCATTTTTGTTGTTTGGACTCTTTTGATTGGAAATTATGTATTTTTGGTATAAAGCTCCTCAAACTTTTTCGTCCTTTTAAGACTGAAATCCTTTTTCATCCTTTTTCCTCCCAACATGACTTAACCCCTAAGCGCCCCAACTCCTCAAATATGGCCTCTCAAAACTCTAGGATCTCCTTGTTTGACCATTGTAATCTTTTCAAAGGTAGAGTCAAAGGACATGTCCTTTTCCTTATACCTCTGGGCAATATCTCCACTACCTATCTATGTGATCAATTTATGTGGATTTCATTTTACACGAGAGTTTCATTGGAATGAATTGAAAAGGGTCTGCATTTCAACAAATATGGGCTGGTGCTCGGGAATTAACATTGTGAATCATCTGGATTTCTAGAAACGAACAAGTCTTTGGGAATTATCCCTGTTGGCCTGATAAAAAATTACAAGCCTCTCTCTTGGAGGCACGTAATGATCATGGGGAAGCCGCTCTCTCCAAGACCTGCCAAGCTTTCAGGCGAACTCCTAGATATGAAGTGTTGAGCAAGTTTGGCTACAAACAAACTTAACTCATTTGTTGTTAGACATGATAGAAATATTATCTGGAAGTTTAGTGGACCACAACCCAGTCTCTTCATCCGAGGATGTGCCCCTGCTCTTTACTTGAAACTGAATTTTTTGTCCAGCCCTATTATCATTGACTGTTTTGTATGTATTTTGCTTTGGGGGACAATGAAATCCCAATTGTTTTGAAAGAAAGATTAGAAATGGGAGCATAGGTAGAAGTACCTATTTTAGGTACGCCCTGGCAATGGCTTTATAGGCTGACCTATTGTGGACTATCTAATTAGATGCACTATTCATTGAAAAAGATTCTTTATTTGTACCTTCTTGTCCACTCATCTCTCTTCTCTATTTTCTCTTGGCTTAGGGAAAAGTGCCAATGCTAATTGCAATAGGTGAGTCTATGAGATCCAAATGGATTTAAATGAAAAATTCACATTTAAATTCAATAAAATATTCATTCTTAAAAAAAGAATTATATTTTTTCTACATTCTTCTTCATCCTTGTGTTTGCACACATTGAATTTAGTTTCTCCACGACTCTCCAACATCATATATGCTAAAATGTGTAAGGTATATGAAACATATACTTCTACTTTACAAAGAGAGTGACTTTGATGTTTGTCACAGGCCCATCCTTGCAGACCCATCTTGCAAATGAAGGGGGAAGCATTTTTAATATTAAAATCAAAATTTCACAAAATAAAAAGTCAAAAATTGGTGTTCGACACTAGGTTCCTAATTAACCAAGGCACATTTTGTGCAAAAATTGTGAGAAATTCACATGTTTTAGGGCAATGAGGAAAAGAGTTTATTTTTTTTCAAAAATTCAACTGTACTAGACTACTATGGGAATGCGTACAAAAAATTTCAAAAACTTTGACTACATGGATTGAAAGATTATAACGTTTGAAGTTAGGAGAAAAAGTTTTTTCCTTCTAAACTTGTTCAATAAGGTCAAAAGACTTTAACTCCTCTTAGAATGAAACATTCACACTACACATGCTTATTTTTTTTTGACATTTTTGTATTATATCATGTAACCTATATACCTATCAACTTTGAAAATTACAAGAGGAATTTACCCAAAGCTACATGAATTGCTCAAAAGTTTAGGACACTTTAACTTTTGATTCAGACATCCAATTGGAAAAAAAAATTATACAAAAAGAAATTATACTCGTTTTAAAGAATTTGTGTGAATGTTTCATCCAAATTGACTTTGTGCATCACTACCCAAGATCTCACTCTTGCTTATGTTGAACATTCACTTGGTTCTTCAGGGGTTACTCCACTACCTAATGAAATCCATCCATCCATCCCGCTACTTAATTCCATCTTATCTTCTTTCATTAAACTACACTTTTGTTCTAGACTTTTCCCCAAGTGAGCTCCATGGAAGTTTTCCCACTCTTTCGTGTTTCCACCCCACGCAGACAGTGGCGTAATAAGTCAGGCAGTCGCCCACTACCAGAAGCAGGTGGGCCGGTGGGCCACATGACAGTGTGACGGAGCCTGAACTCGGAAACCACAACTAAACTGCATCGTTTGCAATGAAGCATAAGTTACAGCACCACCCAGGCCCACCCACAAGCCCACTGAAGGACAGGCCCACAAGCCCACAAGGGAGAAAACTGAAGGACAGGCCAAGGAAAGCGGGGAAATAAAAATTCCCATGGGACCCATGTAAATAATGAGAATTAGATTTAGATGGCATCCCTCACTCCAGGCCCACTCAATCAGGCAGGGGCACTCAGGTCCAGGTCCAGGGGGGATTGACCCCTCATTGCCACTATAAAAAATGAGGGTAAGGTAGAACTACCCATTAATATACAGATTTGCAATCTAGGTACTTTAGAGAAGCTATTTTTGAGCTCTCATATTTTTCAAAGATTGAATTGTTTGAAAGAAGTCAATTGCAAAAAGAATGAAGACATTCAGACAAGAATTGAATTTTTTGTGATTTTTTAAAGTTGAAATGTTAGACTGTGAGTAGATCCTTATTGAAGCATGATCAAAGCAATGTTGAAGCTTGGGCTGATGCGTCTGCTCTCCAATGCATTGCGATCATAATAACAGATTAGTAAGATTGTGGTAATAGATGGGACCAATGACGGAAATGAGAGGAACCTGTAGGTGGCAACATAGAAAATTTGGGCAACTCACTACAAATGGAGTTTTTTAGGGGTTTTTTTTGCTGAAATTTTAATACAACAGTTTTTTTTGTTTTTTGTTTTTTTGTTTTTTCTGTTTTACTGAAATTTTAATACAACATGTGCCCAAGGAGTAGCTTTAAGGCTCAACAATTTTCATAACTTTTCACTTCATGGTTAAAAAGTTATTGTATGATATGTACTTTTCATTGCTCGATGAGCAGTATGGGTAGCAAAAAAAACTTCTTTAAAATATTTTTTTTTAAGAAATTAAAACTTGAAATTGGTTCTTTTGATTTTTATATACTTGGAAAGCTTTGAATCATTCTATTTTGATCAATGAGTCAAAAGTTATGAGGAAAATTAGTTTGTGGGAGTTTGTAGGTCATTATAGAATTCCTACTCTAAAATAAACTTTGAAGTCCTTTATTTAACTTAATTTTCAATATTTTCGAGGAAAAAGAATATTGGGTGTATATTGTTTATTACAACATTACAACCATTGGGATTGACATTTTTCAATTCCCTAAATAAATTGTTAACAATTTAGTATTTTGAATCATTCTCTACTCCTTTCTACTTACTATTTTTTTCCTATATGTTGTATGATTCCAAATGATTTGAAATTTTTCAAGCATGTAGCCAACTTGACTTTAAAAATGAATTCAAATGTTGTATGATTCCAAATGATTTGAAATGCAGCTGTCCAAATTTTCGTAAGGCCCCCAAAAGGAAACTTGTCACTTTAAATGCTAATATCTTGCAATTTACATGGTGGAAATTTCTAAAAAAATTTCCACATATTCTCAAACAAGCTTACTACAAGATCCTATGGTTACATGTGTCCAAAAATATTTTTCATTAAAAATTTGGTGCTTGTATTAGAAATGGCAGTTTTGGTCCTTTAGGGGTTAAATGTAAAAAATGGTCCCCTAGTTTGTGCTGTGTTAACTTTGTACTCCATCATCTCACCCACCTAATTTGAGGCCTTTGATTCCAAATATGAATTCCATTTTTTTTTTTTTATCGTGGGTGGAAAATTTTAAGAATTATCCCTAGGAGTAAAGGGTCAAGCCCTCTGGGCCCTGGCCCTCGTGCAGGCTGGGCTGTGTTTCCGTTTCCAAGGGATAAGTCAAAACCCCGTCCCTGCCCGGCCCGGCCCGTAACGACAAGCAGTAGCTTCCCAAAGGTGCTCCAGCCAGGATCTGTTTTGTGGCGATCAGCGCTTGCAAGAAGTGGCCCACCCACACTCTGTGGAGGAGCGTTTTCAGAGGACCTGCAAGGGGACTGGACTGGACTGGCTCAGCTGGCAAATCAAAAATGACTCACCCGAGGAGCCACGCCAGTCCCCAGGGAGGATAAAATTATGTGGCGAATGAGCTGGCAAACCCCTCCCACGTCACGCAAAGCGACTGGGGCCGAGGAAGAAACAAAAGAGGAAAATCAACTCCAATCGGATTCCAGGGGGCAGTGCCAGCAGGCAGACACGCAGACACGCAGACAGGGAGGGACTGGCGGATTTTCCTAAGCTTAACTTACGAGCGTCTCAAGGAGGTCGGAGTGAACAGGAGGCAGCCCCCTCGGGGTGCAAGTGAGAAAAATAAAAAGCCCCCTATTTTGTACTTGATTAATTCACTTTGAACACCTGCGCTAACAAATTTGGGGCTTTTGATTACAAATATGAATTCAAAATTTGCAAATTTTATCACGCATGGGAAATAAAAAATTTCAGTGTTTTCTTGGGAGGCCAAGCAAGTTCATTCCAGTCTTCAAGGAAGGATGAGGTTTTTATTTTTTTTCCCATTCAGCATGGATTTAAAAATCTGACCCCAGGCTATTTTGGGTTGTCAATTTTGCATTTAGTGCCCTTTGTCACAAACTGGGGGTCTAGGATTCAAAATATGAATTCGAAATTTGCAAATTTTATCATCTGTCATGAATTATGTTTTTGTTTAGTTAGTGAAAATTGAAGAATCAATTGCATTATCCCTGTGATAAAAATCTGGACCCTTTCCTAAAAAGGCTCGTAGCAGCTGAAACTTATAGTGGAGTCCGTAGTTGGCTGGGAAGGTGAATCGAGACTGAGCCAGCCATTCCGTTCAGCTAGAGTCGTAATAATTCATTTCTTTATTACACTACGAGCGAGTCCTCCTAATAAATTATTGCTTTGCTTGGATGTTTTTGTCAGGTCTTGCCTGGGAGCACTCATGCCTCCCTATCCAAATGATCCACTCAGCATAAGGTATGAATCTCACCATGCGCTAGATTTCCGTGCACACATCCCCAACAGTTCTCAACAGCATTCAGGACTACTGAGGAGGGAGGGCCCCAGGCAGCTGCCATTCGAACTTGCTTCCGAAAAAGCGGGGTCCATACAACAACTGGTGCCGTGGAGTTCATCACTTTATCACAGCCCTTTCTTCTCGGGTCTCCAGATGGTCTAGGATCTTGGGGTATTATTTAATTAAACAACTCCACCCACCTCCAGCAGCACGGCAGGCAACCGAACAGAATCTCAACCCTAGTTCTTCAAGATCTACACTTGTTATATATGCACAGCACGGGAAGCTCACCAATTACTTATCGCCGAGGAATTCTCCTCTTTTTAACTTACGGTATGAGTTTTCGGTACTTAGGGGCAACTTGTGCATTTCCAGGTGGCTCATGTCTCCTCAGTTTCTTAACTTTGTTACTCCTCTCCAGTGGGAATGACCCCGACTGATTCACACGGTCGGTCACCTATCCAACAAATAAAATAAAAATGCACAGCATCGGGAGAACGAACACAAGGACGAAAATTCTCCTTTCAGACTGGTTACCACCAGACTCTACATCACACTGAAGTAACTGTAACCAAATAAATCCGTAGCAATGAACCATGCATTCTGCACTGATATCCACACTCACAGAACCACTCTTGAAACTCAAATTCACCGATAAGAAACCGTCAAATTAACCAGATGCAGGAGAGTCTTGTGACCGAGTGTAAAATTCGGGTAGGGTGTAACTATCAGAAGCCAAGTTTGGTAGGGTTTGGTAGTGCGAGCCACAGTGTGCATGTGAACTCTCCATTGCGTGAGAGCACATGTCTGCCATCGGACTTGCAGACTTCGACTGGTGTAGCAAAATCTCAGTCCCCTCCCTGGCTGCGCTACTTTAGTGTTGTTTCGGACCTTTCTATATATGATCGTACACGGGTGTATTCTCATGACTTTTTCTCAATTCTGTGACCAAGAAGAAGAAGCGTCAAACCATTGTCGTCAAACCATTGTCGTGATCGAAGAGCTAATATATTGGAGACAGCTCGTGAGTTCCTCTAATTAACTTACACCAAGTGAGCGCAGATGGTAAATGTTACCTTCAATGCCTTCTTTCCAACATAGACCATGGCACAGATTTGTACCTCGTAACTTAACCAGCTGTCTAGCACTTCCAAACAAATGTTGAAACTTTCAATTCAGGGCTCACGTTAGGATTTCGGAATGGGTGTGGCACATCTGTGTGGCCCAACTCTGTGGGCTTTTATGAAGTCCGGTTCAGATTCAAAATTTTCAATGCTGCAGAACAGTGGCAACGCGGGAGGAGAGTATCTCTGGACTCTGGAGGGTTGCTGGCGAATCTCTGATCACCACGGCATGCTTGCAGCTTTGAACTGTTTCAAGCTGCTGCTGCAGTATTGTTGGGGAATTTGAACCACCACCATCTTCTGGATATATCTCCATTAAATTCAAAATATCTGCAGGTAACTTAGTGACTTCTGGACGGATGGGCTTCGATTCTTCCAAGCATCTTGCTGGACTTGGCCATGTGCGACAATTCAGTTCCTCCGTCCGCCTCACTGTGCCTGCGTGCCTGCCACTCTGCCACTCTGGCCGGGGGCTGGCGGATCGACTTCAGCTCCGTTCATCCTTTTCTTTATTGCTAGAAATCAGCCTGCTCTGTAATCCAATTTTCTTTCCTTTTCCCAACTACGGGAGTGGTGGCCCATGAATGAAGCATGACTGACGTGGTGTGCAGGTGGAAACATCCGATAAATCGATCATGAGGGATATTTTTACCGAAGAAGCCAAAATGACATGAGTAAATCGGCAACTTGCAGGGGTGTATTATTGAATGGAGCCAAGTAAGCCGTCCCATTTACAGAGCATAGGACTTGGCCTTTGGAAAAGTAAGAAGAATCATCAACTTACTCGGCCATGTGCAGCCCCCCTGACTGGGGTAACTTTCACTTGTGGCACCGGAAATACTCCCGCCAGTGATTCAGGCAACCGTCCAGCTGGCCGGGGCTTTGAATTAGGTGGCAACCCATGTATGCAGACCATATTACGGTAAGGTAACCCCTACAGGTAAGGTTCAAAGTCCAGAAATGGGTTTTAGAGAAATTTGGACAAGTTCTTCAGGTGTCAAATTCTACAGTAATTTAATTTTCTAAAACTTCTTCTGGAGGTAAGAGAATGTACATACGGAGCATTAAATATATATTGTGACGACAACTGTAACTTCTTATATTAGCAATGAAATCTCGAGCGGACAGTAGCTTCAGTATGTTTTTTCACAAGTACTGGAATGCCGAGTCAGTTTAAAAGTTAAATAAACACTCTGCAGTGTCCTTCTGTTTTATTCCTTCTCTCTTTTGGCTGGGGAGTGGATCAGTATTCAAGTAAATTAACTTAAATTAACTTAAGATAAGTTAATGAGACTCACTCAGTAGACTTTTTGAAGCCAGCCGGCCAGGGGAACTGAACTGATTAAACTGAACGAACGCCAGGTGTCACCTTTGAAATTGGACCAAATCCAAGAAATTTCATTTACGGTATCATATGTAAATTCGAAACTTTTGAAAAGTCTTCTATTTACTATCTGAAGACCTCCACTTTACGTTTACCTCACTTCCCTTTTGACTTTTGAGGTTTACAATGTGTTCCATGTTCTGTCTGTGATTGCTTGCATGTTCTCTCCCTCTTTGCGAAAGGCCAAATTGGGGTGTCTGAACAGACAATAACTTATCATAGTCTGGAATAAATTAGTGAAAGATTAGATTCAAGCAAGAATATACTTTCCACGTAGATACTTGGAGCGCGTGGGAGACATTCATGTACCTACAATAGGTGTGTGCACACATTTTGACAGAACGGCCTGGGCGGTCATAACTAATGCATTGCAGGAAGACGAAGTTGACTGAATGAAATACGGAGCACTGTATTGTTTTATTGTGAGATGAAAAGGAGTTGGAATGAGAAAAAAATTTGTCTTAAATATTGAACTCCTAGAGCATCAAACAACGTTTTTATATGACAACATACCAATTGGGGGCAGCTTGTTGAGGACGGAATTTTCACTTCTTTTTTTTTGTTTGAAATTTTGACACAAAATATGGTTGAAGAACAGCTTCCTGGCGCAACAATTTTCAGGGCAGCTACAGAAATGAATTTCTTAAGAAATAAAAATTTGAACTTAGTTTTCTAGATTTGTATACATATGCAAAGCTTTCAACCATTCTATTTTAATTGACAAGATGTAAACAATGGGTAATTTGAATTTGTAGGTAGTTATAGAATATTTAGTCTAAAATAAACTTTGAAGTCCTCTATTTAACTCAATTTTCAATATTTTTGGGAGAAAATTTCATTGGACATAGATTATTTATTACTACATTACACCATTGGCATAGGATTTTTTCAATTTTATAAATAATCTTTTAGTATTTTAAATCATATTCTACTTCTTTCTACTTGTTATTTTTTTCAAGCACGAATATGATGCATTTTTGTTGGAAATATTTTACATATATTCCCAATTGATTTCTTCAACATAATATGGAGATAACAAGTTGTAGGATCTATATGTTGTAGGATCTATATATTTTTGTGTAAAAAATTTGAAAGATGAAACCTAACTATTCAAGGAAGATGATTGATAATACTTCTTCTTTTTGAAATCCAAGCATCATGATTTTATAATTGTTAAAGTTTCTTGTGGGAGCACGAAAACTCAAACCAGATAAGTTAGTTTAGAATTAGGATTAGATAGACTTGCAAATTTCAATTTTTTTGGTAACCTCTAGAGACTTCCACTACACTATGACTATAATAGAAATAGTTAGTTTTCGGGTTGCTAAAACCGTTAGTAACATTATAGAAACAAATCTGATACGGATCTGAAATCCAAAAAAGTACCAGATTTCCCAAACCTACATTCTAGACTTCTAGTCTAAGAAACTAGGAGACTGTTATAGGAATGGTCATCTACCTGTTCTCTACTAGGAATTGTCGACCGCACGTCGGGTACTTAAACTCACCACTACTTCTCTTTCTCTCCCTCTCTGTTTGCTGAACTTGTTGAATGTATAGTTGAGAGAAAGAGTGGTGAGATTGCAATCGAGATAGGAAGGAGATGGAAGGATTAGTACCGGATTAGGTTTATCAGTTGTCGGTGATTCATGGTGGCGGCTACCAATCTGGCTACACGAAAGTCTAGAGTTGTAGCTTGGATGGTTTGTCCAGTTATCCCTTTCGATCCAGCTCACCAAGCGCAGTTAGAGGAGGACCTCATATGTATCGGGTGTGTCAGATTGTTAGATAAGCTGTGGAGCATGAAGAATGAGGAAATGATTCAAGAACTCATTTACGGAGTTTTGAATCAGTACAAGTTAACAGTGAGTAGTCAACCCATAGCTTGGATGGAAGACATTTGGGTAGATGTTTATTCATTTAAAAAAAATGGGCTCAAACTAGCTAGAAGAGCGGACAAGTACGTGGCCGGAAATCTCCGGAATCAAGCCCATTCAAAGGAAGGTTTTACCATTAATGACTGTAAAAACGAGAGGCATAGATGGGTATTGAACTTTCTGATTCCAATCTTGTATCCGGAAAAGCCTACCTGCGTTACAGTCACGGTGGCCAACACCATTTTCGGGGCTTTTGAAGACCGGATCGTCCATTGGGAGAGAGTGATTCAATGAGTCATGGGCAAGTTGGTAAAGTACGTGGGCCGAGCAAAGCACATCCCTATCATGCCATATCTATTCTACCTCTATCACCACAAGGAGGTCTTGAGTGCCAAAGAGACGATTGAGTACAACATCGGAGTCAAGATCTTGAAATACGGCCTTACGGAGGAGTTGGAGAAGGAAGAGAAGGAATCCAGAGAAGAGCAACCGGAAGAGGAAGAAGAAGTAATAGACCAGAAACAAAGGAAGTCCACAGATCCCGCGATATGGGGGAAGGCGCCAATAGCGGAACGGGAGGAACTGATACCAGATCCGGAACATCCTCAAGAGCTCGAGTTCTTCAAAGCCGGAATCCAGTGGATGCAGCAAGCCAAATAGATGTATGGTGACTTAGAGGATCATGTGCTTCTTATTGCAAATGAACTCAAGGTAGAGTTGGACCAAATTTTGGAGGAAATCTGGAAACGTCTGAATCCGGAAGAGTTTTGTCAGAAGGAAGAACGGATTCAAAAGTTGGAAGAGGAAAGGGATAGCTTCAAGTTCCAACTCGAGTGGATGGAGAGGGAGCTGAACGCAGCAAGATGGAAAGAGACGGAGGCTCTCCGACTCATCTACAATCTCAAGGAACTTGTCATGGTTTTGGAGCATACGGTGATCTGAGCTAACCTTTATACCACCTGGTTGGAAAAGGAAGGGCACATGACCGGATTTAAGATGGTAAAGATCTTAGTCGACTTTGAAGCCTGGATGGAGATTGTTTTGAAGGACATGTGGAAGTTGCTGGGGTACTTGGATCCGGAATGAGCCATCGATTTAGAAGGATTTCTAGAAGTCTTTAGGAACATATTTCGGGATACTTCAATTCGACAGACTCTAATTTGGCATGCTTCGAGTGGCCCGATCTAGCCCCAATTGGAGGGACTGAAGTCTATCCTAATCCTAGTTGCAAAACCCTCAGGTAGCTAAGTATGAACTCCATTAGGACTAGCAGTACCTAAACTAGAGAAAGGGGCAAGTGAGAAGTCTGTTTCGGCAGAACAAGGGGTTTTCATCCTAATTTTCCCACCACCTAGGAAAGTCACGGCCAGAAAGTTTATGGTACCCGGATTGACAGTTTGCAGCAACCTCAACGCATAGATTGGAGTAATGACGAATCTGACTCGGTCTCATCTGCAAGATTTTTCTCATATGCAGTAGTTGACGCCAAAACGGAATTGTGCTGAGATTGAATTGAGTGAATTACCGCAAGCCAAAAATCCGAAGATTCAAGAGATTGAGGAGTCGGAAGAAGAGGTGTTGAAGTCCGGATGTGAGGAAGAGATGAAATTGGAAGACTTGCCTCCTGAGGTTTCACGGAAGCCCCAACTTCGGTCATCAGCAAAGAATACACTAGTGAAGGCTTCAGTGAAGATTTCGGATAGTCAAAGTGGGAGCAACTCCAAGAAGGCACGGTGGGATAGATAGAGCTTAGGTAGTTAGGTAGGATTATTATCCAGAATGGGATTTCCAAACGTGGGTCCAGGTTCCAGATCGTTTTAGGGGTTCCAGATTTGTTGGAGCAGTTGGGCTGTGGATGTTCCAGATATCTTGGGTTGTTCATTGATTGGTTGTCTTGATTTTTGGGATGCCTTTTTGGCTTTTTAGGCGTTGACTTTGGTTTTAATTCTGATTTTTAAGGGCGGGCAAGTTTGTTGCTCTCTCATTCCATCCTAGCAATTATTTTGTTGTATTCCATTCCTTTCTTTAATTTGAGTCACTTGGTGAACATTTTGGCTCCAACCACGTATCTGGATTGTGTTGGTTTGTTATTTGAGTGTTGAGATGTGAAAAGGACAGGTGAGGAAGAATTCGGATTTTGGATAACTTGATCGAAGTGAGGAAGTCCTATTGTAATGATGTTAGATACGAGATGAAGGAGCTATGCATGATGCCTTTGAACTACCAGAACGGTAATCTGGTTTTTAGTGAAGAGTGGTGTGAATGCAGATCCAGAATTGGAAACAATTATATACGGAGATTAGTGACCGTTAGAGGAAACTCCCACTCACCGGAAGGTCTGCCAACCTTAGAATCTGTCTTACACCTAGAAAGATTACCCCCTTGTCAATTCCGGGTGTCTGAGATCTATCTTTGTAGTAAGGAGAAGTGAATGCAATCTTGAGTGACCTACATTCCGGATCGGCCATCCGGAATGCTGTGAGGATCCAGATCTATCTTGTGCACTACAACATCTTGAATACTTGGGTGTTTGTTGTTTGTTTATTTTTGTCTATGTAGTGAATAGACAAGAGTGGTGAAGTCCCTACCCCTCGAAAGATCAATAGCGGACCCTTTGATGGTAAAACAAAGGAATTGAAAACCAGTTTGTTAAGGGACGAAACTGGAAAACTGGGTGATACCGGATCCGGATAGGAATCCATATAGTAGTGATTTTGGAAAAGAGAGTGAAAGAGAGTAGTCGGAAGAAGAGAAAATGATCATCCAGATATTGGAGTTTAAAAAGGCATCTAGAATTCCTTGGGATGATAATTCATGTCATCTTACCACGTTTTTGTGTATAAAGATACTTACGCTAGACTGCGCGTGCGACATTTCTTATTCTAAAACTTTAGGAGGGTATACTCTGACAAGTATTGTTAAAGTTTCTTCTTTTAAAACTTTAGGAGGGTATACTCTAACAAGTATTGTTAAAGTTTCTTATTTTAAAACTTTAGGAAGGTATATTCTAACAAATATTGTTAAAGTTTCTTATTCTAAAACTTTAGGAAGGTATACTCTAACAAGTATTGTTAAAGTTTCTTCTTCTAAAATTTTAGGAGGGTATACTCTAACAAGTTAATTGAAAGATTGAAATTTCCTTTTGGGATTAATTTTGGAAGAATGCCATCTCAATGATAGAAACTCGTTCAAATATTTGAACTTAATTTTTGAACCAATGGGTGCATTCTTTATTGTAGATGCATTCTTGTTGTAGGTGCATTCTTTGTTTCTTCTAAAGAAAGTCATCCATTATATACTTTGTGTCTTTAACATCATTTGAGGAAAAATTACATCTTAAAGACTAAAGAAGTTTGGAGCAAAAATCACAAAAACAATCATTTTTCTAAGGGTAAGTGTTTTTTCTAAAATTTAATTTTACAATATTGTACTTGACTTTTAGACTACAAAAATGTGTGTTAAAAGTTTCAAAAATGTTGAATGATGATAATATTCATAATTTGACAAACATAATGTACTCTATCATATTAGTATATACTTGTCAAATGTTGGATGTAGAAAAGGGATTTTGTAAATGTTGTTTGAAACTTTCTACCATTCTTGAAAACTAATGGTGGCATAATTTTTTATCAATGCAACTCATCCCAAATTAATAACCTTGCACTATGTATCAAAATTTTGAAAAAATTCATTCAAAATTGACTTTGTAAGAAGTTGCTTGAATTTTCAATTGTTCATAGAAGAACAATTAATTTTTCTTTGAGGATTAATGATTGTACATTTATTTTATTACTTTCTAAAAAGTTTTTAAATTCAAATTTGTCTAAAGAGCTATATTTGGGTGTTTTAGTAATTTAAATAGTCTCTAGTGACTTAATATTCTGAATTTTTATATGAAAATTTTAGGATCCCCCTTAACCATTATACTTTTATGTATAAAACTTCATCTTATGTCATTTTGATAAGTATTGCTCAAGTCAAAAGGAATTTCATTAAAAAAATCTATACAAAAATGAATCACTTGTTAGAAATATAGTTTTTGTCATGGACATTCACCTTTCATCAACTTGGATAACTTCTTTCTACCTTTATAGGACCCTGTAGAAGTCAAAGTTTTAGTATTTATGTGGCTTTTTTTGAACCTTTGAGTGATTCTTCTAGATTGGATATGTGGCTAGTCCTAGTCACTCCTAGGATTTCTACATGACTCCTAGAGACTCCTTGTTTTCTTTGAAGAAACTTCAAGATGTAGAGTTAGTATACATTAAAAATAAGATGAGGTAAATTTCAATTTTGCCAACACAAGTCTTAAAGCATTCTTGTTATACTTTGTATTGCACCTTTGAATTCTTTGTGTTACACCTTTGAGTTCCTTGTGTTACATATTCCTATTTCTTTAAAAACTTTTGTTCTTGAAGATCATTAGGTTATTGTAACACAGAGAACTCAAAGGTGCAAGAAACAAAGTGTGCGTTTTTCTTGAAAATCATTGGATTATCATGTCCTTGATAGTTATTTAGAAACAACTAATTTTATTTTACTAACATGACCATTTAGTTCCTTTTTTCAATATTGAACATAAAAGTGGTTGCAAAAAATATTGGCCTTTTCTTGTAGTATTTGTCAAAAATTGGATTTTAGTGCTAAATACTATGATCACTCTATAGTAGAACAATCTCAACCTCTGATTGGAAAAATCAACAACTAAAAGTATTGTTGCAAGTATTATGAGCTACTTGTGAATATTGACACAATTCTATGAGAGAAAAAAGATAATTTGTCACAAAAAAAAATTAGATATAACAAGATATAAACTAATAATAAATAAAAAATCATGAACAGAAAGATCCCTAAAATAGAGAATTTGTAAGGACTTAATGGTGATCAAATTTTACCAAAAGAATTAAGTTAAAATCATTTTTAATGTTCAAAAGTGTGCATGCTAGAAAGTCCTATTTGCACATAATATATTTTTAAATCCCCCTTAATAAGCACATGCTCATTTAGTGTGGAAATAGACCACATAAATTTTTGCTCTAGATCATTAAATTTGGGTACTCCTTGATACTAACTCCCCTAAATCTAAAAATATGACAAATTAGTAAATTTGATTTTCAAATATAAAGTTCTTATGTTTAATTTTCAAAAAATAAAGAATATGATTGCAATCAAGTTAGCCATCTTTAATTTTCAATAAAAAAAAATTCAAGTTCATCCAATTGATGCAAAAGTTATCTCAGATGACAATTTTGTTACACGCATAGAACCGATTTTTTTGCAATCATCCCTAAACCTTTGTCTTTTGATTACTATAGCAGTTGTAGGGTATGATTGGCACATTGATGTCAAATAATTAATTAATGTTCAAAAAATAGAATTGATACTTTAAAATGTAATTTAAAAAATCCAACATTAAATTCAAAATGAAATCAAAATATTTAACAATTATGTCAAATACCTCTAAAAGCTTCATAATTGGTAACCTCAAATTTGGAAAGACAAGTTCTTTGTACAAGTAGGGTGGTAGGAGGTAAGACAATCTATGTAGGATATGTAAAGTAAGGATTAGTAGGAGCTCAAGCACTCATAGTTAAATCAAAAGCAAGAACTGTGTTCAAAGTAGAATTTTAGACTTCATTTAGGTAGTATAAAATAATTTTTTCCAATAAGTGTTGAAATAAGTTATTGTAAAAAATCAAGCTAATTTTCATCTCTAAAAATTTGTTTGAGATTTCAAACCTTCAATAAAAAGTTATGGACAAAGTTCCAAAAATGGAGTTGGAATGAAATTTTATTTTGACAATTTCTAGTATCCTTTCTAAATTTTGTCTATAACATTTTTTAAAAGGCTCAAAATCACAAACGAGTTTTTAGAGATGAAAGTTAGTTTGAATTTACAACTTTTGTAAGTTCAAAGTTTAAAAAAAATAATTCTACTATGCCAACACGAGGTCTGAAATTCTACTTTGAATACAATTCCTACATTTTGACAATGAGTAGTAAAGCTCTCAACTTCAAATTACCCCATACCCTTTGAAAATTCATAGTAGACAATGGATTTCATGATAAAAATACCTCTCTACTTTTAATTCTCACCAAATGTCAATGAAGTGTTAGTAATTCCTTCATTTGGCTATAAATTATCTTTTTTGATGGTAGATGATATAATGATAGATTAATATTAGTAATATTTTTGATTGCATTGAACTTTGGACTTTCTTTTTGGCTATTTTGGATTTTCCGGTTGATGTTGAATGTTTCCTTTATTTAACAACTTTGTCATTTAACCCCTAAATATCCAAATTGCATTTTTTAGCAACATAGTGATTTTGGATAGTTCACTACAAATGGAATTTTTGTTTTTTTTCACTAAAATTTTCACACAACATGTGCCCAAAGAGTAGCTTTAAAGCCCAAAAATTTTCATAACTTTTGATTCCATAGTTAAAAAGTTATTGCATGATATGTGATTTTCATCGTTCATTGGGCAACTCAGGTAGCTCATAATCATTCCATTTTTAGTAATGAGATGAAAATTATGAGGAATTTTAGTTTTTGGAGTAGGTATGGACTCTTTGAAAACCATAACTACTTACAAACTAAATTTCTTCACAACTTTCATCTCATTAATAAAAATGAAATGATTCAAAACTTTATATATATATATTCAAATCTTTTCTTTTTTTTTAAATGATTTTTAAAGAAGTTTTTTGAGTCACCCAGATTACGTGCCAAGCAATGAAAATCACATATCATGTAATAACTTCTTAACCATATTGTCAAAAGTTATGAAAATTGTTGGGCTTTAAAGCTACTCTTTGGGCACATGTTGTGTGAAATTTTAGTAAAAAAACTAAAAATTCCATATGTAGTGAACTAGCCAAAATCACTACGTTGCTAAAAAATACAATTTGGATATTTAGGGGTTAATTCTTGACTTCTTGTTGATTATATCAATTTCTCTTGTTCATTTTATTTGGATGTCTTAAAAATTACTAATATTTTCTGACCTTGCTCAATTGCATTGGTAGTATAAAACTACCTCTCTTATTTATGTTAGATTTGGTGAAATTTTATTACTTTAGATTTTTTTTGCCTTTTTTCTTTTGAAGTTTGTTAAAATTTGTTTATACTTGTTAAAAATAAAAACTTGTGAGGTTTAATAGATTTTAACATTTAATAGAAATTAGCCTAGATGAAAAACAAAAAAGTTTAATATAACTTTAATGACAATTTTATGTTAAAAATTGTTAAAATTATTAGGTTTTAATAAGTATTAACATATTTTTACATAATCGTAAAAAAAAGGCAATAAAATAATCCAAAGAAACGAAATTTTACCAAATCTAACAAAAATAGAAGAGGTGTTTTTGTACCAGTGGATGTGACATAAGGTGTGATACCATGTCGGATGGAAGGAGTTTGCTAACTACATTAGTTTGTGTAGTTTGGTCTTCTTTCAACAATGCTATTTTGTGAGCATGTGAACATAAGCCTATGACCATTGAATAGAGATAATGTGAGCATTGAGTTCAAAATTTGAAGAAGTACCAGAAAACTTAATAATATTTTTAAAAATAGATTCCATTAAAAAAATTGGACAAAATTTATTGTTTTTAGTGAATTTTTGTATCTATTACTATGGACCTATTGCCATAAACATATTACTGTGGTTTGGTAGAATTCAAATAATAATTAGAATTTTTAGTATTGTTTAAATATTAGAAGTATACTTCATGAAAATGATGAACTCAATTGATATGAAAGATAAATGGAGATGGAAATAAGTTTGTAAAGAATATTGGTTGATCATTGTCCTATAGCAACATGGGTCCTCTTAGGGCTAAAGAGAGGGTACCAATAATTTTCTCTTGATGCATTGTTGTCAGATTTGTTTAGATTTTAGAAAAAAAATTCTTTATAAGAATTTTTTTTATATCTAATGATCTTTATTATAGTGAATTTTATTTTGATTGATCATTATCTTGTAGCATCATGGATCTTCTCAGGGTCAATAGAAGGTTACTAACACTTCTTTTTTGATTTGTAAGTCAATGGACTTGGTTAGATTTTAGAAAAGAAAATTTATTAATAGGAATGCATTATATGTATAAAGAGCTTAGTTATACCAAATTTCATTTTTATTGATTACTATTTTGTAGTAGAGTGGGTCCTTTCGGGGCCCATGGGAGGTGCTTACTTTGATGTGCTAGTAATTAGACTTGTTAAGATTTTGGAAGAAAATATTTGGTTGATAGGGATTATTTTTACAAAGAATGAGCTCAATTACACCAAATTTTTGACTAATTTATCATTGTTCTCTTGTGAGACCTCCCGGGGGTCAAACCCTTCCATCTTTGATCAAATGGTTGTTTGGTTAATCACTCCTTGTTGCTTGGGACCTCTCAATGCCAAGAAGAAGATTGAATACTTGCCATCTTGATGTTCTATTTATTAGACTTCATTAAATTTTAAGAAGAAAAAAACTGGTTATTAATTAGGACCAATCCCTTCCTATAGTTGGTCTCCCCTCAGCGCTAAGAGTAGCCCCCTAATTGTGGGAAAATTTATTTTTTATTTTTCATTTTTTTCCCTCCCCTTAGCTAAGGGCTCCCCTTAGCACCAAGGGGAGCCAAACTACAAGAGGGGAGTGATTATAGAAATTAAAATCTCAATGGAACAACCTCAATCAATTTCAAATGAATTCTAATTAATTACCAATTTTTTTCTTAAAATTAGTATAGTACAATATATAATACATCAAAGTTGTTCAAGGGACCACAATAATAGGTTCATGATAATAGGTACTAAAATTTACTAAAAATCATAAATTTTGATTATAATTTTTAGATGGAATCTCTAAAAAATTATATGCTCACAAGGTCACACTCACATGCTTACAAAATAGCAACCATGCCACCATAGGTCTTCTCTTATAAGCATGACTATTTAGGACTTCATTATAGGTGAAACTTTGATTTTTGAGCTAACTAGGATTAGAGATGTTGACTCCTAAAGACCAAGTTTCTTTTGGGGGGACACTACAAAGTTTGAGCAGGTTCTTACAATCTCAATTTATGGCATGAATTTTTGAATTTATTTTGAAGATATAAAAATACATTAGCTTTTTAAAAATATCAATTTTATTTCAATTGGTGCATGCAAGCAAGTGTTATACTACCTTGAGTTCAAAATGGAGATTGCCAAGTAACACCAAAAAGTTTGCAAGTTGTTATAGGCACATTCAATGGTTTTAGGATGCCTACTTACATCTAGGCTCAAGACTTGTGGACTCATATTTTTAGGTGCACATAATGAAAGCCTAAAATAATAAAACCTTCTACTAATTCTACAAATTTGTGCAACTATATAGAAACTAAATTTGTGTCACAAACACACTTTAAAGTTTTCAAAAAGTATGAAGAAGTTTTGTAGGAAAGAACTTACAAGTAATAGGAAGGTTTTTTAGGAGCTTCCTAGATAGAAAAAGCTTCTTGAAGATCTTTCTAAATAGTTGTATATACAAATGTCAAGGCTAAGGTGATCTTTAGTCTCAACAACACATCTCACATACTTCTAAATTATTGCTCTAACTACATTCTTGTATTCTTTCATAAAGTGTAAGATCTAATCTCATCTTGAAGAACATTTATTTATCTTTGTATTTATAGTGTCTATAATAATTTTCACAAATTATCATTCAAATTTTGATCTATAGGATTTTGCTCTCTATTTTTTTGCTATAGCATACAAATAGAATGATAGATTATTTTAAAAATTGGTGTATAGATTTATGTTGAAGTTTTTTACCACCTTCACTTCAAAAAACAAGGTTTAGAAAATTTCTTTTAAAATTTTTAATGTCCAAAGTTCTAGAAGTATTGAGAGAATAGTATTTTAGCCCTTATTTTTGTATTTTGATACAATCAAGGTTGAAAATAGTCAATATTTGGGTTTATTACTAAAATAATATTAAAGCTTGAATTTTCTTGATTGAATGTAGAATTATAGATTAATCCTTTTCATAAATGTATTTGAGTGTTTGGAGGTTGCAAATTATTCTCCTCTAAGCTAGTAATATTTTTCCATAACATTTTTTCTTGATTGAATGTAAATTATCCCTCTTTTTAAAAAGAACTTTAAACCTTTAAAGATTGTAGATTATCCATCTTTAAATTGATCTTATCTTTTTTTGAAGTCTTTCTTGTAATTTTACTGAGTAAATTAATTGTCAAAAAGCAAAAACATTAGTATGGTTGATTTAACTAAATCAATGTTAGACCTTATTTTGAAAGCCATTGAAGTCTTATCAATGTGAACAAATTGTATTAAAGATTTTGTTACAAAGGTCAATACTAATCAAGAATTAGTTGGGAGGTTCCAACCTCTATCACGCAATCCAACTTATATAGAAAGTTTGTTTACTCAAAATCTCAATCCAAACACTTCAACTTTCAAAGAACCAAGAATCAACCTTTCTAAAAAGTTTGGTGGTTCACAATCAAAGTTTTGAGGATTTGTGAATCAAGTTCAATTCATTATTTTTCTTCAACCTTGGTGGTATCCAATAGGTGAGTTACAAAACCACCTAATTGGCACCTTCATCACTCTACAAGTTTTTATTTTGGTTTGCTTTTTTATTTGGGGAAAAAACTTTGACCTTAAACAACTTTTATATGTTTTTAGAAGCCTTTGCAAAAACTTTTTGAGGATATTATAAGATCAATTGGGCAACAACCAAGATCTATTTTATACAACAAAGATCTCACTTTACTTCCATATATGCATCAAACTTTAATCAACTAATTTGTGACTTCCATTGGGATGAAGAAGCAATTATGAGTTAATTCATTGTGGGCTATAAGATGGTGATAATGATTTATCACTATTCTTGTTTGATCTACAAACACTCAATGAAGCCATAAGCCAAGCTAAAAATTATAACAATCAAGTGTTCCAACAACATCATTATCAATGTTCTTGGACCATCAAAATCAAATTTGAATTTTTCTCAAATGATCA
The DNA here is from genome assembly GCA_963969395.1 of Pseudoscleropodium purum. Taxonomy (NCBI): domain Eukaryota; kingdom Viridiplantae; phylum Streptophyta; class Bryopsida; order Hypnales; family Brachytheciaceae; genus Pseudoscleropodium; species Pseudoscleropodium purum. The sequence goes on from OZ017795.1 coordinate 26,536,357, forward strand.
CTTCAACAAACATTTCAAGTTGTACATTCAAGACTAATTTTAGTTTAGACATGCAAATTGATGCAATATGATTCAAGCTACTAACTACATAAAAGACAAAATGCTGCCTTAATAAAGATTTATATCTATATTGTAGAGAGCTTAGTCACAAGTCCTTCAATTGCCACAAGTAATAAAAATAACGTTTTTTCAAAACAAGAAACACAACCATATTAGAAAACAAGGATGCCTAGCCATAATAGGGACATGTAACTAGAGTCTTTTATGCTACAAGCTAGTCAATCTATGTCTTCACCTCTTTGCTTAATTTTCTTCTTGCTTTAGTAGTTTTTGGTCCCAAGAAGCTCAAAACATCTACATTTTAAGATTTTGGGGCTTCAACTTATTTTCTAAATGAAAAATTCACAAGACTTTATAAGACTCTTTTAGTAAAAAAAACTAGACAATGTACATGTAGAAGTAATAGATGGTCAATTTTTTTCTCTTGGAGATGTCACTTATGAAACTACGCCATTGGAGGTTTCATTTGATGGCTATAAAAGTTTAAGTTATATTATATATTTTTGGGCCCCTTATCAATCATTTTATTTTGGAACTTTCTTGGCTTGAAAAATACAATCCATCAATAGATTGAAAATGACAAAAAATTTCATTTTCAATTGAACCTCCTTTGAATGAACCTATTAAAATATCTCGAACTATCCAACTATGAACCACTATAAGAAACCTATGTTCTTGGAGACAAGCCCTAATTTTTTTAAACAAATTTTAGGTGATGTTCAATGCAACAAATCCATATGTTAATGCTAATATTGATGTTCTTCAAACAATTCTATTGACATCAAAAAATGAGTTTGTCTCATTGAACATCACCTAAAATCCGTTTAAAAAATTTAAGCTTGTTATCAAAAATATGGATTTCTTATAGTGAACCTGTGAACCTATTAGAACTAGAGCTTTAATAAGAGCTATTAAAAGTTATTTATTTTCTATTTATATAACCTTGATGTGAAAATAACTTACTACCTCAATATTTTGAATCAATACAAAAATTTCAAGAAATACTTGAAAAGAAGAATGCCAATATCTTACCAAAACATCGTTTATACAATTGCACCATTGAATTTTAAGCTAAGACCCAACCACCATTGGTCTAATCTATGATCTATTATAGAATGCACTATCTACATTGAAGGATTACATTGAATAAAACATTGTTAAATTTTTTATTCAAAACTCCAAATCTCTTGAAAGAGCACAATAGTTTTTGTCAAGAAAAGACGGTTCCTTGTGAATATATGTTGATTATCAAGAATTGAACAAATTAATAGTAAAAGATTGCTTCATATTGTCATTGCCATTGAGATTCCCAATTAACTTGGATAAGCCAAGATCTATACAAAGATTTATCTCTATGAAGTTTACAATTTGGTATTCATAATAGAAGAGGATGATTGGAAGATTATATTTCAAACAAAGGACAAGTATTTTGAATATAATGTAATGTCATTTAAACTTATAAATGCACCAATTATGTTCCAACATTTGATGAATTATGTTTTCACAAGTTCTTGAATAAATTTGTTATATGTTATCTAGACAATATCTTGATCTATTGTAAGAATGTTGAAGAACATGAAGAATATATAAACTTGTGTTACAAAAGCTATGAGATGTTAGGTTATATGGCAAACTAAAGAAGTGCATATTTCACCAATCTAATGTCTATGAAGAACCATTAGCTAGTGTAAGAAGAGTTGATCAAAATTGCAACTTGACCAGTTGAAATTTAAATTATTAGGCAATAAAACTAGATGGAATGAAAACAAGATAAAAATTGAATGACAATAATAAATTAGGTAGGAAAATTGCATCCATTTCTTTAGAGTGGACCGGAAAATGACTCTTTCAAAGAAGGAAAAAATTGATTTGGGCAAATCCCCCAAGAGTATGGCCAAATTTCAGCTAAGGCACCCAAAGACATCTAGTTTAGGGCAATTGAATTATTTAGAGCATTTGGGATTAGTATTAACCATCCACTAGGTCGTTCATTGTTCTCGCTGTCCTAATTCTTGCCATACTAGTTTGTGAATGCTTGTATTTACTTTCATAGAGCTTATTAGTTTTGAAATCTCTTTTGTAATTGTTGTAAATAACTTGGTAGAATTAGAAGTGTTAAATCGTGTTTGAAGCGTTTATAGCGGACAACATTGTTTGTAATTTAGAAGAACCAAACATCTAATGTGCAAAGAAAGTGGCTACCGATGTGTCAGTTTGGGGCTAGAATGCTTTATGTTTGTATGATCTTTAGAGCTTAGAGTTTTTTTCTTCTCAAGTTGCATTGGATTTGTGAGTGTGTTTGGTACTGGTTTGGTGTAAAAGTTGCAATTTTGTGTAGGATTGCTTGTTTGTTGGCATTAGCTTTTGGATCCATAGTGCTCTTGTATTTGTGCATTTTATTTTTTTCCTCTACAAATGGAGATATTTGGCATTGTAAGGGTCTAATTTGTAGAAGTGGTGTTGCATTGATATGCCAAGCTTGCATTTTCAAGGTTACAATTGAAGTAACTAGATTATTAAATATAATATATTAAATTGATTGCTATAAAGAAATTATAGTTGAACATGTGATAGAGCCAAGAATATTAGGACTCCAAGAAATATGTTGGCAAGACTAAAGGCAACATGTTCATCCTTCCTTTCTATAGCTCTTAATTTAGTTATAACTTCTTTCTATTCTCAAGAATAACTTTAGGATATGAAAGGTTTAGTTCTAAGTATGTCTATAGCTAATATAGTCCTAACCTTAGGGTATGAAAAGCTTACTTCTAAATATGTTTATAGCTATATAGTGTGTTATATGCCCCTTGCTCTTTATTGTCTTCTTTGAAGGAGTAAAGTCTTTTTGGAGAACACATGTTTTGCATTGCTGATTTGAAAAATTGAAGGTGAGATTGATAATACAAGCTTGAAATCTTGGAATTAGTATTGGTAGAGATTAAATATATGGATCTAGAAATTTTTGTCCATTTCCAGAAGAAGCTACTCATTCTAGAAATTAGGAAGTTGGATAATTGCAAGAAAGGATGGTCCTATTTTTTGTCACATTGTGAGTTGTGGAGTTTAGTTTGGCCATAACATTTGGAGAATGAAGCCAATGTACTTGAATTATTTTTATTGAAGATGACCAACTCGTTTATAAAGAGAATAATTATTTTTCAAAAAACTTCAAAAGAAAATTTGCAATTAAATTTCAATTAAGCTAATTTGTCACACTTTGGAATTTCAAGGTTTTTAGTAATGTAGAGTACCCATAATTTATGATGTAGAGCTTAAATTTTAGTAGGATATTTCTACACTAGAGAGGCATGTGCCCACCAAAAAAAACTTTAAGAAACATTATTTTATGTCATCTACATGCATGCAAACAAGGTTCCCTTGGGCATGCACTTCCTAACAATGAAGATGGTTTTGGCTTCATTTTTTGATGAAATCTAATTACTATCAAGTCCTTACAAATGGGCAAATGGCCAATTTTTAGATTTTTTTTATTCATAATTTTTTATTTTTTTAATTAATTTATACCTCATTGTATATATTTTCTTTGACAATGTGGGTTATTTTTCAAACAATAATATTTCTGTACTACAAGTACTCATAGTACTCAAAATGATACTTTTAGCTTTCGATTTTTTTGATCAACGGTTGAGATTGTTTAGTTTTGTAGTACTCATAGTACTTGTAGTATTGAGCTCAAAAACTACAATTTTGGCAAAACATTGCAAAAAATGGACCCCCTTTCTTGCAACTACCTACTTGTGTATCTTCTTCTTTTAATTGTTGTTGGGTAAAACCCTTGGAACTTCCATGGTGTAAGTATTCTTATTGTTAGTTGCAAGATTTTCTCATAGATATTTATGTTGTTCTAATTTACTTTGAAATTAGTATTAAGCTTGACTTAAATCATTTGCATCGCTATTGCTTTGATTTATAGAATTTTTCATTCAATATAGGCTACTTGATCTTAAGTTTGTAAAATACTAGACATTTTCAAATTTTGATAAAGAATGTCTTAGATGTTTCATTGCCATTGTAAATGGAAATGTATATAAGTAATGTCATCATCATTTAAAACTCCTAGTCATTTGGTTCCTAAAACTTTTAAATAGATCCATGATGTATTGAAAACTTCTAGATATCCAAGACTCAAGCAATTTCAAAGACAACATCTTGATTCCTAAAGCTACTAACAACACTAATTGTACAGGTTTTTGTAGTTGAGTTTTCCAATTTTGGTTCTTTGAATTGCACCAATAGAACAAAATCGGTTTTCTACAAATGTTTTTTGGAATGCAAACAAGCTCTAAGCTTTGGATTAATTGCCTCAAAGTCTTGTGAAGAGAATTTTTGAACAATGCAAATGTGATAATTGTCCAACATGAAGTTGCTGAATTTGTGTTAATTTTGTCATATGTATCTAAATGTAACCATTACTAACAATATAGAGTGAACTTTGAAATGACAACAAATAATTGTTAAAAGGGTGTATGCTCTTCAAACTCAAACTTAATTTGAAAGCAATATTTGGTAGGGTGTTGTACCTCTATTTTTGTGGAAAGTATGACCAGTAGAACTGAGAGTAGAACATTAGTAAATGCTTCAAACTTTGTTTGATACTTTTCTTAATGAAGTTATTTCACATATGAGAAGCCAATATAAATTCTAAATTCTTCATCACAATATGTAAAGCAATGTGTAGAAAAAAAATAGAACAAATATGTCTAAGAAACCTTGACTACTAGGGATATAGCTTTGTATTTGACATGTGTTCTATTTTAGTTGGTTTGCTACTTATTTAGTGAAAAAAGCAGTAGGATTTTAGGGAGCATTTTTCTTAAATTTGTAGCTAGATGAATTTTTAAAATTTAGAACTAGATATATTTTGTTGGTACCGTAAACACTACCAAATAATTCATTATGTTGTAGCATGCATTATGGTTGAACAAAAATTTCCTTTGTTTGTTGGGGTATTTGGCTTGAGGTATTTTCTAAAAATGATTCGAACTTCAGAATTTGATCCTTTTCTTGATCCTTTTGTGTATCTTAAGGGAGTTTTTCCTTCCCCTCCCATTTGCTTGAAAAATTGCTAAAATTTTTGTCTTTAGGATTCAGTATTTTTTTTGTATATTTTTTTCTAGTTTTCATGAGTTTTTTTTTTTTTCAACATTTTATAGGACTTCTATAAAACTTATAATTTGATCATCATACAACCATAAAAAAATATGTTGCAATCCAATTCGATAGAAAATGATTTGGCCTTAGTTGAAGCATCACACAATCTGCTACATTTAACAACAATAAAACCTTGAATTCTATTGATTTAGAATGAAAATTATAATAAGGTGTATGGTATACACCAATTTGATTTGATTGAGTTTAACCCCTAAAGGTCAAAGATTATGTTTTCACAAAAATGCTCCAAAACTGCCATTTCTAATACAAGTACCAAATTTTTGAAGAAAGAGATTTTTGGACATATAACACTGGGATCTTATAGTACACTATTTTGAAAAGATGTGGAAAAAATTCAGAAATTCTACATTCTAGATTGCAAGATATTAGTGTTTGAATTGACAAAAATCCCATTTTTAGTAAGAAATAATGTACACCTAAATTCTTTTAATTTGATAAAAAAAAATATTAGAAATTGAATTAAATAAAGGACTCCACAATTTATTTTAGAGTAGAGAACTTATAACTACTTGCAAACTAAAACACCCCATAACTTTCATCTCATAAATCAAAATGGAATGATTCAAATCTTTCCATGTATATATAAATCTAGAAATAAATTTCATATTTTTATTTTTGTAAAAAGAGATTTTTTAAGAAATTTTTGGGTTGGTCACTAAGCATTGAAAATGACATATCATACAATAACTTTTCATCCGTATAGTCAAAAGTTATGAAAATTGTTGTGCCTTCAAGCTACTCCTTGGACACATATTGTGTGAAAATTTCAAAGACAAAAAGAGAAAAATTCCATTTGTAGTAAGTTGCCTCAAATCACTATGTTATCAAGAACGCATTTTAGTCCTTCAGGGATTAACACCTCACTAGGTAAGTTTTTTTAAGACATGTAAAGAAAAGGATAGTAGATGTATTTTTGCAAAACAAGGCTCAATAAATATAAAATTCTCAACCTTTCAAGATCATGTTAGAACTGATGAACATTAAAGGATAATTTGGGCCATCCAATTTGGTCAAAAAATCATGGAGAAGGTCATTATAGAGTCCAATAATACATGTGATGAAGTTATCTTTGCCTTTTTCAAAGTCGCTTATTTCATTGGTAAAGAAATATTGTCCTTCTATAAATTCCTTGATTTGTATAAATTACTTTTGTCTTTAAATGCATATATCATTAAATACTTGTACCATGATAATAATCATGTTGTGACCTAATTTTTTTAATATTAAAAGTGATTTAGAATAAAATAATTGACAGAGTCAAACACTCTAAATATTTTGGCATTATGATATATGAATCTACAAATTTTTCTATCACAAGTTATATGGTTGTTTTTACAATTTTTGTAGAAGGAGGAATGCAAGCATGTGTATTTTTAGGGTTTATAGAATGTATATTTGGAAAAAAAGTTATACATGCATGTATGATACTCTAATATTTACTTCAAAGGATTGGAAACTGAATTTTAGTACATTTCTAGGCTTTGGTTCAAACAAAACATATGTGATGGTGGAAATGTGGAATTTAGAGTGAGAGCTGCAACACAAATGAAAAAGAACCTAAATCCCTATGTGATTAGTGTGCATTTTGTTGCTCATGGAACAAATTTTGCCTCTTTAGAGGCAACTAAAGGAAACAATTTTTCTTTGTTATCTCATGAAATAGATTTTATAAATTCAATAGCTCCACATTTTAAGAAATTTATAAAGAAAAAGTCCTATTTGCAAACCTTTCAAAAGTAATTGTTTGACTTTGCAAAAGATGCTTAAAAAATTTCATAAATCTGGTGGTTGTCTAGGTAGTAAGCAAATACAATTTTTTGTGATATTTTGGAGAGCACTTCGGTACATTTTTGTGACACACCTACATCAAAAGATGGTGGTACTAGTCCCATCTTGTTCAACAAGTTATGGTCTTTCAAAATGATTCATGTTCTATACTTTATGATTAAAAATTTTGCATAGTTTGTCTCTCTTTTGTAGAGTTTTACAACATAAATTTGTTGATGTCTCTTGTATTGGATTTCTAATAAAGACTAAAGTTACACAAATTCAAATTTTATTTGTAGATGATTGTACTAATTAAATATTGTTACCTTTAATGAAAGTACTAGTTTTCATGTTATTCCTAAGTTTGGTCCCATAAAAGGTTATATGAAAAGATTGCAATCTAAATTGCGTAGATCTATGTATCATAGAGTAGAAATGAGCAAAAAGACAACATGGACACTTTTAGAATGTGCCCTTGCCTTTCAAAAATTTTATGCTCAAAATAATTGTATTACTTTAGAAAGTCATTTTGTTAATAATAGAATCATAAGGGATTTAAAAAATTTTGAATCCTTCTAACATGCCTACTAGGCAAGTAGGTTTAGTTAGTTGGGGTGGGGTGGGGGTGGAGTTAGATGTATTATGTAGTCATTATGTTGGGCAGGATTTACAACTTCATGAGAAGAACTTGAACCTCTAATTAATCCCTTAGTAGCAAAGAAGTAGATATTTGATATTTAAATGACCCAAACAATAATGCCATTGTTGAGTTTCCAAATTTGATTTGGTGATAATAAGATGATTAGAAATTGGTGCTTCAATACCAATTCTAAGTGGAAATAGGCCTCCTTCTTTGTCATATTTATAAGTAAAAGATTTATTAGTGATTGGGAAAGTGGTTGTTATCAATGATCTTGGCTAAATGTTACATTTGTGTGTCCACTCTTGATTATTTGAGCCACTAAAAGAAAATATTTAGATAGATAAAAAATGAACAATATATCATTGAAAAGGAATTATTTACCATTTCAAAATTGAACTATAATAGAGTCACTTCCAATTGCATTGTGCATACTATTATCACCCAATATTATAAGACAAGGTGATGAAAGTTCTTTATAATCCTAGGTTGGTAGAGCTCCGTCCTTTTTGGATCTAGAGTTCATCATCGTTTTTTTAGTCAGATTTTATAAGCAATCACCCTATGTGTAGAATCTTCCATTAGGGTGTTAACACAATCATTTTGCCCGAACAATTATATATCCAATAATATCAAAATTACCTAATTTGAGGGAAAAATCTACACAATGGTTGGGAAGCCCAATGTGTACTGCAAGCTCAACTTTGTTGCTGTTTTTGCAGATCTTCTTATGTACTAAGAACATCAAAGCTTTTTGAGTCAAAGTAGCTTTCTACGTTAGTTTGTGTATACCTTTGGAGTACGACTAGTAGTCTCCATTTTCAAAATAGCCACTTAAGCTTTGCAATATAATTGTTTATCTTTGTCTTGAACCCTTTTTCTTTTTTTCATTATCTCACTAAACTATCTTTGTTCCTTACAAGTACCTATAGAGTTAGTTATGGAATTGTATAGAACCATGGTTCATAAGGGGAGAGACTACTCTAGAGACCAATACCTAGAATTCCATCAATGATATGGAAGGTTTGTTCAATAGAGTCAGTTAGGTTACCAAGGTGGTTACAGTTGACTCGGGTATCCTAGTGATGGTCAACATCCTCAATCTAAGCATCATGAGTGCGCTCTAGCCTCCAAAGCTGCAAGATCCAGATCCCTAGATCTGGTACAACAAAATTCAGATCTAACCAACTTGGAGCGAGTAAATGAGGACCACACTGGCACAACACCAAAAGCGAGGAGTCTCCGCATACAACCCATATTCCTCAGTTCAACCCATTCGTCGCCAACCTAGATGAAGTTCTTCCATCGACATTTACACGGAACTGGTCAAGCTTCTTGATACAAAATCATAAGGTACTACCCCGTTCTATTATTGATCCTTCTACATTACAAAAGGAAGTATTATACCTCCAACAACACATGCTTATTGCTAGTTTCAGAGGTGGGAACTTAGAATCCTCTAGATTTGAAGTATGGCTGCAAGATCAAGAACAGTGCATTTTCTGGCATCGTGTCATTCTCCATAAACTTGTTGGCAATGGTATATACTTCATTAAGGTTGATAGGGGTAAAGTGGTTGATAAAGCTTTACGTTTGAAGCTACATAGCTTTCCAGGAAGAGAAGTTTCTTATCAACAATGGTTTCCAACCTTCAACCCGTAGTACCCATATGGAATTGGTCACCCCTTCTGGTTGTCCTTAGAAAACCTACCCTTGGAGCTTATACCATTTTTTGCAGACATAGCAGGATCCCTAGGTCGAATCCTTGCTTCGGACATCTCCAACTCGACTCTGGATCGACATTGATTTTGCGTGGCCCTCAATGTCTCCACTGGATGGTCAAACAAGATTTTTATCAACAATAGATTCAATGGGGTTGCCGAAATCCACGTAGTTTTTGAGGACCCTCGGTTGAGCTGTAAAACTTGCCGAACTACATCCCCACCCCTCTCCAAATGCCTAGTGTCAAATTCAACCAAGTCTTCTACCTCAAATTGAAGTCCTTTAGATCCTCCCTACTTGGATCCTTACACTTCCACTAGCTTAGTAGCCCAACAGCCTCCTACCAAGTAGTACCAAACTTGAGCTAATAACCCTAAAACCTGCAACTAACGATATAATTGATATAGCTCTAGTTGTAACTCTCGTACCCGCCCTCATTCACCAACCCCAATGTTGAGGGCTATATTCTAGTCCACCCTCGCCAACAAGGCTTTCTCTCTCGCAACAAGGGTACATCTACCAACTCAAATCATTACCAGGCTTGTAGAGTGTCATTTGAACAACATTGGGATAATCAGGCGCTTTCCATCCACCCCAATGACCCTCATGGCATCTCCCTACTATACCCAATTTGACTCCTCCCTACTTAGCTATCCCTCCCTCTTTACCACCATCACCCTGATTTTGATCCAAACCAACCTAGTCATCTGCTCCCAACTCTAATGTAAATGCTAGTCAACATCCTCCCCCTCCCCTCCCCCCTCCAAAAACACCATAACCCCATCCATCTATCAAAACTTGAAACTAAATTCCCTGACTTGATCTGTACTCCGATATAGACCTTGAACTCCCCTAGTGTCAATCTTTTGATAGACAACTCCCTTCTACTAGTCACTCCTAAACCCCACCCTAGTTCCTCTACACAAGATATACCCCATCCCATCCCTCCGATTAATATTAGTCCTTCTCAAACAACCTCCCTGTCGCCTAGACCTAGTTCTACACATATCCCATCCATATTGACCATCCCTCTTTGTAAAAATCATTCTAGATATACCCAAGCTATCTCCATTGACTCAAACCAACTAGTCCTAGTTCCTTACCAACCCGAAGACATCTCCAAATGCCTTGCCAAAGTCTTTACCTTTCACAAATCGACAATCAACATAATCAGTCTCCACATGTCGATGCTATCATTTCTTCTCCGTTAGCTAGAGATCTTTCAAGACCGAAATCACCCTCTCATGATAACAAGACCTTTCTTGCTCTTAGGGTATATCAACAAATATCAGGTGCACTTCTACAATGGCAATCCACCGACTCCTCTTCCTTGGATTAAAATGTCACCGGGGAATCTATGAGAGACATTTGAGCATCTGCTAGGTCTAAACATGGCGTTTTCCCTCCTCATTAGTCTACCATCTCCAACATTTCAATAATGCATTCTTGGGACTCTTGGGGTTACAACACCCTATCAACTCAAGATCATGTAGAGGGCGCTTGGCATATCCTCGACCTGGCGTTTTTATGATCATCAAACTCATCTCCCAAAACGTTTATGGCTTCAATGATTTCTCTACAATAGATAACCTAAGGTTGTATTTGCAACAAAATCCAGTTGACATGCTATTCATCCAAGAACATAAGCTCCGTGGTCCGTGGAGTTAACGCATCCAATTTAGGTAGGCAAATATGGAAGAATGCCATTGTATTCTTCACCGAAGCAATGTTTGGTTACACTGTTATTGACCCTCAAGCTAGCAAAGGAGGGATAGTTTCCTTTGTTTCACCAAAGTAGGCTAAACTCATTTCTTCATCAAGTTCCCTCTTCGGGGAACGTGTGCATTATTTTATCCTATCTTGATTACCTGGAGGAGAGTTAGGGTTTATAAATGTGTATGCTCCACATACCCCACATACCCCACATTCAAAGAAAGTTCTCTGGGAAACTATGACTCAAGAATTACCATCATCTTGTTGTTGGATTTTGCTAGTTGACTTGAATATGGTCAAACACCACTGCGATAAAACAAGTTCTAGTAGAAGTTCTCTATCATTTCAAGAGCAAATGCTATTTAATAAGCTAAAAGATACCCTCCATGTTGTTGAGGTTCCACTTATAGCCCCTAGTTTGGCTTACTTGGGGGACAATGCTCAAGGAGATGACGAATATATTATGGCTCACCTCAATTGGTATCACGTTTTCCCGGAATCTCCAACTTCTCATTGACATATTATTGAGTATTGAATCTGAGGAGACCATTTCTAGTCAGATCATAGTCATGTGTCCTTAAGCATTGAACTAACTAATGCCCTCCACTATCCTAGCAGATGGGATATGGCTTCACAACATTTTGAGGAAGCCGACTCCCTCATTTGAACAATATAGGCTTCTTCACCCTTACAAGCCCCATTTTTCTCGAAACTAAAATGAGTCACTCATTTATATTGGCGTTTTTGTATTGGTTGAACCAAGCTACATCAAGAGGAAGAATCATCACTCTACACAACTTTGGAGTCCAAACACAAGGGACTTCAATTAAGTCCCTCTTCAAGCAAACTCCAACAACAAGTGAACCTTCTTTGCTCTTGCCTAATTGAGTTTGAATTTTGCAAGTTCGAAGGGCAAAAAATTTTGATCAAGGACTCACTAAAAGACTTTTGGCAATCGTTTATCAATTGAACTTTTTAAGGTAGTACGTGAAAGTCCAAATATGTCCTCTATTACCGAGCTTAGGGACAACCAAGGCAACCTCTACCATGATAGTTTAGACCTCAAGTCTATCTATATCTAGTTTTATTCGAGATTATACTCTGAGGAGCCTCTATCTGAGGAAATATTCAAAGACATAGATGCTACCCTGTCAACAATTTCTCGAAAATTCAGTATGCTTATGACTCAAGAGCTAGCACAACCCTTATCCAAAGAAGAATTACACTTGTCTCTCTTTCAAATGGCAAAAGCCCGTAGTCCAGGCCTAGATGGGGTGACCTCTAAATTTTATTGCCATTTTTGGAATCTTATTAGAAATGACTTTACAAGAATGGTTCACCAATCCATAAATCACAAGCGTTTTCCTCCTGGTATGACATTTGGAATCATAGCACTCCTCTTCAAAGCTAGTGATAGGACAAGCCTTTCTAATTAGCGGCCGATTACACTATTAAATGATTCATATAAAATAGTTGTTAAATCCCTTCAAATTAGACTGCAACATCTTCTTAAAGAGATTATTAGCCTTGAGCAATTAGCCTTCTTTCCTAACATGTATATTTTAGGGAATATCTTGCTACAATATGAAACTATTGAATGGGCTAAGGAGTCATGCCAAGACCTTATTTTCCTAAAGATGGACTTCACCAAAACATATGATGTAGTGTCTTGGGCTTTTTTCACTCAGGTTATGTACAAACTAGGCATTCCGGAGTCCTTCAGCAACCTCGTAGTGATGTTACTACAGGATGCCTCAGCCTTGGTTCTACTCAATGGGAAAGTGACGTCCCTTTTTTCTATTCATAGAGGAGTGAGGCAAGGATGCCTACTGGTACCCTACCTTTTTTTACTTATTAGTGAGGATCTCAATATGGCGGCATCCTTGGCTCAAAACTTAGGACTTATTCATGATATCCAACTACTAGAGAGCAACCTTCAACAATTTATTGCCCAATATGTGGATGACACAAGTTTATCTATTAGGGGCCAAGAAGAAGACCTCCGTAATACTATATCTCTTCTCAAACAGTTTGGTTTGGCAACAAGTCTAGTTATTAATTGAACTAAGAGTATTGCCTATTGGTTTTCAAAAAACCATATGTCCCATTGGCTGGATGCCTTCAACCTTACTTGGGCTCCAGTTAACTCACTATCTAAATTATTAGGGGCACCTTTTGGCATTACACTTGAGACTTCCGATATTGACAATTTCCTTAAGACAAAAATCACGAAGAAACTAACATATTGGTCATCCCAACGCCTTTCACTTGCCGGAAAAGCCATGGTGGTCAATGCAGTTCTCTTGTCAATTCTTTACTATATTATTGCTATCTAAAGCAGTTCATTAAAAGCTATTCGAGACATCAAAGGCAACCTTAGGAATTTCCTTTCAAGTGGAATAGAACATGCGTCTTGAGCTAGGGTTGCATGAGATGACTGTTGCTTACCTAGAGAAGCTAGCGAACTCAAGCTTCTTTATCCTGAGGTCTCCTTGACAACTCTCTTAGCCAAGTGGATACTCTTTGCTATCAAATTTGGTATATCCAATCTCAAAATCTTACTTAAGTATAGAGTTTTGAAAATGAAATCTCATACTAAACAAAGCTTTTGGTTCCCAACTCATTGGTTCATAACCCATCCATTACCCGGGAATCTCAAGTTTGGAATAAGATCACATGTGCTTGGAGACAAATTGTGCGACACACTGAGCTTATCTCCCCTACCAACATTGATGAAGTTCTTACAACTAATCTATAGTAGACGTCAGAGTTTATTGGAGCAAATTTTAACTTCACTATAGACAGAGCTCGGACCCTAGCACAAGGAGGCTTAAGAACTCTCAGAGACTTATGGAACCCTCTTACTAGGGATTTTCGCCATTGGGAAGATATATCCTCTTGTTTTCCATTGACAGAACCTAACAGACCAAAGATTCTTTATCTTCAATCCATGGTTCCACTAGAGTGGCTTCAATCATTAACCAATCTAGTTAATATGGTGTGAGCTCCAAGTACATCACCTAGGATTCAAGATCTATTTTTTTCGTTTTTTACTCATTTTTATGAGTAAATGATGGTCAAACCGACCATATAAAAGACTTTACAAGAAATTGGGATAAAACCAGAAGTGATAGGGTTGATACCTTGAGAGCATTGGAAATGCCCCAAATATGCTCTTTGTGAGTTCTAAGTATTTAAAAAAGGTGTTTAGGTGTCAGATTATGGATTGGGAGCATTCCCAATTCTAAGCAACACACAAGGACAAAACACTCAATTAGATACTACATGGAGTTGACAGTTGAAGGGTATGCGACGAAGATTGGCTAAAATCAATAGAGTTGGAGTCACTCTAGCTTTCTTAGTAACTTAGAAGCCCACAATAAAAGACTAGGTGGAAATCACAATTAAAAGTGAAAGGTGGAAAATAGCCATTATGTATGACCTTATAAGTCAAAGTCTATGAAAGCTACAAGTAGGCAATCACTACAAGAAGAAAAGTATGTCTAGCTTAAAAACATGCTAGCAGCATAATGGTAAAGCCAGATCATCAAAATTCCCTAGTACGGGAATAATTCCTCCCTGGAGGAATTAAAATCAGGGAGAATAAATTCTTTCTCCTAGGAACAGTGCAAGTTGGATCTAGAAATTTGCACAGTGTATTTAGGGACTTCCTAGAAGTTATCCAAAAAGTTTCATAATTTTTTAAATTACGGAACATGACTCCATGGAAAGTCAACCCAAATCATTAAAACTGGGAAAATTCATGAAAATTCATCCAGTGATGGTAAAATCCCACTAAAAATTAGGATAGCTTGTTTTAGTCTAAATAAGAGCCTAATCAAGTTTTGCAACATTCTGACAATGGCAACTACCTGAATCAGCAGCGCTAAAGAATTTTAACGAAATTCCAAAAACATTCTATAGTTGACCAACAAACCACGATCATACGGAAGCCAAATTGGGTCATTGTAGCTTCTTCCCTTACATTCTTGGACCTTCTGGACAACCTTGGCCAGTCAAAATTAGTAAAAATGATAAACTTCAAAAATGAGTTTTTTCACCTTTTTCATTAAGTTGGGAAAAACCTGTCTTTTGTGAGAATTTTGATTTGGGAGTCTGGGGATTGAGGTCCTTAAGCTAAAAAAGATCTTTTAAAGCCAACAACGCAATCCTTTCTTGATTGGATTTTTCCTTCAAAAGATATAGGACATTCAGTTGTAGGGTAGAATTAGGTATAGTAATTATGGATTTTAGTGAATTTTAGTTTACTTAGATAGTTTTTAGCGTAAAAGGAGGTAAATGGGAGCCCTAGAAACGTATTAAAGGGCTCCTACTAACTTCCTTTGCACCCCTATTTTTAATTTTGTGTTTGGTCGTCAAAGCCCATTCTCTCTCAATGGTTTGAGACCTACCAACTTGTCCTTGGCTCCTTGTTTGTGTGGCCATTTGAGGCCAAATTCTTGCATTTCGTACTTTGCCAATTCTGTTGGCACTGTTTGATTTTGAATTTTTTATCCTTTAAATCAAAACACTTGTTTTTGAAATACAATTGGAATACTTAGCTCCCTCCTTGTTCGTATTTTGTAGCCCATTCAAAAGACATGGGGGTCCTTTTGAAGGGTTTTGGCAAAATTTTGTTCTTGAAAGTAGGCATAATCATCTTCTTATATTGTGTTTGAGGATAATTCCTCTTAGATGGTGAAGCTTTGCTCCCATAGACAATCTTTTCAAAATTCTTTAAAAGAAAAAGAACAAGCCTTAAAAAAAATTTGTTTTTGTTTTGTTTTTGTGTGGGAGGAGGACCTGAAAACCTCTAAAAATTTCTGAAATAGTTTGGTTAAAGGGTCCCCAATAGAGAACCCAAGGCGAGCAATGGCCTTTGTTTATTTTTGAAGTTGTAGAAAATCAGAATTGGACCAGTGCCCCAGCTGAATTTGGAGACCAACTGCCATACTGTCAGCAGTAGGCAAAGGCCAGGGACACAGTCTGGGCATCCAGTTGACCCGACTGGGCAAGCCACCGAACTCACATGGTAACTGGTTACATGCACATCAAAACGGGATGATGCCTTAGGGCCCCGGAATTTGATTTTCTTTTCATTTTAATTGTTCACCGAATTAGAGCGAAGAGGGGAGGCAGTAAGGAATTAGCTGATAATTGAAAATTCTGAGTTTATCAAAGGATCTAGAGCAACCAAATTAGAGTTAGGAGGAAGGACAGTAAAGAACTAGCTCGTAATTTAAAAGAAAAGAAACAATCCGAATTCAAAAGAGAACCTGGGGAGGGCCCAAGTCAGCATGGCCATTCGATTTCCCTACTGGATTGTGGGCAGATCAAGGAGGGCCTTCATACCTCAGTCAACCTGCTTTGACCGTCCAACTGGGCATTCCAGAGTGTTGATTTCCTGTAGAGAGCTCCAGCCAGCACCAACTACTGAAGCTCCATTGCAATTTGAACGCAAAAAACAAGTAATCTCACTCCCAATTTCTCAAAACAAGTACGAAGACAATAGAAGTATAGAGTGATAAGATCCTTTTAAGTAGTTCAAGATGAAGGAGAGTAGTCACTAGTGGTAGAGAATTCAATAAAAAAAAATAATAGATTGACTTTCTTGCATAATTTAGGTTGGGATTCAAAGACAATCCATAAAATCAAATAAAAAAATGTTTGACTTGATAGAGGTTTTAGAGATTAGTTAAATCAAGGAAAAGTTAGAAGAAGCTTAGTTGGCTTGAATTTGACTTCAAAAATAGATTAGGTACAATTGAAAAGATTAGATTTTTAAATATTGCCTTTGAAAAATCAAGCCTTATTGGAAAGAAAAGTAAAAGAGGTAGAAAGAGAATAAAAGGCAATTTTAGAATAGAATAGAATGAATTAAATGGGACAAGAAAATCAAACAATTTACATAGGTATTAAAGATAGAAAGAAGATAAAATGACCATTGACAAAAATACCCAAGAAGGAATTATACAAGCTAGAAAGAAAAGAAGGAAATCAAAATTGGAACAAGGGAAGAAAATGTGGAGTATCCACTAATTACCTAATTTCACAAATGCCAAGAATAAAAAATAAGAGAGGAATAGAAGACATGCAAAACCAAGGGATGGACTTCACCATACAATTTGAGCATGAGTCTATTGACAACGTCAAGGTGAGTGCTTAATTCCCAATTGCTAATTATGTTTTAAGTTCCCATTTAAGTTTCAAGAACATTTAACCATTAGGACCGTAGGTAGGAATGAAAGTCAGTCCATTAGATTATTTGATCAGTTGTATTAGAGTCAAAAATCAAGTAGAAAATTTCTTTAGCTTTCCAAAAAGATATTAAACACAAAAAATCAATAAAAATTGAAGAAGTTATGAAGGAATGAACCCTAGCCTTTTGATTTGGATGAAAATATAAAAATTCATCCAAGAGGATATTCTCAAGGAATTTCAAAATCTAGGTGGGATCCAAATTCCCCTTCTAAAGTAGAAGTCAATAAGGATCAAAGTATGAATAAGTTTGGATGTCATGGGTAAAAAGAATTATAGGAAATTTTTTAGTGAATCAGACAATAGTCAAAATTCATTTGTAAAATAACATTTACTCAAAAAGTCAAAGTAATTTATATTTTAACCTTTAAATGTTAAACTGTAATTTATCAAGATAAAAACACTTTAGACTATATAGGTAAAAGTAGAAGTTAATCAACAATAGTGATAGTAAGAGTTAAATTACTAACAAAGAATAAAAAATTATCTAAGTAATAATAGAAAGGCCAAACACAATTCCCAATAATCGTTTTGATTATTCCTCTTAAAAGAAGATTAAAAAACAACTAAGCCTTAACCAAGGATAAAATAAAAATAAAACTACGGTAGAGACCCAAGACATCTAAAGGTTAAAAAAAAAAACATAAAAACCAATACCATTTAGTTTAAACCTTAATCCTTTTTTACGAAACAACTCTTAAATATTTATTAGCCACACTACAAGAAAATGATTGTTTTATGATTGCAAAATATGACTACAGTGAATCACAAAATCAAGAAATGTGACTCGAGCAGAAATCATTGTAGATGGTTGCGATATAACTAGGCTGAGTCATTTACTTTTAGTCATATGACTGGTAAGTCATATTTGCAGTCATATAGATTTGGGAGTATAATAAACCATTTTTAGATGAATTTTGCCAACATGGCATATATGTTGACTATCCTTAGAGGCTTGATTTTTTCATGAGTTGCGCGGGCAAAATAAAAAAATTCCTATGTGGAATATGACTGCAATGAGTCATATTTTGAGTAATATGGAATATGACTATAGTGAGTCATATTTTAAGTGATTTGAAATATGACTGTAGTGAGTTATATTTTAAGTGATATGGAATATGATTGTGGTAAGTCATATTTTAAGTGATATGGAATATGATTGTAGTGAGTTATATTTTGGTTGATGTAGCATGACTATAGTGAGTCATTTTTTTTTTCAAGTTAGTACTAAAAGATAGTAAGAAGTAAAAGCTAAGATATAACAAGAGGCAACAAAAACAAAAACTAAAAACTAAAAACCAATAAGAAATAAGAATAAGACAAGTTAAGATGCAATAAAAGATAATCAAAGGCGAGAAAAAGAAAACAATAGGAAATAATGTCTAAGAGACAACAATTAAGCAAGAATTAAGATCCAACTTAAAGCAACAATTTTGAAACAACAACCTTGAAGTAACAATTTTGAAGCAATAATTAAGAGACAACAACTAAAAAACAATAACAAACTAGCAACAACTAAGAAGCAACAATAAATCAACAACAACTAAAAATAAAAAACTAAGAAACAACAACAAAGAAGCAACAACTAACTAACAACAACAAACTAACATCAATTAAGAAACAACAACAAATTACTTAGCAACAACTAACTCACATCAACAAATTAGCAACAACTATAAAGCAACAACAATGAAACAACAAAAAACTAACAACAACTATAAAGCAACAATAAACTAGCAACAACAATTAAGAAATAACAACCAGAACCTCAATAATTAAACAACAAAAAAAAACACAACAATACAATAATTAGAACTTCAAAAAGCAAAAGAAGAAAGAAGAAACAAGAGTTAAAAAACAACAACTAAACAACTAAAACCATCAACACAACAATTAAAACTTCAAAAAACAAAAGAAGGAAGAAAAAATAAGAGTTAAAAAGTAACAATTAAACAACAACAACTAAAACACAAAAACACAACAATTAAAACTTCAAAAAACAAAAGGAGGAAGAAGAAACAAGAGTTAAAAAGCAACAAAAAATAAAAAAGATAAAGCAAATGAAGTGGCGACTAGGGTTTTAAAACCCTAAAAAATGATGGCTAAGAATTCAAGATCTCCAAAAAACAATGGCTAGGATTTTACAAATTTTGAGCAATAATTTATTTACATTTTTTTTAGGTTGCCCAAAAAAAAAACTTCACAAAAAATGTAAACCCACAAAAATGTGACTATAAAATATGACTGCATGTAGTCATATATGCAAAAATATGATTAACAAATACGATTGGTGTTCCCGTAATATGTTCCCTACGGTTTCCTAAGAAATATTTTGCCATTTTCCATACATGTATACTATACATCCATGAAGTACAAAGGCAAAATATGACTAGCAATCATATTTGCAGTCATGTTTTTTCCAAACATTTTGGAATTCAAAAATATGACTACGAGCAGTCACTAGTTATACTCAATCATGTTTTTGTAGTCATAAAACACTCAAATCCTAGTAGTGCCAATAGACTTAACAAAAATCAATTCTTCTCTAAGCATTTACAACGTAGAATTAATAGTAGGATTCAGTAAAAAGCTCCATTGCTTGGAAGGTAGCTCGTTACTACAACCCACTCACCCATAGGGATTAGAATTTAAACATAGAACTTGGTTAGGCTTGTTTGGTCTCTTGGATGAAGATCAAAACACTCACATATGGTTCAAGCTAGTAGTTGGATGGGTTTCTTCTCTGCTCCAACAGATTCTACCCCATTCATTGTCTAGCTTAATCAGACATCTCCATTTGAGTTATTATTTCCTCAGCTTGAGACTATGCATCTCCCACGATCTCTCACTTGAGCGACAGTTGGTCTCATGTCTCACCAATTGAATTTTTTACCTCAATCTTTTGACACTAATATCATTTAATTCAGGGGTTGCAAGGCATGTTCGCATTCTAGAAACCAAGTCGAGCAAGAGTTGCCCATCAAACTCATTGTACGTAGGGGTGATTAGAAATCTAGACTTCAACCCAACAAGATGGTGATAGGACAACGGCTCTTACCTGACCACATATGGGTCTTCCTTAGGTCGATTTTTAATTACCAAGCATTGACAATTGAAGTGGCTGATCTAGGCTAAGTAGCTAGTACACCTCCCTAATAATTTCTTTCTCAATTGGTGGAATATTTGATACAAGAAGTGATCACACAAGGACGCAACTATTATATGGTCGATATAGCATAATGTGGTAGCAGTGCATTCTTGGAGAGCTAGGATCACCTCTGGTATTGATACTAATTGTAACTATTGTACCTTAGGGTGCGAAGGAATCCCAACTCATATGTTCTTCCTTTGTCCCTAGGCTCGAGACATTTAGGACTACTCACACTCAATCTTATGTCACCTCCAAGACAAGTTTCTCATGTCAACTTCTTATTCCCGCTTTTATCTTACACAGTGCATTTTTAGAGCTGCTATGCTTCGAAGATTTTACGGCGTCCGCACCATCTGGACCTTGGTTCGAGGATCATCCTTGTGGTTAATCTAGACATTTAGAAATAACAAGGTATTCTCAAATATAAATTGGCCCCTACAACTTATTCTAGACACTCTGTAGAACTCTCTTATTGACTATGGCCGAGCAGCTTAGCTTCAAGCGCACAATAGGGCCAAACATTTCCCTGATTGAGCTGTTGACATTTGGATGAAGTTCAATGTTATGTGGCTTCACTCTCCAGCTTTGGCATATAGACTTAGTACTAAAATTATATGGCAATAGCAAGCCCCTCCTATGTATAGCTTTACTTAAGCTTAGTGCTTTTTTCGTGTGCTCTTTTCTCTTCATGTCCAACCTTTTTGGCTTCGTTTGTTTCACCCAGTTTTTTTTTAATGCAATGGGTCTCCCATTTGTTTAAAAAAAAATGTTCTTTATAATCCTTGAATAGTGATTGCAAAGGGGACATATATTGTCTTGTACTAGAATGAAGGTACTAAAATGTGTTTTGTTTAGAATGAGCTAAATTTGTAGAAAATAAATAAAAGTGGATTATTACAACTAAAGTTATTTACATGTACTTTACAAAAAGAACCACCTTGATCCTATTTTTTCTTTCTATAATCTGGAGCTTTATGGCCAGGAATTCTACAATAATAGCAAATTATTGGGTCCTAAGATGTATTGGATCGAGAAACTGGTCATGGTGATGAAGATTTTTGAAATTTGTTGGGTTGTTGGAATTTACTTCTTTTTCTAAAATTTGATTTATTAAACTTTCCTTTAATATAAAAGGCATGTGTTGTAGGTTTATCAGATTTAGAAGCCATTGAATTATTAATTTTGTTTTGTTGAAGAATATTAGAGAGGAGTTCTTTGAAGGTTAAATTTGAGATTCTTCCTTATGTAGTAATAAAGGAACTCCAAGTATCAGGTAATGCTGCTAATAGAAAATTTACCTATTCAAATATAATCATGGGGCATAATCTCTTACGAAGATTAACTTGATTAGCTTTATTGGATTTTTTGTAAATTTGTTTAATATGGGCCCATACTTCTTTTGAGGTTTTAAGTGGATACAATGAAATACATTTTTTTTCTCTACAGTGTAGGAATATATTTGAACAAGCTTTGGAATCTTTCAATTGCCATACTATGAGTCCTACAACATCAGATGAAGCTAGAGCAACTTCTGTACCGTCAACAATGGGCCAAAGTTTGGATCGTAGTAGGAGCATTTCTATCTTCATGCTCCAAGTAGCATAATGAGATGGTGTAAGTGGTGATATTGAATATGCATGGGAAGCTAAACTATTAGTTGAAGCCAACTCTAGATAAGATTCAACCCCTCGGGAGGGCTGTGAATTCCCCTCACAAATCTACATTCCTTACTGCAATGTATTGTTCCATAGTAGCTTTGTGACATGGCATAACAACTACTACGTCACTTTTTTATATTTTTTATAATTTTTAAATTAAATTTATTTTTTCAACTTTTTTTTATATTTTCAAATTTTCAAATTTATTTTTTTGACAAACGGATGTTCTTGGATTGCTTGGAGAACATTGCTAGGAATAGGCCCAAATGGCCCTCCTAATCCCCCAAAAAACATCTAATGAAAGGCAGGTTTGACGAATGTCAACGTCTGCCCCAAAATAGCGTCCGTTTTCCGGACGCACGGACGCTAGCGGACGCAACGTCCCGACCGTCGTCGGAAAGCGGACGGGCGGGGCAGGGTGGACGGACGGGGCGGACGCCCAGATCGTGCGGACCAGATCAGTCCGCGCGTCGATCGGACGGCCGTAATTGGGTGGACGGACAGATGGGGCGGACGGGGGACAGGCGGACGCTGCGGACACAACGTCCGCGTCCGGACGTCGTGTCAACCCTGATGAAAGGCCATAATGAAAAATTATTGGTTAGAGTTCTCGATGAAGAAATGAAAGAATTGCATAAGAGTCGTTTTGGTCAAAGAATTGTGAGTGAAGTTCGTCAAATTGTCTTGGTGCATTCATAAAGTTTGCAAGTGTATGTGAAATTATGTATGGAGTGTACTTGAATTCTAATTGTTGCTTCATCTAATTCTCCCGATTCTCAAGGTGTGGTTTTGGTTGGAATTTGGATGAATTCATTCAAAATGTGGGTGTGTTGTACTTCTATTAGATTTGCCTCAGTTGGTGCGAGAAGAAGTTGAGTGAATCAATTTTCGATTAGTAAGCAATTTTCAACTTCAACTCTCTTATCCTTGATAATAAATAAGTCTATCACATCTTCGCTCATACAATTTGTATGAAGAAGGGGCAAAGCACATGTTGTAGTTCAACATGTACCAAACATTTTCAATATTAAACCTCTGACTTGAAGTTTGCTTTGATACCATGTGTGATTACTATGTAGCATATACATGCAAAACGATTGCAAAGGTATAATTCATATTTCACACACACACACACACACATATAGATATAGATATAGATATATATAGATATAGATATAGATAGATAGATACAAGATGAATTAATACTTATAGTTCTATAGATAACCAAGAGCTATGACTAGATATAGCAAGCTACGTCTATTCAATTTATAAGCTTATTAGTCTAATTATGCCTAACATTAGCCTATAGAATAGAGTGCAACAAAAATGAATTGCCTTTCCGGAACTTCAAGTGTAAAGTTGTCACTTGCATGCATTGTTCTTAACTTGCAATTCTGGTCCTTCTATGTGCCTCTAATTCCGGACCTTTGATTTTTACATGCGGATTGGCCTCTTAATACTCAATGGGTGGGACACGGCACACCACCCAGCTTGCAAAGTAGATGGCTTTGCATTTTGCAAGCGAAAAATCTACTGCATTTTGCAAGACGAGTAGTGATGCTCTAAGAGCATCCCCATGCGTTTTGCAAAGCGGATGACTTCCTAATGGAGGCTTGCAAAGCCGCCCCACCCGTGCTGCAAAATGGATGACTTAGTAACAGGCCAGTTGGCAAACAACGCGATGGCTTGCAAATGGGGGTGGATTTGCCAACCAGAGCTTGGCCTTCTCGTGGCTGGCCTAATAGTATGCGACAAAATTTGATTCTCAATCCGGCACAATATCTGACACTTGATCTAGCATTTCATTGACATGGCTCAGTTTTGTTTGGAGTTGACGTGGCTGCAGTTTGTTAGGTGTCGAGAATGGGTGGGTCTCCTCCCCCAGCCCGGCTTGCAAAATGCCAGCCGGGTGGGATGCTCTAAGTCATTCTCCAACTGTTCAGGTTTTGAGAATGGATGAGGAACGTACTGCGAAACGCTCGATTGTCCCCCCTCCGGACAGGTGCGTCGCAGCGATTGGTCCGTCGCAGGGTGTTGCAGGCCCCCTTGCATGAGTCATGAGGTGCCCTCCCAGTCTCGCACGCAGGCACCTGCCTGCCGGCTAGCCCTGTTCGCGGACCCCCGACTATTTTTGCCTCCCCATTTGCGTCTCACTCTCCGTCGTCGTGCCCCGTTGTACCGGATACGTGATCTGCATTCCGAACTTCCACATTCCTGATCGAGCTTCCTGTTCGTTCCATGGCCGAAAATATGCTCCGGAGGAGTTGAAAGTGGAGAAACTTATCCTTTCTTGGGCAGCATTCAAATCAAACAGGCTGGGTTGGGAGGACTGGTGCTGTTAATGGGATCGCCAGCAGGCACATCGAAGGAACCGAGTTCGTTGTTGTCGGCTTCGAGAATCCAGACGGACTATCCACGAACAAAAGCCGGCTCTCGGACTAGGCACCGCGCTTGGCTGCAGGAAATAGGTCGACGCGTTTTTCGCATTCCAGGGAGAGCCCTAGCCTGACCTCTACGCCAAAAACACACACCTATTTATCATTACTAGTTACAACTGAGCATAGCATAGCATAGTTACTACTGCTGAACATAAATTACTTTCACTACTTCTTAGAGTCACCTAAAAGAGGATTCTAAAGCACTTTACAATGCATTATTTGGACATTGTATGAATAAGTTACGCAATTTCAAAACATTGTCTTGAGGTGTACCAAATAGCCCCATTAGGCTCTCGTAAGCTCTCATTCTTTAATTGTGTACATCTTGTATCATCAATATCCAGGTTTTAGTGTCACATTTTGATCCAATTGTAGATGTTTTATTTTTGGCAGTGATGGTTATAAATGTGCAAACCTTCCACTTCTCAAGACATGAAGTGAGGCTAAGCAATTTCATTTGCTATAATTTTATATACTTATCTCAATGGAAATCGACCCCTTCTCTTTTGTCAAATCTTCCTTTACTTCCCTAAGACGCCAATTAGTTCCCTTTTGTTTGTTGTTTTTTTCCTTTTTTTTACACAATAATGATAGACTATTGTATAGTCAAAAGAATTGAACTCCTTGATCTACACCATTACTTTCAAAAAGGAAAAGAAGAAAATGAACCCCAAAACATAATTACAACTAAGAATTAACCCTATTACGCCACAGAAGACTTAAATTGTCAAATACATGACCTTTAAGGTTTGAGTAGCAACAATGAATGTAGCTATTTTCCTAGTCAGAGGATTTATTTTTTGGCAAGTGATTCCAGTAATAGGTGCATTGATTCACAAATTGAAGGAAATTCTTATCAACAATAGAAAACTTTTTGTGGAGGACAAAAAATATGCAATGAACAGCTTTAGGGATTATTGTAATAACAAAGAATGCACCTTTGTATCCACATGAGTGATCTTTGTCTCCCTACCTTAATGATACGCCACTACCTTTTCAGGTTCACAACATAATAAAAAAAATTTAAGTATGTAGTGACCAGTATGCGTCAACGTTGTGGCTCTTCCATGTGTGTGCATCTGGTAAAATAGTCTGTGTGGGACAATTCAATACCCTGGTTGATCTTTTGCGAGTATCTTCACATCTTTTTATTTTTTTATATGTCTCTTTACATGTCTAGTAATTAGTATTATTCTGAACGAAAAATCCGTATCTTTACGTTTACACCGGACTACCGGAGGGAGGCATCTTTTGATGAGAGAGGAAGCTTGTCACGTGCTTTCCACAGACAGACCGCAGTTGTCGGTGGACGTGGCATCTATTGAAGCCGGGTCAGAAAGTCAATCCTTGGAGGCTTGACAGAACAATCCGAAGAAGTAATTCGACTTGAGTTCAGCAGTTCAGCAGCAACTGGGCAGAGAAACTTTGAGTGAATAGAAGACGTTCATATGGGCCAGTATAATAAAATAAAAGGCAATAATTTGAATATAATAAGTGTATCATACGTATATCATATACTATTTGTTGTGGCAGAGGAGAAGCAAATTTTCTTACACGGGGACACAGTCTGGCAGGAGGCTTTGAATCGATTGGGATTCAACTGAAGACTTGAAGTTGGTGACAGGACAGGCGGGGGACCTTCGCTCAGCTCTTTAACATTCTCACAGAGCTGGGGAGTTTCTGACGGACCCGCCCGGCAGTTTGAATCAATGCTAAGTTAGTGAAAAATTCAGGTCAATTGACTGACGATCTCTGACTGCCACACACGGAGACCAAGCTTTTTCCCACTCCTGCCGATGATGCTCACTGGGTTTCTTGACTGTCAGGGTTGCACATGTAAACATCAATTTGGGGACTAACTTAGTAGATGCTTCGGAAGTCCGCATTTCATACTGATAGAAGGTAGCGTAGTGAGCAGGTCTCCCTTCTAGCAAAGATATGTAATTTTAAGTATCACTCCAATTGGCTCCTCGGAATCGCTTGTGGGATTTTCAATGAACAAACCCTAAATATACACCAATCATTCTGAATAGTTGGAGTTGCTCTCTCTACTGTAGTGAGTAGATAAAGTAGCCTCTGGGAGGTAGTAAGATGAACACCCCCAATTATTCTTTGTTGGGCTCAAAATCACTGGATTTTGACAACTATTATCTGCCTGCAGGCTAATGAAAAAAACTTAGCTACGATAACAGGAGCGCATACCTTGGTGGAAAATAGGAAATCATGTTCTGTTCCAGGCGCCCAGTCAAGAAGTTATCATGCAATTAGGATGCAATATGTCAGTAATTACCAATTCAAATCAAGAAGATGCTCCCTGGTTGCATTGGAAATGATCTTCACTGGTGCACTTAAAGCCGTAGAAGAAAACTAGACATTATTTCATGCAGAGGTTTTACTTTCACATCACTCTACACAGACTTGTAAGACACTTCTTGGAACCAACTGAACATGAGATGGAATGCAAGACCTGCATTGGCCTAGACAAAAGTCCAACACGTTGCAAAGTAGTATTGAGAATTATATTAATGTGTGATGGTGCAGTAATTCTAATTGACTTCAAGAGCACATTGCTTTTGTCTGGAGTCGTAACATTATTCAACGTGGTTGGGAGTTTCTCCACAATGCAATCCAAGAGGTAGAATATTTTGTCGTTGTCAAGCACCACGATTCAACAAATAGGTCAAGAATCCAACATTGAAAAGTTAGCACAAGTAAGAAAAAAATCAAAGAAAAAGCTGCCACCACGTTTTAATCAATGTTGAAATATGAACCATGGTTAATTTTTTCTTTTCCTTTTTGGTAATGACACCCCAGCTCCATTGCTGGCTGATGCTGGAGTTGGTCAAAAGCTTCAACTTGGCCCTTTTCAGGCCCAAATAAATTGTGAGAAATGTCCAAACAGATAAGTTTGAGCATCAAATCTTGTTACCTGTGACTGGCACTGAGAATCTTTCACAAGGTGTTAAGCCCGTGGAAGTCAGTCAAAATGGTTTCATTGACCTCTCCCTTTGACTGTGGTCAGCAACTACTGTAATGTCTACTCTATTGATCTGCAATCCGAAGTCGGCTGTAGAGTGCTGCTTGTAAAAATGGGGAGTTGAAACTTTGAAACGGTGGAAGTAGCAGACTTGTAGAGATTATACTGAAATACAGTACATTGGCAACAACGAGGAAATTGTCATCTGGGCTGCAACCTAGGCAAATTATTTTTCTTAGAGCTGGAAACAGTGACTCAGTTCTGTTGTCACAGATACAGAATGTGCACCCATAATCAACACAACCTAAATGCAACATGTATATTTGAACCAAAAAATAACACTTTTTCCAGTTTTCCTAGATATTGATTTCACAAGATGTACACATCCCAAACATGAAAGTCCATGAGAGCCAGAAGTTTGGGTTTTGCTACACCTAGAAACGATACTTTGGATCTTCATAACTTATTTTGGTTGTGTACACATAATGCATTGTCAAGTGGGTTGGAATCCTTTCTTAGTTGCCAATAAGATCTAATGGTAATAATAACTATCCATTATATATGCACATACCTTAATTCATGCTTTGTTTATTGAGCTATTTTTGGAGGAGGATTTGAGGTTTTGCTGATGTTGTCAACCAAAGCAGCAATATGTGCAGGAGCTGAGATCTCCAGGTTTTGAACTAATTGGATGAGAGTCATGTTTAACCGACTCTAGCCTCGTGGCCCTAGTACAGATATCTAGTACACATTCTGCAACCCTCACACGTACTTTACCAAGTTTGGATTATCGATGAAAAACTGTGCCTACCTTCCGAAGAATTTGAAATAATCTGAAAGTTCACAAATGAAGCACAAATTCAAGCGATTGGAGGTCACAGATACCCAATGAATTGGCATTCCAAATGAATATGCCAGGTGTCCGGGGTGGGGGGCGGTGGCAGTTCTGAACAATACGAGTCTATATTTACTGAGTGGCAATGGAGAATTCCAACAGTTCGTCGAACTGCTACAACGACTTGACACCACTCCCCCAGATTCTCCAAACTAAATTAGAACTCTCACTACATGCCCAGGCATCATCGAATTCTCAGTTTATATTCTTGTCGATGGAATTCTTTTCATAAATTTAGCTATCAAATCATTCTGGAAGAGCAGCCTCCACATCCCAGGAAAAAGAATCCATATTTGTTGTGCACAATCTCAGTCTCATGTCCTGTAGTGTAGTGGGTACCAAAAGCGAAAAAGAAGGAAATGGCAGGTAGTCTTTGACGTATTGACCTCTCTCCCTGCCGGAGAGCATCGTGCTCTCTACAGGGAAAGTCCGATTTTTGAATCTGTTTTTATTGGGTGCAATCTACAGTCAGTGGAGACTAGAGGGGAGCTCTTTCGATTAGTAAAGAACATGAGATTGTTCATTAGTTAGTACACTCTGCTACCTCAAACTTCGAGGAAGATCGAGGTATCCAAGAAGGAATGTCATCCGAACCTCCCAGGCTCAAAATCACGGAGAATTCTCGTGCTTTGAGGCAATGGTCTTGAGCCTCCTAATCTACAGTTCAGTATTGGAGACCACATGTCATGTTTTACAATCTTATGAATGCTTTTCTGTTTAATCTTCACCCTTAAACAACATATCTTACCCAACCTCATGGACTGGGTTTTGAAGGAATCATGAGTCGGTCGGGCTTAGGTGAGTAGTCATCGGTCAAGCTAGCCTTGTTCGAAGCAGGAAAAGTTGCAAAGAATCAAACGGAAGAGAACTGTTAGTTCAATTGATTGAGAGTGGAAGGATGCGTTGCAAATCTTAATGGTTTGGAGCCTAATTAGAACATTGCCTATGAAAGCAAATTTTGAAAAGCACTCTTGAAAATAGTGCCCAAATCACAATGGGGTCTACACCTTGACCACTCAAACTATAGGCAAATGTCTAGACCCCCCTTCCTTTGGCCCCCTCTACATCTATGGGCATTGTATGTGGATTCTCCAAAGGTTGTATAGTGCATTTGACATCCAAATATTGTTTTTAAGGTTTAATAAGGTCTAAGCATCCATATAGTCGTCTTTTGTCAAACCTCATCTTCACCTTCAAAATAAGTTTTAAAGTTTTAAATTCAACTTACAAAGTGATGTACATCAAGAATAGTTTTTGATTCAATTTTCAAATAAAAAATATGTTGCATTTGCAAGCTTTGTAGCTCAAGACCTAAGCTACCCTACTTGAAATGTTCACCTTTCTAATTCCTAAATCTAAATCTTGTATAAAAATCATACCATATAGTAATTGGTTCCTCACTCAATTACATAACTTCTTTTTGGAGAATTTTGGTAATTGGAATGATTTTTTAAAGATTTTGAAACTCTAAAATATCATTAAGTTCATATTGTGTATGAAGATCTCATTTGGCATTAAGCACTTAGGTGCCAAAATTGAATTTCCACATCATATTTTTAGGGTTCCACATTATCTTATACCATTTACAAGATGAAGGATCATGAGGCACATGGCACTTTTTTACAAAAATGACTTAATTTATATTGGATCTGACTTTCACATAAGGCATGCTTCAAAATAATCTATAAATTTCAAGACATGTGGAAAAACAATGTTTTGTCAACATAAACAATATCTTCCTACACAATTTAACTTGGATATAAAAGATTACTCCTACAAGAATGTTGAAGCCAAAAAATGACAAATGGATGGCTTTCAAGATTACTATAGAAATGAAGAATGCATAGGTTGGTTTATAAATTGGATCATTTTTTGGCAAAGTACTTACCTTAGTAATAGGTTTTTTCTTTTCAAGGTTAAGACAAAAAAAGCATGTGAATAAAATACATATTGAAATACATATCCCTAAGTAAGTGCATTTACTAGTCAATAGTGTACATCCCTATCATTTCTAAACTAATTGAATTCCTATTGTTTTAATATTTTAGTCAATTCAAAAATTAGAAGAATAGAATAAGAAAAATTGAATTTGCAAAGTAGTTTTGTCTTTATTCAACTTTGAAAGTTGTATTGGAGATAGAATGAAATATATCCCATTCCATAAGTTCCAACATTGCAAAGTCAAATATACATTCAATTTCAAAACCTTCTAAGGGATTAGAGCCTTTCTTGATCCTACTTGTAAATAGAAGAAGAAGAAGATTGAACAAGTTTGAGCATGAAATCAACTCAAGCCAAAAAAAGGTAATTTCTCAAATGTATAATACCCCTACTAAAAGACTATCTAATCATTGTATGAAACAAGGAAGAGAAGAAATAGATATCCTTTGTAAGGGCAATATACAATATAAAAGGTTTGCATTGCATTTTAGGGCCAATTTTGCACTAAGGCCCACTAAATTCTCAAAATTTGATTGGTAGAAATATGAAATAAAGACTTAAGGCTTCACTTGAGTCTCAAGACCCAATGTACTAATAAATGCCCATTCTTGGAGGTCAAAGACTTCAATCCCCAATTAGATTCAACAAAAATCAAACTAAAAAGACCGTCTCAAAATCTAAGAACTATTACTTTCTACATAATAGAGTGAATTGTAAAGGAAACACCAATTTGAAAGAAGGGTGTTAGAAGAAGGTATAACTAGGAATAATACAAAAGAAACATAGCACCAAACTCCAATTTGGTGCTTCAAGGAATTTCATCCTATGTTTTTCCCAAAGTACAACTCTTGGTCCCATATCATACACTTTACAATTAACTCTACTATGAAAAGAGTACCACTCAATTGAACCACATGCACTAATTTCATTTGAAATCTATCCATGTACTCGAAGCAACCAAATTTATCAAGTCTGAAGTCCAAAGTTCCAAGTGTAATGTTCCAAAGAAGTGTGAAGTTTTTTAATAAGCCTCTTACAACCTTGATTGGGCCTTGGCCTCCCATCGGGATTGTAGTGCCGGGACATAGTCAGAACAAGCCATTTTAGTAACAGTGTCCGTATAGGCGTGGCAAACAAGATGCAATATCGCAAAAACGTCTTTAATTTGGTTCTAAGTTGGGGATCATGCCAAGGAGACCGAACCAGTTCCTATTTTCCAAAGATGCATACCTTACAGTATGTGAAAGGTTTCACAAGATGCTTAGTATTGGGCATCTTCTCTGGAAACAATCCACAATCTTACATCATTCAGAGTGGTGAGGATTCAAAGCCAAACCACGCACCAATTGAAGTTTTAGGAGGCTAAGTGCAGGATGCC
Source organism: Pseudoscleropodium purum (assembly GCA_963969395.1). Taxonomy (NCBI): domain Eukaryota; kingdom Viridiplantae; phylum Streptophyta; class Bryopsida; order Hypnales; family Brachytheciaceae; genus Pseudoscleropodium; species Pseudoscleropodium purum. Next base: position 26,568,148 of record OZ017795.1, read on the forward strand.
CAGAGTCTTTTTTTTAAGGATCAATCTATATAGAAATATAAGCTGGATATGAATACCTATCAATCACGATCGCCTGAGGTTTCGTGTTGGAACATGAAGTGATTGAAAAATACTTGCTCACTACAACAGCTGCAAAAACCTGTGATCACTATATTGAGCGAACTGATCCTAAATTTCTGACCTAAATTCTTGTCACATCCTCATTTCTTCCAACCGATTAGTGCCCATAGCATTATAAACACGCTTCAAAACACAAGAAAACTAGAACATTCAATCCATGAAATCTTCTGAAGTTCGCAACCAATACACAAAGAAAACACAATCCAAACTACAGTTTTTCAATTCCAGGACAAGCGATATAAATGTACAGTCATGTACCACTTACCAAAAGAGGGTTACAGCCTAGAAAATGTAATTTCAATCAATGAGCGCGTAACATCTCCTAGGTCAAAAACAATGGCAGCGTTCTAAACTAGCCCTCCAGGACCAAGGACTCATGATTTCAAAATGACGAATTCAACCTATCACGTTTTGAAAATCACCAATCTGATTGATCATATTCAGACAAGGCAAAATTTTTATACCATCACAATCAATGAAGAACATTCCATATACTAGTCCAAAAACAAATAAAAATGGACCCAAGGAAGTCTTTACATGATCAACTCATAACTGCAGAAAAAATATGAGGCCAACTTTGGGCTTGGTAGTCCTTTAGTGGGTTGATCCTACACGTCAAGCGCGAAGACAAGAGATTGAAATTCCTATTCTGTTCACCCCCATTGAGCAATGTAGCGTTTCTACATGCAATCAACTGCTTCGTGTACACATTAAGCATCATATGAGGTAGCGAAGATATCTGATTAACAGAGCATATACTAAATTACCGGCATTCTCCACTAACGTTAAAATCAGCAAGAATTAAAGACCGATGAAGACCATTAACAGGTTTAATGATGGATTGTGGAAAAAAATATCACCATAGCATCACCAGACTGACTGATGTAAGCAACAAGGACAACAAGATAAGTTCCAAACCATGCAAAATACGTTCCAGGTTCACTGCCACCAGGCAACCACAATATTGTTCAAACCCATGCTTCGCCAGACGAAGTGCTAATACGTTCAGACTCTTCTTACCCAATTCTCATAGCTCAAGGTTTATCCTAAAAGCGAACCTGGTATATTACATCATCCCGACTGTACATCCCGCATGTGCTTCACCTGTACAATCAAAGAGACTTGACCTCATGCTTCTGATCGGTAAACTCCACTCCTACCACTAATCGGTCAGACATTACCTGCAAAAGAACAAAAACCGGCTTACTCAATTAGAAGCTACGAGGGAGACAATTGTGATATACCGTCCCCCACCCCACCCCACCCCCTCCATACAGCAAATTAACACAATCGACCGATTTCAAAACATAGCACAGAGTAAGTCAAACTCCTAAAGGACCAAGGATTCATAGTTCAAAAAATGATCGATTTTGAAGACCATAATTTGAAAAGTATGATTTACATGGAGTCAAATTTAAATCACCAAAATCAGAGGAGAGAACACGCCTGTATTGATCAAAAACACATAAAAATTGATCTAAGAAAATTTCCATATGACCTACTCAAACCCCTATAAATTATATGGGGACCAATCTGGGCGTCTTGGTCCATCGCAGCTCACACGTGCAATGCAGCTGCGTATACTTTCAAACAGCATCCGGAACGTCGAATTACGTCAAAAATAGAAAATTCAAAAACTCTACAGTATTTCAGAGTCATAAGCAAACAACCAAAACGAGGCTAGTGAACACCTTCTCAAGGTATAGGTCCTTGGATTCATCCCTAGGTTTTCATTGAAATAAGGTGGGCACTCCCACTTCTAAAACCTCTACACACAACTCTGATGTGCAAAAATCTCATACCAAGACGATTCAATAGACTACAATATCATCTTCCGCATTTTGTCCCAGTTTGCAACGCATTCTGAGGATAACATAGGATGCAAGAATTTGGTAACAGGGACGACATACCGGTAAACAGCCTCTGTACGCTTCGACATCTGACATGACAGCCTGAAAATTGGGCTTCTCGTGCAGTGGTCGAGAGCTTCCGCCGCATTCATAGACGCCTCCTCCTTCCGAGATCCGCAAACATCTCCCCATTTAGGGTCAATTCCAACGCCAAGCTCGACTTCCCTAAACTACGCCAGCATTGGCACTAGAGCCTCACTGACTTCGCAGTCACTCTCATCCGTTGCCATGAAACATTTATGTTTGCTCGACATCGCCCACGTCCTGACTCCGTGTCCAGGGTCTGCCAACACAAGCTGACCTCCCCTTGCCAGCCATTTGCGTTGGCTGCAGGCACAGAAAATTGCCTGCAAGCTACTCAGTCGTCGGAATCTCGGGTGGCAGCAGACGCGGGATGAGGGGTCGAAAACTTCGTCACCTGCACAGATTGCCCGGTCACCTTCTGCAGAAACGCAATCAACGCAGCATCTCTGGTCGCCGCAAGCGCATGCTCTTGCAACCGAAGCTCGTGCTCCCGAGTCCATCGCGTCGCTTCCTGTTTCCTCCACTGCTCCTCCTTCGCCTGCCTCTCGAGTTCGATCTTCTCCATCGACTCGAAGAACTTCCGTTGCAAACTCTCCTGCTTCTCCACTAGCGTCTTCAGCATGGACTCCATCACGTCCAGCTTGGGCGTTGTCTCCGACTTTCCCTCCAATTTCCGCTTCTTCTTGCTCTTCTTGTCTTGCGTGTCACACAACGGACCGTCGTAGTCATCGTCAGACGACTTCGAGAGAGTCGCTGCGGCGCTCACTTCCGACGGCCGCTGGGCAGACACATTGAGATCCTCCGCGGGGGAGATTCCAAGAGGCGGACCGGCGCCTATCAACAAAACTGCAGCTGCTGTGTCGGTTTCCACTTGGGTTGTAGTTTGCTGACCCCCGAAAAGCGCATCCAGCTGCGCGAAGAATCGATAGCTTTTCCCATCTTGCCGCCCCGCGCGACCATCCTTGGACTTCTTGTAATACTTGTGGATGTTCTCGAATTTCTCCTTGCACTTCTTGCCGCTGCGTTGGTAGCCTTGGTCCGCAAGCTTTCTGTGGGGTTCCCAAACCCTAACCAATCAGACCAAATTTCATGACATTTCGGGTGGCATTGCGAAAACTGCAAGTTGTAAGGGCTGATCGCTTACCTCGAGACCTCGTCCCAGAGAGGACCCTTAACGCCGGAGTCTCGAAAGTTCGCATCCATCTCAGACCGGATCTGGATGAGTGCCAGCGTTTCTGCTCTGGGCCACCGGTTGCCACCTGAGCCGCGGCCATCCTCCTCCAGGCCTTCGTCATCTTGCTGCGCAGACAGCAGGAGCTTGCTGTAATTCGTTGGGGATGGGCGGCTCGCGATTGGGGATGGCACCTCCGGGGAGTCGGGATCACCCAGCCCTAACTGCTTCACCATTTGCTCCTGTGCATGCTGCTGTTGCTTGGCCTGTTCCTCCTGCTGTTGCTGCTGCTGCTGCATTTGCTGCTGTTGTTGCTGTTGCTGTTGTTGCTGCTGCTGGAGCTGGATGTCCTGGTGAGAAGCAGTCGGTGTTTGCTGCTGCTGGTGCAGCTGAACCAGCGGATGTGGGGCATGTTGCGAATGCTGCTGCTGCTGAGCGTGTTGCTGCTGCTGCTGCAGATGTTGCAGATGGGGGGCGTGAGCGGTCTGCGCTTGGTGAATTTGCTGCTGATGCGCTTGCAAGGACGGGTGGGTGAGATGCGACCCATAGTGATGCTGGTGTTGAGCTTGCAAGTGATGGGCGAGGTGGTGTGGGTGATGAGCCGTGTGCGGATGGCTGGAAGGGGGAGAGAGGGAGATATTGTCATGCGAGATGGAGAAGATATGGGGCGGAGGTGCTCTCGCCACTAGGAACTGTGGCGAGTCAGAAACTCCATACTGGCCAGCGCTCTGCATCTTACTATTCCCCAACCCAGACACACCCACTGAATAAAAACTAATTATCCTACAACCGACACAAACCGATGGACGGAAGAACTCAATCTACCACAAGGATAACGTCACCCAAACCCACCCCCATCCACCCCATCGCGGTCCCCGAACACACAAACATCCCAACACCGGACGCACCTTCCGAAAGATCCCCACCCCAGGAACCTGAACAACAGCACCAGCAGCGCCGCCAAACTGAACCCCCACCCACAGTAACTTGCAAAAAACAATCCTCAAAATCAATTGAAGGCAGGTCCCCCCGAAAAGATTCACGGGCAAGGCGGGTGGTTTTGTCAAACAGCAGGGGGTAACTTAGTCTCCCCGTGTTTCTACTCTCTCTGCAAAACCTCCCAAACCCAGAATAAAAGCACGCCTCCAATGAATCATAAAATAACTCCACTGGCAGGAAAAAGGCCCCGCCTGCGCTTCTGTGGCTGGCTGCTGTTGCAGAAGAAGTCGCAGAGATCACCAGGCAGGCTCATCAACCAACTCTCTCTTTCTATCTCTCTCTCACTCTCTCAGCCTCAGTCTCACCTGTTTCCTCTTCCGCCCATCGCCACGAAGATCGGTTAAGCTACTGCTCCCGGGTAGGGCGGCGGTAAATCGCTCGCGTCTTAGTTTCCTCTTCACACGACGACGCAGAGCACCTCGCCACGGACGCGAGCGAGGAGGGCGATGGTAGTGTCGGTCCGCGGGCTCCCGTGGACGCCGCGGAGGGGCCTACCACTGCGGCCCCTTGGGAGGCGTGAAGGGGCGACGCGAACCTCCCTCCGTGGACTGGTCTAGTCACCCTGTTGGGGGAAGAGTTTTCCTATCACCGCAGGTCGGGCTGCCCGCCCGCACATGGGATCGCTGGACGAACAGAAGCTGGACGGACCCCCGGCCAGTGGAGGAGGGGAGGACCACGTTGCCCTCACGGAGTCTTCCGTTCAGGTTCAGTTGCTTCCGTCTTCGCTGGGCCAACACCAATACCGTGAGCAATAATAAAATCTTGGGAAAAAAGACAAGACTCACAATAGGACCCAATCCTAGCATAATCTGCTCATGAAGCAACTCGTCAGCAGAACTAGTGTGCCCATGTCGTTGCCATGGTCAAGATAAAAGTAAAAGTAATTTTCTAATTTTTTAAACCAAACATAACTCAAAAGTTCATAACTTTTACACCATAGTACCAAGTTTGTGCATCCCCCCTCACAAAGAGCTTTCTGATGGTATCAAGAATGCAACCAGCAACACACAATCAAAAAGATCTTTCTACCACAACAACAAAAAGCCTAATTTAAGGTATAAATGGATGGGTGCAAATTTCAAATGCTTTGGGGTGTCACCAACAAATTGATGGCTTAAATCTAATGCATCAAAATGGATTATCGAGTGGATTTGGGATTGAAAATACAGACTCATGTAAATTAAGAGCCATTGAAGTTGCCTAAAGTAAAGGAGGCAACTAATTTCTAACCATTTAAGCAGTTTCTAGTATCTACAAGGTGGGTTCTTTTAGAGGATAAATTTTCTCATCTATAGAAATAGGTAGTAGAAGGTTTGCATTATTTCCATTTTTTTTCTGCAACATAGAATTACTATGAATTTTTTAATGGAAGATGGACTTTATTCCACAATGGTGATATAGACCTTTCTCTTTCCAACCAAGGGGTGGTTGCAATATTGAGAGTCTTATTAGCCAATCATAATGTGCCACAACTACATCAAGAACTTTGCCATAATTAACTATTGCTCATTCTTTTGCCCCAAAAGAAAATAGCCTGCATTGCCAAAATGGAGCTATCAGTCAGGGTAGTTTGGGCAACCATGATAGGTAGGTCCAATTGTTTTAAAACTTTTTATACATGGTCTCAACAAGCCTATTAACATAAATCCAAAAGTTGAGAAGTATATGAGCATATGATTTTGACTTACAAACATTTGAAACAACATAACCATGGGATCTTATACCTAACTATTATGGGAATGTTTGGAAAAAATTTCAGAATTTTTGACTGCATAGATTGCATGATATCTACATTTAAAGTGGAAAAAACAAGTTTCTCAGCACAATGTAGGACTAGATTTTTTAACTTTGAACATTTTTAACTTTATTTTTTTGCACTACAATGTTTTGAGCTTTAAATCTTTATGGTATAAAATTGAGTTGAGGGTTTAGAAAATTCAAAATATTCAAAAAAAACTTAATTTTTATTCTTTAAAAAATTGCTAAGTAGAAGTAGGTACAAGATAGAAGGAAAATTTATAATATTCATATTTCTAAAATGAAATTGAAATGCACTAATCTTGATGGTGAGATTTTTCTAGCAAGAAAGATTGACCATGTGAAACTTTTTTTCTTTGAAAAATTGTAAAAATTGCATTCAAAAATGAATCCTACAAGTTATTTTTTCAAGAAGATGCTCTAATTGCCCGAAAAACAAGATCGTCCATAACTTTCTCATAAAAAAATTCAATTGGTATGAATCAAAGATTCAAATATACACAAAAATATAATATTTGGGGGAAAAAAATTAAAAATTTTGAAATTTTTTTTGTTGCCCCCGTTCCCTATTTTGAGCTTATTTGGGCATAACTTTTGTTTCCAGGCATTGATTGAAAAAAAATTATATTACCACGAAGCTAATCAATTTTTCTATCTTCCAAAAAAGGTTAAAAAAATAAAGAAAAGTTTCAGCCCGTAGGTACTTGCTTGAAATTCCATTTGTCCCCCAAAGGGACAATAGTCCTTTAGGAGTTAAACCTTGAAGGCTTAAAGGACGAACTAGTGATTGTGGAAATCATCCATTTTTTATGTTGTGTGTATAATTGGTATAAAAGAAAATCCAAAAGCTCTAATTAGAAGTCAAACTATTGTAGGAGACCTCCCCTTTTCTCACAAAATTCAGAGGATGAATAGTTGCACTTCTATTCTATTCTAGAAAATTCTTTATCATTCATTAGATACAAAACATCCACAACATCATTTATGGATTAAGAGAATGGCAGAGCCACAATGTTGATAGTGGCCAAGTAAGAGTAAGTTAATCCATGAATGACAAATTGGTCACTATAGAAATCATTTGTTTTGGTACTATGTGAATTTATAAATTAAAAAAAAGCACTAATTGAAAGTCAAGATACAATAAAAGACCTTCCCTTTTCACACAAAATTTTGTGGATGAATAGTTGCACTTTCATCTTGCATGGAGAGATTCTTTGTCATTTATCAACTGAAAAATGTCCACCGCATCATTTAAGGGTTAACCCTTGAACATTGAGGGAGACGTTTTGTGTTCAATGAATGACACAAAATCAATTTATATAGGACAAAAGTGGAACTATTCATCCTCAAAATTTGTTTTAGAAAAAGAAGATCTTCTGTAGTAGTTTGACTTGCAATGACTACTTTTGCAATTTTGAGGCTAGTAATTCACATTGTATTAGAAAGGGATGATTTCGAGGGTCATCCCTTGGGCGTTTTAAGGGTTAAGCTCATTGCAGAGAAGAGAAGCAACTGAGAGCACTGTGTCTGTGGAGGTTTGTGCATGACTCTATGGAGCTCCTAAATTTGCCGTCCCATCTGCCCCTTGAAAGAATCCGACGGTCCCACATGAAAGGAGATTGTTTATGGGGCCATGTCACCCTCCACACTTCTGCCATGCCATGCAAGCCTTTGTTGAGTCACAGTTGGCTTTCTCCAGGACCAGCCAGGCAAGGCTGCGTTGGGGCCACTGCAAGCTCTGTTCTGTTCCATGGGTTCCTTGCTAGCATAGATGTCTGAAATGCCCATGGCATCATGGCATCACAAAGGCTTACCGGAAGTGTGAGGCCCTCCATACCCTACATATTCCCAAAGTATGTCTTGAAGAGGGTTTGGGTGGTGCACGGGAACAAGAAATCATGGAAAGATAAGTTTACGTCCCTCCATTGGGACGGGACTTAGAGGAGTTTTCATGGTCCCCATGGTAAATAGAGCAATTTGGATCATTACATGCCGGCATGCTATTGATGACAATGCTCTGAACAAGAATCTGTGAAAGAATAGAAACCCTACTTGGTCTTCCCCAATATTTGAGGAAAACTGCCGGTTTGCTCATTAGCCACGGTTGCAATTTGAAAACATTGGAAAAAAAAATGGTGGAAAAATCTACATGGCTGAGTCTAAATTTTTTAGAGAAAGAATAAACTGAACTTGGTCCTTGAATAAACAGTTCCATATCTGATGGAAATCACACGAAAATAGCTGCTAAAACTCACAAAATATTCCTAACAAGTAGTCCTTACTTCATCTCTGGGGTCAAGGTTCTGTTCATCCAGCACCTCCAACCCTACCTGGCCCGCAATGATTGGCAAACTCTTTTGTGACCAGGGAGGCATAACGCCGGGCCAAGGCAATAGTAACTGACGTAGCACGGGCTACCCCGTTGGGCAGTCGGGCAGTCGGGCAGCGAGGAAAGAGAAAAACTCTGAGGAAGCGAGCACCTCGGGTAGTCGGCAAAAGGGCAGGTGGCCGGTGCCTTTAGGGCGTGGGTGGGCCTCCAGGATGGGTAAAGGACTTGGAGAACCCATGGCCGCGCACGGCAGGCCATCCAGTTGGGACCTTGGGAGTTCGGGGGGATATGGCACCTCCCTGCTTTTGCGACCCAGTGCATTGATTCGCATCCGTCGGCCCCTCACTTTTGTCATCCAAGTCTATCCCAATTTGGGATGAAGGAACGGATGGTTCTCATCCATTTGTGTTTTCTGTTGCCGCCTTTCGCCTGCGCATCTTTATTACGTTGTGGAGCATATTTTTGTTAATTGAATCCTTTGGGTTGACATTTGGGACGAGCTACAGGAGAGTAGCCTTTCAAATTCAACATCGATGCAGAATAAAGTACACAACAACAACCACTCCAGTGGGTGCGGACTTGCAGAATTTCAGTTACAAAGGCCTACATTTTCAGCGAGCCTTTGAAAACAAGGTCTTCGTGGTGTTCACTAGAGCGAAGCACCGTACCCGGCTTTTCAAGTCAACAAAAAAAAGTATTATAAAAATTAAATGCCTGAATGTTAGGGAATCTTTTTTCTGTTTGGTGAAAATACAAGTCTTGAGGGAATATCTCTATTTTTAGCTTGTATCAAATGTATTTTTCCAACTTTGGATAAATATTTGGCATGAAATATCACTCTTGATAGTGGGTCTCGTGTTTGAACAAAGATTGAGGCATTAGAGGATTTTGGGGGGGTGGAAGGGGCTGTTTCAAGCCTGTTCCCCTAATCTTGTTCCCATTGTTTCTACTGTCAAGTTTGGGTTTTTCTTTAAATATTTAAATTTAGAATGAAAAAAAATGGAATTTTTTAAATTTGTTTTCAAATTTTTTTGGGTGATGTGGTAGTCACCATGCCATGTCAAACAACAGCTGTAAGGCTATTTCCCGGATGTTGGTAGCCTAGGGAACTCACAACCCTTCAAACTTGCTGAAAATCTTCTAATGGATTAAAGTAAGGGAAGTGCACTCAAACAAGTGTTTTTCATTTCATTTGGGGCAAGGTTGTCACACTAGATGGACAACCCGCCAACCCATCTTTCCGAATCACCTATCCAATAGAAGTATTATCTACCTAATGTAGTCAACATGCAGTTAATTTTTTTTTAAGAGGTTAAAAAAATTCAACATGGACTTACCTTGATGACACTTGGCTTACACTAAATTAATTAGATACTCAAAAAGTAATTATTTGATCATGATTTAAGTTAAATCCACGTAATCAAAAACTAAGTATTTGATCATGATTTAAGCTAAATCCACATATTCAAAAAGTAATCTTTAAAATTCTAAAAACGATTCTTCAAAAACAATTTGAATAAAAAAAGGAAATAAAAATCTTAAAAAATTCTAGATTCTTAGCATCGCATTAGAAGAATTTGGGGGGGGTCCAAAAGCTTGTTTCGAGCTTGTTCCCTCGTAGTTGTTCTCCATAGTGAAGGGAACAACCCGCTATCAGAATTTTCTTTTTCATAAAAAAAAATAGTCTCCAAATGCAAAAGATTAAAAAAAAATTAGTCTCCAAATGCAAAAGATTAAAAAAAAAATTAGTCTCCAAATGCAAAAATTAAATTAAATTAAAATTAAAATTTGGTCAATGACGTGGAGGGTCTTGGCCACGTTAGACCGCTGCACCAAACTTGTTTCCTGCATTTATAAGTTGTGATAACTCGTAGGCATCTGGAGGCCTCAAAAATCTTCTAATGATTTGGTTAAGTCTAACATACTCCTCAATATCTCAATATTGTATTTTTAAAATGAAATTCATCATTTCCTTCTAATGTGAATCACAATTATCTCATTAATCAAAATGGAATGACTCAAAGCTTTCCATATACATATAAATCTAGAAAATTAATTTTAAGGGTTTTTTTTCTTGAAAAAGTGTCTCTTTTGGATGTGCTCGGGTTGAGGAAGAAACTACATATCATACAATAATTTTTTAACCATTTAGTCAAAAGTTCTAAAAATTGTTGGGCCTTGAAACCACTCTTCAACTATTGTGAAAGTTCAAATAAATAAACAAATATTTTTCTCTTAGTGAGTTGCCCAAATTTTCTATATTGCCAAAAAAAACATTATTTGGTCCTTTAGAGATTAAATGGGTTTATTAACACAAATGATTTTGGCATTTTTTAAACAAGTTCTTGTACTTGTAATGTCACAATATTTCATGAACCTTTCAAGTAGATTCCATTGATTGCCTAATTTGTCATTCTACTTCCAGGCCCCATACTATCTCAAAAATCATCCTAATCCATTACTTTTTCTAACAAATTCATTGCATGAATGCTAATAAGGGGGAACTTGTCAATTCTTTAATGGTGAATACTTAAATACCATTGGATATATGGGAGAACAATCATAGGTTGTTTATGACTCCACTCTACGAACTCTTTTGTAATTTCAAGATATATTTTTTCAGAAATTCCCAGAAATTACAATTTTAATCAAAAAATTATAATTCCACTTGGGTTTGATTTGTGAATCAAGTACATGCCTTGAAAAAAAATTTGCCCCTCTTCAAACTGGCCCCAAGATGTTCATGTAGCTAGTTTGCATAGTAACAGGCTTGTCTAGCTTAGTGCCCTTTTCCGCCATATTCCCCTCGGCAATCAACCTCATGATGGCAACGACCGCCCCCAGCAACACTCCAACACCAAACCTCCTCGACAAGGAAGAAAGAAAAGGCTGGAGCCTGTAGTAACTGGACACGGCACCCTTCTAATGTGGAGGTTGCAGGGTTTTGGTGCCATTGGGTCCAGCCTACGGGTAATAAACCTCCCAAGCAGCACAAAAAAAGCCAGGGTGAACTGTCCCCCTCGCTCGGTCCCTTTGGAAGATGCTGAGATTTTTCATTTTTCACACATGATAAAATTTGCAAATTCTGAATTCATATTTGCCGGGAGAGGTCCCAAATTAGCTGGTGGAGGTGTACCGGGTAAACTAATAAGCACAAAGTAGGGGGCTTTTTTTTGGCTTGCACCCCTGGAATGACTTGAAGGGGCCGAGCAAGGGGGCCAGTTCACCCCCACCCATAAGCTTAAGAGCACCAGCATTTGTAAAAGTCCTGTAGGTACTGTAAGTTAAGTGAGACTGTGCCAGTGTAATAAGGTAATGCCCCCCCGCCCCCCCATTGAAGATGCTCTGCGCCTTTTTTATTCTACTAGGGTACCTTGCCAGGGGAGTAAATCCAGCAATATCGATGAAGCCATGGGAATTGGTTGATGAATAATTACAGGCCAGGACACAGGCCTCCAGGGCAGGCTGTTCAATGCTGGATTTGACCGCTATTCACTGTAGTCTACTTGTGTTGACCCGAAGGCATAACTTACAGCACATGATGCCTGCCTTCAGTTACCTGCTGCGGCTATCTTACTGCATTGGGGAGGACACAGTCCAACCTGGGTTCAGCTGGTGCAAGGAAGCTTAGATGCTGGTACTGGTGTAACTTCACTTCCCTGTAGAGGACCAGCTGTTCAAATTTTGGAAAAAATGGATGAATGAATGCAAATGCATCCCAAGTACACAAAAATGTATTTTTTTTTTACTCATCAGTGTTTTTTTTTCCCAAAGATTAGTGTGTTAGTTCTTTAACATTTGTATGGTGTAGATTTTGAAGACTTTGCTCTGAGAATATTTTTTTTTCCAATAGGTATTGGTAGGTTTGGCTTCAAAAATAAAATAAACTTTTGTAGTTCAAGAAATGACTCTTTAAAAAAAGATTAAATTTAAAAGGTAAAATAAAAATCTTCAAAAATCCCGATGATGAAAACTGGACATTTTGAACTTGAAGGGAAAAAACTATTGTGAAAATCACAAGTACTTGATCTACAATTGATTTTAGAAGGAATTTTCAAGTTTGATTGAAACACAGAAAATTGTCAATACATACGAGGACTATGAGATGGGTCCATGAAGAATGTCCTGGTTGTTTGTGTCAGTCCTTGTTGTGCCTGGCAGGCCACTTGTGACTGGCGGTTGTTGTTCCCTTCCTTTGCAATGAAATTCAGTTTCTTTGTTTAAAAAAAAAGTAAAAAAGAAAAGAAAAGAATGCCCTGGCATTGACCCTGAAGTCCATTGATCTTTCGGAAGATTGAGATTCCCAGTGGCCCATCCAACCCTAATAAGGTCTGGTACCCATGTCCAGAGAACTTAATGTAAGCTATTTGGTATCCACAACTGGAGCACAGACTGCATGTAAGGTAGGAGGCTCGAACTGCGAGCAGGCATTTTGAACTGATCATGGTACAAAGGTACATTTTGATTTTTTCAATGGACCAAAATGTATAAATGGTGTACATTATAGAGGATGGTTGCTTTTATAGCCCTATGCCACTTCAGCTTCAAAATTTCATAACTAATTCCACAAAGTTCCAAAAAAATGAAACAACTTCGGCCACATGCCATTTCCTCTTATCTTTCAAGGAAAATTTACTGAAAAATATTTCAAGATGTTCTACCTCCCCCAAATTCAGTTTCAGTGCTTAGATGATCGCTTTATGGACCTCCTACCTTAACCGACTTCACTGTGGGCAGGGGCAGGAGGAAGTTCCTTGTGTACTTATGTTAGTATTTCCTTGATGGGTGAGAGTTACTTTTTTTTTTTTTTGTTATTTTGTCCCACAGATGGAATGCCTGCCTAATGGTTTGACTCTCTCCACTCCTCCTGTCCCTAAGCTAAGCTTACAACATAACTTACAAGCTTATTGTGGCCCACACTGCCCTTTGCCCTTTGCTTGCTTCTCTCCCCTCTCCTGATTGTGGTAGGTTCCTTGCTGCTGACCTCCCCCTGCCAGGTGCCTATTCTTTCTTTTGCAATGAAATTCAGTTTCCTTTGTTTCCAGGCTGAAACTAAAACTTACAAGCTAATTAAAACATCATGGTGGCAAGGCAGGGCTGGGGTGTGCAACTTCAATGATGGTGTGGTGGAATAATAAAATAATTCTGTTGTCTGCTGGTCTCACTGATTCTATTGTAGCCATAGTATTCTGATACTGTGACTTAACTTACTTACCAGCTCTTCATACAACCCCACTGAAGTGAACTGAACTGATGGGCATTTGGTCCAGGCAGCAGGCAGCGGGCGGGCTGGCCATGAGTGGGGTGCACTCCAGTCAGTTACTCTAGGTGCCTGTAAGTTATTGGCGGGTGCCTTATTACTACTTACCATGCAGCAGGCAGAGATAGGACATCATTGAAGTTACTGAGGGTGGGGAGGGGGAGTGCCTTTTGGGCGGTGAGAGATGCTTTCCGTCTGGCTGGCATTCAGTGCACCCTTCAGTGCATTCAGTGTGCGAGGGAGGATCATCCATTTATGATCCCAACGGGAAAATTCTTCATTTCGAAACTTAGCATCATCTTCATCTGGCTTGGGTTGGGAGCCATGAAGGAACTGGATTGGCAAGAATATGCTAAGGTACAGACAGATGGAGAAGTCAGAGACTCAGAGGAGGGCTGGAAGCCTTGGAAGGCTGGAACTCCTCATTTATGCACGCAAGCTAGAGTAACATTGAAATCATTACCTTAAAAAGGAACTCAACCAGTGAGAGGAACTACGCTTATCCTAAGAGCATCACCACTGTGGCTCAGTTTACCCTCACAGGACTCCATGCTCAGGGCTCAGGGCTCATATCCTTATCTATCACTTTTCATACCCTACCCTTAGTTCTTTTGCCATTACCAAGTTCCAACAGTCAGCATCTCATGTGAATGAAGTCAATTTTTTTTCTGGATTTCCAACCTAATGAAGGCACCGAATTTTAATTTTGACTGAACTGAAAGCTTTAAGTTACTAGATTTGCTCTCCAATTCCCACATTATTTACCCGCTTGTAGCTCAGCTTAGTTCCCAATTATGTCTGGAATCAGATCTTGGGCATCATGTCCCACCACTTCCCCAGTGCAGTGCACTTCCCTGGTAACTTCAGACAGTTCCACTAAAATAACTTACTGTAAGCTTAGCTTTGCTTTGCTCCATGTACGATGATAAGTTAAGGTTTCCTAAGCTGAGTAGGTGATTGGGATACCAGTCAATGCTGGTCAATTCTCTGTGAAAGCAGTGTACTGTACAGTACAGTAAGATACAGCAGAGTCCTGTGTGGGTATGAAAAATACCCTTGACTAACTTAGAGCTGAAATTGGTGACCTGGCAGAAGAATTTGAATGGAATCAGTCATGGACAGTAGCTTATTTACCTCAGAATGCTGCACTGCATATTTCCTGTAGCAGAGGGCTTAAGCTTAGATGGCAGCAACATGTGACTGAGAGATCCGGGTGGATTGACCCCCTCGCTCAGCCTTACCAGGAGTGCATGTAAAAAAAAGCCCCCTATTTTGGGCTGTTCTAGGGTATATTCTTAACTTCAAAAATCTAATTTGGGGTCTCTGATTGCAGATATGAATTCAAAATTTGCAAAAAAATATCATGTGCCCGAAACAGGGTTTGCCCGCAAGGCCAAGTGAGGGGGTCAATCCACCCCACCCTGACTGAGATGGAAAGGCAGGTTGTCCATTTTCGTGGATTAAAATGGCAGGTAACTGAAGGTTCACTCTTGCAGATAACTACTGTACCACCGTGTTTTTTTCATTTTTCATGAAGTGCCAAACTGGTGAAATGAAATGTTACAGGGGCATTCCAACTTTCAACATTCATCCACATATTGGATAGGAAATACCACATAAGCACATATCACATATCAATCACTTTCTTTTCATCCATTATCTGGCAATCTCATTCAAATTTTTTTTATGTTTTTCATAATTTTAGTGATTTCATCCAAAACTTTATTGTTTATGTTCTACGGGCTTGGTGCAAGGTCAATTATTTTGGTGCAATTTCACTGCAAATTGCCAAAAAAAAAAACTGCTCTATCAAAATAGGTAGATGTGCACACTGATCTCTCAATAGGGGTAGTCATACCTTCTTCACTACGGTACCATTCTTCAAAGATAGTCACGTGGTGGTTGCTCATTGGCTTAGTGTTGGCTCTCCATAGGAGAATATATTTTTTCTGCCAAATCTTTTGCATATCTATTATTCTCTTCTAGAAGTAAATAATGGGCATGAAGAAGATTTTGCAAGCAAAATTTTTTATTTGTCACTCTATAATTTCACCCCTCCACTTCTAATGTTGCCAATTTCTTACAAAGGCTAAGCAAACATCAAATGTGGTGTTAAAAATTGTTGCTTGTTTGATTGGATCCCGGAACCCTACAACATTACTTCCATCTAGTCATCTAGGTAAATCAATTTTCATGGGTTTGTTTTTACAAAAGTATGTTGAACAACAAACTATGAGGAGTTTCTTTCATGAACTGAGTCTGCTTTTACACCAAATAAACCACATATTACTACTTGAAAACAAACCCAAAACCATGCCATTTGGTTTGGATACCTTTCCACCAACATTTGGTAGTTTAGGGTCATCTTAGACCACAATTCCCTAATTTTGATTCTCTGAGTTCAAATCAGTTTTAAAGGGGGACACACCTTCTTCATACACATCTGCTCAGCATTGACTCATGTCTTCTTTCCTCTGTGGCTCATTCTTTGGAGAAGATTGCTAAGATTGCTAAGATGTGATACCCTTAATGTCAATGTATGATATTAAAAGGCATAATTATATGGATGAGTTTTGAACTAATGAACTAATGGAAAGAAAGCTGAAATTTTCTGAAAACCACCTTGGTTTCACAACCAAGAAAGTTTGCCCTTTTCTGAGGGCAAATGTAGGTAGAAGCACCTATATTTGACATTCTGAACAATTCCACATACTTCACTTTGAGGTGGAATCAACACATGAGTTTACTTTTAACACATTGGCAATTGAAAATGATGAATTGAAAAAAATGATAATTTTCTAGATTATATGAACATGCTATTCATTTTTTGAATTTCAAATATGTAGTGTATTTCAAACCATTTTTGTATTTGTGTATGCGAATTGTACATTTTGGAATTGGTATATCTACATGTTTTCAAGATTGGTTGAAGATACAAGGCTCAAATGGGTATTCCTGCTTTAATTGTGTCCCGGGAGTAATTGCCCAAATTGTAGAGATCATAAACAATTGAATTAACACAAGGTTTTCTATATTCACATTTTAAAATAAAGAGCATACAAAAGAATAAATTATTACATAGTCACAATCGTTTGGGATGTGCAATTTAAGGTCGCCCTTTCACTGAGGTGAAAACACCCATTCCCATTCATGTACCTATTCATATACTCTATATTTCCATTAAAGTCTTTTGAAAAAGCATCATTAAATTGGTTTCAAGCTTAATTGTGATTGGTTGACTACAAATTTTATCAAATTTTGATTTCACATCCACCTATGTAATGGATTTAGTACTCTAGGGAGCTTCCACTTTGAAAATTCATAGAAATAACATGCCATATTTATAATTTTTTTTTAAATTCATGATTTTCAATTGATAATATCACAAAATATCGTTTTTAGAAAAAATTACCTCCAACCACAATATGATGAATTGCTTATTTTGACAATTTTGAGTGCTTCCAAAGTATCCTCTCAAAAGATAAATCCCACATTATCTAGAGGGCTTGACTATGTCATGTCTCTTTGAGAGGATCCCCCACATTGTCTAAATTTAAGATAGAAGCACCAATAGCCAATCAAATAAACTATTTTGGAGCAAATAGTAAGCAATATGAGCTAGTGGAAATCTTTCTCGTGTAGGAAGATAGGAAATATGGAGTTTGTGAATTTTTCAGAATTTTATTCTCCAAATTCAAATTAGTGTAAATTATGTGAGTCATAAAGTGCATTTCACCGGAAGTCAATGTTTAGAGTCTTCCAATTCCAATCATAGCTGAATTACTTTCCTATACATTACTTCCTACTTTCTTGATCACTATTTTGGAACATGTGTCATAACATTATTAGTCCCAACATTGAAAAGGACCCAGAGAAAACACATTTCAAGCTTTAATTGGAAATTTGTTCCAATCTTAGTTGGAAATAGTTGCACCCTACGTGTTGATTATTGGACGTGGTCAACAATTGGTGCTTCTACCTTAGATGTGTTTGACTACCATGTTCTCAAACTTTGCATGCTTCTAGGAAAATTTACCATCTCCAAGAGGTATTTTTTTTTATCATTGTATCAATGTTAAAAACAACATTCTCTAATTACATAAAAACTAATGATTTTTGCTTGTTTTCCATCTATAAATGGAATTTCTAATCATCCTAAGATACATTATATACAGTATAAGAGAAAGGGGAGTTTTAAGTAAGTTTTTAATTATAGTCCTAGACATAAGATTATAAGTAATGACCTTCAAGGAGATTTTTAGTAAAAATTTACTAGAAATACATGAGTTTATCGTCAAATTTTGTTGAAAATCACCTTAAAGGTCATTACTTATAATCTTATGTTTAGAACTATACTTTAAAACTCACTTAAAACATCCCTTTTTCTTGTAGTGATAAATTTATATTGGTTTGTTTTGTTTTTATTTTTGTTTTCATGGGAATATTTTATTCATTTCATTTGTATTATTGATACAAAAGTTATTAAAATTTTTGATGTTTTTAGGTCCAAAACTACTTGAAATCACTCAAACCCAAAACAAGGCTAAAATCTTCATTTATATTTATTCATTAACAAATTCAACCATAGGATCCTTTATTCAATTTGTTAAAATATACCCTCCTAAAATTTCAGAATAAGTAATGTTATAAATTGCAAGATTATGATGCTTGGATTTCAAAAAGAAGTACTTTCAACTTTTTCCAAATGAATAGGTTTTATTTTTCAAAGTTTTTACACAAAAATATGAAGATCCTACAACTTGTTCCTTTCAATAATATGTTGAAGAAATAAGTTCCATACGATATTAAAAATTTCAACCAAAAATATTTTATATTTAGGCTTGAAAAAAATAGTAAGTAGAGAGGAGTAGAGTATGATTTAAAATACTAAATTGTTGAGATTTTGGTTTTGGAATTGAAAATTTCCAATCCCAATGGTTATAGTTTTTTAATAAGAAATTTGCATCCAATGATTTATTTTTTCCAAAATTATTGAAAATTGAGTTAAAAATGAGGACTCCAAAGTCGATTTTTAGAATAAAGATTCCATAACTAACCATGAAATAAAACTCCTTATAACTTTCATCTAGTTTAGTGAATGAAATCAAACATTCACTTATTGTGGTTCATTTTTACTTTTGTACATGAATGTGGAGTGTTTAGCAAAGGAAAAGAAGTCAAGATGAGTGTGATGCCAATAAAGATGTTTATTATTTGTGATCAAAAGATTCTATCTTGAAGCTATATGTACATGCTCAAAAATTGACCATCAATGCAACTTGCTTAGTAGGTTGGTATACTCGTGTAAGAGCTAAAGACCATGGTTTACACCTAAACCAAATGTTGTGTCTCCAAGACCAACATAAAATTAGGTCATCAATGAAGGTTCACTCTTCAAAGGTTGTTTTGCAGCAAGTGATTAAAATTTTCCATAACAAGAAAGATTGTAGTAGATCTAAGAGTATTTGGACTAAGGGGCGCTTCACACATGGGCTGACCAAGTCGAGAGGCTGTGGGAGTTCATGACCAAACTTTGGTCAAGAGTCTGTCATGAGGCCATTGCCACATAGGAGCTTGGGCTTCCATGTAGGCACTTGGGAAGGCGATGGACTTTGGATTGTGCCACCTTGTGTGAAGGGTCGAGAGGCCAAAGTTAGGGTTTTCTGAAATTTGATTGGTGGAGGTCAACGGACTCTCAACCTTGGGCTGATGTGTGAAGCGGCCCTAGGAAAAGTACCTTCCATGCAATGCTCTAGTCAAATATGGGGAGAAGAGAATTGTTTGCAACTTCTACATAGCAAGGTGAATGGTAGTGGTAAGAAGAAGTTCTAAAGAAGAAAGAATGGGAAGGAGGCAAAGCAACTTAAAAAATAGAAGAATAAAGTGGGAAGGTAAAAAAAATAGAATGTCGTAATTCAAGATAGGGGTGACAAACATGAGGCAAGCTAAAAGGCGGGAGGGTTTTGAAAAGAGATTTGAGTATAGGAGTTGGAATGCATGCTAGTAGGAATATGAAAATTGGAGTTTTTTTAACACACATGCTCTAGCTTGAGGGGAGGAAAGGATAAATAATGTATTGTAGATAAGATCTATGAAGAATCAAGAGTTGGGGATTTGAAAGTATCTATAGTGCGTAGAAGTTGTTTTAATAATGTTGAATCTATAGACAAGCTCTATAGTTTCAAAGGCTAAAACATTGCATATTGGGCACTAAACATTGAGACCCACGTGAAAGATCCATATGCCCCTTGCTACACTATGATTGAAGGTGAATATGAGAAAAAAAAAAATTTTAAGAGTCTTTCATAAGTGCCAACTACAAGAGTAAAATGCTATACATTTGTAGGAGTGATAGGTCTTATATAGAGAATCAATAAAAATGTCAAGTGCCATGACTTTGAATCTTAAGGATTTTGCATACATTTGCTTGGCAATGTATTCAAAAAAAGTTGAGTGTGATGAAAAGGCCTTGTCTATACTACAATATCAAAGTCAAGTAAGTAAATCCACATGACTTCTACAACCTAGGAGGAAGCTTATTGGTCTTGTACTAAAATATTGAAAGTAGAAGTAGAGGAGGTGATATATTTTGAGAAGACTTGATTTTCATTGATTGGAAATGTAGAAATTGAGCAAGGAAAAGGGTGTTACAATAAGAGTTGAAAGAGTTAAAGGTTGACAACAATATATCCAAGTAGCAAACTACAAATTGTCAAAGATATTATATGGTTTGGATTTATCTAGGTGTGTTTTCCATGACTAATTCAAGAAATGATGCAAGTAACATTGGCTATAGGATGGCACTAATGATGAAGGGTAATTAGAATGGAATGAGGACTATGTAGAATGGGACAAAGATGAATTTGATGATGTGTAGCAAGCAAAGTGCAATGACTTGGGAGGGATGGTAGTAGATGTCCTAATGTCAAAGATTGTCAAGATTGTCAAGAAGTCACTTTCATTCCAAAAGATGAATTTCTAATTCCTTCAATTACAAAAAAATATGATGAATGTGGATTTTGGATTCTTGAAGAGGAATTGGTAGAAGACCTTGTCTCTATGATTTAGGTAGATCATGATAAAGCTTGGCCCTAGCAAATCACTATAGTATTTTAAATTATTATATTCCCTCTATAGAGAATTTTTTCTAATTTTGAGCACATTTTGTATTTGATATGAATCTTCTTCACTTTTTCCATAAGAAAATTTATAATAATTTCAAGCTTTCATCCCCCCAATTGAAAATTTATGACTTATAAAAGACATGTAGTTTCACCTCTTAAAAAAATATAGAAATTTAAAGTATAGATAGTCACAATGTTGGAATATGTAGGATAGAAGGATTTTTATGTTCAACTCCATGGCCTTAGGCCCATCTTTCAGATTTAAATATGAATCGTTCATTTAGATTCTCAGGATAGGAATGACAGAAGTAAATTAATATTTACCTTAGTTCAAAACTACAATTGAAGACATTAAAATTGATTATTAGGTACTTTTCATCATAAAGAAATGTATTTCTTTTTCAAGTTGATACAAATCAATTTCTTTTTATCCTACACCTTACAACATACTAGGTATAAATTAATCAATTTATAACCTCTATCTAAGTACATGTTTTATAGGCAATGATGCTAGATCGTGAACGTAGAGATATAAGCCTATAAGCCTTGAATTTAGTTGTAGGTATATACCTATAAATATTTGAAGGTGTTTGTAACATATGTACCTATAATGTAGAAAGAGTTTATAACATAAGTACCTATAACGTAGACATCTATATCTATAGAAGGTATTTACAATATAAACTATTTCACTCATGGCTCAAAGATTCTATGTTCACATGTTAGCACTCCTTGTTTTATAGGAAAATTACATGTGTTTTAATATTTGACTTTTACAACTCTTTGGACGTTGATGATTCCAAGAGAGCTTTGAACTTCAGATTTTTTGTCTATATCTAAGCCATCATAAATGAGTATAAATTTTAATATTATAATTTTTAAGAGATGAAAAGATATTGTTGTACTTTGTTTTTTTTTGAAAGAAACTAAAATAAAGTTAATTTTGGGAATTTTGGGGTCAAAAAAATCAACCATATCAATTATAAAATGTACTCATAAAAACTTTTTTTTAATAATAATTTTTATCCCTACAAAGTATTAAAGATTGAAGTAGAAACTAGAGTTGAAAAGCTAGATTTCATTAGTTTTAGAAATCATGTCCAAAGGGATGGAATAGAAATCAAGTGCAAAAAGCTAATAATTGCCATAATACATTAGAAGTTCATATGCTCTTCTTTATTATCTTATATTTTAAATTCCTTATAAAATCCAAAAATATTCCAAAGATCATCATCCAAAATTTCAGTAAAATAATGAATAAAAACTACATTGGAAATTGCTATAGTTATTTCATTATTTTGTATAGTGGATACCCTCAAAATCATGCAAATCCTTCAAATTTGTACCTAAATTAAGCCCCTTAATGGTGTAAAGACATATTGAAAATTGTCAATATGTAAGATATGCAAATCTTCTAAGAAACATTGACAATTTTGGCATTGGTGATAGGCTTCCAAGCTCAAATTATATGACAATACATGTCTTTGACAATTTTTTTTATTGCTTGTTTATTTATGAGCATGCACATTTTTTTCAATATTAATAATTCAATTGTAGCTCTATTTCATTTCCTTTAGACACTTTGGAAGGAGAACTTGATGTATGTAACCACTCATTTTCTATGCTCTATATGAGTTGTTTAAGTATTCTACTTCGAGAACTTTATATCCTTGCTATGGTCTTATATTTTCCAAAATTAGAGAATTCATTGTGTATTTCTTCCTTTTCTACACATCTCTTTACTCCCTTGTATTCACTATTCACTATTTTGCCTATAAATTAGCCAAAGCCCAATTTGTATCGTTTTTTGGTGTACCCACCTTACACTCGTTACAAGTGAACAATAGTTTAAGCTTCTAGGATCCTAATAATTACCTTTACTAAGTTGGCAAAAGATAATTGTAGCCGAGTTTGTCTTGTATTTTGCCATTTGTAATAAAATTCCATTTCATTTATTTACTTTATAAATTAATAGAAAAAAAGTTGGATGTTTATATCTGTTTTACTATATGCTAAATTTTGACTAAAATATTGTCTTCTTATTGCTAAGTTTTTCCTCCATTGTACTATTTTCCATCCATTTGGAGTGTTTTTCATCCCCCCTTCATTTTGTCTTTTCAAGTCCCAAACCAAGTCTCCTTGGTGGTCATCCCATGAGTTCTGTCTCTAATTTATTTCCAAATTTGCAACTTAATCCTTCTACCCAAGGCTATTTTGGGTTCTAAAATATCAGTGCTTTTGAAGCAATGTAGATGCAAATGTCACTTAGTTATAAAGATCTTAACCATGCAATCTTGTAGTGAATATGTTGTAGATGATGTAAATCAAATTTGGAGTCATTTGACCATATAGATCGAAAGATTATAATGTTTTAGTGTTGAAAAAAGATGCTGAAATTTTCCTAGCAACACACTTGGAGGTGAAATTTGATTTCTAAACTTACTCAAATGAAAAAACTTGAAGCTATAAAGTGATTCAAAACCAGCATACAAACACATAGAAGAAATAGTATATCAATAAATTGACTCAATGTGTTTGCAAATGTCAAAAAATAGGCAAGAAAAGTTGCAGAAAACACATCTAAGGTTGAACCTCCTTCTACTAAAATGCCTCAGTCCCTCGTAACTTCTTGGATTGATATGAAATTTTAGCCACACAAACTAGACTACTATGTGCAACTTTTTCAATATTTTTATATTGGAAACGGATATTGTATGGAGAAGAAACAAGTTGCTGAAGTTCACTCTAATCCCCAAATATCGGGATTTTGAACTTCAAATTGCTCCCAAACATTCAAAACAACTTGGATTTACATGAAAAATTTACCACAATAACTAGACTTCAAGGGGAACATAATCCCACAAATTTTATTGAAAACGAACATTGGATGAAGGAGATACAACCCCCTGAAGTTTCAGCCATCAAATGCAGTTGGTTGGACTCAAATTGCACTTGTGAACTTCGATTGGCTTCAAATTAATGAGTTCATCTTGGATTGATGTGTAAATCTTCGCACACAAATTAAAAGAGAAAGTGCAGATTTCCCAACAAGTTTTATTACATTTGGACGTCGAATGCAAAAGTTACAACACTTTGAATTTGCCTTGAAACTCTGTGAGGATATTTTTGGTCCCCATGGCGGTGAGGGGTTAACTTGTGTTCAAATACAGTATCTGCAGCCAAATCTGCTGGAGGGCGTCAGTCTGTTCCAAACTTAACTCTGGAAAGGAATTAACGGCAGTCTTAATTTTATTTTTTTGAAACAAATGAAACAGAGAATCAACGGCAGAGGAGCAGATCGAGGTGCCAGAAGTAACTATGCTACATTAACATACTGTAAGTTAAGTAGTTAGTCAACTTTTGCAGCAGCAGTCTGTCTGCAGCTCACACACACTGGCATGGCATGATACCAGATGACAGTTCAGGAACCCAACTGGTTATCCCCTCCTAAGATAGATAACAGTAGAGTAGGAACTCATAACTATAGATCCGTGTAGCCATCTACGATACCATACCGTCAGTAGTGGAAGGGAAGAATTATAATTACCTTCTGCCCAGTGGATGGGAGAGGACGGAGTGATGATCACTGTAACTTATTGTTGACAGAATAGAGAGCATGTCCATTCAATCACCCACTCACGGCACAAGGGCACTGGGAACAGTAGGAAGAGGAGTACCTCGCTGCACCAGACAAGACCCAAATAAATTCACAAGGGACTTGAGTTTAGTGCGACGAGACGGAGACTCTTTGCTGGGACTCTTCTATGAAGTTATGATGAGAGTGGACTGGGCTACAGTCGGTTGACTAGGACCACTCTGTCTCAACTCTCTAAAAACTCTCAAATGGGAACTTACTTTTTTGCAATGAATTCTGTTTCATTTGTTAACAAAAAGTAACAAAAAATGGGAACTTACTCCTTGGGTCCCTTTGGCTTCAGAAGAACAATATCAATGGCTGTTTTCAACAACCAAGATTGGATAGGGAGAATGGCTTATTTGGCACGTTTGGAATGGTCTTATCCACTACAGAAGAGCAGAGTGGACTCATAAATGCACATCCTGCATGAAGATGTTTGGCAACTCCAAATGTAAAATCCATACCTTTGTGCAACAACGATGCAAGGCCGACCTTTTTCACTAAGATGGATGCTTAGCAACTGCAGTGGGCAACCTCCAGTCCCCATGAATGTCCCCATGAGTGCAGCACCACAACTTCAATTGTTGAGTGTGTTCTCTATCAAGCCACCTATAAGGTAGGATGTCCATAAAGCAATCATCTAAGCACTGAAATTGAATTTTGGGGAGGTAAAACATCTTGAAATATTTTTCACTAAATTTTCCTATAGAGATAGGAGGAAATAGCATGTGGCTGAAGTATTTTCATATTTTGGGGGGCTTTGTGGAATTAGTTATGAAATTTTGAAGGTGAATTGGCATAAGGCTGTAAAAGCAACCACCCCCTAGAATGTACACCATTTGTACATTTTGGTACATTAAAAAAAATCAAAATGTACCTTTGTGTCATGTTCGGTTCAAAAATGCCCACTTGCAATTCAAGCCTCCTACCTTACTTAGTGGTCTTGTATTTTTACCTTTGCAATGAAATCTTGTTTTATTTATTTCAAATCAAATCAAATAAAAATGGGAACTTACTTGGGAAGTTGTAAATGAAGGGTGTTTCACACTACATCTTGTCGCACATCGCTTCAAAATACCTATATGACAACACTTCGGGGGAGTTTGGGCGCCAAAGAAGTGGGATTTGAAGGCCTAATTGGATTTAGCAAAAGTGGATACTCAACCTAACTTCCAAGTTCCAACTATTGTTTTGAATATTAAATTAGGAAAAAGAAAAACTATGTGAACTGCATTCATTGACTGAAATTTTGTGCAAAGCATATTTACGTTAAAAGTGTGATCAAAGAACAAGATTTTGACTTTTTGATCCATTTGGAGGGCAATTAATTTTTAAAGGACTAACTTTCTATTGATTTTTTGTGTTTGATAAGTCATTCAACAACAAATTAAGAAAGTAGGCCTATGAGGAAACCAACTAATTCCACACCTATGTAAATAATAAGGTATAATGTATTATGATATCTCCTCAAAGAATGACTACTATTTCAAATGGAATATAAACATGCAACAAATCACTACCACATCTATCATTTGACCAAGAACTTTTGGTTTGATAGTTTTTTGAGATCCAAGGGCTTCTTTTTTGTGTTTTTTAAATGTTTTTTTTCATTTTAATAAACAAAATGGGATTTCATTGTGAGATCCATCTAAGTTCCATGGCTTTGGTGCAATCTTAAATCTATAACGCATATGTGGACACTGAGTGTCTGATGGATGACATATAATTCTCCTACATAGGACAAAAGTACAACTATTCATCCTCAGAGTTTTGTTGTTAAAAGGAAACGTCTTCTATAGCAATTTGACTTCCAATAAATATTTTTTCCATTTTTTTAAGCAATTGATTCCCATGATATTACAAAATGATGGTTTCTTTGGAAACCAGCCTGTCTTTACATGGTTAATTGTTAAAAAGTGCATGAATTCAGCTTCCTGAAGGTTGTAAGTTGTGAGGCTGTGCAAGTCTTTCCAACCAAGGTCAAGGTCTCTGACCACACACACACCACTTGCAAAAAATTGCCCATTCATTTCCTAAGTGGATTTTGCACTGCAATTAAGTAATAATGTCAAATTATGTGGTTTTATTCCATAATCGAGCATTATAAATTTTATCCACAACATCACATTTTCATCCTAACTATTCATTCTAGTTTGTTAATTTCATGCAATAGTTTATATGGGGCAACACCTCTTGTCATCAGGCATTGCCTTTTACATAAGCTTACTTCAAAAAATGAAATTTCCATCATTGCAGCCTCCAAGTTGACAAGCACCATTCTTAAATGTAAATTAGAATCTCCCCTAAAACTCTATTTAGATTTCAGAATGATACGTGGAGTGTATTGACAACAAGCATCTAGAAGTTGAAGAAACAAGCTTTGAATGGAGAAAGTGGGAAGATGGAATGATTGATGCTAAGGGCGTAGTGTAAAAGGAGGGAAGGACCAAAGGCCAAGTATGAGCCACAAGGTAGGATATCATTTTCAAGTTCGTCTAGACAACAAAGAAGTCGAGATGAAGAAGGACCAATCAAATTGACCTACTTTACCATCTAAGCCTAGCCTGTACATTGCAACCAAAAGACATTTGTTTCTTAAATCAAATGATTGATTAGTGTACAATGACATCTCCTTAGGGGTCCAAGAGGGTTAATTAGACAATCCTAGATGCATCTACACATATTGTAGCTAAGCAATGTGGCCTTCACATAGTCTTAATTAATTTCCTCTCAACGTCAAACTTGAAAGCCCTTGAGCATGAACAAACTACCAATTACAATCAAAAACTAAGATTCTCCAATACACCTTTGATGAGCACAAAATACATAGGATATGTGACATGGAACAAAGATTATGTTGAATGAGGAAGTACTTCAAAGCTTTAAGAGAAGTTGACAAGGGTAGGAAGTCGAGCAAACTATGAGTAAAACCTACTTCTTCTCAAAGAAAAATTGTTTGCATTGCTTGTTTTTGTAATGTGAAATGATACATTATGTAGATATGTCTATTTTTGTTGATTTGGGTTGATTGTGAATAGTACACTCAAAGAGAATGAATTAAAGGTATGTGTGTGATAGGCTTCTTATCCTATCTCAAGCATACTGCACCTTGTCACAATTTAAGGAGGGAGGGAGCGAATTGGTTGTAGAGTTTTCTTGCATACTTTTGCTAGCAATGCCAATTCTCAAGCCACTCATGATGTTTGACAAGTCCAATGGAATTTGAACTTGGACCAACCACTTGGGATGGCAGGGACTTTTTCTACCAACTAAATTCACAACTTGGTGATTGTTTTGACTTCTATAGAGGATTTACACTCTCCATTTGATGATTGTTGAATCTTATTTTCTTGACACTTCTTCCTTTGAATAGTTTCATATTTATTAAAATTTGATTGAGTTTAAAAAAAATAAAGCTTGTTTTACCTTCTATGTTGTTTTTTGACATTTTGTAGTCAAAGAAAAGATAAAATTAGGTTATGGAAAAGATAGAGAAGGTAGCCAATAAACTTTGAGGTGCCTCATGGCCAAGGTATAGGTTGATGTGTCCCCCCTTGAAGTTGAATATTGGGAGTCTCTTCTTCTTCCTTTCTTCATAGTGTTTTTGAGAGCTGTGTGTTTTGAGAGTCATAGCAAGTTGCTTATTATAAAATTTTGAATGAAATTTAGAGAGTATGTTTTTCTTTTTATTGTGATTCTAAAAAACTATGACTTGCTATATTTGGAGTTTGGATGTGAAAGTTATGCTTGATTAGGTGAGAGAGGGTTGAATTGTCAATTAGGTTTGAGTGCAATAACTTTGAGGTCTTGGTAGAAGTTTGGTTGTAATTTTTTTGGCTTTGAGATTTTGTGGAAATATGCAAAAAGTTGTTAAATTTCTAAAAGGTATAGAATTTGTAGTTTGAAGTTAGTAAGTAAAAATTATGGACTTAAAAGTAGAGTACTGTTGAGTTGTGTTTGAATTGAGAAGAAAAAACTTTGACCGGCTATAAAAGTTTGATTGTAAGAGATTTTGATTTGAAACTAAGACAACCTATAGAATTATGTATTATCTTTCTAAAAAGTTATTACAATCTTAGTTTGGAGTTAAAATGTGAAAGTTACAAGCTATCATTGAATTGAAGAGAAAAGACTTCAATCAACCATAAAAGTTAGATAGTAAGAGATTTAGACTTGAAATTTGGAGGTCTTACATTCATTTTGTGTTAGATTTCCTAAAAGCTATTATATTCTTGATTTAGAGTTTTGAAGCAACTTTGGCACTCATTTGAATATTGGATACACTTTCAAAAGATTTCATGTGGCTTGTATACAACTCATATAACTTCTATACCAATTTATGATATTTTATTTGACTTATACAATTTCATGCAAGCTATATACGGATATGGATATGACTCAATATATTGTACTCTATATATATCAATCATACTTTATTGATTATATTATATTTTTTATGTTTCATATGAGTATTGACATACATCTATCCATATATAGACATTTATTTGTGGAGTACATTCATTGTACTTTACTCTTCATTTAATTATGGAATTCTTCAAGTCGTGAATCAAATCTAATTGCACTTAAATATCCAGTGTTTTTCCAAAGCAAACCTTCTCTACTTGATACCATCGTTGAATAGAGAAGGTTTGCCTTGAGAAAATATTGTAATTCTAGTTGCAATTAGACTCGGCCTAAAATATGAAAGTTCCCATAACTAAATGAAAATACAATACAATGAATGTACTCCACACATGCATCCATTCTTTTTTAGGAAACATACAAGGATAGATATAAGCCAATACCCATATGATACATATAAAATATAATGTAACCATTCAAGTATAATTCACATGAGCCTTATTCATATTATAAATATCCCATATAATAAATCAAGGCATTTACATACTTGTATAAATCTCATGTAGTATCTACTAAGTAAAAATTTTCATAAATTTGTTTAGAAGTAGTATAAACCACATAAAATTCCTTTAAAGAATATCTAACATTAAAATGAGTGCCACAATTGTTCTAAAATTTAAAACTAAGAGTGTAATAGCTTTTTGAAAAGCTATCACAATTTTTTTTGAATTTTCCAAATTTCAAATCAAAACCTTATATTGTTCGACTTTTATAGCTGGTCAAAGTTCCCTCTATTCAATTCAAAGGCAATTTGACACTATTTTATTTCCAAGCTTATATCTTTCACTCCCTAACTTCAAATTAAGAGTGTGATATCTCCCTAGTAAGCTAACAATTCAGTACATAAACATATCAAATCTTAAAACTAAATATTTTTTCACCAAATATTATAGGCGCTTAAAAATTCCACCTTCAAACTTTATGACAAATTGGCTCCCTTTCCATCAAACCTAATTTTCACATACAAACTCAAAATAGAGCAAGTATTAGGTTCTGGGAATTTCAAAAAGAAGAAAAATCCACTCAAAGTTTCTTTTCAAAACTCACAGTGGCTTTCCAAATGCATGGCAAGCAAAAACAAATTTATGATAAGGAAGGAAAAAAAACTCTTCCTTAATTTCCACCTAATCCATCTAAGCGCACAAGTGGATTTTTGCCGATAACATGCCTCATGAACCAGTTATCAACCATTGGCCAACCTTTTTCTCCATGTAATTTTGTCCATATCTCCTACATGGAGTTATAATCTTTCAAAATTCAAAAGAAAGATAAAGCAAGCTTCACCTTACGTTTCAACAACTTCAAATACATGAAATAAAATTTGAAGATATCTCAAAGTATGTAATTAAAGAAACCAAGACCAAATAGTTGTCTAACAAAGGTAAAAAAAATAGAGTTTCAAAAGTAGCATCACTCCATTTACATCTTGAGACTCCCCAAATCCCTTCAGTTTGACATACTAAAATTCAAGAACAAAGAAATTAGATAATTTAGAAAGATTACTTCACAATAATGAGGTTCTTGAATGGTTCTCTTCTCTTAATAATTGACCCATACATGTCATTGAGAAGGCATCATCTTGAAGTCACTTGTTAGAAGAAATCTCTGTTGGTTTTAACAAAATTTAGATTGTGTTTTTTTGCAATTCCTTGTATCCAAAGCAAAATTTTGCATTGAGAAATGAAGAATTTTGCACTGAAAACAAGAAATTGCATAAAAACATCATTTGGATTTTGTTGAGACTGATGCAAATTTCTTCTAGTGACTTCAAATACAAAAAGAAATGCATTCATTCAAATTCATCCAAATTCCAAAATTTAGAAGCTAGCAATTGAAAAGAAATTAGTTTTTGTCCAAGTAAATTTTGAACAAATTTTCACTCTATTTATTGAGGTGGTAGATTCTATTAAACTTTACTTTATAGTTTATATATATTTTTAATAAAAAAATATTAATGAATTATATTTTAGAACTTTAATAAATTTTATTTTTGTGAATTTTAATAAATTTGTAAAAAATTGAATGATGAACTTGTAATATTGAAATAGAGAAGGATCTATCACAATATTGCAAAAACAAGTGTTCATAGTAATAGAACAATTGAACTTTGTTTAGGAGGGAGAATTGACAAAGAAGAATATATAAACCTTCTTTCTCCAATGATTAAAGTTCAAATATCCTCAAACTTTTAAACTTCCAATTGTTTGTTTAAAAAATAATAGTTTATACCCTTTTTAATTTCTTAATAAATTTTCAAAAAAATTTGAAAATTTGAAAGAATTTTTTTTGGTTTACAATTTATTTAGAATTTTTAATGATTAATAATTTTCTAATATTTTGATAAATCTATAAAATTTTAAGTTCTCAATAAATTTAGACGTGAATTTATACCTCAAAAATTTCTCAACTCTTGTTGGTTGCTCTTAAAAAATTATAGTATTTCATGGTGGTGTAGGTGACTTAGACAAATGCAATACTAACGGGACTTTGTTCCAAGCAACTGGTTTTTTAGGACCAAAATGATTAATCACCGTCTTTTACTTATATTTCTTGTCACTTCAATGATTCTTTAATTTTGGTGATTGTAGATATTGACAAAGGTTACTTACAGGAGTGATAAAAAAAGGACATAGGAAGTGACAATTAAAAGCGTAGAAGGACCTTATTCCACCCTTTAAGAAAGTTTTAACCAACAAAACTCATGTTATAGATTAAAATTTTAAAGGCAATGAAGAGTTTTACAAATGGTTGATCTTCACCAAAGAAAATCTAGTGAAATCCTTATTTCTTTGTTGTACAAAATTGTAAAAATGTCTAAATTTATACCCTAAATTTAAAAATTTAAAGTCATGTAATAATTATCATGTAAAGTGCATTAATATGGTATAAAAACAAGAACATTGTCAGTTAATATTTTTGAATATACAATCTTAAAGGGAGAGTTTAAGTATATTTTTTTATATAGAATTACATCAAAGTTCAAATAAGAGCATCCATACCTATACATGCAAAAATGGACATGTTCAAAAAATAAAATATATATGCAAAATCCAAACAATGTTACATCTGGACAAAGAGACTAGGGAACATGCCCACTTTTCACATTCTAGAATCCAAAATAGAAGCTAAATCAATCCAAACTCACTTAAATTAGATTTCTATGGGGTAGCATAAGAAATATATGATATATATTAAAATTGTTCAAACCATTGCAAAAATGAATTTCAAAATAAAAAAGTCATTTGAAATAGTACAGAGGAACAACACATGGTGTACACCACAAAGAACCATGATCCATTCATACTGAGAATCACTTAATTTGTATGTACAATGGAAATGACCAATGAAAAGATCAATAATTTTGAATCTTCTTGTGAGTCAAATCCCTTGGTCTAAACAAATCATGTTTCCACTAAACAAAATGATCCTATCATTGAGTGTCCAACATCAATTAGTGGCACCTTTCATACATAAGGTAGTTTCCTCTTAAAGCAAACTTTTAAGAGCTAATTGCATTTGACAAGAAGCCAAAATCTTTCAACAAATTTCAACAAAGTTTTAGTAGGAAGAAAAATAGAATTGGCAATTAACCCAAGTTCATTTCATATTTTTGGGACCTTGAAGTTTGTGGGATTAATTACAAATTTTGAAGTTGAAACACAATAATCACTTAAAGTGACCACCTCTTGAAATGTACACTTTTGGTACATTGAAGAAAGCTAAATGTACCTTTGTGTTAGAGGTTGGTTTTAGAGTAAGGGCGCTTCTTAGAACACCTTCCCTAAGCAGTGTCTCTACGAAATTTCATTCATGTGAAGATTGGCACAATACAACAATACTTTCACTTGGTTGTACAAATTAAAATTAGTGTGACTTTCTTTTTCTTTTTGAAACAAATGAAAAAATGGTGTGACTTTGGAAAAAAAAAACCCACCGTCACCCTCTCTACTAACTTGACACCAGGACAAATCAGTGTATGTTGGTGAGTTTTCGATTTCGATGGCCCCAGCGTGCGTCGAGGTGAGTGAAAAGACCAGGGCCTGACTTCCGTCTCCAATTACTCATCACAGTCACATGGCAAGCTGTTCAATTCTCTGCTGCAAAACTGAATGTTAAGTAAAGTTGCGTCTCCTTCATGTAAGGGAAGGGAAGGGAAGGTACTCCTCCCAGTCCCCGTCTGGATTTACACAAACAAATCAATCAATCAATCAGCGGTCACACTCATTTCTGCACACAATGGCACTTCCTGCCTGCCACAACTCATGAGAGCCTACGTTGAGCTCCAACCCAATTGTACCATGACTATGTTAACTCCTGAAAAGCCAACTGAAGGCAGAGGACAAAGTCGATGGAGGGAGGGAGTACTTCCCGTCGTTGGCCATATCAAATCATCCATTGATGACCATCTCATGGTCTCACTTGTCACTTCGATTTTTAAAAAGAAACACAGTATGATAATAGCAACTGAACAATTTGTACTGGGGCACAGAATTTGAAATTAAAAAAAAAAAAAAAAGGTTTATGTGAGATGATAAAAGCTAGTTTGGGAATCAATAATATTGAGTTTGATTTGTGGTTAAGTGAATGGAAAAACACTTACTCATGGATGAAAATGTTGATCTAGATGGAAATTTGGGTGATGGGAAAAATTGATGTTCTAGTTTAATCCCTTAACGACCGAGGCCTTTTTTCTGCCAAAAAACACTGAAAACTGCCCTTTCTATAGCAAGGAGTGAAAAGAAAATTTAATCATTTTTTTTCACATCTAATTGTAAGATCTTAAAACTCACTAGTATAAAAAAAAGTGTGGAAAAAATTTCAGAATTTTTCACCGCACAAAATGCAAGATATTTGCATTTAAAGTGGAAAAAACAAGTTTTTCAGCACATTGCGGGACTGGATTTTTTTGACTTTGAACAGTTTTATCTAAATTTTTTTGCACTACTGAGTTTTGAGCTTTAAATTTATATAGTGGAGAATTGAGTTGAGAGTCTGGGGAAAAAAAAGAAATTCAAAAAAACTTGATTTTCATTCTTCAAAAAATTGTTAAGTAGAAGTAGGTATGAGATAGAAGGAAAATCTAAAATATTCATATATTTTAGATGAAATTAAAATGCACTAATCCCAATGGTGAGATTATTCTAGCAAGTGAACTAAACCATGAAAAATTGAAAAATTTGAAAAATTTGAAAAATTGCATTAAAAAATGAATCCTATAAGTTATTTTTTTCAAGAAGATGCTCTATCTATCTAAAAAACAAGAATGTCCATAACTTTCTCATAACAATTCCAAATGGAATGAATCAATGCTTTTCGGATAGACCAAAATATAATCTATGAGGAAAAAAATATTTTAAAAAAATTCAAATTTTGCTGCCCGGGCTGCCCCCCATCCCCTCATTTGAGCTTATTTGGTCATAACTATTGTTCCTAGGCACTGATTGTGAAAAAATTATACTCTCATAAAGCTTATCAATTTTTCTATCTTCAAAAAAAGTATCAAAAAATCATGACAAAAATCCAGCCCATAGGTACCTGCCCAAAATCCCATTTGTCCCCCAAAGGTACAATGGTCCTTTAGGGGTTAAACTTATGATTTCCAACAATTAAATTTGCATATAGGTACTTTTGGCCACCTAGTACCTATATGCAAATTGTCCACAAGGTAAAATTGGCCTACGATAGGTAGAATGACTTGTTTTCCTTGTTGGCATTGTTGAAAATTTTGAATTTTTTTTCTAAATATAGACAAATGTGAAAAATGGGGAGAATTTATAGACAAACTTCATTTTATTGAAATTTTTTTTCATGAATTGATCAATATAAGATTCTAATGGGTCATTTCTTGGATGTATGTGACAGGTCTTTTGCCTATCATAGGCTAATTTACCTTAGGACACTCAGCTTCGTCTATGTACATCAAAAAAATGACCTCCAAAAAGACTTGCATGACAAACTTCACTATTAGTGGATCTTCTTAAAGTCATTTTCCTAAGTTGTAATCTCAAGTTCCCATTAGTGTAAAATGGATGCTTGAATTTGTAACTCTTGTATTTTGCATCCATCTTTTTGGCCCAAGCCGCTTAATGCTGGACTCTTGTATTTCTAACTTTTTGCAGTACACATATATCTCTTTTATTTGTGTCAAAAAATTAAATTTTTTTTTGAATGGATGCTCGGGCATTTATCTACTAATGGTATTCCTAATTAGCCCCTAATGATTAGAATTTTGAATACTATAGAAGTTAATTCAATTAGTGCACCCTACAATAATAACACTAATTTAATCTCTAAGATTTTTTGACTATGTTTTCACCAAAAACACTCCAAAACTGCCATTTCTAGTACAAGTTTCAAATTTAGAAACCAAACATTTCACACATATATGTGCATGATCTTGTTGTACACTTGTTTGAAAAGATGTGGACAAAAATTTAGAATTTTGCATCATGTAGATGGCACGATATGAACATTTGAATTGACAAAATTCATTTTTTTTTGCCTTGCAAAAAAATTGGGCACTTGCTCTTCACAAGCTCATATTTGTATAAAAAAATTTCCAAAATTGTGGTTACTCTTTGGATTCATTCTTCAAAAACAATTGTCTACATACTTAAATTTTTTAGATCATTTGGAAGTATATAACATACAAGAAAAAAAATAGTAAGTAGAAAGAAGTGGAAAATGATTCAAAATGCTAAATTGGTAAGAATTTAATTATGGAATTGAAAAATACCAATCTCAATGGTTATATTATTGTAATAAACAATGTACACCCAATGTTTTTATTTTATTTTTCCAAAATATTGAAAATTGACTTAAATAAAGGACTTCAAAGTTTATTTTAGAGTAGAGATTCTATAATTGCCTACAAACTAGAACTCCTCATAACTTTCATCTCATTCATCAAAATGGAATGATTAAAAGCTTTCTACAAATATATAAATGTAGAAAACCAATCTCAAATTTTTATTTCTTGAAAAAATGATTTAAAAAAAAATCATTGGGTTGTCCATTGAGCAATGAAATGACATATCATGTAATAACTTTTCAACCTTGTGGTCAATAGTTATGAAAATTGTTGGGCATTGAAGCCACTCCTCGGGAAAATGTTGTGTAAAAATTTCAACAAAAAGAAACAAAAATTCAGTTTGTAGTGAGCTTCCCAAAAAACAAAGTTTAGTGCTTTAGAAGTTAAACTATATTTTGGAAATTTTAGAAATTTATGAGGCATATTAATATGGTGGTTCATTATAATTTTTGCAAACTCCATATAAAGTAGTGTACACTATTTTCATATTCTTACTAATGGTGTATCTTTCACCCAACTTTCGTACAACATTTTTAGTCATTGGATCACATTCATTCATAATTTATTCAAGTAGGGATTGGCATTGTTGTGCTGCATCCTTGATTATTGTTGGACAATGTGCTAAAAATTGATTTTCAAATAAATTATGAAAACCCTTGCACAAATTTACGTAAAAAATATTGAATTTCAGATATACAGTTTGAATACATCTATGAGATTTCTACAACAAAGAAATAATTAAAATATAATATTTTAGGATACTACTAATAAATGATTTGAAATGCAAATATTTATAACAAATAATTAATTGTAATAACTCTTATAAGTCTTGTATCTATGAAGCAATTCTACCATTCATTCATAGCATCTCCAACATCTACAATTGTCACAAGCTTAATTGATCATAAGAATTCACTAAACAAATATTCCACCATCATGAGATTAACCTCTAAAGATTTTTGGTGTTTTTAGGTCCAAAACTACTTCAAAGTACTAAATCCAAAGCAAGGCTAAAATCTTTATCTATATTTTTCATTAACAAATTCAACCATAGGATCCTTTGGTTAACTTGTTAGAGTGTATCTTCCTAAAATTGAATAAGAAACCTTATCAATTGTAAGATCTTGATGCTTAGATTTCAAAAAGAAGTATTTTCAACTCTTTCCAAATGGTTAGATTTTGTCTTTCAACCTTTTTACACAAAGATGTGTAGATCCTATAACTTTTTGCTCTCCATAATATGTTGATGACATAAGTTGGGAATACGTATAAAAATTTCAACAAAGAATATTTCATATTTATGCTTAAAAAAATAGTTAGTTGAAAAAAACAGAGTATGATTTAAATTATTAAATTGTTAAGAATTTAGTTATAGAATCAAAAAAATTCATTTCCAACATTTTTTTGTAATGTTGTAATAAATAATCTACATCCAATACTCTTATTTTTTATTTTTTAATATTGAAATTTGAATTGAATAAATGACTTCAAAGTTTATTTTAAAATAGTTATTCAACAAGTGCCATCAAATTGAAACTCCTCATAACTTTCATCTCATTAATCAAAATGGAATGAATCAGAACTTTCGACATATATATAAATTTGTGAAGTTCACTACCCAAGTTGCCCAAGCTATCCAAATTGCCCATTGAGTATTAAAAATAATATATCATGCAATAACTTTTTAACCACGTAATCAAAAGTTATGAAAATTGTGACATCTTAAAACTACTCCATAGACACTTGTTGTGTGAAAATTTCAAAGAAAAAAAAATTATGTTCGTAGTGAGCTGTCTAAAATCACTATGTTGTCAAAAATGCACTTTAGACATTTACGGGTTAATAATTGATAATAGCAAAGCAATTCATATCACTTCAAGGAAGCTGCTAATTCAGACTCCAATAAATACATAGCATAATTTAAAGTTTGCAAATAGCAAACATATATAAAATATATAACTTCTCCTTTACAGACATTGACCACCACATTTTTTAATACCCAAACCATTGTCTATACATGCTGCACAAATAGGCAAATCAATGATTGGAAAATCAAGTCAGTTAGGAAGACTTGTAGTATATGTTACAAATATTTTGTGAACAATGACAATTCTAAATACTATGGCAACTAATTTGGTAATGCAGTATCACTTCAATCTTCCTCTGGTTGAAGGCATACTCTCAAAATTATAACTGCAGGCTAAAGTAGTAATTATTCAAACCCAGCACACTTTCAATATGGAAATTGTTGTGAATTTTTAGCAGACCATATACATGCCATGTATAATCCCAACAATTGTCAATCTGTTTACTAAGAGTCAGAAATTCCAGCTAACTGCTAAGCAACAATATAAGCATAAAAAATTCACATACCAGCTAACTGGTTTGGTGATAAAATAGCTTCACAATGCAATTTTTTTTTGGACATTGTCATTGTGAATCTCAAATACTGAGTCACATACTGACAACTAACAATTTTCAAGCACAATAACCCACACAACAGGAAAAAAGCCATGTTTAGCTTAGCTGCTCATTCACCTAGATAACTAATGTACATGACCTACTCCTATGCTTTCATCTCCCAAGTGAGAACATGATTCCAATCATAACCAGTGCATAGATAGATCAACACAAGATATCATGTGGATATCATGTAAAAATCTCAACTTCCTATACTTTAGCGTAGATTTATGCTGAAGTAATTTGCTGAGTTATGAAAAGAGTGAGATGGTTGATCTTCAACTGTGTTCATTTGAGTTCAAAATCAAGTAAGTGTTGTATATCATACATTATATAAGATACATGTTTGAAGTAGAAGAAAGTTGAAATGATCTTCAACTATAGCAAACTAACTTAGAATGACTTAGCTCTGAATACGGTAAACTAGCCCAGAATGCACGACACACACCTAAGTACCTATTGTAATTTATGCTATCAATAAAAATGGATGAATAAATCTCAAGTTACACCAATAGGTACCCAATGTTGTAGTCAAAATGGCATACCGGGACATCTGAAGATCAAAAAACAAAATTAGAAGAGACTCACACTTGCTGTTAAAGATGCTGCTTGGTACCAATTTGCTATAACTGCAACAAAAAACGAGGTCAAGCTCATCAGGAATTTCAAAGTGAAATGTTGAGTTAATTGACACAGTGTTGTTCAAATCCAATTGAAATGAGCTCCAACAAATCATGTACAGGGGCTCATCTCCAAGTTCCAGGAGTGCAACAAGATTGATATGTACTAGTGCTTTGCCCATACAAAAAGCTAAATATTATAATTGTGCAACTGAGTGAGCAAACCTGAAAACAGTTTTGCCTAAATATACTTGGTAATTTCCTCCATTTGAGCTTTCGCTTGATGAGGAATCTGAAACTGTCTTCGTGGTTTCTACAGCACCCTCACAATGACTCTTGCATGAGTGGAGTACATGCTGAACTTCTCTGGTCAAACTGGATAATTTCCTGTCGAGTCTGCGCGCATTTGCATATTTGGATCCTTCAATCTGAAAACTCAAATAACACAAACAATTTCAGAGCTCCACAACTTCAAAATTGGCGTGCTTAAGAACATGTGACTACTCTACAGCTAAATGAGATGTACACAAAATAGAGAACCAACAAGACGATCAAGACCAAAGCAGAACTGATACTCTGGATACTAGATTAAGACTTTTAAGCCCCAATTAGAATTTCATGCCAATTCCCTCACCCACTCCATCTTATTCACAGTCATCCTGTGATTTTCTTTATACAATGATTTTGAAAATTGTGCACACCTGACTACGTTGCAATTATTGATCCATCAAATAGTCTGTAAATTTTAAAATCCCAAATAAGGTTTCAATCCCCAAACAGCAACTCCATCACCTGCTTCATCTTCTTCACTTTTATTATGTCAATTTCTACATTCACTAATTCCCATAGACCTGTATACAATGGTTACCAGAAGTCTTCGGACAGGACACCCTATTGTACAAAATGAACTAGTAATCCTATAGAAGTTATCATAAAATTATAAGAAATTTAACATAAGATCACAGAGTTGCAACAAACATGTAGCACAACATTCATAACCAAAAATGTCAATCAAAAAATTAACCAAAAATGAAACACATGATATGGCTGTACAATTCTTTATGCAAAAAGTGAAGTTGTCCCTTATTTACTATGGAAATAGAACCTTGAACTTCAAAATCAATTTGATAGCTAGCAAGCACAACCACAAAGCCCTTACAATCACAACCACCGTGTATAGCCACCTTTTGCTTGATAAACGTCAATTGTTCTTTCAAGCATAGACATGATCAACTTCCTCACAATATTAACCTCAATGTCATACCAAATTTCTTATAGTTTCTCCCACAAATCCTTTTTGTTAATGGGTCTCTTCTCAAACATTCTCATACAACGATCTACTTCATTCCAAAGGTATTCTATAGGATTTAAGTCAGGCGATTGAGCCGGATGCTAGATGAGTTGAAATTTCAGTGCTAGCAACCAATCTATAATATACTTAGAAGTATGTTTAGAGTCATTGTCATGTTGGAAAATGACATTTCCTCTCCTAAATCATACATGTGTATGGTGTTCATAAGCTCTATCTCCAAAACTTTACGATAAATATATTTATCCATCTTCCCTTTTATGAGGTGAAGGTTGCCAACTTCCTCCTAGCTCATGCATCTCCAAACTATAATACTTCCCCCCTAAAATTTGACAGTAGGTTGAACATGTCAGTCCAAAAGATGCTCTCCACTCCTCTTGCAATGTTATTGCCCTTTTGAACCAAACAAATTGAATTTGACTCATCCAAAAAAACCACATAACTCCAATCCAACCAAGTTGCATGTATGCACTTCTTTGTCCATGAATATTGATGGGCCTTGTACTTTTTGGTCAATAATGGCTTCTTAGTCTTTACACATGCTTTTAGTCCTTGCCTTTGAAGACTCTTTCTAACTATAACATCACTCAAATCTAATCCTTGAGATCGTATTTCTCTATCCACTGCTGCAACTGTACGATTAGATGGATCAAGTAACAACCTCACAACCTCATGATCAACATGTTCGTCAAGAATTCGAGGTCTTCCTTTTGAATGTGCATCTCTCAAATCACCTCTCACATTGAACCTTTGCACTATATCATAGTAGGTGCTCCGAGGAATCCCTAATAGTGCTGAAATTTCAGAGTACTAATTCCCTCTCTCATGCATATGAAGAACCAACTTTTGCTCATCAAGAGACCTCCTAGGAGCCATAGCTAATAAGCTGTAATCTCTCTCAAGCTCTCTAAATTTCAAAATGGAAGAAGTCTCAATATGTAGAGGTTCTTTGTTGAGATTTTCGGATGTACAAGTTTTGTACATAATGAACCAAACACCCCTAGTTAACACATTTCCGATTGCTTCACTTGCAGGTGGTTCAATTTCAACATCTATACACTCTGGACTTCCATCTGTCTCTAATTATGATAATTAGTTGAAAAAATCAGCTCCTTTATACTAAAGTCAATAATTGTCAGTGCTAATTGTGGATTGCCATTATTATTCGAAGACTTCTACTAACCATTGTATAGGCTGTCGTCAAACTTGATTCCGTTGCAATCAATTGAAAATAGTCTATTGAATTTAGCAAGCCTAACTCACGATCAAGCTTGAAATGAAGGCAACCAATACACGTACAAATAGTCCATTGCTCCAATGGGCTCTTCCAGCAACACTGTTGATAATTGCAATGTACTCCTTCTCACCATCTCCATCTCCACACTAATTTTGGAGCTAACAACGATCACCGACGGGAGTTTCATTTTTTGATCTAGGTAAAACCCTTTGATATAAATATCATGGACGGAATTATCGTGAGGGAGTGTTGCATTATTCAATCTCTTAGAGTATAGCCATCCTAACTCCAAAACTTAGCATGCTCAAATTTTTCATCTAGTTTTGAAGGGCCCTTGATTCCTAGTTCCTCACCGTTGCTCACCAAATATTGAGTGACCACTCATCAAGTAGAATAATGGATAAGACAACTAAATTTAGGATGAACAATGATTTTTTAACACTTTAGCATTGAGTCTCAAGAGAGTATTGTGAAGGCCCATAGCATTTTTCATCTACATTTGTAGAGTGTTAGAGCATTACCATCTATTTGGTAAAACGGGTGGTGATGTGGGTGGCAAAATGTAGGACATTCATTTTGTAAGCTGTGAAAAAGTGGATAGCCCCACCCGCAAGCTCGTTAATAAACCAAAGTACTTGCAAGATCGATGGTTCTAATTGCATCCTACTAAGCATGCACATAAACCTTGTCCGAATTTCTTGCCATGTTGCTATTTCTGTGTACAAAATTTTGGAATGTGTTGTCCTATTATATTTGCCAACCAGTTTGCAAGCTTGGCTTTTGCTAGCAAACCAGCCTCTTTTTACAAGTCATAGGTAGATTTCCAACCACCCCCTACAAAATTTTGTCGATTTTGCAAGCCCTGACAACCCCAACCATCCATTATGCCAAACAGGTGGGCATGCTCTTAAAGTCCTAGAGTAGAAGGGTAGGTCATGTTCTTATACCAATTGAATTACCTCCTTAACCCTTGAAAGGCTTAAAAGCCCTTTCAGGCTATAGTATATTATGAATTGGTGGTATTTGATTAGAAAATATTGGCCAAATACTTTTTAGCATAAAATAATTAATGATCATAATATTACGTAAATAATAATATATTACAATTTACATATTAAATTACAATTGAAGAATTGTAAGGCCATATATGGCCTGTATAGAGGGATCCTATGAGCCTTTCAAGGATAAAACATCAAGTCTAGTCAAACGGGCTAGATTTTTAGTGTATTTTTGAGAACCTTTGACATTTTGCTTTTAAATCTATTACTACAAGAGAAAGAGGTGCTTTGAATAAGTTTTTAAGTATAGTCCTAAACATAAGATTATAAGTAATGACCTTTAAGAAGACTTTCATCAAAATTTTACTAAAAACATATATGTTTTTAGTAAAATTTTATTGAAATTATTCTTAAAGGTCATTACTTATAATCTTATGTCTAGGAATATACTTAAAAACTTATTTAAAACACCCTTTTTTCGTGTAGTGTGTAGGAGACTATGGTGAAACTAATTGAGAAGGTTTAGTAAATGTATTTGTCTATGTGTAGTATATTATATCAATTTCTATGTGAAGTAGAAGTTTCTTTCCTTAATATAAGTGTATGTATGTATTTGCAATCAAACACAAGAAATGAAGGTGCTCTTTGAGACCCATGGTCAATCTTCATATTACGTTTGATATTGAATTAATATTTTGAAGTTCAAAATGAGAGTCATAGAAAACTTGGAATCATATAGAAAATTGGTTCAATCTATCATATGTTAGCAACAATCTATGTTATCAGCTATTCTATGTTTTTTTTGCATTAAAGAGTGGTTTTGCTATTGCATCCCTTTGTAATGCCAACTCTTTGTTCAGGGTTGACAGGACGGTCGGACGTCCGGGACGTGGACACTGTGTCCGCAGCGTCCGCTGACATTCGTGGTCTCGGCGGACACAGCGTCCGCCGGGACCGCCCCCTCCGTTTCGACCGCCCTATTTCCCCCGACCGCCCTACCCAAACTGCCCTGCGGTCACTCCCTTAATCTTTAAACAATTAAATATTAAATGAAGTGCAATGGTTCACGATTTGTTATAAAAAAAATTAAAAAAAATGTTTCCTTAGAATTAAAGAGAAAAGAAACCATTTTCATGAGTTATATTAATTTTTTGGGAAATGTAACCCTACTAACTCAAAGTAGACATGTTATATACTTATATCAAAAAAATTTAAATTTCTAAATTTGTAATGCAAAAGGCTACTAAGAAACTAAAAACGGGTTTTCTAAGCCACCCCACCCGTCTGCCTTCCGACAACGGGAGGGACGCTGCGTCCAGGGTTGACAAATCAGTACGTCCGCCCCAAAATAGCGTCCGTAACCCGGACGTCCGTCTTGACAAACACCAGCGGACGCAGCGTCCCTCCCGTCGTCGGAAGACGGACGGGGCGGACAGGCGGACCGCGAATGTCAACGGACGCTGCGAACACATCGTCCGCATCCGGACGTCCCAGACGTCCGACCGTCCTATCAACCCTGGCTGCGTCCATTGGCGTCCGTGAGGACGGACGTCTGGGTTACGGACGCTATTTTGGGGCTGACGTACTGATTTGTCAACCCTGTCTTTGTTTGTTTAACCCCTCAAGACCCCAAGCCTTTTCGGATTAAAAAACATGGTAGCTTTTGAAGTGCTATAAATGTAAATGTGACTAAGTTCTACATATTTTAACTATACAATCATGTAGTACACATGTTGTAGATGGCATGGATCAAATTTGAAGTCATTTGAATGTGCAGATTGAAAGATTATAATGTTTAAGTGTTGAAAAAGAATGCTGAAATTTTCCGAAAAACACATTTGGAGGTGAAATTTGAATTCTAAACCTTCTCAAATGAAATAATTTTAA
This sequence comes from Pseudoscleropodium purum, assembly GCA_963969395.1. Lineage (NCBI taxonomy): Eukaryota > Viridiplantae > Streptophyta > Bryopsida > Hypnales > Brachytheciaceae > Pseudoscleropodium > Pseudoscleropodium purum. Next base: position 26,612,224 of record OZ017795.1, read on the forward strand.
ACTACAAAATGCTTGAAAATAAGCATACAAATACATTGGTGAAAAAAATATCATTTGATTGACTCATTGTGTCTACAAAATGGCTTTGAAATGTCAAGAAAAGTTGCCAAGAATTACATCCAAGGCTGAACCTCCTTCTACTAAAATGCCTCTGAGTCATTCATTAATTCTTGAATTGATATGAAATTTTATTGACACAACCTAGACTAGTATGTGCAACTTTCCCAAAAAGAATGATTGAAAACGGGCATTGTATGAAGAAGAAATAGGACGCCAAAGTTCACTATAATGAAAAACTATTAGGGTTTTGAACTTCGAATTGCTCCCAAACATTCAAAACAACCTAGATTGATATGAAAATTTTACCACAAGAACTAGACTTTAAGGGGAATATAATCCCAAAAAAAATTATTTAAAAAAACTCTATATGAAGGAGATACAAGCCCCCAAAGTTGCAACCATAAAGTGTAGTTTTGTGAATCCAAATTATACTTGTGAACTTCGATTGGATTTCAAGAAACTAATTCATCTTGGATTGATCTGAAAATTTTACCACACAAACTAAAAAATATATTTTCAACTTCTCCAACAAATTTTATTGGATTTGGACATTAGATGCAAAAGTTACATTACTTTGAATTGGACTCAAACTATGTGAGGTTGCTTTTGAGCCCCTTGGGCATTGAGGGGTTAATTATCTTTGCTCATCATTTGCATGTACCTAGAGTTCACAATTTTTTGCATTCTAAGCAAAGATTTTGACACATTACTATTGAACCCTGCAAGTGCATTTAAGCAATTTTGGGACATATTTGATCTCCTAGCATACTTTTGCATGAAATTGGAATTCAACTAATTGTGAATATCTTCTTAAGCTTCTTGAATCCATTTGCTATTGAACTCGTTGTTGTAAATGGTGCACAAATTGTGTACATGATGTAAGTGTTGATAATGTTGGGAACGATTTGTAAATTACAATCCATTCGCTTTAGTAAGATTCACCATCGTCTTTTTAAAATGCCAAAAGCCCTTTCAATGCACATCTTTATAGAACTTTGAACAAAATTCCAATGATATTGTTTGTCACTCAATAAATTCTTGTGCCCCTTGTAAGGAGATAGCATCCATGGTCAAGCTGGATAGGTGACATCTTCTACAAGTGCAAATGGACTCAAACGTCAAGCTTTATAGAAATGCTCCAATGTAGAATGAGACCACAAATTAGAATCATGCATGCTTCTTGCCCACCCTATGTTGAAGTCCCAAAAAATGCAATCACTTGTAACACCACCTTGCAATAAAATAGAATGAAAGCCCTTGCGATTGTAATAGTCAACTACGTGAAGATGTGGTGCTAAAATAAGAATGTGGGAGCCATCAATTGCTCCTACTACATTTGGAATTCCATGGAATCTCTTAGACTCTAATATGATCTCTCTCATTCTTGAAGAAAAAGGCCACCTAACATAATTTCTTTTCATAGAATTTTAGGATGTGAGAAATTGAACAAAACTCATACGGCATGTTGACAATCCTATACTGTCACTATAAAAAAACATGTTTTTCTAGACATTAGAAATTTGACATCCGCATGTTTGTGCTAATGTTTTGAGATGTTCACATAGACATCCAAAAAATTACGTCTCCCCAAAACCTGCCTTTAATATCAAAAATCTGGCCAGACATCCATATGCTTGGCCTTAGACATCCCAGAAAACATGGGTCAATGGGATCTTCTAAGCTTGCTATGTGGCTGCCTCGCAGATGCCATGCAGGCATAGGCAACTACATAGGATTTTTCTTCATCCATGATGTGGCATCTAACATGATAGTGAAAAAAAGTGACGTAGCAAACTAAAAGGCTGATGTGGCATGCCATGTCAACATAGTTTTCTGTTGTATGGGTATTCTCATATTTTCTTTGATATTTCAACATAGACATCCAAATGTCTTTCAAGATGTCTTCTAAGATGTCAACATAAACATCCAATTGTCTTCCAAGATGTCTTCTGAAACATCAATATACATATCCAAATGTTTCCAAAGACATCTTCGAAGATGTCAACTTTGACACTAGATGCTTTTTGAGACATCAACTTCAACAGTCACATATTTTGCAACATCACAGTAGATGTAGTATGCACACTTCTAGAATGTTCAATATATTATATGTGAACAAAATCATGTCACATTTGTTGTCTATGTGTTAAGCAAAACAAAACAATATCCAACATAATGTCTATGAAAACAATCACATGTCATGATGTCCAATGCAAACATAATGTCTCATACAACATGCCATACATAATATATAGTACATCACCTTCAAAAATACCATACATAATACATTGCACACAATATATAGTTTACCATACAAAATACATCATTATTGACAATTATATCACTTTGTGTTAAATGCCACTCAATGTGATGCACAAGAGTTGAGAAGATGAGATATTTATGCAAGCGGGGTGGTAGGAGGTATGACAATGAATATGGGATTTGTAAAACACAGGAATTAATATAATGTTCAATTTCAAACTGCATTTAGGTATAGAAGATTGACTTTTTTTTTTTTTTTTAATTTTAAACTACAAAAAGTTGGAGTAACAAACAAAATTCAAAGTCCAAAAATCTGTTTGAGATTTCAGGTCTTACATCAAAGGTTATAGACAAATTTTCAAAGAGCTATTGGAAAGGACATTTTTTTGACATTTTTTTAATATCCTCATTGTATATGGTGTACATGAAAATATATTATATAAAAATGGTAATCTTGAAGTAGATTAAATATTGATTGAATCCATTTGTTTCTATTATATCAACATCTTTGGAAACATTATAGTTGCTTGACAACATTATAGAGGACACATATTTCCTTATCATACCACCATATAAAATGTTCCAATAGACATGTTGGTGTTGTTCATGACATTCACACTAAGACTTTTGTACTAATGAAGTCATATGCTATATAATATCAATAGTGAAAGAAGTTGAGCATTTTGGACTATGCCACACAGAGTTTTTTGTAGTGTCATGTGATGTTGAGGATTATAAGATGTGCACGTCCTCCAAGCATTTTTTGTTTGCAGTAATGTAAGACCAAACATCATACATAGACTACCTTTAATAAATGTCAGAATACCAAGAACAAGTCAATATTGAGGTGAATATGTTCACTTTGTAAGAATTGTGGCTATTTTGTATGCAACGGTGTACAACTAATTAAGTGCTAAAAAATTCTCATGGTGCATTATATACATAATACATCATGTCTTGGACCTAACTTTGGGAAGAATATGAAGTTTTTTTGACAACAATCATAGTGCATGCATCCACAAAGCAATGTGCAATATCCATTGGAATTATGTAATTTCCCTCTTTTTTGGGAGTGGTTGACATCAACATTGAAAGAAACAAAGTGTTCCAGACGTTTAGTAAAAGACAATAATATGCACTATGCATAACCTCTGCACCAAAATGCAAGTACATTGCATCATTAGATGTATAGTCACAGTATGCATATGTGTGTCTATAGCTATGAAGATAGTCTTGTCACATGCGATTCAAGTGTAATCACAAACTTTACCTGCCAACTTCGATGGAGTGTAGCAAATGAGAGACCAATGGAAGACACTCAAAACTCATACGTAGGATACATTGAAGAAATTTTGGTGTTAGATTACCAAAACTATTGCGTGACCATATTGTTGTATAATTGGATAAGATAGACACATGATATTTGATATTCCAACATTCAACGGTGTCGTGTTGTAAATTTGTACATATCATAAATTTGTATTAATTTACTATTATGATAAGATTTTATTATTCAAAACAAAGAAACTTCTTAATGACGCTTCGAGTGGTTTCAAGATAACGCTTGTAATTGACGAAGCTAATAAAAAAAACTCAGTCCTAAAAAAACTTCATCAGTTTGAAGTAATCTTCTCGATTCTATAGAGTTTATATTTTGGTACAAAATTTGACTCTTCAATGTCAAACTGGAGGGTTTTTTCTGAGTCTCAAGATGAAAAACCTCAACCGGATCCTAAATTTGAGTTTTCTTTATCTCAATTGCCGGATCAACCTTTTTTGCCATCAATTTTTGGACCGTTCTATGAGCGCCCGCAAGATGAGGCTAGTCCTTTTCAGTCAACCAAACAACCACGTTTAGAACAACAATGGTACGGGAATCTCCAATAGGACACTCAAGGACTAGTGATTTTGCTACAAATCGAATGTGTTAAGCCGGGTAATTGAAAGATGACGTTCAAAGGAAGTTTTAAAGGACTAAATGAGGATCAATATTACTACATAGTCAAGCCCATTAAGGGAAGTCGCAGTCATCAACGATGATTAAAAGAGCTAGTTAACCCCTTAACTAAAGTCAATTGGGTAGATTACATTGCCACCACTAACAGGCATATCCTCAAAGTTTTACAGATGGAATTATCTTCTTCATAAAACTATAAGTTTTTACCTCTAGTGAACATTTGCTTAAGTATGAGACTTTGGTTTGTGTATAGAAGTACTTTTAAAAATCATTTGGTGTATTTGAAAGAAAAGGAATAGATTCAAATTGTCCTTTCGTGGATTAAAGAGACATCCGTACTTTAGATGCCCTTTCATTGACTGAAAAGACGTTTTGGCTTAGATGAAGGGATAGATAGGATTTTAAAGAGGTCAAATAGAAGGGCCAATTAAAAAAAAGAGGCCCATGTAGCTTAGACATAGGCTGATGTGACCTTGAAGTTGAAGAGGATTCGGGGGTTTTCCTTGTGAGATATAGATAGTTTTGTTGGGAAAGTATCGGGATTTTGAGGAGAGAGAACTTTTGATGTATATGAGATTTTGCAATGAAATTCGAAAGGTTGATTTATCAAGTTTTGTGCTTTCAAAAAGACTAAATTTTTTTGATTTAGATTTGTGAATGAAAAATTATGAGCATGAGAGTGAGAGAAGGTCTGTTGCCACCCAAATGAAGAGGGATAGAGATTTGAGTGACCACTATGACTTGTAGAATTCACTTCTATTTCTGAAATTTAGAAGAATGAGAAAAATATTTTATATCTTGTTATGAATTTAGATTTTAAGACATTTGGATCATTTTAGTGAAAGTTATGAGAGTTTGAAAGAAGGAAGGTCTGCAACCTTCTCAGTTAGAGAGTTTGGATGAGGTTTGTAGATGAATGCATCAAATGCATCCTTTCTCCTTTCAAAATTTTGCTTAAATGTAGTTTGGGGAAGAGGATTCAATATGAATTTCTTGGATTTTGTCTTGGTACCTTCTCTCGTATTGAGCTTTGTCCCATTTTGTATTCGTAGTTAGACGCTTTCAATTTTTAGCTGTATTGTGGTAGTGAGGTTAGATTAATGACTAGCGAGACCATTGAATGTGCACCAAATAGACGGTGCTAGTTTTTCCTTATAGTGAGGCTGGAGTAATGACCAATAGACCATAAAGTTTGGTGATGACGTAGATGCAGGTGTAGGTTGCCCTTATCATGTAGATAGTTGCAGGTACTCAAGTAGTTATTAAAACTACTTGAAGGTGTTTGCATTTAAAGCTTTGGACTGGCAGTAGATACCAACAAGGCTTTTAAGCCTAATTGATATTGTATACTACTAGATGCCTTGGGTGCTGGATGCAAATAGGTTCAGTAGTTGAAGACAATTTTTGTTTTGAATATTAGATTGGACAAAGAGAGATATATTTTTCTTCCACATCATTTAATTCTAAGTCATTTTTAGTTGTAGCCATATATCTTGCGTAGTCCCAAAGCAGAATACTTTCACCCTGACAACGGAATAAATATGATTGCCTTTAGATTGGCAAACTTCAGTCAGAGGATAAAGATTAGCTCCTTTAAGATCATTTGCTTTAGCACATAGAAGTCTACGAGGACGTCGGCAACATGTAGAGTGTTGTCAAAGTCCATGTCACTTCAACGACATACACTATCTTTAAAAAATTCTTTAAAGAATAGAGGTTGCAACATTTGATACTATCCATAATATGCAATATAAAACATTGGCGTCCGTTCACTATTCCTAGCATAGTACGCAAGTGGAAATTACTTAAATAACTAGAGCTTTATGTTGTTTACAACTATTAGATTTATATAAAGAAGACTCTATATCTCATTTTTTTTTCTATACCAAATGCACACACTACTTTCCAAAAGTATATTGTCCTTTGTTCATTGAAAGTATCATGTAGCAATAATGGTTTGTTTTTTTAATTAGAAAATATACAGGTATTATCATTGTCTTTCTTCAAATAGAGTGCATGCCCTTACGTATTCTCTAATTGAAAAGACAAACCATTATTGCTACATGATACTTTCATAGGTTGTCAGGTATAGCACACATTTCAAGTCTCCAACCCTCGCAATGGACCCACAAGTGAATGAAAGAATGACAGGAATTCGTATCATATATTATTCGTCATGAAAAGATTTGTACAACATGTCCGTGTTGAAGTCTTTCCAATCTATAATTGTCATGTCATGCACAAAAAACAACATGATGCTGAAGTTTGTAATCTTTTATGAACACTAAGATGATTCAATTATTGTCTTCAAAAGCATCTAACGTTGTGCACAAATGTCTAGTACAACATGACCATGTCTAATTGCATGTTTGACAGAGCATCTATACGTCTATATTAATGTTTGGGAGGACATTCCAAAGTCCTTGATGACATCTACAACAACATCTAGACATCTATGTTAATGTCTAGGAAGACATTACGAAGTCTCTAATGATGTCTACAACACCATCTACACATTATGTTAATGTCTAGGAGGACATTTTGAAGTCCTTGATGACGTCTATGACAACATCTCAACGTCTAAACTAACATTATGGATTTCTTCATGCAATACTTGAAGCCTTAACCCGCCATGCTAATGTGTCTTGCCACCTCAGCATTATTCCAAACCACATTAGCCAATTAGGACTCAAAATGCCAACTTTCAGGCTACGTCATTGTTTTTTCATTGAAGCCTACCCTTTCAACTACCCATCATCTTTTTTTTAACCTTCGATAGGTATTTACTATAGTCCACAGTAATTTTCACCAAATTACCAATAGTGAAAATAGATCAACAAAGCTATCATGGCAATTAGTGCTTCCCCAAACTTTGAAGTAGACACTCATATATTCACTTTGGTGTTACTAGAAATTGTCTTAGCAATGGCTATACCACCTTTATTTTACTGCCATTTTGCAATGCCAAAGTAGACAGCGACAAAAATCTACACTTTTTCCTCAATGTCATCTTTGACACAAGGACATTCACATAGACAAGTCACGTTGTGCTTTGGACATTCAATGTTTTGCTCTAGACACCACAAAAAAATACGATTTTCTTATAGTGTTTACAAGTTTGCAACAATTTGTAGAGTACTTCCTATAACTAATGTTGATAGTCCAACAACCACCCTAATCTCCAAAAGAATGGCGTTTTAAAACATCTATTCTATTTTTGCAATGAAAGAGCTAGGTTTGAACACAAATATTGAAAAGTCTCATTAATAACTATCATTCTTGCCTTAAACTTTTGAGAGTTAGAAGAGCTAAAAAGATGTGTCTCTAGGGATCCTCAAATTTTTTTATGTGCCCGAAATGATCAAGGACTTTTTCTTCTAGCTTTCAAACAAACTACAAACAAAATCAAGGACTAAGTTCTTTGCAACTAGTAATGAATGGCAAGGATTTTAGTTGAGGATGTCTATTCAATATAATAAAACATAAACATCTAAAAACCAAGAAGAACTAACAATTTTCTTCTACTTTGTATGTCTGTGATGGAAACCCTATAGAGGAGGCAGACAACAATATGCACTAAGAATGATGGCATACAAAGAATGACATTCAAGATCATCAACAGTGTAACACTGTTGATGAACCATATTCGTAAATTTCTAAAGAACTTCATGGGGTCCACCATTTTGTTTCACTTCTTGCCAGATCAATGTTCATACCGAAATGTATACGTGAACTCCTTCTCAAATTTTCAAAGCCCAAAAGAACGGTGGCCTTTCCAACTTCCTTAATGTTGCTCATATGAAGCACCTTTGGCTATGATGTAACTTTGAGAGGAAGAAGCATTGTGTTGCATAAGTTACATAAACTTAAATTTACCATTATGGATAGGGGCAAGGAGCAAATGAAGTAGTGTTATGATATAGGGGGTTGATAAACAAACTATCCAGTATTTGGTACTTAAGGTCTATTCTTACTTGGTGTTAATAGTGTTGTTACTTACGGTCTTTGGAACAAATTTAGATCTATTTTTGGACTAGATTCACATTGCAAACATTCCTCCTAACACCAAGTGAGATAATAAGCTTACTCTTAGTTTCTCCATTATACATCCATCATCCCTCTGTTGTATTATTTTCATTCATTTTAGTCCATCCAATCAAACTCTCTTTGGCCCTTTCCTCATCTAATATTCCATTTGCTATTTAATTAGCTTGATATATATGTATTACATGCTATACATGAAGGTTTGATTCAACATTCAAGTGCCAATATTGAATTGCCATATTAGATTTTCATGAGTCCAAGTCACCTCACACCATTCACAAGATGTCTCATGTGCGACTCTTTTTTTACAAAATGACTTTAATCCCTAAATGCCCAAACTATGGGATTTTTTTTTGGCAAAATAGCAGTTTTGGTCAGCTCACTACTTATGGAATATTTTTTTTCTCTAAATTTTTCACATAACATATGCCCAAGGAGTAACTTTAAGGCTCAACAATTTTCATAACTTTGACTACATGGTTAAAAATTTATTGCTCAATATGTCACTTTCATTGCTTAGTAGGCACGTGAGGTAGTTCAAAAAACTTCTATAAAAATTACTTTTAAAATTTAAAAAAAATTGATATTAGTTCTCTAGATTTATATGTGCATGGCAAGGTTTGAATCATTTCGTTTTTATTAATGAGATGAAAGTTATGAGGAATTTTAGTTTATAGGAAGGTAATGTTTTGGATTAACATTTTTATAAGAATCTAGAAATGTAATGTGCATGCACATGCAAGTATGGATGGCTTTTCTACACATTTTTGAGTAATTTAAATTCATAAATTCAATTTCTGTATTTATTGAAGAACTTGTGAAGAATTGCCACTTTGCAATTTTTCTTACTCTTGAAGACATACTTCTTTGAAGCAATGGCCCAAAACACTGTATTTTAAAAACTCAATTTTTTCCTTTCCCTTTTTGATGTTATAATATAGCAATTCATTTCTTTCGTAGAAGAAGGCATTATTAAAATTGGGATGAATTTACTGGTGTTTTTAGATGCTTACTTCTTTTTCAATGAGCATAATAGTAAAAGGTTTATAGTTTTTACACAAAGTAGATTTAAGTTCTAATTTTGGGTATGTACAATTGTTTCCAACAATAATATTTTCATCATACTAAAAGATGCATACTAAATTCAACATTCTCTAATTTTTCTTGAATTTTGAAGTTGAAATACCTAAAATAGTGTAAAAATAATTTTTCTACTTTGAGCTTGTAGATCTCACAAATGGTAAGGAATTTGAATTTAAAAACTTTTTGAATATGTTCTACATGAAGATGGATAAAGATTCTAATAAATTTTGACAATACAAATTATGACACACGTAGATTCTTGCATTGACATTAGATCTTCATTTTTGCAAGTTTTTCTTTTTTCTCCATTCCTACATGAACTAGTTTACAACCTTGCATGATAATCATAAAGCTCTAGGTGACCACACTTGTTGCACCGTTGAACAATAGCCCAAGTTGCTTTTTCTACACAATTGAATGCACTTCAATTTCTTGTAGCTCCAACAATAAACTTTTGAAGACATTCATAATCTACTCAATAGATGTTGGTTGCCTTAGGATTAACCCCTAAAAGACCAAACAACCTACTTTGGACTTTTTGAAAACTTGAATTTCATAATTTGGAATTTTTGCATGAAAATTTTAGGATGGATGCTAATCATCATAGTCTACTTTTATTCTATTTGAATTTTTTTCAAAATTTTCAAAATTTTCATTTCTATAACACTTTGAAGATCTTGAAATTTGTAATTTTGACAACACTTTGGGACTTTTTCTATTAAATTTCTCTTGGTTTGAGCTCAAAAAATATATCAATTATACCATGATGTTTTTCACTATTGTTTCCATTGTCTTTGAAAACTTCAGACTATTTCAAGCATTTTTGTAATTACTATAATTTTTTCAAAGAAAATTCTTTAAAAAATCATATAAACTCAATTTGATGTTTTTAATTATGATAAAATAAGATTACATTCTAGACATATATTGATACATGTGAAAAATACCAAAATTTGAAACATGCCATGTGTTTTAATGTAGAAATCAAATGAAGATTGACCAAGCCTAGACTTGAAATGTCCTTCAAGGTTAGAATTAAAAGAAACTCAACAACTTTAAATTACTGTAACCAAAATTAGCAGTAGTTCAAGGAGCTCCGTTTTCTATGTGAGGGAGGATTGATCCTTTTATTGCTACATGTTTTACCCTTGTAGAAAACCCTGAAATTTTGTATTTGCCACATATGATAAAATTTGCAAATTTTGAATTCATATTTGCAATCAGAGACCCCAACTGAGCTGGGGGAATGATGAAATACAAAATTTAAGCGGCACAAAATAGGGGGCAATTTTTGACATTTACACTCTGTCCAGGCAATAGAGGGGTCAATCCTCCCTTGCCGAGTTCTAGATCTGATTCAGTGTTATCAATGCCAGTAAAGTTAAATGCTGGATCACGAACTAAGTTAAAGATAAGTAAAGGGTACCAGCTTGATGCCAAGTGGCAAGATCTTGACCAGTGTGGAAGATTCCTCAGGGGAGATGCAAATTGAATAGGGTCAACAAGAAAATAATAAGGATATAACCCCGAGTAACGGATTACCGGTACTGTAGTGGAAGGCTCGCATTTTAAATCTTTTTAAAAGGAAAGGGGACCCAGTGAATTAAAAGGAGAAAAAGAAACAATCAGTTCAGTTCGGATCACGCAGGTGGACGGTGGAGTCTAGGAGGCAGATTAATGGACCAAGGTTGGTGGAGACTACCCGAACAAAATACCTCAATACCTCATTTTTGCACCACGTGTTAAGAAATTCCTAGGCAAGAAGTCTTTGCCTCTCGTCACTACATCTAGTCCAACTCCAATTTTGCCTGATTCTCACTCCATCGTGCGTATCAATTCTCCAAATGTATTTTTAACTTTTGATTTAAATATAATTAAAACTTGAAATTACTATCATTGGAAGCACATCCAAAAATACTTTGAATAGACATAAGAAAATTCAAATTTAGACATTGGACAAACTCTTCAAAATGAAGCTAAAAGTTGTAGGTTAGAGAAACTTAGGCAAATCATGGATAAATTCTAACTTTTAGCTTCCTTCTGAATCTTTTGTTCAATGTCTAAATTTGAATTCTATATGTTTATTTTCCAAGGGCTTTGGGATGTCCTTCCAACATTAGTAATTTAAAATTTTATTTATATTTGGAATTACATTGCAAAGGGTGAAATACAAAGCCACCAATGACAAGCAACCTTAGAGCATCCCCACTCGGGGGCTGCTGTATCCCTATCCGGATGTATTTCATCCGGATAGGGAAGGGACCCCCCCCACTGAAGTGCTGTATCCGTAAAATTTTGGGGAGAGGGGGTCCCAATCCTGTAAACTGGCTCGCGTTTGGGGAAGAGGGTACTAGTAACCTGTATTCTGAAAATAGAAAAAATTGGCGTCCTTTTACCTTGACAGCTCACATCAGCCCTGTCCCCCACCAGCCATGTCTAGAGAGAGCATCCCTACTCCAGAGTGATCAGTAACTTCGAGGTTAATATTATACAGAAAGTGGGAATTTTAGGGAATGCCTAGTGCGAGTGGGGTTCCCTACTGCAAGCAACACGGATGGAAAAAGATGTATAGGGATACAGATAGGGAAGCTGGAGTGGGGATGCTCTTAGAAGCACATTTGGAAGGCCAATATTGGTTGGATTGATACACTTTTACAATGGCTCTCATATGTTTTCATATATGTCAAAAATTACCACAACTAATTGAGGAATTAGTTTTTTTCAACAAATTTTGAACGTGTTGAAGTACAACCAATATATTTGTATTAGATGATTTTTTAAAATTAAAAAATGATTTAATTTTTAGAAATTAAATTTATTAGTGGGAAAATCTTTTAATGCAAGTAAATTTTTTTAAAGGTTCTTTATTAAGTGGAATGAGACAAAATGTTGCGGTGAGAATGACACAAATTTAAAAAAATTTATCGAGTGAAACTTCACTGACTAAAATGTAATACCAAATATTTATGGTTTTAATGATTTACTCCAAAAATCTCCACAAAATCATGAAAAATAATACATAATTTTTTATAAAATTTTCAAACAAGACAAAAATCAACAACAAAGAAGAAGCAAACATGAATGCCTAGAAGCACAAAAACAAATAGAGGGTGAAGAAGCACCTAAGAAAGGCGCACTCATCAAAGCTTTCAAACACAAGGGGGAAGAATTTGCAAGACATCAAATCCTTCATTCAAAGTGGGGCCAACACATAAATTTTGTGTTCTCCAAGGGATAAAAGTAAAAAAATGCTCTCTATGTGGAGCCATATCTAGGGTATGTTTTAGACCTCTTCAAACTAATTTGGGGTCCTTGATTTCAGATATGAATTCAAAATTTGCAAAAAAAAATTATGTGAAAAATAAAAATTTCCTTTATTTTTACTTGCAATAAATCTAACTTGTTAGTCCCACTTCAAATACATTTTTAATGTCTTGTGAAGAATTTTGGCAACAATAAAATGGGTGAAGTGCAGACATATGATGGAGGAAATAAACAAGAGAGGGATAGAAGTGTAGTATTAGTGTACTAAACAACATATTTAGTGTCATCCATGTTAACTACCTATTGAAAGCTATAGCTTTTCATGGCACATGAATATTTTTACCAAGAACATAGATTCTAATAGTATCCAAAGAGGAGGATTTTACAAACCTACTTTGTAAATTTTTTTTGTCAAAAGTAAGAGATTATAGCATTTTAAAATCAATGGGTGCAAGTGACTCGAACTAGAGTTTGTAGTAGGGTGCTTTTAGGCAATTAAATGCCCAATTTCCTCCAAAAAATGGGCAACTTCAAGCCTATATAAAAGGGGGAAATGTGTTAAAAATGCTCGATTGTAATGATGACCCTACAAACTATTGCCACAATGTTTTCAAAACCTCATTTCATCCACTGTATAGAGTCATTATGTCCATAAAATTGTATACAAAATTACATATTCAAAATTATATACTCAAAATTAGACTTTTTCAATTCAAACCTTGAGTATGAAAGAGCCATGAAATTAAAAACCTTCTTGAAAGAAAGGCCACATAACCATTTGTTTGAAAAAAAAAAAAAATTGTTTTGTAGTGTACTTGGTTTTAGAAAATCTTCAATGTACAAAACCTCAATGCTCTTTTCCATTAAATGTGAACTTTTCGCCAATTCATAATTATAACTTTGAATTTTGTAATGATTGAAAGCACATGCACAAGTACTTTGAATTGGTACATAAAAACTAAAATTTAAATACAAGACAATGAAAATGAATTTGTTCAAGAGCTACCTAATAAAAGGCAAAAATGGTAGAAGAGTTTGCAAATCCTAGTTAAAAAATTAGGTTGTCTTCCAAATTTGATTTGTCAATTTTCTTTGGAATTTTTTTCTTTTAGTAGGATTCCCATGATTTTTAGATGCACTTCCAATGAAAAAAATTTGAATTCTACTTATAAACCAATAAAAAGTCTAAAGTAAGATAATAGCAATTTACAAAGGAGTTTGTTGAAGAATGGATTGAAGTTCTACACTAGTGATGTTTTTAGAGCATTACCACCCATTCCCTCCAAACAAGGCTGAGAAAATGGGTGGCTAGGGGCCTTGCATCTCCCAGGCCTTCTTTTATTTGAGTAGATACCCGAGTCATTCCAAGCCGGAGGTCATTGTAAAAACAAAAAGTCAATTACACGCCTAAGAGCATCACCACCTAATTGACTCTAAAGTTGGCCGGCCTTGGCTAGGGCGTGGCCAACCTCCAAAACATCTCCCACTAGGCACCCAGCTAGGGAAGGAAGGAGTCTAGTCACACCAAAAGGGGTGTTGGAAACCATAGGACCTCCGAGCGTGTTGATTGAGGAAGTTTAAGGTATCAATTTTTATTTTGTTGTGCTTCTGTATTCTTTGGCCTCGTTAGCTTGTAAAAGCAATGATGGGGTGTGAGAGACTAATGCATGAACATGAGAGTTTTGATTGTAAGAATAGAGGCTTTGGAGTGACATCGCCAAGTCTTAGTGATGAAAATGAGTGTACTTTAGGGTATTATGAGAGGGGGCACCTGCAAGAGCAAAATACACAATACACAAAAAGGCGCGGGTATGATGAAGGGGGAGAACTTAGCAATAGAGGAGAGCAAGAATTTGTAGGGTTTGAGCACAATGATGGAAGCTAGCAGAGTTTCGACAACAACGGCTGGCAAGAAAGTCGAGCGTAGACATGACTAGCACGGCCATGACAACAATTTTTTAGAGTTACCTAGATAAAGGTGAGATAGTGGAGGTGGATGTGGTGTAGACTGTAGCAAATGTAGGAATGCTTAAGAGGAGGATCCAATGGTGAAGGAAAGAGGGGCAATTTTAGAGCTCAAAATCTAATTTTAGAGTCCAAAAATTTCTATACTTCTCATGCTTCAGAGGGGTGGGCATAGGTCCAAGGCAAGTGCATCTCAATGCTTGATTGTAGGAAGGTGAGGTGTTGTATTTGCTACAACAAAAAGGAAGAATTTTGTTGTTGAAGAAGAACAACAACTTACTAGGAGTGTTCTTGTTGTGAGTCAGGATCAAGTCATTGGTAATCAACAAAAATCTGATGCGTTCAGCAATGCATTTGGGCATATTATGAAGAAAATAGGACTTGTGGTGAAAGACCATTATGGTCACTAGAATCTAAGTGGGGGAAAATTAAACATGATGTTAAAATATTCATTTCAGTTCACTTAGTGATTAAGAGATTGAAACCGACCGGCATGGGTCTTGTTGAAATCATCTTTGTAGTAAAGGATTTGTATAGAACCAAAGATCCAAAGAATTTGGAATTCTCTTTTGAACATTGTTGGATGCTTATTCATGATTATCCATGTTGGGATGATGGGTGGGTTACCATGAAGTCACTTGGCTCTACCAAAAGAAAGGCCATTTCCTTTGATTAGGACTCTAAGGAGGGTACTTAAAGAAACACAAATGTTGCACAAGAATCCAATGCCATTTTGAAAGATTGTCCACAAGGTACAAAGGTTGCTAAGCTTATACAAAAGAATGATAAAGTTTGAAAGGGAGTTGCATATGTTTAAGTAGCAACTACTAAATTTTTTGTAAATGCTACTCTTTGAAAGATACAACTTTTTGTAGAGCAAAATTTGCTTATTTTTGATGACTACATCTGATTTACAAGTGGAAAATCCAATTGCACAAGAGTTTATGCGCATAAGGCAAGAGGAAGAATTGGAGAACTTGTTAGAACGTAGAGCAAGCTAGAAGGTGCAAAAGGCCAAAAAAGTGGCGGAAGATGAAGCAATTTGAATTTCAAAAATTAGGGACCTTGAAGAAGCCTGGGTAGTTGAGGAAAAGGGATTGTATGAAGACGGCTAGACAAATGGGAGAAAGGCAAGCCGCCGTGAGCAATGATGAAGAAGATGATTACCAAAATATCCTAGATGGCCAAAGAAAAGATTTGGATGAAGACTACATTGCAACATCAACACATTTGGTTGTTGACCAAGCGAAGGGTTTGAGCCGAGATACTTTGCCGGCACCATGTAGTTTGGTGAAGATATTGTTGGTGGCTATGTCTCTAGACAGGGCACATGGAGGCCAATATTAAATCCAGGCTATAAGGGATTTGAGGAAGATGCTTTAGAGGTTGGAAATTTTTATTTTGGGCATGGGAGTACTAATAGGTGGGATGGAAGAATTTTTAATAAAAATTTGGAGGTTGGAAATATTGGATTGCCGCAAGTAGGTGATGGGGGTCAAAATTGAGAAATGGAGGCCGGGAGCAGTGGACATCGTGGTGGAAACAATGTGCATTGAGGTGGGAGAAATCTTTGTACCTCTTTTGTGAGCTCTCATAGAGGCCAAAGTTGGGATTTTGAGAGTAGAAGAAGTACACAACCAACGTGTGGAAATGCCAATAGTTTGAATGTGAATGCAAGTGTTTGTTAAGGAGAGAATTTAGGTGCTAGAGCAATGGTGGGCATAGTAGATTTTTGATTCAATTTCTAGTATCTCTTCTATTAGGGGACACAACAATTGCAATGACATGTGGAGAAAAGTGCAAGTGCTTTTAATAAAAGAAAGAAATCAATTGCACATATGTACACTACAGATTGCCATAGCAATTGGACAGACATGGATCATGTTGATCTAGACATGAAAACTTCATGGATTGTGTTAGGAATTCATAGTAATGGTAGTAGTGGTGAACTTCAAACCACTACAAGGCATGTTGTAGACAATGCTAAAGGAGATGTAAGTGTCAACAACAACTTGGCACTAAATTGATAGAATTGACAATGAAGGAATTGATGTAAAATAATTGTACACTAATAGAATGATGCTTACACATTAAAGTGTAAGGTTTATACAACATATGTATTCTATAGAGTTGCAACCCTCTATTAATAAAGAGTCACAATTGTTAACTAGTATATTATTGTATATTGTATGTCTACAATATATCTAATACTCCCACTAGTATGCTATGTTAATGTTCTTCCATTTAGATGAACATCATATAACAATCATCCAAAATGGCCTTATTCACCCAATTAGATTTTAGGATTTTGTTTGTGTTTTCATAATTGCGCCGCACTATTGCAAACACTATAAGAAAACTGGTTGTTTTGTGACATCAAGAAAAACATGTTATGACATTGCTTGAGATACAAAATGAATCATTGTTGATGTCACCTAAAATTTGTCATAATTGATAGGCAAAAAACATGCAAAAACATGCCTAAATGTGGCTTGTTTTTTGGTTACATCACAAAAAACATGGTCTTTTAAGCTCTCCCAAATGCAACATTTGGATGCCACATGAGTGCCATGTCAATGAGGAGAGCCATGTAGGATTTATTTCATCCAACCCTTCGATGACATGGCACCTAATGTGGCACTTGATGTAGTGGCAGGAAAATGATGCCATGGCATGCCTAATTAGCATACTTTTATGTTGTTTGAAAATTTTAATGTTGCTTTTTGAAACATCAGTTAGTACATACCTTACCTATAGGGCAAGGCCAACAAAAAAAATTAGTGAAAAAAAATTAAAAAATAAAATAAAAACAAGGAGAATAATTGTAGAATTCACCAAGAATTAAGAAAACTTACCATCTACCATCAAGAGAATTTTTGATGGCCAAATGAAGGAATTACCTCATTTAAAGTTAGTGAAAATGAAGGATGGAGAGGATGTATTTATATTGAAATCTATTGTTTGTTCATGGTGAGATAAAAGATATGGGATAATTTGAATATGGGAATTTGACTACTAGCCATGTAGAGTTGTGGACATTGTTTCAAACATCAAGACGTTTCAAACATTGTGACGTTGTTTTGGACATCAAGACATTCTTTCGGACATCAAGACATTGTTTTAGACATTTACATTTTACATATTTTTTCCTTTACATATCCCATATAGATTGTCAATTTTCCTACCACTCTACTTGTGAAAAGAGCTTCATTTTTCATCCATGGTGCACATCCATCCATTTCTTTTTTTGTTGCAAAGTATGTCATGTGATTGCCCCTCTTCAAAAATTTTCATATTCAGTCAACATTTTACTATAGATTGCAAAAAATTTCATTGATTTACCTATAGTCAAAATGGTTTTACTTGCTAACATGGCAATCTATGTTTTTTTAGACAATCCAAAAACCATCAATGTGTCTTTAGTGATGTCAAATAAAACGTCAATGTCAATGATAGTATCAACTTGTTTTAATAATAATGAGCGAGCGTTTTCTGTAATGTCTACAAAAATCTATTGTATTAAACTTTCTTCACTTTGGCGTCTCATGTTTTTTCAGACATCACATGTTACTGGTAAAACATCTCCAAAAACATGAGTTTCTTATAATGAAAGTTACTCTTCTTTTCCCTCCATACCTTGTGTTTGCTCTGTCCATGTGGGTTGTTGAAGTGGCAACTACTACTCTTGTCAAGTCGGAAAGCTAAAGAAATTGGATCAACAATTTGGTGCAACACATTTGTGAGTCGTTGAAACACAGTGGATAGCAATTGAAAGGAGCCTATGATCTAGGAGGCAAGCTGTCGAGGTATTGGGAATGAATAGTTTGATCAAGGTAAGCATCGGTAACCTTGTAGAGCTATGTTGCTCCATCTTCCAACTTGCACAAGTCTGTCCTTATCATCTTCAAATTTCCGATATTCCATCCCCCATTATGAGGCGTGTTGAATCCGCCTTTTGTAGCACTTGAGGGGAATAACTTGATGATGGACTTGCATTTGAAGTGACATCAAATTGAAGTCAAACTGCTTTAATTTTGGTGAGTTCTCTCCAAAGTTGCTTGAGATTCGGCTTTGGTTGCCTATTTATTGCTCCCTGATTGTATTTGATGTACCTTTAACTAGTTCTTTTGCATAAAATAGGATTTGATCTTTACTTGGAAGTTTCTTGAAAGAATTAGCTTAATTGTATTTTTCTTAAGTAGGAAAGATGGGTCCTCCAATGTCATAATTGAGATTACCTTGTGATTGAAGCAACCGTGATTGGACCAATGAGTTGAATGAACCTTGATTTTGAGTCTTATTGCCTTTGATACGTTGAAATTTTTCCATTTGGTTAGGAATAGGGAAGGTATCTCCTCTAACGCAAAGAAAGAGAAGACATGATCTGGAGCATTGGGAACAACAATTATTTCATCAAATGCTATTGGAGAATGAATATCCTTGCTAACAAAGAATAAAGGTATTGTTTTCTTACTTGTCTAATTTGGTGTCAATTTTGTGCTTGATTGATTAGGCCTCTTTGTTTCTCTCTTTGCTATATTTTATATTATTTCTTGTTGGATTTTTTGATATGGAATTATCTAAGTCCACTATTACTTTAGGAGGCTTTGATATAGAATTAGTTGTTGACAAATAGTGTCTCCCACTCAAAGACAGCTCAAGGTATTGGAAACTCCCACACAAAAGGAAGTGGTTGAAAGTTGTAGAGGTCATAAGTACTTGAGAATTTTTATTGGGCAAAGATGCAAGAAGTAAACACATACCAAGCTTAGCCATGCAATGTTGATGTTTATCACGTCCTAAGGATTTAGTAAGAATATTAGTAGTCATGTCAGCTTTAGAAATGAATTTGAGTTCATTGTCTTTAGCAAGAACTTGTTCACGAGTGAAACGATATTGAGTATCAATATGCTTAAAATATGAATGATATTTAGGATTATCTATTAATGCAATAGCACTTTAACTATCACAATAGATAGGTGTTGGAAAGGGTTGTAGAAAGCCTAGTTCTTGAGATAATTTTGTTAACTAGATGGCTTTAGTAGTAGCTTTTGCTAAAGCCATGTACTCTGATTTTGCAAATGAAAGAGCAACTGATTGTTGTTGTTTTTTACTACCCTAGGATATGACACCAGTAGCTAAAAAAAAGAAATAGCCAAAGGTAGAGCATTGTATATCTTTGCAATCATTCCAATCAGCATCAGAATAGCCATAAAGAACAACACTTTCTGTTGATTTTTGATAACATATGCCATAAATTAAAGTGCCTTTGATATATCTTAATGTTCTTTTAAGAATTTGAATGTAGAAATCACTTGGGTTTGATAGATATTGTGCTAAACTACTAATTGTGTAAGCACAATTAGGTCTTGTATTTACAATAGCATGCATAAGGCTGCCAACTATCTGTAAATAAAGGTGTTGGTCTTCCTGTGCTAAATTTGATTCTTCTTTACACAAATGAAAACCTAATTGCATACGTGTACTTATAGAGTTGCAATTTAACATATTATATTTTTTAAGTTTAGAAGTAAGATATTTTTGTTGGTGAATAATTGTCCAACCTTTAGTTCTATTTCTTAAGATTGTATTACCAAGAGTAAAGTGAAGTTCACTTTTATCTGACATGTCAAACTCCATTTGTAATATATTTTTAATGTTATGAATAAAGGCTAATTGATTACTTACTAAAATGCAATTATCAATATAAATTATAAGAATGATAAAACTTTGATTAGCTTCTCTTTGAATATAAACACTTGCCTCTGAATCTAATTGAAGAAAATTGTGAAGGAGAAGATATTGGTCCAAATGTTGATACCAAGCTTTTGAAGATTGCTTTGAGTCTTGTATGTTGAATTCTTCTATAAACTAAAAATAAAAAATAAATACTAATATAGGAATTCTTATTGGAAAAAGGTCAAATTGTCTATTGTTTTGGGTGTTTAGGGTCACTTTTCAAATAGGTTGGATTTCCAAACACAATTAATCATTCACTCATTCTTATTCTCATGCAATGCAATTTGTGCAGTCCATTACCAATGCTATGAACTCCATGTTGCAGTCCTAGTCCTGTCTAATACCTATCTAAGATTGACAAATAGTCTTACAAATTATCAAGGTTTGGCAATTAGTCAATGCATGATCTAGACTTGGACCAATTGTGCATATAATATATATATATATATATATATATGTTATATTTGTATTTTATTTTATAATTTATAAAAAACTCTTCTAATAGCTAATTTAATAGCAACTTTGCCAATTAACCCCTAAAGCCTTGAACCCCATTTTTTGGCAACATAGGGATTTTGGGCAACTCACTACAGATGGAGTTTTTATTTTTTTTCTTTGAAATTTTCACACAACATTTTACCAAGGATTATCTTTAAGGCCCAGTAATTTTTATAACTTTTGAGTACATGGATAAAAAGTTATTGTTTGAAATGTGATTTTTAGTGTTCAGCGGGCAGCCCGGGCAGAAAAAAAACTTCTTCAAAAATCATTTTTTTCAAAATTTGAAATTTGAAATTGATTCTTTAGATTTATATCTGCATGGAAAGCTTTGAATCATTCCATTTGGATGGATGAATCAAAAGTTATGAGGAGTTTTAGTTTGAAGTAGTTTGTGGATAGTTATGGAATCTCTATTATGAAATAAACTCTGAAGCCCTTTATTTTACTCAATTTTAAATATTTTTGAAAAAAAATAAAAAAATTTAGGTGTACATTGTTTATTACCATATTTCAACCATTGGAATTGGAATTTTTCAATTCCATAAAGAAATTATTAACAAGTTAGTACTTTGAATCATTCTCTACTTCATTCTACTTACTATTTTTTTTTATATGTTGTACAATTCCAAATGATCTAGAAATTTTCAAGCATGTAGCCAACTTGCTTTGAAGAATGAATTCAAAGAGTAACCACCATTTTGGACATTTTTTCATGTAAATGTGACCTCGTGAAGTGCAGCTACCCGGGTTTTTGCAGGGGAAAAAAAAGGATTTTTGTAAGTTCAAACGCTAATATCTTGAAATTGGCATGGTGAAAATTTCTGAAGTTTTTACCACATCTTCTCAAAATAGTTTACTACAAGATCTTGCGGTTACTTGTGTCTAAAATTTTTTTTTTTCAAAAATTTGGTACTTGCACTAGAAATGGCAGTTTTAGAGTGTTTTTGATGAAAACATAGTCAAAAACCTTTATGGGTTAATACATCATGTTAAATTCACCCTCTTATAAAGGCAATTGATTCTAGTATGCAAAGCATGCTTAAGTCAAGTGGACATTCCTAGTAAGTTGCTTTAGTTCTTTTTACTAATAGTTGATTTGCAACTCTAGCAACTCCACCGCTACTTGTTGTGCAAGACTACTCTACTAGCACCATCTCCAAATTTCTTTCTCTATAAGGTGCCACATGTTCTCATACATAAAATTAGCTAATTATAATTCATGCTCATGCAATCTCACCAAATACTCGCTAATTCAAGCTGATTACCTAATGATCTCGCTATTAGTCAACAACCACTGCAATTTGCTTATTATGCAATGACATTCATATAACACACAATTTGCTTGTATTACTATCTATTACAATTGCTAATTTTAACTATCAAATCTCACCCTTAAGCAATTTACATACACAATAGTGACCACAAACCACTACAATTTATACCAAAATTGGCTTAGCAACTTGCTAACGACAATTGCCACAAATTTTTATATCAATTACCTTCGTCAACCCTCTACACAACTTTAGCTAACTGGTACAATTTTGATTAGAAACCATAATTTGCTAATCAATATTCCCAACTCTACAACCACAATTTGCCAAAAATCATATTTATAATCTACCTATAGTCTTGTGTACAACAATAACCTTTTAACACAATCACTTGACTTCTTATCTAACCATTCTTGTCAATTTGCTAATGTCATACACAAAATAGTTTCAAAACAATTTGCAATGACTTTAGTATACCGGCTATGTTATAATTCGAAGTCTACCAATTAGTTCCTCTATTACGATCATTCGCCAAACTATCTTCCAACTTAGAGCAATTTGTTGATTCCCTTCTACCGTTGTCTACATAAGCAACTCACTCATCAAGAAAAATAATAATTTACACACATACAACTTCAAGCTAATAACTTATTCACTGATACTAGCCAGTAATCAATTTGCTAACTCAATTAACTCTGGAAACCATACAACTTGCTTGATTCGTGACTCCAAACATTGTAGTCATTCCCTCAGTTTACAAGAAATTCACAATTTGCAAATTGATACAATTTACAACTTGTTGCAAACAAAATTGCAAGTCCACTAGTTAAATTACTAAGTGCCAAACATCTCAAGAAGATTAAGAGTTTCTACATACACAACTACACACAAAGAAAGATTGGCCAATTCAAATAGCAAGAATCCATAAACAATTCTTCAATTATTTTATCACATTCAATCACAACTTATCTATATTTGTAATTTGCTTGGATCCCTTGTCCATTAGCACTCCTCTACACACGATCCCAATTGGTCTGGGTAATTTGTAATTGCCAACCAACAAGCTAATTTGCCAAGTCAACTTGCCATGTCTACAATCAAACTACGCACTCCTAGAATTCTCTCAAACTAGTGGCACTTAACAACTTAATTGACAATTTTACAAAATAAGAATCTAAAGATTCATAAAGTGCAGTAACCACAACAAATTTGCCATCTCGCACACAACAACTTGCAAACACAAATTCAAAATCACAATCACACTTCCACACTCCACAAATTACAACTTTACAATTTTGAAATTATCAACTTCAATTGAAGGAATTCACTGTTTACATAGAAAATCGCCAATGAGCCATATACATAAGTTTTAGTATTGATATGAACTAAAAAGAAAAAGAAAACTTGCCCTTGCTAAATAGCCTCAAAAAACCGCATGGCAACTTGCCATATATTTGATACTAAAAGGCACAAAGCTAAATTGCCACCTTTCTTATCATACTAATTAACCCTTTACATATCTACAAATTGTCTTTTTCCACATTCACATGGGTTTTCTAGCCAATTAGCACTACAAAATGGGAATAGTTTCTCAAGTCTAATGTAAAAACAACTTAAAAAGGGAACAAAGCAATTTGCTCAAAATTTTTAAGATTACAAGTTTGTATGAAGATTTTCTAAGTTTATAAACTAGATGTGAACTAGTTGGGATTTTAAAGCCTTTAGGTATAGACATATAAATGTCTTCTTCTATAAATCCATTTAAAAAGGTTGTTTTTACATCTAATTGATGAATTTCAAAATCATTTTGAGTGGCAAGGGCTAATAAGAGTTTTATAGAATTAAGTTTAACTACATGTGAGAAAGTCTCCATATAATCAATACCTTGTACTTATATGAAGCCATAGGCCACTAAACATACTTTATATTTATCCAAAGTTCCATTAGCTGTAGTTTTTATCTTATAAAATCCATTTTGAGCCAATTGGTTTTTGATTTCGTGGTAACTGTATAAGAATCTAGGTTTTATTTTTTTCTAAAGAGCCAAATTTATCTTGGATGGCTTATTGCCATTGGTGAGAATTTGACCTTGATAGGGCTTTTTGCATAGTGTGAGGAGGATCCATTGAGAAATAAACAACATTAGCTTGATGCCTTTTAGGATTTGACTTCTTTATAGATGGTTGTCCAACAATAGAGTTAAGTAACCTTCTTGTGGGTTTGATGTTTCTTTTAGGTCTAGCCAAGGAACTTTGAGGTAAATCATGTTGCTGACTTCTAAGAGTAGGCGGTGGTTTAAATAATGGAGGATCTATTAAAATCTTTGATTCTTTATCTTCTTGTAAATAGTGTTTTTGGAAAATTATAACAATTTCATCAAATATATCATCTCTAGATATTATTAACTTTTTAGTATGTATATTCATCAAATGATAAGCCTCAATCTCTTTGCTATAGCCCAAGAAGATAGCTTCAAAAAATGGGAGTCTAAATTTTGTCTTTGTTCTTTAGGAATATAAATATGTGCCTTCACTGCTTTGCATCCAATATTTTAAGATAAGATAAATTAGGTTGACAGCCATACTATAACTCAAAAATAGTCAAATTTGTTGAAATAGCCTTGGTAGCACTCCTATTTTGGAGATAATTTGTTGTATGGAGTGCTTCTCTCTAAAATATTTTTGGTAATTGTACATAAGATAACATAGAAAAGATTGCTCCCATTAATGTCTTGTTTTTGAGTTCTGACACATTGTTTTGTTGTGGTGTGTAGGTTGTGGTCATCTCAATTTTGATGCCTTGTTCTTGGCAAAAAGTGTTGAATTCAATAGACAAGTACTCACCACCTTGATTAGTTTTGAATATTTTTTATTTTATGATACATTTGATTCTCTACATAACTCTTATAGAGTTGAATTTAACAAATGCTTCAGATTTGTTTTTCTTTAGTTAAACATGACAAAATCTTATTAAATCATCAATGAAATTAATAAAATAAAGGTAACCTATGCATATGGCCACTTGCATGGGTCCACAAATGTCTAAATGAATCAATTCCAATATGTCAGTAGCTCTTCTTGCACCTTGTTTACAAAATTTAGCTTTATGTTACTTGCCTTCAATGCAAGATTGACACAATGTGATTTGTCTTTCATCAAAAGGTTCAATACTTTTTGAAATAACTTGTATTTGCTTTAATCTTTGCTGATTTATATTGCCTAGCCTTAGATGCCATAAATCAACTTTATTTAATTTAGTATTAGTTGGAATTGCCAAAACATAATTAGTAGATATGACAGTCTCACTAACTCATATAAATTTGGGTTAAGTTTACATTTTGCTATTGTTTGGCCTAATTTGTTTATTAGAATGGATACTCCATCTTTAATATGGATTTCTTCACCTACCTTGTTAAGTTGTTTTGCTGAAAATAGGTTCTTTGCAAGACCAGGGATGTGTAAAACATCAAGTACATATTTTTTCCCCATTAGTCAGTCTAACATTGACATCACCATATCCTTGGATGTTATATGACATGGAGCCATCTCCTTAATACACAACTTGTTCCTCATGACACCTAGTGTAATTCACAAATCCTTCTTTTTTATGATACATGTGTTGGGTTGCCCCCAAATCCACATACCAAGTGGAATTGATGTGCCCTTGCATTGTTGAAGCTATCACATAGAGTTTTGTTATTTGTTGTTGCAATATTTGTTTGCCTTTTGTTATTTTTTTTTTCTGCAACAATTCTTATTTTGCAATCTCTAATGTAATGCCTTGGTTTTTTTGCAATAAAAGAAGTTCTTTTCAACTGGAAAATTCTTCTTTTCAAAAGATTTAGAGCCACTATTCTCTCCTTTTGAATTTGAACTTTTCTTGAAGTTTTTGTTAAAATATGGCTTCCAACATACGATGCTAATGTGTTTCAAAAGTTGAACTTGTATCTTTGATAAAAGTTTCTTTCTTGAATTAGGTCTATAATTAAAGATTGCAATGTTATTCTAGCTTGCCTTCTTAATGAACAAATGAAGGATTGATAACTTTGAAGAAGACTCCTCATCAAAATAATCACAGCTTCATTATGTGGTATTTTTGAACTAGGTGGGCTCTAAAATTGTGAATGTGTTTAACAACACTTGTGTTTTCTCTCATTTTCAGTTTTTGTAATTTATCTTTTATATGCATATTTGTCAATATGTCTTGTGATTCAAAAATGCTTATCAATTTGGACCAAGATGAATTTGATGTTTTATAAGATTGTGTATGAGAAACAATTGAATTTTCAAGATAGTTGTTTATGATGGTTAATTCTAACGCATCTTGATCCTCCCATGGACTTATACTTCTTGCTCCTGAGGAAGGCAAGTTAGGAGTTCCAATAGCTATTTGTTCTAATGTTGGTGCCACTAGTAAGGGTTGTTCTCCATTTACTATAGGCCATAACTTTTCTGCCTTGAAGATGAGAGTCAATCTATACTTCCAAATGTTGAAATAAGAGCCATCAAACTTAGTGACATGACTTATGTCTATCTTGTGTGTTGCCATTTTTAATATTCTCTTCTTAAAATTGCTTGTATTTCACACTCTTCTATGAAATCTTCAGGAAAGTTTTCTAAATTTGCTTCATTGAAATTGTTTATTGCTTCAATATAAGCAATAGGTGTGTTTCTAATACCATATGCATTTTTTGCAGATTCCAAAGGTTCTACCTATTCATGCTCTTGAATTGGAATTGCATCTAAAGATACTTGAAAAATGCATTCTGAAAGTCTAATGGTATTTGGAAAAATGAATTATTGAAGGCTGCATTGTTTAATTGTAGTGTGTTTTCAATGTCATTTGTCTTTGGTTCAAGGATTAGCAAGTCGTAGATATCCTCACTTGAAGCTCCAATATTATGAGTCTAAGGATAACACATCTTGCTCTAATACCATGATAGAATTGACAAAGAAGGAATTGATGTAAAATAATTGTATATTAATAGAATGATGCTTACACATTCAAAAGTAAGGTTTATATAGCACATGTATTTTATAGAGTTGCAACTCTCTACAAATAAAGAGTCACAATTGTTAACTAATATACTATTGTATATTATATGTCTACAATATATCTAACATGAATGGCCAAGGTTTGTATTAACCAAATAACAAAAAAAGTTGAAATATAAAGATTTTGCAAATCATTTATTTTCTTACAATCATATGTAATATATTTTCTTTTCCTGTACTATTCAAAAGTATCAATCTTCATATTCAAATCAAATATGAAAAAACTATACTCCTATTCTCATCAAATATCATAGTTTCCTAAAAGCTCAAGCTCATTTTTGTTTTATTATTGGTTTTTTCTAATTTATGTATATTTTTTTACTTTCTATGTAAGATGTGTTTGACTTATGCTTGAGGTAGACCTCAAACACATCTCAAATAAAAAGAAAAAAAAATATATAAATAGCTACAAATTTAATTATTTTTAAAATGTACTTAAGGTGTACTTAAAGTAGATCTCAAGCACACCTTAAGCACACCTCAAGCACATCCTAAGCAAAAAGTGAAAAAAATAAATATATAATAGCATCAATTTAAATTAAAAAAAACAAAAATGTGCTTGAGGTATGCTTGAGGTCTAGTTCTAGCTCATTTTTAGCACATCTTAAGCAAAAAGTAGAAAAAATAATATAAATAGATTCAATTTTAAAAATTATAAAAAATGAGCTTGAAGGATAGACCTTAGAACATCCTAAGCACACCCAAAGAAGAAAGTGAAAAAACATACATTTTATAGCAAAAAGCAAAAAACAAACAATGAAGTGTTTGAGGTGTGCTTGCGGTAGATCTAAAGCACACCTCAAGCACATCCCAAGTCAATAGTGAATTTTTTTAATATATAAATAGATTTAATTTAATATTTAAAATTAACTATAATTTCAATTAAAAAATCACACTTGTCATGTCTACTGCATCACACTCTTTTACTTTACTTTAAGCCTACTACTATACACTCTTTTACATTTTGTATTTATCCAAAGTATATATAAAGAATAAAAATATAGTACTTTTTTAATTCCTATTTATCATTAGACATTTTTTATATTTGAAGAGTAGTTGTTGAACTTTAAGTGAAGTTTGGTAGTTGGAAGAGATAGCTTTGTCTTTGTGGAGTCCTTTCACTTCTATGGTAAGGTGGAAAACACACAATATTTCAATTTAATAATTTTTTAAGTGTTTGATATAATGGAAGGTCCTATTGGTAAAAGTTACAGGGTTGAGGTCAAAGGTATGAGGTATATTGAGGATAGAAATATCTTAGAACTTGATTATAGAGGAAAAAAAAGCTAAAGGTTGCTTGTTTGGAAATCGTGAGAGAAGAAGAAATTTCTTAAGTTGTTTGTGTTACCATGCACTTACACTTTACAAATTTCTTATTTTAAGAATATTTTCAGACTAAAACCTAAAGAAAAACAAACTCCAAACCCATAAAAATTATTATTGGATCCACTATCATAAAAATGTGAGTCTTGTTTGTTAGAATTTTTAGATGGTCCTATTACATGTAAAAAATGTTTGATACCTAGAAATTTTGAAGTGGAAACATTATGTTTGAGAGAAATGAACTTATATATTTGTGGTGTGGTATTCATATTGAATTTAGAAGAATTTCATAGCATTGTTGAAAAATCTTTAGAATTAATTATGAGAAATAAAAGAGTGAACGATATATAATAAAATGTAAAATAGAAGATGTTCATGTTGCTAATGCAATATTGCAAGCTTTTGGAATTAGCAAAAACATTGATATTCATATATGTTTTACAACATTATCAACAAAATGTAAAGTTGTTGATAGTGGAAGACAAAAAATAAAAAATAAAAAAATGAAAAAAATAAAAATTAATTAGAAGATCCTTTTTGGATTCATTCTACATATGTAGATACTTGAGAGCAAAGCTATTCACAGGAAAACATTGTAAACACTACAAAGGAATCTTTATTAGTTCTAGATGGAAGATTCATCATTAACAATAAAAAATTTCATCATAATCATTTAAATAGTGATTACATTTTTTTACTTTACATTCCTCAATTATTAAAGAAAACAATTTATAAAAATACATTGGTGTTAGTAAACACATATTGTGAAAATTTTCCTTATAGAGGGAAAAGTGGAAAAGATGAAAATTACATATCCATCAATCATTGATACATTTGTCATGTTGGCCCCCATGTACATGGTAATGTGACTCAATATCATATAACATAATGTTAAAATCACAATCAAAAGAGTATTTATGGAGGGCCCAAGGTAATATGATTGCAAATAACATATAGAAGCACATGTATAAATTTGGTGATTCTATCAATCAATTTTTTGAAGACCAATTTGTGGAGTTAAAATATATTGGAATTGGAGAAAAAGACCATCTAACAAATGTACATTCTATGCACATTTCCAAAATTCAAAGATTAAACCACATTTTGATACAAATGATAAAGAAGCATCTATTATAACATGGTTTCATAATGGTGGTATTAAAGGAGATGATTTTGTTATACGTACACCAAATGTGGTATAAGTTTTCTACATCCAATAGTCTAGGTTTTTTTTATTTGATCAAAAAATTTAGTTCATGGAACCTTGGGGTTTAATTGTTCAGGAGTAGAGTTGCATTCTAATTTTAAATTAGGTGTAGCTTTAGTGAACAAAAAAGGAATATGCACTAGATTAATTAATCAAAAATAGAAGGACAACCACTTATTTTTTCTAAGGATTATTAGTCTTCTATAACTTATGGATATGATAGAGATTTTTTGTAAGAAATATCAATACATAAATACATCAATATAGAACGATAGAATTTTCCTTTGCAAATTGCAATAACTTTTGAAGCACAACTTGTATGAATTTGAAATTTTTACTAAAGACCTTGTGTTTCAAAAAATAAAAATAAATTTTTTTCTAGAGACGTTGGTCTAGAGTATAATCATATTCCTTATTTTTCAAAATTAAAAAAAAAAAATTTATATTATAAAGTCTATATTACTATTTTACCACACTTTGGTTAGATTTTGGGTTCTTTGGGAATTAAAGGAGTATCCAAAATTAAAGATCTAGGCCTAAATTTTTTGTGGTCTATTTCTACAATGTGTAGGCATGTTCCTACCAGAAGACATCTAAAATTAAATTATTTAATGGCCTCTACATTTGTGCAAATAGGGCCCTTTAGTATGTATACTTTTGAACATTTGGAAGATGGTTTCAAACTCATTCTTTTGGTAAGATCTCATCACCATGAAGTCTTCACAAACAATTTTTTAAATTTCTTTCAAATGTTTTATTATTTAAAAATATTTTAAGCATCAAAATGTCTATTGCCTTAAAAAAAATTGTCACTTTATTTTGTAAATAACTTTCAATGACCTACATTTTTTTTAGGTTTTAATTTTTTGTGATATCTTGTTTTTAATGTTATACTAGATATTACTATTTTATTTTATTTTCAAATATTTTTTTTCCAAAAGGTTATGAAACAATGAGTATTAATCCAAATTGTGCCAAATTAACAATGTTGTCATTTTTGCAATTACCTTGCAATTTCTTTAGACTAAGGTGGAAACATCTAATGGAGCCTCAAGAGGCCACTAGATCTAGATTATTTTTTATTTGCACTTTTGGCACTGCTTGGTTCAAATTTGGTGGCCCTCTGAAGAGCCCATTCTTTTTTTAAGATAGAAGGTCCATAAACCAACCATTTAAGAGCATTTAAGAGCTGGATCTGATTTTTGTGAAGGTGAAACTTCTTCAAATATTTTTCAATAAATTTTCCTTGAAAGACAAGTAAAATTAGCATGTAACCCAAGTCGTTTCATATTTTTTGGAGCTTTGTAGAATTAGTTATGAAATTTTGAAGGTGAAGTGGCATAGACTTCTAATAGCGTCCACCCCCTAAAATATACATTGTTTGTATATAGTAGAAGGTTACAAAAGAACAACATGTACATGTAGTGTACATTTAAGGACGTGGACGCTTATAGAAGCTGTGTGCTCTTAGAACCTCCTACCTTAATGCAAAGCTTGTAATACTCTCAGAACTCCCCCATTTGGCATAAATGGACAGGGAATTCTTGCAAAGACCCATGATCTAATAAGAGTCTTTGAAGTTCTGTCACTTACAGTAGGTCTTGTTAAATTCGCATCAATCGATCAGACTCTGTCTCGTTCCTGATAAGACTCTGATTAGCTTCTAATAAGACTGATAAGTATCTAGAGTAGACACCAACATGATTCTAGCTAGTTAGCGTGCCAGTTCTTACACAACATACGGTATATATACCACGTTATATCGAACTTTAACATCTACACAATTGTGTCGTCCGCGTTACAGCAGCTCATTTTGAATCCCCATCCTGTGTGTTTAATGTTCACGCAAGGGTAGATCGATATATATATGTGTGCACTTTTCACACCCGGGATTCAAATTGAGCTGCCTGTGATCCGACTTGCCGGCGATGCTAGTTAGCCGCGCCGAGGTGACTGAGCGGTTGCAGAGCATAGTGATGCTGGAGAGGGAGCGGATGTGCAGCAAGAGGCACCACGCGGACCAGTTGCACCCCGAGGTGCTCGACCTGCTGCTGCGCGCACTTGCAAGTCCGAGGAGAGCTCGGCCGTGTGCGCTGGAACACACAGACGTCGCCCTCCTCCAGCAGGTGGTGCAAGGCAAACAGCGCCCACCGCTTACGATGAAACGCTACCTCGTGGTGCTTGTTCTTCTTCACCAGCAGGTCCCAACATTCCCCCTGGTCGTCCTCCAGTTTCACCTTGGTGGCCGTCGAAGTGGCCCACCCCGCCTCTGTTGCAAAGCTCTCGGGCACCACCTGCACATGCCGACTCATGCTAGCTCAACGACAACCTTCAATTCCAATCCCGAGCTGAAACAATTTATGTAAAGCCTCCATTCACCATACAGGATTTAAGGGAGAGTTAGGTTCCACACAGGGAACAACAATCTAGAAACTTGTACCATGTAAAAAGATTGCACATTTATTTGAAGGTAAGCTGAAAATCAATTGCAAAAAACGAAATGTCAATAGATGAAATTTATTTCATACTGAGCACGAATCAAAGTTCACCTGTATGATCACTGGATCCTCTAATGTACTGTATGGTTAATGGAGTCCCTACATTTTCATGATTTCAAACTTTACCGGCACTGAATAATTTCGTTATAAATGTCGATTGGCGGATTTTCGATCACGACAATTGGCACTGGAAACTGAAATCTAGCATACATGTCTAGCTAAGTTTTTAGAATTTTGTCCAGTGGAGCGTCACGATTTTGGAGCTCCGAATTGGGATTATGCAACGGAATTGGTGATTTTAGGTTCAAACTGCAATGTCACTTGGTCAAATCCGTAGTAAGAAAAACTTCCAATATTTAATCCAAGAGAAGTACTTAATGACTATTTTTGAAAGTTCTTAGAACCTGATCAGTTTCGTTAGTTTCGTTGATTTTTTAACGTCAATATAATGAACGGGAATTCCATGGCTTCGTTACTTTTCAGGGCGAGCTACCTGAAATGTAAATCGAGACCAATTTTTGGAGCATCGTGTAGATGTATGACACGGTTTTTGGCGCCTAAAATGGTGCTAGTTTGTCGAAATTGATGATTGATATACTTGTAGAACTGTAGGTTAGAGAAGTTTATTGGACATACAGTAATGGCACACTGCCTAAGTATGTTTGGCTGAGCAAAGAACTCTCATTGAACAGTCTAATTAATGCTCAAGGGTTACATTCTTCGTTCACGTAAAGAACTTCTTGGCATTCCAAGTGGATAATGTGCACAATTGTACCTCTTTACCCTGGTATTTGTTGCAATTGTGTAGGTGAAAATATTTCTCAGGGGAAAAGGGCCTGTCCCATGCGCCATTCCCATATGTTAGGATCTGGGTCCCTTGGCCTCCCCTTATTACTGTTGAAGACTATTGAAGACGATGAATTGAAGCTTCCGCATCAATCTCGAGGTACTATAGAGGGAATTATTTCATCTACAGTGGCGGACACCCCACCCCTCATATTCAAGAATGTTATGCACATTCTGAACAAGGATTCAAAGACGTGGGACTAAAACTATGATTAAGTTCCCTGTGTTTTGAACCAGAGAACAGGAGAGTGACACTTGCAATGTTGGTGTTTTGAACTACTCCTTTCTTGTGCGAATATGAAGATTGTTTCTAAGGACATCACTCATTCATTATTGTACCTAGTGTTTCTTCACTTTGCCTACACTGTTCCAGTAAATTAGGGTGACGGGAATTATACATAATTTGCAATGGTGAAGGGGTGCAGGAATTGAAGCTGACCAGGTGGAAGTCGTGGTAGACGTGAGCGTCGGACAAGATGGTGACGAAATGGGGATAAGTGAGAGCTTGCGCCTGCGCCATAGCCGCGTTCTTGGCTCTCTCTTTCTCCACCACCGTCGTCGCCCTCCGCTGGGACTTGATCGCAAACTTCAACGGATTAAACGACGGATCCACAAAGTTTCGGACTGCAACAATATTGTCACCGTCATGGTTCGGTTCCTCCGAATTCGGCTTTCCCTGCTTCCTTCGTTCTTTACTAGAAGTCTCTGCCATGGACTTCCCTGCTGGAATTGGAACTGCAACGGGTGGTGCAACCTGCTCATCGCCTGCAGATTGGATCATGATGATCATAATAATGACAGTTTGAGTTCATTTTGCGAATTCAGCATATTAAGTACATATTATGCTTTCTTCATTCAATTTTTAAGTCTTCACGAATTCCAGATGAAACCTGAATTTCGGGTGGTTTGGAAACGTTCTACCCAAATTACATTATAATTCTGGTTATAGAAACAGTAATAGAGACATTATGGTGTACTATGGTCTGCATCTGCACGTCGTTGCCGTTTCATTCTATCGCTAATCCCCATAAGTAATCACGATATTTGAAAACGAATCTGTAATGAAAGACATAATCACTAAGAACAGTTTTTGTGGTTGTAAAGTTAATAGTTGATTCATTGAACTGGCAGGTTTTAGAGGTTTTGGCAAACATTTCTGCGGCTGCACCATACCAAAATCTCAGTGTTCGCAACTTGGAACTAGGAGTGTTGTTTTCATAAACTCATCTCCATACTTACTACCTGCTGTCGACATTGGACTACAGGCCAGCTCCACCAAAGCGCGGTACTTCTTCGTCTCCTTCGTCGCGTCTTCGAGATCGCTAACTGATTGCAGAACATTGCTTCATTCAAAATTGTAGATTCTTACAACATTTTCATGCATGGTTCCCCCAAAAGAAATGTAGTGACAGACATACTCATTAAGAATATGAAGCAATATATTTGTGTAGTTCTAAGCGTACTCACATGTCGACATTGAACCATTGGCCCGCTCCACCAACACGCGCTTCTTCATCTCCTGCGTGGCGTCTTCGACATTGCTCACTGATTGGACAGCATTGCTTCATTCTATGGTTAAAACTTACAAAAATTTCATCTTTCGTAAAATAATAACATGTAGTGAAAGACACAATCAGAAAGAAACAAGCAATTCGTGCAATTCGTGCAATTCTAAACGTATTAGCTGACCTGTAGAGATAGGACCCAAGACCAGCTCCACCATCGCGCGCTTCTTCGTCTTCTCCTTCGTTGAGTCTAAGGGATTGCTCACTGGTTGCACATCATTTACAATATTCTCATGGTTTTTAGGGAAGGAATTGTAGTGAAAGACATATTCAGTATTAAGAAACAAGCAATTTATTTAATTTTAAACGTACTGACCTGTTGTCGACGTCGGACCGTTGGTCAGCTCCACCAGCGGTCGCTTCGAACTCTTCTTCGTCTTCTTCGTCGCGTCGTCATCCCTCAATTGTTCCTCGTTATCGTGACTGTCTTGCGAGGAGCATCGACCCGCTTCCAATATGGACTTCCCCCGGGGAACACTCAATGTTCTCAAATTCCCGTCCGCGTCGAAATGCGTGAACTGGAAGCGCGAAGGCTCCACCAGCACGAAGACGACGACATCTCCCACCTGGAAGTTGTTGTCCACGGCCACCCGTCCCCACCCCTGCAGCCAGTGGGGATCCCGCTTGGCCGCACCAAAGGAGACGCGCCACTTGCGCACCCCACCGCCGCCCTCGTTCGAAGTCGGGTTTGAAGCAGTCGTCGTCTCCAGCGTAACCACGCGCTCCAGCTGCCGGTAATGCTGGCGCACGAACGGCGACGGCACCGTCAGGCTGCAGGCGTTTTTGAGCAGAAGCCCCGGCCTTCCTTTCGCCGCGTTGGGGTTAATGATCTTCACGAAGTGCGGCTTCTTGTCGAGGCGCTGCTGCTTCACCCAGTGCAGCACTTTGGGGTCCACGCGCGTCGGGTCACAGGTCTGGCCGTTGTAGGCGATGGCATCCAGCTCCGGTTCCCAGCGGCGCCTCCACTCCTCAACGTACGAGTAGGTCTCCCTGTCCCTCGGCATACTTGTGATCGAGCTCGCTAGCTCGTCTGCTCCAGCGAGAATAAATATTATCAGACACGCCCGAATTAGTTCACGTAGCAGCAACTTAATACGTACTCAGAACGGATCGCAGCTATCTTTGGCTAGACTGTAGAATCACCCCCAGCCCCCCCTTCAGTATACACAGACACCCCTCGATCAATGTCTCCTTTCGAAAATTGATGTCTTTACATTGCTTGCTAGTATTAGATTAAACTTGTTCCCGTAGTGGCTGCAACATGCTTTGAACAATATATCTATCTGCTCAATGAATTGACGTGTTAGTGCTGTGCTGATATGAGTAATGGTCTTGTAGTGAGAAGTAAATTCTCCTGAGAATTCTAGATGGTTTGTGCTGCAGATTTGTGAGATCGAGTGTGGTTAATGAGATGTGGTGCTCTGTTCGTTTAGGGCTCCACTGCCGTAAAATGGAGGACTGGAGGTGGTGTGACAGTGTGCAATTCCTGGTGAAGAGATTGTCAAGGTGGGCTCAGATCATTGTGATTGAAGAAGGCAGTTTCAATTGAGTTGGGAAGATTACCAATAATGAGATGCACAAGCGGTCTTTTCTTTGATGATTGGGAGAGGGAGAGATTTGATTTAGTTTAGTACAATTTTTGGTTCTAGAATTTGCTATTTTATATGAAAACAGACATCTTGATTGAAAAACTTGATTGAAAAACTCTCGAAGGAGAGAAGACCGCTTGTGCATCTCATAAGGATGCGAGAAACTGATTGATGACCACGATTTGAAGATTTCATGGTGATGAGACTCGTGGGGTGCACTGCAGTTGGGTCATGGTTGTCATAACGGGCGAGTTAGGGTCATCGGACGGGACGGACTGACGGGCAAACCGGACGGATGGACTGTCTAGACAGCTTTAATTTTGTAACTTTTGCAATTTTGTGGAATGACATGTCACCTCAAAATGCGAAATCCAAGGCGCGGATGATCTCGTCCGTCCGTCCGTCTGTTTGTTCGTTCCTTAATCCACATAGCATTCACGTGGCCTATTTTTCCGTTATCAGAAAGTCAACTATGTGTTGACTATATCGGATGGGCGAACCGGACATTTGTCCACTATGACAACCATGATTCCAATTAGAATAGCAAAGTGTGATATATTGTTCAAATTAACCCCATTGATCTTGACTTCAAAATGGGTTGAAATAGCAAAAGTGCAATATATTGTTCAAATAAAATCAATTGATTTTGACTTCAACATGAGTTAAAAAATGACATTCTTCAATATGAGTTGTAAAGTAATCCAAACTACCTTTTATAGGTTTTCAAATTCAACATGAAATTGAAAAGAGATTGGGAGATTAATATTTGGTTGCATATGGTGAAGTAATATACGTCTCTGATACTTCATATGAAGGAAGTTAACTACAAGTTTGACAATTTAAATTTCCCAAATGAATGTGCCAAAGACATCCTTAATTCACTATTGAAAAATG
This sequence comes from Pseudoscleropodium purum, assembly GCA_963969395.1. Taxonomy (NCBI): domain Eukaryota; kingdom Viridiplantae; phylum Streptophyta; class Bryopsida; order Hypnales; family Brachytheciaceae; genus Pseudoscleropodium; species Pseudoscleropodium purum. The sequence continues at coordinate 26,649,346 of OZ017795.1, forward strand.
CTATAAATGCTATAACTATTTTCTTTTATAAGTGTATAGAGTATGGAGGTAACACCATATACTCATATGGAAGAAATACTATGGTGTTCATCCAAATTTTATGATGTTGTCTTATTTTTTTTAAAATTAGATGATTTTTGATGATTTTGTCCATTAAAAATGAATAATATCTCACCAAATATATTATTCCCCTCCAAAATTAGGACTTTTATATGATATATATCCATGGTTGTTTGAGAGGCTAAATGATTAACAACTTTCACATGTGATGGTTTTATTCTGTAAAGTTTGGATTGCTTATTTGTTAAAAACTTTAGATTTAGGATTAATAAATCTTAATTGATTTACTTTATAGTCTTTACTTTTCTTACTCAAAATTTGCTTATTTGGAAAGGCAACAAAGCATAGGGAACTATCTAAACTTGTAACTTCCAAATTTGAAAGTGCAATGTCACAATAAAAGGGATTTTCAAACTTGTGTTCAAGTTCTCTAATTTAAGGAGATGAGGAATTGTACAAAGGTGATTGTAAAAGCAGCAAATGTGAATATATATAAGCCTACACAACAATGAATATATTGCTTTAAATAAAAACCTTGTGACTTACAATCAATCAAAATTTACAATTCTAGATAGTATAGAAAATTGACATAAATTTTCTAACATTATTAAGCTAGGCAAGAAATTCTTTAATTTGTAGTAAATTTATGTAGAATTGTTACACTGTCCCCTTAATAAATCTCCTAAAGATCAAACATTTAAATTTTAGGTGATAGTAAGAATGATTGGTTGATTTTATATCATTACTTCATTAGGGCAATACTCACTATATCATGACTTTTTGGATTAAAATATTTAAAAATAAAATAAAATACCAATAATTACTATAATGTTAAAAAGAATATATTACCAAAATTTGAGATGTAAAAAATGTAAGTCAACAATAATTCATACAATAGAGCACTTGACAAAATTTTGAAGAAAATAGGCACTTTGATGTTTAAGTGATTAGAAAATAGTAAAAATATTTTTTTAAATCCTAAATTTTGAGCTTTTGTGAAGACTGAAGACTCAATCGTGACAAGATTTAATAAAAAGAATGAGCTTCAAACCATCTTCAATGTTTAGAAGTGCATATGCTATAAAGTCCTATTTGCATAAATGTGGAGGCTATAAAATAATCTATTTTTAGATGCTTTTCATATAGGACTTGCATGTCTACTATCAGTACTATAGAAATAAATCATAAAAGTTATAGCTCTAGATCATTAAATTTGGATACCATGGTTGTCACATTGGACAGATTACTATTCATTTCATGTCCTACAGGACAAGTTACTATTCATCAGATGTACGTAAGACGTACATCTGATGAATAGTAACTTGTCCTGTAGGACGTGAAATGAATAGTAATCTGTTCAATGTGACAACCATGTTGGATACTTCTAATTCTCTAAGCCTCCTAAATGTAAAAATATGACAAATTAGCAAAATTGACTTTTAAATACAATTTTTTTTTAATGTTCAAATAATAAAAGATACAATTGCAATTATAAAAACATCCATCTTCAATAAAAGAATTCAAGTTCATCAAATTCATGCTTCAAAAGTTGTGGCAAATCACAAGTCTATCGCACTTTGCGTGACATAATTAAGGACTAATGTTTTTTGCAAACACTCAAGTCGTGTATAATGAATGAATTCAAATATGCCTAAAGAATGCAAAATCTCATTTTCTTCATTCATCCAAATGTTTATATATTCTCATAATAATATCTCTCACATTTGTATGGGATTAGTTTCCAATCTATAGATATTATGTTATTCAAAGAGTTCAAATATATTTCACCTTGAAGACTAATTTTTAAACTCAAAATAATTATGAACTTTCAAAACAACTATCATAGTTTGAAACCTTTTTTTGAAACTCATCTTTGAAATATTTTCAAAATCTATGCACTCAATAGCAACTCTTCACATGGAAATTTCCTCTACCCACTAAGGCACTAATCCTAAAATTGTAAAGTGCATGTGACCCACAAGCTACATGTATCATGTACATTATGTATCAAAAATGCCCTATTTCATATGTTAATAAAGCTATATAACCCCTATATGACCAAATTCCAGTACTATAGCCCCAAGTTCAATCATCTAGTGTTCAATTGATGAGAAAAACAAAAACTCATACTAGACTTTTTGGTGTTCCTAGATTACGAAATTTGGGTTGATAAGCAATTAAGCATTAGATAAGCTTGTATGTGGTACGTAGCACTCATGAAGATTTGCAACCATGATTTTGCCAGTGCCCGTGCCATAGCTTGGCGGAATGATCAGTGACCAGCTTTTTACACCGCTCGAGCAACTTTGTGTACAAGTCCTCAGAAGGTATTAGTGGCAGTGGATTCAATTGCCCTCACCCCATGTGCGATGCTTCTCATCACAAGCAATTCCCAAAGAAAACGATGGCATATATGCAAGCTTCAAGTCCTAACAATTAAAGTTTTCATGATTATAACACCTCTGTAGTATATATTGCCAACTTTCCACTTCAATTTAAGAGTGCAAAATGATCAGCCCTTGTTTCACGTAGTCAGACTGCGATACCTACTGTACCCGGAAGAGGCGCACTTGGATTCAACACTGTAGGCCTAACAAAAGAAGATAACTACTGTTGACAACTTGTGAGTACAACTGAGCATACTGACTACCTTTACATTAACCCACTTCGCAATGTTTCATAACTGCCTTATATATTTATGCTACAGTACCAGTTATACAGATTCTCTGAACCTCTTGCAGAGTTTGAAATTGAAGTCATCTGGTCATGACTGACCCTACATTCGAAGCTCATAGTGGTCATGAACTAAGCTTCTGCCAACCATTGGAATAGGGACAATTCGGAAAATGCGGACGAGAATGGTGCGAGCTTTTTTGCAAGTGAGCTCAAACACACAGACGTCACCTTCCTCAAGGAGATGCTGTAGTGCAAACAAGGCCCAAGGCTTACGGTAGAATTGGACTTGGAATTGCACATTCTCCCGACCATTTACTTCCCATGTCTTTCCTGTGCAATCAACAAGAGTTACCCGAGTAGATGAAGTTGGCAAACCTGCGTCCGCCACAAATCGTTCCGGCAGTATCTGCAACCACAGCTAGCTGAGTCACTCCACTATGAAGAAGGGGAGAAACAAGTCTCGAGCTTATATGATCTTCTAAGGTAGAGGATATCAAAACCGTTAGGGACCTGACCCTTGTTACCAACAATAACTCATCTAATAAACATACTTCGAGCCACTGATCTTATAATGTCTATGAGAATGAAGTCGTCTACTGTCACTAATTAATAGAGGTCAATAACCTCTCACCCTCTAACCGCATAAGAAATTCATACACAAAAATAAAAACTAGATCTCCTCAGACTTGCCTCTTGTATCCAAAGATCTCTCCTCAGGTCTGTATTGATATCTCAAAACTTAACGTCAATTTCGTTAAAACTTAAAGTGGATTATGCATGATAAAACGCTTTGAATGATGCAAATGGTGGCCTCTACCTTAAAATTGACAAAACAGCACAGGTACAGCACGACAAATTAAAGGATTAAAATTACTTCACCGCACGTCGGAAGCATCATTCACTAGGTAATGCCAGTATAAATTTGATGTTAAGGGTGGCTTACCAAGTGAAAGCCCCGGTACACTTGGTCATCTGTCATCACAACCAGGAAATTGGGGGTCTTCGTGACGGTCTGGGCATGTGCGTCTGCCAATGCCCTAGCTCGCTGCCTTTCCACGGACGTAACCGTCCTCCTTTTGGACAAAATGGTCACCGCAAGAGGGTTAAAGGGGTCGTAGGGAGACTTTGTACCTTGCTGTCTTTGGCCACTGTCGATCCTACTTCCTCCGCAATCACTCTGCGTGTTCGCGGGAACATTCACATTTTCTGGAGCTAAATTCACCCACTCTTCCATCTGGTTGTCTGCATTGATAGTCTGGACCTTCCCGATGTCCGCCAGTTTCTGAAGCCTTCTTCTCTTACAGGGAGTTGCAGGAGCTTCGTCCGTCATCGCCTGCTGTGATACACTCAAACCTCTTAATTATGGATTAATTTCTCTATAATAACATTCTAGAACATCGTGCACACTTGCCACGCTACCATTGCTCACTAGTAAGACGTTCAAACTATGTCATAGTGGAAAAATTTGGACCCCAGGTGGTAAGAATTAAAGACTGAGTTTTGAGTATACCAGTTGACCATCATGATCAGACAAGGAAGGGTCAACCTCTTTTTCGGTTTCTTCTTCCGCTTCTGTGTCACTGTCGCTTGATATGACACGCTTGTTGGTCCTGGGATTCTCGTCTGATTCGGTGGTGGAAGGCTGTTGCTGGCTTCGAGGAGAGTAGCTGAGTTCTCTTTTGACATCTGCATTGTGGTGTGTGGAAGTGCTGATGTTTCCATCCTCGTCGAAGATCGTGAAACGAAAGTGCGAATTCTCCGTAAGCTCGAAGACCACAACATCACCAGGCTTAAGATCGTTGTCTCTGGCAAATTGTTTCCATCCTTGGAGCCACAAGGGATGCTTCGTTGCAGAAGCAAATGCCACCTTCCACTTTCTGCCTTCTCCATTTTCTAGAGTGATTACTCTATCGAGATCGCGGAAGTGTTCTTGAACAAACGGAGCAGGTACAGCCTACGCAATCCACGACAGAAACCTCATTTCGAGAGGAATTTAATGTACTCTTGAAGCTTCGACCATTAATCTAAAATTTGACGAGTTGCTTGAACCTCCAAAGGACCAGGCATCTCAATTCGTGACTTATGTTCTCTTAAGCAGGTTCTGAGTAGGTCATCTGAAGACTTTCTAGTGTCCAATTTTACATATTTTTGTTATCAACACATGCAATGTTCTTTATTGACTCTAGTGATAAAAAAAATTGAACCCCATCCGGATTATATTTTTCTCAATATGATTAGTTGAATTGTTCATTTTCAAAACATAAATCCTTGGTTCTTTAGCGCTAAAATATTTTGAGTCCGACAAACTTAAAATACGAACCTACACGTACTATCCTTGGATTCCTATGTTGCTTTCAAAGGAGCTCACTGAAGAGTGCACGGACATCATGTGGTGCTTACTATGCAGGGCGATGACCTTGCAAGAAGCCCAGGCTGGCCATGAGCAGCATTCCTGTTGATCACTTTGACGAAATGGGGCTTGTCGAGACAATTTTCCTTGATCCAATCCAGCACTTTCGGATCCACTTTTGTTGGGTCGCAGGTGCTTCCATTGTATACGATGGCCTCCGCATCAGGCTCCCACAATCTCTTCCAGTCGTCTACGTAGGAGTAATCCTGCCTTGCATTTGGCATGGCGGCACTTGAAACTTGCAGCAAGCGTCGTAGTTGGCTGCGGACTGGTATTGAAACGTCACAAATTTGCTCGAGCCTTGCGTCGTATTCTAGCGAAAACAGAAAAAGACACCAGAAAAACAATTCTGAGTAAGCAAATGGATGAGTGGATGCAAACACTGGAATAGGAATAGTCGGAGAACATTTGATGCACGTATAACATGAACATATATCTATCAGCGATTGTAATCTTGAACTCTTGAGAGCGTCGGGTAGTAGATGATCATGACACAGCCGCCACCATGACAAGCTGTTGAGGATGACGGAGTCAATAACTGCAAGAGCAGGGCTGCAGGGGGTCCAATCACGAACTAGTGCACCCGCTAGTGCACTAGAACCAGCATTTATGAAGTTTGCCATGCCAAGTCAGCAAATGGTTTGATGTTATGACACGAATTCCCTCATTACTGGAAGATCATCTTAGAGTTGCAACACTCTTAGTTACAGGTCCACTTCAAGTGCACCAATTTCCTCAGCATTCCTTCTCAATACGTGCCTTATTAGACAGAAACTGGCTTCCAATCCATCGTAAGTTGCAATGAACCACCTTGCCTTGTCAGAATAAACTTTCGCAGACCATCGAAGCAAGAAGAAGACAACACATATAGGGCCATGTCCCCGAAATTCGATGGAACTCCCGGTCTGCCATGCTCACCGTGCTGAACTGAAATTGGACAAACATTGGTTTGAAGCATGTCTCGTAATGGTAATTTAGAGACATCAACATAGAGCATAGAGAATCGATGTGTGTGTGGGAATATGATTGCCATGTTGAAATTTGACATGAGAAGGGTCTAAGTTGAACTTTGAGATTATCAACTGCACATTTTCTTCTAAGATGCCAAGTTTACAAAATTGATGGATGCACCATTCTACCTTACATATCAACCCAGACCATGAATGCATATGCAAATTATAATTTTTACACCATGTTTTGTTGTTCAGTTGGTAGTTTGCTCTAAGAGCTCTATATGTCTCATGTCCAACATCAAGTTAATTCATTTATACCTTTGGTTGTTTTGTTTTGTTTTGTTCAGTTTGGTGAGATCTTTGGAGCCATGTGTCTTCCCATCAACGTTCTTGGTACTATCAGAATGCTCTCAATGAAGAAGGGTGCATAGACTTTGTTTTGTGGCATTCCAACTCACAATAGAAAAGATATTAAATTTTGAATTTTGAACCAAATTAGTTGAGAAGACAACTCAATTATTGTTGTGTACAATCTAATGCTAATGGACTTTAATAAAGAGTAAGCATGCTTCCACATTTTTAGAAGGAAGATGGGACTTCTTCACCTTCTTTTGTAAAGGTAAGCCAACTTTAACAAGTATTACATGCATGACAATTTGATGATTGACTCCTATCCCCTATATTGTACTTATTACACTTGCACCATCTATACAAACATCCTTTCTTCTAGTACATTTCTCTCTTAAAAGAAAATACTCACTTTGAAAAATAGATGACTGCTAGCCTAATATTACTGCACACAAATGTATTGACATTTATGAATACTCTCATAAAATCTTCACTCCAAACAGAAGGTAATTAAACTATACACTGAAACTTGCCTGCCACCTCAGTTTCCCATTAGTTCCCCCCTTCCTCTTTCAAAAAATTTGTGAGTTGTTGATTTTTTTGAAAAAAAATGCTTATCCTCAAAATTGACGTTGATTTCTCAAAAAATCACAAGATGTTGATTTTGTAAAATTTAATCTAAGCCATTCAAATATAAAATACAAATACTGAATACGAATACGAATACGGGTACTAGATATGAGTATTAAATACATGTACTGAATATGGATATTAAATATGGATATTGAATACGGATACTAAATACAGATACAATATTGGATACGGGATCAATTGTCCCATATTGTTTGTCAAGAACTTTGATTCTGAAGATTACAAGAAGGGATGGGGGTGAAGGGAGGTGAGATAAAAAAATTTAAATCAAATTCTAAATGATAGGTGGGGGTGAGTGGAGGTGGTAAAATAAAAATTGAGGGGGGGAGTGCATAGTGTCACTATACACCTTGAGTGCCTAATAACTACATTACTCAAAATTAACAATAATGAAGTGAAAGTCACTTGTCAATTTGCATACGCAAGTACTTAATGCTTAGGTATCTAACTTGTGATCAGTCATGGGCAACACATTATTGTACGTGAAGGTTTGATTTAACATCTAAGTACCAAAATAATTTCCTTTTTTTGACCAAAATTATCAATGTTAGGATTTCAACATTTAGGTGTCCAAATTTCTGTATTCAGCAACTTCTAAATTTAATTATTGGGGAGAACCTATTGTGCAAGGTTTAGGACATGATGTAGGTTTTCAAAAATATTCAAAAATTAGGTAGTATAAATGAAAGATTTCTGCAACATTTTGGACATTTCACTTGTAATATTCCAAAAATTCAGACATACCAAAGAATACTTAATTTTTGTCTGAATCTGACCTTCATGTAGGGTGTTTAGTTATATCTTTGAAATTTTGAAGATTCTGCAAACCATGGTATATTAGCGTCCCAATAATTTCTAACCCACAAAAGGGGTATTTGAAAAGGGTCCAGATGGGAAGTTAGGAAGGGGCGTTTTCGAAAAAGTAGGGGATGACAACTAGAAAGCAAGGACATTGTCTCATTCTAAGTCTCATCTAATAATAAGGGGACCAAACTACAATTTAACATAAAACAAGGGCCTACAGGTGAATTTGGTACTGCATAGCCACTTCGCGACTCCTTGCAATACCAGCACACGAGCTAGCAAGCCAAATCAAGCTCAAACCAATTTTTGCAATCCGGTCTTCCTTGCCGTTTCAGAGCATGACTTACGATTCAGGGGTGGAGGACAGGTTATCTTTGAAATACCTCTGATAATCACAATTTTTAAGAAGCCCTTCAAACTTGGTCGTAGAGCTCTGGCTCTGCTTCGGATAATTCTGCTTGTTACAGTTCAGAAATATCACCCAGATGAAAACAGAAGCACGATCATGAGCAGGTAATAAAAAAGAATTATGAAGACAATAAATGAGCTTCACAACAATTACCTCCCTCTAATGGACCAAATCCCAAAGAGAAGGTACTACATTTCATCTGCACAAAATGTCACGTTACACTGCTAGCCTAACTAGTCTCAATCGACATTCGTCATGAATATACACGGATGAAGCGTGTCCCTATCACGTGCACCAATACGTTGCTCCATCCACAGAAAGAATTAGTGAGAACGAGTGCTGATTCGTTTCCACCTTGTAGAAGACGAGCAGTAACTGCCACCACACCTACTAGCAATTGCAATGCGCTGCTCAATAGAGTAATGGACTTCCTTCTCTAAGTAGGACGAACAGGCTGCCACCATCTCCGCGTGAAATCCGAATGTCTTCATCAAGAAAGGTGGTCAACAACCAGGACTGCGCCCGGTCTGTTTGGATTGGGAACTTCAACGGCGGTTGGCCAGAGAGAGTTCTAGCTACTGCTGTTGCAACGTCTTGGAGAGGTTGCAACAATCCCCGGGCGGGCGTCAAGTCGATATTCTGCCCAAATACATCCACGCTTGCAGGAACCCCAGTGGACTCCGTCAGCTTCGGAGTCCCAATGACTCCCTCCTCAAATTTCACCTGCAGACACTCAAATCAAACCAATAAACTACCAAACAATGTATATTCATGACTACTTGTTACTAATTTTTCCCGACACTAGATGTTTCCCACTTCTGTTAAGGTAGCAGCACTTTTAATTGGACAGTGTACCCCAAGTCGGCTAAAATGTGCCCGAGGTAAATTCTAGGGCAAGAACGTACCCCTACAGGACGTGTTCATTCTTTTCTAGAAGCCATAGCACACATATCGTAGAGATACATGTTAATCTTAGAATTTACAGTCTCGATACATTCGAGACTCCCATTTTCGGTATCTCTACCTTAGTCATCTCAGGCAAGTACAAAATTAGAGAAAAAACAGAGGTACTACAAATCTATTCGTTAAGAGTTCGTTAAGAGTAGTTCCGAAATAGTAAAGCTTCACTTCCAGCTATTCCTAAGGATATCCTAAACCACAGAAAACTATCTTTGTCTCAATCAGACAATGGCAGCGTTAAGCTTGGTGAAAACTAAGTATCTGCATTACATGCAATTAGAAAAAAAAACGTATGTAATACCTGAACCCGCTTCGGACTACGAATTTCAAAGGAAGCAAAGGCGCTGAAAGATGTTGAAGTCAAAGGTCCTTCGAACGACACATTGTTTTCCACAGTGAGTGCCTGGGTATTTATGGTCTGTGAAATCTCACCAACCGTCACCAATGGCAGATTTCCCGCAGCCAACAATGGATAAAGCTCAGAGTAGGAGGTATAACTGTCACACCAGCAGAGAAAGCATGAGTTGCAATGACACTAGATTAAATTGACGCCATATTCTGAAATCTTCTTGCAAACATGTATATTCCAAAAACTTTCACAGTTCTAAAACTAAAGTATGCTTCATGTACGCCATCTCTTTTGGTGTAGGGAAGAAGACGTACGCCAAAATCCACTTTCCATCCAAGAGATTTAGGGCTTCGTTAGGAGCAGGGGTAGGATTCTTCGCTTCCAGCTGCGAGATGAACTCAACAATCTCAGCACGCGAGTCGCTGCTGGCTCGTAAACCCCTCTGCGTACCATAAAGAGTATCAATGAGCTGCTGCTTCAGATCTTCCACATCCTCACCAGCTTCATACTGTTCCTCGGACCCTGCCGCATCCAAGGTACCATCATTGAGAGCTTCCACGTAGCCTTCGTCAATGGAGCCTGCCGGGGGCTCCAAAAGAACCGCAACCTCTTCATCACCGTCCGTCGAATTCAAAATACCTGCGATTTCGGGCTCCTCACCTTTCTTCTCTCCCTCCTCACCTCTGGAGAAACGTACAATTTCGTGAGACCAATCAACAAGACTAGCAGTGCAACTCATTTTCTTTCACCACATGAAGCATTTTAACACAATCGAGCACATCTCAAAGCGTATGGTTTCCAAGTCGCCGATATGCCAGAGGCACGCCGATTGACTCAAAGCCCTAAAAACCAAGTTCAAAGCTAAAACCCTTCTTTTTAATTATTGCGAAACACACTTACTGTTTTATATCACATTCACCAACCAAAATTTAAAAATTTCAACCATAATAACTCCGTTCTCTTCCTAGTCCTCAACAAAAGGAAATAAAGAAAATCGTCTCTAGTCAAAATTGCGAGAGAAAACATTTAGTGTGTCTAACAAAAATTGAAATAGACGGTGAACTTAATTCGTTCGCAGGCCGTCAATGCAGGAAGAAAGAGAGCAAACGCTAGGTTCCACCCCTAATCTCTACCAAAAATTAACCCACAAATGCAAAAATCACACAATGCGTGCCCCAAAAGATAAGAGTGACACACATACTCAATCTCGCCTCCTACGGCAGCGACGAGAACAGAACTCCTCCGTCCGAAGCCTCGCGGCGCAGCTTCCCAGAGCATTGGCTTCACAGCCACCACCCCAAGTCGCGTCCGACTCCTGCAATTAGCCGACACACTGCTCGTCCGGTTCACGCCTTGGTGCGCTGTGGGTTTCAAAGCGACCTGCTGCGAGGCCATCACTCGCGTAGAGGTCGCCGCCATGGCCACTGCCATTGCAGCCATCACTCGACCAATTCCACGAATTCCAAAATCAGGTAGGTTCCCCTCGTCTCCTCGAGAATACGAACTTCTAGAGAAGTGGCCGTGAAGGCTGCACTGAGTAAAGTCAGTGAGCTGTGGCGCACATTGCAACGAAGATTATAAGTTAGAAAGTGCTGTAGAGCGAACACAACAAGACATTCGGGAAAAGCGAGAAAGCTCAAAGGGAGATCGTTCATTTTCAGCTGCATGACCGCTTCTTCGTTGGAGCCGCGCGGCAGGAATACTGGACCACGGCGACGCCACGTCGCCGCAGAGTTCCTCGTCGCGTCGCTGTCGAGTCACCGGGCTTCGTCGTCCTCGTTGGAAACCACCGCCATCAAATTTTGCATGCATTTGTTGGGTAAATTCTAAGTTAGTGCCGAGAGCATCCCCTGCCCACCTCAGTAGCTCGGCCTCAATCACCAATTTGGCGGTCCCGGTTCAGTGGGAGTACTTTGGGAACCCCAAACCCTCTCGACATGGCCCTCCATTGATACGGCCCGCGAAATTCAGTTCGGCCCTTCAAACGCCAAACCAAATGAGCCGGGCTGGAATGATGTCGAAGGCTCGTCAAACATAAATAGGAGCTTGAAATATGCATGAAGTTCACTTCAAAAGGTGAAGTTTTAACTTTGAAATTTTTAAAGAAAAAACACTTGTCTTCCACTAACTGAAGAATTTGATATCATATTAGAAAATTGAGTTGCAAATCTACCAATATAGATTTAAGAATTTTTTTTCACTTTCATTCTTTAAATAATCATTACATGGAAGGGTATCACAAGATAATTATAAAAAAAAAAAATGCTAATAAATCTAACATGGAATCAAAACATGGCAATGGCAATGCCAAAAATGTTATAGGAAACCATTTGAATCCTATGCATTTTTTAGTTTTCAAAAATTTCAAAAATTGAATTAAGAAATTAAACTCATAGTTAATTTTGTGGGGACATCCAATGACTACCCACAAATCAAAATTTCTCATGTCTATTACCTCACTCATTATATTGAAATGAAAACCATTCTTCATAGATATGAATCTATTCTGCAAGATATATTTTTTAGTTGACCAAAATTTAGGGAATAAAAAAAACATAAATCTTTCACCATAAATTTATTTCTTTTACAAATTGGTTCATTGGAAAGCTAAAAGAAATTTTCACTTTAAATAAAAGTTTCAAAAAATACCATCAAGAATTGCATTCAAAGGAATCTATTCAAAAATGCAAAAATCCATTTTGATCAATGAAAGATTTTAAGAGTTAATTCATAGAAATTGGTTAGGAATCTTCTTCTCTTTCCATAGGTTTACTTGCATTAATCATACACCTTGAAATCATCCATTGAAATTTCAGCAAGGCATCCCCATTTACCTATGTTTATATATATTTGTTAATACAATTGCCTTTAGAAATTCTCAATGAACATTCCTCCGTTGTCACGCATTTTTTCTCTCTTTTGTAGGAATCCCCTACAAGAAGTTTTGGCCAAATCTATTTGAATGCTCATCTTTGGAGATAATCAACTTATTATAATTGATCTTAAAGTTAAAGTCATCTAAACCCACCTGTTGGGTAGAGCCTTTTTCAACACCTAGTCTAGAAGGCTTTTGAATTCTAATCTACTTGCATATGTTTTGAATGACAACAAGGCACAATTGCATGCAATCTAATCATATTGAGTCTTCCTCTTCCTAAATGGAGGATTAAGTCAACTCACATTTACAAAAATAGGAGATTTGATACAAATAAACACCTCAAGTGGTACAAGTTTGATTATAATACACTTGTTTTGCAAATGTGGGACCTAAGCTTCCATTTAGGAAAAAGACACCTCAATGCGATTAGATTGCATGCACCCAAGCTTTATTGTCATTAAAATTAAAATTAAAAGTAGAGTAAAACATACCTTGTTGTCATTCCCCAAAACTTAAATTGGATTGGAATTCAACTCCTTTCTAGAATAAGCATTGAAAGAGATACCACATAAAAGTCACTTTCTCAGTCGATTTTAGGTGACTTTACTATTAACTCTATTAACTTAATAAAAAATTGTTGCTACAAAATAGAGAGTCTAACAATTTATATGTTTTTTGTATGACCAATGATCCACTGACATTGTTTAATCATGGTGAAGGAAAATAATTTCAATCTCTTTTTGAAGGATACAATTAATAAAATCCAAATCAAGAGGTAGGCAAAAATGTACATTCCAAATTGTGAATACATAGTAAAAATTGCACTTAGAACCCTATTGCCTTGATAGAGTATATTTCTACATAAGAGACAATAATTCCTTATATGTAGAAAGTATGTATATAAAGCATATTAATATCTCATAATTTTGTTCTTCTTTGATATCACAACGACTTTCTTCTAAAGCCTTTGATTAAACAATAGTGAACAATATTCAAGGATTAAGGTTGTTTTGGGTAATTGAAATAATACAATCTTCTTAGTCTATGAAAATAATATCTTAGCCTTTTTGAGGTTTGGCAACCTATTTCTTGTAAAAAGAAATTATTCTTTGAGACATTCTATTTCACTAGCAGTAACTTGCTTTTCAAGTAATGTTCATTTAACTCCTGAAGACCTAAGTATTTTCTAAGTGGACGTGCTTTGATCAACCTTGATAATAATTTTGAATGTAACCATTTTGGGTATTTGATTCAAAACAAAGAAAATGAAGTTTAATAAGATTTTTATACATTTCATATAGAAATTTTGAAAAACTGAAAAATTGAAAGAAATGTTGTAATTACAAGCTCTATGTGTTAAAAATTCAAGTATCACAATATTATATATTTTCATTCATATATTTTTTGCTTAAAATAGTTCCTAAATTTACATTACAAAATTTGGTTTCTCATTCTAACCTTCATTTATGGTAGAAATCCCAGATTATTCTAATGGACATAGTAATTGATATAATTTTATTTCTACCTTTTAGTTAAAAATGACAATAATTTGTTTTTTCCATCTAAATTTTTTTTTAAACTTCCATAGAATGCACATTTTTTTGCTTACAAAATATCAAAATTTAATATATTAATTATACAAAAAAATTATGTTAGTTTGATTTGCATTTTCATGTAAACATTTTTATATATGGTGTTTTGAGTGTAAAATATAAAATAATTAATGGAAAAAATTTCTTACTAATTTTCATTGCTACTTGTACCTCTTCAAAAAAACTCAAATTAATAGGACTATTTTTCTATTTTTACTTATTTACTTTTATTTTTGCTATAAAAATTATAACAATGACAATTTTTAGTTTTAAGTAATAAAAATATAGGATTGATGTTCAAATACAATTTAATAGGCTAAATTTGGTGAAGACATGATGTTTGACCATTTAGCAATGGATTTGGTCCTTCATAGATTAAGGTGTCTCTACATTTAAATATAGGGTACCTTATATTTTAAAATTAAAAATTTTGTAAAGTATTATCTAAGTATCAAAATAATATGAAATAATTATGGTTGAATTGCTTTTGAGTTTGTAGATAATCTAATCCAATTCTTTTGTTCATTCGATGAGATAGGTAGGATGTTAACCCCTAAAAGACCAAGTTGCATTTTTTCGCTATATAAAATTTTTGGGTAGGTACGTGGGACTAGAGATTTCTATACTTTTGGCCCAAATTTTAATAGAAGGTACGGACACTATTAGGATTTGAGTGTTTTATAATTATAAAAATATGATTGAGTATGATTGGCGATTGCTCGTAGTCATAGTTTTGGATTCCAAAACGTTTGGAAAAAATATCACTGCAAATATGACTAGCACTCATATTTTGCCTTTGTATTTCATGAGTGTATAGCATACATGTATGGGGAATGGCAAAACATTTTTTAGGGAACTATAGGGAACATATGACGGATACACCAATCATATTTGTCAATCATATTTTTGCATATATGACTACATGCAGTCATATTCTATAGTCACATTTTTGTAGGTTCATATTTTTTTTGAAGTTTTTTTTCGGGCAACCTCCTAAAAATTTGGGCAACCTAAAAAAAAATGTAAAGAAATTATTGTTCAAAATTATAAAATCCTAGCCATTGTTTTTTGGGGATCTTGAAATCTTAGCTGTCATTTTTTAGGGTTTAAAAACCCTAGCCGCCACTTCATTTGCTTCATCTTCTCTGTTTTTTGTTGCTTTTTAACTCTTGTTTCTTCTTCCTTCTTTTGTTTTTTGAAGTTTTAATTGTTGTGTTGTTGTGTTTTAGTTGTTGTTTAGTTGTTGCTTTTTGACTCTTGTTTCTTCTTCCTTCTTTTATTTTTTGAAGTTCTAATTGTTGTGTTGTGTTTTAATTGTTGTTGATTAGTTGTTGCTTTTTAATTTTTGTTTCTTCTTCCTTCTTTTGATTTTTGAAGTTCTAATTGTTGTATTATTGTGTTTTAGTTGTTGTTTAGTTATTGAGGTTCTAGTTGTTGTTTCTTAGTTGTTACTAATATGTTGTTACTTCTTACATCTTGTTTGTTGTTGTTTCATAGTTGTTACTTTGTAGTTGTTGCTAATTTGTTGATGTTAGTTCATTGTTGCTTAAAAGTTGTTGCTAAGTAATTTGTTGTTGTTTCTTAATTGATGTTAGTTTGTTGTTGTTTCTTTGTCGTTGTTTCTTAGTTTTTTATTTTTTGTTGTTGTTGGTTTATTGTAGCTTCTTAGTTGTTAGTTTGTTCTTGCTTCAAAGTTGTTGCTAGTTTGTTATTGTTTTTTAGTTGTTGTCTCTTAATTATTGCTTCAAAATTGTTACTTCAAGGTTGTTGTTTTAAGATTGTTGCCTCAAGTTGGATCTTAACTCTTGCTTAATTGTTGTCTTTTAGACATTATCTTCTATTGTTTGTTATTTCTTGCCTCTTATTATCTTTTATTGCATCTAAAATTGTCTTATTCTTGCTTCTTATTGATTTTTAGATTTTGTTTTTGTTGCCTCTTGTTATATCTTAGCTTTTACTTCTTACTATCTTTTAGTACTAACTTGAACAAAAAAATGACTTACTATAGTCATATGCTACAACAACCAAAATATGATTCACTATAAATATATCCTATATCACTCAAAATATGACTTATTACAATTATATTCCATTATTCCATATCGCTTAAAACATGACTCACTATAGTCATATTCTAAAATCACTTAAAACATGACTCAATACAATCATAATCCATATTACAAAATATGACTCATTGCATGCATATTCTATGTTAGCCAAAATATGACTGTGGTGAATTATATTCCACGTAGGATTTTTTAATTTTGCCCAAGCAGCTCATGAAAAAGTCAAGCCTCCAAAGATAGTCAACATATACGCCATGTTGGCAAAATACATCTAAAAATGGTTTATTATACTCCCAAATCTATATAATTGCAAATATGACTCACCAATCATATGACTGAAAGTAAATCACTCATGAATGACTCCACCTAGTCATATTGCAACCATCTACAGTGATTTCTGCTTGAGTCACATTTCTTGATTTTGTGACTCATTGCAGTCATATTTTGTAGTCATAAAACAATCATTTTTTTGTAGTAGGATGAAGAATATATTTCATATGCACTAAATTTCATGACATTTGGAAGTACGAGTCAAAAGTTACAGCCCAATATATTACTTTTCTGGTAATTGGGTAGTTTGGGCAGATCATAAAAAACCACTATTTTTAAAAACAAAAATTTGAAATTGATTTTTTAGAATTATACATGTATAGAAAGCTTGAATCATTCCATTTTAATCAACATGTCAAAAGTTATGAGGATTTTTTTTATGGGTAGTTATGGATTCCCTACTCTAAAATAAACTTTGAAATCCTTTCTCTTATTCAATTTTCAATATTTTTGGAAAAAATAAAATCATAGGATGTAGATCGTTTATCACAACATTACAACCATTGGGATTGTCATTTTTTAATTCCATAATTAAATTTTGAATATTTTAGTATTTTGAATCATTCTCTACTATTACATACTTCCTATTTTTTCCTATATGTTGTACAATTCCAAATGATTTGAAAATTTTCAATCATGTACCCAACTTGTTTAGAAAAAATAATCCAAAGAAGCATCACCATTTTAATCATTTTTTCATAGAAAAATGAGCTTGTGAAGTACAATTGCCCTATTTCTGCTACCCTATTTTTTTGCAAGGCCTTAAAAAATGATTTCAATGAATTTCAATGCTAATCTCTCTCAATCCACATAGTAAAAATTTCTGTAATTTTTACCACATATTCTCAAGTCAACATACTACAAGAACCTTTAGTTACATGTGTCAAAAAAAGTTTTTATTCAAAAATTTGGTACTTGTACTAAATATGGCAAATTTTTGAGCATTTTCGATAAAATTTTAGTCACGGAAGTTTTGGGGTTAAACCTAGCTCACATAGTGCGCCTAGCAAGCTGGATTTGCCCTGGTAGAGAACACTGAAATTTTTTATTGTTCACATGTGATAAAATTTGCAAATTTTGAATTCATATCTGCAATCAAAGACCCCAGACTAGCTAAGAGAGATGTGAAACATAGCCTTGACACAGTTCATAATAGGGACATTTATTTTACTTTTACCCCCCAAAACTCAAAAATAACCCTGCTGGGCCCACTTCGTGATTTAGATTCTTAGTGTCGTGAGTAAGGTTGTTGAACGGCGGGCGCTTTTAGGAGCTCGTAACTTAAGCTTACCTTGCTAATATTGCATTAACCTAAATCCCCAAAGCAGTTCATTACCGAGAGTTGATGTCGTTGAGCACAGCCGACCAGGAGACGGCGTCCAATAGACGGTAAGTTTGAGCCCTGGTCGCTGGAACAGAAGATCGTCGTATGTACACCGGGGCAGCTATGGTGGACAATCATCGGTACCACCAATCGTTTGCTGCTTGCCTCCCCGCACCCTGGTACGCTTCTTTTATACTTTGTACAATTCGATGAGTCACAGTATCTGCGCTGTGGTAGAGAAATTGATTAAGGATCATTTTTTGGGAAGAGGATGCATTTTAGAAGTTGAGATTGGGGTTTCTGAATGCTCCAGAATGTGGAAACGGGAGTCGAGTTCTGTGATTGAGACAGGGATAAGTTTGAGCTTTAGGTTTGATTTTGACACATTCTCGTAGAATATCCATCTTCGGAATTACCAATTCAGCTATAGGTTGCTTCTGGTAAGGCTGTTCTGTTTTGGTATTCCAATTGCAGGGGTAACGACTTATACGAGGACTGCAGTTGTGGCACTACATTTCCACATTGCCTACGATCGTATTAAATGTTGCGAAGACCGATTTAGCAAGACTGTTATCGAGACTTGTCTTTGCGACTTGACGAATTCAATTTACAAGGAGACGCTAATTGATGGCCGATCAACGCATACTCTACCGAGTTGTCTACCTGAGCTTGTGACTTTGAGTTTTCTGGAGGTACGGAGGACAGCAACCTGAGCCCATCATAGCAAAAATCGACTGTTAGACAATGGCCGAATCAGGTATTGAAACAGGGAAGGATGGAACAGTACCAAGAGGCTTGTAAGTTCCGCACTCAGCTGCAGCACCTTCTTTCTCTACAAATTTCTAAATGTATCAATCTTCTGTGATGCTACGCTTGTAAGTGACGGATATGTATCATCTTATCGGCTGTTGAATTCTGCGTTTGCTCACGGTTTGTTCTACCATGATAATTCTATCGCTAGTGTGTTTCAGGGAAGGGGATGAAGTCCAACGTGCGGTTATAGCTACAGGAAATCTTTCATTTCCATTCAAAGATGCCTTTGGAGCGTTTATGTCCTTCTTCAGGCTACTGCCCCCGGAAAACCTATCTTCCTCGGCTACTCTTGCCGGCTTGACTTTTGCCGTGAAAGACATGTAGGAGTCTGCACCTCCAACTTCAGATTGTTTTATTGTGAGATGGTGAAGAGCAGTTGTTTTTCGATGTCATTATGCTTGGAGTACTCATACGTGTTTGACAGATTCGATGTGGAAGGACTTGTTACTGGCTTCGGCTCCCCGGATTGGGCAAGAACGCATGAACCTGCCAAACGAACTGCACCAGTAATTCAAGCTTTGCTGAATGCAGGTGCTACATGCACCGGGAAAGTCTGCATGGATGAGATGGCATACAGGTAAAACTCAAGGATATGAAGACACTGCTTGTCTTTTGCATTGGGGTAATCAGCTACCGTTAGTCCAGCCAGCTAGCAAAATATTCGACTGTTGGTCACATGGGCTTTGAAAGTTTTTGTTAGCTGTGAAGGTGACATGATCCCAGACGTGGCATTCTATGGTGATTCATGGGGACAAAAAATCATATACTTGGGCATCTAAGTAAAGAAGCCGTGGAGTTTTGCACCAATTTCATAATCGTGCTACCATCTTCTTGATTTGTTTTTCCTTCTTCCCATCTAAGTGTGGTTTGTTTTCATTCTATTCGAAGCATTCTTGGACAGAACGCACATTATGGAACACCGACGAACCCAGCCGATCATACCCGGTTGCCAGGAGGATCATCGAGTGGATCTGGCGTTGTTGTTGCCGCAAATTTGGTTGATTTTTCGCTCGGTGAGTTCATAGCCATTTGACACCATGCTATAAGCTAATTGAATTTGACATTATTCGTGCCAATGTTGTAGATGTGCGGAAGGGACCTTATTTTCTGGGTTCAAAGGACCTAGAGTTTTAAGCTGTAAAGACTGCAATCCCTCTTCATCATTTATTCAAGAAAGCCTCTTATGGAATTTTTGACTTTCAACAGGGACCGACACTGGTGGAAGTGTCAGGGTTCCAGCCTCCTTTTGTGGCGTTCTTGGATTTCGCCCTTCCCATGGAGGCGTTTCGGCAGTTGGTGTGACTCCAATGGCACAAAGCTTGGATACCGTTGGTATTGACCTCCCTCCCCTTCTATGATCGTCATTTCAAATGATATAGCATCGCGAACTTTGATCTGTTGACAAAAAGTATCAGATCGATTAGAGTCCCCGCACTTAACGAGCTCTCACTATGGTCGACGGCAAAAGCACAGTTATACGGTGTGACTAAAGTTTCATAGTTTCATCATACTGAAGTGTAAGCATGCATTCTCTTTCTTGAGATTACTGCGTTGTTGTGGACGCGAACAATTTCTCTAGTATAATTTTTTATCCAATTGAGATTTTTTTTGCTTTCGTAGCGATTTCCGCCTCCCACACTATTCCCGTCTGACAATAACTTACCTTCGTAACGTGCAGGTTGGTTTGCAAGGGACGTTTCAATCTTTTGCAAAGTGGGTCAGGTTCTCCTGCACACTATAGCTCCACAAGATTCGAGGCCAGGAAAGCGTTTTTTAATTGCTGATGATTGCTTCAACATGTCAAACCATGCCAATGATAGGAGACTGGGTCTCATTTCTAGGTCGATCACAGCATTATATGGAGGTATAGGTTCCTACGACTTTGTTATTTGACTTGTTTACTTCTCATGAACTATTGGAAATACGCACCAGGGCTGTGAGATTTTACCCCCCAGATTATGTTCTCCTTAATTGTCTATTTCCTGATTCAGTAGTTAATGATCTCTCAGTTGTGATTATGATGCTGACAACGTTTTTGAACCTGAACAGGGCAAGCCTTGCAACATGTGAACATTGGGCAGTATCTAGCATTAAATGTCTTTTCGTTAAAAGAATTTACAGAGAAGATAGGTGGAAACAATGAACTTGGGACATTGGAGTTACTTGACGATGTCTATACACAACTTCTAAGGTAATATGGCTACTGGTTCTCAAGCAAACCGATACGGAATGTACTGATTAATGAGTTTCAGGATTCAATTTCAAACATTTCAAGTTTATTATGCAGATGGGAGTTCAAGATGAACTACGAAGAGTGGGTCACTGCCGAAAAGCCCAATCTGGGAGACGAGACGGCCATCCGTGTTAACAATGCGATGAACACATCCTCGCAATTGATGACTCTAATTTTGCAAGTGAAGGAAGAGACCAGACATGCCATCAACGAACTTTTGAAGGTAACTCTTTTCGCGCAACTGTGAACTTTTGAATGAAATTGTGAGAAGTTATTGAATTTGTGAAGTAGGGCGTTGACGTAGTATTCAGTTTTAGGATCAATGATCTGTAGTGCACTCACGGATGTGTTGTGGGCTATTAACCAGGACGATGTTATACTCGTAATGCCAACTGTTCCGGGGCCTCCACCAAAACTAAATGCTGAAGGAGAAGCACTTGAGCGATTTAGTGCTAGTGCATTCGCTCTTCTAAGTGTTTCTGGTCTGGCTAGTTGTTGCCAGGTATAGTTCCTACATTTGGAGTGGAGTAAACCTTTCTGTCTGAATGGTGGGATAAAATGTTGATGTCGTTGTCAAGTGCCACAAGTAAACGTTCGTAACTGCGTCTTTACAGTAATTGTCTACATGAAGTTTATTCGGAAATATCTTGCCGAATCCACACTGTTTACTTAGCATGGTCTTAATGTGGTTGGGTGGCTTGGTGCAGGTGAGCATTCCAACAGGTCTGATAGACTCTGGGCCCGTGGCAGTCTCTCTTCTTGCGAAACAGGGATCAGACCACCTACTGCTGCACACGACATCAGCATTATACCCCACCATTCAGAAAGAAACTAATGCTGAAAGCATTACAGCACATGACATCTGATGCGCGCCAGAATGTTCACCAGGGATATATGGTTCTGGTTAGCTTCATAATAGTCAATAGATACATCAATAGCAAAAAAAATTAGGGTTTGAACAACACTAGAAATCTCTATTATGGGTTACATTCTAAATGCTAGCATGGTGTTATTGTGAATACTATAGGATGCTTCTAAAATGGATGACATCTTGTATCAATGCATGCTAAATTTGTGCCTTTGAATGGACTTTGGGGTTAAGATCCACCGGTAAGCTAGGGGTTCAAATTTTATGAAATAGCTTTTGTGAATATATACAAAAACTCAACTTTATCCTACATATGACTTCGTGACTGATTGGTTTACTATTTATGGGACACATTTGACATGCAAGGGTCAGAAACAAGTGGAGAACTCTTGACTAATAGATGTGAAATTATAGCGTGTAACGGTTGAGATGCTATAAGCATCTTGAAAAATTATGTGCCATTCTAAGAGTAGTCATTTCAATTATTTCTACAACAAGCTAAATAAATTGAGAATTGAGCAAAAGATTTGAAATTTGTCATTAAATCTTTCATTCTCTTCTCGTCAATTTTACAAGTTTTACAAATTTCATATGAACCTTAATTTAAACATATGAATCATTGTAAAATTGTGTGTGCGTTGTACTGTTGTCATCAGTGCAATTTTGTCAGGTCGTTTTTAATGCATACTTGTTGCAGCAATTACTGTGATGAATGATTTTGCATTTGGATCTACTATCATGTGGAAAAATTTAGAGTTGTAATAAGATGGCAATGGTTCAAAGATAGTAGGTACTAGATGTCCGATTTTAAGCGCCACTCCAATCATATTGGCCCTCCAGCTACCATATCATTGTCCACCTCGACAGCCAGCTTAAAGTGAGACATCGTCATTGATATTGAAGTCGAACAATTACGGGCAACGACACTAATTTGCAGGATAGGAGCTGCGAACACCAGTTTCGACGATATGCGCATTTTAAAAATTTTGGCCGTACGTGAACGAAGTCCAAAATAGAACATGACCAAACGGGAAATTTGTACATGTAATCAGCAATGCACAACCACTGTCTGGATTTTACTAATGACAATTATGATTACAAAAAATGATGGTAACTGAATCTCGGCTCCAGACATCACACTAAAATCGGTGCACCATCTACTTGCCGAAAGGAGCTTGCAGCTTGTTCACTACATGGGTGTCCACCTTGAAAGCAGCAGTGTGGACATTGTCAGGAATGCCGGAGCCGAAGAGGGTCGCTGGCAACGACACAGTGCCGGGGTTGGAGCTGCTGAAGCTCACGAATACGATCACGGGCTTCTTGCCGAGATTGATCTGGTAGTGCACCAGTCCCTTGGGGAACACGAACAAATCGCCGGGATACAGCACCTTGGTGTAGAACATGTTGGTGGTGTCCACCAGACCCACCGTCAAAATACCCTCCATCACATACAGCACCTGCAGGAAATATCCATGGAATTAGCAAATTTCGGATGGAATGACAAACTTTGGTGCAATTCAAAGTCATCTCATCAACAATTTTGTTTGAAAACTACACGCAGTTGAAATATGATCTAAGATGCATTTTTCACGGAGGGGATTCAATATGAGCAGGATGTGGATGTACTAAACTTTAAATCTGTAGCTGTCTAGTTATCAGAGGAAAAATCGCTAAAGTGTCGGAGTTCTGCCGATTTGGTAGAAGTTTGACAGATTGGCTTACCTCAGTGCCGCGAGGGTGAGTGTGCGGCGGGTTGATGCCGCCGGGGAGGTACTTGATCTGAGCGTTCGACACGCCCAGTCCTGTGAGCACCGGGAACGTGTCGGACGTGATACGCTTGACGCCGATCTTGGCTGGGGCCACAATGGCCGGTGTGCCGCGGAACACCATGGACGTGAAGTAGTCGCCCGTGAGCTTGGCTTTCACTGTGCCGGGCGGCACGAAGAAGTCCGTCGTCAGCTCCGGGTCTGACGCTTGTGCTGCCAGCACCAGCGCCATGGTCACCACCACCGCAAGCGCTACTCGAGCTGCCATCTTCAAATATTTACCACCTGCTCAAACAGTGAGAATTTCGCTTCAGTATCGTCTTGGTTATCTCCATCACATTGTTATATTTCAGAGCTCCAAACCATTGTAGTGTTCAAGTCCCGAGAGGCTAGAGCTCTAAATGCCAGGAACAATGAAAGTCCAGAGTTCTGAATGCAAACGCTTTCAAAGGCCAAGACTAGCAATGAAAGATATTACTTTCAAGTGCCCTGAGGTCTACAGTCTAGGACTCTTAGAACTAAGAGAGCGTTCGAGTTCCCATAGCTCTACGAAATGGGACCCTTAGGCCCCTGCTCCAAACAACCACAGTCCTGAAAATTAGGATATTCTAGTGTCCAAAGCTCTAAAATCTAGAACTTTCGAGTGCACAGATCTTTGAAGACTGCGCCTATCAAGTGCCTAGAGCTTTTGAATCTAGGACATTCTTGTTTACGATGGCTGCGAAAACTGAGACTTTCAAATTCGCACGACTCAAAATAAACAAGGCAGCTACAGATCCGAGTTTTCAGCAGGTGACTGACACAGCCAGCGCCAATTACTTTGATCGAAACAAATATGGTTTTCGTTCTGTTCCCAGAACTGGAAATGAGGATTTGGAATAATACTGTACGACTTACACTCAGTCCACAGCATTGCTTACAACAAATTGAAAAGTACCGAAAATGATGCATATACTACTTCAAGCAACACACCATTTCACTGAATCAAACTAGTAGAGCACAATGGATTGCCGGACGATTTCTCTCTAGGAACGCGGGACCATTGAAAGGCCATCAAAGAAAATCAGTGCCACAAATTTTCACTGTTCGCAACCGGTAAACCGTGATCGGCAGTCCGAGAACCAAAGAATAGTCTCCCTGTGTGCCTTCCACACGCCTTGGTCAGGAATACACCACCCAAACACTCTTGGCTCAGACGAACACACTGAACTCAGCAATGCTCATTCTCTACAAATGTCAAGATCCAAACCATGAAGAAGCGAACTAGACAAGTGCGCTCACCTAGATTCCGGTCTTGTCGATCAGGATTGAAGAAACGCTCACAGTCGGAGTACTGGTAGAGTTTCGGAGAGACGCTGAATCGATACTTATACGAGAGCTCAGATTCAAATGGGCTGATGGGTGGGCGGATTCCAAGGGATTTCAAAGTGCTCAAGCTTCGGATAAATTCTTACTACGTTATTCTAGATGAATTGATCGGTCGATAATTCTCATCACTTGTTTGCTGAACGTCCGGTTGTAATTCGGTCGCCGTGCTATTTGCGGACTGGTAAGCTATGCGTATCGGCGGGCTGTAAAGAAGCCCGATCTGACTCGGCGATGTATGGGGCATTAAATCTTGTACTATGTGGCGTCAAGAGCTCGCTATCCGTGCCGGAATGAGCACTGGTACGCAGGTACAGCATGGGATGCTGAGGAGTGGGGATAAGTACGTTGCGGATTACGGGAGGCTATTTGTGGCACATGAGTTGAAGTAAAAGTTGCGAAATGAATCTGAACGGAGGGCACGCCTACTACAGATGGGGTGGATGTCGGCATGGACTGGAAAGTCAACCACCTACCAAACCCATCCACCTTCTTCGGGGTTTCAAGTGCCTGAGAAAATGTAAAACGCGGTTGCAATCGGTGAAGGTGGAACTGTGCAATAGTGCTCGGAGAGAAATTTGAGCACAACCAGCTAGCTTCATATGTAGTTTTCTCTTGGTAACCGGCCTGGGTACGCAAATCTTGAATGTATGATATGGGCCTCATTATAATCACTTGTAATGCATTTTAATCCAATCTCAAGGGATAAAATTTGTTTTAATATACAAAACTCTGATAGTCCTTTTAATAAGGAATCCAAAAATATAATTATACTTACATGAAATGAATATTTTTGAGGACAAAAATAGTATTCAAAACTTCATTATATGAATTTTTATAACACATGTATTATAGGCCAAGCTATCCAACTTTTAAAATTTTTTAAATAAAAATTTAAAATTTTTCATTATAATTATGTAAAATACTATGAATGAATTTTACTTTTAATTCAAGGAAACTTCATGTATGGATTTTTTAAAAAATTGCATAAGTATTTCATGCAATGTATCAATTCTTCATATATATATATATATTGTGAAGTTATTTTTTAATAAGTATGTGATTCAACATTTTCTACATGATCACTTTTTAATTATTTTGGTCTTCACCTATCTTGTTGGTCCTCTTTACTTTACATAATTTTTGAAAAGTTACCCATCTTCTAAGCCATTTCATTGCAAATGACCCCTACTATATGCAATACGAGAGGTGCATACCCAGGGTAAACGTTTTTTCATTGATAATCTAAAGGTATTCCTTGTAATTTTACTTGAAATAGAAAAAGAAATTCTGAAATAGCGAGAGGCAATTTGCCTGAATTTTTTTATTTCACCCGGCAATTGGAGGAAATGGGTCGACTCCTATAATGCATGAACTGCGGGTGTTCCTTGTTCCTTGCTGTGGAAGGGCATGGGAGCTTGGAGTTCGTTGCTAAGGGCATTTGGACGGAGTATGCGGAGAGTCTGTTCCTTCTCCACTTGCAGCAAGCGAGGATTCATATGATCGTATCTAAAGACTACACTGTGCCAAGCCAAAGCGAATCCAACAGTTCTACAACAGAAGCTCTGGGGGAGCCTTCAGTTACCGTGTGGCCTTCAGTTATTCCGGGTGTGGATGACTGGATGCGGCAAAAGAAGGCCGGCACCGATCCGTGTTTCCGGAGCTGGAGCTGCTCCAACGAGATTGTCTTCGTGCCCGAGCTCCAAACTGATCTTCTTATCTCCCTTCACGCTGAGTTCAAACAATCTCGAAGAGCATGCCCTGTAGCCCGCTTTGCAGTTGGCTCCTTGATATTGAATTTAGAGGGCCTCTATCGATCATTCCAGGATCCTCCCGTCCTCCAGCTTCCCCGGACGTGAAGCTCGTTTTCCGCAACATTGGTGTCAGC
Organism: Pseudoscleropodium purum; assembly: GCA_963969395.1. NCBI lineage: Eukaryota > Viridiplantae > Streptophyta > Bryopsida > Hypnales > Brachytheciaceae > Pseudoscleropodium > Pseudoscleropodium purum. The sequence goes on from OZ017795.1 coordinate 26,676,089, forward strand.
AAGCGCAAGTTGAAACGGGACTGATGAAGAAGGTCCCAGTTTACAGCGACTAACAAAATAGGCGTTCACAAAATATTCAGTTTTATTTTATTAAACGGACAATGATTATTTCATAATTTCTTTTGGTTTGGTTGGATCAATTATGTGCATTGTGAATTGTAGTCTTCGTACAAAAAAGTGAACTTAAAAATGCATTATATGCCTGTCAGGGTTGACGAATGTCAACGTCCGCCCCAAAATAGCGTCCGTTTTCCGGACGTCCGGACGCAGCGTCCCGACCACCGTCGGAAAGCGGACGGGCAGGGTGGGGCAGACGGACGGGGTGGACGGCCCGAGGCGGACGCCCAAATCGTGCGGACCAGATCAGTCCGCGCGTCGATCGGACGGGCGGACAGGCGGACGGGCGACAAGCGAGCGCTGCGTCCGCCGGGACGCGAATGTCAGCGGACGCTGTGGACACAGCGTCCGGACGTCCTGTCAACCCTAATGCCTGTAGAATATAAAATTGATTGCATTGTCCGTTTCAACAAATATTTTAAATGCAAGGGCATTAAGATATAACAAATTAATAGTGGTCTATGTTGCAACCTCTATACTCTCTATAATGGCTAACGCAATTACATGCTCCAAATTCAAAAAAAAAACTCAAATATTGTGAGAACCAACATCATTTGCATGTTTGTCAAATTGCTGATATTTTAATTTCTATAATTTATGTCAATTTCTTTCAATTTGGAGGTACAACAATTTAAAATGATGTATACCAACATGCCTAGGTATGAAAAGTTTTTCTAAGAGTTATAAGAAAAAATTGACCATGGATAAAGTAATTCCAAATCATGGTGGACAAAACTGAGTTTTAGACATGGCTAAATTTGAAATTGATTTTCTTTCAAATCTCAACTAATTTTTTCTTCAAACTTCCATGGTAATGTGTAGTATGTAGCACACTACAACTTTTGTATATCTACTTTTGAACATTTTTCATTGATGCTTATGGTATGGTTGTTCGAATGAAAATGTTTCAAATTTGTACTTAGTTGTATTAGTTGCTATTCATCAAGAACAAAGGACGAAAAAAATTGAGAAGTCTCCTATTCCAAACCTTGTCTTTTAGAAGTCATGACCTTTGAGTTGATGTAAACTATCAAGAGGGCATGAAATGAACCACTTAATTTTTAAATATATTTTAAAAATATGATATGTAGTAGTTCATAAGTAGGACAAAAAATATTTATGTATTTGAAAAATTCTTGGCTTCTAGAGCCTTTCAACAAGGATCTCCCAAATTGTAGTCAAACTCAAGGTTGTCACATGGCAACATGAAGTCTATTACAACATTTCAAACCTATAGTTGGCCTCAATATCTATAATAACTAGTTAGAAAAGAATAAATTAGAATACTATTAAATAGTCTTAAATATTTTTAGAATATTTTTTAAAAATTAGAAATATTTGAAGAAGGTTGTTTGTTTCATGAAAATTAAATTCCCCAAAAAATAGTTGTCTAATTTAACATGCAATAAGACACTTCAATTCAACAAAAAATTTCCAAATTACATCAAACTAAACAACCTTAACTTGGATCCATCTAATCACCTCAAGGAAGTGGTTCTAACTATAATTTTGGCATAAAAAATTTTCACAATTTTTGTATTGCATAATATGTAATTTTATTGCTCATTAGTCAGTTTGGGTAGTTCAAAAAAATCACTTTTTAAGAAATAAAAATTTGAAATTGGTTTTATAGATTTATATGTGTAGAATGTTTTAAATCATTCCATTTTTATTAATGAGATGAAAGTTTTGAGAATTTTTAGTTTGTAGGTATTTATAGAATCTCTATTCTAAATAAAATAAATTTTTTTTTATTTAACTCAATTTATAATATTTTTGAAAAAAAAATTGGAAGCATATTATTTATTATAATATTGCAACTATTGGAATTGGCATTTTTCAACTCCATGATTGAATTCTTAACAATTTATTATTGTAAGCCATACTCTAATTCTTTCTACTTACTCTGTTCTATTTTTGTAAATCATGAATATGAAATCTTTTTTGGTTTGAAATTTTTTATATGCATTCCCAACTTATTTCTTCAAGATATTATAGAAAGTAACAAGTTGTAGGATCTACACATTTTTGTGTAAAAAGTTTAAAAGATGAAATCCAACCATTCAAGAAGAATTGAAAATACTTCTTTTTAAAATTCAAGTCACTTGAACTTGCAATTGGTTAGGTTTCTTATTGTGAAAATTGGAGAGGGTATACTCTAACAAGTTAATTTAAGTATCCTATCATTGAAAGGGATTTTAGCAAGGGGAGGACTATTTCAAGTCTGTTCACCTTGTTGTTAACTATTAGATCTTTTAATAATTAACAATTTAAAAATAAGTTCTTTATTATTATCTAATGTAGTAATTGTTGTACTACATTCAGCAACTGCTAGGTTGAGTTCCTACAATTTGAGAACCTTTGGGAATTCATAGCCTTCTATACAAGCTAAAAAACATCTAATGAGCTAGATTTGTTAATTAATGAATATTTGCCTTGATGAAGATTTTTGCCTTGCTTTATGTTTTAATTCTTTGAAGCAATTTTGGACCTAAGAGAATCAAATATCTTTAATAATTAACTACTAAAGTCACATTAATTGTTCCCTCAAGGGACAAGATGGATTTTGGGTAGACTCTTATGGTCTCAATTTTCATTGGGATTTATTGAAACTTTTTTGGAATATAGAAAAACACATCAATTTTGGAAGAGAATCATTTTTTTTCAATTGGGGCCTGAAAGCAAAAAATTTGCCACCCTTAGTTCAAACAACGAAGAATAGGACAAGAAAATCACAAAAAGTCAAAATGAAAATTTCAAAATTATTTTCATGAAATACTATATTTTTGTCTATATATGAATTGTGAAGCTTTGATTCATTTAATAGAACTAACGATGAGAAAATTATTGACAATCTTGTTTTGGGAGCAATCTAAACATCTTTTTGAAAAAATGACTTACAAATTTCATTTTTGAATGCAATTTTTCTAACTTTTCAAAAATAATTGTTTGATTGGATTAAGTTTGGTTGCTAGAACAATCTCACCATTGGAATTATTATGTTTCAATTCCATCTTAAAAGTATTAACAATTTCATTTTTTGTGTAGTCTTGAACCTAATTCTACATAATAATTTTTTAAAGAATAAAAATCAAGCTTGCAATTTTTAGATTATTATTTTTAGATTTTCAACTCAATTATTCAATATACAAAATATTAAATTCAAAGTCTGTAGTGCAATTTTTTTCACTAATGGTGGTCAAAGTTATCTTGATGTTATATTCGATTTTTTATTGTTACCATGCATGGAAACTAGTAGATGTTCAAAAAAATTGGCAAAAAAGGCACAAGGGTTTTATAATGATTCTAAAAGTTCCATCAATTTGACACATTAGAAGACCCATTGCCTCCATTTATTTACTAAATTTGAAAAGAGGGACCATGAAATTAACATTCACCAAGTCCAAACTACCATTGTACTAGTCCTTTGAAACCTAGCCATTGAAAATTCAAGCTCAACATGGCATATTTTTTTTTTTTGGTACTTTAGATTAGTCACTATAACCATTTGTCATTGCTTCAATTTAGACTTCAAGGCATAGAAGTGGTGCATGAGCCTACTAGAAGGTTGTCACATGGAGTAAATTACTTGTTTGTTTATACATTTGATTCACTTGTCTAGTAGAGATGCCACACATCTAATGTAGTTAGCATATAATTGAGTTTCTATGAAGGTGAATAAAAGTCAACATGGACTTACTTTATCCATGGTATTTGACATGTGACTACCAACACATACCTATAGCATAAATGCAAGGATGAGTGCAAACACAAAGATGGACAAGTACAAACACAAGCCACCAAGCAAGATCCCCTGGAAGAGATTTTGTAATAGGTTGGTTAGATTGGGATTTGGGAATAGGTGTTAGGGTTGTATTAGAAGGGGCGTGGATGAAAAAGGAGGCATTGAAACAAGGGCAAGTACAAATACATAGGTATCAACATGGATGCAAGGACTCCAAGTTCCCTTGGAAGACATGAAGAAGTTTTGCAGTACGATGGGATTTGGAGTGGGTAGAGCATACTAGGATGGATGCAAACACATGAGCACAAACGCAGACAAAAATACAAATTCAAGGAAGAACAAAAATGCAACAAAACAAGCACAACCCATAGGAGAGCTTGACATTCATTGGGCCTTACACATTCCATTTGCTATAGGATTTTCCCCCTAAGTCAATCAATGTTGAATTCTTTTGCTAGCAATTTAAATTGCATCTTTTCATTAGATGTTTTTGGAGGGGCTAGGAGGGTTGTTTCAACTGAATTCTCCTTGCTATAATGAACAGTGTGCAATTAAAATATTAAAATAAATATAATAATAATAATTAGATTTTAAATATATATTTTTAGAAAATAATAAAATAAGATTTTTTAATGTAACAATCTCTATGCCACACCAAGCTACTGTTGTGGCATAGTTTCCAAGTTCCCAACAGTCCAAGAACTTGCAACCATTAAGAAGCTCTCAATGCCTTCTAATATTAAAGCCTCATTTAGAACAATAGCCATTTCTAACATTTGATGTAGAATGGAGTGTAAATGAATTTGGCAAGAATTTTTCATTGTCCCAACCTACAATATAATGTAATGAGGGTCTTCATTAGAAAATGACTTTATGTTTTAAGTTCAAATGTTGTGAATTTAACATTTTTTAGAGGTGATTGCAAGAATGACCTACCAGTTTTATTTTACTTTGGCTAGTATTCATGATCTTTTTGGCAGGGTTGACACGACGTTCGGACGCGGACGCTGTGTCCGCAGCGTTCGCCTGTCACCCCGTCCGCCCCGTCCGCTTTGACGGCCCTATTTCCCCCGACCGCCCTACCCAAACTGCCCCGCGGTCACTCCCTTAATCTTTAAACAATTAAATGTTAAATGAAGTGCAATGGTTCGCGATTTGTCATTAAAACAATGTCTCTTATAAGTTGAAAGATTATAAAGTTTAACCATGAGTCCATGATAGTCTTGAAACTATGAAAAAATTCCAATTCATTTTCAAAAGGCAAACTAAAAAAATTTGTGACTTCAAATATATATATATATACTATTTAAAAAATCAAGATCAACACAAATACAAATATAATCAATATGGGCAAAATATATTGAATTTAATATAGAATACCATACATTGTGCACATTTGGCTAATTGCACATATAATTTTTTTCATTCCAACTCTATACTTCTAAACTAATTTTTAATGCCTATATAACCTATTCAACTACTACTTCTGCACTACCAATCTAATATAAATGGCGAAAATGTTCATTTGGCATCGGCCAACGATATGTATTAGAAAATCGCATAATCACATGGGCCAAACTAGTATTTTCATCGTCAGTCTTCGAAGAAATGCGCTTCAAGTAAGCATAAAACACTTTTGCAAAGTCATGAAAGGCAAATTGTGTCGCACTAGGTGTTTTAAGTAGCACGTTGAAATACGCCTTTGACATGTTGTTTCTATTCATCCGCCGAGCAATTTTTCGAATGGCATACTTTTCCGACTTACGTGAATACATCGGAATGACTTCCACATCTGCACCTGTTTTATGCAAATATGCAATACGTGGATCCACCCACCATCTCCTCTGCAAAGTTTGTTTCATCTCATTTGCTGATGTGAATGTGTACAAAGACTTCATTGGCTGAGAAGCTAAGGTGGTCATGCCCCAATCGCAAACTCCAATGTACACACGTGACTCATCCTCTGGAAAATGCAACAAGATGTTGTCTGAAGAAAGATCATTGTGCAAATGTCCAGCAAGATGCACTGCATACATTATATGCATAAACGTCCATGTCAACTCCGTGCGCTTCTTCTGATATCGTCCTAAATGGTGAACTTTTACAACCTCCTCTTCGATTGGATTCATATACATCAAACGGATTTGAATGTTGTCTGGAAAGTCCTTATCCATATTCAACATTTGTCGAAAAGTTCCACCATTCCACCAATACGTATAACCTTCACACGTCGTTCCGTGCACCGCAGCAAACCGTATTACACCCGCGTGTGGAATTCGAACAGCTATTGATTCGTTTTGATGTTCTAACTTTGCAAGATCGGGTCGAGTTTGGTAGTGAATGGATTTCTTTGCCGCAAATTCCCAATAAGGAAGTATTCCTGGACATCCTTCAATACGAACCTTTCGAATCGTTGCATATCCACCTCTCATCGTTCTATCATCAACAGCAATCACGCGTGTTGTATCTGGAAGTGCTATGAGGTGCCGTTTGTTCCTTTCCGCTTCAGCAACTCCATCATTGTTTTTCCACCAACCAATTGAACCAACTCGATTGTGCGTTTTGGCGAATGGAGCACATCGCCCCCTAAATAAGTCCGCTTTCAGAATCACTTCTTCAAACTGGGCGTCATTGGGTCAATATTCCTTGCCATATTTAACCAAAATGACTTTAGAATTCCACAAAGCGTCATAAACCTTGTTCTCCAAACATTTGGTGAAGTACGTTTTATGCATTTCGTTATGTCACTTCGCCACATTCAATGCATCCAACATCTGTGTCATGTCTACCTTGAATTTAGACACGCACTCCTCTTGATATCTGATGTACTTATTGTCTAAAGACAATATTGTTTCCGATTCATAAAATTGAACGATGCGCTCAATTATGAATTTTTTGCATTCCTCTGAAGGATTTTGGCGAGCTACCTCCAAGTTTGATGGTCCCTCTCCATATTTAAGCTTCGCAACCTTCTTCTTCCCCTTCGTCATCATAACAAATGAAACTGATATAGTTGAAATTTTCTAATTTAAATGTGAATTCACGCGCAAGTGTTAAAAAAAATTGGCAACAAGGGGGCCTCAATAAACCACTCTTGCCTTGCCTCGGAAAGGAGCCAATGGAGGATGAACCACCAAGCTCTCCGCTCCACCTTGCATTCACAAGGGGCAAAGCAAAAGTAACAATGCGGACGGCCCGTCCGCCCCATCGGACGGGCCGGGGGTGGCGGACGGATCGGCCGTCTGCCTCTCCGAAACCCTAGAACCCCGTCCGCCCGATCGGACGGCCACGGGCGGACAAAAATCTGGCGTCCGCCCGATCGGACGGTCCGGAGTGGCGGAGCATCGGCCGTAACGGGGCGGACGGGTATCGGGGCGGACGGGGTCTGGGCAGACGGGCACAAGGGCGGACGGGGCGGTTTCACCCTGAAGCGCTTCGACGTCCATATTTTGCACAATAAACTAAGGTCTTCATGGCACTGTATAGTCCAATTAACTTTTCATTCATTCAATGTAAAATTTGAAATTAAAAAAGGTAGCCTTCTTTTATGACCAAATTTATGAATTCTTGGTAAATGATATTTTTGTACAAAGATATGAGCTAAAATGTGCAAAAATTCACGAAAGGATTGCGACGTTTAATATAAGTACCCAAATATTCACGTTGCATTGTGTATAAAGCAATTGTAAGAAGGTAGTTGAATAAAAATTCTACTATTAAATTGAATTAGTTGACGTCTAATCACTTAGTAAACCACTAAATGTCCAAGTCCTTGCAAGTGTGTTTTGGCTATCGAAAAAGAGCATGGACTTATAGTTATCTCCAATGAAGCAAATTGTTCTTTTTTCAAAATCTAACGGTATAGATGTTTAGCCCCTAAAGTTCTTTTCACTAAAAACACTTCAAAATTGCCATTAGTAGTGCAAATACCAAGTCTTGGAAGAAAAATATTTTTGGGCATATGTAACTGTAGAATCTTGTAGTAAATTAGTTGGAAAAGATGTGGAAAAAATTTTAGACAAATCCACCATTTGGATTGTAAGATATTAGATATTGAATGTTTCATTTAAGGGGGCTACTCAATTATGTCTATTAATGAACAATTGGTAGGCTAACAAACCTAACTTAGCATGTATTTTAATATTTGTTGCAATTGTTTTAAGAATATTATAACATAATACTATTATAATATTCTTATAAATGATATAGTACTAAATCATTTCAAAATCAACAACATTCGAACACAATCTGTCAATCTTGTCTTCCATACTCCTTTAATGATATATATATATATATATATATATATATATATATATATATATATATATATATATATATATATATATATATATATATATATATATAAAATATATTAGATAAATCAACATGAACAAATCAATGATTATATATTTCATAAATATATTCTTCATCAATCAAATAAGAGTGCATGTTCAAATATAGACAAAGATGGTTTCTTCATTTGTTCCCAAAAATTAAATAAACAAATAGAGAAAGATATAAAGTGAATGTTACTTGGAGAATTGAAGGGAAAGAAATTGAAGTACTCAATTGCATTTTATTAAATTGGAAAATTGCATGTGGATGGCATGAATTAATCTTCATAGATGCTAAACTCATACAAGTTGCATTTCAACATTTATGATTTATGCAATTGATTGAATTGAAAGCTCTTGTAATTACATTTTCAAATTTTCGATTCAATCATTCAAATTTGCAAGAGTGATTTATGATAGATTTATAACTTTAAATGTGAAAGCATTCAATGCCTTTATGCGTTTGTTCATCAATATATTAATTTTAAATAAATAATATATATTTTTTATAACATATGTATAAACCATTGCATTAAAAAAAACAAACTAAGAGCCAAGCCAAATAGGCTGGTCAAATGAAGAGAACAAGAGAACAAGAGCCCTACGAGAAAGCAAAGGAAAAAAAAAAATATCAAAAGGATTCAAAAGAAGGAGCAAGATGCATTCTTGCAAGACCGTAGAATACATAATGATTTCAAAATCCAAACACAAATATATTTTCTATTTCAATAAGAGTCAAAAATGAACTACCCTGCTTTCAAAGATTGTACAATGTACACGTTATACAAAATGAACATATAACAGAAAGAGTAGAAGACATTGTTTATCATAATTGAAAACTAAAATGATTTTTTCTTTCTATGTAGAATATTTTATGAAATGTAACAATGTATTTAATTATCATAGTAATTGGTAGAAATCTTTGTGCAATACATAGAAACATTTCATTTATGTGGAGTTTTTCATTTATTTAGGATTAAAATTGAAGTATTATACTCTACAAAGTACAAACTGAAAACAATATCATATACCTAAGTTCAAAAGTTTGCAATTGTTTCGTGAATTCATTTTGAAAACTCAAACGAAGAAATATTTTATAATCAATATCTTGTTCATTTGAATCATTTCAAAATTCGAATTCCGAATTCAATTTCTATTTATAATAGAAATTATGTTTGTCAATTTTTTAAATCTTTAAACAATGAACCCTCTTTTTTAAAATTAATATTTAAAAACATCTGAAATAAGAATATTGGAATTACCCTTCAAAATAAATATAACACATGTATAAGTGTATAATATATTCTACTCAACCAACTCAAGTAACGAATTTTTCTATGTTTTTAAGGAAAAATATAGCCATATATGATTTGAAAGTTAAAACATTGATTCTTTTTCTTTGTTGTCAAATCTAATCAAAATTTCATTAAAAAATATGAAAGACTCGATGTTCATTTGAAGATGGTGATGCACTTCTAATTAGAAATCACAACCTTTCATTAAATATCATGAGGTTGAAATCCATTAAACTGTTATTCTAATTATGTATTGGGGCCTTTTTAAAAAATTTCATTTGCTTACGATGAAAAAGGAATTGACTATTTCTGCAAAACATTTGATTTCCTAATGAACTTTAAAAAAATCCCCACCATCTTCAGATCTTCTCAAAACCTATTTAGAAGGATAATATGAGTAAATAATCCAAACATATTCAATTTAACCACATTCCCCTCATTCGTAAAACAATTTAGGAGAGAAAAGAAAAGGTTTAGGGTAATTAGGGTATAGGGTTTAGGATTTACATTTAAAAAAAAAAAATGATAAATCAATTACATTAATCCTCATTTAGCAGTGATTATTAGGCTGTTTTTTTTTTGGAAATGTTATTGCTCTTTTTGAGTAATATCGGCCTCATAGGATGCTCCAATGGACAGTTGGGCGGACGCCGTCGACGGTCAGTGTTTAAGTGGGGTGGTCGGCGTGTCCAAAGCGCGGACGGTGTCGGAAGGCGGACAGTGCGGACAGTCCCGTCTGGCCTGTCCGCCTGACTGACCCGTCTGACCCGTCCGCCCGCCCGCCCCGTCCGCTTCAAACCCGTCCGGGCCGTTGCTTGTTTTTGAATGGAAACCCTAAAAATGAACCTTTAATTTTCTGGAGGGGACTATAAATGTTAGAAGAGAAGCTTTGGTATTCACTCTCGAAAAATCGAACGCTAAGATTTCCAAGGGCTATGAGCTTCAATTTATTGAGTCTCTTACTTGGTAATGCATAGTTCGGTGGACGGGGGGGCTTTGATTATCAAAGCTTTGTGTGACTAATTTCATTGATATTGTATACATTGTCACGTTGTGGGTTTCAAATTTAAAACATTTTATTGGTTTCTTTTGAAATTGAGGTAAAACATACACTTGTTAGTATGAGGGCCAAACCGACGGGGGATTTTTCTCCTTGGTTTAGTGTGCAAGAGGGTGGTAAAGTAAAATGTAGGCTTTGCAAAGCGAGCATGTCAAGGAAACTCAGCCGTATGTTCAGCCACTTAGGCTATTGTGGGCCTGGAGGTGTACGTGGTAAAGGGGTGAGCCTTTGTCCACGATTATCAATGGCAGTTCGAGATTTATTTCGGCATTGCAAAGGAGTTTTTCCAAAACGCGTTGTAATGAACAATGTGGATGGCAACCCTGGCCCTTCAGATGTCCAAGAGTTTTCGGCTGGAAAGGCTGTGTCGCATTCTGACCACGAAGATTCTTGTCCAGCGTCCAAAGAATTGGTATCAATGGTATGTGCCACAACTAAAATGACTTTGAGTACGGAAGCTTCTGGTGAACGTGAAACCCCGAGGGCATCAAGTTCTAGGCCTCAGAGGCAAGGCAGCTTAGTGAATGGGTTTGAAGAAGGTCATAGACGCAAATTACATTTAGTGTGGGCAAATTTTTTTTATTCGGCGAATATACCATTTTTCGTGGCTCGAAATCCAGCTTTTAAAGAAGTAGTGAAGAAAATGGCTGCGTTCGGTAGGCCATACATTCCTCCTTCACACCACGACCTTCGGTACAAATTGTTGAATTAGGCGAAGACCAACATTCAGACACAGTTGAATGCACGGACCAAAGATAGCATTCGAAAATTTGGAGCAACATTGTCCATTGATGGATGGAGCTCAGTGACTAATCGACCTCTCATCAATGCCATGCTTGTATCATCCGCAGGTGAAGAATTTCTTGGATCTGTGGATACAAGTGGTTGTGAAAAAAATGCGGAGTACTTGGTAGCTGTATTGGAAAAGTTCATTGAACAAGTGGGGTCCAAGAACGTCGTGTTAATAACTACGGATAATGCTCCCGTGAATCCGTTCGCATGGGATGTAATATCTGCAAAATATCCTCATATTTTTTACCAAGGGTGCGTAGTACATGCATTGAATTTGTTGTTGAAAGATTGGGCTGCACAGAAATGGATTGCTTCCAAATTGGATAAAGGAGTTCTTGTAGCTAAATTTATCATGAAGAGACATATGCCGCTAGCTCTATTGCGAAAGTATTCGCCAAATCTTGGTCTCTTGATGCCTGGGGATACAAAGTTCACCTCTAAATTTATCATGATGGAACGTTTGACAAAATTGAGAGGAGCATTGGAACAAACGGTGGTAGATCCGCAATGGATTGAGTATGTACATACTCTCAAGAAGAAACATGGAGCCAAAGTCCAACCAAAAGACTTGGCCTTAGCGGTAAAGAAAATTGTTCTTGATGACTATTTTTGGAATCGGTCCATCAATTATGTGGAGATGGTTGAACCAATCATATATGCATTCCGCTATTTGGATTCAAAATCACCATGCATGGGGAAGGTGTTGCATATCATAAGGAAGTTAGAGAAGCACGTGAACGGATTACAAAGTCCACCATTTTGTTTGCTAGAAGAACTTGCAATTCCATTGGTACAGTCTTTTTATGCCCGAAGAAAAATGGTGGACAACGATCTCCAATCAGCTACAGCTCTTTTGAATCCATACCTTCTTCATGACAAAGAGCTAGCGGATGACGCAAATGCAATGTCAGGATGTAAGAAAGTTTTGGAGAGAATATGTAAACCGGATGAATATGCAGCAGTGGTGAAGGAATTTGTGGCTTTTCGACACAAGGAACCTCCATTCCACAATATGTTGAATTCAGGAGATCAAATGTTGTCCGCACATGCTTGGTGGGATTTTGAAGGTGCATGTGGCAAGTTTATAGCTCCATTAGCGAAGAGGATATTGACTCAACCGGTGTCATCATCTTCATGTGAACGGAATTGGAGCAACTATTCTTTTGTTCACAACAAATCTCGAAATAAATTGAAGCCGGAGAGAGCAACGGATTTGGTGTACGTGTATACCAATTTCAAAGTATTAAACGCATCAAAGGAAAAAGATGAAAAAAAATGGTATAATGATAATGTGGATCCGATGGAATCAGAGGATTCAAATAGACCGACGTTAGAAGACGATGATGACGATGATGACGAGGATTTGGAAAGGGCCCTTTCAGCTGTAGATGGCGGAGATGACTTCAATCGTGCGACAGCATGGGGAGATGAAAACGTTATGGAAGGCTTTCCCGATTTGGTGAATGATACGCATGATTATCATCTAAACCGCAAAGATGTCGTTCCCGACAATGCAAACGATGCATATACCTTTTGTGAAGACAAGGACAATGTAGAGGTACAGGAGAATCTACCTTCTTTAACTGCATATTGCAATGGAATGAGATTCTTGAATAGCGAAAACATTCTATCGGAAAAAGCAAACGCTATTGCCGAAGAGGTGAAAATCAATGAGAATGCTATTGGTGATGATGGGAGAAATGAAGAAGTTTTAATTTCTCAATCTCCATCTGTGGCATTAAATGTAGTGCAAGGAAACAACAAAAGAGAAGATGCGGTCATGGAGGTGGACGTTCCAAAAGATGTGGGCAATAATAGTGGTGATGAGGGGGAACCAAATATTGCGGTACAGAAAAATAATGATTCACTTGGGATGGCAGTCACAAATTCGGCAATTGTGAAGAGTGATAAAGGAAAAGAGCCAATGAAGTCAATTTTTGAAGTACCGAGATCTAGTACTCTTCCACCAATACCGTTGAAGTCTGTTAGCACACGATTGAATGATTCTTAGAGCTTTGGATATGGAAAACGCCTAATGAACATTTCCAAAGAAATTTCTACAGGCGGTAATCTATGGAAAGTAGCGTCATCACCTACAAGCCTAAGTGAAACGGATAGTGATCGGATGCCATTGGCATCTTTGCGTGCTCGCATTTTAGAAAAAGGAATGGCGCAAGAACCCATCAAATCAACAAACGGCACTCTATTACTTCAAAAGAAAGCCAAAGTGGAGATAACCGTTCATGGACATGTCGACCCTACATCGAGATTGATGGTTCAAGAATCGAGTAACGTGAAAGCGAAAAGAGAAATGTAACCTTTTGCTATCTCTCCAGTGAAGAATAGGACCCCTCTTGATGAAAATGTTGCTACTTTGTCAAATAGAAAGAAAAGAAAGGTTCCTATTTAAAAAGCCTTTAATCGTTCTGTCAAAGTAAAAAAAGAAAAATTAAATTCGAAAGAAGGGAGTAAACCTACTTCGAGAGAAGACTTGAAGGAGACAACAATACTTGATTCCAACAATGAAGATGACTCCGACAATGAAGATGACTCCGATAATGAAGATTTTGAACGGAGAGCTGCAGGAGAGAATAGTGGGGCTGAGGTTAGAGGAGATGTGGATTGGCGTCCATAGGAATTGTGGAGACGTGAATTTAGATGTTTGATTGTTTAGTTGCTCATGATATATGGAGCTCATGTTGACAAATGACAATGGTTTCTTCAATCATTTTATTATAAAATTGTTTGTTTATTGATGATATACATCTCGCTGGATTTTAAAGTGATTTTGTTTCTAAATCAAAATAAAATTCAACAAAAAAAATTAAAAATATATTTCATATTTTAGCTTTTACATAAATAGTGATATACAACTCTATTGAATCGCAATTGCAATATAAGAAAAATCAAAATCAAAATGACTTGACTCTCAATCTCTCATTGGTGAAAATAATCAAAACAAAAAACCCAAAACGGGTTTTCTAAGACGCCCCGCCCGTCCGCCCCGCCTCGCGCGTCCGCCTTCCGACGACGGGAGGGACGCTGCGTCCGCTAGCGTCCGGACGTCCGGAAAACGGACGCTATTTTGGGGCGGATGTAGAGATTCGTCAACCCTGTTTTTTGATAATTTTTTAAAATTTAGAAAAATATTTATTTTTTAAATATCAAAAATATGAATAATGTATGTACTTATAAAAAGAAGGTACCCCATAAAGGAAAAATACAAAAAAAATTCTAAGTAGGGAAATTAGAAAAGTACATAATAAAAAAATAGATATTTTAAAGTTTTAATTTGTAAAAAATAGGAATTTTTTTTCATAGGAACTAAATATTGAACATTTGGGAAGACTTTATGGTAAAGAGATTTCACCAAAAAAATGATCTTAAAACCATCTTCAATGTTCTGAAATGTATGTACAAAGGAACCTTATGTAGACAAACATGGAGGCCATGAGATAAAATAATTTTAGATTTCTTTTGGTAGAAACATGGTTTGGTCTCACAAAAATAGAATATATAAATTTCAATTCTAGATCCTTAATTTGGATACTCCATAGTACTAAAAAACCCTAAAATCCAAAATAAAAGATATTATTTTAAAAGACTTTTAAATATAAAATTATTCTTTACATTTAAAAAATAAGGAAATACAATAATATTCAAACAACCATTTCCAATAAGAATTTCAAGTGTAAATGAATCATGCTTCAAAAGTTATCGTAATGAACAACTTTGATACTCCAGCCCTTAACTTGTGACAAATAAATTGTATCAATTGGTATTTCTTGCAATGACCCTTAGAAATTTAACTTTAGATTAATTTTGTAGATAGGTTCAAGAATTTTCCATATCAATTGTTGAATTCAATATGGGAGTTGCATTGGATTTACATCAATCACATTTTTTTAATTTGAAAAAATTCTTTTAGATTACTTTAATGGATATGTAGAAGAATTATCTTTCAAATTGGTAAATTGAATATTAGGTTTTATTGGGACTCTTGTATCAAACTTGTTTAGTTTGTTTTTAAATCTTTTTTTGAATTACTTCAGTGAATACTTAGAAGGATTTGGCATTTTCCTAGTAAATTGTACATTTGTGTTTGGAAGGATTTGCATTAACCACATTCTTTGTATTTTGTTCTTATTTCCTCCAAGTTACTTATGAAGGTTGATACAACAACATTCTTTTTCTTCTTCTTCTTTTTAAAATTCCTTTGGATTCCTTTAGTAGATAAGCATATAGAATAGTTTGCCATTTTAATTGGTGAATGAAACATTAAGTTTGCAAGGATGAAAATAAACCATATTAAGTTTTATTTTTTTCCCTTCAAGTTGTCTTTATGAGTTGATACAACAACATTTTGTTTATATTTTTATAATTTTGTTTTAATTTTAGTAGGTATGTTAAAGGATTTGCTATTTTAATTGGTAAATCAAACATTTGGATTTGTAAAAATTCACATGACCATATTATGTGGGTTCATTTTTTCTTTTTCTTCCACTAGATTATTTTGGTAGGTCAGTACAACCACCTCTTCCTTTTTCTTTTTTAATTTCTTTAGGTTATTTTTGTATCTATGTAGAAGGGTTTGACATTAAAATGGTGGAATGGAAAATTGGAGGTGCATAGGGTTTACTCCAATAACATTTTTTTATAAATTTTTTTCCTTGAGGTTATAAAAATGTGGTTGTTATTGTAGATTATGATAACCACATTTAAAAAAAATTCCTTGAGGTTATTTTGTGTTTACATATAAAGGTTGGCCTTTTACATTTGTAAATTGAACATAGGCATTTCATTGTATTTACATCAACCATGTTTCATTTTTATTGTAAAGCCTTAGATTGCTTTTATGTCTATCTATAAAGGTTTGCTATTTAAATGAATTAATGAATGGAATGGAACATTGGGTACATAAGATACACACAAACAACAAATAATTTTTTTAAATTAACTTTGAGTTACCTTTGTACTTGGATGTAAAGATTTCTCATTTACATTGATGAATTCAATGATTGACTTGCATAAAGTTCAATGCTTGGATACTTGTTATCCAGTAAAATTCAATGTTCAATTCACTAATTTCAAAGGCAAATTCTTCTATATACCCACTAAAGTAACTCAAAAGGAAAAAAATTTAACTTTATAAAAGAAATTCATTTAAAAAATATTAAAAATTGTGGTTGATGTAAATAGTAAATACCAATGCAATTCCAATGTTGAATTCAACAATTGAAATGGCAAATCATTGTAACTATTCACAAAAGTAATCCAAAGTTAAATTTCTAAAAAAATGTTGAATTCACAACATTTAAAGTCAAAACACTAGTCATTTTCTATTGAAGACCCTCATTACATTGTATTGCAGATTGTGACAATGGAAAATTCTTCCTAAACTCATTTTTACTCCATTCTACATCAAATTTTACATATGGCTATTGTTCTAAATGAGAATCTAAAAAGGTGTGCAAATTTCACCTATCAACAATGGAATTTAGCATTGATTGACTTTGGGGAAGAATCTTATGACAAATTGAATGTATAAGACCGAAAGAAAGCCAAGCTTTTCCATGGATTGTGCTTGTTTCCTAGTATTGTCCTTGCATTTGCGTGTGTCCCTATCCATGTGTCTATATCCTTCCATCCATGTTCTTATTTTAACATAAAATGCCACGTTTATAGATCCCATGCCATGTCACTCTCTAAAAGTAAACCACAATAATTTTTTTTTTCTTTGTAAATTCTCAAGCCCTAAAAATCTCAAGTGGTCTATCCATTTGTCTCATTTTATTTGTCCACCCAACATACACGTTTAGTTACCTTGACCCACTTAATGTAAAAATCCAAGTGTACTAGTATGAAGATTAGCTTGCTATGTGACCAAAGAGTGGTCCCATAGCTATTGTTAAGCATGGCCCATTTTCTATAGTTTGTTTTTGTTTTACCTTAAATTTGTAGAGCTATAGTGAGCTATGTATTGTGATTTTTAAAATGAAAATTTGAAAAGATGTTTGTCTTCTTCTTATGATTTTCAAAGCCTATGATTTTTTCTATTTGGAATTTGGGTGATTGCAAGAAACACTTGTCATTTTTTGTGTCCTGTCATGTAAAGTGACGTCGGGGCCATTCTACATTGGATTGTAGTGTTAGATGGACTCCTATGAGAATTCTTCTTAATCTCAGATGGGTTTCATCCAAATGTTGGAGTTCATCTACCTTAGGGATTGACTGTTTAGATGGAGAGAGCTCCTTGACTTGACATTATTGTCAAGTCAAGTTTTGTGAGTATTTTGGAGAGAGTTGTATGTTGTGCTTTATTTGGAGATGATGGATTATCATTTAATAAAAGCTTCACTTTTTCTCTTATGTTTACACTCTTTGATTCTTTTTTTGTGGAGTGAGAGCCACTTGATTTTGTATGTGTAGATTCCATAGTTTCTCACTTGATAACAATTTCCTTCTTTCTTTCTTGTAGGACTTATTTTGAGTAGAAAGACAAAAGTTTAACTTCTAGATTGTTTCTAGTACCTGTAGTAATAGTAGAGGATTTTCATACGATTTCAACACTTTGAAAAACGCAAGACTTGAGTGATTTTTGAAGAAAATATAGGGTTTTGAAGTTTGTGGAAGTTTTTTGCAATGAGTCCTTGGAGTGGAGTGGCGGATTGTGACATCTACGAATTTTGAAGATTTTCTAAAAATTTAGGTATTTTGAAGAATTTTTTGAAATCTAGGATTTTAGAATATTTTCTATTAGAATCTAGGAAATTTGATGATTTTGAAATCTAGGATTTGAAAAGATATCTGAAGTGTCTCGATAGGGTACTTTTTGCAAAATACAGAATCTTTCATATTTGTAGATTTAGAATTCTTTTTTAAAAAAGAGTAGGGTACAAACTTTGAAATTCATTTTTAGAGGCATACTAGCTCGGATTTGAATAAAATTTGTGCCTATTCTATGTGAAATTTGCCAAAGAATCCAGTGGTGCAATTGGTTTGGCATATGGACTTGTTATTCAGCCTAGATTAGTGTTTTTCTTGGACACAATGGTATTTTTTAACATCAATTTTCCAAAATTTTCAAGAATTTTAGGTTTAAGAGCCTAGTTAGACGCATTCTAATGTCTACTTTTTGTTATTGATACTGGATTGGCAATTTGTAATCATTCATTGCAGGCATTTGCTAGTAGCTCTGATTCACATTTTTCTTGTGTTTTTGCAATTCGTTGTTTGGGAAAAAGGATCAAATTTGAATTTCTTACATTTTGTTTTGGTACCTTCCCTCATAGTGGACATTGTTGCCGATGGTTTTTGGTTTTGTCCCATTTTTTGTTTGTAAATAGGCTTTCATTTTCATAGACATATCGTGGTAGTGAGGTTGGGTTAATCACTGATGAGACCATTTTCTGTATACCAAGTAGGCGATGCTTGTTTGAATTGTAATACTCGGAAAGTGATGATCGTAAATTGCAACTTTGGTGGTAATATAGGTGTAGGTGCATATTGCCTTTAGCTTTTAGACAGTTGTAGGTATCCAAGTGGTCCTTTTATGGCGCGCATTAAGAGCTGATATTATCGATCTTTATCACCAAACTACTTGGAGGATATTCACATTGGCGATTTTGGGCCAATGGTAGATACCAACAAAGCTATTGAGCCTATTTTGGCATTGAATACTACTAGTAGGCTTTGGGTTTGGAGTGTGGATATATTTTACGATATGGACAACAATCCTTGCAGTATGGTGAGGGATTGTTTTTCTGGGAGGATTAGAGGCATTTCTCTACTTGATTGGAAGTTCTGATTCTGAACTTGAATGAAAGAGAGGCGATAATAGTCTCCGAGCTTCAACGATTGGTATGCTTTTGAGCTATTGCTACAACATTCGGAATACAAGGCACTCCAAACACATGAACAATGAAGTGATGAGTACATGCTTCAATTGTGCTAGATAAAGCGCTATTGGGAGACTTGTATGGAGCTTATTTCTATGTTGAAAGAAAGTGCAGTAGTAAATTTGGTAACTACGAAGATGAGAGAAGGGAGCTTGGAAAAGAAAGAAGATGATTCATCTTCTAAAGACACTAAAAGGAAGGCTTTGGCACTAGTCCAACCTTCTATATTCTTATCTCAGATGGTACAAGTCACATAGGCGACATTATTTGTAGTTAATGATCCACCAGTGTTTGAACCACTACACCTTTTTATTGCTCATTTAGAGGTTGAGTATGGAGGCTATCGTTGTGATTAGATGCAACGCATTCAAGACTTCAAGCGTGAGAAAGATGATACTCTACTCACGATATATATTAGATTGGCATGGTTTGCAATTGAGTTTGGAGATATATTTGCAGAGAGCTAACTTGTAAAGATTTTTTTGTCCAAATTTGACAAAAGATTTCTAGATTTAGCCACACTACGGATTATTATTAACTATGAAAGTCTAGTAATGTTAGCATAAGCATTTGTTGAAGTTGAGAGGTGTGATAGAGCTTTGTGTCAATATGATGTTATTGACATGGTTTCTTGGATGACGGATACTATTAAGCCTAAGAAGACTACTACGGCTACAAGTAGTTTAGTAGAAACTCAACTTGAAAAGAACCAAAAGACTCTTTATTATTGGGGATATGGAGAATTTGACCATGCCAAAAATGATCCCAATTGCCCAAAGAAGAAAAAATCTCAATCTATAGAAAAGTTCAAATAAAAAACAGAAGTGACGAAGGCAAGGGAAAAATCCAAAAAAAAAGAGTTGAAGTGTACTCATTGTGGTAGGCTTAGCCATAATGTAGATCATTGCTTTATTTCACATCCAAAGAAGCAACTTACTTCAAAGAAGAAAAAAAGCTTTAGAGGCTAAAATTGTAGAGCTTGAAAAGTGATTTAATACTGTGGCTTCACTTGGCCAAGTTACTATAGCCAAGTTGATTTCTCAATTTATATTTAATAGTATTAATTAATTTTGGTGCTATCGGAGAGATGGTGGTATCAGTGGTGACTACACGTGTCCAAATAGCAACTAAGTTGGTTGCACTACCTTTAGATATATCTAAAGATAGTGGGCATGTTTGATATAGTGGCTTGCCAAATCATATTAGCTAAGCGCATTTGTCATTATCATTTGGCCTTGTAGATGCTACTTTTGTTGTTCATTCTCAAATTCCAATAGCAAAAGTGCCACATGGAAGGACTACTACAAATGATTTGGCATATATTTTAGCTTACAAAGTGTTGCAAATGCCTATATTTTCTTCTGTAGAGATATTGACTTCAAATTTTGCACTAACTCAAGTGTTTCATTTAGGTGGTAAGATGTTGGAGGGCACAATGCCTATGCCATCTCTTGAAGTGGTTCAAACTAGCACTAAGCCTTCTACAAAAGAAGATTTGGTTGAGTTGCAAGCTAAGTTTGCAACTGAAGCTATTGTAGTGTTTGAGAAGGGTGTTTTACAATAACTATAGTCATTACTTTTATCTCATGCACCTTTGACTACACGCGTGGCTTACTTAATTGATGTTGCAACTAGGTCTATTTAAGAACATCATAGCTTACGACTAGGTGTAATACGGCTAATTAATAACAACAACGTATTTGTTGTTAGCCGCATGGATGGTAATATTAGTCTTGTTACATCCTACGTGTAATGATAGACTGTGGTACTCAACTAGTGATGATTGAAAAGTGACTTGCTCAAAAATTGGGTCTCACTACATTAAACCTTGAGCCTTATCCATTCACCATTGTTACTTCTGTTGGAAGTACAGAGCATGCAACTAGTTATACTAAGCAACCATTGCAATTGATTTTTTGCATTGGACCTAGGCCACTTTATTCACATCTGTCACTACAATATGTAGTCACTAGTGCTACCGACTATGACATTTTGGTTGGTCAGTAAGCACTATATCTTTTGAGTTTTGGTCTTAACAATTGGACTAAGGAGGCATAAATTAGACCGAGATGGTCTACTGGTGATGGGACAAAAGAATTTATTCCTGTAGCCTTTGCAACAATTGCCATAACTATGTCAGCAGAAGCTTTATTTGGTTGCAGTACATTGGTATCAAATTTACCATGTGGATCAGTGCTTGCAGATGAAACTATGACATTTATATCTAGTTCCATGGCATTGCTTGATTCATCTTCTTTTGAAATTCCTAGCAAACTTTGCAAGGACCCTATACTTCCGTGGAGAACATGAGTTGCATTGTCTCAGCAATACCAAAATATTGTGGCTTCATTGGATCTTACAAAAGAACCATTTATCTTTTCTTCACCTCTTTTTACCCAACCTATTCATTGGCATCCACTAGTAGAGGGTATCACCTTCATGGAACTATTTGCAAGCACTAGCACCAGTTTGGTAGCTACTTTGAAGGCTAAGCTTAAGGTCAAATGCCACATTCATATGGATAATGGGATTACACCTAATTGTGCAATTCGTCATCATATCCAACGATTGTTGGCCTTGTATCCATAGCAATTATTTCCTTTTGCTATTCACGATTGTTTTGGCAAACTCCCTTGAGATGTTATTTTCAATGGTGATGAGGATTTGAGAAAGTTGGGCCACATTGATTTACTTATTGATGGTTGGCTTTGTCAAGGCCATTCACATGTAGGAACTTGTAGAAGTCTTGATGATCCTCAATCTAGTCTATTTACAGACTTACTCCAACTTACACAATGGTGGTATATCCACCAATCTATTCTACTTGAATATATTTTTGAAAATGTGCCACCATTAGGTGACACAAGGCCAAAAGTTCTTAAAGATGGGCACTATATTAATCAATTTTAGGCCCTCCAACCTTCGTGGATGCTACAACTTTGGGCTTTTATGTTCATCGTCCATGTTGAATTTGGACCAACCTAACCACATTTCATATGCTTCAAGCATCCCTTTCAAAAATCAAAAGGCCTATAGGACAAAAGTTGGTTGATATTTTGGATGAACATCGTATTCCTTTCAATGTTTCCAAAGATGATGAGTCTCCATTAGTTTGTGTAAATAAGTTGGGGGCACCTCAAATTGTTTTCCCTACATTTGTCATATATTTAGGCTCTTTTGCATTTCAAGCACGTGGTCCCGGTATAGTTTGAAGTGATACTTCTCAAACTCATGAAGAATCCACTGTAGATGAACGAGAACATGCCATGGGTTTTCTGACTAGTACCACTACTGCTTATGACTTCACAAAAGGTCAACGACACTTTCTTTTGGGCTAAGCTATGGATCTCAATATTTTAGTGTGGGTTATTGGCACATGTCTTGCTATTCAGCAACATCAAGGTGACTATTTACTTACTCTAAAGTGAGAAAGCAATAGTCAGAGGGCAATGGAGCCAAAACTCACTAAGTTTGAGGAGTTTGAGTCATTTTCTTACTTGAAGCGGCATGCAACGGAAGAGCTTTGGGCTCAATGTATTTTTACTACTTTGGTTCAAGATCTTAGGAAAGTAAATGCCTAAGAGATGTTTTCAAGGGTATTTTTACAAGATCCCTTCTTTTCTATGGACATCACAACTCTACATACAAATTGTGGTGATGAAGCCTTTTATTTGACTTCAAGTCAAGAGGTTGAGGGCACGGAGGTTGTGCCTTCTACAAATTAACAATTACAAGCCGTGCTGGCATGTAGTGGTGTTCCATTGGTTGATAAAGTAACCACTGAATTTGATGATTGGCTATTGGACTCAGGGCCACATCTTATTGGTGCCGAAGCACAGAAGGTACGGGCTTTTATTTACTTATATTGTAGTTGATTTGCCTTTATATTAGAGGAGCTTGAGGGCTATAAAGGCAAGCCTATTCACATTCAATTGGAAGATGATCATCCAATCTTTCAACATCCTTGTAGATTGAATATCTCAAAGAGAGATGGTGACCAAACTCGTTGTTGAGAATTACTAGCCATGGATTTAATTGAGCTTTCTAATAGAGAATATACTTGTGCTAAGGTTATACTTTCCAAGAAGGATATATTTGGCAATTAGACGAAGAAACAGATGTATAGAGATTATCGTTCAGTTAACCGTAAAACCAAGTTAGATTGGTATCCAATGTTGATGCTAGAAGAGATATTTGATGCAGTGGACTTTCTTGAGTTTTTAGTATTTTAGACTTGCGATCTGGTTATCACCAATTGCCATTGCTCATAGAAGATTGGGTAAAGACAACATTTTGGGGAGTTGATTAAGATAGCAAGGATCAACTCTATCATTAGAAGTTTCTTCCATTTGGTCTCAAGAATGTACCAGTTGAATTTCAAAGAGTGATGGATCGGGTTTTGACTAGCCTACCATTTGTTAAATGTTACATTAATGATGTTGTTATCTTTAGTAGCAGCCTACAAGAGCATGTGAAGCATTTATAAGCGGTATTTGAGCGGTTGCAACAGTGAAGATTGCACTTGCATCATGGCAAATGTACATTTTTCTATGATCGATTACCATATTTCGGCCATATAATTGTGCTAGGGGTTTTTAGAGTGCACAAGCAAAGGTAGATGCGTTGCACAAGATCTCAACACCTATTGATATGTCACGACTTCGAGCTTTTCTTGGTTTGGCAAATTATTATTGCTAGTTTGTTAAGAACTTTAGCTTGATTGCCAAGCCATTGACAATTCTCATGGAAAAGGACCAACCATGGACTTGAGGTCTTGAGCAAGAACAAGCTTTTGATGCATTGAAGTAGAAGTTGGATTCAGCTCTTGTACTTCAATGGCTAGATGCTACTAGATCCTTTCAATTGCACACAGATTGGAATGTAGTAGGATTGGGAGTAGTCTTGATACAAAAGTATGATGTAGGACAAGAGTATGTCATGACATATGCCTCTAGAAGTAATAACAATGTGGAGTCCAACTATTCATCTTATAAAGGAGAAGCATTGGCTGTAGTTTGGACCATTACACATTTTCGACCTTATTTGTATAGTCACCAATTTACATTGGTGATAGATCACCAACCTTTGAAGTGGCTTATGGAATCAGATAAGCTTACTGGCAAGCTTCCTAGATGGGCGTTGCTTCAAGAGTATGATTTTGAGGTGGTACATTGGGTAGGCATTACAAATTTGGATGTTGATGAACTCTCTCATAATTCAAGCTCTTCAAAGGAGGATTTGACCGAAGCTAAATGGCATGGAAAATGTGATAGAGAGGCAGTTCTCAGATGGCATGCCGTAGCATATCTTACTTTGATGTCAGATTTTGCATCTATACTATCTAAACAGGAATCAAATGAAGAATCTGACAAAGGCCAAGTTGTTAGTGATGTATGGGAAGACTGTGCAATTTTACACAAGCTTTAACAGGGGACATTTTCTACACCTATCTCTACTTTGGAGCAAGATAGAGTTGGTCATCGAGCAACAAGATTTCGTTGGAAGAACGGTTTATTGTTTCGAGTATTGTCTAATGGAACTAGGCACATTGTTCCAAGACCAAATCAGCGGGCTTCTTTAGTACGGTAAGTACACGAAGAGCTTGGACATTTTGGTATGCTTAGAACACATTCTATATTACGTCGTCAATATTGGTGGACTGGTATATATCAACAAGTTGCCATTTATGTTTCTCGTTGTGAGGTGTGTGATCGAGTTAGATCAAGTTTTAACACTTTATCACTTCAACTACGACCTTTGCCCATCATGGGTTTGGATTATCATTGGTCTCTAGATTTTGTTGGGCCACTTGTTATCATCTCACGTGGAGTTAAATATGTGCTAGTGATGGTGGAGCATTTTAGCAAGTAGATTGAACGTGTAGCTCTACCACAAAATTCTTCAAAGTTGATGGCTATGGCTTTTCTTGATCGAGTTTTGGCACATTTGGGGGCACCTGTTGAGGTGTTAATGGATCAAGGGTGAGAATTCCTTGGTTCATTTGAAGAATTGTGTACTAAAGCCTTGATAAATCACCTTACAATTTCTAGAGATCACCCTGAGGTGGATGGCTTGGCAAAGCAGATTGTCCAAACAGTCAAGTGTGGTTTACGAAAATATGGACTACTTTGTGGCCATCATCGTGATTGGAACTTGATGTTGCCATGGATTGCTATAGGCTACCGTTTCAACAAGTAGGCATCATTAGCATCTTATAGCCCTTACTAGTTGTTGTATGGACAGGAGCCGATCCTACTTAGCTCATTGCGAGAGAAGTTAGCTCCAGTTGTAGACTTAGATGACCCTAATATGTGGGTTCAATGTCTACATGATCAAGTAGAGCTCTTCAAACGAGCTATGCCCATGGCCATGGAGAACTTATCTATTGCTCAACATCGTAATACTTTATGGTATGCTCGCATTCGTAGTAGAGATTGTTAGCCTCAATTGAGAAGATTTTTTTGCCTCCAACGTGAAGTGCCTACAACCTTTGATGTGAAGGCAGGGCATACTATTCTTCATATGAAAGATGTATTGCCTAGTGGTATTTTGATGCTTGAAGGCAAGGATGGACGGGAATGTCGAGAGCATTCTAAAAATTGTACTCAATGTCATCTTCCTATTGAGGGTTCTTTGCATCCAGAGCTGGCTGTTGTGTCAAATGGCCTTCCATGTTATATATGTAGTGAGAAGAAGGAGGCAGCTACCATGTTATTGTGTGATCAATGCCAATGTAGATGGCATATGGCATGCTTGATACCACCTCTTTCGACTTTTCTTTTTGGAGATTGGATTTGTCCTCATTGCAGACGGTCTTCTACTCATATCACATCTTTTGACAAGAATTGAGGACTTCTCTGGAATTGGCCTTTTCTATATGGTGATGATTCTACCATTTGAGTAATGGGTACAAGTTATGGATTCACAATATCAAGTTATGATGAGGTTGACTATAGGATTCGACTCTCAAAAATTGTTGAAGACAATTAAAAATGAGGCTCACATTGCACCCAACCTACCATTCTTTAGTCACTTTCTCACCAACTTGATTGCCTACCTATGTACCAATACATTGATCTGAATATGTATAGTTGTTGCAACAATATCACTGAAGGTCATCTCTAATTGTGTGTGTATTTGTTCCTAGCTAATTGGAGGGGCTCCTTATCTACTAGGGGGGGCATTTGAGGGTGTGTTTGTTATGCATTCTTGTTTAGTTTTCTATTGCATATTTGGTGTTAGTTATGGCACTCAATTTGTTGGGTGCTACGATTTTTATTTACACAACAGTCCCCCTCGGTCTCCATGGAGGTGTTTTTCTTAAAAACTTTTGTGGTTTAAGTCCGTTTTAGTTGAAGTTTGGAGGAGAGGTGAGTGTTGTTGATCTAGACATTCAGTAATTTTTTCATTTAAAAAATAATAATTTACTATTTTTATCAGGTGGTTCCAATTGGGTATCTACCTTGGTTGTTTTGGGGGTTCTTAGTCCTATTTGGGGACTAGAAATGTGATTCCAAAGCCAAGGTTTTGACTTGTTGTATGTGGGGTAACATTCTAAAGACATCTGTTGAAATTTTTGGCAAAGAACCTGGTATAAGGATTACACATGGATTGAAAGTAGACATTGTTTGCGCAAACACTATGAAAAAGAGAAAAAAATTTATAATGAATTTTTTGTTCATATGGGACCAGAGAAAAGATTAGAATAATGAATTTTTTCTTTTAATTATTTCAATTTTTTAATTATTTTCTAAAAATCAAATTCAAAAGTATCTATTTTCTTGCATTTTTTAAGCCTCTTTCATTAGGCATAACTTTTAGAGATAAATTTTCTTAGACTTGAATGTTATATACATAATATTTTTAATGATTTATGAGTTTATGAATTATCCGTATTTCATTTTATTTAAAAAAAAATTTATTTCCAAAGTTACAAAACTCTAGTAATAAGGTTGTTTTGAGCCAAAACCAACAAGTGTTTCTTGCAACTATCCATTTATATTAAAAGTCATGCATCATGAAGTGAGAGAGGATCAATCGCTATAGAATTTGAGGGCAAAAATTTTGAAGGCCTCTAATATTTTTGGGAAGAAGTATCTAATTTTGAATTTTGGTATACTTATGTATTAGATTGTTAGCTTTACAAAGAGCTATTACGGACACTCATTGTTTGAAATTAGGAAATGAAAGATATGAACTTAGAAGTAAAGTAGTGTTGAGTTTATCTTTGAATTGAAGAGTGGGAACTTTGACCATAAAATTTGGACAATATGAGTTTTTTTAATTTGAAATTTCTTGTTTTGTAGAAATTTGTGTTTCTTTTCTAAAAAACTAATACACTTTTGATATTGAGTTTTAGAGCTATTGTAGTATTCATTTGAGAGTTGGATACACCTTCAAGGGATTTTATACAATTAATAGACAACTCATACTACTTCTATACAAATTTATAATATTTTTTTTACTTATATGACACTGTATGAGGTTTATACAAGCATGCATATAACTTAATTTATTAAATGAGATATATACAAGTATGAATACAATTCATATGTATTATATTTTTATGGTTATACTATATTCCATATATTTTTTAGAAACATATCGAGTTATCGACACACATCTATCCATAGTCCACGCATGTTTTATACAAAGTAATGGGCTTATGTATGCACAATACATTCACTATATTTTATTTTTCATTTGATTATTGGATATTTCATGTCTTACACCAAATCTAGTTGTAGCTAGAAATTTGATGTTTTTCCAAAGTAAACTGTCTCTACTTCAATGACACTTTCATTATCTGCACTCCTAATTTTATATTTGATTGAATATCTAAATGTCCACTTATAATTGTCTATATTCACATATGCCTTGCATTAAACTCAAATCTAAAAGAAAGATAACCAATTGATGAATTGTTATCATTTCATTGTATGAATTACAAAAGTTTGTTGTTCTTATAGCATGCATGAAAATGAATATTGCATAGTTAATTCTTTACAATCCTATTTGTCAATACACTAGTAGGATAGTTGCATATTTGATTTTTTTAGTAATCTTTTTTTCATTTTCTTACACTTCAAGTGAAATTATATTATAATAGACCTAGAGATCAATTTAACGGAGAAATTTAATAATATATTGCAATGAAAAAGATGGAGAGCTCAAAATATGGATTATGTATTTAAAAATATTCTTTATTTTCTCATTTGTATTGTATTTTCATGTCTTATACAACCAAAATATTATTAATAAAATAAAAAATTTCTACATAAAACTTTTGTACTTTTACATAATCAAATAAAAAACCTCATCCCAATTCAACATTTTATGAAATACATGCATTTGGGGGTATAAAAAAAAAGTTCTTTTTATATTACTAAGGCAATTATATATTGCTCCTTTGAAGATTTAAACCTAGAGAGACAAAGATAGTCAGCCAAAAATTATCAAATTGTTAGATGAATGGGTACATTCTTCATTCTACATTTTTTTTTTAAATCATCAAATACTTCTAGTCTTCTATAGTGTTTCAAAGAATTTATCATGTAAATATGCCTTTTGAATGCTTCACTTGACTCAAGGTATGAATATTCCCCAAAGTTATCTAGGCTCTATTGGTTCATTACAATACAAGAGACTTTGTCCTTGTAGCATTGGCTCATTTTAAAGCAAAGATAGATACTCAAGCTTCTGCATGATAGCTTCCTTAAATAGGAAGAATCACAGTTGCTTTACCCTTTTTATAACCATTTCCTAGATTCACTAAAAGCATGGAGCTTGGAGCACTTTAGTTGCCATGGTCAATGTAATTACCTTCATTGACTCCAATGAACAATTTGTAATCACTCCAAAGGATGCGAAACATTTCTCCAAGTTTATTGAAGAATCTATTACTAGTTATTATGTAATTCCCTCCTTCAAATCCTCCTTCCATTCAACTAGGAGCCAATAATGTTATGTTTGCTTTGTTTGCAGAGTAAGGCAAGAAGTCCATAAAGTACCCAATTAAGAACTAGAAATTAATTTGAGGAGGTTAGATTTCTAAAAATATTTTCAATAAAATTTCCTTGAAAGACAAATAAAATTGGCATCTAACTAAAGTTGTTTTCATAGTTTTTGGAGCTCCATGGAATTAATTATGAATTTTTGAAATTGAAAAACATTGTTCACTAAAAACGCCCACTTCCTGAAATGTACATTGTGAGAGAGCAACGAGAAAGCAAAATGTACCTCTGCGGTAGAGGACGGTTTTACAGCCTGGGCGTTTTGGACCTCTTACCATAAACCTCAAAATAGGGTTCCGGTCTCCTCTGTGTGACATCCACGTCGCCCGGGTCCATCAAGCTGCCATCTGGATCACTCTTCACGCGACGCGTGTCTAAACCCTTCGATATACAAGCGCAGTCCGCGCCTTCAGTCGCACGTCGTTCAACGTAACTTAGATCCGTCTATTCCGCTTTCCATACACCCTGCCCGCCCGATTCTCTAGAGTTCACCCCTTGCATTGAACTGCCGTTGAGTAGATTACCTCGTTGTTTAATTTCTTGTGGTTCGGAGGCGCAAAGATCTAGGCCTAGGTTTGAATTGTTCAGTTTGAAGACTCAAAGAGGTGCTATGGCGTCTGCCAATTTGAGTGACAATGCAGCTGCTCCTGCTGGGACAGAGAAGAGGCATCGCGAGGAGAAGTCCAGTGCCGAAGAAACTCCTGCTGCTGTTGTGGCTCCTGAAGCCACGAGGTTTCCTACGGTTGGTTTCTTTTTTTCCATGTTACTTCTAATGTTATGTCGTTTCGGTGATTCCCAGATAGTCTTCAAGATGAGAAGGTTGTAGAAAGTAACGCTACGTTGTACTCATGGATCACGAGTTTTGGGGGGTTATGACTGCTCCTCGACCAACGAAATCTTAGCATTATTTATCTTTTCAGATGGTTCAGATCTTTGTTTCAGGGTTTAAAAAAGAAAAAGAATCGCTGAAGTAAACTAGGTGGGTCATGTTGCTGGCTGTTGGGCGTTAGGTCTTGAGAAGACAGTCAGATTGAGTAAAGATATGTTGAGCTATGTAAAAAAATAAACAGATATGGAGACTACATTAGCCATTAACCCTTGTTTCTTGTCACATTTTGTAGGACTTGGATGGAGGAAGTCACGGTCAAGTTTGGAAGAGCGTTGGCGTGCCATTGAAAGCAGATCCCGCCAACAATCCTAGTAGCGATGAGTGGGATCAGGCTAGACAAGCTTTCAAAGAGACTGGCCTTCTCAAGCGTGTTACTTCAGAACTCGGTTAAATCTTGTTTCACATGTGTACAGTATCAACCCGAGAATAATTAGCTCTTGAAGGTCGGGAAATGCACGTTGCAAGTTCCACGAAGCACTGGGTCTGGTGAATTTTCTAGGCATCTCCATGGCCACCATGTTCGGCGAGTACCGTTCAAGTTCGTTCAATCATCTTCAGCAAGGTATATGCTTGTCTTCTTAAGAGCATGGTGAATGTTCAGGTTCGATGCTTGACAGCAACTAGATGAGCAGAAATCGTGTAGAGTTGGTGGTTTTGGTAGACTATTCATGTCTATCACTTATCAGGCCGCACCTTGTCAGAAGTTATGTGGTAAGGGATCAGCAATGAAAATGTCTCCTATTTCAGAGATTTTTGGCATTTGAACCAACGTCATGAGTACATTGGCACCCACCTTGTCAAGTGATGTTGTTTGGTGATATACATGGCACAGACATCGTGGTTTCTGCTTACGATATTAATTATTGGTCTGCGAACACCACTGAAGATCTAAATTATGGAAGTAATCTCTTCGGTCTAAATCAAAGAGAGACTGCGGTTGGCAATCTACATCAATTTACGCTACGTCTGGTTTACCTTGCTGAACTTTGTGTGCAAGTCGCTCACCTGAGTAAGGGCTTTCCTTTTTTTTGTCGATAAAACGCTGCAACCTACGGAAGCTTCAGTTTTTAGGGTGTGATTAGATGTGGTACACCCTAGATGACCCCAATTGACGTCGGCCTCTCGCATACCACGTCTGTTTCCTACCAAGCCCTAGTACCCAGTTCATTATTTACTCTGTACTGTCATCATACTCTGATATGTCACAGGATATACGCAAATGTGATGCGACTAAGTTTGAAAGGCGTGACGAAGGATCCAGACCACCCTCTTAACCCTTGTCCTGTGTTTTCAGGAGTGCTCTTTCCACAATTTCGAATGTAGGCGAGGAGTACGAGACAAACAACGAAGCCCACTCTGTAACCGAAGGACCGTGAGAATATGAATGCGAAGAGTCATTTCTAAAAAGAATCAAGTCCAATCGATGCATCAATCTTCTGAAAATTGAATGTGAATGGATGAGGAGTTTTCAATTTTTTTTTGCAAATATCTTGAATCTTCACATTGCAATAGAGATTGGAAAAAACGAAAATTGGAAGTGAAATTTTTTTAGCCTCTTTGTCTTCTCAATAGGGGTAGGTACACCTTCTCCAAGAAGCAAACTTCCATGAAGAATAAGAAGTTGGTGAGAGAAATGACAAGCGAACAAGGCGTTGTTGAGGATGAAGGTGGTGTGACCCTCCTTTTTGGGGTGTGGAGTGTGGCGAATGGGCTTGAGAGAAGTGGTTACATAGAGGAGGATGGCAACCATAATTTCTAATACACGTGCGATCTATAATTAGAGGCCTCCATGTTGGTGATTGTTGTGAATGAGAGATAAATCATTAGCTTACAAAATCTTCTTTACATTCATTATTCACCACAAGAGGAGAATAATGGCCTTTCTCAATCTTCATAAATTAGGACCACTACAAGGCAAGGAGAGCCAACAAGAGTTAGCCAAGTTGCCATGTTTTGAAGATTGAGAATGGTATGAAGAAGGTGTGATTACTTGTAATGATTGTTTAAATTAGTTGTTTACTCATAGCTAAGGTGGATTCACCCAAATTTCATGGTGCCTTAAATCATCATCTTAAAAGAACACTAAAGATTTAATATTGGAAAATTGGTCATAATCATTGTTTGCAAACAAATTTTCATTCATTGAACTCTAATATAAGTCTATATCAATCATTTTAGATATAAATAGAAAGTTATTGACTTAGTGATAGCTTTAGTTCAAAGGATTTTTTGGGTACAATATGTTATCACAAGACTTCAAAGTATAGGTGCAATTTTGGAAGGAATTTGAAAGGTTCAAACCTATCAAATTGTGAAATTTCACAACAATAAAAAACATTCTTGAACATTTTTTTTAAAATAAAAATAAAATTGTTCTACTTCTCCTTTTATTTAGAGGGCTTGGGATTCTTTTGGTAGGAGCCTGATGACTTTTACTACTCTTATAAGACAACCTATGAATTTAACAAGAATAGATATTTCATTTTAAATGGTACCATTTTTCCACCATTTTCCCATTAATTTTCTAAGACTAATATAGATTTTAGATCTTCAAACCCTGAAATCTAGAACAGGTACATAGTTCAGACCACATGTTTTGGATCTAAAAGTGCCAAGTTTGTAGAATACGGCCATTTTAATGAAATATCCGTTCAAGATTCAATAATCTTACAAATTATCTATTTTGTTATTCAAATAATGTTGCATAATATAGTGTATAATTGAAATTTTTTGTCTTGTATAATTAACATTTAGTTCTTATGCAATACCAATTAAGAATACCAAATTTTAGTTTTAAAAAAACAGATTTCATTTTTGGTGAATTTTTTCATTTAACTCCTAATGTATAAAGGCTCTTTTCTATTGAAAACCTTTTAGAACTACCATTTTTGCCACATCCATCCAAGAATTAAAAAAAATTTAAGTATAGGATCTTGTACTTTACTTGTTTGAAATCATGTGGTAAAACTTTCATGAAGTTTGACCATATAGATTGGAAGATATTAACATTCAAAGTTGAAAAAAAAATTAATGTTGGCCTACAATTTCAAATGACTTTGACCACCATTTGTGGTAAATTTTTGTATTATGGACTATGAATTTAAGTTTTTTTGTGTCAAATAATTGAATTGAAAGTCTAGGACAAAAATTTCAAAAAACACACATTTGGTTATCATTCTTTAAAATTATTAAGTAGAAGTAGGTTCAAGATTGAAAGAAAAATTAAATCATTAATAGCTCTAAGATGGGATCAAAACACAATAATCTCAGAAGTGAGATTGTTCTAGGAAAAAAAACTTAGCCTTGTCCAAAAAAATTGAAAAAAATTGAAAATTGCATTCAAAAATGATTCCTGCAAGTTATTTTTTCAAAAAGATGCTACGATTGCCCATAAAACAAGATTGTTCATAACTTCACATCTCTAATCTAAATTAAATTAATTGAAGCTTCACATGTAGATAAAATAAGATCTATAAGAAAAAAAAGTTTAATTTAATTTCAATCTTGTTTGTACATTTCTTTTTCCTAGTAATGTGAAAATTATGTAAAGATGGTATTAATAACTCTTGTTCCCAAGTACCAATTGAAATGAAAATTACATTCCTATAAAGCTAAATTTTTTTTCTATCTTATGAAAATAGACTTGATGAACTTGTATCTAAAGACACCCCTTTGCCCCCTCCAAAAAAAAGAAATTTAGAAAATTTCCACAATTTCATTTTAAAAGTTTTTCCACAACCAGAAATATGGTTGTTTGGACATTTAGGGTTTAGATGTGCAAATTTAAGTTCTCCTTTCATTTCAATTTTTGTATAATCTTGCATGCAATGCTATTGAATAATTGAATGTCACAATTTTACAAAATTTGATTGAATTATTTATAATTTGGGGTCTCTGGGTTGAGACATTAACCTCTAAATGTCTAGATCCTTTTCTAAAATTGACGATTTGGGAAACATTGTTATAAAATGCTATTTGGAAGAATATTATGGAATTGACATACAAATAAGAATTGTAGATATTGAATTGTAGATTCCATCCATATGGTTAGATTCACTATTGCTATCATCAATATTTTTTTATAAATTTTGAAAAGGGAAATCTCTAAATTCCTTCTAAATTCAATTACAAGCAAAATATTATCATTTTTTGAATAAAACTTGTTGGAATGGATTTGAAACAAGATTCTCTTGATGTGGTGATTTTTTGGAATTTTTGCGTTCTTTTAATGTATGACCTCATTTTTGCAAATCCATTTTTGAACTAAAATCAATGCATTTTTTGGCTTGATACACTTCCACATTTGTAATTTTAGAAAAATATGAACTTTGATAACACGGGATCCAACCATTGGAGAGGACAACAACTTTATAAAGAATCTCCGCAAATTAGATGACTTTCATCTAAGTAGTAACGAGAAAGAAAATTGAATTTCAATTTGTTTGTTGTTCAGATTTTGGATGTCGGAGTGCTCTAGGATTAATTAAGATGCTAATTCCTACCTATTGTTTGCAATTTCTTTCTTGCACTTGTTAATTTTCACAATAATAATCATTTACGATACAATTTCTTTTCAAGATTTGAAGCAATGATTTTCTTGGTATTTGTAGTGATAGCTTGACATGGCTTCTAGAAAGCCAATTGGTAAGACAAATTGTTCAATTTGTTTCATTTATCCATTACTTACATACTTCCATTCATAAAATTAACTACATTTTTAGTAAACTTCATCTATTACGGAGTCTAAGATTTGGTAAACCTTGTATATTTTCAAAATGTTTTGGTGCCATCATCTTCTTTTGTTTAGTGTAAAGGTGGTCAATACCAATATTGAGTAATATTTTGGTAAATATTCGCCATAAAAATAATCATTGAATAGTAGGAAAAAGTAGTGATGAATAATTTCATGATTGAAGTACATTAGAGTGACCACAAACTTCATAATTTTGTTCTATCAATAGTCATATATTTTGATTGTCTTATTAACAACTAGCTTCTTAGATCAAATTTTTACTAGATTTTCAAGAATTGTAAAGCTATTATCTTCTTTAATTTCAGCATTTTTCTCTATGTACCAATCATTTTGTATAACTTGTTTTGAAATCTAAACAAATGCTTTTGTAACAACACTATTTACATTTCTATGCTTCAATGGCAACCTAGTCACTCATTATATTTAAGAGCCTATATTAAATAGACGTAAGGGTGTTATAATAATATAATTTCTACCTTGAAAACAAAAAATAAGTATAATACTTGTTTTCGAAGCTCCTATTATCCTAAATATGCATAGGGTAGTAAAATTATCTTAATTAAACATCTTATTTTGGACGTCTATATACCCTAAATGATCATATTTGTTATTTTGGAAAATTTCATCATAGAAAAATGTGACATTTCTAAGTAGAAATTGAAAACTTTCAAATGCTTAAGCATTTTTTTAGCTCTTGAGTTGAAACTTGAACTCCAAACCCCCAAAAATTGACATACATGTGCCCTAATGATGTGACTCACTATAAGAGAAAGTTGTGTTTTAAGCAAGTCCTTAAATACAATCCTAAACATAAGGTTATATGTAATGACCTTTAAAAACTTATTAAAAATATATGTATTTCTAATAAAAAAATTTGAAAAACTCTTTAAAAGTCATTACATATAATCTTATGTTTAGAACTATACTAAAAACTCACTTAAAACACACTTTTCTCTTGTAGTGACTCTTTCCATTATGAACAACCACATTAGCAAAACTAAGTTGGAATTCAGAACTCTTCCCCTTTTCAAGCTTGAGTTTACTTCTTTACTTCTTTTTTTCTTACTAAAACCAATAGAGCCTATTTGTGTTCTCTATTTCTCCTCCTTATCACTCAGCCAAAATGTTATTTGAGTTCTTTTGTTCAATCTCTTTGAAAATTTCTAAATGCAAGCTATAAACATATGCAATTTTCTTTGTAGACTACATTCTACTACAATAACTAATATACCTTGTGCCATTACCATTGTCAAAATAAAATAAAATTTTAATTTTTTAATTAATAAAAACTTCAAAACTTCAAAAACTTCCACACTATATGTTGAAGTGTCACAAAATAAAGCATGTGCATCCTTCTTTGTAGACAACTTTCCAATAATACCAAGAATGCAACTAGGAGAGGAACAATCCAAGAGATCTCAATGTAACAAACAAAATAAATAGCCTAACTTAAAGTACGGATTGTTTTGTATCTCCTAAAGTAAGTTTTCTTAAATGCACCACTTCCTAGGAATTTTATTGAAATAAAAAAGTATTGTCAACAACACCCTCCATCCCATTCTATAATACTAGCTTCTAATTTTTTTCATTTAATTTGAATTACTTGTCTCCTTTACTTCATGATTCATTTTAGGTTTGAAGATGATTTCTTCTCTTTTTGACATTAGCTAATGAAATGAAGTACAAAAAGTCTGATTTATTACTCACTTTACAAATAGTAAAAACTTTGAAAATTGAATTTTTTATAGCAATTTGAAATGATTAGGTTATAAACCAAAAGATATTGAATTTTAATTGAATTTATTGAATTTCAAGCCATTCTTGTGCAAATCTAAACTTGCAAAGAGGCAAGGTAGTTGCACAAGAAGTCTACTTTTTTTTAAAAGCCTATTCTTATTTATAAGTGGCACTTTATATCTATTACAACCTTTTTTTAAATTTTTTTTATCTTTCCTTCATTGTAATTAATAGCCATGTCCACTTAAGACAATACATTGCACATTTACCATTGAATTATATGATTGCAACATGAATTAAAAAATCATTGCCAAATCTTTAGTACTTTCATTACTATGACTGAAATAGACTAGTATTAAGAGGGACAAAGAGAGTAGGTAGTAGAACCATCCCTAGCAAACACTTTAGTTACAAATTCAAAATGGTCTTATGACCAATATTGTATGAAAGCCCAATTTTTACTCTTACAACATGATTGGGATAATTTGCAATAACCTTGAACTTTATTGAACAATTGAATTTATTTTTTTTGTTTAAGATTGAGTGCTTCTCTTCACAAGTCACCTTAGTATTCCATATCTTGAAGGATGATTCAAGAATCTAAATCTTGCATTAGAAAAAATGTGAACTCTTTGGAGGATTAGAAGAATTTGACATGCCAAGCTATTTCAAGACCTTACAAGCCCTACAAGAAGTACATTAAGTACTATCCTTGCATTTTGTGCTACTTAGAGGAATTATGGTGTAATCTTATCCCAACAAAGGACACCTCCCACATTGCAATGTAAAACAATAAACTGCAATAGGGGAAGGACAAAATAATTTCTAAATGATTTTGACTATGTTTTCATCAAAACGGCTTCCAAATTGCCATTTTTAGTACATGTACCAAATTTTAGAAAAAAATACGTTTTTGGACATGTGACTGTAGAATCTTGTAATAAGCTTGTTTGAAAACATGTGGAAAAACTGTCAAAAATTTCCATTCTATAGATTGCAAGATATTAGTGTTTGAAGTAACAAATTTCCTTTTTTTGTCCTGCAAAAATCCGGGTAGCTGCACTTTGGAAGGTCACATTTGTATGAAAAAATGTCCAAAATGGTGATTACTCTTTGAATTCATTTTTCAAGTCAAGTTGGTTACATGCTTGAAAAATTTCAAATCATTTGGAATCATACAACATATAGGAAAAAAATAGTAAGTAAAAAGCAATAGAGAATGATTCAAATTAAATTCTACTCCCTCTGTCCCACTAAAAACCTTCAAATCAAGTACAATTTTTGTCCCACTAAAAAGCTCCATTTTCTAATTTCCACCATTGAGTAAACATTGGTTGTATTGAATGACCTTGTGGGGGCAAGTCGCAAGTGCTTATGGAGCATCCCTCTTGTAGCAAGCTTGGCCTTGCTTATATAAGGCAACTTGTACTTGTTGCTTCTTCAAATAGTCATGTTGACGATAGATTTGGTGACCACTTTGGCGCTATGAGAATTATTCATGAAGGGTACCAAGTTGCCTTGTTGTGGATATTTAGGTTAAGAGCAAATATTTCTAGGATCCTATTGTTGCCACCAACCTTTAAATCATCAAGAATAATGAGCTAGCAATGTTTATGAATGTTGCTCAAATATGACACTTTCTGCATCAATTTTGGATGCTTAAACGATGACACTTAAGCTTGAGATTTTGCTTAGATTTAGGGGATGAATTACTAGTTTTTGAATGCATGTCTTATTGATACAAAGACTAAAAATGTAGTTAATCCCTCATGAGGAAGATTTTGGGAGGTTATTAGTAGGATAGAGGGAATAAATTGTTAATAATTTATTTATGGAATTGAAAAATGCCAATCCCAATGGTTGTAATGTTGTAATAAACAATTTACACCCAATGTGGCAATGTTTTTCTTTGTTTCCAAAAATATTGAAAATTGAATTAAATAAAGGACTTCAAAGTTTGTAGAGATTCAATAACAACTTGCAAACTCCAACAAACTAAAACTCGTAACTTTTGACTCATTGATCAAAATGGAATGATTTAAAGCTTTCCAAGTACATATAAATCTAGAGAACCAATTTCAAATTATAATTTCTTAAGAAAATGATTTTTTAAGGAAGTTATTTTTGCTACCTGGGTTGCTTGTTAAGCATTGAAAAGTACATATCATGTAATAAATTTTTAACCATGTAATCAAAAGTCATGAAAATTGTTGGTCCTTAAAGCTACTCTTCAGGCACATGTTGTATTAAATTTCAAAGAAAATAAATAAAAACTCCATTTGAAAGCTGCCCAAATTTCTACATTGCCAAAAAACACAATTTGAGTGTTTAGGGGATAAAACACAAGTTCAAAGTCCTTTGGTGTGCTTCCTTCCAACCCTCCTAAGAGTCCATTTTTTCTCTAATGAATTCTTTTTTCTTCAAGTCTATAAATTTAATCTTCAACATCTAACCGGCATCACACAGTGATTACTTTCCTACTTTATAAAGATTGATAAAATGTGGTGTTGTGTGCATTTTCGATAGGTTCCATGTTGCCTCTGTAGAGATGGAAAAGGGAATCTTGTGTTTTCCTAAGTAATTTAGGGGAGGTTTATACATAGGGCTAGATTGAGGGTTGGCCAAAACCCTCTAAATTTGAACCAATAAGATCACTCAATTTTTCCAAATCTAGCTCAAGGCATTTATACTTGGGGTTGGATGGAACTACCAATCATCCTACGTGTCACCTTAGGTGGCATAGTTTTGGCACCAAACCTTTTGGCCCCAGAGAAGCAATTGGGCCAAGGTTTTGGATAGCCCAAACTCCTATCTAGGGCCAGATTGGGGTTGGATTGGACTTCATTGTTGGATTATACAAATCTCCACCGTCTACTAAAATTACTTTTTTAGATAAATATTTAAGAAACTTCCTCCCAGTTGCTCTCATATTTATTTTGAAAGCTCTGGATGTAGTGGGGCTAATGTTGGCAGCATTGGGATGCATTGGGCTAGCATTGGGATGCACTAGGATAATGCTGGGAGTATTGGGCTATTTTTTATAATCACATTTTTTAACTGAATGTTTGTACAAAGTACAAAATGGCTTTATAAATTGACATTAATTACTTTTTTAATAATAAGTTAAGGAGTTTTTTAAATTAATAATAATCACTTTATAATTTTAAAATTGCCTTTCACCATTAATTTGAATGTGATGAATTTTTATTTATTTATTAAATATTAAAAATATATTAAATAAAATTTTAAATTAGTGCTTTCAATATTTTATATGCTTAACTTAAGATAAGAAATTTTCCACATTAGAATATCCTAAATTTTTTATTATAATAAATAGTTTTAATTTGTAATATTAGAATAAAAAATTATATCATAAACTATTGTTCTATATAATTCTTCTTTATAGTAATATGAGATGCTTAATAAAAATAAAATTTGATACATTTCTTGTTTTGCTTGTTTAAACATGAGATATTAATTTAGTTTCATTCATTGATTTGTTCCATTTACATGTGATGTTTATTTGGCTAAGAACAAGGATTTTTTGGTACAATTTTTAGGTACATTTTTTGTCAGACACGAATTTGTAAATGGAAGCCATTGTTGAGATTTTGCCATAGATTCAAATATCTATGAGATGATTTGTGAATTTACCAATTCTAATGACAAATACTTGAAAAAAGAATATAATAAAGAATGATTACAACACTAAAAACAACATGTACAATAAAACTTGATTTACATTTACTATTGAATTTATTCAAGTTCTCATAATAAAAATATTCATATTTAAAAAATAAATAAAATAAAAAATGTAGATTTAAAAAAGAGATAAAAAGGAGATGTTTTCTCAAATTGTATTTAGTGAGTCATTATTTTCAAATCCCTCTAGTAACAAGACCAAAATTATTTATTTTTTGAAATTCTTGAAATTCTCATGAAAATAAATGACAATTATTCTAAGGCTTCAACTCTAGTTTCAATGTCAAGCAAAAAGAAAAGGTTCAAAAGAAGTCAAAGAACTCTCTCTTTTTTCAAATAGAAAAATTAATAAGAAAAAGGAAAAGGTTCCAAAAAAAATAAAGATACTCTCTATTTTATTTTTGACGTAGAACAAATAGAAAAATAAATAAAAAAGGGAAAAAAAAATCATTAATTAATTAAAAATAAAAGAAGAGAAAGAGAAAGATAAACATGCTTGTTTTTATTTATTTATAATTGAGCAGAGAGAAAATCCAAGAGCACATAAATTGAAAATTCGACCCTAGAATCCAGCCCAAGGGGTTTATATTAACTTGGGCCAGATGGAGAAACTGGGGCCGGATTGAAGGCAAATCCGACCCTAGGCGTAGTATACCTCCCCCCCTAACCTTAGCTAAGAAGTGGTGGCAAGAAGTCTGCTTGCCCCGCTCCTTGGCTTTGCTGCCACTGGTTTTGAGGTGCTGCCTCGAAATCAGTCCAATCTGATGTCAGGGCTGTCAACTGAGGTCACCCGAAGCTACGAAGTACGGAGTATAATTCACTCGCACCAAACAACTCCCTTACAAAATGTACAATTTCTTACGTCAGGGAAGATGGGAGGCACGAAAAAACCTACAGTAACGTACAGGAAGAAGGCACATGTTGGACACTCACTGACATGCTCTCGACACAGGCTGACTTGTTACAAAATTTTCGAATGGTTTTTTTGGATCACAATGCAGATTGCAGAGGGAGAGTTTTCATGAAGTGCTTAAAAAAATATTATCAAGCGCTGTCTAAACTTGACTCCGCTGTCTCACTGTCTTTCGTGACACCTTCTCTTTGATGATCTCTTGTTTTGATCTCACTCTTGTACTCGATTCGCTTTTCTATCCTATCCAAGTCACCTCCGTACTGGCGAGAATGGCGCTGGCTCGAAGTCAGTTCCTCGTGCGTGGAAGCTTTAACCCTGTAAGGACGGGCTGGTCTCAGAAGAAATCATCATTTTCTAATAACGTGGGAATCAATCGCTTAAAAAAATGGAAAAATAGTCATTGGAAGTCAAACTACCGTAGAAGATGTTCCCTTTCCACAACAAAACTCGGAAGATGAATAATAACACTTCTGTCCTATATAAGAGAATTCTCTATCACCCAATGGAGAATTTGTCTTTGCAACAACATTATGTATAGGGTTAACCCTGTCCAAGGCACAGACTACAGAGTGTTCTTTAGAATTGAAGACTTGAGAAAAATCCTTGTAAAGTACTCTTTTGGAAGAATATTTTAGTTTGGAATTGATATATAAATAAAAACTTGTAGATTTTGAGTTGTAGATTTCATTCGTATAGTTAGATTAACCAATGCTATCACCCATTTTATTTTATTTTTATAAATTTGGAAAGAAAAATTTCAAAATTCCTTCTAAATTCAAATCTGAGCAAAATGTTATGACTTTTTGAATTAAATTTGTTGGTATGGAGTAGAAATGAGGTTCTCTTGATATGGTGATTTTTCAGAATTTGTTTGTTCTTTCAATTTATAATTTTATTTTTTTCAAATCCAAGTTTTGAACTAGAGTCAATGCAATTTTGGCTTGGTCAACTATATTTGCAATTTTAGAAAATATGTATTCCAATGACACCAAATCCAACCATTAGATAGGACAACAACTTGATAAAATATCTCCACAAATTAGGATGACTTTCATCCAAGCAATAAATGAGAAAAAAACATAAATATCAATTTGTTTGTCATCCATAAATTGGATGTCGGAGAGCTAAAGGTTTAAAACAACTCTTAATTTCTAAGTCATATTAAACTAAGCAAAGGCAGATTGCCCATGGGGAAATTAATGCACTATATGCAAGGTCTAACGTTAGTTTTTGAAGTGAAAGAAGTAATGATGCAACTGGAATCTTACCAAATTCTAAATTAGTTTAGATGATCACATCCTGTTGAAGTATTCAACGAGTATGCCTTCTTTAAGATTTCAGGGTGGTAAATCTGGATCAGTGGTGGTATAGGTATTCTAAACTTACTAGAAATGCTACTGTGCATACAGTAAGCCATCAACACAATGACCCTCACTTGATTTATCCATTCTACAGAATACAAGTTCCAAGAACGAACCTTGTCATTATTGAACTACACTTTGATATCATTACTTAAGGCTTCATGCCTGCATTGATTTCCAAAAAATATGTAAATTAATAACATAGAATGAGTGTGTAACAAGTGTACTGCAGTCCATAACAGTGTGACAAATGTCTAGAATGTTCCAGAGTATCATGCTAGCGATTTCATAAAAGCTGAACATAAAGAAGTCATAGCCATGGACGGAAGGGAGCATGGCACAGCAGCTTACAAAAAAACTTACTTTAAGTTAAAACCCTTGACTCCTGTCCCCCTCTCTCCTCTGTATCATGCACTCCACAATCTCCTTCCTAACCTGCCTAGGAAGATGATTTTTCAATCTCCTCAATGGCCATGGTCACAATTTGAACATGCCGGTCCTTTACAATTTTAATTCTAATGCTAGAGTACACATGTCCGTCTTGCATCCTTCTACTGGGTACCGAGGAAGGGGCTTGGCCTTGTATATAAATATGCTGTGTCCTCTCTCAATTGCAAGCACCACACTGGTCTCATCGCCATAGCTCAATCGGAGATTTATAGCGTGCAGGTATACATTGGCGTGGTTCTAATTTGAAAGGAAGTCTTGCCTGCGTCTCTTCCGTTTTGTGCATTTGAGTTATGAGGGATATTCCTCTGTAAATGCTTATTCTCATCTCACCAGGAATGAGCTAGATTTGCGTGGTCATCGTCTCATTGTTGCTATTGATTGTTGCACTCCAGCATTGAGAGTTTCCATTTTTCGTACTCTACTTTCAGAAAATCCGGTTGTTTAGGTGGTTCGTAATAGGAAGTCACTAACTCAAACTAGTATTCTCTGTGACTGGATGACCACATGAGTGCATAGTATATTTGGGGATCAGACCTTGCATTCCTACTCTATGGTTTGCAAATTTGTTGTAAGGCCTGCAGGCCTTGCACCCCGTATTATGGGTCATTTATGTTCTCATCTATGGATTGAAGGTGATTAAGATGGGTGATTGAGATCGTTCGAATTCCGAATCAGAAGTAATTGGATTGTGAA
The DNA here is from genome assembly GCA_963969395.1 of Pseudoscleropodium purum. Classification (NCBI taxonomy): domain Eukaryota; kingdom Viridiplantae; phylum Streptophyta; class Bryopsida; order Hypnales; family Brachytheciaceae; genus Pseudoscleropodium; species Pseudoscleropodium purum. The sequence continues at coordinate 26,719,841 of OZ017795.1, forward strand.
ATCTTCACTTGTTCGCTTTGCAGGGGGTGATACGGAGATCTGAAGCAATGGCTCAGCTAAGGCCGACGGTGCTGTTGGTAGCGTCTGCATTCTTGGTCTTGCAGCTCACGGAGCTGGTCGCAGCGGCCACTGGGAAGGCATCATTCTACACAGCCCCATTTGTTCGTAAGTTCTTACCATTTTAGAGCAATAAGATGTAAGTCACTAGCTCGTGGCTAGTTGCAGGAGCGTCCTCTGTGAAGGTTGAACAAATTTCTCAAATGAATGTGATTGGTTTAGAATATCTATACAGCATGAAAAGAATTTTCATTGTGATGCTTGTGGAGGTCTTCCTATTATCAATATGATCGTACAGAGGTTTTCCATGTATCATAAGGAGGTTTCCTAATGAATATCATGATCACTGGGAGACCTTTCATGCAGAAGATTCTCTTTTACTGAAGATCTCTAAAACGATCTGAAACAATAAAATTTGGTTGTGTAGTATTGAGGAATATGATTATGTTTCCTACAGTGTTAGTGTTTTATAGGCCAAAATTGTGATCATGTTAAAGTTCCCAAAGCTCTGAAAACTGGGTTTGGTGTAGATCTGCGTTTCGGACAAGTGACTGAAACTGCACCAATTTCACTAAAATGCGTCATTTCAACAACTAAGAGGTTTGAGGAATTGTGTTCTAGGATGGCTAATTAAATTGTGGCACGTGGCTTATGTTTACAGCCTCGGCTTGTTTTGGCTTCGACCCAAACCAGTTCCCACAAAACGGCTTCTTCGCAGCAGGAGGCGACAGCTCTGGCGCCAACATCTGGAACAACGGGCAAAACTGTGGCAAGTTCTTCAGGATTCAGTGCCAAGGGAATGGTTGCAACGGCCATGGAGCCATATCAGTGAAAATCGTCGATCGTTGCCCGAACGGCTGCTCTGGAGGACGAGCCTTCGATCTCTCTGAAACTGCCTTTTCTACCATTGCCAATGTAGACGTTGGGGTGATCACTGTCGAGTATTCCCTTGCTTCCTCACTTGATGACCCCGTTGATGACAAAGATGCAGAAACGTTCATTGCAGAAGTTGGCCATACCGGACAGTAAGCTGCGTGGAATGGTGGATGTGCACATCCTGCAGCGAGGAGCCAGCTTAGAAGATGAAGGAAAAAAAGTACTGCAATGGTATGCATTACAGACGTAAGTTCTAGTGTGGTTTCTTGCGGATAATCTTGAGAAGCTTTGTTTTTGATGCTGTACATGTCAAAGTTTTTATTACGAAATGCTATGAGTCCCGGGGCCAGGTCGGTGACTTTCGGCACCTTGAGCTAGTACGCGCGTCCTTGATTAGCAATGCAATCTACTGACCAGGGGATTAGGAATGTAATCTGCTTACTAAGGACAATAAAAGAGCTCTAAAAATAGGAATAGATACGCTCACTATTCCTCAAGACAGAGTTCTGCATAGTGGTCGCGACTGGTGTGAACCTGCAATGTAACCTTTTTCTTCCAGGTTTACTTTGTAATGTTTTGTGGCCTTTGAATACGAAGCTGAAGTTTGAAGAATGTATGAATGGCTAAATGACGTCTTCGTCAGTACGTCTGGTTACTTTGCGCGTGCTCATGGATAATGGATTGGACCACCAATTGGAGTCGTGAATGGTGTGGGGTATTTGTTACATGATAATTGCATGATATCCTTAGCTTTTGGAACGTGGTCTTATTAACCCTTACAGACGGACTGGTCACCGCGGGGAAAAGGGGGCAGTGAACAGCGCAGAGAAGAAAGGAGACCGCGGGGTGAGGCTCTGTTTCGGCGCGGTGAACAGCTGCAGGCCAGTGCAACAGTCGGGCTGCCCGGTCGGAGGAGGAACAGTGAATCTTTCGACTGTAGCAGCACCTGCCCTTGTTCCAGACAGAAATGTTCACTTTTTACCCTCGAACTTCATAATGTCATTGCTACCTCATGTGCGTAATTAATGTCTGAGCGCTTTCTCAAGAGCAGCCCGACGCAGCTGCAGGTGTGACTGATTTCTTGTCATTCACATCAACGAAAACGTACTCAGAACTTGTATGATTATACTTCCACGAGGCGGACTTTTGAGGACCATGTCTTCCGAAAAAAGTTTATGATGTTGTTGGTAATTCTCATGTTGTTCACATGTGGAAAGCCCTTGATTCCACTCACTCGCAGTCCAATATGGCCATGCTCGTATATTGGTCCTCACATTCGAGCACTACGAGAACTACAGAACCAAATGCAGGAAGTCGACAATGACCAAGTAGGAACTGAAATATGTAAAATTAGAAAACAACAAGCACTTTGATGTGCTGTGCAATGGACCAATAATCGAACGCAGGCACGTGCACAGCGACATATATCTCAAATAACCAGATCCAACGGCAGAAGGGTCGCATTTGCACAGTACCCCTGCTTCACTCCTTGTTCTCGAGAACTCCCATTTCCTGGTCTGCACAGTCCGACCCAACCACAGCATTAGATTGGAAAATGTGACCCCACTTACTCATAGAGCAAACGAAAAAGCAGTTCTACTTTACCGCTGAAGATTTCGGAGATGCTCTATGCTGAACAGAATCCAATTTCGCACATTGAAGCGATATACTTCAACCAAAGCAAAGAAAACCAGACTTACGCATTCAGTAACTACTATTTCTTCAGTTATGAAGACTTCAACATTGCACACAAAAAAGATCAGAGAGTAGGGCTGAGAAGAAATTAAAAAGCGGTACTCATTAAGCGACGATAAACCATCGTACAGATTACAACGTTATACCAACTGCGGTGCACTGCAGCCAAAACATCCAAGGAAGTCTGGACTCCCAGCACGATATGCCGAAGAATTACTCCATCTCAGTAAACCCTGAACATGCTGAAGAAAAAAACAGCAAGAGACAATTACCTAGGAGCTTCACAACTTAGTTCAAGAGCTCAATCGAGAAAAGTAGTTGGAAAACCTCCGAATTCAGTGAGAAAAGCGAGTAACTCTCATCCACATCTCCCGTTATTGCAGAAGACAAGCAGCCCACTGAGCCCTTTGCGAATCAAGAACAGTGCGAATATTAAATTGAACAATGCAAACTGCCGCTTCAAACAGCTGAGGCTGCACCATTCACCGAATTCATCACGAACATGTTTAGAAGTGTCTACGAGCTAGTGTGCCATCCATCCTCGGAGGCCATGTCGAAACCCTAAACCAACAAAGGAAGTCAAGAAATGAAATCAAGACACTCGCATCGTTCGACATGACCTTTCAAAACGACGCCGAATTTGTTGCCCACACTGGGCAGCGCTTGCCAAGTCGTCATCAGTCTAACTTCTGAAAGCTCGTTCTCGCTCTGTTCACATTTTATCGCACTGAAATAACCTCAAATAGTGGCTCCATTGGCACCGGCAGTTACTGCCACTTTTTGTGTCGCTATACACTGTAATTTTAAAATTTTAAGATTTACATTTGAACCCCTCCTTACCCATTTTGTAATTTTCACAAACCAACATGTTGACAATCAATATGGGACAATTCCCCATATCTGTATCTAGTATCCATATTTAATATTCATCCCATATCCATATTTGGTACTGTATCCATATCCGATATCTATATTCATCTTGTATTTGTATCCAATATGGTATACATGTTTGGTATTCATTTCATATTTCATATTTGGATGGCTTAGATTAAATCTCACAAGATCAATGATTTGTGATTTTTTGAAAAATCAATAGCAACTTTGAAGGTAAGCATTTTTAAAATTAAAAATATCAATGGCCTATGAATTTTCTAAGAGAAGGGGGGGGGGGGGCAACAAATGCAAATCAAGGTGGTATACCTCTTTTTAGTGGATAGTGAAGCCAAAATGCACTTGAAACATAGCACAAGAATGGATGCCATGGCCGCATCAATCTAATGCTAGGAAAAGTTGACAATGGACAACTTCAAGAACTAAAATAAAGATCTTTCTGCTTCAATTTTGTGACAAGTCCATAAACAAGTAAATGGAAGTTATAGCACCTAAGACCAATGACTTGACTAGTAGCAAAGATATTCACAAATGAACCGTGGTCCAAATGTACCATAGTACCGTGGTCCAATAATTGAAGAAATAATGGCATAGACGTAAAAAAACTATTTGTTGTTATAATGTGTCCCTGACCATGCAAAGTTTTTGTTAGGTCTAATACCACTTGAGCCCCTTCTTGTCTAAAACCTTTCCCCATTTAGCCACAAACTCCACTTTTGTATTTCATTTAGATTGTTGAACTAAAGCATTGTGGTCTTTGTCCTTTCCACAATAAATCCTAAACATCCACACCTATTTCGCAATAGTGTCAGCTAAAGCCCAAACCTTTATCCAAAAACATACAAATTTTTTGGGCATGTACTGCTTTATGGGACTATATCAATTGGCCCTTATATCTAACCATGGACTCATCAACAATCAATTGTTGAATTGGCTTCCACAATTTTGAAATTTGATCCAAATAGCTTCATGTAGCCATCTCACTTTTCCAATTTTATCACACCCATTTGAGGATCCATTTGCCATATGCAATCATCTTGAAATAGATTCAAATGAGTCTTGAATGAAAAGTTTTGATAAGACATGACAATGCAACAAAGGCTCATCTTCTACCCAACAACATCTCATGTTTTATAGTCTTTTTACACCCACAAACAATAAGACCCCCAAATATGCATGAAATCCATGGTACTCCAAAGGAATCCAATCCAAATTACCAATTGTTTGACCCGATTTTTTATTGCGCACTACTGAAGCATAACAATTAGTTTCCTTCACTATTTTGGTGATTGTTCTAGGAATCCAGTACTTTTCAAATAAGATAAGACACATTGGCAATTGTTTATGTGTAAATACATAGCTAGGTTCCGGGTCGGAGAAAGATAGTAGAGGACTTGCATAATTTCTAACACCAACTATCCATGTGTTACAAGCAAACTTGACAAGTAGACGATCCAAATCCTTTTTTTTTTAAATGGCCTTTTTGGTTTCAATGGAATTTTTTTTTAAATTTGTATCCAATCTTCTAACATGCACTACTTCATGGCTTCCTCCTCAACATCCCATATTAAACTTGATTGGGCTTGCTTGTATTGGACAATGAGAAGAAAAATGAACAATTTATCCTAGTTGTGGCACTCAAAGGGTTGAGTCTACTGTCATGCAATGATGCCCTTGTGGATGTGTAGGCAAGGTTGAATCCAAAAAACCCCACTATTTTGAGCTATTCAAATTAGATTATTATTTCCTCTCCAATGTAATTTTGGGGCCTTTGATTGCAAATATGATCTCAAAATTTGAAAAAAGAATGCCCAACAAAAAAAAAGGATTCTACGTTCTACCCACAGATAATTATGGGATACAACTACCTTCGGAAGAGGTTCTATGAACTCCTACAAACTCAACCCCTTAGAAGACAATATGTTCCTAAAAAAAAGAAAGAGAAAATTAGAAAAAAGGAAGAATGGGGAAGATGAATACCTAATTTGGTTTTCTTTCTTAGATTGAAGATGGATGGAGGCTTTGTACTACATCCTATTTGAGCTGTTGTTGCTTCATGCACCCTTGCATGCACCTTCTTTTTGCGAGAGTCCCATCCTTGTCCTCCTTATCTTTGCGTTTGAGTGGCCATGGTGACTACATGTTCTTTAAGCACAACTTCGTTGTGTGGATTGCCTCACCAACAAGGTTGATGTAGTCATCTAAGGAGTTCCTAGACAACAAGTCCAAACCGAAACCATCTCCGCAATATAACTCACCATTGTCATCACTACTAGGGTTGAGTGAGGAATCCTCTGCTTCAAACAACCATGTCTATTCAACAAATGTTGAACCCTCCTGATACCATTGTAGGTTTTCTTCAAACTCTACATTTCTTATTTGTGATTGTTGAAAGTCAAGTATATACTATAGTGCTCCTCATCATATGTCTCTTTTTACTTTGCAATCAAGTCTCACAATTGCTCTTCTCTAGGTGAGATGTGTTGAGGTAGTAACTTCCTCTTTTGAGCTCATTGTGACATAACTATCAGAATAAACTCAAAATCCAATTTTTCATTATTAAATCCTTGGGGTATGAAGTGAATTAAATATTCATTTAATTTTTGTTTGGAATTTAAACCCATCCCTCCACTTTGTAATTTTGAAGTGAAGATGGCGATGACATTTGATATGGGATAAATCCCATACCATATCCAGTACAATATTTGTATCCTATATAGTATTTGTATCCTATAGAATATATGTATACCATATAGTATATATATCACATACTATAATTGTATCCATACAATGCATGTATTGCATATACATACCCATATTTCGTAACCATATCCCGTATTCTATATCTCATATCTGAATCCACATCTAGATCCAAATCTAGATCAATAGCATCTAGTACTCCATCAACGATTTTTTTAAGAGGATTGATAGACCACATTCATTAGCATTCATGATGTATTTATAAAATTAGATCAATGACAACTGGAGGGGTATTAATTTTTTCTTAAAATAATCGACAGTTTAGGTTGCATAGGGTGGCATGTACAAGGCTGTGTACCTCTTGTTAGTACATTGTTGCTCTTCTCTCTTTTGAGATTGTGTCAAAAAAATCCTATCAAATGTACCAAAGTCCATTTGTCTATACTAGAAGAAATTGGTTTATTTTCATCGTGTTGCATAAGTTTGATCTTAAGACTTAGATCATGCAAAAGACTTACTGACATAGCTTCAATTCTTCTAAGATATTTCAAAGAAGGGCACCTCAGAGATGCAACGTTTGGATCTAGGCGCTCCAAAAGAGTACGCAATGGAGAAGTTCTTGCTTGTCACATATTGAAAAGAGTAGTTGGATAGGAAGAGTAGCTATTTAGAACATGGTATTTGCAACATGTATTTTTGAAACATGAAGTCATTGAAATTACCTACTTCGTGGTCCTTCTTTTTTAATAGGTCGTCACTTTCAAAAAATAGCTTTATATTGTTCATGCATGTTTTGAGCACTACCAATTTTGTAGGTCCAATTTTGCTTCAACTTTGTGACAATTCTATAAACTAGTACATTTGTTGTTATTGAGTATAGCTTCGTATCACAGATCATGATAACTTGAGGAAAATTAAGGAGACAAGTGTGAACACTTCCAATTTATAGAATGAAGAAACAAATTGTGCCACTGAATTGTAAAGAAGTTAGCGACGACTTGATTCAATGACAATAAAATATGTAGAGGCCTTACACTCAAGTAAGCAAGCACGAAATCCTAATATTTGAACAATGAAGTCAATTTCTTTTGCTCATATAGTCTCCCTCACTCCAAGTACTTGTTACTAATCGCATTACATAAGTGTTTGCGTTAGAATGCATATCAAAATACGACTCTGCCTTTAATGGTTTTCAACAATAGGTGATCCACTTACTTCTGACATTGGTATACCAGGTGATTTTGACATGTGCCATATGAAAAAAATTGAATAAAAGCAACAACAAATATGTAAAGCGGTTATTGAAAGACAATTCTTTATTGAAAAAACACTATGTACAGTTCAGGCCCACATCGTTTCAAAGCCAGGAAACAAAAAAGAGTAGTGGAACAACAACATTAGAAATAAATGAACATGACTTCTTAAAATCTTATTTGGTGTCATTGACAACCTCGCTTTATTTTGTATATGAATTGTGTATATTGGTCAATCAGGTCTTCTTGCCAAGGAAAAAATATTTCTACATTGCCTACTCAAGCTTTTGAGATTTCTATGACTTGTACCAAGAGAGATGTTAAAAAGGACAGTTGTAGAGATGCAATGGAATTTTAAAATCTCCTAGAGGTGGAAAGGTAGTCCACCTCTTATTTGTTTTTTTGTTGGTACATGCTATTGCTAATGAAATGGAACTGTCTTGGTAGGGGGATAAAGTGGCAACTTCTACCTTCAACATCCAAGGTGGAAATTTATGCTTTCCACATGACAAATTGCTTGATCAAACAATGAAAATTGAATGTTAGGCAATGTTGTGATCAATGTCAGTGTTTCAGTGTTTATAGCTTGCCATTCAAGTACATCGCATTCACGCACTTCAAGCTCTGAGGTCTACATTTGAAGAGTTGAAGCAACTTCTCTTGGACGACAAGTTTTCCACACATTAGTTTAGGATTTCACATCAATTGTAGTTTGGTTCGTTGTACCAAGTGTGGCGTATACTGTGCCCAAGGGATTACTTCATGTCTTTAATGTTAATAACTTTGCATTAGAATAGATATTTTTTTAATAAATTTTGGATGAATATTCATAAATCATAAGTATATAAAAGAGTTATTTTTTTCTATAGGACTATTGTTTACAACATCACTTAATTCCTCTCTTTCATTCATTTCGTTTCCTATCAACTTCTCTACACTTTTTTTCTCTTCTCAAGTACCTTAAATAGTTAAATGGTGTTTCAAAGACTAATAAAAAAAATTTCATCCCATTTATTATTCTTCCTCTCCAATTTAATTTCCTACAACATTGCACAATATTCCTTTATTACTTCCCTCAAACACTCTTGCATTCTTGGTTCTTCTAAATTGAATACTCCCTATGGTAGTCTTCCAACTTTCTGTACATTTACTACCCATCTTTTTACTTGCTCATAATTGTCCAACATTATTCTATATTGAATGCCCATATTTGCAAACCAGCAAAGCTTTCTTTCCTAACTTTTATTCTAATTTTGAAAAAGAGGAGGAGCAAAAACATGAGTGTAAGACAATGTATTGACATTTTTTCTTTCGTAGTGCAACTAGCAAGCAAAAAGACCCTCATGTTGCCTTCATCGTCCACCGACAAACCTTCTTCTTCTCATTCTATTCTATTTTTCCCTACATAGTACAAAATTTGGAAATGTCTCTAGCAAATTTGCTACCACAAATGTCACAACACTATACGAGCACCATTGACATTTTGTTACAACCTTGAATTAAATTCTTCTTGCACACAAGCCCTTGGAGATTTGTTAAAAGGAGTTGATGTACTTTAAGATAGTTGAGAATAGTTATCACATTCTAAACAGGGCTTCATGATGTCTAACATGAATCATATTGAACCCTCAAGTACCTAAACATCTTACACATATAAGAAAAAACCATATCACTGTAAAGCAAGGACAACACCACTGTCCTTTAAGTTTGCTATAATAATAGATTGTCTTCTATAGGAATGTAATGGTGAAGTGAGTAGAGGTTGTAATTGGCCCTAGAATTCTCAAACCCATTCAACTTTTGCATTAATACACTATTCATGTAGTTTGTACCTCGATTCTTCATTTCCCCCTGTAATCCCTTCTTTCTAATTTCTTTTTTAATACTTACATTTCCAAGGTTTTTTTTAATTATTAATGGATCTACCACAATCAATCATGATCTCTTTACTAATATCCAATCTCATGCTAGAAACTCAAATCTACACTATGAAAAACCTATGTTTCAGGTGACCGATTTTTGGTGGCATCCAATGTAACAACCTGTGTTTTAATGTCAACAATAATGTCCGCCATATAATATTGATGTTATCGCAGACATTATTGTTGACATAAAAACATGGTTTGTTACATTGGATGTTACCAAAAATCCGTCACCTGAAACATAGGTTTCTTATAGTGCTAAATCCCAATGAAATGATTCAATAGTAGACAAAGTATGACTAGTCTTGCCACTTTAATTTTGTCACTTGTATGGCTCAACACATATCATTTTTCACCAACTAAGCTCGAGGGTGAAGGTACTTATTACCTTGTATATGATAATGATCAAATAAGAAGGCAATTGGACAAAATTATAATATCATTCTATAGGTGCCATTTTTGCCAAGAGACTTGATTTTTTTTCAAACAACTAAGTTACTAGATTGAACCTCCTTCCACATAGCACCTCAAAATTGAATAAACCTTGTTTATTTTTACATAGAAGAATTTTTGAGATGTGATTTGAAAGCATTGGTTGCAGTTTTCCAAACTTTGGTTTAATACAATAGCACTACATATGTAATTACAAACTAGATATTTTTACTATCTTGAGTTAGTTATTTTAATTACACACATTTTGTCTCATCCCAAATATTGCCCTAATCAATCTAAGATCTTAATTTCCATAGAAATCTTCAATTACCATTTATCAAATACCAAATACTATATATAACACTCTTTTAACTATGGTGCTAAGAGCTTGCCAACTTAGATGCCACGTTAGTTGTGGTGCTTTATAGCACCTTTCAATCTAAAAGCCCACTTCTATAGTACTATTGGCATGGTACCAAAGAAAAGTGGAGCATTAAAAGATTTTTCAGGCTAAAAGAAGACTACGAGTTCCCAAACTATTTGGAACTCTGGAATAACTTGGGAACGCTAGCATGTTAGCAATTTGATGTGGTTGAGAGCTTGCCATGTCAGATAATATTAATTGATTAATTATTATTATTTCAATATTTTTGAATTATTTTATATTCTGGATAGTAGTATGCTTGATTACAATTTTCAAAATGACCTCAAAATAGTCTTCTGAAAGCTTGAAAAAACAATCTAATAATTTTATTTGGAGAACATGTGTACATCCAAAAGCATAATGTGGCATGGACTTGACCTCACAACTTAATGCCTACTGCCTAGAGCTCCACCTCCAATCCGGTTCAAGTATACAAATAGCACCTAAGGGCCTATTTACATAGTATGGTGGTCCAATGGGCAGCTCTACACCTAATTCAAGTAATAAGATGAAATAGGCTCAACTAATTGTTTTGTTGAGGTAGGCAAGTGGAAAAGGAAGAGCTCAAGTTTCACCAATATTGGTAGACAATCCCATTGGTAGAGGCAAGTTAATCTTGAAGGAATCTAATATATGTGAATTTCTTATTATATCTCTTCCTACCCACCAGGTCCACAAAAAATGCAATTGCTATTTGCAAATATAGCACACACTACATCCTTGATGTGTTCTTGAAAAAAGATTTTCTTTGGCAAATTATAGAGTTCAAAGTTTTTTTCCAACTTCAATTATTTTTTTCATATTCAAGAAGACCCAATTTGCTCTTGGGGTAAAAAAAATTGATAATGAAATGTTTGTGTTGGTTAGTCCTTCAAAACACAAGCAACAACACCTTGATAATGCTTGGCTAGAACATCAAGACTAACATAGATTGAATCTAGACTATTTATGCAATTATCGGCCATATTTGCAAAACATTAAGAAATCTCTCAATGTTAAAGGATAAAGACCTCTTGATGTTTTGTGTAGATCTTTCAATGTTTTGTATAGATCTCCTAATGATTTGCATATAATATAAACAATAGATATATATTTTTGGAGTTTGGATAGTCCAATTTTAGTTAAATATGGCATAAAAAATCAAAAGGCTAAATTATTAATAGGTAGACAAAATATTTAGTAAATTCTTAAGTGTTTTAGGAAAACTATGTAAACATATATCTAATTGATATACATTGGATGAATGATCCATTTAATATTAAATGTATATATAACAATAGTACTCACAATAGTACCAATTTACATTCTTAAATTTTATATGTTTTGAACCTTTCCTAACTTAGGTAACAATGTCATGATCTTTTTTGTAAAATGCATGTAATAAAATTCTAATTTTTTTGTAAAATAAAATTCATTTCTAATACATAAACTACCTAATGAATCCACTAACAATAGTTTCATGAAGTGTTGCCTTATAGAAGTTTTTGAAGTATAGCAATGTAGTGAAGGTTTATGATTTCTTGATTAATTTTAGCAAAGGATGAAAATTGGAATGATGTTGGTATAGAAAACTAGTAGGATTGTTGTTACCTCATAAAAAAAACAAATCAAGGAATTCAAAGATGTGCCCATTTATATGATTTCTTCAAAAACTACTCTTATGCCAATGATTACTATAGTATATATTGCAATGAAATGAAAATTTATCAAACTATTGTATAATATCAATGCCTTGAACACTTGAACATTTTTTGGATTTTTGTTTGTTTAATGCTTATGTTTGTTATTTATCCCATTTCCATCAAAATTGTTGTACAATGATTCCAATCTTACTTTGGATGAATGAAAACTTATTTAAACAAAAGGTAGGTCACCATCACTCCTACTATTCATCATCCAAAATATAAACATCAATGAACATTTTCAACTTTGCACAAAAAGTTCATTTCAAATATTCTCACTAGGATATGCTTCTCCAAAGAGTATTGTTCATTGAACTAAATAAATCTTCAACTCAAATATCTTTTAAACCACGCAATCAAATAATTTGAACATGTAGAAGGGCTAACCCTCAATATGAAGTACAAAACTCAATGCTTGCATTCCATCCTATCTTAACCCTTAAACGCCTAGACATCCAAAAAGTGGATGCGCCTTGGTCAACCTTGATCACAACTTCTAAAATAACTATTTTTGGAACTTGATTTTGACTAAGAAAACAAAGCTTGACAAGTTTTGTTTCTATTCCATTTTAAAGTTTTGAGAAATGTCAAAAATTGAAAGAGTTATTGCAATTGAAAGCTCCATATGTTAAAATCCAAATAACTCAATATTGTGTGCTTTTCATCCATATTTTATTTATTTTTAAATATATTTTGAATTTAAATTATAAAATTATGTTTTTTAATTCCATTCTTCATTTACAGTAAAAATTATAGATTATTCCAATATATATTATAATTGATATAGTTTTATTTCCACCTTTAGCTTTAAAAAATCACAATAATTTTATCTTTCCTTCAAAATTATTGGAAAAATACAAGATGAATAGAACATTTTTTTTTTCTACTAGCAAAAAAGATCAAAATTTTGTACATTAATTAAATAAAAGGATAAACTTGGTTTGATGGTTGAATTTGACTTCAAGGTGTTTGATGTGGCTATTTTGGATGTAAAAAATAAAATAACCAATTGAAAATTTTTCATACTAATCTCCATTGCTAATTTTACCTTCTAGCAAAATTTCAATAAATTGGATTTTTTTTGCTATTTTTACTCGTTTATATTCATTTTGTGCATCCAAAATGATAACTATTAGAAATTTTCACAAAACAAGTTGCAATTTCTCAAAGTGATATAGAATTCAAAAGTTTCAAGTAGTAAAAATATCAGATTGTTGTTTGAACACTATTGAAAAGGGTAGAATTAGCTCAGATAAGAAGTTGGACCATTTCACAATGGATCGAGTCCTTCAAGGGCTAAAGAAGAAATTAGCAAACATATTATTCAAATTCTTGGCAGTTTTGGCCCAAATTTTCACACTTACCAAGTTCCCATTTGGGGGGTACAAGAAAACAAGTACACATTGGAGTTTCAACACATCACACTTGAATTACCAACCAAAACACAAATTTACTGATCGATCTCAAATATTGCACATTAATTACCAATCCTACAAGTAGGTCTCCCCAGTTCTAAAGCCGACATCACAAAAGCCTATCCCCAGAAATTATCAATAATTTCAGAGCTATCTCAGCAAGTCGATGTCGTCAGGCAACAAACATGGGGCGTCTTGACATGAAAATCAAACAGAATGAGCGATGATGCACTTGCTAACCGTTGCAAGGAGTATTTTTAACTTGAACATGGGGTCTGAATTCGAGCAAAGCAGATTCTATGTTGAAGGTTCTTGTGGTGGAGCAGCTGCAGGAGTACTGTCGGTTCGCACTGATGCCTTCGATTGCGTAAAATTAGTGTCGACTACATTTTCAGCAATACTAATTAATCCATCAAGCTCCGAACCCAATGCATCAGTATCAGGAGCGTCTTCGGCTGGTGCATTTTCCCTAGTAGCAGAGTCAATTGCATCCTGCAATTAGGTCAAAATTTGATCAGAGCAGGGTATCAGTTGTTGTCCAAATTTCACGTTCTAAAACGGCTGGAAAAATCTATTGCAGGCACATAACTCGAAGTCAATGAGTCTAAAAGACCTAAAGCTAAGAAAAACACCGTTCCTTTAACGATTTTTAGTCATCACAAATCAAATTACGTTTAGGGTCAGTATACATTTGTCACAGAGAAGCATTGGACAAGACATTTCCAACTACGTTTTAAGAAATCTAGCAAAAAGTGATTGGTCAAAAAACGGGAGTGTTGTCTTGAAGGGCTTTGCGCTTTGTCTAGACAGCCATAAAAAAAATTACGATAGATGATAAAAATGACACGAATGCTTACATGGCAACATTTCTTGTGAGTGACCTTGTCCATTTGACCATTTTGTGAAGTGCTCCGAATATCATCAACCTACAAGATGGTCAAACGGACAAGACCACTTAGACTAAAGTACCCACTTTATGTCCTGTCATCTTGTCCAACATAGCCTATTTAATTTCTAATTTCTAAGTGATGACCTCAACTTGACAGAAGAAGTGTAAAGCCAGAACTTAGATGGAAACATGCAGAACTTAGAGCTCGTTCTGACGACCACCTCTAGAGTCTTAAATAAAACTTCAGAATATGTTACCTCTATGTTTTGCAGCTTTGACAGCAGTAAAACGAAACAAAGATTAAGATATTGCGAGCTAGGGTTATGTACCCAAAGCGCAATGTCATTGCGAAACCCTACAAGATTCAAGAACCTTCTCAAAGTGTACCCTATGGCATCATTTCAAAAATGACATACCTTAGTGAAACAATCGGAGTTAGGTTCAGGGTGCCGGGCGTAAATCTTTTGAGCTGCGAGCTGATTCCAACCACACCAATACAACATCAAACAATCAACTCCCCAAATCCAAATTGAAAAACGCCTCAAACCCTGATCCAGCAAGATGATGAATTCCTCTAAAATAATTACAAGCAAAAATCCATAAAATCCCGGAGGACACTGACCTGAGCACGCTCTATAGAGTTTTCATCAAGCGTACGCGGTTCCGCGTTGATGGACGGATGCCGAAGGTCGGCATCCTTATCTATTTCCTCAATCTTACTCTCTTGCATGATCTGACAGTCACAAAACGAAAAACATCATCAATTGCGGAAACCCTAGCAATTACCGAAACCCTAATTCAAACTCCCATGAAAAGAATGCAATTGCGGAGCGTGAAAAAACCGAGTACGGGGGAATTTGCCCTGGCAACTTGAGAAGAGACGACGATGGCGCAACTGCACCGTACCCAGCAAAGTCTGGAAATTTCTGCACAGCTAAAGCAGAAGAATCTCGGGCTCGCTGGAGATTGAACTGGCGGAGTGAAGGCTAAGTTGGAGATCTGGCTTTGCCTTTGGCTTTGGGCTCCACGGTTTAATTCCCTCCTTACAGGCCACGTCATGTTCGCCACTTGGACCGTATGTGCTGGCGCCTACTGGTTGGTTGGTTGGTTGCGATTCCTCATTATTTGTTGCTTCACTGATATTCTCAGACAGAGGCGTCAGCCCTGCAGATTTTTGTGGTGGGGACTGGAGAGCAGTGTTCACAAGTGTGGCTATCATAAATGAAAGTTAACCCCTAAACGCCTCAATCCTTTTTCGATTTTTTGCACATTTTGGCTTATATCTTTTTACAGAAATATCATTTACTGCAATTTCAAGAAATATGTCATAAACAAAGGTTTTCTCTTCAAGATTCAAGTATTAAATTGGATGAATGAAAAGTTTGCTAGACAATACAATGCCTGGAAGCACTCTGTTCATTGTCCAAAACATAGACGTCAAAGCACTTTAGGGTTAAGGGAGCCAACCCATTCCCGTTGTATACGCTACCCTCTCTCCAATGACAACAAGAAAACCAGAGATTAATTATGGCACAATTCCCAATGTAGATGTGGCATGTTACAAGTGCCTAGTTGTAGTCTTGGTTGATTTTGCAATGAGAAAAATGGAGATTAATTATGGCACAATTCCCAATGTAGATGTGGCACATTACAAGTGCCTAGTTGTAGTCTTGGTTGATTTTGCAACCAATCCGTGCTTGGAAATAGGAAGATCTATATGACAAAAATAGGTCAAACAGAATTTTCATTTAAAAATTTATAGTAATTATGTTTTGAGAAATAAAATTATGAAAAGATATGGAATCCATCTAAACTTTAATTCTATACATAGGAAAATTTCTCTACTAAAGAAATTAACCTATCCTTCAAATATGCATAATTGCTTAAGTTTACTTTAGAGTAGACTTTATAGACTTATATTTGTTTGTTTTATCTTCTATTGTTGTTTTTTGAGATTATAATTAAAATATAGGGTTGATTTTTAAAACTTCTAAGAATCATGTCTTTGATAGGAATTATGTTCCATTGTTGTATATGTGTACTATAACCCACAACTTTCTATTTACCTCATCAAAGATGAGGTTAATAGCTCTCCTATAAGAATTGACGCTGAATTGTAGTAAATAAAGGCAAAAACAAAAAAATGATGTTTTAAGCCAAAATTGGATTGCTTTCATGTATTTTGTCCTTCACTACTCATTTTATTTGTTAAATTATAAATTTATAGCATGCATCATATTATTTTAAATTATGAACAATATTATAAAAATTGGACATATTAATTTAAAACAAAACATTAAACCTTAAGAATGTCAACATTCACTAGGTGGATTATGAATGTTTTCAAGACTTTATTGTACAAACTATAGGAAATGGATGAAGTACAATGCCCTGTAAAAAGTAAAATAACCTCAATTTTGACTTGCAAGAACACCTTTCAAAATTTGACCTCCTTAGACCTCTCTTTCAAAACTAACCCATTAAATTTATTATTTCATAAAATCTTGATGAATATACCAAATTTCAAATTCAAAAAACAAGTATTCATTTTTTGGTAAATTGTTTAGTGTGTTCTTTATTGTATTACATGATAACTAATTGAAAAAGTCTAGGTGATGAATTTTTTTAACTTATTTTCACTACAAATGATTCAATGTCAATTCTTCAACAATTCGATACACTACAAATATTTTCAATGTCAATTCTTCAACAATGCAACTAGTGTGGTCAATGTGATCAATGTGCAAGGTTCTAAATCAAATTTATGCAGAGATGGATAGAAAAGTAAAACTAGCATAAATGAAGAATTAATGTTTAGATTCTTCTCATGCCATTGTTTATTTTGCAAAAACAATTCCAATTCTGCATCCACCTTCCTACCAAGGACTCTTGGGGGTTAAAGAGATGTATTGTTGTATCCCATCTCTTACCATTCAATAGTGCAAATGCCCATTGATAAAGAAAATAAAATCTAATTCATACAAGTCTATCAAACGCAACACTCTCCTACTTACTGAGTAGGTCACAAATCAATACCACCTCTATTGATATGTATATATGCATCATCCCCTCAAGATTTGGGTTTACAACCTGGTCCACATGAAGCAGGCAGAATCAGCTCTCAGCATGTTTGAGTAAAGGCGGTGGGTGAAGAAACTCTTTGAACCACTTGGCAGAGTCTTTGGCGTGACGCGTCTGGTTGTGGACATAGTCCACATAATAGAGTCCGAATCGCTTCGACAGTCCATCTTCCCACTCAAAATTGTCCAGAAGGGACCAAATGAAGTAACCTCGGACATCACACCCGTCTCTGCAAAACAAGGACGGGATTCACAACTCTCAAGACACCATACAAATGAATCCGTGCCAAGAAATTGAAATTCTTTTGGTAACAAAGAAAATTGAAAAATAGAGCAAGAGCCTGACCGAAATTTAGCAGCTCAATAAATTATCAGGCACAAAGGTACTGAACCAACCATTGAGATACGGTAGACATCACAAATGTGGAGAGAAACTCTATGTATAAGCTTAAGCCATTCCTCAATTTTGTGAGAAACTTGCAGATTGCTCCAAACAAGCTGCCCTGATGGTTGAAAGTGTTCTGCAGCAGAGCAGAGTACATGCATACAAGCCTAAATGAATGAATATGAAACATTCCGAAATTAGAAAAGGATGAGTCTGTGCCATTGTAGTACCTGATTGCAGCATTCACATTCGATAGGTAGTCAAGGTGAAACTTGATACGATAAGAATCCTTGAGGACAACCTCCAGGGGACTTGTGGGATCGTTTTGCTCATCCACACCTGCACAAGTGGAAGTTGATAAAATTTTAAAAAAAAGTCTTAGGATACAGCTGCAAATGTTACCAACAGAAAATCCACTTCTAAAAAAAACCCTAGCCCATTAAGATTAACAGAATTGCACTCAAAATTGCCTCAATGGTGTTACGATTGACAGGATTTTGGAAGGGGTGGGTTTTCTGCACACGACTATTACATATCTAAATATTCGGTGACGTAAATCTTCCAGCGGTCAAGATAGGACGCACAAAGCAGTGGAGGATGTACCATTCTCAGTGACATAAACGATGGGGTTATTATAATGGATCCGGATATAGTTCAGCACTTTGCGTATACCATATGGTACAATATACATCCATGCGGAAGCAGCCTGCGCCAGCAACAACCTTTCATTTTTAGTTAATTCACAAAACAACGTTTCACATGGTCTGCAGCACGTAACATTCAACTTTTAACAATGTTAAGTAGTATATGAAATTCAAGGAGCCGTGACGGTGGGTACCACAGGTCCAATTGGAACGCCTTCCCTTAAACCTGCAATATCACCACCGTCACATGAGCTTTATGAAACAATTACGCAATGCATAGCGTAGCATGTCAGGCACTAAAATTTAGATCAACCATTCTGAAGCAAAAGCCTCGATCGACCAAAACTCTGCCAACGACTGAGAAGTTCACAGAGTGTTTGTTAGAATGGACAAAACTATATTTACAAGATGCAATTATAAATAAAAACAAGGTTTTCAGTGAAGTTAGATTATTTCAGGAACTAGTAGGCAGAATCACAAAGAGAATTTCCTCCATACGGAGATCTCCATATGGTCACAAAGATCACTCTTGTGTATCATGAAGAGGTCTCTGTATGATCAATATTGTGATTCATGGCAGTGATTCTCTTTGTGATGTTGTCAAAAGTTCCTATAAATGTTCCAACAACAGTCTGCAAACAGTGTGAAAAGTTGAGAAATGCAATTGGAAAGATAGGTACATACCAGTAGAGGTAGCTCCTGAGTCTAAAAACGAAGGGTCAGATGAATTTGATCGATCAAGCGCATAGTGAGTTGTATAGTGATTCATGCCCAAGACGTCGACGGAGCCTTTTAGAGATTTAGACTCCGCTTCTGTAAACTTGGGAAGACGATCGCCCAGCCGACGAACTAGCACTTCAGGGTACCTACCAAAATAAATGGGGTCTAGTATCCTGCACCATACCAAACGAAAGACCAAACGAATGTAGCCATCAGAAATTACTTTTCAAGGTGTCACACAGGGTTTAATACCACTCTCTGCCCACGTCGCACTTAAAAGAGTTAGGCATCACTATTTGAACTATTTGTATACAAAATGTAGGGTAAAAAGTCAGCATTGCAATCCCCAACGACGTGTATTAAAGGAGGTCTAACGTTTGGCCCATTCGAAAACCATCCTCTCTTCTATTGCATAACACAGGTGAAGAAATGAAGATGTTAATACCACCGCACTTGAAACGCCTGCATTCGCTCCACAGCTTCGATATCCGCAGCAGAATTTGAATAGGGCTCGTACCATATTGCGTCAGCAATAATGCCAATTTTGCCTCCCTGCTTTGCCTGGTTTCCAACAAAAGCATTATGAGAGACTTGGACCCTGAGAAGCTCCTGTCGTAAGAGCAAGTTCATTTGAACAATGGTGCCAAGTTTGTAATTAATTATAAAACAAACTTTTATAATACGTGTCATACGATAACAATGACATCGTTCATGTGAAAAGTTGCCTATCAATAATAACACTATTACGTGAAACGTGACACTATTGAGAAGAATAGAAGAAGAGTGATTGAGAGGAATCTGCCATTGTTCATGAAACAATGACAATGTCTTGTAAGGAGGAGCATCTCAAGCACAATGAAATGGCAAGAATGGGGAGAGACACCCTGAAAAAAAAAAATTCTGAGCGACACCTTCGTACTTCGTTGAAGGAACTAGCAAAAACGTCACAAGTACCAAACAAAACACCTCTGGCTGCATCTTTTCTATTAAGTGCGAAGTGTCATGATTTCTTCCGTCACACAAAGTCACATGTTCATCCGCATTGTCCATTTGTTCTTACTAAATCCTAATGACGTCCCCGCAACTTCTCCATGAAACTTTTTTGGTGCCATTGCGTTGTAGGATTCGTTCTAATATTTATTTTAAGTGTCCCACATCCACCAATATAGGACACCACAATACCCACACCACACAAAACCTACACCTCAATAACTGTGGACTAGATAACGCTCAAGAGTCGGGAGGATTCAGAGCATTATCAGACACAATGCCAAAAACAAGACGGTCCAGATCTGTGCTTTCTGGTTGACCTCAGGCCTTTGAACACTTAGGGCTACAATCCTCTTCTTATGACTAGCCAATGAGATAGTAACACAGTTGCCTAGAACACGGAACTTGGCATCATGTATTCCAAAGAGCAGTGTTTAGTGAAGACCTGAAATTTGGTACGATAAACCTCCACAGCAGCAGCATGTGAAAGGAGCATGTGATGCCCAGTGTTGTAAACCCAAGAGCTGCTATTAGCAGTCTCGCAGGGGCCCGAGAGGACCATACAACCAAAGCTGGGGAACTTGATCGCGAAATTGTGGACCTCATTGAACGTGAACCAGAACTTCACGCGGTCTCCGAAGGCAGCGAAGCAAGTCTCAGCGTAGAACCGGAATAGGGGCCTGCAAACCTTAGAAACTCATCAGTTGACAACACCAATGCATACCTTGAGAATCGCAAGAAAAAACTAACACTTTCTTTATTCTACAGCGAGGAAGTGCAACGGTCATTGTTTCCTTCAATCACAGCAGACGGACCGATAAACTTTGGAAAACTCTTACACCATCTGGCGACTGAACCATCCGCCAAATTCATCCTGGAAAGTTTGAGGCAGGTCATAATGGAAGAGGCAAACGAATGGTTCAATCCCTGGTCATCCCCAAACTAAAATTATTGCTCCGACCGCGTATAATGACAATGCAGCACTCGTGGAAAACCCACTTCCCACAGATATCTAGAAAATCTAATCATGTTATAATTGACAAGCTTTACATTAGAAACAAGGCATTGCAAACGGCAGGGAGTTGATTTGGTTACATTCTCTAGAATACCTCCGAGAGGTTTTTTAATCATGTTACAATTGACAAGGTTTCCATCAAAGAAAGGACAATGCAGTTGGCAGGGTTTGATGTGGGAAGATTCCCGAGAATTCCTCTCGGAAGCTCTCTAATCCTGTTAATATTGACAAGGTTTCCATTAGAAACAAGGCATTACAATTGGCAGGGTTTCATGTGGTTAGACATTCTAGAATACCGCTGAGAGATTTTCTAACCAGTGATGCCCAGGCGGGATGTTACAGTTGAAAGTGAGCAGGAAAATACCTTTT
The DNA here is from genome assembly GCA_963969395.1 of Pseudoscleropodium purum. NCBI lineage: Eukaryota > Viridiplantae > Streptophyta > Bryopsida > Hypnales > Brachytheciaceae > Pseudoscleropodium > Pseudoscleropodium purum. Next base: position 26,741,280 of record OZ017795.1, read on the forward strand.
GAGAGTAGACCATCAATCAAACTATTGTAGAAAGAAATCCCTGCAGGATTAGGTACCGGTCCCCTTCCATCTGCAACATTGGCATGCAGTCATTCATCTAAGAAGACTGGTGATCAAGACCAGGACTTTTGGGTAAACTGACCATGAAAAGACTCTTTGAAGCACGCTTACATCTATGATCCAATCAAAACAATCAACTCAACATTGATTGGTGGTCAAATATTCTGCAAAAAGTTGGTTGAAAAACCTGGAAAAATGCGCGGCCATGCGATCGAAAAGCGGTAAGTGCGGACACCCAAATCCGCCATAAGCCCTATGTCCTCCTACAGTTGGCCATATCAAATGCTTATCAAGAAAAAGGTCATTCCTCTTCTTCATTTCTACTTGGAATAATTCAACGAAAGAGCACACACCGACGTAAGATAGAGGTTATTATTTGCATCACTTATTAAGCATTTCAACCAACACGTGGGAGTGTGACTCTTTGGAGATCAATTAATAGCTGTTGGCGACATCACTGAGGGTACGAGGGTCAAATCTGTTGAGAGCAATGTTCATCACAGTATATGAACTTCTTCTTCTTCTCCAATTATTCAAAGTGGGAGGTTGAAGAGAAGTACAAGGACAGTAGACAAACCCAATTCCATTCAAAAATGAGTGGCCATAGACATATAGCCAAGTCATAGTTACAACCCAACTTGCTAATTAAAGGCCAACCAAGCGTAGTGGAAGAGATGAGTTTCTGTTGGTAACAGGGGTCAGAATAGGTGACGGGATGAGGTCACACTCACGGTTTTTGTATCCTCTACCTTACATAGGTGGGAGACAGGCAAAAGTCTCAAAATTTAAATCAAGAGGTGTAATTGTGTTACCTGATACCGGTGGTAGTGATCGTTCGCAACATCGCCATTGCTGTTATCGTGAATTACACCTGCTTTCACAACGGGAGAGATAATGTTTACTGAAACGCTTGAAACACCGAAACACTTGAACCAAACCTCAATGGATAAATTGAATACTTACGCGTCCTCTTCACCAATCTTCAATATCATAAATATTGCAAAGGAAATGTGTCTAGAGCACAGGCAGGAACGACATACCTGCTATGTGAGAAGCAGAATCCCATACACTAGGCCCACGACCGCCTTCTTTCACGGCGCCTTCATACTGCAAGGCCACCAAAATGTGAAATTCCTATAGAAAGAAAACATTCGCTATCCAGGAAATTCTTCCCAAACATCACTATTTGCAGAATTCATGAGTGATTCCTGCCAGGACCACACAGCCCTCTGGAAACTGACATCCAGGCACCGTAAACTAAAACCTGAGTTTGGTAATTGAAAAGACAAAAACATTGTTTCAACACTGTTTTGGAAGGTTCTAGTTTTCTCTTTGACATTATTCTCCAGTTCGGCCTACCAATGTTCATGTGGCATAGTAGTCAAACCACCCCAAGAAACTATTCATGAGCATTAACGATACGAGTCTCTAAATTTACCCCTTCTCCACTTAAACTGAAATGGTCTCCCTGCCAATTCTCCAGCTTTCAGTGACATACCTGGTACGAAGCAGAGGAAGTACCAAAAACAAAGCCCTGAGGAAAGTCGCTGCTCCTCTGCACCTGCCATGGCTCCCCCTCTCCATCACCCATTGCTGAAGACTGCCTGGCCCCCCAAAACAGCGCCACCATCAACCAGATTCCGCAAACCCTAATTTCAGCCATATCCTTCACACTCGTCCCGTTTCCAGTCCTGGGTTTCCTAGTACAAGCGCAACAGAGAAGCACTGAAACTCCGAATTAATTAACAGGCCACTGATCAGTTTCTATTTCCATCAGACGTTGCATTCACTACTCTTGCGAATCTGCTCCACAAAGTAGAAGCACAACCTTCTTCTTCCTCCTCCTCTTCTTATTCTTCTCTCGTCTCCTTCCTCAAGCACTAGTCAATATCTGAAATAGTCCAAAAAACTTGATTCTTTGCTTTCTTTCAAAGCAATATGCCTTTCACAAGATATACTTCATATACCTAATTTACTTACAACTACGTAATCCCTCTTCCAAAACTATTTACCACCTTGCACAGTCATGAGTTTCTTGATGTACTCAACATAGAGGCTTCATTCGAAGAATTCTAACAAAAATATGTAGTTCAGGTGTCACTCATTCTCGTTATTGAGATAAGACGTGAGACCCAAGATGAAAAGACTCTTGCTTTACGCTAGCCATTGAATGCTTAGAGTAAAAGTATCCAAGCCGTGAGTGCAAAGAAAACAAAGAAACTTACTTAGTGCACAATCCGAGGACTCGAAAACTCCGTATGTTCAGGGCATTCTTCCGAAAAATCTGCACCCGGACTCTGTCACCTACAGTAGTCCAAAGTTATGGAGATTCCCCGACGTGGAAGGAATCTTGAGTCTTGAGTCAATCGGGTTTGGACGTTGGGGATGCAGAAATGCAAGGAACTTAAGCTTACACAGGCCCTTCGATCTCAAAGACAACAGTTTGAAACATTCTGGAGCATTGATGGTTTGGATAACATGATTCAGCGCCGAGTTTCGTACTTATCCTGTGGTGCAAAGCTGACTCCAAGAGAACTTTGGACGGCAGCTTGTTGCCTGTTGCCTTGTCTGCTGAAAAAAAAATTGACGCTTTTCATATCAGAGGAGCGAAAAAGCGGTCATTCTAATGCATGGCCAATTTGGGATATTTAGTTACGTGGTGTTTTGGTTTAGATCTAGAACTTTTTGGAAACCTGCATGGTGGGGTACGGGACATCTTCAGTTGCATTGCATCTGCAGGGTACGTTCGCACTTGCTGTTGATTAAAACTTTGGTGTCATTAAAGGGGGGCTGGTTACACACAATGTCCCACTGGGCCTCTTTCGGGGGCAGGGCTGGGATGCGGGCAGAGTCGGGGCTGGCTACACAGCCCTCTGAAGACCCCACAACCTGCTTTTCATTTTGCTTGAAAAGTAACTTTTCCAACGAAGTAGAAGAGAATGAAATAGCAAACAAGATTTTCAATTAGAAGACTGCAAAATTGATGTGGGTCTTATGCCACATATTTCATTCCTTGTGCCACTAATCCAGGTAAGCCCTACGGCCAATCTCAAACTGACGGCAGAGTGGAGGAAAGATATTTATACTAGTGGAGTAGTGGTGGGTGAATCAAACCATGTGGGATATGTGAATTAGGACAAAAAAAGAGCTCCTCCACTCATGGTTAAGTGGAAACGCAGGAATTGTGATAAATATCAAATTTCAGACCTCATTTAGATGTAAAGTAGGAGGCTGCAAAACAGTGCAGGCATTAAGAATGGACTCTAGGTGGCTGTGAAATGGACATGAGTTGGTTTTGAAATTGATCAGTATAGTCATTGAATGAACCAAGGGAAAAAAAATATTATTAATTGCAAGAGCCAATCATTCTCTTTATTGTCCCCATTTTTATTTGGAATTGCAAGTGAACCGTTTATGAAAGACCTAGGGTCACAAATAGGGACCTATGACCCAACTCATTTGAAAATTCATAAGTAATTCAAAAATCTTTGGAAAATTACGAAACCACTTGGATTAGATTCCTCATCAATTTCTCTTAGTCTGAAAAATGAGCTAAAAATATTCCCATCCAAAAAAATACATGAAAAAGGCGGACCAAACCTTAGATGCACCATTTCTTAGCCTCCTACCTTAGTAGACTATATTTTTTCAGAAAACTTCAAACCAAGAAAAGTCGGGGAATCAAGTACACTTTTATCTCCAAAAATCCGTTTGATATTTCAATAATCCACCTAAAATTTATGAATAAATTTCAAAAGAGGTATTTGAAAATGTCCCAAAAAATGTCCCTTCCACTATAACCCCACCCCCTCTAGAATTTGTTTAGAATTCTTGTATGAGGCATCAAGATCTCAAGCACATTTTAAGAGAGAAATGTTAGCTTGCTTCTCCCATTTCTTCCAATTCAATTTGTTTTGAAGGAGATTCTAGAGTACTCTACTAACTTCTATTGAAATTCTACAAGAGTTTGATAGTTCCTTAATACAAACAATGTGCAATTGCATATTCAATCACATGTACACATAATTACTTTATGAGAATCTAAGTAGTGATGTTTTTATTGTCAATCCTCCATTATAAATATTTGTTTCATATATAAGTGTAATGTATAAGTTTTGTCAATCACAACAAACTTTCATTCAAGCACTGAAAAAAAAAATTTGTACTTTTCAAGTACTTAAAAGTTATGTGTTTCTAAACTAATTTAAGAAATACTAATTATTAAAGATATTAGAAGCTTGATATGAATATTTTCTAATCATAAATTTGAACATCAAACAAAGTAAAAATGTCAAAAAGGTTGTATAGTGTTACATACTATTAATAGCACATGCAAGTTTGGTTTGAATTGACTCTTGGCATTTGGGGAATAAATAACATTTAATTTGCAGTAAGTTTAGACAAAATAAATGAAAATCTTAAAATATTTAAATGAAAAAATGTTTTCAAAATGTGAGCAATGATGAATTCTAAAATTACCTAGGATTGAGTGCTTTGGAAGAAAATAATTGAGGACAATGTTGTTAAATTCTATAAACATGTCCCTTCCAACCCCTCTTTGAAAATTCTCCACTACTAACATTGTACCATATTCAACACTTTTCAATTTTATTTTTTTATAGAAAATGAAGTTGTTTATAGTTATACCTCAAATTTTCCTCCCCCCTTGTTTCATTGTTGTTTCAACATTTGGTGCATTATTGTACTTTTTCAAAGTAAATTCACAACTGAAAATTAGTCTAATGTTATTTGAAATAGTGATGGAATATTTTACCATGTTTATCTAATGGTTAAATGTATTAAAAAGTTAAATTGTTTCAACAACGTGTCATCAATAGACAATTAAATTTGAAATTAATTCATATTTCATATCTTCTCATAAGAAGTTCCATTTCTTGTAAGATCCCCTCAATGTGATAAGAGCTCCAACATGCTTTAACATGCTACTAAACAAAAAGAGTTATTGTGTGTACAATACCATCTTTATACAAACCTAGTAAATAAATAAATAAGTATTTGCATTACATCCCCATATCAAACCCAATATAATTAGCTTGAGAGAGGAAATAGTCTCCTTTTGTATTCTTAGGTGATTGGAATTTTGGATATTGACAAGTTTCTTTTATCATCATAAATCTATCAATTAGTACTTGCAATACATGAAGGGTTAAACAATTGGCATAAGATGTCCACCAACATTTTCAAAATCCCAATGTTGTTTTGATGTAGAATATCAACATGGATTGAAAAGTATAAATTGTAAAAGGGTGTCATTTCCCCATTAAAAATCCAAAGAGCTCTCTATTACAAAACTTGAGAGCAATTTTATTGCAAACAATTAAAACTTGACAACATTTTTAAACTAACATTTCAACATTTCAACTTGAAAGCATAAATTGATTAAAATAGAACAAACACTTACAAGCACACAATGAAGTGACTATTTTTTTAATTTTAAAATCTTGAGAATCCTTTGTAAAATATGATTTCAAAAAATTCAACCATGAATAATTGTTGATTCAATATTCTACACTACCATATTGAAAATGTTGAAACAATACCTTCAAATAATTGTTAATTCAATATTCCTACACCACCATATTCAAATTATTGAAACAATACCTTTGATTCACAACATTGATTCAATATATCTTGTGACATTGTTGAGACAACTTTAAGCGGCTATTTTGTGTTTGTCATGTTGTTTGAATAATGATGATATATTGATTTAAAGTTCTTAAGAATTTGAGATGTAATTAAAAATGCAATAATTGTGTTCAAAGTTGAAATTTAGACTTCATTTGGACATAGTATAATAGCTTCCTTCAAAACAAATTGAATTGGAAGAAGTGGGAGAAGCAAGCTAACATTTCTCTCTTAAAATGTGCTTGAGATTTTGAAGCCTCATATAAGAATTCTAAACAAATTCTAGAGGGAGTGGGGTGGGATGGGGTCATGGTGGAAGGGACATTTTTTTGAACATTTTCAAACACCTCCTTTGAAATTTATTCATAAATTTTAGGTGGAGTATTGAAATATCAAACGGATTTTTGGAGATAAAAGTGTACTTGATTCACCAACTTTTCTTGGTTTGAAGTTTTCTGAAAAAATATAGTTTACTATGTCTAAATGAGGTCTGAAATTTGACATTTATCACAATTCCTGCATTTCCACTTAATCATGAGTGGAGGAGCTCTTTTTTGTCCTAATTCACATATCCCACATGGTTTGATTCACCCACCACTACTTCACTAGTATAAATATCTTTCCTCAACCCCTCCGTCAAGATGAGGTAGGCCGTAGGGCTTGACTGACTTTGTGGCACTAGAAATGGAATATGTGGCTTAAGACCCTCATCAATTTTGCAGTCTTCCTATTGAAAATCTTGTTTGCTATTTCATTGTCTTCTACTTTGTTGGAAAAGTCAACTTCAAGCAAAATGAAAAGTACGTTGTGGGGTCTTCAGAGGGCTGGGGAGCAGCCCCGACTCTGCCCGCGTCTTAGCCGTGCCCCCGAAAGAGGCCCAGTGGGACACTGTGTGTAAGCAGCCCCCCTGTGATGACACCAAAGTTTTAATTAGCAAGTGCGTACGTACCCTGCAGATGCAAAAATCACTACATTTCAAGATTGGAAGGTCTCCAAATATCACACTATTGAACCTACGTGATCCAACTCTACTTTCCATACTTATAGGATAGTGTATGCAGGATAATCTTACCTACATGACCCAACTGTACCTATTATACTTGTAGGGTAGTGTATGCAAAGAAATCTTAAAATAGATGCAACAATATGGGGGAATTAACCCCTAAATGATTTTGACTATACTTTCACCAAAACCACTTCCAAACTCCCATTTTTAGTACAAGTACTAAATTTTAGAAAAAAAAAAACATTTTTGGACACATGTAACTGTATGATCTTGTTGTAAGCTTGTTTGAGAATATATGCAAAAAATTCAGAAATTTCCACCTTGTAGATTGCAAGATAATAGCATTTGAAGTGACAAATTTCTTTTTTTGGGCCCTACAAAATTTCAGGCATGTGCACTTCACTAGGTCACATTTATATGAAAAAATGTTCAAAATGGTGGTTACTTTTTGAATTTATTTTTCAAATCAAGTTGGCTACATGTTTGAAAATTTTCAAATCATTTGGATTCATACAACATACAAGAAAAAAATAGTAAGTAGAAAGGAGTGGAAAATGATTCAAAATACTATATTGTTAACAATTTATTTATGAAATTGAAAAATGCCAATCCAATGGTTATAATGTTGTAATAAAAAATCTACACCCAATGTTTTTACTTTTTTCCCAAAATATTGAAAATTGAGTTAAATAAAGGACTTCAAAGTTTGTCTTAGAGTAGAGATTCAATAACAACCTCCAAACTCCCACAAACTAAAACTCCTCATAACTTTTGACTCATTGATCAAAATAGAATAATTCAAAGCATTCCAAGTATACGTAAATCTAGAGAGCCAATTTCAAATTTTAATTTCTTAAGAAAATGATTTTAAAAAAAGTCTTTTACGCTGCCCGTGTTGCTCGTTAAAAAATGAAAAGTACATATCATACAATAACTTTTTAACCATGTAGTCAAAATTTGTGAAAATTGTTGGGACTTCAAGCTAATCCTTGGGCACAGGTTACATTAAAATTTTAGCAAAGAAAATAAAAACTCCATTCATAGTGAGCTTCCCAAAATTTCTATGTTGCCAAAAAAATGCAGTTTAGACATTTAGAGGTTAAAGGTATTGTAAAAGCCTTGAAAGTTATCTTCTCATTTGTAGTGAGTTTGCTTTTAATTTAGATTGTGTTTGAATTCTTTATTAACTTTTATTGTTTGGCAATGACAACAAGAGATGATTGCATGCAATCTAACCACATTGGATTGTCTTTGATTGAGGTTACATCCCATCTTTGCAAAAAGAGGAGATCAAATACAAACACAAATTAATGCCTCAAGGGATGACCTCAAAATAGGAAAATTTGCTTAGCTTTGTGATGCATGCCACATTTAACTACTTTTAAACTTTTGAAAGTTTAGAATTAATAATGGTCATTGGGAGAAAAAAATGATCATCATGAAATAATGTAAAACATCAAGAGATCTATACAAAATATTCAAAGATCTTTACAAACACCTAAAGATTTTCCAATGTTATCATCATGAGATCTCACAATGTTATGTCCAAAATTCATTGAATAGTCCCAAAGTAGTTAAATATGGCATATATTTTGTACTATCAATAATATATACTTGTGGCAAAAAAGAATCGGTTTCTTTAAGCATATTTTTTAAGCATATTTTGTATATGATATGAATTTTCTTCATTTTTAGTTCAAAAAATTGTGACAATTTCATATTTATGCTAAAATATCTGAAAATTTTATGAAAAATGGAAGACACAAGGTTTCATCTCTAAAAAAATTGAATTCATTCATTCAAATATACCAATATAGTATAAGGTGGGTACTCCCAAAACCGCCACTTTTTGCTACTGAGCTTATTTGCTATTCTTAAATTGGTCAAATTTCCATATGTTCTTATTGACAAGTAAAAGAGATTTCAATACACCAAAGAATGTGGCATTTCGATATTATATGCAAAAGTTATTAAGGAACAAAGTTTGTTTCTAAAAGAATTTTGTGCACATAGGTACAAAACTAACTTTGGAGATGTACACACAATGTAGATGGCGGTTTAAGGTCAGTGGCACATTTGGGTGTACCTACCTTAGACAGTGAACTCTTTTAAGTTTCAACTACATGGTCATTAGAACTATCTTTTGAGGGTTAACAGATGCTTTTGGGAATACTCTTTTTTTTCTTCTTGCAATTGAATAAGAAATATTTATTTGTTTCTATAAGAAAGAATTGTGTATTAAAAATTAATCCCTAAAGTCTTAAGTGTTGTGTTGGGGAACATCCAAAGGTTTGAGAAAGTTCATATGATCCCAATTTTCAGTAAGATTTTTTTTTTAAATTTAGAAGATAGGAAAACATTTTAGTTGTGGTAAATATAATTTTTATTTCCATTAGCTCATAATGGCCAAAAATTAAGCCAAGCCAAGCTCAAAATAGTCATGAATGGGTAAAAAAGAAAAAAAAAAACTTAAAAAAAAAGTTAATTTCTTCTTGCATATGATATATTTGTCTATATAGAAAGATTTAATTCATTCCATTTGGATTAGTGATTTCAGAAGTTATGGAACATCTTATTTTGTGGGAAATCATAGCATGTTTGTGAAAAAGTAATGGCAAAGGTCTATTTTTTGACTCAATTTTTACAATTTAAAAAAAAAATGTTCTACGTGGTTTAGTTTGATTTCTAAATCAATCTTGTTGTTGAGATTTGTGTGTTTCAATTCCATCATAAAACCATTAATACATTATTTTCTCCTTCTATCTAATATCTACATCAAATAAACAACTTTTTGACAAATGAAAATCAAGGAGCTTTTTGAGAATTGTTTTTGAAACTCTCAACTCAATTCTTCAACATAAGAAATTCTTAATTAAAAATCTTTAGTACAAAAATTTTAATTTAAAAAGAATCAAAGTCTTATATTCCAATATTGCAAGCATTAAAAGAAAAACATGTCCAACATAACCAACTACTATGGAACTAGTCCTATACAATTATCATGTGACTCTAATCCTCTCTATTAGCACCAAATCTAATGTCATTGTTTTACAACATTGATACCTTGTTTTAATTGCAAAAAACAACTAAGAAACAATTAATTTCCTATACAACTATCATGCAACTCTAAAATGACCATAGTTGTTTCCTAGTTGCTTTCAAAATTCATTCCCATTTGTCTTATATCAATTGTCCCATATCAATAGTAAAGAGTATCATTAAATTGGACATATAAGTCTTGTAAGTTGTTGTAGTCTTATATAATGAATTTTTTGGATAGAATTTTTATGATTTTTACATGTTGTAGATTTCTATAATTTGTAACAAAATTAAATTTAAAAAAAACTAAAATCTATGAAATTGAAATTTTGAAATCTAGGAAGAAGGTACATTTGAAATTTTAAAATTTAGAAAAAGGTAGGTTTGAAATTCAAAAATATAAAAAGAAGGTAAATATGAAATTTTAAAATCTATAAATTATTGAGATCAATATTTTAAAATCTACAAGTTGCAAATGTCAATGAAGTTCTTTGCTTGCTATTGGATGACAAAAAAAATTCATGAGTGCAACTAATGCAACTTATCCACTACAACTACAGGCTTTAAATTGTCACATAGTTGTAAGCATTCTATGCAACTATAAAAACGAGTTGCACACTATAGTTGCAAAATCCCTCGTTTTCTTCTAATGAAGGTGCAAAAAAAACTTTTGATTTGAAATGCTTATATATTGCAATCTATATAATCAAAATATATGAAGTTTCTTCGACACAATCTTGTACCAATCCAATGCAATATTGTGCATTTGAATATTATGCAAAGAAAAAGAAATATCCAAAAAGAATTTGGCCTTTGCATTGGAAACGATAGTTTTGAATGACTTTTGACCCTAAAAAATGGCCTTAAGATTTTACCACCAAAGGGCGAAGCCACATTTTGGGCAAAAATTGTGAAAAAAATGCTACTTTCTAGGATAGTGAAAAATAAATAAATTTTTCAAAATTTACTTGTACAAATTTGTATTGTATTAGACTACTATGTAGGGGTTGTATTGAGATCTTGGATAGTTGGGATTTTTGGGTTGACGAGGTAAAATGAAATAAAACTTTTGATAGTAGGTTTGGCATTATTTTTTATTTATTAAATTGTCAATAATCTCCATTCATAATACCAAGTTTGACTTTCAAGACAAATTTGTCACCATTCCATTTGATAGTTAGAAATGCATTATAACTCATAATGCAGACCCTCTTTCTACACCCTTAGATTTGAAAAAAAGTATAGATATTTGCTTGTGATGAACTATTAGACTTGGTATTATATCCTATAATGCTCTCCAGCTTCCCAACTCTCGACATTAGAAGATTTTTTGGGTCTCTAGATGCCTGTGAGTTATCACAACCTGCGAACATAGGAAACAGGTTCAACACAGCGGTCTGATGTGACCGAGACCCTGCCACATCATTGACCAAATTTTTTTATTATTTAAAAAAAAAAAATTCTTTTTGCATTTGGAGGCTAAATTTTTTTTTTTTTTAATGAAATTTTTTTTTCTGACAGCAGACTGTTCCCCTCACTGCGAGGAGGAACTGTGGGGGAACAGGCCCGAAACAGGCTTCTGGACCCCCCAAAACTCTTCTAATAATACTATATACTATACGTGAAGGTCTGATCCAGCAGATGAGTGCTGAAATATTTTCTTTTTTGTGTGCAAAGGGAATTCAGACAGTCAAAAGTGTTGGTGGTAGTGTATTATTGTTGAAAATATTTCACATATAATATTCCAAACATTCACTCCCCCAAATCCTTAATTTATGTCTGAATCTGACCTTCACGTAGGATAGTCTGTTTTTCCTCAAAAGACAGTAAAAATACAGTTGTGCCTTGCAAGTGGGATCACATTTTGGGTGTTGCTCATTACAGTCACCCCAAATTGAGGACTCAGATTGGCTGGCCATATCCTTTTCAAGTAAGTGGGATCACATGTTGGGTACCTTAAAACACAGAAGGATGGAGATGGCTTGGCATTGGCCTTCATCTGCGGCTTCATTTGCATCACTGTGATTGATAGCCATGAATATTTAAAAGTTTTACTTGCTTGTTGTAACAAGTACAAATTCCTTCCTTTAAGTTACTGTGGTTGACAAAATGTTCAGAACAGACTAAAGAAACTCCGACTGATTGATTCCTCAGGTCTCACTAAGTTAGACCCAAAAGTGTTTGCAAAACTGTGTACATAATAGAGACGTAGAGGTAATTCAAAATTCAAGAACTTGGAGCTGGATTGGGAAGAGAGGTTCGTAATTCATTTTATTTGCATGGAGTAGAATCTGTGAAAGTCCCATCTAGAAAATACAAATGAATGTGGAAGTTAAGGAGTTTTACAATGAGCAACGCCAAATGCGCCGATAATCCTAAACCACCATCTTCATTCAATGTACAGTACATCTCCAAAATCAATTATGTATTTATGTGGAAGAAATGCTATTAGAATCAAACTTCGTTCTTTCATAACTTTTGCATAGAGTATCCAAATGTCACATTTTTTGGTGCTTTGAAACCTCCTTTCACTTGCCAATAGTAAATTATGAAATTTGAACAATCTAATGAACGTAATCAGGCAAAGTAGCAACTACTATAGTGGCAGTTTGGGGTACCTACCTTATACTTATACATGATTATGGTGAAAAGTCGTTTTAGAATACATAGAAAAAAGTACATAGTAGGTGCAACTCAAAACTTCCTACACTTGGAAGGGGACAAATTTCAACAACAAAGAAGAGTCTCTGGTTTGTTGAAGCATACTCCATGTTTCTTCGGACCCAATCTATGAGAATGGCCCAAAGAAATACTTAGGCATTTTGGAATTGCACCACAACTCATTACAATTGTCATCAACCAAGCAGACTAAAGGAATGCCCTGGCTGGGAGATCACTTGAGTTCAGTTCAGTTGAGATGGGGGACCATTGACCCCTTTTAGCCTGCAGGAGCTGAAAATAAGCCCATGGATCGGGAGATTCCCCAACAGGTTAACCTTTTGAACAGGGTTAGGCTGTTTGCATGGAGGGAATGGACGGGATCACCAGAGGTGGAGCTCTGGTCTTGAAATTGGAAGGTTGGGCCCAGTCCACAGCATAAGCTACTTCTACATGCATGGCTATGTTCTCCAGCTTCTAATGTTTGGGAGGGATTGGGAGTGGCTGGCATGTGGTGGAGATATTTGGGAAGGGAACTTGGTCGTGTACTTCAATCTAAGGGGTGCTTCACACATGGGCCGACCAAGCTGACAGGCCGTGGGAGTTCATGGCCAAACTTTGGGCGAGAGTTCAAAGAAATGGACAATAAATGGGCAATTTGACGGACATTCAACCAAAGTTTGGATTGCCACAAAGTGACGACCCAAACTTTGGTCAAGACTCCGTCATGGGGCCATTGCTATGGAGGAGCTTGGGCTTCCATGTAGGCACTTTAGAGGGCGACGGACTTTGGATTATGTCGCTTTGTATGAAGCGTTGAGAGGCCAAAGTCGGGGGGTTTTGAAATTTGATTGGTGGAGATCGACGGACTCTCAACCTTGAGTCCATGTGTGAAGCAGCCCTAAATGATGAAGCATAGGAGGTTCAAAAATTCTAACAGACCCTTGTAAAAATCTTGTGAGAAGATTTGCACCTTTAGATCATCAAATAAGCAAGTGTTGAATTTAATTATCAAAAGGAATATTATATGATGAAGCACAAAAAGCTAAAAAATGTTTATTAACCTCCATCAAATGCTTTTGAAAAGATTTATATAAAGACCATCATATTAGTAGAAGGTAATTTCATTTTAAAGATATCAAGTGATTTACAATAGTAACCTCAATAATGGTTACAAAAAATATAAGGAAATTATAAGAAGATCAAGGGATTTACAATAGCAACCAAAATGCGTGTACAAAGATTTGTATGGCACATTATCACTATAAACTACAGAGAAACTTAATTTAACCTCTCATCTTCAAGCACAACAAGTAGAAGTCATTCGGGGACAAAAAATGAACTTAATAGGAGCGCTGCAACCTTGAGACAACAAATTAAAATCCATGGTGAAGCACTTGAATAGAGACAGAACTCTAAACTCAAACCCAAGGAGATAGTGAAAGATCAATAAATTCCATAAGTAGAGTGTGATAGCCTTTTGTTGGAAACATTGGGAATATATGAAAAAATTGGGGGAGATTTTACATGCCGTGACATAAAGAGAGCAAGTGGAAGGCAATCTTAGATTATAGTCACAAGTTGGGTTGATAGGAAAGATCCCACAATCAAGGAAGATAAAAAAAAAAGGAAGGAACAAGAGCTCCATATTAGAAATCAAGTCAGAAACTTGTTCATGCAAAACCTCCTTTGGCTACTTGGAGGTCAAGTCTGGTCCCTATGAGCTCCTACTTTGTCACTTGGGACTCACTACTTTTTTTGTTTATTAGTATTTTGAGTGTATTTTATTATATAAAAAGCCTTAAAAAGAGCGTAAAGCTAAAATAAGTATGTCACATGCCATTATAATATTTTGATCTAAATAGTTTTTTTTTCTTAAACTAAAACCAAATTCTACATGTAAATAGGATAAAAACCCAAAAATTGTACATATTGTAGTTGTTTAGTAGAATTGCCCAAATTGTCTAAACTTGCCTTTCATGTGATAATATATGGCTTAATTAGTCTAAAGGGACCTATACAAGGACCCAAAGTCAATCCTTAAAAGAGGTTTTAGTATTCCCATGTAAAAACCCTCAATTGTTAACATGTAGGTGAAAAAACTCAAGATGGACCAAAGGAGGGCATTTATGACAAAGATTTGGTAATTCTACAAGAAAATCATATTAGGAATTCAACAGTGAAGTTCGTTCACCAAAATTTCTCTCCTTATGAAAAATTCTATGTTCACCAAGAATTAAAGGAAATAACAAGATTTGATTCTCTTTCTTTGAATGAGCAAAGTAAAAATATAAGCTTGAACATCTTTTGTAAAATTCCATGAGAAATTCTACAAAAAATTCTGGAATCTTTTAGTAAGCAAAAGATATTCTTTTAATCAATCAAATATCCAATTTTAGAATGAAAAATTCATGGAAAATACCTAGTGTGTAGTAAAATCTCACTAAAAATTAGACTAGCTTTTCTTATGCTAGTAATGCGTTTCAACAAGTTTGAAGACATTTTGATAGCTAAAAGACCCAAACTAGCAAGATTCTCCCCAACCCGACAAATTTGAAAATTATAGTGGAGTTGACCAACGTACCAAGAGTACACAAAGGTGGAATGAGATCCCGATTAGAACTTTTTTTATTCCCTCATACCTAATTAAGAACCTCAATGTAGACGGACTTTTAAATTAATTTTTATTTCAATAAATCCAACTTTGGGTTGAGTTCAAACTCTAAGAGGTAAGTTTACATCAATTCGGAATTATAGATTTTATCCTAAGGATTTCCCAATTGCAAGATTGTGAATTATGAAACTCCCTATTACATATCAATAGAACTATTTATCACAATTTTATTCTACGCTTTTAATTCTTGAAGCTTTTGTCCAACATTTCTTTCTCCAATTGATTTTGTTTCATTCTTCAATCACCATATTAATTCCTTTGAACCTAATTGATCTTCACTCCAATGTAATGCAACAATTGGTTGCCAATATTTCTTCCTGATTGGTCCTTCTTAGCCATTGTATGCTCAATAATCTTGATTGGTTCTTCCTTCAACGTCACTTCCATCAGAGGTTCACTTCTTTAAATAAATTTTGATTGGCCATTCATTTATTCTCTCCAATTGTTCCAATTATAACTCCGACATTACAATCACAATTGATTAATTTTGCACAACAAATCTTCACAGTTCTCTCAAATGTACTCAATTTACTCCAATGGATTTTAAATCCAATTCCAATTCAAGTATTATATGTTCTCCCAATCACTTTTTTTTACTCACAAACAATTCTCCTATCAATAAAGCACACTTAGTTCTTTGTATAATCTCACTACAGGACTCAATCCAATTTAACAATTGGTTCCACTTCTTCACAATATCTCCTTTAGTTTTTAAAACATTTCACAATGGTTTTTAATAACTTTCACAATCCAACATGCTAATCAATCTCTCCAATTGGTTCACACAATATTCCAAACGCCATTAATCAACACTCCACAATTCATTCAATCACACTTGATCACACAATTTCACAACAATCTTTTTGCTCACGCACAATTTCACACAATTCCAAATTCTCCAATTGTCACACATAATCACAACACACAAACAAACTCATATTGATAATTTTCTACTATATTAATTACAAACACAAAATCACACACAATTGTTTTTACTTCTAGTGATCGGAAGGAGTGCCTGCTTTACTGAGGTCAACTGAATATAATTGGGAGAAAATGCCAACTTAAATGCCTAGGCTAAACACCAATCCATATCTATCAATTGGTTGATTAAATGCCTATTGATATTTATAATCACGAGACTACACTCAATTCATAAAATACTACGTATATCCTCACTTCTAATTAGTAAAAGTTGTAAACTAACATCAAAACTACCAATTGAGCAAAAAAAAAAATACAAAATATTGACTACACTTAGCTAGTTATTTTCCTTAGAAAATCAACCTCCAAAAGTTAGATTCTTAACTCTTTTGAATTTTAAGTATGTGCTAACTTTCAATGAGTTTTCAGCATAATAGACAAGGTTGACAATCTCTTTACACTAAAAATAGCCTTCTAAAGACAATGGCACAATCCATTTGGAATTTGGAATCTTTCTCCAAAATTTAGAATTTAGGACTAATGTAAAAAATCAAAATTTGTAGATTAGGATGAAAATCTTAAATGATAAGATTACTATGTAGGAAAAGAGGGGGTATAAGTGCCCTTGAAAACATATATAAGGTCATTCAATCTTCTCTCAATTGATCCTTTCCTAGCCAATTTTTAGTTTTGTTACATTGTTGGGTCTATTTAGTTGGATTTTTGGCCATTTGGGGTCAAGTTGCCAATTTCTTGTGTTTTTGGAGCATTTCAAGCTCCTTTGATTGTATTTTTCAATGTCTTTTTGAAGAACATTGGGATCCCTTCACCATATGCCCTTGTGTGCACTTGTTTGAACTCTTGTCTCTAACTTTGTGAAGATTTTTGTTGAGTTTATTTGTTTTTACTAGTTAATTCTAGAACTACCCCTCATTGTTCCTTGGCAATGTTGCTTTGGGGGTCTTCTAACTTATGTAGTGAATTTCTAAACTACTAAGTAGAAAATTTCTTAATTGAGAAATCCTCTAGAGTTTGGATCTGTCGTACTAACTTGTTTGTATTCCTTGTTTTGCACTAACTATTGGTTGTACTAACTTGTAATTATTGGCATTCCTACATGTGATAAGCTCAAAGTCCTTGTTTCAATTGGATTAAAGCTTATAGAATTTACAAGATTTACAAAATAATGGCAAAGCTTTGACTCTAATAGGTTGAAATTTGATAGAATTTAGAAGATTTACAAAGTAACAACATAGCTTTTACTCTAATAGATTGAAGTGTGATAGAATTTAAAGGGTTTACAAGGTACAAAGTAACGGCAAAGTTTTGACTCTAACAGATTGAAGTTTGATAGAATTTAGTAGACCAACAAAGTAACAACAAAACTTTGATTCTAATGAGTTGAAGTTTGATAGAAATTAAAGGATTTACAAAGTAATGGCAAAACTTTGAATCTACTAAAATCTATAAGGCTCGGTATTTACTATTTTACTTATGAACTAAATCGCCAAATTTAGTTTCCAAAACCTCACTTGACTACTTGAGTTCACCACATTTTGTTTCCAAAAGATACCAATCACATGTAGAATTGCCTAGGACCCAAGAAATAGGTTTCCCTTCTTTAGTTTTTTTTGTATGCATTGCTAGACATCAAAAATCAAATCAAATATTGTACTGAAAATATAGACCCCCTTAAGCCAAAGTAGAGGGCCAACTACCAACTACTAGTAATAGCCAATTAGGTACTGGCAGCTAGCCAAGGGGCAGGAGTTAGGGATGTCACTGGAAGAAACCTATGTCGAAGTTGACGAATTTTTCTAGACACCCAATGTAATAAGTCATGTTATAGTGGATGTAATTGTTGACATAAAAACAAAGCTTGTTACATTGAATGTCTAGGAAAATCCATCAACTTAGACACATGAAAATCCAAAAAAATACATGCTCCTTCTAGTATTTAGGGAAGCTAGGGACTTGAGGATCTAGGAGTTGGAGAGCTAGGGGTTTAGAGAAGCTAAAGACTCTGGGGAGTTGGGGAGCTAGGGATTTGGAGAAGCTAAAGATTTTGGGGAGTTGGGGAGCCAAGGGTTTGGGGAAGCTAAAGACTTTGGAAAATTGGGGAGTTGGAAAAGTGGGTTCTAAATCAAACTTTCTATATCTAATAGAGTAGAAGTAGAGGGGATAGAGTAGAATAGGGGGGCACTAGTAGAAGAGAGAAAATACTAGTAGAATAGGGAGAAAGAAACCATAGCACTAAGAAGTCTCTACAAAATGTCAAACCTTGCTTTCATTCATGTAAACCGCTCCAAACTCAAGAAATTCAAGTGCAAGTGAAGGTTAGAAGAGAAGCAAAGGTGTCTTTGAAGTTGAATTTAGGAATCAAATAGGATTAGGGAAAAATCCAAAAGAAGTCATTTGGACTATAATCTGAAGGAAGATTAGGCAAATAATTGACTAAGATAGGGATAGGAGGGGTTCAAAGCCAATTATTGTCTCAAAAATTATATCCAATATTTTTGTTTTTATCAAAAGTCAACATTTAGGATAAAAGAATGGAAGGAAAATAGTCTTAGAAGAAAAGAAGAGGTAGAGGAAAAAGAAATGAATAAGTTCAAAAATTTGCAAACTTGTATTAAAACCGCATTTTTAAGTAGAGAGCAAAATTACAAGAAAAATTTGAATAAGGCAAATGATAGGGATTTTGAAGGGATATTTAATCACCTCATAGATGAGGCCCAATCCAAGGTAAGCCACTAACTACTCCAATTTCTATTCAATTTCCTTCATAAGCCATTTTAACACTTAGCCATATTACAAGGGCAAGTCATAGTTTTAAGACTAGGTTTTTCCAAGGTCTAGATAAAAAAATCTTATAAAGTTTGTTTAAAGGTTTTCAAAAATTGTATTGCAATTAGAAATCGGAGTCAAATTGGAAAAGATATTAGGAAATGAAGTTTAAATCTAATTTGGATGAAAATTAGTAACTTTCATTTAAAGGGAACAAGAATAGAAACTGGAATAGGGTTATAAATTTAGAGGTATACAAAAAACTAAAATTCATTTTAAATTGTAGATGGGTAGAAAATAGCGGATGAAGTTTTGAAGTACCAATTAGCGGTCAAACTTCATCCATTCATAACTTTTATTAAAAAATTTCAAATGCAAATTTCTTTAGTAATCCAATTAATAAATATTAGACTCTACAACCAAATTTAAAAGTCTAAAAATAGTAAATTGACAAAAAAAATCTTGAACCTTAGGAAAGAGGTAGAAAGTAGAATAGAACCTTTTAAAGACAACCAAGTAGAAATTTAAAGTTAGAATTAAATAGAATGATCTTAGAAGAATTCATAACAATCTCAAACTCAAGAAAATATTCAAAACCCCAATAGTTATTAAAGGATGAAGTTCAATTCAAGAAATGGATAAAGTCAATTGAAAAGTATTCATATAAGTCTAAACTTGTAACATAAAGAGAAATTAGTAAAACTTAAAGCCACTATTTTAAATTCAAAATCAATTGAAATAGGAAAGGTGTCAAAAAGTGTGGATGAAGTTTACATAGCCTCTTAAAGGCTTAAACTTCATCTATTTATAACTCCTTGTAGGAACGTCCAATTCTAGCAAATTTTTTGTTTTGGGAAATGACGTGACCTAAACTACAACTTAGGGGAGATTAAAATTAGATTGTAGTTATTATAATTAGAAAATCACAACAACCTAAAGACTTTGGATTGTTTAGGATTAGTCTTTGTAATTAAGGTAGTTTTTGGTGATTTCTTAGTGAATTTGTAGAACTTAAGAACTTAGAAAAGATCCATTGCTTTGAAGGCACAATGGACTGACATTAGGTACCCATTAGGATTAAAATTCAAATATAAAAATCAAGTTGTGCTCGTGAATTTACCAAGGATAGATAAATAAACACTTACAGCACACATATACACACATGCAAATAGACCCTTATTGTCTTCGACACCATATTAAACCATGAGGGGGAAAATAACAAGTTGTCACCCCATGAAGACAAATTACACTAAAGTTGCAAATTTTTTTGCCAAATACATACTATACCATTAGAAGAGATTTAAGTTCTTTAGAAGGGAATGAATTCTTTTGAGTTCTCAAATTGTGGAAACTTGCTATAGCAGTTGTTTGACGTAGAACAATGACTATCACATCATATAAAAATAAAAAATTTCAACCTTTCATTCTTTTAAAAAAAATTCTTCTAAAATCGGTCATTTTTTAACTATTGGGGGAATAGCAAAGGAAATGGGCATGAAATGGCCCTCCCAAATCCCCTTAAATCTTTTAATGCTAAAACACATTACCCAAATGGAAAATCAACAAGTATCCAAAAGTGGCTCTCATGATGACTTTGTAAGTGTCATGTGAGTTTGAATTAGTAGGCAATGTAGCATAAAAGAATTCTATATTCAAAAGTGTTGAATTGTTTGTTGTAGAAAACTAGTTAGCATATTTAAACAATGACCGCTTTAACTGATGTGATGCCCTCAACCTACATGTTGGTCATCTATTTACTAGATTTAGTTGTGTAGATTGTTGAGGTGGCAATTACCATTGATATCATGGTTCTTGGACATAACAAGCAGCCTAAATTCTTTTGTCACGGTGTCTTGTGATTGGTGCATTCGTCTCATTGTATGGAATACTAAATGGATGGTGATCTTGTCCCTCAATGTCGATGTCAACCTCTTCTACTCCTACATTATTCAGCACTACTTCACTTGTCTAGCTAGACAAAACTAATTTAAGATTTGAACATCCTGTAATCACATCCTCTTCTGAGGTGGGTGGCCATTATATACTGGAAACTACATTATCCGTGAATTTTTGTAGCACTGCCAGTCCAACTACTTGAGTTTCTTTTTGTTGAAGCTCCAACCATGTCTGTATAAGAGCTTGTCATCTTTGACATTCTCACTATTATCTATTTTGCCAATCTTTTGTGCTTTTTTTGCAATCTCATATGTGCATCACTGTTGCCACTGTATTGTTTGTGATCAACAATTGGAGACTAATTTTTGCACACCCAAGTCACACCTTCCTTTGCCTACCTTTCAAAGCCTCCTAAATGAGGTGTTTTCTTATTCTAATTTTGAAATTAAAGTAAGACATTACCTTAAGGCCCAATTGTTCCATCTCATAAATCCATGCACTATAAGAAACTCGTGTTTTAGGTGACAGATTTTAGGTGACATTCAGTATAACAACCTATGTTTAAATGTCAACAATAATGTCTATCATAACATCTTGATGTTCCATGTTTTTTTTTGTCTCCATTGCCTTTTATATGTCATATCAATATAGTTTCTTCGAGTATGCCTCTGAAATAAATTCATGTAAATCCCCACCTCAAGGTAATACCCAACCATTCATAATCTAAATGTTTTTCCACCACATAGGGGTTCCATCTAATAAAGCAATTCACAGATATAGTAGTCATGAGAGAAAACGATGAAGATGTACCTATAATTTTTCTAGTAGGAATAGATAGGCTTTCTTATATGTTGGTACTAAGGTTAAATCTTAGGTTTAAACTTAAGTCTGATTCTTTTCATCTAAATGAAGACATTTTTGATCTCGACTCTAGAAACCTTACTTACATTGTCAGACAACTACCATATTCAATTGAAGAAAATACAATGAAGAGCCTCAAGGCTGAAAGATACAAGGCTTACGGAGTCGCTAATATAGTTGAGTCCAACTCTAGAAGTACTAGACCCGTCCAATCCCTTAGTCCTCTTTAGCTTCCTTTCAAACTCCACTTTTGAACCATATCAAAGTTGAGCCTTGATTGCACTTTGTCACCATCCTCAATTCAGATTCAGAAGCAAACTCTCTTGAACCAAACTTGAATTTGGAGACTCCTTCTTTGGCTGCAATTTTGGCTACCAATCCTATATTTATATTAATATTGACCACTAATCCAAGTGTCTCTAGTGGGTCAAGAGCATCTGTAATTGATTGGTTGAGAGGATTGCATAATTTGAAAGGATATAGGAAAGTCTTGTCCCAATTAGACTATGATAGTATACAAATTAAAAAAGTGATAGTATTACCTCCGTCTTTCAATGGCTACATCATATTTGAATTGCTTGCAATTGATACTAGTGGCATCTCATCTCAACCAAAACAAATGGCTAGCTTGGATAAGTGGTATAATGGTTATGTTTGGTTGAAGATAGTGACCACAAATATAGTCAATCAAATGGGTTTGTCTTTTTGAAAATCTAACTACCTAGGGCACCTTTGGTGTGTGAATTCTAAGTGCAAGTTTTTGAATTGTATACATTGAATGAAGGAAGTCAATGAATTAGAATAGAAAGGTCTTTTGCCAACAACACTTGATGTTGGACAACCGCATCTATTAGGTTTGACTTTGATATGCAAGATTTGCAAAAAGCCTCCAACATGTATTGTGCAATGTACTATGCAAGTATATAATGTGGCAAAAAATTATACACTAACTAAGGCATTTGTTCATCTCGGAAGTTAAGCACATTTGGTAAAAGACAAAAAACTAAAAGACATGCAAGAGAGAACATGAGCTCTAATTAGAATGCTTTCGGCTACGAATTCTTCAATTGTCATGAAGGCTACAAAGGAACTTCTAAGAGGCTTACTTTTGTGTCCAAAAAGAGAGTAGTGAAAGGCCATGGACTTTGATGATTAGGTATTGGTCTTGGAAAAATGTAAGTACTTGAGTTCTCTAAGTAGATAGAACAAGGTAATTTCCTTCAAGTACTTGAGAAACTTCGGAGTGATTGATCACATAACTAGGTTGAGGGGGTTCAACACAAGGACATTTGTATAAGAAAGTAAATTTCTTGGTCAAAGGACGGATGTAAATAAGGTATTTGTTTTTAAGATGTTCGAACTAGATCTAAGAAGTGGAGTTGATTTGGTGAAGCATATGCAAATGGGTAGAGATCTTCAAGAAATTTGGTTGATATTTGATTATATTACGTGTATTAAAGACTTAACAACCATGACATGCCATGTCTATGACTCAGCTTGTTATCATATTATGACAATTGCATGTTGCGACATGTGACCTTAGGATTGTATAGCTGAAGTTCTTTTCTAGAAGAACTTGAAATTTAGTTCTCAAACAACAAAGTGTAGTAGAGATTCAATTCATTTTTTCCTTTGAGTACGTACTAGATTCAAGAAATTTGGGACGACACTACATTCGGATTGCAACACTAAATACATGCATCCAAATTACACTCTTTTTTTATGATTTTATAGTACAAAGTAGCACAGACCCTAAAAAGATGTAATATAGGTTTTGTATTTCTTTGATTGCAAGATCTTACTATGTCTAAGAAAACTAAAATGCCATTGTGCAACTTAGCAAAAACAATCCATAATAAGTGGCTTCAACAATTGGGAAATCTTGGAAACGATTTATACATAGCCATCATTGATGATTTTGTGGGAACATTTATACAAATGGTAAAGTATTATTAGTACCTAAAAGAAAATCAAACAAGGACTAGGCTAAAAAAGGAAGAACTCCTCCTATGAATTGCACAATGTTTGGCACAAAGAACTCAAAAATCTAAAATCTCTCATTGTAGTTATTTCAAATATTCCAGGAATTGAAGAATTTAATGGTAGAAAATCCCATCTAAAAAGTCAAAAAGTGTTTGGATCACAAAAGAACAAGGTTGACATGCCTTTTAGCTGCAATTTTTGATTCTCTCATCTACGTATCTAAACAAGGGCTTCCTAAGTGACAACAAATGCAAATGAACTCAATTTGATTTTAGAAGAGCTTGCAACACCTATGGATATGAAAGTCTATGATTCAATGTCAATTGACAAAAATCTTAAATAGCCTAGTCCTTGTGACTAGACTCATGTGTTAGCAATCTAAGACAATATGTGTAATGGGGCGCAATGGCAGATTGTCCAATTAGCAAAAACATTAGCAAAAATATATTTTGCACTTCAACAATTACAAAAAAGAACTGCATTGTCAAAATAATTCAAAACAACATTGCAATAGCTACACCGACATATACAAGTGAAATGGTGAATTACAAGAAGAATTCATATGAAAGCTCAAAGTTTTAGTTCTGCAAGTATGACATCAAATGATGTATAAAAGGATCACGACACAAGTGGATGTTATTTGTGCTACTTATGCTCGCCATTTGGCGGGTCCAAATAGGTACAAAAATTTTTAAGGCTAAAATCTTAGCTCTTGAATCCGCTAGTTTTATGCTTCAACAATGGCAAGATATTTCATCTTAATGACTTTGGCAAAGAAAAAGGCATAGACCTTGTTCATGCCTATCCTACTCCATCATCACTAGATGAGCATTCCAAGATTCAAGTGGATGAAGTTGTTTGTAGGAACCCTAAAGCACCAACAACAAAACAACAAAACAATTGCGCTTTCAAAGGATTACTATGGTTCCCCATCCAAGATTTGGTTGTACTGCTTTTTTGAATTTAGGGATACAACCTTGAAATGAAGATTACATGCTAACAATTTTGTCTTTCCCAAAGTACACATGCCCAAATTTCAAAGAGATGAAGTTGAGTTGTTTGGATAAGTGTGGAAGTTGGGCAAACTGTAAACATTTTTATTACATCTTCATTGTAATTTGTAGTCTAAAATGCACGATAGATGTCTTCATCTATGCTACTTGTTTTAGCTTTAATGAAGTGAAGCAAGTTCTACTTAGTGAAATCCTAAATCATTTGGGAAAAATTAGGTTTTCTTTTCAGCTAAAAATGATTTTCTTTCTATTTTTATAAGTCTATTATGTACCCATGAATGAAGATGTAGTGAGACTAAAATGGTCACTACTTGCATTACATTAAATTCACTTGATTTAAAACTACAAAACAATGGTGTCCCTCTCTCTAAATGCATGATGGTCTACATTTGAAGTGTTTGAATCGTGTGAACTTTTTTGAGCCGTTTAAATTGTGTCTTTCTTTTACTCACAACTTGTAGACGGATTTTTAAATCAATTTCTATTTCAGTAAATCCACCTATGGGTTGAGTTCGAACTCTAGGAGGTAAATTTACATCAATTCGGAATTCCAAAGTTTATCCTATAGATTTACCAATTGCAAAATTGTGAATTATACGATTTCCTATTATGTATCAATAATCTATAGTTGTAGAACTGCTTATCACAATTATATTCTATGCTTTAATTCTTCAAGCTTTCCTCCAATGATTTTTCCTCCAATTGCTTTTGCTCCAATCTTTGATCACCAAGTTTATTTCTTTAAATCCAATTGATCTTCTCTTCAATATACCACAACAATCGGCTGCTTATATTTCTTCCCGACCGATCTTCTCAACCACAACATATTCTCATATTCCCAATTGATTCTTCCTTCAGAGCCACTTCCATCACAAGTTCAATTCTTCCAATAAATTCCGATTGACCGCTCGTTTATTTTCTCCAATTGTTTAATTTACAATTTCAACATTATAGTCACAATTGATTATACTTACTCAACCAATCTTCACAATTTGCTCAGTGCAATCTTCCCAATCGATATTCATGCTTCAATTTCTCCTAATTCATTACGTTCTTATAATCACTCAACAGCTTCTTCACAATTACAATCTCGATTGATTTCCAATTCAATTTGAACAATACTCATTCTTCCGATCGCTCATCCGGATCAACATACAATTTCCTATCGGTAATCAATTTCCACTTCCGCATACACTCCAGCTTATCACTTAATTTAAATTAACAATTGTTTATGCTTCACTTTTCTACTTGTTCACAACATCAATTTTCAACACATTCAATTGCACATCTCCTCTTCTACACACATTACACAAACACAATCGTGCACACACTCACATACAATTGGCAAATTCACTATATTACAGATCAACAAACACGAATTATACAATAGTTTTTACTTTTAGCAATTGGAAGGAGCTCCTGCAACATTGCAATGAAGACTAAACATAATTGGAAAGAAACTAAACCTAAGTACTCAAACTCACCCCGCTTCAAATCCATCGATTGATAATCTAAATGCATGTTTAGATCTATACTATGCACAATACTATACCCAATCAATAAGATATTGCATATAAACTCCCTGATATGTTTCTAATTGGTAAAAACCGTAAAATAACATAAAAACTACCAATTGGACAAAAATAATATTAACAATCGGACTACACCAATATAGACATAATAGTATCCTATTATTGTTTGCAATCCAGATTCACTAGGCCCATGTATGAACATACTAACAAGCTCCTAAACTATTATGTCATCCTTCGAAGATAAAAAAAACAATTCACTCCTACTATCCCATATCAATCACAAGAATAGGTATAAGATCCAAATCCGTGACATAGAAGCAACAATCCTTATTTACATCTAAAACACTCATAGGACTCCCAAGTTGTAATTTTAGTTGGAGGTTGGAATTCTACAACTTTGCCCTATAATTTTTAATGGGATTGTCACCCATTTTCTAATTTTCAAATGCAAAATCATAATTGAAAATAATATTGTTCATTTTTTTCCTAAACCTTAAGCCAATGTTTTTTCTAGTGTCACGAAAATTCTTACCTTTGGTTCATCCAAATTTTTAATAAAGCTCATCCAACATTTCCATCTACTTTCGTTTACCACTTTTTCTATTGTCATCCACAATTCTATTTTCTTCTATTGTTTTCACTCAATTCTTCTTCTACTTTCATCCAGTCTTTCTTCTATTTCCATCCAATTTTTCCATCTCCTTCCATCCATATTTCCATCAACTTTCACCTTTCACCGTATAATCAAAATGATTCCACCCAAATTTAGGTTGATTTTTCTCTATTTTTATTTTTTTAACTCACATTTCCCATTTTCGTTCAAGATGTATGCTTCCCACTCGCCACTCACATACTAGCAACATTGGTCAAAAGTCCAAGATGTCTCTAAATAATATCCTCCTTTTCATAGTATGCCTATCTTGCTAGTCAAAATGAGTATTGATTATTTTATTTTATTTTATGTTTCAGAGATGAAATCATAAGCCTTCTATCAATCATAAATTTAACCCTTGAAGTTCATATTTAGAGGTTTCAAAATTATTTCAAAATACTTAACCCAAAAACAAAGCTAAAATCTTCATCTATGTTTATTTATTTAATGAATCTAACCAAAAAAACCTTTGGTTAGCATGTTTAAGTACATCATTCCAAAATTTTAGGATGAAAATACCTACCAATTGGAAGCTAAATGTGCCTAAACTTCAAAATCCTTCCAAAAGATGAAGTTTTGTCTTTCCACCTTTTTTAGGAAAAAAGAATACGTCCCATGATTTATGCATTTTAGTAAATATTTTGGAAAATGGGTTAATAATATATGAAAAAAAAAACCTAAAAAAACTCTAATATTCATCTTTAAGAATATAATAAAGAAAAAGTTGGTAATGAATGAAAGAAAAAAAAGAAAATGCTATTAACTTTCACAAGACATTGAGAAATATTCATCCCAATGGTGAGAATGTTTTAGTAAATAATTGGTATCTTTTTTTGTTTTTATTTGAAAATTTTCAAAATTGAGTGCAAAAGATGACATTCTATGTATTTTCTACCTTCATTGTCCGTAAAATATAACTCCTCATCACTTTCAACTCATTATTTGGAATTGAATGGTTCAAATATTTTTTAATATGTATCAATCTATATAATTCAAAATAACTAATACTCTTTTAAAATATATTTTTTGTTGCCATTTTGATATTGATTTAAGAAAAATTCACTTTTACAAGAATGTTGTAAATCAAAGATTCACATGTACATTAGGATGATTAGCACACATTCTAAAAAATTTATGCAAAAATTTTAACTTTTGAAGTCAATAGAGACTACTAAGTTTTCAAAAAGTCCAAAGTAGACTCCTGGGTCTTTTATAAATTAAGATAAATTGTAAAAAAATGAAATAAGATTGAATTTTTGAAGAAAGTGTGAAATAAATTTTATAACCTCTAAAAGAATTTAAAATATTTGAAAATCTACACTATTGCTTACAATATGCATTTATATTTTAAAATCTATACAATATACTAAAGCATCAATCATTATTGTCATAAAATATTGTGTTGTTTTGTGATATTTTATAATTAGACCATGACTATATTCCAACATCTCAATTTGCAATAAAATATTCAATTTTAGAAACTTTTTAAATTTAGAATTTGATATAGATTAGGCTTAATGTATTTCAGTTTAGGTTTTTTTGTTGGATTCAGTTTCAAAAAGCATCATTTAACCAATGAAGGTCAAGAGACTATGTTTTCACCAAAAACGCTCCAAAACTGCCATTTTTAATACGAGCATGAAGTTTTAAGAGAAAAACATTTTTGGACACATGTAGGATCTTGTAGTACTTTGGTTTGAAAAGATGAGGAAAAAATTTCAAAACCTTCCACCTTCTAGATTGCAAGACAGTAAGACACTAGCATTTGAATTGACAAAAAACCTTTTTTTAGCCTTGTTGAAAATCGGGTAGCTGCACTTTACAAGGCCACATTTGTATGAAAAAATGTCCCAAATGGTGGTAATTCTTTGGATTCATTCTTCAAGGAAAATTGGTTAAATCTTACAAAATTTTAGATCATTTGAAATTGCACAACATATAAAAAATAAATAGTAGGTAGAAAGAAGTAGAGAATGATTTAAAACATAAATTGTTAAGAATTTAATTATGGAATTGAAAAATGAAAATTCCAATGGTTGTAACATATTAATAAACAATCTACATCATATTCTTTTATTTTTTTCAAAAAATATTGAAAATTGAGTTAAATAAAGGACTCCAAAGTTTATTTTGGAGTAGAGAATCCATAACTACTTGCAAACTAGAACACCTCATAACTTTCATCTCATAAATCAAAATAGAATGATTCAAAGCTTTCCACATATACATAAATCTAAAAAAAAAAATTCAAATTTTTATTTTTGAAAAGATTGATTTTTTAAGAAATATTTGGGCTACTTGTTGAGCATTGAAAATTACATATCATACAATAACTTTTGAACTAGGTAGTCAAAAGTTATGAAAATTTTTGGGCCTTAAAGATACTCCTTAAGCACATGTTGTGGGAAAATTTCAAAGAAAAATTCTATTCGTAGTGAGTTGCCCAAAATTGCATTGTTGTCAAAATATGCAATTTGGTCTTGTAGGGGTTAATTTTTATGGTTGAGCTCCAAATTTAGAGTTAGAGCTAGAAGTTGCCCATAGACATTAGAAAACCATCTTTAGACTTTAGTGATCTATTTTCAAAATATTTTTTTTGTAAAAAGTCAATAATACCTTAGTGATAAAATTACCACCACCACGATGAGCTCAACATTTGAGGCATAAGGCATTATCTCTCAAAAAGATGATGCCACACCTACACTCTACCCAAATAAATAGGAGCCTCTAAGTTACAACAGTGTTAATATATGAGCATAAAAGTCTGCATATGTGAGTTTTAAGGACATATATAAGTAGATATACTATAACCCTTGCAAGTGCTTATAATAAAATATTTTTACTATAGAAATCTATATTATAGCTACACTGTAATCATGAAAAGTTTCCATAATATAGACACTTATAATATAGGTGTAAGTCTCCTATGCTCATGTGCTCACATTCCTAGGCTCACATAATAGCAACCCTCCCGTTGATTATACTAGGGGAAAAAAGAATTCCCTCTCCTACCATTGATCATGTCTAGAGAAAAGTAAAGTGCAAGGAACATTGATTTGATTGTTGATTTGGTCATTCATTTGGATATATGAAGACAAATATGGATACAATATTATACATAATGAATACAAAAATACATACAAAAATATACATGAAATCATTAACCCATATTGTTTGTTGATGAGATTCATTCTAAAAAATACAAAGAAGGGTAGGGTGGAGAAATTAACCAAGCCTTACAAATGGTAGGTGAAATTGTGTGTGTATATATATAGAGATAGATATAGATAGATAACTCGTATACAAATATAGAGGGGCAATTAAATCAAAATTAATAAGTAAGTACATGGATGAGCTTTTTCAGTGACTATCTTCTTAAAAATATCAAGCACAACATTTTAGAAAGGTTGGATGGGTGTCATCACACATTAAAATTAAAAAATCACCAACCCCAAATGCCTACTTGGTGTATTTTCTCTCATGTTTCATATGCATACACTCGTGGATATGAACATGGATACAAACATAGACACAAATACACTAGATACAAAAATCATCCTATATCATTTGAAACTCCCCAACTTTGAACACTTGCATTGTGAGAGAAAGGTGTGTTTTAAGTTAATTTTAAGGTATAGTCATAGACATAAGATTATAAGTAATGATCTTTAAAGAGATTTTCAATAAAAATTTATAAAAATACACATGTGTTTTTAATAAAATTTGAATGAAAAACTCCTTAACGTCATTACTTATAATCTTATGTCTAAGACTAATATACTAAAAAATTTACTTAATCCCTAAAGAACCTAGCTAGTTTTTTGGTTATATAGCAATTTTGGGCAAGTACATGTAATTAGAGATTTCTATATTTTCAGCCCAAATTTTAATAAAAGGTGTGTTCAAGGAATATTTTTCATATGGACTAAATTTCATGACTTTTGGAAATGTGAATAAAAATTTATGGCCTAATTTATTATTATTTTTTGGTAATCCATACTTCAGACAAATAAAAAGATTACTTTACTTAAAAACAAAAATTTGAAATTGTTGTTCTAAAGTTATCTATACATAAAAAACTCTAAATCATTTCATTTTGGTTTAACCCTTGCGGTTCCTTAACTATGTTTTCACCAAAAATGCTCTAAAACTCTCATATCTTGTACAAGTTTCAAATTTTTAAAAAGAAACATTTTTGACACATATAACCATAGGATCTTGTATTACACTGATTGGAAAAGATGTGCAAAAAAATTCAGAAATTTCCGACGTGTAGATTGTAATATAATAGCATGTTAAGTGACAAAAATCATTATTTTGTTCCTTTGAAAAACCAGGTAGCTGCACTTAACAAGGTCATATTTGAATGAAAAAATGTTCAAAATGGTGGTAACTTTTTGGATTTGGTCTTCAAGGCAAGTTGGCTACGTGCTTGAATTTTTTAGATTATTTGGAATTGTACAACATATAGGAAAAACATAGTAAATAGAAAGAGGTAGAGAATGATTCAAAATACTAAATTGTTGATAATTTGTTTATTTGAATTGAAAAATAATAATCCCAATGATTGTAATGTTGAAATAAACAATCTTAGTCTAATGTTTTAATTTTTTCTAAAAAATTTTGAAAATTGAGTTGAGCAAAAGACTTCCAAGTTTATTTTGCAGTCTATAACTACCTGCAAACTAAAACACCTCATCACTTTTGAATCATTGATCAGAATGGAATGATTCAAAAGTTTTCCATGTATATATAAATCTAGGAAATCAATTTCAAATTGAAATTTTTGAAAAAAATGATTTTTTTCATATCTTGGATTGCCTAAGTTGGAAAACAAACTACATATTAAGCCATATCTTTTGACTCACATTTTTGAATGTCTTGAAATTTATTGCTCATGAAAGATGTTCCTTGTCTCTACCTTCTATAAAAATTTGGGCTAAAACATGGAAATCTCTAGTCACACGCACTTGCCCAAAATTTCTATGTTGCCAAAAAATACAGCTTGGTTTTTTAGGGGTTGAGGGCAATTATAGATTCTCTACTCTGAAATAAATTTTGAAGTCCTTTATCTTACTCAATACTCAATATTCAATACTTTTCAACTTTGAAGTCCTGAAAAATAAAATAGAATTATAGGATGTAGATCATTTATTATAACATTGCATTTGTTGAGATTGACATTTTTCAATTCCATAATTAAATTCTTGACAATCTAGTATTTTGAATCATTCTTTATTATGTCTACATAGCATTTTTTTCCTATATATTGTACAAATCCAAATGATGTGAAATTTTCCAAGCATGTCGCCAACTTATACAAGAAAAAGAATTTAAAGAAGCATTACTATTTTGAACATTTTTTCATAGAAAAAAGAGCTTGTGAAGTGCAACTGCCTTACTTTCTGCAAGGCCAAAAAAGTGATTTTTTTGAATTTGAATGCTTACATCTAACAATTCACATGTCAAAAATTTCTGAAATTTTTACTACATGTTCTCAAGTCAGTATACTACAAGATCCTATGATTACATGTGCCAAAAATATGTTTTTTTCAAAAATTTGATACATGTACTTAAAATGGCAATTGTTAAGCATTTCCAGTGAAAACATAGTCATGAAGCTTTAGAGGTCACTATGCATGATTATATGATTGTACCCACAGTGCTGTATGTAAGTTAATATTTGTACGTACTTCAAAAAATTTCAACGTCAAAGAGTCAACATGTTAATGTCACTTACAGTAGATTGTAACCTTGCAACACTAGAGGACCCC
Organism: Pseudoscleropodium purum; assembly: GCA_963969395.1. Taxonomy (NCBI): domain Eukaryota; kingdom Viridiplantae; phylum Streptophyta; class Bryopsida; order Hypnales; family Brachytheciaceae; genus Pseudoscleropodium; species Pseudoscleropodium purum. The sequence continues at coordinate 26,773,785 of OZ017795.1, forward strand.
TCCTTCCCAGAAATGATGAACCAGGTACTGTATGATTCAATTTGGTACCATTGACTTTCTTCTTCTGCACAATGTTGTATTACAAGAGTATAATGAGTTACACTCCAACAACACAGTTCCAAATTTGTACGAAATAAAAGACAGATGAAAGAAACTGCCATGATGAGGATAGATGGCAAGACCCTGGCCACAACACATACTCACAAGCGTCCTTCCAAGAATTGCTAAGGTAAATCACACCTAAAATATTAGGGGAGTTTTGATGGCAAAAGCAGCTCATTTTGGACCTATTCCCCTCATTGTTCCCCCACAACAAAAGGGAATGGCTGGCTGCCAGAGAAAAAAAATTCAAAAAAAAAATTCAATTCTTAAAATGTCAAAAAATGTTGAAAACAAAATTGAAAAATGACATGACAGGGTCTTGGTCATATCAAACTGCTGCTCAGTCATTGCAAAAGTACAATTCCCACAGATCCCACAGCTTGATAACTGGCATGCATGTAATGGCCTCAAAAATCTTATAATGTGGACTGATCCTCAAAATCACCCCCTATTTTTGGAGGGAAAAGAAATAGAGATGATTCAGAAAATAGTGTATATGACAAGGACAAATGTTAAATGAATCTTGAGTAGTGTGCAACTCTATTGATAGAATTGTGAAGGTATTAACTCTACGAGTAGTCAATTTGGGGAGTATTTGTGTTATTTTAACCTTATAATACTAAGTGCCCAATGGATAATAGAGAATTTTCCTGTATACGACAAAAGTGTAACTATTCATTCTCAAAATTTTGTTGTGAAAAGGGAACATCTTCTACAATAGTTTGACTTCTAATAAATACTTTTTCATTTCTTTAAGTGATCAATTCCCACAGTGTTAGAAAATGATAATTTTTTCAAAGACTAGCCCATCCTTACAAGATTAATTTATTTATATTGTCATTTAATTTCTTCATGTGCATCAAATTCATTTTGGTATCACCTACATATATGAAACTTTTAATACCCTATTCTTTGAATCTCTGGAAATTTGAAACTAATTCACAATTCATCCAAAAATTATGGAGTCACTTGTAGTTTGATTCATAGTCCTTCAGCAATGTGCAAAAAATGTTACTCATTTTCTACAACACATTGATTATGCCATAGAGCTTATTTGGTCCATTTCAAGTGTAGTTACTATACACTAAATAGTGAAATTAGGTTTGGTTTTCCCTCACTAATATAGATAAATATTCATTGTTATTATTCAAGGATGCACTAATTTTCATCAACTCAAAACCTTGTGTGTGGTATGGGTTGTGCATGTTTTCATTGGTATGCCAAGAGCAAAGCCATAGAGACAAGGCCATAGATGCCTTTGTTTTATTGAATAGGTGTCTTGGACAATTGGAAGGCAAAACAATGTGTCCAAGGACTTGTGAGATATTGTTTTCCTTTTCCTTAGAAGTGTATTCATGAAATTTGTAAAGAAGAACTTAAATCTCTTTTTTTAACCCTTCACTACGGCTACATTTGATGGAAGTTATGAGCTTCGTACAATGTTTTGTTCAATCATCTTGTCTTAGAGACAAGACGGATTGTAAAACTTAGAATTTTAATCCCTAATCCCCTAAATACCCAAGGATTTTTTTGAGCTCTGTGCATTGTGCTCAAAATTAGGCCTAAACCTACATTTTCATAAGAATAGTTCCAAGAAAGGGTGGTCCTATTTTTTGTCACACTTTGAATTGCAGAGTTTAGTTTGGCCAAAACATTTGGAGAATGGAGCCAATGTACTTGAATTTTTATTTATTGAAAATGACCAACTTGTTCATGAAGTGAATTTTATTTTTTTTAATTAAAAAAAATTTATAATTAAATTTCAATTAAGCTAATTTGTCACACTTTGCAATTTAGGAATTTTTAGTACTATGGAATATCCATAATTAATGATGTACAACTTAAATTTAAGTAGGATTTTATTTTATATCATCCATATGCATGCGAATAGGGTCCCTTGTATGCACACTTCTGAACAATAAAGATGGTTTTGGCTTCATTTTTTCATGTAATCTAATTACTATCATTTCCTCACAAATGGCCAATCTTTAGTTTTTTTTTGTTCATGATTTTTTATTTTTTATTAATTTATACCTCAATGTGTCTATTTTTTGTGACAATTTGGGTTTTTTTCAAATAGTAATATTTCAATACTACAAATATTCATAGTACTCAAAACAATATTTTTAGGCGTCGATTTTTTTATCAACGGTTGAGATTGTTTTGTTTACGAGTACTCATAGTATTCAGAGTAGTAAGCACAAAAACTACATTTTTGGCAAAATGCTACAAAAAACAGGCACCCTTTCTTGCAACTACCTATAAGTTTTATCAATTTTTTAAAACTATAAATATACAAATCCAAATTGGATGTATTTTGGACCACGTAGAAAAAGTAAACACTCTAAAAATGTAACTTATAAATAGAAAGGTTTTAATGTTTAATCAAGAAGGTGTTAAAACTGTAAAAGTGCTTTGAAGTCTTTCAATCCTCTTTTGAAATAAATTGATAACATTAAAACAAATAAAGTGTTCATTTTGTGCAAGATCCATGGAACAATGAATGGACACTTTATTTGTTTGTGTTGTCAATTTTTTGTATAAGTTCTTCAAAAACTTTGAAAAATGTTCTACTTGTGCCACATAATGTTGCTATTGTAAAACTTTAAAAAACTTGTTTGTACTTTGTCCTTCTTTAGAAGACATTTTAAGAATCATCCATTTGAATAGGCCTATATTGATGTCACATGACACCACATTCATTTCACTTTGCTTCAAAAGTCATTCATGATTTGTGTTATAAATAAAGTAAGACAATTCATTACATACACAAGGGGTGGTAGAAGGTAAAACAAACAACATGAAATATGTAAATTAGTTCATAGTTAAAAAAACAACCTAAAATCCTAAACTATTGTCCTACTCAAGATGTGATTGGTAGTGGTTGTCCTCAAGTTTGTTGGAGTTGCGGTCTAGCAAGATCATTATCTTGCAGGTTTGTGATCCTACAAATGCACCCCACCATGCTCCTCTCATGCTTCGCCAAGTCCCATCATCTCAACCGAGACCCTCACTAGCCAAGATGGCTGGGCCCACCTTGGAATGCAAGATTTACCCTCTAAAATCCGATTGTCCTTTTCCCCCGATTCCACAAATGATGGTCAAAGTCATCTAAAATTGCAGGCCAGTGTTCAAAAGAAATTTCTTTTTCAACTTTGAATGCTACTATCTTCCAATCTTTAAGGTCAAACTTCATGAAATTTTTACCACATGAGCTAAGACAAGTGAAGTAAAAGATCCTACAGGTAGATTCTAAAAAAATGAAAAAATAATTATTTTCTCAGGTGAACACAGCAAAAATGGCAGTTTTAGGTGGATTTTGACCAAAAAAATGGCTTTAGGACTGTCAGGGTTGACGTCCTGCATCTGAAATGCCCAAAATGTGGAGCGACCTTTGTACTGTACGTACAGCAAGAGATTTGTGGGATGTCTGTGGAATGAGCAAGTGCAATTCCAGAGATTTCCATCTAAGTTTGAGACGGCAAACAGTGAACTGCATTTCAGGGTACTTCCAACACTCCAAAACTGATAGACACAGTCAGCTTGGTTTAAAAAAAAATTCAATACCACCAATTCCCCAGTCACCAAACAGTGAATTCCAGGGGTAAGCTGACCTCCAAACTCCCAAACTGTGTACTCCGTACTTTTTCCTTATCAATAGAATTTGTCCATGTGTTTCAACAAAAAATCCCAAACTTCTTGGGGACCGACTAGGATGCATAGACAAATGCAATGGAACCTCGCACATCCCAAGATGGGGATCTTTAATTGACCTACTCCCAGGGTTTCCTGGGGATCTGGGCTCTCTCCTCCCTTCTTTTGCTTTTGCTTTCTTAGTTCCGCTAAGTTAGTTAAAAAAAATGATAAAACCCTAAATATTTTTTCCAGAGACTTGTTCTTGTGGTTGGTCTTGATGTATTGTTTCCTTCATTCCATGGAAATTTTCTGTTTGGACAAAAGAAAAAAGAAAAAAGAAAAAAACTCCCAACTGAACTGATAGACGCACAGTCAGCTTACTGTAATTATAAAAAGAATTAAATTCAAACACCACCAATTCCCCCGCCAGTCCATGTCCCATGTGGAAGAATCCATTTCCTTCCATTCAACCTTCCTCCCTCGAAATTGGAATCCAAGTCCAAATTTAACAAAGGGCCGCTATACAAGGAAAGGAGGGACGAGTGTAGGACACTAGGACTGTAGGAGAATTGGTGAACAAGACTTGAAGGCTATACGATAGACTAGAAACCACCAATTTATTAGTTGCAGTCCACGAGCTTGGAAAGCAGACAACCACAATCACGTGCTCAGTGCTCCCAAAGGAATAAAAAAAAATATGAAACAGGACTAACTTAGGTGTTTTCTTTTCATTTACTTTACTTCATGCAGTGCGGAGAGCGATAATCTCTACAAAGATGAGGCTACTAACATCCATGGGAATGGATGAAACTTGCAATCTATGGATGAAATTTCATTCTATTAATCCAAAATGATGTACATTCATCCAAAATTGAATGATATTGTCCCAAGAGTTGGTAGCAAATTAGTGGATTCATCCATAGGAAAACAAGAATATTTCATCAATTATTCCTTGAGAAGAAAAATAATCGCTTTCGAGCAAAATTTTGCTCAAAACCCCAACCCTTGAACAAGACCCCTCAACAACCACTCTTTGGGTGAGAACTACTAATCATCTAGTATTTGGACATCCATTTATGCACCATGTATGTACTTTCATGCAATGTATTATCTAATATAAGTAAGCTTCATCAAAAATTTGGCAATTCTTAGATATGTTTCTCGGGGATGGAGATGTTTTTGGTGATTTTATCTGCAACTTATTTTTCTATTTTTTAAAGTGTAATGGTGACCAATATCCCAAAGGCAACAAAGTTATTTTTTAAAGAATTTTCCAGAAAATTAAACCCCAGAGTCCAGGCTAAAATCTCAAGGATTCTTGAGTGTAGATTGAATTATAGATCCCCTCTAAAAAAACTTATCATTGGCCATGGATGACCAAATTTGGAAATTTGGAATTCATGTTTTTCATCTAGTAGAGAGATTGAGAAATACAAAATTAATCAACTTCACAATAGGGATTACATTTTAATATTCATTTGTCAAGATAAAAATAAGGATTTTCAATTTGCACATTGAGAGTTCAATTGAATATGGTAATTCATAAGTTGGGTAATGAGAAACAATCCATACGCTTGATCTCTATCAAAAATATTGAAATTGATTATTTATAGTTGATTCAAAATTTTGAATAAAAATTTAGAAGCAAAGACCTTCAAAGAGATGAATGATAATATGAAATACAAAATTAAACACCTCAAAAATAGGAGAAGAATTTAAATGTGGAAAAGAAAAGTAATGGTACAAAATATAAAATTAGAACTATAAAGTCAACTATATGGAGGTCTAGGTCAATCAATAAATAAGCTAAGCTTTGGAAACTATCCCAAGTATCTAGGTAAAAACATGTCCTAGACACTAAGCGTATGAGTTACTTCTCTCTATTCCACCAACACACTCTGATTATTGTAAATTTTTGGCGATTTATAACCAAGACTCGACTTGGTTTAGGGGTCAAAAACCATCAACATTTGTGTATAAACCTAAAAATATGAGCCTATAAACCCTAAATCTAAGTATAAATAGGTACCTTCCTATACACTGAAACTCGCCTGCCACCCCAGTTTCCCATTAGTTCCCCCCCTCCTCTCTCAAAAAATTTGTGAGCCGTTGATTTTTTTGAAAAAAAATGCTTACCCTCAAAATTGACATTGATTTCTCAAAAAATCACAAGATGTTGATCTTGTGAAATTTAATTTGAGCCGTTCAAATATAAAATAAAAATACTGAATACGAATACGAATACGAATACGGGTACTATATATGAGTACTAAATACGTGTATTAAATATGGATATTGAATACGGATACTGGATATGCGTACTGAATACGTGTACTGAATACGGGTATTGAATATGGATATAGTATTGGATACGGGATCAATTGTCCCATATTGTTTGTCAAGAACTTTGATTCTGAAGATTACAAGAGGGGGTGGGGGTGAAGGGGGGTGAGATAAAAAAATTTAAATCAAATTCTAAATGATAGGTGGGGGTGAGTGGAGGTGGTAAAATAAAAATTGAGGGGGGGGAGTGCATAGTGACACAAAAGTGTCACTATACACCTTAAGTGCCTAGTAACTATATAACTAGTATAAATAGGTACCTTCCAACCATTGAAGGTACTTATAATAAATAAACCTATAATATGGGTATCCTATAAACATAGAAGGTGCCTAGGCTCTTAGACTTATGAATTTTATATCCTAGGTTTACATGCTAGCAAATACAAATTAACAATAAAGATATCGGAATTTGAATTTGGTAGGAGAAACAACTTTTTGCCAATTTCATTCAAACCAAGACCAAGGATTTGCCAGATCCTTCTTATTAGATTAAACTACATCACTCAAATAAATTTTTTATAGTTAAAATAGCTATAACTGATAGAAGTCTTCATCTTGAACTTGATTTTGAGCATTTACAATGCAACCGACTTTGAAGGCCGTATTGGTATAGTCAAGGGGCAACGGTGCTAGTATGTAAGTATGAAAATGAGAGCATGTGACCTTGGAGCATGCATATGAGTAGATACACTACAACCATTGAAGGTGCTTATTATATAAACACCTATAATATAGGTGCTTATATTATAGTTATACTATAATCATGGAAGGTTTCTATAATATAGACACCTATAATATAGGTGTACAGTCTTCTAAGCTCATGTTCTCATGTTCCTGGGCTCACATAATAGCAACCCTCTTATTCCTTATATTGCCAAATTTGCAAAATATAAAGGGTCTACAAGTTGTCTCCTTGTAGGAATAGTCATTATTGTCATACCTTTTCAAGCATTTGTAAGTGTGCTAATAAATTTGACCTTTCTTTCTTTGCATAAAAATCCTTTTTTTTAATATAAAAATATTTTTCCTTATTTTTTTATAATGCGGAAAAGTTCATTTGAAGTTTGGATTGTTGGCTTTGCATTGAATGAATGTCTTCTCAAAATAACTTGGCACTATGTAAGTCTTATGGAATGGCCCTCCATTTATCAATACATGGATTGTTTTCTAAGAGTGCATTGTAAATGCTCTTACCAAATGAGCCATAAGGTAGGAGGTCCATAAACCATCCTTTTTAAGTCTATTTACCTCATCAATGACTTTAATAGATATTGCAAGGAACATATTACCCTTTCCTAAATAGAAGATGTTGATTTAGAACCCAGTTGGATTATTGTACATATAGTTCAGTTTCGGCAGCTTGCTACCAAAAGAGTTTACTTTTTAGAATTTGACAATTTAGCAACTTGATTTGGATTTCTTGGCTTTTGGAACTTAAATTTTTTTTTTTGACATTCCTAATTTTGGATTGATTTTTTTCTATTCATATGTAAATGTGTTCCTTTTTTTGAATTTTCTCAAAAATTATTCTTAGATATTTAGAATTAGCAACAATGAATTCTTTTTAGATTTTTAGAAATAGTCATACAATTTAAAAAAATTTAGACTTGATCTTAAATTTCCCTAATTATTTTTGAAATTGACCTACATGTATGGTATGAACCTCCTCCCTTAGCTTGTCTACTATGTTAAAAATACCTATTCAGACAAACCTCCTACAATGGTTTTCTAGGTTGACCTATTGTGACCAACAATTGAATGCACTATTTATTGAAAAAGATTCATTGTTTGTACCTTCTTATCCATTCATCTATCTTCTTTCTTGACTTAGGGGAAAGTGCCAAAGCTAACTAGAATAGGTGAATCTATGAAATTCGAACACGTCCAGATGAAAAATCTACATTTATATTGAACAAAATATTCATTCTAGGAGAAAAAAATTTAGTTCCTATTGCATTCTTCCTCATTCTTATTTTTGCATACACTGAACTCAGTTTCTTCAAGACTTTCCCACATCATACATGCTAAAATGCTTAAGTTATCCGAAATAGGTACTTCTGCCTTAAATCTATCAAATGACCGTCTTCGCAGCCAGAGTGGGACGGGTCTGCCCGGTCCGTCTGCCCGGTCTGCCCGTTCCCCTCCTCTGTCCAGCAAGGACCAATCCTCACGGACTTCCTGCACTCCAGTACTGGCCAGCTCACTTTGAATGAGGTGGAAAAAGTGCTTGGGTGGACTGTAGTAGGCTGGGCGCTGAGGACAGTTGCATGCATGATGGGCTGAAAAGCAGCAGCAGTCCTCCCGGAAATCAAGCGGGGGAGACAAGACAAGACATGGCCACATGGGGGACCGCCTACCCGCGGGCCTGACCTCGAGGGAGACTGCGACAACACGACCACGCACAATACCTACGTATTGAGGAAGGGGGGCGGGGCCATAGGCCCCTAGGATTGGGCCGCGGCCACCGGTGCCCATGCGCTCACAAGAAATCAGCCAACCGAACTGAAGGGGCGCCCCAGGACAGTAAAAATCAAGTACTTATTAAGACTCACAACTTTGAATAGGACCAGCAGCTACCAGTTTGTCTGAAGCTGCCAGCAATGTGTGTGTGTGAGAGAACGGCTGGTTAGTTCATTGTTGGAGCTGGTACCTTTGGGAAAAGAATTGGTTGGAGTGTGGAAATGGAGGATTCAAAATCAGATAAAAACATGGGGAGGACTGGCAACCAATCTGTGTGCAAAAACAAAAGGTGGATATGGACTAACCATGGCTATCGTGAAAATTATTATTTTTAAAATTACCATATTTTAAATGCTTGGCATTTGAGTTCAAGGTTAATACCCAGGTTCCGGAAGAGGGTGGTTGGGTTGGTCAAGGAAGCTTGTCCTTGCTATGTTTTCCATATTTGCATGATGTAATGAAATTTGGAGTTTGATTTCAAAATTGGCATGCCTTTGAAAGAGGAGGATTGTTTGTGGCCTTTGCAAATTGGAAGTTGAAGAAATATCCAATGAGAATTTGGTACTAGAGGAAATGAAATCGAAATTTTGATAAGGAGAGGATGCAAAGAGAGCCCTTGAAAAAAACCATTAATTTACAAAAAAACAAAAGAGGAGGCAAATTACTAAAACAACTTTGAAAACTTTTGGAACGTTGGTTGCAACTACTTCTCTCATGCTAGGAATTGCCAACACTTCCTCTATTTCTCAAGGCTAGGGAGGATTGACCCTTCTATTGCCCCACTAGAGGGTAAATGTCAAAAATTGCCCCCTATTTTGTGCCACTTAAATTTTGTATTTCATCCTGCCCCCATAGATAATTGGCGGTCTTTGATTATAAATATGAATTCAGAATTTGCAAATTTTATCATATATGGCAAATAAAAAATTTCAGCATTTTCTGAAAGGGTAAAACATGGGGCAATAGAGGGGTCATTCCTCCCTGGCCATTTCTCAATTGGTAGAAAAGCCTAAATCTAAAATACTCAGGAGTACAAGGTAGAACCTTGTGTACAGTACAGTACACATGTTCCCCAATTCTCAAATTTAGAACTTATCTCGTTTTCAATTGCCGACCTGGTTTGGAGTTGCCGACCCTCACATGAGCAATTGGTGTTCGGGAATGATGTCAATGGAGAATGCACTTGCATTGGAAGAAATCAAAACAAAAAAACTCTTTTGCCATATGACATTGAATCAGATATGACTTTCACTGTAAGGGTGGACTTCCAATTTGGAGTTGGTATCAGAAAAAAAATTCAAGTTTCCAAGATTAGAATTGCTTTAGTTGACTTCTATAGTTTACACTCATTACGAAAATCTGAGCCCTGTAGAGGGCCATTAAGAAATCTGTTTTTGGCGCCCCGTAGTGCAATTACAGGAAAATTTATTTATATATATATATATAAAGTATGAAAACATGATATGGCTCTGATGTGGTATAAGTAGTGCCACATCAATAGGTTTCATTAAAAAAAATAAAAAACTGAGGAATTTCCTCTCTAATCATACTAGGGTAGTTGTCGGCAGTTCTAAACTCGTGGGCCTCTCAAGGCCTGAAATTTTTTGTAATGTCAATGTGAGTAGGGTGGAACTACATTTTAGGTGTAGCTTTGACTTGTTGTAAAACTAAAAGCAACCCAAAAGTTTAAGTTTAATGTTCAAATCAGTTTTCTTGAAACTTGCTCCCCCCACTTTTTAAGTACTTCTTCCTATAATCATGCTAGCAAACTATTCTTTTCCCCTCCTTGCAAATATTGTATACTTCCATCCTCCCAAATTGGAAAATGGTTTCTTATTTGAAAGTTTTCCAATTTCAATTCCATCAAAAATTATCCTCATACTACACTATAGAAGATGCAATTTTTGTATGAACTTTTTATTACTTTTAAAAGGATACAATTATAATTTTTTTTTTTATTATACAAAAAGATTTAACTTTTTAATATTTGGGATTTCTTAGGAAAACAAAAGTATTCACCATCTTCTTTAAAATGTGGATTTCTTGAAGTTATAACTCTTGAAAAGAAATTAACCTCTAAAGGACTAACATGTTGTTTTGGGGCTATATAGTAATTTTGGGTAAGTTGGTGGAAATGAAGATTTGTATATTTTAGGCTAAAATTTTAATAGAAATTTTGGACATAGAGTTTCTTTCATATGCACTAAATTTCATGACATTTGGAAATATGAGTCAAAAGTTATGGCCTAACATATTATTTTTTTTGTAAATAGGTCATTTGAGTAGATCAGAAAAATTCACTTTTTTCAAAAACAAAGTTTGAAATTGGTTTCTAGATTCATATGTACAGTACATAGGAATTTTTGAATCATTCAATTTTGATCAATGTGATGAAAGTCATGAAGAGTTTTTGTTTGTGGTCAATTATAGATTCACTACTCTAAAATAAACTTTGAAGTCCTTTATTTATTCAATTTTCAATATTTTTTTAAAAACATAAAATTTTAAGGTGTAGGTAATTTATCACAACATTGCGACCATTGGAATTGGCATTTTGCGATTCCTTAACTAAATTCTTACAAATTTTATACTTCAAATCATTCTCTACTTTTTTCTATTTACTATGTTTTTCCTATATGTTGTACAATTCCAAATGATGTGAAAATTTTCAAGCATGTAGCCAAACTCTCTTGACAAATTAAACCAGACAAGCACGATGCATTTGAACATTTTTTCATAGAAAAGTAAGCTTGTAAAGTGAAGTTGCTTTGTTTTTTGCAAGGCCCAAAAAATGATTTTAGTGAATTTGAATGCTTATACCTTGTAGTCTATGCAATGGAAACTTTTGAAATTTTTACCACATGTTCTTAAGTTAGTATACTACAAGATCCTATGGTTATATGTATCAAAAAAGATTTTTTTTTCAAAAATTTGGTACCTGTATTTAAAAAAGGCAATTTTTGAATGTTTTTGGTGAAAATATAGTTATAGAACTTTAGAGGTCAAACATCAAATCATATGAAAGTTGCATTGTATGTAGTATTAAAGTTCATCATTAAAAGTCATATAAATGTCATATGGTAGAGAGAAGGGGGATTTTTTTAGCCTCAAATTTTCCTATTTGTGCATGTGACTTTCATTTATGAATGTCACACTATTTGTAAAGAATTCAAGTGTCAACGAATTTTATTACTAATTTTTTTTTATTTCTTGCAAATTTCAATTTTGCAACAAATAATATTACAATGTTGACAATTGGGTATTTGGATAAATTGATGTATTGTGAAGTATGTACATCTAAAAGAGATGTAACATTCTTAAACTTCAAGGTTTAGATCCTTTTCCTTCAACACATTGTGATCCTATTGAGAACTTCCCTTTGGAATTGTGCAACACTTCAAAAGCTTGGAATTTCAATGCTGTTTAAGAATTTCATCTTGTTTTTTTTGTTTTTTTATGTTTTTATGTTGTGGACACTTTCTGTTTTATATATTAAAAATCCATTTGAATGAATGAACATGACTATGATCTTAAATTGTCAAAAGTTTTTAAGAGCAAATAGTGTAGTGGGAGATGACAAGGTTTTGGAGGCAATCAATGGGAATTGAATATTTTATGCTTCAAGGATGTCTCATGTTATGTAATGTGCAATCAATGAGTACTCTTTATCTTCAAACTTTCAAATTTCAAAGCAAAAGAATCTAAAAAATTTGACGTTGGATCTTTTTTAGTTTCATATTATTTTCATCTAATTAGAACCAATTCATTCATCTTCATTGTGAACAAGAACTACTATACCATTACTTATTAGATGAGCTTATTACAAGTTTAACATTTAATTCCTAATGATCTATGTAAACTATTTTGTAGTTGTTTTTTGTCTTCAAGCATCATTTTCCAAGGCTAAAATAAATCTTAATCAATTTTTCCTATAAAGAGTAAAATAAATTGTTGTTGAATAGATTACAGTAAATTGAATTTTGAATTGCCAAACTAAACTTGTTTATGAAGAAGTGAATCCAAAGTGTACAATATTATGGAAGTGTTAAAATTTACTATATAGAAAATAGCGTTGTAAATATGATAAAATGTTTGACCATTTTGTAAGAATCAATGTATGTCAAAATTTTAGCCATTTGTAATAATAGTCTACATACTAGAAATACAAATTGCATTTTTGGTTAATTTTCAAAGTAGAATGGTTTGAATTGATTGGTTTAAAAAAAAATTCATATATTTTTCAAACTTCATAGTGTAGATAAATCTCCTTTGCAGTGCATAATCTAATATCTTTTGAAAGGTCATATTTATTGTGCATCTAAGTTTTGTCAAAAGGTGCTATAGTATATGTTTCTTCAAAAGTGATTATATTATGTGTCATGACCAAAAATTGTCTATAATGTCAAACATGAAAAAATGTTTGTAAATATTTGTAAAGTCTAAATTTGATAGTATAGATAAATCTATCTCACGTTTTAATTTTGTTCGTGAGTCAACTCCCAAAATTCATAAAGAAAGATTTGCTTCCTTTCTGAAATGCTCCTTGTATCATGTGTTAATATTAACTGTCAACTTGCCTCATTGATGTAAAAAATGGATGAATTCTAGTGTTTTATATCACTTAGAGCAATTTACATTTGTCCAAAGGATGTTTTTGGTCCTCTGTGACCTTCAAATATTAATTCTAGAAAGTATATGGGGACACTAAGTGTTTGATGGATGACAAAGAATCCTTCTATGTAGGATAGAAGTGCAAATGTTCATTTTGGGAATTTTGTGTGAAAAGGGAATGTTTTGTACAATAGTTTGATGTCCAATGAGTGCTTTTTCATTTTTTTAAGCAAATGATTCAAATGGTACTCAAAAGGTTTATTTCCATGGTTCCACTAAATTGAAATATCTTAAGTTATCTCTCTCTTTACTCTTCAATATCAACTTGCTTCATGGTGAAGACCCTTGGGTTTAGAACTTGAAAGGACTTTGATGAACATTTAACCCTGTAACATTGCCATGGACACTAAATGTCTAATGAATGACAAAGAATTATTTTGTATAGGACAAAAGTGCAACTATTCATTGGAATTTTATTGTGAAAAGGAAACATCTTCTATAGTAATTTGACTTCCAATGAATAATTTTCCATTTTTTTAAGCAATTGATTCCATGGATTGATTCCCACGATATTTGAAAATGATGATTTCTTTGAAGACTAGCCCGTCCTTACAGGGTTAAGGTAAACTACCTCATTACAGACAAAATGGGAGCAAGCCCAGTGTGAACAAAATTATACTGATTTCACAAAATGAGAATGGTGGTGTACATTTTAGAACTTGAATGTACACCACCATTACAATTTTGCCCACAATAGGCTTGCTCCCATTCTGCCCATAATGGGGTATTTTACCTTACTTGCAAGACCCTGGAAAGACGCGGCCCTATTACCTGGCTCATCAGGGTTTTTAATATTTAGAAGGCAATGAGAGGTGGGAGCTTAACTACGAATACACAATACATACGTCCACTACGTCGTACCGTATAAACACCCGGAGATACCGCGGCCACCAGTGAACCGCGTACAGAGCGTGGGCATCTATGCCCGAACCCAGCCTTCGTCGACCTCCTCCAGGCGAAGCTGGTGGCGAAGGAGAGCTTCAATGTGGTGGAAGATGCACTTTTAGCGTTGGAATCGAGCTCGAGAAGTCGGTAGCCTCGTTTTCTTTCTTCCAATCGATTCCCGAACGCGTTGTGCGATTTCTTGCAATGAAAAATTGACGCTCAACGGGCTAAATTGGCCGTTCTTTGGTTAGAGTTTCGTAGCGGTTTGGAGGCCTCATCGCTCTGTGTTGGAGGTGGAGGTCTGCTGTTCTAGAGGAAGCATTTACAGGAAGCAACGGGAATTTTTCAAACTGGAGAGAGAGACACGGAGAGACCGTGTTTCGGAGACTAGTAGGCGTTTGATCACAGTCGGTTTGGGGACGTGGTGTTTTCTGGTGGCTGGAGGGTTGTGGACGTCGGTGGCCCCGAAAACTGAACTTTGACGGCATAACTCTGCGAGAGCATTTCTGGTTGTTCTGCGGCGCTTGTAAAGTTGTAAGTCGCTCTACTCTGTGCTGTTAGGTTTTGATAACCCTGCTTTGAGGATTGAAAGAAAGATTGATGCCGTGCTTGAGCTTGTAGCCGTGTACTGCGGGATATGCTTGCTGTGGTTTTTGATCGTAGTGAAGCTGTTGGAGTTTGGAATTTTGGCGGTTGAAAGGTCCGCATTCTTTCTTTTACGTTTAGAAGTTAGCCTTGTAGATTGGTGGTCCGAATCCTTAACGTACCCGATAACTGGCACTCAGAGGTCACGCCAAGGCAAGACGAGAGCGCCTTTCAGTGTGTGCAGTGTCGTTAACCTTGAGCGCGATGATTCTGGTAACACCAAGTATAAGTTTTTTCTTGTGAGGCTGCTGCATGACGAAGAATGAGATTATTCTGCGAAATATGTACCGGTACACTCTGTGGGGCTAGGTTTTGATGACTATAGTTGAAAATTGAAGAAAAATGTGATGGCTTGCACGCATGTGTGCGGTCGTCCTGTTGTGGTTAATGATCCGTTGGAGGTTGGACTTCTGAGGTTGGAAAGCCTGCATTTTTTATCATTTAGATTTGGAATTAGTGTTTTTGATCCTTCGTCCGAGTTTTAAGAGTACGTGATAACTAGCACTGTGAGGGCACGGAAGAGCGCTTGTGCAGTACCAGTGGCCGCTTGCGCGGTTTTTGTGGCAACACTGGAATGCCTGGATATAAATTCTCCTGTGTAAGGCCACTGTATGATTATTGTTGACATTCAGTGCGTAATTTTGAGCGATTCTCGATTTTGTCGGATGAGCCGTGGTATCGATTCTCCGAGGTTCCTTGTGGCTTGATCCAGTCCGTGGCAAGGGTATCTATGTACCGTCGTCTACAGCAGTTCATCCCACTAGACTAAGCTAGCAATATCCGTTGTCAGGTTACTTTTACTATGTTAGTACGAATATATAGGACGCTACTACAGCTGGAACAGCGCCTCAGTGCTTGGAAATTGGAGCACAGCCTTGGTTGTGCTGGTGAGGTTTTTGATTGCGTAGACGATTGCTTGTTTGTGCAAGAGCTGTCTTCTTTGCTGAGGCCCTAGCTCGGTTCCTTATCGTCTATTACACTCACATGACCCTGATGGTGACATCGTCAACCTGGCCCGCCTGGGTGCGAGCGTTGAGCAGTACAATTGCTATTCAGTTTGTTCCGTGGTTGAGTGGTCGATAGGCGTCGACCTTCTTTGAATCTCGAATCCTGCTCCCGTGGTGTGATAATATTCTCGAGTTCGCATTTTTCAGGAAGTCACATGAGAGATTGCACGTGGATCATACTGCACGGTTTTAAGACCTGGGCGAAACCATTTTCTTGATAAGGAGCCGGCCTCGTGTGCGAGAGGAGGAGCTAGGGCAACATTGAGATTTCAAGCGTTCCTGCGACCTCTTGGACGGTTCAAGTGCTGTGAGAATGAGTTTGCAGTATCGGGCGGATTTGGGGACCATTGGGCTGACGCCTGGATACCCATCGGGTAAAGACAGGGAGTACCTGACGGACACCGCAAACAGCCAGCAGACGCCAAGTTATTACGGCACACAGAATTCCTACGCGGGCAGCGAGAGGCAGAATGGCGCGTATGGCATGAAGATCAAGAACCAGAGTTCGCCTATATCTCCGTTGTCTCCGCCGGACTCGTCTCAGGCGGTTTCAGAGAATGGTCCAAGGATGTCTGGAGGTTGGAGCTCGACGTCGTACCAAAGCGAAACCTCGTTGCACAGCGACGCTTCTCTAGAGGGACAATCGAATCAGGAAGAGGCAAATAACTACGGACGACAGCACCGTCACAGCGATCAAGCGAAGGCATCGGTGGGATATCAGAACAGCCCGTCTTCCGTTTTGAGGCCCATGCCACGTCCTGGCGTGAATGGTCAGGGCCACCAAATGTCGAATCAGCTGCAGCAGCCGGGGGTACAGCATGTTCCGCAGGAGCTGTATGCGCAAGCTCAGAGCAATTATGCGAGGAAGCACCCGGAGATGGCGAATGTGCTGCAGTATTTGGAGAGTGCGCTGTTGGACGACGACGACGACGATGAGGGCGGTGAGCTGTCGGGATCCCTAGGCGAGGGGCATGATCCTTTGTCAGAGGCGAGCTGGGCCGACACGCTGGAGGAGCTGTTGGCTGCGGAGAACGGCAGCCCGACCGTGGAGCGCTCCACCGTATCGTCAGCGACGGCCCAATCGGAGCATGGGGAGCAGTACCGCCGAGGGAGCTCGGCAGGGTATGTCGGAACCATGACAGGCAGGGTAAGGCGGCGGCACTCGGTGTTGGTAGATCTGTGGTATAATAGATGTCATGCATGTTTGGTAGGCAGGTTGGTAGAGGCGTTGGAGCTCAAATTACTGCTGCATTGTGCCGAGGTTTGCATGATGGTATCGCAGAGCTCGCTACCAGTGCACATCAGAAAGAAGTTCTTTGAGGGAGAGGGAGGCAAATTTGAGCTGTGGAAGCTGACTATCATCGACTTGGTTTCGCCGGCAGATCCAATGCGATTCTGCCCGGCAACATCAGTTCGCAGAGAGAGCCTCTCTGAGAGCTTGGGATGAGGTGGTGGTTTGGGGCAGTGGACATGGTTGGAGTGATAGGGTTTGTTTTGGTGATGCAGGTGGAGGAGCCAGAACCGGAGAAACTGGTGGTAGAAACACGTAGCCGACCGGAACAGCTATTGGTGGCGTGTGCGGAGGCTGTATCGAACAATGACATGGCACTGGCGCATGTGCGGATAGCTCAACTTAATCAGGTGGTGTCCATATACGGCGACCCGATGCAGCGGTTGGCGGCATACATGGTGGAAGGGTTGGTGGCTCGCGTGGCCGCATCCGGGAGCAGTTTGTACAAGATGTTAAGGTGCAAGGAACCCGTGACTCGGGATCTGCTATCGGCGATGCAGATCTTGTACGAAGTGTGTCCATACTTCAAGTTTGGGTATATGGCAGCGAACGGAGCCATCGCGGAAGCGTTTCAGAACGAAGGCCGGGTGCACATCATCGACTTTGAGATAGCCCAAGGCACGCAGTGGACCACCCTGATCCAGGCGCTGGCCGCCCGACCCGGAGGTCCACCACACCTGCGGATCACGGGTGTGGACAACCCGATGCCTGGGTCGAGTCCGAGCGCAGGTGTGGAAATGGTTGGGCAGCGTCTGGGGAAGCTGGCAGAAGCGGTGGGAGTACCGTTCGTTTTCCATGCGGTGGCGAAGAAGGCGTCGGAAGTAGAGGCATGGATGTTGGAGCGGCAGGCAGGCGAGGCGCTGGCAGTGAACTTTGCGTTGAATTTGCACCACATGCCGGACGAGAGCGTATGCACGAGCAATCCACGGGACCGGATGCTGCACATGATGAGGAGCCTGAACCCGAAGGTTGTGACTCTGGTGGAGCAGGAGGCCAACACGAACACGGCGCCGTTCTATTCACGGTTTCTAGAGACATTGAGTTACTACACGGCCGTGTTCGAGTCTCTGGACATCACGTTGGCGCGGGAGAGCAAGGAGCGCGTGAACGTGGAGCAGCAGTGTTTAGCTCGTGACATCGTGAACGTGATCGCTTGCGAGGGCGCGGAGAGAGTGGAGAGGCACGAGATGACGGGCAAGTGGCGGGCACGCATGACGATGGCGGGTTTTCGGCCGTATCCTCTGAGTCAGACCGTGAACAACACAATAAAGACGTTACTCGAGTCATATAGCGACAAGTACAGACTGAAGGAGGAAGGCGGAGCACTGTTTCTTGGGTGGCAGAACCGGGTCCTGATCGTTTCATCTGCATGGCACTAGATGCGATCCATGGTCATTGCGGAGTGTATATAGACATATTTCCAGCCGGTGCTGTTGGATGTATTGTGAGTACCTGGCTGATGTAGTAAGGGTGCATTGCGCCAGAAATATATGGCTCCTGGGTAATTTCTGGTCTGTGACTGCGGCTTGGAAAAGAGCTGGAAAGCTGCATGTGGGGGCTTTGGGGGGTGCTGTGTGGTGTGGTCAGGTGGTGGTGGTTGAGTGGATGTATAGGCAGGCAGGCAGGCGTTTTAGTGATGGAGTTGAAGTCTGGGGGGGTTCTTGGAGGCGATGTGAATGGCCTGTCAGGGTTGGGTTGTTGAGTGGATGCATCGTTGGATGCAACTTACACGTAGCTTTTTAGCGATGGAGCTATGTATACTTCCATAAAATTGTCTTTTTTGCAAAGTTTGACTGCCCTATAATAGGGGAATGTACCTTGGTCATTTGACTTGGTTCACATGTACTTGAATTTTCTTGAAGATCACTCAATTTTGCCCAAGATCGAGTAATTCGTTAATTCCTTGATTCTAATCCAATTTCAATTATTGTTTCGGACAGCAGAAGAAACTCCCCTAACACTAAGGATGACTCCGGTACAGAAGAGGCAGGGCAAATTCGTAATAAGAGCCAACGAGTATCACGAATGATCAAGATTGTGCACACTACAACTGTGCACTGTGAAAATTGCTTCGGTCCAAGGAGATCATTTACTTTGAAAACATATATATTTTTGAAACATATGCATCAGTAAAACACACTCCAGGTAATGTTTCCTACACCAACCAACAATGCCTAGAAATTCAACAGACATTTCCACAATATCTTCGCCCTTGGAGCTGTAGATGTTGGTATGATGTAATTTGGAGGAAATCGCAAGTAAACTAAAGTTTGGACATCCCCTGGGTGCTACTCCGCAAAGGCTTTCCGACTTTAGACCCTGAAATGCGGCCGATATAATTACAAATAAAATTTCCAGCTTCTTCTACTTGAGCAATGTCAACACCGGTTTTGATCCCAAGACCGTCTAATAGGTAGAGTACTTCCTCAGTGGCAACATTGCCAGTTGCGCCTTTGGCATAAGGGCAGCCACCTAAGCCTGCTACTGAGGAATCCACCACATTAATGCCCATCTGCATTATTGCCAAGACCCACGTCATGAGAGAAGTCCCAAGGCCAAATACGAAACGTACAATTTTCAAAAACTAGGTTTTACGTGCATCACAAGCACGATGATATATATTGTTTCAAATATTTGTAAGGACTAAAAATAGGGAAATGCATGCCAACTAGCAATATGAAGGAAATATTTTCAAAATTCTTGCTACTCTTGCTGCAGTCTACAGTTAAATTTGACAAAAGTAAAATAACAGTTCCACTCAAATCAAGGTTCAGACTAAAAGTGTCCAGAGAAGGAACTTTGATTTCCACATTGCAGGAAACGGCAACAGCTGTGCTAATTCATACGGGGTGAAGATTCGTACCTGAAGAGCAACAACTATGTTGACAAGAGCTTGTCCATAAGTGTTGTGCAAATGCACTGCCAAGTTAGATGCAGGAACTTCTTGCAACACTGCCTCAAGCATCCGCCTCACCGTTCCTGGGACAAAGAATCTAAGATTAGCGCCAAGAAAAACATATAAATATTAAGCACGTTCGAAAACTCTACACAAACTGAATCGAAAGAAAAGTTTACCAGGATTGCCGATCCCAATTGTGTCACCGAGTGAGATTTCATAGCAGCCCAGACGGTGAAGCTCACTAGCCACATAAGCTACTTTATCAGGAGAAATAGGACCTTCAATAGGGCACCCCACAACACAAGAAACGTAGCTGCAAAAGCCAACATGATACCAATCCAATCAATAATACTAAAATTCAAGATACTCTTTGAATGAAGACCATTCAAAGCAAAGAGATCTGCAATTTAACTGCCGTACCCTCGCACAGGAATATTTTGCTCCTTGGCAGCATCGCACACTTCTCGAAAACGATTAATACTTTCCTCAATGGTACAGTTGGTGTTGGCTTTTGCAAACGACTCCGAAGCGGCAGCAAAAATAGCTACCTCTTTAGCCCCCGCATCTATTGCTGCCTTAAAACCCTGCCTTACAAACATACGAGCAGATCACTACCTAATGTGAAGCATCTAGTAACAATAGCAACATTGCAAGCTAACAACAGGGCTCTCAATAGACTCGTGAATCAAACTGAGAGACTTACAAACCTTCGAGCTTGATTGGCAATAGTGAACGAATCTGCTCACAGTAGCTCACATAACTATTACCTTCAAGTTTGGTACCAAAACAGGCAATCGACTTCGTTCCAAATTCCGAACAGCAGTCATCACATTCTTTGCATCTGCAAGCTACCATAACAATCAGCTTTCATATCAGTAGTCTAGACATCAAATCTGAAACTATGCTCAGAGACAATTTTGACAACCCCGGGCTATGAGAATCCAAGAACGATATAGAACGTCGATGCTTTTTCTTCCTAATTCCACTCACAATGTCATAAAGATGTGTTGCAGGAAAAGAGCAACTTTCACACACCTGAGGGACCCACTTGGGTGATACAAAGCTTGTGGCTTCGACCACAGGTAGCCCCGCGGCAACAAGCCGTTGGATGAGCTGAACCTTCACAGATGTAGGAACAATTTCCTTTTCATTCTGCAGGCCGTCCCGAGGACCCACTTCCACTATTTTCACATAGCTAGGAAGACCTGGCACCTGCAGCACAGAAAGATTCTAATACAGGAAAGATAAAAACAACATAGAATCCTGAGACAGAACATAGTTAGACACCAGAACAAGTTAATCCTAACCTTCCTAAGGTACCACATCTAATTGCAACATCTACCTAAGTGCGACACTCCAAAATCTTGCACAATGAGTACTTGATGAGAATGTACACCACCTCCCAATCAGAACTCATGTCGGTTTTATATCATCTACCATTAAAACTTCAAACCCTCATAGCTTTTGCAGAAGGTCTCCAAATGATGCATTCTCTGGTGCATTGGAATCCTCTTTGGTTTGATAGCAAGAATATTTTAAAATGTGGCCATTCTATTGATGGAAACTATACTCAAAACGTAAGGTGTCTTGATTAGGTGTGCTTACCTTAGTTGACGACGGTGCGTCCATGTTTGACTTATAACCTCTAATAGAAGAGGTTGAAAATCGAGGAGAATCACTGAATGATGATAGTATGGAGACATCCGCTTCTAGCCGAATTCCCTTAGCACCCGAAGAATTGGACGCAACACCCAATCCTCTCGAGCTAAGATTTGTTCGTCGAGTCACTCCACTGGTCATTCTCCAGTAAGTAACCGTTTGCAAAAGCCACCTGGCCCTTGATCCCATACCAACAAAGCTCCAGAACTACAAGCGCCCGTCGTCACACAATCGTGAACTTCGTACACACGATCAGATAAAATTAACAGCTAACTCCTTGCCTATCATACCATCTCTCATCAGAGTCTCCTATGGCAAAAGCATCCGCTAGCCAACGTTGCCTGCTCATAAGATTCTACACAGTAAGTATTCCTCTTAGTGCAGAATTCGGGTTTACAAGCAACGCAAAATCATAAACTTAATCCTCCTGCACATAAAAATGAACTCGCACCAGAATTCTCACAAAAGAAGTTCGAACCCTAAACACAAACAACTGTAGGCAATTGACACTTCTATTCGACATGCAAGTCAAACCTAATCCTCCAACCCCACTCCTCACCATCGCCAGGATGCTTACCTCGTTCTAACTCACGATACTGGCGCTCAACAATTATCCCAACTCTACAACGAACCATCGTTCTCCAGCATGCGGAGAAATTCGTAATCGGGTGACTCTTCACCTAAACTGAATGCACGCTCGAAATTGGCCCCACAACAATCACAAATTTTTAAGAACGATCGTAGACCGCATCCGTTAAGACAGCTGAATGACGAAGTGTCATACCTCAGATTATCAATCCTCCGCCCTCCATCAAGATACCAAAGCTAAAAGAAAAACTTCTCTCCGGTTCCCCTCTCAGGCACCCTCCCCAAACCCAATTAGACTCAAATTAAAGCCAAACGCGATCACGAAATCGGTGCTTGGAAATGATCATGAGAATCATAACAGGAATTGAACTAGATTCCACTTCAATTGATGCTTGGCTGCGCTCGAAGACTTACTGCTACGGAGACAGAGCTTGAGTCGCGATGATCAAATCCGCTAAATGGCCACGCGAACCTGACCTGGAAAAGCACGTCCGGATTTCTCCTATCACGAGACCCTGCGTGGGGTCAATTTCGGGAAGGACGGAGGGGCCAAAATCGAATTTCCACCTCAGATTTAGAAAGGTCCACGTCCCTCGAAACCAATCACGAAGTCACGTGATGACACGTGGCAATTCTTCATTAAAAATACTCAATCAATTTATCACATTGTTAACCCCTGCGTGGTCAGAAGGGGAGTTTTAGACGCTAAAGACATGGATTCTTGGAAAACTATGTTGATCAAATTTTATAATCTCAAAATGCACTTAATGGATCTTCTTGGAAATTGTTGATTTACATGCATCTTTGAGTTGGATGCAAATAGGAATGGTGAAAACTCCGTAACCCAACACCATTGAAGTTATTCCATCTCTTCCAAAAAGTGTAGGAAAGGTATTCACTTTCCTTGTTGATCCTATGATGCATAGAAGTTAACCAACTTGAACCAATTCCCCTTTGGAAATTGGGATAATCCTTCTTCAATTTCTTAGGAAAGAATTTAATTTACTCTACAGAGAATCATTGGCTAGTTGGGAAATTGCAACACCTAGGGCTCCCATTTTTTTAAGGACCAAGAAAACCTCCAACACTGATTAATAATGGTATGATCATATCACATAGGATAATATGTGCTTCCTTGATTTACCAAAGTTGGAGTATTTTAAATAAGTGTAGTTTGAAATATTATTGGATGTACATATGTTATAGTGTATCATTGGATTATTTTTGTCATGATGCACCGAGATGCTTGAGAATCAAAATTCTGGAATTTCACTTTGGGATGTAGAAATTGAATTTGGGTTGTTTTTTTCATGAATTTTTGTAATTTTGAATATGAAGTTTGTGCAAAAAATTGTAGTCTCGATTCCAAGTTCAATTTTCTGAGCCCAAGATGAATTTTCAAAGTTTTGAACAAAGATACATATCCATAGATTGTTAGAAAAAAAATTGATGTATCCAAGTCGGCAAATCCCCTATTGCATTGTTATTTTTGGCTATATAATTGTGTAATTTTGCACAATCATTGAAGTAACTTGAAAGAAATAAAAGACCAATAGTGCATTTTTGGGGCACTTTTACCACATCGGTTGAAAAAGAGCACTTCTAAATAGTGTTTTTTTCCAGACTCTATCATTTAAATTGCCTGGTTGGATAGGAATGCCATGTGTTTCAACAATTCTCCGTAGCCTATATACAAACTTGAGCAAATGCTATTAAAAACTTTTATCATACTCAAGTTGCATGGGTCAAAACCATGAAACTTTGTAAATAATATCTTGACAAGTTTGAGATCTTTCTTAGGCAATTTGATAACATCTGGCTAGAAACTCCAATAGTTTCTTTGGGATTCGTGTATATCTCTCAATGTACTTGAAGCTAGCTCTCCCTCCAATTGGATATTTTATTTAATCTTCATTAGCTTTGATTATTCTATACGGGCTTGTCCTTCACTAATGGAATTTGTTTCTTCTTTGTTGGACTTGTTAGTTGTATGAAATCTCATAAAAAATTTCCAAGAGGGACTAGTTCTCTTGGTTTGTTGTACCTTTTCTTCTATCAATGAAAATTGTCTATGTGTTTCAAAAAATAAAACAAAATAAAGAGAGAACAACTATTGCATGGGAAGTAAAAAAAATGTGAAAATGTTCACATTGAAAAATAAAGAAAGGAGTAGCAACAAATTTATTTGGCTTTATTAATTATTGTTCACTACAAAGATAGAAATGACATTTCATACCTATTAAATTATTTCTTTCAATTGACCTAATGACATATCTACATTTTTGGTTTTGGACTAACTTGAGGACTTTTAAGATTCAAGGCTAAAGAGATTGAACAAAGCTTCAAAATGTGAAGATGCAAAAATCTAAACTTAAAACCCATAGATTGTATTCAATTATTTATATGGTTGAATTTGTCATAAAATTGGTAATATTTATTAATAAAATGTAAATCAATTTTTAAAAAAAAATTTAATGTGGAGTGAATACTAGTCAATTTTAGCAAAATTTTGAAATGTCATAGGTTTGAAATATAAAATTCTAGTTCTAGAATTTTTATCAATTTCTATATTATTTATTTATTGAAGTTGTTTTTGAAGGATTATTCTTTGAACTAAATGAATTTGGTCTATGGTGAAATCTACTTGTATTCTTTGAGTTGTAGAATATTTGTAGATAGAAGTATTAGAAATGATATTCTATAGATGATAGAAAACCAACCTCAAAGTTTAAAAATAATTGAAGTTTAAGAAAAATTAAATCTATTTATTTCATTATAAGACATGTTTAAATTCATTCATCATCCAAAAATTTGAACACTTGCCAATGCAATACAAAGTGAAGGATTCCTATGTTTTGTCTTTAAGGTAATTCCTAAAGTTTTTTTCCATTGTCCTATGTAGAAACTCCAAAAATTAAATTTGTGGGATTTCTATTTTAGAATCATTTTTTTTCAATTTCATTGTAAGATCTTAATATAACTTAGTTTTAGTTATTATACGACAAAAATATTATGAATTTGAAATATTTATTATTTTTGAAATTTTAATAACCAAACTACAAGTAAATAATTGTTATAATATATGCCTAAGGTGATACATATGCTTTGGGTGCTAAAAATACATATTTTCACTTGTAAAATGATTGGAAAATTTGATTTTTTTGTATTCATCTAAAAGACACATATATAACACTCTTGACTTCATCTATAGCTTAACCCGTAAATATTTTGCACTAAGCTTTCACCCAAAACACTCCAAAATTGCCATTTCTAATGCAAGCACCAAATTTTAGGAAAAAACAACATGTTTGGACAAATGTAACCATAGGATCTTGTAGTAATTTGGTTTGAAAACATGTGAAATGAGAGAGAGAGAGAGAGAGAGAGAGAGAATTATAAATTTTTATTTCTTAAAAAAATGTTCTTTTAAGAAATTTTTGGATTGCCTATTGAGCATTGAAAATTACATATCAAACAATAACTTTTCAATTATGTAGTCAAAAGTTATGAAAATTGTTGAGCCTTAAAGCTACTTCTTGGGCACATATTGTGCAAAAATTTCAAAGAATTTTTTTTATTCATAGTGATTTGCTTAAAATTTCTAGAATGCCAGCTTTATACTTCAATTAAAATAATCACTATTGTGAACTAGCAATGATGGTTGAACCTCTCTCACCACTTTAGAATGTTATATATAAAATAATAATCATTTAGAGGCTCAAATTATATAAAATTAATATTTAATAAAAGTCAGTTCATTCAACCTTCTTGAATCTAAGCTACTCTTTGATGACATTTTGAAATATCTAATACATTTGCTACACTCTCATTGCCCATAGCATATATGTTTCACATTCACAATATTTGACTTGTACTATGATAGTCTTACTAGAAGTTGGATTAAGAAAGTTAGAGTGTATTCATTTAATTAATACTCTATATTAAAGAAGAACTCAATTAGAATTTCATAGAAACTTTAAAAAGTAATTTTAAAGACCCAAAATAATGAATATACTTGATAGGAAATCAAGAGCCCATGCCAATGTGAAATATTAAAAATTGGAAAGTACTCATTAAATGCCTTGGTTGAACATGAGGTCAAGTGAAAAAAAGCATCTTACATGCCATGTCAAATGAACAATGAATTATATAATCTTGATATTTTATTTTTATTACCAATTGAAAATAGTTGAATATAAAAAATCACACCATATAAAAATATATAAGGTCTTAATTAATTTAAATATGCTTCCAATACCAATGCAAACACTCATATTCAAGGTAGAAACTATTTAACACCAATATTTAATCACTTAAAATAATTTTGGGACAAATTATAAGCAATATAAAGCAATGCAAATTTTTTCCATATAGAAAAATAGGATATATCAGGATTGCAAATTTTTTGTAATTTTATTCCTAAGATTGAAATTATTGTGAATTTTAGAAGCCAAAAAGTACTCAAAATCTATAGGCAATGTTTAGACTCTTTTAATTTTGATCATTCAAAAACTACTTTCATGCTTACTATTTTGGGACATGTGTCATCACCATATTGGTTCCATCCTTGGAAAGTTGAAAAAACCCATATCAAGCTTCAATTGGAAATTTGTTCTAGCTTTGGTTGGCAATAGTTGCCTGCTATAAGTTGGGTATTTGGATATATGTGTTTCTACAATAGTATATTTACAAGGGCTTGAAAAGAAGAGCATTCACAAAATTCAAGTACTACAATGGGGACTACAATTTAGAAAGGGAGGGGGACATTAATACTAAGCAGTAATATTTCATCCTTACATACTAATTTAAGACAATGTCATCTTAATAAATTAGTTTCACATGCACTTAGGTTTTCTTTATATAATAGACAATGCCCTAAAAAGAAAGTTTTTAGTCAATAAGAATTCCAAAAATTGCCTAAAAATGTCATTGTTAGTATACTCAAATTTTTAGTCAATAAAGGTAATGTTCTTTAATTTGAAAAAGGTGACATGTATCCAAAGTCAAGTATGTAGATTGCTTCTTCCAAAGTCTAAAAGTCAGCCTTTTATAGACAAAACATGGAACTTAGTAATAGGTGTCTTCTGTGACTTTTTAGGGCTAGCTTCCATGTGGAATTAGGGATCGATGAAGCCAATTGATTAGAGGTGGAATGGGAGTCTAATTTTTTTGGTACTCCCGTTCCATTGTTGAGGGGTATGCTTCAACCACCCTCAACTCCAAATGGAAGTTAAACGCTAGTGGAAAGTGTAAAAGAGCTTTAGCAAGTTTAATAAGAGTACAATACCTTGAAACATTGATAATAAAGGCCGCTTTACACTTAGAGACTAGCTCAATTTGTTGTATAAGAGGCCCCAAATCTTTACGTGTCATTGGACAAAAGGATGAAATTGGTCCTAACTCCTTTACACCTAAAGGTCAAGCTAGTTTGGTGAAATAAATTTTGTATTCATGAAAGACATGATCTAAGCCCAAGCTTGATGAATTGGGTGCACCACCAATGGAAGGCCAATTCTTGGTCTTAGGACCAAATACAATGTCAAATTTCAATTAAATTTAAAAAAAATAAAAAAAATATTATTTTTTTCAACAAATCAGATGTATTGGAATTTGTGCAATTGTCCTCAAGGGGGATTGGCCTGACCTCTAAGTTTAAAGCGGTGTCAGTTGTGGGTACCAGGTGATCAGGGTCTCAGGGAGTCAGACGGACTGATGGACTGATGCTTGGGCCTTCGGTGAAAAAATTATATAAAGACATTCCCACCTAATACCAGTACGGAGAAGGAATATTCCAAAACCTCGACGGAAGCCCCAGTATCTTCCCCGAAGCTCCCCCCCCCTCATCACACTGGCGTAGCCCGAGCAGGACTCTGGCCTTCATTCGTGGCGACATCTTTACCGTCCAATCCGAAAATCCAACGGCGAACACTTACCCATCCAGTCCTGTAGCGAAGGCAAATGAGTCGGGCTTCGTCAAACTTCGGGGTCCTTGTTCCGTCCAGGGCACGATAGGTCGACACCCCGGGATCGTCAACCTCGAGATCTCTGTTTGCCCCCCGGTGTCGACATAACTTAACTGACATTGCGTGCGGGATCCACAGCTTCAGATGCCGCATCCATAATCGCAACCGCAGCGAAGGTACGCTTCTCCCGCTTCCGGCGGGGCGCAAAACGGTGCCGGATTGCGTGAGACACCGTGAATTTAGGGTTTGGGGGGGCAGGATTGTTACTACACGAGCGGTGGAATTGATGAGCCTGGGGAGGAGGTTTCTGCGAGCTTCAGCTTCTCGGAGCTTGCGTATTGAGTGGTGGGTTGAGGTCGTTTGGTGGATTGCCAAGATTCTGTGTGGATTGGGGCAGAGAGTGGAGGCCTGTGGAGGAATTTGTGGTTTCGTGTACGCTAAAGAATGTCTGAAGAATGTCGTCCTGAAGGAACACTCGTAAATCACTGAGGCTGCAATGCAATTCTTGTGTGGAGCAGATGATGAATCTAAGTGAGATCTGGTGTGTTGATTGGATTTGGTGGTTCTAGGAGGGTGGTAGATCGTGGTTGTGGTTTTCGGGAGGTGATTTAAGGAGGGAGTGGGGTAGAGTGGAGTGACATGGAGGGATGTGCGGGTTCGTGTGCGCTATAGAATGTCTCCTAATACACAAAATGGCACAACAAGCATCGAAGTCCGCAATTCTCGTGTGTAGCATGTGACTTGTCTAATTTACATGAGATATGGTGTATTAGTGGTTCTAGAATGGTGGTTGGATAGTGGTTATGGTTTTCTAGGAGGAAATTTAGAGTGAATTTGGGGCTTATTTTGGTTGTGACCGAAGCATTATGATGAGAAACTAACTCGCTACACCATTCATTCTATTTTGTGTCGTCCGTGATTTAATTTGCCACCAAAATAGCGTGAGTTAAATTTTTTCTTTGGTAAATTAGTGTGCTGCGAACCTTCTTGGAAATAGGGGAAAGAGAGGCTTTTGAGTGATTAATCAGTCAATCAATAACTGGTGCTCAATTTTAGCATTAAGTCTCCTAGATAGTGTACCATAGACTGAATAGAATAGACGGGTAGTGATGAGTAGCTTCGAGAGCAGTTAGTTATTTTTGCTTCAAGCATTTGAGTTGGGTCACTCGATTGCCTGTACATGAAATGAGAAGGCCGTGCATGGACGAGTTGGATTGCCCCCAAGGCCCCAACCAGCAAGGTGGTCTGAATGTCTACAGGATTTTCTCTCATGGTTTAGGTACCCTGTTTCAAAATAGATCTACAGACGGCCGTGCAATGTTCCGTAACATCCGTAGATCATATTAATAATGGGGGTACCGATTGTTAGTTTCCCATTTCCGGACGCTCACAACTGCTGCTGAGAATTAACTGGCGTTGCAGTACAAGGTTTAGATTAAGGAATGTTCTTCGGCTATGCTGGATAGCTGCTATCATTTACTGTGATCAATTTCTTCTACGGTTTCTCGTTCCAGAAGCCAATGCAGCTGATTTTGCTAATGTGCTTGCTAATGGTGGACCACAAGTCAGCTGAAGCCTTTTATATATGAACGTCGTTTGTTCGTCATTGTTGCGAGTGGATATGTAGTGAGCTACAATATGTACTTTTAAAAAAAAAGGTGTTACTCCGTGAATTACTTGATTGAGGTACTTGTGAGTGCTAGTTTATATTCTTTCATCATTCAGCAGTGGTTTTATATGTTTGAATCGGTTTTGTTTTTAGTTCTTAGCCAACTAAGGACTGGTTTTTTTTGGTACAGGTTGCTCTAGAATGTTGATGGGGACGAGGACCACAGTGCAGCTTCTATTTTCTCCTTATCAGTGACGGGAGTGATGAGGCTGTTCAAGCCAAGTCCTGGAATTTTGCCTCAATACAGAGGTCGCTCCGGTGTGAGGTAGTAGTCGACGGGAAGGATGTCTTTTTGAAGTGCAGCATCTCTGAGACTACCTGTAGAGTGAAATGAGAGTGTGTTGGGGAATTGGTGCAACAGTTTGGTGAGCAAGAGGAAGATCATAGAGTTTCAAGATGATGGGGTCATCACCAACCATAGCCTCGTCAGATTCGGAGCCCCTTGTGCGTCCGGTAGACTGGGCCGAAGACAAGCCAACGGAGCACCACTTTCGTGAGGAAGAGAAGGAACGAGCCTACGAGAGATCCGAGCAAGTCAACGTCAGGTATGGCGCTGAAGAACCCGATGTTGACGAGGAAGGAGGAGACCGAGATTTCCTTCCCAAATTTTCGTGGCAAAAGCTTTGGATGTTTGCTGGACCGGGTTTTTTGATGAGTATAGCATACCTGGATCCGGGCAACATTGAGAGCGATTTACAGTCGGGGGCCACTGCAGGATATGCCCTCTTGTGGCTGCTGATGTGGGCCACGGTGATGGGGTTTCTTATTCAAAAGTTGGCTGCGAGGCTTGGCGTTGCTACAGGTAGTCATTTGGCAGAGCTCTGCAGGGAGGAATATCCTGTATGGGCTCGTATGGTTCTTTGGGTCATGACAGAGATCGCCATCATCGGTGGCGATGTTCAACAGGTTATTGGAAGTGCCATTGCCTTCAGGATTCTTTCGAACGGCAGAGTTCCCCTGTGGGGTGGGGTGCTGATTACTGGTGTCCAAGGGTAAGCATACGTTCTTTCTCTTTTGTTTTTGAAGTTCCCTTTGCATTGTTTGATCGAAGCTCGACTGACTCTGATCAAGGATTCACTCTTCCTTTGTGTCCTTCGAACAAAAATTGGGTGATGATCTTCTAGGCTGTGAGTTAGTCTTAAAATTGATCACTTCCGTAAATTAAGTATGAAGTTGAATGGGAATGAGTACGTACTTTCTAGGATTCTTTCTTCCTAAGCACAACCGCCTCGTATGGTAGTGATGTGCTTCCAATCAGTAGGCTGATGGAACTTAATGTGTGAGTACGAGAACTTAGCTCATAATGCTTTGAAGTCAGTATGTTAGCATGTACCTGTTGATGTTGATTGTGATTACTGAATGCATAAAAGGCTGGATACTGACTTACTTTGTTTATCCAGGTTCGTGTTCCTCTTTTTGGAGAATTTCGGCGTTAGAAAATTGGAGTTTCTATTTTGTGTATTTATTGGAATCATGGCGCTTTCGTTTGCGTGGATGTTTGGCAAGACCGATCCAGATGTCAAAGCTGTTGCCTCAGGTGCACTAGCATTTGACCCTGCTAGTTTCTGCAAAGACGTCTTTCCGCGGTGGCAACTGATTTTCATAGTTACTATGGCAGAGTATTAACTCTCTGTCTTGTCTGTGCTACTGGCGCTCTGCAGGTCTTATTTTTCCAACTGTTCCCCGAACGGCTGTGGATAAGGCAGTCGGCATAGTGGGAGCTGTTATCATGCCTCACAATATATTTTTGCATTCGGCTCTTGTGCAATCGCGGGATATCGACACCTCCAAGAAGAGTCGTGTGCGGGAAGCCCTTAGGTACTACAACATCGAATCATCAATTGCTCTTTTCATATCTTTCTTGATCAACCTTTGCATCATGGCCATTTTTGCCAAGGCCTTCTACGGGAAACAGGAAGCAGGAATTATAGGCCTTGCCAATGCCGGGGAATATCTCCAGCAGGAATACGGGGGTGGTTTTTTCCCAATCTTATATATATGGGCCATTGGGTTGCTAGCGGCTGGACAGAGCAGCACCATGACGGGCACATATACCGGTAAGTCATTAGAGTTGTCCTTAAAGTCATTCAAAGGGGGTCTGCTGAACTTGTTTCAGAGAAAATGGGGGGTGAATCTAATGAATAATACCATGGATAGGTGTTGACAAGTCTGTTTTTGGTGGTTCATTCGCGAATCTGATGTAATGTTGAACTTTTAGGATAATTCTATTGGCATGACTTGACATTCACATGGGTGGCCACGGGTGCTAGTCATGAGTATTGAGATAGACTCGAGCAAAGTTCTAGGACCTTATTCATAGACGTGCCTGTTGTGTGGCAGGTCAATTCGTTATGTCTGGTTTTCTCAACTTGCGCGTGGAGAAATGGATCCGAACGGTGGTTACACGAGGTGTCGCCATTTTTCCGACTGTCATCGTGGCTCTCATCTTCAACAGCGCAGAGAACCAACTGGATAATCTGAGCGAATGGTTAAATGTGCTGCAATCCATTCAGCTGCCTTTTGCTCTTCTCCCGTTACTGTGTCTAGTCTCCAACTCACGGATTATGGGTGTTTTTGTTATCGACAAAGTTACCAAGGTACAACATTGTGGCATGATGCTGTTGAAGATCCAGTTTAACAGATTTTTCAATAGAATTATACTTCTTCCAGAGCTTTTACACGACACCACATATAGAATATTCTCCACGATTTATGAGGACGTCTTTATATTGTCTCCGTGATCATCCCCACGACACATAGGGAAGCTCCTGTACGATCACAGGAGAGCGTCCCATAAATCTTGAGGAGGATTCTCTTTTATTATGCTGTCTAAATATTCCCAAAGCAATCTAATCTACTGAAAACCTTATTGTATAGATGTTGCTAGAAAGGATCTGGTCATCAATAGCTATGGTCTGATGAGCGATTTACTCAGAGTTCTACACTACGTTAGATCTCTTTCTTATGTGCATTGTCTTCAAGTTTCATGTTTCAGTTACCCTACACACAATAAATGCCTTTATCTAGTGGGCAAGAAATCTGATGGATGAAAATAACTATTAATGGCGGGTGTGATTGCAGGTGATGGCTTGGAGCATTGCAGTCTTGGTAATGGCTATCAACATGTACTTGTTG
This sequence comes from Pseudoscleropodium purum, assembly GCA_963969395.1. Taxonomy (NCBI): domain Eukaryota; kingdom Viridiplantae; phylum Streptophyta; class Bryopsida; order Hypnales; family Brachytheciaceae; genus Pseudoscleropodium; species Pseudoscleropodium purum. Next base: position 26,806,738 of record OZ017795.1, read on the forward strand.
TTAGTGACTGTTCTGAGCCGCATTGTCGAGTCTGCATCGGTTATAGTACTCTTATTAGTGGTCATTGTTTTGTACGTGAGCTTCGTAGCTTACCTGGTTCTGGAACCTGCGCAAGAGGATGGTAACTGGGTACACTTCAAGCGGATAGTTCTTTCATCTAGGTCAGTCACCTCTCTTGTGCGCACCCTGTCACATCTTAATGACCTCCTTTCTTCGACTTTAAGTTGCTTTACAACTCACTTTGATCCAGATCGAATATGTGAATTTGGAAAGGGATGACCTCCCCATTTCGGCTTTAATCTCAACGGTGTTAAGTGATATGCTTTCGATAATTAGAAACAGTAATGGCTTGACGTCTTGTTTTGTTTTTATCTTGGAAGACGTCAAATAAAAAATATCATCGAGGTGTGCATGTTGCAATACATGTCTTAAAATCTTTATATAGGATTTAATCTAATAGTTTGGACCAATCAGTAAAATTATAATGGTTCTCCTTTACCTATTCTGCATTGAATTAAGAAATATTTGTGTTTAAACTCTTATTGAGATCGAGAGTTATGTCAACAAGTTAATATTCTATCACGCAGTATATCTGTCATCGTGTAAACTAAAATTCTTCAGGGATTGTGCAAAAGTGAAATTAGAACTAGCAGTCTTTGCTGCCAAGTGACTTTGGAGTTTCTTCTAAGTCTTTTGTGCCCATTTTAACCTAAAATCGACCCAAATCTCACAGGTTTCGTTTTTCTCTTTCAGGATTAGATCCATATTCGAGAACAATAAAGGAATGCAACTAGGAGAGCAAGAGCTTGTGAGCTCTGGTTTTGAACGGTGAGGATAGTGGAATTGTTCTAAACCAGTTGAAGTTGTGAATTCGGTTAAAATAGGACTTTCAGTTATGTCAGATTGTTTCAAGAATTTTTTAGATAACAGCAGAAATAGAATGCCTTCCATAAATCATGGGAAAGTCTGTCTATGGTCGTAAGGTGGCCTCCCCATGATGCATGTCATTTGTTGTATTTGGTTTCCTCCACATTTGGAAAAGTGACCGAAATTCGTTATGTGTGAATACAGGGACGACATGACAAGAGACCCAGCTAAGGATAGCGAAGTAGCAACTCTTGTACCACCAGGTAGTGAGGCATCGTAGGTCTGGAACCCAATTTGAAGCAAGAGCATGATTGTACTACCAATACTTTTGTTTTCCAGACTAAGGAGAACAATCTGTGCAATAGTTATTTACATCCCCGGTACAGGAGTTCACATATAGGTCCCCTTGTAGATCGTGGCATTTCATCAGCAGTTGTGAACGAAGTCATTTGCTTGAGAGCCCTTTCTTAGGTATGCCCTCCATTGTCATTGATAGTGGTGTTCAAGAATTCTTTTCCAATAAGTTAATCCCCATTCTTCTGCATCTTAATTCCCTTCTTCTCTTTGTAGATAGGATGACAATCTATACGTGAGTTTTGCAGTAACTTTAGCACTACAGTAGCGAGAATTTTCACGTAAAAAATGTGCACAGTTCCTGATGCGTGCCTTGCATCGGAACATTTTACCGCAGGGTTGGCTGCCCATCCTTTCCAGTGTAGCTGTGCTGTGGTTAGGAACACCTTCGTTTATTTTTTAATAGCTGCCTGAATACCAACGCTTTAAATTCAATCTTGAACGTAAGATGTGAGGATGCGTATCAAACAAAAAGGATGTTACAGAAGGGGAACATCTTGGATACCCTATTTTTTACTCGAATTACCAGTTGGGTCAAGGTGTTTGCTGCACACTTCAAGAATATAACAGCATGCTATTGGGGATGCTCTTCAAAATTTCAGTCGAGGTTTGCATCAGGAATGTGATGACTATTAACTTAACTTATGACTGTCTTCACACTGATCATCTTCATGTGTAGTCAGGTTGAGGTTCTTTCGTTATGAGGTGGTAATATTGATGACAGTTTTATCATATTCCACGAATGCGTCCTTGACATTGTTTATTGAGCGGTATGCTAGTACTAATGCATGTAACAAAGATATCTTTGATGCGAATCAGACCATAAGTTATCTCCATTTCCACTTGTACAATGTGGTGTCTCAGTAATTTCCATGTACAAGAAAATATAAAGAACACAATTGCCAACTTTCTTGGAGACCCTTCCACAAATGTATTCCCAGTATTCCACATTTGTTTGTTCTTCCGATTTCAATTGTCAAAATTGTAAGATCTAGTAAAAAAATTATTCATTTGTGTCAATTATAAAAATAATTATTGTGACACCTCAAAAACTCTTCCGTACTCATCCGTAACTTGGTAGAGCAATTGTGATAGGCACGCTCAATGGAAATTTTCCCAACTACGTTAACCAGGCAGAAATATGGAGTTGTAACCACGATTATCATAGTACCTCCTAGGTGAGCAACCTCCTAGTCAACATCTTCATTTTGCAACCTGTCGATGTACATGTCATAATACTTTGCAGCTGACTCCAGCTCACCGATTTCAGAGTAGCAGTCTCCGATGGCCCCATAGGCTTCTGTGTTCCCCGATTGTTCCTGGGTCCTTTCAGATATCAATAAAACCAGTTGATGATACTTAATTGCCTCCTTAAACTTTCTCTGCCTCTGGCATGCCGCCCCTGTTTCAAACAAAACATCAGAATGTGAAATTCGCACACATTCTCACGGAAAACATCAGAATACTGTAGTTGCCATCTCAAGGTACATGCATCACACCAAACTTACCCATTCCTCGAGCAGCTTTCTTCTCTTCCACAGTGTCTGATAACCTCTTGGCAAGATGGAAGGCCCTTTCAAACTCAACAAATGCTTCAGCAGGATTCAATTCACGCAAAGACCGCTTTCCGCTTTTCAAAAGATTCATCACTTTCTCTTTTTGTTGATCTACTGGTTCTGCTACAGCAACACCACTGCGACCTGCTGGAGGTGCGTACATCAAGGTGGGAGCGTACGATTCTACCCGTGCTTGTCTCCTGAGGTTTAAATTGATCTGCCGCAGTTGAGTGTTGATGTTTAGTATCTCATTTCTCCTCTGTCGTGCGATAACGCCTGCATTCAGTAATCCTTTCAAAATCAGGTGACTTACGAACATTCAGATCACAATCACGTAGACCGCATCAACAATAGGAGTAAGTCCACATGCTGTATGGAAATCAGCATACGAAATGATAGAATTTTAAAGAACACCAAAGTTTTGCCCTTTCAACAACAAGGAAAAGTACTCAAGTCTGAATCAAAAGGAATCAGAACTGAAATCCGCAGAGCAGGCACTAGTCAGAAGAGCCTCATCTCACGATCATCGCAAGGTAGTCACAAATGATTCAGCAAGATATTCTGAATGTCTACGTCTCTGACCTCCAACAATTGCTCCAGTCAGTGCAATTGCTTCCGCGATGCACAAGGCAGTGATAAGACCGTTTACATTGCCTCCCGCAGCGTCCACAAGCAAATTCGGAAGAGATTCTGCTCTTGCAGTGCACTCCATTAACAAGTTCCCCACAAGAAATCCCAAACCTACTTTCGCAGGCCCTAGTCGCAGTTCTTTCTGCAAAACCAGAGAAAGGCAGATATGAGGCACGGCAATCGAACACAGAGCAAGAAACTAAAGCTAGTGTTCACAATCAAAATCCATCTTCTTGTACTTGCCATCTTTTATTCGGAAATTGCGACATATGATTTATGAAACTAGTGATTTCAAGAGCTCCGCAAAAATTTATGCCGAATAATCACAATCGACACAATATTAGCAAATAGAAGAACGAAGAAGACTCCCATGGCCATGCTCAATATAAACCAAAACTCCACATTCAATTTCCAGCTTCTTGAACTTTCAGTCAAAATGAAAATGGTCCCTCGTGATTTTATTTAAACAGTGCATCTCTTAACTCTACACAGTAAAATCACAAATCAAACACAGAGTGTAAGAACGTAAAGCTACTTTTGTCGTTCAATTTCCAGTTTCCTGTACCTGTGACAATAGTTCTACGAAAAATGAGCTTCATAATTTACTCCCCTAGTGCATCTCTTACAGTAATGTCGAAAGGTCACAATCCACGACATTACCAAACAGTCGAAGAACAAAGAAGACTTACATCGAAATGCTCAACGGATGCGACTACTACAGCTGCTCTCCGGGAATCACATGGCGCACACCTGTAGGCAATGAGATCCACAGAGCGCTGCAAGCCCGTCCGCACGCCAAAACATCCATTCGCCCCCGACGACAGGCTCGTAAAACCTCCTTTAAACCTGCTCCGACTGCGAGAAACCTTCCCTAATTGAGAACAGCCAGGCGACAGAGACGTCCACTGCACTCCGCAGGCTGTCTCCATCGCTGCAGCTAGCCGATACTTCCCACGCGAGTCACTCGCAGGGAATTCAAGAAAGAAAATAAATACTACCTGCCGACGACACCAGGCGCGTCGCCTCCTCAAACCGACCGATAAAAACACCAAAAAAAGCGGAATCCAAAGACAAATCAGACCGGAAACAAAACGTCTGAAAATGCCGTCGAGCAGCAACGAGCGTAGCGAGCTCAGCGGACTTGGACGGACAAAGGGGAATCGACCGCCATAGCCATATCCGGCATCAGAGCTCTTCTTCTTCCTTAGATCTGTAGATCGTCATTGTCAATATCTACTGATGTGTAGATTTTGAAATCAGATGTATGTAATCCTCAAATCTAGGTGGGGGAGAATATGATCAATATCTACAAACTAGAAATGGAGATTTACAAGTGGGCTTATCCACATTAAGAACGAACCAGTTAAAAGTCTGGCTCCTGCCCCGCTTGCGTAGGTGGAGATGCTGACTGGACTTGTTTGAGTAACACGGTCGTAGGGCTCTACCCCGCAACCATTGGACGGTCGTGGGTCTGTCCTCTCTGCTCTGTGGGATGTCGACCCATTTCCGGAATTCAGCATAGCTGACAGATGGGTATTCAGGGAAATATTTTTCCCATGTAGGGAAATTGATTTAAGAAGGATTAACATTTTTTGGTCAAAATTGAAATTATTATGAATTTTTTTTCTTGAAGATTCTATACAACCTATTCTTATTATGTAGGCCGCTATAATTCCGACCATAGGTTGGTTACAAAGTTGATGTAAGTGATAATTATATACATGTCGTGATCATTATGCTTTCAATGTACACTTCTTGAACATTTACGCAATTCCTGTAGGTCCTACTGTATGGGAGCTATAATGTAAACAAAGCTATTATTGGAAATAGGGGAGCCGACCCATTTCCAACCAGTTAAGCAATTATAGATATGTGAAGTGCAAATTTCATGATTGAAGAAATTTTCCCTTATATAGAAAGAGAGTATGGAAGGATTACATATTTTTCCAGAATTTTTTAACTCAAAATATAATTATTATGGATTTTTTAGTCAAATTGTACTATACAACTTATACTAGTCATATAGACTTTTGTAATTCCAATCATAGGCTGGTTGCAAATCAACCAAGGGCTGATTGCAATATTAAGAGCCTTGGAACCAATCATCCTATGCCACAACTACTTTGGGAACCATACTACAACTTCACAAAAATGGAACACCCTATAGGTTGGAAATGGGGAGTGATAAAAAAATGGGTCAACTCCTATATACTATGGAAATAGGGGGTGGTTGGAAATGGATTGCCTGCACTAAGCTCTAAGGTGAAAATTTTGAAATTTATTGCAGTAATTGCTAGGATACTCTTTGAAATGGTATCAACAACCCAAATTTTCAAATTTTTTTGGATTTTGTTATCTCTATCTATACTTAAGGAAAGATATAGCAATGGAGGCACAAATGGTTCAAAAGTTATGTAGGCAAATGAAAGTGAAACATGTCTTAATCTTTTATGTTTGAAAGAACTATGAACTGGTTTCTAACATAATATTGTTAAATGGTCGAAATAATCCCTGGCCTTGGATGAGGGATAATGCCGTCCTAGATGCCTGGGAGGGAATTCAATTATAATGTAATTAAAGACATTGGTTGGTAGATTGTAACTTTTGGCCAAATTGTGTTAGTATTATTGGATAGGTTCATGAGTGGGCTAGTAGTTAGGTATACAAAGTCATCAAAGCGCTACATGGCTGAAGCAGATGGATGAAATTACAAACAATAACTTTATTGAACTGGCAAGTTGCAATGTAAGGAGGCTCACATTTTCTAGGGGAGCAAAAGGGCCCCCCAAGCAGTGGTTAACAATGTATTGCAAATTGTATAAATCTCACGTGGTTGGCAACCAATCAAAAAGTAGATATTAGATTGGTCAAAGAAGTAAGTGATTCATTTGATGGACAATGAAATGGCGATATTTGATTTTAAAATAGACTTATTTTTGTAAGTTATGTGGGTTTATATATATCCATATCAAAAAATGAGTGTACTATACAAAGAAAGAAATGCATGTCTATATCTCTCTTCATATTTAACCCCTAAAGGATCAAACTGTGTTTTTTGGCAACATAGAAATTTTGGGCAAGTACATGTGACTAAAGATTTTCATGCTTTTGGCCCAAATTTTGATAGAAGATGTGGACAAGGAATATCTTTCATGTGCACTAAATTTCAGGACATTTGGAAATATAAGTCAAAAGTTATAGTCTAATATGTAGTTTGTATTTCAACTCGAGCAATTTGGGCATATTTGAAAAAATCATTTTTTTTCAAAAGCCCAAATTCGAAATTGGTTTTCTAGATTTATATATAAATTTAAAACTTTGAATCATTCCATTTTGATCAATGAGTCAAAAGTTATGAGGTGTTTGAGTTTGTGGGCAATTATGGATTTTCTACCCCAAAATAAACTTTGAAGTCCTATATTGAACTCAATTTTTAATATTTTTGGAAAAAATAAAAACATTAGATGAGATTGTTTATTAAAACACTTCAACCATCGAGATTGGCATTTTTCAATTCCATAACTAAATTATTAACAATTTAGTATTTTAATTCATCCTCTACTTCTTTCTACTTACTATTTTTTTCCTATATGTTGTACAATTTCAAATGTTCTAAAAATTTTCAAGCATGTAGCCAACATGCCTTGAAGAATGAATCCAAAGAGTTGCAATTGTTTTGAACATTTTTTCATACAAATGTAACCTTGTGAAGTTCAGCTGCCCAGTTCTCGCAGGGACAAAAAAATGATTTTTGTCACTTCAAATGCTAATATCTTGCAATCTACACAGTGGACATTTCTGAAATTTTTACCACATCTTTTCAAACTAGTGTACTACAAGATCCTACGGTTACATGTGTCAAAAAAAATTTCTTTTTCTAAAATTTGAAACTTGTATAGGAAATGGCAGTTTTGGAGCATTTTTGGTGAAAACATAGTCAAGGAACTTCAGGGGTTAAATTTCCATATCCCTTCTAACAAGAAAATAAGTGGTGAATTCTATACCATTGGAGTTTTAGGGAGTATGAAGAAGGCCTATGTTAATAGCATTCTAATTTTTCAAAAGAAGAGTGAAACAAAAAGGCTTTTTTGTTTAAATATTATAATTTTTGATGTATAATGAGGTATTTTGTAGGATTTTCTAATATATTGGAACCCTTAGTACAATTAAAATTCTATAATCACCTTGGAGATATATTCCTATGAATTTAAATCACTTAGGATTATAGTAATAGAGAACTTATTACTAATGCACAAGGAAGTTTTTCAATATGTCTATCATAATTGGCTTTTGTACAATGTTTTTACTTTTAAATGCATATATTATATTTCTAACTACTATCTACTATTGCAAAAACTTCAAGTTTGTGACTTTCAAATCTATATTTTCTCAATTTCACTCTTTTTATCATTTTATGTTAGTGGGTCCATGCATTTCAACATTTTTTATACCAACGTGCTATGTGTCTTTTATACATTGTGTAACCTATCTTTTGAGTGGAAAGTGAGGGTAGAGGTTACAAGTGCTTGGATTTAATTAAACCCCATTATTTAAAAAAAAATTTGCAATCCCTTCCATTCTAAATCCACACCCAACCCCAATCCTAAACCTAATCCTAACAAACCAACCCCTTATTTGTTTCATATTCATAATAAAATATGTAATTGATGTGGGATGTTGCCATATTGCTATATCCATATCCTTATACGTCTTTTGTATCTATATTTATATCCATCTTTTGTATTCATACTGTATTCATATTCCAAATAATGTCTTGAATTTTCATCCACATGGACCATTTTTTAGATCCAATGGCCCTCCTTCAATGGCATTAGAAGATCGACATCAAAAGCTTTAGATTTTCTACATGATTGACAACATTGGAGGGGAGGGTTTGTAATGTGAGATCAACAATTCTAAATTTTATTGAAGAAAAGGGGAGAAATTAAATTTGAATAAGGATGTTTGCATCTTTTCAAGGGATAGTCTCACTTGCTTCTCATTTTCATGTCTATTCCAACCATAGATTATGGATTATTTTATACAAATATTTTTTTCTTAGTGTATGTGTTAGTTAATTGTCTTTGGAAATTAAATTTAATCAATTATAAAGATTTAGAAGGTATATTATTTTTTAAAACAAAAATGAATTATTTCGTAACATAGAAGATAAACTTTTGACAAAACACATTTGATCCCTCAAGCACAAAATTCACTCCAAAGATCCATTGCATATACAAAATGCAAAAAATCACTTGACATTTGACAAGAACACAGAAGTTAGACATGGTTTCATTAGATTCAATTTGAAAAAACTCTTTTTGTATATCCAACTTGAAATTTATGGTTTTGTGTTAAATGAGAAACATCAAAAAATACAGATGTGATTAGGACAATGGTTCTTAAAATGTTCATTACAAATAAGATATTCAAAATTAAAAAGTGTATTTAGACTCTTATGAAAAGTTAAGATGATTTAAACACAAGACTGATTTAATGCTTATTTGCTTGATTTAGATGAATCCTTTAATTACAATAAACATCAAATAGAGTTAGGGAATTAAGCACAAGTCTCATGCCTTAGTTATTACAATCATAAGATGGAATAAAAAAATCCTTTGGTTACAACAAACATTAGATGGAGTGAAAAAGTCATGCACATTTCTAAACCCTTGATTACAACAAACATTGGATGGAGTGACAAATTCATGCATATACCCAATCCCTTGGTTACAACAAATATAGAATAGAATGATGAGTTTAAGCACACACTTAACTCTCAAGTTACAATAAACATCACATGGAGTGAGTGGGATAGGCATATACAAGCATTCAATCTCAAGTTGACAAAAAAACCATATCTTTAAAGTACAATTTGTAATGAATCTAGCATGCAAAGTAGACTATATATTGATCACCTATCTTTAGAAGCTCTACAATGTTCGTAATATAGGGAAAGAAGTTGATTTGTTTATATATGTGGAGAGGTAGGACATACAATAATCAAAGTGGGATATATAAGTGCTTAACCTTCCTAGTCAAGTAAAAAATGAATGATTTTTTTGTAACCAAAATATTAGACCTTAATTACACATGGTAAATACACTTTCTTCAAAATATTATCCAACTAAAAAATATGGAAAATTAAGTAAATTTTGCCACTAAAATTCAATTTGTGATTTACAGCATCCAATCAAAATTATAAACCAAATTCAACAAGGAATTGAGAAGCATTGACAATGTCATATGTTCAAAGTTCATATTGTAATAAAATATTGAATTTTAGGAATTTCAAAATTTTAAGTTGACATAAGAACTTGAATTGATCGTTTTTATTTTAGTATTTGAACTAAAACTCAATAAATATAATTCTTATGGTAAAAAGATTCATCCCCAATACCATTCATCGAAAATCAAATCAAGCAACTCCTCCAATTTTTTGGATGAAAAATTATTTTTTTCTATCCTAAAGGCCTCATTGAAACCATCTAAAAGACACAAACTTGTCATGGAAACAAAGATCATAGCACCCAACAAATTGAGTGCCACGACTAACATCAAATATGCAATCAAAAACTAAGTATAAATTTATAACAAACACGCCTTCGAACCTTAATCCCTAAAGGACCATTGTCCCTTTGGGGGACAAATGGGATTTCGGGCAAGTACCTACAGGCTGAAATTTTTTCCTTATTTTTTGAAACTTTTTTTGAAGATAGAAAAATTGATTAGCTTCATGGGAATATAATTCTTTTGTCTATCCCTGCCCGGAAACAAAAATTATACCCAAATAAGTTCAAAATAGGGGACGGGGGACAGGAAAAAAAATTTCAAAATAAAATTTTTTTTTTCCTTATAGATTATATTTTGTGTACATGTGAAGCTTTGATTCTTTCCATTGGATTTTTATGAGAAATTTATGGTCAATCTTGTTTTTTGGGCAATTAGAGCATCTTCTTGAAAAAATAACTTGTATTATTCATTTTTGAATGCAATTTTTACAATCTAAGAAAAATAAATTTACATGGTCAATCTTTCTTGCTAGGAAAATCTCACCATTGAGATTAGTGAATTTTAATTTCATTTTAGAGATATGAATATTATAGATTTTCCTTCTATCTTGTACCTACTTCTGTTGAGCAATTTTTGAAATAATAAAAATTAAGATTTTTTGAATATTTTGAATTTTTTCCAAACTCTCAACTCAATATTGTACCATAAAGATTTAAAGCTCAAAATGCTATAGTGCAAAAAACTAAAGTTAAAAATGTTCAAAGTTAAAAAATCTAATCCTGTAATGTGTTGAAAAACTTGTTTTTTCTACTTTAGATGTAGATATCATGCAATTTGTGCGGTTAAAAATTCTGAAATTTTTCCCACACATTTTCATAATAATTAGGTGTAAGATCCTATAGTTACATGTGAAAAAAAAATAGTTAAAACTTTTTTTTACCTTTTGCTATAGAAATGACAACTTTGAGTGCTTTTTGGCTCCCAAAAGGCCTTGGTCCTTTAGGGATTAAGATGGATGAACTTCTTGTAAAACTAGGGTGAATTCTTAAGGGAATTCATGTAATGCTACGATCCAATGTAGAATGGCTCCAATGTCACTTCATATGACAAACTACCTTCTCAAGCTTTACAGGGTTAATTGGATGAAAAGAACTCAAAAAAATAAAAATTTGGTATCCAACAATTTTTTAGTAGCATACTAGCATAATTTTAAAACTAAACAAATGAAATTTGAAATACACACAACTAATGTGATGAATCATTAACCCTCAAAGGCAAGCCTATAAGCTCATTTTCAAAATTCAAAGTCCCTATTTCTATATACTCCCATTTTGCAACTATATTTGAGTGATTTTTTTTATATTTATTTTTTAAAGATGTAAGCATGTGATTTTTGTAAGTCATGGAATTTTCAAATTTTCATAAAAAATTTGAAATTGATTAGAATTTTTTAATTAAAAAAAATCATTTCCAATAAAAAATTTGCTTTAAAAAACTAAAATTTTCTCCATTGGTGTATACCACTATTGTCGTGTACAATGTTATGTTGCAAATCAATTTACTAATGCTCTTCACCTTGGGGGATCTTGGCATCCCTTGTTTGGGTTGATCCCAATTTTTGTCATGTTTTATCATAAGTGTCTTTTAATGCAATGAAGCCACAATGTTGTTTGTGCCTAAAAAAGTTGTTGTATCATTCTAAAATTAGAAAATCAACACTCTATGGATGTAGGAAAGTTTAAAGTCCAATTCACTAGTTAGAATCAAATTTAAAAAAAATTATTTTTATCATTAAATTTGAGATCAATAAAAAGGACTAAAAGTTTTTAAAGAATCAAAATACACTAAAGTTAGCAAATCTATTATGGTTTGCAAACCAAATCAGAGTTCTACTTTTGGATCCAACTCAATTCAATTGTATTCTAATGTGATTTTTGTTGCATGAATTGATTGTGCAATTAAAATTAATGGATGGGAATTGGGTTGGAAAGTGACTATTTCATGAATTCAATGAGCATATTGATGTGGCTTCTACACATAGAAAATGTTCATTCAATGTTTCATTGTACAAAGGATTTTGAAGGGATTCCATTAGAACCATGTAGGAAAATAAGAGTGACATTGGGATTAAAAAAACAAGAACGAGTAGTTTTGCCTATGGTCTACAAACAATGGGAAGCTATATGATTTTGCTTTGATTGCCTATAAATATATCATTTTTCCTTCAAAATTGAGTTTAGTGGAATTCATTTGAAGTGAACTCTAATTTGCCATTCTTTTGCTAAATATTTTTGTGAATTCACTAATTATATCTGTGTATAGTGACCAAATGAGCCACAATGGACTTCCCACTTTACATGATGATCTATAGATTTGGCATTTTTCATTTGTGGGAAAGTCAAATAATATCACAAAGAAGGAAAATCCAACAATATTTATGAAAATGAGTTCAATCAACTCCCTTTAGCCCCTAAAGGTTGATACTGCGTTTTTTTGGTAACATAGCAATTTTGAACAGCTCACTACAAATAGAGTTTTTAGTTCTTTTTACTGAAATTTTCATCCAACATGTGCCCAACGAGTATCATTAAGGCCCAACAATTTTCATAAATTTTCACTACATGATTGAAAAGTTATTGCATGATATGTAATTTTCAATGCTTAGCAGGTAGTCCAAAAATTTCTAAAAAAGTCATGTTTTTCAAAAATAAAAATTTAGAATTGATTCTCTAGATTCATATATATGTGGAAAGATTTGAATCATTCCATTTTGATTTACGAGATGAAATTTATTAGGTTTTCTAGTTTGCGGGTAGTCATGGATTTCCTACTCAAAAATAAACTTTGGAGTCCTTTATTTAACTCAATTTTTTATATTTTTTGAAAAAAATAAAAAAATATGATGTAGATTATTTATTACTAAATTACCACTATTGGGATTGGAATTTTTCAATTCCATAATTAAATTCTTAACAATTTAGTTTTTTTAATCACTTTGTACTTCTTTCTACTTATTATTTTTTTCCTATATGTTGTGTAATTCCAAATGATCTAAAATATTTCAAGCATGTAGTCAACTTGCCTTGAAGAATGAATCCAAAGAGTAACCATCATTTTGGACATTTTTTCATACAAATGTGAGCTTTTGAAGTGCAATTGTTTGTATTTTCATAGGGACAAAATGATGTTTTTTGTCACTTCAAATGTTAATATTTTGCAATCTACACACTGGAAAATTCTGAAAATTTTTCCACATCTTTTCAAACTAGTCTAATATAAGATCTTATTGTTATATGTGTCCAAAAATATTTTTTATCTAAAATTTGATGCTAGTATCAAAAATGACAATTTTGGAGTGTTTTTGGTGAAAACATAGCCTCCGACCTTTAGGGGTTAAAAAGATGGGATGAAAAATTGTTTTTATTCCATCCTTGAAGTCTCCCTAAAAACATCCAAAATACAAAAATGTTCTTTTAGGCATTTCAAAGTAAAACCCTAAAGTAATTTCCTATCAGAAGATAGAGGTTGATTTTGAGTTTTTTGACATTAAAAGAATTTGAACATTATATCTTCATTTTTGCAAGTTTCCTTCCTTTAGCATCCTTGCATGACATTAGAGAATTTTTTGGGGTTTAGGAGGGCTACAAGTTCCTAGCCATTCTCGGACCTTGCAAACTAGCCAAAACCTACTACCTGACGTGGTAGTGCGACTGCCATGTCGTTTTCCAAAAAAAAATTCAACTTTGTTTTTCATTTTAAGAAATTTTATTTTATTTCAAATTTTATTTTTTAATAGTTTGGCGTTCGCTTCCTTGTAGGGGAAACTACTAAGGGCAACTGTTTGAAACAACCCTCTTGGATCCTAGAAAATCCTCTAATGACTCATTTAAAACCTTGCTCAATAATCATGAAGCACCAAATGATCATACTACCTGCTTGTAGTTGAAGTATAGACAAAATTTTCATTTTCAACATACTTGAATGGACTTCATCCATTTCTTGTAGTTCCCACAATAAGCTCTTGAAAACATTTATAATAGCCACGACCAGAATTCCCTCCATTGTGGCATTTTGCAATTGGCTACAAGCAAATAGATTATGAGTTGTAATTTGTGCCCTTTGTAACATTCATCAACCCTCAATTCCATAATTAGGATCCTCATGAAGATTGGCAAGCAACAAATAGCTAATATAGTGTGATTGGCCTATAGGCAATGGTTGGAAACAACAAGCACTTGGGCCAATATGCCTTAAGGATCTCCTTTCAATGACAAGTATGCAATCCTACATGTTGTATTGGCACCTTTTGTAGCCATTATCTAAAATGGAGACACCAATAACCAACCACGCCCAATATCCAACCAAAAGGTTGTGCTATTTCCAACCTTTGTCAAATCTCAAGCATGAAATTTGATTTTTTTGACCTTTTGAAGGTTTGAACTAATAAGGTCATGACACATTATCTAAAGTAGTAAGAAATAAAGTATTGTCTTGAATGATCAAAATTAAAAAAACCTCTAAACATTGCTTATGAGTCAAGAGTTCTTTTGCCTCCCAAAATGCTTTGTAATTTCAATTTTCTGAATATAAATCTGAAAATTTAACAATTCCCATATTTCTTATTTGCCTATATGAGAAAAATATCCACCAACTCATACTATGCAGAATCTGCTCCCAAATTGCTTAAATGATTGGTTATTGGTGCCTCCACCTAAGTTCATAATCCACCCCTAGCAAGGAGTAACCATCTCTTGTTCTACAGGGCAGGTTACTGTATCATCCCAGAGCGACAGACGGAAACCCCATATAACCCCATTACCATTGAAACCCTTTCCGTCCGCAGGTCGCTGCCTACGAAGTGCACTCCGACCAAAAGGCGTACGCCTCCCGCACACAACAACACAAAGTCCCTGCTCCTAACACGAACATCGCCCGTCCGTCGCGACGTCGCAACCACCCCACCACTGCAATCGAGACGCAGTGAGAGTTTCCGCATTCATCAACACGAATATCAATGCAATTACGCACTCAAAAATCCCATTTACATTCACAAGCGCAATCGCAACCCCAACCCCAATCATAAGCACTTCATGGCACTCTATCAACGAGACGACCTTTCAAGAAAACAGAACCCACAACAATCTGATACTTTGATTCCCACTGCAGCAGCTCACGAGCTCAAGTAGATCCTTCTTGCCACCGAATCCCCGCACCAGCCGGAGAATCTCTCACGATCGAATCCCCCCTCCCCCGGTCCAAGCAAGGCTCACGAAAACGACCTGGAATTGATGGAAAGGATGACGCACCTCCGCGCAATACGGAGTCACGACTGGCGCACAGCGCTGGTTCAGACTTGCTCACTTCGTTCGGTGGCATCGAAGGCGGAGCCTCGCTTTCTACGTCGCTAGAGTACAAGTTAGCATGTCCAGACAGCGAGAGTGCGCGACTTTCCAGGGGAAGGGGTTTAATTTGGACACATCTGTGTTATTTCCCGCATCAATATCCCGCCTTCGTTTGTAAGAGCTTTTTGGGCTCTGGGTTCTTCTGCTTCTATTTTTTTTCGATCTTGTGCTGAACTAAGTTAGGTTTCCCATTTGGGTCTCAGATTTTCTCGTTTACGCATGGACTTTCGGAATCAATTTGTCGGTGCGGCTAGCAGGGCTTGTGCGAGGTTCGAGGTGACCACTCTCGTGGGGTTCTGTTCTTTCGGTGTCGGTGATTGCGAGCGAGAAGTTTTCGGAGGAGGGGGTTGTGGCAGCTGTGAAAGTGTGAGTCCTAGTTTCAGCTCTACCATAATTTTCTTTTTCTACTCTTGCCGTAAATTGCGTCGTCCGAAACAAACTAATTAGGCGTTTTGTACTCGTAATGGAAAAAGTCTTCTACTACAGATGCTCAGTGAGGAATTGATGATACAGTCTTCAGGTGCGTGTCCAGAGTGCAATTCCTCCAAGTTTCTGCGAAGATAACAGCCGCATTAGCAAATTGTTGTTTAATCATGCTCATTAGCTAAACGCAGGGTTTGTTGCGCAAGCGCGAGGATACAGATGCTCAGACGACTACTTGAATTGTGATGATGCCAGTAAACGGAACCTCAGTCGGAAGAACCACAACGGCGAGTGGGATTAATACGTTCCCACGCAATCGGGCGCTCAAGAACTGGCATTCCTGTGCTTGCATTCCGCGGAGCTTCGAGTGTAGGTGACCATCCATCAATTCGGGTAAGCGACTCGAGGAGCCCTGCTCTTAGAAATTTATGAATACTTCAGATTGTTTCGAGATTTTAGGCCGCACTGGCGTCTGTACTGAGGCCCGCACCACGACGTTCGAATCCAACTGACATTCAACTAGTGAGGCCTTGTACCAAACAAAACAAGTGACGGCATGGACTTAGCTATCCTGCCGAATTCTGTAGTTCACTGTTCACGAATGTTGAAACTTTGTATTGCAACCATCTGAAAGATCAAGCAGTTGTAATCTTTGTGTTCCAACCAACCGAGAGATTTTCTTGAACAGGGATTTCGAAGCGTGTTATCCCGACATGGCGACGCAGCGGGCGCCTGCCGGCTACGAGGAAGAAGACGAGGAAGAGGAGCTCCTCCAGCGAGCGTTAGCGGAGCAAGCAGCTCGCGAAGCAGGCAGCACCTTCCGGCCATCGCCAGCGAGGTCCCCCATCCGGCCAACACAAAACCCAGCAACGAAAGCGCCCCCTCCCAACCGAGCTCCACCTCCAGCAAGCAACAAAACATCCACCACTACTGGTCCTGATTCGCCACAACGAGTGCCGCCCGGACCGCTCCCTCCCAAGCGAGCGCCCCCGCAGCCTCCGCCCGTGGAGGAAGACGACGACGAGGAACTGCTCAGTCTCTCTTCGGAAGACGACGCTCCTCCTCCAAAAGCAAAGGCGCCGTCGCAAGCTGGACGACGGGCGTTGCCTCCTGTTGCTGCTGCCAAAGTCGCCACGAATGGACGGGATGACGACTGGGACGAGGAGGAGGAGGAGGAGGACGAGGAGGAGGAGCCGTCAACGTGGAAACCGAGCTACAAAGCCGAGGTCGGTAGTGCGGTTCATGCGTCTCCTTTGTTACATTTGGAATTGTGTGTCTGTTTTGAGGTCTGTGCGTACTACTAGTGCAATTCATGAGCCTGTTGAAAGAAACTGCTGGAAAGAACATGGAAGTCTGGGATGTTTCAACCTCTCAAGGGGGTGGAACAGAAATATCAACAACAATCCAACATTGGCTATGACACAAACATCAAAGCCGACGTTGGGATGTTGTGTCTACCTCTCAATTGGTTGAAGCACAAACATAACAAACCCAGCCTTGGGATGTTGTGTCTACATCTGAGTTGCTTGAAACGCAAAAATAAGAAACTCAGCCTTGGGCTGTTGTGTGTACCTCTCAGTTGCTTGGAACCCGAATATAAAAATCCCAGCATTGGGATGTCATGTCAACCTCTGAGTTGCTTGAAACACAAACATCAAGAACATCAACGTTGGGATGCTGTGTCAAGCTCCTTGATGGTGGAAACTTCTCAATGTTGAATGTTTTTTATTGTCGTCTCCTCAAAAGTTGCCAACTGGGAGTTTTACCCTTAGGTATATCTAATTTCGGAGTCTCGCGAATGAAGGTGAACAATAGTACTCATGTCGCTCCGCTTTTGTGTTGGTTCCTGTTCTTCTGGTCTTGTTGCAGCTGGAAAGACGGGTGCGGGAGCTTCGAGAGACGCGAGGAGCATCGGCTCCATCGCAGATGCGGAGAGCCAGATCGATTGTGGATCCCGTTCTCTCTCGCGGAGACGATTTCGTCGACCCACTTGGTCTTGGGTAAGTACTGTTTGCAACTCTCATTCTCTACTACGTAGTCCACATGCCACAATTTTGTTCAAGGCCTTGCCATACACAACCAAGCCAGTGTTCAACAGGGGAGACGTTTTGAAAAATACTTGCCAGATTTGACCTGCTGTGTTCAAGAATTCACACAGACCTCATTAATCTTACCACTTGGGATCCCACCTATGACGTAGTTTGAATGTGCGACAATTGTGCACACTCAATGATAGTGTGGCAAGTGTGCAACTTATTCTAGATGGTCATTTTAGAGAAAGTCACACTATGGAGTCTTGAGTGTAGTTATGCTTGATTTTCGCAACCAAATCGGTAGTCCCTTTCAAACGAGGTAGCTCTTGCTGGACCATTCCAAACTGATGGAGAACTTATGATCTAATTAATTGAGTAATGTGCATGGTTCACTCCAGCTTGTGGTGAGCAAAGGCACGACCTCATGACACTACCTTTTTGCAAAGACGAGAGGTCGTACATGCGGTTACCTCAAGCCGTAGCACACCGCATTCAAGACTCACTTTGCCATAACCAACAACAAAAACAACAACAAATTTGAACCAATGCTCTACTAATTGTATTCGTTTCATGCTAAAACAAACGAGGGCGTGCCACATACACTCCTAGCAAAGTCTAGGCTATGTTTATGCAGCCGACTACGAAAACAGGAATTAATGTAAGCCAATACGCTGCTAACTACTTGTATTCGGTGTTTCTTGCAATTCGAATGAGGGTATGCCACATACACTCCTACCAAAGCAATGTATAGGCCATGCTGCACCTGTAGTCCATGACGAAACTAGAGACCGATGCAATCCAATGCCCTGGAAAGCTAAACCAAAGAGGACTTGCAACATACTCTCCTAAAAACATCGGAGTTTAAGCAACAATCAACATATGATATCACCTCGTCACAATCGTGCTCGTTCCTCCAGCTTGCTAAATAAGTTCCTGTTTCCCTCTTCCCTGTACACCAGTCCGTCTCGCTTGCCTATGTTGTGAGCTTGCTCATAAGAGACTTAAAAGCGAGGATATTGTGTGCCTGCAGGGTGTTGAACCCGCGGAGCTTGACCCTGATTCCCAACATCAGCAGGAGCGAGGACAACTCTCCGGCGGTGTCGACGGCGTCTTCGGACCGAGGCAGCAGTCAGCAGGGCATCAAGCGGGGCGGATTCCTTCGCAGCCGCAAGTCCATGAAAGCCCCCGCGGCTGCTGTCGATGCTGCGACTGCAGTGGTGGCCAAGGAAGAAGCCGAGGCCGCCGCCGCCGCCGCGACTTCGCCCGCGCCAGAAGAAGCGCCCGTGCTCAGAGACCCAGCTCTTCGAGGTATGTAGGCTCTTGCCAGCAGTGATCCCAACTGTGGTTTCTTGAGTTGCTCATGTTGCTATACAATCTACTAAATGGGCTCAAAATTCTAATTCAACACTGGTATTCACAAGTATTGTAGCTAGAAAATTCTCTTGGTAGAAACTTCGCTAAATTGAGTCGCATTTGTGAACACTGCTTGCCAGTGGAAGTGCTGTCATGGGGGGAGTTTCTGTAGATTTCAGCGAATTGGAACCTTGGCTCTACTGAGGTTTGTGCATCTATAATCGTAACTAATTTCTTTCATAGTTACTATCATCAAACATAAACTATTTGTATTGGATCTTATTGGCATCTTATTGGCATCTGGAAGAGGATTCCAACAATATTTAGCATGCAGTATTTGGACACAACACGGATCAGTTATGAATTTTGAAAGTTCACTATCTCCAGGGGTATGGAAACCCAATAATTAGTAGATCCTCATAGACTTTCATGTTTTGATTGTGTACATCTTGTGGAATTGATATCTGAGAGGAAGTAGCACTTTCTGGGTCCAAATGTGGGTGTCACATTTTGGACATGTTGATTATGGGCATATATAGCTTAGAAGTACAACCATTGCAACATTTTGCAACCATGCTTCTGTTGCATATTTTTCTTTTGTTTGTCAACATCTACCTGGATTTCAAAATCAAGAGTGGTGCTAAAATTTGGGGAAAAATGTGTACCGTTGAGAATGTGACCAACTATTGGGGGATGAAAATGTCATAGGATTTTGTAGAAATGTGCACTTAAAACTATAGATTCCTTTGTACTTCATGGGTGGTGTTCTTTACAGAAAAGTCTTTAGGTTCTTTTCTTTGGAATTCAAGAATGCTTGATGTGTTGGCATGCATGAGTTTCAGTTGTCATTTGGTAAGAAATAGCCCTACTTCAAGGAACTTGACTTGGCATGTTACATCCCCCATTCATGTAGATGGGAGAATAGGGAAAGTGGAAAGTGTACAATTGTGACTCACTCTCCTTAGTGATGCTCCATGAATTGGGTTTCTACAAGTTTGTTGAAAATACTAATTGGAGAACTTAGAAGAATTCATTTTTCCATTCATTGAGATAGAAATGGTGGCAATTCCACTTATAAATTGATGAATTGGATGTTTTTTTAACCAATTTGTTGAAAGGTGCCTCTAATTGAAGGACCAAGAAGTCATGTCATCCTAGGTTTGAAATGAAGAATGGGCACCCTCAATTCATGGCTTTAGGGTTTAGGTTTCTAACATGCTTTTGGGTGCTTTGCGTTGCTTGTTGCAGATAAACTTATTTACCACTCTGACAAGTTCGACCCCCAATTCTTTTTGGCCCATGTACACCAAAACACACCTATTACAGATTTGGAGAAGGCAGAGGTAGCCTTGAATCAAGACCTCAAACGACGCAACAATGAGTTGAAGAAGCTTGTCAAAGAGAATTTTGATTGCTTCATTTCCTGCAAAAACACCATTGATGGTATGTAAACCCAAGGGGTAGCCTACTCTTTTAAAAAACTTGCATATTTTGATGTAAGACCATGAAGGATTTTCCAAAACTATTATATATGTGTCTTGATTGTTTGTGTGAGTAGTTGGTATAGATAGATGCAAATGGGTGAGACATAGTGAAGTGGTTTGAACCCTTGTATAAATTTTGAGGTCTAAAACTAATTTGCATATTCACTTAGCTCTTTGTGTAAACATCCCTCTAGTACCTAATCTAAAAATAGAAAGTATAGCACTATAGTTAATAATAGTAATTTCATAAGTACATCTATATTCACGTTCATTGTTGTAGGGAAAATCTCTCCTTTCCTTTGGGATATTTGATGTCATCTTCCTAGGTTTATGTTTTCTAATGATTCATTGGAGGTCTTTTAGACAAGGAAATGGCTACTTTGGGTCTTTGAGGCAAGTAGGGGTCAACCACTTGGTGTGTAAATGAAGAATAAGAAGTTCACTTTCGAAGTTCATAGTCAATTCTAGTTAACTTTTGACCCATAATTCTCTCTTGTTACTTGCATTGCTACGTGATATATTGTCAAAGGGGTAGCTGGGATCATAACCCTATTCTCCCCATTCTTTGAGAGAGCCATAGATTAGGTCACTAACCACTCCATCTTCAATAGAGATATAGATAAGGTCACTAATTAACCACTACTATTTTTACGTTATCTAGTTAGTACATCTGAATTTCTTTTGTTGAATACATAATATAAAACATGCTCTCTTCTACTATTATTTTAGTAACATTCCAATGTCGGATGCATTCATCTCCTCCTACATTTGCCGTGATGGTGGCAAGGTCCATCTATTAATTGGAATAGAATTGACCAAACACCGTGTGTGTTTTGGTGCACAGACATCCATGCTAAGCTACTGCAGATCGAGTCCAACACCGAAGGAGGCGGCACTTTGCACCTCAATAGCTCCATCGAGCAGGTGGAGGATGTGGCCAACCGTGCCTTTTCTCCTCTTCTAGAACGGCAGGTATGTCACCCAACCCAAGGAATTTTTTTTTTAGAATTATCATTTTTTGAAAGCTGTAATATTTCTTGAAACAATCTAGAAATGAAATATGGTGACCCCTAATACTACTCTAATTTATCCAATTAGGAAGTGCAACATTAATTTACCTTAACCCTCGAACAACATGCCGAGCCTGCTTTGAGAGAATTGTTGACAAATAGTGTTTGTTTTGCATTTGGGGAAGAATGTTTCAACCTATTGAATCCACTCCCACATCTATAGTAAATATGGCTTACCAAGCACCACATGTAGGTTGCAAAGGCAAAGCACTACTTACTACTCACTTTTGCATGCCTTGATTGAACAAATTTTGGACAAACAACAAAGACCCATTTACTCAACTTCAAGGAGATTTTTTATTTTCCCTTAACTTGGGTTGCCCTCCAGGCAAAGGAATGTCGTTTAAAGGTTATCATTTTATTCTCACACTAGTAATTGGTGCTTGCTATGCTACGCATTCATCATTAGAATTTTATAAGAATTTTTAGGTATTAGATAGAATGTAGAACAAAAATTTCAATAAATCTTCAAATAAAAATGACTAAAATCTTTGTATAATTTTTTTATAAGTAAGCATATATTGAAATGTACAATAGAAATTTATTGAATGATGAATGAAACATATGCAATGGTGAATACTATAAAAGATACACATACATTAGAATGTATTAGAAATTTGACTCTATTGTTACAAAATATGGCAACCCAAATTGAAGAATTGAAAAGAAAAACTTAGAAATCTCAAAAACTTTGTGAACAACCTCATTGTTGTGGAATCCAAAATTGCTTCAATTGAATAAATTTCTCAAAATCATTTGGTAGTAGCAATAGAAAATTGAAATCATGAAAACTCAAAGCTTACAAAAGCACAAAATCATAGAAGTGCAAAGAAGTGCAAAGCCAAGAGAAGCAATGGATTTGCTACCTCTATAATATCATCCTATAGATCCTCTTTACTATCACCTTAATTGCAACAACTACATTATTTCTATAAAATCACCCTATGTAAAAAGTGATATTATAGATGTCATTACAAACTGCTACTCTATTTCTGTAATATCACATTGTGTGAAAATACGATTTCTATGTATACATGATTGAAAGTATTTTTACAAAATATTAAAAATAATTATTTTAAAGACTTATTGAAATCATTATCATGCATTTTATTCAAATATATCAAAATTTTACTAATAGGTGATACAATGGATGTGTAGCGCAACAAACATGAGCCCCTAGTATTAATGATATCATTTGTGATATTACAGAGGGAGTTATGATTTTAGTAGTATGATAGTATGATGAATGAATGATTATAATGGTAAATTGTTATTGTGAAACAATGTAGTAAGCATTTAATTATTTTATAACGATTCAATAATATTTTCATCATTCAATATTATTAAATATGAACCTCCGATACTGAATACATGCTGCTCGGACCATAACATTCTTCAGCAGTTGTGAGAACTCATCCTCAGTCTGGCTTTTCTCCACTATAGAGAGCATGCGTCGTGCATAGTGAGTGACCAACGGCTGTCTTCTTCTTCTTCCTTGAGCTTTGGAAACCTCCCACCATAGAATATTAGGTCGAGATTGTGCACAAGACAAGAAAAGAGCCTCAGAGGTTGGTTGGTTGGTTTTCCGCGTTTGTCGAGGTAGCGCTTCGTCAAGAATGTTACGACTCGAGGAGCATGAATGATGAAAAGCATTGAAACGATGGGATGGCGTTGTGGTGGCAGGCTCAAGTGGAACGAATTCGGTCGGTGCAAGGGATGCTACAAAGATTCAGAACGCTGTTCAACTTACCAAGCATTATCAGGACGCACATCAGCAAGGGAGAGTGCGATCAAGCTATTCGAGAGTACAAGAAGGCCAAGTCCTTGCAGCTGTACTCGGATGTGTGTACACTCAAACCTCTTCAATCTGACGACCTGGGCGAATGAGTTACAAGTGTGCTACTGTCAGTAATTTTGTGGCTAGTGTGCAGGATATTCTAGAATGATTTGACAGTAGATTTGACGGTTTTGATTTAGTTTGGAGGTTAGGGTTATGAATTCATCCGACAATGCCTTTCTTCACATTGAAAGTTTGTCTGAAGCATTAACTTATTGTTTAGGACTTGGGGATGTGTTTTGGTTTTTTTTTTTCTGCAGGTGGGTATCCTGAACAGAGTGCTGGAGGAGGTGGAGAAGATCGTGAAAGAATTCAAGGAGTCCTTGTACAAGTCCATGGAGGATCCTCACATTGAGGTTACACAGGTAAGTGGCAAAGTTAGAGTGCAACATAGGAACAGAGTTTTTTTCAGTGAAGTTAGATTCTTGCAGAACGAATTCTCTAAACTTGTCTCTAAATTTCAGTAGATATCACTGTTGAGAGAATTCGTTCAGTGAGAATATATCAAGGTGGTTGTAATGTGCATCCATTTGAAATCGCCCTTTATTGCTTGATTCTTTGAAGGTCAATGACCCCATCAATTGGGTTATTATTTCCACATACTTGACAATGTCACACTGAATTCAAATTTGTATTTGAAACTTATTTCTATTTATTTTCAAATATTAGTTGGAGACGACGATACGACTATTGCTGGAGCTTGAACCAGAATGCGACCCAGTTTGGCATTACCTTACCGTCCAGGTTCACAGCTCAATCCAGCATTTTTATTTTTATTTTTTATTTTTATCAATCTGTACATTATTTTTCCTCTTTGGTACAATTACTAAAACTAAAAAGTTTTTCTTCTGCTTTAAGTTATAAGGTATAGATTCATTTGGAACTTACGTGGAACAATGTGGCATCATACAAGTTCCGTGATTACAGATCTGTCCGCATGTACACTGGGAATAAATTTGTGAGGAAAAAGTTATTGCAAGATCTCATACATGATGGAAATTCCAGTGTAAATCACGCAAGATGCACAGTGTTAGTAATCTTCATGTTATTCAAATACCATGTATGTATAAACTAGTAAGAAACTTACAGTCCAAATCAAACATGTCAATTCAGACGCTTCGATTTGAACAATATTTGCTGATTTGGACACTGTTTTCTAATAGTATTCAAAATTTACAAAGGGTCCTTTCGGAATTAACACATGAAGCTTCAATATTTGTGATGGGTCTTTTACAGGACCGGAGGATACGTGGACTTCTGGAAGGATGCAGTCTTGAGCATGATGCCCGTATGGATGCCTTCACTGTCCGAGCTCGGGACCGGGTTTTATCAGACGCTCGGTGGAAAAAGCTCCAAGTCCAATCAAATAAGGCTGTATGTTTCTTCCCAAGGACCTCCTTTTTCAACTTGAGTTCTTAATTTTTAATATCATGAGAGCCTTCTTTTGAAGATAGGTATGCCTGAAACTAACTTGGAGCCTAAAATCAACACTATGGATCACTGACATACATTTACGACCCTTAAATGTATGGAAATTAAAAATCAACTCCATGCACCCACATGGCGTAGTCTATAGAACTACTCCCAATAGATTCTTCATTTACACCAAGAATTCACTTCATTTACACCAAGAGTTCATTCTTTTTCATTGTTCACCGAATGTTGCCTCGCCTGCAACAAAGGTGAGAAGTTGTTTGATAATTGCAGAGTGGCTGTGGCAGTCTGATGTAGATTTTTCATTACTGCTCGGAGAAATCGAGTCCAAGGAGGGCAGAGGAGTGACATTTGGCGACACCACAAGTAGCGAGTCGGATGCTCTGTTGGGGCGTTTTATTCGGAGGCTCACCGTGGTGGTGGTGCTCCACGTGCCTCTCTTCTGGCGGCTCGCCCTCTCCGTCTTCACTGGAAAATTTGCCCAGGTACGTCGCCTTTAAATTTCATTGTATTTGTGGAAACGTCAAAGGGGATTTGAAACATCATGAAGTGATTATTTTGTGAGTTCGAGAGTTTTTTTGCAATTTGTGATGGTAAATGTGGAGCGTATTATGAATTATGGAATAACGTGTGAATATGGAAACTGTCTATTGATATAAACAACAAGAATTTTTGCACGTGAATGACGAAATCCATCGTCCACACAGTCAAGTTTGGTTGCCTCAACGAATTGTGTTCTATGGTTATTGTTCCACTATTGTTACCTGGCCAAGGGGAGAGACCAAGCAATGGTACCAAATGAAAAGGAGACAACACGTGTTAAAAGTGCAATCCAAACTCTTTAATCTTATCACTTGGGGTCCCAATTTTTCACTGTGTCATAGAATTTGAATGCACGACAAGTGTGCAGCAATCAATGCTAGTGTAGCAAGAGTGCAAGATCTTCTAAAATGTCAATTTAGAGAAAATAATAATAAGGAGGTTTGAGTGTAAGAGTAGCCCATCATTCTAAATCATGTCTTTTATTTCATACAATTGTGAAATGTAGTTATACAGAAAAAAATGGCATTCTAAGAGTGTTGATTAAAGTGTTTGAAATATTCATCTAATGAAGATTGTGCTGAGGATTGTGCTGAGGATTGGAATAGTGATTGTGCGAAGGATTGTACTGAAGATTATGTGAAAAACGACTTATGAAATTTTCACATTTTATTTTCTATGTGGGATAGAGACATTCGCAAGAAGTCACCTGTTTCAAATTTGTTTCAAATTAATCATCAACATTTGTGTAGTGAACCTGAGTTGGCAAATTTGGTGAGCTGATTGTACAGGGAGCAAGTGCTCTGGGCCGGAGCTTGTCACAAAGAGCTAACTCACTTCCCCGTGAAGGCTCAGAAAAAGGAGCAAGTACTTCCCACACATTAGAGGAGGTGGAGATAATGGTGCAGTGTATTGTTTCTCTTTATGAGTCGAAAGTAAGCCTCGCTCTGTCTCTCAATGTATGAATTTACCAAAGTATCACACATTATTCCTTTATTTAATCAAGTCAAGTTTTGCTTAGTTGCAATATTAAGTGGTGTGATGGGTGCTCATACTTTTGTGTTATCCTTTTACTTGTACCTTTTTCAAACATAAATCTTAAAAAAGGGAGGAAAATGAGGAGAAGAAGACCTTGCTACCCTTTGAAAATCAATCAAGGTCACCAATTTTTTTTGACAACATTAGGTTGATCCTTACTTTGAGCTGACATAGGATCAACACCCTTTGCTTTGATGTAATTGAAGGATAACTCTACTGTGAGACGTGGTGGTAATTGATTTATTATTTTTTGTGTCCGCAGGTTCATGCTGCGTTTTTACAACTTGCTGAAGCGAATGTACTACGTCCCTACATGCGGGATGCACTTGCAGAAGTGTCGAAAGCTTGTATTTCACTGCAGGCTATGGATGCTGCTCCAAGTAGTGCAGGTGAAAATTTGGAAACAGATAGAATATCGTACTTTACTAGCAACTTGGGCGCATGTGATTATTAGATGGTACCTCTCAATAATTATATGTGGCACTAGAATAAATAAATGTTAGGCAAGTAACTTTAAGTTAATTGCATGATTTGAACTATATTTGGGCTTTGCCGAATTTCAGCCAATATTCATGGTTATTCTAATAGGACTATTGAACTCTTGCTACCTAGTGTGCCATGTATGGAAAATAATAGTAGTGTGGCACATTTAGTGATCTCTTTATAATGTTGTCTTCCTTGTGTGCTTGGATGTCAATTTCTTACATTAATAATTTAAAACAATATTACTTCCTTTTCTAAGTGTTGCCAATGGCTTGGTTTTCTCTATTAAATCTTACCTAGCACCTTGAATACTAATGATTTCATCACTTGGATATGCAAAACTGACAGACAGCCACATACAATGCTCCTATCCCTAGATGTTAAATTTTGAAGCAATGGGTGGTTGCAAGAAACACTTAATGATTTTGTGCCAAAATGTTGTTTCAAGATGCAGCATCGAGACGATGTTTTTTTGTTTTTCATTCTAAAATGCATATGCGCATCTTGTCACTTTTATTGTTTAATTTTTATTTTGGGGTTTTTTGTTGGCAGTGCAAATGCTGTTGGCTTTGAGGACCGAAGTGACGAGGGTGTTTGTCCTTCGCATCTGCTCCCTCATGCACACGGCGACTTCGGAACTCGTGATGGATGAAGATTGGGAGCCTGTTGCTGCAGTGCAGCGTCTCTCCTCGCCTTTCACCATTTCCAGCTTACCACTGCGGTTCCAAGAGCTCATGGTGTCCACCTTGGATCACCTCACGGAGTAAGTTTCTCCCTCACAAGAAATTCAACCTTAAAAGGTCTCCAAGGTCTATTCTAGCTACGTATTTTTGCTTGTTTCTATGAGTTTCTTGTTCTGATACTGTCGCATCTGACTGTTAGTGTTGTATTTAAGTACAACTTCATACAATAGATTGAAAGGAAGATTTGTATTTCAGTACGTAACAAGGTTTTATGGGACTTAAGATGGTGTTTATGCATTCTGTCCTCATGGGACCTTCAAGGGTCAAATCCCTCCTGAAATTTTTGCAATTTTATCAAACAGTTAGTTACTCCTGTGAGTGTCCTTTCGTAATAAGGTTTGCGTTAGTGTGTTTCAAGAATTCTTAGACTCCATCATAAAGAGAATCTTCTCTGTTCTTCACAAGAGGCCATCTTATGATCACAATGATCATGCAGAGGTCTTCCCTTGGTCCATGGAGAGGTCTCCATATGATCATTGTGTCTTTAGAAAGACTTCCCCATGAATCCTGAGAAAAATTGTCTTTATATTGATGCCCAGGACAACATTTTAATGGAAAGCCTTGTTTATGGAATTTGGCTTTGAAGTAGGTACAATCTGAGTATGAATTTTCACCTTTATTCTCCTTCTGTTTGTGTCCTTCTCTTTGGTTTCCGTACACCCAGTTTTCATTCAGTCTTACTGTAGCTTTTTGTGGGACATCGGATTCAGGATGTTGGAGAGACTAAACAAAGATGCATCGCAGCTTCATGAGGATATGTTACTACAGCTGCATCAAATGCAGGACACAGTTCGCTACACGTTCTTTGAATGTTTCTTAGCTCTCTGTGGTAAGTCTTGAAATATAAAAACTGAACATGTACTCATGCTTTTCCTCAAATGATCGGAGCCCTGAAGATCATAACATTCTTCAACATGGTGTCATTTTCTATCCATGAAAAGAAAATTTAAACAAAGTTTGCCACTGTTCCTCTCTTTATCCATCATCTTGATTCCTTTTCTCTATAACTCTTTCTCAAGCCCATGGTGGTCTCCCTTTTATGTCTTCCTAGTACTGTCAACTCGTCAATGTCCTTTTCTCCTCTTCTAAAATTGATCTTTTTCTTAAATTTTCGCCAACTAACAGTAACATAATATAATTGGAGTTATCCGAGGGGAAACCCAACGATGCTAACTAATGAATGGATTCTACCTCACCTCACTTTTTCACTAGCCCCAAATGTCCAGAAGCCGCATAGGCTTTTCAAGTCACTAAACTCAGATTCAGTGCTTCACAATGACAATTCATGTAACTTAAAAATTCAAATTCTGTTATCCATCTACTGGAGTTTTCCAATCTCACACTAAGAATCAAGTGGGTGTCATCGTGTGAAAAATGTAAATAGTTGTTTTCTTTACTTAAATCCATGCGTGTTTCTTTTTCTTCTTTCGCAGTTATGATGGATTTTACGTTCTAAGCGTGTCAGAAGCACGTTTTTCTGTGTGTGTAATTGCAAATCACGCAGGTAATTTGGAGAAACTGGCCAATGAACTGACTTATGCAACCATTGAAGAAGGGACGGAGACTGAGCGAGAGGGAGAAGAGTGGGAGGATGGATTTGTGGGTCTGGTAGCAGGAGTGGAAATCACAAGCACCCACCAGCGCTTACTCATGGTGCTCAGTAATGTGGGTTTCTGTCACTCCACTTCCCTTCCAGAGCAAACACGGAAATACGAACACGTGTGGACCTACGAAGGGTCCGTATTTCCAAACCTTGGACTTTGATCTCATCTATGTGTTATTCAAAAATTAATGCCCACTTTAGATCAAAGCAACAAGCCTGAGATAACAAGAAATCTTACACTTTGATCAGTGCAAAAAACTTTCTTCTAAGTATAGTTAATTTGCCTCATTTTTGTTCAATGTTGACTGTCTTATAGTCCAAGTATCAAGAAGAATGAAGAGCATGAAGAATTTCTCCGTACATGCTCTCATGTGACGTGCTTAACATGTTTGAAACAACAAAGTTTTAAACCACCTCTTTGAGTTGGATTAGACTCTGAGCATGTCGGGAACAGTCACATGTGCATTGCATTATTCTTTATACTTATTATGTCGCTTGTAGCTGTACATGATTTTGGCTCAAATTCTGTTTAATTTTGTTATCTCAAGCTTGCTGGTTTGTCTTGTGTAATCTGACTTGGTTCGAGATCGGATGTGATGTGGGTTTGTTATTTCATTGTTGCGTAGTTCTGATACAACCAGCAAAGGTGGAAACATGGCCACTTATGAGGAAGTGTCAAACACCCTGTCTAAGCTAGAAAAGGAGGTCCTCAATCACTACAATGTTGCCAAGGTAAGTGCACATTTCAAGGGCTATAATAATTCTTGTCAAAATTTGAGGCTTTCCCAAGAAGTTGGAAGGTGCTATTCCATCACTTTAAGCAATTACTCACACATCCATGAGGGTGGTAGAAAAGAATTTTGGGTAGTTCAAAATTAACTTGAGCACAATTTCTTAAACATTTTGTGAATGCTTTATGAATTTTCAAACTTGAAAACTTGAATCTACCTATGTCTATTTACTACAATTGATGTACATTTTAATACCTCATTATGTATAAAATCTAAATCATTCAATAGAAAATAAGAATAACCCCCTAATAGTTTCAAAGTCTCATCCTATAATATAAGATGTTTGAGAAATTTTCATGTCAGCATGTCACATGATCATAAGATTGAGTTGTCAAGTGTCCAATTATAAAAACATAATATTTGTCATGTAATAGAATGACACAATAGAGTTTGAGCTTTCCTTTGCCTATATCTTACTTTCGTGTGACTTTGAATGCATTTATGGTTTTACAAACCCAGGCTAGAGAAATTCAAAGGGCAATAGAAGCTTATCTATTGTATGATGGTAGTCAATGGTCTTCCACTCCTCCAGTGAAAGTAAGTTTTTCCTAAACCTAGAGTGTCATACAAATTAATCTTTGCTTGTTGAAGTAGGTAAGTATCTAGAATTTGACATTCCCTATTTTCAGCAATTTAAATTATTACATCCAAACCTTTTGGATGTCCTAGGCACTCAAAATGCATGCAAGTATGTAGAGTGTTAAAACATTGTGATATTCACTAGTAGTGTACATAAAAGTTTCACTAGAAAGGTATACTTGGAGTTACAATAGTTAGAAAGGTGATTTCAAAATGTGCATTTTCTATAATATCTTGCATTTTCAACAATATAAATATCTTTTGATACATTTTACTAATGTCCTTGAAGCTCCCTACATTATTTATTTATTTATCCACTTTCCTAAGGAGCCACTTTTGACCAATTAGACACTTAGAGGTTAAGTAGGTCTAGGTGTATTATTCCAAAATCTATCAAGTTTTATACGTTTTTTGTTGTGTGGGAATACTTGCTCAAAGTGGAAAGTATGTGGACTCCATTGATTCCAGGATTTTCGGAATGCATTGATGGAGCTAATGCATCCGTTGGTCACCACTCATGCAGAGGTGAATGGACTTCTACTTTGCCCAACATGTACAATTTGCTACAATTTCTATGATTCAATGCTTTGTATCAATGTTAATATCCTTCACCCTCTATAACTGGTATCAGTTGGGAGTAGATAAAAAGTATTACTTATAAAGTATGAGCACAAGTTAACACTTACCTAATTGACTTGTGAGGAAGTTAAACTTTATGAAGTTAACATTCATTGAAAACCAAGTGATTTAATATTAGTGCAAGCTTACAAGGGGATCATGAACCCATAAAACGGATATTTCATTAAAATGGTGGTTTTCCACAAACGTGGCACTTTTAGGTTCAGAACGTGTGGTCTGAACTGTATACCTGTCTTAGATTTCAGGGTTTCAGGGTCTGAAATGTATACCAGTCTTAGAAAATAAATGGAGAAATGGCGGAAAAATGGTGCCTTTTTAACGAAATATCTGTTATAATTTCCACTTAGTGCACATACGAAGGTCAAAATCATGAAGAGGGAAGGTAACCCTTTTCCTGGAGAACATTGTCCTTTACCGTGGAGTATGCCATGCAGGTGTTTGCAGGGGCAAAGCCGTTTTTGGAGAAGGCTATCAACTATCTTGTGGAAGCAGTGATGGATTCACTGGTGGCTGTTTTTAACGATAACAAAAAGTCGGCGTTCCACGGATTTGATATTAACGGATATGTTCAGCTCATGTTTGAGGTTTGTTGCCCGTGTAGTTTACTTCCTCCACTTGTTATTGTGTAATCAGCTGGTCATTCTAGACATATCTAGTGCCGAAAGCACCGCGATGTATGTACTATCTCAAACCATTAGACTGAGTTTCTAAAGCTCGAGATCGGTGCTATGTCGTTGCCTGGGTTGCTTGACATGCTTGGGTGTAATGAATTGATTCTTTTGTGCAGCTGGCATACCTGCAAACTGTTTTAGAAGGCTACTTGACTACGCAAGCGTATGACCTGGCTGCGACCTTCCGCGGTTTACTCTTGGACAAGGTCCTTGAGACCGTGACTGAAATGTCAGACCAACAGAACCATGGCCGAGGTTCGGTCAGAGGGGGAGGTCAAGATGGATACGACTACGGAGGAATGACGCCTGATGATTTACAAGTAAGTTAAGCCAAAGTTCTTCCAGATGCCAACAAAATTGTCACGAAATGAACCCCTTTCCACCTCAAAAATGATCACTGACTTCCATTCTCTCGGGTTCTGCAGGGCCTTGCACAAGACCACATTCAAAGCTACTTACCCATGGAGCTGAAGCGGACGCGCTTGAACGTGTTGTGCTTCATGGAGGCTCAGGGGCAGCAGCCTGCAGGGCAGCTTGGCGGGCGCCGTGGATCCCAGATGTTTCAAAGGCAACGGACGACTTCTGCACGTGGAAACAGTGCCTCGGGTCGCCGAAGCGGATCCTCCAGCTTGACTGACTCCGAATCCGGGAAGCCGGGTGGGGGCTTACCGCCTCCAAGTCCTTACTCCAGTGTGGACTCTCCCAGGGTTTCGGATCGCTACGCGCGCGCGCGTCACGACCCCAGGCGACCCTCATTCAAGGCTAATTCTCACATTTATGTAGATAACGATGAGTTGAGATAGCCGTAGGCGTCGATTTTCACAGGTGGGGAGGAAGAGGGAGAGGGTGAAAAATTGGGGGCACTGGAAGTTATTCTCAATTTCGTATTCATAGAGTTGTGTAACATAGAGCTGCAGAAGCCCAAGTGACTTCGTGAATCTTAAAATCCACGGGCGGCACAGGCATACGGTTGGTTTGGATTGTTCGTATGTCTCAATGGTGCAAAGTGATTCTTGGAATTCTTGCGGTATCTTGTCCTCTTTCGCTAGAGTCGTAAGAGCAGTACGAGGAGTGTGTATTTGCATGTTGAGATGATCTCTATCCTGAAGCTTTTGACTTTTCTTTCTTTCGTCCTTGCTCAGCCTCTACGCTCGAGCTAAATGACTGTTGGACGGGGAGGCGGAGGTGGATCATCGGCAAGCCGAAGACAGAGCTGCACGAAATCACTTGACTCGAGAAAAACGTGGAAACCTTCCTGCCAACTACAAATGTTAAGTGCAATTTTGTGCAAGTGTGCTAACTTCGTGAATACACACCAAGATAAAGAGATTGACAGTCAATGCGAGTATTGAAGGGTGGAACGGGTAGGTTCAGTAGATTTGCTGAAGCTTAACCTTTTCTAAGTGTAACGAGGGGCACCTAGATTGCCGACTACACAAAAATTTGATGCCGAGGAAGCAATAATAGCACATATACCTCCCTCTTATTCTACCATCAAATGATAACTTGATTGGTCAAACTGATAAGATGGCTCTAGCATGAACCAAAACTTGGCTAAAATGCCCGGTAAGCGCCATAAGGTTTCACCCATATATAGGATTACAAAATGAACAGATAACCAGGTTTAATTTACCTCAATTTTTTGCATCAACAGGTTAAAAGTACCTGAATCTACAAATGAAGCACAGTAAGGTGTAGAGTAACCTTAAAGCAGTAGCTAATAAACCCCTCCAAACCTGGTGGCAAAGCCGTGGAGTTTCGTATTGACGGTGCTGAGAGCGTCCTCGTTGGCCAAAAGCTCATGATCAAGTCTTCTCGAATCTGGTGGAATTCAACTGAATAAAACTGTTCGATGAGCGATTCGAGTGAATAGAGAAGTTTATTCCATTCAGAGCATTGACCCTTGTCATTTGATTGGCAAAGCCATCGAATAATACACGACGCGGCTAGAGATATCTACAGTGAAGAACGATGCAAAACACAAGCCGAATCAAAATGCTTCAATCATCAAGAAGATAAAATATTGCCGACATAAACAAAAGAATCACTAAGTTAACAATAAGGCTGGTGCATCATGTACAAGCATAGTCAATCACAGGAGTAACTTGACTGGAAACTGAGTACAGTTACTAGCAACTGATCAAATTCCAGAAATTGCATACAAGTGACCTCCGTAGCTATCCATTCGTTACGCATTCTGCAATTGAAATAACAAGGATAAATTCCCAGTTGCATCTACTTGCCTTCTTGAAGAATCGTTGGATGATATGTCAATTCCTTCACAGGAGAAGTCAATAAGTGCGCCAGGCCCCAAAATAATAATACTAACACACATTTATTTGAGAATTATGTGAAATTGAGAGGCCCACTAGAATAGAAGTTCACTACTGTAGATAGAATAAATACAATATACAATCTAAATTATTCTCAAACTACAATATCTCAACTGATGTAATTGTCATCCAACATTCATCCATATTATTTACATTCATCCAATTTCCATCCAAATGTTCACAACATTTAGATTGCATTCATCCAACAGTCATCTATATTACTCACATTCATCCAATTTTCATCCAAATGTTTACAATAATTAGATTGTCTTCATCCAACATTCATCCAATTTAGAGTGAAGGGTCACATACTTTTCAAACTCTCTTAGTTGAATCAACTTGTGTCCCCTGATTTGTCCTATCAATGCCACTAATGCCACTAATCTACCAAAGTCACACTATTTTAAAAAGTTATTATATTGTACTAATTTCCAAAAAAAGATTTATAATGATACAAACTTTATAAATGATACTAATTCTCCAACCTCACTTGTGTGATGGAGATAATTTCATTGTATATCTGTGGAAATGGTTTCTCCTGTACAACTATTAAACCTTTGTGAACCCAAATGCTACAAGATCTTTCCATCACATGATTCACTTCTCTCAATTTAATTGAGTCCATAGACTGATTTAAATTCCAAGATTTATACAAAGTAGTCTTAGAATATGCTAACTATTTCTTATCACAAAACTGCAATATACATGCTATGCGAGAGTAAAGCCAATTTCACCAGTGAGTACTATGAAAAACATTATCAAAATGCTCACAAGCATAGCTCTTTAAGAGTTGCCATTGCATTTTGGCTTTTGACACGACATTACACCTAAATCAGTGCACAGTCAATGCACAATCAATGCAAAGGAGTGCACCTAAATAAATGCAAGAAAGTGCAATAACCTACAAATTAAAAAAACAAACTTGACTACTAAGATAAGTTAATACATACTTGTGCACTTTTGTTACCTAAAAGAAAAAGAAAAGATCACCAAAATCTTTATTCTCTAAGTAATGCTTCCCATAGTGGAGAAGGTTGTATTGTCATTTGGGTGGGTTCTAGGACTGGAACATACTATGACAACAACATGAATCAAAGAAAAATGTAGATTGAGACGACTAACCAAAATCACTAAAATGCATACTGGAAATTTTGATTTAAGAGCTTATTGTTAAGTATATTAGAAAAAACAAGTTTTGTGTATGTTCTATCAATGTGACTAATATTCTAAATTAGTATGAGTTGGGATGGGACATTGAATCTCTCAATCATTTCAATTGTTATTATTTCCCTTTAACAAAAAAAAATTTAAAAAAAATTTATTTTTATTTTTTAAAACTTTACATTGTAGTATATTAGTTAGTTACATACATGCCAAATTTTGGGGTAGAGTAAGATGCAACAAAAGATGCCAAAATTGCCTAGGATTCTGCTTCTTTGAGCTCATTGTGACAAAACAATCACAGTGAACTCAAAATCCAATTTTTCATTATTAAATCCCTTGGGGTATGAAGTTCATTAAAAATTAATTTAATTCTTGTTCGGAACCTACCCCCATCCCTCTACTTTGTAATTTTGAAGTGAGGGGTGGGGGTAGCATTTGATATGGGATAAATTTCCATATTGTATCCAATATAATATGAGTATCCCATATAGTATGTATATCTCATATCAATATCTATATCGCATATATGTATTTGTATTCCATAATCATATCCCATATCTAGAGCTGGATCCGGATCAACGGCATCTAACACTCCATCAATGATTATTTTCAAGAAGATCAGCAGACCACATCCACTGACATTCACAATGTATTCGTAAAATTAGATCAATAGTAGTTGGAGGGGTTTTAACTTTTTCTTAAAATAATTGACGATTCAGGTTGCAAGGGGTGGCATGCACAAGGTTGCCTGCCTCTTTTCGGTACATTGTAAGATGCAACAAAAGATGCCAAAATTGCCTAGGGTTTGGAGGGGCAACATAAATTTTGATCTAGGCATTGAATTGGATTTTTTTTAATTCTTGCAAAAGGAATGAATGCCCCATCTTTTGTCAAATTCTAAAAACATCCATTTGTTGTTTACTTCATCATCACCTATCCAAATTCAAATATTTTCTTGAACAAACATTTGGTCTTTTAGGAGTTCAAGTGCTTATGTATTCATGTATACATTTAATCATAGCAATAATATTGATTTATATGAATGTTATCTTAAAATTTAACCTCCTATCTTATTATAAGGCTTTGAAATTTATAATAATCTAAAAGTTGCATCTTCCTTCTCTTCACCAAACCAAATTCTTTCATTACAAGAATTTGACAATTACAATAGAGTGCATGGGAGAATAGATCACTATCTCAACATGGGGAGTTTTAAATAAGGTTTTCAACATAATCTTAGTAGTAAGACTTTAAGTAATGACCTTTTAGAAGAGTTTCACTAAAATTTACTAGTACATGTATTTTTAATAAAAATTTATTGAAAACCTTAATACTAAAACTACACACGATAACCACTATTTAACTCCCTAAAAGATTATAGCTTTGAGGTGGCAATTTTGGAGCCAAAGGGACTTGGATTGAAATTGTGATATTAGACTAGTTTTTGGAAATTCCAAATGAAAGATTCTATGGTAAGGTTCGATCTTTAGATACCTTGAAATTTTCAAGTCTAGATTCTACACCATTTAAGAGATCCATTGCTCCAAGTCTATCCAAGTTGTTGTTTTGACCCTTAAATGTCGACGTAGACATTTGATAGATGACAAGAAATTCTTCTAGTAGGATAGAAGTTCCACTATTCATCCTTGGAATCTTGTTATGAAAAGAGAAGATCTTCTATAATAGTTTGTCTACCAATGAGCACTTTTGCAATATTTTAAGCTAATGATTCACATGGTAATGAAGATGGATGATTTCTAAGGTCACCCTTCATCCTTCAAAGATAAATCCTAGAATTCTAACCAGTAGCCAATGCTTTAAATGAAAAGAAAAACAATGTAGAAGTGGTCAAATTGAGTTTGATTGTGCCTCTTATAGTCAATACTCCTAATACATGAGTCAAATATGTACCAAAAGAATTTTAAAATTTTAAATGTTTTTAGTTGAACAACCTATACCAAACAAAACTATTTGTGCCTCAAGGTTTTTGAATTCTTATCACTAGGCTACAATATTTCTTGGAAGGTCTATATGTCCCTCCCCAAAAGTACTCTCGACTACCAGGACGGAGATGACATAGCCGGCACTGAGGGAAGAAAAAAACAATCTTCAGTTTGGAAAAGTCTAAAAAATGTCTGAGAATTTTTTGGACACATTTGGGTCAGGCCCATTGGGCTCAGTTCAATTAGGAAGGGGTCTAGGCCTGATAATGGGTTCCCGCTGTAAGCTTAACGTAGCCCACCTTCATTTCAGCCTCTGAACCGGGTCTGATATGTCACCCACCCTCAATGTCTGCATTGTCTGCAATGTGGCCTAATTAACCCTTAAATGCTGAAGGTGTGACCCTTTTCTATATGCGTGTGAATGACTAGCCTCCGAAATTGTAAAAGTAGTCATTGCAAATCAAACTACTTTAGAAGATCTTTCCTTTCCAAAACAAATTTTGAGGATGAATAATTGCACTTCTGTCCTATACAATTTGATTCCTTGTCATCCATGAGACACAAAACATCCACCTCGACGTTCAAGGGTTAAACGGAAGGCCGTTTGCCATCCTCTAACTTAAAATGAGAAGAATATGGTAGAACTATCCCATTTCAGACCAAATGGGAGCAAGCCCATCGTGGGTGGAATTATATTAGTGATGTACATATCAGAATTTGAGTGTACACCACTAATAGAATTTAGTCAACGATGGACTCATTCCCATTTGATTTGGAATGGGGTAGTTTACCTTAATTGCTTTGTAGACTAACCTATGTCGGGCCTATTGTGAACAACAACTAATTGCAATAGTCATTGAAAAAGATTCTTGGTTTATACCTTCTCGTCCACTCCTCTCTTTTCCCTCTTGGCCTAGGAAAAAGTGCCAAAGTTAGCCACAATAAGTAAGTCTATGAAACTCAAATGGGTCCAAATGAAAAGTCCACATTTATATTCAATAAAATATTCATTCTTCGGTAAAAAAAAATTCATT
This sequence comes from Pseudoscleropodium purum, assembly GCA_963969395.1. Taxonomy (NCBI): domain Eukaryota; kingdom Viridiplantae; phylum Streptophyta; class Bryopsida; order Hypnales; family Brachytheciaceae; genus Pseudoscleropodium; species Pseudoscleropodium purum. The sequence continues at coordinate 26,845,255 of OZ017795.1, forward strand.
TTTAGCATTCTTTTTCATTTTTGCACACATTAATCTCAATTTTTCAAGAAATTTCTCGCATCCTACATGCTCAAATGCTTAAGTTATCCAAAATAGGTACTTCTATCCTAGAGTTCTTGACAACCATTTTGTCATTGATCCAAATATGACAAAGCATTTGTTCAAATTCAATTTTAGTTTTCAAAGTAGTCACATACACTTTCATCTAAAAAATGTGACAAACGTAACTAATTATTTTTATTCTTTGTAATTCAAAAAGGTGAGGCACTTTATTTCTTCTTATAGTGTTGATAAGAAAATCCAAATTTGTAAATGAAATTATTATATAAAGTACAAATTATATTTAAAGCCTTATCCAATAATCATGTAAAAATAAGAAGTGTAGATTGATAGTAGTAATTTGAATGTGCCTATACATTTCCAAGCAAAGAAATCCAAACAATTCTATTCTTAATTATTTGAATTCCACCAAAGAATGAAAAATAAAAATAAAAATAAAAACATGTGATACTATCTTCATGCGATGCTTGGCATTGATTGACAATGGCCTAAATGACTTAGGACACATAGTAATAGACTTCAAAACATGCATCCACACTGTAGACACAAGTATGTTCTATTATCAACACAACAATAGTAGGTACATCTTGGGTCCCAACAAACAATAGAATGACTCCAAGTTGACAAATGTGGCCATTATCTTCAACTTCATCCACATCTGTGCCATAGCCACGCCAATTTTGAGTGAAGGCATCACACAAATTGGTCTTGAACTAAAAGTAAGTGATTATATTGCCTCGTTTTTCATGTGCAAAAATTCCTAGGTATATGGTATCTTCAAGTGTTCACCATGGTTATTTCTAAAAGGAAATAAAAACATGGTGCTACCACTTGAATGTACAATCTTGTTTGGCAAGAATACAACACTTGTTATTTTTCTACATCCACATTATTCTATAGATAGTATATTTCAAATGAACAAAAGATGTTTGAATACTATCTCTCATATGTCTATTCCTATATGGGACTATAGAAGTGGGTGAACAAAAACATCAATCAGCAATTCATGGGTTGAAATTAGAAGAACCAATTGTTTGTTCTTCCTAATGACACAAAAAAAAACTCTTCTATTCTCATGCATTTTCTATTCTAAAATTCTAATGTTCTTTGTAGAGAATTGTTCCAATTTTTCAATGTCTTGAAGTTTAGTAGTAATCTTATACAATTTGACCTCATTGTCCCCATATCATAGATGTCTAGCATACGCAATCCTTGAACAATTCAAGGCTAAAGAAGAAGTTGTTTATTATAACATGTCCATTGCCTTCTCATTCCTCTACTAATTTTGTTACCACATTATGCACTAAACTAGCCCCACCCTATGCCACTATTAACACTTCTTGCAATCTAATATTTTAATTTCCTCTAAAGGGTAAACATAAACTAGTAGGAACCATTGGCAATGTCCTAAAGTCCATAATGGAGTCCTTAATAGAGATTTGAATGGAATATTCTAGTGAATAATTTCATCAATTTCATCTGAATTTCATCTAAATTTATCTTAAATTTATCCAATGAAATCATAAATGGCATTGTCTATTCAAAATGTTATCAAGTTCAATAAAAAATTTCTTAATCATTGATTTTAGCATCCAATAAAGGAGTATAAAAAGATACATTACAAGTTAAATGTTAGTCCTTTTGATATTTAATTTAAAATTAGAATACATTCATATATGATTGCTTAGTAATTCTTTAATGCATAAAACAATGTCAAAAAATTCCTTTAGATAATTCCAAATTTTTCTAGTTGTTATGATGAAGATTCTATGAAAAAAACTTCCAACAAGAAAGTATTGTTGTGATGTGGACCATCTTTTAGTTGAAGTAGGCATCTTTGTATGTTAAAGGTTGTATGTAGTATTGAAAGTTCTTAGTTGTTGGTTGATAAGTAGTTGATTAGTAATTGATGTTAAGGTTAGGTGGGGATAGAGTTAGGGTTAAGCAATGCCTAATTTACTAGGTTTATGGTTGGGAACTTATAAGCAAGGGCTCGTCCTTTATTTCTTTTTTGGTTCTTGATAGGATTTGAGGGGTAGGATGCACTTGGTTATATTTGTTGGTGATTTTTAATTGAAAGAAGTATTGATGTAAGGAGTTTTGGGTTGTATTTTGATCAAGTATTTAATTAAGGCAAAATTTTGGATATAAGTTTTTGGATTTAAGTTTTTGGATAGTTTATCTACCATGATACCAATTCTTAGATCTAGATATATTATGAAGAAAAAAATATGACATCTCAAAATAGAGGTGTTTGGAATCTAAAGCAACCAAGAGGGGGGATTGGGAAGCTTCAATCTTATTGAGTTTTTGTCAATTTTGTGATCTATGGCTATGAAATTTAGATGGTTCTTTTTTTAACTTCTAAATACCCAACTGACCATATATGGTTGATCTAAAATTTTGGGTTCATTTGGTGTTGGAGTTAAATTCCCTTGACTTTAAAAAAAATAATTCACTAAATAATTAATAATCCTTTGGTAGTTTTAAAGGTTAATTCTTGAAAACTTTTTTTTTTTACTAAAAAAGGTAAACATTTGATTTTAGAAAGGTCTTCAAAGCAATCTCTCTCTCTCTCTCTCTCTCTCTCTCTCTCTCTCTCTCTCTATATATATATATATATATATATATATATATATACACATTAGTAGAAGAATAAACCTTGCTCATTGTAATTCATTTTCCAACTTCAAGCAAGTTTTTCAATTTCATTTAATTTGAGATTTAAAAAGTGGTATTTAAATATCCATTTACTTTGAAAATAGTCCTAATGGAAAGAGTAGGTTTTCATGATTTTCACCATTGAAAATTTAAACATACAAGTGTTGATTTGGAGTTATTTGCAATTTACACTTTTTTTTAAAATGACATTTCAACAATTGCAAGGTGGATTGTGTAATGAATTCAATAGCTTTTTCATGTGAAATTAAGTTTTTTAAAAGTGCATTTTAGTATGCTAACACAAATTGTAGTTGTTTATGTCACCTTCAATCTCCAAAGCTTGTATGTGCAAATTTCTTAAACATTGTTGGGAGAGGCAACATATTAAATATAGAAATGTATATTTCTCTTATTATAATCTCACAACTCTTGTACTATGAAATTTTTCACTCAAAATTGGTGTACATATTAATAAACAAGCTCTTTAAACATCTATACATGGTTAAATTTTGAAAAAAAAAAATTTCTTTGCTAGGAATAACTATAAGCCCATGCTCTTTTTTCTTAGTCAAAACACATTTGAAAAGGCTTGGACAATTAGGGGTTAATTTATAATCTACTACCTTCTATCAAAAACTTGGCTACAATGGATATGGGATCTACTAGTTATGTATAAAATACAATTAGGATGTGGAAGCTATGACTTGGCAAAAAGTCAATAGTGGGAAAATGTCTACCAAAGTTGGACAATATCTTAGATTTGGATGAAAATTGATGTGTGTGTATATATATATAGCGAGAGAGAGAAAGAGAGAAAGAGATAAGATAATCAAATATCTATACATCAATTTTCAAGAAATTTGAAGTGACTAATCATCATATATGCTAGGTCAAAGTTAGCTATGGTAGTTTCTAGATTATTGTGGGAAGCCAGTTACAAAGTTAGTAGTGGAAAAATGTTCACCAAAATTGAATAATATCTTATATTTGGATGAAAATTGATATATGAGTATTTGACTAGTTGATCTACATTGTAGAAATGTTTTAAGGTATTTTCAATTATTATAGATCTTTTATATATTCTAAGTCAAAGCCAACTATGGAAGTTTCTATGTTATCATAGGAATTATAGGATATTATAGTCTAGGTTTTATCTAGTTTACCAAAAATCCAGGACTAAATATAGGGGTTCCAAATTTCTAGGGGAATGGTCAAATCGTCTATTGTTCTGTGGCTAAAGTCACATGTATATTAGATTTAGGGAAATATGTATATGTATATATGTATAAGTTGTTTAGTTTGTAAAGTTAGATTTTTCACTCTTATTCCCAAGGATTTAAATTTTGTTGACAATCCTTTACAGATGTATGCAAACACAATGAATGATGTCACAGTCTTATATAGTGTCCTAAAAGTGGGCAATGAATCTAGGCAATAAGTCAAGTTGGGCAATAAGTCAGGTTGGGCAATTTGTCTTATACAATGCATGCACTAGACCTAATCATACAAGGTAATATTTTGAAAATAATACACGTAATTCCTTAATAAAATCTTTTTATATTTAGGGCAATAAGTCCAGTAAGTGCTCGCCATGAACAAATTCTAATGTAAAATGTCTATGTTTGTCCTTGTAGGGCAATTTGTCCAGTTAATACAAAGAATGAAAGTTTAGGTATTTTACCAAAGTTTTGTCTTTTCCTTAAGCTTTTCTCTAGCTTTTAGAGCAATTAGTCAATTTGTCCAAACCACTGTTAATACACAAACAAAATATTGAAACAATTCACAATATGGACCAAACTTAGGAAACCTAAAACCAAATACTTATTATTTATAAAATTATAATAAAACAACTTAAAATCGTAATCTATAGACCTAAGACCAAATATATCAGCCCTATAGCCATGCAATGGACCCAAAACTGCGATTTCAGCTCTATGACCGTGGAAACAAGATCTACAACTGTGAGTCGGACCCTATGACCGTGAGAACCTAGCCTGAGAAGCCTGAACCACTAATCGGGCTCTGCAGAACCGCGCCTGCTACCGCAATTCTTCTCGATTCAAAAGAATTTTTTTTTTAAGACAATCTTTTCCAATTTGTAAAATTGATTGTCGATTCGGCTTCAAGAAATTAATCTCGACATCAAAATCTCGACATCTATCAAATTCGAACAAACTTTGGAGATTTTGGGGAACATTGATAAATCAAACCAGGCGCTGCAAAATTACAAATTTTGGTCAATTCCTCCAAATTTTTCCAAATTTGTTGGCAATTTCGTGCTCTTGCACTTCATTTGGGTTTCAATTCCAGTAACACGATTCAAAGGCGTCCAAAATTTCAGATTACATCTAAGAATCAAAATTTTTGATCCAACCAAAAGCTGTGTCTGTTTTTGTTTTTTTAAATTTCAACCAAATCTATTGTTTACCCGAGCAATCACCTCCTTTCAATCGCACCCTCCTCCAAGACTCACAAGCATGCTCCAATGTCGAATTGAACTCCGATTGTCCATCTCGATGCAAGCTCTGCTTTCATATCAAATCGTAATCCAAGTGCTTTGATTTTTCAGTCCTTTCAATTCACGTTTGTGTTTGAATTCAGTACCTCGCGGTCTTGATCCAATTTGAATTTCCATGTTTCGATCTTCTTCCACATTGTTCACAATGCTGACTACAATTTCTCCAAAATCTCTCAAATTTTGGGATATCCAGGGCACTCAAATTGTTGGGATTTTACAGAGAATCAAAATTTCCGTTCTCCATCGACTGCAAGCTTCTGTCTACGTCTCCCAAGTCAATTCTTGAAGGATCGTTTCAATTTTGATTTCATCTCTTGTCCTCGCACTTCTCCAACTTCCACAAAGGATTTGTGAACCAGACTTTCCAAATCGATCAGGATTACCATAGCCCAAATTTTCACAGTATGCAAATCCCTAAACTTTGAAAACGGTACAATCAACAGTACAATACACTTACAAGGAAATAATCTCCTATTTTCAAACATATTAATTACACAAGACAAGTATTGAAACTCAAATATATATTAAGAATACTTACATGGGTCATATAATGAATGCCAATTTTTTTTATTTTTTTTAATATCTATTTATAGTTTTCTTGGCACCCCCTCTCAAAGGATGTGTCTTTCTAATTTTTACTTTTACTATTTTCAATTTTTATTTTCAATTAATTAATTAATTAAATCCTATTCATACTATAACATATAAATTAACTTTATTTTAAAAGTTTTTTTTTACTTTTATCTAATAAGGGGCCCCTAATGGCTCCTAATAATCTAAATTTGCTATTTTAGATTTAAAATTTTTGTCTACAGATAGCTAGGAATTTGAAAAAGAGAATTTGGGAATAAGTTTAGGATTATTTAGGGGATTAAGAGTATAAAGAGATTATAAGCAAAGAATTTCGACAATGAAGACCCCATGGTAAATTCTAGACCTATTTACACAACTTTGTGACAACGTTACTCCTTCAATGGCTCCTATTTACTTATATCTACTCCACTATAAATATCAAAATTGAAAACATACTTTGAGAAAAAATCTATTAAGCCCCATACCTTGATGCCCTATTCTAGAGCTTCTTTGGATTGCATAACCTAAGTAGTTAATAGGATCCTTTATATCCAATCATCTTGTCATCTACAATAATTAATTTTTCCAAATTCCATTGATGTTTGAAATTTTTTCTAGTGTTGTTTAATAGCCAATGTTTTTGCCCCATTTTTTTCATACCTAGAGTAATCTTTTTTTTTCGTATAGCTAGTGGAATTTGTGATATAAAAATGTCTAGGAATAGATTGAAATCTTGCAAGAGAAAAAAATCTTTAGAACTCTAGAGCTAAGAGAAAAAAAACTTTTTTAGTCCAATGAGTCTTCACATTTAGTTTCTTCTTCAACTTCATGAACATGTGAGCCACCAAATATGTTGTCAAATCCTTCCACAATTAGAGGCAACTGCTTAGCTTCTCTTGTTGCTACTTCATGCTCATTAGATGTCCTTGCATAATGATTAGTTTCTATAATAATTTTTAGCTATAAACTATAAGGTCCTAAATAAAGAAAAGAATTGCATGAATGATGGGATTGTCCAAAAATCTTGTTTGGAACTTGACATACTCAAGAATTTCTTAGGCTTTGGTAAATATGAGAAATTTGTAGATGACCGTGTGAAAGTTTGGTACATGTATTTCATGCTGATTGAATTACCTTCGTCTCTATCACTATCACTTTTGTATTCATTTCCTACAACATCAACATAATGATTGGCAAAATGTTCATATTCATCAATGTCAAAGTTGCTCTCACCTTCAACCTCATAGAATTATAGTTCACCAAATGCTCCTCCTCAAAGGGTTGTTGTCCCTTTTCTCTCAATCCCCCCAACTTTTGGTACAAGAGGAAGACCACCAAACCTAGCTTTGTTGCATCATAAAAAAAGGGCCAATTGGAAGATGCATGGGACCTAGTGCCATGAGGATCTCATTTGGACTTGTTTGCAATAAACTTCAGAGATAAATTGGTGCCACAAGTCCGACTTGTCATGTTTTTGAGAGCCATGAGGCTAGTCTCCTTCATTGTCAATGAACATTTGACGTGGTTTTGGAAAACATTAGATAGAAAGATATATAATTTGGCTCTTTTAAGAGAATAGTGTAGGTAGTAACTACCTCTTTTGAGTTCATTGTCATTGTGACAAGTTGTATCACAATGAGCTAAAATAAAAAAAGATTAAATTTTTTTTTCACCCCCTCCCTAATAAGCTCAAAAAACAATTTAAATTTAAAAAAAAATTGTACCCTCCCAATCCCACCCCTTTGTAATTTTCAGATGAGGGTCGAGGTGGCATTTGATATGGGATATCTTTCTTACCTGTATCCCATATCCTAAACCATATCCATATTGTGTGTGTGTGTCTCTCTCTCTCTATATATATATATGTATGTATGTGTGTATGTACCATATCTATACCTTATCTATATCCAAAGTTGTTTTCCAAGATCAATGGCATCCAAAGAGGGGGGGGGATTCAAAAAACAAACCATTGGGTCTCAAATGTAGGGGGAAAAAGCGGAAAATAGGAAGGTTCCCCTAATTTTTTTCAAGGTCAATGACATCAGGGGGTGGGGGGTGGATTTAAAAAAAATCAATGGTTCTTAATTTTTTAGAAAGAGAGAAGGAAATGAAGGAATAGGAAGGTTTGTCTCTTTTCTATACATTTGTACATTGTGAATTTGTGATTGTCACCCACTCACTTAATAAGTGAGTGAATTTTCTTTATCCTCCAAATTTTTATTTTAATTAATTAATTATATAATTATTGAATATGCTAGATTGCAATCAATATGAGATTAACAACCATCTCCATATCCCATATGTATATCTAGATGTTGTACATACGTATTGTATCAATATTTTGTTTAACATATCCATATTTTATTTGACCCCATATCCAATATTCCCATACATGTACATATGTTCATATGTCATACTATATCAATATTATGTATTAGATATATATGTTTCGTAGGTCATCTTTATATGTATTTTGTATTAATTTCATATATTGTATCCATATCAAAGTTTTTTGGGTTTTGTTTTTTATTGGGAGATTAAATGTTTTATTTATTTTGTTGAATTCAATTGAGGAGGGATAGAGAAGGGGATGTCTCTTTTGAGGGTTATAGTTGTTACAACTCTATCTTTAGTTTTTAGTGCAAAACTCTTCCCAAGCTATGATTCTCAACATTCCAAAGGGTGTGAAATTAGTGTAAAATCAATGTCATTAGAAGAAATTTGGATACTCCACAAGGTCGTTTGACTTTTAGTAATGATACAAAATAACAAAAGAAGGAATAAAATTATATATATACATATATATTTAAATTAAAAAGAAATCCATATAAACTTAACTCCTTAAGTATTGTAAAAAATTAATATAAAAAATTAATATTTTGAATTTTTTTTCTTATATTTGCATGATTGTCAAAAGTCAGATGTCCCTATGAAGGGCCCAAATTTTCTCTAATGAGGAATGGGTGTTGCCAAACCTTATTTTTGTACTTAAAGTAAGAATTTGGGAATTGAATGCCAAAGTTGTATCAATATACTCTACAATGCTATAAATTTATACTTATATACAATCATTATAGTCAAATATGATAGTATCAAAATACAAAGGAGATAAAGAAACAAAATTCTGTGGCCAAAAATAATTTTTGAAACAATTACCATTCCTCAATGAATTTTTAAAGGAAGGAATGTATGTTTGAGGCTTCTAAGGCAAAAATAAATTACACTTTGAAAAGAATCCAAACATAAATCCTTCATTCTTGCAAAATATCATTAGAGGATTTTTGGGGGGTGGGAAGGCTACAAGTTTCTTGAGGTTTTCAAAGTCTAGGAACTTGTTGCACTTGATGCCTAACATTGCACAACGTTTCCATGTCATTAATTTTTTTTTTCAAATCCAATTTTTTCTTTATTTTTCATCTAAAAAAAATTCCTAATAAAAAATGTGATAGTGGTTGTTCCTTGGCTACTAGAGTTTTAGCCCTAAAATGGCCCTCCATAGTCCCCCCCAAATCTTCTAATGCCATTTTCTTTCCATCTCTATATGAATTGATTCAAAACCTTGCACAAATTCATAAAGCAGTGCGAAGAGTCACATCATTTAAGAATAGATCCAAAAAATTCAAAATATTTAGATATACCTCATCTATTTTATAAATGGTAATTTTGTTTGAATGGTGATATTTCATGTTATGTTTTCAAAGCATGTGGTTTAAACCATCTAGGACAAGTATAGATTTCAGACCGTATGGTCTAAACTATAAAAATGCCAAAGTTGACGAATGACTGACATTTTAACAAACTTTGCCATATGAATACAACTTTGAAAATTACTCTATTAGCTTTTGAAAAACATTCATCATTCACTTACAAGAAGTAGACTTTTTCAAAGACTAAAGGTTAAGAGCATCTCCATTGTTATAGGAAAAGACAAATTGTGTTGGATGCTTATTGCCTAACAAATTGTGTGTTCACATGGTGTACTTTTTTTGGTTTCCAAGGATGGTTCTCTACTTGAAGTCGAAGTTAACTAGTACTATATATAGTACATAGTAGGTGATCCACTAATTATGCCCTAGCTATTATATTCTTATAGCATTTGGTGGTTCTTTTGCAAACCCTAGTCTTCATGTCTTCATGTCTATTTTAGATCATGTAAAATACAAACACAATTGGGCATTGTATGGCACCTATCTACCTTGATAGCAATATAATGTGTGTAAGATGTGACGTGATGTGAGTAATAGTTTGTGCCTAATAGACTTGTTGAGACTATTTATAACATATGCTTTGTGGTCCTTGAAACAAGGCCTCCATGACTCCTAGTGTGCCTAAGCTTTTTGAAGTGCCCCAGCATAGACTTGCCAAGCTCAAAAAAATTGAATGGTCCTTTCAAATTCATCTCTATACATGCCAATTTGAAAAGTCTTGAAAAGTCTTCTTAGCATGCCAAAATTATAGTGTCCAAGGTTCCCCCCCTTGGTAGTCATATGGAGGTGTTATCAGGTACTAGGATTAGCTCCAACCCTGATACAAAATTAGGTGAATTCATTTACAATCACCAACTTTGGAATCTACTTAGATCCTTTCTCATTTGGCACATATGGGTTGGGAGGTGTAATTCCAAATATGGCGTTATGGACTTTAGCCCTAAACATGTTATGAAAGCAACTTGGACTTCGACCATGGCCATTAGGAGGAATATTATAGATAGTAGAAAAAAACAAAGAAAAACTCAATTCAATCAAGAAACAGTTTAAAACTTGGTGGTGTCCTATTTTCTATCACTCGAGAGTTAGAGTCTGGCATTTCAATTTGTCTAATGCTTTCTTGTAATTTGGTTGTGTTTGTTATTTAGGGGGCCCTGGGCACTTTGTGCCCCTATCCAGTTGCTTGTGGCTTTCATAGCATGCCAAAATTACAAATCAATTATTGTTTAGAATCTCCATCTAGATACATTCAATTTTGTTGACAATGCAAGGACACTAAAATACTAAATCCATCCCATGAAGTAGGATGACTAAATTGAAAATTCAACTTTTCAAAGGATATGAAAGAAAGAAACAAACAAACAAAAAACTATTTTTTGCCGTCTTAATCCTATTTTCTTCACCCCTATTTAATTTGGGGCCTCTGATTGCAAATGTAAATTCAAAATTTTAAAGTTTTTTCATGTGTGAAAAATAAAAAAATTCATTGTTTTTCTAGGGTAAAAATCCTACATTTTCACCCTTCTTGTCCCACTTCATAAGATGGGTTTAGCGTCCTACGATGATAATAGATAATAGAGATTAAAGGTCCCAAATTCTTAGTTTAAACAAAGGAGATAGAAAAGAACCTTGAATCAATTTTTATTCTTGAATGCCAAACTAGTTTCCATGGACATCATCTAATTTGATACCATGTGCATTTTTGGATTATGAAAATGAAAAAGTACTCGTTGAAAGTCAAGCTACTTTAGAAGACCTTTGCTTTTTCCACAAAATTTGGAGGATGAATAGTTGCAGTTTTGTCTTACACAACAAGATTGTGTGTCATTCATTGACCAAAAAATGGCCGCACTGTCATTTATAGGTTAATATGTTAAAAAGTAGGATAAGCCTATGTTTGCCCTTTTTATGTTTTTGCTAGATTGCAGAATTTGCACTGAGGTGTCGATTCTACCATCCAAATTCGTTAGTACCGCCTTGTTGGACTCAACCTATAGCCACTTGTGTGGCGGATTGCGCGGCTCTCTACCTACTCTCTAGAATAAATGAATTGTTTTGTCTAGGAGCAAGATGGCAAGTGGTTTGGGAGGATCATTGTGGCAGACCGGTAAACTTCCCAGGCACTGACCGCGTTGGAGAGAGCCCTCCAAAATTCATTTGGCGTGACAAATTTGACGAGCAAGGGTGCAAGTGCTCTTTCCAATTATGTGTCTGCACAACGGAGATAGGGGTAGCTTTACGGAACTCAGAAGGGAGTTTACAGGAAGGATCAAATGTCGGTATTGTGCATCAACTACCGTGCACTTTGTGGGGTCATGCCGGCACATCGGCCGACGTGATCGATCTCAGTTACTCAAAATTGGGAACCCCCAGTCATTTGATGTCTATCAAATTTCCTTCACTCTCACTTGAGCACCGCATCATACATCTTTAATTTGCTACTACTCACAAATTAATCAATGGCTTGGCAGTGTAAAATCGGGTCAAGAACTGAAGTCTATAATTAGAATTTGGCCACCAATTGTGAATTGAAGTAAATTAAAGTCTGCAATTTACTTCAAGCTATAAATTAAAGTCAGGGACTCAATTGTGATTGTCAAAGTTAGCCGACTAAAATCTCCGGCAGATGTATAAATCAGGGGTTTGAGTAATGTGGATTCTCACTTAGACGTGCAAGCATTGGGAGCTTTCAGGAGGTTAGCCCAAGTTGACTTGGGAAGGATTAGCTTGCCTTTTAGCTCCCCCCCCCCTTACATTGAGGAAGGGGATGTAGGGTGCAAAATTTTACAACCGCCTTTACTCCCTTTTTTGTATGCATTAGCCCCAGCTAATTTCATTTTGTAAGCAGCGACATGGACGTATTTTTAGTAGATTTTGGATGATTTTTTGGTAAATTTTGGATGAATTTTGCTGAGAAAATGGATGAATTTTGCCATACAATTGGATTAATGCCATTACACATTTGGATGAAATGCATTAAAATGGATGATTTTTTGAAAAATATTGGATGAATTCCATTGAGAAATTGGATGACTACTAAAAGCTTTTGGATGAAACATCTTCATATTTTGGATGAAATGTGCAACAATGGAAAATTGCAGATGAAACGAAATTATAGATGACCAAATGGATAAAAGTGGAAAAAGTTTTTTATATAACGTCATGTATATGTGGGATAATTTATTGCACAAATGATACTTATGTAGCTATTATGCACATGAAATCCTTTGCCTGCTCTAGTACAAAGTACAACTACTCTATACTTGTTTCTAGCACGACAGCACACTTCAAACTTGCAACCACAGCAACTTCGAATATGTCACTCCACATTCAGTCCAGCCCAGACAATGTAATTTTCAAATGTTTAATAGTGTGCATGAAACAGTGAGTTCTTGAACATAGTGATAACATAGGTACTTCGTTTTCCTAGGATATGGTGAGAAAGCAAACGATGTGATATTAGAGAAAAAAGACATTCAAGAGATCAGGATATAAATAATAGATAGAAAAGTACCAAGAGCATCAAGCTTCTGAGGCATGAACTGCACAATATTTGCAAGTTGCCACTTCTCCAATGCCTATAATGAAGATCATACAATCAGAAAGAACTCGATTATTGCATAAAATCCGAGTAGAGATTGAAGCAACAATTAAAAACTCAACCCTCAATAATGGCAACCATGAGCTTTGAGATGCACTCACATGTGTCTACAACTTCACATGTGAAAGGTCATAACATTATTAAACAAGTCAACCATTTTCCACAGCGAACACTTAAGAGACAAAATGTTTTGCGATTATCAGACTCATTACCTTAAGCAACCAGAGACCAACAAGTTGGAATTTTAGAATATACAGAGAATGTGCAAATATGGAGTTTATAAATAGAGAGAGTTCATTTTAGTAGAAAGAGAATCATGACAACTTAAGTACCTCCCAAATTGACTTGTCTTCATGTTTGCCAAGAGGGTCTACATTAGAACACTTAGTGCCATGAAAGAGAGTAGGCTCCCAGGCGTGACCTTAAGTCACGAAGGCCAATCCGGCTAATTTCCAGCCCATTGATCAGAACGCACCCTCCAGTAAGTTCCACTAGCCCGAAAAAAGTACTAATTATCGTGGTTTGCAATTCATTCCACAATAAATAAAAAGTCAGCATAATAATCATGTCTTTATTCAACTGTAGGATAAAAGGTTGAAAGTTGAACTTAGCTAGGAAGAAGATTTAGTTTTAAATCTTCAACAAATTGAAAGTCACATTCCTTATGTAGACCAACTAGACTCTATGTGAGTATTATTGTAATACACTAGATTTTTAATATCCTTTAAACTCATAGGATTTTCAACCCTATTTCGAAGAAAAGACAAATACAACCAAAAATGCTTGGCCAACTCCTATAGATTCAATCAATCAGGTTCACCAGATTGTTGAATAAATTCAGATTGATCCTTATTTCTTACTAACATAAGATCAGCACCCCACTTTGATACATTTGAAGGACATCTCTACCAAATACATGATTGCATGCATCAAAACAAATGTATGTGTTGAAAACATATTCAAGATCAAACAACAGTTGAAATGACAGCGTTTATTACATTAATCTGTATGTTAGCTTCTTGGTACACTCTACCGCATTTGAAGGCAATTTCGAAAGTTGATTACCTTTCCTAAACCAATCCGACCAACACCACCCACTCACAGTCCTCTTTGAAATGTACATGTGATGCCCTTTAAAACTACAGGACCTCCAAGTTTGTATCGGATCTATAAGAGCAAGAATAAAAGATAAGTGAATAAATGTCATGATTCTGGTTTAAACCAAAAATTACATCAAACATAAAACCTCGTATTCATTGAAATAATAGATTTCAATGAAATTGGGGTAGTCTCAACCTCAAATCTATACCTGCCCTAGTTTGCACATCTATAAATACTTGGAACATTACAAATTTGATGCTCTAAAATACAGTATTTCACAGAATATGGCCACATTAAATAATGTGTACCTGTAAGTTTTGGAGCTCCATTGTGCCATGATTTGGCCAAATGGGTGATAGTCAATTAGCTTCGACAAAGGCTAGACCTTCACTACCAATTTTCATGTATTGTCGAATACGCTCAATAGAAATGATATTGTTGGCCAACTGGCAAACATATTGAATGAAGAACACTAAGACTTTGCTTAATGTCAATCTGTATATGAGTGACAATCCCGCAAATCTTGCACAAAAAATCATTCAACCCAATCAAGATGGTTCAAACATAGCATCTAGTGCGTTAGAGACCTGTCATCTTCCACAAAAATTTAGAATATGTTCAAAAAATTCATGAGTATTTCTTAATATTTCAACACAGTTTTATGTAACATGTTCAACACCTCTCTAATAAGCCACTAAACATTATTTGTCAAGTAGAACATCCATTAGGCCACATCCATCTAATAAGACAACCCAAAATCCAATTCTTGAATAAAAACACTTTATATTAACCTCTATTAAGCTACAAAACATTCTTAAGCAATTGACTCTTTAAAGATGTGTTTGGAAGTCTAGAAGTAAAAGATAATTCATCCATACGTCAAGGAGAAAACAACAAATCATATGTTCATCCATTGCATCTGCCCCAATTCACCTATTCACTTAAGTTTCAAAGCATGAATACTATAGAACATATTTATTGAATGTCTTATATTGAAGGTAGCTTACTGCCTCTACTTAATAATGGTACCTATGGCAATGACTTTAGAAAAATTATTGTACCTTTGTCCACATGGTGCGCAGTTAGAACTACCATGAGCCAAGTAGATATGGCCAAAATGATGGCGCACAAAGTCTCCAAGTGTAGCACTAGCCACTCGTAGGCAATGAAAGTGGAAGAAGAGATTGGCATCCACATCCAAAAGCTCCAAATTCTTCTCTTTGAATTGTGGCACTTTCTTAAACGCTCGAATCATCATGGCCTTGAAGATGGTCTCACTGAATTGTTTACTATGGGAGCCTTCGTAGTGCCATTCATTTGCATTAGTTCCTGTGCAATTTCCCCATAGTATCTCTACACAACACAGACATCAGAAAGCACGTCAATCACACTGACTATAGGGGATTTCTAAGTTGAAGAACAAAACTCACCTTATAAATTCCACAAAATCTTGTAGTGCAGTCGCAATAAAACATCAACCTACACACATCCAATATCCAACTCCTAACTTCATAACCATATTAGACAGTAAAAAATAAAAAAGATTGATAATAGGTAAACATGCAAGAATTTTAACATATATGTAATTGATTAACGTGACAAATTGACTATGAGGTTCATAGTAGAGCGATGCATGGAATACACCACTTCAATCCAAATAGAAGTTAATTCAGGAGGTTTCACACTTCCAATAACATTGCACTCAAATGGAAGGCTTTGGGAAGAAAAATCATTAACTATGCACAACAACAATAGTAAATAATAGTAAATGAGAACACAAAATCAAAGTAACTAAAAGATGCAACCATTGGTGTATATTGAAGATTTAATGAACTATTCTTGTGAGGATTGAATACTATAGTCTATAGAAGTTGCAAAAGCCTACCATCAACGTCCAACACCAACCGCAATTGCACCACTTGCACCAATGACATCTTTCAGAAAATTCAATAAATAACTGCATTTCAAATTCTAAATTTCAAACTTCACAAATATAAAATGAGCAAGAATTTAATTATAAAAAATACAAATTCAAAAATATGGAAAATCCTATTAAAAAAAATTACCTCATAGTGAAGTACAAGCACATGCCACCTACGATTTTTGATGATAATATTTAGCCACCTCTTTCATTTGCTTTTCCTTGTCCCATTTGCAAAAGCCTACTCTAAATGGTTTTGGAATATTTTTGGCATTCAACTCTTCCATCACCTTCCTCAAATGCTTCTTCATTACATCAATAGTAGGTAATGACAACACCAACCATAGAAAACACTCATCGTCTTCAACACTTCGAGATAATTGTACTTCTTCTTTAGAGGCTTCTAATGTTGGGGATGTCTCCAAGTTTTCAATTCTATCCATCAACATAAGAGTCCTATTTTCCTCCAGAGGACTACTATTCACCACCTCATTTAATTCCTCTCTTTCATTCCTTTTCTTTCCTATCATCTTTTGTGCATTCCTTTTTTTTTCTTCTCAAATACCTTAAATGGTGTTTCAAATATTTATATATTTCTCTTTCATCCCATTTAACATTCTTCTTCCCCAATTTCATTTTTTGCAACGTTGCACAATTTTCCTTTATTATTTCTTTTAAACGCTCTTGTAGTCCTGGTTCTTCTAGATTGAACACTCCTTATGGCAATCTTCCAACTTCTTGTGCATCTACTACCCATTTTTTCACTTTTTCATAGTTGTCCAACATAATTCTATGTTGAATGCCCATATTTACAACCAATAAAGCCCTCTTTCCATACTTTACTTTCATATTTCGACAAGTAGGAGGAGCAAAAACCTGAGAATAAGAGAGTGTGTTGACATTTTTCTCCTTAAGTGCTACTCGAGCTTGAGGACCCCTCATGCTACCCTCATTATCCACCTCCAACTCTTCATCTTCTCGTTCTATTCTCTTTTCCCCGCATACAACATAAAATTTTGAAATATCTCTCACGAATTTGCTACCGCAAATGTCATAGTAAATTGCTAGCAACATTGGCATGGTGGTACCACTTTGAATTGAATTCATCCTGCAAAAAAGCTTCTATAAATTTAGTAAGAATAGTAGATGTACCCTAAGAACAATTTTTCCTCTTTAACAAAAATTCAAAATAGTAAACATCAATCATATGGAAACCTTCAAGTGCCGAGACAACTTACGGTCACAAAGAAAAACCGTGCCACTACCACTGCCAAATTACCATTTACAACAAATCACTCAGGAATGCATCTATTTCTCTAATTTCTCCTGAAGGATACCAAAGGAATAAGAAGAAAGCAGCGACGAACTAGAAAAAGATGTTTGGAAGGACACACCAGGAAGAGAAGTTCTGAAGAAGTGAAAGGAGGCAGCCATCAAAACCCACATGGATTGAAATCAAAAGGAAGTGGTCATCGAAACCCTAAGAAAGCCACTTGGCTTCAACAAAAGTCATGACAAAACCAGAAGTGATGGGATTTTTTTACGGGTCCTTCCAAAAGACACTAACGCTCCTGACTTTGGGAATGTCGGCATTCCCCTTGGAGGTCCGGAGGGGATCGTGAGTTGAGCCTTCATGCTCAAATGCAATCGAAGGTAAGCCTTCATGTTCAACTCAGACAAAATTCAAACACTTCACAAGCTAATATTTTCTATAAAAAGATGACCAAAATTTTACTGCTTTTTTGGATTCTTTTTTTTTAAGAAGTTGCCTATATTCTTGAAAATTTTCAAATCATTTCAAATCATACTTCATATAGGAAAAAAATAGTTTATAGATAGTAGTAGATAATGATTCAAAATATTGATTTGTTAAGAATTGAATTATAGAATTGAAAAATGCCAATCCCAATGGTTGAAATTTTGTAATAAATATTCTACCTCCTATGATTTTTTTCCCAAAATATTGAAGGACAATAAAGGACTTCAAAGTTTATTTTAGAGTAGGAAATCCATAACTATCCACAAACTATAAGTCCTCATACCTTTTGATTCATTGATTAAAATGGATTGATTCAAAGGTATTCATGTATGTAAAACTCTAGAAAACCAATTTCAAATTTTTATTTGTAGAAAAAGTCATTTTTTTGGATTTACTTAAAATTGCCATATTATAGAAAAAAATAGCATATTAGGCTATAACTTTTTATTCCTATTTCCAAATGCCATGAAATTTAGTGCATATGAAAGATATTTGTTATTCCCTGCTATTAAAATGCTAGCCACAAAAATATGAAAATCTTTGGCCACATGCACCTGCCTAAAATTTCAATGTAAGAAAAAAACGTAGCTTGGTCTTTCACAAGTTAACCTCTATAAGACTTCATCCATTGTAATTGAATCAAACTTCTTATTTGATTTAAATTTTTCATTTCAAATTGTGTTAAAAAAAAAATTTCTTATTTTTATTACTTGAAACTATGAATTATATATCCCTTTAAGAAACTTTAATTTGTTTCATGAAATCTTTTTATTTTTTATTATTTTTTATGCAAAAAATGAACAAAAGTGAATAATTTAGCAAAATATTTACATGTTGCTGCCAACCTTGACAGTTGTGGTTTGGAATTAGCTATCAGCTTCCAAAATTCATAGTAATTTCAACATGCAATCTAGCATAAAATTACCCAAAAAATTGCAATCTTGATGATTTCTATCTTCTGACATGGTGGAAAATTTACATTGCCTTTCACTACTCCAAAATATATGTGGAATTGCTAAAGTAGTTGACTATAGATGGTTCTATCATACACCTAGATTATCTCTCTATTTTCAATTTTTGCCAATGAACAGAAAGAGTTGACATTTAGTATATTATGAGCTAGTTCATTTTCCCACATTGCCAATTGAAAATCAAAAAACTTCAAGCACATTACCAATCACACTTTTAGAATTAAAAAAATAAAAATAAAACTATAAAGAAGCCAAAGATTATTACTAATGAAAAATATTATTAAATAGAGAAATAGGGATATTAATTAGTTGGACTCAACTTCACTTTAAACATTGATTTTTTTCATTCTATGTGTGATGGTATGTGTGTCACAAATTGAAGAATTGATTGAAAACAACAACAACAACAACAAATCACCAATTATAGGCATATAAGAAAGGGACTAGGGACACGTGACTTCACAAGAGCAAATGACATCAAACTCAAACTAGCTTAAATTAGATTTCATCAAAGCATCTTCATACTTGTTAGGAAACCTCTTACAATTCTATTATTTTGTAATTTGAAATTTCTTAGTGACTTGCAAATTCTAATTTTTTCAAAGTACTAGTACATATACAATTTAGGACATGATTTTGGGAAGTTATATTTTATAACTATTATTTGGACTTAAATTCTAGAACTATTTTAATAATGACATTTAGGATTACCACACTAATTGATTTGAAATGCTATAAGCTTCATTTTTTATGAAGATTCTAATATTTATTTTTACACAAAAATTTCATTTTTTTTAAGCACAAATGACGAAGTAAAAACTCACTTAAGTTTAGTTTGTATAGATTTCACTCACTTATATGATCTATTGTGATTTATTGAATTGTTTTAAAAGGGGTGCTTGTAAAAAAGAAAAATAATTCTGAAGTTGAAAATAAAAAGAAGATAATATCAACTTAATTTATTCCACAATTATCTTACACTCACACAAATTCCATGAATACTCAAAAGTTAAAAGCATAGGGTGCCAACAAATTACTTCAACCCCATTGGTTGCTTCAACAAACTCTTCAACTTTCATTGGTTGTTCCCAAGAGCTAGTGGTAGTTAAGACTGGCCATTGAAGGCCCAAAATATAGATAGCACACAACAATGATGCTTTGAGGTGGACGTACATTAGTCACTTTTGCTCCTCAAATACTCATGTGGAGCCTTTCTAACTTGTACAAAAATACTTGAATTTTTGTATGGAATAATACAAAGTCTTTACTTTTGTTTACTCAATGCATTAAAGAAATCAATTTGCATTCAAGTGATGAAGATATTTACATTCACAATAATTGATGAAACATGCAAAATGCGTATGACAAACTAGTTATTCATTCAAAAATGGATGTAGCCATGCCAAAAGAGCTATTACATTTAATATGAAGATTTTGTACAAATTTAGTAATTTCAATTTTTTTAAATAGAATAATATGTTGGAAAATATTTCTTTAATATATTTCTTATGATTTTTTCTCTCAAATTTTATTTTTATTTTTATTTTTACTAGAATATTGAAGCTTCTTCAATCTATATGCATAAATATAGTATTTTATTGATATCATCCATTCAAAGAAAAAAAAATACATTGTAAAATATTCTTTTTGGAAAAAATTGTATTACTTTGAGTAAAAGTTTTTTAAAATTGAAAAAAAAAAAATAGAATTGCAATAATTCATATAAATTGAGTCATTTATTGAAATGTATGTCTTAGTGACTTGTGTTATAAAAATTTATTTGATCAAACGTACATTATTTAGAGAGGGATTTTGACTTTCAAATAGAAGTTTAATTACTTGAATCAACTTTTCAACTTGAGGTTAAAAAAACTTAAATCAAAGATAAACATATTTAAAACAAGAAATAAATACATCATAAATACATTAAAAAAATTAATTGAAAAGATGTAGAAAATATTTCAAAATTTTCCATTGGGTAGATTGCAAGATAATAGCATTTGAAGTGACAAAAATCATTTTTTGGGGCCTGTGAAATGTCATAGGCAGCTGTACTTCAAGACGTCACATTTATACGAAAAAATGTTCAAAATGGTGGTTACTCTTTGAATTCATTTTTCAAATCAAGTTGGCTACATACTTAAAAAATTTCAGATCATTTGGAATCATACAACATATAGGAAAAAAATAGTAAATAGAAAGGAATAGAGAATGATTCAAAATACTAAATTGTTAACAATTTATTTATGGGATTGAAAATTGCCAATCCCAATGGTTGTACTGTTGTAATAAACAATCTACACCCAATGTTTATATTTTTTCCAAAATATTAATTTCACATGATGATGAATTCCAATTTTCTTTTGTACAATGCTTAACAATTTGAATGTTGTCTATAATAAAAAAGAAATAATATCACTCAAGAACCAATCAACTTATAGAGGAATTCAATCATTGTAATTGGAAAGGTTGTGGGGGATACTTATACTATATGAGCCATTTCTAACTTACATGCATTATATAGATTTTACCAATAGACTCATGTCACTAATTAATGTGCATGTTTATGATAGTATAGAATTAAAATTATAAATTTCAATCTAAATTCATGTTGTAAATATTAGAATCAAATTTTTTATTTATTTTGAATATGTGTATTTTAAGTAAAAAGAAAATTTGAGAAGGAGATTTATTGATGAACTTTTAGAGAAGATTATTCTAATGAGAAACAATTAAATGAGGTAAGGCAAAAGACACTACATTAGTGGTACCTTCAATTACCTATAGAAGTATTTCATTTTCCTTTAGGGATTTACATAGAGAATTAAAATTTCAAATGAATGAAAAACTTGGGATTTGAATAACTACTGTAATTAACTAAAGAAATGCGAGTAGTGATTGAGTTGAATAAAAAATTATTAAAATCTTCATTATAGTATGGTACCAAATGAGAGGCACTCCACTAAGATACTTTTTGAAATTGCCAAGTTTGAAGTTTAAAATCTTTGTATAATTTTACAAAATCTAGAATTTAGAGTTTGTGTTGGATGAGTCTAAAATTTCTACCATTAGCAAGAAAGTGTTTATCGTTATGTATACTAGATAATAGGGTACATTGAAAATTTTTGGAAAAAAAAAAATCATAGGATGTAGATTGTTTATTAGAACAATGCAACCATTGGGATTGGCATTTTTCAATTCCATAATTAAGTCTTCAACAATTTAGTATTTTAAATCATTTTCTAACACTATCTATTTAATTTTTTTTCCTAAATGTTGAGCAATTCCAAACTATCTGAAATTTTTCAAGCATGGTGCTACCTTGTCTACAAAAAAGAATCTAAAAAAGCACCATTGTTTGGAACAATTCTTCATAGATAAATGAGCTTGTGAAGCATTTTTCACAAGTTCACATTGAAGCATTTTCTATTTTGTCTATTGAAGCATTTTTTTGGCCAATCAAAGGTAGTCTAGTGTGAATAATAGGTACTCATACGACCTCCAATTCAAAATTTTGTAGTTTATATCTATGGTCTTGTAAATTTTCAAACCAATTCCATTTACTTCTATTTTCATTTGTTTTTTTTAACATATTCATGTGATTTTTTTCCAATTTGTATTGATATGCATGATCTAAAAAACATGTCTGTTTTAGATGAGGTTACCTTACATAATACATTTACATTCATGAAAAATTTAGAAGAATCAAGCTTCTGAAGCTTGAAGTGAGAAAAAATTAAAAGCAATAACCTTCTATTTTTTGAAATTAAAGAATGTTTAACAAAATTTTACCTATCTAAAAGGGTAGTCTAAATAACACTTCAATTTAGTGAAATTTGATGGAATTTACAAATAATTAATCAATTTTTTTAATTCACTAAAATTTAAGCATTTTCTTTTTTTATCAAAAGAAAAATTTCAAATAATAAACATCTTCATAGTTGTAAACATGAACTTAATTTTGATATAATTTTTAAAAGATAATTTCTTACTCTCTTATCATTGCAAGTACTTAGATTTATATGAACTTTAAAAGACAAATGGAAATCATAGTGACAAATATCATGAGGTTATTGATATTGTCCTTGAGCTCAAACAGAGAGGAATTTGATAGAACATGTTCATAAGTGTTATAATGTGAGATTTAAAAAAATTTGCAAATGTTCATTTAAAAAATATAATATTTATAATTTTGAAAAAATGCAAGTAAAATAAGAAAAAATGTATTCGGTTTATATTTTTTTAGTTTCAATTAAAATATTTTGAATAAATTTGTCCAATATATTCATAAGGAATGAATATCATGTCCTTTAAAATTTAAGTGGATTAGAGAAGAGAAATGGTATAGGAAGATGAACCTCTAAAATTCTTTGACTATGTTTTGCCAAAAACACTCTAAAATTGCCATTTTTAGGATACATACCAAAAAAATTTTAAAACAGTTCTGGATACATCCAACCATAGGATCTTATAGTATGATCATTGAAAAAGATGTGGAAAAAATTTCAGAAATTTCCACCGTGTAGATTGCAAGATATTAGTGCTTCAATTGACAAAAAAGTCTTTTTTTGGCCCTACAAAAATTGGGCAACTACACTTCACAAGGTCACATTTGTATGAAAAAATGTCCAAAATGGTTGCAACTCTTTGGATTCATTCTTCAAGGCAAGTTGGCTACATGCTTGAAAAATTCCAGATCATTTGAATATTCTTTAAATAGAGAGAGAAAGTGGGTGTTGATTGTTCATATATTACAACCATTGGAATTGTCATTGTTCAATACCAAAATTAAAATTTTATCAAATTTTTATTGTAAATAAAATTCTACTTTTCTTACTTACTATTTTTTTCAAAGGAAATGTGAAAATTCTTATTTTAAATTTTAAATAGATATTACCAACTTTTATGTTCAACATATAATAGAGAATAGAAAGTTGGAGGATGTACACATTTTTGTGTAAAATTCTTGAAAGATGAAATTCAACCATTTGGAAAGAATTATAAAATAATTCTTTTTGAAATTCAAGGAACTAGATCTTGCAATTACTAAAGTTGTATTTTGAAATTTAGGGGGGATATACTTTAACAAATGAAGAAGAAGACCCTATAATTGGAGTTGTTAATGAATAAATATAGATGAAGATTCTAGACTTGTATTCAATTTGAATACTTTGAATTAGCTAATGTGAGGTTGGCCTAAAAACATTGGAAACCTTTATAAGTTAATTAATTTGAAAAAAAGCTTTGGATATGTAATAGAGATAGAACATTTGATGCAATATACAAAATGAATTCTTTTAAGATTAACTTTGAAATATTTCAAAAAAATTTTGAATGCTTTGCAAGTGTAACTAGTAATTACAAATTTATGAAAGGGTTTCATGTTACTTTTGAGAATGTCTTTTATTTTTGTTGAAAGAAAAAGCACACTATCTCTTTAAATTTATTTAGAATACAAGTATATAAGAATGTAACAGAAATATATAGGAATGTCATGAATTGTAATGAATAGTATTTAAACTTCAATTAATATCATTATCATAAAATCTAGTTTATATGAAAATTTTATTTAGTGGAAATTAAAGTGAGTTGGAAATAAGATAGGTATTGAAATAATAAGAACTAAAAACAACAACTTGGTTACATACATTTTATATGTACGTATGCATATATAATATATATTATCACAATCTTTCATATAAATTTTTTAAAATAAAACATCTCACCTTTTTTATATGTTGATTTTTCCTAGCAGTACACACCTAAGTTCAATGGAGGTAATTTCAGTTTTCAAAGTGCATTATGAGTTTGATATGAATTTTTTTCATTTGTTACTTAAAACATTCTCAGTAATTTTAGTTCTTCGATAGAAAATGTATTAATTCTTAATAAGACACATAGAAGTCAAATATACAAATCAAATATATAAATTACATTCATATATAGCAAAAGCAAGGAAATATATAAAGTGACTACAACTATGATTCATTATATAAGCAAATTAGTGCACATTTTACTATGAAATTGCTAGATTTTTGTTGAATCTTCTTAGAATTGAATAATATTTATTCATAGTCTTACCTTATATTTTTTGGACGCAA
Source organism: Pseudoscleropodium purum (assembly GCA_963969395.1). NCBI lineage: Eukaryota > Viridiplantae > Streptophyta > Bryopsida > Hypnales > Brachytheciaceae > Pseudoscleropodium > Pseudoscleropodium purum. The sequence goes on from OZ017795.1 coordinate 26,870,228, forward strand.
TGTGAATAAGTTATGAATTCTTTTAGGGCTAAAATAATTTGTAAAAAAAACAATCCTAAGCATTCTTGATGCATGGGTTAAGATTTTAGACAAGAATTTGTACAAGTCAATTTTAAGACAACTATGATTTTGAAGTATGCCACTTTAGAGGAAATAGTTTAGAAAATATGGAAAATTTTTTCATGGACTTGTCTTTTCAAGGTTAATAAAGATTGCAATCTTGACTTCCCGTAGTGTTGAGAGCTCTTGTAAATGAGCCTCAAATACACTAGGACTTGAAGAAAAAATCACATTCAAAACTCATTTAAAAAAATTGTAGAGTAGATTTTGAGAAGCCATAAATTGATTGGGGTTATTCATATTAGGCCCTTAAACCTCGTAGTTTTTTGGTCACCAACTTCTTAGGTTTGACTTGTGAAAAGTGAATTGAAAATTTTTCATAGTTTTAACACCCGCATGGTCAAATGTTATAATCTTCCAACTTATAAGTAATATTGTTGTGTTTTTTCTTCCTATGTGATCTCTAACATGTCTAGTTTGAATTTGTATAGTTACAATTCAAAAAAAGTTGATACAACTTATCAAAATGTTGACTTTTTGTTCAATTTAGAGCGAATTTCTAGTGGCTCAAAACAGGCCTTGGGCATTTAGGAGTTAATGTTCTTGTTGTGAGTTTAAGGTGATTGTTGCAAAGAGATTGTACCTCTTTCATTTTTATTTTTATTTTTTCAAAGAGTACTTGACATTGTATCTAACACTTCGTAGAAATGGTGAACTACACCCTTCTTCTGTTTCCTCAATAGTTTATTAGAAATTGTTTGAAAGATTTTGGGTTGTTTAGAATGCAACATGGTAGTGTGAAAAAATATTTTGTTTATGCTCCAAGTACATAAAAGAGCAAAGAACCCAAACAATGAAACATGATTAATTTATGCTCAAAGTCTACTTAAAAATCACATAACAAAAACAACATAAACAACCAATCAAATTGCATAATTAAACAAATGACAAACACATGAACATGACTTGAAATAAGATTACCCTAAGCAAGATTAAACACAAGCATACACAAGCAAGTACACTCAAAAATATGAAAACCACGCCCTGTGTTGTACTGCCCTCGGGAGGAACGCCTCGGGAGAGAGACGAAGTTGGAGCTGCCTGGAAAGAGCCGCAGGCAAAAGATAAGGAAAGGATAACTCTTACGGAAAAAAAATTGCCCGGGCCCCACCTGCGGAGGGTGGCACGGTTGGCGCTGGCGGGTCAAATTTCCGCCAGCCCGAGTTCCGCTACCCCGCGTGGCGGAACCCGCCAGGCACCGCCGACACCCGCCAGTCGCGTGGGCTCGGTGCAGTCGCGTCTTGCGTACTCGGTGAGCGCGCGGAACGTTCCGAACCTGAAGCCGAACCTGGGACCCCTTTTAGCCCCCTTTGGGCCAAAATCTCCCAGTGTTTGTGAGAGTACTCTAGCTAACGTACCGGCTGGGTGTAAGAACGAGAATCCAGATCGATTAGTGTTTGCTCTTAATTGACATCCAGCGCACCGTCGTCGATCAGCATCGGGGAGGTAGCCGCTTAATTTGTGATGTCAAGCTGTTACGTGTGGCTCGTGCTCCGAAACACTGGATTTGTCGTCGTCGTGATTGGGAGCAGTTCAATTAATTCTCGATCACTCGGTCGTCTGTAATTGCGCCGTCCAGTCATATGTAGCTAATCTGAGAAAGGGTTCTAGACAATTTCAGCAGAACCAGGCTTCCATCGATCGACTGTGCGTTTGTGGGTACGTAAACGGCAAGGTGACTCGTCCGCAAACTAATTAATCAGTTGTCAGCAAAAACTTGCATCGATCTTTCTCTAAGGCCATGGAAGGGAACATCTCTACTCTCAATAAAGCTGCTGATTCAATGGCTCCAGAAGCAATTACTTTGAAGGCTACAGAGGATAAGTTTGGGGGGGTGATTATTGACAGTCAAGACTTCCCCGAAGCGTCCGTCTTTCTCGCATCGCTGAAGCATTCTATGTTGCAATGGAGATCTCAGGTATTCGATTCTCGATTCAGAACACAAAACAAAGAGTGCAGTGCAATTTCAATTTTTTTCTAGCTCACTTTGTTTGAGATTGAGCAGTCTAACATGTGTAGGTCTAATGTGTATTTGCTTTCTGGAACTATCCAGGGCAAGCTTGGAGTATGGTTGAAATTACCGCTAGACTTGAGTGCTCTTGTGCCCCTTGCTATTCAGGTGATCCATCTTGAAAGAATTGCTCTCTTTCATGCATTATTGGGTGGTTACAAGAAATATTTGTCCTATTTTTTTTTGGTTCTGTGGCCTTGGACAATTTTTTTTCCCATAACTTTTGTGTTGTATGTCACTTTTACATGAAATCATGGTTGTCATAACGGGCGAGTTAGGGTCATCGGACGGGACGGACGGACGGGCAAACCGGACTGGATGGCTTTAATTTTGTAACTTGTGCAATTTTGCGGAATGACACGTCACCTTGTCCGAGCCCTGATGATCTCGTCCGCACCCAGCATGTTCCTTAATCCACATAGCATCCACGTGGCCTATTTTTCCGTTATCAGAAAGTCAATTATGTGTTGACTATATCGGACGGGCGGGACCTCTAACGGACGGGCGAACCGGACGTCCGTCCACTATGACAACCATGCATGAAATTTGAATTAAAAGTACATGCAATAGTTGTAAATATTGGATAATTTTTTGAATTTTCTAAAAAATATTCTACTATATTTAGATAGCTTCCATTTGGGGTGGGGGGTGGGCAAGGGAATATTATTTTTGACGAAGAAATTTGAATTTGAAGCTCAAAATTGGGATGCAAAGACTTTTACTAAAGTTATAGAAGCCCAAGAAGAGATTTTCTTAAAATAATAAATTTTCCACCTTTGACATGTGATCAAAATGCACTACTTTAGTACAAGTGTAGAGATCAAATTTTTTTTTTCAAAAGATGAAAATGGTTGTGAAGGAACATCTTCAAGTTAAGAAAAATGACTTTTTTTTTTTTTTTTTTTCTTTGAATTTTATTACTACTAAAAATCAGACATCAAAGTGTCTATTTTCATGGTAATTTTCATTGTGTTGTTTTCGTGTATAACTCTTAGAGATAAAATTTTCTAGATCTGAATTTCTAGAGACAATCTGTTTTATTTTATTTAAAAAAATTTATTCCAAAATCACAGTCCTCATTGAATTAGGCCGTTTTGACTTTTGAGCCAGAAATGTCGGGTGTTTCTTGCAACCACGTACCCGTTTACAAAGAATTCTAACTATCAGCTCTAGGCAAAAACCTAACGAGTCTTGCACTAGAAAACACTCAAAAACTAGAACTGCGTGATCTGTTTCACAATTGACACACTCGATCTTGCTTTCGCCGAATTTTTCTAGGAGGGCTTCACGTACCATCATGCTGAGCCAACTCATGTGATGCTCGTAACCTGGCTAGCGGATGAGCCATCGACTATTCCTGCGAATGCATCACACCAAGTTGGAGTCGGGGCTTTCGTCTTGAATGCCGATGGAGAGGTACGACTCACTCGAATCAAACTGTAGGCGTTTTCTTTTCTCGATTCTTGCATTGGTCGGGGTGAAGTTACCACCTGAATTAATGCTGATCAAGAATAGAGCTGATGATCGATTCTTTCCTCCATTCCAACTGTTTGGATTGCAGGTTCTTGCCGTCCAGGAGAAGAGTGGCGTTTTCCAAGGTGCTGGGATCTGGAAGATGCCCACAGGAACTGTCAACCAGGTTTGTGAACATCAATAATCCTTGTCCATGGTCTGCTCTTTCAAATTCATGTATTGCAATATTTATACGCTGCTTCAACGAATCTGAGATGCTAAAGTGTAGCTTGCTCAACGTGTGGTTGTAGGGCGAGGACATATTCGCCGGGGCAATTCGAGAAGTCAAGGAGGAAACAGGGGTATGTAGTTCAGCAATCTCTTCGTGCACCACTATACACCTTAAATGTCTCTAAATTTGAGCTTGAACACCAGGTGGTCAAGTTCTTGTAGACAGTCTAATTCCATGATGCGGAACATACTGTCCAGGCATATCAGTTTTCAAGTTCTGCACACCACTGAGACAACAATGCCTACAAAGGCTAGCATGGGAAATTTCGTTGAAATGGTGGTATTTCATACGCCATTTTCCCATTCATTTCCTTCTTGAGCTCTAAAGTCTAAGATAGATTTCTGGTATAGATTTTAGACCACACGGTCTAAACGGAAAAGTGCCAAGTTTGTTGAATACCACCATTTTAACGAAACTTTGGTTCAGCTTAACAAGTCAGTTGCTGGGTCATTTTGCAGATTGACACGGAATTTGTGGAAGTCGTTGGATTCAGGTATATAGCCCTATCCTGATGTATATCATTCTAAGCTCGAACAGGAACTTCCATCAACTAGGATTTCATGAGCAGTTGTTGTATCCACGACCTTGACCTTATATTCCTTCTGGGCTCTACTTATCTAATTTTGCTGGTGTATCATTCCAGACAAGCGCACAAAGTGGCTTTCGGAAAATCCGACCTCTTTTTCTTGTGTGTCCTCCGACCTCTCACCTGCGATATCACAATGCAAGACACTGAACTGACGGCTGTCAAGGTATTCAAACAATTTCCAGTTTCTTTGTTGTTCTCAGACTTACTGTATACTCCCTCTGTTTCTAAGTAGTAATACCAGTGTTTCCTTTGTGCTTTACAAAGGAACCTCCGGTATTATTTAGAAACAGAGGGAGTATATGCTGTGACACTTCCTACTGAGACTTACAAAACTTGCCCGGTCGTCTTTAATGTACTGACATACGTTCATGGTGATGCAGTGGATGCCGTTGGCGGAATTCAGTCACCAAGAGTATCTGAAACAGAGAAAGATGCTGAAGAAAATGCTTGATATCTGCATGGCCACAACAGAAGCCCCTGCCTACAAGGGCCTCAAGGTCGAGGACATGCAAGCTGGCACCGGCAGAAGGCCTCAGAATTTCTATTACAGCATTTGATTACGGCCTGGAATTGTGATACAGAGCCTACGTTACGTGGTCTCCAAGTTTTGTTTTAGAATCCATACTCACAAATAATGGAGGGAACCGACACACGTACCTTGCCTCGCCGTTTGGGCAACCAAAAAATAAAATCTCTGTTCCCGGCATTGTTTGCATTGGGCCGTGAAACAGAGTGCTCTAGACTATTTGCAGGTGTGAGATATTGAGAGACGATGACAATTCTATATTATATTGGTTGTTAGTGAACCAGATATGACGGAATAAAAGTGTGGACCAGATTTAACTGCTTTTGAACTACTGGCTCGGGCCAATCCTTTGGGAAGGTATCCATATTTTATTGGATGTCATTTGCTTTGAGTATTGCTCTGCCGGAGTGCCGAATATTTACTGATTCGAGACTAGATATTCGTTGCTTGAATTTCTCTTCGTCACGCCATGAGTTGCATGTTGCAAGCGAGCTCGCAAGGACTCTTGTGCACTGGTCCCGTTTCCGTTGCTGGTGTACGACGACATAAAGTTGTTTCGACTGGTTCTGGGGTTGGAGCTGCAGAGCGATCTTGCCGTCTAGTTGAAGGCAGAGGCAGGGTAAGAGAAGCTCCTGAAACATTTCTGAGCTGGTGCGTTAAACAATGATGGGAAGATTTTGCATCTTGAAAGCGCAAGTTTAGGAAACGTTGCCGACAATCAGCAAGTGTAACTAGGCTATGGGTATGGATTGCGGTGTCTAATCCGGTGCCTAATCAATAGTGCCTACCTCATGCCCGTCTACTGTGGCACTCGCTTAACATCTTTGAATGATGGACAATGACTTGCAAATTCGCCGCGTAGCAGAGACGCTCCTCTGATTAGTTTCAAAATGCCACGTGAAGGTCCTTACATATAAATGAAAAGGTGGATAACGTCAATTATACCCGGAAATGCTTGATAATCGGATCAATTCTATGGCGCTGTCCTGAAATTTAAGAGCTATCTTAAGCTTGACCTAGAGGTGTGAGTTGTCTTTATTGAAAACGTTCATTTGATGAGAATGAAGCTCTTTCTTGACGGCAGCGATCTTGTTTCTGACTTTTGCTCTCGAATTCTGTGCCCTTCGCATACTCGCATATTATCTCAGCCTTATCTTGGAGTTTGCGCAGAAATTTAATAGAAAGCTGCTGCCAATGGCGACCACTGCGGTTCAAGATGGCCAAAGCTCAAGCCCCGCACACAGGAGCGCGCAGTTTTTGTCAGAGCAAGGGTTTATGGAGATTCCCACTGCTTTCGTCCGAGCTCCCGAAGAGCGCTCCAACCTTCACGAGTCTGTCGCTGAAGGTATTCCTGTAATCGATCTTGCGACAGCTACTCCTGCTGAAATCGGAGAAGCTTGCTCTGAGTGGGGACTTTTCCAGGTATGAAATTGCACCTAGCTACTGGCCATGTCCGACTTGCGTAGGTTGCACTTGCAATGTTAAAGATGAAAGAATCTTGTTCCGGATATCACCTTCCAAGCTCCGCGTCTACGCTGCTCCGAATGGCAGGTGAGAAAAATTTGTCGGAGTAGCTAACTGACTGCATTCTCCCTCTTAGCAAAAACAGAGTCCGTTTGCCTGCAAATATTCACAGCAATATCAACATCAAAAGTTCTAGAGCAACGCCCCTCAGTGGCTTTCGTAAGATTTCGTAGGCTGCACTGGCAATTTAGAAGATGAAAGAATTTTATAAGCGGTGCTCGTCCTCCAAGCATGTCGTCTGCGCTGCTTCGAATGTCATGCTACACAATTTCTCGGAATAGGCCTCTCTGGCTGCTGTCTTCTTAGCAAGAATCAGAATCCGAATTCCTCACAATTATCAACAACCTCTAGTCACCAGAATATGCACGTGAGGCACCATGATTGCAGTAAGCTCATATTTAAAGTTTGAACAGCTGCTCAGTATTTGAATTTGGAACTCTCCACTGCAGGTAGTGAACCATGGCGTGCCGCTCACACTTATGGAGCGTTTACGCGAAGTTTGCAAGCAATTTTTCGCGAAGCCAGTGGAAGAGAAGCTAGCTTTTGCTGGCACCAAGGAAACTCTGATGCAGGGCTATGGCTTACGTTTTGGCAACGGGAAGCAGGATTGGAAAGACTTTTTCCTGCACCACACTTTACCATTGTCTCGCCGAAACCCTAATTGTTGGCCTTCTGATCCCGCCGACTACAGGTGCATGTCGTTTATTCATCTCTATCTAATTTGCAGACGTCCTTGGGTATGCATTACAATAAGATAAGTTGCAGTGTTATGTTTGTGAGGCCTTGTCGAATGCAGAGCGTTGGCTTATAGATAGCAATTAGGAGGAGGCTACTATTCGAATTTGTTCGTAATGTCATGAGGCACAGAAGACTAATGTGATTTGTGTCGCTTTGTAGCAGCACTATGTTGGAGTACAGCAACTAAGTAATACAACTGCAGCGGAGACTTCTGGGACTAATGTCCACGAACTTAGGGTTGGAACCGAGCTTTTTAGAAGAAGCCCTTGGAGAGCCCAATCAAAGCATTACCGTGAACTACTACCCTGCATGTCCGCAGCCAGATCTTGCACTCGGCCTGCAAGTAATGAGTCTGCTCACATTCTTTGTTAAAGAATTTGAAATACTATTTGTAGAATTTGACAATGTTTCCATTAAATAATTGGATAATGTGTAAACCAATTTCGTGGTCATGTATAGGCCCATTCCGACAATGGAGCCATTACAGTGCTGCTACAAGAGGACGTTCCTGGTTTACAAGTTCTGAGGGACGGCAAATGGGGCACGGTCCAACATATTCCAGGTGCTCTCATCGTCAACCTCGGTGACATGTCGCAGGTTAATTCCTTACCTTTTGCATTCTGTTTCTGAAACTAATCCAGGTATATTCATAGCTTACAACTCCTGAATTCATGGACGAGTTTTTGTGATCTACGCTCTGCAGATATTAACCAACGGCATTTACAAGAGCGTGGTGCATAGGGCCATCGTGAACAAGGAAAAACCTCGAATGTCAGTTGTCTCTTTCTACAACACAAAAGGAGACAGACCTATCAGCCCTGCAAGGCCTCTCGTGGATGCAGGTCGGCCCGCTGTATATCGTTCTGTCACGTTTGATGAGCACTTCCAGAACTTCATTTCGAGAGGTAGAAACATAAGTTTGGAAGGAGTGAGGAACATTGACTTGTACAAAATCTAGATAGCTTGCACTGAATTCCTTCCATGGATATGTCAACCTCCGCAGCAGCGACATAGGTGAGAGACCAAGGCCCATTATTTCATGAGAAATGCTGCTCATCATATGTGAGCAAGCATCGTAGAATGCAGTACCGTAAGTGATCAGTCGATTGAGTTCTATCCAACATGGTACCAAATCTACATTGAGTGAAAATTCAAATAGGTTGACGGTTTCATCTCCACAGTGCTATTATCTGAGACGAATTAACCGGTTTCTTCCCCTGTCGACTTCACAGGACTAATAATCTTGAATAAGGATGTAAGGAATTGCTGGATTGAGAGCCAGAATGACGACGGAGCCAGAATGGGTTGGTATGGGCTAAGACAACGACCATGAGCATTAATCGTAAAGAAACAAGCGAAATGATTAGACCAATCATTCTTCCAAGTCTCGAAGCAATGCCAAAGTGGAACAGTTGATTGTCGAAAGGGTCATCAACGGAATGGCCAAAAAGAAACCAATTCTTGATTACTCTGTTAGTGAAACAGGAAATCGAACAGGTCAGGCTTGCTTTCCCTTTCATTTGAGCTGGAACTAACTTAGCTCCTGTACCAACGAAATATTTACCCTGTTTGTCTCAAGCTGCAGACTTAGCAAGTTAAGCCCATGCTTCCACCCACTTTCTTCCTGTGGTGATTTTCTAGGGACCAGAGAAAGCTTCCACTGCTTCTCCCACATTCCCACCCAATGTCAGAGCCAAAGTCTACTCTGTGACTTGCGATTGATGCCACAGTAATCATGCAACTCACTGGCATCTAAAAGCTGTTCTGTTGGCCTCTAGATGCTGCTGCAGTGCTGCTGCTGCTCCTGCAGGAGGAGATTGATTGCCTAGATTCAGTGCCCGTCCTTTCAAGTGCTGATCGAAAGCACAGGTGGACTGCCAGGGTACAAAAGCCAGGCGTCCGACTTGGGAGGGTTCAGAACCGAAGTGGGCAACCATCACGCATGACATCACTACTATCTGAGTTTCCTCGGGAAGAGAGAAGGAAGTATCTTGCAGCTAGGCAGTGCCATACTGCCATACCTTCCCACTGCCAATCCAACTAGGCAACGCCACAGCGTCGACCTGGCTGGAATACTACACGAAAGGCAGGCATCTCTCCCTCTGGCTCTTGATCACGGCTCCTGCGATCTCTGGGAGTCTCTGAAAGTCCCTGGAAGAGAGAGAATACCCATGTGATTCCTAGATTAATTATTAAACTAGTGCCAGGCCTATCCCTACTGATTGATCAAATCAACCAGTGAAAACCCTGCAGCTGGTCGTCTCGTACCTGGAACTCCCCGTACAATGTTGCGTCCAGCTTGTGTGCAGTTTGTGTCGAGTTTGTGTCAATGAAACCGTTTCATTTTGTTTTCATCTACGTATTATTATTTTAGCTCAGTAGCTTTCCTTGCGAACTACACCCGAGCTATCGTAGATTTCCTTGGTCACCCATTTCGTAGTTTCCCATGCACAAGTACTAGTGTATTTTTCGGTGTCTTGTTTGATGAGAAACAAATTATTCCAATGCGAAAGGTAAGCGGGCACCAGCCTTATGGACAGGTAAATGAAGAGGATTTTTTTTTATTGCAAGACTGACTCGTCTCTGCTGCCGTGCATGTGAGTGGTTCTGAAGTCCTTTTGAAACTGACCCACTCCCTCTGGCGGGTGGGTGTGTTATTTAATTTGTCAAAGATTCTGGGCTTGTTGAGGTGGCACGAGGTCGTTCTCTTGTTGCTCTGGAGTGAGCAAGGCGGGGCTGGCAGGCAGATCCAGAACCTTGAAGTGGGGAACCGAATTTAGCTGGCCTTTGACGACGTAAGTGGCCTATTGTAACTTAGATTCGTTTGCATCTGAGCAGTACTGACTTTTTGTAGTACCTTAAGGTGGCCTTTGTAAGTTAACAGCAGTTTTGTACAGTAAAATGGCAATGAGCTCCGTGAGTGTTTCCTCATTCCAAGGCACTGCTGACGCACATGAGGTTCATGAAGACATGAGTCAGGTCCAGCTATGGCGCTCTGCGAGCGCTACAATCTCTCGTTTAACTTCTAGTGTAGCGCTTTCAGCCATGCTACTGGGATTCTGATCACATCGGCACCATTATTTTTAATAAGTGTTTTTTCTGATTCCTTGTCTATCTAGTGCGCCTGTCAGCCTGTAGTTGGTGGATCTATCAAGAATCTAACTAAGTTATCTGAGTCAGTAGTGTTGCAAAGAAAATTCCTTCCTTTGCATTTCCCCAAAAAAAGAACTTAAAAAAACTGAAACAAAATTTTGAAATATCTGAGTCAGGCAGGCTGGTTACAAGGTAACCAGGCCTTATGCCTCAAAATGTGGATAACATTATTTAATCCCACACATAGCTACAAAAGTTGCGGTTGTTGAAGTGGAGGGAGCCGGGGGCAATCCCCCTTTAGAACCCTATTTTGGTCTACTTTAGAACCTTAGTACTTGGTCATGTAGTTTGGTTGTTTGTACTTTTATGTCGAGGGAATGTTTTCATTCATTTGCTACTAAACCAGAGACCCAGTTTGGGTCTACATATTGATATCTGAGGCCCCCATTTGACCACCACCCATCCATACAAAAGACTCATCTGTCCTCCAGACTTTTTCACGCCGCCCTCCTCGCCGCCCCATGTTGTGCCCCATGTTATCCATTGATCACCACCTCTGTTTTGAATAGTAATGAGTTAATATATACTTACTTCAAGTTTAGAATTGCCTCTGGAGATTGAGCAGCTTGTTCAGGGATCTCAACTCTCAAGCAATTGACCCAAGCCTTTCAAAGTTCAGTGGTGTGCAAGTATATAAGGTAGGTACACCTAAATGTGTCACTGACCTTAAACCGCCATCTACACTGTATGTACATCTCCAAAGTCAGTTCTGTACCTATGTGGAAGAAACGCTTTTAGAACCAAACTTTGTTCTTTAATAACTTTTGCATGCAGTATCCAAATGTCACATTCTTTGGTGTGTTGGAACCTCCTTTCACTTGCCAACAAGAAAGTATGGAAATCTGACCAGTCTAAGAATAGCAAATAGGCTCAGTAGCAAAAAGTGGTGATTTTGGGAGTACCCACCTTATTTAATCTGATGACGGACGATGGCTCAGTAAGAGGAAATTATGGAGGAAATGACCACATCAATGCATCCATCTATGTGTCCTGGCAAGGGAGAACTCTCCCTCCATGAAGACTGATTTCCCAGAAACATGTAAGTTACAACAGTTTCCTTGCATTCCCAATTCCCAATTTCCAAATGAAATGATGAAGATTCCCCGTGGGAATTTGAACAAGTCACGGATCAAGGTTGATGCTCCCCACCTGATGATTGGGTGAGTGCATTTGGTTGCCCCGAGAACCAAAACTACCGCTTTAATATCCTTGGAATGCCTACTGAGAAGGCAAGACTCAGTTTGTGTGCTAGCTCACAATTTCAGCCTGAGCAGGTCAATCCAATGGATACACAGTCAGACTTTGGGTATAAAATTTCAACTCAGGAGACAAGGTCCAAAGGCTGTGTGGAGGCAGGATCTTCTTTTGGTCACTTGTGCACGAGTTTTAGTCTTTGGACGGTCGGTTAGGCCAACATGATGTCGCTCTGTATGTCATATATTTAGTAGGGACCATGTTGGACATTTTGACTTTGTATCTGATGAAAAACAAACCTTATGGACTGAGCTTTTGAAACACCAATACCTTATCATGAAATTGACAGTAATAATTAACGGACCTAATTGTCAATGCAGGCAAGCATACAAATGGCCCAATGATAATTAAAGTTGACTGTGAGTGGCTCTCTTCGATCAATGCTTCCGGCCTAATAAGACTTGGTAAAATTGGCTGAAGAAACCAAAAAAGTAGAAGTTGTGGTTCATGGGGTTGTGACACTCTTGACCTTTTGATCCATGGGTTAGGCTTTGATATTTAAGAGTCTCTTTCACTGTGCCATGCTTTGAAAATGAAGGTCTAAAAGAGTCTGCTAGCTCCTCAGCCAATGAGAGGGGGCCATATTTCCTCTTTCCCTACATCTTGGCCAATTGGCATGCAGCAAACAACCTTCATTTTAACCCCCTTTACCCCTACAGGATTATAGGCAGGGTGTTTTTCACAAAAAGCATTCAAAACTATCTCTTTCAACCATACAAACTTGTAGTGAAAATTGAAGGGAAATTTTTTTTTTTAAAAAGACATTTATTATCCAAGTATTAGTTTTCTTTACTATTGTGAGAATGTGAGGGGAAAAATTCAGCCCATTCAACTTCATAGATTGCTAGATATAAGCATTCAAAGTAAATGGGAAAAAAAATTCATAGCTTGCTTGACTTATTGCCCAACTAATTGCCCTCTCTATTGGCATGTTGTCCAAAGCTACCCCTACATACTTTCAAGCCCCATAGCTTTTGACTTGGGCACCCGATTAAAAAAAAGGCATAGTCCTAATATGGGCGCTCCTGGAATCCAAACCCAGGATCTCTTAATCACACCCTTGATTCACCTAACATACTTCAACAAACTTCTAAAGAGTTCTTGGAAAGCTTTGGTAAACTTCCAAAGTTTTCTTGGCAAACAAAATGAAGTCATATATGTAAAGTTACATCTATGGAAACTTATAGAAATGTGCATCTTTGGTAAGAATTCTACTTTCATCTGCTCAAAATTGACTTCATGTAGTCCTATCCAAATTTGCAAAAAAGCTTTTTAGGAGTTTAACAAGTTCAAGGGTTAAGATTCCCAATGCTTCATGTGTATATACATAGTTTATAATTTTGTAATATATGCCTTTTTACTTATATGTATTTTGCATCTTATGATGTAAAGTTGTATTTAAATACAATAATGTTGTCAAACATGACTATATTAGTATATACAATGTAAATGTAAACGCAAAGAAAGAAAATCTATTCACCAAGGCACGTGACCCCTACTAAAAGCTCTCTTAAAATCAAATGAATGACTTTTGTGTCTTTGGAGCATCTAAAGTAAATGATCAAGTTTTGATGGGGTTTTTTAATACTTTTCTTGGGATTAGAAATCAAATGAATTTTTAAAGACTCTAATTTTTAATGTAGATTCAATAGTTGGTAAAAGATTTATTTATTTATTTTGGGGTCTCAACTTGAATAGAAGGAGAAGAACATCATTTGCTTTTAATATTTGCACACTTCTTTGTAACCTTGAGACTGTACTCACTTTTGAACTCCTTAGATCTTCTTTGCAAACAAAATTTCGAGTTATAGGACTTGAAAGTCTACATAAGCCGCCACATTGCCTAAGCCCTTGCAGTCTTGAAAAATATGTACTGATTTATTTCAATCACTCTATTTTCATACATATTCTACCTTTAGACCCCCCCAAAAAAATTATATATGCTTGTAAAATTGAACAAAAATAAAATCTTATAGTTACAAATTCTAGAAAAATGAATAAAATTTGATAAATAGAGCATTTCTAAGAAAAATTGATTTTTTTTTAAAGTATTATCCAATTTCTTGACACAAAAAACTTTAGGGGTAGCTGTTGATTAGATATTGAAACCCAAAACGACCAAACAATGTTTTTTTTGGCAACATAGAAATTTTGAAATTTTCACACAACATGTGGTTGCAGAGTACTTCAAGGTACAACAATTTTCATAATTTTTGACTTCATGGTTAAAAAATTATTGTATGATATGTAATTTTTATTGCTTAACAGGTAGCTAAAAAAATCATTTTTTTTAAAAACAAAAATTTGATATTGGTTTCAAAAGCATTAGATGTAGATTGCTTATTATAACATTACAACTACTGAATATACTTTTTTTAAATGAATGAAATCCAACCAACATGATCTTATAATTAGTATAGTTTCTTATGCTAAATCTTTACTCTTTAGGAAGGTGTAGTCTAAGAATTTAATTAAATGGTCCTTGATAGATGGATTTGATAATGAATAAATATAGATGAAGACTTTAGTTTCTTTGGATTTGAATATTTTGAAGTAATTTTGAGCCCAAAAGTACCAAATTTATTTAGGGATTAATTAGGTTAATATAACAAGTATTGGTAGCATTCAATACATGCTTTATACAGCTATCCGAATCTTTCACAAACCATTGAATTCCTCTTGTACATAGTTTCTAGCAAAAATACAAGGTAATTAACTACACCTAAAATTGACCACTCTTGAAAATCACCCCCTACTTTTGAAAGGAACCAAAACATAGAGGATATCCAAAATGGTGAGCATTAGAAGGACAAGTGCAAAGCGAAGTTGGATAATGAGCAACTTTATTTATAGTAATGTGGAGGTGATGACCTTACAAGTGGTTGATTTTGGATATACTTTCATTTGTTTTAATTTCTTTTCTATGACATGTTTTGATACCCACATAACATTTTTAGCCTCCTACACCTTGCATCTTTGATTCTTAGTCCTTCACTTATGTACAAAAATTGTTGTTCATTTTCTATAGCATATTGATTATGCTACAAAAATTATTTGTGTGATTGTTGACCATGTAGTTACTTTAGTTCCATATCAAACTTAGTAGACCTTTCCATTTGGAATTATCTAACTTTGTTGTACCTAAAGTAGACCAGTTCATAGGCACCATCTACCTATTACCACCACCCTACTTTTGGCCCCATTACCATCACAAAATTCATGAAAATCTTTACTTTTTTGACAAAATTAATGTATTAATTTCAACTTGGGTAACGTGAGAGTCCTTGATTGGTGGATACTTAGGTGCTAATAGATACACTCCAAGGCGGGTATGGGTTGTTGATAGGGCGTTTTTGACTCCACTCTATTGATGGTTTTCTAATTTCAGGGCAAGCTACTTCAAAAATTTACAGAAATTACAATTTCCATCAGAAAATTAGAATTCCACTTGGGTTTGATTCGACGTGAAACAAGTGCACACCTCTGAGAAATATGTGCCCCTCTTGGAGTTGGCCCTAAGATATTCAGATTGCAAATCACTGTGCTAATATGCTGGTCTACCTTACTTCCGAAAATTTTCTAATCGTCGGAAGGGCCAACCAACCAACCCCCGGCGGGCAAATAAGCTTTCTCCTGTTGAGCCTAGTCGGTCTGTTTGTGACCAAAGCGCAAGCAAGCAAAGCCAGCAAAGTTAAGGCAAGTTAAGGCAAGTTAAGCCCAGCGGTGTTAATTCGGTCGTCTCTTGAGTTGCGTAACTCCTTTGGTTCCTCCCGACCGATTTCCAAAACGCCTGCCGATTTGACGTAGCCTTCACCCCCAAGCAGCAGCAGCCACTCCCATACATGCCAATGGATCCAAAACGGCCATTTCTGTCACGGAGCAGTCTCTGTCGAGGACTGGGGGGCTTCGTGTACGACCGCTAGCTCTACGCTTAATGTTTGGACTTGGCGAGAGGGCAACTTGACTGTCGGGTTCCCGGTCCACGGCAATGATGTCACGGAGTTGTGGGTCTGGCAGCAGCACATTCCGCATTGGTCTGGACGTGCTCTCGATCCGTATGGTATGGAATTAATAAGAGGTAGGCCGGGCGCCCGGGCCCAAAGCTAGCTAGCGGCATTAACTGAACCCTGGCTGCCTTTCGTTGGTCAGGGTACGAAACGGGGCAGCACATGAACTAGCAAGCAAGCAAATGCTGGTGCTGCTGCTGCTGCTTCGGTCGCGGCTCTGGCTCGCTGCATGCACATCAGTCCATGTATTCTGGAAGCTAGTCACGGCCCTTCGATCCGATCGGCCACTGTCTGCCACAAATAAGTTAAGAAGCTTACACACAGCTCACCACCACCAGCACCAGCACCAGCTTGGTTTTGTTTGGGAACAGCAGGCTAGGAGACCCTCCGTGCATTGCCCTCTCTGCCGCATTGCGGAATATTTCGAGGGGAGCAAGCCAAGCCACGCCACGCATTACGACGAAATCCTGCTGTTCCAAGACTCAGTGACTCCCACTCGATCAGTGTGTTAGAAGGCCGTGGGCTATCCCCAAATGCGCCACAGACCCCAAACCAAAAGCGTCGTCACCACTCTGGGCACATCTCCAAAATCAAAATCAAGATGGACCTATGTGCAAGAGAAACAATCATGGTAGAATCTCTACCAAGAAAAACTCCTTTGACCCTTTGAACAATACTTTTGCATGCAGTCTCCAAATGCCATCGGTGCTTTCAACTGATATTTAGGATTCCACAAGCACGGTGAATTTCATGAAAATGACATATGAAATCCGCCACTTTCAGAATGGTTGGTTTGAACATCTAGGACAGGTATAGATGTAAACTACCAAAGTTCTGGAATGCCACCATTTTAATGAAATTTGCCATAAACTTGGCACTTCACATTTAGATTGAAAAGTGTTCACAAACCATACAGTCTATTTAAAATGTATACCTATCCTAGAAATTAATGGAAAAATGGTGTATGAAATATTGCCATTTTAACAAAAATTTCTATTTTGGTGCTTTGGAAGCTCTTTTCACTTGCCAACAAGAAAACATAAAAATTTGACCAGTCTAATCATAGCAAGTAGGCACAGTAGCAAAAAGTAGGAGTTTTGAGGGTGCCCACCGCATTATTGTTCAACAAACACTACTCGCCACATCTAAATTTAGTATATATAGGTTCATTAAATTGATTAAAATGTAAATTGGTATAATTAATTCACCAAAAATCTTTTACATATATTATTCCCTTCAATTTCATTAGATTGGTTATAAAAGAAAGTTTTTTTTAATAGAGGCTCAAGTGAATCATTAATTTGGATGAGTGTTATTTTGAATAAGTGAGAATTTTTGGGAACAAACATCATCCAAAAATACTCTATTCTTCATCTTCAATGTGAACTTTATGACACTTATTTTAAGGGGATTGAATGAACTTAGGAAGCTTAAGGTACTCCAATCTATTATCAACCTAGATATAATTTTTCCTTCATATTATATTATTATAGTGGTGTACATTCTAGAATAGAAATAAACACTTCTAGAAATCTAGAATAGAAATAAACACCACTAGAATAGAAGAATGGAATTGTATTAGTGTAGCAATAGGCAAGTGGACCTTATTTTATATTGCATATTGGATTCTCAAAAGAAGAACCAACATTTTTGTAGCTTATAACAAAGTATTTGGAGTTGTGAAATCAACACTTTAATCTTCTTTTTTTGCTTTTCCTTTGTTGTGATCAACAAATTACAAGGTACATTTTTTACACAAACAAAATGAATCAATAAATAATGCACATTATTGGTATAAATAGGGTTGGTAGTTATGAGTTTTTGAATTGAGAAGCAAGTATCAGCTTCATCTTCTTGTTAATTTATTAGACAGAGGATACACCTTATTCTTCTCAAAGGTCTTGATATAATATTGAATAGTACTCTAAATTAACTTTATAAACCAACATCTCATTTTTAATAATTGACCAAAATTTTCATACTCTTATTAGAACTTTAGAAGAAAAAACAAACTAACACGAATAAATTTGTGTCTATATTTAACTCCAAGCACAATTGATCATATATTAGTTTTTTAGTAGGATTCTAAATCATTAGAATATATTTTAAAAATTCAAAAAAATGGTCATTATTCCCAACTTGAAGGTTTCTTGGTCAACTAATTATATCTCAAGAAATAAAAAGTCTATTATCTACATGCTTCCTTTGAATTAAAGTAAAACATAGACAAACAAAAAGTACAAACATATTTCTCCTCAAAACCTAATTTTTCTAGCTTCAAAAATATCCCTTCAAAAATGTCCTTTCAAAAATTTCCTTCAAAAAACGACTTCAAAATTAAAGTAAGTGGAACAAAATCTATAAAAACTATCCATCAACACCTAAAAATAATATTCTAAACATAATGGAAAAACTCTTGTGAAAAACACTAATTATATTTGATCTTTAATCTATTTTAGATGGAACTTCCAATTATATTTCTCCAATAATCATATAAATGTTGTTTGTTAAAAACTTACATTCAACTTTAATTAGATTCATAATTCTAATAGCATACTTCTCAACTTCTTTCTTTTATAGTATTACTATGATGATTGAGAAGCTACTACAAAAATTTAGAATTAGTACTATTAACAAATAATAAAGTATCTTTCTTACATAGAAAATGACTTTTAGTTAGACAATATAGATAGTATGATGACATTTTCAAAAGATGAAATTCCTTTAGCTCCTCCTCAATAAGCTCAACAAAAACAATTTAGTTTCAATAATCCACTTTCCTTCCAACTCAATCATTTCTTCCAACTCAAATTAACATTTCAATAGGAAATTTTAGCCTGCATTAATTTAAAATAGTGCAACTTTAGTAAGTTAGTGTTACATACAATAACATAATTTAAAAATAATAGTGTATGTAATCTTTTCCATTTTATTCCTAAACCTCTTTTAAATTCAAAACATATTTAGATAGATTATTATAGACTTTAAGTAGGGGTGGGGTGGGGGTGGGTGGGAGGGGGGGGAGTTTGCATGTATAGATCTCACCCATGCAGTGCCTTGAAGTCTTGAATTTTTTTACATGTCATTGTAACACAAGTCACGATTGAATTCTTGTGGTTAGAAGTTCTTCAAAATCCATAGAAAAGTTATTTACAACTCTTTTTGTTAAAGGTGCTTCATGCTTTTTTTGCAACTTCTAGGGCATTTTCTTAGTTTTGAAACAAAGAACTATAGGAATTAACCTTTCATTGTGGAAACCCTTCCTACTTGCTTCAAATGTTATACGTCCACACCTTATGAGGCATTCACATGAATCACTAGTGAAATATGTAAATGAGTTTAATGCCTCGAAATTTATGTAAAGGTTCAAACCACTTCAATATCTCAACGATCGATCTCAACCACTTAATATCACTTGCACAATTAAAAAACTCAGCCTCTCATTGGTCAGCCTCATTACCACCTTTCATGGTCTTTAAGTCAAAGTATGCATTCTTCCCAAAGACCCCGTGTGAATGTCCCATGAATTCTTGTACTGTGCAAAGAAGTACAACCAAATTGCTAGGTCTAGCTATCCCAGTGTTGGGAGAGGCAAAAGGCCGGCCTCCTCCACCTCTCTCTGCCTCAGAAAAATGCATGGTTCCGCTTGCTCCTGGAACGGAGGCCACATTCAACGCCAAAGAAGCAAAACGATATTAAATAGAGTCGAGAACGAGTGAGCCAGAGAACCGAATCGAACTGGAAGTCTGGAACTGCCCTTCCCTTCCAACTGCCAAACAATAAATGAGGCTTAAGTCGAAAATTCCCTTTGCATCCATCCCGGAGATGCTTCCCATGCAATCATCAATCATTGGTAGGAGTGCACTACCAGCGACAGCTTCCCCTGTTCCCAGTGATCAAGCTACTGTTGCAACGAACTCACAAACTTAATCTAATTAAATTAATCCGCAGACCGTGCGCACATTATTTCAAGTCCTGGCCGGGCGGTGCCACCATCCTCGCCTCACTTCTAGCTAGCTTAGGACAAACCAAACCCACTTGAAGTTAACTCCGTTACTTCCACAACACCACATGCACGTACGCACACCACATTCATCTCCGTCGATCGGGACTCATTCATTGCAACGATTGCAATACAATTAATCTCAGTGGCTTCGCTGCATTCATTAACTGAATAATTAATCAATTAATCAATTAATTAATTCAATCTGGTCGTCCTCACTTTCATATGTACAGAGAAACGTAACGAATCTCGCTGGCAAGCTAGCTGAGTATGATCTACGTGTATCCCAAATCTGAGTGTATTTCAATCGTCAGGACTATCACAGTTTGATCGATCGAACCGAAGCTAAGTAAGCAACTACTAGATTAATTAGCCGATTGAATACTGATGCACTCCTCCAGTACTGCAAGTCCTGCCAGGGTTTGTATGAGTGTATAAATTACTGAGTGTCTGGCTGGTAATCCGATCCCAACCCTGATTAGAATCATTAATTAACTAGCAAACTAAGTAAGGCAGGCAAGTAAGTTAGTACTAAGCAAATTAACATTGGCCACGGTTTGCAATTGGCATAGTCGCCTCCGTCCCTCTCTCAATCATATCTTTGACCCAGTCGAAGCTCCAAATCCAGCCCGGCATCGCGCGACGAAGTCTCGTAAGGCGATCTCCACGTTGAGCCTTCGTAAGGGGAGGAATAATTCCGAAAGGGGGCCTCCGGGGCGCCATACGAGGAGTTTCCCGGGTAGGAGGACTCTTCGTATGCATGGCGATGGTGTCCCTCGTAGCCCGAGGACGACGAGGAAGTCGTTCCGTAATACGAGTGATCGGCAGCTTGCGTTTCCCTCGTCAGCCAGTGGTGGTGATGAGCGTGATGATCTTGCGGCAGAGATGCTGCTGGGGTGACATTGCTCGTGTTGTGATGGTGATGAGACGGGGCCTCGGTGCTGCGTAACTGCGCTAACTGATTGGCTTGCGCGCGCTCCCGACGGTGCACGTTCATGTGTCCGCCGAGGGCTTGCGCCGTGCGGAATTCGCGTTGGCAGAAACTGCAGGAGTAGGATCGCGGAGGCCATTGCCCGCTGGTGCTGGCGTCCTCGGCGAAGGCGCGAACTTCCCACGATTCAGAGTCATTGGGGGTACTGTTGGGGTTGGTGTGAGGGTTGGGGTTGGGGTTGGTGGCGGCTAGTCGCTTGCTCCAGGTGTTGCCGCCGCTGGAGGGGCTGTACGAGGACATCCACGGAGGGGTGCCCATGTCGGGGTCATGCATTCCGCCCCACGATGGCGCACGGTGCAAGTGCTCTTCCCCCGGAAACAACAGCATGCGCGTTCCCATGGTCGATCGATCGATCGATCGATCACAAAGCGGGAAAAACAATAAACGAGTTCGCGCAACTGACAGCTAGACAGCGCACAGGAATGGAATAATTCAACCCCTCAATCTTCCTTCTGCAAAGGATAGATATCGGTTGGCAATAGGTCGAAACTTGAACTTGGTAGTGCGGACGTACGGATGTCCTTCCTTCCTATTCCCAAAATTCGACCAGCTGGCTTCGATGCAGAATGAATTCGCAATCGATGAAATAGTACTTGGCTGGCTCCAGTCGGACACCCTTAGAAGCTCACAGTAGTACTACTCTGACGTACTCCTACAACTCGGGATGCATTCAGAGTATCGGCTGCTTGCAGCATCAACAAGTACGGACTTGAAACGTTCTAACGTTCTAGAGATTCTAAAGATTCGACTCTGGTTTGCCAATGGATTTAATTCCGAGCATGAAGCTGAGCGACTTCTAGGAACAGTACCTCAGTCTGCTTGCTTGGAATGAATGCAGTTACTGACGTTCGCCTCTAGAGCTACCAATAAACGCTACCCGAAGATCGAGTGCTACGATTCACCACACAGATCGATTCGATCACAAATCACACCACCTGCACAAGCACAAGTAGTACTAACACTAGAACTGTGTCTGTCCTGAACTAGTCGAAGATAAAGAAAGAGGGGGAAGAAGGAGAAGGAATAGGAGCAGGAGAAGAAGCTTGAAGAAGAATAAGAAGGCCGGAGATAGGAGGACAACAGAAAACCCACCCCGGTTCTAGTTGTACAGACTAAAGAGCTCCAAAGGAGTCAGTCTCAATTGATGATATCAATGATGAGGTACAACCAACTCCACTCAAATTAAACCAACGAGTGCGCACTAGACGGGCGTGGCAAACTTTGGAAGCCTCTTTGGGAGTTTGGGACCAACTGAAGTGGTGTCCCCGTCTAGCTCGACGTGCAGTTGATCAAACTCCCGTGGCAGCAGAGGCTGGGAGGAAATCAGGAACAGAGGATTGAAGCAGGCCAACTAGCGAGCTAGCTAAAGACGCAAGTTACGCAACAAGCAAAGGGCACATTCATACACTCGGTGTAGAAGTTAGGAAGGGAAAGGAGTTTCGATCGGACGGAGCATTCATCATGTTTGTGGATAGGTCAATTTCGTTGTCGGTCGTCCCTCTGTCTTTCTTGTGGGTTTGGTACTTTTGGTTGGTATTTCTAGCTTGGCCAGATTTCCGTCTCTGCCTGCAAGCCCGTTTTTTTTCCTACTTTTACTGCCCAAGCTAAAGCTAACGAGCTCCAACGCCAGGGCTATGCGTTGGTCAACTTAGGGTCAATGCCCACCGGTGCCCAGACTCCAGTAGCCTTTCGAAAATCGATTGGGAATCCAGCTCTTTTAAAAAGGGCTAAAAAATGGTTCCCAATCTGTACTCATGCGTCTGTCTACCAAAAGAAATACTGTACATGATTGTGTACTGACTGGCTGGTACCATGGCTTGCCAAACTCAAGTCATCTTTTGGTTATGTACGTACTAGTAGACTTCCCAGCGGATTCCTGTCTCTCCTGACCTGACATGTGGCACCTGATGTCAAAGAAAACCCTTGGTGTGTATCCAACCTCCCGTCTGGGATTGTACACACTACACAGGTGGTGTAAGGGTACTAGACAAAAAGACTCCTTGATCCCTGAAATTGAATCCAATTAAGCCGTTACAATAGCTAATTGTGATGGAGGGTGAACTGAACTGAACTTACACACACACATCATGATTTGGTTACTTCCGGGCAGCTAGCACGATGAGAAAGGCACACTAGCTGGGTGGTTCAAGATCGGGATGCAGATGAAAGGATATAGATCACTGACATTTTTGCTTCCCAGCAAAGGTATGGATAATGGGGCGTTATGTAAGTTAGTACACAAAGTGGACTCCATCCATAAGGGCATAACTAAAGAGGCCAATAAGTACAAGGGCAAGCCACGAGTCCACTGCCATGTGCGCAGAAGCCACCCATACTCGAAGTAAATCTCAAAATCTGAATGATCCGCCACTGTTGCAGTCAGGGCAGTTAGAGTCACTGACTCACTTCCATGTTGAGAGGATCAGACATTGCAGAGCAAGAGAAACTTTCCTCTTCCAGCCAGTTGCATTGAAGCTTACCATGCTATACTTAGACTACCCCTCCCAACCCCAACCCCAACCCCAACCCCCCTCCCCTCCCCTCCCCTCCCCTCTGGAGTGTGTCAGTCAGGATCCAGTTATCACAAGAATCATTCGCAGCCCACGAAAGTTGCATTTGGCATCAGTTTTATATGCCGATTATACAGTTACTGCATAGCCTATACCATACTTGTTCTTATACTTGACTTGGCAAGGAAAAACTGAAAAGATTGGGTGAAAGCCTTTGCAACAACCTTTCAGTCTCTTATACCAGTACTGTAGCGTTATTTATATATAATTGTTTGACTTTTCTCTTGTCCAAGGCCTTCGAGTGATTTTATAATTGGTGGCCAGTCATTATGGTTTATGGAGTTACAGGAAGAGGATGGGCATGGAGACATCGAATTGCCCACGAAGGGAACCATCGAACTGGCGGTCATGAATACCTGTAGGGATCCCACTCCCTCGTGAGTGGTACTTTGCACTCTTCATTCTGTTTAGTATTGCTTTTCAAATAAGGTGACTCTGCTACAAACATGGGCCACACTAAATAGAGATTTTATCATCTATTCCTGTAGACTGCACTCAATCACCACCCCCACCAGGTTTGCAAAACCACAAATCACAAACACCGTCAATGATAAAGACCATATTATATACATAATTGTAATACTACTCAAAGTAAAAAAGAAAATTACAATTTTATTTGATATTACTGCCTATCATGATTTAAGGATTGCATCCACATTATTCAATAATCATCTCAATTTTCAAATACTATAACAGTATCTATTTAGTGTGGATGACACTAAATGAAATAAAGAATATACTATGATAAGCAAAATTTGCAAAGATAAAGAATATTATGTTTACTTGTTTAATTACTCTTCCAATTAATCTCTTCAAGTTTTGTACAATTAGATCTAACTTTGCATATCTGAATTCAATTTTTGAGGTATTTTTTTCTTTTTCAACAACAATTTAACTCCAAAGAGACTAAGAAAGCATGAATCCCTTCAATGGAATATGAATGTTTGCAAGAGCTTATTGTGAGTGTTGCAAAAAAATTGAATGAAGTACATTGAAGAATGTTGCAAAAGTCATTTTTCAATGATGTGATGAGAGTGGTCACTTGGTGCCATTTTAGGAATAACAATGCACTAAATGAATGAGTTCTAAGTTACGGTAGCTAACCTATTTCTGACCAAGGACCCATTCTTGTCGTATAGGCTACAATCTTTTGAATCAACAAGAGAAATCAAGATATTAATTATGGAAGAATTTACATTGTAGTCATGGTACATTACAATTGGCTATAGTTTTGGTTGATTTTGCAACCAACCTATGGTTGGAAATAGGAAAACCTATATGACAAGAATAGGTCGAACAAAATCTTCAACTAAAAAATTCATAGTAATTAAATTTTGAGAAATAAAATTCCAAAAAAAAAATATAGAATCCTTCTAAATCCTATTTCTATACATGGAAAAAAATTTGCACTCAAGAAACCTATGCTCCAGATATGCATAATTGCTTAAGTGATTGAAAATGGGTCGGTTACCATAGTAGGGATGGGAAGAAAAAGGAAAACTTACCCAAAAAAGAAAAAAAGAAAATCTAATTGAATGTTTAGATTCTTCTCAGCCATAATTTACTTGACCTATAAAACTCCATATCTACATCCGCCTCTCAACAGAACGGCTAGAGACTCTGACAAAAAGGAGTAACTACGCTGACGTCCGTCCAAATTTAATTCAACTCCATGACGTGCTCCCAGGAACACCAGAGCCGTCTGCAGTAAAAACAAACAGGGCTGGTCTTCAAACATTAACTTTATAAGGAGAAAGAGAATTGACTAAGTTACAGTAGACGAATTGACTAACGCAGTATCCTCCTACAGTAGATCATTGTCCCTGCAATTCCATTTGTTGCCTGTGTTCCAAATAACTCTACAGTTACTGTACGTCGAATGTTACATGTAGATCCTTCCAAATTGAGATGCCAACAACAATCTGAGACATTCCATTCCATCGAACTACCAATAACTGGCGAGGCGCGAGGAGCGCTTTAATAGCTTCTAAGTTTGTTCTGGAAGCTCCGTCGCTGTAATAAGTTAAAGTTAGCGGCCTCCAAAGTTGGATTGAATCCATTGGCAGGAGCGAGCTACACGATGGAAGGAGAATCAAAATAATGGACCCGTATTTTCTTTCTTTCGAGCAATCGAGCTGAGCTAGCTGAGCGGTCTCTTCTTCATTCAGTTCCGTTCTTTAAGTATCCTCTCCACTGAGTGGGATATTGGAAACTCTTGTCTGGTTGATTGGAGTATGACAAATTAATTTCAAAAAGTTAGAGATAGTCTAAAGTCCAATCATACAAGTGGAACATGGAAGGGCATATACCTTGCCTTGCCTTACCTTACTTGGAGCGCTTCAGTTCCTTGCAACCAGGACTCCAGGAGTAAGTTCAACTGCGGAATGACAGAAGACAGGTGACGCAGCCAGGGTGGTAATCGTGTCTGATAGCAGCACATGAACCGTCTTTTGATAAGTGACTGTTGTGAATATTAGTGTGGAACTGTGGGTGGATAGATAGATAGAGACAGTGTGAATTCACGGCACTTCTAGAATTCAACAGTTTGGTGGACGGAGCCAGGGAGGGAGAGCAGGGTTTGGTTTTGGTTTTCATTTTAACTCTTAACCCCTCACCGCCTAAGGCCGTTTAGGGTTCCAAAACATCAATGCTTCCAAAACATCAGTGCTTTTGAAGCAATGCAGATGTAAATGTCACTAAGTTATAAAGATCTTAACCGTACAATCTTGTAATGAACATGTTGTAGATGATGTGAATCAAATTTGGAGTCATTTGATCGTATAGATTGAAAGATTATAATGTTTTAGTATTGAAAAAAGATACTGAAATTTTCCTAGCAACACACTTGAAGGTGAATTTTGATTTCTGAACTTACTCAAATGAAAAAACTTAAAAATCATAAAGTGATTCAAAACCAGCATAAAAACACATTGAAGGAAAAAAAATCAATAAATTGACTCAATGTGTTTGCAAAATGACTTGCAAATGTCAAAAAATAGGCAAGAAAAGTTGCTAAAAACACATCTAAGGTTGAACCTCCTTCTACTAAAATGCTTCTCAGTCCCTCATAACTTCTTGAATTGATATGAAATTTTAGCCACACAAACTAGACTAGTATGCGCAACTTCTTTTTTTAAATTATTGGAAATGGACATTATATGGAGAAGAAAGAAGCCGCCGAAGTTCACTGTTATCCCAAAATGTTAGGGTTTTGAACTTTGAATTGCTCCCAAACATTCAAATCAACTTGGATTTACATGAAAATTTGACCACAATAACTAGACTTCAAGGGGAACATAACCCAACAAATTGTTGAAAACAAACATTGGATGAAGGAGATACAACCTCCCAAAGTTTCAACCATCAAATGTAGTTTGGTGGACTCAAATTGAACCTGTGAACTTCAACTAACTTTCAAGAAATCAATATAGCTTGTATTGATCTGAAAATTTTACCACATACACTAGAAGAGAGAGCACAACTTTTCCAACAAGTTTTATTGAATTTGAATAATGAATGCAAAAGTTACAACACTTTGAATTCAACTGGAAACTTTATGAGGCCACATTTCGGGCTGGTAGGGTGGTGAGGGGTTTAACATCAATGGAGTGACCCTCAAAATCACCCTTTTCTATTACCCCTTTTCTATTACCGAGTGAATCATGAGCCTCCAAAACTGTAAAAGTAGTCATTGCAAGTTAAATTATTGTAGAAGATCTTCCCTTTCCAAAACAAATTTTGAGGATGAATAGTTGCACTTTTTGTTCTATACAATTTGATTCTCATCCATTGGACGCAAAATGTCCACCTCGGCAATCAAGGGTTAAGGTAGTTTGCTCTTTAAGTGACCTTTCAAGAAGTGATTGCATTATGAAGGAAGCTAAATTCATTGGAAAAAAATTCAAAAAAATTCTAGTAGGAAGGAAAATTAAATTGGTGTGTAATCCAATTCATTTCATAGTTTTTGGACCTTTTTAGAATTAGTTACAAATTTTTGAAGTTAAAAAGGAGTAGTCACTAAAAGTACTCAGTTTGTACATTGAAGAAAGCAAAATGTACCATTTGTGTTAGTGGTTGCTTTAAGAGCACCCTACCTTACTTGAGGCAATATAGAAAGCAATCTTTAGTGGAGTGATGAAGCTATTTACATCCACAGAAATGAATGAAACCTACAATATATGGATAAAAATTTATTTATTCATTCAAAATAGAGGGATATTGTCCCAAAGTTTAGTAGCATTTTGCGATTTCATCCACTAGAAAAGGAAGAATATCTTGCCAAATATACCCTACAAAAAATTTGCATTGCTTTTTAGCAAAAATTCACTGGAAGAAATTCTCAGTGAGAGCTCACCTGCCTCCAAGAACAGATGCATTTGCAGAATATTCTTTGGGCTCAATTGGTAGCGTAGTTAACTTTTCAGTTCAAAGCCTGAATGTGCAGACATCATTAATTTCCAAACAAATAATTAAGAAGTATGTGAAATTATAGATCAGCAACTGAAGGTTTGGGAATTGAACGTATTTCTTAGATTAGATAGAGATTTCATTTCACCAAAAATCACTCCAAAGCTCCCATTTTTAGTGCAAAGAGCTGCGATGAAAATAAACTACTTTTCTGGCATATTCAACCATAGGGTTTTGCATTAAACTTGTATGAGAATGTATGAAAAATGATCAAAGACTTTCACCTAGTAGGTTGTAAGATTTTAGTAATCAAAGTGAAAAGAAAAGTTTTTTCTTAAAACTTTGCCGCATTGGATTATTAGACTTGAATTGTCTTGGATTTAATTTTGTGCACTACAAAGTTTTGAGGTTTAAATCTTTGTAGTGGAGAATTGAGTTTAAAATCTAGGAAAAAATATTTAAGAAGAATGAAGATTTCATTCTTGAAAAAACTATAAATTAGAAGTAGACATGATGGAAGATGGGAGGCAAAATTAATGGAATTAATGGAAGTTCTAAAATGAAAATGAAAAATGTTAGTTCTCACAATGAAGTTGTTGGAGAAGATTGTTGAAAAAGTAATACACATCCTATGCAAGTTTTTGTTTTGAAAAAAAATTGAAATGTGATTGAGTGGACCCTAAAGGATTGTAAAGCCACCATATAGCTTTTACAACTTCATTTGTAGAAAATTTAAAATTTGAACTTCATTAACAATTTGTGAACAACAAAGAGACTCCAGATGATTTTCCCCACTTAATATATTTGTGCAATTTGATCAAGATATGATTGAGTGTGTGATTTTTGGTGAATTTTTTGAAAATGGTAAAGTGCGCTCTAGGTTGTTACTTCACAAACTCATATCTTTTTTTTTCCACCTTTCAAAACAATTTGAAAAAAGAATTACACATCAATATCATGATGATATGCACCTATGGAAAAAAATCAAAGTTTTTGGAGCACTTTTAAGTATTTTGATTCCAAAATTCTAATTTTTAGTCTATGTATAGAATATCTCCTAACCAAACATCTTTCATCAATCTTGTCAACAGGCATTTTTTTTAAATTTGTACAATTTTGTTGATCTTTTTTTCATAGGAAAGCTATATAAGTCTTCTTTCATTTCAACGGTAGTAATCATTAAAGTTATTCCACTTGAATGAAGAATATGCTTGTTATAAGAGCTAGTCATGAAAACAAAAGCTATACTCAAACACGCCCAATCCTTTAGTGATGAACCCCTAAAGAACCACAATGTTTGTAGGTCCAAAACTACTTCAAAATACTCATATCTAAAACAAGGCTAAAATGTTCATATCTTTTTTATTCATTAACAAATTAAATCCAACCATAGGATCTTTTTAGTTAATTTGTTAGAGTACACCCTTCTAAAATTTCAAAGTAGGAAATTGAGAAAAACAACCTTGCATAGGATTCTCTAACAATTGCTTTCATACATGAATGGTACTTAGCTTTAAACCTTGGTTTGAGTATCAAATTTTGTAGTAAATCTTCTTCATCAAATTTTTCACCCATTTGTAGGAGGAATAAAAAATTGTACAATGTTAATTTATGAACTAAAAATAGTTAGCTACTCCAAAATATTTCGTCTTCAGTATGACTTTTGCATTTTCACCAAAATTTGCATCAAATGCCTATTTACAAAATTGTCGTAGATTCAATTTGCTCGTATCCTCGGTTTTTTCATTAGCACACCAATAAGGTTGTAAAGTCTAACATCACTTGATGAGTCTTGTTTGGACATTCAACCTTATCTATTGATACATCATTAAAGTGCATATTCCCTAAATATCCTATGAATCTGTACACATCTCATTTAAAGAATTTCGACATGTCAAGTTGTAAATACATGTGAGAATTCATTTAAAAGCCCAATTATGCCCTTGAGGGTCTATCTCCTAACTAAAGCTTATATAGTTGATCTTGTCCCAACATTTCATTCACATTGGTATTTTACACTAGAGTTAACCTTCTTCTTGCCCTTGAAACAAAAGTATTGTCATTAGAGACTTTTGAATTGAATGTGGTGACATTCACCTCTAAATGAATAGATCCATTGCAAAAAGGTCAAATACCATGGTCGAGATAAATCTAACTTTTTAAATTGCATTCAAATATCAATCTTATATTTTTAGCACATGATATTATGAATTGTTTCACATTGTATAAAAAACCAATTTTTTTTGTGAAATGTTGTAAATGTTACAACTTTGTAGCAAAAAGTGGAAATAAATGATTAAATACAACAAAAGCAACTCAATTAATTTGGATTTTTTTCAATAGATGCAACTAGCAATGGAGATTGGTTTAAAGATTCATCAATTATTTATTTTATATTTTACACAACAACAACCTTGCCAATTATATGACCTTCAAGTCAAATGCCACAATCAAGCTAAATTTACCCTATTACAAAACCAATATATTAAACCTAGATATATTTCACTTGTAATAAACATATTTTCTATCCATATTGATTTTTTCATAACTTTGATAAAAAAAAATCAAAATTATTGTGATTTTTAAAGTAATAAATGAATTACAAAATTTATATCAATTATGTAGTAATATGTATTAGAATAATTTGTATTTTTTTTTACCACAAATGAAGGGTAGAATGAAGATTCTATTTCATGATGAAAAAAAATTAACCATTTTAAAAGAAGTAAATTCAAATGAAATACACACAATGCAATTGAGTAATTTCAATTCTAACATATGGAGCTTGCAATTGCAACAATAATTTTTTCTATTTATGCATTTTCTCAAAAAACTAAAATGGAATCAAAACAAAACTTTAGTGTCCAAATAGTAAGAGTTAGTTGTAAAGTGAATTCCAGTTTGTAGAAGGGTTGTGAGAAGAAAGTTCAACCCATAAACGACGTGGCAAACGTTTTTCGGCCAATGAATGACAAAGAATCTATCTGTGCAGGACAAAAGTCCAACTACTGATCTTTGAAAATTTGTGTAAAAAGGGGACATCTTCTATAGTAGTTTGACTTCCAATGAGTGCTTTTGCATTTTTTTAAGTCAACAATTCAAGTGGTTCCAAAACAAATGATTTCTACGATGAGTTGATGACTAGCTTGTCTTTTTAAGGGTTAACAAAAAAAAATAGTACAAAAGAAACACAACACCAAACTCCATTAGAGGCCAAATTTGGGTGCTTCAAGGTGAGTTTCTTCCTCTATTTCTTTTCTCCCTCAAAAACTCCAGCTCCTCATCCTTCATTGCACACACTTATTTACTATTAACTCTCCCTTTTTTCTTCTTCCTTATTTTTCAATTGAACACTAACCCCCAAATGGAGTTGTTTTTGAAAGTTCCAATGAAGGTTGACCAAGGCGCATCCCCTTTTCGGATGCCCGGACCTTTTCGGGGGTTAAAGCGTCCCTCCGTCCATGATCGAGTTCCAGCCACACTCCATCATCTCCAAGTTGAAATCCTGCCATGCCGTGCCGCACATCACAACTTGACCGACCTGCCGAGTAAGTTCCGTTATTTATTTATTTTTTTCCTGTCATGGCAGGTGGCTTTGCCTGTTAGCCAGCCCCCTTCTGTCATGTGGTTTCCATCTGAGCTGAATCAGTCACATGGAGAATGTCAAACACCTCCTGGAGAGCCTGCTGGGGGCCTTGGGAACTTCAACACAAGCCAAGCACATACACATTGATACATACAACCATGGCAGGCGGCTAAATTAAAATTAAATTAAAAGATACACTGAGAACTTAGTTAAAAACAATACTGTAGTGGAAAATCAATTGTGTTGGAAATGATGAGAGTCCATCCGGTCAAGAGCAACGGAAAGTCGGCGCACTACTAACTTATATTAGACCCATATTTATAAGTGTATAGATTGCACCACACTAGCTATGTTTGGGAAGGACTGGCAGCTAGTTCAAAGTGAGCTGGTGGAACTGCAATTTTAAAATATGGACAAAAAAACCAACAAAATATGTATAAAATTTCTATTTTGGATTAAAATAATAGATAAACTAATAATTAGACTCTGTTCTTGAAAAATGGTTCAATTTGGAAATTGGAGGAAAATAGACAATAAAACTCAAAAAACTTCTCAAATGCTTGGCATTACATTTCGCTAATTTCTCAGCATTATTGTACAATACATAATCAATCAAAACTAAATGGAAATCAATTCCTAATGATGGAGATTTCTAACAATTATGGTATCCTTGTTGTAACGTGGAGGCACCAATAACCAATCAATTAACCCCTAAACATCGAAACTATGTTTTTTGGCAATATAGAAATTTGGGACAATTCACTACACATGGAGTTATAATTTATTTTCTTTGAAATTTTAACACAACATGTGCCCAAGGAGTAGCTTTAAGGCCCAACAAATTTCATAACTTTTGACCACATGGTTAAAAAGTTATTGTATGATATGTACTTTTCATCACTCGGCAGGCAACCCAAGCAACAAAAAAAACTTCTTTAAAAATCAATTTTTAAGAAATTAAAATTGAAAATTGGTTCTCTAGATTTATATATACTTGGAAAGCTTTGAATCATTCCATTTTGATCAATGAGTCATAATTTATGAGGAGTTTTAGTTTGTGGGATTTTGTGTGTCATTATTGAATCTCTACTCTAAGACAAATAGTTTGAAGTCCTTTATTTAACTCAATTTTCATTTTTTTTGGAAAAAAATAAAAGTACTAGGTGTAGATTGTTCATTACAACATTCCAACCATTGGAATTGGCATTTTTCAATTCCATAAATAAATTGGCAAGAATTTAGTATTTTGAATCATTCTCTACTCCTTTCTACTTACTATTTTTTTCCTATATGTTGTATGATTCCAAATGATCTAAAACTTTTCAAGCATATAGCCAACTTGACTTGAAAAATGAATCCAAGGAGTTGCAATCATTTTGGACATTTTTTCATACAAATGTAACCTTTCTGAAGTGCAATTGCTTGGATTTTGCAAGGCCCTCAAAAGGAAATTTGTCACTTCAAATGCTATTATCTTGCAATCTACATAGTGAAAATTTCTGAAATTTTTCCTAAATATTCTCAAACAAGCTTACTACAAGATCCTTTGATTTTATGTGTCCAAAAATATTTTTCCTAAATTTTGATACATGTACTAGAAATGGCAATTTGGAAGCAATTTTGGTGAAAACATAGTCAAAATCATTTAGGGGTTAAGCAATTTTGGAGGAGATTCTACGTAGTATGATTTGGTGGATATTTTTCCTATATAAGAAGATAGGAAATATAGGTATTGTAAATTTTTCATAATTTTACACCTGAAATTGAAATTACTGTAAATTTTGGAAGCCATAAGAACATTTGACTTATAGCCAGTGTTTAGAGTTTTCCAATTCTAATCATTAAAGAATTACTTTTGTGCTCACTACTTCCCTACTTTCTTGATCACTTCTTCAAGACATGTGTTATCACCTTATTCACTAGTTTCAAGCCTCAATTCCAACCTAAGGTTAGAAATAGCACACCCTATAGGTTGGATATTGGGTATGGTTGGTTATTGGTGCCTCCACCTTATGTACCAATTTATTTTGTTGCCATGTGCTTGTAATTATAAATGAAACAATGAACCGTTATCGAAATTAAAGATAGAGAAGAGCATTTGAGTCTAGGTTATGGTTACACATTGTAAGTAGGTGTCAAAACATCACTTTGTGCCATATAGTTTTAGAGTTAGAGCAATAACATTATTGAGGTAACCAATGTTGGAGGGTCCCCTTTAACTTGCTCCCCGAGATAGGGGAAGCCTCTAACATTGCAACTTCCCAGCCGACCAATGACTCTTTGCAGTTGCACATACATAAAACAAAATCCACTTCCACAAATCCAAGGAAGGACTCTACATAATTCCAATCTCAAAGGGAGAATCAAATCATTTTGGTTGGTTACCAATGTTATGGAATCGAAGGCACGGACCGACCTTGGTTTGAAATCACAACCCAATGCGTGTGAGGAATTGGTAGTTCAGTTGGAATCTGTGAGTCTCCAAACTAGCCGGGCGGTGGTTGTCAACATGTGCGGCGTGGCTAGCTAGTGTGACTTCCCTCATTGATATGCGTAGTTAGTAGTACTGCAAGGCAATCAGTTTGCTCCTCCATGCAAATAAATATCAATGCGGCATGGCAGCACGGCAATGAAATTTCAAGCTTGTGTACTTGGGCCAGTTTCAGTCAAATTCCATCAAGTGAAATTGGATAGGGTGGTGAGGGTGGGAAAAAAATTATGGTTTTCTTAAGGTACAAGCACCAGTAGTGGATCATTTAAGGAATTTTGCAGTAGATGGTGAGCAGCATGAGGTGTAGAGAATTTTTTTTCCATGTAGGAAGATAAGAAATATGGGGATTGTGAATTTTTTTTAAATTCTATTTTTAAAATTGAAATTACTGTGAATTTTGGGAGGCGAAAAGTATCATTGGCCCATGGCCAACTTCTAGAGTCTTGCAATTCCAATCATTCAAGAACTACTTTCCTGCTCACTATTTCCTACTTTTCTTTGTCACTAATTTGGGACAAGTGTCATAACCATATCATTCACAACCTTGAAAGGAACCAAAAAAGCATATCTTAAACCTTGTTTGGAAATTTGTTACAACCTTGGTCATTAGAAGAAATTTGAGGTCTCCACAGGTCCGTTTCAATTCTATTTCCAATACTGTTGGCTGCTATCAGGCCAACAATTACCAAAAAAGAAATTATAAAAAAGAAATTTGGTCTTGAAATGAAAAAAAAGTCTAAAAAAATCTCTTTTACAAATTTTGTTTTAATGATGTGGCACTCTATTGACCACATCAAAATTGCGTTCTCGCAGCAGTTTTAGCGTTCCCAGGGCTTGATAACTCACAGTCTTCCAGAGACCCCAAATTTCTTCTAATGTAGAAATATTGCATCAATTACATGTTGGGTATTAGGCATGGTTGACAACTAGTGCTTCTACCTTAATTGAAGTTGATGCATTTCTTCAAATTGAGTGTCAATATAATGTAAGGTCAAAGTAAGATGAAAGGTTCAAAAATTGCTCATTTAAGAGCTAAAAATGAATTTTGGAGAGGTGAAACTTCTTGAAATATTTTTCAGTAAATGTTCCTTGAAAGACAAGTGGAATTAGCATCTCATTCAAGTTGTTTCATATTTTTTGGAGCTTTGTAGAATTAGTTATGAAATTTTGAAGTTGAAATGGCATAAAGCTCTAAAAGTGTCCACCTCCTCAAATGTCCACTATTTGTATATTGTTGAAGGCTACAAAAAAGAAACATATACAAAAGTGTACATTTGAAGGGTGGGCAATTTTAAAGCCTATGAGCTTCTAGAACCTCCTATCTTAATGGCAATCAAAAGCATCCAAATATTAAGCATTTAGCTGATGGTAGGAGGTCCATAAGCCATCCCTTTAAGCCTACCTACCTTATCAATGACATCAATAGATATTTCAAAGAACATGTCACTCTTTCCTAGATAGGGAATGCATTCAGAACCCAAATGATTTATGGACCTCCTATCTTAGTTTTTGTTGCATCTTGTTGATAATGATAGAGAAGATTCTAGATTTTTTACATACATTTTTGGTTCTTAAAATAGGAATGAATTTTGAAAGTGTTGGCCATAGGTTTTGTTATCCAATACCAACTTTAAGTTTTCTTGTTCAAATGGTGTATATTTTAGGCTAGAATTTGAAGGAGTTAATCTTACAAGAAGGTCTCAATTGGATTTAGTTATCTAACTCTTTGCAACCAAAGATTAAAAGATGTTTGAATCTCATTGACTCTGACAAAACTAAATCAATTTTGGCATTTGGACCAAGACGATATTTTGACCTTGAAAGGAAAAAAATAATC
The DNA here is from genome assembly GCA_963969395.1 of Pseudoscleropodium purum. Classification (NCBI taxonomy): domain Eukaryota; kingdom Viridiplantae; phylum Streptophyta; class Bryopsida; order Hypnales; family Brachytheciaceae; genus Pseudoscleropodium; species Pseudoscleropodium purum. The sequence goes on from OZ017795.1 coordinate 26,905,779, forward strand.
TCATTAGACAATATTTATAAACTAATATAATTTATTAAGCACCACCATATAAGAGATTGATTGTAGTTTGAAATAACAATTTGCTAAAAATATTTCCTATTTTTTAGTTAGATTTTGTAAAAGTTTTGTAATACAATGACACAAGTATATTGATTATTTTTCTATACATCAAACAATATAGAGTTATATTTGATCAATATTTGTGGAAAAAAATTACAAGATTTGAAGAAATCTTTTATAGTTTAGAGGTTAGCAACCTATAATCTATTTCCAGCCTAGTATTTTTGGAACATTGATTATTTTGGACATATAAGACAAGTAGATATCGATGGTAGATATCTTCTACAAAACTCTAGTAAATTTGACAATGCCTTTTTTAATTTTTCAATAAAAGTGGAAGAAGTTGATTCGATATTTAATTTATAAAATTTGATATGTTATAATGCAACTTTTAGCTTATTGGCATAGTTGAAAAACCACATTTATAGAAAAATCATTCACATTAGATTAGAGTTTCCATTAATATTTCTCTTATTCTTTTCACCACAATCATTTGAAAAATAATGAGAGATCGCTATACTATTTCACTTTTTGGTAGCAACTTATAGGAATATCTTAACACTTTGGGACCTAAAATAAAGTCATAGTCTATAAATCCTAAAAACATGTGTTCTACATTGTAACTATCGTGATCAACACACCATTTTATTCTATTTGTAAAATGAAAAATTAGTGTCATTAGTCATTTTTTCTTTTCTTGAATGGAAATGATAAAATTACAACAATAATATTAGCATACTAGGATAAATCACTAATAACAACATAAATATTAGTAGTTGAGTTCACAAAGATAAGAAAAATGACCTTACTTTAAAGGACCAAAGAGCTCATATTTTATAAAAACCCACCCATTTAAGCTCTATTGATGTCATAAGGTGTCATTAGCTAAGAATAATATAAAGAAATGCAACACCAAACTCCAACAAAACCCTAGTTTGAGTGGTTCAAGGAGTTTTGTTGTGTTTATTTCCTCAAACTCTGGTTTGTAGTCTCCATGCACACACTTTACAATTAACTCTATTAGCTTAAACTCATGTGAAGGTTTGACATAAGACTCAAGAATATTTGATTTTACGGCATTATTAATTTGAGAAAAACTGAATTTCATCTGCTCTAGTCATTTGTTTTCAATATTTTTTGGCTTTACTACTTATTTGCATTGTTACAGTTATACCTGCTACCACAATCCAAAAATATGCCAATTCAGAGCAGGACCTTTACAGATGAGGCCCATGACGGAGGCCCATCAAATACAAATAACTTAATTTTGAAAGGACATTCCATGTTACCATTCAGTTGGTCAAACTTCAATAGTTTTCTGTACTGAAGTTCATCCTTCAAAAATTTGATATTTTTCTCATGTAATAAAATATATCCAAAATTTCATTTCGTTTTTTCACAATTAAAAACATCAAAATGAATTTTATATGATTTAAAAAAATATTTAAAAATAAATAAATCATAGCAATTACAAAATGCTTACATTTGTGTTAAAGTTTTAGCAAAAAATGGAGATTATAGTGATGAACATCATGGTGTAATTGATGTACTTTTTGAGCACACAATAAGAGAAATTTGATAGGAAAGTTCAAAAGTGGTATATTTTTAGCTTTGAAGAAGCTACCTTCAAAGTGTTACGAAAATTACAATATTACCAACTTTGGAAAAATTAAACTAAATAAATAGTAGGCTTGACAAATTGGAACATCCAAGGAAAATTAACATCCGAAATCTGGACATCCAGACGTACGTCCACAACGTTTGCAGCATCCTTTAGTGTTCACAGGTAGACGACAAAATAAAAAAATTAAATTTTTTTGTTGCCATTTGCCTCGTCTGTTAGACAAATTTAGGCCATAAGATCTTGTGGATGGCAAATGTAGACAAATCTAAGCCATTGGATCTTGTGGACAACATGGTGGACGGATGGCATGGACGGTAAAAAATAAAATAATTTTTTTTTTCCGAATATCAACAAACACTGCGGACCCAACATCTACATTCAAATGTCATGTCAACCTTGTAAAATAGCAAATTATTGGAGCTACATTTTCTTAGCCAAGCTAAAAGACATTTAAAATCAAGAAATATATGAAGTTCAAGTTTGCTCCCAGGGCTTGGTTTGTCCTTTAAGGGTTAACAATTGTATCCAAAATACAAAGGTGGACAATGAACTTCACTAAAGGTGATTCCTTTTAACCCCTAAACGACCAGACTACATTTTTTGATTGTATAGAATTTTTGGGTAGGTCATTGTGACTAGAAATTTTCATATTTTAGGCTGAAATTTTAATAGAAGTTGTGGACAAGGAATATCTTTCATATGCAACAAATTTAATGACATTTGGAAATAGGAGTCAAAAGTTATAGCCCAATATATTGTTTGTTTCTCAACTCGGGTAGTCTGGGCAGATCTGAAAAATTCACTTTTTTCATAAATAAAAATCTGAAATTGATTTTCTATATTTATATATGTGTGGAAAGCTTTGAATCATTCCATTTCAATCAATGAGTCAAAAATTATGAGGAATTTTAGCTTGCAGGTAGTTATAGATTTTGTACTCTAAAATAAACTTTGAAGTTGTTTATTTTCACTCAATTTTCAATGTTTTTTGAAAAAAATAAAATCATAGGATGTACATTGTTTATAAGAACATTGCAACCATTGGGACTGATATTTTCAATTTCATAATTAAATTCTGAACAATTTTGTATTTTGAATCATTCTCTATTTCTTTCTACTTACTATTTTTTTCCTATACGTTGTACATTCCAAATGACTTGAAAATTTTCAAGCTTCTAAAAAACTTGTTTAGAAAAATGAATCCAAAGAAGCACCTCCATTTTGAACATTTTTTCATAGAAAAGTGAGCTTGTAAAGTGCAACTGCCCGATTTTTTGTAGGGTTTAAAAAAGGATTTTTGTCAATTCAAATGCTAAAATCTTGCAATCCACATAGTGGAAAGTTCTGAAATTTTTTCTACATCTTTTCAAATTAGTGTTCCACAAGATCCTACAGTTACATGTGCCAAAAAAAGTTTATTTCCAAAAATTTGGTACTTGTATTGAAAATGGCAGTTTTTAAACGGTTTCAAGGAAAGAGAGTCATAGAACTTTAGGGATTAAGTCACACTAAGTATTTACATCTTATCGATGAGGATCCTCTATCATTTTACCATGAAAATTTCTTGATATTAGATGTTGTTTATAAGGGGTGACATTCATTCAAAAATGTCATTTATTGAATATTATTTTGAACACTCTTGTAATTTAATTTTAACAACTTTAGATATACACTACTATAATAAAAATGGTGGTCATATAGACCATAGAGATCTTAACTTATTCATTTTCAAGTTTGCCATAGAGGTCTATTGCCTATCTTTCCCTTCCTCTACGTGACCAACATTTTTACCAAGGTAGTCTATTCTAAAAGCAACCATGCTTTAAAAACGATCATGACACAGAAGTACATTTTTCTTTTTTCAATGTATCAATAGTATACATTTCAAGAATACATTTCAAGAGATACATTTTTTTTGTCTTCAATGTATCAATAGTGTAATAACCATTGCCTTTCAACTTAAAAAAATCATAACTAATTCCACAAGGCTCCAAAAAACATGAAATGAGTTGAGTTAAATGCGTATGCTATTTTTCTTCCTTAAAAAATTTACTGAACATTGTTTCAAGGAGTTTAGCTTCCCTGAAAAGGCCATCTGCTCTTAAATGGTCGTTTTCATAGGTGACTACCTTTCAATTTTGGGGGGCTTAAATAATTGGATATTTTGTGTAGACAACGTTGTTGTACGCAAATCCAAACACATGCCAAGTCAGAGCAGCGCCTTTACAGACTCCGACCACGACAGAGGTCCATCATCTACGAAGAAGCCAGGAATACCCGTACTCCGATAGGTTGGGCACTTTGGTGCCAAATACTTTATTTAAGTCCAAAATATCACTTTTTCGAAATTTGACATTAAAATTAAAAAGAATTGACAACCACTTCACATCATTCAAAAGTTGCTTACTAAAATAGGATTATTTGCAAAGATAAGATCTTCATACAAGTAGGATGGTAGGAGGTAAAATAATTCATGTAGGATATGTAATTTAAGATTATTGAGTAGGAACACAATTGCTCATAGTTAAGTTAAAAAGTAGGAATTATGTTCAATGTAGAATTTCAGATCTCATTTGGCAAAGTAGAATAAATTTTTTCAAAAAAATTTGAACTTAAAAAAATTGGTTATATCAAACTAAATTTCAACTCCCAAAATCCACTTGAAATTTTAAGTCCCCAATAAAAAGTTATGGACAAAATTTAAAGAGGGGCTAGGAGATGCATTTTCTTTGACATTTTGTTCATAATTTTAAATTAGAGACTTGAAATTTCAAACCATTTTGAGAGTCGAAATTCAGTTCAATTTAACACAATTTCTCAGTTCAAAGTTTTTGAAAAAAGTTATTTTATTATGCCAAAATGAGGTCTAAAGTTCTACATTGACGATAATTCCTGTGTTTTGACAAGAAGCAGTTAAGCTCTCATCTTCAAATTGTCCCATACCCTATTAGGATTTATGAAGGAAAATGAATTTTATTTTAAAAATGACCTCTCCACTCACCTTCACCGCAAAATGTCAATGAAATAATTCCTTCATGTCACCATCAAAAATGTTCTTAATGCAAGGTGGGCAAATGACAATTGATATTCGGATTCAATGGATTGTTATTGTATTCTTTGGAATTTCCGCAAGCCATCTTTACATTTATTTGTGGATTTGGTTGTCTAGTCTTAGAATTAACAAAAAAATTTGACACTTTAAATTTTTTGTTTTAATTTTACCCCTAAGTGCCAAAGTCATCAAATTTTGGTGTTGATAATACTTTGAAGTTAAACAAAACCTAACCAAATTGCTATTTTAAGTGGTTCATATTTTTGGATTTAAAAAAAAAAATGATTGATTGTGATTTTTCTATTTAAGTTTTTGTGCAAGGGTGTCCATTGCAATCCACATTAAAAATTCATTTACAAAAATTGTAGAAGAAATTTTGAGAAGACAGAAATTGATCAGAGTTATAAAATGTTATGTCCTTCAACCTCCTATTTTTTTGTGACCAACTTTTTAAATTTGACTTGTGAAAAGAGGATTGAAAGACTTCCAATGACTTTCATAGTTGTAACACCTTTATAATCAAACACTATAATGTTTCAATCGGTAAGCGATATTATTGTATTTTCTTTTCCAATATGTGATCTCTAACATACCTAATTTAAATTTGTAGAGTTAAAATTCAAAAAGAAATGATACAATTTATCAAAATGTTGGCTTTTTGTCCAATTTAGAGCAAATTCCTAGAATCTTATCAAAAAAACGCCTTCAGCTGGGCATTTAGGAAGTTACCCGAGTACGGTACCAGTGTTGTCGAAATCTGCCAATCTGAATCTGGAGCTGTCTGTGTGCCAAAGGTTCTTCGTCTCATCTCGCAAATGAGTTGACGTCGCAAACCCTCCGCGCGTCAGTCCTCCCCAATATGCGGTTGTTTCGCAATCTCTTGCTCTCTTCAAGAGCCAAGCGATTGTGGCTGTGTACTGGGTCTCCTGTTTCGTGCGGTGTCTTGGAGCCCAGGGTGGCCCCCCCCCGGGGATATTAACCAAGCAAATCATGGCCGCTTGTCTCCTTAGGAGCTCCCAATGAAAACAATAATTCAAAGACATGAATGCGATTCGATGTTTCTTGACTTCCTTCAATTCGATGTTGCCTGGTGCGCCCCTTTTTGCATGGGAATTAACACCTCAATTTTCCTCAACAGAAGTTATCAACTGTGCTGGCTGTGCCGCAAACAAAGAGCAAGCACGTTAAGCCTCTGTTTGTCTGTCTTTTGATGGCCGGCGGTCAAACTTCCATGCTCGAAGTTTCCAAATGAATGCATTCTAGACTCCAGACTCTCTTTTTGGATAGAACAGGGGGAGGGAGGGTTGTTGTAGGAAGCCAAACAGGGCGACCTTTTTTCTGTGGGTACAGTTGGATCAGCTGTGTTGTGGGGATCCTATTGGGTATTGACTATCTGAGTTGTTGCCACTTGATCTTTCTCAAAAGGAAAGCCACGGGAATGTTTTTGCCCTGAACTTTTGACCTGAAACTGACTTTAAAGAGAGCGGGAGGATCCATTTTGGGGTAATAGGCTGTGATGTTTGAAGAGGGCCGGACTGTGAACGAACTTGGTGAGCACTTGTACTTCTGCATGAATTGAAGTGGTGGTTCAGTTTTGGATGCATATGCGAAAGCCTTGAGAACAAAGCCAACTGATGAGAATCACGTGCTCAAGTGCGATGATGAGCGCACACTTCCCGAAGTGAGAGAGAGAGACTGGATCTACAAGCTTACTACTACTGCCCTTCCAGCTTCATAAATGAACGCCACTAAGTTGTAGAAGAAGCTCCGCTGACAACAGGACTCATTTGAGTACTTGACTGAGGCACTTCGTGTGCATTGATGGATTGGTTCATTCCAGAAGTAACTTTTCTTCAATTCTTCTGGGAAAAGGGAAAAATCATGAATGACGTACTCTTCATTGGCAAGATAGAATTCTACAATGGATGGAGCCTTCAAGGGCTACAAGAACAATCACATCCTTGCAGTTCTCAAAAGGTGTCGTAACATTCTTTACCAAACGTAGTCTCACCTCAAGAATCAACATTGGCATGGATGGTCAAAAAATCCAAAAGAAGAAATGCAATCCCCTTTTGCCGATGGGGTGAATCGAGAAGAGTCCATTCATTGGAGACCTAACTTCAAAACAGTGACAACTGATAAGAGTAGTAAAGCATAAGAGTAGTAAAGCATAGTACCTGATAAGAGAGAACTTTTTAAAACATTACCAAAGTTAAAGTATATAGCAATTTAAGCAGATTTTGACAGATTCTTGCTTTAAAATGTACATTCAATATAACACTCATTGATTGAGAAATCGCTAAAATTTGAATCAATGTATTTGTGAGAGCAGAGCATGTAAAGGGAAGAAAAAATAAATAAAAATTGGGTACTTCACTTTAAAAATTCATTTCAGCTTGCAGGGAGCTTTAGGGGTTGATACGACCAGTTTTAGTTACCTAAATTCATTGACTTGCAGTTGAAAAAGGTGAACATCCCCATCCTCCCCCCAAGTCGTCTGGTTTGGAATGAAATAATGCTCATTACAATTCTTGGCAACAAAGTGAACCACCATGAAAACGTCCAACATGAAATTAACAAATGTAATTTGAAAAAAGTGATCACCTAACAAGACACAGAGATGCCACCTCTTAAAATTGACAACATATAGTATATCCAGAATATTTCACAAATTATACCTCAAGGTAAAACAACCTTGTCAGCAAGTGTGAAATTGGATTATGTAGAGGCAACACAAGGATAAACTTTCATTGTACTAAGCTTAAAGTAAACACGGTTGCAATACAGACCTCCTTCAAACCAATGGAGAAAACTGCAGTCATCAAAACAAGTGGGCCACAAACAATTACCAGTTGTGACTGTACATATGCTGCAAGGTCTGTGAGGTACAGACCCTGGCATAGGTCAACAACAACCATAAAATTTACTGCAAACAGGATTATCCTGCATAGAAACTACAATCTTTCAACTCCAGCAGGCCATGATCTTTCCTACGTTTGTTTTCTGCTTCACAAAATGGCCTCAACTTCAAAATCTCTACCAGTGTTAAAGCCCTAAGTCAAAACTCCTAGTAGACCATTACCTAATATAGTACCATAAATCAACCTCTGTGTACCTATCTATTTACATGCATGCGCATCAGCCAAAAACATGCCGTGGTCTTGTCCTCTATTCATGGACTCCATAAGATAAGATACACCTCGTACTGAGGATAAGACTAAACTCTTTGGTTCCTATTCTGAACCCTGTTTTGCATCCTGATCTGCACTTTGTTTTACGTTAGCCTCTGCATCCAGTTTTGCTTCCAGTTTCATCTTGCATTTGGCACACAAAAATGGACCCTCCCAGGACTTTCCTGCAACTTTTGCAAAGAATGATCCTGCATGGACAGAAATTCCTGAATCGGAGGCCAGATTACAGTGGCAGATGGCACACAGAAAGAGGCTGCTTCCAGCGTGCACTGATGCATCTGGTGACAACCTGCATCAAGAAACAACCGTCCACTTCAGAGATGGTTCTCCTCGGATGAAAGAAACCATTAATTAACACGGAAATACAACCGCCTAAACATATACAAGATGGACACAGGCTGATTGAGCTGAGTATTGACAGATCATGCTAATCTGGAAACTCACCTTTCAGACAGCGCTGCCGAATTCTCCTCAAAGAGCTCCTCCATAATGGTTAGGTCACTGGCAATATGCCCTTCTTTGACAGATTTGCAACGCAACAATCTCATGAAGCTAGTCTGTTTCTTCAGTGCTGGAGCAAAAGACTGAGGACTGCGTGGAGCAATATCAATGACCAGACATGTAGTGTCATCTCTTAATCCACGGCTCCTTAATGCTTCCTGGCATACGAAAAGAATTTCTTTCAGTAGTTATATGTAAAACTGCATCAAGACTATGAGCCACAGGGCTCCTCTGCAGAATGCATCCATTTTGCTCCTCCTGATCTTTGAGGCAAATGATCAAAAGAAATATATACCAAAACTCATTAATAGTTAGGACCAGGTTTCACATGTAACTAGAACTGCTATTGAAGATGACTATTATAAATTCATTTTGATCCAATGGACTGTGCTTTGACAAAGTTTTAATCTACTGCAGAAACACAAGCATTTCACTTTGAGCAGTTCCATGCACTTCAAAGAAAAGAGAACAAATCTGAAGGTGCAGTTCGCTAACTCTCGTTATTACCACGCTTTGTAAGAGCCCACAAAACCTCCATTAAATGATAGCAGCTGCAATAGATTCTCTCTTCCTCAAAACTCATCTATATCAATAAAGCTCATGCACGTTCACCAAGGTAGAGGATACTAAAAGCGTTGGGAGCAACTTACCTACTCACAAACTTGGTTGGTCTTCAATGAGAAAGTCAGGGAGTAAGCAAGACTTGGCTACATGTCTATGACCACTCTTTAAATGGAAAAGGAATTGTCTACTGTCACTTTTACTGTAACTTATAAAACCTCCCACTTTGAATGATTGCAAGATAAATTTAATAAAATGATTGATGCAGAAGTTGATCTTGGTAAACTTGCTCTTGTACCCAAAGTGATCGATCCATAGCTCTATACATCTACAAATGAAAGCCCTCTCCTACATAGGTTAGAATGTAAAGTGACGGAAATCATAACCTCTGCCTTTCGTTTCGATTTGAGATTGACTAGTGAATACGGTTTAAGAACAAGGCCAGAAGTATCCACGCACCTTCACTACATATTTGGCAGCACTTTCTGGACGTTGCACCCCACGACAGCATCTTGCAGCCCTTTTAGTGCTAACAGCATCCCAAACTCCGTCCGAAGCCATAATGAGCCTACCCCCAGCAGGTGCAAGCTGACGTCAAAAAACACACAAAAACACAATTTCAATGAGAATTAAAGTAGGGCTCCATTAACCATACAATACATTAGATTCTCCATTGACCATGCAGGTGAACTTTGATTTGTGCTAAGTGTGTAAATACTTAATCTAAAGGCATTTAGCTGTTTGCAATTGACTTTTTAGCTAAACACTGACTAAATGTGGATTTTTATTAATGAAACTGGTGTCTAGTTTATCGGAGGGAAAGGCTCAAAGTTCACCTGTATGGTGAATGGAACCTCTCCCTTGCTGTATGGTGAATGGAGAATTTACATTGCATAAAACCCTAAACCCTAAACCTTATTTTTAAATGACCAGCTGCACAGTGTCTCGAGGAAGAATAAAACCCAAGCTCTGCAAGATTGGACACGGCCTCGTCTTCCTCAAAGACAGTCTACGTCTGTAAATTATGTCAAGAATCTAGCCTCACATTTCTTGCATACCTTAATCTGCTTCACATGAGGCACAGCCACAATGTACTCTCCCACATCCATATCCCCAATCGACCTCGAGAGACAGAGACCACCAGGCCAAACCCTAAGTGGACCAATCTCAATTCCATTAGAAGCTTTCAGCCTGGACAGCTCCCCTCCGGCGGCTTTGATGCGCTCTTGCCTGCAAATACACCAAAAGCAATATAATAATCAAATGTCAATAACCTCAAAGGCTACCATGACAACTTAGAAAGTCACGAATGTCGCAATGACGAACGAAATCAATAGAGTTCTGATGAAAATTAGATTGCCACGAAAACTCTAGACATCATAGAAAACAACCTTTCTCACGATTCACCGGGAGGCCTTCCTCTGGTCACAATGTGGAAGATTCCTTATGATGTTGTCTAAAAATTTTATAACGGAATGCAAGTTTATAGAAAACCTTGTTAGAGGCAAGAGAGCGCTTACTCTTCTTCATTACCATCCAGTCGGTGATCGATGGTTAACGGTGTTGCTATTCCTTGGGCATCTAGCACACACCGAGAATCGCCAACACATGCGGCCGTGACGGTCCATCCATCCACTATCACTAACGTTGCAGTGGAACCCGAAGTTTGCCCTGCAAACACACCAAAACAGTCTCAACTAATTTCCACACCAATTCACTAAAACTACTGTCAGAAAAAAATTAATAATGGACATGAGCAGAAGTACAATTTTACCTAATTTCTGCCACTCCTTGTCCGTCTTCACAAACCCAGCCACAATAGCTCGTGGTAGAAAGCTCTGCCACTCTTCTCTAGAGAGGTTTGGTGGCATACAGCTCAAGACATCCTTCAGAAGGTTCTTCTTGGTGTATATGGCTGCTGCAGGTCCATTATGACCATCAAAAATCTGCAGACAAGGCGCAGATTTGTTAAATAAGTACCAATCCATTTATTTGGGCACACAACATTGTAGAGCACAGTTAGTATACAGTTTTCACCATTTCTACTGTAGCATCTAGAGCACTGAACGTTGAAGGCCGAGCCCACTTTTCTAGCAATTCATTCCATTGTTTGAGTCAAGCATGCAATCGTACTATTAGGTGAGTCCACAAGAAATGCTGACAAAGGACAGGATGAAAAAAGAAAAAAGAAAGTAAATAAATAGATACAATCTATCGCAAGCCACACCAGCCTTTGTAACCAGAGTATGAGCTCACGATTGTGAACCAAAAGAATCTGGATTCCTTTTCTTGGCTCGCTTATCCTTGTGTGTTCAGGCAGCAACTTCTCAAGAATGCTGCGAAGTGAAAGCATCATCAACATTAGGATTTGGGTTCACATACCCCAAAGGCTGCAAACGTGGTGGATGGATCGCCAGGTACTCTCTCGCAATCCATCTTCACAAAAGTGAAATCTTCTTCTTTCAAAGTTTGCATCACCTGGCCATGAGACAGGATGGGGTACTCCTCTTCTCCCATCTGAAGCTGTAAAGAGCCCAAAGGGATCCCCAATTGCTGAGCTAATTTATCGGCATCCACGTCGACTCCATCGGGTTGGTTGACTAACCCACTGGGAGGGAGACCCATCGCAGCAGGATGTACACTCACAGACATGGCTCTTTCCTTTCCAGGCGTTCAATCTTATGTGAACGGGTGATGACCTTCTCCACACGCAACTGGTAACCTAGATCTCACATGTGTTAGTACTTGACGACTAGTTGAACAGATCCCCAGGGGTATTTCAGAAAACGTAGCCACATTAAACCCAGCTTTTCAAAATAACATTTCAAGTCCGTTTTTAACATAAACCCTGCCAATTCTAACTCAGACAAAACCTTGCTGCTCCTTCGAAACCCTAGCCAACCCTCTACCCATCGCAAGTAACTGCAGACTCTGAATTCTTGTTGATTGCCCCAGCAGACATTCATCAAAAGACATCAAATCAAAAGTGATCATTGAAATTTCCCGCAAACCTCTACGTAAGTACTTCATCTCCAATCCTGAAGATAATCAACACGGCTCCACTCCTGTCTTCTAATTCAATAGCATCTCAACAGTGCTCCCACCAAAACTCAATAACCTCCCTCCCTCCCTAAACAAAGTACCCGAACATCATCTAAAAACTCATGAATCTAAAAACCTCCACAGATTCTACACGAATCTATCTAACCTTTCCGCATCCAAACCATAGTTGAGCAATTACATAAGAATCTCAGAGCAAGAGCTTCTTCCCGTAGAGCTCCTAAAAACACCGTAAGAAGGCTGGCTCGACACAAGACCGACCTGTCCATCTTGAACGACTGCATCCTCAACAGCAAAAGATTCAAACACGCATACGGCCCTCTCCCAACCCCACTAATGCGCTTTCCACAATGCAATTCCAACCCAACTTCGTCCAATTGCAAAGAATAGCAAGGCGTGTCCAGGAAGCTCGTACCGGAAGCTTCCAAAGCCAAATTCGTGTTCAACGCCCAATGCTGTCCGCTCCTCCACTTCATTTGCTACAGCAATCGCAACTCCCGTGCGAATCCATCTCAGGCTACTACCGACTGATTCCTCCAGTCGCATGCCCTGTGGCGACCACCGTGAGCTCCCTTTGCTTGTCGTCTCCAGTATCAGGAAAGTGGAAATCCAAGTGGAAGGGATGCGAGAACTGAAGAAAAGAGAGAGATGAGTGCGTGGACATGGGATTTGGCAGCACAAAGAAGGAATCTGCGAGAGCGCGGGACTTGGGGAGGCGGGATTCTGAAATTCTGACTCTTGGCTGGGCGAGCGAAGCGGAGCTAACGGCGCCTGGTTGCCACATAAACGTGAAACAGCTTACGGAGACACCTTTAGTTATTGAAGGAAGATTCGCTTCCTGGACTTCCGTCCCGAGTCCCGTCCCCGGAATCTGGAGTCCCTGCCTTTTACTTTTTCATGGTCAAAGCCCTTAACTCGGACTTTTCGTTTTCCACCTTAATCCAGGCTGCCTTTTGCTTTTTCCTGTAGTTCGCCTGAGTCCCTGCCTTTTGCTTTTCCAGTGTCCTCTCACGCAAACTTTGACTTCTGCACCAGCAGTTTCGACAGTTGGTGAAGGTCCGAAGGCTCATTTGAGGGCTCAACTGAAGGCTCATACAGTTTACTGCACTGAGTTAAGTGTACCCGAAATCACAAAGTATGTGGATACTACATGTAGGGGTATCGAATGTACAACAATAGTACATATTGTTGGTTTTGAGTGCACATTTGGTTCCCGGAGTGTACTTTTATTTCCAAAGGAGCGGACTTCCATGTCCGAAAATTGGCCACACCTTGCAGAAAAGACAAAAGGAATTTCTGAATTCTACCTTGCAGTGTGCAAGGGAAAAAATCAAAATCATTGAGTGGAAATTTTTGAGAGTGAGGCTTGTGAAAAGCAATGGAGGCAAATTTTTGACTTCCATAAAATTATTTTTAACATTGTTTAAACTTGAAATTTTTGGTTGCTTTGAGTTTGACAGTAAGGCAAAGCCACTTCTAAAGTGAGGAGTATTAGCATGTGAGTATAGAATTTGTGAGTCCATGAGCCTAGGAGCTTATATTATAGATATCTTCTCTAGTTATAGGTGCATATGTTATAGGTATTTACATTATTGTATACCTATGTTATAGATACTTTTGTTATAGTATACCTATGTCACAGGTACATATGTTATAAACACCTTCAAATAGTTGTAGGTGCATACCTACAACAAGGTTCAAGGCTTTTAAGTTCATGCCTTTATTCTCATACATTAGCATCATTGTCCTAAAATATAAATTTTTCTCATTCATTTAGAAGTAAAAGCATTATAAAATTGGCAAAGGCAATTATGACTCTAGAAAACTTGAAAATTCTTTTAGATTTTAACATAGTATGAAAGTTTATTGTAGTAGTGATTCCTTTCTAAGACACTTTTAACTCCTAAAAGACCATAAGGCAACCATGTGGCTTCTCCAACTACATTTGTAGAAAATTTGATATGCTAACCTCACTAACAACTTTTGAACAAAAAAGTAACCCTAGATGATTTTTCCCATTGAATCCGTTGGTACAATCCAATCAATAAATGATCAAGTGGGTGATTTTTGGTGAGTCTTTTGAGAATGAATAAGACTCTTTGGGTTGTGACTTCACATTCTCATATCTATTTTCTACATCTCAAGATTATTTTTAGAAAATTACACATCAATATCATGATAATATGTACCCATGGGAAAAAAAAAGCAGAGTTTTTGTAGTACTTTTGAGCATTTCAATTTCAACATTCCCATTTCAGGGTATGTACAAAGTACTACCTAACCAAACATCTTTCATCAATCTTGTCAACAATAGCATTTTCTCAAAAATTGTGCAATTTTATTGATATTTTCTTATATAGGAAAGCTACATAAGTCTTCTTTCATTTTAATAGTGGTAATCATCAAAATTATTCCATACAAATGAGAAATTATGCTTGTTATAAGATCTAATCAAGAAAACCAGAGCTTTATTCAAACACCCCTAGTCCTTTAGGGGTTAAAATCAATCACTACAAATTCTTGTCAAAAATGTATTGTCTTTATCTTTGAAACACTACAAAGGGAAAAAAGTGTCCAATGAATGACTTTCATAGAAACATAGTGAATGCACCTGTTCATAATGGAATTGGATAATTTCTATTTTGACTACTTTAGTGATAGGATTGAATTTTTCCAAAGTTAATTCCTAAAAGACCTCGGCATTTTAGGCCCAAAATTGCTTCAAAATACTTGTATCCAAAGCAATGCTAAAATCTTCATCTATATTTATTTATTAATAAATCCAATCGCATGATCCTTTAATTAAATTATTAGACTACACCCTCTTGAAATTTCAAAGTAAGAAATTTTACCAATTGCAAGATCATGATACTTGAATTTCAAATTGAAATATTTCAATTCTTCCCCAATGGTTAAGTTTCATATTATAAATTATTAAAAAAAATCATATTCCTGCTTGGAAAAAAATACCAAGTATAAAGAAGTAAAGTATAATTAAAAATACTAAATTGTTAGAATTTAGTTATAGAATTGAAAGTTTTCAATTCCAACGGTTGTCAATAAACAATCTATATCCTACATTTTAATTATTCTCAAAAATGATTGAAAATTGAGTTCAAAATGAGACTTCAAGGTTTATTTTGGGATAGAGATTCCAAATTGCCCGCAAACTAAAACTCCTCATAACTCTCCTCATGTTAATTGAAATAGAATGATTTGAAGCTTTTCAAATATACATGAATATAGAAAACCAAATTCAAACTTTGATATTTCAAAAAGCTATTTTTTCTAAAATGCCCAGTCTCCTTGGGCTTTGAATGAAAATGCATATCATGCAATAACTTTTTAGTCATGTAGTCAAATGTTATGAAAAATTATTGTGCCTTGAAGCTACTCCTTGACCACATGTTGTGTGGAAATTTAAAAGGAAAAAAATTGTAAATGGATGACAAAAAAAACTCAATGTTACCAAAAAGAAAGTATACTTCAGGGCTTTAGTTTAACTTGGTGCAAACATGAATTTTTTTCTCACTGTCCCACTCCACTAGCTAACCTCCTTAGGATTGTCTAGGATCCTGAGTTCCTGACCAATTCTTGTCCATTTTCTTTTTTCCTGCAGTTCAATTAATTGAAGATTACTGAGGATTCTCTTTCAAATTCACTTATTAATACATTTTTTAAATTGATGAAACACTAATAAACAAATAAAATATCCTTTTCTCTAAAAGAAAACTAAAAAAAGAAAAGAAAAAACAATTAAACTTCAGCAGAAATACCGGACAATAACTTGACTGCTCAAGCCTTGTTGACAAAGAAAAAGAACGCTGCTGGCTGTGCTAATAAATTTATTCCAACTGTTCTACTGTGGTTGTACAGCTGTAGCGTAGGCATGTAGTGTACAGAATTCTAATCCTAGTATTAATATTTAAATATTATTATTATTCCTGTATTCAGTATCACCGGTATTTTTATTTATTTTTACTTCGAACAAGAAAGTAAACTGAACTTATCCACTCAGAAGGAGTCCCCTGCCATTCTCCACACAAGTACAAGTACGAGTCAGTCTGTAGGAGAATTATCCCTCATTACCGACCAGTACTTCCTTGTAAGCTTAACACTAATTTATTACGGTCATACTCTTTTAGAAAAAGTGTAACTATTCGAGTGGAAAATATGAAATATATGGCTTTATAAATGAAAATATTCGGCTCTTATAATTCGTGAGACATTTTTTTTATGGACTCACAAAACTATTGTAAGTTACTGATGGAATGGTTGTAACTTATTGCTAATGCTGTAAGGTAGAAGTACCTATTTCGGACAGGCCCCTGTAATTGCTTCATAGGCTAACTTATTGTGGACAACAACGGGATGCATTGGTCATTGAAAAATATTCTTGATTTGTACCTTCTCATTCACTCATCTCTCTTCCCTCTTGGCCTAGGGAGAAGTGCCAAAGCTAACGACAATAGGAGAGTCTATGAAACTGGAATGGATTCAAGTGTGAAATCCACTTTTTAATTCAATAAAATATTCATTTTTGGAATTTTTTTTTCATTCTTTTGCAACTTTATGTTTGTACGTACTGAACTCAATTTCCCATGACTTTCCCACATCATCTAGTTTAAAATGCTTAAGTTATCCGAAATAGGTACTTCTACTTTAGCACAAGAACAAACGAATAGAGAAAAAGAAATATTTCATGTGTCTCAAAATAATACCAATATTTCCTTTGAATTTTATAAAAAGAAATTGGTATTATTTTGAGATAGAGGGAGTAGTAGTGTAAATACAAGTGTTGTAGTGATAGTGTGAATATTATAAAAGCTGAGTCAATATGCTTTATTTTTGTTCCAAAGGCCTACTTGTCTACTTATAAAAGAACACACATTATTCCTTTATCTAAACCATTTTTGAGTAATTGCAGAAAATAGAGAAATTGGGTACCTATGCCTTAGTTAACCCCTCAAGGTTTTGGTGTTTTTAGGCCCAAAACTTCTTCAAAATACTCAAAGTAATCCAAAACAAGGCAAAAATCTCTATTTGTATTTATGCATTAATAAATCCAAAAGTAGGATTCTTTAGTTAATTTGTTAGTGTACACCCTCCTAAAATTTCAGAATAAAAAACCTTACCAATTGCAAGATCAAGTTGCTTGAATTTCAAAATTAAAAGAAATATTTTGAACTCTTTCCAAATGGTCAGATTTTGTCTTTCAAACTTTTTACACAAAAATGTGTGGATCCTACAACTTGTTTCTCTCCCTAATATGTTGGAGAAATAAGTTGGGAATACCTATTAAAAAATTTCAAACAAATAATATTTCATATACATGCTTGAAAAAATAAGAAGTAGAAAGAAGTAAAGTAAGATTTAAAATACAAAATTGATAAGAGTTTAGTTATGGTATTGAAAAATTCCAATCCCAATGTTGTAATGTTGTAATGAACAACTTCACCAGGGATAACGGGACTCACTGTGGGGTGCACTAGAGCTGAAAGCCTATTAAAAACCGAGTTGAGCACACTTTGGGACAAGGATTTCAAGAACAGAACATTGTTTGGCCCTTGAAAGATGGAGCTCATGACCGTGGAGTCAAACCTCAAAATCCGTGGTCCGAGATGACCCTAAACTACCGGGTGATAGTGGTGAGGTACCCAAACCAAATGGCATGGTTGCGGGTTTGATACTTGGTGGCAATAGGTTCTTTACCTTGTGTAAAATTAACCTCTCCTCTTGACAAAAAACTCTTGTAGTGTGTTTCTTGAATGTGCTTGTTTCACACAAAAAAGAAAACCCTCAAAATCCTCCACTTTATATCCGCTATTTTGTTTCTATTTATGAGTGAAATATTTGATTTTGATTTTCAAAGATGAAATCACGAGTGTAGTATATGTCATAAAAATTTCAGATTTTTTTGGAAAAATTTCAAATTATCATGATTTTTAGAAGAAAAAGTGAAAAGAATTCATTTAAATATGAAATGTGCTAAAAAAATCTGAAAATTTTGGAATAGAAGTAAATTATATTGTAGAAAATTATGGTATGAATGACATTTTTGTGCCACTTTAAATTTAGAAACATGGTTGTGGATCCCCATTTTCAAACTTCAATAAAATGCTATTTCAAAGGATTTTTCTCAATATTTTCAAGAAGACTGAGGTAGGAGGTCTATAAATTGACCATTTAAGAATTGGAACTAATTTTGGAGGAGGTGAAACTTCTTGAAATATTTTCTAGTAAATAAGAATATCTTCTTTGAGAGATTAGTAGAATTGGCATCTAATCCAAGTTGTTTCATATCTTTTGGACCTTTGTGGAATTGGTTATGAAATTTTGAAGTTGAAATGGCATAAGGATCTAAAATTGCCCACCTCCTATAATGTACATCGTTTGTACATTGTTAAAGGCTACAAAAAACAACATGTATGAATAGAGTACATTTGAGGAGGTGGACAATTTTAGAGCATATGCACTTTTTGAACCTCCTACCTTCGAAACTACACTTCAAAAGTTTCGTATTTCTTAATTTTGCTCAAAAGCTAAAGAAATAATTTTGAATGTCAAAATCAAGTTTTAAGGAGAAATAGCTCAAAATATCACACACACACACACACACACATACACATATATATATATATATATATATATATATATATATATATATATATATATATAATTAATAAAGGTATACTATTTTTTTGACAAGCTACATTGTGTACAATCAAAGAACAAATAATATGATTTGAACTAACTCAATGATGTGGATGTAACATTAACAAAGTTGCACACAAAATATTGGATGAAAATCATCCATTATTCATTATAGAAAAAAGATTGTTTGACCATCCATCAAGTCCAAATGCTCCACAACATCTTTATAGAGTTCACCCTTAAAAGCACGTGGTCTCCCATAATCAAGGTAGTCACCAAAATACTCCCATTATTGAACCAATAGGTACATTATTTGTTTCTATATACTTAACGATGAAGTCATCCTTTAGACCTTTAGATTTGTTGCATCTTTATTGGATTATTCCCCTCTCCAGCATCCCCTAGTTGGAATTTGGAAGGTATATGCATCCACCAATAATTCACAATGCTAGCTAAGTGGCAATGTTTGATAGGCTACAAATTTTCTATTCTGTAATAGTTGTCAATCACTCTTCCAATGAAAATGTCAAGGCAATCTTTTGAATTTGGAGGAGCAAAAGGGAACCTCCAATGTTGCTTAACTCCTATGTGTCCAAGCCTTTTCAAATGTTTTTTGACTATGATAAAAGAATATGGGCTTATAGTTATCCCCAATGAAGTAAATTGTTTATTTTTCAAAATCTATTTGCATGGATGTTTAAAGAGCTTGCTTACATATCAATTTTGAGAGTAAAATTGCATAAGAGTTGTAAGAGTATAACAAGAGAAATATATATTTTATATTTTTAGTAAGCTGCACCTCCCAACAATGTTTTAGAAATTTGCACATAAAAGTTTTTTGGAATTAGAGGTAACATGAACAACTACAAATTGTATTAACACACAAAAATGCACTTTCAAAAAATTAATTTCACACCAAAAGCTATCAAATTCATTACCCAATCTAGCTTGCAATTGTTGAAATGCAATTTTTTTTATAAGTATAAATTACAAATAACTCCAAATCAACACTTGCATGTTTAAATTTTCAATGGTGAAAATTATGAAAACACTTTACTCTTTTCATTGGGACCATTTTCAAAGCAAATGGATAAGTACAAGTTTTTAGACCTTAAATAAAGTGAAATTGGCAAACTTTGCTCAAAATTGGGAAATGAAGTAAAATTAGTGAGCTTTATCCTTCTTCTAATGGACATATATGGCTTTAGAAACCTCTCAACAATTAGATATGCGCCTTCTTTTACTGAAAAATGAAAATTTTCAATAATTAATCCTAAAAACTACCCCAAATTTTTTTAAATAGTCAAACAAATTTAACTACCCATACCAAAATCAACCTGAAATTTCAGATTGATTGTATATGGTCATTTGAGCATTTAGGGGTTAATAATATTATGAATCATCAAATGCAACTTGGTACATGAGTAAAATCATTTGTACAATGCTAAGTTAGACTATGAAAGTATAATATGATAGCAATATAAGCAACCACACCTAAGATTACTTAATTTGCCCTTACTCCTTGGAAGGACATTGACCTATGACCAATGCAATCACTAAAAAATGATTTGATTTTTCTATCAATATGTGCATTCTTCATTTTCTATAGTGATTTAGACAGTCATCCATTGGACACTTTTAGGCTACCGCATCATTATTGGATTAAGCTGCTTGCTATCAACATACTATCTAGTTTTAGGGGAGCTTTGCTTTTTACAAATCATATTTACTTTGAATCAATTCATCCATTCTATCAAAAAAAAACAATGCCCCATACTTTGAAGAAATAAAGATGTAAGTTATTCCGTCAGTTCATATAAAAACAAGATCTTAACCCAGAGTCCAATTAAGGTAGAAGCACCAATTCTCAACCACACCTGATATGCCACATGTAGGATGCAATATTTCCAACCAAGGCTAGAACAAATCTCAAAAAGGCTTGTAATGTGTGTCTTTTGGTCTCTTTCAAGGCTATAACTAATAAGGTTATGACACTCATTCAAAAGTAGTATGCAAGGAAAGTAGGGAGTAGTAAGTGGAAAAGTAGTTCTTGAATGATTAGAATTGCAAGACTCTAGATGTTGGCTATTAGCCAACGGTACCTTTTGCCTCCCAAAATTCACAGCAATTTCAATTTTCGAATTTTTTTTTGAAAAATTCACAATCCCCATATTTCTTATCTTCCTACATAGGAAAAATTTCCTACAACTCATATTGCTCACCATCTGCTCCAAAACTCCTTAAATGATACACTACTGGTGCTTCTACCTTAAGACAAAAGAGAGACCATTGAATGTGATAATACTACCATCACGTATTGTAAACCTGGCAACACAGCGACTGACAACAGGACCCCAACCGACAGTCATTTCCTCTCTGTTCACTCACTGTACTGTACAAGCGTCCGGGTACCCCTGTCTTGCAGAAGACATACTTCAGTTTCTTACTCTAAATTAGAATCAGTAGCGAAGCAAACTAAAAATAATTTTGTGTTAAGTTCAGTACATCTGGGCTGAGTTGGTGAGAAGTCTCAATTCGAAACCGAAACATAAACACGTAGAATGTTAGAATCTTTCAGTATACTGTCGTACAAGATTACACGTCAAACATCGCAGTTAAGATACCGTAACATTTCTCTAGAAACGAATTAAAAGAATCTCTGGATTAGTCAAATCTGTAGAAGCCAAGAAGGGCGCTTCAGAGGAAGTATACATCAGCTTTTGTTTCTAAATCACCAGTATCATTGAGGGCTGACCAGGAACTTAACACAGCGCCTCTACCACTGAGACACGAGAAGCTGAGTCTCAAATAAACCACTTCGCAAAGGCAGGCCAGGAAGACCATGCTCCCCTTAATTTCAAGGCACTATTGAATTGTGTAGTTGGCATGATCCCCATCAGGGCAGGCCCTCAATACGACAACGAAGTAAAATCCCTAGCTTGAACAAACCTCTTTCATGTGTGGGATGCAACGTGAACCCGCTTTGCAGTGAGTGAAGCTACAGTGTCTCTACCCCTCAGGTTCAACTTCAAGGACATCCGCAAGTTGCCGCGACTGGGTTTCTTCAAGGACATCCGTGAGAAGGTCCTCTGGAGCAGCAACGCCCACCTCTTCCATATCTGAGATGATGTTGATTGCAGCGTCCTTTTCTCCAAGAGACAGACACAGACGCACAGCTTCTGCATACAATTTGCTGAAAATTCCAAAACTGCAGTTTCTGAGTTCCATATACATTTAATAATTTCCACTGAGAAATCTGTAATCTCTAGATATGATGCTCTCACAGCATCTACACTTTGTCATCAATCAATAAATTGCAAACAAACTATTTAGTGAAACTCAGCTACTAATTATTGCAAAATCGAAATCAGTCTGTTGTGGTGAAGCCATGATACGACATCAACATGTAACAAATTCGTTCTCAGCAGAACATATTCCTCGAATAATCTTGCTGTCAAGAGACCTAAGAGTAAGAGATACTGTGATGCGACTGCAATTTCAGTTCAGAGCAACCGATTGGAGCGAAATTTGGAGCCAGAGAGAAACCAAAGAAGTAGAAAGGTAGCAAGTTATGTATGAGGTTTAGGGATTAGTAAGGTCACACAAGTCCAGAATCTATAAATGAAAGAACTTAACACAATTTGGAGGCACCACGGGAACCGACTGACTTAAAACATGATAAGATCAAAGGAAATTGACGTACCTGCCAAACACATAACCAAGCTTATGAGAATGTTGAAGAAGAGAAACTAGCGCTTCAGGCCATGGTGTTCGCATTGCTGCTCGAACAAGTACTCCCATGTCTCCAATGGTTGGAGTTCCTCCAAGCGCTTGAACCTGTTAATACAACTCTCGTAGTAAGATAAAGACTGCTCAATGCGTTGATAACGTACTCCATCAATAAACTAACAGTACAGAAGCGAGCCCAAAAATTGAACCAATTTGGAGCTGAACATATTTTCCTAAACCAAAGCAACTGAGGAAGCGGACAATCATCCAACCTTGAGCATGACTTCAATGGCTAACTGCACTTCCTTCTCCTGGGACCATTCTTCTGGCTCTCGTTCCCGAATCTCTTGCTCCCAGGTCCAGCCCCAGACATCAGCTATAGTGTATAGTTCAGATGCATCAACACCCCTGTCCTTCAGCATAGTAATCTTCTCACCAAGACTTAGGCCTAGCCATTCTCCTGCATCCCTCTCTTGATCCTTCACAATCTGAGAGGACAACTAAGAATCAATAATGTCCAAAATGACTATCAATTTCGCTCCAAAACACTTTAAATGCAGCAACGACGGTTGTACGAATCACAAACAAAGAGTACCAACCTCAAGGGCTGTTACTGATGCACTAACAATATGGAACTAATGCTGACGTGACTTCAGGTCAGACCTAAAGTATGTCTCACACAGATACCATATCACAGATAGAAAAGCTGCCCCACTTTGGCCGATAAATGAGTTAAACATTAACATTCCAATCTAGTCTCAGACAGTTGTGCCCTTGGAAAAAGGATTCGAGAGACTCTTATCTCTAGCAGGAAAACCTAACTGTGCAGAAACTATTAAAAGTGTTTCATAACCACCATATCGGAAAGAAGATATAAGGCAAGCACAGAATTTATTCATATGGTGTAAGGGCCATGCAATGACATCATCAGGGGTCACAAACCTCTTTGTCGGGCATGTCTTTCTTGTTCTTTAGAAGCTGCATAGCCAGCATTTCAGGGGGCTCTTCTTCATCCTCCTCACCTCCATCTTCAACAGGATCATCTGCACTGTCTTCAACCTGAAGATCATCGTCATCATCCTCGTCTTCATCGTTGTCGGTAAATGTATCATCATCGGAATACGTAGCAGCTCGCGCTAGAAACTCCTCGTCTAGAGCCTCTAGCCCACCAGTAAACCTCTTCCTCCAAAATTCTGTATTTTCGCTCTTTAAATTCAATCTCTCCATGAAGATATCTATCTCTTCATCATTCTTCTGCAGAAATTGCAGATTACTATTAGAAAATGCAAACAAATTGAAGGAAACAAATAAAAATTCATACATCCAGGGAAATTTCCATACAAATTGATAAAAATTGACGTCAAAACCACCAGAGGATCGAATTCACAATTACAGCTGACTAAGAATGGTAGAACCACAAAATCAGCATAAAATGAGTCGTTACATTTGCAAGTAACAGTAAGGGAGAAGCCGTGAACAATCTAAGAAAATGTCCTCGTTCTTCGTAAACATACCTCTTCAGCTTCTTCTTCAGATGGAGGAACCCACAGTGGTCGACCACGAGCTTTATTGATCCGCCTAGCTTTCTGCACACGCTGGTACAGTACTGGTCGGGTACCTTCAGCAGGAAGACCTTGTGCCTCCAACTCTTCCTTCAGCTCTGAAACGAGCATTTTACTTGCTGCCTTTGGTTTCCTAACTTGATAACCCACTTCACCTTTGGTATCCTTTAACAGCCTGCAGATCGAAAGGTTGATGGATTGGAGCTACAACAATCAATTCTCACAAATGCTCAATAATCTATGCACTGATATCATCGTCGAGAATTACTAAGACCCACTTCAACACACCAGAAAAGAAAACTGACCTTTCCGCTACACGCTGAAGATCTACCTCAGTGGCACCTGGACCTAAAGCGCGCACACCCTCCAGTCTCAGCTTCCGCAGCAATCGAAGATTGTAAGTTCGGCGCAATTGTATCAGACAACCCTTATAAGACACTTCGAGTGGGGCCGAATATGCAAAGCCATCATCATCTGCAGTCTTAGCCCCGCCGATTGACGAGCTATATCTTTTTCGAGTGCCATCACCACCACCTTCAGCCAAGAACCTGGTCACAGTTCCAAAAAGTTGTCAATTCAGTCCGTACTCTGTTCCCTTATTCACGCTCTAAAATCTGATAAGAGCAATCCGAAGATCAGTTGTCTCTCAGTTTGATTCGCAAATATGCTACAAGAACCTGGTCTTTCTGAAATTGCCATAATGAGTGGATAACCTGTGAACTCAAATTTCCTCGACTTACCCTAGCATTCGCATCAATGAGAAGGAAATCTACCATCTTAGAGCATCTAGTAACTCTCAGAGTAAAATTTCTCATTCCATTAATTTCTCATTTCTCACAATGTGGACGTTTGTGACTGTCATGTTCAAACTGTCAGCAAATAGGCCTTTTCAGGAGTAAACATTTACTACGACCATGCAACAAGCTAGTCCCAGGGGTAAGACAAAAAGCAAGAAAGCCTCTACATCACAACAGCCATCGGCATACTGAGCGACTCAGCAAGAACTTAATAAAGCTGAAAGCAATAGAAATAGCCAAACCTTGCAACATAATCAACTTCGTAACCGAGATCTGGCTCCTGCTGCAAAGGCTCGATCCAAGAACTGACTAACGTACGCCCCTTTTTATTGACTATAAGTGATCTGGCTGGTAAGGACTGATTGTCCCTGACCATTGCTTCTAACGCCTCCAGCATATCTCCCACTCGCCCTGCACATTACCACAATTGCTACATATCTTTACGGACAACTAAAGGAAATACAAAGGACTAGAGGTACGTTGCTTCATTTACGAAGCCACATAACTCAAAGGTCTTTAAACATCTTCCATATAATGTCCTCGTGTACAGTGCGCGTGCACTGTTCGATGTTGAATTCGATTTCTTCCATGCTCAATTCCAGAAAACTGTATGTGGTTACGTACCTTCTAAACATAGGCCCCTAAGGTAAAGAGACAATGGATCAGTCTCTCTCCCATGACCTTCATTAAATAAAAACGCTGAGGCTCCGGGATGTCTAGACAATGCTCTAAAGTGGCGTACAGCTTCATTGAGATGACCATATTTGGAAAAGCACTCCACAAGAAGCCTGAATAGAAAAAAATTCTGTTACAAAATTTACTCCTCAAAAAACAAAATGAGGATAGGTATATGAGTTCTCCAGTCATGACAACCCATGTGCTAGTCAAGTGTGGTCATCACGTTGCACAACACTAAAAAAAAACATGAAAAAATTGTACTTTCTCGAGGGGAACCACTGTAAAGGGATAAACATGTAACATATCGGGCCGAGTCCTAATGCCCAAGAAATCCATGTCATACTTACGCATATGTCTTTAGATTTGGTTGCACCGTCGCGTGATCTTCAACCATTTCTCCCAGTAGATCGATGATTTCCTGGCTCCTGTGCCGGAACCAACGACGCAGACAAGCATCAGGAGAAAAAACAATCACCTCTAGCAGGGCACTCTCATGGCAGGAAAAGCTTTAATTTACTTCAAAGTCTTGAGCAGATTATAACCTGTCACCAGATTTGTGCCGAACATGTGATTGTATCACCCAGTTGTACGACTCTGTGTCCGGCTTCATTTCCACTGTAGAAATATGCACATAAAGAATACCTCAAATCAGGAAGAGGCTCCCGCAGGAAACAACAGCATAACAATCGCAAATCCAACTACGCGATGAATGAAGTGTGCTCGGTGGTCTGGACTAACCTCGACCATACTGCATGGTTTCAAACGTCATGGCTACGATATCAGGTACATCTGCAAGACACTGCCCAAAGATAACATATTGCCAACCAATTGAGAGAAGTAGTTAAGAACAGGCTGACTGGAGGTCTCATGAAGACACTCAAAACTCTATAAATTCTAGCAGCGGTACAAGACTATTCTCGGATTCTTCTCCATTCATACCATTCTGGCAAACTTCAGAAATGACTGCGATAACATATTTGACCTCGTAAGAATCAGTCAGATTCTGATTTGAGGCTCAAACTCAGAAACCCTATTAAATCATTCCCAGAATTAAGCCAATACCCGACACCACTGTAACCAAGTATCCCAAGTACCTGAGCCATTAACAGACAATTGTAGTGAAAAGTAGTACACATGCGCCCGCCATACTCCATAAGACGAAGAATACTGATTGCATTTCCATGATCTCCAGCTTTACAGTTTGCCTCCACTAACCTATCAAACAAACCATCTGTGCCCTGGAGTCCTCCTTCGAGTCCTTCAATGAACATTCCATTTGCTTCTAGTAGGTGATCATTATTGAAGAGCTCCTCTGCACCATAAGGTGTGAGTTATCAATACAGGTGCGGAAGCATAGAATCGCGGATAAGAATAAACAAACTCAACAAATCCTCTAAATTACAACAGCATGTTTATCTCAGCTAGGTTTCAGCGTCAATATTCATGAACAGGAACATCTTGCAACTACTACATCAACCAAATCCATCAGTCTCTCATCAATCCATAAACGTGCATAGTCACACAATACTCAACAAATACTCGCAGCATACAGTCGATGCCAATCGATCAATGCTTACTTACCAACTACTGTTAGCCAAGCAACTCGAGGGTTGTAATCAAGCTTCTCCATAGCTGCAAGGATTTCCTTGCCACGCTGTGGTTGACCAATGATGCCAAAAAGGCGCGCAACAGCCACCATTGTTTCAGGTAGTGGCTTCGCTCCTGAAACAAATGCCTTCTTCAGTGCGTGGAGCTGCACAACCAGGACTAGATTCAGCAAGTGAATAGTACATCAAAGATTCGGCATTAACCCTAAGATATCATGAGAGAGCATTTGGGGATTTTCAATCCGAGCGACTAATTATTGAGTGCGAGGGCCAAAACACAAAATCTACTAACAACAGAAACCTCACGAATTGTGGCAAATTCGAAAGAGGAACAAGCGAAAGCAGTGTGCTGAGATAGAGAATGATAATGCGTACTGCTCCTTCAGAATCGCCAGCTCGGGTGTATGCAACAACAAGACCATGATAAGCCCTGGGACCAGCATCCAAACCCGCGAGTGCCATGCCAGACAATGCCTCCTCAACTCCGTCAATATCTGCCTTCCGTGCTCTCTCCATAAGTGCCTCCAAGAACATAAACCGCAAGTCAATCTCCTCTGCTCCCGAGCTTCGTTGCCTAACAGCACTAGCATCGTCGTTCGCGCTTGCATCTGTACTACTCCTTATTCTAGTGAGGTCTCCTCCTGCTTCAGAATCACTTACACTATCCTCTACATCTGTCTCTATATCACTATCGCTGTAATCACTAACAAATTCATCCACCTTCGAATTCAGATGCTCAACGTCAGTGGACTTCTTCTTTGAGCCTCCACTGCTCCCATTCAATCCAGAGCTCCTGACCTTCTTAGCTCTGCCACTAACGCCCGCCTCGCTGGCCACCGTTTCTCCAGTGCTTCGAGGCTCACTCTGCGCTACTACAGACGACAAATCCGTGTCAACACTTTTCATTCTTCCTCCATCCCGAACTTGTCGAATATCAGCCTGAAGATAATGCCACCTGCCAGCATGACTCCGTCGCCTTTGTCTCGTTTTACAAAAGCTTCGTGCCAGAAAATTGGCATTTGCATTCCACCTTAATGGCTTCCGCAAAACCCCATCCAAACTTTGATTACAAACGACACTATTAAGACATTTACTACTAGCTCTGATCCTACTCCTGCAAAAAGAATGGGATGGCTCCACAGGTCGCAGACTTTGCGCAGCGGATGCCATTGCCCGCGCCGTGAGAGCCATCGTCGCTGGTCTACCTCACGACTCCAGCGGAGTGCTCAGGACACCATTTTCTTCGATTTGTTTCGGCATATCCATCCAATTCCACACGGAGAATTGCGGTGGCAACAGCGGAGGTAGGGATTGGAGCAGCAAGGAAGAGACGCGGGGACCTGAAAGACGGGGTTTTCGTTGCAAAACAGAGTAGTTAAGGGTGCTTGCAGAAACCTTATCCTCTTCTTTTAGGGTTTTGTAACAAGTGGATTTCGACAGGGTTTTAGGGCCGCTTCACACTAAAGTCCCAAGTCCCAACTCTCCAAGCCCACATTGAAGGCCAAATACCAATTTTCTTGAATTTTCTTGTAGGAGGTGAATAAAATAGATTACATGTAGGACTTGGGACTTCGTAGAGTGAAGTTCAAAGACTCAAATTTAAGTTAATTCCTAATTGCCTAGACAACCATGTATGGTCGCTCTGAAATTTCAAGCTCATTTTGATACGAGTAGTCCAATTGCTTTAATTGTTGAAAAAAAAATTCAGGTAGTTTTTAGGGTTAACTATTGAAAACTTTCATTTTTTACTAAAAAAGGTACATTTGATTGTTAAGAGATCTCCAAAGCCATATATGTCCAAGAGTGGAAGAGTAAAGCTTGCTAATTTTACTTTATTTCCCGACTTTGAGTAAAGTTTGTAAATTTTACTTGATTTGAGATCCAAAAACTTGTACTTATTCATTTGCTTTGAAAATGGTTCCAATGGAAAGAGTAAAGTGTTTTCATGATTTTCACTATTGAAAATTTAAACAAGAAAGTGTTGATTTGGAGTTATTTGTGATTTATATTTTTTTTTAAATTGTATGTCAACTATTACAAGGTGGATTGTGTAATGAATTTAATGGCTTTTCATTTGACATTAAGTTTTTTGAAAGTGCATTGTAGTGTACTAACACAATTTGTAGTTGTTCATGTCACCTCCATTTCCCAAAAGAATTTATATGCAAATTTTTGAAACATTGTAGGGAGGGCAACATACTAAAAATAAAAAACTTACTTTTGACTTGTTATAATCTCACAGCTCTTATACAGTTTTGCATTCAAAATTAGTATGCATAATAATAAGTAAGCTCTTTAAACATCTATATGCTTAGATTTTGAAAAAGAAACAATTTTCTTCATTGAAGATAAACATAAGCCCATGCTCTTTTTTCATAGTCAAAATGGACTTGAAAAGGCTTGGTCATTTAGTGGTTAACCCCTTTAGGATATGGAGACCATACTTGGGCCTCAATTTCTAGTATTTCACATTTTTGTGTTGGTTTCTTCATGTATTGGGCAAAATATAAAATTATAATTAAACACATTTGCAAAGTTGTGGAGCAAATTATGAGATAAAATAAAATAAAAATAAAAGGGTAGAACCTTTGCCTAAGCAAAGAATATATTCCATGTATATACAATGAATACAAACTCTTTCTTGTAGAAGGCTTTGTATTAGTTGTATTTTGCTTGGAAAGGATGCATTCATGTTAACCCCTAAAGGTCGGAGACTATGTTTCCACCAAAAACACTCCAAAACTGTTATTTCTAATACAAGCACCAAATTTCAGATGAAATTTTTTTTTGAACATATATAACCATAGGATCTTCTAGTAAACTAGTTTGAAAAGATGTGGAAAAAATTTCAGAATTTTCCACCATGTAGATTGCAAGATATTAATGTTTGAAGTGACAAAAACCATTTTTTTGACCCTGAAAATACAGACAGCTGCACTTCACAAGGTCACATTTTTATGAAAAAATGTCCAAAATAGTGGCTATTCTTTGGGTTCATTCTTCAAGGCAAGTTGGTTATATGCTTGAAATTTTTTAGATCATTTGGAATTGGACAACATATAGGAAAAAAATAATATGTAAAAATAAGTACAAAGTGATTCAAAACAATAAATTGTTGAGAATTTTAATATACCATTGAAATTTGCCAATCCCAATGGTGGTAATGTAGTAATAAACAATCTACATCATATATTTTCATTTTTTTCAAAAAATATTAAAAATTAAGTTAAATAAAGGATTCCAAAGTTTATTTTTAAGTATGGAATCTATAACTACCTACAAACTAAAACACCTCATAACTTTCATCTCATTAATCAAAATGGAACGATTGAAAACTTTCCATGTATATATAAATCTAAAAAACCAATTTCAAATTTTCATTTTTGAAAAAAGTGATTTCTTAAGAAGTTTTTGGGTTGCCCACCGAGTATTGAAAATTACATATCATGCAATAACTCTTAAACCATGTAGTCAAAAGTTATGAAAATTGTTGGGCCTTAAAGTTACTCCTTGGGCACATGTTGCGTAAAATTTTTAGAAAAATAAATTATAAACTCCATTTGTAGTGAGCTGCCCAAAATCGCTATATTGCCAAAAAAAACTTAGTTTCAACCTTTAGGGGTTAATTTGGCTATTGGCTAGAATGGTCAAAAAACAATTACCCTATGTGCTCCATAGAGTTGTAGAGTGTGTGTGTTGGTAGGTGGATTTGTCTTGGATTTTTCAGTCCACTTGCTTTAGTTTTATAATAAAGATTTGCAAACAATGCAGAAGGGCAATTTTTTAATTATTTGTAATTTATTCACTCTTGCAAAAAAATAACAATTGCTGAAGGTGATGGGGTCCAATTACAATGTGAATTTGAAACTAAAGAAGCAATCAAGGGTTGGGAAAAACATGTAGTTCTACTTCCTTCCATTTCATCTATTTCTACAATAGAGTTTTGCCAAATGTTTTGAGAATTTATATGGACATTCATTAGAAAGAGCCTGTGTTTTTTTTGGATTTTCTTGTGTTTAAATTGACAAATTTTTCTAAACATTTAATGTAACAAGCCATGTTTTTATGTCAACAATTATGTTTATTGTAACATCTTCATGTTACAATGGACATAATTTTTGACATAAAAGCATAGCTTGTTACATTAGATGTTTAGAAAAATCTATCAACTCAGACACAAGGGTTTTTTCTAGTGATTGGCTTTGGAAGGTTGTTTTCATAAGAAGTATTAGGCTTAAAAGGAGCAAGGGATTCAGGTTTTCAAAGGGCAACTAATTTTTTAGGACATTGGACAAGGGCTAAGGGATTGTTTGAAGCTGCTATACATCAAATTATTCAATTGTTGGAGTCTAATTTCCTACAATCAAAGCCACAGTCAGCTAAGTGGAATTGGCAAGGGACTTTTTTGCAATAGCGAGCATTATTGGTATCCTCCATATTAACATATTGCAAACCAAGCTATTAGGTTGGCAAGAACAAAAGACATTTCCTAATTTTGTACAAGTGATTCCAAATGGAGTGATTTATTCCAACCTTAGTAGAAATCTTGAAGAAATTGGCAAGGATGCAATCTTTTCTTTCCTTTCACAAATCATTTATTCTAACCTTTGAAATTTTATTCCTTCTCTCCTTTCATCATTTTTTTAATCCTTCTTTTTAGTATTTTTTTTAATCTTATTCTTTGACATTTTATTTATCTATTCTTTTAACAATTTATTTACTATTTTGTTTGGCATATATTTCTTAATTGTTTTATCATTTCTTCATTCTTTCCTTTGTAAATATATTTGGTTTTTCCTATGACATATATTCATCTTTTATTTTACCATTTTTTTGTTCTTTCCTTCAAAAATTTAATTTTCAATTATTTTGACAAAATTCTTTGAATTTCTTATGACACTTCATTCTATTTGTCCTATAATTTCTTTTAATTTGGATTTTGTAGATCTGGAATGTAGGTTGTCCAAATCATGAGTCTCAAATAGCTTTAGAATTTCTAGTTATTAATTCCATTTGTATAGGCCCTTTATAGAATGCAAACTTTAGTAAGGGATTATTAAAATGTCAATTGGTTTCATGATACCATACCTATAAACCCAAGTAGTGCTACCTTAAATTTATTATTGAAACCCTTTCACAAGTGACGTAAAGTTGTGTTAACTTTGTAAGACTTGAGTTTCTCATGTATGTGAACAACCTCATATGTTAGCACCCTTATTTTTTTTAAAAGCTTAGAGCATCCCCACTCCAGCTTCCCTATATGTATCCCTATACATTTTTTTCCATCCGTGTTGCTTGGAGTAGGGAACCCCACTCGCACTGGGCATTCCCTAAAATTCCCACTTTCTGTATAATATTAACCTCGAAGTTACTGATCACTCTGGAGTGGGGATGCTCTCTCTGGACATGGCTGGTGGGGGATAGGGCTGATGTGAGCTGTCAAGGTAAAATGACGCCAATTTTTTCTATTTTCAGAATACAGGTTACCAGTACCCTCTTCCCCAAACGCGAGCCAGTTTACAGGATTGGGACCCCCTCTCCCCAAAATTTTACAGATACAGCACTCCAATGGGGGGGGTCCCTTCCCTATCCGGATGAAATACATCCGGATAGGGATACAGCAGCCCCCGAGTGGGGATGCTCTTACATGACCATGCACCCACAAATGAAGCAATTAAATGAAAAGAAAAAGAAAGCAAGAAAACATCATTGGAATAAGGCAAACGCTAGAATGTGAGTGTAAGCAGGGAGCAATGAGCAATGAGTGTTTAGACTTGAACGCTCACTAAGACTATTTTCACTAAAAACAAGCATGTCAAAGTCATAAATAGTAATGTCAAAATTAAAAATAATAATGCCAAAATTACCAAAATAAAAATTATTAAAAATAAAATTTTCAATTAACCAAGTTCTTACTAAAAAAAGTTTAATTTAAGGTAGTTATTTAGCACTCAAATGTTGTAAGTAGGGTCAAGAATGACAGCTTAATCTCTCCTACAATATAAAAAAAAAGTACTACCTTTGAGATGATGAGCAAATGAATTTCATCCATGTCATCCATTCATTTTTTGGAATGATTGAAAAATAATTTCAAATACTATGAAAATCAATGAATAGAAAAAAACATTTTTTTATATAGTAGACGTTTCATTAGATCCAAAGAGACATCTTAGTGCCAAAGGACCCTCTTTCTATTACTTTGGAGGTTTTGGGGAATTGTGATTTAAATTTCATTTAATTCATTTAATTCATTTAATTCATTTAATTCATTTAATTCATTTAATTCATTTAATTCATTTAATTCATTTAATTCATTTAATTCATTTAATTCATTTAACTATTTTTCTATTTTTCCATTTTTCCATTTTTCATTTTTTAAAATTTATTTTTTTTGTCAAATTAAAAATAATTTAATAAAAAAATGGCTCCTTGGAATCTGAGGAGCCCTAATTAAAACATATATATATATATATATATATATATATATATATATATATATATATATATATATATATATATATATATATATATATATATATATATATATATATATATATATATATATATATATATATATATATATATATATATATATATATATATATATATATATATATATATATATATATATATAATATTTTTGGAAAAAAAAATTGAATTCCTTTTTTTAATAGTAGTTAAAATTTTTCCAAATTAATATGGAGAAGGTGCCCTCAGCAATAAGAAATTGCTCCTCAAATTTGAAGAACCATATATTGAATTTATTTTAAATTAAAATAAATTAAAATAATAATAATAATAAAATTATATATATATAATATAATATAATTTTTTGAAAATACAATTTTTTTTCTGAAGAAAATAATTTTGAAATTTTGAAATTTCAATTGTAGTTTAAATAAACTTCCAAATTAATAAAAAGAGGGTCTTTAAACAACTTCTTCACTTTTAACCCTTAAACGTATAGGTATCCAAAAAGTGGATGCGCCTTAGTCAACTTGATTTACAACTTTTGAAATAACTATTTTTGGAATTTGATTTCAACTAAGAAAATAGAGCTTGACAAATTTTGTTTCTGTTCTATTTTAAAGTTTTGAGAAATATCAAAAATTGAAAGAGTTATTGCAATTGAAAGCTCCATGTGTTAAAATCCAAGTAATAAAATATAGTGTGCTTTTCATTCATATATTTTTTTTAAATGTATTTTGAATTTAAATTACATAATTATGTTTCTCATTTCAGTCTTAATTTACAATAAAAAAAATTATAGATTATTCTAAAATTTATTGGATTTGATATAAATTTATTTCGAGTTTTAGCTTTGAAAAATCACAATAATTTGATTTTTCTTTCAAAATTATTGAGAAAATAAAAAATAAATAGAAAATTTATTTTTCTACTAGCTAAAAATATAAAAATTTTGTACGTAAACTAAATAAGAGGATAAATTTGGTTTGATAGGCCAATTTGACTTTAAGGTGTTTGATGTGGCTATTTTGGGTGTAAAAAATAAAACAACCAATTGAGAATTTTTCATACTAATCTCCATTGCTACTTTTATTTTCTGAGAAAATTTCAAATAATTTGGATTGTATTTTTTATTTTTACTCATTTATATTCATTTTTGCAAGAAAAATGATAATGATTGGAAATTCTCACGAAACAAATTGCAATTTCTCAAAGTGATATAGAATTCAAAATTTCAAGTAGTAAAAATATCATATTGTTGCTTGAACACTATTGAAAAGGCTAAAGTTAGCTTAGATAAGAAGTTTGACCATTTCACAATGGATTAAGTCCTTAAGGGGTTAATTCAAGGAACTTGGACATCCATCTTTGTCTTAACCCCTAAAGGTCCAAACTGTGTTTTTTTGGCAACATAGCGATTTTGGATAGCTCACTACGAATGGAGTTTTAAGGTCTTTTTGTTGAAATTTTCACACAACATGTGCCTGAGGAGTAGCTTTAAGGCCCAACAATTTTCATAACTTTTGACTATAGGATTCAAAAGTTATTGCATGATATGTAATTTTCAATACTCGGCAGGGTAGTCCAATTTTTTTTTAAATCACTTTTTTCAAAAATAAAAATTTGAAATTGATTTTTTAGATTTATTATATAGATTTTCTAGATATATATATATGTGAAAAGATTTGAATCATTCAATTTTGATTTACAAGATGAAAGTTATGAGGTGTTCTAGTTTGCAGGCAATCATGGATTTCCTACTCAAAAAAAACTTTGGAGTCCTTTATTTAACTCAATTTTCAATATTTTTTGAAAAAAATGAAAATATATGATGTAGATTGTTTATCACTACATTACCACTGATGGGATTGGAGTTTTTCAATTTTATAATTAAATTCTTAATAATTTAGTGTTTTAAATCACTTTGTACTTCTTTCTATTTCCTATTTTTTCCCTATATGTTGTGCAATTTCAAATGATCTAAAAATTTTTAAGTATGTAGCCAACTTGCCTTGAAGAATGAATCCAAAGAGTAACCATCATTTTGGACATTTTTTTATATAAATGTGACTTTGTGAAGTATAGCTACCCGTATTTTTATAGGGTCAATGAAATGGTTTTTGTCACTTCAAACGTTAATATTTTGCAATCTACACGGTGGAAAATTTTGAAATTTTTTCCACATCTTTTTAAACTAGTTTACTACAAGATCCTAGGGTTACATGTATCCAAAAATGTTTTTCATCTAAAATTTGATGCTTGTATTAGAAATGGCAGTTTGGTAGCATTTTTGGTAAAATGTCATGTAAATAAAGATCGTAGCATACAATAGATCGAGTGCTATAACTAACACCAAATATGCAATCAAAAACTAACAAAAATTCATAACAAATACACCTTCAAAGAGAAACTATGGAATCCACACACACAAAGTCAAGCGGCTTTCACTACATAAAGGAAGAATTGAAGAGTGTAAATGTAAGAGAAAAAGTAAAGCTTTTACTAAATGATAATCCATCATCTCCAAGCAAAGCACAACACACAGCTCTCTCCAAAATGCTCACAAAACTTGACTTGACAATAATGTCAAGTCAAAGAGTTCTCTCCATCTAAACACTCAAATCCTAAGGTGGATGAACTCCAACATTTGGATGAAACTCATCCAAGACTAAGAAGAACTCTCATAGAAGTCCATCTAACACTACAATCCGATGTAGAATGGCTCCAATATTACTTCATGTGATAGCTATTGTGTAAATAAAGATTATAGCATACAATAGATCGAGTGCTATAACTAATATCAAATATGCAATCAAAAACTAAACAAGAATGCATAACAAACACACCCTCAAATGCCCCCCTTAGCAGATAAGGAGCCCCTTTAATCAACTAGGAACAAATACACACGTAGTCAGAGATGACTTTTGGTGATATTGCTGCAACAATTGTACATATTCAAGTCAATGTATTGGTACATAGATAGTCCAATCAAGTTGGTGAGGAAGTAACTAAAAAATGGTAGGTTGGATGCAATGTGAGCCCCATCCTCAATCGCCTTCGATAGTTTTTGAGAGTCAAATTTTATAGTCAACCTCATCATAACTTGATATTGTGAATCCATAACTTGTACCCACTATCCAAATGGTAGTACCATCACCATATAGAAAAGGCCAAGTTTAGAGAAGTCCTCAATTTTTATTAGAAGATGTGACATGAATAGAAGACAGTTTGCAACGAGGACAAATCCAATGTCCAAAAAGAAGAGTCAAAAGAGGTGGTATCAAGCATGCCATATGCCATTTACGTTGGCATTGATCACACAATAAAATGGTAGCTGCCTCTTTCTTACCACATATATAGTATAGAAGACCATCTGGTACAATAGTCAACTCTAGATGCATAGAACTCTCAATAGAAAGATGACGTGGAGCACAATTTTTAGAGTACTCTTGACATTCTCGTCCATCCTTGCCTTCAAGTAACAAATACCACTAGGCAATACATCTTTCACACGAAGAATAGTACACCTTGCCTTCACATTAAGGATTGTAGGCGCCTCACGTTAGAGATACACGTAATTTCCTGAAAAAAATCTTCTCAACTGAGGCCGATAAGCTCCACTAGAAATGCAAGCATATTGTAAGGTATCACAATGTTGAGCAATAGATAAGTTCTCCATTGCCATAGGCATGGCTTGTTTGAAGAACTCCACTTGATCATGTAGACATTGAGCCCACATATCAGGGTCATCCAAATCTACAACTAGAACTAACTTCTCTCGTAATGAACTAGGTAGAATCCGCTCCCGTCCATACAACAACTAATAAGGGCTATAAGATGCCAATAATGCCTGCCTGCTGAAATGATAGCCTATAGCAATCTATGGCAACATCAAGTTCTAATCACGATGATGGCCACAAAGAAGTCCATATTTTTGTAAACCACATTTGATTGTTTGGACAACCCACTCTACTAGGCCATTTGCCTCAAGGTGATCTCTTGAAGTTGTACGATGATCTATGAAGGCTTTAGTATACAATTCTTCAAATGAACCAAGGAATTCTCGCCCTTGATTCGTTAACACCTCAGCAAGTGCCTCAAAATGTGCCAAAACTCAACCAAGAAAAGCCATAGTCGCCAACTCTGAAGAATTTTGTGGTAGAGCTACAAGTTTAATCCACTTGCTAAAATGCTCCACTATCACTAGCACATATTTAGCTCCACATGAGGTGACAATGAGTGGCT
Source organism: Pseudoscleropodium purum (assembly GCA_963969395.1). Taxonomy (NCBI): domain Eukaryota; kingdom Viridiplantae; phylum Streptophyta; class Bryopsida; order Hypnales; family Brachytheciaceae; genus Pseudoscleropodium; species Pseudoscleropodium purum. The sequence continues at coordinate 26,943,568 of OZ017795.1, forward strand.
CAGCAAAATCTAGAGACCATCAATAATCCAAATTCATGATGGGCAAAGGTCGTAGTTGAGGTGATAAAGTGTTAAAACTTGATCTAACTCGATCACACACCTTACAATGAGAAACATAAATGGCAACATGTTGATACATATCAGTTCACCAATATTGACTACGTAACATAGAATGTGTTCTACGCACGCCAAAATGTCCAAGCTCCTCGTGTACTTGCCGTATAAAAGAAGTTTGCTGAACTAGTCTTGGAATAATGCACCTAGTTCTATTAGACCATATTCGAAACAACAATCCGTTCTCCCAACAAAATCTTGTTGCTCGATGATCAAATCTATCTTCCTCCAAGGTAGAGATAGGTGTAGAAAATGTCCCTTGTTGAAGCTTGTGTAAAACCAGACGATCTTCCCGCACATTACTAACAACTTGGGCCTTGTCAGATTCTTCATCTAATCCATGTTCAGGTAGCATAGATGTAGAACCTGACATCGAAGTGAGATATACTATGGCATGCCATCTAGGAACTGCCTCTCTATTGCATTCCCCATGCCATCTAGCTTTGGTCAAATCCTCTTCTAAAGAGCTTAGTGTCATGGGCTAAGCCTAGTTAGAAGCTCGGATGTACACTCGCTAGTCTAAGATAACTTCAGTTCAAAGATAGAACTTAAAGTTTACTTTTAGTTAGTTAAAGTAAAAGCTAGACAGAGATTAGTATATAAGTAAACACTTATTCATTGTAAACTTAATTTCTGGATTAATATTATATTTTACTCAGTAGTATATGTTTGTTTTGACATCTATACTCTTACATAATCCAGAAATTCTTTCTCTTTGAAGGGGCTTAATCCACCTTTGCTTTTCAAACGGCAAAACTTGGACGAGTTGATTGAGGATTTTATCCACACTCGTAGTAACGATAGGAGACGACTACAAAACTGGGACGCAAAGGAAAGCTTTGCGAAGCTTGAAGACGTTGGTTGAGGCGTGTCTACTTTTTGGAGATGGAAGACATCGCGCTTTTCAACGAGGAGAACGAGGAGATCTTGCAGCAGCAGCAGCAAGAAGAATATATGAAGGAGGACTATCGACGAGAGATAATGAGGTTGCGTTCAGAACTTGCTGAAAAGCAATTGGGAGGTCCATCTTCGTCACAAATGATGCTGCAATCTTTGCAACAACAGCAGTATGGAGTTACTGCTCCTTCGTTGCGTAAACGATTGCCGGACATCTCGAAGTTTGATGGTAGTCGGAAGAGCTACCCGATGTGGAAGGTCAAAGCTGATAATAAGCTTCAAATTGATGGGGCAATACTCGGGACACCCCAAGACCAAGCGGCGTATTTGTTCACTAGGATGGAGGCAAAAGCGTAGTTGATGGTAGTATCATTCTACCAAAACCAACCAAACTGTGATGCAAGAACTTTTGTTCAGCATCTTGACAGCGTTTTTATCGACCCAAATGCAGCGGCGCGGGCGTTGAATAGGCTTCAGGCAACGAAGTAAGGCAGAGAATCGTTTGCAACATTTTTGCCCAAGTTTGAGAAAGAGCTTGGTGAAAGTCAGCTTACCATGGTTCTTGACATGGTGAAAATTGGATATCTTCGAGGTGCTCTCAACGTGGAGATGCAACGCGCGATGATTGGGCCTGTCACGTATGTTCACTACGGTACTTTTGTACAGGCTTTGTTGGCAGTTGGTTCTCAACTCGATTGCCTTCAATATCAGAAAGGCCGTGCATCTCCAATGGCAACAACAAATCGCGTGTGGCCCGATGGAGATGAGATGGATTGGACGCCTACCGTTCAAGTAGGAAAGCTTCGAAGACGCCTGATGCCAGATATACAAGAGAAGTGCCGACATGAAGGTCGATGTTTTTTATGTTTGAAGCGTGGCCACCGCACGAATGATTGTTCGTCAAAGAAGGGTGATGCCCAAGGAAAGATTAAAAAAGAAGACGCGAAGAAGACCAGGAAGGTGCGCACAGTCAAAAAGAAGAGTAATGTTGTCATAGAGGAGGTCAAAGAGGTGGAGACTTCTGACTCTGAGATGGGATCGGAAGACGAGTAGCTTTCGGCAAAAGACTCAGTCGGAAGCGTGTAGGCAAGTTGTTGAAGTTGAAAAGTTGGCGTTCACATAAGAATCTTGACACGGATGGTATGTACATTGATATTTTGATCAATTTAATTTTATCCACTCGTGCTTTATGCAACTCTGGATGCCAATGCTTCGCAACTGTGTTTGAGCAATTTGTTAAGAAGAACGGATTAGATTCTTCACCAATCGAACCAAGACCCCTCAAACAAGTTACAACCATAAAGGAGCAACCTATGATTCAACGCATAACAACATTTAAAGTTGATATCAACGGTATAGAAGAGAGGATTGTTGCATATGTTATTCCCGGACAAATTGATAATGTCATCTTTGGAAAAGGCTGGATGGAGCGACATGACGCTAGCATTTGACCTGCTAAAGATGAGGTTTGCATTCGGAAGCCTTTCAAGATGATTGTCAAGATTCGACCCATTATATTGGAATCAATTCGGGAAATACAAGCAGCAACAATCCGGACTTTGCAAGCTAGCGATGAACCTGTAGAGATTTTTACTACTAGATTGGTTGACATTCAAAAGGCGCTCCAACAGAAGGTATACAAGGATCTTGCACAACATGCTCCAGACTGGTTGATGCCAGTTATTGATGCCTTCGATCAGCAAGATGCGAAGTCGTTACCGCCACACAAGAAAGGGGTCGATCACGAAATCAATCTGGTTGAAGGGAAGACCAACGATGACATCCTTGCAATGCCATTATACCAAATGTCCAAGGATCAGCTATTGGTACTACGCAAGACTCTTACGGAACTGTTGGACAATGGGTTCATTTGTGTAAGCAATTCGCCTACAGCAGCCCCGGTGATATTTGTTAAGAAACCTGGAAGAGAGCAAGTTCAATCAAACGCACTTTCTTGTCGCGAACAAGACACTCCCAACGATATGAATGATGATCGGATCATGAACCGACATCATCAACTATTGGAAGGAGATGGTAACGTGTCGCAGCACAGGGCAGGTAAATTCCCCATTATACTCACAAAAATCGCTCTAGAGTATAACTAAGTGACTCTAAAGATCGAACCCACGAGATCTTGTGAAGTATCTAGCTCTATTAAGCAGTTAAGCTCAGTCAGTATCCCAATCTTACTTTCCAGTCCTAGATCTAGAACCAGAAATACCACCACACCGAATAACTATAGACCCGATTACTCCTTCTTCCGATCCTACTAACTATCCGGTCTGTACAAATATCCAAATCCCAGGATCTTACAACTTCCGGTCCTGGAAATCTGTCCTGACCAATCCGGTCCGGATGGTCATCATATATCCGTAATCCTATCCGGTTTGGTTTTGCCTCTGTTTCACCATCAGAGGGGTCGCCGCTTAATTTTGAGAGTGGTAGGCCCACCACTCCTTCCGTGACTTATAGTGGCTGAAGACCCACTGTCCTACTTCCTAAACTCCTAAGCTAATCCGGATCCGGTTTGGTCCTTCACAACAACCCAAATAGCAATCCGGGTTGTAGGTCACACAAAGACTCCACACTCGACCCTCTCATACTACAACGACCTTGATGCTACTTCCGATCCGTGCGAAGACAGGTGGTTACAAGTGTACCCGTCCGTTCCAACATCAACTAAAGTTCTTCCGTTTACCAACTAAGGCGGTAAGACCTCACAGGAGATCGGACACTCGATTGGATTTCCCACCCGGGAGTTCTAGCGCAGCTAAGGAATCCCTCCCTACCCGCCTAGCCTAACAACGGCTTTCTCACCCGGAATCTCAAATTCTAGACGTGCTGAGGAACTAAGTTCACTCCCAACTCTTCGATACCTACTCACATGCACCTAGGATCGGAAAAGAAACACCAAGGGGAGAAATCACTCGAAAACCGGCTCGTACTATCCTAACTCCACATCATACAATCCTGTCGCGCTAGAGAGAGACACATAATGAGGAGAAGAGAAAGGTACAAGAAATTTGCAAAATGAAGACTCCCAGTTCCCATCGCAGGAACCGATTTATATACAAAGGGTAAAAACCCTAAAAGCACAAAAAGGAGCGGAAAACCCGTGGGGGTCCGCCGCCACCCTAATCTAACTTCCGGCTAACCTAATACTGTTGAGCCGGATCCGGATCCGGATCCGCTCCTACTCCTAACTGAAATCAAAATCCTATCTACTCTACAACCCTAGATCCTATTGTCGGGCTTCCACTCTTCGGAACCAGCTCCTCGAAGACTTCACTCAAGTTCCGATTCCGTTCCCCCTCCGCAGGGTAAGATCCGGGTGAAGACTCCAGGTCGATTGTAATATCCGGTCTCGTGCCCGGATTCTCAGTCCGTGCTGACTTCTTGGACTCGGGAGTCCAATCCTTCCCACCCTTCGGAACGGTCGCATCCGGAAAGGAATCCGGTAGCGAGAGGTCCGAGAGGTGTATCCCCTTGGAGCACGTTGCTCCAGTCAGCTTCCGACTGCTTTCCTCAATCCGGTCCGCAGCCTTCCGTCCCTCCATCATCGCCGTCTCCACCTACTCAGCAAAGTCGGTGAGAATCCGGACCATCCGGAAACCGGATAGTTTCTTCTCCTCGTGCATCTTCTCGTCGAAGAGCTTCGCTTTGGTGGCGGCCGTTCCGGTATCTCCCAGGATGGCCTTGATCTGCTCGGCTATCTTCCGAGTCTCCTCCGCCATCTCCCGGGTGGCCGTCAAGTCTTCCCGATAGGCAAAGAGAGTTGCCTTCAGGGTGTCCACCTCCTCCTGCAACCGGCGGATCTCCGCTTCCTGTTTCCGGGTCTCTTCTGGATTGGTGATGCACTCCGCCACCTGTTCCGCCAACTTACTGTCCAGTGGCGCATCTACCAACTTTCCGATCGCCGAAAGCATCCTGTGCTTGACCTCCCAATCTGCCCTGATGTTGCAGAGGAGGTTGATGAGGCCGTTGAACGGATCTTGCATTTCCGGGTCTTCCCCGGAAACTGTCTTCTCGGCTTCCGGTCTCTCTTCTGGGGCTGGTTTGTTGTGACCGGGAGGCGTCCCGCGCTTGTGTGGAGGCGTCAACTTCTGTCGCTTGATGGGCGGCATCGGCTCCTCCTCTTCCTCGCTTGACTCCCGGTCTGACCCGGAATTGGATTCGGCCTCGTCATCCGTTTCCGACTCCCCATACTTCAGGAGGACTTCTTGAGTCCTCTACACCTTCTCCTCCGCGTCGGTGAGGACTTGGTTTTCCCGATAGAGGTAGAAGAGGTAAGGGCACACTGGACTGGCCCTCTTCTTCCCAACTCTATTAACGAGCTGGGTCACGAGATCGGAAATGATCCGTGCCCAGTCCACTTTCCGGGTACCACTGAGGGCACCGAAAATGGTGTTGCCAAGGGTGATCGTCACCCTTGTCGGTTTTTCCGGGTGAAGGACCGGAACCAAGAACTGCAGAAGCCGACGGTGTCGGTCATCCACGCAATCCTTGACCGCGTATCCGTCCTTCGGGTTGATGGCCCCCTGGAACTTGCCTCGGACAAACTCATCCTTCCGGTTTGCCATTCCTAACCCTCCTGCCCGGAAACCATAAACACCTCTCCACATTCCCTCGTTCCAGCGGATGGGAGTTCCTCTCACGGTGTTGTCAAACTGGTTGGACAGTTTTCCGAGGAGTTCCTTGACCATTCTCTCCTCCCTAAAACCCCAGGGTTTCTCTGCAAACCCTAGGCAACCCATAGAGGTGAGGTCCTCCATGAGTTGAGACTTTTCCGGCTCTGTGGAGGGAATAACCGGAATGACTTTCCGGAGCTTTACCTCGCCTCCAGAGGGACTCGCTGGTCTCGCCCTACGTAGCGGCGGCATTCCCACTCCAATCTACCTCACTCTCTCCTAGCCGCACATCCTGTTCCTCACGTTCTCTCTCCGATCTCAACCGGAATCAAAGCCTACAGCACACAAACGCGAAAACTCGACCACGCGCGCTCAAGCTCGAGTTTCTAAAAGGGGGTGCAACAGTGAAGGCTCCTCCTTATATAGTCTCTGGACCCTTTCCGGTTTGGTCATCATGAATCCGGTTCACCATCATAATCCGGTCCTAGACCTAATCCGTCTTGCATTCCGTTTCCGTCGTTAGTTACTCCTGACCGGATTAGATCCAAGAGGCCCACTACTTCACGTTCCGTGCTAATTTTGAATTTTCCTTCTCCACCTAATCGGATCCGGTTCCCTAATGGCTAGTTTCCGTTCCTATTTTGGTGCATACTAAGAAAATCAAAATTTTAAGCTGCGACATAACGCTTTGAAAGTGGTTGCAAAATCCGCATGGATAAAAGATGGCGATGCGGATTCGGAAAAGGAAATCGCGGCTACGGAGTCAATGATGACACCACGTCCCATATGTCCATTTGCAGACGCAGAGATGATTGCATTGTGGGATGTTGGACTCAAAACGAATCATCGATATTGGAAGATGCGGAAGGCTGTTATGGATGGCGAACGCCGACTACCAAAAGAATGGGGCCTATCGATCACAATTAGTGAATGCTCTGTAGATGGAGCCCATCGACTACGTTGGCGTGGACGAATATGGATATCGGCGTACGAACCACTTCGAACGCGATTGATTCAGTCTATTCATGACTCACCATTGGCTGGACATCCAAGTTGTGAAGAAACACGAGACTTGCTCGCATGCGAATATACGTGGTCTGGAATGACCAGGGTTGACGAATGTCAATGTCCGCCCCAAAATAGCGTCCGGATGTCCGAACGCACGGACGCTAGCGGACGCATCGTCCTGACCGCCATCGGAAAGCAGACAGGTGGGGCGGACGGACGGGGCGGATGGCCCGAGGCGGACGCCCAGATCGTGCGTACCAGATTAGTCCGCGTGTCGATCGGATGACCGTAATCGGGCGGACAGGCGGACGCTGCGTCCGCCAAGACGCGAATGTCAGCGAATGCTGCGGACACAGCGTCCGTGTCCAAACGTCCCGGACATCCGGACGTCGTGTCAACCCTGGGAATGACTCAAGACGTTCGAAGATTTGTACGAAATTGTAATGTTTGTGGAAAATCTAAGATTTGGTGTGAGCAAAAGCAAGGTTTATTAAAACCTATGCCAATTCCCGCACGGATATGGACGGAACTTTCCATCGACTTTATTACCGGCTTGGCACCAAGTAACACTTATACGAATATCTTAGTTGTGACGGACCGTTTGTCCAAATCCATCATTGCTGTGCCAATGAAGGAAATTCGTGCTATTGATGTGGCTCAAAAACTCTTAGAGCAAGTTTTTCAACATCATGGACTACCGATCGCAATCATTTCCGACCGCGGCAGTCAATTTGTGAGTATGATGTGGGGAGAAGTGTGTCGATTGCTGAAGATCACACGAAGATTGTCGACAGCCTTTCATCTAGAGACAGACGGTGCAACGGAGCGTGCCAATCAAGAGCTTGAAACATACCTTCGCATCTTCACTGCATTTGAACAAGACGATTGGGCTCTTCAGTTGCCAATAGCAATGATGGCATTGAATAATCGGGTAACGCAGTCCATAGGTATGTCATCATTTTTTATGACTCACGGCTTCATCAATATCTCATGGATTTTACCATACCTAAGGAGCAAGGATCTTCCTTATCACCGGCGGAGAAGGGACGTAAGCTTGTTGAGCAATGGAGTCATAGTGCTGATATGGCGAAAACAGCAATGGCGATTACGCAAGAAAATCAAGAACGTCAATCTAACGCACGACGTTCCGTGGCCGAAGTCTTTCGTCCAGGTGACCGTGTCTGGTTGAAATTGAAGAACATCAATACAACACGGCCGATCAAGAAGCTCGATTGGATTGCTCTTCCTTATCGCGTGCTTGAATGTGTTGGTACACGTGTAGTTCATTTGAATACTCCTCCCGGTATTCATCCTGTTTTCCATATGAGTTTGGTTAAGACGGTAGGAGCGGATCCTTTGCCTTCTCAATTGGCACATGATAATGAGCCTGGTATTGTTTTGCACAATCCACTAGATCCTTCAGATGCCACTACTGATAATGACGGTGAGTACACAGTTGAACAGGTATTGCAACATCGGCGCCGAGGACGTAGTTGGCAATTACTTGTGAAATGGCTTGGCTGGCCCGAGCCCACTTGGGAACCATTACGTCATTTGCAAGATGCAGTGGCCTTGGATGATTATGAGTGCTTTTTGCGCGATGCAGGCTTAGTTGTTCCTTGGGCAGATCTTCTCCTCCCTTCTTAGTTACGGAGGAGGAGGAGGAGGCATATGTCATGGACTAAGCCCAATTAGAAGCTCGGATGTACACTCACTAGTCTAAGATAACTTCAATTCAAAGATAGAACTTAAAGTTTACTTTTAGTTAGTTAAAGTAAAAGCTAGACAGAGATTAGTATATAAGTAAACACTTATTCATCGTAAACTTAATTTCTGGATTAATATTATATTTTACTCAATAGTATATGTTTGTTTTGACATCTATACTCTTACATACTTGGGCCTTGTCAGATTCTTCATCTAATCCATGTTCAGGTAGCATAGATGTAGAACCTGACATCGAAGTGAGATATACTATGGCATGCCATCCAGGAACTGCCTCCCTATTGCATTCTCCATGCCATCTAGCTTTGGTCAAATCCTCTTCTAAAGAACTTAGATTACAAGAGAGTCCATTAGCATCCAAATTTGTAATGCTTGCTCGATATACCACCTCAAAATCATACTTCTGAAGCAACAACGCCCATCTAGCAAGCTTGCCAGTAAGCTTATTTGATTCCATAAGCCACTTCAAAGGTTGGTGATTTGTCACCAAGGTAAATTGTTGACCGTACAAATAAGGTCAAAAAAGTACAATGGCCCAAACTGTAGCCAATGCTTCTCCTTCATAAGATGAATAGTTCGACTCCGCATTGTTATTACTCCTAGAGGCATATGCAATGATATATTCGCGTCCTACATCATTCTTTTGTGTCAAGATTGCTCCCAATCCCACTGCACTCCAATTTGTGTGCAATTGAAAGGATATAGTAGCATCTGGCCGTCAAAGTACAGGAGCCGAACCCAACTTTTGCTTCAATGTATCAAAAACTTGTTCTTACTCATGGCCCCAAGTCCATAGTTGGTCCTTTTCCGTGAGAATTGTCAATTGCTTGGCAATCAAGCTAAAGTTCTTAACAAACCGGCGATAGTAATTTGCCAAACCAAGAGAAGCTCGAAGTCATGACACATCAACAAGTGTTGGGATCTTATGTAACGCATCTACCTTTGCTTGTTGCATTCCAAGACCCCTGGGCACAATCATATGGCCCAAATATATTAATCGATCATAGAAAAATCTACACTTGTTATAATGCAAGCGCAATCCCTACGGTTGCACCCATTCAAATACTGCTTGCAAATGCCTCACATGCTCATGTGGGCTGCTACTAAAGATAATAACATCATCAATGTAGCATCTAACAAATGGTAGGCCAGTCAAAACCCGATCCATCACCCTTTGAAACTCAACTGGTGCATTCTTGAGATCAAATGGAAGAAACATCCAGTGATAGAGTTGATCCTTGCCATCTTGATCAACTCCCCAAAATGCGGTCTTTACTCAATCTTTTATGAGCAATGGCAACTAGTAATAACCAGATCACAAGTCTAAAGTACTAAAAACTCAAGAAAAGCTCACTACATCAAATATCTCCTCTAGCATCGGCATTGGATATCGATCTGATTTGGTTTTATAATTAACTAGACGATAATCTCTACACATCCGTTTCTCCATCCAATTGCCAAATATATCCTTCTTGGAAGGTATAACCGTAGCACAAGCATATTCACCATTGGAAAGCTCAATTAAACCTGCGGTCAGTAATTCTTGACAACAAATTTGGACACCATCTCTCTTTGAGATACTCAATCTATAAGGACATCGAAAGATTGGATGATCATCTTCCAACTGAATGTAAATAGGTTTGCCTTTATAGCCCTCAAGCTCCTCCAATCTAAAGGCAAAACAACTACAATACGAGCAAATAAAAGCCCGTACCCTCCTTGCTTCGGTACTAGTAAGTTGTAGCCCCAAGTCTAATGGCCAATCATCAAACTCAATGGTTACTTTATCAACCAATGGAACACCACTGCATGCCGATACATCTTGTAATTGCTAATCTGTAGAAGGCACAACCTCCGTGCCCCCAACCTCCTGACATAAAGTCAAATGAAAGGCTTCACCACCACAATCTGTATATAGAGTTGTGATGTCCACAGAAAAGAAGGGATCTTACAAAAATACCCTTGAAAACATCTATTGGGCATTTACTTTCCCAAAATCTTAAGCAAAGTAGCTAAAACATGTTGAATCCGAAGCTCTTCCATTACATGCCGTTTCAAATAAGAAAAGGACTCAAACTCTTCAAACTAAGTGAATTTTAGCTCCATTGCCCCCTAACTATTGCTTTCTGACCTCAGAGTAAGCAAATAGTCACCATGATGTTGTTGAATAGCAAGATATGAGCCAATAACCCACACTAAAGTATTGAGATTCATAGCTTGATTCAAAAGAAAGCATCGTTGACCTTCTATGAGGTCATAAGCAGCAGTGGTACCAGTTAGAAAACCTATGGCACGTTCTCACTCATTTGCAGTGGGTTCTTCATGAGTTTAAGAAGTATCACTCCAAACCATACTAGAACCACATGCTTGAAATGCAAAAGGGCCCGGATATGTAACAAATGTAGGAAAAACAACTCGAGGTGCCCCCAACTTATTCACACAAGCTAACGGAGATTCATCATCTTTGAAAACATTCAAAGGAATACGATGGTCATCTAAAATATCAATCAACTTTTGTCCTACAGACCTTTTGATTCTTGAAAAGGATGCTTGAAGCATATGAGATGTGGTTAGATTGGTCCAAATCCAACATGGATGATGAGCATAAGAGCCTAAAGCTACATCATCCACAAAGGTTGGAGGGCCTAGAAATTGATTAATATAGTGCCCATTCTCAAGAACCTTTGGCCGTGTGTCACCTAATGGTGACACATTTTCAAAAATATACTTTGATGAAATAGATTGGTAGGTATACCACCATTGTGTAAATCAAAGCAAGTCTATAAATAGATTAGATTGAGGATCATCAAGACCTCTATCAACTTCTATACGTGAATGGCCTTGACAAGGCCAACTAGCGATAAGTAAATCAATATAGTCCAACCTCCTCAGATCCTCATCACTAATGAGAGTGACATCTTGAAGAAGTTTGCCAAAACAACTATGAATAGAAAAAAGAGATAATTGCTATGAATACGATGCCAACAATCATTGGATATGATGACGGGCAACACAATTAGGTGTAACCCCATTATCTATATGAATATAGCGCTTGACTTTAAGTCCAACCTCTAAAGCAGCTGCCAAACCAGTATCAATACTTGCAAATAGCTCCACGAGAGTAATACCTTCTAATGGTAGATGCCAACAAATAGGTTGGGTAAAAAAAAGTAAAAAAGAAATAGATGGCTCTTCTATAAGATTCAATGAAGCCACGATGTCTTGGCATTGCCGAGACAATTCAACTCATATACTCCATGGAGGTTCAAGGTCCTTACAATGTTCGTTAAGAACTTCAAAAGAAGATGAATCGGACAATGTTATAGAGCTAAACATAAATGTTATAGTCTCTTTTGGAAGCACTGGTCCACATAGTAAATCTGATATCAATGCACTGCAACCAAATAAAGCCTCTGCTAACATAGTCATGGCAGTTGTTGCAAAAGCTACAAGAATAAATTCCTTTGTCCCATCATCAGAAGACCATCTCAGTCTAATCCATGCCTCCTCGGTCCAATTGTCAAAACCAAAACCTAAAGGAAATAGTGCTTACTAATCCACCAAAATGTCATAGTTAGTAGCACTAGTGATTACACACTGTAGTGACAAATGTGAATAAAGTGGCCCAAGTCTAATGCAAAAATTAATTGCAATGGTTACTTAGTATAACTAGTAGTATGCCTTGTATTTCCAACAGAAGTAACAATGATAAATAGACAAGGTTCAAGGTCTAATGTAGTGGACCTAACTCTTGAATAAGTTGATTTCCAATCATCACTAGCTAAGCACTAGAGTCCATGATTACTCATAATGGTGTAACACGACTAATATTGCCATCCATATGGCTGACAAGAAGAACTTTGTTGTCATTAATGAGCTATACCACGCTTGGTCGTAAACTACAATGTTCTTGAGCAGACCTAGCTATAGCATCAGCTAAATAAGCCACGCTTGTAGTTAAAGGTGCATGAGATAAAAATGATGGCTCTTATTGTTGTAATACACCCTTTTCAAATATTGCAATAGCTTTAGTTGCAAGTTTAGCTCGCAATTGAACCAAATTTTTTTCTGTAAAGGGTTTAGTAATAGCTTGAGCTACTTCAAGAGATGGCATAGGCATTGTGCCCTCCAACATCTTACCAGCTAAATGAAACACTTGAGTTGGTGCAAAATTTGGAGTTAACATCTCTATAGAAAAAATTACAAGCATTTGCAATAATTTGTAAGCCAAGGCCAAATGATAATGACAAACATGCTTGGCCAATATGGTCTAACAAGCCACTATGTCAAATACGCTCACTATCTTTAAATATATCCAAAGGTGGTGCAATCAACTTGGTTGTTGTTTGGGTACGTGTAACCGCCACTGATACAACCATCTCTTTGGTAGCACCAAATATATACAAATTTGAAGTAAAACCACTAGATGTAGATTGAGTCAACTTGGCTGTAATAACTTAACCAAGTAAAGCCACAATATTAAACTGTTTTTCAAGCTCTGTAATTTTGGCCTCTAGAGTTTTTTCCTTCTCTAAAGCAAGCCGCTTTTCTGAATGTAAAATGAAGCAATGTTCTTCATCGTGGTTAAGCCTACCACAATAAGTATACTTATGTTCTTTTTTCTTGGATTTTTCCTCTGCTTTGGCCACTTCTGGTGTTTATTTGGGCTTTCTATAGATTAGACTTTCTTCTTCTTTGGGCAATTGGAATCATTTTTGGCATGGCCAAATTTTCTACATCCCCAACAATGAAGAGTCTTCTGACTCTCTTTAGGTTGAGTTTCCACCAAACTACTTATAGCTGTAGTAGACTTTTTAGGCTTAGAAGTATCCGTCATCCAAAAAACCATATTGGAAGCATCATGTTGGCACAAAGCTCTATCACATCTTTCAACTTCAGCAAATGCTTGTACTAATGTTGCTCGACCTTCATAATTGATAATAATTCGTGGTGTGGCTAAATCTAGAAGTCTTTTATTAATTTTAGATAAAAAGATCTTTACAAGCTGGCTCTCTGCAAATACACCTCCAAACTTAACTACAAATCGTGCCAATCTGGTATACATCAAGCGTGGAGTGTCATCCTTTTCACTCTTAAAGTCTTCAATGCATTGCATCTGATCATGGCAAAAGCCTATGTATTCAACCTCCAAATGAATAATAAAAAAGCGTAGTAGTTCAAACACTAGTGGATCACCAACTACAACTAATGTCGCATGTATGGCTTGTGCCTTTCAAGATAAAGGTATGGAAGGTTGGATTAGTGCCAGAGCCTTCCTCTTGATATCTTTAGAAGATAGATCATTTTCTTTTTTCTCCAAGCTCCCTTCTTCTTTCTCCATAGGCACTAAACTTATTATTGCACCTTCCTTGAGCGCAGAAACAAGCTCCATACGAGTCTCCCAATAGCACTCTATTTAACATAATTGAAGCATGTGCTCATCACTCCATCGTTCATATATTTGAAGCGCTTCATACTTCAAGTGTTGTGGCAATAGTTCAAAAGCATACCAATCGTTGAAGCTTGGAAACTGTTGTCACCTCTCTTTCATTCAAGTCTCAAATCAGAGCTTCCAATCAGGAAGAGAAATGCTTCTAGCCCTCCCAAAGAAACGATCCCTCACTATACTGCGAGGATCATCGTCTATATTGTAAAATGTACTCACACTCCGAACCTGAAGCCTACTCATAGTATCCAATGTCAAAATAGACTCAAAAGCCTCGTCGATATCCATTGCTGGCCTAAAGTCATCAGTGTGAGTATCCTCCAAGTAATCTGGTGACGAAGATCAAAAATATTGACTCCTAGTGTGCACCATAAAAGGACTATTTAGATGCATGCAACTATCTAAAAGCTAAAAGCAACCTACACCTGCATCTATATCACCACCAAACTTGTAGTTCACGTGTCATCACTTTCCGAGTACTACAATTCAAACAAGCACCGTCCATTTCGTACACAGAAAATGGTCTTGTTGGTAATTAATCTGACCTCACCACCATGATATGTTTATGAAAATGAAAACCTATTCAGAAACAAAAAACGGGCCAAAAGCGGAAACTGCCAGCAACAATGTTCACTACAAGAGAAGGTCCTAAAACAAAATGCAAGAAATCCAAATTGGATCCTTTTCCTCATACAATGAATTGCATAAACGTAAAAAAAGTGTGAATCAGATCCATCGGCAAACACCTGCGACAAATGATCATGAGTCGCCAATCTTATATCAATAACAAATGGTAGACACTAGAATGTGTCTAACTAGGCTTCAAAATCTAAAATTCGTGGAAATTTTGGAAAATTGATGTTCAAAAACACCATTCAGCCCAAGAAAAACACTAATCTAGGCTGAATAACTAGTCCAAATGCCAAACCAATTGCATCATTGGATTCTTTAGAAAATTTCACATAGAATAGGCACAAATTCTACTCAAATCCAAGCTAATATGCCCCTAAAAATGAATTTCAAAGTTTGCACCCTACTAATTTTTTTTAAAAAAATTTAATATATGTGTATATATATATATATATATATATATATATATATATTGTAAAATTCTAAATCTACAAATATGGAAGATTCTGTATTTTGCAAAATGTACCCTGTTACAACATTTCAGATATCTTTCAAAATCTTCAAAATTCCTAGATTTCATAAAATTCTTCAAAATACCTAGATTTTAGAAAATCTTCAAAATTCGTAGATGTCACAATCCGCCGCTTCACTCCATGGACTCATTGCAAAAACTTCCACAAACTTCAAAACCCCATATCTTCTTCAAAAATCACTCAAATCTTGCATTTTTCGAAGCGTTGGAATCGTATGAAACTCCTCTACTACTTCAAGTACTAGCAAAAATCTAGAAGTTTAAATTTTGTCTTTCCACTCAAGATAAGTTCTACAAGAAAGAAAGAAGAAAATTGTTGTCAAGTGAGAAACTATGGAATCTACACATACAAAGTCAAGCGGTTCTCACTCCACAAAGGAAGAATCGAAGAGTGTAAACATAAGAGAAGAAGTGAAGCATTTACTACATGATAATCCATCATCTCTAAGCAAAGTACAACATACAACTCTCTCCAAAACACTCACAAAACTTGACTTGACAACAATGTCAAATCAAGGAGCTTTCTCCACCTAAACACTTAAACCCTAAGGTAGAAAAACTCCAACATTTGGATGAAACCCATCCAGGACTAAGAAGAGCTCTCATAGGAGTTCATCTAACACTACAATCCGATGTAGAATGGCCCTGATGACACTTCACATGATAGAAAACATAGTCTCCGACCTTTAGGGATTAAACAATTGAGTTTTTCATCCCATTCAATAGACATTCATCATCCAATGCAATGAATAACAAATGTATTTCATTCAACAAAATCAACTATAAAAAATTCATTTAAATCCATTTATCTCCATTCACCCTCTTTAGACTCATTCATAGCCATAAATTTTTACCCTAAACCACAAATATATGCATCTTATGGTAAAAAAAATTTGAAAACGGTCATTATTCAGCGCTCATCACTTGTTGCTCAATGCTCAACATTTGTTACTCCTTGTTCATACTTTAGCAACCTTGCTATTTGAATACTAGATAGATTTTAGCCACTATGGGATTATATTCAATGGTTGATATCTAAAGAAGGTGAAGTTCATATCTAGGTATTAGCTTTGTAGAACAAGGGTTCAACAATTTAGATGGTTTTTAGGAATTTGAATAATAAAATAAAATGAAAATTGAAAATGCTTGTACAATTCCATGGCTTTGATCAACAACTTTTGTAATGCATTCAATTCATGTTTGGATAGTATGTTTGAGCTCTTACAAAAATCCTACTAAGAATCTCAACTTGAACCTCTAACCCCTTGAAAACCAAACCAAGAGGCCCATTAGGTCATATTTTTGCTCGTAGAAATTTGAGTAGGTAATATGGTGACTTTTTTTAATTAAAAATCTTTGGTTGGACCTATACATACAATACTCTTCTTTGATTCCAATGATATGAATATCAAAATATGGCTTCAACTAAATTATAAATTTTCAAATTATGACAAGTTAAATTGTTCGTTTTTAATTAATAAGTCGTTTTTTTCTTCTAGGAGTTAGATAAGGTTAGTTGCTCACTATGTCCTAACTTCTATAAGCATTTACCGTACAAGCATTTTATTTCCATACTAGTCTTGAGTGGTACCTTATACAGGCAAAAAGAAGATTGAACCATTTGAAGAAGGTGAAAACTTTGATTCTTAAACTCCTTTGATTTTATTCAAACGAGTTGATAGGATTCTTGGTAGCCAGCTTTGCCAATGGAGAAAGACTATGCCAAGTTCAATTCTTACCAAGGATACAATATTCATTAATAGTTTTAGTTTGAAGCTAGTTTTTATTGCAATATAGAAAACTTATAATTTAACCAATGCCAATTTAAGTTTGGAAGAAATTTATTGGTGAAAAATTGATATCGCAAGAAATAAACCAATGTTTTTTTGTGATTGAGAAGGTGATCAACCATTGGGGAAAAAAAGGTCCATTTTGATTTGTGAATTGGAGGAGGAAATCAGTTTTCCGTAGGAGTGAAATTTTCAAAGGCTTCTAGAGTCAGTCAGGTCCAGTTCATTTACGAATTTTTGAGACCAGGCTCACTAGAAATTTCAGCAACTTCAAGAAGCTCTAGCGTACTAAAAAATGAATCAATTTCGAAATTTCAAATTGCATTGGAATCACATTGAAGTCTACTTCAACTTAATAACAAGTGGAAAATGAATAATGTAAAATCATATTACAAGTTGGATTGATTTTACACACTATCTCCCATTTCATAGAAGATAGTGAAAGACTTCTTGCATTCTGCTTGCATTAGGGTGAAGAAAAAACAAAAAGTGATACAAAATTTTCAAGTAGCATGTGATCAAGTGTCTCAAAAGCAATTGTAAAGATTCAGTTTTAATATGTATCTTAAATTATAAGTTGTAATTTTCACAAATGGTGGTAACACCAAATGGGAGACAGTATATAAAGAACATCAAACTCTTTGTATGATTTTCAATTACATATGTGCATTTGTAATGGTGGTAAAGTAGACTTCTGTGTGATTCCAATGCAATTTGAAATTTGAAATTCCATTCATATTTGAGTGCACACGGGCCTCCCAAAGTTATCCAAATTTTCAGCAGGATTCAGAATTCGTAAATGAACTGGACCTGACTGTACTGTACAATGGCACTGTACAGTACAGCAACTTTAGCGTTTCGTTTACAAAGTTTGTGACCCGAATCTCAGTCAACTTTCCAGTCTGCCTTAGTGAAGTCAGCAACACCAGCAGCGTCAACAGAATCTTTGATCAGTGAGAGTTCATTCCAAAAAGAAGCTCCCTCGGAAACTCACCTTCAAATCTTATCTTCAGTTCCAGTTCCAGAGGGACTACGGTATGGTCCAAACTCCAAAAATGAAACAGGCAATGAAATTCCGTTTCATTTGTTTCAAAATAAATTTAAAAAACCCTCCAAAAACAGATAAATATACCGGGAGTTAACCCCTTAAGGACTTGATCCATTGTGACATGGTCAAACTTCTTATCTATGCTAACTTTAGCCTTTTCAATAGTATTCAAGCAACAATATGATATTTTTACTACTTGGAACTTTGAATTCTATATCACTCTGAAGAAATTGCAATTTGT
Organism: Pseudoscleropodium purum; assembly: GCA_963969395.1. NCBI lineage: Eukaryota > Viridiplantae > Streptophyta > Bryopsida > Hypnales > Brachytheciaceae > Pseudoscleropodium > Pseudoscleropodium purum. The sequence continues at coordinate 26,961,627 of OZ017795.1, forward strand.
TTCGTGAAAATTTCCAATTGTTATCATTTGTGTTGCAAAAAATGAACATAAATGAATAAAAGTAGCAAAAACAATCCAAATTATTTGAAATTTTCTTGGGAGGTAAAAGTAGCAATGGAGATTAGCATGAGAAATTTTCAATTGGTTATTTTATTTTTTACACCCAAAATAGACACATCAAACACCTTCTAGTCAAATTGGACTATCAAACCAAATTTATCCTTTTATTTAATTGATTTACAAATTTTTTATATTTTTAGATAGAAGAAAAATAAATTTTCTATTTATTTTGTATTTTTTCAATAATTTTGAAGGAAAAATAAAATTATTGTGACTTTTCAAAGCTAAAGCTGGAAATAAAATTATATCAAACACAATATATATTAGAATAATCTATAATTTTTACTGTAAATGAAGAGTGGAATGAGAAACATAATTTTATAATTTTAATTCAAAATACATTTAAAAAAACAAAAATATAAATGAAAAGCACACTATATCATGTTATTTGGATTTTAACACATGGAGCTTTCAATTGCAATAACTCTTTCAATTTTTGACATTTCTCAAAACTTTAAAATAGAATAGAAACAAAACTTATCAAGCTTTGTTTTCTTAGTTGAAATCAAATTCCAAAAATAGTTATTTCAAAAGTTGTAATCAAGGTTGACCAAGGCACATCCACTTTTGGGATGCCTACATGTTTAAGGGTTAAGAAATGAACCTTCTAGTACAAACAAACTCCACGGTTAGCCACGTGGCCTGTGGGTTTAGGGTTGATTTGATTAAAGCTTTAGATGGGCTGTCCCATATTACAGAAGTGATTGCAAAAGTGATATTACAAAAGTAATTGCAAATTGCTACTCTATTTCTGTAATATCACATTGTGTAAAAATACAATTTCTATGTATGCATGATTGAAAATATTTTTATAAAATGTTTAAAATCATTATTTTAAAGACTTATTGAAATCATTATCATGCATTCTATTCAAATATATCAAAATTTTACTAATATGTGATACAATGAATGTGTAGCATAGCAAGCACAAGCCCCTAGTATTAATGGTAGCATTTACGATATTACAGAGGGGGTTATGATTTTAGTAGTATGATGAAGTCATTCATTGGCCTCTTTTAGGGCCTCAATGTTCCTCTAGGGTTAAAATAATAAAGGCTTTTTTTTAATCTATAAGTTATTGTTTTCAAAACAACTCCAAGGAAATTAGATAACCTATTTTTTAAAATGTTTTTTTTTCCAATCCTACATACCAAGAATGGTAGTAATGTTCACTTCCAGTTTTAAGTTGGATGCAAAGGGATTTTTTGAACTAATTTACAAAGAAATAAACAGATGCACTTCTGATGACTTTAGTAACACTAACTTGTCTTGTTTTGGAAGAAATGAGGGTCTATTTTTACCTCTAAAAGGAGTGGGGCATATTTTAATTGTAAATTATAAAAAAATGATCACTCTTTACTTGAGCAACAAAAAAAAAGTTTTTTTGACCATACCCAACAAGGTCATTAAACTTTAATTCCTCCTAGACTAAGATTTTTGCACTATAGTTAGATTATTTTTTTAACAGTTTCATCCTATCATCATGTTAGTTATATACTTGCAAAATTTCAAAAGTAGAAGATGGTTTTTTATTAGCTACCCAAACTACCCGAAAAACTTTGGGCAACATAACTTTTGATTTGGGTAGCCTAAATCCAAAAAAAATTACATTTCCAAGAGGGAGGTACATAATCACACTTTGTGTCAAATTTTCAAAAAGATTTATTCAAAATTAACTTCATAGGAACTTGCCCAAATTTTCAAGTCATTGTTCAACAACCACTTGGTCCTTTAGAGGCTAAGCTTCTTCATGTTTAGACTAGATGTCTCTTTTGTTGAAATGTTTGGAGTTTTTCTCTCTCTCTAGATTTTATTGATGCAAAACTTTCTTTCCTTCAATTTAGAAATAATTAATCAAAGTTTATTACAAAAGAGTTTTATGATTGACTATTGTAGGTGGACCTTCTAAGTTCTAATACTAGTAGGAAAGAGATTTTTTAGGCACCAACTTTTTGCACTATAGCTTGTTGCCAAAAGACATCCTTTCTAGTAGTGTGATTTTTATAACATAGTTAGTAGTGCAATGGCAATGAACTCAATGATGTATGTATTGAAATACATGAAACACATGTGATATAGATTAATCAATCTCTTTTTCATTACATCTTTCTTTAGTGTCTAGTTTTCCTTCCAACCCTTGCATCGTATGCCCACCAACTAAAAGTACAAAATCCAAAACCATTGCTAAATGATGTCAATTGTACTAGTAAACACCAAGATTTAAATCTAAAGAATTGATATACACTATATAAAAAAAGACAAGATATATAGTTGTGTCTACAATTGATATTTTTTCCATTACCATTGATTTTTTTTATAACATTGTCAAGCAAGAAACACTTGTCTTTTTTTTTTGTCCTCTTCGCTTTAGACAGTGATTTTTTGGCTATGACTTTTGTGGTATATGCCCAATATACATGAAATTTGAAATGAAGGTACATGCACTAGTTGTAAACATTGAGTAATTTTTTCATCTTTTGAAGATTAGCTCACTATTTATAAAGAGCCCTTGGTTGAATGTCTACTTTTGCCATTTCTTTTAGGGGGTAGTACTATTTTTGGTTTGAAAATACAAATTGGAAGTCAAAAATTGGAAAGTAGTTGCTACACTAAGATTTTACATAGTGATGACAAGTTTTTATGCAAATTCTAATATACGTAGAGTGCCCTTATCATTGAAGTGTGCATCTTTTGCACAAAGATTAGAATTCTTTCTAGAAAAAAAATTCCTTCTGAAAGTATTTGGTGCAATTCAAGCATGTCAAAGTGTAGAAATTGTTATTTTTTAATTCATTTATATGTTTTATACGAAATTACTAAAAATCAAAATGTTCATGTACCCATTTTGTGCTAATTTATAGTCTTTTGGGCTATCTCTAGTAGTCTACAATAGACAATCATAATGTAGAGCATAACATTTATTTATTTATTTATAATTCATTTAAAGAAAATTTTATTGATTTTTAATTTTATTTAATGTTTTTTTTACTAATTCCATTGATTCTTAAATGATTTTTCAATGATTTAAAAATTTTCATGTCTCAATTTTTAATAAATTTTTAAATTATTTGAAAGAAACTTTTAATTCATTATATGACTTAAACTATGTTGCTCTTGTACAATAATTGTAGTACTTGTAGTAGTGGCAATCTTGTGGCCTAAAATAAGTTTTTGAAACCAAAATGTTAAGTGCTTTTGGCAACAGTTTATCATAACTGGAAGATTAGAAAGTGTTGGTATATTGTCGTCACAACCCTCTCTGCAAGGCATGCTTGTCACATTGTAGTGAGTAAGGTGGAATTTGGAGGTGACTTCTTTAACCTTGCAAGAAACTAGGTGAGTAGAAAGGACGAGTCCTAAGTAAAGAAAGCAATACAATGTTTTATACAAGATAAAAAGGATAGCATGTTACACATTTTTGGAAAATTGATGAGAGCATGTATCCATGGGTACAAAGAACCTAAAGATTTGAGTTGTGAGTCAAAAGATATGGCTCCTCAAAGTTGATAGTGTCTTGGTTGTAAACCTATAGACAATGCAGGATACGATAGTGGGGATTTTGGAAATAATCCTTCAACTAAATAGAGCATGTCATGTATCATTGGAAAGCTTATGCATGGGACAAGGATTCTAAATATAAAGGCTTGTAAAATATTAGATATGAGATAGAATCTATAAACAAACAAAGGGAATAGAGTCCAAGAGAACTACACCTTCAATCGGAGGGCCATAACTTGTTTAATACTTGTCGCATTTGAAAAAATAATAGTTCACAATGATTTGGAAAAAGAATAGATTATGGAAATAGTCTCACATTTTGGATTTGAAGTTTGAAGTTTGAAGTTATTATAGTAGGAAGAGCAAAAGTCCTTTAGAGCTTGGTTTTGAGACTAAAGCATGGAATTAGATACCTTCTCCAGCAAAAAATGTGTCTTGGATGTCTTAGTAACCCATAGTACCAAGGGGTCCACTAAATCATGTAGAGAGAACTTTGTAGAGGGGAGGTCTCCCTCCTCCCTCTTGAATGATGTCAAGTGAATTTAAGTGTCTACGGGTGGTGAATTTAGTAATGGATCCTCACAGCCACCTTCATTATACCATAAATTGCTCTTAGTTACTCCTTGACACTAGTTAGATGGTGTCCCATTTCATGCTAGGTTGTGACATTGAGTTTCGATTAATGAGTCTTGAAATGAGGTTGTTTGGGCCTAATGGAGAGTACCGTTGAAGGGCAATTAATTTGTACTAGTGGTGAATAGTGCTACTACCAAGTATTTCAACATCAATGGAAGTTCCACCCCATATCATTTAATGACATACCTAGTGTCTTGTGGGAGTTTGGTGATGGTAGTCATGGAAAATAGGAACCTGTAACTTAATTTTGGAATCTAACAATGTCTGACCCTTGGTGCATGTGTAGTGTTAGGAGATCATGACCCTTGGTGCAACGAGAAGTGAAGTGCCATAGAAAGTCACAATAGAAAGTTAGAAGAGGGGGCACTTAGGGGCACAACATTTGTTGTCTAAGTTAATTTAGATAAGGTGCAACATCAACCCTAACTTATTGCAAAGCCATGGAGTATTAGCATGATTGATGGAGTATTAGCTTGATTGGACACCAACACTACTATAGAATTCATTTCAAGTAGTCTCTACATCCTAATGTCTTTAAAAGGGGTTCAAATTTTTGTATACACATGCGGTTCCAACAAAATGTATATCTTGCAAAGTAAGTAGACATCCAAACATTGATATAGTTGCCTAGGTCTTTGAGAAGGTGAAGTTGTATTATCATTAGTTTTTCAAGTTGTTCATGATCTGAATTTAGGTAGTGAATTATAGAATCCAACACATTGACTTCTAATGGTCTTGGTTCATGACAAATGTAGATGTTTTCAAATGTGTTATACTTAATGTGCTATATTCAAGTTGTCAAGTATATTAAAAGAAAGCCTCAATTAGAAAGGCCTATCCAAATGGACAATGGTGTATCTAATTAACCTCTAGAATTCCAAGGCCTTTTTTCCATCAAAAAACATTCCAAACTATCATTTCTAGAGTAGAAAAGATAAATTTTTAACATCTAATTATAGGAGCTTGCACTAAAATACTACTCCAAGAATGTATAGAAGAAATTTAAGAAACTTTAAGTGCTGAAATTACAAGATATTTACTTTTTAAGTGAAGAAAACAATTGTTTTTGCACCTTGCTTTAATAGTTTTTTTGGCTTTAAGCCTTCTTAACTTAAATTTTTTGCACTAATGACTTTGATTTTCCAATCTTTTTTGTTGAAGAGTTGCATTGAGGGTTGGTAAACAAAATTCAAAAAATACACACTCAGATTTCATTCTTAAAAAATTGATAAGTAGTAGTAGATACAAGATAGAAGAGAAAACTAAATCGTTAATAGTTCTAAGATGGAATTGAAATGCACTAATTCCAACTATGAGATTCTTCGAGCAAGCAAAGTCAACTATGTGGAATTTTTTTCAATTGTAAAAATTGAGTTCAAAAACGAATCTTTAAAGTTATTTTCTCATAGTAATGCAACTATTGCCCATAAAGCAAAAAATTCCGTAAATCTCGTACTACTAATCCAAATAGAATGATTCAAAGCTTCATATATAAATAAGAATGTAACCTTTGAGAAAAAAAATGAAAATTGAAAAAAAGAACATTTTTTCTATATTGCCTAGTGAACTACTTGTTGAACTTAGGGTGGCATAACTTTTGCTCTCTTGCACCAATTGAAATAGAAATTATATTCCTAGAAAGTTAGCATGATTTTTGATCTTCCCTTTAACCCTTAAATTTTTCACCTATTCTTAAAGGTGTTTTGGATTTCAATTTTTTAAGTTACAAAGGGTTGAAGCTCAAAGTATAAAGAGTCATTTTTAGGCAAAATTACCCATATAATCTTGTAGAAAGTCAAGTCTTTATCATCTCTATAAAGTTCAGTGGTTTCAATTCAATTCATAGATTGGAAGATAGCAACATAAAAGTGAAGGGTACTATAAGGAATACGATGTTTTTGAGTAGTCAAAATTGTGCTTTGACTAGCACTTTTGGACACATAACATTTTAAAAACTTGACATCCTACACTCATTTTCAAGAAACCCAAGCTCCACATATATGGAAACAAATCTTGTATTTTTAAGACAAAAAATGAGTGAAAAAATGGTCTTGCAATAGTGACCACTTCATTGTTAAATTTTAGAAATTATGAAAGAAATAGAAGATTTGTTACAAATTTGAAGTCAAAATTAAAGATCAAGCATAATAGAATGAACACAAGAAAAGACACACAATGAAATTTTTAATAGAGCTAAAACAGGGAGAAGGTAGTGACACTCCAAGTTTAATCTATTACTGGGTAGCTCATTGAAAAGGGGTATAAATGGTCTATGCTAGGAACCCATTAGAATTCCAAGGGTCATCATTGTCCAATTACTTCTCTTTCATCCCAAAAGTTGGGCCTAGCCTTGCTAATACTAGGTGATACAATGTTGACCCTACCCGCCCATGAACACATGCCTCCACTTCATTGGTTGGAATTTCTTTCAACAATGATTCTTTGCTACAACTCCTAGACCACCCATTCTTTGAAATTTTTTAATAAATTCAATAGTAACTTTTCTTCTAAATCTAAAGACACCAGTAGATAACTAACTTGATTCTCTTGAGAATGAGCCCAACTTCAAGTGACTCTTTACATTCCTAACTCCAAAAAATGGAATTTCTAAAAATGAATCGATCCATTTTAGGTTGCTAAAAAATTTAAGGGCTAAAAAATATCATGTCAAAAATTGAGGTCACAAAAGTGTACTCAAAATCTAAGAGTCCTTCAAGGAGAATTTGAGACTTTAGGGGTTAACAAAAAAAACCCGGCCCAAGGAAATCAACACCGTCAAAGTAGCAATGAATCTAGATTCCATGCACATGAGCTTGCAAGTGTCTAATTTTGCACCATCTAAGCACATTTTTATCTAAAAACATTCTTATCATCCAACCCCACAATATCCATGCAATATAACAAACTTGACCCAACCATTTTTTCAACTGAGCTAAAGTAGGAGGTTCATAAATTGACCGTTTAAGCAAATCTACCTCATCAATGACAATAATAGATATTTCAAAGAGCATGTCATTCATTCCTAAATAGGAGATGCATTTAGAACCAAGTCAATATATGAACCTCCGCTACCTTAACCTCTAAAATCCTATTGTCCCCTGAAGGGACAAATTAGATTTCCGGTAGAATCCTGTGACCTCAATTTTTGATGAATTTTTTTGAAACTTTTCCATAATATAAAAAATCTGATTAGCTTTGTGGGAATATAATTTTAATTTCAATTGGTGCCTAGGAGCAAAAATTTACCACAAAATGTATAAAATTGAACTTGGCAGGCAACACCAAAAAATTGCAAAAAATCAAAATAAATTCTCATTTTTTTCTCCTAAAATTTTATATTTTTGTCTACATGTGAAGCTTTGCTTTGTTCTATTTGGACTAATAATGAGAAAGTTAAGGACAATCTTGTTTTGGGGGCAATTTAAGCATCTTCTAGAAAAAATGACTTATAGGATTCAGTTTTGAATGCAATTTTCACAATTTTTCACAATTTCTTTTTTGAGAATGTTGTATTTGCTTCCTAAAACAATCTTACCTTGGAATTATTGTCTTTCAATCCCATCTTGGAGCTATTAATGATTTTTTTTTTCAATCTTAGACTTACTTCTATTTAACAATTTTTTAAAGAATGAAAATCAAGTTGTTGTTTTTTGAATTTTTTTAAGCTTTCAACTCAATTCTTCAATATTACAATTTTTAAATTCAAAGTTTGTAGTGGAAAAAAATTCCACAAATGGCAATTAAAGTCATTTGAATGTGCAAACCAATGTTCAAAAAACTTTTTTTTTCAACTTTGAATGCTAATATCTTCCAATTTATACAATCAAACTTCATAAAATTTCTACCACATGAGCTAAGACAAGTGAAGTACAAGATCCTATAGTTAGTGTCTAAAAAACTTTTACTTTTCTTGGGTGAATGCAACAAAAATGGTAGTTTTGAGTGGTTTTTGACCCCCCAAAATTGGCCTTGAGACTTTTAGGGTTAATTCCTAAAGGTCCAAGGCCTTTTGGGGCTTAAAAACATCATTGTTTTTGAAGTGTTATAGATCTAAAGTCACTAAGGTATAGAAATCTCAACCATACAATTTTATAATGTAGATGTTGTAGATGATGTGAATCAAATTTGGAAACATTTGGTCTTATAGATTGCAAGATTATAATGTTTTAGTATTGAAAAAAGATTTTGAAATTTTCCTAGCAATACATTTTTGAGGTGAAATTCAATTTCTAAACCTACTCAAATGAAAAAACTTGAAATTGTAAAGTGATTCAAAACCAGAATATGAATACATTGGTGAAAAAAAATATCATTCAATTAACTCATTGTGTTTGCAAAATGGCTTTGAAATGTTAAAAAATAGTAAAAAAAGTTGCAAAAAATACATTTAAGGTTGAACTTTCTTCTACTAAAATGCTTCTTAGTCACTCATAACTTCTTTGATTGATATGATATTTTAGTTACACAAAATAGACTAGTGTCTGCAACTTTTCAAAAAAATTTCAATATTGAAAACAAACATTGTATGAAGAGAAAACAAGCTACTAAAGTTCATTATAATCCAAAAATGTTGAATTTTGAGCTTCAAATTGCTCCCAAACATTCAAAACAACTTAGATTGAAATGAAAATTTTACTACACTAATAAGAATTCAAGAAAAATATAAATCAACAAATTTGATTGAAAACGAACATTGAATGAAGGAGGTACAAGCACCCAAAGTTGCAGCCATCAAATGCAGTTTGGTGGACTCAAATTGAACCTATGAACTTTGATTGGCTTTCAAAAAAATCATTACATTTTGGATTGATCTGTATATTTTACCACACAAACTAGAGGAGGGAATGCAAATTTTCCAACAAGTTTTAATGAATTTAGATATTAAATGCAAAAGTTACAGCACTTTGAATTGGACTTAAAACTATGAGAAGACACTTTTAATCCTTTGGGGGCATTTAGGGGTTAACTTGGGTCTTTTGACCCCACTTCCAACCACGGCAGGTGTCCAGAATTGTACTCCGTACTAATTAAGCGTAAGAGTTAAGTCAGAAGAGTAAGTTAAAACCACAACACCAAAAGCATGACAAGTCACACAATATATGCTCTCCGTGCAGGGGTCCCCACCAACGACAATACGACACGTCAGTTCCGTTACTAGGAAACTGATATTCGATAACGTTAAGGTAGTAAGCGCAAGCGAAGACAAAGGGTTACCTGTGAGCCTGTGAGGACGTCATCGACGTTGCTGTTGTTGACGGAGATGCACGGCTATGGCGAACTGGGACCAACTTAATTGAAGCCAGCTGCCAGCAGCTCCTTCTGAGTGCCTTTCCGTCCTTCGAAGTTTCCAGTCTTTGACGCGAATTTTCTTTTGGATATTTTTAAGTTTTTGAACTTCGAATTTTGAGCAAGTGATGCGCCCGATCGTCGATTTTTGAGCAGGACGGCCATGGCCGGACCTTGAAAACAGAGAAGTGACTTTCAGAAGACGGTACTGGATTGATCTTAACTTACTGTTTTTTCATTTTTCTGGTTTTCGATTTAAGAGCAAGTGGTCCGGGACTCCGGGTCGTCGATCTTGAGACGGAAGGATGACGGGCGACAGGGATGGTCAGAGTTGAGAAATAGGGGAGAGTGAGAGAGAAAAAGAATAATTGAGTGCAAGGAATCTTCTGCTCCATTTGTCCTTCGTTCACGTCTCCTGCCATCCACAAATGATGAAAGCAGTTTTGTAGCTAATTTATCGGGTTCGGGATAGCATAAATACGGACAACAATTCATGGTATGGGAAAGGTTAGCTCTCTGGAGAGCTTGCTGGAGTGTGTTTGAGCGCGCGGTGTGAGGAGGTCAGGGTTTGACCGGAGAGGAGAGGGGAGGGGAGTGGAGGAGACAGGAGGGAGAGCTCGGTTCATCTGCGCTTAGGTTTGCTTGTTTGAGAGTGAAGCGGTTGTTTGCCGTTGTGTTGATTGTGACAAGAGTGAGATGAGCTATAGCGATAACTAGTTGGTGGGAAGCGATGACGGTGGATTGGAAGGCCGGGATGGGGAAGAGGGGCAATTTTGCAGCAGTAGGAAGGATGGACGACGGGTAAAGGAAAACTCGAGAGATAGCTAGAAGAGCACAATCAAGTTTGAAAAGAATATACGTGAAAGAGCGGCATTCAATCAAGGTTTACGAAGGTGAAGCTCGGCTTCCGATGGACCCATTGCTATGGGGAAATCTGCCGGATCATGTCGTCGAGCACGTTCTCGTTCACTTACCCCTGCCCGTGCTCACGCGCTTCCGTTGCGTCTGTAAGCGATTCTACGACCTCTCGGCATCGCGGAGCTTCTTGAAGACGTATCCGCTAGCCCTGAGTCCAGTCTCGTTCCCGCAGCCATGGCTGGTTCACACTCACGCTGCGGCTTCGAACGCGTACAACCCCGCGGCCAACAATTGGTTCGAGCTTTCGCCGTACTTCATCCCCGACCCATGGTTCAGCGAGGTCCTCACCTCCATGAGCGGGCTCGTCCTAATGGCACCCGTGGCGAAGAGCGCAGGGCGCCCTGTCAAGATCCAGGTCTTCAACCCGTTCACAGGGTTTGAGCGACGCTTGCCGCCAATCGGACGCCCTTCGGCGGCTCAAATGCTCGTGGATCCCAATGGGGAAAGTTACCAAGCGTTCGCGCTTTGCGAGGATCCTGAATCGGAGGACGATCAGGGTCGCGGCTGGTTGCTGCATCGATACACTTCGTCGTCCAACACGTGGGAAGTGCTCTCATCGCAGGTCCCGCTCGCGATCATGCCCGGAAGCGCTACAATTGATGTCTGCAACGGGATTGTCTATTGCACTGTCGGTTACCGAACACCCCAATTCGGAATCTGGGCGTTTGACATGGTAGCGAAGAGATGGTCGCGCGTGAGGCTCCCTTTTCTGCCTTCGTATGCACGGTGCCAACTCGTTTCCTGCGGCAAGCGTCTCATGCTCATCACGCGAATGAAAGGAGAAGCTTCAACGAACGCCGCGGCGGTGCTGCACATGTGGACGTTCGATCACACCCTGAAGGATTGGATGACCACCCTGGAGCTTCGCGACGAGATGGCCATCCAGAACGACAATTGCAGAGGTAGCTTCTCCTGCGTTGCACAAGGAGACCTCTTGTTCATCATCTCCGGGGCGACGCGCGAGATCAACGTGACGGTGTTCAATTTGGTCTCTCACAAGGTGCAGTATGCTCCGCCTCTCTTTGCAGCAGTGAGCTCCAGCAAGACTTTCCCGTTCTATCCACGCCTGTCTACGCTTGTGTGACCTATGACTTTTCGTGGACACTCTACCAGGGTTTGTGATGGTGCAGCTCGGGATTTAGCTTTCTGGAATTCTGCGATGGTAGATATTGTTTCTACTGGTTTTGTTTGGTGAGCACTGTGTGGGTGTACACAATGAAGGGCAGCTGTTTTGCATGCCATTGACGGCATGGGGATTGTGTGTTCGTTGTTGTGGCTTTGTGCCTCTATGAATAAAATGTTTGTATTACGATGGTATTCTGGTGATTGGGAATGGTTCTCGTCTGTGAATTTGGAATGGTCATGCATTGTAATCCAATGGTACACAAAGAAGTTTCTCTTGATCGCTAGTAGTGTTCTGAGAATTGTGTTGGTCGGTGTGGTGTTCTGTTATATTTCTCATTTATGAAATGCTGTACTCTGTTAAATCTTCAATATTGCTTAGAAGAACCAGAGCTGGTTTCTATGCAATTACTCTGCATCAGAATGTATTGGTGTTTTTTCCTGTCTTTTATTTTCAATGCATGTTTTTTGAATCCTCTAATTGGACTAATCCTGCTTTCATTACTTCCTCGCTCATCTAGAAAGCTATATGACGATGTACGATAATCTCATGCTGGTAGTGCATGAATGTTTACAGTGATATACCCTCTCCAGATTTGATTTTAGAGATGCCGAATTACTCCAGGACAACTATCATCCTCCATCCTTGATCTATTTACAGGATAGTGCCGGCCTTTTGGGATGGTGACAATTGAGCATGTAATAAGAACATATAAAATACTCTTCTCGTCTAGCAGAGATTTGGACGCAGCATGTCAGTTACAGGTTTGCGCTCAATATCTAAAGGTAATGGATGCATGAACTGGTCCTTTCAGGGATCTGGATATTTGGTTCAGTGAATCATATTTTTGTGTTATTTCCATGGACAGGCAGAAGAAAGTGGTGAACAAGAACCTGTGAATCAAAATTTGTAAATGCACTTCTGGTTTTGCAAGGTGGAAGTGCTGTACCGGCATTCTAAATCAGGACTAGAACATAATATTATTAATCAAAGAATAGGGGATGCCTTTGGTGTTCCAAGTGGCAAAAAGGTAGTTGATCTACATAACATTGGGAAAATAATTGGTTCGTCTACTTGTGCATCGACCCTAATTCACCTTGTGACTTATGTTCAAGAAAGAATGTTCCAAGGATTTTGTGGCTTGCAAAAGACATGTAAATTCATCTTTGACAAATGATAAACATGCACACAGACATATCTATATATAGATGTGTGTGCATATTTGGTGTCAAAATGGAACATACAAATTGCATGATTTTGAAAGTTTGGGCAAGTTCTTATGATTTCCATTTTTGGCATGATTTTTTGAGATTTTGAAAAAAACAAATTCAAATATACATTAGTTTGGGGGGAATTTATTTGTGTTTTAATTAGTACACCAAAGAAAAAATTATGCCACATTTAGTACAAAATGATCAACTGATATCCAAAAAAAATTTGAAAAAAGTTAAAAGAGAATTGTATTCTTTAGAATATATTTATATCTTTGTGGAAATTTTTTATACATTTTATGTAGATTAGTGATGTAAAATTATATGAAAAGCTTTAGACAAAATTAACATCTGACTTCGTGAAAAGTAACTTATAGGACTTGTTTTTTAACTCAATTTTCACAACTTTCACTAAGAACTTATCTACAAGTTTTAGATCGCTTGCTAGAACATTGGCATTAATAAGATTGATATACATAAGTTCATCTTAAAGTTGTCTACTAGGTCATATATATTATTTTATAACTTAATTTCTACAATTTCCTTGAAAGTCATTTATGGGACACTTTGAGTCCTTTGCATCTTTATTGGGTTAAACCCTAAAGGATTAGAGGTGTTTTTGTCAAGAGAAATTCCCAAAAATTGCACTTTTTTAGTGCATTGCCCAAAACTAAATATAAATTTATTTTTTCAAATTCCAATTGTAGAAAAGTGTAGTAGACTACTATAGCAATGTGGTAGAAAACTCTCATCTCATTTGACTATGTGAATTTAAAAATTATAAACTTTGAATTGAGAAAAAAAACTTATCTTCATTCTTGTGAAATGGGGTCAGTAGACTTCAAGTACTCTTGGAATAAAAAATTTGTTTTTGATGAATTTGAGTCTATCTTCCATTGAGTTCTAAGGTATGTATACTTCAAATCACAACTTGTCTAAAACCGCCATCATCACTCTTTATACATATTCAAAATCAATATGTATGTATGTTGAAGAAACAATTTCAAGACATCTACCACAAAAAACTTTGATACTTCATAACTTTTGCATACATCACATTCTTTGGTGCAACAAAACCTTTTTTACTTGCCAACAAGAAAATATGAAAACTTAACCAATTTAATAATAGTAATTAGACACAATAACAAAAAATGGAAGTTATACAGGTATCCACCTTAAATCTTGTCAAGTACACTCATGCAAATTTCAAAAGCAAATAAAGAGTCTAGCTTACTCTAAATTACCTTACAATATAATAGTCATATTTTTGATGATTTCTTGTGCAATGAAGAAAAATAATTTATTTGAAATTAGTTGGAAAAAATTGAGAGACACACATTTGGAATATGTGGAAAAATTTTAAGAACTTTGACTTCATAGATTGCATTATAATAGGGCTTGTAGTTAAAAGAAAATGTATTTTTTTCTCAAAATTGCCCCAACATAGGTAACAAAGTTTGACTCTTAAAATTTGTTTTTAGGAGACATTTTTATGCCAAATTTTATTATACATACAAGAAAAATTTCAATTTCATGAGGATTTTAACAAAAGATGCCCCAAAATGCTCAAATTGTCCAAAATTTTCAAGCAACTTAACTTTTGATCAAGACCTTTGATTGGAGTTTTAATTTAATTCCTATAAAGGGGGTGAATGTTCCCATCTTGTATCAAAATTCTGAAACATCTATTAAAAATTGGCTTCCTATGACCCTACTTGAATTTTCAAGTGTCCAATTGAAAAGACAAGACCAATCACCAAGGTACTTTACCAAAATGATCCTATTTTTTAAATCAATAGGTGCATTCTTCATTTTTACAATAATCTTGAAATTTATCCATTAAGACACTTTTTGGCTTTCCCATTGTTCCAAATTAAGGTAACTACATCTAAAAATCACATGAATAAGCTTTGTAGCATAACCAATAATTTATACTTTAGAAAATGAACAACAATTTTTGCACATTGCTAAAGGAATATGAATCAAAATTCAAGTGATTCCATAATTTTTGGACACATTTGGAATTAGTTACAAAATTTCAAAGATGCAAAGTGTAAGGTGCTAAAAGTGTAAATCATATAGATGATGCCAAAATGCATTTGATGCACATGAAGAAATGACACTAGAGAGAAGTTAAAACAATAGAAAGTGTATCCAAAATTGACCACTTGTAAGGTGGCCACCTCCATAGTACTATTAATAGAGTTGCACAACTACTCAAAATTCACCTTACATTTGTCCTTGACATGTGCACCATTTGGGGTATCCTCCCTATTTGGTTTCCCTTCAAAAATAAAGGTTGATTTTGAGGAGTGGTCCATTTTAGGTGTAGCTAGTGTAAATGGCACAAATGCTGCACAGGAAGATATGGAAAGAAACAAATTCTGTTATTTGTTCTAAGACTTATCAATACGTCCTCCAAGAACGCATTTACTTTATCAGTAGACTATTACAACTTTTTTTCACAAACTAGGCTTGATGGGCCATCACATGTTACACACCTCAATATTGTGGTCAAGTGTTGACATAGTTGCTTCTTAACTGTTGCACAAAGTACAGCATCCAAAGTCAACAAAACAGCAAAGGGAAAATTGAACAGGATGCCATTGCAGAAACCCATCTTCACAACTTTTTCATTGGTAGTTGATGTTCAAGTGGACTGAAATTTTATTAGAGAAAGCCAGAATCTCTGCTACTTATACATTCGCAGTGAACATGAAATGTGGAGCGCTCCTTCCCATAACTTAAGCCTTTGGGTTTCATGGATAAGCTATGCTGTGGCCAGTACGCTCTGCTTAGAAAATATTCAACTCATTGATCAGCACATATCAAGCAGCTTTTCTCTTTACTCTGGATAGTCATAAGCTATCCCTTTTTCAAAAACTATCACAGAAGGGCTCTAAAAGAATCTTCTGATGCACCTTCATAGTCGTGAATGGACATAAACTACTCACATCTGTGCATCATCATACAGGTTGCAATGAGAGAAGTATGAGGTAAAGGGCAAACATATTGACCGCCTTTCGATTGGTTCCGTGTTAAGAACTCAAGTCAAGAGGACTAGTGCTGTCAGGTGAGGTCAGGGTCCAAAAGTTCCCACCATGAAAATGGGTAATAACTCTGGGTTAGCCTCGATGAAGACTTGGAACTCCTCCCAGCTAATGACTCCATCACTGTGCAGGTCCATCTTCTTGAACCACAATTTGACCTGCGTTAATCCGCAGAGTCAAAACTCAGCCAAAGAGGTAGAGGATCCTAAAACGGTACGGGCCTGATCCCGCCTCCAATAGTGAATCTTGTTATCAACCCTTGTTACCAAAAGCAACTCGTTAGACTAATTAGCAAGTGGTGCAAACATGACTAGCTAAATGTATGTGGCCACTGATCTTTGAATGGAAATGGGGTTGTCTATTGTCAAATCATAGTGGTCTTCAACCTAGCACTTTGAAATTGCATAAAAATTCATACATGGTGGGAAAAATTTGATCTCAGCAAATTTGGCTCTTGCACCTAAAGATCTCTCCACAGCTCAAAGATCTCCCAAACAGTCCCACTCCCAAAAACCTCCCAACGTATTTTAAAGAGATGCAAACAATATCCTCTACCTCAGAAGCTTACTTCCGCATCACAGGAGAAATACAAGGGTATTGTCTATCCAGCATTCAAGTGTTTTCAAGGAAAGATAAGAGTACAAATCGTTCTTGAGCTTTGATAGTTGGGAAACGATCTGCAAAGTCTCAGATTTGGAATTACCTTGCCACTGCTGATTGACGGCATACTCAACTTCAAGGTTTTTTCCAGCTGTACAAGAGATCAATATAAAATGCGTGAGTTCGTGCTCTAATGTCGGTTGAGGAGGATATTTATATTAAAAAAAACGCACACGAAGTCAGCATGAAGAAAGGAACTGAGGATGAACGTGCACCTCCACTAGTGAGATGCAGCCATCGCCTTGAAGGTTGCATGCACTGTAAGCTGCTTTCGTTTGACTCGCAAAATTCTCGCCTTTGGAGATGGACCCTGATGCTGCCACAAACTAAAGATATTGGCACATCAACGCCAATATTGAGTATTTAGAAAAAAGGACCAGTGAGACATAAATGAGTAGTCACGACTCGAACGCAATCCTCCACAGCAACGAAGTCAAGAATGCCTGTCAATTGAAATAAGATGGAACCAAAAACACCAATGATGCATTCTTCAGCAGCCTTCGCCATGATATAAACGTATACATAAAAGTGGTATAAATTACCTCTCGAAATGTAGTGATGCCCTGTCCCGACTTATCAAAGAGATGAAATATCTGACAAGAGCATTTGGCAGGTTAATACTCATCACCAAAAGTGCTCCTGTAAATGACACTGCGTAAGCCCAAAGCCAATGGCGACCCTAGAATGATCTGATTTCGAGGATTATAAAGCAAGCCAAAATCACTGGAGCACCAGAAGGTGGGAAGCTACAGACCATGGCGCTGAATCTATGCTTACCTTCTTCGACATCCAACATCTCGGCAAGTGATGCCATTCGAGAAATTGGTTCATGCTGACGGTGCCACTGTTTACCAAAACCCAAGCCGAGGTCAGAATTGAGGAAACCATACCTCAGGAAGAAATTCCGCTTTTATATTCTTCGAAAGCACTGGTCCTCAATAATTATGTCAGCGATCTACTGCAAGATACACGTAGATAAACAGCCCACTCACCTATAACATGGATTCATTGCAGCAAACTTCTCAAGAAGAATCTTCACGTCCCCTGCCCTTAAGCCAAGTACCTGCCAGTTACAAGCAATGACCGCTATGTAGTCCCTTTAGAAATGATCGTTTGCTACGGAATGCTACAATTTCGATAGGCTACAATTTCTACAGACCACAATTTTATACTTGATGGACATCCTCAATGGTCACAGACCACTAATAAAACACAGCGATACGTTTTGAAAATGACTATAGTCGACTATTACTTTCCATCTATTTTAGAATGGACATTGAAGGGTTAATTCTAGTAAATACACCTAAGCGGATAGAGCCAAAAGTGAAAAGAACTGAATATCCACCAGGACTCACCTTCTCTATTTTGCCCATTTCCACCATGTAGCTCGCTGGTGAACGCTGCGGACATCCAATATTGCACAATATTGGTTCATTTATTCAAAACGTGAACAAAGTGAAAAGTATCATTCGTGCGAAGCAGTGGCGGACACTGTTATGATCTAAATATAAAAGACGATTCATGAAAATCAGAGTAGAGAAGAGTATGAACTCAAGCACCAAGCAAAGTCGCTGGGCGTTCACAGACAACATGAGGTCGCTGTACGTATGCTCGGTTTCTGGTACGCACAGTGCCCGTGCCATTTCATATCTAACCTGCACAAATGTGACTACGTAATTAGAGTCATTACACCACACGCTAAGGTGCGCATATTAAAGGCTGAGTTTTTGAGGAAACGGAGTGGCTTCGAGTCGCCCCACCGAAAAATAGAGCCGTTTTTTGAGTTGCTCAGCATAAACTCGTGTCTAGATCAATCCCAGATTTTAGAGCTTAAGATTTCAGTTTGCCAACTCAAAAACTATCCGAGCACTTGAAAGTACTAGTTTTCAGGATTTTATCACTTGAATTCCAAAAATTCAGCACACTGTAATCAGCCATTCTAACGAATATGTTCATCAACTGAAACTAAACCTGTCCGCGCGATTACTTAACCCAAGTAATTCTAATAAGTTATTTTACTTTTATCTATAAGTTTGAATTAAAATAATCATTTCTGAATTATTAAGCCAACATGGGTAGGGAAAAGTCATGTAAAATTTAGTTGATGCATCAAAACAATCGCTACGAGTAAAAATTACATGAAGATGGAAAACATGACGTAAATTCCATTGTAGCCTACAGTAATTGCACGAAAAAGTGTAGCTGACTGCATGGTTATAACGATTATGACCATCAACTGAAACTAGCTGACAGCAGAATAATGGCCTTGCAAGTGGACGGGAGTCATTCGAAAAGAATAAAAGACACTAGGAAGAAACCTACCCGCATAGCAAAGTCCGCAGGGTTTTGCACCTCATGCTCGGATGGGTACACAACAGGTAAGTATTCAACCTGTCCAAAAACACAGCATTCGAATTTCAGCACTCGCCAAAGACTATTGGAGGTCCGCTGAGACAAAGAACGTTGAGATCGAATCAGCAATCGATAAACAAAGCAATCAGTTTTGGCACTGACATAAAAAAAAGGTAAGAATTTTGGCACCTCCATGAAGTTATTGAACTGCGTGAGCATTCGAAACATCACATTCGATAACGAAATGTCACCCCTGCATATACCAGTACTGTCTCAGTTCATAGTAGAAGCATAGAACGTTGAGTAGCACAGTGAAGGCAATCATGTTTCATCTGGAGCGTCCAGAAAAGCAGCCTTACCAGGAAATATCAAAGTGGATGAAAGGATACCGGATGACCACTGGCTGAATCGGAAAGCCAGGGGCAAACGCACCCAATTTGAATGAAATCAATGACCTCCCATTCGTCGTTGTGCCTTCGGGAAATAACAATACAGACGGAAACTCCATGCTCGCCGCCCTTCTCTGCCATGAAAATTTTGTCAGCAGAAAGTGATAGTTTCGTTCTCGCAGAAACCAAGTAGCGCCAATTAGCAAGCTAGTGCCCTGAGGCTTGTTAGCAAGCTGGAAGTTAACTAGCCTCCTATTCCCGCACTCGCAAGGTAATTAACGTCGAATTAGATTTTATGATGACTTGGTTGGTGCAATCGGGGTTAGCACGTTAGCACCTTTAAACCACTGATAAATGGCACAATTGATTGATTTGTCCATAATTGGGGAGTTAATTGATGGAAATGAATGTAAATCCAGCCCCAATTAGTTAGCAGGAATTACCACCAATATGGTACTTGCGCAGTGCAGACAACCCGCGACTGATTCCAGTTATCTGAAGCCGCTACTTGACCCTAGAATGTGATCTGTATTCATCATTCCTCACATTTCCATGCAATAACTTGCAAATCAGGGATAGCGTTGATCCCTAAAACCACACAAAACGGTAAAAGTAGATTCTAGGTGCTGATAAAATACCTTGATTTCGTCTGTTGCATACTTCCTTGATTCAGCAGACGTTCTGTCGACAGGGATGACCTACAACACAAACACAACCATAGCACTCGGAGTTTAGTACCAGAATCCTCCTTTGTGGATTTAGCACTGAAACAAATCGAAAGTTGGAGAGAGGCTGCTATTATACCTGCATTGCGCGGATGATGGTCCCCGCCATAAACAAACTGTCGTGCGACTTGGAGCTTACAATGCTCGGAAAGAGCTCGTAAAAATAGAACATCGGGTCAATGAACGACACATGGTTCGACACCACGATAGGCGCCACCTCTTTGCGTGCAGGTCGTCCAATCCGCCGGATCCAGTGAAAACTGACGCACAACAAAAAAAATGGTCACCGCTCAATTGAATTCAGCTCACAACAACAAGCCCTGTCACAAAAAGAGATAGTTTTTTCCAGGAGTTACAAGGACTTGAGCAGAGAAAGGTATCAACAACTTACTAAAGCAGATTTCATCTAACAAACTGAATGGCAATCACCAATTACGCTTAAACCTCACACACAGCAATGTGCACTACGACGACACCGTCATCATCTGACCTAATGTAAGAATTCCACACTCCTACTCACATACAGAGTTCCGAGAGTAATAAACTCATTGTTAATGCCCTAAACATTTCAAGCCGAGCTAATACCACCGGTAGTCGTTCCAATCATTTCCTCGAATCTCACCTCTCCAGTGACTCAGGAAAAATCTGTCGATGCATTGTCTCTCTCGATTAGGTTTCGGTTAGAGATGCAAAAGAAATATACAAATCATGCGGGGAATCCAAGACGCACCCAAAGCAGAAAAGAACACCGCGGCCGCAAAGGCGAGTGACAATCATCATCCTGCGCCGCCATCGCGGGAGCACTTCTCGGTCTTTCGCCCACCCCGCGAGCGCGAGCTTCGTCGCTATGTATCCCACCACCAGAATGACTCCCACGACCAACAACCTCGCAATCAGCACCGGCAGCAGCACCAAGCTCTTCAGATTCGCGTACAATCCTGAAATCGTGGGTGTCTTGTTCAGGAAGGGATCGATGGAGGGAAGCCTCCCGAACGCGAGCACGTTTGAAAATAGGTCGACCGCCTGTTGCATTCGGGCGGGGTCCCCGTCTCCGTCGCCATCACCATCAGCTTCGTCCTCCCGCGCATCCCCGTCTTTCCAACTCAAATCCCCTATCGTCACACAAACCTCGTCGTTTTTGTGGAACCCGTTCCCATAGCCATTCGAATCGCGTTCGAGCGCTGTTTTAGGGTCCAACAGAGGAAGCCTCTCGTCGCCCATTCTTTTCCAGTCCTCTTCTTCGAATCCAGAATGCGATCCCGTTACGTCTTAAAAGCAAAAAGCAAGAATGGTATACTCTCAAACCAAGCCAAGATCCATCCTGTGAAGAAGAAATAACTCTGTCGGTTTAGCACTAGTTGTTGTCCTCCCTACAGACGCCGGTCCTCCTTACAAGGGCAAGCCATTCGTACTACTACCACAACTTCCAACGAAGCTCCAACGCCGAACTGGCGACGATCGACGTGACGTTCATTGACCATGACGTTGCTGCGACTGCCCTGGGAAATTCGAACTGCGACCACTGCTGTCTACATCCCAAGGTGAGGTGAATCTGTAGGGACGGACACTTGTCGCTGATATTGGTGAGCTTCGAGAAGCGCTTGGCGGAGGAAACAGAGACTCTGATGAGTCACTTCAAGCGGCTTGAGAGCAGCAACCCCAGTGTACGTTCCGGCAGCAGCACAGCACAGCACAGCACAGCCACTGTCGTCGTCGGCACACGAGATTTTTCGTCGTCCTGCACAACAGACTGGCTGGCCCTGATCAGTGCATCGCCGCACAAGGGGTGGGCGTCGGTTTGAATCTAATGAATTCCAATTGATGATTTGCACTTGGCTATTTTCTGCATCTCCGACGCTCAGAATAGTATTGTCCGTCGGTGTTTCCGGGACCAGTAGTACGTACTCCTGCTGCCTGCCTGCTTCACCATAGCCAAGCAGCGAGGTTGGTCTGGCTACCTTTTTCAAAACCTCAGTTTGCCATGGCAGTACTACAGTATTTCTGGACTAATTACTGGCAGAAGTACATATAATCCTTCAACGTGCGAATTGTAAAGATCTGCAATACGAGCTATCCTATCCGAGGTCGAGATATTTTAGAGGAAGTGAGACGTGCTGAAAGTCACGCCCAAGAACTTTTTACTGCGGGAGTTCAACTTGACTACCCTTGAGGATTCAGTTCTGATGGCACAGGACGCCGTGTGGACCAAGCGACACGTAAAGTATGTGGGGAATTATCATGTGCGTTTTTCTAGAAAGGATCTTTGATACGCCATGGAGAGCTGGGATGATTCTGATCGTCGTCGGGAGAAGGACTGCGTGGGTGGGCTCGAGGAAGAATATACTCACCAGCAACGGTGCATCTGGCAGTCTTATACTACAGGACAGTACTCAGAATCTTCACTATAACATTGTTTTTTCTCGATCCTTTTCTCATGCGAGTTCTGTGGCACATAACATTGTTTAGCAATGAGGCAGGGGTCCCTTTTGCATCCTTGAAAAGGGGACCCTTACACTGAGCAAAACTGTTTTACTCGGAGTATGTTTTATAATCAGTCAACCCTAGCCTTGAATTAACTGATAAGTCCCTCCCAGGTATTTAGCAAAGCATAATACCTTCCCAGCATGCGGAGGACCATTGCTTGGTTATACGGAGTACAATGCTCTGCAGGTTTGGGCTTGCAATGTATAGTCTCAGTCTTCCCTTGCTGTTTAATAATTACCCTATATTGCTTTACGTAATTCTTTGCTAAATTGTGTGACCTGGTATCACCTTTGAATCCCCTCCAGAAAGCGCGTTTAGAACTTTGATGTTTGGACAACGGAGTATCTGCGAGGTATTAGTTACTGCAGCTGGGGAGGATTCGAATCACAGCTGCAAATAGTAATTAAATAGGAGAATCTTCCCATAAGAGGGAATCTTCAGCCAGGTGAGGGCGTGAGGCAGTCCACAGAGTGCTTGCCGGGCACCTAAGATTCAGCCACACTGTTCAAAAAATGCTATTTTCGAATCAGCCAGGTCAGTTCCAGGAAAAATTTGTCTCTAATCCCTTGACGCTTATTTATAAAAAGGCTTCGCGTGCCCAACGTCGGTCGCTATCTCTCTGATAAAGCTGAAACTATATTTTTTTTCTTTGGACAAATGGAATAAAGCTGAAACTATGACCCATTTGGATAGATGTAAGGCCAAAAGTTTCCTCATCGAGGCCTTTAGAACCAAAGATTTGTGTCTTTTAGTTTTCCATTGCGACCTTGCCAGGTGCCAAACTGACAAGTGCCAACTAACCAAAAGAAGAAGAGTAAATCCAGAGACCAGCGTGACTGAATAAAGAGTAATAAGTTGGGATATCAGTTTAGTTCAACTAACTCAGTGGCTAGGTCTCATGGAGCAAGCCGCCAACTAACCAAATCCATTCTGAGGAGGTTTGCAGAAGGAATGATTGAAACTTGTCCCATCACAGAATCTTGCATGTATGTTATTTCAGAAATTGTGTACACCATGTGACCAGCTTTTGTGCTTAGTAATATTGTTATGAAGCACATGTGTGCTTAGGTCATTGCTGCCTTGTACTGCTTCACTTGCACTGAGAAAGTTTTGCATTTACAGAATGTAGTGTGGAATTGCAAGGAAGTTGAGCAGATACGGTTTGCTCTTTCACAAGTACCCCAGAGGTCGGCTGTCTCTATTGGTTGTTTCTACGGACTCCCGATGATATGTGTAGTAAGTATCCTGTAATGTAATGTGGACAGCATGGCGCATCGATACTTACCTGTTTTCTGCTTGTGTTATTTGCTCAGTTTTGGCGAGATTGATATGAACTTCTTGGCACTTGTCTGCTTCAAAGACTCTTCCTACGAAAGTCTGGCAGTGACTACCTATGTCTCCGACGCATACTTACAGTACTTCGTGGCACTACCCAAACAAATTCTTTCATTCTTACAAGAGTGTAACATATGTTGCTCTTCTTGCTCTTCTCATCTTGTTTTGATTCTTCTGAACATTCTCCGTGAATCTGTAAAATGCTTCCGAAGTATTTGGGTCGGTGGTGCAGATTCGAACTTGTGCAAAAGGGAGTGCAACTGTGCATAGTGCCTTGACCTCCGCAGAGGGAAGTCAGGGAACAGTGATCCGACTTGCCCCAGTGGTCGGCTGCGAGCCAATTGTATGACTATTTTTTCATACGGAGAAGAGGAGAAAAGACAAGGAAATGATTAATTTAATTTTGATGATGTGTAGAGCGACGGAATTGATGGTGGAACTGTGGAAGGGAAGGAAGAAGTCGAGGAACATTGACTGATGAGATCCAAAGCCGCAAAACTCGCCACATGGCAGGTACACGAACCTATTCTGATTTCCAAGGTCACCTTGAACCGACAAGTTTTTATTCATCCTCACGATTCCATCCACAGAGCCATTCAAGTCAAGTGAGAGGCTAGAGTCTATTAAGGTGGGCAACCCCGAAACCGACACTTTTTGAAACTGTGCCTATCATTAGATTGTTCAAATTTTCATAATTTTTTTGTTGGCAAATGAAAAGAGGTTCCAATGCAACAGAGAACACAGTATTTGGATACCATATGCAAAAGTTATAAAGGATCAATTGAAAGTTGTTTTTTACCCCCTAAAGTTCCTTGACTATGTTTTTGCCAAAAACGCTCCAAAACTGCCATTTCTTATACAAGTTTCAAAATTTAGGAAAAAATATTTTTGGACACATGTAACCGTAGGATCTTACAGTACACTAATTTTCAAAGATGTGGTAAAATTTTCAGAAATTTCCACCATGTACATTGCAAGATATTAGCATTTGAAGTGACAAAAATCATTTTTTTGTCCCTGCGAAAAACCGGGCAGCTGAACTTCACAAGGTCACATTTGTATGAAAAAATGTTCAAAATGATTGCAACTCCTTGGATTCATTCTTCAAGGCATGATGGCTAGATGCTTGAAAATTTTTAGATCGTTTGAAATTGTACAACATATAGGAAAAAAGTAGTAAGTAGAAAAATGTAAAGAATGGTTCAAAATACTAAATTATTAACAATTTGTTTATGGAATTGAAAAATGCCAATCCCAATGGTTGTATGGTTTTAATAGACAATCTTCACCTAATGGTTTTATTTTTTTTCAAAAATATTGAAAATTGAGTTCAATAATGGACTTCAAAGTTTATTTTAGAGAAGTGAATCCATAACTGCCGACAAACTCAAATACCTCATAACTTTTGACTCATTGATCAAAATGGACTGATTCAAATCTTTTAATGTATATATAAATCTAGAAAAGCAATTTTAAATTTGAGTTTTTGAAAAAAATGATTTTTTTCAGATCTGCCCGGACTGCTCGAGTTGAGAAACAAACTACATATTAGGCTTGTATTTGACTCATATTTTCAAATGTCTTGAAATTTAGTGCACATGAAAGATATTCCTCGTCCACATCTTTTATTAAAATTTGGGCCAAAAGTATGGAAATCTCCACTCACATGCACTTGCCCAAATCTATCCTTTGCCAAAAACAACATTTAGTCCTTTAGGGGTTAAGTAGAGATTCTAAAATCGTTTCTTTCATATTGATACATATCAATTTTGGAGTTGTACTCAAAGTGATGGTAGTGGTTTTGGGTTAGTGGCACATTTGAAGAGGGTCACCTTAATTCCTAATGTTCCAAGGCCTTTTTTTTTTTGTCAATAACCATTCAAAATTTCTATTTTTAGTGCAAAGAGCAAAATTTTAAAATGGTCTTCTTTTGTAAATCCAACCATAAGATCTTGCAATAAACTAGTATGAAAATGTTTAGAAAAAATTTTAGACACTTTGAATGCTAGATAGCAAGATAAATGCACTAAAAGTGAAGAAATCATATTTTTCACACCACGGTAAAGTTGTTTTGAGACCTTGAATTGTTTTACCTTCAAATTTTTGCAATGTAAAATTCTGAATTAAACAAATTTTACCAAAAAGAATTAAGTTGAGAATATAAAAAAATAAAAGTATACAAAATTATATGATTTTCATTTTCTTTTTTAATTATTAAGTAAAGAAGGTATGTTGTTGTAATGTGGGCCATCTATTATTCGAAATTGGCATCATCATTTGTTGAAAGGGAGTGTTTAGTGTAGAGAGCTTTGTTATTAGTTGTTCTTGTTAATTGCCAGTTGATAAGCAATTGGTTGGTAGTTGATACAAGGATTAGAATTAGGATTAGCCATCAACTAGCCGCCTTGGGTTGTGGTGGCTAATTAAAAGCAAAGACTAATCCTTGTCTTTCTCTCTTGTTTTTTGATGGTTTGGAGGTGTGGGATGCACGTAGGTGCAATGTAGCGTATTCGTTTGTGCTTTTATATTTAAAGAAGTGTTGATGTGAATGTTTTTGTGTTGTGTTTTACAAAAGTGTTGAATCAAGGCAAAATTTGGGATCCAAGTTCTTTGATAGGTAATCTACTATAATGTCAAATTTCAAATCTAAATCTATTATGGAGAAAGAGTTATGAGGCTTTAAAGTGCAAGTGATTGCATTCTAAGGGCATATTGCAGAGCTTCAATCTTGTTGGGTTTTTGTGTTATGGTGCACTGAAACTTGACCCCAAAATGCTTGAAGCACCCAAATTTGGTGTTTGCAAAACTTTGAAGTTAAATAAAACCTAACCAAGCTACTATTTTTAGTATTTTATATTTAAAAAAAGTTATTCTTGAAGCCTAGTTTTAGCATCAAAAATCCAATCTTGAAAAATAAATGATAGTGGATTTTCTATTTAAGATTTTGTGCAAAGATATCCACTGCAATCTTGACTTCCCATAGTGTTGAAAGCTCTTAGAAATGAACCTCAAATACATTAGATCTTGGAGAAAAAATCACATCAAAAAATCATTTAAAAAAATTATAGAATAGATTTTAAGGAGCTATAAATTGATTAGGGTAATACATGTTAGGCCTTGTAACCTAATATTTTTTTGGGTCACCAATTTTTTAATTTGACTTGCAAAAAGAGGATTGAAAGACTTCACATCACTTTGCAACTTTAACACCTTCATGGTCAAACATTATAATCTTTTATTCCATAAATGATATTGTTGTGTTTTTTTTCCTATGAAATCTCTAACATGTCTAGTTTGAATTTGTACAATTACAATTCAAAAAAAATTGATACATCTTATCAAAATGTTGGCATTTTGTTCAATTTAAAGATAATTTCAAGAAGCTCAAAATAGGCCTTTGGCATTTAGAGGTTAATCCATGAACCCCAGACTTCGTAGAAATCATCTATTTTGATATCGTGTGCATCTTTTGATTAAAAAATGAAAAAACACTTGTTGGAAATTAATTTGTTGTAGAAGACCTTCCCTTTTCTAGGTTAAAGGGTGTTTTTGTTAACTTATCTACTAATTTGTATCAAAAATTTGGCTACAATGGACATGAAATCTATGATATGCATAAAATACAACCAAGGCTTAGTTTTTTTTTTCATCTGTTATTTATGATGGATTATGTTCGTAATGCCTGTTCCGACTCTTGATCAAATGCCTGTTATTATGCTATGTGATACACCACATACAGGCTCATCCACTCCTCTACATGCGGCTTTGGCTAACTCTATCATTGTTTGTTCGTTCGTTAGATGTTCTTGTCATATAGCTGTGACCTCTCTCTGTCATTCCTGATATGTTCACAGGTATCAGCTTTCCCTTGTTTGTCATGAAGTCTGCAAGTAAGTTGATGTGTTTATTACCAAAATATGTGTCTTCCTTAAGCACTTTTGACAGCTCTCTCACCAGGACATGTCTTGCAGCTTCTATCCCTAGACACTTGAGTGTATCAACAGTTGAATCAGACACAGTAAGTTCAATATCAACAAAATCAAGACCTAGTATCTCTAGGAGGTTAGATCATTTCTAATTTGAGATGCTCAAGATCTGTATGTACTATGCAGATTCAACAAACTTAGGAAACACTCTATGTATGTTATTTGTTTCCTCTATATTTATATTTAGAGCCTTCTTTTCATACTCTCCGAAGTATGATGCTGATCGTTTGAAGTCACTCACATCATACTCCAATGTCCTAGTACGCTTCTGCTTTGGTGCCATTGTAAGCAACTGTACAGCTTTTAGCAGTGTATTGCTACGAATAAGTTTTGTAATAATTATCACTATTTTTACCTTACTCGTTCTTGCCTATTGGTCCACATCTCATACTTCTTAGATCTAGGTGTAAGACATTCGATGAATCTAGGGAAGTAATCACCAGCAACAGATCCTTTAGAGCAATCGGAGCTATATCCTCCTATGTCACCATCGTACGGTGTGTCCTCATTCTTGATAACCAGGTTGTTACCGAACACAGACTTCTTTACTCTTTGACCATTTTGAAGTCTTTCGAGTATTTTGTCATCACGGGAATCCCATTTGTTGTATACATACACGGTCTTCTTTGTCGTGTTTGTTTCATAGTAAGGATGATCAGAAGGGTCAAAGAACTCTTCTGGTGCTCTTCTACGACGTCTCTCTCTTCTATAACTTCATTCGGCAGCTTAGCTGCAACATCAGATGGAACATATGAAATGCTTGCTTGCTTCATCTCTTCTTCTCTAGCTCTCATGTTAAGCTCAATGACATTCATCTTCTGTCTATCTGTTATTGGTACTCCTCCATGTATGGGTATCTCATATATCTCGTCACGCTCACTCTTATTGGCACTAGGATTAGCTCTATAGGTCTCCCCTCTCTGACAGTACAGACCAACTACCACTATAGATCTCCATTAGTGAACATGAGGATGCACAACTTGAAGGTCTTCCAATGATTTGTATTCTTCTGGAGATGTCATAGTTTGTATAGCGCTCCATGCGTTCTGAACATCATCACTCTTTAGCACCAGATATAGCTTATCAACTACCATTCTGCACTTTATACCCCATGTTTGATATTCATGAGGAATCATTCCTGACTTTTCAGCAGCTCTTAGTTGCTCTCTAGTAGGAGGTTCATTAAGGATATCTTGTATCATCATACTTTTGTTCTTGATTTATACTAAACCAAAACTAAGTATGGTAGTTTCTAGGGTATTGTAGGAAGTGTGCAATAGGGTTTGGGGAAACTTAGGGGAATTTGGAAATAGATTTACGATTATTTAGGGCATTCAAGGGTATAAGAGATTCTATACAAAGCATTTCCACAACAACAGTTCCCATGCTATTCCATTGAATCTATTTATAAATCTTTGTGACAATATGATATAAGAGAAAACTAAATCATTAAGAGCTCTAAGATAGAATTAAAAAAAATACTAATCCCTACTATGAGGTTGTCCTAATAAACAAAGTTAACCTTGTGGTATTTTTTTCTACAAAAAAAATGTAAGAATTGAGCTCAAAAATGAATCCAATATGTTATTTTTTCTGTAGTTGCTTTAATTGGCCACAAAACAACATTCTTCATAACTTTCACATCACAAATTTAAATGGAATGAATCAAAGTTTTCCATTTAGACAAAAATACAAGCTATAAAAATAATTTTTAAACTTTTTATCACAAGTTGAATGGATTTTTTTCTTGCTTACCAAATTCAACTCTAGACTTATTGTAGTGTAACTATTGTTTTCAAGCACCAATTGAAATTAAAATTATATTCTTTAAAAATTGATAATTTTTTCTAACTAATAAAAAAATTTCAAATAGTTTAACCAAAAATTGAGGTAACAAGAACTTGCCCACAATCCATTTTGTCCCCTTAAAAGAGACAATGAAACTTTCAGGGGGGTATTTAAAGGAAAAGAGGGATATTTTTTGATATTTTTTGTGGGAGCACAACATGCATTGTTGAAAATTTGGAATGGAGTGAAGTTCAAATAATCATCCATTATTGAATGTCCATCCATTGCTCATACGCATTTCATCCACCATTCTATTATTATTTGTAAACTTTATCCAAAGTTTAGTGAATTACTTTCTCTATCCCTCTGAAAACCTGTAAATCAAGCACAATTTGTGTCCCATCAAAAAGTTTTGTTTCTTGATTTCAATTATGGAGTAAGTGTTGGATGTCTTGAATGACCTCATGGTAGAAAGTGTCAAGCAATCAAGGAGCATTCCTCTCCTAGCAAGCTTGGCCTTGCCTATACAAGGCACCTTGCACTTCTTGCTTCTTCAAATAATCTTGTTGACAATGGATTTAGTGACCACTTTGACACTACGAAGATTGTTCATGAAGGGGGGGAGATTTCCTTATTGCAAGTGTTTAGGTTGGAAACAAATATTTCTAGAATCTCATTGTTGCCAACAACCTTTAAATCATCAAGAATGATGAGTTGGTAGGATTTATGAACAGTGCTTAAATATGTCATACCATTCTATTTCTATTTTGAAGAATCAAATTGTTAGATAATTCATGTGGGTGCAAAAAAAGACTTGAGATAGATTTTAAAAAGGCAATTTGGTAGGATTGGGAGGGTGGAAAGTTAGTTTAGTACCTTTCTAAATCAAATATTAGACGAGTCATTATGCAATTCTTGAGGCTATATAGCTAGGTCCATTTCCCTTTTGTTTTCAGTTCATATCAAAGTCAAATTTGCATATATGGCTCATTAGCAATTTCTATACTAGTGCATTCTTTTCATCAATTCCATTTTATATATGTGAGTATTTGTAATTGTGTTTTTGTCTAATTGCAATTTGCCTTATGTGAGATGATTAGATTGTTGTTGTTCAAGCACCTTGTGAATCTATAGATTGCTATTTGAATTTGAAATTGTCAATTAATTTGTTTATGCTACTAGATTGAGAGAGGTCCAGGAGTGCATCTTTTAAGTTTAGCTAATTGCAAAGTAATAGTGGAAAATTGATTTGGCAAACCAATCTTCTAGAATACAAATGGTAATGTCCGAGAAGGACTATGGGAGTAGCCACTAGGTTGACGGATGAGTCAGGTGGCATGAAAGTCAAATTGCACGAAGCAAATTAAGTGAATTGTTTTTGGAATGATTGAAGAAAATTTAAAAAATTATTATTGTTAATGGTTATTTTTCTTGCTTGTAATTGTTTGTATTAGTGCTAGTTGTTAAATGGTTTCTAGGTTGTTTATGAGCAATTAGCCTTATGGTTTATCTATAGCAAATTGCAAGTTGTTTTTTTTTAAATTTTAAATTATCAAATTGTTGTGAATAGTTCATTTTAAGTAGCAAATGCTTGGGTAGGATTGGTACGCCAAATTTACATTCCATCTTGTTGAGAAAAGCGTTTAGTCAAGTTTGTAACAAATTGATAACATACAATTGGTAAGCATATCAAATTGTCATATAACAATATTTAATTAGCAACAAATTTGAATTTGGTAATGAAGTCTGAATCAAATTTGTTGAATTGTATGTTTGTTAAAATTATTCAATTTGTTGAATATTGAGCTTCATGACAAATTGGCAAACAAATGCAATATCAACTTTGTCCTACTTTAAAAGTGACCCTAAATACCTAAACAAAAAGATAAATTGAACTTTTCCTAAAAAGAACCCTTATACTAGTAACCTTAGGTTTTGTCATGGGATAGGAAAAATCCAATTTAAAGTGTCCAAGTTGGAGATTTTGTATAGATCTAGGAGATGGGTTGCTAGTTTTTGAATGCATGTATTATTAACACAAAGACTAAAAATATAGTTAATCTCTCATAGAGAAAGTTTTTGGAGTTTTTTAGAAGGACAAAGGGAGTACATGTTTTAAATACGCATTGCCTATACAAATTTTCCAATTCAAAATAGCCAATAGTACTGGAATTGAGATATGGAGTAATACTAGGCATTTTTGAGGAGAGATTTCCTATTATAAACAATATTTCAAACCTAAAATTGTAGCACGCATTTGAAAGTTCATGTTTCAATTGAAATTATTTTTTAAAAATTGAAATGTTTATGGTAGGCTTGTGTTTAATATGTTCATCTTTCATACAAAATTCAAATCTAATTGAATAATAATCCAAAAGTTATGCTTGATAACCTATTAGGCTTTCAACTTGTGATGGAAATCAACACAAGTATTTCATGCAGATGCCTAGTAGTAGAAAGAATTTGTCTTTTGATTATTATGTTATAATTTTTGTTAAAAATTAGCTTTACACCTTAATGTGAACAAATTTGAGAACCATATATAGTTTGTAGAAAAGGTTGTTTATTAATCCTAAACCACTTGTTTACAATGCCTTTATAAATTTAAAACTTCTTACTAATGCAAAAGTGCAAGACAATGTTTTTTCATGGAAAGTATTCCTAGTTGTTGTATTATATACAATAGACTTTGCCTTTTAGTAATGGATTTGCTTTCATCTAAAATCAAATTCACAAATTCATTACAAGACAAAATTAAGTATTTGCAATCAAGAGACAAATGTTTATGATTGTAGGTATAAAATCCACCAAAAATAATATATTGTTCTAAAAATAGATGAAGATTTCAATTTTGGCAAATTTTTCCTAAAAAAACTAAACTTTCTTAAATTGGAGAATATAATTGAGTTAATAAAATCTACAATCCAACTATCAAATTGTTCTTGAAGGTTCACATTTTGACGTGGTTATGGTGGCCTCACATTATGTGTTACATAATAATGCTTTGAAATATGAAATATGTGGTGTTGTTGGTAAATAGTCCCGTTTCACACTTTGGTTAGTATGATGAATTAATAGCTTAGAAGTTAGTTATGTTACGTACAACCAATATGTTTACATACGTGCTTGTATTGTGAGGTGCTCATTAGAAGTAGCACATGACAATCAATAATTAAGAAGATGTGGTGTTTAGACTGCAATATACATTGTACTCATCTAGTTGTTGGGTTCGAAGTGTGCCGTAGTAGGCCCCTCTTTATGTTATTGTTATATCCGTTTCTACTCAATCGACTTGTGAGGACACACGCAATGTATGAATGACGTCATTGTTTGGAGAAGAATCACTAGGTTGTGGATGCATAATCAATAGTGCAATACTAGTCAATGATAGTTTGTTGCCTACTACAAATTTCTCACTACTCTTCATTGTCATTTATATGAAAAGGAATCAAAGATTGGAATGAACATGGAGGCTTGTATATATAGATTACAAGCAAACTGTACATGACACATGAAGAAATGGAAGATTGAAGAACATGGAGTAGCAATTGTGATTATTTGAAAATACATTTGAATGGCTACCCATTGCCACATTGTAGCCAAGTTCGCTCTTTGTGAAGAGCTATCGCTTCATAAATCTACCAAGTATGAAGTTGCTACTCTTTTACATTGCCTCTAAAAGGTTGCCACTACAAAAGAGCACTCCTAATTGTCTCAAATCTACATTTTTTCAAGAATTTACATGTAATTGAGGCTTCTCATTTTGTTTATTGTGGACCGTGTGCACTACAGTTGGAGGAAGGAGTAATGTTATGTGTTGTGCTACATAGTTTCAGCAACTAAGAGCACCCTTCTTTGAACAAGCTACCAATTAATCTTAAGTAACAACGGTCTCAACCTTTGTTTAACATGTACTACAAAGAAACCTTAGATTAGTGTTATTAGCCTTTCACTACACTAACTTGTGCCCAATTTGACTAAGTGCTTGTAGAAACATGAGCTATACCAAGCTTTCAAACTTTACATACTTTACATGGGCTAGTTGTGTTGTATTAACTAACTCATTAATTTCAATCATAAGACGATGTATCTAATTGATTGTCTTTAAGGTATATATTGTTGAAATTTCAAATAGGTAAGCCTCAACAATTATGAGATGTTTGTCTTGAAAAATTTTACTATCTTTGAAAAAAAGTTGTATCATATGAATTTATAATGCATTGTTCATCTTCAAAAATAATCTAATGAAATATATGTCTCAAATAATTTGTGCAAGTGGATGGCTTGTTTGAAATTTAGATGAGAATCCATTAAAAAGTGTTCTAGTTGCTTGACTTGCATGTGTTGAGAACAAAAAGATTAAATTGGACATGACTTGGTAATCATTGATCCAACATTTTTTTTAAATTTGATAAGAATTCTTTGTGTGTATCTATTTGAAAAATTCTACCATAGGATTAGATTAAAATATCATTATTGCAATTGCCAACTCAAAATTGCTCAAATCTTAAATTAAAACCCTCAAGCTTCTAGGTTTAAAATTTACAAGGAAGATGATGGTATGCATCATGTAGTCCTTCTCTTGCCTTCATGCACCTTGCTCACCACATTGAAACTCCACTTGTCCACTAAGGGCTGGTTTACACCAAGGCCAAACCAAGGCCCAAAATCACTTTAGAGTACCCGACTTTGTTATGGATGTGAGTCATGTGACTATGCTAAGCAAGAATCCCAGACAAAAAATAGTAATTAAGAACACTTTGCATGATTGGGCTTAGTATAAACTCAAGAGAGACTATAACAAGGCCATAGACAAAATCTATAGTTGTGAGGTTTTAGCTCTCCATGGTCTCCTAGGAAACCTATCTCAAAAAGGTAGTCAAGAAAAAAACTTCTGAAAACCATCCAAACATTTTCTACTTTGACCATGTAGAATTCCATGTAGAACTTCCATTCTCATCCACAAAAAATGGCATGGGCCTTGGCCCCAAAGCATAAATCCAACTTGAATCACACCTATTTCTCCACCAATCCCTGCCTTTGATAATTGAATAGGACCTGCCCTGGTATAAACCTGTCCCTTAGCTACCCATGAAGGACTGTTGGGTGTAGAGTATTTCACACCATCTACTGTAGAGCCAAGGCAGTGACAGTGCATCACACATGCTCTGAACATTATGTGACAACATGATCGTACAAGCTGGTTGTGAAATGGTCCACAGACCTGCAGTTCTTCTTGTCTACACTTGACTATTGAAAGCCCTGCATCCAAAACTAAGAGCTCTGGTCTCTTTCTGAAGTCAGTCTATCTAACTTAAGCTCAGGCTCAGCTTCAACCTGTTTTTTCCTGAACTTTGTCAACATTTCTGTTCGGCAACTGTCCTGCATCAAGATTCCAAAACCAAAACGAAGCTGGAAATTGCATTGCACGGACACATGCTGCCCATGGCAAGCATGTTGACAACTGACACACTGGCCACCCCAGCTTCTCAATAATCCAGTTGGACTCAGTCAGTCAGCCGTCGTTGTTGACATTGTATAATAATAATACTATCGTATTGGGTTTGGGTTTTGTAGTAATGAAGGTATTAAAGATTTGGCAACGATTTTATACTGCATTTTACAATCAAATGATTTTATAGAAAATGTGCAATGTATCCTTTCAAGTGCAAAACAAGAAGTGGATATGGCTATTAATTGCAATCAAAGAAAGATATGAAAATTGGAGGTTACATGAGATTCAAAGTGTGACACATAAAAAAAAGATAGGATTTATAAGAGAAGAAAGACCTTCCTTACTATGCAACTATCTTGCTTTCTCTATTTGTATAGAGGTATGCAAGAACATCTTAGAATTCAACATATTCTGTCAATGAAAAGTTCAATATCATTTGGTCTTTCACTCGGTTAATTTCAATCTCTTTTAAAAAAATTCAATTTTCATTTTCATTTTTTTCATTTGTAAAGTGAGTAAGCTAGACTTCTTTGGCCTCGATTCAATAGGTAATGTTAGTAATAATAATAATTTCACCCTAAAATCAGGTTTGAAGTAAAAGGGACAAATGAAAAAAACAAAAGGGACTACAATAGTGTTATGAGATAAAGGGAATAATTTACAACTCTAGATAAGTGATACAACCTTGATAATTACTTATGAAGTAGATGTGAAGACACTTTAGTTATTTTAGGGTTATCAATTTTTTTTTATACATCCTACAAAAATCTTGAAAAACCTTGTTTTGTTTGTGCCACAAAATTTTATTTTAGTATAATTTGGAAAAAAATAATTTGGACTTTGTCTTTCTCTACAAGACATTTTTAAAATTATCCATTTGAAATAGGCCCATACTTGATGTGGCATGACATCACATCTACTTTACTTTGTTTCAAAAGGCATTCATAATTTGTATTTGGAATTGAAAAGATAACTCTTTGTTTACAAGACAAGGTGGTAGTAGATAAAACAAACAATATAGGATATATAAATTAGTTCATAATTAAAAGAAGACCAAAAAACCCTAAACTGCCATTCTACACTTTAAAAATGTTGCCTTATGCAAGACGTAAGTGATGGTCGTCATCCTCAAGTTTGCCAAAGTTGTGATCTTACAAGGTCGTAGTTCTATGTTTGTACCCCACCCCTACATGCTTAGTCAAGTCCCATTGCCATGGCTCAAACCTTATTACTCTAGGTTGAAGGTTGCTACTATATGAGTTTAGAACCGTAAGCACATGACTCTACACTTATATTATAGTTGTCCATATTATAAAAAACTTCCATAATTATTGTGTAACTATAATATATCTACCTATATTATAGGTGTTTATATTATAAGCACCTTCAATAGTTGTGCTCTCTCTCTCTCATGTTCACATACTACTACCATTGGTCAAGGTTGGACTAACACCACCTTCAAATGGACAATTTAACATCTTGTCTAATCTATACCAAATCCAAGTTTTAAATTAGTGATATTTAGTACCTTGAAATGCTAATTTTCAGAGCTTTGGGCATTGAAATTTCACAATTTGGGTACTCTGAAACATGCTATTTTAAGGAATATTGTACGACAATAAATGTCCCAAGCCCCTTTTTTTTCAAAAATCAATCCAAATTGACATTTTAATTGCAAAGAGCAAAAATATTTACAATTTTCTTTCTTCTTTTGTATATCTAATTGTAGGTTTGTGCACAATACTAATATTAAAAATGTGTGGAGGAAATCTTAGAAACTTTCACTATGTAGCTTATAAGATATTTGCCTTTAAAGTGAAGAAAGTAGGATTTTGAGCACTTTCCTTTAATCCTTTAGTGACCATGGTTGATTCAGGGGGTGAGTGAAGTTTTTTAATACAAATTTGGAAAAGGGAAATTTCATCACTACTCCAAGGAAGAAATCCCAGATCAGACCGTAGGAATTGATGTTGTAGGCTTTATCTATAAAAAAAAAAAAAAATGAACTTGATTTGACGGTGCAAATTGTTGTGAATGATCCTCAAAGTGTGATGCAACAAAGTAGCCTTCAACTGAAGCAACATAATACATTATTGCCCATAACTTTTGAAACATGCCTCCATAATTAATGGAATTGTTGGACAACATTTCTATTATTCTTAGGTGTCAATTTCAAATAGAATCATATGAAGTGTTGAATATATGTGCGACTTAGAAGGTATGACTTAGGTCATCTCTCTTGTCTTTGGACAAGCACAACTACCTTGTTACTACACAAAATTCTCAAAAACTAGACTTGTATGAAGCACACATTGAAGCTCTATTTGCGTTATCTTTTGAGTTTTTCAAATACCTTGTACTAAAGTTAGTATAAAACAAAGAATCCAAAATTCAACTAGAAAATAGTCAACCGGTCACTAAGGGGTTAATGAAATTATTTTGGCTTTGAATCATCTTAACCTAATTTCTTGCACTAAAAATTTTGATTTAAAAAAAAATTACATTGAAGAATTGAGTTAGAAGTCTGGGATTTTTAATTTTTTAAACTTGATTTTCATTCATTTGATTTGGTACAAAATCACTTAATAGAATTCGGCACAAAATTGAAGGAAAAACTAAATCATTCATAGCTCTAAGATGAAATTGAAACACACTAAAATGAGATTGTTCTAGTAAGTATACTTAACTTTGTAGATTTTTTTTTGACAATTGTGAAAATTGAGTTAAAAAATGAAATCCATATGTTAATTTTTTGAGAAGTTTCTATGATTGCTCGCATAATAAGAAGCTCCATAACTTTCACGTCACTTATCCAAATGGAATGAATTAAAGCTTTTCATGGAGTGGACTAAAATACAACCTATGAAAAATTTAATTAAAAATTTAATTTCCAAGTTTTTATAGAATTTGTTTTGTAGTTTAGGTTATCTTATTTTTTAGCTTATTGCAACATAACTTTCGCTCATGGGAACCACATAATTTCTCAAAACAAGACTTTCAACTCTAAATGGAAAAATTTACTCACTCTTCACAAGCAGAAAAAACAAACAAAATCAAATCCTGTAATTTCTACAGAAATTATAGCACTAATGCAAACTCCTAAGTGCCAGAGACATTAAGCATCATTAAATAAAGGGTCCCATCATGTATCCTCTTTGTTCGTGATTATAATTATCCATCATCTCTAACCTAACATCAGCCTTTGGAGGCATTTTTTGTTTTGAATTTTTCGAATTAGAAGGCATAATTTATAGACTTAATTTGAAGACCTTTCCAAGAATATATTGTTTGTTGGATTTGAAGAAAATTTGTTTCTGAAATGGAGAGTTCAAATTTCTATGTCAATATTGTGTGAAGGCCTTGGATTCTTTCAAACATCTTCACCCATTGCCTTCCTCTCAGCTCAAACTTCCCCTTGCCCCTTTTGTTACCCCCCTTGAAGTCAATGAATGTTCTTATGCTCATCTTGACCCTGAAGTTCCATTTTGTTAAAAATGATCTAGTTTCTAAACCATATGTCTAATTACCTTGAAAATTATATGCAAAAAAGCTCTTAGATTTACGCATCTATGAAAAAAAATTGAGACAATAAGAGCCTACCCAAAATTTATTTTGTTACATAAGGAGACATGGGATAGTAGGGATTAAATTGGTTTTTGATATAAAAAAATTTCTACAATTTTTAGACCTAAGAAATGATCAAAGCCATAAAAGTGACTTACAAATGATATCAAATGAGCAATATTGGATACAAAAATGTGATGTCACTAGTAGAAAATTCATTTTTTTTGTTGATTTGGTTGCATTGATTTGGTTCACTTTTTTGTTGATTTGAGCAAAAATCAACAGAAAAGTGAACCAAATCAATGTGACCAAATAAACAGAAAAATTGAATTTTCTACTAGTATGTTTCATCCAATTTAAAAAATATTATATTGAGTATGTATTAGTGGATGATGGTGGAAATTCCCTCATTGAAGTACATTAGAAGAGTTTTGGAGGTCTAGAAGCTTGTTTTGGGCCTCTTCCCCTGTAATTGTTCCCCACAGCAAGGAAAACAACCCGCTGTCAGAATTTTCTTTTTCATAAAATAAATAAATTATATATATATATATATAGTCTCTAAATGAAAAATAAATAAATAAAATTGGTCAATGACGTAGCAGGGTCTTGGCAATGTCAGACCGTTGCGTCAAACTTATTCCCTGCATTTGCAGGCTGTGATAACTTGCAGGCATCCAGAGGCCCCAAAAATCTTCTAATGCAACAAACTTGTCTATAGAAGATAGAAGATGTTAAATCCCAAGACCACTTAAGATGCTTGACCAAGTCTAGTATCACAATTTCTTACTTCTTACTCTTGATAAGTATTAACCTTTAAAGGATGTTGAAAACATTTTGACCTTTAGTTTATAAATGGAATTTTAGTTAACAAAGTTGTGTTTGTGTATAGAAAGAATGTCCAATGGATTTGAAATTGTTGTAGAGCTCAAATTTTTATAGTGCCCATGTTGCATGATTTTTTAAGAACTTTTCAATTATAATAGTTAATATTTAGATGGAAAAAAAAAATTGATGGGTTTTACTAGTATGTCTAGTTCAATGGTGTATCATATGTGACTATATGCTAAAAAAAATGTGTTTTTTGTGGAACAAAGATAATCAAGCCTACAAATCAACCAACAATTTTTTTTCATGTACCGAACTATTGAGAATTTCTAAAAAACAATTACATTAAATTGGTCACAAAAAATTGTGATATTTGTTGTGCACAAGTATAAGAACATCTGCATTTGAAGCAAATAGGTGCAACGTGAGAATAACAACCTTCCTTGTTGCCATGAAGGTGGCCTTCATTTTTGCACTAGCGACATGTGACCTATTGTCAACTATCTTTCATCTCTTTCAAAGGTACATTCCCTATAGAATTGGTCTTGTATAATTTTGTATTGGATTCTATACTATTCATGAATTGCATGCTTGAATATAATATTCCCTTATACTGGTAAACTACCTTATATAATCAAAGAATAGTCTTTAGAATACACATAAATCATTTTTTTTAAAATTAGACAATTCTTATGATGATGTTACACACAATTTTTTAGTTTGCTCCCACATCCAATATGTTCAAAGAATGATCTTTAGAATACATAGGAATAATCCTTTTCCCCCTAAAAAATTGAACAATTTTTATCGTGATGTTACCTATAGTTCTATAATTTATTCCTACATCCAATGCAATCACTAACCTTGTCATTTCAATATTTATAAACATTCGAACGACTCCATTGGGCCTCTACCTTTAGGGGTCAATCCATGAAAAAGATCTTTATGAAAAATTTGAGTCCATCTAAATTAATAACATTTATCAAGTTTAAATTCTATTCCAATGTGAAATTCAAAAATATTCAAAAATTCAATATTTGATTAATATTTGAGCTTGGATTTACAATCAAAGGTTGTTAGGTCAAGTTTGATTGGGGCCTCCTTTGATTAATATTAACACATAGAAACATGATCCACATGCATTTCTAATAAATTTTTTTATTGAAAATCTCATTAAAAGGTCATTACTTATAATCTTATATCTAGGACTACACTTAAAAACTCACTTAAAACACCCCTTTCTCTTGTAGTGCACCCAATACAATAATACTATGTGGTTGGAACTATACACTAACCAATTGATGTTCAATACAATAATACCATCCAATTGATGTCCAACTCTTTGTGGTCTACTATTTTTCTAATTATAGAATGACTTGAGAATTCAATTTACAACATAGGGTTCTACACTACACATGACACTACAATACCACCTTCTAAAAGTTCAAGATTTTTTTAAGCATATTTGAAATCACAATAACTTCAAATTGTCAATAAAATCTGAAAACTTTGTAACTTATTGATGTCATATAATTGCATCATTAAAAAAATAATATAAAGTATTTCATCTACATATACTACATACCATAGTTGTAGGGCAAATTGCCAAATTAGGCAAAAATTTGTTTCTAAAACTAGTAGCCAAATTTTTTGAGAAGTTTTTTTTTTCAATAAACAAAATGTTTGTGTAAAGGAAAAAATAATACTATAGAAAAATTTTACTTTTAGAATAGATATCAAACTTTATTTTTTGGAAAAAATAATTTTTTGATAGAGATGTGCCAACTATGCCCTTTATTTACAATAGTGATAAAATAGAACTACCAATTGAAACATGTTGGTCAACACAAACTAAGTTTTACCCCTAAGTGCCCAAGGCACCAAAATTTGGTGTTTGCAAAACTCTTAAGTTAAATAAAACCTAACCAAATTTCTATTTTTAGTAGTTTGTATTTTTGAAAAGTTCTTCTTGAAGTCTAATTTTAGTATGAAAAATTTGATTGTGAAAATAAATGATGGTGATTTTTCTATTCAAGATTTTGTGCAAGGGTTCCCATTGCAATCTTGACTTCTTGTAGTGTTGAGAGCTCTTAGAAATGAGCCTCAAGTATACTAGATCTCAAAGAAAAAATCACATTCAAAATTCATTCAAAAAAATTATGGAGTAGATTTTAAGAAGCCATAAATTGATTATACATGTTAGGCCCTTTAACCTCATATTTTTTTAGTCACCAAATTTTTAGGTTTGACTTGTAAAAAGAGGATTGAAAGACTTCACATCACTTTTGTAGTTTTAACACATTCATAGTCAAACATTATAATCTA
Organism: Pseudoscleropodium purum; assembly: GCA_963969395.1. Classification (NCBI taxonomy): domain Eukaryota; kingdom Viridiplantae; phylum Streptophyta; class Bryopsida; order Hypnales; family Brachytheciaceae; genus Pseudoscleropodium; species Pseudoscleropodium purum. The sequence goes on from OZ017795.1 coordinate 27,003,357, forward strand.
TCACTCCATAAATGATATTGTTGTGTGTTCTTTTGCTATGAAATATCTAGCATGTCTAGTTTGAATTTGTATGATTACAATTTAAAAAAATGATACAACTTATCAAAAAGTTGGCATTTTGTTCAGTTTAGAGCAAATTCCAAGAAGCTCAAAATAGGTCTTTGGCATGTAGGGGTTAAACCCAACACTTGCTCTATTTTCTAATTTTCTACTACTAATTGTGACAAATTAGCCCAAGTGTGGGTCTTCAAACTTAATACATGTGGACCATGTTTCTACTAGTGAACATACTATATAAAAGATTTCAAATTTTGACTCTATTATCATAGGTTCTATATTGCAAGGAATCAATGTTATATGCACTTCAAACAAAAGGACTCTTAACCCCTAAAAGACCTTCCTGCGTTTTTTGGCTATATAAATTTTTTGGGCAGATCATTGTACTCATAAATTTGAATATTTCAGGCTGAAATTTTAATAGAAGGTGTGGACAAGGAATATCTTTCATATGCAACAAATTTCATGACATTTGGAAATAGGAGTCAAAAGTTATAGCCTAATATGTTACTTTTTTTTTGTAACTGGGCAATTTCGGCAGATTAGAAAAAATCACTTTTGTCAAAAATCAAAATTTGAAATTGGTTTTCTAGACTTATATATACTAGGCAAGCTTTTAATCATTCCATTTTGATCAACAAGTCAAAAGTTATGAGGATTTTTTGTTTGTGGATAGTTATGGATTCCCTACTCTAAAATAAACTTTGAAACCCTTTATCTTACCCAATTTTCAATATTTTTGAAAAAAAATAAAATCCTAGGATGCAAATTGTTTATTACAGCATTTCAACCATGGGGATTGTCATTTTTCAATTCCATATTTTAATTCTTTATAATTTAGTATTTTGAATCATTCTCTACTACTACCTACTTATTATTTTTTTTCTTGTATGTTATACAATTCCAAATGATTTGAAATTTTTCAAGCATGTGGAAAACTTGTTTAGGAAAAAGAATCCAAAAAAGCACCATTTTTTCACAGAAAAGTGAGACTGTGAAGTGCAGCTGCCCGGCTTTTTGTTGGGTAAAAAAAACGATTTTAGTGAATTTAAATGCTTAAATCTTGCAATCGACACGGTGAAAATGTCTGAAATTTTTACCACATGTTTTTGATACTACATAATACAAGATCCTATGGTTTTATATATCAAAAAAGTTTTCTTTCAAAAATTTGCTACTTGTATTGAAAATAACAATTTTTGAGCTTTTTTAGTGAAAACATAGTCATGGAACTTCAAGGGTTAATTCACATTGCTTTTAAGCACTAAAGTCTTAAGTGTCTCCTTGGATTAAGGGACATTTGAGGATTTGGGCAAGTTTCAATGATCTCAATTTTTGACTGAATTTTTTGGAATTTTTTTGAAAATAAGAAACAACATTAACTTTCTATGAATATAATGTATATTTCAATTGGTACCTAGGGATAAAAGTTGTGCCACTATGAGCTCTATAAGTAGTTTGCTAGGTAGTACAAAAAAATCACAAAATTCAAATGCAATTCTTTGGGGGGTTGTGATAGAAAATACTTTTATTTATATAAAAAAATTTAGTTCATTTTACTTAGACTTCTATACTTGGCTATTAGGGGCAACACTAAATAATTCTAAAAATGGTTCCCAATTTTTTGGGTTATGTATTTTACAAGAAAATAATTTTTGTGGACCAAATTTTTTTTTATAGAATATTGGCAAAATATTTTTAATTTTTGACTAATTAAATGATTATTTGACATGTATTGCCAATCATGATAGTTGAATACAATAGTGATGAGAAAGTTATGGAAAGTCTTATTTTGGGACAATTAGAGTATCTTTTTCAGAGAATAACTTGTATGATTCATTTTGAAACTTGATTTTTTTACAATTTTTAAAAAACAAAAGTTTTATATAGTTTAATTGTTTGCTAAACTAGTCTTTCTATTGGCATTTGTATGATTCAATTCCATCTTAGAACTATTAAAAATTTAGTCTTTACTTCTATCTTGTATCTACTTCCATGTATTGATTTTCTTAACAATGAAAATCAATTGTTTGTTTTTGAATTTTTTTCCTTCAACTTTCAACAAAATTCTTCAATGTAAAAAATTATCTAGAAATTCAAACTTCGGAGTGCAAAAATTTATAGTTGAAAGATTTGAAGTCTTTAAAATCTAATTGTGCAAGGTCCAAAAGACTTGTTTCCTTTACTTCAAACATAAATATCTTGCAATTTGAATGGTCAGAGGTTTCATAAATTTCTTCGACACATTCTTATATTACCATACTTGGCCATGAAGTTTGGGAAACAATTAATTTTTACAAAAGGTGCTAGACTTTTAGGAAAATTAATTTTTCAAAAAAGTATTTTATACATAGCGAAAACAAGGATTTTGAAGGAATATTCTTACTTTTAACATATGTCAAATTTGATTGATCCCTAAATGATTTTGACTATATTTTTACCAAAACTGCTCCCAAACTTCCATTTTGAGTACAAGTATCCAATTTTAGAAAAAACAACATTTTTGGACATATGTAACCGTTGGATCTTGTAGTATGCTAGTTTGAAAAATGTGCAAATTTTTTTAGAAATTTCCACCATATAGATTGCAAGATATTAGCATTTGAAGTGATAAAAATCCTTTTTTGGGCCCTTCAAAAATTCAAGCAATTGTACTTCGTAAGGTCACATTTGTATGAAAAATGTCCAAAATGATAGTGCTTCTTTGGATTGATTCTTCAAGTCAAGTTAGTTACAAACTTGAAAAATTTAAGATCATTTGAAATTGTACAATATAAAGGAAAAAAATAATAAGTACAATAGAAAGAAAGAGAGAATGATTCAAAATACTACATAAATTGTTAAAAATTTATTTATGGAATTGAAAAATGCCAATTCCAATGGCTGTAATGTTGTCATAAACATTCTACACTTGATGTTTTTATTTTTTCCCCCAAATATTGAAAATTGAGTTAAATAAAGGACTTCGAAGTTTGTCTTAGTGTAGAGATTCAATAATGACCTACAAACTCTTGCAATGCAAAAAACAATTTATAAATTTTACAGTTACATATGCCCCAATTGAGTTTTTTTTGGCAACATAGCAATTTTGGACAACTTACAACATATGGAGTTTTCATTTTTTTTTTCTGAAATTTTCACACAACATGTGACTAAGGAGTAGCTTCAAGACCCAATAATTTTCATAACTTTTGACTACATGATAAAAAAGTTATTGTATGATATGTGTTTTCATTACTCGGCGAGTAACCCAAGCAGAAAAAAACTTCTTTAAAAATCACTTTTTTAAGAAATTAAAATTTGAAATTGGTTCTCTAGATTTACATATACTTGGAAAGATTTGAATCATTCCATTTTGATCAATGAGTAAAAATAACAATTTGTAAGTTTTCAATGGCAGAGTTTGGAGTAGTATTTGATGAAAAAATGGTCTCGGGATTTTAGGTGTTGAAAGGGAGTGAGTGAAGTTCCTATCATTTTCTTCAACGGAGTACCCAATTGAGTTTGATTCCTAGTTCGAACTTGCAATTTTTCGGAGATGACCAGAGATTGCCCGGAAAGATTGAAAGGGCTCCCAACGCTACGAAACAGGACTCCAAACAGAATTTCTAGTGGAGACCCAATGATCAGCGGGCCATGGCGAGGAAGTTCAGATTCCCAACTCGAAGCCCAACCACCAACCGCAAATAATGGACACATCTTTCCTTTCTTCCACTTCATTCATGCAGCAGTGAGACCCTCTCCTCCGTTTCTCCCAACGTCCCTGAAATGAGTGAAATCCAATCCAAGGTCCCAAGTATGATGACAAGCTCTTCAATTATGATGCCACGCGCAGTCTGATGATCTCCATCAGTAACGTAACGCACACAGCAGATGGAAGGAGATCGAGTACGTCATTAATTAATTTGATCATAGATCTTGGTTGCAATGCAAGCGTTTTCAATTCTAGATAGCTTCAATTCTCTCTCTCTCTCTCTCTCTGACATCGTACCACTCTCAGTCTGCCTGTTTCTCTCTCTCTCTCTCTCTCTCTCTCTCTCTCTCTCTCTCTCTCACTCTTCCAGTCTTCATCTTCATTGCAGCCAATGTGCAGCACTCGCTCCCTTCCATGTTGCTGCACCATTATTGCATGGCTGGGCTTACCTTGCAGATAAAGGAAGGAGCTTTAATTTTGGCGGTGTCATTGGTAATGAATGCATGTCCGAGCTCCGCAGCTGCTTGTGGCCTTATCGTTCGGTCGACTTCTTCTTCCTCCTCGTCTAGCTTCGTCGTGGCTTCGTTGTTGAAGCTCGCTGGGAGGAGCGGAGCGGAGCCTTGGCTTGGAAGGTTGACTTTGTCGGATTGATCGAGCCCAGCTAGCTATGGCGGCCCTGATGCAGCTGGTTCGCGTTTACGCGGTGCTGGGCTTGGCTGTGGCTCTTGTAAGTGGAGAGGCTTGCTGAGGGTCAGGGGCTTATTCGTTTCAGTGCTTTCGTTTCAAATCTGTCTGCTTGAGGAAGTCGGCATTCCGGGGGGTGGAATATCGCATTATTTACAAGAGTTTCTGGGTGTTAGGGTGGTTTCTGGAAGAGATAGAGTGGATTGACGAGCTGAGGGTGAGCTTAATGCGATGTACGTCCCACTATCCGTGATGTAGTACGTAATGCAGGATGGGCAAGTGACTTAGAGCGAGTGGTTACTTGGTGGAGTTTTTGCTTTTTCGTTCGTGTAGCATGTTATTTCGAAAGCAGTTGCTAGTACGAGAATAATGCTTCGTAGAGACATAGTATTCACGAGATGGTATTGTACGTGGAGAGCGCATTCCTTTTCCTTTGGAGTGCTTTTGGCGTGAACTTATACTTGTTCAGAATTGGCATTTTCCTTCCTTTCACTTCATCAGTTTGCAAGATTGTAAACCCTGCTCTGATAGTGGAAATAGTAGGGAGAACTGGTGTGGTTGTATTGAACTTCTCAATTTAATGCAACGATGGACGACGAAAGAATTTCGAATGGACTACCGCTTCTCTATTAAGCATTTTGCTATTCTATGAATTGAGATCCTAAGATGAGAGCTGTCTAGAGTGTTTCTTAAGAGGAGTGCTCCTTTGACGCCACAAAGAGCTGAGTATCGTTTGGGGGAGACTCATAAATAATGTTCAGCATTTTTGGACAAAAGCTTTGTGTAAATTTTGATTTCAGAGCTCAGAATTATGTGACCGTTTAGAAATTTGATTATAGGGTTGAATTGGGCTTGGATAATTCACCAATTCTGTTCTCAGAAAGCAAGAAACAAGTGGTCATTCTGGGGACTTGGTTTTCATGGAATTGCTATGGCAACCTTTCTATGCTATGACTTCCTTCTTTGTCGTAATGTTTCCTTTCACACAGAATGTTGAATGCTCCTCATGTTGAGAGCTGTATTAATTCTGTCATGTTAATTGGGTGCTATATGGAATTTACAATCCCCTTGCAACCAAATGGTTTAATTGAAGTGGAAACTTTTGTTGCGGGCAGCTTCACCACCATGGCCAGTCAGACGAAAGATCGGTTGATGGTGCGTACAAGAGGACATTTGTTGCTGGTGGAGTGGCAGCTCTTCAGTCAGGGAGGACTCTTCTTGACATACATAAAGTGCGAGCTGTGAACCTTGGGGGTTGGCTCGTTATAGAGAAGTGGATCAAGCCCGAGTTATTTGACAACATACCTGACGGTGATCTTCTCGTGAGAAGCACTTCCCTTTTCGCCCAGTACTTTTTTCTGTGTGGTCAGCTTTCCTGTACCCTGCAGAAGATTCTGCAGACAGCGCCTTGGATGCGTATTTCTCGAAGTAGGCATGATTGCAATATCAGAGGTTCCCGTCCGGGTATGACCTTGCAGGATCTAATAGAGGACATTATTTTCGTCACTTCAAGCTAGCATGAACGAGTATGATTTTTGGGAAATGTGTAGAGTACTAGAGATCTTTTGGTACAATGAAGAGTTAAATCTTCTGAGGTCAAATTTCTATCGCTAGGTATGAGTTTCTAAAGTAATTTCAAAGTGGGTGCTTGGAGACCACTTGAAGTGACATGTAGTACGTAAGCATCCCCGTGTCCTTCAGAACATCGGTAGCCATAGCCATTCAGCGAAGTCATGCTTTCATCCACTTGCTTATAAACCAAATTAAATGAGTGTTAGATGAGTTGCTGTTGGGAACATCGGTGAGTGTAGGAGACGGAATTAGGTGCCTCACCGTTAAACACTATCCTCTTCCTTATGCAGTCTTTCAAACCTCTGAATTCACAGTGACAAATATAGCACTTGATTGATGAAACCAGGATGGAGCTGAAATCACGTTGCAGTCTTCTTCCAAAGGAACTTTTTTGTCAGCTGAAGGAGGGGGAGGAGAGCAGGTGGTTGTGAACAGAGCTGCAGTTTCTTTGTGGGAAACGTTCAAGGTGGGTCCTAAAATTCTCTGCCTCTTAGCCTCGAATCAGCCCAGCCGAGCTCACAGCGAGGGTCTCTGTCTTATCATTCAGAAAACTCATACTACAATGGGACCCTGGGGATGTGAACTTTGCCAAAATGGGGCAATCGGCATTAGTTTTGTCGATTCTAAAGCATGTCTTTGTTGCAATTTTAGAGGGAAAAAAGCGGAGGGAACAGCTATGGGCATAGTCCTGAGTCTTCTCTGTATGCTCTCATCTGAGCTGCACGAATTCAACTTGTTAAGCAGATATGGCGAGTATCTGCAGGAGTGTATCAATTGCGAGCTTTCAACAATATGTTTGTGTCAGCCATCAAAGGAGGGGGCGACTCCGTGCTGGCAACTGCAGCGAGTCCATCCAATTGGGAGACATTTAAGATCATTCGCAACAAAGACAACCCTTCTCAAGTTCACATTCAAGCTAGCAACGGCATGTATCTCCAGGTACACTTACAGCCCAGAATAATTCATTTCAAAGACACTAGAACACGGCCATATGATACTTAGCAATTACTCACATGCAATTCGATTGCCCCATTTGTATAGATACTTTTAAATCCTTGATGTCCTCTGTACTCAAAACCTTTTGCAGTTGATCAATTGCTTTGTTTCCATTCTTAAGTGCATCTAGTTGAAGGTATGTAAGAATACGCTGTGCGCATGCGTACCCTCTTTAACAGTAATGGGTATGTAAACCTGCAGGCAAAGGATGTTAACCTGCTTTCTGCAGACTTTGATGCGGAACCCGGGTGGGATAACAATGACGCTACATTCATCATGACGGTCAACACTGCCTTGGGTGGCGAGTATCAACTTGCGAACGGCTGGGGTTCAGCAGCCGCTGCTGTCTTTAAGGTGGGTGATTTGTAAGCTTCACCGTGACAAATTATTACTGCATCACAGTCGATTTTATGGATCTTCTTTTCCAATTGTTTCAAGAAGCTAGATATTTATTCACATCAAATTGATGGTGCTCTGATTCTTTGGAAGATCAATATTCAGAAGACTAAGGGGTCAAGATTGGGTCCTTATGCATCTGTGCTGAATTTCTTCTCGTGACGTGAGACTAATGAAGTATTCAAGCCTTGATATCCTTGTAGAAACACAGAGAATCATTCATCCAAGAGAGTGATTTTTCGTTCCTTGCCAACAATGGTATAAATACTGTGCGCATTCCAGTTGGCTGGTGGATAGCATCCGATCCGGATCCTCCAGCGCCTTATGTTTCTGGATCCCTCGAAGCTCTTGACAATGCGTTTCTGTGGGCCAAGTATGAACTCAAACTATTTACTTAATTCCCTACGGCAGAATGTGATGTGCGGTATCTGTGTATTCTATCTTGTGCATGACATTTAAACGTCCGAATCAGAACATCTTCATTGACTCCAAAGTCTCCGCAAAAAATGTCAAATTCATCAGACGAGTCGAGTCGATTTGAATAGTATTTGCCGATTCGGACACTATTTTCTACTACTGATTGAAAAGAATTATCTCCTCGTCTTCGGAAGACTAGATTCACTATCGTATGTTTTGTGTGGCAGTGCTCATGGGATAAAGGTCATCATAGACTTCCACGCCGCCCCGGGCTCACAGAATGGGCAAGAACACAGCTCTTCACGTGATGGTGTTGCTGCTTGGGCCCTGCAAGGAGGAACAGAATACCTGATGCAGTCGATCATGACCATAGACTTTCTTGCTGCCAGGTGCAAATTCCATTCTTAATATCTGCGTTAGGAGGTAAACCCTATAAAGAACTTGTTCTATTCCTGAGGAAATTTCTTAGGTTCCCATATGGCAACAAGGTTATTTGACCCTTCACCATAGTTGGGTGGACTATGGTGGTAAGCACCTTGCCTTTGCTTGGGTTTGAACTCATAATTACCTCACCAGTGTGTCAAGGCAAAAGCCACAAAGCCACGGCTACAAGAGTTTGAGCATAGTTACCATTATTACATTTGTCTTGTTAGTGAGTCAAAGAAAATTCCAAGGCTCCAACGAATGTCGCATTTGGATATCATAATTATGCAAAAGTTCTAATCCTAAAATGTAACTAATTCAAGCTTTGGTGTTAAGCTGGTATACATTCTCAAAATTGATATGCACACATCATGCCATAGTTAATTTAGGGGTTTACATTTAGGTATTTTATGAAATCAGAAATGAGGAATTAGGCACAAAGGTCTTCTAATTCTCATTCCTATTCCTTTCAGCTTTTCCTCTCTTTAATTTCTGGAAGTTTAAGTGTGATGGGTAGTTTGTACTTTGGGGTATTCTCATTAACGACAAACCTCCGTATGTGAGTTTGTGTTTAGGCTGTAAGTATTGTCACTAGTTAGTGTGAATGTGCCGTTTAGGTCTAATAAATTTTTAAATAAAAAAGGATCATGTTAAGGTTGATCACATTGACCTTTGGTTTTAATAAATAGCATAATTAAACTACGGTCCCTTGAAGTGAAATTCTCTTGCAATGACTATCTAGGTTGATGTTAAATGACCAAAGTTCTTTGGAAGTTTTGTAGATGAGGTCTATAACAAATCAAATGATTCTTGTTGGCTTCCATATGAAGGTATGCCAAGGACCAAGCTTTACTTGGAATTGAACTACTGAATGAGCCGGGCGCAGCAGTGGTTCCCCTCGATGTCTTGGAATATTACTACAAGTGGGGATACAGTGTCATTCGGAAGCACACGTCATCTGCCTATGTCATTATGTGCCAACGCATTGGAAGCGATTTTGCGGAGTTAGTGAACACCTTACCAGCAGATAATGTTGTTCTCGATGTTCATTTCTACAACCTTTTCAATGCTGATCTCTTCAACAAGACCACAGCACAGTGGAACATTGACTTCATTAACAACGACCGGCGCAGTCTCTTGCAAAAGTTGAACACAGCCGGGAATGCCCTCCTTTTCATTGGTGAGTTTTGATTTAGAGTGTCAAGGTATTAACCTTATCTTGCCATTTAATGTCTCTTCTTTGCTCTCCTGAGGTGTCTTAGGTAGCTCCAATGAATGAAAGAAATTGAAGAGTGAGATAGATCAGGTCTTCTAGTTTCATGTGGTTTGATACGGAGGATTCTGAAATGTTCGCAGGATACAAGTCATCTATAGGCATGGAGTAAATTTGAGATTATGCAAATTGCGTGCATATCATTGCTTCAGTTGGTTGTGTGCTCAGTTGGTTGACTAATGGATACGAGTTCATGTCCCAGTCTACCTTTGAAATTAAAGGAGGCACCAAGGGTAGCACTTGAATTTTAGTTAGTGAACCTACTGGCAACAGTCTTGATCTTCATCCATGTTGGCCGATTGCTAGCCTTACATTAGGAAGTTTTAGCGTAATTCTTTGTCTTGTTTCAATTTGAGACTTTCTTGCCTACGTCAGAGTCTACTGGTAGCATTCGTTCCTTATGTTTATGTCAAGTGCTCTAATTGTTGAATTATCCCAATACAGCATTTCAATCTTAATGTGGATTAATTTACACAAACCTATGTTACTGTTTCTCATTGACGCTCGCTCTGCTCTGTCTGCTTGCCGTGCAGGTGAGTGGACTAACGAGTGGGAAGTGGAGGGCGCCTCCCAAACTGATTACCAGAGGTTTGGAGCAGCTCAGTTGGAGGTTTTCGGGCAAGCAACGTTTGGGTGGGCGTATTGGTGTTACCAAAACCAGCTCAACCGGTGGTCCTTCAAGCAATCGGTGCAGCAAGGGTACCTCCAATCTCCGTCAGATGGGTGGCCGTAGCAGACGCTCTCATGCAGTGAGATCTTTTCAATTCTGACCTTTCAACAATTGTTCACTCTCCTGATGCAATTAATTAGCAGGCAGAAATAATTTTAATTTAGTCAGCTCAATTGTGGCTTCCTCTCTCTCTTTCCACCTGGAGAACGAAAGTCGGGAATTGCTTCGCCAACAGTCTGCATGATAAACCTTCGGGGGAACATTTTTTAAGATCGAATTCAGTTTTCAGGTCTTCAGAGACCAGTCTCTCTTTGGTGTAGCAGCTTGAATCACATAACCGGTTGTTGAGTTTTCAACACTAATGTGGCACCAGCCCATTGACAATCTGTCACCATTGCCATTACAAGTTGCAACTCATAATCTCCTTTCTTTTCAACTTGCTTCCTACACCCATGAATCATAAAGATCAAAGGTTGTGATTGAAAAATGTACAACTGGTTATATATTATAACCTATTTGCTGCTAATGTGGCTCATCAATTATCTAATACATAGCTGATGTGAAGAGGATCATTTGTTTGATCAATCCTTTTAACTATCAATTTCTCTTTGCCTGTTGGATGATTGAACTCTGGATTAAAGTTAAGGTACATCTCAAGTGAACTGAAAAATTTGGAGAAGGTTCTTATATGCAGTGTTGGGTGGGCGTATTAATTGGTGTTACCAAAACCAGTCTCTTATAACCTGCCAGTGACATTTCTGTAATTGTACATTCCATGAAATGGATATCTTTAGAATTGAATATGTTGTGTGCACATTGGATTGATGACATTCTTGAACTTCAAAGCAACTGAGGGCTCTTTTCATTAAAGAAATCTTGAATGGAAGTGTAGCCTATGTATTGTAGGGCTAATGTATAGGGGAATGGTTGACAAAGAGGTCCTTTATTTTGCAAAATGACCAATGACAAGAGGCATTGTCCAATGTAAACTATGGGAGGATCTTGGAATGAGTAGTAGAATAACAGAATTTTGGATGGAAAATGTGCAATGCTTGAATGTGGGCTAAAATGTGTAATCAAGTAAGGAACCCAAATTTTGGTGTGGAATTTGGCTAGAGAATGTGGGTTGAGGCAATAGTTGCTTCTTTTGAGCTCATTGTCATTGTGACAAAACTATCTCAATAAGTTCAAATAAAGACCAATTGTTTTTTTTTATTAATCCCTTGTTACCCCTTGGCATACAATTTAAATTAATTTATTTTCCTTAGTTGTAAACCCCCTCCACCAAGTTGTAAATTTCAGGGGAGGATGGAGTGGCATTTGATATGGGATTAATTAGTATATTGTGTCGGATAGCTACTATATGGGATATGATACATATTTAGTACATTGTATGGGATGTATCTCACTTGCGGTTTGCATAGTATAAAAATATTCTTGTTCAAGTGCTATTGCCTTCCCATTTGAAGTAGGTATACATTTTGGATGTTAAAAATTCATATTTGGAATAACATACAAATACAAGTGCACCAATGGATTTTCATATTGCACCATTGGCTTAGTCTTCAATCAAATCAAGTATTGGAATTATGGAAGAATTTGCATTAAAGATTAATAGATAAATATTTGTTTAAACCTCAATTTTACACTTTTTGATAACCATATTGAGCTCTTTTTTACTATGATTCCAATTCTTGATTGCAGATTGATGATTTCATTGCTAAAGTACATTTTTCTAGAATAGGTCAATTATAGGTACATCTATTTTAAGCACTTTGAAAATTCATAGTTTATTCATATGGAATCTAATACATGCTTTTTTAAATGAATCTAGAATGCCCTTGCAACCATTGTTAAGACCCAATGTATCAATTTCATCAAACCAATTCTAAAAAAAATTGTATATTACAAATTTTAATCCCTAAAGAACTAGATCCATTGTGAAATAGTCAACTATCATATTTGAGCTAAATTCAACCTTTTAAATTTTATTCAAATATCAATTATATATTTTTATTACATGTTAGTCCAAATTGTCTATTACTACAAAAAATTTCACTTTGTTTTGTGAAATATTATCTTTGTTATAATTTATATAGCTAAAGGTAAATATAAGTAAGTAAATATGGCAAAAATAGTTCAATTAATTTGAAATTATTGAAAGGGGGACAAGTAGGAATGCAAACTAATATGAAAGTTTATAAACTATTTGTTTTCTTACATCTAAAACACCCTTGGCAATGACCTTCAAGTCAAATTTACATATAAAGCTACATTTATCCTATTATATAATTTATGTATAAAACTTTGATATCTTCCACTTGTGAAAAAATGAAAATTATTATTGTTGTTCATTTTTTTTTATAAAATTTGATGGACAAATCAAATCATTATGATTATTTCAAGTAAAAGGCAGAAATAAACTTATAACATATTTAAAAATAATTTGGAATTTTTACCAAAAATTGAAATTATAATGAAAAAACATAATTTTAGAATTTAAATTCAAGAACCATTTTGAAAGAAGAAAATCCACTGAAAAAAAATACTACATCTACTAATTTGGATTTTTATACTTAGAGCTTGAAATTACAATAATTTTTTCAATTTTTGGATATTTTCAGAATTTGAAGATTGTATTGAATTAAAACTTGTCAAACTTCATTTTCTCAGCTAAGATCAAATACCAAAAATAAATAAATTGAAAGTTACAATCAAGGTTGACTGAGGCTCAATCACCTTTTGAATGTGCAAAACTTTTGAGGGTTAATTTTTTATATTAACCCCTAAAGGACCAAGTTGCAGTTTAATTTGTCAACATCGCAATTTTAGGCAGCTCATTACAAATGGAGTTTTTACTTTTTTGCTTTGAAATTATCAACAACAAGGAGACAAATTTTTCTTTAAGGACCAATAATTTTCATAGCTTTTGACTACATGATCAAAAGGTCATTGCATGATATGTAGTTTGTTTCTCAACTTGAGCAATCCAGACAAAACTAAATTTTTTTTCTCCAGAAATGAAAATTTGAAATTGGTTTTCCAAGATTTATATATTTGTGTAAAGCTTTGAATCATTCAATTTTGATTAATGACATGAAAGTTACGAGGAGTTTTAGTTTGCGGGTAGTTATGGACTCTCTACTCTAAAGGAAACTTTGAAGTCTTTTATTTCACTCAATTTTCAATATTTTTGGAGAAAAATATATCATAGGATGTAGATTGTTTGTAACAATATTTCAACCATTGGATTGGCATTTTTCAATCCATAACTAAATTCTTATCAATTTTGTATTTTGAATCATTTTCTACTACTTTCTACTTACAATTTTTCCCTATATGTTGTACAATTCCAAATAATCTGAAAATTCTCAAGCATGTAGCCAACTTGCCTCAAAACATGAATCCAAAGAAGCATTAAAATTTTGGACAATCTTTCATACAAATGTGACCTTGTGAAGTGCAACTACCCGATTTTTCGCAAGGCCAAAAAAAGAACTTTCTTCAATTCAAATGCTAAATAATATCTTGTAATCCACATGGTGGAAATTCAAAAAAAAATTCTTCATCTTTTCAAACCAACATAGTACAAGATCCTATGGTTACATGTGTTCCATTTTTTTTTCCTATAATTTAGTAATTGTACTAGAAATGACAATTTTAGAGCATTTTGGGTGGAAACATAGTGATATTAAGGAATTTTAGGGGTTAAGTATGTAATGTCTTCACCCTTGTTACAAAATCCATTATGCTTTCATCATGGAAAAATATCATCCAATTATTTCATTTGATGTTCACAATGAAAATCTAGAACGCAATGAGCATTCTTAAAATTCATCATGCATACATTTCCCATGTCTCTTGCTCGCTTTTGTGTTCCTATCCCCCCAGGATTTGTGCAATGAAATATTGAACACAAAGTGTATAATTTTTTTGAAGTCTTTTGGATTTAAATTTACAAGAAAGTAAAGGTTTTTTCATGAAGTCAAACACAAATTTTTTGTTTCCTCTAATCCATGACATATCATATTCAAGACACACCCTAAAATTAAGAATGGTATGTGTTGTAAATTGTTGAAGTGACATGCTTTGCAATTGAGGTCCCAATTCCAACAACTTGAAAGTCAGATGTCAATCTTAGAAATCTAAAATTAAAATGTCAAATGTATGCCAATTAAAAATTGAAAATTGAACCTAGCTACAAATTGTTGCAAATAAAGAGTATCATCTAAAAATTAAAAATCATTTGGCATGTGAAAAGAAGCATATATGGAACTTAGTGCAACAAGACCTAAATCTGTCCAATATGGGATAAGACCCACCATAGAAACCTAAAGAATGATCATCAACTCCTAAAGAATAGAAGTATGTATTGGGCACAAATTGTGAAAAATTGTCACTTTTCAAGGCTATGAGAAAAGAGTGAATTAAAAAAAACTCAACTAAACAAATTTGTACCAAACTATTATAGGAATGTGTAGAAAAAATTTCAAAAAAATTGGCTACACAAATTGAAAGACTATAATATTTGAAGTTGAAATTTTTTATTTTTTCTAATCTTGCTTATCAAGGCCAATGTACTTTAATTCCTCCTAAAGTAATATTTTTACACTATAAATGTGTTTTTTTTGACATTTTCATATTAAATCATTTAAATCATGTAAGTTACATGCCTTCCAAATTTCAAAATTATTAGAACATTTTTGCACATGTTGCTCAAAGTTGCTTGGGCTACCTCAAAAGTTCAGGGTTGTAGTATAATTTCTTATCCAGGCATGTGATTGAATAAAATTATATTCTCACTAAGGGGATATATGTTCACACCTTGTATCAAAATTTTAAGAACATTTGTTGATAATTGACTTCGTACACACCTACTTAAGATCACCTATGTACGTTCAATGGTCATAAGGTCCTTTTATGACTATAGTCTTGCATCAACCCATTATAGTCTTTTTTAAATAAATGAGATTTGGGATGCATTAGGTTGAGTTAGTGGCCATTATCAATGTCTTGGTTGATGGTAATGGAGTGATTGCAAATATTATAGGAACTTTCACTTTTTTAGTTTAAATTTATTACATGAAGTGACTTTTGGGGACCTTTATGTTGTGTCTATGTTAAGAAATATTGTGATTGTGACCTTCATATTGTGATTGAGTAAGATGACCATTATAGATACACTTTTTGTTGGTTTTGGGATAGTGTAGAGACTCTTTTGGGACAATTGGGCAACACACTTTAAAAATTCATAACAAACTCATATTTTGTCGAAAAAAATTCAATTACTCTCTTTAGTTCTCACATTTGTATTTATGTAGAATGTTAAAAAATCTTTCAATAATGCCAACAAAGCAAACCAATTATTTTGCTATTATAGGTCGATTTACTTGTTAATCCCTAAATGCCCATGCCATTTGGGGTTTTAAAACATCATTTCTTTTGAAGTATTATTAGTCTAAATATCAGTGAGGTATAGAAATTTCAACTATACAATCTTATAGTGTACATTTTATAGATGATGTGAATCAAATTTGGAGTCATTTGGCCTCATGGATTGCAAGATTATAATGCACTAGTGTTGAAAAAGGATGTTGAAATATTCCTAGCAACACATTTGGAGGTTAAATTTGATTTCTAAACCTACTCAAATGAAAAAACTTTAAGCTACAAAGCACTTCAAAACCAACATACAAACACATCAATGAAAAAAATATAATTCAATTGACTCCTTGTATTTGCAAAATGGCTTTAAAATGCATGTCAAAAAATAGAAAGAAAAGTTGCAAAAAACACATCTAAGTCTGAACCTCCTTCTACTGAAATGCATCTCAATCACTCATAACTTCTTATATTGATATGAAATTTTAACCACACAAACTAGACTATTACACAAAACTTTCCCTAAATTTTTATTAAAAAAGAATACTATGAAGAAGAAACAAACTGCCATATTTCACTATAATCCAAAAATGTTGGGATTTTGAACTTTGAATTGCTTTCAGACATTCAAAACAACTTGGATTGACCTGAAAATTTTATTGCAATAATTAGACTTTAAGAAAAACATAAATCAATATATTTGATTGAAAATGAACATTATATGATGAATATACAAGCCTCCAAAGTTGTAGCCATCAAAATGCAATTTGGTGAACTCAAATTGAACCTTAGAACTTTAAGTGGCTTCCTAAAAATTAGTAGATCTTAAATTGATTTGAAATTTTTTCCTCACAAACTAAAAAAGAAAACATGAATTTTCCAATAAGTTTAATTAAATTCGGACATCGGATGCAAAAGTTACAACACTTCAAATTGGACTTCTAAAATATGTGAGGACACTTTTGGTCCCCTAGAATAGGATGCTTAGGGGTTAAGTTAGCCTCTACCGTGCTCATTGCTCCAAGTCTTCACTAAAGGTCTCCGACCAAGCTCCATTGGTAGGTAAAGTTCATCTAGAGAGCTATAGGGTCCAAGTGGATAATTGCACTAAACTATTATGTAGACCTAAGTGGATGAAGAGGGATCGAGGAAGAATTCCACATGTATTAATTCCTTCAAGATTGAACAATCTCAACCAAAAGGTTTGTCCACTAATTAAAGTGAAATATGAAATTCACCTTTCCCACTCACCTACTCTTGCAAGACAATTGGTATGAACCTCTTGCCTTCTCGTGCTTTTTTTGCTCACCAATGGAGCATGGCAAGAGGCCCTAAGAGAGAGCTATGCAAAGGAAGTGCCGGAGTGACCGTCTAGGAGTTGCCAAGAACGTGCTTGCAATGGAGGGTAGAATTCTTTTCATACTGAGAGCATTTGGCTTGCAAAGTAGTGGCTATTGATGATTTCACATGCAAACTACTAATTTAGGCACATGCTCTTCTTCATATTTGAGGAGGATTTAACTTAAAGGCTTAAGGCCGGCTTACACATAAGCCTAGTGGACAACAATATGCTAATTGAAGTAATAAGACAAAAAAGGCTTCACCAATTGTCTTGCCAATCATCAATTAGTAGAAAAGCTCTGCATGTTTATGGATATTGGTGAACAATGGTATTGATAGAGGCTAATTAATCTTGAGAGAATCAATATGTGTGGAATTCTTACTGTATTCCTCCCCACTTATTATATTTACATGAAAGTGCCTATGAAAGTGCAATTGCTATTTGAACTTGTATTACTATATATTCAAGTCAGATTTGACACTTAGCTGGCATATTAATTTAATTTTGACATTTGAACAATTCAATAGCTTCATCCAATTTTTTTGGCTTTTGGCATGTTATTCTTCTTAATTTTTTGACACCTTAATGATATGATTTGATTTTTTCTATTCATGCATGAGTGTGTTCCTTCTTTCTAAATTTTCTAAAGATTTTTTTTTCGTATATTAGACATGCTCCAATTTTTCCCTAATTATTTACGAAACTGACCTACATGTAAGCCTATATGCCCACCTACATGCAAGCCTGCCCTTATTAGAGCCGGGACCCTGGGGCTGCATATGCTTTTCGGTAGCCCTAATTTCGGACCTCGTGGTCTCCGCTGGTCTTATTTTTTTGTGGGTTGTTGTCGCCATACAGAATCTGCCGCAATCTAGAGTTAGGTGATTTTTTTGGTTTTTGTTTCTGCAATCGGAGTGTGGAATGGCAGATTTCGGCCTCCGAGAAGGCCGATGTAAGTTTAGTAGAGATTCTTGGAACCCAGGTCATGCAAGGAGGTAGAATTCTTGGGATTCACGGCATTGGGAGACATGCCGCTGAGGACTATGCCGGTTCATGTCTACCATTCGAATGGAGTCTTTCCTGGATTGTGCAGGTCCGTCGCAGCGAATTTGAATTCGAATTCTGCTGGGAGGTGGAGGATTGATGCTTCATCCAACGTGTCTCTCTTTCGGCCAGCCAGGGGCTTCCAAATTGCGTCAGACCAGACTGTGCAATCGGTGAAGAGGTCCTCCGCGCTACTCAACCCAGGGATTTCCAGCCCTGAATGTCGTGCTCGGAAGAATGTGGCGGAAACATCTGATTCTTGGTCAACAGTCCCGTGGGGTCGACCGCCATTGACAGCTGATGAGGAAGCGGAGTACTCTTTACATGTTCAGGTAAAGGAGAGCATATACTCTTTGCATCACCTTAACATATGCAGGATTGTGATTTTCGGAGATAAATATAGAGCTATGGAGAGAGAGAGAGAGATCATTTTCGGTACAAGTGCCCAATCTGTTAGCAGCATTTTCTATCATTATTCGTGAATTTCCTGTGCAATCGTGCAAAGTGGGAGGTTGTAGACGACAATTAGGGTTCCATTCAGAGATTCTCTGTCAGACATGTAACCATGTTCACACCCCAGTAGCAGGAAACCATTAGGGAAGTGTATGTATGAATAGATGAGTTTTTGTTGGTAACAAGACGGATCAGTATACAAGGCGGATCGGGTCCCTAATGGTATAGTATTCTCTACCCTTCAATTGGAACCCATCATTTGTCACTGACATGTGAAATTGTAAATAAGTTTGTAAATTGTAATTAGCTTTCTTTTTCCTTTTTCTTTTCCACTTTTCGAATTTGCTCAGACCTGAAAAACATGAACTGCGAATGTCAACTTGTTCTTACAGGATTTACTTGCATTGGAGACTAAAAAGGCGGAACTGGAAAAGCAACTTGGCCGGACACCAACTCATCAGGAGTGGGCTGATTACGTGGGCATATCGGTTTTCCTCCTTTATGCAAGGTGCTGTTTGGACCCAGTAGTTCTAGTCATCAATTTGGTTCTTTGCTCTGACTTCTTGCTTTCCTTGTTGGTGTGGCTGCAATCTATTTTCAAGTAGACAACTTTTTAGTTGAAGTCGTCAGTTCAACTCTTAAATGTCAAATTAAGCCCCTCGTCTGAGCTTTCAGTTTATTTCGAACACATGTGACCTTAAGGGTTTAAGGGTAACGGAGAGGGAACTATTTCACTTGAAGCATTTCAACACATGTAGGAGTGTGCTTTCATTGGGAGATCACTATAGAGCTATTCTATGGAGAAATCACTTTGGGTCAAATATGCCAAATTTGTTGAAATCATGTTTTTATGGATTTCTTATGCAATTTCTAACTGGTAGGTTTTAGAGTGCTATAAATGGCAGTGGACAACTCCATTTCCACTGAAGAATCAGTGATCGTAGACATTTGGCTAAGAGTATAAATAGATGAGTTGCTGTTGGTAACAGGGGTTAGTATAGGAGGCGGGATCAGGTCTCAGGATGTTTTACCTAACGCCAGGTTTTGTCAATGGTTTCCTGCTACTGGAACGTCATAATAACCCTCAGTGTTGGGTCATAATTCTATATCTCTATTATTTGGCGGTGTTGGTCGTTATTGAATAGGAGATGGATGGCATATAGCTAAGATGGTGCTTTTTTTCTGTAGGCAGGGGAGGGGACGAGCAGCGAAAAGGAAGATGGTTGAATCAAACATTATGCTAGTTCATTCTGTGGCTCAACAGTTCCATGGGCGAGGCCTCTCACATGATGATCTTTGTCAGCAAGGTTTTCTAGGGCTTCTGAAGAGCACCGAGAAATTTGACAGCACACGAAGCACAAAGTTCTCCTCTTTTGCCTTCTTTGGGATACAAAACCAGATGCGGATAGCGGCCGAGAAGTTTGGCCATGCGTTAAGGATAGGGCAGACGGTCTATGCGAATATATCATCACTGCTACGACATAAAGATGACTTCGTCGTTCAACACGGCAGACAGCCCACATCCGATGAGCTTGTGGAAGTCTCTAAAATGAGTGCCAAAAAGATTCGTCAAGTGTTCCAGATTATGTCACCAGTGAAGTCACTGGATGCTTCAGGTTCGTGTTTAGCCAATCTCTTCAGCAACTCTTTGTTCTTTAAAAAAAATCTCGGTCCTGCTGAATGGTATACTCCGAACCTTACCAAATGAAATATTAACCTCTACAAGGACTAAAAATTTCATGGTTTAAAAATGACTGAAAAGTATACTTCATAGATGGGACTAAATTTTATATCACCAGAATCAGTGAGTGGCATCGCATGTGTTGGTCTAAATAAATAAATTTCGATCAAAGAAGGTCCTCATATGATCTATTCGAAAGTGCTAAAAAACTATAAGGCCCAATTTGGGCTACTCGATCCTTTAGAGGTGAATGTCGTGTCAATGCATTCGTACTTTTCAGCTGAATTATAATGTGGTGAATGGGAATTCGCCTTAAAATCAAGGCAATATATTCGTGGGGCGTGATCTCATGGAATTTTTTCTTAAATGGATATCTTGTGCTGATGAAGACTTATGCTTTGCAGAGGCCAGGTCATGCGAGAGTCGTATTGATGGCCGAAATTCGTCTTTCGTGCAGCTGAAAGACAGTTCAACTGCATCTCACCCTTGGCTTTGTGCCCGTGACGAAGAACAAAAAGCCGAAGTCATTCGAGCACTTGCTTCACTGACGCCACATCAGCAACATATCATGCACCTACGCTATGGACTTGGGGGTCAGCCTCCCATGTCAAGGTCTGAGGTAGCGTCAGTGCTGGGTGTTTCTTCTACAGCAGTATTGACCACCGAGAAGAGAGCGCTGGGGAGACTGCGGGAACTTGTCTCGGAAGAAGGATTTCTGAACTATCTGAATGATAGTTTTTGGCTCAGATGAGGCTCCCGCCAGAGCCTCGCGTCAGCCTATTCTATTGATCTGTATAATTTTTTGCCATTGGGTTATGCTTTGGTGTGCCTCAGTACTCAATCCATGGTTTCATTTTGATCGTTGTTCCCTTAGCATTGAATGACATCTCTACTAGGAGATATGATTGAGAGTTTGTGCAACATCAAAACTTAGCCAAAGGAGATATTAAAGACAGAAAAGTATTTGCGATTTATGCGTCTCAGTGCTAAACTCGAGTGTACAGTACAATGCTTCACTGGACTGCCATTCAGATTATTGTATGCAGGTATTCTCTGCTTATTGTATTAATATCACCGGTGCTCAACCATTTTGATGTGGCTACTTATAATTGGACCATTTTGAATAATAGGATTGATGCGATATTCTGTTAAATTCTCTGGTGTAGGTTTGAAATCTATGGGTTTGATGTTTTCGAATCAGAGACTAATATTTGGTAACTGAAGGTGGAAGAGTTGAATGAGTACCGGTAGTCGAAGGTGCAAGAAGGCGAGTTGGATGGAAGGGCAAAGGATGCATCATTATCTAAATAGGTTTATCTGCGGACTGTCTGCAGCCTTACGGCCTCCTGCTATGTGAGATCGGTGGGGGAAAAAGCACTAGAAGACAAGACAAGAAGTGAACACTAATTGTTTTGGTGGCCTCGATAGATTCAATTGGTCTATCAATACGTGTGCTATTCTAACTCGATCTCTTCTCACCTACCGGATCCACATGTCGTGCAATTGCCCACTTTCGATACTGTAGCTCCCCTTGCGGAACTTTGATCTCGGGTTACATAGCAGGAGGCCCTCAGTTACCCCCAGTAGCCCCCGAGTCGGGATTCTTCTCGAATGACTCCTATCACGCAATGCAAAAGTGAAGTAGGTTGTTTATTAGTGTCACTGGCAATTTAGGTGGTTCAGTCGCTGAGGTTAATCGATTAAAGCATGGAGTTTCCAGTTGGACAACCTCGCTTGGTAGAGAGGCTTTGGAAAGTGGAGATGGCAGTGTGTCATCCATGTGTTTCTTGCAAATTATATCATGAGTGGGTTTGTGTGCATGTCTGCAATCGCAACATAATTTTTTGCACTGGATGTGATACTGTTCATATCAGTGGGAGGACAGATGTCTAGTTGTGAATGTTTGCCTCTACATCAGATGGTGCTACAGTAATTCCGCTACAGTGTAAGCTTAGCAGTTCTGTGGACTTCAGTTATTATTCTGCATAAAACAACCCCTAAGTTAACCTTGGCCTTGGCGTCCTTACTGGGTTAAAGACAGGAGAAATACATCTGTCCATACTACAAATGATTTTTAAATCAAGATAGAAGCACCCAAATGTAACACTAGTTGTTAACACCTAAAAAGAACCTAAATCCATACGCAAGTGGACTCAAAGTAGACACAAGGGATTCTAAAGTAGACAGGTGGGATTCCAAGAAGTTGTTGCTTTCATTTGCATTGGCCAATCACTTACACATGATTCAAATTTAGAGTGTGTTGCTTTTGGATGTTTTTGTGTTCGCTTTGGTGTTGGTTTAGTATTCACAATAGGTGCATCTACATAGTTGTTTTCAAAAATTTGTATTATATTCATACAAGCTTGGAAAAATACAAAATTAATTCTATCAATTTGCTAAACCACTTCCTAACAAACTCACATCATTTTATTTTGTAGCTACCCTCAAGATCTGCACATTCAAAATAAATGTTGCATTTAGGTGCTTCTACCTTATTAGGGTCGGGATGAATTGACCCCTCACTTGCCCCCCAAAGTCATTCGAGAGGTGCATGTAAAAATGACCCCTATTATTACAAAAAATTTCAGGCCTCGGGAAGGCTGCAAGTTTGGAACTATCTGCAACTACCTTGGTGCAAATAGAGAGGAATTTCACAGTTTTTTATTTTCTTATGAAAGTTGCTGATGTGGCACTACTTGTGCCACGCCAGCGCCACATAAGATTTTTATGCTTTTTAAATATTATTTTTTTATTTTCCTGTAACTACATTATGGGGCACTGAAAACAGAATTCTTACATTAGAAGATTTTTGGGGCCTCCGGATGCTTGTGAGTTATCATAATTTGTGAATGTAGGAAACAGGTTCGGCACAGCAGTCTAATGTGACCAAGATCCTGCCACGTCATTGACCAAATTTATTTATTTATTTATTTTTTAAATACTTTTTTTGTATTTGGAGACTAAATTTTTTATTTTTTTATTTTATGAAAAAGAAAATTCTGACAACAGGCTGTTCTCCTCGCTACAAGGAATAGTTGTGGGGAAATAGGCCTGAAATAGGCTTCTAGACCCTCCAAACTCTTCTAACGACAGCCCTCCATAGGTCTCAGATTTTTCCTAATGTTTGTGCCTAATGAAGTTATCCTTTGCATCTATCCTAGCTAATTTGGGGCTTTTGATTGCAAATATGAATTTAGAATTTGCAAAATATTGCATACACAACAAGTAAAAAATTTCAGCGTTTATTCTTGGGGATGAGCAAGGGGGTCAATTCGCCCTTATCAAGGTAGAAGCACCTAAATGTGACACTAGCTTATTTTGAATTTGCAAATCTTGAGGGTAGCTACAAAATAAAATGACTATGTGAGTTTGTTAGGAAATGGTTTAGGAAACCAATAAAATTAGTTTCATATTTTTCCAAGCTTGTACGAGTATAATGTGAATTTCTGAAAACAACTACATAGACACACTTATTGTGGACACTAGACTAAGACCAAAGTTGGCACAAAAACACCCAAATATGACACTCTAACCTTGAATCCCACGTGGGTGATTGGCCACTTCTTGGAACCTCACATGTCTACTTTAAAACCCCAGATGTCTTCTTTGGATTCACTTATACTTGAATTTAAGTTTCTTTTTAGGTGTCGGAGAACGACTAGTGTTACATTTAGGTGCACAGTTCTTCCTCAGTGCAGCACGGCAGGAAGAGGATGAGCACCGTCTTGCTAATATTATCATAGCTTAGCCTCTTGCCGACAATCTCAGCAGATTTCCTTGCTTCCGCTGTCTGAGGCTCTCAGCACTTGCCAGGTGGACCGAACATACACAGGTATTGCCAAGTGGACCATTACAGTTGGCATATGAGCCTATTATATATCATATGAGCTGAGATTGACTTTTTGGTACTGCGGTTGCCAGGTGGAGGTCACGCTGGGACAGGTGCCCGTTTTCAGAGGAACAAAGGTGTGATTCGTTGTTTGCCGGTCGCTCCCCAATTCTCAAGTTCAATCTTAATATCAAATCCTACCGACAATTTTTTACGGAGTAGTTTTTTTCTTCCATTCCTCTCTTTCATTCATAATTGTACTACGCGTTTTGCAATGACTTGCACTTGTTTCGAGTCCCAGTTTTACGTGTATATAGTGTACTCAGTCGAAGCATTTTCTGTCCGTCATTGGCAATCTTTATTTTGAGTAGCTTTTGGATACATTCAGGTTTCTCGATCATTGATTTGCAGTTTAATTCCGCAGACAAGACTTGTTTCAGAATGCTTGAAGAGTGGACAATTGACTCTTTGTTTGTGTTGGGAGAAAGGCTTATCGAAGCATCGTTGTTGATGTTGCGATATCAAATCTCTGTCAACACCGTTCAATCACCACTCTTACAACAGGTTTGTGGCAGATCAATATGATCCTCATGCTTCACAGTATTGCTATATTGTTCAGAAAAGCCTGGTTGTTGTGAGTGGTCTTTTATACGTTTGGCATAAGCTGATTTCTTTTATAATAATTGTGGCAGAGAGTTGGTGCGAGTGATAAGATGTTTCAGCTCTATCGGTGATGACCTGCGACCGTTAGTGTTCCGTTCAGCTACTAAAGACCTCCTCCGAAATAGCTTTGATGGTGGATTCCTAGCTGTGAGAGTCTAGCATTTCGGGAGGCGTGAGATACCATCTTCACAGGCTTGAAGGTTCAATTTGAAGAATCATGGTCATTGTCATTATTTCGGCAGTTTCACGGTAGCATCTGTCTACGGCTAAAGGCTGCAGTCTTGTAAGCAAGCGATTTTACTGTAGATTCCGTGGCACTTGCACAGCGCATTCCAAGACTGCCAATATAACGATTATGTCCGTAAGACCAATTAATCTGTCTGAATTGGATGTGGACATGCGAGATGTGGAGATGCCTAGCTGGGAGGTGGAAAGTTTTCAACATCTTGATGGGAGGTATTTCGCGACATTCTCTACATTCTTTTGGGACATTCATCGCACACGGGTTTTTCAGGCGTACAAATGTCAAATGGGTCTTTTAATTGCTAATTTAGTTTCCTTTTTCCCCTACTACCTCAACTTCCGCCTCTTAGATCAACTAACTTTGCAATCAACCATCTTAGAAAATTGGTCGTGGAAGTCTTCAAACCAACACACTTCTGGAATCATAACCTTTTTCATAGTGTATGATCATCCAGAGTCTTGGATTCCTTGTGTAAATCTCTTCGCTCTTTTGGAAGCTAGAATAAAGGATTACTAGCTTCCAAACTGGACTTCCTATTTCTAGTTTAGGCACCAAGGAATTAATTGCAATTCAGTGCAATGGAAAACATGACGCGTTTGATTGATTGCAGGGAGGATAAACCGTTGCTGCTTCCAACTCGAACTATATTCCTTAGCTACAGTGGCTTCCAGAAGGCCTTTGTGGAGCAGCTCTACTGGGACCTTTGGAACCGTGGTCACACGCTCTTCTTCGACAAGAGCTACGACAGTTTGCCCCGCGGCAAGGCCTTTCCCAAGCTCATAGTGGAGGCAACCAGGCAGTGTGTGGTAGCAGTGGTGGTCCTCTCGGAGCAGTACCTCACGTCCAAATGGCCCATGCTGGAACTTGTGGCCTTCGTGGACGCACAAAGCACCTGCAACCCCAGCCTCTACATCCTCCCTTTGTTTTACAAGCTGAATGTCGGGGACTTGAAAGATGTTCAACATCTTTCAAGGTGGAAGGCGGAGTGGCAGAGATTGGCAGCTATGGATGCCAGAGTGAACCCTGGGAAGTGTGAGGATGCTCTCCGAATTCTCAATCGGAGTAATGGCGAGCAGTTCTCCGAATACGGAGAATCGGAGGTCAGGTACAGAAAAGCTATTGTGAGGAGTCTTTTCAAATTGTCTCGGCCGTATCTCAAGTATTACAGGCCTCCCATGGTGGGCAGATCTCGTCTGAGTCAAGTGAGTGCCTGCACGAGGACCATCTGCTTATTTATGATTTTTCTTTTCAAGCAATAGTTGCCTTTTAATTTTATACCAGACTGAAGTTGTAATGTTTTCAAGTCCAAGAGAGTTTGCAATGAAATTAGTTTATTTTAGGAACATTCAGACAATACAATATTAGAAAGAGACTCTTCCTTGTGATCCATATGGAGTCTCCTTATGGTCGCAGTGATCATACATTGTCCTCTATGGTTTATAAGGAGAATCTTCCTCTGACATGTGTGGAGACTGTCAAATAATCACTATGACTGTAGGAAGACCTCCCCATGGATCGCTTGAATATTCTATTCATGAGCTGCCTAAAAGTTCCTGAAATAATCTAATTTACTGTTTGTAGATAGACTCTTAAATAAGTTTGAACTGACACCTGCTGTTGATGAATATCCAGATAATAATAGGGGAGCTTGAGAGGCAGAGTAGAGTGAACAGTGGTCGGCCTGCAGTACTTGGCTTGTATGGACTCGGTGGCATGGGCAAGACGCTTCTTTGTAAGGCGTTGTGCAGCCATTTTCGTGAGCAGTATGCTGGACGGGTGTGCCATGTAGAGTGCTCGAAGTCACTCGGAAGTCTGGAATTGCAGAATTTGATCCTGGATGAGCTTACTGATGCAAACAAGAGTAGGCTTAAAACCTGTGAAGAGGTAAGAATTAGAGTCTTGCTCCGTATTACAACAAAATCATATGCGAAAAACTGCCTATGTATTCACTTATAGGGTGGTATTTGTCTGAATTTGGTCTAGAATGATCCTGTTGCTTTGTAGTGGTTTGGAAGAAAGTCATTAACAGCTCTACCTGTCCTATTTTTCACAGGCCCTGGTGTCGATTTCTCTGAATTTACCTCGTGAAGCTGTTTTCCTGGCTCTTGATAATGTACAAGAGAGTGACTTGCAGTGGCTGCAGTCTATTTTCAACGGCAATCATAACCCGAAGAGCAAGTTTGTGGTGACGTCAAGATGTTTCAGCAACGTGCAAAGCATTGTGAGGGACAAAGACTTGTGTTGGGCTATTCCGTCTTTGACAGAGAACGAAGCGTTGGAACTCTTTGTACGAAGTGCGGTTCCAACACTTCGTCTGAAAATCCCCCGCTCCTTCTCCACAGACGAGCAGACACTGAACATACTAAAAGGTTGCATTAAGGAATGTTTTTTCTCCAATGATGTGCAAGACTGTCGTAGTCAGAGTTCAGTAGCTCAGGGGCACTACAACCCCATGTTGTTGCAGATTCTGGGCTCCTCCATTAAGGAAACCAAATCTTCAAACCCCGTGAACTTCATTGAGAAGTGCAGAATGTGGGGAAAGATGCAGCATTTTCACAAACATCCAGTTTTTGAGATCCTCAGAACGGAATATGATGCACTCTACCCTCAACGATGCAAACTGCTGTTTCTTGATATAACGTTGTTTGCACCTCGCGAAAAACTAAGGAAGCTGGATGACCTTTGCGCTTGGTTAGAGGGAATGCACGACTGTGGCCGAGAAGAAATCCTCCACAATGTGAGTACTATTACACCCAGATGTTAATATCTATCAAATGTTATTTCTTTTAGTATGGCGACAGTTTTTACCTTGCTTACTCTTACTAAGGTTGAGGATACTATTTGTGTTAATTTTAGCATTTTAACATGCTCAAGAGTGTGAGTCTTAGAAGATCAGTACATTGAGCTTTGGAGGGATCACTCTGGGTACAAGAGAAAAGTCTGTTGAGATCGATTATGTACCACAATGTATGAATTTCTTATGCAATCTCAAACGCAAGAGGTTGTAAACCAATTTTAGTGCAGTAGGTGACCCAGTTCCATTCAAAAGCCATTGATATCTAGCCTTACCCCACTTCCTAAAGAATCCAACCGACTGTATAAATAGGTGATAGAGTAGGTGGTAACGAGGATTAGAATAGGAGAAGTAACCAGGTTCCCTAACGGTTTCAGAATCCTGTACCTTAACCTATAAACGATCATACCCTAGAAAAGCTCAGTAACACTACTACCATCATTTGCATTTATGGTAGAAGCGAGTTTCTTGTCTATGTCCTGATCCGTTCTGATCTGCTTTGTTATGTTCGATTTGCAGCTGAGAAAACTGAGTAGGAGTTCTCTGATTGAGGATTGGGAGACCAACGCGCAGTCTCAAATCCTATTCCACGACTTGTACAAAGATTTCGCAGCTTATGAGCTGCAACAAGTGGAAGCAGACAAGAGATGGGCAGTGTACCATAGCACCAACCTGTGTGGCCTCCCCCAGAACCTGATGGGCTCTCCACCGGGTCGAAACTGGACAGACCTGGTCAGAGTCTCCCTCCGCATCGAGTCCCAACTGCCAGGACCCGGTCCTCAACCGGATCTCCAGGTCCTCCAATCGATCGTCTTAGCCTCTTCTCCAGTCCTGTTCCCGAGCCGAAAGAAGATCCAGCAGTGGGAGAATGTGCAGCTCCTTTGCTTAGAAGGCTTTGAGTCTCGAGTGCTGGACATATCCCCACTCAAATGCCTCCGCAGCCTCAAACTGGTGAGCTATGAATTACGAACCTTGAAAGGATGTGACAAACTCGAGCAACTCAGGTTTGTGGAGCTGAACTGCAGTGGGCTGCGAGACGGGTTGGAATTTCCCAAGCGCTCCAAGTTGCAGGAGCTCGTGACGGGAGAAATCTATTCTCTCCAGAGTCTTCGTCTTCCAAGGAGCTCTGGCAGTGGTTTGCAGGTTTGCAAGCTCCATGGGTGGAACAAAGCCCTTCCGACGAAACTGGACCTTAGCAATCACTGTCTGTTGAGAGAAGTCGCCATTGCTCACTCTATCTGGGACTCGGGTCGTGCAAGCTTGTGGGGGAGCTGGAGTCTCAGTTTACTGGGGCTTCAATTTTTGACGAAACTAGTGAACTTGACCTTGGTTAAATTGCCGATTGGGGCGTTACCAGGGCTTGAGAATCTAGTGGGTTTGGAATTTTTGAACCTGAGAGGCTGTGCGAAGCTGGAAGTACTGCCTGATTTGAGGACATTGTTGCGGCTAGTGCGGGTTGATAGGCAGGGGTGCGAGAAGTTGCCACCTGACCAACCTCGGGTGTCCCGTGGGTGTTTAGTGATAAAATAGGCAAAATATGCTACGAATGTACAATGAGAAGTATCAATGTAGTTTTGCCTGGGTTCAGGATTAAGCTTAGAATTCGTTTTGTTGAGAAAGGATACTTGTGTGCAAGGGAACAATCGGCTGAAGTGTCACTACAGTACTGGCCTTCTGACTTCACGAAACTGTAAATAGCTAAGTGTAGAGATATGTAGAGAAAAATATCGAGCTTAGGATTCACTTATTAGCCCTTCAATGCCCAAATCGTTTTTTTGAACTTTTGGATATTCCTGGTTAATATATCCTTGCACAAATATACTATTCCCTCGATTTCATCAAAACTGATCATAAAATAAACTTGTTTGAAAAAAAACCTCAAGCATTATTTTAAACAAATGAGAAATTACCTCCTAGATATCCAGGAGGTAAATCAGCAATAACTCACAAAACTACCAAAAATCAGCATTTTCTCAAAGAAAGGGCTATCAATCAAATAAATTTCAATTTTTAAAATTTATAACCGGAGGATCTTATTCTTGAGTAGTATTATGGTTAGATTTAAACAATTTGGGGTATGTGGGAAACAATTTAGATTGGAGTCATCCTTTGAACCTTTTAGGTTCGCAACCTACTGTATGACCAAAGGTAGCCACTCAAAAATGATCTGATAGGTGCAATAGGTACATTCTTCATTTCATTTCTACAGTGCTCTGGAAAGTCATCCACTGCCACTTTTCAGCCTCAGCGTCCTTACAGGGGCAAATTGGTTCATTGCTCACCTACCATTTCAATGAATGCAAGAATGTCTGGAGATTGGCAAACGTAAGATTGAGCAATGCAAGGTCAAAATATTGCAAACTAAGACCCCGCCTGAACGAAGCCGACCAGTCATCATGAAGAAAACGATTCCTACTTTCTACATGATCCAATTTGTTACACATTAAGCAAAGAGCAATTCACAACTCATCTCCAAGCAGAATTGCTAAAGACGGGTTTTACTGTACACGAGCCAGGTATCTGAACAATCAAATGAATCCACCATTCTGAATCCTTGTCCTAAATCTAGTCTTACTGTACACTACAGCCCTGGTGTAGAAGCTGATTTAAACTGAGTCTATGAGTTATTGTAATAAATAACTCAAATCAATAAATGTGCTCTCCCGAGACATCCCGTTTCTACTCCTAAACTGCAATTGGGAACGTCCAGAATCAGACCACCAGCAGAGGAAACAATGATTAATGTCTCCTTTGTTTGCTAAGCTGTTCAATAATCACAAAAGGCTGACAAATTGAGTCACGCATCCACCGCTAGGGAACTGCATCGGTCAACTCTGCTAACATCTCAGGTGCAATGGCTCTATCCCTCTGATCTGGGAAAGACCCAACTTAAGATGGAATGCTAGACTTGGATGACATCCTTGCGGGTGGACTTGTTGATCGTGTATTATACGACCCACATCCTGAGCATTTATGTCCAATAACATGGTACTGCACATCACTAGTTGTTCCGCAGTCATTGCACAGGACCCACACCTGCAGAAAATAATGAAAAGTCTGAGAATGGCGTGTATAAAGAACAGTGCATGATCAACGAGGTCAAGGTAGTGAAGGCTGCCAGTATTTTACCCTCTTCTGACGATATTCTTCAGGCATTGGAGTCAAATACGCTTCTTTATCCAGTAGTTGCCAAAATCTTGACATGTCGTGGATCGACTTTGAGCATATAGGGCAACAGAACCTGCAGAATTGAACATAACACGCACATAAACATCGTCTTTCTAACACGCCCAGAGATTCAAATATAGTGAACATGTTCTAATACATGGTACATTTCGATGCTTACGAGATTCTACATTGACACTGAAGGAGAAGCAAAACTCTCATTCCAACAGTAGATATACTTGAACAGATTCTAGGTCTCTTCGTGAAAGAATAGTGCAAATATAGGGCACAAAACGCACTCAAACCAACAGACAACTAGAAGTTTCACTTCTAATACTTTTCCCACAAGCTCCGTGCTAGAAAACAAAACGCTGACCAAGATGTGATTACTGAAGTTAAGTGCATACCGAGAGTGTAGAGTCATCTGGCGAAGGCAATCTCGGTGCATTGTGTGACCACATGGCAATATAGAAATATCCGTCACTGAGTCGAACAGGTACTGCATAGCGATCCACATTGAGGTAAGCACGGTGGGGATTGAAAGCATCACTACATGCAAGACTAGGCCTTGAAGGTCTAATATAACCAATCCTCCCACAGACTTCCATATTGTAATTTTGACCTCCTGAAACATGATTGACCTAGCCAATGCTAATCAACTTCATCAAGAAAAGAATTTAGGATTAGAAATCTATGTACCTCAACACATACGGGACAATTCTGGTGCATGGCGTTCTCAACACAAGGATGTGAATTCTGGAGTGCGATAGTATAACAAGAGCCTGCAATAATTTCAAATCCAAAATTAGACAATTAATCACATTAAAAACGATCATCAATAACATCAACAACTCTCGGATATTTGCTACACCCGAGAGATAAAATAGGGTCTAAAGACAGGTACATACGAATTCCTTTTTGTCCTCGACAGTGACTAGAGCAGCAGCACTAGAAGAGATGTAGGGAGGAGATTCGAACCACATCGGTCACAGTGAAAAAAGTTTTCTCGGCCACCAATTCTGCATATACCACAAGCATCACAATGATACTGCTCCTTCTCTGCCTGCATAAGTCAAGTTATTTCACAACGTCAACGAAGATTGACATTTGGGATCTGAGCAGAGTTTACAAAATTTGGTACAGAGTTCGCAAAAAATTGTAGCACATATCGCAGCGAGTCAGTTACTACAACAATGACAAACATCTGTGTAATATGCAGCTCTATCACCACTACACGTGACGTCAAACTCAACAGAAAGGAGTAAGAGAACACACTAACCTCGTCATCAAAGAATTTGCACTTATCACAGTAATAATCACCCATGCAAACTCCGCAGTTTTCGCACACCTGCTTCACATCTTGCTCATGTTCACAAAGCGAACAAATAACCTGCACAGAAGAGGCACATGCCTCTCAGTACTTCGCTATCAATCAGTCGAAACCACGACATTCTTTCGCAACTTTTTGAACCCTGCTCGAAACTAAATATAATGTATTTTCATACTAGTCAATGTGACACGGTCAAATACTGAAAGATTTAAGGATTCTTCATCAACAAGGCCTTTCCTCCCCAAACAGTTACCTTCTCCACGCGATGTCTTGGAACATCATGACGCTTTGAATCATCAACTTCGTCGGTGTTCTGCACAAGGACCAAGGATGCAGTATTTGAATATTATTTTATGTTTAAAATGAAAAAACAGAGAGCTTCCATTTGAGAATTATTGGCCTTTAGCAATCCACCGAACAAGAATTTGCAACTGCTAATTAACCATATGCGTCTTTCTCAACGTGGATAACAAAAACTCTCACGAATCAAATAGGTTAGAGCAAAGTATCCAAAAAAACAGGGCGGATTAACCGTGTCCACAATTTCAAATCAAAAAGAAAAATATCGGGTAGAGAATTTCTTAAAGAAACCTTTGCTTCATTATGACAGTGGCGACAGTCAAAAATCTCATTGCAGCATGGAGCTCGAATTCGACATCTTCTCCTATAATGCTTGCAGCTGCAAAAGAAATCCCTGATTACTTAAGAAACAAAACATCTTCGTTACGCAAAATCTTTTTCTGATGGATTCTTCGCGAACACTTACAGAACACTCGCAAGCCCTATGCACTCGATGTGATAACCGACTCAGGTGATGGTAAACACCACAAACCTTGACAAACCCGCCTCTATGATTCAATCATGAACCCAACCATCAACAAACTGCCAGTGCCCCAGAACTACTCCTCACAACGATATTGGAACAAAGGTAACTAACCCTGTGTCCATGAGCAAATGTAACGAGATTAATGACCACAGGCGCGTTTAAAAAAAGTTCACTGCCACCAAATTACTCGCTACTGCTAAAATTTTCACAACTAATCTGCGCAAACGTTGATCGCAAAACAAGGGAAAAAAAAAGCATACCCATATTTGAGTTTCCCAACCGACAATTTGTCTTCTTTCATGTCCGCCTCGCCTTCCCATTGCACCTCGTCTACAGTTTCTTGCAGGTCCATAGCTTCTCCCATGTCGAAGGCTCCTTTGGGGTTTATCTCGTCTTCTTCAAAGATATTCGACATAAATAGTAACACCTACACAAGCAATGTCGAAGCACGTGGTGAGCAAGGTAGACAGAGAGACCACGCACGCGTATTCAGTACATTGCAGTGCCCGAACGTTACCAAACAGGGTAAGGAATAGAAGAACCCAGGCAGTCGCGCTTCTCAAGGAAAGACGACGAGACAGCAACAGGTGACGATTGCGACAACACAAACGAACCTTCGTCAACCAACCGGAGTCAGCCAAAGAGGAATTGGGGCGGTTGGAACCGCGCTATCACGCAAACGTCTAAGTCCTAATGAAATCCTCAACGCGCTCAGCCCCCAAAACTCACCAAACGGAAACTACAACTCCTTGGGGATAACGAAAACTATGTCTGCTCAAATCCGTGACAACACCCACGATGGGTCCCTCAATATTACTAAAAAGCAGCGGATGCAATAATTCTCAATCCTCTAGTAAATGACGGCGCCAGCATCGTCAGCGTCGTAATTGCAAGCTTTGAAAGCACAGAAGTTGTTTGTATGCTCTCACAGGGCAGTTCTTCGACGGTTTTGATTGCAAACTGAATTGAAAAAGGCGAGGAGAATGAACAGTGGATGCGAGCGGAGCCCATTTAGACGCCGACACTTGCGTGCCGGAATATATCCCAGTATGTACACGTTTTCACGCCAACGTGGACCCTCGGGATGTGTTGTGCGCCAACCTTTTTCGGTGGGCGCCCACGTTAATTGCACTAACGCACTCCCCTCAGTCGCTAAGTTAAGCAGCGCTTTCCTCTCATTTTCCGCATCAGATGAAATTTCGTTATGAATTCCAGAGCTTACAACTGCTTTCTCAGGCGTGTGGAATTTAAGTTGGATTCAACTCGGATTCCCCGTCTTAATTTTAAAATTTCAAAGATGGTATTTGTAACCCTAATTCTGTTTTTACGCGGGAATGCGAAAAACGCTCCTTCGTCGATGTCAAGGTCGCAATTTGCAAGTAAAACTCTCGTCAGAGGTTGCGGTAGGTTGTAAGTTTGTACAACAGTAGTGTTTGTTAGCTTCGCCGACGGCACTGTTGACATTCAATGGAGAACTGTAGACTGTAGTGCAATGGTGAATTGTGATTGGGTGAAAATTGATTCTGCCACGAACACGGATGTTGTGGGGACCAGTGAGTGCATAACATAGGACTCCTGCGCTCCGTGGTGACCAGGATTCTCTCGCACAGCCTGGACCGCACCACGTGCACCATCGCAGCGGGTTCTCTAAAACAAGTATATCACCTCGGCAAGCAGAGGCTCGTCTCCCGGGGGGTACGGCACAACCCTTCTACCACCTACACCGCGGGAACAACGTGCATCTGTACTTATTGAGAGCTCGAGAGGAAGCTTCACCCTAGTTTTCACATGGGCACAAGGTAGCTACAACCGGACACACTTAGAGCCTCCTTACATGGTGGGTGGGTGGGCAGAGAGCTAGAGGGCGAGTTACAGGGAGAAATACGAATTCCACTTTTACGTGGACCTGGTGGGTGGGGAGGAATACAATCAGGAGCTGACATGTATTTGATTCTCTCATGATCCACTTGCCTCCACCAATGGGAATGTCCACCAATATCAATGAAACTTCAACTCCCCCTTTCCTGCTTGCCCGCCCCGGTAGACAATCGGTGGAGACAATTTTATCTTATTGCTTGTTTTAGGGTCAAGTTTGCCCACCAAGTGAGCATCTAAGTTCGCCCTTAACCCATACAAACTAGTTCAATTTTTGGATCTTATTGGCATACTCAAGAAGAATTCAAAATACTTCCAGTTCTAGTAAACATTTTTAATATTGTATGAATTCATTATGATTGGTGTGCCCTGTGTCGTTGCCACAATCAAAACAAAAGTAAAAGCAATTTTTAAAAATTTTACTTGATAAAAACTTTGAAATTCAATAACTTTCACTTCATAGGTTGGAATCTCACAAAACAAAGCTTGTGCATCCTTCCTTGCCAAGGGCTTTTTTACGGTACCAAGAATGTGACCAAGGGATGTATAGTCCAAGGGATCTCAATGTAACAAACTAAACAAACAACCTATCTTAAGGTTTTAATTTTTAAAAATCCATAACCTCCAACCACCACAAAATTGGTATGAATAGAAGGCCTTACCAACAAAAGAGTGCAAAAATTTTGTATC
Source organism: Pseudoscleropodium purum (assembly GCA_963969395.1). NCBI lineage: Eukaryota > Viridiplantae > Streptophyta > Bryopsida > Hypnales > Brachytheciaceae > Pseudoscleropodium > Pseudoscleropodium purum. The sequence continues at coordinate 27,038,857 of OZ017795.1, forward strand.
TTGGCATTTGAACATGCAACGCAAAAGTTGCAATTTTTCCAAAATAAAGGATAATTTAATTCTGTTTTCTAATTCATAAAAACTTTGAGATTTAATAACTTTTGCACCGTTGCTTGAAACGCTACCAAACAAAGTGCATGCACCCCTTTGAGCAAATAACTTTCAAGCAGTACCAAGAATGCCGCCGGGTGCCTCATGGTTTATTGAGATCTCAACGTATCAAACAAACGAAACAAAACAAACAACCTAATGTAAGGGTATTGATTTTTCAAAGTCTAACTGAGATTTGATGTACATGGTTTGAACATCTGGACTTGAGAACCTACTCATTTTCAAGATTTAGTTTGGCGTGGTTCGGAACGGGTACTTCGAAATGGCTATGTCCACCCTAACAACATTAGGCATTTGAATCCGGAGGATCTAGAGAAAGGATACTCTACTCTTGTAATGGGCATCTGTTCGTTCTTTTGCGGAATCTTTCCATCAGCTGCTTTATGATGCAGCCGATGACTGACTCACGAGAGTTTCGTTGCGCACAAGCATTCATAAAGATCAATTGCCGTGCACTGGCGCAAGAGACAGAACGGCGCTCACGCGTATTCTGTGGACGAACGCGAAAAGACTGTTTTCATATTAAAAAGTCATAAGGCAAGGCACTTCATCATGGGTCACAACTCGCAAGGTCAGACTTCTATACTTTTGGCAGAGCTTTATACTCGACTGCCACCAGTCACCAGGGGTGAAGCGGATGGCCTCGTAGGTCGACCCGGACCTACAAAACGTAATGAACGCAGAATTAGAGATGGAGCTCTCTTTCTTCTCCCTGCAGCTTGATTCTCGTCAGCAAAAGGCCCCGAGTGCGGAAATTTCCACTGACGACTATGAAAGGGGGAAAAATAATTGCGCAACAGTCCTTAGTATGAGTCCGTAATCACCGCCGCAAATGTTGTAGACATTAACCTATTCTGAGGTGCTGAACAGGGTGCCTTCCAGGCAATTCAAAGAAGGGCGCCTAATGGTCTAAACAGATATCAGCTCTGCACAATGCCCGAAGGTGCAAGAGAACTGACGAACACAATCTCCGAGGTGCACAAGCACTCCTCCGTGATGTGATGTTCATGTTCACAAGTGCAGCCCTAAGTAAAGAATCATGGGGAAAAACTCGCCCTGAGGCTAGAGAATGCCGAAGCTGGACAGTCAAGGCCTGATCACCGAGCTTCAATGCCAGCACCCGTGTAGCGGTTGGACGATTCCCATTCCTGCGAAGCTTGACACAGCTTCGACAACGCGAAGCTAATCTCTTTCATGTCGGGGCGCTTGCTGGGGTCCGTCTCCACGCACGTCTTGGCCAAGCTCGCTGCGCTGAAGGCGATCTCCCGGGGGTAGGCGTTTTGCAGGCGCGGGTCCACCCACGCGGCCAGCCTCGCCATCTGATCCTCCGTACCCAGCACGTCGAAGATCGTTGCTGACAAATGTGTCACTTCACCATCGTTGCTGGAGAACATGGCTTCCCGGCCGGACAGAATCTCCAGGAGCACCACGCCGAAGGAGAACACGTCCGCGCGCGTGCTGACCAGCCCGTGCTCGAGATACTCCGGCGCCATGTACCCTTGCGTCCCCACGATGTGCACGGTCATCATGGGACCCGGCACGTCTTCCTCCGCAGATTTGGCCATGCCGAAGTTGGCCACTTTGGCACGGAATCGACGGTCGAGCAGAATGTTGCTGGTCTTCACGTCTTTGTGCACTAAACTGGGTTTAGTGTAGTTGTGCAAATACTCCAGTCCGGATGCGACGTCCAGGGCGATCTGCATGCGGAGCTTCCATGATAACAACCCCACCGTTCGAGAGAAGCTAGAATCCGGGTACGCGATTTGGTAGTGAAGACAGTCACTGAGGGACCCGTTCTCGGCGTACTCGTACACGAGGTAGAGACTCTCGGATCGACTGGCGCACACACCAACCAACCTCACCTGCAAGAGAAGATACCGATCGACCACATCCCAGTTGGGCTCAAAGAAAGCAAACGAATCACAAAGAAGAATCAATCCATTTTCCACGTCGATTCTATAAATTTCAAAAAGTCTTTCCTCTACATTCGTGACAAATATGATTTCTAGACTCACAACTTTGATTGATGGATTTGATTATTTGGGGTTCATTCAACTCTCTCTAATGACACACTTGGCAATTGCACATATCAGAATCATTATCTTCAGACTTTTTCATATGGTGCACGTATCTGATTGGACAGCTTCCACATGTCAAAGTGTGAAAGACTAGAAGCCCCCATTTGTTTCTCGAGGTGCTAGTAGTATCATTAGAGAGAGGATTGACTGTATTCTGTGCTAGGCCCGTAAAATAATAGGGGTGTCGGAATTTTGGGTTTTGAGAGTGACATTTTGAGCTGTCTTTCTAAACTCGAAGGTCTGACCAAGTGTTTCAAATAGAAAAGCGAAAACCTGAAACTCAATTCAGACATAGCCTAACGAAGGAAAAATCTTTGAAAAAAATTGTATTGTCTATTCTCTCCAAAGGAAGAACAGATTGAAAGGAAGAATCGATCCTATTTCAGGAAACGTGATCCAATTAGGTCATGGGAAAAGGGTGGCAAGCTTACCACATTGCCGTGGTGAACCTGGGAGAGGATCTTGAGCTCATCCGACATGCTCCCTTTCATTTGCTTGATAGCCACGAACGAGCCGTTCAGTTTTCCCAGGAAAACGGAGCCCTGGATGCGATTCTCGTCGCTGAAATGGTTGGTGGCGGTGAGCAGCTCCTCATATGAAAATTTCGCTGGCTTGTCCGAACCCAGAACGTCCGTCATGCCCACCAGGAAGCTGGGCGTCCCGCTACTCCCTGTGTTCCTGTCGCCATTAGAGCTCGAGATCGACGGTTTCATCAAGCTTCGTTTGGAGCTCTGATCGACGTCCTCCTTCTCACGAATGATCTTCTTGTACCGCACAATCGTGGCACAGAGCAAACAGGCCAGAATTGCCGCCAACATCAACCCCGCCACGCCCACGGCGATGCCGATGTACAAGGGCGTGTTAGAGGGGTCCTTGGCGCGACCTGCTTCTGTGGTGGGCGGCGCAGGAGCCGGAGTTGGAGCAAGAGCATTGGGCGGGGGTGGAGGCGGCGCCAAGGTGCTGGAATTCAAAGGGACTAGCGCCGGGAGTGGAATTAGTAGCGTGGAAAACGCTTGGAGCTTCGATGGATCCGTGATGTTGTTGGCGGTTTCAATGTCAGCGACGGAGACGTTGAACCGGCCGCTGATCAGGCTCAGGGTCTCCCCGTAGAAGACGGCGTAGCTGAGGAGCAGCCGCGACCCCCCTTCTCGCTGCGCAGTCGAAGGGCAGGCGCAGCGCAAGGGGATGTTGAGCAGCTGCCCCACTTTCATCGCCGTGGCATTCACGGCCGGGTTCGCCGCTTCGATCGCTTGGAACGTCGTCAAGCCTTCATACGTGGAGTTGGCGATGATGAACATCGTCTCGGACAGCGCCACCACGTGACTTGTGCTCGCTTGGTATGTGCCATTGGCGCAGTGACATGCCAGCGGGACGTAGATTAGGGTTTGGTCGGGGAAGGGCGTCGTCTGGCCGGGGTCGATGCCGCTGACGTTTGCGATTCCACTGCTGCTTGTGTTGAACAGCGCCGCGATGGAAGCTAGAGTGGATTCACTGCCTTGTGTTCTGTAGAAAGCGTAAGTCTGGCAGCTGGTGGGCGCTCCTGTGCACGTATAGCCATTGACGTTGTTGTATTGTTGTTGCGCACTAGCTGACTGCAAGAATGCCACAGCAAGAAGCAGGAGGGTGATCCATCCCCATCGAATTTCCACTAATCTTGTCATGACGACGGATACGCTTGTTGACATGAAATTCTCCTCCCTGCACTGATCCTTTTCCAGAGTCCGAAAATTCAATCAATCGCGGGTCTTGTCCACGCCGAATTGGTCAACACCTGCTCCAATCCAAGCACCATTCGCTGCTTAGAAACTCCATCGTTTCTTCCAAAGACTTCAAATCCATTTATCGCAAGCCTCAGTCTCGCCGAATCTCAAACCCAGCAGAAGGAAACAAGCGAAATTCAACTCCCGTCACTCACTCAATGTTTCGGCTCATCTGAGATTTGAACTGTTAAAAAGCATTGATAATTTCACACGTTCAAAACAACCTCACACTCCTGAAAGTGGGAATTTCACCGAAACTGGCACAAATTCAGTCACCCAATTGCATCCTCATATCTAATCCAGTCACAAAGCTGAGGGTACTTGAGCGTCACATCACTAGAGCTTGGAGACACGACATTTAAACAAACCGAGGTAGGAAACCAAAACAGAGCGCCACCAAACTCGACGTGTTCCAAACAGCCCAACCCCGAGAAAACAGAAGCAGAGCATAATACTAATCTGTCGGTACTCCCACAGCATACAACCTCACCACCTGCATCCCACAAAAAACGGAAACTAGGAGTAGAACGCACCTGATCAACCGAACATTGAAATGGCGGGGGGATGGGATTCGCAGCTGGCAGATCTCGCTCGTTACCTCCAGATCGAAAAGAAGAGCAGCAGCATCCCGCGCTGCGAACTGCTCCTAAGTTCAAACAGTTGCTTCATCGATCTCACGCACTCCCTTCCCCAAGAGATATTGAATCTGTGAAAACTAAACTAGCGCTGCCACGTATCACGAACGCCTTCCCAAAATCCGCTGCGAAGGTTCCAGCCCGTTGAATTCACTGACTGCACATTGTTGATTGTTATGACTTTGCAGCCCCGAGTTTGACCCAATCCGAAGTCGCCGGGACCGAGGGCGAGCGCCCTTCGTCGTTGGTCGATGAGGTTTTGGGGCTGGCTACGCGGGTTTCGGAGTGAGCCCCGCGGTTTCTGGGCCGCGGTTCCGACGGCGTGAGTGGATTCCGTCGCCATCGCTGCAACTGCGCCGTAACTCAAGCTCCGACTCTCCGAGTTCCTAACTGGCGGTAGGCAAGATATTTATTTAGAAATTGAAGCGTGCTGTTATTCAACGCCATCATGTCAACTGATGAAAGTCTTCGGGAATCATCGTGAATTGTGACCAGCATTTTTCTAGAGAACAGTAACCCGTTTGCTGTCCGCACTTCATTCACGAATAGAGTTAATCGTAAAGTGTGTGCAATGAGGGACCACCAGCTGGAGTTTGAGAAAAATATAAGCTGCAACTCCTGGAAGTACCCAAAATTGGTTTGATCACATAGATTGAACCATTTACCTTAAGGGAATTTTTCAAGCAATGATTTTTTTTAAGGGAACTTGAGTGAAATATTCTTGTTTTTCAGTGGATGAAATCTCCAATTTGTTACCGAATATTGTAACTATATCGCTCTATTTTGGATGAATGTACATTGTTTTGGATGAATAGATGAAAATTCATCCAAAGATTGTAAGTTTCACCCATTCCATGGATGTATATAGCTTCCTCCTTCATGGCTTCCTGCACTTGCACTGCTATTAGTAAATGGGAAAAAAAAATGGTTTGCCACAAATTACACAACAACTCTTCATAATTGTACTGTACTTCTTGCCTTGTAAGGGAAAAAAAGACCCTTGTGCAAAAATGGGTGGACCCAAAAAAAATTATTTTTTGTGGAAAAAAGAAAAATGAAGAACATAGCAGCGAAAATTTTTGTTTTAATTTTTTGACTTGGAATGAATAAGATATGATTTTTCAAAGTCAAAGGTGCCTAGGTCCCTATTAATGTTTATAGATGCAACTATAATCAATCAAAACATGCCATTGAATGGAGTCAATGAGTTTAAGAACGATCATGAACATGCCTTTGAATGGAGCCGGTGAGTCTAAGAATGATTCACTAAACATTTCCATTCAATTCAAACCCGATTGTAAATCAAAATTTATTGCAACCCATGAACACCATAGAGGTTCCTCACATAGTTTGAAGTCCTAATCAAAGTGCTGTAACTTTGCATCCAATGTCCAAATTCAATAAAACTTGCTAAAATTTTTTCATTCTTTCTTCTAGTTTGTGTGGTAAAATTTTCAGATCAATCCAAGATGTATTGATTTTTTGTAAGCCAATCAAAATTCACGAGTTCAATTTGTATCCACCAAATTGCATTTGAAGGTTGTAGCTTTAGGGGCTCAAATCTCCTTCATCCAATGTTTGTTTTCAATCAAATTTATTCGATTATATTTCCCTTAAAATTTCATTATTGTAGTAAAATTTCCATATCAATCCAAATTGTTTTTAATGTTAATTTAGGAGCTATTCAAAGTTTAAAATCTCGACATTTTTGGATTATAGTGAACTTTGGTAGCTTGTTTCTTCTTTATACAATGTCTGTTTCTAATAAAAAAAATTTAGAAAAGTTGATTGTACTAGTTTAGTTTGTGTAGTTAAAATTTCACATCAATCCAAAAAGTTATAAGTGATTGAGAAACATTTTAGTAGAAAGAGGTTCAACCTCAAATGTGATTTTTGCAATCATTAAATGTCATTTGAAGCCTCCAAAAGATTGTTTCATTGATGTTCCCATTGCTAGGAATAGCAATGACACAGTCAGAATATTTAATAATAATAAATAAGTAAAATTCTAAAAATCATTTTTTTCAAAAAAATATATTAATATTTTATTAAAATACTAACAAAATCTTTCAAGGTCTCAACCACATCAATAGACAAGTTTCAAACTCTACACAAAGTTCCTTCAATATTTTTACATGTAGGAACTTACAATCTTTCAGATGCTTCAAATGTCATCAAATGTTTTTGACATTTCAAAGCCATTTTGCAGGCCTCACCAAATTCACATCTTTATTATGAGTTAAATCAAACTTGATGGTGAACCATGTCACCTACTCAATAGTCTAAAATCACACACATAGTAGTTTCTCACCATATATAGTCATTTTCATTTCTACATCTCTTATACACTCTTTTTAACACTTTTGAAGGAGTGGTTCATAATACCTAAGTTGTTTTCAAGCCTCCTCCCAGTTTTGAAGTTCTTCTAAACTTTTATACTCACACTATCTGGTATGGAGTTGTTGATTGTTGAGCTTTGAAACCAAGGTCTTAGAAAAATGATACCTTGCCTTTTTTTTTTATCCAAATAAAGGTTTACCTTCATTGGTAAGAGAAATAATAAAGATACCTACCTTTATTCATGACATATTCTACAACTCAAGTCTTTGTCTTTACCAATGGACATTAATATTGTATTTTCTCTCTAAAGAACTTTAAAATCACTACATGGCTTCTACAACTACATTTGTAAAAAATTCCAAATTTTAACCTCACTAATAATTTATGATATTTTCTATTGAATTCATTGGTGCATTTTGATCAAGAAATGATCATGTGAGATTTTTGGTGAATTTTTTGAAAATGGAGAAGGAGCTTTAGACCGTTACTTCACATCCTCATATCTTTTTTTTCACACTTCAAAATGATTTGAAAAAAAATACACACAATACCATCATGATATGTAGGTGTGTTAAAAATCAGGGTTTTGGGAGTAGTTTTGAGCATTCCCATTTCAATGTATGTACAAAGTACTACCTAATTGAACATCTTCCATCAATCTTGTCAATAGGGGCATTTTCTCAAAAATTATGCAATATAGTCAAAAAAAATTTCATACAAAAGCTACATGAGTCTTTTTTCATTTCAATAGTGACAATCATCAAAATTATTCTACACAAATTAGGAATTGTGCTTTTTACTAAAGCTAGTCAAGGAATCAAGAGCTATATTCAAATATCCTCAATCCTTTAGGGATTAATAGGTAATTTAGAGTTCTCATGAAGAAAGTGAGGCAAGATTGGCATAGGAGGAATAAGGAATATGGAAAATCAAGTATTATAAAAAACAAAAACTTATAGAGATAAATCATGTTGAATCATACCATTTTTTGTACACAATAGGCTGGACAACCTTAGGGCATCTCCACGGTTGGTGCATGAGGGAGATGGAAGATTGAGTCATTTGGTATGCTCTTTCAATGCGGCCAAGTTGTGTGGTAGTCATTTGCCCCATTGCAAAACGGCAAAACAAACATACCAAGAGCATTTGACACAACAACCAAGAAATCCAATTCAACACATCATCATATTCTCTAATCATCCACAAAGTAGAAAGGGCACCAAATTTAAATTGTTTTGTATTTAAACTACAAATATTTTAACTTTTAATTTCTCAACAAAAATCCTCACATAGACTTTCAAGCATTTTGAACAAAGGTTTTGAAATTTTTGAATTATGTGTTAAGAAAACCTCTTTATATACATTTGTGGTGGTAGGAGGTAGAATAACCCATGTGAAATGTGTTAATTTTGACTTCACTATGAATAGCAAAGTTCCTATTAACATGACATTTTCCACATAGATTGTTCTAACTCCTACCACTCTATGTGTATAAAGTGAGCTTATTTTCTTACCATAAAATACAAAACAATTTGATAATCCTATTTTTATTTTTATTTCGGATGTAGATCAAGGAAACTTTATTAAATTTGAAATTGCTCTGGAATGTTTCATTTGTTCAAAAAAAATTTAAATATGCGCATGAGCTCTTTTAAGTGCAATTCCTTTGGAGTTGAAGTATTGGTGCTAATAATCAACTCTTTTACTGAGCCATATTTAAGACTCAGCATTTGGCTATGCACTCAGCACATTTGCCCGTGGCCATCCAATTTTTGGGCCTAGCTGTTGTCATAATGTAAATATGTACATTGTATAAAATGTGTACTAATTTTATATTTTAGAGTGATTATAGAATCTGAAGAATATGCTTCCAAATGACACTTCCAATGGCTTCAAGGTATTACTTGTTGCCAATGAAGTTGTTAAAAAGGCAAAGCCTTGAACTAATTTCACCAATTTGAAGTATTTTTTTTAGTTTTATAGAATCTGTGTTTGAATTTGAAGTTTGACTCTAGAATGTGGAACTGGAGGGTTTTTATGGAGTCCCAAGATCCAAAGTTTCAACCAAAGGCTAAACTAGAGCTTTTTTTTGCCACATTTATTAGTTCAACCATCTCAACCAAAGGTTTCTATACCATTGTCAATCCATTTGCAAGATGAAGTTGGACCTTCTCATCCACTAAAGAAACCTTGTGTAGATCAACGCTGGTATAGTAATTTCCAAAGTGGTGCTTGTAATTTGGTGATTCTACTTCAAATTGGGTGTGTTGAACTGGGCACTTAAAAAGTGGCATTTGAGGGGAGTTTTGAAGACTTGAACAACGACCAATATTATCGTATGATTAGGCCAATTAAAGGAGGTCAAGGCCATCAATGTTGGTTAGAAAGTTCAGTTAATCCTTCGACAAAGGCTAAACGTGCAAATTATGTTGCAAACATCATTAAGTTCTTACAGATGGAATAGGGCTCTTCTTCGATTCAATTTTTATCTCCAATTGGTTTTAGTTGTAATTTTGTTACTAGTTGGAGTTTTTAATACTCTATTTGGATGTTAAAAATTGAAAGTTAGGGACTAAAAAGATGTTTGTCTATTGATTTTTGACCTTTACTGTTCATTAGCCTTAAAAGGTGAATAAGAAATTACCTTAGGGTGTTTTCCTTGGACTAATGAGTGTTTAAAGGCTGATGAGATGAATATATGGGTTGATTCCACCTATTTTAAGGGTCTAAAGGTTTGGTGGGCATCTTCTTCTTGTCTTTTAGTCGGATTTTGGGGAGAATAAGTGGTTGTTGTTTTGGGAGTTTGAAAGTGTAGGGTTGGAGAGATCAAAAGTTTGAATGGTCATATCTTTGTATGTATGAAAGATTTTGAAATGAAAATTTGAGGTTTTGTAATTTTTTTTGTTGCCATTTCAAAAAACCTTTTTGTGCAATTTGAAGTTGAGAGCAAAAAGATATAAGCATTTGAGTGGAGGAAGGTCTATTGCCATCTAACAAAGAAGAACATAGATTTGAACAACCATCAAAGTTTAGTTTTTTAATTCCCTTTGAAAATTTGAGGCATTAAAGATATTTTTTTATCTTTCGAAAAATTCATCTCTTAAAGAAATTGAAGCTATGTAAAGTAAGTTATGGGTTCTTGAGTAGAAAAGAGTCTGCTATCATTATTGTTTAGAACCTATAATTTTGAGAAGTTATAAGTTTTTCGTGAAGGATGAACTGCAAGTGAAATTTTTAGTGAAGATAGAAAAACTTGTTAACTTTCCAAAAAGCTATCATTCTCTTAGTTTAAAGAAAAATTGCAAAAGTTATAGATAGTGAAGCAAAAGAAGATATGTTGCCTTCTTATTTTGAGAAGAATGGAGTTAGTTTTATATTTTCTTTGAAGTTTTAAAGACACAAAGACTAAAAAACAAGAACATTGAAGATTTGTGTATTGTGGCTTGTGTCTAGTTATTTCTAGCCTAATTTGGAGGCTTGTTGTATTTCTATTGTTATTCCTAGTCAATTTTGGAGGCTAGTTGTTTTCATTTTTGCTTTGTAAACACTATTGCAAATTATGCAGGTTTTTAATAATAGCCCCGATTTGTATTTGTGGTGAAGAAATGGAATTGATCACCCACATGGTGATGCTTCTATGTCATTCCTATTGATGGGGTACAATTGCTGATCATCTTGGGTTTCAAGTTTAGGAACCAATCTTTCAAATGGTTCAACTCATGGTGTGGCCATCCCGTTTTTCTTGTCCAAAGCCGTGGACCTTATCACCTACTTTAATCCTTATATTCATATAGAGCCAATACAAGATAGGCCAACAAAGAGCAATTTGAAGATTGAAGAATAAAGACTTAAACATTCAACTAATCTTTCTAGTAAATTATACCCAATTGCAGCCAAATCCCTTGTGTATTTCTAAAACATACTCCTCTCAATATGATACCGTATTTGCCATGTGGTACTTTCTATGTCCCGGTTGAACTAATGCCCAGGTTTGCAACACTACCTAAGCTATCATGTAGATGCTTTTACAACAAATGCAAATGGATTGGAACATTAAAGTGAAGACCCCCCAAAATGCCACATTTTTCTATTGTACCTAGTTATCCTTGTTAAAATGGTTAAATTTTGTATTTTCTTGTTAGCAAGTGAAAAAAGGTTTCAATGCACTAAATAGTATTATATTTGTATGCTATTGATAAAAATTATGAAGGATCAAAATTTTTGGATAGAGGTTGGGTAGAAAATTATTTCTCTCACATAGACACATATTGATTGTAGAAATTTATACAAAGTAATGATGGCAAATTCAAGTCAATAGTACATTTGGAGGGGCCCATTTTAGTTGAAAAGAAGATTTGGAAGGTCATATGCAATATATAACATTAATGAGGTTCCAAAATCAAATCCTTAGTAAAATAGGGTTAGCACCTGTGTTATACAATAGAATATAAAGTCACATGGTTTTTAAAAAAAGTCACATGGTTGCTAATTAAATAAAAAAATTTAAAGACTTATTTGAAGTGATTTAATTCTCCAAAAATATACAAAATAAATTCAACAATGCATCACATTGCAATCTACAAATTCTCCAAAACAACCACAAATAAGAAGTAATTGTTTTGACTTGATTCCATCAAAATATTTTCTATGCTTTGATAATAATCTATAAATTTATGAAAATTCTTTGTGGATTTTGATTATGTTGGATCTTATTTGGTTTATAAATACATGTGAAGTCAATGGTATTAAAAGATTTTTTTTACTTCAAAAATCCAAACATTCATAAATTGGGGTGAATTATAGAAAGAATTTTTGAAACCAAATCAATATACCAAGTCAACTAAAAACATACACAAAGTTCAAATTTTTTTTATAATTCTTTTTCAAATTTTATAGTGTTTTATGCAACTTCATAATTCAAAATTTTATATTTAAAGAATTTAATTTTTTCTACTTTGCTCAATATATTGTAATTTAAAATCTATTGTTTCAATGATAGATTAGGTCACAATAGACAATAGATTGTCAAAGTGTGGATTTCATTGCTCTAGACCATATGTATACTTCATTCACTACAAATGAAAATTTTAAATGTTTCTATAACTTTCTACTTTGCACATGTCACCTTCTTTAGTCTCATTCTATAAATTAATGAGATAAAATATAATATATAGAAATTACAAATGTTATATTTAAGTTTTTTTTCTTCTTAAAATTGAAAAGAAATAAAAATAGAAATTAGATTTGATAGGCTTTCATATTCATAAATTTTTAACCAATGAATGTGAACCCTAAATTAAAAAATAAATTAGACCACCAAGGCAATTATTAATTAGAATTTTAAATTCAAGCCACAAGTTCCAAAATTGTTGAAGTAACATAGGTATTTTGGATACCAAAGGCTCTTGAAAACAAAGTGCATACACTAAATGTTTTATATATTTTGGGCCTAATGGATATAAGATTTTTAATTTTGAAGTCTCTCTAATGTAAAAATTGTGAAATTTTGGAAAAATATGGAAATGAAACTTGCCTAGTAAAAAAATCTCATATAAAGAAAAAAATTCAAAAAATAAAATAAAATGATACTCTTTTTCATCACCATTGGCCTAGTAAATTGGGGTACTATATAACAAAATACCTAATTTCAATTTAATTCATCATAAAATTACAAAATTATAAAAATTAATTAGGGCTTATATATCTCCATACTACTAGAGCTCATCAATTAAAAAATTTGAAATGTTAAATTCTTGAAAGCTATGAACAAGAAGATTGTAAAATTTTGAAATTTGCAATATTTAAACCTACCATTTACAATTTGTAATTTATTGGATTCCAAATGCAAAATTAAAACATGGAAGTCCAAATGGCGAACTCTAAAATGCTAGTTAACTAATACACTATTTATAAAAGGACACGATAAGAGTCTATTAAACTATCATTGAGTCATAAAAGTAGACTAAAAGCTAGCAAAAACAATAGTATGGAGCCTAAATTACATAGAAATCATGATGTTCCAAGGAATGTTGTACACTACTTCCACCCTTAAAAATTTTAAATCCTTTATGTTACTTATTTGATATCTATTTCTATGTATTTGTTTTGTTTTGTATACAAGGATGATTGCAATACACACTTGTTGTATTTTTTGTGCTTGGCCTTTTGAAGGGGTGGTATTTTGGCCTTGTTTTTGCATTAAACCTAAGATTCATATGAAAGGTATATAGGACATTGCCAAACCTTGAAAATATTTTGTTTATTTTCTAAAAATAATCAACTTTTAAAGAAAATTTCTTTGAAATCTTTCTTTTGTCTCGAATAGAACTTTTTATTTTTTAGGATTTATTTAAGATCCCAAAGGCATTAATTGGGATTTAGCTTTAGCTATTAGGATTACAAAGATTGATGAAAAGATTTTGTAAAATACTCAAATTTCTAATACGTACATGTCCTCAAAGTGAAATAATGTGGAACAATATTATTCTTTTTAGACAAATGTCTTGTTTAGAAATTTGTAGGTACATGCACGACATAGAAAATTAGAATAATATTAATTTTTAGATGAAGGTATACAACATTTGGATGTACATATGACCTCCATCCGTATTTTTCATATTTCATCTATGCTTTTGGATCTATAGCTTCATCAATCCAATAGAGAGTGCTTTTGGCATTGCCCAAAATAAATGATAGAAAAAGATGAGATTTTAGAAGGCTCTCCATCTATATGGATTGATAAGGTAAAGGAGCCCATTGTCAATAGACCTTGCCCATCGCAAATACTTATGAAATAGCCTCATTACAATCTTGCATTCAAACTATAGTAGATGTTCTTCAATAATGAGACTTGGATTTCAATGGGTTGAGTTTGTGTCTACTATTACAATCTTAATTGCCAATAATAGAGTGATTTAGTAACAACAATAAAAACTTCTACCTTTTGAGCATAAAATCATTTTGGAAAATGGTTACTTTAGGGCCTTATTTGTGATTGTTTTAGGAAACATTGTAATTGCTTTAGAGGAACAAGGTGATCATAATGGATGTACATTTTTTTAATTCTAGGATAGCCTAAAGACTCTTTGAGGCCATTTAGGCAACACCCTTCAAAAATTCATTGAAGATTCACTCTAATGCAAATTTGGTCTGTGCACATTAGTGAAAAAGATCCACAAGAAATCTCTCATGACAAACTTAACTATGGTCTTCTTGTAATCATTGTCCTAGTCTCTATGGTCCAAGGTTTCACCATTGTTACAATATATCAAAATTCTATTGCTATGATCTTCTTTCATGTTTGAGATATGTGAAGAATAAAAATTAAAAATTTCAATGATCCTATGGGATACAAGGTAGACATTGTGATCATCATGGCATGTCTACCTTAATGTTATCCAAGGCTACATTCACTTTCACAAAAGATGAAAAAAAAGTATCTATACAAATTTAGTATGGTCAACGAGTGAATCTACCCCCACTCATTGCTCGTTCCTCCAAAGTCATTCCAAGGGTGCATCTAAAGAAAGACATCCTATTTTGTACTTGATTAATTTATTTTCTTCACCTATTCAAGTTAGTTTGGAATCTTTTTATTGCAAATATGAATTTTCAAATTTGATTATATGTGGCAAATAAAAAATTTCAACCTATTCCCTCAAGGACAAGCAAGGGATCTATTCACCCCGTCTATAAGTTAATATATAGTTGAAATTAGTGATGGTTGTGTGTAACATGCAAAGCTTGCATAAATTAAGGTGAACCAACTTATTTACCACCTTTATTTTAATTCCGCCCTTTTAATATCCACAAGGTTCATTTCACAATGAAAGTGTACATTGTGGATACATAACCTAGGTAGAATTCTAATTTCGGTGGTAATAGGTTGGTTCCCCTTACATGAAAGTATGCAACCTCTCCTTCCTCAATTGAATCTACTTGCTTGTATTGCATATTTACTTAAAGTAGTAGGTCTTCCTAAAGTGTGCCTTCAACTCGTAAAGACCCAAGTGTCCATTCAATGAAATACTTAAAATTTTGGATAGGGTCATATGAAGTCAATTTTTAATGAATGTTCACAAATTTTGATACAAGTTGGGAACATTCACCATTTAGTTACTCCCTTTGTGAAAATTTTGAATTGAATGCCTAAAGCAAAGTTATGTTGCTAAAAAAATTGAGGCACTTTGAGCAATTCGGACATCTTTTGCTGAATTCTTCATCTACTTCTGAAATTTGGCATGTAGTTCACTAGTATGATGTAATATGCAATTGGAAAAAAACTACATGTATTACAAAAATCTCATTCTAAGAAGAATTCAACTACACTAATCCCACCATGCAAATTTGAGAATAACATTTTCTTCTAACTTCAAGCACTATTACCTTGAAATGTGTGATCTTAAAGTTCTTGATTTTTTTTGCACATATTCCAAATGTTTCTCTAACTTTTCGCCATATGAATTTCAAATAAGAAAACTTCTTCACTATAGAAGTAATCATCACAAAATGATTAGTGGATTGCCAATTTACTTAACCCCTAAATGTAAAAATTGCATTCTTTTAGCAACATAGTGATTTGGGGCAATTCATTACAAATGAAATTTTTAATTTTTTTCTTTAAGAATTTCACACAACATGTAAACAAGAAGTATCTTTAACCCCTAACTACTTGATTGACCATATATGGTCGATCTAAAATTTCAAGCTCATTTTGGGGTGGGCAGTTAAATTCGTATGACCGTTTCAAAAAAAATTTAGGCAATTCTCAGGACTTACTATTGAAAACTTTCATTTTTCATTGAAAAAGATGAATATCTGATTTTTTAGAGCTCCATAAAGTCATGTATGCCCATTAGTGGTAGAGTAAAGCTTGCTAATTTTACTTCATTTTCCCAATTTTGCCAATTTCACTTGATTTAAGATCTAAAAAATTGTACTTATCCATTTGCTTTGAAAATGGTCTCAATGGAAAGAGTAAAGTGTTTTCATGATTTTCACCATTGAAAATTTAAATGTGCAAGTGTTGATTTGGAGTTATTTGCAATTTACACTTATAAAGAAATTTGCATTTCAACAATTGCAAAGTGGATTGTGTAGTGAATTTGATAGCTTTTCATGTAAATTTAAGTTTTTTGAAAGTTCATTTTAGTGCATTAATACAATTTGTAGTTGTTCCTGTCACCTCCAATTCCAAAACAAATTTATGTGCAAATTTTTGAAACATTGTGGGAAAGGATAACATATTAAAAATATAAAATGTACATTTCTCTTGTTATAATCTCACAACTCTTATGCAATTTTGCACTCAAAATTAGTGAATGTGCTAATAAGCAAGCTCTTTAAACATCTATAGGGTTAGATTTTGAAAAAAAAATACAATTGCTTCATTGGGGTTAACTATAAGCCCATTCCCTTTTTTCATAGTCAAAACACACTTAGAAAGGCTTGAGCATTTAGGAGTTAAGGCCAACTATTTTCATAACTTTTGACTACATGGCTAAAAAGTCATTACATGATATGTGATTTTCATTGCTTAGGAGGCAACCCAAACAATTCAAAAAACTTCTTGAAAAATTATTTTTTTAAGAAAAAAATTGAAACAGGTTTTTTAGATTTATATCAATATGGGACGCATTGAATCATTCCATTTTGATTAATGAGATGAAAGTTATGAGGAATTTAGTTTGCAGGTAGTGGTTTTCAAGACATTATACCTATCTACAAACTAAAACTCTTCATAACTTTCATCTCATTAATTAACATGGAATGATTCAAAGCTCCCATATGTATATAAATCTTGGCGAACCAATTTCAAATTTTTATTTCTTGAAGTAGTGATTTAGGAAAAAAGAAATTGAGTTGTCCAAGCTGCCCGATGAGCAATAAAAATTACATATCAAGCAATAACTTTTTGACCATTTAGTCAAAAGTTATGAAAATTTTTGGGTCTTAAAGCTACTCCATGGGCACATGGTGTATGAAAATTTCAGCAAAATAAAATAAAAATGACATTCATAGTGAGTTGCTTAAAATTGCTATGTTGCCAAAAAAACAGTATTTGGGGCATTTAAGGGTGAACCTCCTCACATTGCAAGGTGATTTTAAAAAAGCTAGATTCCATATTTGCATAAATGTACATAATAAGATTTAGAATTCAAAGGTGGAGGGACAAAAATTCTTCAAGGACAAAAATTTTACTCCAAGAGAGCTCAAAGCTAGTCTATTCTTTTTGTTTTGCAAACCAATAAAAAAATGACAATTTTTCGTCTTTAAACATTATAATAATTCAATCCATGGCGTCAAATAGGCTGAAATTTTTTCCATTTATTGTAATAATATTCTACTACATTTTTATATGGTAGAAATATATATAGTCATATACATACACAATTTGGGGCAAAACACTAAAATATAGCAATTTTGGACAATTTCTCTTAAAAAAGCGCTCTTAAGATTTTAGGGTTTACGAGCTCATTGCATTTTGGGAAAAGATAATCTCCTTGAAATGTTTTTCAGTAAATTTTTATAGAAAGAAAAATGGAATTGGCATCTAACCTAAGTCGTTTCATATTTTTTGGACCTTTGTGGAATTAATTATGAATTTTTAAAGATGAAAGGTAATGATTCAACTAAAAGTTGTCCACCACCTCAAATATATACTACTTCTTCATTAATGATGCATTCAAAATGTACCTCTTAGCTACAAAACGCTTTTAGATTGTAGGCAGTTTTAGGACTTTCTACCAACCCTTTTTTTTTGGCACTATGGGGCCAAATTACACCATTTCAAAATAAATGTCTACTTTTTGCTTAATAAAAGTAATATTTTTTCATTTCTAATAAAAATGTCAATGAATTCGCAAAATTTGGATGAAAAAGTGCATGAATATGATTGAAAAGTGTTTTTTTGTTCCAAAAGGTGGATGACCGTAAAAGATACAATGCTCTAAAATTTTTAAGTGATTGCCATCTTGGCACTTTCTCAAAAAAGAAAAAGGAGTTGCCTCCTACCTTGTAGGTTGTCATAATGTTCTATAATAACAACTGCAGAGGCCAAATCTCACTCATCCTTAAAAGTTACGTACACAGCTGCACTTTCTCAATTTCATGTAGGACACTAAATCCAACTCACGAAGTGCATTGAGCAAGGTAATTTTGGGGTTCATCGGGGGTAAAGGTAAAAATTAAAAAACTCTATTTTGAGTCCTGTCTAGAGTTTGATCTAGACCCCTCCTAGCTAATTTAGGGTCTTTGATTGCAAATATGAATTCAATATTTACAAATTTCTTTTGGGTGAAAAATAAAAAATTCAGTGTTTTGTAAAAAAATCCTACGTTTTCACCCTTCGTGGGACGGATTTAGCGTCTCGCCAAATTCATTGGATCTGTCCATGGGTGCAGAATGATGCTACAGTACTTTGTACCCTAAATTTATCCTATAAGAAAGATTTAGCAAATTTTGCAAAGCCTTCAGTCAGTCCTCCACAAACGTTTACACTACTCATGAACCAAAGAATCCCGGCCACCAAAGGAGCTTTTTTTTTCTTGTGACGATCATGAAAAGCCTGAAATGCATAAGTTATCACAAGAAGAAATTCGTCTAAAATGGGCTTGCCCAAACTTGTATCTAAAATGGGCTTCAATATTATCATTATTGTGCCGCTAGTCTGACTGTGATAGAATGAAAGACGAGAAGGAATAAAGTTACGTGGTGTGCGCAAGAGCAAATACTCTAAACAAATTTGCAACCAGCCCTTGTTGCAAGGCAATCATTATGTGCAAAATAGGGTCATCTACCTTATTTCCTTGAACTCAAGTAGTGTCAAAGTCACAAAGCCTCAATAGAATTTAGATTCTAATGCTCTAACTTCAGAATTGAAAAAAGAAATTTTCGAGATTATACAAGTACATTGTTTCTACACTGGCACACAAATCTAGCAAGGTTTATGCTTATTGATTATCAAGGTTTCCATTCAAAATGTCAGATTATCTAGCCAATTTTCATTATGCTTTTTGAAGGTCCTGTGCAATTTTACCGAGTGGATCTTCTACACTTCTTGTCGAGCAATCAATGAGGTCTCGAACCATTGGCGTCACTTGTCTCTACAAGCCAAAATATCTCTGGCTCCCATCTAAGTGTCGACATGTGCACCTCCGGGTGTGATTAGCCCTTTTGATGTTCAAAAAATATCCACAAAGGAGTGTAATATTACCATTGAGAGGTACACATAAAAACAAAACAAAATAGTAGAGTTGAGTTCTATGTACTTGAGCTAAATGATCCAATTCTCTTAGGTCTCCAGACATTCTCACACAGTGAGAACCTTGTAGTTCCTATTGAAGTAGCTCGCATTGAGAGTGACGGAACCAATTCCCATTCCACAAGAGACTTCTTGGGCTGTGCACATTACAATTCACGAGTGGATGCCCTTGTCAAGTAAGAACTCCTTCAAGGCCTTCATCCATTGTCCACCCATTTTACAAACCTGGAAAACCTCCACCCCAAATATCACACAAATATTCACACAACTCCAACTTGATGATGGCCAATTTGATGAGGGTTGTGCATTGCATGGAGTTGCATGCCAATGTGAATGTAAGGAATTCTCAAAAGAGCAGGTTGGGATTGTTACCTCATCAAGTCACTTGCTACCTTTAGGTACCAGAGAAAATAGGGGTGCCAGAACCAAATGTTTTTAAGGGGACTGCTGCTGCTTTTCTTCTAGTTTCCATTGTGTAGCACACTCCTTGCTATACTGTTGTTCGGAGATTTGGGCCAAAGACTTGAGATTACACCGCACGAAAGCTTCTACAAACATGTGTGTCTCCTCCCTCATGTTTCCATATGGAATGTCCACCACATACGACTCCAAGACTAAAATACCAGGACGCCCGTCAATTTCCACTTCGTGCAAGGAGGTCACTGAGGAGTAGTTCTGCAGCTTGTGGCCACCCCCAAGCACACGAAAGTTGATCACATGATTTTCATCATCTAAAATTTTCAAACACTCCACATTGGAAGTGGCCGGCACGCTGGACACCAAGTGAATCTCCCGGATGCTCTCAACTTCCCCGTTACCTTCAATAATATTACAAGTTTGAATAAACCGCTTGTACACTTGGGGCTCGTCAAAGCGGCACACAAAGGACCACACAATCCCTAAAGAAACCTTGATTTGTTGCTTCATAATGCTCCTACACTAGTCGAGCTCCATATGGCGCGTGTGGTAGCGAGAGATCCACTCCTACTTCTTCTCTAGAAAGTCCTGTTGCTTCTTCTCTAGCGAATCCTGCCGCCCATCCACATGCTCCAGCAACACCATCGACTGGGTTGGAGGCATGCTCCCGCTCTCTCCTACTACTAATACTGTCCCTGGCATTGAGGTCATTTGTCCGTCAAATGGCTATTCCGGAAGTACATGACAACCGGACGCGGTAACTTGAAAGGATGGGAAAAGAAAACAAAATCCACTACAGATGTTAACCCTCCTCTAAGGACAACCGAACCATCATATCACACAAAATATAATAAAAATGGGGAAAACTTCTAGATCACCAAATTGAGTGAAGAGCATGTGATGGCTAAAAATTATAATCTATGGAACAAATAGGAATCCCTACATGAACTCTCCCAAACTGCTTAAAACAACGTGGCCAAGTATGGCATCTTGGTCCTTAAAGGGTACACCTTGACTGCCACAAACCCTAATTTGGCACCTGAACCAAAGTGTACTTTTGAAACCAGATTTTGGCAAAACCAAAAAAGAAAACAACAACCCTTCCTGAGCGAGTACCTATGGGAAGATGTCCTTCTTGCGAGTCCAATTTGGTCACCCACTACTACCGAATTGGCTTTCGTCTCTTCCTCCTAAGCGATCATTCGCAGTTGAGATAGCCCTTCTTCTAACTCCAAATCGTAGCCCAAGAGGTTCACAACCACTCCCCCAAGTCCCTGCATCCATAAATTGGAGCTTCCGACTGCGCTCTCCCTCCCATGAACAAACCGCAAACACCACTTCACGCGTCGACGTTTCCCAGCGTGAACCAATTCTCATCGTCTCCACAAGCTCCCAGCCCCTGTCGACGTTCACAAAATTCCCCTTCTATTCTTCAATTCAATCTGAAATCACGGAACCCTAGCGACCTACAAGGGGCACGGTTGTCATCAGTGGCAACAACCACACCACCAAAACTCCATGCCTTCTAAGAAACCTCGATCAACAACCCCCACCCCCTTTCTAACATACAATTTCCAAGAGGAATTTTCTCATCAGACCTCCACCTCCACCTATCCCACCTTGAAACCGCTGGCTCCTTGCCACTCATACAAATGTGGTTACAAAGGAGGCGCCAAGCGAATGAGCTCACTTTCCTGGAAAAAAAAAATAGAAAAATAGAGCGAGAAAAAGATAACAACGGCAAAAGCTCGAATAAGTTCTTGTCAATGCAAGCAGCGGACAAGTGGAGAGAATCCCAAACGTTTCATCTTCCGCAACCAAGAGGACACAATAGCGAAACCTTTAAGTGACTTTGTGGGGGTGCAGGTGTCGTGGTAGGATTGGGAGCTGTTAAGTTGGCCTTGGCTCATGGTACTAATGTTACTTAGTGGCTTTGGATTCCAATCCCTCTTGTTTGCCCCGTTGGAGGTTTGCTCTTTTTCTTATTCATGATATTTTGTTTAGGATTTACTTAGGGTTTAGGGTTTGTTAGGATTTAGGGTACATGATTTTTGCCATAAGGACATCAACATGCAATAGGGTATAGGATTTCTGCCATAAGAACATCAGTATGCTATAGGGTATAGGTTTTCTGCCATAAGGACATCATCATGCAATAGGGTATAGATTTTTTGCTATAAGGACATCAGCAAGCAATAGGGTATAGGTTTTTTGCCATAAGGACATTAGCACAATGGCATACAAAACATTAAGAATTTAGTTGCAACTGGAATATTAATAGTTGTGTGCCAACATTGAAAGAGTATACATGTCTCCTGAAAAGTGTGATCAAAGGGTTAGGAATTTTTTTCTATAAGTTCCATGAGTTTGAGATACTTTAGCAATGATGTTCATGTTGGCACTTGTGTAGTTGAAATTGGCTTGATTTGACCCTTCCCTTCCTTGCAAAAGTTAGGTCTAGTGACAAATGAAACCAAGTACTAATGTGAAACATTTTCATTCAAACAACCATACTATAAACATCAATGGACAAAGTTCAAAAGTGTACATACGAAAGTTGTAGTGTACAACATATTGCATGTTACCATGAAAGTTTGAAGAAAAAACTAGTTGTGGGTTGAAAGAAAATCAATTTCAAAGTTAGCCATGTCAAAAACTCAATTTTGTTTCAACATGATTTGGAAATATTTTATTTTTGTCAATTTTTTCTTAGAACTTAGAAAAAAAATTTGTGCCTTGGCATATTGGTATGCATCATTTCAGATTTTTGTACACAAAAATTGAAGGAAATCAACATTTCTAGAAATTAAACTATAAACAATTTTACAAACATACAAATGATGTTGGTTCTTACAATATTTGATTTTCTTTTTGGAGTTAAGAGCTTGGAATAGCATCATCCATTGTAAAGAGAGTATAGGTTGCAACATAGACCATTGTTACATCTTAATGTCTTTGGATTTGAAATATTTGTTGAATTAGATAATGCATTCAATTTATATTTCACAATTGTATAATGCATTTTTAAATTCAACTTCTTTGTTTAAAGACTAGTATTTATGATGCATGTTATTGATCCAAAAAATTCCAAATTTTTTTTTATCAATGTCAATATCATATAAAAACTGCCAATTTAATGAAGGTCAATGTAATTTTTGGCAATTTTCAGTTTTTTTTATGATATTAGCAATGATAAATTTATCTTGGAGGGATTTGTTGGATTGATTATGTGCATTATGAACTCCAATCTTTGGACAAATAAATTGAATTTAAAAACGCAGTATACAATTATGAAATATAAATTGAATGCATTATCTAATTCAACAAATATTTCAAATGCAAGGATATTGAGATATAACTATGGTCCGTGTTGCAACCTATACTCTTTTAACAATGGATGATGCTATCCCATGCTCTTAATTCCAAAAAGAAAATCAAATATTGTAAGAACCAACATCATTTGCATGTTTGTAAGATTGTTTATAATTTAATTTCTATAAATGTCGATTTCCTTCAATTTTTGTGTACAAAAATCTGAAATGATGCATACCAATATGCCAAGGCACAAAAAGTTTTTTCTAAGTTCTAAGAAAAAATTGACAAAAATAAAATATTTCCAAATCATGTTGAAACAAAACTGAGTTTTTGACATGGCTAACTTTGAAATTGATTTTTTTTCAACCCATAACTAGTTTTTTCTTCAAACTTCCATCGTAACATGCAATATGTTGTACACTACAACTTTTGTGTGTACAATTTTTGACTTTGTCCATTGATGCTTATAGTATGGTTGTTTAAATGAAAATGTTTCACATTAGTACTCGGTTTTGTTTGTCATTGTAGATGATTTTGGTGAATATAACCCTTGTTTAATTATCCATCACTTTTAAAAATTATGTCCTTCATATTTGAAGATCTATAAATTCTTTATTGACAATATTCTAATATGAAGATATGTAAATTAACCTAAGTTATTGTAGCAATTGCCAAGTGATTGATACAAAAAAATACAATGGCTTGAATCTATAGCATATACCCAACAACAATGATCCTAGTAATTTTTAATTGAACATAAACATGTATATTGCTAATCAATAAACACTTAGGTTCAATTATTTTCTATAATGTCAAATTATCCCATACCCTTTAAGGAATCATAATGGATAATGGATTTCATTATAAAAATGACCTATTAATGAAGCAATCCCTTAATTTTCCTATAAATATTTTACTTGATGACAGATGACCAAATGATTAATTGGTATTTCACTCACTAGACTCTTTGATTCTGGGTCAAACTATCTCTACATTTATTTGTAGATTCAGTTGTAACTTGTTCCTAAAATAAGCAAAAAATGTGACACATTGTTAAAGTTTTCCACCAAACCAATAGTATAGTTTACTTTAACTCTCCAATATATGCTACGGATGAATTTCATTGACAAAGATTTACAAAAGCAAAAGGCAAATTTTCTAAAGGCTATTGAACGTGATAACAAGTATCAATTGCCTAAAAATAGTGTAGTTATATCTACGACAATACACACTATATTAGATGAGATTAATGTATTCAAATTCACCTATGAAATTTGAGCATAAAGGTTTCAAATGTTTACAAGTTACTTTTAAAATCATGTGATTTTTGACCTTTTAAACTATGGTATTTATCATTAATTGTTTTCAAGTAGTTTTAGTCAATATTTTTGAGTACATATTCATATTCTTTTGCTATAATTTTGTAAGAGTTTGTTTATATCTTTTGAGGTCTATTTAGCTTATCACCAAATTCCATGATAATTTTTCTTTATATGCACAAGCCTTCAATAGACACTTGGGTGATATTTTAGACTTAGCATTTAGGTATGTATATAATTTAGTTTACATCTTGTTTTGGGGATTGAGTTATCAAGTTATAGATTGTGTAGGACATTTTGTACATTGATATTCTACATGGACACAATAGTCATGTTATTTCAATTGTACAATCTTTTTTTAGGCTATTTAGTAATAACACCTTCTTTCATATATTAGTATAGAAGAATATTAAGAGATATTGTTTGTAGTGAAAAGCACATGTTGTAAAAGAATTTGAGTATCAAGGGTGGCTTGCTAAAGACTACAAGGTATACCACATAATTCATGCTAAAGCTCAAAATACAAATATGTTTGATCCTAGAAGGATAGTAGCCTATGACTAGGGTAATTAGTTAGAAATGATTTAATTTTTGGCCCAACGAATGCACTCTTCATTTCTAAAGTGATTTGAAAAGTCATCCATTGGACATTTGTAGGCCATTGCATTGTTATAAGATTAATTCAATTTTATTTATTTAATTTTTGAATTGTTTTAAATATATTTTTTGAATTTCAATATCTCTCACTCTATACAATTACCATTGATGGTCATATATAACAATGCAAAGTCCTAGTATATACTTTCATTATAAGAAAACGACTTTTTTTTGGACATAAAAAAAAATGTAGTCAAACATCGCATTTGACAAGAAACATGTCTACATTGGCATCACCCAAAATTTGTTGTAAGTGACACGCAAAAAACGTGCAATAAAAATGCCTAAGCGTAGCTTGTTTTTTTAGTAACATCACAAAAAACATGATCTTCCAAGCTCTCCAAAATGCAACATTTGGACACCATGTAAGCACCATGTTGGTGAAGAGAACCATGTAGGATTTTTTTCAGGCACTTGACGTGGCAGTTAATGTAGTGGCGGAAAAATGATGATGTGGCATGTCTAATTAGTATACTTTTATGTTGTTTGAAAATTTTAATGTTGCTTTTTGAGACATCAAATTAGATGGTTTTTGAAACATCAATTGGTACATACCATATTTGTAGGGCAACACCAACAAAAAACAATAAGTAAAAATGAATTAAAAAACAAAATAAAAGCAACAAAAAAAATTGTAGAATTTGCCAAGAATTAAAGAAAACTTATCCTCTACCATCAAGAGAATTTTTGATGGCAAAATGAAAGAATTCCTTCATTGAAAATTAGTAAAGATGAAGATTATGAAGGTCATATTTGTATCTATTCTGTGTCCATTGGTGAGACAAAAGATATGGGATAACTAGAATATGAAAACTTGGTCATTGCACTTTTTGACATTGCTTCAAATGTCTAGATGTTGATTTAAACATTTTGATGTTGTTTCAAACATTTCAATGTTGTTTCTAACATCTTGATGATGTTGTTCGAGATATTTTATATTGAACACAATTCTTGTTGTATATATCCCATATGGATTGGTTCACTTCCTACCACTCTGCTTGTATAAAGCTCATTTCTTTTCATTCATTATGCTCATTCATCCATTTCTTTCTTTTTGCAAAGCATGCCATGTGGGTGCCTTTCCCCTAAATTTTACACATGTGGTTAGTATTTTATTATAGATAGTAATAATTTTATTAACTTACTTGTAATGAAAGACAATGCAGTTGCTGATGTGGTTGTCTATATTTTAAAGTATGTTTTTGAAAAACATGCACCTATCTCTTTTGAGGTCATTAGAAATATGTCTGTCTTACTTGACATCAGGTCGTTTTTTTACAAACATGACCACATTTACATTGACATCACATGGAATTTGGACTTCAAAGGGCTTGAACCTTTCGACGATGCTTGTTTTTGAAAGCAAGGCGTGTTTTAGTAAAACAACATTAAAAATGCAAGTTTCTTATAGTGTTTGAAAGTTAGAATCTAATTGACTAAATCACATCTATGTTCTAGATGTAGAGACCTTTTGTCCCTCTAAAGATATTGGAATCCCCTTGGTGAATGTATGATGTTTAATGTGTTCTTACACTTGTGATGCTAAACCATGTCCAAATATATTATGCATCCACACTAAACAATTCTACTAGGAACCCCAACCACTCCATCACAACAACACATAAATTTCCAATTTCTTGAATTAAAAAACTACCATAACAAATTATCTACAAACTCTATAGAACATGAAGCTCACAAATACCAATCTCTCATTACTTACACTACAAATCTTGACGGGAATACTTAACTAGTCATTGTCATATCTGCCTAACCTTGAGGCACAACACATACCCCATCATTCTACCATCTAAACTTACCTATCTAAATAGTAAACCAAATACTTTCTAAATCAATAAAATCACCATCAAGTATGCATCTTACTTCCATGCAAATAAAAACTTTAAAACAATCTACTATTACCCACTGTACATGAACTACTCTAATCCCAAACCATTAAAACAAATTTCAACCAATTACTGCCAATAGTTTGTTTTTGGCAATTTGGTGGCAATTTGCACCAAAGTAATGGGCCTTGCTCCATCCCCTTGGAACACAAATAGTACTAAAAGGATGATAATCACCATAAAACTTCAAGTGAAAAAAAATCTTAAATGAAATAGCCAAATTGTGGATGAAAATAGAATTATGGAATGAGATACCCCTTCCATTCCAAAATAAATTTGGGCTTCCAAAGATACTTATCCCAAATTAAATTTGAAATCGGCTCTCCACAACTTGATTAACAACAATTGAAGCTAGTTAGAACACTTTGAATCGAATACCATGTTGCAGAGTCTATATAGCAATTTGATTCCTACAAAGGGAATCAAAATGCAACTTCTAACCAACTGAAGGTGATGAATTCAACCCACAATTGTATAACACCTATTACTTACAAATTTCTTGTTGAAATTTTTTTAGAGCTGAATCACATGATATTGTTGGAATTGAATACATAAGACATCATAAGACTTCCATGCACCAACATTGCTTAGATAATGATTCAAATTAATAGCACTAGAGCAATTCCCTAAAGGGAGGAAATTTGTCAATTTCATCACCTATTTTCAACATGCCCTATTTTAACTATTGACTTCCATTCTCTCACATCTATTGGTTTTGACTTGAATCTACAATAACTATGCAATCTCCTAAAAATAGGGATAGCTCACATGCTAATCTAGCCATTTCTAAGAACCTTTGGATTTATTTTGGATAAGAGGAAGTATGTGTTAATGTGATATTTTCTAACCAATATGTGAATGAATGTTGAAATTTGGAACACCACTGTAACATTTTATATTACCACTTTGACACTTTATAAAAAATGAAAAAAAATCCTGATTATTGCCCTTTCCCCTCTACAACTTCCCCACATCTATGGGATTCTAATTTGAATAGACTCTTCAAGCACGCCAACTACTCAAGTGGTTGGAGTTATTATTCCTCGGGAAGACCGACGTTGAAAAAACTCCGAAGCCCTAATCTCGCGCTCTGTGTCTTCTTCTTCGTCTTCTTAGCTTCCCGTGATGCACTGATTGATCAAGCTCGCCACCATGTTGCACTGCGTCTTCCTTCTCTCGGACTCCGGGTGCGTCTTTCCATTACATCGCGTTAGTCATTGCGCTGCATTCCAATCTCCACTTTTGTATCAATGTTTCTCACAGAGATTTTGAGTTTGGAACGAAATTTGTGCGCTCCATTCCGAATCACCGCCAAATAAAATCGATATCGGGAGATGCTGCTTCCCAGATCGCGGAATTTAGTTGCTTACCGGAATTGATGATTTTAAAGGCTATTTCTTGAGCGGAGAATTTGCCAAGCGTGAACAATAGGGTTTTAAATGTGCTAATAGGGATCATGGAGGAATCTGTTGAGCCAGGTCGCTTGGAAGCTATGTAAACTCTGTGATCATCAGGCGTTGATTGTGTTGGAGCGATTTCACGCCACATTCTCGTTTCTTTAAATTTCGATGAGTGATGGAAGTGCTTATTACAATTAGGGTTTGGGAATGCAGGGAGGTAATGCTGGAGAAGCATTGGATGGGGCAGCAAGTGGACCGCTCCATCTGTGCCTGGTTTTGGAAACAAGCACATCCTCCAGTATGTAATTCTGATCTTGAATCGAGTTAATTGTGTTCTGTGTGATCCTTATAATGCTTGGGTTTACGGATGTTGTTGTTCGAATGCATAAGAGATTTTGCTTTTCTGGAGCTGTAATTTATATATCTGATTATTGTATCAATTGATTTGTATAGGACAGGCAACAAACCATTGAGGTGCCAACAGTTTTAGCGGCACCTACATATTATGTGTTACATATTGTTCGTGAGGCTGTTACCTTCTTAGCTTGTGCAAAGTCAGAGATGCCTCCTTTGCTTGGAATTGAGGTGAGCAACCTTGAAACTTGCTTTAACTGAAGGCTTTGATTGGTTACGGAAGGATGGAAAGCTATTGTGAGAGTCGAATTCTCGGATTTTTTCCCTTCTTGATTGCTGAGAGAAGTAGTTCGTTTGGTTGTGGTTCTTAGTTTTGAGATTTGGCTAGTGTATCTGTTCAGAGCTTAGAAATTTGATGCGGAGATGTCTGATTGGGACACCCGCTGATGCGGAAGTTTTTGGGCAGGGTCGCAGATGTCCTAACAGAGTATTTGGGTGGTCTTAGTGAAGACCTGGTTAAGGATAACTTCGTTACCATCTATCAGGTAAGGCTAATGGTAATTTCATCGCTTGAATTTTGAGTCTCATGGACGTTTTTATACTATGTGTTATTATTTTTTGAAAATAAACGGATTGCACACATGGAGTATTTCCAACGCTAGGTAGCAGTTCACACTTGGAATTTCTATTGCTTTCTTGGCGAATTGATTCATGTTCTGCCGGGAGCACCGAGTTTGAAGTTTCTGGAAATATGTCGCTGCTTGTTTTCAGCTTTTGGATGAGATGATGGACAATGGATTTCCCTTGACGACTGAGCCAAGTATTCTGAAGGAGATGATACTTCCAACCAATCTGGTCAGTAGGGTACTTAGCGTGGTAACAGGCTCTTCGGCGACTTTGAGCAGCACTCTCCCATCTGCTACTGCGTCAGGTGTTCCTTGGCGAGCAAGTGGTATCAAGCACTCCAAGAACGAAATCTACTTTGACCTGGTGGAAGAAATGGATGCCACTGTTAATAAGTAAGCATTTAACATCCTTGTCATCTTATTGTTACAATTCCGAGCTAGGGGTTTGTTCACGTGGGTTGATGGGCAATGCACAGAAGATAATATGAAATTGTCGGAGCACTGAACCTCTTGGGGCTGTAGGGATGGATTTCTTGCCAGGAGTGAAGTCTACGGTGAGGTGCTGGCCTCATCACGGCTGTCGGGCATGCCAGATGTATCTTTATCATTCACAAATCCTCAGATTTTGAACGATGTCAGCTTTCATCCATGTGTCCGATTTCAATCTTGGGAGAGCAACCAAAAGCTTTCCTTTGTGCCCCCAGATGGTTCCTTCAAGCTCATGAGTTACAGGTTTCGTTATTCATCCCTCCTTGCAGCCCTCAGTTCTGACCTATGGATGAATTTTCCTGTAGTGCTTTCATCTGAGCATGTTATTCATCTAGAATTAGTATTTGTCCATGCATGGTTTTGTTTTTTCTCTAGTCTTCTGTTCCGACTGTACATTTAGTCTCCCCTGACCATATTTTATTTTCTGAATTTCATTTCGTTTAGTCTTGGAATGCATTAGATCATAGCAATGGTTTCTACTGATGTGAAGGGAGACCAGCCGTTTGAGTTTGTCCAACCTCAACCCATTTGCAACTTTATATTTATTTGTGTTTGTTTCTGAATCTTGTACGTATACGTTCTGTATCCAATCAGAGTCAAGAATCTCAAGAATACACCTATTTATGTACGACCACAGTTCAGTTCTGGTGGGGGAGTGGTGACAGTTACTGTCATGGTGGGAATACGGGCCAATGTAGGCAAGCCTGTTGACAATATCACGCTTCAATTAGTATTACCACCGTCAGTAGCTTCCTCAGATTTGACAGCTAATCATGGCTCTGTATTACCGAACCACAATACAAGGGTACTTTCTATTTTCTCCAATTTTGATGGCTGTTGCTTTTTGACTCTGCTCTATAATGAGATTTGTGACAAAGTGATAATGAATCAATTCGTTTGTAGTGATTTGTCTGCGGTAATCTGTGACTCCATTTCAATGACTGATTCAAAACTAGTTTTAATTGCATGTTGGGTCTGACAGTGAGCAGTCCATCGGAGGTTTTGATTGCTGGAATATTTAGCATTTAACCGAAACTCATTAAGGTTAATAGGTTAATGTCTGCATTGATAGTGCCACTTCACAAGCAGGTGTGTGCATGTAGGACTGTCATCTTCTCATTAGCTGGAGACTTATTGTGGATGGCATTTTGGCAGGTTACTACTTGGACTTTAGGTCGGATTCCCAAAGACAAGGCACCGTGTCTGAATGGGAAACTGCAGCTAGAAGCTGGACTGGAGCGACTACGGGAGTATCCAACTTTCCTGGTAGGATTCAAGATTATGGGTGTTGCTCTCTCTGGTTTGAGGTCGGACAAAGTTGATATTAACCGTGTTGATTATACGGCCTACAAAGGTTTCCGTGCTGTAACTCGAGGTGGAAACTATGAAATAAGAAGTTGATAATACTGGCAGCTTCTAGTTAGAATAGTTTGATGGAAAATAGGTTGTGAGTCACAAAGGCCCTTGTATATTGAATTGCACCTTTTTGTGACAGTCAACTCTGCCTGCATTTATATGATTCAATTAAATGGCATGGCAAATATTTCTTGCAGAAAGGGACTTTACCATCCTTGAGTAAGTCTCTGCAGTTCATGCTGTGAGAGACAAACGACTCTGGGACTGCTCTCCTTGAATAAATTCTTTCCAAGCAGCCTGCTGTATTTCAATGTGATTGTGTCTGTAAATTTTCTCAAGCACTCGTCCAGTGGTTTTTGCCACAACTAAGATGGGCACCCCCCGAACCGCCACTTTTTGCTACTGTCATACGGTAGTTACTATTATTAAACTGTTAGACTGGACAAATTTTCATATTTTCTTGTTGAAAAGTTAAAGGAGGTTTTAATGCACTAAAGATCAAGACATTTGGATATCATATGCAAAAGTTGTAAAGGGTCGAAAGTTCTTCTTGGTAGCTGTTCTAAAACAGTTTATTCTACATAGGTACATATTGATTTTAGACAAGTTATGGTTTTAGACAGTTTTAGACAAGTTATGGTTTGGAGGTGCCTATCTTAACCTCTAAATGTCTAGATCCTTTTTCAAAATTGACAATTAGGAAAAAATTGTTATAAATTGCTATTTGGAAAAATATTTTGGAATTGATGTATGAATAAAAGTTGTAGATTTTGAGATTTAGATTCCATTTGTATGGTCAGAATTACAAGCAAAATATTATCATTTTTTGGGTAAAATTTGTTGGAATGGATTTGAAATGAAGTTCTCTTGATATGGTGATTTTTTGAAATTTTTGTATTTTTTACATCTATAACTTCATTTTCGCAAATCTAGTTTTGAACTAAAATCAATGCAATTTTTGACTTTTGATACTTCCACATTTGTAATTTTAGAAAAATGCAAATTCTAGTAAAACCAAATCCAACCATTAGACAGGACAACAACTTGATTAAGTATCTTTACAAATTAGATGACTTTCATCTAAGTAGTAATGAGAAAAAAAACTGAATTTCAATTTGTTCATTGTCTCAAATTTGGATGATGGATTGCTCTAGGATTAATCAATGTCTACATCTAGTAGTAGATGATGATTTGGATCAACAAAGAAAATGGTCTTTGGAAGTGGTGAATTGGTCTTTGGTAGCGGTGAGTAGAGGAATTTTAGATAAAAAATTGTTGCTAATGAAATATTTTCATGCTTGACCAAATAATTTAAGAGTAACCAATCCCTAAATGCCCAACCAACCATATCCAGTTGATTTAAAATTCAAGTTCATTTTGGTATGGACAATTAAATTGCTCTCATAGTTTTAAAAAAATTGGGTAGTTTTGAAGGTTAACTATTGAAAAAAAAAATTCACTAAAAAGGTAGACATTTGATTTTTGAGAGGTCTTCAAAGCCATACATGTCCATTAGTGGAAGAATAAGCTTACTAATTTAACTTCATTTCCTGACTTTGAGTAAAATTTGCCAATTTCATTTGATTTGAATCTAAAAACTTGTACTTACCATTTGCTTTGAAAATGGTCCCTATGGAAAGAATAGATTTTTTTTTATGATTTTTGCCATTGAAAATTTAAACATGCAAGTGTTGATTTGGAGTTACTTGTGATTTTACTTAAAAAAAAAGTTACATTTCAAAAATTTCAAGGTGGATTGTGTAATAAATTTGATAGCTCTTCATGTAATATTAAGTTTTTTGAAAGTGCATTTTAGTGTACTAACACAATTTTTAGTTGTTCATGTCACCTCCAATCCCAAAAAACTTTTATGTGCAAGTTCCTAAAACATTGTGGGGAGGGACACCATACTAAAAATAAAAAATGTACATTTCTCTTGTAATAATCTTACAACTCCTATGCAATTTTGCACTCAAAATTGTTGTACATGTTAATAAACAAGCTCTTTAAACATCTATATGATTAGATTTAAAAAAAAAATTACTTCATGGAGATAACTTTAAGCCCATACTCTTTTTTAAAACTCAAAACATAGTTGAAAAGGTTTGGGCATTAGGGTTTAACATGTTCCAATTCTATAAAAGGATTGAAGGAATGGAAGATTTTTTCCAATGCCTAGCAATAGATAGAAGTACAAAGGGAAATCCAATTTTCCATTTGAAACAAGAATGCCTATGAAGCCCTACCCAATAGTATTTGATGAGATTTGGTTCAACCAATCATGCCCTTGCCAACTTGCCCACTTGCCTTGTCCATAAAATATTTTTTCTTGTTGCTTCTTATTGGCAAAGTTTGTCTATCAATTTCAAGGCAACTTGTAATAAGCATCGTAAAATTGTTTACCGATGAGGTAAGGATCCCTTTTGCATCCTTGAAAAATGAATCTCTACATTGGACAAAATTGTCTTATATGCATGTCTCCTCAGCCAATCCCAATCCTTGAATTAACCATTAAATCCCTCTTAGGCATCTAACAAAATATAGTACCTTCCCAACATGAGGAGGACCATTGCTTAATTATACAATGTTATGATCCTTGGAGGTGTTTGATTTAAAATATTCATTCAAGGTGAAGTTTCTGGACAAATCAAGAGCTCTTATTGCTATGGAAAGATAATTTGATGAACTACAAGGGAGAAATATCAATGTTACTGCTACAGAAAGATAATTTAACGAACTACAAGGGAGAAATATCAATGTTACTGCTATAGGAAGATAACTTGACGAACTACAAGGGAGAAATATCAATGTTACTGCTATAGGAAGATAATTTGACGAACTGCAAGTGAGAAATATTACTGTGGAAATTAAGTCATTCTATTGTTCAAGCAAGCCTGTAGAAAAAAAGTGGCGACCACAAAATGGTCGCACGAGTTCTATGGTTACGACGGCTACAACTATCCATGTAAGGTCACACTAGAGCCTCGAAATGCTGAAGGCAGATCTGCAGAAATGAACTCGGTGCAGTCCGGCAGTGCTTCTTTGGATAGTGCCTATTCACACCAATAGACTTCGTGAGCACTTTCTCAGCTCAAGAATTAGATTTTGAAATTGAGCAGCAATTAAACTGAACCATAATTCTCTCTTCGCACGATACACTGGACCATTGTTTCCATGCTCAAAGAGTGCATACAACAACATCTAGAGTTGAGGCACAGCTTACATGAACATAGCCATCAGAGTTGACGAAAGCTTCCAGCGCAGCCTCTGCAACCCATGTAAGTATAATAGAATGTGTTACACTTACAAACCAATCTCCAGAATTTCATTTCCTTCATGCTTGTGAAATTGAGGTGAACATGATCACTCAACCCTTTTCTAATTTGAAAAAAAAAAGCTTGCAAACTAAGAGGTTCAGAACGACAGAGAAAATCATACAATTCAAAACTATAAACCATACACTAGTTCATAACCTCCACAACCATGTTCCATTTGCAAAGTCCATGATGAGTTCGAAGTAGCAATAAACCTGATGGAATACGCGCAATAAATCCATGAGTGTATCCTTTGCCTACTCGAGAGAAGTTGGTCCCTGTAAATAGTTATACAATCCAATGTTAACTAAGTCACATATTTGTACTGGTCAAGAAAACGTTAAGACAGAATGGCGAATTAATGTCACAAGGTGTTATCTATATGGAACAGTAATTCGCCATTTCAAAAGAGGAACACATGTAGACACAACAAGAGTACTAAGTTCAGCCCTACCAAGCATTCTCACCCAGGAGGCAACGACGCTCGTTTGACAGAGACAAAACATTGTTTTCAAAAAATCAACGAAATTCTATCATGTTTTGTTAACAATCGGCTCAACATGGTGCTCCTGCTTTTCACAAGTGTTTCATTCTCATTGGGTGCAATAACTTCCTGTAATTGTTTAACCGTTACTTAGTTGAAGTAGAAAAAAGAAAAGTTTGAGGTCACCTGCAGTGAGTTGAAAGAGGATTGAAGGGTTCAGTGAAGTAGCCAATTCTCTAAAGGATTGCAACATCGCCTCGATTGACTCTTGACTAGTGCCCTCCTTCACTTTGAAAAATACGAAGTGGTCAATACCTCCACCTTGCGCCTGCACATCCTCAAACCATATTAAAACCTTTCAGACGGGCCCCCCTCTCCAATTTCAAGATTCCATTTAGTAAAGATCATTCATAGAGCAAGATTCAGTAAGCAATTATATCAATGGACTCTTACAAATTCACGTCCAAAAATTGCTTCCAAATCGTCTGTCACTTCGTCTTCAACATCCAACATTGACAAGACCTGATACACCAACCCAACCATCTATCAGATGTGTAGAAATCCTACAAAAATGTTGCAATCCTTTAATTAGGTCTTGAACTATTTCTTGTGGGAGATCTTTTGCTATAGGTAGACTACAAGTGGAGTGAACATGCTAAAAAGTATCCAGCTAAGAGATTAGATTCAGACAAAAAGATGCAAAAAGGAGAGCTTGTCATTTGATAGAGTGGTTCTACATCTAATTTGGCATTCCACATTTGAACCTCTTATAAAATACACAATAAAAAACTAGTGAATATGACAAGTACAACAACTCAAGAGTATACCCTATCTGTAGTCTGGCATACCCTATGAACTACCTAAACTAGCATATTCATAACTTGTTCATAGAGTGTCCAAATGGTGTGTATTCTCGTGCATTAGAATCCACTTGAAAATGGGAAGAAGAGTCGCATTAAAAATTCCATCCTAATAAGAGAAAACGCTCAAAACAGCTGAAAGCCACAAGAACGGGTTCCCTACCTAAGGTGCAAGAACACTAAACTAGAAGAAACGACGATCCAGAAGAAACCCTAAACCCTAAATTGGCTGGAGACTCGGAAACCTACATTGCCATAAGGAATCACAAGCTCACGAGCAATGGTTTTCCTTGTGGGGTGTTCCATGTAGAGCTCGGCATCTTCTTTGTTGGCAAACCTGGAGAAGAGTGCATGAGTGGCACCATCAACAGTTTTCTCTAACACTGGACCTGTGATTACATTACAACCACACCACCAGCAGTGTTAGGGTTTAAGACTGCAATTATACACCTGTAGAAACGAATCTGTTCCAGGAAAACTAACCACATCACAATTGGCAAGGTTTAGATTACAATTAGAAACTGCTTTAAATTTCGTTGCAATTAACAGTGTTTAACACAGCTAAGGTTTCTAGAAGGGTATAAATCCTATTCAATCATCGGCGCTACAGTGAGCTCCCTGTCAAGGGCAGACATACACACCGACTGATAAGTAGAGGACGCCTTTGGCTTGATACTGAAGAGTGAAAAGAGCTTCCAGCATCTCCTTCTCTTGCTCCTCGGTCATGTCGTCCTTCATCTTGAACAACACCGCGTGGTCCACCACCTTCCTGCATTTCAATTGCCCTAATTCTAAACATGAGCAATTCAATGACACTGTGAACCAATGCCAAGCATTCAAAGAAGCATCATCTTGCAAAAATGGAGGCAACAAATGAATTTTAACCGTGTCTTGGGCTTCATGTCTTGGACTTCAGCCATCTTATCCAAATGCTCTCACTGCAATTCGTCAAGAGCTCTGTTACAAAACCCACAACGACTGAGTTCCATCAGATTTGCAATTGCCGAAAGCACAATACCTCACGGTACCCAAATTCTCCATAACTTACCAAGCGTCAGCTCTACAAATAAAGAACAAATTAATAAGCTCAGAACTACCAATGCAGCTGCCACTCTGCTGCACTGCCTGCGGGAACCAGTTTCTCTCTGCTCAAAATTCTCAAACAGAACACGCCTTACGTTGGAAATTGAATCAAATATGAACCCGACACTGATTGCAAGGATCGAACAATGGGAGATAAAAGAAAAGTTCAACTGACCAAACGCCAAATCTAACTTATGGGCTCTGATTTCGGCGTCGCCTTTAGAGGATCTCCGAGAGCGTGAAGTTGAATTATTTGAAAGCGGGCGAAAGCGTCAAAGTGGAAGATTGAAAGTAAAAATGTGTGGAAAGTTCAAGCAAGATTTAAGCTGAAAGCATTCTGCAACCTGACGCTTATCGGAAACGCCAAGAGTTGGAAAGATGAGTGAGTGGTCACAAGCTCTGCGAGTGTACATTGGCAAGAATGAAAGTCAACAAATTGCTGCAAGAGATGCTTTGCGCTTGTCAACGCAATTGACGAAACCGATTTCTTGTGCAGTAAAGGAGCCTTCAATTGAGATTTCGCTATTCGGAAGAAGACATGCTTCGGTGCTAAAACGCATGGTTCTGAGATCACGGACACTTTTGAATCATCACCCACCATTTCGTCATGTCAATTTGATAACCCCATGAGTAAGACGTGTCTTTCCTAGGTGGGGGTGAGAATTTTTTTCCCCACACTTGGAGATAGATGTAAAAATCTGCCCTATTTGGGGCTGTTAATTTTGTATTTCAAGACATCTGCTATGTAATTCGGGATGTCTGATTTCTAATTATCATCTGTGGCAAACAATTTGTTCCAGTATTTTTCCTAATTGTACTTTTCCCAAGGTAAAGTTTTGAAACAAAGTTCTAAATTTTTGCCCTCCCTAAGAAGACTCGTAGCTCTAGTATTAGGAAGTCCCATTGGCGAGTTAAGCTTACATGATTGAAAAAAACATCTGGTATAAGATAAGGTGTAGGTCAGGTTTAAATTGTAGCAATATTGTGCTTAGTTGCTATGTTGAAAAAATTATATTGAAAATTTCACAAAATATTCTCCATTTTTGAATGGATGAAATTTACAAAAGCCACTGAAAAGAATTTCAAAGCAATTTCACATTGGATTATATCCCCAAATTTCATGCAGATTATTCTAGCCAAACCTTTTTGTTGACAGCTTCCCTTTCCTCCCAAGTCTATGAATCCCTCGGAGTCTGTTTCAGTTGTTCTTTCATAAACTACTTTGACTGCAAGCGTACCTTCAATCATCTTCTCTTCTAATGTCTTCAGGCTACTCTTAGAACTACGACACATCCTTGGTTGAAGTTTAATGAAAGATGCCCACAAATTTGCTGAGTCAAAATGCAGATTGGGAGCTTCTCTTCCAACAAACACTGCACAGTAGCTTTTGCAGTGTAGTTTTTTTTGGACCTGGATTAGGGTTTGGGGTTCAGGATAAGAGCAAATATCTTGCAAATATCTGAAAATTAGTATTAGAAATATTATGACTGTTACACGCTCTAGTAGGATAATCTGGACCAGTATCCATGAAACAGACTTCTTTTTATGTAGCATTACACTGCAAAATTGGTGCTAGACTTCATTTTGCCAAAACTTTTGTTAATGAAGGGATAGAATTAAGATCTTCAAGATCGATCGAATAATCTGCAGCAAGGGGCGATGTTCTTGTACAGATTGCCAAGTTTCTATTGCCAGAAAATAAGGCAATTATTTCGTTTGGGAATTTCCAAAACTGGAATATATTACAAGATAATATCTACACGAAAATGCATAGAAGCAACTTCCACAGCACCCACCTTCAGCACCTGTTCAATGACTGGTGCACACGAATTCCGAGTGTCCTATAAAACAGGCAATAAATGATTCCTACTTATCCGTAAAATTCAGTCTGTAGGTTAATACAATTTCAACTATGCGAAGCCTGTCAGGAGGTTCCACAAGCTAGCAAGTACAAATAAAGAGTCGCCGAGGAATATACCCCAATGATCGAGCTCTGAAGTAGCAAGCTGTCTACTCTCTACGAGTTTCTGTCTGAAGCATTCATGAATGTCACCAAGCAAAGTCTGGAACGAATTCAAGCGTTCGTGAGGGGAGACGTCCATTGTTGATATAGGTGCATAGTCCCAACGAAGTCAGTAAACAGGCCGTCCACGCTAGCATTGTGAATCCAGTATCGGTACTCCTGATAAGGATCCTGATGGAAGTCGAAATGCAGATATTTGTTCTCATTGCGAAATGTGTAGGGGTGCACCTGCAAAATCGAGTCATTGCTCACCATAAGATCGAAATCATGCAAAACAAGAGAGCTGGCAACAAAGAGATTCACGAATGCGAATCAACAACCGCACTGAGGTATATCAATGCTCGGGAGAAAGAACCTGCAGACCAAGAGCATGGGCTCTCGCTACGAGATCGGTTGGTGCTTCCAGGTAGTTGTTGACGTCAGGCGGTACCACAGTGTCTTTCCAAGGTCCTATCCCCACAACGTAATCGCTAATGAACTTCAAGTATTCATCCGATGTGATCTCAGCGTAGGTCTGAGCGATAGAGGAAATACCGAAATTAGCATTTGAACATCAGTGCCAAAGTTTATCAGGTAGAGAATACTAAACCTCTTAGGAACCTCATCCCGTCTTCTATATCAACCCGTCACCAAGAACTACTCATCTATCCATTCACTTGGCTCATCTATCCGTTCACTTGGTTGGTCTTCAATTAGCAAGTGATGTAAGCACAACTTGGTATAATGTCAATGGCCACTCATCTTTGATTGGAAATTTGTCTGTCTACTGTCACTTTTTAATGTGCACTGCAACCTCCACTTTTTAATTGCAGAAAGAAATTTGCAAATATTTGATCCATTACGGATTTGGCTCTTAAACGCAAAGTGATCGCCAAAAAATGCAGATTCTTACATGTGTTAAAAATGCTTGAAGTATCACATATAGTATCCATACCATAATACATTACAAAGAAATCGGACCTGCTTGGTGTCTTGAGTGACGGAGGTAGCATTGTCAAGAAGTAGAATCAAAGGGGAGTCGGTAAGGTTGGATGCGTGGATGAGTGAAGTGGGTGCAAACGATTGTATGAACAAGGGCTTCTCTTTCCATTCTTTCGAAAGATATCTCCCTCCGTATCCAAACTTCAAAAGTGCCTCCACGAAGATGTCCTCGTGCGTCTTACCGTCTGGCCACTTCACCTGCAAGCAACGAGTCAAACCAACGAAAGTCTTGAGTGGACGCTTAAAACCCTCATGACCTCTTCTTATCTTCAGAACAACCAGAGACCATGCTTACGTGTTTGTTTACAAAAACAGGGCTCTTGATTTCTGGGTAGATTCCAACGATTCGCTCGGCATTCAAACCAACTTCAATAAACTCCTCGAATGTCGCAACCTGAAATTTACCTGCACAACAAACAATCTATAATGTGCCGAGATTCCTACTTGGAAATTTGACAGAAACGATGAGCAAGTCCTGAGCATCACGATAATAGATAGCAGAATGTGACCTACCGTTGAAAGATTGATCGCGAAAAGGGAACCGTTGGCGAGCTCGTAGTGTTTTGATCTCCGCTAG
The DNA here is from genome assembly GCA_963969395.1 of Pseudoscleropodium purum. Lineage (NCBI taxonomy): Eukaryota > Viridiplantae > Streptophyta > Bryopsida > Hypnales > Brachytheciaceae > Pseudoscleropodium > Pseudoscleropodium purum. Next base: position 27,079,202 of record OZ017795.1, read on the forward strand.
AGTGAAGTCCACTGCAGCAATAGAAATATTGACTCGTTCAGCTCATATAAAACATAACATTCTTGAGCAGTTTTGGACTTGCACCCATTATATTCTAGTCTGAAGACCAGCAAATCACTAAAATAATGTGAAACCACCGAGCTGGCAAACAGCTTTATTAAACCCGAAGTCACTGAACAACGATCATGAGGACTCCTTACCCCCTAACTTCGCTTTCAGATGTTAACTGAACACATTAATGGAAGTACATTAAAGAAAGTTAATGTCACTGAATCGTGGATACAAAGACTCTTCCTTGAATAGCAAATGGGTCCCGGAATGTGAGGAGTTCAATTCAAGATTGTTATGTAGTCCTCATAATAATCGCTATATTCTGTACAACAGAATCATGAGTACATTTTTTTACCATCCTCGATGATCACTGCAAATCACCTGAAAAATACCCGGTGACGATTTCTCCTTCAACTTCGTAGGTTCGAATGCGACCCGCAAACTCAGCATGGCTCGCAACATCGGTCACGTCGTCCAAAATCAAATCATGGAAACAGATCAGTTTTCCGTCCTTAGTTGCCGTAATATCCGACTCGATGAAGTCTGCCCCTTCTGCAATAGCCCTCTGCAGTAGCATCAGGGACGCAATCATCAAAACTATTCAACCCTAAGAATCCAAACACATCATTGCAGCGATTAGCAACAAGAATACTTCAAAAAAGGGTTGTCACCAGGTAAGCCGCGACCGTCTCTTCGGGAATCTCGCCGTTAGAACCTCGATGCGCGATGTTGTAGGCACGCTGCGTTTGAATCGGCAAACGATCAGGCCGTTCCTCATCACTCCCCACAGCGAAGTAGGGGTATCGCCGCGCCGCATTTGCACTTGTCAACAGGAGAATCACCAGAAAACCTTGCATCGCCCAACCCCCCGACCCCCTCAGAACCTGAAACGACCAAACCCTAATTCTCACAACCTCGGGTGCATAAAAAAAATTTACTCACCCAACAATTCGAAGCGAGTGCTCGGCGAAGCCATGATTGTCAGTCACTCCAAGTTTCAGATTGCAGAGTTGACTGCTTCTCCAAACCTTTGTACAACCAGAGAGCTAATTCTCATCTCGACAACGCAAGAATCCAAAGCTTCAATGGCGGAATTCGTCCATCTCCAGGTTTCTAATGCGAAATTTCTTACTACCACTTCGAATATGTCGCGCCTAGAATTTGATTGTTGCTTGGATTGATGAACAATCTAACAACTTTTGTCTCGCGGTTGGTCTCGAGATGTTTTGCTGCAACATTCGATGGCTGAATATCTTCAATGTCATTATCTCCGACCCAGGGACATAGATACGCTACTTAGAATGCGTAAATGGATGCAATGCTAAGGTTGCTTAAAACGGAGGAATAGCGGAGGAATTAGAGCACTGATCACATTCGGCAAGTGGACCATTTCTCATTGGTTGGTATATTCTTACGCCCCAGTCGAGAATATTCCACGGTAACTACTGTAGCTGGGATCCGGGCTTTTTTTTCATTCTTTAGTATTGAACGAAAAGGCGATATTACTTTTCTATTGCAAGTATAGTCGAACCACCTAATTTCGTCATTCATCCAAATGCGTGGTCTACAAATTCACCCCATTATCATCAATCTTCCATCCATTTTTATAAAGTGTGTAAATAATGTACTTTGGGCAAGTAATTGGGAGTAATTATCAAAGAATGACACCAAGTTCACATCTATGTAAGGACAGTTTAAGGTTGGTAAGATGTGGTTCAATAAATGTTGAGTGAGGTGACTTAATTGTGCACAAATATTTGTGAAAATAAATTGTAGATTAGGTTAATAAAAGAAGTCCTTTTGGAATGCTGAACTTGTGCTTTTAAAACACTCGTTCAACGGAATTAAGGTGGTAGGTCATTGATTTTGAAGCTTTTTATGATGGTCATAACCTCCACCTACTAATAGTTTTTTATTTTGGCTTTGAAAATTCATATCAATTCAAGTTCTTATTGGAATAATATGATTCCACTTGTATTAAAATTAGCTCACTTAATTCTTTCTCTGAAAAATACATGCAACTATCAACAAATTGCACAAGATATCCAGATTGCAAATTAGAGTGGTGATAGACTATTCTACCTTAAATTAGAACTGGCCACTTCTCATTACATGACGTAGTTTTAGTATGGGCAATGATTATATTTTTTGAAAGTAGTAAGGTAGGTACTCCCAAAATTGCCACTTTTTGCTACTAAACCTACTTACTACTATTAGAATGGTCAAATTTTCATATTTTCTTGTTGGCAAGTGAAAGGAGGTTTCAACACACCAAAGAACGTGGCATTTGAACATTGTATGCAAAAGTTATTAAGGAACGAAGTTTGGTTCTAAAAACACTTCTTCCACATAGATATAGAACTAACTTTGGAGATGTACACATAGTATAGATGGTGGTTTAAGGTCAATGGCACATTTGGATGTTCCTACTTTATTTGATGATTTTTGAATGGAGTGTAGCTAACATTTGGCAATTTAATAGTAGGTTATATGGAACTTTGGGAGATTGAGATTTTCATTGTAACAATGTTTTGGCAAACTTAGACATTCAAGTGCTTGTCAAGTAGTCGTAATGTGAGTGTGGGTGCAATTTTCTAGGCAAACTCATTGTGCATATGGACTATGTTCAAGAAATTACAAATCCTTCGTTTCATCACACGATTTGAACCTACATCCACCCCAAAGCTCCTCTAATGCCAAAGTCAGAAAATTTATGTGGACAATAAAGACACCTGAATTCTTTGTTTGAACATGTTTTTTTTAATCAACAACATATTTTTTTGGTTGTAGAACAAAATTATTAGCTAAGAATTTCATTGTGGCGTGGAGGTGCCACACTACACTTACTTATGCAAGGAAAGAACTAAAGTTGTCTACTTACAAACTTAAAAGTATCCAACAACAGTGGAGAAAAACCTTACTTGTGCACAACAATTCTTTTGTGGACAGTCACTTGTGCCCAATCCAAACCCCCTTTGACGCCCAAATGAGAATCATACTTTACAAAACAAACAATGGAAACTTCTAATGTTGGCAAGAGTAGGAGGCTAAATACCAAATCATACGAGTACATTTACCTGCACCCACCCATCCTAAGTCACTCCAATGCAAAAGTGAGAATTGAAGCTCACTATACGAAAGAAGATAACACCAGAAAGCAATGACATTTGGTACATCAGAAATGAATAGAACGTTACTTCTACCATTGAATTGAAAATCATAGGAGCCATTGCAAGAGAACAAATACGCACATATACATCACATGAAGACTTTATACACTCATTAGTGCCCAATACATTGGAATGAACATGAACTTAAAGGCCTCTATGAAAACAAAAATCAAATGTGAACATCACTTACAAAGCACAAAAAAATGAGTAATGCAAGAAAAAGCTAAACCACATCAACTTGCGTAGCCCGCATCCTGGCTACAACAGAGAACTCTTGTAGATACACAACTCTTGCATGCAAAATTCTAACTAAGCACTTGTCAAATACCTACTCCACCCTCTAGTAATGAACCAATCATCAAAAATCTTTTGATAAGGGAAGTTTTCTAGAGTGAAATTTTTTGAGAAAACATTTCCACTACCACTTGAATGTGTTCTTCGAGGCTATTACGCAACTTTGACTTGAAGAAACCAATACTAGAAAAGAGGCATTTGTCCTCAATAGATCCCAAAATGTAGACCACTGCCATCTTTGTAAGCTTGATGAACTCACAAAAGTTCTGAGTCAAGTTATTGTTGTTGTCTAATATACACCAAACTTTGGTCAATGGATTTACATCAAGCGGGGGGAGGATGGTATCACGTGCGTTTGACCGCATATATGTTTTGAAAAGCGCTAGCTGTGCAATGAGGACATGACGATCAATCGACAATTTTATGAAGAGCTTCCTATCTCCTTCCCTAAGTATTTTCCCTTGTCCATATGTCTCCATGAAGGTCCATAAGTGGCCGTCAAACACATCCTTGGCATTTAGTTGATACCAATATTGTATATAGAAAATTCCAAATGTGTTCATGACATTATGGACTGGGAACCTAGTGTCTAATTCTACTACAAGCATTTTGGCAACACTTGCAAGAGAACCACAGTCATCGAAGTTTTAGTATTTTTGAAGCAAAGAGCATTTAGAGACTTACAACAATAATAGGAAATTGATAGAAGAAGTTTTTTGGGCATTCATGGACCACTTACTAGTGCATTCGGACTTCACTTTGTCCAACAGGGTGGCCCAAACTTGATGATCTATAGATAAATCCTTATGTTTTCCATGGATTTGTTCTCCATGGCAAACAAATGACAACATGGCTGAGTCATCATTTAGATCAGTAATCCACTTAATGTAAATTTGGTTATGACTTCAATCTAGGAGATTTTTGAAACTCCAAAATTTGCCACCACTATATGTTGTCCCATTATTCTCATACATTCTATAAATAGAGGCATGGCTTACTTTCACCGCAACTCCAAAATCACAAATGTAAATATCATGTTTTTATGCAAACTAGACTAACTTGTCAATGGCCTACAATAGTCACAAAAGCGTGCTCATTATAAGTAAAGTGAAGGAATTCAAGAGAAGCAATAAACAAGACTACATGCATCCGCACACAAAAGTTAAAAAAACGTCAGAAAAGAAGGGTTCAGATTAAAACTTAGCAATCTATAACTAAGTGCAAAAGAAGAACTATAGGCAAAGAATAGCATTGACAACATCACAAACTTGTGAGAACATTCAACTAGAAACATTAGCAAAAGGAGGATAAAAAAAATTGCCACGACACAGAAACTAAAGAAAGTGCAAAAAGACCAATCAAAGGTCGGGAATATTTACCTCTGTTTTGTTGTTTTTGGTCAAGTCAACAATCATTTTATAACTCAATATCTAGTATCTAGAAAATAAGCAATGCAATGGTTCAATCAAGTTAATCTAGCGAGTCTACACATTGTAGAGTTCCACTAGCATCTTGAACTTAGAATAGCATTTAGGACTTTTGTAGAAATATCCATGAGTCATAGAAAATAGTTTCTCAATGTCTAAGAAAATGGCAAGGGAAGATAGAACTTTGGACACCAAGTTACAATAGTGGACACCAATAAAAATGGAGCATATTTGTCCTTAATTTGGAGCATGACACTAGTCCTTGTGCCCTACAACATAGAGGCCCCATCTGCACCAAAACTAATTAGCTTTTGGACCACAAACTCTATGTCTAAGGACCCACCATCAATGATAGCGTCTATAATCAACTCAGTGAGGTTGTTTGTATTAGGTGAGCATTCTATCCTATCATGTTATTTGATGACGAGTAATTGGTTGGCTCTATAGGGCTTTGTAGGAGGTGGTAGTAGACATGTTATAGCCAAAATAGCCATGTATTGGCCATTGGAGGGTTAAACTAGTGTTTTGAAACTATTTGAAGTGTGAATGGAGCTATTTTGGAAGTGCCTTTAGGGTGGTTATAACCTTAGGCCGCCCCCTTGCTCATTCATTCTCTTCAAGTCTTGTATATGTTGTTGTTTTTGAGTTGAAAGGAGTTGGAGCACGGAATGTAATGATGGTTGGTTGTTATACCAATCTTTATTAGGGTTATTCCTCAATTCATGTGATTTTGCAGGACTAATCCAAGTGAGACAAAGTAGAAGCAACCTTGAATGTTTAGGAAGCTTATTGATTGGATGGTTGGTCATTCATGCCTTGTTGTAGTGTAGACTTGCTTTGAAGCATGTGTAAGTGTTCTAGTGCTTGTAGTTCACGACATCTCCTGTAAACAATATAGAGTGATATGACAACCCTCTAAAGTGAGATGAGAAGAGGAATATGTATCCAATCTTGCACTATGTGTACATAGATTAATAGATAACTACTATTGTCCACCACCATTATCCATTGAAGATCACAATGATATACTTCACCTTTGCAATTAATTTTTTGGTTTTATCAAACACTTGCTTGTATATATAACCTGCCATTATCCATGCTAAACTATCCAACTAGTGTGTAGCAAGAAGATCAAGAATTCCAAGCAATTTATAGAGAGCCTATCAAGACTCAAACCCAAGCATTAGACGGCCATCAGCAAGCAATTGAAATAAAGTTGCAAAGTGGACCCTTTTCTTTAGGGCCTTCAAACTCATGCATTGGTTTAGCTAGTCAAGGACTAATGCTAGAGGCTTTGCAGCATAGAGACATATGTTTCTCTTGTGTTTACATTGAGTGGCCACATACTACTTAACACCTAATTGTCATAATGGATAGCATATTACTGTTCACGGACGAATCGAACCGATTTGGGCTGACTGGCTGTCAACTTTGGAGCCCTGTAACTTTTGCAAAAAGTATCCAAATTGGGCATATGAGATGTTTTCTGGCATTTAAAAAAACTGTAGATGCCGAAAAACATCTCATATATCCAATTTGGGTACTTTATTCAAAAGTTACAAGGCTCCAAAGTTGACAGCCGGTCAACCCAAATCGGTCCAATTCGTCCGTGAATAGTAATATGCTGTCCATTATGACAACTAGGACTTAACAACCTTCATTTTGTGTTGCAAAAGGTCTTTTTTGCTGTACATTTGTTGTCATGCTTGAAAAGCATGTCGAACTTGGGAGCCATCACACAAAAATTCTTGTCAATCACGCTACATATTTGGCACTATACCATATGAAGTACCCCATCATTTGTCATAATTCCCTCGATCCATGGAAGCTTCACAGTCCATAGGGCCTAAAATTTATAGTGACTGTTGTATTGAGTTTGAGCCTTAGAACGTGAACTTCTTGACTTCCAACAACTAGCACCTTTCCTCAATGGGGAAAACTAGAAGTCCAAGTCTTCTAAGGAGCCCTTGGAATCTATGGCAACCTCCAACAATTGTGAATTGCTAGGTTTGTTTAAAGATGTTGAAAGTGTGATCATTAGCGACTTCAAAGTAAGCACAACCGAGTCTCCAAACTTGGATGAAGAACTAGGAGTTTATGTTGTATCCATCAACATTGCAATACTTTGATAATGCTCTAGCAATTTGCTCTATCACTGTCACTTAGATACTCATCCCCCAATATTGGTTCTGCACCCAAAATCTCATGCATCCACCCATAACAAAAGTGGTTGCCCCTCCTCTGCACCTTGTGTTGACTAAAAGTACAAGTTCGTGGTTCTTTTCTTCACCTCACTCCTTCAGTTCTCTATCATCTTGTCCTTCTGCTTCATCTCTTTTCAGGCCACCTCTAAAGCCTCTTTTGTGGCCTTGTCTGTTTTTTTCTTGGAATCTTGATTGACCACACAACTGAACCAACATGAATAGCTTTGGCCATTGCATCCTCCCTATTGTTGTTGTGCCCATACTCTACAGCAAAAGCAAACCCTTAGCAGCCAAAAAAAAAGTCAAAAAACATGACCTTTACTCCTTTAGTGACAATTGTAGCTAAGAAATGCACAAAACTACTAAAGCTTATAGCACAATCAAACGCACAAGGACTTTGTTGAATTGAAGCCCAAATTCTCCGCGGTTTGAAATGCATGCTATGTGTACAACATGCATGATAGCACATAATTGCCATTTTTCCAAACTACATGCAATGAGAAGATGAATTGACAATCAACATCAAATTTGCAAGTAGTGGAATTACAATCGGGCTTGCGGCGTACACCCTACAATGTGCTACTCCTTTGCAAAATGCGTAGCTCCACTCAAGCAAACAAAGGTAAAACCTACAAGCCATGAAAGCGCAATTGGTAAAATAATCATCCAAGCAAACCACTACATTGGCAAATGAAGAAAGCTCATCAACACCAAATTGAAGAAACTATGGCAACATGATGTAGACATCTCGAACGCAAAATGGGAATAACTCAATAGAAGTGGTAATAATTGCAGCAGACATATAAGTTTCAAGTCCCACTAATAGTTATGTAATACGAATAGCTCATATATAAAAGTTAAGTCACAACTCCATTTCCTAAACTTGTGGGTCTAGAAAGCTTGTCATACCCTAAATCTACATAACACAATGTATTTCATAAAATTGAGCATATTGCCAATTATCAAGTGCGAAGGTACTTTAACCCTATAAGGATGTTGCAAACCTAAAAGGTTAAATGGATGACTTCATTGTGGAAACAAAGATGCATCTATTGGTTCAATAATCGGAGTATTTTTATGAGTACCTTGGTCATGGGGGCCACTTCCTTTCAGGAATTCTTAAAAGATGGGTTGATGATTGTAGAAATCATCCTCTTGGGTATTGTGTGAATCATTAGCTTAAAAAATTCAAGAACACTCATTGGAGGTTGAATTACTATGCAAAACCTCTCCTTTCACACCAAATTCCAAAGATGAACATGTACGCTTCTATTATATATATATAAAGATTCTCTATGATCCATTGCACAATAATCGTTCACGACATTGGTCAAGGGTTAACTCACTGCCAACCACAAGTCAAAGTGCACTAAACCACGCTCAAGAATGATTCTATTCACACAGGCTCCACGACACTCAAAATTCCTCCGTTCACACCTTCCTGCTATTTCTTTCTGTACTACTCGTACTTTCCCGAAGCTGATGCAGTACAATCTCAAACCTTAGAATTCGCCGCGATTCCAATTCCGTTGCCTACATCAATCCCCTTCCGCCACAACCAGATCCCTCACCACGTCACACACTCCTTAGAGAATTTTGCGCTGTTCATTTTGGTGCATCATCGACATTCTTTTGCTCGATTGGCGATGGCGTAACGACTGCGACCGTCTCTTCCTTAGTGGGATCCTTGTTTCTGAGTTTTCGAATTGGAAAAGCTCTGCGAATTTGAGGTGAATTCTGAGCTTAGAATCCCGTGCTTGTTCGGCGAACTTTTTTCACAGGACTTGGGGTTTGGAGGTTAGGTCAGTCAAGATGATGCACATGACGTTTTACTGGGGGAAGGAGGTGACCATCCTGTTCGATTTCTGGCGCGTCAAGACATGGCTGTGGTACGCCATCTCTCTCGTGGTCGTCTTTCTATTCTCTGTGCTGCACGAGTGGCTGGCGAGCCAGAGATCGGCGTTGAGCGGGAAAGCCGACAAGGGTGAAGAGGCAGGGGTGAGCGCTCCAGAGGAGGATGGCGATCACCGTACGCCGTTCATCACGCATGCCTACGCAGGTCAGAAAAGCGTTTCCAAGAAGGCGACGGAAGCCTTTCTGTTTGGAATCAATGTAGGGTTAGGCTACTTGCTCATGCTTGCGGCCATGTCGTTCAACGGCGGTGTTTTCGTGGCCATTGTGGCGGGTCTTGCGTGCGGCCATTTCCTCTACCGCAGCAACAGCCCTGGTGGTGACAGCGCCTGTGGAGCGATGTGAAGTCGAAGGAGATTGCCTACTGTAGCTGTTGCCAGCGTGAAGATTTCGCTGGTAATTTGTGACACACTTTCTGATAGATATCTTCGGGGTTTTATGTATTTAGGGCAATCGAAACTAATCTGATGGTTCCAGCTCCAATTGTTCATAAAAGAAGTGCAGTGCTATCGCATGATCAAGGGTCATGTGTGTGCGTGTAGGTCGCTCTTGGTTATGAATAAGTAATGCATTTGCTAATTTCTGCTCAAACTGCGTCGCAACGCAATTGTATGATTGCATGGTTTCTTGCTTCGTAGTCCTCTTTCAACCCCCTTGTGTTTAAACCCTGTGTAGGATAGGGGCACAGAATCGACACTTTTAGTACTGAACAGAGGTACTGTTTTTAGACTGGTTAAATCCTTATTTGCCCTTGATAGCAAATATTGAAATAGGATTCATTGCTCCTAATACTGCATTATTTCGATACCATATGCATTAGTTATGAAGTTCCATTTTTTCTGGTAGATGACTTTTAACCGATACTTGAACAGATGTTTCAATGGCCTACATCCTCTTAATCAATATGTGCTTATTGTCAATTTTTGGATGGCCATTTGGGTCAGTGGCGATTATGGGTGTTCCTACTTAACACCGGTATACTGTTACGAACATGGGTATGCTGATCTCCAATGCATGAGTTTGAAGTTAATGAACAGCTCTTTTATCTGTCTTGGGTGTGTTAATGAATATTCTGGATGTAGCTAGTCTGTTTAACCCTGGAAAGACTGGCGATATACTTCTGAGCAGATAGAGAGTGAATTCACTCTCGAGGAACCAGAGAAATTCATTCACACTACAATTAGAGGCAGAGTAGACCTATTGCAATTCAACGTTTCCTTCAAATTAAATGGTCACATACGACATATTACATGGATGCAATATTTTGACTACTAAAAAATATGAGACATCGAAGTGAGTCAAAAAAATGCTCATTGCTTCAATGAAGATTACATGAAAATGTTGTCCCACCAGCATTGCATCCTTCTCCTTAAATATATATCAGAAATTTCCTAGGAAATCGTTCCAAGGACAAGGGGATCTAAGCTGGGCATCTCTTGCACAAGAAAAGATAGGAAGAGAGGAGCTACAGTAAGATGCCAGAAAAGGCACAGTGATATGCAATTATATACCAAAAGATATGCTAAAAAATGTGAGAATTTTATTGAAGACGTAATACCAATGGCAGCAAGTTACCATGCTAAGAATTATGTTGAGTTCACCCTGGTTACTAAAACCTATCCTAGTACTCCAATATCTAAACAACTATGGCCGTGGTTTAAAAGAAATGACAATTTCTGTTTGAAGAAGACGAGACTACGTAGATTGAATTGAATTGTCCAAAAATCCATACGCAAGCTTAGCCGAATCAAGGGTATTGGACAGCAGCATTGCGATGGTCATGGGGCCGACACCTCCTGGCACTGGAGTGATTTGGGAAGCGATTTGACAGGCCTCTGGGTAATAAACATCTCCCACAACTCGATAACCATTCTCCGAATCAGCATCCTAGTGGCACCAAAGACCACACCAAAAACGCAATGTCAAAAGCTAGCATAAACCCTCAATTACTCACAACATTGCTGAGGAGCTGCATTAACACCTTGGAAACTGCATTAACACCAATGAAAAGGAATCCGAGCACGATCTTGTCTTCTTGAGCTCATCTTAGGTGCGAGTTACTAAAAGCTAAAAGACGACGGGCATTGGCCAAGTGCATGTCAAAAAAACTGAGTATTTTTTTAGTAGTCCTCTGTAATGGAGAATGAACTCACCAGCAATGAGTTCTCACAACTGCTAACAATGCATTGTATTGAACACTGACCACATCACATAGCTGAACAGTTTGAGTGAATCATTCACTGACCACTAACCCATTCCACGTCCCTCACCATCAGAAAGGTTTGGCGGCTCCGAAGGAGTTCAAACCTGAAGCAATCATCAGGATGTGCAGGTCTAACCCAAGAGATGAAACTCGACAATAGAAAATAAATTTCTAACCTCAATGTGATTGATGCCGACGTCAATAACCACAGCTCCAGGCTTCAACCAACTCCCTTGCACCATATAAGGCACACCGGCAGCAGCAATGATGATATCAGCATTCCTGGTGACCTCCGGGAGATTTGGCGTGTGTGAATGCACCACGGTCACAGTTGCATTTTGTCGCTGCACCCAACATAAAGCAACCCGTCAGTGATGAACCAATTCAACGCAGATCACTGCACAGAAAAGGTTACGGTAGAGGATAATAAAACCGTCAGGGACATGATTCCGCCTCCTATATCAACCCCTGTTACCAACAACAATTCACCAATCCATACACTTGATTGGCCTTCAATTAGCAAATACTGTAAGCATGACTTGGCTAAATGTCCATGGCCACTCATCTTTGAATGGAAATGGGGTTGCCTACTGTCACCTGTAGTGGTCCACAACCTCCCATTTTGAAATTGCATAAGAAACTCATAGACAATGATGAAAACTTGATCTCAACCAAATTGGCTCTTCTACCCAAAGATCTCTCGACAGCTCAGCACAGATCTCCCAAAATCACACTCCTGAATAAGTTATAATGCTCGAAGTGACGATAATAATATCATCTACCGTATAATACAAAAGCTGTGCAATAAAGTTGTAGGTTAGGAGGCAACGTACTTGTAGAAGCAAGGCAGCTGGCATGCCCACCACATTACTGCGACCTATAACCACCGCATGTTTGCCATCCATCTCCACGCCTGACCGTAGGAGCAACTCGATGCACCCTTTGGGTGTACACGCTACAAAGAGCGGAGCCCGGCCTTGCATGGCTAGCCTCCCCACATTCATTGGGTGGAAACCGTCCACGTCCTTCTCTATGCTCACGGCACCAACTACCTTCTCCTCGGAAATATGCTGTGTACCCACAGAGGATGGAACCCAAATATAAGCACATAAGTTACATACATTAATGTAAACCTCTCACAAGATGCCTTCACATAAGTCCATATTGCTCAACCCTAATTAAACGTGATGCTCAGACTTGGAAGGTGAGTGTGTTTGATTATGATTGCCAACATAAATGAGCTAATCAGAAGACTATGAAGGCAGCACTCAGAGACATCGCACAAATTATAAGTGCATACAGAATCCAAAAGCAACTCAAGATGCCTTCACAGAGTCACCCCTAATTAGGATTTATTATGCTCAACACTAAATAATAAGTGATGCCCAGACTTGACGGTTAGTGTGATTGTTAACCATTTCCATTGGATGTAAGTTTCTGACAAGACTATGTTAGCAGTACTCACAGCCGTTTCACAAAATTATAAACACATTCAAATAAACAAAAAGCATTTACAAGATGACTTCACATAGGTTCATTACGCTCAGAACTAATTTTGTAATGGAGGGTAAGTGTGATTGTTTATGAATTCCAATACATGTGAGATACTGATAAGATTATTTTAAAAGCACTTACGCGTGGGAGTGGGAGCTGCACCAGTACACCATGCACATTGGGATCACAATTAAACATTCTTACGGCATCCAGAACCTCCTCCTCTGTGGCGGTTTCTGGCAAGGAGACACCAAAGGAGTTGAAGCCCACTTGCTCACACGCTTTCTGCTTGCTTCGAACATACGTCTCCGAGTCCTTGCGTGACCCCACCAAGACCACAGCGAGACCGGGAACCCCCCCAACGGAAGATTTCATCCTCTCAACTTCTTCTGCAATTTCTTGTTTGATCTCTTGCGCAATGGCCTTGCCATCGATTATATGAGCCACGGGATACGGCACAGCGACTGCATAGGGACGAAATGATTAAAAAAAAAGGTTTAAATCAAGTAAATTTCTAAATAAGTAAGATTATCATTATCATTATGCTTGCGGGACCCTCGACCGTGAGAGAAAAGAGATGCACCTCCTTTTAGGAGGATAGATTTCGGTGGTAGCAAATCCTTGCGGCTCTTCCACTTGTCTATGGTGTTGCATCCCAGTATCGACGACGTCTTTACCATCTTCTGAAGCTCATTTGCGCTTGATGTTGAATACAAATGCCTAAACCCTGAAAATTCGTAATAAACAACGATCAATCCAGGATTATTACAACTAAATTTAACCAAGGTTTTCATAGTTTGAAAATGACTAATTCGATCGAGCATATTGTGAGATACTAGAATTCAGATGGGGTCAAATTTTCGCTATATCACAGAATCAGTGAAGAACACTAAATGTGTTAGTCAAAAACTAAATAACATTCGACAAAAGAAAGTCCCCATACGACCACTCATAACTGCAAAAATATAAGGACCAATCAAGACTTCGTGATCACAGGCTCAGAATCGTTACATAAAAATACCTGAAGTGCTAGCTTGATCAATGCCCACACATTTTTCTACAGCAAGAGGCGTCAATAAGACATGAGCGACGCGATCTCGGTGCGAGGAGTACAAGCGCAATGCTGCTTTCGGTAGCTCCGCACTCCGCCGCCGACATCGTCCAAACATCGCTTAAACCCTTGCGAGAAAAACTAATCTGTCGCTGCAATAAAAGAATACAGCGAATGCACCAAATGCACGTTCGTCTTCTCCGATGAGTCGAACACTTGGCACACAATCTCGGACTCTCTCCAAAATCCCAATCACTCAACCCAGAAGCGCCATCACTGGCTTGATTGAACCGATCAAAAACAGAGGCGGCTCCATGCTATCCGTCTGCGATCCATCCTGCCATCTCTTACAAGAGAGATAAAAATTACGTGAAGTGCAAACCCGTCAATGTTTCAGAGAGACGCGATTGTTTCCTGACCTACTGCCACTCGAAATCTGGGGATCTGGGTCTGTTGCGAGCAATTGCAATCGGTTTGCGAGCTGGCAAAGCACGCGCAGTCTCTGGTGAACGAGCGAAAGTGCCGACCCCCAATCAGGGAATAACCTAGATTTGGGATGCAAGATCTAAGAGTTATTAATCATCATCGCGTTGCGAAGACCACCGTCCGTTGAATCAACGGTATTTGTAGATGACGCGTTCAGAAAACTATCGACCTCTTTAATGTCACAACCTCACAAAACTAGGTGCCCAAAATGATTGTATTTGAGGGGGATTTGTACGGGGTGATAATACAGTGTTGTAAAGTAAGGTGGGGCACCTAGAAGCGTCACTTTTTCTATTGTGCAAATTTTCTATTCATCTTGTCTGCAAATGAAAAGGAGGTTTTAATGCACAAAATAATGCAACATTTGGATATTGTATCATAGTATCTTTTCAATTTGGGCAATATTTAATAAAATTTAAATTTTTAGCTTTGGCACTTAGAAAGAGATTTCAACAACTTTCATCATCCAAAATATTGAATTTATAAAATATTTAGTATTTATACAAATATCCAATAAAATATGTTACTAAAGACTATATTTGTTTTACAAGAATGAACAACAACATTAAGATTTGTTTTACAAGAAAATTATTTACACATAGTCTAATCAATCTCATAAGGATTACCAATATGTATGGTTTTATTATTCAAAAATTATATGTGAAGAATCAAATAAACCTTCCTCTTATTATAAATCAAATTAGATTTGTTTCCGTACCTTGAATTGTAGTTAGGTTTATTGAAAGTATATTTGAAACAACTTAAATTGGTTCAATTTCAACAATCAATCGTGGCAATTTTCAATATTTTAGGCAATTATTATTGTAATTTCCTAAAATTACAAATTCCTTAAAAAAACAATTAGTTTTTTTTGCTGAAATTGAAAAAGTACTAGGATATACAAAAGTTATGAAGGGGGCAAAAAAATTTGGTTCTAAAATTGTTTCCTCAATAATAGGTACACATTGACTTAGAAAATGTACAAAAAATGAGGATTTGTTAAAGTGATTCTTTTAAATAAAGTGCAAATTTGGGTGTGTCCACCTTATATAAAAGAATAAAATCACTTGAGTATACAAACAAAATATGAAAACCTCACTACTAAGTGTAGAAAATAATAGTTGATTATAACAAGTAATAAATTGCAAGTATCTCCATCCAAAATAAATATATATTAATTTTGTATGTTTTTTTTTATATGATCTTTCATATATTAATCTTCCATTTGCCTATTTTACAAAAATCCCTATATGACAATCTTAGAATGCTATTACTCCTAAATATCCACATTTCACAATTCTACAAGAAATAAGAATTAAATTCTTGAAAATGATGGCCCCAACATGCCACTATTACCTTTCACACATGTTTCACTCTTTCAATTCCCTACATAAATTTTTGAACTTATGAACCATGATTATACATCATTGATATATGTCTCCTAAATAATAATTTCAATAGTATGTTTATATTATCCTCCATAGAAGTCAGATTCAACATACACTAGGACATATATAATATTATTTTCATTTTGAAATTAGATGAAGAGGACTTAAACCTTCAAAACATGAGGTGGAGATTCAATTTCAACACTTCCTTATAGAATCTGACACTTCCTTCCATATGATGATTTGACTTGTGTTTGATTCCAAGTCAATAAAGAGGAAAATAAGTCTCAACTAATTGAATATACATAGAATATTAGGTAATATACAACTAATACTAATATTGAATTTTAACATTTTTTTAACATGTATTTCAAATAACTTATGAATTTTTAAAGTGTTGAATGCAAATGTAAGTGTACCCAAAATCATCCCTAGACTCTCATGTTCAGCAAATGTACATTTCAAACAAGAATCTACAGATTTTGATTTGTATCAGATTTTGCAAGATCGAGGGTCACAATTTCATTTAAGAAGGTTATCTTACTTATATTGTGGATTTCAAAGCAGGTTGTCCATGCATTTTGTACATGACCAGTAAGTTAGTTCCCATGTGTTCCACATGCACATAACTTACCTTTTTACAAATTGAACTGATTCTATTTCATTTTATTGTGCTACGAGTGAGTGGGTACCTACTTGAATAGTATGATGGTATTTTGTCTTTCCCATCACTTTTAATTTCACAAAAGGACAGAAGAATAGAGTCACATGCAGATATCAAATAACTTTGTTTAAGCCATTCATATGCTCTTAGAGCATCTCCAGCGGTCTGCGCCACACTGCTAAGGTAGGTACTCTGAAAACCGTCACTTTTTGCTACTGAGCCTATTTGCTATTATATTAGACTGGTCAGATTTTCATATGTTCTCCTTGGCAAATGAGAGGAGGTTTCAACACACTAGAAAATGTGGCATTTGGATAATGTATGCAAAAGTTATTAAGGATCAAAGTTTGGTTTTAAAAGCATTTCTTCCACATAGGTACAGAACTGACTTTGGAGATATACACATAGTATAGATGGTGGTTTAAGGTCAGTGATACATTTGGGTGTTCTTACTTTATGCCAAATGATTTGGCAAGTTTGGGGAAATGTAAGGTCTAAGTACTTGCAGCCAACATTGTTTTTCAGTGTAGACCACTTGAAAAATCCATTGCTTCACTTCAACTTGTAGTGCTTGATTTGTGACATGCTACTAACAAAAAGATGAACTTTCTACCTCAAACTTCAAAGTTTTAGCCTTGAACCTCCTACTTTGGATATTGTGACCAATTCCAACTCTCTAGATGTAGTGGGTTTGGATAGCTCATTAATGTTGTGCCTTGATAAGCAAGAGTTTCTAACATGCTCACCAATGACCTTAGAATTAGTTTATGGAATTTAATGCAATATGCTACCTTCAAGACAAATATGCATCAACTTGGCTACCTTGAGAGTGAGTGGCATTAAAAAAAATTAAAAAATAAAGGATTTTACAAGTTGTAAAGGATGATTGAGAATACTATAACCCAAAACTAACTAAATAATTGTTAATTCCAATGTAGAATAAGTAACAAATCGGCTATCAAATTCTATTGGTTGTTGCAATTTTGGCTAAATTTTTTTTTGAGAATTTTTGGTATGTATGTTTAGCTACTGAAATTTTTTAGTTGTAATGGAGCAAAATTTAGCTAGTTTTGTGAATGTTGATGCTCACCTTTATTTGGAGGTTGTTGGTGGGAGAACAGTAACAAGCAAGGCCCTTCTTTGCACTTAACATACTCCATTCACAAGTTGGCACGTCCTTTTTGATGTGCACTATTGGAGATGCTCTTACATACTCACTCACTCCCACTAAAAGAACTCCTAATTAGACATAGTACTTGTACCACTAAACTTGTTCCATTTATTGATTTTGATAGTTGAACAAGCAAAGTGAAATTCTAATCAATTTGTAGTCATTCAAATCCAAAAATTCAACATTGTTTGCTCATTCAATGATTAGCAATCAAATCAATAAATAGAGCCTTTTTAGTGGTACACGTATATGCACTATTCCTAATTTGGAGAGTTTTATTGAGATGAAGGGAATATTGTCAAAGAAAATAATTCACTAGAGGCTCAACATTAAAGGTTCAACTTTAGAATACACATATAGAATTTCAAAAGAGCATCCATGATATGTCCAAAAATGTCATTTGAAATGAAATTGTATAGTTTAACTTGTGAAAGATGAACCTATGACCACAAATTTTAATCTTGAAATTCTTGACTACATATGCTCCTATTTTGTGACTTTTTAGGGATGAAAAAAACTTATAATCATTTTTCAAAACCAAAGCACATGCCATCTTTATATGATAACTTTCTAGATTTTTTCTTGAAAATTGGAATTACCATGAATTTTTAAGAGAAATTGAAGAAAATTTATATCACATGTTCAAAATAAATTTGAAAAACCTAAAATTCTCACTATCAACATGTAATATAGTATAGAACATTATGGTGTAAACCAAAATTGTAGGTCATTACAACTTAGAAACTAGAAGTAGACTATGGTTATAGGCCAAAAGTTTGTTTTATAGCATATTCTTCTTGAGAAAAATCAACAATACCACAATGAGAGATTTTTCAACATCATTAGCTTCAAAAAAAACTTCAAACAACTCTTTGGAAAAAATTGGATGAAAAATAAATTTTTTCATTGCACAAAGTAATTGTAACACAAAAATTTGATATTGGTGGCAACCTGGGGTTAACTTTTCAAATTCTCAAACTTTTAGATTTCAATTTAAAAAAACACAATTGCATTTCATGCCATCATTCAGCCACCCACATCACCAAAAGATACTCTGATTTTTTTGGTCAAAATGCTTAATGAAGCAATGAATTTTGAACCTCTTTTAGATTTTAAGAATCTCTTTTTGTTGGTCTCTCCTAAACTTATGTCTCCCTCGGTTACTATAGGTCATAAGTGTGGTGTAAATTTTTTCATAGGTTTTCTTCTATGAACATGCCACATGTGTTAGACAATCCAATATCTTTTTCTTCAAAACTTATGATGCCTCCTAGTGTCAAGAAGGCCTATTTGAAAACTATTCATCTTATTTAAATTAAAGGCAATTTGCAATTAAATGCTTGTTTAGTAATGGTTGTTTTCTATGGAATTCTCTATCAATAAATTATACTATAAACTTTTTGGAAGAGGTTTTTTTTTTCCACCATGTGAGAAATGAGTGTCCCTTATTTGTGATTAGGTGACTTTGTATTGTATGACCTCCCATAGCTACTTTGATTGAAAATATAAATTCCAATTTTAAAAAATGAATCATATGTGGTAACAATAAGATAATGTATTTCCCCCCTTCGAGGAATACTCAATGTACTATTCCAAGGAGGGACTTGTTTTCTAGATTGAATGCGGAGCCAAAATAAGGTCATATTCCATACAATATAGAGGCTTCACTAGAAGAAACTCGTGGTTTTTGTGTCATTAGACCAAAAACACAGTTGTTTTTGTAGACAAAAGGATATCAAAGATTTAGAGCAACAGGCACTAAAATTGTCTTGAACATCGAAGAAAACATGTGGATGTCCGTAGGAAAATATACTTCTTTTCCTATAAAAAGAAGTATGTTCAGTGAAACACCAAATAAAACATTGACATGTTTTTTGTGATGATCAAAAAAACGTGACAGTGCCGTGTCAGTAAAGGCTTACCATTTTGATCCACATTTTGACTGTGGGTAAGTTTGTAGAACTTATTTAAGGCTGAGGTAAAATACTGACTAAATTGTATAAAAACAAGGTTAGGGGAGCCACATAGTAGTTTTTGCAAAAAAAATAAAAAATTGGCACTTCACGTGGCATCCAACAAGGACAACCTCAACACACTTTAACACCATCTAAGTCTTAAAAATGTTTTTTAGATGCCAACTAAGACATCAACTTAGACATCAAGATGTTTCTTGAGACATTAACAAAGACGTCAGCTAAGACATCTAAATGTTTTTTTTAACATCAACCGAGACAACATCATTGTTCATAAGGATGCTCATATCTAAAATTATACTTTTCACACAATTCCAAAGTCTACATATGGTTTGTCTTCTAACTTACCACCCCACTTGTATATATAGCTTCTTTTTTTATGTCAATTTATTCACAATAAGTGACTTTTGGAGTCCAATATGATATATTATATATGGCATATTGTGTATAGTGTATTGTTTATGGTGTACAATGTATGATTTATTTTATATAGTGTATTTTGTATGGTAAATGTCTAAATTGATGTCCCAAAATGTTTGGACATCTAAGTTGATGTCTTAAAAAACATTTAAATATCTAAGTTGATGTCTCATTGAGACATGCTAATCAAGCATGTCAAAAAACTATTGTTTATGATGTTTTCACGTTCCCACAAACATGTTGTAACACATGGTAGATGCTACATGATGTCCAAAAAAATTAATCTCATGTCATTATTGACATCCAAAAAAACATGTGCTCGTTATAACAAGTGTCCAAATTGACAAGATTTAGGACTCCTACATTGATGACATCAACAAGGGCTTGAACAAAAAAATTGTTGATGTGGCACCATCTGTCCCATTGGCATTGATGTGGAGGCTAGGTGGTAGCCACATGGCAAGCTTTTATGAGCTTGGAAGACCATGTTTTTTCAAACATCCTCTAAAATCTTCTTCAAATTAGACCACGTTTTCTATAATTTTATATATTTTGGGGCTTGTCCATAATAATGCATTTTTTTAACATCAATGTAAACATGGCTAACATTCTAAACAACATACCTAGCACATTATGGTCTTGTAAGAAAAAACGCAAGTTTCTTCTAGTGCCTCTAATAAAGATACAACAAGTTTATTTCTACTACTTATAGAATTTTGCATAATGTGGAATATAATTAGTACTTTTTGCTATGCATAATTATCATTATATTCTTACACAATCTCAGTCAAATGAATGTACCAAATTTTAAATTTAAAAAAACTAAACTCCAATTTTGGTGAATTTTTATAGTCAATTTTCACAGATTTACAAGATAATTAATTGAAAACAATTGGTAATGAATTCTCAAAATTGCATTTTGGAAATATGTAGGAAACATCTATACTCACATTCTTCCTTTTCAAAAAAATCTCAAAAATGGTTTAGAATTCATACGAAAGAGGATTCAATTGTTAGAAAGTTGCATGCCCAAATTTTGTAAAATGGATATTTATTTATAAAACTTTAAATTTTCTATTTGACCCTCGTAATTTTTTACAATAAATAAATATCCATTTTACAAAATTTGGACATGCAACTTTCTAACAATTGAATCCTCTTTCGTATGAATTCTAAACCATTTTTGAGATTTTTTTTAGAAGAAAAGATGTATATATAGATATTACCAACATTTCTCTAAAATGATATTATAAAAATTCAACATCAATTGCTTTCAATGAATTATCATGTGAAATCATAAAAAATAGAATTAAATAATTTACATAAAATGGAGTTTTGGTTTTTTGAAATTGAAATTTGATACAATCACTTGATTGTGATTGTGTAAGAATGTAATACTTGACAAAAATACTAATTATATTCCATATTATATAAAATCCTTTGAATGGTAGAAATAAATTTCTTTTAGCTTTAGTGAAGGCCACTTGTATATAGATACAAATAAATATAATGAAGTTGAACAATCTAATGCCATAGGTCATCCAATTCCGACATCTACTTGGGACCTTTCCATTTGCATTAGCCACCCATCTATTACCACAATCTCAACAACCCTTTAGCACCATGATAATCGACACCTTGGGAGAGTACATGTTAGTATAACTGCAATGGATCTACCTATGCTTCACCAATTTATTTGCTCCAATAACCAACTTTGAAAAATCATGGAAAACTTGTTTTTTGTTTTAATTAACCCCTAAAGGATAGGCCTTGTGTTTTGGGTATTATAAATTTTTTGGGTAGGTACCTATGAGCGGAGATTTGATTTATTTTGGCCCAAAGTTTTCACAAGGTGTGGACAAAGAATATCTTTTAGTGCATCAAATTTCAAGACATTTGGAAATACGAGTCAAAAGTTATTAAGCAATAGGTTGTTTACATGTCAACTCCGACAGCTTGGGCAGCTCTAAAAAAATCACTTTTTTCAAAAGTTAAAATTTGAAATTGGTTTATTATATTTATGTATGTATAGAAAGCCTTGAATCATTCCATTTCAATCAAATGAGTCAAAAGTTATGAGGATTTTTAGTTTGCGGGCAGTTTTGGACATTCTACTCTAAAATAAACTTTGAAGTCCTATGTATAATTCAAATTTTCAATATTTTTGGAAAAAAATTAATTGATAGAATGTAGATTGTTTATTACAACATTTCAACCACTGGGATTGGTGTTTTTCAATTTTATAAATAAATTATTAACAATTTAGTATTTTGCATCATTTCCTACTTCATTCTACTTACTCTTTTTTTTCTATATGTTAAACAATTCCAAATGATTTGAAAATTTTCAAGCATGTAGACAACTTATCATTAACAAAGAAAGTCCGAAGTTACAATCATTTTGTCTTTTTTTTCATGCAAATCTGACGTACTGAACTACAGCTGCCTGGATTTCAGCAGGGTCCAAAAATGGCACTTTTGCAAGTTCAAACACTGAGGTCTTGCAATCCACACAGTGGATTCTTTTGAAATTTTTTCCACGTCTTTTTAAACTACTATACTACAAGATCCTACGGTTAATTGCATTCAAAAATGTCCTTTTCAAGAATTTGGTACTTGCACTAAAAATGGCAGTTTTAGAGCGTTTTTAATGAAAACATAGTCAAGGAACTCTAGGGGTTAATGTCTTCATTCTATTTGCAAATGATTTTTCTCCAACTTTTCAATCTCTCAAAAATAAGTTATAGAAGTGGACAAATAGCTTTTCTAAGCTTCTCCTCAATGGCTCCACCCACACTTCACTAATTTACTTGTCTCAATAACCAACTTTGAAAAATCACAAGAAAACTTATCTCTTGTTTAAATTAATGTCTTCATTCTACTTGCAAAATTAATGGCTTTTCTCCAACTTTTCAATCTTTCAAAAATAAGTTATGAAAGTTGACAAATAGCTTCTCCAAAGTACCAAGATAGCAAATCTATAGTAGTTAGTTAGTAATAGGCTAGTCTACCTTATAGCCATGAGCAGAACTTTAGGTACAGTACAACTTGTAAGACGTTAAATCCTGCATTGGAAGTTGGCCCAGCAGGGTAATTTGGGATTCATTGGGGATAAAAGTTTTTAAAAAAAAAAATTCCTATTTATTTTTAGCCATGTCTAGGGTATGTTCCAGACCACTGCTATCTAATTTGGGGTCTCCAATTGCAAATACCAATTCGAAATTTGAAAAAAACGATTTATGTGAAAAATAAAAAAATTCTGCGTTTTCCCCAGGATAAATCCAGCCTGCTGGCCCAACTTCCAATGCAGGATTTAACGTCCTGCATACAACTTCATATGGCTTGTTGCAAGTGACTTGTAACATGATTGTATGTTGGTCGTGTCAAGATGCCCTAAATCTTTAACATTGGAAACATCAATTTTTTGGTACTCTGCTGTGTTTTGAGAAGTACATTAGGCCATGAGATGCTTGGCACTGTTGGGGTGACAAACTGTTGGACTAACTTAACTTACTTACGTGTTTAGCCTGCCATCCTAAATTATGATGTTGAATTTTTTTTTGCAATTTTTTTTTTATACCATTCAATGGAGAGAAATGTAAGGTACAGTTCAATGACAAATGTGCATGGTGACAATCATGTTCTTCCAGCAAGTCGGCTGTGAAGTCCCTTTCCCTGGACAGCCAGCTTCCAGAAAGCACAAGAAGAGGAACAGTGGACCACACAGGGAATTGTTTTTCATTTTAAATATTATGTGGGGGCAAAGCAGAAAAGTGACCAGTTTGTTGGAGTCTGTGAATGATTACAGCTGTTTGTTTTTTAATATATAAAAATGAAACGTGCAAAATGTGGATGAAATTTCAGTATCCCAAAAGATATACATTTGTTTAGAAGAAAGAGAGAGGGTGATATTGCCTTTAGAGTATGTAGGATATCAGTGATTTCATCCATTGAAAATATAGAGGAATGTATTGCCTAATATTCCTTCCAAAAAAAGTGTATTGCTTTTGAGTGAAATATTATCACAAAAAATGTTGATTGCAGCCAAGACTATGAATAAGGTAGATTGGTATAAAACCAACTATGATCCAATTCCATGGAAATCTAAGAGGAGATATCATTATAGAATGTCAATTTAAGAAAGTTGAACATTTCTTATTCTAGGATACTTCAACAACAATAAGGTATTTTGAACAATCTAAGATGAACATTTTATAGTGAGTGTATACATTTTGATAGAATTACATCATGGTTAGAATTACAACAATCTATCGGTTAAAGGGTTTTGTGGGGTGATTATGTAATTTGCATATTTTGAATTTTCAAGTGTTGAATTGAAGTGTCATGTTAAATCAAACTTCAAAATTTTACAAGATATTCATTGAAACTTCAAATCTTGATTTTATTTTTCTATTAAAAAATAAAAGTCACAAGATCATGTAAACTTGAACATGCATTATAGCCATACACGGTTACCAAAATTTATACATAGTATGATTCAATATGTCCTCAACTCTACAAAGGTTAAAATAACACTTTATGTACATGTATGCTCTTATGCAATAACTAAGTTTATATTTGTTTGTTAACTTTCAAAATTTAAATTAATTTGTACATACTTTGAATGTAACCTTGACTGACATTAGTACACCTGAAATTTGTATCATATTTTTTTTTAAATGATTGCTAAGCAAAACAAATATATAAAGACAAAATAATTTTTAGTCTTGAGGAGGACACTCTCTATGAAAAAAACATAGCAACTACATGCAATAAAAATATAGGGTCTAATATTTTCATTCTATGTAAAATTTATAAATGAATTATATATATTATAGGATACTTTAAAAGTGTGAAACATTATTATATGTAATACGCGGTTATGTATATTATCATAGAATTATGTGAATAGTATATATAAAATAATACATACAAAAGTGTGGCTCTAAAAAAGAAAGGGGTATAGGTTCTAAAATTATGAATGAGAATGAGAAATTTACTTTTCTAATTTGAACATAGTACTTCACAAATAGTCACAAACTTCATTTGGTGTAAGTATTCAATAAAGTACTCCATATTCAATGTGTAGTGTTTGCAGTTTAGGATACAATTACTGGATTGAATTGCTATTGAGAAGGCTTGGGAGGAAAAATACAATAATCTTGTGTAAAATTATGACTTCTAAAATATATTATTAAAAACAAACCTAGTTTTTACTTAGCACTTGATTTGTTCTTTTGTAGCTACTTTCATCATGTTCGTTTTTCTTTCCCTATTTTTTTTTTTTGCATATGTATTTTAAATAGGGCTAACAGAGTTGCTATGCACTTTGACAATTTCAAGATAACTGTAAAAAATAACTTATAAGTAATATAGGGTACATTAAAAGAATCCAAATGAAAAATTATAAATACCAATAGGGTGCCCCAAAATTATAACATTTACCATTCTTTAAAAAATATACCATGTATTATTATCCATTCTACCAAGTAAATAGTCCCCCATAAAATAAGACATTTTTGTAGGCCATCGCATTTTTTAAGGAGTGAGCTCCATGAGTTTTTAGTGTAATGAAGTTTATCATTATTAATTAAAAATATATATAAAGTATTACATATGATGTTTTGAATTGATATACTTTTGAAAATTTTTAAGAGATAAATTGTAGTACAATGTATTATTGTATCACCTTCTTCATTTTAGACCTAATTTTAGGATTGACATTCTTATTTTGCACAAATCTCATAAACAAGTATGTATGTTCTAAATTTAGATTTTATAATAGAGAAAGGATATACAATGTGACAAAATTAGGTGGAAGTTGCAATTAATTGTACTAAAAACATGCTTTACATTTCATAAAACAAGTCCTTCACTTGCTATTCTTATAGTTTGGTGATATTGGAAGCAAAATTCCTTCCTTGTAGCTCAAGCCCTAGCTCAATTGAATTGTATCCTTGCATTTTTGCAACCTATAGATTGTAACCCATGATATAGCTTGCCCACATGGACTTGCTTGTCATGGATTCATAATATTTGCTAAAAACAACATTGGATTTTCTTTTTCTCTTGATTTGAGTTGACCAAATGACTTTGATTCCTATAACATTTAGCTAAGTGGACATAGTTTTGGTTAGTGCAATGAACAATTATCAAATCTTACAACCTAAAATTCACCATATTTTTTCAAACCATATCAACATCTTGATTTGGATGTTGCAATCAAGGACTTCTATACAAATTCTTTGAATTTGAATGATACAACCTATAGAAAGGCCATTGTGTGGTGTTCTCTCCAATATATCTAAATATGAGTGGTTTTCTTTCTAAAGAGAGCACTCCAAAAACAAACCAAGCTGCAAGTGTTCTTGAATTTTTAAACTACTACATCCCTCCACAATTTAGTATGCAATTTGTAACTCTAAAAGAAAACAAATACGAGCCAATACTACAAAATCTAACAATTTTAGGATAAACAAGACAAAAACTAATTGTCATTACTACTAAACAATGGCTATTGTAAGGATCAATACATATTCCATCCATAAAAAAATTGCACAAGGAGTTCAAATTTCTCTGATCAACCATGAAAAATACTCTTGACAACATCAAGTCATCAATAATAATGCCATAAAATATACAACTTACATTCTCCTTCAAAAAAGAAACTTGAAAATAAACATTTTCTATAAATGTTCTTCCACTATATTTAATCCTAACATCACAATTTTCATCCATGCTATCCTTCAAATAATTCCTTCATTGGAAAAGTAGTAATTACTAATTGTAGTGTAGTACAAGTAGTAATACTATTATATTGTAGTCTAGAATCTCCCTTCTAATGATGATATGTAGTCCAAGGGCCACTACATACTACATCCTAAGATTCTAGCCCTATTGAACTTCCACAAATTGATTGGTGGAGAGCTAAAAATTGGGATTTGGGACTTAACTCTATGTTCCAAGTCCCAAGTCCCACATCACTACAAGATGCCTATATAGCAACACTTTTTGAAGAATTGGCACCAATTAAAAGGAACTTGGAGGCCAAATTGGATTTAGCCAAACAAAAAACCTTATTTAGCCTCCAAATTCCAACATTTATTCTAAATATAAAATAAGGAAAAAACCATTGTATAAGCCATCTTGAATTTCTTCCAAATCTATCTAGTGCACATTTGAAGCCAAAAGTACCCTAGAAACCGTTTATTTGACTTTCTAACTCATTTTTTGAGCATTTAATTGCCAAATGATGTTATAGAAGAAATGATTTGGGATTTAGAATTAGGACTTTAGCATTCACATTATGAGTCCCAGGTCCTACATTTATATTTTTTTATTCACCTTTTACAATCTAAGAAAATTGGGATTCGACCTTGAATTGGGACTTGAAAACTTGGGACATAGTGTGGAATGCTCTAGAGTTGCTAATTAAAAGTTAATCCCTAAATGCCCAAGGCCTTTTTTGAGGTTCTTTGAATTTGTTCTAAGTTGAACAAAAAGCCAATATTTTGATAAGTTGTATCAATTTAATTGGAATTGTAATAGTACATATTCAAACTAGATTTGTTAGAGATCACATAGAAAAGAAACACAACAATATCACTTAGAGATTGAAAGATTATAATGTTTAATCACGAAGGTTTTAAAATTGTGAAAGTGATTTGAAGTCTTTCAATCCTCTTTTCACATGTCAAATCTAAAAAATTGGTTACCAAAAAAATCACACCTTTTCAAAATCTCTTCTATAATTTTTAAAAATGAATTTCTAATATGGATTTTCCTCCAAGATCTAGTGTATTTGAGGCTCGTTTCCAAGAGTTCCCAACACTGCCAAAAGTCAAGATTGCAATAGACATCCTTGCACAAAATCTTGAATAGAAAAATCATAATCAATCATTTTCGAAATCAGATTTTTGAGGCTATAATTAGAATTCAAAAAGTATTTAAAAAAAATATAAACTCCTCCAAATAGCAACTTGGTTGGGTTTTATTTAACTTCAAAATATTGTCAACACTAGAATTTGGTGCCTTGGGGTATTTAGGGGTTGAGATACTTCTCCTGAGACCTTGCATATTCATTCTTGCCAACGCAACAAAGGAGCCAACCCATTTCCAACCAACATCTCATTTTCACAACTTAGACTATTGAATTTCCAATTAGATGTGCTACAAGTGACATCTCATATACAACAAGAGCAACAAAAATGTTTGGGAGGTGTACATTGAAAGCATAAAATGATCACAACATGTACATTGAAAGCCACAATGATCACCTACATCAGTTTTGTAACCAGTCTATGGTTGGAAATTGATTTTGGTACAGGTCAAGAATGGGACAAATAAAATCTTCACAAAAAAATTTATAATAATTTTGTTTTTGAAAGAAAAATTGTCAAAATTTATGAAATACTTTTTCAATCTATTTCTCAACACGGGGAAATTTTTTCCTCAACATTCCCTATGCTGCAAATAGGCTAAATTGTTTAAGTGGTTGAAAATAGGTCATTATCCTGATAGTCCTGGACAGCTGTCCATGCTGTCGCCTTACCAGAACGACATCAGAATCTTATCCAATCCTTCTCAGAACTTCTCCGCCCTTCTCAGCCTCTCCTCACAAACTTCGCATTTTCGTCTCAGATGGCATCTCCCGACACTTTTACGGACTTTCGCAAGCTTTCGCAGAATTGAAATCAAAGAGATTTTCACTGAACAGACGCACTCACAGAATGCCCGACAACCACGATGTTTTTGACGTAACCCTGTGACCACAGTTACAGAGCAAATCTCAGCTATGACGACCTCTCACGCAGGTCACCACATCCGAATCTGGTCGTCCGCAGCTGATTTGAAGAATGGATTGCACCTTCCTCCGTTCCTAGGAAAATTTACACCTTGTCCTGGAGCTTCAAGTGGTCGACATTTGGGCGTTGCTAGAGCCGCCGTGAAAGTGGACTCCCCGAGCTCCTTGCCGATTAAGAAGAGGCCACCTACGCAGGGGAGGGGAGGCCAGTACGACATCACGTCGTTCACGACGTGGTTGATTCGGCAGGAGCAAGAGGGGACCATTGATGGGGAATTGGCGATCGTGTTGTCCAGCATCTCCCTAGCGTGCAAGCAGATCGCGTCGTTGGTGCAGCGAGCGGGGATTTCGAATATGACGGGGTTGCAAGGGGTGGAGAATATTCAAGGCGAGGAGCAGAAGAAGCTGGACGTGATCTCGAACGAGGTGAGTATACGCTTGTTGCCGGAAATTTGGGTTTGGTAATGTGCAGTGTAAAGGTCGCAAAACTGGCTTAGGGGTTAGGGTTTGCAATTGATTTGTGGTGCAGCCATTCCTTTTGAGCGAAACATTTCCAAATTCCAACAAATTTTCGGGTTTAGATAAATCGCAGGAAGAAAATGTGATGATTTAGCGAGATTTCTATGGGAATTTGTTGGAAATTAATTGAAATTGTTTTGTGCTGCCAGATAGGAAATCACTAGAAGTTGTCTGCCATATTGTGCCATATATGCTAGAACTGGTATCCTGAACCAGATTGTTGAAGCCACCCCATCAAAAAACGAAAAATGAAATTAAGGCACGTTCGATGGGAGCGTACAGGTGTTTTCGAGCTGTCTGCGCTCCAACGGGCGAACGGGCATCATCGCGAGCGAGGAAGAAGACGTGCCCGTGGCGGTGGAAGAGAGCTTCTCGGGGAACTACATCGTGGTGTTCGACCCTCTGGATGGCTCCGCCAACGTCGATGCTGCCGTGTCCACGGGGTCGATTTTCGGCATTTATGCCGGCAATGAGGAATGCTTGACCAATATCGGAGACGACCTCACTGTAAGTTTTCCATCTCAAGTCGCAGTTCAATCTTGGGCAACTTTAGGGGTTCAAATTCAGCAGTAATTGTTTCCCTACTGCATCGACAGCAGTGTGATATTCACAGCTAGCGTGATTCAATATGTTTTCATTCAGGGTTGAGTTGTATCGTCTTCATGAGTTCATGCAGGTAACATTCTACTATCAGGGAACGAATTAGGGTTAGGTGATGCATCTCATTAAACCTGGGTTAGGTTTGACTTAATTTTTCTGAGAAACGGACATTTTGTGTGAAGTTCGTCACTCAGTTGCACATCAGCAGAGTTCAATTTCAGCTATCGTGCTTTTACGAGATGATTCCATTGAGAGCTGATTTTTGAATCAGCTCGCGATCGTCTTCATGCATGTTATTCTATTATTAGGAAGAAAGAATTAGGGTTTGGACGATTCATCTCACGAAACTCCGGTAATTTATTTACAGTTAGATCTATTCTTTTTGCTGAGAGATACGTTCACCTGAGCTCTTAGTTCGATTAATTATGTAGTACCCTCCAAATAGTTAATTCTTTTGGTTCTTCTGCAGATAGATGAGCAAGCGCAGAAGTGCGTGGTGGACGTTTGCCAACCCGGCAGTAACCTACTGGCGGCGGGATACTGCATGTACTCAAGCTCCGTGGTGTTGGTGCTCTCAGTCGGCGATGGCGTCTACGGCTTCACCCTAGACCCACTCTACGGGGAGTTCGTGCTCACGCACGAGAAGATACGAATCCCCAAGAACACGAAGAAGCTGTACTCGTTCAACGAGGGCAGGTACGCTTTTTACTCAAATTTTAGCCAAAGGGTTAGATTTCTAGGCTAAAATTAAAGGAGCTTTCCGAGGGCAATTAGCCGGAAATGCAGGATTCACTACAAGAAATAATGTCACAATGAGCCCAAAATGTATCAAATGCAGTAGATTGCGAAGGTTGTGACACGAGGTTATTGAGAAATCTGGAGTGTTCTATCAAAATGGCTATCAAGAGCTAATTCGAAGCTGTTTTAATTTTGCTGATTTTGAAAACAATTTAACAACATGACTGCAGGTACGAGCTTTGGGACGACAAGGTCAAGAGCTACGTCGACAGCTTGAAAGTGCCGGACGCGGACGGCGAGACCTACTCGTGCCGCTACATTGGCAGCCTGGTGGTGGATTTCCACCGGACCATGCTGTATGGCGGGATTTATGGCTACCCCCGAGATGCTAATAGCCCCAATAGCAAGCTGCGATTGCTGTACGAGTGTGCTCCCATGAGTTACTTGGTTGAGCAGGCAGGTGGGAAAAGCTCCGATGGTCAACGCAGGATTTTGGACATTCAACCTGAGGAGGTGCTTGCACATCTATCTCAGCTGTCAAATGAGTATTACCCCGGTCGCGAAATGATTACATTGTGCCAATTTCAGTGATTACATTGTGAAAAACATAATTAAGAAAGATTCCAAATTTTATATCACTAGAATCAATGAAGAACATTGCATGTGTTCATTGCAACCTTAATAAAATTAGCCACAAGGAAGTATTTTTTGACCTACTCGAAACAACCTTAAAAGAACGTGACATTCAAATGGACAGTCATTTTGGGACGGAGTATATTTTAAGTTTAAATCTATGTTTTCTGTGAGATGATTTGTTGTGAAATGCCTACTTGTTCAACATCTGTGCTGTCAATGTGAATCCTTGTTTGTGATATTCATGCTTGTCAATTGCATGATACTAAGTTCTTTAACATGAAAGTTTAGAGACAATAGTGTCTAGGTTGGCATGCCTTAAACCATAATTGACCTTAAACTTCCAGAATCTATTGTCGTTGGACATTTCACCTTCCTTTGAGCGCTGACATGTTCACCTGCATGAGATAGTGACGTTAAGATCAGTGGTGGTCGGAGGCCTGCCGACCTTATTGGGGACTCAGCATGTAGACCTAGTGTTTTATTTGGTGTTTGGTATTGAAAGGGACGAAGTCTTATCTGAAGTGTGAGACATTAAGAGTGTTCTTAAAAAACCAAAACGCAATGAGTTAAACTCCTCTGGGCCATTTCTTGTAAAAAAATTATTACATACTACTTTATTGCCATTCTGGACTTACCCCAAACCCCTACTTGCTCCATAGGGTTTGTGGTCCATAAGGATATTCAAAGAGCACCCTAATGCTGAAATTGGAGGTCTTCATCTTGATTTTCAAAGCATCATGCTTAGAGAGAAGATACCCTGTTGTGTGCTTGGTTTCCTTCTCCAGGTTCTCTTCCGTAAAAACTAGCCAAAGTTTGTTTCAATAACTAAACTTGAATTTGAACCAGAATCTAATAATGTGCTGTTTGACTGGATTGCTGTGCAGGTTCACCAACGTTGTCCGTTGTACTTCGGCAGTCCAGAAGAGGTGGACAAGGTACTGAGTTTTTTAGCTTGATCTGTGCACATCCTTGTGCAGGTTGTAAATTTTTCGTTGACTACTGTGCTGTGATTCGGTCAAGGAATTCTTCCTTAGTGACTAATATTATTTTCTGCTCACTAGAGCTTGAAGCAGTGACCCATCGTCATCACTCTCTACCGATTGTATGCCATATTCCTCATCTTTTCCAGTGAATTTTGCAAATTGTTGCATATGGCAGATGACATGTTTGTAGGAATGAGAACGTGACAACCCTGAGATACTACCTTCAATCAATAGTAGACCTTATTGGTGTGCATTAGTTATTGCATACGAGTCCATTTCATAGTCTACCTGTAAACGATACACCAATCACTATCTGTGCCCATATGACATTGTATTTTAGCAGAATTACCTCAAACAAACTCTTCATGCATGTTGATCTTCCAACCAGAGCACTTCTTCTGATAAGGTAACTATGCTTACAAGGTTTTAATAAGAATTTGAGCATGGTTCGTATTACTAGGTTGGCTAAGTTTTGTGGGGTCTTGTCAACTAGGGATTCCAGATTCTCTTATGATGCATTTTTTTTTTTCAATTCTGTAATTGTAGTCACATGAGCCTTCCATGGAGGGTGAAATTATTTTCCCCTATTTTGGGCCATCAATTTTGTATTTCATGACTAGGATGACATAATGTAGGGTTCAAATATTCAAATATGAATTCAAAAGATTCCACTTTCATCATGTGCATGAGAGGAGTTCCAAATTTTTGCCCTCCAAAGAAGGTTCATAGGCTACTACAAGGCAGTCCCAATTGAGTGTTACAGGTATTACCAACCTCTCTTACTACAACATCTTGTAGTGCATAATATGCAATAAGAGAGTTAGCAATGAGTAGGTGACCCTACATATGCAATCAAGGAAAAAAAAATATGAGTTTCTATGGTCCCTCTAGGAAAGATACATGCTTCTATGAACTCTCTAACTGCACAAACCTCTTAGTGCATAGTCCCGACACCACACACTAAAAGAGGTTCTACCTGTATTACCTTTTCTTTTTTTAATTTTTTTAATTTTTTTTATACAAATGAAGATGAATTCGTTGTAGAAAAAGAAGCAGCAGTTACTGTACCTTACTATGATGATTGAGAGTATTTGGTGTCCATTCGAGGAATGTCCGCTGGTCAAGAAGCAGTGTCGCAGTTTGTCGCATATGCTGTTTTAACCTCGGTACACTCATCAGTTGCACTGGCTATGGAACATCCTCCAACTGTCCAACAAAACAGGCAAATGAACCTGACCCGTGCTCTGGACTAGGTTCACTCTACGAAAATTTACAGCGATCACGGCGACAGCGTTTTGGAAAGGAACCGACCACCTCGCTTCGTCGTCCCCGAGGGAAAACGCTGAAATTTTTTATTAGCCGTGACGCATGACCAAATTTGCAAATTTTGGATTCATATTTGCAATCAGTGGAGCTAGGATTGGAAAGCATTCAGTTTGGGGAAAGTCAGAAGTTGTTAAAGTTTACAGTTGCTTTGGAAGAACCGATTCGTTGTGTTGACTTGAAAATAAATGAGTACATTCAGAGCGTGCGAGAGAGTCGATGGTTCCAACTTCCGAAGGTTGAAGCGCTGACCGTTTCTTCACGTAGTCACACTGCACGATCTCTCGCTGTCTCTCAAGTCCTGAACTGTCGTTGGATTTTGAGAGTGCATCGGAAGTATTCTAACAATTCTTAGTTCTTTGACTTGTAGACATATGGAAATCATAAATCTTCAAAAGTAAAATCTTCAGCTTTTAGCCAAGATTTATACTATCACTTCAGCACGTCTCATGGCTTACAGCAGAACCCCAGTGGAACCATCGATGGTTTCACCCAACTCTTACTCAGTTTTGGCTCAATTGCACTACGTGGCGAC
The DNA here is from genome assembly GCA_963969395.1 of Pseudoscleropodium purum. NCBI lineage: Eukaryota > Viridiplantae > Streptophyta > Bryopsida > Hypnales > Brachytheciaceae > Pseudoscleropodium > Pseudoscleropodium purum. Next base: position 27,113,245 of record OZ017795.1, read on the forward strand.
TAGATAGTAAGCAATGCAAGGAAAGATCAGCACAGACCCTGTCTCCTCCTTTGTAAACCGAAGGTTGGGTTGCACCTGTTTTTTCTCTTTCTAGCTAGCATTTCAAGCTTTTCAAGTTCTATTCAATATTTCTTTTAAATGTTCGGATATAGTAGGGGTAGTCACACCTTCTTCACCCCATTTTCAATTCTTAGAGAATGGAGGCATGGTGATTTTTGATCTTGTGATGAGGAATTTCACCTATGTGTTGTTGATAGTTTGTACTGTTAATGGTTGGCTTAGCATTTTGACTTGGCGTTTCATGATTCAACCCAAGAAGTCCAGCCTCCGTAATTGAATCCTCAAATCATGCAAACTTACACACCTAGTACAAGCATGTAAACCCATTCTTTGGTTTCTATTCTCCATACTTAACACATCAAAAAGGGAGGTCACACCTTCTTCATATACAATGGCTCCCCATTGACTCTGTTATTCTCTCACCAACTTCTCATTCTTGAAGAATTTTTGCTTCTCAAAGAAGGTGTAACTACCCTTATTGTTTGTGTGTGGCTTGTGGAGGTCCCATTCTCCGAGAATTGAGATTGCCCATTCTTCACCTCTGGAGGTGAAGAATGGGTGTGAAGAAAATTTCTTGAAATTTTTTTAATTTGGATTCCACTTTCCACTGGCCACTTTCATACTCTGTTGCATGGATACTCACAAATCTAGCTTTGTAGGTGTAAACCCATTCTCTAGTTTCCATTCTCCATACTAGTTTCCATTCTTAATACTGCTGCAAACACTAAACACAAAAAAAGAATGTCACACCTTCTTCATGTAGAATGCTCTACAAACGACTCCTTGTTTCTCTCACCAACTTCTCATTCTTCATAGAAGTTTGCTTCTTGGAGAAGGTGTGACTGCCCTGGTAGCGACAGACAATTAGCCTGTTTACACTCCCTGCGCCTGCTGGCAGGGAGTCCCAAATTCGACTTGAATTAAAATGCCTGAACATGCGGCGCACAGGCAGGAAAGAGTTTTTTGACAGTCACTTTCAAGTGGCAGGGGACCTACGGTTTGGCAGGGAACCTACCATGAATTGCTATAAAGGCTACAAATTGTGTAGGCCAAAGGATAATTATTTGTAAAAGTCTCTTGTGTGGGGAAACTACGTTTGTAATTTTGTATGAAGGGGTGAAACTTTGAAGAGCCACAACTCTTTCATGCGGACTCTGTTTTTGACGAAATTACTTGGGCTAGCTTTCAAATTAAGTCTAGTTTGTCTATTGCCAATGGTGTAGACCCCAAAGACGTTCAATATGTTGAAAAAGAAATGAGGTCACATTTTTTGTATTGTTTGGATAGAGACATGTTAAAACCATTTCCAAGATTTACTTAGACATATTGTATACTGTTTATTGTATTTTGGATTGTAAACAATAAAATTTAAATAAAATTTTGATTATTCATAATTGGCTTGCAATGGTAAGACATTGAAAATCCAAAAACCAAAGCTCCTTTCACTATATTGCATGCCATTAATTAATACTACATTAGATGGGTTTGCAAATTCTACTACACAAACTAAACTTGATGTGGGACTTAACCCAAGTGATTTCGTCAAAAAACGAGTTGAGATGAAGAAGTTATAGCTTATCAAAGTTTCACCTTGTCATCCAAAAGATTGATTAGGGTAATTCCGTGGGATTAAATACCATTTAGTGTAAAGGATTTGGGACTAAAGGAGGGTTACTTTTTCTGCCTGCCAGCAGGATGTGGGAACCACTTCCACTCCCTGCCGCAGGCAGATGCCGGTCGCCTGCGCCGGCCAGCAGGGAGTGTAAACGGGCTAAATGTGTAGGACGGAGATCTGGCAGGCTGACAAGGCAGGAATATTCGTCGACCAAAAGAGCGGAGCTGACAGTGCCTTCTTGGCTTAACGGAAAGCTTATTATTATAATCCTCCGGCCAAACAACACCGTCCGGGTTTTGATGAAAAGGCGCCTGGCCTCCAGTGCAACTGCACACTTTTTCTCCGTCAGCTGCCCGCCCAGCGCTGATACACGCCACGTCGAGTTCGAATTGACCCGTTCTCACGGTCCGACTATTTCGAGTGAGTGCGCTTCATTCAGGGCATAAAAGCTTGAAAGCCCGTTGGTGACAGCTTTCTATTTGCGTTGGAAAAAAAAAAGAAAAAGAAGGGAAGAAAAAGAGAAAGAAAAAAGAAACACTCTTCAAGTTCAGTTGTTCACACTCGAAGGAAAGTGTCACAGATGATATTGAACAAAAACCAGCTAAATTAATATCATCTGAAGTTCATACTATCGATGTATTTTGGTCTTATCCCCTTCGAGTCCTTGGTGGGGGAGGGCACTGTCAGTCTGAAACTCTTTAGGCCAATCGAATTATAACCTGTGAAGATTCTAGACATTAGATCTTCATTTTTGCATGGTCTTGCATTCTTGCATGAACTCAATTAGACCCTTGCATAGAAATCACGAAGCATCAAGCGACCAAGCTTTAATAAAAACATACAAAATTTTCTTTTTTCCAACATACTTGGATCAATATTGCATCTATGATATTTTGTGTAGCTCCTATAATACGAACCTCTTGAAATTGTAAGGGCATCCCCACCCGCCTGGCATTTTGCAGGTTTGATTTGTCTAGCATAATTGTCTGGCCATCCAGTTTGCAAGCTGGGCTGGGGGAGGAGACCCACCCGTTTGGAGGTTCGCTTGTAAAATGAGGTTAGCAAGCTGACACACTTGCGAATTTGTCGATTGTAGCCAATGTCGGGAGTTAGTGCGGAATCAATTGTAGTCACGTCAAGGAACTAGTTCGGAATTGGAGCTCAAATTTGGAATCAACTATAGCCACGTCAAGGAAATGTCGCTACAAGTGCCGCACCGATCGGAAGTACTTTGTCTCAATATGTTTGTAGGCCATGAGATAGGCCAAGGAAAGGCTGGCAAAACGACCCTCTGTTGCCAACCAAAGGCTACTTTGCGAGCCGGTTGCTAAACCAGCCATCTGTTTTGCCAGACGAGTGGGGTGATTTTGCCAGCCTCTCTTTGCAATTCATCTGTTTTCCAGGACGAGTGGGGATGCTCTAAGCCACAACCCACCCAATGGAAGGCGGCAGGCCAGGGCTCTTCCGGCCGGGTAAACAACTACTGAATTCTACTGTACCAACCAACCAAAACAAAGCTTTCCAAATTATTTTTTGTAATTCCTTTTGAAATTGATGCGGAGGTGGGCCGGAGGAGAAGAAGAAGTCTCTGCCAACGTGATAAGGCCTGTTGTAAGAACTCAGCAGGATGATCTGGAGCTGAGATGGTGGCTCGAGGATATGCTGATAAGGGAGCTTGGAGATTCTCAACAACAATAAGACTTGGTGTGTTGCGTTGGGCTGTGGACACCTGTCGGGGATGTCGCCCAGGCAGCAGTAGCTGTTCCGCTCGGTGCCTGGTGGTGCGCAGTCATAATGACGACTACCAAAAGATACCAATGTGAGCTCAGCCTTATCCATTAGTGGGAAATGCAGCGTCTAGCTGCTGCATCACGCCCCGAAATCTTGCTCATGTTGAACACTATTGGACTGTGTGTTGGACTCTATACAATTTTTAAAGAAAAAAAAATCGTCTGTCAACATACCAATAATCACAGGCAACACACACACCCGAAATCTAAAATCAAACGCAGAAAGAGTCAGCAAGTAAGTTAACACGGTCCTTTCACATGCTTCGTCTTCCACATGTCTTAAGTTAAGTTATGGAAAGGCTGCATGCGCAAAGTATCTGCTCGAAGTTACACATAAAAGTTCTATGGGACTGGTGGTTTGCTGACGCTTTTCCAATCCACCCAGTCAGTGCTCTTGTGCTACACAAACCACAACACTACAATAATTACAATAATTACAAAAACTGAAATCTGAGTGTCCAGTGATCAGTTGACAAACCAACAAATCAACATTGATAGAGGTTTAGAGACTATTTTTGTAATGTCCAATCCTATGAAGTGTGTTTAATGAAGTTCATTTATAACTACTACAATTATCTCAAAGCCTCATTCTAAAGATGTAATATTTGCATGTGTGTGATGAGATCATGCAAATCAATTGTTGGTGGAAGTTTGTAGTGTTTGAAGGATGTTAATTTTAGAAGAACGTCATAGACATTAAGTGTTCAATGGATGATAGAGAATCCTTTTATGTAGGACAAGTGTAGATTTTCATCCTTGGAATTTTGTATGAAAAGAGGAGGTCTTGCAAAGTAAATTGACTACTAATGAGTGCTTTTGGATTTTTTAAGCAAATAATTCACATGGTACCAAAAAGGCTAATTTCCATGACGATCAACTTGTCTTTGGGGGTTAATTGTTGAGTTATCAATTTGATGGTGAATGTGTTTCCATATTTTAGTGTATAATTTAGATTTTAGAAGACAAATATAATATCATACATACAATTAAAATCATCCCTAACACATCTTTAAAGATGAATACCAACACTAATTTACACAAGGTCAAGCTAAAAACTCATTAGAACAACTACAATGGGGCTTCAAAAATATCTCTATTGTATTGCACTTGTTTTTACAAAGAAATTTTGGGATATTCACTTATTTCTAGGTGACATTAATTTTGCAACCTCACCAATGGGATAAATTGGTACAATGTCAATATAATTGCCCAACTTATCTAGGGTATGTTTGCTTGATTTTAACCTTATCCAACATCCATTGGGTGGATTATGAGTGTTTTCAAAAGCTCATTGTAGTAGCTTCAAGAAATGGATGAAGTACATTCAACTATGTTGGAAAATCAAATTTTGTATATTTTTCAATGATGAAACTAGCATTGTCACTTGGTGCTTTATGATTATTATGCAAGGTTCTAAAATAATGAGTTCATATAGGGATGGGAAAAAAGAAAAACTTGTAAAAATGAAGATATGATGTCTAAAAGATATCTCAATCTATTTTTCATTTTGCTAAAAAATCTCAAAAATCTACATCTGCCTTCTTATAATAATCTCTCAAGGGTTGAAAGTGGTATTACAAAGGATTTTGGAACAAGTAGCTATGGTACAAGAAGCTAACTTTGTCCCTACCCAATAGCTCACTTATTAAAAAAAGTCTTATTCAACTTTCTCCATATGTTGTGAATCTCAATGTAAAGCCTTGTCTTTTGGACTAAAGTTGATATATTTTGATACATCTTTAAACGAAATTCACTTTTCTAACACTTCTCCTAATACTAAGTATAAACATAGGTACACTATGTCCTAAGCACTCCGACATCCAAATTCTAGATCATGAATAATGTGCTTCAATCCAATGTTTTTTCCAACTACTTGTCATTCTAATCCCAAGCAATTCTTGAATTTGAACCTCTTGAAGACCAAGAGTGTTTTAATTTTTGAACAATGCTTGAATGCAAACATCTCGCAAATATCCAAAACTTAGTTTTTTTGCATCCATCTAAATGTTTGTACCTTCTAATCTTGATTTATTAGCTATCAATTCAAAGAACGTAGATTATGTAGTGGTTTTGATTTCTAAATTCCAGTTTCCAAATCTTATCTACAACTGCATTCATATTGCACGACACAGTTAGGATTTGATTGGAGTAGGAATGTGAGGTCCAACTTTATCAATAAATGAATATTGTTGTTCACTTAAGACAAAGCCTCATGGTTACACTGTTTTTGTTTATATTTGTTTATGATATAATTTATTTTTGAAGAATATCAACATTTGTAGAGTCACTTTCTGAATTGGAGATCATTCTCACCCTTTTTTTACAGTTTTACATACGTAGATATTAGGGAATAGGGGACCGAAATGAGTCGAAATGTGCAAAAAAATTCCAGAAAATTCAGTTGTCAAACAGCTAATGATTATCCATCTCCAAAGGAATCCCACCGCGTCCTCAGGAGTCCGTGGCTGACGTGTGAGTTGGCGAAGAAGTCCCCTGATGGGGGCGACGGAGGAATGCACGGAGTCATGCCACCAATGAATCCAACACGATCGGACGGACGGCGGCTCCAGTCGATCCTCCCTTGACGGCCCCCCCGCCCCGTCCACTGCCGTCGCCGTCGGCCCCCCTCCGATCATTCCGATCCCTCGTCTTCGCTCTCATCTCCTCCGACATCCTCTCCTCTCCCCGGCCCTTCTCCATTCGCACAACTAGCTCTCCAAAGCCGAATAATTTAATAATCTCCTGCTCGACTTCGTCTTTTCTCTTTCCTCGTCTCTCGCCGTCGGTCCATGGATGCCTAGGTCCGCGACAGTTTACACAGGTGCCGTCGCGGAAACGGCGGATTGACTCTCGTTTGTGGTCATCGATCTCGGGATTCCGGGACGGGACTAGCGTAGCTGCACAGGTGTCCGAGGGAGTTCGAGGGGGGGCCTGCCTGCTGGCGGACTGGGAGAGTAAGTTAGTTTAGTCGCCTGGCGCTTGGGCTGCTCATCAGTACAGTAGAGAGTCCGACGGAGCAAAAGTCGGAGTTGGGGTGGTGCCGGCTGGAGGTTTTTCGGTGATTTTCGGTGGGTTTTTCGTTTTGGGGTGGTTTGCCTCGGGGGTGGTTGGGTGAGGTGGAGTGACCATGCTGGTGTACTACACCAGCGCGACGCGCCGTCCGTGCCGACTGCCTGGTGCCTGGAGGAGGCGTTGGAAGGATTCCCACGTCGTGGTTGCAACCGTGGGTTGAACGACAGAAGTTTTGTACTGTTTTGTAGATTTTAAAATTCTTTTCCGACAGGAGTGGAGCGTTCCGTCGAGGTGGAGGAGTTGCAGGAATTTTTATTATTGGTTGCGTCGTTGGAGTCGGTTTTAGGAATTGGGTGGATTGTTGAGATTTGAAGGAGAATTGCTCGCGAGGTATGGAAGAGTCGGACGTGCTCACGAAGATGGCGAAGAGCTCTGCTGCTCGGGGTGCCGCCGGCAGCGCGTCGCCGAAGACGGAGAAGAAGAGGGAGGTGTGTGGACAGATTCTTCGACAACTTGCCGACGATGGACATGAAGTGGTGGCCAATCCTGGGTTTGCTGAGGAGCTTCAGGCCCATTTTAACCGTTTGCCAACCAGGTACACAGCTTTCGCCCTTTTTGCAACCGGAAGTGGACACGTGAATCGTGAATCGTGCACGAGAGCAACCTTTTTTTCCTGCTGAAGGCGTGAAGATTCACTGACGCTAAAGATTTTTGTCATTCTGGAAGGATTTTACATGAAATGGACGTAGGCACACGGTCCATGGAAGGTCTGCAAACTGTGAATTGAAGGGTTGCTTGCGAATCGGTTGTTCTGACTGGGCTTCGGTTCTGCAGATACGCGTTGGATGTGCACACGGACCGAGCCGAGGATGTGCTCACACACAAGCGACTTCTGGAAGAGGCGACAGTCCCAGAGAAGAGGCCCGTGTTTCATGTTCGTGCGGTTCAAGTGAGTATCATGCCCTTGCAGTTCAGTTTTAGAATGGTGTGGTTTTAGGTTGGATTTGACTTTCTGTTGAAGTGAGTCTGATCTTAAGAATTGTAAGGAAAATTTTCATGGTTGCGTGAGCAGGTGCTTCCAGTGGAGTCCCTGGACGATCCAATGAGCCCATCGGGCGTTGGAGAAAATAGCCCCATGTCGAAATCAAGGTATACTTGTCCTCCGAAGATTCTTTAGGGTTTCTTGGTGTTTAAGTGAAATCTTTGATTTGTTGATCTCTTATAGAAAGTAGAAGAGCTTCAGTAGAGAGCTTAAGTCTGTGTTGTTTGTGTGGGTGAGTTGCAGATTGGCGCCTCCCGCGTTTGGATCTTCAGCGAATTTGGAAGCCCTTGCTATGGACTTTAACAGCAAGTCTATGGGTCACGGCAACCGCTCTGAGAGCGACGACAGTCACCACTCTGAGAGGTAATGCTTTAAGAGGATTATGTGTTTATGAACTACGGTTTTTTTTTTCTCTTCTCAACAAAAGTTTTAGTAAAATGAGAATGTGTATAGACTCCATACGGCCATACGGTTCCCTAAATATCCCGGCTTTTTGTATGAATGATTACCGTGACCACAGGCAGCAGACGTCTCCATGAATTGTGGAGAGGATTTGCTTATTGACGTTGAAACGAAGTATGAAATTTTTTTTAAATTACTTAATTTTACTGAAACCTTACTTCTGTCTCCAACTCCTTCATGGTTCTACTGTCAAATTCTGTGTTGAAGTGGTTCTTCTTTCTCACGTTTGTTTTTCTTTGTCGGACAGTGCAAATTTTATGCAACTACCGATGCATGAAGTTACTTTCTCCACTATTGACAAGCCGAAGCTTCTCAGCCAGGTACATGCCCGTCTCTGTGCTTTAGGTGTGCTTCCACAACAAACACTTTGGGAGAGTTTTAGGCTTGTTGTTGTGATTCATTAGGTTTGCTGAAGTTTCAGTTTTCTGTGTTGGACTGCAGATGTCGGCATTGCTTGCAGATGTTGGACTCAACATCCGTGAGGCTCATGTCTTTTCAACGTCGGACGGTTATTCACTGGATGTGTTTGTGGTCGATGGCTGGCCTTCAGAGGTGCTCACCAATTCTAGTGCTAATGTGAATTACCCGAAGCTTCTTCACTTGTTTCCCCCCTTCGGCAGATTTTCGTTTTTGACATGATCCCGGCCACTGAATATTTTTCTGTCGTCATTGCAGGACACTCAAAATCTGAAACGAGCACTTTTCAGTGCCTTATCAGCTATGGAGGTAAGAAATGTGCAATTTGTCCCAAGTATTGTCTCTCGTTCTTATTTGTTTACTGACCTGTTCTGGGTCTATTAGGTTTTGCCATGTGCATTATAGTCGTCCAGTCTACCAAGATGTACTATGACTCAACCTAATATTGAGTTTTCGAGGTTTCGTTATTGCATAGCAGTGACCCCTTTTACCCTCAATACTCAAGTTTATTCCGATTTGGAAGCTAATAGTTGATTATCATATTCTTTTGTTCAAATATACTTGTTTTGTTCTGTTTACTGATACATTTCTTAAAGCTTCTTTAAAAGATTTATTTCATCTCCTGTAGATATGGAAGTTGGTCAATTAGGGTTCATGTGTTTGAGTCTAAAATCAGTGACGGAGCCTAATTTTATGCAACTTTGGCTTCCAGCCAAACGCTTGGGCAAAGGCTTTTCCCTCGACGGAGTCTCCATCAGCTGGAATGGAATCTGCGTTGCAAAACCCGAGCAATGGACAGAATGGTACAGCAATGCCGTCTCAACTCAGCGTCGATGACTGGGAGATTGATATCAATCAGCTCAAATGCAACCAGAAAGTGGCGAGTGGCTCTTTTGGAGATTTGTAAGTGTCTTTGCCTCTTTACCCCCCTAAACAACCAAGTAGCGCAAATGGAGCCCCTTTTTTTTCTTGCAGTATTGATGAGGTCTTATGGGGACTTCTTTTGCCTGAATTTAATTAGTATTGTATCATCATGCGCAAGTCTTCATTCCCTAAGGTACTAGCGTGTCTTCAAATTTGTTAAATGGCGGTGTTTCAGAGTGCCCGAACTGTGCCATTCAATTGTACAGATTGCCGTATATACTGTACTAAGGTTCCACGTGGGGGTCTAGAAAAGTGTCTTGAATTGCTTTGAAATTGCTTGAAATTGTACGATCGAAGGTTCCGCACGGGGGCCTTCGAATTGCTTGAAATTTCACCATTTTTACGAGTGTTGGAAGGTGATTCTGAAATGGCCAGCTTCTGTGCAGGTCAGCTCTGACACTGCTTATTGTGTGTTGTGTGCATCATTAGGTTCCGCGGCACTTACTGCGGCCAGGACGTGGCCATTAAGATCCTGAAGCCGGAGCGTTTGAACGAGAACCTGCAGCGCGAGTTCCAGCAGGAGGTGTTCATCATGCGCAAGGTGCGTCACAAGAACGTGGTGCAGTTCATCGGCGCGTGCACGCTGGCGCCCAACTTGTGCATTATCACGGAGTACATGTCGGGCGGCAGCGTGTACGACTATTTGCGTAAGCAGAAGGCGCTGCTCAAGATGCCCATGCTGCTGCGCGTGGCCATCGATGTGTCCAAGGGCATGGACTACTTGCACCAGAACAAAATCATTCACCGAGACCTCAAGGCCGCCAACCTCCTACTGGACGAGAATGAGGTATAATACTGACCACTGTTCCTGTGTTTCAGTGGGAAAAGTAGGAGTGAATTTTATGATAATTTCACGAATAGTGCCTCGCCCCAAGGGTAACTTTTGTGAGAGGAAATTATAATGGCAATGCCATGAAGAACACTTGTTTTTAGGTGGTTTAATGTCGAATCTGAAATGAGGTACCTGCACTTGGAATTACCACTGGAATGAATGCGACGTGTACGTTTCAGGAGGCGATTCTGGGTGCACATGCCTTAAAATGCTTCACTTTTAAGGATAACTCTAATGTGAGGGAATTACAATGAATAATGCCATGAATAGTTGTCTGCAACATTTTGGGGGGTGGTTCAATCATGAGCTCTGAAATAGTGCATCGCTAAAAAGGATGCATTCAATGTATAGAAATTACAGTGAAGAATGCCCGTGAATTGGTGTTGGCAGCATCTTTTTTTAATTGGTTCAATCACGAATCTGAAATACTGCCACACGTGAAATGAGTGACATAGTTCTTCGAGCCTTTTAGTTGCACTATGAGGGATAGAATAGAACCTCTTGTAGTGTAGTTTCTTGTTGGCTTTGGACGGAATGGGAAGAAGACAAATTGCTTCTGCTATATTTTGCTGAAGTGAGGAGTTTGTGGAGAGTCTTGTATATATAGTGTTTGTTAGTACTTGAAGATTGAGCCCTAGTCACAAATCTCAGCCAGCTCGTATTGAATCCCATTTGAAAATCGTACATGATCCCACAATTGGTTTGGACCATGTACTCTCTTAGTATATTTCCACGCAAGGGATTCAATACGAGCTAGCTACGAACATGAAGTGAGCGACATATCCAGTGCACCTGCACTAAGAAATCAGTTGCAGTGCCTCTTGTAGCTTTGTAGCTGCACTATGAAAAGGGCAAAGCCTCTTGTAGTGTAGCTGCTTGTTGATAGTTTTATCGATGATTGTCCACAAACTCGTGGACTGTTTGCGTGATGGAGGTGGTGAACTACGACAAAAACAAAGTCCTCATGTAGTGTTGATGATTTTCTTGATTTTTTGTCCACAAATTGATTCTTTGGTGTGATGTAGGTGGTGAAGGTGGCGGACTTTGGGGTTGCAAGAGTGCAATCTCAGTCTGGAGTGATGACAGCGGAGACTGGCACTTACCGCTGGATGGCTCCTGAGATTATTGAGCACAAGCCATATGACAAGAAGGCTGATATGTTCAGCTTCGGGATCGTGTTGTGGGAGCTTTTGACTGGAAAGATTCCGTACGCAGATTTGACTCCGCTTCAAGCTGCAGTGGGCGTTGTACAAAAGGTACTGGTTAAAATTAAAATGCACATTCTTTAATCTTCACTAGACCAAAATGGAGGAAACCAATTGCTTCATCTACAGTGACGTGTGAAAGTTTGAGTAGGTTCTTATTTATGTACAGTACAGTGTTTGTTGCTGCCCGTGTCTTTACCATGAAATAAGCTGCATCTGCAATATGAAATGAGCATTAGACCATCCTCTAGCGTTGTTGCCGCATTAAGGACACAGCCTCTCTTGATGCAGATTCTACTTGTATTTAGTCCTATTGGTCTACTTGGAGCTGAGGACGTTGAAGAGATGGTCTTCACATACTTACATTCATGGTATTGATATAATTGCTGATCGTGCTTTTTTTAATTGCTGCAGGGTTTGCGACCGACTATCCCGAAGAACATTCATCCCAAATTGGTTGATCTTCTTCAACGCTGTTGGAAAACTGATCCTTCCGAGAGACCTGAATTCTCTGAAACTACCTTGATTCTACAAGAAATTCTGAAAGAGGTAATTATTAATCTGTCTTTGCATCTTGTAGAAGTGCAAGTCATGTTGAGAGCTCTGTATCTCAAAAAAATAGGGATTTTCATGTACTGGATAATATGCTTGAGAGCTGGAAGGCTCAAGAGCATTATCAGACATTATGCCAAGTACAGATATTGTTCGTGCAGACGATATCTGTACTTTTTTCCTTGATCTAAGGGCTTATGAAAAGGATGAGAAGGATCAGGGGTTTAAATCCTTTTTTAACTAGCCAACGAGATAGTGCATATGAGTGTGGGCATATCTACCTACTGACACATGCGCCTCCATTTTGCAGGTAAATGAAGATTTGGACAATGAGAGCAAGCATCCCAAGGACAAGAAGCTCGGTGGGTTGTTTTCCTCATTCAAACGTTCGACAGTTCGATAGCAATTTTGATAGTTACCTAGATTTTTTTCTGGTTTGGAGAGAGCATCTCTGTCAACGAGGCAGATGAGGTGTACAAAATTTTGTGTTCACCTACTTAGATTTTACAGTGGAATTTATTTGAAAAGCGACTTCATTTCATACTTTGCCTGCACATACTGTACTGTACAGTACTGTATTGGGCTTTTCTCCAGGCAGGCAGCCAGCCAGCCAGCCATCAAAGCGCGTGTAAAATGTAAATGTGTGACTCTCAAACTGGCTGCAGGCTAGGCTCTATGGGCATCATGATGTTCCTGTCTACAAACAGCGTCCATCATTTTTGGCAATTTGTCCATCATTTTTGGCAAAGTATTGTGGTGATAGGTCTTGTCTTTTAAGGTTTACTTTAATACCTAAACCTATTACCAAGGTACATTGTCAATAATGTTTTCATGTATAGACTAATTGATCTATTCTTCATTTCTATAGTAATATGGAAAGTCATCAATTGACCATTTTCTAGCCTCAATGTCTTTTTAGATTAAAAATAACAATCTTTATAGGTTGATATATCCCCCTAGATCCAACAGAAAGGTATTGCTTGTTGGATACTTGCTAATAAGTTAAGTTGAATTCTAGTCTATGATTGCTATAACAGGGGCACCCTGTATGTCAGAAAGGCAAAAGGAACCCCCATGTTTTATTAAACTTGTAATGTCACTAGAGACACTAACAGTCTAATGGATGACAAAAAATCCTTCTATGCAAGATAGAAGTGTAAATGTTTGTCTTTAGAATTTTGAGTGAAAAGGGGAGGTCTTGCACAATAGTTTGACCTCCAATGAATGTTTTTGGTTTTTTTAAGACTAGAAAAAAATTGATGATCACATGATACCAAAAAAAATGATTTCCACAATAACCAGATCGATGTTGTAGGTTTGTGAATGTTGTGAACTCTCCATTGATCCCTCTTTGCAAATGAAGAATTATTCTGTGGTTCCACATAAAATCTATAGCATTGGTGACTTTGAGTAGCACTTGCTTTTCTGTTTAGTTTTGGCTAAGAAACATTTGGCATTCATGAATTTTGTGCATTGACCTAACTCTTAGCATGGAATAGGTGCAAATCAAGGTGTTTTTTTTAGCACCATGGTGCCAAACTCCAATGTTGTGGCATAATCATAGTGGTTTAAAATTGGAGGGACCATCCTCCATTTCCTACATGGTATATTGCTACCTGGTCCAAATACCTAGCTAGCCCTAACTATTAATTTGGCACAAATCTTGAGTTCATGAATGAAAATAATACCCAATCAACTCTTTCAGACAATTGTAGTCGCTACCAATTCCACTAAGATGAAATAAGTGGACAGTCAACAGTGCTCAGATAGAGTGTTATGGACTAGATAACCTTCGAGATGCCGGGAGGCGGCGAGCGGGTTACAAGACGTAACCGGCTTTGCTCCCGGATGAAAACTCCTGTAACTGCTATCTTCATGGATGAAAACCCATGTGACTGTCGCCTTCGTGGATGAATAACATGTGGTTACGAATGAACTATCCTGCTCGTGGATGAAACACCATCGAGCAGAGAGACACTCACAATCAGAGCTGATTACGGTAATGTAGTACCCTCGTAAGGGGTGTGCACCCAGAATTGCCACTTGAATGTTATGATAATGGAGAACACTCAAAGCTTACATTGGCTGAAAATCTGCATCCTGAAGTACAACCGCAACCACCGCAATGAAGTCAAGGATGGGACCCGGATTCTAGTGGCTCACTGACCGATCTCATTGGCATTATCGATCACTGCAGTACTGCAGACAGACACTCACGTACGGGACCATGCCTTCGAATGACGCATCTCTTCTTTCTCTTCGACAAAAGTGAGCTTGACATTGATCGAGACCGCGTCTCTCAAATTGTAGTGGAGTTATTAATTAAGCTTCGATGACATTGAACAAGCTAGTAGCCGCAGGAGAGGAGAGGGGGGCGTCAGATGAGGTGCGGACGTGCTCGAAAGGATCGAATTCTATTCCTGGCAGTCTTACTCTCCAACGCAACCGCAATTCGTGTTCTCAGATGTGACTAAATCTTGCAAGACTTCCACTCAAAAATGTTTTGCAGGTACACACTACAACAGCAGAAAGCAGTGACTGCGACACAATAGCAAGGCGTTTGCAATGGTTTGGCAAAGGAACAATGTGTAACGGAACTTAGTTTGGCTTTACTTTTTCGAGAGAAACTTAGCAACGGTTTCACAAAATTCGTGGGCTTTGCAAAATCATTGCAAAAAGTAGTGCAAACTCTACATTCTCTTGTACTCTTGTAGTGACAGGAAATGGGAATAGCAGTGTTGAATTTGAATTTACAGCGCACTTAGCAATGTTTTCAGCAGCTTGAGCGATATCGATTGTTGTTCGAGTCAGTCACTGCATTTGCGACCACTGATTTCAGATGGACTGGATTCTGGATTCGTTGTTCAAGAGGCAGTTGATGGAACACACAGTACTCGGGGGTAATACCCAGCTATGTTGAAGTATGACCTCCGAGTAATCCTTGAATTTAGCTGGTTGTTACTCCAGTGTAATGTGCCTTCTGAGGTTCTCGTAGACATGGAATTGAAGAACGCTGTCTGTTGCATTCGGAAGGTACGGTTGCAAACTCATGTACTTTGATGCTAAATAGATACAGATTTTATGATGCAGATTAAGTTGATTTGGGTGTACTCCAGCCCAGGCACTTGTTCAAAACTAGAAACTAAGCATATCTTAGTTTTTCAAGTTTGGGGGCACTTGTGCTTTGTTACACATTTGACAACACTTGTGGAAACTCATGTATGATTTCATCCACAAGAATGACCAATTTGAGTTGACAATGGCATCTTTGGAAGAAACACTTGTCCTATTTTTTTTGTCCCCTTGGTTTCAGACAAGTGGTTTTGGGTTCATAACTTTTGCATTGTATGTTCGTTTTTTATGAAATTTGAAAGGAAGGTATGATAGTTTTAGACATTTACAAAGTTGATCATGGATGCTCTTGTCTTAATGAAGATGAGTTCAAGATAATGCAATTAATAAAAGACATTGAGCTTATTGACCACCTTCACACATTTCATTGTGATATCTTTTATACAAAAGCCATTGTCAAATAATTCAACTACTAAACCCGCTTGAACCTCAAAACTTGCAATGCTTAGAGATTATTAATCTCTTACCTCCCAAAGTGGACACTAGCAATGTCTATAGTTTTGTTCTTGAGGTTCTTTCTAGTGAGTAGAAAAATATTGAAACATCTCCTTCTATCTTGTAATACCTTAAATCACTTCCACTTGAACACAATAATACTTGCAACTACATATTTAATTTAAGAGTATGAAAATGTTATCACTTACCATAGGAAACATTTTTATCCACAATAGATTGGGTTTTATTTGGACTAAAATTGTCAAAAGTCACCATTTTCTAATACATTGAACAAAATGGATGACTTGGACACTTTTTTAATTCAACAATACAAAAGTGTACTAAAATACTATGGAGATGTGTGGAAAAAAATTCAAGTGCAAATTGCAAGAATATAAAGTTTGAAAATTAGAAGACAAGGTTTCTTTCTTGCCTTTCTTAACAAGCTCACTAAACTATAATATCTTCTTGGACTAAGACTTTAGTATACATGCAAGTTTATATTTTTTAACACTTGCATTCAATATCATGTTAGTTGCATACTTGCCAAACTTTAGAAGTAAAAGATGAAGTTTAGTACAAACTTCCCCACCTAGTGTGTTTTGGAAAACTTTCATCTAAACATCCAATCAAAAAAATAATAATGTTCTTAAATGGGATATATGTCTATACCTCATGTAAGAATTTGGAAAAAATCCATTCAAAATAATTTACTTTGTAAAGAGCTACCTAGATTTCATTTGGCTAGCTTATAGCAAAATTGTCCCAAAAATTGTCCTATGGGGATTAGTAATGTTGAAGGGTAGTTAGAATTTAATTGATTGTGATCAACCCCCAATCATGTATTTCAAGATGTAGCAAATGTATAATGGGAATCTAATTAATTGATACTAAAGGACAAACCTTTCGGTGATATAATCAAACATTATATATGACTCAATTTGGCATTTCAAGTTTTTTAAAATTTTAATTTTTAATTTTTTACTATATGAAATCATATATTATCTTTGAACATTGACATTTTTCAAGTGATTTTTCAACATTATTATATAATACAATGGAAGTGTCTTTGAATTTAAAGCATTGATGTAAAATAGTTTGCAAATATCACTTTAGTAAAATTATAATTTGGCTTACATATCAATTTTAAGCATCATTGTATGCACTTTGTTTAATCTAAAAATGCTCATACAATTAATCCATATAATAATTGTTGCCTCAAGATTAACTATTTGATTAGAAAAATTTAGGCTCTAACAAGTTGTTCCCAAGAGTTTTTGGTACACATCCATAATCCTAGGTTCACAAAAAAAAAGTAATTTGGCATTCTCATTATATCTAAAGATAAAAATAATAATTACACTTTTTAGTGCAATTACAATAGGTCAAACTAATTCCAATAAACTTTTTGTAAATTCTTAAAAATGAATTTAAATAATATGATAAGATCATACATGATTTAGTTGATACATAGAAACTTTCATTACAATGAACAAATCACACAAGATATAAATGTAGCCCACAACAATTGCAATAAAGTATAACATAATTTTTTTTTTAAATCACATCTCCAAATTGAGATGTAAAATTGAGATCCAAATTACACCTAAGACTTGACATACTATATAAAGGTAATTGCCAATGAAACAAGTCTCATTTTTAAAAATTCATAAGTTTATAAATGAAACAGAAACTATACCTATCGAGCTTTGACCTCTCCAAAATATAAGTTAATTGTATTAATCACCAGATTATGGAAGTTCAACTAAACCGTACAGACTTTGCAATCGACACACATGGAGTTAACTGTTCATACACCAAGAGATGCAAATCATAACACTATGAAACGAGTCAAGCGATTCACCCACAGAATAAGGGTAACTTGAGGCAATTGTCAGACCCTTAACTTTAACTTTAACCCCTAAAGAATCATAAGGCCATTCAGGTGGCTTCTGCAACACGGTTTTTTTCACCCCGGTCCTTTAAGAGTTGAGCAAAGAGAGACCAACAAGTTCCACCTATCTCAGCTAAGCTTAGGTGAACATCTGCATGGTTAATAGTGTTATGTTTATTGCAACTTAACACCGCTAATTAAAATAAATTCGAGCTTAATCTCCAACTTGAAGTAAAGGGAGCAAAGCAGTTCATTATGAATATGGGAAATCAGTGTGAAGATCAGCAGTAGGAAAATTTTCGTTTTCCCTGGCTACTTGCAACACACTCAACACATCCCCGGAAGAATGGAAAAAAAAGAGTCTGCAAGGTATATTACAACAGGAGTAAAATCTACTTCTCCTCGGGCTTGACCTGAAATAGATTAGCAAAGCTGAAAGCAGACTTCTCTACCTCCTGGCCTGCCTCCTTGGTCTTCATGTCCACAACAGTAGCCGACTTGGCAAGGAAACGCTTCGTCTCCTTCTCTTTCTTCTCAATGGCAGACTTCGTCTCCTTCCCTTTCTTTACAATGGCAGACTTGGCTTCCTGGCAATCAGACTCGTTGTGGAGATTTGAGAGTTTGTCGAACAAGTTTTCCTTCTCAGCAGATTTTTCTTTTGGCCCAACAGGCTTTTCTTCTGCCTTGGTATCCTTGACGTCAGAGTCGTTCTGTAGCATGGAAGGCAGGTCGACATGCGAGAGTTTCTCGAAAAAGCTGTCCTCGTCAGAAGATTTCTCACTATCCTCTTCATCGTTGCCTCCTACCATTTTTTTAACAGACTTCATTGGATCATTGAACTTATTTGTGACTCCTTTCACCACATTCACTACTCCAAACCTCCAAGCAATTGTGGAGAGCGCCATGAATCCTAATATCCAATGTGTAATCCGATTGCTCTTCAGGATTTCCTTCTTCTCATCAGAGGCAGTGGCATTCTTGACCTTGTGCCGCTTCTTTGATGATTTCATTGATTTCACAATGAAGTCAATTGCCTCCGTGTTCCTTGCTACCGACACTAATGCCGCTTCAGCTGCATCTGCTGCTGCCTTGGCAGCCATAGCTGCCGCGTCTAGCGTCACCCTCAGTTCTTCAGTGGACGGCGAGGATGATTTTCTCTCTTTGCCACGGCGTCTGTCAGAACTTCTGGTAGGTTTATGAACGTCTTCGACCTCAGTTGGAAGTGTTTCTTTAGGTCTCCGACTACCGTGTCTCTGATTTCTCCTCAATCCGTGAACCTAAAATATGATACAGACAGTTATGTCAGAGCACCAAACTGCAATCGAAAAGTCTTTCTTACACTTAATCTCATCTAAGGTAGAGGACAGCAAAACCCGTCAGGGACCTAATCCTGTCTCCTGTACTGATCCCTGTTACCAACAGCAACTCATCAATTGATACACTCGGTTGGACTCACTAGCGATTGGTGTAAGGAAGACTTGGCCAATCGCCTGTGGCCACTGATCATGGAAAGGAGATGGGGTTGTCTAAGTCACTTCTAGTGGTCCACAAACTCCTACTTTGAAATTGCATGCGCAGTGATAAAAATTTGATCTCAACAGATTTGGCTATCATACCCAAGGTGATCACTCCACAACTCTGTACTTATCTCTCAAAAATCACACGTACACATTGGTTCAAATGATCAAAGAAACGTAGAAATTGTCTTCACCCTTACTTGCACAAGTGAAATAAAAGAATGGAAACCTCAATATACCTGCTCCAACAAATTTGCGAGCAGCTCCGTGTCCTCAGGGGTCGACGATCTGGCTGCTGGACCGTTCACAGAGTCAGCAGAGTGCGGTTCTTCATTGTTAAACCTTCCTCGTCTCCTGGTCCCTTCCTCGACCCTCCTTGCATTTTCCGAACGCCGTTCTGGACTCCCCCCATCACGCTTTTGCTGTGACGAATATCTCTTGAGCGTCCGGAGGATCGCGCCTTCCACTAATTTCAAAGTATCCTCCTCACTACCTGTCCCACTGAGCGTATCATCGTTCTCCGTCTGCGTCAACCCGTCTGACCCCGACGCCGCAGACGACACAACCTCGCTTCTCTCCATCACCTCCGCATTTGCATCCTCAGAAGCACTATTCGTTCAGCATTTCTTCCCGCCTGTGTCAGTCAATAACCAAATTACCAATCATAAAGATACCCAATACAATGTTTTTCACTTTGCGCAATTGACGAGCGTCACCAGTGACCTAGCACTGTAACTTCACCATGACATATATTTTCAAATTAAAAAACTGCTACAATGCCCATAAACATTGGAAAACCATTCGAAATGAAAATATCTTATCCATGAAACGAAAAAACAGGGGATGGAGATGAAAGACTCAAATACCTCAAAGAGTGAACAGAATTCGGGAGAATTGTCGTCAAGCTGAAGCGCAAAGGCAACTTAATAAGCTTCCCCAATTGTCAACAATACTGAGCTCGAGCTAGCTGTATCTGCGGATACAGGAGATCGCCATTTGCTGCGAAGGCAAAACCCTAAGATAGGTTGGGAAACAAGTTGAGAATGCGAAAGGAAATCCTATGGCCAGGAATCACACATGGCGGCGGGGTCCAATAAGGAGGGAACAAGTGCGAGCAAGTTTTGAAGCAACCAACGGCATTTGGTCGAAGCACTGGATAGAGCAGACGACCATTAAGAGATATTTCACACTCCTTTCAGCACTTGATTCTCTCTAATTGATTAATTTTTTTTAAATCCCTTGTAATGAAATAATATATTCTTTCAATAAACACCGGTGTGCCCTGCGCCATTTCCACAGTCGAAATAGAAGTAAAAAGTCATTTTTTAATTTTTTATTCATCCATAAATAACTCAAAAAAATTTCCCGACTTGGGTTCAAATGTCACAAAACAAAGCTAGTGCATCCATCCTCGCCAAGGACTTTCTAGTGGTACCAAGAATGCGACCGGGGGAAGCACAATGCTAGAGATCTCAATTTAACTAACTAGCAAAACAAAACAAACAAGCTAATTTAATGAATGAGATATTGTTTGTATTTTCTTTTAGCTTAAGATCCCTAGTATATTTAATGGTTTAATTCTTAAAAGATAAGGCCTAAGACAAAACTAAGGAGCTAATTTAATGGATGGATGAGATATTGTTTGCATTTGCTTTTAGCTTATGATCCTTAGTATATTTAATAGTGTGATTCTTGGAAGACAAGGCCTACGACCAAGGGAATCAACCCAAAATTAGCAATATTTCTTGAAAGTCATTTCTGAATCACTTTTTAGGTGTTCAAGTGTTTTAGGATTAACTCTTGAAGGGTAAAGCCCTATCACCAAGGTAGTTAACCAAAAATTATTGAACTCCGTGATGAATAAGGAGCATTCTTTATTTTTATAGATTTCTTGAAAATCATCCATCAACACTTTTTGTCCTCACTATCCATATTGGATTAAGATCCTATGGTTATAATTTGAAAAAAAAAATTATTAAAAATATTAAAACTTGTAAACTTATAAAAGCTTTGGATTTGAGTTTATTATGAACATACTCCAAGAAACTCAAAAGAACTTGAGCATTTGGGAATTATACCTTGAAGAACTATAACTATGTTATATCCAAAACTCAAGGAGGGCATTGTTAAAAACCGTAGGAACTACATGCGATAAAATATAGGGTCTAATTTATTCATCCTACGTAAATTTTGTAAACAAACTATATGTATTATAGGGTACTTTAAAAGTGTAAAACATGATTATATGTATTATGGGGTTATATATAATACCATAAAATAATGTAAACAGTACATGTAAAATAGCATATACAAAAAAGGATACTAAAAAAAAGAAAGGGGTATAGGTTATAGAGGCTCTAAAATTATGAATGGGGATGAGAAACTAGCTTTTCTATTTTAGACACAATACTTCACAAACAACCTCAACTTCACTCTGGTATATATATCCAATAAAGTACTTTGTATCCAATGTGTTGTATCCAAAGTTTTAGGGTCCAATTATTGAATTGAATTGTTGTTGAATTGCCATTATTGAATTGCCAATGAATTATATTGCCACAAGAGCAAAAATATAGTGACCTCGTGTGAAATTATAACTTCTAAAATGTGTTATTAAACGCAGACCTAATTTTTACTTAGTACTTGATTTGTTCTTTTGTAGCATTCATCATATTTGCCTTTATTTCCCTCTTTCTTTCTTTTGCATTTGTGTTTTAAGCAATACTAACACTTACTATGCACTTTGACAATTCTAAGGGAGTCGTAAAAAAATTATTTATAAGTAATATAGGGTGAATTTAAAGAATCCAAATGAGAAATTACAAATACCGATAGGATGCTCAAAAATACAATCATTTACCATTATTTAAAAAAATATCATTTATTATAATTCATTCTACCAAGTCAATAGCTCCAAGCTATAAAAGAGGACATTATTGCAAGCCATCACACTTTCTTAGAGGGAGTGACCTCCCCAAGATCCCAAAACACCCAAAAATTGTTGTTTCTAGTGCCAAGTCCTCCAAACATTTGAAAAATAATATAGGACATCCAACTATAATATCTTATACTAAAATAATACAACAATGTAGGGATAAAATTTGTAGCATTTGGTCATATATGATTATTAGAAGATACATGCTTTTGAATTGAGTAGAAAAATATTTTAGGCCTCTATCCACTAGGAATTGCCAACTTAAAGCTTCCTTCAAAGGAAATATTTACATTACATAAAATCGTCATAAAAATTCATTGTCATAGAGATTATATTGCCTTCACCTATGCCTAATTTCAAAAGATTTGGATAACTTCTACTTAGTCTTTACTACCTTGCATTTCAAAGATGTCCAAAAACTAGACCCATACATTCTAAAGTGTTATGAAATTCTTAGGGCATTCTAAGATTTATTAAAATGGCAATTCAAACAATGTTTACATAAGAAACATCATCCTTTAGGAGAAAGAATTTTTTCATACTTTTAAAAAAAATCCTCTTGACAATAATGGATACACACTTTAGTTAGATCTTCAATAGTAGAGGCCATTCACTTTAGGCAATAGTATATAGCCACATGGGATGAGCTAGTATATGAGCATAGAATCCATTAGCCCATAGGTTTAGGAGTCTATATTATAGACATCTTCTATAGTTATAGGTGTCTATAATATAGGTATATATATTATAAATACCTTCAAATGGATGTAGGTACACACCTACAACTAGGTTCAAGGCTTGTAGGCTCACATCTTTGTGCTCATGTATTAGCATTATTGTGGCCACACTAATGTAATCATATCATTCTAAGAACCCTATGTTTTAGGTGACATGCTCTAATTTTTTTTCAATGTATTTTAAGTGGTGTTCAATAGAACAAAACCATGTTTTTATGCCAACAAAAACGTCCAATGTAACAACAATGTTGACATAATTTCATGGGATTTTTTTGCATTGAACATCACCTAGAATGTATTAAAAAAAAATTAGGGCTCATCACCTAAAACATAGGTTTCTTATAGTGATTGGAGGCCATGTACTTTTACTCAAAGTGCATGGTAGAGGTAGAAGTAGCCATATACTTTTGTCTTTAGTTTATTGCCACAATATAGGAAGCCATACACTTTGAGTGAAAGTATGTAGACACTTCCTTAATCCCTAAAGTTCTTTCATGTTTAAGGCCAAAAACTACTTCAAATATTATCCCCCAAAACAAAGCTAAAATCTTCATCTATAATTATTTTTCAACAAATCCAACCATAGGATGTTTCAGTTAGTTTGTTAGAGTACATCCTTCTAAAATTTCATGATAAAAAACCTTACCGATTGCAAGATCATAATTCTTGTATTTCAAAGTGAAGTATTTTCACTTCGTCCCAAATGATTAGATTTTGTCTTTCAATCTTTTTACCCAAAAATGTGTAGATCCTACAACTTAAAAATCTCCATAATATGTTGATGAAATAAGTTGGAAATATACATTAAAAACTTCAATAACAAATGGTTCATGTTCATGCTTGAAAAAAATAATAAGTAAAAAGAAATAGAGAATGATTTAACCTCTCAAGGTTGGAGACTTTGTTTTCACCCAAAACACTCCAAAACTACCATTTCTAATACAAGTACCAAATTTTAGAAGAAAAACATTTTTGGACACATATAATCAAAGGATCCTATAGTACATTAGTTTGAGAAGATGTGGAAAAAAATTCAGAAATTTCCACCTTGTACTGTAGATTGCAAGATATTAGCATTTGAATTGACAAAAATCTTTTTTAGGGCCTTGCGAAAAACCAAGCAGCTATACTTCACAAGGTCACATTTGTATGAAAAAATGTCTAAAATGGTGGTAACTCTTTGTATTCATTCTTCAAGGCAAGTTGACTACATTCTTGAAAAATTTAGATCATTTAGAATTGCACAATATATAGAGAAAAAAAAGTAAATAGAAAGAAGTAGTAAATGATTCTAAATACTAAATTGTTAAGAATTTAGTTATAAAATTGAAAAATGCCAATCCCAACGGTTGTAATGTATACAGAGTAATAAACAATCTACATCATATGCTTTTATTTTTTCAAAAATATTAAAAATTGAGCTAAATAAAAGACTCCAAAGTTTATTTTAGAATAGGGAATCTATAACTGCCCTCAAACTATTACACCTCATAACTTTCATCTCATGAATCAGAATGAAATGATTCGAAGCTTTCCACGTGTATATAAATCTATAAAATCAACTTCGAGTTTTATATTTGAAACAAAAGGAATTTTTAAATAAATTCTTGGGTTGCCCGCCAAGCATTGAAAATAACATATAATGCAATAGTTTTTGAACCATGTAGTCAAAAGTTATGAAAATCGTTGGGCCTTAAGACTATTCCTTGGACACATGTTGTGTTAAAATTTCAAAGAAAAAAAGAAAAATTCCATTTATAGTGAACTACCCAAAATTGTTGTGTTGTCAAAAGTAAATACACAATTTGGTCTTTTAGAGATTAAAATACTAAATTGTTGAGAATTCAGTTATAGAATTGAAAAATGTCAATCCCAATGGTTGTAATATTGTAATTAACAATCTACATCCTATGATTTTATTTTTTTCAAAAGTATTGAAAATCAAATTAAATAAAAAGCTTCAAAGTTTACTTTAAAGTAGAGATTCCATAACTACTTGCAAACTAAAAACAACTTTCATCTCAAAATCAAAATGAAAGGATTCAAATCTTTCTATACATATATAAATCTAGAGTATCAATTTCAAATTTTTATTTCTTTTGGTTACTGTGATTGCCTGGGCTTCAAAAGAAACTTCATATCCTAGAATTAAACTCAATATGACTTCATTTAAATTGAATTTTGTGTTTTATTTTGTTCAACATTCTTCTTTCTGTCACCAACATGAATTAGGAAAGGCTCCAATAATTTGAGAGTTTTTTAAATGGAATGTTCATTTGCAAGGTTGCAACTAATGTAATGAGATATACTTCACTTTCTTTTGTCATGTAACTATGAAAGTTGGATGACTTACCATCAACTTCCAACCTCTATATATCTTATTTTATAATAGGGGTAGTCCAATTTTCCAATATTGCGAAGATGTATTATAAAGTATGATTTATAATTTTATTTATAATTTATTTACTTTTATAATAGAGATATTATTTAAATCCTATTCAAAGATTGACTACCAGTATATATTTTCCTTTGACCTCTAATAAGTAAATGTAATTAATAATCAATTGTGTACATCTTACCATTCTAAACTATTTGCATTTCTATAGAGTTAAATTTTTAATCCATTAAAAAATTGAAGGCAAATTGATATTTACCTATTGTTGAAGAAACAATTATAGAAGATTACCAAAAAAACTTTGATCTCTTATAACTTTTGTATATAGTACCCTTAAATAGCATGCATTCCAACCCTTAAACAACAAGCATTCCAAAAGTGGATTCGCCTTGGTCAACCTCGATTATAATTTTTAGAATAACAATTTTTGGAATTTGATTTCAACTAAGAAAACAAAGCTAAACAAATTTTGTTTCTATTCCATTTTAAAGTTTTGAGAAATGTCAAAAACTGAAAGAGTTATTGTAGTTGAAAGCTCCTAGTGTTAAAGTCCAAATAACACAATATAGTGTGTTTTTCATTCATTTAAAAAAAAATGTATTTTGAATTTAAATTATAAAATTATGTTTCTCATTCTACCCTTCACTTAGAAGAAAAATTATAGATTATTCTAATATATATTGTAGTTGATATAATTTTATTTCCATCTTTAGCTTTGAAAAATAACTATAATTTTATTTTTCCTTCAAAATTGAAAAAATACAAAATAAATAGAAAATTTATTTTTCTAAAAATATCAAAATTTTGTATATCAATTAAATAAAAGGATAATTTTGGTTTGATAGTCAAATTTGGCTTCAAGGTGTTTGATGTGGCTATTTTGGGTTTAAAAAATAAAATAACCAATTGAAATTTTTTTTATGCTAATCTCCATTTCTACCTTTACCTCCTGAGAAAATTTCAAATAATTTGAATTGTTTTTGCTATTTTTACTCATTTATAATCATTTTTTGCAACAAAAATGATAATAATTAGAAATTTTCACGAAACAAATTGCAATTTCTCAAAGTGATATAGAATTTAGAGTTTCAAGTAGCAAAAATATCAGATTGTTGTTTGAACACTATTAAAAAGGCTAAAATTAGCTGAAATAAGAAGTTTGACCATTTCACAATAGATCAAGTCCTTAAAGAGTTAAAATCTCCTTTCATTTCCCATTCAGAAATTACTTTTCATCATTTTTAATCAGTCTATTGATAGCATATGTGCACATGTGAAGGTGGCTGAAAAAGTGGCAGTTTTGCTCCGTAACTTACTCACAGATACATTGGAAAACGTTGGTGTATCATGTACCTGATACATCAAACAATGACTGGGTCATCAAACAAGCTCAATCAGGCACGTTCTTCTTCCGAATAGATTTTTAGTGAATTTCAACTTGAGTCTGACTTTCATGTCTGATAACCACGAGCCCCACATGGGCTTGTCTCCATTCTAAACCCTTCATGGATCATTTCAATCATATTTTGGCTTTCTTTCAAGCCAAACTTGCGGAAAACCAAGAAGAAAAGTAAAAGAACGGTATGATCGTGAGACTCTGTCCACTTTAAACAAACCCTAACCATGTTGTGTAGTGTGAATATGGTTGTAGATAGGATTTGGAAACTTGGATTCAAAAACTTGAATTAAAAAACCAAAGAGTGGATGCTATATTCTTTGTTTAGAGGCCAAAGCCAACAAGAAGTTAAAATCTACTTGTTTTTTAGCTAAATTTTGAATACTAGATTCATGGCGATCACAAGGTAAAAAAATTCTAATCATTTGAGTCAATTGGATAATTTTAAAAATTTGAAGGGTTTTATAGGACACATGATTTAGAACCTTCTTCTATGTAGGCCCTATATTTGCACTTTGGAAGGAGACAACAATAAATAGGGAAACCAAATCAATAGTACTAGATGAAATTTGAGGGGTTAAGATGACTGCAAGTTATCAGGCAGTGTGAATAAGTGAATTTAACTGTTGTAGCAACACCTTAGCAATCCTACGTGGCCAAGACCTTGACACATAATTTGTCAAAAAAATAAAATGAAATTCATCTTTTTTTTTGCATTTTTATTTTTTTGAAAAAAAAATTCTATCAACTAGCCATTCCTTCATTGCAAGGGGGAACAATGAAGGAAACAAGCTTGAAGCAACCATCTTTTGCCTTCAAATCTCCTCTAATGTGCAAGATGAAATAATTCATTTTCATAAATATTTTTATTGAGAATTGTATCTTCAACCAAGTTGCTAAGCAACGTTTCTAAAGCAAAATCTATTTCAAATAAAAGTATAAGAAACAACAAAAATCCATCCATGAAAAATTTGTCAATGGATAATAAATAGAGAAAGAGAAAGAGAGATAATAATCAGTTTGGCTCAAATTTCTTCTCTAATACTAAAGACGAGTCATTCTCATGCACAAGGCACTAAACTTGTATCATTGGAGGGGATTTCACTACTAGAAAATTCAGTTTTTTTGTTGTTTTGGTCATGTTGATCTGGTCAATTTTTTGTTGTTTTTGACAAAAATCTATTGATTTTGACAGAAGTTTGTTGAAAATTGACCGGATCAACGTGACCAAAACAATAGAAAAAAGTGAATTTTCTAGTAGTGTTTGAGGGCAAAAAATGGCCATTTCAAGCTTGTTCCCTTCACTATTCCCTATGCGGTGAAGGAATGGTCAGTTGTCAGAAAAAAAAATTTTGAAAATGCAAAAAAATATTTAATTTAAAAAATAAATTTTGGAGACATTATGTGGCATGGTCTTGGCCATGTAGGATTACTAAAGTGTCATTGCAACAATTAAGTTTCCTTATTCTCACTACATGATAACTTGCAATCATCTTGACCCCTCAAATTTCATCTAATGTAGATAACTTTTATAGTTACAAGTCTCCCATTAGATAGCAAAACTTGTCAACATATGATGGCAAACCTCTAAATGCATTACGGCCTCCTACCAAACCATTAGAAGGTTATGAAATTCTTACCTCTCTTCCCTATAGTTTCTCCCTTAGAAATTTTGTGAATTTTGAAAAAATGTGAAAGAAGTTATGATTTTACTTCAATCCAAGTAGTGAATATGTAAGAAGAATCTATCTTAAATTGTCCATGTTTATGATGAAAGGTCATGAAAGAAAGCTACGTGTAAAATGAAAGGATGAAGGTTACATGCATATACCTTTTAAATTGTATATGGCATCCTTTTATAATTTTTCAAAATTTCTCATAAACCATTTTGAAGTTGATTTCACTTGGGTTAGAATTCAACTAATAGTAGTAGAAAGGAAGTTTCAATGTACTAAGCCAAAATATTTCAACTTGATTCATAAAGCCTATTTAGACATCATTTCTTGTGCTGGTATAAACCTCTGAAGCTTCAATAGTAATATTTGATACCAAAAAGCCCTCCTTTATACTAATTTTAATTTCATATTTATTTTATAAGGATATTAGTTATACTACAATTGTAACTTAAATAAATTTTAGTATGGTTACAACATAGTTATAGATTACCTTACGAGAACTCCCAATATAAATATGATATTTCATTATGGTTTTAAACTATATGTTTTTGCTTGAATTTTACAATATCTCAAAAAATTTGAAATTCTTTTTATCTCTTTTTATTATTGACATGAATTATCATGCCTTATTAGCCCACAAAAAAAACATAGCAAAAATCTAAAAAGAAATCTATGAATTTTTTTTGATGCTACAATTTAGTAACACTTGTAGTGTAGTTTTTAAGAAGAAGAAGCTTTTAAGCCCTAAGGACTAAAGAGCCTACTTTGGGTTTTTTAAGAAGTCAAGGTAGGCTCTATTGGCTTCATAATCTAAATTTTTTGTATGAAATTTTTAAGAAGGGCTGGTGCTAATCATCATAATCTACACACAAAAAGTTGTTTCATGTCATTCCAGTAAATAATTGAAAAAGTTAGAAGGATTTTCTTATTTCAATGTCAAATGGATAGCTAAAAATATATTCTAAAAAAATATTAATCAATTTAATTGGATTGTATAGATTGATACCTATTCGAAAACATTTGAACCATCTAATTTCAAAAAATGAGGTGAAAGTTACAAGGATTTTCATTTTGCAAGTAATGAAAGC
This sequence comes from Pseudoscleropodium purum, assembly GCA_963969395.1. NCBI lineage: Eukaryota > Viridiplantae > Streptophyta > Bryopsida > Hypnales > Brachytheciaceae > Pseudoscleropodium > Pseudoscleropodium purum. Next base: position 27,142,361 of record OZ017795.1, read on the forward strand.
AAAAACAAACCCATATAATTTCAATTTTTGAAGTGTCATATAAAAAAGCAAAGGATACCAATTATTTATTAGAACATTCTCAACACTAAGAATAATAATTTTCAATTCCTTAGAAAAATTATTAGCATTTAAGACTTTTCTTTCATGTAGTACCACCTTCTAAGTTATAATTTTCTAAAAGATGATTAATGAAAGTTTTTTTGATTAAATGTTTTACATATATTTTCAAACCATTTTCCAACATATTCTCTAAAATATACAAATAATGGGACATACATGTTATTTTTCAAAAATATTGAAAGAGAAAATTTTACTTTTAAAGAAGGGCTAGAAAAGCCTACATTTTGACGTTTAGGCTCGTTGAATTTGCAATTGGATGAAAGCACACTACAATTGTACAAAATCGTAGTCACAACAAAAATTTTGTTCAAGATGAAAGTTTGGAGTCAATCTTCTTATATTTTTTGTGCCTTAAAAAAAATAAAATAATAGATTGAAATCTTATACATTAGGGGAGATTTGAGAGTAATAACAACCCGTTAGGGGACTATTCATCCCACTATTTCCTTGCAATGAAGGGAATGGCTAGCAATCAGAAAATATTTTTTTCAAAAAATTAAAAATAAAAATAAAATTATTATAATGCAAAAAAAAATTGAATTTTTTTGTAAAATGACACGGCATGGTCTTGGCCACATTAGATTGCATTGCTCACTATGTTCCTAGCGTTTTTAAGGGTGAGGAACCCACATGCTTCCAATGCCCTCAAAAATCTTCTAATGTCTTGCATACATTAATAATTGCATGACAAAAAGTGATTTTCATCTATTAATTTAATATATAGAGTACGAACATCAAGTGTTTGTATTGTCATAGATTTAACTTTAGCATTGTTGTATTTTTCTTGCCTAGTTGAAGGTTTCATTTTTACTATTCAAAGAGCTGAATCCAATGCCCTTGTGTTTAGATACTTAGACTAGGCATTTAATGAGTGTTTAAGGTCTATATTAGAAAATATCCTTGCAAATATGTGATTTTAGTAAGAGGCCCAAAATTTTAATTTAAAGTATTTTTTTAAATTTGAAATTTGAAAATCCATCAAAAGACCTTTTGATTGAGATGGGCCAACTTTGAATTTTTATGTAAATGAACATTTGGCTCCATTGAGTACCAATATTGGTCTCTTTTGTACCAATATGTGTACATTTTGTACAAGTTTTATTGGTTTGAATCTTTGGTAGAGGGGCGACCATAGTGTGCAATCACCCAATTGGTTGGGATATTCACTCTAAAATTTTGTGAAGATGTATTTGAACAAGTTAACTAAAGGATACTATGGTTGAATTTGTCAAAGAATAAATATAGATGAAGATTTTTGCTTTGCTTTGGATACAAGAATTTTGAAGCAATTTTGGGTATTTGAATGTGAAAGAACTTTAGTAGTTAATGTATATAATATGAATTTTCTTCATTTTTTCTTCAAAAATTTATGAATATTTCAAATATTCACAAAAATTTATTAAATTTTGATGACTTGTAGGGGGCACATGAGTTCATGTTTGAAAAAAAATGATATTATAATTTTTTATTTCATATGTTGCAAAATGGAGTTTAATCTGAAAATACTTGAATAACCTAAAAGAAGATGATGAATGACCTTGAGAGAAACCATAAAAATGAAGTAGGCATCTATTCATTCATAAATCCAATCACTAATAATTGACTACGTCAATAGTAGACCTTATCTTTACATGGTTAAAATGTGAAGGATTTTGAGGTTTAGTTGCATGAAAGTAGGTCCTTTCTTCTAGGATAAGCTTACATACACATTCTAAAATTGTGATTTTTCCATAATTCGCATTGTCCAAACTAAGGTAAACTTGTATCCATCACATGCAAAAGACCCATCACTAAGATACCTAGGAAATGACCCATCCTAGTTATACATGAACCCATCACAAACTTTAAAAAAAAATGAGAATTGGGCTACATTAGGTTGAGTTAGTGGTTGTAAATCAACATCTTGAATAATCAAGTGATGAAGTGAGTAATGATTGCAATAAGAACCTCCATCTTCTAAGTGTAAATTCATCACACATAAAGTGATTTTTTTGGGCCTTTATGCTATGACCACTTTAGATGAGTTAAGATGACGTGAAGTCATGGATACACTTTTTTGCTCATCAGTTTGGGGTAGTATAAAGACTCTTTTGGGTCAATTGGGCATTGAACACACATTGAAAATTTATAACTAATTCATACTTAAATAAATTTTTAAAATGCTCTCTGTCCTTGTTTCTCCCATTTTTCTTCATGTGAAATTTTAAATTAATTTTTTTTTCAACAATGCCAAACAAGGCAAACCAGTCATTCTGCCTGTGATGGTCTAGTTTACCTGAACCAGGTTGATTTTCCTAAAATAAAATTTAAGAAAGCAGGGAGTAGGTATTGTCAAAATAAACGGGAAAATAATGTCTAGATTGTTAAATGACAACGATCTTGGCCTTTCCAAATCAATGCAGACAGACAGGGAAGAATCGTTTTCCCTCCTCAGAATACCAAATAGAAATAGGAACCCGGATTCATTTGTTTAAAAAAAACAAAAAAAACAAATAGGAACCCGGATAATGATCATTACAGTTTCAGTATGATTGAATAACGACAAACAAAAGAAACAAAAAGAACCCCCCCTAAACAAAAAGAAACCTCCAAAAAACAAAACACCCCACCTCCACCCAAAAATACAGACGCTGACACGACAGATATTTTTCTTCCTTGGAGTTCCACGTGTCAAAACTCCGTACAGTCTGACATCGACGTTCACGTGCTTCTGACGGGACATGGAGCACAATGGACGTCATATCCCTGATCTCGCATAACTCGAGTATTTTGTAGATGCATGCACAAATCTAGGATAATCACAGATAAGAATAAGAGTTCCGTGGGGTGAATTTTAAAGACCATGGCCACCTAGGTGCATCAAAAATTAAGTTACGAGTCAAGAGTGGTTGTTGTGGGCGGAGTTCAAACTTCCATCATCAAGATAGGTCTTGTGACTACATAATTGATTGTTAATTTAAGAGTCACGTGCTAACTTTGGGTGTTTTTTCTTCACCAGTTGCTTGTTCATGCTTTTCATTGATGAACTATTATTTGTTGCTACATGTGGTATGTGGGGTAGCATTTTTGCACAAAGACCCATGATAGATTCTCCTCAATTCATAATCCTCATTTGTTGAATGGCCGGTCCTTTTTTTAAGTGGCTACTATGTTGGAAGAGTAATAGTGGGGACAAATTTTGTTGAAGGCCCATTAGGAAACATTATGGCTATGCCTAGTCTGCCTAGTTGGCCATGCTCTAACATACTAAGAGCATCCCCACTCCAGCTTCCCTATCTGTATCCCTATACATCTTTTTCCATCCGTGTTGCTTGCAGTAGGGAACCCCACTCGCACAAGGCATTCCCTAAAATTCCCACTTTCTATATAATATTAACCTTGAAGTTATTGATCACTCTAGAGTGGGGATGCTCTCTCTAGACATGGCTGGTGGGACTGAGCTGTCAGGGTAAAAGGACGCCAATTTTTTCTATTTTCAGAATACAGGTTACCAGTACCCTCTTCCCCAAACGCGAGCCAGTTTACAGGATTGGGACCCCCTCTCCCCAAAATTTTATGGATACAGCACTCCAGTGGGGGGGGGGCCCTTCCCTATCCGGATGAAATACATCCGGATAGGGATACAACAACCCCCGAGTGGGGATGCTCTAAGTGCATCTCCACTTCAAACAAGGTTTGTAGCAAACTGCTAGTGGGATGCTAAGAGCAAGGCAACTCCGCAAAGCAATCTAGTCCAACTTTTGCCACCACAACCACTAGCTATCTCCTAACATGCTAGTTGTTTGTCATAGATCCACACATCACTTCAATTCTTCCAGTATCTTCAATTCTTGTAGTCACATGACGGATTGTTCTTGATTTAACAATATACTATTGGAGAACAATAGTTCAATAGAAGGATTTTGCCACTCAAAACTCGCACTAGCTACTACCACCCCACTAAGGTAACAAGCTCTGAAATTGCACAAGCTCTAAAATTGCCCACCCTATTCAAAGATACAAAGCTTTTACATTTTACTATTTCATAGCCTTCAGCGATGTACAAATAGTGTACATTTTAGAGGGTGGGCGATTTTAGACCCCTACGCCACTTCAACTTCAAAATTTCATAACTAATTTCAGAAAGCTCCAAAAAATATGAAACAACTTGGGTTAGATGCCATTTCCTCTTGTCTTTCAAGGAAATTTTACTGAAAAATATTTCAAGACGTTTTACCTCTCCAAAATTTAGTTTCAGTTCTTAGGAGGGCAATTTCTGAACCTGTTACCTTAGTTCCTTGGTTATAGTGCTGAAACATGTCAACCTTGTCACACATGGCCAGGTTGGTGCATGCAATGGAGACACTCTATGGTAGGTTGTTGTGAAGCTGACAGGAACCCAATTTCACCAAAGTGTACTAAATGCCTTCATTCTAGACTGTCAATCTAGGATTGTCCAAGCTATCTTATTGTAAGAACTCTAGCTTAGAATGATGATCATATTGAAAGACCGGTTCTACATTTGACATGCCCTCACAGATTTTGACAGAATTAGATCACCGTACTGACGCTTCCTTGAAATTCATCCTGCTTCTGTTTGCGCCGAAAGATGAATTGAAAATGTCCTGCGGCACGGTAATTTGAGAGAACCGGATTGTGCGATGGAGACATTACGGTTGTTGTTGCTTCTCGATCTGTCTGCAGACTTGTACAGATCCATCCCTGGGTTCGTGTTCCTGAGCTCCTTGCCAGTCGGAGCTGGCTATGGAGTGTGGCCCGCATAACTTAACTTCAGCAGCTCTGAATCTCTGATCGAGGCCCATGTCTGGAAGTATAATTTCGGGGTAAGTTACTTCGAAGTAAGTTAAGTTAGACGCCGACGTTGTCAGTGACCTTGTGGGACGACATGGGTTCTTTGGCTTGCGTCCGAATCCAGCCAGTCCGCTTAACTTATGGGAAGAATAGTCAACCTTCCTAATTCCTCACCTTGCTGAGTGTACAGCGGCACAGGCCTTTGATTTAAGCTACTCAGTACTCCGAAAATAATAATGAAACTACTGAAGTGCACGGCCTGTAACTTACTGCATCTGCACAGGCATCTCTCCTTCGCTTTAACTGAACTTAGTCATCGCGCTTCCTGCAATTTCAATTTGGAGCTTCGTGGAAGTAGTGACGAATATTTGAAGTGTGAACTGGAGTCTGCCCATGAAATTCACGTTCCAAGTGCTGAATAGTTTTTTGTTTATGAGTTTGAGACTTTGGGTTCGATTGCTGCATGCCTTGATATTTCCTGAGGGTGACTGATGGATCTGACATCGATTGAACATTTGACAAGTGTACTTACTAGAAATGACAGTGGCTGAAAACTCCAGTGGGACCAACTTAAAGTATGGTAGGAGGTTCATAAAGAACCTGTTTAAGAACTGGACATTAATTTTGGGAGGTTGAACTTCTTGAAATATTTTTCAGTAAAATTTTATTGAAAGGCAAATGGAATTGGCATCTAATTCAAGTTGTTTCATGCTTTGTGGAATTAGTTATGAATTTTTGAAGTTGAAATGTTGAAATGTTGAATTGAGTCACTATAAAGTGTTCACTTCCTGGAATGTACATTGTTGGTGCAATGAGAAAGTAAAAAGTAGAGAAATTGTACATTTCAAGAGGTGGATGCTTTTAGAGCCCAAGTACTTTTTGAACCTCCTACTTTAAGGTGGAGGCACTAGTACCTGATCATTGAAGCAATTTTGGAGTAGTTGGTGAGTAGAATGAGGTGGTGAAAAAAAAATTCTATGTGGGGATTGAGATTTTTTCAGAATTTTATTTCTGAAATTAAAATTACTATAAATTTTGGGAGCCAAAAAGTTCACTTCACTAGTAGTCAATGTCTACAATCTTCTAATTCTAATCATTCAAGAATTACTTTCTTGCTTGTTACTTCTTACTTTCTTGCTTACTACATTAGGACATGTGTCATAACCTTATTAGTCCCAACCTTGAAAAGAACAAAAAACAAACAAATTCCAAGTTTGAGTTCTAGCCTAAGATTTGAAATAGCCCACCCTACATGTTGGGTATTGGGCGTGGTTGGTAATTGGTGCCTCTACCTTGGATGATTCAATTGGGTACAAAATGCCTTGTCTTATTTTTTGGGGGAATAATTTTTAATTTAATTTAATTATTTAGATATGCATAAATCAAATATAAAGGAATGACAATTGAAATAATATTTTCCTAAGAAAGTAGGAATTTGTGATAATTTTTTGAAGTGTAATGCTCCAAAACAACCTAGAAGAATCAATTAATTTCTCAAAGCCAATATAAAGTGTAGTATTCATAATGGTCATAATGGTCATGTTGCTTGTCTAAAATGGAGACAATTGCTTCTAAAGACAATTATCACATTCAAACCCTAAGATAATCACTTTTAATTACATCATGGATAGAACTTCTTAATTTCCTATTATAGTCATTAATTCACTCTTGCCATTGCTATCATTCAAAAATTTGATTAAAGTCATGCAATCAACACAAAGTTGTCATATATTCATATTGTCCATTTCATAGTTGCGTAGAATGAACAAAATGTATGGAATTGGTCCTTTTACATAGCTTATGTAAAACATTTGTACATTCAAGATTCTACAACAAGTCCATGTGACAATGAGAGCTATCCAATAATAACAATTTAAATGTGCAAGATATTCCATAATGTAATTTCTACATGTGTCATTCTAATGATTTTCTTTAAGCACCTTGAAAATTCACAATTTATTCATTTGGTGCCTCAAAATTGCATTGATTTCTAAGAGAATCTAAAACCCACTTTTGACTTTCAAAACAAATCCATCAAAACAATAGACAATGTAACAATAGGACACCATTCTCAAGTGCTCACATAATAATCGTCTCTCCTTAAAGACCAATGGGTAGTTTAAATTCTAAAATTGTAAAGATCTATGTATTATAAATGTAACTTAAAACAATAATTAAATATAACTTTCAAACAGTAGTTGGCAAATATGATTCATAGATTAAATCTATATAATCAGATCAACTAGTATATAAACCAATATTTTAAAAATAAAATTTGAAGCCTAAAATTAAAATTCCTTTTAAAATCAATTGTAGAAACAATATTTGTGATTTTTATAAGAATATATATTGAAGAAGAATATTTAACCAAATTGGAAAACTACTCAATAGTATAATAAGTTTATTCCAAGGGAGATGGTCAAGTAGGAAAATTCCTATACTAATAGGTTCAAACTCAAATACAAGTAACACACTTTCAATTGGCACACTATCTTAAGCCACAACAACACAATGATTAATAGACTACAACGACACTCAAAATTGAATTCACAATTCAACAATTATAATAAGGTCATAACAACTTTCAATTCAATAAACAACTCTATACAATACAACATACAAAATTAACTTACAAATTCACAAATCCATATTATTCAAACTTAACACCACATTCAATCATTCTCACATTCCAATTAGACAAAACACAATTCACAAACACCACAATAACTCATAACACCAATTTTATAACACACATAACATCCCATTAGGCAACTTCAACTCCAAATTATATTAATAGCAACAAACAATACAAAGCAAAACAACCAACTTGGTTGGACTTGCACTTGCTTCTTTCTTGCAGTGGGTGACAACAAAACCATCTCGGCCAACACTAATATCCCTTTAGGCACCGCTTCAACTCCAACTTGGAATTCACATAACACCCCACTTCAAATCTAGCACACCTAAAAATTAACCATTAGAATCCTACTACACAACCAACTCAAATTCAACTCATCAACTAATCCAATAAGGTCCATATCCACATAACTAATCAAAAACTCCAAATAGGCTTACTACTATTGAACTAGAAGCCTAAGTCCACCTTTTAAACTTCCAAGGCTCCAATTAGGAATTAACAACTTCAAAAATTTCCACTATAATATTAGCCTATCTACAATATATTTCCTTAAAGTTCAAAACATTGTTCTAATTATAGTGATTTTTGAAGATTTTTATTTTTTATTTTTTATTCAAATCATTTCTAAATTAAATTGATAAAGTTTTTTTCGAGGCAATACCTACTAATACCCTCTGAATTATAGAATAATTGCAAAGCAAAGTCTTTGGAATCTATACTCTACCAAAGTCTTTAGAATCTACACTATAGTTTCTTAAAGAACTATATAAAAATCTTTAAAAAAATCAATGGATGAAAAAATGTAGTTTTGTGTACTTGGAATGTTGGGATGATTTTGTTACTTTGCATCCATTTGTTGTTCAAAATTTCAACTCTTGGTCCTTTAGGGGGTTAAATAGAAAAGCTTGGGGATCCTTCAAGAATGTCAAATGTTGCATCAAGAACAATTTCTTGTAGAGTGGCCTACAATCCATGGACAAGTTTGCATTCAAGATTTTCTACAAAATGAGCCTTTCTTGGTTCATGGAAAGCAAAGAGTCCTCTACCTTGAAGTTCAAGAATGTCATGAATTTGGACTTGTGAGTATGAAAAAGCTCATGACCAAATCACATTCTTACACCAAAGGAAGGTGAAAATTTGAGGCAATAATCATTCTGCATTTGCTCAGACATTTACCGTAAGTAAGGATGTGATTGTGCATCACGAAGTTCGTATCCTTCCAACAAGAATGTGTGCGGATTCTGATGGCAGTGATCTATTCTCTCCTTTGCAGAAATGAACTGGAACCACAATGGTAGGGATCTGAGCGGCTCTGAGCTAGCACATTGCCCGGTGAGGAAGAAAGAGGATCGGATATGATCTGGTGAGTACCGTCGACAATTGACGCGCTACAGACTGCAGCAGTCACCTCCCTCCATTGTACTGTAAGTGCGTCAGGGTGCATGCGGAGGGCCTCATCGCAGCTGCGATAATTCAGATAAGCTTGTAGAAGTCAATAGATAGTGATGAGGGAGCCATCGATCGGCGTGATCGACAATCCTCCTGGCCTTTGACTGCTTCTGTTATGGCGAATTGGCGATCATTGCGTCGTTACAACGTAATGTCGGTTGGTTACACTAGCTTAATTTCCAAGGTCCTCTCAAGCTAGGAAAGGTGCGGAACTGGGGATTCGGTCATCCGGATTTGAATCGCGTGTTGTTTTAGGGTTCCATAATGAAGTACCGATACTGAACTGAGAATCAGCCGCCCTGTAACTTGGCGGAAGTTTCAGGGAAAACTCTTGGAATGGGCTCAGAATTCAACTTAGACTGCTGCAAATGGAGAGGATGATGACTCACCTGGGACAAAAGTCGCCGTGTTTTGGGTGAGATTTGTTGACGGTAGCAGGCTAGCAGCCATGGCAGGCCATACCGTCACACTGTTGTAGGGAAGCCAATTTAACTGTCTGTTGTCCTGCAAACTGCACGGTCAATCATGGGCGACGCTTCCCTTTTGAGGAGGTCCACTGTTCAGTACATGCTCATCACTGACGGCAGGAGGTGTGGTACTGAGATTCAGGATTTCTGGTGCACGCCATGTGGTGTGCTTGAGCCCTGCCCGGGTGACTCCGCAAGGCAGTAGGTGACCTTGCAAGTGCCAATTCGGCCAATTGCCAAAGCTTGTAATTACTACATGTCGAGTCCCAGAGCGGATTAACTTATCCTCGCAGTTTCGCACGGCACGCTTTGCACTTGATCGGAGTTCAATTTGCGGCGAAAAGGGGGAAAGGAACGCTCGGCAGATGAGTGACGTCCACGGGGGAAAATCAGGACTACCGGAACTCAGTTGTGCTTGGCTGGGGTGGGGTCTTTGCCGCACTAACCACTCTCACTGGTAACTGCACAAAATCTTCTTTAGGGGGGACACAAATGTAAAAGAATTCCATGACAAGGAAAGAATTATAAGGTAGGTATGTAAGTATGTATGTATGTATATTACAGACCTTTTGGTCGCTACACATATTTAGACCAATTGGGTTTGCAAATTTTTATATTGTAATAGAAGAACAAATCTGAGAGTTTTTCACACATGTTTCAATGAACTCATTTTTCAATAAGAAGACAAACATCATAGGTGGTCAAAGTAACAACATATAGCTTCCTATTGTTGTTCCGGGGGGGGGGGGCTTTTTGGATTCTATTATAGTTCTTTGATTGAACTCCCTACATGGTTGCAATGGTAAACCAAAAGCCTCCCTTCAAATATTGGAATAACAAAGGAACCTTTGTTTGAGTGTCTAACTGCATGAGGGTACTTGGAAGTTATAAAACGATGACTACTCAATCCAATTCCACCCCTTTCAACTCCAATCAACTCCATGTGCAATTTCTACTACATTCAAATGCTAGGAAGGTGCAATTGGTCCTAATATTAGGGATTTGAATTGGACAAGGGCCATTTGGAGTATACATATCTTACAATCAAGCCCTAATTTTAAAATGGTTCATAGAAAATAAGTGGGCCAAAGAGAAAAGAATCAAAAAGGACTTAAATTCAGAAAAATACCTTGCCCCCTCACAAAGAGAAGGAGGTGTGATAGTTGAGACCAACCACCACTAGTAGCCCAACAACAAGTGATAGTCAATGCACTAGAAATATGATGCCATTGATAGGACATGTACAAATCGAATGTAGGTTATTATTGGCAAAGGTCTCAAAAACACACATCATGCATCATTTGTCTGTGAAGCTTTGGATTCACCTAGATCAAATATGGATCTTAATCTCAATTAAAGTGCTCAAATTAAAGATAATAAAGTTCTTAAATCACTCAAAAAATAATAATAACCCCTCCCATATATCTATATTGTTGATTCACATTGACCATTTTCTTGTTGTTCAATTTGAGGCACCAGATTTGGAATTTTAGAAAAGTTGAAAACCTACTTTTGGTCTTCTTTTGAGGATAGCCAAGCATGTTTCCATCAAAGGTTTTGAAAATCGAGGAGATTCTCAAAATCCAACCCTAAGGGCTAAATTTTTAAAGTCTCTTAAAGTTGGAGAATAATTATGGCATGAACTTTGAAAATTCAACCCACTTACATCCGAAAAGGAGGGCATATATGTGGTAAGGTAAATAGACACAAAATATCCCGTAGTTCAATTGTGGCCCCTAGTACTAAAGTCAATCTCACCATCTTATACCCTAGAGTATTGAGAATTCTACAATAGGGTATCCTACCTTATTAGTAGTTATGGGGTCAATATCATAACTCTTGAGATTTTGGATCCAATTTTAATGTCTCACCATAATCAAGAATACTTTGCAAATTCAATGGATTGCAAATTTATTTTTGCTTCAAGTACTAAAAGCATCCCAAATGTAACTGAAAACTACCACAACAATACCATAATTGATGACAAGGCAACTCCAAAAAGTTGACTCTCCAATACAAGCAATATTTGTCTCTCTGTATTACCAAGCCTGCCATTTTATCTTCCAAACTTGGCAAGTTGGCAAAATATGAAGAACTTACAACTTGGTTTACAATAGGAAGATTTGTATTTGTCAAGTACCTTTTCAAATATTGTTGTATTTGCTAATAAATTGAACCTTCTCTTTTTTGCATGAAAAGTCTTTTTTTAATGTAGAATCTTTTCCTCTCTTTCTTTTAGTAATGCAAAAAAATCCATTTGAGGTTAGGGTTGCTGGCTACTTTGCATTGGATCAATTTTTAAAAAGTGGCATCTAAATAGTATGAAGTTCACTACCCTCCATTTAAAAATTCTAGTATTGTCCATGTTTCTACTCATGGATTGGGAATGCTCTAAGCAATTAGCAATAAGAGTGGAATTCAATATATCAATGTAGAAGTTTGTGCCTCGGTGGCAATGTTTGGGAAGTTTTTGAAGTTGTCCCACTAATTTGCCTCCTCTTTATAGAAGGAACATTCCCCCTATCAAAATCTTTTAGTTCATTTCTTTAAATATCAAATTCTCATCAGTCACTTTCCTTCAACTTCAAATTTGTGAAGGTTTCAATCCTCTTCTTTTGAAGCCATGAAAATTTTGAAACTAAACTCCAAATTTTATAATATTGAATAAATACAAATGACAGAGTAAAATCTAGCCACCACAATCAACCCTAAAGCAATATTTGCCTTGTCCAAGAACATACCTGCCTCCAACACCCCAAGTCATAATATAGCCTTGGATTTGAAATGGCAAGCAGTTCAAATCTAACAATTTCATGAAAGCAACAGAGCCTTGTATCCACCTTTTATTTTTGCATATTAATTGGTTGCTGGTCCAAACAATTTTTTGTTTAGTATTGGATCTTCCATTTCTATACTCTAACTAGTTATTTTCCTCAAAGGCATTGGCTAACTATGAAGTAACTAACAATTCTCCCTCCAAATTGCTTAGTGGTGCAAGAGCAACCTTCATGAAGTTTATTTGTGGTGATGTTTTATAAGTTGTCATTTTTGGAAAAGGACATTGGAATATTGTTTTGAAGACAATCTCCAAGCATTTGACAAGTAAGGCTATATAATGAAAGCTCTTTTATATATGCAAAATATTATTTTTATGAGACATATATGTCTATCTTGTTGGAGTTTCTCAAAGCTTGTTATAATCCTTTACCCCATTAAATTGTTCTATGTACTAATTGATTTAATAAAAACCTTGTAAAGTGCACACTATGATGAACAGTGGTGAGGACCATTATATAATATAGAGTAACCACAGTTATAATAATACATTAGTGTAAGTACTATTAAGCTAAGTAGGTTGTCCAATTCAACTTATCAGAATGAGAATTCTTTGTACTATTAAGTTAACTTCTAAAGGACCAAATTATATTTTTTGGGAACATAGTGATTTGGGGCAACTTACTACTATTGAATTTTTTTTCCTTGAAATTTTCATACAACATGTGCCCAAAAATTAGCTTTAAGGCGCAACAATTTTCAAAACTTTTGACTACATGGTTAAAAAGTTATTGCATCATATGTAGTTTTCATTAATCTTTGGGCAATTCAAATTCAAATTCAAATTTTTTTCTTAAGAAATAAAAATTTGACAGTGGCTTTATAAATTTATATATACATGGAAAGCTTTGAATCATTTCATTTTGATTAATGAGATGAAAGTTATGAGGAGTTTTAGTTTGTGGACACTTGTAGATTCTTTATTCTACTAAAAACTTTGAAGTCCTTTATTTGATTCAATTTTCAATATTTTTTAAAAAACAAACACACTATAGGATGTAGATTTTTTATAACAACATCACAACCATTGGGATTGGCATTTTTTAATTCCATAACTAAATTCTTAATAATTTAGTATTTTGAATCATTCTCAACTTCTTTCTACTTACTACTTTTTTCATTACAAAAATTTTGAACCTTGCAAAGGGCCATTAAGAATTCTATTTTTGGTGTCCCACAGTGCAATTAAAGAAAATTTAAAAAATAATTAAAATATTTAAAATATTTAATAAATAAATAAAAATAAAAAATAAAAGTCTGATGTGGCATTGACGTGGTACAAGTAGTGCCACATTAGTAGTGTTCATTAAAAAATAAAAAACCTTGGAATTCCTCTCTAATTGCATGGGGGGGAGTGGGGGCGAAACTCACAACCCTTTCAAAGGCTGAAATTTTTCCTAATGCTATATACTGTACAATTTAAAATGATCTAAATTTTTTTGAGTACATTGCCAACTTGCCTTTGAGAATGAATCCAAAGAGTAACTACCATTTCAGACATTTTTTCATACAAATGTGACCTTATGAAGTGCAATTGTCTAGTTTTTGATAAGGCCCCCCAAAGGATTTTTGTCAATTCAAACGCTAATATCTTGCAATTTATATGGTGAAAATTTCTGAATTTTTTTTACATCTCTTCTATCCAGCATACTACAAGATGCTATGGTTACATATGTCCAAAAATGTTTTTTCCTCAAATTTGGTAGTTGTACTAGAAATGGCAGTTTTGGAGTGTTTTTGGTGAAAATATAATCAAAAAACTTTAAGGGTTAAGAAAATAAGAACACATTGTTAACTTTGAAGTATTATACATAGTTTATAAGCCAATGGAAGTAATACACTTAAACTTGACATTAGCATTGCAAAGATGAACAAAAATAGGAGAAAATTTTTACCATTTTCTTGAGAGTAGTATATTTTAATGGGGGACTCTTTAGAAGGTTATTTGAAGGTCCCTCTTTTTCTACTGTTTTGTGAAATATTCTCTATTTTTTGAATGATAAAATTTTCAAAATTCATCTAGGAAAATTTCAAAGTAGGATGATGTTGTTACATTTGAATGAATTTATATACATTTGAATTAATACTTGGAATATTATCCATAAACTAAATACTTACTAATGAAAATAGTTTCATGACTCTTGTTAGTATCCAAAGGTATACTAGCTTGGAAAATTTAAAATATAGCCCTCTATGCAACATGTTCAATTAACTCCTACATGATAAACTAGCCAAATAGGATTCAAGCAAGTTCCTTTGAAGTTGATTTTGAATGTCTATTTTTTCTATTTTGGTACAACATGTGAACATGTACTTGCCTTATATGAATAATTTTTTTCTCTAATTAATCAAAATCTTGGGTCAAAATTTATGCTACTCAAAAAAACAAGCAAGGTAGTTTGCTTATACTAAATTCTTCTACAACTTTTGAAATTTGGCAAGTACCTAAGTAACATGATATGGTATATAATATTATTAATTTAATTTATTTATTTTTTAAATGTGACTCCAAGAAGAGTCACACTTTGCCAACCATGTCCAACAACGACAAAATATTGTATATTTTTCTTTTAATTCCAAATGCTAAAATCTTGCAATCAATGGTATTAGAGTTATTAATTTTTTTTCCACACAATTCTAAGATAGCCTAATTCAAATTTGTACTTTCAATTGAATTTCATAAACTTCAATTTACTATAGAAATTAGACTTGATCAAATTTATTTCAATAGTTGAACTCAAATTCAAAAAGAATTTAAAAAAAGTTGTGAATATGATCTAAAATAAGGAGCTAGAATTAACCAAATACATCCTAGGTGATTTTTAATGTTTAAAATTCATGCAAAAATACATAAGACTCCTATGACAATATACTTCAATGCATGCCAACAAGAAAGAATATGTAAACCACACAAAAATAAGAAAGTCATATTTTGGTGTCCTATGGGTTCTTGTGTTGATCCAAGAAGGACGTTGATGATTGCAAATGTCCAGTGCATATGTTGAAGCACCAACGAATAGTGCTCTAAAGTGGTCCCCAAGGCTTATATTGGCACTAGGTTGGTGCCAATGTAGGCCTTGAGCATTACACTTTGACATTATTCACTAGTGTCTAAAGGCCATCCTTCTTCTATTGTAGAAAATTGAAGAAATGATGGATACACCTATTCATTCCAAACTAGGACTTGTTTGTAAAGATGTCCCATTTAGATCCTTGCTTAAAATGAACAACCTCCATACATAAGAGCCTAGGGGCAATTTCATATGCACCTATTTTTTGCACTCTGAAAATTCTTAGTTTATTCATGTGGAGTCCCCAAAATGCATTCTAAAGGAATTTGTTACAAAAGCTTTAACAATTTAGTAAATGGAACATTTGTAAACCCTTATTTAGATGCAATTAGGTATTGTTGCCTTAATCCCTAAAGGACTAGTGTCCCTTCAAGGGACAAATGGGATTTTGGGCAAGTACCTATGAGCTGAAATTTTTTCCTAATTTTGTAAAACTTATTTTTAAGATAGAAAAATTGATTAGCTTTGTGGGAATATAATTTTTTTTCCCATCAATGCCCAGAAACAAAAGTTATGCCCAAATAAGCTCAAAACAAGGGAAATTTGACTTTAACTTAAAATTTTTTTTCTCATAGATTATATTTTTTTCTACATGGAAAATTTTGATTCATTACATTTTGATTTGTTATGAGAAAGTTACAAACAATCTTGTTTATTGGGCAATTAGAACACTTGAAAAAAATAACTTGTAGGATTCATTCTTGAATGTAAAAATAAAAGTTCCGCATGGTTTAGTTTTCTTACTAGATCAATCTCACCATTGGGCTTCGTGCTTTTTAATCCATTTTAAAGATATTAATAATTTAGCTTTTCCTCCTATCTAGTACTTACTTCTACTTAACAATTTTTTAAAGGATAAAAATTGATTTTTTTGAATTTTTTTTTCTTTCCTAGATTTTAAATTCAATTCTACACTACAAAGATTGAAAGTTCAAAACTTTGTAGTTCAAAAATTTTAAGTTAACCCCTAAAGTTCCATGACCATGTTTTCACCAAAAAACTCAAAAACTGCCATTTTTAGTACAAGTAGTAAATTTTTGAAAAAACCCTTCTTTTCACATATCTAACCATAGGATCTTGTACTATGTATTATCAATAATATATGGTAAAAATTTAGACATTTCCACTGTGTGGATTGCAAGAATAAGCATTCAAATCAACTAAAATCATTTTCTTTGCCCTACAAAAAGTTGGGCAACTCCACTTCACAAGCTCACTTCTATATGAAAATATGACCGAAATGATGGTGCTTCTTAGGGTTCATTTTCCTAGACAAGTTGTTCACATGCTTGAAAAATTTCAGATCATTTGGAATCGTACAACATATAGGAAAAAAAAAGTAAGTAGGTAGTAGTAGACAATGATTCAAGATACTTAATTATTAAGAATTAAAATATGGAATTGAAAAATGACAATCTCAATTGTTGAAATTTTGTAACAAACAATTTACATCCTAGGTTTTTATTTTTTTTCAAAAATATTGAAAATTGGATAAGATAAAGGATTTCAAAGTAGGGAATCCATAACTACCCACAAACAAAAAATCCTCATAACTTTAGACTTGTTCATTAAAATGGAATGATTCGAAGCTTTCTTTGTATATATAACTGTAGAAAACCAATTTCAAATTTTGGATTTTGAAAAAAGTATTTTTTTCTAATCTGCCCAAACTGCCCAATTATGAAAAAAAGTAACATATTATGCTATAACTTTTGACTCCTATTTCCAAATGTCATGAAATTTGTTGCATATGAAAGATATTCTTTGTCCACACCTTTTATTAAAATTTCAGCTTAAAATATGCAAATTTCTGGTCACAATGACCTGCCCAAAAAATCTACACAGCCAAAAAACACAGGCCAATCCTTGAGGGGTTAAAACTGTTCGAAGTCAAAATAATCCAGTCCTGCAATGTACTGAAAAACTTGTTTTTTTTTCACTTTGAACATAGATATCTTGCAATCTATGTAGTCAAGAATTCTCATACTAGCCAATTGTGATATCCTACGATTAGATGTGGAAAAAGAAAATAATTTATTTTTTACTTTATGCTGTAGAAAATGACACACGGAAAAATGTAATACATGTGCCGCATCTCCATAAACCCAGGTTCTAATAACGTAAGTTGCCCCGAGAGCGAGGACGCCGAACGTGGTCCCGTGGTCAAGCAAACCATGTCCGCCCTGAGTTGCTCTTCGCTCCACGTGACACCGTGTGCCGACGCATCATCGCACATGGGCCAGCAGGCCCCGCCATCGCCAGTCCTGGGAACAATACCTCCTCCCTCGGGCAACACCACAACTCCTGCTCTCACTATCTTTGACCCCTGCCCTGACCAGCACTCCATCTCGCCGTCTCTTCCCTCTCTTCCATTCCAAATCTTCGAATCGATCCCCTGGCTTGCCGTTCAGTTCCACCCGAAATCGCTCCATGTCACCTCTCGTTCCTTTCCACAACTGACCCGTCGCCATTGGACCTCGTGACGGCCAAAACATCCATGAATTCGGCATTGTGTCCAGCGATCGCGAGATGCAGAGGATTTAAACGAGGGTTGCAATTGTACGGCACTTGTGACGATCGTAATTGGAGGTTCTTGTTGCGGGAGGTTCTCTATTTTCGCGGCGGAGGATCGCGCGGAGCGTGGTCGCCCGGTTTTAAGGAGGCTTGTGGCGTGGTAATGCGCCGGCGTGAGTGTGAGGCTTGAGGCGGATTATTTGAACAGGTTTGTAGTTCTCCGGGGTTTGGAGTCTTTCTGTGGTTTTTAGAATTGCGGTTCAAGTCGTGGTGGTGGAGAAACCCGTGCGGTGTAGTGTGGAAATGCAGGGAGGGAATGGAGGTTGAGAGAGTGGGAATCATGTCATGGGAGGAGAGAGGCGAGGAGGAAAGGTTTCAGTGTGTTGTTTGGTTCCTCTGTTTGTTTCTGTAGGTGAACGTCGCGCTGTCAGAGTATGTTAATAGTGTTGGATTTGAGATCAGCAAACGAGCGGGCCGGGCCTGCACTTTTTGATGAGTTTGGGAGTGAGTTGTGACCGTACGTGGCATCAGATGGTACGCGATAGACCAGGGTGCTTTCTTGCTGATCAGTTTCATGGCGGCTGCTTAATTTTAGTGGCATGCAGTCATCCCAAAGGTCCATGTCTTTTGTTTTATCATGACAAGTTGCAATAGCGGTAGTGGTTGACGAAGCGATTGGGCTTGAGCGTTAACTCGGGGACTTTAAATTTAGAGTCTGATATTGAATTTCTTGCGATCAAAAGAAAACGTTTGTGAAGATCAGGCACGGCACAATGCAAACAAAATTGCCTAGAGTAGTCAGCCGGTCGAATACAGCCGGCCTAAGCTGCACAGGAGGGGATTAATTCCTGTTCTTTTGTACGTGGACGCTGACAACCGCCCTCGCGATTCTTGTCCTCAAGGCTTGTCAGTCGATTGACGGTGATTGCCTTCAGGGTAATTGCCATCAGAGTGGCGATCGCGCAAAGTCAACATACTTGGTGTCAGTTCAGCTATGATATGTTCCGTATCAGATATTTGCTGTTAGATGGCAAGGTTCTTGTGTAAGGCTGTTGCGATCACTACTGTTTGAGACCACGGTTTGAACATTATCGTCCTTTAGTAATTTATTACGACGGTGTGAGGATAGTACTGGGCACGTAATCATGAATGGTTAAGCAGCCGCTGGATAGGGTTAGGGTAAGTCATCGGAGCAGTAGGTTTTCGAAATCTTCAGCCATGCTTCCTATAATTCTATGTTGGAATATTCGCTAAGCCCTCGGGATGAAAGCTTCGAACTCCACTCCCATCTAATCAGCCTGCAGGAAAGTGTGCCTGCTTCGCGGCAAATACAAAGCTACCTGCCGCGACTCAAGTGAACAACCAACCCGTCTTGCTGTCTGTGCTGCTTTGATTTGAACCTCACTTGCACTCACTATCGCTCCAGTTTCTGTAAATTTGTTATCCTCAACGTTAATTTGCACTTTGCAGGCATATAATCAAGTTTGGCAGAGGTGTTTTGGATTGTAGACAATTTTGACTTGGACATCAGAGGAAGAAAAGCACTTAACTGCTCCATCCAAGGTCAGGTATGAGTAGCTCATTGCAAGCTAGATATTGCATCATGGGCTCGACCACAGTGATTATGTGGTTGCCGTAGTTATTAGTTTTCCAATTGCTGCTGTGCTTACCCTATTTTCGTACACTTTGATTTGCCCAGTTCTGCAAGCACTGTTTCCCAGACAAGAGATGAGACCAGGTCGTCGTCAGCTAGGTATTCATTGGTTGCTTATAAGTAGAGCGAGACAACATGTATGTCTCTCAATCGAATAGCAGGCAGTACGTACTTGGTTAATTTGGCTGCGGTGAATTATATTGCGAGAACCTGACGAGAGTCTTTGGGCCGTTGCTGCAAAAATTGGTGATACCGTGGAGCATATGAAGTGTCTTCGGTTCTGGTGGATACCAAACTGAAAAGTTGGTTGGAGTTTAACTGTTAGTAATCGAGCTCGCCAGGTATGGAATGACGAGCACCTTCAAGGGCGATTCAAGTATGCTGATCTTATTATGTCTTGAAGTGATCCGAAAATGAAGAGGATCGAAGTGTGGTTATTCCTTCAGCACGTACTATGTACTAACGATGTGACAAGTATTGGTTGGCTTGCAGATTATTGAAGGGGTGGGACTAGGTGATGGGTTGGCTGGACACCAAATTTTGACCCCCATCAGGCGTTCCCTCTCTCCCAGACATCAGAGAATCAAGAATTTCACGGAGTGCCGGGTAAAGCACATAACTTATTCAAAACAACATTGGCTTGTGAGCTTCGAACTACTGATTGCTCGACAAAGAATTCCGAAGACCAGGCACTCTAGCGCCTGCCATTCCTTGTTCCAAGTATCCAACTCATGCCTTGCTATGTCATTGTAATCCAATACGCTGACCATCGTGCGGTTCAAGCAAAGAATTGCCAGTTGTGTAGCAAGCGAAGGTGTCCCATCAAGGGAGCTGTCAAGAAAAGAATGGTTTTTTATATTACTCCATCATATGACTTCTTCTGGAACATGATGCCAATTTGCGTTTAGAAGAAATGTAAGCATAGGTTTGAGGGGAAATCTCCAGTACAAACAACTCGCATCAAATGAACTTCCGCGACGAGGAGGTGCACCCCGTGGTAATTTGCCTTACCCATTCCAGTGTTAACTATATAACTTAATCTTAAATTTCTGGTCTTGTGGAGGGAATAATTGTAATATAATTCTGGTGAAGGACGTCGAAATATGAGAGCTGTCGGATCCTTTGTCTGTTCTGACCTCTGGCTGGCCGACGAACCAATGGAACCTTGTATTTTTTCTTTTCTTTAACCGTTTAACGCCTTAATCCTTTTTGAATTTATGCATGTTTCGGCTTATTATCATTGAATAAATATATAATTTATCTCAAGTTGATTATATAAAAAAGGAGGTTCTTCCAAATATTCAAATCTTATTTTGGATGAATGAGAATTCATTTGGACGAAACTATGCCGTGAAGCATTCTATTCATCATCCAGAATATGGACTTTAGGAGCTCTTAAGGGTTAAAAGCAATGGCTCCTGACTGACCCTCTCTGGCTGGTCCTGGCTGTCGTTTCACTTTTTTTTTTTTTTTTTCTGGACAGAAAGTTATGGTTCTCGTCCAAAGTAATTATTGTAGATAAGCATATTTCGAGGGCTTTCAGAATTCTGGTTTATGGCAATATAGTAACGCTGGGAGAGTGAATGGATGACCAGGACAAGGGGAAACGAGTTTTATCGGCAGCCAACCAGGAGCTTCCAACCAGTGTTTTGAAGGTTCCAGACAGCAATCCACAGAGACCACCATTTAGCATTATCCAGAAGCATCCTGCAGACGGCTTACATAAGCTGCCTGTCGTGATTGACAGGTTTGGAGCAATCAACCTTCTTCCTAAGGACAAGTTTGGTGCAGTTCAAGAATGGGATGATAACCAATCCTCAAGCTTTGGTTCTACTTACAGCCGCCGGTTTGAGAATGCTGAGGAGTCAACTGGATCCTTTAATACTGCAGTAGATAACAAGAAGAATTTGGAGGAAGCCTGGGGAAAATATCCTTACATAGATTCTGGTAGTCTCTCCGTGAATGAATCTGGATGGGGAAAGAACCAGCTGGATTATTCTACTTCTGTGGCTACAAGCAATCCTTGTTCGAGTAGAGTATATGATGGTTCCCACTCAACTTCACCAGTTTATACTTGCCCACTCGAGCAAACCTCAAACTACAACGAAAGCCCTCCTATCAAACGTCTCCGCGATTCATCTAAATCTGTAAGAATTCTCTGCTATCCCCAGAAGTTTACGCCTGTGAGCTGCTGTAGCATTATGCCTGAAATGATCATGGTCAGAAATTCTCTGCACGCAATTGTATTAGCCTCTTTACTATCACTATAAGCCAATTATGAGTTATGTTGAGCTCATTAACTTTGCGAAAGTCAGAAAGCTAGGCACCGCGATGGGCAATATTTGAGATTGGCGAACGTCATTGTCTAGTTACAAGTCTCTCAAATGAGTACATTGTGATTCGTGGTGCAAAGTTTCTGTAAATTTTCCATTTCGATTTATCATTAGCTGTTGATTGGGCTAACTTGTGAATCTTTTATTGATGATAGGATGAGGAGAAAAGGACCAGAACAAAATATGTACATTTCCAATCCCCAGAGTCCATATTTGCTGAAGGCGCAGCGTCCCATGCGTCCGGCCTTGATGACTTGTTGCCGAATACAGGCTTAGGACAGATTTTTGACACTCGGAAAATACCTGTGCCTACAGTTCCACAAATCAGTTGCAATTTCGGCGAGCCAAGATTGCAATCAGCTGGACTCTCTTCAACGTCTGGCAATCCTCCTCAGCCTCAGCCTTTTCGCATTCCAATTACCTCTCAATCCCTTAATCTCAATGAGTTACCACCGCCTTCGATTGGAGAAGATTCAAGGAGTTCCGGCAGCTCTTTGGGGTCAGAGGATGGATCAGTCCGTGAAATTCGTTCCAATTACAAATTCGCATCGATTGGTCGCCAAGCATATTTACGAAAGCGCATGGAGGAGCGGCAAAGAATCCAGGTAGGTCCCTGAAACTTAAGTTTCGTTAAATTGGCGGAATTCCTCGACGTTGGCACTTCTCAGGGCCTGAAACGTAAATATATACTAGTGTTAGTTTTTAGAGCTTTGTGTAGATGAATGCCACAATTTATGGCACCCATAATCGCGCCAATTTAACGAAATTGACATCCTGAGATTTTTAGTTACAAGTTGGGAATCATTCGATTTTATATTAGGAAACTAATCACTCTAATCCTTTAGAAAACCGAAAAGAACCTTTGCCCATGGATTTTTTCAATTATTATTCTTTTCATCAGCTGACCATGTCATATCGACTTTGTGGGCTCAAGGATGCGACTCCGGTGACCACCGGTCTGCCGGAGACCCACGGAGCGGAACGATGTCGCCATGTTGTATCTCCAGAGGTGAGCGCTTTCAACCTTCATTACGGAGTGGTGATCAACAGAAGTAGCCAGTTCTAAGTGAGATTGGTGATACCGATGGGCCTTAGAACTAACTTGCTCAAGTTCGACAACAGAGAACTTATTGAACTCGTAATTTTAAATTTTTATGCAGGACCTGGTATGGTTGAATGTTCGAAATTATTGCGGTATGGTACTTGACCGGGAGACCGGGGCTGTTCTAGGAACAGCGGTTCTTTTCATACCCACCCCTGACTCCAAGAATCGCAAGAATGCCTGGGTGACGAGCGTGAACACTGTGGAGGGCCGATGGGAGGTGGTCATAAAAGACAGCAAAGGGAAAATCCAAGTGGCAAATCTCATGCTAACAAGCACTGCATTTGGCCTTGCTTTCTTCAGCGTCCGCACTTGGCAGAAGACTTTCGCGCTAGCCTTCCTGAATCTGGTCGCTGGTCAGGCTAGCCTTCCACATCGGATGTCCGTGGACGCTGAGCGTGGAGATCAAGTCTACGTCTTCGGGTGACTATTTCAGAAGTCTTCCTCATGAGTTAGCCATAGTAGAAAAATATAAATTGCCTCAGTCCAATTTTGATATTTCTCGAGGGGTCGGTGTGTGTGTGTGATCAGGTCGTATATAACAAGGTTCATGCGTTTTGATATGCAGATTCTCAACTGTCATTTTGTGCAGATATGAGGAGCCCTGGGAGTCGGAAGTAGGCAAAATAGCAGATATTAGGGTCCGACCTGGAAAAATTGCAGAAGCAGGCAACATGGAGATTGTAATGGTGGACTTCACCAAAGGCCGATTAGGAGGTTCCATTATGACCGCGGCTGGATTCAGCGGAGGCTTAGTGGCACGAGCAGACGGGCTCTGGGCCGGTGTTATTACCGGCCAAACCATCCCCGGACACCCATCCCGGATTGATTTTTGTTCTGCCTACAATGTCTACTCCTTCCTTGAGGAACTCTAGTTAATAATGGATCGATCAGTCCATGGTACAGTCACTTGGAAAAACTCACTCTTGCCCTGCATTAATTATACAAGAACACCATTGCCCTGGTGCGAACAAATTTGAAGAGTTCATCATTGGCAGCAATCTTCAAGCTCTTAGCTTTACGATTTGTCATATTTACCAAGACTTGGTTCTATTGGCAACTTAGCAATTCCTTCCTGAAGGCCGGACCACTCTGGGACATCCGCACAATTGACACCCATGGCGTTTTACAAGTGGGGGCCTTTACTTGTTTTAAGAGTAGTTATGTTTAGTTGTCACAATCGATTTCTATTCCGTTTCAAACTGAAAGTCTTTCGAAACGGAGTGTCCAAACTACGTATCTTGAGTGGTGGAGAGATTATGTTAGTTGAGCATCATAGGTCACTTTGAGCACAGTTTCTTGTCCTCCAATTCTACAAAAACAGTTTTCTTCTTCATCCATTCTCAACCGGTTGCTATGGCTAGTGTGGACCTAGCATGATACATGAGCACAGTAGATACAAGGTAGAAGGTAGACGGGTTGGTAATTCTTGAGAAGTCCCAGCCTTACTTGTAAAGCAAGTGTCTTGGTAATACAGTTGTAAATGTGGATAAAGAAATTTCATGTTCTTGAACTCAAAAGAGATTGAATTTTCTAGCACAGTGAAGTATTTGAATGACAGTCCATCTATCTTATTTCCATATGTACCACTGTATCTCTGTACACTTAAAGTTCTGAAATCTACAATCCAGCAAGTTGACAAAATTATGTACCATTGCCATTGCTTTGCAACCACAATTTTACAACCTAGAAACCATGTATCACCTAGTTATGAAACCCTGACGTATTATGAATGTGAGATTGCTTCCCAGTGCAAGGTGATTACTAATGAACTCTCTTTGAATAGGTGGATTAAATATTGAAATTGTTATTTGGAAGAAATTGAAATTGAACACAAAAACTATAATATACTTGAAGTGTCTGAAATCACTATTAAGGAAAAGTAATGATGTTTTCATGATAAAATCTTTGACCACTTTGTGATAATCTATTTAAGATGAATTAGAGCCAATTATTAATCCCTAAAGTCTCAAGGCCTTTCTTTTATGAAAAACACACTTAAAATTTCCATTTCTATTGCCAAGAGCAAAAAAAAATTTGAAATTGTTTATTTTGCATATTGAGATTATAAGATCTTGCACCAAACTAGTATAAAAATGTGTGGAAGAAGCTTTAGGAACATTGACTATGTAGATTGCAAGATATTTGCTTTCAAAGTGAAGAATGCAAGTTTTTTTATACCTTGCATGATGAGATTATAAGACTTTGAATCTCATTAGAAGATTTTGGGGGCCTTTGGATGCCTGCGAGTTATCATAGCCTATGAACGCAAGAAACAAGTTTGGCGCAGCAGTCTGACGTGGTCGAGCCCCTGCCACGTCATTGACCTAAATTATTATTATTATTATTATTTTAATGAAAAAAAAATTCTTACAACGGGCCATTCCCCTCATTGCGAGGAACAGGCCTAAAATAGGCTTCTGGATGCTCCAAAATTCTTCTAATGTCTTACCTTAAAATTTTTGTACTATAAATTTTGAATTTATAATTTTATATGTTGAATAATTGAGTAATGAGAGTTGGGAGAAAGTATTGAAAAAGAAAACATTTCATTTTCATTCTTGAAAAAATTGTTGTGTAGATATACATAAGAGATAGAAGGAAAAACTGAAACATTAATTGTTATAAGATGAAATTGAAATGCACCAAACACAATTGTGAGATTGACCTAGCAAGCAAATGAAAATTGAGTTAAAAAATGAATCCTATAAGTTTTGTGTCAAAAAAAGACTCTCCATAATTTTCTCATCATTAGTTCATATAGAATGAAACATAGCTTTCCAAGAAGACAAGAGTATTTTCTATGAAGATTTTAAGCCCAGAAAATTTAATTTTGAATTTTTGTAATTTTTTAAGCTTAGGGTGACATAAATTTTTCTATTAGACACCAACTGAAATAAAAAATTATATTTCCAAAAATCTAATATATTTTACTACATTCAAAAAAAGTTTCAAAATATCATGTCAAAAACTAAAATCATAGAAGTGTGCCCAAATCTTCAAGCATCCTCAAGGAGACAATTAGGACTTTAGGGATTAAAACATATTCATATGCTAAAAATACACATGTGTTTTAGGTGAATTGTCAAAAAATGCTTCGAAATTGTTTTGAAAAAGTTTATAAATATTCTTTCAATTTGACCATTTCTATTCAAGATGCTTAACATAATCTCTTTCAATGGAAACTTAAAAAACACCTTGTGAATGACACATTTTAAAGCACTTTTTATTTTATTTTTCCATAATCACTTGGGTCATTAAGGATAGTGTTACTGTGGAAACAAAGTCAAGGAAATCAGCAATTCTAAGGACTCTCATTGGTCAAATTGAACCATTTCCAAAACTCTTTGGCCAATGAATTTTTTTTTAATTTTCTTGGCTTGGACCCAAATGTAAAGCCACCCCATGAGATGGGAGGGGACTTCTCTCCTTCCCCACCACCAAAGAAGCGCTTCCCATTTTTGCATCTCTTCATGCTTACGCAGGATTCCGGATGTCTGTTGATCACTTGTCCGACCTTCGCCCGAGGCAGGGTTTTGTTAGGATGCTTCAACAGATTCGCGGTGGCGGATTTTTCTGACATCGAAACTCACAGTTCGAATGGATTCACTGTATGCGATGTGAAATTCGCCTGAGTTTTGCTTATGTAAATCTCTGTTTTTTTCGCTTTGCTTTCATTTCAAGTTATTTGAAGCATTCGAGCGGGAGGAGACATCTAAGACAACTCGCTGTTGTTTCTTTTCTTTGTCTTTTGCAGAGTGCACCATCATTGAGCTAGGTTTAGAGAATATTCAAGAGTTTGAAATTTAGGGTGCTACGGTGAAGTGACTTTAGGCTGCTTTTTCAGTGACTATTTAAATAAATTAGCAGCTGCGAATCTTGAGAAGCTATGCTGTTGAATGTTCCTGAATATGGAGTGGCTGGAGCGTATGTTTTTACTTAAATTTGGTTAATGTTAGTTTTGTAGCACGGATTGGTACTCGTATGGAGAGTAAGCAAGAACTCTGGTTGAGATTGAGGTATTTATCGAATGCACGAGAGTGAATGTGATTGTGAGAGGAGGAGAATGATTATGAGGCCATGGAGAACTTCTGTATCCGAAATTGGCTTACTTAAATCGTTTCCAGTGGTGGAGGACAATCTATTCTTGCACTTGTAAGTGTGTAGTGCATTTCATTTTTACAGTCTTGTTGGACAGAGCATGAGTAATGAAGGCGAAATTGCGAGTGAGGAAGCATCTTTATGGAATAAGCTTTCACCGGAGCTGCAAGATAGGGTGTTGGCGTTCGTGCCAGTCCTTGCATTCTTAAAGCTTTGCAGTGTGTGCAAGAAATGGGCCGCTCTACCATCTTCTCAAAGCTTTTGGAATCTGTGTATGCTGGTCAGTCCTCATCCCGCGTATCTGCTCGTTTGTCGACGAGCACACACTTTTTGTGTCGCGTACGATGAGTCTTTAAATATATGGTATGATCTTGACCTTCGGTTTCTGGATCAATTGTGCCTTCCTCACTGGAAATCTCGAACCGGAGACGTATATCATTCTATTGAAGCAGCTTCAGGAGGTTTGTTCTTCGTATGGTCGCACAAAAGCGACGGCGATCCAAGCTTGTACAGTGTGTGCAACCCTGTCACAAGGGCTTGGCGGAAGCTTCCTAGTTTGCCGTATTATATTGTTCCTCTTGCGGTGGCAATGGTGACCGACAGTCGCACTTTGGCCTACAAGATTTTCGTTGCTGCTGATTCCGCCCCGGAGACTCTCTTGAGTCCCATGGCAATGCAGGCACAAACATGTTCCAACTCACGCTTCCAAGTTGATTCTCCATAATACTCTACAAACTTTGCCTGCATTATTATGTGAATTGAGCATACATCATTGCTTTCATAGATATTCACAAAGATGTGCTTACGTGTTTTCCACATTCTTTATAACCTCTTCTAGTGAGCTCGCAGGTTTATGATTCGACCACGCAGTGCTGGCAGAGGCTCGGACTCATGCCTCCATTCCTCGACATTGTTTGGTCCTCCGCCATGTGCAACGAAATCATGTACGTCCTCAGTTTTGATCCTTGTGACCTCTGGTCTTACGACTTGAACCGCGACGTCTGGAACAAGGTTGAAATACAAGTGCCCTGTTCTTTGAGCATGACCCTCTTGGTAAATTGTGGCGGAACCTTATACCTTGTGGGCGAAGTCCGAGGACGAAATCCCAGGTGCATCTCTATCTGGCAGTTCAATATGGCAGCAAGAACTTGTCTAGAAGTTTCGCAGGTTCCTCAACCTCTTTTTGAGGATTTTGCTACCGATGAAACCTACGGGATGTGGTCAGCTATTGGACACAACACCGGCATAGCCTTCAAGAACGGTGTCATGAGGACGTTGATATATAATGTGGTCAAACAATCTGTCCACTGGCTTCCAGATTGTCAAGGCGATTTTGAATACGATAATGGCTACTCTGTTTATGGTCACTCAACCTCATTGAGTTTTGAAGCCACAGTCTAGCTGCTCCACGAACTTCAACTGATGAGGTAGGTCTCTCGATCACTCGATCTAAACTTGAGATTTTTCCGACTCCTTATCAAAATTGAGGTTTCTGCAACAATTGATGCTGGATGTACCAGGAATATATGAACCCCACCATCGTCAGATTGCCAAGGATTCATGACATGGCTTTCGAAGAACCAAGCAGGCCCTTCTCAAAAAAAGCTCTTTGCTACCTACGGTGACCAAACTGGTACGTTGAGTCTTTCTAATAATCCTTCAATCATCAGTCTCTAATGCTTTTGTGAAATGCAGTAGGGTTTCAAGAATCTGAAGTATGCAAACTATAACCTTACCTAAGACAAGCGAAGAACACCACTTAACCCTTAAAGAGCTGAGCCTATGACTGTGTGAACAACGTCAATATTCCTTGCTTTGTATGCTCTTTTTTATCACAAAGTATGAGTGAGAATTATTTTATTTTATATTTTAGAGATGAAATCACATATCTTCTGTAAGTCATAAATATATTTATTTTTTGTGAAAATTTGAAATTACTATGATTTCTTCAAGTAAGAGTGAAGAAAATTCATATAAAATATAATATATGCTTGAAAATTCCTAAAATTGCATTGTAAGTGTATAATATAGTTTGGAACATTATGGAGCAATCCAAAATTCATTCTATAATTAGAAATTTAGGATGTTGCAATTATAGTTCTAAAGTTCAAATAGCTATAAATAGTTCAATTTTACAAAATTTACAAAATTTTAAGTTGGAATAAAAATTAATCTTAGTTAAATTCATTTTATTAAGAGAGATCAAATTCAAATAAGATTGTTTTTTTTGCAAAATTTAGTTTTTAAGCAAGGAGGTACAAGTTGGCAAAATACATTGAGAAAGCATCTTTTGTGATCTATTTTTTTAGCATCTTCTTCTTAGAAGAGTCAATAACACTTCAATGAGGGAATTTCGACCAACCTTTGATACAAATACATTAAAAGTACTCTAAAAATTTGGATGAAAAAATGTAGTTCATCGTCATGTCTTGCTCATTTGAAATCATCCAAGTGTTATTTCATGACTCTGGTTTTTTAAGGATTAAGTGAGGTTTGTTTGTGATTACATTTATATACATCACATATTGCTAAGTTGACTACTATAGTTGATTGGCCAAATTCACTTAAGTAGTTATTGTAGGGTCCATTAGATTTAACATTGTCTTGGCATAATTTTTTGTTGGCAACAAAAAATTGATGTACCCATTAATGTATCAACACCACCTAAATGATCAAACATGACATTGAATTAACCAATTTTATTTTTAATAACTAAAAAATTATACTCTCCAACCAGTAGAGAGAATGTCTTAGGTCACCAAGATTTTAGAGAGTTTGGTTCCATAGGCCATTTGGAAAGAAAAAGAAATAATTTCATCCATTAAGTAGTTGGCATATCTAAAGAGTTTGTTCATTTAAGGTCCCATGTTAGGCTACAAAAAGCCATTTGAATGATTCTTAGATTAAGTACCTTCTTAAGAATGAAGACTTTATATTAACTAAGTAATTTTTTTTAAGAAGGGAAGGAGCCCATTTGCACTTATAGATCAAAATAAAAGAACTTAAAATTTTTTGGCATACAATAATTAAAACAAACAATGTAAGAAATATAAGAAACATAGATGCATCAAGTTTTCTGGTTACAATTGATAAGGTTGCAAAAATATAGACTTGAATTTGACCCTTTGATGAATGAAAAATTCAATCATGAAAGATCTTGATTCAAGAAGACATCGTTAGCAATAAGGTAAAATAGCCCATTATGGTCAAATGACCCATGATGGACACCTAAGAAATGATCCTATGATGGTTATTATCAATTTTTGAAAGTTTGGGCCATCTTCAATGTCTCACTTGACACCATTGGAGTGATTATTGACCACATTAGGAACATATAGCTTTTTTAGTGTAAATAATTGCAAAAAATGACTTTTTCAAGGCCCACCAAGTTAGAAAATATTTTGATTGTTTTAGGTGAAGAAGGTGAGCATTATGGATACATGTTTTGTTGGTTGTGGAGTAGTCTACAGACTGTTTTGGGCAGATCACTTCAAAAAATCATAGAAAATTCATATTTTTTTGAAAAAATATAATTTCAACTGTTGTTGTTATTTTTTATACTTGTCTATATGTGGAGAATTTAAAAAAAAGATTCAACCATGGCATGTGTGCAAACTCAAAATTTTTGACCATAATGGGTTGTTTTACCTTATGTATTATAACTTACTCAAGCATCATGGCTCTTATTTAGTCCATTTCTATAACATAGTTTTGGATGTAACTTAGTGACGGGAAGGAATATTCATCCTTGCTGAGACAAAGCAATCCACATGTTATCTACATGAATAATGCGTTCATTCTTTGGAATGTTGATCTCATAATAGAAATTCAGCGTAAACATAAGGTTTCTATTTTGTGATGCAGGCAACAGAAACAATAGGTTTGTACTTATAAAAAAATATGTGAGGTTCACGTAGCCAATCTTAATTGATCAAGAACTACAAAGCCACATACAACAATGACAAAAAACATGAAGAGGAAAAAAATATGGACTCTCTAATCCTTCAGAAATTGTAGAGTTATGTGCCTCAATCACTAAACAAATTCCTGTTGATATGGAACTGGATAAAATCAATGCACCAAAGATTATGACACTTGGATATTGTAATGCACTAGTTATGGAGGATCAAAGTTGTTTTGGTCAAGGTTCTGAAATTGTTTCTCCCACTTAGGTATATGGTAGAAGAGTATCTATTTTGGACAAGCCCATGTAATTGCTCTATAGGCTAATCTACTATGGACAACAATTGGATGCAATGGTTACTAAAAAAGATTCTTGGTTTGTATCCCGTCATCTCCTCATCTCTCTTCCCTCTTAGCCTAATAGAAGTGCCAAAGCTAACCACAATAGGTGAATCTACGAAATTGGAAAAGGTCCAAATGAAAATCCACAATTACATTCAATAAAATATTCATCCTTAAGTAAAAAAATTCTGTTTTTTTGGCATTCTTTCTCATCCTTATGTTTGCACATATTAACCTCAATTTCTCAAGGAATTTCCCACATCCTACATGCTGAAATGCTTAAGTTATCCGAAATAGGTACTTCTATCTTATATTGATTTTGGAGAATGTACACAGACTGACGATGGAGGTATTGGGTCAGTGGCACATTTGGGGTGTCCACCTTAAGGTACAGCAGTTGGCAAATGACCTAGTTTAATGTACCTTCCAGAAGGATTAATATCTAGTTTTAAGAGAAGATACCTGACCTTAGCATTCCCAATACCTTACAGGGGCAATCAGCTTCTGTTGTCATATACTATTTATAAACAACTCCAATGTTTTCTCTCATCACCGACATGGCAGTTGAATTACTGTGAACATTGTTTATTGAGGTGATGATCTAATCATCTGCCGTCCATTGTATTAACCCATCCAGTGCAAACAGTCCAGGCCATTAAGGGAGGTAAATGATTTCTGACCACTTAAATAGTTTCACGTATTTGGAAGATAGGTTTCTTCAGTGGGTAAATTTTCACATGTGTAGAAATAGGGAGTGGTCTGGGAGGTTTCCATAATTTTCCTGATTTTTTTTTGCAGAACAAAATTACCATGAATTTTGAGCAAAAGATGGATTTTCTTCCATTTTGGTGATATAAGGTAGACTTTTCTTTCTGACAAAGGGTTGGTTGCAATATTGAGAGTCTTGTAGCCAATCATCATGCGCCACAATGAGTCACAAATTGTGCCATAATCCGTCAATGCTTATTGCTAGAATGGGATGTCGGTCATGAATGGATTGCCTCCTGCATGTTATGTAGCCTCCCAGTCTCCTACCTCCTAAGGGTCAAAGTTTTTAACTTCATGTTCCTATATGAAGTTAAACATGAAGAAATACCAAACCTAATCTCCTAAATACTTGCTAATTTGTTTAAGAATCAAACAAAACTCAAAGGCAAGTTTGTTTAACTTTTTCTATCAAATAACTAAGTCTTCAAATATTTGAAAGTCAATTATTCCTCTCTTTGGCCTTTTCCTTTTGTCTTGAACAAAATCAAACCTTGTTTAATGGATTCAACTATTCTCCAATGGATAGTACTCTTTCTCTCGCAAATTCCTTCCTTCCTACTAAACATTAATTTGCAAGCATCCTACACTAATTATTTGTTTGCATCTAATCTTGAGTTCATAGTCATATTATGAGAGAAAGATTGGACATAGAGTTCAATTGTACGTTGTTTTGGCAAACTGAAGATGGACCTGAAGCTTAGAGCTTGAACTGGAGGCTCAATTTGCATAGCTAGAGGCCCCTGGGCAAATTGAAAGTTGACCGCAACACAGAGCTGAACTGAAATTGAGAGTTGACTACAGCTGATGAAGATTTGGGCTCTGTTGGATAGCTTGGACCCCCTCCAAACTGTGAGTTTTACAAGAGTTTAAGTTCAAAACTGACCATTCTGCTTGGTTTTCCAAGTCTAAGTTCAAAATTTAAACCTCTGTGCTGATTTTCCAAGTCTGAACTTGAAACTTAAACTTTTGTGCTTGATTTACGAAGCCACAGGGTTTCCACTAAAGAAATCTGACCTTTTTTTTTATTGGTTGGAAGAGCCACAGGGCTAAACTGGGACTTAAGTTTTCTCTTAGTATTTGAATGCAAGCCACAAACTTAACCCTAAAGCGTGCCGACGTCCATATTGTGGATGATGAATGGAGCACTTCCACGAGTTGTGTGGTCCAACAAACTTTTTATTCATCCAATGTAATACTTGAATCTTGAAAAGACAACCTTCCTTAATGATCAAATTCATGAAAATGCACTAAATGATATTTGTGTAAAAAGATATAAGCCAAAATGTGCAAAAAATTGAAAAAGGATTGAGGCATTAGGGGGGTAAACTATGAAAAAAACCCAGATTTTTTGGGTTAAAAAAACAAAATTTGAGACCCAACTAGGGATTCTCCCAATTTTGGTCATCCCCAATGGGATGGAATGCGAAAATCAAGTACTGGATGGTCAATCAAGCAACCCTTCCGACCTGGTTTACTGCACTTCCAAATGGCCTTCTCCTAACTGACCTTCTGGTTGCAATTTTTGGTCCTCCGGACTATATTTTTTGCTCTTTGGATCCAAAAATGATCACTTTCTAAGGAATTTTTTAGTACCCTTCTTGGAAAATCCACACAAAGGAAATACTAGCAAATTGGTCTGAAGTGCAAAGTTTCATTGTTTGTGGGATGAACCCCAAATTTAACTCCTAAAGGGTCAAGTTGCATTTTTTGGCAACATTAAAATTTTGGGTAGGTGTGTATGATTAGAGATTTCCATATTTCTTGGCCCAAATTTTAACAAAAGGTGTGAATGAGGAATATCTTTCATGTGCACTAAATTTGAAGACATTTGGAAAATATGAGTCAAAATTTAAGGCCTAATATGTAGTTTGTTTTTCAACTCGGGCGATTTGGACATATCTAAAACAATCATTTTATTCAAAAATCCAAATTTCAAATTAGTTTTCTAGATTTAAATATACATAGAAAGCTTTTAATCATTCCAATTTGATCAACGAGTCAAAAGTTATGAGGTGTTTTAGTTGGTCGAAAGTTTTGGATTCTCTATTCCAAATTAAACTTTGAAGTTTTTTATTGAACTCAATTTTTAATATTTTTGGGAAAAAATAAAAATATGAGGTGAAGATTTTTTAGTACAACATTATAACCGTTGGGATTGGCATTTTTCAGTTTCATAAACAAATTTTTAACAATTTAGTATTTTGAATCATTTTGTACATCTTTCTATTTACTATTTTTTTTCCTATGTGTTGTACTATTTCAAATGATCCAAAAAATTTCAAGCATGTAGCCAATATGCCTTGAAGAATGAATCCAAAGAAGCACCATCATTTTGAACATTTTTTCATACAAATGTGACCTTGTGAAGTGTAGCTACACAATTTTTTGCAAGGACAAAAAATGATTTTTGTCACTTCAATTCTTCAAATGCTAATATCTTGCAATCTACATGGTGGAAATTTTTGAATTTTTTTTACATCTTTTTAAACTAGCATACTACAAGATCCTACAGTTACATGTGTCCAAAAATGTTTCTTTTCTAAAATTTGAAACTTGTACAAGAAATGACAATTTTGAAACATTTATGGCAAAAACACAGTCAAAGAATTTTAGGGGTTAAGAGCTAAAAATTTGATATAAACTAACGCAATAGCTTCACCATATGGGGTATTGGCCCCAAACTCTGAAATGAAACAACAACAAAATAGTTAGTACCTAGACTTTGGATATGTGAGAAAGGCAATAACTTTGCCGTATAGTGGGTTGGTTGCAAATTATATTTCCAAAATAAAAGACTTGGCTAGTAACAAACTTTGAGAGGTTGCCACAAACAACTTTCTCTAAATGATACCAAATTCCACAACTTTTGGATCATGGATTTTGTATGTTAAAGAATTGTAAAATCCCTCAATAAACTCTATACAAAATTGTTAGTAAACAAAGACTCAAAAAATCACAAAACATGCATATGTTAGTAGACAACTTCAAGCATCATCAAGTAAATAAGGCTAATTCAAAAGGACCCCAATGTCTTTTGAAGTGAGCTTTAAACTTTAACAAAAAGGGAGCAAAATGACTCCAAATGAAATTCAAAATGTTAGAAGTTTACTTTTTCTCAAGATTTTGAGTGAAAGGTTTGAGAAAGAAAGAAAAAAAGTCCAAGTTGACTTCATTTGGACATCACAAGCTCCTAGTATGTTGAGTCAACTTGTCAAGTGTTTTCAAATTCTATTATAATTTGTTGTCAGTGTTGGTTATAGTAATTGTCAGTGTTGGAGTATCTTAAAACTTGGTTGGTCACTTAATTATGATAAAACATACTATCCTAATTTTTAGTGGTGTTTTACCACTACCCAATTAATTTCTATGAATTCCCCAATGTTAGTAAACATGATTGACTTGCCATGGAGTCATCTTTTACAATTAAAAAAATTATGAAATTTTTTGGGTAACTTCTAGAAAATCTCCAAATGCTAAGTTCAAGTTTATAAGTTTATTTTGTACTATTTGTGGGAAGTTCTAAATTAATTACCGTGTATTTTAATTTTTGTGGGAAAGAATCATTCCCGTACTAGTGAATTTAGGCAAAACTGATTTTGATGTTGAGTTCTTGGCATGTTTATATGTTAAAAAAATCTCTTTCCCATCTTTGGTCACATGTTTCTTGGATTAGTTGAATTTTATCTATAAAGAGTAAAGCGATTTTTCCAGTTCTCATGATTAGGATGATGACTTACACATGGATCACCCATATAGATTCTTAAAACTTATTAGAGCTCTTTCTATTCTATACTACCAATTCTTATAACTTCTATTCTGTCACATATACTCATACAGTGAATCCATATAGCATATATAGTATTATATTTGGCAATTATTGCCACTTTTCAATGCATTGTGACACTTTGTGTTACAACAAATTGAAATTTCAAAATTTTGGATTTTAAAATTTTAAATTCCAACTACCCTTCCCCCCTCTTATAATTTTAGACACCAACTTTTTTGACAATCAATATGGGACAATTCATCCTGTATCTGTATCCGGTACTATATCCATATTCAATACGTATTTGTATGCAATATTGTATCCATATTTATATCCATATCCATATTCAATATTATGTACATATTTGTAAGTTATATTGTATTCATATCCAATATTTCACATTTGGACGGCTTAGATTAAATCTCACAAGATCAATAGCTTGTGATATTTTGAGAAATCAACAGCAATTTCAAGGGTAAGCATTTTTTTACAAAAATCAATGGCCTATAATTTTTTTGAGAGAGGAGGAGGCAACTATTGCAAACCAAGGTGGTATGCCTTTTTTCAATGCATTGTGAATCCAATCACAATCTAATTTAGGTGTCTAATACTATTTTGGTCAACAAAGGCCAATTATGTCTTACACTCCTAATCGACTCTTAAAAATACTTAATTAGATATTGGAGGTAGGAAATGAAAGTGCTTAAGGCACTTCTAAACTTTTAGGACTAACTCACCACATTTGTTGAGATTTTTGTCAAATATGATGTAAACCCTCTTTTTAAGTCTTTTTGACTATCAATTCTAATAAAATTGAGCAAAAGTAAAAATTTGTTAAAAAAAATTGAGATTTATGCCATGACAAGTACAAGGCTAACAAGACCAAGTAAGAAGGTAGATATTCAAGGTGAATGAAAAACACATGAAAATTTGGAGGTTTAAGTAAAGTTTGAAGACTAAGGATGAAATTCAAGGCAAATAAAAAATAGCAATTAAAGACTAATAGGATGAAGCCATTAGATGGATCGCAATTGAGTTAGGATTAGATGGAAGTAGGATGGAAAAATTGAGATATAGGAAGTCATCGTGTGTGTGTAGATAAAAGCTTGGGCATCTTTTCTTCTCTCTCTTAGCTAGGAGTGTGTTGGTTTTGGACCATTATGGTGACTAGTTTTTTTTATGTTGATTTGACCTTCAAGGTTCACTTGTAGACCAAAATATAATCTAGATTTGGACAAGGTCTATAAATCCTTTCTTTTGATGTTTTAGCACCTAATGCAATTAAAGGACAATGTAGAATTAGATTACGGTGGTATTTGGCATAGTAACAAAGGCTTGCCTTCTACATAGGTTCTCTTTTCCACCTTTGTTCATTGGTTGATGGTCGATATTGATATTGGACCAACTTTTTAGATTTGAAATGATATTGTTGAATCTTTTACATCCTCTGAATCTTCCAATATGTTTAAGTCATTTAAAGCTTAAGGCAAGGGCTTGGGCATTGACGCTTATGGTTGTTGGCAAATTGATGAAATGATGAATTTGTGAGTTGACATATTGGCTAAAGCTTTAGCTTTAGCTTTAATCCTTGTTGGAATAAGGGAGGAGGTGGAAAACACACTCATCCCACTCCTATTCTTTGATGAAGGGGCTTAATGCCTTCACCAAATCATCCCTTAACACTTTTCTGGGTGGAAGTACACTACACCTTCCTAAAAAGTACGTTAGAAAAGTACTTTTGGGGGAGGTAGTAAGGTTTGAGTACTTTTTCAAATTGAAGAACTAAATATTTTTGGCTTGTAATCATATGAATTGGATGAATAACCTTGTGAATTTTTGTAGTTAGTGGCCATCAAACTAAAAAAATGTTTTTCTAGAGCTACTGAAAATACTTTTTCAGAATTAAAAGTACATCAAATTTGTCAAAAAAAATGGAAAGTACTTTGTGAAGGAAAATCAAACAATGAACTTCAAGTGGTTTCCATATACTTTAATACATAATTTGCTATGCGAGGGATTCCTATTGATGCATAGAGCATAGTTGCATTTATCGATGCAATTCAAGAGCTTATGTGGCATTCCCTTCTATATTAAAAATCCGATAGGAAATGGAGTGTTTATGCTTATCCTCTAGTACTAGAAGCAACATTCCCATGCACCCTAGGATGGCTAACGGTTTAATCCCAGAAAATAGGTATTGAGGAGAAGATATAAAATTCCCTGTGCTAGTGATAAAAGTATTATAATGTATTGTAAGTACATGGAGTATATTTTGAGTTAATCTCTGCTATTCATTCCAGAGTTCATTTAGATTTGAACCATACATTATCAAATTAGATCCTATTATTGTGGATCGAATCTCACCATTGCCGTTGTCGTCTCTCTCATTTAGTCTGAACCTTGTACAAACCGTGTCATCCCATGCAAACAATTTTCTTCCTTATCTACAACGCTTGAGTATGGATGTAAAACGTGTGTGTGTTCATGGAAATGTTCATAGGCATTTGCGTCATTTGGATTTCTTGCGTAGAACTTAGTTATGCACAATTCATGAGGTAGTGTGTACCAATTTGTGCTAATCTCATTTGAGATGGAATTGCACAACTAATTTGCAGCTTCAATTTAGGAAGTTGATGTTGGGGATTTGAGAAGCACGGTACTCACTTCTTTGTACAATGCACGTGAAAATCTTGTGAGCGAAGTTGGAACTATTGATTTGGGAGGCATTAGGCCAAAGGGTTCTATTTTCTACAGTGTACAGCGATTCCAAAAGTGAGTTTGTGAATCATTGTATTTTCTTTGTCGTTCTTATGGTGTTGAAGAAGTAAGATAATGTGAAGGATGCATAAGATTCCCATTGTATATTATTGTCTCTTCTGGATCCTTTAGTTCAAGACTAATATTGTCAATGTTAGTATGATGAATGTCTTAATGCAAGCTCCTTGAATAGATCCCTAGTTTTTCAAACAATATGATTTTTGAAAAGGAACGTTCGGACCTATTGTTGGCGTATCTTTAGTCACTAAGTATCCATAGATTCATAGAACAACATGTTCATGTGTATGCTTTGGCTAGATAGACACATAATACACTTTAGGAGATTTAGGATCTTCAAGTCTTTCATGTTGTTTTAAGAAAACTTTGGTCCTTTAGTCCATTAGTCCTAGTTTCACAGTCCCTTTTTTGTGAAACTCTTTCTTTTTGTGTCGTTACATTAGGTTTTTAATTGTAGAATATACACTTAGAAGAAGGGTGACACCATTCTCATTACTCTTGGCACAAATGGTGCAAGTTTGCCTACTTATGATCGATGTAGAACAAATTATTACAACACACAACGAATATCACAATATAGAAAGCAAGAGGGTATTGCAAAAGACACTTAAGATTCTTGTCTTGAAGTAAGTTATTTTTTTGATGTGTATTTTTCAATTGGTTCATATAGTCATTTGCTCATGTGTCATGAAGGCTAATTGAACTGGATGCATATTTGTAAGGCATTAGTAATTTCTTGTTTTTTTAATAAATATCCTTTCATTGATTTGCCATTGCTTATTTGGAGTGTTTTGGGATGCAGGGTTAGAGTGCGTTTCCCCAATTTCTTATATATTCTCCAAAATTAGACCTTAATGTCTGTAGAAAGACATTCTCCAAATTCTCCCTTTGTCCAAATGCTTATTACGGAATACTACTTTGAAAAGCAACCTCTTCCACTAGTGCAACAATTGGTAACAAACTACTTTCCATATTCTATCAACTTTGCTAATACAGAGAGTTTAAATTCCAAGTTCAATAGCTTGCACCAAAGTGTTCTTACTATCAATGACACTCACATTTTGGACACACCAATCTTAGAAGTTGGAAATATTGCCTAGTACCTAAATTTTTCAAATACTGAAGCTCATTCCCGCAAATGTGTGGCCAAGGGTCCAAAGTCGTTGTTTCCTACCCTTATCTTCCATCTACTTAAGACAGTCGAGGAATCTACACAATTAAGAGTGGATTCTTCTAGCTCAATGAGTGTTTTGCACCCCAAAAACATGAACTAATTGTCTTCTTCTAGATTCATGTTAGCCACTACTTTGTTGTATTTTTTCAATTCTTATTAGATCCTACTTATTGTTTGTCCAACCTTTCAAGTCTTTACCTATGATTTGAAGTTAGGGTTTCTTTATGTATGTATGTGGCAAAGAGTATTAGGATATGATATTCTATGTGCATTTATTCACTTTTTTCATGTAGAATGGGTAATGTTGCCAAACAAAAGAAAGCTAGGGATGGGGTCATTTGGCCTAGTCTTGTTGAGAAAGCCTTGTAAGTAGAGTTGTTGGAGGTACAAAGGCGGAAGAAAGTAGAGCGCAACCGTGTCTAACAATATACACATAGAGAACAAATTCGCATTCAAGAAGAGCAGGTTGCCTTTTGGCTATAGAGAATGTTGAAAGAGAGGTAGATGTCCTCTATATTAGGGATTCATGGAGAATTGCACAAAAAATCTTATAATGCATATGGGAAGAGTTGAGAAATTGTCTTAGTCTTCTAAACAAGCAAGATGTTCTAGAGAAGGTCCTCCGACACAACACGGTTTGGCCCCTACTACCATCCTATTATCCCCGTCCTACTAAGGCTAAAAGTGTTTACATGTTTCTTAATAGTTTTAGGGTTGAGCTACAAGCCCTTGCTATTCCTTTTTCTAACCAT
This sequence comes from Pseudoscleropodium purum, assembly GCA_963969395.1. Classification (NCBI taxonomy): domain Eukaryota; kingdom Viridiplantae; phylum Streptophyta; class Bryopsida; order Hypnales; family Brachytheciaceae; genus Pseudoscleropodium; species Pseudoscleropodium purum. The sequence continues at coordinate 27,182,916 of OZ017795.1, forward strand.
ATGCTTTCCAGGAAGGGTGCAATGTTGGATGTAGTAGTGAGGGAGGGAGTTGGTGGTGTGAGAGCATTGGCTAGGGTACTTGGAATAAAGCCAGACAACATGATGGTGGCTTTGGATAGACATTCTGAAATATTAGAAGGGTCATTGAGATTCACTCTTCTCCGAAGGCAGAAAAGGGAAGATGGTACAAGTGCATATACCATTAAAATGGTGCAAGTTTGGTGGCATGAAATACAAGGGTGAGTTCTAATAAAAAAGATATGGTCAACAAGGATAGGGGAGATAAGAAGGGAGGTCTGACGCATGCAAAACATTACCTTACTATCACATAGGTCCTTATTCCTTATCTCCTCCTCCTTTCCTCATTCTGTTTGACATAACAATTTCAATGACTTTTTTTTTTCTTAAATCTCTAATCAATTTAATAACAATAAACATTAGTTTTTAGGATTAATTTTCTTTAGTTCTTTCATTGATTGATTAATAGATGTACAACTGCATTTTATACTACATCATATACCTTGGGTGAGTACATTACATACCATATTTCTACCCACTATGTACTTTAGGTGTGTATATTATGTATATGAGTTGAGTACATAATTTAAAGTATTTAGTGAAATTATAGAAATACACTTTAGAAGTACTATAGAATACTATTTGTTCTTAGTATTATTATATAGAGTACTTAACAAACGTACATATTGTACATAAAATAAATACTTGTTGTAGACAAATTATTAATTGAGGTCTTTAGTTATACTTAACATACTTTAGAGACTTTCAAAATTAATAATCCAATGAGAAAATGTATTTTTTGTAGTCCATGGTTTAACTTCCACTATTGTGTAGTAGTACATCAAGTACTTTTTAGTAGTACTTTGTATACTTTGAGTAAGTACACCTAATATATTTAGTATCGATTTAGATCTTATGGTTTACTAGAAGTACTATTGTGACTTTCAAAATCACTTCTTCATTCAAAACAAGTATATATAATGGTCGAAGGTTTCAGTTGTAGTACAACAAGTTGTATTCGAAGTATCTCTGGTACACTGTGTACTTTAACTACCAAACTACTTTTTGACAATTAGGCTAACACTATGTTTTTTTGTGCATGTGCAATTAGATTGCATTTTTTTTACAGTTCATTGAGAAACATCTTGAGTACAAAATTACTCAGAGGGCTTTTGAAAAAATCAAGCCTTAGTATGTTTGGCCATTGAAAGGACACAATGTATGCTATTGCATTTACCATGTTGAAATGGACCTGATGAAAGTTGGGTTGAATGCCCTGAGAGACTTGGTGAGAGGACTGCATGTAAAGTTGCAATGTTCTTGTTCTTGCCCAATTTGTTTAGGGTTTGAAGAAGAAGAGGTGCAACCACCATGTTGTGCTCATACAAGGTGCTACAAGCGATTGACTTTGTTGTGGACAAAGTGTGTGTGTCCTAAAAGAGAACTTGATTAGTGGCATCGATTGGAGTGTGTTATGAAAACATGCAAGAATTGTGGTGTTGACCATATCCCACTTTGTCCTCAGAAACTCTCTACTTCTATGGCCCACAAGGTACATTGAAAAAGCATTTGGCTAGACATTGTTCTTGCAATTGTTTCCTTGTGCTCATGCTTGATGAAACACATATATTTTGATTCTTACTTGATGATATTTGTTAGGCCTAATAATTCCTTTTTGCGTGGCAATGGTATATTTTTTGAAGGTGTGTTAGAAATGTTTTAAGTACATCACAATGGGTACGAACTTAGAGACTAGAAAACAAAAGAAAAAGATTGATGAAGTTTTCAAGAAGACTAGCGTAGAAGAATTCATTGCATACTTAAAGCCCAAAGTGGCTGCTTTCATAAAGCACAACTTCATTGCAAACTGGCAAGACCAATAGTGCAAATAGATGATGGCCAATGTTCCAGAACAGGTGCTCATTTTGCACATTGACTTTGCTGAGAACTATGACTTTCAAATTCAAAACGAGGTACAATCTATGTATTACATGTCTCAGTTTGTGTCTTTGCTTGTTCACATTACCTTGAAAAAAGTGTGATCTGATGAAAGTAAACTTGTGATTACCAAGCACACTCATTATTATGTCTTTGATGACAAAAAGCATGATTCCATGTTCGTTCAACATTGTCTCCTTCTCTATTGGCAATGAGTTTTAAATAATGGGGATAGGCCATTTGAGCACTGGGTGTTCAACGATGGATGTGCTGGTCAATTCAACGGGGCTACAACTCTGTATTTTGTAGCTCGGTATCCAAGTTTGACAGGGGGGTTGTGGGAACCCAGAGAATTAGAATGGAGTTACTTCAAATGGAATTTGAAGTAAAGGAGACCATTACTAGTATATATTTTTTTTATTTTAAGGTTTAAAAACAAAGAAGTTACTAGTATTATGGATTAGGGAACCATAGGATCTCTTAGTGAGATAAAATGGTTAAAGAAGAAAAGTGTAGTTTCCGTCCTAATTGAAACCAGAATCTTGATACTTAAAGATTCTGATAGTATCAGAACCGGATTTGCGTTTCATCCGGAAACTAATGGACGTAGGCGAAAGTATAGGCAGAACGTTCAATGGATGGAAGATCCATTAAAACAACGCAATGGTAATTTCCAATGGCCGCAGGAACAGGAAATTTAAGAAGAGAAAGGGAGGTCCTTTTCCTTCCTTGTCACACTTGTTTCTGCATCCAGCTACGCTTTGGACTTTTTGGTAGTGTTTTTTTTGTGAAGGAGACAAGGGATTTGAAAATTTTGAGTTCCAGTTCCCAAGAGCAAGGATAGGAAGGATAATTTCCTTTTGAATGAGTTGTCATAAGAAAGTTGGATGTTTCTGGACCAAAGGAACTAAAAATATGGAGAGGAAGCCCCGAGTGAAGCAAGAAACATGGTGAAGACAGAGATTGAGGAAGAACCGCATCTTTACCGCATCCATTTCTTTACCACTTGTATGAATCCTTAGGCATTTTGAGAGAGAAAGAAGAGTCGGTATATAAGGTTGCTTTAGTAATGCTAGAGTTTGATATTAAAGAGGAAGCTAGAAGGGAGGAACTAGAAGAGGAATCTCTGGAACCGGAGAAGGAAGAGATAGATCCCCAAAAGAAAGGGAAAAAAGAGGCTAAGGGACCAAAGAAAAAAGACCCAGTCTAGGATTATGACTGAAAGAGCGATACCTTACGAAAGGTGATAGATGAATTGAACCGGATCAAAAGCCACATTGCTATTGAGAGAGAGATTATTAGGAAGGTGAGTGAGTTGATGGGAGTTGGACCCTTGGAACTCTACTCCAAAGTGGAGATCCTTCTCCAAAACAAGGATGTTCGGAAGTTAGAGAAGCGGGTGGAAGAGTTGACGACTCAAGTGAAAACTCTTCAGGGCAAAGTGAGGCAAAAATCTGAGGAGGTAGAGAACAAAAGAAGGCTTTTCACTGAGTCCGGAAAAACTCTCAACTGGATGCAGGAGTTCATTGGGCATTCCCGGGATATTGTAAATCAAGCAAAATTGTTTGATGAGGGTGTCTACAAAGAAGGGGCACAATTAGGTTTGAAATTGGTCTCAATCCTAGTGAGCTATAACAAGAAGATGGAGAGGACATTGGACGAGATGAGGCTAGTAATGCAGATAGGTTCTAAATTGGGAAAAGGATCCGGTCAGTTGAGTGGGGCAACCCCCTCCAGGTCACTTCCTCTCTTCCTACTGGCTTTTAAGGAATGGAAGGAGAAGGACATAGAGGCTACTTCACCACCAACCCGTCCTAGCAACAGAGTGGAGTCGAAAATCAGAAAGGGATCCACATCCGGATCCCAGATCCGGAGTCATTCAAAGTTAAGGGAGGAGAGTCTAGACACACCAAAGAGCAAGATATTCAACCCTTTTTCAATTGTACCCAGTGCAAGCAAGTACGAACAGACTACAAAGAGATCCAGGGAGTATACCCCAGATGTTGTATTTGACTCGGAAGAAGGAGAGGAGTCTCCAGAGCCAACCAGAGACAAAGGTAGCATGGCTGAGGAAGAGGTAGAGTTGGAATCGGAACAGGATTCCCCTCCCCCAAAAGGTAAGGGCAAGTAAGGCAGTACAAGGAGGCAAGGCCTCAGCTAGTCACAAGCAGCTAGTAAGGAGAGGGACCACCAAGTAATTGGAGGGAACTCCAAAACGGGCCAAAAAATCTTAGGGTTAGTTATTTTAGGAGTAAAAGTAGGTAGGTGGAGAAAACAAAAAAATTTGTACTTAGAAAGTAACTAGGTAGGTACTTTTGGATTGATGTACTTGGACATTCGGATCTAGATTTCCTAGATCTGAGATCCACTTCTGGCGAGTTTTTCCACTTGTTAGAAAGTCAACAGATTTAGGATTGGAGGAATATGACATGTCATTCCCTTGGCCTTGTATTATTCTCTTGGGAGCTTATAGGGTTCTTGAGGGTGTTAGTTATTTAGGGGTGGATTTTAGTTTGAAACCTTGGGCATTCTTACACTTGATGTTTTTTTTTATTAAGTAAAGCCAATTTAGTATTTCCACTTCATGTTGTTAAGTGTGTAACTTGATGTTATATTGGTATGCCAACAATACTAGAACCATTGTTTAGTGCGAGTAGTTGGATTTTACTGAGTTGGGGAAACTAGAAGTGGCCCCCGGATTTTGGCTGGATCCAGTTCCTAATAGAGCGTTTACTTTAGTGAGAGAAACTTGGTCTACTAGACATGTGACTTGTTTGGACTAATTGCCCTGAGAGTTTTGTGTGGGATAGCCGCGCTCAGATTGGGTGTGATCCTTGAAGGTTAGGATGCATGCTAGTCAATTCGTGAAGAGGTTCTACTACAACCGGAAGTGGGAATTAGTATCTAGATACAATTCATACAATTAACTAGTTATCTTCTTCATTACTTGGGGGAAACTATTATTTGGCTAGATTTGTCGTTGTAGCAAGTGGGGGAAAGTAGGGGTTTCTTGCGTGACCTGCTGGTATGGATTAACAACCAGATTAGTTGTGGAGAAATACTAGCTTTTTTGTTTATGTTTGTTGGTGTGATATAGTGGAACTCTAGTCACTTAAATATCTAGAAAGGTAGGATTTACATGTCCTTCTTTAAATCTAAGAGCAGAACCTTCAATTTTATTGAATAAAATAGAATCCTCCATTTTATTCAATAGAAGGTTAATGAACTCTATTTTTTTCAATGGAAAGGCTAATGGAGCAGTCTCTTTTTTCAAAGAAGGCCAATGGAACTCTAGGTTTTCAGTATTATGAAAGGTCAATGGAATTTGACTAGTACTAAGCCAATTGACCTTGAAACCGAATTGAGACTCAAAGCTTTCATAGGATGTAGGATATAAGCTAATAAATGGTTTCTTAAGGCATTAGAGTGCCTATTAGAGGGACATCACTTTGTTGTTGAATGGACTTGAATATTTGGGATTAACACAAACTAAAGAAAAATAAAAAGGTACAAAATTTTCTAGAGGCTTCTAAGTCAAAGCTCTATTGTCACATGGATTTGGGGGAATGAAAACTAGCATAAGCGAAGAAGAGGCTTAGAAAAAACATAAAACAACCCCCCCAAGACAAGTTCAAAGTTTCACCATTAATTTGAACATCAAAACTCTACAAATGAAAGGAACATAATTAAATGATACAAATTTACAAGACAAAGCCCTTGGAAAATTCTCAATAGGGTAGCAAGCTACAACAATGGAATTTTAAACAAGGGGCTAGTGCAAGATACAAATTCAAGAAAACATGGAAAAAACTTAGAGATTAACCACAAAACCTCACATGTTATGAAACAACATGTACAAATCATTAGCTTGTTGTAAGAATTGCAAATTTTGATAGTAATCTCATGTCTACTAAACTAAGCAATACAACAACCTTGAAAAATGATAAACACTTGCTTAAAGACTAAAGTCTTTGGAGCCCAATTAGCCAAAAACATGATAATAAAAAACAACAAGAATGTTTGGGAAGAAGAAAGGCCTTTATACATTTCCAAAGGACTCACTTCTTTTTCTTAAATCAAATATTTTTAGATTTTTAGATTTTTAACACTAATTTATCTAAATACTAAAGAAAATCAAATCTATGCTAGTTGGCTATTCTAAATTTTGAAAAAAAGCATTAGAAGATTTTCAGGGAGCTGGAAGGGTCGTTTCCCTAGTAGCTAGAGAACGACAATTGTTAGAATTTATTTTTTGCAATTTTTAAAATGAAAATAAAAGTTAAAATTAATTATTTAAAGAAAAATTAATATGATATGGCAGTCATTGTGCCACATCAAGCAACTATTGTTGCAAATTTCTACAATTTGAAAAACTCAAAGAACTCATAGCCCTCCAAAATAGCTAAATTTCTTCTAATACTCCAAATCACAAACTAATTGTGCTATTGGCTTGAAAAGTCTCATGTTTGCCATCAAGACATGGTATTTCCATTTCCCTAGACATTTGGATTTGTAAAGTTGGCTAAAGCTCCAAGTTCACAACCATAAAATCTTGAAATTAAAAAAAGTTGTTTTTCCTTAAGAACTTTATTTGCGTGGGTTATCCGAAAGGACTCTTGGAGTAAAATACCCGACTTGTTCCTTGTTTGAATGTCAAATGCTCTTGGAATGTTAGTCAATGGCTCATTCCATTTGAAAAAGTGTCTAATAACTGGCAGAGTTGTTCGTTCAATGGATCCTTATTACTATTGAAACTCTATAAAACGCGTCGAAGTACATTATTATTATTATTCAAAACTCCTAACTTATTCTTTAGGTATTTTCTAGAATTTTACAATAGTTATTTGCAACAATTGACTTCCAAGAAGACTAACCTATGCAATTTGGTAAATTATAAAATTTTGCATGTAGCCTCCAAGAGACTCTGTGAACATCAATGAAAGCTCATTTTATTACTTTGCAATTTCAATTGAAGATGTACGATAGTAGTTACCCCTCTTTCAATAAATTGTAGGGCATTTTTTGATCGGTAGAGAATCTTGGTGCTCCAATCATGCCATTAGAAGCTTGAAGTGCTCTTTGGTATAAGATGCTTCTTTCTCTAGCGTCTAGTTATAGATTTTGCCACTTTTTTTTTAGTTGGAATTTTAAACAAGCAAATTTTTTTCATTTCGTTAGCATGGTTGGCAAAATTTGCAAGACTTCCTAAGCTAGGACCTATTCAGAATTTGCTAGTCTTGAAGATAACATATGATTACTTGGAACAACATTTCTATAGGTTTTAGCCATCTAGTCGCATGCATGGGGGGATTCACTCAAGTAACTGTTCTTCTCGTTGTATCATTTGTTAGTTACATTAGAACCTTGTACCTCATGAGTTTTGGCTTTGTCTAAGCACTAATTCTACCCTATTTTTTAGTAAGGTCTTTCTAGGCCCTAAGGTCTATATTAGGATCGTAGTGTATTCATACCACTTGCCCTTTGAACCCATTTTTTGTTTTTTCTATGCTAAAAAGGTACTTTTGAGGGTTAAAACCTAAATTTAAAGAAAAATTGAGGCTAAGTGACAATCTAAAGGCTCACAATACCCAAGCATGAGGAATAACCAAACCATTTGTCAATTTGCAATTGCTCCAATGGAACAATGAAACAAGTGGGAGAATGTGGGCAATGTAGAAGGGATAATTTAGGAGTGACCATGCCTCCCGTCTTAGTCCCTACAATAATAGTTTCTCTTGAGATTAGTGGTTCATGTAACTCCAGTTTTTTATGTGGTTTTTTAAAACTTTTTTTCAAGATATAAAATTACATTGGCTTTAAAGAAATATAATTTTTATTGGTACCCTGGAGTAAAAGTTATGCTACAATAAATTCAAAACAAGGGAGATTGGGCAACAAAAAATATCCACAAAGTCTTAAAAAATTATTTGTTTTTTTCTCATAGACTATATTTTTTACATGGAAAGTTTTGATTTATGTTATTTGGATTAGTGAATTGATAATTATGGAGCTTCTTGTTTTGTAAGCAATCATAGAAACTTCTTGAAAAATAACAACAAGATTTATTTTTCAATTGAAATTTTTACAATTTACAAAAAGAAAGTTCTAAAAGGTTAAGTTCGCTTGCTTAAACAACCTCACCATTGGGATTCATGTGTTCTTATTTGATCTTAGAGCTATTAGTGATTTAGTTTTTTCTTCGATCTTGTACCAACTTCTACTTCACATTTTTTTAAGAATAAAAATCATCTAATTTAAAAAAATTAAATTAAATTCTTTCCTAGATGTTCAACTCAAAAATTCAACATAAAATTTTCTTAAATCAAAATTTTTGGTGCTAAAATTTTAAGTTAAGAGGATCCAAATCAAATAATCTAATTGAAGAATGTTCTCAAAATTCCACTTTCTTCATGTTAATTGCAAGTATCTTACAATCTATCTGGTGAAAGTTTTAAAAATTTCTTCCCTACATTTTTATACCAGTATAGTCCAAGATTTTATAGTTAGATATCCCCAAAAGGGTTAATCGAGTTGAAAAAAGTTTAAAATATTTTGGTTAAACATTTGTAAGAGTTTGATGCTATAAACTCAAGTACTAAAGTCATTGCAAGTGAAGCCACAATTATTGCATCAAATAATTAGTGTAGCCTTGCATATACTACATAATTTTTTGTATTGTTTGCGTTGATTTATTTACAATTGTATCCTTTGAATAAATACATTTAATAATAATAAATCTGATAAAGAACTTTTTGAAGTGCATATTTATTCAAAATTCAAAAACTTCTACTATCAAAATTAAATAATTATAATAATTATAATCTTTAATGGAAAGAATGTTTCAAGAAAGAAAAATCCATGTTTCCTATTTTTAATTTTTTTAATTTTTATAAAAATTCATGAAAAAATTTTAATGTCTTAAATGCTTGATTGACTTTGTTTTTCCTTCAATGTCTTGAACTCTTATAACTTCCATCTCATTGAATAGATATATAAAATAGAAAATTTATGAACAAAATAAATAACATTCAAATTTACATAGATGCTTCCATTGAGATGAAAATTGAGTTTTATCCTCTAATACTCTATTGTTATAGGCCTATATTTCAAATTTGAATGGAACATGTTGATAAAACATTGACTAAATTTTAGCAATTTTTGAAATTGGTGTAATACTAGATTTTATACTTGGTGTGAAATAAATTTTGCATGAAAGTCAAAAACATCACACAAAGAAAAATCATGTTCTTTAAAGGATTTAAGTCTAATCAAGTTGAGGAGTTGGTAGAAAAAGATGGATGAAGTTTATATAGTTCTTCCAAAGGCTAGACTTCATCTTGTCATAACTTTCTCTAGGAACATCATATTTAAATGAACTTTATATTTATAGAGATGGAATGGACCAACTCTAAGAAGGGCACACATTTTTTAGAGGTGTGTGCTTGTTTCACAAATAAAAATGAAATGAAATTATAATTTTTCAAATAAAATTGTAATTTATGTGAATTTTTTAAGTGTTTTGCCTTGAAATTATAAAACCACCCATAGAATAGAGTCATAAATGCTCTATTAACAACCTATAATTGTCTTGGAGTGTATTTATTAGCATTTAAGTATCCACCAATTGAGAACTAACATATTACCTAAATTGGAATTAATACACTAATTTTGTTAGAAAAATAAATGGATTTGGTTGAATTTTGTAGTAGCAATGGGATCAAAAATAGAATGGCAGTAATAGGCAAATGATAGGGATGGGTATGTCTACCTTATTTGGATTGAAATCCATCTATACGACTCTATCAACCCCTAAGGACTGAGGCACATTTGGGGTGCAAATTGTGAAAAATTGAAACTTTCAAGGCAATGAAAATAAAGTTTATTTTCAAAATTCAATTATACAAATTTGTACTAGACTACTATAGGAATGTGTGGAAAAATATTTAGAAACTTTGACAAGTTAATTTGAAATATTATAACATTCGAAGTTAGAGAAAAAAATTCTAATCCAACTTGGTAGGACTTGCACACATAAAATCCTTCTTCAAGTGAGATTTTTACACTATACATGATTATTTATTTTACATTTACATTTGTATCATATAAGTTACATATCTACCAAATTTCAAAATTATTTGAAGACTTTTGCACATGTTGCCTAAAGCTACCTAGGTTGTCCAAAAATATCAAGGCATCATAATTTTTCATCGAGGCACCTAATTGAAAAAATATATATCCCTTTTAAGAGGGTACATGTAGACTCTTTGTGTAAAAATTTGAAGAACATCCATTAAAAAATAGCTTCATACGCACCCACATGAGATCACATGCGTACATTCAATAGTTATTCAATCCTTTTGGATAAAAAGAGAGATGGCAACACCTTTCACATCTCAGCATGATTGATAAGTGTGGCAATACTAGTAAAAATATGGATTGCATGGACTACAAAAATGACCATGAATAAACACACAACTAGTCAACTGATTGTGAAAGTTGTCTTAACCTCTAAAGTCCCATTGTCCCCTAGATTCACAAATAAAATTTTGTATAGTAAGATTCTAAATTTTTTTTTCCATAGGTGAACACAGCAAAAATGGCAATTTTGAGCAATTCTTGACAAAAAAATGGCCTTGGAATTTTAGAGGTTAATCCCTCAAGCCCTAACAACTTTTTAATAATGGAGGTTTTTAATGAATTGTTCTATTTGATACTTTTTTGCGCACGGATGTGCTTGAATTTTTTTAGAATCTAATCATACAAAAGTAAAGACTAACTTGTCTAGTATGCAATGGTACCAATTGTGCAATATATTGATTGTTGAATTTTTAGATTATAACAATTTGGATGATTAACTTTATAGGGAAAAAAAATGTAATTTTAGATGAAGAAAAATCATAAGAAGATGAATAATGATTTTTTACCCCCCCCCCCCCCCCCCCCTCCCCAAGATCAATATTTTTGTGTAGAGTCAAGACTAAAAATGTCCAAGAAAATGTTTTTTTTCATCCCTACTATTTCTTTCATTGTAAAAAAGTTGTGTTTTCTCCCATTTTCTATTAGACTACATTCCCTAAGTAAATTTTAAAATACCTCCCATGTTGAAATTTTTAAAATAAAAAAATGAAACAAGTATGTAAAATTGTTACTCTACAAGTCTCTAGTTTACAAAATATTGAGATTTGTTTCACCCTAAGGAGAATTTGCCATTGAAAATTTGAAGAGGACACATTGTTTCTTCTTAGTCCTTGAGGGGTTAAGAGGACCAGTTCGATCTTATAGGGAGTTTGTACTTCTCAATAGTGTGAATTAAAGTTACTCCTATTTTGCGGTTGAGTTTAGGACTCCTTTTTTTTTTTCTTTTTTTTTTAAACAAATGAAATGAAATTTCTTGGGACTCCTTTCGTCTAAAGACCACTTACATCCATTTAACCTAGGCACATGTAGAAAGTACACACATACAAAAGATTTCTAAATTTGTCAATATTCGCCTTAGGTCTTTGCCGACTTTACCGACTTTACCGACTTTGCCAACTTCGCAAATACGTGGAAGTTTGCCATGACATAACAATGAGACACGCACCACACTGACTTGCATTTTGTAAGCATTGAGATGGCCACTAAGGTGGAGGCACCAATAAATGATCATTTAAACAATCTGGGAGCACATTCTGCATAGAATGAATTGGTGGATATTTCTCCCACGTATGAAGATAAGAAATATGGGGATTGCTAAAGTTTCCAATTTATATTCCGAAATTTTGAAATTACAGTGCATTTTGGGAGGCAAAAGAACTCTTGACCCATAAGCGGTGTCCAGAGTCTCTCAATTCTGATCATACGAGACAATACTTTCATAATCACCACTTCAGGTAATGTGGCATGACCTTATTGGTTCCAACCTTGAAAAGGACCAAAAAAAAAATCAAATTCCAAGCTTGAGAACTAGCTAAAGTTGGAAATAGCACATCCTCCTGGTTGGTACTGGGCAGGGTTGGTTATTGGTGCCTCCACCTTCGTAATCAGAAAACCGCAAGCAAGGACATCTCTCTCTCTCTCTCCCTCCTGAGTTGAGGCTTTGCAAGAAGAATCTAGCTTAGCATAGAACTAGCCTGCTTCCCATAGGGACCAGCCAGAACCACCCCTGCATGTCATATTGCATTGCACTTCCAGCGGCTTCCACCAGTCCTCCCCTTCTGTCCAGTTCTCCCGTGTGTATGTTTTTCTGGGGGCTTGAGAAAAGGAATTTGGGCAGACCTGAACACTCTGGCTGTGAGTAAGTTAAGCTTAGGTTACACTTATGGCACATTGTCCTGAAGGACTGAACAATCCAGGCCTGCCTTGGCTTGGCTTGGCTTGTTTTGGTAGACAATCTTGGTTGACTGAGATGCATCATTCAAGGGCACGGGAACCAATATATTCATTATCGTCGCAAACATTCATTTATCAGAGACGGAAAACTTGCGGCTTCCACTTGGGTCCGGTCTCGCAGGCAGGCTTTGTATTTTTAAGGTAGCCGACCCCTTTCCAACCACTTAAAGCAATTACGAGTATGTGGAGTGCAGGGCAGGTTTCTGGACGGAGTGTGGAAATGTTCCTGTGTACAGAAATAGAGTTTGGAAGGATTCTGTAATTTTTCAGGATTTTAGTTTTTAGAACATGATTACTACAGATTTTTTTAGTTGAAGGATTTCGTCTGACCTGTACTGGGTCATGTAGGTCTTTCTATTTTAAACCATGGGCTAGTTGTGAAATTGACCAAGAGTTGGTTACAATATTGAGAGTCTTGTAGCCAATCGAAATCCACCACAAGTGTGCCTAGGAACTGTGCCATATAATTAATCACATGCTTATCTCCACCTGATAGGAAAGAAGACTGTCATTCTTGTGGACAAGAAAGCAACTGAATGCAATTGCAGTCAATGCCTGAAATTCTAAATCTGGAAATGAGAGAACCAAACTGGAGTGCTTTTCTTTTTCTTTTTTTTAAATCTTGTAAGTTATGCAGTAAGAAAACAAAACTAATCAATGAAAGGAATATGTAATCTTGAGAATTCCCCCACAGCCCCAAGATTTCTGGAAAAAAAAATAGGATGAAAAGATGTTGTTTTCCGTTGTCCAGAAGTTTTACAAATCATGCATTGGACACTTGTTATAGTGGGGAGTGTTGTTGCAGGGTTGAGCTTATCTTACTTGGATGGATACACAAGAATGTGGGAACCTCGTGAGATTGGTGCATTATCGCTGTTTGCAACACAAAGCACCGTAGCTGAATATAATGACATGCAATATATTGGCAGACAATAAGGTTCAAGCACCAGTAGTGGAGCAGATCATGTGCAAGTATGGAGTGGTGGAAAATTTTCTCGTGTAGGAAGATAGGAAATATGGGGATAGAAAAAAAAAATTATTTTATTCCCAAAATTCAAATTATTGTGAATTTTGGGAGCCAAAAGTACCCTTGACCAATAGCCAATGTCTAGAGTCTTCTAATTCCGATCATTCAAGAATTACCCTCTTGTCCACTACTTCATACTTTCTTGCTCACTACTTTGAGACATGTGTCATAACCTTATTAGTCCCAACCTTGAAAAGGACAAAAAAAATAAACATTCCAAGCTTCAATTCTAGCCTAAGGTTGGAAATAGAGCACCCTATAGGTTGAATATTAAGCAAGGTTGACAACAACTGGTGCTTCAACCTTACTAGGAATAGTGACTATAGATTAAAATCCTCAATTCTTCATAGTAGCATTGCGATTACAAGATAACAAAAGTAATTTTTGTTGCACTATTTACTTTACGTGACTTGATTATTTTTCACAAAAAGGATTCAAAATTGTCACTTCCTAGTGCATTGAGTATAATTGAAATAGAAAAACATTTTTCAAACTTTTAACCACACAAAGTTGTACTAGATTACTATAGAAAATTTGTGAAAAAAATTCAAACTATTTGATTGTGTAGATTATGAAATTCTAAGATTTGAAGTTAGAAGGGAAAAAAATTGACTCCTACTCAACATAGTTTGACTCATCATTGTAGAAGAGGCACTATCTAACTTTAGGATTACACAATTAGTTACTTGCATGTCAATTTTCAAAGATATTGGAGGTGTCTAACATCACAAAACCATCTTGTGTTGAGAAGATGTACTCTAAAAGCAATTAAAGTAGACGTGCCATTTATTGTACACAATGTAGAACTAGACACATACCGCACACAAATCTCTACATCTTCTCTAAAAGAGCAATTGCTGAAGGAATGCTTCTTCTAACAACACAACCATCGTACAATGTGCGATAAAGAGATGTTAAATATTTTTTGGAAAAATTAAACCTTTCTTGACAAGATTTACAAATTTTGTGTTGAATTTGTATGATCTCATCACTTGATTTGATTATCACTAGAATTTATACTTGACATGGATTTAGTGTACCAAATTTCAAGGAAGATAAACTTGGAATTTGTTTGGAAGAAGGCTTCAAAGTTTGTGTATGTTGTGATTGGCATGCTTACTTTACATTGGCAAGATTTGAATTTGAATTTTTAGAATAATCAAAATCCTAATTGTAAATACAAATATTTCCTTCTATAAATCAAGTTCCAAGAAAAAATGGGAAAAAAAATCTCATGAATTTTCATTAGAATTTGAACTAATGGTTCTACAATTATTTTTTAGTACATTGAGTGAAAATTGGAAAAAATAGCTTTATTTTTTATTTCAACCAAGCATTGTTTCTTTATACTACCAATAGTATGAGATTGTGTGGAAAAAATTCAACATATTTTGCTATATAGATTGTGAGATATAAGCATTCAAAGTTATTGAAAAAAATTTATAGCTTGCCTACTTGCTTGCTTTCTCTATTAGCATGTTGCCCAAGTTGTCCTTACATTTTCAAGTCCCATCACTCTTGATTTAGGCATTTGATTGGAAAAAAATTAATTAATTTAAAATTTAAAAATTTAAAAAAATAAAATAAAAATAAAAAAATAAAAAAAAATTTAAAAATTTAAAAAAAATTTAAAATAAAAATAAAAATAAAATAAAATAAATATATATATATATATATATATATATATATATATATATATATATATATAATTTTTTTAAATATTTTTATTTATTATTATTTATTTTATTTTATTTTATTTATATTTTATTATTATTATTATTATTATTATTATTATTTTTTCACAAAGCTCATATAAGCTCACATCTTTTATAATTTTCTATCATCATCCATTCAAAAATGACTTTGTAAGAACCTACCAAATCTTCAAAAAGTTGTACAAGAACTTATTATCTTGTAGAATTGTAGGGGTTAACCATGAAAAGACAACCTTACCTAAAGGATATAGTTTTAGGGTCAAACTTGAATTTCACATAGTTCTTAATTTCGATATGTCTAAGAGCTTGAGTAAGAAAATAAAGTTCCAGTATTATTTTTTTTAAACATTTTTTATGTTTTTCCAAAATTATTAAAATTGTGTTTTTTGTAACACTTTGAGGTTAGCCTCATGAAAGCTTAAATTTTTTGAAAGTGTATTTAAATATAGAAAATTCATTAAATTTGACCAAGCACAAATACAAAATCAATGTCCTTTCTAAGCTTCTTGGCTAGCAAGACACTAAATTCAGCTCATGAAGTACGCTCAACTGGGTAATTTTGGGGTTCATCAAAGGTAAAAGTAAATAAAAGCCTCCTATTTTGAGTCATATATAGGATATTGGCTAGACCCTTCCCAACTGATTTGGGGTCTCTTATTACAAATATAAAATTTGAAGTTGGCAAAAAAAAAAGTTATATGAATTTTTTTTTAAATAAGTGTTTTCCATAGGGATAAAAAATCGTGCTTTTTCACCCTTTGTGGAACAGGTTGAGCATCCCTTTCCCCTCCTATTTGTCTATCAGTCATAATTTGAACAATAAACTAAGGTAGATGTACCCAATACCAACCGCTAACCTAATACCACCCAAATGTACAGTTGTCATTGATTTTAGAATGAGAATCTAGAACAATATTAGATGCCTGAACTTCACAACAAGCGAAGTTAAAACATGTACTTGTGTTATAAGTTCTCATTTTAGAATCAACAAATGTGCTACATTTGTGTTGTATTAGGTTAGCAGTCAATATTGGGTACGTCACCTTGGCCACAGACAAACTATCTTATGATCCATTAGCAAATGGCATCGAATGGCACCCCACAATATATTACGTGTGATCGTAAGTGGATTGTACGCCATTGTGTGCATTTGAAAACCAAGTTATGGTATTCCCTACCTTACCTTCTCTGGGTCAATGCCCTCCCAGTCAGTCTCCCCCAAGTCCTTGCCTGTTGTCACCAATGTACCATCCCCACAGGTCTGGATATGATTGAACAGAGATCTCATTCCACCTTGAAATTCCATCCTGGCTCACTTGGTGGTGGTGGGGATCTTTTTCCTGCTTTCAAAGTCCATGTGAAGGTATGTCCGCACCTGGGCTTAGCCGTGGCATTCTTTGCAACGATGTTACACTACTTTTCTTTGACATGTTCAGACAATCGTCCGTTTGTATCCACCGAACCTACGTGGCTACAAAGCTCACGAGGTTTACAAGCGCTGTTAACAAGAGGGAACTTTTGAACAATTCCTTGCTCTCTGACATTGCAGGTTGTTGTTAAAGAAATTAAAATCTTCCAATTCTGTTGATTCCTGTGCACTAAAAACACTCTTTCATAATGCAAGGCAATCTGGGTCATTACATAACACCCCCACGAAGAAAAGTAAAATCATCCTCCCTGGATCTGAAAGCCATTCATTGTTGGTATGTGAAATGGAGAAGACAATTTTGTTATATACATATGGGGTGGTAGGAAGTAGAAGAAACAATGTGGGATATGTGAACTCAAATTGTAGGAGCTCAACCATTTATAGTTAAGTTAAAAGCAAGAATTGAGTTTGAAGTAGAATTTCAAACCTCATTTGGACATAGTAAAATGACTTTCATCAAAAAAATTTGAACTAAGAAAAGTTGTTAAATCAATTTAAAATTCATCTCCAAATTTGTTTTTGATATTACAAGTCTTCAAACAAATGTTATGAACAAATTTCAAAAAAGTGTTGGAAGGGGGGTATTTTATTTGACATTTTCAAACACTTTCTCCAATTTTTGTTTATAACTTTTGATTGAAGACTTGAAATATCAAACGGATTTTTGGAAATGAATTTTACCTTAATTTAACAACTTTTCTTTGTTCAAAGTTTTTTGAAAAAAGATTTTCTACTATGCCTAAATGAGGTCTGAAATGAGGTCAAATGACATTGGTGTTAAAGTTCACTCTTTGTTCTTCATAATATGTGGATGAGTGTATCCCTCTTGAGAGGGAAAGACTGGTTTTGTGAGGACAATTGAATATTATGGCCCAGGTCTGAACAGTTGATAATTTCATATTACTGTAACTTAACCAAACTAATGCCAAACAGCCTCTGAACAAATGCATGCACCTTACTGCTTTTGTCAGAGCTGTTACAATTTTAAGTAGTTGTTACCAAAGTCCAGGTGCGGTCATACCTCCATGTGCCAGCAAACTTTAACTTCAAATTTTAAAATGTCACTTACAAAATACAAACAGAAAATGTAGGAAACAAGCAAAGGCTGGTGTGTTAAGAGAGTACAAGTCTACCCATGATTGTACCGGTCCTTCCTCTCAAGAGCAGTGTCTGGACAGTCCTCCCTGTTTGCTGTTGGAGCAAAATTATTCTGCCCTTCAAGCGTGTCCAGCCATGTTGTTGGAGCAAATTATGCTGCTCTCCAAGTGTGGCACCTATGACACCGGATGAAGAGGCAACAAGGCAAGGAATCTCTCGAAAGAAAAAACTCGCATAATTGCTATCTTAAGTCTTAAGCCCAGGCTTTCCAGGCCTCCAATCCTCTCTTGCTTGCATGACAGAGCCTTTTGCCATAATCATACACTCGTACAGGATGGAATCATAACCACCTGCGCGTGCAGGCCGTACGGTCTTGTCTGGAACTTGGAATTGTGCAAATTCGAGATGTGGAGGGCAGTATTGATCACACTGGAATCCCAGACGGAAGTGACGTCACAGACGCATACGCATACTCAAACTTAAACGTAGTGGAATGCAGCACTGTAAAGCCCACGTCCGCACATCCATGCTGTTATCCATTATCCCGATGGAATAGCAGTTGTCACTCCACCTTCGTCATTAAGAGTGAAACTTTGAGAAGGTATAACTTAACCCTTCAATGTGGAAATGGTGAACCTCGAAATCATCCTTTTCTATTATCGTGTGAATCACTAGCCTCCAAAATTGCAAAGGTAGTCATTGCAAGTCAAACTAGTGTAGAAGATCTTTCCTTTCCAAAACAAATTTTGAGGATGAATAGTTGCACTTTTGTCCTATATGGTTTAATTACTTGTCATTCATCAGACACAAAACATCAGCCTCGACTTTCAAAGGTTCAGGTCAGTACCTCCCAAAATCACCACTAATTGTCATTGTACACAACTATTGGCAAGTGAAAAGAGGCTCCAATGCACCAAAAAATGCAACATTTGGATATTGTCTAGAGAAGTTACAAAGGAACAAAGTTTGGTTCTAAGAGCATTTTTTCCCACATATTAAGTACATAATTGACTTTGGAGATCAACACAAAGTGAAATGATGGGGGTTTAAGGTCAGTGGCTCATTTGGAGGTGCTCTCACTATAGAATGAAAAGAGGAGTTAAGTAGAGCCCTTTTCTATGAAAAAAGTGTGACATTCCTATCACTATGTGAAGAGAGAGAATGGACACGGCTTGCTAATCTTCTCTACAACTTCTCAATCTTTGATCATGGCCATTCATTACTTTAAGAGGAAAAGGAAAAAAAAACTTTTCAATCTTTAGAGGATGGGTCCTCCACAAGTCAAAGAGAGAGTGTCATGTCTTCATTCTTTGAAGATTGAAAACAGGGAGGAGAAAGGGTGATAACTCCAATTGTAAACATCTACCCTATGGTCTAATAGAAATAAGCTAACCACTACATTGTTGATGGAACCTAGTGTTTGCAAGAGTAATTACAAACGTTGATCCAAAACATCAACAATGTAGATAATATTATTGACACTAGTTGTCAACTAAATTTCTACCAAACAAATTTTATTAGTACCAAGATTGTTCTTTGTGCACTAAATTAACTCCTAAAGGACTAAAGAGACCACTTTGGATTCTTTGAGAAGTCAAGCAAGCTCTATTGACTTCACAATTTTGAATTTTTGCTTGAAATTTGTAAGATAGATGCTAATCATTCTAATCTACATGTGAAGTTTTGTTTCACATCATTCTAATAAATATTGCAAAAAGTTAGAAGTTTTTTTTATTCCAATATCAAAGTGGGCAACTAAAAATATATATTCTAAAAATACATCAATTTATCTTATTTGGTTGTGTAGATTGTTGATACCTACTCAAAAACATTTAAACCATTTAATTCTAAGTAATGAGGTGAAAGTTACAAGGAGTTTTATTTTGCAAGCAATGAAGGTAGAAAAAAACATGTAAAATCATCTTTTGAACTCAATTTTGAATATTTTCAAATAAAAACCAATAATAAGGATACTAATTTTTTACTAGAACATTCCTACTAGTAGGATTATCAATTCACAAATTCATGTAAAAGGTATCAACGGTTTAGTTTTTTAGTTCATTCAATATCACCTTCCACTTCATAACTTTCTCAAAGATGAACATGGCAATTCTATTGTTAAAATTCTTTTTATGTATTCTCAAAACCATTTTTCAACATATTGACTAAAATGCACAAGTTGTAGGACACATGCATTTTATTCTTAAAATGTCAAAAGACAAAAGTTTATCTTTTGGAGGGGCTAGAAAAGCCTACGTTTTGAAGTCTAGGCACATTGAACTTGCAATTGTCGTGGTATTTATTCTAATTTTGGGAGGATGTACTTGAACAAGTTAACAAGGGATCCTACAACTGAATTTCTTAAAAATAAATCTAAATGAAGACTTTATCATTGCTTTGGATATTGTCATTTTGTTGCAATTTGAAGCATCTCAACATCAAAGAACTTCATGGCTTAGTATCCAATATGAACACTAGTTGTCAACTATATGAAAATTAGAGTGAATTACAAGTCCTAGTCTATCTTAATCCCTAAAGTTTCTTGGGTAAAAAAATTAGAAAAAATCTCCAAATAGCCAAAAGATTGTACCTTCTAAAAATAGATTTATAAATCAAAATTTTCCCAATTTTTAGAATTTGTAACTATAGGATCATGTTCTTTACTACTAACAAGGCCTTGCTAAAAAAAATGTTTAAAAGTAATGTATGTGTGATATGACCAAGCAAAGAGTAAGACAATGTTTTTTCAAGGTTGCCCAAGCTTTTGACAATGTAGCATTGTTAAGCTTTCAAACCCATAATTCAAAGTCTATTTTGCAAAAAGTTCTAAAAACTTTAGATTTGAACAGAGACTCAAGTTAGAAAGAAGTATACAAATTTTCAACATAAAATAATGCATTGTTCTACTTACCCAAATTGGAAGTGAAAAAACAAAATTTAACTAGTTGAACCTTTATAAAAATTAGATTCCTTAGAAGGTCATTTGATTTTCCAATCTCAAAATAATATTGGTGAAAAAAATAAAATTTGATACCTTGCTTTTGATGTCCCAAACACCCCAAAACCATTTTAGATTTACAAAAGCTTTAGAAGTTTAGAATTGATAGTCTTCTATTGCATAAGACAAAGCTTGGAGGTGAAAAGAGCTCTCTTTGGAGATTTATCTCTCTCTCAATGATTAGGTAGTTTGAGCTTCTTGAAAAAAAATTATTTTATAAATGTATAAGGTTACAAAAAAATTATTTTTGTTGAATTTAATTATGGTTTGAAGTTTGATTTGTATTACAAGCTATAATGACAATGACAATGAGCTGAAAAGAGAAAAACAAAATTGGGCAATTAATTAACCAACCCCCATCAGTCCCAATAAATGAGAGCCATTCATTTTTTATTTATAAAAATTACAATCCCCCAACCATTGATCTCCAAAAATATGGATATACAAATATATAGATATGAATGTATGGATATATGGATACTTATAGGGATATACATTGGGATATGCACTGGGATATACACTAGGATACATATTGGGATATGTGTTGGGATACATGATGGGATACGTATTGGAATACTGGGATATATATCCCATATTCATTGTCAAGTTTTCTTGACTTGTCAAATTATAAAGAGGGGGAAGGAAGGAGGTGAATTGAATAAAATCTAATTTAAATTATTTTTTATTAGGGGAGGGGAGGTGGAGGGCTTGAATAAGATTTAATTTATATTATCTTTGATTGGAGGAGGGAAATTAAAAAAAGAAAACCAAATATTAAATTCATTGAGACAATTTGTCACAATGAGCTCAAAAGAGACACTTGTGGCTCAGCATAGTGATAAAAGGAAACTTCACAATATGAAATGCAATACAAATTGCGGAAAAATAAAAAATTATTGAATGTCAATACTAATGACAAAAATGTTGTGGTTAGAAATCCACACCCTATATTTTTTTTTCTCTTTTTGAAACTATTGAAAAAGTTAATAATTAAAAAAATTAATTAATGAATGGCAATATCAATGGCAATAATGTTGTGGTGGGAAATCCACACCTTGTATTGTTTCCTTCTTTTGAAACTACTCGAAATTCAATACCTTCTCCCCCCCCCCCCCTCAAATATCTTTTTTATGAAGAATTTTTACGATTGCTTGCAAAATAG
This sequence comes from Pseudoscleropodium purum, assembly GCA_963969395.1. Lineage (NCBI taxonomy): Eukaryota > Viridiplantae > Streptophyta > Bryopsida > Hypnales > Brachytheciaceae > Pseudoscleropodium > Pseudoscleropodium purum. The sequence goes on from OZ017795.1 coordinate 27,204,672, forward strand.
AAATTATTATAGTGTACATCAAAATAAATTGATTCAAATTTTTTTGCATAAATATTTACTTTAAATAGAATTTATTTATTGCTCAAATTACCTCCATATGCTTCTAAGATAGAACAAAAGTATGACTTTTGCAATACTTGTCAACATTGCACAAAACAAAGGTCAACATGAAAGAAAAGACAATTAGGAGTTGCAATTAAAATATTAAAACTCATGAATTCAAAGTCACTAGAGCTTTTCCTAAAATGCAAAAAAAAATTTCATCAATAAAGAGTTTTAGAGGTAGTATAATGATGGTTAATGTATCATGCATGAATTGCTTATGTAGACGTAATGAAACTTCATGAGCTATTTCTTACTAGCATCTGTTCTCTTCAAAGTAAAATTTCATTCAACCATGGATACTATTGAATGCCTTGTATAAAATGTTGATGGATACTACACTTTACAAAATAGAAAATAAATCAAAGCCTTTAAGTTTATTCTATGTTAAATTTATAAATGTTGTTTTCCAATTTATGAGATCAATATAGTATATCTTCCAATTTTTTCTTTACCATGTTGATTACTTCATAGTTTTAATTTAAGATACTCCAATGTAAGAATAGAAATTGGAAATTATATTTTTGATGAATGTTCAAAGTTGTTTTTTTTTACATCAATTTGACAAGTTTTATAAAAGTTTCTTCAAATTTACTTATATGGATTATTACTAAAAATTATATCAAGCATCTTCTATTTTGAATATATCTTTAAAATAATTGAGGATATTAAGTATAATAACACATTCAAATTCACTGCTCAAAGGTTAAAGAGTCAAAAGCATCTTCAATACAACCAACCAACTGTGAAAATGTATAATATTTTAATTGACAAAGAATTAGAACTTAGAATTATTATTATTGAAAGTGTTTTAAGACTTGTGTATAAAAGGCATTAAAAATCTAATTTTGCACATCTAATGATTGAAATATGCTACTACTATTATCAATCCACTTTCAAAAATAATTAAAGTTCTTTACTACTAACCCCTAAAGTTCCATAACCATGTTTTTACCAGAAATACTCAAAAATTGTCATTTTTAGTTAAGTACCAAATTTATAGAAAAAAAACTTTTTTTGATATATATAACCATAGGATCTTGTATTATGCTAACTTGAATACATGTGGTAAAATTTTAAGACATTTCCATTGTGTGGATTGCAAGACATAAGCATTCAAATTCACTAAAATCATTTTCTCCATCGTGCAAAAACCAAGGCAGCTATACTTTACAAGCTCCCTTTTCTATGTAAAAAAGGTCCAAAATGGTGGTTGTTATTTTGCTTTTTTTTTCTAGACAACTTGGCTACATTCTCAAAAAGTTTCAAACCATTTGGAATTGTACAATATATAGGAAAAGAATAGTAAGTAGATGGTAGTAGAGAATGATTCAAAATACTAAATTTTTAAGAATTTCATTATAAAAATTCAAAATCGCAATCCCAATGTTTGCAATGTTGTAATAAGCAATATACATCCTATGGTTTTATTTTTTTCCAAAAATATTAAAACTATATTTTAGAGTACAAAATCTATAATGACCCACAAACAAAAATCCTAACAACTTTTGACTCATTGATCAAAATGGAATGATTCAAAGCTTTTCATCTATATATAACTCTAGAAACCAATATCAAATTTTTGTTTTCTTCAAAAGTGATTTTTTCTAATTTGCCCAAATTGTCCATTTAATAAAAAAAACTAACATATTAGGCCATAATTTTTTACTTCCATTTCCAAATGTCATGAAATTTAGTGCATATGAAAGATATTCCTTGTCTTCACCTTCTGTAAAATTTTGGCTAAAAATATACAAATTCTCATTCATGGGAACTTGCACAAAATTTCTATACAACCAAAAAATGCATGTTGGTCCTTTAGGGGTTAACTTTCTATCCTTAATTCTATCTAAAACCATCTACTAAAATAAAAGTCTTGGTCATACTTATAAGTATTCTAAATATGAGTTCACATCTTATCCAAATCTTAATCCTCTACTTGAAGTTTTCTAACACTAAGTTTTAGCAAATATGCCTTCATCTAAAAGCTGTCTACCTCCAATGCATTGTTGGGTGTACAAATCCACCATCTAGATATATCCATTTTTAGGCAATTAGGATTACTCTAACCCCGCTACAATATTCAATGTACTTGTCAGGAGTCAGGAGCTGTCTAATTCTAGTGCATAAATATACCACTCATGGATATCTATCTTTCGGCAATCTCTATTTGCACATTGGTGTACATCCATCAAAGCTTATGGCATACATAATACAAATTCATCAATGAAAAAAAACTCATATATATTATTTTCTTTTTCAATATGAGTTTTTTTTTCAAAATGTCTGAAATATGAAATTGCACCTATCAGATGCATTGAAAAAAACTTGTAATTTAAATTTTAAAGGTAGTGATCTTGCAATTGGTGAGTTTTTCATTTTTCATTTTTGAAAGACACAATTCAACAAATAGTAGCTAAAAGATCCTGCAGTTGGATGTACCAAAAATTTAACAAAGATAAAGAATATAACATTGTTTGGAAAAAATGTATTTTGGAATAGTTTTTGACTTAAAAATAACTAATTCACTTTATAGATTAAGTAGTTGCATGACTATCAAAATAGCCCTATATAAATCATTCTATTTTATTTTGGAATCAATGATCCCAAATTTGAAATCATAAAATCTAAATCTAAATTGTATAATGCCTACATTTTTAATACTTTGTTTGATAGATGCAATAATCATTGACTAGTAATACACCTAACAGTAAGAATGGCTACATTCCAACACGATCAATGGTTGATCCATAGCAAAAGTGATTGGGTCCCTTCAAATATTTTCCAAACACTCCAACCTTCAATATTAAAAACTACCACTTCAAAAAATAAGTCTAATGGAATTTATCCTTCATTCCACTTGTGATTTGTCAAGGAAAAGATTGGTTAGTAAGGGTGAGAGCTAAAAAATTGGAGGGCTTGCCAAATGTAAATATGAAATTATAGTGTGTTGATTTGAACATATTGGAATAAAAAAAATTCTAAGAGAATCTCTACTCAAATCCTCCCAAGGAATAAAATTAATCTTTTTATATATTAGGAATCAAAAGTGGAAAATGTTCTCATTTAAACGCACTAAAAATAACAAAAATCAATCACAAATAATATCTAAATTTAGACATCATATACTCAAAACAACCCTATATGAATATCTCCAATGAAAAATAATGAAAAAACAAATAGATTAAGTCAAAAATTGCTAAAATTTGCTATTGATTTGGCATAATTGCTTGATTTGCTTAGTCAACAAAATAATTTAGCAATTTTTGAGATAACCACTTTTTTCTTTGCCTTCTCTTCAATGTTCAAGATTTTTTTTGAGTTTTACCAAGTAATTTCCTTCAACTCTCATATTGAACCGATTTTTGAAGAACTAAATCAAGTTATTTTTTCTTTCATTTACTCCAAATAAAAAAATTACAAATTTTTTGGCCAATGTTTTCAAATTGCAACCAGTTTTTTTTTCCAATTCCTTTGTCTAACTTTCTGAACATTGCTTCTCTTTATGTTGAATTGTAGGTATACAAGGGTGTATGGATCATCGGATGTCCCAATTTAGACTTTATACCTTGTTCATGTGATTTAATAAAATTCTTTCAATTAAGCTATTAGGGGTAGTCACAGTTTCTTCATGCCCTATGAATTGTTCGAGAATTGATATGTGGTGAATTCTGAGTGGAGTTTTGTGGCTTGCGAACCCTCTGTTCTCTGACCTTAGAGTTTGTCGGTTTTTATCCTCCTTAGGTGAAGAAACGACATTTCATTCTTTCACCTTCAACCTTTTGCTCCTTTGTTTCACTGTTGCGTGGCTATACTCAACAACCATTTGATGAATTTGTCAAAATTATCCTAAGGATTAAACATTCTCCATTGTTTCTATTCTCCATGCTTACCACAACAAAATGGGGTGTCAAACCTTCTTCATAAAAAATGGCTCCCCATTGGATCCTCATTTCCCTAACAACTTCTCCAATTTCATAGAACTTCGTTTCTTGGAGGAGGTTTGTCCAATTCAGATCCTTCTGTACGAAAAAAAAGAAGTTTCGTATGCCGTTCCTCTTTTGCGGAGTCCGAGTGGAGATGCTCTAATGCTGCCGGGGTTGGTAAAAATGACAAATGCAACCCCAGCGACACACTGGAAGAGTGCGCCTTCCCACCGACCCCCCACCCCAACAATCCAGCAAACCCACGTGACGCGTTGAATTTGGCCATCAATCAGCACAGCCGGTTAAGGTAGCCGGCCACGCTATCCAATGAACACGATCTCTGCGACACTTCTACAGTACAGTACGGTACTACACTGCAGTGATGAACCCAAGAAAGCCAATGGAAACATACATCTGGAAATCGGCTGGAACAATAAATTGTCCCATTTGCTAAAAGGGGAAAGGACCCAAAAGGGCAAAGAAAAAGAGAAAGAGGGCGGCAACGCACTAATTAACGATTCCACGCATTCCTAGGGAAGTCTAGGGAAGTCTCATACAAATTAGTATGGTTAAAAGTTTGGAAAATGTTTTATAATATTTCAACTATGGTCAATGCATTAGAAAGTGGTAATTTTGGTTATTATTTGTGAAAAATATCCTTAACCCCTAAATTCCCAAGGCCGTTTTTCTGTCAAAAAACATTCAAAACTGTCATTTTTTCTGCATTCATCCAAGAAAACAAATAAAAATCAATTTCTTAAAGTCTGATTGTAGGATCTTGTACTTAACTTGTCTAAGCTCATATGATAAAAATTTCATGAAGTTTGACTATATAGATTGGAAGATATTAGCATTCAAAGTTGAAAAAGAATTGTTTTTTGAACACTGGCCTGCAATTTCAAATGACTTCGACCACCAATTATGAAATTTTTTTGCACTATAGACTTTGAATTAAAAAAAATTTATGTTGAAGAATTGAGTTGAAAGTGAAGGAAAAAAAGTTCAAAAAACACACGATTGATTTTCATTCTTTAAAAAATGTTGAGTAGAAGAAGGTCCAAGATTGAAAAAACAAACTAAATTGTTAATAGCTCCAAGATGGGATTGAAAGACAATAATCCTAATGGTGAGATTGTTTTAGCACAAAAATACAACATTCTTTAAAAAAAAATTGTGGAAAATTGTAAAAATTGCATTCAAAAATGAATCTTGTAGGTTATTTTTTTCAAGAATTTGCTGAAATTGCCCGAAAAACAAGATTGTCCTTGATTTTTTCATTATTAGTCCAAATAGAACAAATCAAAGCTTAACATGTAGAAAAAAATACAAAATTTTAGGGAAAAATTATTTTATTTTATTTATATTTTGGGGAATTTTTTTTTGTATTGCCCACCAAGTTCAATTTTTGGCTTTTTGTGGTATAACTTTTGCTCCCGAGCACCAATTGAAATAAAAATTATATTCCCACGTAGCCAATAAATTTTTCTATTTTACAAGAAAGTCTCAAAAAGACTCACCAAAAATTGAGGTCACATAAACCTATCCAAAATCTAATTTGTCTCCCGAGGAGATAATGGGACTTTAGGAGTTAATCACTGAAGGGTTAAATTTAGTTTGGTCAATAAGAACCTACAAGAATAAAAAATCTTCATTTGTAGCCTCCTTCTCTCCGATCCAATGAGGTCTATACCACATTTGGTCTTGATTGACCTTTAATGCAATGATTACAAATTTTTCATGAAGGTGGATAAGCATAATAATTGCCTCTACTATAAAGTGGTACATTTTGTATTTCATTACTTCTGCTAAACAATTTTGGGTTTGTGAGTCATAAATTGAATTAAAAAATTTCAAACTTTATTATCTATTGCCAATATTAATTTCATAGGAAATAATTAGTCCATGAGTTTTTTCCCAACTAGGGAGAAGTCCACAATATCTAATTTGATCTAGAGTCATGAGTCAATCAAGTAGGTTGATCCATTATTGTCTTTTTATTGTTGCACATAATTATTGAAATTGATTGAATTCATTATTTCTATGCAATTGAAGCTTTGGGGGGACCATGTGGTTGGAGCCTTCTCTACATATAAAACTAGGTCCTCACTTGTCTTTCCAACCTTCTCAATACTTCACCATACCTTTACATATGGACACCAAAAAAAAATAACGAATTCATACCCTAATGGATTCTAGAGCTTCAATATTTTTTAGATAAGGGATTTGTAAAATTTCACAAGATTCTTTTAGTAAAAAAAAACAACCCCTCAATATGTAGAAGCTATAGATGGATGGGCTTTAGCTTTTGGGGATGTCAGTGATGAAACTAAACCATTTCAAGTTTCATTCGAGGGACATCATATTCAATGTTATCAAAACTTCGTCAAATCCTATGGTTTTAGGACTTTCTTGGCTCAAAAAACACATTCCAATTGTAGACTGGAAGTCATAAAACCTATCAATTTCTTTAGGAACCTCGACAACAGAATCTTTTCCAAAGCCCTCAAACACCAAAACCATACTTATTGGAGCCAAAGCTTATACCAAGGTAACAAGAGAAGGATAATCTGTATATTATCTATAGAACACCAGTATGCAAAACAACAACACTCCATTGAGTATTTTAATGCAATATATGATACAAGATGCAAATGTCAAATAAATAAATATGTGTAGCATAAAAATCTCACTTTCTGAGGAGTTAAAGTTTTTTGGCCTTGCCAACCAAGGTTGAACAAAAAACTTCTTTTAACTTCAAACATTATAAATTCTCAATTCACGTGGTCAAGTTTTTTGAATGTTTTTTACACATTCCCACAGCAATCTAATACACATCTATACAATTGAATTTTGGGAAAGAAACCTTTTTCTTTTCATTTTTTTTCTCTCTTCTAGAAAGTGGCAATTTTTCACAATTTCTACCCAAAATGTGACTCGACCTTTGAAGGGTTCAACTCATATCAACTTGCAAAAAATAAGTCATATGATACAACTTGATTGATAAGGGGAGAGAGGAAGTCCATCCCACCTATTACAAGAGCCAACCCATTTCTAATCACCTCGGCCTCCAATTCTAATTTATAGATTGTTCTTTGCTTTTTTTTTTTATAATAAAGTTGTGGTGCAGTTCCCGAAGTAGCCGTGGCGCATTATGATTGGTTGCAAGGCACTCAATATTGCAACCAACCCTCGGTCGATTTTGCAATTATTCTATGGTCGCAAATATAAAGATCTGTATTATCATCATCGGTCAAAGAGAATCTTCCACTAAAAAAATTCACAGAAATAACATTTTGTGTATTAAAATTCTGAAAAATTATGCAATCCTTTCCGACTCTTTTTGTGTACATGGGAAAATTCCACATTCAAAAAACCTGCGCTCCAAATATGTGTAATTGCTTAAGTGCGGGTTGGAAATGCGTCGGCTACCTTAAGCTTAGTTACCTATCTAATCCCCACCGGGTTAAGACTAAGCTTCAGTCTCCCGTACAATTTTCCACCTACTCCAGGGCTTCATGAAGACACTGATTTAGTTGGCCAGTAATACTACCGCCAATTGGCAGCAACCAAAGAATCCTTGTGCGGCCAAATGATAAGCTTAATAAGTTAAGTTAAGTAAAGTTAGTGGAGGCTCAAGCAAGCTCAAACCGAAGTTAAGTTAATTTAAGTTTTTAAGTTTAAGTTAAGTGGACGGAGGCTTGGATCATGCTGCTTGCCTTGCCTTCTCCAACTGGCGGCGAACCTTTCTTGGTTTCTGGAGCTCCTCTTGTCCCGTGCCTGCACCCGCATTCAATTCGCCACAGATTCCCCTTCCAAGTCCAGCCCCTTCTCTAGTCACACCTTCTCGGAATATCAAATTTCTAAGGAGAATGATGCGAAGTCCCAGAGTGAAAAGAGGAGCCAATCAATTAAAAGCCTTGCTGTGCACAAAGAAGGTGTGACATCATTTTTCTTTCTTTCTCTTTTCTTTTGTGAAAACGGGTGTGCATTGCAAATCAAACGAGGGTATAACTAATCCGGCTTGTGAGGTGTGACATCCCTTTTGTGTCGTGGCAAGAATGGGAATGGAAACTTGAGAAAATTCTTCACTTGCATGGGATTATTGATGCAATATAGAGCCTCGATCAATGCTAAAGAGCCACAAATAATAGTGAAAAGCCATGATTCACAATAAAGAGATACGATCAACAAAAGAGAAGGATTTGCAAAATGGATGTTGAATGAGGCGTTGGTGTTGATTGCGCGACTAGGATGAAAATGCGCTAGGGGAGGGTGAAGCCCATATGAAAATTTCTATAAAGAAATCTCCAAAGGAAAATAATGGACATGGAGAAGATTTTGCAAAAAAAAAAATTTCTTCCACAAAGAGCCAACAAGAAGTGGCAATGTTTCTATTCTTTAAGGGCCTCTTGCGATGTGAGAAGGGCAAGCAAAGTTGAGAGGGGGAGCTGCAACATTCAATTTATAATTGCATTGTCATGTAGATCTAGTGAGTGGAGAGAGGTCAAGTAGGAATAGCACACATAATGGTTTTCTTTGAGATAGAACAATCTCCACTAATAGGGTTATTCACCTATTTTGATAAAAACATGAAATCCTTCCTTCTTGCTCACCAAGGTTGGCAAGACAATTGGTGTCCACTTCTTGTCTTTTAGTGCTTCTTTTGCCCACAACACTCTCACGGCAAGAGGCGCTAAAGAATGAGCATGCACTAAAGAAAGTGTAACTAGGTGCTATACTATACATGTACTACTCACTTTGATTGGCAATGGGTACAAGGGCTCCTATATTTGCCTTGATAGATGTATAATTAAGCTTAAATATGTATTTGGGGGGGAGGGAGTTTGTCTTTATTTATAGGAATATTAGGGCTACTTCACACTATGACCAAAGGTCAAAAGTCTGTGGATTTTCACCAATCACATTTCAAGAAATCAAGAGTTGGCCCCTCGTCTCTTCACCCCCAAAGGCACAACTCAAGGGCCATCACCTTCCAAATTGCCTATAAAGCAAGAAATGCGCCTTCAAAGCAATGAATTCTCAAAGGAAGTTTGGGCAACCAAATTATCATTGAGAGGCTTTGAAGTTTACCTATTTATCCAACTGTCCAATACCACCATTCACCCAATTCTGCCACCTACTGGGTTCTTCCTATTTCCATCACTAGCCCCATCTATTACCACGATCTTATTAATCCATTATCATAATGGCAATGCATCGGAGAGCAGATTTATCAGCCCATGCTTCAACAAGGGTCTACTCCTAGTTTTACATTTCAACTTTGAAAAATCACAAAAATTCAATTATTGTCGGAATGTCTTCATTCTTTTTGCAATTGACTTCTCTTAAACAATTCAATCTCTGAATAATATGAGAGATTGTAAATAGTTTCTCCAAAGTACCTAAATTGCAAATCTGTATAGTAATGGGTAGTTCTAACCATTTCTTTGGACTTTTGTCAAAATTTGGCCTTTCAATCCCACAACCTCTGGCTTGGACGACCATAGTGTGAACGGCAGCCCTTAATTTACTGCAGCCCTGTATATGCAGTACAGCTCTGCTTTTTGTTTTTGGAAAAGGAGGTGACAGTACAGTTCTGCTTTTGCACATGCCTGATTCAGTTGTTTTTGGTTTCCATTTTGACAGAATTAGAATGACGTCTGGCTGTCTGTTGCAAGAGACAGAGGGTGGGTGATAAATTTAATTAATCATTTGTGGACGAATTAGAGGGATGGCAGCAGATTTGGAGCAGCAGCCAGAAAGGACTAAATGCAGTTCTGGTATGCCATTTGGCGTTTGGGGGGTGGCTTCTGGACATGCAACCATATCCTTGCATCGTCAAATAAGGTAAGGTGACGAGTTTTGAGTTTTTAGAGTTTAGGGTTTATTAAACTCTTAAAAGTTCCATTGTCTGTCCCTGTAGGGGATAAAATGGATTTGGTGTAAATATGATTTCACATGGGCATGCTTGTTTGGATGCATTTTCTCTCTCTCTCAAAGGAACAGAGGAATAAAAGGAGTTAGGATGCATTTTACATGACCTGTTGAGGATTCTGGCCCCAAAATTTCCATTTCACTAATTCTAGAAGGGCTAGTGAAAGAATACCTTGGCATCTTGGAGGGACTAGAGGCCATAGCAATAGGAAAAAAAAAGTCTCAACCTTTAGGTTGTAAAAATTGTATTTCAGAATCCTACCTTCTTCTTTACATTACTTCGATATAATGATACCCACCATTTGGATTCTACAACAACTCTTTTTTGAAGTTTTGCTGGATTTTAAAATATTTCTTGAGGTTTTGCTCTTTACAACGGGATTATAGTAATGTGAGATGTCAAGGACACAATAACCCAAAGTAATACAAAAACAAAAGTGTGCGATACCTACAAATTAATATTGAACCCTACAACTACCTAAAAAAGCATAATCATGAATGTGCAATTAATACATATCAAACAATAAAACCCATTACTGTCTAAGAAGACCAAAACTATCATCGTGCAATATTTGTCAACTTTTTCAAAATCCTACAACTATCCAATAGATCCTAAAGCGTGAGTGCACATTACCTATCAACTTATCAATAAACCCCACGACTATCAAAGAGGATGAGAGTATGTAATACAAAGAATTCAAAGGTATTCCTTAATAATGTAATATAAAGTATAAAACTTGATGACAATGCTCCAAGAGTTGTGTTGGCAAAATCAAAGTTTCATGTCTTGCCTTTAATATGCACCATCACTACAATTTGAAGTTTCTTTGAAGAAAACTAGTGAAAAAATTAGGAATCACTAAGAATCTTGGGGATTACTAGGAGGCTTCAAGAAGACACATATTTGAGATAGAGAAGCCTATTGCGACCTTGATTTGCAATATAAATATCTTGGATCCAATTCCAAGAGGAGAACATATTTTTCAAAGGCGTGCACTTATTTCACAAATCAAACCTAGTGCAACTAAAATAATAATTCTTGTAAATTTTTAAAGTAGTCTCCTCTAAAATCACAAATCACTAATAGAGTAGAGTTATAAACATCCTATAAACAACCCATAACCATAACCATGTATTCAATGATATTTAAGCGTTCACCACTAAAGGATTGACACATTACCTCTTTTTGACATTAACCCCTAAAGGTTTTTGACTATGTTTTTACCAAAAATGATTTGAAACTGCCATTTCTAGTGCAAGTACCTAATTTTTAATTTTTTTTTTTAAAACACAAGTAACTATAGGATCTTGTAGTAAAATATTTTGGGAAGATGTGGTAAAAATTTCAGAAATTTTCACAGTGTTGATTGCAAGATATTAGCATTTGAATTCACAAAAATCCTTTTTTTTCCCTGCAAAAATCTGTGCAGCTGCACTCACAAGGTCACATTTGCATGAAAAAATGTCCAAAATGGTGGATACTCTTTGAATTCATTCTTCAGAGCAAGTTGGCTACATGCTTGAAAATTTTTAGATCATTTGGAATTGTGCAACATGTAGGAAAAAAATAGTAAGTAGAATGAAGTAGAAAATGATTCAAATTACTAAGTTGTTAATAATTTCTTTATGGAATTGAAAAATGCCAATCCCAATGATTGCAATGTTGTAATAAACAATGTACACCTAAATTATATTATATTTTTCAAAAATATTTAAAATTGAATAAAATAAAGGGCTTCAAAGTTTATTTCAGAGTAGAGATTCTATAACTATCTACAAAATACCCCAAAATAAAATTCCTCGTAACTTTTGATTCATCCATCCAAATGGAATGATTCAAAGCTTTCCATGTAGATATAAATCTAAAGAATCAATTTCAAATTTTAATTTTTGGAAAAAGTGATTTTTAAAGATTTTTTTGCTGCCCAGGCTGCCCACCAAGCGCTGAAAATCACATTTCATACAATAACTTTTTAGCCATGTTGTCAAAAGTTATTAAAATGTTGGGCCTTAAAGCTACTCCTCGGGCACATGTCATGTTAAAATTTCAAAGAAAAAATAAAAACTCCATTAGTAGTGAGCTACCCAAACTCGCTATGTTGCCAAAAAATGGAATTCAGGGCTTTAGGGGTTAATGTAGAGATTTTTTCAAAGAATGAATAGATTTGGATGAGTTTTTGGATAGAGTTGGGGTCAAGAGTAGGATGATAGAATTAAGTAGCTAGTAGAAATGGGTTGGTTACCTTAGTCTAAAAAAATCACTTAAAAGTTTCAAGTAGCCGTACATCTATTATAGAAGTTTCCTATGATATTAGATGGATATACCTAGTATTCAAAGAAGGCTTATCTACAAAGTTTAATAAAATAGAGAGAAATTATCCAAAGTTGACAAAAAGTGAATGTCTATGATACAAGGTGTCTTTGTCTTCCACAAACCCAAACATCTACATTATACTAAATGTATACAAATAAAAATCCTTATATTCTTATTTTTCTTGATTTTTGAAGTTGAAATATAGCTAGTGGCATGCGGTAGAATAAAAACTTTAAAATTTAGTGGTTTGATATGCTATTTTTTATAATGAGGGTCAACCTTCAAATTACCTAGAGTATGTTACTCAAAAGCCCTGTGCCAGGAAAAAAATGCCTCTCTTCATCCAAAGAGAGATTGTCATCTTTCTTTACGTTCCATTGAGGTTATGTAATAGAAAATAAATAAAATTATTTTTGGAGTAAAAGTAATTGTCAATTAAATGGAAAGAAAAACAAAGGACTAGAGGTCATCTTGGATCCAAAACAAGTCTAGCCATGCTAGTAGCATGAGTGTAAGCAAGTTATTATTCAGAGAGGATAAAACTACTAGAATAAAACACGTCATTAGAGCAAATAGTAGAATTAAATTCTAAGGAAATTTCTCACTTCTTTTTGTCCCTATGTACAACTCTCGAAGTTCTCAATGAGCTTATTGCATCATTTCATACTAACATCAATAGTGTTACTCTAGGTGGAGTGACAAACTTGAATCACTTTGAAGGAGAGTAGCTAAAAAACATGTTGATTGTGGGTGTACCATATTTACCAAATGATAGAACAACAATGCATTGTCCAAGCCATGGCTATATTCTACTTGGAGGGATGGTAGCCCCTTCTAGTTGGATGAGTGCTTGAGAGGACTTTTATTAGTCATAAGTTACAACTAGAAGAGGTCACAAGAGGTCTATGTCCAACAAACATCTCCAAATTTCCTCTACACTGTCCTAATAAAACTACGGTCTATAGGGCACATACTATTATATTGATTCCTGAAGATCCAACCTACAAACCATGCAATTATTTAAGAACCCCATGTAGGTAGTCCAACTAGGTATCAACAATCCCTCTGAAATTCAATTGCTAAGAGAAGAATTACAAGTTTGCAAGTTTGTTTTTATCCTTGATTAAAGCATAATAGCTTGCTAAGATTCTTGTCGAGTGAGTTCAACTTCTTTATGTTTCTCGAATAAGTTATTGAATTGCCTTTTAGTCTTGAGGTTGAATACAATAACAAAGTTTGGCAAAGTAATTGAAAAATTCAACCACCCTAAGGTCACTTCCATTCAAAAGCATTAGATTGAAGTTTGGGGACCAAGACCAATCAACTAGATAGTTCCATCAAACAAAGCCAAGGAGTTGATGATCTTAGTCTTCAAATCACTACAAGTTGTAGAGACCTTGACTCTACACAACATGAAACCATTAAGCTCCACTATGGAACTTGTCTCATTGCAAACAAAGAAGCATAATTTCAGTTTGATAAAAGGAAACTCCTCTATTGGTCCTTGACCATTGTAGAAGGAATTAAAGAAAACCATTGGAGGACATAGCTACTAAACATTCCCCATGATCGAATGGCACTTGCATGTGGGAGACCATTTTGAGGGCAATGTATAGATGTTTTCATTTGTCTTCTATCTTTTGAGTCTATTTTTCACTTTGGTAGTTACGTCCATCATTGAGATCTAGTCCTCTTGGGTGCAATTCCAAAGGTCCCCCAAACTTATAAAACCCCTTTTTCATCCAATTGCACCCATACGTTTGTACTGAATTCCCCATCATCTTGAGATGGCACCCATAACTTTGTGTATATTCAAGATGGCAAAAATACTTCTAGCAAAGTGTCCCCAAGCTTGACAAAGAATTCTACGGGTAGCTCTGCTTTACAGATTCATGCCATTTTCCAGCCCTTCCGATTTGGTGGTGTCCCAGGTTTGTCATTCCTTCATGTCTGACTTGAGGGGGGAATGGCACCTGCTCCCAGCATGTCCTCCACTCTCAGCGACACTTTCAGATGCAAATAACTTATAACTCCTGATAATTAAACACCAGTTCACATTAGGTACTGGTACCTTTTTCCATCCATCCATTCCTACCCAAAGTTGGTTTGGTGTTTCTTTATTTTATTTTATTGTGGCACTCTCTGATCCTGTTGAGAAAAAGATCCATCCATCCATCCATCCATCCATCCATCCATCCATCCATCTGTCCGTCCATTTGGGCCCATCTCACACGTGGGCACTGAGCTGCTGGCTACTAGTGTTTCTCTCCTGCTCTAGTTCCCCGACCAAAAGTCAGGCATTTTGAGTAGCCTTGGCTAGTGTAGTGAGTCTTGCATGGTAGGGTGGGAATCAAGCTTGGATGGGAGAATTCCCCCCACTCCATTTCCCCCTAACCAAGACAGCCACAGTGAGCCAGAATCTTGGTGAGCTTTCGACGGGCAGACCCCCACACACACCCTTCCCCTAGTCCCCTCCCCCACCCAAAAATCCAATCTCAGTTATTGGCAATTTTTGTCCTTGTATCTCAGTGAGTTTCAGTCCAGTTTCAGTTCATTAGTCTCCCATTCCTCCCCCTCAGTCGTTGTATCCCAGCAATGAAGTTTTTATTCCACCCCAAATGTATTGATTGATATCCTCTCCTGGAACGCGCATGATGAAGCAATCATGCATGCATGCCGATGGGGCCCCCTTCCTTTCCTTTACTGTGCCCAGTTCAAAGTTGCACTGCTCTATGCCAATGTTTTCTTTTTTGGAACTGTAGCACTACAGGAAAGGCCTGCATCTCCTCTCCTCCCACCAAAGGTGAATTTGGGGAGGGAGCTTAGGCACAGTGGCTTACATGACTGACAATCTGGCAATAAATTGTCAGAAAAAAAAACAAAAAAAACCCTGCTCTATGCATGGAACATGGCTGCTAACTTACATAACATAACTCCACTCCACTCCAGAACAGCGCAAGTTGTGAAGAGCTTGTACTTCCTGTTCTGTTCTGTTATGTTGGTTGGATGGGACTCTGGAAGGGGCAAGGGGGGGGGGGGGGGGGGGGGGACAGTCAGTTCCTCACACCCAGTTTTCTGAAAGAGTGCTGTGCCAGGCCCTGGCCCTTGGGAGCAAAATGAAGTCACTGGGGGAAAAAAGCCAGGTTTAGGGATCCTCAAGAGTTAGGGTATGGGTTAAGGCATGGGTTGGGTTAGGGTATGGGTTAAGCTTACACAAGTTGCTCCATGCAGCACAACCGGATGGATGGATGGATGAACACTCTGCAACTGGAACTGCAACTGGAACTGGAACTGCAACTGGAACTGGAACTGGCAGAGCTTAACTGAAGTTACCGTAAGTGGAGTTAATTAAGTTAGTGGCATGATTGCTGACGGTCAGTCCATCAAGGCATTAGCCACTTGCAGGATGGTGGCCAGGGAGGATTGACCCCTCTATTGCCCCATGTTTTATCCTTGTAAAAAAAATGTTCGAAATTGTTTTATTTGCCACATACAATAAAATTTGCAAATTCTGAATTCGTATTTGCAATCAGAGACACCAAATTTGGTGAGGGATGTGATCAAATACAAAATTTAAGCGGCACAAAATAGGGGGTAAACCCTCCCTGGCACAGGACAGTGGGGTTCAGCCTACAGTATTACCTTAGGAAGGTAAGGTAAGCTTGGAGCAGCTTATTACTAAACCACACAGATTTGTTTTCTAGGTACCTTGGGGCCAGAAGCTATTTGTTCACTAACGTATTTTACAGAGATGGAAAAATTGGAGAGAAGCCATTTGTTGGTAGAACGAAGACGTTCCAACAAGAAATGAATTTTCTATGATTTTTCAAAGTTGATTGTTGGGACAAAGGTAGATAAGCTCATTACCATCCTTGATTTGCAATTTGAATATTTGGGGGTCAACTGCAAAAGAGGTACATATTTTTTAGAAGAGTGTGCTTGTTTCATGAATCAAACCCAAGTGGAATTATAATTTTCCAATTAAAACTATCATTTTTGTGATTTTATAAAGTGGGATGTCCTCACATTACAAAACCACACTCAGAGTGGAGTCATAAATGTCCTACTAACAACCCATGACTGCCTTTCCATGTACCTATTGGCACTTAAGTATTCACCAATAAAATATTGACTCATTATCCTTTGTTATAATTAATGCACTGATTTTGTTATAAAGTGAATGGATTTAAATCAATTTTAGGGGCGAATTGGGGCCATAACTAGGATAATAGAACTAGACAATTGGTGAAAATGGAATGATCTACCTTAGTAAATTATTACAAGGCGTGGGCAGCCCCATGCTAAATTGCATGCTCACATATCTCCTCCCTAAGCATTGATTGTCATGATGCTAAAGGGGTTGCTAAGAGTGTAACAATAAGAGGGTTCAATACATGTCAAAATTGGGTGCCATTTACGGCATTGGGTTATTCTACCTTAACCCTCAAAGGACACTCCATGTTTTTGTTTGGTCAAATGTCATTCTTTTTATATATTAAAATATACCTTTCAAAAATTTGATATTTTTTCACATTGTATAATAATTTTTCACAAAATTTAAATTGATTCATTGATAATTGAAAATACTCAAATTATTTTTCTATGGTTTTCAACCTTTTAAGGACTCGATCCATTGTGAAATGGACAAACTTCTTATCTAAGCTGATTTTAGCCTTTCCAATTGTGTTCAAACAACAATTTGATAAATTTTACTACTCAAAACTATAAATTCTATATCACTTTGAGAAATTGCAATTTTCCTCGTAAAAATTTCTAATTATTATCATTATTGTTGCAAAAGTTGAATATAAATGAGTAAATATAGCAAAAATAATCCAAATTATTTGAAATTTTCTCAAAAGATAGAAGTAGCAATGGAGATTAGCATGAAAAATTTTCAATTGGTTATTTTATTTTTTGCACCCAAAATAGCCACATCAAACACCTTGAAGTCAAATTCAACTATCAAACTAAAATTATTATTTTATTTAATTGATGTATAAATTTTGATATTTTTTGCTAGTAGGAAAATAAATTTTCTATTTCTTCAATAATTTTGAAGGAAAAACAAGATTATTGTGATTTTTCAAAGCTAAAGATGGAAATAAAATTATATTAATTATATATTAAAATAATCTATAATTTTTATTATAAATGAAGGGTGGAATGAGAAACATAATTTTATAATTTAAATTCAAAATACATTATATATATATATATATATAAATGAAAAGTACACCAAAATTGTGTTATTTGGATTTTAACACATGGAGCTTTCAATTGCATTGACTCTTTCAATTTTTGGCATTTTTCAAAACTTTAAAATGGAATAGAAACAAAACTTGTCAAGCTTTTTTTTCTTAGTTGAAATCAAATTCCAAAAATAATTATTCTAAAAGTTGTAATCAAGGTTGACCAAGGTGCATCCACTTTTGGGATGCCTACACCTTTAAGGGTTAAAGTAACTTCTTTATAAAAATCATGATAATTACAAAATGCTTGAAATAGTATTAAATATTTAACACAAATGGAAATAGTAGTGATAAACATCATAGTATAATTGGTGTATTCTTTGAGTTTGCACCAAGAAAAATTGATAAAAAAGTTCAAAAACAATGTATTTTAAACTTTCAAGATCATGTTACCTTATAAGTGTCACAAAAATTATGATTTTAATAATCTTGGAGAAAAATGGAATTAAAAATAGATTATTGGAACTACATTTTCTTAGTTGAGCTTCAATATGTTTAAAATCAAGTACTACATGAAATTTAGGTTTTACTTTTTATCATGCCCCTTAAGCTTGGTTTGTCTTCTATGAGTTAAGAGGAAAATCTCACAATAGTATAATTGCCTAAGGCTAAAACTACAATTGTATCTACCTAGCAAATTAGACCATAGAATCCCCTATGCTTGGATTAAATTTGTTAAAAATCAACAAATATCAATAAATATGGCAAATAATGAGATTTTGACAAAAATTATAAGGTGGCATAATTGAATAGTGAAGAAAATATGAATGAAAATAATTTGAATCCTAAAAAAAATCCAATGAAGAATGAAAAAATAAAATAATATACATACTACTACGGTGATTGCCTTATAGATGTAAGAATCCATAGAATCACATATTAGAATGGCATTAACTAATTGTTTCTAGATCACACTACCAATTGAAAATTGGCAAATCCTTGCAACCTTATTCTCAAATGTTCAATCCTTGTTGCAAATGTTCATTCTTGCATGGGAACTATGAATTTTGTATCAAAAATTCACATATTAAGGTAGTCTACTCTTAAAGTGATTTTTTAGGAACTAATGCATTTGAGAGGAATCTAAAACTCCTTGAAACAATTTTCAGTAAATTTTCATAGGAAGGAATTGGCATCTTTATCCAAGTCGTTTCATATTTTTTGGAACTTCATAGAAATAGTTACCAATTTTTTAAAATTAAAAGTTAGTAGTCACTAAAAGTATCCCCCACCTGAAATGTACACAAACGGTAAATTGAAGAAAAACAAATGTACCTTTATATTAGAGATTACATTTAGAGCAAGGTTGTTTTTAGAGCACCCTACTTTAGTCGATGCTCCAAATCAACATTTTGTAAAGTAAACACTTGAAGTTGTCGCTTCCAAGAATATAGCCTAATTATTGTAGTAAAGCTAGAGGACCTTATTTCTAAAGGACACAAAACATTCCAAATCTTATGACGTGAAATTTCAAAAATTCTAAATCCCATTAACCCCAAAATGATTTTGACTATGTTTTCACCAAAATCGCTCCAAAACTGCCATTTCTAATATGAGTATCAAATTTTTCTTAAAAACATTTTTGGACTCATGTAACCCTAGGATTTTTTAGTAAGCTTGTTTGAGAACATGTGGGAAAAATTTCAGAAATTTCCACCTTGTAGATTGCAAGATATTAGCATTTGCAGTGACAAATTTTTTTTTGGACCCTGCAAAAATCCGGGCGGCTGCACTTCAGAAGGTCACATTTGTAGGAAAAAATGTCCAAAATGGTGGTTACTGTTTGTATTCATTTTTCAAGTCAAGTTGGCTACAAGTTTGAAAAATTTGAAGATCATTTAGAATCATACAACATATAGAAAAAAATAGTAAGTAGAAAGGAGTAGAGAATGATTCAAAATACTAAATTGTTAACAATTTATTTATGGAATTGAAAAATGCCTATTCCAATGGTTGTAATGTTGTAATACACCCTATATTTTTATTTTCTTACAAAAGATTGAAAATCGAGTTAAATAAAGGACTTTGAAGTTTGTCTAAAAGTAGAGATTCAATAATGATCCACAAACTCCCACAAACCCAAACTCCTCATAATTTTTGACGTATTGATCAAAATGAAATGATTCAAAGCTTTCCAAGTATATATAAATCTAGAAAATCAATTTCGAATTTAATTTCTTAAAAAAAAATTTTTAAGAAGTTTTTCTTGATGCCCAGGCTATCCATCAAGCAATGATAAGTACACATCATACAATAACTTTTTAACCATGTAGTCAAAAGTTATGAAAATTATTGGTCCTCAAAGCTATTCCTCGAGTACATGTCATGTTAAAATTTTAATGAAAATAAATAAAAACTCCATTCATAGTGAGTTGCCAAAAAAAATTTGTTGCCAAAAAACACAATTAGTGAGGATGTTTAGAGGTTAATAAAAGAAAATTCAACCCCCAGAAGAAATGATTTTGAATGGGGTCTGTAGAAGGATGTTGGAACCTAATTTGGATTTACCCAACTAGTATAGTTCGTTCCGGAGGAGGCTAGCTAAATAGGATTGTTTCTAATTGAATCTAAATTAATTCCTAATGAGTCATTGCAACATAGTATTTTGAGAAAAATAAAGTTCCTTAAACCAACTATAACTATGTTTTCCTCACATGATATCTAATTACACAATTTGTCACTCCACTCTTAATGGCCACAAAGGTAAGAAATGCTCCCAAATTGTATCTTCAATTATCTTATTTATTAAGCTTGAATTCCTTCAATCTTTATCTTTCAGCAACTTGGGTCTTTATCTTTCCAACTGGGATCTCCACCAGCCACTGGGGCCGCCTGCTTCCAATTCGGATTACAAGATTGCCACAGCACTGCCGCAGGGCAGTCTGGACTCCTACTCCCTGTTCGGTATTCGGCCTACTCACAGTCCATACCAACTCGGCAATCAATTACAGTCAGACTCTCTACAATGCTCCAAATTGGTTTCAACCATACACTCTCAATTGTTCAATAATACGCATATCAACAAACCATAAAATTTACTCATCAGATTCACAACTTGGTTGCTCCAGTTACTACAACGACATTCCCCACATACAGGAAGACAATTCGTAAATCAACTCCATTATATTCATCATGCCAAATCGGCAATCAAAATCACCATTACAAATTGTTATTATAATTGTTCATGCTTACAAAACTATCTCATAGACATTCAAAATATCTCTAATCTTCTATTGCTAACAATCAGGCAATTGACTCCGATTAGGCTCATAATATCTCAACTTTGTATTGCAATTAAGTCCTCATCTAACCTTCACATTTGCACTAAACTGCCAGATCAAACATTCCAACCACTATTCTCCCGAATTGGTCTCATCTTTTCTACACACTACTATCCAAGTTCAAATCTAATCCAGATCTTTGCACCAACTTGGAATCTCTTACATTCACTGCATCTCACTTCCTTGAAGCACACACTAACATAAATCTTCCATAATGTACGCACCAATTCATCACCCGATTTGGTAAATCTTCAACATTACATCTTTCCCCTTTCACATCTGCATCAACATTCACTGCCCAACAACACTCCAATTTGGACACAAACTCAAACACTCTGACATGACCCTGGACTACGCACTTACAATTCCCAACTCGGAATTCACACACACAAGAACACAAACAGAAAACACAAAGAAAATGAAAATACACAACCTGCACCGACTGGGACTCGCACTAGACTTCGCTCAAACAGTGGGTAAAAAGAAATGACCCCAAAAACAACCCAAATAGGAACCAGAGACGACGACTCGCAACCGCCCAACCAACTCGGCAACTTCAATTGGAACAACTAACATTCCTACTTGGACCCCGCATACCTCCTGACTTGCCAACTCAAACTCGGCAAACAACATCCTAATAGGCAAGCAGACCATCAACCAGTCATGACCAACCTTCCGACTTGGACTTCAAACCACACTAATTGACCCATTCAACTCCGAATTGGACACCATTCAATGCTCTAAAACAACAAAATAGCACTCTCAATTAACACACTGCTTGCAACAAACTGCAAATTACACTCCGATTTGTACAAAATAAAACCAAAATTTACTTCCTATCAGATTATCTACAGGGTCTAACAAAACTGACCTCAACATACGCCATAGACTTTGGGGATTCCCTAGGGTCTCCTAGTAAAACATGCCCCTTATTTTATAGTTGGTTAATATTGTATTTCCAAATCACTTCAAACTCACAAGGACATCTGATTCCAAATATAAACTACAAATTTCTCTCTTTAGTAAATAAAAAATTATATGGGTTGGTTCTCCTTCCCTGGCCCCTGATTCTACAGTCGGTCATTTCTATTGTAAGCTTAGTTAGCAATTACTCTGAGAATCGTATAAAATTAGAACACTGAAGTACTGAATCTACTGTACTTGGTATCTGAGTATGCTTCTAGACCTCTTGCTGTTAAACACGTCATGCATGCCATGCATTTGAGCAGGAAAATGAACCTTACTGACATACCTGAATAGAATTATATGACAAAAAAGGAAGATGACCCAAAAGGTGCCTTGCTCTGTGGGATTTTTAAATTTTCAAATTCTAACTAGTGTACCCCGTGCCATTGCCATGGTCAAAATCAAAATCAATGTAATTTCTATTTAATTAATATAAAATATAAAATAATATAATTTTCACACCCTTGATCAAAATGCCACAAAACAAAGCCTCTGCACCCCTTCTTGTTGAGGGCTTTTGGGTGGTATCAAGAATATAACCGGAAGATGCACAAGCCAAGGGATCTCAATGTAACAAACAATCAAAACAAACAACTTGATTTAAGGTATTGGTATATCAAATTTTTGCATGTAGCCATATTGGATTTACAATTCTTTTTTTTACCAAAGTAGGATTTTGTTATGAATTTTTTAATTTTGCTACCCAAATAAATCAATAGAATCATTTGACTTCCTCCGAAATTCAAAGAAAAGTACACTTGTAAATCCATAATTATAGTCATCTTACTCATTAAAAATGGTTACAATATTGTTCTCAAATGGACCCAGCATCACGGTCTGATCCTAAAATAACTACTTTCAATGATAATAATGCATCCAAAATGAAGTTATGAGTTCCTACTTTGGTCACTAGGTCCTTCGTTAGACCAATTGCATGTTCCCTTGTGGTCTAAGTATGTCACGTTTTTATTGGTGCTAATTAAACAGACATTATTGGTATTGATTATCATTCTTCTTAAAATAACAATGTTTTATTGAATGCATGATTATAATGGGCGCATTCTTAATTGCCTATCATAGGTTCGTCTATGTTAACTCCTAAGTGTCCAAGGTACCAAATTTTGATGTTGACAATACTTTGAAGTTAAATTAAATAAAATGAAGTTATTGTTTTAAGTAGTTTATACTTTTGAAATTTTATTTTTGAATTCTAATTTTAGCATCAAAATTCTGATTTTGGAAATGATCGATTATAGTTTTTCTATTCAAGATTTTATGCAAGGATGTTCATTGCAATCTTGACTTTCCGTAGCGTTGAGAGCTCTTGGAAATGAGCTTTAAATACATTAGATCTTCAAGAAAAATTTACATTAGAAATTTGTTTTTAAAAATTTTAGAAGAAATTCTGAAAAACTGTAAATTGATCAAGGTTATGTATATTATTTCTTTTAACCTCATATTTTTTTGATGACCATTTTTAGATTTGACATGTAAAAACATGATTGAAAGGATTCAAATCACTTTTACAATTTCAACACCTTCATGATCAAACATTATAACCTTTTAGTCCATTAGTGATATTTTTTTTTTCCTTATGTCATCTCTAATATATAAAGTTTGAATTTGTATAATTGCAATTCAAATAAAGTTGATTCAAATGATCAAAACATTGGCTTTTTGGTCAATTCAAAGCAAATTTCTAGAAGCTCAAAAAAGGCCTTGGGCATTTAGAGATTAATGTATTATTGTTTAACTCCTAAAGAGCAATTGTCCATTGAACATACAATTGAAAATCCAAGTGGCTTCTATAAAGTCAATTTTAGTTGGATGTTCATGAAATCTTGACATAAGGTGTGAACATATACTCCCTTGGTGGGAATATAATTTTTTTCCAATTGGGTGCCTAAATCAAAAGTTATGCTTTCCTTCCCCTCTAATTGGGGCATTTTGGAGGCATTGTTTGCTAGATAGCTCATCGACTTTCAAATTTTGGCATTTATGTAACTAATAAAAATATGGGTAAATTTTCTCCCCAAAAAAATTGAATTCTCAAATAACATTCAACAAAGAGTCAAACTTTGTTAGCTGTCTCAGGTCAATTTCAAGAAAAAAAACATTTTCTTTGAACTTCAAGTTGAATTACCTTACAATTTGTGAAGTTAAAGTTCTTAAAGTTTTCCCCATATATTCCAAATGTTTGTTTTTAACTTTTGACCATTTGGATTTTAAATTTAAAAAAAAATTCATCGCATAAGAAATCATCAAAAAATGACTAGTATATTGCCAATTCATTTAACCTCTCTACATTGCAAAGTGATTTAGAGTAAGTTAAACATCTTAGTTGCATCTAAATTTTGCATGAGTAAAAATAACATCATTTAGTTATAAATGGTGAAAATCCTCATTTTTGTGCATAGCAAAAAAATTCAGCCAAGGGGCTTTAAGTCTATTGTCTTTGTTGAACAAGGCTCAAGAAAACTTTTTTTGGAACTTCAAATGTTAAAATCTTTCAATCTACATGGTCAAATGGTCTGAAATTTTTCCAAACATTGCCTTATTTGTTTAATACATTTTTGTATGGTTGGAAATTATTTTTTAAAATTATTTTGGACAATACATTAAAAAAATGGCAATTTTGGACCATTTTCCTCTTCCAAAACACCCTGTAATTCTTTAGGGAGGTTAACAATCATGTGAGATTTAAACCTCAACATTATACTATTGGATTGATCACTGAAGTTACTACACCTAAAAGCATCCAATCAAGTATTTTAGCATGATCACTATCATGAAAAGTATCTTGTTTTTTGCTCAATGTAATTGACAAGCAAAGAATGATTATGAATTCTCTTAGCATATATTTTTTGAAATTTGTGTAAATAGATAATGAATTTTTGCAATGTTGATTATTGGTAAATTAAAATCTCTCCTTGTACGTTCTCAAGCAAAGGTGTACATTTGGGGCAAGGATTTATAAGGGTCAATGTTTCAATTGAATTGCAACTAGGTGTGCTTAAGTTATCGGATACAACTTCCTATGTGGGTTCCAAAAGAAAAGAAAATGAAATTTATGCCTTAAACATTAAAGAAAATAAGAAAATACTACAATCTCAAAATGACGCAAGTAGTATGTATTAGGAATTGCAACAAGCTTATTTTTCAATACATAATTGTTTCCAAACAAACTATCTCTCTCTTTCTCTCTCTCTCTCTCCATATATATAAACTCCTAAAGGACCAAATGACTATAGGTGCATATGAAGTCATTCTTCAAGATAGGAGGTCCACAAATTGACCATTCAAGAGTTGGAGCTGATTTTGGAGGAGGTGAAACTTCTTCAAATATTTTACAAGAAATCTTTCTTGAAATACAACTAGACTTGGCATGTAATACAAGTTGTTTCATATTTTTTGGAGTTTTGTGGAATTAGTTATGAAATTTTGAAGCTGAAGTGGCATAGGGCTCTAAGAGCGTTGACTTCATAAAATGTACATTGATTGTACATGGATGAAGGCTAAAAAAAGCAATATGTACATGCAATGTACATTTAAGGAGGTGGACACTTTTAGAATATGTGCACTTTTAGAACCTCCTATCTTAATAGATGTTCTTAAAATTTTGACACTAGGTATGAACATGTACCTCATTAGTGGGAATATAATTTTTTTTTCTAATTAGGTACTCAAATCAAAAACTATGCTACCCTAAAATATAGAGGCAACTTAGGTAGCTTTGGGCAGCATATGCAAAACTCTTCCAACAATTCTGAAATTTTGTAGGTATGTAACTTATATTATACATGATGCAAATGTAAAAAAAATAACAATGTATAATGTTAAAATCTCACTTTAGAAGGAACTAAAGTCTGTTGGCCATGATGGGCAAGGTTAGGAAAAAAAGATTTTCTTTGCTTGAAATTTTTTCAACATGTTTTTGAATAAGACTCGTAGAAATTTGTATGGTTGAATTTTGAAAAAAAACTTTTTTTTTCATTTTTTTCTTGTTGCCCTAAAAATTGCCAATTTTTAACAATTTATGTCCAAAATGTGCCTTGGTCCTTAAGGGGTTAAATAACTATAACTCCTAAAATTCTATGGTGTTTTGAGTTCCAAAATTTATTAAAAAGACTAGTATCCCAAAAGATGCTAAAATCCTTTTCTATAATTTTTCTTTAATAAATCCAATTGTAGGATCTTTTGGTTAATTTTTTCAAGCATATATTCTTGAAATTTTAGAATAAAAACCTCCACCAATTGCAAGATCAATGAACTTAATCTTCATGGCCCTTTCCAAAGACAAAGTTGTCTTTCAAAAATTTAGAAAAAATCTTGTGTATCCTACAACTTGTGAATTCCACTTAATATTTTAGAAAATAGGTTAACAATTAAAAAAAAATTTAACCAAAAAAGTCTCACTTTCAATTTAAAATAATTAAAATGTGAAAGGTGGTACATGATGGAAAAAAAAATCTCTTATAAATTTGAAAAAAAATATAGAATTATAAATCCCATTAAAATCGAGTTAAATTTTTTTTATATGTTTTTTCTACCATCATTGCCTATAAAATATAAATCCTTACAACTTTCATCTCATTAATTAAAATTGGATGGTTCATATGTTTTAGTACATATATCAATCTATTGAATTACATGAATTTCATTTATCATTTCTTAGAATATATTTTAAATTTTCAACTTTAAGATTGGAAAAAAACTTATATCATTTGCAATACTTATCAAAATCACTTGAAACAAGGCTTCACATGCATGATATTAACAAGCTATTGTAAATATTTAATACAAAAATCTATAGATGTGAAGTCAATAGAATCTGCTCAAATTCTCAAAAAAATTCAAAGTGATCTCCTTTAGTTAACCCTTTAGAGATTAAGAAAGACTAATTTTCAATTTAAAAGAAAATGAATTGAGTATATTTATTTTTTCCAATATCAATCTCAATTTCAATATCATAAATAATTATCAAAGCATTTATATCAACAAATTAGAGATTTGGGCATCAATATCATTTTGAGGAAAGGATGTAAAAGTATTGAATACTTCTATTTTTGCACTACCGCATGCATTACAAGCTTGTTGTGTTGATAAAGTACTTTGATTTCAATCTCTACATCATCAACTAAAATATTTAAAATCATTTTATACAACAAGTGTGTTGTATTGGTCATAGCCTAAAAAATTGGCAAATTTTTGTTAGAATTCTAGCTAGTTTTAGAAGTGTCTCCTTTGACTCTATGAGAAATGTTTGAGAAAATGAATGAAAGCACCAAAACCTTCTCAAAAACATATTAGATCCACACAAATTTGGATGAAAATTATAAAATTTGGTGGATGAAGGTGCATATGTGGATGACTTTATCCATTTTTTCTTTTTTTGCTTACATTCTAGGGTGCAAGTCACTCTAATACTAGAACTACAACAAAAATTGGTTGATTCATTAGTATAACTTTCTTTTTTGTACAAGCAAAACAAAGAGACAAACCACAGAAGAAAAGTCATAAAGATGAAAAAAACAATCTTATGATTCACACATTACTAGTTACTCTAGAGTAGTAATCACTTGTCTGTGTTTAGAGTAGACTACTTCTAACAAGAGGCATCAACATTAGTTAGCATCATATACAACATTTGGGGGATTAGTGTCACATGCACTATTAGGACAAATCAATGTAGTCTTTCATCTAGTGTGTCCATGGTGGATTGGAGCTCTTCTCTCCTACACTGTCGATTTGCCAAAGGCTTGTATATTACTTTTTAGTAATGAATTTCCTTTCATTTGTGTCAAATATATTAATAAACAAATAAATAAATAGTCCTAAGAAGACCATTGCTATTCTTTTCTTTCTTTTAATTAGTCTCCTAATTATCTTCTTATTTTTTTAGGGATTATTATTCTTTTAGTCCTACTAGTGTATCCTATGCTGTTGCCATGGACAAAACAAAAGAGAAAATAAATTTCTAATTTTTATAATTCATAAAAACTTCGAAATTCAATAACTTTCACGCTATAGGTTGGAACACCACCAAACCAAGCCCCGTGCATCCCTCCTCATCGAGGACTTTCTGACAATACCAAACACACGAATAGAATACACATGGTCCAAGAGATCTCAACGTAACAAACAAAACAAACAAACAACCTAATTTAATAAGAGCATGTCACACTCACTAACAAGAGTGACCATTTTCATTGGCCTTTGGAGGTTACTCACAAAATTGTATTGGATGCGTTTTTGGACTCGAGTTTTGTTGCCCAACTACAGGTCCAATTGGAAACCAAACATCACCCTTGAGATGCCCTCTTCCATCAAGTTGTTTGTTTGTCTAGTTCCTTTTGTCCTTTTATCTTGTCATTGTCCAATTCTTATAGCTTGGCTATTTATTTATTAACTCTTAAAGGACCAAGCTACGTTTTTTGGCAATATAGAAAATTTGGGCAAGTGCATGTGACTTGAAATTTCCATGCTTTGAGCCCAAATTTTAAGAAAAGGTATGGACAAGGATTATCTTTCATATGCACTAAATAACATGATATTTGGAAATATGAGACCAAATTTATGACCTAAAATATAGTTTGTTTCTTAACTGGGGTAGTCTGGGCACATTTGAAAAAATCATTTTTTTCAAAGATCCAAACTTGAAGTTGGTTTTCTAGATTTGAATATAGATATATAGCTTTGAAACATTCCAATTTGACCAACGAGTCAAAAGCTATGAAGTATTTTAGTTTGCAAGCAATTATGGATTCTCTACTTCAAAATAAACTTTGAAGTCTTGTATTGAACTCAATTTTCAATATTTTTGGGAAAAAAATAATTTATATGAGGATTTTTTATTACAACATTATAACCTTGTTTCAATTCCATAAATAAATTGTTAACAATTTAGTATTTGGAATCATTCTCTACATCTTTCTACATACTAGTTTTTTCATGTATGTTGTACAATTTCAAATGATCTAAAAATTTTCAAGCATGTAGCCAATATGCATTGAAGAGTGAATCCAAAGAAGCGCAACCATTTTGAACATTTTTTCATACAAATGTGACCTTGTGAAGTGCGGCTATCTAATTTTTTGGAGGGACAAAAAAATGTTATTTGTCACTTCAAATGCTAATATCTTACAATCTACATAGTAAAAAATTTATGAAATTTTTTCCACATCTTTTCAAACTTGTGTTCTACAAGATCCTACAATTACACGTGTTCAAAAATGTTTATTTTCTAAAGTTTGAAACTTGTACAAGAAATGGCAGTTTTGGAGCGTCTTTGGCAAAATCATAGTCAAAGAACTTTAGGAGTTAAGGTTCAGTTTTTCTGATGCAATGTTTATTTCCATTTGTTTAAAAAAGAAAAGTGACAATTTTTTTTGTTGAAATTTAAATTTACTGGGACCAAGTGAGGTCCCAAATTTTCTTCAGTGACAAGCTACTCTATTTAGTAATAATTTCAATTTTCGAAATAGATATTTGTTTGTTTGTTTGTAGTTGGCATAAATCAGAATGAATTTCAATTGCACCGAGAGTAGTCAATCAAAGTAAAAAGCCCCACCCCAGCCAAACGAATTAATTTTTTAAATACGAATCTACAATACAAGTTAACGGGGTAAGTAGGTTGCGAGCTATGAATAACTAATTACCATTATTTTTTTTAACTTTTTAATTATTTTTGAAACACATGTGACAATTTCCCCATGTGAGGAGCCAGTCCCCGGTGATTTTTTTTCCTTTTTTTCTTTAATTTTTTTCTTTAAAAAGAAGAAACGTTTTCCACAATTGAAAAAAGGATTACCCTGCCTAATCCATAAATTTAGCCATTGCTTATCATTGGTCATAATCACGGCTGGAGTCAAGTACAACTGAAGCCTAATTTGGAACTGCAATAGTGATATACCGGTATAATAAATCGTGAGAAAACATGGCGTAGGACAGCTTTGGCAACCGAGATTTATAGCAAATTTTCCAGGCGGTCAACCCCACCCAGCCACTGCATGACCCCCGCCCGGGCTGGCTCCACTGAGCTCCGAGAAATTCAAGTAACCCCTTTGGAAAAATAGAAAAAAAGGAGGTAAATTAAGTTAAGTGATGACTCACATTGCAAACTTGGGTCATAAGATTTGAAGGAGGAAATATCAGTCATGCTTCCTAAATAATCCTAATTTGAAGGGGTGAAGCTCTGAAAATAATTTTAGCTTTTCTCTATTACCAAATTTTTATATTAGTAGGAAATTGATAACATGCCGTATAGGAGAAGGATGAACTCAAGTTTTTCAACGCATGGGGTGATTCCAGGAATCGTTAAACCAAATTAAGGTGAACAAATTCTTCATCATAATCCAAAAATTGAAATAATCCTAAATGAATTTCAATAAAATAAAGACAATGAATAAAAATCATATTACTAATAATAAAATCCTAAATTCCTAACCAATTTACTGCGTGTGATCGGGGATTTTGTCTTAGCGTGATATTCCTTCGATTCCCATTTCTCCCTGGATACCCACATTCAGGTGCTCAGAAAAAAAAAATGAGGTGTTCTAAAATTTTAAAAATAATTTAAAAATAAATTAAAAATAAATTGGAATGAGGTATTCTATTTGTGTACTGTTTGTGTGAATTACTGAGCAAATAAATAAATATAAATAAAAACTAATACCCCAGACTTTATGCTTGCTTCTCATTTGTCTCACGATGAGGAAGAGTCATGAAGATTAAGCTATCCATTGAGTTGGATTAGGAAAATGTTAGGTTATTTCATAAGTAGAGGGAGATATACGGGTAAACAAAATTAGGTTTCAACATAAAAATAGGCGAACTGAAGCAAGGGTCCTCTTCGTTGCACCGGAATTCCCATTTGTTCAAAAAATTTAAAATTTAAAATTCAAAAATAGAAAATGCATGATCTCGCATGATTTGCTGACTGAAGAATTTGGCTGGCTAGTGGGTAAAAACTAAAAAGATGCTAATATAAGAGTGGGGCCTAATACCGCCAATTGCCTCCCAAAAAATTAAAATTAATATACCGCCAACTACTTTCTTTACTAATACTAATCATCTAATGGCGTCATTAATCAGAAATTAACTTAATTCAGTGAGAGCAATATTAGCAGCAGGGAGGGTCACATTTTACCTGCTTGCTTGCCAAGGCAGCTTCTGTGGCGTTCAAATCACTAATACACACGTCATCAGTTCCCGCGTTAGCAAATTGGAAATTGGAAAAAAAAAAAAGGAACATACCCTAAATGACGGTCAGATTCGGCATACTCAAATGTCGTCATTTTTTAAGTGCCACGTGTCATCTTGTGAATGGCATGAAGAGAAGCAATATCCAAAAACGAAATGAATGACGGGTAGTCCCAATGATAATTATTTTTGGTGATATTGTTAGCCTACTCAAGCAAAAAACAACCCAAGGCATTTTGTAATTTTGTAATATGGTATTCACACAATATTTTGTGAATTTTCAAAGATAAAAGCAAAAGATAAATACTCATGTACACTAGACCCCCTTCAAGCAATCATTGTAGAAGTACAAAATGTTGAGCTTCCATTTCTTGCCTCATAGATCTCTTGAACTTGTATTGGAGTTGCTCTTGAAAACTTGTCACATTTTAGGATGTGAAAAGTTGGTGGACATTCAAGACTTTAATATAGATGGCAAAATTAGGAAAGGGTCAAATTTGGAGACTCACAGTAAAATGGACCTTGAGATCATCCAAATTTCCAAAAATGTGAAAAAGTGTTAAAATGTGTGATTAAGAAGAGTAATTTCTTAATAACTTCTTTAAATTGTATATAGTTTTTTAACAAATAATATCTTCACAAAGTGGATCTACTATTGAATTAACAAATATTTTTAAATCATGCATGATAACAAAAAATTGACAATATACATTGACTCTTGAAAATAGAGGAGAAAAATCAAGAAGAAAAAAAATTCAAATAATGAATGCAAATATACACACACATGCACATATTCACACACACACACACACATACAAGTTTATATATATAAACTTTTAATACCATATTGTTTTTTGAATTGAGGATTTCAATATATCATACTCCCTCCATTCCAAAATAATTTTTTGTTATATAAAATGTTTTGGATTAAGCTTAAAAATAATAAATTTCAAATTCTATTTTGAGCTATAAATACAATTCAACACTCTCTTATCATCCTAAAATTTTTAGCACTAAATTAGTTTTAAAAATATAGTTATTTAATAATTTATAATAGTCTTCTTGTATTCTTTGGTATGTTATTGCCATTTATGTGCAGTTATACAAGGTCTTAAAAGTTTTGTTTTCTATATTCATATCTAGTATTTGGAAGTTTGTATATCATTTTTTTAGTTAAAATTAGATATTTTAATGATTAAAAGGGCTTTCCTATTGTAGTCAACATCTCGAAAGGGGGGGATTCTAAGGATATTATCAACACCAATACTTACCCTTCTACTACTCATTTGGTAGATAGACTACAAAGGTGAAAAACACTTTCACCCAAAGAACGTTCCGGTAATTGGAAAACCTATAATTACCATATTATTCCTTAAGACCACATGTTTAAATTTTGAATAACAAATGGGTGCAAGCATATCCTAAGCATACAAAAATTGATTTTTTTTTCATTTATTGATTTTTTAAAGATTCTTGCAGTACATTAGAAGAATTCTAGGAGGGTAGGAGGGCCATTTTAGGCCTGTTCCTCCAACCTTATTCTCATTGTCAGTTTTTTTGGAATTAAAAAAAAATTAGAATGGAAAAAAAGCAGATAATTTTTTTTCAAATATTTTTTGGTAACATGGCAATTGCCATGCCATGTCAAGCAGTAGCTGTGAGGTTGTTCCTCCGATGTTGACAGCCTAGGGATCTCGTAGCCTTCCAAAGTTATTGAAAATCATCTAATGGTTCTTTAGCATTTGTACAATATAGATTTTGAGGACTTTGCTTTGAAAATATT
The DNA here is from genome assembly GCA_963969395.1 of Pseudoscleropodium purum. Classification (NCBI taxonomy): domain Eukaryota; kingdom Viridiplantae; phylum Streptophyta; class Bryopsida; order Hypnales; family Brachytheciaceae; genus Pseudoscleropodium; species Pseudoscleropodium purum. Next base: position 27,237,431 of record OZ017795.1, read on the forward strand.
CTATAATTTAAAAGATAACATTGGTTTTGTCCTCAAAAGTCATTTTTTCAATTCAAAAAATTACTCTTAAAAAATGACTTGAATAAAAATGTACCATAAAAATCTTTATGATTAGAAATTAATATTTTGAGCTCAAAGGATTATTTTTTAAATCACAAATATTCAATCTACAATCAATTTTATAAAGAATTTTTAATTTTTGGCCTCAAATTTTATTAAAAGATATTGGCTTGTATACAAGTTGATCTAACCTTATAGATATGATACATGATTCATATTTTACAAGTATTGTTTAAAAGTCATCATTAAATTATTATTCTAAATTTCATTAAATTAAAATACATGTTGACAATTTGGGAAATTTGAACTACTCCTTGGTTCTTAAAAAGGGATAAATATTCAAAAAAAAATTTGTAGCATGGTCATGGTTATGTGAAGTCAAAATCATGCATCACCACTTTGATACAATGACAATGAAGTGGAAATTATTTAGTTCTTGCTCTATTCAAAGGCTCTTGCATGTTATATCTTGATATTCAACGATGAATATTTCTTATAGATCTAAAATAAGATTCAACAACAAAATATGCTTTTGACAATCATAATTGTTCTATTTATTATTGTAATAAAAATCCACCATTAAACGTAATGATGAGTATTGTATTTCCCATTTTTTCTATTGTCCAATTGACCTTAATGTTGAGTCTTGAATGATCATAAGAAATATTATAGGTATATTTATAGGTACCATGAATAAGTAGTCCATTTGTCGAAGACCTAAATCCAAAGTCAACAAGGTAGAAGTATCACTATTACCATCTACTTGAACAACTTGTATACTCTAGTGTAATATCTTCACATGAAACTATTTTTAATACATTGTCAATCAAATATCACAAACTTTTTTAGAAAAAAATTGTAAGTGTTTGAATTTATTTACTTATATTGGTTATGGATATTTTAAACTCAAATTAATGATGTATAGTACACTAGAAAACATTTGTTGCATTCATGTACACATTTTGAACTACTTCTATCTACATATTTTCAAGATTTTTTTGTAGTTTGTGTTGCTTTTAGGCACTACCACCTCCACCTTGGAAGGACACCGTGGACATTTGATGTCCTCTAGATAGTCAAATAGACTTTGTGAATATTGAAGAATGGATGATTTTCATCTGATTTTTTATGTGCATTTTTTTTGATGCTATCTACACTCAATTGACTTAAGCTCAAAATATTTTAGTTTTTAAATTTTTATATATTAAAAAAATGATATACTATGTTGTGTATTTTAATACTTTGAGTTTCCTCCTCTAAATTTTTTATTTTGAAATCTAGTTTTATTTCTTTTGCTATTGAGCAAAACCAATGAGATGAAGCTTCTAAATTATATTTTCTACTCTATTTGAAATTTTTGAAAGATGCCTCACAAGAAACATTAGACATGAGATTTCACCTTTGAAAAATAAAACCAAAAAAATTCACTCATAAATAGATTAGAAATGGAGGATATAAAGTATGAAATTTCCAAGTTTGATTACATGGTCAAGGACTTTGACTTTTAGGAAGTAATGAATGGACTCTTGATTCATGCAAAACTTAAAGGAATTGGAGTTTTTAATTTTTAATTTTTAATTTTTTTTCCTTTTAAAAGTGACGGTGTCATAAAAAAGAAAATAGGAGGATACTATTAGTTTGTTTCTATGGGGCAAATCAAGGATATAGTGTGAGAGTAGGTGACTTTCTATCAAGGGTGGAAAAAATCTTATGAGCAAAAGATTTTTGTTTTTGCACCATATATCCAAGGGGCATTTCACTCTCCACTTTCTAAGTCTTGGCTCACAATTAAATCCCAACTTCTTTAGGTTATAGAAGGTTAATAAAAGTGATTAAATGTGGGGTTTGAAACTTCTCAATGTAAAGGCCAAAATTCCAACTCTAAACTCCAACTCTAGCTCCCAACTTGTCTACTATATAATATTTTATAGCATTTAAGTGCCAAAAAGAAGGATCACAAGAGCAAAACCTTGTTTTTTGGGCCCTTTTAGTATCAAATCTGCTTTAGACAGATTTGGACAGAATTTTAGCCAATGAGGGTTTAGGGTTTGTCCCTACTTTTGCCAAAAACCACTTTGACCTCTAAGTCCCATTTCTTTAACCTTAGAGTGCTCTGATGTCCATACTCTGGACAATGAACATAGCGCTTTTAGGCATTGTATTGTCTAGCAAACTTTTCATTCATCCAATCTAATACTTGAATCTTGAAGAGAAAACCTTCTTTTATGTCAAAGTTTTTGAAATTGGAGTAAATGATATTTCTGTAAAAAGATATAAGCCAAAATGTGCAGAAAACCGAAAAAGGATTGAGGCGTTTATGGGTTAATGCCCTAACTCCTCCAAAGTACTACTATGTAGACTTTTTGGAGTGAAGTGGGAATTGCAACATAGTATGGAGCCCTGGGTCCCAATTTTCAGCTCTTCACCAATCAGATTTTGAGAATTCCATGGAACTTGGGATGTACTTTGAAACACCTCTACCCGTACGAAGGCCTTGCAAAGAATCTCACTCCTGTTCCTTGTTAACTTACACCGACTGCAAGTGAAGTTATCTCTCCAGTTCTTCTTGCCCGTGCATCCATGCAAATCACAATTATTTTGCACCTCTCCATCAAATGCGAAATCTAACTTACCAATAAAACCTCAGTCGGCAGAGTTTCATGGCAGCGTCCCAAAACTCCAGCCGGGTCATTGACGACTCAAGAAGCACAGGGCTCCACCCATACATGTCCAACAGATGCCTTGATTACACCAAGTACTTGCTGATGTTAATAATTGATGTTCATAATTGACGGTGTTGCTTGTAAGCTTAAATTCTCTTCCAAACTTTAACAATTCCTCCCTCCTCACTCAGTCCAAATTATCATAGCCAGGCACTTTCATATTAAAAAAGAAAAAACTTTCCTTAATTGTTTTCAAATGCTATTGTGGCAGGGTCCTTTAGTCTTCCAAAAAGATTTCATTAAGGAGAAGCTTGGAGACAAACAGAGCGGAGTTGGGAAGGGAGGAATGTGGGTCTTTCCACCAGAAAGCAGACCGAGTGAGGCCATGTGATGCACGAAGTGAGCTCACCTCCAATGGAAAAAAACTGTATTTCTTTGGGGGCAATGTAAGAGTCTGCCAGAAAATTCACATGTCAAGTGGAATCCTGGGCTGGAAGGCAGTCTGCTAAGCTAATGGATGGACTTGGCAGTAAGTTCCCTGATTTTGTACTGTAAATTTTTCAATTAGATATTGGTCGGAAACCCATGTACCGTCGAGTAAGACAAGCACTTTTTTTTTTTTTTTTATTAATAAGGGAAGTGGGGAACTGCAAAAGCACCCAAATGACAAAAAAAACTGTCCTTGCAAAGAGCCCTGGCAAAAGCAGAGGCATGGTAGGGTCATGCACTAGCACGGAGGCTGCAAAAAGCAGAGATAAAATATTACTGACCCCAAGTACCACCTCACTTGAGGCCATCACTTAGAAGCCATTACCAGATGTGGGTTGGAGAAGACCCTGCTCATGGTACACATCTAGATTCCAATCATTTGAGGCTGCTGTCACTCCCACCTCAAGTGAAGTGTTGGCTACATAAACACGACAACAACCAAAAATTTGTTGACGAAATTAAAACAAAATGAAACTGAACTTTACCCATTCAACAGGGACGGAAGGGGCATAGATACAGGAACAGCTCATGGGAGTCGCAGTTTAGGTTTAGGGTATTAACCCTAATCCTAATCAAATCTCTATTTGTGATATTAACATCTTAGATCAACTAGTGTATTAAGATGTGCAGAAGCTCCAAGCTTGGCAGCTCAGCTGCAAAACTTGCAGTCCCTTGTTGTTCAGTTACTAGTGAAGCCATTCGGGAGAATCAAATCAATATTGATAACAAATCCTACAGGAAAGCCTCAACCCGTCTGCTTGGGAAAAAGGATTTAAATCCGCTCCTTTCAAAGGTTTTGCTTGCATCACCTTCACAAAAGATTTGGTGATTGCATGAAGTCAAGGGAAAAAATTATCTTTCAAAGACTTCGTCTTCTCAAGTTTTTTTGAGATGGATGTTGCTTTGAGAAACGCATAGTTGGCCATGCTAGCATAGGATATATTTCTCTATTCAAGGTGACACCCCTCTTGAACATTAAACATTTCGCTCCTAAAAACAATTGGTTCTTAGTGCACCAAATCTCCCACATAGTAGCAATTCTAAGAACATCCCAAGTTAAGCAAGATTGGGGGTGGTGGGGGTGGTTTAGGGGTTGAGTATGATTCTACTATGCCTCCCTGGAGTGATACCAGAGATCAACCCTCTCCAGGACATTAAAAGGGGATATTTCCCTGAAGTGATTTCTTTAGTATATAAGTTATTTCATCAAAGCAACACCTCAATATGCAAAATTCCACGGCGAGACTAAAATGTACCCAAACTTCAGTATGGAGCAGTCAGCCCATGCAGAGCAACGGACCATTCAACCCAGATCCATACAAAATCCAGGTTCAGCTACGGTACAGGTGTGCTAAACTGCCGCAGCTCTAAAGTACTCTCTAATTAACATGCAGGGTACAGATTGGAGTCTCCAATATATTGAAAGTGAACATTTCAAGTAGGGAGCCCTTTCAGACAATCCCCAATTCCAATTAAAAAATTTCAGAACCATTGCAATGAAATCCTGTTTCATTTGTTTAAAAAAATAAAAACCAAACTTTCAGAACCATTGCAATGAAATTCTGTTTCATATGTTTCAAATTTCTTTATTTTTTATTTTTTAACTTTCAGAACCAAATCAATGAGAGTTCAAAAGCCATGAACCAAAGTGAATTTGATGCAATTTCTATTTGCCTTTCGAGAAAAATAGACTGAAATGTGTTTTGAGATGAGCTACCCTCCAAAAATCCAAACCAGCTCTTACTAAAGCACTTTATTGACCCCCCCACCTTGTTGTAGCAAACAGAATATAGAAATCTTTGAACCTCCTCATGTACAGATTTCAACGTCTGGAGACTCCGACATACATTCTCACGAACCTTTTCTCAATGTACGGTTTCCTCTTTTTTTCTTCTTCTTGAAACACATGGACAATTTCCATTGATACAGGAAACAGTACAAGGAACCAAGGGAACCAGTCCCAGGCAACATTTTAGTGCATGGCTTTCAACGGCCATGACATACATTCTCATGAACTTCCTGCTCAAGTACATATTTCAACAGCTTTATGCTACGACGGCAATCGTTCTCCATTTGCACTGACTTCTGAATAGCTTCCCCAATCCCCTCCACCGTACAACAAACACAGTCCTTACGACCACAAAACAGATGGGTATTGCATGCAAAAAAAACCCAGAACTAAAGCCTCCATATTCCCAGTCCTGCAGTGCACATGCTTCCACACATATGCAGCCTACACAAGTCTATGGAAAAATATAGGAATAGTAGAGGAATAACTTAACCTTTTGCTTGCACCCACTACTCCAGCCTCCAGTGAAGGCCCACCCCATTAAGGCTTAATAGAATCCTTTTCAACAGTTTAAGCAGGCTCCATGCCAGCATTAAACCCGTCGAATATTTGGGTCATAAAGACACGGTGAATTTTGTGCTCTCGTCGAATCTTCCTACGTCCCAAGCAAGCGCTGGCTAGGCCCACAGTCTACTCATTCCACTGTACACTCGTCCTGGTAGGCGGTTCTCCTTGGGAAACAATGACCTTTTTATCGCTGACATCCGACCGGATTCTTGTATGCAACCGGCGTTGTGTTCGGCATTTAACGGTCTTGGATTTTTTCGCTACCAGAGCTCTACTCCAGACTGTATACTCTTCCACCTCGACGCACAAAAGCTCCAAGTCCTGCACCCCTCCTCTTCGCCATCAGCGAAATCATCATCGCCATCATCACGCTGCTGTGTCTCGAGCTCAACCAGACTTGCAGACCCTGAAATCCTTGCGAGCTCGTCTTGTTCGGTACGCGGAACTGAACGTACAACAGCGTGTTGACGACGTATTTTCGTTCACGACAGTGTTGGAGAGCGAGAGCGTTGCAGCGGTTTGTCGATCTTTTGCTGGTGGTGGTGGTGGTGGAGCTATGGGGTCGCGAGAGACGGAGAGAAACACTAAGGTGGGGGTGAAGCGCGTGAAGAAGCCATCGCAGGAGGGGCGGTACCGCGGCGTTCGAAAGAGGCCATGGGGACGGTACGCGGCGGAGATCCGAGACCCCAACACGCGAGAGAGACGATGGCTGGGCACGTTCGACACCGCGGAGCAAGCCGCCTTGGCCTACGACACTGGTAGTGATTGAGCTCCCTAATCTCGTCGCCTTAACCATAATTAGCGACCTCTAAACATGTTTTAGGAGCGTCCCTTAAAGTCCAAACTCAGTCACTAAAGCTCAGTTACTAACCCTTTGTCTTCCGTTTTGCAGCTGCGCGGTCGATGCGTGGACTGAAGGCGCGCACCAATTTCGTCTACCCCGCACACCAGACTTGCATTCTCTCGGCCGCACTGGCCGCGTCGCGAGCAGCCTCCAAGGTCACGCCAGTGTACAGCAAGCAGCCAGGTCGCAATCTCGACTGGTTCGCGGCGCTATCGCGAAACGAGCCGCAACGGGTGTTGATCGACTACAACGACGTGGGCACTGTGAGCAGGTCGGGTTTTGAGGCTGGCCATGATTACACCGAAGTGCTTGAGTCAGTGGAGAGGCTGGCGAGCGCTATCAGTGATCCGCCGCGACGAGCGTCGACCGACTTGCCGCAGACCCCTTCCAGTTCCATGAACGCAAGTCCCCACTGGCCTCACTGTGAAAATGCTGCCTTGGACGGCGCAGGGACGGCGGAAGGGACGGCAATTGTGAATTCCACTACGGATACAGCATCGCTGCTGGCGCCCGGCGCGGTGAAACGAGAGCCTTGTGAGGTATATTTCCAAGGTCTTGTGCTTTCATACCAGTTGTGAGGTTCAGTGGCTTACGTCTCAGTAGTGCAGGATCATTACAATTGACTTGGTTCGCCCTGGTTCTACCCTCTCCATTCGTGTTGGAAATTCGACGCAAGATATATCTAATCTGCTGGTTCCTTTCACAAGGTCTCGAGAGCTCATACCAGTTGACCAATCAGTAGTGCAATAGTGCAGGTTACTTTGAGTTTTTTTAGTTTTACCCTCTCTTGATGTTGTGAATTCAACTTCAGGTAAATGAACTCTGCTAGCAAATGAACTCTTGGTTCAGTGTCATTGGAGGCTTGTGAGGCTTAGTTTGAATGTCTTAGTCTTGAATGTCTTGGTTTGAACCAGTGGAATTACGTATCAGGAGCGTAGGCTCATTACAATTGTCATCGCGTCTCCCTCGTAGAATTTGCAGCTCTCGTCTGTAAGCAGACGAGATTTCGCGGTGCAGTAGAATTTCATGCACATGAGTGTTGTAGTAACTATTTTTTTTCTCAGGTGCCATGGAAGGGTAAGGTCTCCCATTCCGGCGAGTCCTCGTTGACAGACAACATGGACGACTCCCTGACAACCAAGCACGACGCGATCACCCCAGTCTGCAACTGCAACAATCATTGCAATAGCAGCACCTTCGAAGCCGCCGGAGCCGGCTCCATCGCGCAAGTGGTCTCACCGTACGTCGACCACAACACACGATACGCAGAGAACGCACTCATAAGCAGAACTCCCACCCCCGCCAACAGCCAGTGCTTCCTATCTACCCAAGTCCCATACTCCGACGAGTCCTCCTTGTCCACCCCATCGCCGCTCTCCACCGACACCGACACTTCGTCTCCCACGAACAATTCCCACCCAGGGGTGTTCTCTCTCTCTTCAGAGGTTGAATCGTTTAGGGATCCCTCAGCAGGCGAGGCTTCGTCGCCCCATATAGACCCTAGATTGAACCCTGACAACATCCAATGCATGTTGCCCTTGAGCATGAGATCTTCTCTGGAGCCTGATTACGAAGAATTCTCGGTGCGGTCCAGCCACCAGTTCCAAGCTTCGGCTTCTTCTTCCTCGGAGGTCGACGTTGGGGAGACGTGGAGCAATCTGTGTGAGCTTCCTGCTTCCTGGGACTTCTCCTATTTCCCATCAGCGGAGGATGTGAAGCCTGTGTTCGGTGTACCTGACAGCCATGAATTGGGATGCCCAGATGGGAATGATGGGTGCTTTATGGATTCCGACTGTTGGCACTCAATGCAGGTGAGCTTGGAATTTGGAAATGACGGCAATGTGGTGATCGCGGATGGGTATCCTGGAACCTGTTTCGTGCCAGTTCAGTCGTTGACGACGTTGAACTACCAGCACCAGTTCTATGGGCCGTCGACAATCTTTGCTTGATGGAGTTTTATGAATGTACGTTTCGTTACGTAGGCTCACTCATTCGTACGTAGTAGTTGTGCAGATTGCTTGGTACACGTGAAGTCGTCGACGTTCATGTGTTGTGTTCATAGAATTCGCACCGAAGTGAAACATCTTGTGAATATACACATCTGTATAGATATTAATTCAGGCATGTACAAATTATAGTAAATTCCAGTTTTTATCAAACGGAGGAATTGAGGCACCCCGCAGGTGTTGATTAATCGTAGTTTTGGATCTCATGTGCGCAATGGCATTGTGTCAGAGGCGACCAATTAACACTGATCGATGATTCCGAATTTGAGTTAATGGAATAAAAGTTCGAGCGAGCGAGCGACTCCTGGCCTGCCAGGACCTTGAGTTGAGTTCAAGGAAACTCATTGAACCGAACCTCATGAATGCCATAACTTCGGGTTGTGTATTATTGAATGCTTTAGCTAGACTTTCTTTGCGGAGTGTGCGAGTGACTGTTCGTGTTAATTCGTGGGAAGTTTCTGGTCCACCGTGGGTTCCTTTTTATTTATTTATAATCTTGTCATGATTCCACAATCATGAGGCCACCCTCATAAATGTGCTCGCGTTAATCTAATCAACAAACCTGATTCAGTCCGTCCACGTATAGAGTCGCCGAACACCTGTTCACCATGCACTAATCCACTGATAAAAGAGTTAAAGAGACCCCAATTCATCGGCAAGGAAGTACTTATGACTTTCCATATAACGAAGCACGACAACGTAAGCGCAAGCTAAAAGCCCCTAGAGCTCTGAGTCAGCAGCGAATTTAACAAGTGCACAAGATTGTCAAACACGGGGCTAGATTTTTGGGGTTCAGGACTGCTGGTGCATGAACGCAGTTAACACGTTTCCAACAGTAATTAGGAGAAGGCCTGCATACGATTATGGATAACTCCACTCACTCTGGAATATCATTGTCAGTCGTAATGTTTTTGTGTTTTTTTTTACGTGGGATTTGAAAATGGGATGCAAGCAACTTAAACTTACAACAACCAGCAGTCCACGATATGTCCGAGGCTTCCCACTCCTCTGCTGTAGTTCCCGTTGGCTGGGCTGGTGCGCAGCGCCTTCTGGGCAGTTGGTGGCAGCCTGATCCTTGTCTGCCACTTCCTACATACAGGCCCTGATGGGGCATTCAGCAATTCAGGGTCAATGACGGAGAAAAGTCTCCGCCCCCCTGTCACAGGAATATCTGCTTTGCGCCTCCACACACACCCACACGATGCCAGAAAAGGGAATCTTGTCGACGTCACCTGTTCGCCGTGATCCAGGGTGCATGTGTGCGGTAGTAGCCTCTACAGTGGCCGGAGTGGCAGACTGCGGGGGCGGAAAGATGGGCATGTGAACAACACCGCCTTCCTTTTCTTTCCTCAAAAAGAATGACAGGCGGAGGGCCCTGTATTCTTAACTCGGAGGAATGAGGACATTCTGCAAGAAGATGCTGTGGTCTCTCAGGAGGACCAGCATTGGATGAATGTTTCACTCTTAAAGCAACTGTGTCGTCGTCATTAAATTATAGCCAAATACAATATATTGATAGCGCGACAGAATGCCTGAGCGATGATTCCTGTCACCCCTTATAATATATTTACTTCCTTGGCCTAGGTCATGGGATGCCCTCGGGAGTGCAACATGTCCAGTGTCCAGGGCCTAGCTAGCATGACGATGTCTATATATCAGCTAGGAAAGCATGCTAATTCATCTGACTAAAGAAGACGTAGTTTTTGGCAAAAGTAAAGTCGCACAGGCTTTCCTTCCCGTCCTTACAGCTGAATAATCAAAATCAAGGCGCAATCTGAGACAAGATCTACAAACAACGCCAATGATAAAACTTCGCAACATTTTCCACATTGGAACTTCACAGCATTCTTCTCTGCCCAATTGCAAGGAAATTAGTTAGGATTACCTTCGCAAGTTCTCTAAGGAATTGCGATAGGCCACAGAAGGTAAACCTAAGACCTACGAATTCCGAAGATAATCCTAGCCAGTGCATTAAAAAGTGAACCGAAGACTTTCGGGGAAGCTGCTGTAGTACATGTGGTCAGCTTCAAGTGTATTCTTCTGCTACTGATCACGGAATAAGTTCAGAGGAAGTACAGATTCCATAATCGAGAAAAGAGGAACCCGAAAATTTAAACCCGAAGTAGTACGAGTTGCCATGGCCATTAGAGAGAATGATTCAGAAACATCAGAAGTACTGTACAGCACTATTCTCCAAATGCAGGACCTGGAGGGTTCCAGGTCTTCTCCAAGAACAGGGACCCCGATGGAGCAGACCGAAACTTTGGCGAGCATGGTCACTTCTCGGTAACAACGTCAGAGTGGAAGATGCGGTCCAAACACACCCAGAGGGAACCAACATACTGCTCGACAGTGGAGAAGAACTCGAAAATCTGTCGAAGTGGAATGACACCCAGAGCCAAACTATGCGAACCAGAAAGGGAGACGACTAACTGGCATGTCATGTAATTACAGTAAACTTCAAGGTCAGCGTCCAGAAGCTCGAGTACTGGTCCACTGACGACCAGGAAGATGCGAAGTGCAGACACTGACCTCCTGGTGAGATGTTCCTGCGGGAAAGCCCTCGTTTCTGCGCCGCGGCATCAATAAAGCCCCGTTGTGCACCTTACACCTCACTGCGATTAGCCTTTAGTTGAGAACACAAGCAACTTTCTAACTAATTGTAAAATCTTCCACCAGTAGCCTGACGGTTGGACTGCATAATTGTGAAACGAAAAGTCATCGAAAAGGATTAGTAAAGGAGAATCATAGAGGACACTAACTACAAATCAAGAAAGAGTTGTAGTTAGCACAACATTACAGAAGAGGAGAATGGAGATCCAATAATTCACAAACCCTATTTCAAACCAAGCAACATTCACACTTCATACCTTAATAGATCATATGGAATATTATGCATAACCTTTGTGGCTATGGCTTTCACAGTGGACTAGCCAATTAGATTCCCACGAAAGAGGGTAAACCCAAGATAAAGGTACGTGCCCTTTCTAAGCCATACATGCAAATCCTAAAGACTGCTCAAATAGCTTGACCACATTGAAGAAAAGGACATAGAAAGAATACTTATAAAAGTACATCTGCTCGCAAATGCAAGTATATACCAAATATTTCTCCAAACATATGATACTCACTTCGGACATTGCAACAAATGCGTGTACATCTATCTGCAGGTATCAGCAGGAAATAACAAGGCAGATACCGAGAGAAGTTAGTACGACCCGGGAACCATCTGAAAGCAAATAGAAAACATGTTGAGCTTCGGAAAAACTGAAAGACACGCAAGCAAAGCAAACGACGTTTGAATTTGGAGTCCGCCCTGCACAGAACGTCATGCCTGCAGAAGTCTCACATACAGTTACAGTTTCAGAACAAAGCATTCTTCACTTGAAAATACAGTTGCATCAGCGGAATAAGACCAGCAACCCACCAGTGGCGAGCTTAAAAAAGTTGTCTAGATTGACATTCTTTCTATCTATGCCTTTTCTCTTTCTGCGCATGAACATATCACTCAATACCGTCTTCCCATAACAACATTCCAGCACATTCAGACATCCAGAAAAACTTCAATTTCACTACACTGAATTCAGGTCGACTAAACCTCCCATGAACTGAACCCTAGGTTAAAATATTCTTCCTCAAATTGCTAACCTTCCAAGTTCATCAATCCACGTGCTAAATTGAAAACCGTCTGCTCTGACAATCTCACAATCAGCAAAACCACAATTCGACCCCATACCACAAATGCAGAGAGAAATCGAGAAACCTTCTATTAATTCACAAAGTCTCGTACATGGCCTAACGAAGCTGACCGTCACTGAAATGAGATGACGCTCTCCTATTTAATGTAAAAAGATCAAACCCTAATACTAAAATTTTCCAAAAAATCAAATTAGGTCTAGGTTTTGAGGAGACTCCTCAACACAGACTCAGCCCGTTGCTCGCTCTTGGGCAGCACCCACTCATGCTGCACCAAATCCAAGTTATCCTTCTCCGCGCCAAGAGCCTTCGCCGGGTCGGCCCCAAACCCGCCCATTTGCATGGCCATCTGTGTCTGCATCATCCGCTGCGTATCGTCGATTGCATTCTCCTCCCCGAGAATCAAACTAAACAACCCTCGCAGCCCGAACAAGTTCAAAAAGTACCATGACCTGCTGCTGACATAGCTCACATCCACGGAGCTCAAATCAATCCCGTTTTGCAGCATGGAGCGGAAGCGCTGCGTGAGCGGGAACGGAATCTTGGCCGCCACGAAGCCGGAGAAGAAGAAGTTCACCCACGCGAACGTCAGCGTCTGTGGGATGATCATGGACAGGTTCTTCTTCATCATGTCCATAGCCATGTTGGGGTCCGAGAGCATCTGCGCTTGCACGTTCGAGTTCTGCCCCTTGGGCACGTGGAGAAGCCCGTTCTCCTCGTTGTTGTAATACTGCTTGCGCATCTGGAAGGAGCGGGCGGGGATGTAATTGGCGCCGGCCTTGAGGAAACGAGCGCGTAGGACGACTTGCCCCTCTTTCACGGCCTTGAGGTCGGGGTTGGGCGTGGTGCGCATCATCTTGGACACAAAGTGACGGAGCACGCCAATGAGCACCATGACCAGCGACAGAGGCGCAAGCACCCAGTCGCGGATCTGCGTGTCCAGCACCAGATCGTTCGCCATAGCTGCTGCCACAAAGCTCGATGAATCCAGCGATGGATCCCCCGAACCCTAAACCTGCGATTGTTGCTTCGTCTCTCTCGGGAGAGCCTGCTGTTGGGCGTGCACAGAATCAGATTCTGTAAGGGAAGCGTTCGAATGGATGAATAAATCGTTCTTTTCGAAATTTTTCCATCCATGAGGATGCTGGACTCAAGCACAGCTCTGTAACAACGCGGTAGCCTAAAAGTGTCCAAAGGGTGACATAAGATAGAATCTTTCCATGTAAAATAGAAGTGTAGATATTCATCTTTGGAATTTTGTGTGAAAAGGGGAGGTCTTGCACAAAAGTTTGACCTCCAATGAATGCTTTTGGTTGTTCTTTAAGCAATTGACTCGCACGGTACTCAATAGGATGATTTTCATAGTGATTAGCTCTCTATTGACCTCTCTATTGTCCCATGTTTTACTATGTAGAGAATCATGAAATTTTTTATTTTCCACATATGATAAAATTTGCAAATTTTGAATTCATATTTGCAATTAGACACTACAAATTAGCTAGGGGACATGATGAAATACAAAATTTAAGTGGCACAAAATAGGGGGCAATTTTTGACATTTGTCCTCTAGTAGGGCAATAGAGGGGTCAATCCTCCCTAGCCATCTAAACGTTTGACATATCCCAACAATATCTGCACCTCTAGTATGGAATTTTTTTCATTTTTTTAGACAAAGCAATGCATCTTTCCTAGAGTCATGCACTTGTTTGCATTGATACAAATGGATGAAATGTGCAAAATGTAGATGAAACAGAAATTATTCATCCAAAATTTTACATTTATCCAAAAAGGGGCAATATTGTCACAAGAATATGTAGCAATTTAACAAATTTATTCACTAAAAATGAGGGAATATATTATCTATTATTCCTTCCAAAAATTGTATTGTTTTTGAGTGAAATGTCACTCAAGAACTTTTATCTCCAATGGCTTGTCAAAAGTTCATTTACTTAAGCAAAATATCATGTCTAAGATCACTTATATGCCCTACTTTTATAATTCTCTATTTAACTTCCAAGTTCCAACCAATGCCAAGTCCCTTAATCTACAAAAGCAAAACAAATCTCATCATTGATAATGTTAATGTAGAGTGGGAAGCCTTAATTCAAGAGCATTCTTGCATGTGATGGTATTGCCTCAAGGACAAGGGCAAAGTTTGAGCTCGAGGGGTAGTGTCATCATAAGCAAGAACATCCAAGAATCAAGGTTTTCTATTCAACATTAAGCTATGGGCAATTGCCTATTGATAAGTAAACTATAAAAATGTCAAACACTATTGTTTGGTATTGATGGTGCCCAATCTTGTAAATAGTGCCAACTCTAGGAATTGGAGGGTTATGCTCTATGATATTAGATTTTTTTTGTAAATTGAGCCCTTGGCCTAGTGCTTAAGGTACTATTTTGAAAATGAATAGTAGCATTCAGGCAAAATTCAATAATAACAACTAAAGTGCAATTTTTACCTCACCAAAGAGAATATTTTTGCAGAACCACATTTTTATTGCCTATTGGCTTTTCATCCACAAAACGTTGAAGTAGGCTTAAATATTAAATTACTAGTGATGCTTTAATACTAGTATTTTAGCTATTTTTAGCATATATCTAATCTCATTTTTTTTAAATTACATTTTTGGTAGCAAATGCCAACCTTGACCATTGTGTGTTATAAACATGTAGAAGTTAGGTCACAGGACCTAATTCCAAACCTACAAGGAGTTTTGGCAATGAAAACTAATGTAAAACTCTATTTTATCTAAAGCAGAAAGCCAAGGTGGATGATTGACTTTCATAAATATACGATTAGAATATGCATTACACATTATTTAAAAAAACACATATAATTCAAATCGCAAACTTGAATTGATATTTATAACCAATCTTCTCAATTGTCTTTATTGGGTGTTGTAACATGACCAAAAAATGAATCTAAGTGGTTAATGAATATAGATTTAGGGATGGAAAAGAACCTCAAGGGGACACAATTTAGGTGTACTTTATTGGGGACAAAATATTATCCTTCTCCCTTATAGGATTATCCCTTGGTCAATGACATAACTTGATTTTATAATTCAAGGGCAAAAGTAATACTCAAAGACAATGATATTGGATTGTGTCCAAGATTCAAGATACAACCTAACGTAATGCTCTATTCAATAATAATGCATTGTTGACATTACCTCCTAATTGCCCAATTGACCATATATGGTTGATCTGAAATTTTAGGCTCATTTTTGTGTAGTTAGTTAATTTCCTTTGACCATTTAAAAAAGAGCTATTGGAAATTTTGAATGTTAACTATTGAAATTTTTTTATTTTCACTAAAAAAGTAAATATTTGATTTTTGAGAGGTCTTTACAAGCATATATGTTTATTAGGGGAAGAATAAAGCTTACTAATTTTACTCTATTTTCCAACTTCAAGCAAAGTTTGACAATTTCACTTGAATTGAGATTTTTAAAATTGTTCTTATCCATTTGCTTTGAAAATGGTCTCTATGGAAAGTGTAAAGTATTTTCATGAATTTCACCCTTGAAAATTTAAGCATGCAAGTGTTGATTTGGAGTTACTTACGGTTTTTTCTTATAAAAAAAATCACATTTCAACAATTGCAAGGTGGATTGTATGATGAGTTTGATAGTTCTTTATTTAAACTTAAGGTTTTTAGAAGTGCATTTTAGTGTGCTAACACAATTTTTAGTTGTTTATGTCACCTCCAATCCCTAAAACCTCTTATATGCAAATTTCTCAAACATTATAGGAAAGGACAATATACTAAAATAGGATGTGGGCATTTTTCTTGTTAAGATCTCTCAACTCCTATGCAATTTCACACTCAAATTGGTATGCACTCTAATAAGCAAGCTCTTTATAGTTAGATTTTGAAACAAATAATTTGCTTTGCTAGAGATAATTATAATTCCATGTTCTTTTTTCATAGGAAAAACACACTTAGAAAGGCTTGGGCAATTAGGGATTTGATTTGGTTGTGTGACAATGCAATTCTTCTTGATTATCAAATACAATTCTATAGGAGACTTTACATATACAATAGTACTTAACCCTTCAAGGATGAAGTATGATTTTGAAATGACCATTTTGATTGATCATATTGTGGAAAGTACAATTCAAATTCAAATTCAAAAAAAAAATTCATATCATGAGATTGATTAAAGAACATTTTATGTATTGGTTAAGAAAGATACATTTTAGAACAAATAAAATATCTTCATAAAAACTGTTCAAAACTGCCAAAAATTATAAGGTCAAAATATGGTCGTCCTCGTCCTTACCAATTTTTTCTTGGTGAAATACAATTTTCAAAGGATCTCCATCTTTCATGGAAGAAAACAAGAGTATCAAAGAAGATACGTTAACTTGCAGTTCCTGATATGAATCATCGAAACTCTTTTTGTTTTTGTGAACTGGTAAATTCTTTTTGAAGTGAAACGTTTCTTGAAAAGATGGTTGCGAGGTTTTCTTGGATCCCGTGCTTTGGGTTTTGCTACCTCTTCCACGGCCACCCTTGCTGCACAATCATCAGTAAGAAACTGCGAAGTCCTGAGCTCACCCTTCACCACGCTCTCCTTTCTTGTATCCACAGTGTGCCCGATCATGGGTGAACATCATGCGTGAACACAACCTTCCGTTGTGATATGTAGAAAAGGTCTTGATTACAAATCGCACCTGCACCGAAGAATGCAAGAATGCACAATTGGGATGCCATATGCAAAAGTTACAAGGTTCACGGTTCAATAGACAGATCATTTACAACTGACACGAGTTTTGATGTTGAGGTGGCGTACAGTTCAAAACCAAATATGTACTCGTTGCATAAGAGTGCGTAAGAGTTCGGAGTGTTATATATTCAAGTGAGTCACAATTAAGGTAGAGATACCCAATTCAATTCAGTTACCTTTTGTTGTACATGGAACCTTTAGAAGCATTATCAACATGACCTAAAATGGTGGATGTCTCCAATTTTAGATGTGGAGCACCGTGACTGTAAAATAATAGAGCCTCTATTCATAGAAATCACGAAAGCTCTCCAATAATTCTGTCAATGATATTTATGTTGGTCGTCGTCGGTGACATCAACGCCATTGGAAAAAAAATAAGCATTTTTTAATTTTTAAAATCTAAATTCTTTTGGGTGTGTTTGTATGTTAGCAATGTCTCTTCCTGCGTTGGCACCGACGGGATTTTTTTTGGAAAAAATCTAAAAAATAGAGAACTCTTCTTTTCCCAACACAGCAACGCGAAGTTTTACAATGTTGCCCTCATCCGCGTCCAATTGCCCAAATCCAATCGCCTCCTCCCAGCATGAAGACCCTGGACCACGATGCTACATGTCACTGGTTCCTGCCAGGGATTTCACAACATTGTAAAATGTAATTATTGAGGTGTACTAACAGAGCAGATGATTTCACTAGAAAACTGTGATTCAGACACTAGAAAGAAAATGAACCGCATAGTAAGCAGGCTCATCTGCTCATCAAGACTGTAGTAGCTCAACTCTGCCCCAGCATCTGTAGGTGGTAAGCTTGTGATCACCTGCTGGAATGAATCACCTCTCTACAGCTACGCAATTTCCTACGCAGGTCATTGTCAATATTTCGAAATGACACCGCAGTCAATAAAATATTTGGGAAAGCTGACAAATTATGGTTTCATGACATAAGGAGAAGATAAGAACCAAACCATTAACATGTCAAATCATTAACATGCAAACCATTAAAATAAAAGTACCTTGAAGCTGTAACCCTGATCGATCAAAAAATGCTCTCTTTGTGGAATAGTACATTTCCTGTTCACAATTCAGTAAAGACAATTATGAAGCCATGAGTCAGTCCAGAATATGATCAATTAACAAAATACGTAGGTTCGCAGAATATGCATTGTTTGCTCCGAACATATTTTTTAAGGAACAAAAGTTCCAAGGGCATTTACTTGCGTGAACACCAAGTCACCAAAGAGTAGAAGAATGGATTGAACTCCTCAGCGGCTCCTGCCATCCGATCCTTGGGTTTCCCCTGAATGACGTATACAACACAGCGAGACACTCATAAGAAGAGTTTATCTAAAGTTGGGAAAATATAAGTTCATTGTACCAGAAGTAATCCACGACCACAACCACGTTTTGGAATCAAACTTGCCGTACGCTTGAACTGATTTCACCTCATGAGCAAATGTCAACTTATGAATGTCTAATGGTAACAGCAAACTGATGCAATGCCTAAACCCTAAACCCTCCTTGTAAACCCTAGCGAGAACCCGAATCGCGAAACGTGCTCAGGAATTGTGTAATCCTCAACCTTAGCTCCGAGAACAGCCCGAATAATACGAGATTTCCAACACTCGTAGACAAAGTTCCATAAAACGAATTGGTTCCAATCTATCAATGCCAACAATCGAGAACGCCATATATATATAAGCCCAAAATGCAATCCTTCTCATTCTCTCTCCCCCTGTGAATACACAAAGACGCAGTCGGGGCACTGAAGAATTGAGCTCAAGCAAATGCAATGGACGAGAATCGAAAACGAGAAAGCAGCACTATAGAAGCGCAAATGACGAATTTAGGACACGAATTTACAGAATTCAGCTCGCGGCGTTTGCTCCTCCCATCAGAGACGACGTGATTCTCCCGGCTGGTCATCTCGCTCAGTGCATGCTCAAGCTCTTTCCACAAATGCAAACGTTACAGAAAGCAAAGATTTACCTTTGAGCAACGGAATCTATACCCGTGCTACAGTGAGATAAATGTCAGCCAATGAAAATTAAATATGTGTCTTATAACTGTGTCAGCAAATTAAAATCAAACATTTGTATGACACCTTAATAGATGGTCATGGATAGATTTAGTCACAATTACAATTTAGAGTATAGGAATGGGGACAGGGATGGAATTAGATGTTTTTGTGAACAGTTAAGTCATCCGTTGACCATTTTCTGGTCATGATGTTGTTCAAGGCTTAATTCTTAAAAGACACAACCTCCACATCCAAAGTAGTCACCATAATGTTTGAATTATTGTACCAATAGGTTCATTCTTTATTTCTACATTGAATAGCTAATTTGTCCATTGGCAATGTTTCAACCTCAACATCATTTAAGGGTTAACTTAGAAGGACAAACCTATGACTATTGATTTCAAGCCTCCCTATCCATCACTCTAATTGTTGCTCTATTGCAACCCGATATGAATGAAAAAATTTTATATTTATTTTTCATAGATGAAATCATAATTCCTTTGTCTCTAAACAAATCCGGGGTACTCTTGCAATTTTCCATTAGAAACTATAAATTTATTTTGAGATTGAAGAAGTATGTTTGCTATAATTTATAAAACTTCCAATTTTTTTTTTGAATTTTTTTGAAATTATTGTAAATTTTTTAAGAAATGAAGAAAATTCATATGAAATTCAAAATATACTTGAAAAATATGAAATTCTCACCATAGATATATATTAAAGTATATGACATCATGGTATAAACCAAAGTTACAATGTCACTCTAAAATTAGAAAATTGGCAAACCATGGTTTTAGGCCTAAAGTTCACATTGCTATAAAATATTGAAATTTATGAATTTTTCAAAATTTTCCAGTTGGCATAGAAAGTACACTTGATAAGATTCATTGAATTAGTTGGACTCAAATTCAAAAAATATCATTTTTATGGCTAAATTTAACATCAAGGATATATAACAAAAAAATGGTCAAAATACTATTGTAAAGCTAATTTGTGGATTAAACATCTTCTTAAGAAAAGTTGATAATATCATAATGAAGGAATCATTTTTTAATATAATTTAGTGAAAATGCACTCATGCAACCTCAAAAATCAAAATTGGATGAAAAAACATTTTTTTTTCCATCCTATAAATTTAGGTGAAGTCATCTAAAGAACACTTTGTATCCTTGACAACATTTCAAAGTTAAACAAGTTTAGAGAGTATTGTAAGTGTTCCAAAGCATAACATTGTATAACCAAGCAATGGTCCTTCCCATTATGCTTTGCTAGATACTTGGAAGGGACTTATTGGGGGATTTATTAATTAATTTAAGAATTGGGATTGGTTGAAGAGCCATATAAGACAATTATTTTTACTGTAGGAAGCTTCTTTTCAAGGTTGCAAAAAGTCCCTCTACCTCATTATATTATAAAGTAGAGTAAACATTTGTAAGTGAACTCATAGAAGAAAATAATAGGCATAGAAGAATGCTTGACATATTCTATTGTTCAAGGAGTTTGGGGATAGAACTCATAAAATTTTAACTCCTATTGTGTAAAACTCTCATAAATGACACAACTGACATATTAATCCCTCATTGCCCAAAGCTGTTTTGGGTTCCAAAACATCAATGCTTTTAAAGTGATGTAGATGTAAATGTCACTAAGTTATAAAGATCTTAAGTGTACAATCTTCTAGCAAACATGTTGTAGATGATGTGGTGCAAATTTGGAGTCATTTGATTGTATAGATTGAAAGACTATAATGTTTTAGTGTTGAAAAAAGATGCTGAAATGTTCCAATCAACACATTGTGAGGTGAAATTCGATTTTTAAACTTACTCAAATGAAAAAACTTGAGACTATAAAGTGATTCATAACCAAAATACAAACACAATGAAGAAAAAAAATATCAATAAATTGACTCAATGTGTTTGCAAAATGGCTTGCAAATTTCAAAAAATAGACAAAAAAAGTTGCAAAAATTGCATCTAAGGTTGAACCTCCTTCTACTAAAATGCTTCTTAGTCCCTCATAACTTCTTGGATTGATATGAAATTTATCCACACAAACTAGACTAGTATGTGCAACTTTCTCAAAAAAAATGATTAGAAATGGACATTGTATGGAGAAGAAACAAGCCGCCAAAGTTCACTGTAATCCAAAAATGTTAGGATTTTGAATTTCCAATTGCTCCCAAACATTCAAAACCACTTGGATTTACATGAAAATTTTACTACAATAACTAGATCTTAAGGGGAATATAACCCAACAAATTTTTATTGAAAACAAACATTGTATGAAGGAGATACAACCTCCCAAAGTTTTGGCCATCAAATGCAGTTTGGTGGACTCAAATTAAACCTGTGAACTTCGACTGGCTTTCAAGAAATCAATACAGCTTTTATTGATCTGAAAATTTTACCACATAAACTAGAAGAGAGAGCGCAACTTTTCCAACAAGTTTTATTGAATTCAAACGTTGGATGCAAAAGTTACAACACTTGGAATTTGACTTGGAACTTTGTGAGGACACTTTTTGTCCCCTTGGGTGGTGAGGGGTTAAAATTGACATAATTTTAATTTTGGAAGAAAGTGGCCCTATCACTAAGGAACCTAGCAAAAAAAATTAGATTTCTAAATGAACAGGTTCATTCTTTATTTTTATAGTTTCTTTGAAAGCCATTCATAGACATCCTTATTGATTTATTTTGAATATACAAGGACATTACACAAGTAATGATGTTGAAGATTGAAAGTGTTTGATGAATGACTTGAATAAAACTGTAGAAACTATATTCATCCAAATTGACTATAAAAATGTACTTATTCATCGAGGGATACCGGTATGTGAGCCTAGGATCTGGAGTCCATGAGCCTAGGAGCCTAAGCATTTATGTTATAGGGACCTATTTTATAGATACTTTCTATTATTATAGGTGCCTTTGTTGTAGGTACTTAAGTTATGGGCACCTTCTATGGTTATAGGGTACCTATATAAAACATATGTATATTATAGGCACCTTCAATGGTTGTAGAGTACCTACGTATATCTAGGCTCACATGCTAGTGTTGTTGCCTATTCATCCATAGTGACTATCTTAATTAAAGGGTTGCATTCTTTCAAGGTAAAAAATTGAATGTCTAGGAATTTTCTATTGTTAGTTGAATAGCCAGATGAGTTTATCTTGCAAGTCAAAAGATTTTGAATATTTTATGGAACCTCTCATGAACTCCTCTAAAAGATGTAAAGGCTAGTACTTTTACTTTACACATTCAAAGTAGGAGATTAAAATCCCATTATTTCCTTTAATTATCGATGTCCAAAGAATCTTTTATATGGAGAAGAATCTTGGAAACTTCATTTGAAGATTTTCAATTGCATTAGAAGGTTGCAATTTCCTTGAGGTTCTTAGACCCTAGGAATTTGCTGCACTTACTGGTTGACATGGCACAATGATTATCACATCATTAAAAGAATTAATTTTTTTCAACTTTTTTTTCATTTATATTTTTTTCCAAAGTAAAAATAAAAATTTGATAGCTTTTGTTTCCTAGCTACCAAGGGAACAATGATGGAAATGACCCTAAAATAGCCCTCTCAACCTCCTGAAAATCCTCTAATGGATTGTTCTATTGGATTTTCAGAGTATTCTCAATTGTAAAGCACCCTACTTCCATTGTAGATGTTCTTCTCTAATACATCTTAGGTTTTTAAACTTGCAGACTAAGACTAGGTTTTCTATTTTCTTTGAACCAACTAGAAAATTACAATCTATCTACTAGAAATGACTAAAGAAACCAATGGGAATTCCATTGGACGAGTTTGGACATGACTTGTTATATATTTGGCATGGTTAGGCATCATAGGACAATATTTACAAAACATTCCAAACTATTGCTATTTGGAATTTTTAATCTATATACATGTGGAAAATTGAGGTACTTTAGGTATTCTAAGTTGTTATAGACCAAATGCTACTTTGATATGTACAACATCTTTTTGGTGTAATATTTTTTTTAAATATTTTATCATATAAAACTTAACTCAATAACGTAAATTTGAAAAAAAATTTAAGAGTATCAAGTGATGAATTGGGGGATCACATGGTCCAAACGTTTCGTGGGTGGTTGATAGAGGCTACAAGAGCCAAGTCTTCATCATCTAGAAAAATGCGTACAACATAGTTTGGTATACCTTTAGTACAGACAATTGTGGTGGCAAGAATGCGCTCCTAGTTCTTTTTTTTTACCAATCCAAACACCTTGCACTACAGTGCATATAAGTATTGAGTGACAACATCACCAACAAGGTGGTAGATCAACTAGTCAAGTTTGCATTTATCAAAGTATTTACAAGACGACTTCAAAATGCTTTTGAGGTTTCCATAGTATGGCACAATTGTTGCATTTGTATTCTTCCAATGTGAAAAATTGTCCAGTTGCTAATAGGCCACATACTAGCCTTGTTCTACTAGTATTTCTTCATGTACTTTATGAACCTTGTAGCATTGGTCCACTTTGTTGTGAAAATATCTAGTTACTCTTGTGCCTATCAAACTAGGTCATTGTCTATACCTAAGACCTTGTATATTATGTTCCCAAATGCATTTAGTATATTGAAACACTTTTCAATAGTAGAAATTTTCTTTACAACATTTTCAAGCCAAGACTTCTGGATATGCTAGAGGCACAAGAAAATGATGCAATTGGGCCACAAATTTTTTAATGCAAAATGAAGTGAAATACTTTAGTAGCTTCAATGCGTATAAAACCACACCCATTGTTGGTGACAAAAAAAGTCAAAGAATGCAAGAACAAAGAATAGGTTTGATACACCTATAAACATGATATATAAATATTTGTCTAGTCAACTACCAATCTCTTCATACATAGTCCATAAAGGAGTCTAATATCACAAGAATTTAGCATGACACTATAATTTAATGGATTAGAGACATTTTTTTTCACAAATGAATAGGTCTGATGAACTTAAAGACATTA
Organism: Pseudoscleropodium purum; assembly: GCA_963969395.1. NCBI lineage: Eukaryota > Viridiplantae > Streptophyta > Bryopsida > Hypnales > Brachytheciaceae > Pseudoscleropodium > Pseudoscleropodium purum. Next base: position 27,261,280 of record OZ017795.1, read on the forward strand.
ATTTTTGCTTGTGTGTTCTATCCTATAATTGAGGTTGGTATATAAGCAAATTAGACCCCCTAAACTTCCTTTTGCAACTCCAATAAACTGCATTGCAATTCCTTTTTGTGGCACTAGAAAATGACAAAAAATGGGACAAGAATCTTATTCTTCCATTCATCAAAAACCATGACTATATACAATGGGTACTATAGGACACAAAGCATAGTTAGTATTTTGACTTCATAAAGCGTATCTTGTGAGCACCTTAGGACACAAGGTGTACTTAGTATTTTGACTCCATAGAGTGTGTAAAAATTGTATTACATGACATGTACCGTACGTCGTGGTCAGCTTCGACAGAGCAATGACGAACTGGATTATTTTAAGGGTGCCTGGATTTCGGCAAAGGATGTAAAAATATTCTCAATATTCATGGTGGCCCACACTTTATATTTCGCCTTTTCAAGGTTGACGACGCTTTTGTGGCGCTAGTAGGTACAAGTGGCGATGCTAGTTGGGGTGGTGGTAGAGCTTTTTGTGGGATTAAGATCGTTTTTAGGGTGTTGTAATTTCTATTGTGGATCAAGTTGTGTTCACCATATCCAGCGTCGCTACAACTATGCTTCACCACAAAATATCCATTGTCCCTACAGGTACGCTTCACCACAAAACTTCAGCTCTGGTTGCACTGAAAAATGGATTCGTCTTGAAGAATGATCATTGTCCATGTTTGTTGAGGTGGGATGTCTTCTTCTGGTAGCATTTGCACCTGCATTGGTTGTCAAGCAGATTATTGTACATGTCCTTTAAAGTTGAGCAGAGCACTTGATTTTGTATATGTTGTGCGTGAGAGAGCAAGGAGGTGCAATTGTAAAGCTTTGAAGCGGATCTTACCAATTTCGTTTTGCAAAGTTAAGAAGAGAGAAGTGAGTCTAGAATCTCTCAACGATGTTGATGCAGAGGAGTGAGTAGTTAGGGTTTAGGGTTTATTTTTGTATTTTTTTTGTGCAATGGCTCCTAATCAGGTTCTGCTCACTCAATTTGTGAAGCCAATCAGTAGAGAAGAACAAGAATTAGAGTTGAAGAAACTCTCTCTGAGCATTTCTCAAAGGCAAATACTTAAGGGTAACAATGTCAATGTCAGCAAATGTGTGAAGAAAGGACCAGGGAGGCCTCGCAAGGTACTTTTGCCACAAATGACACTCCTCACATCTTTTCAACCTCCACCTCCACCAGTGAATGTGTCACAGAAGAAGAACAGAAGAGGCATGAGAGGACCATATCAAAATTGGTTCACAACTGATAAATGGCCTTTGATTTACGCAACTGTCAAACAACATCGAGGTTTATCTGCTGCATTGCACTACCTCAAACTCACACACAGGTATGTCTTTTTGTGAGCTCTATAATATACACAAGTTTATGGTATTATGTAGAAATTAAGTTGATTAAATATATGATGAATGTGGCTTTATGTGCATGAAATGATATGCAGGTATCTTGATCTGCAAAATTTTATTATATGCTCAAGTTTATGGCATGATTGAGAGAACCATACAGATTTTGTGTATGATTCATGTGATTGTATGCACATGAACTGATGTGCAACCCCTAAACCCTTCTGTGCATAGTTTTATTTTACTCAGAAGTGTAAAGTATTAGGAATAAATCATGTTGATTGATTGTAAGTTGATTTGTGAGGCTAACTTCACTTGGAATGGTCTGCAGGTATCCAGGATGCACAAATGGATTGTTTGATGAACTTTCTCGAAGCACTTTGTATACCTGGTTCACTCGTGAAGGGATTCTCAGAGAGAAATATTTGCCTCATGTTGAGAGATTTAGCCAATTTAGGCCTGGCACTCAACACGAAGCTGCTTTATCTTCAAGGCCTGATGTCGTGCAAGAAATTTGTGATTTGCTTCTTCACATGCGAGATGTAGGCCAATCCCTCAATGCTGGAATTATACAACCTATCATCAAAGGAGTCATTGCTGCACGAGCACCTGAACTGCTTGGAAAATTTCAAGTAAGTGTAGATTGGACACGTCGATTTGTCAAACAACATTTACAGTGGAGTTATCGATGTGCAACCACCACATGCGGTAAACTTCCTTTGGATTGGGAAGAACTTGGAAAGTTGATGGCTTTGAGAGTTGCGTACTTGGTGCGGGCTTATGATATACTTCCAGAACTTGTTGTGAATACAGACCAAACAGGTGATGATTTTTTCTTCAACTTGAATTAATTTATATCATGAGTTTGTACTGTTCAAATTGATTCTCATTAGTTTATTTTAAAGTAAATTATAAATAACAAGATTTCTAATGTTACTGAATGTGTAAGGTGGTTGTATTGCACAGGCATTCATTTAGTGGCAATGGCAAAGGAACGTACTTGGGAAAGGCGAGGTTCCAAAGACATCAAAATTGTAGGTTTGGAAGATAAGCGTCAAGTTACAGCATGCGTCTCATCAGCAGCTGATGGAACTTTGCTTCCAATGTAAATAATCTTTACAGGTATTTTTTTTCTTTAATTTGATATGTGACTCTTCAAAAAACATGGTACCAAGTTTATATTGGATGTCGTGATGTTATCACTAAAGTGTCTACGTATGGCAACATATCTACTAATCCAAAGGACCTGTAAGGGATAAATAACTTTGTGTCTTTCTTATTTATGTTTACAGGGAAAACAAGTAGATGCTTACCAAAGACTCCATTGGCAAAATCTTGTTTGAGCCATGGCTTTCACTTTACGATGTCAGCTAATCATTGGTCAACTTTGACAACATGCCAGGAGTTTGTTAGTGAGATTCTTCATCCATATTGCAATGGTGTGAAGGAGCGATTACATCTTCCAAGCAATCAAAAAATGGTTTGGTTATTGGATTGTTGGTCTGTGCATAAATCAGAGGCATTTCTTTCATGAATAAAGCTTGAGTATCCTTGGATTTGTGTCCTTTTCATTCCGGCAAATTGTACATCCAAGCTTCAACCTGCAGATGTAATTCTTCAAAGGCCTCTCAAAGCTGGATTCACAATGCGTTTCAAACAATGGTCAGCATCTTTGATCTAGTGTCAAGTACAAAATGGTACACCTCAAATTCAATTGGATTTAACCATTGGTACTCTTCGAGAACACTTGTGTACTTGGTTGTTAGAATCTTGGAAAGATGTTGGAGATCGAACAGAGATGATTGTGCGAGGTTGGGAAAAATGTGGCCTCACTAGACCATTCGAACGGAGCTTCCAAGCTGAAGCCATGGAAGCAAACACCTCAGGGTTATTATTTGATTCGAAAGACAACAATTCAATTGAAGAGGAGTTCATTCATGATGCAGAGTTAGAAGAATTGTTTGAAGACGAAGACATTGCAGAGTTGATGGCCAAATGCATCTTCTAATGGGTGCAATTTGAAGTGCTCATTTTAAGATAATATTTTAGGTATTCATTCATTGTTGTTTTGATTTGAATAATTGATTTGCAAAATCGAAATCATTTCCATTTGATGACCAGTGAGTTTTAATTACGTGTTTCATGTTTTGAATTGCAGAGCAAAATGAAGACATGACAACATATGGTGGTTGTAGAGTAGGACCATTGTAATGCTTCATCAACATGCACTATGAAATATATCTTATATAGTATTTACCATTATTATAGTATTTGTATTGATATGAAGATAATTTGAAGCATCTTTATTCAATATCTCAATTTTTTAATTTTTCCACTTCGATCTTTGAATTTTTGCACTTTCAAACAATTATAAAATTTTCAAAAATTAGGCAATAAGGGTTTACAATTTCTGCACTTTCAACAAATCCTAACATATAATTTTCCAAAACATTCAACATTCTTAGTTTGAATTAATTAATGTCGAAACTGACCACGAGGTAGGGTAATACAATTGGTATGTGAGATTTGTAGAGGTTGTAAATTGGGTCCTATAGTACATAATGTGTAGGTACTAATTTGGCTTCTTATATTCCACAAAGACAAACACCTACAAATACAAAGGAGAAAAGGAATTAGGAAAATGAAAGTGAAATATTTGTGTTTTTGAAGTCCTAAAGATAGCATCAAAAAAGAACAAATTGTTATAGCCAAATTTAAGGAGCATTTGAAGCTACCAAGGGATTTGAATCCCTATGATAAAAAAGATGTCATTTTATTTCTTGTCATTTAAGTCAAGTAAACCATATTCTCTATAATAGAATACAGAGTTGGGGTTTTCATCAACCTATATTTATACACTTTTGGGGTCATTCAAGTGCTTCTACCATAGAGCCTTGTGCTAGACCTTTGTAACATTTATAACATTGTATGGTTGGATGAAGGTGTTCCAGTTAACAAATCTACTTTGTATAGCCAAGTCTTTCACAAATGCTTTGTATTGTGTCAGCACTTGTTATAGGGAGAAATTTTGCTAGAGCACGTTAAACAAATGTTGCTTCATACTTTCAAAGAATATAGAACTTAAAGCGTCCTTGAATTGTGATATTGAAACACCATTTACAACTTTCTCGTCTTTGTTGGAATGATTTGAATGTTGATATATGAGTTACCAGATTACAAGGTCTTTGTAGAGTTTCTTTGCATAGAAGCAACAAAGGCACCCACGTTTGATTGACTTCCCCATTTGCATTTTCTCAATTTGTTTTTTCTTTCCTTTAGTTTTCTATGTGCTAGGGAAGATGTCATACTATTAGGAACCAATTTTTTGCCTCAACATTTATTTGTGATTTTTGCGTAAGTTTTTTTTTTCTATAGTGGAGTCCAAAAGGGCCTTTATGTCCTACGACACGATGTTTGAGTTGTTTACTAGTCCAAAATAACAATGATATTTGATTTACCAATGCAATATGGACATTTAGGTCACAATGATGTAGCAATAGTTCAAATATTTGTAGTATGTCCATCTTTATCCACACAATGTGCTATAGACTATTAAAAATTGAGAATGCAAAGCAATAGATGATGACATTTTGTTATATCCTAAGCATGTACGCAATATACAAGGCAGAAAGACAAGTATTCTACAACAATTCTTAAATTTGCAACATGTACCATCCTAATCCATGCAATGTACTATTGACATACATAAGCTGAGAATCTAGAACAATAGAAATTGTCATTTTTTAATATCTTGTGGCAACAAGCATTACTAGATGTTGTCCTACGCTCATTTTGCAAAAGATAATGATGTCTTAGGATACGTTGCAAGGAAGAACAAACTTAGCAATTTTGTCCATGATGTCTTCCTAAGAGAAGCAGGAAGATGGGGACAAACTTTAGTAATATTTACATTATAATTTGAGATGGTGAAGAAGCACGTGGAAATTTAAGTGATCCATGAGAAATTCTCTTCTATATACATTGCATAACATTCTAAAGATGTCCTCAAGAGTAAACATTTGCCTCTTGACTATTGTGAATCTACTTACAAGATGTCAATTCTAATAGAAAATAAACCATGGCAAGAAGATTCAACAGTGTGAGATGGTAATGATATTGTACTAATGAGCAATATAAAGATTCAATTTATTGATGAGATCAACAACTTGCCTATACTAGTAAGAAGGATAAACTAATTGCAAGTGTTATCCAAAAGTATACTCTAATAAATTGATAAATCTAATAATCAAATAAATTTTGAAATTTTGAAATTTAATGTCGAATCTTCAATTCTAGGACATCCACCTATTAAATTAGACTATTTGTTTTGTTTTGTTTGTTACATTGCGATCTCCTAGACCATACATCTCCCATTCACATGTTTGGTATCGTTGGAAAGCCCTCAACAAGGAAGAGTGCACAGGCTTGGTTTTGTGGCGTTCTAACCTAAGGCATGAAAGTTATTGAATTTCAAAGTTTTTATGAATTAAATTTTTTTTAAATTACTTTTACTTTCATCTTCATTGTGGCAATGGCACACGGCACACTAGTTGACATTAAGAAAGAGATTCAGAAAATCTACCAATTGAACTTTGACCTCTCAATATGATATTCAAACTCCAGTCTCAAACTTCTCACAACCTTAACCGCTAATTACAGTTTGACTATAAATATTATTGATAAACAATCATGTCTGCCAAGCAAATTTGCTTGGCAGTAGATCGCATAAACTTAATGTCATGCTCAACATGCAGGTAACTGATGTGCTTGTGGAGCGGAAAGAAGGTTGCAAAAGTGATTCTTAATTTGCTCGATTGGGTGAGACTATCGTTCATGTGACAGCATGAATTAAAGTCTATTCGTCAAGGTAGTGCTTCTAACACATCGAAAGTTCAAAGACTAAAGCTACAGTACAGTTTCAACCTAGAGCTCAATCAGGTTGTACACAAGCCTTTTAAATGATTTTGTATCTCAAACGTCAGTGTACAGATGAAACCAAACTAGACATGCGGCGATTTCTCGTACATGCATTACAGGTAACACCAAGAATGGGCATGCCCTGCTTCATAAACTATGAAGCTGACATTGTTGAATAAATTGCTCAAGCAGCTGAGTAATTTAGCTTGTCTCGACCCCTAGACCGCTAGTCTTAATAATTCTGCAATACACCACGGAATCGGGTTAGAGCACCTCAATCTTGAACATCATGACTCTACTGACCAAGATGACGAAAAGGAATAGTATAAGTTACACGTACGATGATGGGTCTTGAAGTGGAGTTCAGCATGACGCTAGGTACAAATCCCTGTGCCTAGAAGAAAGAAGCCATTCGCAAGGTGAGAGTCAAGGTTTAGAATAAAACCTTGGAAGGGTTGAACCGATCACTACCATTGGTGGGGATGCTTCCCCTGATGGTACGGGCCACAACACGTGATGCTATCCTGCCTGCAAGGTCTGCAGGGAGGAGAATCGCTTGCTGCCGGGCTTGAAAGGGAAGCTATAAAAAGCAACAACAAAATGCTATAAAAACCTTAACCTCGCATAAACAAAAAAAACTCATGAAGTACACACCACATCAAAATCTCTTTTTATCAGATAAACTACCCACGATCAGTCTGCGATTCCTGGGAATAGAAGAGCAAATGCAAATATGGATGAGGGAAGCAGTTCAAGAAATGCACCTCAGGAAAAACAGACAGTAGTGGTAAGTACTGTTGCAATCCACGAAGACTCTGCACAAGATCGTTGATTTCTTCCACTGAAAGAGTATTCTGTGATATATCATCTTCCACAAACCGTGTCCTCTCTACAATGTCATTATCATTCGCACCCTTGAAAACTTGTGTCTTTGGCACAACCTGACCATCACTGTTACTGTTCAAAACTTCCGTTCTCTGAATAATGTCCTTCCCATTGTTACCCTCCACGAGACTTGTTTCCATGGCTGCCCCGTTCTGACTATTTCCAACTGTCTCAACCTTAGTCGTCTGCACAAGATCGCTTGGATTCGAGGCGCTAATCTGGAATTCAATTGAAGCTGAAATTTAGACCACTTCTTACCCAAGCAGGCTCACAATTACGACACCTCATGTTACATAAGAGAAAGACGACTGAAACATAAATACCTGGAACAGAAGAAATGATGCATGTAGAAATTAATCATCCTATGATATTGAAAATACAGGATTAATAATTCCATTTCCACTAGTACCTGAGTGGTAGTTCGAAAGTTGGTTGAGGAGGAGGTTGCTGCATTTCCGCTTGTAGTCAAGCTTGCCGCAGTTCTAGCTCCTGAACTAGAGTTAGACCTGGTAAGTACTGCCATGATCTGCCGAAGATTCTCTATATTCTTCAGATCCTCGTCTTCAGTTACAGGTGCAATCAATGGGAGATTTATTGGGGAGCGTGTTCGTATGTTGTGCGCTACTGCGTCAAATGCCACTCGATTCAACGCATCTACACCCTGCAATATTATCAGCAATTCCAATCTTCATTCATTAATGTGGCATTCGAAAAAATAATATTCCAGTTGATATTTGTCTACCAAGAGAATTCATACCCTGCTGGTCACCAAGAAAAAAAAAATTGTGAAGAGAAATGTACCTTTGCGAGTTCCTCCAATATCAGTTCTCTTACAAAATCACCCTGCCAGTAAATGTCACGTCATTGCTTCCGTAAAATGGTATTGGAACAATTTACGACAACGTTTAGTTCTTTTCCACCGTTCGGGTTGATAAATATTCAACTTAGACATCAGGAACATTATTTAAACCCAAAATGAGTCAACCCATAGCAGTTAGACCAGAGAAGTTCTCCTTACATCAAATAGATCTTGCAGAAACGACTAATCAATTCATTAACCAAAAACTACTGGTATGCGCGAGGGAAGGAAGAGACAAGGAAAAACACCTGTTCTGTCAATGCAAAGGTAAGAAGGCGTTTGGCAAGAGCTCGAGTATCCCTTTCTACTTTCTCTTCCAGCCTCTCGGTTGGACTGTTTTCTAGCATTGCCGGATCCTCGATCGGCTGTCTCATTGACTACAATCATCACACACCACATGGAAACGACATTCTGATATTTAGAAGTGCTCCAGCAAAAGGTGGCGAATGTAATCGTTCATTCCTACTCAATCACACAATCGGCTAGATTCAATATGAAGAGACGAAGAAGCACAGCGTAAGCACTCACCTCTGTTAATAGTGATTCCAGCCGATCAATTCTAAAAGCGCCATTCTGTCCACACACATATATATGACTATTACAGCGGACAAGGTACATTCATTCTGCACAATATATCTCGTAACAGAAAAATAAAATGAAAAGCATTTATCTTCGCTCCTCATCCTTTAGCCTAAGTACCAAACCTGAAACACAATAGTTGCTTTCAGGCTCCACAACAGTTGCCTCAACATGTTCGTTTGACCAAAGAGGAAGGAATATATGTAACTTACTTTATAAACTAGTTCCTGAAGAGTGGAACGGATCTTTGGTGATTTATCAGTGAGAACTTTCCGGGCTATCCACGGATAAGAGCTACTCAAGACTTTATAATTTGGGTCACTACTGAGAGCAATGCCTTCAAGAACTGTCAAACTGTACAAAACAATATTTGAGTAAGACGGATACTTATATATCTACTGATGATTGGCATACGGCAACACAAAAAGCGAACGCGAAAAATATGTGGGGCGTCTAGGGAAAGAGAAAAAAGTCGAGTAAGTGATTAATTAAAGCAAGCGAAAAGCAAACAACCTTCGGATAACAAGCGAAAAGTAGGACGGTATGCGAAATTTGAAGTTATACCTGCCAGCATAAACTGGAACTCTGTTAAGCAATTTCAAAATCACGAGTCTAATTGTCACACCAAAGAATAAGTTGTCATTCTGCAATAACTCAGAAGCGATGAATCCGGCACTTAAATCTGGAAACTCACTCGATGCAGCAAGCCAAATGAGTACGAACTAAATTTGGTTAAAGCACAGAAGTACGTACATGGTGACCCCTAGTTTCCCTGACAAGTCTCCAAAGCTTATATTCCGGACACCCTTACTTACAGCGTCTTGAAACACGCCTGCAATATACCACGTTATATTTAAAAATCCATGAAGGGTCAAGCATTGAAAAAGGAAGAAAACCCCAGAGCTGTCAACCTCGCCAGAAATTACCAACTACTGCAAATGCACTCAAGTCCTTGCCATGAACAATGCAGAGCCAGACAATCTCATCTCTTTCTTAATACTTCAGAATCCCAACCAAGTTTTCGAATTGATTTGGTTCTTAAGAACAAAACATATTATAAAAACATAAAAGCAAGATAATATGTGTAATGAGCGCTTCAATGGCTACATAAGAGGACACTTCCAAACTCGGTACCTGTCAGAGCTTTCGATACTTCCCCCTTCTCCGCAGTTGGTGGGAGAAGCCTGCCACGAGATACAAACATGAGGTCACAATTGAATATAAAATCTTTCTCACTGTTCAACATAGCACATAGTGTAACCTAGCATTTGCACATAATCGATACTTCAGATTATATTAACCACCACTTTTTATTAAAAAAAAGCTCATTTAAATCTCGCAAAATCATTAGTCACAAATACCTCCAATATATGAATAATGAAAGGATGAAGTCATCACTTACCCGAGAGTGACAAAATCACCAGCAAGAGAATCAAATTCTCTGTTCACAAGGTGGACTGAAGCCTCAATCAACCCATCTCTAAGATTCTCCTTCATTTCACCCATCATTCCAAAATCTGAACACATCAAATAAGGAGGCAATTCATACAACTTGTAAGCAGGAAAATACAACACCAACGAGCAGATAACAGTAACGTGAATTAAACGATAGGAATATATGAATCCTGAAGTATTCTCATCCAGTCTATCCAGTTCATACACACTCGATTTCTTTTAACATGGAAATCAAAGGCTCTATTTCAAGAAAAAATGTATCTCCTAAATCTAAATCATTTTTTGACTGCAACAGGACCTTCAACAAAGAGTGGCAGCAGAACGTACCCAGATACGCTAATTTACCATCTGGGGTGCGCAATAAATTGCCAGGATGTGGATCAGCATGATAGAAACCACTATCTAGTAATTGTGTGAGTGAGCAGAAAACCCCCACCTGGTTTACAGACAAGAAACATCACATGGAGAAATTTCACTTGGACAGACCGAAACCAATAAAATTCACGAAATTCCATGCTCATGCTTTAGGAGTTCACAAAATTATCTTCACGTGCGCTCCAAGAGCATATTACTAATTACATTACCTCCACTAGGCGAAGATCATTGATTTCTGATAGTCGTTGTCCCTGCAGGACAGCCAATTCGAAACTTCACAACATTATCGAGTGAAGATTAAGCCTAAAATCTCTCTGTGTGACAGAAAAGGTAAAGAACAATCTCTGCACACATGTCATGTCTTTCATGTTTGAATGTAATGGAAATCTGCAATATCTCATTTTCCAGCTTGCATCAAGCAAAGAAAGGGCATACCTCAACCCATTCCATAACAAGAACCCGACGACTGGTAAGCTCTGAATACATCTCGGGCACCACAACATTAGGTAGAGATCCAAACAGTTTCCTGCCAACCACTTATGCGTTAATTAAGCTCCCTCCAATCCACGACGACAGTCAAGGAACGTATAACAATTCCAGCCGCAGTGGTTTTGTGGGAGTTAAGTCCACGATCGACGGAAATATCAATTTTGATATCATCTCTACAATCATTGCGACGGAAGTAATTGTGCACAATGATTTGACAAACGAAATAACACTGAGGGCCGGAACTAGTTGTAATATTCTCCAATCATATCTAAGAGGGAGATCTCACCGAAATCGTATACCATTACGAGCCTCTGCCTGATAGTCCATTTCCTGACATAATCGAATAATGAGTGTTAGTGTTACATTGAAAATCAGCATTGTTAGCAAGGCAAGAAGAAAACAGAAAAGGAACCGGGGAGCGAGTGAGTGGGCTCACTTTGAACAAACTTGAAGCCCATTCGTCAACAACACTCTGAGAATCCACAAAGCACCTGTCAGCTCCACAAATTAAAATACGAGTCCGTTACGTCAGGAATGCAGCAAGTCATTTACCCTGTGTTCAATTGCACAAGCGAGAGCACCAGAAGCCACCTCCAAGGGAATTCGCAAACAAAAATATCAGATACAAGTCAAAAAGACAAAAGAGCAGGCCCTTAACTGGAAGATCTGTATTGAGTTTCAGAAGTGATTTCGCATAACCAGCCAGCTTACGTAAAAGAAACAGATCGAGTGCCATGGCTGCCCTGACTCCAGGCCGTTGCACCTTCACGGCCACTAGTTTACCATTGGGACGCAGCCGTGCTTGATAGACCTGAAAGTTCAAGCATTCAAAATTCTTCATTCTCATAATCACACCGCTTATAACGACCGTTTCTTTCACTGTTATTAGGTCGCCCATAAAGAAACTAGTGGGAAGGAGTAACATTATGGCAACTGTAATTGTACCTGTCCAAGAGAAGCAGCGGCAATTGGCTGTGGTGAGATTTCTGTAAACAGCTGGTCCATTGAAACACCCAGCTCTTGCTCAACAATTTCTAAGGCGAGCTCAGTGGAAAAGGGAGCAATGCGGTCCTGTAACAGAGCAAGTTCATCCAAATACTCTGGCGAAATGACATCCTGTCATCCAATTCCAAGGATTTCAGAAATCCTTCAACCAACGAATTCAAAGCTCACTATTATTAAAAAGTGCAACTAGTAAAGAAACCTGAAGAGCGCATGGGGGAGGAAATTGAATACTTACAGGGCGTGAAGACACCGCCTGTGCAATCTTTACAAATGCCTGCCACAAAGCAATGAACAAACAAAGTCATTCACAACCATACAGAAGATCAGCTGCTTTCAGAGTATGTGTCCAGAGCCATGCAGCTCCGAATTATTAGAATTCAGTAAAAAAAATGTCACTACGTCTTTCAATCCCTCCAATGCTTTTGTTAAGAACGCCAAAGAAATTGTAGAATTGTTACATACAGGACCAAGTTGCACAAGGGCTCTTCGTAGTTGCGCCGCGCGTTTCTACAAAACCATATCACGTTCAACAATTATGTCGTAATCATGAAAGGAATTCATACTCCTGAACCGCACACCAGCACCGCACAAAGACGTCCCAACTTGAATCTACAATTTGTACTTCCTCCGTCCAGAAATAAGTGTCCGCAGTTTTGTTGAAAACGTGTAATACCGAATTCATTGATCATTTTGTGATGAAAAGCATAGTACAGAAGGGTTCCTAAATTTTATATCACCAGAATCAATGAAAAACATTACATGTGTTCATTGCAACCTAAATAAAGTTGGACACAAGAAAGCCTCCATATGAGCTACTCAAAACAACCTTAAAAACATGAGGTTCAAGGTGATTCAAAGTGGACACTTATTTCTCGAGTAGCTAAAACTTTAGGTTAGAAGAAATCAACACAGAGATTCGACAACTTCACCTTGAAATTAGTGTCTTTCTTCCCGAAGAGCGTATCGCCATACCGAACCGCAGCCCACCATCCGAGCGTTCTTGCAATCTGAAGCAACCTGCGCGCCAGTAGAAACGGGCGACCCCTGAAAACCGCAGCAATCTTATCTGCATTGTATTCATTCAATTGGTCCGCTTCCTCAATCGCTGCGTCCGCAATGTACCCCGAGTAAAGCGTGAAAGTGTCGGGCTGGGAGACCGTCTGCTCCCATGGATCCTGCTTGGCAGCTTGGCACGAAATTCGACAACGGTGTCTGCTAGGGAGTGCCACCCCGAGAGAAAAGCCAACAAAGGGACGCTTGGGGTGCCGCGTTCTGATCGGAACCAAACATCTTCGCACGTCATGCAAAGCGGACGCCCCTAACATGGCTTGAATTGTCGCCATAGCCAAAAAGCTCACCGCATTGGAAAAGCTTGGCGCCAACAAGCTGTCCCCCTCAAACAAGAAAAAGAATTCTAGGTTTAGTTCTCAAAATCAAGCGACTGATTGTCGAATGGAGAAGTACCCAATTCCAGAAATTAGGAGCTCGATCTGATGGATATCACAAATGCGAAGTCATGAAACCAATCGAAGTTCTCGTACAGGATGCCAATTGCAAGTGAAAGCTCTACGATTGTGCCTGAAGAATTAAAGTCGCTCTTGAATCCACATGAATGTCGGAAACGCAACTGCTGAAACTCGAATGCGGGCAATCTTCGTCGATTGGCGAAATTCCTGCACTAGAAGATTGAATTGCGCAGCGGCTCTCCGGATTGGAACATGGGTGTGAGGAAATTCAAGTCAGGAGACTGATATTTGGCTTCCACTCGTCACCAAGGTGAAGGATTTGCTAATGGGCTCCGTTTCCACGAATTGGTAATGTAATCTCTGGAAGAAGGAAACTGAGGGACTTCAGCCACACAGCACAGCTACCGAATTGACTGCGGGAGAGGTAGAATTAGGTTGACCTTCTATGGCCCCAGTCCCTGGGTACCTTTTCGACCCTGTCCTGCATAGGACTAAGTTAAGCTACACTAGCCTATTACCACCCTGATTTGCAATATGAATATCTTGGGGCTAACTACAAGAAGGGCACATATTTTTGAGAGGTGTGCACTTGTTTCACAAATCAAACCCCAAGTGGAATTACAGAGTATAATTTTTTGATAAAAATTGTAATTTCTGTGAATTTTTGAAGTGGTTTACCATGAAATTACAAAAATCATAGTTGGAGTTATAAATATCTTATTAACAACCTATAATCGCCTTTTCATGTATTCCATATCTATTAGCACTTGAGTATTGGGAGAGATTTGGGGCACTAGAAGATTGCAAGTTCTTGAGCTTTGAAAACGTTAAGAACACAACTAATTGTGCAATTTGACATGGTGAAGAGAGTGCCACATCATTTTTTTTTAAATAATTTATTTATTTTTCAACTTTTTTTTAATTTTTTGTTTTTCATCTTTTCTTTTTAAGAAAAAAAATTCTCATAGCACTACGTTCTTTCATTGTCAAGGGTACATGCCTAAAACAGCCTTCTTTTGCCCCAAAATCTCATGTAATGTATTCACCAACAAAAGATTGACATGTTATCCCTTGTTGTCATTAATGCACTAATTTTGTCACAAAACAATAGATTTGGATGGATTTTGTAGTAGGATTGGGGCCAAAAATAGGATGAAAAAAATAGGTAATTAGTGGTAATGGATTGGTCTACTTTATACCAATTGTTGTTTTCTAATTTTCAAACCAACAATTTTGTGACCTTTTTTTCAAGAGTATGACATTAAATCTGTCATTCAAAGTGGGCCTACTCCAATGTGGCACACGCTAGAATATGGAACCTAGGCACATCCATACAGTCTAGTCAGCCCACGTCACAAAGTTCTTGATTTGGCACTAGTACCCCACTCCCAACTACAAGATTGTGATTCGAAAGGAGTGTGTCTCAACGACAACGCACTCTTCTATCCATATACATTGAAGCCCAAGGCATATACATTACATCCATCTATCCATATGTCTTATATCCTTTGCAACAAGATGGCTCACCAATAATCTATCTTTCACGGCACTATGTGTTGCAATAGAACTCATCCTCCTCGTTAAAAGGGATTTAAGGCCAACAGAAGCCTGCAAGTTCTCAAGTTGCAAGGAACAAGAGAATTGTGCCACTACAACAATATGACATGGCCAAGACAATGCTACATCATATTAAAAAAAATTAATTTTTTTTTCAAATTTTTTATTTTTATAAGATTATTTTTTCTAACAACAAGCTATTCCTTCACTACGGGGGGGAACAATAAAAGGAACAAGCCTAAAACCAACTTCTATTGGCCTCAAATCTCTTCTAATGACAGTTTGTTCATAAAATGAATAGTTGAATTGCTTTAGGATTTAGACCAGTTCATAGTAGTAGTTTTAGGGCTTGGATTTGTTCTACAACCCATATAGACACACCATTAGAAACTTGTATATGAGTTGCATTTGAAATTCAAATTGTCTTTATTTTCCATATGCAAAATAGTATAGATTGTTCAACTACTTTAGGGTGGCGGTTTAGGGTTGGCGAGTCTTTTTGTTGCACTCCATATACTCTCTAGTGTTTTTGAAGTTGCTAAGCTTCTAAGTTACATGTGGAGATTACTTTGGAGGCTTAGGACAATTTTATAGTACATTTTTTCTCCTATGTCAATCATCATTTAGTAAAGACTTCATTGTATGTAGTATTGATATAATGTTAGGTTTTAGGATAGACAACTTAACGTTCTTTGAATATTTCCATTACAATGCTTTCTCCTTTACAATATTCTTCACTTTGGACCACTTCACACCATTGTACTAAAGGTGCATAATTGCAATTGATGATACTTTTGAATCATCTATATTCCACTATAGAAAAACCCGCGTTTTAGGTGATGAGTCTTAATTTTTTTGACAAATTTTAGTAGATGTCCAATGACACAAACCCATGTTTTTTGTCAACAAAAACATTCAACCTAACATCAATACTGACATAAAAACATGGTATTGTTGCATTGAACATCCACTAAAATCCATAAAAAAAAAAAATTAGGGCTCATCTCCTAAAATGCGAGTTTCTTATAGTGTTCGAAAAGTAGAAGTTTGATCTTGATAGGCCATAAAATGTAGAGAGAGACAAAATTCATTGATGACCTACAAGGCACTATCCAAAATCCTAATTTAGGATTAATCAAGTATACTAATTTACACTGGCTTCTTTGTACAACTACTTTGAAATTGGGTTAGAGGATTTCGTACAAGGACAACAATAGAATCCAAACTTCCTTTGCACATTCAAGTGAGGACCAATAGAAGGGGCTGAAAGTGGTAGGAACTTTCTCTAGAAGCATGAGCTCACAGAAAGTTATTGATGAGAAGTTATTGAGAAGTTATTATATTTGCTGTAGCCTCAATTTGGGATACACAATCTGCTGTAAACTCAACTTGTCGCACATACTTTGCTGCAAACCCAATTTGGTGTTAACAATGTTTGCTGAAACCACAATTTGCTAGAAAATTTCATCGGGGTGGAACCGAAAGGAACGGCCACGAACCGCCCAGGCCCCCACCCCGCGAGTTCCGCATCTTCTACTTTTGCATGCCCATGTCAGTCCCGACCTCCAGATTCCTTGCCATCCTCCAATGCAAGACCACCATTTCTCTCCCGCAACTGAATAGCGAAGCATCTAAACATCGAGTGGAGCAACCTCACTTTAACAGATGGCACAAATGCACAAACACAAAAATCAAAGACGCTACTACTGCAACCAATTGCCATCACACAGCAGACACTGTTCCAAGCTTCGGCTGAAGACCAAGAGCTCAAGAGCCTGCCAAACCACTTCAAGCAAATACTCCACTTGCAAAGATTCACTGGAGTATCCCATTCTCTTCACGGGGGTGAAGAAATTGGGTGCAGGAGTTCGTGAGCATGGCGTGCACATCGGGGCTCGCAGTTGGAAGATTTAACCCAACTGTTAGGCTATGGCCACGTCTGGGGCGCCAGGTTGGGGTGGTCACGATGCAGCAAGCGTCGCCTCCAAAGCACAAACCTTTGGTGCCCACTTTGTTGTCACTTCCTCGTGGAGTAGATTCTTTGGTGGGACTGCGACGAAGGCCAACGGCGTTGAAAGCCCAAGTCGAGGAGGACGAGTCTGCTGTGGTTGCCACTCCCCAGGACGGTTGGTGTAGATCCTCTGCTTTTGTTTGCAAATTTAGTTTCTTGTCTGCAAGAATTTTAGTCGCCGGGGAGAAATGCATGGTTGCGCAGATCGTGATGAGATGTATTTGTAAGCATTTTGCGGAGCAGGTGAAGGAGCAGATGTAAGCATTTTGCTGTGGTTTGGAGGAAGGGGTGCTTGTTTCGCTGAGTGAATTGGTGGTTTTAGGTCTTGCAAGGGGGATCGACAGCAATGGAGCTGCGCTGGAGGAGATGGTGTCGGCGCCCATTGAGTCCCAAAGCTCGTGGTTGCCTGCGCTTCCGCATGTTTTGACTGCAGCGATGGCCAATTTTATGTTCGGCTACCACATTGGGTGCGTGGTTTCAACTCTTGGCCTGTCGATCTTCACCATGAGTTTGGAATTGAATGGTGGAAGAAATGGGACTCAAACGCTGAGTGAGGTGGTGTTGGCAGAGTGATGAATGGGCCTTTGGAATCCATAGCGCGAGAATTGAAGTTCGAAGGCGACACGATCATGGAAGGCTTTGTGGTCAGCATCTTCGTCGTCGGCGCTTTCTTGGGGAGTGTCGGTGGAGGTGTTCTGGCTGATTCTCTGGGGCGCCGGAGAACCTTCCAACTGGATGCCATTCCTCTCGTTCTTGGGGCTGCTTTAAGGTAAAACAAAGTCTTCAAAACATGTGGGTGCAGTCCTACGGTTAGCCATTCAATCTTCTAACATTTCACCCTCACTTTCATCTTACAACCTTCGTATCTCATATTGTTAGATTTCATTCAAGAATTGAGTTCGTAAAGGTGCAATTAGTGTGTTAAGCTACAAAACATTCCATTGATCATCAAATACATTCGTTTGTAATTGGTGCAAGTGCAAGTGCTTAGTGAACTGATGATCATCTTCCACTTCAACCTCCATATCTCTTGTTGTGCACCTCCAATGCTTGGTTTGATTGAAAATTTGAATTTGTAGGAGTGCAATTAGTCAATTGGAGAAGGGTGTACTCCATGGAATTTTTCAATCACACTCGTAAGAGGAGGTGAAGGTGAAAAGTGGAGGTGAGAACTATCAATTAACTTTATTATGTGATCAAATTTCGAATGTCAAGGTGCTTCGATCTCTAAGGATGCTTGTAATGTGTTCCTGTGCAGTGCGACTGCCCAATCTGCTAATGTCATGATTTTGGGACGTTTTCTGGTTGGAATTGGTATTGGCGTCAACACAGGCTTGGTACCCATGTACATCTCCGAGGTACTGACTGACAATGCCTCTTGCTAACTCTTCCTCTCTTTGAGAACAAATTTATGCCAAAACTCTTGCGTGGGGAATTTCACCCTGCATATCATATTTGTCAATGCAGGTAGCTCCTACAAAATTCAGAGGTGCGTTAGGGAGCATGTGCCAGATCGGAACGTGTGTTGGTATAATCGCTGCTCTCTTAATTGGACTTCCTGCGGAGACAGACCCACATTGGTAAGCCAGGGTCAATCATTAGTGCAGACTTGCAACTAATTAGGTTTGATGATTTTGATAAATGTTAGTGACTACTACTCTTTCATGTAAGCCCCTGGGGTTCCAACTTTTTCAGAGCTGAATATGTGACAAGTGCGCTATTGGTAATGATAATGTGGAAAGTGCGCAAATATTCTAGACTCTCATTTTAGAGACGGTCATAAATAAAGAGGTTAAAGTGTACATGGTTCAATTTGTGTCAAAGTTTGAAAGTGGGAATTTGCAGGTGGCGAACTATGCTGTGGTTAGCCACAATACCTGGAGTAGCTCTCATAGTGGGCATGCAATTTGCAGCCGAGAGTCCACGGTGGCTAGGCAAAGTACGTCGACTCTTCCTGAATTCTGTTTGACAAAGCACAATTATTTGAAAAGAGAAAAATGAAGCTATTAGGCCTCTGCTAATATTAAGCTTTTGATTTCAGATGGGGAGATGGGGCGAAGCTGAGAATTTGATCGAAAAACTCTGGGGCAAGGGAGAAGTAGAAATGGCTATGGAAGAGCTGCGAGCTGCTAATTCCAGTAAAGGCGAGGAAGACGACATAACCTGGTCAGAGCTTGTACAAGCACCATACTTCAAAGGTGGTTCTCTTTTGATTCTCTGAAGAGCACTTCTGCTACCACTTGTACGCAAATGCTTGTTCGCTGCCATTTACTTGGTTCATCGATTTGGTTCTGCTCTGTTTGTGTTTTGATGGTATATGAGATGTTTTGTGCAGTGGCTGCAATTGGAAGCTCCCTTTTTGCTTTG
The DNA here is from genome assembly GCA_963969395.1 of Pseudoscleropodium purum. Taxonomy (NCBI): domain Eukaryota; kingdom Viridiplantae; phylum Streptophyta; class Bryopsida; order Hypnales; family Brachytheciaceae; genus Pseudoscleropodium; species Pseudoscleropodium purum. Next base: position 27,280,624 of record OZ017795.1, read on the forward strand.
CAACAGTTTGCTGGAATCAATGGAGTTCTTTACTTCTCATCATTGACATTCAAAGATGCTGGCATTACAAACGGTGTCGCGGCAAGTGCTGCAGTTGGCGTTGCTAACCTCGTGGGTGAGTAGCTTCTTGCGCAACCAATTCTCGCAACAGATCCGTGGGGATCTGCTATACTTCTGCAAATGTGTATATTATTCTTGAAAATTATAATCCCTATGAGGGATTTGTTTTCTGACAAGTATCCTAATTCTGTATTTTGTTTGGTCGGTAAATAACAGGGGCTGTAGTGGCTTTGTCACTGATGGACAACCAAGGCCGACGGAAGCTTTTGATGGGCAGCTATGGAGGAATGGTAATGTGGAAATTCCATCTTCAATAGGACTCCTAGACGCCAACCCCATGTCACATACTGCCTTCGCGATTTCACTCTTTGTTTCCTTACGAGAGTGGGTATGTTTACTGAAGTATTTGAAGAACATGTTTTCCGGCAGGCTATCTCTATGGCGCTACTAGTGGCAGCATTAGGCATGCCCGACAGTCCAGACCTCGCACACCTTCTTTCTGTTGGAGGAACGCTCTTGTATGATTCCTCCCCTCCTACCTTTTCTAGAATAGCAGTCTTGTTTTTTGTCTTGGAGGTCTCTTTTGTCTCTAGTTGCCCAGTCTATTCATTTTTTACAAGTGATGCACTCTCTTTTGTCTTTGGGTGCCTAACCTATTATTATCGGTAATCATCAATGTTGAACTAGATTCATGGAGAGAGAGCGCATCACTTGTAACAAACTAGGTCTGTTGAAATATACAAGTCAACAAGTTTTGAAGATTAAAATTTTCATATAAAATTTTATAGAAGAACCATAAGGATTGCTCGAGTGATATTCACTACGTTTTTAAAGGGAGTCTTCTCCACTCCCTGTCACAGGCAGTGATATGATTAAGGCACTCCAGAGGGGCGACCTGCTCCTTGAATTTCAGATACCCAGATGAAAATGTGTGCCTCATGAGCCTACGAAACAATCGTTTTGCTCATTTGTTAGCGTAATTGTGATCTCATGGTAACGAGCTTCTTTTTCGTAACTGGTAAACTACTGTTTGGAAATGTAGTGCGAGCTTCAAACATTTGACCCCAGATGTTGTGAAACGGTCGATCTGCTGTCGTGTAGTGATTGACCATTTCCTTTGAATAATAATAGTGCAGGGTTTAGGGTTTTAGGGTTGTCCAGCTCAGTTAGTAATGACGGTTCATTCCTTGCCTTGCAGGTATGTCTTCACCTTCGCGTTAGGAGCAGGACCAGTGACGGCATTGATTATTCCAGAATTATGCACAACCAGATTGCGGTCCAAGACGTTGGCTGTTAGCCTTTGTACACATTGGGTACGGTTCAACCTCCCTCTTGCATTTCTCTCTTCTTTCATGTACGTAAGAGATTGACCGCAACCGAGACCGAGACAATGAACTCCTGTAACTTCACTGTATAGTAGCATCAGAATGAGGTTTGATAGTAGTACCCCAGACGTCTTTAACGTCACAGAGGAGCACCCCACCCAAAATGAATGGGATCATGTGGATGTCTCTAATATTTGTGACAATCGTGCGTTGCACTTGAAAATCATGTGAAAATCGTATCTTTCCCCTCAGCGTCTAAAGGTTATTTTTCTTAAAACTTATTCAATAATAGGAACTCCTTTAATACATCTATGCCATTCATTCAGTTAGAGAGTTCTTTCTTCTTTCCCTTGATTAATTGCACAATCTTGCTTGAAGCTTCCATAATGAATATCAATCGGATGAATTTGAGTTTTTGAAACATTCATCGTCCAGCTGATGGATGGTTCAGCATTTGGGGTTCGAAGTACTTGGGGTTGCGGAGTTAGGAAGGTGGTCTAGATCCCTTTTTCAACACTTATTGAATTCATCGTTATCACAGTTGTATACCAATTCTTGTGGCATAAAAGAGCTTGATAGTGAGGGTTTAGTGAGTTTTGAACTTCGGTATGCCGGTTCCATCAGGTTTGTTGGCGAGAATAGAATCTGTGATGTTAGAGAAGGAGTATTAAAGAGGTTCGTGCGCATCTCATTTAAACTGAAGATTGTGGTTGTTGGCAGGTTTGCAATTTTGGAATTGGACTCTTTTTCCTCGACCTGGTTCAACGACTTGGACTTCAGGCGGTGTACACAAGCTTTGGACTCGTTTCGTTACTCGCCATAGCGTTTGCAAACAGTTACATCATTGAAACTAAAGGACGGTCACTGGAAGAAATTGAGATGCTTATGAATGGAAACACTTCCAAATGAGGACATTCATACAGAGAATCGTGAATTGATAGACTTTCAATAATCAAATTAGATGGTTCTGTGCTTTTATATCCATTACTGAAGTTTGATGAGCGACTATAGTGGATTTCTCCATGTACTAATATTAGACTAGCCCTAGTTTTTGAGGAGAATAGCTTGAGTGGATCGTCTCTCAAGGAAGCTTTCGTAGTAGTGTGGAATATGCAAACACATCATCCTGTATCGAGTGTACAGTGCACTGGATTTCTAAATTCTTGAAGCCTGTGGCTATTCTTCGAACACCATGTCAACATGAATGGTAACGCAAAACAAGGTGATGAGGTCACGGAGGGGGGGCTTATAATGTGGCATAAGATTATGTAGCATCTAAGGTAGGTACACCCAAATGTGCTATTGATCTTAAACTACCATCTATACTATGTGTACATCTCGAAAGTCAGTTCTGTACCTATGTGGAAGAAACACTTTTAGAACCAAACTTTGTTCCTTATTAACTTTTGCATACAATATTCAAATATCACATTCTCTAGTGTGTTGGAACTTCCTTTCACTTGCCAACAAGAACATATGAAAATCTGACTAGTATAATAATAGAAAATAGACTCAATAGCAAAAAGTGGTAGTTTTAGAAGTACCTACCTTACATTTGTTCACAAGCATTTGCTTGACTTGAATCCAAACAATGGCACTTTCATTATTGTGTAACTCTTAACCCCTAAATGCCGAAGGCACCATAATCTAGTGTTTGCAAAACTTTGAAGTTCAATAAAACCTAATAAACTTGCTATTTTTAGTAGTTTGTATTTTTGGAAAGTTCTTCTTGAAGTCTAGTTTTAGCATCAAAAATTTGATCTTGAAAATAAATGATACTTCCTTTTTAATTCAAGATTTTGTACAAGGATACCCAATGCAATCTAAACTGTCTGTAGTGTTGAAAGCTTTTGGAAATGAGCCTCCAATACACTAGATCCTAGAGAAAAAATCATATTCAAAATTCATTGAAAAAAATTATAGAGTAGATTTTAAGAAGCTAAAAATTGATTGGGATTATACATATTAGGCTCTTCAACCTCATATTTTTTTGGTTACCAAATTTTTAGATTTGACTTGTGAAAAGAGGATTGAAAGATTGCACATCACTTTTGTAGTTTTAATATCCTCATGGTCAAACATTATAATCTTTCACTCCATGAGTGACATTGTTGTGTTTTTCTTTTCCTATGAGATCTCTAACGTGTCTAGTTTGAATTTGTACAGTTGCAATTTTTAAAAATTGATACAACTTACCCAAATGTTGGCATTTGTTCAATTTAGAGTAAATTCATAAAAGCTCAAAATAGGCTTTGGACATTTAGGAGTTAACACAAAATTAGGTAGAATGTAAAACTACATGGGATTTGAAACCATTTGTCAAGTTTTCCAATTCTTGGGATGGAGGGGGATGTAAAGATCTTTGAGAGAAAATCCATCCTAGGGTGGAATTGTGACAATCTTTGTCTTACTTCCCAAGGTCAATAGTAGCAATCTCCAAACTTATGGTATGTGTAGTTATGTAAAGTGGGCACACCCCAAATTGCATTTTGCCTAAAACTACCATCATCACTTTGTGTACATCTCCCAAATCAACATGTATGTATTGAAGAAAATGGTTTAGAATATCTACAAAAAAAAACTTTCACACTCAAATTTTTTGCATATTTAAATATCATATTCTTTGGTGCATTGAAAACTCCTTTCACTTGCCATAAAGAAAATATGAAAATTTGATCACTCTAATAATAGCAACTAGGTGTAGTAGCAAAAAGTGGTGGTTAGAGGTACCCACCTTAGGTCAAGTTGACATCAAAGAAATACTTATGTGCATGATACAAAATTAGTGTACAAACTTAGAATAACAAATATGCAATCAAAGGAGTATGTTTGAGATTTATAATTTATACCTTAAACATTTGACTTCTTGTTTTTTGCTAATTCTTGTTGCCTAAAATCATGTACTTATACAATAATAGGCAAAAGGTAATCTAACCTTCTTTTCATTTTTCAATAAAAAGACAACAAAAGTTGAGGCATGTCAATAATAGGAATCTTAGTATTATATTAATCTGAACAATTTTAAGTGCACTTCATTCTATTCTAAAGAAAAAAGGGCTTAGGAAAAGAAAACCTTTTTCAACTAATGAATCTCTATGGTCGTGTGTGAGGCATCACTCCCATAAAGGTGCACAAGACTATCTTCCAATTTGTGCATCTCCTTGAAATCTTGCCTCTAGCTTGAAAGTATAGCATACTAGCATGGTGTCAAAGATTCCTTTTCTAGCATGATATTTTTCAAAAGCAATCCAAACTATTTTAAAGGAATATTTGATAGACAATGGATTTTACTTTCTCAATGGATGTTATTGCCCAATTGCTACAAAATCTTAGGATGAGATTGCACATATTTAGGTATGAACATGTGAATTTCATCCATAATAGTTTGCCTTGTACTATTGCCACAATCAACATAAAAGTTACAAAAATAATTATTCAATTTTTTAATTCATAAAAACTTCAAAATTCAATATTTTTCTGTCATGAGTCAGAACACCTTAAAACAAAGCCTGTGCACTACCAATCCTTACAAAGGACTTTCCAACAATCCCAAGAACATGCTTGGAGAAGCATCGTCTAGAAAATCTCAACGTAACAAACAAAACAACATGAAACAAACCTCTTTTAAGGTATGGATTTTTGAATGTTTTATAAATAGTAGTGTGCCCTATGCCCTTTCCACAATCATTGGGATCAAAAGTGATGGCTAAGCCTTCCTTACTCTCCTTAAATAAAAATAAAAGTAATTTTCTAATTTTTTTAATTCATAAAAAATTGAAAATTCTATAACTTTCACACCCTAGGTCCAAATGTCAAAAAAAAAAGCCCATGCACCCCTTCCTTGCACAGGGCTTTTTGACAATACCAAGAATGTGATTAGGGATGTACAATCCTAGAAATCCCACGATAACAAAACAAAACAATTGAACTTAAGGTATGGATCAAGGCTTTTTTTCATTTTTAGGAGGTGCCAAAGTGGCAATATAAAATTTTACAATGGTGCCCTAAATTTCAACATTCATCCACATATTGGATAGAAAACATTACATTAGTACATATCATATGTCCGTAATCCTATTTTCATCCACAATTCGGCAATTCCATCTAACTTCTTTTTTGGAATCTAAACTTTTTCTGGTGAAAACTTCACAGTTTTTTGCCATTTTTTAGCCAAATTAAATTTTTCTGGTGCAATCTCGCACCAGAAAGTCAATAAAAAGCCCTGGTATGGATTTTATATACTACATAGTAGTTCACATTCAGAGCTTCATCCCTCCGTCCATCAAAGATCCGTTTCTTTCTTGCACTCCCCCAGGCCAACAGAATGAAATAAAAACAAAAAATAAATAATAAAAAAATAAAAAAACTGCTTGCTCCCTCTAGCTCTCCAGGTCGATCGGAAGTTGAGTTCGTGCTGATCGATCTTCCTGAATCCTCACTGGGTCCTTCCTGCTTGGAAGTCCCGAGTTGGTTTTTCTGTTGTTGTGGGTCGTTGCATTCAAGGCTGGACAATTGTACAGTGCAGTGCAGGGTGCAGTCCACATACCAGATTAAATCCAGCTTCGGAACTGCCACAGTTGTACAGACAAAAGGGTACATCCAGATCGATCCAGTTTCCAAACTTGCAGTTCTGCAGTTCTGACAGGCCGGGTAAAGGAAGGGAACCCCATCATCATGTCGATCGATCACACACTGTAACCGATCCAATATGACAACGGAAGGTCCGTCGACGCCACGAGACTTCAATCCAAGGCCGGACCGGAGGAAGGATCCAATCCGAAAGTTCTCAGCATCAGATCCCACGAGTTATGTTATTTCATATCGAGAAAGACGACGGAGGTTGGAATCACGTGAACAGTTGTTAGCTAGTATCGCTGGAATTTTGGGTTGCCACTCACGGATGTACGCACGGTGAACAAGCCTGTAAGGTAGGTACTCTCAAAACCGCCACTTTTTGCTACTGAGCCTATTTGCTATTCTTAGACTGGTCACATTTTCGTATGTTCTTGTTGGCAAATGAAAGGAGGTTCTAACGCACTAGAGAACGTGGCATTTGGATATTGCATGCAAAAGTTATTAAGGAACATAGTTTGACCAGTTCTAAAAGCATTTCTTCCACATCAGTACAGATTGAATTGATTTTGGAGTTATACATATAGTATAGATGGTAGTTTAAGGTTTAGTGACACATTTGGATGTGTCTACCTTAGTTACCAAGCAAATTTTTATCTAGAGACCTTGCTTGCTTGGAGGAGAAGCTATTTGTCAACTCACTTATTTGTCAAAGATTGAGAAGTTGGAGAGAAGTCATTTGGAAGTAGAATGAAGACATTTCGACAAGGAATGAATCTTTTGTGATTTTTCAAAGTTGGGTGGAGATTCAATTGGTGACACATGGGCAAAACACATGCTAAAATACACACTAACGTGTCGTCTCCCCCAAATGCATTGTCATAGTGCTTGATGGTTGCTAAGATTGTAGTAATGGATGGGCTCACTAGAAAAAAACAGTATTTCTATCAATACACACTAGCTGATTTTTTTTGTAAATTGTGTTTACTGCAACACAATTTTTTGAAAATTGTGTTGCAGTAAATGCAATTTACAAAAAAGGTTAGCTAGTGTGTGTTAACAGAAATATTGTTTTCTTCTAGTGGCTATTAATGGAAATGGGAGGGTCCAATAGTTGTCAAGATTGAATGACAATTGTGTTAACTATTGGATGAATTAGGTAATGGCATGGGGTGGTTCTACCTTACAACCCAAAATATCCAAATAGAATTTGCACATGGTTCCTATTATTTGTATGACTTACTATTTATTTTTTGAACACCTGAAATGAATAAAACAATAAACTTTGCAATATTCATAATAGATGTTTTCAAAATCAATTCTATACTAACGTTAGATTTAAGTACCCATCTAATTAGCTCTACCTAAATATGAATATGTAGAATATGAGCATGAATGGGGGTGGAAAGCATAGAAAATTGTGAATATTGATAGTCACTGGGAGAAATCATTGTCAAACATGTTTCATTTGTAAATTTACTAATTGGATACTCATTGTATTATTTTTCAGCTTGAGTATGGACATGATTTATAGGTGATGTCAAGAAACTATTTTGTACAATGTTGTAGTATTTCAAAGCTTAACATTGTTTTTTTTTCAAAAATTGTATATAAAGTTATGGATCTTCATGAATTTCATCTCTCATATCTAAACTTTGATTCTAAACCTATTGTTAGTAATTGTTCACTATATTATTCTTTGTAGATCATCAAATGTTTTGAATAGGTATGACTTAGTTGCAAGTGCATACAAAACTTAATTAATTCATTTTCACTTTTGAAAATTTCCCTACACCTATTATCCATTGCATCTTTAGATCTTAGCGTCTCAAATAATCTCAATTACTTACATTTGATATATACTTACTTCATAAAGATATTATATTTTTTTACATACACCTTGTAATGATTATGAAATTTTCATAGTACTTACAAGATATGTATACTTTTATACAATTAAATTATTAAAGTTTTCAAAACCAAATAGTAAAATGTATAATTCAAATGAGACATCAAGAATTTTGCCAATTCATATTAGAATACCTTGGCTTCAAAAGGGATAAAGGCTCTAATCTACTTCAAGTATGGAGTGATATGATCTAAGCCAACATGGCTGTGAAAAATCACCTCCTTTTTTTTTTCAATTGAGGTAGTAAAGACAAACATAGAAAGATTAGCCTCTAATTTTTTGAAGCTTGGTATAGGTTAGACATTTTTTACTTAGGGAATCTCCACCACCTCCCGCAAGGCTAAATAGGCCATGAGAGCCTAATCAATTGTTCTCCCCTCTTTTTTGCTTTTAATGGTCACTGGTTGTTTTTTAAATAAAAGAAAAGGGATAAAGGCTTTAAAGTAAAAAAGCCTATTGCATGTAGACCCCATGGTCATTTTGCATACTTACACTTTCTAGATTCACAAATATTTTTTTAGTAAGAGAATGTCAAATTAGGGAATATTTCACAAGTATTTTGGTCAAATTATTTTGAAGAAAAAAACTATGTTATAGGAGATCAAAGCAAATTACATAGCTTTCCATTGTAGACTTGTTGGAAGAACTATTCTTTTTCCTTTCACTTTGAATGCTAATGTGGCTATCTTAGTTCCCTACACAAAGTCAATGATAATTCAAAAGTGTCCTTTCACATTGTGGAATAATACAATGATCTTTTGCATTTTATAGACACCACATTGGGCTGTTCACTGGGTTCAAAAGTGGTGACTTTTCAACCAAATTACAGCCCTTTGAAACCCCAATTGCACTCTATGCAATTTCTAGTAAGTTACATTGGGATGCAAAGAGAGCAAATTTGGATCCAGGACTACGGATCTGAATTGGACTTTGGTCCATAATGGGTCTCTCTTCTTTAGTACTTCCAGTAAAGTTGTTCTGCCATATGTGAAGTTAGAGCTTAAGGTTAGAAACATCCCGACATGATACAATTGGAGTGCAGACTCGGACACAGTAACAGATCTACCTTACGAGATATGCTTCCCCAAAAGGATGGACGCACTAAAGACTGTGAAGAACAGTACTACTTGTCAAATAAAGTGCACAAGAATACAGCGACTAAGGACACTTCAACAATGAAAGTGCAACCGAAACCCAGTGTAACGGATTAAATGCAAGGCTGCCTATATTCTGAAGACCAATGAATACTGGTGCGATACTGCTCCAGGAAGGTCACAGCAATGTCCGAGCAACAGTAACAGGAGGGGAGTTGAAAGCCCCGTGACACAGCTGGTTCTTGGAATGCAACAATCCAAAAGAGAATCGTGAACACAGAAACCAGAGTGACTTTGCACACACGAATACAGGCAAACAAACGCAATGGAAAGGAAAAACATGTCTCTGCTGTTGAGTATTAAAAAGGATGGTCCCCAAAAAATAGTTTATCACTGCGACCCAACTTCAGCTCGAAAATGGTTTAAAATCATCTCAGTGTTCTTCTGTTAATTACAGTGTACCCGGGTCGTACCTAAGTTCCACTATCTACCCTAACTTGTCCAGATAATCTGTCAATCTACCTTCCGCCATCAATCAACAACCCCGTCTATATCTGCAACACAATCAACTGAAAATGGCTCCCCTTTGGTGTACGTCCTGATACTGAAAACTCGACGTGGGGCAACTCCATGAAAACAACACCCCCAAAAAATCACGAATGTGAAGACATGGACCACGAGATACATAAAAAGGCTCCAGCTTTCAAGCATCACCTCACGAATGAGAAGACTTGGACCAAGAGATCCATGAAAAGGCTTCAGCTTTCAAGCATTACATCATGAAGTCATCGGTTGATGTGTGATGAGATGTTTCCGCATATGCCCGGAGCATGCCTGAATGAGCACAGGTCAGGAAGACCGTTAGTCTGCGTCCATTCATGATCTTCCCGACTTCTGCATGAAATCTTGAATCTGCATGAAGCTTACACAGTCCATGCGGAGGCAGTGAACAGTGGGGTGTCCTGCCAGCAAAGCGTGAGGCATCCGTGTTCGTCCTTGACGCGGTACCCATCGCAGGGGTACGCATGCAGCAAGAGCTTGGCTTGCATAGCTGCCGTGCTACTCAGCGGGCGCGTCACAAACCCAGCCATCCGCATGCGCGTCCTCCATCTCTCCATCTTCTCATGTCTTACCACGCGCTCCACACCCTCGCACGCCACAATATTCTTAATCTCCTGGCCCAGCAGAAACTTCTCCAGCGTGACCCGCTCCACACAGTGCTGCGGCAGCGTCAAGTCCAGCGAGTCGAACATGGCTGAGTAGTAGTGCAACGCCTCCACGAACCGCTCCGGCATGGCCCCGCTGTTGTGATTCGAGTCCTGCTCCACCACCACCATCACCTTCGGCGCCAGGCCCTGCAGTTTTTGCAGCACTCTCTGCACCACGGTGCCAGAAGCAGAGGATTCGGAGTTTTGGCAAGAAGATGAGTCAGGACCATCTCGTGCTATCACGACTGAATTTGAGCCTAATTCCATGTTGCTGCTGTTCAAGCCACCTTCTGAATCATGCATGCCGCGAGTTCCATCGCTTTTCAAAATCTCCTCCGGAGATTCATAGATGGAATCCCTGGAGCGTTTCAGTGCTCGTTGCTCGGAGCCTTGGAGCTCGTCGCCAGTGATGGGGGAACCCTCCAGATGACATGTGATCCGCTCGTAGCCACCACTGGAAGACCTCGTGTGACGAATGATGGAACGGCCTGACTGGTGGGATTGCTCATTCACGTGATTATTGTCCTCTGTTGGCGGCACCACAGGAGGGGATGCAGTCGTTCCTGCAGTGGTACCTTCGATTGCAAGGAGGGGATGCAGTCTCATCACGGAGCTGATGGCCACGGCTTCCCCGCTCTTCACTTTCAGTACTTCCATGTCGACATTCTCCAGGCTTGCCACCACTGGTTGGAACTGGAAAGGGATATCCAACTTCTCGGCTTCTTCTGACAACCGCTGTGCGCATTGCTCCAGCACGTCGCGCTTCAAGCTCACGCCCGTGATGCGCAAGTGCGGAGGGCCACCTTGCCGATGACTAAGCTCTTGTAGAAGAGCCAGCCATTGTACTGGATCAGAAGCTTCCAGGTCCACGATGTGCACGACTTTTTCCCCCTCCATCGCGTCCAGGATGGTCTGATTAGCCATCAGAAACGCAAACTTTACATAAGGGCACACGCTGAAGAACAACTGGCGAGCAGAGATGATGTCCATGACGGACGGGAGGTGCGTGGAGTGGAGCGCCTTGTACAGCCCCGGCCATGACTTCGTGATCCGCGCGGCAAGCCCTTCCATGAAATAGGTCGCCACTCGCTGCATGGGGTCGCCTGTCAAGCTCGCCAACACGGCCAGCTGCTCCAGGAAGACGTTCGTATACTCCATATTGTGGCTGGCGACTGCGTTCGCGCATGCCAGCAGGAGATGGATGAGGTAGAGGCCCCTCTCCTCCGACCGAAGCTCCTGGAGCCATGTGAGCTGCGCGGTGGGAGACGGAGGAGAGGGCTGGTGCGACGTCGACACCCGCGAGAGCGAAGAGAAGGACGTGGTGGAGACCGAGAACGAAGGGGAGTTGGAGATCGAATTGGAGGCCTCCCCCTTGATCATTCCTGGCATCTTCTTCCGGACAATCACCGCCTACAACGCAGCATCGAGCACAATGTCCGTCGACAATACTACGAGGAAGGAAGAACCCAATCAGCCCTAGCCTCTGTGCCGGAACTCCAGAAAAAGCCCATACAATGGAGTATCTACAAATTGTCCCCTAAGCGAATCCCAAGGCTCCTGTCATGGCAGAATGGGACACACAACAGTGTCAGCTTTTGACCATCAGCGTTGGAGGCTCTCAGAAGCATTATACAGAATCTCGTTTGCCCACATTCGAAGTGACAGTGCGCCCCGACTGGTCCAATGCAAATCAATGATCCAGGATTGGTCCGAATACAGACTACATTGTCAGGCCACAAGGAAGACTTACCGTAACCGACTACCGAAATACTATGTACAAATAGTTCTTGTAACAGTAAATATAAAATATTTGAAATCAACCGCTTGATTCTACAGTGAGCTCAACATGACGGAATGTTAGGTAGAGCTGCATTTAATGAGCACGGACTCGCGGTCCAAGACACGAAAGCTTCACCGAAAAGAGGGGCGAAGGACCTCAGGACACCAAATGCACACACCTGCAGGACGACATCCGAGGTCCTGGAAAACCACAAAAAGCTAGCTGGTAGTACACAAGCTCTTACCTGCAACGCCTACCAATGAATGACGCTCATCAACGCAGCGTCCTCGGGAAAGTACCAGAATCCTTATGGGTTCCCTTAACGTGAACCCCTCAATGTTAGAAACCGGTCAAGCCAGGTCACCCTTTCAATAATATCACTCCGACGTACATCTCAAAAAACCATAGAAATTTGAAAGCAGGGTTTTCTCCAAACAACCACAGCCTTTACTCTAGGATCTTGATGGAGCGCGCACAATTATGCCCTGCCAGTCTGAGAGCTCCTGAAGACGGCAGCAATAGCTCACCCCAAATGGCAGGCAACTACTAATGCTCACCGTCACGAAAGGAACCCTTGAAGGTCAAGAACGAAGAAAAATCACGACCACAAGTTCACAAGCCAACACCGTCGCAAAATGCACAATGCCCAACGCAAAGTTCTTTAGTCCATGCAGGTTTCAGGGACCCATGTCCGCGAAACTGGGAACCTTGCCATGACATCCCCCAAGCCAAAAAAAAACTCAAACCCCTTGCGATTAATGCAAACTGGTCATGGAGGATTTACCTGGACATGTCCGAGAGGGGGAGAGAGATCCGCAACGAAAAAGATTCGTGTCGAACCTCACGAAGATTTTCTACTACATACTACCGCTCGTGTTGTCGAACAATCGAAATCCACCCCAAAGCTTAATATTCTTCTCTACTGCTTCCATGAAAAATCGTCAAGATTGGCGTCCACTCGCACGCAACGCAACCCCGCCCGTTCCCGCAATACCGCCTCCACAATCCTCCTCACCGGCGAATGAGGATTGCAACCCATGGGTGACATGATCCACCAACAAGCATCTACTCTCCCTATTAAGCATTGGATGCATGCTCTCGTCCCCACAAACGAATATCCCCCCTCCCGACACACATCCAAACGCCCCGACCCAAACGGATCCGATCAAAGCCCGTCTTCCACCGACATGCACCTACAACCAACCCCTCCAAATCCTCACACTGTCCACCCAATGCAACAGAAAGCTCCTCCCCTCAATCCTCACAACCACTAGCCTCCCGCTTCCCCTACCAACAAAAAAACTGTAGAAACCACCAACCCAGCCTCCGCCCCTTCCTCCCCGGCGCCGGCACTGCTAAAGAAACTCTCCTCTATTCCCTCCGGCGCTCGTGAAGTAGATGAGAGCAACAGACCCCATCCAAGTACTACACCCAACCAACACACACACACGCACGCACGCACGCTAAAAGCGAAGCTTGAGCTGCTAAGGTGATTGGGGTCGTCTGGTCCTGGAATTGCTTGCTTTTCTTTCTTGCTTCCTCTCTTTCAGCGTAAAAGCAGGTATCCGCGAGTCCCGGGCGTTCCCGAGGAGTGGGAGCTGGAAGCCTGGAAGGGCCAAGGCAAGGGAGCTCTCCGCGAGTGCTGCGGCTTCTGGGAAAAGCGAGGTTGAATGTTGTACCAACTCTAGGACATCATCATCGACATCATACAGCTTTCTCCTGGGATTGGGATTAAGTTACCTGGCTGGTGATGAGGGATGATCAGTTCGTTGGTGGAGAGGCAGTCATCAGGCAGGGAGAGACGTAAGAGAAACGGGAGAGTCACCGGGAGTGGTCAGGCAAGGTAAATCAATCTGCGTGAAGGAGGGTGAGTGGTGGAAGGCTTCGGAAAGCCAGGTGCGAGAGGTTGGGAGTAAATATGAGATCGGCGTTGGGGGCACCTGGCGTTGATGAGGGGGCGCTCTGTCACGGAAGGCCCCATCCACTGCGGCCTGGGACCCTGGGACAGGTTGTCTGGAGCGGGGGGAGCCGGACAGACGCGACGCCTCCGCTGGCCCAGGGCCGGGGCCGGGGCTGGGGTGTTGGGTGGGTGCGGCTTCGATGCCGGAGAACCGCGGGATGGGGAAAATGCAGGGAACCGATTAGACACCCCAGCCAGCTCCTCGGCCGGGGGGAGCTCATCTGAGCTCATCTAAGGTACGGTAGTCTTGAGGTCTTTTCACCTGCGGGAAAAAAAAAAAAAAAAAAAATCCTGCGCCGGACAGGGTAAGGTAGAAGTACCTACTTTGGATAACTTGAGCATTTCAGCGTGTATGTTGTGGGAAAATCGTGAAGAAACTGAGTTCACTGTGGGCATATGTAAGAATGAGGAAGAATGAAAACAAAAATACTTCTAAGAATGAATATTTTATTCAATATAAATGTGGATTTTTCATCCGGACCCATTCCAGTTTCATAGATTCAACTATTATGGTTAGCCTGGGCACTTCTCCCTAAGCCAAGAAAGAAGAGAGATGAGTGAATGAGAAGGTACAAACAATGAATCTTCTTTAGTGAATAGTATATTCAGGTGTTGTCCCCTATAGGTCTACCTATAGAGCCATTGCAAAGGGGGGCCAAAATAGGTACTTCTACCATACATAGAATTGGTTACCAATGAAGTGGAGATCCCTTTTAAAAGATGACCTCCCCTCCAATGACCAAAAGAAGAAGAAGAAAAACTCTATACAACTTTTGAGGCTAGAGTGAATTAACCCTTAAAGGATGAGGGCTCTTGTCACCATGGATATCGTCTATTTTGGTATGGTGTGAATAGTTGGCTTAAAAAATGCAAAAAAAAACACTCATTGGAAGTCAAACTACTATAGAAGATGTTCCCTTTTCATACAAAATTTTGAGGATGAATAATTGCACTTTTATCCTTCATGGAGAGATTTTTGTCATTCATCGAATAAAAAATCGTCTTCAACGTCATTTATGGGTTAAGAGTCTACTCATCTTTGGTCCCACTCAAAATTCATTTGAATAATAAGAGTTCTATTAAGACTATATACCTTCATTAAAAAGGAGACTTTATACGACCTAATGAGCAAATTCTATAAAGATCCTTTCAAAGGAATTCAAGGACCAGGAGTAAGTGTTGTATACATTTTGTAGTATTAAAAGGAATCAAATATTAGTGAGAAAATTAACATTTTATGATAATATATGAGATTCAATCCATGAAGTCCAAATGGTATTTTGGAAGGGGAAAAATCCAAGACTCCAAATTTGAATGCATTGTTCAAAATCAAAAATTAAAACTTTTTTGATTTCCAACCATATAAAATTTGTATTTAACAAGTAGGACAATGTGTGGGAAAAAACTTCAACCTATTTGACCTTGAGGATTGAAAGATTTTAACATTTGAAGTGAAAAAAACAACTTTTAGTAATCCTACGAAACATGGTCAAGAAACTTCAAGTCCTCTTGGAGTGAAACTTTTGTTTTACCCAAAAAAATACAAATTTTGACTATTCAATGGTATGTAATGTTAGGTTCACTCATGAAAAATTTCAAAAGCAAATATATGGGCTACCTTACTCTAAATCACCATGCAATGTAAGGAGGTTAATTGACTTGACAATACACTAGTCATTTTTTGACAATTTCTTATGCACCAAAGAATTTTTTTAATTTGAAATCAAAATGGTGAAAAGTTAGGGATAGACATTTGGATTATGTAGGAGAAATTTCAAAAATTGACTTCGTAGATTTCAAGATAATAGGGGTTGAAGTTAAAAATATATATTTTATCTCTAAATTGCCTAAAAATAGTTAACAAAGTTTACTCCTCTTGGAATGATATTTGAGAACTAAAATTTGTGTTTGGGGAGGAAATTGTATGCCATATGTTATCTAAGACATGCCAAATTTCAAAAGTTGATGAGGGTTTTAGCAAAAGATGCCCCAAAGATGCCTAAAATTTTCAAACTGCTAAAATAGATTAGATGGCATAACTCTTGATTCAAGCACTTGATCAGGAAAAAAAAAGTTATATTTTCAATAAAGAGTTACTTATCCACATATTGTATCAAAAAATTCGTGAACATTTGACCAAAAGTGACTTTATAGGAATCTACCAAAATTTCCAATTTTTTGTTCAACATATAGTTATTAGCCTTTAGGGGTTAAGGAGGATGTGTTCATGTGGATATAGGTTGGCTATTCTCAAGTTTTGTTATGTGGAGGAATATTTCAGTTGAATATTTGATTGCAATGTGATTGATTGTACGGCATTGTCTTGAGTTTTTGAGTAGATAGTCACTCAATGTATCAAAGCCTCAATTGATAAAATTGAAGCTGAGCACCTCAATGCAGTTTTCTAATTATTTTTCAAAATCTAAGAATTTAAATATGGGTGCCAACTCATATTATTAACATAATATATTAAATAATCCACATCCTTGTCAAAAACTACATAGGTATAATAATCCACATTTGTATCTATATCTATGCATCATTGGATTTTGTAAATTTCATATTTTATATCCCTCTAGACAACTATTTTTTGAAATAGGATGGTTGGTGTTTTTGAGGGGAGTTATTAATGTTATTTAATGCATGTTAATAGATGATTCAATCCATTAAAATTTCATATATGCCCTAAATCATATAATATATATTTCTTTAGCCAACCATAATTCTTGAATTTATAGGAAAAAATCTTTACATACCCATAGAAGAAAGATGCATGGTTGGATATACAATGTTATATAGAGCTCATCTAGCCTTGAGGTCTTTTCATCTTTGGGAAAAAACAACTCCTCAATTAGAGTTAGAGCTCATCTAACCTTGAGGTCTTTTCACCTTAAGGAAAAATGAAAGAGTTTAATATTTACCACCAAATTATCAAATTGGGAAATTTGGAATTTATATTTGGAATTTGAGACTCGAAAATTTCTATTTGCAATGATAAAATATAAAATTAACACTCTAAAATAGGGGGCAAGTTTTCACATTTATCTCATGTGTGCTAAAAAAGTCATGAAGCCTACATGAATTCTAGCCTTAGACCACCTTGTCTACTCCACCCCACCAATGTTAATTTTTTTTTAAGTTTTAGAAGTAAGGTAGAGAACTTTTATTATTAGGTTGTTCATATAGAGTGCTAGCTGAATATGTTAAGAAGTTTTATAATCTCAAAATTTGAGCAAGGGTTCAAACCACCTCTATATTTCAACCATTTATATCTACCAATTTCAATCACTTATACAAAAAATTAAGCCACTATTTATAGTATTTGCTATGTAAAATCATTCATGTAGTCTTATATTAAAAAGTGCATTTTTCAAAGGATTGAGTGTGAATGTCCCACACATGTGTCACATGACAACTAATTTGTGCCACTTTTGACTCGATGTGAACAAATAAGCTTAGAACACATTTGAAAGTTTAGAAATATACGTATTTGATTCACATAGTACTACAAAGAGGATGTCTCATGAGTTATGGTACAACTAGGGGCTCTTACTTTAATTCATGTATTGATCAAGTGCAAGATGAAGACACCAATTTATGTTGTTTTTAACTACATTGATCCATTTAGATTATTTGTTTGCAAAAATAAAAAAATAAAGATTTGGGGAATCTTTGACTGAGATTGGATAGAATTGGTGAAATGCTTCACAAAAATCTTAAAATTTTCTAAACCATTGTAATTAGCATCTAAGTAAGATCAAATTTTGAAGCTTCACTCAATTAAGGACACTTCATTTCAATCAAGTTGGTAGATCAAAAGATTGTAGAGACTAAAGTTGCATAATTTTTTTGCAAGCTCGTTATTTATACATGCAATCTATGTTTCTTCATTTGTAACTCTTAAATCTTGCGCTGAAGATATACAAGGACAAAAATATCATTAGAAAGTAGAATTTGTATAATGTAATAAAAAATAGAGCAAGTCTTTGCAAATGAACAAGGTTAGAAAAACAAATACACGAATTTAGAATTTAGACTTCAAGACTAATTGCCCAACGTTCTTCATTAGCTAGCATACACTAACTTTATAATGAAATCATTTGGTAGAAATTCCCATTAAATCTCTTCAATATGGGCCCATCTACCATTGGGTAGAAGAATATAGGGAATTCAATCTTTATATTTTTGAGGGCATTATACTAATTTTTGAATGTCTTAACCCCTAAATTCCCAAGGCTACTTTTTTTTCAAAAACCACTCAAAACTGCCGCGTTTGCTACATTCATCCAAGAATACAAAAAAAATCATTTTCTTAGAATCTAACTATAGGACCTTGTACTTTACTTGTCTTAGCTCACATGGTAAAAATTTCATGAATTTTGACTATATAGATTGGAAGATATTAGCATTCAAAGTTAAGAAAGAAAGTTTTTTTGAACACTAACCTACAATTTCAAATGACTTTGACCGCCAATTGTGGAATTTTTGCACTATATAGACTTTGAATTAAAAAAAAATTTATGTTGAAGAATTGAGTTGAAAGTTTAGGGAAAAAAATTAAAATAAAAAACACTTGATTTTCATTCTTTAGAAAAATGCTAAGTAGAAGTAGGTCCAAGATTAGGAAAAAAACTAAATTGTTAATAACTCCAAGATGGGATAGAAAGACAATAATCCCAATAGTGAGATTGTTTTAGCAATCAAACACAACATTCTCCAAAAAAACATTGTGAAAAATTGTGAAAATTGCATTCAAAAATGAATCCTACAAGTTATTTTTTCAAAAAGATTCTGAAATTGCCCGAAAAACAAAATTGTCTTTAACTTTTTCATAATTAGTCCAAATAGAACAAATCAAAGCTTCACATGTAGACAAAAAGAAAACATTTCAGGGAAAAAAGAATTAAAATTTATTTTGATTTTTTGCAATTTTTTTGTGTTGCTCATCAAGTTCGATTTCAAGCTTTTTGTGGTATAACTTTTGCTTTTGGGCACCAATTGAAATAAAAATTATATTCCCACGTAGATAATCAATATTTCTATCTTACAGAAAAGTTTCAAAACAATTCAGTAATTATTGAGATTACAGGAACTTGTCCAAAATTTGATTTGTCCCCCGAGGGGACAATGGGAATTTAGGGGTTAAAGTTCAAAATGGCTCAATTTTGGTGTCATTGGATAAAAGACAAAAATATTCATTGATGTAGGAGATTTGTGAAAGCAAATAACACTAGTGGAAAAAGGGTCCTGGAGCACTAGACTATAGTGCTAGTGCTTCTTACTGCAAGCCATATGAGAACTAATTTTGTGTTTATATGGTCTTGGAGCACCAAGCTCTAACACTTTAGCTTGGTACTCTATGCCCTCCTTTCTTCTAGTGTAAGAACTTCATTCATAAATGGCAATTAAAAACCAACTCTAACCAATTTGGGCTAATTTGTCTATTTAGAGATTAAGAGCTAGAGAAAGCAAAGCATTTAAAAAAAATTGCTATAAATAAGGATAATTTTGAATTTTCTATAATATGAACGATGAACTTGTTTCATTTTTGGATTGAAAATTTATTCAAAACTGTATACCAAATCTAATTGCCATAATACAACAATAACATATCAATCACACAAGACAAATGTTTAATATTGATATAAATGTTTCATAAACTTTATCCCATTGAAGACCAAATAACCATGTAAGGGACAATTAACATTTGGTTAGGTAATTATGAAGTTAAATATGGACAAATATTTCTGAAATTTTGAAATAAAACAGGGAAGTTCAAGTTCAAGAAGTTCATTTCCTTCTAGGAGATTTTATTAGGACAATTGGATGTCCCAGTGTGAAGTTCTATTGCTTAAAGAATTTGGGCAATTCAAACAATCCTAGGTACGAAACTACATCCCTAGGTAGGGAACTAGGGAAGTCAAGTAGGAGGATGGAAAAAATATATATAAAAAAGGCTCACATAACATTCACTGTAATTTTGAGAGGGAGGTCTTGCTCAAAGATGAAATCTTCCAGCAAGGGCTTAGGGAGCTTGGGAGGGATTTGAACACAAGCAACTCTTTGTTTGGCAAACATTTATATTATCTTGTACTTCTTGAACAAATTGTATTGCACTCCTCACATTGCATAAATGCAAAATTTAATTTAATTTTAGGGATGAAAAAATTCCTTCTTTTGAAGGAAAATGGTTTACAAGTTTATATTATTTGGGGTTTAAGAAAAAAGAAATTTAAAGGCACTAAAAATTGTCAAAAGTTGACTAGTGTATTGTTTTTTAAAAATTTCTTTGTATTGCACGATGATTTAGAGCAAGTTAGAAATTGGATTTGCTTTTGAAATTTTGCATTAGTACACTTATGAGTATTGTACGTGAAGGATCAAATTTGGTAGAGAAGTATTAAAATGGAATTTCCATGTAAGATTTTGAAAGGTCCACATCACTTTGCACCAATCACAAGATGACATATGGCACTTTTTAAATAAATAAATAAATAAAATTTGTACCAAATTTGACCCTCGTGTAGGATATATTCTATTGAATGGTGAAGGAATACATTTTTGTGTAGAGCCAAAATATTCCTTCAAGAAGGCTTGAAGGCTTTTGTCTTTGTAGGTCAATAATGAAAAAAACTTTTTTCCAAAATTCAAACGTTATAATCTTTCAATCTACATAGTAAAATGGGCTGAAATGTTTTTCTTCACTTTGTCATAATAATCTACTAAATTTTTTACAGTTCCCACTCAAACAAAAGCTTTAATTTTTAATTTTAGTCAATAGAACTAAAATTGGCAATTTTTGACATTTTCTCTTGAAAACCCAACCACTCTTTTAGGAAATAAACTATAAACCTTTTAAGTATGGCTTCTATAATTGTAATTCCATAGATTTTTTACAATTTTGATGATCATCAAAAATATTGACCACAGATGTACCCAAAATCAATCCTAAATTTTCATGCCCACACCATGTACATTTTCACAAGAATATAAATACAATAATAGCATTGGGTGTAAAGGTTTTTAGTTACTCAATTTCTCTGCTACATGAGAACATATCCCCAACTTACAAATAGACACAAGGGCAAGGGATTCTGTAGTTTGTTTTCCAAAAAATAATAATTTTTCATAGTTGGGAATGTGCATAACCAAAAAGTTGTGGTCAACTGAACTTTCTGATAATTGTTTCAATTTCAGGTTTTGGAGTTGTAGCCTTTTTAGTCAAAAGAGGAAACCAAATTCCAAACTAAAGCACAACCTGCATCCACCCAGACAAAAAAAGAAAACAGAGTCCACATATGTACAGTGTCTCTCCAAATGCTTCGTAAACTGACAAAAATTGTCATAGCTAATTGAGGAATTTTAGAATTTAAACAAAATTTGGATATGTTGTGTGATATAAGTAACTAACACACTTGCACCAAAAAAATTATTGAAAAAAAAAATACCGAAAAGTGTTTTAATTTTAATTTTTTCGAAAAAAATCGTGATATACAACAAGTGTATTTATTTCCTTGTACTTCTATATGTCGAAAATTGGTCGGTTGGGGGAAAAAAAAAAATCTAATAATTTATCAATTTGTCATGCCGATTCAGCTATTGTAATGTAACGTACATAAATGCTGCTGTTCTGTTCTTTCTCAAGTCCATCCGTCCTTCATTATCGGCATGCCCATTTCCCCCAAAACAAAAAGACACCACTCCAAAGTCTCACACTTGTTTCCCCTGACTCCCCTGGTCTTGGAACTCGTGGAGCTGAGTCAATTCTGACTCAAAAGTGTTCACGACATAGGCATGTAATAATTGATATTTTTGTGACGGATGGTAACAGTAATATACACGCACACCCCAAAGGTAAGGTAAGGTGTGGTAATTCCGTAGGAATGCATTGAAATGGGCTTATGAGTGGTTGCTCCCCACCCATCAAATTTCTGGTGTTGCGTACCAAAGACACCACTTCAGTTCAACTTAAACTCCGTAGATAGTACGCTGGAAATTTAGTGTGGAAGTCTGGAACAAAAACCGTATGATGCACAAGCACACATCAGTCATGATCTAACGAAATCTTGGCATATCTTGATGATGGCACCTTCAGTTCTTTGGTGTGACTAACTTACAAACAATGAAGTCAGGGTCCCCCCGGGGGAGGGGAGTCTCGTGGACGTGCCAAGTTCCATCACCTACGCTAAAGACAAAAAGACAATTTACCATTGCAATCCACTCTAGAGACTTACCTGGGTTCGAAGTATAGAAACCTATCTCCTATTTTGCAGTTGCTTAGTTGTAAAGGAGGCAACCCATTTCTAACCCAACTTAAGGTAGGAGGCTCAAACTCCAGTAGGGCATCAAAAGCAATCATGACCCAGAGGTATATTTTGCTTTCTTCAACGTACCAACTATGCCCATTTCAGGAGGTGATTGCTTCTTATGACCACAAATGACCATTTTTTTTTCAACTTCAAAAATATATAACTAATTTCGCAAAGTTCAAAAAATATGAAACAACTTGGGTTAGATGTCAATTTCACTTGTTTTCAAGGAAAATTTACTAAAAAATGTTTCAAGATGTTTAGCCTCCCTCAAATTTCATTCTAACCCTTAAATGGTCCATTTATGGACCTCCTACCTTAAGTAGTTTCTAGTATGTGCAGGGTGGGTTTTTTTTTAGAGTAAATTTTCTCATCTATAGAAATAAGTAGCAGAAGGTCTACATAATTTTTCAAATTTTTTTTCCACAACATAGAATTATTGTGAATTTTTTTAGTGGAAGTCATGGGCTCTCCATTCTATAATAGTGATACAAACCTTCTTTTGCCTTCCAACCAAAGACTAGTTGCAATTATTGAGAAAGTCTTATTAGTCAATCACGATGTACCACAATTGCATCAAAAACTACACTATAATGCATTGCTCAATTCATTCTTCAACTTTGAAAAAGAATAGCATGTATTGCTAAAATGGGATTATCGGTTAGGGAATGGGTTGCCTCCCATAGAAGTCCTAATCCTGCAAGGACCGTGAGGTAAAAAAAGTGTTGGATGGATGGATGACTTTCAAGATTATTGTAGAAATGAAGAATGCATCGTACTGGACCCAAAATGGAATCATTTCGAACATAGTACTCAATTTGGTGATAGATCTCAAAATCCTTTCAGGGTTCCCCTTCTCTTCCACCAGAAAGGCAGAAACCCATAAACTTACTCCTGTAAGTTACTGTACTAATATCAAAACTGCCAAGCAGGAGACGGAAAAGCTACCACCTAATAAGGTCAGGTTTCCTTGGGGTAGGGTAGGGTAGGGTAGGGTAGGGGTAGGGTAAGGGTAGGGTAAGGGTAGGGTTGGGTGCAGTCCAGTCCAGTAATCCAGTACTTCCAAGCTGCAGCCAGGCTCAGGCTCAAATTCAACTGCGCAAGGACCGGGCAAGTTGCTGAGCTTAACTTATTCTGCACAATGTGACAAGTCCTTAAAACTTTGATAATATAAATCTGAAGTGCCACCAACAACCAAAGACGGCCAGCAAGAGACAAAGACCAAGCAGAAGCTAAACAACAAACTCCATTCCACGCTCCCAGCAAACCAGCATGTGCCATTTTTGTACCCGCGTTGTTTTTAGTCACCTGGTCTGCGCTAAAGTTAGTTTAGAATGTGGGCTCAGCATCGTTGGGTTCTCGTCTTCTCATTGGGCTTGTCCCATTTCGCCACTACCTGACAAAACGCATCTCCCCAATTCCCTGGGTTGCCAGTTTGGGGGGAGGTTTTTGGGTGGCAGTTATGGAGGAATGGGAGATCCCCCAATATTGTAATATACAAGGGGCTCACTGTTGTTGAATCGAGTTGGGGCATAAGTTAACTAACAAGAACCTGAGCTGCTGTGTTTTGTCCGTTGTGGGATGAATGGGTTCCAAATTGGGACCCAAAAATGGCTGTACTAGTAGTGCATGAAAACTGGATGAAAAATCTTGGATGATGTAATGTACAGAGTGATTGAGAGTCCTGGCTGTGTGTTTAGGGTGACATTCACTTTGATATGATTGGCATTTAGAGGATGCCTGAGTGAGCCTGTTCAGGTTGTCCCTGGAATTGGTAAACTAATCTTTTCCTTCTGGGGGACATTCACTGGGATCTTTTAGTCCCACAAGAACCTTGCCTTGACGTAGGCCCACTCTGGCACTCTTAACTTAATTTCAGCTATTGAGAACTTCTCTTGTGAAACTGACCTTGGTTTGTCCATTCATGAGATAATTGTGGTTTCTTAACACCTCATCGCTGAAGTCTCACTTGGGTTCAAAAACATCATTGCTTTTGAAGTGATATAGATTTAAATGTCACTGAGTTATAGAGATCTTAACTGTACAATCTTGTAGTGGACATGTTGTAGATGATGCAAATTAAATTTGGAGTCATTTGATTGCATAGATTGCAAGATTATAATATTTTAGTATTAAAAAAAGATGCTGAAATTTTCCTAGCAACATACTTGGAGGTGAAATTTGATTTCTAAACTTAAAACTATAAAGTGATTCAAAACCAACATACAAATACATTGGTGAAGAAAATATCATTCAACTGACTCATTGTGTTTGCAAAATGGCTTGTAAATATAAAAAAAATAGGCAAGAAAAGTTGCAAAAAATACATATGAGGCTAAACCTCCTACTAAAATGCTTCTCAATCACTCATAACTTTTCAGATTGATATGAAATTTTAGCCACACAAACTAGACTAATATGCACAACTTTAGCAAAAATATTATTGGAAACAAACATTGTACGGAGAAGAAACAAGCCACCAAAGTTCACTATAGTAAATTGCTTTCAAACATTCAAAGAAACTTGAATTGATATGAAAATTTTACTACAATAATTAGACTGAAAGGAGAACATAACCCAATAAATCTCATTGAAAACCAACACTGGATGAAGGAGGTATAACCCTCCAAAGTTACAGCTATGAAATGCAATTTGGTGGACTCAAATTGAACCTGTGAACTTTGATTGGCTTCCAATTAATCAATACATCTTGGATCAATTTAAAAATCTTAGCACACAAACTAGAAGAGAGAGTGCAAATTTTCCAACAAGTTTTAATAAATTTGAACATTGGATGCAAAAGTTATAGCACTTTGAATTGAACTTGAATCTATGTGAGGACACTTTTGGTGCCCATTGCCTATGAGGGTTTAAGGGATGCTGTAACACCTAGAGGCTAGCCTTGAGGCTAATTGCACAAATTTAACTTTTTGTCCAATTACAAGTGAAGATTTTAGGTTTCTCGTTGAACAAATTGACCCAACATCTAGGTGTAAAGTATCCCTCATTGGATGGTCCATCATAGGAGTAGGTTTATTAGAGTGAAGGTGATATTACTTGTTCAATTTTTCACACAAAAGGTATGGACAACTAAATGTGTCAAGTTTGTAAAAGAAACACTTCAATAGCCAAGAAAGTCTGGTAGCTAGTACAAAGTTAGCTAGTGGATTTGAAAAAAGAAATCAAGTTGTGGTTTTTAGAAAACAAAAGGTACAAAACTAGAAAGAAATTGATAGGCCAATGCCTCCAAAAAACTAAAGGATATTTTATCCACTTTTTTTCAACACTTAGCAGATTTCAACTCCCACAAGATGGTAATTAGTGGCTAATATCCAAGTGGGATAAGATAATTAGATGAGGTTGATCATAGTGAACCAATTTGGGAAGGTAGGTATTGACATAGGGGATAGAGAATCTAGTTGTTGGAACTAAAGATTGACAATAATAATGCTTCATAATAGTCATCAACTTGATGAATTGCCCTAGATTAACTTGTACAAAATTGAAGACCACGAAGAACAAACATTAAAAAATGACCTTGCTCAATAAGAGAAGAAGAAATTTTGAAAAAATCAAAGCAAAACTTCTACAATTCAAAATTGTGAAGATCCAAATAGCCAATGTAGAGCTTCAAGTACATGTCCTTTTTGATCCATTGACCAAATTGAACATTTATGTTCAAACCATGAATACACAAAGAAATCTCACCCAATGCAGAGGGAATGCAAATACGTGAGTAGTGAGCAAGGATTGGTGAGCAAAAATTTGCAATATTGGCATTTTTTTTAAGTAGAAGAAAAAGGATGAAAAAACGAATGAAGTTTTATGAAACAATAGATGAAATTTTTAGAAAAGGCGATGAAAGGGTTAGAAAAAAATGGATAAAAGTTCATTAAATCTTTTTTAAAAGAAGTTGGACTATTCGAGAAAATAGATGGAAGTAGATGGATGGCATGGATGAAAGTAGTTGGATCACTTGGATGAAATGGATGAAAAAATGAATGAAAAATGGATGAAATCAAAAGGTGAAAAATTTGATGGAACAATTGGATGAAATCTAATTACAATATATGACAAAAATGAATGAAAAGGGTTGAAAAAAATGGATGAAGGATTAGAGAAGATAAGAAAGAGTAAGGATTTAGGTATAAGAGTGGGATGTGGGGAGCAAGAAAAGCAAGTGAGGAACATGGATTTTCTTTAAAAAAAATTCAAAATCCTATTATTGTGAAGAAAAGTACTCAAAATCGTGGATTCAATTTGTTTTAAATAATTTAGATTGATTCTTTTAATCCAAGCTTGACTTGAAGTCATGGAATTTTGGAAGCTCAAACCTAAAGCCAAGACCAAATGTAAGCATTATGATCCTTAAATTTTTAGACATTTAAAGTCTTATATAGGAGCCCAAAGCAAAGATGAGAGAGAAAAGAATTGGGTATTGAAGTTTCATTTATGCAATATAAGAGACCCTATTATTGTGTATTTTTCATTAGAATTTAATTATTAAAATAAAAGGCATGTAAAGTGGTGAGTATAAAAAATAATGAGGTTAACATATAAAATGATGGTTTACCATTTTAGTGAAAGTGGGAGGAGATCTATGATTGTCAATCAAGATTTAGGATGATAAGATTAATTAGTTTAAAATAAAATAAATGCAAAACTATAATTGTATAGTACCACCAAAAAAATGACACTTATAGCAATGGCATAATATTGAAACTATTAAGATCATAGGCATTCATGAAAACATTTACAAACAAATCCAATCTTGAAAATAGGCATAGAAGACCAGTACTCATACAAAAAAAATGATGTAATAATTTAATTTGTTTGACCCACTTGTATATATCATTTAAAATTGAGAGTGTATACAACTTAATGTTTGCATATTATAAGGAAAATTTAGAGTATACCACAAAACTATAGGGCAATTTAGAGTCACAATAGTCAACCTTGCTCGAAAATGAAAACCATTCAAAGACCATCATTAGAGTTGCAATTGCTCAAGGCAACAACAACTTCAATCTCAAATTCTTCTCTTTGATTTCCTTCTATATTCAAAAATTGTTTTACCTCCAGATTATATCGATGTTTCAATACAAGAGAAGGGGCTTCAACATATGTTTGAGCAATCCTTTCTACATAAATTGAGAGATTGAAATTTATAGGTGAGCTCTATTAATTTGTATCTTGTAGTCATTTTACTATGGTGCTTCAACAAGACAAAAAATAAAGGCTACAATAAGTAAAATACAATCTAATATTCAATTAAGAAGATTGTAATATATTCATATAATAAGTATTTCTGAAAAAACAAGAGAACCACAACTTACACACAAGACATGAATCGATTCCTCTTTAGTTTCTTTGTAGGTGGTTGATTAGGTGGTGGCATAGAGACCCTTTCCTTGCTTTTAGATGCAGACATTGCAATAGGGGCAAATGGAAAATTTTAGCCTTAAAAATGAGAGATCATCTTCTAAAGCCAAGATGTGTTGCCTAGTCTCCAAACAAGCCTCGAAGGATGATCTCAATGGAAAATAAAATACATATGAATGAATTATGAAGATTCAATTACATGCAATAATAAAAAGAATTTGAAATTTTAGAAAATAATGAAATATGAGTTGTAGCTTTGTAATCAAGGACAATATCTCAAGGCTTGAAAAATTGTAGAATGAAATTTTGTATGAAGGGTAAATTCTTCTCATGCATCCGTTTTTATAGAACTTCCTTGTTCATAGTAAGGTTTTTGATGTTCATCAAATTGAAGACAACATCATTTCTTTTCATTTCTTTTTGTTGGTTCATCGTGATAGAAAGAGTCATGAAACTTTTGGAATGAAAATTATGAAGGAATGTACTGCTGAATGAATAATTGAATTCAGAACCTGACAAACTAGAGCATTCAAAAGTTAAATATTAGAAGAGAAATTTTATTTACTATATTTCTACAATTCAAGCATATATTAAAATTAAATTAAATCATTTTCCTAAATCCTTACAAGTAGTAAAGATGTAAATTGCAAATCTTCTATAAACTATCATTGATGGGTTACGTGCAAATGCAAGATGCAACGTATTGATTTTCCACCAATCTTTGGTCAACTTCATGTCATATTGGTTGGCCACCTCATCAACTTCTTTTTAGAAAACTATAGTCAATACAATGTATGAGTAGTAGGGAACCATCATTGTACAAATACATGGCAACCATTTCAAAGAGACTCTCAATGTAGTTTTTTGAGAGTAAGTTCCAGTTTGAAATTAAAGTTGAATTATTTAGAATAGGGAGATTCTCAAGAATGTTTGCAATAATCAAATCAATCCATGTATGCTTGTACTTTTTGCAAAATTAAGATGTGACAATTATGATTGCAAGTAGAACTAATCTATACATTTTATACATCTCAAGTTAAAATTGAAATCTTCAAAAGCAATAGCATAAAAAGAAAAAATTTAGGTTTAGATTTAGAATACAATACCTTGGTGATGGTATTATACAACTTTATCCATCGATGATCTTGGCCAGTGGGCTCTTGTAAACTATTCAAGAGAGTAGTGATTGAAGTGCATTCTACAAAGACATAAAGAGAGTGTGACACTATCATTGAAAAATTGACTAAGGGGAATAATAAATTGTTTTTTCTTCTGAATTTGGTAAGTAGTGAAGTGAACAACATTTGATAAAAAAGAATCTGGAATAGTGGGTGCAAAGTCATCATCAGGGCCTCGGCTGATATAGATGTTGTCTCATGATTTTCTAAGGGTAAGGCTATAAGCTCACTCTTTGCATTATCTTTTTCCGCCTTCTCCTTTGCCACCTTTCCTATCTCCTCTTACTCCTTTGTGAGCCACTTCTTCTTTGGTACCTTCTCTTGTGGTTGAATTTTTTTTAAATTCCCTTCTTGTACAAATTTAGAATCAACAAGAATAAGCTTACCATCGTTAAAAGTTGTTTTCTCTGTAATCCTTGAGTCAGGAGTGTAGTTTTACTGACAATTAAGGTACTACCTTCCTGCTTCTAAGTGTGGAGGTTTGAATTTCTTCAATTGCTCAAATATGTGTATACAAAGATCAGAGTCTTTCTACAGCCAATAAAGAAAAAATGTTGGTACAACCTTTGTTGAGATTGCATTTTTCAAAAGTAGAACTTGCATGAAGTACTTGAGGTTATAGATGCAAATGGCATGATGAGCAATCAATTCATGAAACATCTTGCAAGAATAACAAATGAAGCATTTTCATCTATTCTGTATGCAACAATAACAAATTGGGACCCAAAATTAAAAGACAATAAAAATCTAAACAATTGAATAGTATTGTAGTACATGTATCCAATATGTCTTATTGTACTTTTAGTCCAAAGAACTCTTTAAATATAGACTTTTTTGTATAGAATTTTTTATCTTTGTTTTGAAAGAAAGAAGTGAATGCTTTGTTCCATAGAAGGATACGCCAACTCTCAACATAATTAGAGGGCTTTCAAACTCTTTGAATGGTCCAATCTACAATAATTTTTTCATCTTTGCAAATGTTTGTATGTATTTTAACAAGTACTTCCTCCAATTGTTAAAATGAAATAGAGAATGTTAAGAAAACAAAGTGTAAATCCATAATATTTGTAATTGAAGGGTTCATTTGTGATGTTAGAATAATACCTCAACCCCCAAAGATGTCCTTATCTTTAAACCCTAGAAAATGATAAGATTATCAAATAGTTGACAATGCATTCCACCATCTTAACTATTGTGCCTTGTATTTTGATTCAATGTAAGCAGTGGCTACTTTTGTAGCTTTTTGATTGTCATTTCGGGAGTTGGATTTTTGCTAAAGTGGTGATCAATCTAAACACATGATAACATTTATATTAAATCAAAAAATATATAATGAAATATTTTGAGATTGCAATTATAAATGGAGTAGAAATGAACTTATACCTCTTTCAAAAAATCATTTCTCATCTTTGAATTTGCCACTATAAGATACTTATCAAAGTTTTTGGTATGAATGGCCTTCACAAACTTATCTGAGGCATTCTTCATTGCTTCCCAAATGGCTAGAATAGTCTTTTTTGGAGTGGTATTCACATTGTATACTCATGAGTTGCTTTATTGGCAACCACTACAATCTCCCTCTACAATTGGAAATAAAATACTAAAAGGATTATATAAATCATACAAACTATATAAAAAACAATTAGAAAGACAAATGTACCTTGTATAGGAAGAAAATGAAGACATTGACTATCAAGGTAAATCAACTTGGTCTCATTGCCTTGATGTTCTTACAATATTGGTACTCTTTAAGGAAAATGAGGTCTTTGAAATCAACAAGAGTTAGAGCTCTAAAATTCCTAACTCGATGCAATCTGGCTAAAATTGTGCTCTTGACATGATTGTGCTTAGTAGACCTATACAATGCATTTAAATGGGACTGAAAAAAACTCAATTACAATAAATTCATATTGAAATTAGACGAATTCATTCAAATCAAGTAGCAAATGTATCAATTAATCCCTAAAGGTCGAAAACTATGTTTTCACCAGAAACGCTCCAAAACTACCATTTCTAATACAAGCACCAAATTACAGATAAAAAAACATTTTTGAACACATATAACCTTAGGATCTTGTAGTAAACTAATTTGAAAAGATGTGGAAATTTTTTTTAGAACTTTTCACATTATAGATTGAAAGATATTAGTGTTTAAAGTGACAAAAATCATTTTTTGGACCCTATGAAAACACGAGTAGTTGCACTTGCAAGGCCACGTTTGTATGAAAAAATGTCCAAAGTGGTGGTTATTCTTTGGATTCATTCTTCAAGTCAGGTTGGCTACATGCTTGAAAATTTTTAGATCATTTGAAATTGCACAACATATAGGAAAATAAATGGTAAGTAGAAAAAAGTGTAAAGTAATTCAAAACACTAAATTGTTAAGAATTTAATTATAAAATTGAAAATTTTCAATCTAGAAGGTAGAAATGTAGTTAAAAAAACAATCTACATTATAAGTTTTTATTTTTTCCAGAAAATGTTAAAAATTGAATTAAATAAAGGTCTCCAAAGTTTATTTTTGAGTAGGGAATCTATAACTACCCACAAACTAGAACACCATATAACTTTCATCTTGTAAATCAAAATGAAATGATTTAAAGCTTTCCATATATATATAAATCTAGAAAACCAAATTTTAAATTTTTATTTTTGAAAAAAGTGATTTTTTAAGAAATTTTTGGGTTGCTCGTTGAACATTGAAAATTACATATTATGTAATAACTTTTGAACCATTTAGTAGAAAGTTATGAAAATTATTGGGCCTTAAAGCTATTCCTTGGGCACATATTGTGTAGAAATTTTAGCAAAAAAACAAACAAACTTCGTTCATACTTCATAGTGAGTTGCCCAGAATCGTTATGTTGCTAAAAAAACGCAATTTTGACCTTTAGGGGTTAATGTTGCTCATGGCATTTAACAAGTTTGCTAGTTGACTTCTTGAATTTAGTATAATATAGTGGACTCGCTAGTGCTAGTGTAATTTTTCAGGATGACAATTGATGATATGGCGCATCCATGCCATCAAACAATGATTCCCATCCTAAACATAAAACATTTTACCTCTCAATTAGGCAAGGTCATCATCTGACATCAAATCCTTCTCAAATTTCTCATTGACAAGTTGCCAAAAAAGATCCCACTTTGCAATTTTTTCTTTGACATCCATAGTTTTTTCTAAATTGTTGTATATAGAAATGTACAAAACGCAATCACCTTTACAATAGGTAGTTACAAACAATTAGGTGAACTATTAATATTTTTTCATTCACTTTAAACATTTGCATTTTGTAATCCATTAAGCTAAATAAATTGAATTTTTTCTACACATTTCATGGTTGTATAGAAAAATAATGCATAAATGAGATTGGAAATAAAAACATTTTTTTTTTCAATTTTCATTCATTAACTAAAAATAACAATTTTTGAACAATTTTAAAACCATTAATACAATTCTAGTGTAAATTCATGAATTTCTTTATCTTTTTATTTTTTTGCACTTGATTTTGACAAGGAAATAGTAAAGTTGACCATTAGAATTTGAATTCTTTCGAAAATGAGTTATCCTATTTTTCTATTCATAATGAAATTTTGCTTCATTTATGTAAAAAAAAATGAATTCTCAAAAAAGAATTCAAATCTTGCTCATATAGGAGTTTTTTGGGACATCCTCTTACTTAGATGATTTGGCGTATATTAAACACCTTCATTATCTTTGAAATCAACATGCAAATAATAACATAACTACCTATCTAACAATCTAAGTTTCTAAAGTTAGATAACGGTTCCTCTACAAAAGATGAGTTGAACTATGTTGACTATACTGGGAAGGGTCTAAATTCTATTTTCTTCTAACTTCAAATGTTACAATATTGCAATCTATGTGGTCAAATGGTAGTAATTTCTTCCACCCCCACCAATTGAAATAAAAAAAAGTCTAAATTTTTTCCACATATTCCTATATAAGTTTATAGTACTTGGATAGCATGTTTAGTTTAAGTTATTAGTTCTTAAAAAAGCATTGCAAATTTTTGGAACTAGACAACCAAATCTACAAAAAAATGTAAAGATAGTTTGATGAATCAAATACCAATCCATCATATCACCATCTTACATCAAGAAATTTTTTGATGGCAAAATGAAGGAATTACTTCATTGACATTTAGAGATGATGGAGGGTAGATAGGTGGCCTTTATAAAGAAGTTCATTGTCCATCATGAATTCTCAAGGGATATGGGATGATTTGAAGATGAGAGCTCAACCATTCATTGTCAAATGTAGGAATTGTATTCAAGATAGAATTCTAAAACTTCATTTTGGCATAGTAGACTTTTATTTTCCAAGAAAACTTTGAACTAAATAAAGCTAAGAAATTAAGCTAACTTTCATTTCTACAAAACCATTTGTAATTTTGAGCTCTCCAAGTTATGTGCAAAATTCAAAAACAATGTTTGAAAATATCAAAGAAAATATTCTTTCCAACTTCTCTTTGAACTTTGTCCATAACTTTTGATTGGAGGCTTGAAATCTCAAAAAATAGTTTGGAGATGAAATTGAGATTGATTTCCTAGCATTTTTTACTTCAAAGTTTAAAAAATAAAATAATTCAATTATGCCAAAATGAAGTTTGAAACTCTATTTTGAACATAATTCTTGCTTTTAATTTGACTATGAACAATAATGCTCTTATTAATCCTCATTTACATATCCCTCATGGATTGTTTTACCTCCTATCATCCTCTTGTATAAATAGCTTGTCATCTAATACCTTTGTACACATTATTTGACTTCAAAAGTTGTGGAGAAGATCTATGTGCAAGGTTAGTAGCCATATTAGGATAGAAAATCTAGGTTAATTGAACAATAAATAATAGGCTTAATAAGATGGATCCCACAATATCCATCTATATGAAAAGTAGGCATTTTAATTTAGCTGTTGAATTATTATTATTATTATTATTATTATTTTCAATTTTATGTTGATTTTTTTAATATTATATTTTAAAGTGACAAAACTTAGTTTTAAACTTAAATTTAATATTTTGCCCCAAAGTGTTGAACCTACTATCCAAGTATTGTAGTACAAATTAGTTAGGTTGAAAGTTTGAATAATATTATAAAGTTTCGATTATGCCCATCATGCACTAAAAAAAATGACAATTTTGGACACATTTTGTGAAAAATAGTCAAAGAACTTTAAGATTAAGAAGAAGCTGGAATCAAAGCAAAAATCTCTAAATTCGAGAAAAACTTTGTTCACACCTAGGTTCTTGAGTTCAAGAAATTGGGTCCAGTGCAAACACTTCATAAATTAGTTTAATTGCATGCATGCATGAATTGGAGAATCAAACTCAATGGAACAGAATTTTATTAGTGGTAGTGTGTGTTGAATAGTAATTGCCAAACCTCTTTAACTCTTAACCCTTCATTGCCAAACACTACAAGAAATTGTTGTCCTATGTGATTGTGCAATTTTTGCAACTACAGAATGACTAGACCTCCCTAATTGCACCATTGTGCATAAATCCACAACGTTACAGTCATTTTGCAGTCGTAACTATGACTGCAAGATGATTAGAATTAGACCGGCTAGTTTCATCCACAACATTTTGTTCACTGCGTCGTGGATGATATGACGTGATGGGGTAGGGCTTCCGATGTGGGGGATGTAGTCGCACAAGAGTAGTGCCTCAGATTTCACGACTTTAGGTGATTTAGGAATGATTGTATTATGACTTCCGCATGATTGTAATAGTCACATCCACTATGTTTTCTTTAAGCGCTTCTAAAATATAAAGAAGATGGCACCCCACTATACCACTGAGGAAATATGACTACGGTTTAAGTCCCGTTTTGTTGCAACATGACTTTTGCACGACTATGGAGTGTCGAGAGTGCTACTAGAAGAAACAGACATAGGGGGGAGAAAATCCTTTCATTTTGGGGGGTTTAGGATTGGTTAATGATTGTTATGAAATTTTCAAATTTTAATGGTTAAATTTTTCATTCCATTGGGGGATTAATAAAATTAGAGAGATGACACAATGAGGGGGGCAAATTATGTACTTTTGTTGCTTAAGTGAGTAGAATTAACTTGACTACAATCATCATGAAGATCACATTATCAAGTGCTTCATCACTCCATATTAGTTGGTAGAACCATGCTTGGAACCCAGCGTAGATCCGGGGGTAGTTAGTGACAACTAGCCGGCGGTTGGGCTAACTGCCGGTGGTATATGCATAAAAGGCCAGTGAAGGAGTCTCCTCCTTCACTGGACATTTCGTCGTTTGCAATGGATACATGTTTGCTTATGCTTGTCTGTCTCTGCTTGACATAATGTCTAGTCCAAGTTCAAGATTTTCATGAGTTTCGTCGGGATTTCTTAGTATTGCAGGAATTAGGAGACATGCAGTGGTTCCAAGTTCGATTGGATTAGATACGGGTTCGATGATCGACATTGTGGAGTATATTTCACATGCCGGAGCACCCCCCATGTACTGTTTGGTTGATTGGGTCTCTGGAGTAGTTTCGGACCAGGGACGAGAGAAGCGGCGCCGGAAGTGCCGCTGGTGGATCGACCTAGTTTTCTGAAGTAAAAGAGGCAGGATTTTGACTACGTTGCCATGTTGCTGGAACATCCGGAGGAAGGAGTCGCGGTTGGGAGGCAGCTGGATGGTCCATTGGTGACGGAGTGGCCTGTTGTTAGCTGTTAGTTTATGGTTTAGGACAATTCATAGTAGACTGAGCCTAAAAATAGCTGCAGCATTTAATGTGATCTGTTTTTTTTTTTGTTATAGTTATGGTCGGCCGGAGGTGCTTCTACGAGGCTTCAGACTAACGACGTAAGTAAAGACAACTTTCAACCGAGCAAAGAAGTACCTGAGAGCTTGTGATCGGACTGCCAAAAGAGGCAACACATGCAAGCGTGAAGGATTTCGGCAATACATCACATGGGACCGCAACCCGTGCATTCGCAACCGCTGCCGCAGTTGATCCAGGAAGCAAGTTAAGGAGTGGAAGAACCGTTCCCAGGAGATCAAGGGTGTGAAGAAGACGAAGGCCGCTGGAGATGCAAAGACGAAGAAGTAAGTTTGGTCTGTGCTTCTACAGGCACGAAGTATTCTTGTACGTGGAGGGTCTGTTGCAATTTAGATGAAACGAGAGATTGGTTAGTCACGAAGGAGGGGATGCCGGGAAGGAGGCTCAGCACGTACCATTTGCAGTTGGAGTTCCGGGCAGCTCTAATACGGGCCACCATCTGCGATGCCGAGGGGAAGATGAGCAAATACTGGTGTGACAACTCGGACGTGTGTTTAGCGAGATCGATGATCCGAGGTGCTAACCGATTGGCGGACCTGCACATGTTTGTGGAACAACTCGAGCGAATCACTGAAGAAAGGACTATCGATTTTAACTTCTCCGACAAATTTGGCTCCGACATTGAATATGAAGCTTCTTCGTTCGATCATTTCACGGAAATCATGCTGGAGTTGGTGGTGGAGCGGATTACAACTATGAGCGCTGCTACCCCCAGCAATTGAAGAGCCAGAGGGTGCGAGAGGGCGCTCGAGGCGACTGCAGCGAAGGAACCTGTGGCCAGCCCAACGCTTGCCTCCCACCAGCCGACCGTGCCGTGCAGGGAGCACCGTCGGCAGGGACCGGGGAGGGAAAAAAAAAGAAAAAAAGAAGAAGATATAAAGGGTACGAGAAGGCCACTCCATGGAGCTTAATGAAGCATTTCCTCCGGACTCGACGCCACCAGGGGGTGGATTAGCGGACCTAACGGTGTTTATTCAACAACAAACCTAGGCATTACAGGCTGTCCAGCAACAAGTTCAGGGGTTGTACGCGGCAATCCCCCATATTGTCCAAGAATACATAACCCATAGTGGCGTGGCACAGGGATCTTCGGTCGCACCTGCATCAGCAGCCACCCAACCCAGTCATGAAGAGCTAACGAGTAGAGGGGTAACAAAGATTGCCTGGCCGAAGGAGTTTGCCGGGAAGAAGGGGGGGGGACGTTTACCGTTGGCTTGCCCACCTTCGGCTCCAATTCGATAACAATCCCCAGGGGTATGGAACGGACAGGCAAAAGATAACTTGTGCGCTATCATATATGACGGGGACTGTTGAAGGTTGGGCGATGCCTTTGCTGTAGGCCCTTGACGAGAAGAGGAGTCATCCACTCTTGGCCTCATACGAGGATTTCCGGGCAGGGGTGATTTCGGTGTTCGGAGAGGTCGACCGCAAGGGCCACGCGCAGGATCGGCTTATGGCGCTCCGCCAAACCGCTGGCATGGCTCCCTACATAGTAGCTTTCAACGAGTTGGCAGTCCAGGTAGGGTGGTGCGAAGAGGCACTGATCACTTATTTCCGACAAGGCCTAAAGACCGAAGTTCACTATACGATAGCCACATCGGAGGAGCCGCCGTCGACCCTGCAAGGGTGGATGTCAAGGGCCTCTCGGATTGATGAGCGGCTTTGGGTCATGCGACCAAGGAGTGGGCGTTTTCCGAATGCTCCAAACCCCCATCCGGAACGACGGTTCCCACCATCGTTGCCCACGACGGGTCCAATACCAATGGAACTCGACGCTATTGCGCAGGTCCCTCGGAAGTCGACGGCCCTTGCAAAGACACCCGCGGAACGGTAGGAGTTCCAACGTCAGGGACGGTGTTGGGGGTGTGGGCAGCAAGGCCACACGCGGTCACGATGCCCAACCAACCCCTCGAAGCCGCTAACGTTTTCTACCACATGGGAGGGAGATGCCAGCTACTCGGGAAAAGAGGAGGCTCGGGACTGACACCCTTGGCTTAGTACCCGGGCCAATGCCAAACGGCCGCGAATACGACGTATAAGCAGGCGTTGCTCGACATAGTAGTTCCAAAGGGGGAGCCCCTCTTCCTACGCGCAACCACCGACCCCGGTACACACTTGACGCTAGCAGGGAAGGCCAACGGACGACCGGCTACATTATTAGTGGACTCTAGGGCAACAAGAGTGTTCATACATCCGACATTTGCCGCTGCCAGCCACGCCACTGTTACAACAAAGTCAATTCCCCGCGAGGTCCATGTCATTGATGGCCGTGTTATCAACATAGGGCTGGTGACCCATGAGGCAACTTTTCAGCTGGTGATTGGGGGTCATGTTGAAACTCTCACGGGGGACATTACGAACACTAGTCGCTACGACTGCGTCCTAGGCACTCCTTGGTTGTGGCGACATGATCCTGACATCCGGTGGTCGACAGGAAAGGTCCTTTTCGCTTCCTCTTTCTGCAGGGAGCATTGTTTACCAACCTCTCTACCATCTCGGGTGACGAACGTTCAGCCCACTTTGTCTTCTCCACTAAAGTTTCGCCAGGCAACCAAAGGAGTGGAGATCTATTCACTGGAGGTTTGCGAACTATCCACGGTACCACTACCGACTAGTGCGCCACTTCCTGCGGATTACGCTGACTTGGAGGGAGCGTTCAGCGAGGAGGCCTCCAATGAACTTCCTCAACACGGACCTTCGGACATGAAGATAGAGTTCAAGGAGGGGCAGGAGCCTCGCAACATGGGGCTACAGCCCATGTCCCTGGCGGAACTGGAAGAATTACGCAGGTACCTCGATGAACACCTTGGAAAGAGGTGGATTCGATGATCTCAGTCTCCAGTGTCGGCACCGATCGTGTTTGCGAAGAAGAAGGATGGAACCCTTCGTGTTTGCATTGACTACCGGAACTTCAACAAAGTCACTATCAGAAATCGGTACCCGTTGTCGTTGATTCCTGAGCTGACGGATCGCCTCGTAGGGGCCAAAGTGTTCAGCAAACTCGATGTCCGTCAGGTGTATCATCGAGTCCGAATGGCAACAGGACACGAGTACAAGACGGCTTTCAAGACCCGTTATGGTCTCTATGAGTATTTGGTCATGCCTTTTGGGCTTACCAACGCCCCGGCGCAGTTCCAAGCTCACATGTAGACCATATTCGGAAACCTCCTCGACATCTCGGTGGTGATTTACCTTGATGACATACTCATTTTCTCCAAGACATTGGAGGAGCACTGATCAGTGGTTCGCGAGGTTTTGTGGCGCCTCCAACAGCATGGGCTTTATGCCAAGTTATCTAAATGTGAGTTCCACAAGGAGTCCGTGGAGTTCCTAGGGTTGGTGGTCTCGGGCCGTGGGCTTGAGATGTGTCAAGACAAGGTGGCTGCCCTTAAGGATTGGCCTACCCCAAAGAACCTTAGGAAAGTACAGGCTTTCCTAGGGTTTGCAAATTTCTATCAGAGGTTCATCGCTGATTATTCGCGGATAGCGGTTCCTCTTACTCGGCTTACCAGGAAGGACCAACCGTTTGCGTGGAACCCGGCAATGCAGGCGGCGTTCAACGAGCTCCGTCGGCGATTCACGGAAGCGCTAGTGTTACTCCATCCACAATTCGACAAGCCTTTTATTTTGGAGACAGATGCCTCCGATATTGCAACCGGTGGGGTATTGTCTCAGTACGGTTCTGACGGGCTTCTGCATCCGTGTGCATATCGCAGCTGGAAGATGTCCGCAACTGAGGAGAACTACGACATCTACGACAAGGAACTCCTGAGCGTGGTTTTGGCTTTTCAAGACTGGCGGGTATATCTTGAGGGCTCACCCCATCAAATCCGGGTGATCTCTAACCACAAGAATTTGGAACAATTTTTGACAACTAAGGTCCTAAACCGCCGACAGGCGTGTTGGTCGGAACTACTCTCGGCATATGATTTTGTTATCGAACATCGTCCTGAGGCATTCAATGGACGAGCTGACATGCTCTCCCGGAGATTTGAAACTCCTATTGCAAACGACAACAATACAAGACCACTATTACGGTTGGCAATGTTAGAGGCAGTGGAACCGGTTTGGACTGAGGACCGGATTTTTCAAATGATCAAGGAAACCGCCCCGTTAGATCCCACGTTGGGCCCCATCCAGAGATTCCTGACAACGGACCTCGGAGAAACCCTAGCACAGTTACGCCATCAACTCTAGGACTATGCTCTCCGTGACGGGGTTCTGTTCTTCCGGGAGGCGATAATGGTTCCAGACAACGAGGAGTTGCGACAACAGGTGCTTCGCTCTCGCCACGACACACCCGCGGCTGGGCATCTAGGGCGTGCAAAGACCGTGGACTTGGTGGCTTGCACGTATTATTGGCCATTACTAACCAAATATGTTCACCGTTATGTCGACGGCTGTGATACTTGCCAGAGATCCAAGCCCACCCGACATCCTCGCTACGGACTCCTCCAGCCTATCCCAGCAGCGGACGCCCCGTGGAAGAGAGTTACAACCGATTTCATTGTCAAACTTCCCCAAAGCGCAGGATATGATGCAATCATGGTGGTGGTCGACAAAAATACGAAACTGGCACATTTCATCCCCACCACGGAAGCTTTGGACTCAGCTGGTACCGCC
Source organism: Pseudoscleropodium purum (assembly GCA_963969395.1). Taxonomy (NCBI): domain Eukaryota; kingdom Viridiplantae; phylum Streptophyta; class Bryopsida; order Hypnales; family Brachytheciaceae; genus Pseudoscleropodium; species Pseudoscleropodium purum. The sequence goes on from OZ017795.1 coordinate 27,320,845, forward strand.
AAACTCTATTTACAACACATTTGGAAGCATCATGGCACCCCTACCGAGCTGATCTCTGACCGCAGCGCGGTTTTTGTCTCAAAGTTCATGCGACGCCTCCATGAACTCCTACGCATTCAACCGGCGCCGACGACGGCGTTTCACCCTCAGTCAGATGGCTAGACAGAACGTGTGAACCAGTGCTTGGAACAGATCCTTCGCATGTTCACAACTAAACGACAAGACGACTGGGCCGACCTTCTCCCCGTAGTAGAGTTTGCATATAACAACTTTGCACACTCTGCAACCGGCTTCTCTCCCTTCTATGCAACTTATGGCTACCATCCGACTATGTCTTTCAACAAACCTACGACCTTGACAGTCCCGGCTGCGGAAGATAGAGTTCGATTATTACACCAAGTCCACGAGGAAATCAAGACGATGATCCACATTGCAGGGGAGCAAGCCAAGAGGCACTACGACCGCCACGTCCAGGATGCGCCAAAGTACCGTGTGGGCGACAAGGTGTTGCTCCGCAATGAACATATTGCGACAACATCTCCGTCTAAGAAGTTGGGCCCCAAGTTCTTGGGACCATTTCCAATTACCGCCAAAGTCTCTGACTTGGTTTATTGTCTAAAGCTACCGTACACCCTCCGCATTCATGATGTATTCCATGTAGCAGTTTTGGAGCCCTATCGCCCCGACACCATTCTGAGCCGACAGTAGCGACCACCTCCTCCTGTCATCACTTCGGAAGGCGATATGGAGTGGAAGGTTCATCAAGTACTGGATTCCCGAGTTATTGGACGAGGTCATCGTTTGCAGTACCTAGTGTCATGGAGGGGATATGGCCCTGAACAAGACTCGTGGGAGCCCATGGGTCATTTACGTAACGCTCCACTCATGGTCGAGGCATTTCATAGATTACATCCGAATGCCCCCTACCCACCAGTTAAACCTAGAAGGGGGGGTAATGTTAGAACCATGCTTGGAACCCAGCGTAGATCCAGGGGTAGTTAGTGACAACTGGCCAGCGGTTGGGCTAACTACCGGTGGTATGTGCATAAAAGGCTAGTGAAGGAGTCTCCTCCTTCACTGGACATTTCGTCGTTTGCAATGGATACATGTTTGCTTATGCTTGTCTGTCTCTGCCTGACATTAGTGTCTACAAATATTAAAACAACAAGTACTATTAGATGACTTTAGCAAGCTTGTTGAAAGAAATTGTGAATCTTAGTTGTTCTTGATGCCAATACAAAATCTATGTACAAAATGCTAACATGACAAATGTCAAAGACACATGCAAGTCACGTTGTAGACGTCACTTCAAAACAACTATAGGCAATCTCTTTCGAAATTGAAGAACAACTTTGAAATGATTGCTAACACTGAAGACAGTAACCTTCCATAGTGACTTTGCTAAAGACTGCGACTACTATCTACAACTTTAGTCTCCTCAGATTGCCTTCAATGTCCCTAGTAATTTTCTTGTGCTAGTAAGTTGTCTTCCACTAACCAATGGTGTCGACTGGATTGGATGGTGAAGCATGATTTGGCAAACTTTGTGGGGCCTTCAAGCCTGTATTCTCCACGATAGTAGTGATGAAGGCATCTATAAGGTTGAGTATTTCTTGCTTGGCCCTGGCTTCTTTGCACAAAACCACTTTCCATCCAACTCTGTCAATAGCATTGGAGAAGAACACTTCTACTAGAAGAAAACGACGTTTTCTTGAACATTAGAAAAAACGTGGTCAATCATCAAATGTGACAAGATACATGTTTGTGTTGGCATCATTTTAAATCCGTTATAATTGACAAGCAAAAAACATGAAAAAAAAATGTGCCTAAATGTAGCTTGTTTTTTGGTAACATTACAGAAAACATGGTCTTCCAAGCTCTCCAAAATGCGACATCTAGATGCCACGTAAGTGCCATGTCAGCATATAGAGCCACATAGGATTTTTTTCATCCAACTCATCCATGACATGGCACTTGACGTGGCATTGATGTAGTGATGGGAAAATGATGATGTGGCATGTGTAATTAGCATACTTTAATGTTTGAAAATTTTCATGTTGCTTTTTGAGACATCAAATTAGATATTTTTTGAAACATCAATTAGTACATACCATACCTATAGGGCAAGGCCAATAAAAAACAATTAGTGAAAATAAATTAAAAAATAAAACAAAAACAACAAAAAAAATTGTAGAATTCACCAAGAATTAAAGAAAACCTAGTACCTACCATCAAGAGAATTTTTTATGGCAAAATAAAGGAATTCTTTCATTGAAAATTAATGAAGATAAAGATTACAAAGATCATATTTGTATCTATTCTTTGTTTATGGTGAGACAAAAGATATGGGATAACTAGAATATGAAAACTTGGCCATTGTACTTTTTGACATTGTTTCAAACGTCTAGACATTGATTCAAACATTGTGATGTTGTTTCTAACATCTTGATGATGTTGTCCAAGATATTTTATATTGAACACAATTTTTGTTGTATATATACTATATGGATTGTTTCACTTCCTACCACCCTACTTGTATAAAGGTCATCTCTTTTCATCCATTGTGCTCATTCATTCATTCCTTTTTTTTTTGCAAAGCATGTCATGTGGCTACACTTCTACTGAATTTTTCACATATGGTCAGTATTTTATCATAGACCATAATAGTTTGATTAACTTACCCACAGTGAAAGACAACGTAGTCACTGATGTGGCTATCTATGTTTTAAAGTATGTTTTTGAAAAACATGAACTTGTCTCCTTTGACGTCGTTAGAAACATGTATGTCTTCCTTGACATCAAGATGTTTCTCTACAAACATAACCACATTTACAGTGACATCACATGGAATTTGGACTTCTAGGGTCTTGAATTGTTTGTCATTATTTATTTTTGAAAACAAGGCCTGTTTCAATAAAAACAATATAAAAAACGTAGGTTCCTTATAGTGTTCTATTGCTTGACTAGGGAAAATGAACAACTTTGTTGTACAAGGTAGTTTGGTGGAAATTCATCACAAAGAAGCCAATATCATCCTTTGTATAAAAATGGATTTCTCTTGTGTATCTTGTAGCTTCACCCTAGGTACTAATTTTTTTTGCACTAACAAATTTTTTTTCTACAAACAATTCAATTACATCCACTAAATTTATAAATTCCACCAAAATTAGCAATGTTTGGGGAACAATCAACCCTATAGACTCTAGAGTGGATGGATTTAAACATTCCTTGGACCTTGACTTCCGATGCATGCATACAATTCCATTGTTAAGCCTATACTTGAGAACTATTTTGCAAAAAAACTAGAATATTCCTAACAATGACCTTCTATGATACTAATTTATTAAAGTCCAATTAAGACTTCTACATGACTAGATCTAGTCAAGTAGAAGTTGTATTATAGTATTATAGTTGGATAACAACATGGAAATGACTACATCATGTCTTCTACCCTACTAGATTAAAAAATGATGTTAAAAAATATTCTTTCTAATCTTCTTTTACAATCTGTCTAGAACTTTGATTTGAGGCCCAAAATCTAAAATAGAATTCTAGAGATGAAAGTGAGATTGATTACTCAACTTGTATTAGTTCAAAGCTTTTTGAAAACAATTAATCTACTATTTCTAAATGAGATCTAAATATTACTTATAACACAATTTTTGTATTTGACATGTACTACACGGTTTGTCTTGCCTCCTATCACCCCACTTATATAAAAGGTTTGTCATTTGAACTCTTCATACTCACACACTAAGTGGCTTTGAAAGCCATACAATACATTATCTAAATATTGTATATTGTGTATTGTGTATTGTGTATTGTATATTGTGTATGATGTATGATGTATTGTATATGATATATAATTGCAATACTCCAAATTTATTCATATGTGATTGTAGAATGACTATTCCCCATTCAATTGTCAGTACACTCTTTTTTGCACACATTGCCACAAGTTGAAAACCCTAATCTAGACTCCTAAATCCATATCACTTTAGAATGACTATGGAATGACTTGGCACGTGTCAGTCCATTACAACACTGCAAAGACTCCACTACAACTTCTAAATGACTACAAAATGACTTCTGATGTCCACGTGAGATTTGTAATAGGTCTATTGTAACTTTGAATTGATTGGTAAATAACTAACTATGTTAGATTCAAGAGGGGTCACCCACAACTAGAAAATGACTTCAAAATGATTGAACATGTGGATGTCCACATCATTGGTGAAAAAATTGCACTTTCTACATGGCAGTTTTCAACACATCTTCTTTATGCTCTTTTCTTTATCCATCTTTACCCTTCACTGTTATCATCCACTTTTTCATCCAAGGCAAAATTGAATGGTGATAATAAACTAGGAGCCATTTACATAAATGACTTGTCCAAAATGACAGCTAGGGCCTAAAGTCATTTATGTGTTTTGCGACTGCAACATGATTGATTTGCAATCATTTGACCCAATTACATAGGACAACGATTTCTTGTAGTGGAAGTCACATTTGGGTTCAAAAACATCATTGCTTTTGAAGTGATATAGATGTAAATGTCACTAAGTTATGAAGATCTTAACCATGCAATCTTGTAGTGAACATGTTGTAAATGATGTGAATCAAATTTGGGGTCATTTGACTATATAGATTGAAAGATTATAATGTTTTAGTGTTGAAAAAAGATGTTGAAATTTTCCTAGCAACACGCACTTGGAGGTGAAATTCTAAACTTACTCAAATGAAAAAACTTGAAACTAGAAAGTGATTTAAAACCAACATACAAACACATTGAAGAAAAAAAAAATCAATAAATTGAGTCAATGTGTTTGCAAAATGGCTTGCAAATGTCAAAAAATAGGCAAGAAAAGTTGCAAAAAACACATATGAGGTTGAACCTTCATCTACTAAAATGCTTTTCAGTCACTTATAACTTCTTGGATTGATATGAAATTTTAGCCACACAAACTAGACTAGTATGCGCAACTTTTCTAAATTTTTTTTTTATTGAAAACGGACATTGTATGGAGAAGAAACAAGTCCTTGAAGTTCAGAGTAATCCAAAAATGTTGGGATTTTGAACTTCGAATTGCTCCCAAACATTCAAAGAAACTTAGATTGACATGAAAATTTTACCATAATAACTAGACTAATAGGAAAAAATAATTTAACAAGTTTTATTGAAAACAAACATTGGATGAAAGAGATACAATCCTCTGAAGTTGTAGCCTTCAAATGCAGTTTAGTAAACTCAAATTGAACCTGTAAACTTTGATTGACTTTCAAGAAATCAATATAGCTTGTATTGATCTGAAAATTTTAGGACACAAGTTAGAAGAAAGAGGGCAACTTTTCCAACAAGTTTTATTGAATTCGGACATCGGATGCAAAAGCTACAACACTTTGAATTAGATGTGAGGACACTTTTGGTCCCCTATGGCAATTAGAGGCCCTTTAGTTGTCATCACCCTATTTTCTACCATTTTACAACTAAATATGAATGAAAAAATTTATATTTATTTCTTAGATATGAATTCATAAGTCTACTATGAGTTAAAGAATTTTCAATTTGGGGGGGAAAATTTGAAATTACTATGAATTTTGTAAGAAAAAAATGATGAAAATTCATATCAAATACAAAATATATTCAAAAGATCTGAAATTTTCACAATGGTTGTATATTATAGTGTATAACATTAAGGTATAAACCAAAGTCACTATATCAATTTAAAATTAGAAATCAACAAACCGTAGTTATAAGCCTAGAGTTCATATTGCTATAAAATATTAAAATTTATGAATTAAATTTTTTCTTAATTTGAGTACAAATTACACTTGGTAAGCTATATTTAATTAGGTACACTCAAATTCAAAAAACAACATTTTTATGGCTAAAATTCTTAGAAAGAGAATATAGCAAGAAATGACCCACATACATTCCAAAGATGATTTGTGGATTGACCATCTTTTTCTTTAGAAAAGTCAATAAGACCATAATAAAGACTTTGCAATACTATTCTTAGAAAATGTACTCAAGTAACATCCAAATCAATAAATTAGATGAAAAAACATTTTTTTCCATCCTACAATGCCAAGTGAGGTCATCCATTGAACATTTAGTGTCTACCGCAGTGCTACATGGTTAAAGAACAAGCCAATTACTACAAAAATCATTTGTTTTGGTACTATGTAAATTGTTGGAACAAAAAAAATGCAAAAGCATTCATTCAAAGTCAAACAACTATAGAAGACATTTCCTTTTCACAAAATTTGTAGGATGAATAATTGCACTTTTGTCCAACATGGAGAGATTCTTTATCATTCACTGACCAAAGAATATACCTACTGTCCTTTTAAGGGACAATCCTTACCTTTGAAATACTCCAGTGTTCAATTTTTAAACAAGGAACAAATTGAAACCACTTTTTTCCTCATTACTATTCGAATGAAAGTCGTCCTAATTTGTGGAGATAATTGATCAAGTTGTTGCTCTATTAATAGTTGAATTTGGTGTTATTAGATTACACATTAATTTTTGGTAGATTTTTTAATCTTGTAGCTTTAATATTCAATTGGTATTTTTTCCAATTGATATTACACCAGTTGCAGGTTGTCTTTGATTATTGTCTAAGGCTTCTATTGGAGATGAGGATTTATGATCAAGTTGTTATCGACAATTGATCATAATGATAGAAAATGAGTTTCATCGTAGGGGGACATATGAAAAAAAATATATACAAGTGATTTGCATGATTTTACTTTTCATAGACAATACACTCTATTATAAAAACATTGTGCTTTTAATAGAATTGTATTCCAATCATTTGATGTAGAAATTCAACTATTCTTGTTTATGTCTTAAACATGTTATTGATTTTTAAGGACATGCACTCTCAAGGACAATACTTTGAAGTTCTAATTTTATTTCCATCAAAATTTATATAGAAATGAAATGAAAATATCATGGTTGATTGGTAGTTGGTGAGTTGCAATATGGATGTTTATAGTGTTGATGGATGGTTTCATAGGTCTTCAAGAAAAGAATTTGATTCTGACATTATTAACAACTTTCTAATTCACCATTAGATGCCAATACCCACTTCAAGCAAGTCATTTATACATTATTGATTTATAAAGATGTGGTCTAATCTTCCAATTTGTAAAGTCTTTTGTTTGTCTTTCGTGGATTCCCTCAAATCATTCATCAAGACATTACACTATTATAATAACCACCATTGAATCATTGATGTGGTGATAATATATCAATCATTGTGTAAATTTTGGTATTTGTGGTGCCAAAAATGACTGGATTGATATTAAAGTGGGATTTATATTGATACCACGAGTCATATTGTATATTTTTGGTAATGATTTCAAATTGTATTTTAATATTGGAGAGAGTAAGAGAAATAATATCTAGTTTTTTAGTGAATTAGTGTAGGTTAACCCCTAAAGGACCAAGTTGCATTTTTTGGCAAGATAGTGAGGGTTAAATTGAAGAGGTTTCAGTGCAATAGAATTTGAAGTTAGGAAGATTCAAATATTGTAGTAAAGAGTAAAAAAAAAGTGATTATTTTACTTTTAAAGCTAATATCTTGCAATTTGAGTGAATATTTTGTCTGAAAGATTTTCTACACATTTTCATACAAGTTTAGTATAAGATTATGTGCTTAGGTATGTATGAAAAATAAATGTTTAAAATATTTGCTCTTTATAATATAAATGATAGTTTTAGAGTGATTTTTGCTTAAAATATTCATGAAACTTTAAGGGTTAATGATGTAGTGATCTAAGGTTTGAAGCCTATGTATTCCTATTCAAGTTAGGTTTGAAGGTTTAGCATTCTTTGACTTATTGGTTAACCTTGGAAAGATTAAGCCTATAACTATTTAATTTGTTTCAATTTGTTTTCTTTGTTTCCTCTATTTTGCAATTAAGTTTGAGTGAAAATGATTTTATTTCATTTTTTTAGAAATGAAGTCACATGTTTTCTATAAGCTATAAGATTTTTAGATTCATTGGTGACGATTTCAAATTATCATAATTTTTTGAAGAAAAAATGAAGAAAATTCATGTCTAATTCAAATTAGCTAAAAAAACACTGATAAAATTCTCCATAAGTGTATACTACAATGGATAATATTGTAGTGTAAACAAATTTTTTACTTTTATCTATAATTGATAGAAAATCAATAGATCATGGTAATAGGCCAATGTTCAATATGCAATAAATTGTTCAATTTTAGGAATTTATGAAAATTGAAAATTGGAGTAGAAATTAGAATCATTCAGCTTTATTTTATATATTGGTTAAAATTTCCAAAAGATAATTTACATGGATCAAATTTAAATCAAGGTCAAAAAGGTAGTAATTGCTAAACTTCACTAGAAGTTTGTTTTTCGTGATTTGTGGCACATAATTTCTCATTTATAGGAACTTTTTGGATACTCCCATAAGGACCTTCATCTTTGTGTTATGACAAGGAGAATCTTCACTACCAACCCCTCCAAATTGGATGAAAATATATTATAATACATCCTCTAGCAAGCTATTTTTTGTCATCCCAAAGCCACATTTTGATGCCTTTGGCACTCCAAGGCTAAAAATAGGGGTGGTCACACCTCCAAGAAGCAAAATTTCATGAAGAATGGAAAATTGGTGAGAGAAAAGAAGAGCCAATGGAGGTTTGTCTTGTGTGAAGCCGTGTAACATTTTTTTAGTATGTGTGGAATAGAAACTCAAGAATTATCTATCTACAAGGCTAGATAGGATGAAGCAGCACAATTCAGGGATCCAATTACACAAGTTAGAGCCACATCCACCATATCAAACATGCTAGAAAGTGTAACTACCCCAAACTCAATGCTTATTGGTTGAAGGAGTTTGTCTCCATTCTCTGAGAATTAAGAATGGGGTGAAGAAAGTGTGACTACTTCTAACTAAATGCTTATCGGTTGAGGGAGTTTGGTGCCTTTCAGATGAGCTTAGTCGTTACTTGCATGTGGGTGGTTTCAACTTCCAAGATATTAATAATTGACAACACCTATGGAAGCAAAAATGACTTAAACTTAAATTGCAGCAACTTCATGTATTCATGCAAGCAATGTGCATAGAATCAATCGTGTCAACTATCACTCAAGTAGACAAAATGTGATAATATGTACAATAAGCTTACTTACTAAGGGCATGTTTACATACTCGCTTAGTGGGCAAAGAGCTACAATGGATGCTACAAGCAAAATACCAATTCCTCTTTCATGTGGACCCGGTGAGTGGAGGAGGGATACGATTAGACATCAACATGTATTAGATTCTCTCATGATTCACTAGTCTCCACCGATGAAGTTGTCGACCGATATCAATGGAAAATGGAGCTCCTCCTTTTTTGTTGCCTACGCCAACAAGACAATCGAAGGAGGCAATTTTGTCTTCTTGCTTGTTTTAGGTTCAAGTTTGTTCCACCAAGTGAGCATGTAAATCCGCCCTAAGTTATTGGTTGCCATTGAGAAAAGTTCATTGAAAGAAGCCTACAATGCCCAAATGCATGAACAAACTTAATTTAACCCTGTAAAGATGTATTGGTCTCTACAAAAATTAGCATATTCTAATACTGTGTGAATCAATCGCTTAAAAAAATGGAAAAGTATTCATTGGAAGTCAAACTATTGAAGAAGATGTTCTCTTTCACAACAAAACTCTAAGGATGAATAGTTGCACTCCTATCCTATATAGGGGAATTCTTTGTCATCCATCGAACACTTAGTGTCCACGACAATGTTATAGGGTTAAGTGACCTATACAAAGTATTATGGACCTACAACTGCAAGTGTTAAGTTAAAATCAAAAGAATCAACATAAGAAATACAAAGACTCTACCAATGCAACTCTCTACACTTTGCAGAAGTAGACCACACAAAGGTACACCTCTTGAGGCTTGCTGAAGTGCTTGGATCTGCCTACCATTGCTCTAAAGGCAAGCAAGGTGAGAAGTTGTTGAACGCTAGTGGGATTAGAAGGAGGTGTGAAGATTGATATAGACTCTACACGAATGAAAACATCCTAAACCCTTGATGCCGCCCTCTCTTTGAATTTCTTCATTGTTACAAATAGCAATAAGACTGTTACTCACATAATTGCCATTGCAACTTAGGTACTAGATTTTCCATCTTCGTAGAGAGAACTAAGACTCTTGCATGGATACTTCCTTGGAGCAAAGCCTCCAAAAGTTGTCCATGCCACACGCTTTCTGTTTGGCCCTAAACTTTGTCCTTCTCTATCTATAACAACTCTAGTAAATCTAAAGCTATATGCCCTCTTACAACTCATCATAATAGGATTCACCTCCACCAAGCACCCCTCTCATTTAGAGATGTATGGACATATTAATGTGAACTTCATAGAACCCAATATAGTAATCAATAAAATTAGAATAATTCAATATGCATTTATTTTGTGCTCACATTTGAGCAAGAATCCATAGCTCAAGAAGCTCTAAAATAAAGCCCTCATAGAGATTTGCTCTAAGATAGGAGAAGTCATATGGAGTAGCAAACAAAAAGATTAATTTAAAAAATCTTCCCCCCTAAGAATTTACTTTTTGGTTTCAAATGTTTCCAAAATCCCTTTTTTTTGTCATCTTATCAATATCCAAACCAAATGAAGAAGAAATCAAAATTACTTTACATTACAAAGGAACATCTCAAGGATGTTCTAGATGCATGGAAATAGGTCATGACAAGGACAAGTTTTTTTACAAAAAAGAAACAAAGGAAATCTATAGCTCCGACAGGATGAAAATCCATCCTTCTTTGTGGTATAGAAATCATGGACATAATACAAAGATACATGATTGCATGATGATTGAAGATCTTCAAAGGAGTGAATCAATCTTCCTACAATCAACTCTAAATCTTGAATAAGCTATTACTAAACAACTAGCAAAATTAGCCACCCAAATAGAAACACCCCCAAGCCTTTGAACCAAAAGAGGTGGAAGATTGATAGAGTGTTGGAGAAAACTAAAATCTCCTACAAACTCTATAGCCAAGAATAAATTACCTATATCTTTTGTCTTTTTTAAGAGCATTTACAGAAGGTGTTTAATTTTCACAATACTCTAAAGAGCATGGAAAAAAGATTACATCTATGGCCAATGATCTATATAGCCAATGTTATTTAGAAGAAGCATTTAACCCCCAAAGGACTAATCTACTATTTTTAGCAACATAGAAATTTTGGACAAGTACTTGTTACTAGAAATTTGCATATTTTAGACTTAAAATTTTAAAGAAAGTGTGGACAAGGAAGATATTTCATACACACTAAATTTTATGACATTTGGAAATATGAGTCAAAAGTTATTGCATAATATGTTATTTGTTTCTCAACTCGACAGTTTGGGCAAATTAGAAAAAATCCCTTTTTTCAAAAACAAAAATTGGAAATTGATTCTCTCTCTCTCTCTCTCTCTCTATATATATATATATACACACACACACGTAGAAAGCTTTGAATAATTCCATTTCGATCAATAGTCAAAAATTATGAAAGAGTTTTATTTTGTAGCCAATTATAGATCATTAAAAGATTTTGGGAATTCCGGGAGGGCCATTTCAAGCTGGCGTTCCTTAAAATTCCCCCCGTAGTAAAAGAAATTTGAAAAAAAAAATCAAATCAAATTTCTTAAAATGAAAAACAAAGTTGGAAAAATAAGAATTTTAATTTCTTTTTTTGAAAATGACGTAGCAATCATTTTGCCATGTCAGGCAACATGTTTCAGTAAGTTTGTAGAGTTAGAAAATGTCAAGGAACTCATAGCCCTCTCGGACCTCCTAAAATCTTCTAATATCTTTATTCTAAAATAAATTATGAAGTTGTTTCTTTAACTCAATTTTCAATATTTTTTGAAAAAAACAAAATCATAGGATGTAGATTGTTTAATACAATATTACAACCATTGGAATTGATATTTTTCAATTCCATAAAGAATTCATTAACAATTTTGAATTTTGAATGATCCTCTATTTTTTTCTACTTACTATTTTTTTCCTATATGTTGTACAATTCCAAATGATTTGAAGTTTCTTGAGCATGTAGCCAACTTGTTTGGAAAAAAAAATCCAAAGAAGCACCACCATTTGGGACATTTTTTCATAGAAAAGTGAACTTGTGGAGTGTAGCTACCTTGTTTTTGCAAGGCCAAAAAGAATGTTTTAGTGAATCTAAATGCTTATATCTTGTAGGCCACACAGTGGAAATTTTTGAAATTTTTACTACATATTTTCAAGTAAGGATATTATAAGATCATATGGTAACATATATCAAAAAAGATTTTTGAGAAAAAACTTGGTGTTGGTACTAGAAATGGCAGTTTTTGAGAGTTTTGAGGGAAAACATAATCAAGGAACTTAAGGAATCAAGCAATTTACAAAGTGAACTTCAATGTACTAGAAGTATCTCTCCCCTCACTTATATAGCAAACATTCAATAGCTTGTGTAAACTAAGTTGAATGCAACTACATGAAGACATGCTAAACTTGGAAGCAATGATAGAGAGTTTAAGCATGTGAAAATCATCACTCATTGGGATATGTGTAATACACAAATAAATTCAAATGGAAATTATTCTCACAAGATCTAGCTCAAAAGTGAAGTCCAATTCTTAAAATATGATCCACATGAATATTGAATAGAAGTAGAATTTGTACCCTATCTAAAAAAACATCCATTCTCTAAATATTCCACCAAGCACGGATATTGCATTGTGCTTGCAATAAGGCACACCTCTAGTTGATTTCAAGTCTTGCAAATTGGAGATCATTTCACTCAGAACTAAATGATAATCCTATCCGACATATGGGAAGTCAACAAGTATGCTAAGCTTCCAGTATTTCTATAGTAAATTAATTCAAGAGGATTGTCCAAAACTAACACACGTAGTATCATGGAGCTTCCATCTAGATGCAAAAACTATCTAGACAACACCAAAGAATCACTCAAGTATTGCCTTTGTGGTTGCTTGCATGCCAATAAGATATATATGGAGATCGTTTACCCATGAGATAATTCAACTTGAACTCTCTCCGCAATTGTCATGGAGAGAAACTCTCACTAGTATTCTCCCTTGTAACCATGAGAATGATGACACGTACCTTTTCTATACTCACATCCTTAATGCGGCTTTGCATGTTTTTAGGGTTGACATTTTTGGCAAATTTGTTGTGCTATATGTCATTTATTTTTTACAAGTGAAACTATCAATTCCATTAGGAATTGCCTCCTTGCCTAGAAAGATGCTATCTGTACTGGCATGGCTAGAAAAAAAATACATTCTTAGCTACATAGACAAATGTAATGAAGACAGATATGCCATCATTGAGACTAAATTTAGAAATATTTGGTACATAAGCAATGTATTTTGCTTTGGCAAGCTTTACATCTTTAGATAGAAACTCTCTCCTACTTTCAATGAGGCAACCTTCTCTAGAGAATAATCACGAGTTTTATTTTTAAAATTTTAAAATTTCCCTACTTATTTCAAAAGAATAGAAGAATCAATAAGATAGATATATCCATTCCCACCCATGCACCTAATTTTGTACTCATGTACCAATGGAATATATTATAGAAATAAATATATTCCTATATTATATATTATAGAATAAATAAATACATTATAAAAAAATGATTTTTTAAGTGGACAAGAATGGATATACCTATCTTGTTAAGCTTATAAAAGCATGCTTACAAATAAAGTTTGAATGGCAAATATTATATGTTATGCTTTAGTACCAAATAATTGGATTCATATTTTCAATGGTATTAATATTTCAAAGTACAATGGAAGGATCAACTATAAATATTTGTTGGTAAAATATGAAGTGATTCTCCACAAAACCACTAAGCCCCTATTTCTACCCATATATTCATAGAAAATCTTATTTCTATATATTAGACATCCTAATTTTTCAAATATTCATCAAGATAAAAGTTATACTCCTATTTCTATACTACTTTAATCACATATTTTATTGCTTTGCTTTACAAAAAGTCTACACTCGTGCTAACATAAAAATCAACGATGTCGTAGAAGCCCAGGCCATTTCAAGTAACCTCGAAAAACATCATCTTTCCAAGGTAGACTACAATTATGTACATCCTACTTCCTTCAACTTACACAAAGACCATTGGCCATGTCCTTATCAAATGCATAATTTTCCCTTGTTAGAGTTAAGCATTTAGTAAATTTTGATGCAATATCAACAACTTAAATTGAAATCTTCATTCATTGCAAAATTGCTTCAAAAGAATTGATTTTAGAATATATTTATGTTTTTTCAAGAATATTTATCCGTAGGTCATAAGTTGAATAATATTTAATTACGAATTTAATTATAATGGAATGAATATGGCCCTTACATTTATATTTTCTATAAACTACTATAAAAATCTATAGATTTAAAAAAAATGATTTATTCACTTGCATTTTTATATACTAAAAATACAAGTGTCCTTTGAACATCCTTTAAGATATGTAGATTGCTAAAGTGAATGGCATTAGGTGCATATATACATCTATTTTACAACTACATTCAAATGACTTTATATTAAATGGTACAATATTCACAAAATGCCTTGCAATGTGTCATTTTTCAAAAATAATGTTGTTTATACAATTGCAAAATGGATGGAAGAGTTTTTAATGATATTATAAATTTCTTCAAGTCAGAATAAGTGTATCCATGCATTCACATATCTTCAATAAATGTTACCAATGCCAACTTGACAAAAATCCCCATCTTTCATAAATACTCTATAATATATAATATTATTTAGAAGTGATCTAGAGGTATCATTGAAAATAATTAGGGCTTTTAGATGACCCTTTTTTATTGCATATACATATAATCACCTTTCAAACAATTGTTGATTTTATTCCCACCTTTCTTCCATTCAATTCTAAAGTTTCAAAACTTGTAGTTAGTTTTGTAACTTTGAGAGTATGCTTGTTGAATTTTTAGCTATTGATAAAGCAAAATATTTTACCTAAAGTAAGAAACTCACCCAATTAGTGCCATATTATTATTTATACTACTTCATGATCACTACGTATCAATGAAGGACATTTGAAAGTATAGAATATATACTACTAAGACATAGTTGCACAAATAAGGTAGAGTTTGAATTGTAGTGCAAATTGGGTCTCCTACCTTATTTCCTTTCACTCTTGGGAACAATAAAACAAGACATAGAGAAATTCATCTAGTAAATTTGATCAATTTGAAAATTAAACACTCTATGACTAACCTTTTAATTCCCTCCCATTTTTTTAGTATACTGCAATAAAAAAGAAGCCATTGAACTAAGTATATGGTTTATTTCATTATTATAGTTTGTTTGTTTTTCATTTTTAATGAAATGCCGTAGTAGTGATACCAAATGTTATAGTGGTGCTCCAAATTTCAATATTCATCTTCATATTGGATAGAAAATACCATATTAGCACATAGCACATATTTATAATTCTATTTTCATCCACATTCTAGTGATTTCATTAAAGATTTTTTTTAATTTGAAGTTTTTTAGCAATTTTCTAGCCTTTTATTACTATATTGCTCCAAGGATTTGGTACAAAGTCCATTATTTTTGTACAAATTGAAGACAAATTGCCTAAAAAAAATCCCTAATTTTTCACACAACGTAGTATGATAAGCTTCTTGTCACTATATTAACTCCTTTAGGATGTTCAATACAACTCAAGAAGCTTGTATTTGGCTACTCTTGTTGAAGTTTTTTACACACATCATTATTTAACCTCTTTCTTGAGGATTTTATGAGATGAGATTTTTACAACAAAACATGGCAATTATTGAATAGCGGAACAATTTTATAATCATTTTTTGGGTAATTCCAAGTTCTTTGAAAGTTCTTGGTATATTGTGCAATTGGTTATTTTTGGTAAATATATTATTTGGTCACATTCTAACATTCAGCAAGGCTTGCAAGTCAAATTATTTATTTATTTTTCTTTCCATGTTTTTTTTAGAAGGGTTTAGCATAGTTGAATTTGACATGAGCTATTTCATGAAGTATTGGTTATAATTCTTGAAGACCAAACATACATGGCCCCCTCAAAAAAATAGGATTTTAGAAAGAATTGTTGGCAATATAGTGACCATTCTTCAAACTGATATGGTAGACCTTGCTTACCTTCCTAAAAAGTTAGAACTTCCTAATTAATATGCAACCTTACACCCACATAGTAGGTCAAACTAACAAAACAATTACACAAATTGGATAAAAAAGAACTTGGCAACCAAGCAAAAAGCTAGGATAGTAGAATGAGTATGTAGCCTCATTGCCTAACATTGCCTTAATTGTTAAATTGCCCAAAGAGACATGCATTGCTACATTATAGAAGCCCTTGTAGTACAAAGAACTTTGTAGTTTTGTAAGTAGGTTTTCCCATTAAAGCTCATTGATGGACCTAACTCATAATAAAAAATAAAAATTTGGGAATCTACTTGTTATAAAAATATAAAAAGAATATAGACCTTACTTATTACAAAAAAATTAAAGATTTCAAAACCTAGCTTTGATATGAAAAAAATCTAAAACCTAGGTTGTTACAAAAATACAAAATGAATCCTTACATTGCCTTCTTCAATAAATAAATAAATTTAGGACCTAGGTTGTACAAAATAAATAAATAAAATCTTGCTTGTTACAAAAATGCAAAACAAATCCTTACATTGCCTTCTTCAATAAATAAATTTAGGACCTAGGTTGTACAAAATAAATAAAATCTTCCTTGTTACAAAAATGCAAAACGAATCGAAGGCACTACCTTGTTCTAAAAAAATTAAATCCTATATACTAATTGACATTTAATGTTATGGTTCAAATTTTTTTCTCAATGGCATGGTTGATTCTATTTCTAGTGGAAACAATGATGCCCTTCAAAAAGAAATGCAAAGTATAGCATGAAAAAAAATCCAATTGTGAGATGTAATATAGAGATGTTTTTTTATAATCAAATCCATTGTCCCTCATGAATCCTCAAAAGGTATGGGACAATTTGAAGATAAGAGCTTGACTACTCATTGTTGAGACAAAAGAATTGTGTTCAATGTACAACTTCAAACCTCATTTTGGCATAGTAGAATAACTTTGACCAAAAAAAGTTGGAAAATAAACCTAACTTTCAATTCAAAAAATCCATTTGTTATTTTGATCCTTTAACCCCTAAAATTCCATGACTATGTATTCACCAAAAACGCTCAAAAACTGACATTTCTAGTACAACTACTAAATTTTTGGAAAAAAATAATTTTCGACACATGTAACTATAGGATCTTGTAGTATGATGACTTGAAAACATGTAGTAAAAATTTCAGAAAATTTCACTGTGTGGATCATAAGATATAAGCATTCAAATTCACCAAGACCATTTTTTCAACCCTACAAAAAACCGGGCAGCTGCACTTCACAAGCTCACTTTTCTATGAAAAAATGACCGAAATGGTGGTGATTTTTTGGATTCTTTTTCCTAGACAAGTTGGACAGATGCTTGAAAATTTTCAGATCATTTGGAATAGTATAACATATTAAAAAAATAGTAAATAAGTAGTAGTAGAGAATGATTCAAAATACTAAATTATTAAGAATATAAATATGGAATTGAAAAATGTCAATCCCAATGGTTGAAATGTTTTAATAAAAAATTTACATCCTAGGATTTTATTTTATTTTCAAAAATATTGAAAATTGAGTACAATAAAGGATTTCAAAGTTTATTTTAGAGTAGGGAGTCCATAACTACCCGCAAACAAAAAATCCTCATAACTTTTGACTTGTTGATCAAAATGGAATGATTCAAAGCTTTCCTTGTATATATAAGTCTAGAAAACCAATTTCAAATTTCAGTTTCTAAAAAAAATGTTTTTTTTCAAATCTGCCCAAACTGCCCAGTTATGAAAAAAAAGAACATATTAGGCTATAACTTTTGATCCTATTTCCAAATGTCATGAAGTTTGTTTCATATGAAAAATATTCCTTGTCCACACCTTCTATTTAAATTTTAACCTTAAATATGCAAATTTTTGGTCACAATGGCTTGCCCAAAATTTCTATACAACCAAAAAATGCAATCCAATCCTTTGGAGGGTAACCAAAATTTATGGTCAAAATTTGGAGAATATATTTGAAAATGTCCAAAAAAATGTTCCTATCAACGCTCATTGAATTTTGTCCAAAACTTTTGATTGGAGGTTCAAAATCTCAAACAAGTTTTGGGAGATAAAAGTTAGCTTAGTTTCTCAACTTTTCTTGGTTCAAAGTTTCTAAAAGGAGATATTCTACTATGCTAAAATGAGTTTTGAAGTTCTATGTTGAATATGATTTCTATTTTTTGACTTAACTAGGTATGAGCATTTTAGCTCGTTTTGATATTCTCACAAAAAGTGACTTTTGAATGTATTTAAAGTGGTTGTCAAGTATATTTTAATTTTTTTGATTTCAATACCAAATTTTTCAAAAAATGATATTTTGAAGTACTAAAGTACATTTGAGACTCAAATTAAATATTTGGCACCAAAGTGCTAAATTTGCTATCCAAGTATAGTATCCTATTTCACATTTAGTGTCGTAGTTTGAATTTCTCATATGCTCCTATAGTACTAAAGGCTTTGTTTTTTACTAATTGTAGATTTTCATCCTAAATTCCCAAAGTTTCTATCACCAACTAATAGAAAAATCCCTATTTAGTAGTTGTGGTTAAATTTGGAATATTGATACTTTTGAAATTGTAAATTCATGCACATTGTTTATTAATTCTATTTAATAAAAGGTAAACTAATGTAGTGGTATGCAACATCCTCCCAAAGTATTGATGGTTTTCAATTGAATGAATTAGGTATGTGAATTAAAAGTGGGTATGTAATTTGATATGAGACCATGAAATTTCTTCCCTTTTGAGTTTCCATTATTAGATTAAAAGTTACTTTTATGTTGAAATAAACCACCAAATTTTGCAAATTTTTATGGACATTTTTGACTTCTAAAATTTACTTCAATAGAGCACCAATAATTGATATCAAAGAGTCACCTACTAATAACAATGACAACAAAAACACTCTTTAAAATGAAATGTCAAATTAGGTATAAGAGGATTTTCAGTAACTTTGGAGGACTGTGAGTTCCTAGGGTTGCCAACATCAAGGGAACAACCTCGTAGTTGTTGCTTGACATGG
The DNA here is from genome assembly GCA_963969395.1 of Pseudoscleropodium purum. Classification (NCBI taxonomy): domain Eukaryota; kingdom Viridiplantae; phylum Streptophyta; class Bryopsida; order Hypnales; family Brachytheciaceae; genus Pseudoscleropodium; species Pseudoscleropodium purum. Next base: position 27,340,093 of record OZ017795.1, read on the forward strand.
CATGGCAACTGCTACGTCACCAATTTTTCTTTTTCTTTTTTTCCATTCTGCTTTCTTTTAAATTAAGAAAAACAAAATGACAGTGGGAACATCGAGAATAGGGGCACGGGAACAAGCATGAAACAACCCTCTTGACCTTCTAGAAATCCTCTAATGAGAGTGTTTTTTTAGTTTCAAGGGTAGGATGTTTGTTTGTGTTCTTGCCAACAATGTTGTAGTTCATAACATTTGAAGTAGAGGGGATTTTTAGAGCTAAAATCCTAATATACAATTAATCGTAGGGCAATTTTGGCCAGACATATCTAAAGGGGCTATGTTCTTGTTGCCCTCCTAAACCATGACTACTCCTATACATGTTCACAAAGGAACTCCATGAGGTAAAAGGTCCATAAAGCACTTAGTCTCTAAAATCACCCACCTCTTGAAATGTACACTATTTATACATGTTTCTTTTTCATTGTATCAACAATGTACAAATAGTGTACATTTTAAGAGGTGGGTAATTTCAAAGCCCACTACATTAGAACTTCAAAAATTCATAACTAATTCTAGAAAGCTCCAGAAATTATGAAACAACTTGGACTAGATGCCAGTTTCACCTGTCTTTCAAGGATAATTTACTGAAAGATATTTCAAGAAGTTTTACCTCCCCGAAAACAGTTACAGCTCTTAAATGGGCGAGTTATGGACTGCTTACCTTAGTTGTTGTGCAAGCCCAGTGTAATATTGTGACAACTGAACCCGCCTACTATACTAAACCAAACCGAACCAAAAAAACAGGGCTTGACATTGGGTTCAGTAATTTTGCTAGAAGTTACCATTCCAAACCCAAGGACACTCCAATGGACTTTTTAGTTTGTATGTATTCATTAAATTTTGAGCTGACACAATGGCCACAGCCAGCTCCAATCTCCAAGGAGGCTTCCATATCTTCCAACATGGAAAAGATAAATTTCAACTTGCCTGCTCCGTAGAAGACTCAACTCTTGACTCAAATTCTTGGAATATGTGATCCTTCATTCACTGGCAACTAACTGAAGCGAATATTTCGTATAACTTCATGTCTTTGATGTTTAGCATTTAAATTCTTTCATCCATCTGACTGAGCAGGTCACTGAGAGCTTTAAAACCTCGACTCTGGATTTCCCAATAAATAGGGCGGAGAGTATATTATGTCCGTCATCAGGACCCAGTTATGAAGACCAATGACCGTCACTTTTCAAAATGAAAATGATATAACACCCGTAACTTATTTTTTCCCCTTTCAAAAAAAATAACTTTTCCCTTTTCAAAGCAGAACTCCAGTGTGTGGCTGGCGTTATGTACTTTGTTCCTCTGGCAATGAAATTTCGTTTCAGTTTATTTGTCTCAAGAACAAAAGAAACAAAAAAACAAAGAAAACAAAAATAAAAAACAAACAGAACTCCACTGCTAACTGAAAGGCAAAAAATACAAGCCAAAAAGTAACTTATCATAACTCAACTTCGTTTTTTCTTCACCAGTGCCTGATCAGGCAGTTCTCGATCATGGAAGTAAGTTAATCAATGTAAGTTCTTTTGCTGCTTGCAATGAAATTCTGTTTCCGTGTTGTTTTTTAAGAGAAAAGAAAAACGAAGTAAGTTAATTTATATTAATGAAACCTGCTGACTGACCCTTCCTCCTCCTCTTCTTCTTCTTCTTCTGAGGTGAGGTAAGATATCTTGTGCCTGAAAATGTTTGACATAAACTAACTTAATGAGATCTGCAGATTCTTAAGAAGACTCCTCAACTTATGACCCATCTCAGTTCGACCGTCAACAATCGACTCCTCATTAATTTCGCAGCCCAGAATCACAAGCGTACCGATGGTACACTTGTTGGTGAGCTACTTCGCGAATTAATAGCTAGTAACTTAACTCGAAACCTCTTAATGACAGTCGAAAGTAAAGTTTCAGTTCCACTCATAATGAACACTCCGTCAATCCAGTGAATCATAGTAAGTTGTGGTAAGTTAACTTCAGTTCCAGCTGCCTGACTGCTTCGACAGTCCGTGCGTGAGTGCTATGCTATCAATGGAGTATGCAACCGTCATTTTGCAGTAAGTTAAGTTAAAAGCATGAAATGAAATTGACGTGTTGGCCGGCAGTTGAAGACCCGCCGACGGATTTTATGTTTACGCATCATCATATTATGATTACCTTAAGATACCAAATGTGCGAGCAGTTGGAAGCTCCCTTTCTGGCAGTTGCTGCAGAACATGGTCAGAACACTTGATACTTTACTGTCCAGTACTGTCCAGTCCAGTCTACCAGTGTTGGACTTGGTGGTCTGGTATCAGACGACGTGAAGCTGTAACTCATACACACAATTTAGAGTGGATAACCTACCTCAAATGGAAATGGGAAATGGACATGGCAAGGCAAGTCATGGATAACAAACAAGTCCAACACGTCTTGCACTCACCTCAGCTTAATTCTCAAGGGCCACTTTCATATTATGGTCAAAGGTCAAGAGGATGCATGTGGGGTTTCCACCAATCATATTTCAAGAAACCAAGAGTTTGGCCTCTTGATTTATCACACTGCAAGCAGTACAATCCCAAGGCTGGTATTGTTTGAATTGCCTACATGGGAATCTACATGGGAAGGAAAGTGTTCACAAAGTGACGGATTGTGAAAAGAAGTTTGGGCAACCAAACTATGAAGACCCAAACTATGGTTGAGAATTGACGTTGAATTTGCCTTTCTTTTTGGAATTTGATCAAAATTTGGCCACTCAATCCCCATGGCCTCTCGACTTGGATGGACATAGTGTGAAGTGGCCCTTACTTCTTCGGTTTGGATACAAATAGTTTATGAAAAAATTTAGAAATTAATAGTGGCTTTTGCCATTGTAGAGTTTTTATTGGTGAAGACTAACAAGAAAAAAAGGAGGGAAGGAAATAACAAAATAGAAAATGGTATAAGTAAGTAAAAGCTTTGCTATTCTAAGGAGTTGCAAAATTGAAAACTAACACTAATAAAAAAATGAAAAATAAATATAATATAACATCCTTAATTGGAGCTCCATCGTGGATTAGTTTTTGACAAACGAAAATGTTGGAACATACAAAAAAAAAATCATTTACATACACTTTTCATAAAAACCTTGAAAAATGCACACTAGGGGGGCAAGCCACTATTTTACACTAGAGGGATTAGTAAAAGACCCAATATTCAAGAAACACAAAAAAAATTCAACTATAAGTCACAAAATTGTAAATATCAAGAAACAACTACGAAACATTCTTTTTTGGTAGGAATTGCTAAGCTTGGTGGGCCTTATGTCCCCTAAACCTTTTACAAGTTTCTAATAATGTTGACATGTATATAAACACTTGGCCCAAAGATTTAAGCTTTTTGAATCAAATTGGCCTAAAACAACTATAATGAAAAAACAACGAGGTTTCAAAACAAAAATAGGGTGTTTGGAAAGAAGGAAAATATGCCTTTTATACAATTCCAAAGGCCTTGCTTCCTTTTTTTAATCCTAATATTTTTTAAGTTGTAAATCTAAATTACCTCCAAACCAAACAAAGTCACATCTATTTTGATTGACTATTCTAACTTTAAGAGAAGAGCTCCAAATCACAAGCCAATTTTGCCATTGGCTTAAGAGGGACCAAGTTCACTTATAAGACCTATGCAAAGTTTGTGGATGTTCCAATCCACAACTTATAAAATCTTGGAGTAAAGAGTTTGTTTTCTATGAGGATTTTGACTTGCCTAATTGTCCCAAAGAGTTGTTGGAATATTAAAAGACCCTACTTAGCAATCATTTGGATGTTAGATGATTCCAAAATGTTGATCAACAACTAAATTCTATTTAAAAACTAGTCATATCTATTAAAGTTGTCCATTCCAATCCTTGCCGCTATTAAAACTCCATGAATTTTGTCTAGGAGAATTATCATTGTTCAAAACTTTTATTTTATTTTATTTTGGATTTTAAAGAAATTTTAGGTATTCTCTAGAATTTTACAACAATTAGTTGTAGAGGTTGACCTTCAAAAAGATTATTGGCCTATACAATCTAATGATTCTTGAAACTTTCACATGTAGCTTCCAAGGTATTCTATATACAGAATTCCAAGCTCATTTTTTTTACTTTGCACTTTTAAACAAATATGTACTTTAGCAGTTAGTTTGATTTGTTAAGTTGTGGACATGGTGAAAATATGAGCCATAGTGACAATTCTTGGGCTCACATGACATATGACACAATCCAACTTACAATGACAAACAAACTTAATTATAGATTTAAAACTTCATTCAAACAATTGTATCATAAGCATCAATAAGCAAAGTCCACAAGTAAATAAGCAAAAGTTGTAGTGTGCAACATATAGCACATTACTATAGGAATTTGAATTAAAAAATAGTTGTGATTTGAAAGAAAAAATTAATTTCAAAGTTAGCCATGTCTAAAACCTAGTTTTGTGCATTATAATTTGGAACTATTTTATACTTTGTCAATTTTTTCTTAGAACTCCAAAAATATCTTTTGTACTTTGGGGGTGTTCAAGCTTGGTGTACATCATTTTAGATTGTTGTATACAAAAATCAAAGGAAGTTGACATTTATAGAATTAGAAATATTCAAACTAACTTTCATAAAATTGATAGTTTCTTGATGTTACTAACAAAGATAAGTTGCTTGATTAGTTGAATCAGTTATGTGCGTCATAAACTCTAACCTTTGTACAAAAACACTAAAACCTATAAATGCATCACATAACTCTAAAATATAAGTTGATCGCATTATCCTTCATTTTTTGTATACAACAATACTTTGTTTTGTTTTGAAGAGTACAATACTTTGTTTTGTTTTGTACCTAAACAAAACAAAGTATTGTACTGCAATGTGGATTTCAGTTGTACTCTTCAAAGTCTGTCTGTTCATTGAATGCTGGTTTTGGATAGGATCGGTTGTACAGATACAGTATATGTCATATAAGTCAATTAAAAGACATTAACCCCTAAACGTCCGGATCCATTTCCAAATTTGACAATTTGGGAAAAAATGTTATAATGTTATAAAGGATTATTTGGAAGAATATTTTGGAATTGATGTACAAATGGAAGTTGTAGATTTTGAATTGTAGATTCTATCCATATGGTTAGATTCACTAGTGCTATCACCAATATTTCTCTATAAATTTTGAAAGTGGAATTTCAAAATTCCTTCTAAATTCAATGACATGCAAACTATTATCATTTTTTGAGTAATACTTGTTGAAACAGATTTGAAATGAGGTTATCTTGATTTGGTGATCTTTTTAAATTTTTGTGTTCATTATATGTAAGACTTTATTTTTGCTAATTTAGTTTTTGTATTAGGGCTAGAAAATTTCGTATCAAAGCTAATTCTAGTAAAAAATACTTTAAATCACTGCTCAATATTCTGAATGAAATGCTGAAATGAAAAACAACCAGTGGAGCTTGACATCATTCATCCATAAAGTCTAAAAAGGATGTAGAAAAGCTTTCTATTCATTATTTTGGTCCTGACTTTTTTGGAAACAGGACCGCATTCTTCTTGTTATATTGGCAATTTTATAACTTCACAAATTTTTTTTAATAAATGGCCAATGAAAGAAAAAATACTATTTGACTACTTGACATACTTCTACATTTGTAATTTTAGAAAAATTAGTATTTTAGTAACACCAAATCCAACCATTAGATAAGACAAGAACTTAATAGAGTATCACCAAAAATTAGGATGACTTTCATCCAAGTAGGAATGAGACAGAAACAAGAACTTCAACCTATTCATTGTCCAAAAAATGGACATCGGAGCTCTCCAAGGTTAAAGCTTTATTTATTTTTTGAAATTCAATAGCATCTTACAGTATAGTGTGATTCCATTTGAATGTTGTACTCACTCTCAGTCAAGGATGTAAGGTTTTTGACTATAGTTTCATCCAAAACACTCCAAAACAATTGTTTTTAGTGCGAGTATCAAATTTTGTTTTTAAAAACAAAATTGAACACATATAATTGTAGGATCTTCTAGTACATTGGTTTGAGAAGATGTAGAAAAAATTTGAGAAATTTTCACCAAGTAAATTGCAAGATATTATCGTTTGAATTGATAAAAAAACATTTTTTGGCCTTGTGAAAATCTAGGCAGCTGCACTTCAAAAGGTCACATTTGCATGAAAAAATTTCCAAAATGGTTGTGCATCTTTGGATTCTTTTTTCAAGGTGAGTTGACTACATGCTTGAAAATTTTCAAATCATTTGGAATTGTACAACATATAGAAAAAGTATAGTAAATAGAAAAAAGTAGAGAATGATTCAAAATACTAAATTGTTAAGAATTTTATTATAGAATTGAAAAAAAGTCAATCCCAATAGTTACAATGTTTTAATAAAGAATCTTCATCCTACTATTTATTTATTTTAAAAAAAATATTAAAAATTAAGTTAAGTAAAGGACTTCAAAATTTGTTTTAAAGTGGAGAATCCACAATTGCTCACAAACTAAAATTTCTCAAAATTTTCTCATTAATCCAAATGGAATGATTCAAAGCTTTCCATATATATAAACAATTTCGAATTTTTATTTCTCAAAAAAGTGATTTTTTAGAATTTTTTAGAGTTGCCTACCGTAGCATGAATACTACATATCATGCAATAACTTTTTGACCATGTAGTAAAAAGTTATGAAAATTGTTGGGCCTTAACGCTACTCCTTGACCACATGTTATGTGAAAATTTCAAAGAAAAAAAATGAAAATTCCATTCATAGTGAGCTGCCCAAAATATCTATAATTCCAGAAAACAGTGTTTAGGACTTTAGGGGTTAAGCTTAACTCAGTTTGTTTTTTTGTTGTGTTTTTTTGAACCCAGAGTTTATTCCAACAAGAGACCAAGCTTAATTAGTTTTCTAGATTGCAAGGATGTCAGTTCCATTTTTAAGAAAATCTGAACTGATTAGTATCAAATCAAGTTACTACACAAACAAAGAAATTATAGGCAGTTGTTTTCAAGTATATGTATCCACAATTTAATTCCAGGTTTACTTTTACTGTCAGTTCTGAGCATGAGTGGCGAGATGCAATCTTTAATTTGGAGAAGGCAGTCCACTCAGTGTGCTAGTTTTAGACATGCCATTCTTTTCTTTTTTCTTAAAGAATGGTGTGAATTAAAAGGATAGACATGCCATTCTAATTATGAAATTAGGATACTATGAAACGGTTTTGTTCATTTGGAATTGCTGGCGGAGTAAATTTTCCTCTCAGAAATTCAAAAGTTGTAATTCCTGTGTGTCACTGTTTCTGGACTTGCCTTAGTAAGTAATGTGGCAATTGCTGCAGTCAGTAATGGGGGTCACCCCCCAAGTAACTGCAATGCCTCAAATCACCCCCTCAAGCGGGGATTTGGCATATTTCAAAAGTTGCTTGAAGTTCTTATACTAAAGAAACAAGAGTGAAACAGCTACTCACAAAACTTCAACTCCAGTTTATTCTTTTCGCAATGAAACAAGTTCGGATTACGTAGTCCTAAAGAGGACTTGAAGGCATTAGTTAGTTCTAAACGTCACGTGCACACTACACAACGAGTGCAGATATAAAGTGCAATTCTCGGTGACTTCAAAACTCGTGTCCAATACCAATATCTAGGAGGCAGCTAGTGTCCCATATTGAATACCTGGTATTCAGTGCCTCATGGTTAGTATTTGATGGAGCTGCTAATCATAGTTAGGGTTTTTTTTAGGGGGAAATTCGGTCACCCTATTAGTCAGCACTAAGATGATAACATCCTAAGCCTTCAAGGTCAATGCAGAATTAACAGAACTACCTCTTGGATTCTGCATCTGCACGGAAAAAACCACGAGAGCTCTGGATAATAATAAGCTAGAGAAACGAGGAATTTGATAGTATGGTACACATGCTAAAATTCTGAATGGCAGGCAGAAATTTTGAGCTCGGAATTCTTAATTTCTCACCCAATCGTTAGCTCCTTTTCTAGATAAACGTAGATGCCAATCTTGCTTCAAGGGATGAACTCCCCTTCTTCAATCTCTTCCTCCCGGAAAAATTTGCCCTCGAAAACTTCATCGACAGGGTTTGCTGATGACAAAACAGGAGGAGCAGGAATTGTAATTGATGGAGGTTTGCTGATGACAAAGGGAAACTTCACGGGGTCCGCGCTTATAGCTACATGAATGACTGGAAACTCATATACGGTCGTGTGTGCCAGTTGTGAACGGACAGTGTCTTCCATATTTAACTCGTAGAAGACCTTCTTGTTGCCCTGTAGAACAACAAACACTTACTTTTATAGGTACCACTTGCTTGGAAGAGCTGTTAACCCGTAAGTCCTTAAATGAACCATCAAGGAAGCCCAGCAATGTAAACCGATACAAAGAAGAAATCATGCCCTACATTAATTAATGGTAAATGTGTGGTTTGAAAGTTACTATAATTGACTTTAGGCTTCCAAATGAACTTCCCGTTCCTAGATAGCGCCCTGAGGAGTTAGAAAAACAATGATGAGACACAAGGTGAGAGTTGATTGATACCTCACAAGGCTCCTTCTGGAAGTAAAGTTTCAATTCAGTGATCTCTCGCCTACAGAAGTGTCGCAGCTCGGTGATCATGGGTAAGTTGTCAGCCCTAGATTCCAGGTGCTTTGCTACGAGACTTTTCAGTGTAGAATTTTCATCAACCCTGTCAGACATGAGCACCATGGTCAGTACTTCCATTAACCCCTAAGTGCTCTGCCATCCATATTCTTGAACAGAGTGCCTGAGGACAATGTCTAGTCCAATTACCTTCTCATTCATCCAAAGTAATAGTGGAATCTTCAAAAGATGACCTTTCTTTATGACTTATTTGATGAACTTGAGGTAAATAAAATATTTGTACAGATGTAAGCAAAAATGCAAAAATGCAAAAATCCCCAAAAAATACTCAGGCGTTTAAAAAGAAACAACCGTATTAAAATGCTTTACGTGTTTGGGAAGTTTTCTCACCTTGCAGTGACAACTCTGACATCTGTTCCTTCAAAAGTCCATTCTATCCTCCAGAAGATGCACTTAAGTCTGCACTTGCAAACAACGAAACACAAAAGCATGAGATCTCCGTACACACAATCGTGCCCTCTCAGATCAATTGGTGTGCAACTCAGATGCCACTAGGACTAAAGATTCACTGAATTTCGGGATATTACTCGAACTTACTTTCTGTCAAAAATAGTTGAGTTGCTCTTCCTCTTGCTCATGCCATGCGGCCAAAACACCAACGCAGTGTCCCGCATTTTGGCTTCATGTTGAAGAGCCTTCATAGCCGGGTGCATTTCGTTCTTAGGTAACGCTAGCGTAGAACGAGCTCGCTTCGCAGATTCAGTCTGTCTCAACATCTCCTCCAATAAATTATAATCTGCAAGCAACAGGGAAGTACTATAAGTTCTCCACACCTCAACAACCCAACCCAAAGAGCTGTACCAATTGGACAAGAAACCCAGGCATGATTAAACTGGAACGGCCGATGTAAAGATCCTAGCAACCAGAGATGACATAATCAATGTTTGCACTCAAACTTTCAAGTTGAGATTTTGCGTTCAATTTCGCAACTAAATTTTTGAGCAACATCTTGTAGGAAAGACAATGAAAACGCACTTCAAATGAGTTACAATATGCCACCTAACAAGAATGGAGGTACGGAGGTTCCAGCCAAAAATTGAAGGTGAGCAGCAACTATAAAGCAAATACAACGGCAGACTACACAAAGAGGCAACAAGCAGTTCGATTTTTTGGAGAATTTTTGCTCATTTCAGGATAAAATCATGTGAATGATAGCTTGCTGAAAACTCTTGAAAAATGCATGTTTTAATTTTCAGTATTGAGATCGCAGCGACGAATTGAAGTTTCATTGGATAGGGTTTTAAATAATGTCCGCAAGGATTCTAAACCCGGGGGACATGTAAAGGCAGAAAATAATTCAAATCATCCTCAAAACAATTAGAAAATTGGAAAAAACTTAAGACAGACAGCCTCCTAAATTTCGAAAGAGAAAGAAGCATTACAAATTTATTTGTGAGCAATTCAAGGCAACCAAGGAGAAGAGCTCTGTGCATTGGTGTTTCCGCTTACCCGAAACGAGGACATTGTCACAAAATCCCGCCAAGGGCACAAACGCAGTCCGATCACGCTTGCCGGAGCATCCAGTGCGCGTCTTGTGGGCCTTGACACAAACCAACCCACACGATCGCAGCTCACATCTCGGACACTTATATTTCCACTCCGTCTTCTTACATTCCTCACACAACTTGCGCTCCGGCACTGGCGCCGTCTCCGCAACCACCGTAGTCCCCATTTCTCAAAAAACTCGCAAATTTCTTCCCAAACTCCTCTAAAACCCAGGAAACGCTGAACCCTAAAATCCTAAAAACCCTAAATCCTCTGGTCCCTCTTCAGAGGCTCAGTAATTTGGTTAGACCGCAACGCCATCTGCTTCAACAATTCCCCGTGGCCCAAACTGCATCCTACTGTAGGCAGTTGAGCCTGAATCCTTGAATCCCCAAGCCGAGGACTTTCCATCGTCTTCGTTTGTAAATTGCGACGATTCTTTCGTTTCCACCTATATGGTCGTTTTCTGTTACTTTTACTTTTCTAACAACTTTTTCATTTGTGACCACTTTTTCTTTTTAATTGGGAGTGAGATGGGCCACACTACACATTGAACCGGTTGCTGGAAGGGGTCTCTTAATGCTAGCTAATTTTTCTGATTATAAATTAGCTTAAAGTACTAGGTTTGTAACTTTTGAAGCCTTTGAAAATATTGTTTTTGTTTACCTATTAAGTGTGATGTCTCACAATTTCATATGTAAGTGATACATGACAACATCTCACAATTTCATATCTATTGTTTTTCATCCATTTGTTTTTACTAAATCCTAATGACTTCCTTGCAGCTAGCTATTCTATGAAATCTTACATGTTGATGAAACCTTTTAGGGGCCATTAGATTGCAATGGGAATTGTTCTAGTAGTTTGTTATTTTGACAAAAGATAAGTGATACATGATAAGCAATACTAGTAAGTGTGAATAGCAACTTATATCAAACAAGAACAATTCCTTATGGGCAAATGTCACTTGTGGCCATGCCTTCTAAAGCCAATATTGTACATTCATTCCCAAGAAATCACTTTGATGCAAAGGCATTTTGAATGCCTCTTAAATTTTGATATGTCAATCTAGCTATGGTTCCAAAAATGCATTGGATTAACATTGAGATGATGTTTTGCTACAAAATTTCTAGAAAATAAAAATAAAACAAGTTTTCTAAAGCTTCTCATTTTAAATCAAGCCTATCCATTTTTAATCTTGTATAAACTAGGATTTTTGGTTTCCAAATTTCAATGGAAGTTAAAATGATATTGAAAATGCTTCAAACCAATCTCAAGGAAATCTTCAAATGCAAGCTGCATAGCCTAAAACTATTTCTTCATCATTGGAATGATTTGATGCATTTTCAATGTTGATTCCAAATGCCAAATTAAACTTGATATAAAAATTATATTCACATCGCACAGAAATTGTATTGAACCAATATTAAAATGCTATATGTAGTAGATTGTATTAAATTGGACTAATTTCAAATGACTTCAGTGATTATTTGACATGTTTATCTCATGCAAAATTATAATTTTATTTTATAAAAAAAAATTGGGCATTTTTACAACATTGAAAATGCATTATATCCATTTCCAAAAAAATTCCAAGCAATATTATATTGGGAACTTGAGTCCATTTGCACGTAAGAAAAATAATGTTTATACCCACTCATATTATTCTTGAATATTATAAAGGGAATTTCTTAACATGTTTAAACAATCTAAAATGGGTGTTTCTAAGAAAGAATATATTACATGTTTTGAGGAAAAAAATGAAATCTTTAACATTTACTCCCCCTTATTGCAAGTATCCCAAATAAACAAAATCATTACAAATCTTAATGCATATATCATGGTTTATTTTTAGGCAATCAAAATGATTTTCATACATGTAAAATTCTTAAGATTGCCCAATCACTGAACTTTAAATATTCCTTCAATTGTTTATTCCCAAAACATAATTATTTTACCTTAATTTGAATATGGAACTTCCATAATATCAAACAATTAATTCCTTAACGACAAGAGATACACCAAATTTTCAAACTATGAAGACATATTATTAAATGCACCATAGAATTCAAATTTCATCATGACTTTCAAACTACCATAAATTGTGAAATATGATCAATAGATCATTCCATCAACTATTGTACTAAATAATATTGTTCAATAAAATTTGGAGCTATAATTTAAGAATTCCTTCTAAAGTCAATTATAGATTGAATATCATATTTTTCACAAATTTTTCTTCTTTTAAAAATATAAAATATTAAGTTTAAATTGTGGTGATGCTTCAAAATTTTTCTATTCTATTGAATTCTTGAAGTTTTTTTTTAAATGGCCATTTATGGAATTGAAATAGTTATTTTTTGAAGTGAAACATACTGGTACCCTTCAAAGTCTTGAACTATACAATATTGTTAAAGAAAAGTTACAAAAATTTACATGAAAAAAATACAAGAGATCTAAACAAGAGTCTACAACACATTTAGATGAATAGAAAAATCAAGATTTTATGAATATATTTTTCTAAATTTGTTGTATGAAATTTGAATATTTGGTTCTTTAGAAGTTAACAAACTTCTATATTACCTAAACAATGATGCTAGCATGTGAGTACAAAGACATGAGCCTACAAGCCTTGATTCTAGTTATAGCTAGTATTTACCTATCACTACTTGAAGGTGTATATAACATATGTACCTATAACATAGGTCCGTACACTATAACATGGAAAGAGTCTAAAACATAGGTATCTATAACATGAAAATTGATTTGAGAGCCCTAAACCTCCAAACCCCTAAGAGACCTCCTTGTATTAAGAGGGTAATGTAGGAAGGATGGAGTCATGACAAAATTATAAAAAAAAATTGGAGAATTTTTTTTTTGAAAGTTCCAAACTCTAGATCCTTCAAGGAATCTTTTGGAGGTGATGAAGTTGCAATAGAAAAAAATGTTGAAAAAAATTGAATTTTTTTTTAGAGTCCCAAACTCAAACCACCCAAGGGGACTCTTGATGTTGAGAAGGGTCTTCAGTTTTCCAAGGGGTGATGGAGTCACAATTGAGAAGGAAAAAAAATAGATTAGGTGCTTAGAGAACATTTGGAGTGTTTCAATCCTATTTTAGGCCAATTGACATATCTTCTTAAGTTCATAAGCTATAAAGATTCTAAATTCTTAAACCATGGTTGTAGGTCCAAAATCTAAACAATACATTAAATACCTTACAAATTTGAGGCTCATAGGCTCTCAAGTTCTTGGGCTCATGCTCTAAAGCTCACAAAACAGCACTCTTGCTTCATTCTACATTGGAATTTGGGTTCTCCCCCTCATAATGTTGAATTGACACTATAGTTACAAAGCTTTTAACACCTCAAATGTTGTTGTTTGCATTAATTTAATAATTAGTGCAAGATTTTTTTTCACTAATTGAATTGATATTGGATGAATTTGATCTAATTAGTGTTACTATTTGTATAAAATTTAGACAAAAATTGGATGATAATTAGACAATATATGACAAAATGAAAATAGTATAAAAACAAATCAAATTAAATTTATCTAAAATGTTGTAAACATCTATTTTAGTGTGCCTCACAAATTTACATAGTTTTCAAATCATTGTGATTTAGAGTTGTTTTAGTATTTGCCCTTGCAATAAAATTCTATTTCATTTATTAAAAAGAAGAAGAATTATTGAAATACCTTGAGTAATAAAAATTTGACTTTGGATTTCTATTTTAGCTTTTTGTTCAAAGTCAAAGATATGGAAGATAAATTTAAGTTTATAATTATATGCATTCAAAATATAGGTTCTAAAATTGGCAAGATATCATTATTTAAACTATATATTAAAGGATATCCCATTTGTTTCATTGGAAAGACGTGGAAGATAATTTCAATTGCGCACATTGATTACATATGTTCAAAGCGAGGATTCAAAAAGAGGTGAAACACCATTAAGACTTGTGTGCTCCATGTTGTTGCCATGGTTAAATAAAAGTAAAATTATTTAAAAAAAATCAAAAACAACAACAAAATCCATGACTTTTTCACTTTAAGTCCAAATGCCGTGAAACAAAGCCCATGTATCCCTCCTTGCCAAGGGCTTTTTGGTGGTATAAAAAACAAGATTCGAAGACTCATAGTCCGAGAGATCTCACCGTACCAAACCAAACCAACAACCTAACTTAACCCCTAAATGTCCAAAGCATCAAATTTTGTTGGTGACAATACTTGGAAGTTAAATGAAACTTAATCAAGTTTCTACTTTTAGTAGTTTATATATTTGAAAAATTCTTTTTAAAGTTTTAGCATCATAAATCTGATTTCTCAAAATGATTAATTATGATTTTTCTATTCAAGGTTTTGTGCAAGGGTATCCATTGCAATCTTGCCTTTTTGTAGTGTGAAGAGCTCTTGGAAATGAGCCTCAAATACACTAAATCTCAAAGGAAAATTCACATTAGAAATTCAATTAAAAAGAATTGTAGAAGAGATTTTTAGAAGCTGTAAATTGATTGGGGTTATGCATGTTATTTCCTTTTAACCTCATATTAGTATGCCCTATACTATTGTCATAGTCACAATATTGGTAAAAATAAAAGTATTTTTTTATTTTTTCAATTCATAAAGACTTCCAAATTCAATATCTTTTTTGCATTGAGTTACAACGCCATGAAACATAGCCTATGCATTCTCCCTACAAAGAGCTTTTTTTTATACAAAGAATGTGATTGTAGGATGCCTAGTCCAAAAGATATATAATTTAGTATAATTTAAGATCCAAAAATAACATAAAAATCCATAACTTTTACATTGTAGATCTAAACGCCATGAAACAAAGGTTGTGCACTAGTCCTTGCCAAGAGCTTTTGGATGGTACCAAAATGTGATTGGGTAATGCACATTTCTAGAGATTTCAACATAATAGACAAACAATACAAATAACCTAGCTTAAGGTATGGACTAGTGTGCCCCATGCCATTGCCACAATCAAAACAAAACATAAAGTATTTTTCTAAATTTTTATTTTATAAAAACTTTGAAATTCAATAATTTTCATGTTGTAGGTCAAAATACTATGAAATAAAGCCCGTGCACCCCTCCTTGTTGTAAGTTTTTTGACGGTGTCAAGAATGCAATTGAGGGAAGTACAATTTGAGAGATGTCATTGTAACAAACAAACAACTTATTTTAAGGTATGCACTAGTATGCGCCATGTCGTTGCCATGGTCAAAATAAAAATAAAAGTATTTTTTTAGTTTTTCATACCAAAAATAACCAAAAAAATTCATTACTTTCACATTGTAGGTTGAAACGCTTAGAAACAAACCCTATGCACCTCTCTTCACTAAGAACTTTCTAATGGTACCAAAAACACAATTGAGAAAGTGTGGTTTGAAAGATCTCAATGTAACAAATAAACAAAACAAAACAACCTATCTTAAGGTATGGATTTTTTTGGTGACCAACTTTTTAGATTTGACATGTGAAAAAAGGATTGAAAGACTTCAAATCACTTTCACAATTTTAACATTGTTATGATCAAACATTAGAATCTTTGAATCCAAAAGTGATATTGGTGTGCTTTCTTTTCCTATTTGATCACTAACATATCTAGTTTGAATTTGTACTATTACAATTCAAAACAAATTGATACAACTTATCAAAATGTTGGCTTAGTGTTCAATTTAGAGCAAATTTCTAGAAGCTCAAAAAAGGCCTTGGGCATCTAGGAATTAATGTATGGACTAGTGTATCTCGTGTCATTGCCACAATCAAATTAAAATTAAAAGTAATTTTTTGATTTTTTAATTCATAAAAACTTTGAAATTCAATAATTTTTACACCGTAGGTTCAAACACCATGCACAATGCACCCCTCCTCGTTGAGGGCTTTTTGATAGTACCATGAATGCAATTGGGGGACACTTGGTTTGGGAGATTTCACTGTAACAAACCAAACCAACAAATAGTTTAATTTACGGTATGGATAGGAGGTCTATAAAGCAACCAAACTCTAAAGGCATTGTCTAACACAAAGGTAGCAATAATGAACATATCAAGGGGTGGATGCTTTTAGTGCCCTATGTGATTCTAACTTCAAAATTCATAACTAATTCCATGAATGTTCAAAACATGAATCAATTGGGGTTAGATGCCAATTTCATTTATCTTGCAAGGAAAATTTATTGAAAATTTCAAGAAGTCAAGCTCTCAAAATTGCAAATCAGCTACTTTACTTAAACTTTAAATTGTAGGATACCTCATTTGTTTCATGGTATTTCGAGATGAAGACTCATAACCTATTGTTGTTTTTTAAATGCTAATGAGGCACTGTTCCATTGGCAACCCATCACCATCACCATCACAAGTTGCAACTCATAATCTTCTTTCCTTTCAACTTGTTTCCTATACCTTTGGATCATGAAGATCAAAAGTTGTGATTGAAAAGTGAACAACTAATTATGTCCAATAACCTACTCGCCACTACCGCAGCTCGTCGATTATCTAGTACATATCCAAAAGTTTCCTCGAACCCTTGGGATTTATTCAAGACGTTCATCAAAACAGGGTCATAACTTAGTACTCCGTACAAAAAATTCAAAACGAAGTCAAGTCAGGGAGTTACTGAAATCGATTATCAGTTCCAAAAATGGCCATAGACGTGAAACGAGATCCTCAAAATATGTCAACTATATGTCACAATGTGCCTGCAAGCCCAACCTCTGTGCACTCCAGGGCATTTATAAGGCGAAATAGAGCCAGATTGCACCAGAAAAAAAATAATCTGGCCTCAGAAATGACAACAAATCGTGAATTTTTTTGCTAGACAACTTCAAGTTAAAAAACATGTCTTGGATGAAATCACTAGAATTTGGATAAAAACATAATTATGGATATGTGGTAGGTGCTAATGTGATATTTTCTATCCAATACCAATATGTAGTTGGATGAAATCACTAGATTTTGGATAAAAACATAATTATGGATACATGATAGGTGCTAATGTGATATTTTCTATCCAATACGAATATGTGGATGAATGCTGAAATCTGGATCATCACTATAACATTTTGGCACTTTGGCACTTTCATAAAAAATGAAAAAAATAGCCCTGGTGCACTCCCTTCAAAGTGCCTACGGAATGAATCTAGCAAATTGTGCTCGACATTCTTCGCCACTTCTAACAACGCCTAGAAAAGCTTCAAGGACTCCCAGATATTGAAACCACCAAAACTTGGTGAAGTTTGACCAGCTTTTCCAAAAAGAATTAAGTTAAGTACCTCTCATGAAAATATTTTGTGCATTCCAATGAAGAGGTCTGACGATATCGACAACAGCAACGGCAGATTGGGGTGCCATGCAGCCTTGAAGACCCTCTTCTGATGAGCATTCAAAGCCTGCATAGGCTCCCTGCTGTTGTACCTAATGTCAAAAACATGTATTTTAGGGTCTGTGGACCCCGAGGCACAGTACAAGCCATCTGGAGACCAGGATTGGCTGATGTACCCAGACTGTGAATCGCCAGCTTGTTGTTTCCACCCAAAGCAGTGAAGCTCCGTCCCTTGCACCCGTATATCAAACAGACGTAATTGCTGTCCAGGTGTCCTGTCAAAAGAAAAAAAGGTCCCATAGTGAGAAAATTTAGTCAATGTAAACTCGTGGACTCCGCCTATTCCATTGTAAGGTAGAAGATACGATTTGCGTCTCTCTACGCATTTTAACATATGAAGGACTGTGATTTTGGGGAGCTCAGTAAAGAGCTGTGGAGAGATCACTCTGGGTACAGTACAAGAGCCAAACTCTCGAGATAATAAATATAGGCACCAATTTCATACACAATTTCAAACTGGAAGGTTGTAGACAATAAGTGACAGTAGACAATCTTATTTCCGTTCAAAGAGCAAAGTCCATACACATTTAGCCTAAGTCATGCTTACACCCAACATGCTAATTAGCGGCCAATCAAGTTCATGAATTCATGCAGGTAACTAGGGTCCGTACAGGAGATGGGATCAGGTCCTCCAGATACTACGTGCACACTATCATTTGCTATCAATGATGGCCAGTGTTAGTGTAAAATTAAATACTTGCGAAGAACACAGGTGAAGATTACATTGCACACACAGATTTGAAGTTTTCAAGTTCAAAGAAGACTGACCCAGTCTGAACCATGACTAGGTTGTTGTCGGCAGGGTTTGGAGCCACCGCCAAGGCTTTGCTTTCCAATTGATGATGAAATGTTGACCTACCGTGAGACGGATCTACTGCAAATACTCGCTTATCCATACCTGCCAATCAATGATCAGATATCATTGAAGGATATAACTGGGTAACTGTAACTTGTCCATATAATAGCCCCATATGTTACAACTACAGATTAAAATGAAAAAGCATCCATATGCTATAATATCATATTACGAACCTGAAGATATGATGTAATTCTTGCTCAGAATACCCCCTACACCTGTGACTGAAGATGAATGAAGTGTTCTATGAAGAATCTGGGGTTGCCATCCTTTCTCCTTCTCTGTCCAGAGCACAACGCCATGATCGCATCCCCCTGTAACAAATTGTGAACCGTTGCTCCAGGGCAGAAATTGAATAGCATTAATAATCCCCTTTTCATGAGGTTTGTAGTCTAAAAACTTAACGCCGGGTTTCTGCACAGAAAAAGTGGCACGCCGGTAAGTCCACAAGCACTAAAAATTTCATTAGCCATATTATACCAAGAGTTTGAATACTAACACTCGTATCATCATACTTACTTTTTTAGAAGTATTAATGATGGAAATCTGAGGTCCCCCATCAGCAGTGTACACGGCAAACAGCTTCTCGCCAAGAGGATGCCAAGCCAAGTCTTCAGGCCACCTCCTCTGAACCGGAGAAATACAATCTACAGTGTGACTTAAATTCACGCCAAACCTGATCAATTGTCCACAAAAGTATCAGGCACCTTATGACAGCCCCAAAACACAATTTCGTTCTCTTAGAACTAATTCTAGAAACAGTTCACAATGCATTGAAGAAACCCTTCACATCACGCGAAAATAAACGTCCTTGGAAGGAGTTATGAAGTCCAGGAGAAGTTTTACCCTTTTTCTTGAGTTATTTGCCAAAAATTTACAACGCCATCCAATGCACTGTATCATAAAGTCCGAATCAGTTATGGATAATTTCACAACACTATAAGAGACCATGTGCTCAATACTTTGCCTAAAGCAAGCAAATAGAAACAGAATCCAAAGCATTCAACATAGACAGAAAAGCAACAGAAAAACTTCACTGTCACAGCGATGACCAGAGAACGTTTGTTGGAAGACATCAACAACGAAAAATGATCACCTTGTAGCGCAAAGGTGGTCAATGGCAGGGCTCAGCACAAGACTCCGAGGCTTGCGTTTGTGTTGAAGAGGAATATAGCTTGGCATTGCCACATCCAACTCTTTTGGTTTACTTTGACTCCTTATCGAGGAGATCAAGTCCACATGTTTCCGCTGCACAGCGCCTTTAGATTTTTTTGACTTGCCCTCCATACCCGCACCTGCATTAAACAATTATACCATGTTTTAGCCAAAGGAGATCATGTCAGATCCATTCTAAAACAAATTGACTGACCTACGAGAAAGTAAGGGACAGGGTACTAAAACCGTTAACGCCCTGATCCCGTCTCCTACGCTGAGCCCTGTTACCAACAGCAGTTCATCTATTCATACATCTGGTTTGACTAATTAGCAAGTCTTGTAAGCATGACTTGGCTAAATGTCTGAAGTCACTGATCTTTGAATGGACGCGGGGCTGGGGCTCCTGTCACTAGTGGTGGTCTACGACCTCCCACTTTAATATTGCATAAGAAATTCATGCAACGAGATGAAAACTAAATCTCAACAGATTTGGCTCTTGTAAATAAGGTGATCCCTCCGCTGCTATATAGTGTTCCCCCCCAAATCATACTCCTACACATGTTAAAATGCTTGAAGTGACGCAAATAGTATCCTCTGCTTTATTCCAACGAAGGCCTTGAACAACCAGTTTATTGATAAGAAGCTTCTGGTTTAGCATTTCCATTGAAATATTAGACCTTTGTGTTGTTCCAATTCACATAAATTCAACAAGTTGTGGGGTCCCAGATCAAACACGCACCTGAAGATCTCTTGCTGAATTTCTCCTGTCCCCGGTCCTTTGCAGGAGACTTAACAGGGGACTTAGTGCGAGTTACCAAAGCAGTTTTATTAGGGCGTACAGATGGACTGGCTACTGGTGCAACTGGTTTCTTAACAGGAGAATGTGATGCAGGGTGATCCTCTCCACTAAATTGACCATTTCTTCCGTTTAAAGACGTGCTTTCACGTCTGGATGCTGGGTTCCGATTCTTAGCACCAAGCTTCCCTGCCCTTACGAGATCCAGTAAAGTCACTGCTTCGTCAAGCTGGCCGCGTGCCTCTGCTAGCTGCCCATTCAAACACCCATTCAATTCGCCCAATTTAGAACACTCTGCTCAATTGCACATGTGGGATCAACATCTTCAATCCTTTGCTGGCCATGATTGAATGATAACGTAGAGGACACTAAAACTTTAGGAACCTGATCCCATCTCCTATCGACTGCTCCCTGGTACCAACAGCAACTCATCTATTCATACAATCAGTTGGACTTCTCAGCAAGTGCTGTTAGAAAGACTTGTTGAATGACTATGACCATTGCTCTTTGAATGGAATTGGGGTTGTCTTATGCCACTTTTAGTGCTCTACAACCTCCTACATTGATTTTGAATAAGAGATTCATACATAATGATAAAAAGATTTGGCTCTAGTACTCAAAGTGATCTCTTCATAGTTTTGTAGTGATCTCCCGAAAATCACACTCCAAAATATGTCACAACGCTTATAGTGACGCAAGTAGTATCCTTGACCTAATCTATTTCACGACCCCATGGACACATAGATTCTGATTCCAGCAAAAAGCAAAATGTCTGACCTAATCTGATCAAGCAGACACAGAGTACAAGAAAGAAGAACATTCAACATTCTCGTGGTACAACAGCTCAATTCCACAAAATTCTTCTTGGAGTGATGAACGACATACCTCTTCTTCTAGATTCTTGACATGGGTCACGAGCCTCTCCACATCGCCGAGGCGACGGTGGACCAATTTGACGAGACCGCCGTCGTCGTCCTCCACCGCTTCCTCGGACGGCCGCTTCAGAGAGGTCGCCATCGCGCCTGTTGACCGCAATTGCCAACTCGCGCTGGCTTCACGAGCGCCGTCTCATCAAATGCACTCCGAAACCTCACGCTACGCTAACAACGAAGCGTTGAACGCAATCTGTGAATCAGAATGGGCTCAGAATTGGCCAGATACCCGAAGATAGTCAGTGTATCATCTACCTGGCATTCAAACTTGCTAAACAAATTTGTAAAGAGTCTGCACTAATCTTAAGTACTGCAGCATGGTTGTCATGTGTGCATGATCTGGACATGATCTGAGTAGAGCGTGCTTTGTCATGTGTAGATATTGTGAGCAGGAGGACAGCAAACTAGGGGTGAGCGTACCGACCGCCGGTCGGTCTCTGGGTTTAACCCTAGGGTTAGGCGACCGACCGTTGGTTTGTTTCATGCCTTCACGAAAAGCTTCTTTTCGTTTTTAGAGTTTTGAATCAGTTGTTGGTTATTGGTTGTTGTCGCAGACGTTCGGGTAGATTTCCTGGAATTTGAAATGCCGGGCGTGCCAGCGATTGGCGAGTGCACCGTCTGCGAGATCAACCGCGATTTCTGTACACACCCGATACTCATGAATATTTTGGTGACAATTTCCACGTCGTCCTGCATTGGTATCGCAATTTTGGGATGAAATTGTGCGGTTGTATTGCGCTCTGATGTTCTGATTGTGAATGCAGTGACGGCGAAAGATGACACTGATAAAAGCGCGCAAGAATCGTATAGCAAAATCTTGGCATGTACCGCAGAGCTAACTTCAGCAACGTGATTTTTATCTGAGGGTTTAGGGCTTAGCCTCTGTCATTGCAGATATTTTGTCCTACGGAATACTAATTAACCATCTCTTGTTCTTATTTTTTGTGATATTTTATTTTATGCTGAAGATATCATATGTGCAATTCAGTTGCCATTACGCGTTTCAATTCAAGTCATCACCCTGAATGTGTGGCATGGTGGATATTAGGGTCGCGTCTATCCCAGTATTGCGTATCAGCCTCGGGATATCGGTGTGCGCAGTAGCCAAGAAACGGAGGAAGATGCAATAGGAGCGTTACCTGGAGACGCAGATCACTTGAGTACAAGTGATGGCGATTCTGGTGGTTTCCTTGGCAGACAAATAGATAACGTGAAGACGCTTGTCTTTACAGCCTTCCAGAACCTGCTTTCGCAAAATGTGAGTATCTGCCATGCTCTGTTCCTAAACTTTATTTCCTTCTCAATTATGGTAACCTCACCTAACAGCGACACTTTAAGCTCTGGTCTTAGTTATTAGAATGGTCAAATTTTTGTAATTCTTGTTAGCAAATCAAAGTGATTCCAATGCACTGAAGAATGTGTTATTTGGACACTACTTGCCAAAGTTATACGTATTCAGAGTTTTCTGGTAGGTGACATAAAGCCAATACAAGTTCTGATGTTAAGGTGAGGTACATTCTCAAACTCACTATGTAATCATTTTGCAAGATTTTAGTGTGTCGCATTTAGGTCTGTGTCACAGTTAGGTACCTCTTCGTGAAGAAGTGCCATGAATTCGATGCTTTGTAGGCATTGCTAAAACTCATCGCTTAAACTGCAGTCATTATATTTGTTTCAGAGTAAAGGTATCCAGAAAACGTATTCTTTCCAAGGAATTAGCTGGCATAAGCACCGGCACTGGGTTGCGTTCATTGGAGGCCAGGATCAAGTTCTTGTTCACGATTTTGAAGATGCAGGTTGGACCCTATGTTTGATTTTGCAAATCTTGATGATTCTCCTCTAAACACTTTCATTGGCATATTTTGGTGACGCTGATCTGTAGACTGAGCGAGTAATTTTTTTTTTTTCCATATTCTAAAAAAGTTCAAGGTACTCATTAATCTGTCCGGAAATTCCTGTCTAAGTTGATGTTGAATTTGTGATGCTAATGGCAGATCCAAGGGACCCAGCTGTACTGGCTAATGATTCTCACAAAGGCGTAGAGTGCGTAGAATGGAGGCCGAATGCCGGTTCCACAATTTCTGTCGCCTGCAGGTTTTTAACTATCCTCTAGAAGTCTTTGACTTCAACAATTCATGATATTCTTTTTGCTGTGTCCATTCTGCACCCTCATCATTGTTAATGGAGGATCGTGTTAAAATATCAACATTGCATTAACATATGTGAATTTTAGTAATCGTGGAACAACTGGTCAGATCATAGCTATCACCGTTGGTGGAGTATTGTTAACTTGAGCTCATGCTCTTCTTCATGTGGAAGGAAGCTCACGATAGGGGGAGTTATAGTAGATTTCAGTGCCCGTTGAATCCTAAGCTTCATCACTATTCTCTTGGCTCAAAAATTGGAGGATTGTGTGGCAAGGTCTAGTGTATTATCCATGCAAACGACTTCGTTTCCAATGCTCGATGAATTTGGGTTTCCACTACACAAGATGGGGAATAGAGGGCGCAAAACCATGACTCCTAATATTTATGTAATCTTGAAGGGAGGCAGAATTCCCGATTCTATAGATTCTGACGCTTAGGGTTTTGGCAAGCCTTCTACTTGTTCTGTTCTGTTTTTATACATAATGTGGTGCTTTCTTCCCCAAGACGTTGTATAGGTGACGTCTTGATGAACCTAAATTCAGATTATTGGGCAGTATAGGTTTTGTACCAGTCGACCTTTTTGAAGATTGATGTATTTTTTATGTAGGGGAGGTATTGCAATATGGAGTGCCAATTACCCGGGGAACATGGCGCCTGTTCGGGCTGGGGTTGTCTCCATTCTCGGCACACCAAACCGAGGCACTGGGGCTCGGTGGGCGCTTGTGGATTTTCTTCGAACCGGGAATAATGCGCCTGTAACAGCCTTGTCATGGAGCCCTTGTGGCAGATATCCTTTTTAGTTTCGTGCCATATTTCTTTCTATAATTCTATGTTTTCGACCTCACATCTGCAAATATATTTATCGATTTTGACCAGTCTGGTCATGTCAGAGGACTCAGTAGTGGGAATTACTGTTGATTTTGTGGAAACGTGTTACCACCTTGACCAATCATACAATGTTAGCATCAGCTTCGAAACATGACGCATCCTTCACCATCTGGGACGTGGCTCAAGGTTGTTGGTCTTGTCCTCATGTTGATTGTGCACCAATTGTGGACCGTTTTCTGTTTTAGTTTGTATGTGTGGGAGACACCTTTTGGAGATAGCAAGCCGTAACTTCTTAGTGCCCTAACGGCCATTAATGGTTACTTCTACATCTGTAGGACCTGAAATATCTGATTTAGAAAGCTTCAAGGTAGGTAAATATATGTACCAATAGGAAGAATTCCAGAGTGGAATCTCTATTTTTAGTTGGACACTTGGGGGTTATTGTATTGAGAGCTTCTTTTGCATTGATGAATTCCAGTTCTGTGTTCTGAATATCTTCCTCCTTGTCACTCACCTTGTGTGATTTTATTACGTTTGGTTGGTGTGTTCAGGTACGGGAACGCCATTGCAGCGTGGTCTTGGCGATATCTCCTTGCTGAAGTGGTCGCCCACCGGAGATTATTTCGTGTCAGCCAAGCAGTAAGTCTTGCTTGTCCAGTACGATCTATTAGATAGGACCGGTTTTGGCCAAGTTGTTGCTGGTCATGAGTCGTCCATTCATCCATGGTTGCTCACATGTCTTTCTCAAGAGTAAAGGGAGCATAAACCCTAAGCCGCTTGGAAATGGAGGTAACATATGTCTGCTTTTTTATTATGTTGGGGTGTACCCATCCTAGGTGATGCTCGTTACACCATCTAGTACGCTTGATCCATCACATTGAATACTGTTTATTGATCTGAAATCTAGGCGTTGTGACTGTGGAGATATGACATACGCTAATAATGTTTGAATGGCAGAAATGGCGCATTCCATCTCTGGGAGACGAGCACGTGGACCTCTGTACCTTGGACATCTGCGGGCGGATCTGTCGTGGTAAGGCATAAGAGTGTTATCAACGATTTGTCAAGCACTTAAAATCATGCTTTTCTAGTTACACCATAAGTCTGATACACGTAATGTTGGCAGAGCGCAATGTGGAGTCCAGATGGGAAGGTTCTACTGGCAGCTTTTGATCAAGCAACCTCTTTGGCTGCTCTTCACTTTGCCGGAAAACCTCCCTCGTTGGGTAAGTTCCTTCACCTCTGTGAACTCACTCCATGACCTGCTTTGATGGACTTCATCACTGAATTTGCTGGTGATGATGTTTATGCGGGTTGCTAACACGTGCTGTTTCCTGTTCAGACGTTCACCTGCTTCCATTAGATTTGCCAGACATCGAGGCCATCACTGGGAGGTGTGCATTCAAACCTTCTTAATATTCCGCTTCCTGTTTTCCAAGAGTTCTTCAAGTTGTTTTTCTCATGTTGGGAGAAATGTGCTTGAAGGAGCCTCCCCAATAAAGCATTTTTTATTGTTCATGGTGCAATGGCACTATTCCTCTCAATTACTATTCTTAAGAATGTCACTTCCCCTCAATAGTGACAACATTATTCTCAATAGTGATCCCTTCTCACTTAAACAATGCGTTTATTGTTAAATACCATTGATTGTAAAAGTGTATCTAATATAGAATTTGCCACTACTATTCACATGACTTGTTCTAATGAGGGGAATGACTTGGGGTCCAAAGTTTTCTTTCTTGTGGAATTGAATTTGAAACTCCTTGGATGCTGTTGCAGACATGGTGCCATAGAAAGGATGGCCTGGGATGGCACTGGGGAGAGACTTGCCGTTACCTACAACGGTGCTGTAGATCCTATCCATTATGGATTGGTGGCCGTTTTCGATACCCGGCAGACACCTATTGTGTCGACATCATTGTTGTAAGTACACTCTTGCCGTTATTGTGTTTGATTAGCGCTTCTAAGAGTATGCTTGTCTTACTTGCGACTTTCAAGCACCCTAGAACTGAATATAGGGCCCTTGTTCGGCTTACTTTTTGTACTGCTTCTTGCTTTGATTGTTTTGAATTCGAATCCTTCTATTAATGAATGGCCTTGGTACGATATGGTGGGACACACAGGGGCTTTATTCGCGGGCCTGCTGTTGATTCAATACCTGTTTCATTGGCTTTCCACAACAACTTAAAACAGGGTGCACTTTTGTCTGTGGTAAGTAGCAATCCTCGAGACCTGTGATCTGTTTTGGTGGATGCCCTACACCTGTAGTGCGCTGTTGTTTGACGAGGAAAATCATTTCTTCTCCATTTGCACTTCAGTTGTCTTAGCTTGCTTGCACCAAGACTTGTAATTTGTTTTTTTAATCTTCATTTGAGCCCTTTGGAAGTGAGCACAATGGAATGGTCAAACAGGCAGCATGTGATTCCATATTAGTGACATTCATATTGGTTTTGCAGTGCTGGAGTACAGGAGTTTGTTGCACGTATCCCCTTCTGTTCCGTGGACATGGAGGACAATTGCTGCGAGTGTAGATTTGCTTCAGAGAATTTTGCTAATTGCTAGTCACTTCCATGTCTTCTTCAAAGTTGGAAGCTGTCTGATCACGCTGTGATTAAACTTTGATTTTGAAGTTTTGCATGATTTTGCAACGTTCATTGGGATCAAGAGATGGCTCTCATGTTTTCTATTTATCTCTTCGGCTTTTGTTAAGTTATATAGGGGAGACGCTGTAGGATCAGATACAACATGCGCTGTGAGCAAGGCTTTATTTATCCAACACCGCCCAGTTCCGTGGTCGTTGTGGACACCAGCCGATTCAACTGCACAAGAGTGGAATGGATAAGTTGTACTGTACTTGACACAAGAACCGTCTTCAAAAGCATCGATGTTGTATCATGAGCACTTCAATGTGAAGAACTACGTCTAAGTGAATATGAGACCCTTTCATTCAGTTGGAGTTCTGTCCCTTTCGCTTGAACTTGCAGTTGGAATCATCTGTTTACCGTTTGCTTTCATTTCTAGTTGATCCCTTTGCTACTCCCTGTGGTTAGAATACAGGTTTACCCACATCGCTCTTTGTGAATGGTGGGCGATTGGCCTACAGAATTTAACAGATTAGATGATGCATGTTTAATCTCGCCTCATCAAAGATGCGTGAAACCCACTAAGTCTCGCCAAATGGTCTGCAAAATGTTCAAAGGTGTGTCCAACCAAATGACTTCTTCACAGCAGCCAATGGTTTCTCAAGGCTCTCCAGTAAATGAAACCTCGCTCCTAGCAGCTTCTATTTGCCAGACGTAGTCAACCCGCAAGAAGCTCGTGCTAGCTATTGACTTCTATTATTACACATGACATGCCTGGGTCCGTTCTTTTGACTGATGTTGCGACGTAGACTTCTTCGTGCTTCTCAGTACTGTAGTATGAGAAGTGCGTGCAATTTGAGCATGGGCTAAAGACTCCATCCATTCTCGTAAATCCGAATGTTGTGAAGAACTTAGCGAGGTGAAGCTGACTTTCACAAGCACCAAAGGAGTTGCTTACACCGTACGCACTCGCCTTCTAAGGAAGACACTTGCTAGCTATCACCACCCGGATCATCCTTGCACCACATTGTGCCATGGGCGGAAGCGTACTCGGAGTTTAAAGTTCTGGTAGTGGTAGATCGGAAGCACGTATATTGAGTTCGATTTCGTCCGAAGCTGCTCGCAGAGCAATCGCATTTCTGCAGTTTCGAATTTAGGCAAGTAATGTTTTATTGTTGAGAATCTAGTTGGGGTTTGCAATCTCATGCATTCGTGTGATACTCTCTTGAGATGTGGATGATTTAAGGATTTGTAGGTTTAGATATGATAAATCTTCGGCAATACTTGCAGGGTTTAGAGAGATAAGCCTTTGGCAATGCTTGCAATCTGCATTGGTCTAGATTTCGGTTAAATGAGTTGAAGACTTCGTGTAACTTGGACTCGTTTTGGGCTCTTTCAGATTGTGGAGAGGTATGACGAAGAGAGCTTTGCTGGTGGGGTGCAACTACCCTGGTACGAAAGTGGAGCTTCATGGCTGTGCGAACGACGTGAAGCGCATGTACAAGACCCTCGTTACTCGGTTCGGGTTTGCGGAGTCCGATATTCTCGTGCTTCTGGACACCAATCCGAAGGGGGTGCAACCTACCGGCGCCAACATTCGCTCGTACCTTGCCAAGCTGATCCGAGGTGTGCAACCTGGGGATGTGCTGGTGTTCCATTACAGTGGCCATGGCACTCAGGTGAGGGTGTATTGCAGCTAACGCTCTGTCTTCTAAACCCTAAAATGCTAGATCGCCGTTTTCTAACAAATGGTTAGGATTGCTTGTAACTGGTCGATCGGTTCCTGCAGGTCCCATCCGAGGGAGGGGTTGTTGATGAAACCGGAGCCGAGGAAGCAATTGTGCCCACTGATATGAATCTGCTCACAGGTCACCGATTGATCCCTCTTTCAAGAAATTAGAGTTCCATGTCTGGATACCGAGAATGATCAGGGTTCTAGAATGAATTACTGAATTGCATTGATGTGGAATATTTTTGAGGAAAATAATCATCAGAGACGAAATTTGGTCTCTCAAACAAGAGGCTCCCATTCTTTTCATGAACAGTGCTATTATCCTTCTCAACAATGCTACTACTCCTTTCTACCTCTATTCTACTTTAAACTGTCTTTGTTCTTCTCAAGAGTGACGCTTTGTAATTCTCCAATGCTCTAGACACTTCTACTATGTTATATTGGCAGATTGTCTTATGGACAACTTGGCACCATTATTCATATGAACATGTTCTATTGAAGGAAGTATTCGAGATCCAGAATCTCTCGTACTCTGTCTAATCTGTTCTTTTGGGGGCTTCTCAGATGACGATTTCAGAGAATTGGTGAACAAGATACCGCCAGGAGCCACATTCACGTTCATCTCCGATTCATGTCACAGTGGAGGACTGATCGATGCCGCCAAAGAGCAAATCGGGAACACCCCATCTCTTTCTCTTCATTCTGGCGGTTCCCACTGTGGTAGTGGCAGTAGTAGTGGAAGTGGCGTTAGTGATCTCTTAGGGCTAATGCAACAGGGCTTTGAGGCCTATAACAGGCGTGGTGCGCGCACCAGGGATATCCAAACCAGCACCGAAACGAGATTCGAAGAACGAATCAGTCATTTCAAAAGAGACGGCGAGGAAGTGGAAACTTTTGAGCGGCATGGGAGGCGACGTGAGTATGGGGATCCGCAGCACGGTGGAGAGGAAGAATATGGCACGAGCTATGAGCGGGGTGGCCATGGCGCTGATCATGTGCATTACTCGTCCTCCTCGGCGATGAAGTCGAAGGAGATTCCGATTGGAATGTTGACCCAGATTCTCAGCGAGCGTGTCGGTCACCGAGTGGAAGTGGGGAACATCCGCACGACTTTGTTTGATATGTTTGGGAAAGATGCCAGTCCCACCGTCAAGTTGTTTGCGAAGCTGGCGCTTGATCAACTTCAGGTAAATAATTTCTCACTGTTCAAGTGGTGTGATTCTCACTGTTGAGTGATTCAACAGATCATGAAACAGTGTTATCAGTAAAATTGAACTGTTCCTTGAACTTTCAGACAACGTCAGACAGGGAATTTTTTTCGTTATCCAAATGGAAGACTTTCCAAGATACATAGGCAAGCCTCCGTATGTTTGACGCCTCTCATGAATTATGTACTAGGTTACTCAAATTTGGAGCCCAGTTGCGGAAAACAGTATATGTTGAGTCGTGCTGTAACAAAGGATGCACTGTTTCTATAACTGGGCGCCAGATTTGAGTTGCCTAGTATAACCTCAATGAGAACACTACGATCAAGTTTGATCCATTATGAAGCAAGGAAAGTAAGTGTCGTGTTAGGAACCGGAAAGAGGGTCGTGGTTATGGCTTATAACACAACTCCTCTTCTTGAAGGCTACCTCGCAGTAGTGGTTTATAATTCTGTATTGATAATATGATGAAGATTCTCTTTATGATGTTTTCTAGAAATTTGTGTAGCAGTGCAATTAAACTTAAAACGCTGTCATAGATTTGTGGATTTCAAAATGTGCCGAAAGCGTTAAGACTGGTTAAGACTGGATTATATCTATGATTGAGGTGTGATGGATATCACTTGTTGTGGTGAGATAGATTTCACGTACTTTTGGGAGGTTCCTCATGGTTGATGGAGGTTTTTGGTTTTGATGATTGATGGCTAATGGTTTTGGTGGTTACGTTGATGGTTGATGGTTTTGATTTTGCTGCCATCATCAGAAAAGGGCCCACGGTCAACAGGGCATCCTAGGCGCCGTGTCGTCCCTGGCCACGCAGTTGCTGTCGGCGAAGCTGGAGAGCCAAAGTTCCCAGGAAGCCTCGCATTACATGGCGGCAGCGGAGAACGTGCAAGGCAAGTACCGGCCTCGTCCAGGGCGGGGTGAGAAGTCCACTGACGTGGGTATCTTGCTGAGCGGCTGTCAGTCCAACGAGACTTCGGCGGATGCGAAGCCGGCGCACGGGGAGTCTTACGGCGCCTTCAGCAACGCCATCCAAATGGTGTTGAGCCAAAGCAAGGCGCCTCTGTCCAACCGGGACCTCATTCTGCAAGTACGCAAAACCCTGCAATCCCAAGGATTCAAGCAGCACCCCTGCCTCTACTGCACGAACCATAATGCCGATGCTTTCTTCATCGGACACTAAACCGACCACCCCTTATGACTTAGTATTTGGTACACTGCTTCAAAACAACTTTTCTGAATGCTCAGTTTCATTTGTACAGATCGTTTTCTACAAGTGTGTGCTGGTTTTTGTGGTGCTACATTTGGATATTGGAGTTTGACAATTTGTAAGAGATCCTTCCTCAATTACATTCGTTAAGAATGTGTTTCAAAGAAGAAAGAATAAATCATAGCTCGGACTTGACTTGTCTCTCCCCTGGCTACCGTGTGCTCACATCCCATCTCATCGTGTTTTCATTGTGCAAGAGACGGAATGGATTCTAACGTGGAACACAGAATAACTTGTGAGAATTGTTTTTAGTGAAAAAGATGTGTTCAACGCAAACCTTCCCCGCCTTCGAAACCATTCTGGTTGACAAGAGACTAGTCATGTTCAGTTATCAACTGGTATGCACACTGGCAGCACTACATGACAGCACTACATGTCTACAATTTCACGAGTTTGATGAGATCAACACGTTTATGCTTAAGTAAGGTACCAAGAGTGACAATTTGAAGAGATTATCAAACTGCAAAATTTGCAATTAACAACGACTACAGTTGTCCAGCATGATGCTCTTACAACCTTTAATTCTAAATTGTAATTGTAGTGTTATACCGGTCCTCGCAGGAACATTACAAACCCTTCCGTCTCCCTTGGGCTGCTCCTAAGGCATCACACTTGAATGGAAGTGAAATTTCGAAAAGTGAATCACAAATAGAGGCTGGGATCCTCTCCCTCACGATGTGCACAATATTGAGTATGCTTGTCATACTCATAACCTTCTTTCCTTTCTACTTGCTTCTTACACCCTTGGATCATGAAGATCAAAGGTTGTGATTGAAAAATGTACAACTAGTTTTGTATAATAATCTATTTGCTGCTAGTGTGACTCTTTGGTTATCTAATACGTACTTTGGAGTAACTTACTATAGCTCTCTAAATTCAACTCAATTGTAGTTGCTAGTTTGCTCCATCACATGGTCACCAACATAGTCACAAGTATTAATAAAATATATAGTTTCATAAGAAAAACCAATGCAATAAGCTCTATGTAACATCATTCATTCACTACTTGTAGGAAGGTCCTCATTACATTTAAATGAGTCCAAAGATCTAAGAAAGCATCTCTTTCAAAAGATGAAGTGGCCTAACTTCTTTGGATCACAAAAAGAAACATCTTCATGTATTCTTGGGTTTGCAAGAGTGTTTTGGAGATCCATGCACGATCCCTAGTATATATACAATGTTTTGGAAAAGTTAAGGATCAAATTACATAAAAAAATTATCTCAATGAGAAGGTGATGTTGTCCAATGAATGACAAAGAATCTCTCCATGCAAGATAGGAATGCAACTATTCATCCTCGAAATTTGTAAGAAAAGGAACATCTTCTACAATAGTTTGACTTCCAATGAATGCTTTTACAATTTTTTTTGAAGTCCACTATTCACACAGTACCAAAGCAGATGATTTCCACGGTCACCGGTCATCGTTCAAGGTTAACCAACACTGTTGCCCCCAACCGGTCCTTCCGAGGCGGTGCAATTACAGAGGGACAACGGCCCCGTCCCAACAGCCTACGCTTTGGACTCCCAACTCCATTACAGGCCCACTTGTCCCGTTCTCCATGGCCCTCACCCTCACCCTTTTCCTTTCCCCTTTTCTTTTCCTCTTTTTGGCAAGTGCTGCGTTGTGTAGTGCAGAGCATCACAAACTCGCAGGCTGCGTCACAGCTCCTTACGCTCGACGAGTGGAGCAATCCCAAGCATCACTTCAACCCCCTCATGCACCTCACATTGTCCATTGAATTAAATCCAATGCATGGGTTCAATGCGCGCATCCCTGAAATGGCAACTGCCAATTCACTCTTATTAGCTTCGTGATCAGTCCACCATTCCCGAGAATTGGGTCTCATCACGCACATTGAGCTCGCCATGGCAACGATTCAGGCCATGCGCGCGTCATTGCCTGCGACCCAATACTCTCAGCTTCGTCCAGCTTTGGGCTTCCATCTCTCTCGTAGAATCACGCTCCCGAGTGTATTGAGGAAGCCGAGATTTCGAATTGTGTGCCGAGCGGGAAGCAAAGGGGATTCATCTTGGGAACAAACAGTTTCCCAGCCGGATACGTTCACGCAATACTCGGGGTATATTGCGGAGGCGGCTGTGGAGGAAGCGGACCAGCTGGACGAGTACAATGCGCAGAAGATTGCGACCGTGTTCACGCGGCGGCCGTTTTTGCTGGCGCGACGGTTGATTCAGATTGCGGGGACGCTCGGGTGGTGGGCGGCTGTGAGATATGGCGATACGCTCTTGGGGAAGAAGGATACTAATTTCAAGGTATGGCGATTTCGGGTGGCTGATTTTCATCGTGAATTTTATTGCGTGTTGTGGATTCAGTCGAGATGCAATTTTTGACTAATATTTTTAATAATCCTTTTATGTCACTGCGGCATATAACGTTCTTTGGATCAGATTTTCTTCAATGATCCCTCCACTGTGGATAGAAGCATTCCATCTATAGTTCCACTTTAGAGCTTTGAAATTCAATATTTTCCACTCTCGTCTCTTGCCAGACTCCATTAAATACTCGAAAGTAGAAAGGAACCTAGTATGTTGGATTCAAGAATGTTCAAGGTTTGAAAGGGTCTCTATAGTGAAAATGGAAAGTTTCAACAACTTCTAGATAACAATTGTAAAGCAAATCCTGACCATGATTCATTGGGTGGTCTCCCTATGATTTCAGAGATCATAAAATTTGCAAAGCTTCAGTTTGAACGCGGTTATTGGTAAGTTTAGAGTCTACAGTGATTTTTGGGTACTGGTGATAAAGGAGATTTGCAATGAGGAGCTGGAAATTCAGTACTCGTAAACCTCATTCTTTCGACCTCTACTGTGATGGCAATCTAGAACATCTTGCGCACTTGCATTACTATCATTGAATGTAGCACACTTATTGCTCTATCATGATTGTTGCACACTAGTCATACATTCAAATTACGTCATAATGAAAAATTTGGGATCCAGATTGAAAGATTAAAGAGGTTTGATTGTCGATCAGTCACCTGAAACCTTCCCGTTCATTTCATGGGCATTGTAGAAAAGTTGTGAATTAGTCAAATATTTAACATAGGCAAGTTGCGAATTAGCCAGCTGGTCAACAAGTAGGGGACCGTAGGAGACCAGCCTTATAATCATGGGGAGGTCTCTCCATCGTGTCCATATTGCTGATCTTACCTCCCCAAAATGTTTCTAAATATTCTTGGAATGTTCAATCACAGTTACTGGAAACCATGATCTAATAGGTCGCAACGAAACCTTTGTTGCATTGCTACTTGAGTTTGATCATGAATGTAATTCTACAATTACAATAAGACTAAAGAATGTGATTATTATGGTTTTGCAGAAACGAGCAGCGCAACTACGAGGCGCTCTTGTGCAACTTGGTCCTGTAAGGAAAAAAAAAATTTCAAATCTCTTTGGTGCTGTTGATATGAAGTGTTAGAACGATTGAAGGACTGTTATGAATTTTGTTGAATTATACATATTGAAATTTTGCATATTGAATTTTACTAATTGGAAGCTTCATGCTCCTTGAAAGAGACTCTGGAAGGAGCTTACCTCTTCATTCATTGGGTTTTGGCAGGCATTTGTAAAAATTGCTCAGGCGGTGTCTTCACGCCCCGTAAGCATTCGATTGCACTCTACATTTGGGTCGTGCTTTCTGAATCTGAGAATGTTATAGAGCCAAGATTTCCATGTCAATAAATTCAAATTCATTCGTTGGTTTAAGGATCTTCTGAAATCCTTGGAATTGGATCGCAGGATGTCATTCCGCCAGCGTATTTGGAAGAGCTGGCTCTCTTACAAGACCGCATTGCTCCCTTTTCTACTGATCTCGCTTTACAGATAATTGAGCAAGAGCTGGGCGTTACTGTGGAGCAGCTGTTTACAGAGATCTCACCACAGCCAGTTGCTGCTGCTTCTCTTGGACAGGTACACTTCTATTTGAGCCTTACCAATGCACCAAGAGTCCCAAATTAAACCTCATGTTTTTCTGAACTGTTTTACGTAGGTTATATGAAGACTTTCTTTTATCCAATTTTATTTATTTATTACGAACACATGCAATGCTCTTCATCAATTCTAGTGATATAAGATTTGACTCCATCTGAATTATATTTTTTCGCAATATGATTAATTGAATTGTCCATATTGAAACTGGGAATCCCTGTACTTTTAGGGTTTAAGGTCAACCTTGTGGTTGAAGTTCATAGTAAACCTGATTGTCGTGCAGCATTTTTTTGGAAGAAAGTATTCCTACAAAACTTCGTGAGCCTTGAGTGCATTAAAAGAGATGAATGACTCAATGTTATAGTATGAGGATCCCTGAAAATTATGGGATCTGGTTTCGATTTTGATTTCAGGTTTATCAGGCCCGGTTGCGTCCGAATGGTAAACCAGTGGCCGTGAAGGTGCAACGTCCTGGAGTCCGGGCAACCATTGCACTGGATCTGTATATCTTGCGACAGCTTGCTAGTTTTGTGGGGTCGCTTCTGAAACTCAACACAGATCTTCCAGTTAAGGGCCTATTTGTTTCCTCTACTCGTGTTCATGGTTCACTATGTGGTGATTATCTGTGAGCTGAAAGAGCTGAAAGTGCTTTTATGAATTTTTCAATAATTTCGGAAAGCATTATGGTGATGAGACTTTCTTTATGAACTGAAGTGTGCATATAATTGGTGAAATCCTGTCTATTTTGTGGATCTGACAGATGTGCTGTTTTTGGTCTCTTCAGGGTGTTGTTGATGAATGGGCTTCAAGTTTATTCCAAGTACGTCCGCTCACTATCGGGTTCTTAGTTTTCATCTTTACTTGCGCATTGCTAAATGATTAAGGCATCACTCTTACCTGAATGTTTTACATGACAGGAAGTGGATTATCAGGCAGAGGCGCGTAATGGTTTACGATTTCGGTGAGAATCTCTCATTTCTATGCAAGATTGTGATGGGTTTTTTGGCTGTGAATCTTACACACGAATGCAATTAGTCTTGGCCCTTCTCAGTGACATATTGACACCAGCAGGGTTCATTGAAATCTTTTTTCAGCCTCATTTTACAGCATTAGCACGACTTAGATCGCATTTGCTTCTTGAATCTGGTCATAGGTTGAAGATGGCAGGAAACATAAAATGGTTTTACTGTGGATTACAGGAAAATGTTTGGATCCCTTCCTGATGTGGTGATACCAATGATGTATTCAGAGCTTACTAGTCGTCGGGTTCTCGTTATGGAATGGGTCGAGGTATGCACTTCCTTCTCTTAGTGCAAGCTAAAATTCTAAATTTTGGTTTTTATTCCGTCTGAACCAGAAAGCCAATAATTGTGATTTCGATAAAATCAGATTGTTTCAAGGCCTTTAGACAGCACAATAAAGAGTATATCTTTGATTCATGGGGAGGCCTCTCCATGAATGATGAGAAAGATTCTCTTCTTGGTGTTCAAAAGTTTTTAAAACAGTCTGATTCTATTGAAAACCTAGCTTAATTCACAGATGCAGAAATCAGTCACCTTTTTCCTGTTGCACCAGGAGATCGAAGTATTAATGTGAGCAGAGGATACTAAATATTTGAGATGTATATTCTGCAGGGCCAACGTTTGTCAGAAGTTAGCGACCTTCGCTTGGTTGAGGTAAGGGTTAGGGTTTAGGGTTTAAGGTTTAGAGTTTCAAGAATGTACTATCCTATCCTGATTCCATCGTCAAGTTCTTGAAACACATGGGAACATCTTTGTGAACACTGTAGGCATGGGCATGATAGTTTTGAATCTCATTGCTTTCAAAAGTGTGCCTGAATAAGGTTTGATGTATCCGCTGCGTCAACCAGGTCGGGGTTTTCTGCTCACTCACACAATTATTAGATTCTGGTTTCTATCATGCGGACCCACATCCTGGCAACCTATTGCGCACTCCGGAGGGCAAATTAGCATATCTAGGTATGTCCCGCTACAAGTCTTTCTTGAGGGTGTTGTTTGGAAGAGGGTTACATGATGCATTTCTTTTTTAGAAGTATGCATTCTCTTCAACCATATGATTTCGAATTAATATTCTTGATATTTATGTGAAATGCTCAAATTTGCTGCGCATATATACTCTTAGTCGTATGTGGATGGTACTCATGTCATCCAGTAAACATCATTATCATCCGTTGGTATTGTTGTATTTCCGCTTCGCAAATTGTGCTTATTGTCTCCCATTGGGCTTATGATTTTCATGTTCAGATTTTGGAATGATGGGTGAAATGAAGGAGAATATTAGAGATGGGTTGATTGAGGCTTCTGTTCACCTTGTCAACAAAGATTATGATGCTCTTGCTGGGGATTTTGTCACTCTCGGGTACGCGGTAATTTCACTTGGAATTTGAGTTGTTTGCGACTCCGATCTGTGTTCTTTATGATAAACTTTACTTAATTTACTACCACATGATGATTCAAAATTTTCTATAGCATCGACTTCAGAATTAGGAATCAGGTTAACATTTTGTTTCACGTCGAAAAGTTGGAAAGATCTCAGTTGTTTCTCATGGCAGGCTTGTTCCACCAACTGCTGAAATGGGGGAATTTTCAGAGGCACTTACAGGTAATTATTTTGGAAGTATCGCTGTTGTGGTGAACAGGAAGGGCACAAAACTCATGCATTACAATATATACTCCCATATTGCTCCGGAATTCTAGCATGTTTCTTTCATTTGTTAGAGTAGAGTCAAGCCAGTAACTTAATGAAACTACTGTGGTATTGACCATTATTACTTGGAGGGATTCTGAGGTTGTCGTGGTAACTGCAGGTGTGTTTCAAGAGGCTGTAAGCAAAGGTGTCCGAAATATTAGCTTTGGAGATTTATCAGAGAAACTAGGGGTTACCATGTACGTTAATCTACATTTGAAACCGTATATCCAGTTAACATCTATATTGTGTCTACGCAACTGAGAGTTTATATGCATTGGCTCACATCACCTTTCATTTGAATCTTTTCTTCTTCTTCTTTTCATGTAGTCATTCCGTAATTGTTGATTCTTTTCGTTGGTAACCTGTAAACGTTTAATCTACAAGCTTCTTTATTGTCTGGCAGGTATAAATTCAAGTTCCGTATTCCTTCGTACTTTTCGCTCGTCATCCGAAGGTAATCTGTCAGCTATCTCTTTTCTTTTATCAATTGATTTACACTGTTATAAGAGTTTTGTGCAAGTTAGACATTTTTTGCTACGTACCACTAAAACTCTCTTTGTCCACCCGGTTTATTTCTTTCTTTTCTTATTTAAGTGTTCACAGTGGTAGCTTGGGATGTGGACATTTTTGAAAACTCTAAGCTTCTGATTTACTCAATTGATCAGCAGACGCATTTCATCACCTTGGGTATTGATTGCTCTTGGCTGTGCAGTTTGACAGTACTTGAAGGCATTGCTCTTAGCAGTGACCCGAATTATAAAGTGTTGAGTAGCTCTTACCCGTGGATAGCCCGGAAAGTCCTAACTGATAAATCACCGAAGATCCGGTCTACTCTTCAGGAACTAGTGTACAAAGTAAGTAGCATGTCTCTATCTCCTTTGTTTATCAGCGATGTTGATTGAGTTGTTAAATCTGGTGTATAGCCTTCGTGTAATGTATGGTTGTCATCAAGTTAATAATACTGGTAGGATTTGCGAGGACAGGATGGAGGTTTCAGAATCGATCGGCTGGAATCACTACTGAGAGAGGTGGGTGCTTCCGTTGCTCATTTCTATCTATCCGTGCTGAACTTTTTAGAATAAGCTTACTCTAAAGGTAGCTTTCTACTAGAGGCGATAAAGTTTCTATTATGTGCAAAATTTTTTGAGCGTTACAATATCCTGTTGATACTTGACAGGTAGATTGTTTCTAAAATATCTTGACTCCTTTTATAAATTTGCACGGGGATGTGGTTGCACGTTGGAGTTTGTACTTGCAGAATGAATATGAGGAAACTAGTGGAGGATCTAGCACGGGTCAAAAGATATTTGGTTCTTTGTTGAGGATATTAATTGCAATTATACATTGGATATTTTTAGTCAGTTCCTTTGTTAGATTTAGAAAGAGCTTTTCCTTCTAGTGGGTGCAAAATCAACATGTGTTGGATGTGATAATTGCAGTCAATGAGACAGCCGTTAGAAAACCCTGCAGAGCTTGAGAATCAGCCAGCTGGGAAGGAAGAAACGAAAACGGAAAGGGATTCTAGAAGCCTTGTGAAACGGCTACTTACCTTTGGACTCACTGAGCAGGTGCTTATCTTGTTCTAGTTTCCTACTGTTATTCTGCAAAGTGAATCAAGCGGTTACTTGCACGTGTCTCCAAGTAGAATTGGATAATTTTCATATCTCCCTATAATTCTCAGTGCAATCCCCTGTACGATCTTCACTACTTGAAAGATTCAAATACCCTATTTGACAACCTTAGCATATGTCACTATCCACATCATAATTGAACATAGTAAATTTATTCTTTAGAATGATGAACCCCAACGTGCTGCTATTCCTTTTATAATATGTATCATTTTTAAGGGACATTAGAATTCTCCACATTTGAAACCTTTGCTTAGACCCTGTCCATGGGGTAGAGATAATAAAATCTTGTGGCAGAGCATGGTTCAATGTCAAGTTTTGGAAAATTACTGACACACGTGGTATTCATTGGCAGGGTGATTTCGTAAGGGAGTTAATATTGGATGAACTTGCAAAGGTGTTTTTCCTGCCCCTAATTATTCTAAACTATTAAGGATGCAAAGTTTCTCATGCATAAGTAGCTGAAATTATCGACAGAAGTAGCAGGCTCAATGCCGGGAGCCCATATATGTGTATTCCAGGTTCTGACTGTTTGAGAAATTTTTTACTAGTGTCTAAACTAAAAATAGAAAGTCCCCTGTGGAATTTAATAGTCAACTTCAAAATCTTATTGGTACATTGTTCAAAGAATGTAGATTACATTACTCTGTCTATTGGTACATTGTTTTAGCTTCTTCGACGCTTCCGAAATGACTTTTATTTCAACTCAACATAATATGGGCTGGGATCAAGAGACTGAGATTGGTGATGTTGCAGGGTCTAGATGCGTTGAACCGAGTGGCGTTTGATTCAGCAGCACACAACATAAGGACGCGTTCCCCCATCAGCCTCCCACTCATCGCATCTGCAACAGAAGACGAGGATCTGAAGAACCTAGAAAATCTTCGGACGATCATGTCCATATTCAACAAATCTCGAGACACTTCTGATGTTGGAACTGTGGCAGGCATGGGTGGTGGAAGCGGAGCAACTCACTCATCATCCAACTCTCAAGCTACCGCCCAGGTAGAACTTCTCTTAACACTTTCTGTATCTATGTTTCTTATACTTTTCATGTCATCTCATGCGTCTTGTAACAAGGTTTGTGGTGGTATTTGACTTCTCACTTATTTTTGGACGTCCATCATAGAGAGATCCGCAATACGAAGATGAAGATTAAGTAGATCTTCTCTTACATTTCTTTGAAACTAATGTGAGGTTGTAATCATAGAACTAGAACGGAGCATGTTGCAATGCAACATTACCAAAAACTTATTTAAGGTTTCATCAGGCTGTAAGGTTTCATTGAGAAGATATTTGGATGTCCTTAGAGTTTAGCAAGAATGAACGAATGAAAAATTGCGCTAATGAAAACGTGACGAATGAAATGGCGACACGGTTTTGCATTGAGCATAAGAAAGAATTTTAACGCTGACCCAGAGACTATCATGAATAAAGAGTCTGTTGTAGTAGTTTGAGTATCCACGCCTTGTGGATGTGGAGAGGCAGACTGTAAACTAAATTTTGTGGGACCTTACAAATTGATCGATGTTGTTGATTAAAGAGAGGCCTCCCTTTTGAATCGCGAAGAAATCTCCCCATAAATTGCATTGTGCTTTCTTTTCTAGAATTTTGAAACCGTCAAATTTTACTGAAAACCATGTGAATTTGTGTCTCTGGAACGAGTTTTGAACTACATTTGATTAAGGCACCCTCGGATTTGAAATCGATTCTGTTGAACTACAGGTCAGTCCAAACGGCGTTGGCCAGACAACGAAGATGTTGCCAGAGATGATGGAGCAGGTGGAAATTCAAAACGGGGCATCAAAAACAACAAGCCTGGCGAGGAGTGACAACGGAAAAGACATCATTCAGAGAACGGAAGTGATGGACACAAACAGTACTAACGGGGCTTCTCTGAGAGCAGCAGGCAAATATGGCTTAGTGCAGAGGACTCAGTTTGTGAAACCAGGTGTAAGCACAAAGAATGACAGTCTCCTGAAACTGGTGAAACCACAGAAAGTCACGAACTTCGGCAATGATGGAAACGGTCGAGTGCAGGTTGTGAACAGGAATGAGTTGCTGGAGAGGACACTGTTTGTGGAAAACGATGACTTGGAGACAGCTCTGTCAATGCGGGATGTCACCGACATTGTGCAGGGGCTCAGTGGGTTGACACAGTACTTGCCACTTCTATCTGTTGTCCCAGAGGTGCCCTCCTTCACTGCCTCTCTTCTCGATATGAGCTCTCTCATAAATGATAAGACAAATTCTACTTTTGATGTGCTTTCAAATTTTAATTATCTTGAAACTCTTGTTCAACAATCCAGCTTCCAATCTTGAAACAAAGCTTAATATCTTACATTATGTATATAATTCATGAACTTGTCGTGAAAGCATCCAAATAAGCATTGAAGCTTGGTTCCCATTATTAAATTACTTTAATTTTTTGTTAAATCTTTTTGGCAATTGAAGAATTAGTCCAACACTTCGTCGCATGTGTGTTTTTGACACTTCAGTAAGTTGAATTTCTTTTGTTAAGAAACATGACGTCGCAACAGCTTAACATAATGTAACATCCTGAGAAATAACAAATGACTCTATCTCCTACGTTGTCAAGTGAAACCTCTTTACCGCCTAAGTACATCTACATCTAATCACCATGATTACAAGGAATCTTCCTAAGTCATGGAAAAATTTCTCTTTATGCTCTCTAAAAGTTCCTGAAACATCTTGCAACAGTTATTGATGTCCTTGTTGCCGTCTATTGGTGGAGTCTGGTGTCTTTTGCAAACGCAAGAGAGTGATAATGTTTTGTTATTGCTTTTTCACAGCTTCCTTTTCTAGCTCGGCAGCAAGCGATATTCTTACCCGCTGAACTTGCTGGGAGGGTAGCATCACGAGTTG
This sequence comes from Pseudoscleropodium purum, assembly GCA_963969395.1. Classification (NCBI taxonomy): domain Eukaryota; kingdom Viridiplantae; phylum Streptophyta; class Bryopsida; order Hypnales; family Brachytheciaceae; genus Pseudoscleropodium; species Pseudoscleropodium purum. Next base: position 27,382,314 of record OZ017795.1, read on the forward strand.
CCGCTCGTAGCATTAGAGGGTCTATCCCCAAAGGCAGTGGCCGATACCCTTCCAAGGTAAAGCTTCACTCACTCCAGACGTGATAGCGTTCTAATTTACTTCAGTTCTCTCTCTCTCTTTTCGCCAACTTTAGAATGGCTGCGGTGGCCTCCATGTTACTACTTCCATGAAACTTGGGCTACGCTGATTGCAGACTGAGGAGAATCTTAAAATCCATCAATGACCCTATAATAGAATCATGTTTTGTAAATATGACCTGAGGTTTGTAGTGTCCTGACCTGACTCCATGCTGTGTTGCAGACTACTGACACTGCCCAATGAGAAGGTAATTTGAACATGGAAAAACTCATCAGCTTGCTGAACATTGCGAGCATCCTCGTGTATGAAGTATGATAAAAATATGCCCATTCTTGGACTTGTTAGCTGTATTGCATTCAACTGCATGTCAGAAAGACATGCTTGTGTTGTAAGGTCTAGATGGGCTGCACCTAAAACCCTGACGTAGGCACATAGTGAGTGATGCTCTGTTCAAGGCTTGTATATAAGCACATTAAGCTCCAGGTTGCAAATGTACTGTAGCATGGTTTTTTTCCTTGTAAATCCATTAAGTTACGTTGCAATCAAATGCGGTCATTAAACTGAGGTTGGAGCAATGCCTGTAGGTTACCATGCACCCAAAGTGCAACTCGTAACAGTCGTAAGCCATAGACAAGTGGTGTACTACGGTCCTGTCTGCAACTGTAACATCGAATTCAGTTGCCTTTGCTTTGCTGACCACATCAATGGTTGCATCATGTTCTCAGCAAGAGATTTTCTCACTTTCAGTACATGACCCTAGTGTCTTGTTCAGTGCTGTCATTGCTCACACGTTTGAAAATCTCCACGTGAACTTAGGAACTGAACATGATAGTTAACCTTGGGGATTTTTTGCTTCTCTAACAAAAGAAGATCCTTTAAGAATAAATCACAAGAACATGTTTTTCTAATTTATATTCATAGACTACTAAGCAATTATTAGATCTTGCTTTGGACCTCAATATCAATCACAAATGATCATTTTGGATTTGAATGCAACTAATGACATGAACACTATCAAGTCCAGTTTTTACTCAAATTTCAAATTTTGAGGAATTCCTAAACACTTGTTGCAATTTGAAACTTGGGCCTATAACCACAGCCTACAGCTTTTCTAATTATTGTATGTCATGGAATTCAGTCCACTGTGACTAACTTAAACTATCATATGTAGCAACGATGATATTTTCAGAGTAGCAGTCCTGTATTGAAGTTTATGGTTTCAAGTTAAATCCTACTACAGTACAGCGGAAGTGGTCCTTCACATTAATGGATCCACTGAAGCAGATGGATACTAAGGGCTGCTTCACACATGAGCCGAAGGTCAAGAGTCTGTTGGCCTCCACTAATCAGATTTCAGTAAACCCCGACTTTGGCCTCTCAACCCTTCACACAAGGCAGCACAATCCAAAATCCATCACCCTCCAAACTACCTACATGGCAACCCTAGCTCCTATGTGGCGATGGCCTCACAACAGACTCTTGACCAAAGTTTGGGTCACAACTTTGTGGCAACCCAAACTCTAGTCGAGAGTCCATCGAATTTATCATTTATTGCCTATTTCTTTGGACTCTCACCCAAAGTTTGGCCATGAACTCCCACAGCCTCTCGACTTGGTCGGCCCATGTGTGAAGCGCCCCTAAAATACAATTTGAAGAAATCAGTCTTGAACGCAGATAATCGAGTAAGACGTGGTTCTGACTTCTGAGTCTTTCCTTCTATCATACGAGCATCCATCCCAGCAACCAACCCCGACAACCAATCTGCTAAAATTCGAAGAGATGTGCAATAAGTAACTAGAATTCCAGAACAAACAATTTCAGGAAGTTCGATACAACCGGGGTTAAGGCATTTAAAGAAAACCAGGGGCATCCTCGCAAGATCCTTTCAAAACAAAATGTGGCCATCCTACTGTTTAGCCAACTACAATTTTGCATTGACACCGACAATAGCATACACGCAAGATTCCAACGCACATGTCCAGACACATTTGCCTCGATAAATTCCTTAAAATGGTATTACTAAAATTGACGCACAGCACCCTCTGCGCCACTGTCATTCAGAGACCCCTGTCAGAGGTCAGTTGTTCTAAGAGTCGGTCCAACCAAGGAGTCACACATATCCTTTCCCCACACAATTCAAGCACTTCTGAACCCTGCACATCCGAATTCAAGCACAAATCGATAAACAACAAATCCTGCAAACGTAAATGCATAAGGTAGAAGATACTATTTATATCACTTCAGCATTTTAATAAATACAAGACTGAGGTCGTTAGGAGATGAATGGAGCTACGGAGAGATCTCCGGGTAAAAGAGCCAAATCTGTTGAGTTCCAACATTCATCACTACATAAGAAATTCTTAAGAAATTCAAAATGGGAGGCTGTAGACAACAAGAAGTGGCAACATTCGAGGATCAGTGATCATGCTTACACCACTTGTTAATAAGCCCCACTTAGTGCATGAATAAATGAATTGTTGGTAATAGGGGTCACAAAGGAGACGGGATCAGATCCCTCACGGTTTTAGTATGTCCAACCTTATTTCATCTCTAGAACGACACAAGTGGAGCACAAATCGCACAACTCTGCAACAATAAAAACGGGCCCTAAGTAATCATGATACAAAGAGAAGGTGAAAGAAGACAATACTTGTTGCCGTCACAAGTCGGACAAACGCAAGGCCTGTTAATCACAGGATCATATAACGGAGACCAGTCGATTGTAGATTCCCCTTTGCACAGTCGACACTCGGTAAACCCTCGACCTTTGCAACATGCACACGGCGGCGCAGTTTTCTTCTGCAATGACGAATCCCCAAAAACCGAGATAAAGAAGAATATTCAAACAAGCCAACACGCCACACCACATCAATGAAGTGACCAATAAACCGATGAATTCATGTGAAGACTATTACCCGCCGCTTCTCAACCACGGTGGAAAGCACGTTCAGAGAAACAGAAGAGGCCATCGACAGCGTAAACATCCCTGCTGCTACTGCAGCCCCTGCTACCGCCACCACCCGCAAAGGCCCTCCCGCCATTGTGCCCGTGACCTAAAACCCTAAACCTTGAATCTCCAAGGAAAATCTGCCCCAACGGTGAAAAAATTTCAACATAAAATTGCCATTGTTTCAACTCTAAACCCTAAACCCTAAACCCTGATACAAAATGCCACTCAACAGTCATTTCTACGATGAAAAAAGAGTCTAACTCAAGCCAAATGTTCAAAATACATATCAAACACAAAAGCAAATGCAAGCATGAGAAAGTGACCATTAAGTGTTCAGACTCTGCAAATCTTAACTTTTAATTACTTAACAATATCTCAAAGAATATCCAGACAACTATGGTCGTGAGGGTGCCTGATTGCTCTGCACAAGAGAGTGGTACTCTAATAGAATTTGAGCAACAAACGCGGTAACGGAAGAAAACAGATCAACACTGACCTACTACCCAAATTCGCGAAAGAGAAAGAGGCATTTCACCTTGAACTGAATATTACCGAAAGTGCAGCGCCGACACGGCTTTCTCAATCGCACAATTGTGCGCCTGTTTCTCCGACTCGCTCACGCTCCACCTTGACTGTACCGCGAATGGATTCTAATCACATTGAGGCGTGATGCATGTCCACACAGCTGATCAAAGAAATGTGAGAAAGGAAACTAGAGCAAATCCATTGAAATCTGTTTGTTGCTTGCGTATGACGAGATTAACTTAGTTCCAATTAGATTCACGCAGGAGAAAGGAACACGCCAAAGCTCGTAATCTTATGACTGCAGAGGTCCATTTCTCAAACTGGCTGCGAGAGTGACGACCTAAACAGCCCTAACAGAACTCTGAGTAATGGATAATGGATATGAATCCGTGCTTGTAGCAGAGTCAGCACTCTGCACCAGCAAGGAACAGTGATTTCTCTTGAGAAATTCTAAATTACTGGTATACTACTTTGTCTCTGAGTCAGAGGGGGAAATTGGGGTCACCTAGAAAATTAAGGTAAATCAACCCATCACAAGCCAAAGACCCATCAAAGAAACCCAAGGGAATGACTCATCAAATTCTTGCATTGACTCATAAAAGAGCATGAAGTAAAATGCATCACACAATGTCTACAGTTTTACCCTTGGGAAAACATTCTTTTTTATTTGCCACTCTTGATCAAATTTGGAAATTTGGAATTCAAATTTGGAATCAAAGGCCCAGAATTAGCCACAGGAGGCAAAGAACACATGTAGAAGAGGCAAAGAACATGGGAAACTAACCAATGATAAAATAGAGGTAACTTTTTAACATTTATCCTTGGTTGGGGGAAGCCAAACCTTGGTCATAGACTTTGTATGATGTGTTTAATATCTTGCCATGGAAGAAATTAGTATTGAAATGGATTGCCATGTTTTTTTAATGAATGAGATTTGGGCTACATTATGTTAAGTTGAAACCACAGACAATGTCTTGTATTGGAGTGATTGGTAACTTCAATAAGAATTTTTACCTTTTGAGTGTGAAATCATCACCAAAAGTGACTATTTTAGGCCTTCATATTGTGGCTATGTTAGAAAATATTGAGATTGCTTTAGGTAAGTAAGATAAAAATTATGGGTACACTTTATAATTTCAATTGCTCTCTCTATTTCTTATATATGTCTTTATGTAGAAAATTAGAAATATAATTATGTAAAAAAGTTCAACAACATCAAGAGAGCAAACCAATCATTTAACCTAGCATGGGCTAGTTTACCTTGGGATCATTACAAAAATTCATTTTTGTGAAATGAATTTAATAAAGTGATATTTCAACATACACTAATTCTTATAGTGTGACTTTCAATAAATCATGGTAGTTGCAATCATTGCTAGAATGATGAAGCATTACATCTATAAATATAGATGATTTATATATTGTGTGGATGAAATGACATTTATTCATCTAAAATCTAATCATCCAAAAATGACAACTTTACCCTATTGAATAACAAATTTTGGTGATCATTCCTTTAAAAAAAATCATTAATCCCTATTGTGCAAATTACACTGGTTCTAACTAAAATAGCAAAAAAATTAATTAATTAAATAAGAAATTCTCTAAAAACAAGGCAACACATACAAACTTATGTAGATTTGTTCCATTAGGGCATGTGATACTTATTTATCAAAGTCATGCTATTTTAACTAATACAAATTGGATATTAGTATATTGTACTAGTTCTAAATAATTAACAATGATGTTAATTTTTGCAAGTGATACTAATTTTGCACCTTCACTAATAGGACAAATTAGAAGTAGCATTCACTATCTATAGCACCTCAAATCCCTCCCCCCCTATTTGAACTTTCCATTTTTCATTTTATTTTGAAATCAAAAATTTCAATTAAATTATTTGAAAGTACATATCAAATTTATAACTAACTAATGCAATATCAACTTTTGTGCACTTGAGGTCATATAAACATCATATAACAATGACAAGTGACTTTTCTTCCTAAAGTTCTATCTATTTGTTTATGTCTAAGTGGAATACCTTCTATTTATATAGAATAAGTGTTCTCTATAGAGGGCAACTCCATTAGTAGAACTATTTTCAATAAATGATTATTTGGTTACATTGTTCTTTAAACATGAATTATCCTTTTTTATTGAATGTTGACCTTGTATTTTACAAACCAATGTTGGAAAGGTCACTTTTGTGAATTTTTATGTATGCACTAGGAGTTTTTTTAAGTATACAAAAATGCATTTACTTCATGGAATGTCAAATTGAGCTAAAAATTCTTATTTTCTTAGATGAAACCATAATCTTTATTAACCTTAAGTGCTCCCATGTTCAATTTATGGACAATGAATAGATTCATATTCTTGTTTCTTTTTCATTATCGCTCAGATGAAAGTCATCCTAATTTGTAGAGATACTTTATCAAGTTCTTATCTTATCTAATGGTTGAATTTGGTGTTAGTGCAATACATATTTTTCTAGAATTACAAATGTGGAAGTATGTCAAGTGGTTAACCAAGCCAAAATTGCACTAACTCTAGTTCAAAATTAGATTTGCAAAAATGAGGTTAGAGATTTGAAAAAAAAAAATATTCAAATAATTACCATGTGAAGGAAACCTCATTTCAAATCCATTCCAACAAGTTTTATTCAAAATATTATAATATTTTTCTTGTAATTAAATTCAGAGGGAATTTTAAAAAATTTCTTTTATTGAAATTTATAAAAATATATATAGTGATATCATTGGTGAATCTAATTGTAACTATGGATGGAATCTAAAACTCAAAATCTACAACTTTTATTTATATATCAATTCCAAAATATCCTTCCAAAATAGAACTTTATAATGATTTTTCCCGAACTGTCAATTCTGGAGAAGGATCTAGATGTTGAGGGGTTAAAATCATAATGTTGGACACAATATAATTAAGATAGAAACATCCAAAGCATCCCTATTTCCATTCTTGTACTCTAATATTGTCACATTAGAGAAGTTTTCAACCTTCTAAAGGGCTATAAGTTCCTTGCAATTCCCAAACTATAAGAATTGCCCTACAGTATCTTGCTGACGTGGCTCAATGACTACTACATCTAGAAAAAAAAAATTCAACTTTCTTTTTCATTTCAAGAATGATTTTTTTTAATTTCTAAAAATAGTAGTTTGCCAAAACTGCAAGGGAGGAAATGTAGGAAGCACCAACTTCAAACGGCCCTCCCGACTAAGGCTTTTTTGGGGGCGCCTGGTGCCAAATTGCACCAGGCTGCCTAGGCTAGTGAAATGACATGTACAAATTTTTTTGGAAAAAGAGGGCCATGTCGCCACCTTGGCAACTTGACGTGACCCCCTAGAACCACTCTCGCACTAGTCTTGTCTCCCTCTTATAGCCATGTTGCTAGTGGCTTAGACTATAGGTGCCATAAGCTCCAGTCTCCTTGGTGTTTATCGCCCATAATCTCCACTTCCCTAGTGTTTTGCGCAATCGATCTTGCGGTAGTCGCCACTCGATCTCCACGTTCTTCTCCTTGTTCGACAACTTGTGCGATAGAGGTGGGAGTAATTTCGCCATTTCATCCATTATGGAGTGGTTTTAATTTCACCATGTATTGGCGATCCAAGTGTATTGGCCATCACCATTTCTCTAGCGAGTGGGGTCTTTAGTACTTGCAATGTCGTTGTTCCAAGGAGTCCCTTACACATTTTTTTTCCCATAATTTGGGTGTTTATTGCATAAATGGTGCTTGCTTAATTTTCTTGGCAATGGCGGCAATGTTTTAAACTAACTTGGTGCCTCCGTTCATGTATTGCTACAATTAGAAGTTGCCTTCAAAAGAATTGCCAAAGGTGCTATATGTACAAGTTTACTATTGCCTCTCTCAATTGCATTGTAATTGTTGTAATCTCTTCGAGGTTTTGTATTCTCCTTGCACTTTTACATGAATTTCTTATTGCTAGATGACTTGTTTCCTATATCCCTTAGCAATCTTATGGGAAATACCATTGTTTTTCGAAAATATTCATATTCTCTCTACTTGTGCTTCATAGTCTAATTGTTCCGCATTACGTTTATGCACAGATTTCCTAACAGTTTAGATGGGATGGAGTCTGATTATGATGACTTTGGGGACGATGTAGTTGGCAATGCTATGTGTGCTACTTTTCTTGCAAGGTTTGCAAAGAAGAAAGTAGAGAAAGTTGCAATGGAGGTGTTGGCTCTTGCTCAAAAGGAGTTGGTGCCCAAGGGTGAACTAATTGAACAACGTAGAGTGGAAGCAATAAAGGAGACAATGTGAAGTTACTTCTAGTTGACTCGCAACGATTGTGGTGGTCAACCCCTCTCCATGGTATTTGATGGATCATTGCTAGAGGTGCCGGGAGTAGAGCCAAATTTCTTGGAAGATTACCCTAGCGGCCTAGCCCACCATTGACTCATCGCTTGGGATTCAAGTCCGTGTCTACCAAATTCTAAGACTTTGGAGATTCATCATCAGGGTCTGATGAATTCGTTGTCCTCAATCATTACAATCTCATCAGAGTCAAAGCAAGGTAACAACAAAGATTTAAGAGAAGTTCCTAATGATTCTGAAGGTTCCAATGACTCAGATTTTGAAACCCTTCCTCCAAAGCGGGGTGCCTTTAAGTCATGGAAAGACAAAGTCGAAAAAATTAGAGGACCAAAAATACTACGATCGGCATTGCAAATTTCAAATGGTTTAGGTTGCTAAGTTGCCTTGGGCAAAAGACATCATGGCTAGTGATGGCATACTTTACATGGTGAAGGTAAGGTTTGTAGTGTGATTAACATGAAGCCATGTATTATGGCTCCCAAATTCGATACACTGTTCAAACATGGCAATAAGAGGGTTGTCAAAAAGGACATGCCCCTCTTTAAAATCAAGTGAAGAGAACAGTATGTGGCAATGGAGTGTAAACACCAAAAAAACCTTTGACTATATGCCAACAAACTTCCTCCAACTATTATACAACAAATTAATCAGTGCACTTCACTTGAAGCACAGAAGAAGAGGATGCAATTCACCATTCTCTTCCAACTTCTTTGGGATGGGCGGCTTATGTTGGAATACAAGTCCCGTGTGAATTTGTACAAGTTTCTCAATGTACTTGACTTGCCTGTTGTCCATTGGTGTGACAATTCAGGATGGTTGATGGTTGGATACGTGTACGCGCAAGTGGTGTAGGAGATAAAGAGACTAGTAAGTGCAACTCATTATATGGCAATGATAGTCAACAAGGTGACTGCTGTGGATAATACAAGCGTTCTTTTGTATATGTGTATATTGTGTAGGATTGAATTAAAGTGCCAATGCTAGTGGCGTTGCAACAAGTTTGGTGCGTGGCAAACACTAAGAATTTGACAAAGATCATCATGGCAGATGTTGTCACTAGGGGTGGTCTAGATGTTGAAGGTATTGCCCGAAAAGTAGTAAGCTTCAGTGCCGATGGGGCATCCACTTTGCAGGGATGTCAATCAGGCATCACAACACAGATAACAAAAAGTATGCTCCTTTCTCGATTAGGGTTTATTGTGTAGCACACCTATGCAATCTTGCATTCAAAGCGTTGTTTGATCTAGGCATATTTGTTGCCATCAAGAAGGTTCTTAGTGTGATCCATGCATACTTTAATAAGAGCTTGAAGCAACTTGAAAAGTTCCGATAGTTATTCAAGTTAACTAAAACAAAGGGCCTGAAATTCCTACACAATGTGAAAACGTGTTGGGTATCTCTTATCTAGCCTTTGAGACGGCTTTTATATGAGTACCATACTCTATTGTATAAAATGACAACTAATTTGGAAAAAAACAATAAGGTTGAGGTAAGCTTCTTTTGATGTTTGCATTGTCCTTCATATATGTAGTATATTTCTTTGCGTGCACTTGTAGTAACTACTGATATTTTCTAACTTCTTTTTCTTGTGTGCAAGCTTGCCTTGTATTGTTGCTAGACCTATATACGATGCTTAGCATGTGTGACCTTCTACCACTTTTGGAAGCTATTGATACTCTAGTGTTTTTTGCGCAAAAACAAGACATGTATATTTGCGACTTTGTCCCTACTGTGAAAGTCTGTCAAGCTTCATTGTACCAAATGTATAAGGACAGAGCAACAATTAGCATACAGTTGTGATGAATTATGGAACTTCCAAAACCTTATAGATTGTTCACATGAACAAATCCATATTAAATGGATTACAGACCTAAACAATGATTCTTCTATCTTGACCTTCATGTGTCATGGAGAACAAATCCATGTGGAGCATAAAGGAGGGCTAGTGGATTGTGATTTGTGGTCATCATATCTCAACAAAGTGAAGTTGGAATGCACAAGTAGGCTTCTTCTTCCACTTACTTCATAGCATGTCATTCCATCTTGTAGTGTCTTTGTTGTATTGTTACATATTCATTTAATGTTGTTGCGTCATTTGCATGGTCATTAACTCCTGAATTTCTTGCATGTAACTGCAGCCAACATGCTTGTACATGAGCTTGATGAACGATTTCCAACTCATCATGTGATGAATGCTTTCGGAATACTATATCCACAATATTGGTGTGCCTTGAGTGCAAAGGAAATGTTTGATAAGCACATGCGGATATTGATGGATGCATTCGGGCATGGCAAGATTCTTGGTAAGGGGGATCAAAAGATGCTTATCCCACCCCTAATCAACTATGACGCTCTTGTGTCACGGAGGGGGGTATTCAAAACTTCTATGAAGTCTAATTGCCAAGTTTCCATGCTCCCTCCTTCTGACGTCAATCCACTCACCAAAATTTGGCATATATTAGACAATAAAAACTTCTTGATGCAAAACTTTGGAGAGTTTTTGAAATTGGTAGAGATCACTCTTGTTTATGTTATGGGTTCCGTGGAAGATGAACGGCTTTTCTCAAGTGTGGGCTTCTTGAAGTTGAAGCTCCAAAATTCAATTGATGAAAACATTGAAGTTGTTGTTGGGATGTTCTTTGAACGTATATTTACGCTTGAAAATTTTCCATATCAAAATGTCTTCAATGAATGATTTGTATCAAGTGGACACAGGAGATATCTGACCGGCTCTTAGATTTCACAAGGAATTTACTATGGCTAGTATTATGTGAAGTTGGTCTTTGCAAGTGACAAAAGACCAATAGAGCAAAATTTGGCAAGAGTAGGGCTTTTTGTGTGGTCCTTAGAGGTAGCTAGAGAAGGCTTGTAGTCCTCTATTTGTCTTCTAGTTGTATTACACATTCAGGAGATAGCATGTTGTGTCTACCTTTGTTTTCCCATAGTCTTCAATGTCATGGAATGAGACTAAATTCAATTTTATGAATTCTTGCATGCGGCTTATGTGGTTCACTAGGGCTCTGTGTGAAATGCTTTGTGATATACTAGTTTCCCTTCGGATGCTTTGCTTATAAGACGATGCTTGTTCACTTTGGATGATTCATTTGCAAAGCTTCAATTTTGAAGATAGTGATAGGTACTCTTTCAACCACAGCCTTGACTCCTTCTATTCAATTGTATTGTCAATGCACTTACTTTGACATCAAAGGGTTTTTGGATGAGTGCAGGTCTACAAAGTTTGAAAACAGTGATAGGTACTCTCTTGTATGTTGTTGGGTGGACACCATGTGTTGTATTGTTTGTCAATTCACTCATTTTCACATCAGAAGGCGTTTAGGTGGGTGCAGATCCTCATATCTTAAAGCTGCAAACATTACTTAAGCAATTAGCTCTGAAACCTCACTTCCAATGTGAAGGTGGCCAATGTTAAAATTAAGTTAAATTAAAATTAAATCAAGTTAAAATAAGTTAAGTTAATCAATCTTTAGTACAACTAGCACTTGCACTTTCAATTTGCCAATTGCATCTATGAAATGAACCCACATTGCCAAAATTGCGACAAAGATGAGCATGCAGTCACCCACATGGCAATGGAAGAAAAAGCATTATCGCCAATAATAACACACCACAATTTGGGAAAATCACCACCCCAAAAACCCACAGTCTATCTATATATAGCCACCATTGCACTCCTATTTGATGAAATGTCACCTTTCCATTTTTTGAAATATGAAAGAAAAAAACCCGTTCCCGACCCCTTAGAAATCCTCTAGTGCAAAATCTATTGCTAGCTTTCTATTAAATGTGTCAAATGCTTAACTTTGATTCTCTAACACATTTGAAGGGCACATACTTAACTCTCATTCACTGACTACTAATTTTTGTAGATTTTGATTCATGGGTCACCTATGTGACAACTTTAGTGGTCTAGGGCTTTGAAAAATCATAGAAATTACATACCACATCCGCAAAATCTATTTTTTTCCCTTAACATTCATGATTTTCACTTGCTAGTACTAACAAAATATTATTTTTAGGAAAAAGTGCCTCCAACTATGTACTGAATTGCTTATATTGACGGTTTTGGGGTGTTACTACTGTAATTGTGAATTTTCAAAATGTTCATTACAGGCATACCCAAATCGACCTAGACATTGATCTCCACATGCTCGCCTCGTGTACATTTTAGGCAAGAATCTGTAAGAGTACGTATCGGCTTTTTGCAACAAGATCAGTCTGCTTTGGAGCAGGTTACCTTACAGCAAAACCTGTGCCAAAAGTATGTTACCCAAAGGACCAGGCAAACTCATCATGAAAAAACACTGACCACAGACTGACCGAAGCACAGGTATTGAATGAAGCTTTCACCTGATATTGAGACCATGCCTGTTTCAAAAGGAAAAATAAACACTATTTGGTCCACTGCACATTTCACATTTATTTAACCCCTAAAGGACCATTGACCGTTGAACGTATGCAGGAGATCTCAGATAACATTAGAGGATTTTTTTGACGCCAACAACAGCCCATTTCAGGCCTGTTTCCTTCGTTGTTGCACTGCAATGAAGGGAACAATCTGCTGCAGGGCTTCTTTTTTTGGTGAAATTTTGTCAGACTGTCAGAAATCTGACCTCTCTAGCTTCATCCCTCCAAAAACTGGCCTTTATAGTGAAGCCAGCAAGAGGGATATTGTTCCAAAAAAATAGCCCTGATCTGTTGTCAAGTAAAAAATTAAAAATTAAAAATTAAAATGCAAAAGAAAATGGAAATATTTTTTTATTTTTTTTAAAGAAATGATGTGGTGTTCTCTTGGTCACATTAGATTGCATTGCTAGTTACTTTCCTAGCATTTTCAAAGTCTTGTTGAGGTCTCAAAAAACATCTAATGTGAGGGAGCCAACCCATTTTCAACCACTCAAGCATTTGAGCATATGTAAAGCGCATAGGTGCTAGGTGAGTGGGAAAATTTTCTTGTATGTAGAAATTGATTTTAGGAAGATTTTATAATTTTTCGTAATTTTATTTCTCAAAATAAAATTACCATGAAATTTTTAGGTGAAGGTTTTGGTATTCATTTTATACTAGTTATGTAGGTCTTCCTATTTCTGATCAAAGGCTATGGTAGGAGGTCCTAAAATGGAGCGGTCATTAAAAACCACACATAGAGCTATACATAAAATGAGCATTTGGTTACTTAAGTGGATTGCATTTTTTCATTTATAGAAGTGTGACTCCAAATGCTTATTTTTATGATACACAATAGTGATTTTAAAGGACTGTTATATACACTTCAAGAATTAGGAATGTACACTTCTAATGTGCAATTAAAATCTGAAATAAAAATAGATTCCAGCTACAATAACTAAAGTAGGAAGCAAACACTTACCTTGCTCCATTTAAGAAACTATCTGCATGCATTTTGGAGCTTTGCTGGTCTATTTTAGGACTGCTCTGCTCTTTTCAGAGCTTCATGTCAATTCATCCTTGCTGAGGTCTATGACCAAAAATAGCCACCTATACACTGTTTGCTTTGAAAAATCATAACTAATTCATTTTAAGTCAAAAAAATTACAATTTCAGTTGCTATTCATTTCTATTCCACTGGTCTATCTACCAAAAATAAATAAAAAATCATTGGTCAGATCCTCTATTCTATAGACTTGATTTTCTCCTTAAATGTTCCATTTTAGGACCTCCTACCAAAATATTTTACGTAGCCCAATCATGACAAGCCATTCTTGATCACTCACTCATTTCATACTTGCATAGAAATACACCACCCCATGCTACCAAAATAGGGAGAGGGGGGATGATTAGAAATAGGTTGGCTCATGTAGGATATTTACAAAGTCATTATTTAATGGATATTGATTTCTTCAAATTTGGCACAAGGTGTGAATATGTGCACCCTTGGTAGGAATATGATTTTTATTCCATCAAGTTTCCAAATCAAAAGTTGTCCTATTCGAAACTTTTATAGTAGTTTGGGCAATATGTACAAAATTCCTCCTATCCTTCTATTACATTAAGTGCTTTGTTTTGTTTGTTACATTGAAATCTCCCGGACCTTGCATCTCCCATTAGTATGTTTGGTAACATCAAAGAGACCTCGGCAAGGAGGGGTGCATGGGCTTGGTTTTATGGTGTTCCGACTTAGAGCGTGAAAGTTATTGAATTTCAAAGTTTTTAAGAATTAAAAAAATAAAATAAAATAAAAATTCTTTTGTTTTGACTGTGGCAACGGCACGGGACACACTTGTAATTCTGAAATTTGGTAGGTATGTAATTTTTATGATGCTAGATGCAAATGTTGAAGGAAAATAGGAATTTCCACCTTTTGAGTGTAAATTCTTCACTGGAATTGAAGCCTTCATATTGTAACCAACTTAGAAAATCTTGTAATTGCTTTAAGAGAGTAAGAAGACCATGATGGATACACTTTTTTTTATTGGTTTGGAGGTAGTTCAAAGTCTCTTTTCGGGCCAACTAGACAACACACCTCAAAATTTCATAACAAATTCATACTTTGTCAAAAAAAAGAATTCTAATGCTCTCTCCACTTCTCACATTTGTCTCATATGGGAAAGATTAAAAAAAAAATCAACAATGCCAACAGGGCAAACCAGTTCGTGATTCTGCCTGTCATAGTTTAAATGATTTTTTTTTTTAAATAATTGGTAGGTGGGTAATTGAGGTGATGCCACCTAGACACCTGTACTCAATTAATGAAGATGGTTCCAGTGATCACTGGCTGAGTAAATCCAGTAATTTACAGTAAGTTATCCCTTTATTTTCATTCAGGATTTCAGGACAAAAGTTACTGTATCATTCTGTTTTTTGTTTTTTGTTTTTTTGTTTTTGTTTTTTGGAAACAAATGAAAAACATGTTTTCTGGAAACAAAATGGACAATTTCCATGGATAAGCGAAACTTATCAGTCTGGTTTTTGTATCCCGTACCATGACTATCATAGTGAGCATCCCTGCGCCAGTGTAATTATCAATTATGCAACAACATCCACAGACAACTCTAGGACAATGTACTATTTTTGTACATCGAAGGACTTAAGGACTCTGTATACCACATGGCATACCACAAGGGGCA
Organism: Pseudoscleropodium purum; assembly: GCA_963969395.1. Taxonomy (NCBI): domain Eukaryota; kingdom Viridiplantae; phylum Streptophyta; class Bryopsida; order Hypnales; family Brachytheciaceae; genus Pseudoscleropodium; species Pseudoscleropodium purum. The sequence continues at coordinate 27,397,330 of OZ017795.1, forward strand.
TCACCACCCGGCTTGAAAAAACAACCTGAAAAGAGAATGATAAAAGAAGCGGAGTAATGTGTGCCAGGTAATCAGGCCACCAGAGGCAGTGTGTTTTTTGCATGCCATCTGACAGGCTTGACAAAAACTAGATGACCTCTTAATCCAGTAAGGATGTTGTGGACCAGAGTGGTCTGATGGATGACTTCACTGTTAACTGCAGGAAAAGAGAATGTACCTATTGGTCCAGTAATTAGAGAATTTCAGTGACTACCTCGATCATCGGGGTCGTGTTCTTACAGGTTTCACTCCTATGGGAGTCAACCTATTTTCAACCACTTAAGCAATTACACATATCTGGAACATGTATCTACTTCATCCAATGCTCGTTTTTTATTTTTTTTTAAATTTTGTTGAATTGCATATTCCCTTAAAGTCTAGTTATTGTAGGAAAATTTTCATGTCATTCCAAATTGTTTTGAATGTTTAGGAGCAATTTGAAGTTCAAAATCCGAACATTTTTGGATTATAGTGAACTTCAACAACTTGTTTCTTCTTCATAGAATATTCATTTCCAATAATTATTTGAGGGAAAGTTGTGCATACTAGTCTAGTTTGTATGGTTAAAATTTAATATCAATCCAAGAAGTTATGAGTGTCTAAGAAACATTTTATTAGAAGGTTCAACTATACATGTGTTTTTTGCAACATGTTTTGCTATTTTGACATTTCAAACCCATCTTAGAGACACAATGAGTCATTTGAATGATGTTTTCTTTCACCAAGGGGATGGTATGCCTGTTTGTAAAGCACTTTATAGTTTAAAGATTTTTCATTTGAGTAGGTTTCAAAATCAAATTCAACCTCCAAATGTGTTGCTAGGAAAATTTCAGCATCTTTTTTCAACATTAAAACATTATAATCTTAAAAACATGTAGCCAAATGACTCCAAAATTTGATTTACATCATTTGCAAACCATTAGAAGAGTTTTGCATTGAAAACTAGGAACTCAACAAAACCAATGTTATGCATTTTTTTTTTGTTTCTAACGTAGTTTTCTTTTAGTAAAAGAATGCAACAATTGGATAGCATATGGAAAAGTTATGAAGGGTCAAAATTCCTAATGCATGAGTCAAAGTTTTGATGGGTGGATCAAAGTTCAACTTGTAGGAATAAGCCAATTCTATAGACATGAACAAATATTTTTTATTTTGAAAATAAAATTTGAAATAGATGTCTTGAAAAAACTAGCAACACTTAGAGTTTCACTATTCAAGAATGACTTTATGTAAAACTCTTTGAAATTGATAGATTTAAAAATAAAAATAAAAATTGAACTAATAGGAGACCCATAGCATGAAATTACAGGTTGGCTAACAAATTCATACCAAGATTTATTTTATTTTTTCAACTGTAAATGGTGAACAAACCAAGTTAGTGCCTACCAACTACTTGGGTTTAACGAATTTAAGATTGCTTGCCGGTAGTATGATGCTATGATTAAATTGTATTACCAAGTGTAAGTAATTGGAAAATAACATTCAATTTTTTGTGCAATTTTATAGTTGAGTAAAAAATCATTGAAATAGTGAATTTTAAAAGTGCCCTCTTCAAGTGCACCAAAAAACAACATATAAAGTTTTCATAGATTTTTATGTTTTAATTGTGTACATGTTGAATATGTGATCAATACAATATTTAAGAAACAACGATGCTTTTTGATTGAATGTTGGTGTTTGCATTTTGGGTAGTATTAATTATGGATGAAAGTACCTTGTACAATCCTACTCCCTATGAGACTAGTTTTGTTGCCATCTAGTCAAACTTTGTTTGTAAGCTTAGTTAAGTCTTTTAAACCATATTTGAGCTTCAATGTAGTATATTTATTATATAAAAATAATTATGTATTATTAATCAAGATGAAAAATCTCTATTGATTTTTTTATAATTTATAATTGGCATAATTTATAATTAATGAATGAAAATAAATAATTAAAATTAACGAAAATAATTAAATTAATTTGAAATTTCTTAAAAAAAAAAAGGTAACGATAAAGAATAGAGTGATAACTTTTCAACAACCAACTACATTCAATCAATTCCACCCTTGGCTAATTTAACACTCATAAATACATGCAATACTGGAAATAATTCTCCTACTTTTTTTTACCACATTTGTGATCCTTTTGCATCACTATCTATGTTAGTATACACCATAAGTCCCCCTACTTAAATCCCCTATAACCTTTCCTACTAGGGAAGTGACTATTTTATTTCCACTACAAGAAATTCCACCCATACGACGAGATATACAATTCCACTAGGACAATGAAACTATCTAACATACTACCAAATCTCCAAAACATCTTCAATGCATAATTAACCACCTTGCACAAATCAATCAAAATATCACTAAAATGGTGTCCTAATGAACCAATCCATATTTTCACTAATAATATAAACTCAATACTTGTCATGCTTAATCAAATTAAATAATAAAACTCCCAAACAATCACTTTGACAAAAATCATGCTAACCTCTAATGCTAATGTGTTGATAATCCATACATCCCTCTTTAAAACTAAAAAAATATAAGCACACACTAACATCTATAGAAGTGAAGTAGCAAACATATGTATCAAATGTAGCCAACAACTAGAAAGAACATCAACTACCTCACACAAATTGTGAAATGCACACTCCTCACCTTTCTATCTACAAACAAATGATTGTTTCTCCCAACATATCACACCATATAAAGGTCTTGTTAGATTTTTACAATCCTAAAAAAAAGACGCCAACAATATTAAAATTGCACATCAATTCTCTAGCATCCACAATTGATTAAATAGCCTCAACATTGACTACAACTTATTTAACAACTTTTAGTATGACCTCCAAATTACAAATAAACAAATAATTCACTTGTTCAAATTTTGATACATAGATAATACACAAGATTCACACAAGACACTTCTTCTTGGCCTATACAATATTCTTCACCACTTTGCCTATTGTGTAATTTACAACAAATTGACACATGGCTATATGCATTACTTTAGTATACCAAATCCCACATTAAAGCTTTACACTTCAATGACACATTATTGCAATACATGAAATTCAAAAATTGTTCTTCTCTTATACAAATTCAAGATGATTTATCCTTACTAATGTTGGAATATAGACAACCATCAACAAGAACAAATAATACCCCATTGATTTCTCCCATGCATATATACAATTTTTAATAACTATACCATACAACAAAATTATGCCCAAAACATACTATGTATATGTACTACATCATATCTAAATACAACACGTACGAGCTCTTCAAAAATTATAAAATATAACTAATTGAATTCACACTCTATAATGATTGCTTTTCATCCATGCTCTATATCTTCAAAAATTACTAAATACCGACCACTCATTTGAAACATTACCACTCATGTTGGGAATATACAATCAATAATAGTAATTACAACTATCTCACATAGCACCATGTATATTCCATCCATCTCCAAACTACAAGAAGATTTTTTATTCCAAAAATAGACATAAAAAAGACATTACATAGCATCATAAATATTGCCATCAATAAATGCCACATAGATTTTTCTTCATAAAAAGAAACTAAAAAACAACCAACCTCTCTCTACTAATTTCAACACCTAATAAATATCTACAATTTAACATAAATTCATCTTTGACTAGCAGTACACATTAGAATTCAACACTTTCCTATAGGTGTAGGTAGTATAAATTCTCCCCTCTAACAATAAAGTATATAGTCTTTAGTTAGTGCCACTCTTCATTTCTCTTTAAATTTAGAGGTAGGCCCCTAGATGACCCTTGATGTCACTCTTTATTTACGCCAATGTAGACGCACGGTTGGATTTTTTTTTCTCAAAACTTTTCATGTATTTGTTTTCTTTGCATATAAGCTTCATAGAAAAATCAAGAATATGAAATATTTATACATAGACCATATGAAAAAAAAAAATTGATCACTGATTCATCAAAATTGAATTAAAAAAATCATAATTTAAAACAAAATTTATGTTGACAACTACGATTTTTTTGATACAAGTTAAAGAGCCTTTACTGCAATAATAATAAGAACAAAGAACCTAGCCGCAAGTGGTTTGAGCATAGGCAAGTGACCACAACTCAAAGCAATACAAATATGTACAAAAGCATTGCATGGGCAAGGTGGAACCGCCCTACTACATCTCCAACTGCCTAGTTGGAATATGAAGTTGTCCCTAGGGTCCGCTAGTGCCCACCTACAAGTAGTATCAATTATCATTGTGAATATCTCTTGCTTGGTCCATCTAACCTAAAAATACCTCCTAGCCATCTTCCAACCATCATGTTGCTTAGCCTTAAGGCTATACACTATCACCCATTCCACCCGTCCATAATCAATAATCCCCAACCAAATTCGTTCTATAAGTTTGATCCCTAAATGTCCCGAAAGCATTTTTTTGCAACATAGCAATTTTGGGTAGTTTACTATGAATGGAATTTTTATTTATTTTTCTTTGAAATTTTAACACAACATGTATCCAAAGAGTAGTTTTAAGGCCCAAATTTTTCATAACTTTTGACTACTTGGTTAAAAAGTTATTGTATGATATATGTTTTCATTACTTGGTAGGAGTTCATGCAACAAAATAAACTTCTTTAAAAATCACTTTCTTAAGAAATTAAAATTGGAAATTGGACCTCTAAATTTATATTTACTTAGAAAGCTTTGAATCATTCCATTTTGATCAATGAGTCAAAAGTTGTAAGGAGTTTTAGTTTGTGGGAGTTTGTTAGTTGTTATTGAATCTATACTCTACAACAAACTTCGAAGTCCTTTATTTAATTGAGTTTTCAATATTTTTTGAAAAAAATAAAAATATTAGGCTTAGATTGTTTATTCTAACATTATAACCATCTGAAAATTTTCAAGAATGTAGCCAACTTGACTTAAAGAATGAATTCAAAGAGTAACCACTATTTTGGACATTTTTCATACAAATGTAACCTTATAAAGTGTAGTTGCTTGGATTTTTGCAGGGCCTAAAATTTTGTTTGTTTGTTTAAATGCTAATATCTTGCAATGTACATGGTGGAAATTGCCAAATTGTTTTGCACATCTTTTTAAACCAACATATAACAAAATCCTATTTTGAAATTAATTTTTTAGATTTATATGTATGTAGGAAGCTTTGAATCATTCCAATTTGATTAACAAGATGAAAGTTATAAGGAGTTTTATTTTGTAGGCTATTATGGATTCTCTATTCTAAAATAAATTTTGATGTCCTTTATTAAACTCAATTTTCAATATTTTTTTGAAAAAAATTAAAATTTTAGGATGTAAATTGTTTATTACAACATTACAACCACTAGGATTAGCATTTTTCATTTACATAATAAAATTCTTAACAATTTAGTATTTTGAATCATTCTTTATTTTTTTTCTATTTACTATTTTTTTCCTATATGTTGTACAAGTCCAAATGATCTGAATTTTTTTAAGCATGTAGCCAACTGGCCTTTAAAATGAATCTAAAGAAGCACCACCATTTTGGACATTTTTTCATACAAATGTTACCTTGTGAAGTGTAGCTCCTTGATTTTTTGCAAGGCCAAAAGAAGGATTTTTGTCACTTCAAATGCTAATATCTTACAATCTACATAGTGAAAATTTCTGAAATTTTTTCCACATCTTTTCAAAATAGATTACTACAAGATCCTATGGTTATATGTGTCCAGAAATGTTTTTTTTTCAAAAATTTGTTACTTGCACTAGAAATGGCAGATTTGGAGCATTTCTTGTGAATACATAGTGCAAAACATATAAGGGTTAACCGGGCACCAATGAACATCATTGAACGCCACATCATTACACTCAATCCACAGAGTCCACCCCACAACTGTACGAAGAGCCACGCAAATGCAACTGATAACTTCGAATTTGCGTGGAATACAATCACAAAAAATGCCTTGTTTCCACAAGAGAGGTCTCCAAGGTCCAACAACTCGGATATTAAGATTACCTTAATTGGCAGACTCTTCTCTAGTTCTCTTCATGCCACTAAGTGATGAGTGCATTCCTTTTCGTTGCCATCATTTTCCTTCTTCACGCCAGATTCTATGACAAGGCGGGTAAACTTGCCACCAGCCAGTGGACCTTCAAAGTTCATTGTTCAAAATGACATAATGATTCATTTCCTTTTCCCCACAATGATATCGTTAACTATCATTGCAAATGATATTTTGACTTCTTTACTATTAAAAAAGCAATAGATAGACTTGTACAGTGAACTGGTCAACTGCTCCACAGTGAAATCCATGTGTTTCCAAGTTTTCCTAAACAGTCTTCAGCATACACGCAATGAGCAGTGCAGCTAGTGTGACATCTATGAATCAATTGGTGATGGTAATACACTATCATTTTCCCCCCCAATTATGGACTTTCATCCAGTACGTAGTAATCCAATCCACGGCCTATGAAATGGAGATTTTTTTTGCCCAAAGAATTTTTCAGAACTGAAACTGAAGAGTCAGAACTCAGAAGTCTTGGGTTGATTCCGAGCGATACTTAATTTGCTGTAAGAAAATCACTGTGTCACTCAGTCTTGCCCCCCCGGCCATTACTGTAACTGTAAGTCTGGAATGGCCTGACACTGTGGTGGATGCGGGTTAAGATCGTCAATCATCGACCAACAACTTCGTTTCTTTTTCCTTTTTTTAAGAGTAGCGTAGGTGTTTAGAGTACTTTAGATTCTGTACTATTGCTTAGTTATGTGTAAACAAGTGGAAATCCGTTGCAAAATAAACAAGAGCCAAGCAACCAGACGGCGCTGGACAAAATGAAAAGGATTATCAACTCAGTTCGATACATTTGCTGCACATGTCTCACACGTACTTACAGCAAGGCGAGCTACACGAAAAGCTTCAAGAGTTTCAGCTTCTCTGGTTGCGCAACAGTTCTAGCGGCATTGCAACAACCGAACAATGCCGATGCCGATGCCAGCTACTTTCTGGAACTATTAAAAAACGCAAAAGATTCGGCGTACAAGGAAACGCAATGCCCTGTTGCAATCGAAAAAGGCTCAATCAAAATCCAGAAGCATTTGGGGCATGGTTTTAATTAACATAAGTTAGCCTGTCTGTCCGGCCAAAGCAAGATACAGTAAGTTGGACCAGCCGAAAGTGAATGCAAGCATTGCAAATTCACCAATGATTATGTAAAAGTGAGAGTGTAAATGTTGAGGAAATATTGAGGGACTACATGAAGGCTCAACCCAAGAAGGACGTCGAATGGATGACGAAGAATCCTTCAGCTGCAAGTGTTCATCCTTGGAACGTTGGGTGAAAAAGGGAAGTCTTGCACAATAGTTGGACTTCCAATGAGTGCTATTGGATTATTTTTAAGAAAATGATTCACACAGTACCAAGAGTCTAATTTCCACATTGACCATCCATTCTTCCTAGAAGGATGTTGCAGATCCAAAATTCCAATGGATAACTTCAAAGACTGCACCTATTGGGCCATTAATCAAAGTGTCTTGTGGTGACCACTTTGGTCATAGGTGTCTATGTCCGTCCAAGGTTCTAAAGTTGCTCATACTATTTTGTGCCCCTCAAGGTGCATGTCTCCAATTTTTTTTAAATTTGGAAAATAAACATAAAATTTTCCTATATTTTCTTGTTAAAATTTCAAAATTAGCATAGGCATGGAGAATAGGCATGAAGTTTTTTTTCTTTCTATCCTCCATTTCTCTCCATCTTCCATTCTCAAAAGGAGTGTCAACCCTTCTTTGCGGAGAAGAGCTCCTATAGGCTCCTCTTTTTACCCCATACCTTCTCATTCTTCATAGAAGTTTCAGTCTTAGAAAAGGTGTGACAACCCCTATCATCTTTCTTCCAAGGAAGATTGATTTAGGTTGGTTAACAGTATTATGTTATGGGTTGGTTCTATGGAAGGTGCGATAAATGCTAAGGTGCTATACAGAGCTGGGCCAACCGAAGTGCCTGAAACGCCTCGACAGCAGATGATTACCATGAATCATAACTTTCGGAGGTGAAAACGGTGTCCCACAAGAACGGAATCGGAGCGAGATACCTGTAGCAAAACCAGTCAAAGTGTCCCCCGCGACCCCCGCGACCCCCGCGACCTCCCCGCCGGCGTAACGCAACTCACTTACCCGTCCGGCAAAATAATTCCCTCCGGACGCAAGCGCAAGCTTTGTAAGATATTCAAGGCCGGAACCCAAAACCCAGCCTCAAACAGTCTCAAACAGTCTTTGGAGACTGTGGGGACCGCCCCACGCAGCAAAAGCAACAGAGCGTGGCGGGTGCTGCCCCAGGCAGGAGAGAGAGAGAGAGAGAGAGCAAAACCAACAAGGGAAACCCAACAAACGCAACTGACGTCGGGGGATGGGCAACTGCTCCACCTCTCAATCTGCACCTCCTGACAGCACCCGCTCTCCAATGTTCCCTTACTTTACTGCGCCGGCCAGGTGGGGACTGGGGACCGTCCCTGCTCCCCTGCAAGGCTGCTTCTCAGTCGGTCCCCAGCTGAGCTTCTCCAGTAACTAATCATCTTCAAAAAATGAGCCTCCCTGGCTTCACTCCGCTCCCACGGTCCCACGGTTCTCGGTCCCACGCTCGGTCCCGTTTGCCCCTCTTCCTGAACTTGAATATCTCTGCCTGGTAGCAGTATGTTAGTCTGGTACTTGCTTAAGCTTACTGCACCTTACAGTTGTGTAGAAGCCTCTCACTACTGCCACCCTCGCATCTTTGGTTCTGCACCTCCTGTGACGGAAGGGACAGGATGATGGACGGGATAGGAACGGGGTGATTTCTGGAGGGGAAGCTGTTTTTTTGTTTTTTGTTTTTCCCTCTTCTTCTTTTATAGATTGGGAGGTGTTTGGATGGGGTGGCACGGGTTGGTGTGGGCGATGGTATGGTGATGTGTGAGAGGTTTTGTAAGGGGATGTAAGTAAGCTAGCTTGGAATGAATCTTCTGCGAGCAATGGCGACAGGAGTGGTGCGAGGAGTGTGAGCAGCCAGCCGCTAGTGGTGGTGGTGGTGGTGGTGCGAGGCGTGGGAGGAGAGATGGCGGTTGCGGCGGGCGATGCGGAAGTTGATCCGAGAGCGACGACGGTGGTGCAAGTGGCTGCAGGCGAAGCGCACTCTCTTGCTCTTACAGGTACGTGGGGTGGTCTTGTTTTGGAAGCATGAATGGTGGTAGATTTTGAGTGTGACTGGATCTTTGGTGGATTCTTCTGGTTTTGGAGTTGGAGATTGGATCTTCGAGGGGTGGGTAAACTTTAGTTCGGGGTTCTGTCGTGGTCGAGGTGAATTCGTTGGAGTGGCGACGACGGCGACTTTGTAAGAAACCAGGGCATCAGTTAGAGGGAACGTTGGGATTCGTTTGTAGCTAAGAAAATATCGTTGTTGGGAGACTATCCATTGCGGCATGGATTCTTCCAAGGCGCTGCAATGGGAGAGTGCGCTAGTGGCCGATCTCACGCTCTCTGCCATATTGAACATCACCGTTTCCTGACTTTCGAAAGCACCTCTGCTTTTTCTGGAACACTTGTGAAGCTCGTCGTGTAGCGTTATAATTTTTCATGATTCGGTTCAATTTCTAGCATCAATAAACCGTTAGACTGTTAAAGGAGGATCATTGGTACTCATTGGTAGCAGCAATGTCAGCAACGGTAATGATGAACACGAACTTAGATTCTCGTTTTGTATCAATCTAGAGTTGATTTGCGTCTTCGTTAGATCTGACTGAAAACTGCATCCCGAGTTCGGCGTCAGGAGTGAATGAAGGCGACCGTGGAATGCTGAGATTCAGAGCAGTAGTAAGACATCGGTTACTGCAGGTGTGCGACAGGAGTTTTGCGGTGGACTGACGCTGGCAAGATTCTGTTTGAGAACATTTGCGAAAGTATGTAGAAGTGAGTATTCATCAGTCTGAGAGATTTTTGAGGAATGCTGGTCTTGCGAAGCATTGAGGTTGAATTTGGCTGTGGTGCCGGTGCTGGTGCAGCCAGTGGGCAGGTGTACGCATGGGGTCGAGGCCTGTTCGGGCGCCTAGGTGCCGGCGTTTTGCAAGATGAGCATCTGCCCTCGCTCGTGGAGGTCAGTGGTGAGGAGTGTCGCGACGATGACTCACAAAGCTCCCACTCGGAGGCCAGCTACTCGCTGTCCACCCGCGACGACCCCCGTTCCCGCGAGCGCGAACGTGAGCGGGAAGCGGAGCGGGCGAATCGCTCCATTTTCAAACAAGTAGCAGCGGGGTCGTATCACAGCCTCGCGCTCGCCGCGGACGGAACTGTCTGGTCGTGGGGATTCAATGCCTGTATCCTAATCCAACTGTCAAATTTGTGAATCCAAGTCGTGCAGTTTTTTTGGTTTTCAAGAATTTGTATGTCTGAATGTTTTCTGATTGTGAGTGGATTCCCAATGTGGGTGCGATTTCTTAACTGAAACATGGACGGTCAGCTGGGTCGTGAAAGGGTCGCATCGTTTCCCGCGCCCATAAACTTCCCGGCGCGGAGCTTCACTTCCAGCGACGAGACCACATGGAAGACCGGCCACCTCGGGCGACCCGAGATCTCCAAGCAGACGAAGGTCATGCTGGTGGATGCGGGCGGAATGGTGTCGGGCGCGGTGGACCAGGAAGGCGGATTGTGGCTTTGGGGGCAAGTGCCACCGCCGTCATGCGACCGGGAAACGCCGAATTCCAGCCCCGACAGTGCAGATTTCGGGTTCGCCCTCACCAACATCGAGAAGCCCGAGCGCGTGCGCGCGCTTATGAGCACGCGTGTCTACCGCGTCGCATGCGGAAACGAGCACATCGTCGCGCTCGTCGAAGGCCGTGACGGCGCCGCAGATTTCTGCTCGTGGGGGATGAATTCTTACGGCCAGCTCGGCCTCGGCGACATGGAGCCGCGCGCCATACCCACGCTGGTCTCGACGCTGGCCGCCTCGCAAATAGGCACCACGGTGGACATCGCGTGCGGCGCTTTCCACACCGCAGTGATCACGGTGAAAGACGACGAGGCTTCATCGACGGATTACGTTATGCCAGACCCCTCCGCCTCCCCAATGCGCTCCAAACCAGCGCTCGCGCAGATGATGGGATCACCCAAACTCCGTGGCCGACAAATCAATGAGCAGTACATGGAGTCACCCAAGCTGCGGTCCCGGCCAGGCGAGCGCTACCCCGGCGCGTTTCCTTACCCAGGCGTGCAGCACAACAACACTAACGGGTTCGGCAACTTCGGGAGTCACTACAATGCGGCTTACAGCGATTCGAGCTCCTCCCCGAAGCTGAGCTCGCGAGGGTCGTCGCAAGTTTCCATGAACGGAGGCTCCCGAATGCAAGGGCGGCCCTCGAATGTTGGCATGGAGGGCCACGTCTCGATTTGCTGGACGTTTGGCCAAGGCGAGAATGGGCAATTAGGTCACGGCACCACGTCGAATCTCACCGTGCCAACTGCAGTGAGCGGCTTACCCAGCCGGGAGAGATTGCGCACCGTCGTCTGTGGATTGTTTCACACGGGCACGGTGACTGAAACAGGGGATGTTTGGGTGTGGGGTATGGAGGGCGGTCTAGGATTGTGTCCCGGGATCGGTCCGCCTGGTGCGAAGAGCGGCGACGCGCTGACGCCGGTGCGTGTTTTTGGTGAATCGTCCGCAAAGTGTAACCCCGTGACAGGGGCGAAAGGAATCGCCTGTGGCGCGGCGCATACCATAACGGTGTCGAGCAATGGCAAGGACATTTGGGCGTGGGGGCGCGGGCAGAGTGGCGTGCTGGGCTTGGGTCACGCGTCAGACAGTTGGTTTCCGTGTCCCGTGGTATGGCCTCCAGGATCGAACGCAAAAGATTTGAAAGACCAACTACCAGAGATGGAGCCCATGTACGAGCGAAATTCCACAAGCCGCGGATCCAGCCGATCGAAAGGTCGCACCGGCGACGCAAGGCTGCATGCCAAAGAAGGACTGGAGGTGGACGCGCGCCCGCCGCGAGGGAAACCCGTAGCGGATTTCAATCGCCTTTCGCGACGTGGTGACGACTTCCGACCCAACCACCAAGACGATCACAGATACGAGGACCCTCTGCGCACCACCGCAAAAGCGTACGAAGATCCTCGGTTCGAAAAGATTCGGGAAGCGTTCGAGGAATCTAGATTCGCTCCAAAGGGACATGACGATCCGAGGTTTGCTTCAAAGGGACAGGACGACCCAAGGTTTCGAGACTATGACGATGGGTCACGATTCTCGAACCGGGACACAGACGGGAACAATCCCAGACCTCGAGCTATGGAAGAAGCGCGCGCTATGAACGGCAACCATGAGAATGGCGCCACGCAACCAGGCGACGATGGAAGCTCCCTGAAAGCGGAGTTGGACGAATGCCGGAGGTATGCGGAGACGCTCCATTCGGCTGTTTTCGGGGGACTGGAGAATTTTCCACACCAACGGCTCCTCCGTGACGGGGGGGACGACACAGACTCGCAGCAGAGTCGCGGCAATGGCAATGGCAATGGCAACGCCAATGGGAAGAAGATGCCCTTACTGAACTGGCAGCGTTGTATAGAGCTGGCCGCGGACCAAGAGCTGGTAACAAATCCTCGGCACTCTTGTGTTCATCTTCCGAGAATTCTCATTTCCGTTCTCTGAGACTCTAGTCTCCTGGGACATTCACACCGGGTTTTATGAAAAAGTGCATACTTTGACATAAGACTATGAGGGATTTTTCATAATTGCTACTACATACTACAGAGAGTGACTGGGTTTGAATTACATAAATTTTGAATTTTGAGACCTTAAACTCATTTACATTTTCAGATAGTACTTGGTGAGAACGTCGCATTAGAATCTGTACGATACTGAATGAAGGTGTTGTTTGTCTATCTTATTCTCTGTCTTTCTGTCTGTCTACCTTTCCAAAATTGTGATTGCGAGGGTGGTCCATGTCGGATTGCGTACTTGACTCAAGTCCCTTCATCATTTTAATTCCCAAAGAAACCATCCATTACATTTATTTCAGTTATACTCCTGTGCATGTTTTTGTGCACGTTAGCACCCTCAACTATTTCTAGGCCAACTAGTTCTAGTATATTCGTATTTGTCGTCCATGATCCCAAGATTGCTTCTGTGTGGGATGAAAGACTTGAATCCCTTCTTTTCTGTCTTACTCTTGAAAGAAAAAGAGCTTATTGTTAGGTTTCTGCTTGTTTTGCATCGACGTATTGGCCTGCGCATGTTTCAACTACTACCAGGCCAGTTTCCTAAACCCTAAACCCAGCTCGTTGCCCTTACCGTGGAGTGGATGATTTTCCGTGCAGGTGCAGCTGGAGTTGTTTTACAAGAGTATGAGGAACAGGATCAAGGACGTGATGTTCCAACGACGGATGGAGGATTGGTGTCGACGCTGCATGTCGACGTTGTCCACGAACCAGTTTCAGGAGCCGCCTCCAGTGAGGGATCCATTCTCCGCACAAAGCACACCTCCAGTAGAGGGGCCGGGAGAGTTTGCCATGAGAATTTCCGGCATTCTCACGGATCGAGGGGAGATGCTTCCTCCAGCTGCGTTGGCCGCCTCTCTTGCCGAGTTTCGCATTCTGTCACAGCGGCGCAGATAGTCTGAAGTTTCTACCTGTTCGGCCTTTTTCTGATATCCATGGATACGTCGAGAATATATGTGCTTCAGATGACTGTGCCGTCTTTTGAATTCAAATAATCTGGCACAGACTTGGGAGCATGCAACTGGACTTCACAATGTAGCTGCCGCATTGGGAAGAATGAAAGCATGTATCCAGAGAATGTGTACCGCTGTGGCTGTGCGGCTGCTTTCACTTGGAGTGGTTCACTTAACCGTGAGTGGCACCCTTCCACTGGAGAGTATTGAGACTTTCTGGTTACTAATGCGCCTGCGTTTGACTAAAGAGTCGGTTGCATGAACTCGATGAATTCTTTTTGGGTGCAGAAGTGGCCAAGGTGACCAGAGTGATATCGAGGTGACCTGTTAAGATTTTTCTACTTCAGAGTCTCAGTTCAGGAGGTTGAACTGGAATGGCAGGCTGCAATGAATTGAAGGCTTCGTAGAGCCAGTGTTGACAGTCGAGAGGAGCCTGTGTTTATTGAGTAGGTTGCAGATCGAAAATCGAGCCATTGCCACGATTTGATAGAACAGCTCTAGGGCCAGAGCCTCTCTGGGCGTTGCTGCTTGTTGTCAGGGTTATGACAAGTTTGAAAGCGGCTTAATGATTCAAAGGGGGGAAGGGTATGGGTTAAAGCCTGCTTGCTGGAGACGATGACCTTGGAATTGCCGCGAGTGTATGTGAAGCTGGGGAGGGACTGTGAAAGTAATGACGAAGTTGGTGAGCTGGCCGGGGGGGTAGGGGGGGAATTGACTTAGTTAAGATGATTGATGTGTTGAGTAGGAGCAGCAGGCTTATGTTATGCTGAGTTACGGTGCCTGTATGAGTAGTGTAGATGTACAGTACATTGATTCTGGCAATTGACTTACGTGTAAACCATGACAGATCCAGTAATATTATCGATGATTCAAGACCCGCCCTGTCTGCCTGGGTGTGTCATGCTCCGGTTATGATTGTGTTCTTGCTGGAGATTGCAGTCCCTGAAGTCTGAAGTGACCCAGTTTTGGGGTTTGGTGTCATTAACTAGCCCCCAGTGTTTCGATAAGAAATGATCACACTCTGGTTCTTATCCATTACGAAGAGTCGGAAGAAGCTAGAATGCCAGATGCCCCTGAATCCCTCCCTGATCAGGTGTCTTGCCAAGTTTCTAAATGTCGCGCGTGGGAAATGGTCGAACGTCCGTGCAGCAAATTTGTGTCCTCTCTACTCTGACTTTTGAATTAGACGGGCAATGATCCTTTTTATTAACTACCTCACGTGCTTGGATCGAATGGAAGAAGTCGAAGGGGAACAAGTCTTTACGGCTTTGAGCATCAAATTCTCTCAGCAAATGGGTCGTTTTAGAGGAAAGCCGTCGCGTCTTCTACTCAAGCCAAAACTTTTGATCGAGTGCCGGTGAAAAAAAAAGTGGAAAAAGAAGATTTCATTGTCTATTATTTCACCTTCTAAAGTGATTGCCTCTCTGTTACGTAGAATGGAAAGTAGGCTCAGGATTGGTTTTGTGATCCTGATCGAAAGAGTTACACCTTTACACTAGGTAGAAAGTATGTCGGACAAACAATCATTCTTCAGGCTGCACACACCCAGGCATTGGAATCCTATGACTCGGATTCTATTAAATGATGGTATAAAGCTTGATGGCTTTCGACCTTTGCACGAATAATGTAACAATCGGTCAATAGGATTGTTTACGAGTGCTAGTTAGAATGCTTAACCCTGAAGCGCTCCGACGACCAGAATATGAACGATGTATAAAAACAAATGTCCACAGCTGACAGACAAATCTTTGCAGGTTTTTGAAGTTTCATTCCTCCATTTTGTGGACGTTCCTGCTTGGGTTCTTGACCTTCTAATGTAGAGTAAGGTAGATATACCCTATACCAACTGCTAACCTAATACCACCCAAATATATAGTTGTCATTGATTCTAAAGAGAGAATCTATGATTGTACTACAGGCCTTAACTTCACTTATTGTGAAGTTAAGACATGTATTTGTGTTATAAATTCTCATTCTAAAACCAACAAGTGTCCTACATTTGGGTGGTTTTAGGTTAGCGGTTGGTATTGGGTACATCTACCTTAGGGTGTCTTAAACAAGACAAATATATGTAGAATGTGGTAATACTTGAAACAAGTCAGGATTCAAGGAAACTTCAGTCATCCTGAGGCAATGAATCTTGAAGTCCCCAAATGTTTTTGAAACAACCAAGATGGAGAGGGCAGTCAAGTCAGACAGAAGTTTTATCATATTGCCCTCTTCATAATTAAACAAAAAAATTGGGCAGGTATAATATATAGAACGTATAAAATACGATTAGGCTGTAAGTTCTTGTACGCTCAGGAACACATGGAAACATATAAAGAGGCGGCAATGTTCTGACATTGTCACATGAGGCAGGCTGCTGTGGAATCATATATATTCTCATAAAGTTTTGGGAAAATTTTCATTACAGGTAAGGTAGTGTGCTCATAAACCGTCATTTTAAGGGCTGGTCGGTCTTTAAGATGGGTTTTAGATGCCCAAAATTATTTTCCCTTATTTTTCACTCAAAGAAAAATTGATGTGCAATCTAACACACATGGTTTCATATTTTTTTGGAGCATTTATGAATTATTTATGAATTTTCAAAGAATTCTGCAATAGGCACCTGTCCGTGATCGTAGGCTCTGCAAAACCTACACACATGCATCTGAAAAAAGATATGGCTAGACCAAAAACAAGCACTGAGGCATTCAAAAAGTAATACATAAGGTTTCTAAATGTGACCTTTACTAAACTTAAATGAATCCTACATTCTTTGAACATATGTAAGAAGGCAATTGGGTAATCAATTCTCATTTAGAAAAATTAAGTGGATACACCTTGGCTTTGAAATGGACCCTCCCCATCTCTTATTCCATCCATTAAAGAAGTATAAACAAATCTAATCAATGCTCTCATTATGAGCATTGCAACTCACATCAAGTGACTATTGCTTTTGAAGCCATCTATAGGATGGTTTGAAGAGGGGGTTCTAAATTAGAGCCATCTACTACAGCTATAGGTGAATACTAGAACTATTTTCATTAGTTAATTGTAAGTTGTTGCTAAATTTTTTTGTAAATTTAAAAAAAATGTATGATTGTAAAATTTTATTTGGCTTTGCAAAAATAAATTTTGAATATTTGTAGCAAATTGTGATTTTTATGCAAATTTCTCCATTTTTCTATTTTACAATAAGATATATTATTATATATTTTTCTATTTTTAGGGTGACCAAAATTTTTCTGGAAAATTAGTTTTTTGTATGTTTATCTTTGAAGATTCCTTTAGGATGGTATTTTTCACTAGGTGCAACAAATAAACCATTTTTAGTAAATATAATTGATGATATTTTATCACAATCTTGTGCAATTTCATAATCTAAGAAATTATGCACCATTGTTTCTATAAAAACATCTTTTGTTTCTTCTTCAATCTTATTTGGTTTGCAATATCATCTTCAAAAATATCATTTTCAATTTTTCTTTGTAGATGTATGGCAAACAAACTATTACTAGGAGGACGAATTTGAACCTGATTCAATTTTCTATACAATGGGGTATTCAATAAATGTTTCAGTGCCAACATAATCACATTAAGGCATACATTTCTAAACATAAAAAGATAATTACATACTACCTTCGTCCCAATATAATCATCTCGTTAGACAAAATGTTCTGAATTGAGTTTAAAAATAACATTTTAAAGATCGATTTCAAGATGTAATTGAAGTTTGATGCACTTTTAGTGTCCTACGAACTTTGAGTTTAGGAGCCCTTTGCAAAGTGTAGTTTGGGAGTATTAAAAAATAGAATTTTGGGGGCATTTTTAAAGAACACCACTTCACATTTAATTTTTGAACGTAAGGTTGTCATTACATAAGCATTTAATATGAGACTAAGACCATGTGTGGACCTTTGTTTGACCTCCCAAAACTTCATCTCCAATTGGGCAATATTTAAAGAGAAGCAAATATAAATAAAAACAAACAATGTTGATTGATCCTATTAATCATTTCATTTGTTTTTCGATTCATTGATGATGGCATGAATGGAAGGGAAACTACTTCTTGGAGTTGTTTTGTTGGTCTAAGAGAACAATCAAAAGTTAAATTTGACCAATTTGCAATACTACAAGTACAACAGAAAGATCATTTTGGGACAAAAAATTAACGCAAAAGAGAAGATCATTATGGGATGGAGGGAGTACTAAATGACATTTAATAAGAACCTATGTCGTACCACCATTTTCAAGTAAATGAACGATTTATTGTGTTTTATCAATATTTGTTAGAACATTTATCACTACAAGAGAAAGAAGTGTTTTGAGTGAGTTTCTTAGTATAGTCCTAGATATAAGATTATAAGTAATGACCTTTGAGGAGATTTTCAGCAAAATTTTACTAAAAATACATGTATTTTTAGTAAATTTTTGCTGAAAATCTCCTTCAAAGTCATTATTTATAATCTTATATATCTAAGACTATACTTAAAAACTCACTTTAAACACCCTTTTCACTTGTAGTGTATAATATATATTGCAATGCTTTTTATATTGACCATAATTATGTAACTTATAAATTTGTGCAAAAGCTTACTATGGTAAACAATGGAGGAACATTCATAACATTGCCATGCATTTTATATTGACTATAATTATGTAGTGTATAAATTGTAAAAAAATTTGTTGTGGCAAAATCAATCTTTCTTCTAAAATGGCAAGTTGTTTAAGAAATGTTAATATTCAATTTCTATGTATATAATTGTTATGTATAAAACATGATGAGATTTTATTTTCCTTAATTACATTTAAATATTGATTGCAAACATTTAATGACTCATTTATAAATAAGGTCAAATCACATTAGAATAAAGATTTGATTGTTTGTTGTATTATAAGAATTTGTTTATATAACCTTGTTTGCTATGAAAAATGCTTCTATATTAATGAATTTTGTAGTATTTTTAATTTTTAATTTTTAATGTATATTATATACTTTCAATGTTTTCTAACTTGATTATATGTTAGTTTATTATTTAAAAAAAAATTCTTAATATTAATTTGCTTTATTTTCAAAACTACTAGACCCTCTATCCCAAAATGATCTTCTTGTTGGACAAAATGTTATAGTTTAAGGTTAAAAATAACATTTTAAAGAACTACTTTACACTATAGGTAGAGTTTGATGCATTCTTAGTGTCCTAAAAATTTTGATGTTTTGAATCACTTTTCAAAGTGCAGTTTTAGAGTAATGAAAAGTGAAAGTTTTGAGGCATTTTCAAAGAGCACCAGTGGGCATGTAATTGTTGAATGTGAGGTTGTCATTTTATAAGCATTTGGTTCAAACCATATGTGGACTTCTATTTCACCTCCCAAAGCTTCATCTCCTTTAACCTTTAAATGATTTTGACTACGTTTTCACCAAAAATGCTTCAAAATTGCTATTTCTAGTACAAGTACACAATTTTAGAAAAAAATACAATTTGGGACACTTATAACTATAGGATCTAGTAGTATGCTAGTTTAAAAAGATGTGCAAAAAATTTCAGAAAATTTCACTGTTTAGATTGCAAGATAATAGCATTTGGAGTGACTAAAATCCTTTTTAGGGCCTAGCGAAAATCCAGGCCAGCTGCACTTCATAAGGTCTCATTTATATGAAAAAATGCCCCAAATGGTGGTGCTTCTTTAAATTATTTTGTCAAAGCAAGTTAGCTACATGCTTGAAAAATTCTAGATAATTTGGAATTGTGCAACATATAGGAAAAATATAGTAAGTAGAAAGAAGAATAGAATGATTCAAAATACTAAATTGATAAACAATGTACATCTAATGGTTCTATTTTTTATTAAAAATATTGAAAATTGAGTTAAATAAAAGACTTCAAAGTTTGTCTTAGAGTGGAGATTCGATAACAACCAACAAACTCCCGCAAACTAAAGTTCCTTTTAACTTTTGACTCATTGATCAAAATGGAATGATTTGAAGATTTTCAAGTATATATAAATCTACAGAAAAATTTCAAATTTTAATTTCTTAAAAAAGTGATTTAAAAAAAAATTGATGTTTGGGCTACCTACTAAGTAATGAAAACACATACTATACAATAACTATTGAACCATGTAGTCAAAAGTTAGAAAAATTGTTGGACCTTAAAGCTACTTTTTGGACACATGTCATGTTAAAATTTCCAAAAAATAAAATAAAAACTCCATTCATAGTGAGCTACCCAAAAATGCTATGTTGCCAAAAAGAATGCAATTTAGACACTTAGACTTTAATTGGGCAATACTAGAATAGATGCCAAAAATAAGAATGAATAATCTATACATGGAAAGCTTTGAATCATTCCATTTGGATCAATGAGGTGAAAGTTATGAGGAGTTTTAGTTTGTGGGTAGTTATGGATTCTCCATTCTAAAATAAACTTTGAAATCCTTCATTTAATTCAATTTTTAATATTTTTTTGAAAAAAACAAATTAATAGGATGAAGATTGCTTATTACAACATGAAAATTGTTGGAATTGGAATTTTCAATTCCATAACAAAATTCTTAACAATTTAGTATTTTGAATCATTTTCTATTTCTTTCTACTTACTATACTTTCCGTATATGTTGTACAATTCCAAATGATTTGAAATTTTTCAAGTAGGTAGCGAACTTGCCTTGAATAATGAATTCAAAAAGGCACAACCATTTTAGATATTTTTTCATACAAATGTGACATTGTGCAACTGCCTATATTTTCACATGACCAAAAAAAAGATTTTTGTCAATTCAAATGCTAATAATTTGCAATCTACATGGTGGAAATTTTGAAATTTTGCCCATATGTTCAAATTAGTGTACCACAAGATCCTACGGTTACATGTGTCCCAAATTTTTTTTTTTTTTTAAAATTTGGTACTTGCATTAGAAATGACAATTTTGGAGCATTTTTGGTGAGAACATAGTCTTGGTCTATTAGAGGTTAAGTTTTTATATATAGACATAATTTCTTTACAATTTCTATAGTAGTTAACTCCTAAAGTTCCAAAGCCATTTTTTTGTCAAGAACCACTCAATACTACTGTTTTTGTTGCGTTCATCCAAAAAAACAAAAAGAATTAGCTTTTTAGAATTTAATTGTAGGATCTTGTACTTCACTTGTCTTAGCTCATGTGATAAGAAATTCATGAAGTTTGACCGTCTATATTGGAAGATACTAGCATTCAAACTTGAAAAAGAAAGTTGTTTTGAACATTGGCCTACAATTTCAAATGACTTTGACCACCATTTGTGGAATTTTCTTGCACTATAGACTTTAAATTTAAAAAAAAATTATGTTGAAGAATTGAGTTGAAATTCTAAAAAAGAGATTAAAACAAAAAAACATTTCATTTCATTATTTAAAAAACTGTTGAGTAGAAATAGGTCCAAGATTGAAAAAAAACTAAATTGTTAATAGCTCCAAGATGGGATTGAAAGACAATAATCCTAATGGTGAGATTGTTTTAGCAAGCAAAAAACAATATTCTCAAGAAAAAAAATTGTGAAAAATTGTGAAATTTGCATTTAGAAATGAATCCTACAAGTTATTTTTTCAAGAAGATGCTTAAATTGCCTAAAAAACAAGATTGTCCTTAACTTTTTCATTATTAGTCCAAATAGAACGAATCAAGGCTTCAGATGTAGACAAAAATATAAAGTTTTAGGAAGAAAAAATTAGAATTTTTTTTAATATTTTGCAATTTTTTTTGTACTACCCGCCGAGTTCAATTTTAGGCTTTTTGTGGTATAACTTTTGCTTTCAGGCATCAATTGAAATAAAAATTACATTCCCACAAAGCTAATCAGTTTTTCCATATTGTGAAAAAGTTTCAAAAAAATTCACCAAAAATTGAGGTCACAATAACATGCCTAAAATCTAATTTGTCTCTAAAGGAAACAATGGGACTTTAGGGGTTAAATATAAAATTTTCACTAAATTTTCTGTTTTTTCATTCATTTCAATTGATCAATATATCCACTAAATTTTTTTCATTTTATAATTTATATTGAAACAATGAAGTTTTTTTCATTTCATGATTTATATTTAAACAATTATTGATTATAATAGGATTTTCAAATTGAATATTAGTTCTACATTCATTCATTTATCAATCGTGTTGGATCAATTGAATTTGGTATTTATATTGGGGTTTTTTTAGATTTTATTTTATTCTATTTAGATTATACATTTATTCTTTTATTGATTCTTTTATATTTATTGTCTTCATATTGTGTTTCAAATCTATATAACATTATTTTACATTATTTTAGTTCATATATAAAACCATCTAAAACTTCAATTGGTTCAAAATGACTATTCATAGAAGCTATATGAAACATTTCATTATTATGCAACATTTTATTATTAAATTCCCTACTAAAATGTACTAAGCATAATTCCTTTTAACCCCTAAGGGACTAGCCTACATTTTTTGGTTGTACAAATGTTTTGGGCAGGTCATTGTGACCAGATATTTTCATATTTTAAGCTGAAATTTGTACACAAGGTGTGGACAAGGAATATCTTTTATATGCAACAAATTTCATGACATTTGGAAATAGGAGTCAAAAGTTATAGTCTAATATGTTACTTTTTTTTCGTAACTCGGCAGTTTGGACAGATTAGAAAAAATCACTTCTTTTCAGAAACCAAAATTTGAAATTGGTTTTCTAGACTTATATATACAAGAAAAACTTTGAATCATTCCATTTTGATCAACAAGTCAAAAGTTATGAGGATTTTTTGTTTGTGGGCAATTATGAATTCCCTACTCTAAAATAAACTTTGAAATCCTTTATCTTACTCAATTTTCAATATTTTTGAAATAAAATAAAATCCTAGGATGTAAACTATTTATTACAACATTTCCATCGTTGTGATTGTCATTTTTCAATTCTATATTTCAATTCTTAATAATTTAGTATTTTGAATCATTGTCTACTACTACCTACTTACTATTTTTTTCCTATATGTTGTAGAATTCCAAATGATCTGAAATTTTTCAAGCATGTGGACAACTTGTCTAGGAAACAGAATCCAAAGAAGCACCATTATTTTGGTCATTTTTTCATAGAAAAGTGAGCTTGTGAAGTGCAGCTGCCCAACTTTTTGCAGGGCTAAAAAATGATTTTAATGAATTTTAATGCTTATATCTTGCAATCCAGACGGTGAAAATGTCTGAAATTTTTATCACATATTTTTGATACTATATAGTACAAGATCCTACGGTTACAGATGTTGAAAAAAGTTTTTTTTTCAAAAAATTTCTACTTATACTAAAAATGACAATTTTTGAGTTTTTTTAAGTTAAAACATGGTTATAGAACTTTAGAAGTTAAAAGAAATTCCAAACACAATTTTTTTCTCAAGCTATTAGATATCTACTTAATTAATTGAAAAAAAATCATCCCTCAATCCACCAACAATTGTACTTATTGACATTTTTCTATATATAATTTTTCATTTCAAACTTCATTTCAAATTGCTCTATTGTGTGTATCATGAAACAAAATTCATTTAATTTCATTGATGAAATTTTACATGCTTTTGGAGCATTCACTACTATACATTGTTTTAAATGATACATTACATTTATTTGTAAATTTGTTAATGATTAAATATATTATAGTAAGTATGTATTGTAATCAAATAAACAATTTTTCTACATTATATTGCAACCTATGTTGGATCAAAGATTATAAAATTTATTTTTCTCATCTAATTTTGCCATAATATATGTACATATGTACATATGTATGTATGAATATATATATATATATATATATATATATATGAAAATGTTAATTTGATCAAACAAATTGTTTACTTGAAATTCAAATATAAGTCAAATACATTTATTTCTTGTTTTTTTTCAACTTTATCATTCAAGTTTTGCTTTATTCTTGAATGGGCGTGTGCAAGAGATGAATTAGCATCTTGACCCTTGAATGGACTTAAAGCCCTTTGCATTTGTATAGTATATTATGAATTTGGAGGTATTAGATTAGAAAAACATTGACCAAATACTTTTTTGTACAAAGTTGATATATTAGCATGATAGTACATAAATATGAATTTATTACAATTCATTTATTAAACTACAATTGAAGAGTTATAAGGTTAAATACAGGTCATATAATGACATTGAGCCAAAAAGAGACGTACCAAGCTGGCGAATTAATTAACCAGCCTCCATCTATGCAAAAAAAACGAGAGCTGTTGATATTTAAAAAAAAATTATGAACCTCCCCCTCCTAACCATTGATTTCTAAAAAACCTGAGAAATACAAATATGGATAGTCTAATATGGATACATATACTTTGATATGGATACATATACTTTGATATGGATACATATATGATATTGCAATACTGAAAAATATATGTACAACAAGGATACGGATACATATACATACTGAGATACATACTAAAATACACACTTGAAAAACATATATCCCATATTCATTGACAAGCAACCCTAAGCTATTAGTCTACAACTTAGTGAGAGTACAAAATTATAGAAAACAACACAACAAAGTTGAACATGCAACACATGGTTGCAACTATGTGTTATGATGCAAAACCTTTCATTTTCTTGAGCACATCTTAAGATCCAATTTGTGAAGAAGTGGTGGCACACAAGTGGGTGAATGGTAGCCAGGAAGCTATCCCAACAACACCACAACAGGACAAGTACTAGAGTACATGAGAGGAGTGGATCCCATAGATCAAATGTGTAAGGACTACACTATCCAGTTTTGGTCAAGAAAGTGGTGGCACAAGCTTTGGTTTTTTTTTCTGTGTTGGACTCTTCTCTACAAAATGCATGGATTCGGTATAGCAAGCACATGTTTGTAGCAGGAATGCGTGTAGTGGGACTCAAGGGTTTCCAATACGGAGTAACACTGGCCTTAATAGAGCCCCGGTGGTCACTGCCACGAACTTCCAGTGAATTCAATCAGAACCTGAATGAGACTCATTGCAGTGTTCGATTCCAAGGGCGGTGGCAAGACAATGCGTCTCGTGCAAAGTTAAACAATGTCAAATTTGTAGAGAATGTGGTGATGCCTTCATGTGCGATGAGCCATGCTTCCAACTGGTGCAAACGACATGCAAATGGGCATTGCGATTGACTGGTTTCTAACTAAGCACTCTTCAATTGCTTGTAGAGTAGCTGACGAAGAGCGACTGCAGCCGCTCTCGGAGGATCGCCAGTTGAAACAACTCCGAAGTCATGTCACCGAGCTAGGTTGTACCACCGCCTTGCATTCCGCTTGCTGCCCGACACTTGGTCCATGGTAATTGCAATGCGGCCACTTGCATTAGTATCATTGTAGTAGGCCATTCGATTTTTCTACAATATTTAGATCCGCTAGGTTCACAGTTTTGAATGCAGGTCGCGTAGTGCACATTTTCGAAGTTGACAGTGTACTTGAGTGCATGAGAATTTCATACGTAGGCAATGGGTGCATGATCACAAACTTTGGATCTTGTTGAACCTGTGTAAGCTAGCGATGGTTTTTGTAGTTTTAAAATTTTGCCTTCCAAATGCGTTGTGAATGAGCCACAGAAGTGTCAATCGCATGCATGGCAGTTTCGGTGATTGTTGACGAGGTTGAATCAAGGTAGACTCCGTAGACAGTGTCTATCCACGGTAGCAGTTGCAAATCACAGGGTGGAACTCAACTGCCTGGTTTCAGATGTCCGCGACTCCTGAACACTGAATGGGAGCCTTTGGGAATTTCACACAGAACTACATGTGTCTTTACCCAATTAAACTTCGACGAAAACATCTAGTTGAAAATCCTCTGTCCTGCCGAAGCACTGTGAACTTCAAGGACTCTTTGAAAATGCTGTTGTTTCCAAATGCCTTGCAAATTGTTGTAGACGTTATAGTGCTCATGGACAAGCGCCTCCCAAAATTCAGAGGTGAAGTTTGACCGTACAAATTGGAAGATATTAGCATTCAAAATTGGAAAAAAAATTTTGAACACTAGCTTGCAATTTAAGATAACTTTGACTATTATTTGTGGAAATTTTTTGCATTATAGACTTTGAATTAAAAAAATTGTGTTGAAGACTTGAATTGAAAGTCTAGGAATTTTTTTTCAAAAACAAGACACTTGATTTTCATTCTTTAAAAAATTGTAAGTAGTAGAGGATTCAAGATTGAAAGAAAAAACTAAATCATTAATAATACTAAGATGGGATTAAAACACAATAATCTTAATGGTGAGATTGTTTTAACAAGAAAATTTAAAATTTTCAAACAATTTTTTTTGAAAAATTGTAAAAATTGCATTAAAAAATGGATCTTATAAGTTATTTTTTCAAAAAGATGCTTAGATTACTTGAAAAACAAGATTGTTTATAACTTTTACATTACTAATCTAAATGGAATGAATCAAAGCTTCACATGTAGAAATAATATGACCTATAAGAAAAAAATAAAAATTTCATTTCTATATTTTTTTTGAATTTCTTTTTCTACCTATTGTAGCAATGTCAAAATTATGACTTTTGCTTCTGAGCACCAATTAAAATAAAAATTATATTCCCATGAAGATAAAAAGTTTTACTAGATTATGAAAAAGCTTCAAAAAGTTTCACTAAAAATTGAGGTCATAGGAACTTGCTTGAAAGTTGAAATCCATTTTGTCCACTAAAAGAGACAGTGGTCCTTTAGGGTTTAATGAAATATGAAGATTTTATTTTCATAAATTAAAAAATGTGAGAAATAGAGAGAGCAATTGAATTTTTTTTGACAATGTGTGAATGTGTTATGAATTTTTGAAGTGTACTATCCAATTGACTCAAAGGAGTCTATAGACTACCTCCAAACCATCCAAAAATGTTCCCAAAATGATCATCTTAGTGATCTTACTACCTAAAGTAGTTACAATTCTTCCTATAATGGCCACAATATTTTTTAATAAGGCCATGATACAAAGGAATACAAAAATTACTTCTTGCAATGATTTACACTAGAAAGGTGGAGGTTCCTATTGTAGTCACCAATTACTCCTTTACTATCACCCAAGATATTAATTGTGGCCACCAAGTCAATCTAATTTGCTCAAATCTTATTTATTGTAACTTTTTTTGTCATAGATTGATGCAAGATTGTAATATGGGTCATTTTCTAGGTGTCTGCATAGGACAATTTGCTTGTTATAGACTAATTTATCTTAGATCTTGTCATGGATTGATGTAAGATTGTAATATGAATCATTTTCTAAGCAATATTTGCATTGGGTAGTTTGCATGTCATAGGTTGTTTTACCTTTGGCCCTATAAAGAACTGACCTATTCCTTCTCCCAATAAACTCTTAAATCCATGTGATGATGATGTCATTTAACACCACCATAGTTGGATGGACTATGGTTGTACACACCCTATGAAAATCCATATTTAAATTTATGACCACCTCACTAGTGTGCCAAGGCCAAAGCCACTACACCAAGGTTGCAAGTGACTTTCAAATTGTCAATACATATGAGAGTAGAAAACAAGAATTCTTTTGATTTATATTGGGCAATGCAAAAAAGCAATTTTTGCTATTAAATGAATGAAGTTTGTTTATATTTACATAAATGGATGAACTATTCAAGACATAGAAGAAACTTAAATTATTAATCTAAAAGAATGTACATTCATCCAAAAATGAATGATATATGTAGTTCTAAAAATATGGAGAAATTCAACAATTTCTTCTATTGCGAATAGAAGAATATATTGCCAAATATTCTTCAAAGAAATTTATATTTCTTTTGATTGAAATATCACCAAAAAATGGTGGATGGTAAAAGGACTTGAATTACGATTTTTTTTAAATTTTTTTATTGGGGGGGGGAGGGAAGGAGTACACTTGCTAGAGTGACCACTCATGTTCTTTGATTTCAAAGGTAATAGCATTCCCTCCAAAAACAAGGAATATTGATGGTCATTCCACAAGTGAATTTTCCAAAAAATAATTCCTAAATTGATCAAATCATTTCTACTAAAGTTCTAGAGTGATTAGGAGCACCAAAGTGCTTTAAATATGTGTACCCAAAACAAGGTCAAAATCTTCATCTTTATTTATTCCTTTATAACATCCACCATAGGTTCTTTCAAGTAACTTGTTTAAAAACATCTTTCCAACATTTTATGATGAAATCTCCCATCAGTTGCAAGATATGTGTACCTAAATTTCAAACACTAGATTTTTGAAACTCTCCTTAAAGGTGAAGTTTTGCCTTTCAACATTTAAAGAAAAAAACATGTAACTATGCCCCATCACTTTTATATTTTAGTCAATATGTTAGAATATAGGTTGAGAATAGATGAAAAAAATTTAACCAAAATAATTTTCATATTCATCTTTAAAAAAATTATAATGTAGAAGATAGTACTTGATGAAAGGAATAAACTAAATCGTTAAGTTCTAAAGGACCAAAACACATTTCAGACCAAATTTGTCAAAAATGATTACTTTTTGTATAATGAGAAAAAAATGAAGAAAATATATTGAAAAAAAAATTCAATCTTACAAATTTGTACTAGAATACTATGAAATAAGAATATGTACAAAAAAATTAAGAAACTTTGATTGCACAAATTGAAAGAATTTTAACTCCTAATTGCTAGAAGCACTATAATTCGGTGTTTGAAAAACTTTGAAATTTAATAAAAACCTAACCAAGCTACTATTTTTAATAGTTTATATTTTCTTAAAGTTTTTTTTAAAGTCTAGTTTTAGCATAAAAGAATCCAATTTTGAAAATAAATGAAAGTGATTTTTCTATTCAAGATTTTGTACAAGGATATCCATTGCAATCTTGACTTCCTGTAATCTTGAAAGCTCTTGGAAATGAGCCTCAAATACATTAAATCTTGGAGAAAAAATCACATTCAAAATTCATTTAAAAAAATTGTAAAGTAGATTTTAAGAAGCCATAAATTGATTGGAGTTATACTTGTTAGGCCCTTTAATCTTATATTTTGTTGATCACCAACATTTTAGATTTGACTTGTGAAAAGAGGATTGAAAGACTTCACATTACTTTTGCAATTTTAACATTGTCATGGTCAAATATTATAATCTTTCACTCCATAAATGATATTGTTGTAATTTCTTTTCCTGTGAGATCTCTAGCATGTCTAGTTTGAATTTGTACGGTTATAATTCCAAAAAAATTGATACAACTTATCAAAATGTTGTCATTTTATTCAATTTGGAGCAAATTCCAAGAAGCTCAAAACAAGTTGGGCATTTAGGGGTTAGTGTTTGAAGTTAGAAGAAAAAGTTTTTTTCAATCTTGGCCCAACTTGGTCAATAGACCTTAATTCCTCCTATAGTGACATTTTTATATTAAACATAGTTGTTGTTTTCCACAATTGCATCCTACATCATGTCAATCACATACTTGTCAAATTTCATTAGTAAAAGTGGATTTTTTTCACATGTTCATTAAAGCTACGGAAAAAAGTTCTTGGCAACATAACTTTTGATCCAAGACCCAATAAGAAAAAAAATCATATTCCCACCTAGGGGATACATATTCACACCTTGTGTCAACATTTCATGGATATCTAACTCAAATTGACTTCATGTGTATTACTACTTGAGATTTCTTGTACTCATTGACTAGCCACTTGATCCTTTAGAAGTTAATAACTTAGACAAGAAATTTATAATCAATAGTCAATTCCAATGTTGACCATGTTTTAATAAGCAATGCATATTCTACATGTAATATTTAATTTAAGAAGTTTAACAAACAACTTTTTCATTTTTTCTAACTTGATTGCTTTTAAAATAAAACACCTTATAAGTCATAATTTTCATCTCATTAGTTAGAATTGAATTTCAAATTTCTTTTTAGGTATCAATCTACACAATCAAATAAATTTTATTTCTTTATTTCCAAAATACATTTTTAGCATCCCACTTTGACATTGAAATTAAAATAAACTTAGAATTTTTGCAATGCATATTGAAATGAAACAAAATAAAATTTCTTATGCAAAGTATGATGATTAAGAGCTATCATAAAAGCTTTATGTCCAAAATTCAAGGTATAAATTCAAAAGATTATACCTAATTTTAAAGTTTTTTAAATCTCAAAGTGAGCTTGTTACTCTTTTAGAGGCTATACGTCTATTTATTATGATAATATTTGTAGAGACTTATCACTAAAACATGCAAATTATAAGACTCTTCAACAATTTTCAGCCATGAAAACTGATTAAATTTTTTTGATGTATTATAGAATGTGGGAAGTAAAAAATCATTTTTGCTCAAAAAATTCTGAAAATTTGTTATAAATACGTTTTTAAAATATAAAAATTACAAACTTAAGTAGTATCTATTATCAAACTTTTCAAAAGACTTGCAAATACCTATATATTACCCAAAACAAGAATCGATGCATTTGGACTTGGCATTGGGAAGGAACTGCAAAAGAAATGTATTTTTTCCTTTTTTAGGCAATGAAAATTAGAATTGGCTACAAAATGAGGTCTTTTAACTTTGTTAGGGTTATTTTTTTAACCCCTCCACGACCAACATACATTTTTTGGGCTACATAGCAATTTTGGGCAAGTAAATGTGATTAGAGATTTTCATATTTACTGCACAAATTTTAATAAAAGGTGGGCATGACGAATATCTTTCATACATAGTAAATTTTATGACATTTAGAAATACGAGTCGAACATTATGATCTAATATGTTACTTTTTTCATGAATGGGAAATCCAGGAATATAAATTAAATCATTTTTATTAAGAAAAATAAATTTAAAATAGGATTTCAAGAGTTACTTAACCCCTAAATGCCTCAATCACTTTTCAATTTTTTGCACATTTTGGCTTATATCTTTTTATAGAAATATCATTTACTGCAATTTCAAGGAATTTGTCATAAAAGAAGGTTTTTTCTTCAACATTTAAGAATTAGATTGGATGAATGAAAAGTTTGCTAGACAATACAACAAAAGCGCTCTGTTCATTGTTTAGAATATGGACTTCAGAGGGCATCATAGTTAAGATAGACCAACTTATTACTACCCCAATTACCAATCTAAATATCTTAGGGACTACTTCAAGAGGGGTGGATATTTCTCACAAGTGTGTCCCTATTCAACAAATCAAATCCAAGTGAAATTATAATTTTTGGATAAAAAATTGTAATTTTTGTGATTTTTCAAAGTGTTATGCCTTGAAATTACACTACTAGGATTTGAGTGTTTTATAATTACAAAAATATGACTGAGTATGATTGGTGACTGCTTGTAGTCATATTTTTGGATTCCAAAATGTTTGGAAGAAATATGACTACAAATATGACTGCCAGTCATATTCTGCCTTTGTACTTTATGGGTGTATAATATACATGCATGGGGAACGGCAAAAAATTTCTTAGGGAATTGTAGGGAATGTATTATGGGAACACTAGTCATATTTGTCAATCATATTTTTGCATATATGACTACATGCAGTCATATACTATAGTTACATTTTTGTAGGTTCACATTTTTTTTGAAGATTTTTTTTCAAGCAACCTCCTAAAAATTTGGGCAACCTAAAAAAAATGTAAATAAATTATTGCTCAAAATTATAAAATCCTAGCCATTGTTTTGGGGGGATCTTAAAATCCTAGCTGTCATTTTTTAGGGTTTTGAAACCCTAACGGCCACTTCATTTGCTTCATCTTCTTGGTTTTTGTTGCTTTTTAACTTTTGTTTCTTTTTTTTTTTTTTTTTTTTAAATTCTCATTGTTGTGCTGTTGTGTTTTAGTTGTTATTTAGTTGTTGCTTTCTAACTCTTGTTTCTTCTTCCTTCTTTTGTTTTTTGAAGTTCTAATTGTTGTATTGTTTTTTTTTAGTTGTTGTTTCTTAGTTGTTACTAATATGTTGTTGTTTCTTACATCTTAGTTGTTGTTAGTTTGTTGTTGTTTCATTGTTATTGCTAGTTTGTTATTGTTTTTTAGTTGTTGACTCTTAATTATTGCTTCAAAATTGTTACTTCAAGGTTCTTGTTTCAAGATTATTGCTTCAAGTTGGATCTTAACTCTTGCTTAATTGTTGTCTTTTAGAAATTGTTTCCTATTGTTTCTTATTTCTTGCCTCTTATTATCTTTTATTGCATTTTAACTTGTCGTATTCTTGCTTCTTATTGGTTTTTAGTTTTAGTTTTTATTGCCTCTTGTTATATCTTAGCTTTTACTTGTTACTATCTTTTAGTACTAACTTGAACAAAAAAATGACTCACTATAGTCATATGCTACATCAACCAAAATATAACTCACTACAGTCATATCTCATATCACTCAAAATATGATTGGCCGCAATCATATTTCATATCACTCAAAATATAACTCACTACACTCATATTCCATTATTTCATATCACTTAAAATATGACTCACTGTAGTCATATTCCATATCACTTAAAATATGATTTAAAATATGACTCACTGTAGTTATATTCCACATCACTTAAAATATGATTTAAAATATGACTCACCACAATCATATTTCAAATCACTCAAAGCATGACTCAAAATATAACTCACTACAGTCATATTCCATATTATTCAAAATATAACTCATTGCAGTCATATTCCACGTCAGGTAAAATATAACTCACTACAGTCATATTCCATATTATTCAAAATATAACTCATTGCAGTCATATTCCACGTCAAGTAAAATATAACTCACTACAGTCATATTCCATATTATTCAAAATATGACTCATTGTAGTCATATTCCACGTGAGCTAAAATATGACTGTGGTGAGTCATATTCTATGTAGCATTTTTTTATTTTGCTCGGGCAGCTCATGAAAAAGTCAAGCCTCTAAGGATAGTCAACATATATGCCATGTTGGCAAAATACGTATAAAAATGTTTTATTATACTTCCAAATCTGTATGACTGCAAATATGACTCACTAGTCATATGATTGAAAATGAATGACTCATGAATGACTCAACCTAATCATATTGTGACCATCTACAATGATTTTTGCTTGAGTCACATTTCTTGATTTTGTGACTCACTATAGTCATATTTTGTAGTCATAAAACAATCATTTTCTTGTAGTGTTACAAAACCACCTATAAAATGAGTCATAAATGTCATATTAACAACCCATAACCGCCTTAAAATGTATCTATTAGCATTTGGATATCCACCAATCAATGATTGATACATTACCCAAGTTGAAATTATTGTGTTGATTAGAAATTGTCTATTGTAACTTTGTATATGTGAATTGACAATTTGTAAGTGTGGTAGTGAAAAATCCAGTAATTGGGTTAATTTGAAAATTGGTGGGAGTGCAATGGACAATTTTTTTGTTAATTTGGTTAAGCATGTATATGTGTGTAAGGAGATATGACAAATTGTGTTGTTAGTCCAATGATTAGATTTGTGTTGGTGGAAGTAATTAGAAAAATTATCAGTTTCTTGTGCACATGTGTATGAATTCGGCCACTTATCTATGCAAATTGGAAAGCCAAAAGTTTGTTGTTCATTGTTCAGACTATGACTATGAGTGACAAATCATTGAGTTGAATGTGGAGTGGAAATTGGAGTATCAAAGTAGTTTGGAGTAGATGTGAAAGTTAGATATCAAAGTTAGACAAGTTGAGTGTAGCAAGAGAGTATCTAATGGGAGATACTAATTTAATAACTTGTATGAAATAAACTTCATTTTGCAAAGATCTAAAACTTGCATGTTTGAGAACCTATTTGCTATAAACCTTTTGAGGGAATTAATAATTATTCAGTTGAAAAATTGTGTGCTTAGAGAAATTTATAGTTGACTTATAACTGGACAAATTGATTAGATCAATTGAAGGTTGTCAATGATATCAATGTATGGAAATTCTTGTGTATGTAGGACAAATTGTCTATGAAGTTATTTTTGAAATATGGACTATATGCATAAGATTAACATAGTAGCATCAAATATATTTTCACTAAATTAAATTATATGTGTATGAAAGTGTAAATATTATGTTAAATTGCATTTGATGGCAAGCTAATTGTCAATGTACACAATAGGCCAATTGTCATATGGATACTACAATTTTTTTAGTATATCTTTATTCAATAGTTAACAAATTCTAGGAATTAGTGGCAACTGGCCTTAAAATCATATTTATGAAGTTAGCAATAGAATTGGAAATTGGAATCTTCTTTGCACTTATTGTACTCATGAGTCAATATTATTGATAAATTGACGTCAACTTGTGCAACTATTGTTTTACAAGGAGCTTGCATTGTCTACACATCATGCCATACATTAGATAAGGACAAATTATCATAGAATTAGGATTGATTTGAATTTTCATTCAAATTATAATTAGGCTAATTAACCAATTACTAGAACAATTTGCTAATGGTAAAAAAAATAGCCAATAAATAACCCCTAAGGTTCCAAGGCCATTTTTCTACCAAAAACCACTCAAAACTGCCATTTTTGCTGCGTTCATCCAAGAAAAAAAAAACATTTTTTTTGAATCGAACCATATAATCTTGTACTTCACTTGTCTTAGCTCATGTGGTAAAAATTTCATGAAGTTTGACCTTATAGATTGGAAGATATTAGCA
The DNA here is from genome assembly GCA_963969395.1 of Pseudoscleropodium purum. Lineage (NCBI taxonomy): Eukaryota > Viridiplantae > Streptophyta > Bryopsida > Hypnales > Brachytheciaceae > Pseudoscleropodium > Pseudoscleropodium purum. The sequence continues at coordinate 27,431,662 of OZ017795.1, forward strand.
TTCAAAGTTGAAAAAGAATTTTTTTGAACATTGGCTTGCAATTTCAGATGACATTGACCGCCATTTGTGGAATTTTCTTGCACTATAGACTTTGAATTTAAACAAATTTATGTTGAAGGATTGAGTTGAAAGTCTAGAATTAAAATTAAAAAAAAAGTTGATTTTTATTCTTTAAAAAATTGTTAAGTAAAAGTAGGTCCAAGATTGAAAAAAAAACTAAATTATTCATAGCTCCAAGATGGAATTGGAAGACAATAATCCCAATGGTGAGATCAATTTAGCAAGCAAATGGAACATTCTCAAAAAAAATTGTGAAAAATTGTGAAAATTGCAATCAGAAATGAATACTATAAGTTATTTTTTTTAAAAGATGCTTAAATTGCTTGAAAAACAAGATTGTCCTTAACTTCCTCATTATTAGTCCAAATAGAACTAATCAAGGCTTCACATGTAGACAAAAATACAATGTTTTAGAGAAAAAAATTAGAATTTATTTTTTATTTTTTGCAATTTTTTTGTGCTACTAGTTGAGTTCAGTTTTAAGCTTTTTATAGTATAACTTTTGCTTCCAAGTACCAATAGAAATAAAAATTATACTCCCACATAGCTAATCAATTTTTCTATATTATAGGAAAGTTTCAAAAAAATTCACCAAAAATCAAGGTCACAATAACTTGCCCCAAATTAGATTTGTCCCCTTAGGGGACAAAATGAGACTTTAGGGATTAAGGAACATGTGCAAAATTTGTACACTATACATATTATAATAATATCTATATTTACATTTACATAAGTCAAATAATACATGTAAATGACAAATTGTGCTTTATCCTCAACAATTTGCCTAAAATGGGCCCATATTAAGCAAGAGGATTGCACTCATATGTTTATAGCATTCGTAATGAATTGGCAACCAAATTATTATCCTTGATAATAAGAGTGAAATTGAATTATTTATATAAATTATAATATTAGATTCTATATATACATATATCCCATATTATTTTATAATACAAGTGACTTTAGTCACATTACAATAGATGATTTGACCATTCTATAGATTTAAAAATCCTATACAATTAGTCATAGGTGTTTGCGAAGTAGGTAGAATCTTAAGTACGTATGTACAATGTTTGCAAGAAGAGAATTAGAATTGTTGACTAGCAAAATTATAAGAAGTTAGTGAAAAGTAAAGGAGGCAACTTTTCGACTTCTAGAAAACTAAATGTAACATTAAAATTCAATGTTGTAGTTGCTTTTCGTTTGACATCAAGATAAAGCTTCTCCTAATATGTAGATTCTCCCTATTAACATTCAAGTGGAAACATCATGGAAGTCACTCAAAATAATTTCAATCCCACAAAAATTGAAAATTGTTTTATGATTCATGATTAGCATGGAAGACCACCCTTAGACCAACATCCCTATATTCCATAAGATCTCATTTTTAGAGTTGTTGGGAATGATTTAAGGTGTGTACTTTATCATATAGGGGGGGTATTGTTATTTACAATCTACACTAAGATCTAACTCCACTTTGTTCCATCGTAATGAAGGGAAAATTGTGCTAGCTTTGTTTTTGAAAAGGCCTCATGTTTCCTTTGTATTTTACAAAGGAAACACAAGTTTTTTTTAGAAACAAATGAATATTGAGTTTCACATGGAGACAAGTTAAGTGTGAAATGTGGTTGAAAAGCTTGAAATCAGAATACAAAATGATGATTGCACAAATTTTATCTATGGAGATATGAGGTTGATAAATATAGACAAAATTTGTTCATTTTTTTTAGCAATTTAAAGAGAGGTACTTCTAAATAATCGTTGCAGCAGTATAGGGAATTATGAGAGTCACATTTATGTACCTAAAAAGACAACAATAGTCCCACAACATGAACTACATTGGAGGACTAAGCCTTGACTACACTTGGCAACTTCCTCTAATCCTCCAAAGTCCAAACTACAATTAGCATGTCCAAATTCAAGTGCAACTATGAAGATGTTCTTATGCTTTATATTTTACCACTTATGAAATGTTTATCAATTTTTCAAAATCTAGTTGATCAAAGTACATGTATAATATTTTCTACTTTTACTTATCTTTAAATAAAAATAATAATAAGCTTGAAAATATACAACAAATACTAGATTGACAATGAATAACTTAAACAATGGGCTTTCCCACCTCATTGTCATACATCAATACGTAACTTACCCATTCTATAAGAGTTAGCCTATAAACAATGCCATGGATTTTTTTATATCCGATGAATGATAGAGAATCCTTCTGTATAGGACATAAATTCAACTATTCATCCTTGGAATTTCATTGTGAATTAGGGGAGGTCTTCTACAATAGTTGGGTTCCAATGAGTGCTTTTGCATTTTTTTAAGCCAATAGAGTTAATCATAAAGTATGTGCAATGTAGGACCGAGAACCAAACTTTGAAAAATACACAAGATGAAACTCCTTAGAGCACCAGAATTGAGGTTCAATAGAGTTTGATGCTGTGTTTCTTTTGTACTATTCTTAATTATACCTTCTTCTAACACCCCTGTTTCAAACTGGGGTTTCCTTTATGAATAACTTTAATGATTCCCACAGTATCCAAAGGGATGATTTCCATGGTCACCAGTCCATCCCGTTTAAGGGTTAGAGTCCATGGCGATCTGGGTGTCTCTACCTTTACCGTCCACAGCAACTCTTGGCAAACCGTAATCACTCACCTGCTCACACGCCGCAACAGCAACTAGACCTACTCGTCTTCTAGAGCTATCGTCTAAAAATATTTACATGCTAAGGATAGCTGACGATTCCCACAATGTTTACTGTGTGGTTAGCGACGTAGGAAAAGTGAACTAAACGTAGCATTTTCTTAAGGTACCAATTTTAAGAACTCGGTTTCAACTAAGAGGAAAAATTGGAGCTTTGACAATTAATGCAGCAGCTTCTGAGTATATTAACTTGAGCACTGTTGCATTCAAATGGGTTCCTGCAATTGAGAGTACAACGTTGATCTGTAGCTGGAACAATTCTAGATTTCTACAGTCTTCGCTCGTAGCAATCTCTTTATTTTGACAGTGTATATCATGAATCAGCAAGAATTCTAGCCCTCCGCCTAGTCAGACATGCCCCTAATTTCTTGCAGTAAGCTGACAAAAAAAATGTACCGTCTGAATTCAGAGACGGCAATTCACGCGGGTTGGCAGTGGCTTGTTTCTACTCAACTTGTTTCTAGCGTCGCAGCTTCATGTTGAATACTTCTGAGCGTCAGTAAGCTGCTGCAAGAAGACATAATGCTGCGATGAATGTGACTAATCAATGGCTGCTTTGCGCAGAAGCTGGAAGAATCCTGCAATGAAAGATTTCCACCCTGTAATTCCAGGCACCATTTCCCGCGGATGAAACAAAATATTTCTCAAGCTTCTGGAAAAATGGCACTTGAGAGAGACGAAAAACCCTACCTTAAACCCCAGCGAGTTGCGACTTTGCCATTCCAAGGAAGCATGATCAGCGCTGGAAGTGGAGCTTCGTGGGCTGGCACTGATCGCTAGGCAAGGGGTAGTCACAATAACGCTCGTCTTTGATGCAAAGGAAGAGGCGCTCGTAAGCCGACCCCATCTTGGTCGCAGTGAAGAGAGACGCCGCGTACTCTTTACAAGTCGCGCCTTTCTTGCGCAGCACCTCTATGCCGTCACTGATAACCGCCTCAAGAGCAGCCACAAGCGCTTCGACATTCGGGGAGAATGTGTACCCCAAGGATTTATCAACAATGACGCTTCTCGTGATGCTGGAGAATCTTGTGGCGAGCAGCGGTTTCGCACATTGCATTGCCTCTAGAAGCGTCAGGTCCAACCCCTGCGACCGCAACGTCGGGTTCACGAAAACGTCAAGCGCGTTGTAGAATTCAGCAAGCTCAGCAGGCGGCAGGCTGCCGATCATAATCGCGTTCGGCGCGAGCTCCGTGTAGCGGTCGCCCCATGGACCTGCACCGGCCACGAGGAGGAAGACGTCTTTACGCGTCTTGAGAATCTTGGAGAACGCCTCGAAGAGCACCGGGTGGCCTTTGTCTTGGACAAGACGACCCGCGGCCCCGAGCACCAGGCTCGCGTTCGCGGGCACGCCATGCTTTGCCCGAAACGCAGCGCCCAACGCAGCGTCGGGGCGGAACTTCGTATCGTCCACGCCGTTGAAAATTACGTGCACATTCTCCACGGGAAGCTCGTAAACCGTGCGCAGAACGTCGCCGACGTAGTCGCTAATGGCGACATGGTGACGATACTCTTGGAAGAAGCGAATTTCGTCGGAAACGACCGTCAGCCGCCCGTTCATTCTCTGCAGCCGCTCCGGCGTCCGCGCTTCTCCTGCTTCGCGAAAAACAAGATCCGCCACAATGTCGGTGTGGACAACTTCGAATGCAATCCCGTGCCAAGTCGCCACCACGTTCTCAATTCCTCGCGCGCGGCGGTGCATGAGCGCCACACTCTCCGTGTGCACAATGTCAAACGGAATTGTCGCATTGAGCTCCTGAAAAGCTTTAAACGCCGTCTCGTGGTCATACTTCCAGGCGGCATTCCCCTTCACGAAGTGGATATGGAGATTGCCGTCCATCACCTCCCCGACTCTTCTATCCGGCCCGACATCCACGGTGACGACGTGCACCTCGTGACCGCGCTCCGCTAACACTTGATGCAGCGTCATCGCATGACGTTCTAGTCCGCCGGGGGTGCCTCCGATTGGCCATGTCTTTACAAAGAGCGCCATCTTCAGCTTTGCCGGCGGCGGGCCGAAACACAACCGGTTCCACGCAAATTCGATCTTCCGCAAATCCCCGGACCACGTCACAACGTCTCCCCGTCCACAACCGACGGAGTGCTTCCCAGCGGTCGCTAACGTCTCGGTCAAGTCTTCCAGCGTCCCCGGCACCAGCATCAACGTCAATGTCTGGCAAAGCAACGCCCCGGACACGACCGTCGCCCAAACACACATCCACGACACAATCCTCATCTTCCCCGAGCTGGCTGCCATCTTGCCACCATAAAACTTCGCCATTACACCAAAATCGACTCCTTCTTTCGAGACAAGCTCACATAACGATCACAGACTCTTACTTACGACACCCACATGAACAACAACGTCCAAATGTCACAAACTCGTGCTCGTACACGAGTTCACCTCTTGATCTCTCATTGCAGAAACTAGACAAAATAGGGGATTCAGATCGTGTCATCCAATTTACGACAAAGCACAACTTTCCAAGTTCGACGTGTACTGTTGCTTGTGCGTGAAAATCTAGCCCCAAATTACTTACTTTTGCAATTGAACAGGTTCCAGTTGAATCGAACCCCCACGCCCCCAAACCAAAATCCAGGCCAGCGATTGTGGGACAACAATAGCAACAACCCCGAAGAACTTGCCCAATTGCACAAGTGCAGGCTTGGGATTCACCAATCCCCTTGACAAGAGTAAATTAAACATGCAGCAATGCGCGCGGTGGCTGATCCGTCTTCGGAGGTCGACGATGAAAATTCTTGCGAACACAAGGCACGTGTAAAACCAAACATTATAGCCATAGCCACAACCACGACTGGGAATTGTAACTTGGAGATCCAGAAACGAATTGGGAAAGATGACGACAAAGGGTATGTGACGGAGACGGGTACGTACTTTCCATAACTGTAGTGACTTCATGCCCTAACTTCCTGTTTCTGTGGGTTGGACTCTTTTTAATTTAGATTGCATGAGGGGAAGCAAACAGGCTTGAGACTAAGGGTCGCTTTATGTGCCTATGCTCTAAAAGTGATCATGACACATAAGGTCATTTTATGTGCTTATGCTTTAAAAGTGATCATAACACATAGGTACATTTTGCTTTCTTTAGTGTAGCAGTAGTGTACATTATAGGAGGTGGTTGCTTCTAGAAACCACTACATTTCAACTTCATTAATTTATAACTACTTCCATAAGGGTTCAAAAAAATATGAAACAACTTGGGTTAAATGCCATTTTCATTTTTCTTCCTTTTGAAAATTTGCTGAAAATTGTTTCAAAGAGTTTAGTTTTCTTCCGAAGGCAATGAACTCACAAATGGTCGCTTTATGAGCAGACTACCTTAGAGGCTAGGCCAAGCCAATTCCTGTGAGGACGATTTGCACAAAACTTTAGCCCCTTTGGGGTTGAAGGCCATCCTCGACTATTCAATAAAATAAGATTATTATGGGGCCAACTCTCTCATATGTAAAGGTCTTGAAGCCAAAAGGCCAAGCCAATTCAAAAAACAAACTAGGAAAGGAAGAATAGAAAATTTTATTATATCTTTAGTTTGAATGAAGAACATTGTATGGATTGATTTAAATTTAAAAATTATTAAAATAAATCAAAATTTCCACATAAATTCTTCAAAATTGTTAAGAAAACATAAGACCCAATTTGGTCTTCTTAGTCATTAAAGGATTAGTCCTTAAAGGATATTGCAAGCTAGTTAGGCATTTTGAAACTCAAATTTTAAACTTTCACATAATTTTCGATTTTAAATATTTTTAAGCTTGATTTAAAAAATGTAGTTCCAATAACCTACTTTATTTTCCATTTAAATTTTTTTTAAATTTTAATTTTTAAAATTTTAATTTTTAAAATTTTAATTTTTAAAATTTTAATTTTTTAAATTTTAATTTTTTAAATTTTAATGTTTTAAATTTTAATGTTTTAAATTTTAATTTTTTAAATTTTAATTTTTTAAATTTTAATTTTTTAAATTTTAATTTTTAAAATTTTAATTTTTTAAATTTTAATTTTTTAAATTTTAATTTTTTAAATTTTAATTTTTTAAATTTTAATTTTTTAAATTTTAATGTTTTAAATTTTAATTTTTTAAATTTTAATTTTTGTAACACCTTGAAGATAATATCTTGAAAACTCAAAATACACCACTTTGAAACCTTTTCTATTGAATTTCTCTTGGGGGTGAGAGCTAGGAGTACATCGATTAGATTGTGATGTTTGTCATTATTTTTTCCATTAATCACTAAGAATTCGTACTATTTTAAGCTTTCTTAATAATACTATGATTTTAGGAAGAAATTTATTCTTAAAACCTTATAAAATTAAATTTGATGTTTGAAAATATACAAATTAAATTAAATTTGAAATATATATTACTACATGTAAAAAATGTCAATTTTTTTGAAATGTACATTTTAATGTAGTAATCTAATGAAGTTTGATAAAGTTTAAATTTGAAATGTCTAGATCTTCTTCCAAAAGTGATGATTTGAAAAAATTCATAAAAAAATACTATTTGGAAGAATATTTTGGAATTCATATACAAACAAAATTTGTAGATTTTGAATAATAGATTCCATTTACAATTATGGTTAGATTCACCAATGCTATCACTCATATTTTTTCAAAAATTTTGAAAGAAAAACTTTTCAATTACTTTTCAATTCAATTTCAAGCAAAATATTATCATTTTTGAGTAAAACTTGTTGGAATGGATTTGAATTGAGATTCTCTTGACATGGTGATTTTTTGAAATTTTTGTGTTCTTCACATCTACAACTTCATTTTTACAAATCTAATTTTGAACTAGAGTCAATGAAATTTTGGCTTGGTCAACCACTTGACATATTTCTACATTTGTAATTTAAAAAAAATATGTATACTCTAGTATCACCAAATCAAATTATAAGTTAGGACAAGAACCTCATAAAGTATCTCCACAAATTATAATGACTTTCATCTAAGCATTAATTAGAAAGAAACAAGAATATGAATTTGTTCTTCATTCAAAAATTGGTTGTCAAAGTGCTCAAGGGTTAAGTTAGGTTGTTTGTTTTGTTTGTAATGTTGAGATCTCCAAAACCATGCATTCCACAATCATATTTTTTTGTACAATCGGAAAGCCCTCGGCAAGGAAGGGTGCATAGCCTTTATTTTGTAGCATTTTGATTCATGGAAAAAAAAATATTGAATTTTGAAGTTTTAATAAGTTAAAAAATTAAAAAATTACCTTAATTGTTATTTTTATTTGGTTGTGACAACAATACAAGGCAAACTAGTCCATACTTTAAGTTACAATGTTTATTTTGTTTTGTTTATTATATCAAAAATTCGTAGGTTGTGTGTCCCCTAGTTGCCTACTAGGTATTGTTGAAAAGCACTTTACGAAGCTATTTTTTTAATCTAGTGAAATCTCCTAGATTATGCATCACTTGGTTTTGTTTATGGTACTACCAAAAAGTGCTTAGCAAGGAAGGGGGTATGGACTTTGCTTTCATGACATTTGGTCCTATTATAGGAAAGTTATTGAATTTCAAAATATTTCAAGATTGAAAATTGAAAAATACTTTTATTTTTCATTTGATCATAAAAACGTGACACAAGGTACACTAGTCCATACATTAAATTAGATTGTTTGATTTGTTTCACTTTATTTTTATTTTTACGATGTGATCTCTAAAACCATGCATTCCTTGGTTGTATTTTTGATATTATCAGAAAGTCCTTAGTAGAGGGGGCGGCTTTGTCTTTTTGATGTTTGGACCTATAGTGTGAAAGTCATTGAATTTTAAAGTTTTCTCGAATTGAAAATTTTTAAAAATTACTTTTACTTTTACTTTAGTTGTGGCAACAACAGAAGGTGCATTAGTATTAATGAAAAAACAAATGTAATAGAAGTTTATACCTCATTGGAGCAAAGTATATTATATTTTTCAAAAGATGATCAACTAAGAAAATGTGGCTAATGAAGTTAGGTTTTATCTCCAAAAAATTGTTGATGATTTGAAGGCTCCTATTAAAAGCAAATGCACTAAATTTATTGGAAAGACTTGGGGTACTAGAATTGGACTTTAACTTTTGGATACATATTCTTTGTCATTTATTTTTAGAACTAGTTTTCTGCCAATTTGCCATACTACTAAGGTAACTTACAAAAGCAAAAGAGATGCAAATGCAAGAGTTATGCACTACTTGTTGGTAATGATTCATAGATCTTTGTGGTATACAAATTCACATAGGTAACTTTCTTTCATATGTTAGGCATATTCTAAAACAATTGTTTTTTCATATAATCATTGAATTTTTAAAATTAAATCTAGAAAAAATATTATCTGATTAAAAAATGGAGCCACTTTATCAAACAAGTATAAATTGAAGTTGCACCAAGATGAGCACGGTTTCATGTTGTATTGAACCCTTAAAGGACCAAGTTGCATTTTTTTGGCAACATAGCAATTTTGGGTAGCTCACTACAAGTGGAGTTTTTATTTTTTTCCGTTGAAATTTTCACACAATATGGAAACAAGGTTTTTCTTCAAGGTCCAAAAATTCTCATAGCTCTTGACTACAAGGATAAAAAGTTATTCTATGATATGTAGTTTTTTTCCTTGGTTGGGCAGTCAGGGCAAATTAGAAAAAATCACATTTTCAAAAAAAACATTTGAAATTGATTTTCTAGATTTATATATTTAGAAATCTTTGAATCATTCCATTTTGATTAGCCCCTAAAGTCCCATTGTCCCCTCAAGGGACAAATCAAATTTTGGGCAAATTCCTATGACCTCAAATTTTGGTGAATTTTTTTGAAACTTTTTTGTAAGTTAGAAAAACTAATTAGCTATGTGGGAATATAATTTTTTTTTTCAATTGGTGCCTGGGAGCAAAAGTTACACCCCAAAGAGCTTGAAATTGGGTTTAGCGGGCAACATTTAAAAAATCACAAAAAGTCAAAATAAATTTTAATTATGTTTTTTCTGAAATATTATATTTTTGTCTATATGTGAAGCTTTGATTTGTTCTATTTGGACTAATAATGAGAAAGTTATGAACAATCTTGTTTTTCGAGCAGTTTAGGAATCTTTTTGAAAAAATAACTTATAGGATTCATTTCTGAATGCAATTTTCAAAATTTTCCACAAATTTTTTTTAGAATGTTTTATTTTCTTGCTAGAACAATCTCACCGTTGGGATTATTGTCTTTCAATCCTATCTTGAAGCTATTAATGATTTTTTTTTTCAATCTTGGACCTACTTCTACTTAACAATTTTTTAAAGAATGAAAATCAAGTGTTCTTTTTTTGAATTTCTTTTTCTAGAATTTCAACTCAATTTTTCAGCATAAAAATTTTTTAATTCAAAGTTTGTAGTGCATAAAAAATTCCACAATTGGCATTCAAAGTCATTTGAAATTATAGGCTAGTGTTAAAAAAAACTTTCTTTTTCAACTTTGAATGCTAATATCTTCCAATCTATATGGTCAAACTTCATGAAATTTTTACTACATAAGCTAAGACAAGTGAAGTACAAGATACTATGGTTAGATTCTAAAAGAAAATCATTTTTTTTGTTTCCTTAGGTGAATGCAACAAAATTAGCAATTTTGAGGGGTTTTTGACAGGAAAATGGCCTTGGGGCTTTAGGGGTTATTGAGATGAAAGTTATGAGGAATTTTAGTTTGTAGGTAGTTATGGATTCTTTACTTTAAAATAAACATCGAATTCCTTTATTTCATTCAGATTTCAGTATTTTTGAAAAAATAAAATCATACAATGTAGATTTTATACTACAACATTTCAACCATCAAGATTGGCATTTTGCAATTCTACAACTAAATTTTTAACAATTTAGTTTCTTTAATCATACTCTATTTCTTTCTACTTACTATTATTTTCTAATATGTTGTACAACTCCAAATGATTTGAGATTTTTCAAGCATATAGCTAACTTGCTTTGAAGAATGAATCCAAACATATGCAATCATTTTGGACATTTTTTCATACAAATGTGACCCTTGTGAAGTGCAACTGTTGGATTTTTGTAGGGCCCAGAAAAGGATTTTTGCCAATTCAAACGCTAATATCTTACAATCTACAAGGTGGAAATTTCTAAAAAAAATTCCACATCTTTTCAAACCAAATTACTACAAGATCCTATGGTTGGATGCATGTGTACAAAAATATTTTCAAAAAATTTGATAGTTGTTCTAAAAATGACAATTTTGGTGCATTTTTGGTGAAAACATAGTCAAAGAACTTTAGGGTTCAATACTAGTTGGAAATGTGATTTTTTGGCCACTATTTCCAAAGAATTGTGTACTCCAAAGGTGATATTTGACACTAGTCTTTAAAATTGATGTCATTGTTCTAAAGTTTTTTGAAGCTTGCTTCATGGAGTGAAGTTTTTTTTAGATATACATATGTTTCAGTAATTGTAGCAATGCACGTTGAGGAGCTTGAATCTTAATGAATTACAAAAAATAATGGTGTCTTTCTAGTGTTAATTGAAATGGGTTGCATGACTAATTGAGTGACAAAATGAAAAAGTTATAGAACATATGATTTTTTTTAACACTATAAGATAAAGAAGTGTTTTAACCCTTAAATGACAAAGGGGTGACCTTGAAAATCATCCCTTTTCATTACTGTGTGAATCATTGGCTTAAAATATTGCAAAAATATTCATTGGAAGTCAAGCTATTGTAAAAGACCTTCCCTTTCTCCATAAAATTTAGAGAATGAATAGTTGCTTTTCTGTCCTACACAACAACATTTTTTTGTCATTCGTCAACCACAAAATGTCCGCTACATTGTTTCTAAATTAAATGTAGTTCAAGTAATAAATTCCTGTAAATAATTACCTTCTATGAAATTTTTAGCAAAATTTTATTAGAAATACATGTGTTTTTGAGTAAAATTTTATTAAAAATCTCTTAAGAGGTCACTACTTATTAGCCTATACTACTAGGACCATACTTAAAGCACCCCTTTCTCTTGTAGTGATAAAAAATTTGAAAGACAAAACTTCATCTTTTGGAAAGGCTAAGAATGCCTACATTTTGAAGTTTAGGCACATTGAATTTGCAATCAAGAAGGGATATTCGTTTTAAAATTTTAAGACAATTTGAACAAGTCAACCAAAAGATCCTAAGGTTGAATTTATTAAAAAACAATTATTGACAATGTAAGAAATCCGTATTTTAGGTGACAAGCTCTAATTTTTATTAACAAATTTTAGTGGATGTCTAATATAACAAAGTGAATAAACCCATATTTTTATGTCAACATTGATGTAATGTTATACATTTTTGTTGATGAAAAAAAGGGTTTGTTGAATTGGATATCTACTAAAATCTGTCAACAAAAATCAGGGTTTGTCACCTAAGACATGGGTTTCTTATAGTGTGATGAAAATTTGGACCTTGCTTTGGGATTCTTCTTTTTGGACAAAATAAACTGAAAATCCAAAACTTTATAAATATATGCATAGTTTTTGGAGAAATTTCTATATCTTTGTCAAAGCATTTATTATTTTCTTTGTACAATTTATTACTTTACAATCATATTTGGTTACTTGTGAAGTAGAAAACATTTCAAGATAATGATTTAAAGACAAATTTAACCCCTAAATGCCCATGGCACCAAATTTTTGTGTTGACAATATTTTAAAAATAATAATTTTTAATTTATTGACTTTTTGTAATAAAAATGGCAATTTTGAAAGGTTTTCAATGGAAAAAGGCTTTGAGACTTTAGGGGTTAAAATAGGGACCCTTCTAAGTATTGACCAAAATTTTAGAAAAATTGTACACTTCAAATAATTTTTCAACAAATCTTCCTTGTAAGATGAAAAAAAAGACATCTAATCTATTTTAATTCATATTTATTGGGCTTATACGAAATTAGATATTAATTTTTTTTCAATTGGAATTGGAGTAGATTGCAAAATTTCCATACCTTTTCTATGATACCTTTGATAGAAAATATACATATTTTATGATTATAAGAAAATCAATTGTATTTTTTAACAACATAATCAAAAATAAAAATGAAAACACATTATTATTTCTCATAAAATATATACACAAAGAAATGTCTTCATAAAATAGAATAAAGCTATAAAAACTACCACTAGTAGAAAAAACTTTAAGACTAAATAGGAAAATGACCCAACAGATCATACACGACAACTTTACTTCTATTGAATCATCTCAGTCAGTTTCCTAGTCTATAAGGCCATTCTAGGCACTTTGTGCTTTATTCCCATCCTTCTTTCCTGCCTTAATTTTTTCTCTATGGGAGTGGACATCCTTACATGTTTTTGAATTAGCTAAAAGAATCTCGAGTATTACTCCAAAAGAGGGTCTATCAATAGGATTTGGTTGCCAACAAATTCTTAATAGTTCTCAGATCTACCCATTAATATACTCCACGACCTTGGGCCTTTCTCTTACCAATACATGACTAAAGTCATTTAACCTATAGTTGTCAAATGGAAGCTTCCTTGAGAAGATTTCATAACATACCATCCCAAAACTATAGAAATCCGCTTCTTTTGTAAACAATTCAGGCTTGTGACTAACACTATAATCCTTGCATGCTTGCAATATTTCAGGAGCCCTAAAGAACCCTATTCCAATAACTCCAATGTAACACTCAAAATCTGCCCCAACATATGTCCAATTAGTTTCCAATTTTGCACATAGCACATTGGATGCTTTGGAGTCCTGATGAATAATGCCATGGCTATGCAATTGCTCCATTCTTGAGGTGACTCTATACATAATTACTTCCACTTCTTTAATGTCCAAAAATGGACAACAATTATTACTTGTTGTCAACATGAGATGGTCAATTTGATGTCACAAATCTTCATCTTGCTTCACCATCAAGAGGGCAAACTGGCTGTCTTCCAATAATATTCCGTGCATCACAATACTCATATATTTGACTTTGGAAAGATCACTATGTTGTGTAGATTTAATTTTGTTTACAAAATCTTGCAACATTCTTTGAGGCCATTGTAATTTTAGTTGTTGCAAGGAAGTCCCCTTGAACACCTTCAACGCCCACTTCTAAGAATGTTTTAAGTCCTCCTCATTCATCTTTGCATCATTCCAAAAAATCTTTGCATCATAAAGCTCTGTTTCCCTTCTTTTGGCAAACTTTTGACCCATTACCAAGTCACCAATTCCATCTTTATTCTTTAGCAAAGGTTTGGAAGAAAGTGGCCCACTTGGGATGCGCCTGCAAATCCTAGAAGATTTTAACATTGCCCATTTTCACCACTTCATCTCCATCTAATTCAAAATCAACCAATTGGCTCCAATGAGTCTTAGAGTGCTCAATTTGTTCTTCAATACTTTTCAAGGAATTCGGAACTTCTATAGGTTTTGTAATAGTGTGACATTAATTAGACAATGGTGTGAAAGAAGCATGGATTGCAATCTTCAATTTGCAACTCTAATGTAACCATGATCCACCCATTGTGAATTCTAGGAGATTCATTCCAAGTCTTATTGACAATAGTAAGAAGAAAAGATACTTGATTTAGCCATCAATGCAAATCTTCTATTGCAAGAATCAATTGGTCCTCCTACCACAAGACATGACATTCCATTTTGTAACAAAGATTAGATATATGAAACATGAAATAGTAATACCAATTTCAAAATGCAAGCCATAATTAAAATGGAGATTAGCAAGGCATCGCAAAATAAAAAAATGAAACATGCAATGACAATTGTAAATCCTCATCAAGCCCTTACCCAAAATATGGATTATTCACCATCCAAAATATCACATATTAAAAGAAGACTCCACAAGAAAAGGCCACCAATATCAACAACCAACTCATGAACTTAAATTCAAGATGAAAACCAAAGATAGAGTGGAAAAAAGAGTTCCAACTTAAATGACAATGCATCTCAAAGGAGTGAAAGAATGCGGAACCTTAAGTTCATAAATCTCTTGCACTACAAGAGAAAGGGGTGTTTTAAGTGAGTTTTTAAGTATAGTCCAAGACATAAGATTTAAGTAATGACCTTTAAAGAGATTTTTAACAAAATTTTACCATAAACACATGTATTTCTAATAAATTTTTATTAAAATCTCCTTGAAGATCATTACTTAAAATCTTATGTTTAAGACTATATTTAAAAACTCACTTAAAACACCCCTTTTTCTTCTAGAGCTTGGCTACTTGGAATTGGGAACAATTCCAAAGTCCTCACAAAAAAAAACTAGAAGGAAAAATAATGATTGGAATCATTTAGATGAGCCTTTATCATGTGAGAACTCATCTTAGCAATCTCAATTCCATCAAACTAAAGGCAAAACTAGTTTGAATTCAACGTCAAGCTCTAGTTTAAATAATTCAATCAAAGAAAGCTTAAAGTTTTCTTGGACAAATAGGAAAGAAGTATTGGAACTCTACAATAACAAAATAAGAACTCATTGAATTACAAAAGACCTTTAAACTTAAATCTAATGCAATGACAAGGAGAAAATTGAATGAAAATGTATCTCCAAAGTGGAAAGAACTAGTTGACTATATTTGACCATTTATGTTCAAAAAAGGCAACTCCCGAAATACACAAAATTACAAATTAAATCAACTAACTTCTAGGGTCCCCATATGCACTCAAGTTCCAATTGTTACCATACAATTCTCTATATGGGAAATCTTTAACATACCACTTACAAGATTACAAGAAAGACCACACTAATTATTGATTGTACTTGGCCGAATTTGTTCTTGACCAACAATATCCTACTACATGTCCACAAACAACTCCCAGTCCATAGTTGGAATATAGGAAAACTTGACTACTAAAATCCCCAATGTTTGCCTTAAAACAAAGTGCATGCATGCAAATGAAAACAAACCTATTAACAAAAACAAAGTCACTAAACCAGATCCTCCAACCCATGCCACTACAATTCCGCTCTTCATTGTATCCAAACTAGAGCAACTAAAAAACAAGGACCAATCCTGCAACCTCTTAACCAAACACACACAACCCTGTTCTAACCTAAAGCAACGAAACAGACAGAAGGATCACAGAAGAAACGGAGAGCGCTCTTACACCTGCGGAACAAGCTACGGCACGGACAAAGCAGAAACTCCAGCGCTTGGAACGCACCTGTTGGGGAAAGGGAGAAACCCGGAGCTGATCACGCCTTTGTTGTAGCTCTTGACAGCACCAGCAAGAGCAGCGGAAGAAAAGTGAGGAGCAGCAAGGGAAGCAAGTGACGGAGAAAGGAAAAGGTTCGAGGGAACGAGGGATTGAGGATTGTGCGACCTGCAAACGCAGGTATCATTAGCAAAGCGCAAGAAGATGAGCTGGAGAGCCGGATATAGTGGGTTCTTGGAATCAAAAGGTTCCCCGGAGCCCCCCTGCATTCTTAGGAGCCGGCAGCCTACCCCCGGGAAGATGCGGATCCTCATTTTTGTGTTGCACTGCTCAGGCAATACGGTTTTATCCTTTTGGTGAAGGTGCAGAACTAGTGTCTCAACAATATTTCTCAGCGGTAGTATCGTAGCATTGGAGCGATGACGATCGACGAGGTGCGTGCAAAGATGCAACTTGCTTGTGTGCAGTCGGTTTTCGATGAATTGCAGACTGAGTATAACTACTTGGAATTTTATTACTGCAGCAATTAGATTTATTAGTCAGTTTTGACCTTCTTCCACTTCGTGCATTCTAGGGTTTGCGTTGTGGATCAGGATTTCTGGTTGGTCAATTGTATGCGATGGAGAAGGATAGATTCCTCGAGTCAATGGCCCTGATTGCCTACGGCATTGTGTTCGGTGAAGGGACGGCTAGTAAGTACTCCGTTATTGGTTTTGAATATACAATTGATCCAGGCGCCTGGAGGTCATCATCTCTTCTATAGACTACTGCTAAATTCGTCAATTTCTCTTCATTTGGGGGTGTGCCCTAATCTTTGAACGAGACAATGTTTAAATTTAATCTACGGGTTGTTGGAGAGGATTATAATGTTTTATGCATTAGAACTTACGACTTAGAACATACGCCATTGAAGATTTGACTGCATGCTTCTTAGTGTCGTGAACTCGTGATTCCCTTGGGGGTGGATGTTGGCCCAATTTTTTATCTGCCTACAATGCTCCAATATTCACAGTTTTCAGTATTTGTTGGAGGATAAAGTTCTGGATTGTTTAACAGTGTGTTGAACAGCTCAAAGAACATGTCGTTTGCATTTGCAAAATGACTTTAGAACCATGACAGGACATGTGTCTCACAATATTGTTAATTCACTTTGCAAATGGTCAACGTCGATTTCCTAACAGAGTTCTGGCGGTGGGATGAGTACTGCCACTCCCGAGATGTAGATCTCTGGTACATTCACACCGTTGAACATTCTCTGGGTGTCTCTTGAGCGGCACTTTACCCGTTATCTTTAGATCAGGAATGTCAGTTGTCACTGTCCTTGGGTTTTTGGTTTAGCATATGCTTATCTGGTGTGTTTGTGTGTGTGTGTGTGAGCTTGTAAGTTGAGCTGCAATCAATTTGGACACGGTTGAGAATTTGGCTTTTCATTTTCCGCAGTTTCCAAGCATCAAGCGATATTGAGCATGTTCGACAAGAAGCCTGTCGTTGAGGAGTCTGCGTTTGTGGCTCTTGGTGCTGCTGTTGTTGGCGAAGTACAGATTGGAGAGAAGTCTTCCATTTGGTACGTGTGTGCTCTGCGAGGTAATTAAAAAAACCCATTCTCATTCTTTGTTGCCATTACCTCATGGGGAGAGATTATGCAGTGGGTTGGAAATGTGGAAAGTTCTGGTGTACTAATGAAAATGGGACACTTTTTCAAAATTGAAATACTACAATATTGGCGTCCATCTCTCCAAAGAATTAGTTTCTTATGACTAGTAGAATCTTGATATTTAGTTGTAGGAGTTGTGGCATTCGAAGCTTGTTGAATAGGGTTTTTGAAATGTTCAGTTAGTCTGTTAGTGAGGAGTATGTTGGGGTGTATACTGAGGAATGTATGGAGAATTATGTGGAAAGTGATCTATGGAAATTATAAATTTCTACATGGGTTTAGATCACTTGCGATTATCCACATTTCCTATTCTGCAGCAGAGCTCGTCAGGACTACGACCGCATTTTCATTACTGCCTTCTATTCTTTGTAATTAAAGGAATATCAGGGTTGTGTCGGAGATTGCTCGGAAGATTAGCCATGTCTATCTTTTGCGTAATCGAAATGATAGTTGATAGCGGACATGTGTCGGTCATTGATCCGTCTACGTTGCAACTTTTCAGCTGTTGAACCAAATAAGATATGAATTGAGTGCGGTTCTGACCCTTGTTACGGTTGCACATAGTCACCAGCAGATTTGTAAGAGTGAAGGCAACAACTCCTGCGTTCTAGAGAAGATTCATGCATGTCAATCTGAGCATCTTCAACTGGAGGAACTTGACTGACTTCGTGATCGACAGCAGATTCCTTATCCTGGTTATCTGGTGCTGATTCTTCTTTGAATGGACCATCACTGCCCAATGACAATACTAATACTCGACCCAACTCATCGTCCTCCTGCAGACGTGTATCCAAACAAGGAATCTCGGACGATCACGGACAAGCTGCAATCTGATCGAAGAAGCCAATGAACGGAAAAAAGTTACGACGAATGAAAATGAAGAAGAAAATTAAAGCAGCCACAGGAGGTTATTCAACCCATGTTCAAAGGTCAATAGATTGAAATCAGCCCATACCTATGCTGCCTCCTTGGGAATGCCGAACAGCCACTCCACAGCCATTCCTGCATTGTTGTCACTCACACGACGAAGTGCTTCTTCCGCTCTGAAGCTTGAGCTAGAAACCCATTTCGACAATCATTGAGATAGAGGACTCATCAGGAGGGGGCCCTTCTATGCGAGCCCCTGCACCAGCACACTACAACATAAGTTGCATCATTTCTATTTTGATACATAAATAGAAATGATGCATTGCGAAACCGTTGCTAAGTTGTGATCAATTCAATATAAAAGTATTGGGTATTGAATCCATGCTATTATATTTCTAAATTGTTGCAAATTCTAAACCATTGCATAGTGTATACTTCATATTAGACCATTGCAAAGTCATTGAAACAAAATTCGTGGGCATTGCAAAACCATTGCAAAAAGTATTGCAAACTCTACATTCTCTTGTGGTGGAAGCTCCTCTTGCACGACTTGTCTTTGCATCCCCAACACCTGTGAAGACATAAATTCGCAATGATAGAAACTATTGATGTGATGAAAGTTGCACTACATGGTGCAAATTGTGCAAGCTGTTTGGTATGCATATTTCCAATTGCCTCAAAAGATGGTAGCACATCGGCCATGATAGCATCTAATTAAGCTAGATAGAAGGTTGATGGTAAATTAAGTTGGATATTTATTCATAAGATCACTCATAATTGGTTGTTGAGTTTTCAACGCTAATGGGGTATTGTCTCATTGGCAACCCATCACCATTGCCATTACAAGTTGCAACTCATGACCTTCTTTCCTTTCAACTTGCTTCCTACACTCTTGGATCATGGAGATCAAAGATTGTGATTGAAAAATGTACAATTGATTATGTACGATAACCAATTTGCCACTAGCACGGCTCTTTGGTTATCTAATACATGACTGATGCTGTTAGCACGTAAAACACCTCCCCCAAATTCCTCGGCATGACTGAAACGAAGTAATCATGATAACAGTGATTGTGTGAGGTCACACCACCATTGCTTAACCCTAGAATGCCTGAACCCCTGTCTGCACAATTTTTCACAATATCTTTGACTTAGCATGTTGGATTTTGTCAAGAATAAGAATGGAAAATATTTTATTCTATTTTTCAAATATGAAAATCTCATTTCTATATGAGTCCTCCAAATTTCAGATTTTTTCATGAAAATCTGAAATTACTGTGATTTTTTTAAGAAAGAAATTTAAAAAAATTTATATCAAATGCAAAATATGCTAAAAAATTCTGAAAAATTCAAAGTATGATTACATTTTAGTTCAGAACATCAAGGCATAAGATAATTATCTATGTTCATCTATAATTAATAAATCAATAGACCATGGTTATAAGCTAGATGTTTGAATTGCAATAAAATAGCCAATTTTAGGAATTCTTAAAATTTTAAAATTGTAGGGAAAACTAAACATGATAAGCTTCATTTTACTAGTTGGGATTAAATTTGAAAAAGATAATTTATATGGGTATATTTCATATGAAAAGTAAGGGCTTCAAGTTATCAAAATACATTAAAAAGAAATTTTTAAAATTTGTGGCACACACTTCCTATTTATTTAAGATACAAAATAATCCATTGATGACTCAAAGCACCCCATGACAAGAAGACAAAGCTTGTGAATGACACCACAAAAAATTGGATGAAAAATTGTTGTTTTTGATTTTCTACCAAGTATGTATTGTCATCCAAAAGCCAAATTATGGCTCTTTAGGTATACTAGGGTTAATAATTACACTTTTCTCTTTTGAAGCCATCTCTGGAAAGTAATAAAAGTCATCAATAAGTGAATACTAGTTCTAGGAATTCATGCAGTAATTTCATTCATTTATCCTATTAGTGTGTCTGATGCTAATTTTTCATAGTTTAATAATTTGTAATATTATTAAATTATTGCAAACTGAAAGGTATTGTACAAATTTTTTCTAAAAAAATTTAATCTTTGATCTCTAAAAATCCTTGGCATTTTGAGCTCCAAAATTGCAAAATGGCCACTTTGGGGTCAAGAATTTTGATAGGAGAAAATTCTCCAAAATAATAACTAAACTAATAGGATCTTGAGTTTACCTCTATATAGAATATATTCAAAAAATTTAGACTGAAATTCTATACCATTTGTGAAATCTAAGTGATCATAGTAAAAAAGTTTTTTTTTCTACTACATGCATATTGGTTTACCTCAACATCAAAATTAAATGAAAAATAGGAGATGTAGAATTTAGTTTTTATCTTTTAGTGTGATGTGCATTCTTGGTTTGAATACTAGTTACTAAAAATCAAAACTTGAATCCACTTTGTGAAAAATTTAAATACACCATACATTACCATGAATCCTTGACAAAAAAGAAAATACTGAGAATCATCAATAAATTCACCAAATTTTTAAAAATGGCTTGTTCTACAATTTAATTGGTAGAATGTTGTATTAGAATAATATGAAGTGCTTGGAAACAAAAAGATATTTGACAAAAAAAAATATGAAAACCACATTTTTATTGCCAACAAAATGAATTTTTATGCCACAGCCTTTAAGTGGCATATTCATTCCTATGGGGCTTCAACTCCCTCAATGAAAAATTTCATTAAAAGTCCATACCTTAGGTTAGGATATTTGTTTTGTTTGTTTGTCACAATCATGAGATCTCAAGACTATGCATCCTTAGTTGGAAGGAGGGGTGCACGAATTTTGTAATTTTATTTCTAAACTAGGGTATGAAAGTTATTGAATTTCAAAGTTTTATGAATTAAAAAAGACATTTTTATTTTTTTTATTGTGGCAACAATACACTAATTCAATGGCATATAGAGGTTGCCACATTTTTCCATTCAATTCTTTCTTTAGCCCTAAAGCCTAAAACTAGTGTAAATATAAGAATTAACCTTTTGAACTGAAAAGCTCCAAATTTGTGGAGTACCGCCGTCATTCTATTAAATTAGGTTGTTTGTTTGTTTGTTACGTTGAGATCTCCTAGATTGTGTATCTCCCATTCATGTTTTTAGTATCGTCGAAAAGCCCTCCACAAGGAGAGATGCACGGGCTTGGTTTTGTGGTGTTCCAACCTAAGGCATGATAGTTATTGGATTTAGAATTTTTTATGAATTAAAAAAATTAGAATTTTTTATTTATTTATTTTTGACCGTGGCGTGATGTACCGTGACTAGTTTTAATGAAAATATCGGTTCTCACCAATTCATTCAATTGAATTACAGAAATTGGTGGCGGGCCGGAGCATTTCGCTGGACTCAGTGTAGCTTTGGAATCGATCAGTTCTGTTTGATGGAGTCTCCTGTTTTAGGGTTTGGAAGGGTCGATCTGCGATTTGTGTTCTGGGGTTTGTGAACTGATCGAGGCGGTGTGATTTTAAACTCATGAACATGCATATAGTGCGCATGCATTGACGTGATCGAGCTGATGTATGCAGTGATGTGTGATGCCGTTTGTTGAATTGTGTTGATGATTTTCGATTGCCGTTGTAAGCTGCCATTTAGCGACCAATTAGGGTTCGTTTGGGACTGGATTTAAAGTCAGGCATTCGTATCACTCTTGCGTCATAGTCGTGTGCAAGTATTACTGACTTACTGTATATAGCATGATTTCTGGATTAGGTTTCCATTCAAGATTGGTCGAGAGGATCAGCTTACTGGGAAGTACTCAAACACCCATAAACTCAAATGTGGACATAGATGAGGACAGCCTACTATGCACAGCCACTCGACCAGACCAGACGAGGACAGCTTCCTGATTATTCCTCCCCAGCCCTACTGATTGCTAGCAATTAAACAGTCAGCTTTTACTTAAATCTAGACCCAGTCACCGACAAACAATAACTTAGCTTCAACAGGGAAATGAGCAGACGAATGCACTTCTAGATCACAGACAATGAATTGCAAGACTCCTAGCTAGCTTGCAGCTAGGCGTTCAATTAATGCAGCCAGCACTCAATAATGGCGAATAAAATACAATGGTCAAATCATCAACAGAACAAAACAGCGTATATTAGTGTAATCGAATGTTCAAACACAATGATTCACTTGGGAAAACGGAACGCATAAGCTAGGGGGCAAAAGGAACCAAACTGTGCTCGGGGGAATAGATCGAGGGCTGCAATTGTGGCTCCAGAATACGCCATAATCCTGTTGGTTTTCACTGTTTTGAACGTCCAAAGTCGTCTCCAATCAAGCAGAAGTCAGCATTAAAAAAATGACATAACTTCTCGAGGAAGATATGGAACAGACAGCCAAATTGATGAGAGCAGATATAATTGTCACTCATCAGTGATCCAGGACTGGAAAAAGGTCCAGGCCACAGGGACAACTTCGAACAGTAGTTACGCAGACCCGCACCAGACGACTAAGAATAGTAAGGCACAAGCTAGCCACCACCTTGGCATTGCCCCGTCTAACTTAACCAAAACTTTAACCTAACCCTTCGCCGACCTCATGTATTGCCAATAGCAACCGATCCTGCACCTGGTCCTAGCTTGGGTGCGTACGTGCGTAATCAGGGAGATCCAGTTAGTTGAAGCTGTATATGTCGATCGATCGTACCCAAGAACAGACTGTCATTACCGGTACAGAGGCAAGCTAATTTTGGAAACTAGAAAGACTCACTATCAATTATGGCCAAGATCGCTGAACAGAACTTGCAAGATCGATGTGCAAAACGAAAGCATGCAATTCATATATTGCGCAAAGAAGAAATTTGAAATTTAAGCAAAACATACCAAGTATGAACAGAGGGGAGTCGATCGTTCAGGTGCTCCGTACGGAGGGTGAATCTGGAATCGCTGTGGACCTGAGATGCCTTAGCTTGCAAAGTTAAACTCGGAAACTCTCCGATCCAGGAGCACCTGCAGATCAATAAAGACTGAACTAGCTAGTACTCGATGCAACAACTCGAGCTAGTATCCAGTAGCACCAAACAATAGATAATTATGTAGCACTCTCGATTTCCTAACAAGAATGAGCACATGGAATTGAAAAAAGGAACAATATGAATTCGGAAGACACCAGAGAACGAACGGCAGCTTCCGTGATCGAATGGCCAAGAAAACGGATCATCTAGATCTGTGCTCGGCACGACCATCTCAAGATTTCGAACTACCTTTGATGTAAAGGTAATAAACTGCAAAAGACGAGCCTGTAGGTCGAAAGGATGTGCATGGAGCTCGAGGTTTACGTATAGTAGAGCTTCAATCCCTAAATTAAAGTCCATATTGGGGATGAACAATTTTTCATTCATCCCAAGTAATACTTGAATTGTTAGAAGAAAAAAACAATTCTTCTATGACTAATTTGATCAAATTGAGGGAAACAATAGAAGTGTCCAAAGATATAATGAAAACGAGTCAAATTCAAAAAAAGAGATTTGAGTGTCAAAGAGATTAGGAATGAGGCAGAGTGAGAATGGTTGGTATGATTGCAAATGTTATGGACTAAATTTTTTTGTATGTCTCTGGTTTTCTTCATTTCAATTTATTCCTTTGCATACAATAAAATTGTACTCCAACTAATTTGTCCTATTGTTGCATGGGATACTAATTGACTAAAGTCATACAAAGTCACTCTATTTTTAAAATATGAAATTAACTCAAGCTAAAAAAACATTGTTTTTTACCAATATTCTCAAAACTGAAGTTTTGTTGTAAAATTATTTTTGTAGATGATACATCCTCCCTATAATGACAAATCATTCAACGTAATGCATATGGGTATTTCTTAAGTCTCCCCAACTACTTATCGTATTTATCTACCGTATGTATACTAAATCTAATTTTTTTAGGATTAAAGAAGATTTTTATGTTTCTATTTTAATTCAACCTATTAGATGATGTTAAAGAAGTATTTCTTTTATTCACTTCACAAATAAAATCAATTCAAAAATTCAAAATTCTACTAGAATTTGAAGTTGAATGTGTAGTAGACCAAAACAAGTTGTAGATTTTATTATCTTAATAAATAAAAAATGAAGTCTAGGTATTTCAAAATTACCAACATTCTTTTTAATACATTTTAAGATGCATGTCTTGCAAAAAATATAAATTTTTAAAACACATTCTTCAAGGTAAATGCAAATCTATTCCACAATCTTTCCTTAATTTGTATTATTAAAGAACATCAAATTTTTTGCAATTGAAAAGCCACATTGTTCATTCAATATATAAGCAATCATATAATCCTAACATGCATTAATGATTTTTTGACATATCCATTATCCATTTCATATATTTCTAAGCTTTATATATATTTTTATTTCAATAATGAGCTTTAAAGGTCAAAGAAATTGTATGTAGATTTTAGGTGGAATTATAACAATGAAAGAGAGTATTCAGTATTATAAATCTTATTGAGTATTTTTCACATTCTTTTAGAATTTTTTATTTTATATGCAATGAATAGTTTTTTTCTTCTTTATACCAAGTTTATTAGTTTATACCCAATTGAAGGCACATCATCTAAGATGAGTAGGATAAAATTAATTGTATTTGCTAGGCTTGTTTGGATTTAAAAAAATAAAACATAACATATAATATTTTTAATTTATGACTTTCAGAGGGTAAAATTTTAAAATTCAAAATTTTTAGCATTGAATTTATTTCCTCTTTTTGGAACCAATTACGCCATTACGGTCTTGATTAAAAGAAGAAGTTAGACAAAATAATTTCAAAGAGACTTTTTTTCATAGTCCTCATCTAAAGTTGTTGTAGTTCATAGCTTTTGAGATTATGTGGGATGGCATGGAAAAACAACATTTCCACAATGCTTATAAGTATACTACAAGATACTACTTTTATGGCTGTTGAATTTGCAATGGTGATGCTTGGGTCATTCAATTTAAAGATTCTAGTTTTGGGCTAAAATTTCATTCAGCTTCATCTTGAAATTGATCTAAGTTGTGTGGTGAATTTCTAAAGAATTTGAGCTCATTTTAAATAGTAGAGGTCATGATGGCCCAATGTACACTTAGTCTTGTGACTCTTGTGGATGTTCTTGCTTCACAATAGAAAAACAACTTTGTAAAGATCATCTTTTTAATTGAGGCTTTATGAGATTATATATATTAGAGAATTATCGAAAGCATATTTCATTCAAAGACTTTAGAAATTTACAAAGAATTAGGTTGTGATTGAATTAGTTAAGGATCTATACCAAAGAAAAGAGAAGAATTGTTTAGAGAAGACAACACTAGGAGAAAATGAAGGTTTTTGTAACCACAATATGCAACTCGTTTAGTAGTTGCATAGGATGTTTGCAACTAGGTGACAATGTAGAGCCCCATAGTTGCAGTAAACAAATTGTATTAGTTGCAAACTAATTGCGAGTTTTTTTGGCATCCTACATCATGCAAAGAACTTCATCGTTGTGTGCAACTTGTAGGTTTATAGATTTTAAAATATTAATCTCAATGATTTGTAGATTTCAAATTTTCATATCTACTTTCTTTCCATATTTTAGAATTTCAAAACTACCTTTTCTCTAGATTTCAGAATTTTATATCTACCTTCTTTCTAGATTTCAAAAATCTGATTTCCTAGATTTCAAAATTTCTTGAATTTTCATTATTTTTTTTATTTCTACCAAATTGTAGATTCCTAAGAATTCTATCAAAAGAATTCATTGTATGAGACTACAACAACTTACAAGTCTTATATGTTCAATCTAACGATACTCTTTACAATTGATATGGGACAATTGATATAAGACAAATGGGAATGAACTTTGAAAGCAACTAGGAAACAATTAGTGTGCAACTAAGAAACAACTAGTCATTTTATAGTTGCATGATAGTTGTGTAAGACACTAAACAAAGAATTAGAGATTTTTGCACTTGGCCATAGAAAATTGCACTTACAAACTGTACAAACAAAACTAACATCATTGCCTACAAGGGGGGGCTTAATTCTCTTCATTTTTTCATTTGTACAAAACCATAGAAGGGATTTTGAATTTCTTTTTGTATTATATCAGTATCAATGAATATTATGTTTCATAATTTATCGTTCAAAATAAAAAGTATTCAATTTCAATAAACAAAAAATTTCACAACTTCATGTATGCATTTGCATGTAGAGTTCACAAAATATTGAAATGTAATACAAAATTCTATTTGCAAATATAAATTACTACAATTCCATATACAATACTAGAAGGAATTCTTGTATCCTACTACAACACTTTTTAACTACATGCAATGCTCTTCTAAGTTGTTCTCCTATAAAAACTATAAATCAATATGCATCAATGTCATTCTGTAACCATTCATTATCCAGTTCCTCAGATTGCATTGCAATGTACTCCAACAAATGAGGTTTTGCTAGTGCTGGGATGCTCACTTCTTTCTTTGTTACCTCTCCATGCATTGTTACATTACTCTCTTGCACAAACCCACTCCTCATTCTTTTCAGTATGTCATTCCAAGAGAATATAGCTACTTCTTTTTCCACTCATGTATACTTCTCACTAGATCATTCCCACCATACCTTTATATAGTTTTTGTACCTTTCTTTGCATGACCTCTCTCCTCTTCCCACTCTTCCCTTCACAATCAACGAATATCATAAAACCTTCACCTTTGTTGCCCACTTTCATGGACCAAATTCTACAACTTTTCCCATATAAAATGGGACTCCCACTCTTATTTTAGTTGCCTCCACTGAAAGCACTACAAATTGTCTAACTTGAAGGTCTTTCTCTAATTCAAACATAGGAAACAGATCTTCTACTTCATCTATGCTCCGTCTTGCACTTGTTTCTCCCACTTCATTTACCCTTGTTCTTTTTGGAGCCCTCATTGTTACCATTTGCCACGGCCTATTCCTACGTGGACCAAAATAGCCTTGAGCTTTTAGATTCGGCATTGTCACCATGATAGAATCCACCACCCAGGGTTGACGAATCTCTACGTCCGCCCCAAAATAGCGTCCGTAACCCGGACGTCCAGACGCACAGACGCCAGCGGATGCAACGTCCCTCCCGCCGTCGGAAGGCGAATGGGCGGACGGGGGCGGACAGGGCGAGGTGGACGGGGCGGATGGCATCCGCGAATGTCAACGGACGCTGCGGACACAGCGTTCGCGTCCAGACGTCCCGGACGTCCGACCGTCCTGTCAACCCTGCCACCACCGCCATCGTATTTGATTCTTCTCTTTCCTTTAGAACATTGCCCAAGTGGAAATTGTCTCCTTTATTCCCTACTGACGTTGTAGGCCAAAATTGCTTCTCCATCTCTATTGTTTTATCCAAGCTAGGGAATTCCTTCAAATACTTTATGAACTTTTGTATTTCCAATATTACTTCAAGATTGTGTAGTACATCCATTCTTCTATGCACACATTTATCCTTGTAAATGATAAAATCTTCCAATGCCTTCAACTCCCTCTCATCTGCTATAGTTACTTTTGCTAAAGCTGGCCTCTCTATCATGCTAGGTAAGGATTGTAAGCACACATCTCCTTCAGCCGGTCCCCACATATATTTGTTGAAGTACTTGTGTTGAACCCTTGGTACTCCATGTTCAATGTAGAATCTTATATGGTGTGGGAACATGATACCTGATAATTGGTCTCCCCCCCTCAAAAGATGCGGTATAATGAATGACTTCCAATCTCGAACATTCTCTTGCTTCCTTGCACTCACAAATGCCTTTGTATATGATACTCCTTTCTCTACCAACAATAACAACTCATCAATAGTGTCAATATTCTTCCTCTTCAACGTATTCGAAATAATGCTGAATCTTTGATCAATGTCTTCATGAGTGTGTCCAACTATTAGAAATGACAATTACCCTTCTTGGAAAAATCCAAGTCCCACCAAAGTTGCACATAATGCAAACATGTATACGTTCTTATTTTCACGAGTACAATTGTCCTCTTGAATTCGTAAAGTTGGTGGTAGCTTTCCCTTTCATCTCCGCACATTCGATAGTACATGCATAATACTGGTTATCACTTGATTGCTATCATGTTTGTGGTGTGCATCAATCCAAACATCTATATACAATCCAATTCCATGCACTAGCACTCCACAAAGATGTGTTTTTACAAAGTGCAATTCTATGTTCTTCACAGATTGCCTCATTTTAGGCACCATGGTCATATTCTGGTCCATGCCATCTACTATCAAACACATATACAAGTCTAGTGTTATCATTGCTGACCATTTAAACAATGAATAATCACGCCTCTCCTACATTTGATGTTGGATATGTATAATGTACCATTTCTTGATCTCTATACGAGTTGTTGCATTTGTTGTAGCTTCCATTCCATATTTATACTCCCAACAATGGTAACACTTTGAAAATCGAGAGTACGGTGGAATCTGTACATGTGCATATTCTTTTTGCTATAACCGACGAAATGAATTGAGACTCAATGGCTCCTCATCTACCATCTTCTTCACTTCTTCGTTGACATAGTGAAACACATCCAACTTCGTTGTGTTCATAGGTAACAAAACCAATGGCACTACGTTCTTATCATCCTCCTTCATATTTGCCTGTGAGGTTGTGTGCATCTTGATTCCTTCACAAACTCTTTGAAACTTGCACGTGTTGTTGACATTCTAGCTCCTTCTCTTAAGTGGCATGTATTACTATATATTACTGCCACTTTCCCATGTTGTTGGGATTGCTTAAGCTACTTGAATTGCCTTTGTGAATAACCAAGCGTAGTTGTATAGCATGCATTGCAGACGTTGAAGCCATCCAATTTTGTCTCATACTTGTACCTCCTACCAACTTTTGTTCTTTTGAAGAATGCACTCAACATTTGTAGTATCCACATTGATCGAAGCTCATATTTTTGTCCCCATGCCATATACTTTTGATTCAGTATACACTTCGTACCTACTTCCCTAGTTCTTTTTGCATGCAGCTTTATTTTTTGCTTCTAACACACTTTGCAATGTCATCTTCTTACTCATGGCCTCTCCTCTTATACACGGTCTTCTTTCTTGCCTCTTTCGATTCAACAAAAATTTTGAATAATTTTTGTTACTTCTTGATTTTGGTAATCCATCCCTTATTTCTCTATAAGGTCTGTGCTAGAATCCCATTCATTTTTTCTTCTCATCTACTCTGAAGATCCACCATTGTCTGTTGTAGTGAACAACATCTCAGAAGGGCTAGGACTATTGTTGCTCTCGTGGAAGTCAAACTTGGGTGTTGCAATAGGAGAAAAAATAAAATTTTGACCTCCTCTTGATTTTGAGGTGCTTGGCCTTCTACCACCTACCATACAAAGTCTACATTTCTTCCAACGAATCACCAATCCCACACATTGACCAAGACACTCCCCTACTAATTCACCTGTCTATACAGTTGCATCAACAACATGCAGTATATGCATAGCAACCTCAGTTGGCAATAGTTTAACATGATGAAGTTCCATTCCATGTGTAATACTTCCATCTATAATCTCTCTTCCAACAACAACTCTTGCTTCAAAAATGAGCTCCATTGTGTCTTCCATTGTTTCTATTCGTACATCATGCCTTCCAAAAACGCCACCTTCAAATAGTTGAGCACGACAAGATCTAATAATTCTCTGGCCTACATTCTCTTGATTGGACCCTTCCATTGTTGCTAACATGGGTAATGCCATAGGACTCCCAAAACCTCTAGCATCCAAAGTTGCTCTTGTTTCCTAGTGTCAAAAAATTCTTCTATGAGTATGTCTACAAATACTAAACATATGGTTTTACTACTTCCAAAAAATACTTATGTTACTCAACAAAAGCAAAACTTCCTCACAATTCAAGTCTTAGTAACAAAATTCCATATTGCCTCCAATTTGGGTGCTTGCAAGAAACACTTGTCTTATTTATTGCATTTTTGGTTTTTGTGGTATCAGTACTATGAGTCCTACGATCATGTTGGAGCACTATGAGAGGTACGGAAGATGAAATGTTGTGGGCCGTTCTACAAGTACTAAAGAATCCTAATGTATACCCTTGAGTACTGTCGACAGCCAGAGTCCTCTATTTTCAATAGAAAAATGAGGTTTCTACATTCCCATTTTTGAGAAATAGTAAAGGTGAGTGAAAAAATAATAAAAAAGTGGCCATTGTTGACAACTCAAAGCAATTTCTAGCACCAAAAGGGGCTGCTAGAAAAACTTCTCTAATTGTTCATAAATTTGTGATAATTGTTGCATTGTTTGAAGCATTCCCAAACACATTTGGAACATGCTTTGTGAAAATGCTCTCTGGAGAGAGTATATTTCTATTTGAAGACCTAGGCTATCCATTTTTTTTTATGTCATTCTTCATGAAAAAGGTATTCAATAATACTAAAAACTCCGAAGACCACAAGTGTGACATATTATGAAAAATCTCTTTTACCAACTAAACTAATTTAGAAAAAATTGAAATAATTTGAATACCTCTATCACTAATATAGGAAGCTTGCTCTCAAATTTCATGTCTATTCAATCATTTTTGCTATAGTTATGGCAAAAGGTCACTTTACATACAACGTGTGACGCAAAATAGGACAAGTGTTTCTTGCAATCACCCATTTCCACAGTCTTAAAATATTGTCACTATGCCTCTTACATGTATGTAAAAAGGAGTATTCATTTTTTATTAACAATTCTGACAATCAATTCTCTTGCACACATCAATCAATGGAATTCAACATAACTACTATTTTAGAAAATATTGTACTATTCTATCTTTCATTTTTGTAAATTCTATGTGATACAATTCTTATAGAGTGTGACATTCTACAAGTCAAAGTCATTTAACTTCATTGTTATAAAATAAAATGTTTGTGAATGATAACTTTTTATTCATGCAAATTTGCTAGAAGATCTGTAAGAATTTCTTAAATTCAAAAAATGCATAATCAATTTTGTTGTAGATACAATAGTACACTTCAAGCACTGAAAACAAATTAAACATTAAAAGCAAATTTATAAAAGTTTATAAAAATATGTTCTTCAAAATAGTGTTTTAAAATGCAAATATATTTATTTCAAAATACAAATCATACTAAAGATTGGTAAAGAAATATTTTGAATTTTTTAAAGTTTACAACAATAATTACTCCCACCTCCAAGATACTTCATGCAAATTTGAACATTTCACTTTTAAAGTTAAATGAAAAATAAATAAAAATTATAAAGACATTTAGATTCATTGGCTATAAATTCATATGTACAACACACCTACCTCTTTTTGTTCTTAAAAGGGACAATACAATAGTCAAAAATTGAAAATAATCGAAATTCATTCTCTTATAGGTGTATTTCTGCTCCTATGACATTTATGTAAATAAAACAATTGAATTTGGAATAGAACAATGAAGTCAAGTAAATTCTTATTAACCGCACCCAAGGAACCAAAGAAAATTGCAATATTCAAATGCTTGAAATGTATAATTCTAATTGTTCTAAATAAGCATGGTTTTTTCAAAGGCAAGGTTTTGAGGTTCTCTCCTTCAAATACATTTTTTAATGGTTTGAGTTTCTTTTCTCTCAATCTAATACAAGAGGAATCAAAAGCTTCTTTAATATAGTCTTCATTACTTAAACTTGTAATAAATATTACCTCGATTAAGGAAAAGGCAATGATTTCTAATTTCATAGTGTACTGTCAAGCCTTTGTGCCACTTAAAATGTACTTTACAAATCGACTTCTTATTTGCTTCATGTGCTTTCATCAATGATCAACCAATTAGATCACATGCATCTATAATTTGTTCAATTTATGTGAAAGGATCTCACACTACTCACACTTTTCATGCTAATTGAATTAAGTTGAACAACACATAGAACATGGATCAGTAGACTTGCACTTTATTTCAAGACTCTAATTTTTCACTTTAATCCCTAAAAGTCTTCACATTCATAAATAAGATGCCCATTATTCAAACTTCTTTGTAAAAATGGAAATGATAGGAAATATCTTCATTAATTATACTCTAGATTATTCCTACATATTATGTTATAGAAGCACCTATACCCAACCATGTAACCTTTAAAAGACCAAGGGTACAAAAATTTGTATTGAAAAGCCATATAGTGGCCTTTATAGTCCTTTAAGGATTAAGTCCATGTATTTTAAGATGTAATTTAACAATTTTTATTATATTTAATACATTAGCAATTGAAATTATGAATTTATTAAAATGAATTGGTAATTTATTTTTTAATTTACATGCACATTCTATAAATTGTTGAAGTTCCACTTTGGTACATGCATGGTGCATTCCGAACCTTCATGTAACTATGCAATTTATACATTTTAGAGTACTTGGATGTACAAGTTCAAGATTGGTTTGAGGTACAAATTTGGGAATGGATGCTTGTACCTTATGTCAAGACTCTATTGCAAACTTGGATATTGTGTTGCAATTGCAGAGCATGCCCTTCATGGGCAACTATTTTTAAATTTGATATAAAAATAGAAATTAAATCCTAATTTTAAGTTATCTTTGCTAAAGAAAACAAGATGATGGCAAAGAATCTTCAATATTTCATTTATTGTAAACCTACTTAGAATTTAATTAATCCATAGAGTTAACCAAGACCTCAAAGATACCAAAGAATGATAGGCAAAGTAATTTAGCATGTAATTTAGGAATAACCTATAATGATTAATGAAGATGTTTCCAATCATCAATATAGACACTCACACTAAGGTAGGAGGTTCAAAAGTACCCACCTCTACAAGCGCCCACCTCCACAAATGAGCATTGCATGTACATGTTGGTTTTTGTAGCCTTCAACAATGTACAAACAATGTATATTTTAGAGGGTGGATGCTTATAGAGCCCTAAGCCATATCTACTTCAAAGTTTCATAACTAATTTTACAAAGCTCCAAAAAAATATAAAAGGATTTGGATTAGATGGCAATTCTACTTGTCTAGAAGAGAAAATTTACTAAAAAATATTTGAAGAAGTTACACCTCTCCAAAAATCATTTCTAGCACTCAAATGGTCAATTTATGAACCTATTACCTTACATACTTGGACTTAGAAAACTTTAGAATGTTGGTTGGTAGGACCATGGCAAAGATCTCAAATACATATCTCCAAAAATAGTAAGGTA
The DNA here is from genome assembly GCA_963969395.1 of Pseudoscleropodium purum. Lineage (NCBI taxonomy): Eukaryota > Viridiplantae > Streptophyta > Bryopsida > Hypnales > Brachytheciaceae > Pseudoscleropodium > Pseudoscleropodium purum. Next base: position 27,465,261 of record OZ017795.1, read on the forward strand.
GAAGGCTTAGAAAGTGCCCATTTAAGGAAAAAAAAAAGGCCCCTATGTAAAAATGGGTGGATCCAAATATTTTTTACATTTTTTTGGAAGAAAGAAAAATGAGGAATACACTAGTGGAAATTTTAATTTTAATTTTTTGACTTGAAATGAATAAGATATGATTTTTCAAAGTTAGAGGTGCCTAAGTCCCTATTAATGCTCATAGATGCAATTGTAATCAATCAAAATATTTCATGGAATGAAGCCAGTGAGTTTATGAATGATCCTAATCATGCCTTTGCATGGAGTCATTGAATCTAAAAATGATCCATTGTACATTTCCATTCAATTCAAATCCGATTTTAAATCAAAATTTATTGCAAGAGCTAAACACCCCAGGGGATCTTCACATAATTTTAAGTTCAATTCAAAGTGTTGTAACTTTTGCATCCAATGTCCAAATTCAATAAAACTTGTTGGAAATTTTGTGTTCTTTTTTATAGTTTATGAAGTAGAATTTTCAGATCAATCCAAGATTTACAAATTTTTTGTAAACCAAATGAAGTTGATAGGTTCAATTTGAGTTCACCAAACTATATTTGATGACTGCTATTTCAAGGGCTTATATCTCCTTCATCCAATTTTCAAAAAAAAATTATTGGGTTATGTTCCCCTTTCAATTTTGTTATTGTGATTTGATTTTCATGTTAATCCACATTGTTTTGAATGTTTGGGAGGAAATTAAAGTTCGAAATCTCCATATTTTTGGATTATAGTGAACTTTGACGGCTTGTTTTTTCTTCATATAATGTCCTTTTCTAATAAAAAAAAATTGGAATAGTTTTGCATAATAGTCTTGTTTTTGTGGTTAAAATTTCACATCAATCCAATAAAATTTGAGTGATTGAGAATCATTTTAGTAGAAGGAGGTTCAGCCTCATGTGTTTTTTGCATATTTTCTTGCTATTTTTTGACACTTTAAAGTCAATTTGTAGACCTCACCTACTTCGAGCTTTTACATGAGCAAAATCACACATGATAGTGAACCATGTTACTTGATTGATAGCCTTAAATCACACATCGAATGGCAATTTATCACTTCATCAAATCATTTTCATTTTTACATCCCTTGTGCATTGTCTTAGACACTTCTATAGGGGCAATTGTTAATTCCCAAACTATTTTCAAGCCTCCTCCTATATGTGGCCATTTCCCCATGGCCAAAGCCTCCTAATGCTTGTTTATGATTAAGGTGATTAAACAAATTGAAGATAGTGATCGACATCAATTTTCAAGACAAACATGCAATATTGCATTATGACAAAATTCAAACCAGGTTGCATAAATCTATAAATCCATGCTACATATGTCCCTTGATTCCAGGATAGTGACGTGATAAAGGTAGTAATTAAAGCTATTTGAAATAGATTTGTATATTTGACCTTTAGTTAAAGAACACAAGTTTATTCCAAAACAATATAAGGTTGAAAAATAGAAATCACAAATTAGAATAAATCCAACATCCCCCTCAAATAAAAATGACAAAGGAAATGGAGAAGGGCATGAAGTCAAAGCACACATACCTACTACACCCCACGTAGCTGCGTGGGGTTGGTCATTGGGTCCCCTCCGGAGCTCATACCACAGTCTTTAGTACCCCTCGTTTCCCGCAATCGATCAGGTAATTCTTTGACGACTACACACCACTCATTCATTACTCGCTCGCTCCCTCCCTCCTTTATTGTTGGTTATTGTTGCTCACTCCCTTGCTATTGGTCGCTACTACTTCCTGTCTACAGTGTTCCTTTGAAGAATTGCTTCAATTCTAGATGCTGTCCAAGTACATTATGATGAGGTGAGTTACATAAAAAAATTGAATTTCCTTCTAGTTTCAAAGAATACTACTAGTGTTTATTGTCCTAGGGTTTGCCCTGACTTCTTCAATTTCAGTTGCAGCTGCATAGATGTCTAGCTCTAGCTCGAAGGCTGCGCAAGAATTGTTCACCTATCATCATCAAAACATTGAACTTCCACAAACGATTTCCATTTCTTCGCTTCCGCAATTATAGTAGACAAATGATTCTCCATCCTTACGTTGATATGGTAGAGGCTTTGTTTAGGTGAGCATTATCTATACACAAACTAACATTTTCAAAGAACTAAAATAGAAGTTGGAACACACCTGCTATATTTTTAGCAAATGACAAACAACTATGTGCAATATAATCAACCGGAAACTAAAACAGGTCAAAGAAGAAAACTAACATAGCCTTTCCTTTTTTCATGAGGTTTGTGAAACCTGTAGGTACTTGAAATCAATAAGTTAGTGTCTTGGTGGAAATCGATAAGTTAACATCCTTGTGCAAATCGATAAGTTAACATCTTCGAGGGAGTTATTGCAATCTGTTTTGTATAGCAAAAGGAATATAGAAAGTTACATGTGGAAGTTGCACAGTTGACAGATTCACTTATTAGATTTAGAAGTACCTAATATCCATCGATTTTATATGCCCCCTATTGAAGTCATGAAGTTAGAAGCATAATGTCAGTCTTGTTTATCATTGTGCGGTCTGGCTTATCGACATCATTGTTTCTTGAATAGCATATTCACAACAAATTCATATTGTGTTTCCGGTATTGAATCCAAAGGAGTCTCATATTTCCTTGTCTACGAGTAGTTGCGACATGTGTCCAAAATTACTGTAATTAGTGAATATTGAATGGGTGTCAGAATTTGAAGTTCCATTGGAAAAGTGACATTCATTGGTAATCAACAATGGCAACAAAATATGAGTCTTTGATGGTTATTGAATTTTAGAAAGCTAGTCTGTAGGATGATCAGAGCCACAAGATCTCTCAACACGGACCTTTCCTAACTCAAGAGCATTAAATTCCACTTTAGTTGTTGCAGATAAAGGTAGCCTCCACGTGAACATTGAATCAGTTTTTAGAATGGTTGTTAGCTTCCTAGTTTGTGCACATTCAAAAAATAAATAAAAACTCGTCACTATTGCATTGCTATGAAGCAACTCCCTAGAAGTTATACAGGTTGTGGAGCTCCAATTGTCAATTCTCACATCCTAATTTAGTCATTTGTCAAAGTGGCGTTGTGCTCGAGGCTTCATGCAAATAGATTGGAAGCGTTGATACTACACCTATATCTCGCTTGGTCGACCGTGGGTCCTTTGGGCCTTTCTTTGTACTGCTCCAATGAGTTGCTACTTAGTTTCAGTGTTTGTCTTGTAGTTTGTCATGTCATCCTTTGTCTTGTCCAAGTCTGCTTGGTCCCTACTAGACCACTTGTGGTTGGCGGGTTGTTATTTTCCCCTTTGCAATGAAATCCTGGTTCATTTGTTTATAAAAAAAAATTTACTACACTTGTGATATCTGTCCATGATGAGTTGAATTCCTAACTCTAGGCTTCATGCTTGATGGACTTAGTATCACGTAATAGGCAAGGTATTGTACCAAGGTATCTTTGCAGTTCAATTCATAATCATTAATAGCAAAACCTAAAAACAATTCTTACAATCCTCTCAATCACTAACCCCATTTGTGAATTGCAGTAAAACAAGGCATCTAGATTATAACATAGGCTTGTATTAGTATCTAAGTTATACATGATTGAATTTAAAAATTTTGAATTCATATCAGCAATCAAAGCCCCAAAATAATATATGACAAGTGTTCAAAGTCCACTTAATATTAAAATGAAAGAGAGCATAAGATAGTTTTAGTGAGGTTTTTGCAATTAGTACTTTCAAACATGGTGCTGACAAGTTTTTCGTCATTGAAAATTTCTATCTTTCCCATCTTATATTTTTGTTTAAATACAACATTCCTTTGGTTCATTTCAAATAAGCACTGGAAATATAATTCAAGAGCATTAAGATTATAAGCTCAATTTGTCTGTTGGAACTTTTCTGCGGCAATGATGTAATATGAGCATTTTGAGCACAGACTTTGATTGTTGATTAGGTGAGACACAGAGCTCCTAATTTGGAATATTGGAGAACGTGTGTACAATCGGGGGAACTATTTGCAACATTAAGAGAACATAATTTGGAAGGGCATTGCAAGCCTCTAATTAGATGAATAATCTTGTGATTGATTGTCGTTCAAGTCAGCTTCACAGTATAGTCTATTATTGCAAGTGGTTTATATGGCATTTTTACATTTAGTTTACAAGGAATATTATGGAAGGATCGAATTCACATGATGAGTGCCTTGGACATGTTTGCAGGTTATTATAGCACATGATGTGTACTTGAATTCCACCTTGGTCATAAAACAATATCAAGTCAGGAGACTTATCACCACTTTCTTTTACTTCAGCAAACTTGGTAAATGCCTCTATCTAACTCCCAAAGTCCCAAGGTCAATTTTCTATCAAAAAACACTGAAAATTGTCATTTTTGTTGTCTTCACCTAAGAGAATTTAAAAAATAATTTAAAAAAATCTAACCATAGGATCTTGTATTTCACTTGAATTAACTCATGTGGTAAAAATTTCATGAAGTTTGACCGTATAGATTGGAAGATATTAGCATTCAAAGTTGATAAAGAAAGTTTTTTTGAACACTAGCTTGCAATTTCAAATGACTTTGACCACCATTTATGAAATTTTGTTTGTACTGCAAACTTTGAATTAAATTTTTTTTATATTGAATAATTGAGTTGAAAGTCTAGAAAAAAAGTTCAAAAAAGAAAACATTTGATTTTCATTCTTTAAAAAATTGTTAAGTAGAAGTAAGTCCAAGATTGAAAAAATAAATAAATCACTAAAAGCTCCAAGATGGGATTGAAAGACAATAATCCCAATGGTGAGATTGTTTTAGCAATGAAATACAACATTTTTGAAAAAAAAAAGATGTGAAAAATTGTGAAAATTGCATATAAAAATGATTCCTACAGGTTACTTTTCTAAAAAGATGCTTAAATTGCCCCCAAAACAAGATTATCCATAACTTTCTCATTATTAGTCCAAATAGAAGAAAACAAAGCTTCACATGTAGACAAAAATACAAAATTTTAGGTAGAAAAAAATTAGAATTTATTTTGATTTTTTGCAAATTTTTTTGTGCTATCCACCTAGATTAGTTTCAGGCTTTTTGTAGTATAACTTTTGCTCTCGGGCACCAATTGAAATAAAAAATATATTCCCACAAAGCTAATCAATTTTATAATATTGTGGAAAAGTTTCAAAAAAATTCACCAAAAATTGAGGTTACAATAATTTGCCTAAAATCTAATTTGTCCCTTGAGTAGACAATGAGATTTTAAGGTAAAATAGCCCATGACAAGCGAACTCCCTAATGTAGACATCTATCAAATAATCCATGAAATCAATGTATTGTGTGATGGTGATGGAGATGTGAGAAACTGTTTTAGGAACCTACACCTTTTTAGTGTAATTTATTATATGAACTATTTTTTTAATTTTTGTATGTCATATCCATCTTAGAAAATATTTCAACTACGATAGGAAATACTATAATTGCATTAGGTGGTTTGATGACCACCATGGATATAGCTATCGATGGCTTTGGAGGTAGTCTAGAGACTATTTAACTGGAGACAAACCACCGAGCACTAATAGATAGGCGTGTTTCAGCCATGTACAAGTGCCTTTGTGGAAGAGAAGAGCCTAGTATGTCACCACTGACTTTGGGACCAACTACTTACATTGAAGGAGTCAACAAAGAAGGTGCTCCTCAACGAAGGGAGATTCCATTTTCTAATGTTGGGGCAAGAAATGAGTTTGAGGCTGCATACCTATACAATGCTAGAGCTGTTGAAGGGAATCCTGATATGTCAAAGATCAAATGGTTCGAGAACAACATCATTTGGGAGCCTGTCGATGGACAACATGTGGTTGCAACATGCAAACAAGGTGAAAGGGAGCACAATGTGGGTTTGGTTGGTGATGAAGAATATAGAAGAATATTTGCAAAGAGGAAGGCACGATTCATTGTGTACAATGATTCTAACGTGTACATTGAAGCTTTAGTGCAAAGAAATGCAAAAGAATTTGGAAGAGAGTTCTACACGACTATGGAGGAGGATTTAGTGAAACTACGAGTCATTTGGGAAGCTTGTAGTAGACCTAATCCACAGTCATTGGTAAATGATGTACAATGAGTAAGAACTGTAACAATGGTAGCTAGTGCATTGCATTGGACAAGGTCATATGTGCAGAACATGTCATTAGGGGTAATTTACAAGAGGATGACAAAGTATACCCATCAAGCATGGCAAGAAGATGAAGTTGCTTATCAAGCCATTCTACAAGTTTGCCGTGATTATGAGGGTGGAATTTTGTGGTACATCAAAGAGGATTTAAGGAAGTGGAAAAGGTATCTAGATCAAATCAATGGATCCAAATGTTGATGTGAGAAAGAACAAGAAGAATATGGAGAGGCTTTGGTTGTGACCACTAGTGAGAGTTTCTAAGGTGCATTACCTTTGATTGGCAAAGGAAATGTCAACCAAACCTATTGTTGATGGTGAACGTCGACAATAAAGATTTTTCTTCAATTGTGCCTATAGCACTACTCCAACGAAGGGTACATTGGCTTGGACCACGGAACGCATTCAACGAAGGGAAGCAGTATGAAATGCAATACGATGGTTGTTGGTTGAATCAGAGGTTGTACATCCAAGTACCATGGATAATTTTTTCCTCATAAATGTGCAGAGATTTAAAAGAGAAGGTCTTGGGCAGTTGAAATTTCTAGCTGAAGTAGTTGATAAAAAAATGAAAAAAGCATGGTCATCTCCAACATTGAGGACAGTGGAAGCCTTGAGGAGGTTTGAGGCTTTGATACCTCCAATGATAAAAGACCATTATGCAAGTATTCAACGTGGAGAATCAAGGTTACAATAGAGATGTGAGAAATCTGAATGACGTATGTTGAGCTTGGTAGCTGTGTGTACCTTGCAATGCACATAATATGAACAAGGAAGGTATTCCTATTTGATGTGCAGAGGGGTTCTTTAATGAAACAATTGTCAAATTGGGAACGCCTTGTCTATGGATATTTGATTGTAGGCGATGCGGAATAGGAGGAGAAGATGAAGCATGGATGAACATTGGATACAATCTTGCTCTTCAAAAAATACAATAGTAGATGGCAAGCATACACAGGTGGACAACAATATTTTTGTTTCCACCAGGAACATATTTTGAAGAGAAGATGAGGGAGAATATGGTATTGCCATTGGAGTGTACATGGTGCAAAGGGACCTGGTTGTTTTTACCCCAAACTGTGTCCACGTATGTACATGACTTCCAACCTGAAGGCCACACTAATCGTGCTATGCAAGCGATGGGAGATATTGCATTTGTAATGGTGCATCCCACTACATCAAGGTGACAAATAGTATTTGGCTAGGTCATAAACATGTACCAATAGTATTTTTTGACTCATGGAGTGAAGGAAGGACGCCTTCTGTAGTGGATCAAGTAGAGCAAACTTCCATAAAGTTACAAAGATTAGTTGTTGCGTATCTACCAGAGAAATGGGGACTAGTTACAGTGGGCATTACAACAACCATACCTACTATACTACAAGCCTCTTTTGTGGGTAATCGTGTGATTGTGTTGGATAGTTCAATAGATCGAACTCACTCTCTATACAATACAATGTAAGACATTTACTATACAAGAAACCAAGTTCTAGAAGCTACAATACTAGTGACTAAAAATGAAATGGAAGGAGTGCATGGAAATACAAGTGCACCTCATACAGAGCCCTATGCAATTCAAGTAGAACAATCTCACGTAGAAGAAGATGACGAAGACATTCTTGGTGATGAAAAGGAGGATACTGAAGATGGAGAAGATTTGCATTTAGTGGTTACACTAGTTCGAGAAGGATATGTAATAAGAGAGCCTTGAACTATAGATGATCCAAATTATGTTGAAGGGGACGATGAAGAAGAAGAAAAAGACGAGATAGATGATGACATAGTAGAAGAAGAAGAAGAAATGTTTGACTCAGAGGACAATTCATCAAATAGTTCTTCAAATTCATCAGAAACCAAGGATGATTCATCTAACCAAAAGAAGTTTCTAGAAGAGAAAATAATTTGTCAAAAACAGAAAGGAAAAGGCATTAAAAAGACATTGGAGGGTCAAAAGTCAACAATGGAATTGAAGACTAAGATGTCATTGTCACATTGCGTAGCTGAGGATCCTATAACATCAGTGCATGAAGTACAACAAGTAGCTACATCAATTCCTCATGTAATGCTTGAAGAAGTGATAGTTGCACATGCAGATGTTCCAAAAGACATGGATGTGGAGGAGTTAGCTGGTCTCTATCATGTTCTAGAGAACCAAGAAGAAGAAGACATTGAAGGGGGAATGGAGAAGACAACATATCAACTTCCTATACAAGCAAGTATAGTGGCTTCAATTGAAGAAGAAGTGATAGGAGGAAACATACCTATGGTAGAAATTGCAATTCATATAGTACAAGAGGTGGATACGGAGATGGGAGACACTACGCAAGAATCAATGGGATTAGTATTGCTTCCAACATCAAGAACAACAACATTGCAAAATATGGTACATGAAGGGTTAGGAATTGAAACACAATTTACTATAATGGCTTTTGCATGGGCCTCTTAAGACCAAACAATGACAAGAGGAACAAATGGATAGTATTATGACCAAGAAGGTATTAGGTATTGTCGATTTGGAGTTGAAGGCCAATATAGGTTTGAACAAGTGGCATCAATCTTGGAAGAGACATCACTCGTGGACTAAGTACCTACTTCAAAAGTTGAAATTATGGTTGGTAGGACCTTAGATTATGTTGATTTGCAAATTCCATCTGAGGTTTTTGCAATACTCACTTCACAACTCGTACATACTATTGAGGGAGGAGACGTAGGAAGTCAATCTTCAAGGATAATAGCAGAGACACCTGAGCCACGAGATTAGTGAAGTGACAAATTTCATGTGAAGAGTAACGTTAAGAAATGGTGTTGTTTTTAGTGTAGTAAGAATAGAGCAAGTTTTTTTGTGTGATGACTATAGACTATGTTGAACTATAGCATTTGAATGATTATAAAATGATAGTGTACTTTTTATGCAATTGAATTCAAATTCTATATGATTGAATTGTGGGAATGATTAGAACCCAAAAAAGTGATCAGTGAACAACTAGTACATTGTATGTATTAGAAATTCATCTTTTAAATGATTCTATATCCCAAAACAACCAATTTATACAATTATAAAATGCCTTTTAAAAAAAATTATGTACACAATTATACTATAAGTAGTTGAAATGCAAAGTTTACATCTTACAATCTAGAAGGAAAAAAGTTAAAAATTGCTTAAAAAGTGGTATACTACATTTATAAGAACTTGAAAAATGCACCTTTTTTGATGTACAATTAATGCACTTGGCCAAGTGCAAAAATCCCTAATTTTGTGTTACTAGTTGTTTCCTAATCATTTTTTGCAACTATAGAATGACTACTTTGCAACTAAACAATGTATGAATGTTGTAAAACAACAACATAAAACAATTACATTAGATTTGGTGCTAATAGAGAGGAAACTAGTTGCATGATAGTTGCATAGGATACTTGTTGCATAGTAGTTGGTTGTGCCTAACATGTTTTTCTTCTCGTGCGAGTTGTTTCACAATCATCTCACACTTGCAACTAGTTCTGTAATGCCGCAAGGGATGGGAGGTAATCCAAAATTTTTTTTCCAACAATTCGAACTTGTGGATGCTACAAACAATCTAGAATGTTGAGGGATCAAGAACAAAGTGCACATTTCTAGTTTTACTTTGAAAATATGTTGGTGGAAATTCACAATCCTAAGCTTTAGCTCTATCATGAAAATTCAATATACCTTAAATTTCCGTGAGTACAAGTAATGTTGTAGATATTGTAATGAAGAAGGTGCAATGTAGACAAGATGAAATTTGGATAGAAAAAGATATTGCCTTGATATTTTGAAGTATCTTGGAACTTGAAATTACCTTATTTTTGAGATATTATATTTTTAATGGAGGCACCAAGGCACCCTTGTGGAAGGCATTATATATGTATGTGCATTCATCCTCCTCCCCAACATCTATATAAAGAGTAGCTATATAAATTCTACGCAACTCGTCTTTGATAAAATGGAGAATTAGGATATTGTGACATGGATAGCTTTAATTAGTGGACTTGTACAAAACAAATGTAGGCATGTTGTCTATAGACTATTTTTTCAAATGGAACAAGAAGGCTTCAAACCAAATACCATCACCTTCACAAGCATATTGAATGCATATTTAAACACAAAGTGTTTTGTAGTGCATGAAGAAAATCCAAAGGCATGCCATTATAGTTGGATTTGACAAGGATTTGTGAGCAAGGTTGTCTTGTCAAACATATTTTGGTCTATGTCTATCTTGTAGGATATGTGTTGAATGATGTCATGTTTGTTATGTGTTTAATAGTATATTAGATGTGCTCCTAGAATATCCTTGAATATTTTTGTACATTCTTGGTATATTTTTTTAGTATATTCTTAAATATTCTTAGTATACTGTAAGATTTTACTCATTCATTATAGAAAGTTTGTGCCCTACATTAGATAAAATTTGAGGGGTAAAAAGACTGTTAGTTATCATGCAATGGGAATAAGCAAACTATACTACTACAGTGACACTACAATAGTCCTACATGGCCAAGACCTTGCAACATAATTTTTTTTTTAAATCCTAATTTCTTTTTCATTTAAAGAATTTTCATTTGAATAAAATTTATTTTTTCTTTTGATAGTCGGCCATTTCTTCACTTTAGAGAGAACTGTGAAGGAAACAAGTCTGAAATGGGCTTCTTTTTCCCTCAAATCCCCTTTAATGATAGGGGATTGTTTGACTTTTGGTGGATGTACAAAAACAATGAATTTTTCAAATATTTAAAAAACTAAAAAATAATGATTTTTTAATCAAAAATCAACACGGCATAGAATCTAACTTTTGTTGACTTTTTTTTTGTAAGACAATTTAAGTTGATATTTTCTTTATTACCCAATTACATGCAATCAAATGGCCCAATTGAGGCTTAAAACTTTCTATAATGTAGACAGAAGCAAGTGCATGTATCTTAAAACATATGTTGTGTCATAGTGTTTGAGAAAACAACCCTACTCTTGAGTGGACAATGCTCCAGTGCACATGTATGCAAAGAGTAGTTACATTGATGATGCAAAACTTGTTTTTGACAATATGAAGATGATAGATATAAAGATGCTATAAAGATCTCTTTTCTACTAGGGTTCTAAAATAGGAGATCTACAAATCACTTGATCTTGTATTTAAAAGTCCCCCCTTCTTGAAATTTACACTATTTGTATATTTTTCTTTTTCTTTGTTTCAATAATACACAACTAAATAGTGTACATTTCAAGAGGAGAATGCTCTTAGTGACCACTTCGTTTCACTAATTCGTATCTAATTCTAGAAAGGTCCAAAAAACATGAAACCACTTGGATTTGATGTCAATTCCACTATCCACTCGAAAGATGGCTCCCCTTTGGTTTGCATTAGTTGCCTCCCCCCCTCTCTCAAAAAATTTAAAGGCCGTTTATTTCTTTTAAGAAAAAATGCTTACCCTCAAAATTGCCATTGATTTTTCAAAAAATCACAAGCTTTTGATCTTGTGAGATTTAGGGCAAGTGTACAATATGGGTTCCAAAAAGGACCGTCTCCACAAAACACTATCATTTTTTGACTCATTTAATATGTACTAGAAATTAGACATTTTTTATTTACATGAATTTGATGACAAATTTATGAGAAAGTTGTAATATTCCATCTACAACACTATTGAGCAAGAAAGTTGAATAATTTTGATATTCCTTTTCATTCCTTGTTGTCAATTCCAAAATTGTCTCCATTCCAAATTTGAGGCAAAAGAAACAATCTGGAATACCAATTTATAGTAAAAATGTTTACAAACATGATAATTAGCTAAAACGATGTTTGAGTCATATCCATGTTCAATTTTAATTCTCAATTTGATGTATTACTATATATCCTTATTTATGGGAACTTTTAAAAATCACAAATTTTTACACAATTTAAAAGGACTACAATTTCATAACATTTTCTTTTTAAAACCACATGAAATTCTTAAATATAAACTTAATAAGGTGCATGCCTAGTTGTTTTAATAATAAAAACTTAAATATGTAGTCTTTTCACTATTATAATGCAATCAGGTGCTAAATATGTGAAATTAGGAGAAAATTCAATTTTTGAATTTGACCTATATAGAACATGATTGTGGTGTACCAACATGCCATCTATAACACCATGTAATTTTGTAATTTTCCAATATTGTTTTCATTTCCGAAAGGACATTTTTCTAAAGTTTGGAGAGTCTAAGAAGTGATACCCATATTGTGCCATTGCCCTTTAATCTAAGCCACCCAAATATGAAATACGAAATGAATACCGAATATGTATACAATACCAGATATATATACAAATACGGGATGAATATTGAATATGGATACTGGATACAAATACAATATTGGATATGGATATAGGATGAATATTGAATATGGGTACTGGATACAAATACAATATTGGATATGGATATAGGATGAATACTGGATATGGATACTGGATACGAATATAGTATAGGATATGGATATGAGATGAATATTGAATATGGATACCCGATACGAATATAGTACTGTATACGGATATGGGAGGAATTATTCCATATTGATTGTCACTATGTTGGTTCTTGAAAATTACAAGAGAAGAGAGGGGGAGGGGTTGCAATGAAAATTTTAAAAAAGGAAAAACTTACCATTTTTTTTTGTTTTTATCCTTCAAGAAATCCAACCTCCCCAATTTGAATAGTTTCCAGTACTTGAATGGTTGCTTTATGAACCTCCCCACCTGGCTCAAGCACGTTTGGCTCCAACACCCCTGCCTCCCACCCTGGCTATCACAACGTGTGTAGGCGCCTTCTGGAACATTCTATTTGGGTGGGGGGGCCTGGGCGGACTTCATGTCACGTCCAGCAATGAGCAATCCATCCTTGCCCCAAATAAAAAAATAAAAAAAAAGTTTAAGCTACCCCCCTCCGTCCCATGAACAGAAAACGGTTTGACGGACTTTTTCCAAAAAATACCCAGGCATCAACTTTTTCCCCCAAACAACTGAACAATAAGAGACCGGGTGGGTCCCACCACGAGTTTAGGGTTCCGTCCCCACCGGGAAACCGTTCGAACCGGTCTCCCGTTCTCTTCTCCCACGTCGTCGTCGTCTCCGTTCTCGCAACCCTTCTCGTTTTCGCTCTCAATCTCTTGACCATTACCATTACCATTGCGATCGCGATCGCGATCGCCATCCCCATCCCCCATCCCCATCCGCATTCGCATCCCCATCCCATCCCATCCCATCGCATCCCATACTCATCGCCAGGGCCTGTAGTTGTGTTTGCTTCTTCCAGCTCTGTTTCGTACCAAATTTTTTACATGCGTTTTGTGAGCTACAAATGCAGTACCTGATCGTGACGATGAGAACCTCGTGTCGGGAGGTTTCCTGAGACCTAGATGCGGACGGGAGGTCGTTCTTGAATTCGGAGCGGAATTGCGAATTGTGTCGGAGTGGGAGAGTGTTTTGTGTGGGAGTGTGTTGTTATTTAGCAATGGCGGAGAAGGCCGGGCTGGGGACTGCGGGCGCTTTGAGCTTGTCCGTGATTTCCTCGGTGGCGATTGTTATCTGCAACAAGACGCTCATCACCACGCTCGGGTTCTGTTTTGGTATGATGGTCTTGATTGCATTTGTGGTGAATCGGTGTTGGTGCTGCGGCTGGTTAGGAGATGGAGTATTTTTTGGTTCGTTGTTTTCTGATTGATCACCGGGGGAAATGGAGCTCGGATTCTTACGGCGCGTTTAGTTCTTTCTTTCTTTCTCTGTTCTTTTTGTTTTTTTATTGTAGCTCGTAGTTTGTTTTATTACTGTTTGTTTTGGATTGTGTTAATTGGTGGAGGAGTGTTGTGAATATCTAGGGTAAAGGTGAGAGCCCGATGTTTATTAGAAATGGAGGGGCGCATTGGAATTGTGAGGGGATTGGGAATTGGCGGAGGAAAGCTAGCGCGGGTTAGCGCGGGTTAGCGCGGGGTTTGGGCGTGGGCGTGGGCGTGGTATCGTAGCTTGCTTTTGTTGTCTGCGAGAAAGCGCTCGTCTGCGCGCTCGGGGTCCTGTGTCGGTATCATTTGTGGCATGCATTTTTGGTGGAGCTGTGTTGAATCTGGTTATAAGGGATCTCTGTGTAAATTTATTGATCGCTGGGCTGAGAGTGAAGTACTTGATCGACGGATTATTTTTTTATTTCTCTGTCTTTCCTTCACGACTCGTAGTCGTGTTTCATCATGCTTTTCCTTTTTTCTTTTTATGTTTAAAATTCTTTGAGGATAAATCGAAATGATGGAAAAATCAAGATGAGAGTGTGGCGAATCGCTAGGGTAAACTGAGACCTAGATGCAGGTGGCGTCGAGAGCTAGGTGCTGTAAGAATCGAACAGGAACATTGGAATGGTGAGGGAATTTCTAAGTAACGGATTTTTGCCTTGTTATTATCAATGGCGGAGAAGGACGGGCTCGAGCCTGTCTGTAATTTCCTCTGTTGCTATTGTTATGTGGAAGAAGACTCTCATCAACACGCTCGGGATATGGTGTGTGTTGATGCTGGTTACGAGATCTCTGTTTTAATTGATCGCCGATTTACAATTATGGGGTTAGGGAATGAAGTTCAGGATATCTACGACAGCTTATTTGACGATATCGCCCTCTTTTATAACGGCTTGAAGATAATTATAGTGTTTCTTTTGAATATTTTAAAGTCTTTGAGGATAAAGAAAAACGGAGGAGGAATCTTGAGAGTGCGTCGAACTGCTAGGGTAAAGGAGGAACGAGTAGCAGCTCGCTGTGATTAGTTTGGTCATTCTTTTCGTGAAGTGCAGCTTGAATTATATTTTCTAGATCAGAAGATATTGACCGCGAGTACTTTTTTGAGGTTGATCAGCGCAGCTTTCTTCATATGTAAACGAAGAGGTGTTTTGGAAGTGTAGTATACCCTATCGACTGAATCAAGCTAGAATAGTTGGGGCTCTGAATATTTATATCGAATCATTTTAGTATGTAAATTACAGTTTACTAATTGAATCCTTTTCGTTGATGCTGATGAAATTGAGTAGAGCGTGGAAAGGTTGCAAAGAATCTGAGGTCGCGGTTTCGGCATTACGTCGGTCGAGGTGTATTATGGTCATGTTTCATCACTTTTACTAAGGTTTAGACTGCGTTTGAAAGCACATTTGGTATCCCCTGATGTTGACAGTTATGTGCCTGAGGTTTTAGGCTTGAACAACCAGACCTCCCTCTTGGAGTAGAATAATGATTTGGAACTCTTTGAAGTGGCGGCAGTAATGCTTTAGTGCTCTTGAAACGATGGCATTGATTTGACGATGATCTTTTGGTGCAGCTACCACGTTGACCAGCTGGCATCTAGGAGTGACTTACTGCTCTCTTCATGTTGCTCGATGGTTGAAACTATTTGAGCACAAACCCTTCGACTCTCAAACGGTCGTTGGTTTTGCTGTACTGAACGGGATCTCTATCGGCCTACTAAATTTGAGCTTGGGTTTCAACTCTGTTGGGTTTTATCAGGTAAGCTGTTCCTTCGTGGCTTATCTAGGTTTTGAGTCTGCAGTTCGCTTGACTACATCTGGATAGTTATCATTAGTAGTAGTAATAATATTAGAATTTACTGCGAGCTTATCGCTCTCCGACTGTTAGGATCTTTTAGCCTGCTGCAATGTTCACCGACATCTGAGGTGAACTCGAGGGAGTAATGTGTGCAACTTGATCGCAGATGACAAAGCTTGCAATCATTCCGTGCACTGTGTTACTTGAAACACTCTTCTACAGAAAGCGCTTCAGGTTTGCGCTAATAGCTCTGGCTCTGGCACTTTTGTTTCACGTCGAAAATTGCTTTGGTGATCATCAGTTTAATGATCAGAGGGGATTGCAGTTTATTGCGGAAGCCTTTTGAGACTGACCTGACATCGTTCATTATTTAGAAATATGCAATCAAATTCGATGTGATGTCTTTGTTCCATGTAGTGTCATTAAGCGGGAATTGTTGGCTTCACGATCGTTCAGTTAATGGATTTCTCTAACTTCGAGTGGACTATGTGCTGATTGCAGTCGGAGAATCCAGTTTTCAATTGCGTTGCTACTCTTCGGCGTGGGAGTTGCGACAGTCACAGACTTGCAGCTCAACGTGCTTGGTTCTGTGATCTCTTGTTTAGCTATTGTGACTACATGTGTGGCACAAATTGTATCCTCTCAATGCATGCTTGTTGATGTGACTTTTGAGAATTTCAAGCAGGTCCTTTAACAGTAAAGGCCTGTCTAAACATACTAATCACAAGATCACCTGGATACCAAAGAAATTCTAGTCGTAGTTTTAACCTTTTCGGTGAACAGCATTTATCTGAATAGGAGCTGTTCGACTTTCTTGAACTGGTGGACTTGGGATCGAATTGCCGAGGTGGTCATTTCTATTGTTCTGTGCCGACCTCTGTCGTTAATAAGACTGAAATCAGGAATGTAAAATGGTCAGTATCGTTGAATCGGTCGTCGAAATGCCTTTCTGCAATTTTTTCCATCATTTTCGTATGTCACTTTCCTTAGCTCCAGGATGCTAGATGACCAACACCATTCAAAAACGTTTCAAGGTGTCATCCACACAACTTTTGTACCAGTCCTCTCCGTATCAAGCTGCCACCCTCTGTCTTTCAGGACCCTTCCTTGATGCTGCCTTGACCAATCAGAACGTGTTCAGTTTTGACTACAGTGCATATGTTATGGTGAGCCATCAATTGCATGAAAAATGGAAAACTTAGTGTTTTTGTCTACAGTGAGATAATTTTAGAGATCTCTAGTTATCCTTAGCGGGATCTTTAGCAGTAATCCTTGTTGCTACTGTTTCTTCTGTGCTAACAGCTGCCTGTGCATGGGGTTGTCTTATTTTTATTGTAGACTTGTTCTGAGTTCTTTATTGCTAATCCGTTGCATCTGGATTTCCTTGGCAAGTTTGTGTGTTAGTATTAGTATTTCCCTGCACATCATGACGTTCACCAGTCGCATTTGATTTGTTTTTGCTTAGTATGGAATTCATGGAAAGACATTTCAGTTCGATAGTAATTCTTAATGACCTGCCGGCAGTAAATATACTTACTATAGTGTAGAGAGGGTGATGTTCTGACATTTGTTCTTTCTGTGGCTTGTTTGGGTGACAGTTCTTTATCATCCTTTCATGTCTGATATCAGTATCAGTGAACTTCAGCACATTTTTAGTTATTGGAAAGACATCAGCTGTGACATATCAAGTGCTTGGACATCTGAAGACGTGCTTGGTTTTGGCGTTTGGATACATTCTTCTCAAGAACCCCTTTAGCTGGCGCAATATCTGTGGAATCTTGATAGCGGTGATTGGAATGGTATTATATTCCTATGCGTCTATAGTGGAAAGCCAGCAGAAAGCAGAAGAGATTCCACTCATATCTACCCAGGTCTGATTCCTCTCAACTTCTAGCATTTAACAATAACCTATTTGACGGAGGTCAGGAAAACCGTTATTTAACGGTGTCTGATTACCCCCAATGGTTTTATCGCATTTTATTAACTGATATCAGTACTGCAGGTCGTCTGTATGTGCTAGAGTTGGTTGCTTATCGGCTTTTAGTAATCTAGACTAATTCGTGTTTGATTGCGCAGGTTACGAAGGAAGAAGAGTTAGCTGAACCGTTGAACTTGGAAGAAAGCACCGAGACGGACTCGCTGCTTGAGGACGGTGCCAACAAAGGCCCATCCCCCTGGGGTAAAGCCGATAATTTTGGAAAGGATTGGCGGGCATGATGGAGTCCAGCACGGTTGCAGTGTACCACTGCTGTGATTTAACAATTTTCTTCGTAGGCAGGACCGAGTTTTTTAATTGGGCACCTGCAGGTAGCATTTACTACATAAATCATGCGCTTGACCTTGCTGAATTGTTGGGAATGGGAATGAGAAGTAGGCTGATTTACTAAGAACTTGTTGACTACTACCTCCTGCTCTCCGATGTAAACTTAGTTTCAGGACATTCTCCTGGTGGCTGGCTGAATGGTATACAACCTTGAGAAATACCATATTTGTGATCAGCATGACAATGTGGATATTTTATGCGACTCTAGAATTTGCCCAACTGGTTTTTAAGAGGTGGGCTAGATGTTAGAAGAACCGAGATTAAGTTAACATCGCAAGCATGCATTGTAACAGAGCTGCTTACAATGGATTGTTTACCTTTTCATTTTCTACATTGGCATTGCTTGATTTCATGCTGTTGAGGGGTTATTGTACCTGCGGGGTCATGTTCAAACCCTGATGTAGGAAGAAAGTTCTTTTAGGGACCTCATGCATTCAGTACTTACAATTAACCCCTGAATGCCTGAGGCACCAAAATCTGGTGCAAAACTTTGAAGTCAAATAAAACCTTACCAAGTTTCTATTTTTAGTAATTTATATTTTTGAAAGATTCTTCTTGAAGTCTAGTTATAGCATCAAAAATTTGATCTTGAAAATAAGTGATAGTGATTTTTCTATTCAAGGTTTTGTGCAAGGGTACCCATTACAATCTTGACTTCTTGTAGTGTTGAGAGCTCTTGTAAATGAGCTTCAAATACACTATGACTTGAAGAAAAAATCACATTCAAAACTCATTTAAAAAAATTGTAGAGTAGATTTTGAGAAGCCACAAATTGATTGGGGTTATTCATGTTAGGCCCTTAACCTCATGTTTTTTTAGTCATGAACTTTTTAAGTTTGACTTGTGCAAAGTGAATTGAAAATTTTTCATAGTTTTAACACCTTCATGGTCACATGTTATAATCTTCCAACTTATAAGTGATATTGTTGTGTTTTTTCTTCCTATGTGATCTCTAACACGTCTAGTTTGAATTTGAATTCAACTTGATAAATTCAATTCAAAAAAAGTTGATACAACTTATCAAAATGTTGGCTTTTTGTTCAATTTAGAGAAAATTTCTAGAGGCTGAAAATATGCCTTGGACATTTAGGGGTTAAGTGTTTCTTGGTTTCGTATTACGGAGTTGTTTCAAACTTTTTACAATGTTTGACATTCTTCTTCATAAACTCTACAACTTCCCTTGTCTCTATAGAACTCTTGGTTCTTTCAACCCTTCCAAAAATTTCATTTCATTTCATGTGTCACATGATTATTATACAGGATCTAAATTTAACTTGATCGCAGAAATTTGACTTTAGGTTTATGGCCAAGGATGTTTCAAATGTAAAAAAGAAAAAAAAGTACAAAAGGAAAATTCAATACATAAAAGCACAATTAGAGATTTAGTTTGCAACTTTTACAATGTTTGACTTTCTTCTTGATGAACTAGACAACTTTCCTTGAATGTTTCTAGAAAACTCTTAGTTCTTCTTGTCTTTCCAAAAATTACATTTCATTTCACACATGAAAATTATAAAAGGTCTCAATTTAATATGATGTTTAGGTTTATTGTTAAGGATGTTTTAGATGTAAAAAAAAAAAAAGGAGTTAAAAAAAATTCAATACAGAATGCACACAATTGGAGATTTGTGCACTTGGCCAAGAACAAAAATATTTTGCAAAACCATACACTAAGCAGTATGCCTACTAGTGAAAGGAGTGCAATAACAAGCATTTGTTAGGCCTTTGTTACCCTTTTGTTAGGCAATAGCAAGCATTTTAGTATGGAAAACAATAGAAAAAGGACTTCTAACATTAATTATCACCTACAATTCCTTGAACTAACAAAATTTAGGCTTTGTTTTGTGTTATTCTAATTCCTACTTTTATAAATCTCAGTTGTAGTTACTCATTCAATTCTTAAACAAAAAATAAATTATACAAATTTGATTCTAAGTGCAAAATATTTATATAAGAACCCAATGAGATATTAGCACATGCTACAATATAAACAATATTGCATATTATAAAGCAAAGGGGATTTACATCAGCTATCAAATAGTTTCTTTACATTATAACAAAGGGATTGAGTTCAAATTACACAAATAGAGTTGTGGTACAATAGGGAAAACTAGGAGCACATGAAATATAAATCCCAAAGATCCTTAAATCCAAAACTAGATGCACATCAATAAACTCATTTTTAGCTTTTTAACCCCTTAGAAGCCCAAATTGCATTTTTTGGCAACATAGAAATTTTGGGCAACTCACCACAAATGGAGTTTTTATTTATTTTTGCTGAAATTTTAGCAAAACATGTGTCTAAGGAGTAGCTTTAAGGCCTAACAATTTTCATAACTTTTGACTACATGGTTAAGAAGTTATTGTATGATATGTACTTTTCTTTTGTTCAGCAGACAATCAAAGCAGCAAAAAAAACTTCTTTAAAAATTATTTTTTTAAGAAATTAAAATTTGAAATTAATTCTCTAAATTTATATATATTTGGAAAGCTTTGAATCATTCCATTTTGGTCAATGAGTCAAAAGTTATGAGGAGTTTTAGTTTGCAAGAGTTTACGGGTTGTTATTGAATCTTTATTCTAAAACAAACTTTGAAATCCTTTATTTAACTCAATTTTCAATATTTTTGAAAAAAAATAAAAATTTTGGGTGTAGATTTTTTATTACAACATTACAACCATTGGGATTGGCATTTTTCAATTCCATAAAGAAATTGTTAACAATTTAGTATTTTGAATTATTCTCTACTCCTTTCTACTTATTATTTTTTACTATATGTTGTATGAGTCCAAATGATCTGAAATTTTTCAAGCATGTAGCCAAATTGACTTGAAAAATGAATCCAAAGAGTAACCACCATTTTAGACATTTTTTCATAAAAATGTGACCTTCTAAAGTGCAACTACTTGGATTTTTGCAAGGCCAAAAAAAAGAAATTTGTCACTTCAAATGCTAATATCTTGCAATCTACATGGTGGAAATTTTTGACATTCTTTTTAAATGAAAAATTATTGAGATTGCAACCTCCAAGTATTAGATTCTACATTGAAAATTTGATTATTTGACTCCTAAAATTTGAAGGCCTTTTCAATAAAAAAAATCACTCAAAACTGCCAATTCTATTGCAAAGAGAAAAATACTTAAAAAATTGTTTTCTTTTCATATCTAGACCAGGATCTTGCACTACTTGTAAGAATGTGTAGAAGAATTTCAAAAGCTTCGACTATGTAGATTGCTAGATATCTGCATTTAAAGTGAAGAATACAAGTTTTTTTGTACTATGCTTGACTAGATTTTCTGACTTTGAATCTTCTCAGCTTAAAATTTTTGCACTATTGGTTTCAAATTTCAAATTTTAAGTTGAAAAATTGATTTGAAAATTTAGGATAAAATTTTTTTAAATTTTAAGTTAATTTTCACTCATTAAAAAATTCTCAAGTAAAAGTAGGTTCTAGATTGAAAGAAAAAACAAACCATTAATTCCTAAAGGACCGGGGGTGTTTGAATATAGCTCTTGTTTTCTTGACTAGATCTTGTAACAAGCATAATTCTACATTTGTGTGGAATAATTTTGATGATCAACATCATTTAAATGAAAGAAGAACTATGTAGCTTTCTTTTGAAAAAAAGATCAACAGAATAGCATAATTTTTGAGAAAATACCACTATTGACAAGATTAACAAAAAATGTTCGGTAAGGCAGTACTTTGTGCATACCTTGAAATGGGAATGTTGAAATCAGAATGCTCAAAAGTGCTCCAAAAACTTTGATTTTTTTTCCATCGGTACATATCATTATGGTATCGATGTGTAATTTTTTTTTCAAATAATTTTAAGGTGTACAAAAAAAGATATAAGGATATAAAGTGATAGCCTAAAGAGTCTTCTTCATTCTCAAAAAAATTAACCAAAAATTGCATACTTGATCATTTTTTAATCTAATTGTACCAATGATTTAGTGAAAAAAATCATTGAGGGTCTCTTTATTGTTCAAAAGTTGTTAGTGAGGTTAGCATTTCAAATTTTTCTACAAATGTAGTTGCAGAAGCTACATCGTGGCTTTATGGTCCTTTAAAGGTTAATAGCTCTAAGATGTAATTGAAACACACTAATCTCAATGGTGAGATTGTTCTAGCAATAAATCTTAACCTTGTGAAATTTCTTTTCCTGAAAAATTGTAAAAATTGAATTAAAAAATGAATCCTACAAGTTCTCCTTTTACAAAAATGTGCTTATTGTCGAAAAAACAAGATTATCCATAACTTTCACATCACTAACTCCAAATATAATTATTCAAAGCTTCTTATAGAGATAAAATTACAATCTATGACGAAGAAAAAATTATTTTATTATAAATTTTTGTGGGATTTTTACTTTGGACAATTGAACTAAATTGGACTTATTGTGCTATAATTTTTGCTCACAGGCTCTATTTGAAATAAAAATTACACTCCCTCAAAGCTAATGTCTTTTTTATCTTTACAAAAGAATCTAGAAAATCACAACAAATATTGAAACTTCAAGAGCCTATACAAAATCCATTTTGTTCTTAGAGGGGACAATGGGACTTTAGGGTTTAAATTATTCTTTTGAATTTCAATTTTAAACTTTGAATTCCCATTTACAAATTTTTGTAAAAAATTTAGATTATTCTAATTATCTAATTTATATTATAATTGGTATAATTCTCTTTACACATTACTTTGAGAAATCAAATAAATTTAATTTTTCCAACAACTATTTTGAAATATCAATATTTACAAATATAAAATATAAAATCACATATTAAGAATTTAGTTTGATAGTAAGTATACATATCTTAATAGCTCATACCTATATAGCTATATTTTGAAGGTCATACCTATAGATGTTTAGGGTGTAAAAATACAATCTACATAAATGTCATAGAATTCTTCATTGTTACTCAAGTTAATCCAATTTTTGTGATACATTGATTATTTAATATTAATTAATATTAATGTGAGTTGCATTTTTCTACTACAAATGATCATTTTTAATAGTTTAATGGCTTCTAAGAAGAAAAAGAAAGTGTCTCGTTTGCCTTAAGACCAACTGATATTTTTTGACAACACAACATTTTTGGTCATTCAATTACAAATTGATTTTCAAAACAAAATTTAAACTTTTTGATACTAGTGATTGAAGGGTATCTCTTACAATCAATAATTTGCATACTCATAGGGTTAGAAAGCTATTGTATGATAGGTACATTGAATTATTTTAATAGTGAAGGGGAGGAATTATCATCACCAAAAAAATTCATGTCACTACAAAGTTTTATTTTTGTTAAAATTGGTACAATACATGAATATTTCAACCTAAACTAATTCAAAAAACTAATGTCATACCTATTGTTAAGGCAAATATGAGTGTAGTGTCTTCTTCACTACAAGTACTTCAAGTACGTCAAGAAAAAAAATTCCCTCAAAAACATTAGAAGAGATTGTGGGCCTTTGAAAGACTGTTTCATTGTTGTTCCCGTTGCTGCAAATAGCAATGATGTAGGCAGATTATTTAGTAATAATTAAATTATTATTATTTTTTAAATTTCAAAATATTTTTTAAATTTTAAAAAATGAATATGTGATGTGGGCATGTGGCAAGGTCTTGGCCACGTTAGCATACAAATTTTTGATTGTTCACAATGTTCCCATAGCCAAAAACTTATAGTCTTTTAGAGCCCCACAATCTCTTCTAATGAGACATTGTACTTTGTTTAGATTTGTAGATTGATGTCTAAAAGGAAAATTTTGAATCATTTTGTTACAATTTACGAGATGAGAGTTAAAAGAACTTTTATTTTGTGGGAAATTATAGAATCTCATCTCAAGACAAACTTTGAAGTTGTTTATTAACCCCTAAAAAACTAAAGAACCTACTTTGAAATTTTTGAGAATGTGGGTGAACTCTATTAGCTTCATAATTTGGACTTTTGCATGAGATTTTTAGGATTGATATTAGTCATCCTAATTTCTATGTGCAGCTTTGTTTCACATCATTGTGTGATTAATATTGCAAAAGCTATCAAGGTTTTTTCAATTTTATTGTTAAAACGAATAGCTAAAAATAAATATTAAAAAAAAGATTAATTATTATTTTTAATTGTATAGAGATATTATTTGGAAAACTTCAGGAAAGATCACATACATGTAAATCTTGTATGTATGTGTGTCCAAGGAATAGTTTATGCACTATAAGGAAAACAAGTCTAAAATGACAAGATTTTAGCACAAAATTGTTTGAAATGACAATAAGCATGTGTTGCCAACATGCTACTATCAATAGACAACAATTATATTAATTAAATTTTGTGAGATTGGAAGGTAGAGAGGCTATTTTTTTAGTAAAATATATTGTCCATTAGGAATCCTCAAAAACTATGGGATAATTTGAAGATGAGAGCTTGACCGCTCATTGTCAAAACATAGGAATTTTGTTCAAAATGAAACTTCAAATCTCATTTAGGCGTAGTAGAATACACTATTTTTAGAAAATCAATTTAAGTTTCACCTCCAAAAATCCGATTCAAATTTAGATCTTCTAATCAAAAGTTATGGACAAAATTCAGAGAGGATTTGGAAGGGACATTATTTTTTTACATTGTTTCTAAATTTTGTTCATAACTTTTGATTGGAAGACCTAAATTTGAAATGGATTTTTGGAGGTGAAACTTAAATTAACTTTCCAACTTTCCAAAGTTTTTTGAAAAAATGTATTCTACTATGCCTAAATGAAGTATGAAATTTCAAGTTGAACAAAATTCTTGCTTTTGAGTTAAATATAAATGATTGAGATCCTACTAATTCCAATTTATATGTCCCATGTGAGTTGCCTTGCCTACCACCATCTTTCTTGTATAAAACACTTGTCTTCTCATTCTATTTGACTTGCCATAAGAGGCTTTGAAGGTAGGTTTATGAATGTGAAGTTGAATTTTGATAGGTTATATCAAGTGATAAAGCTTAATTAATTTGATGTTTATTAACAATGTAGTAATCATCAATTTGGGCCATGATCTTGGAAATCATCAATTTTTTGGACAATGTGGATTCTTCAAATCTCCTCTATTGTGACAGAATTTTTGTCAAAATTTGACCAATTTTTGTCAATATTGACAAAGAAATGATACAATCCGTTGATTGGCTGTCCAAACCAATACATCCGAATTGACAGTGCAATTGACAATATTTTGTCAATTTTTTGTCACTACAAACATGAAACTTCTTGTAGTGATTGAATTCTATAAGTCATGCTTTAAAATAAAATTATATTAGAATATCCCAAAGATATTTTCCAAATATGCTTTTGTATGATTTTGTAGACTATTTTTTACTTCTCAAAAATATGTAATTCTTAGGCTCAAGGATTAAAATGCTTTGTATAGATTGGATTCATGTAGTTTCTACTTTATCACTAGTGTCCTCCTTGAGTAAAAAAAATTTGAACTATTAAATTTTGAATAATGAAATGAAAGTTATGAAGAGTTTTATTTTGAGTGAAATGAAGGTAAAAAACATATATAGTCATTTATTGAGCTCAATTTTCAAATTTTTCAAATGAAAACAAAGAAGATAGGATATGTGTTGTATACTAGAATATCCTCACCATTGTGATTATTAATTCTCAATTTCTTGTAAGAGTTATTAGTGGTATAGCTTTTTCTTTTGTCCAAAACTACCTTCCAAATTATAATTTTTCTAAAGAAGAATATTAAAGTTTTTTTGTTTAAATTTTTTTACATATATTTTCAATCCATTTTCCCAACATATTGGCTAAATCACACAATTTCTATACATGTTTTACCTAAAAAAATGTTGAAAGACAACTTCAAAAAATATTTGTAAAGGACTAAAAAATTTTTTTTTTTTGAAGAATAGACTTGCAATTGGTGTAGATTCTCACTCTAAATTTCTGGAAAATGTACTTGAACAAGTTAAGTAAAGTATACTTTTGTAACTTGTATTTTGAAATAGTTTCAGGCCTCAATATTTGCAATGTTTTAGGGATTAAATCTTTTTCTAATGCTATATGTAAGGAATCCTATGGTTGAATCTACCACAAATTTTAAAAATATCAAAGATTTTAGCATTGTTCTAATTCAAAGGGTGATTCAAAAATAGTTTTGGCCAAAAAAGCATTTGGAATAAAAAATTCATTTAACAAATATTACAATTTCATATTTTTAAAGTTAATTTAAAAAATAAATTTAATGTACAAATAATGCAGTTTATTACTCTTTATATATTTTTCACTATTGAATTGACTTTTATTCTTGTAACATGAATACTTCTTATATGAAAAGAAACCTTAATTTAATTCATTTGATTTACTATATTTTGATTTATTTTCATAATTTGCTACAACAATTACATTTTTCTACTAAAATTATTTTAATTTATCCAATTAGAAAAAGCACAAATTACTATCAAGACAACTTTTTGTTTTGTAGAAATTATTACTCAATAATATCATAACTTTTAATAATTTAAAGTAATGTGACTTTAATATGTTCAATATTTGTAGATAAATTATATGCATTTGAGATTATCCAAATTAATAGACAATATATATACCACTATAAGTATATTCAATTCGTATTTATAAAATCTTTAAAAGGTGATTTAAAATTTGCATATGATGTTTTGTTTAGATGGAACTTTCTTTTTAGTGAAGAAATTACTAAAAGAAATCTTTAAATTTTAATAGTTTTAAATAACTAAAAAATTATTTATCTTTTATAGAAGTTAATTGATTCACCAAAAAAAATTCAAAAATTGCATATGCTTGTAAGATCAAATTTATGAACAAACCTTTTATTGAACAACTTTACAAAATCCTCACACATAATCCCAAACAAAAATCTATTAGGCCAATAGAAGATTGTTTATCAATGATGTGAAGGTCCATTTTGAATCCTTGAAGAAGAGATCTCTACACTAAACAAAACTATCTTATATAGTTGTTCCATGCATCTAGCAAAGTAGAACATCTTCCCTACATAAGAGAGTATCATTATCTAGTTATACAATATTATAAATGCATTTCAAATTGCGTCCCTAAAGATTAATTTAGAAGGTTCACTAATCTCTATTTTCTTTGTATATCTATGAAATTATATTATTAGCTCTTTAAACCCTTTAGCCCTTGAAAGACAAGTTAGTGACTAAAGAGATCATCTTGTTTTTGTACCGTATCAATAGTTAGCTTAAAAAAATGCAAAAACTCCTTCAAAGTCAAACAATTGTAGTTGACCTCCCTTTTTCACACAAAATTTTGAAGATAAAAAATTGGACTTCTATCTCATATGGAAATACTTTGTCATTCATCAACCACAAAATGTCCAACTCATCATTTATAGCTAAAAGACACTTAGGCCTAAATCAATAGTTGATTTCATTATTCACTATACAAAAAAAGATTCACCTATTGGTTAAAAAATCGGTTGTTTTGATGATTACCTTGACCATATGAGACCCTTTCACAAACCTAAATGGTACAATGAATTGATTCAATAAGTAGCTACATCCTTCCAAGGTTACAATACTTTGATGACTCTTCATTTCTGAAGTAATCTTGAAAATCATCCACTAGATACTATTTAACCTCAGCCTCCTTCCAACAAGGTCAAATCATCTACAGCTGATGTGGCAAGAAGAGAAAAAAACCATGTTCACACTTCACATCGTGAACATCTGTTCCCACAGCCCTGCACAAAGGCTAACGATTATGTAGCCGACTGTACAATTCAAGTCAAATGATTTTCAAGGCCACCCATTCAAATGAGCTGGTCCCTCCCCTCATGAACAATGGCACGAACGATGATTGTAGACGCAACGCCAGAAAAGATTGCTAAGACCAACTACAACACGGGGATCCATGTCTCCAGCAAACAAATGGATTATTCATTCGTTGAACATGAAACAATGTTATCCTCAAACTGAATGCAGCTTCGCTTGTAACACAAGATTTTTCAACGTCAATTAAATAAACTTTCCTCCTCCTTACCCTCAAATCCCCTTCAGATCATATAAACTTAACAGCTCCTTTCTTTTCCCACTATTCTGAGAGATCCAAATATGCTGATTAAATGCTCAAAGTCATGATGATAAGGCATAGTAATCAAACATCCACCATCCACTTTGTTACCTACAGTTTCAATCGTCCCGCCATCCAGCCAGATGCTATCTGTGTCTGGGAGTCTTCAAGTCCACCACCACAACACTAATATTATCACTGCTACCTTTCGCTAAGGCCAATTTCACAAGCAGCGCTGCGGCTTGAGCAGCTGGAGATTCATCGTCCGTGCCCGTGGGGGCCTCAGCTGGTGGTGGCTGACCATTCCGCCTACAATTCAGAGCTTTGCGAGCAATATCACACACAACCTCGTTTGACATGACATCCCAGAGTCCATCACTAGCTAAAATAAGGCACTCATCGTCTTCAGCACGTTTGATGCACTTTACTTCAGGCTCCGCAATGACGTATGGCTTAAGGTATCGATCACCTGTCCAAGACGGGAGACGAGCATCAACACAAAATAATGAAGCTTAATTCACAGTGAAAAAGTAAAAAATATATATTACATTTATGTTACTGTACATAAACACACCCAACACGTATTATCAATCATCCAACGTACCAATAGCTCTAGACATTGCCAGCACACCAAGCACACGATAACCGTTCCAATAAATTACACGGCCACCTGCAGCCTCTACGCGTGCCATCTCATCTTCTCGCTCTGGCTGCAGGTTCAAAGGTAGTCACATCAACAATTATCAGAGAATGAATAC
The DNA here is from genome assembly GCA_963969395.1 of Pseudoscleropodium purum. Taxonomy (NCBI): domain Eukaryota; kingdom Viridiplantae; phylum Streptophyta; class Bryopsida; order Hypnales; family Brachytheciaceae; genus Pseudoscleropodium; species Pseudoscleropodium purum. The sequence continues at coordinate 27,494,123 of OZ017795.1, forward strand.
GTAAGCGAAGCGTCCAGCGTTGAATTCAAATCTCCAAACTCCTATAACTCGGAAAAAAAAAAATCTCGTACAGGAACACACCTTGTGATCCACAGAAAGAGGAATGGCGACTCCACCGCGAGACAGGACAGCTCGTGAGTCCCCACAATTTCCAACAATTATTTGACACGCACCCACAACTGCCACAATAGCAGTTGTCCCCACCGTCTCTGGAGCAATAGGCTCAGGACAACATCTGGGATTATCACTGGCTGGGCACTCACCTTCCTCCAGACAGAAACCTCCCACTTCAGCATCCATTCTCTTGAAGCACTGAGTCATGGCAATTAGCCACTTTGATTCCCAATCACCTGTAGTCTGGTCAACGTTTTGACCCTGTACAAAACAGGACTCCACTTCTTCTGCTAGTGCGTAGTGCAAACGCTCTGCACAAAAATTTGCAGCCTGCGAAACAGAGACCCAGTTATAACGAGTAAATTAACAGCTATATAGAAGTCCTTCGAAGAGTTCAAAGATGTCTGAGGAGGTTCAGAACAAATATCAAATCTTCCTAAAAGTACACTTAGACTTCGTTGACATGACATGGAAGTCCGCAATCATAACACATATCCAGCACACTTGCCACACTATCATAATCTGCGGCAGACTTCTAACACATGCTACCAATATCACGATCATCTCTTTAGGATCCCAGACAGTCAAATTAAAAAAAGTCAAATATAAGCGTCGAACAATTACACATCACAAAACTTTAGAAATCCAAGAAAATGCTAGAACTGTTCAAAATACATACTTCGAACATAGTATCAACAATCATTCATAACTACCAACATCCAAGGAGTTCAAAAACATCATATACTAAATGATTATGAAGTTCAAAAATGACATTCCCAAAATAACCTCAAGAATACATCAAATATAGGCTAATAAGAAAAGGTTGTCATAAAGGTACAAAGGAACACATGTGCTAACCTGTGATCCGCCATGTCCATCGTAAACTCCAAAATAATGTAAAGGAGCAGATTCCAACCCGGCAGCATCACACCCTCCCACTTCACTGCATGGCAACACCACAAAAGAATCCTTCGATACCACCGCATCCTCCATTTCTCGTCTCCTTCCGCATAAGCTCACCATGCCATGTGACGGGCACTCATTGCTAGCAAAGCAATTAGCGGGTACACCGGATCCCCCAGCAAGGTCACCAGTCGCCACAGCACTTGACTCCGGAATGCTCTCTTTGTTGTTTCCCGACCGTTGCCAGGCCTGCTGAGCATATGCACCGGAAGGCGTGGTCTCTAAATGTTGGTTGTCAACATATCCAATCGTCACAGCGTCAGTGGCAGTGGAAGACATATCCGCAGTTCCACAACTCTCTGCAGGCCCCATTGTTGCGAGAGCTTCGGGCGACTCTTCTGGCGCTACTGCTTTCGTCGTACCCCCCCGTGGTGGTGGTCCAGACTCTCGTCGCACAATCTCGTTCCCTAGGGCACTCTGAAACCCTCCACCTACCGACGTCAACGAAGAACTCACATCTGACTCAATATTATTCTGGGCGCTTCCACTGCTGCCTCCACTGCTCATCCTGTCACTGCTGTTAATCCCTACAGTGTCACTTGGGTTCGCGCTGTCATTTTCCGCACCAAATCTACGAACACCTGCATAGCACCACATCCCTCATCATCAACAACTCACGAACCCCTCCATCCACAACCAACGCTAACTTCAAAGACTCAGAAAGCAAAACAGAACACACCAAACCAAGGTCGGAGAGAACAACCTACAATTTCCATTACACTCTCACTTTACTCTAAACTAGGACTCTACCGCGCATACAATTCTCGAAGAGCCCTACACAGGACAAAAGACATCCATCCAAAGATGATTCCACGCCTTCAATAACACGATACTCCATACATCTACATAGAATTCCTCCAATGACAGACATGCAGAACCAAATCCTGCACGTCTCCCGATGGTCGCCCCTACGTTTTTCTAAAACAGCGTCCCGACACCTAACCAATCCGAAAGCCATCCCCTCCCCATCCGACGACTTGATGACTAGAACATCCTAATCCACCATACAATTCCTCTAACGACAGGACCGAATCCTGCGCATCTCGGGATTGGTTCCTGATAACAGATACCAATCGTATAAATAAAATAAAAGAGCCAGGGACCGGCGGACTCTCTCCAGCCCTGAGAGCCGGTGGCAACAACTGGTCACGCTCCCAACCAGCAGCATGCACAGACAGAAACAGCTGGGAGCTCATCGTTCCAGCCTTTTATCCACAAAAAGCGAGACTGACTGACCTCCAGGCGGCCTCTCCCATGCAGTAGAGAGCGACGACGCAGCCTGCTCTCCCCCTGGCTCTCCAACACCAAAAACTGACCCCATCCTGCTGCCCTGTCCCCACTCATATGCACTAGTACAAGTAGAAGAAGCAAGCGCATTGTCATTGTCATTGCCATCCCCCCGATTCAAACCACTCCCTCCACCACCACCATCAACCTCCACCACCTCCTCATCTTCCTCCTCGTGATTAATAGTAGACACCACGACGCCAGAGATAGGGCGTGAGCGCTTACTTACGGGCTGCGCTACATTCGTGAGCATCTTGAATCTCCGAATTTCCATTCTCCGCCGCCTCAACGAAACCGCCGCTCCATTATCGGTGCTGCACCCCGACGTCGGACTCTCCTCCATCAATCTCCGCCTGCTCCAGATTTCAGCTGTGGCCATAGCCTCTCCACCACATCATCCCATCCCCATCCCTTCCTTCTCTCTCCACCTTCAAACTCCTCCTCCTCCAAACCTTCCACCACCTCTTCCTCTGCATGCACTCTCACTGCCAGTCCTCTCTCTCTTCTCTCTCTCTCTCTCTCCGTCTCTCTCTCTATGTCTCTCTCCAGTCGCTGTTTCAATCGCCTGTCGCCCGTCGTTCTTCACTCTCTTTGCCTCCGTCTCTTGTCTCCCGTCTCGTGCCTCCCGCCGTTGTTGCCCTAAAACCTGACGAAGGAGCGGGAGCCGAGGTCTGGCTATGGCGAAGTCGAGCTTGGCCCGGGCAAGCAAGCAATACCTTCACTTCGGCGCAAGGTAAGAGCAGGGTCTACAAAAAAAGGAGGGTTGGGTGAGAGAGACGAGGGAGAGAAGGGCAAAAGGGGGAGTCGGGTCTAGAGAGGGCGGGGCGGGCGTCGCTGCAGGGCCGGTCCACGTGTCGGGCGGGGCTGCGGCGCTGGCGGAAGGGGATTGGTGGCGACGGGGACGAATGCGGTGCGTCTTCACGGCCTGGGCCACTGGAAAAGATCAAGGCGTGGCAGCGGCGGGATGGGCGACAGTTGGCGGACGCGCACGGGGCGTCATCCTCCATTCTGGCGGAAAGAGCGCTTGCCTCGTGTCGACGCTTTCTTTGCCCTTCGGGGCAGAGGGGCACTGGCTGGTGGGAGGACGGACGGAGGTCTCCGTCCGTCTGTCTGTCCACTGCAGCCACCGTCACTTCCTCGTTCGTTCGTCGGTTACGTTCGTTCGTTCGTTGGGGGGCGGTTTCGGTCGTCGTCGTTACGTTGTTGTTCAGAATCTCCAACGAGGCTCTCTCCTTGAAACCGTGAATTCTTTTGACTAAAATGAAGCAGAGTGAGATTTAAATTGCGAAACTGGTACTCGTTGTCTTTGCTTGACCTTTAAGGCCACGGATGCATTGCACCTATTTGTATTGTTAAAAAAATAAAATAAACGTAGGGACGTCAAATACCATATTTATAGGGTAGGTTTGGCAGTAAATAAATGTTAAAATGAAAGAAGTCAGGGATTAGAAGTTGGGGTGTTGGGAATTTTTATATTAATTGTATAAAAAAATAAAATCCATTTTAAAATCATTTTATTTGTAGCATCTATTGCATTTTACTTGTTTGGAAAAATTGAATATTAGATAGATAGAGGAGTGTCAAATCTTGGTTTGTACTTATAGTAATGGCTATATTTAGAATGTTGAAATTTCTAATTTGGATTTTGTTAACCCACAATCACTCTATCATGGTTGTTTGTCTTAAAAAGTTTAGATGTGTGAATATTTATAAGAACATTTGCTAGAAAACATGGGGACTACTATCAAATGCCTTGTATTTCCACTTATGATGGTTCAATATGATTGAAAGGAAAATCATTTAGAATCCTTCCATTGAAGAAAGGCAAAAAGAACCTTCTTAAAACTTTCATCAAGATAAGAGCTAAAAAAATGAACAATCTAGATTTTCTCAATGAAAGAAAGGATTGCACTTGGGTAAGAATAAGTATTAAGAGATTTTCTTATAGGCCTCCAAAGTATAGAAGACAATCTCAGGGGATTGGGGGAGTGAAAGTTGAAAAGGCATGGCATCAAATTTGAATCTAATTTTAGGTCTAAAGGATTGAGTGAATACATCAACACTGCCAAGGACAATTATGTAAGTTTGAAGTGTATATTTGTATGTCATAAATAGTCATAATACTTTGCGACTTTGTCAAAATAATGCAAAAGACAAAATCCAAGAGCTCATAGAGAAATTGAACTCAAGGATTTCAAATGTTTCCATATCAATTTGAATTTTAGTTTGAAACAATATCAATGCAGTGATACATACACACACACACACACACACACACACAAGAAGCTTCATAGAGGGCTACCTTGATACATTATTTGTCAACCTTTAATGTAATAAATAACAACCTAACCAAACAAAAGATAAACTTCTTGAATTTGTAGAGACGTTGTAGAGAAAATGTGAGGGGAAATCCAAAGCTAATGTTTTGGCATATTACTTATTTGGTTATAGATGATCAACATTAACTAGTATACAATAAACAATGAAGGTAATTACCTAGAACATAGTCATATGTGAGGATGATTTATCAAACAAACTAGATGAAAAGTGAATGAAGAAATAGCATGAAGTTTAATATTCTAATTACACTAATAAAGTTATTTTTTATAGAAAGGAGTTGTGAAGTCTATCTTGGTGTGGCATCTTGGAGAGTTGGATTGGCATGAAATACCGTAGAATATATGAAATGGATGTGAGTCTAGATTGATTATGATGTTTCAAAATTTACTATATGTAAAATCTTAGAAGCCATGTGAAAGCAAAGATAGGGTTGTTTTCAATTCAAAAAATGTAAAAAATCAACTTTATAGGAAGGAAAGTAGGTCTAACAATGCATAAGCTAAAAACTTTATTTAGTAGACATTAAAAAAATATACTTGGAATATTTTCTAAAATGTCCCACTTTTGTAGGTAATATTTTTACAACACCAATATTATTCATATTTCCTACAAAATATCCTTTGTTGGCAAATAAGTTAATTATTTTATAGTAAGTGATTTCCTAAGGATTATAGTAGATTGCTAACCTAGACAACATGCATGAATATGTCAACCTAGTCTCCTATTTAATTTGAGGTTTAGCAAAATCTAACTAGTCACCATCTCATAGTAAGTGATTTTTCAAAGATCATAGTAGATTATTGACCTAGAGAGTGTGCATGAACTTATCAACTTGGCCTCAATTCAATTTGTCATATTCAAATAAAATCTCACTTGACAATTGGTATCTAATAATAAATGATTTCTTGACCCTTATTCAATTTGTTATATTCAAGAAAATTCTAATTAGTCATTATCTTATAATAAGTGATTTCCTAGCTAGGGATTATAGTAGACTATTGATATAGATATCTTATATAAATATATCAACTTGGCCCCTATTCAATTTGTTATATTCAAGCAAAATCTAACTAGTTATTACTTCGTAATAAGTAATTTCTTGAGGATTATAGTAGATGTTGACTTAGATAGCCAACATAAATCTATTAGCATGGCCCCTATATATCCAATTTGTTATATTCAAACAAAATCTAACTAGTCTCTATCTAATAGTAAATTATTTTCTAGGAATCATAGTAGATTACTAACCTAGACAGCTTACATGAACCTTTCTACCTGGTCTCAGTTCAATTTGTTATATTCAAACAAAATCTAACTAGTTACTATCTCACAATAAATAATTTCCTAAGGATCATAATAGATTCACTACTAGAAATGCACAACAAAAACAACAAAAATTCAATTGATTTTTGTTATTTGGAACAATAGAATGACCATTTTGTAACTTTCTGTGAAAATCAACAAAATGGCAAATTTTTTCTGTTGATTTGAATAGTGCAATGACCAAATCAACAATTTTTTTGTTGAATTTGGAATATTTTAAGAATATTTTTGAAATTTTTGGAATATTTTTGAAATCCTTTTAGAATATTTGAGAATCTAAATATAATGATATAAAAAAAAATTAATCATGTAAAATTCAGTCTTTTTTCAATTCAGCAGACTTTGGAGTCTATTCTCGCATAGTAGAATAAAAAATTTAAGAAAATTTAAAACTGAGAAAAGTTGTAAATTCAAGCTACCTTTCACCTTCAAAAATCCGTTTGTGATTTAGATTCTCCAATCAAAAGTTTTAGACAAAAATCAGAGAGGGGTAGTTAGGAACATTTATTTTGACATTTTCAAACATCCTCTTTGATTTTTGTTCATAACTTTTGATTGGAGTATCAAAATCACAAAAGGATTTTTGGAGGTGAAAGTTAGTTTGAATTTACACTCTTTTCATAGTTTCAAGTTTTTTGAAAAAGTGTGTTGTATTATGACTAAATGACCTGTGAAGTTTGCTAAAAATACAAAACACATGAAAAAACAATGAAAAAACTAAATATATAAAACTCTAATTCTAGTGTGGTCACTTAAATATTTAGGTGGTTTAGTGGTTGGAACCTTGGACCTCCAAATATAAGGTTCAAGGTCCAAATCCCCTTGGAGGCACCCATCCGTGTGGCAGGTGGCCTAGGTGGCCCTGCCTTCGTGGTGAGCTATCTAGGTGGCTCTATCGGCATAGCCGGCTACCTGGGCAAAAAAAATTATTTTAAATGGGCATTGTCCAAAAAAAAATTTAATTAAAAAAAAATGAATTTTATTTAATTTGTCCAAAACAACGGAAAAAATCAACAGATTTCAGTTTGATTTTGTCCAAAATAACACCTCTAAAATGACTAAATCATTCAACAAATTTGAGTTGAGTTTAAATTCTATTGTTTTGGTCATGAATTTTCTAGTAGTGATTGTAGATTTAAACAACCTACATCTAACCTAAACAACTTACATAAACCTATCAATTTGTCCCTAGTTCAATTTATTATATTCAAACAAAATCTAGTCACTATTCTAAATATTGTGCTTGGAAATATTGACCACATTCTATTTCTACTTTTAAGTTGTTGATGACTTTTGAGATCTCCTCTGAGATTGACATATATTCATTTTAGTACTAAAGAATATAGACCACTAATTTATATCTTATTGTAGTATGGGAATATAGCATTTAGATTGATGATTGGATTGGAGATGATGATAAAATTACTAATTGTCTCTATGTTGAAAAAATAAAATCAATCAAACTTTGCCACTTATATTCGAACATGTAACTACATATATACATATTCAAATGCAAACAAGGTTTATACAAGTTCAAATCTTTATTCCTCTAAGATCTATAGTGCAATCAAGAATAAAATAATACATATTAGAAAATGTTATATAGACAAATAAAATGTAGATTATTGACAAACTATAACAACCATTGTCATATATATATAATTTATTTTCTTTGGTATTTTTTTATTTTAAATATTTTTTTATCAAAAAATTAAAATTCAACTTTCCTAGTATCCTTAAGATCTAAAATATTGAAACTACTATAATAAGTTGTTTATTTCATTTATCAAGGTTATCCATAGGTTTTAATCCGTATCCATACATACAACTTTGAAACATGGATGAAATTTCCTTTGTTTGCTACTTTTTTAATAAGTTTTTTCATGCAAAAACATCGTAAAATTAATATTTTCTATTTTTTGTGAGGGCTTTGTAAATTTGTAAATTTGTACATCTTCTCTTTTAAGGATTTTGTATGTTTTTTTGGATTTCGATAATTCCATTTCAATATCTTCCACTCTATGAGTTGGAACCATGAGAATTTTTGATCATTATGCATATTCAATCCTAAAGAAAAAAAATTAGCAATTATCTCACATAGAAACTTGTACACCACATATCATTTTAAAGGATTTCTTATTGAATTTCATTTTTAGTGAAGTGTTTTATATTTATACTTTTGAGGACAAAAACACTTTTTAAAGTATAGAATATTACTTTAGTAGTAAATTTGAAACTATTCGTCATGTAATTGGTTTATGTCTCTTTACTTCCTATAGTTCTTTAAAAAGATTTATGGGATTTTTACAATGTCCCATTCTTGACATAGAGTTCTACAAATTTAGAAATTATATATTATATCTTTTTGTAGTTTAAAAAAATTATTATTAAGTTTCAAACAATACAACCTAAAAGAAGATTGTTATATGAAACTTCTTCTAGTGTCAAGGGTTATAAGTGGTCTTTCTAGTAGCTTTGTAGCAATTATTGCCAAGATTTTGTACTATCTTCACTACGGGGTTCTATATACCATTGTTCTACATGGACCTAGAATTGGTTTGATTTTTGCTTCATCTCTTAATGGAATTTTGCAAAGCATTTAACCAAGTTTTACACAATCACACTTTCATCATCATCAATATTGAATTCATTTTCAATCCTTTGGTTGTTGCACACATTTAGATAGAATGATTTCACAACTTTCTTTTTGCAATAGAACTACAAATAAAATATTTTCTTCAAACATATTGTGTCAACTCATTTAATAAAAAAGTTATATTGTATGTGGTCAAAATAAAAACATATACCCCCTCCATCTAAAAATAGAATATCCATTCTCAATGGTGATTGTAGTAAAAATGGATACACTAATTCTAAATGGAGGTAGTTGGTAGCTTCTTATTGTTGTCCACAAGTGGAGACGTTATTCTCATCTATTTGGATTCTAATGTGGTTCTCTAAACTCCCTACATAATTGCAATGACAATCCCAAAGTACACCTTCAAGCTATGGAATGATGCATAGACCTTTTGCTATCTATGTAAACCATGATTCTTTGGAACCCAATTCCACACAAAAGTTATCATAAAGTCAATCCTTCACAATCTTCACTTCATTAGGGTGCAAAGGGTGTAATTGGACCCAAAAGTACGGGTCACAATTGGGTAGTAGCAATTTTGGGTCTGCATATCTTTACATTAACGGTACTGTGGCATGCTCAATATGTAACCAATCATTTTCAGTTGAACATCAAATTGAAAATATTTTCAAGCCAAATACAACAAACCCAACTTACCAACGACATTACTCACTATTCTGCGTGCTAAGGAAGATTGAAGATTTGCCTAAGAAATGGTGGTGACGGTAACCAGTGAAACCTTGAAGCCCACAGGCAACTACTGAAGGAGTTACCAACTGAATGCCACTTGCACGTTAGCTAGAGAAACTTTAAGTTAATCAATTCCATGTCTATTACAAACTGAAAGTCTGTTGGAGCACGAGGCCAGCAAATCCAGTTGACACAATGAAGTCACTGAGTTATCAAAAGTGAAAAAATCCCATAATAATTTCTATTTTAACATCTACATTACATGTCAACATGCCTTCAAGAGCAGAAATCGTGTGGTTCCGCATCACTGAGTAATGAACTGAAATGTGCAGTTAGCTCTTTGGTTGTGCCTGTAATATATCTTCTACCATCGAATATCAATGTACACTTTTGTCATAAATATAAACTATGCCCCTGGAGGAGACAATAGATTTGTTATCTACCAGTATCAATCATCTCTAGATTTCTACGAAGAAAATTTCTCTCATATCAGCTGAGAACTTTACCTATGACATCCCTCAATTTTGAGGTAACAAGAACGAGGTCACCTTCTGAATGCCCTGCCGTGACACAAACTTTGATTGCTGCCGGTAACTTGCAGTTGTCCAAAGCTGAACGTTTTATTAAGCACACAAGAACACCGTCGTCCAACATCTGCTCAAATACAAGATCAAGTTCTACATCAGTATCTCGTTACATCTGTGACAAGAGGTAAAATTCCTAGAAATGTAGCTCAGTCTAACATTTACAAGATCTGATTGTTGGGGCATACATTTAGTAACTATCAATAAGTTTATAAGGTAACATGAATGCATGTCGAGAACTCAGGTATCCAAATCTTGGAAATCTGGAACGCAGGCAAGAGAGGGATTCGGAGATATTTTTACCAGATCGACAATTTGCTGTAGAATGGAGGAGTCTTCACCAAAGGATGTAGACTTTTGCAAATGCAAAAAAATAGTGGGAGACAAGTTGTCACCTCCAACTCGGACGCCAGGTATCGTTGCAAGTTCTGCTCAATACGAGGCATTGTACTCAAATTAATGTTTGCATCAGAGAACCAGCTGAAATAATCACCTACAAGTAAGAAAACGTTGCATTCAAGAAAGCAAAACTAAGGATGTCTTTCATTAGAAATTGTATACAGCTATTCATTCACGTACTTGACCGCACAAGGGAGATATTTCGGTGCAGTCGAGACAGCAACTGAGGGTTTTCCTCCAAAATCTCCACAGCGGCAATTCCAGCACTTGCTAAGAATGGAGGCAACGCTGCTGAGAAACAATACCCTGATCCTGAAAGACGCTGCGCACACATATCCAACGATGTTGCATCACTAAGGGAATTCACTGTGCACCGAAGGAAACTCTTTCAAAATAAGTTCAAACATGTCACCACCTTCGACTATCCGTCAACATAGCAAATTGTAATGCAGCACACTTTCATCCACGACTTTCGATTTTCTTGCTGGTGTAAAGTAACTCCAAATGGGTAGAGAGACAGGGTGGGGTGGGGTGGGGTGGGGGGGATGCGCTTGCAAATTAGGAGTGTTGCTTTCCCACAAGGTCACACAAACCTGATGACTGACAACCTCTGAACTGCCAGTACAAATTCCTCCTTCGGATGCCAGAGCATGGCCCATTACGGCAGTGATGATGTCCAGCTTCTCCACCTACATGACACTTCACTCATGAATACGTACTAAAATTGTAACAGTAGTTTACCACGGCAGTGATTCTATATGCAGTAAAATTCCAGTTGAGTCAGAAATATACCGGAATATTGTAATGTTCGGAGATCCCCCGCCCAGTCCGTCCCACAACACCAAGGGAATTGCTTTCGTCAACTAGAATTCTGAACTTGTATTCCTCTTTGAGTCGTACCAACTCATCCAGAGGCACCAACTGACCTGAATTCTGATCACAAAAAATCGCGTATTTGAAGTGATGTTCAAGTACGTGAAAAGGAAAAGATGCGACCTGTAGAAGAGATTTCGTACAAACCATCAATGTAAATAATAGAAGGTTTAGACGGAACAAATAGACATACTTGGTAAATAGCTTCAACGACAATGAAGCGTCTATTCAGGGGCTTCTTTTTACGTTTGTCTTCCTTCCTCACTTCCTCCAAACGAGCTCTCAGATCTTGCATGTCATTGTGCTTGAAAAACTTGAGTTTACTTCGTGATAAGTACAACCCATTCTGCAAACTCCAGTTTACTCCATCATCTCTGAGACACACGGCATGAACTCAGGGTTATGCTGCAATTGCAGGAAGCATCATTTAAAAAAACAGTTCGAAAGTTGCAAATAACAATTACGAGAATTTCGAAGAACTAGCTTTTAAATAAAACACGTTTCCAAAACTAAAAGAGCAAGAAAATCTGAGCCTCTACAATTTCACATACAGGGTAGGACATCAAAAAAATTTCACTTGAGAGAAATCAAGGTATAATTTCTCCTCGGCAAACAGGTTGCACGAGGGACAAAATTTTCATCAGATTATTATAGTCTTACGCTATAATGAGGTCACCCGCTTTGCAGAATGCAGGGATCACACTTGTAGTGGTCGCCAAGCCATAAGAATACAGAATTGAATCTTGGGTGCCCATAAAACCGGCAATTTTCTTCTCAAAGTCTAAGTGCACATCTGTCAGCTTCACACATGGTGGTTTAATTTGTGCACGTATACAGAAAAGTAGGGTAGTCCAACATATACAAATCAGGATCAAATCATGTTTTCAGAACTACGAAATAGGAGAGAACTAAAAGAGTGCTGCTGAAGTGGTAAAATGAGATAATTTCAACTATTGTTGGACCAGAAACAGACTGCACCTTGGCAGGGCACTTGCTACTTACCCATTGTGCCGTAGAACCCACGCGGACCACAAGCTCCGACTCCATACTTCTCTACTGCAGCATTACAAGCTTCCTGTAAACCTCAAAAAATCAGTCCAGCTGCCTCTCCAGCTAATTATGTCCACAGAAGAGCCAACAAAAAAAATCTCATAAAAAGTCCAGTAAAAACAATAGGACCATGACTAACTCTACAGTTGAGAGTAGGCTGCATCAGGTTGACATAGGACAGTATGGAAATTCGACATTGGCAGTGTACTACCTTGACTTTGGGATTCCCAATCAGTCCCAAATAATCTGCCGTAGACATATTAATGACATCCTTGCCACCAATTACTGTGTGCGGACCTGCTGCACTGTAAGATAAGATGAGAGAGTTTAATGCTTACAATAAGAAGGAAGGGCAAAAAATGCTTCAGCAACGAAAGGGTTCTCACTGATAAGAAAAGAAGGAAGTACCAAGTAAACTAAACATATACAAACTTAAAAGAGGTGATTATAATTGAAGCACTTGAAACGGGTTTCCACCAGCTTCAAAGCAAATTGAGGCTACGTAGAAAAAAGAACACCAAGACAAATATCTCAAGCTCCTGAACTCCTTGAAACTCCTTAAAATCGAATAAATTTTTCATGGGTAAATTCTTAAGGTCTGCACATGTACCTTTCAAGGACAGGAGTGCTCGTTTCCATGTCATCTGTAATCAGTGGGTGCAGGGGTTCAGGGGTCCATTCTTCACACAATTGGTCAATTTCCTGCACAATCATCCACGCGTTAACCCCTAAAGCAATTGTGGAGTTTTAGAGTAAAACTGTCACAAAACAGTATACTTTGAAAAAAAAGTGGAGTGGACGGATTTGCAATTTCTTTTGCAACTATGGGATCTTGTACCAGGCTACTACGTCTATTTCTACACCAATTATCAAAACCAACTTCCTAAGTGCAACAAGATTTTTTAAATAATTCCCAATAGAGAAGATTCAACTTTGGAACTTCTTGAGAAAAATAACGGATCTTTAACTTGATCTTCAAGTTAAATTTGATAATTTTTCGGAAGGAATTGAGAATCTATAGAAAAAGACATCAACAATATTATCTTCAACTTGATTTCATCCATGAAAGAATCACTATGTGGCTAGATGTATAAAATGATAGAAAACTAAATTGTAAATAAACCTAATATAGACTTGGAACATGCCAATCCCAATGGTGAGAATGTTGTAGCAACCATCTAAAACCCATGCACATTTTAGTTTACAAAAATAATGAAAATTGAGTTAAAAAATGAACCTAATATGATATATTTTCTCGGAGTGTTCATAAAACAAAAGTCGGAGATTCTATATTTTGTGTTCTACTGCACCAGTACATAAGGGCAAAATTGAGTGCTAGTTGGTAGTTGGTATGTCTAACTATTTCAATAAAGTCTAGAACATCGCGGGCCATTGATCCTTGCCCCTCACGCCCTTTGAAAAAGGGCGTGAAAAATCACTTCAATAATCATTTCAAGAGACTATTCTTAGCTCGTATTTGTTTTGAACATTCCAAATGGGTTGCTGAGTGTTTTCGAGTTATTTTCATCGACTCCAAAAGTTTTTCTATTGATGATTTAGGGTTGAGCAGCTCAATTAACGGCACACCAACTGCATACCATTATCCCTATGCCGGACAACAATTTTTTCTAGAAATACTATTTAACAATGATGAACACTGAAATACATATATTGGACAACGATTTCGTATAAAAAACACTTAAATCACGTGCTAAACCTCAGTCGTTACCACGATGTACACACTTCAAACAGGATCTCAATCAAGCATCCTTCTATGCGACACCTACACATAAATTTCTGTTCTCAGTCTATTCCTCTACCATTAGTCAATTCACCACCATCCCTAAACCCTAATTCCAACCACCTCTCCAACTTATTAAACCCCCGTCAACAACACAACAACAAAAATTTTCAAAGAGGAAAAAAGTAAAGCTCACAGTCTCAGTGAGCGTCCGATTCTCCGGCGTATAACTTTGCTGCAGCAGCAGGTAGCAAATCACCACAACAAGCAAACTTTCCAGCAACAGATGCCCTGTCATCCAAAACAACCAAACAACCAAACACGATGACCGCACGTTCCCCTCCACAAGCCCCTCCTCTCCCCCCCAAAAAAAATTCCATGAATTCACGCTTCCAAACTCTCTCACCACATCATACTCTTCCCAAAAATTCTCCTCCTTCTCCACCAAATCAAAGACCTAAGAAAACAAAAGGACAACCAAGACCGCAAAGTTAGAAAAACAAAACCCTAAAACTCCTACGGGATGCGCATTGTACCGTGGATGTGGATGCCGAAGATGACGGCGTCAGTGAGAGGCACGTCGGGAAGAAGCGCCATGACGGTGTCCTTCACCTCCAGCAACATGCTCATCGCCATCGCTGTTGTTGCGACCGATTGTTGGAAAAAAAACGCAAACGCAAACGCCAATGCCAATGCAAATGTAGGTCGTTTTGGTATCAAATCGTGACTGTTGCGAAGTCCAAGGGGGTGCGAAGATGGATTGGGGTTACATCTGGAGGAGATGGCGATGGCTTCCGCGTCGTCGTCAAACTAGTTGTCCGCCATGAGCGTCTGTCTTAGTTTTTGCTTGTTGCAGCGTAGCTGCAGAGTGTGGAAACTGCGACAGGGTGATGACGCGGGTGTGAAAAGGGTTTATGAGGGTGCCCGTGTGAACGGGGTCACAGACTTCGTACACTACCCGTATTTTACCGGCATTGCCCAGGACTTCGGGTTGATCAAAAACATTTCTAATAATATATGACTTAGGATTTGGGGGGATACTTTTTTCAAAAAAATTGCATAAGGAAAAACCCTTGTGGAATATGTCTAAGTCATATAGCATTTGTTGACTCTTATTTTCCAAATAAAAAATTATGTATTTGACAAGGATGTCAACTTTCACCACCCCATAAGGCATTTTAACTTAAAATGATTATGTTTGGAAAATTTTGATTTGTTCATGGAGTTAAGGCGCCAAATTATTCATTGGTGAAATTTAAAAAAATTAACCAATCACAAAATATGGGACAAATTTTTATATTTATCAATGCATCAATATTATTTTATGCATTAATCATGTGGTTTTAAAAGAAACCAACCTTCTATTCCATTATAATTGTACTAGCCACAACTTCACCGATGAAACTTTGTATTAAGTATAAAGATCCCAAAGAACAAACATAATTATGTGTAGGTGCTAAATGAGTACATCCCAAATTTCACATATTTGACCATGTAACAATATGATAGTTTAAAAGTATTCAAAGGATGACAAAGAATCTTTTCATGTAAGACAAAAATGCAGGTGTTCATCCTAAGAATTTCATGTGAAAAGGGAAGGTCTTGCACACTAGATTGACCTCCAATGAATGTATGTTCTTGGGGAGATTTTAGAAAATGATTCATATAGTTTTTGAAGAGATGATTTCTATATCAACCACCACAACATTATCTGGTTAAGAATTGCAATTAATTTTTACTTTTGTCACTAGATTTTATGTTCAAAAAATATTTTAAGTAATAGAAATTATGTCATTTTGACTTGCATTCTAATAAATGTTACAAAAATTAGAAGTTTTTTATTTCAATGTCAAACTAGACAACATTGAAGAATATATAATAAAATAAGATTAATTATTATTTTTTGGATACCTACTCAGAAATATTTGAACAATTCAATTCCAAAAATTGAGTGAAAGTTATGAGAAATTTTATTTTACAAGCAATGAAGGTAAGAATAAACATAAAATATCATCTCTTGCATTCAATTTTGAAAATTTTGTAATAAAAACAAGAAACAAAGATATCAATTGATTACAAGAACATTTTCATCACTAAGATTAATGTTTTCCAATTTCCTGAAAAAGTTATTAGCAATGGATATAACTTATAACTTACATTATTAATGGACCTTCAAACACATAAACTCCAAGCGAACAAAAAGTTATACAAACAAAAGGTTTGCATTAGAACAAAGTACCTATTTGTGCCCAAAGAATCAGAAGTAGCTGCAAATTTGTCTGATATACATTAGTGGAAAAAAACCCATAAAGAACAAAGAAACATTAGATTACAATTATGAACAACAAAAACAAATTAAGGAAGATACAATAATTGGTTCGGAACTTCCAAAATCCATTTCCTATTTTGAAATCATGAAATGACAAATGACAGCAAACCAAGTTTGCAAACAATTTAATTAATCACATTCAGTTCTCTCCTCCCTCAGTGGAGATTTTAATCCCAGTCACCATAGCCACTCCACTCCAAGCTACACACTGAAGCCGCAACATTCATGCCTTTCATAAGCAAACTCTGCTGCGACAAAAGAAAGATTGAAGGCAACACATCAATCATGACTTCGAAGCAACCTCTACTAACAGTGAGTGAGTGACGAAGCATTGAAGCAACAGAAACAAAAAGCATTTGAAGGAAATGGCAATTGATTAATTTGGATGAATTGATTCACTGAGAATCGAAGTCAGCTGGAGACCACGGAGCCTTATTACAATCCGCCAGATAACGTAAGTTCAGAGACCTCTCCCTAGCTAGCAAGGTAGCACATGAATCCCAGTCACTCATTGAATTCAATCTGCAGAAACTAATTAATGAAATTCAAGACTCTAGAAGATGAATTCGATCTGCATGAGGTAACTAAAGGAATTAAGTTACAACTGTAATTCAGAAGAATTTTTGTATGATTCTGATGATTATTAAGGTAGAGGGTGCTACAACTGTCCAGTACGTACGTGCGTTTTTTCTCAATGCGTCGGTCCCCTTGCTGCTGCTGTTGAGTCTGTGTACGTAATATTCAATTCTAGGATCGATCAATCCATTGCAAGGAGGGACAGTTGATGCACCCTCGACCTTATTCAAATGGTGACTGGAGTAAAACCATGTCGCAGCGCTGCTTCCCACACCACGTCGATACGGCTCACGTCTATGGATCCGACTTCGTGATGAGTCCAACCCTCCAGGGTGTGTACTAACCCACCGGCATGGCAAGCATGGACTGCCCCTCTATGCATTGTATACTGCAAAAACGTTCACTCCATATTAGCCCAATTTGAATCCATTGTGTGACAGAGGAAAACGTTCACCCAATTGCACGTCACGACATTCTTGAGCTAAAGCCACTCAGCTTCAAATGAGCAACGAGATTCAATCTACAGGGGTGGTATGTTTGATTGTGGCACATTCAAAACCAAGTGTTGGACAGTATTTTAAGGCGGGGCTCCAGATAGTCAGACTGCAGAGGGATGGACGAACTTGCGAAGGACGTATTACCACCGGATTCATCATGCACTCATAAACAACCGAAGAAAAGAAATGTGTGTTCATGAACTCATGGAACTGACTAATTTTCATGGTGTCACTGTAAGCATGACTGGAAGGCGAGGGTTATTTTGAACATTAGGGGGAATAGATTAGCTGCTTAGTTTGCCAGGGGGTAGAATCGTACCTCACAGGACCGAAGGCCTATGATATCCTTGGGCAAAACCATGCCTGCCAGTTGGCCGTAAGTGCAATCCTTCCGCACCTCCGGGATGACTGGTACCACAAACTGGTGGAAGAATGTTCCAGGAGGAGCAAACTGCTGATCTTTGGCCCATGTCCACTTGCCCACTATCCATGTCTGTATGATTCACAACCATCAATAACTTTGTATAACATTCTCAAACCCTCACACTACTCATTGACATGCATATGAAGAAATTCATATGAAGATTTGGATCCAATCAACATGCGTAGAAGTTGGGTGCAATGATATACAAGTATCACAAGTGTCAATTTGAAGGCTATTGAAGCTATTGATGCGCAGATCGTTCTTTTCCAATGAAAATAGAACTCAACATTTTGGAAGATATGTTTCACAGGGAGACGATGTTAGAGAGGATTGGAGCATCTTGAATATCATAATTCGTTCTTGAAAATGGAGACTGGCTGAAGCTACTCAAGTATTCGGAGTTCTCTTCAAGAATGTTGATGCTACAGTCACAATACTTCAAGCTCCAAAGGGAATGTGTTCTTGTAATTTCTTCAACTATGCTGTGCATTTAGGTGAGGGATCTTAAACAATAGAGGAGTCTTAAACAAGGAGCATTATCATTCACTTATACAACAAGAATTCTCTCTTCTTCATTTAGGTTCACAATAGTGAACAGAATCTAAATTGTTGTATCATGTTATTAATTGAGCTGATCAGAAGTGACACTATGGAAGTCCTTCAGAGAGAATGTACCAGGTGTTTACATTTCAGAGGTGGATTCAGGTTGAAATGGGGTTTAACCAACGCAACAATTGACACAGTACCTTGCAGTTCTTGCCGGCTTGGTACTTCGTGACTTGGACGAGATTGCTCCTGTACTCGCTTGGAGCCTCTTTTTGGATTGCGTCAAAGCGTTCCTTAGAGGTTGTTAACATCTGCAGTTATAGAACATTGTGCATAAATACAAATACCCATGCTTAAACCAGTGCAGACAATTTCATGCTCCAGTTTGTAGAATTAGTACTTTGCTGAGAGGGAGCATTAAAATTAAGGTATTCTATGGGACTCTAATCAACCATAGATGACTAGTAAACCACAGGCTAAAAGTGATCTAAAACTGAAAAGACTAAACAAGTGTTCGCAATAAACTCAGCAAAACCAGACATATTCTATGCGTAGAAAATCATCTAGATACGATGTTAGTACCTTGGTAGGTGAAGGAAATATCACTGCACATATGACCAAGATAATCTCTCTTCCATATTTAGGTGGAAGTTTACACCCTCAATTATAAATAGTTGCCCTAACACGGTGAATAATTTGTTCTAGGTGCATTCAGCATAAAGTTAATATAATCGACACTCTGGAATCATTTTCGAGATCTACAAATTCTACACTGTAAAACCTCTAGACTAGGTTCAAGTTTCTAAGAAAATTTTAAGTTTGTTCATGTCCCAACAGCATCACAGATAATAGGGGAATCACTGTCGCTCCTTTGTCATTCTAGAAAGTTCACTAAGCTGGATTCAGCGGTCAGAATGTCGATTATCTCTAAGGTATTGAAATTCATCAACTCATTGAACAGGCTCTTAATTTAAGACAATCTACAGAAAGGATTCGAGTTACTTCTCTCTCTCTCTCTCTCTTCACCACCTAACAAGAATATTCAGGGGAGTTGTCATAACCAATGAATCGGGTAGAACCGGCATCTACTTTATTGCAAGCCTATGAAAATAAATTAAAATTGATTGAATTTTTCAACTACAGGCAAAACTGATCAAAACTTTAAAAATATAATATCAATAAAGGCAATAGTCGAAGTAGGTAAGAGGAAAATTTGTTGAATGTGGGAAACGATAGAAGAATATCAGTGAAGTTCAAAAGGACACTCCACAAGTTGACCATGATTCCTATTATACAAACAGTCTGAAAAGTCTGGCATGGGCAGAGAATGAAGCTGTACCAGAACTCGAATGCCCCGAGAACAAAGATACAGAGCAATGGCACGACCCAACTTGGAAGTGGCCCCGTTCATAAACACTTCCGTCACCCCAGCAGGTAATGTTTTAATGATGACAGCAGCTGTGAGAGTATTCCCATGCACCACTCGCATCCTCAAGTTGGGGTGTTTCATCGTAAATAGCAAGCCTCCGCCATTGAGCGCCTCATTCTGCGAAAAAGAAAGCCAAAATTGACTTAAAAAAATTAGCAGGCCATCACAAGAGTCCAGAGCTACCCAAAGAAAAATGTAAAAATTTTATGTCTTCGGAATTAAACCTCAATGTAATCTCGGTAATTCGAAAATCCAAAAATCTTATTTTGCAACCTCCGAATGTCACAATTTCTGTAACGACAAGTCACAGTTCCAAATCGAGTAATCATGACAATTGAGTCACTGCCGCATAGACAAGCCAGAAGACGATTAAAACTCATAACCCTGCTTATCATTTCAAATACCTTAGCTCAACCAATAAGTACAAGTCTAGACATTCTTCATTGAGTAGAGCAGCTTAGCATCGAGGCTAATAATACTCTTTGAAAATCTCCTCTCAAGAATTATCAAGTTTATAACTCAATTAGACATAAGAAACCGATTCCTCGAAATGATAGGCCCCAAGAAGCTACGAAAGCTTTTGACACGAAACTCATTGGACACTCGAACTTTCTACATTTTGAGCCATTGCTTAGTCTCTATTGGACACTTGAACTCTCTTGGGGTAAGAGCATGTAAATTTTAAAATAAAATGAAAACCAACATATTGCATGAGTTGAGATTATAAGTTACAGAAGAGCAAGAATTTACAGAGAAAATTGGTTCATTATAAGAAAGGTTTTTAGGTTCAAGGTTGAGAACTGACCTTGTTGAGAGCTGCAAGGCTCAAGACCTTCACTCCAGCTGCGTCTGCGTCGAGAATGGCCTTCTCGATGTGATTGTTGATTTTCTCCAAACCAAACGGCAGGAAAAACTGCACATTCGGAAAGAGAAAAAAGACAACCTAAGCTTCATAGTGCAGAACATAAAGAAAAAGAATCCATTTGAATGGGAAAGCCTTGCCGTTATATAGACACCATTACCAATGCAAGTGTCATCCAAATAATCATGGGAGTATTAAGGGAAAAGATCCACATGTAGTCTCTGTATCATTAAAAGATGCTTCCGCGCTATATTTTACTAGCGAAGTCATAGTAGACGCCTAGAAAATTCTCATTATCTTGAACCGACTTTCTTGACCTCTGCCCCTATTCTCTTGGCCCTAGAAATGGAGGACTCTGTGCAAGCCCTAATACATCCTCTAACCAAATTTCATCATCTCAATTCTCTTGATGACTTGGAAGTCAACGAGCTTGTTCAAAACATGTGGCAAATCCCTGCCCGCAATTTCAAAGAAAAATTTCACTCACTCACTGATTTTTCACCCAATTGGGAACTTTCCGAACTGCAGATGCATACTCGTGGTTCAAGGGTAACCTGACGGAGACCCTATTACTTCAATCTTCAACAAGTCATGACTACTTCATGTAAACTCCAAACAAATCAAATTTTCAAGCTTTGAAATCCTCTCCAAAATGGGGACAAGAACCGTTCAATAAAGGTTCATTCTAAATATTAGAGACCACGTACACAATTGATTCCCTACCGTAGTTAAGGACGCACGAAAGGGATTGAACTGGGTTCCTACCCTGAAACTACTACTTCAAACCTCAACAATTACCAACAAATTCATATGATATCTAAAAATGACATATTCTAGTGCATTGTGTTCCTCACAGAAATGAAGGCAAGAATCAGAGTAAAAAAGACCAATTCTAAACAATAGAAACCAAAATGAGTTCCCTACCCTAGTCCGGGATGCAAGAAAGGAATGCAAGACAGAAATCCTACCTGGAAACTATTCGTACAAACCTTAAGAAAATCACAACTAATTCATTCGATATCCAAATATGACCTAATTTAATACTTTGTAAGCCTCTCAAAATTGGAGACAAGAACCACTAAAAGAAGATCCATTCTAATCGATAGAGACCACAATGGGTTCCCTGCCCTCGTCGAAGATACAAGAAAGGAATGCAAGACAGAGATCCTACCTAAAAACTACTACTTCAAAATATCTTCACTTATTCAAATGACATCCAAATTAGACCAACTGAAGTGCATTGTAACCCTCTCTAAATGGAGGGAAGAACGACTAATTGAAGATCCGTTCTAATAATGGAAATCGCAATGTGCTCCCTACCCTAGTCGAAGATGCAACCAAGGAATGCAAAATACATTTCCAAGCAGGAATCCACTCCTTCAAAAAATCGTCACTAATTCACATGAAATCCAAATCAGACATGTTTTAGAGCATTGTAATTCCTCTCAAAAACGAGGACAAGAGTCAAACAAAAACTGAAATAACGGAAACTACAATGGGTTTTCGATCCATAGAAGAAGATTACAGGGAAGGCAATGTGCTGAAATCCTTACGTGGAAACCATGGCGAGGAACCACCCATGTCATGCATCTGAGCTTCTTAAGTCGGTACGTATCCGACACGAAGGATTTCCCCCAAATCCAGAGCGACGGCAACACCAACAGCGTGGGCGCCCACATCCACCAGATGAACCAGTGGCACACATACGGCTTGGCCGCCAAAGTGCGTACACAGAAGGAGACGTGCAGAGACTGCAGCACGTCGATGCAGTGAGCCAGAAACACGAAGTCCGGGACCTGCTCCACGCGCCCTGAAAGAAAACAGAGAAGCAACACACAATGCATCCCCTCATCAGAATTCACAGCAGCACCCTATGGCACAGTTCCATACAGCACCATATTGAGTACCAAGGGCAACATTGAAGCACCAGTTTCAAAACCATTTTCTCGAATTGAGAAATGTGAGACAGTGTTGAACAAGCAGTATATCTTTAAAAAGCACAGAAAACAGATTAAGTAACTGAGGATGAAAGTGCTTCGTGCAATCTAAAAGGGTAAGAAGATCCCACTACGCTACATGGGTAGTGCACCTAAACCCTGTTCAATATCTCAACCCTAATAAGTCAGCATGTGATAGAATTACTTTCTATCGGTTCCACATGCAGTTTCAAGGACACCATTCAAGCACGGTCAGTTCAAAACCAAGTCCTCTAACCCTGCTCGAAACCGCAACCCTTTTTAGCCGGCATGAACTGCGAATTTGCTTCTGTCAGTTCTACTTGCACTTTGAGGTTTTTACAGAGAGACGATTAGACTGTTGACAATTGCACCATAGTCAGTGGTAGTGTGACCAGTTGGAAGCAATTAATTTTGGATTTCAGTGGAGAGAAGGTTTGAGTTGAGTACCTCTTCTGAGCTCTTGATAGACGAGCTCCGTCTTGGGATCCACCGTGCCGCCAAGGTAATCGAACAGTGGCATGAATAGACAGAAGTTGGAATTCAGCTCGGAATGGTGAAGGGAATGGTACCTGCAGTAGACAGAAATTTTGACCTTATTGCTCAGGAATACTAGCTTTCAATGGAAATGGCTCACTACGTCTGCAATGAAGTAACCTGAATTCGCATATGCCACAGGCTTCAAAGCAATCACTCCACCTGCCAAAAATTGGCACAAGGGAAACGTGGCCCAAGCATACCCATCTCCCACCTGGGAATCCAAGATGTTTATGCTGTATATGCTGGTTGTCTTCAACACCAAACTTGAAAGTATGAAGAACACAAATTGGGCACAAATTCATGACTCTGGCAGCTGTATATGTAAATCTAGGACAGCC
Organism: Pseudoscleropodium purum; assembly: GCA_963969395.1. Lineage (NCBI taxonomy): Eukaryota > Viridiplantae > Streptophyta > Bryopsida > Hypnales > Brachytheciaceae > Pseudoscleropodium > Pseudoscleropodium purum. The sequence continues at coordinate 27,517,621 of OZ017795.1, forward strand.
CTAGTTCTAGCGCTTGATGTTCGTAGTAGAAATGCCATAATTCTGGCGCTCTGAATCGTGCCAGTATAACTAATTTGAAGTGAAAGAAAATAGAGGTTTATAAATGAGAAGTGGTAGTAGTACTGACGATGGAGTGTAAAGCAGATACTTGGCTCCCGGCAGGTCCCGGAGCCAATCAGGCACAAACTCAAAGTTGCAGTGACCCCAGCACTTAAAAAAGTCGAAGGTAAGGAAGTAGATGTACACCATGCTCTTGGAGGCTCCCCCAAGAACTGTGGCTCCCAACAATGGTACCAACAGCAACGCCGACTGCAGCATTTGCTCCAACATTGTTGTCACTGACCCTACAACAGGCAAAAAATCGCAAGTGGAAGCAGGGCGTTAGAACGACAAAGGTGCTTAGTTACAATATTACTATAGATCGCAATATAACGATCAACTAACGTGTTACGTCCATAATATTGATGTTGTAATTTCAATGATTTCCAACCATACGGTCCTGACGAAATTCCGGTATTGTAGTTCTAGTATGATACCATTGATTTCGATCATTACATAAATGTAGCTAGGTTAGGATACGATTGATTTTATCTTTCTGTGGATATATTTGGTTGCCTTCCTAACTTCACGCTACCTTCTTAAATTAATGATTCATTTCAACTCCAGAAGAGGCCACTTCTGGATGTTTTTCGGATGGGGTTGATAACATACGAATTTCGTGGTGGAATGAATTTGTGGGCGAATTCGAAGTGCGTACCAGTTGCAGGCTCAGGAACGATGGAGAGGTGGTGGACAAAATGGTATTTGCGAAACAAAACTTCCGTGTGGAAAGCGCGGTGCATCCAGTAGTAAAGAAACTCCACAACGCTGGTATGGAGGAAGAAGACGTAAAGCAGGCCCTTGAAGTTCCATCCCGGTAAATTGCTGAACCCGGGAAACCACGTGTGTGCGACGGAGACGAACAGCAACTGCAACATGATGTGATTGTCTCTGGAATTCAAATCACAGCACTCCCAATATTAAATCTATGTTACAGGAAATGCACAAGTCCAGTATATCCAGAAATGCATGGTCTTACGCAGCTCCCCTGCCATGCAAGTCTCTCTCTGTACAAGTTTCTCTTTGTTCAACGTCTATTCTGATTAGTGCGTGAACCATTATTAAATATATGTTTTATAATAATTTGAACACCACGTATCAAAACATTGCTTGTCAACAAAGAAAGCTCATGCGTGATGAGCTGACTCAGTTATCACTCAACAGCTTCCCTCCCAGTGGAGGTCCCAAGGTTCAAACGAAGCTCCAAAGTACCGTTCATTATACAACGACACTTTACTTTGGTGATACATTTTACGAAGAATGAAATCAAAGAGGATATATGGATTGCTTGTCTAGTCTAGTTCACTATCTGGATTCCAGATATGGTACATTAGTGAAAGTATTTCTATTTGGTGACTATTCTCATGAATAATCTCAACATTCAGAGCTAGCTAACTAGGTAGGGCATTGTCTGCAAATAAAGCGTTCATTTTACAGCACGGCACTCTATTTCCGGTGGCACATTACATCTCAAATGAATCTAAAGAGAATGAATGGTTAATTTGCTTATCAAGTTAGCCATCTACCTTCCAGTTGATGTATAGATTTTTCATTTGCTACATTCGTACATTGTACAACAAATCGAATGGTTATCCCAAGGTGAAATTAAGCATCATAAAACCGTTCATTTTACAGCACTACACTCCAATGTTGGTGGCACATTACATCACGAATGAAACTAAAAGGACGAATGAATGGTTTACTCATCAAGATTGCCATCGATCTAGCTTCCAGTTGTTGTATGGATCTTCCATTTGCTACGTACACTTCAAAATGTCGTTTCTTCGACGATTCTCAAGTTTCTCTTAACATTCAGAGCTAGCTAGCTAGAGCATTGTTGCATTGCTGTTGGATATATAGTTCGGGTATGAGGACAGACAAGATAGTGTGCGCTAGCTAGCTGTTGCAGTTCATTGGAGGTGGAAATTCTGTGAGTCAACTTACGAATGAAACTCCCGGTCGACTTGCTCAAATCCAGTGTCACTCTCGCGGACCATGCGTTTCTTCGTGAGACAGTGCAACCGTGACACCGTGCCCCACAGCTGCTGCACGCTGTAACGCCCAAATAGCAGGATAAACATATGCAGACACCAGTTGTCAACTTCCACGCCGAGCCCCAGCTTCAACGTCTTCAGGAGACGCCACACGAACGGCGCGTACACCACATACTGCAAACACCCAATTTCTTCCATCGTTACAATAAGATATCAAACCCCTCCCTGCCATTCATCTGTCTACTTACATAGTACAAACTCAACGTATCAATGGCCATTTGTGTGACGAACAGACTCTTCATTCACACTGGCCTTCAGATCGATCAGAGCGCGCTTTTCTAGCTTCTTCGAAGTACGTGCCACGAGAAGGCCGGCACGAGCTTGCCAGTCGGTACATTGTCTGTTGGACCCGGCATTGGGCACTGCACACAACAAAATACACCAGCTAGCCCTAGAGGGTGAACTTTTTGCACTGCACTTCCCCGTCTTTCCCCTGTTTCTGTGGGCTTTTGATCAACTTCACGACAACCTCTAGAGTAGCCATACGGTAGTAGCTAGCAGCGGACATGCACCTACAGTACTCAGGAACCAAAAAAGGCCATACATTCAGCTTGCTGGTGTACCTATAGTCGAAGAAGCCGTTCAAGAACGAAAACTCCGACCTCTCATATATAAACTGTTGCATACGCTGTCGAAAGAGCCCATTCTTTCAGGGAATGCAACTTACCCTGTTTCCGGTCTCCCCAAAAGCTAAGAACTAAGAACAGAAACGAAGTTTCACGTCCAAGTGTTCTGTACATTGTGGAACTAAGAGAGTGAACTGCCATTGTGAACTAACAGGGAGCTACATTGTGAACGCTACTACTTCTACTTCAACGTATACCATGAGTACCTTAAAGAGGTGAAGTCGTTCCCAGGGCCATTGCGCTAAGAAGCTGCTGGCCTCCGTGGCCACCATAGCTCCCAGCAGCAGCAACAAACATACAGCACCCAACTCCTCCAGTCTCCAGTCAAAAAATATGTCGGTCCGTAGGTCGGTCGGTCGATCGATCGATCGATCAACACTAGCTGGCTCTTCCCACGGACAGACTTAACCACACGTTACGTAACCCCTTTCACAGCTTCACAGCTTCACTCCACGGTCAGTCCTACTTATATATATAACCCCACCTCCTTGCATCACAAGTCCCACAACTTCTTCACGATCTTCCCCAGAACTCCAGCTCCTCCCAACCCCCGCTGCATCTCGATCGATCGATCGACTCACTCTTGGACATCCGAAAACACGGGCCGGGGATCCACCACACAGATCGAGTCTACCTCCACTCGTACAAATATATATGAATGTCTGTATCACTCTCAAGCTGGCCCACACCCTGGCTTGGCAGCTCACACACCACAAAAGTGGAGATGTAAGTTATCTCCAGGTCGCCCACCCGGAACGAAAGGAGCCACAAGGGGCAAGCTCACATTGAGTGTGCGGCTGGCGAGCTGGTGGCAAGTTCGTTCCAGCCAAGTACGTGCTTGTTATAATTCCTTCCCGGCCCAGCAATCGGTAGGCCGGGGTAGGTGCCGAGAGTAATGAAGGCCGGAGGGTGAAGGCTTCAGAGTTTGTTAGGGAGGTTTGTTAGGGAGGTTTTGAAGGTTAGGAGACCCGGCGTATTTGCGACACGATGTTTCAGTATTGTACATTCTCAACTTTCAAATGTTCTCTGCTAATACATAATGGCCACGACACGAAGTGCCACAGATGTGATAGGATCTCTGACCTACAGACTTCCAAATAGGGTGGCTTTGGAATTAGTTAGGCTTGAGCTCCCAGTCTTAAAGGTCTTACTAATATGGGAGATTTGCGACACAATTCAAAATCCGCCGCATTTGCCCCTACTGTAGGTTAGCTCTCGCTTCCGTCATTGCAGGCTATGAGGTGAGTGTGTGTGCGTGCGTGCGTGTGAGACTGTGAGTGAGTGAGCGCCGCTTTTAGAATTGGTGAGAACTGGTGGTGGGGAGTGATGATATACGTTAATAAGCTTACATATGGTGTGCAGAGTTATTAGTCTGGGAGGTGTGATTATAACGGCTGACAGGGGTGGCAGATTCTCCGACGTTGGGGCGGGGTGGGGGGATCTGACTGGGGAGGAGGGAGTCTGGCATGGCAGAGAGATTGGTGAGGTGATGAACGGGTGATTGTTGGGGTAGGTGGGGCGTGTTGATGGCAACTAGCTGCCGCTGCTGCAACACAGGGTGGGGAATTTGCGATCGAGACGGGATTGGGCAATGGAAATCTTCCATGCATTCCTCAGTCTTGCATTGCAATGGATGAAATCGTTCAATTCCTACTTAAGTACACAAAAACCTTTCGAAGAGCACTTCATCGCGTTCAGAATTAGAATGAACATATATAAGTAATCAGCATCATGTAGGTAAAGAACAAATTGAAAGAAAGAAAAGATTCATCGATCGTACACATTTGGCAATCCATGACGTACTTGTGGCGAACTTCATGGCTCCAGAGTTCAAAAGCTGAGCTAAGACCGCCTGAAGCTGCTGCATCACACACTCAGTGAATGACGGATGCTTTTGGCACTCCCCCAATGGAAAAAATGAATTCCAACTTAAAAAAATCCCCTGCTCCTGCTCCTGCTCCTGGGGAAGATGTTGGGGAGGTTCATGGCACGGCAAGCACCTGGTTCCTTATTAAGTTCCCTGCTTTGTGTGTGTGTGTGTGTGTGTGTGTGTGTGTGTGTAAAATAGTGTAGTACTGGCAGGGTTTTGAATTGCATTGAAGAGGGAAGGCTTCAAATTGGTGCCTGCACGGAGGAGAGAATTCGTTTTATTCTTTTGATTGAGGCAGGATCAGTTTGCGCCTCTCCAATTTCTCATTAAGAAGGATGATTGAGTCCGTCAGAGATTTTTATTTTGAATCTTCCCGAAACGTGAAATGAAAACACCGCGTTACGTAAGCTTACGACTAAGTACTTAATGATGCGAGCTTGACTACTGGGAGTGATGACGCCGGGGACGGAGGTCAGAGGCACCGAAACCGACACTTCTGTTCTTCTGGTGTTTAAAATCAATCCGAGATTTTCGGCGAACCCAGGCGGTTACTTAATTTTCCGACGCTGAGGGAAAAGGTAAACCCAGCCTATGACAATGGCAGAGCGATTGGTTTATCCTGTTGGCATTATTGCAAAAAAAAATTTAATTTTTTTCCATATTTAAAGACAAATGTGAGTTATGGGGAGAGGAATTGAAATTTTATCCTTTTGAGAAAGTATGAATTTGTAGTGAATTTTTGAAGTGTGTAGCCCATTGATCCATGCTGAAGAGTCTTGAGACTACTCCATACTTTACAACAAGTGCACCCATAATAGTCATCTTACTCACCTAATATAAATAGTCACAATATTTTCTAACATGGTCACAACATGAAGGCCAAGAAGAGTCACTTCACGAGATGAATTTACACTCACAAGGTGGAAGTTCCTATTGCACTCAAGTTTAGTCATCCTATCACCATCATCTAAGCCATTAACCGATGTTTTCAATATAAATTAATTGCACCCCTCTTAGATTGAATTAGTCCCCTTCCTTTACTTGTATTTTTCAGGTAGCAACCTCCCTTGCAATTGTTATGGGATATCAACATGATGTCCATATCCGTATTCCATAGTTTGTATTATGTATCTGCACCTATATTTTTGTTTTGATATTTTGTATTTACATTTTGTATTTTGTAGATGTATCATGTATGCATATCTATTCCCGTATACCAAAAGAACAACCAAGATTGGCTAAGATCAGATAATCACTTTTTTTTTCACCCACCCTAATTAATGGTGCCAAGAGTGTTTAATTTTTATCCAAATGATCAGACTATACACATTTTTTGGCAAGGGGAGGGGGGAAATAATGAAGATGCTACCTCTTTTCACCTCATTATCATTGTCACTATCATTCAAGACACTAATTGTGGCCACTAACTCATCCTAATTAATGTAGTCCAAATCTCATTTATTGAAAAAAGTTTGTCATGGGTTGTTGCAAGATTGCAATGGTGAATCATTAGAAGAGTTTTTATCCCTCGGGAGGTCTGTGAGTTCTCGGCAATTCCCAAACTATAAGAACTACCTTGTAGTTGCTTGCAAACTTGGCAATGTGACTACCACGTTTTAAAATAATAATTTTTTTTTCAACTTTTTTCTTCATTTCAAGTATGAATTATTTTTTAATTTTTTTGGGGGAAAAAGTTGTTCGCTAGAATTGCTAGGGAGAACTATAGGGTGCTTCAACTTGAAATGACCCTCCCAACCCCCCCAAAGTCCTCTAATGTTTGTAGGTGGTTGTTATGGGTATTTTGTCTATTATAGACTAGCTTACATTCTATCTATTAAACAACTATACTATAATTGGCTTTCTTTTTGTAGCATTGGCACACTTCAAGAATGAGATAACTAATTGAATTTCCACATATTTATAGCTTTGATGGATGCAAAGCCTCCTCCCATATTGTGGGGCTAGGGTTAATAAAAATTTTAAGTTGTGAATATGGGGTATTTTATATATATACAAGACTAAACTCACCTCGAATAGGCATCTTTCAAGCACAAAATGCCTTGACTCTCATTGGTTGCTTCAAAATAAAAATTCACCTTTCATCAATGATTAGTCACTCTTAATAACTATGGTGCCTTTGAGTCATACATTTTTTTTCTCTAGGCTCATTTTTAGGTAATGGAGAATAGATGGTACTTCATTTGGATGTAATTACCTTATTAACATCCATTAATTCTTATTGCAATTAAAGTAAGTGCACTCATAATCAAAATTAATAGCAATTGAGAAAAATTCCTATTATTAAATATAAATCATTTTTATTGGAAATTATTAGCAAGTGAAAGAGGATTCAATACTCTTTAGCATACATTATTTAGGCACCTTATAAATAAGTTATCAAATTTCAAAGTATTGTTTGTAGGTGTACCAAAAATGAACATTAGGGTCTCCTAAACACTTATATTCTTGATTGTGTACATCTTGTATCATCAATCTCTTAATTGTAGTATTGCTTTTGGATCTAAACTTGGATGTCACATTTTTGACAATGACAATTATGGGTGCACAAATTTTAATGTAATGGTTGACCTTGATTCAAGTGATAAAGTTATTTAAGACATGCCAACCTATTGAACTACAATTTATAATCCAATTCCTTTGATGATTAAACAAAACACGAGTTTATTTTTTCAAACGTAGAAGAATAGTATTCTTTTAGGTAAAAAGAAGTAGAATAGTATTTTTTTAACAAAGTATAAATTAGTTATGAATTTCTAAAGTGATATCTCTTAAAACCATAGAATGATATGACCTTTTATTTATTTAGTAATTAATGTCAAAATCAAATTTATGAAAAATGAGTAAGAAGTGTGTTGAAAACTTCACTAATAAAGAGTCATTGTAGGAAGGGTTTTGAATATATTGTAATTCAGAAAGAGAGAATGTACGCGACTATAGTTATCAAGGACTAAGTTACCATAGTTTGTTGTAGCTTATTGACATTATATATATATATATATATATATATATAGGCAATTTTGTTAAAATGGCGGTATTTTGGATGCCATTTATATGCTCACAATAGATTCCAAACCACCATTTGTACAATGATGGTATTCCAAATGCCATTTGTATAGGTGGTTTTTGGATGTTGTGTGCAAGTTTTGAAGAGCGGTCGTGTAATAGAGCCCACCAATGGAATGCCATTTCAATGGAATGCTATATTAATGGAATGCCATTTCAACAAAATACCACCATTTTAACGAAATTGCCCATATATTCAAACAAGTTTGGCCACTCATCAAAAGCAAATAAATGAACCACTACCTTGAACCATTAACAATACAATTCAAACACATTACACAAAGCCCACTTCCATAAATGCATATTAAACAAAATTATTATAATTAAACCATTTCCACTTCCATGATCCTTTTAAATTTGAAAAGACATGATATTTTTATTTATTGTGAATATATGACGATTTGTGAAATAATTACATGATTGCAAATATATGACATTTTATATATATAACAAAAGCCATCAAATCATTCCAAACCTAATATAAATTGAATAACTAAATAGTCTTGTGGCTATTCTTTCAACCTCTTTTAGTTCTTCACTACACCTTTGACTTCATTTTATCAACATAAATCTTCCCATAATCTTCTACCTATAACGACCTTCAATTCCAAAACAAAATAGGATAGCATCTTTTACATAGTTGCAAACATTTAGAGATTTGGTCTTTTGCAACCGGTCATAGAAAACTCTCTTTACCCCAAAACAAGTTATTTTTGCAAAGACAAGTTGTTTTGGATGAGTTGTAAAAGACGAAGTTTCTACTAGTGAAAAATATGGAGATCATAGGTGAAATATCATTCATTTATCTAATTTTATGCAAATTTCAACTGTAGCAATGTCATCCTACTTTGAAATTCTTGGAGGTGAATTGTAATAGTTTTACCTATTTAATGTTGGAAAACATTTCACAAAATATTTTAATTTTTGTCCTTGACACTCTACTAAGCAATAAATTGTCACGAATAAAATTGTGAAGGAGTCCATTGTGAGTAAAATGATTGCTTTGCCCTATAGAATGGGTGTGCAATATTGTTTTTTTAGAAAGATAAGAGAGAGTAATAAATGAGTGGAAAGATGTTAGTAATTCAACAAAAGTATGCCTTTAAATAAATTGAAAGTGTAAGGTAGAACCACCCATACCCGATCATTTAAGCAATTCACAATACACAATGAGGAGTATGTGGAGATGCATATTTTTCCTTTATAGAGAGATAAGGAATATGGGGACTCTAATTTTTCTCTAATTTTATTGTCAAAATTGAAATTACTGTATTTTCTGGAAGGCAGAAAGTAGGCAGAACCCATAGCCAAAGTCTAGAGTGTTGTAATTTCGATCATTCAAGAACTACATTTCCACTCACTACTTCCTACTTTTTTTGCTCAATAATTTAGGACTTGTGTCATAACTTTATTAGTCCCAACTTTGAAAAGGAAGAAAGCACATATTCCAAGTTTTGGTTGGAATCTATTTCAACCTTGGTTGAAAATAAATATACACTACAGTTTGGATACCAAAGCCCACTTGGATATAGGTGGTTCTACTTTAGTGCTTAAATGTCGAAAATAATCACTGGATTTGCCCATGAACAATATAAAGTACACATATAATACAATCATGTTAGAGCATGCCCACCTCTACTCACCCAACTTAGCCGGGGCAAGTTTGGCAAGGGTTGGAACCATAACAGTTTCCACAATGGTAGGGATACACTTTTCTAAGTACTCAACTTGCAAAATTTTGGGCAAAATACTAGAGCTTGGAGTAGACATGAAATTTCTTTAGAGCTTAGGGTAACTAGTGTTAGAGTACTTTTGCATTCAATTTTGCTTGTAAGTGTGCTTTGAAAAACTTTGATTGTCATTGTCCATTAAAAGCATGTTGGAATTCAATGCAACTTGGGGCACTGACTTTTCTAGACAATCCCATTCTAGGGAAAGTGGTACTTGCCAAGCATTGGTGTTTCAAAGGCTTGCCAAATTGGCTTCATTGTGGAGATTTGACCACCATATAGTGGCCATGCTCTTACTCACCTTAAGTGGTCAATGACTCTAAAATGACCACAAGACCAAAGATAGCCCTAAAATTAGTCAATTTTGTGATGGTATTACATTTGTAAAGATAGAAGTTCCTAATGGGGTCACTAACTCACTTTACTATTGTCACTTAAGTTTATATTATTTGTCCTTTTTGCTCTCAATTCCAATTATCCATCATTTTCTATGTATCAATTATTATCACTTAGTTTTTCTCACAAGAACTATTTGTTTACCAAAACAAATTCTAATGAAACTTGCATCTAAATTTTTCCTTTTTGGTGAAATTTGCTAATAAAACTATAATTTTTTTGAAACGTACAACCTTCAAGGGTTGTAGTGAGGACTAATACGACACAACATCCATAGCAACTAGAATTTTAATTGGAACTACACGCTATGGGCACCTCCAACAAAACACAAGAAAGGGACACAAACAAGACCACTGTGCAAACAAAGTCGGCACAAGGAATGGGACCGACAACTGCTCATGGATGCACGTAGAGGCCCCTTCCACTTGCTCCATCACTTGGGGTAGTTTAGGGTCATTTTGGACCCAAAACTAGCATTTTTTGATGATATTGGATAGTTGGTAGTGTAAGGTTGATTTATTGTGGTGGCAATGACTACAACTTCCAAGTGTATAAGGTCAAAATTAGGAGTTTGCCCTTATGCCATTGTTGAAATTCTTAATTTTTTTTCCCACATAAAGAAAAGTGTGAGAAACAAAGTATGAATTTGTTATGAATTTTCAAGTTGTTTTGTCCATTACATTCCCAGAGAGTCTCTAGACTACCCAAGAACCAATATAAACTATATCTATAATGCTCATCTTACTCATTTAAAGTAGTCAATATTTTCTAATGTAGAAGGCCTGAAAAAATCACTTCCTATATAATGAATTTACATTGAAAAGCTAGAAGTTACTAATGAAGTCACTAATTATTCCATTACTGTTAGCTAGGACATTGATTGTGGCCCATATCTCATTAATTGAAAAAACTTATAATAGGGTCATTCCCTAGATGTCTTCTATGAGATTCTATGACCATAATGGATTGTTCTACCTCAAAGACAAACCATGATGGTTAAAATTGAGTGCATTCAACATTAATTACAAATTTGGTATGCTTATCGTTTTTTTCATTGGAGAAAAAGCATTTGAATCAAATTCAACACTACACACCTTTATACACCCCTAGCACTTCTAGGACAAAATTAAATAATAGGGCTTTTTCTTTGAGCATTTGCCTAAATTTCAATTATGTAAATTTAATTCTAATTGAGTCAATCAATAGTGGATTCTAATTCAATTAGTTTATAATTAAGTCCAAGACTCAAGATTATCATGAAAGCTTTATCAAGAGAGCATTCAAATTGAAGAATATTTGTTGTTTAAAAAAATCATAGTTGTTTTAATATACAACAAAAAACATCAAATGTGTTTCAATGCTCTAAACTAAAAAATTGTTGACCAAATCATTATTATTATAAACTATTAGAATGTACATGGAACCTCGTGTGGTTAGTGTACTAGTGATTGCATTGGTCTTGGACAACTATGGATGATATACAACTGTATCTTAACTACCTTTGATAACAATGGCATTATTTAAGGTCTTGCCTTGAATCTCTTAAAACATTACTAGCAACTACAAAATCATGTGACTTAAGAACAAGTATTTGTGTTGTTTTTTCATTTAAATAAAAAAATGAATTTTCAAAAAGTTACATCACTTACAATGACATGATTACATGAATTATTTTCAACCAAATAATTACAATGTATATCTTTTCATGCCTTGTCTAAGTTTGTTACAACCTTTTGTTGATCCAAACTTGCAAGGCAAGATCATGGATTTGTATACTCAAAAAATATTTGAGTTACATCATCCATGTCTATAACTTTTAGATTCATGATACTTTTCTAAAAAGCATTGAAATCCTAGTATATTCCATTTGTCCTTAGCAAATTGGTAAAACCCAAGAAATTTAGGGGATTATGAGCGCTTATTTATCCACCCTTGATAAATAACGAGTATAATCGAGTTCTGTAAGTTTTGGTTAAAAATTCCCTTATGGGTGTCTAGCATCAATTCACTGTGCCTTCTAAACAATGAATCTTTCTCCAACTCCTAAACATATATAACTTGCAATTTAACCAAGAACTTAGCCACAATCTTCACTAATTATTCTTACCTCTATAGTTAATTGAGCCACAATGGTTTGGAAGTAAAAGTAGAGACAATCTAAATTTAGAATTCAAAGGTAAAAAAAGAACTTACACCATTTCTAAAAATATAAAATTTATTTCCATATGAGTTTTCTAGTGAAAGTTATGAGCGGATGAAGTTTGGCTTTTAAGAGGTCTTTCAAACTTCATCCACTAGTTTCTCACAATCTACAATTCACTTTTGACTTCTAATTTCACTTTTATCTTTTAGATTTTTTATCACAAATTAAGTCTCCAATCTCTTATTGGATGATTTTTACTAATTCTCATCCGCTACAACCTCTAAACTTTATTCATTCATATCTTACTCATTTTAGCTCTAAATTCTAAATGTGATATATTTTTGAAAACCTCTAAGCAAGAAATATAAGGTTTTTATACTATGTTTTAATATAAATCTAACCCTAAGGCTCTGAATATCACTTTTAATTCACCTAAGTTGTAAAGTGACTAAAAAAAGAAATGAAATAGAAATTAAACTTTTTATTTTCCTTCCCTTCTTTCTCTATTTTTTTCCTTCTATTATAACACTATTCTTCCTTCTATTATTGTATTCTCAAGGTTAACCTTTGATGTGAATGAAATATTTGATACAACTCTTAAGATAATAATTAACTTGAACCTCTCCTATCCTTATCCAAAGTTTTTATGGTTTAAACTAATTCTTAAGATTTTCTTCTAATCTTTAATTTTTTGTTCACTTTTCCAAATACTTCTTCAAATCCTCAATCCTCACTTGTATCATTCATTCTTCTCTTCTACTTTAGCACTAGTTAATTTTAAGTGTCGTCTCTCCTACCTCTTTAATATCAAATTGAGAGTTTTGCTATTTTGAAGGACTTCTAATTATTTATTTCTATTCTACTTCTTTAATCCCCCCTTAATTGACTTCCTATTTTGAATTTATGCAACTCTTCTACTTCCCAAAGTTTATTTTAGTTTTGGAAGAGTCTTTTTTTTATACCCAAGCAAGTTTGAGAATCAGTTTTGTTGAATAATTTTTGAAACTCGTACCTAATCCAAAGCAATTTAGAGCCGTAATCCAGAATTGTAGCAAGAGTCACAATCTAGAGCCTTACATGACTCTGAACAATCATGGCCCTCTTACTCACGGTTATCGGCTCCCCTACTCACAGACTTAGACCCATGCCTTGTGGCAGATTGTGGTTCAGTGGCCCCCTCATTTGTGTTGACGTGGCTTCTTCTTGGGCTTAGCGTGGCAGTACCACGTGGTGAGCAATAATTGACGAGACCCTTGTTTATTGCTGATGTGGTTGAGATCAAGGTGGCGTGGCAAATGCCACGTGGATGACAGGGATTGGCTAGACCCCTGTGGCTCCTAGTCAGCTTGTTTAGTCAGTTAGTTTAGTTGGGCTCCTTGTATGATCCAGCTCCTTGCTTGGTTAGAAAATTTTCAAGCTTGTTACTAAAAAAAGACTCTTAATATGCTTGAAAATTTTCCCTTCTATAACTTGCTACTTTTTTTTAGGATCTTTCCTACCAAAACTTTTGGACACTAAATTTGCGACTCCCAAACTATATTTTAGATCCTACACAAATAAAAAAAGCCAAATATCAACCAACACATGAATTTTATGGAAATTCTCCTAAATACACAAAGTCAAAGTTTTGTTGTATGTTTGAAAATACTGTAAAATTCTCTCAACTCCAAAGCTTCACTGTATGTTTGAATGTACTATAAAATTCTCCCAACTTCTAAACAACCAAAGCCAAAGCTTAACTGTATTTTATGAAACTATAAATATACAACTAATTCTAAAATTGTCAGATTCATAATTATATTAGAGCAAGGAGTTAGTACCAATACTTGTTAGTTTAGAAACAATAAACGAACAAGTTAGTACAAACACTTCCAAATTCTAGGGGATTTCGCAACGAAGGAATTTCTCATTAGAAATTTAGTGTTTACAACATACTCTAAAATACTTCCCAAAGCGGCATTGCCAAGATATGATGAGGGGTATTTCTAGGACTAATACGACCAAATCAAACCTTAACAAAAATCCAAACAAATTATTAACAATTGTACAACTAAACACATACACAAGCCAATATTGAAGGGACCTTAGTGTCCTTCAAAAAAAGCTCAAAAAACAACAACAATAGAGCAAAATTGCTCCTAAAAACACAATTTTAGCAACGTGACTCAAAATGGTCAATATTCAACTAAATGGACCCCAAATGAAATGGTGTGGTTCTAAAATGAAATTTAAAAGGTGTTTTAGAGAGAAAAAGAGGGTCCTTATATACTCTTCTAAGGAACCTCACTCCCCTCTCTTTAACTTTGGTAATCTTATCATTTTAAGATTTCCATTCTAAAATTGTCATTTTCATTTTTTTATGTTGGTCCTACATTCTAATTTTTGAAAAAATGCTCCAAATCACAAATAGATTGAGCCAATGGCTTTGAAAGGCCATTTTTAGTCCAATTACCTCCTACCCCCTTTTCTTATTTCAAAAATCCAAAGAATTCTAGCGACAGCTGAAAACTCAAAATAGGATAAAAATCCAAGTTTTAAAAGTTCACCTTTTCAGCCAAAAGTAACTAGCCTAAGATTTTAAGTAAGTCTAAATGAATAAGAAAAGATCCTAAATTTGTTTTATTCCAATATTGTGTACTCCCGATATGCCGGTCAACTCCACAATTGATCTTCAAATTTGCCGGTTTTGGAAGATGTTGCTAATTTTGGCACCTTTCGCTATCGAAATGTCACAAAATTTGTTGGGACAGTTCATAAATATAAAAGAATCTATAATAATTTCTAGTGAGGTTTTTCTTCAACCAAGGTAATTTCCATGAATTTATCATATTAGATTTTGGTGGTTAATTGTTCGAAAAAAGATCTTTGGATGATCAGAAAAAACCAAGACTTTTAGGGGGATTTCTTATGAATTCTTCAAAAGATGTGCAAATTTATATTTTTACCTTTCACATGTGAGAAAAGAGTACAAAACCCGCTATCTCCTTTAATTTTCGATGAACAAGGAATCTTCCATAAAAAAAAAGAATTTGGACAAAGTGATCGCGTTGTTGAATTCCTAGCACAACTTCCACTCCAAATCACTGTACTTATATTGTAAATGCCCTTTATTGCTCCATTTTGAATTTGTCCACCTATAGGCTAACAATTGGAATTTCTACTATTTCGTTGATGGAATGGAAAAACTTAAACCTATTTTGGGAGATCTACCTCAAGATTCTCACAAGATTTTTTCTAGCCAATTTAGCCAATTTGTGTCTCATTACATAAATAGGTGTAAATAATTGGGCAGTTTCTACTAACACACTTACGATTTACAATATGCGGGTTTCTACCCTATTTACATGCAAGTTTGGGTTGTATTTAGGAAAAGTTAGGTGTAATGTGACCAAAGATTGTATTGGTATGTGCAACACTAAGTTTGGTTTAATACACTCTTTAGGTTCTTTAACACCTAAAACTATACTCAAAACATATAACAAAACCAAAAAATAAATTGTAAGTCCTAAATGACGAAACTAGGACTTATAAGGTTGTATTGTATAAATTGAAACATTGGCAAAAGGATGCTAAAAAAAATACTTCCCAATTTTTTTTCATCTTGTACTTGTAGAATGTTTCAATTCTTTCAATTAGGTATAATGTTCTTTACATATTTTTCAATTCCTTCTAAGATTTGCTTTAGCGTCACATTCTTGCGCACACACTCAAACTGTTCTTTGCCTTTGGCTTTAACATATTACCTCCGATATTCCAATAAATGTGTGCAAACTAGTATTGCATGAGTACCGGTGAGGATGTCAAAATGCAGTATATCATTTGCAAATGTACCTTTGAAGAAACTCCACCTCTTTCAATGGAGCAAAGCTTATATATACATTTTTTTCAATGAATTCTTCGATAAAAAAAAATTGATAGAAGTGTCAAAGATCCCCGTAGAAATGGTTATATTGACATTCAATTCTTTGAGCTATGCAAGAATTCTTGTCTTTCAAGTTTTTTTGATGACAAGTTTTTTATTATTATTTGTCTTTGTGTAGTCTTCTTCGCAATATTTTCAATAGGAACAATTTCCTTCATTTTAGCAACAAAAAATTTGAATTGCACTACAATATTGGTAAATTTTGAATCTCCTTCTTTTTCTTTGCAAGTTGTTGCATTTTATATCTCTAAGTCTTTCCTTTTATGAACTGTCTCCTTTACTATGTGAAATATGGTTGGTGCCATTTCTTAAATCATGTTCAATACCACAATGAGTTTATTATCAAAATATGCATTACCAAGAAATTTGCATTTTCAACCAAAGGAACTTAAACCTTTCTAACCACTACAAAAGCAGTCAATGTTGCCTTTCAATGTGGTTGATTTTTAGAGCATAGAAATACATGCTATCGCTATTGTTGTTGTTGTTACAAGAATGCAAAACACTAGAAAAAAGATTCAAAGCTACAAAAAACTACAAAGACATCAATATGTCGACAACATGAACAAAAAACTTCTACATATTCACTTGTTACAAGTGACTACTTTGTGGCCTTCTAATGAATTTCCATGGTTTTAGAAGCCAATTAAATTTACTTCATAAATGCCTACACAAGATCATGACAATAGGGATAATAAAAATCACTAACTAATTTAGAAAACTTCAGAAATAACCTATTTTCTTAGTTTGAATATAAGATTTTAAAATTGAATGAATGAAATCCTAAAATAGCTCTTAGACAAATAAACCACAAAGTAACAAAATTCAAATAAAACCTCACAATCAATTCTTTTTATACATATATCAAAATAAATGAAACAATCATAAGCACCAATATCAAACCTATCCTAAATTCTTAATGCGGAATCCATAACAAAGAGACAGGCTTTGAAACTTGTTGATTTACCTCAAAAAATGATAAATTGAACAATGTAGTTTCCCCTTGTCCTTGCCCTAGTCCCTTCTTGTCCTTGCACTCATAAATTTGATTGGAATTGTTCAATTGATTGAATAAAAAGCTTAGTTATTTTGTCAGATTTTGCCATGTTTATCAATAAAGAATCTATTCTTCTCACAATGAAAAAGTCTTATTAAGAATAGTTTGAAACTTCATTTTTTGATAAGCTAATATAAACGATTTTTTCCTAATACAAACAACCAAATACACAAATGTGTGCATAAATTACCACATACCTCAAACTTTATTTTCTATTGTTAGCTAAATCAAGTTATCACAAATTGCATTGATTTGTGAATAAGAGAATTGCAAATTTAATTGAACTTTCAATTTAGTCATAAAGCCACGTAGAGAAATGCAATGGCGTTCAAATCATGTCTTAGTATTACCCTAATCTTAGTGTAGTCTTTTAGTATTAGAACCCTTATCTTAGTGCAGTGCAAATCATCTCTTAATATGGCTCAAATCAACATGAATTTTTTTTGAAGATCCATGGCCTTTGAAGGATACATTGTGCTTTTGAGATATGATGGGTTGATGGCAAGTGTTCAACAATGGCTCATTTAAATATAAAATCATTTTTGACAGCATTTGAAGTGGTACTTTTTTCATTTTAGATGTGATAGTGAAGTTTTTATTTAGCCAAAGGAATTCAACATAGTAGCAGTGACCACTACTTTTCAATGTATAGTTTAAGGTTGACTTGCAGCTACTAATTATTCTCAAGATAATTAGACAAATTACATTATTTTTGCATTCAATTGATATCACTACAAGAAATTGGGCCTTATTGCAATTGCAAAAAAATGATTGCAAGTGTTTTGCGACTGCAAAATCACTTAACCTTCCTAATTGCACCACCAATGAGATCTCCACAATGTTATAGTCATTCTAGCCATGACTGGAGGATGAAGAGTTAACAACCTTGCAATTTCATTCACAACATTTTATTCATTGCATCGTGGATGACATGATAGAGTTGATTAAGACTTCAAACATATCGGGTACAATCGCGGAGAAGTATTGTTGGATCCTATTTTGCGACTGCATGTGACTTTGGAATGACTTGATTATGACTTCTACATGACTCCAATAGTCACTTCTACTACATTTTCTTTTACCAAAACAAAAGATAAAGAAAAATGACACCTCGTAAGATGGGGAGGAAAGATACCACTAGAAGAAGCCAATGTTTTTTAGAATGTTTTTAGTAGACATGCATGTTTTGCAGAATAGGAGCTCCAAAAGGCGGTGGTTGCCTTGTAAGTGAGAATTTTTGAGGATGTTATCACAAATGCATAGATGTTAAATGTAAAACAAGTGAATGTTCTATTTGATGGGAATGTTAGTTGAAACATCGTAGTGAACATCAATGGGTTTTGTGAAACGTCCTAAAAAACACAAGACTGCCACGTTGGTAGCAGGAATCATCTTCAGTAGTGGGTTATTTAGGGTAGTTCCTATGGGGTCAGGTAGGAAGCTGACCAACTATAGTAAATAAAAAGGAAAGGCAAGTCATTCATGTCCTTTCAAAAGAGAGTCACCTAGATGCGCGTAGAAGTTGCAATTTCCAAATCTTTTTGTGAAAAATTCCTATGTAGTGAAAGTAATAAAAAAAAATAGTTTAGCGAAGTTCAAGACATTAGTTAACCCATTCTATATTTAAATTCTGAATGGCTAATGAGGGGAGCCGAATTCAACCACTACGTTCATTCTCATTGCCTTTCTTTTAACAAGATCTCTTGTGAATAGAATGAGGTCATACTTTGATGGACATTCATTCATTTTAATTTAAAAATTGCAATTGCTTTTAGAAGAAATAAAAAGATTTTTTCTATTTTTCCATTATTCATAATGTAGGATTTTTAAACTAACATTTAATGAGATTTAGATTCAAACTAGTGTAACCTAAAAAGATATTACAGTTTCAATAGAATTTGTGAATTTGCTAAATAAGAGAGTAGGTCAACGCAACACGCTTAAAAGTTTCTAAAGTTTTGTGTACTTTGCAAAAAAAATGGGTGGTCAAGCTCTCTTCTTCAAACTAGCCTATATCCTTTGAGGATTAATGATGGACATTAATTATCATTATAAAACAACTTCTTCTTTTTGCAATCTTGTAAATGTTAATAAAATAAATCTTTTACTTTACCACTAAATTTTCTTTGGATAGTAGATGGTAACTGGAATTTATTTTGAAATTTGGGCTAATATTAGGTATTTTTTATTTTAATAACAACTTGGTCATTTAAAACCTAAAGTCTGAAGGCCATTTTTGAAAAATCTAATTATAGGATATTTTAATTACTTATCTCAAATCATGTGGTAAAATATTCATGAAGTTTGACCATAGACATTAGGAAAACAATAAGCCCTCAAAAGGGATTGTTTCCTTTGAGGAGTTTTCTTCAATGGAATTCATAGCCACATTGAGGGACATTGGTCATTGTTCAATTCAGTGATGAATACATAGTAGCCACAATGAAAAAAATGAAAAATAGCATTTTAAAATAGTTTAAAAAAAAATTTAAATTAAAAAAAGGTAATTAAAAAAAATTAGTTTGAGGTGGCTGTATGAATGCTACATCAAATTTCAAGGTTTTGTAATTCCGTATTTTGATTGATGGGATTTTTTTTCAATTCAATTCTTTTTTAATTATGTAACCAAATTGTCATGTGCTAATCAAGCCCTGCAATTTGTTGGTCAAATTTTGTTTTCAAGATTCTTCATTCAAGCTTCTCCCTATGATTTGTGCTTGAAAAAGTTATCTAAAATATCAACACATTGCCTTATTTTGGCTGGGATTTTGGCATTTTTAAAGAAATTTGAGCATCATATTTGGCTGTTGAATAAATAGCCTATATGAATTTCTATATGTGATCTATTTTTTTTCAATTAACAACACAAAGTTTTATTTTTATTATTTATTATTTTTTTGGTCTTTAATCCCTAAAGATCCACACATCCTAAAAGTGGATGTACCTTAGTCAATTTTGATTGCAACTTTCCAAAAAATTAGTTTTGAAATTTGATTTAAATTTTTTTTTAAATGAAGCTTGACAAGTTCTATTTTTTAACTATTTCAAAATCTTGAAAAATGTCAAGAATTAATGGTATTATTGCAATTAAAAGCTCCATGTGTTTAAATTTGAATAGCACAATATTGTATGTTCTTCATTTGCATATATATATATATATATAATTTATTTAAAGTATAAACTATAAAATTATATTTTTCATTCTATACTTTACTTATGGTAAAAATTATAGATTATTCTAATATATATTATAATTGATATAATTATATTTTCACCTATAAGTTAAAAAAATTTACAATAATTTGATTTTTTAAATCCTAATTATTGAAAAAATCAACTTAAATTTAAAAAAAATTGTACTCATGAAAAAATCAAAGTTTTATACACCTATTAAATAAATGGATAAATTTGGTTTGATAGGAAAATTTGACCTCAAGGATTCTATTGTGATTTTTTTGGTTATAAAATATAAAATTTAACCAATTGAAAATTTTGAACACTAATTGTATAAATTTTTACACCATTTCTACTTGTACCATTTTTTTGCTCAAGGGAACAATGGGACGTCAAGGGTTAATTTTTAGTGAATTTGACAATTCCTCTTCTTCATTTTATTTTATTTTTGGATTCTTGAAAACTAATCTTTTTTGCCAGAAGCTTTTAACATTATAAAAAGCAACCTTTTGCATATATAAAACAACCTTTTGTATTATCAAAGTCATATTTCACACATGCGCCAAGGTACAACAATTTGATAATGTAAAGAAGTTAGAAGCTTAGATATTTTATGAGGATGTTTTTGGATGTTTTTTCAGTTTCATTATTGTTTATATCTTCTTCCAAACAACAACAAAATAAAAAACAAAACAATGATTCTACACTCATTTCTATTGTATGTTGCACTTATTTCATTTTCTATTGAGGGCTTTAAAATGATTGAATTGCAAATAGATTAGAAGACATTGCACTTTTCATATCATAGCCATGATCAATATATTTAGGGCAAATTCTTCTTTGCATGTTTAGAAACAATTTTGTTATCATTTCGAAATTCTATGAGGAGATTTTTCTCCTATAAATCAAAATTCTATCCAATTTCATTAATAAAAAATTATCTTTAAAATGTAGGTAAAGTAACAATATTGTAAAAGTAGATATTCACCTTTTGCTATTACGTCTATGACATGTAAATCCAAAATGCAAAGGCATCACCTTTGGTAATGACAAAACTTTAAAGTAAAATAAATTCTAAAGTACTCACTATTTTAATTAGTTATTTTGAAGAGTGATGTCTTCTTTAAATATTGAACATTTGATTTTCATGATGAATGATCATGATTTTTCAATTCAACATTTTGTGCTAGGGTGTCCACTTTAAATCTTCATTTTCTATTGTTGAGGGCTCTTTTAAATTAGGGTGATGTGAAATATATTTTGCAGGAAAAATCACAATAATACAAGTAAGTTTCTAAAAATTCTTGGGGCTAAGGTAAAACAGTGACCATATGTGAAAAATTAAGTGAAAGCAAACCACATAGCATTTTTTTTCTAAAAAAAGTCACTTGCATTGGCATTTGAGTAATATGGCATTCAAAGAGGATGAAGTGGCATGCCACATTAGCATGCTTTAATGCAATTTTAAAATTCTAATACTGTCATAATAGACGTCAACTAATGTGTCTTCTATCGTAGGTTGATGTTTGTAGTGATGTCAATAGAGACATCTACTATGACATTTAAATGTTTTTTGCAATGTTAACTAAGACGTCCTTTGTAATTTTCGGATGTTTTCTGCAACACAGCATCGCATTCATCATAATACTTAAATCTGAAATTATATTTTTAATAATAAAAAATTACATTTTAGATGTCCCAAATAGTTTGTCTTCCCTCTTGCCACCCTTCTTTTATAAATAACTCACCTTCTCATGTCAAAATATTGACAAGAAGGCTTTTCAAGTCATTTAATATTATTGTCAATATGGTGTACTATGTACAATGTATGGCATATTGTGTGTAGTATATAATATATGTTGTATTGTGTATATTGTATGATGTATTTAGTATAATTTATGGTGTATTGTGTATGATATATAATATATTGTGGATGGTATATTGTATCTAGTATATAATATATTGTATGTGGCATATGTCTAAGCTAACATCAAAATTGATATATGAAGAAACCTTTGGAGGTCAAAATTGATGTTGCTAAAAATAATATCCAAATTCTTATCTAAGTTGATGTCACTAAAAATAGTATGAAAATTTTCAAAAAACATGACATCAACTACCACCTCATCTTTTAATTAGGTAAAAAAAACCTATGTGGCATTACCTACTTGTGTGGCGCTTACGTGGCTACCACATGGCGCATTTTGGGCACCTTATTAAATCATGTTTGTTGTGATGTTTCAAAAATATGGCATGTTTTTTTCACATTTCCTCTTATTTTTACCATGTCAATCTTGACAGATTTTTCTAAACATCTGTAGTACACATGTGTGACGTTCTAGAAAATATGTAGACATGTTTCAGCACTTGTCCAAAAAAACACAAATTTCTTCTAGTGTACATGTGGTTTAACTATAGGGACGTGAATCTTGCGATGTTGTGACTGCAGGGTACAAGGATTGATTGGCAAATCATTATAGCTTATTGATAGATGGGACAAAGAATCCTTATATTCTTTACAGTTTTGAGGTATGCCATATTATGGAAATGCAAATTTGCTAAAAAGATTTAACATCCCGCTTATAGATTAATAATTATAGGGCAACTGAAGTGCATGAGTGTCTAATTGTTCTAAATTAGCACATGAGTAATTCATAGGGAAATGAAAGGTGTGCATCAATTTCAGACTTGGCCTTGGGCTTAGCAATCTGAGTTTTATTCATGATGATGCACACCGTTATTAAACAAGGGATTTTGGGATTAGATGGTGGTTTGTTCCCAAATGGGAGCTCTAGTTTCAACTTTGGATTTCAATATAAGGTTCAAAGAATTGTCCACAAATATGGGAACAACAATTTATGCCTATTTATTTTAATGTGCATGACAAAATACTATAAATCCACTTGTTCTATAGGCTATTACATAGCCCATATCATAGATGTTGACATTCACTATCCAGGAGACATACGGAAGATAAGATTCTACCTAATTGAAAGACAACTACATCATGTCTTTGTCAAAAAAAAAGAATGATTCGTAGATGATTGGTGACAATTATGAGGTAGTCTTCTATTGGTGACGACATATTGGAGTACTTCTTTGGAACCATGACTAAGTGCAACGTAACTATGCAAAACTCAATTGTTGTGACTGCCTTCTACTCACCTTTTCTATAGACAATGATTAAAAAAAATATCACTTTCTATCCAAGTCTCTCAACAACATTAGGGAAGAACACATGCATGGCTTGACTAGGAAAAATGAATAGCTTTGGCATGTAAGGCAGTTTATGGTAGAAATTCACCACAAGGATGCTAGCATCATCTTTCATATACATAGGATTCTCTTGTGTATCTTGTGGCTTCACCCTACTACTTTTTTTGTCCTAACAAGTTTTTTTTACAAACAATTCAATTGCACCCACTAAATTTACCAACTCCATTGAAATTGACAATGTTTGGAGAACAATCAATCCTATGGGCTCTAGAATAAATGGATTTGTACATCATTTGGACCTTGACTTCTTGTGCACACATACAATTCCTTTTTTTAGCCTAACCCTCAAAACCATGTTGTAAAAAAAACTAAAACAACATTCCTAATAGTGATATTCTACAACACTAATTCAATAGGGGCCAACTATGACTTCCACGTGACTGAATCCAGTCAAGTAGAAGTTGCATTATAGTATTGCACTCGGATAACAATACGGAATTGACTACATTACATCTTCTACATTACTAGATTCAAAAAAGATGTTAAGAAAATGTTTTTCCAATGTTTTTCTCAAATTTGTCAACAACTTTTGATTTGAGGCTCAAAATCTAATACAAATATTTGGAGATGAAAGTGAGATTGATTTTCAACTTTTGTTAGTTCATAGTTTTTTGAAAATAATTAATCTACTATTCCTAAATCAAATCTAAAATATTCTTAATAACACAATTTTGCGTTTTTCATGTCCCACATGATTTGTCTTGCCTCCTATTACTCCACTTGTATCAAAAGTTTGTCATTTCAACTCTTCATACTTACATACTAAGGTAAAAGGCTCAGTAATCACTCACTTAAGGAAAGAAATAGATGTGCTAGTACACTAGTTTGTCCAATCATTTTGAATTTTTTTCTGTGGATAGAGAAATAGAAAATAGCTCAAAGTCTTTTTTTGATAATTTTCAAAGTCATGATGAATAACTACGATTTTCCAAAAGAAAAGGTGCAGAGGATGTTTTTGTTGCGTATAGGGTGCAACAATAATCAACTATAACATCCTTGTGAATGCAACAAGTGAGTCCAAAAAATGATGAACAAAAAGCTAAGCATGTTCATGGAAGTTCTTGGAAGTGCCCAGAGAGTGCCATAAATGGAGCATTGCAAATCCTTGTTTATGCTATTTTTGAAAGTGTGACAACACAGCCTTATAGTGCAATTTCATTTATGACCTCCTATATTTTATTTTATTGCCATCATCTATATTTTTAGTTGGACTCTTTAATAATACTTTTATGAGTCACAATGCACTGAAAAGAGGTGTACCGCCTTGGTTTGCAATAGTTAGCCCCCCCTTCTCTCAAAAAACTTACAAGCCATTGATATCTATAAGAAAAAATGCTTACCCTCAAAATTATTGTTGATTTCTCAAAAAATCACAAGTCGTTGATCTTGTGAGATTTAATCTAAACCGTCCAAATATGAAATATTGGATATAGATACAATATTGCATACAAATACATACTAAATATTGAATATGGATGTAATATTGCGTACAAAAATATATACTAAAAATGGAATATAGAATATCAAATATAGATATGGATTGTATACAAATATATATTGAATACGGATACAATATTGCATATAAATACATACTAAAAATCAAATTTAGAATACCAAATACGAATATGGATTGTATACAAATATGTATTGAATATGGAATATGGAATACAAATACAGTATTGGATATGGATACAGATACGAGATGAATTGTCCCGTATTGATTGTCAAACAAGTTGGTTTCTTAAATTACAAGAGGGGGGTGGGGTGGTTGAAAATTAAAATTTTAAAATTTTAAAATTTCAGTGTATTGTAACACAAAGTGACATAATCCACTAAAAAATGGTAGTAACTGCCAGACTCAAACCACACATGTTTGCAACCGATGATGACAACAAATGGTCTTGAAATCATGCACTTAGGATCAATATTAATCACCTCTCAAAATCTACTCCTTCTCAAGAAACCATCAGCATTGTTTTTGCACCATTTTTAGGGGCGATTCTTAATGCCCACACGATTTTAAAGCCTCTTCCTATAAGTGGCTTTGAAAGCTATGCAACACATTTGTCGAATATTGTGTATTGTATATGATGTATTGTTGTAATAATTTCAATGTATTCATATGTGATTGTAGAATGACTACTCCCCATGCAATTGCCAATACACTCCTTTTTGTATACATCGCCGCAACTTCAAAACTCTAAATCCATATTACTTCAAAATGACTACAAAATGACTTGCCACATGTTAGTCCATTAGAGTGGTGTAAAGACTCCACCGCAATTTCTAAATGACTATATAATGACTTTTGATGTGGCTCTCCACGTCAAATTTGTAATGGGTCTATTATAACTTTGAAATGAATGGTAAATGACTACCTACGTGGAAGTCCATGTCATATTCATTAGGGGTCACTCGCAATTGGAAAATGACTGCAAAATGATTGAACACATGGATGTTTACGACATTGGGGAAAAAATTGCACTTTCCACATGGTGGTTTTCAACACATCTTCTTCAAGCTCTTTTTTTATCCCCTTTTTTCCCTCACTCTTATCATCCACTTTTCCATGCAAGGCAGCATTGGATAGTGATAAGAAAACTAGTAGTCATTTACGTGAATGATTTGTCCAAAATGACAGCCAAGCCTTAAAGTCATTTATAAGTCACATGATTGCAACATGATTGATTTGTAGTCATTTATTGCAGTCACATCAAACATTAGTTTTTTGTAATTGATATGTAAAGATGATGTCGTTAGGTATACTCTAGGGCAATTCCAAAAAGGGCCTATTGATTTTGTTGCATTTTCACCAGGGTTGATAGGACGTCCGGACGCGAACGCCGTCCACCCCGTCCGCCTATCCCCCCATCCGTCCCGATACCCATCTGCCTCGGTACGGCCGTCTGATCGACACGCGGACCGATCTGGTCTGCATGATCTGGGCGTCCGCCACGGGCCGTCCGCTCCGTCCGCCCCACCCCGCCCGTCCGCCTTCCGACAGCGGGAGGGACGCTGCGTCCGTTGGCGTCCGTGAGGATAGACGTCCGCACGCCCGGGTTACAGACGCCTTTTTCGGGCGGACGTAGAGATTCGTCAACCCTGATTTTCACTAGTATTTATGCTTTTTTCCTTGAATGCTTCATATATACACACACGGTCAATGTATAGACCTTTAAGAAGATTGTACCCTAAAGATATAAAGCATGGAATAAATTTCTAAGTAGGAGAACTAAAACATGCAAAATTTCAAGAGAAATATGTACTTTGATGTTTCAATTTATCAAAAATAGAAAAAAAATTAAAAATCAAATCAAATTGGACATTTCTAACACCTATATGGAGATGGTCATATACCAAAAAATCCACCAAAATAATTTTTTTCATGTTCCAAAATGCATGTAGATAAAAACTTACTTTGCAAAATTTCATACGATAGTCTTGGAATTATTTGTTTTGAAATTTCTTAACTACCATAGTTGCTAGTCTTCTAGAAGACCATCTTCTCCAAATTTCAGCTTTAAATTCTTTAAAATTGATACTCAATAGTACTCCAAACCCCAAGAATTACAAGTGTGATATATTTTAGAAATCAATATTTTCTAACAAATTAATTCTAGAAAATATCAATAGTTGAAATAAGTCTTAAATAGTCTTATCCACCTTTACTATAAATATTAGCTATATTGGATCATCACTCCCAAAGTTGTGCCTGAAAAATGCTTTAGTACACAATATGTGACAAAAAATAGTATAGGTGTTTTTTGCAATTGTCGTCTAAAAGTCTCTCTAGCCTAATAATCCACCACATTATATGACATTAGATACTTCAATACACTAACTCAATAAACTCCTTAAAATGGACCAAATTGCAAATCATGTTTCAATTTTGAATCGGAAAGTATAAGACCTAGTTCTTAGATTGATTTTAATCTAGATGTTAAAATATTTACTTAATTAGATAAATAGATCAAAAATTAAATGATTAAATTTTTTAATTTAAATTGTACACTCAACAAAGTAGAAAAATTGATTGTTCAAATGAAAAATATAGAAAACCATAGAATATTAATTTAATATTAATTTCAAGTATATTAGATCCATTTTCCAAAAACTATGCTTGCGTTTGATTTGGACAACCAACATATAAAACCAATATAGATCAAGATTCAAGAATTATATATTTTTATCAAATTTATTCATTTTTTAACTTAAAAATTTTGTATCAAGATACAAGGGCAAAACAAGATTATAAATTAGAGTTTTGCATTGAAAAAAATATAAGAAAAACTAATTTAAACCTAGAGTATTTTTACTAGCTACTATAAGAAACTCATGTTTTTTGTATGCAATTTTAGGTAACATCCACTTGTTTTTATGTCAACAATAACATCAAATATAACATTTTGACGTTGTTGTCTTTGATATAAAAACAAGTGGATGTCACCTAAAATTGTGTAAAAAAAATAAGATTTCTTATAGTGAAAACTAGTCCTTGTATTTCAGCAAGATTAGAGGGGCTAATACAAAAATTGTGAATCAAGCTCATAATAAAGGAAAGGATTCACCCATTTAAGCATTCAAAATTGCATAGATTGGTTGTTTATTAGTATATATGTCATTTTGTTAAATTAGACTATATTTGTCTTGAAATTAATTTACACAATCAAGTTACTCAACTTCCAATTAAATTCCTTGAAAGGGAAGCGATTCATAGTTTCTTACAAAATGTTTAAAAGAATAGAAATTTTGAAACATTTGAGGATTTTTGAAGGCAATAAGAGATTGTGAGTTATCATGGCCTCAAAAGGCTATAAATGCGTTGTGAACATTGCCAGTAGTGCAGTCCGATGTGGTCGCGAGAGTGCCATGTCACTTTCCAAAAGAATTTCAATTGTTTCTCTCATTTCAAGAACTAATTTTTTTTTTAAATTTTTAATTTTTAATGTTATTTGTATTCTTTGCTATAGGGGAACGCCGACAAGAACAGGCCCGAAATGTCCTTTTCCAACCCTCAAATTTCCTCTAATGTCTTATATTATAAATGACATTTCCTCAATTTTAAACACAAAAACCTTGTCTTTTTCATATCATAACATGCCCTCAATTTGAATACATATAACTTCAAAATGACTTGAAATTATTGTCACTAGAAAGAAAAATTTTTTTTTTAACAATTACATGTTTATTAATGGGGTGCCAATTGTGAGCTTGTGAGCATGAGCCTCCATTTCTTTTGTAGCATTTAGGGTTAGTAAATCCATTGATGACCTATGAATGTGGAATTAGATGTAAGGATTAAAAGATCCTAATCCACCTCCAGATTTGTTCTTAAGGTGCAATCTCTTTCTGCAAATTTATTATTTTTAGACTTTTGAATTTATTTCCTTGTAGAAATTAAGATTAACTATCCATATTGTTAAAAAAAACTCTAAATTTGGACTTTCCTAGTGAAAGTTATGGGTGGATGAAGTTTGATTGCTAATTAGTACTTTAAACTTCATCTATGCTCTTTCTATCAAATTACAATTCAAATTGAAATTCCAATTTTACTTTTGACCTTTGGATTTTTTACTCTATTTAAATTTTCATTCTTATTCTTTGTGAATGAAATTGACTAAATTTCATCCAATTTGACTCCTAGGCTTCATCCACACTTATTTTATTTGTTTTAACTTCCATTTTTAAGTATTTTATATTTTTGAAAATCACAAGGTTTACCTTGTAGGATTTTAACTTTAAAAAATCACCTGACTTCTAGTCCTATAGGTTTGACTTGCTTCTAAGTCTCGACTCTACTTAATTTTATTAATTAATGGGAAAAAAGAGGGTTAGAAGGGTACCTCAAAGCTTGCTTTTTTGTAATGGTTTTTTGGTACCTCTTCACAATTCTCCACTTGGTCCATTTTTTATTTTTTTATTTTTTTTATTTTTTTACAATTTTTTTATTTTTGTTTTTACTTCAAAGTCAACGTAAACTATTTTCTATTTTCTTAACCTTTGATTTTCACCTCTTTCTTTCTTTCAATGCTATCTTATCCTATTTGAAATTTTCTAATCGTTGATTTGGACATTCTAGAATTTTCTAACAATTGACTTTCAATACTTTTGAATTTCTAACCCTTATTTCTATTCTTGTCGACTATTTGGGCATTTTCTCTTTAGTCAATGATTTTTTTGACTACTTTTGTAGACTTTTTTGTACTATTCCTAATTCTCTCCTTTCACTATTTTGTATAACAACGCCAAAGTTTACTTCCTATTTCATTTTATCATTCAAACTTTGAGTTTTTGAACTCTACTTCTTCCTATTTTAGTTGAGAGAAAGAGTGGTGAGTTTAGAAGTTGCTATTTTCTACACTTTTTGATGCTAACTAATGTCTCTATCCTCTAATTTCTTCTTCTAATTGCTAAATTTCTTCTCCCTTGTTCTACTTCTATATATTCTAGCTCATAGTTTGACTTTTGACAAATTACTATTTTTAGACTTTTATATTTTCCTTTTCTAGAAGCTAAAATCAACTTTTTAAATTGATAAGGCACTTGCAAATTGGACCTTCCTAGTAGAAGTTATACATGGATGAAGTTTAACCGCTAATCAATGCTTAAAAACTTCATCCGCTCACTAATCTTAGATGGTAATCTCAAACCTACTTTTGATTACAAATCTAAACTTTAGTTTTTTGTTACCTCCTAATTCTACTCTTTCACTCTATTTGAATGAATTTAACACTTCTTCATTCAACTTGAGTGCTAAACTTCATCCACTTATAACTCACTCATTTCAATTTGGATTTTTTGCATATTATATTCTTAGAAACCTCTCATCTTCTACTTTATAATGTAGGATTTAATGTCATGATTTGTTTCCCAATTTTTCCAATTGTTGGCTTTAACATTCACTAGCCGTTTCATAAATGTGATGTCCATCCCTAGTTGTTGAATGCAACTTATTAAAATTGCAAGTACTCCGATCAATGATTGCATCAACTTTGATCACCTTTGATTTTTAGGTGAATGCAAGAAAGACTGGTCCTATTTTGTATCACACTTAACTCTAAAGTTCCAAGGCCATTTTTCTGTCAAAAACCACTCAAAACTCCCATTTTTGTTGCATTCACCCAAGAAAACAAAAAAAAAATCATTTTTTAGAATATAACAATAGGATCTTGTACTTCACTTGTCTTAGCTCATGTAGTAAAAAATTCATGAAGTTTGACCGTATAGATTGGAAGATATTATTATTCAAAGTTGCAAAAGAAAGTTTTTTTAAACACAAGCCTGCAATTTCAGATGACTTTGACTGCCAATTGTAGAATTTTTTGCACTACAGACTTTGAATTAAAAAAATTTTATGTTGAAGAATTGAGTTGAAAGTCTAGGAAAAAAAATTAAAGAAAAAACCACTTGATTTTCATTCTTTAAAAAAATGCTAAATAGAAGTAGGTCCAAGATTGGAAAAAAAACTAAATCGTTAATAACTCCAAGATGGGATTGAAAGATAATAATTCCAATGGTAAGATTGTTTTAGCAAGAAAACAAAACATTCTCCAAAAAAAATTGTGGAAAATTGTGAAAATTGCATTCAAAAATGAATTCTACAAGTTATTTTTTTAGAAAGATGCTAAAATTGCCCAAAAAACAAGATTGTCCTTAACTTTCTCATTATTAGTCCAAATAGAACGAATCAAAGCTTCACATGTAGACAAAAGTAAAAAAATTTAGGTAAAAAAAATTAAAATTTTTTTTTTTTTATTGTCCACTAAATTCGGTTTCAAGCTTTTTGTGGTATAACTTTTGCTCTCGGGCACCAATTGAAATTAAAATTATATTCCCACATAGATAATCAGTTTTTCTATCTTACAGAAAAATTTCAAAACAATTCACCAAAAATTGAGGTCATAGGAACCTGCCCGAAATCTTATTTGTCTCCCGAGGGGACAATGGGAATTTAGAGGTTAAAATTTTTGAGTTGTCATTGGCTATAACTTTTATACATTGAAGTCAATGAACTTGAATTTTTTTTCAAAGATCAATAACTAAATAGTTATCAAATTACTTATTCTTTTAAATTTCAAAAATAATTTTATATTTAAATTAAAATTGAGCTCATTTGTCACACTTTGCAATTTAGAATTATTTTAACATTGGGGACTATCCAAAATGAATGGTTTAGAATTGAAACTTGGGTGGTCTATTCCTACAATAGAGAATCATGTGCCCACCAAAAAAGTTAAAAAAATGTTACTTTATGTCTTCTACATTTGTACAAATAGGACTCCTTTGCGTGCACAATTTTGAACATTGGAAATGGTTTCAAGATCATTCTTTTAGTGTCATCTCTTTACCTTGAAGTCTTTCTAAATGAAAATTTTTTAGTTTCTTTGAAAATTGTTTTCCCTATTTTTTATGAATTAAAACCTCAAAATACCTATTTACATGAGATTTTGCGCTTTTCTAGTTCTCCAAGTAAGAGAAATTTTCTATGATTTTCTTTTTTAGGATACCTTCTTCCTAAAAGTGTATACATTAAACACTTTTTTTACATTTCAATTTTATTTTTCTAATTATAAAGTACTCCCAAAAAATTACAAATATTGTGAAAAATGTTACACAAAAGGGTTTGTCTTCCTTGCAACCACCCTATCACTCCATCCAATCCCATTGATGCCATATCAAGTCCTTACAATGCCACATTAACCTTGATCAATGACTATTGCTACAAATGAACAACTAGCTCTCATCGGAATAGACGTGATTTTAAAACACAATTTAAGTCACCTCAAAATCCTAACAAGCCGCCAAAAATGAGTAGCTATATTGGTCATGAACATGGGTATCTTGACTTCCTTTACTTTTGTTCTATGGTTTGAGGTTTGGTTTACTTTAGAATGCCACCCTCATACACCCATGCTTTTTGATACAATGATGAAGTACCAGAGAAAAATATGTCGACAATTTACATACTGAAATTCTTTTTCCTCTTGGGTTTTTTTTTTCATGTTGTTACAAAGTGGTTGTTTACTTTTCATACCTATTTTAGTTTGCTTAATTTCCTCCATAGAATGTGTCTTGATTATGCATTCTCACATTTTGAAAATTAAATTGGATGTGCAAATTAGACAAGGTAGACACCTCCACACCCACCACTTCTAGCTATTGTATCTATTTTATTTTAAACTCATTCAATTTTCATATTGCTTTGTTGGCAAAGAAAAAGAGGTTTCAAAGCACCAAAGAATGTGAC
The DNA here is from genome assembly GCA_963969395.1 of Pseudoscleropodium purum. Classification (NCBI taxonomy): domain Eukaryota; kingdom Viridiplantae; phylum Streptophyta; class Bryopsida; order Hypnales; family Brachytheciaceae; genus Pseudoscleropodium; species Pseudoscleropodium purum. Next base: position 27,550,299 of record OZ017795.1, read on the forward strand.
ATTTATATAACATATGCAAAAGTTATGAAAGGTCAAAGTCTTGTTTTCTAGATGTTCTAAAACCGTTTTTCTAACATCCTTGCACATTGATTTTAGAGGTATACATAGATTTCTAATGGGGCATTTGCTTTTGGAATGGTTTAGAATAATTTGCTTCATTGCATCAGCAAAGCAATGTACCATATGTTTTGTTTTACTCACAATCAAATTTTAGTTTTGCTACTACTTCAGTGTAATAGAGAGTAATGATGCGCTCAATTATTGACCACTAAAGAATAAATAACCTTTTAAGGAAAAGTTTCAACATATTAACCACATTTTTCTTGGTTCCAGTACTATTTTGTAATTCATAGCTAGATCTAAAGGCAAGTTTGTCATTTCCAAAGTCAATTCAATCTTGTGCAAGAATGGAAGAGCAACTACAACTTGGATCGGAGTTGCTTTGTTGGTCAAAAAGGTAAATATGACTGAATTGAAATGTTGGTTATGTTATGAATTATTATTGGTTGAAAATAACAACAAAACCTTCAAGAAAGGATCAATTGTAATTGCAGACTATAGATTCAGGTTGATCATTTAAACAATTAGTAGTGTTTGGACAAGGGATCAAGCATCCATATCAAATGGAAATGACTTTGGAGACATTTGTTCTTGTATTCAAGGAAATTCAAGGAAAAGGAGGAAGGAGATCAATATAATTGCCATCAAAGAAAATCAATTGAGTCAACATAAAAACATTCAATCCTTGGTGATTGCCATGAATGTTTCTAAATTAATGTTGCATCGATGCATAAAAGAAGGGAAGCTCTATTGCCATTCAAGTGTATTGTAATCATTTTTCACCAAAGCAAAAAAGAAATTTCGGCTTCAATATGTGTTGTCTATGATTGAGCCATCATCTTTGTATATGGAATCACCAACATTCAACGGTTCATTTGATCGGGTTCATATTAATGAGAAATGGCTACTTCTATCTAGTGCCTAACGAGTACAAGTCATAACATATCACTAAAAGTTAGCACTTCATTCTCAAGGTGATGTTCCTTACTATCATTGCACAACCCCACTTTCATTACTTGAGGAATAAATATTTCAATAGCAAGATTGGAACATACACTTTTGTATTTTAAAAACCTACCAAACAATCTAGCAAGAATCATCCAATCAATACAATAGAAACAAAGCCAATTGCAACAATCACAAAAGATGTCACAAAACAAATTTTAATAAAGAAGGTATATCCAAATATTAAGTTGGTTTGGCCACGAAGCTTGAGCCCAAAACCCATTAATGTTTTCATTCAATAGGATAAAGCAAAACCACATCCAAGTGTAGATGACTTAACTTTGATTGAAGAGGGTGATAAGGATGGACTAAAGATCCGTTTGGTGTGCAAACCACCAAATACTCTAGATACAAATGTATTAGACTTTGGATTTTGGGAGGCAATTCAATTAACCCCTAAAGGACTGATGTGCATGTGAGTAGAGATTTCTATGTTTTTGGCCCAAATTTTAATAGAAGGTATGGACAAGGAATATCTTTCATATGCACTAAGCTTCAAGACTTTTGGAAATATGAGTCAAAAGTTATGGCCTAAATATATAGTTGCCTCATTCAATGAGATGTAGAAGGAGAAGACAAATGATGTCTTTCTTCTCGTTTAAACTATGTCATGAGTATAATAAAAGTTCATGGGGGCAACAACTACAAGCTCCTTAACACAAACAAAATAAGATTAATAAGATTAGGCATTCTTTCTATAAATCTATAATGTCTTGTCAACATATTACAAGGTGCCGAGGATGTTATTCGTCACATGGAGATCTCTAAGGCAAAAAAAAATTATAGCATATTAAGTTAAAATTTTAGTTTGGTGGGATAGAAAAAAAATCCCTAAAATAAAAAATTTCCAATATTTATATCTTCAAGATTGTAAATTTATCTACATTAAAAATTGTGGTCCATTCAATTTGGATTAGTGATTTGGAAATTGTAGACAATCTTGCTTTTCAATCTGAAACAAAATCATTTTTGAAATAAAACTTGTAAAATTCATTTTTAAGTTCAATTTTTATAATTGGAAAAAATCCATAAGATTAACATCTTTTACTAGAATATTCTAACCACATAAATTAGTGTGTTTTAATTCTATATTAGAGCTATTAATGGTATAGTTTTCCCTTCTATCTTAAACCTACTTTTGCTTAACTATTTTGAATGAGTGAGAATTAAATTTTTTTTCTTTTAAGATTTTCTTTTTACTTCAAACTATATTCTTCAATAGAAAATCAAAATTAGTAGTGCACAAATTCCAAGTCCAAAAATCTAATAAATAAGGTTCTAAAAAACTTTTCATTTTTTTAAAATGCAAATATTTTGCAATGTATGTGGTCAATGTTTTTAAAGTTTCTTCCACACATATATACACTAGTTTAATTTTAGATTCTATTGTCAGATATGTGAGAAAAAAAATATCAATTTTTTTCTCTTTGCAATAAAATGGCAATTTTTAATGGATCTTGGTGGAAAAAAGGCCTTGCAACTTTTATCTTTAAAGTGTCAAAGTTATTTTTAGGAATTCTTGAGATTTTAGATAGCAACTTGTGTGATATCAATTATTGTTCATGATTATGTGAACCTCTTATTGAAGATAAGAAATCACATGAACTTTTTGAATTTTTTTTAATAATTCAATTGGTGCCTAGGCAAAAGTTATGCCACCATAAGTCCCAAAAGCTATTTGAAGGGTAGAAACAAAAAAGTCACAAAAAATGAAATTTTTTCATTTTAAATTCTTCTCTCAAAGATTACATTTTTTTCTATGTAAATTTCTATTAATTTTATTTGTACTAGTGATAAGAAAATTTTATACAATCTTAACTTTGGACAATGATTCAATTTGGTTTTCTTGGTTGTAGTGCAATGTGCATTTTAAAATACAAACAAGTCTAACAAATCGTAATTTTTTCCATCCATCCATCATATATGTACTTTTGTCCATGATGTATTAAAAAAATAATTGACTTTATTAAAACTTAATAATGTATGTAATGATTTCACCCCTTCAGAATAGTTGAAAATCTAGATAGGTTCTTTTGAAGTCAATTTTAATCACACACAAAATTTCGACACAAGGTGTAAACATGTACCACTTAGTAAATTTTTTTTTCTAATCAAGTGCTTGAAGCAAAAGTTATGCTACCCCTAACTTTTTTGGCAGCTTGAACAATTTGGATATTTTTTTAGAATGTTTTATAGAAATGACCACTCAGAGGATGTAGTCTATGAAAAAAATAAGAATACGTATGCGAACACCCACTAATTTATAGGAGGGTATTATTTTTTTGTCTATTATTTTCTTGGCACTCTATGATTCTATAATTTTCTAATTTGAGTCATTAAAAGGAGGTATACATTTATTTTAATTTCCAAATGCCATGAATATATCATATACTATCTTACTATAAATTTTTCTTTACATTGCGGTTTTATTTACCACATTTTTTATAAACTCCATTGAAATTCAACACCTTTCCAACTAAAATTAGTAAATGGGATTTGTAATCTAAACTATAACTCTAAAACACCATAAATGCACTTATGTAGTGGGATCTTGAGAGTTTATAGTATAAAACCTATATAAATGAATGTATTGGAATTATAGAGGAATGGTTTAAAGGTTTAGAGTTCAATGTATGATGAACAAAGGACCTAAGACAGGTACCACTAATTTCCAAAATTAAATGACAACCACTTGAAGCCAATCAACGTCTAATGTAGATTTTAGTAAAATCTAAAAATTATTGAACACTTTGAATATACCACTCACAAGGTAGTAGCATTTGATACTTTTGGCTAAAAAAAGAATAAAAATGGAGGTATCTTAGGTTTAGTTTTTTTCTAATTGAACCTATTTTTCTATATCCTATTGTAGTTTGAAGACACGGCATGGCATTTTTGTACCCTATAGTATAAAAAAAATTATGATTTTTATCTCAAATTTTTTTTAGGTACCCTATCATTTGTTTGCACATAGTTTTCTACTACTACCACTCACTGCCCCCCCTTGAACCATCAACTTTTGAAATTTGATATGTTTGGAACTAATAGAAATATGGCATTTAATTGTCCAAAAAAAAATTTAGTCTTCAAATCATATCGTAAGAGGAATCAAACTTTGTTAGCTAGAATAGGAAATTTTTCAATGTTAGGGTTTCATATTTTAGAAAAATCTTGTTACACAAGAATTCATCAAATAATGACTACTATATTGCCAATTTACTCAATGTCATTGCATTGCAAGGTGATTTATAATGAAGTGACTCCATATTTACTTCTAAATTTTTTCATGAGTGAATCTAACATTATATGTAACTACACTTATGAATGGTTGAAATCCTTATTTTTATGTAGAATGCTTTATGCACAAAAGAGTGCAAGGTTTTTGTTTCAAGTTATTTAAATATGTGATGTGAAAGTTACAGAGCATGTTTTGTCCAAAATAAAAAGATAATTTAATTCAATATTTTAATTTTTAAATAATTCAAAAATTCAAAGCTTTCACACCATAGGTCCAAATACATCAAAACAAAGTTTGTGCATCCCTCCTCACGGTGAGCTTTGCAACCTTATCAAGAATATAATTGGGGACTTTTAGTTTCTTAAATCTCAATGTATCAAACAAACAACCTAAATTAAGGGGTGTGTGTGTGTGTGTGTGTGTGTGTGTGTGTGTGTGTGTGTGTGTGTATTTATTATTATTTTTTAAGACATAAATCATGCATGATGAAAAAAATGCTTGTAAAAATAAGATGCATTTTTCAAAAAACAAATTAGATTCTAGTAAAAAAATTGATATAACAAAATTTCATTATTTCTAGTCATGTTCTAAGAATAGTTTCTCTTTTTCTTCCTTGCATGTTTAGAATTAGTTTAATCCTTAAAGGGCATTGAAGATGAAAAGTGTCCAATGGGTGACTTGATTGTTAATTTGTAGAAACAAAAACGCACCCATTGGTTAAATAATTGGAGCATTTTGGTGACTACATTGGTCATGGAAGGCCACATCCTTGAAAGATTAACTCAACAACAATAGTGTGAATTAAAAATATTTGATTGATGATTTTAGAGATTTTTAAAGCTCACAAAACTCCTCGATTTCACCCAACTTTTTGACCTTATATCAAAGCCATCTAGAAGGGTGGAATGACTTTCTTCAACCAATTAAATGCACATCTTTTTTTGCACAATTTCTTTTTCCAAAGCCTAGAAAATGGCCTCAAGGACACAACACTAAGACCCATCTACCATGCAATACTAACAATGCATTGTTCACAATTGTGATTATTACGGCTTATATTTCTCTCCTATTCACCTACTCAAGAGCATGGTTGATTTATATTAATCTCACAATATAACACATTGTTGGTCCAACCCAGCCAAAGCTTCCCATTAGTTTACTAATTTTGATTCTCGTATTGAGCATTGATGGTTGTAGAGAAAGTCTACAATGAATGGCCCATTAATCGTCTATTCTTGTTACAAAAAAAAACATGCTAGTTCTTCATGGAAGAAGGGATTTCAATGTAGTCATTGTACATACATTTCGTGAGACCTTCCTCCATGTCACTATAGGAAGATCATTTGGGGACAAAGGGAATGCTTGCTAATTTGATTGTATGCACTTCTATCTCTATTTTTCTCCCTTTTGTTGTTACCAAGTAACCACACTCTAATCTCCCTCTCTTTCTTTCTAATCCCTAACTTTTTCTATATAGTTTATAATCTATAATTTAGATTACTAAAAATTTGTGTTGGACTTAGGTGTTTTTTTCATTTGTACTCTCCAATTTCTCTTAAGTCAGGTAGTCCAATAAACCAAACACCATGAGCTTAAACAAATCCCATTAATAGGCCTTACAATTGATTTTTCACCCCTACAGCCCCTAATATCTAAAAATGTGTAATTGGTTCACGTCCCTAGAAGCTAATTGGGCTTACCGATATGGTTGACTAGGCCAATTGATGTAATGCATTGCTAGAAGAATGAACCTCTGTACGAGTTGATTGGGCATGTTGGGCCCAATGACTAAACCAAGACACATGGTGCATTGCCACTAGGACAAACCTTTTGAGAGCTTACTACGCTTGTTGGTATAAGTGATTGGGCCCATCTACATGGCAAGGCATGATCTTTTCAAACCAATGTACTACACAATCCTACAGTTTAAAAATGTGTCCAAAAATGTTTTTTTTCTGAAATTCAAAACTTGTACAAGGGGTAGTAGGTTTGAAGTGTTTTTGGCGAAAACATATTCAAAGAACTTTAGGATTAAAGAAGGCTTAGCTATGACTTTTGTAACCATTACAAATGACATACTAATGGTTGTAGTAATAGCATAGGGCATGCTAGTTTTCAATACAAATGAATGTTGCATTCTAGATGAAGATGAATGGTGTATGTATGTCCTTTGCATGGGTTTCAATTCAACTCATTGTATGCTACTTATGTGGTAGCAAAGTGGAGAATAATCCTACAATGAGACTAAAAGTTTTTGTTGTTCTATACACAATGTCGTCCATTTTTCATTTGAATTGGAAAGCTTGATCATCACGTAGGGATCTTCTTGTAGAATATATTGCCCAAAACAAAGTGGCCTACATGACATTTTTAGCCATCCTTCATAGTCAAAATTTTATTTTACCTTCACCAATAATTATCTTTCATTTATGGTAGTCAACTAATTTTTTTACACACCTAAAAGTTTTTTTTTTCCTTATTAAGACACATGGACAATTTCCATTGAAAGAAGAAAAAAGGCTCTTAAAAGATTTAGTGATGGGATGACTTCATTGTAGATCAATACTTGAAGTATTTTTGGTGACTGCTTTGGTCATCGCGGCCTACCTTGAGAACTATCTGCAATAAACATTAGAAGATTTTTTCACTTCAAAGAGGGCTATGGGTTCCCACATTGTGGGAACCGCCCTGCAGGGGGCCGTGATAGCTTGCTGATGTGGCATGGCAATTGCCATGTCTGAAAAAAAGAATTTTTTTTCTGTTTTCTTTTGCATTTCAAGAGTAAAATTTATTTTGAAATTTTGAAATTTTTTTGTTGGGAACAGACGTTCCCTGAAACTGCATGGGAAGGCAGTTCCCGACACACCTGCTTGAAGCGGCCCTCCCTCAGCCCAGAAATCCTCTAGTGGCTTCAGTTTACTGGAGATGCTAAAATGGCAAACTGAACTTTTTCATCACTCACTGTGACCATTTCAGTTCCTCGGCAAAAAATACCGAAAAGAACTCCCGGTGTGAATAGGCATGCAGGATCTAATCCTGGGGCACCACGTGCGCGTCAGCCGGTGACTTTATCTCCGCATGTGCGCAGGTTCAGTTCTGGAACGAAGCTGGACGAAGGTTCGGTTGGAAATAATTCTGATAAATAATAATTGGATGCCAAAGTTTATTTTAGGGTGGTTCTTAGAAAGAAAAAAAAATTTATACCCTACCCTTGGGTCAGATTTGTTAATTCAAACATAAAATTCAAAATATAACATATATGGCATGTAATGAAATTTTTAAATATTATAACGTGATATAATTGATTCATTAGAAGATTTTTTGGGATTTGGGAGGGCTACGAGTTTTGACGTTTTTTGACTATGAGAACTCGCCAAACTTGTTGCTTGACACGTAATGCTTGTAATGCTACCAAAATTCAACTGCACTACTATGGCATGCCATAAGAAATTCAAGATCATTTTCAATGCTTACAAGGAGGACAAAATGGCCAATGGTATTTCAGGCAATAATCGACATGAGAACAAATTCTATGATGCTTTAGATGAATGGTATCATCAAGCCGGGCAAGTCGTGAAACATGTCTCCGCTACAACAACAGATCATGGACAAATCCAAAGCAATTTAGCCCCGGATGGAGATGGAGAGAGTGCACCAACATCAACAACAAATTCTACACCAACAGCAACAACAATTCTATCTATACCAATATCAAAAGATAAACAAAATTTTCATGATAGAGCCATTCAAATTTTTGAGAAAATGGCAAAAACTAGTACCGGTTTGATGAAAAACTTTGAGAGGACCAATGAGCTACTAGAAAGAGTAGACCAACAATTTGATCGTTTCATCAATAAGTTGTAGAGAATTATATGCTACTCTTCATCTAAGCTATAGTAATTAGCACTGTAGCTACAGTTTTTCCACTGTAGATTTGATTTTTGGCCAAATGACCTCTATAAAATGTTTCAGCTAGTAATAGATGAACTCAAGTTGAATCAACCAACATTTTCTTCATTTTCTCTTGTCACTTTGCTTTTGTTTCTTCACTTGTAGGATTTTCTTCATTCTTCTCTATTTCATCTTCTTCTTCTTGTTCTATAAATGGAGTCTTTTCACCTTGTGGATTCTTTTTCTATGATTTCCTCATTTCCCTCAATGATGACTCTAGAGAATGAAACATGTCCGTCTCCTGCAATTTTCCTAGTGCCGTATTTGCTTCAGCTTGTAGTTCTTTTTTTGCTTCTTTTGTCCATTCTATACAAAAATCATCATTCTCCAAAATACACAGATTATGGAGACACAAATAGGTTGTAACTATGTTGGGCACATTTCGGAGTGCCACGTCAATCCTTTTCAATATGATGTCCCATCTTCCTTTTAGAATGCCAAATGTTTTTCCACAACCATATGAGTGCTTGATTGGATAAAATTCCAATGTGCTTTTTTCCTTGGCAATCCTTCATTTTCACCCTTGAATGGTGAGTAAAACCAAGGCCTCATAGGATATACAACATCAACAATAAATCTATAAGGTAAAAATGCCCCTCTCATAGTTGTCTTTCCAATTTCTGATTTTTGAAATAAGGCCCAATCATAAATCCGGCCAGCCCATCCAAAATCATAATCCCAAAATTTGCAATCAACATCTACTACCACTTGTAGTAAACATGAATAATATCCTTTTTGACAATAATATGCTATGGGATCATGGGATGGTGTTAAAATAGGAATGTGGCTACAATCAATTGCTCCTAGAATAAGCGGAATCCCATGTAGTGCTTCAAAACCGTTTGCTATTTTCTTCATCAAAGCAAGAGGGCTTAGGGAAAACTAATGGTCTCAAGTGAATCCTAATTGTTTCACAATATTGCCTCACAATGATGGAAGTTGTACTCAACCCTATACCAAATAAATCACCAACCATTTGCAATGAATTACCCGTTGCTAATCGAGGAAGAGTAATTGCAATCTTTTTCTCCACACTTATACTTTCTCTGAAATTTGTATCCTTCTTCTTCAAAATAGGTCCCAAAAGAGTACATAAATATTGAAGTGTAGATATACTCACCCTCATTCGCTTCTAAAATTCATAATTTGAATATGACCCCATCAATGTATCTTAAAGGAAACCTCTATATCTCTCAAATTGCCAACATTTTCTTTGAGAATTGCCCCTCCATCTTTGGGCAACAAAAAGTGCCATCATCATCATTTGGGCATTTTGTTCAAAACTTGCAAATTTTTGCAATGCCAAAATGCCCACAATGACATACTTCATGACCATGAACACCGAAAGTAGAATAAGAATGTGTTCCTTCCTAGAATCCATGGTTAAAGAAGGTGAGAGGAAAATTTCATAAATTACATTGACTATTCATGCAAAGAGAGATGGATACAAGCCAAAAAAATGGTATGCTTTGAACTTTGAGCTTGGCCTTTGGAGGCTTCACACTTGGGCCATTCAAGTTGAAAAGCTGTGGGAATTCATTGCCTAAGCTTTGGACTTTAGGCTTGGCCTTTGGAAGCTTCACACTATGACCTGCCAAAGATTCCATTTTTTAATTTTTTATTACACTCATTTCTTTTGACTCTCGCCCAAAGTTTGGCCATGAACTTCTACAACCTCTCGACTTGGTCGGCCCGTGTATGAAGTGCTCCTTAGATGGTCCATTTCCAGACCTCCTACCTTAAAGAACTTCCATAAGTTGGATGTACTTAGTTGCTGCACCTAATCTCAAGGACATTATTTCAAGACTTTCATCAATACCTTAGGATAACTCCATCAAAGGACTTTAAATTTTTGTTAGTATTTATTGAAAACAGATGATACATGACAGACCCGTTATAAATACTATCAAGTTCTTTGACCATCATTGCGCCACTGACACACCGACATTTTAAAAGACCTTATTCATGAAATCTGAGCGAGTGCAATCATATTCAATGTCCCAATGAGGGTCAAACACCACAAATACATATCTTCTTTTTTAAAAATTTAAAATTAAAATTTTTTTTGAGACAAATTTATTTTTATTTTTAAACACAAAATACGTATCTTTTAATGTTACTTCCCCAGAGCCCTCATTACATTGTCCCTCCACGATCTCACATTCCCTGTGTCTGCACCCCTGGCCCCTGCCTCCATGGTCCCAATGGAATTTATTTCACTTGGGATTCAGGTTTTTTTTTATGGTTTTTGGACAAATGGATATGTGGCCTTTCTTTCAAGAGGGTTTTAAGTTCATGGTTCCTTCACTATGGGGGTTTGAATTGAAGGAGTCCAATTTTGAGTATAAAATTTTTGTATGTATTTTTTGTATGTGATGACTCTGCATGATGGATGAAATGAGATTTTGGAAACATTGTAGCAACAATGTGTAGGGCCATTATTACAGTTTGACATTTTTTAACATTACAAAAAATTTCAAGCTTCGAGAGGTCTGCCGGTTTGGAACTGCCTGCAATTATCCTGGTGCATTTAGAGAGGAAATTTCTCAGTTTTTTTTATTTTTTTAATGAAACCTGTTGATGTGACATTATTTGTACCACGTCAATTTTTTTAATTTTTTTTAAATGAATTTTTTTTTTCCTGTAATTGCATTGCGGGGCACCAAAAACAAATTTCTTAACGGCCCTCCACAAGGCTCAGATTTTTCCTAATGCACATTTATCCCCTGGCTCTGAGATTTTTGAACCAACTTGCCGGTACAAATGGGTTTTCATGGTGGCCATGAATTGCATAGGATTGCTCCCAACTTGCATAAAGACCCAACTTGGCTCTTATGCAAGTTTGAAATATGATGATCTCCATCATGGCATGGCAAGATTTGACGAACCCGATGAAATGAAATGAGTAATACTAGTCTGATTGATCAACCCTTCAGTCCCTGCCCACTCACTCACTGCCATAATAGCGTAGGTTCAATAGTTTCTACCGATGGAATGGACAGACAGGTGGCCCTCCGCTGGTCGCTCACCCGCCCACCCACCGCAACCTGTACAGTATCGTACAGTATTGATATCAGCTGGTCAGTATTGATATCCAAGCTGATCATTAGTACTGCTTAGAAAGTCACGTCATGTCTGTGGGGGTGAAGTCTATAGTAGTGTAGGGATTTTTTTGTTTTTTTTTACATTTTCAGTGAAATGCCATAAGGTAAACCTGCCTATGACAGGCAAATCACCCATGACAGGCACCTAGGAAACTCCCCCATTAGAGTCTTCCATCAACCCATGAGAAACTTTTTCTTAAAAATGGAATTAAGACTACATTAGGTTGATTTGTAGTTGTCATCAAAGCCTTGGAATATAGTTATGGAGTTGTTAATAACTGTGATAGAACATTGACACCTTTCTAGTGTAAACTGTTAGTAAAAAGTGATTTATTTATGTTATATCCATGTTAGGAAATCTTGTAACCATGTTAAAGAATGTTATGACTGCTTTGCGTGGTAAGATGACCATCATGGAAACACTTTTCTGCTGATTTGGGGTAGTCTACAGACTTTTTTGGGCAAACTGGACAGCAAACTTCAAAAATTCATAAAAAATTCATATTTCGTTGAAAAAATAAAATTCTAGTTGCTTCCTTCATTTCTCACATTTGTCTTTGTATAAAAAAAAAATCAGATTTTTTTTTGTTAATGGCAATAGGACAGATCAGCCATTCTGCCTGTCATAGGCAGGTTTACCTTAGTAGCAATACAAAATGTTCTAGTGGTGTTTGTAAATTTCAACATTCATCCACATATTAAATAGAAAATATCACATATTCATGATTTTTATTTCATCCACCATTTGAAGAATTCATCTAAGTTTATTTTTTAATTTGAGATTTTTAGGCGATTTTTTGTCCTTTAAGTACTATTTTTGACTATTAACTAAATTACTTAACAATCAGAGGGTGAGTCTGCCCAAACCTGATCGCGGCTATGGATTTACGAATCAGTTTGATGATCAGAGGGACAGAGTGTTGACAGGTGGTACATGGGGATGGGGATTTAAACAAGCCAAGGGCCAAAATGTTAACATCCTGTACATGACATGGGTATGGGGATTCAAACAAGCCGAGGGCCACAATGTTAACATTCCCTACATAGCATGGGGATGGGGATTTAAACAAGCCGAGGGCCAAAATGTTAACATCCTGTACATGGCATGGGGATGGGGATTCAATGATGGGTATGTAAAATTTGCAGTGGTGCACGGACCTATCCTCTGACTATTCAAAGAGGTGTCTTCAGGCTCCCCCACTGAATTAAAATACAAATAAAATTTTAAGAAATCCATCTGACTTGACTACCAACCGTCCAAAACTAAAACCAATTTTTTTTTTATATGGATATGAAATATGGAATACATATAAATATGATATATGGATATAGTATAACATATTTAGATAAGTACAAGTATAGAATATAGGATATAAAGTCATATAAAATATGAATGTATGATAATACAAAATATTGATGTGATACAACATATGGTTCCTCATATTAGATATGGTTGTTAATTCCATATCAATTGTAATCTAACATCTTCAAGAAAATAGAGATATGGGGTGTAATGAAAATTCATCCCATTCATGTAGGAATAGATGACATTTTGATTCACTCAAAAGAGATAGAATGTTTCATTAATCTATACAAGACAATTTCTGTCAAGGATTTTTTTTTTGAAAGGGGACAAATGAAATTCATTTGTTGCAAAACAATGGACAAAAACATTGGACCTAAACGACAAACAACCTTAATCCTAGAATGCCCAGGAACCCAAATATAACTTTCAGATGACAAAATAAGTTTGTTGGAAGATGCAACAGAACAAATTTTCATGTCAATTTTTTCTAGTTGGTAGAAGAGATTCTCCTTGTTATGATGCACTCAAGAAGGGCCTTCTAGGGATGTCCAAGAATTTGGTAAAAATGAGGAAATATGTGCCAAATATCACAAAAGATGTCCTTGTAGTGTATTTTGGCAAGTCCTACTCTTTGCTCTTGATCTGGAACTTGAGCCATGTCAATTTTCTTTTTGGAATTCAAGACTAACTAAAGAAATGAAGCTTTTTAAGTCGAGTTTCTACTCCAACTTGAAATTTTTTAAATTCCTACAATTGAACATTTTATTTCAATTTGAACATTGGATCTATTACCATGTTCTACCAATTTGTTATTTACAGTATAACCCAAATACTCTTGTGGAAAATGTTCAAATTTTTTGAGCTAATTTTAAATTAGATATGAATTTTGTCCACTTTTTCTTCAAAAATCATAATAATTTGAAATTACCACCAATAAATTTGTAAATTTTATGACTTTCAAAAGGTGTATTTGATTTCATCTCTCAAAAACAAAACAAAATAGTTCTCACTGAAATTTAGTTACAAAAGAGAAGAAACAAAAGAAAATTGGGATAGATTACATGGTCACAGGTTTTGTCCTTCAAGGGTGAACTTAACCCCTAAATGACAACTGTGCATTGAATGGACAATTGAAAATTTGGGTAGATTCTTATAAAGTCAATTTTGGCCAGGTGTTCGTGAAATTTTGATACAAGGTGTGAACAAGTACCTTCTTGGTGTCAACATGATTTTTTTTCTATTAGGTGCCCATATCAAAAGTTAAACTACTAGGAACGGAACACAAGCAATTTGGGCATCTTGGGACCATCTTTTGTTAAACTCATCATCAACTTTTGAAATTTGTCATGTAAATAACTAATAAAATATGGCTTACAATTGTCCCCAAACCCCACAAAATTTAGTCTTCAAATCACATTTTAAGAAGAATCAAACTTTATTAGCTATATCAAGGCAGATTCAAGAAAAAATAATTTCTTCTGACTTCAAGCCCTACTATCTTGCAATCTATAAAATTAAAGTTCTTGAAACTTTTCCCACATGATATTCAAAATATGTCTCTAATTTTTCATAGTTTGGATTTCAAATTAAAACATATTCATCATTGCACAAGAAATCATCAAAAATTGATTGGTGTATTGCCAATTCACTTATTACAAGGTGATTTAGAATAAGCTAAACTCCATATTTGCTTTGAAATTTTTTTTATGAGTGAACCTAACATCATAAGAGTAAAAATTTTACTCCAATAGAGCTCACCAAGTTTGCTGACCTTATTTTGTAGAATGAAAAAAAAATATATAAATTATAAATAAATTATATATATATGAATACAAATACAATATGGAATATGGAAACCAAATACAAATATAATATTGGATATAGATATAGGAAGAATTATTCCATGTTGATTGTCACTATTTTGGTTCTTGAAAATTACAAGAAGGGGGAGGGGGAAGGGGGAGGACTTGCAATGAAAGTTTTAAAATCATTAAAACCCAAAAATGAGCCTAAAAATGGAGTCACTTTTGAATGGATAGTAGGTATCTCTCCTCATAGGGTTGACAGGACGTTCGGACGCGGACGCTATGTCTGCAGTGTCCGCTGACATTCGCGGTCGGCGGACGCAACGTCTACCGAGACTACCCCGTCCACTTGTCCCCCCGTCCGCCCTGGTACAGCCGTCCGATCGACACGCGGACTAATGTGGTCCGCACGATCTGGGCATCCGCCTCGGGCCATCCGCCCCGCCCGTCTGCCTTCCGACGGCGGGAGGGACGCTGCGTCCGCTGGCGTCCATGCGTCCGGACATCCGGGTTACGAACGCTATTTTGGGGCGGACATAGAGATTCGTCAACCTTGTCTCTTCACTATCCTCTCAAAAGATGGCTCCCCCGTTATTGTGCAAATCCTACCTTCCAGTGAAGCCCTTGAATTAAGGAAAGGGCCCCTTATTGTGACCTTTTTTTTCAAAACCAAACTCTAAGGTAGAAACACCCAAATTCACATGTTTAAGGAATTCAACATATTTGGAGGCATTTTTTCTTTTAAATAACATTTTTGTTGTATTAGTGAGTGAAAATAATGAATGTGAAAAAAAATAGATTTTTCGGATGTGATATGTAATTTCTATGATTTTTCAAAGTTGCAGGTCTCTAGTCTATTGGATTTGTCCTATAGGTACACCCAAATTTGAACCCTACAAAAATCAGCTCTTAACAAATCAGAATTCATAATGTATTTTTCAAATGCATTAGCCAATAAGAATCAAACATTTGGAGGATAAATTTATGTAAATGGAAGGACGCTTTAAGGACACTCTACCAGACAAGGAATCATTACAAATAATTCAATTGTTAGAAAGGCTGCAAGTTTTGAACCCATCAGTGCAATTAGAGAGGAATTCAACTATTTTTTTAAGTTTTTAATGAACATAGCTAATGTGGCACTACTTCTGCCACATCAATGCCTCATTAGATTTTAATTTTTTTTTTTAAATTCAATTTTTTTTTCCTTGTATTTGCATTGCGAGGCACTGAAAAATGAATCCTTAACGGCCCTCTACAAGGTTTAAATTTTTTCTAATGAGGGTTAGAGACGAGGATGGATATTTTCACCTTATATATTTTGTTTTCTGATCTAGTTGGCTTTCTATTTCTAGGGCTCTATCCTTGGCTTTCTACCATTTGTTCTTGGTCTCTTCTTGGAAGAAACTTTGGATTTATAAAAATAAAAAATAAAAAAATTCTTGCCTAAAATATCAACAACTTCTCTTCATAAGAAATTGCTGGGGTTGCTTTTGGATACATTAATTTTCAATGTAATAGTTGAAAAATGTGTATCTCATGTATAAGGTGTCTACAAAATAGAAGAAAAGATAATTTAGATTACTATTTTGACCTCCAACAAAATCCTACAACAAATTAGGCAATTAAACTGTAAAGACAATGTTCAATTGCTTATTCAAACACAAGTATGTATATTTATCTTACAACTATTTAAGCTTAAAGTGGCATAGCTAAAAGTAAACTATTCTTGAGACTCTTCACAATCTTCTAGAGTTATTATTCTTCTTCATAGAAAAGATTTTATGCATCCACAATTACCACCTCAAAGAAAAAAACATACATTTATTTCAAGTGCAGATTTGGGGTGCACATTCTTAAATCCAAATTTGTAAACAATCACCACCTAAAATATGTATCATGTATTCATTTCTAGTAGTGATTCTTTGGGCAATCACTTAAATCCATTTTGATTTGTCATTTTTAAGGTAAACTACCCCATTCTATGCCAAATGGGAGCATGCATGTAATAGGCTTGCTTCCATTTGACATAGAATGGAATTGTTTACCTTAGTTGTTTTGAAAGGTCTTTGATTTTTGAGGATATTGTACTAAATTAGCTCATTATTTGGCTATTGTTTGAATGTATTATATATTTTCAAAGTTTTGCTTTTAGGAAGAGAAAAAGTAAAAACTAGGACCTAATTGAGCAAATGGTAGACCAAATCCATGAAAATAGCCTAGTTTTAAACTATTAATCCCTAAATGCCTAAGATTTTTTTAGAGCTTCTTAGAAATTGCTCTAAATTAATTGAGTATCCAAAATTTTGATAAATTTTATGAAGGTTTTACAAACCGTGATTGCAAGAATTCAAATAAAATGTGTTGAAGATCACATGGAAAATTAAAACACAACATTATCACTTATGGATTGAAAGATTACAATATTTGATCATGAGGTGTTAAAAGTGTGCAAGTGATTTGAAGTCTATATATCAATTGTCTTTTTGTATGTTAGATTTCAAATTGAGACCTTGAAAAAAATTATGAGTTAAACTCCTAAAGGGCTAATGCACATTTTAGATATAAAGCTATTTTTTAGGACAATGAAAAAAATGAACAAAAATCTTTAAATTCAATTGTCTTTGATCTCTAATGCATTTTTTTTCCTAAAATAGAAAACAATAGGTATTCATCTAAAAACACTAAATATAGTGACCTTGTAAAGTTTTGTATAATTTCAAAGTGTACTCAATACCAAAATATGTTGCCATGGGCATTTAGGAATCAAGGAATATTCAATAGCCCAAATTTCTATAAATGAAAACATATACTATAAATTCACAGTTAAAAAAATAATTAGTGATGATTTTCAAATAAATTAAAAAATTATGATCTATACACAATATTTATACAATTAACCTATTAATTCACCAACTAATACTTATCAATTCATTTGAAGCAAATAATTCAACATTCCCACGTTACTTGATTATAGATTGAAAATTAATAACTCTTACAAGATTTTTTTTGTGTAGGTTTGAAATCCAAAGTTCTAAGTATGGTTAATTTTTATAGATTATTATATTATTTATTTATTGAAGTCGTTATTAATGTTCATTTTTTCAACTTTATTTTTTATTTTTTGAGATGAAAATATTTATATAATAATATATTAATATAGAGGAGTTCAAATTTGATAATATTCAAAAAATACAATTGTCACTTTGGGGGACAAATGGAATTTGGGGCAAAAACCTACAGTCTCAATTATTGTCTTGATTTTTGAAATTCTTTGTGAAGATAGAAAAATTGATTAGCTTCATGGAAATATAATTATCTTTTCAATTGGTGCCTGGGAACAAAAGTTATGCCAAAATAAGTTCAAAACAAGGGAAAAGGGGCAAGAAAAAAATTCAAAAATTTGAATATTTTGAATTTTCCTTTTTTCATAGATTATATTTTGTCTAAATGTAAAGCTTTGATTCATTTCATTTGTATTTGTTATGAAAAAGTTATAGACAATCTTGTTTTTTGAACAATTAGAGCATCTTGTTGAAAAAATAACTTGTAGAATTCATTTCTGAATGCAATTTTTACAATTTTTCAAAAAAATAGTTCTATATGATTTAGTTTTTTTGCTAGAACAATCTCACCATTTAGATTAGTGCATTTTAATTCCATCTTAATGATATTAATAATTTAGATTTTCCTTCCATCTTGTACCTACTTCTACCCAACAAATTTTTAAAGAATAAAAATAAATATGTTTTGAATATGTTTTCTTCCTAGACTCTTGACTCAATTATCCACCATAAATATCTAAAGCTCAAAACTCCATGGTGCAAAAAATGAAAGTCAAGAAGGTTTCAAAGTCAAATAATTTGGTTGCACAATGTGTTGAAAAACTTGTTTTTTTTAACTTCAAGTGTAGATATATTGCAGTATGTGTTGTCAAAAAATTTGAAATTTTTTCCACACATTTTTATAGTACTTAGGTGTAAGATCCTATGGTTAGATGTGCCAAAAAAAACAATTTACAATTTTTTTATGTTTTGCTATAGAAAAGGTAATTTTGATTGTTTTTTTAGTAAAAGAAGGACTTGGTCCTTGAAGGGTTAAATGTAGATTAGTTGTTGGATTAACCCTTTATTGCCTCAGGTCTTTTAAGGTTTAAAAAATCATTGCTTTTGAAGTGTTTTAAATCTAAATGTCACTAATGTGTAGAAATCTCAATTGTACAATTGTGTAGTGAACATGTTGTAGATGACATGAATCAAATTTGGAATCATTTGACCATATAGATTGGAAGATTAGAATGTTTCAAAGTTGAAAAAGGATGTTGAAATTTTCCTAGTAGCACATTTAGAGGTGAAATTTAAATGAAAAAAATGGAAATTATGAAGTATTTCAAAACCAACATACAAACAAATTGATGAAAAAATATCATTCAATTGACTCAATGTGTCTTGTAAAATGGCTCGATAAAGCCAAAGATAGCAAAAAAAGTTGAAAAAAACATATATAAGGTTGAACCTCCTTTTATTAGAATGCTTCTCAATCATTCATAACTTTTTAGAATGATATGAAATGTTAGACACACAAACTAGACTAGGATGCACAATTATTCTAAAGAAATTATAGAATCGAACCATGTATGGAGAAGAAACAAGCCACCAAAGTTCATTGTAGTCTAAAAATGTTGGGATTTTGAACTTCGAATTGCTCTCAAACATTCAAAAAAACTTGGATTCACATTAAAATTTCATTACAATAACTAGACTAAAAGGGAAACATCCCCCAACAAATTTTTGTTGAAAACAAACATTTGATGAAGTAGAAACAAGTCCCAAAGTTTCATCTATCAAATATAGTTTGGTGAACTCAAATTGCACCTCTGAAGTGCAATTGGCCTCTAGAAAATTGATTCATCTTGGATCAATTTGAAAATTTTATCACAAAAATTAGAAGAGAGAGCACAAATTTCCCAACAAGTTTTATTGAATTCAAACATTGGATGCAAAAATTACAACACTTTTAGTTGGACTTAAAACTATGTAAGGACACTTTTGGTCCCCTTCAGCAATGAAGGATAAACCCGTAAAGGACTAGATGCTTAAATTTTGAATAATGTACACAAACACATTTAATATGTACAAAATTGCGTTTTTACATCCATCAAATTTTTAAAAGATTTTTGTAATAGTTCTTTAACATTTGTATGATTGTATAGATTTTAAAGACTTTGCTTTGCAAATATTATATAGTTAAAAGGGTATTAATAGGTCTATCTTAAGAAAGTAACTTTTTCAGTTCAAAAAATGACCCTTTAAGAATGATTTGAATAAAAAAATAAAATAAAAATCTTCAAAAATCACTATAATTAGACCTTAACATTTTGAACTTAAAAAATAAGTATATTCTTATATAAAATACAAATCACAAATTGATAATCAATTTTAGAAGGAATTTTTAATTTTTAGCTTTAAATCTTATTGAAAAATATTACTTTGTGTATCAATTAATCTAACCATATGTATATAATCTATAGATCATATTTGACAAATATTGTTTGAAAGTCATAATTAAAGTATTCTTTTAAAGTTGCATTTTATAGACCATTTTTACAATTTTGGAAATTTAGACTATCCCATTCAATACTCAAGGGGTTGAATCTTTAAATTATCATTGCAAAGTTGTATTTTTGATCTTTAATCTTCAAGACCTATACAACTTGTCTACTTATTTTACTTTGTGTTTAATTGGTATTATGGGTCATAGCCTAATATTGAACATTGATTGCACTTTTGAATTTTCCCTTCAAATTGAATTATATAGTATGCAATTCATTTAATAATACCTCTCTGTATTTGTTGAAATCCGAACCCTTCTCAATTCATTCCAATCAAAAGATTATAATGGTCAAACAAGGAGATCTTTGAGTTTTGAGAGGCCATATTTGAGGCACTAGGATACTTAGGGGTTATAGGATTAAAACCTCCTATCATCACATTTCATACACCTTTTAAGTTGGTTATTTACAACATTGAATTTCTAAGATTACTAAGATAATCAGTTCTTTTATCTTTTTTTTTACATCTCTTTTTCAAAACTCTAATATTTTTTATTTTTTATTTTTTATTTTTTATTTTTTAATATTGATTCTAAATCTTTATAAAACAAGTAAAAATTTCAAATACAAAGTTATAACTTAGTAATATTGGGTGATTTTCAAATTCAACCTTGAACCCAAAACTCAAGGAACGAAAAATCCAACTTTAAAACATAGTTCAAAAATACATTGCAACCCTTACAAACAAGGAAATTTGAGTGTAAAATCTTATTGACCATATTCATCCAAAGATGAAATGCAATAAATCAACACAATATTCACAAGACATGGTTGGGAGGAGATGGATTGTATTTGAGCACAATGTAAATTTGTAATTTGTTATTGCTACTTTATAGTGTATATTATAGTGACACTTTACACTTTGTGTCTCTATACATTGAGATTTTAAAGTTTATGATTGTAAAATTGTAAATTTTTTATTTGCAATCCCTCCCCCTCATCTTGTAATTTTTAGAAACCAACATAGTGACAATCAATATGGAACAATTCCTCCAATATCCGTATCTGGTACCCATATTCAATATTCATCATGTATCTGTATCAAGTATTGTATCTATATCCAGTTTTTGTATTCAATATTCATCTTGTATCCGTATTTGATATTGAATACATATTCGGTATTCATTTCATATTTCATATTTGGCCAGCTCAGATCAAATCTCACGAGATCAACAGCTTGTGATTTTTTGAAAAATCAATGACAATTTTGAAAGTAATCATTTTTAAAATTAAAAAAATGAATGGCCTATAAATATTTTGAGAGAAGGGGGGTGCAACTAATGCAAACCAAGATGGTACGCTTCTTTTCAATGGATAGTCATATAGGGCTACATACTAATTATTTACTTGTGGTCATTTACTTAATAGGAAAACACATGGAAAAATCTGTACAAATAATCCATGAATCAAACATTGGAACTAGTAAGCAAGTCTAACAAAGAATGTGGGATAATTCATCACAATCATGGATAATGTATCCATATATCCATATATATATATATATATATATATATATATATATATATATATATATATATATATATATATATATATATATATATATATATGGATATATGTACACCATATTTGTGTTGTACTTGTAGATGCGCTTATATATTGAAAGGAGAAAAGGTGAATCTTTTTTTCTTTCATTTTTTTCCCATGATTTTAGGGATAAATGTGTGTTGTCAATTTTGGTTGCATAATACAAGACATCAATATTAAATTGATTTTGTTTGAAAGTTTTTCAAAGCACAAAAAACAATATCAATACTAATATAAGGTGAACCTCACCAATAATTTTTTTTATAGATACTATTCTAATTTAGAGGCATATTATAAAAGTTTTTAAGAATTTTCTTTTCCAAAATAATCAATTGTACATTTAAATGGAGCAATCTTTTTATTAATTACATCAAACTAGTAAGTGGAAATTACTAGAGTTAGGTAATGAAAGTACCTAATACATCAATTTTATCATCTTGTTTTAAAACATAGAAGGCAATCTATCCCACCATTCATAAAATAGGATTTTAGAAATATAAATTTAAGTAAATCTTAACTAATCTCAATGAAGGACAAAGTTGATATTTTGTTTCCAAAATTTTAATTTTTATAAAAATAAGGCTTGGTAAATTGATGTCATGTAGATAGGGTGTCTTCTTGTAATGTTCAATGTACCAAAGATTGGTAGATTATTAGTTTATTGGTCTCTCTTTGCTTAAATATAAGAATTTAAGAACAAGATAATACTCTTTTATTCCACCGTAATGGTTATTTAGTATGGTTAAACTATTTATCACAAGAACACACTACTCAATATTAGATGTTGTGGTGGCATTGTAGCATTTGTGGTGTGTTGGGGTGATATTGATTAAGTAATCACACTAATTTTTATACTAAGCAATATACATATATTTTTCAATTTTAGGATGTATTTGTCTTTTGGTATAAACAGTACATGATAAATTGCCATATATGTATATATAATTAAAAAAGGGTAAGTGGATTTATTTCTCACATAAGCATAAAAAATGATTAATAGACAAATATGATGGGGGATGTAGAACTTTGTAATGTAGAGGATCAAATAGACTTTGCATCCTTTCAAACTTTGACAACTAATTGTCTCTTAATTTTTAAGTATATAAGGCTAGTAAATATGGGTGTCTCTCTTTGTGTACTTGTGTATTTTTTTAGGCAATGTAAATGTTGAATTGCCTCAACAAATTCTATAAATTGTGAATGCCAACGATTGGCTAGTTGGGAGTAGTTTACTTTGTAAGCCAAGGATTGATAAGTTCTGAATTGTCAAATTGATAGTGTAATAGAGAATATTTGTAATGATCATAGATTGGCAATTAAACAAGTGATTTGTCTATTGTGTGATTTACTATGTCGAGTATATTAATATCCAAAAGATGTTTGCATCTTTTGGGTACATAGTTGACAAATTGACAAAGAGTCAATTTGAGATGATTTTTTTGGTCAAATAGTCATAAATTGTCAATTACCAATGGGGATATACATGGCATTATCCCATTGGTTGTTGAGCTTTTATAAAATTTCAACATGGGAAGTCCACCCCAACTACGCATATTTATTTAGATGGAAAATTTATGGAACTTGCACACCATATGGGATATATTTGTGGTTTGTGTTTGTGAATATATATGTATTCTATATTCTATATTCATATTTTGTGAGTGTATCCATATCTGTATCATGTATTTTGCAATCTAAAACCGTATCTATATTTTATATCCGTATCTTGTATTCTATAGCCATAATTATATATGTATTTTGTTTCCTAATATTCTTTATTAAAATTTGCATAATTAAAATTGTCTGTTCCATAAGGATCAATGACTTTAGTTTTTTAAGAAGATCAGTGGCATTTAGAGAGGTAGGGAATTTTTCCTGAACTTAGATAAATGATTTTTTATTTTTCCAAGGGAGAAGGGGGGAGGAATTGAAATGCAAACATCATGTTTGCATGTTTTTGATACACAATCTAAATTTATGTGAGAGGGTTTTCATGTAGCCATATATTGGCAAATTGTCAAGCAATAAGAATTTCATCAAGAAGTACATATCTAGCTTGGATTATAAATTGGTTGTAAATTGATCATGAAAGTTGTTAGAAGTTGTATGGCAAATGGACATAAAATGTGAACTGGAAGAAGGATTTTTATGGACTAGGTGGAATTGATTTTTTGAGTTAATTGTCTTACCAATTGTGAGACTATTTGTTGTTTGAATTGAATATGAATTAGAACTAGAGTGTATAATTGCAATTATTTGGAATAATTGTCTATGAATTAAAGTTAAATTTATAAGTGTGTAATTGTTTTGAGTGGTTATCAATCAACTGGTTTGATTGAAGGTATAAGACAATTGAACAAATAATTTATAATGCTTCATGGAGACTATGGTTGGGACATATTGACTTAGTATAGGAAAGTTATATAGCTGTGTATGGAAGTCAAATTAAAGAAGTTGTCATCATATGACCATGTTATATAGACTAAAATGATCAAATTGACATTATTAATAAAGCTGACATATGTTTCTAGCATTGAAACAAGGAAATCTATTTAGCTTAACAATGTAAAAGACTAATAGATATAGGAATTGTTTCATATTCCATAGCACAAATTCATACACATCTAATAGACTAAACCAAAGTAATTGTGACAAATTATTTAGCTTGTTTGAGTTAATTAATTTGTAAATTTTTTTTTCATATGAGTCATGTACAATGGTGAAGGTCAAATTGCCAAATACATTTGTACAATTGGACGAATTGAGTTATATAGTAAGAGAGAATAGAGTCAATTGTAGCATCAATTGAATTAAGACTAATATAGAACAATCTATTAAGGTCAAAAGACTTATGATAGACACCTAGGAAATGACTCCATTTAAGAGGGGGTTCAATAAGTGAAAGTTGGGCCACTATCAATGTCTTAATTAACACTAATAGAGTGATTATTGATCTTAATAGGAACTTTCAACTTTTTAGAGTAAAGTCATTGTAGGAAGTGACTTTTATAGGTGTCTACATTAAGAAATATTGTGAATGCTTTAAGTGAGTAAGATGAGCATCATTGGTACACTTTTTGTTGGTTTGGAGTTTTGGGCCATGATAAGTAGCACACTTCAAAAATTCCTAACAAATTCATATTTTGTTGAAAAAATACAATTTCAATTGTTCTCTTTTGTTTCTCACACTTGTCTATATGTAGAATTTTAAAAATACGACAATGGCATGAAGGTAAATTCCTAAATCTGATTGCAATGGGTTGTTAATTTTTTTTGATCATGCACAATCTTGTATTGGTCATAAAAACATAATATATCTATGGTATGTGGACAAATTGCATGGCTTGTTGGAATTAAAGTGAGAGAAGGGAAGATTAAGGATCAAATGGAGTAAAATAAGTAATTTGTACATATTAAATTCTAAACCTCATGCTTAGCATAAAAGAGACAAATTGCTATAGCTTACAAAACTTTTTGAAATATATCAAAATTGGAATTAGGCTAATAAAATAATTTACAAAGAAGATTGAACAAAGTTGACCAAAATTAAAGGATGGAAATAAAAGAAATTACTATAAATATTACATATGTATAAACTAGCATTTTCCTTAAGTTGATAGAGTCATACATTACATTGATTAGTTAGCCAAACTTGAGAAATTATTTTTAGGCCTATTGACATTAGTTTAGGACAATAATGGCATCCATTTGTCAATAGCATATGGGTTGGACTATGAGGGAAAGGAATTCAAGAGTGTTTGAGCATTAAAAGGGAATTACCAACAAATACCTTACAAAAGTCTAATTGAATCATTATTCTACCTTTTAAAGTGACCTTAATCAGAAAATGATAGACTAATTGACCTTTCCAACCCAAAACTCTATAAAAAAGGATTCCTTGGGTTTTATTTTTTAGGGCAAAATTTAACTTATAAGCAATTACTTACCCATACTAAATAGCAATTTGTTGTAGCTATTATAAAGGACACTTTGACTTGCTTAATAATTTGCAATGCAATATATTTTGACTTGCTTAATTATGTTATATAAAATATATATTAAAACTCATTTAAAATATGGCCTTTAATCTTTACAATGGAATGCCACTAACTTTACACATAGTTCAATATGGGCATAAATTAATAATGTCTTTAGTGAATGGTTAAAAGTATTTTTTAAGATGATTCAAAGATACAGTACTATAAGTGAAGAACAAAGTTAGCAGGAAGTCACGACATCTTTCAATGGCAAATTATTTTTTTGATAAAGTTTGGCATTTGATAAAAATAGAAGTTTTTTTTGTAAGATCCTTTCTTCCTCTAAACAAAATTTTTGTTTTGTAGAAGAAAAAAATTCCAAAAGTTTTGGTATCTGTTTAGTCATTTTTTTATTAGTCTTGTCCTACAACTTCTATAAATGACACATTAAGATTATTCAAATTTCCAACATAAATTTCAAAATTCATAAAACATACAAAAAATTTCACCAAAGATGTAATTTTCTTTTGAATTTTGATGGTTTTTAATTTTTGTCTAAGGAAAAAAGACCTCTACTAAATTGTAATTTTAAATCTATCTTTGCACATCAACTTAACTCCTATAGAACCATTGATGAGTCTTTTCTTTGTCAATTTTTTTTTAAAATGCCATTTCTGTTACAAATAGCAAAAAACTTTGAACGTTTTTTTTTGCACCTGTAACTATAGGATCTACAATGCACTACATTAGTATGAAAATGTATAGAAGAAATTTTCAAAATGTTGTACATATAGATTGCAAGATATAATTGCATTAAAATAAAACAAAAACCAAGTATTTTTACACCTTAGATGACTAGATTATTTGACTTTGAATCTTTTTAACTTAAATTTGTTGCACTAAAAATTTTGAATTAAATTTTTTTCATCATGAAGAATTGAATTGAGGCTCTGCAAAATAAAATTTAATAAAAAAAATATTTTTATTCTTAAAATAATTGTTAAGTAGAACTAGGTTCAAAATAGAAGGAGAAATTGAATTGTTAATATCTCTATTGTGAAAATTGAATCCTATACAATATTTACAATAGAAGGTGCTATGATTGTCTAAAAAACAAAATGCTCTGTAACTTTCACATCACTAATCCAAATGGAAAAAATCAAAGCTTTCTATGCACTAGGCAAAAATGAGATCTATAAGAAATAAAGATTATTTTTTTTTTCAAGTTTTGGTGAATTTCTTTTGTTGCTTGTTGAGGTGAAAATTGTGCTTAGGATGACAATACTTTTGCTACTAGGAACCAATTGAAATAAAAATAATATTCCCAATAAGTTAATGAATTTTTGAATCTTCAAAAAAAGTCTAAAAATCACAATGAAAATTGAGATTGTAGGAACCACCCTAAAATATATTTTGCCCCTACGGGCACTTTTGTCCATTAGGAGTTTAAACAATGAATGTTAGATGAATGGATTTAGAGATTCCACCATACAACTACATTGATTTACTTTGATAGTAAAGGGGAGAAACTAATTTTACCAACAAAATAATCAATCCTACAAAATTTTAATTTTTGGAAAAATTGGTAAATATAGTAAGCTTTCTTTCAACTTGTACTACTTCAAAATATCACATAGGGTAGGATTGGCACTAGTTTATCAAAGATTTTTTTCCTAGGAAAAAACTTTGACAAATGCTAAAAATAGAAAAACTTTACATAAATCACTTTTGAATGCATAATTTAAAAAATAATAATTTTCCAAATTTTTTGACATTTATTTTTAAAATTATTTTCTACTAGACCTGCCCTACAAATATGGTAGTTTGACTTTAATAATATAGTGATACTAAGTTGTATGTAGACAGACCTACAATTGACATTAATTAAAGTTGATCATAGTTACTACTATTAGATATAATTTTTTTATTAGATCTTATTAACAATTGAAAGGGGATTCCAATACACTTTTATTAACACACATTATTTGGACATGACATAAATAAGTTATGAATTTTCAAAGTGTTATCCCTTGGAATTCTAAAATCTAACAATGGCCCCTCTTGTAGACATTAATATTTTAATTATGTACATTTTGTATCATCAATATGTAGAAAAAATTAAAGATTTTTAGTTGAAATGTAGATGTCTTATGTGAAGTAGTATCAACCTTTAAACAATGCCTTCTAAGACCTTATATTCAACTCAAATATTCTTTGCTCAATATGCTCTATTTTTTTCGCTAAATATGAGTGAAATTTTTTAATTTTATTTTTCAAAGATGAAATGACACGTCTTCTACATTTCCTAAAATTTTCAATATTTTTGATGAAAATTTTCAATTATAATTATGAATTCACAAAGAATAAGTAAAAAAATTATTATCAAATACAAAAATGTGTTAAAAATATGAAAATTTCACCATTGCCACTATATTATAATATAGAAGATTATGATGTAACCTAAATGTTCATGTCATTCTATAATTAAAAAATTAATAAGCTATAGTTATAGGTCAAAAGTTCAAATTGCAATAAAATATGCAATTTTAGGTATTTTTCAAATTTTCGAATTTAAGTTGAAATAAGACTTATTAATGCTTCATTTAAGTAGTTGGACTCAAATCCCCAAAAGATCATTTCAATGTCTATTATTTAAATTAAGATCATCTTTTGTCATCCGTCCATTCTTTTAGCATCTTTCTATGTAGAGATGTCAATAATACCTCCACAAAGAAATTTCCTCTTGCCATCCACTTGAGAGACATTCAAGAACTCTCAAGAAAAATATTGGATGAAAAATCTCAGTCCTTCATCCAGAATTTTGCATCCGAAACCATCCAGAAGCCAACTTCAATTCGCGACGTGGCACCAAGAGGAGAGTCCAAGTCGACCCCCACGGTGACAGGGGAACTCATTCCGGCGTCTAAGACCGAATTAGGGTTCCAGTCCCTCTGCTCCCTTCCATGATGTCTCGCTTCCTTGCATTCCTCTAGGGTCCGTACCTGATCGAAGTCTCTATCCATGTTCTCCTTTCCATTCCTTTCCTGTTTTTGTTTGAAATATGTCAATTCACGAGAGCAGAACAAATCCGATCTCGTTTGAGAGGATTGCGGCCTCATTTGGGACAAATCCGGGCTTCTTTTGAGTGAGTTTGGTGGACTTGCCATCCGATCGAAGTAATGCAGGGGGCTCGGGTGCTGGCCCGTGCTCTGGCAGCGGCAGGTCGCCAGCGTCTCTTGGTCCCTACAAAGCTTGGTGCGAGACAGGAGGAATTTGCAGAAATTTTAGGATCCAGTGCTCACCAATGGCGGAGATCGGCTTGCCGGGATATGATGGGAGCTGCGAGGGTTTATTCGTTGACGTCGTCGTCTCTGTTTCCGAAGGTATAGGATTTTACGATTTGGTTTGTGTTTTCTGGCATAGTTCTGGTTCGGTTGTCAACTTCCCGAGTTTCAGCTTCCGAATGTAGTTCTGGTTTTGGTGAAGGAAGATTGAGAGGGGAGTTCGTCAGATTGATACTGTTTTTGGAATCAGACAGGGAGCGATGTGCACTGATATAGGTTCATTTAGTAGAGTAGGTAGCAATTCTTAAATATTCTTATTTGCTAATCAAAGGGGATTCCAATGCACCATAGAATTTGTTATTTGGATACCACTTGCAAAAGTTATGAGGGTTCAAAGTTTCATCGGTTGATGATCTATAAGTAGCACTAGTTTTGTTGACGTGGTGTACATTCTCAAAATCAGTACAAGGGTGCTTTTCATTTTCAATTAAATAGGTATCGCTGTTAGGTGTGGTTCTCTTGCCCAGCTTTCAATGCAGCGTTTTTTTTTTTCTGGTATCGGCGTTCAGCAAAACTGTTACTCCGTTTTGAATAGCTTGGATTAGGTTTTATTCCGGACTCATATGCCACTTCAATAACTAGCAATGCACGGTACTGTTTTGACCTTACGAATTTCG
This sequence comes from Pseudoscleropodium purum, assembly GCA_963969395.1. Lineage (NCBI taxonomy): Eukaryota > Viridiplantae > Streptophyta > Bryopsida > Hypnales > Brachytheciaceae > Pseudoscleropodium > Pseudoscleropodium purum. The sequence goes on from OZ017795.1 coordinate 27,579,862, forward strand.
TAAACTGAGGACGAAGTCATTGTATCGGAAATGCATCGCTCATATCTCATTCTCACTTTACTTCTCTTGATACCTCAATACCGATCTAATCGGTGTTCAGTGTGTATTGGTTTTAGTATTTTTTGCATTGCTCGTTGATTTGTGGTGTGCAGGAACGTTTTTATTGTACTACGAATGCTCTTACAGAAACCTCCTTGTGCAGGCTGCCAGATTTACCAGTCGTGATTGCCGGAAGTTTTCAATTTCAATAGGAGCTGGATCGGTTAAGGAGATGGTTTCTCTCGTGAAAGGAGGTGTGGTCAATCAAAAGAGAGTTGGAACATGGCTTTTTGGTTGTACTGGATGGGTATTTAGCATGGTGGTACTAGGAGGGATTACGCGTCTCACTAGATCTGGACTATCAATGACGGATTGGAAGTTTGTGGGAAGTTTACCGCCTCTGACGGAGGAGCAGTGGCAAATGGAATTCTTGAAATATCAATCGTCTCCAGAGTACAGGCGGTGAGTCTCCTTATATCTTCTGTAAGTTCTTCAATGAACAGAAAGTCATGCTCTTTTGACTCGTGAAGCAAACTATGTAGTCTTGATTTAAACTGTAAATTTATCAACCATACTTGTGAGATAGTGACTGTGTCAGTACTGTTGCTAGCCTTTCTTCGATTGTCGATTGCCGGTTTGGGGTGAGTTTTTAACCCCTAAATACCTAAAGATGCGCATTATCATACTTATACAATTTTCTTAAAGTTGATACAAAGGAGCAGATGTTGAGCAAGAGTTTAAGAAGTTACCCATACAATTGAACTTGGAAAAATCTTTTCCAAATCAATATAGCAGTTTACACTTTAAAGACTCACCGAGGATAAATTTTGTACCTTTAGTTCATGCATTTGGTGAGAATTGGTAAAATTGTAAGCCTAACAACATGGCAGAATAACATGCAACATTTGGTATTTGAAGTCTTACAATTATTTTCAGATTTAATGAACATATTTTAAGAGAAAATGTTATTCGTTGATTTTGAATTTTTGATAATCCAAAAGAACATGCGTTGGTGCTGCGATAACATCTTTAATATCTAGATCGATCTTGAGTCGATCGATACATGATAATCATGACATTCAATCATGTCATGATATACTTGATATTCTAAGGAGCTTCTTATTGAATTTAAGCAATTGTTGAATGTGAAGAATTTGACTCTTTGTCCTTCACAGCATTTAGGGTTTAAGCAGTATCCTCTCTGCATGAACGTTGACAAGTGTTAGTCATGGTGCAGGGTGAACAAGGGGATGAGTCTCAATGAATTCAAATTCATCTACTGGATGGAATACGCACATCGAATGTGGGGCCGAGCACTGGGTCTCGTTTTTGCTGGTCCTTTTGCCTACTTCGTGCTCAGGGGTTATATATCACAGCGACTTGGGTTAAGGCTATCTGCCTTAATGACCATGGGAGCGGCCCAAGGCTTTGTTGGGTGGTGGATGGTCAAAAGCGGTCTTGAGGTATTATCTTATGTCCTCGTCGAGTTCAATCACATGAAACGCACGCAATCGATGAGGACAATTTTCAGTGTTATTTGCTGTGATAAATGCATGAAATGTATTTGCAGGAGCCGGAGACAGAGTATATACAACCAAGGGTGAGTCCGTACAGGCTTGCTGCGCACCTCACATCAGCCTTTGCCATTTATTCAGGTCTTTTCTGGACTGCCCTGTCAGTGGTATCCCCCTACCCAACTGTTTCTGGGGAAGCCGGTAGGGCTGCCATGAAGGTCCGACGGTTCGCAGTTCCAGTGGCAGCTATTGTTGGTATAACTGCTATCTCGGGGGCTTTTGTAGCTGGAAATGATGCAGTAAGTTCTCTCCTTCTCCCCACATTGTGTGTTGGGATGGTTACCCGTAACCCCTAAATGGCGGAGTGGTCTTGGATAATATTTAGATGTCCTATGACTTCAAATTTTATGAAGTTTTCACCAGAAGTGAAGATGTTTTAATTCAATTGTGTCCAAAAATAGAGAAGATGTCACGCAGGATGTGTAGGAATTATCTGAATGGTCAATTTCAATGGTTTTTATAGATCTCTGTCAAATCAATCTAGAAGCAATTTTGGATTGCTTTTAAATATTAATTGACAACACCCGATCGTTCCGTTAGGTGCATTCCTGTCATCTCCAATGTTAGCAATTGTTTTTCCTTCTTTCTGCTTTATTTTTACTCATTTTTTTCATTATCAGAACCAGTAATTGTTTGTAGCACTAATTTGTAATTGGATGTTGCAGGGACATGCATACAACACGTTTCCGAAAATGGGGGATCATTGGATTCCCGACGGATTGATGGACATGAAGCCCTTTTTCCGGAACTTTTTTGAGAACACAGCGACAGTCCAGGTGATTCTTCCGTTGTCCGTCATACTGCTTACACTCTAGTTTGCAGGGTCTTTTTGTTCAGTTGGTATACCAATAGGCCTTTTCGATTCAAGTACCACAATTGGATTCCTGGTCTTCTATATCCAATTTTTTTCTTCATTGTAGCCCTTCTTTGATTGTGACGCGTTTGGCCACTCCTGGTATTTCAGCTGGATCATCGCATATTGGCGACCACTGCGTTAACGAGTATTGCAGTAATGTGGGTCGCTACTCGAAAGCTGCCTATAGATCCACGCATTCGGACTTTATTGAACGCCACTTTCGGAATGTCTGCTCTTCAGGTAACGTTCTTCTGCTTCTTTTTATTCTTGAAAAGTCTGAATTTTGAAGGTGCAGCTGGTCGGAAACTTCATTTAGTGGTTTTGACTTTCATAGGCTATTGTAGTGTGTTTTAGTGGAGTTGAACTGGTTTGGGGAACTCTTAGACCACATCACGAAGAGAATCTCTCATGATTCATGAGGAGATCTGCTTATAGTCACAGTGATCATGCGCAGGCCTCCCATGATTCGTAGGGAGGGCCTCCGTATGATCACTGTAACCACAAGGAGACATCCCCATGAATCATGAGGAAGATTCCATTAATATTGTTGCTTGAAAGTCCTACACCAGTGTAATTGTATTGAAAATCCTGCTTCATTCTGAGAAGAACGTATGAACTTTGTAGTTTTCAACCCCTTTTCTTATTGAATGTTGTGGAATCTGGCTTACGAACAGGTAACTTTGGGAATCTCAACGTTGTTGATGTACGTGCCGGTCTGGCTAGGAGCGGCCCACCAAGCTGGTGCCCTCACTCTTTTTAGTATTATACTCAGCCTTGTGCATGCCGTGCGCCGGCCATTGCCAGGATCCATGGCCGCAACAAAAATTTTCCGGACGAGCAAGGTTTCTTTATAAACCTCGAGGTAGGTACTACTGAAGAATTTTCCAGGGTCTGTATCATTATAGGGAAAATTACCCAGATGAAAATTACTGAGGCTATCTGTTCTTCAGCCTGATAATATGAAATTTGGATTCATTACTCTACTGGTCAAATTTTGGTGAGTTCTTATTGGCGAGTGAAAGCGGGTTCCAACGCACGAAAGTTACTGTGGTTTGCATACTCAAGTTTGGATACTCAAATTTACGCTGGATCGAAGTTATTGGTAGGCAACCTAAATCATCAATTGGACAGATGATTAGGTGGTATCCATCCTCCTAATCAATATGTAACCATTGTATGAGCAATGAGTAGGGTGGCGATTTCGGATATGTGGCAAGCATGAGGATTTTGGGTATGTCTCGAATTATACGCATGCTGGATAGTCTCCTTCAATATGTGAACGTAAGTTGTATTTGGAGTTCGAAACAGATACAAACCAGAAACTTCAAATTACTGTTTCAGGCTCTAAGATGCCTAAAATTCATTCCGTTAAAAGACCAGAAAGTTCATTTTCAATGTTTGAAACATTTGCTTGCTGAAAAGTTAGAAAGTTTTATGAAAGAACAATCTTGTTTTTTGCTTTTGGGATGTCTATCATGTATTACTAATGTATAGTGGGGTACAATATTCTTACCTATTATGCCATTCAAAGAATTTTGCAAAGTATAGAATACAATTGGCATTTTTGGTCTCATATAATTAACATTCAATTCTTATGCAATCACAATGAAGCATACCAAATTTCAATTTCAAAAATACAAAACTCTATTTTTAGTGAATTGTTTCATTTGATATTTATGGTTTTACTTGATAATTGATTGGAAAATATTGGAGATGAATTTTAAAAATTTGATTGTATGGATATGTAGGGAGCATCCATATGTATTTTTTTCATGTTAAAAGAAAATTTCATTAATTATCAAAATCATGATCTATGAAGAATCCAATGTGAAGTGTTTATGATCAAACTTTGTAAAATTGATGTCTCTATATTTTATTGAATTTTGGCAAAGTAAGTATGCCATCATATTTAGGGCTCAAAAACAAGAGAATGTAGCAATGCAAGTTTTATATGCTATGTCCTTTTGTGAGGAAGCCATAAGTGTGTGATCATTGAGTGGGCATTTTGGACCAATGGACTCCACCATGTTATAAAAAACCACTCCACTCCTAGCCCACACATACATACCATTGGTGATGTTCTTAGCTTGTTTTATCTTATAGATAGAACTACCTATAGGTGACTACTTAAGCAATTCTGGACACAATTTGGAGTAGTATAAGGTAAAGTAAATATTTTCCTATGTGCAAAGATAGAAATGATGGGTATTGCAAAAAATTTAGTAATTTTATTGCTTGAAATCAATTTACTATGAATTTTGGAAGGTAAAAAGTGCTTTAGACCCATAGCCAATAGGGTTGATGACACTTTATGTCTTGGAAAAAGAATGTCTAAAAATTAAACATTTGAATTCAGTGGATTCAACATCCAAAATGCCATCAGAAAGTTGACAGGGGGACAGGGCAAACATCCAAATGTTCGCCACATTCAAGTCATTGATCAAGTGGACTCTGTTCGGGTAGACGGCATCAATGGACAATATTTTTTTTTGAATGTCACTAGACATTGCAAATCTCACGTCTGCAAACGCATCTAGACATCCGTACATCATAATAATCCCGATATCCAATGTCTAGACTCTTCCAATTCCAATTATTCAAGAACTACTTTGCCACTCATTACTTCCTACTTTCTTGCTCCCTACTTTGGGACATGTATCTTGAACTTATTAATCTAAACCTTGAAAAAGAGAAATAAACACATTTCAAGCTTATGTTGGAAATTTGTTCCAACCTTGGTTGGAAATAATTACATCCTATAGTTTGGGCATGGGCTTTTGGTCGGGTATGAATGGTCCTACATTCCTACTTTAATTATCATTGAAGTTGCTTTAAAAGATCTAAGAATATACAAATACATTTGGCTAAAGTAGTAGACAAAGATGGAGGAGTATGTGCAAACTACAATAATGTTTTGAACCCTAAACTAATATGAATGCTTTACTAAAATTTCAGGAATTTTTGCTACAGAAATTTAAGCATGGCAACAAATTGAACTTGTGCAAATGAAGGCAAAAACTTGCAAGGATGTAGGAACTTTTTACCACATTTAATGAATTGGCAAATATTTTGTGTACAATATTTCACTCTTTTTTCATTTTTTATGCCTATTAAGAATTTAGAGATATGCACAATAATGTTAAAAATGTCACAAATTTCTCCAATAATAGAATTCTCTAGTGTTATAGGCCCATGCAAAGCATTTCAAGCCTACCAAAGCTTACTTAGACCTATTCATCATTTGTTGCAAAATACACTTCATATATTGGGGGTGCCTTAAATATTTCAGCATTTGCTAGAATATTAACCCCTAAAGGACAATTGTCTCCTAAATGGACATTTGAAAATTTAAGAACATTACCTTGAAGTCAATTTTGATTCGAAACTTTTGAAATTTCAGCACACGATGTTGACATGTACCCTATTTGACATAGTAAAAAATAAAAATTTATGATTGGGTGCCCAAATAAAAAAAAATTATGCTCTTTAAACAATTTGGATAGTTTAGATAGTTTTGGCATCTTTTGCAAAATATTTCATCTTCTTTTGAAGTTTGGCATGTATTTCCTAGAATGGGGAGTGCTAGCATGTGAGCTTAGAATCTATGAATCCATGAATCTAAGAGTTTATATTATACACAACTTCTATGGTTATTTGTATTTATATTATAGATACTTATGTTTTAGAATCTTTCTATATTATAGTGTATCTATATTATAAATACATATGTTACAAACATAGGTACAAGGTTTGTAGGCTCATGCTTTTTCACTCACCCACAAGCATCATTGGTACTAAATTATACTTGAAATTGTCAAAGAAAAACTAATTTTAGCCTCTAAAGGACCAAATAACATTTTTTTGGCAACATAGTGATTTTTTGGGCAACTCACTATAAATGAAATTTTTTTCCCTTTGAAATTTTCACACAATATGTGCCCAAGAAGTGGCTTTAAGGAATAACAATTTTTATAACTTTTAATTATATGGTTAAAAAATTAACATATGATATGTAGGTTTTTTTCACATCTGAGCAATCTGGATAGTCTAGGTAGATCTGTAAAAATCACTTCTTTCAAAAAAAAAAATTTAATTGATTTTCTAGATTTATGTATCATTGGAAAGCTTTAAATCATTCCATGTTGATTAATGAGATGAAAGTTATGAGGAGTTTTAGTTTGCGATTTTGGAGGTAGTTATGAATTTTCTATTCTAAAATAAACTTTGAGTCCCTTCTTTAACTCAATTTTCAATGTTTTTTGAAAAGTTATAATCATAGGATATAGATTGTTTATTACAACATTACAACCATTGGGTTTGGGATTTTCCAATTCTATAACAAAATTCTTAACAATTTAGTATTTTGAACCATTATCTAGTTTTTCCTACTTACTATTTTTTTCTATATATTGTACAATTCCAAATGATTTGAATTTTTTTCAAGCATAAGGCCAACTTGCTTTGAAGAATGAATCTAGAGAAGCACTACAATTTTGGACATTTTTTCATACAAATATGACCTTGTGAAGTGCATTAGGAAAAAAATGAGCCATCAAAAGGCCCGTGAATCCTAGACAACAAGGAACAAAGAAGGAATGCAGGTAAAAAAAAATTCAAATCTTTTTTGCCAGAAAATTGTAGGGCTTGATTAATGTGGAACAATTCAATCATAATATTTTTAAAATTTTCAATATTAAAATTAATTCAAAATTACAAAATTTTCAAATCTGATGTAGCATGAGTGCAACTATGTTAGACTATCCTTCTTTAGATTATCATTTTAATATTAAATATTAAAATTTTATTTTATTTTATTTAAATGAAATATTATTTTAATGCTGAGTTTTGGCCACTATTCCTCATAGGCCTGCAAGTTCTATTGTTGGGAACTCTTCAAGAGGAAGCAACCCCTTTGAGGGCTGATTTTTTTTTAATGTATCTACTTGATTTTTCACAAGGCCAATGAAAAGATTTTTGTCAATTCAAACACTAATATCTTGCACTCTACATTGTGGAAATTTTTGAATTTTTATTCACATCTTTTCAAACTAGTTTACAACAAGATCCTATAGTTATATGTGTCAAAAAATGTTTTTTTTTCTAGAATTTGATACTTGTACTAGAAATGGCAGTTTGAGAGTGTTTCTGGTGAAAACATAGTAAAAAGTTTTAGGGATTAGTTGTAGAGTCACACTTCAAGAAAAGTCCAACTTTGCCAATTACATCAAGCAATTTTGAAAAAAAAAAAATTTCTTCTAACTTTGAGTGATATAATCTAGTAATCTATGCTACCAAAAAATTTGAAAAACTTTCACATGTTTTAGATGTTTGGTTTTAAGTTTTCAATATTGAATTTCAAAAAAGAAAATTGTCCAATACACAAGAAACCATTACAAAGTGTATTGTCAAATCATTTAACCTCCTTGTATTGCAAGGTGATTCAGAATAAGGAAGACTACTTATTTTCTTTTAAAACTTTGGATGAGTGTACCTAATAAGTTGTAAGACTCAATGGAATAGAGATCTAATTGTAAATAGAACAAAAACCTCATTCTAAGAGGGCTTGAAGTTTGTTGTCCTAGTTTAACAAGGTTTGAAGTTTTTTTTCCACTCACTTTGGATGTGATAATCTTGCAATCCACAAGATCAAACAGAATTTTTTTGCATACATTGACTTGATGGTCTACTATATTTTTGTATGGTTGGAACTTTATAAAAATCAAGTACTTTTCAAATTTTATCAATGAATCCAAAATTGGCAATTGTAGACAATTTTACTTTAACATCCTTTGTCCTTCAGCAATTAATCCCTAAACATTCAAAGTCTTCTTCATAATTGAAGATTCCTTCTTCATAATAGAAGGAAAATCATCATAAAATATTATTTTGAAGCATATTTGGGAATTGGTATACAAATAGAAGTTCTAGGCTTTAAATTTTAGATTCCATCTCTATAGTTAGATTTACCAATGCTAGGATTAATATTTTTCTATAAATTTTGAAAACAAAATTTCAAATTTTCCTTCTAAATTCAATTACAAAGAAAATATTGTCATTTTTTGAGAATTTTTTTTTGGAATGGATTTGAAATAAGGTTTTCTCGATATGGTGATTTTTTAAAAATTTTGTGTTCTTTAAAGCTATGACCTCATTTTTGCAAATCCAGTTTTGAACTAGAGTCAATGTGATTTTGGTTTAGTCACCTACTTGACACTCTTCCACATTTGTAATTTAAAAAAACTATATATCCTTGTAACACCAAATCCAACCATTTGATAGAACAAGAACTTGATAAAGTATCTCCACAAATTAGGATGACTTTCATCCAAATATTAATGAGAAAGAAAAGTGATTTTCAATTTGTTCATTGTTTAGAAATTGGATGGTGAAGTGCTTCAAGATTAATAGAGGAGACTTTCTTAATCCCCAAGTAACTTCAAAATGAGATATTGTCCTTACAAAGTAAACACATGGAAATTTTTCATTATCAATGTTTACTGTATTGTTCATGGTGTGCAACTACAAAAGTGGTGACAAAGTAATTGTAATAATTTAAGCAATATTAGATATTATTGTAGCACAACTTCAAAAATTTAATATCATGTTGATTGATAGTAATCTAGTATTCAAGACTTCATACAAAGCAATTGTGTATGATAATTGCCTATTAGTAGAATCTCTTTGAAGTACTAGATGCACCTTCTATTGAATGTATATGGATACAATCCACAACAAATAATGAGAGGCTTTGCAAAGGTCATTGTTGTCCCTTATTTTGGCGTATGCATGGTACACATTTTTAGACACTACCTATAATTAACTAATGAGAAGATTAAGGTGGTCATTGTCACCCCTTCCTTTGGCACGGACATGCCAAATGCCTATAATGTACTTGAGTAATTCCCTAGTGCCATTTCAAAAACTCCTTTGTGGATACAAATTAGGGGCCAATTGTATAGAGTTTGCATAAATTTTTGTACAAAAATATGTTAATATGAAACATATAATAGTATAGCCAAAGCTCGCAGGAAAATAAAACTTGAAAATTGATCAATGTTGCACAATGGATTGAGAGCCATAAAAACAAGTCACACATGCAAAATTTTCCATATTTTGCTAAATATTGTTTTATTTTGATTTTTTGATGCTATCAAAAAAATACATAAAATATTAGAAAGTTAAAAATATGATCGTCTCTAAGTAAATAAAATATTTCTTCTCCATTTATTTAGACATTTTTAACAAATATATATATGCATATTTGTCATAAGTGGAGAGGATCAATTGACAACAATAAGACAATAATTTGACCGCTTTTTCTATATAATAAATTGATTTTAAGTGACTAAATGGAAGGAGTATGTATCTAGTTTGATTTTCTTTCATATGAAAACATTTGAAAAGTTTTGAAGTTTTATAGATCATGAAAATTCATATTAATTACAAAATATACTCCACATATTTAAATTTTCATACAACAGAAAATGCTTTCTATGAAAAACATCAATGTAACAACCATAGTAAAATTGTCATGCTTTTAATTGAAAAAGCAGTAGGGCCTTTGTTATAATCACAGTAATTTTTGCCAAACATGCACTAATTGCAATTAATTTGATTTGTTTTTTAAACTTATTATGAAGTGGAAACTGAAGATAAAATTTGTTTTATTGTAATTGAGATTTTCTTCAAGGCCAAAGTAGCTATGCAAATTAAAAGCAAAAACGTCTCATGTAGTACTCAATAGATGTCTTCTAAAATTAAAGATTTCATGAAAATTCCAAAATATCAATATACTTCAATTTTTACAATTTAAAATATTATTTGTATATCTATTTTGGGATCTAAAATATGAGCTCAAAATTTTTTTAACCTTCAACAAAAAATTTTAAAATCCTAATACCATAAAGTTGTATACAAAGTAAATATTCAATGATAATAATCCATTTTCCATTATGAACAAGAATTCTTTGATCATTCACCATTCTCTTAGTTCAACAACTTTGCAAAGTAACTATGGAATACCATTAGGCCATGACTCTATTCAAGGAGATTGAGTGAATAAATACTAAAGTTAAAGATTTTCCTATGGAATTAAAGATATTCCCTTTGTCTCAAAAATAAATAGGTAATACTTAAATTAGTTTCCCACTAGAAACTATGGATTTATTTTGAGATAAAGGAAGTATTGAAGTTCAAGAAAATCTCATGGTACTAATCAAACTTAGATTTAAGTATTGATAGTATAATATATACATTAGAACTTGGAGTGTTTTATATAGTATGACAACTTGGACCAATTGTAGGTCTTTTCATGGATCTATTTTCCAAGACTCCACATTTTTTATTTGCATTGTATTATTTTGTCTTATACGTTTAGGGGAGAAATTATTGTCACCTATAAAATGAATGCTACTTCAAATATTTGATTTTGTGGAAACTGGTACAATCCAATAACATTTCTTCCTACACTAATTAAATTGATTTACAAATAATGTGACTTCGATAAATTAATATCACATATACTAACCCCTAAAGTCCTATTGTCCCCTTGGGGGACAAATCAAATTTCGGGTAAGTTCCTGTGACTTCAATTTTTGGTGAATTGCTTTGAAACTTTCCTGTTAGATAGAAAAACTAATTATCTACGTGGGAATATAATTTTTATTTCAATTGGTGCCCGGGAGCAAAAGTTATTCCACAAAAAGCTTGAAATTGAACTCAGTGGGCAATATAAAAAAGATTTGCAAAAAGTCAAAATAAATTTTGATTTTTTTTCTCTAAAATGCTTTATTTTTGTCTACATGTGATGCTTTGATTCATTCTATTTGGACTAATAATGAGAAAGTTAAGGACAATCTTGTTTTTCAGGCAATTTTAGCATCTTCTTGAAAAAATAACTTGCAGGATTCATTTTTGAATGCAATTTTCCAAATTTTCCAAATTTTTTTTTTAAATGTTGTGTTTGCGTGCTAAAACAATCTCACCATTGGGATTATTGTCTTTCAATCCCATCTTGGAGTTATTAACAATTTAGTTTTTTTTCCAATCTTGGACCTACTTCTACTTAGCATTTTTTTAAAGAATGAAAATCAAGTGTTTTTTTTTAAAAAGAAATTTCCTAGACTTTCAACTCAATTCTTCAACATAAAATTTTTTTAATTGATAGTTTGCAGTGCAAAAAAATTCCACAATTGGCGGTCAAAGTCATCTGAAATTGTAGGCCAGTGTTCACAAAAAATTCCTTTTTCAACTTTGAATGCTAATATCTTCCAATCTATACAATCAAACTTCATGAAATTTTGACCATATAAACTAAGACAAGTGAAGTACAAGATCCTATAGTTAGATTCTAAAAAAAATGATTTTTAAAAATTTTCTTGGATGAATGCAGCAAAAATGGCAGTTTTGAGTGGTTTTTGATAGAAAAATGGCCTTAGGACTTTAGGGGCTAATAGGACAAATTTGTGTATTTAATGAATAACAAAACTATGAAAAACTAGAAATATTAAACTATTAATCTAATTTTCTAGAAATTGTTGTTTAGGTTTCAAAACAAAGTTATTTATTTAAAAATATGAGTTTGGGTATTTATAAAACATTGTTCTTTGTGGAAACAGGAAAACATTTATATGAATTCCAACTATAGAAAGTGCACATATATTTGGTGGTGGTATATCATATCCAATTGGTGTTCATTCAAAGCAACACTTTGCAACAAATTAGTGTAATATAAATTACATTGTAAGGAATCCAATAAAATATTTTGGCGTCATCCAATGACCTTACCATATTTACAGTCATTTAGAGATCACACTTGAAAATTCAATGAAGAAATGTAGATGTGAAATTAGAGATTTTGACCCTTTTAACAATATATTGCAAGTAAGCTTACAAAATTTTCTTAAATTAATGTTGAAATTCAAAATTAGAAAATATAGTCCATATATGTTTTTGATTGAAACCTTATACATGTCTTTAGTAGACACTCATGTACTTGTTATACTATTGGAAGGCCAATCCTAATAACTAAATGCCAATTTTATGATTTTCAAAAAATAAAATAAGCACTTTGCATTTGCATATGTTGTTAATATGCAATATACTAATTAGTGTATATTGTGGTATATTAGTGCATTATCAACATCTTATTAGTGTACATTGTGATATTTGGAGGTCTTCCACATCTTAAAATGTAATGATTTATGATTAGAACAATTTTATGCAACATTTGCAAGGTTTTCAGTATCCCTCGAAGCTTAGTTTATACAAAGTTCTAGATTAGGATAGATTTTTTATTATTCAAAATTACATACTTTGAGTGACAACTTTTGGCTCCTCTGGGATGAAAAGGGATAACAATAAAAAAAATTATTTTTTATTAAAGTCTTCATTGAAAGTATCTTGAATGTATATACAATGGATGGTATTGGGAATCCCTTCATTGAAGTGTTGACATTTCTATTAGAATAAATGCTTAAGAGATCATTTAGAGTGCATTAATTGTAGAAATTTCTATTATTGGTAGTATTGATCTAAATTTAGCTCATGAAAAATGGTCTCTTCTCATTCAAAATTAATTCAACTAGTAGGAAGGTTCTATCACTATTTAAACTCTTCCATTAATTGAATTAACCCTAAAATACTAGAACCAATGACTGTATGGTCAAACATCAAGTGAACCTCCTCTATTCTAGATGCTTCATTTTGCCATTGAAAATGAATGGAATTTTTATTTTTTATTAATTTTTTTTAGAGATTAACTTAGATGTCTTGTGCATGCCTTAAAATTTCAGAATTGTTTGTAAAAATTTGAAATTATTATCGATTTTTGAAGGAAAAAAAAAGAAAATTCATATCACATACCAAATAAGATATAAAAAAATCTGAATTTTTTCCATTGATGTATCTTACGGTGTAGAACATCATGGCATAAACCAAATTAATTGTATAGAATGTGGTAATAGGCCACCAAAGTTCAAATGACTATAAAATTTGCAATATTAGGAATTTTATATTAGAAAGTAGACTTAATAAGCTTGATTTCACTTTTTGGGCTCAAATTCAAAAATGATCATTTTGAAGGCTATAATAATTGGATCAAGAGCAAAAGAGGTAGATAATGCCAAGTACACTAGACATCTTTTGTCATCAATGGATTTATCATCTTCTCTGGAAATTTCGGTAGTTCCTCTATGAAAGGCTTTAAACCATTGAATGATGCATGCATATATAAACAACTGTCCAAAAAAAATTGGATGAAAATCATCCATTTGTTAGTTAGACAAAGGCATGTTTGACCATTCGTTAAGCACTTTCTAGTTGCATAGATGTTTCATGGATAACCCTAGAAAGATGCCATGGATGCTAAGCGTCTAATGGATGAGTTTGGATCTTTGTGTAGGTACCAAAAGTTCACATTTTCATCCAATTGAATTGTAGAAGGAACACCTAGAGGTTTGGAGATTGGTGAATAAGCAAAATATTTTTTATTTATTGATTTTTGTTTTCTCTTTTCTATATGCAAAGATTCAAAAAAAGTGGCAAAAGGCATCTAGAGCACAATATTAGGGTTATTGTGCCTGAGTTCAAAATTATGTATGGGCATTGTCATTCCCACTATGTTTGTAACTAGCACATATTTTTCCTAACTTTTGCTATAAGACAGCCATGACAATATTGAAAATGGCTTGAAGCAACTCACACATGCTATAAAACCCAAAGTTCCTTACTACAAAATGTGGCTTGCTCATCCATTCATTCTATTTCCATTGCATTTTCAACTACAATTACCATAAATCAAAGTGCACATAGAGTGAAATTTTGTATTCCCCTAGCTTAAGTGCCTCAATTTGAGACCTTGTCCAACATTTTTGTATCAATAATGCAATCGCATTTCTAGTCTTGGACCATGCTTAGTTGGAAGATATCTTTGAAACAATGCATTTGATACAATAGTCATCTCCCCTATAAATGTTTCAAGAGCATTCTGGAATGAATTTACCCAATTTGTAGTCTTGAAATTGCACATGATTGCAACTACACAATGATAGGCTTCCATTGGTGTTGAAGCCTATAGTGACCAATCCAACCTTCAACAAAAAAAACTCTAGGAGATGCTATGGATACTAAATATTGATGGATGACAAAGAATACTTTTGTATAGGACAAAAGTGCAAATGTTCATCCTCAGAATTTTTGTATGGAAAAGGGAAATCTTGCACAATAGTTTGGTCTTCAATGAATGTTTTGGTTATTTTTTAAGCAAATGACTCACAATGTACCAAAAAGGCTAATTTCTTTGGTGACCAACCTATCCTTTTGGGCTTTACCTTGTAATGTTGTTACGGACACTAATAGTCCATTTGGATGATTTGTTGATTTTTTAATTTTAGAGTGACATGATAACTTTGGTTTATACCATGATGTTATACACCATAATTTGCATCTATGATGAAAATTTCATATTTTTTGAGTATATATTGTAGTTGATATGAATTTTTTTCATATTTTTCTTAAAAAACATTTGAAAATTTGATGACTTGCAATAGACATAAGACTTCATCTCTGAAAAATAAATATAAAATTTTTCATTCATATCTGGATGCCAAATGGCAGCAAGACAGAGTGGAGCTTGAAATCAATGATCATGGGCAACAACTTGAGCAGCAAAATTGAGCTCTCAAAGCAAAGCATATTGAGTTTGACAACATGCCGTATCACTATTTTTTAGGAATCAAAGAAAAAATCACAAGCTACAAACTAACTTAAAAATCAAGGTAATTCATTTTTCTCATTATAGAACCCTACCTCATAATGATGCCATTATATAATTGGTATTCTACATTATCATCACTTGACATTCTTGTTGATCTCCAAAGATTTGAAAAATATATCTATAAAGGTTAGTAACTTACCATGAATGTGTTTGAATAAGCAATTGGACATTGTTCCTATATAAAATTGCTTACTAGATAAATATTTTTGAAAGTCAAAAGAGGATTCTAGATTCTCTTAATGCATTTTTTTGGAGATTCTATGAATAAACTATAAATTTTCAAAGTGCTGGAAAAAGGTGTACTGTACCCGAAAGTGGCCCTACACTCTCATGAAAAGAGGGAGACCAATTTAGGCAAGAATCTTCCGGGGTGGGATCTAGAAAGAGGTCACACAGTCGGATGCAATTCCCTTACAACGTACAATACTGATGATACACACACAAAAGCCAAGATCACGAGTATGCCAGGACGGTTCCAAAACACAGGGACTTGGCATCACAGTTTCTCTCAAAACCAGCGATGAGCATCTAGGAAAGGCAAAATAGTAATGGCACACAAAGCACACATCTCCAGATATATATACCAGTTCCAAAACACAGTTACATTTCACAGGAACAATGTGACAGCTGAAAAACAGCTCCAAGCGGCCTTCGTAGTCATACCTATGCACAGAACAAGTTTCACTGACCAGGTCCGGTAACGAAGAGGTGCTCGCTCCTGCAACAAGTTGAATGCAGAGTAACGGCAATAGCCAGCTGCAATGGAGAAGTTGAACCAATATACACATCCTATTGTATTTTTGATAATCTAAAACACAACACACGCCATATCACTTGGATATGATGAAAAAATCCAATCAACCAGAAGACCTCACTACTGACCACAAAAGCAGGCTAAGACTCAGAAATAGGCTTCCAACGCCCTAATGCTTCAGAATCCTACTATCCAGTCTTTGGAAGGCCAAGCTTGGACTAGCACCGTTAGCTAACAGTATGTCTAATGTCCAATCTGCAAACCTTATCTGTGCTGGTCCAAGATGGTCCATGAAGGCTCAAGATGCTAAGATCTCTCTTCTGTAGCACCAACTTCTTCGGTCCACTTAAGTGAAGCAACTCAGAAAGGCTTCCCCTGAGGTATTGGAAGGAAGACGAGACTCATGAATAGAAGGCTCGCAAATAGGAGGCTGCATCTCCGTTCTCCTTGCCACAGGTTTCACAGGCCCCAAAAACCAAAATTTCTGCATCCTTGCCTCAGGCTGAAAAAAAAAGTCTGCCAAAGGTCCTTCGTCTCAGCGCTCTACTTCAAATCTCACGCACACATATCTTCATCACCACTTGAAAGTATTGAGAAAGCACAGTCGGCGATCTCAAGCGCAACTTAACATTTAAGTGGCCACTGCAGTGTGCTCGGACCCACTAACCACTAAGTTGTTGCCATTCGAACCACCATCCCCAGATTCACTTCCACCAGGCAGTGTGTGAAATGCAGAAGAGTGAAAGGATTGTGGAGGGTGAAGATTAAGATAAGCATTGTTCTGACCATGTTGTACCATGTGATAATTTACAGAGTCTCCTTGTCCGCTTAGCATGTCCATCCCTGAGTGAGAGGCTCGAGTATTTGATATATTCCCCGCTTGTGAGGATTGCCCTTCATTAGATCCATGGTTCCCCTCAGAACTTGATTTTTGGTCTCCATCCTTGGATTTTGTATTTAAGAACCGACCTCCGTTTCCCCTCGCTCTTCTCAAGGCGTGCTGATGTCGTGATTCGTGCAGGTATGGCTGCCAACCGGGAAAACCAAATTCAGATCGTCTTAAATACCTAAACGATTGTCCATTCAAATCCAACAGTTGATCCACCAAATCTAAATAAACATCAGACAACCGAAAAAGAGATTTTCAATTACAACCGGCCATTAAAATTGAGCTAGTTATCAAAGTAATAATCAATCCAGTTGAACTCAAAACTTGAAGCCAAAAATGGAAGTAAAATCAGAGATTGAGAGCAATCTTCAGTGTTGACAAGCTTAGAATCTCAGAACAGAAGCAGGATGACCAAAGTAAAATGAGCAACTACACCTACAGCCTCTTGAACTTAAATCCAACTCCAATCAAGGACGCCTTCATCATTAACCGAAACTTCAAAGCAAATGTCGATCTCGAATGCACAATGTCGCCAACAAAGACCGAGCAACCATTCATACCTTTCGAGACTTGATCAGTTTATTCTCACTCTCTGCTTTGGCTCTCGACTGCCGTCGCCTTAATATCCCATGATACTGCTTAGCATTAACATAGACTGGCTCTTCCTCCATCATCTCAGACGGGAGAGGCATACGCGCTTGTTGAACTCCCAACATATGCGGATGGATCTGCACCCATCCAGAGTCAGTGACATGAAGGCCATAACTAGTCCCTCGGCATTGTACTCTCCGCCCACATCCTACCATCGACTACAAAGAAAACTGCTGTTGAGAAATCACGGACCGTCACTTCAAGGCGCTTACCACAGCCTGAGCGCCATAGGCGGCAACAATCCCTCCAAAATAAGGATCTGCAACGTATGGATACGCAGCGCGAGCGGCCTGCACTCAGCAGAAAAGAGCAGGTTGATATGATCACCAAATAGACAGCCGTTGCTTGCAAACAAACTTAACTTCAAATTATCAACTAGTTCCTATAAGATACTCTCCGAGAACCACGCAAAAAAAATCGAAAAAGCTCACCAGAAAACACATTAATACTGAATAATAGAGCTACATAAACCTTAAGCGAACACAGGCAACAGCATCGGTAACCATTATAAACCTAATCTAACAAACTGGGCACAACCCCAGCAATCATGACAAGACTAGAGCGCAAATGAAGATGCCCCAGCACTAACCATCGAGTGGCCAAGCTCGAGCTGGGTGTGAGGTAAAAGATAGTCCCCGGGCGGGGGAGCGCCAGTTGGTGGACGCGGCGGCTGATCCTCCGCTCCAGTAGTTGCATAACCTACAGAGCAACAATAATATACGCACACTCAAATCTTCATCAGCATCTCCACTGAAGTTTGAGTGCACTGCGTGTGCAACAGACAGGCATTTTTAATATTCCACTACTCCCCCCAAAGGCATCGAAATAATGCCCTAATTCAACAAAAACTCAGCTTCTACATACAAAACCTTGAGAACAATAGAGGGGATCTTCAAGAAACCATGACCTCTAGTTTCTAACCTTTTTCCCCTGCACACATAAGTAAACTGTGGACTAAAACGTAGCAATGGACACGAGACGATCACAACTGCCGGTAAGAAGCTTCAGATTCACTATAAGTTGATTAACACATCAGATTTACACTGTTTTTGTGAGAGATCGGAAAGTCATCACACGAAACTTGACTCTAATTCTCAAAGATCTTCAGTCCAAAACAGTCTTCAGTCTCAGGCATCCCCGGAAAAAACACAGACGGTTCTTTCCGACTCCAACATGTCAGAATATGTAGGTTGAGGAGCCTTCATACCTGATCTGATCGGATCAGATCAGAAGGCAAATCCGTCTCCAAAATGGAAATACCAGATACGAAACTACTATTGAGAGGACCACACGCACTTCCCCACAAATCAAGTAATCAAATCACTAAAACCATCCTTAAGATGGTGATTTCGACATAATGGATAGCAGTAAATTGAAGAGGTAACTGGTTAAGGAAAGATGACAGAAACACAGTGAGAGAGAGTAAGCACCAAGGTGCAATAACAATAACCAAACTTACACGCACACTCAACGATTAATATAAAATAATAAAATAATAAAATAATAGCAAAACTTAAGGACCACACCATGATCCAAACATGAGAATTCAGATGAAGATAGATCCTGCCGACAATTCACAGTTCTCCAAACCTAACATCACTTCCAAACTACTTCCAAGCAATTCACTTCCATCCATATCTCCCCACTGCCTGTTAGGGTGTGGAGAGCAAAGTAACTGCGTACCAGGTTGAGGAGGCAAGGCCTGCATCGTTGGAAGCACCGACTCCGTGTCAGCTGGTGCTGACGAGGGCGCCTGCATAGAAGCTGTCACAAAGCTCGTCCGGTTGAGCTGGTCACTCGGTTCACCAAGTCCCCACTCTCCCGCTCTTCCTCCCGTGTGCTCGTTCCCGAAACTGATTGGCATAATAAATTCGACCAGGAAACCCTACATTGATTTCCCACACCGCAAGCTGGTCCAAATCCACGCCACAAAAGTGAAATCGTCGTCTCCTCTTCTTACCGCGACAAAAAAACCAGTCCAACAACCAGCCCGCTTACGCACACCACCAAGCGTGCACAGTCATCCAGCTTCGCCGCAGCAGCTGATGACCGCCTCCACCACATTGTATCACCCTACCCTGACTCCAACAAACAGCCCCTATGACCGCGCACCCCCCAATCCCCTCGTCTCCCCCCTCCCCAACGCCCTGTCACGCAAACATTCCAAATCCAAAGTCGAGTCTCCAAACCACAACACCACGCCGACGATCCCTCCGCGCGCAGCGCCTCAACGCACCATATCCCGCACAAACGCCACTACAGAACGCGCTCCCTCTAAAATGATACCACCAAAACACAAACACACGCAACAGCAACGCACAACTAAATCACACCACTCCCACACAACAGGCGCCCTAGCGCAACACTCCACAACTCACACACACACACAAAAGAAAACCTTGCCAAGAAACCTACAAAGTCCACCAACACGCACCCTAACAAACAACGGACTCCCAAGACGCCACCCTAACAGCCAGCGTCCAACCACGCCGCGAATTGACCTCGGATGCCACTGCCTCCCGTGAACCGCAACGGCAATGGCGAACCGCCGCAAAACCAAACCACAACAACGGTCCAAACACGAAGCGACACACAGGGGATCCAAGCACAAACCACAGTAGTAGTAGTAGTAGTTAAGTCCCCTTCCCCCACTCCCCAACTCGAGATGCGCCGCGCATCCGCGAAGCTCAAGCTCCCGCCCTCCTTTACTTTCTCCAAAAGCTTGGCTTCTGGATGGCTATGGCGGATGTTGGCGACCAAAACGCCGACGACGAAGCAGGAAGCAAGCAAGCAGTAGCAGCACCACCACCTCCACCACAAGGTCGCTAAAGGCCGGGTCCAAAGTCCAAACGAGAGAGACGAGCCCTCGTCAGTGCTACCCGCTAGCTAGGGCAAGTGGGAGTGGGGTGGGGCTCGCGCGTAGGCTCGTAGGGGAGTAGGGGAGTAGGTTCGGAGAGGTAGGTTCGGAAAAGGGAGGTTGGGCGATGCGCCCGTAGGGGGATCGGACAGACGGGCGGGGTTTGGATGGGGCGGCCTGCCTCGTAGGCATGGCGAAACAGATAAGACCAGCGGCTCCCGCACGCCCTACTTCGGAGCCGGGGCTATCCGTAGCTGGATCAGGCGGGGAGGGGGAACCCTAGAGGGGAATCATTTAGGGGGGCGCCAATTTGGGGGGGCCGGGACACTCGGAGCCAGTGGGGCTAAATTTGGCGGCGTTTCTAGCCGGCCCCGCTTGGCTTGGCTTGAGTGGCTTTTGGATTGAGGGAATTTTGGAAGGGTGGCGGATAATGGCTCTTTTATTGGGAAAGGAAAAGTTTGATTTTCATCTGGGATTTTCGGAATCGGAACTGCACTGAAAAAAGTTAAGGTGCTGGTCAATGGTGAAGGGCATGGTGAAGGGAAAGGGTTTTTAACCCTTAAGGTACGAGGTCTATAAAGCACTCATTTAAGAGCTGAAACTGAATTCAAATGGGGAGAGAAAACTTCTTGAAATTGATTATTTAGTAGATTTTCCTTGAAGGACAAATGGAATTGGCATTTAGCCCAAGTTGTTTCATATTTCTTGGAGTTTTATGGAATTAATTATGGATTTTTGAAGTTGAAATGGCATAGGGCTCTCTAATTGCCCACCTCCTCTAATGTACATTAGTTATACATTTTGGGTACAAAAAAAAAAGCAACATGTACAAAAAATGTACATTCAAAGAAGTGAGCGATTTTAGAATCTGGGCACTTTAAGAATCTCCTACTGTAATGATCCAGGGGAAGGTGCTTTTAAAAGGGGCTAGAATTGCCAAGAACTTGAGCAATTGTTATGCTCATTTGTTCTTGAGATCCGATATAATATAATTGCAAGATCAAGTAGTTTACATTGAAAGTTAGCACCCCCAAAAAAAATTCCAATTATTTAATCGCAAAGTTTAGTAGATATTCAAGTTTGAAGTTTTATTTGGGTCACTTTGAAGGAGCATATATTTCTTAGCAAGAATATTTTGAAATGATGACCTTTTGTGCTTAGTGAAAGAAAAGAGAGTTGAGCATGCTCATCTAAAATTTTACAACATTCTAGTCATTTTGCAATTTTTTGGTAGAGCTTGCAATGCACGGTGATCACTAAAATGAGAGTAAGATAGTGTTTATAAGAAAAACAAGAATGGGCTCACTTATTTGCTCCTTCAGCTCCTTTAATCTGCTCTTTTCAAGGTGGTCAAGAATTATATTCGTTGGCTGACTTTTCAGTCCATGCCCAAGCCTAACCAAAAAACATGCATATATGAGCTGTGAACTCACTACACCACTCAACTTTTTAAAAATTCCACAAGGCGGAGTTTAACTCAGAATTTGATGAAACTACTTCCATTGAATTTATAATGCAATTTATTTCCTGAAAAAAATTTAAATAATTTATAATTTATAATTTGAGGAAAGGCAACTTTAAATAGAGGGACAACAACGAGAAAATAGTCACTTGGGCCATTAGGGGTTGAAGTGGGTACCTCAAAAAATGCCACTTTTAGCTATTGTATCTAGTTATTATTATTAGACTAGTAAAACTTTCATACTTTGTTCTTGGCATGTGAAATGAGATTCTAATGCATCAAAGATTGCGGCATTTGGATATGTTTTGCAAAAGTTATGAGGGATAAAAAAATTGGTAGATTTTCTAAAATCATTTCTTCCTCATAGGTATATATTGGTTTTGGAGATGTACATAAAGTGATGGTGGTGATTTTGAGTCAATGGCATACTTAGGGAGGCCTAGCATGGGAGATAATAGAATGAACTTTGTCATAAATAAGGATTAAGGAATGGTTGACACCAAAAACAAGGGGGCTAAAAAATTTAGAAGCCTCCCACTCTAAGCCCTCATATTTGCCATGAAGAAATTCTCCTTTCAAGGTCGTGACGTTCAGATGGTGCGAATCACCAAAAGGTCGTAAAATGGCAAAAAAATGATGAAGAATGAAAAAAATACTGAAAAGTATTGAAAAATAGAGATTTTCAACAACAAACCTTAAAATTTTAGTTAGACCCACCTCTTTCAGACGCATCTAACAATAATTATGGGGATCAAAATTGAGGACTTTTGTTGCCATATATAAAAAGAAAAATACACTCCCTTTCCTTGGAGACTTGTGACATCTCATTTCATTGGTGCAATTTTATTTTCTTAAAGACTTCTTGATTTCAATCAACTAAAATCCTCAAAGTATTGGCCCTCCACCTTTGGATTTGGTATAAACTAGACCTAAGATTCAACAAGGAAATTTTGAAATTAAATTTCTGCATCAAATTTTTGAGAAGTGCACATCAACCTAAATTGATCACAAGATGACTTTTTTTTTTATTGGGAGAGAAATTTTATTTTCATTTGAGATGTTTTAAATCTAAATGGTGGTTTTACTTCGTTGTTTAGGGGGAGGGCTTTAATTAGCAACTTGGGAGAAAATGAATTCTCTTACCAGACATGAGGGCCAGATTCAACAAGGAATTGTTGAAATCCAATTTCTATGTCAAATTTTTGAAAATATACATCAACCTAAACCAATCACAAGATGACTCATTTATTGCAAGAATTTTTATTTATTTTCATCTGTATATTTCTAAGTCTACATTGAAATTTTACATTGTTGGTCAATGAGTTGGTTGTTTTTAGTGAGAGCTTTAGCAACATTGAATTGCCCTATTAGTATGGAGAAATTAGTGTCACCAATTTTTTTTTGTGTGGAATTTGGTACCAAATAGTAATATTTCAACTTGCACTAATTCAAAATAATAGAACTATGATAAATTTGGATCACACACACTACAAGTGTAAATTAGTGAACTTGGAAGTTAATTGCTATATGTGAGGGGCAATTTACATATAGAAGTGTGAAAATTGAATTTCTACATTAGACTTTGAGATGGAAACATGAGCGTAAACCAATCAAGTGAAGACATGTGGCACTTTTTGACAAAATTTATTTAATCCATGCAAAATGTGACCTTCAATTCAAATGAATTATATTACCATATCCATTGGTCAGATTCAACAAAATATAATTCTAAATAGAAAAAATTTAGAAAAAAATGCAAACAATAGTTTAGAAAGAAAAAAAATCTTGTAGAATATTTCAAACATTCAATAATACACTTTATCCATCTTTAATTAATTATTTGGCAAAAAATCCCAATGTTGACTATTGGTTATGGTAGTGCATTCTATAGAACAAACTCTAATTTGCACTAATTTGAGAATAATGTGAATTTGCAAAAGGTACTTATATAGAAGCTTGCATAATTTGAGATTAAAAATAATACAATCTAATTTAAACTATTTTTATACTATTTCACTAATATCAATCCCCCATAGATTGATATGGTTTATTAATTATGTGTTAGTTTTAATGCAAATTGTATCTTCTTTAATATAAATTCAGTACATAACCATTTCAACCCATAATAGACTTCTAGCATGTCAAATGGTGAGATTGTTGTTCTTTTTTCATTTAGATTTTATTTAAATTTCATTAAAACTAGTGTGTCCTATGGTGTTGTCATAGTCAAAATAAAAATAAAATAATTTTCTAATTTTTAATTCATAAAACTTTGAAATTCAATAACTTTCCCGCCGTAGGTGTAAATGCCATGAAACAAAGCCTACACACCTTTCTTCACAAAGAGCTTTCTAAAATTACTAAGAACGTGGCTTGTAGACACACAGTTCAAGAGATGTCATTGTAACAAATAAAACAATCAAACAAACAGCCTAACTTAAGGTATGGATGTTCACACTAATTATACCACATTTGTTAAAAATTCATTCAATTAGTGTGAATAGTTTTTGTACAATAAAAATAATTTTATAATTTGAACTAACTTGAGTAGTTCTACAAATTTTTCATAAATTGACAAAAGAATGATGTGATGAAATGGGTGTTGAAAAAAGTAGTGGAATTTTTTGGTAGGAAAATCATGGGCATGTTTTTATACAAAAAGTTCAAACCTAGGTATTTCACGAGGAGGAGTGCAAATATGTGAGTATAGAATCTATGAGCCTATGAGCCTAGGATACTACATTATAGACACTTTCTACGATTATAGGTGTTTATGTTATAGGTACCTATACTATTGACTCTTTCCATGTTGTAGTGTACT
Source organism: Pseudoscleropodium purum (assembly GCA_963969395.1). Taxonomy (NCBI): domain Eukaryota; kingdom Viridiplantae; phylum Streptophyta; class Bryopsida; order Hypnales; family Brachytheciaceae; genus Pseudoscleropodium; species Pseudoscleropodium purum. Next base: position 27,604,540 of record OZ017795.1, read on the forward strand.
TCTTTTATAGGTACATAAGTTATATATAAATACCTTCAAAAGGTTGTAGATACATACCTTCAACTAGGTTCAAGGCTTGTAGGCTCACTTCCCTTTACTCATGTGCTAACATCATTACTTCACTAGTGGTTACTTTAGAAACAACCTGAAACCTACTATAGGATATATTTTAAATGTTGTTGCTCATAATTAAAAAATATATATTTAAGTTACTATAGCATCATTTATTTGAAGTGTATTGTATTACAATTTACTATATAGTATATTGTAATGATTCAAAGTACATATTTTGTAAATCTATATAAGGAGTAGTTTAGAAAAGAGGGGAGGAATTTGCATGAAGAGCTTCTATTTTTCATTTGCAAATAGACAAAAGAATGAACAATGTCTTATTTGGGGTTGTGTGTGTACATAGTCAATTGTTGTTTTTCAGATAGGAACTATCATTGTATTGTATGTTAAATCCTAAACTCTAAACCTAGTTTACTTTCTAGCACATTTTATAAGATTTAGGGATCCTAAACTACTATATTTGTAAATGCATAAATTAGGCTTAACCAATATAATACTATTTGAAGGGTTTTATTTTTGTGTTTTTTACTCTTATTGTACATGTATGATTCATTTGTATAATTTGTTTATATGAATTGTTTGATTTATGATGTTTGAATATGCACTGTTTATATGGGTTGTATTCAACAATATTTAAAGTGCACATGTTGTACTATCAATCCTAAAATTGCACATAAATTTTTTATTTACGATAGGGACATGTTTAAATGCCCCAAATTTAAGTTTTAACTATCATAGGGTGTAGAAAAATGGACAAAAAGTAGAAGTAGAAAAAAAATAGGGACATATATATATTGTGAAAGAATATCTAAATAGCCCCTATAATACAAAGTTTTCACTCACGTACATATAAATCACATACATATAGATTACTACATATAATGAAGTCCTTAGGAGTTTAAACAATGAATTTTTGAAAATTTGACTTATGATGGAAATGTATTTCATAACATTACTGAATATACATATTCTATTTTACATTTGTTTGGGTTTAGGTTTTGAGATTAATCCTTTATTCTATTCACATTTCTACTAGGAGATTGTAATTTTGTGAGTTTTATGATTCTTTGATTAATTGATCTTGATTTCAATAAAGTAATAATGAAATGAAGATTTATATATATATTTAAGATAGATCCTACAAATATTTAAATATTTATAATGTTTTTGAACCTTTCATGATTTTGGAATTCTTTTGGAAATAAAACTACATCAATTATAAATTATTATATAAAAAATTCATAAAATGTTTTAAAAACATTTTCAACATTTTGAAAGAAGAATTATTGGACGGATGCAAATATTGACTATTGATTGAAAAGACACTCATTAGGACTTACCTTACAAATCTAATTCCAATGTAGATTTATGAATGAATTAAACTAGTATATTATGTGGGTAAATTCAAGTAGCTAATAATAGACAATTGCAACATCCTCAACTCTTTTATAGAGTCTTGAACTAAGATTGTAATGAGATATTCTAGTCAATAATATCATCAATTTCATCTAAATTAATCCTAAATTTACTCAATGGAATATTTTATTCAAAATATCATCTCTCTCTCTATATATATAAGCATAAAATGATGGCTCATAATTATTCACCATAATTTAAAAAAATTTAATTATTATGATGAAGACTTCATGGCCAAACATTTAAAAGAATAAACTTTTTGTTTTGAGTGAATCCTATAGTAGCTTATGTTTACTAATATAAATTACATAATTTTACAAGTTGATTAATATTGTTTGAAGTTTGGAGAGAAAAATCATATTTTATACAAGTGGGAAAGAAAGGGGCACAATAATCCATGTAAAATAAGTAAATTAGGATATGCAAGACCAGAACAAAGTCAAAATGCAATAATTAATTTTAAGATTCCATTCAAAACTTTGAAAAATCATTTACTCCTTTCACTTCTCTCAAAATCCCAAGGTTAAAGGGATCGCCTTTCCTAATATAAATGGGATTCATTTGAGTTTAAGTCATGAATTGTTGTCATATGACCTATGAGGAATCATTCTTGTATACCTAGGAACTAAAAAAATCATCTTTTTCAAAAGATACCCTGGATTCCTTTTAGTTTAAATCATAAGCCTTGTTAAGAATCATTTTACTTGAGGCTTCCTTCATTTAGAGGAGCAAAAGTGAGCCCTCAAGCATTGGTCAATAATATTATGAGTTTGACACTTTTTACCTTGTGATCAACTAAAAAAATAGAAAAATTTAGTTACCTCTTAACTTTGGAAACCTATTTATAATATCAAACCTTCAATTAAAAGTCATAAATTAAGGTAAGAGGTAATTTTCATAATCTTTTTCTTCTTTGTCCAAACTTTTAACCTAAAATTTCAAATCACAAAATGGATTTTAGGAGCTTAAACTGCTTAATTTTTCTTAAATTCAAATTGAAGCTAAAATCTTTGAAAATTTTAATTTGCTATGCTCAAATGAAGTCTTAATTTTTGTAATGAATCTAATTACAAAAATTAATTGATTTTAACTAGTTATAGTAAATAGGCAACTAGTGGAATTTTAAAAATCAAATTCCTATAATTATCATGTCTCAAGATGCCTCTCCTACATACAATTTCTTCCCAAGGTGGGATTGAATCTTCTATCAACAATGAGATTACCCATTGGCATATTTTGAATATAAATTACTATCCTATTCCACTAAACTAATTTCCAAATTAGTACAACCAATGAGGATATGACCTAAAGATATTGAAGAGAATTGAGTCTATACAATAGAATTATCCTAGAAGTCACCTTTTCTTTAATATGTTTTCTAGTTCGCTTCCAATTCTTAATTGATTTTGAATTTTGAATTCATTTTGTGTTTTGGAGGAATGACAACTAGCCATCATTGCATTCAATCCAGTCACATTGGATTGCCTTCCTCCTAAATTGAAGATTAGATCCCACCCTTGCAAAAAGCAAAGATTTATGAGTTTCATTTAATGAATAGTTTAAACAAAAGATTTTTTTAATTAATTAATTAAAAAAATACCAAAATTTTATGCTTTGTAAAGTATATTTAATTTGACAAACAAATGTCAAATTTGCTCCAAATCTAAAATTTGTAAGAAAAATGTGATACTTATACAACACTAATATAAGTCTAATGGGAAAATATTTGTCTATTATTTCAATTCAAGAATATTTATTTTGATTATTCTTTGATTTTTCAAATTGAAAATGTTCTATGATATCAAAATTTTCTTTCCTCTCATAAACATTTTCCTACTGAATTAACCCTTAAAGGATGGAGAATGTTTTTAGGTCCAAAACTACTTCAAAATATTTAAATCCAAAGCAAAGCAAAAATCTTCATTTATATTTATTCATTAATAAATCCAACTATAGGATTTTTTAGTTAACTTTTTATAATACAAGCTCCTATAATTTCAAATTAGAAAGCCTTACCAATTGCATGATCAATTCGTTTGAATTTCTAGAAGAAGTATTTTCAACTTTTTCTAAATGGTTAGATTTTATCTTTCAAATTTTTTACACAAAAATGTGTAGATTTTACAGCTTGACACTCTCTATAATAGTTTGAAGAAATAAGTTGGAAATACATTTAAGGAATTTCAAACAAAAAATATTTTATATTCATGCTTGAAAAAATAGGAAGTAGATAGAAGTAGAGTATGATTCAAAATACTAAATTATTAAGAATTTAGTTATCAAATTGAAAAATGCCAATCCCAATGGTTGTAATGTTGTAATAAACAATCTACACCCAATGATTTTATTTTTGAAGTAGAGTATGATTCAAAATAGACTACCTGTAGAGATTCCATGACTATCCATAAACTAACTCCTCATAATTTTCATTTCATTAATCAAAATAGAATGATTCAAATCTTTCTAAGTATATCTAAATCTAAAAAACCAATTTCAAATTTTTATTTTTCTTGAAGTAATTTTTTTGAACTATCTAGGCTATTTTTTGAAAATTGAAAATTACACATCATGTAGTAACATTTTAACCATGTTGTTGAAAGTTAGGAGAAAGAAATTGTAGATAGTAGTTATTAGGCACTCAAGGTGTATAGTGACACTTTGTGTCACTATGCACTCCTCCCTCCAATTTTTATTTTACCACCCCCATCTATCATTTAGAATTTGATTTAAATTTTTTTATCTCACCCCCCCTCACCTCCACCCCCTCTTGTAATCTTCAAAATCAAAGTTCTTGACAAACAATATGGGACAATTGATCCCGTATCCAATATTGTATCCGTATTCAGTATCCGTATTTAGTATTCATATCTAGTATCTATACCCATATTTGTATTCATATTCAATATTTGTATTTTATATTTGAATGTCTCAGATTAAATTTCACAAGATCAACATCTTGTGATTTTTTGAGAAATCAACGTTTATTTTGAGGGTAAGCATTTTTTTTCAAAAAAATCAACGGCTCACAAATTTTTTGAAAGAGGAGGGGGGGAACTAATGGGAAACTGGGGTGGTAGGCGAGTTTCAATGTATAGTTTGACCTTTAAGCTACTCCTTGGGCACATGTTGTGTGAAAATTTCAAAGAAAAAAAAAGAAAATTTTCATTCTTAGTGAGTTGCTTGAAATCGCTATATTGCAAAATAAGCACAATTTAGACATCTAGGGATTAAAATATGAAATATTTATGAGATCCTCAAATATCCCAATATTAGCTTATGTTGCGGACGGCAATTCTTGAACGGAACCAAGATCAGATTTGAGGGGATACCTCAAACAAAGACAAGAACAAGCTAGAAGTGAGGGAATTCCTCACACATGACTCAGAACGTGCTTCAAGATGAGAAAACTAGAAGATGTATTGATAACATGAAGTCAAAGAATGACTGGGTACAACTGGTGTTGAAGAGAGTGAGGGACAATGGCCCTCGACTCTCTATTTATATTAGACTAAGGAACCTTTCGGAATAAGGCCTTGGAAACCTTTGGAAATATCCGTAGGTCTTTCCGGAAGCTTGTGGAAGCTTCCGGAAACTAGGAGGATCTAGTGGAACCTTCTGGAAGCTTGTAGAAGCTTCCGGAAACTAGTGGAACCAAATGGAACCTTCCGGAAGCTTGTGGAAGCTTCCAAAAACTAGTAGAACTAAGTAGAACCTTCCAGAAGCTTATGGAAGCTTCCGGAAACAAATAAAAATTAATGAAGACTATTGGAATCTACTAGAATCATTGGAAACAACTTGTATACTAGGCCACCGCTTTTGAGAAGGTTCTTAAGAGGCATCCTTGTTGCAAAGGCGGTGGAGACTCTATTAGGGACGAAACTACTGGATAAGGTCCGGTATGGTACGTCCGTGACATCATCCCCCCTTCAAGGAACGAGTTTCACGAGTTCACTTGTGGGCCAATAGCATGAATAGAAAAAAGAATGTTCACGTGGGACTTCACGTGACTGCGACAAAAGAAAAGAATGTTCGGTGTACAGAATACCGTTTAGACGAAATGTTGGTGGCAAAAAGGTGGTGAAAGGCGGCGAATGGCGGCGAGTCCGACGGCGGTAAGAAATAGTAGCGCTGCTAAATTGAAGTATAAGGCCGTGTGAATGACAACATGAGACATTGGCGAGGTGGTGATTACGATGTTATCGACTTTTTTGGCCGACGTGAGTTCGAAGGCCTGTCCCCTCAAAACTGAGCTAGTATATTGTTACCTCGTCGATACCACCACCGTTTTAGTTCAAAGTCTCTGCATCTGCACCAGCACCAAGAAAAATCTTGCAGAACTTGGTGTTGGTGTTGGTCCAAACGCATTAAACTCAAACGCTCCTTGGTTTTTGCGGATACTGCCGATGAAATTCTTGAATCATTTCAGGGGCGTTGTCGAGATTAGAGGCAGGCTCCCATGTTCTTTCGCTAACTTCGTAGCCTTGCCAATGCACAAGATATTCAAGTCGTCGTCGATGGATGTAGGAGTCAAGAATCTCTGAAACTTCAAATTCCTCTTCACCTTTGATTTCAATTGGAGGCGGAGATTCTTGAATCCTTCCTGGCAGTGTTGATTCTTTGTAGGGCTCGAGGAGAGAGACGTGAAATACGGGATGAATCTTCATAGAAGGAGGTAGCTCCAATCGATAAGCCACCTTGTTGATTTGTTTGGCGACTGAAAACGGCCCTAGGCGGCGGTAGTCAAGTTTGTCAGATGGCCGTCGAGTCCTTAAATTTCGACGGAGCAGCCAAACCTTGTCTCCAATAGAAATCAAAGGATGTTGCTTGCGAGACTTATCTGCATTGGTTTTCTGATGCTCCTGGGCTTCAAGAAGTTTTTCTTTCATCTGCTTCTGGATATCAGATAGTCGGGTAGTAAGATCTGTAGCAGCTGGATTCTCTGAGATGTTGAGATTGAATTGATCAAACTTTGGATGATGGCCATAATTTGCAAAGAAAGGCGTCTGTCGGGTAAACCCTTGCAATGTATTGTTGTATGCAAACTCCGCCAGTGGCAATAAGTCCGCCCAATTATCTTGATGGTAATTGATGGTGCAGCGCAAGTACTGCTCCAACACTTGGTTGACGCACTCGGTTTGTCCGTCGGTCTGAAGATGGTATGCTGAAGACAATTTGATCTCCACCCCTAGGATTTTGAACAAGGATTGCCAAAACTTGAATATGAATTGCGTCCCACGATCAGAGATAATATTGGCGGGTAAGCTATGGATTCTATAGACATTGTCTACAAAGAGTTTTGCCGTTTCTTTGCCGGTAACTGTCTTGTGACACGGAATAAAGTGCGCCATCTTGGTGAGCCGGTCGACAACAACAAAAATAGAATCAAAGGTCTTGGACGGCGGAAGGTCCACTATGAAGTCCATGGATATGGATGTCCATGGCTTCTCAGGAATTGGCAATGGTTGAAGTAGTCCGTATGGCCGATGACGAGGAATCTTGGACCTTGAACAAGTGTCACATGTCGTGACATATTCTTTAACGGCCTTCCACATTTGGGGCCACCAGAAATCCCAAGATACGAGCTCCATGGTCTTGTTATAACCCAAATATCCCGCCGATGGAAAATCATGTCGGGATTGGAGCACTCGGAGCCGACATGGGCCTTTAGGGACATAAAACAATCCTTGATAATATAGCAGCCCATCTTGGAACTGGAATCTTGGATCATAATCATCTCGGAGTGTCTCACCTCCATATGATCTATGGATCTGCGGACTGGATGTAGGTTGGTTCGGAGATTCCAAATCTACAACCTCTGAATCAGGAATTTGAAAGTCCATTCTTGGAATTTCTCCAAGGCTGGAATTACCAACATTGTTCTTGAGTTTCAAGGCCAAAGGATCAGATTGCAAACTCACTCGGATTTCTTGGAGAAACGATGTATCTACCAAAGTTGTGGTGCACATAGCCTTGAGCTGGAGTTGTTCGGGCTTGATTAGAGTAGACCATTGCTGATCGTAAACTGTGTCTCCCTCTTTGGGTGCAAGATACGCTCGTCGAGAAAGAGCGTCAGACCGAATTTGCTGAGAATCGGGGCGGTAGGTGATGACAAAGTTGAAGCGCGAAAGCGATATACTCCAACGGGCTTGTCCTCGATTCAACACCTTAGCAGACATGAAATACTCGAGGTTCTTGTGGTCGGTATAGACTGTAACCGGATGTTGAGCTCCTTTGAGGAAATGTCGCCACTCTTGGAATGAATCAACAATAGCTAAGAGTTCCTTGTCGTGGATTTCGTAATTGATCTCCGCGGCAGTGAACTTTCGTGAATGGAATGCGATAAGATGTAGGCGTCCATCTTTGCTAAATTGCGAGAGGACCGCTCCAAGGACAAAATCAGAAGCATCCGTTTCTAGGAAGAACGACTTTTGAAAGTTAAGATGTGTCAAGATAGGCGCTGTTGTAAATGCCTTCTTCAGAGTTTCAAATGCTTGGCCTGCTTCCGTACTCCACTCAAGCTTGTCTTTGTAAGTCAATCGAGTCAACGGAGCAACAATCTTGGAATAGTTCTGGATGAAGATTCGATAGAAGTTTGCGAATCCCAGGAAACATTGAATGTCTCGAATGGTTGTCGGTCTCTTCCACTCGGTCACCGTCTGGATCTTCTTTGAGTCCATGGACAGACCCTCTCCAGAAACAATGTAGCCCAAGAACTCGACTTGGGGTTGGTGGAAAACGCACTTCTCGAGTTTGGCGTATAGTCCAGCATTGCGCAGCTTTTCCAACACTAATTGAACGTGTTTTTTGTGGTCCTCTTCGTTCTTTGAGTAGATGAGAATATCATCAAGGTAGCAAACCACAAAATCGTCCAAGAATTCACGGTGATATCGTTCATCAAATGTTGAAAGATAGCAGGTGCATTGGTAAGACCGAATGGCATGACATTGTATTCAAAATGTCCATACCTTGTTCGGAACGCAGTCTTCCATTCGTCACCTTCCTTGATGCGTACTAAGTTGTACGCTCCGCGAAGATCAATCTTGGTATAGGTTTTTGCCTAGCCAAGCTGATCGAGAAGTCCGGAGATGAGCGGTAATGGATACCGATTCTTGATCGTGACTTTGTTCAGTCCACGATAATCCACGCACATTCGAAGGGAACCATATTTTTTCTTCACAAATAAGATAGGAGCTCCTGCCGGTGATTTGGAGTGCCGAATAAAATTCTTTGCAAGATTTTTGTCTAAGTAATCTTGCAACGCAGCAAGTTTGTTTTGGGAGAGACCGTAGATTGGGCCAAATGGCGGTTGCGCACCTTCTTGTAGTTCGATGCCGCAATAGTACGGTCGATGTTGAGGAAGCGTATCGGCGTTCTTCTTCTCAAATACGTCCCGATATTACTCATATTGTGCTGGTAACTCGGTTGATCCTTGAAAGGGTTGAGGCGTCGGAATTGTATACACTACAAACGTATTCCCCTTCTTTGCAGCTCTCATAAAAGCTCGGGCTCCGACCATCAATGGTGTTTTAGCCTTGGTCCCTTGTACTTGATGTGAATGAAGTTTTGGGGCAACTACAGGATATCTAGGTGTAGTTTGGAACGTTAGCTTTCGCTTATTCCAATCTATATCAAGATTATTTCTATCTAGCCAAGAAAGGCCTAAAATGAAAGGATTAGAAGGGGAACTGATGACGTTGAAAACAACGGTGCTTTGATGTCCTTCTAGGCTGATGTCTAAGGGTTTAGTCTCGTGTGTGACATCTCCTGAGATTAAGGGTCTACCATCGATAACTTCTACTGCAACAGGATATTTTTTAGGAATTACAGGAAGGTTATGTTGTTCTACAAAGTCTTTATCAATAAAACAGGCAGAGGCTCCGGAATCTAGCAGGGCTTTGACCTTTATGATATGCAGATAAAAATCTATTTTAAGTGGAATATCAAAACATGGAGAGGCTTCAGAGGATAAGATAGGACCTGATGACTTGACAATATCTGTCAGCCGCACGGTCCCTACTGTGGTTGGCTGATGTCGTTTCTCGAGTTCATTTCTTTGCATCTCGGCTCGGAAGTGCTTGAGGTGTATCGAAATTTGTGCGGCTTTGGAACTGCAACCTTCGCAGGACAGTTGTGTGCGCGGTGGTTCTTTCCTCCACAATACATGCACAAGTCTTCCTTTCGACGTCGATCTTTTTCTTCTTGAGTCAATCTCTTGACTCTTGAGGCGTCGATTTGCATGGGCTCTGGCATTGACACACTTGAAGATGTTTGGCGAGTTGGAGCTGCATACTCTGCTCGATAGAATCTAGGTGTTGATCAGCGCTCTTGTCGACGCTCAAACAGTCGATTATCGCAATTAACTACTTGAGTCACGGCCTCAGATAGAGTGGTCGGTCTGGGCAAGTTCAATAGCAAGTCTTTTACATCGTCACGCAGTCCCCATCGAAACGTGCTGATGAGAGCGTTGTCGTCCCACTCTACGTTGCAAGCGAGTTGTCGAAATTCTGCAGCGTATGTTGAGGCTGCACGCGATCGTTGTTGCAGAGTTCGAAGTTTTGTTGTTGCTATGAGGGCTCGATCATTTTCTCCAAAAGTATTATTGAATTCTTCTAAGAATTGATTGAGGTTTGCCAAAAGTGGAGAATTTTTTTTCAACAATGGCGAGAACCATGATAACGCAGTTCCAGTAAGCAAGGTTCCAATGAGCCCAACTTGTATTTTCGCGGTTGGATATCTTTGGGGTTGAAGGCGGAAAACAAGCCGAATTTGATTCACAAAGTCTCGAAATTTTGCTCGGTTCCCATCGAATTTGTTTGGCAAACTTACTCGAGGCTCCTTTGGCGCCGGCGGAATTGGATTTGTCGCTGGTGCCGAAATATAGACTGGAGCGTGGGCAACTTGAAGTTGTTCTAAAGTATTTCGCAGATTGGCGTTTTCTTGCTGCAGCATGGCCAAGACGTCGTTCATCTGGATAGCAGAAACGTCACCCATCTCGGATAAAGTATTTCTTGAAGGCTTACAAGTAGATGAAGTAACAAATCTTTGCGTCGTGTACTCTTGGGATGACTACAGGAAGTGAAGATCTCAAAAAATTCAAGTAGAATTCTTCGCCTCGCTCTCGAATGATGATATCTCTTAGTTCGGCCTTTGATCTGAATAGAAAACATACTTCTAAAGTAATTGGAGTTGTGGAAATAGGAAGACGATTCAAGTCCATGTACTAACTCTTATGAAGACTGGCTAAAAGGAAAATATCAGCTTAGAAGTGGGTAATTCACAACCTCTAAGGCGTCACAACTCCTTGAAGAAGACGGATAATCCACGCTCTATTTTGCAAGAGTAGACTCTGATATCAAAAAGAATTAGAGAAAGATGCACTCTTTTCAAACTGTTGCGGACGGCAACTCTTGAACGGAACCAAGATCAGATTTGAGGGGATACCTCAAACAAAGACAAGAACAAGCTTCCGAAAACTAGTGGAACCAAATGGAACCTTCTGGAAGCTTGTAGAAGCTTCCGGAAACTAGTGGAACCAAATGGAACCTTCCGGAAGCTTGTGGAAGCTTCCAAAAACTAGTAGAACTAAGTAGAACCTTCCAGAAGCTTATGGAAGCTTCCGGAAACAAATAAAAATTAATGAAGACTATTGGAATCTACTAGAATCATTGGAAACAACTTGTATACTAGGCCACCGCTTTTGAGAAGGTTCTTAAGAGGCATCCTTGTTGCAAAGGCGGTGGAGACTCTATTAGGGACGAAACTACTGGATAAAGCCCGGTATGGCACGTCCGTGACAACTTAATAGATTGACGTTATAAAAACTAAATAATAATTAGGTGCATTGTATGGTGTACAATAATGAAGTTATTTCCTGCAATTACACACAACTATGTGACATAACAACAATATACAAATTCTAAGATCACTATTATAGGATCATTAAAATTTAAATAAATTTGTTGCTTCTATTAGATTTTCTTTCTATTGTTGAACTTTTATAATTTTTCATGACAAGAACACTTCGACGTCATTGTCAAATTGAGCTCAATTTAAAAAAAAATTAATTTACCTCATTACCCCCCAAAATCTCCACCACCCGAATGAGCTCAAAAAAATAATTGAAATTAAATTAAATTGAAATCATAGCCCCGTCCCCTTCCACCCCTCTACCCTATTTGTAATTTTTAGGTGGGATGAGGTCTAGCCTTTGATATGGGATATATCCCGAAGTCCAAGTTGATATCCATACCCAATCTATATTGCTTATCAGCATCCATATATGTATACATTCACACATACATGAATATGTATTTGTCTGCATCTATATTCATATTTATACATATATAGTATCCCTTTTCTATATCCATATCTCAAGTTGTTTTGGAAAGATCAATGGCAAGATCAATGGCACTAGAGGAGAGGCATGCATAATTTTTTTAACAAAAATCAACAACTCCCAATTTTTGTAAGGGGGAAAAAATGGCATGACAAGACATGTTGCCTCATTTTAGTACATTGTCAAATCCTTCATAGTTCAAATTATATGAAACATCTAATAAAACTTTTGATAATTCTTTTGGATATATTGTGTGGGATTTACATGACCAATGTTCAAAATCTATTTGTGGTTGTATGATCATAAAAACGTATATGACACAATTACAAAACAAGACACAAAAAATTGTACTATTAATGTTTATGCTGTAAATATTTTCATGTTTTGTGTATCCATATTAGATGAAACCTTCAATGTTTATATTACCTCCACTTGAAAATAGTGTATTCGTTCTCAATGCAATTACCATTGAGAATGGATACATTGTTTCTAATCACAAGGAATATTAGTCATTTTAGAGAGCTCTGAGTATCCAGAAAACAAATTTAGAGCTGACAAATATAGCCCCTAATTTTTGAAGAAAAAATTGCAAGAAAACATTTTATCCCTTAATGCTTTTAGTTGGTTGTTTTTTTGTCCAAAGTCAAATGTATAGAGGCTATCTTTCAATCCATTGGATTACCTTATTGAACCCATTTTAGGCACAAGTTTGAACAAACACATTGCATGCAAAAAATTCCAATAATATATATGAGTAATGTGAAATGTACATTGCAAATTTTTTTTTGTCTACATCAACTTATGTAATGTTATGTTTGTAATGGATTGAATTACACACCTTATTCAAAATAGATTTCAAATAAAACATACTACACTATTTATTGTATACCATAATTATAATATTTTTATGACACCAATTTTAAGAAACCATCAAGAATGTCAAATACCATGCAACATCATTGTCATTGTAGGGAATATAGTCTAGGGCAAATCAAGGGTGTCATTGTCCAATGCAATGGCACAAAAGTCTCTACTTGTGTACTTGGTAAATAACTTGCAATTTTTGGCTATAAAATTATATTGGAAGATAGATATACTTAAAAGTTTATAAATTCATATGTAGAATTTTTGTGCAATTATATGATTGATTTTTTATTCTTAGCTAATATACTACAAATTAGAAGATGTTAGTGATATTACTTTCTTTTGTACAAGCTTAGTGATGTTGTTCAAATTGTCCCTTGATGCAATCTGAATCCAAATGACCTAACATGGACTTTAGTGATTATTTACCCCCCTTATTGCTCAAGGCTTGAAAGATTGTTGGTTGAATTATAGGTGCGTCATGACACTTATTAAATGATTGACCAACTAGCAAGTTGAAGTTCTTTCATGAAATCTCTCTTGGCACTTCATAGTCATAGTTTATTGTATATCATTGGTAATGGTTATTTGAAAGACTTGTGATCTCCATCAAAAATTTGATTGGAATCTTTTGCAAAGAGTTTGAAGAATTCTAATTTGTTTAAAGATCAATTTGTTTGCAAGTATAACAATTAATGTGACTTATAAAACTAAATTCACATAACAATTGATTTTATTCAAGTACAATACTACATTTATGTGGTAATAAGTTTTGAAGTTGTTAAAGTGAAAGTTATAATATACAACATATTTGACAATGTGAAAAATTCAATTCATAAACAATTTTTGTATAATTTCTAAGTAATTGGATACCAGAGTTCACTACTTCTAAAACCCTCAATTTTGTATTTATTTGGAAATCACTCAAAAAAATTCCAATGTATAATACTTCAATTTATTGCCATATTGGCATTTTTGTCATAATGATAGATAATATTTAAAATTATCCATCATTAAAATTATAAAAATAGGTATATGTATGAAATATATGAATAATTATAAGGCAAATATTCAAAATATTGATATAAATAGTATTAAAAATGAAAAAAGAACATAAGACCTCATTTACTATTGCAATTTAATTTATAGATGATAGTTATTATTTTTGGCATCTACTTTGGCTAGAGTTAGAGATATTGTACACGATTGTAAATAATTATCAAAGTTTTGGAAAATGAATGAAAATTTTGGTAGGATCTTTGGATTTTCATATACTAATATAATATAGTCCATCAAATTTTATTGAAAAGTTTTAAACTTACTTTAAAATTGAATATTTTTTCATATTCGATTTAACAATTGTATAACATAAAATTTAGAAAATTCAAATTCAAGTGTAATATATAGGCATTATAAACATTGCAAATTTTACATTTGTGAAATGGACGCAATAGCTTTTGCTTGGCAATATTATAATAAAAAATCATATTGTTAATATATGTCATTGTGAAATAGTCAATGAGTTTTATGTGGACTTTCCAATCAATTGGAGGCTTTTAATGTAACTTTGATTTAGAATTTAGTGTAGAATTTTGAATCTCATATCTTCCTTGTATGATGTTTGTACTACTTAACAAATAGTTCTAATGTATGAACTAGGAAGGATTCACTTTATATTGACATAGTAGATTTTTTTTGAATTTTGCAAAGATAAAAGAGAACTCCATAGAATTTGGTCATGCATTCTCACACTATGCAATGCCCTCTCCAAAATGTTGCTACCTCCTAACTTGTTATTCCCTTGTATGGGAAAAAGAGAGGGTTGGTAGTTTGTTTTGGAGGGCACTATACATAGAAATTTGCCAACTATCTCCAAATTCAATGGTTACAGTTAAGTGATTCATATCCAATTAGAATGAGACACCATTCAAGGAAGAGCCTCCAAGCTATGACTTTTACTTCCCCAATTTATAAGTTAACTACTCTATATAACAATCGATTGTTTTCAAATTTGCATTATTACTTACAACTATTATATTTTACAACTAGAACGAGGAAGTCATGAGTTTGTTGTTGACTCTATCTAGAAAGACATTGCGTGGCATTTTCCTTAAGTGTTGGCTTGTTTGGAAAAGCTAAAATAAAAAATTTGATATAAAAATTTATAACCAATTGTAATAACTTCGACAACATCTTGGCTTAATGATGAAAAATATAAAATATTTACTACTTCTACTCAATTGTGTTAGATGTGAAAGGTAGGGAATATGGATAAGAAAACTTAAAAAAGAAATACATGAGTAAAATTGTGATTCATGCAACTAATGAGTGCAAGGACATTAAAAGTTTTTTTTTTGTTTATATTAATTTGAAATTACAACAGTAAATTTATTTTTCCTTAAAGTTTTTGGAGAGTCTAGGTGAAATCATCCAAGGTTCCCCCTACCACTTGAGATGTGCTATCATGTGAGCCTAGGAGCATGGGTACATAGCCTAGTTGACTACACACCTATGTTATAAGTGTCTATATTATAGAAACCATCCATCACTGTATTGAAATTATAGTATAAGTACCTATATTATGAGTGTTTATATTATAAGTACCTTAAACGATTGGTTGTTGTATATCTACTTATATATATGCTCAAAGCTCACATGCTTGTATTTTCATGCTCATATACTAGCATTGTTGACAACCTTTAAAAGCAATATTTACATTTCGCTTGTCTTTAAAACATAAAAATAACCCCTTTTTTTTCAAGGCCCTTTAATGCAAAAAAATCACAACTAATTCATCCAACATCCAAATTAAACGTTTTTTTACATTGCATAAGAAGTCTCTTTGAAATTATCCAAAGCAAAAAAGAAAAAGTTACAATTCAACGAAGTGCAAGGAAGGGGATTCTTCTTCTCCCCCAAAGTCATTGTTTTCCCAACAAGCAACGACGCCGACCAGAGAACTAGCAGGTCCGTACTAAGTTATACCAGCATTCCTTGGATTTTGCCATTTTGCCATGAAGCTCTAGGGTTTTACAGCTATGGCGCTCTCTTTAGGGTTTAGAATCTCTGCAGCAGCGAGGGAATACTTGCAGTGACTTGCTGTTTGTTTGTTTGCTGCAGTTGTTTTAATATATATCGGATTGTTTTTTGGATTTTTTGGATTTATTTTGCGGTTTTATTTGGAGGAGGAACGATAGTCTTTTTGCTTGGTTGCGGTTTGGTTTTGGCTGGATGTAAAAGTTCGGTTTGGTTGTAGAGCATTATTGATTCTCCAAGCTCCCAATTGTGTCATGGAGGTCAAGGGTTTTATAGCCATGGCGCGCATGTTCCTCTTTAGGGTTTGTCCTTGCGGCATTATGTGATGCAGGACATGCTGTAACATTACGGAGAGTGCTGTTGTTGTTGCTTTTATATTTGAATTTGAAATAATATTTATGTTTGGTGAGTTTTGAAACGGATGGGACGTTTTGGTGCGTGGTTGCATTGATTGATTGCTCTGGTAGTGGTTTTAGGGTTTTGTGGAGGGTTTTGTGAAGCTCCAAGGGCGGGAATTAGATTGTTGGCTACAGTAGTGACAGTGCGGTGCTTTTTCTACTGTGGCGAACTGTGGCGAAGTTTCGACTCACCTCGAGACCTTAATTTATGCGTGTTGCGAGATTGCGGGGTTTTGAGGAACGGGGATGCAGAGTTTTTTACTTTAAATGGGGTCGGAATTGGTTGGGATTTTAGGGTGGACACTTGGATTAAACAGTGGTCGTGATGTAGGGCTACGGAAAGGTCTATTATAAGGTGAGAGTTTGCGGAGGAGAGTGAGCGTCAATGTGGTTGGAATGGAATATGGGAAGCTTCTTGTCACTGTGAGTTCTAGTTGGTATGGGAGCTGAGGAGTGAGTGGATTGACACTTTTGGTCTTTCGCTCAGTGAGCTTTTGGGAAGCCATGCCGTCACGGCAGCGATTCTTCGTGGAGTTGAAAGAGGACGAAACCACAATTGTTTCGTGGAAGAAGTTGGTATCCGATGCGGAAGGAACGTTGGGGTTTGGAGCTCCATCTTCGGAAGCTCCGGCAGGTGCCAATCCTGCGTTAGAAGCCCGAATTGCACCTGAGGTATGTAAATTTCTCCTGAGAAATTTTTCTAAAAGGTTTGTAAATCCGTTCATTAGCGTATTTTCTGAGTTTGGAAATCGAGAATGTGCCAGAGGTGTACATTTGAGGTGTTAGTGTTCCCTGAGCTGCACTTGTCCCTGTTTGTTGGGATGGGATACTCAATGCATGTTCTAGGGAGAGAATATTACTAGAGATGTACATCTGAGGGGTTGTGCATTCCCCCGTTTTCTTTTCTTCGGCATTAAGGTTGTTGTTCTCAATGTACTGGGTTTCATCATTGATTTTTTCCGCACTCTCCTCGCAGAAGAACTCTGGCGCTCTGGCTAGTAATGAGGAACCACTGCCTCTAGTTCCTAATCGATTTAGCTCTGTGATTGAGAGGATTGAGCGCCTGTACAAGGTAACTTACATCCCCGGTTTTTTCGGTTTGAATTTTCAGTTTTGGTCAGAGTTTGGCCAAGAGGGTGGATTTGGAATAAACTAGATTCTGCTCTCTATGATGTGATATAGGAAGACTGGGCATCTTTCTAGCAGAAGAGATTCATTTCAGGCGTTGCTTCCAGTACTGATTAGGTGATTGTTGTCAGGGAGGAGACAGTGACGATGAAAATGCAGAAGATAGTCCCGATGAGGATCAATATGACACTGATGATCCTTTCATCGACGATGAGGAACTGGTATGTATGTGCCTTTTTGAAGCTTATGAGCGTCAAGTTTCTTTGCATTTCAGTTGTGTTAGTGTGGAGATGAGGATTGGCGAAGAAACGCTCCTGGGACACGGATTGTGCCGGGGGGTTAGATGTGCCGCAGTATATGAATGACTTGAATATTCTGCATTTATCATAATGGAAGTTCTTAATTGTCAAATATTAAAAATTTGTGTTCGGTATTTGTCAAATACCGTTCCTTTTTTACTTAAACTCCCGAAGGAAATTTTACAATGTTCTTTCTTTTCTGACTTCGTCAAATGGTGTTCAGAATGAGTATTTCATGGTGGAAAAGGCAAAGACAAAGCATTCTGGTTTTTTTATCAACAGGGGAACACTTGAGAAAATGTTCGTCTTCTTACCTGGATATTTTCCGCGTGGTTCAGCATTGTTCTGATTTTTAAGAAGCTTACCTCTTGATTCTTGATGGTTCATGATGCGTTTCTTATACATGATTGTCCAATCATGCTTTGATCAGATACTAGCAATCAGTAAATGCTTTAATCGTGTGAGGATTGACTGTTGAGTAGATTTGCGTAACAGTCGTATATCTGCAGCTTCCAGTGTTTATACACCTTGATGTAATAAGTGAAAAGAAAATGATGCTAGATTGTCTGAATATTCCCTGTTTAGTTTAAACGTGGCATTATGCTTCTTGGTCAAGCAGAAGTGTGCCATCTCCAATTGAAGTTGTGCAACCCAAGAAAAGGAAGCGCAAAGAACCGAAGAAGGATAAGAAAGATGAAACCGAGGGGAAAAGGCGTATCAAAGGGCGTATAAAGGCTGCAGCGAGACAATTTCCTTCACAGTTGGATTCACTTGCCTTGACTGATGTTCCGACAAATAGAGAGCATGATTCTTTACAAAGGATTCAACCAAGTGAACCAGAGGAGCTTTCTAGTGGTAGTGATGCTTTTCTTCAAGGCCCTGGTAGTCAGTCAAGGATATACAATGTGGGAAAGCGTGACCTTGCAGGTAAGCCGTAAATCACCAGTGAATTTTCTAGATAGCAGTTCTTTGGAGTCATATGTTGCTCATCTATATAAAATCTGATTTGTTTGGTGTTAATCTTGTGTAGAAGTTGAGAAGAATGGTGGGAGCATTGACAGGCATCTAGAGGTTAATATTGCGCTCAACACAGAATCCGTGTTTGACGAAGGCAGGAGCACACAGAATAGATCAGAGTACAGGTATGGCTCATCTACCGATGAAAAAAAGTGGAACTCGGCTTCTAGAGAACCCAAAGGAGTGATGAAAGTGTCGGATTCTCTGAAATTGAAGATGATGCAGCAATCAGTCAGGGAGGATGGGACAAGAGACAGCGACGGAGGTGCAGGAAAATCAGCAGCTGACTACACTGTGAGACATTTTGATGTTTGTCCTCGTTACTTGTCACACATTTTTTTTTACTTAAAGATGATCCCCATGTGCATTATTTCGCTACTTGGACATCTTAAGATCTTGTATTTCATTCATTACGAATGTTTTTTAGTCTAATTCATCTCAACATACAAAAAGAATGGATTCCATTTACATGTAGATACGAAATCTTATCATTCTTCGATCCTCCGCGGACATGCTGGAAGTATACATTCACGCTTTTATTCGCTGCCATTTATAATTGGTTGTAACAACTCTGATTAAACGGTGACTACCAATTACACACGTGGTTAAAACTCATCTGGATTACCTACATACAGCAGAAATCTTTATCACCGGGTCCAAAGGAGCCCAGCCCAGGAAGGCGTGGATGGCCCAAAGGTACGGTCATGGAGAGGGCAATCCAGGACCTTATCAAAATCGTAGCTTCACGTAAGTTTTTCTTCCAACATTGAGAAATCATTTTTTTGTATCCTGTTGACCACTTCCATGTCCTTATTGAAATTACTGCTTATGAAATGCTTATGTCATAAATTCTATTTTGATGATAAATATCTCTTTATCTAGGGGCTCAGACTAGTTCTTAAAATACTGCAGCTAACGCCTGTTCTGATATGCAATTGGGGTGTGAGCAGTTTGTCCTGTGTCAGCTGAAGGTGAAGAGCAAGAGCAACCGTCGCAAGCTGGATCAAAGAGGAATCGTTTGCCAAGGGAAGTGAAGACGAGGCTTGCAAAGGTCGCAAGGCTAGCGGTGTGTGCCACTGAGACTTACCACGGCTTGATTCATCACGATTGTGGCTAGTGACAGATAGTATGTTTGTCTTTGGCAATACTACGATTTTTGAGAATTATATATTCTCAGTTTTGCATGTTTTACTATTGGAATGTTGAATCGTATCTTCAGTTTTATATGCTTTGGGTTTGCGTTCTTGTGAATGTTTGTGCTAGAAGGCTTTAACGTTTCCTGTCATAATTGAATGAGCAGCAGGCTAAGCAAGGAAAGGTGCCGGAAGAGCTTGTTGAGCGTCTCCAAGGCATCTTAGGTCATATCATGCGTCCGAATACTCTGAAGGTGGATCTCTATTGTCAAAATTTGAATTTGAATCATACAATGTTCCATGCGGTTTGGGACGATTCTTAGTTGTTATTCGCTGACATATCTCATCGATGATTCTATATGATTTCAACCTTTGTATCCAATTTTGGGCACCTTGTTATTATGTCTTATAAAATATTTTGGACGATTGTACACTTCGTTAAGCTCTTATTGGTCAGAGTATCTTTTGTCCAAATTACTGTCCTTTCTAGTAGCTAAAAGTACTTTTCAAGAAGTCTTACGTTGGTCATAAAATCACGAAACAATAAATGGGTCATAAATTGTGACAAATTCTTACTTAGGTTGAAGCTCTTTACACATGTTGCCATTTTGGAGTTGGCCTATCTGTATCCTGCTAAAATTTTCTAGGGTTTTTGTCCCTGTCTCATTTTTATCGTGTATTTAACAGAGAAATTTGAAGGAAATGGTAGAGCATGGGATATCTGCCAAGCAAGAAAAGGAGGGTCGATTGTTAGATATTAAGCGTGAGGTTACAGAAATGGTGCGGAACAGAGTTACCTCTTTGCAGTTTCAGGTACTTCAGCAACTTAACCAGAGTATTCACTTTCTTTAGGTGCATCTTCTTGTCCCGTTTCTGGAGATTGCTTTATGATATTTTAATTTTCAAATGTCAATCAATTGGCTATTATTTTACCATCGTCATCATCATCATCATCATCATCATCATCATCATCATTATGATTATGATTGTGATTGCCTCCTAGTGGCGCTTATGGGGTGCTTTTATACCTTGTCCTAAATTTGAGGGTTGTGGCGAACTTTGAGACATTGAAAATTGACATTCGTATAAGCGATTCTACAGAGTAGCTCTTAATAAAGCTGTTTGCTAATTGCTCACCTTTTAGGAACTGGAGAGCCGTAGGAACTCACAAAACCTGGTTCAGGGTATTGAGGCACGAGAAGGCTCCTCAGATGACTTCCAAACAGGAGTATCGAAGAAAGCAAGCACATCCGTGGAAAAGTACAAGTGGGACCATGCTATGGAGGACCTACTTTGCAATCTTTACGAGCAGTATTTGGAGGTCTTTACCTTCTTCCTTTGTAGTTATAATTGACACATGGAAATCTCTTTTTGTACCTGCGTCTTGCACACAGCATTTTGCTTCCTCTTATTCATTTATCTGCGAAAGTTGGAGACTTCTATCTTCTGAGTAGTGTTTTACTTTAATAAAGATAGTTGTAGCATGAGTTGTTAGTTACCGTTCCAATTGAACTCATGTTACGGTTGATTTTTCTCATGTCTCCAGTGACTCCGTATAGTTATTTTGAAATGCCTTGGCATGTGGCGCAGGTGAAAATTTTGCTGCATATTTAAAAGATGGAATATCTGTCATATCTGTAGGGGTCTGTACTGTGGCTTGTTTGGAGCTTGATTGTGCATGCGTTTTAATTGGTGTTACAGGGAATGGACGAGCATAAAGGACCACAAATTCGAAAACTCTATGTTGAGGTGAGGAAATAATTTTGATGCAATATTTTGATGGTTTCTTCAATAGGTGCTTTTTTATTACGTGATCTGTTGATGTGATGAAATGATTATCTCAATTTTGTATCTGTGTTCTGCAGTTGGCAGAGCTGTGGCCAGAAGGTTTGATGGATAACAATGGTATCAAAGCTGCAGTTTCTCGAGCAAAAGAGCGAAAGAAGCGTCTGAGCAAGTTGAACAAAGTAATATTTCATCATCTTTTTTGTGTATCTTTAGTGTTTCTCGCTCTCATTATCAAGATGTTGCTATACTCGCTGCCAGTTCGTGCACTGAATTTTGATCTTGTTGGCATGTTCTCACCATCACAAGAAGTGGGCTGGAAAACAAGACATCAAAACACATTGATCTTGTTGGCATGTCAACACCAATTTGTTAATTGAGCAACTTGGGCAGTATGGGCATTCAGTAACTAATTCTAGTTATCTAATTGGCACTACTTGCTTTTTGTGGACTGGGCCTTAGACTCCACTGGAGTTAATGAATTTTGTTCCGCCACTTTAGAATATACTATAGTGTAGTAAAGTCGGAATGTGCAGGAGCCAAGGAAAAGGAAAGCGGGATCTTCTGACACGCTGAGAGCCGATGACGACTTCAAGGACGGCTCTGTTGGGAGGTTGCTGAAATACACTCCAAGTCACAATCATGAAGAGTTCATACCAAAGCGGAGTGATGATAGTACCCCTGAGGATGAAACTGCTTTTCTTCGAGCCTCACAACAAGGATGGCGGCCCAGTGAGAAGATCCAGAAGCATAAACAACATGTTGGAGGTCTTGTGAAGAGCACCTCCAAAACTAGCAACGACGAGAGGTCATCAATGGATGAAATGCGGGAACATCATCTGGTGTATGAAAAGAATTCTCTCATTAAGAAGAAAAGAAAGAAGGTGAAATCAGGCTCGGAAGGCGACTTTGCTGCTGCTGCTGCACCTGCGCCTCTGCTATTTGGAGCAAGTCTTGGTGGCTCCAAAGATGATATCGTGCCCCGGAAAGCACTGAAGGAGCATGATGTGCTTCTGGACGAAGGACTGGGGAGAGCCTCTGTGAAGGGTCACCACTTGGATCCACCCAGATAATCTCCTTGCAACTAATTAGATTCCATTCAACTGAAGCTGTATACCATTTGTTGTATTTTTATTGTGAGCAATTTGATGTGTTCATTTTGAGCATCCGCTGCCTGCTTTAACTTCTTTTGCCAACTTTTCTGTGCATGATTGATTTGATGCCTTGGATTTCTTACTCTATTTATTGAAAGTGTGCTCAGAATCTTGTGGTCCCAATAGATCTTACTCCTGAGTGTCCAGTTTTGTTATGAACCCAGGCTCTTCTAATTATCAGAAGAGGTGACATGCTTTGTGACTCATGTGGTGCCTGCGACTTTCTATTTCAATTCCTCTTTCAAACTCCAATTCTTGAGTTTCTCGAGTTAAGAACTTGAATCTTTTGAGCGGCAACAACCTCTTTTGAGAATTCAGTGAAGGTTATGTGTGCTGCCCCTGAGTTGGGGAATTGGTGGCATTTGGGTGTAATTCCCATTCAATGAGGTTGGAAGAGAATGGTGAGATTAACCTATTTAGGGTTAAAAGGACGCTGTGTATGATTTTTGTCCTTTGGATGACTTCGGGTGGGACTATGGGATGGGAAAATACATTTTTTTCATCGGAGGGAGTTGCTTGAATGCAGTTTATGTGAATAGTATTGCATATTTTCTCATATTGTGGTATTATTGACTTTTCTATAGAAAAAGATGCTTAATCCTTAATCACCGAAGGGATGATCCCCCAAATCATCCTTTTCTATTATCGTGTGAATCACTAGCCTCCAAAATTGCAAAAGTAGTCATTGCAAGTCAAACTACTCTAGAAGATCTTTCCTTCCCAAAATAAATTTTGAGGATGAATAGTTGCACTTTTGTTCTATATAGTTTGATTTTTTGTCATCCATTAGACACAAAACATCCACGTTGGCATTCAAGGGTTAATCCATTGGCCAATTCTTGCTCTTTAGCTTTTATATGAATACAAGCCATAAAAATGATGTTTTTTGAATTTGTGATCAATTAATGAAATGAAGTTTATTAAGCTTAGAAGTTTACGTCCTATTTCCAACTACATAAGGAATTACGTGTATCTTGTGTATGGATTTCTTGATTGTAGAATTTTTCTTGTTTAGAAATAGAGCTTGGAAAGATTAAAAAAAATTGTTATTTTTTCTCTCAAAACATAATTACATTGAATTATTTAGTTGAAGATATATAGCTGACCTATATTAGTGACATAGACGTTTCTATTTCTAATCATAGGATGTGAATAAAATCAACCAAGGATTGGTTGCAATATTGAGAGACTTGGGTTGGTGGTCAAAATGGGTCATTTGCTCTAGTTCATACTCCAATTGGAAAATTTGGAGAGATCTTAAAATTCAATGTTTTATTGCATTTTGAATTTTAATTCTATAATCATGGTTTGTTGATTTTTTACTTTTAGATTCACACAATAACTTTGGTTTATACCATGATGTTCTATACTACAAAATATACCTATGTTGAGAATTTCAAAGTTTTTGAGCATATTTTGTATTTGATATCAATTTTCTTCATATTTCCTTCAAAAATTTATGATAATTTCAAAGTTTCACAAAAAAATCTGAAATCTTTAGCACTTATAGAAGACATGAAATTTCATTTCTAAAAAAGAAATATCAAAAATTTCATTCATACATAGTAGGGTCTTCTAATCCCTCTTCACTCCTTTAGAATTAATCCCTTCTTCGTGTGAACTAAATTTCAATCTTTAGAGGAATATTTTTTTAACCCTAGGACTTTAGCCTCCCATGACAAAGGGATGTAGTCACTAAAATACTTCAATTATTGAATGAGTAGGTGCATTCTTGATTTCTATAGTAAAGTCATCCATTCAACCTTTTAAATTCCCAACCTCTTTATAATGTTAATATGGTCTATATTTTAAACTCTTTTTTAACCCCTTGAGGCTAAAATTTATACTAGGCCTTTTCTTCATTTTTGGAGATAAATATTAAAATAGTTTAAACAAAAGTCCATATGAGCACACTAATTTCAATTGTGCAAAATTCCTTGGGATGAATTTGACAACACTTTGTTCAATGGCACTCCCATTGTTTAAACACTAAATGTCGAGAGCCTTCTCTAAAATTGATGATTTGGGAAAAATAATAATAAAGTATTATCTAGAAGAATATTTTGAAATTAATATATAAATGAAAGTTTTAGATTTTGAGTTTTGAATTCCATCTGTACAATTAGATTCACCAATGCTATCACCAATATTTTTTTTTATAAATTTTAAAAGGGAAATTTCAAAATTCCTTCTAATTTTGATTACAAGTAAATATTATGATTTTATGAGTAAAATTTGTTGGAATGGATTTGAAATGAGGTTATCTTGACATGGTGATTTCTTGAAATTTTTCTATTTTCTTTAAATCTATGACCTCATATTTGCAAATCCAATTTTGAACTAGAGTCAATGCATTTTAGGCTCAGTCAACTTCTTGACATTCTTCTACATTTGTAATTTTAGAACACCAAATCCAACCAATAGATAGGAGAACAACTTAATAAAGTATCTCCACAAATAAGAATGACTTTCATCCAAAAAATAACAAGGATATAACTTTAGTTTCAATTTATTAGTCATCTAGAAATTGAACGTTGGAGCACTAAAGGATTTAACTTTCTAAAATGTGGGTTGAAATTCTAACCCCAACTCAACCAAACCTCTTATGTAACCCACCTTATTTGTTAAAACTATTCACCCATAGTCAAAAAAATTGGTCCAAACTCAATTTACAATTAATCCTTTCTGTGGTCCCTTTATTATATTAGAATATTGGTAGTTCACATTGAAGGGATGCCAAAAATATAATTATTGTTCAATTTAATTAATGATTTAATTTCTTGTTGATTAAAACAATAGGTCATTAATTTTTTTCATATTAGAATTATAGTCTCTTTATCTAAAATTCTTTTTTTTTAATGGCAAGAATTCAAACTTCTTTATTTTGCTTCAAATAATTAGAAATACTTAAGACAAATAACCATTATAATTGAAGAAATTTAAGGATTTACAAATGTTCAAAATCATGTTGATTTTCCTTTGAACATTCTAAATTTAAAACGCTCATATCTCCCTTCATAAATCATAATGACCATTATCATATTAGATGGTTTTAAGTTGTAATGAAACTATTGTAGTAGAAAATTAACTATGAATCATAGTTTTAGCTCAAGAGCATTTAAATTTTATTTTTCTATTCTTAACCAACCAAATGTTTTTATAGGTCTAATTTGATGTAGAGAGGTAATTCTTTAATTTCTCCTTCAAAACTTTTCTTCTATGAAGAAATGGATGATATATTATAGTCAATATATGTTTCAATCTTAACCCCTACAATTCCATTGTCCATAGGAGGGAAAAATAGATTTTGGGTAGACTCCTACAATTTGAATTTTTATTGCGATTAGCTGAAATTTTTCCTTACAATAGAAATGCATATTATCTTTCTAGAAATATAATTTTTTATTTCAATGAGTGCCTAGGGAAAAAAATTATGCTTCGATAACCTCAAAACAAGTAAGTTTAGGCAACAAAAATATTTCACAAAAAATTGAAATAAAAACTAAAAAATTAAAAAATTGTCTCTTATAGATTATATTTTTGTCTAAGTGGAAAGTTTTGGTTAATTCCATTTGGATCAGCAATGTGAAAGTTATGGAGCTTCTTGTTTTGTAGTAAATCTTTGTATTTTCTTGAGAAAATAATGTGTTTGGTTTATGGGATTAGTGTGTTTTAATTCCATCTTAGAACTATTCACGATTTAGGTTTTTTCTTTGTTCTCTTATCTTCATCTACTTAACAATTTTTTCAAGAATGAAATTCAAGTTGTTGTTTTTGAATTTATTTTTCTAGACCATCAACTCAATTTTTGTCATATGTTTCTTTTAAATCAAAATCTTTGGTGCAAAAATTTTAAGTTAAGAAGATTCACAATCAATTAATCTACTCACAAAAGGTGCACAAAAGAACATGTTCTTCACTCTAAACACAAATATCTTGCAATATAAATGATCAAAGTTTTGGAAATTTCTTCCACATATTCTAATACTAGTCTATTGCAAGATCCTACATTGAAGTAAATTCGTACATTTGTAAAAGTCAATTTGTAATTTTTTTGCTATTTGCAATAGATATGGTAGTATTGAGTGTTTTTTGATGAAAAAAAGGTCTTGGGATGTTAAGTGCTAATTGAAGAGGAAGATCTTAAGAATATTGCACTTTGAAAGTGTAGTCTCTTATGAAAATTAAACTAGGGAGGTGTTTTGAATTGTAATAATTGAACCATCTTAATTCCAAAAGAGCAGTGTAAAGTTAAAAGACAAGAAGGAAGAATAGACAAGGAAGAATAAAGTAAAAAGGCTTTCAATTCATTGAGAATAGAAACTACTGGTACATGATCTATTCTTCATGGAATGAGTTCAATAGAAACAATTTATTGAAACTTTGAGCAACAAACATGTTTCAAATAGAAAATCATCAAGAAATTTTTAGCAACCAATCATAACGTGAAAAATTGGATATCAACAATGTCTAAGAAATTAAGTAAATTTCAGATTAATTAAAAAATAACACAAACTATCTCACAGAACCAAGCATTTAATAAAAAAAAAGCCACCTCTATTTTTTTAAGGCGTATGTGGCACATACACTCATTCTCTTAGTGATCAAAGAACAAAACCTACAATGCATTTGATCACATATTTTGCTATTTTTTTCATGGGTTGCTATAGTAGATTGAGTATTGCATGCAATGTGCTATGGCTTATGGTGAGCCCATGCCCCTACCTCATGGCTATGCTACATGATTTGGTGTGACAATTAATAGCCATAGCACAGTAGTTGCAATACTCAATCTAAATTACATATTATTATCAAAATACTTTCAAATTGTTGGTGTCAATAAGATCAATTTCATAATTTAGGTCATCTCCATTCATTTGATTGTAGAGATTAAAATCTAATTTGTTATTGGATAGCTATTAAGCCATGAAGGCTCAAGTAGAGTAGGATTTTGAAGATGGGATTATTAAGTTCTTACTCTAGGAGTGTCTCTTCTAGTCTCCAAAAGCTCTTTGGGCAACATTCTCAGTTATGTATAAATTTCACAAAGCCTGAACGAAATTAATTGCATCATAGCTACAAATTTACGTCCCTTGACATTAGATATCAAAACAAGAAATAGCTTAAAAATGTGCTAGAGCCTGCATATATTAATTCCAAAGTACTCACATGGTTAACAATGGCCACTTTCATACCTAGATGAGTTAAAATAAACTATTTTTGAAGCTTCAAGGAATGCAACATTGCAACAAGATGTATCAATAGCAAGAATAAATAAAGTCATATATTTTTTTTAGCAAGTAGACTAAATTACACTACCATCAACCACTACCTTTGAAGGTCAACTTGCTAGTTCTAGTTAGGTCACTCCGGACTGGATATGAGATATACAAACCATAAATGGAATTCTGCAAGCCTACCTTCTCTTTTTATTTGTGGCTAGTCTTGTTCTTGTATTTTCTGCCTTGACAAATTATGATAATTATACTAGGACTATAGACATCCAAAAATAATAATTGATTACTCTCTTTCTCCTTGCCTACAACTTGAGATATGAAGTCCGCAATATATAGTACCTAGATTTGTGCTAGCCATTCATTGTTGCAACCCACTATCACTCTTTTGCTGTGCATGATGGGCAAAAAGATTGATGAAATTTTGCCCATTATGCAAGCAAAAACATCCATAGGAACCATATATTGGATCAACCTTCCAGAGTAGGCCAAAAGATTGATGAAATTGGTAGTAGAACCGCAGCATGAAGATCTTGTGCAGTCAAATTCTGAACATTAACAGTATCATATTTCGCAAAAAATATCCTTTAGCTGAAACCAGACACAAAAAGCAACAGACAGGTTCCTTGCAAATATAAAATTTACATGATCTACATTAATCAAATGAATGATCAAAACAAATGGCAAGCATACATTAGCTCACAACTGCACGAGTTGGTTTTAGGGTCCCAAACCCTGATGTTTCCATTTTGATCACCTGATATCAACTCCGTCTGCACAAATTAACAACAGATCAAATGTGGAATACAGAGAACCCCAATACATTCCAAAAAAATAATCTATGTGTCCCATTATAATACTCTGTTCTCGAAGCAATGAGCTGTTTGTTTGCTTACTGCCACCTTTTTTTTTACTTTATCGTCACCTTTTTTTTACTTTACTGTCACCTTCTTTTACTTTACTATCACCTTCTTTTACTTTACTGTCACCTTTTTTTTGCCCCAAGGCAAGATGCATGCCAGGCACCGACAGTGAAAGCGCAACCATGGATCGACTGTGAAACCCGTGAGCCATTGCAAAGCAAGATGGTGGTGGTGAAAGCGCCAGCAACAAAGCCTCTCTGGAGCATCTGGGATTAGCCTCAGTAGGGCCGAAAATTTATCTCACTACAGTAGAGGCTAGAGTTTTAGGGCCACTTCACACATGGGCCCAAGGTTGAGAGTCCATCGGCCTCCACCAATCAAATTTCAGAAAACCCCGACTTTGGCCTCTCGACCCTTCACACAAGGTGGCACAATCCAAAGTCCGTTGCCCTCCAAAGTGCCTACATGGAAGCCCAAGCTCCTACATGGCAATGGCCTCACAAGAAAAAAAAGCATAGAAGTGAATTTGAGCGTTTGCTGGAATTTTCAATTTTTTCACTCCCAGGAAAGTTGAAGCTGATTTTCTTTCTGATGATGTCTAGATGAAAACATCCTGAGGCTTTGTCTAATTTGACTGAAAACCACACTTCTTTACAGAGTGTAGAGTTTATGTCGTGTTCAAAGTATCACTATTATTTGTCACTCTTCTGATGAGAGTTTCATATCCAATCGTGGATATTCTTCAAGTTACGTTAATCAGTAATAGATTCTTTAGTCCTTGTGTTGGTGTAGTGTGAATGGCGTTGCTTAATGTTTGTGTGATGTTTGTGTCTTTGACATTTACCCGATATTACAATTGCAATTTGCAACTATTAATTGAACTTTTGAGGCTTCAAACTGCGGAAAATTAATACTATTTGTGGTGGGTCTCTATTTCGACATGCCAGAGAATACTGTGTCTCGTGAGACGTTCGAGTTTCTATGGGAACAGGTAAGCTTAGTTCAGTTTTTTGATACTGGATATTTGTAATGGTATTCCAATGTTGCGAGCGGAGGTCATGCACAAGGAGGTTTCAGTGCGCAGTGCTGGCCAGCATTAATATTGCTCCAGTGAGACTTCTAGTATAAACTAAAACGTTAGGATGTCACAACATGGGGATTTTTTAATTTTCTGCTTTCCTTTAAAATGGTAGAATTTCTCTTTCCTGTTGTCGCCTGCCTGCCTGCCTATAATCACCTTCCAACTCTGTGCGTCATGGCGATGGACAGCCAGTACGACAGATGAAAATTGGAGTAGAAGCTAGTGGGAAACATTATTTACCGTATTACCTGAAGATGCAGGTGCGTCTTCTCAAAAGGGCGGTACGTACGAAAATATATTCAGCTAGCGGGTTCGTTGGAATTTAGATCCACATATACATTGCAATTGTGCTTTAATTTTCCAAGGTGCACACGTGCGGGATGAAGTCTAGAGACGTTGCTTTCCCGTTCGCAACAACATCCCTCAACTGGATTGCATCGCATATCCAGAGTGACTCGAGATAGCGTTAAGGAATGCTATGGCAGTTTGGAGCCCCGTTTCAAACCACCCGTGTGTGTATGTGCGTGCGCGTGTGTGTAACAAGCGCATTTGTGTTGATTGTTTGAAGAGGAGGAGGAGGAGGCGTTGACTATGTATAAGATACTTGCACTCTATTCGGGCAAGAATAACTGCGAGTTGGATCTTCCCGACGTACTATATATGATTCTTTCATCGTCACTCCCCATGACAGAGCAAGAGCAACAGGTATTTGGTGAAATTGGGTCGATCAGACGCCAAGCAAAGATTGCATACCACGACTACAAAGAGACCTTTTGATGCTATATTGTCTGGCGCGTCGTCTATGATCTACCTCCTCTTGAGTCTTGGTGATACCCAAAGCAGCATGTCGGGATGAAGTTCTACGTGGTCGATCCAGTTGCCGGCCTTTTGACAATTTGGGTGCTGGTAGTGTACCAGACTCCCAAACACACACTGGATAATGACGGCATAATGTTGCTGTAGCATTGCCAGGAGGCTGGGATCATGTCGAGAAGAATTTACGAGGACCCTGCTGGTATAAGAAGAAAGGTCAAAGTCCTCATACTCTCTCTTCTTGCCAAATTACATAATTAGACTATTTTTTGTATTCATTGGATCGTCTCTAGTTGTTTGGGATTTTCAGTGTCCAAGTCGAACAGGACGTGCTGGTCCCTAAGAGCTT
Source organism: Pseudoscleropodium purum (assembly GCA_963969395.1). Classification (NCBI taxonomy): domain Eukaryota; kingdom Viridiplantae; phylum Streptophyta; class Bryopsida; order Hypnales; family Brachytheciaceae; genus Pseudoscleropodium; species Pseudoscleropodium purum. Next base: position 27,635,518 of record OZ017795.1, read on the forward strand.
CAGAGAAGCTGTCATTTGGCCTGATTATTGTTACAATTGGTGATTAAATTTCTTATGTCTAGTGTCAGTTAAATACCGCTTTTCAGTCATGTACAAACAGCATACACTTAAAGAGGTGGACATTATTGGAGCCCTATGCCACTATAGCTTCAAAATTTCCTAACTAATTCCACTAAGCTCCTAGAAATATGAAACAACTTGGATTAGATGTCAATTCTTCTTGTCTTTCAAGGGAAATTTTCTGAAAAATATTTGAAGAAGTTTCACCTCCCCAAAAATCAGTTTCAACTTCCAGTGCTGAAATGGTCGGTTTATGAACCTCCTACCTTAGTAATTCATGATTCATGAGTACATATTCGCTCATATTGGAGAGTTAATGAATGAGGTGTCTCTCATTGAGTGTCTATTTTCCTGACAAGCAAGGTTAAGGATTTAGGGCTTTAGACATTAGAGGTTTAGGGCTTAGGGTCGTATTGAAGCCTAAAGATGCATCAACAGGCCGTTAACCCCTAAAGGACCATTGTCCCTACAGGGGACAAATGGGATTTTTGGCAGGTATCTACGGGCTGAAATTATTTCCTGATTTTTTAAAACTTTTTTTGAAGATAGGAAATTTGATTAGCTTCGTGGGAATATAATTAATTTTCCAATCGGTGCATAGCAACAAAAGTTATGCCCAAATAAGCTCAAAATAGGGGATGGGGGGCAGCAAAAAAAAAGTTCAAAATTTAAAATTAATTTTTTTTTTCCTCATAGATTATATTTTGTGTACATGGAAATCTTTGATTCATTACATTTGGATTCTTCATGAGAAAGTTATGGACAATCTTGTTTTGGGGGCAATTAGAGCATCTTCTTGAAAAAATAACTTGTAGGATTCATTTCTAAATGCAATTTCTACAATTTCTACAATAAAAAAGTTTCGCATAGTTTATCTTGCTTGTTAGAACAATCTCACCATTGGGGTTAGTGCATTTTAATTCCATTTTAGAAATATTAATAATTTAGATTTTCCTTCTATCTCATACCTACTTCTACTTAACAATTTTTTAGAGAATAAAAATTAAGTTTTTTGGAATTATTATTTTTTTTCGCTAGAATCTCAACTCAATTCTATACGATAAAGATTTAAATCTCAAAACTTTGTAGTGCAAAAAATTTAAGTTGAAAATGTTCAAAATAAAAAAATCTAGTCCCGCAATGTGTTGAAAACAGGGTTGACAGGACAGTCGGACGTCCGGGACGTCCAGACACGGACGCTGTGTCCGTAGCGTCCGCTGACACTCGCGGTCCTGACGGACGCAGCATCCGCCCCGTCCGCCTTCCGACGGTGGGAGGGACGTTGCGTCCGCTGACGTCCGTGAGGACGGACGCTATTTTGGGGTGGATATACTGATTTGTCAACCCTGGTTGAAAAACCTATTTTTTCTACTTTAAACATAGATATCTTGCAATCGATGTGGTCAAAAATTCTGAAAATTTTTTCACACATTCTCATACTATTTAGGTGTAAGATCATATGGTTAGATGTAGAAAAAAAAATTAATTTTTTAAAACTTTTGCTATAGAAATGGCAATTTTGAATGTTTTTTGGAAGAAAAAAACCCTTTGTCCTTCAGGGGTTAATTTAACACTTAAAAGGTGCGATCCCCATGACCAAAGTAGTCACCAAAATTGCTCTGATTAATAGACCAATAGGTTCTTTCTTTGCTGCCATATTCTTTATTGCTACAGTGAACAATGAAATCTTCAATCAACCACTTTTAGCCTTAGTGTCCTTCCTAAGTTAATCTAAAAACATTGACTTCAATCTTTTTTATAGGTGTAGTGTTTCAAATTTCAAAATCTCATATAATACTTCACCAAACCATAGCAATATTTACTTGTTTGTTAAAGAATGGAGCCTATGACCATAATGTTTTAATTTAGTTTTAACTCCTAAGGCCTCAAAGCTTTTATTTTCATCAAAGAACACTCAAAACTACCATTTCTATTATAAAAAGCAAAAAGATTTCATTTTTTTTCATATTTAGTTGTAGTATCTTGCACTAGACTATTATACAAATGTGTGGAAGAAATTCCCAAAAATTTAACCATGTAAATTGCAAGATATTTGCATTTATAATGAAGAAAACAAGTTTTTATCCACTTTGACTAAGGTTTTTGGCTTTGAATCTCTTTTAACTTAATACTCTTGCACTATTGATTTTGAATTGGAAATTTTTTATATTAAAGAATTGAGTTTAATTAGTGGAAAAGTAACACTTGAATTCCATTTAAAAGAATTCTTAAGTAGAAGTAGGTTGTACATAAGATTGAATCCAAACCTTAAATTCAACTCTTTATTTTGTTTGTTATAATGAAATCTCCAAAATCATGCATCTCTCAATCATTTTCTTAAGGGTGTTAGAGAGCCCTAAAGGTAGGGGGTGCATAAGCTTTGTTTCATGACGTTCCAACTCATAGCAAAAAATAAATTGAATTTAGAAATTTTTATAAAGTAGAAAATTAGAAAATTATTTTCATATTTATTTTGGCTATTGCAATAAGATAAGGTACACAAGTAGAAACTAAATCATTAATTTCTCTAAGATGGAATTGAAACACAATAATATCAATAATGAGGTTATTCTAGCAAGCAAATTTAACTCTACCAAACAAATTTTTTTTTTTAAATTGTAAAAATTCCATTAAAAAATGACTTCTATAAATTATATTTTCAACAAGATGTTTCAAATGTCCCCAAAACAAGATTGTCCATAACTTTTTCATCACCATATAATCCAAATAGAATGAATCAAAGCTTCACATATAAATAAGAATACACTTTTCAAGAGAAAAAGTTTAAAATATTCTATAATTTTTTTCTAATGCCCAATGAATTGCTTTTTGAACTTAGGGTGGCATAACTTTTACACTCAAGCAATAAAAAAATTAAAAATTATATTCTACAAAAACTAATATAAATTCTTATCTTTAAAAAAAGCTTCTAAGAATCATGTCAAAACTTGAGGTCACACAAGCCCACCCAAAATCCCAAGAATCACCCAAAGGAACTTTGGGAATTCACACAAGCCTACTCAAAATTCCAAGAGTTATCCAAAGGGACTTTGGGACTAACTTTAAGGGATAATGAAAAGAAACTCAAAGTATTGAAATACAATACCAGAGATGGCCAAAGTGAACTGACCCCCTTGTTTATCCCCTTGGGAAAACACTGAAATTTTTTATTTTCCAAGAATGATAAAATTTGCAAATTTTGGTTTCATATTTGCAATCAAAGGCCCCAAATTAGCTAGGAGAGGTGTGCTAGATAATTTAATCAAGCACAAAATAGGGGACTTTTTTTTACTTGCACCCCCTGGAATGACTTGGAAGGGCTGAGCAAGGGGGCCAGTTCACCCGAACCACTGGAGATAGTGTACCATTTTTTAGATAAACTACCACATAGAACATCAAAAAACAACTCAAATGTCTTCAACTGAAATCAATGATGTGAATATAGCATCAAGAAGTTGCACACAAAATAGAGAATGAAAATTATCCATTCTTCAATATGCACAAAGCCTGTTTGACCATCCAAGGCGTCCTTCCAGGCTTACAGAGCTCTTCAAGGTCTCAGGGCCTCAGCTTAACTCATGAAACTCATAGTTTGCATTGAGCATTGGACCCTTACAACTGGAAGAACCTTGCGAATGAAATCCATTCACTTGAAAAAGAGTAATACAGGTACATGCCTGAAATGTTAAGTAGCTGAAGGATCTGTGCCATCATGTAAAGCACAACAGACAGTGGCCTTGTGATGGCCATGGTAAGTTCGAATAGCTTCTCCAGTGGAAAGCTCCCAAAGTTTAGCTGTTGTATCAGACGATGCTGTTTCACAAAACAAAAAAAACGACGTTATCGTATAGCCTAGACTATGTCATCGCTGATATTAGCTCTTCAAATCGGCGTCGAGCCTATCGTTGGAATGAGAAAATTGACGTGCAAGCGCTTCCGATGCTCGTCGGATATTGGACAAGAATAATGCAAGCTCACATTTCTTATGCTCCACAATATGATGAATGTAGCATAGAAATCCGAGAGATGATTCATGCGCTAGCAGGGATTGGTAGATGAAATCAGAAAATCCAAAATGAAATGCAAAAGCCTTCTCCAAAATATATTTTCAGAACTGGAGGAGCTATGTGTATGGAGACGAAGAGTCTATACCATAATGCAATCTACATTTATGAGCAAATAAAAACAGCAATTGAACAACTGACCTGTAACCAAAAATGCACCATCGACAGAAAATACGCAATCCCACACCCAACGCGTATGCCCTGCAAGTTCCCACAATATTAGGGAAGTTGCACACGCTATGCACCACAACCTTCAGCTAGGGAGTTTCATTGATAAGATCACCCAAACTAATCACAATACAAGATCACGAAAAAAGAAACTGAATAAGAAACCACCCAATCCGCATATGAAAAATTATACGCTTCTGCGGTGTGAGGTCTTTGGTTCAAAATCTCAGTATAAACAGTACAGTAGAAACACAAAGGTGCACAATATCAAGCTCGACCTGGTCCACAAAAAGCAAAGGAGAAAGTTCGGACCTTTCAAAGTACGAGCAAGAGAGAAATCAAAAATGTTCCATATCTTTACAGTGTTATCAGAGGACGTCGTAGCCAAATACCTACAATAAAATAGAAGACAACTTAGAAAAATCGAATATGTCAAGACTTAGTGACGAAGCACCATCAATGGCAAGTGAACGAACTTATGAGTACTGATGTATCTACAAAATTGCAGAAACGGCACATTGACCTTTCGATTTTCATAATCCAAAAAATGTTTCTTAGATGCAAAATCTTAGTGCCTCACATCACTGATGTCTTTCACGCACTCGCTGAATCTAAATATCAAAAGAGAAAGGAATGTACTTGTTCGGTTCGCAATATTCAGGGGACAACAAGCACTTCAAGACGTATTTATCGTGTGCCTGAAGCTTGTGAAGAGGCTCAAAGTTCGTCATCATCTGCACAGGGAATCCAATGATTGAATGGATGGCAAAATAATTAGAGTGACATTTCAAGCAAATGAGAGAGTTAATATAAATTCAAGTGCAATACGAGAGCTTCCCCCTATCAAGGTCAAAAAAGGTCCTCGTCAATTGGTCACCAAACAAAAGAACGGAGCTGCAAATTCTGGCACCATACACTTCCGTTTCGTAAGCCTTAAAAATTCTTAAATGCCTGGGTCAATCTCCCCAAAACAATTCCTACAATATCTATCAATGATCAGTTATAATTAGAAGAAACGATTGCTACTGGAGGAATAGACATCTGTTGAAGAGCAGGAAACCTGTGTTCCGCGAAGAAGGCGCCAAACATAACATGTGCCATTATTGTTAGCAGCCACGACTAAACTGGCGTCCCACATTACGGTCAATGACCTAACAGCTGTGTCCACCTCCGGAACCTGCAAATGACGATCAGGAATTACGAGGAGTAAACACTACGCAGATTTTGTGAACATTGCAGATAACGATCATTATCAAACTTGCAGAATAGGCAAAAAGATTGAAGAAATTGGTAGTAGAACCGCAACATGAAGATCTCGTGCAGTCAGATTCTTAATATTAACAGTATCATATGTCGCAAAAATATCCTTTAGCTGAAACCGGACACAAAATGCAACGGACAGGTTCCTTGCAAATATAAAATTTACATGATCTACATTGTTTAATTGAATGATCAAAACAGATGGCAAGCACACACCAGCTCACAGCTGCACGAATTGGTTTTAAGGTCCCAAACCCTGATGTTTCCATTTTGATCACCTGATATCAACTCAGTCTGCACAAATTAACAACAGATCAAATGCAGAATAAGCATTTAGTTTCTATAACAACTGATTATCAGCAAAAAAAGTAGATTCATTCCAGTAATTCCACAACAAGGCATCCGTTTCAGCACAGATATGACTATCAGATCAGCAACCTCCAACTACTTTCGGAATTTACCTGATTTGGATGAAGAACGACTGTGTTCACTGCAGCTCGACTCTCATACTCGCGTTGGCAACCCGGTGCTCTGTGCATGCATGTGAATGAGTTTAACAGAAACAGAAAGCCTAACGATTATTGAGATAAGCAATTGCAACAAAATGTGTCTCAAAAAATATACAGAGGACCCCAATACATTCCAAAAAAATAATCTATGTGTCCCCATTATAATACTCTGTTCAGCTGAGAGTGGTACCAAGAGCGAGATTTTAAAAACATGACAGAAACAATAAAGAATCCTTCCTCAGGAAACCTGACTAGAGAACAAACATACCTGAGATCCCAGATCTTAACCGTACCGTCCTCAGAACCAGAATACATCCATTTTCCATCACACTGGAAGCCTACAGCAGTCACATTGTTCACATGCTGTTCGTAGTTTAGAACCTGCCATCGGATGAACTCAAGATCAGATGACATCCACCAGATACATTGCAAACTCTGTTAGCACATGGAACAATAAAGTACCATCTAAAAAGCAAGAACTAACCTACCGTATCATCGCAGTCCTCTATGTCACACACTCACTCACAATCTAAAAGACCTTGCTATGCAAAGATCGTGAATATACATACTCCAACACCTCAGAATACAGACTACGATGCAAGGCATTAAGGTGGAGGTATCGAATTGCTACACTAACACCCCCCTAATATGACACCCTAAAATCCTAAACGATGAATACGTGTAGATAATCAGAATGTACACCGCCTTAACACAGAACTGCCGTCGGCATAAATTCATCTAGTGATAAAACATTGAATCCTTAAGACTTTTGCATTGCATAACGCATCCAAAAATGGCATGCTTTGATGCGTCGGAATCAACTAAAAATTTATAATAGGAACTATATTTAGTGTTTAAAGTGTCGCTGCAAGATGTGGTTGACTTTGCGCACGAACAACGATTGTTGCACCCGTACGAGTGAGTCATGTAACCATATTTCATTACTTCAGCATCACGTGAACTAGCATTACACAACAATATCAGAAGACGAAATTGGAGCTTACCGGGAGAGGATGATTGGAGTTCACATCATAAAGCCGAATATGAGGATTCCCTGCTGCCGCCAAGTACTGCTTATCAGGCGTGACCTCCAATCGATTCACTTGCTGCCAAAGCAACACAGAGATCCAAAACTCAGCACCATTCTCAAAACCTGGGTTACGGGAAGAAAAGAAAATTCTCGATCTCCAATTACTAATTCTAAACGTTTTCTAACGTTTTCCAATCTCCGTATGTGTAATAACAGCTGAAGAACAGAGTCCTTAAAAAAACAAAACCGAAAATAATGCAGTAGTAAGACAATCGAAAACGCAATTAAGAAAGTTGACATAACGAGAATACCTCATATTCCAGTAACATAGTCCGAAACAAGAACAAGAACCTCTTGACAAATCCCTATAAACTCACATCTACATATATATTCTCGTTCTGCAGCTTCTAATCCAACAACAATCTAAACGTCCTCTAATCTCTACATGTGCGCTTACAGCTTTAAGAACAGAGTCCATAAAAACAAAATCGAAAAAAATGCAGGTGCACGGCAATCAGAAAACGCAATTTAAAAAATTGTAAGAGCAAGAACACCTCGTAATCCATCAAAACATCCAGAAACTAAAAAGAAGAAAAAAGAAATAAGAACCTCGAGGCAAATCCCTAAAATTCACACACACAAAGCAACATATCCACATCCTCGTTCTGCAGTGTTCTCATCCATCAACAAACCGAACGTCCTCTCATCTTTCTACGCGTACTTAAACCTTAAGAACAGACTGACTCTCTCAATAAACACAACACAGTCGAATTAGAAAAAATAAAAACGCAATTAAAAAAAATTACAAGAATGAGACTAATCCGACCGATCGCCAGGGAGTTTTATGTTACAGAAAATGCCTTGTGTGATTAAGAATTGAATCGATGGATGGAGTTGCAAGAAGTTTACGTACCGAGTCCGTGTACTGGAGCGTGCGGTAGCAGCGGCCGCTAGTGGCGTCCCAGAACTTGATGGTGTGGTCGTAGCCTGCGGTGGCCAAGACAACCGACGGGTGCGGCATGATGGTGGAAGAATTGAGAGCCGGCCGGCTTGCGTGCGTGCGTTAGTAATAAGTCGTCATTGTGTCGGGAATTGAGGTATGGAAGGGATCGATCGGAGGAGGAGGGAGAGAGAGAGTTGTGGGCATGGTGCGAGAGTAGTGCTGGGAGGAAACAGCTGCTGGGAAGGGAAGGCAGGGTTTGCTGCCGGAAGGTCGAGAAAGACTACAAACTGGAAAAGAGCAAAAAAAATGTTTTCTTTTTCTTTTTCCACCGACTGTTCTTATTCTGTAGTGGAATTTTTTATTCCTTAACTCCTAAAAAGTCTAAGGCTTTTTTTGAGCTTTTAGGAATTTGCTCAAAATTCATCAAAATCCAACATTTTGTTAAGTTGTATCAATTTTTTTGAATTGTAACCATACAAATTCAAACTAAATATGTTAAAGATCTCGTAGGGAAAGAAAACACAACAATATCACTTACGGGTTGAAAGATTATAATGTTTGGTCATGTGGGTGTTAAACCTATAAAAATGATATGAAGTATTTCATTATTCTTTTCACATGTCAAATCCAAAAAATTGATCAACAAAAAAATAAGAGGTTAAAAGACATAACATGCATAATCCTGCTTAATTTATAGCTTCTCAAAATTTTCTTCTACAATTTTTTTAAATGAATTTCTAATGCAGATTTTTCTCCAAGACCTAGTGTGTTTTAACCCCTAAATGCCTAAAGCACCAAATTCTTGTATTGACAATACTTTGAAGTGAAAATAAAACCTTACTAAGTTATTATTTTGAGTAGTTTGTATTTTTTTGAAAATTTCTTTTTGAAGTCTAGTTTTAGCATCAAAAATCCGAATTTGAGAATGAATGATTGTAAATTTTTTATTCAATATTTTGTACAAGGGTGTCCATCCCATTGCAAATCTTAGTTTTCTAGTGTTGAGGGCACTTGGAAATAAGCCTCAAATACACTAGATCTTGAAAAAAAATCACATTAGAAATTCATTTAAAAAAATTGTAACATGTAAATTTTGAAAAGACATAAGTTGATCTTGGTTATGTACATTATGCCCTTTAACCTCATATTATTTTGGTGACCTATTTTGCAGATTTGACATGTGAAAAAAGAAATAAAAGACTTCATATCACTCTCACAGTTTTAAAACCTTCATGATCAAATATTATAATTTTTCAATCCATAAGTGATATTGTTGTGTTTTCTTTTACCATGTGATCTCTAACATATCTAGTTTGAATATGTAGGGTTGCAATTCAAAAAAATTGACAAAATTTAGCAAAATGTTGACTTTTTGCTCAATTTAGAGCAAATTCCAAGAAGCTCAAAAAAAAAACTTAGGCAATTGGGGGTTAAATCTAAAAAGACAAGGCTCTTGAGGAGAACTACCAATTAGTTCATTGTTAGCTAGTGAAATTTGGAAAAAATCAGTTGCAATTTGAAAATATTGGGTATAAAATATATAGAGAAAAATTGGGCTCAATACTTGAAGAATTGGTTCAATTTGAGAATTTTAAAAAATAGTTGGTAAAACTGAAAAAATATTCTGGCTATTATTTATCACTAAGGTAGGCAAATACAAATTGTTACCATATATGGAGGAATAGGTGCATTCTTTATTTCTACATTTTGTCTTGAAATCATTCATCAATCAATTTGGGGTTATTAAGGTGTTTCAGGATTGAAGTTTGGTGAGGTCATTTTTAACTACAATATTGTGATTTGCATGTATTTGATTGGATGGTACTACATTAGGTAGATAATAGTGACAAAAGTGTGACTTGAGGTTGAACCCAACACAATGACATGTGACATTGCAAATTTGGATAGGTCACTATAACACCTCATATATGTTTGAAAAGCTACAAATGGATGCTCAAGTATGGTACATTTATTATGTTGTATTTGAACATATTAAAGTTTAGATGTTATAATGACACCTAGATGGAAGATGTTGAATAATTAATCTATTAGTAACTATATGTCTTGTTATTTTGTAGTATATAATTTGTATTTTATAATTCATATACAATATTGAAAACTTAGAAGTTATAAAGCCCACTTTTAAAAGAAAATTGGGTTTAACTACCCCTAACACCTATTAAAACCCGACAACCCATTAATATCCTCAATCATGTTGAGTGCATGTGTCCAAACTAATAATAAAAGATTTACCATGATCTTTTAAATTTAGAAAATATTCTTCTTAATTAAGGTTGTTTTAAAAAAATTCATTTATAATTTTGGATGAATGAAAAGACATCTATGATAAACTATCACAACAAATCACTTTGTTCATCATCCCAATTGGGGACTTTGGAGTAGTTTAAGGTTAAACAAATACAAAATCATCCCATAGTAATTGCCTAGAAAAAAATTACATAGTTATTAGACTAATAATTCAAAAAGACCCTTTCATTCAAAAATTGAATGCACCTTGGTCAAATTCATTTGTAGCTTTCAAAATATCTATTATTTTATTAATTTTAAAAATCATAAAATCAAAGTATAACAACTTTAATTTCTAAATTTTTTTGAAAATCTCAATATTCTATTGCAATTGCAAACTATGTGTCTAAGAGTTCAAACTCTACAATGTTAAGTGTATTTTTATAAATTTTGTAATTATCTTCATTTAAAATGTTTCTTAAATTGAAGTTATAGATTACTATTTACTGTATTGTTCTAATCCTTGTTATTGTTATTGTTACAACTCTTAGGTTATTTTATATATTCCAATATTATAATCAATATATTTTTTATATTCTATAAATCAAAACATCATAATTAATTTTTTTTCTAGACAAGAAAATTGAAAAATATATAAATTTATTTTAAAAATTTATTTTCAAATATAAAATATCAATACCTTATAAATAACTAATATAAAAGAGAAATTTAGCTCAATAGTAGTAATTTGATTTGAAGATCATAGCTAAGGGCAATTAGGGTGTCAAAAGTGAATCAATCAACCAAAAAGATTTTATAGTAACCCTCATTTATTACTTGTACCTTGAAAAAGATATGAACCCCTTAACCCCTAAAGGATTGCACTACGTTTTTTGGTTGTATAGGATTTTTGGGCAGGGTTGATAGGACGGTCGGACGTCCGGGACATCCGGATGCGGACGTTGTGTCCGCAGCATCCGCTGACATTCGCAGACGCCATCCGCCCCGTCTGCCCCGCCCATCCCGCCCCGCCCGTCTGCCTTCCGACGGCGGGAGGGACACTGCGTCCGCTAGTGTCCGTGAGGACAGACATTCGGGCTACGGACGCTATTTTGGGGCAGACGTACTAATTTGTCAATCCTGTTTTGGGGCAGGTCATTGTAACCAAAAATTTCCATATTTTCGGCTGAAATTTTAAAAGAATGTGTGGACGAGGAATATCTTTTATATGCAACAAATTTTATGACATTTGGAAATAGGAGTCAAAAGTTATGGCCCAACATGTTGTTTGTTTCTCAACTCAGGCAGTCTGGGCAGATCTGAAAAATTCACTTTTTTCAAAAATAAAAATTTGAAATTGATTTCCTATATTTATATATGTGTGGAAAGCTTTAAATCATTCCATTTCAATCAATGAGTCAAAAATTATGAGGAATTTTAGTTTGCGGGCAGTTATGGATTTTGTACTCTCAAATAAACTTTGAAGTTGTTTATTTCACTCAATTTTCAATATTTTTGGAAAAAAATAAAATCATAGGATGTACATTGTTTATAAGAACATTACAACCATTGGGATTGACATTTTTCAGTTCCATAATGAAATTCTTAACAATTTAGTATTTTGAATCATTCTCTATCTCTTTCTAGTTATAGTTCTCATCTTTTTTTGTATATGTTGTGCAATTCCAAATGACTTGAAAATTTTCGAGCATGTAAACAACTTGTTTAGAAAAACAAATCCTAAGAAGCACCACCATTTTGATCATTTCTTCATAGAAATGTGAGCTTGTAAAGTGCAGCTACCTGGTTTTTTGCAAGGTTAAAAAAAGGATTTTTGTCAATTCAAATGCTAAAATCTTGCAATACACATGGTGGAAAGTTCTGAAATTTTTTCTACATTTTTTCAAATCAGTTTTCTACAAGATCCTATGGTTATGTGTGTCAAAAGAAATTCCAATTTTTTGGTATTGAAAATGGCAATTTTTGAGCGGTTTCAGGAAAAATAGAGTCATGGAACTTTAGGGTTTAAATCCTAAGGCTATAATTTTTTCTGGTCAAAAACCACTGAAAATGCCATTTTCAATGAAAAAAACAAAAAAATTTGAACATTTGTTTCTTTTGCATATTCAACTATAGGATCTTGCACTAGGCTAGTGTAAAAATGTGTAGAAGAAATTTTAGAAACTTTGATTGTTTTGTTCTCAAGATATAAGCATTTAAAGTTTAAAAAAAACAAGATCTTTTGCTCCTAGCCTCACTATAGTAGCAAGCTTTGGAATCAAGCATCTAAGGAGACATATAGAGTTATTGACAAAACTACACTTTGGAACATTTTCATTTTTTGATAGACAGAGAAAAGGAAAACAATTTCATGACAACTTTTTTTATAATTTTTTTAACTCTAATTGAATTAAATATGATTTTTAGAAGGGTAGGGGTGTAGGTTGCTATAGGTGCGCATAGATTGCAATAATCATTAAATCAAACGAGCCTTTAAATACTCCAAGATAGTTCAAAAAATGATTAAGAAGATGATTAAAGTACGAAGAGTGTGTTCAAAATGAAGCAATGTCCAAATTGATGATAAATATCCACTCATTGAGAGCATATCTTGAGAGCAATACATTGGCACTCTAATCCAACCACCAAATCTTAGTCTTGCTAATAATTTCCATCTGGCAATTAATGAGTCATAAACTAACAATCTGCAACCCCATATTAGCTACCCATTGTCTTTAAACTTTACCCTTGGAATCACATTTTGTCACCTAACAAGAGCTTGTCTATTTTCAAAACCATTTCTATATTGTTTCAAGGCCTTTTCTAGAGATGATTTTTTATACCTGCTCTATTTAATAGCTTGGTACTTAAGATTATAAGACTTTGAATTTTCTTAACTTCTTTTTTTGTACAACAAAGTTTGAATTATATTTTCTTATGTTGAATATCTAAGTTGAGAATTGAAAAAATATCCCCCCTCCCTTGGCCATGATTTTCATTCTTTAAAAAATTGTTAAATCAAAGTATTTATAAGATAGAAGGAATAATTAAATTGTTCATAGCTCTAAGATGGAATTAAAACACATAGATTCCAATAGTATGATTGTTCTAGAAAGAAAACTAAACCATGTGCAACTTCTTTTTTAAACAATTGTAAAAAAACTAAAAATTGAGTTCATAAAACAATCTAATATATTATTTTCTCAAGAATTTACTAAAATTGCCTACAAAATTTAAAGCTCCATAACTTTCACATCACTTATTTAAATGGAATGAATAAAATCTCTCTACATAGACAAAAAAAATAATCCAAAAGAATTTTTCTTAATTTGAATATTTCAAGTTTTTCTAGATTTTTTTTGCTACCTACCCTTGCTTGTATTAAGCTTATTGTGATATAACCTTTACTCTCAAGCACTAATTGAAATAAAAAAATCATTTTCCCAAAAAGTTAATTAGTTTTCTTCTCTTGAAAAAAATTTCAAAAAATCTTGTCAAAATTTGAGATCATACTAGTGCTTGCCCAAAATTTCAAAAGTCCCATTCAAGGGGCTCTTGGGACTTTAGGGGTTAAACAATAACTATTTTTATTTTATTTACCAATTTATTTTCACTTTTTGCAAAAAAAATCATAACAATGATAATTTTTCACAAAACCATGTGCATTTGAACATTATAAATAATCATTTAAAATTTTTATCTCAAATAAAGCAATGAAGTAAATGAAGTTCATGAAGTTAAATTTATTCTTTCAATTCTACATTTGAGTACTTTTAGACTATTCAATAAATTATAGACAAAACATTGGGAGATCTCTTGATGATAATATCAAGAAATCTCCAGATGTTTGTATAAATTTCTTGATATTTGTATAGATCTCTAGATGTTTTGTATAGATCTCTCAATATTTTGCATTGTCTCCATTATGACTATTATTAATTCTCGACTTTTAAAAGTCCAAAAGTAGTGAAATGTGGCATTTTACTTAAAATTTTCTAAAGATTACAAAAATTGAATATCCTTCTATTAAGTTAGGCTATTTGTTTGTTTATTTGTTTGGTTGTCACGTAGAGATCTCCCGGACCCTGCGTCCACCGTTTACGTGTTTGGTATTGTTGGAAAGCCCTTGACAAGGAGGGGTGCACGGGCTTGATTTCATGGCGTTCCAAACTACAATGTGAAAGTTATTGAATTTTGAAGTTTTTATGAATTAAAAAAATTATAATATAAAAAAAAATCTTTTGTTTTGGCTGTAGCAATAGTACATGGCATACTAGTTTTATTGAAATTAGAATTTTTGGCCTATGATTATGCTCTTTTGGTTTTCCAATTATAAAAAATCATAGTACATATTTTTTCTCCATAATATCATTAACTATTATATACACCCATGGAGAAAATTCTATATTTTTTCTACTTTTTTTTTTCCAAAATAGTCAATAATTTCAAATTTCTACAAAAAGATCTAAAACTTTTGTGACCTATAGTTTTTATCTTTTAAACATAAATGTAAAAGTTTTAAGCAATTATAGTCACAAAATGAAATCATATACAGTAATAGGATTTTGACATTCAATTCTATAATTACAAATCCATCCTTCTAAACTTAAGGTACGGACACCCATAATCGACACTAATTGCAACTAAGCATATTTATTATTATTAATCAAAAATTATATTTATTTAATCTTATTGGTAATTGAAAAATGACAATAATGCATCATTTGTATACACTATAAATAAATTATGAAATCTCAAAGTATTGTCTATTGATGCACTAATAATCAACTTTATGCTTTTCTTATCTCTCATATTCTACTTATGTACATCCCATGATATTAGTGTCTAAATTTTAGTGTCACTTGTAAGTCAAATGTGATTGTTGCAAACTAGGTAATGATGGATATACATGCACATAGCTTTCAACAAATTTCTCAACAAGGTCAATTAAGGTAGGTCCATAAAGTGCTCAAGTTCTAAAAGCATCCATGTCCTAAAATGTACACTATTTGTATATTTTACTTTTTTATTGTTCCAACAATGTACAGAGAGTGTACATTTAAAAAAGTGAATGCTTTTAGTGAACCACTATATTTCAACTTCAAAAATTTACAAACCTCTTAAAATATCAATGAAGCAACTTGGATTAAGGTGGATACTCCTCAAACCACTTCTATTTTCTACTAAGCCTATTTGCTCTTCTTAGACCAGTTAGGATTTCATATGTTCTTCATTGCAAGTGTTTCTTCCACACATATATAGAACTGACTTTGGAGATGCACAAACAGTGTAGATGATGGTTTAAGGTCAATGGCACATTTGGGTGTACCTACATTAGATGCCAATTCCATTTGTTGATCTTTCTAAGAAAATTTACCAAACAATATTTCATAAAATCTAACCTTTCTAAATTAATTTCAAGCTCTTAAATGGGCACTCTATAGAGGTCATCCTACCTTATTATTCCACTATAATACAGTGCACTCATCACAAAGTTGGTGAAATTCCTCCATGGTTGACTATACAGTGCTCCAATCTTTTCAGTTCATGCATTATTACTTCCAGTTCGCCACCAAAGACTCTTATTGTCAGTGAATGGATGTGTGCTGAGTAATCGGATGACATTTGGCACGTATTCCTAACGAAATCGTACTTACTACAATTCATTGGATGATTATACCAAATTTGTTTCTATCTCGGAAAGTTAAATAATCAAACCATTTCACAGAAATATATATGCTCTAGTTAGGGCATGAATTTTATACAAGAAGTTTATTAAGAAAAAAGAAAAAAGAAAAAGTACAGGTGAACAAAGGTCTGAATTGACAAACCCGTACACAAAAAAAAAGAGCATACAAGCACTACTCCTCACAGTCTAACCAAGCAAGCTAAATCAATACTGATAACGCACCGAGATTTTGTAATTCACAATCAACTACAGTCCACTTAGCGACCGTTAAAATGCGGGTCACAATAAAGGCGAACACCTCGAATTTGAAACAGTAATCCCCCAATCCCCCACAGATCGGTTTTGCAAATAAAGAAAGGATGGGAATATCATGCAAAATAAAAATCATGTCCTTACTGATACACGGAAGCATGTAAGGAGTAGAATCATATACTTCAAAACCTAAAACGATGTTAATGAGAATGACAAAATCAACTTGAATCCCATGTGAAAATACAACAGCTTACTTCAAATAAAACCCGAGCAATCTTTTGATCTTGAAGGCAGTGCTCTCCCAGGGCACTAAGCTGGTAGAAGCTTCCACATCTAGTACAAGAAGAAAGGTAAAAAGCCAAGTCAATGAACCGTCTCTAGTAGTAGTTGTTGTTCCCTACCCAGATAACCAAAATCAATCACTTCGGCACAGAGAAACGTTCGTAGCCTTCGACTGAAAGTGTGAATCAATGCGGCTCTCTCTTGCAAGAAAATGATACCAGAGTTGATTCTTCTGCTTATGCCGAACCGTTTCTAGGTCCTGGGTCTCACTCGCCTACCGACAGCATCTGTCCCATCCCCAGATAACTGACCCCACACGCTCCGGTTTCGATTGGAAACCACCCCTGTACCCCCACCTTCTTCGTACACACCCGCCACTGTTTTCAGAAGCTCCGACTGTAGAGTGGGACAACTATCCCGCAGGTACTCGAATCCATCGGAGTGCATCACGGCTGCCAGGTTCGAGGCCGCAAACTTCAAGCACACCGCCTTGAGCTCAGCAGCGTGGTGCTGCTCGGCAAGCGCAAGAGTCGTCGCCACTGTATCTACACTGACATTCTCGCATAACTTAGACTCGCATAGTAATCGCAGTCGGTCCAGGCCAAATCGGTCAGCTGCCGCCAACAGGTGTTGGGCTAACAGCGTTGAAGTTGTAGGTGATCCGACCAGCTCTTTCGTATCAGGTAAAGAATCTCGATAAATGAAGTGCAGCAAGGCCTTGAACACCTGTTAGAAAGCACACAGTAAGAAACATCCTTCCTGCTCTGGAGGCCCCACAGTAGTAGGGTCCGTGAACTTGACATTGTAAAATAGAACACAAACACTGCGACATTTAGTAGTGACAGATTTCTGAAACTCGCAGTGATGGTACCTCGAGACTATATTTAAGGCTGCGCAATATAAGTTAACTCATTTACGAAACGTTCGTTGACTATCCAATAAACCTCTCAGGATCATAATGACATAACCCAAGCATCAATTCAGCATCTACTTCCTTGTAGCTCAACCCTAACAGAACCGAGGTAAACTATCACAATTCTGATCACTTTTGACTTCCGACATCCAAAATTCAAATCCTGCTCCTTCAACGGTTAATCACCCCGAGAAAGACAACCGTAGTGTGAGAATTCACGATATTAAAAATCTCGGTCCCCATTAAGAGCCACAAAACCTACAGACGTGAGAGAGATGGGCTACTCCTGATCTGAGGAGACAATGCACAAAATTCACTCCACCAAAAATCACATATCCTACCAAGAGAAGAAACAGATACACATTACCATTCACTGAAAGGGTGGAAAAATGCTGAATTCCTGGGGACAAACTCACGAAGCCAAGGCCATATGCAAACCCCACTTACCATATGTTCGATATCCTTGATTTCGATATTGCCACTATTCCGGTCTCGCATGGGTCCAAACAACTGCGCTTTAAATACCGGCGACCGGGCCGCCAACACAAGCTTGTGCGCATGAAACAATTCCCCGTCCACATCAAACGTCACATCACAACCTTCGCCACTATCCAGCAGCGCTCCAAAATGTTGCCCCAAGTCCGGCTCCGGCACCGGGATCGAATACAGCCTCGGCCCTTGCGTGGACGACACCACCACCCCGACCGTGCACGTAATTGCCAAGCTATCGCTCTTGAGGAAATCCGAAGTCTCCAGCACAGCTCTCCTGAAAAACCGCTTGTATCCCCACATACTCCCCCGGTACTTCAGCGTATACGGTCCGCTCTCCAGAGAACGATCGAAGTGGCTGTGCACCTTGTGCTTGGCCTTCCCACTCTGATCCAAGAGCGTCAACTCGAAAAGCGCCCGCACATCCGTCCCCTCACTCGCCAAGGCAATAAAGACGGAGACATAGAGCGAGCTGTCTTCCGCATTCTTGCCGTCGGGGTAAAAGTAGATGGCCCACTGGTACCCTCCTACCGAAAAGCACTCGCTGGCGATGTACTTCCCCACACCCATCCCTTTCGCCAAAGAGTATCCGTTAATTGTGAAATGATGGGAGCCATTCACGGTTTCCGTCACACAACGAGAGCGCGTGTTGGAATTTCCCGCACCCGTACACGCCATCGGAGTCCGCGCCATACTGTCTCTCCTCATTCATTCCCTTCCTGCCGCTAAAAAGCTAAAAATCCTACACCTCCACACACGACGACGACGACGACGAAGCTCCTCCCCTACGAAGCGACGATCTCATCATCATCCTGAGGAAAAACCGAAACCCTAACCTGCTGAGAGAGAAACCCACACATCATCCCCACAAATCAAACCCTTGCGCGCGCGCACACACACACACACACACACACACACACACACACACACAGGCATCACCCACCACGAACGCCCCCGACCCAAAGAGGAACGGCAAGATAAGAACAAAACAGAAAGAAAAGAAAACGTCCACACAGTATAAAGCGACGGAAAGAGACGCGCGGAGAAACCAAGGAGCAGACCCGACGCGGAAAATGAAACCCTAAAGCCTCCAAAATGGGGGAAACAAAGAGTTTTAAGTAGAGATGTGGGTGGGTGTGAAATTGGGAAGAACGAGATGGTACCAGAGGAAGAAAGAACACGCCTAAACTGGAGGTGGGGCGGCAGAAGGAAGCAAGGCGAAGGCGAAGGCGGCCGTGGATATGGCGATGGTGAGCATGGTGACGAGGCGACTGCGGCAACAAATAGGGGTCTGCTGGGGTCTGCGAAGGTCGGCTATGGCGAAAGTGGAGAAGAAAGAGCAGAAAGAAGAAAGGTGCGAGAGAGAGATAGAGTGGGAGCATGGCCTCCTTGAGGAGGAAGCAGCTTATTTTACCGTATGGTATGGGCTGCGGTGTACTGGATGGGCAAGTTGACGACGAAGGACCGACCGACCGACCGACTAGGGATTTTGAAAATTCGGTCCAATCCAATTCAATACCAAAGTTTCATTCATGTTAAGGTAAACTACGGTACCCCTTTATGGGCAAAATGAGAGCAAGTCCATTGTGGGCAAAATTGTAATGGTGGTGTACATTCAATTTCTGAAATGTATACCACTGTTACAATTGGAGGGACTCATAGGAGGGGAAGCTTTCATCCAAAGTATTTTTTTTTAGCTTGTTTTTTAACTTGGTGAAGGATATGAGTTGGAATGCTTTTGGTTGGAGAATTTGGTGGAATTCAAGAAATTTGTAGAACAACTTGTCTAGTTAGAACTCTTAAAACTCAATGGACGAGTAACATGTCTTTAAACTTGTCAAAGTTTGAAACTCTTTGTTGGTGTAGGGGTTGTTTGCATTTGAAATTGGTTTGTATTATAAGCTAGGTTGGTAACTTGATTCTTGGTTCAAAGAGAGCTTATGAGCGTCAAAAAGTAAAATGCAAGTGGATGGTTGATGGAATTCAAATTATTAAAGGAAAATGCAAAGTATTTGAAGGACACTCTAAGACCTGTTAGCTAGCACTATTGGCAAGTGGGTGTAGACGGACTAATCTACCAACAAGGAATTCCAAATTTTGTCTAATAAATATCAAAATTTCACACTTCTCTCTTTGTATAAGTTGCCGTCAGGTGGCCTAAAGGACCAAGGAACTGTTTAGATTTTCCAAATTGGAAACATGTATTATAAAATGCAACTTAGAAGACAAATTTAATGATCACTCTCAAACAATAGTTAGAAAATTAAATCTGTAGATCACATCCATATGACTAGATCAACCAATACACAAACCCACAATATTTTTCAATAATATATTTGAAGCCAAAAATTAGAAATTCTTTCTAAAATCAATTGTAAATTGAATATTTGTGATTTTCACAAAAAAAATTTCCTCTAAGTTTGAAATATTAACTTTTGATCATTGAAGATTTTTATCTTGTTTTTTTGTTCAAGCCATTTTTGAAGGCTAGGCCTATCACTACTCTTTAAACTATAAAATATTTGCAAAGCAAGATCTTCAAAATCTATACTATATAAATGCTAAAGAACTAATACAAAAATCTTCAAAAAATATTAATGGATGAAAAAAAAATTGCATCCTTGGAATGTATTTACATTCATCCAATATTTGAAATTTGAAATCACTATCCTTTAGAAGTTAAACAATGTAGGTGTTGTTTGACTTTGATATTGATTTGTAATTACAAGCCTTTTTAGGTTTGTAATTCCATTTTTAGATCAAAGAATATGTAGAAGTCTAAAAGACAAAAGTCCATGAACACTTGATGAAGTGTTCAAATTTTTAGACTCCTATTATTGAAAGGGAACATGGTGTTTAGAAAGGTCATCCTACTAGGGCAAGGACCGGTAGTTTTGAGAAAGATTATGGAGTCCTTGCCCATTTGATCATTGCAAATTCTTGCTATAGACTTTTTTTTGTATAAGTGATTAAATAATGTATTTTCCATTCGAATTGAAATTGGTTTGTGCTATGAGCCTCCCAAGGCTTATAATCAAAAAATTTAATTCAAAGAGCACATAAGTGTAAAGTAACAAAATACAAATGAGCACTTTGAAACAATCAAAATTTAAAGCTTTAAATATTGAAAGGGATTGCTAAGTATAAAATAATGCCTAAAGACCATTATTTGCACCTATACTTAAAAGATGGAGGATAGAATCCTTTCTTATTCAATAATTGCAATTCACACAAGTGCATTGAGTGGGTTGTTAAATAATTTAGGTGTGAGCTTGCATTTGAATTTGGTTTGCATTTAAAATCTCCCAAGATATATAATAGCAAATTTTAGTTCAAAAAATATATAGGTGTCAGAAAGCAACAAATAAACATGCACTTGATGACATGAACTAGCACTACAAGAATAGAGCATGCATCACTCAAATTTTGAAGCTTCAATTATTGAAATGGATAGCTAAGTATAAAATGAAGCCCTAAAAACCATTTTTCCACCTGCACTAGAAAAAAGCAAGATGGAGTCTTTGATCATTCAATCACTGGAATACACATTACTATCTTTGTGTAGTCAAGTAATGTTTACATTTGAAATGGGTTTGTAGTTACAACCTTCAAAGGTTTATAATGCATATTTTAATTCAAAAAACACATACGTGTTTAAAAAAAAATGCAAATAGGCACTTGGTGGCATGAATTGGCACTATAATTAGGATAGTTCAATTCTTGAGAGGAAAATGAATGAAAGTATAAAAAGACACCTAATGCCTAATGGAGCCCTAGACTATTTGCTCTAATTAATTATTGCTTGTATTTGCATGCCTAATTATGATTGTTCAATATTTGAGAAGACAAAGCTAGTAAGCCTTTAATACTTAACATTTAAAAAGTTAGTACAATATATCAAGGACTCCATGAGAGCATCTCTTGTAGCCCTCTAGATATTCCCTCCCCTCTAGAATTTGGATGAAAAGAAATTAATTCTAGCGTTTGTAAGGTCTGGCCTTGGCCCAGCCCGCTTTAAAAGCCATTTCTATAGGGGCACAAGCTGGCCTCTCCTACTAAAAATTATCTTGGGACTAGCAAGTTGTCATAATAAATGCAAATTGTGTGACTTGTGATTGGTTAGGAGCATATTTTGGAGAGTTGTATGACTTGTGATTGGTTGAACGCATGTTTTATGGAGTTGCACCATTGGAGATACAAGTAGCTAACTCCTCTTTGTTAGATAGATTTTAAATCACAGAGCAGGGAAAGTTGGAGGGCATGCTCTGAGGTTTATATTAACATCATTATTATTCAATGCTCTTAAAGAAAAAGTGTTCTAAGTCGTTTGACTCTTGAGGTGTTTGAATCACTATGAAAAGACAGTTAGTTGAGCATTAAGTATGAAAGTAATTAAATTTATGAATTGCATGGCTTTTGTAAAATTTGAATTTCAAAAGAAGGGTTGAAATATTAATGCATTAATATATTGTTGCCTTCTTCAAATTTATATACTTCTTTGAAAATTAGTTAAATTTTATAAATAAAAAAGTACACTTTAATAAATGAATTTAGTAACTATTGAAACAATTTTTTCCATTCTCCAAGTTACATCCAACCAAAATTAGAATATATTTGCAAATCAAGTTGGGTTGATAGTAGCTACCACTACATGGTATTATAATTCAAATAATCATAATTTTTTAGTATATCTAGCCATACGATGATGGAATGGATTTAAATGTCTCAATAGTATCCAACTACTTTATTGAACTACATTTATCAAGATTATGATTTGAAGATGGATCACAATTTCATCAACGTGTTTTAGAGGAATTTGAAGTTAGCTTATTCTTTTACTAATTTTATAGAGTAGAATTTAATAATCTTCATCATCTTTGAATGCAAACTTACCATTAAATAATATGATTAGTGTTCATTCATCCATCAAACAATCAATCACTATACCATCATGGTAACTCAAAATTTGTAACAAATAATTTAATTCCAAAGACGTTGGAAGAAGATAATTTGTCTAATTAAAAAGTAGTCAATTCACAACACATTTGGCCTCTAGCTTGTATGAATACCCTTGCTTGATATCTTTTTCATACCAAATAAACAAAGAAAAAAACAAGAAAAATATATAATAAGACAACAATACATAAAAATAAGGATTCTACTTTTATTTGTAAAACAATGATTATCAAATTTGTAATTTTGAAATAATTTTGTAATGGTGAAAGTTTGATGTCTTTGATACTATTTTTGTTTAAAACCTATGAAATTAGAATTAATTTTGTCAAAGACAATGAAAATCAATGTACATATTGGCTAATGGATAAATTATATCTACAATTTTATTAGAGTGTGTGTATATATATATATATATATATAAAAGGTTGTGTATATGTGTGAGGTACAAAAATAAATTAAATATGCATAGGTAGAGCATTGTACCTTTAACCCCTAAATTCCCAAGGCCATTTTTTTTTGTCAAAAACCACTCAAAACTGCCGTTTTTGCTGCATTCATCCAAGAATACAAAAAAAAATCATTTTTTAGAATCTAACCATAGGATCCTGTACTTTACTTGTCTTAGCTCACATGGTAAAATTTTCATGAAATTTGACCATATAGATTGGAAGATATTAGTATTAAAATTGAAAAGAAAAGTTTTTTTGAACACTGGCCTGTAATTTCAGATGACTTTGACTGCCAATTGTGAATTTTTTTGCACTACAGACTTTGAATTTAAAATTTTTAATGTTGTGAAGAATTGAGTTGAAAGTCTAGGAAATTTCTTTTTAAAAAAACACACTTGATTTTTATTCTTTAAAAAAATGCTAAGTAGAAGTAGGTCCAGGATTGGAAAAAAAAACTAAATTTTTAATAATTCCAAGATGGGATTGAAAGACAAAAATTCCAATGGTAAGATTGTTTTAGTGATTGAACACAGCATTCTCAAAAAAAAATTGTAGAAAATTGTGAAAATTGCATTAAAAAATGAACTCTATAAATTATTTTTTCAAGAAGTTGCTGAAATTGCCCGAAAAACAAAATTGTCTTTAACTTTCTCATAATTAGTCCAAATAGAACGAATCAAAGCTTCACAAGTAGACAAAAAGAAAACATTTCAGGGCGAAAAAAAGTTAAAATTTATTTTGATTTTTTGCAATTCTTTTTGTGTTGCCCGCCGAGTTCAGTTTCAGGCTTTTTTTGGTATACCTTTGGCTCCTAGGCATCAATTGAAATAAAAATTATATTCCCACGTAGATAATCAGTTTTTCTATCTTACGGGAAAGTTTCAAAACAATTCACCAAAAATTGAGATCAGAGGAACCTGCACAAAATCTGATACGCCCCCCAAGGGGACAATGGGAATTTAGGGGTTAAAGTTCAAATCAACAATTTTTTGGCTATTTTCCAATTTTTGAGTAACTCTTATAGTTTGTTTGTTTTTCAAAATATAAATTAATAATGCATCCTAGATTGGTTTGCTTTTTCTATCCTTCTATTCCAAATGAAGATCATTATGTTCAAAACTTTTAATAATTTAAATAGTGTCAAGTGTTCAATATTTATTTGGTGCTTAAAAAATAAAAAGTATTTAGGTCTTTTATGCATAGGGGATCTTTACAAAAGAGACCATAAGCTACAATAGATAATTTTTTTAGTCACAACTTTGGTCAAGATGCATGAGTCAGTTTCTTTATTTATTGGACACCCCAAATAATGTAAAGTAAATTTGGATATAGAAGTGGGGGTAATCTTTTAATACAGTTTCTAACAAAGGTATGTGGTAATTTTAAACACATATTCATTTGTACAATAAAGGAAGAAATCCACAAAGAAAATGTTAAAAAATTACTCCAAGGCTATAAAATTGCTCTCAAGGAAAGAAGATAATATATGGTACCGCTCAATTATAAATGAAAAGAAGATTGAAAGAAAACTCTAGATTCAAAAAAACTAAGAGAGAATGTTATTATGTAGAATAGAATAAATTAGAGATTATATAACAATCTCAAGCAAAATCTGACTTGGTTTCTAATGTGAAGATCCAATTTGAACTTACTTTGAGAGCCAAATGTGAAGTCAAAGCAATTTGGAGACTAAAATAATCTTCTCCTTGTCTAGGCTTCAATTTTAGGAAAAGTGTTGTTTCTAGCATTTCCTAATTATTTTATTTTAATTCATGCAATATCACATAATATTTTGATTATTACTCCAATTTAGCATGCAATCAACACAATTTTTTGCAATAACCTTTCAAGGGCATGTAAATTAAATAATTTAGAATAAATTTGAATTCTCTTAACCTCTAAAGGACCAAGTTGCATTTTTTGGCAATATAATGATTTTGGATGGCTCACTATGAATGGAATTTTTAATTTTTTCCTTTGAAATTTTCACACAACATGGGGACCAAATTTTTTTTAAGGCCCAATAATTTTCTTAACTTTGGACTTCATAATTAAAATGTCATTGTATGGTATGTAGTTTTTTTTTCCCTAGCCTAACAGTTCGAGCAATTCAATTTTTCCAAAACAAAAATTTGAAATTATTTTTCTAGATTTATATATACATGTAAAGCTTGGAATCATTCCATTTTTATTAATGAAATGAAAGTTATGAGGAGTTTTAGTTTGTAGGCAATTATAGATTTTCTATTCTAAAATTAACTTTGAAATCGTTTATTTAACTCAATTTTCAATATTTTTTGGAAAAAAAAATTATAGGATGTAGATTGTTTGTTATAACATTACAACCATAGGGACTGGCATTTTACAATTCCATAATTAAATTCTTAAAATTTTAGTATTTTGAATCAATCTATACTTCTTTTTACATACTATTTTTTTCCTATATATTGTACAATTCCAAATGATTTAAATTTTTCAAATATAAGGCCAACTTGCCTTGAAGAATGAGTCCATAGAAAGCACCACTATTTTGGACATTTTTTCATACAAATGTGACTTTGTGAAGTGCAATTGCCTTGTTTTTTGCAGGGCCCAAAAAATGATTTCTATCAATTCAAATGCTAATATCTTGCAATGTATACAATGAAATTCTTTGAAATTTTTTCTACATCTTTTTAAACAGCTATACTACAATTTTCTAAAATTACATGTGTCCAAAAATGTTTGTTTTCTTCTAAAATTTGGTACTTGTACTAGAAATTGCAATTTTTGGTGAAAACATAGCCCAAAACATTTAGGAGTTAAGGTCTTCAAGCAAGTTTCAATGGTTCCCAATGTAGAATACTAAATTTATTTTAATTGATAGCTTGAAGTAAGCTCAAGTAAGCTTCTACTTGAGAAAAATTTTCATTACGATTAGAAGAAATTGTTGTCAATATGACAACAATTAAAGTTTGGAAAAAATGGGTCACAAAAATGAAAAAAAATGGTTAAAATTTAAAATTTATTATTTGTTGTTTCGTTCTTAGTCATCCAAATATTCTTACTGAACAATATACTTAGGTGGCCTCTCTACAACATTTGGAGACCAAAAAATCATAGTTGTTTTTGGACATGCACTATTCCATGTTTCTTGTTACTCATTTAAAATCATATTCATTTTGTTTTTCTTGACCTAACTCTCATAAAAGAGTAGTCAACTTGCCATGCACTTAGATTTTTAATTGTAATCCTATATTCATAACCTATTTTGGTACAAGGTTAAAATTTTGGCCTTACGTAGATGGCACAACTAATACAAGAATGCATCTAATTGTCAGACTATTGCTCTTAATGAAATTTGAAGTTTTGAAAATTGCTAGTAAAGTATCTACTTTAAATTGTTTGCAAATTTTGGGCAAATGCTAATAATTTAAGATTTTGAATATCTTAGAGTAGATCCTAACCATCAGGATTTATAGACATTTGAAGCTTCAAAGCTTCATGCCATTTTCATGTGTATTGCAAAAGTTATCATATTTTGGTGAATTTCAATGCCAATCGGACAACAATTTTTCATATATTCATATATATTTTGAATTCAAATTTATTAATTAGTGTGATAGATCTATATCTACACAAAATGTTTTCAATCATTCTATTTTGATTAATTAGATGAATGAATAAAGAAAAGTAGTTCTAAAGTATTTTTTTAAACTCAAAATTTGTTTTAAAAATAAAATACAATAAATAGGATATAATTTACTTACTAAAATTCTTTCACTATTGGAATTGTCAATTTTGTGTTGACATTTCTCAATTCAAGTCATAACTATTTTGTTTATTACTTTCCTCATGTATGCACTCTTTCTACTTAATTTATAAATATATATAATATTTTTTAGACAATTTTTTTTAGTGTATTTCCAATTTATTTTTCAAAATTTATGTCAAAATGCTCAAACTTTTAGACATACAAATGTTTCATAAAAATGTTGGGATAATGTTCGGCAACCTATTTCCTGTTGCCCTCAGATGAGATTAAAAAAAACATAAGACCACCTTTCATTGCCGTGTGATGTGAATTAAGAAAAAAATGGCATTGAAGTTACAAAATCTGTGCAATTTGAAAATGAAATAATAGTTCCTTTTAAAAAGTCAAAAGCAGTGTGATTTGGTCATGTAACATATGTATGTGGTAGTAACAATAGGATTTCATTTACGCTTCTCCATATAAACATGTAATATGTAAATCAAATGTTCAAATTAATTAATTTCACTGATTTATGAATTATACATTATGATTCATTTAAAAAAATGTAATTGGTTGAAGAAAAATAACCAAATCAAAATTTATTCAAGGATTTAATTAAATCTTTGTACAATTAATTTTGACAAATGAATTCAAATAAATTCATTTTAGAAAATGAATTCAAATTAATTTATTTCACAAAATGAATTCAAATTGCATTAGGAAAAATTCGAGACCTATGGAGGGCCATTAAGAAAATTTGTTTTCGGTGCCCCACAATGCAATTACAAGAAAATAAAAATATATGTTTTTTTAAATACTTTTTTTTTTTTAAATTAAAAAAATTAAAACATATTGAAAAAGTATGAAAACCTGATGTGGCATTTACATGGCACAAGTAGTACCACATCAGCAAGTTTCATTAAAAAATAAATTGAGGAATTTCCTCTCTAATCACACCAGGATAGTTGCGGGCAGTTTGAAACTAGCAGACCTTTCAAGGCCTGAAATTTTTTGTAGTGATTCATTTCATAGAATAAATTCAAATTAATTCATTTGAAAAAAAGAATTCAATATAATTCAAATTAGAAAATGAATTTAACCCCTAAAGGACCGATGCCTTTTTTCTACCAAAAAACACTGAAAACCGCTATTTTTATAGCAAAGAGTAAAAAAAAGATTTCATTGTTTTTTTTAACATCTTACCATAGGATCTTACACCTCACTAGTATAAAAAGGTGTGTAAAAAATTTCAGAATTTTTCACCTCACAAATTGCAAGATATTTGTGGTTAAAGTGGAAAAAATAAGTTTTTCAGCACATTGCAGGATTGAATTTTTTGACTTTGAACATTTTTAACTGAAAATTTTTGCACTACAAAGTTTTGAGCTTTAAGTCTTTATAGTGGAGAATTGATTTGAGAGTCTGGGGAAAAAAATAAATTCAAAAAATCTTAATTTTCATTCTTAAAAAAATTGTTAAATAGAAGTAGGTACAAGATAGAAGGAAAATCTAAAATATTCATATATTTTAGATGGAATTAAAATGCACGAATACCAATGGCGAGATTGTTCTAGCAAGTAAACTAAACCATACAAAATTAAAGAATTTGAAAAATTTGAAAAATGGCATTCAAAAATGAATCCTACATGTTATTTTTTTCAAGAAGATGCTCTAACTACCCCCAAACCAAGAATGTCCATAACTTTCTCATAACAAATCTAAATGAAATGAATCAAAGTTTTTCAGATAGAAAAAAAATGTAATCTATGAGAATTTTTCTTTTTTTTTTAAATTCAAATTTTTGCAAATATCTTTTGCTGTCCGGACTACCCTCCGGCCCCTTGTTTAATCTTATTTGTCCTCAAAAGGGACCATGGTCCTTTAGGGGTTAAATTAATTCAGTTTAGAGCATGAATTTAAGATAATTCATTTCCAAGTGAATTCAAATTATTCCAATCTAGAGAATTAATTCAAATTAATTCATTTTAAAGAGTGAATTCTAATTCATTTAGCTTATTTGAGAGAACTTTAATAGCATAAAAGACACAAAGAAAGAAATATAAGATTGAAGGAAAAAATGTTGAAGAAACTAGTGTTTAGGATTGAATATAAAAATTTTACATGAAATGAAAAAAATAAAGAATTGAATTTGTTAATGTAATTTTGGGTTTGCTACGCAAAGAAAGCAATTGAAGAGGAAGGAAATGAATTTAGAGATTGAGTGTTTTAATGTAAAGAATTGGAAATGATTTTTGTTTAATGGCTACATGCCACATGTACAAAAATTACTCACTGATATCCTACTATTAAGTTTAGACATGGTTTATCACACTATATTTCACCTTTAAAAAGGTCTCCAAAATTTTGTTTTTGAAAATTAAGCATTAATTAAGATCTAACAAGTAGTGGAGATTTTTACTTGAAAATTTTAGACTTTAGACTTAAAACAAATAAGTGATAAAAATTGGTGAAGATTTTAGCTTTGTTTTGTAGAAAAATATTTGAAAGTAGATTTCATCTTCAAAACATCATAAATCTTCGAGGATTCAAAATATTTGAATTAATTTCATAAATATATAATATATTTCATAAACATATAATATATTTATTATTCAAATTCTTCTTAATGAATGAATAAAAATAGGGAAATGCTTATAATGCACATCGACTACCAATTTACAATGTGCCAAATCATAGGGTTTATCATAAAACAAAATAAAATATCTAAAATTTTAATGTCTAAAATAAATTTTCAAATCCATGAAAACTTATTTCTATTTTTTTAATCTATTATTTTAATGATGAAAAAATATTTACATTTCGAACCATACTCCTACACTAAAACATCATAGTATATCTTTCATTTTAATTTCCTATCAAAAATGAATACCTATGTTATTCTAATGATCAAATCAATATCATTTCATAGTCTTGTTTTACTACTTAATTAAGATGTTATAATACTTGCAATAGACTTTTATGTGGGTGGTATAATTTTACTTTTTCTTGGTTCATCACTACAAGGTCCATCATCGATTGGAGGTTGAAGCAATTGTAGCTATCCACATTAAAAACACAAATACAAATGATCAAATTAATCAAATATTTAAAATTTGAAGTGCATGCAAATTCTATAGATTAAAATAATAGTGGAATAAGAGAGAAATAAATTATTTAAAAATAAAACAAAAATAAATGTCTTTAATCATTAAAATAATATATTTGAACTTTCTAACATTTAGAATATATTTAAAAAGAATTACAGTTTTTTTTAATACAACTAAGCCATATATGTATTTTTTTATTGGCATTTTTTAGAATGTATTATCCTTGATATGTATAGAATTAATAAGGCATCTAATAAAAAAATTATAAAATCAATTAATGACCTCTAAATCAATATTGAAATTTGTATAAATTAAATGTGTAATGAAAATGAAATTAATCAAGTGCTAAGAATACGATAATAATTAGTTTGCTCAATATTATTTTTCTTAAAAAATTAAATGTAAAAAAATGATCAATACTTGTCTACAAGCTTCTTCATGTTGTGTTAGAAGAAGAGCATATTTTGCTTGTAATTCCTTAATATCTTCATTTAATTTTTCATGCTCTGCAATTGTTGGCCCTCCTAAAGCATGTCTTATAAATCTGTACCATTTTTTTTATACTTCAAAATTTATTTATATATAAATTATTTTCAATTCAAGATTATACTTGCTTCTCAAAAAACATGCATGAATACTTCTTTTAATAATGAATGACAATAAATAAAAATTAAATTACCGAACAATCTTCAAACTAATATTTGAATATTCATGAATATTTTAAAATTTGAGGTGTTGCTAAAAATATAAATGAAATTTTCTAATATATCATGAACTTCAATTATTCTTATAGAATGGAATGATATTAATAACATTTACAAAGAAATAAACTCACTCTAAAGCTATTGGTGGTTTGTCTTTTTCTTCATATAATGCAACCAATACTATGATTTGACAATATTGAGAAATAAATAACATAAATACTTTTAAAATAATTTAGTAAAAATATAATCATTTAAAAATAATAATTAAAATATAGAGAGAAAGAGAGAGATTCAAATTTTCAAAGCAAACATTAATGTTTTTACAATATTTTGTAAATGTAAGACTAATGTATGTATGACATGTAATAAAATACATCCCTAGTTGTATAATTTGATTCTCCTTTAGGATTGTTATTGAAATCTTAAACTTACATGTATTAGTTACAAATTAAAAAATAGTCTATGCGATTTGGTTGACAATTCTAACATTGATTGAACGTAGGTACCCAAGAATCATTAGTAGAGTGAATTTACATGATAGATGTTGATTATTTCATCCATTGTTCGAAATATTTTAGAATTTTAAAAGACAAGATGAAACCAATTATCAATTTTATGAGGATTTGAAATCTTTTGAAAACCTTACATCAAAACAAGACTTTTATGTAAAGTAGAGAAATTCAAAATTCAAAATTTTAGGTTTCATAAAAATTGTAATTACTATTACAAAATTTTCATGTATATTTGTAATTGATATTTTAAATTCACAAAAAAGATTCAATATTATGTTGCAATTTTGTTTTTCATAATAAATTGAAAGAGCTTGTAAAAATAATAAACTAAAGACTTGAATGTGTATAGAGAATTAGACTTGATATCTCACAAAGTTCAAGAGTAGAATGCACTGCCTTTTGTTAAAGCTTCTAAAACTCCACTTGCTTCTAAATATTTTCGAAAGGCTTCTTTTTTAGATTCACTTGCCTATAAAACTCACATTCATTTCATAATTTATGTTTTGTTAAGTGAAAACAATTCAATCAAGATTCAAATATTTTAAGAATTATGATTTTAAAATTTAAATGATGAGTGCATACATCACTTGCACAATGTAGTTCATGTTTTATCAACATTCACCAATCTTTCAACAAAAATGTAAAGCTTTAAAATTTTTTATGCAAAAATGGTAGAATATTAGCCACATAGATAGATAACACATACCATCTATGATATTTATGTATTGAAACTTTTGTAGCTTGGAGTAATATTGTTGAGTATTACTTCTTCAGAAGTTGCATTAAGAAAAAGTTTGACGGTTGAAGTTATATTATTTGAAGTTATGATGGTTTAGCAAATAAAATCAATAGGTCTCCAATTTTCTTCATGCTATTAGTAGTTGACCTAAAGAGGATTATGAATGGTTAAAATGTGGTAATTTCAAATATTTTCTTTTTGAAAGCTATAAACATATAAATCTTGAATTTCAAAATTTATTAATTTGCATTTTCAGTATTTATAATTTATAAATTTGTAATTTCAATTTTTTTTGTGAACTTAAAAATCTATGAATTTATGAATTAAAGTCTTTCAATTTTATAATTTTACATATTTTCAATTGATAATCTTGTTATAATTTGAATTTATAAGCTCATAATATTGAAAAAAAAGAGGTGCTAACCATATAGAACAAACTTTAAGCAATTATCACCTACTACATATGAAATGAGGTAATAGAGTTCAAAGGGCTAGAGACTTATTTTATTGTGCATGAAAAAATAGGCAAAAGAAGTTCAAAATACTCATGAGTTCAAGTATAGAAATATAGTCTTGTGATAATTCAATTTATAGTTGCATGTCATACACCTCAAACATATCCTATAGTTGCTTGAAAATTGGCAAATGAACTCTATATATGTCAATATATATATATACAAACACTTACCTACAACTCTACAAGTCATCACTCAAATAATGCATATTATTACTACAAAGTATTGTATGTAGCCATCAAATGGATGAAAGTTTTTTTTGGTAGTTTAAATATTAGAGATGGATAATAAAAAGATAGGAGAAAATTTGAAGTATTTCAAAAAATTATGATATAATTAGAGACATATTTTGCAAAACAATCACAATATATTATATATAATTAATTACATAATTATAAGATGTGATTGAGATTTTGATCAACATATCTTTTTATGTTCTAAAGTTAGTCACAATATCATTTAGCTTAAGAAAAACCTAAAAAATCCTAATATAATATTTTTATAAAAAATTAGCATAAATATTGAATATTAGTTAAATTTGGAGAGATTTAGTTAAAAAAAAAATTGATATAATATTTTTTTAATGAAAATCAGCATAAATATTGAATATTAGTTAAACTTTGAAAGATTATATGACTACTTTGGTAGAATTATATCTTAGAATAGTTATATTTTTTTCCCTTCTAGACACTTCAAACTTAAAAAAAAAATTTAATTTATCTATATGTGTATGTGTATAAAAAATTCAAATATTCATAGTTCAAATTGTATATTTATCAATAATAGAAGTTTGATGTAATATTTTGTTTTTATTTATTTATAGAAGAACCTTAGATCTCTACATAAAGGGGTTCAATTAGAGGTGTGCTTGGTACCTCCAAATAAAATCTCTAAAATAGGAGACAGACACATTTGTAGTTGACTTTACAAAATTAAAATATATATAATGGATTAATGGAAAATAAAGAACTTTAGAATTCTACATATTGTCATTATATGTTTATAGAATAGCTATGAGTGGAATATAATAGTGGATGGGTTGTCGTAATTCTTATAAGGATATAAATTTGCTTTCACACAATTCCAATTTGTGTAGATCATTACTATAGAAGTTTCAAACAAAGTTACAAAAATTATGAACCTAGTTATGAATAATATAGATTTCATGTGGACTATGTCATAGCTTAGATGGAGGTATTTGAAATTCCAATAGAATTATTTTAAGGAATTATTTATTCCTTATGTTTTGTAATTTAAGAACTTTACTTATCTACAAAAATAGAAAGCATTAGAATCAATAAAATCATCAACAATTATAACTTAAATTAGTTCTAAAAGATGAAATTTAAACATGAATTAGACTTTTATAGTTATAGTAATGACACAAAACATATTAGTCTATATATTAATGATGGTTCTTGTGTAGTTTAGTAGTACTAGTTCTAATCTTTGCTATTGTTTGACCAATAGAGATATTTTGGGTACTATCAAAATGTCTTGAGGAGGGGTTCAAAGACATGAAATTTTCATGCCATTCATAATCACAGAAAGTAAGATATGGAATTTCAAATAATGTGCAATTTTAAAAATGAAAAATATAGCCAAAGGAAGAATTTAGTTTGGATTCAAGTGTATAGTGGAATTTCAAATAATGTGCAATTTTAAAAATGAAAAATATAGCCAAAGGAAGAATTTAGTTTGGATTCAAGTGTATAGTGGATAAGGTTCTTCTTTAGTAACATTAGTATTCTTTCAAATAAGAAAATCAAACATTTTTGCAATGAATTACAAAGTATTTTTTAATCCTAAAAATATAAAAACTAGCAATACTTGGACTTCTTAAGAAGTTGTTTTTGTTGTTGTGACAACATTGCAAGCTATATGCTTATACATTCATATATTCCAACTTATATAGATAGTTACCTTGAATTTCAACCTTAAAACCCTAAAAATCTAGCAATAGCATTACAAAAGCTCTAAGGCCTCCAAAGGGTTGTGAGCCTTACATTCCTATGGTGCAATTAGGTGAAAAAAATTTAAATTTTTTAAATTTTATTTTTAATAATTTGAAATCTGATGTGGCACTAGTAGTGCCACTTTAGATTGATTATTTTTTAAATATTTTTTTCGAAAAATTATTATTTAAAAAAATTATTTTTTTATTTTTCTGTAATTGCACTACAGTGATGCTAAAACTAAAAAAAACTGATAGCCCTTTGGAGGCCTCAGAACTTCTGTAAAGTTTAGATTTCAAAACTAGGATGATTTATGTATGATGTATTATGAAATGTAACTTGTGAAGGTTTTCAACAAAATTATAAATATAATCTATAGATCATAATCATATAGTTAGATCTATTCGTATAATAACCAATAATTTTTAATGAAATTTCAAACCAATAATTAAATATTTCTTCAAAATTGACTATAGATTAGCTTTGTGTAATTTTTACAAGATTTTTTTCTTTGATTTTCAATTTTTTAACTTATAGTTATGTTGACTGATAATTATTTTAATTTCTTCAAATATTTTTTGATGCGTCACTTTTTTAATTGGAAAAAATTACTTTTTGAAGTCAATCATATTTGTATTGTGTATTGCAAAAATATTAAAGAACTAACACAAGAATCTACTAACCTTCACATGGATGAAAAAACCAAGACTTTGTATGGGACGATATGTTTGTATTCAAGCAATGTTCAAATTCGAACTTTTGATCTTTTAGGAATGAAATTGAAAGAATTAAAATGAAAGTAGATTTATTACAGAGAATCAATTCCATAGCTCAATAGTCAGCAATCATTTTCAAAACACATGATCAATTTGGAAATTTAACATTGAATACAAGTTTCAATTTATTTTTTATTACATGAAACTATAATTATTCTATCAACATCAAATATTTGTATGAATTTAATGATTTTCATTGGAAAAATGCAGTTTCTTAAGATAAATAAACCAAAAGTTCTATAAGCTTATTTCTCAAAATAGAGTAGCAATAAAAAAACAATGTGGAAATTTTTCATGTAGTTATTCATTCTTTACATTTTAAATATCTTTTGTTTTAACCTTCATGATAAATTACTTCTATCAAAATATAAATTCTATAAATTCTATAAATTTATCTTTTTATATAATCTATCAATATAATTTTTTTTAATGTATTCCATGTATAGAAATTTTTTCAACAAATTTTATTTTTTTCAAAATATTTGGTTGAAAATTCAATTTATTGCTGGTTTTTGAAGTTTAATGCAAACAAATCATTTAACACCAATTAAAATACATATCTAAGATTTTTGCCAATAATGATGGTTATGGTGAAAAAATAGCCATTAACTTAAAATCAACTTTTAAAAAAAAAGAAAAGAACATGAAAAACAATGCATGTTATGTAATTTGGATTTTAATATGCAGAGCTACCTAAGCAATTGCAATAAGTCAATTAAGTTCATGGAATTTCTCAAATTTTAAAACATGAGAAGAAACTCAACTCAAATATTTTAAATTTTTTATAGTTTAAAGTAAATCAAATGTAAACAATATACATTTTAAAAGCTAAAATTGAGTTTCATGGAGGTGAATTCAGATCTTAAAAGCATGAGCATTTTGAGATTATACTATTAGAATGCATGCAATGAGGTAGCTACTATATTTAATTTGCTAATTTGCTAATTTTGGATCTAAAAAATAAATAAATAATTAATGATCATCATTTTTTATTTATAGAAATGTTTAATTTCTTTTCTCCAATAGGTGAAGTTTGAAACATGTTGGGTTGTTACTAGTTTAATGATTGAGGGTAATTTAGGGGCACTTTACACCACGTCCCAATTCCTAGCTCTCCAAATGTTATGACCCTCATTCTAACATGGGTCCGTTACACCTTGGTGAGCAAAAGGGACATTGAGGGTGATTCCTCAAGCCTTGCAAGAGATGAAGTGAGAGAAATGTGAAGTCCTAAGCAAATAAAGTGTTGTAACATTCTCATTGGAACAAATAGGATGGCATTCCATCTATTTTTAGGAAACTATAAGAAGGCATGTTCACCGGTCCAAAGAACATGAGATCTAAGTACAAAAATCAAAATTGATGGCTCTTCAAAGTTTGCAGTGTCTTGGTCAAGATTTGAGGTGTAGAACTTGGAAATAGGGGTTTTGGGAGGATTTCTTGATTCAAATAAAAAAAATGCTACATATCATTGGAAAGCTAATGAGGCAAGCTTTCTAGAATGCTAAGGCTCGTGAAGATTTAAGATGTGAGCTAAAAATTCTTGATCTTCAAAGAGGGTAGAGTCCCAAAAAACTACACCTAATAGGGGACTTGCAATTGGATCTTTAAAGGGCCATAAATTCCTCAATACTTGTCACAATTGGAAAAATGAATATTCCATAATGATATGAAAAAATTAAAGAGTAGATTATAAAAATTGTCTTGTACTCTATATATGGAGTCCATATCCAAAAATTATTCCAATAGAAAGATCATAAGATCAATAGAGCTTAATTTTGATGAAAAAACATAGAATTGGGTGGTCTTCTAGGAAAAGAGGGCTTGGATGTTTCAACCATTCCCAAGATTGGGGGTCTACTGAATACCACAAAGAGTACTATGAGGAAGGATGGTCTCTTTCTCACTCCCAAATAGTGCCATGGTGCCATAGTGACTACTTAAGTTGAGGTTGGTGTTGGAGTTTCACTGTTGCTTCAAAATTTTGTGTTACTTGATGGAGTGCTTATGTATTCCTTGATACCAATTGGATGGTATCCCACTTGATCTTAAGCGATGGTGTGAGGCTCAATTAGTGAGTTCTAAAGTGAATCCCAAAACTAGATGGGTTGAACCAAGTAGGAAGTTGGGTATTGTTCAAGGGTGGTTAGTACTTGTGGTTAGTGATATTGCCGCCGAGTGCTTGAACATCAATGGAAAATTCATCCCATGCCATCAACTAACATGCCTTATGTCTTATGGAAGTTAAGTATTGGGAGTCATAGTAAAATGAAGAACCTCATGACTAGAGTCAAAACCTAATATTGTCGGTGCGTGGCATTTTCACTTTTAGTATCAAAATCTATATTGAACAAATTTGGATTGAATCTCATCCCATTGAAATGCTTAATCCCTAAGTCCTCAAGAAACCATTTTTAGTCATTGCCTAACTTTGAATAACATTTTCAAGCTAAAATTTTTTTTTCAAATTTTTTTTCAATTTTTTTCAAAGAGTGGGTTATCTTTCAATATTTATACTCAAAACTATGATCGCTATGTTCAAAAAAAAATTTATAAGAAAAATTGTACAAAGTGTTTAGAATTTGTCTAGTGTTTGTAAAAATTGTTGGTGTATTCATTGCTAGATTTCATTCATTTTTTTACAAATCAATAGAAATTACAATTTTGACCAATAAAAAAATTCAAATACTTTAAAGAGAAATTGTATTTTTGGTGAATTTTTGAAGTTATATCTTCAAAATTCATTTGAACTAAAAACAATTTTATAATTTTAATTGTATGGATACCTTCTACTTTTTTTGATTCACATCATCTTTGTTGATGAAAACTTCAAAAAAGTTATAAAACTTCTATTTTATAACACATTTGTGTTTTGTCCAAATCCCTAGGACTTTTAGGGGTTAATGTGGCATTTTATGTCCTTATTTTGTATTCATTTATTTTCTTCATTTTTCAAGTCAAACTTCTTTGTTGCTAAAAGTCACAAGAAATGTAATTGCCAAGTAGGCATTTTGGAGTGATGTGAGATTTGGGATGTAGTGTGTGGTGCCCTTAGTCAAAATTGGAAATATGTTGATCTCAAGTTGCTTGATATTTAGTGTAAAATATATTATATGGTTTAATTTGGAGATTGAATCTTTAACAAGAACTATACAATTTATCACCCCTCTTTCCTTGATATGGAAAATCAAACCTTCGTTGCATAGGGATGAAATGTAAAAATTTGTTCCCTAATTTTTTCTAGGAAATTCAAATATTTTGGATTCAAATACTACTACCTAAAATATTTGGACCCAACATTTAGAACTCTAGTAAGAACTCTAAAATTTGGACCAAATATTGGGAACTCAAATATCCACACCTAAAGATTAGGTTGTTTGTTTTGTTTGTTTACTGTGTTGAATCTCTCGAACTATAAGTCCCATGGTTGCATTCTTGGCACCATCGGAAAGAATTTGGGAAGGAGGGGTGCACAAGCTTTGTTTTGTGGCGTTTAACCCTACGACATAAAGTTGTTCAATTTCAAAGTTTTCATCAATTAAAAAATTAAAAAAATATTTTTACTTTTATTTTAACCATAGCAACGGCATGAGGCACACTATTGTATGTGAAGGTCTAATTCAGCACCTAAGTGCCAAAATACTTTTTTTTTCATATGCAAAGGGGTTCGGTAGCTAGAATTATTGCTATTGGGCTTTGGGCATTCTAGTCATCTAATTTTTTTGTGTTTGGCAACTTCTAGTTTGTTTTGTTTTAGGAAACCTGTCATGTAGAGCTCAGGGTATGACATAGGTTTCAAAAATATTCAAAAATTTAGACTACATGGATGAAATATTTTTGTGATATTTCAAACTATACTATACACTAAAACTCGCATGCCACCCTAGTTTCCCATTAGTTCCTCCCCTCCTCTCTCAAAAAATTTGTGAGCCGTTGATTTTTTTGAAAAAAAATGCTTACCCTCAAAATTGACGTTGATTTCTCAAAAAATCACAAGATGTTGATCTTGTGAAATTTAATCTAAGCTGTTCAAATATAAAATACAAATACTGAATATGAATACGAATATGGATACGGGTACTGGATACGGGTACTAAATACGTGTATTGAATATGGATATTGAATACGGGTACTGAATACAGATATAGTATTGGATACGGGATCAATTGTCCCATATTGTTTGTCAAGAACTTTGATTCTGAAGATTACAAGAGGGGGTGGGGGTGAAGGGGGTGAGATAAAATTTTTTAAATCAAATTCTAAATGATAGGTGGAGGTGAGTTGGGGTGGTAAAATAAAAAATTTAAAATAAAAATTGAGGGGGGGACTGCATAGTGACACAAAGTGTCACTTTACACCTTGAGTGCCTAATAACTATAACTATTTCAATTTTAATATTCCAAACATTCAGACATCCCAAAAAATACTTAATTTATGTCTGAATCTGACAAAATTTCAGCATTTTTACCGGTTGGTTCTCCCCACACACCCAATTTAACTTAGCTGCTTCTTGGGGTTTAGGGTTTTGAGAGGGGAAGCTTGTTTGAGTTTTGGGGGATTTCCCAGAGCATTGCCTGGGTATGGCGGACGTTGTCATCCCTGCCTGAGCTTGTTCCACCGGACCATTACAACTACCGATAGTTCATCCTCCACGCAGTTAGCTTGGCTTGCAAGGGATTTTGCTGCTGCAGATCATTGCATCTCTTACCTCTTAGGCCACTCGGACTTGAGCCTACTTTACGGTACGTGCAGGGATATTATACTGGTGTACTTGGCGTTTAGGGTTTCTCAAGTTGTGCTTCAGTGAATTATGAACTCCGCCGGCAATGCATTGGACTTGCGGTGCCTTTTGCAATTCGACATTGATCTCAGTTTGTTTCTTTGATTGCTTCACTTGGTTTTGTATGGTCTGAATAGTGTTAGATGTGTAATGCACTGGAATCGGCTTACTTGGAATTTGTACATGATTGTGGAAAAGCAAAACAATACTACGCGAGTTACTTCTTGTTCAGCCGTTTCGTCGTTCTCGATGATTTTTTAGGGCTTGGGGATCAGTGGCTTCATGATCAATGCGGATGTTGAAAAATCAAGCCCTAGAATTCATCAATTATCGTGCGGATGTTGAAAAAACAAATTCATTGAGTGATGGAATGTTTGTGGTGAATAATTGTGACTCCCCCTCCCCAGTTTGAGTTTCGAATGAGTTCAGAATTGACGTGTTCACTCCACTCCTTTATCGTTCTAGTGAGGGTGCAAAATTAGCTAAACCTGCAAATTATTGTCTCTACCAAATTTTGGGGAAATTAGTACTATGCAGCAGTATATCAGCCTTAGAAGACTGATTTTGGTATATTAGTGCCACTCGCACTCATAGGATAAGTCAGTCTAGCTAAGGTAGAGGAAGAGATTTCCAATATTCCCGAATCGTGACATACGGTTTCTTTTTAAGGATCACCAATATGACCTATAATTGGTATAGTGTTTCAATTTTGCATGCTTATGTTTAGATGAGGGGTCTAAGGTCGTTGATTGTTTCTATTTCTTTGTACAGGGTGCTTCGCGGGCGCGGAAATAGAACGACATTATACGTATTTGCAAGCTTGTCTGGGTTTCCGTTTCCCAGAGAATTTGCAGCTTAGAGGATGAAGGTCGAGGGAACTGAAGATGGTGAAATCGCCCCTGCTGCTGCAGTTGGCCCCAGCGGTGTCTCACCGTTCGTCTCCAAAGTGTTGGTTAGATTTTCCTCCATTTTTGTCATTCTGGATTATTGTACCATTTGGAGATCATTATGTGCGGGTTAATGTCGTGGTGGAAATACATGAATGTTTGTAGATTGATGATGTAAGGTAATGACACTTAGAAGCGACACTTTAATCGCTGAGTATAGTTCCTATTATTATTAGACTGACCAAATTTTTATTCATTCTTGTTAGCAAGTGCAAGGGGATTCCCATGCACCAAAAGTATGCCTTATTTAGATAATTGTATTCACCTTTTATAATGGTTCAATTGTTTTTGTTAGATGATCTTAAACTGACACGAGTTCTGATGGTAATAGGGTGTACGTTCTATAAACAATATGTATTCCTTTGTGCAAGGTTTTAGGGTGTCGCATTTATGTATTTGTGGTACCTCAGCCTTCACCTGATGAGCATACGAAATATTGGGGTTTTAGGGTTTAACGCTTTTTCAATCAGGCTTTCCGGTAAGAACGTACCTTAGCCTTTACATGCTTTTGTGAACAGGCTCCAGGTGATATAGTGCTGGGTATCAGCAGTGCCGACAAGGTATTGCGAATTGGAAGCGGGTTGCGGCAGGTAATCAATCACACCAGTTATTAGTTTATTTTGTTTTTCCGTAACAGAGTGAATATGACCTTGCCTCGTGTTTTTATCTTTTCGAAATGCTTGTGCTTTAAGCTTGCGTTTTTCTGATGAGGAATGCCCTCTGTTGGGTATGTATGTCAGGATGGCGACAGTATATTGACAACAAAGGTGGGCAGGCTACGATTTCAAAAGCAAAGCAATAAATACTGGGTGGAAGGCTCTCAGAAACGGGTTCGTGGTCTGGAATTTAGTGATGCGCTAGATTTGGATTTACACTGTTGACTTCATAGCCAGTAATAAATCATCTAGGGTTTTGGAAGCTCTTCTCTACCGCCAGACAGGTTATTATCTAATAATATGATTGACACTTGCAGTATATTCCTAGTGTGGAGGACCCGGTAGTAGGAATCATGGTGGATCGGCGTTCTGAGGTAAGTTCCATTGGTCCTGCAGTTTTTCTGTTTCACTTCTATGTCCTTCTATTGAATTGAATTGCTACTACTGCTGTTAGGAAAGAGAATGGAGTTTAATATGCTGATTATAAACTCGGTTAGTAGATTGGAACTGACCTGGTATTACCGAAGTTACTACTGTAATGTATTCTTTGCCCTTGCGCAGATGTTTATACTAGACATAGGCGGTCCTGCATTTGCATCACTTCCCATTTTGGCCTTTGAGGGTGCCACTCGGCGGAACATTCCCAATCTTCAGGCATGTTAACGTAAACTTTGGAGGGCTGGCTTGTAACTTGAGTGCTGGAATTGCTTTTGCTTCCAAGTTCTTTTTGTGAATGTAATGTCTTAAATCTTATGTTTCCTTACATGCTTGAATTATTGATGAGCTAATAAGTCTGTAGAAATGAAACGTAGCTTCTCTCAATGTGTTTCCGTCTCTGGCTGGTTGAGTGCAGATTGGAGCAGCTGTTTATGCTCGTGTTGTGAATGCTCATAGAGACAGTGATCCAGAGCTGTCCTGCACTGATGGTGAGGCTAATTGTGAAGTTAATGTTGCTCTGGTCAAGCTTCAATCTTTTTTCGTTTTTCTTCTTCAAGCTCATTTCATTTATATCTGAACTGCAGATGCAAACATTTGAATCTAGGAAGATGTGAGGGCTGGAACAGCTGTAGATTTATTGTGTTCTGTGGGGCTTGCTTCCTGCTGCAAAGATGACTTGGTCAGAACTGTTAATATTGTGGATTGTTGCAACAGCGAACCACTACAATGGAAGACTGTTCGTACAGAACTTTGAAGATTGCTGGCCAGTAGCATTTTCCTTACCTTCTGTTCTAATTGTCTATTGCAGCCTCTGGAAAATCTGCAGGCTTTGGGCCTTTGAAGGGAGGTTACATTTTTGATTGCAGCACGGGATTGGCACGTGGGTACGTCCTCTCTTTAATCATGTTGGTGATAAAGTGTTTATCATATACTCTATAGGTTTATTCGATCTGCCCAAGTTTGTGCTGTGAGATTGTTTGTGCATTGCAGATATCTTCCCTCAAAGTTCAAGAAATCAAACTTAAATTTTATGTGGTCTAATGGTGTCAGATTGATGAGTACGCCGCCACCTCCAGTCTTGGAAGTATTAGGCAAGAACATATCATTTGAGATTGCTGTAGGCTTGAACGGCCGTGTTTGGGTAATTACATTCCCCTTGTGTCTTTGCTCTAGTCATGAAATTTGTAAGGGTTTCCTTGTTGCTGCAA
Source organism: Pseudoscleropodium purum (assembly GCA_963969395.1). Lineage (NCBI taxonomy): Eukaryota > Viridiplantae > Streptophyta > Bryopsida > Hypnales > Brachytheciaceae > Pseudoscleropodium > Pseudoscleropodium purum. The sequence continues at coordinate 27,678,899 of OZ017795.1, forward strand.
AAATAGGTATTTTGGTTTCACAAGAGAACTTAGTTTCACATACTTCACAGTAGTCCTTCCCACTGATTATCAATTGTTTCAGTGCTGCTTCCATTAGTTGGTGACTTAATATTGAAATGACAAGGTGTACTTGCAATTTTAGTGTGTTTTTAGAGCCTTTTTAGTTTGTTGAAAATGAAAGTATCTGAAAAAGCCCTAGAAGACTCCGAAAAACACTGAAATGGAACTAAAACAACGCCACTTCAGGATTAATCCGTCGATATTTTGAACCCATTGATAATCACTAGGGAAGGGCTTTTGTGACACCAGCTCCAGTCCTTTATATCTTTTAGTTGTCTTGTGAATCTTAATCGATTGGTTGAGATTTCCTCTTTGGTTACTCGTGTGGTCAAATTGTGTTGCGTTGTGACGACCGAGTTTAGTCCACTGCCCTCATATGCTAAATTTTGTTTTTATGACATTATCATTTTCCAGGTGTATGCGCCAAAAGTAGCCACCACCATCACGGTTTCCAATGCGCTTCAGAACTCTGAGTTTTTATCTCCCACTCAACAACACATCATGGTTAAGAAACTACTGGAGGATTTGTAATAAATAAAGTTGGAATTTCATCAGGCTGTTGCATGATTCCTGCTAAGAGATGAAGTTCTGTTGTACGTAGCAGGTTCAATTTCAAGACTTCGTTGCATAACTTCCGACTTTTATCTGGTTGGTTGTGCTTTTGTCTTGACTACGCACTACTTTTGAAGCAGGGTGGCTGCGATGTTGTACTGTATGGCTGTGGCAGAATGGATTGTAGGGATGAAATTGAGAATGATCCGAGGGTGAGAACTGAGAATAGTTCCCTGCAGTTCTCCACTTTTGAACCTCGCTTCATCTCTCTCCATGTGAGATGAAAAACTAATTGTTGTCCCTTTGATTATTGCACATATTACATCTTCTATTATATGAAGTACAGATGGTCATGACCCTTGTCACAGCCTGATGTCACAAAAATGGTCACGTTTTCATCTTGATGTCACAAAAACGGTCATGTTTTCATCTTGCTTTTCTCATTCCATTATTTCATCCTGTTTATTCATCGTGCCTATGTAGTGGTACATTGCCATTGCAATGCTATGGGCTCTGTTCTCATGTTATATATTTAGATTTATTGGATTCACTAGGTAACATTAACAAGAAGGGAATTTTTAAGCTTTACTTGCTATCATCCTTCAATTCCCATACCTAGTAGGTTCTCCAAGTACTTGCCTCCATTTTATGTTGAGATCATAGATTTTCTTGAAAGTTTGATTGTTTTTTATCTTAGACTTTCAAAATCCATCTAGTTATTTATCCATTTTCAAAAATCTAGTTATTAATCTTTGTTTTTTCCCATGTGTTTGTCTACATATGTTTTTATCAATTCACTTTTAAAAATAACATAGTTATATTACAAGTACATCGATTTGTCTTATTTGTGTGATATCAGTTTATATATATTTTTTATACATTTAGTGCATTTTGAAATTACTTAAAGTTATACTAATTTTTTCTTATAATAAATGTATTCTATATAATTGACTAGTGATAATAAATTTTGCAAAAATATCAAGTCAAAGTGGATTGATGAGACTTGAATTGACAATGAAGATTTGTAATATCCTTCTCAATCACATCAAGCTTACAAACCAAACCACTACAATAGTATCACTATTACTATTGTTATTCTAAATATGACTTGATATTTGCTAAGACAATTCAAATTGAACTATATGCAATAGGAAGCAATATGATATTAATGTATGTATGTGGTAATATGAAATGACATTAAATAATGTTGTCATTCTAACAAAAAGTGTAAATTAACCATTATTCATCTATAATTAACAATAGAGAGGGTATAAAAAGGATATGTTATAACTATTTAACTATTTCCTTTGTATTTTGTGTTGGATTTTTAACAAGATAACTTTTAGTGAATTTTTACTTATATCTTTGTAACCATTAACAAAGTTTGATTGTAATTTACTTCATTTCAATTAATATTCATTAAAAAAATATTTTTAAAAATTGTTTAATATAACAATGAAAAAAAAAACTAAACAAATTCATGATATTGATGTTTATTTCGAGGAATAATAATTGTTTATTAAGATTTTAAAAAATGTATCTTTCTATCTTTAATTTGAGTATGTGGAGATTAATAAGACTCAAAAGTTGTTTATTTTAGAATGTTGCAATTTACTTAGATTTTAATTTACTCTTGTTACAAGAAATCTTTATGTACCTTTTATGTTGACCCAAGTTGGCTTTTTGAGACTTATGTTTATACTTTTACTTTCATCTCTCTTCTAAAATGAATTCAAGCCCCTCTATTGGTATTTGTATGGGTTGCTATTCTTTGCAAGAGTCAATAATTAGGCACTACACTAACAATGAAATTTAGTGTTTGCAACATTGATTACAAGCTCTAATCCCAAAATGTTAACAATCGTACTAATGTTACCAGTAATATTATAATGCTAATAAGAACATTATTTCTCAACAACATTTCTACCAAAAAATTGAATTAAAAATTGTAATATGTCAAGTTGTACTAAATTTACAATCAACATGAATACTAATTGTCAACTAAAATGAGAATTGAAGTGAGAGACTCTATTTGTGCCACTTCGTGGCATCTATGTATTAATGATAGACATTTGAAAGTTCAAAATGTACACTATTGAAACATAATGGCCCAAATAGTGCAACTTTAAAATTGTGGTGTAAATAGGGTCTCCTTCCTCAATTAACAATGCAGGTGACAAAATACTAAATTTCACTATTAGTGTCCCATTCTTGGATTTGGATGCACGTGGACGAAAATCGTTCATCGTGCGAGTCACGTTCCCCATTCATCCAACAGTCGGACGGTACTTCCCCCGCTCATTCCTCCCAAACGCAGCTTCCTCACCGACTCTCACCCGCACTATCGTCTCACTTTCCAATTCCATCCGCCTTTCATAAACCCCCGATTGCGAATTCTCATCTTGTTTCCTCTTCTTGCAATTGCAGTTACAAATCCTCACGCTCCCTTCTCAAATTTCGGCTCAATTTTTGGTGCAATTTCGGTTCCAATGGAGCCCTCTGAGGGCTTAGGTTTTTTCAAGAAGCCTTCTCGCAACAAAAACATTCGCAAGCGTCCCACAGCCGACGAAGCCGACGCGGCGGCAGAAGAAGACGAGGACAACAACAAATCCGCAATTTCGACAAGCAATCGCAACAAGCTTGCTCGGAAGGCCGACGGTCGGCTAGGGTTTAGTTCTGGGACAAAACAAGAGAGAACTCCCCTCGAGGATCCCGAATCCAAGCAACGGGATGTATTTGTATATGAGTCCACTCGCCAGGTACAGACGCAAGACGATAGCCGCGCCACGGCTGTTTCCGAGATTGAGACGGCGTTCGACAGGGACAATCGGGCCATTCGAGAGAGGGTGTTGAAGCAAGCGAGTGAGGCGATTAAGTCGAGTGGCGGGGGAGAGTCGAGTAGTGCAAATCCTAAAGTGTATAAGGGGATCAATGGTTATGTGGATCATAAGGCGGGGTTTCGACAGGAGCATACGATTTCGAGGGAGAAGGCAGGGGGAGCGCATGGGCCATTAAGAGCTTCTGCGCATATTCGGATGACAGTGAGGTTTGATTATCAGCCGGATATTTGCAAGGATTATAAGGAGACGGGCTATTGCGGGTATGGAGATTCGTGCAAGTTTATGCATGATCGCGGAGATTATAAATCTGGTGAGTGGTTGTTACTTGGTCGATTTTGGTAGTAATGGAGTTTTGATGTTGTTCTTGCGATTCGTGGTTTAGGTAGCTTACTTTGGGTTTGATTGCTGCAGGAGTGCTTGTTGTAGGGCTTGCCTGTGTAGTAGTGCTTTGGTTTGTGTCTGTTGCGTATTAGTGGATTTGTGGTTTAGGGTTTCCCTGTGTAGTGCTTTTGGTCTGTGACTGTCGCATATCAGTGGATTTTGTGGTTTAGGGTTTAGATATCTGTGCACACGTAAACCTCTTTATGACGTAGTATGGCTTTCTAGAATATCCTGCCCACTTGCATTATTATTATTGACTGTTGCACAGTTTTCACTCATTCAAACTATGTCGTAGTGGAAAAATTTGAAACCCACCCCAGGTTGTAAGACTAATGATGTTTGAGTGTAGTTTATTTTTATTTCGAATACGGTAATTTGTGATTTGATCATGTAATTATAGTTTAGTTTTGACTTACTTCGGGAGGTGTATTAAGCTATACTTTTGATTGCTGTGATAGGGTGGCAAATGGAGAGAGAGTGGGATCAAGAAGAAAAAGTTAGGAAACAGCGACTCGCTCGAGGAGAAGCCGATACGGAAGAGGGCGAAGGAGCTGGCGTTGACAGTGACGATGAAGATGCACTTCCGTTTGCTTGCTTTATTTGTCGGGAGCCCTTCACTGATCCTGTAGTCACCCAATGCAAGCACTATTTTTGCGAACATTGTGCTCTGAAGGTGTCTTCTCTTTTCCTTTTAATTACCGGATTCTCCTATCAGATGTTATCAGTGGTGATTTCAATAGATGGCGTCTTGGATTGAAATTTGCTGAAGCTGGATGGTTCATTATCTCTTTCCAAGAAAAATAATAATTGTGGTTTTTGTGTTTGTGCAGCATCACTCGAGAAACAAACTTTGTTTTGTATGCAACAAGCCCACCAATGGAGTTTTCAATACAGCTCATGAGATTGTTCGGAGAATGAAGGAAGCCAAGAAAGCAGAAGAAGCGGGTGATTAGTGCTCCTGAGAATGGAAATTAAACATCCCTGTGTGTCAGGAAGTGAGCTGATAAGTGGTGAAGACTTTGAGGGAGCGCTCCAACAGCAGCACCAGTTACGTGCAGCATGTGGTTATGTTCTTGGCTTTGTGAAAGACTCACTTTCAATTAAGCGAGACAATTCTGATGTTTCATGGCATGGAGCTTGGTTTTGGACGAGAAGTTGTCAGCTATAAGACATTCCACAACAGGCGCCGTCTCACTTACTGTTGCGGGCTGGGCCCAAAAATGATTTTTCCTGGCGGGGTCTTTTTTTTCTGGGAGAAAAGGGAGGTCGCTTGGTTTGGTATTGAATTTTATGTAATATCTCTCCCTTCCTGGGATGGACTTGGATCTGGACAGTGGAATCCAGGACCGTCTTTGCTGCAGAATTGAAATTAAATATTTCTGGCAAACTGCCAGGCCACGGAGATGACGAGGTATCAATCTTTTGCCTCATTTGCTTGCGTCTCTTCACGACTTGTCATGTTTAAAGACCAAAGTGGCTTTGAGCTGATATCTGCTAGGACTTTTAGGGGTAGAATCTCAACTGTAAATGGTAAACTAGTTATAGCCAACTGCTCTGTTCAGTGATATTTTAATTTGTGGTGTACACAATTTTGATTGAAAGCTACTTGGTGCAGCTGAGATGCCAGTTGAGTCCATTTTCATTTCCTTATGTAGAGCCTTGTGGACTGTTCTTCTTGAGTGTTTGGTTAGCTAATGGTGTGTTGCTGCTTGTAGAATTGAACAGAAGGGACTCAACTCCTAGACTCTTTTAGCCCTGTAAAGTTTGGGGTTCCCAAAAGTGGCTTATGAGTGGTCAAGCATGTCTTTTTCATATTGAAAAATGGATGCTTTTTATTCACTTTGTTTTGTTAGAGGTATATGCACATTGTTGCTAAGATGTGAAATTAGGGGTCCTTTAGCATGGGAGCTCAATGATTGCCATAGAGTGCTTGCTAGCTAGCAAGTTCAACAATCATGTGCCAAATTGAATATTTTTTACAAAATACATAATTAAACAAATGTTTTTCATAATTAAAAATTTCTCCTTGTTATTTAATTTTTTGGAAGAAAAATGATTTTTTTCCTTTAAATTTTGGCATTTGAATTTAAAATTATTTATGCCCAAATCTGCTGGCAGTCAAATTTATAGAAATGTCCAGGTGGCAATCTATTTGGGAGGTGTTGCTCCGAAGGATGAGTGTTGGTTCTGCTCATTCTAAGGATGAATTGTGATTCTCAGTTGAGAAATCTGGTTTAATTCTTGTAAACTTGAATTGTTTATATGTGTTCTATATAAACAATTTGAGTTCTATCCTTCAGTGCCTCCTTTCTAAGGTAACTCTAACTATTTAGACTTAAGAATCTGTAGGTGGCAATTCAAGCAACAAATTTGAAAAAAAAAAAGGAAGTGGGAGGTTAACCTTACTCTTTAATCAATGATTGAATCTTTTTTTGAATTTTTGCCTATTTTTGCTTATATCTTCAATTATAAAAATGTATTATATACTTCAATTTCAATACTAATTCATCATACAAAAAGTGTGGTTTTTAAAGAGCGAAGCATTGTGGAGATAATATAGAAGACAAAGTAGATATTAGAGATATGTTAGATTTAATTACTTTAGGGGTGAATAAACATGTATCATATAGCTATACAAAGCATTACATAAACAAAAATTTGCTACACATAAACCCTAAATCTACATACCCTACTCAAATTCCATTTAAAGACAACAAGGATGACATATTATCACCTTTACAAGTTAATTCCATACACATACTCCAAATGTCCAAAATTTCTACATTTTAGGCAAGAATTTAAATGCATTGGTTTTAATAATAGATTCAAAATTAGGCAAAATCATCTTAATGTGTGTCAAGATTAGATGGTAAAGTCAATTTTTGAAAATTTGGGATTCATAGTATTTCCTCTACTTTTAAAGATGGCTAATGAACAAGTAAAATGTGAGACTTTGCATAATTGCTAAGATTTTGAGCAATTGGACTCTCTCTTCTACTTTTCCCACTTCCTCCATGTCTCTTACAATTTTTGTGATTGAAGTTTCCAAGACATCAAAGCTTCAATTAAGATTGTTCATTATAGTGCCACATGTGCCTAAATCAGCATTAAAAAATCTAAATCAAATTCCACTTTGACCATAAGACCATCATGAATAAAGAGTCTACTGAGACAAGGTCATCTTCTTCGTTGAATCCCATGTTGCAATTGGCAAGGCTCTATCTATCCATGAACAAGCAAGTAAAGTTACAATAGAAATGGTTTTAGTAGGGACAAAGCAATGGAAGGCAACAACAAAGAAAGACATACAAGAATGCATAAGGTGGAACTACCCAATACCACCATTTACCCAATTTTGCTACCTACAAGTTCTTCCCATATCCATCACTAGCCCATCTATTACCACAATCTTACTAATCCATTATCATGATGGCAATGCACTTGGGATCAAACACATCAACCCATGCTTCAAGAATGGTTTGATCATGCTTCAACAAAAGTTTACTCACAATTTTACATTTTAGTTTTGAAAAAACACAAAAAATTCAATTCTTGTTGGAATGTCTTCATTTTTTTTACAATTGACTTCTCTCAAACAATTCAATCTTTGAGAAATATGAGAGCTCATAAATAGCTTCTCCAAAGTACCTAGATTGCAAATCTGTATGGTGTTGGGTAGTTCTACCTTACCTTAAATATATGATCGATGTAGCAAGTTAATCAAGTAGCTGGATCTGTACAGTTACAGTGAAAGGAATACTGAACAAGTACAAAGCTTCGACAAGCACAAATCTCTTCACTCTAGAGGGAAATGCGCGCATAGCATGTGCATTTCTGACAGTCTAGGAAATTGCCGGTGCTCAAAAACTCCACAAACATGTTGGACATGTATGTTTCATTTGTCCAACTTTATTGAAGATCGGTCACAAGATGAGGACAAGAAATAAGTCCGAAGTCGAAGCTCGGCTAGTAGTAGTACTCTACACGCTTCTCTTTTTGTTCAGTGACTCAGTAGTTTACTACTGTACTAATATAATACTGTAGGCTATAGAGTTTGGAACTACCCCGTTATAACAGTTTTGGATGAAGAAAAATCCTTCGCAACACTGCTATATCGGTTTCCAAAACTGTCGACGTAATTCAAACTGAAAAGATTGCAGATTCACTGGGAATGAGTGAAAAAACAATCGCTGCATCTGCACACCGCACCATTCTGGGATAATCTCGACTAAAACCACAAATTTGCTACAAAACCTGAGCCAGGGGTCCTCGTTTAACTTCGTAATCCCCCACAAAAGCCATAAATTACAGTGCCGACAGATGATGAGCTTTAAAGAACTTCCACAGAACTTTAAAGAACATGAATGGCTTGAGACTGTACAGTACAAGACTGACCTCAAAAGAAAATCTTCATCTTCATCATGTATCGTTTTGTCTTGGGTTGCTGTCTGTGAGGGGAAGTGTTGATATTTCCATAATCCAACATAGTTGTAGATGGTAGATGGATATATACTTATCAAAGACCGATCACTCTAAAAATCATCAGTGGTGGTAATCTAGCCCAGATCCATATTGCCACGCTTCGAAACGTCGTCTCCATACGAACTGCTTCTCTTTCGGTAGACTGTCTGCCCAATTCCTGCAGGTACATACTGGATCAGAATAGAGGGTAAGAGTTCCTACGAACTTTCTACCGCTGACAGCATAATTTCTGGAAAGTTAATTCAAATGGTGCGACACTCGCTAATCGTTTTATATAGCATCTTTCTACTAGAGATCATTTTATTTTTATTTTTGTAATGGCTACTGGGAGAACAAGGGAGTATCTTCTTTGCCGGAAAGTAGTAAAATATTTGGAAATCAATGTTTCTCAGTAGAAAAAAAAAATGATATAAAACAATTAGTGTATCTTGCATTAATGGAATTAACTTGAGTCAAAGAGAACCCTGCACTTGAGGTATTCTAGAAAAACATAGCCGAGTTACAATTGGCAGCTGTTATGTTAGAAACAGCGTTACACTTCGCAGGATTGACTGACATTAAAATTGCTTGAAATGATACTAAGTCAGCAATATGACTGCTAGAATTTTTAGAATATCTCAAAGGGGGTGATTCTAATAGTGAATAAACTGCAATGTCTGGATTTGCAAACCTGAGGTTTTGAGCCACGATCAACCAAAGAGCTGTATAAATCGCCAGAGCAGTAAAGTGGCGCAGCCAGTCAAAGAGGGGGAAGAGGCCCACCTACAGAGAAGTGTAGCCCAGAAATTGTTCAACGCATACTTTTGTGAACATATCCATCAGTATCAATGAGGCTAAATCGTCAAAAACATCATATTCAATCAAAAACCAGAAAGGAAATCCAGATCTAATCTCCAAATCCTCATATACCCAAGATAAGACGAAACTCACAACCCCTTGGAATGAAGTATATCTACATTGCTTGCAGCGAACAGGAGAACGTCGTTACCTGACGAAATATTTGAGGTATAAAGAGAGGTTTTGTCAGCATGATCAATGTCAATAACCGTACTTGAGGCCAAAATTGAATCACATCCTGCATTTCCCCACAAAAAGGACAATCAAATCAGAAAGGTCACAAAAGTACGCGTCTTGATTCTATCACTACAAAACATGACAAAAAAAATAAAGACTCCGATCAGGAGGAAAAAAACATACCTGTAAGAACGGCCTGATCACTGGGTCTCCCAGTCTCTGTAAAAAGAAATGAAATGATTAGTTCTAGCTTGAATTTAGAATGGCAAAACTCGCACGAATAAATAGTGTGCGAAGATGTAACAAAACAATGCGGTCCCACACTGCTTCAACCTCATAATTTAACGTTGTGCCAAATAATGCCTTGCATTATAATTGACATTTAAAAAAATTATAATAGCAGCTTAAATAAAAGTCTTACAATTCTCAAAAATAGAAAAGAAAGCTGGGAGACTGGCAACAACCTCCATGCACCGGAAGTTGATGGAGAGCAGATTGTTGATAAAATCTGGGGGCGACTCAATATCAAGCCGCACCGACATAGCTCGTTGATACATCCAGACTCCGCTCAGATTGGGCTGGCCCCAGGCACACAAACAAGTCCTCTGTTAGCCTGCATGCGTTGGAATGTATCACAACGTGAAAGAACATGAAAATTAAAAGAGCATGACATTTAACAGGCCCTCGTAAGTTTTTGCAATCGAAAAAAAATGGCGAACAGTCTGTAAAGATACCAGGTATGGATTCAACAAAGCTAGGCTTTTCTTGTCCAGTAAATCTGCTTGCAAAGCATCTTGCAACCCTGCATGACGGTCATCAAATTCACAACCTTCAAATTGGAATCCTCTGGAATGAATTCAACAGAACAAATCAATCAAGACCATGTTGCAATACATTTGACTTCGAAATAAATGCTAAATGTGATTCAAATTTTCCCACACCGAAAGATATCAGCTTTACTTCGAAGATCATTATTAGACATAGCACAATAAAATTATTTTTTCCAAATCTAAACAATCGTGGTCGCAAAACCAATTCAAAGAGAAAGCTGAAAAGAGTTTCACACAGCAAGAATGGCCAACGGAAAATGGAAATGAACTGAAACACAAGAAATGAAATATGTGAAGAAATCTAGAACCGTTGGATAGGCGACCGAGGTGCCTAGTGACGGCACCAAATCCACCGAAAGAAATAGGAGACTGAATTCCACTTGCGTCCCCTACCTGCAAACCCTCCATATCCGGCTTTATTTCTATTTTTCATTAAATCACATCATGCCACTTGAAAATTCTTGTGCTACTATAAATCAGATTAAGGTGAGTCATGCTTCTCGTCACAAGCCAAGTACCTGCAGAACCCGGTCGAACGTTGAAGGTAATGGACTGCACACAAAGACAAGAACACCATGGCTCACAGTTTGCATGAGTCATCCTTTGCTATTTCAAACATAACACGTTAGCCAGGGAGCTAGAAGTTAAGCATCAATGAGTTCTAATTCTGAGTACTGAAGCACGCGCATGTGAATGTAAATGTTCATGTGGCAACAAACCTGGCTCGGTAAGTAGGAAAGCAACCAAAAAGCACTCTCAGCATTTCCAAATCCTCCAATTTAACGCACTGTCAACAACGACAAAAAATTAGCAACTTCTTGGAAATGCAGTCACTACTCTTGCATTACGATGAGTCAGACCCCCCCAAAGTCACGGATTTCAGGGTTTTAAATGCCTAAGTTGACTGATCACATTGTGATAACTGTAATGCAGACAGGGCCGAGTCTTATATCATCAAGAAATAAATAAAAAGTGCATCAGAAAGAGTTGTCATATCATGCACTCAAAAGTGATTAAAAAAACCCACATGAGACCCACTTTGGACCTCTTGGTCCTTTAGGGGTTAATCTACTACTTGGAAAAGACCTTGACTAGCAAAAAGTTCGGTTCTAGAAACAGCGGAAAAAAAACGCAATGCTAACCCGAAAGCGGAAGCCAAAAGCATCCTGATTAATGGAATTTTTTATCATATGCCTTTGCAGAAAAAATTGAGGATGGAGTAGTTGAGAATAGAACCTGATACTCCGGCATGAGATCCCAATAATCCTCAAGCATCATCTCAAGAGAGGGTCGAGTAGGATTCGCGTCCAAATAACTAAACATGTATGTAGTGCGATCATTGGGTCCGGATCCAGCAGGGAAGGCCTACATACAGAAAAATTGGGACCTTGTGAATATCTTGCAAGACAAAAACAGAACGCTGCATAATTTTCAAGACTTCATTCAAGACTCACGTTCTTGATTCAAGACTTCCTTCAAAACTCACAATCAAGCCTTCCCCTTGCTGCTTACATGCCCCAATGAGTTTCACAAGACTTCCTTCAAGAATCACATCCAAGCCTATCCCATGAAGCTCACATGCTTCAGTGAGCTTTACAAGACTTCATTCAAGACTCACATTCAAAACTGTCCCTTGAAACTTGAATGAAGGCATTGCAACGTGACTTTGAAATGGACAGGACTGCAAGCATACCTCCCAAAAGTACTGAGTTTTGGAAGCTCCGACTTGAGACACGTCAGTGTGAGTGTAGATGAGATCACTTGCTGTGTTGTTCTCAAAGCCACGAGCACAGGCACCTACCACCAGACAAACTCCATCTGGATGCTGCCCCCACCGGATCTGGCGCACAATGGGCGATTGATTGCCCATGACATCCAAAAGGAGACGTCCAACAAGCGCTTTGCCATTGTCAAGAGACACAACCTGCACATTAAAAGTCGGGTGAACTATAAAAAAACATGTTCTAGACATTTCTACATGAGCTCTGACCTTTTAACTAAAAGCAGAAAAAATCAGAAAAACTAATGGAGCTACACTGATGTATCCTATTAGTGAGGGTGTAAAAATAGAGTCACTGACAAAAGTATGTTAGGCCTGGACCAAAGGGGAGAAAACTTTGTAACGACAGAAGCTATCCTGAGTTTGAGTACCTAACTTACTCAAAAAGCGAGACAATGTTATAGGGACAGAGCCTCCTGTAGTATAGCTGATTGTTTGTTTTTTATTAGTAGTACAATACGGTAGTATTTCAACCTGCATTAATTTCAAATAGCGGGACTTCGGTAATTCGTGTCAGATGCACGAAAAGGATAAGGCATTGAGACTTACAGCGGCATCATCAAACACGTCCACTTTCGTCAAGCCTGTGAACTCCAGCACCTCACCACCGACGCTCTCAAACCTCTTCTTGGAAACCTCAACCAGCTTGGCAGGACTGCCACAAAACAAGTTTTAAATGTCGAGACTGCAAACTCCAATGCATGCAAATTAAACCTAATCATTATAAAACTAAAATCAGAATTATCAAACAGTGAGTGAAAACTTACGACACTCCGAGATTGAGAATGTCCTTCACCCAAAGTTCCATACCTCCCGCAAAACCAACGCGGCTCTGAAAACAAACAAAACCACACCTGTCAAAACTCAATGACCGAAAGGTAGGAATACTATTTAGGTCACTCTAAGCATTTTAACATACGTAGGCATGTGCTTGTAAAAGGATCGGTATAGTGCTACGGAGAGGTCATCTTCGGTACAGGAGCCAAATGTGTTGGGATCAAATTTTTATCATTGTATATGAATATCGTAAGCAATTTCAAATGTGACGTTGCATACCATTATAGGTTACAGTAGACAACCCCATTTTCATCCAAACAAGAGCAACCATATCATTTAGCCAAATGAAGACCAATCGAATGTATTGGAAGAGATGAGTTGATGTGAATAACAAGAGTCATTATTGATGATGAGATCAGGTCCTTAATAGCTTCACATCCTCTAAATGTAAGTTTCAAAAGAAAGGCTTGAAATGAAGGAGAGCTTCATATAATCACTAAGTCACTTACAGGATTAAACTCAATGGAGATGACTTCCTCAACCTCATCCTGAGTCAAGACGCCCGCATTCACAAGCTCCTGCAGTTCCTTCCTCGAAACATTCCAATCCTGCACGCGCTGTATTCCGATCCCACACCAACAAAGCAAAAGCTTTAAAAACATGTAAAAGCATTTCAAACATGAGGAAGCTTCAGAAACATAAAAAAGCTTTAAAAACACGAGAAGGCTTTTGCAAGAGCTCAAATCTAGGCATACATGCCATTGCTGTGCACTTACCCCTCGGAGCGGTCCCCTTTCAACAATGGCCACCTTCAACCCGCGAAGAGCAAGTGCCGTGGCCAGAAACACACCCAAAGTTCCACCACAAACCACGACATCCACCACAGCTTGGCTTTTCTCAGCAAGATCCGAGTCCCTCCACTTGCCTTGACGCCGGGTCACCACCTCTGGCGCTGGCCCAGACACTGCCGCATACAAAAACTCAGCCAAAAAATGTCATTCATTATCAAACTGCATCACAATTTCTGGTAACAGTCACATTCTACATGCTTGAATAAACACTTCAATCGCAACACATCTTCATAAGAATGCTTGTAGGCTCCTCTACAATAAAAGAAAAAAAACCCATAAAACGATAAACTAGCATATGGATATGATAAATATCTTTTGCTTTCGGGTGATGGTGAGGTAAATGTATTTGATCCTTGAAGATCATCAATTTCTGTCATGTATTACATGGATTTGATCATCTATGACCATTTTTTTACCATGATTTATACTTTATTTTAAAAGGTTCCGGGCTTACCCGGAATCCTGGATCTCATTTTGAGCCACTGCTCGTCCAACCGTTTCAAAGCATTGTACGATGATGCTCCTCCAGCACCTCCAGCCTCTGCACTCCCTGGAATACTCTCCATGATCCTCTACACATCAAATCAAACATCACAAATTCTGTAAAACTGTGACACAAGTAAATCATGCATGAATCATGTATAGATCACATACACAAACATGTGATTGTATTGTAAACCATCCTTTCCTCGTCTGAGGACATGGTCAAGAGTACTATACTTCCACACAACATAGTAGAGTCCTAACAACAGGATTCAGGACGACGAATTGCTCTACAAATTTCTGCAATGCTAGGTTTGCCAATGCCAATGCTAATGATCCATCAAACTCAAGCCTGAAGCATGAATAGAAGGGTAACAAGAAATTTGCAAGAAGGATACCTGAGTGCGTGATTTGGGACTAGTGGGGGGAGGAGAAGTGGGGTTGTTGATGACAGGAGCTCCGCAAGAAACAACGAGAAAACTCGTATTACGACCCCATCTACAAGAGCCCCTCCATTGGATCTGCGGTGCCCTCGACAAGCTTGTGGGAACCTTCGAATGGCGGAATGCAAACAAGCTCCTCGCCGAAGTGGCACTACAATGCAACTCAGGCGCCTTCTTCTTCACACCGCCTATCATCGCACCTGCTGCTTCTGGAATCCTGCAAAACATACACACCACCACTTACTTATCCAAAAGAAAAATGCTATGGCGTCCTTGAATCTCCTGCCCAAGTGCTGCTCCAGGAGCCCTGCAACTCACATACATACAATCCCTTCAACCCAAAGAAAATGCTCTGGTTTCCTTGAATCTCCTGTCCACGATCGAGCTGCTTCTGGAACACACTCACATCACCACCCCTTCCACAACGAAAAGGAACATGCTACTTCGTACGTCTTCCAATGCTCCTCAAATCCCATCAACATGCAATTGCAAGAAAATGACCACCAAGAAAGACAGGGAAACCCAAATCTCCCCGCGCACCTTCCAGAAGCAGCTTATCGGTGCCCCATGTTTCTGTGTGTGTGGTGGCAGCCCCAAACTGAAAGCTCAAGAAGGAGCTGTCACCCCCGTCGCAGTAGGCCCATGTATTGAGAGCCCCAGCAGAGAGGACGGCTGACGTTCTGGTTTCCGATTGCACCATGTATCAGGATCCTTCTTTTCCCCCTTTCTTGGACACTTTGGGCCCATTTTTAGCCATTCCGCAGCGCATTCTTTAGCAATTTTTTTTGGGGGGGGGGGAAATTGGGTTTTCTCTCTGCTCTGCTCTGCTCTCTCTCTCTCTCTTCTCTCTCCCTTTTACGCCGAGTTTCGGGGTTTCCTCTCCTTCCATTCCATTAGCTTATCCCTTCCGCGCAGTTAACTCGATCTTGGAACCAATAAGTCCTCCGGGCTTCCTGTCAAAAGGGCAATAGTGATAGTACGGCAGCCAGGCAGAGAGGGCAAGGGGCACTTTTTTCTTTTTTTTCCCCTTTCATGATGCAGTGCAGTGTAGTGCATGTACTGGAGCTCAGTTCATCCACGATCATGCGCAGTTCGAGCTCCGACAGGTGGAAACCCAGAGAAGAATATGATAATGGGAATAGTTGCCAACTGCCAAGCCGGGAGGCAGGCTTTCAGCTCCCTTTCGGAGTCTTTTTACTACTCCGTACAACAACTGAACAACTGTCAGAGGTAGGGAGAAAGGGGCACGGACATATGGCAGGGGGAAGACGGACGGAAGCTCTGGCAACAACCGAAACGCGGCCTCCAGAAGCTAAAAGCTAGCTATCATAGCTACGGGGGGGGAACCCTAAACCCTAAAACCTAAAACCCTGATGAGAAAAGCAAAAAAGACACAGAATGAAAAACACGCTCTCAAGTGGCGAGAAAAAACACTGCTTACATGTGGTGGAAGGGAGGCAACCCATTTCGGACCACTGAAGCAATTACACGTACCTTATCTGCAACGCAGGTTTCTTCCGGAGAGAAATTTTCCCATCTTGGGGAGGTATACATTGAAAGCATAAAATGATCACAGCATGTACATGTACATTGAAAGCCACGACAATCACCTACATCGATTTTGTAACTAGTCTGTGGTTGGAAATTAATTTGCCTACAGATCAAGAATGGGACAAAGAGAATCTTCACAAAAACAAATTTATTATAAATTTTTTTTCGAGGACAAAATTGTCAAAATTTATAAAATACTTCTTCAATCCATTTCTTTACATGGGGATATTTTTTCCTCAACCTTCTCCATGCTGCAAATAGGCTACATTGCTGAAGTGGTTAGAGATAGTTCATCATTTTGATATGAATTTCTTAGTCAAAGAATGATTCTATTTCTCCCATATCAATCATAATAGACTTTCCTATTTTCAACCAAGGGTTGGTTGCAATATTAACCCCTAAAAGTTAGAGATTGTGTTTTCACCAAAAACGCTCCCGAAACTACCATTTCTAATACAAGCATCAAATTTTAGAAGAAAAACATTTTTGGACACATGTAGCCAGAGGATCTTGTAGTATGCTAGTTTGAGAAGATGTGGAATAGATTTCAGAAGTTCTCACTTTGTAGATTGCAAGATATTAGCATTTGATTTGACAAAAATCCTTTTTCAGGCCCTACAAAAAATTAGGCAACTCCACTTCATAAGGTCACATTTGTATGAAAAAATGTCCAAAATGGTGGTGCCTCTTTGGATATATTCTTCAACATAAGTTGGCTATATGTTTGAAATTTTTTAGATCATTTGGAATTGCATAACATATAGGAAAAAAATAATAAGTAGAAAGAAGTATAAAGTGATTCAAAACACTAAATTGTTAAGAATTTAATTATAAAATTGAAAAATTCCAATTCCAATGGCGGTAATGTAGTAATGAGCAATCTACATCATATGCTTTTATTTTTTCAAAAAATATTAAAAATTGTGTTAAATAAAGGACTCTAAAGTTTATTTTAGAGTAGGGAATCTATAATTGCTTGCAAACTAGAACACCTCGTAACTTTCATCTCATAAATCAAAATAGAATGATTCAAATTTTTTCATGTATATATAAATCTAAAAAAATAATTTCAATTTTTTATTTTTGAAAAAAGTGATTTTTTAAGAAGTTTTTGGGCTACCCGCCAAGCATTGAAAATTACATATCATGCAATAACTTTTGAACACTGTAGTCAAAGGTTATAAAAATTGTTGGGCCTTGAAGCTTCTCCTCGGGCACATGTTTTGTGAAAATTTCAAAAAGAAAAAAAAACATTTCATTTGTAGTGAGCTACCCAAAATTGCTATCTTGTCAAAAAACAAAGTTTGGTCCTTTAGGGGTTAAGGGTCTTGTAGTCAATCATAATGCGCCATAGCTACTCCAAAAACTGCACTATAATTAATCATTGATTATGTCTTTCACACTGAAAGAGAACAATTTACATTGTCAAAATGGAGGGGTGATTAGGAATGTGTTGCCTCCCATAAACATTCATATTCAATGTTGGTGCAATAGTACAATATTCACATTCTTATAGCTCCAAGTTTTTAGGGTGAAAGTTTTGCAAAATTTAGCCACAATTGTGAACACTAGTTGCAAAAAAACAATGATACTTATGCTAGAGATTCAAAATTTTCATTAATAATGTTCACATTTTGAAGTTGTAAGTATAACATTTAGTAGCCTTCAAAAAAGGGCTATTTTTTCCTCTTTCAAATCCTCTTTCATTAAATTCATCTACACATCATGAAGAATTAAAGCAAGCTTCATTAATGAAATAGTTGTAGAACATTTATAATGTGCTCCATTTTGGGGGCCAATTCTACAGTCAAAAAATCAAATTTACAAATAGATGTAAATGTGGTTTGCTATGAAAATCCAAAGGATTCATTTAGTTGAATACCATTGTCATTTGACTATCTACCATAAAAAAAATTTGATGAAATTTTTTTGATGGCTACATGGAGAGATTGCTTTACTCATGGGATATTCAAAGGGTATGAGATAATTTGAAGATGATAATCCATTGTCAAAACGTAGGAATTGTGTTCAAAGTAGAATTTTAAATCTCATTTAGGCATAGTAAATTAATTTTTTTCAAAAAACTTCGAACAAAAAAAACGTGAAATAAATCTGAATCTCACCTCCAAAATCCCTTTGAAGTTTCAATGCTCCAATCAAATGTTGTGGACAAGTTTTAGGGAGGATGTTTGAAAATGTTAAATTCAAAGAAAATGTCCCTTCCAAACCTTCTCTAAAATTTGTTCATAACTTTTGATTGGGGACTTTAAATCTCAAACGGATTTTTGTAGAAGAAACTTAACTTGATTTCCCAACTTTTCTTGGTTCAAAGTTTAAAAAAAAAAGTTATTCTACTATGCTTAAATGAGGTCTGAAATTTTATTTCAAACAAAATTCTACTTTTAACTTAACTATGAGTGGTTGAGTTCCTACTAATTTTAATTTACATACCCCACATGGATTGTTTCACCTCCTACCATCCCATGTGTATATAAAAAGCTTGTCTTTTCCTTCGGCAATACTTGACTTTTATATTGAAAACATTGAAAAAACAGATGATAATTGTATCACACTCAATGATAGGAATGTTGAAATCATTACAGTTGTTTAAAAGCATTGGAATTTATTTTGTATAGTATGCATTGGGTATTGCACTGCTAAAGTTGCTATCTGGGTTTGACATTGACAAGTCCCTTGTTGCGTGTCACCTGTCCTTGTAGCTATTGATGGATGTGAAATATTCTATATCATTTTGTTAGGGGCTATTTCATTGCAAAGGTAGGAGGCTTGAATTCTACTTGGGCATTTTGAACCACCCCTTTAAATGGCATTGGAATGGATTGGAGGTAATTCTTAAATTGACCTCCACAGTCATTGAAAAATTGAGAAAAAATATTATTCATTATTGCAAGAACCAATCAATCTCTTTGTTTTTCTCATTTCTCTTTAGAAGTTGCAGTGAACACTTTATGAAAGACCTAGGATCATAAATAAGTAGGGACCTACAACACTTCTTGTTTGAAAATTCATAACTAAATAAAAAAATAATCCAAAAAATATGAAACAATTTGAATTAGTTGCTAATTCCTCTTGTCTTCCAAGGAAAATTTATTGAAAAATATTTTGAAAAGTTTCACCTACCCAAAATTTGGTTTCAATGCTTAAGTGGTTAGCTTATGAGCCTCCTACCTTATTGGATGTTATGAAGGTTTAGGATAGAGTTTTGCTAAATTAACTATAAACTATAATTGCAAACCTTAGTTTTTAGGGCCAAGTTGCAAAAGACACTATTATGGTCAATCAACCTAATGTTGTCAATCACCCAATTCCTTCATCTACATGACCATTAGTGTCAGTCTCCCATCCATTTTCAAAAAGTGTGTAAATCATATATTTTAGGCAAGTAATTGGGTGTAATTATCGAGGAACGATATCAAATTCACATCTATTTAAAGATAGTTTAAGGTTGTGAAAGATGTGGTTTAAAAAATATTGATCTAGGTGAACTGAATTGTGAATAAATACTTGTGAGAATAAATTGTAGATTTAGCCAATAAAAAAAGTATTTTTAGAATGTTGAACTTGTACTTCTAAAACATTCATCCAATAGAATTAAAGTTGTAGGTCATTGATTTTGAAGCTTTTTAAAATGGTCATAACCTCTATCTAATAATGATCTTATATTCAACTCTTATTATAATAATATGATTCCACTTGAATTTAAATCAATTCAACTAATTCTTTAATTTCATAAAAAATTACAAGCAACAATTAACACATTGTACAAGATATTTATACCAAATAGGGATATTAATGGAACCCATACTAATTAATCGACTCAACATACTATATAAATATCTCTCACTGAAGTGTCCAGGGATTGTACATCATATTTCAAATAGTTATAGTGCTCAAGATAAATCTCTTTAATTTTTTGGTCGCTTTAATATCCCTATTCAGTGCAGATTGCAAACTTAGGTGATTATAGGCCGTTCTACTTTACACGTGTTGAACATTCAAATTTTAAGTTAGTAATGTTTATATTTTTGTAGCTACATGTAGGACCTCAATTTCTTAGTGCATGATGTTGAGACTAATTATACACTAAGAGAAGTGTAATAATGGCCATCTAACTAAGGTTGGATCTAATTATACTACTTTTTAGAAAAACCCTTCAAATTCAACCTACCTACAAATTCATAATTGATAGTTATGCATTAAGTAAGGATGCACTAAGAGAGGTTCTACTTGTATCAATGTTTTTGAGCTTTAAGATTCTGTCATATTTAGACACATTTTTTTGACATTAGTCAAAATGCAATTTTTATAAGTAGCTCAAGTATTCTAGATATACTACTATGGCCAAGCTTCCTTTTGAACTATGTGGGCAAACTTATCCACTACTAAATGTCCAAAATTTCAATCTGTGAGCCAATTCTAGCATGCTAGTTAGGGAGGAACTTGTACCAATGCATTGGTACAATCGGGTGGCAATTAGGAATATATTTGGTCTTCATCGTTATTAGTAATGCCTTTTCATTGAATAGACAAGATTGTTTCAAACATCCTACTTGGGTAAGCAATTGCTTTTAATGTTTAGCCTACTTGTAGTAGAAGGCTCAATAAAACTATTGAAGGAAGTCTTAAAAATTGGGTACTAGAAAATTGCTTTTATTTATTTATTTAACCTTTAAACAACAAACTAATCACTGAGGAAATCAGGGCTTTTTTTTGGGACAACTATCCTCCCTCCTGGCCTTACAACAAAGGTCAATTCTGGGAGGGACAAAGCCACAAGCCACTAATAGAAGACCTTTTCTTCTTCACACAAAATTTGGAGGATGAATACCGTAGTATGGTAGGAGGTCTTGAAATGGAGCATTTAAGGAGAAAATCAGGTCTGTAGAGCACAAGATTTGACCAATGATTTTTAATTATTTTTTGGTAGATAGACAAGTGGAATAGAAATGAATAGAAACTGAAATTGTAATTTTTCAACTTAAAATGAATTAATTATGATTTTTCAAAGCAAATAGTGCATAGGTGGCTATTTCTGGTCATAGACCTCAACAAGGATGAATTGACACGGAACTCTAAAAAGAGCAGAGCAGCTCCAAAACAGACCAACAGAGCTCCAAAGTGCATGCACAAAGTTTCTTAAATGGAGCAAAGTAAGTGTTTGCCTCCCACCTTAGTTATTGTAGCTACAATCTATTTTTGTTTCAGATTTTAATTGCACATTAAAAGTGTACATTCCTAATTCTTGAAGTGTATATAATAGTCCTTTAAAATCAATGTTGTGTATCATAAAAGTGAGCATTTGGAGTCACACTTCTGTAAATGAAAAAACGCAGTCCATTTAACCAACCAAATGCTCTTTTTATGCATGGCTCTATATGCAGTTCTTAATGACTGCTCCATTTTAGGACCTCTTACCATACCTCTTCAGTTTCAGCACCCTCTGCCGAATAATTACTAAAATTTGACTTTTTAATTTCGGCAGAAAAAAATTAATAAATGCAATTTTCATCATCCTAGATATTGAATTAATAAAAAAAATTGGTATGTAGCTCCAATAAGCAATTCTTCAACATGAGTAAAGTTTTAGAAGACAAGATCTTTTTACAAATTGTGTGATAAGAGATAAAACAACCCATGTGGGATATGTAAATAGTTAAGATTAATAGGAACTCAACCACTCGTAATGAAGTAAAAAATAAGAAATGTGTTCAATATAGAATTTCAAACCTCATTTTTGCATAGTAAAACAACTTTAAAAAAATAAAATTGAATTGAGTTAATGTGAAAAATGAAGCTAGATTTCATCTCCATAAATCTTTTTGAGATTTTGATTCTCCAATTAAAAGTTATGGACAAATTTCTAGGGGTTGGAAGGAACATTTTCTTTGACATTTTCAAACATCCCCTTTAAATTTTGTCTATAACTTTTATTTGGAGGCTCATAATTACAAACAGATTTTTGAAGATGAAAGTTAGATTTCTCAACTTTACTTAGTTCAAAGTCTTTTGAAAAATATTATTTTACTATGCAAAAATGAGATCTAAAAGTCTACTTCAAACACAAGTACTATTTTTTGACAATGAGAGGTCAAGCTATCATTTTCAAATTACCCCATATCCTTTGGAGGATTCATGAGAGAGAATGAATTTCATTATAAAAACAACCTCTCCATATTCTACTCTCATTTAGTTTCAATGAAGAAATTCCTTGATGTCCCTATCAACAAATCTCTTCATGGTTCATAATCATATAATTTTTTTGTGAATACATGGTTGATGATTGTTGGACTTTACATTGTACCTTCTTACTAACATTGGTTATTTTCTTTTGTGAAAACAACTTGGTCATTTAATTCTTTATAATTTTGGCAAGATTACTAAATAGTATATACTCACATATTTCCATTAATTTCGGCAAATCAGCGTTGTAAATTTTGAAGATTTTCAGCAAGTATCATTATAATTTTTTGAAATTATGATATCTTTAAAAACAATTAATATTTGCTGATATTGAAGAGGTACTAAGGTGGTTACACTTCTGTCTTACATGGTGGGAGAGATTCTTTGTCATTCATTGGCCGAAAAGAAACCTGTCTGCCCGCCTCATCGTTTTATGGGAGAGATTCTTTGTCATTCATTGGCTGAAAAGAAACATGTCTGCCCGCCTCATCGTTTTATGGGAGAGATTTCTTTGTCATTCATTGGCTGAAAAGAAATCTGCCCGCCTCATTGTTTTATGGGAGAGATTTCTTTGTCATTCATTGGCTGAAAAGAAATCTGCCCACCTCATCGTTTTATGGGAGAGATTCTTTGTCATTCATTGGCTGAAAAGAAATCTGTCCGCCTCATCGTCGTTTCATGGGTTAAACAAATGAAACAATCACCAATCTCACCAGTGCTCACCACATAAAAGTGCAAATTGGTTGAGTGGGTGGCTCTTGCCCCCACCAGATCTATGCAAAGTGCAACAGTGTATTTGCCCACACCCACCCAGCATCATGTAAGGAAGCCCTAATTGTGGTGAGCAGTCCAATTTTAGACTGACATTGTTCCACATTCTTAGGTTTTTTAGGTTAGAGGGTTTTGCTATCATTTCGCCACTGACATCTCTGAACACTAAACTAGTCCCAATGTGGTTTTCAAAAATCTTGAACATTCAAATTTTACATTGATCTGTTTCAAAAAAAGGAAAAGGAAAAGGAAAAATTTACACTAATGATTTTCACATTTCTTGTAGCTATGTCACCGGTTTTCAGTTTTAGGGTAAAGTCTCTCGCTCAGATAAATTTAGGTTAAGATACATGGGGTGGGAGATGAGACTGGGAGAGGAGAGGAGAGGAGATGAGGTGAGGTGGGGAGGCTCGATTTCCAAGGCAAGTGTGTGAAGCTCGCCGCACGGTGCGTCTTTATGGCTAATGTACCCTCCATGTTGCTCTTTCTCATCCTTGCCTTGCCTACCTCCCACTGACTTGCCTTCCTGTTCACATAACTGGATTATTCATTGTTCTGCTTCTTCTTTTTTTTTTTTAATAGTATTTGTAGTAAACTATTCTTTTCCTTTTGCAGCTTTCTCGCCGACCGTGTTGGAAGCACTGACGGACGGTGACGACTCCGTCAGTTCGTTTTTTATTGTTGTTTTTTACTTGTCAGGATGAGGTTTGTTATGATACCTTAGCATAGGGCTTTTTAGGGTTTAAGGCTCAGGGTTTGGGTGAGATTGATTTCGCAAGGATTCGATCGATGTCGGTATTATTGCTCCAGGTCTGTTGCTGCAAGGGGAAACGGTTTTCAAAAGTTTAAAAAAACTACTCGATTCTCTTGGGGGTTTTGGGTTTTAGTTTTCAGTTTGGGGAATGGGGATTGGGGATTGGGGTTGCTGGGGAAGTTAGGGTTTTCGTTTTTTGCTTGTTGTGTGGGGACGCATTGCAGTGGGATTTGGGGCTTGCGAAGTTGCGTCCGTACTGAAGTAGATAGAAGAAGAAGAAGAAGAAGAGGAGGTGTTTTCCTGCGTTGGCGAGGAGAAGCTCTGTTTTTGCTGAAATTGTTGCGCATTGGAGATGACAGTCAAGTGGTACAATTCTCTCACCTCATTGATTCCACTGTTTTTTTCATTTTTTTCTGGTCAAGAAGATAGCCTTCCAATCGGTTTCCGTCCAAGAATTAGGGTTTAGGGTTTAGGAAGCTTCTTAGTATTGGAAGGCCTATGAAAACAGGCGCTTCTTGTGATGTCTCTGCTTTTTCACTTCGTTTTCATCTCTAGTCAAACTGGAACGGTGGTTGTGCCATTTGAAATTGTAGGCAGCAAATTTCTATCGGTTGCTGTAACCTGAATACTGGAAATTAGGATATGACGAATGGTTTGTTAGAATTGTGTTGTTCATAGCTATCATTTGCTGATTTCAACTTCGTCAGGGTACATCACATACGGGAGAGAGCTTGAAAATGTCGTGCGATGAATGATGGCAGGCTTTACTACTGGCAGCCCACTGTAGGCGGAACAGTGAGCAGCCAAACGTTGTTCGACGCCTTCAAGCGCATCGAAGCCTTGCATGGTTTGAAGACGTTTCGATGGCATATTACAGCTTCTCAGTTCCGTCCCAACCAGCGAGGTCTATTCCTCCTTCACAAGATTTTTTGCACCTGATTTATTCAGAATTTTTCTAGACATTATATGTTCTGTTCCCCACGTCAAAATTATCAATATGATGATGATATTGACGTGGGAAACATCATCTTGTGCTTAGCAAAGTGAGCATATGATGATTTTTGCAATCCTAAACCCAAAATCTTGATTAAATGCGTTGTTCTGAAAGGTACACGATACTCAAACCGTGGGGCTCTTGATCCTCCTTTCTCTTGACTGACCCCTGGTAGCATCAGCGACTCATATGTTTTTCACTTGGTTGGATTCGTTAGCGTGTTCTGTAAGTATGACTTGGCTAATTGGCTATGGCCATTTATGTTATGGGGTTGTCTACTGTCACTTCCAATGGCGTAAAACCACAAACTTTGAACGATTACATAAGAAATCCAGATATGGTGATAAAATTCTTGTCTATTCGTCTTCCAAAAACCACTCTACTGCACATTGAAAATACTTATACTGACGTAAATAGTATCGTCTACCATCTTGCAGAGCCAGTGCTTCCGGTGGAGTGTGCAAGGGAATTATGGGGGGTGTCGTTTTCGGAGATGCCTGATAAATACTATTTTGCATTGAGGCAAGAGCATATGGTGGTGGAGGCTGATGCCACCATGCAATCCATCATGGAGAAGCTGCAAGTGTATCGGAACAGGCTCACTATTCTTTTCGAAGTGAGTTCCCCGGACGTTCCTCGCATGTTCTTCCTCTTGTTGACCAGTGCTTGAAGCTGTTTAGAGGAAAACGATGCTGAGTTTCAGAGGTTTTTATGTCAGGGATTTCAATACGAATTGGGAGACTTCCACATCAAAGCAGGCAGGGCAATTCTGGCTACTACCGAAAATCTGCGGGGCATCATTTTAGAGGTCTGTTACGTTTTATTTCTATTCTTATTATTTGATTTGATTTTACTTCGTTCTGATTTCTGTATCCTTACGGTCATTGCATTCCATTTCATTGCTGTTCCTACCTCGAGGTAGGAGATTAAGCACTCGTTCAGAACTGTAGAAAGGGGAGAGACGAAGCAATATCTCAGAACTGCTGAAAGGGTAGAGACGAAGCTATGGTTCAAAACTGTAATAAGTTCTGGTGTTTAATGAAATTGAGAGATGCGTTACGCGTAACAGAAGCCCGTTGGGGCCGTCATCTTAAAGAAAGAATTTCCTAAGACTATTAGAATTGTGATAAGGTATGCGCTCCTATAATTGTCATTAATTGCAACTGAGCATAGTTATTATTATTGTTATTAAACATAGATTAGTTTTAGTACATCTCATTGGCAATTGAAAGAGGATTCTAATGCACACTAGCATGCATTATTTCGAAACTGTATGAATAAGTTATGAATATTCAAAGTATTTGTCTCGTGGTGTACCAAAAACCAACAATAGGCTCTCAAAGACTCATGTTTTCATTGTGTACATTTTATGTAATCAATATCTAGGTTTCTATGACACTTTTTGGTCCAATTGTTGGTGTCGAACAATGTTGATTATGGGTGTACATGTCTTATGCAATCATAGGAATAGTTGCATTCTAAGGTTGTCAAACAGAGTTTTAAAATTTTTCAATCAGTGAGGAATACATTGAGGATTGCATTGGGGACTGTACCAAGGATTTCATTGGGGATTGCACCAAGAATTGTATCGGGGATTGTACTAAGGATTGTATTGGGGATCGTACTAAGGATTTGTATTGAGGATTCCATGAAAGAGACATGAAATTTATATATCTCTATTGGGGTTAGAGACACGTGCGATTAGCTGCTGCTTGTTGACTTGGTTTGTACTTACGCGTTTGCTCACAGGCATTTTTTTAATACTCGCAGGTGGACTACAAGCCGTTGTCATCTGTGGGGCAATCTCGAAGAGTAGTGCAGGACTTCATGGAGTCCTTGCATAAAGGGATTTCCACGGGTCAATTTGTGCCTTTAGAACCCCACTTTTCTGAGTTCTCACTCCCAGATTTATACTCGTGGCAGCACACTTCTCTCCAGTATGTTACACTCATGGCGTTTCTTCTCTCCCAGCAAAGAGTGTGACATTAATGAAGATTTGGCTGTCACTTTTGCATGCTGTAAGATCTCCAGTCTGATTGATGTTCCATGAGCTTTGGCTCAAATGATGGGAAGCATCTGCATGGTTTCAAAAGCCTAGACCATCTTTCTGCTATGACAGAAAACATGCTGTAGAGGTGAAGGCTTTTGTCAGCTTTGTTTGTACAGAACACAGGGTTGTGCTCATTGGTGAATCCCCCGCCATTGTTGATTTAAGAGTGATTTTTGGGCCAATATTTAAAGCTTATCGACTGTAAATTGGCGACTGTACTGACAGTTTTTGATGTTGCATTATTTGGTAGGATTCATTCATGTGAATCCCGCGAGATGATTGGTACTTTTTTCGTGAAGTTGTTGTAGTTTTCACCATTGGAATTGGGTCAAGTTGCCCACTCTCTTCGCAGGTACTGCCCTGCTGTGACCTTGACAATTGGCTAAGGTATGTACACCCGTAATCATCACTGCCTTAAATGCCACACCGACATTTGGACCAAACAGTGTCATTTTTTTCTAGATATTGATTCCATAAAATGTACACTATCAAAACATGAAAGTCTTTGAGAGCCTGTCATTGAGTTTTTTGGTACACCTAGAACAATACTTTGAATATTCATAACTTATTCATATGGTGTCCTAATAATGTAAGTTAAAGTGTTTTGGAATTCCCTTTGAGCTGCCGGTAAGATCTAACAAAAATAATTAATGTTTAATAATAGTAATTATTATGCTTAGTTGCAATTAGTGTTGGTTGTATATGCACATAACGTTATGATGATGATTTGTGTTTCCCAATCTTGAGAGGTATGCAATCAATTATTGAACTTTTTTATTTTGCTGAATTATTAATTTTGGTTCACATTGCCTGTACACTCTACCAGGTCGATCAGGAAATTGACACTAGTCTTTGATTTGCTTAGTACACAACTAGCATAGTCTTGTTTTGATTTGCAAACTACACAACTAGCGTAGGGCTTTGTTTTGTTTTGTAAAGTTTATTGTTCCTAGACAATAAGCACAGAAAAACATATTACCGTATTGAAAGTTTAAGAAAGCTTGAGAAAATGTACTATTAAGCCTGTGCTGATAGATACTTTGCAGCAATCTTCCCGTTAGCGCCCTCTGGGAAGAACAGGCCTGGAATGGAGGCATTGCCGGTTCCATATAGTACTTGCAGAATCTGTGCACACACACGACATCATCAGTCCTTTTTTCTTTGCAAATGTGTGTCAAGTTAAGATTAGTATACTGAACCAAATGGGAGCAAGCTCATTCTGGGCTGAATTTTGTTAGTGGTATACATTCAAAACTTGAATGTACACTAATGTAGGAGGTTCTAAAAGTTCACAGGTTCTAAAAGCATCCACCTCTTTAAATGTACATTGCATGTACATGTTGCTTTTTTGTAGCCTTCAACCATTTACAAAAAATGTACATTTTAGGAGGTGGATGCTATTAGAGCCCTCTGTCACTTCAGTTTCAAAATTTTATAACTAATTCGACAAAGCTTCAAAAAATATGAAACAACTTGGGTCAGATGCCAATTCTATTCGTCTTTCAAGGAAAATTTATTGAAAAATATTTGAAGAAGTTTCACCTCCCTAAAAATCAGTTCCAACTCGTAAATGGTTGGTTTATGGACCTCCTACTTTACTAATTGAATTTAGTCTACAATGTGCTTGCTTCCATGTGGTCTAAAATAGTATAGTTTACCTTATTTTATTTAGGGATAAGAATTCTTGAACAAAGTTTGGGGCTTTTATTTCCCAATGAGACAAACTTTCAAAAGAAAGTTGAGATTTTCACCTCTTAACTCCATTTGAAATTTACATCAATGGACCTATAATTTGGTAATAACTAAATATTGGAATAGAAGGAGATGGTTACATCTTGTGACCTTGTCATCTTCTTTGACATTGTGGTGTCCTAATGAGTTGATTATAAGGTAATTGAATAAGATCCTACTATTGTAGTAATGTCTATTTTTGTACTAATATGGGTTGTTCTTAGAAGAAGAAAAGAAAATCTTGGATTGTAGTTCATTTCAAATGTTTGTTCAATGATCATCATTCTTTATTATGTCTTTGAATCTTTAATTTTGGTAAAATATGAATTATACCAATCTACTTGTATATATATACAATAAATATAGGGCTTCATGGTAATAAACAACATCCCTCTTGCTACTTCTTATAATAAGGATCTACATTCATACTACCAAGTCTATGTTTTTGTTAGCACCAATTTGATGTTTTAATTTTTTTTTGTACAAGATCATTGAAAACATTCTACAACTTTAAGATTTCTTCTCTAAGGCCTTCTATGACACTTCACAAGATGATGGAATATTTGTGACTAAGTTTTTTGAAAGGAAGACTCTAAGTAGTATAAAGAATTGGTAGATTTGTTAGAATTGTTAGAATTGGTTGACCTCTAGAAGAACTAAAAAAATAAAAAAAATAGGTTGCACATTCTTTTTATATATTACAAGAACCACCTAAATTATTTAACTCTTGTTTCATTTCGATTAATTTTTATTGAATTAACTTTAATACATTGATTTGCCCTAATAGTAGAAAAGGGAAATCAATGTTGCTACATGAATTTATTTTTGTGGGAATTGATACAAAATACCATATCTACTAATTGAAGTCAGCAAAAAAAATGTTTCTAAATATAGATTCTAGAATTTGTAGGATATTATTTTCAAAAAACAAATATATGGAAAAAATAAAATAAAATCTTTCTATATTTAGATATGTATTGAATCACATTTGTTAACTTTAATTAATTATTTGGTAGGAAATGGTGACTTCGATTATAAGAGATAGTAGCTTATTCAAATATTATGAATTTGGTAAATTAGTGTCACACGCATTATTAAGACAAATCATTATAATGTAGCATTTTGATGACGCACCTGTTCAGGACTTCGTCCCACAGACAAAGAGTTGGCATTAACAGTGATGATGTTGCCAGTGAGCAAATTCTCAGGAGTGTCGCTACCAGGCACAAGTACACCTTCATCGATAGTGATAGGTAGAGTGAAGGTATTGTTTGGCTTTTGAGGGTCCGTCATTGTGCGGTTGTCTGCATCCAATTTCTCCCGTAGTGCAGACAATACAGTTGTGAATTCACCCACTGTCATGTTGTATCGCTCAACCACTTGCCTTCTCCGTTGATACAACACCGTCCGAATTGATGCATCCTCTGCCCCTTTCACTCCCGCTAGCCTTGCTACTAACTACCATCCATTGCCCCCATATAAAATATTAACTAATTTTTTCTTAAATGTCACATGTTAGTGTATTCTAAACAATCACCTTTGCTATGAGAAGCTCTATCCTTGTTGCATTGGTTTATTTTTCAAGTAAGGTCTTATTCAAATTTTCTCATATATAAATTTTGTCAATTATCAATCAAAGTTTCCTCTTCTTTTGGTCTAAAGGCAATAGATTTAAGATAAAAAAAATAATAGTATTATGGAACTCTTAATTTTAAAGTGTCTTTTTGAGCCATTAGTGCTTTTCGTTTATTTTTCATTTGACATAGATTAAGTCTTCATGCTACCAATTTTTGGTTTCTTACTCTCTTGTCAACTTAATCCAGTTTCAGAACCTTTAGAAATTAGTTTTTCTAACCTTGTAAAAATGATTTGTGTTGAATTCTTAGCTGCAGAAATGAAAGGTCTTACCTCCATATTTTGATTCTTGGAAACAAATAGTCTAACTAACTAATACTATCATGAGTTCTATAATCTCATTAGACTTAAGATTCAGAAAATTTGTCTAATTCTTATGCAATTTTTGTTTTAGAATTTTGAGTGGAATGTTTGGTTTTAATATATGCTTACGTTGCGAGCAGATTTTCCTTCCGTATGAGTATTTAAGGCCACCAAACCTGTATAGCTAATATAGGGCAACATATATGCAGCCAACAAGAAGTGGTTGCCAGTAGTGTAGGGATCAAATGATGGCTTCAACTTCCTCCCAAATGCTTCATTGAAAAGGCCCCCCCATACATGCCGACTAATATCTATAGTAGGTCTTGCAATTGCCTTGTCTCCTAATTTACTTGAAATCTCCCTGCCACACACAACCATCAACTACAATTGTAAAAGAACACGATAGCAATTGAAATTATTATATTGAGATAAGATATGAATTTGTTGGGAATTTTTGAATTGGGTTACTCAAAGTAGCCTCAAAGAGACATTTGTTCATCCAAAATCAATAAACATGTCAATCATCATCATCTCACTTGCTTGAAATGGTCATGGTGTTCTCCTAAATGGACACAACATCTAGACCAATTGAATCTTGAGCATTATTTGAAACTATATAGTAGACAATTTTGTTTCCATTCAAAGATTAGTAGTCATTGACCTAGGTCATACTTAGAGTGGAATTGCTTCTTGTTTGCATTCAATAAATACAACTTGTAGCACACTTGTTTGCATGTACTCATGATGTCATCAATGCCTATGTTGAATTGAATATTGCATGTAGTGGCTTGTGGTGGGCATTGTCACAACCTTGCTACTCTACAACCTAATATGGTATACACACACTACACAAGTTGTAGGTACCTCATGCAATCAACTCAATCTAGATCATAGCCACCTCCACTTTTCAAAAGCAAATGTAGCATATATTCTTTTACTTTTTAGACAATGAAAACAACCTATAATCAAGGTTGTCACATGTGTCAAACACCACATTATAACATCTAACATGACAACTAGGATGTCTGGTAGACTCCTTGTTTATCTAATCGATAGATTTTTAGAATAGACCAAGAATATTTGAGAATATTCAAGAATATTTTATAAATACATTTAACATACTAGACACATGATCAACACAACACTATTCAACAAACATCCTACACATACATGAACCAAAATATATATAACAAGAAAACCTTGCCTATAATCCACTTGTTTGTATTTGTTGCTAATTTCATCCATGACTATATTAAATTGAATATTACATGCGATTTACTATAGCTTGCAGTGGCCATAGTTACAATCTTATTGCTCATTGACATGGTATGACATGAATCCAATCCAATACTCAATTAAGATTGGTCCATGCAAACTTTCAAAATTGTAGACTATTTCTTTTTCCAAAATTGTGCTTTTTTACACATCAAAATTTAAGTATGAACAAAAAAAAGACCTGATGTGGCCCAAAGATTGGAGCCCAAATTCTTTAGCCAAATGCTCAATAAAGCGTCCCATATGCGCGGCTTGTGCACCGCGAGGAGCTGGGCCCGTGACATTAAGGGAAGTGCCATTGAATTGATCAAGCCCAAAGCCATAAGCAGCATGAAGGAAAAATTCAGCCTCCAAATACTCCGCATTCAAAATCACATTCAATTCATCAATGTCTCGACTTGTGAATGCCAGGCGCGTGCGGTTTTTGTGTTTGTGGTGCGATCTCTTGCACTTGCACAACTTCTTGGGCCGCAACTTCTCTTCCTCTACCGCCTCCATCCCTTCCGTGTCGGTCTCATCTTCAAGGTTGTAATGTAGCGCAATGTTGTCTTCCAAATTTGTATGTTGCTCCTCCGTAGCTATCGCAATAGTTGACAATACAAAAAGAATGAGAGCAAACCATGCTAGCATGAATCTCACCATCATAGCAAAATTTAAACCAAAAAAATATACAAAAAATGAGGCTTTTTCAATTTTGAGATGTGTTGTTATTAATCTTTCAAGTAACTAATCATTTCATTAAAGAGAGAGATTCTTTTTCTTTATGATTGTTTTGTCTCTTGTTATCATAATAAGAGTAAGGAAATAAATATGTTTCCTACTTTAAAATGGATTGAGGAAAAATATTCTACATATGTCACATTCTTCACTTTTGTGTAGATAGAAACTAGCTAGATTCACCACCTATCTTAGCTACACTATTCACCAAAGACACTTTTTGTGAGAGCAAACAAGGTCAAGATATGAATCTTACTATCATAGAGAATTTAACAAAATTAAAATATTGAGGATTCTATTTAGGTGTTGGTACTAATCTTTTGAGGAATATATCATTGTATTTTACAAATTTTTATCCTTTATGATTATTTTTGTTTGTTGTTTTCATTACAATATTTAGAAAATCAAAATGTTTCTTCTATGAGATAGTTGGAGAAAGAATATTTCAAAATTGTTGGACTCCTAAAACTTTTACCTAAATATTTCAACTTCATTGTGCACGAACTCAATCCTCACTTCACTTGCAAGGGTCAATGAATAATGAAGTTAAAGATTGTTGTTTTATTAATAAATTTGAAAATGTATTGGAAGGTGAATCACTAGACTTTTGTGAAGGAGTTTGTGGAAGTAGTTGAGTTCGTGGAGATGGAGCCATGGAAGTCTCGGTAGTTAATATGGTTGAAGCGGTTACACTTTCTTTCATGTGCATCAAGGTGGGTACACACCCAAACTAGTTACTATTATTGGATTGGTAAAAAATTTTCATATTTTTCTCGTTGGAAAGTGAAAAGGAGTTTCCAATGCATCAAAGAATGTGACATTTGGATATCATATGCAATAGTTATGAAGGGTCAAAGAATTTTTGGTGGATGATATGAAATCATTTCTTCAATGTACATCATACATATTGATTTTGGAGATGTATTCATAGTAACGATGGTGGTTTTAACCCCTAAATGTCCAAGGCCTTTTTTGAGCTTCTAGGAATTTGCTCTACATTGAACAAAAAGCTAACATTTTGATAAGTTGTATCAATTCTTTTTAAATTGTAATTGTACAAATTCAAACTAAACATCTTAAGTAGAGATCAAGAAAAGAAAACACAACAATATCACTTATGGATTGAAAGATTATAATGTTTGATCATGAGGGTGTTAAAACTACGAAAATGACTTGAAGTCTTTCAATCCTCTTTTCACTATCCACTGAAAAGAGGTTGTCACACACACACTGAAAAATCAAGACCCATCTAATTCATTTAAAAAAGAATTCCACCCCCTTCCAAGAAAAATCAATAGCCATCAAATGTATATACAAAATATGATACAAATACAAATACGATACATCCATACATGGATAAGGATGACAGAATACAAACACAACAATATGGGATTATCCCATACTGATTATTTGCAATTCCATCCTCCCAAAATTATAAGATGGGGATGGGAGGGGTTACAATTTTAATTTAAAAAACTTTTGCACCCTCCCAAAATTTTAAGAAGGGATAGGGTGGGGTTAAAATTAAAATTTTCATTAAATTTTTTTTTATCATAGTGCATAGTTTTAGTGTTTTACACTATGCACCATAAAGTGGTTGTAACAGCCATGCCTCAACATGTCAAATCTAAGAAGTTGGTCACCAAAAAATATATGAGCTTAAAGGGCCTAACATGCATAATTCCAATCAATTTATGGCTTTTCAAAATCTACTTTAGAATTTTTTTTTAAATGAATTTTTAATGTGATTTTTTTTCCAAAATCTAATGTATTTGAGGCTCATTTTCAAGAGCCCTTAACACTATGGAAAGTCAAGATTGTAATGGACACCCATGCACAAAATCTTGAATAGAAAAATTATAATCATTCATTTTCACAATCGAATTTTTAATGCTAAAACTAGACTTCAAAAAGGATTTAAAAAAAATAAAAACTACTAAAAATAAAAACTTGGTTAGGATTTATTCCAATTCAAAATATTTTCGACACTAGAATTTGATACCTTGGGCATTTAGAATAAGTCAATTAAGTAGGGTGCAATTTTAGATGTGCCCACCTTAGTATTATCAAAATATATTGTTTTTAATGCAATAATTGTGAAAATAAAGTATTGTAGTTGGTTGAAGTCCCTAGAAATTATTTTGAAAATAAAGTACTCGTCTTAATTTTGGAAGGATGCCATTCAGTGATCAAGGTAGGCACTCAAGAATGATTGATTTTTGGACCAATAGGTGCATTCTTCATTTTTACAAAAAAAATCATCACAAAGTCATCCATTAAACACTTTTAGGCTATTGTACAAGTTAAGAAACTATTTGTATATTATAAGTATTATCTTAAATATAAAAAATTTAATAGTTAAAAATTTTCATCTCAATTGACTTACACCTTAACAAATTATTAAACTGGCTATTTTACATTTTTCTATAAACCACACATATATTCAAGGGACAATTGAAACTTGGGGAGGTGATGATGAAGTCAAAATGAAAGGATGTTTCTTTAATTTGATACAAGATGGTGACATTCTCCCACTTCATGTGAATAAATTAAAAAATCCAATTGGATGCTTAACATATCAAAAGTTATGCTACCCCAAAGAATTTGGGCAAGTATACTTCATTTATGTATGAAATTTGGCATGTATGAAACTAGCATCATATAATGCAAATGTCCCCAAAATACTATGTTCACTGAAAAAATCTCATCCCAAAAGGAGTCAAACTTTAGTAACCATGTTAATCAATGTAAAAAAACATTTTCTTGACTTCAAACTCCATAATCTTGCAAGGCATAATGACTTCCAAGATCCCTGGTTGATGGCTGAATAATGTTTTGCAAACTTTGCAGGTGACGCTAAATTTGCACCATCACTAATAGGATCACTAATCTGTGTAGTACAGTAGTGATGAAGTTCGGCTGTAAAGTGTCAACCGAGGTCTCACAGTGTCCCCTGGACAATTGGACATGTCCACAACTGCACACAGAAAATCATGATAATCAACTGAAGGAAAGTTACCAGTTTAACTGTCAGATGTACAATCACTCTCTCTGATGATACACTCTGTAGTTGCACATTTCCTGTATATCCCAAGA
Source organism: Pseudoscleropodium purum (assembly GCA_963969395.1). NCBI lineage: Eukaryota > Viridiplantae > Streptophyta > Bryopsida > Hypnales > Brachytheciaceae > Pseudoscleropodium > Pseudoscleropodium purum. Next base: position 27,714,470 of record OZ017795.1, read on the forward strand.
ATCTGCTATGTTGTACAAATCTGATTGGAATACCACATGTCAGGGTGCATTTCGAAGTCCATTACTCCCATCCAGCCAATGCAAGCAAAACTAAGAAAATGGTCAGGCACCTGATAATTGTATTAAAGAATCAGAAACAGACAAATACAGAACGGTGGACAGCGTCCAGTACTCGTCACTAAATTATAAGAACGCCGGCCTCTTTTTGAGGTCGGAGTGAATCAAGAGTCAGTTCCTGCTAAAACCCTAGCCTACGCCCACAGGACACACAATATAGTAGAATAATTTAACTGACTGACAAACCATGAAGGGAATGTGTCGCTAGTTGGGCGACTCTTGTGATCTATTCCCCTTCAATAACGTCGTCAATAATATCACAATAGTAACACCAACGTTTCCGTGAACTCATTTCTCATGCTTCATAAGAAGGGCAGAGACCAGCTCAACCCTCACCATGAGCTAACAGTCGTTTATATTTGCTTGTGCACGATCCACTGTAGAGTTAGCAGATGGGGGTACCTTGGACAGGTAGCGCTGAAGTACACAGGTACCTTGAGTGCAGAAAGCTTGAAGGGTATCTGTCGATGGATGGTGATACGGAAACGAAGCTTTGAGGTTATAATTGACCGCTGTCTGAGATAACGATTTTCATTTTAGGGCTTTCATCTTCCTCAAAAACGCTGTTGTTGATGCGTTCAACAACTTCCATTCCCTCAATGACTTCACCGAACACCACGTACTGGCCGTCTATCTCAGGAATGGAGTCCACCGTGATGAAAAAAACCGACCCCTGCTTGTCGGGCCCCATGCTGTTCATAGCCAGGAGACCTCTCTGCAACAGGAGCACTCAGATGGTTTAGACCTTAGCAAAACTTCAAGATTCAATAAGACTGCAAAAAAATCCAGAAAGAAATCAATGTCTGGGGAAGCCTTCATACGATCAGTGTGACCATAGGGAGATCTACTCATGAATCATGGGAAAAGATTCTCTTTATGATTATGTCAAAGAGTTTCTGAAACTGTACAATATTAAATAAAACCATGTTGTTTTTTCGCAATACGGAAGTCCACTCAAAATCGAATGTAGAAGGGCACTATCGCTAGTACCTGATCAAACTTATCGTTCCGTCTCTCTGTCGGGAACGTACCGCCATAAATGGAGGCAACTTCGCCTTCCTTACCCGCACCTCCTGCAGCCACAACATTTGGAACTGTCACATACAAGCTGAGACTGAAAATGCAAGAGAATATGTCATCACGGAATTGCCAAGAGAGTAAATTTTCTTGCACTCAGGAAGAGAAGACGTACTCATTACATCACCGCCAAAGACCAGCAACCCATGCACCACACGATGGAAGGTAGTGTTTTTATAGTGAAGGATGATTCCCTTGTCATTGATCCCCCTCTCCCCTGTTGCCAGCGCCCTGAAATTTTCCACCGACTTCGGTGCCTGCAAACACAACAACCTCCGTCTAAAGTCTGCATCTTCGAGAAAGAATGTACCCTAACCCAAACCCTAAATTCTCCGAACAGCGCCAAACTACTTTCAGTTGAGGCAATTTCGACTATCATTTCAATGAATAGCTGCTCTACCAAAACCCCAAGCAATAACGTAATATTTTAGTAGAAATGGTCAGAAGAATCTCACCTTGACCTAAATTGCAACATAATACTGAACCTCAAACCCTAACTTCTCCGAACAGAATTCAGCCAACCATTTACAAAGATACGCCAAAATTTTCAATCGAAGCAACATTTCCACGAAAACGGTTCTATCCTAACTCCCAACCTAACAGTTTACTCAAAATAATCAGAAAACTCTCCCTGACCTAAATTGCAATGTAATACTAAATTTCAAACCCTAAATACTCCAAACAGAATCCAGACACGCCATCCGTATACAAAATACGCCAAAACTTTCGATCGAAGAAAACTTCGTCTTACACCTCAACAGCAAATTTGAAAAACCAGCTCTATCTCAAGCCAAAGCACATAGTAATTTCTAAAAGAAGTCAGCAGAATCTCACATTTGACCTCAGTTGCAACGTTGCAGCACAATACTAACACCTAAGCTGCAATATAGTACTAAACCTCAAACCCTAAATCCTCCAAGAGCATCAAACTGCGTCAAAAACTTCAATCGAAGCAGCTTCGCCAAAAATTTCAATGAACAGATCTGTCTTCACCCAGACATTACCATAACAATTTATTTTTTAAGAAAAAAACATCACTTTAACAGCAATTGCAACATGAGGATTAAATACCTTCTCATCGTAAAGCAGGAAGATGATGCGTCCCGCGAAGTGTCCCGAGAATGTGACATCGAAGAAGACACAGATATGGCTGATGCAAGCTCGGCCCTCTGGAGTGGGTGTGGTCTTGAGCGGCCACCCACCAGCACGACCACTAGATGGCGACGGCCCGTGCGTCACTCTCCCATAGCCTGTCATCTGAAGGAATGTCACCACCACCAGAAACGTGGCGATCGTGATAACTGCGTTTCGCTTATCCCGGTTCAACGCCATAGCAATGGCATCCACTGACACAGTGCTCCTCAAAATCTCTTTCTGTTACAAAAAGATCGCTCTATTCTCCTGTATAATACTTTCTACAAATCCTTTCTTCATTTCGGGAGTCACTCCGCTCCAATCTGAACTACATTTACCGACAACCAGATCTGAGACACTCCCTCGGAAAACTACAATCCGCAGCTCACACAGCGGTAGTCTTGCACACATGAATCTGCGAAGAGCATTAATTTCGTTCTAGCTCCTGGTGATCCGTTTTTTGCAACAAACAAGGATCTCCGTCATCGCAGAGCATCAACGCTCTCACTCAAATACGACTAAATCCACTAAAACAGAACTAAATCCAACTAAATGCAACTGATCACCTCTCCAACACCGGAGATTCAAAACTCTAGATCCACCGTCTACACTACTCTCGCCATCACCGCAATTCAAACGCCCCGGTCGTCTCTCTCCAACACAAAACACGAACGAATCCGCACTAAACCCTAAAAAGTCTAGTTCTCACAGAAAGCACCTATACAATTAATCTCCCCTTTCAGCAATCTCCTACGAGATCAATCGCAAACTCTCACTCACACATTGACGGCAGATTCAGATGCAAACATCCGCACACCGGACCTCGAATTCCAAAAACTCCAAGAAAAAACGGATCTTCGCGACTTCAGTTCAAACACAAGTCGTTCGAGCCACACAAAAACCCTGAGCGCTTTTTCATAAACCGTTCGTGAACTGTTTGAAACACAACCAGACGGAGGCGAGCAATCAGCGCGGCAGCAGGCTTTACCAATTTTAGTATCATGAAATTCAAGGCACTGGAATTTCTTTTCCAATTCTCCGTTACCCAGCAAAATCTAACTCAACTTACTGAACGAAAGGATAAGAAATGGCGTGCTTCAGCAATTTCAGCTCAGGCTCTGCAGCATTGACAGAGCGCATGTGGGTTTCTGCAAATCTCGAATCGTGAGCAATCGGAGAGTGGTGGACTGGTCACCTGCCTAGCCTGGCTGTCTGCAGGGCGGAGAGGACGACTGGTGACCCTCTTTTTCTTTTTCTTAATTTCTTTTTCTTTTCGAGGTGCGGATCGGACGGTGATGAGGGCACGTGGGGATCGGGCGGTGGATCTGGGGGAGTGCTGCACTGTGGGCATTATTGAGGCTAAGTTAGAAGGGGGTGTCAGTTTATGTTGAATGAGATTCCCGGGCTTGGTCAAATTAATAAATTTTTCCCCAGGATTGAGGTAAGAGCATCCTTAGTCCTAAACGCTATATGGCACTCCAACGGTATTTTCTAACTTTTGAATGGTGTAAAATTTGAACTTGAAACTTGTATCATTGGAAGCACATCCAAAAGCATGTTGAGAAGTGACAAAAAAATGAGATTTAGACATTAGACAACCACTTCAAAGGCAAGGTAAAGTCACAAATTATAAAGGTCCTAACAAATCACGGTTACCAAACCAAAATTTGGCCATTGACCCTCGACATTGGGCTACATTTAAAGGGTCAATGGCCAAATTTTGGTTTGGTAACTATGATTTGTCAAGACCTTTATAATTTGTGACTGTACCTTGCCTTTGAAGTGGTTGTCTAATGTCTAAATCTCATTTTTTTGTCACTTCTCAACATGCTTTTGGATGTGCTTCCAATGATACAAGTTTCAAGTTCAAATTACCCTCCATTCAAAAGTTAGAAAATACTGTTGGAGTGCCATATAGCGTTTAGGACTAAGGATGTTCTAGATTAGTTTTCACTAATCAATTAGTCATGGTGTATGAGGTATGGGATATGAGTGGAAAGTTAACCTTTTGAGTTAGTTTAATTTTTGAAGTCCCAAGGCCTTTTTTCTATCAAAGAACACTCAAAATTATTATTTCAAGTGCAAAGAGCAAAAAAATTTAAAATCGTATCTCTTCTACATATTTAACTATAGGATTTTGCAATAGCCTAGTATAAAAATGCAAAGAAAAAATTTCAAACACTTAGACTATATAGATTGCATATTAAATGCATTTAAAGTCAAGAAATCATGTTTTTTGGCACAATGACAAATTAGTTTATGAGACTTTGAATCTTCTTAACTTATTGATAGATTTTGAATTTAAACTTTTTAATCTTGAAGAATTGAGTTGAAAATTTTAAAAATAAGTAAAAATTAAAAAGATAACATGACTTTCATTCTTTAAAAAATTATTAAGTAGAAGAAGGTATGTGATACACAAAAAAATGAAATTATTAATACCTCTAAGATGGAATTAAAACACACTAATTTGTGAGATTATTCTAATAATAAAAATTAACTTTGTGGGATTCACCATTTTGAAAAAATATGAAAATTGAGCTAAAAAATGAATCCTATATGCTTTTTTTTCAAAAAAATGCTCTAATTGCCCACAAAACAAGATGTCTCATAATTTTCAAACCACAAATCCAAATAGAATGAATAAAAGCTTTTTATGTAGATAATATATTAAAAAATAAATAAATAATTTATTTTAATTTTTTGTAGATGTTTATTTGCTTATGAATGTCAATTCTAGGTTATTGTGGTACAACTTTTCACCAAAAATTTAAGACCTTATAGGAACTTGCCTAAAATCCATTTTGTCCCTTGAGGAGACAATGGGACTTTAGGGCTTAAAACTAGGATGATTGATTAGCTAGGATTGAATAATCCCCTTAATACCCACATTGAGATGAATGGAGGCCATCCTCCCTCCCCATTCTTAGCTTGTAGCTCCATTCCCACAACATTTTTTTACATTTTCTTCAATTAGGATGAGTATTGTCAATGTTCCAAAGAACCACTAGGGCACTAGCAAAACGATAATCCAAGCACACTTAGAGGATGCTTTATTTAGTCTTGACATTTTTGGATTCACGGGTGCAAGTGATGGGCATTGCTTCTCTTCACTTTTATATTCCACATTGTTTTATATGAGTTCTATCTTTTTCTTAAAAAATTTGTACAATGCTTATTACCAAAAATGCATCCATTCTATAGATATGGCAAAAACTAGTATAGACATTGCTATGAATGGAAAGGATTAGAAGCATGAGCTCACGACAGCCAAACCATTTCAATTGCTTGATTACAAATTGCAAAACCTCTGTCACCTAGGTTCTTACTTACATGGAAACTACAAGATGATATTGCTTGCATTTATTTTTGGTTGCCCCAAAACTATGAATTAAGAGTTTGTAACATTAACTCCCGCAACTTAAATATAAAGGTCTTAATAAAACCTTTAAAGAGGCAAAGAAATAAATTTTGGAACAAATTGAAGGCATGGATGAAGATTCTTGAAGAATTGTAGACAGAATTAGAAAGAAGGCCACTGACATTGGAAGTAACAATGACAAACCATATATTCTTCACTATAGTGATTGAAAATAAACTTCGTGATTTTTTTGGAGTGAAGACATATGGGATTAGGCAACTATCTTGATACTATCCCCTCAAAAGATGGCTCCCCCTCAGTTTACATTAATTGTCTCCCCTCTCTCAAAAAATTTACAGGCCATTGATTTTTTTTTAAGAAAAAATGCTTACCCTCCAAATTGCCATTGATTTCTCAAGAAATCACAAGCCGTTGATCTTGTGAGATTTAATCTAAGCTGTCCAAATATGAAATACAAAATGAATACCGGATATATATATAGTATTGAATACGTGTACGGGATGAATACAAAATATGGGTATTGGATACGAATACAATACCAGATATGGATATATGATGAATACTGAATACAATATTAAATATGGATACAATACCAGATACGAATATGGGAGGAATTATCCTATATTGATTATCACTATGTTGGTTTCTGAAAATTACAAGAGGACAAAGGGAGGGGGGGTTGTAAATGAAAATTTTAAAATCTTTAAAACCCAAAAATGTGAGTCACTTTTGGGTAGATAGTGACTATCCATCCAAAAGATGGTACACAACTATCTTGACACTATGAAGACCAATACACTTCTATGCAAGCCATCACAAAGTTCATGGGATGATGTGATTGTTTCTAAAATGAAGGAGAAGGTGCTCATTTTCAATTGGAACAAAAATTTAAAGAAGAGAATTCAAGTTGTAAGAGAATTTGTTGTTTGGTATCACCAACACTTTGTCCAATCAATGTTTATTCACTCCTTTTCTACCTATAGTCTATTTATTTTTTACATTTTTTCCCTTTTGCTTGGTATTTTTATTTCAAATAAATTCTCTTTAACATTGTTTGTGACCTCATGTAGGAACAAGGAAGAAAATTAGAAATTCATTGACAAATACTTGGAAGTGGAGATCGAAGAACCTGGACAAGGTGAAGAACATCCTTTCCAAGGAGTAGGTTGAGGTTATGTGTATTGTTTATGCAGGTGAGCATGCTAAAGACCTTCATAACAAAGACAAAAATGAAGGAAGTGAAGACCACAATAAGAATAAGGACACCAAAGAGTAGTGAGTCAAATTAATGGTTTAGGGTGCAATTAATCAAAAAGTAGTGCATAGTACAAAATTAGAGTACACATTTTTCAACTTTGCATTGCACTATTTTTTTCACTTCATTGTTTCACCTTATTCCTTTTCATTGTTTGAAATGAAAACAATTATCTCAAAACTAAACAAAATGCTCAACATTTGATAAGTTTAATCAATTTTTAAAATTGTAATTGTATGAATGAAATTGAATATATTTTGCATTATACTAGAATTCTTTAATACATGAACATTCAAGTGAGTAAAAGTGAGTCTAAAAATAAATAAAACTCTTACAAAACTCTTCATAATTTTGTTTTTAATTCTATAAAGAGGTATTGTAAAGAAGAAGTTCGAGAATTAAGCTAGTATTTTGGCATTTCTATAGTAAGTGCAATGCAATACTTTTCATGTTGCAATACACTACTTTTCAATTATTATTTTTATAAAATATATACAAATTTATAAATCATGATCTATAAATTTGTGACCTATGTTTTTGCCAAAAAATTATATAGATAAATTGCATATCATTTATTGACAAAAATTACCAAAAAAAAATTTAAAAAATTTAAAAATAGTTTATATGAAGCTTTTGTTAGAAGGCTAGAGCATTGTCACAAAGCCTTATTGCACTCCAAAATTCAAAAGACTTCAAAGACAAGTAGAATTCACTACCTCCAAATGTATTAAAACAAACATATATGAAATGAAATCATTAAAAATTACATTAAGGACCCTCACATTAAGACTCACAAAAATGGCAAAATGGAAAATTTCGCTAAAATGGTGCCATTCTGCAAAATTTGGCACTTTTATGGTTTAGACTGCACGATTTGAAATCTATACCTATACTAGATGGTGCTTTTGCAGTTTTGACTATGCAACCTAAAACAGTATCTGGAATATCACCATTTTAATGAAATTCCCTATCAAAGCATATATGATACACAATTATACATAGTTGAAAAGATGCAATATTTATTTTCCTAACAAAGCTAAAAGTATGTAAGTTTCACTGTGACATAGGCAATGTCCCCAAACAAATAAGAAGTAAAAAAAGTAGCCATTGGGAATGGCACCTAAAAATGAGCTACAGAAACGGGAAGAATGGCCTTTAGATATCCTTCTTCCATCCATCCCAAAGAGGTCAATGAAGGGGGCATTCAACCCATGATGTGAGAAGTTATGTAGGAAAATTAGTGCATTTCCAACCTTTTTGAATATATGAGGTTCAAATTTTTTGTTTTTCACTAAGAAGCTTGCCCAAAGTGCCTCATTTTTTCCAGTTTAAATCTTACAATTTTCTTTGGCATTCAGCAAATTGTTGAAGTTTTTATTTCACTTTGGCAAATTTTCAAACTTTAGCATGTACAATCGGTTATGTTTATGTGTGCTATGCTTTTGAAGGGTTCATGCGCATTGTAAAATGCAGTATCATTGGCAAGAATTGAACCTTGGAGCCCCTACCATCTTGGGGCCAAGGATGTAGCTACCCTTTGAAAAATATAATGATCTAAAAGAGTGTCCAAGCATTTTCTAAAGGTTGGTCAGTATGAAAAAACATAAAGTCAAAACAATTATTTTTTCTTACTATACACTAAAACTCGCCTGCCACCTCAGTTTCCCATTAGTTCCCCCCTTCCTTTCTCAAAAAATTTGTAAGCCATTGATTTTTTTGAAAAAAATGCTTACCCTCAAAATTGATGTTGATTTCTCAAAAAATCACAAGATGTTGATCTTGTGAAATTGAATCTGAGCCGTTCAAATATAAAATACAAATACTAAATACGAATACGAATACGGGTACGGGTACTGGATATGAGTACTAAATATGTGTACTAAATATGGATATTGAATATGTGTATTGAATATGTGTATTGAATATGTGTATTGAATATGTGTAGTGGATATGTATATTGAATACGTATACTGAATACGAATATTGAATATGGGTATTGAATACGGATATTGAATATGGATACAATATTGGATACGGGATCAATTGTCCCATATTGTTTGTCAAGAACTTTGATTCTGAAGATTAGAAGAGGGGGTGGGGGTAGTGGGGGTGAAGGGGGGTGAGATAAAAAAATTTAAATCAAATTCTAAATGATAGGTGAGTGGGGGTGGTAAAATAAAAATTGAGGGGGGGGAGTGCATAGTGATACAAAGTGTCACTATACACCTTAAGTGCCTAAAATAACTAATACAATGAGGTGCATGATACAAACAAGAAGCATCAATTTGACTCGGTTGAATGAAGAACACAAAAAACTTAAGGAATAAGTATACAAGAGGTGATATTTATTCTCATTCTTTTACAAAGAGATGGCATCATCAATGACATGATCAAACTCTTCATCTAGCCCTTCCAATGCAACTCTAAGCATAGCTTTTAAATTCACTATAAGAAAACAAATTTTTTTGTGACATTAGAAAAAACATATCATAGTGTCACCTGCGACACAAAAGTTATCAATGTTGATGTCACCTAAAATTTGTTATAATTGACATACAAAAACATATTAAAATATAACAAGATATGGCAAAAATGAGCTTGTTTTTTTCTAGCATCACATAGGATATTGTTAGTAGGGTTGCCCAAAATGCAACACATAGAAGACAAGTCACCTCCACATTAGTGCCACATGGTCAGGTAGTGCTACATAAGAAAAAAAATTCATCTTGTTTGTTGTTGATTTAGCACTTAACATGGCGGTGGGAAAAGTGGCATGGTACCATTAATGATGACATGGCATGCCTAGTCAGTACACTTTTATGTTGTTTAATAATTTTAATTTTGCTTTTTGAAATGTCAATTTAGACATCTAAATGTTTTTTGAGACATCAATTGGTGTATACTATACATATAGGGCAAGTTCAACAAAGAAAATAAATAGTGAAAATAAACAAGAAAGATTGTTGAATTCAATAAGAATTAAAGAAAACTTACCATCTACCAATCTACCATCAAGAGAATTTTTGATGGCCAAATGAAGGAATTACTTCGTTAAAAGTTAGTCAAAATGAAGGATGGAGAGTATGTATTTATATTGAAATATATTGTTTGTTCATGGTAAGACAAAAGATATGTGATATTTGAATGTAGGAGCTTGATAGCTAGACATGTGGATGTTGTTTTAGACAAGTGGACATTGTTTCAAACATTTTACATTGAACATAATTTTTGCTTTATATATTCCATATGGATTGTTGATCTTCGTACCACTCCTTTTATGTAAAGAGCTTCATTTTTCATTCATGATGCACATCCATCCATTTTCCTCTTTTTGCAAAGTATGCCACATAGTTGCCCTTCTTCTAAAATTTTTACATTTGGTTAACATTTTACCATAAACCATAGTAATTTTCATTGATTTATCCATAGTCAAAATGGTTTCACTTGATGATGTGAAAGTCTATGTTTTTTGAACGCTCCAAAAAACATAAGTTTGTCTTCATTGATGTCAAATAAAATGTCAATGATAGAATCAATTTGTTTTTATAATAACGTGCAAGCATTCTCTACAATGTCTACAAAAATTTATCTTTTGGACCATTTGTCCTTCAACATCTTCATATTTTGTCGAAATTGCATGTTAGTAGTAAAATATATCTAAAAACATGAGTTTTTTTTAGTGATTCTTGCTATCAAGCCTACTTCTAACATGGGTTTTGATCAAATTTTGCATATTGAACATTCTCTCACATATTACTATCTTCTAAAAAAAGATGGTTTGCATTAGTTGCCCCCCTCTCTCTCAAAAAATTTACAAGTTGTTGATTTTTTTTAAGAAAAAATGCTTATCTTTGAAATTGCCGTTGATTTCTCAAAAAATCACAAGCCGTTGATCTTGTGAGATTTAATCTAAGCTATCTAAATATGAAATACGAAGTGAATACTGGATAAGTATAGAATACGAGATATGGATATGGGATGAATACTATATATGGGTATGAATATAGTATCGGATACAAATATCGGAGGAATTATCCCATATTGATTGTCACTATGTTGGTTTCTGAAAATTACAAGAAGGAGGTGGGGGGAGGGGAGATTGCAAATGAAAATTTTAAAATCTCTAAAACCTAAAAATGAGCACAAAAATGGAGTCCCTTTTGGGTGGATAGTGGTTACCTCTCCTCACTATCCTTTGAAAAGATGCCTCTCATTGTGTTTGAAACTGCATCCACTCATTCACTTACAAACTTAAAATTATATTTAATATTTTAATGACAAAAAATTAAAAAAAATTCATTGATTGAAGTGTAGTAACTAGTATAAGATGAGGACTGGTTTGATGGGTGGCACTTTTATTGCTTCATGACTGACAGTTAATATGGTGGTGAGGAATTATGATGTTTGAAGTAAATTAATGGAAAAAAAAAATTATGTAATTGGGTAGCAACTGAAGTAATTTGGCACTTAATAAGACGTGATTGAGACCCATTGGGGTGGTATGTGAGAAGTGTGAAATCAATACAGACAACTTTTGTAAGTGCTAACTTAAATTACTTAACTTATTGGTACCTGAGACTGCTTGATGCAAAACATCTGAAAGGAAAATGGACAGTTATAGGCTATCTGGAATTTACCATGTATGGTTTTATTATAATAATTATAATAATTTTATGTTTGTGAATTTTAAATTGTAATCCATAACAACATTTGAATGAGCTAAGATAGATAAACATCAGTTTAGTTGCATTGGTGGTGTTTCATTGGTACCCACAATTGGCACCCACAAAAAAATCTAATTTAATGGACACAAACTAGGATGCATACATAGGTTTGGGTTTCGTAACATGGGTCTTGAATTGCACCCAAGTAATGAAATCAATTGACAACTTATTGGTACCGGAGACTGCGCTCAATGCAACACATACAAAAGGAAAATTGACAGTCATAGGCTATTTGTAATTTATTATGTATAATAATAATAATAACATTATTATTATTATTATTATTTTACATTTGCAAATTTTGAGTTGTAATCTGTAACAACATTTGAAATGAATGACCAAAATAACCATCAATTTGGTTGAATTTGGGCGGTGTTTCATGTACCACAATTGTCACATACTTTTGAAGAAAAAAAATCAAATTTCACAACACAAATTAGGAGGTATACATAGGTTTTGAATTGCACCCAAGCAATGAACTATTGACAAATTAAAGAAAATTGACATTTATATAAGTTTATGTTGGAATCTACGTCAACATTTGAATGACCAATGTTAGTAATGATTTTCTAATTGAAACCACAAAATTGGCACTCCTTTTAATTACATACTATATACTCTAATTGAAGTAGTCATTCTTGAAAGGTTGTATTTATAATTTAAATTTTAGTAGGAAAAGGTTTGAATGTACGGTTCTCCATTTTCCATTGTTCTTCACGTTTTTTTTGGATGTTCTCCCAAAATTTCCTAACTTCATCTTGGCAATTGGTAAGGTGTTCTTCCGGCTCCCACGAAGCATAATTAGGTGGGTATCCCTTCCATTTTACAAGATATTCCAATTTGTAAGTATCATCGTCAATGACAACATGTTTTACGTCCAATAGACATTCCACATCCCATTCATTGTTTTCTTGATCATATACAAAGTGAACATCAAGTCCACTTGGAGTTTTCTCATTGGACATTGGATGTGGTGCACTCCACAACTTCCGTGCCATTCTCGATAAATTTGCTTGGATGGTCTTATCAATATATATAAAATTGATCTACTGGTAGTTTTTTCTTACACTTTGTTTATTGAAAAGCACAATGTGTATAATACTTTCCAACACTCAATTAAACATAAAACCAAATGATTAATATATAATGTATATAATGTGAGTGATGTTTGGTAATACTCAATAGAAAGTCGAAGTGGGGGATATTTTATAGTCCCTCTATCTTTCACTTTTATTAATTAAAGTAAATCTCATACAAGAACCATAACCCATCTCAAAGTAAAAAGAATCTTCCAAAGTAAAAGTTCAACTATGAAAACGTAAAATAATTTTAAGAAAAAAACAGCAATCTACAAATTAAAAAAAATTCCATTGTTTAAACAAAGTAAAATGAAAAAAAGTGAAAAAAAAGTAATTATAATTTTTGAATTTTGAATCTTACAAACATCCCCTGAAAGATCCCTTCTCCATTATATCACAATTCTTTCACCATATCATGATTTTTTTTCCAAGTAAATTCAGGTCCTGACTCACTCACTGCTCATCAGTGCTCAGTTTCTCAGGTTTGTAAATTTGCAGTGGTGGTTGTTGTATGTTGGCCAAATTGGTTTGCATTAGTTGCCTCCCTCTCAAAAAATTTACAAGCCATTGATTTCTTTTAAGAAAAATGTTTATTCTTGAAATTGTCGTTGATTTCTCAAAAAATCACAAGCCGTTGATCTTGTGAGATTTAATTTTAGCCTTCCAAATATGAAATACAAAATGAATGTTGAATACATACACAGTACCGGATATGGATATGAGATGAATACTAAATATGGGTATCGGATATAGATACGGGATGAATATTGACTATGGATATGAATACAATACCAGATTTGGATAGGGGAGGAATTATTCCATATTCATGGTCACTATGTTAGTTTCTGAAAATTACAAGAGGGGGAAGAAGGGAAGGGGGGGTTGCAAATGAAAATTTTAAAATCTTTAAAACCCAAAAATGAGCATAAGAATAGAGTCACTTTTGGGTGGATAGTAAATATGTTTCTTCACACAATGTACTGAAAAGAGGCAAGCAACCTTGTACAACCTAAATTGTTGATTATTTTAAGAAAAAATTTAAACCCTTCTAGACATCGTTGATCTAATTTTATGAATACATCGAGAATGTTGGTGAATGTGGTCTATCGATCCTCCTAAAAAGATTGTCGATGGAGTGCTAGATGCCATTGATGTACATCCGGATCCAGATGTGGATCTAGAGATACAATTATGGAATACAAATATTATACAAAATATGGATATGGATACAATATATAGATATTGATACAATATTCAAATACTATATGGTATATAGATAGTATACGGGATATAAATATTCTATTGTATAGGGTATGGGGATTTATCCCATATCAAATGCCACCCCATCTTCACTTCAAAATTACAAAGTAGAGGGATGGGAGTGAATTCTCAACAAAAATTAAATGAATTTTCAACTAACTTCATACCCTAGGGGATTTAATAATAAAAATTGGATTTTGAGCTCATTGTGACAATGAGCTCATAAAAGGCAGAGCTGCCTCATACAATAACTCTGAAAAGATGTCACAATAGACACATATTACATTACTCAAGCCAATTCCACAAGCACAAGCAAGTTAGGATACCTAGTTGCAACAGATGACTCCATGTAATCATGCCCCAAAAATCTATGAGAGTGAGTGATGATGCCAACCCTGAACCCTAATTGCAATATAACTATGTGACTAATGGACTCACTCAACACAAACTAACATAGGCTAATAAATATATTGCTTTCATACAAAGACTAATGTACAGTACAAGTAGAACCTCTCTTAGTGCATGGTGCCGACTGCCTAGACGAAGCAACTATGAGAGGTTTAAGCAGTTAGAGAGTTCATAGAAACATGTGTCGAGGACAAGCTAGTAAATGCAGACTAAGGAAGATCTTGAAGTCTCTTAACCTCGTTCTTCACTCGACTTTGTTTTCGAATGTGGCTTACGTTGCAGGATTTGAGTGAGCTGGACTTCATTTTAATTTGTTTGGGCTCTTCAAAGGTTTCAAGATTCCTTTGGAAAATCCAAAACAAGTTCAAGACCGACTACGTTAATTTGAACAAAGATTTCAAGAGTCCGTCAATGCCCACAAATTCCATGATCTTCTGCCGTTATTCCTTACTAGGTGTCGATCTGTCTTCGATGAAGGTGTCTAATGATTTGGTATTCTTGGTTTGTAAGAGCGCAATAGCTTCAATCTGCCAATTCAAGACATGTGCAAATAATATAAATTTGAGATCGAGACGGTAGCTCTGCGTTCGAGATGAGCTAGACAATCAGGCTAAATAAAACTGCAAAATCTGATTCAAATGCAAGCTTGGAGATTCGCAAGCTACTTGCACTGATAGATAAATATGAAAAATTATTACTCAACCAAATAATACAAGCCAGTGACATTGGTAGGAGACTCAATGCTGCAGAGCATTTTTTTTGCATCTTTTGGAAATTTCGGGTTATTCATGCCGCTAGTTAGGTTCTTTTGTGCGCAGGTTCTTGTAAACGAGGTATTCCCCAATTCCAAACTGGGTATATAAGCTTACTGGAGAAGATTAGCTAATAGAGGTTTTGGTCACTCTATCCCATGGAACCACGTACTGCAGATTCTGGTCAAGTTCGGTACATTGCGACCAAGCTCATCGATCTAGGGTTTTTAACTTGGAATTGGTATCGTTCGCAACAAGCTTAAGTTACTGCCCATTGCTCTCTTCTGTTTCAAAGCCGCGCGTACCGCAAGCAGTGTAGTAGGGTACTAATCAATGAAATTGGATGCACGGGACTTTACTAAGAGGGAGCAAGTATGTAGAACTTGCAGGACATCATTTGATTCGACACATGGTCTTTTGAGAGATCGATCTGTGCAGCCTTCGATTCAGCTTCGGAACAAATGCAGAACAAATGTGTAAGAGTACGTGTGCCCCAGAAGTTCGAACCTCGAACTTGTGGAAAATAGTGATATGAATGCGCATCTAAATCAATGGATGAGAATCTTTTTCTCATGATCAGGCACACGTACTATTCGCTAACTTGAAGCTAGCCAGGGAACAACGCACAGTAAGTTCTTCAGTTCTGATCGATCTTGAGCGGGTTTGACTGCTGTTGCATCAAGCAGGGTATGGAGTGCAGCATTTGGAAATCAATTAGGTTCGTTCCTCAAGCACACGGAATCCGAGTTGGGGCTTAGACTGCAAGCTAGTAGTAATGCATGAACTAATTCAGAAATGGAAGATCAATTCTTCAAAGTTGACAAGACGGCTTTCAATTCAGAGGCTAATGAGATGAACCTTTTGAGTTCATCTCACATATCACTACTAACATGAACAGTTTAGAAGCAAGGGTTCCATGGTGAATTTGCAGGATTTTAAACCATTGTAATTAGCAAATGGTCAGTGTAACTGAAGCATGATTTAAGCTAAACTACTGTCACAGTGTAGTGGACTTGCCCTTCACACTAGATCGTTGCAGGACGCGTTAGCTTTCGAATGCTGCTGCACGTTTTCGTACGCAAGAAGTACGAGTTCTGTGTGCAGCAAAAGCCTGCCTGGAGTTTCATTACCACAACTAGAACATACTATCAATTAAGCTTAATTTCTAAAGACTTGGAAGTTCAGTCACTTTCAAAACCTTCCTGCTTGGCATGTGTTCAATGGGTCTTGAATATCCTTGAGCATAAAGTTGTTTTTTGTCCTGACTGTTTCTTGCAGGAGTGTTAAAGACGTACTTCTAGTACTTGCGGATATTTCATTAAAATGGCGGTATTCCACAAACTTGACAATTTTAGGTTCAGAACGTGCAGTCTGAATTGTATACCTGTCCTAGATTTCAGGCTTTCAAAGTCTGAAATTCATATCAATCTTAGAAAATTAATGGAAAAATTGGTGGGCCATGTTAATCAAATATCTATTTACTTCAAAAGCTTGTAGGACCGTAACCAGTTGTTGGCTTCTCAACGCTAATATAGCACCATCGGACGAGGACTAATTCACTAGCTAGTAATGTGGAGAGGTAACTTACATCAATCAACTTTTTCCATTTTTTAAAGTTTCTCATATTCATTTGCATGACCTCCAACTTTGTAGAGGTGGTAAATAATTAACTATGTTTTGGACATGGAAAAAGGCATGGTTATATCTCATGATCTTTTTCTTTTTTTTTGGTTATGTTGTAGAGTTTTCTAGTTAGATGCATGATTGAATAGGATCCAAGTATCCAACTACCAAAGTTACGTGTAGTAGTCTAAAATTAAGTAGAGCCTTGTTGTGTGAATAGTGGCTTCAAGTTTGCCACTCTTTAATTCTCATAGCAAGACATTGACTTCTTTCACATTACTTAGTTCATTAGACATTAACTCGTTGCTAATATTGAGATAGCTAGAACATGTTTTGTAGAAAATGCATAAAGATACTAGGTAAAGTAGCTTAGGAGAAATCCTCCATTCAGATGAATGGAATGTGATTGGATGAAAAATGTCCATAATGCCCCCATTATAAAAAGAAAGTCATGTAACCGAGCAAAAAACTTTAATTGTAGCATAGAATTGGTTTGAAAAATGAATGGGATATTTCACTACATTGAGTGATTATGTTTAATGTTTTGGTAAGAGATGGAAGTTTATTAGAATAAATTGAACAAACAAGTAGTCTTAGAGCATCATCGTGGCAACATTCTAAACAACTCCATTGCTAAATATATTATTACTATTTTTTTCATTGGTCTAAATTAGAATGTGTGATTATTATCTTTAGAAAGGAAGTAAAAGATCTTTTGAAATAAACACAATATATTTGGATTTGAAGATTGAACAACCAAAATAGAGCCTATTAAAAGCAAGTTAAAAAGACCAAAAAAATTATGTACCATGGTAAATCATGTTTAAGAAAGAAAATCTATGGAAATGGAAGTGTGCTTTTTTCCTTCATAAAAAAATTTGGAACCAGAAATCTTATATTGCAATAAATCTACATAGGGACAATCCATTTTAATATGCTTAAACAAATTTGATTTATAGATAAGACAAATGCATAGTACAATCTATTTTTTTGGTGCAAATAATTCTTCAAATATTATTGTGCTACCATTCACATTGTGCACTTTGTCAAAAATCCTAGTTTTAAAATCAAGCCAATTTTAAAAATATGTAGCATTAGCACATGGAAAAATAAAATAAAATACTTATGACTATTAACTACAAATCAACTATAGAATCAAATTTTGATCCTTAAAATCAAGCCACTTACTAATTTTGAATTTCAAAACTTCTTTTTTTGTGCTAAATTAATAGTAGTTGTTCCAAACTTTGATGCTAAGAAATTTCCATTTTAACTTTTGATCTAAAAATTCATTGAAATTATCAAATTATCAAATTCATTTCAAGCACATTTAGAAAAAAAATTCAAATAGGTAAACAATTGAAATAAACTATGCACAAATACATAACAATTTACTTTATAAACAAAAAGATGTCTAAAAGAACAAATTTTTTTGGAGGTTGTTTATTTTCACAAGTTTGAATGTTTAAACTACTTGAGTCAATCTATTTTTCTAAAATCTATATTTCTATTGTCAACAAATCAGTAAATAATTTTCATTTTAATTAAATTAAAGTTCAATAAAATTTGAAAATATCACATATAAAGAAGTGTAATGAAATTTATTATTTGATAAATTTTTAACTATTCAAATTTAAAAATTCTAAATTTTAAATGTGCAATTTTCAAGTTTTCAACTATATTATTTATCAACTAAAAATTTAGAAATTTAGAAATTTAGTGCTTTCAAAATCTACAAATTTTATAGATTTTGAGGTTTCAAAAATATATTTTTTCAATCTTAAAATTTTAGAAATTTCATAATTATAAATTAATCATAGATGTTTTCTCATTTCAAGATTTTATAATTTCAAACAATTAGATACCATTGACATTAGATCCAATGATGTCTTATTGTTTGAAATTATAAAATCTTGAAATGAGAAAACATCCATGATTGACTTATATATTCATGCATTGTATCATTTGTTGAAGAAACATTGAAGTTTTATAAATAATACTTTTCTTTAAAGAGTTTAAATAAGTCATTTAATAAAAGATGAATACATGTTATATTGCATCAATGCACTTGAAAATTAAAAGAAAATGATGACAAGAAGATTATTTGCTTTTTGTAGAAAGTAATGTGATATGATTATTTTAAGAACTAATCAAACATAGTTTGCAACCACTTATTGATAACAATGTGCAATATAAGACAAGAGTGAAAAAAGAAGTTTGTAGGATCAAGCCTTACTTGTCTAGGTCCAATAATTTTAGAAGAAGGGAAACTAAATAGACTGCTTGATTTGTTCTTCAATAGTTGGAATGTTGAATGGAAGAGGTTTAATCCTTGAGGGTTTGCAAAGAATTGTATGCACAATACCATGTTAGACTACCAAAATACAAATTAGTACTAAAATTTGGCAAGGTATACACCATTGGAATTATAATTCAACAATTTTTTTATTATCTTTGATTTAATTGTATCTTCTAATACAAAGGGACATTTTTTACTTTCTCATTGCATTCCCAAAGTACAAATTATGTACATTTCAAGAAGTGGACACTTTAAATAACAACTAAGTTTCAGCTTCTAAAAATCATAAACTAATTCCACAAAGCTCCAAAAAACATGAAATGACTTGTGTTAAATACCAGTTCCATTTATCTTTAGAAAGAATCAACTAAAAAATATTTCTTGTCAAAGTCTAACCTCCCTAAATTAATTATTAGCTCTTAAATGGACATTTTTTAGACCTCCTACCTAATCTTCTATATCAAATACACAATTGAAATCAACAACTTGGTATAGCCAAAATTGGGCTTCTCAGATCTTTATGACAATTGCCATGAACAAAGTACTGACTATGACCAAAGTAGTCCCCACGATCAAGGTATAGTCGAACCACCTAATTCTGTCATTCATCCAAATGCGTGGTCTACAGATTCACTCCATTACCGTCAATCTTTCATCCATTTTTATAAAGTGTGTAAATAATGTACTTTGAGTAAGTAATTGGGTATAATTATCAAGGAATGACATCAAGTTCACATCTATGTAAGGACGGTTTAAGGTTGGTAAGATGTGGTTCAATAAATTTTGGGTTAGTTGACTTAGTTGTGAATAAATATTTTTGAAAATAAATTGTAGATTGGATTAATAAAAAAAGTCTTTTTAGAATATTGAACTTGCGCTTTTAAAACTCTCATCCAATAAAATTAAGGTGGTAAGTCACTAACTTTGAAGCTTTTTATAATGGTCATAACCTCCACCTACTAACTGTTTTCTATTTTGACTTTGAAAATTCATATCAATTCAAGTTCTTATCGGATTAATATGATTCCACTTCTATTAAAACCAGCTCACTTCATTCTTTCTCTAAAAAATACATGCAACCATCAATAGATTGCACAAGATATCCAAATTGCAAATCGGAGTGGTGATAGGCATTCTTACTTTGGTTGCCGAAAATGCTCCAATAAATGCCAATTCTTTGTTTCTACACTAAACAATGAAGTCATCCATCCACAAAACACTTTCAATCCTAAATGCGACGTCAGCTTCTTCTTCTTCTTCTTCTTTTTTCACTGCAAGAAATTGAAGAATATTTCTCATAAGAGTGAACCTTCTTCATCAATTGTTGACTTCCATAATGGAATGGAAAATTGAAGAGGATCAGCGTAACTTAAAATTTTTCACAGATAGTGTCAACTGCAGACTATAATAGATGTAGTTATTAGGCACTCAAGGTGTATAGTCAGTCCCATCCATCTCTCCACTTTTTGTCAGACAAAGATCGATGGCGTCACGATTCAACGACGGACGGACGGACAGACCCAACTAGTTGCTGGTAAGCTTACAAACAAAAGAAAACAAAAACAAAGCAGCTTTCAGGCGGGTTTTTTCACTTCAGTCAGTCAGTCAATCAGTCTCCAATTGATGCAACTTTTAATTTGCAATGGCTAACTTGCAACTTCACACTTCATTTCCAACCTCTCCCTTTTCTTTTTCAGTTGTTCAGATTCTTCAGAAAAGCTGAAGCGCCTGAAAAACAGTGCCAACTGAAATGATGAATTGAATGCAGGTTGACATTATTGGCAAGTGGACCATTGGATTGTGGGTTTTCTTTTTAATGATATTGTTGACACCAGGTGAATCTAAGAGGCAGAGATAACATTATCTTATCCAACTGTGTTGCAGTTTTTGCACTTTTGCAGAGACCGGGGATTCGACGGAATTGAAGAGATGCAGAGTGATAATTAGTTATGGAGTTGTCAAATGCCGTGTCAAGAATTCAACAAACACGGCAAGTTTGAAGAAGAAGAAAACGAAGAAGACGAAGAAGAAACCGGGATTGACAAGTTGATGCGATGCGAAGGAGAAGAGTTAGATAAGTGAAGAAGAGAATAACTGGGAGTAGGTGGAACTGGGTTTTTATTGGGCTCTTGACCAAAGGAGAAGAGGCTTTGCATTGACAAATTTTAAAGCTATAGCTATAATTCAATGAGGAAGCTAAAGCAGATCCTGCCTTGTTTGAAAAAGAGAGACAATGTGCAAGGGAAAAGAGTCTTCGATAGTGTAGGACTATAGGTTCTTGTTTTCATTGACTCTTGACTAGAGGAGAGGAGGCTTTGCATCGATGAAGTTATAATTAAATGAGGAAGTTGGAGTAGCTGGTAGTGCCCTTGCTTGGAAAAGAGAGCCAAATGAATGCTCTAGGGAGGAGAGAGAGTCTCTCCTAGTGTACTAGGTATTTCTTTTAATTGACTCTTGACCATAGGAGAGGAAGCTATGCATTGACAAAAAATTATAATTCAATGAGGAAGGTTGGAGCAACTCCTACCTTGCTTGAAAAAGAGAGTCAATGCTCAAGGAAAAGAGTATTTTATAGTGTAGGTTTTTGTTTTCATTGGTTGTTGACCAAGGGAGAGGAAGCTATGCATAGATGAAAAGCTATAATTCAATGAGGAAATTGGAGCGCCTACTCTACTACTAACCATGCTTGAAAAAGAGAGCTAAATAAATGCTCAAGAAAGAGAGTCCCTCGTAGTATAGTCAATTTTCATAGTTATTTTTTTCTATGTGGACTCAAATGACATCCATCCGTACCATTTGTGAATGATAAGGGAATCGAATGGCCGTAGAGGATAGTTGATAATAAATGAAGTGAAATAAAAGTAAGAATATCTTATTATCTTTTTGTTTGATTTGTTGACCAGGAAGAGTAGTGGCTTTGTCTGGGAATAAAATTGTTCTTTTCATAATAAATAAATAAAAGTAAGAGTGAGATTGCAATCCAAAAATGATCGAGAGCATGGCCAACACAAGTTTATATTTGACAATTCAACTACCATATATGATATAGTTTTTGTGCAAACTTTGCAATGGGATTGATTTCTACTGAGGCCAACCAACCTATTACCATTCAAATTACAATTTTGCCGTCATGTACTTGAGGTGTACATTTTTATTCTAACATGTCCCCTTGGGGTACATAAGTTAGGACGGAATTGCGATTGAGGTGGTATTAATAGGTTGGTTCATCTTATGGCCCTATAAATCAACACTTTGGCTTCTGTGACAAACTTGCCCTGGTATTTTCAAAGTCCTCATTCTGATTCTAAAATTCTTCATTGAACTCCATTTAATTTAATTTAATTTATTTTTTGGGGGGGGGGCCTTAATCAAGAGTCTAAAACATAATATGATGGGCACTCCAAAATGTGCCACTAATCCTAAACCACCATCTTCACTTTGAGTACATTTCCAAAATCAATTATGTACCTATGTGAAAGAAACACTTTTAGAACCCAACTTTGTTCCTTCATAACTTTTGCATATAGTATCTAAATGTCGTGTTTTTTGGTGTGTTGGAACCTCCTTTCACTTGCCAATATAAAAATATAAAAAAATATAATGGTATAATAATAATAATTAGGCACTATAGCGATTAGTGGCAATTTTGAAGGTACCTACCTTACATGGTTTTGTACACAAGCCAAAATAAATCAAATAAAAAAACCTTGGTTACATAGAAAGTATGTCAGTTAGAGCATCTTAAGTTCTAATGATATATTGACCCTCCAAATGTATTTCTAACTGTTGATTCATATGTAATTAGAATTTGAAATCTGTATTATTGGAAGAACATCCCAAAGTGCTTTAAGTAGGTACAGAACAATTCAAATTTAGACATTGGACAACCACTTCAAAGAGCAAGGTGAAGGTAAAAAAAATTATAGAGGTTTTAGAAAATCATAGTTACCAAAGCAAAATCTTGTCATTGACACTTCAAATGTGGTTAAATGTGAAGTGTCAATGGCTAACTTTGCACTCCCTAAAATAAATGAAATAAAAAAAAATGGTTGCAACCATAAAAACATTGTGATCCAAATCAAGTTGTAGCAAGTTCAAAATCTTAAAAATAGAAACCAATGGTAAAAGAAATATGCAAGGGTAAATTATAAATGAATAATTACCATTTCATCCATATTATACATACAACATCTACCTTTTCTTGATGTAAAAGCTTCATTACTCCAACAAAGATCATATTCTAATTGTTTAAATCCTAAACACAATGTCATCCCTTATATGGATTGTAAATGTTTTCAAGAGCTTTATGTGGGAGGTGCACCAAATAGATAAAGAACATCCCCATACATTGAAAAAGTGCTTTCCTCCTACCTTTCAACAATGTAACTAGAGTCGTCACTTGGTCCTTTATAATTTTTGTGCATTCTCCTAAAGCAATTCATATGGATATGGGAAAAAATGAAAACTTGCAAAAAATAAATATCCTAAATTGAGATTCTTTGCCGACCAAAATTGACTTTGTTGCATAAGCTCCAAATCTACACATTCCCTTGCCAACTACCAAGTGTGAAGGACTCTTAGGAATTAACTCAAAAAGGACATCAAACAAGGACTAAAAGTGACTAATGAAAGACTTCTAAGGAACCTTTCAAAACCAAGAATGCATATGCTCATCTTAGAATCTAACAATTGGAGATTGACTAAATTGATTTGTCCTAACAATGCACGTGACACTCGTTTACCAAAGCTATGCTATTTTAAATTAGATCAAATTGAAACATTACTCCACAATATATGTCTCCACAAAAAGATTTGTTGGGAGAAGATAGACACCAATTCCTAAATGTCGGTCATTCATCCTCAATCCCTTCATATAGGTCAAATCAATGTACCTTGAATCGGGCCTAATATCACTAGAATAAATCGTAAAGTGTGTACAGTGAGGGACCATGAGTTGGAGTTTGAGAAAAACAAAAGACAAAATTCTTTGAAGCACCCAAACTTGGTCTAAGCTAATGAAGTTTGGTGTTGTGCTTCTGTTGTACTATTCTCAATACTATTCTTATTTAAATCTCCTTCTTAACATCCCTTCTACAAACTAGGATTCACTTTAGGATGAATTCTAGTGATGGAGTTTGAATTAGTGTTGTATTTCTTTTGTACTATTCTTAGTTAAACCTTCCTCTTAACTCCCCTTCTACAAACTAGGGTTCACTTTAGGATGAACTCTAGTGATGGAGTTTGAATTGGTGTTGTATTTTTGTTGTACTATTCTTAGTTAAACCTTCCTTTTAACACCTCTTCTACAAACTAGGGTTCATTTTAGGATGAACTCTAGTGATGGAGTTTGAACTGGTGCTGTATTTCTTTTGTACTATTCTTAGTTGAAGGACTTCTACAAACTGGGGTTCACTTTCACTTTAGGATTAGCTTAGCTTGCTCCCTCCGTGACTAACTTAACTTCACTTCGCCCATGCAATGCAAGCCTTCCGCTGCCTGTAACTTCCAAACTAGCTAGAAATACTGACAGAAGCTTCCTATCGATCTCAGATCTTTGAAAATAGAATCCCTGCCCGTTGGGAAAAAACAGAACACAACGGCGAAACTCTGCACCTTACTTTCCTGAAGACAGTCCATGAATTCAAAGCTGAGCATGAATTTCTCCTCTCCAACCTTTTTCCATCCCTCTCTCCCCGTGTAGCTTCAATTCTCCAACTACAAATCCACCCACCCATCAATTGCTTTACACTCTCTAGCTACATATCTGTGTGAGAATCGAATCCCAGTCTTTAAGGCTTTCATACGAGCTTGATTTTTTTTCTTTTGGTACAGTAACTGTCAAGCTAGCGCGTGGTGTCACGCGTTGGCTTAAATCTGGAGCTAGAGATCGACCTGCCTAACTTGTCAGACAGTTAGAGCACAATAACTTAGATCGCTCATAAGAGAAACGCTGCCCGTGGATTCATCATACTACTTGAATGTTGTACAGTCCAGGCCGGACTGTACTTCAATTCGCAAGCACTCCAGATAGGTAACGTACTTGGAGATCATATCCGTGCAGCGTGCAGGCTCGCTAGCCAAGCTACCGGCCTCGATCGATCTTGAGAAGCTTCATCTGGAGAGTGCGTGCGTACGTTTCATCGTTTTCACTGTTAATCGATTCGATTCGATTGCAAGCTAGCATCGACCATGTCGACTTCAGAAGAGGTGGTCGCACAAAGTCTGAATGGACTGCAGGTAAACCAGCAGGACGAGGTCCTGGAGGATCCTTACAGGGACCATCTCTCCGGAGATGGGGAGCTTCACACGGCCTGGCGCCATGGAAGCGCTCCGACGTACGAGATGGTTAATGCTTTGTTTGAGAAGGGACGCACTCAGGTAAATAGTTGAGTCACTTTGTTTTGAATGTTGTGATTTGGTCTTGTTTTGATATGCGAATGGCCGGAGAGCTTGGTTAATTAACGGAGATTTGTGCTTGTTAAGGTGTGAAGGATGATGCACTTGCAGCGTTGGTGTTGTTTTGATATGCACATCTAGCTGGTGCGCGCTAGCTTGGTTGTGAGGTTTTTGTGTGCGTGTTGGGATGCGAAGGATGATGGACTTGGTTTGGTCTTGTTTTATGCGAAGGTCGAGCTTGGTTGTGGAATTTAGCGGTGTGGAATTGTGCTGTGAAGGATGGCCGGGGACTTCCCTTGGTCTTCTATTGATATGCAAATCGAGAGATGGGTCGTGGAGTTGTGTACGTGCGGTTTGGGGTGCGAAGGATGGACTTGACTTGGTCTTGGTTAATGCTAATTAATCTAGAGCCTGGTCGTGGAATTCAGCTAGTACGTGTGGGTTGCACTGTGAAGGAGACGGAGATGTGGCTTGGTCTTGTTTACAATTTTATGCAAATCTAGTAAGAGTTCGGTTGTGGAAAATGAGGATGGGAAGGATGCACTTGCCTTGGCGGTCTGTTTTATGCAAATCGAGAGCCTGGTTGTGGAGTTTCGTTCGTTTTTCACTGCATAGTCAACATGCAAGACCAAGGCTCTCGATGCACTTGCCTTGGTCTTGCATGTTGACTATTTTATACAAATCTAGAGTCTGATTGCGGAAGCTAGTGCGATTTGTGTCATGAAGTCGCACATTTTTTCTTTTTTTCCCAGTCCTGACTTTGGAATTCGATTTGCTTTAACTACCAGAAAAAATCTCAACGAGAATGCTGCAACCTCACACCCACCTCCAGTTTCCTTAGCTGCAGCACACGCTCATTCGCTTCATTTGAATAAACACAACCCATAGATAGACCTACACTCATTAGATTGAGTACCGTCATCGGTGAGCTAGCTCCAGCTTGGAGTGGTCACATGCAACACACAACCCACATCATTAATATACGCACACAATCATGAACGACCAAATTTTTATCTAACGCACGTAAGCGACCTTTGCAAGCAGGTATGGCCAAAAGGATCTCTTGAAGAAGTGGTGCAAAATCTCGTGAAAACATGGGAAATGGAGCTTTCACACAAAACCAGAGTATCCGACTTCAAGAGCATCGACCACGAGAAGTTCCGCATCTCAGTGAACGGTAAGCTAAAGCTATCTTCCGACCCTCCATTCTATTGCCAAATTTTTTTTTATTGAAATCGC
Organism: Pseudoscleropodium purum; assembly: GCA_963969395.1. Classification (NCBI taxonomy): domain Eukaryota; kingdom Viridiplantae; phylum Streptophyta; class Bryopsida; order Hypnales; family Brachytheciaceae; genus Pseudoscleropodium; species Pseudoscleropodium purum. Next base: position 27,741,215 of record OZ017795.1, read on the forward strand.
ACCAGCTTTGGCTCAATTGAACGGTAAGAGCGAGAGCTTCCACAACTCTGGATTCCATTGTCAAATTTCCATTGAGAATCGCACAAGCTTTTACATAATTGTGAGCTCGTCCACAAACCTCGCCTCTCATTTTCATTGTATCCCGATTTCCATAGAGAACATGGCAAGGCTTTGCTTTGTAATTGCAGCACTCCAATGTTATGAACACTGGATCTTATCAATGTTGTGTGAATGCTCGATGGTGTTTTAGGTGGCCCGAAGCTTTCCGCCGCGGAGACGCTGCAAGTGGGCAGCTATAACGCTTTGATGGCCACGAGCAGCTTCCAAGGAGATGAGGCCAAGTACCAATCGAAGAAAGAGACGTTCGAGTCTTCTCATGAGATTTTCAGGAGTGTGTTCCCTGGAGGGTTTTCTTGGGAGGTGCAGGCCGTGTACTCGCCTCCGCCGGTGGTGGTGATGAAGTACCGGCATTGGGGGGTGATGGATGGCGGGTTCAAAGGACATGCGGCTACTGGGGAGGTGGTGGAGTCTATTGGGATTGTGGTTGCTAAGGTATTTTGTTTTTTCCGAAAACTCTAATTAATCTGCCAATTTCATTGACGTGAATGTTAAGGAACTCTTTTGCTTCCGATTTTATGTAAGTTTTCGCAAAGTTCTGCGAAGCTCAATAGTGACGGAGGGTCCGAGTGCGCTCATTCCTTCGCCGATTTCGATACCGTTAATGAAATTGGATATTAACGCTTGGTCGTTTGTACCCTCTGCAATTTTCGTACTGAAATTTCCAATTTCTGTGGAAATGACAAGGAGTTGCAGTTGCAGAAACCCAAATTGATTCATTGATTCATGGACGTGAAGGTTAATGAACTTTCTTTGCTTCCGATTTCATATCGGCAAAATTGTGCAAAGCTCGAGAGTGTCGGAGTGTCGGAGTGTCAGAGATCGCATACACTTCGTCCTTTCCTTTTTGATTTGGCGCAATATTGACTGAGCCTCAATTCAACTTCTTCAGCAGAGAGCCCCAAATTCTTCCCAACATCAGATACCCTACTCGAATTCTGAATCATCGATCGCGAATTCATTCGAGAATTGGGTTCTGGCCCCATGGATGAAAGAAATTCTACTCGATCCTACTCGCCCTCTAATCCCGTAGGTCGAAATTTTCGCGAGACTTTGACTCGAGTTGAATTCTGACAATGGGATTCGATCTGTGATGCCATGATCTGTGATGCAGGTCGACGAGAATTTGCAAATCTTGGAGCTGGAAGTGTACTACGACACGGCAGCGTTTCTCGCGGGCTTGACAAAGGGACCGAAATCGGACAGTTACGGAGCGTACCGAAAAGGAGTGGAAGGTTGTCCATACTCGAACATCGGCCGTTCTTCGTGATGATACTGTAGTTCAGTATAGTACTGTAGAGATACTGTAGAGTACAGTATAGTAGAAGCGGCGTACTTTCTAAAATACATAGTAGTATATACGGTTGACATACCTAATTGTCAGAATGTACTATAAGTTAAAAATTTGATGCCACCTCGATTTCAAAGTGAAGAAGACTCCGAAATTTGTACCAATCAAATTAGAAAATCATTACCTTTAAGTGCTCCAATGTTCATATTTTAGATGATGAATAGAGTGCTTTGAGTCAATGCTTCATCCAAATATCTTTTCATTTGTTCAAAACAATTCTTGCATCTTGAAAAGATGAGATTTTCTTTCTCATTGACTTGATGAAATTCATGTAAGGAATATATTCTCCTATTTATTTAAAAAAACTTAGGCAATTTATGAAAAATCAAAATGAATTCAAACATTAAAAGGTGAACCATGCAAAGACACATCAAACTTGAAGTGAATGACTTTCAACAACTTCGTTGGATTCTCTTGTTTGAGTGATACATTCTCATCCCCTTCATTTGTCTATTTGGGAGATGATTACATTAGAGGTTAAATAGTTTGAGTGTGAGACAAGGATATGTTATAGGCAATGTTAGCAACCTCTAAAGTCCCTTGGCCATTCATTTTTCTATTAGGAACCACTCAAAATTGCCATTTTCAATGAAAACAACAAAAATTATAAACATTTTTTTTTGTTGCATATCCAACTATAGAATCTTACACTAGATTAATATGAGAATGTTGGAAAGAAATTTCATAAACCTTTGACCATATTAATCACATGATATAAGTGTTTCACCCCTAAACGTCACAACAAATGTTTTTCAGACGTACAGAATTGAAGAAAAAATTGAACCGCGATTTTATCTAGATTGAAGTCGAACATTCTATGAGGGCAAAAAACAAAGAATTACATACCTATCAAGAGTGTTTGCGTGCAACGGATGCACTGGAATGGATAATGATTGTCCTATTCAATTGAATTAGTGCAAAAAATTTACAATGCACATGACAACTATAGAAGTTGTAGCTGATAGTATGCCATTGGAGCATACTTGAGCCTCGGATCCAGAGTTGCAATCTTCATGGCTTTGGTCTTCTATGATGCTTACTCACAACCCCTATCCTATAGTCATTTTTCACAACTGGAAGACATGGTTGTGGTCAGCAAATTGGTAATAGAGATTAATTACGCATGATATTTTAGAGAATGCATGTGTGCGGATTCAAATGAGGGTTTCTATTTCTTGCTTGCAAACCACTTCTTCCTCTCAACACATCTATGTTCAAAGACAAAGGGAGATTTGTAGCAAAAGCAATGGCATCAATCATTGCAACAACTACAGATTCTATAACCTCACTTGAAGAAATAGCAACAATTTCCAGGCGCCTATTTACATAGGTGTATCGTGACTACAAAGCAAGCATTCAAATTGCACAAAGTATTAGCAAGTGTTTGGACAAGGATTTCCTACAGAGTCTTCTAAAGCCTTGAATGAATCATTGCTAGCCCACATGCATGCCACAACCAAAGAATTGGTGGAATTTACTCAAAAGGCAAGTCTTGAGATTCTTCCACTAGTGTGAGAGATTTTTGAACGATGACCCAAAAGGATTCTTTATCGACATTAACAAATTTGTATGTGAGTGCCACTAGTGAAAAAGACTGCACAATGAAGGATGAAGCAGGCATGGTTGTCATAACGGGCGAGTTAGGGTCATTGAACCGGATGGACGGATGGTCCGGACGGCTTTAATTTGTAACTTGTGCAATTTTGCAGAATGACACGTCACCTCGTCCGCGCCCTGACGATCTCGTCCGCACCCAGCATGTTCCTTAATCCACATGGCATCCACGTGGCCTATTTTTCCGTTATCAGAAAGTCAACTATGCGTTGATTGTATTGGACGGGCGAGACCTCTAACGGACAGGCAAACCAGACGTCCATCCACTATGACAACCATGAAAGCAAGTCAAGTAGCGAAGCTGCACTTAAAAGTACACCTACCATAGGAAAGAAACAAAATTAGATGTGCCTTTCTCAACGCAAGGGAACAATAACAGGGTCAATCCGCAACTCTACAGAGCAACTTTGGGCCGCTCCAATTCGTGGATATTGGTGTCATGGAAGAAAGCACACAACTCCACAATTTTTTGACATCACTAGTGACTTAGACTCTCAAATTTAGGACAACCCTAAATTACTCTAATTCCAACGTTAGAGATGTTTCTACCAAAGTCAATGACTACATGCCTAGTATGCAAGCTTGTGAAGAAAAAAGGGTAATGGAAGGAGTCAAATGGCTTATAAATTGGTGAAGGATTTGCCATCTACATTGTAGCTTCACATTGGAAAAGGAAGTAGGTGTGCTAGACGTAGAGGTGGGAGGTGCGGGAGGGAATTGGCTCAAGTACCTTGAATAGCTAGATTCCCCGACACATTGTAGCCACGCAGCTTACACCCCTGCAATTGCAAAAGCATCACTATAAGAAACCCATGTTTTTTGTGACAAGCAAAAAAAGATGGTAAACACATTTATTTGAATATCAACCATGTTAACAAGAATGTCTAAAAAAATTTGTCAAGTTAGACATGTCAAAAATTATAGAATTTTTTTAAAAACATAGTCTTATTTCAAGGAAATTTTGGAGGATGTTAAAATAAACATGGTCTTAAAAGGCCATGAAAGTTGACATGTGGCTACCACCTAGCATTTGTGTTAGCAAGCAATGCCACATCATCAATTTTTTTCATACAAGCCCTTACTAACATCATCATTACATTGAATTTTGGATCTTGTCAATTTGGATGTCTATTATAACATGTATTTGTTTTTTTTATGTCAATTGTGACTTGAAATATAAAAAATTTGAATATGCAACAACATTTGCCATGTATTATGGCATGTCCACAGAGACATGAAAACATGAAGAATGACATCTTCTTAGATATACTTAATGAGCATGTTTTAATTTTATGAGACATCAACTTAGACATCTAAATGTTTTTTAAAACATCAACTTAGACATACATCATACACAATACATTGTACAATACATGCCATATATAATACATACACCATATATAGTATATTGTATTCAACTTGAAAAGTCACTTATTGACAATATATTGATATGAGAAAACAAGCTATTTATACAAGTAGGGTGGTAGGAGGGAAGACAAACCATGTGGGATATGTAAAACTTTAAAATTGTATGAAAAGTATAATTATAAACATGAACATCCTCATGAATACAATATTGTCTCAATTGATGTCTAAGAAAACATTTAGACGCCTTAGTCGACGACTTGGTTAATGTTTCAAGAAACATCTTCATATCTCAATTGATGTTTTAGTTGATTTCTAAAAAATAGTTTTAAAATTCTAAAACGGTGTCAAAGTATGTTAATGTCATTTTCATTGGATGCCATATTAGGTGCCATTTATTTATTTATTTCTAAAAAATCCCCTTGTTAATGTAGCATTGTCTAAAAAACATGCTCACATTTTATTGGATGTCTCACTGAACATTTTTTTTTTCTAACATAATATTGTTTTCCCACTAACACTCACACGTTTTCTGTGACATCCAAGACAATTCTACCACCTATTGCCTTAAGTTTTCGACTTCCTCCTATCTAAAAAAACATATCACATTTACGGTATAATGTCACAAAAAATGCAAGTTTTTTATAGTGTGTGCACCAAATCCATCATTGTGGGAAAGCCTGAGCACACACGTGAAATCAAATTCTAGACATGTTATAGACAACGTGGGACAAGGCCTATTTTCAGTGGTCATGAGTACATCTAAAGAAGTCAAATTTGGGACAGTAGAGCATAGCATTTCAATAGTAATAGAGGTAGATTGACCTTCAATTTAGTGGAGCAATTTGACAATGTTGCCTTCATGCATGATTGGTTGCATACTGTGACTGATGTAGCAAGTCCTAAGAGACCACCTTTACTACAAGGGTGGGGCAACACTACAGTACCAACCTTGGAGGATGTGGCCTCGATTTCAAGGACTATAGAGGGCGTGCCAACAATTGGATATCGACATGCCATATTGGCTCTAGCTATGTTATACCAAGGCCTCAATGAGCTAATGAACAACAACCACTTGCTATTCAATGATGCAAACTAGGCTCTAAGTATGGAAAATTTGGAGCTCAATTGCCAAAAAATGAGTAGTTGGATCTCTTGGTGGATTTCAAAATTCTCGGCTACAATATAAGACAATGAACAAATGTATCGTCTTTTGGAGGCAATGCGGAGCAAGTGTGGTGGGAGGATGTCATGTAGTGGTTTGGAGTGTAGTTTAATGCTTCCATTAAATGAAAGAAAGTTGTTGTTAGCAACTATCACTCCTTGGATTTCATGACGCTTAGGGTGGAAGACTACACACAACAAGGGAGGCATGCACCACCGCACTTACTTGCATATGATGGTAGCACGGACAGTAGGAGGAGGGTGCCTAACATTGTACCAACATTGTGTCTATTGGAGGAGGCGAACACATCAACCCACCAACCAAAGAATCACAACAAAACTTCACTACTTTTTGACTGATGAAGTTTTGCATGGTGAAGGAAGACAATGAACTACATAGTCCCTTTAGCCTATAGGATGGCTTCACTAGTGACTTCCTTAATTCCAATTGGATGGCTAATTATGTTTATAGACTATACAAGTAACAACTTGGACAACTCCAACCCTAATTTTAAATTAGAAGATGATGGCTATTTGTAGTTATCAACAATTGAATCCTTAGACATGAACAAGTTCCATCACTTCCAATCCGTATGGGTGATGCTTATCTATAGACCAATTACATCCGATTAAAATATGACGACGAAAATTGGAGACAAAGTCAAACTATGTTAGCTAGTAGCCATAGTACCTTTGAAGGACTTGCTCTAGGTGCCACATAAAGATAGACTAAAGCCATCCAACTACCAATTTATTTTTTTGATCTCTTCTATGATGATGTTGTCATATCTTGATTGGTTCATGAATCAAATAGGTATGCAAGACAACCTTCTTATAAATACTAGAGAAGACAAATGGCTGTGAAACATGGTTCAACACTTGCCTTTGTGAATTGAGAGCTCAGCTAGGATGTGTAATCCTCATGGTTGTGAAGCAATTTTCTACCATTGGAGATTATTAAGTGAAAGATCCTTTCTTTAGATGCTCTATCATTCTAAAAGTCTTCAAATGTGTTCACTTCAAAGCACTCCTTTGTTACCTTCACTTGATTGACAATAGTACTTTACAAAGTGATAGGTCGCACCCTCTTTATGACAAGATAGGAAAGATTCGGTTCATGGCTAAACACTTTGTCACTATATCCAAGGAGTTATACAACCTTAGTAGATATATAATTGTAGAAAAAATGATGGTGGCCTACTGCAACCATAACTCAAGCTTTAGGCAATATATGAAGGCAAAATCAACAAAGAATGGGTTTAGATTTTGGGTGGTTGTTTCTTTTGAGTCTTAGTACATTTATAACATTGTACCTTATTTAGGCAAGCAAAGACAGTCAACTGTCTATAAGAGTGAATTCGTTGTGCTCAAATTGATGAAGGAATTGGAATATCAAAAATATATAGTAGTGGTAGACAATTTTTTATGTTACTATCTTTATTTGAAAAGTTGCTTGATTTAGGTACATATACTATTGGAACTTTGAAAGGTCCTTGAGTTGGAGTACCATCCCTATTGTGTAGCTTAAAAAAAGGTGAACACCCTCACTCCATTATATTGTAGCTCATTTGTAAGGACCAAAAAATGGTGGCATTAGTGTAGTTTGATTCCAAGCTAGTCATGTTCTTCAGTACAAATGACGACCATGTGGCAGCAAGATCTATCACTTGCAAATGCTAGCTAAATAGAGTACACAAAAATGTGGAAACTATCTTGCAGCAACTTGCATACTTGCAAGGCATGAGGAGAGTTGACATTGTAGATCAAATGAAAAGAGATTACACTTGTCAATACCATAGTCATAAATGGTGGCATAAAAGGTGTTTATTTCATTTTAGATTTGTACTTGCAAAATATGTGGATATTGTATACAAAGCATTTAGTAGAAGGCCTCAAAAATTAAACCTACAGAAACAATTTTATCAAAGGGTTGCACAAGCATTGATGTTGAGCCTTAATTCCTTTTTCCTCAAATTTTTCATTCTTCTAGTAGGAACCTTAGGATTGTGCACCTCCCAAAATCTCACAAGACATTGGCTAGACAATGTATCAAGTGCAAGTGGAAGGAAAATAGTTACTACAAAGCCTATGGCTTTGTATTTATGTGCCGCAAATCCTATTATTTCATTGTGCATAGTAGTCAAAGTAGTAGGCCATGAGAGTAGAAAGAATGTAATTAATGGTTTCTTGGTACTACCAAATTAGTTGATCATTACAAATTTGAAGTAGTTTTTGCAAGGCTACAAACAATTTTCCTAGGTGGCACAAAGGTTGAAGGAGCAATGCATGTTTGACATCTCTAGTGCTATAGAGGAGCTTGTTGTGACTTGCCACTCAAGTGACAATGACTACAATGTCTTCCTAGGGGGAGCTCATGACTACAAGAGTAAAACAAAATTGGTGGTTCAAATTGTGCAATTCGAGAGTTGAATAGGGATGTTTTGTTGAAAGTGGTTTTATTGGCTTTTAGCCTTGTCTTAAAGCATTGGATTTTGCTTCTTATCACAAAAAACACATTGTGCTTGTTTTCTTGAAGACCCTTATAGCCATGAATCTTAGACATGTTTGTAGAAGCATCATTGAATTTCAATTCTTCTTAGAAATTCAATAGGTATAGCTTGGATTGCATTCAACAAGCTAGTATTTATTGGAGACCTTAATTTTTTTTCTTAGATGCTCAACTATAGTTTTGTTTTGAATTTAGTCATTATAGACCCAATTGGATTGGAAAGTTATATTCAAAACATATTGCCTATTTTGTACTAGAGAACGTGTCCTCCAAGGCGCATTTTGCCCTACAAACGAGCTCATGGGTGAGCCCTGGCCTATAAGTAGGGGGTAGAATGCACCCTAGAGGGCTCGTTTCCTAGCATTTAGAGAAAGTTCCCAGAACTTTCTCCTCACATTCCCACAACTGAATCAACCCTCTAAGATAAGATTGGCACCTTGTTGACAAAATCAGCACCTTTGGATGATTTGGCATGCTAATCAACCCTCGAAATGGCCTTAATCAATAGTGATTGATCTTAACAAGAAATATAATTGGCGTTAAGATTTGTATTGCTTGTGGAGCTCTTGCTTACAAATGTGTCTATGCATTTTCTTATCTTTGACGGTTATAACACTTAGGTATCTTGGGCACAAGACTTGTTGTTGAAGTCTAAGAAGAGGTCTTCATCAAAAGTTCTTCAAAAGTGCACTTAATAGGTGGCTCTTCCAACAAAGTGAAAATTGGTAGTAGCCTAGAGCTCATATGCCCATACCAAGGGCACACCAAGGTTCACCTCTAAGTCTATTTACTTTTGGCATCCACAACATTCGGGATTTTGTTCCTATCTTCGATTTTCTTTTTGCCTCAATTCTTATGTTTGCATTCTATGTCTTACCTCAAGGTTGCCCACATCATATTTTTGCCTTGTCGTCTATAATCTTTGGAAGATTCATAATGCTTAGAAAATATTAAGCTTCGTCAAAGTCTTTTGTCATCAAACACTATAATCAAGAAATCTATACAATGACTTTTTCTACAAGTTATTGATTTGCACTCTTTCCAAGGTTATCTATACATTTCTACGTTGAATTTTTCAAGAGCCAACTACACTTGAAGTTATTCCATTTCTTTTAAAATGCTCCTTCCAACGCATCTTCACTATTCTTTTGTTTATAACACTTAGGGGTTAAAGTGAAGAAAATGAGTTTTTGGTTTAGTCCTAGTCTACATCATTACAAGGCTTTGAATCTTCTTAACTTCAAATTTTTGTACTATAAATTGTAAATTTAATATTTTTTATGCTGAAAAATTAGGTAGTTGCAAAAAACACTTCACCATTTTTTGCCAAAAACACAATTTTTGGCTATAGGACTTAGCAATACCATATTGTACTACAAGTACTATATGTTAGCAACACCCTGACAGATCTAAACTATCAATTTAAAGCACCTCCAAATTTGAAACCATTGATTTAGTACTATACGGTACTCTAGGCTACTATGGAATACTATAGAAGCCACTAGGATTGAGTTGAAAAATAGCATAAAAGTAGACTATGGGCATTTTTATTTTTAATAATTCAATAAAAATTCAAAAAAATTATATAAAAAAGCTATTTTGCAAGACAAGATTATACATACATTGCACCAAAAAAATTGTAAAAAAAATTTTCCTCTTTATAGCCTTCACAAAAATAAAGGTCACTTTGACCCCATTTGCACTACCAATATGTTGCTATTTTAATAAAAACTCATCACTAGTCTTTGTAATGTTTATAGACCTCTTAAAATGGCCAAAATAGAGACCCAATTGGGAGCAAGTTAAAAAATAGTAAAATAATTTTTTTAAATTGAAAAAATACTCAATGTCTGAAATACTACATGCACCTTTATTCCAAATTTCATGCCAAACTAGTGCCAAACGGACAAACAATGCAAAAGTTATGAGCAAAATACCACCTATTCGAGGGCAAGGAATAAGAAATAGAAGAAATATTTCTTGCAATCACCCAATACTACACGCCTATAATATGGGTATTTGTAACATATATACCCTATAATTATAGACAATTTCTATAGTATATACATCTATAGTATAGGTGTGTAGTATTTTAGGCTCATGGGCTCACACTCTTATGCTCACACTCTTATGCTCACATAATAGCAACCCTCAATAATGTAGCAAGTATATTGAATATTCTATAATCTCATTGCAACTTAAGGACAAAATAACCCAGTGTAACATAAGAACAAAAGTGTGTAATATCTATTAATCAATAGACCCCTACAACTATCTAAGAAGACCAAAATTGTGAGTATACGTTATTTATCAATTTCTCAATAAATCCCATGACTATTTAAAAGGATAAGAATATGTAATTCAAAGAATTCAAAGAATTCAAAGATCTTTCTTAATCATGTAATACAAAGCCTAACAATAATGCTCCCAAACCGGTGTTGGCAAGATTGAGTAGTTTCTCTCATCTTGCCTTTAATATATATTAAATTATTATACCTTGAAGTCAATTTTAAAAACTTAAGATCTTCTAGGAGACTCTAAGAACCCTAGGGGTTATTAGGATGCTTCAAGAAGCCACACAAAATATTGTAGAAATCATTTAAGATACTACCTGGATATATCTAACTTTCTAAGAAGGTTTGACTTCTATAGATTGCCATACACATTGGCACACCAACTCATATGATATAGATCTTAAAATACAAAACCACACACAAATGTCCATACTAGTATGATATGACTAGTCCTAACATTCCAACTATTCTAAGTGTTTTCAAACTCATAGGAATGGTTTTATAGTTGAGACCTTCTAAGAAACAAGGAACATGCTATATAGAGGTTTGAGATATGCTTGAAGTTGATGCAAGATGCCATTTATGGATAGTTGTAAAAAAGGGTGGTCCTATAACATTTGGAGAATGAAGCCAATGTACTTGAATTTGGTATGGATGATAGCCAACTTGTTCATAAAGAGAATTCTTATTTTTCAGAAATTAAAAAAAATAATTATAATTAAATTTCAATTAAGCTAATTTGTCACACTTTGAATTTAGGGTTTTTATGTACTGTAGAGTATCCATAATTAATGATATAAAGATTAAATTTTAGTGGGATATTTATGCACTAGAGAGGCATGTGCCCACCAAAAAAAACTTAAAAAAACATTATTTTATGTCGTCCACATGCATGTAGATAAGGGGCCTTTGCACGTGCACTTTTGAACAATGAAGATGATTTTGGCTTCATTTTTTGATGAAATTTGATTACTATTAAGTCCTCACAAATGGCCTATTTTTAGATTTTTTTCATGATTTTTTATTTTTTATTAATTTATACCTCATTGTATCTATTTTCTATGACAATCTAGGATTTTTTTAAATAGTACTATTTCAGTACTTACAAGTGTTATATTTTGTAGTATTTGTAATACTGAGAGCAAAAACTACAATTTTGGCAAAATGCTACAAAAAATGGAAATCCTTTCTTACCACTACCTTTATATGTGACAAGGTCATATTAGAATGGTTTGAGTGTATATCCAATAGGAATGTGACTTTGTGACTCTACAATACAAACAAATATGAGTGCTCCTCTAAAAAGATGTATTGCAAAAAATAATTAAGAACCATGGTCTTTGTAGACCAAAATAATGTACATATTCATTTGGTCAATGGATAATTGCATAGTTGATGACTAAAATGATAGACTAGTTTCAAGGTTTATCCCTAAGTACACAAGAATGCTAAAATTCAAATGATGAATAGAGTGCTCTGGGTTTATGTTTTGCCTAGCTAACTTCTCACTCATTCAAAATAATTCTTGCATCTTGAAAATTAATCTTCTATTATAAATTATTCATATCAAGAGGTTATTTAGAATGTCCACTAGAAATTACATGTGTCCAAATTTTGAACCTTCAAAATTATATTATAAAATTTAAATTAAAAACATGAATAGATTTTTCTACTTTGAACTATTGATATTTTTATTTGATAATAATAATTAATTACAAATTTTTGAGGCAAAAAGATACATTATAAAGCTAAATTTTTTTTTTCCCTAGCCTTATATTTATATAAGAAAAAATTGTCTAAATTTTCTTAAATACTATTAAAATAACTCTCTATTGAAAATTCATTAGTCTTGAATATTGATGCAATGATTGTCTAAATGTATTTTCTATAAATATTTGAGTTGAAAAACATGCCATTTCAATTCATTGTTCAACCTACTCTAGAAGTCATTTCATATGTTATATGACTTAGAAGTTTTTGGCAATAGAAGCATATAGTCATTATTAAACAAAACTCAAAATTATAGGTTGAAATTAAAGTTTATTAAGAAAAATAGGTGGATTTCTAGATATAAGCATTCAAATTCAATAAAATCATTTTTTTTGCCTTGCAAAAAGTTGGGTAGTTGGATTTCCCAAGCTCACTTTTCTATAAAAAAAAATGACCAAAATGATGGTGTTTCTTTAGATTCTTTTTCCTAGACAAGTCATCCACATGCTTAAAAAATTTCAGATCATTTGAACATATAGGAAAAATATAGTAATTAGGTAGTAGTAGACAATGATTTAAAATACTAAATTATTAAGAATTAAAATATGGAATTGAAAAATGACAATCCCAATGGTTGATGTGTTGTAGTAAACAATTTACATCCTAGGATTTTTTTTTTCAAAAATATTGAAAATTGGATATGATAAAGGATTTCAAAGTTTATTTTAGAATAGAGAATCCAAAACTGCCCACAAACAAAAATCTTCATAACTTTTGACTCGTTGATGAAAATGAAATGATCCAAAGCTTTCCTTATATATATAAGTCTAAAAAACTAATTTCAAATTTTGATTTTTGAAAGAAGTAATTTTTTCTAATTTGCCCAAACTGCCCAATTACAAAGAAAAATAACATATTAGGCCATGACTTTTGATTCCTATTTCCAAATGTCACAAAATTTGTTGCATATGAAAGATATTCCGTGTCTACACTTTGTCTACACTTTGTAAAATTTCAACTTAAAATATAGAAATTTTTGGTTACAAGTATGTGTCTAAATTTTCTATACATCCCCAAAACGCATGGTGGTCCTTTTGGGGTTAAAGGCCACTTTACACTATGACCATCCAAGTTGAGAGGCCATGGGATGGAGTGACCAAACTTTGTTGAAAGTTCAAAGAAATGGGTGATAAATAAGCAAATTTGACGGCCTCTTGACCATAGTTTGGGTAAACCCAAATTTCCTTTGAGAGTCCATTGCTTTGTAGGCCCTTTTTATTGTTGTGTAAGGGCCGCTTTACACCTAGAAGCCAGGCCAATTTTCCTTGAGGCCGATTGCACCAAATTTCAGCCCCTTTTGAAATAGAGGCCAACCTCAACTACTCACTATAATAAGATTATAATGGGGTCTAATTCTCCCAAGTGTAAAGGCTTTGAGGCCAAGAAGCCACACCAATTTTAAAAAACTAAAAAGGAGAAAGAGGGGGGCTGAAATTTTCAGGGCCACTTTATACCTAGAGGCTAATCGCCCAAAATCCAACAAATCTGATTTGTTTAAAAAATCGTATTTTTAAAAAATAATTTTTTTAATTAAAATTTTATATTGGCCCCTAGGTCAAGAATTGTCCTTCTATTTTTGGTACATCCAATTCACAAAGCTTGGGCCATGTCAGATCATGTCTTTTTTGAATAAAAAAATTTATTACACCAAATTGGCCCGCCCTCTAAGTGCAAAGGGATTGGGGCCAGTTTCATCATTTTGTCCAATCACAAGTGAAGATTCTTGGCCTCTAGCACAATGAATTGGCTCGCCCTCTAAGTGCAAAGGAATTGGGGTCAGTTTCATCATTTTGTCCAATCACAAGTGAAGATTCTTGGCCTCTAGCACAATGAATTGGCCCAACCTCTAAGTGTAAAGCACCTTTAAGCAATTTGAAGGGTGACAACCTTTGGATTGTGCCTTCTAGTATGAAGGGTCAAGAGGCTGAATTCTTGCGGTTTCTTGAAATGTGATTGATGAAAACCCATGACCTCTCGACCTTCAACCATAAGGTAACAAGCTCTGAAATTACACAAGCTCTAAAATCGCCTACCCTATTCAAATATACACAACTTTTATATGTAACTATTTCAGCCCTAATGGGCTGCCTCACCCCAAATGTTTTTTCACTGATAATTACCGGCACCGGTATGTCATGCCTGCACAGTACAGTACTGACAGCACTGGTATCAGTGTCATTTATTATTTATTGGTAGGAAATTTATTGGAAAATGATGCCAATCCTGCATTCCTAGATAAAGCTTCTGCTGGACATGACTGGCTCCGCGTCACCCCTGGATCCTCAGAGGCTAAGGTACATGATGATGCTGAAATTTTGATGCATAAGCTTCACCCTTGAACACCGGGTGGGTCACCGTGGAAATCATCTGTTTTGTCACCGTGGGAATTGTTGGATTAAAATGATGCAAAAAAGTATTCATTGGAAGTCAAACTATTGAAGATGAATTTTTTCTTTTCACACAAAATTGGGAGGATGAATAGTTGTACATTCGTCCTACACACAAAGATTCTTTGTCATCCATCGGACACAAAATGTTCGCCTCGTTGTTTAAGGGTTAAATGTTTGTTAGTATGCAATAAAGAAATCATCTAAGGTAGCACACCCATAACCGTGAAATATAAGGGTTTTGAAAATGATTTTCATTACTAGACATCCAATGAATGATTGGACCCTACTAGCAAGAGGAAAAAAATTCCACTCCACTTTCAAATGTATTATTTGGACACTCTGAAAATAAGTTGTGAATTTTTAAAGAGCCGACTACAAATGCCTCTAGTACCAACACTAGGGTTCTAGTATTCAAATGAAGTACATCCTTGTAATCATATCTATTCACTTCCAAACATTTATCAAGGTTTTAGAGGTGATAATTTTAGGTACACATATTAAGGTTATGGATACACATAAGTTTATGGGTGTTGCTACCTTGAACAAACCAACAGATTTTTTTGTGTCTAATGGATGACAAAGAATCCTTCTATGTAGGATAGAAGTGCAACTATTCCTCCTCAGAATTTTATATGAAAAGGGGAGGTCTTCCACAATAGTTAATTTGAGTCAACAGGAAACATGTTCAAATGTTTATTTGGATTATTTTAGATGTACATATCCAAAATGCTATCAAAGTAACTGTACTTAATTTTGACCCCTAAAAATCCTTGCCTAGAATGTACAACCTCTATTCATGAGAGTATGGGGGCACTTTTGGATACTCTTATTTTGAGCACTTTCAAAAATTTATAGTTTATTCATACAAACTTCAAAAAATGCTTGACAACAAAAGCTAAAATAATCTTTTGACATTCAACAATGTCCAAGAAAACATTATGCAATTAATAGTAGGAAAAATGCTCAATGGCTTATTTGGATACATTTAGGTGTCATTACCTTCACCTTAGGATGTCGGATTGGTCACTATAGAAAATCATCCCTTCTTGTACTATAGTGTGTGAATCATTTGCTTAAATAAAACCAAGAAGTCAACATTCAATGAAGCTCTTATCTAAGGTAGTCTACTCACAAGAAACCATGCTCTAAAAGTGATTGTGACACAATGGTTTTGTTTTCTTCAATGTACCAACAATATACATCTCAGGAGGTGGTCACTTAGTTTAGTGACTATTGTACTTTACTTTCAAAAATTCATAACTAGTTCTATAAAGGTTCAAAAAATATGAAACAATTTAGGTTAGATGCCAATTCCATTTTTCTTCCTACAAAAATTTATTGAAAAATTGTTTGAAAGAATTCATTTTAGCTCCCTCCAAATGCAATCTGTTCTTAAAAGGTTGCTTTAAGAGTAGACCACCTTAGAAGGATCTGTGTCATCCATTAGACACTTGTAGGTTGCTAAGTTGTTAACCCCTAAAGGACCAGACTGCATTTTTCTAGTTGTATGGAAATTTTGGGCAAGCCATTGTGACCAAAAATTTGCATATTTAAGGCTAAAATAATATCAAAAGGTGTAGACAAGGAATATCTTTCATATGCAACAAATTTCATGACATTTGGAAATAGGAGTCAAAAGTTATAGCCTAATATGTAGTTTGTTTCTCAACTCAAGCAGTCCGGGCAGTAGGGTTGACAAATCAATACGTCCGCCCCAAAATAGCGTCCGTAATCCGGACGTTTGGACGTTCGTCCTCACGGACGCCAGCGGATGCAGCGTCCCTCCCGTCGTCGGAAGGCGGACGGGCGGGGTGGACGGGCGTCCGCCGGAACCGCGAATGTCAACGGACGTTGCGGACACAGCGGACGCGTCTAGAAGTCCCGGACGTCCAACCGTCCTATCAACCCTGCCGGGTAGATCTGAAAAAATCATTTTTTTCAACAATCAAAATTTGAAATTTGTTTTCTAAACTTATATATATACAAAGATAGCTTTGAATCATTCCATTTTGATCAACAAGACAAAAGTTATGAGGATTTTTTGTTTGCAGGCAATTATGGATTCCCACTCTAAAATAAACTTTGAAATCCTTTATCTTACCCAATTTTCAATATTTTTGAAAAAAAAAAAAAATCCTAGGACGTAAATTTTTTATTACAACATTTCAACCATTGGAATTGACATTTTTCAATTCCATATTTAAATTCTTAATAATTTAGTATTTTGAATCATTCTCTACTACTACCTACTTATTGTTTTTTTCCTATATGTTGTACAATTCCAAATGATCTAAAGTTTTTCAAGCATACATCCAACATGCCTTAAAGAATGAATCCAAAGAGTTGTAATCATCTTGAACATTTTTTCATACAAATTTGACCTTGTGAGGTTCAATTGTCCAATTTTTTGTAAGGACAAAAAAATGATTTTTATCACTTCAAATACTAATATCTTGCAATCTACATGGTGGAAATTTCTAAATTTTTTTTCACATCTTCTCAAACCAGTTTACTACAAGATCCTATGGTTACATGTGTCCGAAAATGTTTTTTTCCAAAATTTTGAAACTTGTCCAAGAAATGACAGGTTTAGAGTGTTTTTGGCAAAAACATAGTCAAGGGACTTTAGGGGTTAACTTATATATGATGTGGCGGACGTTTTCCGGTTGATGAATGACAAAGATACTTTCCATGCAAGACAAAAATGCAACTATTCATGCTCTAAATCTTGTGTAAAAATGGAAAGCCTCCTACAATCACTACAAGGGAATGTTGTCATTTTCTATCAATTCGAACACTTTCACTGTCAATTTTTTTTTCAATTTTGACAATTTTTTGTGAATTTGGACTTTTTAATTTGGACACTAGTTTCTTGTAGTGAGTAGTTTGACTTCCAAGAATCCAAGGAGTGCCATTAGAAGAGTTTTGGGGAGTCTAGAAGTTTGTTTCGGGCTTGTTCTCTCGCAACTATTCCCCGCAGTGAGGGGAATGGCCCGCTGTCAAAATTTTTTTTTCATAAAATAAAAAAAATAAAAAAAATAAAAATTTAGCCTCCAAATGCAAAAAAAAAATTTTAAAAATTAAAATTTGGTCAATGATGTAGTAGGGTCTCGGCCATGTCAGACCGCTGCGTTGAACTTGTTTCGTGCATTCGCAAGTTGTAATAACTCAAAGGCATCCAAAGGCCCCAAAAATCTTCTAATGTTTTGCATTTTTTTTAAGCCAACGATTCACACAATACTCAAACAAATGATTTTCACAATGTCCTTTAGAGGTTAACCATTAAACGTTGACATGTACATTTGGCATATGATGACAAATAATTCTTCTAGTAGGATAGAAGTTCAACTATTCATCCTTGAAATCTTGTTGTGAAAAAGGGGAGGTCTTCTATAATAATTTGACTTCCAATGAATATTTTTGCAATATTTAAGCCAATGATTCAAATGGTAATGAGAAGGGATGATTTTGAAGGTCACCCCTTCATCCTTTAACCATGTAAGGCTACCGCCACCACTAAGTGTCTGATGGATGATGGAGAATTCCTCTATACAGGATAGAATGCAATTATTCATCCTCTATGTTTTGTTGTGAAAAGGGAACTTCTTCCACAATAGTTTGACTTCCAATGAATACTTTTTTCATTTTTTCAAGTGATTGATTCCCACGGTATCGAAAAATGATGATTTTAGTGGAGACCGGCCCATCCTTATAGGGTTAAGGGTTAACCCTGTAACATCACTGCGGACACTGAGTGTTTGATGGATGATACATAATTCTCTTGTATAGGACAGAAGTGCAACTATTCATCCTCGGAGTTTTGTTGTGAAAAGGGAACATCTTCTAGAGTAGTTTGACTTCTAATGAATATTTTTTTCATTTTTTCAAGTGATTGATTCCCATGGTATCAAAAAATGATGGTTTTAGTGGAGACTCGCCCGTCCTTATAGGGTTAAGGGTTAACCCTGTAACATCACTGCGGACACTGAGTGTTCGATGGATGATACACAATTCTCTTGTATAGGACAGAAGTGCAACTATTCATCCTCGGAGTTTTGTTGTGAAAAGGGAACATCTTCTATAATAGTTTGACTTCCAATGAATACTTTTCCATTTTTTTAAGTGGTTGATTCCCACGGTATTAGAAAAGGATGGTTTCTTCTGAGACCGGCTCGTCCTTACAGGGTAAAGCTACTCCTGAGGAGATCTATCCTCTGACTGTGAGGAAGGTCCTTCGCCCGTGACTGCCATTTTGTTTTCAAGTACCACCCTAAGTCCGAGACCACACGAGTGGGTCCAATGGTGAAGCCGCCGAGGAAACGAGCTTTCCGTTTCGCGCTGTGAGCTTCGGGTTGTGAGCCTTCGAGTTTTGAGTTTTGAGCTCTGAGCTTCGAGCTTTTTCTTCAGGGACGGACGTAGATTAGAGTGTTGTTGCGGCAGCTTAACTAACCTCCCGAAAGAGTGACGGGCGTGTGCGCGAGCTAACAATGGCAGTCCCATCGAAAGAGTTGGAGCTCGGGCCGACGACATTGTCGGTCATGATTGCAGCCTGGGGGTTCGTATACGTGCTGACGCGCCTGGCGCTTTCCGGCCGCTCCAAGGATTTCTGCAACCGCTGCGTCTCGCTCATGCACGTATTTGTGTCCTTGTATTTCTGTACCATCTCGGTGGCGGATTGGTCTCGCCCTCTGGACGGCGTCGGCGCTGCGTCCAGCTACTCCCAGGTCAAATTTCTTAACGCTCTAGGGCAGAGAGTGTGCGCATTGTGAAGATTAGTTCTCCTGGGCCACATTTGACTGTTCAAGCGTCGGAGTTAATGAATAATTCTTTGAACCTCGGCATTGTGAAATTTTGAAAGTACTTGTAGTCTACATTTGCGTTGCAATGTGTTGTCCGGTATCGTTTAGATGGATGCTTAAGTATGGCCTCCGTAATTTTTATGCTGGTACTGGATTCTGTTTCTGAAAGTTTTGTGACAGAAGGTTTAGGTCAGACTGTGAGTAGTCGTTGCAGTGTGAGGATTATTCATACTTAAGTTTCCTGGTCCACTTTAGCTTTCCAAGCCTCAGGATTACTCTCGGACAATGAATATGGATAATTTTTTTTGCATCATGACATCGACATCTTTTGATTGTACTTGTATGCTGCATTTGCATCATTCGCACTTGCAATGTGTATTGAGCTTAGAAGGATGTTCTTTGAAGTATTGATGCTGGTACATGATTATATCTCGGAGAATTTTGATATAGAAGGTCTAGTTCTGCAATGTATATCTCAGGTTTTTCTTGATGCAATTTTGTATTTCAAGCTGTGTAATTGTTGATGGTGCCAATTGCTAAATGTGATCCTATTTGAATGTCACAGATGCTGGCTATGACTGTTAGTCTCGCTTACTTCATTTACGACACCATTTGCTGTGCTGTGGAGCTTCCATTCAGCATGGAGTTTTTAATACACCATGTACTCACTCTCATGGGATTGGTGTTTGGATACGTGCGTCAAATTGTACGTCCTCTCTCCTCGGCTGCGATTTCTGATTGTTTCCATTTGAATGGCCTCGTTCAAGCTTCTCGCGTGTTGGATATCTCGTGTCTCGTAGTTTCGAACTGCCGTATGCCCTTAACAAACGTTGGCTGTTCAATTTTCCTGAGCAGAGTGGGACAGAGCTGGTGGCGTGTTTGGTGTTGATGGAGGTGTCGAACCCCTTCATGCACGGTCGGGAGCTTCTCAAGGAACTGAATCTTAAAGATTCACCGCTAAGCCTTGCTAATGATGTGAATAATCTCTCCCAATCTGCTCCCTGTCTATATGCAGTGCCTCATTGTCCATATTCGACTGCACCTCGTTGTCCTAGATATCTTTGGTCAGCTGCAACATGGATTTACATTGTTTTGGAGACAATATATTATAAAGAAATCTAGCATTGTGATTGGGCAAAAGTTGGAGAGTTGTCTTGAAGGGCTTTATACTTGGAAGATAAATGATATGGGTGCTTACATAGCAACACTTTTTGTGAGCGATTTTGTCTAAGTGGAGTGCTCCGAATACCATCAGCCCATCAAACAGACAAAACCATTTAGCCTACTGTAGCTTCTTTATTTTCAATGTCTTAATGTCTTGTCCCGTGGGTTCCAAATGACTAGTGCTTTATCTCAACGTTTTGCTTGTTTGAAAAGTGTAAGCTGGCCCATACGAACTACTAACGTTGCATCGTAATTTATATGCCCATCTAAGACTGACATCAGTTTGGCCTAGCTTGTGCTCCCCTGAATGTGTCATTAATTACTTACTCTTGTAATATTTGGCTTCTGTGCAGGTTCTATTCGCCCTAGTTTTCACCGTTGCAAGGATATTTTTTGGGCCAGTACTTGTGTACTTGTGTGTGGTATCACCCACCAGTCCCTTCCCCGTTAAGGTTCGTATTTCCTACCTCCAATGCAATCATCTTTTTTCTCTATAATATTTTTTATATCACATTCTCTTGATGTCTGGCACCGGTCAAATGAACTTCTAACTGAAGACCAATGTATTTTGTACCCTCTGTTACAGGTAGGAGCCGTTGGAATCCAAGTGGTTAGTTTATTGTGGTTCTATAAGATAGCACGAATGGTAACTTACAAGCTATCCAAGCCAAAGACACGAAAGGCTGCCTAACTTCGCAGTTATGGCGTTATGTATTCTTCCTTATGCCTGAATTCATTCTTGCGCCGGCTTCATTCGTATGCGTGTTTCTTTTTATCTTGCACTCTATCTGCCACTTGACTACGTCTTTCGACAAGTGTGCTTGTTCAATGATCAATTTTTGGTACGATCAGGAATTCTTGGCTAAGTTTGTAAATCATGTAGTTAGAACTGTGTCTGTTATGGAGAAGTGTTGAATGCTGCATCAGTCTTATTCTTCGGATCGTTTCAGCGTATTTTTGAACAGAGGCGTCGCGACAATTGGGTGTATCTTCAGAGATGGGCATGCTCTTTTTTTTTTCGAACAAGTTAGGGCTTGTAAGTGCTCGAGCTCCACATGCGTACTAATTCCATTTTGGGTGCTCCACCCAGATGCTGAACAGTAGTACGCAGGTTTGCTATAGTACTTCATCGTCACTTGTACTACGGTTCTACTCCCATCTTCCGGCGCTTTTCTCACATCCAAACATAAAGGGCGCATTAAAACCTGCCTTCGATCTAGATATCTGGCGACGTTTTCTACCAGCGGTTTCGGTAGAAGTAGCGCTGCATGCGACACACCAAATGATATGCTGTGTCACTTGGATTTCTGGTGTTTGTGCTGTGTATTCCACTGCGTCATGTAGTGAGGAATAATATTTGAGATATGAGGCGCTGCAACCATGTGTATTCTCGAAGAACAAGTCGAGTAGCGTGTCAAGCATGAGTTGTCAATGTTTGAATTGGCAGGCTGTCTCTCTAATTTACACTGTTAACCTAAAATTCGTATTGAAACCGTGTATAAAGGCGGCAATTAACGTGCCACAAAATATCAGCTGGTTTGCAAAGCAATTGCTAGAACAAGTCGACAATGTTCAAAAATCGTACCTTCTGGCCGATCAATCAAGCAAATATAACAGAGATCGAATGCAATACCAAATACACCTGATGATTCGACAACTGCAGTAAGCTGCAGTTTCAGAATTGAAGAACACCTAGACCTATCCATGTTTCAGAATTCGCCATCGAATCTTGAATTAAGCTTCACAGGATTGATCAAATGATAGAGTAAAAGCTGCATCAAAGAAGCAGCAGAAAAGAAGCGAGATTCTAGAACGATGCTCTCTCGAGCAACTCAGGAGGACGAGATGAAAAACAGTCCCACACACTCAATCACTTTCAGACCTCCTGCACCGTAACACACCGAATTGCGAAACAAATTGACACACTCTTCGCCATTATTAAATAATACACAAAAAAAAATCAAAGAATGGTCAACTCGCAGCGTTCCCTTCCGGCACCGCCATTCTTTCCAGAATTGCCGACTTCGGATTATTCATCGGCGGCCCTTTCGACGTCCGCTCTAGCTCCGTCAACTTAAACGACACCAACTTATCCCAATTCCCTCCCTCGAACAGCACCCCTGCTTTCCCATCGGTCACCCTCTGCACAATGCCTGAAAATTCATGGTACGGATTCCTCGGCGACTTCACAATCACCGTCATCCCGGGCATCAGCAACGGTGGCGCAATCTTCTTCGCCTTCACCGGCGTGGCCACGCTATCCCTCAGCATCTGCATCTCCTGGGAGTATTTCACCGGCGGTGGATTCGTCACCAAGAATTGCACCAAACCTTTCTCCCCTCCAGGAAAACCCCCTGTTAATCCCCCGAGCTCCTTGTCGAATGTGCCCGGGAGAGCTTTCAAGGCGTCCACATTGCCCTCCACGGGACCCGTCTGCTTGCGCTCCACGGGGAGACTGTTCTTCGCGTCCAGGAGGAGCTTCTCGGTTTTCTCTTGGCGGAGTCCGTCCTCGCCGCCTTGCAAACCCCGGCCGCCGAGAATGTGCCACAAGTCGAAGCCTTCTGCTCGGATTGTTACGCGACCGGTTGTGGAACAAGAATTGATGGTGCTCTTCGACTGCGTGAGGAAATTGGTGGAGAAGAAGGAAGACTCGCCGAGACGCAGAGGCGAAATGGAAAGACTCGTCATGGATGCCATCGCTGCTGCTGCAAGCTCCAAACCGCCATCGCCAGCTTCTGGTTTAGATAGCTTCACGGCAATCAACTACCGCCACAAAGGGATGTTTCGTTCATCCAGAGGGATGACTCTCGTCAGACTCACGGCAGCCTCAGAACGATGATCAGATGGTGTCGCACATTCGTCGTCTTTTTCTCATCCAAAAATCTTCCTCTTCAGTCAGATATCCCTGGTTCCCAAATTTGGGTATCTAGGGAGTGAACTACCCCATTCCAGCCCAAATGGGAGCAAGCCCATTGTGGGCAAAATTATATTAGTGGTGAACATTTCAAAATTTGAATGTACACTAATAATATAATTTCGCCCATAATGGGCTTGCTCCTATTGGCCTAAAATGGGATAGTTTATCTTAGATCCCTAAGTGAATTGCCACTTTTTCTATTTATCAAAGTTCTTGATAGATCAAATTGTTATATTTTCTTGTAGTATAGGGCTATCCAAGATAAGGAGAGAATTGTAGAAACAAAACTAATGCAAAGGATGCAATTTGACAAGGACCAATTTTGTTCCACTTTTGTCTCTTACTTTAGATACTATAAAATTTCAATTTAAATGGTCAAAGTTCCCATTTAATTTAATTTTTTTAAACATATTTCCAAAGTATTTTTATTTCATTTTTTTTCTTGAACTTTTTGAAGGAAAAATCCTCATTCCACAAGAAAGCATCAAAATATATCTAGTATTTTTATTTATCTATTTGACTTCCTTATACTCTATATTATTAGGAGATTTAGAGTAAACTAGCCCTTCTATTTGGTTTAGAAACATCTTATTAGGTAAAATCCAATGGTCTAGAGGTTCAATTGTGAGTAGAGCAAAAATCACACCTCTAAGAGTTCATTTGACTCAATGCTTGAACACCTAAATAAAACTCAATTTTAGCCTCTTGGTCTCTAAATGATCAAGAGAAATGAGTGCACTATTGGAATTGTGGGGTGGGTTTGGTGGATAATAATTCTAGAAATATATGCCAAAATTTGAGAGAAATTATAATTTTTCAGAAACAAAATTTTTGTATGGTGAAAATCAGAATATTGGTTTAAAGTTCTATTTTTAGCATCTTCCAAACCTTATTTTAAAGAAAAAACTAACATTCGGCAGAAAAAGGGGCTGACCCTATCCTACAATTACGGCGGTAACTGAAAAAATGACACCTAACAATTTTCGGAGTCCCTACCAAACTGGCGGAACTAAATGTCTATTTACAACGACTTTCATCCACCTACCGTCCCTGTCCCGTCACCTTCAGAACCCCGCCTACAGTAGTAACGATGATCGGACGACGTCTCACATTCGTCGTTGTTTTATCATCCAAATATCACCTTAGTCTTCTTCTGCTGGCCTCCCCGAGAAACTCCTGCTCTTCGCGTTTCTGCTTAATTGTGCCTTGCTTAGTAGCGATGGGGAGCATGAAGGAAGGAGGTGATTCGATGAATCTGAAGCTGGCGGTGGCGCTTGCGATGTGGAGGACGTCTCATCGCTCGCAGAGTGGAGGGGAGGAGAATCAGTGGCGAAAAAAGGTATAATTTAACCATGCTTTGATTGAATTGTTCCGATTCGTATTTTATGCTTATTTTGCTTTGGCTTTTCTTTGCGAACATTTCGGTAATCAACTCGGGAATTGTAGATTAATTAAAAAAAAATTATTTCCTGAATGCTCATTGGGCTTCTTGAATGAGTGAAATGCATGAATTTTTATATTTGCCGAATTCGGCATCGCTTCTGGCATTTCCAATCGAAATCACTTTCTTCTTGGGATCTGGTGAAGTAGTATTGCAGCGACTAACGTACTGTACTGAGGCTTTGGTGACTGGAATATAGTGAAACTTTGTTGACCGCTCGAATGCAATTAGCCTTTGGTGACTCTGCAATGTAATTAGCCATTCGTGAATGCGAAAGGTATTAATGATCCGTTCGTGATTGTGCCCTCACATTGCAGGCCAAAGTGTTTGAAGAGAAGTGTTCTGTAGTGACAGAGCAGCTGGAGGAGTTACGAGGTCCAGTCGTTCAGTCCTCACCTTGCGTTCATTTTTGACGAATTCCAAGGAAGTGCTGTTATATCGTCTCATTAATTCCGTCGAATACATGTCTGAAATAGCTGGATGTGATGAATGGCAGGTGCAATCGTGCTGGATAGTCTCCCGTTGCTTGCACCATGCAAGTGCCACATTTTCAAGTCTACAGACAGCGAGTTGCGTTCTAGTAAAGAAAATGAGGATCGAATTACCTATCATGACTACGTTACGCAGGGCTCAGTTCAAATATTTTTGAGAAATGGTGATTTCCAAGTTGATCTGAAGCTCAATTTTCCAGTTGAATCTGTAAAAAACTAAAGGTTCACCATGACCAACCGAGCTTGCTCATTCCAATTTGTTCTGATGTGGGATTGTTGGGAGCAGTAAGACTTTTGAGGACATTGAAGCTGCAAAGGACAGGGGACAATTCTGGTAATGACTTCTGGCATTTTGAAACATGAATAGTTTGAAGAAAACTATATACGCAAAAGAGACCTTCGTGGGAACTAAGCTAGGAATTGACGGGCTAGGTGGAAAAAACATGCAGATGAAGTACAAGAGTATCTGGCTATGGTGGTTGATTTCGTAATTGACCTGAGCTGCCAGATAAAACCGGTGAGTGCTGTTCCAGAAGATGTTTTACTGCAATAGGTGAGGATGCTTTTTTATTCGTAAAGGGGGCGAATTCTTGGCATAACAAGGAAGGAATGCATAATTTCTCGTGCAATATGTACATTCCGTCCCTTTCATGACTAGCAATCGAATTGTTTTTTTCAGCTTCACATGAAAGGGAGACACGCTGAGATTTACTTCCACCACGCTGTGGACTTCATTAAAGGTCAAGCTGCCAAATTTGGCTTAGCATAATATAAGATTCTTTTCACAATTTGAAGTCCCTACTATTCTCAGCTATGGTTCCGAGATACAGTAGAAATCAACACATCAACCAACATTCGACAAGCAGTATGGAGAAGACTTGTGACTGTCTTGGGTTCTTGGATTGCCACTTACTAAGATACGAGTTTTTACCATACAGATACAATACCCATGTTACTTGAAGGAAACGAGGAGAAGCATTTACTTGTCGACAACCTTGTAGCGAAACTGGTGTTGGATCTGGTTAGGAAGTTGCTCAACTTCACACCTGACCAAGGTAGTTTGATACACTCCTGAATACTCCTGAAAAATCCTCCGTGGCGTGTACATTATCGAGGTCACTGACAGTGCTGTTGTCATTGCAGACTTTTCAGAAGAAAGTGATTTAGACGACAATCAAAGGATACTTGTCGTCATGCTGGGACTTTCGGAATGCGCATACATAGGGCATCGAATGCTTCTCACTGTATCACAACAAATAGCCATGGTACTGGAGAGACTCCAGGGTATGGACCCGTTTGACGAGGGGTTCTCTCAGATTTACGAAAATCTTTTCTTTGTGTAAGACCAAACCCATGCATCTCGGGACCCCAGCTCGAACAGCCTTCGTCTGCGTAGGACAAGTCATGAGACTTCTGCATTCTCTCTTCAACCTCAGTTTCGTAGAAGTATACTCCTGAGCTCCTGCATCGTTTCTATGAAAAATTCAATCGCATGAAGAAAAATATTTAACTTCAAAAATCGACCAATGCAGGTTTCAGCTGGTTGAAACACTTGTAGGTGAATACTTGATGTCCTGGAAAGAAGAAAACAACTTCAGCCAAGGTATTATATTTACACTTGGCTATTGCTTACTACGCTTAGTAACCAATACATTACCAATTCTTGCTTGAGACTTCAATTGTGACCCTGGCGTATGGATTGACTTGCCAGATATTCTAGAAGAATGGGTCACATGCCACTTTCACTGCAAGACCACACTCGAAGGAAGACCCACGGTCTGGACATCACAATTCATGATTACGCTTGACAGCATCACTGACAAGTTGCTAAAGCAACTTGAATGCTCAGCAGAATTAGATACACATGATGGGCAAGACATCTGGCAGAAAGCTCTAGTACATTTGCTTGCCTCTGCTTCTTCTGCAATGCCAGGGACACAGCAATAGATTCCACGATCTCTCACACATTCCCAACACCAGAAATATGTGCCTACACACCAAATATTACTAGGATAATCCTTCATAGCGTCAGATTACTGCCAATGTGGTTGGGAGCTACTAACTTAGGTCTCAAGCAAATTGCAAGACATTTTGTGACCGTATAGTCAGTTCGGTTATCGACGTTTCAGAGGCAGTTGAGAAAAGTAACACCCCAACTCAGTGACTCTTGCATTCACATGCATACTTACTGAAGTAATTGACCGAGAAATCCCATAGTCCCACAAGTCCTAAACTCTACCTGACTGGATCAACGCCACCGAACACAATAAAGTGATTCACCAAAAGTGGGTTTCAGTAGCCGCTTCCTTGGTTGAAGATTCAAATCGTTGGACAAAGCTTACCATGTGGTGCACACGCATTCTTCAACAACTCTTCCAACATTCGAAGTTGCCATCCAGGTGGCTAACGATTATCAACATTGAAAATTCATCACCATGCTTTGTGATTGGAGATCAAACTTCCTTTTATAAAAAAATCTCCTCCCAAATGGGGGTTCAAAGTGTCCACCACTTTCACCCCTCTATAAGTCCTCCCGTTTCAGCCTTGGAATCACTGGACGTTCGACATTTAACTTTCTAAACTACTCTAAAACCCACGTATCAGATGCGCTCAATGATTAAGTCATGGAAAAATAGGCTTTCAAAGACCTCAGATTTGAAACATACACGGGCAGGAAACACATGACAATAGAAGGATTTGTAAAACAATGCAATCGAAATTTGCAACTGCAATGAGAAAAAAGATATTGCTCTACTTAATGCATTCCCAATGGCAAGATATGACATCTCCCAGAAACATCTTGTTCTCTCTAGGGCTTGGGCGAAAATTTCATGGCCAATCAGAAATAATGAGAAGTCTACAGGTAGTCTTTTTATCCACGGAAACATCAAAATTAAGCCACCGACGCTCTCACGTGATCAAGTCCATCAACTCTAAAAAAAATTGAATCGTTTCTATCTGCTATCTTACTTCAAATACGGTGATCCACTACCTGAAAATTTGCAAATCGCTCACACATTGTCGTGACTCTCAAGCTTCTGAACCGTAGCTTTCAATTCGTTAATCTTGTCCGCAAGCTCCTTGCGAGCTGACTCCTTGCCAAACATGAAGCCGTACCTGAATGAACGACCACCACGGCGCCGTCAACACCACGTTGCTCAACGAAATTAGAGTCGTGAATGGAAAAAGTGAACAAAGGAAGAATGGAAGATAAGAGTTACCATGCAGAAATGGCAGAGAATCCGGCAACGACAGACGCGGATTGAAGCCGGGAGAGCGCCATCCCGGCAGCCGATTACAATCCCCCCTCGCGATGTGTCGATACAGCTTCTGAGTTTTTGAGTAGCAGAAAACCCTAATCCTGACAATGGAATTCCTTTGAGAAAGAGCAAAATCAATGAAGAGCGAAAGGAAGGGAGCGCGGACCGGGAGAGCACATCTCAAAAAAGCTTCTCACCATCGTCACATGACTTTCATATGACTTTTTGTGTATTAAACTTCAATACTGCAATAGTGTAGCCCTATGCCATTGGCACAATAGAATAAAATAAAAGTAAAAGTAATTTAAAAAAAAATTTCAGTTCAGAAAAATTTGAAATTCAATATCTTTTATGTGATGAGTCACACTCCCTTGGATCAAAGAAAAGCATCAAGGGTCACCTAATTTTAATGACTAGTATGTCTTTGAGCTTTTACCTCAGCAGTTGGATTACAAAGCAATATAGATTTATGACTCATGAGCACTAGACAAAGGCCAATTGGCTCAACCTTCATGAGGTTGAGCAATATTATGAGGCTCAAAATAGAATTTATTACATTTGTCAAAGAGGAGGCTACATTTTCCATATTATCTTTCAAGAATGTAGGGAACGAAAAGTCCAAAATTATTGATGTAGGGGCTTTGGAAGATGATACAAAGGGGAAGTAGGTGATGCTAGTGAAGAGCCTTGATAGTGGCCAATTCATTTCTCATATGGATGTTTCATAAAAAATCCTCAAATATGAGTATGAATCATTCATAAAATGTACACCATTAGTACAAAGTACAATTTTGCATAAGATGGATTGGCTCCCATTTGAATTGTCATAAGCAAAGTTACCTTATCTATGCAATCAAATTTAAAAATTCATCATCAATGTATTTCAATCAACTATCATGAAAAACCATGAATATTAAATGAAACAATCCACCAAAAATGGAGTTTTACTTTTTCAAAATTAAAATTTGATATTCTTGATTGGGATTGCATAAGATTAGAATATTAATTATGCAAGACAATAAAAAAAAGTCAATTGTATTCTATATTATGCAAAAAAAAAAATTGAATGGCACATTACATAGATTGTAAGGTTGCTTGGACCTGACTATACAGAATGGATTGAGGAGAACAGCAAAATGACAAATTATTTTCATTCATTTGTTTTTGTGCTTGGATTTGGACAAATTTCGAACCCTCTCTGGATTGTACAAACCGAAACACCACATGCATAATTAAAAAAATTATAAGAGTGAAGTATTATCAGGGTCAGTTGAAATTTTGAGGTGCTCTTGCAGCAGACGTTGTCGTTGGAGATACCTTTTGTAACAAAATGACACCTCAATATTGAAATTCAATAATAGAGCATTGCCTTAAATAAGTACTAGGATCAAAATACCTTCTTTCTCATACTAAAACTCCGGTTCTCCTTTCCTCTAAAACATCGGTTTTACCGTTAAAAGATTAAATCTCAAAGCAGTCAATATTAGCATTCTACCAAAACTTAGCTCAAAAATCGTTGACTGAGTCTTGATTAGTTCTCATCTTGCCACTACAATGATTTATCCTATTAGTGAGAGCGCCCTATATTAGTGTCACTACAAAATATTCATTCTACGGAAATCAGTACAATTCAGTAACATTTTCAGCCTGCACTAACTTGAAATACAGACGTTGGCATATTAGCCACACTACTAGGATAAATCAGTGCACTGATGTGCAAAGATGGATGAATTCAAGAGCTTGGAATGAGCCATTTCATGAGCTGGTCATAGGTTGTGAAACAGATCATTACTGAGGGTGCAACCCACAACATTCGCGATGTCATACCTCTTGCAAAGCCGGTCATTCCTTCATCCCTGTAAATCACTTTGGCTGCATCCCAAGCGCCAGAATACTGGGTTTTGCTAATCACATTGCTCTTCCCTTGTACTTGTATTCTAGTTTTGATCACATCCTGCAAAATTCCAATACATCAAAGAATTTCTCAAAATGCACCAACACAAAGTAGAAATCATACCCTACGTTATTGAACAGTATACATCTGTTTCGAAATTTACTAGGAATAGAACGGAGCCTGTGCAATGCACCACCACCAAAAAGGTTTCATCAGGCTGCAAGGTTTCATTGAGAACATGTTTGGATGTCAGTAGGATTTAATAAGAACAAAAGAAAGAAAATGAAATCATGACAGAACTTGCATTAATATAAGAGATTGATTATTAGTTTCCGAAGTGGACTCTTTCTATGTTAGAGCTTGGGCACCTCGGGACTAAAGAGTAAAGAACAGGGTGAAGGGGAACACTGACCATGGGATTTGTCAAAGCAGCAGCAACGGCAGAAGGGAAAAACGCGCTCCCGAGTTCATATTGAAATTCAAGCTTCTCAATGGATGGGGCTCCCGAGAGCTGTGCACAGGCGTGCTTGCTGGCTTCCCAGAGTGGCATGAAAACCGCATTGAATGGGACACACAGCATTTGGTTCAAGAGAAAGCCTCGATACAAGGCGCGCACTCCTTCCAGGCGGTAGATGCTTTGAGCTGTGTGGAGGGAACCCTGCAAGAATTGAACACAAGGAATGCGACATTGTAATTCCACTGCGTTCTTATTGTGGGTGTCAAACTCCTCAAGGTATTTAGAATTCACTAGGGATCATACCAATCCACGGTTGAGGAGCCTCTCCAATCACTGCTAATGAAAAGAACTATTAGCTGAGGTCGTTGATTGTGGATAATAAGTATCCTTTTTCCTACCACCAAGCCACGGTGACTGCACATTGCAACTTCAACTCGAAAATCAGGAGGTGATCCAGATCCTGTTCCAGAAATCTCTTGAAAAAAGATACTAAAAACGAAATGTAATAGCATCAGCCACCATTTGCAGCCTAGTATTTATTGCTCAGTTTTTCAAGAAAACTAACGCTTAATCATGAATAATACGGATTATATCATAAAGTTTGACATCCACGTTAAGCAACTTGAGAAGACTCTGCAAAATTGGTTCCGACCATGAATATATTCTCCATTGACCCAAAAAGTGGTTGATTCCATATTTTAGGAGTTAAGATATATCATTTAGGGAGTTTCAAAGAAGGTAACAAAATACAAACAGTACAAAGAAGGAATCATAAGCCACATTTTTACAAATACAATATAAGTTTCAAATCGACTATTAACTTCCAAAGTGGGATGTCTAATTTCCAGCTTGGGCATCTCAGACGTTAATGACTCATACTCTATTCACAGAATTTCCAAAAGCCCCAAGAGCTTAGGGTTGGGATCCTACCATGTAAGAGCCTGCACATGCAGTCTGAACCATCTGCCGTTGCCGAATAACCTCCACAGGCACAGCTACTATTGATTGCGCAAAAGTGGCAATTATCCCACTTCCAAACTGTACCACATGATTATCCTGTCCACCTGAGAAGCATAAAAACAAAAAATAAAATAAGTATGAAGACCATTGTTAAGGATATTTGTGTGACTCATTCATTCAGCCAAAGAAAGATAACCCAGCATTCTCTACGCAATAAGGTAGAAGGCCTGTTGTGGTCACATTTCTACTGTAGCCGTCTAGAGCTTCGTTTTGGCGATGCAGTTGGTGCACAATGAGATATTCAGACACAAAGGGTGTGAACCGAGTGTAATATCACAAACAAATCACAATTGCAAACTTCCATTCCTTCTCATTTTCGTTTGCCTTCGTATTTCATGGCATCAAAGAATTTTAGATTCTAGCCTTTAGGCTTTCACACTTGACCTAAACTTGTGATCGCTTCTGGTAGCTCCAATTTGAAAGCATGAGGCTCAAGTGGAGTAGAGACAATCAATACCTGGAAGAAGCCTTTTGATGGTTTGGTATGTTGTCATATACAAGGCTGTCGAAGAAACTCCCACCATGACCGTAGCGTAGCCCTTGTAGAAAGTTCGCCAGCCTTCGCTGGTCGCGATGGTCCGAATGGCATGCAGTGGTCCTCCATACATGTAAAAGGCTCCTGTCGATCCCCAACGTTCACTTCCTTGTACCTGTTACAAAACCCTAATTTCTTAGCGGCAACTAAAACCCTCGTCTCCGCGCTCCAACCCAAACCCCAATTTCTTACCCTAATTTCTTTGCTGCAACTAAACCCTGATTTCCTCGTTCTAGTCAACCCTTAACTCCAATATCTTAGAATTCATCTTAATTTGAATGCATTACAAGTGTGCTACAATCAACGAGGTTGAGGCGAATGTGCAAGATACTCTCGAATGTAAATTAAGAAAAGGTCATAATCCAGAGGCTTGAGGTTTCTTCGTTTCAACTAAAACCCTGATTTCCTCGATCCAAACTAAACCCCAACATCTTAGATTCAACTAAATTTGAATGCTTAGTGCCAACGAGTGTGGCAAATGTGCAAGATATTCTTAAAATATCAATTAGAGAAGGTCACAAAACAAAGATATTAGCGTGTTCATCGTTTCAACCAAAACCCTCGTTTCGAAATCCCAAACTAAACCCCCAAATTCTTCGTTCCAACCTGCAAGTTCATTCAACTGACGAATGGCAATTACACTGTGAGAACTGTACCTGGAGTCTCGATTTCACGGTCATCATGGGGTACATGAGTCCATCCGCCAGGCCACCGGAAATGGCACCCGCGAGCATCCGCTTCCCAAAGACATACTCTTCAGCAACATTTCCACTTCCTATCTCCGCCATTCAATTCCTCGCTTGCACTCCAACAATGGCCGGATGGCGCCAACTGGATCAGCGTCCGGCAACATGCCTGAATTTGCACCACGCCATCGCACACGAAGTCTGAGGCGTTCGTGAAGAATCTGCCAGCAGCAAAACGCATCCTCCGATCTAAAAGCTCAAGAATGGCTTGGTTACCAACGTTAGGGTTTAGGGTTTAGAGTTCAAGATTTAGGGTACATAACTCAAGTTAATTTAATTACTGCAAGAGTTTGAATATTTCGAGACTAATTGGATGACTTTGGGGAGAATTGTTTCCTCTTCGACATCAAAATAATGAATCTAGATTCTATAAGATTGCATAGTTTTGACAGGAGAAGTTTTCAAACTCAAAATTGGGATTTTGATTCTCATTCATAGTAGCCATTCATTATATTTAGTTAAGAAATTTGTAGGAGTTGGGTTTGTGAACAAGTCACAAAGATGTGTAGTTTCATTAGAGAGCCTATAGAAATTACATAGGTTTGGTTTAAACTTATTTGGGTAAAACCATGTTGAAAGTGCAAAAAATATCAAAATATCATATATTAAGATTGGCGAATAATATAGTAGATGTTTTATATTATTTTATTGGAAGTCATTAAGAATTAGAATTTGAAGATAGAAAGAATATAACAATTTCAATAAATATCAACACCATACCACAAATTGACACTATATATCATTTTCAAACATCTTAATGTACTTTTAAAATCTATGAGGTTTATACAATGTATTGGATTTAGATATTGTAATGTAGTAGTTGCATGTGATCAAGATTGACTTCAAACCTCTACGTCTCTCATTGCCTACCTCCAATCTTTGAGTTTATTGCTGAAAAAACAAGTCTATGGGGATGCAATTAGTTTGGAATGGTAAGGTGTACTCCATTGATTATAAATTACACTTACTTATTGGAAGTCCAAGGAAAAACACAACATAAATCTTTGAGTTCAACTCAAAGCAAATCTCTATTCTGCTATGCCAATCAGAGACACCATTACACAGAAAATTGTAACATGTAGACACGAAAACAAACAGCAGACTTCAGGGCATATGAAATCATTCTGCAATGGCAGTTGAATAATAAAATAAATTTGTTACAGATGGAAGAGATCAGCTCAAGCTCTGGAGGGATAAACCCTGGAATCATACTGTAATCAACGAGCCTCAAGTAACTTTACAGTGAGTTAGCTAATGACAATGTAACAAAAGCCTCAGGAGAATGCTACCACCAACTTAAGCTCCTCCTTGATAATTTGACCCTAATTTCTTCTTCTGTAGTGCTTTGCTTGATAAATATGATAGCCACATTGTGCAGTTGAGGAGTGAGGATTTGAATGTTTATGGTACAACAGAAGAGGAGGAACATTGGCCCAAAGACCAAGGTAAATAAAGAGTCTGTTAGGGATAGTTTTACCAACTATGCCACAAGTAGCAGGTGCAACCCTTGATAGTACAACATACATACCTCAATGTTGTGGTCTGTCAAGGCCTTGCTTCTCATGGATGGTCTTGAGAAGTGAAGGAGAGGGGTCTAACCGCATCGACTTCGACAAGCCTCCTTTAGAGACTACCTTCTTATTATGAGAGTCTTGTCGGCACGACTTGCTGCGACCACAAGTACTAAGAATGCTGTGGCCACTGTCAGTGGTAGTAACATTGTCCTCTGGGTGAAGGAGTAATTCCTTGACTATGTCCTGTGGCTCTTTCCTGAAGGACTGCGACGCGGAGGTGTCGCTCGGGTCATATGACTCATACTCAGGATGGTCATGTTCCGAGACGGTATTCGGCTTGCTACTACCTCGACTAGCTCGTCGCTTTGGCCGTTTGGTCAAGCTTTTCCACCATGAATTCTTGGAGTTCTGCTTCTCGGGTTCTTGTCCCCCCTGTGATCTGAAAATCAGCTCCCCGGAAAAACTAGAATCCTTAACCTCCTGATGAGGTTGTGGTTCGGTCAAATTATTGTTATTGTGCCCATGGTCAGGGGTCTTCATTGCTTCTCGATTGTCGCTAAGGACGGTTTCCAGCTTCCGAGAACGGGTGTCTCCATGAGGAGGCTCTCTAGAAGGCCTCTCAGGGGACAACAAATTCAAATTCAAGGCACCATGGTAAATCTTGAGCTCCGTGGAGCGGTCCAAGCTGCTGGAATATCCTGAATGCTCACTCAAAGTCATCTCTCTCTCGGGTGGTGAGATTTCCTGGGAGACTTTATTCGTGCTTCGTTTCTTCAGTCCAAGGATGCTCATCATAGATCGCTTCACTGTGGCATCCCTATCTTTGGATTCAAATGCGGCCTTTTCGTTTTTTGGCTTCCGTGCACTGGTGGTTGGGGGGTCAGAAAAATACAAAGACTCCCCCTCTCCAGGGAATTGTATTGAGAATGCACCATCCGTACCGTAGGGCATTTTTATCATCTCACAGCTCCCACCCTCTTCGTCTGCTTCTTGGGGCACAGCGATGTCTTCAGTTGATGTACTCCGAGTATGGATTAGAGGAGCACTTATTGTAGTGGCGGCGGCAGATAGAGTTGGCGAAATGCTTTCAAGGTCTCGAGTTGTTGGCTGCAATCAAAACAAACAAAATCAATTCGCAAGCTTGAAACCAAACATGTAGAAAAGTAGAATATAAAGTAAAGACCAGTTTTGCCAAGAAGTGGGACCAGTTTTGACAAATCAAATTGCTAGAATTCATAAAAAATTGTTGAAATGTCTTGTCCAGACAAACGTAGATTGACCTTGAAATTTAGTACCTGAGATCCGATGCTTGCAGCTGGCTCCTCCACACCCTGAGAGTTTTCCACTGTTATGGCAACCCGTATCCAACCCGTTGAAGCATGGCGATCATTCTCAAGCTTTAATTTCTTCACATGGCGCTCCCCATTCCGGTAATCGTTGACTGGTATGCTGCATATCCTGCGCACACACAAAAACCCTTGCTTTAAAACTCAAAGGGAATTATAATAAGCACCAAATATGGACCACGAGGACTATCGCCTCAAAAATGAACTGACATGGCTCGTGCTGCATGAATGGACTCACCAGCCAGATGAGGATATTCAAATGAAGCCACTGGCGATTGGTGAAAAGAAAGATCTAGTTTCCTAATGCTGGATTGAGCATTCTCATCTGACAACAAAGAGTAAGAAATGCTCTAAGGACATACGATGTCCAGGACCATTCGCATGGGGTAGAGAAACATACCCAAGCTGACGTTGAATCTTCATACTTCTCTTGGAGATCACTTGCAACGTGAGCAGGTTTGGTAACGCCCAGTTCAAGATGGGAATACGCTGCAACTCATCATCCCAAACTGGATTGAGCGTCTTTGTTCGACTCTTTGTTTTCCGTTTGTGTGTCCCCAGTGATACTTCTACAAAGGGATCGGGCAAACCTGCAAATATCATAATAAAACGGAATTCAAGACTTTGCAATAAAACGAGAATATTTCGTATCATGCTCACAACGGCCATGAATTGACAAATAGAAGCAATCTGTAAACTTCAAGTAGTCAACAAGCATAATGCAATTCTACAAAGAATGGATCAAGTGGAACAGAGACAAGACAGAAAAGAAGTTACAAATTTACCTGCACCATTTGGAAGTTTCAGGTCACCAGCCTCCAAAATCTCCACCAGCACTGTTTGTGAAAAACCAGACTTGGGTTCCACACTAAAAAACTCTTGCAAGACTGGAACACAATTACCATGTTCTGTTATTATTAACCTTAAACGAATTTCATTAGGAACCGCAAACAAAAAAACAGTTTCGTAGCAATTACTCCTGCAAGGAGGTTGAAGAGATATATGATCTACTGTACCTTGTCGAGGCATCAGGTCAGAGAAAATCATGTTGCTCACAAGCTTCTCAAAATCGATGGTCAGCATGTATGGCTGCACACATACCACAACATTTCACCATAATGTAACTCTGCAGCTTCAACACTTCAGACACGCTCCATTTGAACCACGAGGTACAATTCAATTCATTGAGTGAAAACAGCAAACTGCAAACACTGATAATTTAAGCGTTGATCAAGCTGCATACAAGCTTGGTGGAGACACTCATTGCTTAAAACAGATATTCCCCGAGTCAAACAGGGTACTGATTGGGGGATATTAACTAATATGAAGAGGGGTTTAGGGTAACCTTTATTTCTAGTTTCTAATATCTACATACTTAGTAGACCCAATACTGTTTATAATTGCACTGTTGAAGCAAATTTTACACTGCAATAAATATGCTCTTGAAATAAAAATGAGACTTCACTAAAAATAAAGAAAATCTTAATTTTTACTTGAAAATCATTAAGTGACCCCTTATACTTATAGTGCCAATACTTCCCGTGGGTCCCCAAGCATAAGAATCAACAGAATTGATAGAGTTACCTCAACGACTGATTGCTCAAGCGCTGTGCCCAATGTTTCCTCCTGAATCATCAGACCACCCAATATTTTAGACTAAAAGAGTCTCAACCGTGGACAGGTTCTAATCGACTAAACAAATGAGTAGATTTAGGGCAAACTACTTGGAAATCTAGAAATGGATGCGATATAACCAGACAGATATTATTTCAAAAGCTGGGGAGGCAGAGCAGGTATAATACCAGCCAGTTGGCAGCTCCTGGGATGAATCTCATGTCGGGACCATACCGGGGTCGTGCAGTCACGTCGACAATAGGTGTATGGGCAAAGCTGAAGCGAACTCGACCTATAACTGGCCATCCTTTCACAAACTTCACTGAAAACTTGACCTGAAACAGCATACATTGAGGGAAGTGAATATTAGTTGCGTTTATACTCACAATATTAAGGGCCAACAGCTGTTTAACATAGGAATTCAACACAAGGAAGAAACGCACCTAACATTTGTAAATCCTCAGAGAAAAAGTGTCATTAACTCCTAAGTGCCCACGGTAAGAATAGAAAGTGCACTTTGGAAGCTAAGAGTCGATAATAGCAACTCTCAAAACATATTTATATCACTAAAAAATGTAGAGTGTGATTTCTTCTTTCTAGTGGTTACCTTCCTTGAAACGTCCTGAATGTTTTATTTCAACTGTTACAGATATGACGGTGGCCACTTGGGCAACTACGAGTTAACAAAATGATTAAACTTTGCCGCAGTCAAAAACACAATAAGACTCTAGAACCTACACCACAAAAATTGAGAGGTACACACCATGCCCTTGATGTGCATTCTTGAAATGTAAAAGGTGAACTTCATTCCCCTCATTTGGACTGCCATCTCCGCGTTCATGTCCTTCCCAGACAAAAACTCCATATTTGCCTCAAAAACCTGCAAAGAAGAAAGGGATTCGTATTCACGTCACGTCCTCTTTTCACATCGACATGTGACTTGCAACAGACATAAGAACTTAAAAAAGAAGAGCATGAAGCGACGAAAGTCGGTATTAACAACATCAGGAGATCATAGTTACCACATCGTCTCCATCTTGGGGAGATGGCAGGGCACGTATCAGACTGAAATCGGGTGGAGTGTTTCCTAAATGGAGAGACTGCAACGTCACTTCCTTCTGCAAAACCACAATCTTCTCTTGTCAGTGTCTACGAAGTGTCCAACACAAATTCATTAAACCCTTAACGCCCAAATTACGTACAGTTTTGTATATGTCATTGTACAATTACATTACCTGCCCAAAATTCATCAAATTGGCGTTTTTAAATATTCAAGCATTACTTTGGAAGAATAAGAAATTATTTAGACAAAACATTGGCCTGAAGCACTCTGTTTATCATCCAGAATATGGGACTTTGGAGCACACAAGGGTGAACAAGTGCATGCGACTTTTGAAAAGTACAATTCTTCTCAAGTAGATTTTGCACAAAAATGATCATCGAAGATATTGGAAACGAGGAGGGCGATTGACTACCCTCTATAGCTTTAATTACCGTGTTCAAAAGCAATAGATAGGTGATAGCAATGGGATAATAAAGCACAGAAAAAAGCTTCTGTGCACTTCAACGTAGAGCAGCAAGGTCAGGATATCAATGCAAACGCACCACATACGTGGGCTTGAACCTCTTCAAAAACCACGGCGCCATGGGTAAGAAGAAATGCTTAGACGCAAATTTCTCCATGCTGATCGGCCACATCACCTTCAAGCCCTCGTTCATCCACCTCAATGTTTCACCTTCGGTCATGGCCTGTATGAGAAGAAGAATCACAGATTCCAATTGCTCAGAATTTCTCCAAAACATACGTAAGGTAGAGGACACTCAAATTACTAGGGAACTGATCCCGTCCAATATATCGACACTTGTTACCAACACCAACTCACCTCTTCCACTACACTCAGTTGGGCTTCAATAAGCATGAATTGGCTAAACGTCTGTGGCCACTGATTCGCGCATAGCGATAAATAAATACTCATTTATAATTCACGCATAGTGATAAATAAATAAATCTCAATAGATCTGAATCTTATAGACTACATATGCAAAATGCATAAAGTGGCGCTAATAGCATCCTCTACCTTACATATCGGAATTTAGTGATTCAAAGAGCGCCGTGACATTCGTTGTTCTAGCCTGCAACTACACTGACTTATCCTATTAGTGAGTGAGACTAATTTACCAAAGTCAAAATACTGTAAATTTAGTGCAGGCTGAAATATTGCTGTATTGCACTAATTTCCACAACAATAAACTTTTGTAGTGACACTGATTTTTTGCCCTCACTTATAGGACAAATCAGTGTCCCGATCAGTGCTTATCAAAGAGGAGATCCAATTTGACCCAAAGCAGCAGGCATACCTTTTTTGCGTTAATTTTCTTCTTCTCTTCCACCTGAATTTGCAGCCTCTCTCTCTCCGAATACCCCTTCAGAATCTGCAACCACATATACACAGGAAACGTAAATCATAATAGCTAGCCCATACCAATCAAGCCATTCTTCTTATACCCCAATGATAGCCAAGGAACTAATAAAAGCGAAATGAAAGAAAAGCGAAAGAAAAGCCATTCTTTCCAAGTCTGTCACGATCTCAAGCTCCTTCATTGCCAGAAATCAACATCGGGTACATTAACAGCCATGCAAATGTTGATGTCTTGCAATTGTCCAAGCAAAAAAACATGCTCACCACCAAGCCATTCTTACTTATAACCCAGTGATAACCAAGGACTTCAATCATGCGGATGTTGAGGTTTTGCAATAGCCCAAGCAAAGAAAGAGTCTCACCCAGAAAATATAGCTGAGGACGAGAACCTGCAAGAGCAAGCTTAGGCTGAAGCCGAGATAGGGAGTCAGCAAAGTGACGAACAGGACTGGCAACACATGCAGCATGAACAGAAAGTGGTCCATCACTTCCCGCTCTCCTCTCTCCACTGCCCCCTCCATGGCCCTTGATATCCTCTTGTTCCTTGTAGACACTCACAGAAAGCTGCAAGAGCCTCCACTATCCTCTCAAAACCACACCATTCCCAAACTCACTGTCAAATTCCAGCTAACCTTGGCATCAACAAAATCGGTCTTGCGCTCTGTTACCCCTCCGTAGCTCCACACAACAGTACTAACAAATTGTTACTTCACTAACAAATTGCTATGTCATAGCAGGACTGGCGCACGCCAGGAAATGCCTATGGCGGCCTCATCGAGCAAGTGGCAAGATCGACGAGGTTAAGGTTCGGGATTTCCTCGCAACGACATGGAGATTCTTGGACTCAAGAAATGGAAGAGAAGGGGGATTTCAAAGAGCTTGAGCATTCGTGTTGTGTGGCTTGTAGGGCGTAAACCTTGGCAATCGTTACCGCTACAATCACACCATGCGCACTCGACTTGACTGACAAAATACCTCAAAATCCGGGCACAGAAGAACACAAAACCTCGTATCTCCAGAGTCGGAAAGCAGACACAACGATGAATTCTTATATACTCTCTGCCTTAAGATTCCCTCTCCTGTCTCCCAAGAAGACAAACACAACAGAAAAACAAACAAACACAAAAGTACAAAAAATACGCCAAATACTAACACGTTGCGGGAATGGGACGCAACTGACCCCAGTCCACACCACCACCGCGAAACACGGCCTTCACCACCATCATTGCACACACATTCTCCCCTCACTCCTCCAGGAAGTCCAAGAAAATCACGTACCCCTACAGGAAGCCTAAAACCATCACTCCACCACTCCCTTACTCACTCCCAATCAATCAATCCATCAATCTAAAACGAAAGCAAACCTCGAATGTACTACTTCACTAGCACCTTCAAAGAACCTAAAATCCGAGATCGCAATTCTACTGAAATCCTTTGCAAACACGACATCCACCGGCACAGACTGTGCGCGTGTGAGTGTGAACTTGCGAATGTGATGGCGTGCGACGCAATTTTCTCTCTCTCTCTCTCTCACTCTCTCTCTCACTCACTCACTGGGTTTCTGTCTGTAACGAGTATCTCCTTTCAAAGAATTCTTCTGCGTCTACTTCTACTTCCCAGTCTACTTCTACAGCTTCTTCTTCTTCTTCTTCTCCTTCTTCTTCTGCTTGTTTTTCTTCTAATTTTTTTCAAGAAGCACTGAGAATGCTTGTGAATGAAATCGAGGAGGAGAGAATCTACAGTAGTGTCGTGTGGGATTCGAGATGGCAGCTCGAGGTGAATGGGAAAAGATGCCGGGTTTCGCTTTGCCTCGGTATTTGAGCTCCGCGGTTGTAGAGTCAAAGCTAAGCTTGATCAAGACCAGGGAGGGGGGAGGGAGTGGTGGGGTCTTGGAGTTGGAGACTTCCGGGAAGACACCCCCCACCCCACCCAGTGTCTCCGACACTAGGTTCAGTGTCTGTGAAGCGAAGAGTAGGGACGGCTGGCGAATCATAGCCGCCCAAATGTCGTATCGAGCGGTGGTATCGTAGTCGACTGGGCTGTCGGAAATTCTACGGCCTCCCCGCGTATCCAACTGCAGTACAGACAAAATTCCTAATTATGTATTTATCTGAAATATGTGTATACGTATTTCATCGTATCCGCGTATATTTAAGTGTAAATTTTTCATTTTTTGAATTTTTTTCATTTTTTGAAACATACAACTTTCAAAGGTTGCAATAAGGACTAACGTGGCACAACATCTACACTCAAAACACCCAAATTCGTTAATTTAAGGAATTCAACATAGTTGGAGGAACTTTTTCTTTAAAATGATATTTTTGTAGTAATAGCAAGTGAAAATCATGAAAATTCCAAAAAATTAGATTTTTTCAGTTTTGACATGTAATTTCTATAAATTTTCAAAGTGTTGGTTCACTGGATCATCGAAATAGTCCTACATTTGCATCCTGAACCAAACTTTGCAAATATCAAGTATCAATGATTAAAAAGTAAATATGTGTCTTACACCTAAGTCAACAAATTAAAACCAAACATTTGTAAGACACCTTAATATAGATGGTTATAGACAATTTTAGTCATAGTTTAAAGTACAGGAATGGAGTTAGGGACGGTTTTAGATGTTTTTACTACATAGCAACCAAAATTATAACCAAAAGTACACACAATGGGTACCCCCCATCAAAACACAAGAAGAGGGACATGAACAAAGACCACCACGTAAGCAAAGTTAGTATAGGGAATTGAACGAG
Source organism: Pseudoscleropodium purum (assembly GCA_963969395.1). Classification (NCBI taxonomy): domain Eukaryota; kingdom Viridiplantae; phylum Streptophyta; class Bryopsida; order Hypnales; family Brachytheciaceae; genus Pseudoscleropodium; species Pseudoscleropodium purum. The sequence continues at coordinate 27,784,160 of OZ017795.1, forward strand.
CAACCTCAACGATGCACCCAAAAGGTCCCTTCCTACTTGTCTCATCACCCGGGGTAGTTTAGGGTCATTTTGGACCATTTTCATTTTTCATTTTCATAGAAGCTTTTCAATTCAAAAAAATTGATCAATCCTCATAAAATTGTCCTATTAGAAGGCTCTTAATTCCAAAAAAATTTGATCCACTCTCCTTCGAAATTCCATGTGTCATATCTACATTGTTTGAAACCCATTCTATTACAAAATCATATTCTAGAACTAAAAAGGATAAAATAAAGAGCACTTATTGTCAAAAAACAATGAATTTATTATTCATCTATAAGAAGTTTAGACTCAATCATATTAAATGTGTTTTTTATGCAAGATTTTTTGCCAATTGGCTATAACTAAAAGACATTACCTATTTTTTTGTGAAAGAAATTCTCATTTTGGGGGTCAAGATAGCCAAATTATTGTTGTTTTTTAAAACCAATAGCCAAGTTTCACCTAGGTATCACCTAATTTTGATATTGATGTCACCAAGTATCACACAAGTATCACACAAATATCACCTGAGTATTAAAGAAATCGCCATCTGCTTAGACTATAAAATGATTTATTTTATTTTTAAATCAGTGTTCATACTTGTCTGCCTTTCCTTAATTCCAATGGATATTCTTCCTCGGCATAATAAAAGGGACGCAATACTTTATGATGTACTGACCCATTTATTAGGAGAACAAAAAACTACAGTATTCCTTCTTTTTTGCAAATTTAATAGACTTCCAATTCTTTAAAAAATTGATGAATTGGCGAATTCTTTTGAACCAAATGTCCGAAAGTTGGACTGAATATTTGGGGAAGTGTGAATTCTATTGTATTTTATTTTGACTGAAATTTTAGTGAGAAAAAAACACTCTCAATCAGTGTAGGACCAGGTAAGTTATAACATGAACGAGTATTGCATGTCCCAAGTAAGGTAGCAGCACCTAAAAGCAACAATGTAAGAGTTTTTAATGAGTGTCTTTTGTGTGGTCGCAAAAGTAAGTAATGTTTTTGTTCAAACAGATTAGGAAATTGTAGTGAAAGATGTGGCCATAGGTAGAATCTAAATTTTATGCCTCTTGGAGAATATGTTAGAAATTTTCAAAAAACAAAACACACTGAATTTGGTAGATGTTCTAAACTAGTTTCTTCAACATACATATAGAAGCTGACCCATTTCTAATCAATCATCCCCCCCCCCCCCCCCCCCCATTTCCAACCTATAGATTGATCTCTTTCTCTAAAATTGTGGTGTAGTTTCTAAAGTAGTTGTGGCGCATTATCATTGGTTGTCAAGCTCTCAATATTGTAAGTAGCCCTTGGTTGATTTTGCAACCAAACCATGGTTGGAAACACAAAAGTCTACATGACTATTACATGTTGTACAATACAATACAATTCAACTAAAAAACTGATGATAATTATTGTTGGAGTTAAAAAAAATTCTAAAAAATTCTATTATCCTTCCAAACTCTATTTCTACATCAAGGAAAATTTCTGCACTCAGGAAATCCGCACTCCACATACCCCCGCACTTGCTTAAGTGGTTGGAAATGGATTGGCTCCCTTCTATAAACATATTGATTTCGAAAAACGACAAATTGTATACAAAGTGATGATTGTGGTTTTGGGTAGGGTGTGATTATTCAAGATGCATTCCACCTCAACACTTTGAGCCCACTTCTATGTAGACTCAGACTCAGGGCCAGTGAAGCCCACCAATCAACAATGGAATGGAAGTCTGATTTTTTATTTATTTTTATTTTTTCCTTTTAGAGTCTCCATTCCACCGGCATCGATCGTTGGGCTTCACAAGCATCAATTGGTGGGCTTCACTGGCCCGAACTCCACATGGAAGCCCGGCCGGTAGAAGGATGTTTTATATTATGAACACAGCCTACCTTTAAATTTGAATACTTTATAGGTTATTTAGCAGGGGATTCACTGATTTCAGGATATGTTTCAGGTCATAGAAAAGTTCATAATTGATACAAACAAAGTACAAAGATTAGCTAGATCCCGTGCCCATATGTGGTATCCCAACAAGAAAATATTTTTTTTTAGAGTTTCATATCTGCTTCAGTGGAGACTTGATGAACTCCATGACAAACACTAGAGTCCAAAGTTTAAACTGGCTTCAATCCATGTACTCCCCAAAAGTTCAGTTTGTCGCCAGGGATCGATGCCACGAACATAAACTTCCATGTCATTCAAATGTCCGCCGTTGCTGAAGTCGGACTTTCCGATCAGGATTGTATGATTTGTTCTTCCTGAACAAAAGGTAACTTATGTTTGGGAAGAACTGGCGGCTAGTTCAAAGTTAGCTGGTGGAATTGGAAAATAAAAAATAAAATAAATAAATAAAAAATCAGTTGCAATTGGAAAACATTCATTTTTGGTCACAAAAATGGTAGAAAAATCACTTAATAATCTAGTTTGAGTGAAAATAGAAAAATTTACTGGACTTGGTGCTTGGAAACTGACTCACGGTTTGATATGGGAATGGGAGGAAATTAGGTAGTGAAACAAAAAGAAAAGAAAAATTCCCGAACATTGAATTGGGTATGATTTGTTCCCAAGCAATGGAAGGTGGGAACACCAAAATGCGGACACTGACCCCAAACCAACATCTGATCATCACTATTATAAATCCTTCTAGAGGTAGTAGAGAAAGCCCAAAATAATGAAAGAAATATGACTTGAAGACCTTTTAAATGTTGAAATTATATGGCCAAATACAATATTCAAAGAGTTGGGTGAATATTGTGGCTTATCATATATGGTGATTTTATTAGTGCATCATTATTTTAGAGTTGGGGCTAGGAAGAACTAAATTAAAGGACCTCAACATAATGGGAATCATATTTTTAGAACTAACATTGTGAATTGTGCAGGTAGTTACTGCCTCTATTGAGGAGATATAACATATCAAGAATTTTCCATGAATTTAGAATCACTCTTAAAAAAAGTGAAAAAATTGAGTTGCTACACAATTGTTGCCATATTCTATTTGAAAAATCTCATTGCAAGAAATCCTCAAGAATGAAGTGATACAATGTTGTGTACACAAAAACTGTGACATGATCAAGCTTCAATGTTGTATCAAACATCTTAAGGTAGAAACACCAATTGTCAACCATGCCCAATACCCAACCTCTAGGGAGGACTATTTCCAACTTAGACTGAAATAGATTTTCAACCAAAGCTTGTAATGTGTTTGTTTTTTTGGTCTTTTTCAATGTTGGGACTAATAATGTGATAACACATGTTCCAAAGTAGTGAGCATGAAAGCATGAAGGAAAATAATTCAGCCATGATCAGAATTGGAAGATTCTATACATAGTTTGCTAGCAAGTTGCACTTGATGACTCTTAAAAATTCACAGAAATTTCAATTTTGGAAATAAAATTCTGGAAATTTTTGGTATCCCCATATCTCCTATCTTCATCCTACATGGGAAAATTTTCTACCACCTCGTACTGCACTTGATCTGCTCCAAAATTGTTTAAATGATTGACTACTGGTGTGTTTACCTTAAGAGGGGGTTAATGTTCCAAATCAATGTTTATGATTTGTCCATGAGCTCATCTCCCTCGAAGGTTGGGCTTTCAAATTAGGTTTTTAACATACACAATTTTCATAAAATCCATTGTTCATTTGGTACACAACTGTTATGATTGAATGGACTTTTGTAATATATTTTGTTGACTATGCAGGAAAACACATAGGAATGCGGGCACTGTACTGGTGGTACTTTAATTTGTGCCTTTTCAGGACTGGGTTTTTTTTGCAGGGGGGCTTGATGTGGCCACTGGTGAGTGGCACTATCTTCATCCAAAATTTCCATCCATGCGTGGAAATCTCCGTCAGCTTTAAGATGCCACAAATTTGCACCCGGAGTCGAAAGTTATGATCAGGAAGAACTGGCATCTAAGATAAATCAAAGATTCATTTGGGAATGGAAGGAAAATAAGTGGTAATGCTCAAAAAAATGTAAATAAATAAATAAATTGGCAGTTATTGCAAGGATGGGGTCAACTTGTAAATTTTCACCTTTGGTTAAGGTAGGAGGCTCTTAAAGTGTGCATATAAGGGCTGGTCCGCCTTTTTCATGTGGTTTCTTGCATGAGATTATTTTTAGCTCATTTTTCAGACCAAAAAAAATTAGAGTATGATTGTAATCCAATTTGTTTCATATTTTTTGAGTCATTTTTGAATTACTTGTGAATTTCCAAACAGGATGAGTCATAGGTCCCTATTTCTGATCCTAGGTCTTACATAAACCATTCACTTGCAACATCTAAAGAGAAATGGGAAAAAAAAAAGAGAATGTTTGGCTCTTGTAATAAAAATTTATTGATCCATTTAATAACTATAGAAGGACCATTTTAAAATCACCTCAAGTCCATGACAAGTGAGTCTAAATGGGCAATTCTAAATGACCTCCAACATCAGAGCTTCCTACCTTATTGGATAAATACAAAAATTTGCTCATATTTTTGGACTTGTAAATTTTGTATTTGTGAACTTTTCCTAATTCATTTTAGGTTTTGGGGGGTGGAGGTGGGGTGGATGGTAGAGTTCAAATTTGAATACAAATTTTTCCATTTTTTTTAAACACATGGACCATTTCCATTGCAAAAGGGAAACTGCACAACGAACCAAAATTTTTCCATATTTGATCATCTAATGAAAAATCAATTGGACATGAGCCGAGTTTTTTTAAAGGAAGAAATTTTTAGCCACCCCTTCCAATGAATGTTAGAGTGCAGTTTAATAACTCAAAATTATTGTAAGTTTTTGTTGCCACGGAAGGGCAATGCTAGTAAACACCCAAGACATAACAAGCTATCACCAAAGAAATTCATTAATAGTCACTATTGAGTGCTACTAAGGTTTGATTTTTAGGTTACATAAGGACAATTGTGATAAATTTTAGGTGAACTCTAAGAATTGCATATGGATGGTGTACATAAAAAGTTATGAGAACCCATAGTTCAATTGGTTTTGATTTTCAAGTCATTCTCTTTGCTCTCCTCTTTTGCAATGGCATCTCTCGTTTGTTAGCATCATTGAGAAAATAAATTTAATTTTAATAAAATTCTAAAAGTTTCTAAATTTATCCTTTAGTTACCATTAGTTATGTAGAGTTTGCTTTTACCACCACCACCAATACATGTACCAATTAATTCTCCACCTAATAGTATATTTATCTTGTGGACTTCGTTGTCGTTGTGGAGTCTTGAACGAACAAACTACCACTAACATGGAAGTGCATTTTTTTTTCCTTCAATGCACTAGCAACAAGCGGTACAAATATATTTCAAGAAGTGGTCGCTTTTAGTAGTCAGCCACTACGTTTCAACCTCAAAAAATTCACAACTAATTCCACGAAGGTCCAAAAAATATGAAAACAACGTGGGTTAATTAGATGCCACCAATCCCACTCTTCCTATGAAAATTTCCTGAAAATTGTGTCAAGCGGAACTTTGAATTAGTTCGCTTCCACCCACCGACATGCAATGAGCTCTTACAACAACAAGGTTGCTTTTTGAGCACGCGCCGCAACCTCACTCAACAAGGCCACACCTCCATCATCGCGTTTCACTCACACACCTGCACCGTCGGAGCCACAGACAGATATCACAGTATCAATAGTCAATCATAGATCAGTCCCCAGATTCAAAACCTAATTATTACACCCGGGAAAAAAAGGGGTCGACCGGCCGAGGGGGGCTCCGACATTCTAAAATCCAAAATATGGGTACTTGATTTCCAAGTCTCGTCGAGGTAGTAACTCACTACCACCCCCCATCAACCATTCAGACGACGCCATGTGCATCATTCGAACTCACTACTACAGCACATTACTGTGCCACAACCGACCCTCTCTCATACACTCACAGACGTAACTTAAAAACTCCTTACATGCAGACAAACATTGTATGTGCAGACATTTTTCGCATTCTTTTTTTTCGAAGATACCTTGAGCTTTACGACTCCCCCGGACTTCGGGGGACGATGACGACGATGATGATGGTGGTGATCCGATTTTTTCTGTGGGAAAACAAGTAAAAATTCTACTGAAGCTTATTGCAGAAAGTTGTGAAATTCTACCGTTGTAGAAAGTTGTGAATTTTATTTGCGGGAATAATTTAATTGAGTATCAGTGTGAGGGAGTGATTTCCAGGCGAAACTTGGAAGCTACAGAACCGGTAACAATAATAAGTTATATATAAGCAAGCTGCCTTGACTCCGAAGCCATGACGGATGCTTCTTCCTTACTGGACTTTTATGAGGAGGATGGAGTGCCAGTTGTTAATTGAAGGGTAGTAGTGCCCGGTGTCAAACTGTCAGTGGATAATGGATGAAATCAAGCCTGTCATTGGTAGAAAATTAGATAACTTGCCTTTGGTCAGTGGGTTTAAGGGGCGTTTCACACATGGGTCAACCAAGTCGAGAGGTTGTGGGAGTTCATGGCCAAACTTTGGGCGAGAGTTTAAAAAAATGAGCAATAAATGGGCAATTCAACGGACTCTTTGTGGCTATCCAAACTTTGGTCGAGAATCCATCGTGAGGTCATTGTCACATAGGAGCTTGGGTTTCCATGTAGGTACTTTAGAGGGCGATGGATTTTGGATTGTATCACTTTGTGTGAAGAGTCAAGACGTCAAAGTTGGGATTTTTTGAAATTTGATTGGTGGAGGCCGATAGACTCTCAACCTTGGGTCCATGTGTGAAGTGATCCTAACCCACATAACATTGTTATGGGATGACGACCCATTTCCAACCACTTAAAGGAATTCAACACAACTGATAAATGGGTATATTCAAAGAAATATGTTTCCCGTGTAGGGAAATTGATTGAAAAAGGATTGAAAATAAATTTACATTTTTTTGGTCAAAATTGAAATTAATCAGAATTTTTTTTCCTAAAGATTTTATGCGACCTGTTCTTGTTATATAGGTCACTGAAATTCCAACCATAGGTTGGCTACGAAATTGATGTAAGTGAATTATCTACATGCTGTGATCATTGTATGCTTTCAATGCACACTTCTTGGATATTTCTGTAGCACCTGCAGGTCCTAACGTATGCGAGCTGTAATGTAGAGAGAGCTATGATTAGAAATATTGCAGCCTATCCTGTGGAAATGGGTTGCCTGCTCATGGTATGTTCCCCACTTGATGTCGGAGGTATTGTTTAGAATTTGAATCGAGTCCAGAAGTAGTTCTAAATTCATTCCTGAGCCCCTATGTAAAAAACACCTTTTAACACCAAGCGGGAACATACCTTTAGGAGCCCGCCCAGGGGTTGCAACTTCCCCGTCCAGTTTGGTGCTGTATTTCTCTTACACTGTTCTTAGTTATACCTTCCTCTGACACCCCTGTTTCAAACTAGGGCTTGGGCCTTTCCGATGAACCCTAGTAAGATAGTACTTTCCAGAAGCCTCTTCGTGAGTCAACCATGAACTGAAGCCTGAGTTGGACTGCACTCTGTCGAACTTTCCAATTTTTTCCAATTTTTTTTTCCAATTTTTTTTTTCCAATTTTTTTTTATAAACAAATGAAAGGACTTCCAAGTTTCAACCGTACTGTAGGAGAGCCTCTCCCTGTTGTTGTACAGAATCGCCTTGACCTTGGGGCGTCATGTATAAATTTAGTATGGAGTAAAGTGCCTGTGATTCCAAATTTCTAATGAAGGCAGGCTACCTTAAAGGACACACTCCACTCACGGCCTCGGCCTTTGCGAAAAACACCTCCATTGGAGTTTTCACATCAGCATTTAAATCCATCTGATGAATTGCTGGACGGAGTGATGGGCGTTTCTGCAGACCAATTATTTGTATCATACCAAGTGGAATTTAATTTTACACCAATGTTGGGACTTGGGAGAGATGGAACTGATGAATCACCACCAGTTAAGGTAAGGTAAGGTATGAGCCGTTCTTAAGATCAATTGGGTTCTAAATGCGTCCCCTATCGACTGTAGGAACGAGTGACGTGCTCCTTGAAATATCTATTATTGTTGTTGACGAGGTGGGTGAACTTAAATAGGTGAATTATGAACTTTCTACCATAGTTCATTGGTTGGTGTTGGAATGGAATGGAATTTGCAAAAGCAACTGCAATTTGGAAACATTGGGAAAAAAGTGGTGAAGAAATCTATGAAATTTTGCTATTCAGAATGATAGTTTTTTGTTTGTGTATTAGTTGTTTTGTTTTTGTTTTTGTTTTTGTTTTGTTTTGTTGTTTGTTTATTATGTTGAGATTTATTGTACCATGTATCCCCCAATTGCATTCTTGGTACCGTTGGAAAGCTCTTGACAAAGAAGGGTGCATTGGCTTTGTTTCGTGGCATTTGGATCTAATGTGTGAAAGTTATTGAGTTTCAAAGTTTTTATGGATTAGAAAATTAGAAAATTTCACTTACTTTTACTTTGACCGTGACAACAACATGGGACATGCACTAGTTTAGAGTGATATGTAGAGGACAAAAAAATTAAAGTTTGTACTTAGAAAAAAGCAATTCAATATGGGAATTAAAAGAAATAGGTAGTAAATCTTCAAAAATATTAACACAAACGTTGATTTTACATTGACCCTTTAAATGTTGAATGTGAAGTTAGTAATATAGCTTCTGAAAGTTTAGAATGGACAATTTGAAACTCCTCTGATGATACTATCTCATTAATTCATGTAGTGTATTTTTTTCATTTTTTCATTGATGAATGATACGTTTTCTTTGGAAGATTTCTCAATGAAAATGAATTGGAGGAAGTTCACTTTTGACAATAGTTGCCATCCATTTGACACTACAAGAAAATGATTGTTTTATGACTGCAAAATATGATTGCAGTGAATCACAAAATCAAGAAACGTGACTCAAGCAAAAATCAATGTAGATGGTCATGATATGATTAGTTTGAGTCATTCATGAGTCATTCACTTTTAGTCATATGATTGGTGAGTCATATTTGTAGTCATATGGATTTGGAAGTATAATGAACCATTTTTAGACGTATTTTGCGAACATGGTGTATATGTTGACTATTCTTGGAGGCTTGACTTTTTCATGAGTTGCCCGAGCAAAATTAAAAAATCCTACGTGGAATATGACTCACCATAGCCATATTTTGGTTGACGTGGAATATGACTGCAATGAGTCATATTTTGAGTAATATAGAATATGACTGTAGTGAGTCATATTTTGGTTGATGTAGCATATGACTATAGTTAGTCATTTTTTTATTCAAGTTAATACTAAAAGATAGTAAGAAGTAAAAGCTAAGATATAACAAGAGGCAACAAAAACTAAAGCTAAACCAATAAGAAGCAAGAATAAGAAGCAAGAAATAACAAACAATAGGAAATAATGTCTAAAAGATAACAATTAAGCAAGAGTTAAGATCCAACTTGAGGCAACAATCTTGAAACAACAATCTTGAAGTAACAATTTTGAAACAATAATTAAGAGACATCAACTAAAAAACAATAACAAACTAGCAACAACTAAAAATAAAAAACTAAGAAACAACAACAAAGAAGCAACAATTAATTAACAACAACAAACTAACATCAACTAAGAAACAACAATAAATTACTTAGCAACAACTAACTAACATCAACAAATTAGCAACAATTACAAAGCAACAACTATGAAACAACAACAAACTAACAACAACTAAAATGTGAGAAGCAACAACATATTAGTAACAACTAAGAAACAACAACTAGAACCTCAATAACTAAACAACAATAACTAAAACACAACAATACAACAATTAGAATTTCAAAAAACAAAAGAAAGAAGAAGAAACAAGAGTTAGAAAGCAACAATTAAACAACAACAACTAAAACACAACAACACAACAATTAGAACTTCAAAAAACAAAAGGAGGAAGAAGAAACAAGAGTTAAAAAGCAACAAAAAACAAAGAAGATGAAGCAAATGAAGTGGTGGCTAGGGTTTTTAAACCAAAAAAATGACGGCTAAGATTTCAAGATCCCCCCAAAACAATGGCTAGGATTTTACAATTTTGAGCAATAATTTATTTACATTTTTTTAGGTTGCCCAAATTTTTAAGAGGTTGCCCAGAAAAAAACTTCAAAAAAAATGTGAACCTACAAAAATGTGACTATAGAATATGACTACATGTAGTCATATATGCAAAAATATGATTGACAAATATGACTAGTGTTCCTATAATGCATTCCCTAAAAAATGTTTTGCCATTCCCCATGCATGTATATTATACACTCGTGAAATATAAAGGCAAAACATGATTGGCAGTCATATTTGCAATCATGTTTTTCCAAACATTTTGGAATCCCAAAATATGACTGCGAGTAGTTGCTAGTCATACTCAATCATGTTTTTGCAATCATAAAACACTCAAATCCTAGTAGTGTGAATGGATGGTTGGGCACCTGGGGGACCACTAAAGTTCTTTGGTTGTATTGAGCAAAAGACTAGGTATTTTAAAAGACACTTTTTCTTAAAACAATGCCATATTCTCTTAAAATGATCTCAATAGTTTCCATGAAATATCTAAATTTAGTGTGCATGATGCATTGTAATGAAGCACTTTTTGGGTGTACATTTCTCAATAGTGAGCACTTGGAGATTCATTTTTTTGGTGGTTGGGTGGTCATGTAATCTGGGTATCCCTTCTCTCAAAAATTATCCTCCACTTCAAATTAGTCAATGTGCATTTAACTTGGGCATTTTTTAAGATTATCAAAACATTGTTGAGTAGTACATTGTGCCAAAAAATTTGTGTATCTTAGTGTGCAAATACCAAAAATGCTAGACTCAAAAATGAGAATGTTGTATTCTACAATCTTCAAAAAATGTTTTTTTCAAAACTTATAAAATTTAACCTAAAAAAAAGATGTCTCAATATTAATTTTGAAAAAAAATGCCATAAAATGCCCACAAAATTGCTTTTGGAACTTTCATTTCCTCAATCAAATTAAATAGAATGATTCAAATCTTCATACATATTTCATCATACAAGAAAATAATTTTTTTGGTTGATGATTACATTGATGGTCTTGTTGTTTTGGAATCGACCTCTAAAAAATACAGACTCCTATTAACCATACTATATTTTTTTGTATTTTGGGGCAGATTCCAATGAATTTGTATTTTGTATTTATTCTTGGATATTGTTATCAAAGATCCTAGTCATTGTCCTCTTCATGTCAAGCTTCTCTTTATATTGTTTTTGAATATATTTTGAACAAATTATACAATTTTCTTCATCTTCTTGGGAGGAAATTGAAGGTACTCTAAGAATGGAATTTTGTTTTTTCTTTTATTATAAAAACAAATTAGACTGGATTTTATAGGTTTATATTTGTTCAAATATTTTTGTCCATCAATCAAATAATAATAATAATAATAATTGAAATCTTTAGTGGACTAAGTTTAGAAATTTCCACTGTGTAGTTGCAAGATATTAGCATTTGAAGTGACAAAAAGCCTTTTCTAGCCTTGCGAAAAACCAACCAGTTGCACTTCACAAGGTCACATTTGCATGAAAAAATTTCCAAAATGGTGGTGCTTCTTTGGATTTATTCTTCTAGGCAAGTTGGTTACATGTTTAAAATTTTTTAGATCATTTGGAATTGTACAACATATAGGAAAAAAATAGTATATAAAAAGAAGTAAAGAATTATTCAAAATACTAAATTGTTAAGAATTTAGATATGGAATTGAAAAATTCCAATCTCAATGGTTTTTATGTTGTAATAAAAAATTTACATCCTAGGATTTAATTTTTTTCAAAAAAATTGAAATTTGAGAAAAATAAAGGACTCAAAAATTTATTTTACGTATTATATTGATAAATTACGTATTATACAATAACTTCTTAACCATCAAGTTAGAAGTTATGAAAATTGTTAGGCCTTAAAGTTACTCCTTGGGCACATGTTGTGTGAAAAATTCAAATAAAATAAAATATTCCATTTATAGTGGTCTACCTGAAAAAAAATTTGTTGCCAAAAAACACAATTTAGCCATTTAGAGGTTAATGAAAGAATTTGAATTGTTTGAGAGTCTCTCATACTAATTGGATGAGTTGTAGATGGACATGTCTAAATTGTTGGGTGGATTTTAGATAAAAATTGGATAAAAAATAAATGAAAGTGGATGAAAATTGGATGACAATCTTACTATTTGTATTAGTGTAAAGGCCAAATTATATTGTTATCATATAAACTATTATGAACTTTAATACCAATATACCTTAAAAATTTGTAAAATTCCAAAATTAGTGTCAATTAGTGTTATTTAATTGATAGACTTCCTAATTGAATTAACTTGAATAATATTTTTTATAATTCTTAAATTCATTTAAATATATTTAAATGTATTGTATATTTGCATGAATTGTACTATCTCCATTTGAAATATGAAAAGAGAATCTTTAAGCAAATAATTTCTATAGTCTTTTACTGAAAGCTTCCAAATCCTTTAAAAAAAAATTCTACCAACTTTGACTTGACATGTATATTTATTCTATGTCTTGGTAGGCCTAATTAAAATCTTTTAGATGTAATACCTGAATCCTGAAGCTCCAAGAATCTACACTAGAGACTTTTTACATGAATAAACACTTTTTTTTAAAATTGCTCTTGAAGTAGGGTCATTCTACTTTTCACATCACTTGAGAAGCTAGGACATGCACACCCAACCTCTTCAAATATTGCTAAAATCTATTTCATGCATTTTACAGTTCAAAAGAATGTCTTCTTTCCAACAAAAAACTTTGAAATAAAAAAGGCCTCATGCAAACATGTCAAAGGTGCCAAATCAAAACAATGCTTACAAGTGCAACTTAGAGGATGCTCATTAGATCATGAACTTGCTACAGATATTAAAATAAATAAAAAAATCTTAAAAGGATTTTTGTAGATAATGGCCATTCTATGTGTTTACTTCCCATATCCAAATTGAGAAGGTCTTGTATATATTTGTATAAATTTTACCCATTATCTCCTATTTGGTAATGCACGTGCCATCTTCCCAATTGATCACTGGCAAATTGTCACACAAGTGCACAAATATCTTACAAGATCATCTTGTTTTGAACCACTACGCTCAAAGATCGAGGGATAAATTTTTGCATGCACAAAGTAACCCTTTTCTATGACTTGCTCATATACAAATCCTTTTCTACATGACTTGCACACACAAACGTGTCCTTCCCCTAGCATAGCGTTACCTTGGGAGCCGGTAAAATTATAGTTAGATGTAAAGTGAAAGACAAATACTTTGTGGTTGGTTCTTTTCAACCAATTGTAATATTCTCCTAGACTATAGAATGTTGAAAGCAAACACAATTAATTGCTCTTTTCTTCATGCTCAAAGATCGAGAGATAAATTTCTACATGCACAAACCCTTTTCTATGTCTTGCCCTCATACACATGTATCCTTCCCCTAGCATAGCATTGGAAGTCTATAGAATTTATTAGGTAGAGGTAAAGCGGATTGAAGGGCAGTACTTTGTTGCTTCTTTTCAAACAGTATTCTCCTACACAATAGATGTAAAGCCAACACAGATAATTGCTCTGTTTTCTTCATGGGCCACGAACCAAGTTCCCTCTCCCCAAATGAATTCTTTTTAAGACAAGCCCTCGCTAGAAAAAAAGCCACCAACATTGACGGAACCGCATATTGAGAAAAACCCAATGAAGCAGCTGAGTTCTGTAAAACATGTGAAACAATGCAGTCTCCTCCTATTCAAAAATTCAATAGTCAGCATCATCATGTGGCATTTGTTTCCGAAATGCTAAAAGAATGTACCACGTTCCTAGAAATTCATGCCCTTGGTTTTTGTGCGCTGAAGCACATGAACAGGGCTTTTGAGAGGAGGGAAGAGAATGGCTGGCAGTTGTGGCCCGTCCTGCTTGTGTCCCTGAATATAAGGTGGGCTAGATATGCTCGCGATAATCTTGTTGTAGAATCATTCCTTAGTCTGAGTTTGGTTCATAAAAATTTGTGCATGCCCATCGGTGGGGTGCCGTGGGGGAGAGGTTCATTCCATGGATCCATGTCCGCACGTCCCCAAATTCTCTCTCACCTTTTCGAGATTTCAGGCACTGATTTGCTTGCCTGGAGTGAAAGAGTGAACATTAGTTTGCATTGAGGTAAATCAGGCCCCCATTCCAGGCCAAATGGGAGCAAGCTCATTGTGGACAAAATTATATTAGTGGTGTACATTTCATAACTTGAATGTTGACACTAGTACTATAATTTTTGCCCACAATGGGCTTGCTCCTATTTGGCGTGGAATGGGGCAAGGTAACGTGCTCACAAACCGTCACTTCGAGGGTTGGTCGGCCGTTAAGATGGATTTTAGATGCCCGATATTATTTTTTCTTGGTTTTCACTCAAAGAAAAATTGGTGTGGAATCTAACACAAGTGGTTCCATATTTTTTTGGAGCATCTATGAATTACTTATGAATATCCAAAGAATTGTGAAATAGACACTTATTTGTGATTGTAGGCCTTGCAAAACCCATACATGCTCAATTTGAAAATAGATATGGCTAGACCAAAAACAAATAGTGAGCTTTTCAAAAAGTAATACACAAGGTTCCTAAATGTGACCCTTACTAAACTTAAATGAACCCTACATTCTTTTAATATGTGTATGGAGGCAATTGGACAATCAATTCTCATTTAGAAAAATTAAGTGGACACACCTTGGCTTTGAAATGGACCCTCCCTGGCTCTTATTCCATTTAGTAAAAAAGTATGAACAAATCTCATTAATGCTTTGTCATTATGAGCATTCCAATTCACATCCATTGACTATTGCTTTTGAAGCCACCTATGGGACGGTTTGAAGAAGAGGGTCGGAAATAGAGCCATCTATTACAGTTTACTTTAGTAACAAGTCATGAAGATGTGAAATGTGTTCATAGACTTGAAACCAAAATTGGCATTGATATCCATGAAGTGGGAATGTTGTCTACCAATCACATTAATTTACCTTTAAATGTTAAACCTAGGTTGAGGGGCTTGGTTTTCAAGGAATCTTGAATATAGCATTTGTAGAACTCATCTCTAAACCAACTTTTTGATATCATTCTCTTTTGAGATTCATTTGTTGAGCTAAGTTTGGCATTGTGAATTACATTTTGTTATTTTTTTTTTTTTTTGCCATCCATCTTGCACGCACGTGTGTGTGTGTGTCTATATATATATATATATATATTTTATTTTTTATTTTTTATTTTTTATTTTTTAAATTTTTTTATGGAGTTGAATTCTTTCGTTTTGGAAAACATTTAGGAATGTAGTTCCTTCTTCCTTTCTAATTCAATTATTATTCTAGGGGCTCAAAGATTTGTTTGTCGATGTTCATGTTGGAGAGTGGTAGTGGTTTTAGTTTTTGTAATGAATTGTGGATAATTTTAGAAAACTTCAGGAAATGATGGTAATATTTTTAAGGCAAAATATTTTCGCATTTGACAATAGTTGGTTAAATGTAATTGCTACTTATTTAAAAATATAGGTAGTGAATTCCCAAATATAAGTTTTTTTTAATTTTTGTACATGCTACAATAGTAGGTTTGGAGATATGACAATCAAGAACTCATCAATTAGGACATACCATTTCTTCCACTAGATATTTATTTTACCATACCACTTCATGAACAACCAATGCATTTGGCAACACACAAAAATCACTAATTTGGTATTGCAATTGAAAGAAATAGAGTACTTGAAATTCAATTTTGTCTTCCTTTTGCTTGAATCTAAAGATTCTTGCTCTATCAATATCATTCAATCAATCTCTTTAGGTCACATGATCGATGAGGAAACATTCCAATAACTTTAGAGAGTTCCAACATTGAACTTAAAATAAAATAGGGTACCAAAACTTTGAGCACCATTGCATTCTTACATAATCTTGATGAAGCATTCCAAATTTCAATTTTGAAAAAACAAAACTTTATTTTTGGTGAGTTCATTTAGTTAAAATTTCACAATTTTTCAAGATAATTGATTAAAACCCACAGGTGATGAGATACAGAAGAAACATCCATACAGTGAATTGTCCATCTTTTCATTGAGAGAGGATTAAGAAAAAGTTTCAAAATTCAGTCATTAGATTTCAATGTCAGAGTACCATATGCCCAAATTTTGTAATATATCCATTGTCATCAGATTGTAATCAGATTTTGGCGAACTGATATCTATTGTACAAAATAGACTACTTCCTTGATGAGTACAGGTTTACTGGTTTACTATGAATCAACATCCACGCACACACAGTCTATTGTACTCTATCTCATGTAAACTAATTCAGGCCATAAGTGAGTCACAGAGACAACCACTTGAACAAAACTTCGACAATCCAATGCTAGAGTAAAACAAAATGGAGGCCTGCTGACGTGATTGTCTCAAGAAAATAGTTTTTCACATGAGAGCAGAGAGACCTTGTTGGCTAAAGTATAGCAATGCCTTATATATATGCAAGCATTCAGCGATCGACCATGCATTCTGCTCTAGCTTACAGTCATGGGAGAAGCTATAGGAGTTGCAGGTGGCCCTTGTTTGTCTTCCACAGTTCTCCTCCACAAAAGCTCTCGGGCACCGTCCTTGTCCACGATCTTAATGACAAAGTTCGGGGGGGGAGACCACAAGCCTGCTTCTCACTTCCTCAATACATTTATCAACCAGCTCCAAGGCCTTATCCAGTGACATGTTCTTCTCAAAGTATCTGTCCATCAGTGAAAGCAGAAAGTAGGCCCCTACATCACAAGTGATTCGCTCGTATCAGCACAAGGTGATTCACCCTGAACGACCTCGGGCTTGTCAACTGATCCACAGTCTCCCTTTATGAATAACAGCATAAGAATTTCATACATATTGATACAAAGATTGATCTCAACAGAACTCTTCTACCCAAAGATCTCTTCAGAGCTTCATAGAAATCTCCCAGAAATCAGACTCCACATGTCGAAATGCTTAAAGTGACGCATGCAATATCCTCAAACATACAGAACCATGCATCAGAATTGTAGATAACTCACCATAGCCCATTCCACCTTTCTCAAGCTTATGGAGTGTAGAGATATAATCCAAGTAGTAGAGTGATGGACCTTGGTCCTTATCCCACCCAGCCAGCATCATATTGACTTGGTAGGGGTTCTGTCAACACAACGTATCAAACAAAGGGTCATACAAGAGCAAATCTGTAGTTGGATAGGCCTAGATAAGCCTAGATATCCAGGTTTGAATGTGCAACGATGTCCATATGGAGTATCAGTAGTTTGCCCTTCCATCTTCTTGTCATCAAATCTAATAAAAGCCACTTCATATTCACTATATACAATCAAGAGATCCTCCTTACAAAAGCATTAGCAAAGACTCCCAACTTCATCATCTTGCACTTTCCAGTTTTGATAAAGAAGCGGAGTTCCTCTTTCAATAAACTTGGTTGTTCATTCTTTTTATCTCCGAAATCATTCTGAATACCTAGTCAAACTGCATGAGATAGCACCGCAAATTAACCCTGGTAATACGAGATTCTCTTTTATTATGCTCATCAGTTATAAGAGTCGCTGGAAGTAGAAACGTGGAAACACAAAGACTTAATATTTCTTCGTTATGCAGTTAAGACCTCTTCGATCCTGAAAGGCCTTCGTCACGTACCTTTCGCAGGGCAGTAGCAAGCTCTCCCCGAGTGAAACTCGCGGCGGCCGAAGTCGAAAGAGGAATCCCATTTCGGTACTGGTACAACAAAATATTCTTCTGGATATACTCCGAAAATTGCACTCTACATCAACAACCACCCAAATTTCATCAAAAAAAAAATCCAACTCCCCATTAAAGACCTGATTTCAGAATCCGACATTCGGGTGAAAGAAAAATCGGTTCAAATCTTCCATTGTCCACATACCCTTCAAACCCTAATTCTTGACACGAGACAATTCTTACCGGAATCGGAAAAGAAAGGGTGTTCCATACTAGAACGACAAAATAATCTTCTGAACATGCTCCGGAAATTGATCTCCAAACCAATAACCACCAAACCCTATTTCCATCAAAAGAACTAAATCTCAACCCCATTCAAGACCTCCCAATCTCCACCGCTCCAACTCTTCCACTGTCCAGAACCTCACACCCTAATTCAAACCCTAATTCTACCAATTTGAGTACCAAAATCGGAGACGGAAGCGGGTCGATTTGATTCAAAGCTCACCTGTCGCCGCTCTCGCCGGTGACGCCCAGCAGCTTGTGCGAGTCGAGGATCATGATCTTGTCCTCGTTGGTCTTCTGCACCACGATGCTCTGCACTTGCGAGGTGTCCGCCACCACGAGCGCAAATTCATCACCTACCAGACCGAAGATGCACTCCATGATCGCCTCTGAAAACAGCAAAACCTCAAAATTGTATCATCGTTCACATTCCGGGAAAACACCTTCACCGAAATCTTATACACATAGGAGAGACAACAGGGAGGTTAAACCCTAAACCCTGGAAAGATGGACGGTATTTGAAGAGAGAAGGAGAAATTCACTCGTAATTTTCTTACCCTTCAAGGTTTGGAAAGCCCAACCTTGGACAATATGGACGTTTCTTGAGGGTTTTTTTTGTGTATTTGACATGAAAAGTGCATGAATTGAGGTTTACAATAAGGGGAGTCACAACACCCATCCTGCTTGCATCAAACTCAAGGAAGGCTTAAATTACCCCACACCCACAACAAGTACAAAATCATCCATCATTCTGAGGAAGAAAAGTAGGTTATGTAATCACAAATGCAACATGCAACTCTTTAGTGAATTAGGGAAATCAAAAGGTTTGGTACCATGATTCCCCTTATCAAACAACAATACTCCCTAAGTCCTACTAGAAACTTCCAAATTAATTTAGGGTTTGTACCACTAAATGACTTTATTTATTGATTTTGATCATTGAGTAAGCAATCAAGAATTCAAATCATGTGAGTATCCACTTCACCTTCAATTTCACATCACTTTCTCAAAAAATCAATAATCCAAATCAATAAATGGACACTTTTTATTGCCAAAGATTGTATTCATGCCAAGCATATCCAATGACACAGAGCACTCCCCATTACAATCATTATTGCACCTCTAATATGTCTCAATAGTTGCAAAAATAATCTCATGCTTTGTGTAAATGATGTCATATGTGACTTGTTAAAATGACATCCAAATTAAAGATGTCAATTATCAAATTACTAATTCAGTGTTGTATGCTTTGTCATATTTGAGTACATATTTCATGGTATGGGAATTGAATATAAAAACAATGTTTATACTTCTCTACACATCTTTGAAAGTTCCCACCCTCTCTCAAATGATATTATAGAATATGGTACACACTTGCTAAATTATCATATTGACCTACAAATGGAAGAATTTTCTTGAACTATTATTGTTTTTTCAATTGTGAATAAGGTCACATGTCCTCAAACAATTCAATCTCTAAAATCATTATCTAAACAACAATGCATATTCCTTTTTTCAACATACCATATGCGGTTTCAACTTCAAAATTCCTAATTAATTACACAGATTTCCCCCAAACATGAAATGACTTAGGTTAGATGCCAATTTAGTGAAAGATCTTTCACTAGAGGTTAACCCCTAAATGCCCAAGGCTTCTTTTGAGCTTTTAGGATTTTGGTCTAAATTAAACAAAAAGCCAATATTTTGATAAATTATATCAATATTTTTTAAAATTTTAGCTATACATATTCAAACTAGATATATTAGAGATCACTTAGGAAAAAAACAAAAAACAATATCACTTAAAAATTGAAAGATTATAATGTTTGATCATGAAGTGTTAAAACTATGAAAGTGATTCAGTGAAGTCTTTCAATCCTCCTTTTACAAGTCAAATCTAAAAAATTGGTCACCAAAAAATATGTGGGGTTAAGAAATATGACATATACAACCTCAATCAATTTATAGCTTTTCAAAATCCCTTCTACAATTTTTTAAAGTAAATTTCTCATGTGAATTTTTCTTTAAGGTCTAGTGTATTTGAAGCTCATTTACAAGAGCTCTCAACACTACGACAACTCAAGATTGCAATGGACACCCTTGTACAAAATCTTGAATAGAAAAATTATAATTGATCATTTCCACAATTGGATTTTGGGTGTTAAAACTAGACTCCAAAAAGATTTTTAAGAAAATATAAACTATTAAAAATAATAACTTATTTGGATTAGGATATATTTAACTTTAAAGTATTGTTGACACCAAAACTTGGTGCATCGGACATTTATAGTAGTGTGCCCATGCTCTTGAACCGATCATGATATAAAGGTACATTTTTCTTTCTTCAATGTACCAATAGTGTACTTTTCAGGAGGTGCTCGCTTTTAGTGACCATTGTATTTCAACTTCAAATATTTGTAACTAGTTCCACAAAGATCCAAAAGATATGAAACAACTTCGGTTAGATGCCATTTCGATTTTCCTTCCTCTGTAAAATTTGCTGAGATTTGTTACCAGAAGTTTAACTCCCCCAGAAAGAGAATCAGCTCTTAAGTGGTCGCTTTATAAGCAGCCTACATTAGGGATTCAGCTTCTCAAAACTGCAAAAATATCCCCCACCTTCGTCCCCAAATTGAATCATAAAGCTTGTGAATAGTTAACTTCTCTAATGTCACTTCACTGCCTCTTCCTTCCATTTTCATGATGAAAATTCATAGCTTTGATTATAAGACAGCATCCAATGTCTCTTCTTTTGAATATGCCGTTTGCGGGAACAATAACAACTCCAAATTGTCATGCCTTTCATCCCAATTACAAAGGATGTACTCGTTACGACTGGCTTAGAAATCCAGTGCCAAGCTGCGACAAATTATAATCATAGCGGAAAAGGTTTTGCAAGAATCAAACCAGCGAAAGAAGCGTACTTTCTTCCTATTTGTTATTATTGAAATATCTTCTTGGATATCAATAGTGTCACTATTACAACGTCCAATCAATTCTGATCCTCCGTCTCTGCAACACGCTTCATTCACATTTCGGGAATACAAGGTGGTGCGATTAAAATGTACCAAGCAACAATTTATATCGTCTTGGAGTATTGCATGTACACGATCGGCAAATATGCAATGATTCAGCTGGGACTCCAGTCTGTTGCACAGGTACTACAGGTTGAAATCATGAGATTGGGCACACTTCAAGCTACCTGAAGAATAATGATCACGGACTGCATCAGGTGAATCCAACAGAACATTTTCCATGTTTCATACGCAAAACTTCAGAGACCAACCCAATTTACAATACGTAAAGAAACAATAGCAATAAATTTAATGCACATCAGAGAAATTAAAGGTCACGACACGGCCTTCAAATCCGGGCTTCCATTTGCAAATTCATAATCGATTCCCAGGATAATAACTAATGCAGAATTATGTACTTGCGAAGGATCCTAACCAAACAACCGTCACCAACGCTGTACAAAAAGATCGAATCAGACACACACAAACAGTCGAAGTCCTAATGGCGGCCTGCTCCGAGCGCAATGTTCGCATTCTCGAACAACCTCGCAGTCGCGAATGCTTGTTGCTGGCTGTGAAGGGCATTCCTGAACTGGACCCTGACTTGGAGGGCATTGTAAGGGTAGTCACGTCGAGTGAGAGAGTTCAGGAGCGCAGCAGAGCTCTGACGTGCGAGAGCGCCGTAACCGTCATTTCGCGTGTTGGTGAGGCCTTGCATGACTGTCATCTCGCCACCAAAAATAGAGGTGATGGCGGAGGTAACACTGGGGCTGCCGCTGCTGCCACCACCCGTTATGGTGTTGAAGAGGTCGAGGAGAGTAGTTAAGATGGAGATGAAGTCGGGGAAGCTACTTGGGTGGGAGGACCACCATCTGCAAGGGGATAAAGCAATGCAACGAACTACATTAGCAAAATTAATGGAAAACTGGGACTCCATTTCCTGTTTTCACAACAACCTCCCTCAGGGGTTTCGAAATGACCAGTTTCAGACAAGAGAACGTGTACTCACTGCAATGGAACATATCCCTTAACCGCGACTCCATTGATCATCCCAAGAACTATACACTTAATCAAGCCCATAACCCCACCAGATTACACAGAAAGCGAGTTCAACATCAACAACGTCCTACCTGCACGAGTTACAACGAAGTGCTCAAACAATCGACCTCTGGGACAATAGGAAGTTGAAAGCGCAGTCCAGGCATGTGTCAGGAACTTACGTGCAGGTCCCGGTTGTGCTTGGCGCTGGCGTAGTAGGGTCTGGGGTGTAAGGAGTAGTGGGAGAAGGATCGGAGGGAGCGTAAGGGGGGGAGTACGCTGGAACGTCAGGTGTAGGAACAACAGGGCTCACACCTGATGGAGGTGTATCACTGCCATAGGGAGGCGCGTACGTCTTCTCCTCCCCGAACGGAGTCTGCAATACTCGAAAAAGCACGTAAGTACAATCAGTATCATATCCTTAAACAGGAACATATTATTCAATCCACGACGTCACCACAAAATCGATTTCTTCCATCTTTATACAACCAACCAATCGCACACTCCAGTCGAGCATGCAGAAAGCTCCAATCGGTGTTTTTCTCATGTAACCAAAGCCTCAGGCCATGTTAGAATCAACCCATAAAACCACCACATTCTCTTAACAACACACTACATTTCTTGAATCAGTTACTCCATTGACGAAGTGAAAGGCATGAACAACCAGGTCCGCAGAATGACAATGAAAACCGCAAGCGCATGATATTCAAGGAGGCACAGATTCAAGCATACTCCAAATAGTGTCAAGCGCATGCACAGCACACATTCCCTTCGACAAAACCCAACGAACACACAAGTGATTCTGAAACTAGCTACTCCATGACGGAGAGGAGATACAAACGACACAAACTATGCTGTTCCAGTAAATGTGAAAAAAAAAAACATGCATGAGATTGAAAGACAGCATGTTTCCGAACGACTACCTCACGAGCTGCCACAGCAGTGACGAGAAACAGAGCGAACAGCAAAGAGAATCCCATGGTGGACGCCATCGTTGCAACAGAAGTCGAGCTCAGCCAACAGCGAAAAAGTGGCTGCAGCGGCGGCGACGACAAGCAAGCAAGAGGATCCGACGACGGAGCACTCTGGTGGTACGTAGAGAACTGGATGGGATTTCGAAAGGGAGGAGCTATATAGGAAGTCCAGCAGCTGGGGAGCTTTAAGGCCTGCTTTTAATGGGGCGTCCAATGCATGGTGGGGAGTGAGGGGGGAGGCGGGGGAGATGAGAGGGAAAGACGATTTAAGATGCCTCATTAAGACCCCATGAAACGGGCTCAGGGGAGAGCCAGGCTGCTTATATAGCGGACTGACAGGGCCGGGAGTGCACTGGCAAGGACTAATTAAGTCCTGTGCGAAAGAGTTGTACTGCTTGGCAGCTCTTTGGTTTATGTACTTAACCTGCTTACCGATCTCGAGATTCCAGCCTCTTTGAAAAATCATTGTTCAGTCCCATTCAGAACAGATTTTTAATTTTATTTTTGAGAAAGCTAGAGAGAAGGCAGATTCAAGTCCAAAGAGGATTTAAGTTATACCAATGCACAAGAGATTTTCACATCTGCAGCTACTTCAACTACCTTACTAACTTTGGATTAGTATCAATATATATTGGTTGTGTAAACTGAAATCGTTTGAGCTGGAAGTGGTGAACAACAGAGACTGTAAAAAAGCAGCATTGTTTTGGAGGATGCAGAAACTTGAATTAAACTCTTCAGCAGTGGTTTTCAAACCATACTGGAGTAAAACGTACTCTTTTTTCCCCCTTGAAACACATGGACAATGTCCATTGATAGGGGAGTAAAACGTACTTCGGATGAACTGTGGAGAAGCAAATCAAAAACAGTCATTAATAAGATCAAGAGTTGTACCCCTCTACAACTCTTGTTTAACTTACTTACCAATCTCACGTATCATACATTCCTATGCCATTTGAAAATCAACATTCCACAGCAGATTTCACGTCATTCTGCAACTACATACAGTCACTAAGACCTTGGATGAGTTTGATTTGTGGGGATATCGATGGCTGTACATGAACTGAAATTATTTGGAGCTGAAAATAGTGAAAAAAAAAAACAGAGGTTGTAATAGCAGCATGGTTTGGAAGATGCAGATTGAAGGTTTAAATTTTTCTGCTGTGGCATGAATTTCAAGCTCATATTGGAGTGTCAAGGAACTATGGAGTAGCTAAGCTTAATCGGAACAGTCAAAGGAGAGCAAGTTCACTGAGTTGGACGCCTCCCAAGTTACCTCAGCTTTTGTTTAATGCACTTAGCAATCTCAAGAGTCCTATGCTGCTTGAAAATGAGATTATCATGTCTGGAATTGCACAACTTTTGGATGAGAGTTTGATTTTTTGAGGATTGGATATGCAGACTGAAACTCTTTGAGCTGTAAAATTTATTAGATGAAATGTGGAGTAGCTGTAAGGTGGGTACTCCCAAAACCGACACTTTTTGCTACTGCACCTATTTGCTATTCATATGTTCTTGTTGGCAAGTGAAAGGAGGTTCCAACACACCAGAGAACATGATATTTGGATATTGTATGCAAAAGTTAAGAGGAACAAAGTTTGGTTCTAAAAGTGTTTCTTCGACATAGGTTCAGAACTAACTTTGGAGATGTACACACAGTGTAGATGGTGGTTTAAGATCAGTGGCACATTTGGGTGTACCTACCTTAATCAAGTTAATCAAAATATTCAACAAGATTGTCAATGGGAACTGTCCATGTGTTTCAAAAGATTCAAAAAATCCCAAAGTTCCCCCCCCCCCACCCCCCACCCCACCCCGATTTTGTAGCTTCGTATTGCTTTTTCCTTCTGTCTGTGCTCATTGTCCAGCCTTCTGCTTGGCTCACTGTTTTGTATGGTGTTTGTTTCTAAATGCAATGGTTATTCTATTTGTTTAAAAATAAATATAACAATATAAATATAAAATATTCAATTCTCTGTTACAGTAACCATTGACTGGTCTAGGTGGTGACTGGGATTGATTGTCAATTAATGCTACGTAATGCCGCTACAGGACTTAGTAGATGCACTACCCAATTATCATTGGAGGACTGTCAAGTGCACATTCTCTCTCTCTCATTCAATTATATTGACTGCAGAACTCGTTCAGCGTTGAAACGATAAGTTAGTTGGAGTTTCATTGTTTCAAAATTAAAAATAAAATAAATAAATAAAAAGTTAGTTGGAGGGGGCGCCACTCATTGTTCACAAGTGTGGCTAAATTGTAGCAAAACTTATGCTAATACTCTTCCTGCTTAGCCACAGAAAATGTGAATTTAAAAGTGGCAAATTTGAAATTTTAGCACAGCGTCTAAGCTTACTGTTTGTAGCATCTAGAACTACTTAAGAAAATCGCAACTGGGAGTTTATTAGAGCTAATTAAACTTAAAGTAAATGCACAGTTACGAACCTGGCACGTAAGAGCCCACTTCGAAATTTGAAAGTAGTGATGTGAACTGGCCGACTGTTGTAGGCTACCAGAGTTCACACTTGTAGGTAAATTTAACAAAACTTCTACTAATACTAACGAATCTCAATCACTCCAGCTACAGAAAATGGGAATTTTACAGTGTCAAATTAAGAATTTCTTGAGCAAACTTTGCAGCATTACCCGCAGTAGTGGCAGAATCACCCATACTCGACCACTTTAGGGATTCCACATACTGTATGTTCTGGAGCAATATAAGGCAATGTAAATTTCCATGACTCAAGTGATTAGTCTCAACTTTGAAAAGCAGGAAAAACACATTCTACAATTCGGTTGGAAATTTGTTTCAACCTTGTTTGCAACTATTTACAAATGTATAGGTTGGGCATGGATCCCTGGTTGGTAATGAGTAGTTCTACCATAGCAAATCTAAAAGTTTCATTCAGGAGTTGGACCAAAGTCTAATTCAAACCTTCTAATTGTTATATTAATGAACCCTACTTAAAAAGAATTGGAGCCTACTATTTGGATTATGAACATTTTCAAAACCACTTGTGAACTCTTAAGTGTTAATCCAAATTAATATACATTCAAGCAATACATTAGAACAACCTATTATGGAAGAAAAGACACATTCCAAACACCTAGGGAAATGACCCGTCACATTACTTTTCCAATAAATGAGGTTTAGGCTACATGATTGGATTGAGTTAGTAGTCACAATCAATGTCTTAATTGACAATAATGGAATGATTAGTGACTATTACAAAAACTTTCACCTTTTGAGTGTAAACTCATTGCAAGAGACAACTTTTTAAGGCCTTCGTATTCATGGTTGTCATACTAGACAAGTGATTGTTCATTTCATGTCATGTAGGACGAGTTATTATTCATCAAATGTACCTAAGAGATACATTTGATGAATAATAACTCGTCCTACATGACATGAAATGAACAATCACTTGTCTAGTATGACAACCATGTTCGTATTGTAGTCATATTAGTAAATATTGACATTAGAAGATTTTAGGGGGCCTCCATAAATTTGCAAGTTATCGTAATATGTGAACGTAAGGAACAGGTTCGGTGCAACGGAATGATGTGGCCGAGCCCTTGCCATGTCATTGCCCAAAATTTATTTATTTAATTATTCAACTTTTTTTGACATTTGAAAAATTAAAATTTATTTTATTTTATTTTTTAAGTTTTTTTTTACAATGAGCCATTCCCTCCATTGCAGGAGAACATGCCCGAAATAGGCTTCTAGAGCCCCTCAAAATCTTCTAATGGATTACTTTTATTAGGTGAGTAAGATGACCATTACAAATACTCATTTTGTCGGATTGAAGATACTAGTCCATGGACCCTTCAGAGCCACAACAAAGCAGAGGAAGATCGAGGAGGTGTTACACACACACTGGGTAAAGCTTTTGGGTTGTAGCTTGTCCCCCCCCCAAAAAAAATTCTCAAAACAAAAAGTTTTGGGGGAAGTTAAGCTGCAACCCCAAAGCTTTATCCGGTGGGGTAACTGTTCCCTGTTTTCCTTGTGAACAAAACACTTCAAAAATTCATAACAAATGCATACTTTGTCGAAAAATCAATTGCTCTCCCCGATTCTTCACACATGGATATTTTATTTTAAATTTTGAAACTCAGCAATGGCATGGGGACAACCCCATGATGAGCTGTTCTACCTTCGTTAAGTTATAGTTACCGGCCACTCTCGATCAGGAGCCCAGTCATTCAACTGAATCCATTTCGAAATTTGAAAAAGTTGCCGTAAGCTTCGTGATCAGTGTGGTGCGCCTCCGTCACTTACGTTACTCAGCCGTTCTGATCTTGACTGGTCAGTGACAACGAATGATTTCTTAAGTTCAGTTTAAGTTGAGTTACGTTAAGGCCTGTCTGTGAGTGCCTGTCCTTGATCAGCAGTCCCTCCTGGCTGGCTGGAGCTAGCTAGGTGGACGGATGAGTGGTAACAACCATCTGTGGGAGAGTTATTAAGGCCATAAAAAGAAAACACAGAGGACGATCGATGATCGACGACGTCCCTGCGAACTGGGAACTGGGATTGGATTGAAGCGTTCGTTCGTTAGTTCGTTCACTGGCCTGGACGGAGCTGCTGGCTGAAGTCTTTCAATCAATAGCTGCTCCTGCAGCTCAGCAGCTCCTGAAGCAGCTAGCTCTGCATTATATTAGCAAAGTCTGGCTGGAGGTCTGGCCTGGCTGGGTCTTGAATTAGCTTCAGTTGGCTTGCAGTCCTTCCATCATGGCTCCTTTAAGTCCCTGTCCTGTCAAGCCTGAGCACCATCAGGGTCCGTCAATCACTGCTTAACTGCATACTGTAGCTAGATCAGTCCCCTTGCGCGCGCAGAGGGGGTTGATCACCGTCCTCGATCCGGCCCGTCAATGGCATGCATGGGGGAAATTAGTTGGTCTGGCGGTTCTCAGTCGCGGCCAGGGAGTCGATTAACTTAAGTTTGCCACTCTTGTTGCGTTACCTCCCTCGCGCGCAGGGAATGATGCTCCGATCGATCCACTTGCGGATCGGAGCAGGGAGAGCTCCAGTCGGCCGTCAGTTCAGCGCGCACGGCAACTTCGACTGATGAAGAAGGTAGCAAGCACGGTACGTAGCTAGGAGGAGGTACGTACATGCATAAGAAGGTTTGAAGGAGCTTTGACTTCTTGGAAAATGTAGAGAAGCTGCAAGGTAGTGCCGATTGAAGAGTATGTTGAGGTTCGCCCTTGGCGAGCCAGCTGGTGCAACCATAAGATAGTTTGCTTTCAAAGCATTAGATGAAATTTCAACCCCCTTAAAGGCCCTAAAGGGTTGCAAGTTCCTCTACATTCTCCTGGGTTCCCAGACTTTGTGAACTGGCTCGCAGTAGCAACTGCCTGACGTGGCAAAAAGATTGCCATGTCATTTTTCAATTTTTTTCAATTTTTTTTTGTATTTCAAAATTTTCAAAATTTTTTTTTTTCTAAAGTAAAATAAAATTCTAATAGCAGCCATTCACGAACTGCTCGGGGAACAATGCCCAAAATAGGCCTAAGATGGCCTTTCAGACCCCCCAAAAATCATTTAATGGAACCATTTAATCCTTTACATACTAAGAATTTGTGATTTGAAATTGTAGAATTTGATTGATTATATTATAGAAAATGTAATGTAAATCACAAGGATCTTATTTTGGTATTCCTGTGAGAGTTCATGAAGTTCTTTATGTTTTCCCTAGGTTTTTTTTTTATGAATTTACTGCTTTCCCTACGTTCTAGTGTTCATGTTCAAGAATTCCTTAAACATTTCTATTGCACAAGAAACATTTCTCTTGGTTCTCCTATGTAAGTTTTACCTCTCTCGCATTTTCCTATGACAATTTAATTCCTTGTGTTTTGTAGAAAAAGGTTGTCCAAATAGGGAATTAAAATTATAAATGCCTACAAGGAAAGTAGAAAATGTTCCTTGTGAATGGAAGATTTTATTATATCTAGTTTGAATGAAGAACATTGTATGAATTGGTTTAAATAAGATTATTACTAAATAAAATAAAATGAAATTCCCATATAAATTCTTCAAAATTATTAAATGAATATAAACCCAATTTCGGCTTCTTAGACGTTAAAGGATTAAGAGATGATTGTCTTTGGGGGTAAGCTAAACTCCTTGAAACAATTTTCAACACATTTTTGTAAGAAGAAAAGTGGAATTGGCATCTAATCCAAATCATGTCATTGATTTTTTGGACCTTCATGGAATTAGTTACAAAATTTTCAAGTTGAAATGTAGTGGTCACTAAATGCGACCATCTCTTGAAATGCACATTGTTGGTACATTGAAGATTTAATTCCTAAAGTTGGAGACTATGTTTTCACCTAAATTGTTCCAAAACTGCCATTTCTAATACAAGTACCAAATTTTAGAAGAAAAACATTTTTTGACACATATAAGTATTCGAATTTGTAGTATGCTTGTATGATAAGATGTAGAATTTTCTTTTAAATCACCACTGTGTAGATTGCAATATATTAGAGTTTGAATTGACAAAAATCTTTTTTTTGGCCTTGCAATAAACCGAGCAGCTACTCTCTACGAGATCACATTTGTATGAAAAAATGTCCAAAATGGTGGTTACCCTTTGGATTCATTCTCCCATTTAAGTTGGTTGCATGCTTGAAAATTTTTAGATCGTTTGGAATTACACAATATATAGGAAAAAAATTGGAAAATAAAAAGAAATAGAGAATGATTCAAAATATTAAATTGTTAAAAATTTAATTATGAAATTGAAAAAAAGGCCAATCCCAATGTTTGTAATGTCATACTAAACAATCTACATCCTATGCTTTTATTTTTTCAAAAAATATTAAAAATTGAGTTAAATAAAGGACTCCAAAGTTTATTTTAGAATAGGGAATCCATTACTACCTACAAACTAGAACACCTCAAAACTTTCATCTCATAAATCAAAATGAAATGATTCAAAGCTTTCTACATATATATTTAATTCTAGAAAATCAATTTCAAATTTTATTGTTGAAAAAAGTGATTTTTTAAGAAATTTTTGGACTGTCCTCCAAGCCTTGAAAATTACATATCATGCAATAACTTTTGAACTATGTAGTCAAAAGTTATAAAAATACATTAGAAGAAATCTAGGGGGTGGGAGGGCCGTTTTAAGCTTGTTCCTTTGACCTTATTCCTGTTGTTCCCACTGTCAGTTTTTGTTTTTTTTAATTTTTTTCACTTAGAATGGAAAAAAAAGCAAAAAAAACAAATTTTTTGAATTTCTTCTTTCTTAGTGATGTGGCAATCACCATGCCACGTCAGGCAGCAACTACAAGGCTATTTCCTCAACACTGGTAGCCAAGGGAACTTGCAAACCTCCACAGTTGTAGAAAATCCTCTAATGATTGGGCCTTAAAGCTACTCTTTGAACACATGTGTGAAAATTTGAAAGAAAAAAAAACTCCATTTGTAGTGAGTTGCCCAAAATTGCTATGTTGTCAAAAAACGCAGTTTTGTCCTTTAGTGGTTAAAAGAAATGTACCTCTATGTCATGATTGCTTTTAGAGTATACTACTGTACTACCAAATTGACACTACTTGGCACCTTCTTTGATGTAAAAAGTATTGTATGTTCAAATCAAATATGGATACAATCAACAAATCAACAAACTTGGTCGATTGTAGTTGGTAGCTAGAATCGATAGTCTACCTAGTTTAGCTGTTGATTTTATTAAAAAAAATGGCACAAAAATGAGCAGAATTGAACATGCAATATTTTTACTAATGTAAGTTCAAAGATATGAAGTAGAGGTGGCATGAATGATAGAACACCCCATTCTTGCTCTCGTCTCCATTTTTAAAACCCTCTCCATTCCATTTTTGAGAGTAATCTACTACTTATAATAGGAAACCAACTTATTTAGAATCCAATTCAAATGAAGTCTACTCAACTTTTGAAATATTGATGGATTCTCATTCCTTTGGGGTTCCTACTTTTTGATGAATGAGTTTAGTATGTGTTTAGGGACACTAATAGGTGCCTACTACCTTGTTATTTCAAATACCTATATGATTACTCTACCTTGTCTTTATATTAGAGAACATCTTTAGGCCTTGAACTCTCATTAGCCTTCCTACTTTAATACTATTTTGGCACACAATTCAATTATTGACATGTTTTGAATTATAGCTAATGACACATTGAGTGGATAGATTCAAATGAGATTATTATGCAAATTCAGGTTAACTTTATTATTTATTTTGGATTTATTTTGGATTTATAAAAATAATATTAGATCAATAAAATTACAAGGGACTAAAAGGCACCAAGGGAGATTTAATCAATTTTAGATAGACAATTGTGATGCTAATTTTTTGATCCTATGATTTGAATTTTATAGACACATACAATGATGGTCTTTGAATGCATTCAATGCATTCAAACTTGATATCCAATTTAGATTATTTGGATAAAAGGTTATAAAGTTATACCCAAGATAAGTATAACAATTAGTAAAGGATGTTGCTTTGAAATTTTAACTAAATAATCTTTAAGATTTAGCCATATGATGTTATGGTTTGTGATTTTTTTTCAAAATAAAATATTTTCTAGCTATCCAATTTTGTATTGAAAATTCACCTTAGTCATAACTCAGCAACAACTTAATCAAATTAGCATAAATTAGTATATAAGAAAGCTAGTAACTTGATATGTGTTTTTTAAATAACAATAATATATGTTTTACTTTATGATATCCTCTCTTCTACAATGCAAAAGTCAAAAATTGTCTATTTGTTCTCTATCTAAAAAGAATTTTTGCTAATTTGTCACACTAGAGGTTTTCAAGATTTTTTAGTACTATTGAGTACTCTAAATTAATGATCTAGAATTGAACCTTTGGAAATACATGAATCCTTTGGGAGGCTCACACCTACCATAAAAAAGGATTTGAAAATAATAAAATTTACATCCTCCATAAAGGTGCTAAAAAAACAATCTCATGCATATATTTGTATACATTTAGAAACTATATTCTTACTATATATTTTTTAAATTCTCTCTTAGAATTCTTATTAATGCCTAAATTTTTTCCCCACACTATAATATTTAGTAATGATTAAAAAATCATCCTATATATCTTCAACAAAAAGAATGTTTTCAATGCTTCAAAGAACATTATTTTGAGGTATGTGGCAATATATGGTCTATAGTAATATAATGAACACTTGTCCAAAGCAAAAGAGATCTAGGATGTTATCAATGACTGAGATTTGAAAACTTGGTTGCTTCCAAAAATGGTTGATTATACATAAATGTCTCAGAAAGAAAACCTCAAATTTTACGTGAATGTTATAAATTGTAGAATTGTTTCAATGAGTTTTGGATGAATTTTGTCTAATTTGTATGTATGTATGGAATTTGACAAAATTTGATGAACATTAGATAGCACTAGAAGAAAAACATATTTTTGTTATTAGTCAAACCTAACTAAATAGTCATACTTGCATTTTGGGAAAAAAATTGTAGTCATATTTTGGCAATGCAAAGTTTAGTAGTCATAAAAATGAGGACCCTGATGGAAATACAAAAAGGAATTACATGTTCCTTTGGAGGAGGTTCTTTGTTGTAGTCATAAAATAATGACTTGACTAAGTAGAGTCCAACCTATAGTATAAAGATAAAGTCCTCATTATATAAAACTATCTACAATAGCCTTCATTGAGGGTTTAGGTTATCCCTTTTTAGGGTGTGGGTTTGTGGAGTGCCTTCTTTTTCTTGTGAGACTAACTTTACAATCCTATGCCAAGTATATTATAGGTGATTAATATTTTAGAGAGGGGAGACTAAAATTATGAATCTCCAAAATATGCATAGCATTATGAGAATTTATAGAACTTTTTGCCTTTCAAAAAAAGAAATTGAAATGATGTTTAAGAATATTTTTTTGACATTTGCAATTAAAATTTTTTTTGTTATCAATTCCCCCTAAATTTGCATGTTTGCTTTGGTAGAAAATGTCATGTTCCATTTTTTCCCTCATTTTTGATAGTTTTTATTTTCTATATTTTCTTCTTCCCTTTATTACTTTTTCTTTGTTGTAATGATTTAAGTCCAAAACTCTAGATCTCATTGCAGTTTTATTTTTATTCACAAAATAGTGAAATTAGGTTGCCGTACATCAAAAAAATTACTCTAGAAGCCATCAAGTCAACAAATATTTCTAAAATTATTTCCATTTGTACACATGGAGGTTTATGAGTCCCAATTACAACAATACCTAATTCAGAAGTAATACATTCTTCTACAATAATTGTAAATATATTTATATTGTATCAAATGTTGAGAAATTAGTGTAGGGCAATCTAATTTCATTGTTTTGTGTTGAATGTCTAATGCTTCTTACCATCCTCTCCATTAAAATCCTTTTTGTACATCATTCTTCATTGAAAGTTCTATTCATTTATTGCCAGCTTTATTTGTTTTTCAAATTACTTTGGTCGTGTATTTTGGCTTTTTTTGTATCCTATAACTTTACATGATGAGTCATTTAGAAGTGTGACTTCTCATATCATGTTGTTGCATAAACATTAACAATTTAGGATTAAGGGGTAGTGTATTGCTTCTCTCCTATTTTTGCATGGTTTAATAGTGATCCTATATCTAAAACATATTTCCCTTTCAAATGGCTTAAATTTACAATGGGAAACTTACTTCTTAGTCACTTAACATCAATATAACATTGTGTCACAAAATAGCACAATGTTATTACTGAAATTCATATTGTCCATACATTACAACATTTTAGACTCCAAACTATAGATCCCAACTAGGTTGTCTAATCATTCATGGCTACAATTTGTTTGCTAAACAAATATGAGCCCATGTTTGTCTAATAGGACAACAATCCTTTTGACTCTTAGAAAAGTTATTTTGGTCTTATCATTGTTAAGACATGTCATGTGCATGTAGACATTATGTGGCATGTCTCTGTATGCATGGGAATGGGTATCTTCTACATAGGTACCTTCAAATGGGACAATTTTATTGTGCAGCTTTAGATAGGGTGACTTTAGCTGTAGGGTTACTTCCAATGGAACTTCTTGAAGTAGGCAACTTTTGGTTGGGTGACCACTTCAAAGAATGACTGGCACTTTTGAGCAACCTCTTCAAGGCAACTTCTTCTTTGTAGGAATTTCTTTATGAATTTAATGGATGAGATGAAAACAAATTGTTTTAACTTTTTTGTAGGTCAACCTTCATTGTAACTTTTAAAAGTATCCACTTTGAATTTTTGATTTAAACTAAGAAAGTGAATCTTGACAAAATTTTGTTTTCATTCCATGTTAAAATTTTGAATAAATTTAAAAATGGAAAATTAAAATCTTGATATGTTAAAATCCAAATAACAAAATATTACATGTAAGCATTCATGTTCTTTTCTATAGTTGAAATGGTTTAGAAAAAGGTTTTGTGACATCTCCTAGTCTAATAAAAAATTTCTGAGCTTGGTAAGACTTCATCAAAGTATAATTATACAATTGAGTTTCTAACTATGTATTGTCATTAACAAAAAATAATTTATTAATCTTAATTAATTCTAATTTCAACATGATTGAATGAGGTCTAAGCCAATGCTAATGACTTTGAATATTGATGTAGTTTTTGTGAATACCTTCTATAGATTAATGACAAATCTTTGATGCCTCACCCAAAAGTATTGCAATGGAATCTCCCTTTTTGCTAGACACAACTTTTATTTTGAGAAGTAGATCCTACATTCATTTATGTACATTCTTTATTAGGAAAATTTTGCAATGCTTACCATTCATGTCTATGCAACATTCATAAAACTTGCTCACAACATGTTAGTCTAATATATGCATATGAAGAACACATTCTAAAACTGAAATCTAGTGTACTATCAAGTAAAAGTTTACACACCTTATTTGAGGTTGAATAGTTATATGATTCTTTAGGTACTTTTGTATAAATAATTTTCTTCAAGACTCTGTTTAGAATAGTTGTTATGACATCAAGATGAATGAGAATCCAATTTTTGTGGTTAGCTACTAAAGCTACAACCAATATGATATTGGTGACGGGAGTAAATACTTTACCAAAGTTGATGCCCTTGGTCTATTAAAAACCTTTGTCAACTAGATGAGCTTTGAGCTTGGATGGTCTATTGTCAACTTCTATTTTGATTTTATATATTCATCTATCTGTTATGGATTTAATATTAGGTGGTAGTTCACATAAGTTTAAGGTTTGATTTTTTATGAATGAATCTCATTAAATTTCATTGCCTCTCTTCAACTTGCCAATGAGAATTTGCTTTAGCCAATTTGAATAGTTTAGAGGTTTTGTTTATGGCCCTTCTAAAGCAATTGATTTCTATCATTTCAACAAATTGTATATCTAGCCTATAGACGATGGAAAGAATACGTTGTTCTAATAACGAGGGTTTTCAAAAATAGGTATAGCTATCTTTCAATTTAACAGATGGCTATTTGATATGAGGTGTTTGTACATGAAGAGTGGGAGCCATTGATTGTCTTATTGGCTTAGTTGAGGGCATTTTTTGATATAGATAGAATCTTAGAATGCAAAGGACCTAAACTCTATGTTGTTGGTAGGTCAAGTGGCTCATGTAGCTATTGCAGGCAAGGCTTTATTATTTCAGTCAGTGAGTAAGATATTGAAGGAAGATTGAGTTGTAAATTGTTGATGTTAGGTGAGCTATTATTGCTTGAAGTTGTGGAAACCATCACAAGTGTAGATTGGACTATAGATTTTGTTAATATGGTTGATTCATCAAATTTAACATTGCAGAATAAAATTAATTTTCTACTACTATATATACATCCAAATTTTGAAGCCTTTTATTAGATTGTTGTATCCCACAAATAAATCAAGTTTGGCTTTAGCTTACAACTTGTTTCTTTGATTTTTCTCTATCCGCACATAGAACTCAAATCTAGATGTTCTAAAAAAATATCAAATATTTTTCTACAAAATTATTGAAAGGGGTTTATTTGAGGATTAACTATTATTGGAGAGCAATTGATGAGAAAGGCAGTTGTATTTACTAACTCAATTCTTAAAAATTTGGCAATTGTTGCAAGAATTGTTGTGCTTTTTGCCATTTGGGGGAATTTCTTATTGATTCAATTTGAGCAACTTCCTTTTGTTGTGTCACGTTAGCATTTTAAAGTTGCCTCCTAATTCTTGCATCTTCACATAATTTTGTAAATTCCTTGGTGAAAGAAATTCTCCCCCTCAATCACTTCAAATCTTATGTATACATTTTTTCATTTGGAGTTCAATCATATTTTTGAACACCTTGACTTTCTCAAATGCTTCGAATTTTTTTATGTTGGAATCTAACCCAAATATAATAGCTAAATTAATTGAGAATAATAAATAAGCCCTTTGAGCTATTGTCAAAGTGAGGTATATAGAGATCAAGATGAAGTAACTCAAGAGACTTTGAAGCTCTTGTAATGTT
The DNA here is from genome assembly GCA_963969395.1 of Pseudoscleropodium purum. Lineage (NCBI taxonomy): Eukaryota > Viridiplantae > Streptophyta > Bryopsida > Hypnales > Brachytheciaceae > Pseudoscleropodium > Pseudoscleropodium purum. The sequence goes on from OZ017795.1 coordinate 27,820,694, forward strand.
TTTATGCAGAAATTTCTCTCTTGATTATTTGGTTGCTTGGCAATGATTGCAAATTTCTCTCTTTATAGGAATGTAAGTTATTCATGAAGCTATGCCTTTGGCTATTAACTTGTGAAGTTTCTCATAGCTAATATGACTTAATCTATGGTGCCAAAGGTGCACAATAGTAATATCATTAGACTAGGTTAGATGTGTTGTCACATACAAGTTTAGCGTTGCAAATTGATACAACCCATTTTGCTTATTATATAAGCCCTAAACTATAATTATTTTGTATCTTCAACTATAAAAAAAGAGTTTTTGATTGTCAAAATATGCTAATATACCTTTATTGGTTAATGAACCAATAGATGATAAATTATTTCTTAGACCAAGTACATACAAACAATAGGAACATCCTTTATTTCTTTAAATGGTAGGGTAAAATGCCCAAATCCTTTTCCTATCATTTTTAGATTTATCCACCTTCAATTTTAACATTACTACTACAATGGTCTAAATTGAAAAAGCTATTGTAGCCTTTGTTGGCATGTTGTGTCACTTTTGAGTCAAGATACCATTAGGAATCTGAATCATGAAGGTTGAAGGATGAAATGGCTACCTCAAACATTTTATAATCTTCATTGTTTTGTTACTCTACATTGTTAGTCATATTACCAATATTTGGATCTTCCCATGACAATTCTTTTTATACAACAGTTGCTAAGAATTATTTAATTCTAAGCTTGGTTTCGTTGTTAATACTAATTTTGGATGTCTACTAAACATTTCTGAACATACTACCTTTGGATGTCCAAAAAGACCACAATAAAAACATTTGATCTACCAATAATAAAAGCTTTTAAAAACTTCAAGTTACCTTAAAATTCAATTGATGTTGAAAGAAAGTGGTTGAAAATTAAAGACTAAAAACAAGACTATTATTAATTTTCAAGCATTATGTTTTTAAGGAAGTCAACAATTTCACTACAATAACCAACAAAATTGCCAAAGTGGCCTTGTAACTAGATGATTTATCTACCTTGAAAGTTATTTCTTCCATAAAGGTGATTTTGTTGGCCATTGTAGTGGAATTGTTGACTACCTTGAAAATATAATGCTTCAAAATTAACAATAGTCTAGTTTCTAGTCTTTGATTGACAACCACTTTCTTTCAACATCAATTGGGTTTGCAATTGGACAAGAGTAGGGAATTAACATATACTAGTGTAGTTGTGCAAGATATAATCATAACTTTTAGGTAGTACTTTCATCACAATTTGGACTAGATTTGTGTCATCAATCTTTATTCAAATTGCCTGGCAAATTGCTAATAGTTATGTGAATTTCTACTGAAAGTGAAAAAATATGCTTCTTTAGAAAAAGAGATGAGAGACAATTCTTGAGTTTGAACATTCTACTATAATTATTGACTTTGAATGATTGGCACAAAATTTTTATAAGCGTGTGGGTTCTTAGTACTCAATGAACTATGCCAATAGAGAAGACTTTATAGACATGCTTATAATATACATGTAGGAGATGCTCTATTCTGTGTTTTTTTGACTCTTCCAAAATTGTTGAGCTTTTGAAGACAAGCTAGATGATGATGATGATAGGATGATAGCACATTATAGGCCAAAGCTTTTTTTCTTAGCTATACGAGTAATCATATACTTTCATAGGTGGAAGTTCAATGATCCTAACTAGCTTTACTTCATCTAGAACTACATTGTCCTTTGACATGATTCTAAGTAGTAATATACTTATCAAGCATACAAAATATTGGTAATAAAACTTTCATACACAAAACTCAAAGGTTCTCAAAGTACATTATTCTAAAATTATATTCAAATATAACACTCATATATACACTTGTATTGATTTCTTAAAACAATGTATTTATTGAGAATTAGGTAAATACATATATATTGTTGGTTATGACTAAATGGATGAAAGGATTAGGATGGATGAAAAAATAAGAGTCAACAATGAGTGCAAAAGATGTCAAAGAATATGTGGTCTATTAAAAATTACTACAACTACAATGTGGATTAGGTTACATTTCCTAATCTTGAATTTGTAGGTATGCTTGCCAACATTGGTATTTGATCTATGGTTCTTCTTTGTTCAATTTGAGCATGATATTTGGCTTGTTGGCACTTTTCATGTGGTTAAAGAATTGCATAAGTATTTGAAGTAGGTTCTAGAGCAAACATCTATCCTTGCAATAGTAAATCTCCAATCCAAAGGCTAGAAACTCTAAGTGGATTGCATTGAAGACTTTATGGTTGAATGACATGTAGTATGCGACATGAAAACAATAAAATGTCTTTATAGATTTGCACACGAAGTAAATGCAGCACACTCTTGCATCTATTGTTGGCAAAAGAAAGTTGAAAAACAATAGCTCACAACTTTTGAGGCATTAGAGCGATAGAAATATCGACAACCTTAGAGTGGAGGATTGTTTGCAAGATCAATCACATCAAAGCCCGGATGTAGTTTAGGTGAAACAAGCAAATGGGCACTCAATCTTTGACATCTCAATGACTCATGTTCACTTTTATACATTACATGCAATGTGCCATGTGGTTGAGAAGATTGTTTGTCTCCAAATTTGCTATATTTAGCTCATTAAGGATGAGAAAGAGAGAAAGTTGGTTGTGACAACTTTGGAACAAGTCCTATCTCAAGCCAATCTTTGTGCAAATGAAGTCATGCTAACCCATGATACAAAACTCTTAAGCAACAATTCAGATCTTCTAAGCAATTTATCCTTCAATGAAACAAAGTGTTGCAAAATGTTCCAACTCTCAAGCAATTTAACTATTAATGCTATATAGAAAGACCTCTATGAAATTGAATGCAATAATACCAACAGAGGGCAATTTAGGTCACAACATCAAGAAGTATGGACTACATTCAAGGAGATGCTTCCATACTTCCAATGCTTTGATAAAGCTTAACAAAAAGATAACATTAGAATTTTCTATGAACTCTAAGCAGCGCATGGCATACAAAAGCATTGTAGAGCGTTGAAACAAAGCATACATTGCAGCATTTGACAAGGGATGTATAACCCACTATATAGTAAGAGTACTCTTAATCCAAATTTATTTTATAAATACAATGAATAATTAGTAATGTTAAAATAATTAGTTGTTTCATTTAAAAATAAATAGTTTAAAGAATCCATTGATAAAGGCAATTGGGGAGATCCTCATCTTTTTGCAATATTCTTTATGTTTTTGTTCTAGTATACAAATAGAAATTTTAGTTAACTAGAAAAAATATGGTCAATCACTGACAATGACTCTTCTTGTGCTTTGTTTAACATGTAATCATGAAGCATAATTCTTGGTTTATTGTGAAGTATGGAAGCCTCTTAGTATGGTCTACACAAGGTAGAGAGAAATCACACTATACAACAAAAATGGCATTTACAAATAATCCAATGGTTATAGATTCATAACTACTTGTACTCTTGCTGCAAGTATGCAAAAGGGATCTCTTTCATCATGCGCAGATCAACAATGTGTAGAGTGGCAAAATGTATGACATTAGAATGGCTCATGATTTAAACTATTACTGCCAACTACTATAGCAAAAGATGCTACATGATGAGCCAATTGTTATCCCAAGTTATAAAGTCATGAGGTATGACTTTCTCACACGATCAAAAGCCTTGCAATGTTAATTTCAAAAATCTACTTCTTCATTTTTGTTGATGTTCATTTTATAATAGCCATATACTGACCGTATATTATTATTTTTGAATTGTCAATATTGGTGTTCTAGGGTTTCAAAACCTTGTTATATAAACACAAACGCATTCAATGGATTGAGAATAACAAAAAAAATTAGATATTCTATGTTTTTTCAAAAAGTCTTCCATTTACCTTACAATAGTAGCATTGTCACCATTGACAATGTACAATATATGCCAAAGTTTGAATGAGTATGTAACTTAACAAAATTGCATTTAGATTTCTTGAACAAGATCTTGCAATGAGTAAGACATTTTAATTTCAAACTCTTGTATAGTATCTTCCATCTAGCATTGCACATTCACTCAATATGCATTGGCTTGTATTGACCAATGGTCTTCCATGTGGTCCTCCAAATTATCTTTTGATTGTTTGTTATATGCAGAAATTGTATTAATATGAGGTTCATCTTGCAATATGATATTGGATCATTGCAAGAAACAACAATCCTATTATGTATCACAATTGGAGCAATGTTGTTGTCTTTCAATATAAATTTAAAATCCCAAGTCCTAAGAACTTGAAATTTTTATATCAGATATCTAACTTGATGGTAATCAGATCTTTTAGAAATTATAAAAAAATCATTTTAAATTTTAAATTCAATTTTGTTAATTTGTCACTCTTTGAGATGCAAGGGTTTCACTACGTTTGGAGTACCCAAGTTGAATGATTTAGGGTTGAAATTTTGGTGGTCTATTTCCACACTAGGTAGGTGTATGCCTACCAAGGGACATCTAAAAATGTATTATTTTATGTCCTCTAGGCCTGTGCAAATAGGGCTTCTTGGCACAAGCACTTTTGAACATTGAAAATGGTATCAACTTTATTTTTTTGGATGAATTTTGATCACCATCAGGTCCTCTCAAATGGCCAATCTTTAGTTTTTTTATTCATGGTTTCCTAATATTATTAATTATACCTCATTGTTTCTATTTTCTATGACAATGTGTCTTTTTTTTCTCATAGTATTGTTTCAGTACTTACAAGTAGTCCAACAATTCTATTCGCTATCAATTTTTCCAATCAATGGCTAAGATGTTCAATTGTGTAGTACTTGTAGTATTCATAATACTTTGTGGCAAAAATGCTACGGAAAGCGCCTAGGGGTTCTTACAATGACCCTACTTGAATGTTGCCAAGACTCTTGTCATTAGTGTTTTTCTAATCACATCTTTCCTAATTATTATCTTAAATTCCAAGCCTCCATTCATTAATGGTGCAAAGAACTTGTCACTTACATTCTTGTGAATGAACATTGTGGCTACCTATTCATGTGAATGCAACATAAAAGAGGTCCACAAAGACTCTACTCGGTGTGAACCAAAATAAATGAAGTTGTTTACTTCCTATATTGGATTTCATAGAGAAATGAAAATCTTCTCATGGTTTTGTTCAAATTCATTTGACTGTGTTTGTGTCAAGTTCATTTTGTTAATATGTCACACTTTTGGGTTTAGGCATTAGAAAAAATTTTGGGACTCCAAGAGACTATGAGTTATCAAGGCTTGAGAATGTTGTGAACATAGCTAGCGGTGTAGTCTGACGTGGCCAAAAGAGTGCCATGTCATTGCCCAAAAAATATTTTTTTTTAAATTTCAACTTCTTTTTGCATTCTAAGAATAATTTTATTTTTTCAAATTTTTTTTAGAAACAGCGACTATACCCTGTGCTGTAGGGAACAATGGGGAACAGTGATAGGAATAGGCTTGAAATGGGTTGTTGGAGGCCTCAAATTTCCTCTAATAGATTCTTAATACTAAATACTAGTTCAAATCAATAATTTTTGGTTGAAAATTTTGTGATATATTCCTATAGTAGGTAGACATGTCCCTACTAAAGGGCATCTAAAAAAAATTATTTTATGTCCACGTTTGTGCAAAGAGGCCTTCTTGTGTGTACACTTGGAAACATTAGAAATGGTTTGACCTCATTTTCTTTATCAAATTTCATCACTATGAATGTCTTTTTTAATACAAATGTTTTAGTTTTGTTGAAAATTGATTTTCCTATTTTCTACAAATTAAAATGCCCAAATTGTATTTACTGGGATAGATTCTTGGTGAAGAAAATACATAGTTGGAAATTTTAATTTGTAAAAAATAGAAAATAAATTTTCATAAAAACTAATAATTTGAAATTTGGAAGGACTTCTTAGTGATAAGATTTTTTTTAAATGGGGTCAAACCATTTCTCATGTTTACAAGTGCGCACACAAAGAGGCATCTTTACATAAATGTGGAGGACATAAAATAATGTTTTTTTAGATGCCCTTTTGTAGAAATATGTCTACCTACTATAGAAATATACCACAAAATTTCAACTAAAAATTATTAATTTGAATTGTTATTTAGTATAAAAAAGCCCTAAATTGAAAGTATAACTATTTAACAAAATTGATATTTAAATATAAAATGATTTTTATTTTTGAAAAATAAGGGGTACAATTGCAATCAAAAATTCTAAAAATCTATTTTTTGTTTTGAACATTGGATTTATAATTCAAAAATTATAGCCTTGAATACAAACCAATTTTTCAAAACCCTATGCCAAACGGTAACAACCTATGAGTTCTAGTACGTGGGCTTCATGAACTATGATAAGGGAATAAAGAATAAGTATGAGCTATTTGGTGGGCTCAAAGTCATGGTAACTTCTCTAAAAGAGCCATGGTAGGAAGAATAGTGCTATATGGTTGTATATACACACCACCACATGCAATATATCTTTAGTCACTACCAATTAGCCTAACTATCCAATGACCAATGAATGCAACCCCTTTTAGCCCCTTTTACGGGATATCTTCCAAGCATGGTACCCAATAGTTGCGAAGCCTGGTAAAGTCGTAATCCACCTCAATCATTAGCCTTTTCTTCCAAGCAAAGCACTAATTCAATTCATAGACTACTTTTGGCAAATGCTATTTACAATGTGCAACTTGTGTGCAAATCATGAATTATTAGTTTATATTGTAGCTAGGTGATTATTTGATACTATGTAAATAAAGGTATAATACGATATTGTTGGTGAAAAATTAGGTTGTACCATGAGATGATTGGTTAGATAGTTTTAGGCAAGGTTGTAATCTAATCATAATAGTTAGGCAACTAATGTAACACATTGTGCTATTGTTTATGGAATATGAAATGACAACTGCTTCTATTTCAAATGTTTTGATCCTATGTTGTACTCACCGTTAGACGTTGAAATTTATTTTTAGAAGTACAAAGTTAAGATAAGAGGCTCAAATTCCACTCGGTCATTTTGAATCAACCCTATAAAAGGACCATAAATTAAGTAGATAGTTCTTGAAAAGTATGGGCTTTCTAGCAATGGATAATTGCTATTCCATGTGCTTCATTTTAGGACATTTAGAAGGTGAAATTTGCAACTATTTCAAGCAAAATTTGGATACAATTCAAATGTGAATTCACTTATCTTAAAATAAAGGTGTTATTGAATGAGTGTAGTAAATGGTGCTTTACAATGGAATGAGCACCCTATGCATCATTTTGATATTGCTAGAAAATGAAAAATTGCAATGAGGAGTTAAAAGCATTTAATGGATAGATGGCGATGAGCTTATTATATAATATTTTGGTGTGGTTTTTGATGTTGTGTCTGTCAAGTACATCTACAAACAACTTTGTAAATGGAAATACAAAGTCATTAATCCATTTACAAGCAATGTCCCATGACATGGCGATTATGCCTCCATTCTCTTAAAAAATGCATGGAATAGGTCTGGGACTAACAATGGAGCTTGAGTTTAGTTACTAAATTTATGCAACAACCTTCATTTAGCTTACAATATTAGAACACATCCACAGATTGAACATTAGACGAACTAGTAGTTTTGCAGCGCATTTGAAGTAAAACTCTATAGTGACAATAACAACCTAGTATGAGTGCATGTAGTGCTTTTGAGGCAAGCAACAATGTTATTATGGCAATGAAGAAAGTTGGCAAAAGCGTAGAAGTTGGGGCTACAATCTTTTTGACTACTAGAAGGAGGACAATGATTTTGGGAGTAGCAAAATTCCCCACTCTTTGAATGCACAAATCACAAAGCAGAGAAATAAGCTTTATTGGACATGCAAGCCATGGGAGTTTTTGATGAAGTGGACAACACAATTGTAGTAGATATGTCTATAGAAAAGGACATCAATGAGAAGAGGATTTTGGTGGAGCGAGGAATTGAACTCCATCAAGTAACAAAGGATTGGTGAAGAAAGCCGAGCTAATAGGGACTAGTAAGGTGGCCTACAATGGTGAGGGCACAGTCGGCGCACCCAATGTAGGACATGCTCAAAGTATTGTAGATCTACAAAAGAAGATGCACTGCATTGAGCTCTCTTTGTTTGCATGGCACAAGCTAGTCAAGTTGTGGCCTATACAACACCAACAACTACTGCATGTCCAAGCAGTGATGGAGGAGTGGAGAGCTCCTTTGGCTACAAAGAACCTATTCATAGCTAGTTGCCCATAGGTATGTTTTTAGTCACTAGTCGTAATGTGCAACCTCTAATACATGTAAGAGCTCCTAGATCAATACAAAAATTAAAAATAAATGGAAATTGAAGTAGCCTACAACTTTGGAGTACCATTGCAAATGTTGATGAAGGTCAAAATATAAGATCAGATGCCAAGGATAATGGGGTTCCTTTATCTATTTTGAGGGGCCATGTATATGGGACAACTATCTATAGGAGGAGTAGAAAGGATGTTTTAATTGATGAAGAGAAGGTTGAGTTAGTGGACTACCTTCTTAAAATGCAAAATTTGGGATTTCCATTGATCCTTGGGCAATTACTTGAGAAACTTGGCATCTTCACTCAAGCCAAAGTAATCCCTTTCAAAAATGGGGTTCCAGGTCCTGGTTGGCTTAAATGTTTTTGAAAAAGACATGAACAACTATCACTAAAGAGGCCCCAAGCTTTAGAATAAAAAAGAGCTAGAAGTTTACGTCCAAACACTATGGCTTCTTTCTATAAGAATCTTAGAAAACTTTACAGTACTCATAATTACAAAGCTCATCAAGTGTGGAACTGTGACAAAAGTCGGGCCTAGACTAGCAAGGATGGAGGAGGTTTTGTCATAGTAAAAAGAGGGTCTAGAAATGTATACATGGTGATTTTCGACTAGAGGAAATGGCTATTTGTGCTATCTTGCATTAATGTTAATAAGGATTGTCTCTTTAATTTCTATATTTTTAAAAAGAAAAGAAGACCTTGAAATTTCTTGAAAAAAATTAGTGAGGTCAAAGTTATCATAGCAATGCAACCCAAAGTCTGTATGACCCACTACTTGATGAAGGGGTGGATGTTTCATTTTCTTTTGACTGTCACAAGCTTGTATGGTTTGTCTCCATCAAATAGGCATTTGTTCATACTAGATGGCCATAGTTTGCATGTTACTATGGAGGTCTTTAAGCTAGTAATGTCCAAAGGCTTGGACATTTTAACACTACCATCCCACACATTCCATGCCCTACAACCATTGGACGTGACCTGTTTCAAACCTTTTAAGCTCTCATTCCAGGCCTATAGAGATAAATGGTATTTAAGTCACAAAGGGAAGTTGCCTATGAAAGAAGATTTAGTAAAGTGGATTTCCCATGCTCTAAGAAGAGCATTATGTGCACACAACATTATTAAAGGATTTCAAACCACTAGCATCTACCCATTGAATTCAGCAACAATGGATTCAAGAATGGGACCTAGCATAATGTATAGGAGGACTAAAACAAGAGAAGCCAATGAAGATAGTGAAAAAATATCAAGTGTAGTTTAGCAAACAAATGAGCTTGAATAGTAGGAGATCCAGAAGATGTATGAAGAGATAGACACTAAATTGCCTAACTGTCAGTAGTACTATGTGGAAGTTGATGGCGACAAAAAAAATGCAACCTCAAGACAATGCAAGTGAAATATCAAATGCTGAAGATGAAGAAGATGACAAGATGTTGATCAACAGGTACATGAAGCACATCAAGCTTTCATGGATTACTACAACTACCAATATTAGAGGTACTAGCTATGTCGAAGCCACGTATAGAACCACAGATCGATTATAACAAATCAATTCTACTAACAAAAAAATAACATATGCAAGAGCTTGAAGATGTAGTGGCCAAAAAGGAAGAAGCTGCCAAAGAAAAAGAAGATGGTTGTTAGAGAAAGAACTGAAGGACAAAAATTAGAAGAGAAGAGGAACAATATGTTGGCTAAGCAAGTAAGGGGGCGGCACTAGCAAGTATTGAAGAAAAAAGACAAGTAATTGTGGAGCTTGAAAAATGTGCAGGCTCTAGGAGAAAAATTACATGCTACCATCAAAGCTAACGCTCCTATCACTAACTATAAGGCACCTTGTTGTAGTGTTAATCCCTAAGTCTCCAAACAAAATCAAAGATTGTTGATGCTAAAAAGACAAGCAAAGAAGAGAGGAGAAGATATTAGCCACTTACCCCCTCCAAGAAGTGTTCCCACCACGAGTGCCTTTTATGCATTTTTAGCAATTGTAGCCAACCAAAAGTACCTCTGTTTGCATGTCTAGCACCATGTATGCCTTTCCAAACATGTTGTATGCAACTTTGTCATTTTCAGTACCAGTTGATGCATTTGCTACACATAATGCGACAACACAAGTTTATTATGGACAATAGCCATATCAATGGTAGTCAACACTTTAAACTAAAGAACATTAGACACAATGATATCAAGGACGTGTTGATGTTGTAAAAGAGGTATCTATGGATCCTTTTCTAACAAGAAGTCATCGGTTTTTAGTCTAAAGTGAACATCCAATGCTTTGTATTTTTTTCTTTTTGGAAGGAGTTGCTCTATTTTAGGGCATGTTTGCATTCATTACCAGTGTTGGCTATGGCCACAAATAGTGACCTACGCACATATTACTTGCAAATTTCATATTTAATTCAATTTAATTCAATAAAATTAAGAAAAAATTGGATGTCACTACTTCTTCACTTCTTTGTTTGTCAAAAAAATTTGAACATGTTTGGCTACATTCATTGGTCTACAGACCTCTCGTTCTCCTTATGTGCATAATTTAACAGCCTCTTACTTTAATGCAATTGGAAATTAATGGAGCAATTGTGCAAAGCAAATTTATTTTGGGTATAATGGCATATGTTTCTTGCATTTGTGTAGTGCCCTAACCATTAGTTCAATTTTTCTTCTTATCTTCACGATCTGTAGGTTCTTTGACGCAATTGTTTAGTTTCGTCACAATAGCTTGTTTGGTATGCATTCTTAAGTAGTTATATTTACCAAATCAAGCTTATACAATATATTATACTAAGTTTTTCAAAACAAAAACTTGGTTTCAAAGCTTCAAGAGGATCTTGTTGATAGCTTGCTAATATATAGCAAGAATATGATTAATTTAAATGACTATTAGTTTGCTTATGAGGAACTGTTAATTTTCAACTATGCAAAAGAAATTTTATTCTGAAGGATTCTAATCCCTAAAAATAGATTCAAGATCTCACTATCTAGCCTTCAAATTTTTTGAAGATGCTAGCTAGTGCTATATCAATGAAAATAAGGCTCAAACAAGAACATAATTTGAGAGGCATTTACATTTGTATGCATACTGCATAGTATCATTGTGAGTGTTTTGACTCTACTCCTAGAATAAAAACGTGCATATAGGTTCTAACAGCAATGCTAGTAACTTTTGATGGGGTTTTGTAAACTTAGTATTCTTTGGCCTTCCAAGCAATGGACACTTTGTTTTTATATTTTCTTCAATCTAACTAAACGTTCTAAAACTACCTAACTTGTTTAAGAGTCCAATTCTAAATTAGCACATGAAAACTAATCTACTTTGGATAATTATCTAATCTAAGTTATAGAAAATGATTTACTTTTTCCAAATTGGTAAGGTATTTCAAGTTCTGCAATTCCTAGTAAAAACTATTAACGGATGAAAGTTACTTATAATTCTGTCCTAAAAACTTCATCCGCTATCTAAAAATAATAAATCTTCTCCAATTAATTCTAACTTTTAAAGTATGATTGATTATTAGTTGAATTAGTAATCTTTTAAGAAAAATCTCAATTTTGACCTATTTGGGAAAAGTCCATCTAAAATAGAGCCAAACTTCATCTATCTTTTATTACCTTGAAAATTAAGCAATTTTCAAAATAAAGATAGATTTTGAATCTATAAAAGATTTTCTATTTGATTCTTTAATGATTTTTTAAGAATATTTTTAATTATTCTTCTTTAAATTTATTATGTTAGATTTTTAATCTATTTTTCTCCAATATTCTAATTTCCTCTAAATTCTTTAGGTTCTTTTCATAATTTTCTAACTACTTGTTATTGACCCTAACTATTGCAATTCTAATTAATGAAATCCTATGTCGACTTAAATTCAAAGTTTTAAAATCAATTGCAATTAAAGTAAAGGGAAATTAACTTACCTCTCCCTTGAAGGAGTCTATCATTTTGTCCTCACAAACAACTAAATGTATTGTTTCATAATATCCGTCACCGTCCATGATTGTCTACGCCATTGGTTTTGATTTTAGTATTTTGTCGTAAATAAACTTGATTTGATGATGGTTTTACATTATTTCAAATAAATCATAATTTTATTTTTTAATTATTTTAATATTTGAAACAATTAAATTCACTAAATCAAGTCAAATTTAATTGTTAGTTGAATTTTTAAATTAATTGTTATTTCATTTGATTGTTTTGGACATATTAGTTGAGGTTTTGTTTTATTGATTCGTCTTATTAGGCCTAATAAAACAAACTCAAACCAACATTCAACCAACTAATTTCAATTGGAATCACAATTAATAGCTAACTACTAATTTCTTCAATAATAAAAGGAATAAAATCTAATGAAAATTCCCTAATGAATAGTAATGAATAGGAAAAGGAATAAAAAAAATGACTATGTTGAATGGTGAGATGCTTACCTTAATAATTTTTTTATTATTTGATGTCGTCTTCAAGTCTCTAATCTCCTATTAGTCTTCTTCTTTGCCTAGTTGTTCATCATTTATTATTAATTGAAGATAAAGAAATGCATCGAGAGTGAGACAAGGTTAGCATGCAAGAGAGAATTGAAGCAAAAGCTCAAAAATTTGTTGGTAGTGGCAAGCAATGGCCGGCCTTGTGTCTTTGAATTTTAGTTTACACACAATTTGTTTGAGTCTCAATTTTGAGCTTTCAGTTTGTTTTCTTTACTATTTAGTCTCAATGTCCAGTACTCAATCTAGAGTGATATCAAGCAGATAGTGTCCAGATAGTACAACACAGCATAGAACTTGGTACAGTCAATATTTGCCACGTGGACTAGCCCGATTAGTCGAGACCCCCTAAAATCCAGTTGCTGTTAGCCAGAACCCATCCTCAGAGCCTTGATCGAACCAACCAAGCTCTGATTGCACCAGCCAAAGCCTGGATTGAACCAATTGGAGCCTCGATACTAGTACTTGGTCGGTTCAATAGCAAACTGGGCTAGCTGGGGGGTTTAAATGAGTTGTAAAAATGATTTTGACAATCATCAAGGCTTAAACTCCATCAATTTCACAAACAAACCACATACATAATCAAGTACGCTTAAAATGTTGTAAAAGGAACTAAATATTCAATGGAGTATACAGTAATAATGCTTAAAGAAATAAGGACCTTCAACAAATTGGAAAATAAATCACGGCAAATCAAAACATGACCAACGATTAAAAACCAATCAAATAAAGAAATGACTGAACAATTTTTGAAAAGGATCTTACCTAAACTAAGTACCACCCTTCTCTCTTTTCCACGAATGAACCTCCTTCCACTATGAAGTTAGTTTAAATAGTTGGTGTTAAGTCAAAGCTTTGCCATGTAGGGGCAGCTCTAGGTATGAAGCTTTTAAAAAGGATAGCTTGGTATATACTTTTTAGAGTGTGGCTTCACTTAGTAAAATTTCACCAATCCTCTTAAAAGGTTTTTGGTCAAAGCTCTATTGTGCGGAGACAACTCTAAGCACTAATGGAAAGAATTTCTTTGAAGTTAGAGAAATATTCTACATGAGTCAAACTTTATTCAGTAGAGCTTCCGTGTGTGGGGGCAATCCCAAGTCTTTAGAAGATTTATTTAAACACTAAAAGAGGTACGCATGATAGCGTTTAAACCAAACTTTAGGATTTAAGTCACAACATGTTAATATTTAGTTTTAGATTCTAAAGAAAATACAAATGACAATATTTAAACCAAAGTTTAGATTTAAAGTCTTAACCACAAATATCAAGTTCTTAGTTTTTAAAGGAGGTATGCATGACATTGTTTAAATGGAACTTTAGAAATGAAATTAAACCAACTCCATTATACAATGTGAGTTGGTCAAGTATTTTGTTTTAAAACCTTTTGGCAAACTCTAGCTTTATTGCCTTACGAATTTAAAAAACAAATGTCTATTTCACTGCTAGAGTATATGAGTTTGGAAATCCAACTTTCAATACTCTAAAAGAAAGTAATAATTGAATAACTTAAAAATCTGTGAATTTATTAGCAAAGGTTGAGCAATCTTAAGGGAATCCAAAGTGTTTAAGACTCTTTACTAACACAAAGCAAGAATTAGAGCAGAGATTTAGTCACCTCAATAGTGCTGGTGTACTAAGAAGGAATTTTGTTCGACAAAGTGTCGGTACACCAAGCAAGTTTCTCCAACAATTGTCAGTACAAGAATGTGCTAGAGCCTTGGCACTAAAAAAATAAGTATAGTATTGGATTATGAGAAATAAGGAGAGAGGGCCCTTGTATACTCGTGGGAAAGGACTCACTTCCTTGTTTACCACAAGATATATATATTTTTTAATCTAAAGTAACTTCTTAAACTACTCTAATCTATCCTAAGATATTTGTCCAACAAATCTTTGTTTAATCAAAAGGAAGGTCCTCAAGCAAGTTCCTCAAAAGCCTTAAATAGCCCTAAGAATGATGCCTAAATTAAATCCACTAACTTTTGAAAGATTTTGTAGAATCAAATCCTAATTAACTCTAAATATTTTGTGTTTAATTTAAAGTCAATTCCTAAATAACCTTTGTAGGTCTAAATTGACTTTTTAAGGAAAGATTTGGAAACGTAATCAAATCAAATTTCAGATTTTCTTCAAGATATTTAAGAGTTTGACTTTAACTTACCATAATTTACGCTAAAAAAGTCAAACTATGAGCTGATCCTCTCTATTTTTTAGGGAACAATTCAAAAGACAAAACGAATTGTGCCATTGTGTTCAAGAGACCCAAATTAGTCTAGGCAATCCCCTTCCCCCTATTCCTAAGCCATTCTTCAGTGTAAAAACCATTCATGGTAATTCCTAAGAAAATTGAAAATTCTAACTTTTGGATTTCATGGTTTTTGAAGAATTTGAGTGGCTGAGGTTATTTGGAAGGTTCAAGAGAGTCAGAAAGGACTCCTTGTTTGCATTAATTAGACATTGTTAGCTCTTGATTTGTTGGTCAACTTGTCGCCATGTTGTAATTTCTTGAAAAATTTGTTGTTGTTGTTGATTCTAGTACTTCTACCTATCAAAAAATCTTCAAACTTGACAAAGTGTTTTATTAGCATACAAAACACTAACCCAATTCTTAGTGGAATTTTATCACACTCTAGATAATTTATATGAATTTTCCACCAACTTCACACGTGTTGACTTCCCATGGAGTCATCATGGAAGCTTATAAAATCTTGAAACTTTTTAGACAACCTTTACGAAATTCCAAAAACCTTAGGGCAAAACCAAATCTCTAATTGCACTATTCATAGAGATGCTAAAATTAGCAATTCTTTAATAATTTCCACTCAAGGGGGAAATCATTTTGGTACTAGGGTCTGTCGTGGATGATTGGTTCCTTTGTTGATCTCTTGGCATGCTTTAATCCTAAAAACACCTCTCTATAAGCTCCAATCTTCTCTTCTTTTGTCTACTCTTGATTTAGGTTGATATTTAATAGTTTCCTACAAGACTAACATAAAGAATCTAAATTTTCTACAAATTAGATTCTATAGACTCTTAGATTTTCTAGACCTAAAATAAACTATTATGTTTAGCCAGATTGTCACATGCACCTTTGTGGTCATTTGTTACATGAACAAGATACTAAGTTTGATTAACTCTCACATCCTCATTTTCACTCAAAACTACTAATTTATCCTTACAATCTCTCAATTAATACTTAGAAGTATAGGAACATGTTGAAAAACATATTTCCTACCTCCAAGAAGACTTCTAGCTCCATTGGTGGGGACTGCTACCAATTTCATTCAAATAGTATAATTTATGCATATTTGCATAAATATTCGCTAAATGTTGCAAAATATTCGTAGAAAATAAAACCAAAGTTCCAAGTGTCAACTTGAGGGCTCATAGTCACCTGCATGGGTTTTTTTTGTTTTACAATAGATGGGTATGTGGCCTTTCTAGGAAGAAGGTTTTGAGTTCTTGAACTTCTTCATTATTTTGAGTTGAAATTGAAGGTGACTATTTTATAAGTGATTTTGAAGCCTGGTGGCTATTTTTTTTTTAATTACAAAAAAACAATTGGCATTAACAAAATATTGTAGGAAATTAGAATGGGCAATGACTTCCAAAATTTTATTGTAATATTAGCAATGAATTCTTTTCAAAGTAGTTAGAAGGCCAAAACAATAAGTAAAAAAATGCAATTGGGCTTCATTAATAGTCTTTATTGAATGAAAATGTTGTTAAGGCAAATTCAAAAACCATGCACAGATGATGAGAACAAAAGGGCCACTTTTCTAAAAACTAAATAGTATTTCAATCACCATGCAAGGATGATCATTGTATCACTAAGGGGAACTACACCCAAACAATAATAGCTAGAGAAACTCACTACCCTATGATAATATAGCGGTACTGCTCAATTGAATGAACACACTACTCAAAACATTCTACGTATGGGAAATTCTTGATTGTATACAATTGTGCTTTTATGCCCACCACTACTCCTAAATTAGCATCCAAACTATTTCAAATTTGGTCCTTCAAGAATGTTAAGGATGAAAAACAACATTCATCCTTAACAGAATCAAGGATATGGATCATGACAATCTCTGCAAGTTTCACATATTTACTAAAGCTTTTGGCAAGGGCTAAATTTGCATCCAAACACCTCCAAAGCTTTGTAAGTGGATTTACCAAAAATGGTGGTTCGATAGCTACCATAGAATTTGAAAACATAGCAAGTTTGAACATTGGTTGTTGCAACTCTAGTTGAGAGCAATCCAAATAGGTGGCACAAGTTTGTTGCCCTCATTTTCAAAAATCCATTTAGGCTCACCAAATTTTTTTTAATGACATCCTAATGCTTATGGAAGCTAGCTTCACAATCACCTTGTAACCAATATTGTGGATAAACCAAGCTAAGTACATCCATGAGACCATGGGTTAGAAATCTGGATTTGATTTCATTAATGAGTTGTTATGTTGCACCTATAAGATTTGAAATCAGTTAAAAGTCCATATTCTACAGTTGAGCCCAAAAATATAGCAATAGACAAATTTAGAAGTTAGCCAAAAAAATTTAGCAATATAGAGATTCCACAATTCAACCCAAAAGAATTTAGTACAAGGCAAAATTCCACAATTTATCTCCAAAACTATTGTAGTAATCAAATTCTACAACTTAAGCCCCAAAAGACAATAGTTATTTATATTCTACAACTGAGCCAAAAAATACAGCAATAGATAATTTCATAACTAAGCCAAAACATACAATAATAGAACATACCTTTGCAATCATCTTTCACCATACTCACAATGTGTACCAAAGACTCCCATGTCACAAATTGCCCTTCATGTATAGCAAATATAGTATGAATACCTAAGGCAAAATCTAATTGTGATCCTTGTCTATTAGTATTCAAATCTATGGGCATGGGCATCCACTTCATGTGGATATGCTCATGAGAGCAATTTAGAAGCTTGAAGGACCAAAAATCCTGAGTGGCAAAAGCTTGCTCAATGTCTAAATAGAACTTGAACAAGTGTCCTTGACAAACTTGTTGGGCAGTTACAAAATCTAAAATGTACACATCTTGCTTTTGAGCAAAGAGGACGAGATTATCAATGCTTTCCAAAAGTGGCAAGAGGCATGTCATGCCTAGCACTACATAAGGGTCACTAAGCTTAGCCAAAAAGCCTTTGGCCTTTGTTTTGACATGTTTCTACATCCCAAACATAAAAAATAGTTAGCACTACTACAAAAATGCGGAAAACAACTTGAAGTTCTATAAAAATTTCAGCAATAATACAAATTCTATAGTTTTGCCCCAAAATTTCACCAATAGACAAACTACACAATTTAATGCCCAAATTCAATAGTAAACAAATTTTACAACTTAGTAAAAAAACTATAGCAGTAAAGAAATTCCACAAGCTAGTCGAAAAATTCAGCAATAGACAAATTATACAACTTAGTGAAAACGTTTTAGTAGTAAAGAAATTCCAAAAGCTAGTCAAAAAAATTTAGTAGTAAACAAATTATACAACTTAGTGAAAAAATTATAGTTGTAAAGAAATACCACAAGTTAATAAAAAAAAATCAGCAATAGACAAATCATACAACTTAGTGAAAAAATTACAACAGTAAAGAAATTTCACAAGCTAGTCAAAAAAATTCAGTAGTAGACAAACTATACAATATAGTGAAAAAATTACAGCAGTAATGAAACACCACAAGTTAGTCGAAAAAATTCAATAGTAGACAAATTATACAACTTTGTGAAAAAATTACAGTAGTAAAGAAATTCTACAAGCTAGTCAAAAAAATTTAGTAGTAGACAAACTCTAGAAGTTAGTCTTAAAAATCAACAATAGAAAAACACAAGTTAGTCAAAAAAAATTCAAGGAAACTTAAAAGACAAGCATTGAAAACTAAAATTTTACATTTTCTTTGTTGTTTGTAGAATCTACATTCATCTTGGCTATAACTAAGCGGTATTCACTTAAAAGATGCCTAAAAGGGTCAATTAAGGACACCCAACGAGTGGGCACATTCTTAAACAACTTTAAGCCTTTTGTTTCCATCATGAGTGCAAGGCTGTGGAATTCTACATACTTTTTAGGGCTTCAAGCAAAGTAATTATCGAAAACTTGCAACAAATCTTCAATGGCAGACCTAATGTCTAAAGAAGACAATGTCTTGAAAGCCAAGTTGCATCTGTGAGCTATGTAATGAATCCCTTGAGCAAAAAGAACATGATTTTTTGGATCTACTTTGTCACTCCATTTCTACAACCTTGAAAGGCAGCAACCCCATCAACACCAAAATACATGAGCTTGGTTGCAATAGCTTTAGTTGGCATGTCAACTTTTATATTCAAAGCTAAAATAATAATAGAAGTCAGTTTATTGGCTAAGCTCCATTTGCCTCCAACTTTTGCAACAAGATGAGTATGGGTACAAGAGTCCAATTTTGCATGACATAACAATGAATAGTAATGTAGCTACAGTTATCTACAACATTAGTTTTATTAGTAGTGATAGCAATGTATTGAGCACCCCCAATAATGGCTTTCATTTTATCTTGAACTATAGACCACATGTGAGATGCCATGATCCAACCTGCTCCATTAGTCCAATACATCTTTGGTAAATTAGGGACACAAAGTGACTCATACAAGGTAAGTTTAGAAGAAAACTTAGCCATTGGCCTACCATCACTTAGAACCTGAAATAAAGTGGCTAGTTGCATTTTTTTTTTCCTAGACTCAATGGTATTGTTGCTATTGACCTGCTCTAAAACTGTAATGGGTCGTTTGGCAACAAACAACAATATATTTTTTTTAATGTCTTTTCCTCTTCTCATGTATCTGTAATGTGTAAAACTTGGGACCCATCAAATATGACTTCTTCTCCATTTGGATGCACTTAAGACAATGGACCAAATGTAATATCCCATTTGATGCTAAAACCATCTCAACCCATAGACACTTGGCTAACCACTCCATTTGAAATTTTCTAGCCAGGTCATAGTTTTTTTTTTGAATGCTTGGGAAGGGGAGGGATTTCAAAGTCATAACCATTAGATGATTCTTTACTCTCAGATGGCACACAAATGTTGTACAATGCAATAAAATCAAGGTTATCTTTAGAGACACTAAAGGTTGATTCATTACTAAACAAGAGCACTATAGGTAGAATACATCCTAAAAGCATAATGGATGCTGAAGTAGATTGTACCATAGTAAAGTCATAGGCTATGTCAAAAGACACAAATGCTTCTTGCATTGGCAAAATCATATTCAAATTCAAATAAACTTGTTTGATTTATTGATGGACCAACAACTATTGCCTTGCAATAGCATCACCATTGTCTGGGTTATGAGAGTCTAGAAAATATAATTGCATTGTCTTTTTCTACAGAACTTTCTCATACCCTTTCTCCTCAAGAAGTCAACTACCTTGAAGTGCTTTTTGGATAGTTGCTTCTTTTTCTTTCTGAATTCTAACTCTCCTCTTCTCTCGAAGTGCTGCAGTTTTCTTCAAGGTTGTTGTAGCCAAACCTACATCTAGCAAGGTTTGAAGGTTCCATATCAAGTATCAATGATTCCTAAAGTTCAAAATAGATCAATGATTCCTACCAACAAAACCAGATCAGCAATTACCAAAACCTCAACACTCAACATTCCCCATTGTCAACTGCAATGTGAATAATGAAGCTTATGATTGTATTTCTCAAGCTTTTAAAACTACTATAATAATCCAAGTGTAAAGAATGTACCAACCAACCTCAACAACAACAAACTAACAAACTATACAAATCAACCAATCGCACTTGCAAGTTGCAGTTGCAGCAAATCGTTCAATTCTTTAACCCTAAAAAACATGGAACATCTTTTTACAACCATACAACAAAAGCTACAAGGAAACAAGCCTACAAGCCTACAACAATTATAAATTACACATTTACAATCTCTATTTTGCCTTTGGTTGTACTGTTGCAAGCTATAGCCGCCTTAGTGATTTATTAGAAATAAAATAAAAATTTGCAATGGAAGCCAAAAACAAAAATTAAAACTTCAAATTGAAGGCAAAACAAAAATTATGGCAAATGTACTTGAAAGTTTGAACTTTGAAAATTGAAACTACTAGCTTCTGGCAATATTTCAATCAAGTTAGCTAGTGAAGCTACCTTAGAGAATAACTCAATATTGAGTATTCACTACATTTGTATAATGACAAAATCAAAATTTATAGTATAAGGCTTAATTGTACAAGTTGCTAGCAATCAAGCATTGCAAATCAAATTATTGCTCAATTGATCAAGCTTCAAGGTGATTAAAAAAAAGTAGTGTTCCATTGTTCTTGACTTCCTAACATTCCTAAGATTTGAAATTGACTACAAATCCTAAAGCAATAAAGTCTAAATGTCCAATGATAATTTTATAATTCACAATCTTAACGAACCAACTTCAAGGTGACTTGAGAGTTAGAGAAACAAAAACTTACATACTTTAACGATATGGTGTTGTACTGAGAGCGTTTGCCTCAAGAAATCACAAAGATTTTGGTTGTAAGCAAAAATGATTTGGGAATGAAGGAAGTCATAAAATGATAAAAAAACCCAGAAGTAAACTCATCATTCACAGATTCACCCTATTTTGAACTTGAACATCAAATCTTCTAAACTGCCATCAAACTGCTACCCATTGACCTATCCTATATTGGTTGGCTCTAAATGAATGTAAGATTTAAAGTGTGTGATAAAATCCTATTGCTTCGGATAAGTAAAACAGAACAGTTAGATTATGAGTTGAACTGTTCAAAAGATTGGTTCCTAAAACTTCAAACTCCTAGTGACCAGCTTTAAGAACAAAACTTCACTGTGAGAACAAGTAAGTCTCGACCATATGGGCCAATAACCCCACTTCGTCACCCAATCTCGACCATATAGGTAATTAACTCCACTTTGTCACTCACGATACAAAATGAGGCTAACGTTGGTGTAACCCAAGCCGCCGACAACAACAAATTTTGCAAATCCATAAGCCACATATACATACAAGTCTTCAAAACTTCCTCCAATCTTCAACTTCAACCTCCAGTTCTCAAGCTGAACTTTGGATGAGTGTCGCTATTGTTGCACAGCTACAAATGAAGTGAATAATAATTTTTTGAAAAACTAATACAAACTTTTACTTTTCTTCTAAATTTCAAATAATTTTAAAACTCAATCCAACTTCTATGGCCATCCAAATTTTGGCCCTGAAAAAAAAAGGCAATAGACCTTCCTTTACTTTTACACTTACAATTCACTCATACAAACTTCAAATAGAATGAGTGATATTTTTATGAAAAACTAACACAATTTTCAACATCTCTTTCAAATCTCATTACAAAATAAGAACCTATCTATCTTTTATGGCTGGTCGAAATCTCTACCTTTTAATTTTAAAGGCAATAAACCTCCCTCCACTCAAATAAGCACAACTTTTGATTTACAACTTCAAATCAAGTAAGTGAGATCAATTTAGAAACTGCACTCCATGATACACAACTCTTGCAAATTTCATTTTAAATTTCTTCAAACTCACCACACAATGGTCTTTCAAACATTTGGATCCTTCCTAAACTCACAACGGGAAAGAAGATGAATAGTGTCCACCTTTTTCTCTACCTTATCTACATTTTAACCACACAAATAGGTGGGGTTAGCTCCTAATTCACTCCCAAATCTTCAACATCAATAATTAAACATTTATTTGGCTCAAAAATATCTTTTTATCTTTATTTTTATCTTTAAAAAAAATTCACTTCAAGTTCACCTAAAAGGCAAATTATTTGAATATTTCCTTCATATTACTTCACAAATACAAAGTTATTGTAAGAAATCACTCCAACTATAAAATGAAGAACTAAGAACTCAACATAAATCTAATAGAAGTAAAAAATTAGAGCTCCAATCGAAATATCTTTCCATTTGTAAGAATTTGAAGATGCGTTAGACAGTAACAACCACATAATTAGTACGATTCGCCTTATTTAAAGGATAGACTGACCCTTTTAACCATTGTTGGTGACCAAGACTCCTTTTGATAGGCCTCACCATACAATAATATTGTTCATCGTTTAAACTTTCAAAACATATTTCAAATGTGACTTTACGATTGTTGAACTCAACTCATTCAATCTACAACAGAATCACCAATGCTCGAGTATTATGTTGAAGATGACCATGCCATCGTTTTTCCATGCAAGGTTGTTTCGGTGGTTGAGATGGCTTAGTTTCATCTTCTAATCGTCCATGTGGCAATGAAAGATTCAATAGTAGTTGTGGTTAATCCGGCAGTTGCAATAGAGAAAATTCAAACTCATACTTCAGTTGAGATTTTTTATCTTGAGACTCAAAAAAACCCCTTCAGTTCAATATAATATAATTTAAATAAAAAACAAAGAAGAAGAATATCAAATGAGATGAAACTTTCAAGTGAATCCTTCTCTATATTGTGCTTATAATGGCAAAGAGAAGGCGTCACTTTGAAACCACCTCAAATGACACCATCTTCTTTATAATATTGCAAACATTTAAACTTATTTTAAAAATATGAATATACATATTTTACATAATGTCTGTATTTGTAGCACAACAACGATAACATTTGATTGCCACAATGTCACTTGATCATCACCTCCAATGTACACAAATTGATTAGCTCCTTAAAAAACACAACAATCAATTACAATTTACAATTTCATCACAATACTAGTGCCATTGTTGCATCTACTTCATAGCTTTAGTGAAGCAACCTGTGATGAGTTCAATCATTACTTGATTGGCCAAGACCAAAGGTTGCCCAACATTTCAGACTTCATTATACAAATGCACAATATTATAGCATTACTTGATTCATCGCGCCACACTATTGCTATGGCGCCATGACAATGCTTGCAACGTTGAAGTTTCAAAACCATAAAATTAATCACAATGGCACAATCTGGCTAGTGGCTATTTTTGAGCTTCCAATTGTGCAGGCTCTACTTTGAGCCTCCAACTGTGGTGACTTGGCCATATATATTTTTGCAGCTCTATTGGCTATATGCATTCTTGTATCAGTTCTACAAGTCTTTATGGAAGGGGACTTTATTTGTAGTGTTTGGCAACCTCTACAGAAAGAGGAGGGCCTATGTCTACGAGAGTGGGTGTCTTTACTCTATAGATTTGCGCCTTTATAAATAACGACTAATTTCATGTTGGATTACAGTAATTATAAAAATTTAATTACTTTAATACATTATAGCTTGGACTCTTTGTAGTAAATTTTGAATGTCCAATTCTTACTGACACTAGCACTTGTACAATTGCTAGAGATTTGATATGTCACTTGTTTCAACCGAAGGAATCAAAGCATTCTACATAGATCAACGATGATAAATGAGGCTTTACATCTTTGTGCCATCAAGAGCAATTGGGCAACAATAACAACAAATCACATTTATTATTAGGCCTCAAATGCTCATCAAATCCTAGAATCTTTACATATTTGGCATAATCTCCACTTTCAATATTGCTCTTATAATTTGCCATGTGTTCTTTGCTGGCATTACTTTTTTAATTGAAGTCAAGTTTCAGAAACATTATATTTGCAACTTTGGATAGGTAATTGCACTTTGGCATTTTTTTGGCCATTTACCTCCATTTTTTCCTATAGGCTTGAAGTTGTCCCTTTTTTCAAGGAAATTGGGCATTAAATTGCCTAAAAAAAATCCTAGTGTCACCACTAGAATAATACCATGTTTATTTAGATGTGGAATGTCTAATTTGACGTTGTTTACTTGCATGTTCAATGTAGCAATGTAGCAATGTTTTTTTTGTCATTGAAGATGTTGCAGTGAACATTAGTGGATGTCAATGTTGACATAAAAACATAGGGTTGCTATGTTGAACATCCAAGTAAACAATGTCAAGTTATAGACATCCCATATTTAATAAACACAAGATTCTCCTAGTGCACAAGCTCAACTTTCTCTAAAATAGGGTATGGATGAGGCCTAAATCAAACTTAACTAAATCTAGACTATTATATAGACTCAATTCAACTACTTCTACAATTCAAATTCTTGTTGTATTATACTTGATCTACTTATTCACTAATTGCCATAAACAAGCTACTGCAAAGACAAAATCTAATAAAAAGACGAAGAGGTTATAATCTAGCAAAATTCAAAAATGTGATGAAATAATTCTTGTTGTATTCCCTAGTTGCATTGGATTCACCAATGTATAAGTGGACATAAACTTTGATACTTGTACTCAAAATTTGAATGTTTATAATAATTCATTCCAAATGATCTCTAAAAATAATAGAAAATTTGAAAAATATATTGAATGTTTATAAATTCATGATTTTCTAGTGATTTTTAGAGTGAATAATAAGAAATGTAAGAATTTGAAGTCATATTTTAGTTTGTAATTTTGAATTCAATTTTTTTTGAATTTGTGAAAATAATTCTTACCTAATAATTCTTTAAAGAATTCTCATTCTACTTACTAAAAAATATTGGAAAAGATTTACTTGTATGAATAGATTTTTTACAAAAAATTTGATTAAATTTTGAAAAAGTGAAGAACTATTTTGGCAACTCATTTAATTTTAGTGTCTTATTTATAGTTTGACATATTCTAAATGTATTGGAAAAATCTAATTCTTCAATTTGTTGCAGAAATTTGTAAAGTGTATGAAAACTTATGAAATATATTGTGAGATCTATCACTACCAATATTCAAAATGCATTTAAATTTTGGCAAAACATTAAAAAATGGTAGTCGCTTTAAATACAATGACCTATCTCAATAGCCACTAGTCTTTGTCTTGTGGTCTCCATAACATTGCTTGCCATCTTTTATTGGTAATGCCCTTAATGCCTATTGCCTTTGTTGCCCCACTTTGATTGCTTGTTTAGTATTTTGATTGCCACCGTCCACAACTTGTTGATTGCCCTTAATAAGCACCTTAATGTTTTATCTGTTGGTCTTGCCTTAGCTGCACTTTGTCTATTTTGCCTTCATCATGTTTGGTCTTCAATTAACGAATTTTGCTATGTACATTTCAAATTTTCTTGTTTTTACTCATTATTAGTTCTGAGGTTTATAGATTGACTATTATTTATTCTAAAGGATTCGATTGCTATTTAGTTTATAATAGAGTTTATTCCACTCTAATTATCTTTCCATGGTCTAGTTATGTTTATTCTTTTATAAGTGTATGCAATGTTTTTCACCAAATTAGATAATATAGAAATTGACTTGTGTTTTTCACAATATGACCAAATTTGAAATGGTCATTTTCAAACTATGAATTGTTGTACCTTTGCTAGAGCAAGTGATTGAGGTTTATTTTTGGAGAGTTGGTAAAATGAGCGTGGCTTTGGAATTAATTATGCAAATACAAACCTAGATTCTTTATCCCTAGAATGTCCAAATACAGCTCAAGAAGCTGAAGGAAGAATTTTCATGATGGTGTAGTTTTGGTGTTGTAAGGCAATGTGGGACTATGGGAGTCACTAGAAGTTGGCAATTGGCGTAACAGAAGGATAACAAAGAAGTGACCATGAATCATTTTTGGTATTAATCTTTTTCACTTCAATTGTAGTCTTTAGTTAAACCTATTTTATTCGTGAACCTCAAATTTAACAATTTTCATTTGACCAACATAAATACATAACCCCATATGAACTACTCATAATAGTTTAAAAAAGTCAAGAAGATTATCTCAACTTTAAGGTTCATTAGTATTACTTGAGATTGACTTTATTTGATCTTGCATTTTATAAATAGATATGAGTGATCAAGCGGTTCTTGTGAGTTGAGATCTTTGGCCCTTTAATAATATAGAGTTCCCTTAATTGTTTTAATTGACTAGATTCTTTGCATTCATTATATAACATATTAGAATTGTTACAATTGCACTTTAGTGGTACAATGTTGTACTATACTTTATTCCCCAAATTTTGATGCAATTTGGAACTAGAGGCTTGCTTGCAAATATTAGTGTTGACAAAGAATCAACATCCATTTTATCGAGTGATGTCACATACTTGCTCATATTGCCCTACATTTTTATCAAGGCTCATGGACAAATCTAGCCATAGGTCTATGGTTTTTGTTTTTTTGTAATGCATTATATAATGGATGATCATTTTAGTGTATACATTAAACTTTTGAAGTCCCAAATGTTCAAAATTTCCACTTGTTTGCTACCTTCTATTGTTGCAAAATATTAAATAGAATTCTATAGTCAAAACTACTCAATTGTAGCAATTAGACTTGAATTTGCAATATGTATATACACTATACCTTTATAGTCTATTGTTTCAACTTTTAGAATTTAGATTACATTTGTGGCTTTAAATCTTTACATTGTTTTTTAAAAATTATCCCAAATTTGACCTTATAGATAATTTCTAATATTATTGCTTGACATTATTTCTTTTGATGCAAATTTAAAGAAAATTATGGAACTTAATTTTTATAACACTTAAATGTTTTGTCCTAAACCCTAGGTCTTATTATAAATAAATAAATAATCTTCCATTGAAGTATATCCATGTTCTTCAAAAATTCTTGACCTTTATAGTTGTAGGCAACTATTATTAGCTAGCAATGATTCTACATCTAGTCTTCTCCAAACATAGTTTAGCATCAAGTGCTCATTGTTCTTAGGGCCGCTTCACACATGGGCCAAAGGTTGAGAGTCCATCGGCCTTCACCAATTAAATTTAAGAAAACCTGGACTTTGGCCTCTCAACCCTTCACACAAGGCAGCACAATCCAAAGTCCATCGCCCTCCCTTGTCACTAAGGGCGGGACAGTGGGGGGAGAAGGCACCCCTGCCCACTGCCCACCCTCCAGTCCCTCCCCATCAGAGCCCGCCCAGCAGTGCCGCTGCGCCGTCCCGCCCAGCAGCTTCCCATCCACAATATCGTCGGGGTCCACTAAACCGCCGGCCAGCCCCGCAACGACGAGGAGCGCTGACACATATCCGCCCGTGGGAGACCCTCTTATACTCTCTGTTCAATTGTTGAGGGAGCTCATTTTCAAAGTTCACTGAGAGCTCAATGCCACATTTCGGGAAGAGCTTGTACACCACACATTGAGAGCAAGGTATGTTCAACTCTTCTTCTTTCATGCATTGTATACTCTTGCATATTCTACGTAAGTGTGTGTTTATTGCATTGTTTTTAAGATTTCAATTTATCAAGATTGTAAATATTTAGGATTGTGCATATTTGCAATTTAGGGTTTAGGGTTCAAATATTGTTCTAAATGAGGAGGGGAGGGGGGGGGGGGTACTTGTAGAGTTTGTGTGAAGTGTTGGCGTGGAAGATGGAAGATGATGGAGAGTACATGGAGGATGATAATTTCTATTCTTCCGACTTTAAAGATGATTTAAGTGAGATGGTGGGGGTGGAAGAATTTCTTCAAGGTGTACACAAAGATGATGATTCAAACATAAGAAGTTTAGCATTACAAGAAACTCATTTCTTGTCATCAAATGGAGAGTCGGATTTGGACGAGGAGGAGGATGGTGGTGAGGAGATTTTGGAGCTTTGGAAAGATTTGTTGGTAGAGGTTGTGGAGCATATCAACATTGGAGGTCCAACACCAATTTTTGAAGACATTCCCATTGAAACATTCCCCAAGTATGTGCACTTCAATCTCCAATCTCTTGCACTCATGATTGATTGTATAAGAGGAGGATATTCTCCCTCATATCAACAATTTCATGAGGCAAATCCTTTCTTTTGTCTCATCTCCAACCTTCATAGGCGTTCCACATAAAATAATGTGGAAACTCATACGATTGAGAGGTGGCAAAAGCTTCAAGGAAAATTAAAAGTTTTAAAACTTTTAAGTGGATTTGCTTTGTCCCCTTTGAATGACAAAAAAGATAGGCAAATTCCACCAATAGAGTATTGGCGTTCCATTGTGCATGGAGGACATATTGACAAAAATGGAAAACATTTGTCAATTTCCATGACAACGAATGTCATTCGTGCTCAATGGAGTACGTATAGCTTTGTGGGAGGAATGCAATCCTCATTCATACAAAATTGTATGAATTCTTGTGATGTATGCCAAGAGAATAAACTTTAGGATGAAATAGTCAAGGTTCCATTGGAAGACTTAAGTACAACTATAGATGCACTTTGCATAAAGTATGTTGTGCTAAAAAGGCGTTTTAAATGCCGTATGTGGGAAACCAAAACCATTACCTACTACCGTTGTCACCGTGGTGGAAACAAGAACCGTCCTCATAGGAGAACGATTGATGTGAAACCTATAAATGACAAGGACTCTAGGAGGAACAGAACCTCTAGATTGTGTAGTTGTGAATTTCAAATGAAGGTTGAGGAACCCAAAGTGTCCAAGTGTTCAAACACCTTGCCTTAAAATAAACTCCAAGCTACAATTTATATTCATAGCAAACATAGTGGTCACACTCCGGGTTCCGATACCGATCTTTTTTTCCTACTGGTGCACCTATATGTTAGCGCTTGGATTAGGGAGAATTTCAAGTTGATGCTTTCGGCAAGGGCCATTGAAGCCACATCTGTTGATGCTGAAGAGAGATTCGTACAAAGTGTACCAGAAGTGGAACGTGCTACCTATAGGTTTTTCGTCATCAAAAAAGAAGTGCAAATACTTGCATATTTTTTAAGAGTCAACGGTATTTAATTTCTTTCACATATTTCATTTTTTTTGTGAAGTTATAAAATGCATTACTTATGAAATGAACAATTCTTTCCAAATTACTCAAGGTTTAGAATTATTGCATATTTTTTAAAAATCACTAATATGTTGTTCATGTTGTAGACATATGTATACAAATATATTTTGTATTCAAGGTTTAAGATATTGCATGATAACAATGTAGAATAATGTACTCGAAAACTACCATTTTAATTGTTTTCATTTAAATCTTGAAAGATTCTGATGTTTTATTTTTATATAAAATATTCATTTGGTTTGTATAGATGCACTTCGGAAAGATGATTGAGATGCGGCACTAATTGAAATCTTGAGATTACAAGCTCAAGGAAAGATTTTGTACTATCAACCGTATGCACCCAAGTATGAGGACCCAAAGAAAAGGCCGTTTGTGGTTATTATACAAGATGATTTTATGCGAAAATCAGCCCAAAGATTCTTTGGTAATAATTATTGGGCCTTGGATTCTACATTCAAAACTAATCAATATGGTTTGCCACTTTATGCGGCAATTGTACCAAACCAAGATGGAATTGGAATTCCGGTTTTTTACATGCTTTGTAGCAATGACCTTAAAGAAGGACATGAGGGTGTTTCTATAGAGTTAGCATTATCCCATGTGTTTGGATCTTTAGGAGAGATTAGACCCTCCGCAATCATTATTAATAAGCACAAAACATCTTTGAATGCTATTCAAAATGTTGTGAGTAATGATGCTCATTGTTGGACTTTTGAAGAGGGTGCTAAAACACAAGTTGGTGGACGGGTTCTCTTGTGTCACTTTCATATTATGAAGGCATGGAGTGAGAACTTATTAACACTTGTCTATAGTGAAGACAAAGATCGTGTGTGGAGGGCAGTACATGTTTTAATGCTTTGCCCTAGTGAAAGCCATTTCGATGAGAATTTTAGAAGATTTTGTGTTGAGTTCCACCATATCCCGGCATTCACCACATACATGAATTCTGAATGGGC
The DNA here is from genome assembly GCA_963969395.1 of Pseudoscleropodium purum. Classification (NCBI taxonomy): domain Eukaryota; kingdom Viridiplantae; phylum Streptophyta; class Bryopsida; order Hypnales; family Brachytheciaceae; genus Pseudoscleropodium; species Pseudoscleropodium purum. The sequence goes on from OZ017795.1 coordinate 27,851,182, forward strand.
CGGGATTAATGTTCATTGGAGAAGGTTGTAGCCTCGATTTGGGAGATTATTTGCTTATGGGGGTATGGATACAACTAACTATGTCGAAAGACATTGGGAGTTGATTAAATACACCCTTTTACAAGGAAAAGTGAACCGGTCCCTCCGAGACCTTATAGTGGCAATCATTGGTAGCACCCATGATGGCACTCGTGTGGGCCAACCCACATTGTTGAGTCAATTCAAGATGACCCAATGTTTGAGTAAGTTCCTCATTTTTGTATACTATTCTATGTTTATTTTTTTGTATTCAATTTATTTGCTTTATAAATATGCTTTGAACATGATGCTAAGTTCAAACCTATTTCTTTAATGAGAACAAATTTTGAAGGCTTATGAATCGCGTCCTATGGATGTCTTAAAGGTTGTCGATGAGCAGCATCTCCTTTTTCATGTCAAGAGTGAGACTTCTCCAAACCTGTGGTATAGTGTTTCATTGCAAACACATTATTGTGATTGTCCCGATAGGGTTTCCACTTGCAAACACATATTTGGTGTGCAATCCATTGTGAAGGAATTTTTTGAAAGGCTCAAAGAAAATGAAGTGGTTGAAGAACCATTGCCTACACAAATTAACATGGAAGACATGGAGTTTATAACTCCAATTGAACCGGATGTACTAATGGAAGAGGCTCTTTCGATTGGTGTCATGCGTGAGAAAGCGTTCAACGTAATACGCGAAATTGATTCACTATGTCAAGCAACTCTTTATGATGACAAAGGAGAAGAGGTGAAGCGAAAATTACAAGCCCTTCAAGCTTGTTTTGGTATATTATTGGAGCCTTCAAATTTTGAAAAGCCCAATACAATTAGGCTTCCCCTCCGAGGTTCTATTGCTTCTATCCAAGAGAACGTGAAGCGAACAAGAATGGGACACGGGAGGAAACGGGATATTTCGGAAGTTGGTAAGTAAGTGCTCCACGCCCCTTTTTGAAGCGCTCTTCTCATGTGCTTTCACAATCCAAGCAAAAAAGGGCGATTTTTTGTAAGCTTCCCAAGGTCACTTATGACATTTGCGCTATAAAGACATTGATAGAGGGAGGAGCAAATTCCATTTTTTGCAAAAATTGTGATCATGAGATGTTCGTGAAGTAAAGTTTATGATTTGAGTTTTTCCTTTGATTTTGTTACTACTTTGTAATTGAATATCTTGATGTTTTATAGGCGATATATGGATGTCTTTGTATAATGCTCCATTACAAGTTCCCTTTATAAACCCATTTAAATCTTACATAAATGTAAGGTTTGAAAGACAAAGAAAAAAATAGGCCTTTGGATAAAAAAATGACTTAGAATTATTTGGGGCACGAAGTGGGGGAGATGCCCAATAAGCTCCCAGTAAACTCTGAAAACGAGCTCCCTTAGTAGCTGGACAGAGTATATAAGAGGGTCTCCCGCGAGCGGGGTATCGCGGGCAGATATCGCTGGCTGCGGGTATGTGGCAGCGCTCCTCGTCGCTGCGGGGCTGGCCGGTGGTTTAGTGGACCCCAACGATACTGTGGATGGGAAGCTGCGGAGCGGGACGGTGCGGCGGCGCTGTTGGGCGGGCTGCGATGGGGAGGGGCTGGAGGGCAGGCAGTGGATAGGGGTGCCTTCTCCCCCCACTGTCTCGCCCTTACTGACGAGGGTCGCCCTCCAAACTACCTACATGGCAACCCAAACTCCTACGTGGTGATGGCTCGCGACGGACTCTTGACCAAAATTTGAGTTGCTACAAAGTGGTGACCCAAACTCTAGTCGAGAGTCCGTCAAATTTTACCATTTATTACCATTTATTGCTCATTTCTTTGGCTTCTCACCAAAAGTTTGGCCATGAACTCCCATAGCCTCTCGACTTGGTCGGCCCATGTGTGAAGCGCCCCTTAGCATAGGCTTTTACCACTCTTGTATGAGAAGGTCTTGGAGAAGATGCAATGTCTTGGTTCTAAAGTCACTATGCAATGATTACTCCAAATCATCAACTTATTCTAATGGGCCATGAATGTGTCTCAATCATAAGCATGATTATGTTCATTTTAACTATTCAAGTTGATTTTATTCTTGTTCATGTTGGAACAAATTGTGGTAGAAAATGCTAAAGCCTTCCATCCCTAGCAAAGGTTTGGCAATTGGTGTTTATAATCAAATGTAACCCTTCTTTGCTTTGTACTTTGAGATTGAGTTTATCACGTATAAAATTAATTTACTAGATTTGCTTGTATGGTACATTGAATGTTCAAAACATGTCAAAACAAAATCCAACTGCATTTTGTGAAATTTACACAATTTGATACATTTGATAGGCTTTTTAGTTCACAAACAATAGATTGGTTTATCAATCTTTAGTAGTCCACCCAAGGGTTTTTTTTCTCTAATAACATAGGTGCCCTTGGTTTAGACTAAAATCAACATGATGATTGTTTGAGGATGGTGTCTATATTTGAATTTAACATCAAATAGATAATAAAAAGTTCATACTTCTTGATAAGAGACAGGTGCTACAGTTGCAATAAGGTGGCCCTAGTGGATAGTCTAGTACCATGGGAGGAATGGACCATGAGAGAAACATGAAGACATATAATGCCAACTGGAAAATGAAGAGCTTTCATATTGAACAATAAATGAAAGAAGACATTTTTGAGTGTAAGAAATATGGAAAGAAGAAGAATATAGCTAGTGGATTTAGATGGAAAAGGCATTGTATTTGGAAAGTTTCGCACAAAATATATGATGTCTCTTTTGCTAGGGGCATGCCATTGACGTGGAATTCAACAATGATTAATATGTTGATCATGATGTTGCCACTTTATTGAACATCAAACAAATTTTGAGACAACACATTTGACTATTAGTGTAGAAGAGGGAAGATCATTAAAGAGGCCTTTCACTCTATATTGAAGGGATAGTTGGAGATGAAACATTGTAAACTATAGAAATTGATGATTTAAGGAAAGTCTTGTCTTGAATATATTAAAAAAGAACCTTGGACAAATTGAAAGAAATTGACCATTGATGAGTGGAAGAAGTAAAATTCATCTATTCTCAGGTCAAAAATGCCTTTGTTGTTTAGTGACCAAGGGACAAAGTCAAAGCAAACTTAGTACATGTTCTATTTTATCAAGTCTATTTTGTCTTTTTTAGATGTGTCCTTGTGTATATGGTAGTCAAAAAATAAAAATGGTTCTATAGTCTTGAAATTATTATTACCAAATTGTCACATCCATGAATGAGTGACTAGATTACTACATGGAAGTCATATTCAAGAATGGTGTCATGCTACAACTAGTCATTTTATAAATGATGAAGTAATCTAGAAAAAGAAAGTCTTGAAAGTTAGTATTACTACAATATACCATGCATAGAATCATGTTGTATTTCAAGAGTACATTAATTATCTTTTGCATCATGTTAAAGTAGGCCTCAATTATGTCTAACTATGTAATTTTCCTTGAAATTGTGTCATATTAGTCTGAAGTTGGAGTCTTGAACCACAATTTGAAATGTTGGCTTTCTAATCATGGATCATCAAAGGTTCTATTGTAGTGGGCAATGGAGTTGGATAGGAGCCTAATGTGAAAAGAATCAGAGTCTAAACTAGCAAGAAGAAAGGGTGCAAAGAGAGAAAACTTGGGAAGTATGTGGTTTGAAATGTCGACTAGAAGAAGTCAATAGGAAAAGAGAGATCATTGTCTAGTTGTGTATTTGATGTGTTAGTATAGCACTAGATGAATTATTAAATTATAGGGCTAAAATAAAATATGATAGGTTTGAAGGACAATATGACCAGCTTGTAGAGTAACATGAAGCTCTTAATGGTGCATTTCAAGAGTTAAGAGCTGAAGTCATTAACACTGGAGACTGCATTCAAGGTGGTGTCAAGTGTAGGGCAAAATATTGCCAACAATGATGACATCATAGAAGTGAAGGATGGAAAACATTTGCCTAGTGGAGAGAAGCTTAAAAGTTTAGATGAGATTTTCTAGACCACTACTTCAATAAATCTTGATTGTCTTCATGGTCTTTCATAGTAATTTACCTTAGAGTTCTTATTATAACTAGTGTTTTAGGTGTAAATAGAGTATAAGATGCTTGGTAATTGAGTTGGATTACTAATTGTAGTATCAAAGTTTTTTGATTGAACGTAGTCAAGTTTTTTTAAAGTACTCCCAAAGTAGAATTGTTTTTGTGAATAATTTATTGCATGCAACAATAGGGAGTGGATGAATATATGAACCCCTATGACATAGTTCCTATTTTGGTACAATATAATACATAGATTGAAGACAAGGCCTATAAAAGAAAAAATAACTACACACAATCAATTGTTGGTATATCGATACACTTGTTGTCTTCTAAAAAACCGTCTTTTTAAAGTCAAAAAAGCCAATATTACTTTCAACAATAATAGTTGTGAAATTAGAATTGACTTATATCAGTCAATTTGGGGCTATTGAATCATCCCAACTTTGATAAAATGAAGTCATACAAAATCAACTAACTCTATTGTACTCCCTCTATCTTGAAATAAACCCATAGTTTCTAAATATTCCTTGTCCCAAGTTAAATTCATTGTTTCAATGGTTCATAGAAATGAAATACTAGGCCGACTTGAAGGTGTCCATAATCTAGCTTGGATCACTGAAGTTGATCAAAGTTGAATCACCATATTAGATTGTAGGTGAATCACAAGCTCACTAAAGTTCATTGACAACAATTGATTGAAATTGACTAACACCAAATCTTCTAAGTTAAATCACAAAAACCCTTGAAGTTGAATGTGCATGATCTTTCCAAATTTCAATGCAACAAAATAGCTGGCAAAATTGATTGGAAGCCATTGCATTGAAGCAAGTTGCAAAATAGGAAAAAATTGACATTTTTAGTGCCTACTTTCATGATATTCCACTTGACTTTTAACTTTGAAACTTTCACTCCTACTAGGGTTGATAAGAAGCTACAAGAACAACACATTCTTATGCAAATGGAAACACCTTATGCATTCATTTAGCCTTTTTCAAAAACCATGAATTTATTTTGGGATAGAGGGAGAAAATGATTGGTTTTAGTAAAGAGTTTATGACACACATGAGTAAATAAATCAAAGTGCCACTGGGGTCCCAAAAACAAGGTCCCCAAATCCATTAGGAATGGGCAATAAGTAGGAAGCAAAACGGCCTAAAAATGACATGGGGAACCCCAATCACAAATGTCCGGAGCAACTTGTCCGTTGTGACTACATTTCAGACTCCACAAGGTGCTGGTCAGCGAAATGGTCCAAAAATTTACCATTTTTACGAGTGAATTATGATTCCATCAACAGAATGGCACAAGCATAAAAGGTGTTGTTTTCGACACAGAAAAACTATTGAAAAGAGTGTCAAAAACATCACCCTCTTCTGGTAATTCGTAATGTTGAAGAAGCCCTGGCTACGACCAAGACGTATTGGTTGCGAGCAGTGAAGGTGTAGCGTTACGAAGCGTGTGTGAATTGAAGCATTCCTGCTTCACATGGCAGCCAGACGTGATACAGTCTGCCTGCAGGGTACACAACAGGAGGCTACCATGTTCTCTTAGCCATACTTCAGCCAGCGGGTTAAGCTTAGACTCGTTCACTTGCTGAATCTGATTACCTGTCTCACTTGACTTTCTGTCAGTGTAAATACGACCCCGTCTTTTTTCATGAAAATCAGTGTGAACAGGAGTGTCTGGCAAGCATGTACTTCGCTAAAGTACCCAACACAAAGGATGACATCCATGTCGACGTCTTAACTTCAGTTCTGGGCTTCTTTCGACCTGCCAGCAATTTTCTTACAAACCCTTGACCTGTGATGCAACTCAGAAATCTGCAGGCAATCACACATCATGTGAACACAGGTACACCAGTGCGGCTGTAGCTCTGGGTCACCAGCAATTCAAATTGCAGGAGTATTAGTTGGTCACAAATATGGAACCATGGGGAACAACATCAAGTCTTCTACGGCATTTGGTTTAAATAAAATCAATCAAGGAACAACCTTAAGATACATAAGTTACATTTTCTAATGCACCAAAGTTGGCTGTAGTCTCTAATAGTATATCAAAATGGACCCCAGAAACTACGGTGGATAGGTAGTGATCTAACAAAGATTGCCGCACTGGGTCAGAAGAGTTTCTTTCCCCAATGCGCTTCCTACGCTGAAGATGACACCTTCTTGAAGATCGCACACAGCCTTGATGGCTTGAAAATCTGCAAGAGGACAACCAATTAGGTCAGGGAACTAGTTTTGTAATGAACCTGTGGGTGGGATACTCTAACATGGTAGTGTCGATTTCAAACAGAAGCAAAGACGTACCTTCGCTTTAAACATAATTTGCGGGGGGACATTGACAATAACATAATTCTCACTGTCATGGTAGTACTTCTCATACTCCTGTTCCACAAGCGCAATTATAACGAACGTTAACACAGCTTGCACACTAAAAATCAGGCACCCTATGAACAAAACTTTGAAGATTCATAACCTATTCATAAATTATCCAAATAATACGTATTAGAGTGCATTGGAATCCTCTCAAAAATTGAGATACGATCTCAATTAAAAATATTCCATTCTAACAAGAGAAACAATTCGAAACAGTTGAAAGCCACAGGAATGGTTTAGCAATCCAGTAAACAAAGGGAGGGGAACGTATTACCGGAAGCATTCCATGTTTCGTCGTTTGGCTCCAGGGTACAGGCTGGAAAATCTCTCCTGAGAATTCAGGCTTGACATCCTCACCCAAGGCGCAATCTCGAGCCACCTACAGTACGCGTCCAGGATTGAGAGACTGTACACTAGTTCTGCAAGTACTCTTCGTAGTGAAATCTAATAATTCAAACAATTTTGCAATTGAAGTCCGTCTTCAACATTGCTGTCCACAATTCCATTCCACCAAGTACTATTGTAACCGGCACTAGTACGTCTAGCCGTAAGCGTGGTTGGCGTGCCATACCTGTTTGTTGAATGACTCTGACACTAGCATCGATCTCAACAACTGGTCACTCTGCGACCCACATCACGCACCAACTGCGTTACCAAGACTGCATAGAAAAGAAAGCACACAATCTGGACACGAAAGGAGCACAACAGGTTCCAAACCCTCTTTTGAAGAGGAATATGACCTAAATCTCGGGATTGCAAGAAACGGGAGCACATGCAATCGTTACCAAGAATGCATACAAAACGGGAGCATGCACAATTTGGACCAAGAAGCAGCACAACAGGTTGCAACTCCTCCTGAAATTTGTGAAGAGAAAGAGAAATGTGACCTAGATCTCGACATTGCACGAAACATCCTAAGAAAAAACTCTGTATTCGAGAGTGCTAAAATCAAAGACTTATATGTAAAGAGTGCTATAAGCAAAGAATACTACAAGCTTACCTCGGGAGTGAGCTGGAACGTTGCATCGAATGACTCCACAGCGCGAATGCCCATGCGAACCACCATAGCATCTTTCTTGAACTTGTGACCACCATTCTGGCAACCAATTCTCAGCCCGGGAAGATTACCCGAAGAAAGAAACGCTATTCTTTGTCCGTGAGATGCAGAGGAAAATTTTACAAACGGATGTACACCATTTTGGGTTACAATCTTGGTAGCTGAACTACCACACACTGTCGCCATTGAGAATGTTCTTCTACAATTTCACTATCAACAGTGAAGATATCTCAGCGATGGCGTGGTATTTCTACTCCTTGACAGATTCGGGCAAAGAGAAAAAGAAGAATAAAAAACGTGAGAATTCGAAGGTGGTCGTCGTCACCTACCCTTCGATCTTGAGTATGGAAGAAAGCTCTTCTGTCTGTCTGCAGCTAAAGGATAAGATGCGCATTCGGATTGTGCGCATAAAAATCTGAAGCGGACACTTTGCAGCACCGTATTGGGCAGACCCAGTAAAAATCCTAGTCTATCCTTCCGTTTAGGGTTACCCAAAACTCGGAAAAGCGTCTCCTCGGAATTTCCGTTAACTTAGACTGACAAGTGTAAACTTAAGTTCATCGATTGCTGCAAGTGGTTACATTGGTTTCTCACATGTCATCGAATTGTTTGGAAAAATGTTGTGTGTTTAGATATCCTCGAATCATTAAGCGTGACAGCAAGATTAGCAGCAGCATCACTCCACATTGGTTTCTCACATGTCTTTGAAATGCTTGAAACGCTGTGTGCTTGAAATTTTGTGTGCGTGAAATCCTTGAATCGTTAAGCATGACTGTAGCAGCAGAATCACTCCAACATGGCTGACCATTGTTACTGCAAGGGCGCCAGGGCGGGTGCTTCAATGTGACAAACGTTGGTAGCCATTGCCATGTTACCACGCATTCTTCGTGAAGGGAGTGAATTTCTTGTGTAGCGATGGTGATGGAAGTAGCATGGCGATTTCCGACCTCCATGCTCACTTTCACGCCGCCGCAATGCAACTCTCTTGCATCCCGTACAGTTTTCCCGTGTTTCCTCTTGACAACGACACACCAAGGATTCTCACAACGGCGTTTTTCCACCGCAAGGTCAGCCACACTTTTCTCAAAACCCTAACCCCTAAAGTACCGAGATGTCCAATGCTAACCTGAAGTTTTGATTCTTTTGATCAGTCAGTTTCGTTTGACACATGCAATGTTCTACATTGATACAAAATTAGTCTCCATTCGATTTCTACTCCGTGTTGTCCCGATTGTATTGATTTCCTCGGGGCTAATTGGATTAGGGTTTTCTTGCTGAATTCTTAGACGAATTGAGTGACCCTGAAGAGTAGTGACAGGCACATTGGCACCCCTAAAGTACCAAGGATTTTCAATGCCAACCTAAATTTTCTGGGCGTTTCTTTTGATCGGCCAATTTCCTTCAACAGATGTAAAATTTGTGTCCATCCGAATTCTTCTCGATGTTGTCAAAATTCTATCGGTGCTTTCAGGGCTAATTGGATTAGGATTTCCTTGTTGAATTGTTAGGGGAATTGGGTGGCGCCGAATGGTAGTGAGTACGAATGGGAGCCCGGAACCCGACGGTGCGTCGTCAGGGGGGTTGGGAAGCACGCGACTGGGGCGCTTGATTGCTGTGCGACGACGGGAGCTTCTGCAGCGATGGAACAATACGCGGCGCCGCTTCCCGAGCAAGATTTTCATGCTGCTGCTGGGATTCTTCTTCGCCAACGCGCTGGCCACCATCTTGGGGCAGACAGGCGACTGGGATGTGATAGCCGCTGGGATTCTTGTGGCCATTATTGAGGGCATTGGTCATGTTATGTACAACAGCCGCTTGTTGCCTGCGTTTCTAGGGAAGAGGGGGAAGGATATTATAGAGTTGGTGAATTACTGGAAGATTGGGTTTACGTTCGCTCTCTTTGTGGATGCGTTCAAGGTGGGAAGCTGAAGGGAGCTGCAGACGTCGTCGACTCTAAACCCTGAACCCTAATCTCACATACAGCTTCAATTCTAGCATTGGAGACGTGCATTGACTTGGTCTTGCTATATATTGTCTGTACATGCTTAACGATCGTGATACCCGTGTTATCACCATTTTTTTGAGCTCACTTGCAGTTGAAAGAGCCTTAAGCTGACAGATTATGAGGTTCGTATCCATGCGAGTTCACTTCTCAGTGAATGCGGGGTATGTAGTTTGGGATTCCGGTGCGGAACAAGTGCCACGAAGTGATCTAAACTTGAACATATGCATAGTGAAAAATTCTGGAAGCTGAGCCAGTGTTTGCAAGATCCTAGTTTGGCATGATTAAGCTTGTCTGACTGGAGTTCCAGAGATTAGCAAACTTGAAAGATTGATTAAATTCAAGATCGCTTTTCAGAATTCAAGCTATTTTCAGTGCAAACGGATGAGGTGTAGACTTAATACATTTATTCATTTGTACAGAAATTGTCTGCCGGTCAGTTTCCCACATATATGTGGCCCTGCCTTCAAAATCCGGTGCGCGTCATTAGCATACGGTAGTAACGAGTGCACTGAGATTTAAAGTAATAAAAGCGGAAAATTTTGCCTCCAATTCATCCCAAGTGATCTCATTTTCAATTTGATCTATAGCAGTAATCACTTGGGCTTATCTCATTTGCCATCAGTGTAGGATCTTCCTTGCCAGATCATACAAAGCAGCACCTCCGTGATGGCAACCCGGCATCTTCTTTGCCACTTGAAACAACTCAACCTGGTAAAGAAGTGCACAGAGCTTCAAAAAAATAGTTGGAAACAAAGACCCATTCCTTTCTGTAAGAAATAGGAATATTAATCCTCTCTTTTATACTGAACCCTGTTACCAACAACTCATCTATTCAAACGAATCGTTGGACTCATTGGCAAGTGATGCAAACATGACTTGGTTAAATGTCAATGGCCACTCATTTTTGAATGGAATTGAGGAGGCTACTACCCTTCGATGAGCGTCTACCACCTTTCACTAGAATGATTGCATAAGAAATTCATACGTACAGATTAAAAATTTGATCTCCTCAGGTTTGGCTCTTGCGTTCAAAGCTGTCTCTAAGACTCTGTACACCTCCCAAATATCACAGTTCTACATATGCTAAATTGTTTGAAGTAACGCAAATATTATGCTCTACCTTAAATCCAAGTCCAGTTGAAGGGAACGAAGTAAGACGACAAAATGACTACTGTACCTGAGGCACCAGAAGAAGCTGGGACGATTCAAACCGATCTGCTGCACGTTGATAGTATTCCAGCACTTGGGAAGACGAGAGTGCACAACTGATAAAGAAAAATGCAGTTGGTCTCACGTTTACTACACGACGAGAGATGCCAATGAAGAGAGGCTCAGTCTGCACCAGGAACATAATCAAAATCATGAAAAGTCACACGATGAAAAGTGTCTTTTCAATAACATTCTATGATCCATACCTTCCCTCCTTTATTTCTTCTGTGACACCTCACCAAAGGATGAAATTATATAAATTATAAATAACCACTGACACCTCACTAGGCAATGTGACCCGCTAGAATTGGTTAATAAGGTTATCATACTCATTTCATACTATTTAACCCAATGGGAGTATGTTTTTATTTAGTCTGAAGAGGTCAAGCTGGAGAGAACAACCGCTGTGAAAAGAAAAACAACTTGCTACTTTCAGGACCTACAGATGGCAGTCCGGAGACTAATTCATGGAACAAAAAGCATATTCAATTAATCGAGTCAAAATGCATAAAGTCCTAAACAAACCAAAATGAAAAACAGTCTTTACGTAGCTTCTTGTGATCACAAGGAAATGGTCTTCACCAGAAAAGACGCAGGTATGCCAGTCTCCTCCACAACTTCACGAGTGATGCCCTCAAACATCTCTTTTGCAATTTTTGTTTCTAACGCCTTTTTCTCGGAATCTGAATTTCTTTGAAGATGACCCTTGATGCCTATCTCCTCAGGCTGCACAAAGTAATTAATCTCGACTCATTATTTTCCATCAAAAGGACCGAGACGGTCAATCTACCGCTTACATTTGAGGATGCCTTTTTGCTGCGACCGTCGTGACCAATTTTACTTTATGAGTTTCCTACCATACAAGGTTTAATGCACGAGCACTTTCAACCAACATCATTGCCGGTGTCTGACATGGGTCAAGCTGGTATGGAACAAAGTAAAACACACCACAGGAACAACTTATTGAGACAAAGCACAAGAGTTCTTTCTTTTAAAGACCATCTATAAAGAAATTGCATTCTGAAAGACTTGTGAGTAAGCTGCAAACCTCAGAGTGGCCACCTGGGAAAACCAAGGTGTGTGGAAACTCCCCAACATTGGAGCCACGTTGCAGGACAACAATTTTGTTATCAGCCGTCTTCACAATGGCTCCATTTCCAAGCGGGCTAGCAGTGTGTCTGCATTTCACTGCATCCTCTACAAATTTCTCCCATTTGACATTTAAGAAATGAGAATCACACTCTGCAATTGAGCACTTACATATTTCCATCTTCAACCGAGCAAAGCTAGTCAGCCTACGAACACATCTAGAGGTGTTGGAAATTGAGAAGCTACTATTTGAACTAGGAAACTGATTAAGGGCTGGGAGCCCTGAGATAGGTATCAGAGATAACCATCTCCTCTAGACAAATCAAGGTTGCCATATCTTGGAGATCTACAGCTCTCTGAGAGTATGTGAAGTACATGGATTACGACTCCAGACCCTCCTCTTTGCCAATTGCAATGCGGCACATAGAAATGAAAGAGGGCTATGATTCTCTTACCTACATCAGGTGCCAAGAATCGCTCCCAGTCCGGGCACAAATTCGTTCCCATAAAAGTTCTACAAGAAGGATCCAACAAAACGCTCCCATCAGCAACATCAGCCTATAGCCCCCAAAGCAGCAGTGTGTTTAATCAGTAGACACTTTGTGAGTTGGTAATCAGTAGAATCACACCCCTAGCTCATCTCATTCACAAGTGCTTAGAGGCATAACATTCTTCAGAGAATTAAAATCTACATTCAAACCCTATCAGTATTCGTACAAAGTTTGTACGCTGGGTTTGCAATTTGTCATCAACAATATTGTAAACGGGCCCATAAGAGATTTATGGGAGTAGGAGAATTCTTAATAAAATTAAACTTTATAACGTCGGCCAATCTTGGGTCAGTTATGTCAGAATGTGTTACTGATTCTGATTCTCAGAATCTAGGCTCCAGGCTTACAGTTTTTTGCAGCGATATGTTTCTTACAGGACCAAAGAATGTTGCTACACTAACAATAAGAAGAAAATCTATAATTAGCATATAAGTGATGAACCTTCCAATCTAGGGACTGACTGTTCCACGTGCTTACTTGTAGTCAGTGAGGCCTAGATGAAGGCAAGCACTCGTAGCCCACTTCATCTCTTCGCTGCCTGTAAGAATAGTATAACCCCCGTACTGTGGACTGTGTCAGTCAGCATTCTACACCTAGAAAAATAAATAAATTGCTTGAATAGGAGAGAATCAGAATTTAAATGGAATTACACTCAACCCTATCTAATTGCACATTCTCAATAAATCCTGAGAATCAGTCATACTATTTACACATCTGATTGAACAGCGTCCACATACCAAGGTCAGTGCAATTAAAGAGGGTTGAGGGTAAGGCACAAATAAACTCGGGTGGGTGGGGGTTGGGGGGCTTCGACTAGGAAACTCACTCTAAATTTGGTAGCATTGAAAAACGAAGGTTGTGCTGCCAGCCGTTCCTTCCAAGTCTAAAATGCGACCAACAAAGAAGTCACATTATAAAATGTGTTAACAAATCACTAGCCAACCATCGTTATAATGAAAAAAAACATATCCTTGTGCATATTCAAGGATCAAACAACTAAGATAGAGCATACAATAATCGTGAGGGACCTCATCCCGTCTCCTATGAACTGACCAATACATTTGGTTGGCCTTCAATAGCAAGGTCTAAACATGCCTTCGCGAAATTGGTTGATCTTTCAATGGAAAATGGGGTTTCTACCGTTACTAATGATGGACTACAACCACCTACTTTGAAATAGCATCAGAAACTCGTACAAAGTAGTAAAAAAATTTGATCTCGACTTTGGCTCGTGCCCTTAAAGATCTCTTTTACATATGATAAAAACACTTCAAGTGAAGCATACATCTCTCTCTTCTTCGTTCGAAACTAAAAACTCAAGCATAGAGAAAGCCGTCAAGATAGTAGTACCTTCTCAACGGAGATTTCGAGAATGCCGTCAGGGTGGGGTTGCCGATCATACTTGCGACTAAAATCCACCTCAAGCTGGAGACAAACAATGCACATCAGTTGAACCGTCAGGTCACGTCGACATTACTCCAAAATCTTCCATTCTAAAGCGAACAAAAAGAAAGAAAGCGTATAAACAGCAATTGAGGCTAGGATCTGCGAACTCTATCAAAGAGAGAGATCCAAGAATTCTGCTCTCAAGCATTGTAAAACCAAATCGAACCAAAACAGAGCACCAGATCTGTTAAACCAAACCTAAACAGAAGCACAAGTTTGAAGAGAAAAAACAAAACAGAGTAGAAAGTTGCGGACCAAGGAAGCGGGAACGCCAGCGGGACAGGCCAGCAACAACTGAAAAGCACTAGCTCCTTGCGCAACGTCCTCAATACCAACCCCGACTCCAGAAGCAGCAGCGTCCTCTGAGGACACTGCTCTCTCCGCCATCGCAAACAACCACTCACAATCCACAACCACTCAAAACTCGCAAAGAACTCTCCTGCACGGCTTGGAATCTCTCCAAAAAATCTCCAAAAAATCTCCAAAAAATGCAAAAATCTAATGAGACAAAACGAACTACTCCGCCTGATGTAAGTGTGGTCACACGCAGTTCAACACGGAGTTCCTACAGTCGGTTCCTACAGTGAAGCTCACCTAAGAAATAGTACAGCTGCGCCAATTGTCACGTCGAAGCTTTCGGCGGAGCTTGCCTTTCACGCGAAACAGAAGGCCGAAACCCTGGCGGGTATCGACCAGCTCCCGTATAGTTTTTGGAGGGTATTGACCCGGGTATCTGTAGGTTATTGGTGGTATCGTCCGAGCAGATATGAAATGAATGCAGGGTTTGGGGAGAGAGACGGAAGAGGTGTTGGAGATTCACGAAAGTGAAGTTCTGGTTGTAGCGATGGCGGCCTCTTCGTCGCCACCTGCTGTGGCGTCGTCGCGGCAGCAAAGTGGCGAGCAGCGTCGCGGGGATGCGAAACGCGAGATTTCGAAGCGGAAGCGTCGCGAGCAGAAAACCCAACGGGATCACCACCATCACTACCACGAGCGCAGTAAGCGTCATGCTTCGAGTTCCGACGCGGCGGCGTCCTCTTCGTCGACTTCGGGGTCTTCGTCTTCGTCGGATGACTCTTCCGACTCGGAAAGCTCCCGGAGTAGTAGCAGTAGTGAGGAGCAGCATCGCAGGCGTCGCCGTGCAAGCAAGCGCAAGCATCATCACCTCCGGTGCGGATCCTTGCAAGTCCTCCGCTTTAGGGTTTAGCCGTCTTTGAGAAGTCGGATTGGATTACGTTGTCTTGGTGTTTGGTGATGAGGTCCTTGCTGTTGTGCAGGTTTTGAGATGCGACAGTTTCTTTTTCGTACTTTCTGTTGAAGTGTTTGGCAATTTGGTTAGAGAGTTTTCTGTTTCGGAGTTTCTGTAGAAGTGTTGTGAATTCCGTTAGAAAGTTCTAGTTTCTAGAGTATTGCTGACGTGTAGTGGTGTTTTGAGGTCTCCTTGCAATTTCTCTGCCGTACGATTAGGGCTTAGCCATCTTTGATAAGCATAAGTGATTCTGTTGTCTAGAGGTTTTAGGGTTGAGATACCTCTAGTTCTGAATCTGTGGTGGGCCTAGGGTTTAGGGGATTTCTGTACTTGAATGAGTGCGGCACGATGATCTACACGAAAACTTTGATGTCTCAAGTGGGCTTGAGCATGATTATTAGTTTGACAATTAAGAATCCATTAGTTGTTGCAGGTTTTGTAATCTTGCTCAGCATTAGGTTAGGTTTGAGTATTATCCTATCTATGTGCAGTTCTGCTTCTTTGTTGCTTCTAATTTTTACTTGTTTGCACATGGGTTCCCACATTACATTGAAAGGTTTCAATCTTGTAGAAAATACGAATTAAATTGGTTGACAATGTTGTTAGAATTTTATGAAAGAAATTTAATCATTTTTTGACAATGGTGTATCAAGCAGGGATGAGAGCTCCAGTGCGAGCGACTCGGATGCCACAGAACGTTCCCGCAAACACAGACGGAAAGATACTTCAAAGAAGGTACGTGATTCTTTAAAGTCACCTAGATCTCTTTAATATCAGCATCTCTAACATAACATCCTCCGTTCTTTCACAAAATAACTAGGGGACGGAAGGACGGACCAATGCATAACACACTCTTTAGTCTCACTTTCACACTATGATGCCTCTAGAAGTTGCATACAGATGTGATAATAAGGAGTTCAATAAGTGTGAAATGGGTTCTAGACCACCTTCCATGACTCCTACGACTTCAAGTTCTTAAATGCTCGTTTTACTATGAATCATCACATGTTATTAAACTCCATTGATAATTCCATGCACTTTGAGGACCTAGACTGTAACATTTTAGATCTCTGGATGTTAGCAATTGTGCTTCCAGCCTAGTGCTGGTAAATGGGATGCTGCACAACATGTTCTATTGGGTAAGGGAGTGCCTATGTTGCAGCCGTTTATTGTTTGGAAAGGGTTTAACAAACGCCTGCTTTTGTAGGTAAAGGAGAGGCGGAAAGAGAGCTCCAAGCACAAAGACAAAAAGCACAAACGAAAAGAGGTAAGCCTCATGCCGACAGCTTGTGACTCTCAGCGTTGCAGTAGGACTGTGGAAGTACTGTTCATTGCAACCCTTTTTAATTGCAGTCTGTAATTGCACATTCCTTGTTTATCCCAAGAATATCCCATGCGTCCAAATCTGATTGGACAACTTTTCACATGCCAAGAGTGCATTTAGAAGCCTGTTTGTCTGACTGGGGCAGTGCAATTAGAGAGAGCTGGCTTTATCGTAGCAATTGATGGATAAACAATGTGCATTAGCTATCAATGTATGTTGGCAATGATACTGATTTGTCTATGCTGCCTGCATGTGGAATGGGCCCTTCCGAAACTGGAGCTGCGGTCTACTATCTGCTTACTCCCCTTGTTTCTGCCTGCTGCGTTAACTGACTGGCCATCGTGTGATCCCGTCGGTTGAATTGGTTCGACTTCTGGCGTGCGTGAATCTCTTTATAGAAGTCTAGAAAGGATGGTGCAGGACCTGTTCAGCTCTCAAAGGTACTTCAAAGTTTTCTACATCTGCATATTATGCTAAATTAGTTCAGACATGCAACAAACGTCTTTGCTACCCCACCATGTTTTCATAGACAGTTAACATTTGGGAATGCTACAGCTATCGTAATCCTCAGATACATGTTAAAAAGTATCTCTTTGCAGTTGTATCATGATCATATTGTGTTTGCACTGCAGTTTCTTGGGCGAGAGAAGGACACTGGTATACGTCGGAGTGTTGTTTCTGGAAAAAAGGTATGTTTAATTCTAATGTGCAAGTCAAACCTCCATGTTTACCCTGTGGTACTTCTGGATTGTTAAAAAGTGCACTTATAAAGTTGAATTCATGAACCGATGATATTGGTTGTGAAAACTGTGAATTATGTGGAATCTACGCTTGCAGTCTGGGATATGGATGTATTCGGTTTTCGTTACCTATCTGTTGGATCAACTAAGAAAACTTTGAAAAGATTCGATCAGCGGATAAGGACAAATTAGAAAATATCTTCGTTCAACAATTTTCTCTAAACAGTCGTGAGATGCTGAATGAGATGAAATTATTTTTGTGTTCGCGACTGCTATGCGAATTTCGTATTGAGCGTTTTGAAGGTCACAATTAGTTGCGCCTGGTAGAAGATTCAGTACTACATTCTCTTGAAGCAGCTAGTTTGTCAAGTGTTTGGGTGTGGCAGATACAAATGAAGGTGGAGAAAACCAAAGAAGACAAATTGGCAGAGACAAATCGCATGGAGCTTCTCAAGTTTCTGAACTCCAGTTACGACTGAATGATGATGCACTTTTAGTTGTCGTCCAGAAAACTGCATGGATTTGGTACCTAATAGCACGCAATGCTGGTACCATTAGATTGTGTTGCCGCAAGGATCCCTTGCTTGATTCAAGGTTGTTGTCGTTCCAGATGGAGATTCTCTCCTGGGCTAGCCTTCCCAGCGCGTTACCCCCTCCCGCATTGCTATTAGGACTGTGTTGTTGTTTTCTCTGTCATTCACGTAATGAAGGCGATTCGATGGAAATTTTTACAGAAGTTTGGCGATTGCCTCTTTGGCTCGCTCGCTTTGAACTTGTATCTGTTACTTCGCAATCTGGAAGTACTTTGATTTGGAATCAATGTCATCTAAACTGTGTTCAACCCTGCAAGGACGGGCTGTTATCCGCGGAAATCATCCGTTTTACCTCCTTTTTACAGTGTGCATCATCTACTTTAAGAAAATCAAAAGCACTCAAGGACAAGCTACTGTAAAAGGTCTCCCCTTTTTGCACAAAATTTCAAGGATGAACAATGGCACTTCTATCCTACATGCAAAGATTCTTTGTCATTCCTTGAACACTTAGTAATTGTGGCAGTTTTACAGGGTTAAATTGTGAAGCACTAGTTCCATTGCCACATGGTCAAACTTTGTTTTTGAACTCAAATGTAGCCTTATATCACTTAAGCTTCAATGTAATTTCACAAATAAGCTCTATGGCATAACTAATATACTCTAGAAAATTAACAACAATTTTTGCACATTCTTGAAGGACTATTAATGAAAATGCAAGTGGTTCCATAATTTTGGGATGCATGGTGAATTAATTACAAGTTTTCAAAGATGCAAGGTGTAGGGTGCTAAAAGTGTGATGTAGGTGATGCCAAAATGTGTTTGATGCACATGAAAAAATGACATTAGAGAGAAGTTAAAACAACAAAAAGTGTACTCAAAATTGACCACCTCTATAGTACTATGAATAAAATTGCACATTTTCAAAATTCACCTTACATTTGTCTTTGCCATACACACCATTTAGAATATCTTCCCTATTCATTTTTCCTTCAAAAATAAGGATTGATTTTGAGGTGTAGTTATAGTAGGTGTGTAGTTCAATAACTTTCATACCATATGACACCAATAGTTGTGATTCAATAACTTTCATTCCACAGGTTCAAATGCCACAAAGCAAAGGGCTTTATTGCATTGTCAAAAAGGCTTTGCTACACTAATGAGAAGTTGTGTTCTGGATACAAATAGAAAACTTTATAAATAAAAGAGTGCAAGGGCTTTATTTTGTGGCGTTTGGATTTGTATATAATATTCATAACTTTTACACTATAGGTCCAAATGCCACAAAACAAAGTTAGTGTAACCTTCTTCAAGTAGAGCTTTCCAATTGAGGGACTCATTGTTTCTAAAATCACTTGATATCAAAGAAATGAACAACCTAATTTAAGGTATAGACTTAGACCTATGGATACAACCAAAATAAAAATAAAAATAATTTCTTAATATTTTAATTCATTAAAAACTTTGAAATTCAATATCATTCACACTAGAATGAGAGTTTGCATCTTTAATACAAATTGAAAGTTTTATACACAAAGGAATACAAGGGCTTTATTTCACAACAAGAGAAAGGGATGTTTTAAACAAGTTTTTAATTATAGTCCTAGTCTCCTAGATATAAGATTATAAGTAATGACCTTTAAAGAAATTTTCAATAAAGATGTACTAGAAATACATGGGTTTCTAATAAAATTTTGCTAAAAATCTCTTTAAAGGTCATTACTTATACTCTTATCTTTAGGACTATACTTAATAAATCACTTAAGACACCCCTTTTTCTTGTAGTATTTTGTGGCGTTTAAACATGCCATGTGAAATTTATGGTTTTTTAAAATAAAAAAAGATATTTGAATTCAATTTTTAAAATTTTAAAAAATCCATAACTTTCACTACGTAGGTCCAAACACCACAAAATTAGCATGAATAGAAGCCTTATGTCTTATGCCTTATGCATGGAGGAGTACAAGGATTTTGTTTCCTAGCTTTTAGACATACAATGTAAAGGTTATGAACTTTCTAAAATAAAAGATAATTTAATCCAATTTTTTTATCTATTAGAAATTTGAAATTCAATAACTTCTACATCATAGGCCGAAATGTCATGAAACAAAGTGTATGCACCCCTCCTTGCTAAGAGCTTTCAATAGTACCAAGAACATTGCTAGACATCCTCGTAGATGTCTCATGGTTTGTTAAATCTCAACATATCAAATAAACAAAACAAACAACCTAATTTAAGGTATAGACTAGTGTGCCTTGTGCCATTGCTACAACCAAATGAAAGTGAAAGTAATTTTTTCAATTTTTAATCCATTAAAACTTTGAAATTCAATAATTCAAATTCTTAATTAAGAAAATTCATAACTTCTACATTCACTAGAAGAAACCTACGTCTAAGTTGATAGATTTTTCTAGACATCTAATGTAACAAGTCATGTTTTTATGTCAACAATTACATTCACCATAACATGAAGATTTTATGGTGAACATAATTGTTGACATAAAAACAGAGCTTGTTGCATTAAATGTCTAGAAAAATCCGTCAACTTAGACGCAGGTTTCTTGTAGTAATTGTGGATCCAAACATCACAAAATTAGCTTAAATAGAAAGTCTTACCTATGAAGGAGTGCAAAGACTTTGTTCCACGAGTTTGAACATTCAATGCAAAAGTTATGAATTCACTAGAAGAAACCAATGTTTTTTAGAATATTTTCAATAGATGGGCATGTTTTATAAAACAAGAGCTTCTAAATGCAGTGGCTATTTTGTGAGTGAGAATTTTTGAAGATGTTATTGTGAACGCATAGATGTCATATATAAAACGAGTGAATGTTCTATTTGATGGGTACATTAATTGAAACATCACAATGAACAACACGTTTTGTAAAACATCATAAAAAACATGGGATTGCCATGTCGGCAGTAGGAGTCCTCATCTCAGTTGGGTTATTTGGGGTAGTTCTTGTAGGGTCAAGTAGGAAGTTGACTGACTGTGGTAAATAGAAAAAAAGGGCACACTTTTTGTATCCTTTCAAAAGAGAGTCGCCTAGATGTGCATAGAAGTTGCAATTTCCAAATCCTTTTGTGAAAAAATCCTTTGTAGTAAAAGTAGTAAAAAAAAATAGTTTATTGAAGTTCACGACATTGGTTTCCCCATTCTATATTTAAGTTTTGAATGGCTAATGACAAGAGCCAAATTCAACCACTATGTTTGTTCTCATTGCCTTTCTTTTAACAAGATCTCCTGTCAATAGAATGAGATAATAATTCTATGGACATACATTTATTTTGATTTTAAAATTGCAATTGTTCTTAAAAGAAATAAAAAGATTTTTTCTATTATTCCATTATTCAGTATATTGGATTTTTGGACTAACAATTAATGAGAATTAAATTCAAACTAGTATAATCTAAAAAGATATTGTGGCATTAGTAGGATTTGTGAATTTGCTAAATAAGAGAAAAGGTTGACACAAAACACTTAAAAGTTTCTAAAGTTTTGTGCACTTTGCAATAGAAATGGGCACTCAAGCTCTCATCTTCAAACTATCCCATATCCTTTGAGGATTAATGATGGACATTAATTATCATTATAAAACAACTTCTCCATTTTGCAATCTTATAAATGTTAATAAAGAAAATCCTTCACATTACTACCAAATTTTCTTTGGATAGTAGATGGTAATTGAAATTTATTTAAAATTTTTCCAAGGACTAATATTGGATACTTTTTATTTTTATAACAACTTGGTCATTTAAAACCTAAAGTCTGAAGGCCATTTTTGAAAAATCTAATCATAGGTCATTTTAATTACTTATCTCAAATCATGTGATAAAATATTCATGAAGTTTGACCATAGACATTAGGAAAACAATAAGCCCTCAAAGGGATTGTTTCCTTTTGAGGAGTTCCCTTCAATGGAACCTGTAGCCTTTTTGAAGGACAATGGCCATTGTTCAATTCAATGATGAATAGTAGCCACAATGAAAAAAAATGAAAAAATAAATAAATTTAAATTATTTTAAAAGATTTTTCAAATAAAAAAAGGTCATTCAAAAATAGTAGTTTCAAGTGGTTATGTGAATGCCACATCAAATTTCAAGATTTTGTAATTTTGTATTTTGATTGATGGGATTTTTTTTTTTTAAACTCAGAATTTTTTCAATTATGTAATTGAATTTGTCATGTGCTAATCAAGCCATGCAATTTGTTGGCTAATTTTTGTTTTCAAGATTCTTCATTCAAGCTTCACCCTATTATTTGTACTCGAAAAAGTTATCTAAAATATCAATACAAGGCCTTGTTTTGGCAATTTTAAAGGAATCGTAGCATCATATTTGGTTGTTGAAAAAACAAAAAATAGCCTATTTGGATTTCTATATGTGATCTTCTTTTCATTAAATAACAATCTATAGTTTTATTTTTATTATTTATTATTTTTTTGGTCTTTAATCTCTAAAGATCCACACAATCATCCTAAAAGTGGATGCACATTAGTCAATCTTGATTGTAAATTTTTAGAAAACTATTTTTGAAATTTGATTTAAGTTTTTTTTAAATGAATATTGACAAGTTTTGTTTCCTGTCTATTTAAAAAATTTGAAATATGTCAAAAATTGATGGGATTATTGTAATTGAAAGCTCTATGATGAGTTTGAATTTGAATAACATAGTATTGTACATTTTTCATTTATATATTATTTTTAAAAATTTATTGAAGATATAAGTTATAAAATTATATTTTTCATTCTATTCTTTACTTATGGTAAAAATTATAGATTATTTTAATATATATTCTAATTGATATGATTAGATTTTCACGTACAGCTTTAAAAAATTACAATAATTTGATTTTTCCATCCAAATTATTGAAAAAATAAACTTAAATAAAATAAATTGAAATTTAGCACTAATAAAAAATATTAAAATTTTATACATTTATTAAATAAAAGGATAAATTTATAATAGAATTTGACTTTAAGGATTCTATAGTGATTGTTTTGGTTATAAAAAATAAAACTTAGCCAATTGATATTTTTTCACACAAATTGTACAAATTTTTATACCATTTCTACTTGTGCCATGTTCTTGCTCAAGGGAACAATGGGATGTCAAGGGTTAATTTTTGATGAATTTGACAATTTCTCTTGTTCATTTTATTTTTGAATTCTTGAAAAGTAATTTTTTTGCCAACCCTAACAAACCGGTATGGTATAAAGGCACCTTTTCAAATTATAAAAGAAGCTTTTAACATTATACAAGCAACTTTTTGCATATATAAAACCTTTTGTATTATGAAAGTCATATTTCACACATGCACCAAGGTGCAACAATTTGATAATGTAAAGAAGCTAGAAGCTTAGCTATTTTCTAAGGTTGTTTTTGGATGTTTTCTCAGTGTAATTATTGTTTATATCTTCTTCTAAACTACAAAGAAAATTAGAAACAAAATAAAGATTATGCACTCACTTCTATTGTATGTTGCACTTATTTCATTTTCCATTGAAGGCTTTAAAATAATTGGATTGCAAATAGATTAAAAGATGTTACACTTTTCATATCATAGCCATATTCAATATTCTAGCGCAAATTCTTCTTTGCATGTTTTGAAACAATTTTGTTATCATCTTGAAATTCTATGAGGCAATTTTCTCCTATAAATTAAAATTCTATCTTATTTCATTATTTCATTAATAATACTTTTGCATCTTGGATTATTATTTCATTAATAATCCTAAAATACTCATTATTTTAATTAATTATTTCTAAAAGTGATGTGTTCTTTAAGTGTAGCTTCAACGTTGAACATTTGATTTTCATGATGAATGGTTATGATTTTTCTATTCAACATTTTGTACAAGGGTGTCCACTTCAAATCTTCATTTTCTATTATTGAGGGCTTTTTTAAATCAATGTGATGTGAAATACATCTTGTAGGGAAAATCACAAAAGATCTTTGATTTCATAAGATATATAATACATTTGAGGAAATTGAGAGAATTCTTAGAGCTTACAGTTTTTGTTGGGATCAACATTTTGGATTTGACTTGGAACAAGAGGAAAATGATAAAAAGAGTACAAATGACTTGCACACATTAGCAAGGGCTTTAGATTGATTGCAAGTAAATTTCTAGAAATTCTTGGGCGCTAAGATAAAATGGCAACCTCATGTGAAAAGATGTCTTTTGCCGTACGTAGATGTTTTCTATGATGTCAATAGAGACGTCCTCTATAACATCTGAATGTTTTTTGTGATACAACATCGCATTCATCATAATACTTAGATTTGAAATTCTGTTTTTATAATTAAGAAAATTACATTTTAGATGTTCCATATTGTTTGTCTTCCCTTTTGCCACCCTTCTTGCATAAATAACTTGCCTTCTCATGTTAGAATATTGACAATAAGGCTTTTCTAGTCATTCAATATTATTGCCAATATTGTGTATAATGTATGGTATATGGTGTATTGTATATGTTGTATAATGTATGACATATTGTGTATAATGTATTGTATTTGGCATATGTCTTAGTTAACATCAAAATTGATGTCTCAAGATACATCTTAGAAAATGTTTGCAAGTTAAAATTGATGTTGCTAAAAATAATATTCAAATTTTCATAGACGTCTAAGTTGATGTCACTAGAAATAGTATGAAATTTTCAAAAATATAATGTCAACTACCATTTCATCTTCTAGTCAGGTGAAAAAAATTCCTATGTGGCACTACTTGCTTGCATGGCACTTATGTGGCTACCACATGGCATATTTAGGGCACTTTTTAAAATCGTATTTGTTGTAATGTTTTTCAAAAAACATGGCATGTTTTTTCAGATTTCTTTGTGTTTTTACCATGTCAATCTTGACAGATTTTCCTAGACATCCACAATACACATGCATGAGGTTTCAAAAAAAATGTAGACACGTTTCAACACTTGTCCACAAAAATACAAATTTCTTCTAGTGATTTTTCAAAATAAAAGATAATTTCATTCTATTTTTCAATTCATAAAAAATTTAAAACTCAATAACACCATAGTAAGTCAAAACACCATGAAACAAAGTCCATGCACCTTTTTGAGCAAAGAGCTTTCAAGCGGGACAAAAAACACGGCCGAACACCTCACAATTTATTAGATCTCAATGTATCAAACAAAACAAAACAAACAACCTGATTTAAGGATATTGGTTTTTATTTAAGTTAAAGATTTTTAATACATGAGAATGCATGTTATCAATTAATCCCTAATGTACCAAAATTTTGTATTGTTCTGCTAATGAAGTATTTAGTTTTTTAGAACTTTGACAAATATTTTGTAGTTCAAAGGGCATTGGTATGCTTGACCTCAAAAAGTAATTTTTCTATTTCATAAAATGTCCCTTTATAAATGACTTTGGTGAAATAAAACTCAAAATATAGCTATAATTAATACTTAAGATTTTGGACTCAAATTAAAAAAAACAATTGTGGGCATTACAAATATTCAAGATATAATTAATTTTAGAAGCAATTTCTAAATTTTGGTTTCAAATACTATCAAATAGCATAGCAAATCAATATTGAAAATCATCATTAAATTATTATTCTAAATTGCAATGTATAATACATCTTCACAATTTGGAGAATTTATCCCCTAAAGGACCATTGTCCCTTTGAAGGACAAATGGAATTTTGGGTAAGTATCTATGGGCTGAAATTTTTTCTTGATTTTTTGAAACTTTTTTTGGAGATAGAAAAATTGCTTAGCTTTATGGGAACATAATTTTTTTTCAATCAATGCTTGGGAACAAAAAATATGCCCAAATAAGCTCAAAACAAGGGACATGGGGCAGCAAAAAAAAAAATTTTAATTAAAATTTTAAATTTTAAAAATTTCTTTTCATCATAAATTAAATTTTTTTGTATATGAAAATCTTTGATTCATTCCATTTGAACTTTTATGAGAAAGTTATGAATGATTTTTTTTTTAAGCAATTAGAGCATCTTTTTGAAAAAACAAACTTGTAGGATTCATTTTTGAATGCCATTTTTACAAATTTTCCCACAAAAAAGTTCTACATGGTCTATCTTGCTTTCTAAAACACTCTCACCATTGGAATTAGTGTAGTTTAATTCCATTTTAGAGATATTAATAATTTAGATTTTCCTTCTATCTCATACCTACTTCTACTTAACAATTTTTGAAAGAATAAAAATTAAGTTTTTTGAATTATTTTCTTTTTCTTAGACTCTCAACTCAATTTTATACCATGTAGATTTAAATCTCAAAACTCTATAGTGCAAAAAATTAAAGTTAAAAATGTTCAAAGTCAAAAAATTTAGTCTCACAATGTGTTGAAAAACTTGTTTTTTTCACTTTAAATGTAGATATCATGCAATTTGTATAGTCAAAAATTCTGAAATTTTTGCCAGACATTTTCATACTAGTTAGGTGTAAGTTCCTATATTTAAATGTGGGAAAAAAATAATTTAAAAGTTTTTTTACCTTTTGCTATAGAAATAGCAGTTTGGAGTGTTTTTTGGCAAAATAAAGACCTTGGTCCTTTAGGGGTTAAACTACTTTAAGTCCTTAAAGGATTAATGTAAAAATCTCTATTGGTTTCAAATAAGCTATAATTGTTATTCAAATCACCACTATCAACTAAGTATATTCTTTATAAGATTGGTTGGCAAAATATTGATGATTTTTTATCTTTTAATAAACACTTTATTTATAGACATTGATTTTTAAGACCTTTTGGCGGAAAAAATCATAGTATTGTGATTTTTTTAAGTTGAATGGATACATAAAATAATTCAATAAGAATATACATTAAAATAATTTGGAATTTTAACCAATGATGAAGGTTAAAATGAGGAACAATAATTTGGAATTTAAATTTTAAAAATAATTTTAAAAATAATAATAGTGAAATATATAAAATATTGTTATTTAGATTCTAATACATGGAGATTCTAATTGCAATAACTTATTTAACCCCTAAAGTGCCAAGAGTCCTTTCAAGAGATTCTTGAAGATTTAAGGCAAGTAGCTACAATTCTCATTTTTGATAAGAGTTTTTGAGTTTTTTTTCAAGATGGTAAAACTAATCATATTTTTAGTATTATCATTTTTATTTCAATCGGTGCCACAAAACATGAATCAGTATGCCACTAAAGCCCAAAATAAGAGAGGCCGGCGGACAACAAAAAATCCCAAAAGAACTTGAAAAAGTTAAATTTTCTTTTATTATACTTTTGTCTACATGGAAAGATTTGATTCATGTCATTTGTACTAAGATGCCCTTTTCTATTGCCATAAACCAAATATAAAATACATTCTTTTTAATTTTTTAATTTGTAAAAGCTTTAAAATTTAATATCTTTTATATACAAAGGAATGCAAGAGCTTTGATTTGTGGCATACCAGCATTTAGACATGTAATGCAAAAATTATGTTTTTTCTAAAATTGAAGATAATTTAATTCAATTTTTTCATTCATAAAAACTTTGAAATTCAATAACTTTTACATGGCACATCCAAATGCTATGAAACAAAGTTTGTACACCCCTCTTCATAGAGAGCTTTCCAATGGTACTAAGAACGTGGTCAAAGACGTATAGTTTTTTAGTTCTTATCGTATCAAACAAAAAAAACTAAAAAAACTAATTTAAGGTATAGATATGTAATGTGAAAGTTATGAAGGTTCTTATTTTGTAAGAAGTCTAAGCAAAATTTCAAGAAACTAATGTATGGGATCCATTTTTTAACTCAAATGTACAATTTGAAAGAAAATTGCACATGGTTTAGTTTGTTTTTTAGAACAATCCCACCTTTGAGATTAGCATGTTTTAATTTCATTTTATAGATATCAACAATTTCATTTTTCCTTCTACCTATTTTGATATACCAAATCCTTTAAACAAAGAAAATTACAAGGGGCTTTTTTGAATTTTTTGTCACAAATTCTCAACTCATTTCTACGGCATAAGAAAAACATAATTCACAATTTGTAATTAAAAAATTCTAAAGTTACAATGATTTAAGGCCTTACAATCTAGTAATACTACAAAGAAAGAAACTTTAAGTACTTCTATCTTATAATCAATACAATCAAAGTTTTGAAATTTCTTTTGGATATTTTCATAGTTACTAGTCTAATATAAAATCCTATGGTTGGATATGCAAAAGAAACAAATGTTTCACATTTTTTTTTGTTTGCATTCAAAATGATAGTTTTGAGTCAATGTGAGAAATAAATGGCCAAAGGATTCATTTTTGAATTTTCTAAATTTTTGAAATGGGATACAAATATAACTTGTTAGGCCTCATTTCTAAATTTAAATCTAATTTGATTTGGGAGCTATAATAGTTACATTCAAGTTTGATCAAGGCACATATATTTTTTGGTTGTAAGAACCTTTAGACGATCTATCCAAAGATTTATGTGGTAAGCATTGTGGAATATGAATGTTTTTAAGAGCTTTTAATGGGAACTTGTGCAAAACAGAAAAAACACATCCATACATGCTAAAAAAACAAATTTTGTCTATTTCTCAATGATGTCACTAGTGTAGTCACTTTTTGCTTCATGATTTTGTACTTGAACTAACCATTTCAAGTAGGGATAGGAAATAGTAAGAAAACTGAAAAAAAGAAGATTTTATGTCTATATACTTCTTCGGTTGTAGTGTATATTGTCAAAAAAGCAATAAAAGGAATACAATATTTTTACCAACTACATTTGTGTTGTTCAGAGAATTTTCATAATGTGAAATACTATTGGTATTTTTTGTTACAATGCTAAGTTCATGTTGCATTCTTATGCAATATCAATCAAGCCAAATTTCAATGTTAAAAAAACAAGATACAATTTTTGGTGAATTCTTTACAATATTTTTCATAAATTTTCACGATGGTTGAAACAAAAATTAAACATTCTTGCACTTGACCAAGAACATTTAACCCCTAAAGTTCTTTGACTATGTTTTTGCCAAAAACACTCCAAAACTGCCATTTCTTGGACAAGTTTTACAATATAGAAAAAAAAAAAATTTAGACACATATAAACGTAGGATCTTGTAGTAACTACTTTGAAAAGATGTGAAAAAAATTTCAGAAATTTCCAACGTGTAGATTGCAAGATATTAGCATTTGAAGTAACAAAAATCATTTTTTTGTCCCTGCAAAAAACCAGGTAATTGAACTTCACAAGGTCAAATTTGTATGAAAAAATGTTCAAAATGATTAAAACTCTTTGGATTAGTTCTTTAAGGCATGTTGGATACATGCTTGAAAATTTTTAGATCATTTGGAATTGTACAACATATAGGAAAAAAAATAGTAAATAGATAGTAGTAGAGAATGATTCAAAATACTAAAAGATTAAGTATTTAAATATGGAATTGAAAAATGTCAATCCAAATGGTTGAAATGTTGTTATAAAAAATTTACATCCTACGATTTTTTTTTCAAAAATATTGAAAATTGGGTAAGATAAAGGATTTCAAAGTTTATTTTAAAGTAGGGAATCCATAATTGCCCGCAAACAAAAAATCCTCATAACTTTTGACTTGTTGATCAAAATGGAATGATTCAAAGCTTTCCTTGTATATATAGGTCTAGAAAACTAATTTCAAATTTTGATTGTTGAAAAAAATGATTTTTTTAGATCTGCTCGGACTGCCCTAGTTGAGAAACAAACTACATGTTAGGCTATAACTTTTGACTCCTATTTCCAAATGTCATGAAATTTATTGCATATGAAAGATAATCCTCGTCTACACCTTCTAATACTATTTTAGCCTTAAATATGCAATTTTTTGGTCACAATGACTTGCCCAAAATTTCTATACAGCCAAAAAAACACAGTCCGATCCTTTAGGGGTTAATGTACATACAATTGCTTGTTGAAATGTGTATTTTTAGGAGTATAATACCCCCATCTTTTTCAAGAAATTTGATGATATATTGTGTATCATGCACTCTATTTTGGATGAATCAATTTTGACTGATTTCATGATTTTCCATGATAATTGAACTACAAGTTTTTTTTTTATAATTTTACAAAGTTTCAATCTCTAATGTTGCATATTTAGTAAGATTATAGGGGTCAAAGAGGGTGCACAAGTTTTTTGGTACTCATCTAAAGTGTCAAAAATTTTGGGTTATTATAATGACCAAATTCTCTAAAGATAAGTGCCTATGTGATTTGAAAATGTTGAAGAAAATGAAGTTGGATATAAATGCGTCAAATCTTGCATTTATTTGATTTTCCTATCATCCTTAAGGAAATAAGAATGGCAAGTGCTTTTATCAATGACAAACTCTACATAGAAAAATTTGGAGACTTGAATGTTAAACAACTTATTTATTTTAAAATTTGTACATTCCAAAGTGTAAGAACATGACCATTAGAAGAAAATTGAATCCAAAAAGAATCTGCTTTATAATGCAAAAAAATGGATGTGAAGAGCATTCTCAACTCCATAATTGGCCTAAGAATTGCATGATGAATTATAAAATTCATCATCATTATTCAATCCATCTCTACAATCTCATAAATTTGGATATAGTGGAAAGAGCCTTTTCAACTTGCTGATTGGGCCATGAATTGCATAAAGAATTCAAAAAAATTTCAGCATTATTTAATTCATCTCTAGGATCTTACAAATCTCATAATGATTCCATCATGAAGGATGGAGCACACATCTCCTACAAATTTCTACATGCCAAGTGGCTACAAACAATCGTATGTGGTAGTCCTAATGAAGATATGGCTACTTTCATGCTCATTGGATTAATATTAAAATTAGTAAGAAAACTCAAAGCCTCTTTGTACATTCAATTTCTTCCTAATGATGTACTACACTTTTTCTGAAAAAATCTTGAAAAACATAAATTTCCTTCTTCTATCTAATAGCCAAAGTTTCAAATATCCCAAAGTTTTGGACACCTTTAAAAATGATGAGGTTCTATAAGAAAATCACCTCCTTTTTATAGCTTCTCTTTTCCTAGAGCTCTAAAATATGGAATGAGGAAACTATAATGGTAATGAAGGAATAGTGTCTCTTCTCTTTATTTATTATTTAACTCCTAGATCCTTTAGAGGTTAAAGTAGCTCGATTTCCAAGTAATGTAGCTACTCAAACTCTTTCACAATAACTTTTGTAAATGCAAAGCCTCTTTCCTTGATAATCTAGAGACAAGAAAATATTAAAGGACATTAGTGGTAGTCAATAGAATGACTTTTTTTTTCAAAAGCCGCAACTCTAGCAACAAGTGGTGAACATGCATTGTTACACACTCTTAACTTGGGTGATGAACAATGCCACCAAATCTACATTGCAAAGCACCAACACAATACAAGAGTTTAGAGGACATGATTGCAAAAAATCAAACCCAATAAGATAGTTCAACCAACCTAAATTAGGCAACCTATTTTGGTGCATTCCTTTAATTATGCAAATTTTAGTAGTGCCTTTATTGACATTGAAACTACTTATAATGCCATATTTCCTTCAAAAATATTCATAATGTAAAGTTTCTTTTTTGGTATGTATTCAAGGTACTTACTAGGGCCACATAGATGCTTTTTTGCACA
The DNA here is from genome assembly GCA_963969395.1 of Pseudoscleropodium purum. Classification (NCBI taxonomy): domain Eukaryota; kingdom Viridiplantae; phylum Streptophyta; class Bryopsida; order Hypnales; family Brachytheciaceae; genus Pseudoscleropodium; species Pseudoscleropodium purum. The sequence goes on from OZ017795.1 coordinate 27,882,385, forward strand.
ATTTACTTTCAAATGTTGAGTATGGAAATTCTCAAAAAGTTCAAAGTGGTCTCATCAATCCTTAAGGGATTAATAAATGATTCTATAGGGGATTTTGGCCTACACTACTAGCTTTGATATGTACATGCAATGATGACTTTGACTAGCTATGGGCATACTCCTAAATTGAGTGAAATTGTCAAATCAACGTTTAGATTGTCCATGGGAAAAAACTTTGGAAGGATCTATAGATCTTTTAAACTATAAGCTTGATCATTTTTAGGACCAAAGAGCTACAAAGTGGCACTTGGATGATTTTAAATAAACAAAACATGATGAAAAATTGTTTTTTTTGTCACCCATTGTTTTTAGGATTCTTTGGATGTGTTTGCATATGATGTTGGTTGAAATTCTTCATTGAGTTGTTATTGACTTCTCTACAAAAGAAGTTGCTAAAAACGTAGATCAAAAAAATGTTTTTTCAATGTATTTTGTGGCAACTTCCCTCCTTATCCTAAATCTGAATTTTAGCCAAAATAATGATCTATTTTGAATTTGATCTCAATTAATGAAATGAATGATATTATTTTTCTTCATATCACAATACATCATATTTATAATATTAAAAAAATGAATCCTGTATTTGAAATAGAACATATAAACTGTGCACAATTATAGAGGCCAAATGACAGATCATCTCCAATTTGCCAAAATATTCGAACTTCCAACAGAATAAAGTCCAACTTCAAGGTTTTCTTGTATCTCTAATAAATATATTTTTTGAAATTTCATATTGTCTCATTCAATTTGTCAAATTATCTTTTCATAGGTAAATTTTTTTTTGAATTGGACAGAAATTCTACTTTTGGTGATTTTTCAAAGTCAAATACTCCAAGAAATGTTTACTTGTCTTGGGAGAAAATCCTAGCCAATCAATGGCCATCCAAAGAAAAAATTCTACATGGATAAAAGGTTGATTGGTTGGAGCATATAGTGAATGGGCTCAATTAAGTGAATTTTGTTTTTCCAATATACCTCACTTGATTGCAAGCTTGTAAAACAATCTTCCATTGTTCTTATACTTGTGAGAATTGAAATCTATGTTCATAACTATTTATAATTGCATTTGGTCAAAAATGAAAAACTCTTCTTCCATGAAAATATAAGATATGCCCCCCTTGAAATCATTCTTCCCTAAGAATTTATTTATTTCCAAAAATTAAACTTTCATAGAAAGATCTCAAAACCCATACAATCAAAGTCTTTGAAAATTGGAGGATAGATTAATTTGGTAGTTGTGAACAAGATCTTGTGGTTATATTTTTCAAAAAACAATCATATGGAAAATTATTCATTCATTTTAGAATCGAAAAGTTTGGAGGTGCTTTTGGAGGGAGGACCTCCTTAGGCATTTTAGAGGTTTAGGTAAAGAAAACCAAAAGCACTATTTTAATGGAAATTATAGTTACTATTATTAAACTCATAAAAAATTTCATTGATTTTACTCATCAATTTTTTTTTGGCAATTGGAAGAAGATTGCAACACATTGAAGAATGTTTCATTTGGATATTCTATACAAAAGTTGTAATTGACCAAATATTTTAGGAAGATGTTTAAAAATTGTTTTTTCAATAGGATACTTTGGGATTAATCAAATGTTGATTTAGTGAAGATGGTACTTCTAGGTCAATGGCATATTTAGGTACCCCTACCTCATATAAAGTATGAAAGTGCTTTAGAAATTGTCTCTTGTCCTTTAAGCTACTTGCTAATGGGGTCAATAAAATCTTATTGTAATTCAACACGTGGGCCTAGGAAGCCCTACAGGTTCCAATGTTCTCAACAACATGAGGCACTTTAGTCCATACATGTTTAAATCAATAATTTGTTTTATATCATTTGTCTAATTGAGATCTCATAAACCCTAAATCCTACAAGTGTTCTGGTACCATTAGAAAGCCCACAACAATGAGGGATACACCAACATGATTTTACAATGTTTGGAATGAATATAAGGGAGATACTGATTTTCTTTTGTAATGGGTCTTTCATGCCATGGGGTCACCATTGCATACTACAAACTACAAATTAAAAAGCTACAAAACTAATCATATTTTGAAGTCAACTTTGCATCCATGGTATATAATGTTTGCTCAACCTCATGCTAAGCTTAGTCTAAATTCATCCGCAACAAGTACATTAAGAGCACTACAGAAATAATAAATTTACCAAGTTGAAGACAATTTATTTCATTGTTGAGGGTAGCACCTGCGATTTGCCATATCCACAATTTTGTCTCTACCTCTACCTTATCCCATAGTTTCCATACCAGTGCAAACAAACCGGTTCTTTGGAGTTTAGATACTACTATTGAAGATGCCCTTCCAACTATCACAAAAGTATTGGTTGAGGTGCCTCGCAAAATCATGCTAAATATTGAGGTATTTTAAACTACCACATTCTGCATCCTTCACTTAAATTTAAACTAAGGAAGAAAATAACTACAACTATTACTAAGACTTGATCTTGTCTGGCTGATGTTACCAATATCAACACCAACTCCAATTCATCTCTCCCAATCAACACTTGGTTGACTTTCAATTTGCAAATGGCGTAAACATGACTTGGCTAAAATGTTTATGACCACTTCTATTTCAATGAAAATGGAGTTACCTACTTTCCTTTCAATAGTAGTCTACATCTACCCAATTAAAATCACACAAGAAATTCATCAAAACTTAATCACAATAGATTTGGTTATAGTAGAATCTGTCCATATTTCTATACATCTTCCAAAAATCAATTAACAAAAGTGAAGATTAAGATTGTCTATACTAATGCATTCTTGAAAGCAAGCCAATACGAAGCATAATCTTGCTGTAATAAAATGCTCATTTGCGTACAAGGGGAAGCTTTCAATTCATACCAGTGCATTGTCAACTGCTTGGAGACAATCGTTGGTTTTCAAGAGAAGCAAATGACTCGTGGCAGTCGCTTGAGCAACTCCGTGATTTTGAACAAAGAGGTGGCTGCGTAATCCTAGATCTCACCTACATCCTCAGCCTCAATTGAAAACTAGAGATGGTTGTGAGATTTTGCTACAACTCTCCGCCAAGGCCGCATCGTCAAGATGGATGCAAACAATGTGTACAAGTCCTCTCCTACTCCCATTTTGAGGTTGTACTCCTTGATCCCGTTTGAGTCGGCAAACACCAATGACTACATGTAAAAAGCAGTACTAAAAGTCAAAGTCCAAAAAATTTCATAATTTTCCATATTATAGAAGATGACTCTATAGGAAGTCAACTGTGTTTACCAACAATTGAAAATTCATAATAATTATTCTAGGTAGCACTAAAATCCCACTAAAAATTCAGATAATGTGTTTTAGCTTAAATAAGCATCCGACCAAATTTCAAGACATTCTAATACCAACAAGTATTAAAATTGGCGGCAGCTTTCACTTTCGAATAAGGTTTGACTGAAACTTCCTTGCATGTAGCTTTTGTCAAAGCTCCTCTTGGGTCTAGAGTGAACAACTAATTTCTTAATACCCAATCTACAATTGAAAGCCCATAATTGAAGCTATTAGTTGGTTTTAGTAACTTTCAAAACATATTTCTACTAGTAGTAATAAAAAAGGTAGGATATGATTCAATTGGCACATTCTTATACCTTTCTCAAGGCTTCCAAAATAATTTATTTCAACTCCTATAGATTTGTAAGTTGACCATTTGGGCTAGGTATTCAAAAAGGTAGGGGTTGAATACTTACTTCAACACATTAATTGATTTATTCAAGGTGAACCACATTAAGCTACAACAATTTTTTGATGTCAAAACCTATATTATCCTAAAAATACTAAGTTTTGAGTAGGTGATATTTTAGACTTTGTTTTGTTTCATTCCTTTTATTTAGTGACCAACACATATTACTCTTTCATTGATTCTAGTGATAAATAGTTTGGCTTGATCTGAATTGTATTTTTACAATATGACAATCGAATTGGCTATTAAAAAAGTGAATCTTCAATCTTTTGGGGGTTAAATAAAAAGTCACATCATAGTTCTGGCATAGACAAATTATCAATTGAACACAATACAAAAGGGTTTACAAATTCTAAATGAAACAAGAGGTGACAAACCTTCCATAGAGTTGCATAGTTGCTATGAAGAGAAGGACCCAAAGTCTTGCACAAGCTATGGTCCAACAATATTAGCTGTGGCTCGTTTTTGGTACTTGCCAATATTGATTGATTAGTTTCTATCAAATAACTCCCAGATCTACTAAAAACACTACCTATGGAAGCATGTTGTTTACATGGTTTTAATTGAAATTGAAATGAGTAGGGAAAAAACACTACAAGGGAATGCTGTCAATTTGAACACTTTTTCTAGTCAATTTTTTGTCAATTTGGACATTGTTTTCTTGTAGTGACAACATACCAGGCTTAACTTGGAGTAGCATATTTACTACATGAGAATCACAATGTACAAATCCATAGTGAAAAATCATCTCTACAAAGCTTTTGCTAATCTGTAGATTTTCATCGTCAATTCATACCATTAAGGTGACTACACCTAGAATCGTTTGAATCAACATTTGATCATGTTTCCTATTACTAAATTTTTGACAAGTCTTTGTTAGGAGTCAAAAAGGGATTTTAGATTCTTTTAGCATGCATGTATTGGACACTGTATGACTAACTATGAATCTTTCAAGTCTAAATCTTCAAAGTGCTGAAAATAGGAGTACTCAAAAGAGACCCCAGGCTTTTTGGCTTTTTGGCTTCATAATAAGAGGTTGTACATTTTATACAAGAATCTGCCAGTTTTAGAAATGGTTTGCAATTCGACACTAAACCACCTTGCGTAGGGAAGTTGATGAGATTAAAACATCCAACATGTGTGTCTCAACCCAAATAGAGACTTTCATTTATCTCAATCCATAACTTATAATCTTCTATACAATCTTCAATATGATTGTCACTATAATCCTCACCTCACTAATTGAAAAATTTAAATCCTTACATAACCACAATTTACAATTGTCCACTATTTCAATAAACACTTGTCACAATTCTACTACACTTAAGTAAGAAATTCAACTTTTGAATAATTGGTCAAAGGCTCAAACTATGCTACACTATTACTTTGAACTCAAGCCTTGTTTGCATTTTACACACGAACTTTGTACATTCTTTAACCTTTGCAAATTTCGCTCCATTGTGGTAGAGGTAGTAATAAAAGATTGAAGAAGCATCAAGCGAGAAATGTGAAAAGCCTTGCTCAAAATTCTTGCAATGTTTTTGAACGAGATGTACCAAGTGGGCCACTACTTTAGGGTCGCTTCCGAGCTCTTTCATGGCTTTCACATCTGTTACGCCAATGCCGTCCATAAACTCCATGCACATGAGTCGAGGGGTGCTAATTTCCCAGTAAATTTGGGGAACAGTAATGTAAGGAGCAATCTGAGGAAACATCCTTGCAAAATTCTCGACACAGCGCTCCGAATTTTTCCCCTCCTTCATGAAATTCAACTCCTGTAGTTGATGAGAGCCAGTTTGAGTCACTATTTGTAATAAAACAGAATATGTATAAATCATAGAGATAGCAAAACCAGATTCAACATCCCTGCAAGGTGTTATTACTACACTGATTTATACTATTACTGAGTACTGAGGGAGAAAATTTTCTTTCTGTGCATACTAGAATCTGTGCATATTAATAGAGTTTAGTAATATCTCAGTCTGCACTAATATAAGACAGAGTGCCTTCGGAAAATTTGTGTCCCACGCACTTATAGGATATGTCAGTGTACCAAACAACAAATGGTGCAGAGCTCACATTCGACAAACTTTCTTTCAATTCAGCCACCAACCACCTGTTTTCAATGCAAACCCAAGTAACAGATATCAGAAAATTGAATACAGAAGGTCGAAATACTAAAACCATTAGGGATTTGATCTCGTCTTCAGCACAGACCCCTGTTTCCAACACCAATAGATCTCTTCCAATAAACCCGGGTTGGCTTTCAATTAGCACGTGCTGTAATCGTGACTGGCTAAATGTCTATGACCACTGAAGTTTGAATGGACGAATATGGGGTTTTGTTCTTTCAATTTTAGTGGGCTACAAACTCCCACTTCGAAATTGCATAAGATACTAATACGTAATGATAAAAATTTGGTTCGTGAACCCGAAGATCTCTCCACATGATCTCTGGGCATTTCCCAATGAAAACACATTCCTGCATATTGGCTAAATTGCTTAAATAGTATCCTCTGCCTCACAATGTCAAGCAGGATCCAAGCATACGTACACAAACCTGTAATCGAAGGCAGGGAACAGCCAGTGTCCGACATGAACAATGAAGTTCACGGTATGGATATCCGCATCGGATGTGTCTGTCAGATGCGTGTGTTGCACCTGTCAACACGCTGGTTACAGAAGCATGATACAAGCCGTAGAAATATGCGCTCTCATTATTCTCAAGAAGATAGTTACGAGAAATTAACTACTTGTTTCCATTTGAATATAAGAATAAGATAGCTTGAATTCGGTGGAAAACTCTGCACAGTGCAGTAGTCACAAGAACTACAAATTTGTGATAATTTGGTTTGTACCTTGACAGCAACTCTTCTACCGTCATGAGTACGGGCTTCATGAACTTGGGCAAGCGATGCACTGGCCATTGGAACCTCTGAGAACTCCGCAAAAACCTTCATAAATAAAATCAATCAGAAAAAATAGACAATTCGGTCACTGCTCAGGGAGTTTGAACACAACTCTTTCTCAGACAAACACAAATGAATGAAATTGTTGTCTAATGTGCATATTCAGTGTGATTTATACTAATGATGTAGGTTGAATCCGACGAGTTTGCTAGGTTGATCTCTCTTTCTGCAGGAACAAACACTAGTAAAATGAAGATGAGTAGGCAACACACACCTCAGTTGGGTAAAGACCAAGTTCAGCCAAAAACACATCCCGAACTTGAGCGAATGTCTGAATTGGACACCTATTCAACGTGGAAGCTCGCATGGTTTGTACAAATTCATGTGGTACCAAGTAGTCCTGAAAATCGCGAACCCGCATGCCATCACTGAAAATTCGTTGATTAAGATTTGCAGGCACATCACTTCAATGAGTAACACAAAATGAATCGCAGAACGTTGATAAAAGACGTGCAGAAAGAACTAAAAAATGCATTGAAACGGGAAACCCTACCATTTGACCGATATGCTGGCCCAGCTTGATATAAATTCCTCTATTTTTGAAACACAGATTCTTCAAACGCTCTGCATTTCGAACATGAACTTGATGCCTGGCTTCCTCCATCTTTACGCTTCCTTCCGGTATTCCATACAACGTCACTATATAATCTGGCGGACAGAACATACACAATTCTATGATACCACAACCTAAGCTTCTGCCATCCATCTGCGTAAAAGGTAGAGATACTAAAATCATTACGCACCTGAACCGACTGAATGAACCCTGTTACCCACAGTAACTCATCTCTTTCAATACACTCAATTAGCCTTCAAGGATTGTAAGCATGACTTAACTAAATCTCAATAGCGACAGATCTGTACAGCGAGTTCTACTAAATGATCTCCCATTGAAAGCACACTCCTACATTGATTGGTTAAAATGCTTAAAGTTGGACGGAAAGAGTATCCTCTCCCTTATCACATGCATTTGAGTTTGGGAGGTTTATCCTCACCTGTGACCATTTCATGTCTCCTATTGACTGACCCCTGTTGCCAACAGCAATTAATCTCTTCCAATGCTCTCAATTGGCCGTCGACTAGCTAGGTGATTGTAAGCATGACTTGGCTAAATGTCTATAGCCAATGATCTTCAAATGGAAACACGAATGTCTACAGTCCTTGCACTAGTAGTCTAAAGCGTTTGAATGATTGCATTAGAAATCATCCAATACAAATTGAGTGGGCAATTTTTTTTTTCTCAAGAGAGTTTGGTTCAATGTAGCAGTTGCTTTCATTGAGAGATCACTCACTGGAGCTCTGGAGAGAGTACATTCCAATGAGCTCTATTGAGTGATCTCCTAAAGAAAGCACACTCCCACTTTGATTACCTAAGATGTTTAAAGTTAAATGACCTAATCACAAGTATTTGATCGAGAGCTTGGGAATTTGAGAGCTTGGGAGATTAATCCTCACCTGTGACCATTTCAATAGCTGCCACAACATTTCGTGCCATTCTCAAAGGCATAATGTACAACAGCTTCATCCTCCTGTGGGGATTTTCCACTGATCCAACCCAGATTCCTGCTCCGATGGCGCTGCTCAGAATCAAGGTGCGTGCTATGGAGGAGCCCCATGACCGTCTTGGTGGCGTCTTGGCATCGTGAGCTGCGTGGTGAAAGAAGTTGCGTGCACAGGGATGGCGGCAGGCTGACAAATTTGCCACTCCAGTTCGGAATGCTCTCGCCAACATTGTACGTCATTGCAGCATGAGTCAATGTCTACTCCCTGCCAAGCATTTTTCCTAATGAAGCCTAGATCTTGAGCTCATCCAATGACTTGGTTTGCCCATTTTTGTCAAGAATCCAAAGTAAGGTTTCCAGAGAGGTCTCACCGATCACAACTGAAAGAGGAAACGAAAGCTGTTCAAAATGGTCAGAAACTCCCGCTGAAGTTGAAGTGAAACACTTGTGTCAACATGTCAATGCGCGCATATGGAACCCGCACATGACCCAAGATTCACCAAAACCAAAGAAAATCCTAAAAATCAGAAGGCTATACTTATTCATTAGCAGACAATCTGTACCAGGTTTTTGACAGATCCTGCTCCGGATTCGTAAAGATAGCATGTTCAGATATGAAGATACAGCATCACATAAAATATAACCCTAATCTTGCTCGAGAACTAAACCTAAAAAGTAAAGGAGCAGCCACGTCAAGAAAATGTCCAACAAGCAACAAGAACCGCTTAGAGAATTCTCAGCATCTTTCGAGGTTGCCTTATGATCAACCACTATAAGAGTAAGGATTCATGGTTTTCAATATACTGTACCAATTCAATAGATCATTTGTGAAAAATGGAGACAAATTTTATATCACCAGAATCAGTGACGAACATTGCATGTGCTGGTGAAGACACATATAAAATTAGACAAAAGAAAGTCCCAAATGACCTACTCAAAAACTGCTAAAAAACCATGCAAACAACATGCAGGTAATGACCCTTGGGTTTCCATACAACAATACCACTCTACAAATACCATGAAAGAAATAAAAGAATCAGAGCCATATATCAGTTCATCTTCCACACATTAGCAGGTGACATACACACTTAGCAACTGGTGACAAAACGGTAACCCTACCGGCATGAAAAGAAATGAAATGAACAGCAATTTGCAGTTAAACCCAGGAAGACCAAGGATTCACTGTTATGTATTAGATCATCCTGCACACAATTCATTTAATCCTACTTCGAAATCATAGAATTGAAATGGGGTCAACTTTATATCACCAGAAGCAGTGAACAACATTGCACCTGTTGCTCAATAACTACATAAAATAGGACCCACAAACAGTCCCTGTATGAGCTACACAAAACTGCTAAAAAAACATGAGATCTTGATTTTTGGGCTCACAATCAAAGCTCTTATGCTAGTCATCATTCTCGTTGTGAGAAACGAAAGAATTTGATACCATTCGAGCCATGGCAACAATTGCTCACATGCAGTCTAGTGTCATTAACTACATGCTCGCAACCCGCACCAAACACGCAACACACACGCATCAAGCACGCAATTGAAGAGGACTTCCGTTGACTGAGCACCGAACCCTAATTCTTCCTCCCAATCAAAGCCTCCCACACAACCCAGGCAGTACAATTGCAGTAGTACGACTCTTCTGTACCGCACCCTCCAAAATCGAGTAAAAACAAACCCCGGGATCATTGAGCACCTGCAGACCCCACGCTCACCACGTGAGCAGCACACGCGCCCTTGTGATCTGGAGTATGAAAGACGCGATTATCCCAAAGTAAAGTATTCCGCATGCTAATCCCGTGGGCACCATTTCACAAGCCGGGGTTAAGGAGATCCTAAGTGCAAATTTAGGGGGCGAGTAATTAGGGATTAGGTGATGCTACGGTTGTAGGGGTCGTCGTCCTCGTCGCGGAAGCCAACGCCATAGCCAGCCAGGCATTACCTCCCCGCGCTCTGCCGTTTCTCAAATTTTCAGCCCGAATTCAACGTTTGTGCGGAGTAGGAGATTCCAGGGGCAGGAATGCGGATGTTTGCAGATTTTTCGCTCTTGATTTCGAGACTTTGAGGGCCGGATCCCCGTTGTCGCCAACCTCATGTCGTGGCCATGGCCATGGCGGGAATCTGCCAGGTACTCCAACTCTTCCTATTGTTGCAGTAGTCGGTGAGCTCGGCGAGGAAGGAGTACCACAGCTAGTCATGAGGAAAGAATCATTCTTTTTTCTTCTGAGATTTCATTGTCGTCGTTGTGACGATGGATTTCCGAAGCTCATTATAGTTGGGCGGACATTGCGATGTAGGGTTTCGGAGTATCTCGCAGGATTCAGTTGTAGGTTTAGTAGAAGTATTTTTTGCGCGATGGAACCGTGGAGGAGGTATTCAACTCTCAAGCGAATTGGTCTAGTATTCGGAGATGCTGTTGTCGTGGTTCCGAATTTTTGGATGCGATTGTGCGTTTTAGGGCTTGATGTAACTGGAAGGTTTGAGATGTCATTAAAATGGCGGTGTTTCGGATCTTTATGTGTATACTTTTCTTCATTTGCAGAATATTGTGAGAAGAAGAAGTTGCCGGAGACGATCACTAGGGAAGTACTTCAACTTGCAAGCGATTGCGCAAGCTCATGAATGTCGACCGGTTGCCCGTCATCAGCTGAAGCTTTCCGATTTCAAGAAACGCGTCGTCTTCGCGGACTTTCATCGCGTGTCCAGAAGCCGGCGCATCATTATCAAAATCTCTTGATTTGACCCGGAATTTCCTGCTGAGGTATGTCGATGAGCATTCCTTGCAATTACATAGCCTCATGTCTGGATAATTTCTTTTAAGCTGCGAATCAGTTCCAGAAGCTATTTTGTATATGAGAAGAGGTTGTTTGTTTTTTACAGATGATGCCGTAGTGGATATGGCGATTTTCACGATCAATGAATCATTCGAATTATTGTAGACCTGGTGAAATTATTGCGCAACAAGGTGATAGCCAGGAGCAGTTGGAATGTTTAGCAATGGCAGCGTCGAGCAACTCCTGGCTTCACCAGAACCTTCTCCCTCAGCATAGTTCTCAGCAACAGAGCCATTCCAGCCATTCTTTGTTTCATCATTCGGAGGTTCCGCTTCATGTCGGTGCCTCCCCTCCTTTGCAGCACATGAACCTTGGCCATGGCATGGATTCGCATCCCCCTCTTCACCATAGCATGCATTCGACGCTCCACATTCCAGGAGACTTGCAGCCGCAGCCGCAGCAGCAGCAGCTCCCTCATCTTCCTGTGCAAGCGACTGGAAACAGGTTTGTCTCAAACTGACTCTGCTCTTGAATGATCAATCTTTTGACAAGGCATGTAATTAGGATCACTCCATAGTTACCAAATACGTTCTCCCTTTCCAGCTCAGCGACAATTTGAATTTGTTTTCCAACTTTTTCCAAGGACATCTGAGAGGTTGCAGCTCAAGAATACAGAGTGTTGAAAAAAGAACAAACAAAAAAGCAAAACTAGTGAGCAAAAATGCAGTTCAAACTTGGGGTATTTAATTGTGTTTTCTGTAAGAGTGAATAGGTCTGATTGCGTATGTCCAAAAGTGAGTCATGGCCATGTTTTACTAAGCATCTGAGCGGCAGTGGACGGGCTGTAGGGCCGAACGAAAATGGAGATGCTGCTTCCGTGAGAAAGGTTCACAAGGCTGACAGGGAAAAGCTTCGGAGGGATCGGTTAAATGAACAGTTTGTAGAGCTCGCAGGTGTCCTTGGTAAGTATCCCCGAAAACATGAACCTTACAGTTTGACCAGCTACTGATTTCTTCCTGAATGTTTGACATCATTAAGATAGAGGGAACTATTTGCGTCAATTTAAGCGTTTGAACATATATAGTCGTGAGTTTGCACTTATGTTGGGAGATCACGGAACTCTAGAGTGATCTTTACGTACAAGAGCTAGAGCTGTTGAGACCAAATTTTTTTCGTTATGTAATCATTCAAGTGGGAGGTTGTAGACCTCTATTGAAGGGACAGTAGGCAACCCCATGTCCATTCAAAGACCATGACCATAGACTTTGAGTCAAGTCATGCTACACCACGTCTTATTTGAAGTCTATTTGAGTGTAGTGGATGAGATGAGGTGCTGTTGGTAAGTGGGTTCATTCGATAGTATCGAGATCAGGTCCCTAACGGTTTCAGTGCCCTCTTGGATTATGTGAATCTTCCTTACATACGATTAGGTCCTTCTAAGTCCTGGATGAGTTTAATCTGTTCCACCTTCAGATGTAGCTAGTAATATTGCTACGTTTTCTAAATCCGAAATCGATTACATCTTCTATTGACTATCGGTGCCACCATTTTGTTCATGAGGTCTATCAAATTTCTAAAATGACTGGCTGTATATGCAGATCCGGATCGACCTAAGAATGACAAAGCGACCATTCTAGGAGACAGTGTCCAAGTGGTGAAGGAGCTTCGGTCCGATGTCAAACGCCTCAAGTGCGAACAGACAGCTCTTCTAGATGAGTCACGTGATGTGAGTGAATCTTCAATTCGACACCCATAGATCTCCATCGTTTTCCCCGTGTATGATTCCCTGTCTGAATCCATATTGTTCCCATACAAGGTGTTTTTTGGTGTTTGTGAGGAAGTTTGAGTAGAACCTTACTCGAAAAGCGAGCCATTGCTACAAGGACAGAGGCTCTCGTAGAGTAGCTTCTTGTATTCCTATTATGGTACTATGCCGGGAACGCTCATTTAATTACTTCCAGGCTTGTGTCCCGCACAGGTCAAGCTACCGTATACCAAGGATTGTTTTTGAATGAGTTTGTGACTGACATTTCTTGCCGCTACAGCTTCAACAAGAGAAAACCGAGCTGCGGGAGGAGAAAGCAGCGCTCAAGACAGAGACCGAGCAGCTGCAAAGTCAGCTGCAACAGCGTCTGCGAGGAATGTTGCCATGGATATCTATGGACCCAACAGCAGCGTTGATGGGAGCGGCGCCCTACCCTTACGCCATGCCGGTACCGCAACCCCCACCTGCACCTGCACCACCACCACCTGCCAGTATTCCACCAACGACAAGCGAGGCTGCACCTGCACCTGTAGCAGCCACCTCGCAGCCTCCGGTCGTGGGACCGTCCCCTTTCCTCTCCCTGGCCCCTCCGGGTGTGTACATGCACCCCTATGCCATGTACAGTGCTCGGCCGCCTGAAGGAAGCCACCCTTACATGCCGTACCCTCCTTACCCTGGCAACCACTCGCATGTTGAGAGGCCTTATGCTCAATACCCGTCGCCGATATCCACCATGCCAGGCTATTTGGTGCAAATGCAACCTCCACAAGGCTCCCCAAATGCTGCCATGTTCCGGCCTCCGCCGCCTTATGGTGTTCCAGGCATGACGCTGATTCCATCCGGCCCGGGTCCACGAGGCCCTTCGTACCCTCCCATGCATGGGCCTCAAATTGTCGCTGCTGCTGCTGCTGCTGCTGCATCACCAGAGCCGCAGGGAGTGGAAACAAGCTTGCAACTGCAGACTCCAGGAGGGTCATCTAGGTCTCCGGCCTCGGAAACTCCTTCCCAACGGTCTAATCAAGGCAATGGCGAAAGTAAAACCCCTGAGGTACTATCATGCCCTTTTACTTGCCTATTTTATTGCGTGAGGTAGTGAAATCCAAATCGACACTTTTGCTGCTGAGCAGAATTCCTTTTTCTGGGCTATTTACATTTTTAATGATGTTCGTGTTGGCTAATGAAAGTGGATGCACCAATACACCAATGAATGCGTCATTTGGATACCATATACAAAAGTTTTGAAGTTTTGAAGTTTTTATTGGTAGATGTTGTATCACCTCTACTTGATCACGTGTGGAGGTAATGTATGTTCTCATATTCTCTAAACTTGTAAGGTTGCACTATTGTTCAGTGGTGGTTTTGATTTTGATTTTGTGTGGATGTTTTTGAAGGGGGCGGAGTTAGAATTGACGCCGCCAGGCACTAAAGAAGCAACGAGTGATCTAGGTTCAAAACCAGATGACACGAATGGGGGCGACTCCACCCCAGCATTAAGTCTTGCATCTAAATCATTGTCTCGGACAAGCACAGGGGCTTTACCTTCTGGAGGTGAGTGAGGTTTCAGAATACCCCCCTTCATTCAAATATGGCCGTCGTTGGGCCGGTTTAAAAACGTTTGTCCGATATGATATTTCAATCAAATCTATCGATGTGATTGGTCAGAAGTTGGAGTGTTGTTCTTAAGGGCTTGGGTAAAGACGGCCATATTTGACAATGGATGATTAAATGACAAGGATTCCGATATGACAACACTTGTTTTCAGTGGTCTTGTCCGTTTGATCATTTTGTGGAGTGCTCCAAATACCATCAGCCCACACAATAGTCAAATTTACAAGACCAGTCAGCCTATTTTGTTCCTCTATTGCGTCACCTTCCTGTCCTATTGACTCCAAATAAGGTGACTTATTGCTTAAAATGTGCAGCACACATTTTGAAGATGAGAGCCTGCTGTCAGTGTTGAGTATATCTATGATAACCTTAATGAGAATTCATAGTTTATTCATACGGTGTCCAAAAAATTCACGCTAAGAGAATCTTGAATCCTCTTTTAATGGCCTTAACTTTTTGCTTGTCCTGAAGACTTGTTCAGAGAAGTGTAAACGTGAAAAACGGACCTTTAAATTGTTATATACACACGAAGAAGTCGTAATTCATGCATTTGATGAGCCCAGATATTTCAAGGAGGCGTTGGCAAGAGCTTGGGATCATGAGGAATTGACAATGACCTGTTAATTTCCCATGAACTGTACAGGACCTTCAGAAGAGAGTCCACCACCTGGAACAACACCCTCTGAAACAAAAAGTCTCAGACCTGCAGCAGCGGAAGAGCTGCGCACAACTGCAAGCTGATTTCGTCACGTATTCCAGCTGTTGCATCAGCAAATGACCATTGTCTCTGACTTTCAAGCGAGTCTCTTGGAGTAAAATTGGGAGACCTGCTCTGTCATGGGAAGTGAGTTCCTTGTACTTTACATCATCTTTGTAGTTTAGAATTCAAACCAGTGCCTACTTTGTACTATCAGAGCCACTGCCATGTTGATATTGCTTGATTCTTGTCAGGACCTGTAGAGTTTCAATGTTTCCATTTCCTTACTGATTAAGCTCAATGGCCTTCGTATTCTTGCCTACTGCTCTTGAGCTCCTGGCACCAGTGGCTGAAATCAATCTCATTTCAATGAAATCGATTGCTACATCGTTTTGGTATTCGGTTCCTATTTCTCTTTTATCGCTTCACTGCCGATTGTTCTTCATGGTCCCTGAGTGCAATACTTTTTGCGTTACTTCAAGGATTTTAACATATGTATGAGTGTGATTTGGGGGAGATGTATCAAACTGAGGAGAGATCTTCGAGTTCGAGTTCCAAAGCTTTTGATTTCAAATTTTCATTGCTATCTAAGAAATTCTTATGTCACAGGAAGAAAGTACTCCCTGTACTCTCTCCCGTAGAGCCCATTGTCATGTGGTCTTTGGTTTGGGGACCTGAACAAACACTCTTGATTCATGCTGGCCCCCAAACGTACTGGAGTTCTGACTTCTTTTTCAACTACTTGCAGGAGCTTGTAGTGAACTTGAAAACAATTAAAGGAAAATACAATGCTGAAGACCAATTATGCCTGCGTTTTCTTGTGCACGGTTGGAAATTTTAAGTTTACTCTGTAGAACGTTCACATAGTTATATCCTTTGAAAATACATTATATTTTTACATATTTACTAACATATGTACAACTTTACAATACTCTAGAAATGTCACAGGCAAGGACGGATTATGTTAATCCCTCTACGCGTTGCAGCTAACAGGTCAGTATTATGAAACTCTCCAATTGTGGTCTGGAGTAAGTATTTTGATTGAATTTCAGATCCACCTCGCCACTGCGAATGAGGTTCTGCGGCTGATCTCCATGTGGAGCGGGCCTACGAACGGGCATTTGCAAGCGAGGTTGCCTGCTATTCCGGACTTTAGATACGATCAGGTTGAAGCTCTCGGGACGCACGAACTTGAACATTCCTCAACCTCACGAGAAGTGCTCTATTTCGACGCTGGTTGCGAATCTTTTCTCGGCGAATTTCTTCTGGCTTGGGTACTCTGATTTGGGAATCGGGATCCCAGTAATCTCTCAGGTCGGGATTCCTCCCTCTCAGCTTCTTCAGCAGTGTCTCACTCTGCTCAACGACTACTTCACAATCATGCAGCAGGATCTTGCCTCCGCACTTCTGAGCTGCACCGCAGGCAATCCATCCGGTAATCAATTCGCTAACTTGGCAATTGAAACGTCAGTTTTTCAGAGATTTTCAGGTTTCAGGGATTAGGGTATAGGCTTGAGGTGCACGGCTGGTTCTTCCTTTCAAACCTAGATTGGTTGTAGATTCTAGCTTTACACACATCTGCACAAACCTTTGCCATGGTAACGCAAATTTGATGAATGTATCGATCAAGACGATCGATCAATTCATTGAATTGGCAATAATTTTTAATAATTGTCCACATGAGGTGCATATACGTGCATGGTTCTTCCTTTTGTGTGATAACGACACCTAGAATTCTGCGAATTACCATTTGAGCATGGTTTCCATTATTAAATTGTTCAAGTTCTGTTGAATCTTGGTGGAGTTAGAAGAGGATTTCAAATTTTTCTAATATGCTTTTTTTGGACACTGTATGAATAATCTAAGAACTTTCAAAGTGCTGAGAATAAGCGTATCCAGAAAAGATCCTAAGCTCTCGTGAATAGAAGGTAAACATTTTAAGCAAAAATTTGTAGGGGTTGGTTTTAGAAATGGATAGCAATTAGGTGAAGTTACTTCTCCATCAAGCCGAACCGTCACTTCATTTGCTAGGCAATTTTCAATTCTCGTTAGCATGAGACACACAAATACAGGCATGGTGCTTCTTTTGAAAAACTGGGAGTTTTGTAGATTAAAGTTCTGCCAAAATAAAGGAAAGGAAACTTGTCAGTACCTTGGAACGCTATGATTTCTGCCAGCAACTCGGCCATGACTTTGTCGTTGCAGCGCTGCACAATTTTCACCAACACGGCATGCAACTTCTGTGCCCTGAGTTGGAGAGGCGGTAACATTTTTGGAGTAGTGCCACCTGCGCTGGAGCTTGGGGCCATGGTTTGGGCTTCTGCGAATTCTGCTCTGCTGAAAGAGAGGCAGTCGAGACGGTCGAGAATGTGGTCTGCACATCACAAGGACAGGAATGGAGTTTCCATTGAATTTCAAAGGGTATAATAACTGTATTTTTTTTCGTGTTAAATCTGTACCTGTTCTAGTTATCAATAAAAATTTTAAAAACGCTTGTGTATCTCAGTTTTTGCTAAGGGAAGCTTGCCAATTTAATTGAGATTGAATTTCAAAGTTTATGACTACTGTATCTGTTTTCGTGTTAAATATGTACCTGTTCTGGTTATCAATGGAAACCCCGCTTGTGTATCTCAATTTTTGCTAAGGGAAGCTTGCCAATTTAATTGAGCTTGAGGGTAAGATGGGGAGAGTACTTCACTTATATGAGACCCTTTTATTGCTCGGTGGAGGTTTCAGTTTTCTTTCGTCTTCTGGTAACTGCTGCTTGTTGATATTCTGCAGTAGGCATACAATCACTGCTCTCATTCAACCAGAACATTTCGTTAAGATTAAGTTACTTCTAGGCCTGTATTTTAGAATATGAAACACGGCTTAGGTGATGACAAAGCAGGCTGGGATCAGTTTTAAAATATCTGCAACCGATGAGATTCAAGTTTACAAACTTACCTGCAAGGTGCAGATGTTGTGCTACAGTTTTTAAAATATAAGGCTTTCACTAATATGATTTTTTAGAATTATTAGAATGAAGAGCTGAAAATATGAGGGTAAGACAGATAGATGCAATGTAATCTTCAATATTCTAAAGTACGATTTTATAGATTAGGTACTAAATAAATTCTAGAAGATCAAACTTTATGGACTGATTTACATTAAGGAAAACTAAAGAAAAAAAATGTTTATATATACTTATATGTATTGAAAACACAAAATCCTAATATGTTGATTAGCTAGTTTATTTTTAACATAGAGAAGAGTCCAAAACCTATTTTAAATGACAATGAGACTTTTCATCCTCTTTCTGCCTTTGCTTTTTACATAATGATCTATAATTAACTTATTAATTTTGAATCTTTTGTTTTAATTCTATTAATAGGTAATTTAAAGCCTTCCAAAGTATGACTTAATAAGGTTTCCAAACTTTTATTTTTATATTAAAAGTTGTAAATTCTTAGTAACAAAGTAATCAATTGAGCTACTTCAAATAAAAGTATCTAATGTTAAAAAAAAATTTAATTATTACCTCAGCTAACTAGGAGTATTCAACTCTAAGGTGTATTTATTAATATTACTTCAACTCAAAGTACCCAAGTAAAAGTACTCAATGATAACAAAGATCACTTCAACTAACTAATAATGTACTAATCAATATTTACTTCAACTTAGAGTATCTTGAATTAGGGCTTTTGTTTTTATCATATGTTTTGCATTATAGCTTTAAGGGATTAGGAATTCATAACCATGGTATAGGGCATATAAATAGTGACTACCAAAACTAAGTCAATGCTAAAGACATTTGTATTCAAAGAGCCATGGCACAAAAATGCATGAAATGATTATAAAAGTGTGAAAATAAAAGTTGTAAAATGTTGCATACTTTTGTAAAAATTTGAAGCCAAAGATAGTCATTATCATTAGAGGATTCTTTCACCCCTGGGAGGGCTATGGGTTCCCACATTGTGGAAATAGCTCCGCAGGGGGCCACAGCAACTCGTTGACGTGGCATGGCAACTGCCATGTCTGAAAAAAATAATTTTTTTTTCTATTTTTTTTATGCATTTCAAGAATAAAAAAAAAATTTGAAATATTTAATGTCAGAAATAGCCATTCCCTAAAACTGTAGGGGAGGGCAGTTCCCAACGCACCTACTTGAAGCAGCCCTCCCTGAGCCCAAAAATCCTCTAATGTCAAAAATTAGTGAATCTCAAAGTTTTTAATCCTATACACTCTAAACCTTATTTCTTCAAGTACTAGAATAAATTTTTAAATTGCTTTTCAAAACCACAAAATTAACCACACACCTTGGTATGTCTTTGTATATTGTATACGACCCACCATCATTAAATTGTTAAAATTTGGTCTTTAACTATTTGAAATTTTTTTGTAATTTGAAAAATAATTTTATAAATGAATTTAAAATATGGATATTCAAATTTTTAATGATAAATGTATAAATGGAATTTGAAGACTTTTAATTGAATCAAAGATATAGAATTTTCTTTGCAATCCTAAATAATCAAAAGGTTATCATATAAGATGCTACTAGCTAGATTGAAGTTGTAATGTTTTTGATATAAATGTTATATGAAAAAATCACTACTAATTAGTTACCTCCAAAAAATTCTATGAATTTTAAACCCCCAACCATCCAAAAATGGCCACTTTTGGATTAAGATTTTTAGTTGAAATTTTTGTAAGAAATGATAATCGTAATCATAGAATTTGAATTTCATCTTCAAAATAGAACACATCCAAAAAGTTTCAATGTAAAATTCTTTATCGTTTGTGACATCTAAACGATCAAAGTATAAATTATATTTTTTTCCTACTTGTCCATGGGTGTATATCAATTCCAAAATTCAAGAAATATTACAACATGTGGAATTTAGTTTAGTGTAGTGTCATGTAGATGCTTGGGTTGAGAACCACCATGCAAAAAATCAAAAACTTGAATCCACTTTGTGAAAGACTTATACTCACCTTGCATTACCATGATTACTTTGTAAAAAGCAAGAATGCAAATTTTAAGTTTGGAAAAGTTGAATTTTTTGCTATAGCCACAAGGAGCAATTGAAGTGCCAAAAAAATTGCCAACTAGCAACTCTTCACTAGTCCTATCAAGAATTACAAATATTCCACTAATGTAGCCAAAAACCTCATTAATTTATAGGAAATGCATCCCAATTTGCACACATGCACAATTTATATTTTTTGAATTCGCAACAATATTTCTATTTAAATGATTAATTTGGTGTGTGTAAAAAAAGTAAAAAAGTCAAAATATAATAATTGATTAAAACCTAAGAAATTCCAATTTTTAAACAATCATACTCCAAAACATTTTTCTTAAAAGAACATTAATATATTGA
This sequence comes from Pseudoscleropodium purum, assembly GCA_963969395.1. Lineage (NCBI taxonomy): Eukaryota > Viridiplantae > Streptophyta > Bryopsida > Hypnales > Brachytheciaceae > Pseudoscleropodium > Pseudoscleropodium purum. The sequence goes on from OZ017795.1 coordinate 27,902,822, forward strand.
AGAAAAAATGAAAAATTCATATATTAAAAAATTGGATCAAAATTTATTTACTTTATGTAGGTGAACACCATATTCTAGAATATTGTGGTGTAAACTAAAATGCTATTTAATTCTATATTTAGGAATATGCTTATAAAAACTACACCCTAAATTATAACAAAATATTCAATTTTTATTCCTAGAGGACCAAGAAGATTACTTTGGACTTATTGGGAACTTGAGTAAGCTTTTTTGTCTTTGTAATCTAAAATCTTACATGAAAATTTCATGAAAGATGCTAATCATCCTAATCTATGTGTAAAACTTTGTTTAATGTCATTCCAATAATTATTGCAAAAGTTTTTAATTACTTCAATATCAACACATGTAGATAGTCTAATAGGAAGTAAATTTTGGTTCTATTTTGTACAAATCGAAGTGTAATTTGCAGTTTGTTGCAAGCAGTTGGTTAATTGAGAGTGTTATTTGGTTGTTTTAGAGCATTGAATGGTGTCCAATTCGGAGTTGAATGGGTCAATTAGTGTGGTTTGAAGTCCAAATCGGAAGTTTGGTCATGGTTGGTTGATGGTCTGTTTGCCTATTAAGATGCTGTTTGCCGAGTCTGAGTTGGCAAGTCGGGAAGTATGAGGGGTCTAAGTAGGAATGTCACTTGTTCCAGTTGAAGCTGCCGAGTTGGTTAAGCAGTTGAGCGTTGTCTTCTCTGGTTCCTATTTGGGTCGTTTTTTGGGGTCATTTCTTTTTACCCACTGTTTGAGAGAGTCCAGTGCGAGTCCCAATCGGTGCAGGCTGTGTATTTTCGTTTTCTTTGTGTTGTCTGATCGTGTTCTTGTGTTTGTGTGTGTGAATTCCAAGTTGGGAATTGTGTGTGCGTGGTCCAGGGTCGCGTCAGAGTGTTGGAGTCTATGTCCAAGTCGGAATGTTGTTGGGTAGTGAATGGCGGTGCAAATGTGAAAGTGGAAAGATGTAAGGCTGAAGATTTACCAAATCGGGTGATGATTTGGTGCGTACGTTATGGGAAATTAATGATAGTGTGTGCTTCAAGGAAGTGAGATGCAGTGAATGCAAGAGATTCCAAGTTGGTGTAAAGATCTGGATTAGATTTGAACTTGGAATAGTAGTGTGTAGAAAAGATGAGATCAATTCGGAAGAATAGTGGTTGTAATGATTGATCAGGCAGATTAATGCAAAATGTGAAGATTAGATGAGGACTTAGTTGCAATGTTTAGTTGAGATATTATGAGCCTAATTGGAGTCAATTGTCTGATTGTTAGCAGTAGAGGATTAGAGATATATTTTGAATGGCTATGAGATAGTTTTGTGAGCAGAGACAATTATAATAACAATTTGTAATGGTGATTTTAATTGCCAATTTGGCATGTTGAATGTAATGGAGTTGATTTACAAATTGTCTTCCTCTATGTGTAGAATGTCGTTGTAGTAAACTGGAGCAACCAAGTTGTGAATCTGATGAGTAAATTTTATGGTGTGTTGATATGCATATTATTGAACAATTAAGAGTGTATGGTCAAAACCGATTTGGAGCATTGTATAGGGTTTGAATGTAATCAATTGCCGAGTTGGTATGATCTGTGAGTAGGCCGAATACCAAATAGGGAGTAGGAGTCCAAACTGTCCTGCGGCAGTGCTGTGACAATCCTATAATCCGAATCGGAAGCAGTGGCTGGTGGAGATCCCAGTTGGAAAGATAAAGACCCAAGTTGCTGAAAGATAAAGATTGAAGGAATTCAAGCTTAATAAATAAGATAATTAAAGATACAATTTGGGAGCATTTCTTACCTTTGTGGCCTTTAAGAGTGGAGTGACAAATTGTGTAATTAGATATCATGTGAGGAAAATATAGTTATAGTTGGTTTAAGGAACTTTATTTTACTCAAAATACCATGTTGCAATGACTCATTAGGAATTAATTTAGATTCAATTAGAAACAATCCTATTTAAATAGTCTCCTCCGGAACGAACTATACTAGTTGGGTAAATCCAAATTAGGTTCCAACATTCTTCTACAACACATGCAACAAAAAATATATTCTAAAAACGTATTAATTATTTTTGGAAGATTGTATAAAGTGAAAGCTACTCAAAAACATTGAATCATTGAATCACAAATAATGAGGTAGAAGTTATGAGGATTTTTATTTTGTGGGCAATGAAGGTAGGGAGAACATATAAACATTAGAAGATTTTTGGGGCCTTTGGATGCCTACAAGTTATCACAACCTGCGAACGTAGGAAACAGGTTCAACGCAGCAGGCTGACGTTGCCGAGACCCTACCACGTCTTTGACCAAATTTTTTTTTTAAATTTGCATTTGGAGACTATTTTTTTTTTTTTTTTAATTATGAAAAAAAAATTTCTGACAGCTAGCCATTTCCCTCGTTGCGAGGAACACCTGTGAGGGAACAGGCCTGAAACAGGCTTCTAGACCCCCCCAAAACTCTTCTAATGGTTGTCTTTTACTCTCAATTTTGAAAATTTTCAAATAAAAATAAAAATAAAGATATTATTTGTTTACTAGAATATTCTAACCATTAGAATTAACAATTCTCAAATTCTTCTAAAAGTTATTGGCATATTACTTGGCTTTCTTTCATTTAGTAATACTACCTTTGACTTTACAATTTTAAAAAAATGAATATGAAATTTTTCCTAGTTACATTTTTTTAAATATATTTTCAACCTACTTTCTAAAACTTATTGACTAAATTGTGCAAGTTATACAACAGATTTATTTTTTTCTAAAAATGTTGAAAGACAAAATTTCACCTTTTGGAAGGACTAGAAAGCCTGCATTTGAAGTTTAGGTACATTAAACTTGCAATCTATGGGGATATTCAATCTAAAATTTTAGGCAATGTACTTAAATAAGTTAACTAAAGGATTTTGTAATTGAATTTGTTAAAAAATAAATATTGATGAAGATTTTGATCTTGTTTTGCAAACGAGTATTTTGTAGCAATTTTGGGCTTCTAAACCAATGAAAGAATTTTAGGGATTAAGGATCTTTTCAAAACTTTTAAGGAAAGTTGAAAATTGAATTTATAATTTGGAAAGTTTTCAATTTTTAGATTTATGCAAAACAAAAAGATTCAATTTGAAAAGTCATAATCATATTTGGCCATCTAAAAAAAACTTCTATAACTTAAGTCAACAGTATGCATATTCTATAAATGAAATATTGTTCAAAACCCACATGAAAAGTTGAATTTCTTTGTCTTCTATAATTATAGTTTCTAAGGTTATTCCTTAACTATTCTAAAGTCTAGACTTTGGATGGTCAAGAATGTGATTCCATACAAATATTTTTTCATTTTTCAAAATAATTCTTGAATTTAAAACAAAACCACCTTCCCCTATGACCAGTTTGATGAAATTGAGGTAAAAATAATATAACCATACAAGGATAAAAGTAAAAATTAGCTAAATTTCAAAAAATATTTGGCATAACTTAAGGATCAAGATGTAAATAACTTGTTCTTGCATTTTATTTTTATAAAAAAATTTGGGATCAACCTAGCCCGTAGAGTACTTCCACTCTATGACTAGGTTCCAATGCGTCATTTAAATAGTATGTAGTACTAAAGGAGGGGAAACGCAACAGACCAAGGTTCACAACCACACATAAGTTGCTAGTCTAGTCTACTCAAGCTAGCATCTCCTTTCCATCTTTGAAACTAGAGCCTTGCAAGATTATTGGTCTTGATTTAGCCAACCACCTCTCAATGTAGGATTGGCCACCTCCAATGGCAATTCTACAGCTAGGTCAGCATATCAAGCAATTTTGTCACTCTTGAGCTTTAGACTTTTCATCCCTACAATACTAAGGATCCATCTTCATCTTAGGGCCTCTTTACATATATGAGTGGGTAGGCAAACTTTACACGAGGTATTATAGATCCAAGTGAGCAATTGCACTTTCATCTAGTCTTAATAGGTGGGGAGGGATACAATAAGAATTTCACATGTATTGATTCCTTTAAGATTGACCAACCTCAACCAATAGGATTGTCTATAGTTGATATTGGTGAAATATGAACTCTTGCTTTTTTGCTTACCAATGATTGACAAGACAATTGGTGGAGCCTACTCTATGTTATTACCTTCAATTAGTATAGATCACTGGACCAAGCCAACATCTAAAGCAACTCTTAAAGCATTTCCACTTCAACTAGAAACTAGGGTTTTTTTCATTTTTTATGAAGTGCCAAAGTGGTAATATAAAATGTTATAGTGGTGCTCCAAATTTCAACATTCATCCACATATTGGATAGAAAATATCACATTAATTTATATATATATATATATATATATATATATATATATATATATATATATATATATATATATATATATATATATATATATATATATATATATATATATATATATATATATATATATATTACATATCCATAATTTTGTTTTCATCCACAATTTAGCAATTTCTTCCGAGATTTCTTTCTTAATTTGAAGCTTTCTGGCGAAAAACTTTAAAAATTGCCATCATTTTTTAGCCAAATTATTTTTTTAGGTAGATAGCAGCAAGTTGGCGTTTTGGGCCCATGGAGATGCTCTCAGAGTGGAGAGACTCTTACAATAAATGCTAAGATGTGATACAGACCTGGGCACGAGGCGGCTGCTGGCAGGTCCGGGATTCAGGTTCGGTGTTCAGGTTCGGACTTGATGTCCCCTCATCCATACCAATGACAGGGAGCCCCTGAAGTCCTCAGTGCCTGAAGTCCGCGGCGCCCTCCCTGAAGTCCGCTCACGAAACTCATCCATCCATCGAGCCGGCGGTGCAACCCGCACCGCGCTCGCCACACACCAGCAAACACCACCATCTCTATTTCTCTCTTCTCCCTTCGTTACCCAATCCCACTCTCCTTCCCCTCCTTCCCCCAATCTACAACCTCCGCAACCCTTTCTTCCTTCCTCCCCTTTTCCAACCGCACAATTTGAGCTAATTTCCAACCTAAACGGACTCCTACATCCCGAGCTAGGGTTTCGAATGAGGAGAATCGGTGCAGGATCGTGACCGGGTGGTTTAGTTGCTTTGCGTTGGAGGATTTTGTTGATCTTGACTTCGGAAGGTTTGGTGGTGAGAGTCAGGGGATTGAACTGGAGGGGAAGAATTGACTATGGAGATCTGATGAAATTCTTGCGACCGAGCGTTGCGTTTGCAGATGGCTGCCACTGGTATGTTCCGCTTCTGAGACTGGTGATCAATCGTCTGGTTTTCTTTGGAGGTTTTGGTGATTAGGGATTCTTAAGTAGAATTTTCTGGTTCTTTATTGTTGGAGTCAGTTTAGTGCCGTGAGGAATCTACTCGTATTTTGACTGTTTGGCGCATGTAGGGGTTTTTGTGTGGTTTGAGAGTTTGTTTATTTGATGTTTATGACACTGCGATTTGCTTGTTGATACGGGTGTGTCTTCTTGCGTGTATGGTCAGAGTGGCTTTTTATGTCAGGAATTGCGGTAATTCGTATTGGAAATGCTGTATAGCGTTTATTGACTTGCTGTAACTAGTAAGGGCGAGGTTAAGTTGGGATCGTGGTGGTATGGATTTGTGACCTAATTGCTAGATGATGGAAATTGCTTGCAACTCAGTTGTGTATTTCTCTGTTTACATTTTGTAAGTGATTTTGTAGAAGTCCGAACTCTTAGGTCTTGGCATGGAAGTGAATGTTTTTGCGTAAGATGTGGATGGACTTTCTTCAGTGCGGAAATTCTTTAAGAGTGCATTCTCGTAGCAGAAATTAGAATTGTATATACATTGGGAAGCTATGTAGCAGACAATTCAGCTTTTGGAGTGAATGCTGCAAAAATAATTCTCAATCGCTGGATGAATTGCTAGTGGAATAATTACTATAGCCTGTGGTCAACTTTTAGATGTAAATTCAGAAGCGGTGTTCGTGTTTGAATTAGACATATCAATCTAGAAAAGCCTCGTTGAGCACCCTCTGAATTCTTGTGAAAAGTAATTCCTGACTCCTTGTTTTGCACAGTTGAGCAAGTGGGAGCTCCTAAGGCACATCAGTCATGATCTTCACATGTTGCTTGATTTGCAGTGATAGGGCGTGACTTTCTTCAAAACAATTTTTAATTGACATTGTCCCCGAACGGTGCCATGCCCCTACTATTCAGATTGTTATGGATTGTGTACGCCTTCATGTACATTTCTGGGTGGATCGTGCACAGATTTTGTTAGCTAATGTTATGTTGCGAGTGCAGGGCGCCAAGCACCTCTTAAACCCTGGGAGCGCACAGGAACACAAACCAGCGGTGCAAACGGGCCGTCACCATTTGCACCACCGTCCAACACATCTAGCACTGCTGCAAGTGTTGCAAGTGCTGGTGTTGCAGACACTGGAAAGTACGACGAGAATGGAGCTGCGAATCAAGTGGGCGCAATTGCTGGGCGGCCAAATCCTCCTCGACCTTGGGAGCAAAATTCTACAGGTACTTATATACTCGTTTTTCAACTGCTGAATGGATACCAAGTCTTATGTAAAACTTGGACTTGCCCTAACTTCCACAAATTTTTCAAGATAATATCAAATAAGATGTAAAGCATGATAATAAAAATTTGTCTGCACAATTAAACTTGGGAAATTCATAGATCTTTGTCATATTGATCGAGAAGCATTTAGCTATGAAAAATCATTGAAAATGAAATTTTTCTTTTTTAGTACATGAATATTGTTACGATAGTCTACAATTGTAAGGCTACCAACAGGATACAATTAGTCTGCAAAATGGACATACTTGTGGTTTTGAATTTTTCATAATTCAAGAGAGCTTGCAAATATCATTTTTAGAAAGTCAATTCTGCAATTCTTCTAAGGCGTTCCCTATTGGATGAAAGTACCGTACCAGGCTATCAGGGTCGGCAAAACCTGATAGATGCCGGAATTTTTTTTCGAATTTTTTTTGTTGGAGAAAACACGAATTTTGAGATAGTATTCCTATGTTTAGCATCTGCAGAATTTTGTTTTCCCAACCTTAATAAAATATTCGGCATGAAGTGCCGATCGTGATAGCCGGTGACCGGTTACGGTAGTGGTTTTTGCAACGTATATGTCCTGCATGTTATTAGGGCTTAAGTTCACCTCTGCTATAGGGTTCTGCGATTGATTTCTAATGGACATGTAGGTGCTTCCTCTATATGCGCTTCTCCACTATTTATTATCTCTTGTATTGTCGTTTTATTTAAATTGGACGTTCCTCTTTGTTCATTGCCGAACTTGTTTTGACCGAGGCTTTGTTCGCACAAATGACTGACAATGGAACGTGTGCTGCGGTAGGCTACGGAGGCACGGTGAATACATATAATAGGCCTACAATGTACGGATCGAATTCTGCCTATGGCGGTAGCTATGGCAGCAGCTATGGCGGGTATGGTGGTGTAGGAGGTTATGGTGGTGTCGGTGGCTATGGGGGCAGTTCCTATGGAGGTATGGGTGGTTATGGCAGCAGTTATGGCGGCCTAGGCAGTTCTTATGGAGGCGGTCTGTATAACCGAGGCGTAGGCAGTACCTATGGAGGGATGGGCGGGTATGGAGGGATGGGTGGGTATGGAGGCGTAGGCGGGTATGGCAACATGGGTGGGGGGCCGGGAGCCGTGGGTCCTTATGGTTATGGCGGAAATGGGGATCCCAATGATCCCATGGGAGGAGGGCCACCCCCTCCAGCACCAAATTTCTGGCAGCAAATGCTTCGAGGGGTAGGTGGCTGTGTGTTGCTTTGGGTGACTACTTGTGTAGAGTAAAATTTGGCAGCTGCTGGGTAGATGCTACAATGGCAGCATGAGGATTTTCTGACAGTGGTGCCAGTTAAGGAGCTAAATCAATAGCTGTCGTTTATGAATCAGTGATTTTTGTGCATTTCGAGAATCACGGAATCGGCTCTTGGCAGGATCTAAACTTGTATTGGTGGCTTTTGCAGTTGAATGGGTTTTTGACCTTCTTTGGACGGCTGTCCATGCTGGTGGATGAGAACACGCATGCCTTGCACTTTTTCATTACCGCATTACTCCAGGTATTACAATTTTTTGTATCCTTTCAGCTTCTTTGTGTCTCTCATTAGACCCAAGTTCTTTACAGTATCATTGGCTGAAAAGTTGTGATAATATTTGCTCTCCTACAAGATTACATTTCAAACCTGCCTTGATGATTGTAGCAATTGCCCCCGTCTAGGCATGAGTTCTCAGCATGGGTTCTAGGTTTATCAACTCCTAAAATTTGACCTCTAGTGTTGAATCTTATAAGAGTTGAACCCCTAAAGGTTCAAGATTTCATTATTTTAAAATGACCAATTAGAAATGATCATTGCAAAATAATTAATCAGACGGGTCAAATTATATATCACGGAATCAGTGGAGAGCATTGCATGTGTTGGTCAGAAAACAAATAAAATTGAACCCATAAAGGCCCGTATGCCACTCAAATTGGGCCGCGTGGTCCTATAGGGTTAAAGCTACTGAAACAAAGTACAACCATTGAACTGTTTGGAAATCCCCAACTTGCTTTTCATTAATGACAGACACTACAAATTCGCACTAATGTACATTTTGTTAAAATTGTAAAACAGTTATTTGATCGTGCTGGAGTGCTATATGGAGAGCTTGCACGATTCGTTCTTCGAATGCTTGGTGTCAAGAGTAAAGCGCGTACAAAACTCGCAAGCCCCCCACCAGGCTTACCTGCCCCTGGTGATGGCCCTAACAACTTCGACTCCGCATGGGGCAACGCTCCTATTGGTGGACCCTTCCCTTAAATAGCAATCAGAAATCGGCACTTCTAAACCAAGGTGACAATCCATTGACTGTCACTAGTCTCTGGAGGTGCCAACGAGCTGGTTAGCTGATAAACCTGTCATTCATAACCATGTTGCCGCCTCAACAGCAGGAGCCATGTCTGACGGATGCTGTCCTCAGAGAAGATGCGGTGTATAGTAAACGATATAGCTGTGGTGAAGGTTGGTGCCTGGAATTGTTCACTAGTGTCTCCCCTGGAGCTTCTCATGGAGGTTGGGATTGTTGCAAGGTTGAAACTGGGATTCGGTAGTAGTTTTTAGGGTACTTTTCATGTCGTGTCTGTTGAGCATTATTAGTGCGGGCGTTGAACACGATGCATATATTCATGCCTTGTTCAGGTATCTTATCTTACCTACTCGTGCAGGCTAGAAGTAGATCTGCTGTTTCCGTATATATAATCTTCTGTTACTTGGAAGATGCTCTCAATAATGAACCAGTGACGGGAGTTTCTATGAAGATGCTATCGAGTTATATATGGTATATGCGAATCACTAAACTAAGAAATTTCGGTTTAGGCCCACTCTATGCTTATCTCCAGAAATTGTTACTGTCATTCAATCATTTTCAATTGATTGTGTGAGCCGAGTCAGCCGACTAACATTTCGTGTTCATTGTACTTTGTTTCCTGATGAAGTTATCTAGTGGTTTTGTTTCTGGGAATAGGATGATGTATACCGGTGGTACAGTAGAACGTACGCTAACCCGAACCTCTGGATTCTGGAGTGGGCAATACTTTAGTTAAATCAATTGACTTATCCTCTTGCCAGACTGTTTGTTTGTTATTTCCGTTGAGCATGCCTAGTGATGAAGATTCTTTCATAGCCGGCATCTCTTGGAATGTCGGATATGGATCTACAGTAGTAAGTGTTGACACGAGGCAAATGGAGAACTAGTAGCACGTGGCGGGAATCTCTTCTTTATAATATAACCAACTAAACGTTCGTGGGTGGATTGCACTGGTGGCCAAGATGCGCATTCTGCTGGGATCATGAATGGCTTGGAGTGAGTCTTGCTCATCTTTGAATTCCACCAAGAGGGGTCATGGTGCACATTCGTTGATATTTTCTTTTACTAATTTTGTGCAGGTGTCCATGCCCTTCCATTTTTTCATGAGCTGCATTTTTCTTTTGTGCATTCACTAAGCGAGGCAACCCATTTCTGACTGATGCCCCATTCTAGCAATGTAGGTTATTCTCCTTCCATGTAGAAGATTAATAATGGTGTAGTTCTTGACACAATTGTAGCACATGATGATTGGCTAACAAGATTCAATATTGCAACGAGTCCTTGGTTTGAAAGAGGAAACTCTATATCATCATTAAGGGAGAAAATCCATCTTTTGCTAAAAAATTCACAATAATTTTATGTTGCAAAAAAAAATTTAGAAAATTGTGCAAACCTTTTGTTGTCTATTTCTACACATGAGAAAATTTGTCCTCTATAGAAACCCACCCTACAAATATCGAAAATTGTTTAAGTGGTTAGGAATGGGTTGCCTTCTTTAGAATAAATTTTGGCTTTGTTGACCAACCAAATGACCAAACAATGGTCTTGGTTAAGACTTAGGTCTAGTGTTTGGTCAAGTTTGTCACACATGAGAACAAATTGTAAAGCTCAATTTTTTTTAAACCTTATTGCATTTATAGTCATTGCAAATTCTAATCATTTTTTTACTCCAACAAAATGGTTCTCTTTTGGGTGATATTGTATTGTGGAATCACACATTGCAAGCTTCCAAGGAATCATGTAAGATGACCCAATTGCATGTGCTTGAAAGAAGTAAAAGGTTTCAAATCCACACTTTTCAAAGGTAGTTTAAAAGAAGTGGTCAACATGGGCATAGAGGTTTTGAACATTTGCAATTCCTACATATACATGCAATACAGAATTTTCTATTTGAATGAATTGCCATTATTCTAATTAGTAGAAGAAACAAAAATAACTCTTATTATAGAGTTTATTTATAAAATTGAAATTTTACAACGCATTATTGAATTTATTTGGTTAATAGTTGGGGTATTTTATCATCTACAATGAGTTACTTTTATTTGTGTGATTTTTTTAAATGATTAAATATATACATACATACATACATATATTTATGTATGTGTGTGTAAATATAATGAGTATACTTTATAGTAATGTTGAGGGTAAAAATGTAAATCCCTTTGTTGAGTACCACCAAAATTAAAAGATTATAAGAACATGATGCTAATCTTGGCATTGACAAGTATTAATATGATTTCCTCTTTGTAGTGTTTGATTATTTTTGGAATAAAGTGGAATTCAATGTTTTTTTAATCATAACTAGTAAGCAAAAATTCTAAACACAAGTTCAATTAACTTGTATTTCATATGTGCTCAAAAAAATTCTCTTGCTCAATACAATCACCTTTTTACCTTCTAATGTGTGTATGCTATTTTCAGACAATTGTCAAGTGTAGGTTTCAAATTCAATTTTTTGTTTTAGGGCCTTTGATTTGAAATCTAATTGTTTAAATGGAATCGGCTTCTTGTCATAATTGAGAACACGAAAAATGACACATTAGAAGAATCTAAGGCCAAAGGAGGATTACAAAGTCTAAACCCCTACAATGCAATTAGGGAAAAAAATTATTTTTTAAAATTTGAAATCTGATGTGGCACTATTGGTGCCATGTCAGCATCACATTTGATTGATTATTTTTAAATGTTTTTTTTCCAAAGAATTTTTTTTAACTTTAAATTTTTCTATTTTTGCACTGTAGGGGTGCCAAAAATAAAAAATTAGTGGCCTTCCCTTGGTCTTAGAATTCTTGTAGTGACTACATAAGCAAGTATTTTGAAAGATTCTTTTTTAATATCTTAAATTTGAAGTACTCATACATTAATATAAGAATCAATCAACAATTTTTATAAGCAAAGTTGTCAATATTTTCCTACATCCTTTTATTGAAATATTGATATCTTTTGCAATAATAGTCCAAATCAAGTAAAATAAGGCTATGCCACATTTAACTACTTTTGGACTATTCATGGAATTCTAGACTAAAGTTTGTCAGGTCCTTTGATCACAAGATTAGTAGTTTTGCACAGATTTCCCAATGTTTTGCATTATCTCCTGATAATAATTTTTTTCCTCATGTTGACCTTTATTAATTCTGGACTTTCAAAAGTCTAGAGGTAGTTAAATGTGGCATGGCTTATTGGAATCCTAGCTTCATTCTCTATCTTTTAATAGTTGAACACCACTACTAAAACCATACACAAAGAACATTGTTGACATTAATTCAATCTGGCTTAAGTTCATTGGATGTTTGGGGAATTATAGAAATTTAAAGGATTATACTCTAGAAATTAATTTGTAGTGTTTTTAATCATCAACTACAAAGACTGGGGACTTCCCATTGATACAATCTACTCAACCATGGTTTCCACTAGTGCTTGAGTCCATAGGCAAGTATCCTACCACTTGAGCTAAGTACGGTAATTGATCTTGAAATTGTCCAAATCAGTGGTTGGGGAGTTGGACATCATTCCTAGCATAAAATTATTTAAGTTTTTGTTGAATCTTGTTGGGAGTCAAAAAATAGATTCCAAATCCTCTTATAATTAGTGTTTGAGATGATCTACAAATCAGTACTGAATTTTCAAAGTACTAAACATAGCTTCTCTTACATGCAAATTGTACATTTAAGGCATGAAATCCATGGGGTTTGATTTTAGAAAGAAGTATGAGTTAGGTGCAATTATCCTAATCCATTCTTAGGGGGGCACAATTCAACTATGACCCTATTTGTGCCACCATTTATCAAATAGAACATGTATCTAAAAACATTAAAACATACTCTACTATTGTATTCACAACCAAGCAAATCGACCATGTCTTGACTGTAACACATATATGAAAGTGACTATACCCTTTTGACCCAAACATTGATTTTTTTCATAAACGCAATAAAAATCATCACCTACATGTTAAAAAAAAATTGTTCTTTATGGAAACATGAAAATCTATATATAGAGTTCAACTATAGAAAAATACAAGTGAACATTGTAGTATTATAGTACATACAAATTTGATGCACATGACAATCATTTGCTCCGTAGTTGAAACAACTTGCTTCGTAACGGTACCCACTCACATTTGGCGGCGGGATTAGGATTGACCACATTCAAGCCCCTAAATCAAGATCTTTATTCGGGATGAGGGTGGAACAACCAAATTTAAATTCTTTTTCAAACATGTGAACTGTTTAGCGGCTGCCATTGGTGGAAAAATCAGGGTGGCACTTATGTTTGTGTGTACCTCAAGGATACTGCTGTCTGCAAAAATTGGATATTCCAGCATCACAGAATGGCCTTTCAGAGTTATTAACTTATAGGCCTCCCCCCCCCAAAAAAAATTCAAAAGATTCACTATTTTCAAATAGAATTCATACGCATTGGGTTAAATTATATATCACTAAAACAGTGAAGCCAACTTCTTGTCGGTGCTATATATATATATAATACTTGAAATCTGATGTGGCACTAGTAGTGCCACGACAGATTGACTTATTTATTTATTTATTTTCAAAAAAATCTTTTTTTAAATCTTTTTTTAATTGCACCACGGGGGGTGCCAACAATCAAAAATTGGCAACCCTTTGGAGGCCTCAGAACTTTCGTTATGAGTGTATGATAACCCTTAAAGGACCAAGGATTCTAGGTTTTGAAATGTCCAAGTTCACTTCATCTTATTGTGAAATTGATAGAATTTTAGAAAAGGAGTTAAATTATTTATCACTAGAATCAATTTGTGTTTTAAAAATATTTAAAAAGAAGTCAAGAAGAGAGACCAAAATGTTCTATTCACATGGATTATGAATAAGATGACAATGAACATGAAACAATTATTTAGCAATTATAGCAATTGTAGAGCATCAATTCTCTCTAACTTTGAATTAAATTTTATTTTATATTTATTTATTTACTTAATTTTTTCCCATTGGATGATGGGATTGAATGAACATTGGTGTGCAATGATTTAAAAGGTCCAAAGTGGCAAGATTGACAAATTAAAATGCGACATGTATTAAAGCAATGATGATATGTTGGAGGGGAGGGGCATGGTCACCTTCAAAAGAATGAAACATGTACTAAATTGCAACCTTTGGATTGCAGAGCTAGCCTAGTGATATGAAAATCAATAAAGTTATCCAAGCAAATAAAAATGCATGCAATTTGTGTTAAAATCATTAGTAGCTTGTTGGAATCCATCACTCTTTAGATTCAATTTCTTATTGGTTGTTACTTGAACATTTTTGTATAGCTATAAAAATAATTACATAATTCTAAGATTGTTAAATAGAATTTTTTATATATTTAAGTAATAAAACAATGTGTAGAGGATTCTGACTATATATCATAGAATAGAATAGAATGGGACCTATTTGAAATTTTGAATCATACAATTTTTATATGGAAAGAGATAGTTGCTATTAGCCACTTGTTTCTAAACAAATGAAGCAAAACATTCCTTGCACACAAAACCAAAGTACAAACTAAGATACTGCAACTACCACTGCAACTACCACCTCCTTTTTTCTTTTTTCGTGAAATAGGCCTAGACATATGGGAAGTTGGAAGCCATTGGCTTGTAGTTGGCTCACTTGGTTGTCATGTACCTTGCCTCAACAATGAAATTCTGTTTCATTTATTTCAAATAAAATAAAGGTAGAAGATTTTGCATTGACAAAAGCTACACGTGAGAAGGTTGAGTACGGCCCTTCTCCCCGAAACGTGTCAGTGCCGCCTTAAAGACACTTGTTTTGAAAAAAAATCTCACATGGTCCACCAAGATTCCTAAAAAAGAGATATCTCTGATGGTTCCAAGGAGGATTGAATTTCAACAGGAAATATTATTCTAACTTAGTATTCAGAAAAGCAGAATAGGGAAAGGTCAGCCACCCTGGCTCACTCTGGGATTCTCTGCCTCTTTTGCAATGGAATTCATTTCATTTGTTTCAATAAAATAAATAAATAAACAATAAAAAAAAATCTGACCATTTAAGAGTCGATTGCATTTCTAGGGAAGTTGAATTCCTTGAAAACAATTTTCAGTAAATTTTTGCAGGAAGAGAAATGGAATTGGCATCTAATCCAAATCATTTCATATTGTTTGGACCTAAAGTAGAAGTACTTGAATGTGACACTTCTTTTTAATATGTAGATTTTGAGGGTAGCTACAAAAGAAAATGATGTGTGTTTGTTAGGAATGATGGTTTAGGAAACCAAATAAATTAGTTTTGTATTTTTCCGATTGAGCTTGTATGAATATAATACAAATTTTTGAAAACAATTGTATAGATGCACTTACTGAGAACACTAGATCAACACCAAAGTGGGCAACAAAAACATCCTAAAGTAAGACACTCTATGCTTGGATCACACATAAGTGATTGACCAATGCAAGTGAAAGTAACAACTTCTTGGAATCCCACCCCATATACTTTAGAATCCCTCATTTCTACTTTGGATCCACTTGCATTTGGATTTTAGTTGTTTTTTAGGTGTCATAGAACAACTAGTGTTACGTTTGGGTGCTTCTACCTTACATGGAATTAGTTACAAATTTTTGAAGTTGAAATGTAGTGGTTGCAGAAAGTGACCACTACTTGAAATGTACATTGTTGATACACTAAAGAAAGAAAAATGTACCTTTGTGTCATGTTCACTTCTAGAATTCGGTTGCTTTTAGAGTTGACTACCTTATGTCAATTACATAGTTTCTATTGTACATTGATTTATTCTAATATTACACATTATTAAATTGAATCTTTTTAATAATATAAAATCAAAATATATTGTGACACTAATTTTACACCCTTACCAAGAGCATAAATCATTATATAATAGAACTTCTAACAAGAATGGTATAACTCTAAGGCTATGTACGAGGTAAACAACATTATTAATTTATTGATCAATTAGACTCCACATTCCAACCCCATTCCAACCAAACCCTCATCATGTTTTGTAGTAAAAATACACTTGTAGATAGGATTTAGAAATTGGGATCAGAAACCAGAGTCAATGCCATAGTCTTTTTCCTAAGGACAAAGCCAATAAACAACACTTTCTAAAGTAATAAACCTCTCGAAAGTAATAGTGATTGTTGGTCTTAGGCCAGCTTACATACAAACATCATGAATGCAAATGATCCTTCCTAATGTAATAAGCCTCTCTAATGTAATATGTCAAACTAGTCATGACCCAACTCTTTCTATATAAAAGTTCTATTGTAGTAGTAAAGAGGTTGTAGGGCAACAAACTAGAGTAGGAAAATTTGGTCTCCCAAGAACTTTCTTTCTACTATCATATTCAATGGGCAAGTTGGCACTCTCTATTGAATAATTAATTAATGCTAGAAAATACTTACAACTAGAAAAATTGTAAAGGGGGAGGGTTTCTAAGGTAGGAATATCCATAACTATTAATCTAAGCAATTCAACATAGTTGGAGGTAAATTTTTGTAAAAAAAATATATTTTTTCAATATTGGCAATTGAAATTCATGGATTTAAAAAAATATATATAATTTTTGGATAAGGCATTTAATTTCTACAAATTTTCAAAGTGGAACTCTATAGGACACATAAAATTGCAAACTCTACTAAATCTACCTTGATTAGCACCAAAATTTGAAAAAATCAGAGCCCACCAACCACAATTCAACACAGAGATGATTTGAAAGTACTTTGGACATAGTTTCAAGGTACTATTGGGAACACTTTAAGGTAGCTCTACTCTCAAAATATGGATGCACTAATGGTTATGGGTGTTCCTACCTTAAACTTTAAAAATAATTATATCCAAGAAATTCAACATCTGTTTTTAAAATAAGTTTCTTGCTTTGACCACCAAGTACAATATTACGGAGGTGTACATGTCAAATTTCTGAAAATCCTATAATTTGCTCTACCAAATTTTTTATTAGATATGTGACACATGAACAACTAATTTAAGAACCACATATTTCTACCTTGAGATCTTCACAATAAAGCTATAAAGCTTCATCCCAATTCCAAAAATGATTAAATATTATTTTGCTATGAAAGTCTTAATTTTCCTAAATCTAGCCCTAAACAAATAATGAACACATGCTATACAAACATGGGATTTGTTTGCAATACAATGCTACAATCTTGCATTATTAGGAAAGAAAAACTTGTCTTTTAAGTGTCTATCCAATCTAAAGCAATATATCCAAGAAGATCAAGGGAAAAACTATGAATTTTCAAAGTACTGAAAATATCATACTAAACAAAAAACTTGGAGGCTTCATGTATCTTCAATTTTTTTTAAAATAGGACAAACATTCTATACCATTAGGAGCTCATTTCTAAGAACTTTCCAACGACACATTACAAACTAAATTTGATATATAATTGCTCTTACAATTGGTCTTTAATGCTCTAATGTTTTATGTTACCTATGGATGTGATACAATTATAACCAACTCAATGGTCATTTATTTTGATGAAGGTACCTACACTTATAAATCACACAAATAAGCAATTCAACAAGGTTTCCATTATTATATTGAATTTTTTTTTGTGGGTTCTACTGATAGTTACAAGGGGATTCAAGATTATCTTATAATGCATTTTTTAAACACCATATGAAAATAAGTTATGAATTTTCAAAGTGCAAAAAATAGTTTTTTCCTAAGACTGAACACATACTCTTAAAAATAGTAAGAGACACATTTTAAGCAAGAATTTGTACACTAAATAGTGAAATTAGGTTGCCCCTCGCTTATTTCTTGACATTCTACACTATATGAATATGTACTATTATTATAGAAAGATGTAGTAATGTATGTAAGAACCATGTATGTTGCATGGGTTGGTACATTGATTCATGGTACGGATTTAGAGAGTAGAATGCACCTCCATTTGGACAAATAATGAGCCACAATGTAACTTTTTTGAGTGAGGCAACCCAATTTCACTATTTAGTGTAGCGATCCGTTTTAAAGAGCGGTCGGAAATAGATGTAGTTACCGTAGAAACTTCATGAGAATCTTAATGTACAAAACCTCGGAAGGAAATACCTTAAAGAGACAAGTATCTTTTTTTAATTAGTTGTGGACCCCAATTCCCCATGCGCATATGATTAGGA
Organism: Pseudoscleropodium purum; assembly: GCA_963969395.1. Taxonomy (NCBI): domain Eukaryota; kingdom Viridiplantae; phylum Streptophyta; class Bryopsida; order Hypnales; family Brachytheciaceae; genus Pseudoscleropodium; species Pseudoscleropodium purum. Next base: position 27,920,801 of record OZ017795.1, read on the forward strand.
CACATGTAAAATGGCCATTGTCAGCCTTAAGTTTTAAAAAAAAAAAATCTCATGAAGTTTTTCACATCAAAAGGTGACTGCAGAACCAAGTTGACTTGTGGGATTCAATGCACATGTTTTGTTTTGTTTTTTAAGCAATTCAATGTACATGTTCAATGATAGAGATCAATGTAAGTTATAATCCGACAAGTTTTGGGAACAACTGGAGACCCATAATAACTTACAGCCATGCTATCATTTCAATGGCAGGTACTCTTTTAACATGTGCCCAGTTTGTACATTTTGAAGAGAATAATTCATTGCAAGAAAGAAGGACTGTACGTAAGTTACAATGCAGCAATCCAAACTGTACGCAACAAAAATGGAAACTGCAGCAGCAGTGGCGCAGCCGACAGTGGCTTTTAAACAACATTCAGTTGTTTGGGGGAGAACCACCCATAGTTGACCACTTAAGCAATTCTGGACAAGATCTGGAGTAGTAGAAGGTAAAGCAAATATTTTCTTATGTGCAAAGATAGAAATGACGAGGATTACAAAAAAAAATTGGTAATTTTATTGCTTGAAATCAATTTACTATGAATTTTAGGAGGCAAAAGGTGCTTTGAAATGCATAGCCAATGTGTAGATTCTTCCAATTCTGATCATTCAAGAACTACTTTCCCACTCATTACTTCTTACACTCTTATTCACTACTTTGGGACATGTGTCTTGAACTTATTAGTCCAAATTTTGAAAAGGTAGAAAAAATCACATTCTAAGCTTCAAGTGGAAATCTCTTAGAGCCTTGGTTGAAAATAACTACACCCTAAATGGGGCTTTGGTTGGGAATAGGTGGTTCTACCTTAATTTTTCTACATGCTAATGTTTATGGTGCGGAAATTACGTGGTGCATAGTGACTTACAACCATGTTCAATTTTGGAGAATTTTCGGGTGTAAGATAGTAGCACCCATAACTTTTTGTGTACCCATAACCATTTCCTCTAAAATTTTGAAAAAATCTTCAAAAGTGAATAGATTTTATTATAAGGATGTACTACATTACCCTAGTGTTGATATTAGGTGCATTTGTAGTTGACTCTTTAATAAAAATTCACAACTTATTTTCACAATGTCCAAATAATACAATACATTCAAAAGTGCACAAAGATTAATTTTCTCTTGCTAATAGGGTCCAATAATTTGTCAGATGTCTATCAATAGAAATCTTGTTCAAGACTCTTAAATTCAGGGTCATAGATCATTACAAAAAAATTCAATCCTCGAGAGGTCTGCGAACTTTGAACCCCCTGAACTCCCTTGGGTGTAATTAGAAAGGAATTAAAATTGTTTTGTATGTTTTATTATTTTTTAATTAAAGTAGATGATGTGGCACTACTTGCACCACATGAGTGCCATATTGGATTTGAATATTTTTTATTTTAAATATATATATTAAAAATCATTTTTTTATTTTCATATACTTGCATTGCAGGTGCCAAAAAACTAAACCTTAATGACCTTCCAAGGGGTTTAGATTTTTCCTAACAACTATTACCTTAGTGTCCATCTTTCCCACACTTGAAATCAATGATTATAGATTTATTTCACCAAATCCATCCAAGCTAAGGTTGTGGGCTTGCTCATTATTTTTATTACAATAAAATATATCATTTGAATAGATGAAAGTAGTTAAATGTACTTAACCCCCATTTAAGAGTTGGGGGGAGGGGGGGCGTGGATGTAGATTTTAAGTTATTTGGGCAAAATAAATTATGATATGAAGTTAGAATCTAAGCATCAAATCTTCATTTTTGCAAGTTTTCATTTCAATCTTCCCATTCCTACATGAACTCATTCCGCACAATGTTTTGCACAATTATATAACCATGAAGCACTAAGTAACCATGCTAGTTGCATTGTTGAAAAATAGACTCTCAAAAAATTTCTTTTTCAACATATTTGGATGTACTTCATTCATTTCGTGTAGCTCCAAAAATCAACTCATAAAAACATTCATAATTCAAGTAATGGATATTCATACTTGAAGGGGTTAAAAATATTAGCATAAATAAATGCCCTTTGTCTTGCACCAATGCTTAAAAAATCCCCCCAAAATTCCCTTTACATCATAATGAAACCCTTACCAAATGGTCAGGTTTGATTGACTCCCTTGCTCGTCTTTCCAAAGTTATTTCAGAGGTGCATGAAAAAAAAGACGCCCTATTTCATGCCTAAATAATTTAAATCCTCAACTATGCTTGTCGAAGCAAACTTGTGGCTTCTTATTGCAAATATGAATTTTGAATTTGCAAATTTTATCATGTGTGGCAAATAAAAAATTTCAGCGTTTCCCCTTGGGGACGAGCAGTTCACCCCAACCCATCAAAGATCCAACTAGATCAACACCAACCATCAATAACGACGTGGCACATGGCCAACTTACCGGCCCGCAAACGCCGGATACCGCCGGTCACTGCCATCTACCGCGCCGCCGCTCGGCGTCCAGTCAGTCACGGCAGCAAGCGTAAACTCTGTCTGCCCCGCCTGTGACTGCTGCCACGACTGATGGTGGCGAAAGGCGCACTCAGAGTGCGACTGACTAGCTGCGACGACTTCAACTCTTCAACAACTTGTCAATCCGATCATGCATAACTTACGTCTTGTTAAGATCATGCATCCGATTCTTCCACAACAATTCACTCACCCACATAAAAAACTTTGATTCTATTTGCAATACTTCCATCTCGGCAGTGTTGTCTTTGCCCAATCCGCCCCTCCGCTCCCACCGAGATTCTCTGCTGCCACTCCAGCCCAATTACTCCGTATAAGTTCAGTTCCATTGCTTCCTGTACTCCCAATAAATTCCCAATTCGGGATCCGCCCTCTATTACTCCGCCTCCTCTTGTCTCGCGCTTTTGCTGGGTACGTCTACTTTTGGGAAATTGTAGGTGCGGCGAGATTTGGGAGTGTTGTGGATGCGGCGAGATTTGGGAATTGTGGATGTGGCGAGATTTGGGAATTGTGAGTGCGGCGAGATTTGGGTATTGTGTGTGGGGCGAGATTTGGGAATTGTGAGTGTGGTGAGATTTGGGAATAGTGTGTGTGGCGAGATTTGCGAATTGGCGGTTTCGAAGAGCTTCGGTGAGCTTTTGAGTTGCGGCGCTGACTCGACCTTTTGTCCTTTTCCTTTCTTTTTTTTTGCTTTGAGGATGTTACGTGAAGTATGCTGTTTGTGAAAAGCGCTTGAAGTTTGTGAAAACTTGGAATGCAAAGTCGAGGGAAGTCGACGTCGCGTTTCATTGCTTTGAACGTGTTGTTTACGATTCTGTTTAGGTGAGGTTGCGCGAGGAATGATATTGTCTGAACGTTTCTTTTTTGTTCTTGCAGGATTGGAGTCTTGCTTGACAAGTTTTCTTTTGAAAGTTCGAGAGAGTCTGGGACTGGAGGTCGGTTATTTGCGGTTGCGTTTCTTGCGTGCGTCAATCGCAGAGCCTCTCTTAGGGTTAACACTTCGGAATTCGTATCAACGTTTGAATTGAACGGCGAAATTGTGTTTGATATTTCGAAAGGTCAGGGTTCTGTGTGGTGCTTCACGCTATCTTCTCGGAAAGCGCTGATGGTGTAATTGGAGCAGAATGGAAGTCACTCCATGTGTAATTCGTGTTAGACTTCGCGCGCTTGTCTGAAACAACTCAGTCAGTCAGTCGTGCTTGTGGCAAGCAGTTTCAAAACCAGGAAAACATTGATCGAATTTTGGTTACTGCAAAGATGGCGAACACCACGGTATGCAAGACGATGGCGGCGACTTCCAACGGAGTCTGGCAGGGTGATGTGCCCATTCATTTCGCTCTGCCTTTGCTCATTGTTCAAATCGTCATTGTGCTCTGCATTACCCGGGCCTTGGCGTTTCTCCTGAAGCCACTGAGGCAACCACGCGTCATCGCTGAGATTATCGTAAGTTCTCACCTATTCTCTTGCATCATCAAATGCATCTTGTGTTTCTACTTTTCACATTTGAAATAAAAATGTTTGTGTTTGTGGCATTACTGTAAAGACATTGTTGCTCTTACAGCTCTTTACTTTTCGCAGATGTCTGCATGGACATATTGCCATGGTCATGCGCTTTGCAATGCATCCGCAAAAGTTTTCGACTGCATTTCTTTTCCGAAATCGTGTTTTGGCAGTTGTGGTTATGTAGTTCGGAATCGTGTTTTTATAGTTATTATGAATTGTTAAAATAGAGGATGTTTCTGATGAGTATTGATGTTTCTGATGCAGGGCGGTGTCCTTCTCGGTCCCTCAGCTTTCGGTCGCAGCAAGAGTTACCTCAACGCGATCTTCCCTCACCAGAGCGTCATCATCCTCGAGGTTTTCGCCGACATGGGTCTCCTCTTCTTCTTATTCATGGTGGGTTTGGAGCTCGACATTGCTCAGATTCGTAAAACTGGAAAGCAGGCTCTCACAATTGCTGCCGCTGGCATCAGTCTCCCATTTGTTGCCGGCGTTGGCGTTTCCTTCGTCTTGCACAAGACAATCGCTTCCAGTGGCGACTTCGGTCCATTTCTTGTCTTCATGGGAGTAGCCATGTCCATCACTGCTTTTCCTGTTCTAGCTCGTATTCTCGCCGAGCGGAAGCTCCTGACAACCGAAGTCGGGCAGTTGGCGATGTCAGCAGCTGCTGTAAATGATGTGGTGGCTTGGGTTCTTTTAGCCCTCGCCGTCGCGTTGTCAGGAACTGGGAAGAGTCCAGCGATTGTGGCCTGGGTTTTGTTATGTGGAATTGCGTTTGTTCTGGTGATGTTCTTCGTGATCCAGCCGTGTATGCACTGGGTTGCGCATCGATCTCCTGATAATGAACCTGTGAAGGAGTTTGTGGTCGCCTTGGCGTTGCTTGGCGTGCTCGTTGCAGGGTTTTGCACTGATGCCATTGGGATTCACTCGATTTTCGGTGCTTTTCTGTTCGGACTTGTGATTCCCAAACAAGGTCCTTTTGCTTCTGCGTTAGTTGAGAAACTGGAAGATTTTGTGTCCATCCTGCTGCTGCCGCTCTACTTCGCCTCGAGTGGGTTGAAGACCAACATTGGTTCCATTCACAGTGTGCAGTCGTTTGGCCTGTTGGTGTTGGTGGTGACTGTTGCCTGCTCTGGGAAAATTTTGGGGACGTTTGCGGCGGCCAAGGCGAGCAAAGTGGGAAATCGGAAGTCTCTGGTGTTGGGAATATTGATGAATACCAAGGGATTGGTGGAGCTTATTGTGCTGAATATCGGCAAAGACCGTGGGGTAAGTGGACAAGCTCTCAGTGATAGTAGTTTTCAGATTTCTCTTTGAGTAAGTAGGCAGGTTTGGAGGGATTTGGGATCCTATGTTTGTACGTAGTGTTTGATTTCCTTCCTGCTTCAATAATGGTTGTTTTCTGATCTCTCTTGAGTAAGGAGGCAGATTTGGACGGATTTGCGAACCAGTGTTTGATTATGGTTTTGATATTTGTTTCCGGTAGGTAGCGAGTTGTTTTGTAAAAGTGCTGATTATATTATTTTCATTTTATATTTTACTTTGAACAGGTCCTGAACGATGAAACATTTGCAATCATGGTGCTTATGGCTCTCATCACAACCTTCATGACGACGCCTCTGGTGATGTTACTGTACAAACCCGCCAGGAATCCAGTTCCGTATACGCGAAGGAAACTGGAGATGGAGGACTCGAAAGACGACTTGCGAGTATTGTCCTGTGTGCACGGAATGAAGAACGTGCCTGCGATGATTAATCTGACGGAGGCGACCAGGGGAATGCGCAAGCGGACTCTTCGTCTGTACATCTTGCATTTGATGGAACTCTCCGAACGTACTTCGGCCATCATGATTGTGCAGCGGGCACGACGCAATGGACGTCCTTTCTTCAATCACCGTAATCACGCGGACAACAAGGATCAGATTGTGGCGGCCTTTGAAACGTACGAGCAGCTCAGCAAGGTAACTTAGCCTCTTACATTTCATGACAGCATTTTTTTTTTTTTTTTTTACACAAATAAAGGGTAACCTTCTTCTGCAGAGAGAAAGAAACAAGTGCCCAGCCGCAAGCGGCCTGGGGGGTCAGACAAATAGTAGTTAGAGTACCAAAGGAGTTCATGAAAGCATTTTTACTTGATATTGGCTTCACTGCATGTGAATTGAAAATGAAAGTTTGCATTTCATTAAAAAGAGTACAATCAACCAGAGTCCCACAGGTTAACCCCTAAGCGCTCCGACATCCATATTATTTCGGCCAAATACCTTCTCATTCATCCAAAGCAATCCTTGAATCTTTAGAAGATGACCTTTCTTTATGACCAATTTGATGAAATTGATGGAAATAATATATTTGTACAAAGATATAAACCAAAATGTGCTAAAATCTATAAAATAGGATTCAGACGTTAGAGGGTTAACTTCGTTCTTGACGTCCATATTCAGAAGACCTGGTTAGATTACCTACACTGACAATTGAGATTTGGTTAGTACATGTTAATTAGCATACGTCCTTATGTGGGTAATACTCACGAACGGCATGGCATAGTTTGGGATGGACCTAAACGGCAGCTAGTTTTGTTGTCATTCGACAAGCTTTTTTCTTCTTGAATCCCTACATTCTATGTGTGGATATTAATCCTCAAGTTGGCTTCAATCTCCAGGTGACTGTGCGTCCCATGACTGCCATCTCCGGCTTCGAAGACATGCACGAAGACATCTGCGCCACCGCCGCTGACAAGCGCACAGCTTTAATTATCCTCCCTTTCCACAAATCCCCGAGACAAGACGGCTACTTCGACTCCACTCCCGGTTTCCGAACCGTCAACCAACGCGTCCTCAAGCACGCCCCTTGCTCTGTTGCCATATTAATAGACCGTGGCGTTGGCGGCTCCGCTCAAGTCCCGTCCAGCAGTGTAGACCACAGCGTTGTCGTTTACTTCTTCGGCGGCCCAGATGACAGGGAAGCTCTCGCTTACGGTTTCCGCATGGCTGAACACCCTGGTGTCAAACTCCACGTCGTCCGTTTCCTCACCACCAACTCGACTGGCATGGTTGACGACGTGAGCATCCCTGTAAGAGCCGCTTCAGTGGGCTCCGAGCTTTCTGAAATAGCCAAACAGGAGGCCAGTAGCAGCCGTTACCAGTTCACATCGCTTGGTTTGGACCAAGACGAGCAACGGGAGTTGGACGATGAAGCTTTGGGTCATCTTCAGAAAAGAGCTGCTGCAGATGCAGGAAGAGTGACCTATGAGGATGTGAGCGTTTCAGGGCCTTTGGAGGAAGTCGTGAGGTTGAGTGGAGGGCGAGCTTACGACATCATCTTGGTGGGAAGGTCGAGAAGACCGACTCCGTTTTTGGAGAAGATTGTGAGGAAACATGCGGTGTATGCCGAGTTAGGTCCTGTTGGAGATGCGTTGATGGATCCGCAAGTGAGGGCGTCGGTGCTGGTGTTTCAGCAGCATGATCCTGTGTTGGTGGCGCCGATTCCGAGTGGTGTGTTCGGGGGGCTGAACTCGCAGCCGTCGGCGAATCCTTTGGTGTCAAGTTCCAAAGTAGATGCCACAACTTCGCCCGTGGCGTCGTCTCCGGAAGAGAATAGGAGAGAGAGCTCCGAGCCAGAGGATCTCAAAGCAGATGGAAATGACTCTGCTGAGCAGCGGGTTTGATTTGAGTTTTGGGTAAGCTTAGGGCTTTTTTGGCTCGCTCTTAGATGGAGAAGCCTTGGCTTTTGCATAAATGTACCATGTATCGCCCAACTCAGCTTAATTGGGTTAGACACTCTGTATAATAGAAGAATAACGCTTCAGTTTTGATTCCAAAACCTTTGGTTAGACACATGAATGTGCTATCTATTTTTGTACGATGGAGTTACCATGAATTTAAATATAAGAGTAGAGAATTTTAGCATGTTCTATTGAATTAAACAGGTATCATCGATACTGAGAATGAGCTTACTAGGTGTTCGCTACAGTTCATTTTGATGGGTGCTTTGGTCCAAATTTATGGTTAATTTCTCACTTAACCCCGGATGATTGACCACTGATTTGAAGCCTCACTGTGCATCACTCTGTTTGCTGTCATTTTGCAACTAGATATGAATGAAAACTTCTATATTTATTTTCCAAAGATCAAATCATATGTCTATTACAAGTCATAAAATTTTCTAAGTTTTGGGGGAAATTTTGAAATTACTATGAATTTCTTAAGAAAAAGATGAAGAAAATTCACATCAAATTCATAATTTACTCGGAAAACCTGAAATTTTCACCATAAATGTTTATTATAGTGTATATCATAATGGTATAAACCAAAGTTATAGTGTCACTTTAAAATTAGAAGATCAATGAATCATGGTTATAGGCCCAAAGTTCAATTGGAGTAAAGAACTCATTTGATAAGGTTCATTCATTAGTTGAACTCAAATTCAAAAAAATGATTTTTATGGCTAAAATTCACATCAAGAGTAAATAGCAAGAAATGGCCAAAATACATTACAAAGGTGATTTGTTAAAAAATCAATAATATCATAATGAAGGGATATGAAAACGTACTCAAATAACTTCCCCAAGAAAATTGGACAAAAAAGACATTTTTTTTCATCCTATAGACTTTGGTATTTTAGACAAAATTTGAGGGTTAAGTGACATCAAATACAATTTTGTTTTTGTGCGTCTCATTAATTAGCCTTTTGATGTTCTAATTATTGATTCTTTTGTTTATGGTATCCTCAAATTAGATTTTCATTATTAGAAGCATGTATTCCAAGCCATAGGAGGGATATAAATATTATTTCCTTAATGAGACTACTTTTTTTTAATATATTTTTCCTATCGTGCCATGAAGGATCTCAAAAAGAAGACTTCATATTGTCGAAGAACACCATGGTTATGAGATATAATCATGCCCTTTCACTAGAAGGAGCTTGTGTTTTTTGGATTTTCTCATGTCTAAGTTGACAGATTTTTCTAAACATCTAATGTAACAAGCTGTGTTCTTATGTCAACAATTACATCCACTATAATATGAAGATGTTACACTGAACGTAATTGTTGATATAAGAACATGGCTTGTTATATTAAATGTCTAGAAAAATCCGTCAAATTAGACACGGGTTTTTTCTAGTGTTTGTAAGTAATACATCACTATCCACCCAAAAGACAGACAATGACTCACTTCAATACTTATTGAGCAACACTTGATGATAGATGTTGAAAACTCAACCAACAAGTTTTCTAAAAGTTGAAAGAATTGATGAGGATGGTATAAAACAAAAAATTTGGCAATGAGCTTGAAAAAATGGGCATTCATCTCAAATTGACAATATTCTTAGTAATAGTCAAATCTTAAGTCAATTATAGATTAAACTTCTTAAACTAGAGTAGTCAAGTAATAAGCACCATTTGTAAAGCCCTAGAACAAGATTTGATACAATAGCACCTTTGACACTAGAGTTGGTCGTATCCCAATTGTGTTCAAGGGTATACATACATTAATTCCAAAATTAGTTCAAAATAACTAGTGTGTGCATGTGTCATGAGCAAAGCAACCCATCTTAGTATCCAAATTTGCATGCAGAAAGCCATTAATAGTATAATTTGCTACTATGATAGTAACATAATGTTGCTTGTGCATTTATTGATGGATATCAAAATTTTCTCATATTAAGAGTTCTAGACATTTTGGATGGCATTTGGAAGCTCCAACTTTAACCCTCTAATGACTAAACTAGTATATGTTTGAACTTTTGTATATTTTGGCTTACATCTCTATACAAATATACTACTTACATAAATTTCATCAAAATTGGAAGTTTGCCTTGGCTTGAGGAGATTCAAGCATTGCTTTGGATGAATGAGAAATTACTTGGACAAATCATCATCTTAATTAATACGCTTTCTTCATTATTATAATATGGGCCTTACCATAGTGAGAACCACTTGCTTTTTTGAAGTTCTTTGACTAATAGATTCATCAACATCAGGGTGGATTGTTTTAGGATTTACTCTTTTTAATCCCTAAAAGACCAAGCTACGTTTTTTGGCAATATAGAAATTTTGGGTAGGTGTGTGTAACTAAAGATTTCGATGTTTTTGGCCCAAATTTTGACAAAAGGTATAAACAAGGAATATCTTTCATGAGCACTAAATTTCAAGACATTTGGAAATATGAATAAAAAATTATAGCCTAATATGTAGTTTGTTTCTCAACTCGAGTAGTCTAGGCGAATCTGAAAAAATCATTTTTTTCAAAAACCCAAATTTGAAATTGCTCTTTTAGATTCATATATTCATATATATATATATATATATATATATATATATATATATATATATATATATATATATATATATATATATATATATATATATATATATATATATATATATATATATATATATATATATATATATATATATATATATATATATATATATATATATATATATATATATATATATATAAAAAGCTTTGAATCATTCCATTTGGATCAATGACTCAAAAGTTACAAGGTGTTTTAGTTTGTGGGCAGTTATGGATTCTCTACTAAAAAATAAACTTTAAAGTCCTTTATTGAACTCAGTTTTCAATATTTTTGGAAAAAAATAAAAGAATTAGGTGAAGATTGTTTATTACAACATTATAAACATTGAGATTGGCATTTTTCACGTTCATAAATAAATTATTAATAATTTAATATTTTGAACCATTCTCTACATCTTTCTACTTACTATTTTTTCTCTATATGTTGTACAATTTCAAATGATCTGAAATTTTTTAAGAATATAGCTAACATGCCTCGAAGAATGATTCCAAAGTTTTGCAATCATTTTGAACATTTAGGCATGCAAATGTGACCTTGTGAAGTTCAGTTACCCAATTTTTTGCAGGGACAAAAAAAGGATTTTTGTCACTTCAAACAATAATTTCTTGCAATCTACATGGCGGAAATTTCTGAAATTTTTTCTACATCTTCTTAAATTAGTTTACTACAAGATCCTTTGTTTATATGTGTCCAAAAATGGTTTTTTTTTTCTAAATTTTGAAACTTGTATAAAAAATGGTAGTTTGGGAGTGTTTTGGGGGAAAACATAGTCAAGGAACTTTAGGGATTAAATGTGGTGAGAGTTTTTTTATCATTTTAGAGACTTTATGTGATTCTTTTGATCTGAAGTTTGCTGCTTCTGATGCTAAAAATTTGTTCAATTTAACTACAATATGATCAATGTAAGTCGATAAGGTAATTGCCAATGTTACTACAATCTTTACAAAATGGAATTCAATTTGATAGGCTAATTTTCAACAATTAATCAAATGGTTCTAGTTAATATCTAGTATACCAATTTGTTCTTGTACGAAGATGCTATTAAAAGCCTTTAAACAGACACAAGAGCTTGTCTACAACTATACATGGGGTGCTTGCACTGACACATGATTGCAAGAAACACTAGTTGATTTTGTTGCATTTTCACAATACTCAAATTTTTTTCCCCTTGACATGAAGACATCGGTCTTTTTCGTAGACTCAAGAAACGCCCATGGCGTTGCATTTAATAAGGTATATTTATTGCCTACGACTGTGATTTATATTTTGATTGAGCTTTAATTTGTTCCCTTGCTTGCAATGACATTTGCAACACCACTTGGTTCTTATTGATCATTTAAATGACTCCTTCACTAATAGAAGAGCAATTATTTACATTAGGAGGAAATTGAATCCATTGAAAGGCTTTATGATTTTTCAATCATTTTAGGGCTAATTGATGTGAATATGAGGTTGTTTATATCATCATTAGTAACCTCCACATAGGAACACTAAAGGTTGGTAGAGGCCACTTGGTGTGTAGAAACTTGTGGGAGGCATATGCTAGTAGCCACATGGTTTGGATAATCATGATGTGCTTTTGAGCCCATTATGGAATTCTTTACCTTGTTAGTGAGTTGAGAAAGCTCTTTCCCACCTAAATTTTTGCACTATAAAGCAACCCTTCTTGGATTCAATTTCCTTTTCATAAAAGTTTTCTTGTCATCATTTTTAGGGACTTGTCACAGTTGGTATAGAGGCCATTAGGCTTCCTTGGTTCCTTGACCTTCCAAATATTTTTGTAGCCTCTTCAAATGTTTTTGCAGATTCTAACTAAGGTAAGTTCACTTGAAATTGATAGAATAAGCAATTCAACATTAGTTTCCATTATTATATTGAATCTTTTTTTAAATGTCTTGTTGATAATCAAAAGGATATTCTCTTTAAACGTATTTTTTGAACAATGTATGAATAAACTATGAATTTTCAAAGTGTTGAAAAGAAGTGTTTCCAAAATTGACACTACATTCTCATGAATAGTGGAAGTATGTACATTTTAGGCAAGAATCTATAGATATCCATTTTAAGAAGGTGTTGGTTTTAGGTATAGTTAACTTAATGCTAAGGGGCAAGGGATGGATGCTCTCATTGAGACTTAGTTAAGACTACAATGTCTAGTACTGCTAGATAAGGTAACAATCAAGCATTTTCATTGGCCACAGATCGAGTTTTGTCCACTATTTATATTGATTGGTTGGCTAATTGAAGTTAACACCATGTCATCACCTATTCTTGCCAAAATTCAAAATGAAGCTATATTTGTAGTGGATAAGTTTGGAATCAAGTTGGAAGGTGATTCCAAATTTTGTCCAATAAATACAACAGGATTGTTCAAGAAGAAAGGAGTTATGAAAGAACTTCCAAAAAAAAATAATGCAACTACAAAGGAGCTTTCACACATATAATTCTCCTTAAACATATAGTTCCTAACCCTAAAAGATGGGCCTATGATCACTGATTTCAAGCCTCAATTGTCATCAAATTGTTAATTGCCATTTTGCAACTAGATATGAAAAAAATTTAATTTATTTTTTAGAGATGAAGTCAAATTTCTACTAAAGTTACAAAAAAATTCAAATTATTGTAAATATATTTTTTTTAAATGAAAAAAATTCATGTCAAATACAAAATGTATTCCAAAAATATGAAATTTTCACTGGAGATGTATTTCATAGGTTAGAACATCATGGTATAAACCAAAGTTTCCATGTCATTCTAAAATTAAAAATTCAACAAACCACAATTATAGATCCAAAATTCATATTGCTATAAAATATTGAAATTTATGAATTTTTACAAAATTTCTAATTGGAGTAGAAACTAAACTTAGTAAGCTTAATTTTATTAGTTGAACTCAAATTCAATAAACATCATTTTAATGGCCAAAATTCACATCAAGAGAAAATAGCAAAAATAAAATACAAGGGTAATTCATGGATTGAGCACCTTCTTCTTTAGAAAACTCAATGAGACAATAATAAAGGACTTAGTATTATTGTTCACTGAAAATGTAATCAAGTACCCTTCAAATAAATAAATTTGATGAAAAATAATTTTTTTCTATCCTACAATGCCAAGTGAAGTCATCCTAAGGACCACTATGGTCCACAACGTCCTTATTAGGGCTTTTTTTTTATTGGCTTTATAGTGCTACATTGCTCCACAAAAAAATAATTTAGTTGAAAAATGATGACAATTTATGAAGTTTTTTTCTAGAAAACTTCAAATTAAGAAAAAAAGCTTGGATGAAATGATCAGATTGTGGATGAAAACATAATTTATGAATATGTAATATATGCTAATGTGATATTTTCTATACAATATGTAGATGAATATTGAAATTTGGAGCACCACTATAACATTTTATATTGACACTTTGACACTTCATAAAAAATGAAAAAAAAAGCCTTAATATTTGTAGAGCTAATGTGAAGCCATACACTGGACAAACAAAATCTATGATGACATGGCAAATTCCCTCAACACCAGGGCGGATGGACGAAAGTAGTCCTAGAGTGAAACCGCATGATTTTTCGGTAGGATGAACTTCCCGACCTATGGTGGCCTCCTTCCACGTGCCATGGCACGCTTGCAAGTGCTTCGGCGTGTGTGAGTGGAGTGGACCCGTTCCTCGATTCTACGTGGACCCGTGCAAGATCCTACGTGGATCTGTCCAATGATCCAACGGCGCGTGGGTACCCATCCATCAGCAAATGAAGGCCAGTGGCGGAGGCTTCGTCAAACATCAGGGGTCCTTGTTCCGTCCATAGCACGATAAGCTTAAATTAGGTCGTGACTCCGGAATCGTAAACCTCGAGATGTCTGTCGACATACATTGCGTGCGGGATCCACTGCTACAGATGCCGCATCCGAACTCGTATCCGCAGCGTAGGTACGCTTCGCACGATTCCGGCGGGGTCTGAAATGGTGCCGAATCGCGTCGGCGACCGTGAATTTGAATTTAGAGTTTTAGGTGTGTTCTGGGTGTTTTTTTCCCTTCGCAATCGGTGGAATTGAGCTGCTTGGGAAGGAGCCTTCAGCGTCCTCGGAGAATTCCGCGAGATTCAGTGTCGTGGAGCCTGTATGTGGAGTGGCCATTTGAGGCCGTTTGGTGGATTGCAAGCTTTTGTTTGGATTGGGGCAGCAGAAAGGGGCCTCTTGTGAAGGAAGGTGTGGGTTCGTGCACGCTAGAGAATGTCTAAAGAATGTCGTTCTGAAATGAAACAGTCGTAAATCACTGAGGTCTGCAATGCAATTCTTGTGTGGAGAAGATGATGAATTGAAGTGAGATTTGGTGTTTTGGTTGGATTTGGGTTTTTTTTTATAGGGTTTTAGATTAGGATTGGGGTTTCCGGGAGGTAACTTTAGGAGGGTTTGGGGCAGTGTGGAGTCACATGGAGGGATGTGCGGTTTCAGGTGCGCTGTAGAATGTCTGTAAATGCACGAAAATGAAAGGCACTACAAGCATTGAAGTCTGCAATTCTCGTGTGTAGGAGATGACTTAACGAATCTATAGAAGGTACACGGTGCATTGGTGGTTCTAGAGTGGTGGTGAATAGTGGTTGCGGTTTTCTAGGAGGAAATTTTTAGTGGATTTCGGGGAGTATTTTGGTTGTGATCGAAGCATTTTGAGGAGAAACTAACTCGCTACACCACTGATTCTGTTCAGTGTCATCCCTGATCTAATGGGTCACCAAAAAAGCGTAATTGAAATGGACTTTGTCTTTGGTAAATTAGTGTGCTTTTAGACCTCCTTGGAAATAGGGGGAAGAGAAGCTTTTGAGAGAATCAGTCAATCAATAACTGGTGCCCAAATTTAGCATTAAATCTACTAGATAGCGTACTATGCACTGAATAGAATAGACGGGTAGTGATGAGTAGCTTCGAGTCAACAGAAGCCTTTATTTACGAATGTCGTTTGTTCGTAATCGTTGCGAGTGGATATGTAGTCAGCTGCAGCATGTCTTTTAAAAAAACCAATTCATACTCTGTGAATTACTTGATTTAGCCTACTTGTGAGTGCTAGTCTTCTATCCTTTCATCATTCAGCAGTGGTTTTGTATATTCGAAATTGGTTTGGTTTGTATTTGTCAGCCAACTATGGACTGGTTTCTTTTGGTACAGGTGGCTCTAGAAAGAAAAAGATCGTCGAGTTTCATCACCAACCATGGCCTCATCATTTTCGGAGCCCCTTGTGCGTCCTGCAGACGGTGCCGAAGGCAAACCAAAGGGGCACCACTATGTTAAGGAAGGGAAGGAACGAGCCTACGAGAGATCCGAGCAAGTCAACGTCAGGTATGGCGTTGAAGAACCTGATGTTGATGAAGAAGGCGGAGACCGAGACTTCCTTCCCAAATTTTCGTGGCGAAAGCTCTGGCTGTTTGCTGGACCGGGTTTTTTGATGAGCATAGCATACCTGGATCCGGGAAACATTGAGAGCGATTTACAGTCGGGGGCCACTGCAGGATATGCCCTTTTGTGGTTGCTGATGTGGGCCACGGTGATGGGGTTTCTTATTCAAATGTTGGCTGCGAGGCTTGGCGTTGCTACAGGTAGGCATTTGGCAGAACTGTGCAGGGATGAATATCCTGTATGGGCTCGTATGGTTCTTTGGGTCATGACAGAGCTCGCCATCATCGGTGCCGACGTTCAACAGGTTATTGGAAGTGCTATTGCCTTTAGGATTCTTTCGAACGGCAGGGTACCCCTGTGGGGTGGGGTGCTAATAACTGGCGTCCAAGGGTATGCATACGTTCTTTCTCTTTTGTTTTTGAAGTTCCCTTGCTTTGTTTGATCTAAGTTCGGAACTTGGGATGAGGGTTGTGACTATGACCAGGGATGCACTCCTCCATTTTATTGTCAGAACAAGAATTGGTTGATGATTTACTCGGCTGTGAGTTGGTCTTAAAAGTCATCACTTCCATAATTTAAGTATGAACTTCAAAGGGAATAAGGACGTGCTTGCTAGGGTCCTTTCTTCCTAAGCATAACCGCCTCGTATGGTAGTGCCGTGGTTCCAATCAGTAGGCTGATGGAACTTGATGTGTGAGTAGGAGAATTTAGCTTTCTAATACTTTGAAGTCAGTATGTTAGCATGTACCTGATGCGATGTTGGTTGTGATTCCTGAATGCATAAAAGGCTGGATACTGATATATTATATTGTTTATCCAGGTTCGTGTTCCTCTTTTTGGAGAATTTCGGCGTTAGAAAATTGGAGTTTCTATTCTGTGTATTTATTGGAATCATGGCGCTTTCGTTTGCGTGGATGTTTGGCGAGACCGATCCAGATGTCAAAGCCGTTGCCTCAGGTGCACTAGCATTTGACCCTGCTAGTTTCTGCAAAGACGTCTTTCCCCGGTGGCAATAGTTAATATGGCAGAGTATTAACTCTCTGTCTTGTCTGTGCTATTGTAATTTATTGGCGCTTTGCAGGTCTTATTTTTCCAATTGTTCCCAGAACGGCTGTGGATAAGGCAGTCGGCATTGTGGGAGCTGTTATCATGCCTCACAACATATTTTTGCATACGGCTCTTGTGCAATCTCGGGATGTAGACTCCTCCAAGAAGAGTCGTGTGCGGGAAGCCCTTAGGTATTACAACATCGAATCATCAATTGCTCTCTTCATATCTTTCTTGATCAACCTTTGCATCATGGCTATTTTTGCCAAGGGCTTCTACGGGAAGCAGGAAGCAGGAATTATAGGCCTTTCCAATGCCGGGGAGTATCTCCAGAAGGAATACGGGGGTGGTTTTTTCCCAATCTTGTATATATGGGCAATTGGGTTGCTAGCGGCTGGGCAGAGCAGCACCATGACGGGCACATATACTGGTACGTCATTAGAGTTATCCTTAAAGTCATTCGAAGCGGGGGTGCTGACCTTGTTTTCGGGAAAACCAGGAGTGAATTTAATGAATAGTACCATGAACAGTTGTTGGCAAGTCTATTTTGGGGGGTCTGATCGTGAATCTGCTGTAGTGTTGAACTTTGAGGATAATTCTGTTGACATGACTTGACATTCATAGGATGCCCGCGGGAGGTATCGGGTACTAGTCATGTGTGTTGAGATAGTCTGAAGCCAAGTATTAGGACCTTACTCTTAGACGTATCTATTTTGTGGCAGGTCAATTTGTTATGGCTGGTTTTCTCAACTTGCGCCTGGAGAAGTGGATCCGAACGTTGCTTACTCGAGGTGTCGCCATGGTTCCAACTATCATCGTGGCTCTCATCTTCGATAGCGCAGAGAACCAGCTGGATAATCTTAGCGAATGGTTGAATGTGCTGCAATCCATTCAGCTCCCTTTTGCTCTTCTGCCGTTACTGTGTCTAGTATCCAACGCACGGATTATGGGTGTTTTTGTTATCGACAAAGTTACGAAGGTACAAAGTTCTGGCCTGATGATGTTTAAGATCTAGTTTAACAGAATTTTCAGTAGAGTTAATACTTCCAGAACTTTTAGACAACACTACATATAGAATATTCTCTGCGATTCATTTTTACGTCTTTATATTGTCTCAGTGATCATAGGGAGGCTCCTGTACGATCACAGGGAGACCTCCCCATAAATCACGAGGAGGATTCTCTTGATGATGCTGTCTAAAAGTTCCTGAAGCGATCTAATGCACTGAAAACCTTATTGTATAGTTGTTGCTAGAAAGGAGCTCGTCATCAATAGCTATATGGTCTGATGAGTGATTTTACTCCGAGTTTTACATTGCGGTAGATCTTGTTGTTACGTTCATTGTCGTCAAGTTTCATGTGTTAGTGACCCTGCACAATATGTCCCTTTATCTATAGGGCAAGGAAATATGATGGATGGAAATAACTATTAATGACGGGTGTGATTGCAGGTGATGGCTTGGAGCATTGCAGTGTTGGTATTGGCTATCAACATGTACTTGTTGGTGGTGACTATTGTGAGCCGCATTGTCGAGTCTGCATTGGTTATAGTACTCTTATCTGTGGTCGTTGTTTTGTACGCGAGCTTCGTAGTTTACCTGGTTCTGGATCCTGCGCAAGAGGATGGTAACTGGGTATACCTCAAGCGGGTAGTTCTTTCATCTAGGTCGGTCATCTCTCTCTTGTGCTCACCCTGTCAATCCTTGAATCACCTCCTTTCTTTGATTAAAAGTTTTTTGACAACTCAACTTTGATCAGATCGAATTAAGCGAATTTGGGAAGGAATGACCTCCCCATGTCGGCATTAATCTCAACGGTGTAAAGTTATCTGCTTTCGTTAATGAGAATTAATAATAGCTCGACTTTTGAGTTTTTTTCTTGGAAGACGTCAGATATCATCGAGGTGTGTGAGTTGCAATAATGTCTTATCGTACTCATCGCATCATTATGCCTTCTTGCAGCAGCGGATTGCGGACGCCCGGAAGGATTCAACATGAAGCTGTGACGCCAGAAACAAGATTACTAGGAGCAAGCAATGGCCAACCCGCGTGAATTGCTGTCTCTAAATTAAGACGGTACAGTTTTCTGACAGCTTACTGGAAGAAGTGAGGGGGCATGTCTGACCGGGTAAAGGACTAGAATTCTTGCTGATTCATTATGTACACTGTAAAAATAACGAGATTGCTGCGAGCTAAGATTGTAGAAATCGAGAACTGTTCTAGTTTCAGATCAGCATTGTACTCTCAATTGCAGAAACCACTTTCATGCAACTGTGCTTAAGTTAATATACTCAAAAGCTGTTACATTGTGAAAGCTCCATTTTCCCCTCTTAGTTGAAACCAAGTTCGTGAAATTTGTACCTAAGAAATAGCTCCGTTTACTTCTCTGTGTCACTAACTACACTGTAAGCGTTGTGGGAGAGTCGTCAGCGTTCTTAGCAAATTGCTGAACAAGAGGAGCAGGTGTAGCTGCAGCTGCGGCTGCTGCTCCGTGCGAGAAGGTGACTTTGATTAGGGTTTGCCTTGAATTGCCGATTAGGGACTAGAGTATGGTTGGGACACCCAAAATCCCCGCAGACCCTAAAATCTTACATATTGGGTTAATATTGTCTATAAATTGTTGATCTGGTTGTCTTTGCACATATTCAGACTTTTTTTAAAATTTTGTTAGAAGTTAACAAAGTAGGGAATACTCCACACTTACTTTGGTCAACTTACTTTCTTAACCCCTAATGTTTAGAGGTTTAGAACTGCTTCAAAATACACTTCTCCACAACAAGCTAAACTAGTAAAGTCTTCATTTATATTTATTTTTTGATGAATCCAATTGTAGGATCCTTTAGTTAACTTATTCAAATATATTCTTTTAAAATTTTAGACTAAATCTCCATTGATTGTAAGTTCAATGTGCCTAAATTTCAAAATGTAGGCTTTTTAAGACTTCCCAAAGGTGATGTTGTCCTTCAGCATTTTTAGAAAAAAACTTATATCTACTATAATTTGTATGTTTTAGTCAATACGTTGGTAAATTTATTTTTAGTAATTTATCCAAAAAAAATTTCATATTCATCTTCAATAGAATTATAAAGTAAAGGTGGAATTGAATGTAAGAAAAATACTAAATTGCTTTAATTTTTACAAGAAATGGATAATTATTTTTCTATTAGTAAGAATATTTAAGTAACCATATGGTTACTTCTTGTTCTTATTTGAATTGTAAAAATTACAAATTATGAAGTCAACAAAGTCCATATAAGCTTTCAAAAAACCCAAAGTAGTTTCGAGTTTAATTTCCTACATTGTTACAATGATTATTCAAAAAAGCTTGTTTGATTGTGGGAAGATGAATGAATCATTTACTATGTATATCAAGTTTATGGTTACAGTGGTTTAATTTGTAAAATCATCACATTGTAGCCTAATTTCAAGTCTTTCATTCCACATTCTACATTCAATTTGGCTCAATGTGAAACTAAGTATTTTTTTCCTTTCATTAGGGTGGAACAAAGTGGAATTGGGTCCTAAAGCAAGGGTAGTGTGGTACTCAAGGAGCTAGTGTTAGAGGCCACACTTAG
Source organism: Pseudoscleropodium purum (assembly GCA_963969395.1). Classification (NCBI taxonomy): domain Eukaryota; kingdom Viridiplantae; phylum Streptophyta; class Bryopsida; order Hypnales; family Brachytheciaceae; genus Pseudoscleropodium; species Pseudoscleropodium purum. The sequence continues at coordinate 27,941,124 of OZ017795.1, forward strand.
GCACCATCCCCTTGTCAAAAGTAAGGGGCTCTAAATTTTTTTTAGATTTGCCAATATTTTTGCTAGATCCTAAAGATCCAGATCATCTTCAAGTACCACTAGTTACAATAGGGGTTGTTATACCTTTTGTCTGATTTCAATCTTCGGAGAATGAGGATGTGGTATTCCCTCCTTGAATTGAAGAGAGCCCATTCTCTAAAGATTAAGAAGTTTTTCTTTTTCTTTCTCTAGAGATGAAAGAATGGGATTGGAGATTGAGAAACCATGAAGATTGACAAGTCGTCTACATTCTCATTCTTCACATAGTGAAAAAGAGAGTGACACCTTCTTCATATAGAAGGGCCCCTATTGACTCTTCTTTTCATTCTATACCTTCTCATTTTTCATAAAAGAGTTTCATTTTCAGAGAAGGTGTAGCAACCCCTAATATTTACAAACCTCTATTCCAATATTTTGATATTTGTATTACATCTCATTATTCATCATGCATTGGAGATGCATGTTTGAATAAATCTAAAGCCTAAAACCCTAAACCTTAGCCCTAACCCTAAAAACCTTTATTCCCAATTGGATTTTGCCTAAAATATGGTATGCAAAGCAATTGATGAATGATACCATGTCCTTGAACAAACCTCTAATCTAAGAGCTCCCCAATCTCTCCAATCTGAAGTATGAAATCCATAGTTGATTTGAAGGAGATTGCATTGCAACTTTTGTTAAGGTAGGTACACCCAAATGTGCCACTGACCTTAAACCACCATCTATACTATATGTACATCTCCAAAGTCAATTTTGTACCTTCATGGAAGAAATGTTTTTAAAACCAAACTTTGTTCCTTAATAACTTTTGCATACAATATCCAAATGTCATATTCTCTAGTGTGTTGAAACCTCCTTTTACATGCCAACAAGAATATCTGAAAATCTAACGATTCTAATAATAGAAAATAGGCTCAATAGCAAAAAGTGGCAATTTGGAAAGTACCTACTTTAATTCAAGAACCAAAGATTCAATTAAAAATGAACACACTTACAAAATTACACAACCTTCATAAATCAAGAGTAGAGATCTCACTTTTGCAAAAACTTTGCAAAGAAGTCCTATGGAATCAATTACATTTGCGCCCACCATTAATTTTAAGCTATTGACCAAATTAGAATGGCTCCCAAGCAGTGGTCTTAAAACCCTAATATTGAAATTTGCGGCAAAGCTATTACCATGTGAAAGGGAAAGTATTACCACGATAGTAATTTTTTTGGGGTATAAAAGCATATATAAACGCATGGAAAAGAAGTAGTATTTTGACTCTATTTTTTTTCCACTACAGTGAGTGTTGCGAGTACATAGAGATTTGTAGTTCAATTCAATTACTTGTAGTATTTTGGGATCATTGAAAATACTAAGTTATAAAATTCAAAGTGAAACATTGGCGACTTTATAAAATATTAAGTAAAACATTGGCAAGATGTATATTGCTATTGATTGTGAGGTACATGTAAAATTTTGTAGTGTAACTTGTTGTGTAATGAATGGATTATTTTTTTTTAATTATTCCATATCTCTAACAAGGGAGTTGAACCCTTCTTGCCAAAGGCAAGACTGCCTAATGTAGTGTTAATTTTCTACACATCAAACAAACAAGCCACATTAGAAGAGGTTACTATTAAAATAGTAACAACTCGAAGTAGTGCTAGAATAGCAGGTCCATATTGTGCCAAGGCAACAACTTTGAATTGCACCTGGTCCACCTCCAAGTCGTTGCAAAGCACTTAGAATCGCAACAATATTCCAAATTGCACCCAGTCTAGCACAAATGGAAGGTCTAGGTGAACATGAGCAGTTGAACCTGCAAAACCGCATGAAACTAAGGATTGAAAGAAGAATGCTAAAGATCCTAGAGGAAGGATACTCATTTGGACTTTCTACTTCACAGGGCCCCTTACCTACCGACCTTCACCACATTTTTCCACAAATTTATAGCTTCCTAGTAAGGAAAATCTTTTAAAGAAAAATACTTTTGGCCAAACATTCAGACAACAAGGGATAAATGCTTTCCAAGCCTATTTCTATAGCAGGATTTCAGAAACTTCAATGTTGAAAAGCATCTTTCATCCTCAACTGAATCCAATACCATGCAACAATTTATTTCAACAAGTATAAAATACTCTGAGATTAGCTTACAAAGGTGACAAGATAGTGAAAGCCTCTGCCAAAGCTTTATCATTGGATTCACGTCTAAAGGCATTGCACAAGCTATGTTACAATTAGCCTTCATAGTCACTTTGAAAAGACCTTCTTATAACTCCAAGTTTGAAGCTGACAACGTTGCAAGGGCAATATGAGGTGTGCCGCTTTTATACAAAGGGTTGGTGTCAATTAAACAACTTTGCATTATAGTAAAACTTCTTCAAAATGGCCAGATGCTTAGAAAAGCTAACGTCTACCCTATTCTGCCTCCAATATTGAGGATAAATTATTCCAAAGGTGTCCAAGAGTTCCTACTAGGGAAAGCGGCGATCTAATTCACTACACAACGATTGCACCATATTTGTCTATAGCAAAGCAAAGACCAAATGAGAAGTGATGAGGAAGCTACTATATTCTCAAACTACAGCAATTGCACAACAAAAGAACAAGTAAAACATCTGCATGTGTCACAAAGTAAGCACTGTCAACTATATACAAACAATAATAGCTGAAAGAACCATACTACAACAAGAAACAAAACTACAGCTCATACTAAAAATACAGCAAGAAACAAAAATATAACAACTATACAACAATAACAACTGCAAATGAAGATCAACAAATCAAACACCAAAAAAATATAGAACAAAAAATGAAAATGTAATAAAGATCGAGAGAGAAAATACAAGAAAAAAATGGAAAAAAATGGAAATGTAATAAACATCAAGAAAAGCAAACATAATAAAAAATATGGAAAAAAAGTGAAGAAAACATACTTGCGAATTGCCACTCAATGTTATCTTGTACATAGTTGAAGTCCTAGTGCGTCACGAAAATGTACTTTCTTGTTTGCTGTTCGTGGTAGTACATATACACATACGTTACATTAAGATTGAAAAGCAGATGTGAAATCCTGGAATCCCTAGGTAGCTCGTGCCACTACAGTGGAATCTCCTTGCATTGGAATGTCATGATATCATTGTACAAAGGAAAATCTTCCTTGTTGAACAAGGGTGTATAGTCAATGAACAACCAAGCTAGCTCATTTTGGTACAATTTAATGGCTTGCATGAAGTCCCAGACAAATATGTCACAACTTTGAGATAACTTAATGAGACAATACACTGCATTCATAAAAGGGATGAAACAGGCCAATGACAAAAGCATCTCAACATCGGAAAGCAAATCAAAGTTATCACTAGCACCGTTGATTGATTTCATATTAGGACTTCTAGTCATGTTCACGCCCATCTTCACTAGTAATGTGGTGTATTCAGCCATGATGCGCTACACAAGACTTCTCATAGAAATCTAGCGCGTGTCCACGTTGTGGATCATCTTATTATCCTTAGTTTCCATGAGATTTGTAAGTTTCTACAGCTCAATGTGGCGCTTGTTACTAAGACAAAAGTATGAGTAAACGGCTTGAAATAACCCTTCCAACCATGACATCACTGAATATTTGGACAACATTTCAACCACCAGATTAATCTAATGTGAAACACAATTGGCTTCTAAAGAGAAAGGAGCCCATTTGTCTCTAATTTGTACTATGATTCCTGTCTTGTGCCCTTGAAACATACTAACCCCATCTGCCCCAAAACACATAATTTTAAAACCAATTTCTTCATGCATTAGACCTCCCTCTTCTAACAAGGCATGCATAATGATAAAGGTAAGGTGGTCTATGGTGCCATTCTCAGACGTACGAGACAAGTTGAGCAAGTGAGGTATTCACTCTTAGTTATCCATTACGTAAACATGAACTTTGACCAACAAGCATTGTCAATTGTTGTAACCTTGCCAGTACTAATAGAGATTACCTTAGCACACTAAAAGATACACTTTAAAGTATCTAAAATAGACAAATGCAAATGCTCACTCATCTTCTAGCCCATAGTTTCATACTAGTGTTTACAAGGCACATTTTTAACTTCCAAATGCTTCAAGAGAAATTGTTCCCTCTTGTAATCACACATTAGACAATCGTGACTAAGAATTTAAAAAAAAATTGTGAACTGTATTCCCTTTCATTTCATATGGCTCTCCAAATTGCCCACCAATAGCTCAGCTACCGTGTTACTAGACTTGTGCCCCATCCAAATTTTGCATAGCTTAAGGTGTTTGTAATCACTCTTAATGTAAATTTGACCTTTCTTCAAATGCGAGAGCGGCACCCCATCTTCATGACAAGTCCACTTCTCCTCATGTTTTTTAAGATTATCAACTTTCGGAACCATCACTTTCTTCCTACCACTAATCGCAGTACAACTTTGACAAATGACATTGGAGAGATCTCCATTGGAATCAAATTCCCCCTCTACCCATGCAAATTTATAAGCCCACACCTCCTACCATCAAAACGTTATGGAGTCCGGGCTTGATTTTCTCTTCTGCTACGTCTTCTGATTGCCAACCTTCTTCCTCTTACTAGTTACGCATCGATCATTATCATTAGAGACCTCGACAAAAAAATCATGAATCTCTGGGAATGCAATAGTAGCCTTAGACGGTGGATCGCGAAGAATCGGTCATGAAAAGGACTTCGATAATTGTGTTTCAGAAACGTGAAATACCTCGTGCGCAGTCATATTGATTGCGCCAACGGCACTAAAGACATGAACTAGATACTTACCCATTCCGTTTGTATTGCGGTTGGAGACAAACGTATGTACCCTGAAATTATCAAGAAGTTTCAAGTATGACGCCGTCATGTTGTAAATGCACACATTATATAGAATATGTATATTCATATTATTTAAATAGATTTGAATGTTTATAATATTATAAAAAAGATGATGTCATTTGAGGTGGTTTCAAAGTAATGCTTTCTTTTTGTTGTTATAGTCAACTATATAGAGAGAAATTCACTTGAAAACTTCATTTCATTTGATATTTTTCTTGTTCGTTTTTTATTTAAATTATATTATGTCAAATTAGAGGGTTTTTTCTGAGTCTCAAGATAAAGAATCTCAATCAGAACATGAATTTGAATTTTCTTTATCGCAACTACCAAATTAGCCACAATTGCTACTAGATCTTTTAGTGTTATATGGGTGACTACAAAATGAAGTTGGGCAATCTCGACCATCGAAACAACCTTGAGTAGAAAAACGATGGTATGGTAATCTTCAATGTGATACTCAAGTATTGATGATTTTGTTGCAGGTTGGATGTGTTAAACCCAACAGTTATAAAGTCACATTTAAAAGATGTTTTGAAAGTTTAAACGATGAATAATATTATTACATGGTGAGGCCTATCGAAAAGAGTCGTGATCATCAACAATGATTAAAAGGTGCAGTCAATCCTTCAACTAAAGCAGATTATACTGATTATATTGCTACTATCATCAAACGCATTCTCAAATTCTGTCAAATGAAGTGATGTTTCCATTGGAGCTCTAGTTTTTTTACCTTTATTAGATGTATGTTGGGTTTTGATTCTTCTTTCTATAGTTGAAATGATTTCCTACAATAATTTTGTGTTTGTAGAGTAATATGAAGAAAATATTCAAATAATTTGTTTTCTAGGTGAAGTTGAAGTAAATTTCCTTTAAAGATAAAGATAAAGAGATATTTGTAAGGCCAAATAAGTGCTCAATTATTGATGTTGTAGCTTTGAGAATGAATTAGGGGCTAACCCCATTTGTTTGTGTAGTTAAAATGGAGATAAGGTAGAGAAAAAAGTGGACACTATTCATCTTCTCTCCCGTTGTAAGTTTAAAGAGGATCCAAATGTTTAAAGGTCCATTGTGTTGTAAGTTTGAAGAAGTTTGAAATAAAATTTGAAAGAATTGTATATAATAATGTATAGTTTTTAAATTGATCTCACTTGCTTAATTTGGATTTGTTAATCAAAAGTTGTACTAGTTTGAGTGAAGGGAGGTTTGTTACTTTCAAAATTAAAAAGAAAAGACTTTGATTGGCCATAAAAGACGAACAAATTTTTTGTTTGCAATGAAATTTTTAGGAAGTGTAAGAAATTGTGTTAGATTTTTATTAAAATATCATTCATTTTAATTTGGTGTTTGTGACAAAATTGTTACAATGAGCTCAAATAAAATAAAATCTATTTTTATTTTATTTGTACCCTAGGATACAAGAAACATTTTAGATTAATTTAATTTTTGTTTGAAAACCAAACCCATCCCTCCATTTTGTATTTTTGAAGTGAGGGTGGGGATGGCATTTGATATGGAATAAATCCCATACTTGTATCAATATCCCCATGCAATATCTGTATATTTTATCCATATATGTATCCGTATTCCGTACCATATCTTGTATTTGTATATTAATATCTACATCAATGGCAATAAGTGGAGGATTTTTTTAAATTTTAAATTATCAACTCTCAATTTTTTGATGGGAGAGAGGGGGAGGAAATTGGAGGAAATGGAAGGTTTACCTCTTTTTAGCTCATTGTATTGTGTCATTGTAGTGAGTAAAATCAAATTTTTCCACCAATTCCAATGGGGAGTCAAATTAGAGAGGATAGGGCATTGAAATCAGCCCCAATTTCCTTGAGAACATGACATTTGTATTTGGCCATGGGTCTCATTAGGTAGAATTGTCCAATACCACCATTTATCCAATTCTGCCATCTACAAGTTCCTCCCATTTCCATCACTAGCCCCATCTATTACCATAATCTTACTAATCTATTATCACAATGGCAATGCATTAGAGAGCAAATACATCAACCTATGCTTTAATAGTGGTCTGATCATGCTTCATCAAGGGTCTACTCACAATTTTACATTTTAGCTTTGAAAAATCACAAAAAATTCAATTCTTGTTGAAATGTCTTCATTCTTTATGCAATTGACTTCTCTCAAACAATTCAATCTCTGAAAAATATGAGAGCTCATAAATAGCTTCTCCAAAATACCTACATTGCAAATCTATATGGTAATGGGTAGTTTTACCTTATAGCAAGTGCTAAGGGATGCTCTCACCTTTCAGTTCAAGTTTGGTGATAAACTCATTGAAGAATCATTACTCCTATTGTGACTCTCCCTAAGTATTATCACTAGCTTGCAATGGATTTGATTTGTTTTTAGATTAATAATAATAATAATAATAATAATAATAATAATAATAATAATAATAATAATAATAATAATAATAATAATATTATTATTATTATTATTATTATTATTATTATTATTATTACCAACCACTCATCTTAGAAATGCCAAAATCTTCCAAACCAAAAATAATGACATTGTTTGCAGTAAATAAAGTATGCATACCCAAAATGACCACCAACCCCAAATTGTTGGGGTCCAATTACACCCTCTTTGCATTCTAATGTAATTAATTGTTAAACATCATGCTAAGTTCATCAAGCTTGGTTTTGAAAAAATCATTGACAAAAAGTGTTTTTTTTATATTTTTTGAATGTTTCAACCTACCAAACGCACTTCACCAATTCATTACAATAGTGAATATGGCTTGCCAAGCATTGCATTTTGGTTGCAATTGAAGTCAAAGCACTACTCACTTTTTCACTATTGCATGGCCTGAATGCACCGATTTTTAGGGCAAACAACGTACATAGGCCCCATACCTTGCTTCAAGGAGATTTCCGATTGCCCTTTCTACTACCTTGGCTCAGCAAGTAACTATCATTAACCTTTAAAGGATAGGCTAATCACTACGGAAATCATTTGTTTTGGTACCTTATGAATTGTTGGCTTAAAACAATGCAATAGAATTCTTTGGAAGTTAAAGTATTAATTGTAGAAGACCGACCTCCCCTTTTCACAACAAAAATCTGAGGATGAATAGTTGCATTCCTGTCCTATACACTAAGATTCTCTCTCATTCATTCATTCAATACGTTCATGGTATCATTTATAAGGTAGTAGGCCATAAATGGACCATCTAAGGTCTAAAACTGAATTTTAGGGAGGCTAAACATCTTGATATAAATTTCAATAAATTTTCCTTGAAAGGCAAGTGGAATTTACATCTAACCCAAGTTGTTTCATATTTTTTGGACCTTTGTGAAATTAGTTACAAATTTTTGAAGTTGGAAAGAAGTAGTCATTTGTGGTCATCAAAAGCAACCACCTCCTGAAATGTGCATAGTTGGTACATTGAAGAAAGCGAAATGTACCTCTGAGTCATGTTTGCTTTTAATGCCTGGTCTCAGTTTGAGCCTCCTATCTTCCATGTTAGAAACTCCTCAGTCTACAAGGAGTTGAATTGCAGTTGAAATGGTGGGGGTGGAATTCGGTTGAATAGTCACCGTTTTACAACTTCCGTTACGTCTCACACTCCGGCACATGAAGTGTGCTTGAGGCAGCCACTCGCTCATCACTCCCGCTTTGCCAGATCTCCGGTAAAATAAGTGTAAAGCCCTGGCTGCCACACTTGCAGCGAATTTGCAACGAAAGCCAGTGAGGATGTTTTCGGAGGAAAAGAATCTTCAAGAGCGCAAGTGTGAGGAGAACATTCGCAAAGAGCAGAACCTGAGTGGCCGCGGTGCCGGAAGCCAGCGAGCCAGCGAGCCAGCCAGCCAAGTGGCTTTTGGGTTGTGTGTGTGTGTTCGCCGCTTCTCACTTGAATTGACGTTTTGCAGCTCTTTTTGCAGGTCAAGGGAAGGATGAGTGATGCTCTCTCCGTCTCTCTCGGTGGCTTGACTTGCGCCGTTGGCTCGGCTATGCCCCACTTGCAGCACCCGCCCTGGCCTGGGCCGCAGGCTGGCTTCTCGCCGAAAACATCCTCACTTTCGTTGCAAATTCGTAACTTTGAATTGAATTTCAGTTTTTGATTCTAACTTTGAATTGAACTTTTAAGGTGCGTACTCCCCAAACCGACACTTTTTTGCTATTGAGCCTGTTTTCTAATATTAGACTGGTCAGATTTTCATATGTTCTTGTTGGCAAGTGAAAGGAGGTTTCAATGCACCAGAGAATGTGGCATTTGGATACTATATGCAAAAGTTACTAAGGAACAAAGTTTGGTTCTAAAAGTATTTTTTCCACATGGGTACAGAACTAACCTTGGAGATTTACACATAGTATAGATGGCGGTTTAAGGTCAATGGCACATTTGGATGCACTTCAGTAGTTTTGATTCTAACTTTGAATTTTGTTGTTGTTGTCATTCTTTTTTTTTTTTTGAATTTATCCAGACAAATCAAGGTATATCTAGATACTAGTAGGGGTAGTCACACCTTAATATCTAAAGACAAAATTTCTATGAGGAATCAAAAGTTGAGGAGAGAAAAGAAGAGCCAATTAGGAGCCAAAAACCATGAAGAAGGTGTGACACCCCTTTTTCTATTGTATGGAGAATAAGAGTAAAGAACACACGACGAGATTTATTAGTGGAAATTATGAAGCTCTAGGTTATGCAAAGCCTAGGGGATTAAAAAAACAATACATTGCAAACATGCAAAACATATAGACAATGCAAAACTCAAATAAACTCAAGCAATGAAAACTTGGGATGATACAAAACTTAGTGAACATGAGGTGAAAGTGTTCTTTGTGGTAGAATATACTTCTTCTACAAAATCTTCTTCATGTCCATTATTCACCTTCCAGAGGAGAACAATAGATGTAGAAAAGATTTCATTATAGAAGTATATTCTATCATAGAGAGCCAACAAAAAACAAAAGGGGAGTTGCTACATCCCCATTCTACAAAGAATGGATGTAGAGTGAAGAAGGTGTAACTACCTCTATTGTATAACCAAGCAATAATGGTCCTCTTCATGATGGGAAGATAGTTTATTTTACTAGATACTTAGGGGGGAGTTATTGGTTAATTCAAGGATTGGGGTTGGTTGTGGAATCATAAAAGACAATTTTATTCAATGTAGAAGTTTTCTTTTTAAGGATGCATAGCGAAATTGATGTTTGCAGTTTGCACTCCTTATAAATGAATCAAGTAGTTGAAATAATTACAAACAATTGGCCTTATAGTGTTGGTTCACTTTTTGAGCAGGGTCCAACCCAAACTACCTCACAATAACTTTTCTGAATGTAAAACCTCATCCTCCTCAGTCAACATCAAATAATGTTAATAAACCTCTATCTATACCCACCACTGTTTTTTTAGTAATTTTTTGTTTTTTTACTATTTCAATTAGTGGAAGCCTTGCAATATGCACTCTAGAGGTTAAAGATTTTTGGAAGAAAAATTTCGATAATCTCTTATGGTATGGGGGGAGCACTATTAAGCCATTATTGTATGAATGTATCATTCTATTTGGATGAATGCATACAATATTAAATGAATAGATGATTTGCCATGAGTATACATTCAAAATATTTCATCCATAAAGATGAAAAATGCTTCACCAAGCCTTCAATGATCATATCATTTTTGAACATGAAGAGCATGGTATCTTTTCTATAGTAGCGCAATGCTACAATCCCTTGATTTGGAGGAAAGTTTGCATTCAAGAATTTTGTCTTGAAACCATTCTGACAATCAACTCATTCTCCCTCCCTTCCCACCTACCTAAACCATCCAACTACACTATGTGTCCTAACGAGTTTGATTGTACTTGAAAAGATGCAAACATCTTGTTAAATTCCAATTTATAACCCTCCCCCCCTCCAAAATCTAGATGTATTGATCTTGCATACAAAAAATTCTCCACCCTACCCTATCCCACCTCCATCAATCCTTTGAAAAATCCAAAGCCATTGATATCTATCAAATAGATGATCTTGGCCGTCTAAAATGGATATAAAATATGAGTTTAAAATATGGTACATAATAGGAATATAGATATGGATACAATTCCAAAATTCAACTTCAATATCAAATATCAAATGCACTCAAAACTTAGTTCCAAAAATACAAGTATGGGTATGTGTGGAAGGGAGGTTCCAAAATTATATTAAAAGTTTAATTTAATTTAAAATTTAAGTACTGTGAATTTAATTTAAAATTGGCATACTCTCACCATCCGCTCAGAAGACAGCATACAAGTTGCCCTTGATTTCTTTTGTTGAAATGACCTTAAGAACCCAAGAAAAAGCAAAACAAAATTGTAAGAGCTACCACGAGGTGAGGAAGGGCCAAAGGATAAATGTCAAAAATTGCCCCTAGTTTCTGCCACTTCAATTTCGTATTCCATTATATCTCCTAGCAAAATTGGAGTCTCTAGTTGCAAATATGAATTCAGAATTTGAAAATTTGATCATATATGACAAATAAAAAAATTAAGGGTTTTCTACGAAGGTAAAACATGGGGCAATAGAGGGTCAATCCTCCCTGGCCGTTCTCCCCTCACTGTTCAAGAATTTTTTGATGGCAACAACTAAATTAGCTGCTATCTTAGAAAATTTGCAAAAAAAGTAAAAAATAATAATTCACTTAAATTAACTGGCCACTTGCAGTGATTTTGTGTGCACAGTTGAAATTCCAGTTCATTGTCCTGTAAGTTAACTTACTGCAAGTTGTATTGGAAAAAAAAATTTCATCCTGCATGGATTGCATGAAATTCCTTTGACGTTCCTCAGGGCCTGATCGAGGCCACAGGATTTCATTCATCCGAATAGTACATTGGATGTAGGAAGGAAATTCATCCCCAATTCCTCCAAACACCTGGGAGAACAGATAACTTACAGGAAACCAAGGACTCACTGTTGTGATTTAACCCCTAAATGCCCGAAGCACCAGAATCTGGTGTCTGAGAAACTTTGAAGTTAAATAAAATCTAACCAAATTGCTATTTTTAGCAGTTTACATTTTTGGAAAGTTCTTCGTGAAGTCTAGTTTTAGCATCAAAAATTCAATCTTGAATATAAATGATAGTGATTTTTCTATTCAAGATTTTGTGCAAGGGTACCCATTGCAATCTTGACTTACCTTAGTGTTGAGAGCTCTTGGAAATGAGCCTCAATTACACTAGATCTTGGAGAAAAAATCACATTTAAAATTCATTAAAAAAAAATTGTAGAGTAGATTTTAAGAAGCCTTAAATTGATTGGGGTTAAACATGTTAGGCCCTTTAACCTCATATTTTTTTGGTCACCAGCTTTTTAGATTTGATTTGTGAAAAGGGTGTTGAAAGACTTCACATCACTTTTGCAATTTTAACACCTTCATGGTCAAACATTATAATCTTTCACTCCATAAGTGATATTTTTGTGTGTTCTTTTCCTATGAGATCTCTAACATGTCTATTTTGAATTTGTATGGTTACAATTCAAAAAAAATTATACAACTTATCAAAATGTTGGCATTTTGCTCAACTTAAAGCAAATTCCAAGAAACTCGAAACAGGCCTTGGGTATTTAGAGGTTAAGTTACACCATCTACTACAGGCCCATTCCCAAACTCCATGTGTTTAAAGATAAAACCTTTGCATTAGAAAAAATGATTTTTTATAGGTGTTCAAGTTTAGAACTACACTCATTGTTAAATATTGAAATCTTTATTTTTAAAAGATTGCAAAGTTCTTGTTATGGGTTACTTTTGTAGTAGTAAGCCAACAAAGTAAAAGTGATTAATGGTTGTAGTAGCAATGTCAAGTCCATACCACTTTGGCTACCATATAGGTTTGATGGATAGCTAAGCATTTGGGTAGAAATGTGCTACAATTTAGAGCTCATTTATTGCTACCATAAGGCCATGTGGGAACATACCTTAAATTATCAATTATTTGGTTTGAAATTACCTTAAACTTCCATAGGTAATGGCAAGGTGATAGGGACTTTTGATGCAATCCATAAGATTATTGGTTCAACTTCCTATGCTAATGTTGCTCGCATGGAGGCTCTTCATACTAGTGCATAAGGAAGGTATTTGCCCCTCCACTTGTTCAGTTGATAGGGACTAGATCCGAGGTGTCCCATAGCTATGTTGAGTTTGTCCTAGCTACAACCCTTGAAGGCCATATGTTTTAAAAAATAAAAATAAAATTATCAACTGTCCAAAGCCATATCACAATAAGACTTTTTGCTTAGCAATTCATGAATCATAACATTAAAGTAGTCTACTCTTAAAGCGCCCTTTTTAAGAGCGAATTGCATTTGGAGGAAAGCTAAACTCCTTGAAACAATTTCCAATAAATTTTGTAGGAGGAAATGGAATTGGTATCTAATCCAAGTCATTTCATATTTTTTGGACCTTCATGGAATTAGATACAAATTTTTGAAATTGAAACACAATGGTCACTAAAAGCAACCACCTCTTGAAATGTACACTATTGATACATTGAAGAAAACAAAATGTACCCTTGTATTAGTGGTCACTTTTAAAGCACCCTACCTAATTCATCTAAAGAGCAAGTGAGTGTTTGACTAGTAAAAACTGTGTTCCAAGTAGTGTTTGCATAGATTAGAGACATGTGCCCATTTTGATCCACTAATTTTCCAAATTGACATATGAGGTTTTTTTGTGGGTCTTTTTTTAGTCTATATGTTCATTGTTTCTACTAGTGTTCCTAAGTTTTACAAAAGTGGCAAAAATTCTATCCTTATAAGTGGTTAAAATTTCAACTATTTTGTTATTAATGTTAAAGAAATCATTTTTTGTATATCTCGGGGGGTGCACTATATAATATTTTAGACATTAGGTGCATTCAAGTCCTTATTGTAAAGGGGCTATGTAGGTAAATTTCTGGAATTTATGTAGAGCTATATGTACCTACATTTCTAAGTTGTAATTATTTGGTATGCTCTATCTTTAAATAATTTTTTTCATGTTCTTTTTTAGTACCCTATGTTCATTATAAATAAAGAAGAGTTGCACGATCCTCACTAACATTTATGGAATCAAAAGAGAGTTTATTATTAAAAATTTGGCATATATGTATAATACTCTATATAATGTATAGTAGACAATAAGAAGTGCAACATTTTGAAAGGAAGTCCAAAACGTTCCAAAACAACCAATACATTTCAATACATTAAAAGTGAAGTCCAAAACAACAATTGCAGTTCAATATATTGAAACTTGAACTATGAGAGCATAGACAAAGTAGTAGATACATCATCCAGTAATATATTGTTCAAAATATGTGCACAAAGGGTCTAGTGTGAGAGAAAACAATGCCATGTGTAGAAATGCAAGTCATGTGTTCACAAACACAACACATAGAATGAAGATGGAGTCTAAAAACTTAATTAAAAATTGAAAGCTGCACAAAAGAAGTTCCACTATCATCCTTTGAAAATGTGAAAAGCTAAAGTAGGTGTATGTGAAAATACAAAGAAAAATCGAAGATTAAACATAAATGTAAAGTTAACTTAATGTCATCCATGGCAACTCATCTAGTAGACTTCATCCATTGGTAGTGAGAGCTGCTATCTTCAAAAGCATAGGATCCACCTCCTTAAATACTCATATTTTACTTACCATAGTTTTTAAAAGTTCACATTTTGGAGGGATCTTTTAGCCCAAGTTATTTTAGAAAAAATTGATAAAATTGTGTATTATTCCCTACCCTTCATTATCTATAATGAGAAGTACTACATTTTAGTAATGCTAATTTACTTCTAAATATTTTCTAAGATTTAGGCCAAGGTAATTAAAAGTATCCTACAATTGATTGCACATTACATCAAAATAAATTAGGAGTGCCTCCCTCCCAAGTTGTATATGTTGAAATATTAGACTAATAAAATTGAAAAGAGAGATACAACCTAGCAACTTGTTGTATGATGATTTGACATGAATTAAATCAATAAAATTAAGTAGAAGCACGAATGATTTCCAAAGACACTTTGACTCATTGATGAATAATGTTACTATCACAAGTTCATCATACTCATTAAAATTATATACACTTTCAATTTTGTCAAAATAAATAAATTTATGTAGGTATCTATGGATGACATAATTCAAACAAGGCCAATTGATCTACAGATTCAAACAAAAGAGGTATAAGTATTTACTCTACAAATTCATGATTTTTTTGTACACCCCAAGATCATTATGGCATTGAAGATTGTAAGTGCTTATCAATAAGCGTTTTTAGCGTTTAATTATTTGAAGCACTAGAGTAAGTACCTATTTGATAAGATTTACTATAAAGTTTTAGGAACAATATAATGATCAACAAATTATAAAGATTTGTATGCATACTTTACATTTTTAATAAATACAATGTAGAAACACTAATAGAAACAAAAGTTGCATAGACTAAGGAAATGACTAAGAAAAGATCCACCAATGGTCATATTTATCATATGAGTCTTTTAATAGGGCATTTTTCTAATCTTTGTGATCCATGTTTTTAATAGTGGCTACAGATGCAAAGTCATCAAATAAAGAGCTAGATGTATGAGTGCTAATCTTAGTACTTTCATAACAAAGGTGACAAAAGGTGTGGTATATTCTTATAAATTTAAGAAAATTTTAAAATGTAATCTATAAATATTCTCCCACAATAGAGGACTTTTCTACATGAAAAGGAAAAAATAACCTTCTAGAAACAAAGAATGAGTAAAAGATTCCACCTTTAGTATGGGTTTAAAAAATATCCTTTCAACTTCAAATTATTTTGAAGATTCTAATTCCATTAGTGCAAATTATGATGTAATTCACATAGCATGATAAATATCTAATTGAATTGGGGTGAAGATTTCTTTAGGGATTACTTTCTCATTTGACTACCTTTTGTGGTAGGGTTACATACGTCTATGGCTAACCTAACAATATGCAAAATTAGTTGCTTCAAAAAATTCAATAAGTTGGAGGAAGCCTTACTCACTCACCTTCTTGGGTGAGTATAATATCCCTCAATAGTTTGGGTGGAGCCTTCTTGGTTATCCAATGGCATCTCCTTCCCACATGTTGGCATTTCTTCAACAAGTTGAGGAAACAAGGGCTCCCAAATGTGGCTCTCCCTATGTATTTTTCCTTGAGAGAGAAGACAATTTGATATTACAAAGACAAATACTTAGGTGTTATCAAAGAGGCCTAGGTGTAAATCACACACAAATGTATAATCAACAAAATTTATCACAAAAATATACCTATTGACAATAAAGCACATTTGCTATAAAACAATGACCAATGTATTTGTTTTTGGTGATTTATTGCAAGGAACCAAACTCCTTAAAGCCTTTGTGACAAAAGTTTAGGAAAATTTGGGTCTTTTTTTTAATACATTTTGCCAAATCCATCCATATGAAGGCCAAGGACTTGCCAAATATTTTTTATTATATAATAAACCTTAAAAACACAAACAGAAAAATATATCATTAAAAATAGTAGAGACTTTTCAATCATATGTACTATCATAGCATTTTATAACCAAGCAATGCTCTTCTCCATTCTGCAAAGGTACTATATATTGTTAGATTCATAGGAGACATGTAGTAGTTAATCCTTAAATGACAAGCTAAGCCCTTTGGGCTTGATTTTGGAAAAATTGTTGACAAAAAATGTTTTTTGTATTTTTATGGGAATGTTTCAACTTCTTGGACCCACTTTAGTAGAGTATGGCTTGCCAAATATTACATGTGGGCAACAAAGTCAAAGCACTATTCACTATCCACTTTTGCATGCCTTAGCTACACAAACATTGTACAAACAACAAAAACCATACCCTACTTCAAAGAGATTTTTTGACTCCCCTTTGGACTACCTTCTAAGCAAGTGAAAGTCATTTGAGGATTAATTAATTAATTCAAGAAATGTGGTTGGCTAAGCACATGTATAAGATAATTTTGTTCATTGTAGGGGGCCCTTTTGCAAGGATTGCAAAAAGGACCCCTTCTTCTCTAGTAAAGAATGTTATGATCGCCACACATAACATTGTATAACCAAGCAATGGTCCTCCCATACTCTAAAGGTATTATATTTTTAGCTAGATACTTGATAGGGACTCATAAATTAACCCTTGAAGAGCTGAAGGATGCTAGTAAGGACCAAAAGTGTCCCATGGATGACTTCATTGTTCACTATAAAAACAATGAATGCACCTATTGATCCAATAATTAAAGCATTTTCGTGACTACCTTGGTCACAAGGAATTGTGTCCTTCATGGGTTAAATCAAAGATTGGTGTTGACTCCAAGTAGCTACAAAAGATGATTTTGTTCCCTATAAGAGTCCCCTTTTCAAGGATTGCAAAATAAACCCCTTCTTCTCCAATAAACAATGTTATGATTGCCACACATAACATTGTGTAACCAAGCAATGGTCCTCCCCATGCTATGAAGGTATTATGCTTTCACCTAGATACTTCAGAGGGACTTATCAATTAATGCTTAGATGATGCAAACTAAGGACCCACAACTTCCCATGGATGATTTCATTGTGCACCATAGAACCAAAGAATGCACCTAAGTATAATTGAAGCATTTTGGTGAACACCTTAGTCACAAGGGGGTTGCTTCCTTCAAGGGTTATTCCAAGGATTGGTGTTAACTGAGGTCAGAGCCGTAAAAGACAATTTTGTTCCATGTAAGAGTCCTCTCTTTAAGGATGCAAAAAGGGACTCCTACCTCACTGGTAAACAATGTTACCCATGAGCAATTTCTTTCTTAATTTTTTGTTCTTGAAACACATTTGTCAACAGACTTGATTCACATACATGCTTGTCAGATTCCCATCACCATACTTTACAGTACAGTACACCCACCCCTCCTCCCTTTCACTCATTGGCATTCCAGTATTTGAGGAGGAATTCACCCCCATCTAAGCTTAATCCAGAATGAATCCAGAATCCAAGGAAAGCTAAAATTCAGAAAGCACCAACAGCACACCATCCATCCTCCCGGACAACCCAAAACAGGCCAAAAACTCATCAACAACAAAGTTTACTAAAAAACAATTAAGAAAGAAGAAGAAGAAACGGTACCCCACTCACTCCCACTGATGAGAGGCGGGGATTGGTAGCCTCCACTTTGTTCTGCCTTCTTGCCCTCCTCAATAGACAAACAACAGCGGCCCTCCTCAAGTGAGAACTGGCTACCAGTTGAGTCCTAATTCTCAGGACTTTTTTACAACTAGTTGGCGCTCCAGGAATCTGGCAACACAAGATTAAGCAAGTAATTAGTGTAATGTGAGCTCCTCTAGTAGCTCCTGCAGTGAAAGGAATAACAATAGTCTTCCAGTAATAAGTAGCTATTTTATAAGACCGCTGCTTCAGTGTGTTTCAGGTTTGGTTTGGTTTGGGACCTTTGGGTGTCTCTGTTTTGGTACAGTAAGTTTAACTAGCTCGAGTTTTTGTTGTGGATGGTGTGTGTTGTAACTGACTTAAGAGTTGCTGGAATTGCTAGCTGAGAGGAGCTTCTTCGGAGCGGCCATGGGCGTGGCCTCCTGCAGAGTGCAGCCGAAATATTACAACTTTCCGCCTTGCTTATTACCTCCTGATCCTGCTTTCGAAACTGCTTGCTGAAACTGATTTGTAAACAAGGAATTGCGGCTTTCAAGTTGTCGAAGTGCGCTAGCTTCAGCTAGCTAGCATTTGGCCTCGTGCTTTGTCAAGGTACCTACGACTCTTTCGTGGTGTGCTTGCTTGCTTGCTAGTAAGTGTCTTCCACGGCTAAATCTTTCGGTTAAGTTATATTTGGCCGTTGTAAGACCAGTAGTTGCACGTACGTACGCGGTAGATTATCCAGAAAAGAATCTCGCCTGGCAGTTGTCGGTTTTCTTCCAATGCAATTGCATTTCCCACAAGGTCTCTCTCACTGTGTATAACTTCGTTGTCTCTAAATCGAAGGAAAGAAGCGAAGCGAAGGACAAAAAAGTCTTTGCGCGCATTCCCAAAGCTATACAGCAACATTTACAGTGAATGTGAGGAAGTTTGCGTAGGATCTTACTCAAAAAAGTCGAAAAGTCAAGCCAGTGCTCAGCCTCTTGTTTTGTTGGTGCCAACTTGGTAGCTCTTCTATTGTGTGAATCTGCCGAGAGAAGATGTTTCTGTTGGTTTAATTAATCACCTCCTTCAAAGTACCTTTTCGATCTGCTCCGAACAGCAGATTTTCCATTTCAAAGTATGCTTTGCAAAGTGGATGTTAAGAAACCTACCTGAAGATTCCATAGATCGATTCACAGAAACACAGTGAAGTCTGATACTGTGCCCTCAAGTTCGAGTGCAGATTTCTTTTCTTTTCTTTTGGGGGAGCAACTGTACGTACACTGTTGTTTGTGAATGGCGCAGATGCAGCGTGGTACCATGGAGAGTGATGAGAAGGCGAGGAGTGACTTGGAGGGGACGGATTACCCAGGCTCTCCCGAGAAGCGGGTGGAAGGGAGAGGAACATGGCCCATTGCAGCTTTCCATTTGGCCACCACCATCGCCACGCCTGCAGCTTTTGCTCCCTTGCCCTACGCCATGTCGCAGTTGGGGTGGCCCGGAGGTAATGAAGGCTACTGACTGTTGTGCACAGTATTTCCCTTGGGAAAACGAAACATCAAAAGATAGAATATAATAGTAAGTTTGTAAGGTAGGAGGTCCATAAATGGACCATCTAAGGGCGGCTGGAACTGAATTTGGGGGAGGCTAAACATCTTGGTAAGAATTTCAGTAAATTTTTCTTGAAAGACAAGTGGAATTGACATCTTACCCAAGTCGTTTTGTATTTTTTAGACCTTTGTGGAATCGGTTACAAAATTTTTGAAGTTGGAAAAAAGTGGTCATTTGTGGTCATCAAAAGCAACCACCTCCTGAAATGGACATAGTTGGTACATTGAAGAAAGCAAAATGTACCTTCAAGTCATGTTTGCTTTTGATATCCAGTCGGAGTTTGAGCCTCCTACCTTAGTAGTAGTGAAATTAGCCAAATGGACAAACAAACTTTTTTGCCCTTTAACTAAAATAACTCCATTGCTTTAATTTTTGTTATTACTTTCTTTCTATAAACAAATAGCCTCTTCCTATCTCTCTCTCTTTTGAAGAAGAAACTCCAACCATTTTTGGTTTTGGTTGGTGTGCATTAAGAGTTTGTTCAAGACAAGTGATTGCAACCATTCTTGGTTTGGGTTGGTGTGTATTAGGAGTTTATCCAAGATGAGTGATATGATAACTACATAACTTTTCCATTAGAAGGGAGATACAATTTCTATCTAATCTTTAAAGAAGAATTAGAAGAATTTTTCCTTTTCTTACTCTCTTCACATTCTTCTCATTTTATTGAATCAAGTTTTTGAGAGTATTGTACTACTATTGTAATTTTTTGGCTCTGCTTTTAAGTTTGTAAGGGTACATTCATACCAAGGGGATATATTAACCCTCTTCCTCACTCTCTTTACATTCTTCTCATTCTATTAGATCAAGTTTTGGAGGGGGATTTCCGATTTTTTATTAATTGTTGGCACCGCTTTTAAGTCCTAAGGTTACATTTGTATAAGGGGATATCTAAACCTTCTACCTTGCTCTTTTCACATTTTGTTGACTTAGGGATTAATGAGATTTTTGATTTTGTAGTTTTATTACTCTTTAACACCACTACTACATGTATTCACACTAAAAGATATCTTAATCTTGTGAGGGATGAAATAATGCTCACTATGATGGAGGTTTGAAATTGGAGGGAAATGTAGTGGATTAATTTAACCTTGTACATTTCAATGTGCCGGCTATTTTATTGCTTTCAAGGTTGCAATATTCTCCATTTGTGTGAATCCAAAGGGGGGAAGTCTAAATTAAACCACCTTCAAAATATTTCTTTCAACCCATTTTAGTCACCAACTGACTCTTTCAAATTCTTCTCTTACTATTGAACATCCCTTTCAAAAGATAAAGATTGCCACACTTTACATAGAGATTCTAATTCACTTGAGAGGATACAATTGTTCATTTTAAAACCATGAATGCTTTGTCCTTAAAGAGTTGAGCTTGTAGTTGTATATTTGATTGTGTACCCTTCAATTTTATTTTTGTTGATGCTTGTGGAATTTATTTTAAAAGAATTTTAAAAAGTAGTAATTGTGTTTCTGATTGCCTGATATTGGAAAGCAGGTGTGTTGACGTTGCTGATGGGTACTTGTGTCACATATTACTGTACTTTGATCTTGGCTAGTTTGTGGGATTGGGATGAGCCCAATCGGTATGTTCGGTATCGAGACTTGGGGCGCTCCATCTATGGTATGTTGAAAACTCTCTCCTCCTTCCTTCTTAATTATTTTCATGTCGCTCACTGCTAATCTAACGTAAAAACACCTAAAATTGACCAAATAACCATGCTTGCATAAGTTTTTGTTAGATCTTATTGGAGATTCAACAAAAGAGGCTAGATTCCAGATGTTTCAAGCACACAATGTTGGGGCACTTCATGACTAAACTATGAATTTTCAAAGTGTTGAGAGAAAAAGTTGTACTAAAAATCAACCCTAAATAGGCTTCCATGATTGAAAGAGGTTGTACATTTGAGGCAAGAACTTATAGGTGGTTGAGCTTAGAAGCAAGTAGCAATTAGGTTGGCAATAACCTTATTGAGGTTCCTTTGCCTCCTTCAAAATAAGGAAGTAGGTTAGTGCAGTGTTCCTGGCCATTATTTCATGAGATTTCTATCTAATGAATCTTAAGATTTATCTTTTCTTAACAACATCACTCTAACAAAAAAAAAATTTAGGTTGTACAATGTTATATATGGTGTCTTTTCCACCTAAGATTCTAGGTGAATTTGTTACATTGGCAGGGTCTAGAGTGCCAAAGCAACCTTTTTAAGAACTCATTGCATTTGGGGAGGGGATAGCTAAACTTCTTGAAACAATTTTCAGTAAAATCTTTGTAGGAAGAAAAATGGAATTAGTAGCATCTAACCCAAGATTCATTTCATTGATTTTTTTGGGCCTCTGTAGAATTAGTTGCAAAGTTTTGAAGTTGAAATGTAGTGGTCACTGAAAGTGGCCCTCTCTCTCTTGAAGTGTACACTCTCGGTACATTGAAGAGAGTAAAATGTACCTTTGTATTAGAGGTTGCTTTTAGAGCAAGGCTGCTTTTGGAGTACCCTACTTGACCATGCAAAAAATGGAATGGGCATCTAATCAACCCAAGAGTGTTTTCATTGATTTTTTTTTTGGGACCTTTATAGAAATAGTTGCTAATTTTTTAAGTTGAAACATAGAGGTTACCAAAAGCACCCTCCTCCCCTCACTCTTGAAATGTACACTCGTGATACATTGAAGTGAGCAAAATGTACCTTTGTATTAGAGCAAAGGTTGCTTTTTAGGGTAGGGCCGCTTTCAAAGCACCCTACCTTTCCTTTCCCATACAAGATTGAATTTGGTGAAGGAAAGTGCCGTCAAGGTTTTTTTTTGTTGGTTCTATCCAAAGGATTGAGACTATGGCATCGACTTTGGTTTCAAAATCTGAGTTTCCAAATCCTATCTACACACTACACATTGCACAACATGAATAGAGTTCTGTTGGAGTAGGGATGTGGGGTCCAACTAGTAAATAAATTAATCGTATGACAAGGCCTCACAGTTATACTGTTCTTGTTTATGTATTTATTGATCGGGTATTAATTTCTGGGGTCCGTCCATCCGTGCGTCCGTGGGCAGGGGCGAAGGGCTACTGGTCCGTGTTGACATTCCAGCAAATTGCCTCCATTGGCAACAACATCACCATCCAGATTGTGGCGGGACTGAGCATGAAAGCCATCTACCAAATTTATGCGAGCAACCCGGATGGCATGACCCTGCAGCACTTCATCATCATCTTTGGATGCGCGGAGCTCGTGTTGTCCCAGTTTCCGGACATCCATTCCCTCCGCTTCCTCAATGCTCTCTGCACCGGATGCACCATTGGCTTCTCCGTCTCTATCGTGGCGCTCTGCGCTCTCGCTTGTACGTTAAGAGGAAATTTTTTTTCTCTCCACCTCCACCTCAGTCTTTTCGGACTTTTCGAACTTTGGTTTTTTGAAGTTGTCGCAGTCGTTTCAATTCCGGAATGTACTGGTCATCGTGGAAATCATCATTTTTTTTAGTTCTGTGTGAATCATTTGCTTAAAAAAACCTAGGGGTCAAGAGCACTCACTGGAGGTCAATCAATACACTATTGTGTGAGCCCTCCCCCCTTTTCACACAAAATTCCAAAGATGAATGAATGTTTGACCTAAAATTTGAAGGATGAACGTTTGAATGAACTTTTTGTGTGTCTTACATAGAAGGATTCTTTGTCATTCATTTGACACCTAGTGTTTGTAGTGATGTTACAAAATTAAGTAGTTCTAGAAAGAAGTAGTCTTATCACCAAGATAGTTAGTTGAAAATTATTAAATTAATGGACGAATAGGTGCATTCTTTGTTTTTATAGTGTCCTTGAAAGTCATTCACATTGGACACATTTTAGTTCTTGGAGTCTATACGGGGTTATCAAACCTGTTGTACTACCACTACTATATTTGCAACTACACCTTTGTTGCATAAGAAACATGTATGCGATATGTTCTTTAGCTTGTCAAAAGTGGATTTGAAGTTGAAGAGCATTTCCAAATTTCGGATGAAAAATATGTGAGGATGAATATGTGGCCATCCAATTGTGACATTGTATTGTGACACTAACTAAGCACTTACTATAGTAATAGATCATTGTCTTCGATTAGTTTTTGGTAGTTGTAAATGATGCAATCCATGAATTTCTTTAAATTGGTGGAATTCCACAACTTTGGTCCTTTTTTTACAAGCCTGCAACCCTAAGCACAAATTATTACTGACCCTTAGTTTTGGGGCTTTCTGAAGATAAATGTCACAATTTTTTGGCATCCAGAAGCAAGCCAATCAAACGAAATTGACTATCAATTCAACAAATATGAGATTTTTAGTTTTGTGAGGTGCAGCCCTAACTAATCAAAATGGCCCCTTGTTTTGTTTGTGTGTGTGTGTTTGTCTGTCTATGTGTTGCAGTGAGAAATGGGGATGCTGGGGATGCGTCGTACAGTATTCTGGGTGATGAAAAAGATAAAGTGTTTGGCGTCTTCTTAGCTCTGGGAACTGTGGCCTTCTCTTTTGGTGATGCCATGCTTCCAGAGATTCAGGTTTGAGCTTTAACCCCTGTGCGTCACAAAGAGAATAGCATATGTGAGGAGCTTTTTTTTTGTTGGATCTAGAAAACCTGGAATAATTTGTTAACTACTTGGTTATTCAAGTTTTCATAGTTGAAATTGGAAGCCAACTTATTGATGAGTGCGAATCTGAAATTTTTATAAGAACCCACCCTGTGGATTTTGAGATTATAATATTTGATGAACATGGTATTCCACAAATCCTTGTTTTCCAGCATCCAATTTGCTCCGACACACTCGGGTTAACCCTAAAAAATCAGTCCAACAAAACCCTTTTAGATAAAGTGATCAACTGCACAGCAAATCAACTGTGTAATGCAAATTTCACTTGCTGAAACATGGTCTACGTCAAAATGTTCAAGCAAATGAACCATATAACCACGTGGACTTGGAGGTGCCTTGGTTGGGCTTTAAATTCTGATTAATTCATTAAAATTTTGCATTTTGTTTTTTGGAACAGGCCACATTGAGAGAACCTGCCAAGAAGAATATGTACAAAGGCGCTTCCCTTGCATATGGCGTGATAGCCGTCTCTTACTGGACAGTGGCCTTCTTGGGCTATGGCGTCTTTGGAAATGCAGTGAATCCTTACCTTGTCAACTCTTTCTTACGACCCAACTGGCTCATCACCTTGGCCAATATTTTTGCTGTCATTCAAGTGCTCGGTTGCTACCAGGTACTAAGCTTACTCATCCCAACTGTGTTTCTTTTTTGTTGGATTAGACGTGTCACCAGGTAAAATTTAAGTCACCGGATACTGACCAAACAGTAGGGAAATGAAAAACAAATCTCAAAAACAAGCACTACAGTAGTGAAAGAAAGAAATGATCCGCATCTTGAAAAAAAACATTCATGAAAGCAGAAATCCCTCCAGAACGTTACCAAAATGAACCCAAATTTTGTGAGTCGAATTAACCAAGTGGAGCTGAATTTAGCCCTCTGCAACTGCACCAATGCACCAACTTTAAACAATCTAGTGGCGCTCAACACCTTGTTTCGCAGTAGCGAAATCAAACATAGGTCAAAACGCAAGAAAAGTTCAAACGAAATTTAAAACGAAACATGGTCTACACAGACCATGTTTCTGCCAGTGATTATGGTACTCTGAATTGCACCAATGTGACGAAATTGACCTTGTCTGCAGTAAAGGACATCCTTTGAAAAGGAAGTAATGAAAGACATTCAAAAATACCATTTCCTGGAGTAGAAAAAACTATAAAGTCTTCAAAAAAGGGGACCATTTGTTCCAAGTCATGTTGCAAGTCGAATGAACCAATTGTGCACACTCTAAACCCTAAACCCTTGCGTCCAAATATACTGCAGCCCGACCTAAATACCTAGACCATGTCTCCACTCATGAGTTTGGCATTCTGAATTGCACCAGTGTCCATAGCGAAATTAACCTCGTTTTCACAGTAGAGAACAAAGCATTAAGAAAGGAAGAAATGAAACGCATCAATTATCACGATTTCTCAATGTTGAAAGCCCAACAGTACATTGTAATAATGTGACCATATGTTCCAAGTCGTGTTGCAAGTTAATTGACCTTGTTTTGCGGTGGGGACTGGTTCAGAAACGAAGGAATGAAAGCCATCAAAAATGCTATTTCCAGAAGTAGACAAGCCCGCAAACTGTTGTAGAAATATGACCATATGTTCCAAATCCTGTTGTAAGTTAATTAACCTTGTTAACAGTAGAGGACACGTTCAAAAACGAAGGATTGAAACACATCAAACCCTACCATTTCCAGAGGTAAAAACACCTGCAAACAGTTGTAGAAATGTGACCACATGTTGCAAGTCAGTCACGTTGCAAGTCAAGTTCACCAAGTACGCTAACCCTAAAACCCTAACAAACCCTAACCCTCCCCCCGTTTCTTCTGCAGATCTACTGCCGCCCCACCTACCTCTACGTGGAGCAACAAGTGATGGACTACAAGAAACCCCCGTTGTCCCTCCACAACAGCCTGGTCCGCCTGGGCGTCACCACCACCTACATCGTCATCATCACCGTCGTCGCCGCCGCCATCCCCTTCTTCGGCGACTTCGTGGCCCTCTGCGGCGCCATCGGGTTCACCCCGCTCGACTTCATCATCCCCGTCTTGGCGTTCCTCAAAGTGCGTCGGCCGAAGAACCCCCTCGTGCTCGTCTTCAACGTGGCAATTGTGGCGGTGTACTCGGTAGTGGCGCTGTTGGGCGCCATTGGAGCTATTAAGTTCATTCATGACGATACCAGTCGGTACAAGTTCTTCGCTAATATGTAGGGAGGCTAACATTTAGGGTTAGGGTTTCGGGGTGATGTGGTCTTGATATACCCTTCGAAGTTTGGTGCCATCCGTACAAATTCTTTGTGAGCAAGTAGTTACAGCAGTGGTTTCGATTTAGGGTTTCTGGTGGTGGGTAGGTTTGTACGTTTTGTAGTTTGATGCTTGTATACTAGTTGTGAGGATGCTGTGATGAAATGGCAGTGTTGTCACGGAGGGATATGGTTCAGGAGGAGTGAATCGAGCTTGTGTAATAGGTTTTATGATAAATTGATGATTCTCAGTCTTGATACCCTTCAAAGGTTGGTGCCTTTTGTTGTTACGTAGTTTTGTATGTTTTGTTTGATGCTTGTATGCTGGTTGTGAGGTTCCGACGAATTGGCAATGTTGTCACGGAGGGATATGGTTCACGAGGAGTGAATCAGGCGTGTGTAATAGGTTTTATGATGAATTGATGATTCTCAGTCTTGATATCCTTCAAAGTTTGTTGCCTTCTGTTGGTAGGTAGTTTTGTGTGTTTTGTTCAATGCTTGTATGCTAGTTGTGAGGTTCCAACGAATTGGCAATGTTGTCACGGAAGGATATGGTTCAGGAGGAGTGAATCAAGCGTCTGTAATAGGTTTTATGATAAATTGATGATTCTCAGTCTTGATACCCTTCAAAGGTTGGTGCCCTCTGTTGGTAGGTAGTTTTGTATGTTTTATAATTTGGTGCTTGTACACTTGTTGTGAGAATGCTTGTGATGAACTAAAGAGATATGATTCGGGAGGAGTGAATCGAGCTTGTGTAATAGGTTTTTTAATGATAAATTGACGATTCTGTCTTGATACCTGACAAAGTTTGGTGTTATGTGTGTTGTAGTTTTGTATGTTTTGTAGTTTGATGATCGTTTGCTAGTGGTGAGGATGCTGTGACGATTTGGCAGCGTTGTCACGCAAGCATATGATTTGGGAGGAGTGGAACGAGCTTGTGTAGTAATTTTTATGATAAAAAAATGGTGATTTTAGCATCTTCTAGTAGTCATTGGAATGTATCTAATATCAGTAGCAACAATAAGAAATACTCCCTCTGTCTCTGAAAAAGGCCCATGGTTCTTGTGTAAAATACAAAGGAAACACGGTTCTTTTTTAGAAACAGAGGTAGTATATGTTTTCAGCTTATTGCATCACTCTTGGCATGGATTGATTATATTGCATGCTAGTACCAATAGGATCAAGATATGTAAGATGAACTTATTGGTACTAATCTAGGATCATCCAATTCCAAGTATGTTTTCAAAACTGAGCCCTAGAATAAGAGGAAAAAAATAAAACAAACTTATTGGTACTAAAGTAGGATCACCCAATTCCAATCATGTTTCAAAAATTGAGCCCTAGAATAAGAGGAAAAATGTAAGACAAACTTACTAGTATTAAGGTAAGATCACCTTACTCCAAGTATGTTTCAAAAACTGAGCCCAAAGAAAAATATAGAGAAAATATAGATGCTTGTTGTGTTCTCTTCAAGGTGTGAACACTAAAAATAGGGCATGGTTTTAGAAAATCTACCAATTGAATTGTGACGTCTTATAACTTATATATAATCTAATCTAAAATATCATTCATGGATTTTTCTGAACTTTATTGCAAAATTGTCTTTATGTTATTAAAAAAATGAGAGTGTTTTGATACTCAATAATGCTTGTTGGAGAAATTTGCTTGATTTAAGTAGTGATCCTACTTTACCGAGCAATTTGATTAGAATAGGTGCTCAAAAATTCATTTAGGTGTAATGATTGTTATATGTAAGAAAATCTTCAAAGAATTTTTGCTAATCAATTTAGAAGTTATAATTATGTAAATTCACAAGAAATACAATACAATACATATTTTTAGAGTTCTTTTTGTCGGTTTAACCCCTAAAGGACCAAAGTGCATTTTTTGGCAACATAACTTTTTTGGGCAGGTGCATGAAAGCGAAGATTTCCATATTTTTGGCCCAATTTTTAATAGAAGGTGTGGACAAAAATATATCTTTTATGTGCACTAAATTTCAAGACATTTGGAAATATGAGTAAAAAGTTATGGCCTAATATGTAGTTTGTTTCTCAACTTGGGCAGTCCGGGCAGATCTGAAAAAATCATTTTTTCAAAAACAAAAATTTGAAATTAATTTTCTAGATTTATATATAGATAGAAAACTTTGAATCATTCCATTTTGATCAATGAGTCAAAAGTTATGAGGTGTTTTAGATTGCAAGTGGTTATGGATTTTCTACTCCAAAATAAACTTTGAAGTTCTTTATTGAATATAATTTTGAATACTTTTTGCCAAAAATAAAAGCATTAGGTGAAGATTGTTTATAACAACATTACCACCATTTGAATTGACATTTTTCAATTTCATAACTATATTATTAACAATTTAGTATTTTGAATTATTCTCTATTTTTTGCTACTTATGATTTTTTTTCTATATGTTGTACAATTCCAAATGATCTGAAAAATTTTCAAGCATGTATCCAACTTGATTTAAAGAATGAATCCAAAGAGTTGCAACCATTTTGGACATTTTTTCATACAAATGTGACCTTGTGAAGTGCAGCTATCCAATTTCTTGCAAGGCCAAGAAAAGGCTTTTTGTCAATTCAAATGCTAATATTTTGCAATCTACATAGTGGAAATTATTGAAATTTTTTCCACATCTTTTCAAATTATCATAATACAAGATCCTACAGTTAATGTGTCCAAAAATGTTTTTTAATTTTTTATGGTACGTGTCCTAAAAATGGCAATTTTGGAGTGTTTTGGGTGAAAACATAGTGAAGGAACTTTAGGGGCTAAAAAGTATGAAGTGATCAACATAAACTCTTCTATTGAATGCATATTGTGGCATGCATTAGAAAAAATTTGAAGTCTCCACACACTACTAGAAATGCACGACCAAAACAATAGAAATTCAACTAATTTTTGTTATTTGGGACAGTAGAATAACCATTTTGTAATTTTTTGTGAAAATCAACAAAATGGCAAAAAAATTCTATTGTGCAATGACCAAATCAACAAGTTTTTATTGAATTTGGAATCTTTTAAGAATCTTTTTGAAATCTTTGGAATCTTTTTGAAATCTTTGAGAATCTAAGTATAATGATTTTTTTTTTAAATTAGTCATGTAAAATTCAGTCTTTTTTCAATTTGGCAAACTTTGGAGTCCATTCTCACATAGTAGAATAAATTTTTTTTTTAAACTTAGAACTGATAAAAGTTGTATATTCAAGATACCTTTCACCTTCAAAAATTCTTTTGTGGTTTTGATCCTTCAATCAAAAGTTATAGACAAAAATCAAAGAGGGGTAGTTAGGAACATTTATTTTAACATTTTCAAACATCCTCTCTGATTTTTGTCCATAACTTTTTATTGGAGACTCGAAATCACAAACGTATTTTTGGAGGTGAAAGTTAGTTTGAATTTACAACTTTTCTTAGTTTTAAATTGTTTGAAAAAATGTATTCTACTATAACTAAATGACCTCTGAAGTTTGCTGAAAATACAAAACATATGAAAAAAGAATGAAAAAACTAAATATATAAAATTCTAGTTCTTGTGTGCTCACTTAAGTATTTAGGTGGTTTAGTGGTTGGAACCTTGGACCTTCAAACATGGGGTTCAAGGTTCGAATCCCCTTGGAGGCACCCATCCGCATAGCAAGTTGCCTAGGTTGTTGCCTGAGCCAGATTTGAGTTGAAATTCTGTTGTTTTGGTCATGAGTTTTTTAATTATGTTCCCAATATTGCTAGTTGCTGTCAAGCCAACAATCACCAAAAATTTTCTTTTAAAGCTTGGTCCTAAAATGCAAAAAAATGTCTAAAAAATTTTTTTTTACAAAAAAGAAATAAAAATTAACGACGTGGCACTCTCATGACCGTGTCCAATTTGCATTCCTGCAATGGTTTTGACGTTGCCAGGGCCTAATAACTTGTAGTCTTCTAGAGACCCCAAATTTCTTCTAATGGTTTCATCCATAACATTTTAATCAACACATATTTTCATTCATTTGTTTTTACTAAATCCTTATTATATCTAAAAATCTTCTCAATGAAACCTTTTAGGTGTTGTTGTATTACCATAGGCTCTACTCTACTATTATATGAACACAAATTCAAAGTATTCAAATTTCCTAGATATAGTAAATAGTTTAACAATGGAAAAATTTAAATCTTTGATTGATTTTTATAGTTTTTATAAAGTAGAGTCACATTGTAAAGACCCTTCAATATTCTCTACAAGGTATTATGCTTGTGCATTCAACAATATGCATTGTTATTTTCCTAGAAGCTTCTAATTTGATGAAAATGACTTTGAAGAGGATGAATGCTACTTAGAAGTAGTGTCCTACGAGAAAAGGTTAATTCCTAAAGTATCATGACTAAATTTCATAGTAATTTTTCTAAGTGTCATTTTTATTGCAAAGTGTCAAAATGAAAAAAAAAATGGATATTTTATTCATTCACTTGTAAAATCTTGTTGTAAATCACCATAAAATGGTGTGAAAAGTATTTCAAAAAAGTTTGACATATGGATTGGGATAAATTAATATTTAAAGTGAAAAAAATTAAGGATTTTGCTCACTATTCAATAAAGTCAGTATGATCAATAGCCTTTGCAAACCATGATAATTCTTTGAAATGTGATACTTTTTTCATTCAATACAAACTTGAAGTCTATACTCATTATATTTTTATATCCTATACACAAGAGCATTTTTTTTTATTACTATATGTCAATGATTAATGATTACTAGTAACTTCCAATATTGTAAGGCAATATGTGAAAATGAACCTAATTCACTATACAAAGTTATTCCATCACACTAAAATTTGTATTTAGTGTCATATAGAATATTGTCTTGTAGATATCTTTATTAGTGGCACTAATTGTCAATATCTTTACTATAAATGTATCATTCAAATCCACTTATATATTATAGTATTCACAATATTTACAATAGAAGTAACAAAATATTAAACTAAATTAATTATAAAAATTAACAATCTATTGAAATATTAATTGAATTTTACAATTCTTCACATTAAATTTAGTGCCAATAACACTTTATCTTTTTTAGTATACTGAATATTGAGTGTAACAATCAAATTTAGCAAAGTCACTTTATTTTAAGTTAGACAAGATGAAATATTATAAAATTATACTTTTGTCCTCAAATATTGAAGTATGTGTTACTTTATTTTGTGCCTTCACTAATTTCAACCCTAAACTCTTTTTTTGTGACTTCTTTGCACTTCCCACCTACAAAATCTATACCTTTAACCTCTAAATGTTGAAACTATATTCTTTTTGGCAACATAGTGATTTTCGGTAGCTCACTACGAACGGATTTTTTTCTTAAAAATTTTCACACAATATGTGTTTGAGGAGTAGTTTTAAGGCCCCAAATTTTTTTATAACTTTTGACTATATGGTTAAAAAGTTATTGTATAATATGCAATTTTCAATGCTTGGCATGTAACCCACAAATTTCTTTAAAAATCACTTTTCTTTTAAATAAAAAATTGAAATTGATTTTCTAGATTTAAAAATACAAGGAAAGCTTTGAATCATTTCATTTTGATCAATGAAATGAAAGTTATGAGGAGTTTTAGTTTGTGGGCAAGTATGAATTCTCTACTTTAAAATTAACTTTGAAGTCTTTTATTGAACTCAATTTTCAATGTTTTTTGAAAAAAAATAAAATCGTAGAATGTATATTGTTTATTAAAACATTACAACCATAGGGATTGACATTTTTCAATTCCATAACTAAATCTTTAACAATTTAGTATTTTGAACTATTTTTTACTTCTTTCTATTTACTATCTTTTTCCTATATGTTGTACAATTTCAAATGATCTATAAATTTTTGAGTATGTAGCCAACTTGCCTCGAAGAATGAATCCAGGAAAGCACCACCATTTTAGACATTTGTTCATGCAAATGCAACCTTGTAAAATATAGCTGCCCAGTTTTTCTCAAGGCCCCCCAAAAGATATTTCACTTCAAATGCTAATATCTTGTAGTCTACATGACAAAAAAATTTGAAATTTTTTCCACATCTCACCAAACCAAATTACTACAAGATCGTATAGTTATATTTGTCCAAAAATATTTTTTTTTCTAAAATTTGGTGCTTGCACTAGAAATGGCAATCAGTTAGGGATTAAATTAGGTTCATTAGATGAAATTTGGAAGTGTAGAAGCCCGTGAGTTCTCAAGCCACAAGAACAAGAGGATTATACTGTTGTAGTGATACTACAATAGTGTAATATAGCCGAGTCCCTACCACATCATTTAATAATTTTATGAAATTCTTCTTTTTATTATTCTTGATAGCCATCCATTGTTTTACTAGTAGGGGAACAATAAGGGTAACCATTCTGAAACGAACCTTTTTACCATCAAATTTCATCTAAAAGTTTGTTTTATTTTATTTGTTTGATATGCTAAGATCTCAAAAACTGTAAAGCCTCTATCGATGTATTTAGCAATGCTCAAAAGCTCTTTGCAATGAGGAGTGCTCCATAGACTTTGTTTCATGGTATTTGAACTTATGATGTAAAAGTTATTGAATTTCAAAATTTTAATGTATTAAAAAATGAGAAAATTACTTTTACTTTTATTTTGGTTGTGGCAATGGAACAAGGTACACTAGTCCTGAATTAGGTTGTTTGTTTTGTTCATTTGTTTTGTTCATTACATTGATGTTTTTGTGATCATGTGTCCTCTAGACATGTTTTTGATATTGTAAGAAAGCCTTCAACAAGGAGGGTGCACGGGCTTTGTTTCATTGTGTTTGGACATATGGTGTGAAAGTTATAGATTTTTGAATTATTTTTTAATCTTTAAATATGCCAAATTATGTATCTTTTGGACTGTGTGTTAATTAGCAATGTTTTTGGTACCATCAAAAAGCCCTCATTGAAGAGGAATGCATGGAATTTGTTTCATAGCATTTGGACATATGGTGTAATAGGTTTGGAAATTATTTTTAGATTTAAAAATGTGCTAAATTATGTATCTTTTTTATTGTGTGTCAATTGGTCTTGTTTTGGAAAGCCCTTAACAAGGAGGGATGCATCAACTTTATTTCATAACATTTGAACTTATGGTGTGAAAATTGTAGTTTTTTGAGTTATTTTTGGATCTTAACCTCTAAAGTCCCATTATTCCCTCGGAGGACAAATCAGATTTTGAGCAAGTTCTTGAGACCTCAATTTTTGGTGAATTGTTTTGAAACTTTATTGTAAGATAGAAAAAATGAATATCTACATGGAAATATAATTTTTTATTTCAATTGGTGCCTGGGAGCAAAAGTTATACCACAAAAAGCTTGAAATTGAACTCGGCAGGCAGCACAAAAAAAATTGCAAAAAAGCAAAATAAATTAAAAAAAACTTTCCCTTAAATGTTTTATTTTTGTCTATATGTGAAGCTTTGATTTGTTCTATTTGGACTAATAATGAGAAAATTAAGGACAATCTTGTTTTTGGGGCAATTTCAGCATCTTCTTGAAAAAATAACTTATAGGATTCATTTCTGAATACAATTTTCACAATTTTCCACAATTTTTTTTGAGAATGTTGTGTTTGCTTGCTAAAACAATCTCATGGTTGGGATTATTTTTTTTCAATCCCATCTTGGAGTTATTAACAATTTAGTTTTTTTTCCAATCTTGGACTTACTTCTACTTAGAATTTTTTTAAAGATTGAAAATCAAGTTTAAGAAAAAAAAAAAAATTCCTAGACTTTCAACTCAGTTCTTCAACATAAATTTTTTTTAATTCAAAGTCTATAGTGAATAAAAAAATTCCACAATTGGTGGTCAAAGTCATCTAAAATTGCAAGTCAATGTTCACAAAAACTTTCTTTTTCAAGTTTGAATGCTAATATCTTCCAATCTATATTGTCAAACTTCATGAAATTTTTACCATATGA
This sequence comes from Pseudoscleropodium purum, assembly GCA_963969395.1. NCBI lineage: Eukaryota > Viridiplantae > Streptophyta > Bryopsida > Hypnales > Brachytheciaceae > Pseudoscleropodium > Pseudoscleropodium purum. Next base: position 27,975,486 of record OZ017795.1, read on the forward strand.
GCTAAAACAAGTGAAGTATGAGATCCCATAGTTAGATTCTAAAAAAACGATTTTTTTTTGTTTTCTTGGATGAACGTAGCAAAAATGGTAGTTTTGAGTGTTTTTTAACAAAAAAATGGCGTTGGGATTTCAGGGGTTAAAATATACTAAATTATGTATCTTTTGGATTGTGTGTCAATTGGTCATGTTTTTGGTACCATCAAAAAGCTGTCAATGAGGAAGGATGCATGGAATTTTTTTCATAGCATTTGAACATATGGTGTGAAAGTTATAGGTTTTGAATTATTTTTGGATTTTAAATTATGCTAAATTATATATGTTTTTGACAATGTGGCAATTGGTCATGTTTTTGGTTTCATCAGAAAGCCCTTGACAAGAAGGGATGCATGGGCTTTATTTCATGGCATTTGAACTAACGGTGTGAAAGTTATAGATTTTTGAATTATTTTTGTATCTTAAAATATGCTAAATTATGTATCTTTTTGACCGTGGTGTTTAATTGGTGATGTTCTTAGTACCATCAAAAAGATCTTTAAGAAGAAGGGTGCACGAACTTTGTTCCATGGCATTTGGACCCATATTGTGAAAGTTATATATTTTCAAATTATTTTTGGATTTTATTGGATTTTAAATTATGCTAAATTTATTTTATGGATCTTTTGCCCTTACTCTTTGGACTTATACTTTAATTATCTTTTATATTACATTAAATTTTACTTTAAATTAACTTTTAGGAGAATATATATAAAGAAATTAAGAGTTACATCGCCACTTTGGCACTTCGTAAAAAATGAAATTAAAAGCCCTTGTGTAAATAATAACTTCATCTTCGTTCCCAAGTTTTCGAATTTAGGGTTCCGCCAAATTCGAAGCTCCGCGACGACTTCGGAATCGCAATCGCAGGGACCACTGCCAACACTTGTCAACTCTTAATCCCATCCACCGGCCAACTCATTCTCAAGGCCGTAAACCTCAAGGTATTCTCGAATCGCCGAATATTTCTCCTTTTTTTTCTAATTCGTGTTTTTCAGACGAATCGATCGTTAGTTGTAACTCTGTAACTTAGCGAAATCGGAGGTAGCTAAAGGTAGGCAGAGGCATCTGGAATTTGTGACAATAGTAGTCAACAAGACAGAGAGGACAACAGAAATAGGAAAAGCATGATCGCCGAAGATCGCGTGAGGGAAAGGTTTGGACGGATGCTCGCCGTTCTTATCCCGTCAGCTGCGAGGTGGCAGCTGCGGAGGTCTGGATTACTGGATTAGCGTGATGAGGCGGGTTATTCTGTGGGGCCACACTATTGTCACTTTTCGATTAGGTAGCTGACGATACTTTCCGAATTGATCGGTTTCGTTTCCACTTCGGGAGCTAGCTTCCACGATCATTATCTGTAGAATTATCGGGTTCTTGTATTCTCACATTTTGGAAGTGATTTAAAGCTTTGGATCGGTCCTGTAGTACGGATTGTTTGATAGGCGTCGTTGGAGTGGCGATCATGTAATTTGTGTGCTTATTAGGAAATTGGTCGTTCGGAAATGCGTGTTTTTGTTGTAGTCGCAACACATATGTGTGAATTACGTTGCGTGCTTATCGGCTGTATTTTAATTGGCGTGTATTGGACAACAGCGGTGAAGTGACGAAGAAACCGGGTTTTTTGGTACTTAGGGTTTGAATCTGGCGATCTTTATTGAGGAATTCAAGAACGCCGGTCACGTTGCTTGACTTTGCGATGCTCTCGTGTGGGGGCTGAGTAGGAGGTAGGCGATTTTGACCATGGAATTTCCAAGCGAGTGAAGATTTCAACATTTTTTGCGTCGTTTACCTACTTTATAATTTTTTGTGGAACCGGAGATGCGAATTCCTGGCTTCGCTAGAAGTGCCCGGGATTGGAGCTGCGACGAAGAGGGAGAGCTTTTCGAGGATGATCAGTGTTAGGAATTAAACGATTTTAACTTCTTCTTCGGACATGTAGTGTTAGGGCAGAGAGGAGAACGCAGATTTGAGTGTAGTTTTAGGCGATGGATTACAGCGATGATGCCGACGCAGCACTCGAGCATTTCGGCATCGGGGCGCTGACACTTGCTCAGAGAGTGGTGGCGTTCCGCGTGCTGTTTTGTCGATGGCTCAAAGAGTTCCGGATTGTGATTGCGAAGCGGGCGGAGCGGGTGTGGAAGGTATGGAAACGGGCGTTGTACGTTTTGTTTCGTGGTGTCTCCTCATGGTTGAATCCGCGAAGCCCTAGTGTCATCTTGTTAGCCGCCGTCGTGGCGACGATGCTGTTGCGAAGGGCCAAGTTAGGCTCTCAGCGAGCCGAGCGTGCGTACAAGCGAAAGTTCTGGTCCAATTTGATGAAGACGGCTTTGACGTATGAGGAGTGGGCGCACGCGGCGCGGATGCTGGAGAAGGAGGACATCCGAAGGAAGGATTCGGACTTGTACGATGAGGCGCTGGTAATGTCAAAGCTCAATGAGCTTCGACTGCGTCGTTTGGAAGGGGGCGTGGAGGACATTCTTTTCTGCATTCGCGCTGATTTGGTGAGAAACCTGGGAAATATGTGTAATCCTGAGCTTCACAAAGGCCGCTTGCAAACACCCCACCTCATCCAGGAGTACATCAACGAAGTGAGGTAGGCATTCTTCTCTTCATACAGATCTTTCTCTTTGACTGTTAGAAGATAGTATTTGCGTCGCTTTTAGGCATTTTAATCACTACAGTATTTAGGAGTGTGGTATTCAGGAGATTAGTGTAGGGATGTGGAGAGATCACTTCAGGTACAAGAACCGAACTCTGTTGGGATCAAATTTTATATAAACACTAGGTATGAATTTCTTATTCTATTTCTAAATGGCAGGCTGTAGACCACTATACAGTAGACAACCCAATTTACATTCGAAGGTCTGGCCATAGACATTTAGCCAAGTCATGCTTACCCCAGTTACTAGTAAGCCCAAACGAGTGTACGAATAGAAGAGTGACTGTTGGTGACAGGGTTCAGTATAGGAGACGGGACCACAATGTTTTAACTTCTTATGCAATCATTCAAACTGGGAGTTTGTAGACCACTATTGAAGGGACTCTGGACAACGCCATTTTCCATTCAAAGATGAGTGACTATAGACATTATTAGCCAATTCATGCGTACGCCGAACCTGCTAATTGCAGGCCAACCGAGTGTATTGCATAGAGATGAGTTGGTGTTGATAACAGGGGTCATGCGATAGGAGACGGGTTCAGGTCTCAAATGGTTTTAGTATCCTCTACCCTAAATTGCAGCTCTAATCTTCGTCATGCTTTTCTTCAGATATCACCTTCGAGCTGTATGCGGGAGCGACTCCGATAGCTTCACACTTGATGAGAAAATAGCATTTATTCACGAAACCCGCCATGGATTTGGTCGTACTGCGCTTCTACTCAGTGGCGGAGCAGCTCTCGGGGCTTTTCATCTCGGGGTTGTGAGAACATTGATCGAGCATCGTTTGCTTCCACGCGTGATTGCGGGTGCTAGCGTAGGATCCATCATATGTTCGTTTGCTGCTACGCGCACGTGGTCGGAGCTTCAGAACTTCTTTGATGACCCCATGCCTCCAATCCATTTTTTCGAGAACATGGGAAGCATTTTTGCGACCGCGCACAGACTTCTGACTCGGGGCGCTGTGCACGAAATTGGTATGTTGCAAAGAAAGATGCGGCAGCTCATCGGGGATTTGACATTCCAGGAGGCTTACGATCTTTCCGGTCGGGTGCTGGGAATCTCTGTATGCTCTCCGAGAAGGCTTGAGCCTCCGAGGTGTTTGAACTATTTGACTTCCCCTCATGTCGTCATTTGGAGCGCCGTCACTGCTTCTTGTGCATTTCCGGGACTGTTTGAAGCTCAAGAGCTGATGGCGAAAGATCGTACTGGTCATCTTGTCCCCTATCACTCGCCACCGCAGGTGAGTATCCTTTCACTTCTTGCGTTCTGTTTAAACTTATATTGATCATAAATGCAATTGGGTAATTATTAAAACATCAATATCAATACGTGTTGAGACGTCGTTCGTGTGATATATCATGACATTTGGAAAAACAAAATATGCGTGTCCTATATACGACAATGACGTTGTGATGCTAATGGTTTGCTGCTCTAGGTTGGCCCGGAGGACAAGGATTTGGAAAAAGGCATTGGGAGGCGACGATGGCGAGACGGTAGTCTTGAGAGTGACTTACCGATGATGCAGCTGAAGGAACTGTTCAATGTGAACCATTTCATTGTTAGCCAGGCGAACCCCCATATTGCTCCCTTTTTGAGGTTCAAGGATTTTGTTCGTGCGTATGGAGGAGACTTCGCTGCAAAAGTAAGCACCCGTAAATCTTATGCATACAAAATCTTGAGCCGGACGTTGCCGACTTTTGATTAGGAAATGGCTAATTCACAATAGAGTCGCCCTGCTCATTTGTTATGCATGATTGAACATGAGGCACTACATTTTGGGGTACGGATGAAAGATTGAACTGGTTGAATTGATAGAATTCCTTGCCATTGTCAATGTGAGGCAATTCTATCGCTTTTGGGTCGTTTGACATACCTGAACACTTACCAGTGGAAATGAATTATATGTTTGCGTACAGCTGGCACACTTGTCGGAGATGGAGGTAAAGCATCGGTGCAAGCAGGTGATGGAGATGGGGTTTGAGGTTTTTGGATTGGCCAAGCTCTTTGCACAAGATTGGGAAGGGGATGTCACTATTGTTATGCCGGCTACTTTTGCCCAGGTAAGCATGTTTCTATGGGAATACGGATGTCCAGTCAAGGTAGAGGATACTATTTGCGCCTCTCTTAGTGCATTTTAACATGTAGGAGTGTGGGTTTGGGGAGATGTATGGAGCCATGGAGAGATTTTTGGGTATAAGAACCAAATAATTTGAAATTATATTTTTATCACTGTATGAATTTCTTGTGCAATTTCGAAGGGATGTGTTGACCACCGTATGTGACGGCGAACATCTGCATATCCATTCTATGATCAGTGGCCAGATATACTCAGCCAACTCATGTTTACACCATTTGTTAAATAGCCCAATCAGGTGTATGAATAGAGAAATTTGCATTTGCCCTGACAGTGATCGGTATAATAGGAGACAGTATTAGATCTTTCTCGATTTTTGTATCCACTCGCTCATATTGGTTCTTGCGTCTATCATGCCCTTAGCCCTGCCTTCTATAATTTTCTAATTAGCAATGCTGTTACCAGGCTTTCCTTGCGTTAAATGATTTTTCAAGCTATCATTGACACAAATATGTAACCTTCTGTCCTTGGAACAGTTTGCCAGGATCATCACGAACCCGACACCCACAGATCTTCGCAAGGCAGTAATGCAAGGCCGGCGCAGAACATGGGCGAAGCTTTCAGCCATTCAGGCCAACTGTGGCATTGAGCTAATGTTGGACGAGTGTGTCTCCGAGCTCAACCGTCGACGAAAGGCGCTGCGCGAGATTGAGCGAAGCAGTGTACTACAGAGTCATGGCGGTAACATGGGACGGAGGCGCATACCTTCATGGAATCACTTGGCCCGAGAGAATTCCTTCGGCTCTTTAGATGATGCAGAGAATATGGATGGTGGGCAGCTTGGTGGTCCTTGGGGTGGGCCCTCCATGCGGACACTCAGGCCGGCACGCATTTCGCACGAGAGCAGTGACAGTGATGACAATCTAGACTTGAGCCATAACTCGTGGACGCGTGCAGGCGGACCTCTCATGAGGACGGCATCGGCAGCCAAGTTTGTGATGTATTACGATGGCGACGTGGAATCGCTGCAAGCCCCCACGCCCACCACTACCCCTCAGGATCTGCAACCCAAGGGTCATGAAAGTGGAGATGAATCAGACGCGAACAGTGTTCCCACACCCATCCTGTATCGGCCCGGGAGTGGGGAGTCCCGAAGTGGCAACCGTAAGAACAAGATATGGGTTAAAGTTGGCAATAACAACACATTGGGGAGTACCGACACCAGAAGTGAAGAGAATTGCCCATCCTCACCTGATGACAAAGAATTTGGATTCTCAATTCGGCATCCAACCATGCGCAAATCGGCGAGTGCTTTCCTAGAAAGACTGTCGGCTTCAGATGGCGATATCTTACCTGAAAAAATTAGACAAAGTCCCAGATGCCACAGCACTCCTGCGTGTATATGTTCAAGGAATACTCCTTGTGAATGCATGGAGCCAGAGTCCTTCCTTGCAGGTAAAGCTGCACCCAAGGGTTTGAACTGGCAAGAGAACATTAACACAGAGATGAGTGATGTGGGAAGCGCAGAAATTAGCATGAGGGAAGCTCTGAAAGCCACTTCGCCTCAGAAACAGTTTGAAGGTTTGCAAGGTCGTGCATTGGAACGAGGAGCCTTCGGTTCTTTTGTGAACCAGGAGACATAGTGGTGGTGTAGGAGAATCGAAGGAAGCTGTGGCTTTGATAGCATGTGTCCTTTATTACAGTGTGGCAAGCTTTCGCATGTCCACATGATTGGGCTTGAATGTGGTCGCCCGATCCTCTCCCGAAAACACACGCTTGTGTTGTGACAAATTAGAATGGACTTTTCTGAAGCATATGGGAGCATGCTTGAAAGATACGAATCATTGACACTGGGCGAGCTGGAGTGAGGCTGACGAAGAAGGTAGCATGGTGACTGGCAACTGCATCGTTCTTCTGTGGAGATGTTTTCGTAAGGTTAAGTCACAGCTTCTTGAGCTCCACTCGTAGATTATATAAAGAGAAATTGGGTTAAATTGAGGTAAGAGGGTTGTTATCTTGGTAGCCCTTATTCCCTGTGGCTATGTACTGTACATTATTTGGGAAAGGTTCTAGCAGACCACCTTTTATGTTGCAATAGAATGGCAAATTCGAGAATTCACACATATTTTGGTCTACTCATTTTTCAAGAAAAGTACAAATTATAGGCTGTCAATAGAAAATTGTATAACTAGGCAATGGTCCTCCCCATGCTTGAAAGGTATTAGGACTTCCTAGATGCTTGTGAGAGACTTGTTAGTGAATGCAAGGATTGGGGTTGGCTTAGGAGCCATGGAGCCATATAACACAATTTTGTTCATTGTGAGGGTCCCTTTTTCAAGGATGCAAAAGGAACCCCTCGCCTCATTGGTAAATAATGTTATGAAGGTAAAAACATATAGCTTCCCATTGTTGTTTCTAGAGGGAGCCTATTCTTATCCTTTTGGATTCTATTGTGGTTCTTGGACTTTCTACATGATTGTCATGGTAATCCAAAAGTTTCCCTTTTAATAGCAAAATAATGAAGGAATCTTTGCCCATGTGTCTAACCTCAAAATGATGCTACATACACTAAGTGTTCAATGGATGATAGATAATCCTTCTATGTAAGACAAAAGTGCAAATGTTAATCTGTAGAATTTTGTATGGAAAATAGAGGTCTTGTACAATAGTTTGACCTCCAATGAGTGTCCTTGGTTTTTTTTAAGCAAATGCTTCACATAGTACTTTAAAGGATGATTTCTATAGTGAAGAGTTTAGTGTTCTAGAACTAAACCACGTAGAGGATTTTTAGAAGTTATAAAATAGTGACTATTCAACCCAATTCTACTCCTTTCCAACTCCACTTTGACTCCTTATATAGTTTTATTTACATTAGAATCCAAACAAATGGCATTGGGTAGAGGGCCATTTGGGGCATACATTTTTTACCTAAAACAAACTCAAATTTAGAACTTGAATAGTTGCTCTTTATGGGTTAGGGTGAATTGACCCCCTTGCTCATCCCTAAAGGAAAACCCTGAAATTTTTTATTTCCCATGCATGATTAAAATTTCAAATTCTAAATTCATATTTGCAATCAGAGCAACCAAATTAATTAGGAATACTGTAGAATATAAATTTCATAGGCACAAAATAGGTTTTTGTTTTTTTTATTTGAATAGTTGCACCCCTTGGAATAATTTTGGGGGACAAGCAAGGTGGTCACTCCACCTTAACCCTATTTATGCATATGAACAAAAAAAAAATCATAAAGTAGTTGCATAGAAGACACTAAGATGCTTATATTGATGATTTCACCTTGTAATGCTACAACAACCAAAATGGTTGATGGATGACTTTCAAAATTCTTGTAGAAATGAAAAATGCACCTATTGAATCATAAATCAAATCTTTTTTGCAAAGTTCCTAGGTGATTGGTTCCATCCTTTCAGGAATAAGGTGCCACCACCTTAGTTGTAATGAAGTGTATTTCATAGTACTTTGAAATGGGATTCACTCTTCTAAATTGAGGTAATCTTCTATATGGAATCATTTTTGAACATGAACTTTCATATTTTCTAAAAGCAAAATTCTTGTTGCCAAATTCAATAATGCTTTCACTTCTATATGAGTTACATTTTAGGAATGGCTTTGCCATGTCAAACTAAAAAGCAACCAAAATGTTCAAGTTCAATATTCAAAACAATTTTTTAAATATCAAAAACTTGCCTCTATATTTTTCACAAGCTTGCTTGAAATCTACACTAACCAACAGTTCTAATTTTGGTAAATAATTGTAACAAACTTCTATGCTAAATTTTAGAATTCCTTGTCTCATATATTGGATTTGGTCTATTCTAACATCACACAAGTTCATTTTTTCTATAATCATTGTACCTACAATTCAAATTGATAATTCCTACATTTCAAATTGTCACTTATCATGTTGCAAATGATTGAGTGTTATTAAATCTTATGAGCCCCCTTGAAAAATAATTGTATTGCCATTAAAAAGTCCAAAACTATTGGCCACTTATAATATAAGGTAATTGCACCTAATTATAATATGTTTTCAACACAATCTCATCTACATCTTGAATAAAATGTAAACCCTCATAACATGAGAGCCAAAGATTGATTTTGAGAATATATATTTTCAATACTTTAAAAATTTATAGTTTATTTATACATCGTTGGAAAAATGCATGCAAAGATACTCTCAAATCTCTTTTTGAATTTCCAATAATAAAGAACAAATTATAGAGAATATAACAATGAGAACCAAACTAAAAATGCACATTTAGACAGTATGAAATATTTTTACCTTAAAGAATGCATGCACTTCATCATCTCTTTTGCATATTTTCTAATTGAAACAAACTCCCCAATTTTTTTCCCTAAAGTCCTTTAACTATTTCAAAGGGAAAATTATTCCAAAACACCCTTCTCTAGAACAATGGCAAATTGTTATTAAATCATCCGTAAATAAATCCTATATGACAAAAGAAATACCCCCCCTAAAACCATGTGGGGCTTACATTTTTGTTTTTATGTGTTTGAATATACACGACTTTTTTCTAGTATGCCAAATTCTGAGAAGAATTATTTGAATCATAGACAAGCATAGAGACACTAATTAGAACTATGGAAGGTGTTAGATAGTTTACAACCATACTTCAATGGCCTTTGACTTACAACAAATCAATTTGCACCCGACTTTGTTTCTTGACAAAGATTGAAAAATAGGGTCACCTATACATAAAATACTTTGGAGAGGGGCATATTATTCACTATATGGTAAACTTTCTCACTTGTCTCTTTGTTTTTTGCATGTCTTAATGTTTATGTTTTTACATTATTATTATTATATCAATATTAAGCTAATAATAATTTATTTTTTAAAATTGCAGTACGTCATTATGCGACATGCAAGTTACTTCCTGAAACAATATGATAGCCTAGTAGTATGGACCTACCAAAGCATATAAAATAGTCACCATGAACTAAAATGTGCTATCAACATCATACTCAACGTGTAGGTGGCAAACACAAAAAGCTCATTGGTCCAAAGATACCAACATTGGTATCAAATTATCACCTACAAGTTTTTAAACAAAAAAATACAAACTTCACTACATCCAATTTTGATAGTCTATATGTAGAGCAAGCTGAAACAACCTCCAAAGAAGCTTCATTGAAATCAAGTGCAATTGCCCACACTACAATATGGAGGGCTAAATGCACTTGCATAGGTAGCAAATAGATACCTAATCTCAACAACCCTTCTATTGACAATATGTCTATACTTTGATGTCAACTACGTTGTCCTAATATCATAAATTAGAAATTAAAAAAATCTTCTTAGGTGGAAATACACTTCCTATAATTATATTTATTTTGTTTTTGTGATTTATCTTAGAGACTAGTCTTATGAGTTATACTTAGAGTTATTCTCAGAGTTCATCTTAGAGTTAATGTTAAAGTTCATCCATCTTAGGGATTGGGTATTTAGGTGGAGAGAACTCCTTAGCTTAACATTGTTGTCAAGTTAAGTTTTGTGAGTGCTTTTGGAGAAAATTATATATTTTTGCTTTGCTTGGAGATGATGGTTTATCATTTAGTGAAGTCTTTATTTCTTCTCTCATGCTTGCACTCTTGGATTCTCCCTTTCTAGAGTGAGAGCCACTTGACTTCATATGTGTAGATGTATAGTTTTCTCACTACTGTCGTGTAAATAAAGATCGTACCATACAACAGATTTAGTGCCATAACTATCACTAAATATGCAATCAAAAACTAAATAAGAATGCATAACAAATATACACTCAAATTTGAAGGTTATTAGATGAGATTCAGCCTTTGGGAGGGATATGAGTTCCCTTGCATACATCTATATTCCTAGACTTGGCGCAGTGCCCCATAGTAGCTACGTGATGTGGCACAGCAATTGCCACATTACATTAGAAGATTTTGGGGGCCTTTGGAAGCCTGCCAGTTATCACAACCTATGAATGCAGGGAACAAATTTGATGCAGCAGAATGATGTGGCTGAGACCTTACCACGTTATTGCCCCCCCCCCCTTCAAATTTTTTTTTCAACTTTTTTTGGCATTTGAAGAATTAAAATTTTTTTTTTCTGATAGTAGGCCGTTCCCTTTGTTGCAAAGAACAACTACAGGGGATCAAGTCCAAAACAGGCTTCTAGAGCCCCCTAAAATCTTCTAATCAGGGTTGACGAATCTCTACATCCGCCCGAAAAAGGCGTCCGTAACCCGGACGTCCGTCCGCACGGATGCCAGCAGACGCAGCGTCCCTCCCGCCGTCAGAAGGCGGACGGGCGGACGGGACAGACGGGCGGGGGCGGACGGGGGTGGACAAGGCGGGGCGAATGGGCGGACGGCATCCGCGAATGTCAACGGACGCTGCGGACACAGCGTCCACATCCGGACGTCCCAGACATCCGACCGTCCTGTCAACCGTGCTTCTAATGCTTCTTTTTTTTAATTATAAAAAAAATTCAACTTTTATTTTTAATTTTAAAAAAGAATTTGACAACGGACGTTCCTAGAGTGTTAGGGGAATAGCACCAAGAATAAGCCCAGATGGCCCTCCAGACCCTCCAAAACACATCTAATGGTATTTGTTATGCATTCTTATTTAGTTTTTGATTGCATATTTGGTGATAGTTATGGCACTCGATATGTTATGTGCTACAATCTTTATTTACAGGACGCAAACGATGTTGGCAATTTTTTTGTGAAGGAAAACTTCATTTTGGGGGTCAAAATGGTCAGATTTGTATTGTATTTTAAGACCAATGGCCAAATTTTACCAAGATATCACCCAATTTTCATTAAACATTACCAAGCTTCACCTAAGTACTGAAAAAACAACTAGCTCCTCTCCAAAATGAAAAAAATATATTGCATGTTGCCTCTTGTAAACTCTTTGATGTCAATGTGGATCACACCAGTAACTCGCAAGTTAAATTTAGGATCAATCTAGTTGTCATGGTGTGAGGGTCATAGATTTGATACAATAACAATAGAATCTCAAAAAAATAGCAAATCTTGTAAATTTAGAGCCCCTTAGCTTAAAGCTAATAGCTTGTGAAGTTAAAGCTAAATATTTGTACAATGTAGATTACAAAGCTATAAAGTAACAAAATGTATTGTAATAATATCTTCAACATAGGGAATTTCCTTCTACTAATGTCCTTTAGTACTCATCTACAACTAACTTTCATATTTTATATCAAATTGACCTGAGGCTATATAGCTAAACCTTTCATTAGCAACAATTAATACGGGTTCTAGTTTCATGTACAATCGTAAATTTGAGAAGTAAAATTTCTATATATTTTGCTTTGGCAAAGCCAAAAGGCTTGATTAATTATTCTTTAAAACAAGCTCATAGTATTCATAATACTATTGTTACTTTGTGGCGGAACTATGAAGTGTTTCTCATCCAACTCCAATTGTACAATTTCCATACAATGACTTTTCTAATTTCATTCAATACAATTTAGCATGTTTCCAGAATTTACATCTTGAAATGGAAGTCATAAAGTTGCACAACTAAGTGTCAAAGGAAACAAACATTCTTGTCTAACAATAATACAATATGAATATTCAAGCAACCTTAAGGCCCTATATCTAATTCTTCTACAACCTTGTATACAAATGCTACATTAATCAAACAAACAAAGGTAACCTCCAAGCTTTAGGTTACTAAAAAACTTGATCCCATCTCCTACAACAACCGCTTTAGACCAACAATTGGTCTAGCAATAGAATCTTAGAAGAATAGCAACTAGTATAATTTTAAAGCTCATGAACATAAAGCTAGCAACTTCTGAAGTTAAAAGCTACATATTTGCAACATCAATTCAAAGCTTGAGACTTACAATTATACACTCCACTTAGATTGATGTTGTTTGGATCAAGGTCAAGATGTCACTACATATAAGCATGTTGTATATGCACAAATGAAATGGCTCTAATACTCATTTTGAATTTCAACACCTTCGCTTTATATATATATATATATATATATATATATATCTGTGTGTGTGTGTGTGTGTGTGTGTACTTACACTATTCATTCCATTGTGCTTCAAAGCATCTTTTGTGTGGTCTCCAATCTTCCTTGATATAAGAGTAACCAAAGAATTTACTTCTACTTTGGTAGGAATCCAATTGCCATTGTCATCTATTGTATTGAAAGGAAATACAAGTTGCACTAAACTTCTAGGTCTCATCTTTGATTTCAAAAAAATTAACCTCTTCAAATGAACATCTGTTCAAATCTCATTCAGGAAATCCATAGTCACTCAACATATTTAGAAGAATTGCTAAACAAAAAAAAATTGTCCTATTGACAGACACCTAGCATTTGTGCCAGAAAAAAATATTGACTTACTGCCAAGCATCACAGGACAAGTTCAAAGCACTTGCAAAGTGGGACACATGTATAGTACTAATTTACCAGCTGCATGCATTGCACAATGATTGTCCAAGTCATTGGTAATTTCATTGAAATGATTAGGTTATTGAATAAGTACTCCAACACAACTATAATATCAAGGTCCTATCATGGCCCCACCTTGTTTTTAATGTGAAAGGATAATTAAATTACTAGAGAAAAGAACTTGGCTTCAATTTTATTAATTGAGGCTTTGGTACATTGAGTTGAGTGACTATTGATTTACCATCCATTCAAAAACTATGTAGTTAAAAATGTCATTTTCTCAAGTTTCAAGACTTTGACATTTTATAAAAGAATGGTTGTAAGTTTTCTCAAAGTAAATCTTAGAGGTCTTATGACCCAATCATATTTCAATCTACATACACAAAAATTAACCTTTATTTAAATGTAAGTTTTTCTTTTGAGTTTGACTGCTCTAACAAGAATATTTGTGTGGTGTTTTGGAAGATTTAGTCTAAAGGAAAATCATCAACTTTGTGACTAAGGTTTCAAAAAAATTTAACAATTTCTTCTTTTGAAGGAGTACAGTTACCAAAAGTAAAAATATTTACACCATTTCATTTATGTCTAGAAAATGAAAGCATAAATATTCAATACAATTTCACTCCATTAAGAGTTGAAATGATATAAATCTTGATGTACATATATATCATAATATTCACATATCATTAGATTTATAGGATGAAACATACTTGTCTAAAATGTAAACAATAATCAATTTTGTACCATTTACAATATTTTACATTGTTGCAATTTGAACGTTTATCTTCAAATATGAACTTAGATTGACAAATTTTGTAACTCAATATAACTTTAAATAATAAGGAATCTTTAATTGAAGACTAATGTCTCTCATCTAATGAACAATTTTTTTCATCTACAACATCACACTACATTTAGAGAATTCAGTACATTGACTACATAATTTGATTCGAGGGTCAATGAGTTGTCTGTACCTTGAGAACACCCTTAGACTTCCTCCCAAAACTGCATGCTTAAGGAATCTAAGTCTCCTTTTGATTTCCAACAATATCTAACAAAAATTTAGATGAATAAAAATAGAAACCATACTAAAATGATTATTAGACAATTTTAAGTGCAATTATCTTAAAGAATGCATTCACTTTCTTAAATGAGTTGACTTTGCAAATTTTTCCAATTGAAAAAAAATTAAAAAAAATTTCCCTAAAAGTCTTTTGATTGTTCAAGTCAAAAAATGTTAAACACCCATTTTCATAATGATGTTAATTGAGGATTTCTAAGTTAATTCTTTGAAGTACACTAGAATCAAAAGGAGGTTAGTTAAAAAATAAACTTAGAATAAGAACTTGAAGTTATTGAGATATCACTTTTAGAATAATTTTTTCAATGTGAAAAACAAAGGATATAAGGGAATATTCAATGAAGCAAATTCTATTTTCTAGAAAACAAATAATTATTTGTTACAAATGTAGTGAACCCTCTTAAAATTTAGAGTAAAATATGTGATCTAATTACAAGATTGTGATGCTTGAAATTCTAAAACCAAGTTTCTTAAATCATCTAAAAGATGAAGTTTCATGTTTGGTTTCATCTTTTAAATTTTGTAAGAAACAAAAATATATTAGTCTTAGTGTCTTATAACCTCAAGGAAAAATATCTCATGTTGAAAAAATAACTTGAAAAATACTACAAAAAAGATATAACAATGAATAATTCATACATTTTTTATCCTTTTTTATAAAAAGTGTCACAATATTGATAAGAATACTAAATTGTTCATTGAAATATGTGTTAAGTAGAGATAACACAAAAATCAAGGAGTACAAAATTAAAAAGACATAACAAAATTCAAAATCTAATGATAAATCTTCTCCACATGTTATGTGATCTAAAATTATATGCTCTCTAATTTTTGTTGAAATAATTGTTTGGAAAATGTTCATTTCAACAAGAGTATTCTACAAATTGTACTAAAAGACTAGCAATTGGTCTAAATTACTATGTAGGATCCTATGTGGATTGTCTTCTATATAGACCATTTTTTTCATTGGTTTCTAATGATTGAAGCCAAATAACATTTGGATGCCATTTTTAACCAATTCCATTAAAGAATTTGACATAATTTTGTATGCCACTTTGTATTGTCGTCAAAACTTGTGTATACTTAAACAACTTTGGGAGTGATGTCATTTCAACATGATGCCTAAATTAACATTTTATCAAATTCAAAATTAACCTAGATAGTGGATTTCTTGTTTAGCTACCAAACAATCTATGCATTTAAATTTTTGAAAGTAGAGGACCATATTGATTTCAACTTTTTAATATATTCCAATACTCTTTGTAGATTTTTAGAATCTCACCTATAAGTCTATACATTTAATTTAGGAATCTACCAATTCAAAGTATCTATAGATTATAGTATCCTACATAATCTCTGAAGATTGGAGCAAGAAATGCTTTACAAGTACAATGTGTACACTTATTATTTTTCCAATCCATCTTCTTTTAGACAATCAATAGGAGATTTTATTTCTTCTTCTAAAATCCATCAAATCTATTGGTTAATATGACATTGAGATGTAAATGGTGTTTCAATAAAGTGGTTATCACAACATCTCCCTTATCTTTAATTAATATGACATTTTGGCAAGAATGTCATTTTGCCATTAAAGAGATTGCACTTATGTCACATGTTTGTCTTGAATATGACATGGAAGTTGTCTTGTCCTATTTGCACACCTTAGAAATATCTAATGGATATACCAAAATGTCATTTTAAAACAAGACCATAAGAAAATATGGGTAAAATGTCAATAGACTTAATTTTCCATCTTTTAATAGAAGGGCAATACATTTTCAAATACATTTTTAATACATTTCCAACTCAAAGATATAAAATTAGTGGTTCTCCTAATTGCAAAATCCCATCTAATATTTAGTTTACTTATTTGGAATTCTTTATTTTTTCTAATTTTATCCCTCCAAATAACTCCACTTTATTGAAATTCAATATATTCTCAAAGTCTTTGGCCTCACTCAACTCATGTAGCATGTAGCCATCTTTTTTTTATTTCAAGCTTTTTTCCAATTTGACATGCGCAACATTCAATAATCCTCCAATTTGGCAGCCTCTTTGGATCAACCATACACTCTTTTGATTTCAAGAATTTCCTATTGAAAATCTCCAAGTGTATACACCATATTATGTTCTACCTCTTAAGAACTCTAACTTCTTTGAAATTTGGAAATTCAAACCTATCATATAGACAAGCATATAGATAAGTTTGGGCTTCATATTTAATAAAAGACCTTCCAATTAGATTATTTCTTGGCTCTCTCAAGACTTTCTCCATGATTTATTACTCACCAATTAGCGTATATGCTTTGAATTGGATATAATTAGACTAAATTAATAGAAGTTTCATTATGATTGTAACATATTGAAATTGATTTATAGCCAGCATACATATCTACAAGTACTATCTTTTTAATCCAATCAACACCTTCAACCATCACCAACTTAGGGTCGCTATTTATAAATTCCAAATTGGTACTTGTACATGTATAATATTTACTACTCTTTAATCTCGTGCATATATTGGTATTCCAAACTTTCATGAATGAACATGAATGAACAACTTTGGATTGGCAAAATTTTACAATTACAACAATACCATAATTTGTAAATAAACCTACATTACAAATATGGATGAGCTAAATTCCAACTCAAAAATGATATACAATAATATAACAACCAATACTGAATACAATTCTATTTTGAACTTGACATACATATACAAAACCTTGGAAAATAATTCTATATATCCATGGAATGATAATCAAATCCAAAATAGGCAATT
Source organism: Pseudoscleropodium purum (assembly GCA_963969395.1). Taxonomy (NCBI): domain Eukaryota; kingdom Viridiplantae; phylum Streptophyta; class Bryopsida; order Hypnales; family Brachytheciaceae; genus Pseudoscleropodium; species Pseudoscleropodium purum. The sequence continues at coordinate 27,992,563 of OZ017795.1, forward strand.
ATACATACTTATATTAATTGAAAAAAAAAAAATTCATCCAATTAGGACTCAATTCTCATGCTCTTTAAATAGTGGATGAGTTTACAATCGAAAAAAAAGGGTCTTAACCTTTTTTGCCCAATTGTCTAAACCACCAATTCTATAATTACATGAATTACCAAATTAGTAAAATCTACGCCCATTAGAAAGTCAGTTGTCGGCTTGGTTTCATCCATAACCTTGATTAGGACCGCAATACTATTCTTAGGTGGTAGAGTTGCAATATAAACCATTCAAATTGGAAATAAAAATAGCAATCCAATTAATGAATTTCTTAAATAAAAATATAAAATGAATCTATTCATTTGGCTAATCCTCAATATTTCTAATTTCATGGTAATACAAAATTGCATCATTAAACTATTTATTCTATTAAATTCAATTAATGTATAGGCATCCAAGACACTAATCAAGGATTAAATAAAAGATATTACATTCAATAACAATATTTTGTTGAAAAGTCTTTTGGAGAAACAACCAATCCTCTTCCTTTCTTGGCTCCTTGATATACTGTTTCAACAATAGCAATAAACTCTTCCTTATCATTGAGGGCCCAATTTATCTTATTGTTGTTGCCTGTTCCAAGGTCAATCATTATATGTTTGTTTCGAAAGAAAAACATGACCGAGCATGGATTATAGAGCTCGTACATAACATTGAAATCCTTCACTTCTTTGATATCTACAGAATATATATTGTGGCAAAATTCTTGACTAAATTTGCAATGGAGGCAAGTACTTCATCCATCACCATGCATGTGCTATCACCATTAAAACCAAACCGAATAATGACAACTTCCTTTGTATCCTCATTGGCAATGGTGTTGTCAACATCTTGAGGAGTGTAGATATCCAAGTTGGAGTGAATTTTTTATTTTTTGTGTGAATATTTTGAATTTTTTTGTTATGATTTCGTATGTTTGTTATCCAATTTGGGTGTTTTTGTGTACATTTAAACCGAATTGGAAGGGAGTTTAAGTATATTTTTTGGTCTGTAAACCAACTTGGAGTTTGAATGTTCAGTCCAGTTCATTTAAGCCAACTTGGAGTTTGAATGTTCAGTCTAGTTCATTTAAGCCAAATTGGAATCCAAATTGGAGAAGATGGAGAAGATCCAAGTTGGATGTGATGTATGCTGATGAAGAAACTTCCTAGTAGGTGGTTATTGACTGGTTTGCGTGAAAGAATTTTAAGTTGGTAGTCAATGGAGAGTTGGTATGTAGAAATTCCAATTAGGATGGTCGCAGTTGTCCAGTTAGATTGTAGTTAAATAAGTGGGGTCAGTTATGTGTATTTTGGATTTGTGCGGTTCCAAATGGATTGTTGGCAGTTCAGTCATCCTCTCCGAATGGATAACCATCTAGTTTGGGATTTCCTATTTGGGCTAATTTTGTGTTTATTTTACAGACCGTCTGTTGAATGAAACCCAGTCGTGTTCCAGCCTATCGAGTTGTGTATGTTTTTTGGTTTTTTTTGCTTTTATGGAAAAATGTTTGATTGCGTGTGTGAATCTTAATTGGAGAGTTGAATTTGTGAGCATGGATGCTTGATATTTTTGAGTCAGTCTTAGTCGGAGGAAGTGTGATGTGTGCAGGAAGTGTCCAGTTGAATGAAGATAATATTTTCAATTTGAAGAATCAATCTGGGCTACGTTTGTGATAATAGAGAGGTTTTAAGGAATATTGATGTATGAGTGTGGCAGTAGTTTCAACCAAATTTAATATTTCCTAGTTGGAGTAAGTGAAACTTGCAGGAGTTAGTTGTGCATTAGCTTATTAGCTGATGGTTGAGAGAGAAGAAAATAAATTGGAGTGATGTAGTGGAAACCAGAGTAATTCTAATTTGAAATTAGGATGTTAATGGTGATGAAGAGTAGTTGGGTGGAAGTTGAAGCAATTGGGATTATTAGAAATTAGAAGAAGATTGTATGATGGTTAAGAAGGAGAAGTCCTAGTTGGAAATAAGAAGAATGGACTTATTAAATTAGAATCAATTTGGGAAGTTGAAAAATGGATAATTAAGCTGTTAAGCTCAAGTTGTAATAACGGTGATATTTTCACCAATTTGGCATAATATGAAGAGAATTATTTGTCAAATTGGTATTCAGTGTTTGTGGGAGATTATTTTGTATTACAAATCAGGAATGAAATCTGTGTAACACATGTGATTTATCTTGTCCAATTTGGAGTATTTTATTAAAACTGAAGTTTGATTAATTTCTAAGTTGGAAATTGGTGTCATGACCTGTGGTGTTATTTTAGAATCCGAATTGGAGTAATTGATGAGCATGCTTGCAGTGTCAATTTATTCCTATTAGGTGTTGATGATTGAAGGTAGTGATATTTAATATCAATTTCCGAGTTGGTAAAGAAACTGATTAGTTGCATGATTTGAGAGAATGTGAGAAGAAATGGAGGACCATGAAGCAAAAGTAGTAAATCCCAAGTAGGTGAGAAAAGATCTTGTTGAGCTGGTGGAAGCTGAAAAGACCAATTTGGAAGACAAGTGCTTTGCCAAGCTGTGGTGTTGCTAAACCAATTTGGAAAAGCTTGAAGATTTGAAGATCAAATATTAATTGGAAGCTACTATATTCTTTTGTGTCTATTTAAGTGGAGTGTCAAATTGTGTAATTGGACTACCTTGTGAGAATAACCTAGTGATAAAGGGTAAAGGAGTCTTATTTCTTTTGTCCTTGTGTTTATGTTGCAATGTCCTATTGGGATTAGCTTTGATTAAATTAGAAACAATCCTATTTAAAGGACCTCCCTTGGAACGAACATAACTATTAGTTGGGTAAATCCAAATAGGTACTAACTTAATCTACAAGGAGTATGAAAATGTTTTAGAAGATATGACATTTTGTAAACTAAAACTACAATGAAAAAGTAATGATATAAGAATTGTAATATATAAAAAACACAAAGAAATTTGTAGGCCTTTTTTCTAAAAATATATAATTATAGTTAGCATAATTGACAGTCTCGTGAATAATATGTTTTTCATTATATACTTATGTATATAAATTTTGAACATGACTTTTACTTTATTTCTTTTATTTTATTGGCTTAAGATAAAGACATAAAAAGTAAAAATAGATGAGAAATTAGTGTAAAATTAGCTCAATAAAAGCTAAATCAAAAAGTTTAAAACCATATGACATTAAAAAAGGTCTCCTCTAATTCATTTGGAGTCAAAATTGAAGTGATTTTCATATTTTTTTTATTATCCCCTCTATTGTCAAATTTCTTTTGTTGAATATGGCTATTGAATTTCTTATAATTATTAAGGATGAACTTCATTTGAGAAATAATTTAGTCAACCAAATTCAAATCTCTCATGTTTTTCATAATGTTGCCACATAAGGCTTTGCTTCCCTTGTAGCCAAGGACTTAACCCTGAATAAAAAAGACATGATATTTTAGTGTTGTCAAAGCTTTAAAGATTAATAAGAATTTGTGGATTTAAAATTATAATAATTTATTTTTTAGAAAAGTACTCCTTCAATTTGTTTTTCATTGATAAATATTTGATTTTGAATGTGAATGTTTAATATAATTTTTCAATGTTTAATTCAAGTTTTTGTATCAAGATGTTTATAGAAAAAATTGTTTTTCTACTCTTTTAAAATTTTAAAGCTTTCTAAGATGGGCCTCAAATATATTGTTTTTTTTATAAGAAAATCATGTTGTAAATTCTTTAAAAAAAATTTTGAGCAAATTTTGAGATGCCATAAATTGATTGTTGTTTCATTAATTCTTTTTAAATTCTATTAAGCATTCACATGTATATTCTTTGTTAGCTCTAAAAAAATATTCATAGTATATGCTTTTTTATTACCAAAAGAATTTTTTGGGTCCTAAAGACTAGGATTTGAAAAAACTATAGTGTCAATACCATTAGTGTACTCAATCTCATGTGGGAACAAGTATAGCAATATGTCAATCACTATGGCATTGTTATGAGAGTCTATGTGTTATGACCAGAATGTCATTCTAGCTAGATTTAATTGGTAGTTACACAAGACCAACAGTTATAGGACGTTGGGATCCTCTTCTCCCTTTCGCTTGCATGTAAATACCTTGCTGGAGATAATTATCTCATGCAACCTCTTGTAATAGAATCAACATTGATGATCCCAATTGACTCCGCCTCGTTTGCATCTGTCCAATACAACTTTGATTTCTTTAGATAAACTTGAGTGCACTCCAGGCTAGCTCGCAAGGATCTGATTAGTCCGAGGAGTGTCGACCAGGAACTGATCCTCTATTCTCCGATCGTAACATTAGGTTGCATCTACCATTGGTCCACACTCTGAACGGGATTTAGGAAACCCTTCTCGTTCCGCTGAGAGCTAGTTGCCGTATTCGGAAACCCAAATATACATCACTTGTTTATTGGGATTATACTATTATTGCAATGCTAATTTAATTAGGAAGGTTAGGTGAGTTTTAGAAACTCCAAATTCAAAACTATTTTTTTTACTACCCCATTTTGTAATAGGGAGATATTTGAAAGTGTTACATTGAACCGTTTCACTCTTGGACTAATTGCTTCCGATTTTTAGCCAAATGTAGCTGGCGCATTATTTTCCAATATAGTTTTCCGCAAACTTATTATTAATTGGATACTATGGACCGGAAAGGGTTGGAGGTTAGGCGGGAACCTCATGTGGCACTGGAGATAGGGTTTGAGTGGGCTCAATTCATTTAGCAGTAAATTCAAATTGTCTTCCAATGAGCTCTTTCTCATATGGTATAGCAAATCTCGAAACAAGCAATGGCAGTGCCACCCCAACCATCGTCTTTGTTGCTCTTCAAACTGTTGGCCAAGATCATCAAAGGTCTGAGAAGTTCACTGATGTTGGTGAAAAAGAGTCCAAAGTTGCTGAACTAGAGAAATTCTCTTCTAAAAGGATTAGGGAGGTATATCGGTGGTTTGCCCAATGCCATCCAATGTTCCAAGGAAAGCCACGCACCTATCGACATGACAAAGACAAGGTTGCTTACGCTCTCTTTTACCTTACCGGTGTAGCACAGAGTTGGGCAATGCCACTCTTACAAGCACTCAATGAAGGGCACAAACATGAATTATTACTGAACTACAATGCTTTTCGAAGATCAGTCATTGCAATCTACGGTGACATTGATCGAAGGAGAAATGTGAAGGACCGCCTAGCAAAGATTAAACAAACTGGATTAGTGGCAACATATGTCTCTAGCTTCAACGAGCATGTGGCCCAAGTTGACTGGAATGAATCAAGTTTGGTCGCCTGGTTTCGAGCAGGTTAGAAAGATGAAGTTCTGGACTCAATAGCCACAGCGGAAACGTAGCCTCGAGGGCTCTAAGAGTGGGTAGCAATGGCCTCGCGAATTGATGAGAGGTTGTGGGTACGACGACAAATCCGATGATTGCAAAATCCACCCATCAATCCGTCTCAAAGTTCCCATATGACCTCCAAGATGTTGTCTCATGCCATGAGAGATCACGCTAGTCAATTCCAAGCACTATCAGAGACATCAGATTCGACACCAATGAAATTGGATGCTACCAAGGTGAACACAGAACTCGCCAAGACTGTAGTAGAAAGGTTGGAGTATTAGCGACAAGGTAGGTGCTGGGGTGTGGTTTACTCAGTCATGTTAGGGCGAAATGTCCCACCAATCCTTCCAAGCCCTTCTCCTTAGCTGCGTTGGATTTGATAGAGGTACATCACAAAGATTTGGGAAAAGGCCATACCCGGGACTAAGTAGATGGGTTTGGTACCTAGGTGGTCAAGAAATGGTGACGAAGCCAATTACGAAGGAACAACAACTCAATTTGAATGGAGCAGAAACGCATTGGCCACAAATGGGAAGAATTTTAGGGCCATTGTATATTTATGCCATTGTGGATCCTAGCACTCATTTAATTGTGACTAGCCAAATTAATTCATTGCTGGTTCAACCTCTTGTTGATTCGAGGGCCACAAGATTCTTCATGCATCCCAAGTTCTCTGACAAGTGCCGAGCTGCCATATGGCCCAAGAGGATTCCTCTTGAAGTACGTGTTATTGACGGAAGGATCATTAGTTCTAGACTAATCACATACGAAGTCCCACCATTCATTGGAGAAGGTCACTTTTGAATCACCTTATTGTCTGGCAACTTGTTTGCGTGGTGACGCACGAAGCAAGGACAAAGTAATTACAGTGGGCCACCCCAACAAGCAATGGCAATGGCTGCGAGGCAACAGGGAGTTGAGTTTACCTATGACTTCAGAGCTTGGTCTAGGAAGGTGACGGATAGACCAATTGGTAGCCCTAATGCCTCAATTGGTGGCTCCAAAGCTTTCGATGGTCTCGGCTTCAATGTTTAGACCATAGTTGTCATAACGGGCGAGTTAGGATCATGGGATGGGACGGACGGATGGGCAAACCAGACCGGACGGCTTTAATTTTGTAACTTTCCTTCCAAAAAAGAATCTCGTTCGCGCCCTGACGATCTCGTCTGCGCCTTGACAATCTTGTTCGTGCCCAGCATGTTCCTTAATCCACATGGCATCCAAGTGGCCTATTTTTCCGTTATCAGAAAGTCAACTATATGTTGACTGTATCGGACGGGCGGGACCTCTAACGGACGGGCGAACTGGACGTCCGTCCACTATGACAACCATGGTTTAGACTGTCCGCCAAGGATGCGTAGATTTATACATTAGTCATATTGGAAGTGGATGGCCCAAATTGTATTGGAGCCACAAATGGGCTGGATTCCATCTTGAAGGAGTATCGCGATTTGCACGAAGTATTTAGTGAGAAGTCATCAAATGAGCTTCTGGATTATGGAAGTTCAGACATGAAAGTCGAGTTCAAGGATGGACAAGAACCACAGAATTCAGGATTACGGCCCATGTTCCCAGCAAAATTGGAAGAACTTAGAGGCTATCTCGAGGAAAATTTGGGGAAAGGGTGAATTCACATATCTAAATCTCCCGTTTCGGCCCCAATAGTATTTGCCCAAAAGAAAGATGGTTCGATCCGGGTGTACATTGACTACCGGAATCTCAATAAGGTTACTATAAAAAATCGCTATCCCTTACCGCTTATTCCAAAATTGACGGATCGATTGGTAGGGGCTCATATATTCACTAATTGGATATAAGACAAGCATACCATCGAATATAGATGTCACCAGGCCACGAATTTAAAACGACCTTTAAGACTTGTTATGGCTTGTTTGAATACCTAGTAATGCCATTCAGCCTCACAAATGCTCTAGCTCAATTCCAAGCACACATGCAATACATTTTTAGTGATCTTCTCAACATCACCGTGGTTATTTATTTGGATGATATCCTTATTTTTTCAAAAAGTATGGAAGAGCACCATCATGTGGTTCGGGATGTTCTTCAATGACTAAAAGACCATGGCCTTTACGCCAAGCTTTCTAAATATGAATTCCACCGCACTTCAGTGGAATTCTTAGAGATGGTAGTTTCATCTCAAGGATTGGAAATGTATACAGATAAGGTGCAAACTATCAAGGAATGGCCCGCACCAAAAAATATTAAAGAAATTCAAGCATTTTTAGGTTTTGCTAATTTTTATTGGTGGTTTATAAAAGATTATTCCCACATTGCGGTTCCACTTATGTTGTTGACAAGTAAGGATCAACCATTCCAATGGACCCCTCAAGCTCATGATTCATTTAATAAGCTCCGGTCACTTTTTTGTCAAGCATCGATCTTACTACATTCCAACTTCCAACAACCATTTATCATTGAAACTAATGCATCAGATACTGCAACCGGGGGGATTCTTTCCCAACACGGGGAAGATGGGCACTTGCACCTTTATACATATCGCAATTCGAAAATATCACAGACCGAACAAAACTACAACATATATGATAAGGAACTTTTAAGCATTGTTCTTGCATTCCAAGACTAGTGGGTATACTTGGAAGGTTCGCCACATGAGGTGCGAGTAATCTCTGACTATAAAAACCTAGAATATTTCCTCACTACTAAACAACTTAATCGTTGGCAAGCTCGGTGGTTGGAAATGCTATCAACATTCCACTTCAATATTGAACACCAACTAGGATCAATGAACCAATGAGCAGATGTTCTCTCAAGACGATCTAACATCACACAAGAAGGAGCTCGAGATCCCCAACCTTTATTGAAACTAGTCGCACTAGAGGTATGCGAAAGAGTTTGGCCAGACAATTTCATTTTGGAGCAAATCCAGGTGGCAATGAGAACTGACCCAATGCTACAGCCTATATTAGCTTACTTGGAGCATGGGTCGGAGCGGGCCCCAATTGACATTTGCAGACAGTTCCAGCACTATGCCTTAAGGGATGGGGTTCTCTAGTTCAAAGGTACCATATTCGTCTCTAATAATGAGGAACTCCGTCGACAAATCTTGGGATCTAGGCACGATGCACTAGCTGCTGGGCATCAGAGTCAGTCAAAAACTTTGGACTTAGTGGCCAGAAGCTTTTATTGGCCAACTTTAACAAAAATATGTTCATCGATATGTTGATGGCTGCGATACTTGTCAATGATCAAAGCCTCCGCATCATACACCCTAAGGCCTGTTGCAACCAATTCCAGTGGCGAAGGCACCCTAAAAACGAGTAACCACTGACTTCATTGTGAAACTTCCAAACATTAACGGATATGATGCAATTCTTGTGGTCATGGACAAGAACACTAAATTAGCACATTTCATATCAACCAATGAGACGGTGGATTTGAGTAGGACAACTAATCTTTACCTCCACCATATTTGGAAGTACCACGGGCTTCCAAACAAAATCATCTCCAATCGTGGCTCCATATTTGTTTTCAAGTTTATAAGAAGGTTGTACCAACTGTTACAAATTCGACCTTTACCAACTATGGCATTCTACCCCCAATCAAATGGCCAAACCAAACACGTGAACTAAGTCCTTGAACAATTCCTGCGTATGTTTACCACTAGGCAACAAAATGATTGGGACAATTTATTGCCCCTAGCAAAGTTCGCTTTTAATAATGTAACTCACTCTACAACAGGATTGTCACCGTTTTTTGCAACTTACGATTATCACCCTTTTATGTCATTTACAGTTCCTTCAATGTCTACAGTCCCAACGGCAGAGGACCAAATCTATTACTTGTAGGGTATTCATGAGGAAGTGAAAATCATGATACAACTTTCAGGAGATCAAGCCAAGAGGAGATATAATCAAGCAAAGCATTTGCACCAGATCTTCAAAGTAGGGACTTGATGCTCCCCCGCCACGACAATATTGCAACGATAGTTTCCTCTCAGAAATTAGCATCAAAATTTTTAGGACCCTTTCTTATTACGGCAAAGCTCTCAGATGTGGTATACAGGTTGCGGCTACCTCGAACATTGCGCATACACGACGTGTTCCACATCTCTCTGTTAGAAAAGTATCACCACGACACAGTTATTGGCCATCAAACAAAAGCACCCCCGTCGATTGTTATTCCACAGGGTGATCTCGAGTGGGAGGTCGATGTAGTGCTAGATTCAAGGTTCTTTAGATGTTGGAGAAAACTCCAATACTTGGTTTCGTGGGTTGGCTATGGGCCTGAACAAAACTCCTGGGAACCTGCGGTGAATTTCAAGAATGCGCCTAAAGTTGTAAGAGAATTCCACTGACACAATCCCACAATTCCAAACCTTAACGAGGGGGTAATGTTACGACTAGGACGTCGTTCCAACTGGACTTAACTAGTAGTTACACAAGACCAACAGTTACAAGACGTTGGGATCCTCTTCTCCCTTTTGCTTGCATGTAAATACCTTGCTGGAGATAATTATCTCATACAACCTCTTGTAATAGAATCGACATTGATGATCCCAATTGACTCCGCCTTGTTTGCATCTGTCCAATACGACTCTGATTTCTTTAGGTAAACTTGAGTACACTCTAGGCCAACTCACAAGGATCCAATCAGTCCGAGGAGTGTCAATCAGGAATTGATCCTCTGTTCTCCGACTGTAGCACTATGTTGATGCTTCTTAGGTTTGTGAAAGACCTATCTTCATTATGCATCCTAAATCTATTATCTCCATTAGAGAATATTTCATACACCTTATGACTTGTTTCTATTACTTCTCAAATCTATAGGGGCTATATTGGAAATATTATTCCAATGACAATCCAAACATGTTCCTTTATATGGTGGAGGAAATAAATGAACCTTTTGCTATAGATGGAACCTACACGCTAGTGTTCATTGAGTTCCTAAAATGGTGACTTTTCAACCCAAAATCTATTGAACCCTAGTCAAGTAAACAAACAATATAATTAATACCGTTTTTTTTATGATTTCTTATACAATGAGAATTATTTTGTTTCAAATCCAAATAGCTTTTATACTTGAACAAAAACATTTTTTTTATACTTGCCCAATACAATTAGCTTTGTAGAGTTTTGAATCCTCTTAAATGAGATTATTTAAACTAAAAATAGTTGTTTTTTTTTTTTTTACAATTGCACATTAAATCATGCAAGTTACATGCATACTCAATTTCAAAAGTAGATGAGGAATTTAGTGAAAGATGCAAATATTACTCAAATTACATAGGCAACATAAGCCTTGTGTGACCAACATGCCAACAATACGAAGCTCTTTCTAGCTTCATCTATATTAAATACCAACTCTAGAAATTATTGAAAATGAATGCTAATTATAGTATATTAGCTAAAATGGAAAAAAAAAATCCTAAATTATATTCAAGTCTTGAAGTTTTACAAAAGTGTGAAATGATTTTGTTCATAATAACTTTGAATGTAATATATATTTTGTAAATGACATCATGATTGACATAAAAGCTTAGATTGTTCCTTCAATGACATGCTTTTTATGTTTCAAAACTTTTCAAGGAATCTTTCATTGTCTATCTATCTAATTATGTTAAAATCTCTTAAGCTTATCAAGAAGGACGAACAATACCATTCCTCTTATCTCTACCAAATATGGTCAATAATTACAAACAAGCAATTGTTGTGAATGCAAGATATCTTATCTCAAGGTTAAATACTCTAAGATTGCAAATAACAAGTGCAAATATAACTTGTATTGCAAATATACCCACAATGGTTTGAAAATGTAGAAAGTTCTATTACACAAAAGAAATGAAAATGGAAGTGTTGGTAACAATAATAGCATGATGTGGTCCAGCACTTCAAAGGAAGGATTTCTTTGACACAATGCCACTTTTGGGTACATCGTGGGTAACAGAACAGTGACATGTTCTTGTAGGATTAGTGACATTGTGAGATTGTCAAATAGGGTTTTAAAATTCCTGATGAACTGAGATTGTAATGAGTAATATATGGGAAGGCAAATAAATTTGAAAAGACAACAAATTGGGATGGAGACCAGCAATTAGCTGCTCAATTGGTTCCTTCTAGAGACCCGCACTGCAAAGTCGACAAAAAAAGCAATAGATCCCAGAATATAGCCTTTATGTACATAACACAATAGCAAACACCGAGATAAACCCCGAGGCATGAGAGCAGATAGTGGGTCAGAAATAAAAAATTACAACAAGTTAATGTCTCTGCAGAAAGAAACCTAAAAGAAATATACAACTGCTACATATAGGTTAATCCTCCTTAGTCTGAAGACCTCACACCCAAATTGTGTGCTATCTAATACCCCCTCAGAACAATCCTTAAACCCAAAATTGTGTGCAATCTAATGCCCACCTCAGAACATAACCTTGAGTGATGCAAAACTATCACGGCTTAACCCTTCATCGGTCTTCTGCTTTGAGCAAAGCTGCTTCTGCTTCTTCATGCTGGTTGCTTTGTCCTTACTCCGCAGTCACAGCGCGAGGGTGGAAGTGAGCATTATATCCTCTTCACAAGCAGAAGAAAGAAAATGTTATTAAAGAGGTCAACACATGATTGACAGAAACTAAGAAATTTAACCAACTCCCAAGTTTTGGCGATAAATCAATGTGCATGGAACTTGTGGTGCTTCTTCTGGTAATTCCCTCAGTACGACTAAAAGCTATTAAAGTAACCAAACGATTTACATGATCACTACATTTCAAAATAGTAATAAACCGTGATTTCTATGCACGGTTTCACCAAATCATGAAGCAGAAAAAGAACATGTAAGTATAAAAAAGAGGAGAGCAGAAACTAAATGGAGTGGGCATCTACATTAGCTGGCACTTCTCCCGCCAAAACCTTTGCAAGTTGCAAACAACACTTCTGCCCTAAAGTAATACCCAACAAATAACAGTTTTCAGTAGGAAAAAAACCCTATAGGACAAAAAAACCCTAATTGGCCTCGAGTAATTTTTAACAGTTTCAGTAGGTCTATCTCTTGTCCAATTTATGTCATGATTGGACCAAAACATGCAATGCTCTTCAATAATTCCAGTGATACCAAATTTGCCCCTATCTGAATTCTATTATTGACAAAACATGGTGAATCGCAGTAGTCATTATCCTTGTTCCTTCAAAGGCTATGCGAAGGGTTGCAGCATGTACTTCTCTCATCCACCCCCTACCCAAAAAGAATCAGAGTATTCTTCTCAACAAGCCAGACAGAAAATTAAACAAGGCATACATTCAGACCTAAATCGCAAACCGCTAACAAAACCTCAACTCCAAACCCTAAAAATTCGAGTAAACTGACAATTTCCGCAAGCCGTCGTCAAATAATTAATTCACATCGGCAAGTATCTCTTGAATACTCGAAACGAAACCGCAGAATTTACCTCTCAGCAAGCCAACGAAAAATCAAACAAGGAAAACGTTCAGACCTAAAAATCGAATCGCTGCCTAAACCTCAAATTCCAAACCCTAAAAATTCAGGAAAACTTACAAATTTCCCGCAAACCGTCGTCAAATCGGCAAGTATCTCTTCGACACTTGCTTGGCCGCAACAATTCCCGCAGCGGCAACTCCACCAAGCGCTCCCGCAATGGCTGCGGTCCTTGGTCCCGCAGCCGCCTTATACACCGCCCCCGTCCCCAGTCCCGCCACCACCGTATTCCACATATCATCACTCCCCCTATAATGCGAACTCGTACTCTCAAACCCCGCATAAAGCAACCCTAGAATCCCGAGCGTGTTCGCAGTCAGGCGGCCTCGGTGTCCGGAGGCATTCAGCAACCGGTTCACGCGGAGCTTCATGGTGTCGGTGCGTTCTTGTGATCGGACACCCTCGAAGGCGCCTCTAGTGCCGCCTAAGAGGGCGCCAAGGCCGTACCCGCAGCCCGTGTAGTAGGTCAGATTCTCGCTCCAGTTGCGATGGTGGACAGAGGCTTCGTCGGGGAAGAGATACTCGGGGGCGGAAGGAAGGCGGTATGCGCTCTCGAGGGATTTTAAATCTGCGGCGCCGTAGAGATCCGCGTACGGGTTGTACAAGCGTCCGGTTGATTCTCCTCCAAACGTTGATTCGGTCTCAGAGGCTTGCCGCTCGTCGTTCATCATCTCTCAAGGACTCCAAATTCCTCCAAATTCCTTCAAATTCCTCTCAACTTTGACTTCCGAACCTGAAAAATAAACACGGGAAATTCTGTATCCCGTTTCTTCAGAAAATATGAGCAAGCGCAAAAATCAATCAGTCGTTCGGAAATTGGTGCCGGAAAAGAGTGGAGGAAAGCTGGATCCGAAGACGGCGATCACGTTTCAAGCTCGGCAGTGAGCAAGAATCAAACAACCCTAATTTGAAACCCTAATTTGGGAGCGACATCAACGAAGGTGACGGTGTTCGGAACGCAGTCGCCCTCTTGGTGAGAGTCGACACTCGACAGCTTGAATTCGGGAGCGTTCCGAACGAGGTTGGATGAATGTGTGTTTCATCGTCCGTTTGCTTGGCCTTGAAGGTGGGTTTTTGTGTCTTTTACTTTTTATCTTTAACTTTCTTTTTAAAAATCGTAGGTCCCCCCGGGGTAGTGTAAAGTAATTTTTTCGTGATTTAATTTCTAAGTTAATAAGTTAGAAAGCAAAAGCATAAGAAAATTCAGGCCTTTTCATAGAACAATCCAAGAAACAAAACATTTTGTCATTTTTAAGTGTTGAAAATTCAACAAGTAGATTAATAATAAAGAAGAAATTGACTTTGACAAGTAGACCTCTTAAGCACTCCTAAGTTCATATTTTGAATGATGAACAAAGTGCTTTGAGGCAATGCTTTGTTCCCAAAAAATTCTCATTATTTTACTGACTTTTGAATTAGTGATCTTAAAATAAAAGGCCTCTAAGATCAATTTGATGAAGTTGAATTAAAAAATATAATTATATAATTAAATACATCAATAAAAAAATATGCATTTTTTATAGGAAGAATTTAGGAGTAAAAAGATTAAGCATCATAACCAACATGAGTGTTTTTTTTGTGTATCTAAATTAAAATAATACAAAAAAAAATATGGTTTGAAAAAAAAAAGTTAGAAACTTTCACTAATAAGTTGCCGAAGATACAAGTAGAACCTCTCTTAGTGCATAACTTTTAGTTATGAAGTTTGTAGGTGGATCCAATTTGAAGCACATTTTCATAAAGGTACAATATCTATAAGCATTAAATTAAGGAAGCTCGGATGACAAATGCATGGCTTGTACAATCTAAGAATCTTGAGGTGTCACTGGCAATGAAATTTAGTGAATAGGTTAAGTTAGATCTTTGTATTACTTGATCTTGTACACTACCTAAATTAATCATTTAAAAAAAATTTCAAATGGAACTTTTACTCAATACATGCCAACAATAGTCCCCACTAGAATAGGTGTCTTCCTATCCAACTTGCATGTCTTATTCCAAACTTGGAATAAAATAAATACTTCATCAAACTTAAATAAATGTGACCTCTCTAAATGCAAAAAACTCTTTTAGTGCATAGTCCTAGTGCCATGCACTAAGAAAAGTTCTACATATATTAGCATTTTTAAGCAAATTATTAAAATTATTGTTTTACACCGTGTCATACTAGGTCATTAGAGCTTGAATCTTCTTAACTTAGAATTTTAACACTATATTTTTGAATTTGAAATTGTTTACATTCAAGGATTGCGTTCATAGTCTTAAATATAATTTTATTTAAAATAATAATCATTTTCATTCTTTAAAATTTGTTTATGGACCAAGTACATTTAGAAGCCTATTTGTGTTTTGAAGCATTGTGCACCTCAAAATTGTCTCCTATATATTCTTGCCTAAAGTGTATTGCCTCCATTCACAATACTCTGCAAAAAAAGGAGTTGTTTTCTCCACTTTTTTATACTTTTGTTTACACTATTTTCAATAATAAAGTGTCAAGAAACAAAATGCATTAAAATTCAAAACATGTCTACACTTTAAAAAAATTAAAGCATCAAAACAAATGTCAAATTTTTTGACATTATCGTGTTGAAAAAGTTGTCAAAAATTTCTATTGTTGAAAAAAATGTCTAAAAGAATGTCTAGAATAGTTTTGATAAAAAAAATATTTTAATTGATAACTAATTCTATAAACTTAAGGTCCCCAAAATATGAAACTACTTGAGTTTGATTTGGCTTCTTCTTGCCTTTCAAGGATACTTAAATAGGACATATTTTGAGGAGCCGTACACTTTAAAAAAGAAACTTAGGGATACAAGAAATGCAAAATAAACACATCTTGTCAAACTAGTTCCAAAAAATCTCCAATTTCATACATTTTGTGATACAAAGAATTCTCACCACTAGATACAAGGTAATAGTTTTAAATCTCATCACTTGCATCTTAGTTGCTTTTGGCTACCTAGGAAGCTTGGGCATTGGTAGGCAATTTAGAAAATATAAAAAGGTAGTCTAAATAGCCCCTCCAAAATCCAAAATTTATATTTTGTTTTTTGGCCATGTTTTTTGACATTCTATTCAAAAAAAATTCTGATACTTCTTTGACACTCTTTCCAACACTTTTATTGACAATTTTCCAACACTATAGCTTTAGAAAAAAAGATTTTTTGTGATTTTTTTTCAACACTTTCATTAGTGTCAAAAATCTGTTGAAAAAATTGTCAAAAACAACACCCTTTTTTGGTAGTTCAATCATAAGAGTCTAAGATTATTTATTTTGATTATTGACCATGTGTGTATTCTACATAGAAGATTTCTTAAAATTTTATACTTTTTATGTCCTAAACTTCCAAACTGATCCAATTTGTTATGTTCCCTTTTTCATTGCTCTCTTTGTATTAATCCACGTTTTTTTCCAAATATTGTTACCTGTTAAGACTCAGAATCCAAAGCGGGCTTCTTGCTAATGCTTCCTAGTGGATTTCCAATTTGGTTTCTACTCTTTAATGCAACTATCCCAAACCCATGTCTCCCTCAAAAGAATTCAATCTATGAAACAATAGTAATATGCATACGGTCAATCATGGTACGTAAAAAACACAAGAACACACATGCCAATCAAGAAGCAACCATAGAATCAATTCAAGGAGGCATTGGTACCAAGGACTCGTCGTTTGGAATAGTTCTTATATTAATGTATATCAAGTGAAGGACATTGTTCTCTCATTGAGCTTTAATTCATGCTTCGTTAACCAACTAGGAATAACCACTTCCTCTCCCACTAGGAGTAACCACTCCCCATCCATCATGGAACCTTGTCCAACTTGGAGCAACATAGTCGTGACATTACCCCTTCCCCTTTTAAGGCATGAAATTTGTGCATCATCGAGTCGTCTTGTCCAGCCGCGTGTGGATGATGCTTGTGGAAGTTAGCTACAACATCTAAAGCATTGTGCAAGTTTCCAACCAGTTCCCATGAATTCTCTTTAGGCCCATATCCCTACCAAGCAACTAAGTACTGGATTTTTTTCCATCGTCCTACGCATCGAGAATCTAGAATTCTGTTCACCTCCCACTCAATATCGCCTTCCAAGGTCACAATGGGTGGTGGTGGTCTCTATTGTTGACCTAAGATGGTATCAGGTCAATATTTCTCTAGCAACAATATATAGAATACATTGTGTATACGAAGAGCCTTTGGTAGTCGAAGTCGATAAACCAAATCAAATAGTTTAGCAATAATGGGAAATGGTCCCCAAAACTTGGATGCCAATTTTTTAGTGGGCAGAGTCGTAGAAATATTATTGTGTTGAAGTAAGACTTTGTCACCTATCTAAAATGACGATTGCAACTGCACCCTCAATCATAGTTGAGCTTTGTTTGGTCTCCTGCTATTTTGATCATCGTCTTTACCTCTTCATGTATTTCTTTTAGAAGTCGAATCCTATCCTCTACTGTCGGAACACTTGAAGTTGTAGGTGTAGCAATTGATAATAGCGAGTAGTACCCATAAGTGGCGTAAAACGGCGAAAGACTTGTTGCTGAGTGGATCGAATTATTGTAGGCAAACTCCACTATTGGAAGGAGATCCGACCAATCATCCTATCATCAGGTTGTAAACATGCGAAGAAATTGCTCTAGAACTTGATTCACCTTTTCTGTCTGACCGTCAGACTTTGGGTGGAAAGCCATTGTTGAAGCAGATTGAATGTGGAGAAGTTTGTGTAGGTGTTTTATAAATCTGGAAATGAATATTGGTCCGCGGTCGGATATAATTTCCTCTAGAATCCCGTAATGTTTCCATACGTGATGGAGGTATAAAGTGGCGGTTGCCAAAGAGTCAATTGTTTCATTCGTTGGAATAAAATGTGCTAATTTGGTATTTTTGTCCACAACAACCAAAATAGAGTCGAATCCATTGCTATTCGACAATTTGACAATGAAATCAGCAGTGACCCGTTTCCATGGTACCTTTGCTACTGGAATAGGTTGTAATAACCCATGTCGAGCATGATGAATGGGTTCAAACGTTGGCACAAATCACAACCATCAACATACCAATGCACGTATTTTCGAAATGTGGGCCAATAGAAAGTTCTAGACACCAAATCCATAGTCTTCGCCCAACCTTGATGTCCCGCTACTGGTGTGTCATGTCTTGAGCGTAATATTTGTCGTTGTATCTCATCATCATCTAGTACAAAAATTGCATTCCGAAAATAAAATATCCCATCGCAAATCTTATAATCTTGAAATCACCGACGAATGTTCACCGAGGCCCGATCAGGATTATGCATAAAGAATACCAATATTGGCTTAAGGAAGATATCCTCTCCCATGGCTATTTTATGTGTTGAATAATTTTAGTATCAGTCCAAACAAGCTCACATGCCTCCATGGCTGCTAATTGTAAAAGTGGCTTGGGTTCTTTTGATGAATCTTCTAGTATGTCGGGCCATCTTGAAAGCATATCGGCATGCCCATTCAACGCCCCCAGCCGATGGTGGATTTTGAAGTTGAATGTCGAGAGTTTTTTAGACCACCGTACATGCCGTTAGTTTAGTTGTTTAGTTGTTAGGAAGTGTTCAAGATTTTTATGGTAAGAAATCACCCAAATTTGGTGTGGAGATCCTTCCAGGTCAGGGTTGTCATAACGGACAGCATATTATTGTTCACAAACGAATCGGACCGATTAGGGCTGACCGGATGCCAACTCTGGAGCCCTATAACTTTTGCAAAAAGTACCCAAATTGGGCATATGAGATGTTTTTCGGCATCTACAAAAATTGTCTGTGAACAGTAATATGCTGTCCGTTATGACAACCTTGTTCCAAGTAGACCTGCCATTTATGAAATGTAAGTACAATACTCAACAATTCTTTGTCATATATGTCATAGTTCCTCTCAACTAGTTGCATTTTAGAGCTCCAATAGGCGCATGGATGTAGATGCCCATCTTCCCTACATTGTGATAAAATAACTCTTGTAGCACTGTTTGAGGCATCTGTTTCCACCACAAAAAGGAGTTGAAAATCAAGGTGAACTAGCACCAGGGTCTTAGTGAATTGAGACTTGACTTCCCTAAATGCCTCATCTGTTGAAGATGTCCATTCAAACCGTTGATCTTTCCGTGTCAACGAAGTAAGAAGAATAGTAATTCTTGAATAATCATAGATAAAGCAATGGTAAAAATTAGCAAACCTTTGGAAAGCCTGGACTTCCTTCACTGATTTTGGAGTGGGCCATTCTTGAATTGCCTACACCTTATCATGACACATTTCCAATCCCTTTTCTGAAACCATCATTCCCAAAAATTCCACACAACTTTGATGAAATTGACACTTAGAAGTTTTAGCAAAAAGACCATGATGAAGCAAATGTTGAAGTACTTCTTGCACAATTGCTCTGTGCTCCTCCAAAATTTTTGAAAAAATGAGAATGTCATCCAAATAAATCACAATGGAAATATCGAGTAAATCATAAAAAATACTCTTCATGTGCACTTGGAACTAAGCAGGAGCATTGGTTAAACCGAATGGCATCACCAAATATTCAAATAATCCATAACATGTTTTAAATGTTGTCTTAAATTCATCGCCTCTTGCCATTTGCACTCGATGATAAGCTTGTCTTATATCAAGTTTTGTGAAAATTTTGGCTCCAGCCAATCGATCAGTTAAGTCAAGAATTAAAAGAAGAAGGTACCAATTCCTTATTGTGACTTTGTTCAGGTTCTTGTAATTGATACAAACACGAATGGATCCATCCTTTTTTCAAGTAAATACAATGGGAGCCAAGACCGGAGACTTGGATCGGCGAATCCACCCTTTGCCTAGATTTTCTTCAAGGTATTGTCGAAGTTCTTCAAGTTCTACAGGGGACATAGGCCACAATCCCATGTTATGGGGCTCCTGTCCCTCTTTAAACTCTATCTTCATATTCGATTCACTGTGATTGGGTAAGTCATTGGAGGCTTTCTCACTAAACGCCTCCTGTAAATCCTAATATTCTTTTGGAACTTGGGAATCCAGTTGTCCCATAGTCTTATTCTCGTCCAATTCTAATATCTCTAAAATGTATAGCTTGGCTTCCTTCGCTGAAAGATGGAATGTCGGACCCGACACAAAAACATATTTTAGGCCCGTACTAATCAAGTACCTTGGCTGCCCACTGGCTTAAATTCCACCTTTGGCTTCAAAGTCGCCCTACTATCCTGCCTACGAAGGCGTAGGAGCATGTAGCATAGACTACAAGAACGCAGAGCCCGATATAGTTTGTTGGGACACAGGGCCCTGCTTACCATTTGATGTTGTTTTTCCATATTTGCATCTATGCAATGATATCAACAATACTCCGAGTCAAAAATCACTTGATGTTGAGGCCAACGAATGGTGGGGTCATGACGAACAAGCCACGGTGTTCCCAAAATGCAATGATATCAGCCAATGTTTGTGAGATCCGCCACAATCATTTCTTGGTGATTTCCCACTTCCAATTCAAATATTGCTTCATGGGTAATAAGTCCAGAGTTAATCACTCTCCCATCTATAACTCGAACTTCTCATGGAATTAATTTAGATCGTATTTTTGCTCCGCAATGTTGAACAAAATCTTGATGCATAAAGATGCTAGTAGCACCCGAATCAATTAAAGTTGTTGTCGCAATCGAGTTAATAAGAGCATCCATAATCAAATGTGCTCCCGATTCCGTAGTGGCACGCAAGTAATGTGGCGACACAACTTTGGTAGACCACCGTGATTGCTGAAGCATAGAATCATTGACCAAGTCCCCTTTTGAGATCATGTTGGCCACCGTTTAATGCGCGCCCGGGTACCAAATGAAGGGCTTCAATCCTAGGCCCAACCTTTTCCTGGTCCAATTGATCCATCTTCCTCTCCTCCAATAACTGCAAGGGAGTAGGGTTTGGAAGGATTAGTAGGGCACTTGGCTCACACATGCCCATACAATCCGCAACCCCAATACCTCCCTTGTTTCTAATATTCTATACGGTCCACTGTGGTCTTTGCTATAGTTGTCAACACCGAGGATACATCAATCTCCATTGGTTCTGGGCCAAAACTCCCTGAGTTAGCTTAAAATTGGCCAGCTTGATCTCGTGGGTGCGAAGCTAGGACTGGTGGACGTCGATTTTGACGCCAAGACCATTAGCACTCATCAATCCACTCATTCAATTGCCGCGGTTGATTTTCTGTAGTGGCTACTGAATCAAGAATTTCTTTCTTTAATCCTCCACGAAACCGTATTACCAGACTTGGCTTGTTCCAATCAATTTGTGTGGCATATTCATTAAACATGGAGATATAATTCACAACTGATCTTGTTTGTCGAATGCTTCCGAGCCAATCCTCTGTCATACCCTTGCAGTCAATATCTCCATACATAGCAATGACTGCTTTGCGGAAAGCATTATAGTCTACTAATAAATCATGAAGCCGCCCTTCGTCCAATGGTTAAAGAATCGGCATCGTCCAATTTTGTGTTGCATCGCTCATATAGGAGAGTGCATATGCAACTTTATCTTCATCACAACGGTAGACACATGGCTTACCTCAGAACACCAAGCGAAGTTGCACAAACCTCTTGTATACTTCTCCACTTTTCTTCCCTGCAAATTTGTCTGGCATAGCAACTTTGGAATCTCGTCCTTCAAAGTCTTCATCGTCACGTCCTTCCGACCTCAACCATGTATGATCATTCACTCTTGTGGAAACAGATGGAGATACCGGATCAAGTCGGCCTACAATGCGCTCCAAAATTTGTTGGACAATATGAGGAATGGCAGTCTGGAACACCGCCCATACTTGTTGTTGAATGAAGTTCACCCACTCTAATCCAAGCCCTTCCGGTAGGGACTGTGCCGCTTCCTCATTGGATCTTTCTTGAGCCATAATTAAAGCAAAATAATTCTCTCAACAAAATTCAACCACTTCCACGGATTGATTGACTCCCAATTGCCAATCATATTGAATAGGAAACCCTCCACCATGGAAGCAAGGGTAGTGAGGACTTGACATAATGTTAAGACTTGGGATCCAAAGTGGGCATCCTGCTAATGCTTCCTAGTGGATTTCTAATCTGGTTTCTACTCTTTAATGCAACTATCCCAAACCCATGTCTCCCTCAACAGAATTCAATCCATGAAACAATAGTAATATACATACAGCCAATCATGATAAGTAAAAAACACAAGAACACATATGCCAATCAAGAAGCAACCATAGAATCAATTCAAGGAGGCATTGGTACCAAGGACTCGTCGTTTGGAATAGTTCTTATATTAACGTATGTCAAGTGAGGGACATTGTTCCCTTACCAAGCTTTAATTCATGCTTTGTTAACCAATTAGGAATAATCGCTTCCTCTCCCATTAGGAGTAACCACTCCCCGTCCATCATGGAACCTTGTCCAACTTGGAGCGACGTAGTCGTGACAATACCACTATTGATAATGTAATTACTTCCAAAGTGGTTGGAGTCCTTTCTTTCTCTCTTATTACTTCCACTAAAACCACCCATTCTTTATATAACTATTACAATAACAACCTATACTCCAACCTAAGTTATACTTTCGAAAAGCCATTTAGTAAAGATGTTTTTCATTTCTTTTAGGCAATATAGAAAGTAATCTTCATTTGAGTAATGCAACTTGTTTATATGAATATAAATAGATGAAACATGAAAATTTATTTCATTCCAAAAATGTACATTCATCCCCCAAAGAACAATATTGTTTTTAGAATATATAACAAATCTCTAGTTTTATTAACTAAAAGTATAGGAATTAATTTCCTCAAAATAAAATTGTATCACGTTTTAGTGAAATGTTGCTAAAAAAAGAGTTGCCATTAGCTTAGAATGATGGCTCAAAGAAAACTAAAAATGGATATTCTAATAACTTACTGTCATGCTCAAGATTAAAAGTAATTGGTTGTTCCAATTTCTTTCTCAGATTGCAAGGGTGATCTCCATGTTCTAAGGGATATAAAATCATAGTTGGCTATTCTATCAACATCCATGTAGTGTAACTAGTAGAACTATTTTCAGTAGAGTCTTTCTTCATAGTTGCTTCAAAGGTAAGGCTATTTTTATCCTTGAGAGGAATATAGTTGCAAGTAAGTACAATAATAGGTGTCCCTATTTTGGGCAGTGAATATATAGGCCTTGAAATTTTAGGACCAATCACAAACCTTACACATTTAGGGCACCTATCAAGTATGCATCCAAAAAAATCAACTTCTTGATTGTCACCTACTTCATGAATGACGATAATGCTTGATGTGGTGTTGACATAGAGTAATAAGTAGGACTATTTCTAATAGACTCTTTAGTGAAGGCCATGGATGAATACATGTACTACTGCAACATAAATAGAAAAATGCACTTGAAGTCCGTGTTAATTGTAGAACTAAGGTAAAGACCCTTAACTAAAATCTTCAACTAATTACATCCCAATATACATTCACTCTTTGTTCTACAATCTAATTATAGGATTATCAAACTTATCCTATCAAACATACCATTATTTTGTTATTGACCAAACAATGTTGTAGGTCCAAGAATATAGATTGAAAGTAAGGAATTACACTTTGTATATGTGAACAAGGGAAGTTAGATCAACTTATCCTTGGAAGAACATCATTTCCTAAACACTTGGGCCCTCCTTAAGTTAACCCCTAAAAGACTAGGGCCTTTTAGAAGTTAAAAATATCATTGCTTTTGAAGTTTTATAGGTCTAACTATCACTCAGGTATATAAATCTCAAGTATACAATCTTGTAGTGCACATGTTATAGATCATGAAAAAAATCAAATTTGGAGTCATTTGGCTATATAGATTGCAAGATTATAATGTTTTAGTGTTGAAATAGGATGCTGAAATTTTCCTAGCAACACATTTTGAGGTGGAATTTGATTTCTAAACCTACTCAAATGAAAAAAATTAAACTATGAAGTGCTCCAAAACCAACATACAAATACATTCAATTGACTCATTGTGTCTACAAATTGGTTTTGAAATGCCATTAAATAGCAAAAAGAAGTTGCAAAAAACACATCTATGGTTGAACCTCCTTCTACTAAACTTCTTCTTAGTCTCTCGTAACTTCTTGGATTGATATGAAATTCAAAAAATATAAAGTAGACTAGTACGCACAACCATCCCAAAAAAAATGATTAGAAACGGATACTATAAGAAGAAATAGACCACCAAAGTTCACAATAATTAATCCAAAAATGTCTAAATTTTGAACTTCAAATTGCTTCCAAAATTCAAAATAACTTGGATTGACATGAAAATTTTACCACAATAACTAGATTTTGAGAGGAAGATAATCCAATAAATTTTATTGAAAAAGAACATTAGATGAA
Organism: Pseudoscleropodium purum; assembly: GCA_963969395.1. NCBI lineage: Eukaryota > Viridiplantae > Streptophyta > Bryopsida > Hypnales > Brachytheciaceae > Pseudoscleropodium > Pseudoscleropodium purum. The sequence continues at coordinate 28,016,771 of OZ017795.1, forward strand.
GGAGATACAAGCCCCTGAAGTTGCAATCATTAAAGTGTTGTTTGGTGAATTCAAACTCAACCTATGAACTTCGAATAGCTTTCAAAAAATGAATACATCTTAGATTCATCTGAAAATTTTACCACCCAAACTAAAATAGAGAACACAAAATTTCCAATAAGTTTTATTGAATTTGGACATTAGATGCAAAAGTTATAGCACTTCAAATTGGACTTCCAAACAATGTGAAGACACTTTTTGGTCCCTTGGGGCACTAAAGGGTTAAACAAGTCTCATCTACAACAAGAGAATAATATTCATGAATTGTGTCATTTGAATAAGAAAAGAATGAAAATCTTGATTTAGTTTTTTGAAATGAAATTAAGACTAAGGAATTCTTCATTGTGATGCAATTGATTGGGTTGCAATTACTAGGTATACTTACTTCACTCCCACTGAAGTAAGAGGTCCATAAACCATCCCTTCAAACTAGCTACATACCCATGAGGTAGGGTGCTCTAGAAACAACGCCTCCATCTAGAAGTGACCACTATCACACAGGTATATTTTGCTTTCTCTTGTGTATCAATAAACAATGAACATTTCAAGAGATGGTTGCTTATAGTGACCACAACGTTCCAACTTCAAAAATTTGTAACTAATATCACAAAGGTCCAAAAAATATGAAACAACTTGGGTTAGATGCCAATTCCATTTTTCTTCCTACAAAAAATTTATTGAAAATTGTTTCAAGGAGTTTAGCTTCCCCTGGGGCAAATGCAATGAGCTCATTATCTGGAAGGTCGCTTTAAGAGTAGACTACCGCTTACAGACCCCCTCCCCACTTGGCAATACACCAAGTTGCACACGACGCACATTTAACTTAACTTGGAGGCAGATGGAGAAGCCCCCAAATCCTTCCATCCGATTTCAACACGTGTAGAAGCAAACACGAAGACTTCATTGTCATTGTGTACAAACACCAACTGAAGACCAAACTACCCGCACTAATTCCTTTAAAACAATTTCAAAATTCGAAACTCTTGAGGAAACTTCGCCTACGGTAGTACCGGTCCGGTCCGCTTCACTTGCGCTCCATTATTTTCACGTCTTTCAACATTGACAGAGAGAAACACGGGACTGTTGTCTGCATGTAGGTATACCTGAACTTACCTTTCAATGTATAAATCCAAGTGTAACAACCCACACTAACTCAACTTAAATTCCTTAAAAAAAAACAATTTCAAAATCCGAAACTCGGGAGGAAACTTCCAGTGCAGTAGCTAGTGAGTGAGCTTAGTCGCAGGACCTCAGTTGTGCTCCACTATTTTCACGGCTGGAAAGAAACAAGTGTCTGCATGTAGCCAGGTATAACTCAACTCAACTTAAGATAAGCTTACCTCTCACTAAACATAAGTTAAGATACCTTAATGGCAGCCATGCCTGCCTCTTCCATTAATTTAAAGGTATACCCAGAAAGAGTGGAAAAAGTCTATCCATTCTCTCTCTCTAATAACGTAATCCAATCCGTCAACTGAATGTCGGTTCATGAATCCACTGGCTACTGTAGAATTGAACTATTTTTCTAATACCACGACAAGTAGACAGTCAGTCCGAGGCGACGGAGTAATGCCTGCTTGCATCGATCACCTGGGCTATCAGCGCGTGGCGAACGCAGAACTCATGTGCATGGCAGCGAAGCGGTGACCTTTCTTTTCTTGAGGAAGTCCAATTCAACGTCGGATGATTGCTCGAGCGATACCTTAAGATACCTTCACAGTTCATGCTTGTAAAGGCTATTCCTGGGGGATAAAGTAGGCTTTTTGAAGGAGATGTGGATATCCTAGTTACCCTACAAGTGTCAGCCAGTATTGACTGTCCAGAGAAGTTTGGATTTGGGGGGCGAATTGGTAGGCATCAACTGATTATTATTAACTTAGATTGGAATGTTTGGACAAGCGGTGCAGGTTTGCGGCATGCAAGAAATCAAAAGAGATGATGAAAATTAGGGTGCTTCTGACACTTGGTCAGTGCTGCAACAGTTCTTTTTCAGTTGTAAGAAGCTTTGTCATTCATGCCTGACGTGGAAGAGCTGACAATGAAGAAGAAACACTGATGAGGAGGAACACTTGCTAAGTAAAGAGACAGCCAGCATGAAGGAAGAGGGGTGTGTGCGTGTGCTTGGGTGCGGAGCGCATATGCCGACACATGGAATGGAATGGAGGCGTGTAGGTGTGTAGGCATGTCAATTTTTAGGATCAATCGCGACTATGGTAGGAGCATCCAAAATTAATAATAGGGAGTCAATGAAAATCTCATTTTGTAGATAAGGCAATGATTTTCGAACCTAAATTTAGGTAGACTATAGACAGTTTTGGGTGCTTCGACCTTAGTGTAAGATTTGTAGCACAGCTACAAGGAGAGAAGCTATGCATGAAAGATAGCCTATAAGGTAGGAGGTCTATTAGCTGACTAGGATCTAAATGTGTCTTTTATTTAGGAAGGAGTGACATGTTTCTTGAAATATTCTATTATTGCCATTTGATGAGGTAGCCATGTCCCTCTAGCATTGACTTGTTTTTCAAGGAAGGTTCACCTTTTCATATTTCCTTACATGTAACTTTTGTTCATGCATTCACCTTTGATCTAGTGTAAACATTTTACTTTACTTCTACTTTTAAATTCCACTATGGTAGGCATTCCAAAATGTGCCACTCATTCTAAATCACCATCTTCACTATGTGTACATCTTCAAAATCAATTATGTACCTTTGTAGAAGAATTTTTTTTAAAATCAAACTTTGTTCCTTCATAACTTTTGCATACGGTATTCAGATGTCATATTCTCTTGGTGCGTTAGAACTTCTTTTTAAGTTCCAACAAATAAAACAATGAAAAATTGACCAATTTAAAAATAGTAACTAGATATAGAAGCAAAAACGGCGGCAGTTTAGGGATACCCACCTTAATGTGGAGTAATTGACCCTTCATTAATTTTAATTAGTTAGGCATGGAGGAGAATCATGTAGCCTTGTGACCTTCACAGTTGATTGATTGTTAAGGTAACTACACCTAATTTTGACCCCTTTTGAAACTGACTTCTACAAATTTTTCTCTAAAATGTACTTCTACTATTCATGAGAGTGTAGGGTTGATTTTAGAAACATCTATTTTCATCACTTTGAATATTCATAGTTGATTCATATGGTGTCTAAAAAATTCATTCCAAGAGAATCTAAAATCCTCTCTGGACTACCAATAAGACCATACAAAAAAAATTCAATATCATAATGGAAACCGTATTGAATTGCTTATTTGGTCCATTTTAGGTGTAGTTACCTTAGAAGCAAGAGTATGTGATTGGATCCATTGTATTAGCTAGGGGTGAACTGACTTCCTCATTCATCCTCTCGAAGTCATTCCAAGGGTGCATGTAAAAAAAAGACCCCCTATTTTGTACTTTATTAATTTATCTTCTACACCTCTTTCATCTAATTTTGGGCCTATGATTGCAACATAAATTCAAAATTTGCAAATACTATCATGCACAACAAATAAAAAATTTCAATGTTTTCTTTAAGGATAAAATCGGGGATGAACTAGGAGGTCAATTTACTCTCGCTGTTGTATTCAAAGTTAGTCCCACTAATATAACCCTAATTTATCATGTTTCATTTGTTTAAAAATAACTACTACTACTATACAATCATAATTGTAGGACACTTAGGCAGTGAGAATATTTGGGATTAATTCTAAATGCACTTGAACTTTACCTCAAATGAGCCCCATAGGCATTTTAAAAGTCAAAACTTCAATTTTCATATAATTCTTGATTTTAAATGTTTTTTAAGCTTAACTAAAAAAATGTAGCTCCAATAATGTACTTTTTACTCCATTTGATTTTTTTTTCAAAATTTTTAAAATTATATTTTTTTGTGACACGATGTTCAAAATAATTAGATGTTTCGAAGTTTTTTCAAGCCTATGGGAGATTATTTTGGGATTGTTCCCAAACATGTGAACAAGCATAGTATTGTCTAAAATTAAAAAATAATTAAAAAATATCAAATAATAATGATAAAGAAATATTGATTTTTTATTTTAAATATTTTAAAATATTAATTATTTATTATTATCTGACATGACAAGGTCTCAGCCATGTGAAATTGCTAACTTGCCAATGTTTCCAATTTGTTCTCAAGTTTCTAATAGTTTGGGAACTTACAATCATTAGAAGAGAATTCTACTCTTAAGAGGGATGTGAGTTCCCAAACTGTGGGAACTACTCTACAAAGGGCCATAGGAGCTCGCTGATGTGGCATAGCGATTGCCACGTCTAAAAAAAATGAAATTTTTTTTCAACTTTTTTCTTCATTTCAAGATTTATTTTTTGAATTTTTGAATTTTTTTTTGAGAATAGCCATTCCCTAAAACCGTAGGGAGGAAGTTCGCGACACACTAGCTTGAAATGGCCCTCCCGACCCCTAGAAATCTTCTAATGCTTCGAAGATAGCATCTTGAAAGCTCAAAACACACCATTTTTGAACTTTATCTACCAAATTTCACTAAGTGTGATTTCAAGGAGTACATCAATTACACTATAATATTTGTCAATATTATTTTCATTTTTCTTTAAAATCTCATACTATTTGAAGCATTTTTATATTTAAAAATCATATAAAATTCAATTTGGTGTTTTTAATTATGAAAGAATGAGATTAAATTTTAGACATATATTATCACATGTGGAAAATATCAATGTTTGAAATATGTGTTCTAATGTAGAAATCTAATGAAGTTTGACCAAGCCCAAAGATGAAATCAATCCTTTAATGGTTAAATGGATTATTGTTTCTTTTTCAAATTAGTGTATATGCACAAATAGGATATACAAATCAGTATGTGTAGAATTGTAGATGGTGAGTGACTAGTGTTGTAACATTTGGATTCTATTACATTGCGATTTGAGGAAGGTAAAATGTTATGCAAGTCATTGAGGTATGTGCCCTCATTAATAACTAATAATAGTCACTAATTACAAGTGAGTATAATTATCATTATAAAACATCAATTATTTTTTATAGGATCTTATTGAAAATTGAAAGGAACTTCCAACATACTTTTTTGTACACTATTTGAATAACATACAAATAAATTAATTATGAAAGTTCAAACTATTGTTTTCGAATGTACCAAAACCAACACTAGGCTTTGACTTATATTCTAATTATATACATCTTGTCTAATCAATACTTAGGTTTCTACGATACTTTTTGGTTTAATTGTAGGTGTCAAGCAATGTTGATTATAGGTGTATATATGTCTTATACATGCAATCATAGGAATAGTGGCATTCTAAAGCTATCAAATAGTGTTTTTGAATTAGCCAAATCTATCATGTTTTATTCATGCCTAAGGTATGTACACTCATTGTCAATCAAATCCAATTGCATCCCTATCTACAATTGTTTAACATTCCAAGGTTGGACAACTGTATTTGGTGTCAATTACCCATTCCTTAAGGATGAATATGGGACCCTACATGAAGAGGTTCTTAATTTACGCTAGCCTTGATGGTTTGACAATGGACATACATACTTTAGGTGGTCAAAAGGGATGGGATCACTTAGAGAGAGAGAGACACTTTAGATAGGGACATAACATTGTATAACTAGGCAATGGTCCTTTCTATGCCGGAAAAGTCAATCATAGTCTCCTAAATAGATGCATACTCACAGAGACTTTTAGTTAACTCAAGGATTGGGTTGACCAATGAAAGTGTGTGCCATCAATAAGACAATTTTGTTCATTGTAGGGAGATCCTCTTTTCAAGGACGCCAAAAGCCGAGACAGCCACACCTCATTAATAAACAATGTTATGGACACAATCGGGCTTGGGTTGACAATAGGCGCACACATCTAACTTAAGTTAGTGTACCTTATGTGGTCCATCCTTGTCCGTGACAAAACACACAGCAGACAGTTGGTCACTCTCAATGTACCAATGTGGTCCTTTTTCAAGTTAAACTTTAGTATTAGTTGTTGTTGCAGCATCGTAGCAAACCCACAAAATGTGGTCAAAATAATCATTCACTTAGTACGACTTATTAATTGTATTGCAACATTCCATCCCCCTCCTTGTGTACGTGCATTGCAATTGGACAGGCCACCTCGAGCAGGAACTGTACAGACTTCAATCTCCTCAACGCCCTGTAACTTGAATAACTTACACCCCAAATTATTGGTCTGGTCACCACAGACGAGGTACAGAGCCCCAGTCCCCCGCCCCCCCTCTGCCATCTCAAATATATGGCAAGTTCTATTCAATCAATAGAAAGTCATAATAAGTTATAAACTTAACCTTATTATTGCACACAGGAATAATATGTTACCACTCAGGGCGACTATGATAAAAGCCTGGCATCCTGAGAACTGCCGCAGTTTTTTTTTCTGAAAAGGATAGGCATGCTGCAGATGTGGAAATCAATCATCAATCATATTGACCCTGGCGGAGCTCCGTTGTTTGTTGGTGGTCGATCAACCGTACGGTCCTTTGAAATTACATAAGGGGTAGAAGTACCTATTTCGAATACCTTAAGCATATATATTTTCAGCCGTTGTATGATGCGGGAAAGAGTCATGGAGAAATTGAGTTCAATGTGTGTGCAAAAAAAAAAAGGGGGATGAAGAAGAATGCACAAAAAAAACTCATATTTTTTTTCTCTAAAAATGAATATTTTATTATGATCTCATAGATGCGCCTATTATGATTAGCTTTGGTACTTCTTCCTAAATCAAGAGAAAAGAGAGATGAGTTGACAAGAAGGTGTAAATATAATGAATCTTTTTCAACAACAAAATAGTGCATTCGACCGTTGTTCACAATAGGTCAGCCTACAGAGCCATCGCAAAGAGCCTATCCAAAATAGGTACTTCTACCATACATATATCAATGTTGTTGCTAACGAACTGAACGTAACTTACTTTATCCTCCCCAAGTTGTTGTTGTTTTTTATTCAATTTCTGTTATCCTTGCTTCCGTTCCACTCCTTTTGCATGCAAGTCCCTTCCTTTTTCTATGTTAAAGTTCACCCTGGTCACCAACCTTCAGACAAGCTTGCTTGCTTGCCCTCCCCACCTTTGGCACGGATTGATTGGATCGAGCCTTCCGTTAAGTTTTATATTCAGGCAGGATTTGCATCAGTGTAAGTTGTCCTTGCCTGTGCTTGCAATTTCTGTCTTTTTTAGCGTAGCTACCTTACCTTACCCACAGACTGACACAGAATGTCATAAGCTGCCAATGTCATAATATGATCCAAGTCGTTAATAAATTTAAAACTTGGAGCCCGTCCGTCCGTCCGTCCGTCCGTCCGTCCGGTTTCTTTTTCAATTGGTTTCGGAATAAAAAAACAAAAGGAAAACAAAAACTTGGAGCTAGTCAGGAGTGTGAGCTGTTTTGTTGGCAGAGGAATAGATTGGAGCCCATCCAAATGTCACATGGGGGTGCAGATGATGATTGACCTAAGCTCAGGCTCACTGCACACGGGAGAATCATGCACCAATGGATGGAAAAAAAAAAACCCATTGAAACCTGTCCGGCAGAACCCCCCGGGAGTTGTACCTTGCCGGTGGGGGTGGGGGTGTGCTGGGTCTCTTCTCTCACCGATATGTGTGCAAATGGGAGATTTTCATGAATGGAAGGAATATCCTATATCATAACAGTACAACCTTTTCGTTTAGGGTATCTTTTCTTACGAGCAATGACAATGAAATGCGAGATGCTAATTCCATCCCACAAAAGATGAAAACGCGTGATTTTTTATCCTTGGTGAAAATGCTGAATTTTAAAAAAAAATTCATATAAATATTTTTTGGCAAATTTTTGAATTCATATTTGCAAATAGAGACCTCAAATTAGCTGAGAGGGATCTAGAACGTATCCAAGATATGGTTCAAAATAGGGAGCTTTTTTTACTTTTATCCCTAGTGAACCTCAAAATTATCTGCTTGGTCCACTTTGTGGGTTGGATTTTGTGTCTTGGCAATGAAATTGGATTTGTTTTTGTTTAACTTGATAAGGGTAAAAACTAAAAGGGCAATCAGTTGTAAACTTTCCATGTAGGGCAGTTTTGTAGTAATGAAAGAGGAACTAGGTACAATATTGGACTTGCTTTGAGATTGGTGTGACGGAACAAGGAGTTCAATGCTTTGAAATAGAATGCTAATTTGGTTGCATAAATCAAACATACCTATCTATCTACACCTTAAGTTTGTTTGTTTGTTTTGTTATATTGAGATCTTTTGGACCATGTGTTCTCATGTTGTGTTTTTGGTACCGTTAGAAAGTCCTCTGAAAAGAGGGATGCACTAGCTTTGCTTCATGGTGTTTAAATCTATAGTGTGATAGTTATAAATTTTTGAGTTATTTTTAGTCTAAAAAAATTAGAAAATTATATTTTCTTTTCTTTTGACAATGGCAATAGCACATGGCACATTAGTTCTTATTGAAACAAATACCATAAAAAACGTCTAGTGTTGTTCACAAGGTCTCATCTACTATGTTAACCCTAAAGTTCTTTGACTATGTTTTTGCCAAAAACGCTCCAAAACTGCCATTTCTTATACAAGTTTCAAAATTTAGAAAAAAAACATTTTTGGACACATGTAACTCTAGAATCTCATAGTATTGTACATCGGTTTGAAAAGATGTGGTAAAAATTTCAGAGATTTTCACCGTGTAGGTTGCAAGATATTAGCATTTGATGAGAAAAAAATCATTTTTTTGTCCCTTCGAAAAACCAGGCAGTTGAACTTCACAAGGTCACATTTGTATGAAAAAATGTTCAAAATGATTGCAACTCTTTGGATTCATTCTTCAAGGTATGTTGTGTGCATGCTTGAAAATTTTTAGATCATTTGAAATTGTACAATGTATAGGAAAAAAATAGTAAGTAGAAAGATGTAGAGAATGGTTCAAAATACTAAATTATTAACAATTTATTTATGGAATTGAAAAATGCCAATACCAATGGTTGCAATGTTGTAATAAAAAATCTCCACCTAATGTTTTTTTTTTTTTTTTTCAAAAATATTGAAAATTGAGTTCAATAAAGGACTTCAAAGTTTATTTTGGGGTAGAGAATCCATAACTGCACACAAACTAATACACCTCATAACTTTTGACTCATTGATCAACGTGGAATGATTCAAAGTGTTTATTGTATATATAAATCTAAAAAACCAATTTCAAATTTGGATTTTTGAGAAAAATGATTTTTCAGATCCACCCAGTTTGCCCGAATTGAGAAACAAACTACATATTAGGCTATAACTTTTGACTCATATTTCCAAATGTCTTGAAATTTAATGCTCATGAAAGATATTCCTCGTCCAGACCTTATACCAAAATCTGGGATTAAAATATGGAAATCTCTAGTCACACGCACCTACCCAAAATTTCTATGTTTCCAAAAAGCGCAGTTTGATCCTCTAGGGGTTAACCTTGTACGAACAAGCTGGTCTCCAAAGAAATAATCATTTTCTAATATTGCAAGAATCAATCCCTTAAAAAAATGAAAAAATACTCATTGGAAGTTAAACTATTATAGAAGATGTTCCCTTTTTATAACAAAATTTTGAAGATGAATAGTTGCACTTCTATCCTACATAGGAGAATTCTCTATCATCCATCAAACACTTAGTGTCCACAGCAACATTACAGGATTAATAATGGTAGTTGCATTCTATTTAGTTAACCTTTCTCAAGTATTTATGGATGGTAACTCAATCTGCTCTGAAATCAGCACTTCTATATCATAGTTGTAAGATAAATCACCTCCATTTTCTTACATGACACGAGATTGTCCGTGCATTGCATTTCGAATCATTAAAATTCCACATCTCAATATTTGCAAACACCAATGATCAGGGTGGCAAACAAGTCGCTCTCATTCCCATATGACAAAGAAAAATCTCTCACTGCGGACGTTGACGGAGTAGCAGAGACATGACCCACATGGGAAGAGACGTCGCAAATGCAAGCGGAAATTTTGTATTTTAAAGTGTATTCGATCATCGTGGAAACCTTGTCCAACAAAAAAGCAGCCAACAACAACAATGCTTCGAGAAACTCTGTAAGAATCTGTACCTGTAAATTAGAGATGAAGATATCCAATTCATGGATTGTGGAATCCCAAAAAAAAAAGTAAGGTACAATTATGGCTGGGAAGTAGTAGTAAGGATATTGTTGGTTTAATATTTGCTTGGCATCCAATATGTACCCTATGGCATCCACGAACAACACTGAAGATAGTTTGCTCTTAAAGTGACCATGTTTTAATAAAATGTGATCCCTATCTAGGAATGAGTGACATGCTGCTTGGAATATCTTGTACTGTCAATGATGAGCTAGGTAGGCTTAATTCCTATAGGACAATTACCCGTTGAATTGACAATTGAAAATTTGGGTAGGTTCTTATGAAGTGAATTTTGGACTGATGTTCACCAAATTTTGACACAAGATGTGAACATGTATCCCCTTAGTAGGAATATAATTTTTTTTTCAATTGGGTGCCCGGATCAAAAGTTATACTGCTCCAAACTTTTTTGACAACTTGGGCAACTTTGGGAATCTTTTATGAAAATACTCCTTTACTTCTAAAATTTTGCAGATAACTATGTGACTTATATGCTACAAGATGAAAATGTCAAAAAAAATTACCATACGTAGTGTAAAAATCTCACTCTCGGAGGAATTAAAGGTTGCTAACCTTGTTAAATAGGGTTGAAAAAAAACTTTATCTTCTAACTTCAAACATTATAATCTTTCAATCCATGCGGTCAAAGTTTCTGAAAAAAATTTCACACATTTTTATAGTAGTTTAGTACAAATTTGTATGGTTAAATTTTGAAAAGAAACTTTTTTTCTCACTTTTGTTTCATTGTCCTAAAAAGTGTCAAGTTTTCACAATTTTTGCCAAAACATGCCTCTAAGCTATAGGAGTTAATGATAGTCACTTTGCAAGCAAACTACCTTATTCAAGATGTAACTCTTACTTTTGGACCAAAAAACTTTACTTTTTATTAGATATTGATGAGACAAGATGTACACAAGCAAAATATGAAAATTTGTTAGTGAAAACCTACTACTGGTTTTTAAAACACATCTTGAGACAACACTTTGAAATTTTCAAAACTTATTCACTCCAAAGTCCAAATAATGCATGCTAATGTGCATATTGGAATCCTCATTCAATTGCCAATAAGATCTAATTGAAAAATGACCTATTGTTTCATAATTATAATAACTATGCTAAGTTTGAATTTGTGCCAATTATAGGTGTACTTTCTTTATAATTATCATCTGAATTGTAATACTATAATTGATCCCTTTTTATTTTTCAAGGAAGGTCCTACTCAAATTTCCTCACATTTAATATAGACGTACAATAGTTTTTTTTGGTCAATACTAGACCTCCTCCCAAAGCCCTGAAAATTGACTAAGACGAAGAAAAATTGGCCATAAAGTTATGGTACAATGCAACAAAAGTCATCTCCAACTCTCCACTCCCAGTCATTCAATATTCCCAATTTAAAATCTCTCACTAATGTCTGAAAAAATGACCCACCACCACAAGGAAATGGCCAGAGTAAACCGCACGCCCCCCTCACTTGTCCTCCCAAACTCATTCACACAATACATGTAAAAAAAAGACCCCCTATTTTGTACTTGATTCGTTTATTTTTTACACTTCTCTTAGCTAATTTTGGGCATCTGATTGTAAATATGAATTCAAAATTTGAATTTTTTTTTTATCATAGATGGCAAATAAAGTTTTTTAGCATTTTTCGCAAGGGAAAAATCAGGGACAAATGAGGGGATGGTTCACACTGACCAAGGAAATAAATTAAATGACCGAACTATTGCAAGTTAATTGTAGAGGTTCAATTTTCCATTGAATTATCAATTTATTTCCCCAATTTTCAATCTCTCACTTATTGTATGTCAAAAATGAAATGGTTTGTTGAACATAGGTTCATTGACATTACAAACAGACACTTTATTCACGCTGGCCTTCTCTGAGGACTGAAATTTTTATCTATCTATCTATGTCAAAAATGAAATGACCCCATTTTCTATTTTTTATTTATTTTTGAATCAAATGTAATACCATTGCAAAAAAGCAAAAAGTACAAAAATGACCCCATTTTTCTTTGGTTGGAAATTAAATAAGTAAAAGAGAACCGAACTAGCGCACGTCACATTCAACTGAACTGTCGATCCTGCCACCTCGCCCTCCACCCGTATCCCATGCAATCACCCACGATCAATCTCTCCCATTGCTTCCGTCACCAAGGATGATAAACCCTGGGTTTATGATAAGTGACCTCAACATCTCATGCAAAGCTTCAACAACAATTAATTTCCCAAATTAATTTCCAAAAGAAAAACTAAAAAAAAGAAACTAAAAAGAACTCACAAATCACACACGCAGATGGAGTGAGCTCCCTATAAATCCATTCCTCCGCAACAACAACAACGACAACAACAACAAAGAAGTTGCAGCAGCAGCCATTCCAGCTTCCCTTGATCTTTGTTTTCTTCAGTTTGAGAATTTGGGAATCCCAGCTAGCACAGCTAGTCTGCAGGTTTTCTGCAGCTATGGGTTCCCTAAGAGGCGTCCCCGTTTTGTGTCTGTGCTTGTTTTTGTTACTCGGCTATGGAGCCGCCACAGGCGGCAATGACATCAGCAACTACAAGTGCAAGGAGAGCAACAAGACGACCGCGATGGACAAGAACTTGCTGGCCGTGGCTTTGAACTTGGAGTATTTCGAGGCGGAGTATTTCTTGTGGGCTTCTTATGGCTATGGCTTGGATGTCATCGCGAAGTATTTGGTGGATGGAGGACCGGCGCCTCTGGGTGCACAGAAGGCCAATTTGGATCCTTACTACACGGATCTGTACAAGCAAATGGGCCTTCAGGAAGTCGGGCATCTGAGGTACGTGTGTATCCAGATTTTCTGGTAACTCACTATTTATCTTCTTAATCTCAGACACCTTCGTAATCGGAGTGCTGTATGTATGTCTTTGAACGAGCCTGTGGAGTGTATGTATTGATTTTTGGTGTCACTTGCTTTGGGTAGCTAGAAGAGAAAGGAGAGATCCTTTGTTTGGGGAGTCAGAAGAAGAAGGAATGTTGTTTGGGGCCTTCAGGAAGTCGGGCACCTTAGTTGTGTATCAATTTCTGGAACTCTCGGCCATTCATCTTCATAACCTCACCTTCATAATCGGAGTGCTGTATGTCTTTTACGAATGCATTGTATTATTTTTTGTGTCACTTGCTATTGGTAGCTTGAAGAGAAAGGAGATCCTTAGTTTGGGGAGTCGGAAGAAAGAATGTTGTGGTGTTTCGTAGCTTGGAGATTGAGAATGAGAGAATTCGAGACATTGCTGTAAAGCTCACCTTGGTGATCAAATTGCTGTGCTAGTTTCTAGTGTCGGTGAAGTGGGTGAGACTTGCTATCATGGGGAAACTAGAAGAAACAGCACTGTTGGGAGCCATGTGGTGTTTAGTAGCGTTAGGCCTGGCAATGAGAGTGAGCGATATGTGTATATATCAAGCATTGCCTACAGCCTCTCTTTGATAATCAAATTTTCTGTCTCTCTAAATCAGTCGGTAGTTTCTTTGGTGCTCATTCTGTAGGTAACACTTCTTTCGGTAGTTAAAGAAGAAAAAACTTCTGGTCTGGGCCTTGTGATGTCTAGTAGCTTTCTTTTGGTAGCTTTTGGTTCCTTTGTTGGGTTCATGTGGTGGTTAGTAGCTTGAGACTTCTGAATGGCATTGCCAAATTCAACCTCACCTTGATGATTGAATTTTTGTCTTCCCAAAGCTTGTTGCAGGTGTTAACAGTAGTTGGAGGCTTGCGATATGGGAGTAACTTACTGTAGTTGTTCCATACATTGCAATAAACACTCTGGTTTCAATATCAATTCATCTTGTTATAAATTAATACTTAAACCTTTTGTTGTTTTTGTTTTTGTTTTTGTTTTTGTTTTTGATTAACAGGGCAATCAAGACAACTCTGGGTGACGCCCCGAAATGCGCCTTCCCCCGTACGCTTCTCGACCTCACCAAGAAGAACTGGGCGGACGCGTTTGACAAGGCATTTCTTGCCTACAACGGCAAGAAGCTGAGTCCTTCTTTCGACCCTTATGAAGACAGCTTGAAGTACCTCATCTCGACGTACTTCATTCCGTATGTGGGCTTGACAGGATATGTTGGCGCTTCGCCGCTTCTGGAAGGGTACAACGGAAAGAGAGTGAGTTCATCCTTTCATATATTTGCACCCAAGAAACAGAAACAGAAACAGAAACAGAATTTGAGTTGGAAAATTCTTACATGGAGCATTGTGTCAGTAAGGATGAACTTTGAATGTGTGAAGTTTTTTCTCCATTTGACACTTATCACTGGATTGGGTCGACACCTGCCAATCTTGAGCATAGTGATGTTTTTGTGTTTACAGTGGTTGTAAGTTCCTGTTGTGGGGCTCTTGTTAGTTGTTCCTCAAACCGTTGACAATTTTGAACATTGAATTGGGGTACTGTAGTGGAAATTGCTTCTGTTCTATTGAGTGTATCCAACTTGGCTGAAAGAGATTGGGTATAACTTACTCCCTGGATCATGTTGATCATAATTTTCAGCCAATTTGCGTAAATTAACACCAATTTCTCAGCTCGGTAGGGTGAATTTTCTTGTTGCATGACGAAAAACCTGTATATATTTGTTGGTAGGAGTGTTGTTTACCAAACTGAATCTACTTTGCAGTTTTAACCAAAATTCACTCCCAAATTAATTGCTAACAGCATTCTTTAATATGAAGCTCGAAGTTGGAAGTTAGTTTGTGTGTATCCAACTAATGATAACTCGCATTTCTTGGCTTATAATTTCCAGCCAGAAGGTCAAAGCTACACTAAATAGAATGAAGAGTGTAGTTAGTGGACGTATCTTACTTCACTGGTCATTAGTTAGTTGCGTCTGCTTCTTAGCTTTGAATTTCCAACTCATTTTAGTGCGTTTCCTCATCATATGACAGCCATGACTCGAGATGCTCATCTTGTGTCGGCGGAGTTTCTGAATGCGAGGATTTCCAATTAACCCTTTTGATGGTTGTGTGTGTGTGTGTTTTGCAGCTGGTGGCGAGTTTGCTGGCAGTCGAATCCGGCCAAGACGCCGTGATCCGCACTGAGATGTATCGACAGAAGGACAAGGTCGTGGCACCATACAAATACACCGTGGCCGATTTTAGCAACGCTATTTCCAAGCTGCGAAACGACCTCACCGGAAATTTCGTGGATGAGGGTTTAGTAGTCCCCAAGGAGCTTGGCGCGGAAGGGATGATCACAGGGAATGTGTTGTCAGCAGACAAGGACTCGATCGCATACGCTCGCACCGGGGAACAAGTGTTCCAGGTCGTGTACGGAAGTGGGGATGCGTCCAAACCTGGAGGCTTCTACCCCAAAGGTGGACAGGGTGTGGTTGCTGCTAGTTTCTTATGAGGTGTGCCGGATTAATGTTCGGGAAAAAAACGAAACGGCGGCGGTTAGTGCAGCAAAGTGAACCGGTGAAAATATAACCGGATTGGGTATTTGAGAAACCGGTTGACTGTAGGAATTGGAGGCAAACATAGCCGGTAAATTTAAAGCTCAAAACAATTTCCCGGAACACGGATGTGGATGTGAAGGTTTGTTGATTTGTAGTATAGAGATTGGACTGGTTTTGTGAATTGGCGTGCACAGTTTGGGATCGATGGTGTTCCAAACGAGTAAGTGAAGTTCAGTAGGAGTGCAGATGCGTGATGTGCATTTTATTCGAAGTGCATGCAGCTCTGGATTGGAGTGAAGAGGTCAAGCGGAGGATGGTCTTGGAAATAGGTGTCTCCATCTTTTGAAAAGAGTGGTACAGTTTGTACTATTGGTATCTTCCATTTGAAGAGAATTGAATGTTATCTGGGAATGTTTATGAGTTAATCTCTTGTACAATTGTAGTACTACAGGAGCTTCAGTCTTGGGAGTGGCGGTTGTGAAAGTTGTGGATGAAGATGATTGTGCAAGTTAAGTTATTGCGTGTGCATGATGGGAGGCTGTGAACTTTCAATTCTAGGAGTGAGTGACACTTGTTGCGAGAAGTGGAAGTTGTTTAAGGTAGTCTGCGCTTAAGCTTAAAGCAACCTTTTAAGAGAGCTAATTGAATTTGTAAACTCTTTGAAATACTGTCCAGCAAAATTTTGTAAGAAGAAAAACGAAATTGGCATTCAATTCAAGCCTCTTTTCATATTTTGTGAATTTTTGTTGAAGCTGTTAAAAATTTTTTGAAGTTGAAATGAAGTGGTCATTAAAAGTGATCAACTCATGAAATGTACACTATTAGTATATTGAAGAAAGCAAAATGTACTTTTGTATTAGTGGTGATTTTCAAAGTAACATTGCTTTTAGGGCAATTTACTTAGCTAGGTATTGGCAACATCAATGTTTGTGCTTTTCCTTGTCATTGTTTAGAAAATTGTGTAGATTAGGAAATTGTACATAATGTTGAATACTAATTCTTGGTTTGACAATGCAATAAAATGTAGAGAAATGATAATTTAAGTTATAATAGTAGTTAAATAAATATAGTTGGTGGATATGAAAAATGTAGAATCCATACCAACAAATTATGGTTGATGAGACCACGGATAGATACAAAGATCAATATCATTTAAGAAGGCAATATGTGCCAAAAAGTTGCTTTATTTTGAATCAAAGTGTAGGCCTTAGCAATTGTTATAGTCAAGTATGCATGAACATTGTCAATGTGTTGTGGAATGAAATTGGAAGAAAATAATGAGGGGCTTTTAGGAGTTCTAAAATGAAGGAAAAAGAAAGTGCCATAAGAGGAAAGGGTGTGGGCATGCAAGGGGGAGTTGTAGTGAAAGAACTCGCTACCAAATTGCATGGTAGAGGCTACATAGTGATAATGAACAATTTTTTCACATTTGTTACACTTTTCATAGAATTGTTGGATATTAGAATAATGGAAATAAGAACATTTTGAAGATCTATGTGGTACAAGAATAAAATGAATAAAACTAACATTAGGTGGTTTGACTAGCGCACACATTCATCTAACAATATTTGATGTGTAGTTTGGAAAGGTAAAAATTGGCATTACCATATTGTCCATGCATGCCCAATACCTACTTCAAAAAGAAATTGATTGTATAGAGGTAGGTCAAAGGTGGGAGAATATCATTGGTCATCATCCCAATGTTGTACCAACAAAATATGTAAGAGATAGATAGTTCAGACCAATTGTAGGGTACATATTCTACTATATTGTAAAGTCACAAGTGGTGGTATTGCTTGTTTCATTTTCTATTGTGTACATGGATAGTCAATGTATGGATCATCAATTCATTGTTTGTTTCTAATTGATCCTGAATCACCAACTTGACATTCCACTTGTAGTTGGCTAAAGAATTGTCATCAAAGTAGACAGGACAAATTAAAAGCTATTCTAAGTTTACATCAACCATACCAACAATACATGGTCCACGGCCCATGAGGAAGACTCAATGTGTTTTGCAAAATGTGTCAGAAAAAATGCTCCCACATGTGTCCAAGTTGTCCATTGGACATAATTGACTTTTAAAAAAAGGCTAGCTTCATTTCACTAGATTTATATAAATTTACTTGTCTACAGGTAGTCTTACACATGAATTTTTGTTACTACAATTTGAAGGTACAATTATTGAACTAAAGGCTTGCGAGCAAAAAATTTATCTTCCAAAAAATTGATGAAGGACCAATGATTGTGGAAGTATATAATTTTGATTTTTTTGATATATTAGTTCATTTAAAAAAAATTTAAGCCACTTACAAATCTTTTTTCAAAACTATCATTTCAATAAGTACTTGCATTTGATTTTTACCTCTAAAGTTCTATAGTCCCCTCGAGGGACAAAATGGATATCAAGTAGGTTCCTACAATTTAAGTTTTCTTTTCATAATTAATTTTTTTTGAAGATACAAAAACACATTAACTTTTTGAAAATTTGATTTTTATTTCAATCAAATCCCAAGAGTAAAAGTTATGGCATAGAAAGACCTTTTTTTTAGTCTGGTGGTTTAGAATAAACTTTTAAAAAACTTAAAGGATAGTTTAATTTTTTTTCTAATATATAGATTACATTTTTATGTATATGTGAAACTTTGATTTATTCCATTTGGATTTGTTATATTAAAGTTAAGGACAATCTTGTTTTTTCAAGCAATTTAAGAATTTCTTAAAAAAATAGCTTGTAGGATTTATTTCTAATTCCAATTTTTACAAATTAAAAAAAAATTCTCAAGTTTAAGATTTCTTAATAATACAATCTCATTGTTGAAATTACTGTATTTCAATTTCATCTTAGAGCTATTAACAGATTAGATTTTCTTTCAATCTTGAACTTCCTTGTAATTTAACAATTTTGTAATGAGTGAAAATTAAGTGTGTATTTTTTTCCAAGATACTCAACTCAATTTTGTATCTTATAAAAGTAGAAATTCAAAATTCGTATAGCAAAAATTATAAGTTATGAAGGATTAAGACTAAAAATTGTAATTGAGCAAGGTGTAAATTTTATTTCCTTCACTTTAATCGGGGGGGGCTCACTTAGTGCATTTTCAAGACAACATGTGGCATAATATAGAGAGGATTTTATTCTTTTGAAATAAATTTATAAAGCATTTACAAATAAATTAGGAAATATTGAAAGGCAAAAATGTAATATAAATAGTGTAGGTAGCCTAAAAATGTGGGAAATTCAAAATTAATACATGTAATTAAGGGGCTTCAGAATTAGATTCTATATATTGTATTCAATAGACCACATTTTATATAACTAGGTGTAAAGTGTCAGTGGATGAAAAATAGCAGGGTTGATAGGATGGTCGGATGCGGACGTTGTGTTCGCAGCGTCTGCCCCGTCCGCCCGGTTACGGCCGTCCGATTGACACGCGGACTGATGTGGTCCGCATGATCTAGGCGTCCGCCTCGGGCCGTCCGTCCCGCCCGTCCGCCTTTCGATGGCGGGAGGGACGCTGCGTCCGCTGGCGTTCGTGAGGACGGACGTCCGGGTTACGGACGCTATTTTGGGGCGGACGTACTAATTTGTTAACCCTGAAAAATAGGGTTCATCTATAAGAGGTTTCTTAACTTTTGTGGGATGGATTCCACATTAGCTAGGTTTTTGGACTTCGTTGGATTGTTGTTGGAGTTGTTTTGCACAATCATTGACGTTGTTCAAGTTTTCGGATTTCACTCTTTAGAGGACTCATTTTGTATGCATTGTTGCCTTGTTGTATTTTGGATCATTTTGGGTTTATTTGTGTTTAAGGTTTGGATTTAGTTTCTATAAAATCTTTTGTTGGCAACTAGAGAGGTGTTTGAAGTTACACAGAAATTGGCAAGGCATTCACGTAGTTCAAGGTCTTTATGGTTTTAGGATATGTATTCATTAGAAGAAGCCAGTGTTTTTTTGGAATGTTTTCAACAAACGGGCATGTTTTGCCGAACAGGAGTTTCATAATGCAGCGGCTGCCTTGTGAGTGAGAATTTTTGAAGATGTTATCACGAATGTGTAGATGTTAGATGTAAAATGAGTGAATGTTCTATTTGACGGGAATGTTAATTGAAACATTGTAGTGAACATCAACGTGTTTTGTAAAACATCCTAGAAAACATAGGATTACTATGTCGGTAGAAGGAGTCTTCTTCATAGTCAGGTTATTTGAGGCAGTTTGTATGGGGTCAGGTATGAAGCTGACCAATTGTGATAAATAGAAAGGAAGGACAAGTCATTTGTGTCTTTTCAAAAGAGAGTCGCTTAGATGCGCGTAAAAGTTGTAGTTTCCAAATTCTTTTATGAAAAAATCCTATGTAGTGAAAGTAGTAAAAAACAAACAAACTAGTTTACTGAAGTTTAGGACATTGGTTTTTCCATTCTATATTTAAGTTCTGAATGGCTAATGAGGGGAGCCAAATTCAACCACTTCGTTTGTTCTCATTGCCTTTTTTTTAACAAGATCTCCTATGAATAGAATGAGGTCATACTTCTACGGACATACATTCACTTTAATATAAAATTGGTTTTAGAAGAAATGAAAAGATTTCTATTTTTCCATTATTCAGTATATAGGATTCTCGGACTAACAATTAATGAGAGTTAGATTCAAGCTAGTATAACCTGTAAAAATATTGCAGTTTCAATAGGATTTGTGAATTTGCTAAATAAGAAATTAAGTAGGTTGACAAAGCATACTTAAAAGTTTCTAAAGTTTTATGCACTTTGCAATAGAAATGGGCGGTCAAGCTCTCATCTTCAACTATTCCATATATATCCTTTGAGTATTCATGATGGACATTAATTATCATTATAAAACGACTTTTCTTTTTTGCAATCTTGTAAATGTTAATAAAGTAAATCCTTCATTTTACCACCAAATTTTCTTTGAATAGTAGATGGTAATTGGAATTTATTTTGAACTTTTGGGCTAATATTGGGTATTTTTTATTTCTATAACAACTTGGTCATTTAAATCCTAAAGTCCCAAGGCTATCTTTGAAAAGTCTAATCATAGGATATTTTAATTACTTATCTCAAATCATGTGGTAAAATATTCACAAAGTTTAAGTTTGAGCATAGATAGGGTTGACACGACGTCCGGACGCGGACGCTGACATTCGCGGTCCCGGCGGACGTAGCGTCTGCCTGTCCCCTGTCCGCCTCGTCTGCCCTGTCCGCCTGTCCGCCCGATTACGGCCGTCCGATCGACACGCAGATTGATGTGGTCCGCACGATCTGGGCGTCCGCCCCGCCCGTCCGCTTTCCGACGGCGGGAGGGACGTTGCGTCCACCAACGTCCGTGCGTCCGGACATCCGGGTTACGGACGCTTTTTTTGGGCGGACGTAGAGATTCGTCAACCCTGAGCATAGACATTAGGAAAAAAATAAGCCCTCAAAGAGATTGTTTCTTTTTGAGGAATTTCCTTCAATGGAACTCATAGCCTCTTTGAGGAACATTGGCCATTGTTCAATCTAATGATGAATAGTAGCTACAATGAAAAAAAAAAAAAAAATTTAAAATTATTTTAAAAGATTTAAGAAAAAAAAAAAAATTCACAAATAGTAGTTTGAAGTGGTTGTGTAGATGCCACATCAAATTTCAAGATTATGTAATTCTATATTTTGATTGATGGGTGTCGCAGCACAGGGCAGGTCAATTCCCCATTATACTCACAAAAATCGCTCTAGAGTATAACTAAGTGACTCTAAAGATCGAACCCACGAGATCCTGTGAAGTATCTAGCTCTATTAAGCAGTTAAGCTAAGTCAGTATCCCAATCTTACTTTCCGGTCCTAGATCTAGAACCAGAAATACCACCACACCGGATAACTACAGACCGGATTACTCCTTCTTCCGGTCCTACTAACTATCCGGTCCGTACAAATACCCAAATCCCAGGATCTCACAACTTCCGATCCTAGAAATTCGTTCTGACCAATCCGGTCC
This sequence comes from Pseudoscleropodium purum, assembly GCA_963969395.1. Classification (NCBI taxonomy): domain Eukaryota; kingdom Viridiplantae; phylum Streptophyta; class Bryopsida; order Hypnales; family Brachytheciaceae; genus Pseudoscleropodium; species Pseudoscleropodium purum. The sequence goes on from OZ017795.1 coordinate 28,038,342, forward strand.
GGATGGTCATCCTGTACCTGTAATCCTATCCGGTTTAGTTTTGCCTCTGTTTCACCATTAGAGGGGTCGCCGCTTAATTTTGAGAGTGGTAGGCCCACCACTCCTTCCGTGACTTATAGTGGCTGAAGACCCACTGTCCTACCTTCTAAACTCTTAAGCTAATCCGGATCCGGTTTGGTCCTTCACAACAACCTAGATAGCAATCCGGGTCGTAGGTCACACAAAGACCCCACACTCGACCCTCTCGTACTACAACGACCTTGATGCTACTTTCGATCCGTGCGAAGACAGGTGGTTACAAGTGCACCCGTCCGTTCCAACATCAACTAAAGTTCTTCCGTTACCCATACAGGTGGTGAGACCTCATAGGAGATCGGACACTCAACCGGATTTCCCACCCGGGAGTTCTAGCGCAGCTAAGGAATCCCTCCCTACCCGCCTAGCCTAACAACGGCTTTCTCACCCGGAATCTCAAACTCTAGACGTGCTAAGGAACTAAGTTCACTCCCAACTCTTCGGTACCTACTCACATGCACCTAGGATCGGAAAAGAAACACCAAGGGGAGAAATCACTTACAAACCAACTCGTACTATCCTAACTCCACATCATACAATCCTGTCGCGCTAGAGAGAGATACACAACGAAGAGAATAGAAAAGTACAAGAAGTTTGCAAAATGAACAACTCCTAGTTCCCATCTCAGGAACCGATTTATATACAAAGGATAAAAACCCTAAAAGCACAAAAAGGAGCGGAAAACCCGTGGGGGTCCGCCGCCACCCTAATCTAATTTCCGGTCTAACCTAATACTGTTGAGCCGGATCCGGATCCGAATCCGCTCCTACTCCTAACTGAAATTAAAATCCTATCTACCCTACAACTCTAGATCCTATCGTCGGGCTTCCGGTCTCCGGGACTAGCTCCTCGAAGACTTCACTCAAATTCCGGACCCGTTCCCCCTCCGCAGGATTCGGTCCGGGTGGAGACTCCAGGTCGATGGTGATATCCGGTCTCGTGCCCGGAGTCCCAGTCCGTGCAGACTTCTTGGACTCAGGAGTCCAATCCTTCCTATCCTTCTGAATGGTCGCGTCCGGAAAGAGATCCGGTAGAGAGATGTCCGAAAGGTGAATACCTTTGTCGCACGTCGCTCCCGTTAGCTTCCGGCTGCTCTCCTCGATCCGGTCCACTGCCTTCCGTCCCTCCACCATTGTCGTCTCCACCTGCTCAACGAAGTCCGCGAGAATCCGGACCATCCGGGAACCGGATAGTTTCTTTTCTTCGTGGATCTTCTCGTCGAAGAGCTTCGCTTTGGCGGCGGCCGTTCCGGTCTCTCCCAGGACCGCCTTGATCTGCTCGGCTATCTTCCGAGTCTCTTCCGCCATCTCCCGGGCGGCCGTCACGTCTTCCTGATAGGCAAAAAGAGTTGCCTTCAGTTTATCCACCTCCTCCTGCAACCGGCGGATCTCTGCTTCCTGCTTCCGGGTCTCTTCCGGATTCGTGATGCACTCCGCCACTTGTTCCGCCAATTTGCTGTCCGGTGCTGCACCCACCAACTTGCCGATTGCTGCAAGCGTCCTGTGCTTGACCTCCCAATCTGCCCTGATGTTGCAGAGGACGTTGATCAGACCGTTGAACGGATCTTGCATATCCGGATCTCCCCTGGAATTGGTCTTCTCGGCTTCCGGTTTCTCCTCCGGGGCCGGTTTGTCTTGACTGGGAGGCGTCCCGCGCTTGTGTGGAGGCGTCAGCTTCTGTCGCTTGATCGGCGGCATCGGCTCCTCCTCTTCCTCGCTGGACTCCCGGTCTGACCCGGAATCGGATTCCGCCTCGTCATCCGTCTCCGACTCCCCATACTTCAGGAGCACTTCCTGCATCTTCCACGCCCTCTCCTCCGTATCGGTGAGGACTTGGTTCTCCCGATAGAGGTGGAAGAGATAAGGGCACACTGGAGTGGCCCTTTTCTTCCCAACCCTACTAACGAGCTGGGCCACAAGATCGGAAATGATCCGTGCCCAGTCCACTTTCCGGGTACCACTGAGGGCACCGAAAATGGTGTTGCCGAGGGTGATCGTCACCCTGGTCGGCTTTTCCGGGTGAAGAACCGGAACCAGGAATTGCAGGAGCCGACGGTGTCGGTCATCCAAGCAATCCTCGACCGCGTATCCGTCCTTCGGGTTGACGGCTCCCTTGAACTTCCCTCGGACAAACTCATCCTTCCGGCTCGCCATTCCCAAACCTCCTGCCCGGAAACCGTAAACCGTTCTCCACATCCCCTCGTTCCAGCTGACGGGAGTTCCCCTCACGGTGTTGTCAAACTGGTTGGACAACTTTCCGAGGAGCTCCTTGACCATTCTCTCCTCCCTAAAACCCCAAAGTTTCTCGGCAAACCCGAGGCAACCCATGGATTTGAGATCATCCATGAGTTGAGACTTTTCCGGCTCTGTGGAGGGAATAACCGGAATGACTTTCCGGAGCTTCACCTCACTTCCAGAGGGACTCGCTTGTCTCGACCTACGTAGCGGAGGCATTTCCACTCTCATCTACCTCACTCTCTTCTAGCCGCACGTCCCGTTCCTCACTTCCTCTCTCCGATCTCAACCGGAAGCAAAACAGACAAAACACAAACGTCCAGACGCACAAACTCCAAAAACTCAACCGCGCGCTCTCAAGGTCGAGTTTCTAAAAGGGGGTGCAACAGTGAAAGCTCCTCCTTATATAGTCCCTGGACCCTTTCCGGTTTGTCATCATAATCCGGTTCATCATCATCATCCGGTCCTAGACCTAATCCGCGTTGCATTCCGTTTCCGTCGTTAGTTACTCCTAACCGGATTAGATCCAAGAAGCCCACTACTTCACGTTCCGTGCTAATTCTGAGTTTTCCTTCCCCACCTAATCGGATCCGGTTAGCTAATGACTAGTTTCCGTTCCTATTTTGGTGTATACTAAGAAAATCAAAATTTTAAGCTGCGACAATGGGATTTTTTTTTTAAATTCAAAATTTTTTCAATTATGTAATCAAATTGTCATGAGCTAATCAAGTTTTGCAATTTGTTAGTTGATTTTCTTTTCAAAATTCTTCATTCAAACTATTCCTTGTGATTTATGCTTGAAAAAGTTATCTAAAATATCAACACATTGCTTTGTTTTGGTAGTGATAAAGGAATCTTAGTATCATACTTGACTTTTGAAAAAACAGAAAATAGCCTATTTGGATTTCTATATGTGTTCTTCTTTTCCTTAATTAATAGTACAAAGTTTATTTTATTATTTACTATTTTTTTGGTCTTTAATTCCTAAAGATCCATACATCCTAAAATTGATGCACTTTAGGCAACCTTGATTGCAACTTTCAAAATAACTACTTTTGAAATTTGATTTAAATTTTTTTTAAATGAAGCTTGACAAATTCTATTTCTTCTCTATTTCAAAATTTTGAAAAATGTCAAAAATTGATGGGATTATTGCAATTGATAGCTCTATGTGTTTGAATTTAAATAGCATAGTATTGTATGTTTCTCATTTGTATATTATTTAAAAAAATTTATTTTAGATATAAGTTATAAAATTATATTTTTCATTCTATCCTTACTTATGGTAAAAATAATAGATCATTCTAATATATATTTTAATTGATATAATTAGATTTTCACCTATAGCTTTAAAAAATTATAATACTTTGATTTTTCCATCCAAATTATTGAAAAAGTCAACTTAAATAAAAAGAATGAAATTTTACACTAGTAAAGATATCAAAATTTTAGACATCTGCTAAATAAAAGGGTAAATTTGGTTTGATAGTAGAATTTGACTTCAAGGATTTTGTTGTGATTGTTTCAGTTATAAAAAATCAAACTTAACAAATTGAAAAATTGTTACACTAATTGTATTAATTTTTACACCATTTTTTCTTGTACCATTTTTTCATTCAAGGGAACAGGATTGACAGGACGGTCGGACATCCGGGACGTCCGAACGCGGATGTTTGGACGCGGACGCTGTGTCCGCAACGTCCGCTGACATTCGCGAACACCGTCCACCCCGTCCGCTTGTCCCCCCGTCTGCCCCATCCACCCCGATACCCGTCCGCCCCGGTACGACCGTCCGCTCGGTTACGGCCGTCTGATCGACACGCGGACTGATTTGGTCCGCATGATTTGGGCGTTTGCCTCGAGCCGTCCGCCCCACCCGTTCGCCTTCTGACGGCGGGAGGGACGTTGCGTCCGCTGGTGTCCGTGAGGACGGACGTCCGGGTTACGACGCCTTTTTTGGGCGGACGTAGAGATTCGTCAACCCTGCAAGGGAACAATGGGACGTTAAGAATTAATTTTTGGTGAATTTGAAAATTTCTCTTGTTCAATTTATTTTATTTTTGGATTCTTGAAAAGTAACTTTTTTGCGAACCCTAACAATCCGGTATGGTATAAAGGCACCTTTTGAAATTATAAAAGAAGCTTTTAACATTATAAAAACAACCTTTTGCATATATAAAACAACCTTTCGTATTATGAAAGTCATATGGCACACATGCACCAAGGTGCAACAATTTGATAATGTAAAGCAATTGGAAGCTTAGCTATTTTTTGAGGATTTTTTGGGACATTCTTTTAGTGTAATTATTGTTTCTATCTTCTTCCAAACAACAAAAAAAATTGGAAATACAACAATGATTTTGCACTCACTTCTATTGTATGTTGCATTTATTTTATTTTCCATTGAGGGCTTGTGAGCTCCCAATTTTTCACTTGGGACTCATAGATTTAAAAAAAAAAAATTCCAATTTAGAATAGATAAAAGTATACAAAAAGCCATAAAAAGAGTGTAGAACTGAAATAGGGTTGTAACATACCCATTATAGTATTTGGTCTAGTCTTGATTGTATACATAGAATTCTCCCAAAACTAGCTTGGGAATAGTAAGGGAATCATAAGATAGCTCGTTTTGTAGGTTTGAGTCACACAACCCTTTAAGGGCTAAATTCCACTATAAATGTCACAATTCATGGCTAAGTTGGTCCCAGGGATCTACAACAAGGCCAATAGGTTAGGTTTTAGAGTTAGATTTTAAATTCTCCATTAGAACGATGAATTCCCCCAAACCCCCGATTGTTACTATGTAGGTGCTACAACCAAAGGATGGGCCTGTGGAGGAATCTATTGCCCAAGAATGGTATTCTAAGGTAAATCCCATGCTAGGAGTCCAACGGTAAAATCAATTTTTCAAGATTCCTTCATCTGCAAAAGATTCTTGCACCATTGATAATTTGAGGAGTCGCCATTTTGGATCTTCATTGACCAAGTATGCCAAGGACAAAACGGATTTGCATGCTTTCCATGAGACTCCGGGAGAGGTCTCATGGAAATTCCTGACATCTTTTGACTTGTAGAAGAACCTCTTCCAGGTGGTCAACTATTCTAACTTCTAATGGGAATTTCATAGAAATTACCCAGGTTGCGGTAAAATCTCACTAAAATTGAAACTAGTTTATTTTATACTAATAATATGCTCCACAAAATTTCGTGATATTTTGATAGTGGTAAGGTTCCAATAGAGGCCAGATTCTTTAGAAATTAATCACGTGGCATGTCCTTGTGACGTTGACCTCCATTCTAAGAGCACACGACAACAAAATGAAGTCAATGAGGGGCCTTTTTTACTCTCTTGCACCTACCAAAGACCACATGCTAGTTACTTTTCTCAAAATAGGGAACCACCAAGAGTTGGGAATTTATCTCAACTTGGTTTTTAATCTACGTTAGGTTTTGTTAGATTTTTGATCTCAGTATAGGAGGTAGAAGAGTCTTGGACTAAGAATGGTGATTTGGAGCCAACGGCACAATTCATTTGGCATTTAGAGTTAATCTCCAAAAATTAGGATGTTGGTCCAATGTATGGTAGATAGTCAAAAGTTTAGGAATAGGATGAAAATCTTTGAGGATGAAGATGAAAATCTGAGTTGATAAGGTTACTAGTAGGAATTTAGGGGGGGGGGAGGGGTCCCTTGAAACCTATTTAAGAGCTCCATTTCCCTCTCTAAAATCACCCCCTTCATTTTGTTGTTGGATCTGTGGGTCCTAGTGGTTTTGGATTTCATTTGGCATTTGAAGCCAAAACTCCGTATGGTGTTTTCGGAGCACTTTTGGCTCCTCTGTTGTTTTATCTCAAGCTTTGGGAGGATCTTTGGGAGCCCTTCTACCTTGCCTTGTATATTCTTGTGTGTGAAGGTGGTGGAGTGGAAAGTCTTTTCTTTGTAAGTTGCGGGTTATTTGTATGGTTTCTAGAGTTTTCGGTGTCTTGTACTAATTCTAGAGCAAACCCCCACCGTACCTTGGCGATGCCACTTTGGGGGGCTTTTAGTATATGGGTGGTGTCATTAAGTGAAGAGTTTTATTGGACAGTTGACCTTTGTTCTACCTTGGTGTACTTTCGTGGCAACTAACCTTTCAATAAAGTTTTCCTCGTTGAGTGAGCCCCTCTCGAGACAACGAAGCTTCAAAACCTTGGGGATTGTCTTCTTTAGAAAAAACCCTATCTCTTTGCCTAATCATTTCTTTATTGAATGATCCCCTTACGGGATGGCTAAGCTTTGAATCCATAGCTAACGTCCAATCCTACAATGTGTGTTAAAAGGTCCCGTACAACGGAGCCACAAACCCCTGAGGCATTTCAAAGTCCTACAGTTGGTGTTAAATCCAACTTGATGACAGAGCTTTGAACCCCCTTGGTACATAGTTCCAAAGTCTAGTTTCCAAAACATTCTTGGAAAAGTCCAAAATTTAGCTTCCAAGACTAGTGATATTCTTATAGAAGTGCTACTATATATCTACTAGTTTTGGTTAGATTAGAACCCTTTTAATAGTTGGGCTTAGGCTCCGAATGGTAAAGCTCTGGCTTGATATTAATTTTCCATTAAAATCTGTTTTTTTCCCTTAGTGGATTCTTTGAGGGAATCCAAGAGAGGAGAGTGGAAAAGCAACCATTGTGAATCCCGTGTGACCCAATTGTAATCCCAATAGGTCTATAATTCTAGTGTTCCGTAACCCTAGGGAACCCTTTACATACCAAGAGACCTTGCCATAACCCCAATGGCACATAGCCAATAGGTCGTAACTCCAGCAAACCCCTCACATACCCAGGGACCCTACCGTAACCCCAATAGCTTGTAGCCCAAGGGAAACCCTCACATACTTAGGGGACCCTATTGTAACCTTAGTAGGTTCATGACCCTAATGTCCTGTAACCCCAGCAAACTCCTCACATACCTAGAGAACTTGCCATAATCCTAGTGGTCCATAGCCCCAACAAATCCCTTACAAATCCAAAGACCCTATTGTAACCTTAGTGGCCCATAGCCAATAGGCCCGTAACCCCAGTGAACCCCCCGCATACCCGAAGATCCTCCTGTAACCCCAATGGCCCCTTCATATTTGGGGAGCCTAGCCGTATACCCGGACCAAGCTTGTTGGGAGCCCACGGGTGATCTAACATCAAGAGCCCAGCTCATTGGGAGGCCTAGGGCAAATGTGTCCAACGTCAAAAGCCTAGCTTGTGGAAGCCCATGGCAAGTGTGTCCAACATCGAAGAGCCTAGCTTGTTGAAGCCCACGGTAGGTGTGTCTAGCATCGAAGAGCCCAACTCGTTGGGATTCCAATCTTGGAGAGAAGCCCAATTCAAAAGGGGAGGAAGGCCTAAATAAAAATAAGTAAATAAAATAAGGAAGAAGGGGGGAAGAAGAGGGCACCTCTTTGTACTTGCATATAACGAGTTGCCTTCACACTTTTCCTTCTATCAAGTCCACTACAAATAATCTTGTTAACAATGGAGGGAGATTAGAGGAAGAGGAGATGAAGTAGGAAGGAGGAAGGAGAATAGTGAGCTAGCAACTAGAGTAAGTAGGAAATCCATGGGGTTCCATGGTGACCATTAGAATTAGGATTAGTATGACAAATGTAAGACTTTATAAGATCGGAAATGGGCATTAAGGAGCCTCGTAAGTCGAAGCTATAATGTGTAAGACTACCATTAACACATTAGGTGGAATAGTGTTAGTGTAGAAGAAAGAAGTAGGAAGGAAAAGAAGAAAGAAAAGAAGAAAAAGAAGGAAGGCGGAAGACAAGGGCGAACCTCACTCCGTCAATTAAGTGGCAAAAGTAGAACCAACTCAAGGGAGCAACTGACATTTAGTGAAGGAGTCCCATGGATCTAGAGGAGGTCTACACGGACATGGACAAAACCATGTCAAATATTGGTAGTAGCGAGGTCAAACACTAAGCTTGCATTGGTCATTTTACTCAAACTATCAAGTAGGGAGTTAGCACAAATTAGAAGTTAGAATCATGTAGGGAGTAGGTAGTAGAGTTTGGGGCCCTAACCCCGAAGTAAATTAGGAGTGAAACGTAATAGAACATAGGGTTAAAACTTAGAGAATACAACTTAGAGAATCACGTAGGTAGGCCTTTAGTATTATAGGACCCACCGTGGAAACACAATAACTTGATAATTGACCGTAATTGGATGTTATATCACTTGCATCTCTAGGCATTTTTTTTGCCCATCTACAAAACTAGAAAACATTAGCAAAGTCCATTGCTTAAAAGGCACAGTAGACCATGCTCACAAGACCCCTTTAAATCAAAAGTAGATAAAAGTTAAGAACCTGGTTGTGTTTGCTTTCTTACCAAGGGTGGGTAATCAAGTGCCTACATGGCCCTAAATTAATTGGATTGCAAATAGAGTAGAAGATGTTGTACTTTTCATATCATAGCCATGTTCAATATTTCTAGTGCAAATTCTTCTTTGCATGTTTAGAAACAATTTTATAATCATCTTGAAATTCTAACAAGCAATTCTTCTCTTATAAATTAAAATTCTATCCAATTTCATTATTTCATTAATAAAAAATTATCTTCAAAATGTAGGTAAAGTAATAGTATTGTAAAAGTAGATATTCACCTTTTGCTATTATGTCTATGACATAAATTCAAAGACACCACATTTTGGTGTTGACAAAACTTTAACCTTTAAAGTTCTTTGATTATGTTTTTTTTAAAAACACTCAAAAATTGCCATTTTTTAGACAAGTATCAGAAAAAATTTTAAACATTTTTGGACACATCCAACTGTAGGATATGATAATGTTAGAAGATGTGGAAAAAATTTCAGAAATTTTCACTATGTAGATTGGAAGATATTAGTGTTTCAATTGACAAAAAGCTTTTTTTGGTCCTGCAAAAAACTGGGCAGCTACACTTCACAAGGTCACATTTTTATAAAAAAAATGTTCAAAATGGTTGCAACTCTTGGAATTCACTCTTCAAGGCAAGTTAGCTACATGCTTGAAAAATTTTAGATCGTTGGAATTGTACAATATATAGGAAAAAAGTAGAAAGTAGAAAGAAGTAGATAATGAATTAAAATACGAAATTGTTATAATTTAGTTTTGGAATTGAAAAATGCCAATTGCAAGGGCTATAATGTTGTAATAAACAACCTTTGCCTAATATTTTTATTTTTTTCCAAAAATATTGAAAAATGAGTTTAATAAAGAACTTCAAAGTTTATTTTGGAATAGAGAATCTATAATCACCTGTGAACTAAAACACCTCATAATTTTTGATTCATTGATCAAAATGGAATGATTCAAAGATTTCTTTGTATATATAAATCTAGAAAATTAATTTCAAATTTTGGTTTTTGAAAAAAGTGATTTTTTCAAATCTGCCAGGATTGCTCGAGTTGAGAAATAAACTACATATTAGGCCATAACTTTTGACTCGTATTTCCAAATGTCCTGAAATTTAGTGCACATGAAATATATTCTTTGTTTATACCTTCTATTAAAATTTGGGCCAAAAACATGTAAATCTCCACTCACATGCACTTGTCCAAAAAAATTATGTTGCCAAAAAACGCACTTTGGTCTTTTAGGGGTTTGGTGAAAAAAAATCCTAAAGTACTCAACATTTTAAGTAGTTATTTTTAAGAGTGATGTCTTCTTTAATTGTAGCTTCAACATTGAACATTTGATTTTGATGATGAATGATTATGATTTTTTGTTTCAACATTTTGTACAAGGGTGTCCACTTCAAATCTTTATTGTTTATTGTTGAGGGCTCTTTTAAATTTGTGTAATGTGAAATACATCTTGCAGGAAAAATCACAATCGATCTTTGATTTCAAAAAATATATAATACATTTAAAGAAATTAAGAAAATTCTTAGAGCTTACAATTTTTATTGGGACCAACATTTTGGATTTCACTTGGAACAAGAGAAATGATAGAAAGACTACAAATGACTTGCACACATTCGGAAGGGCTTAAGATTTGACTCTAGGTAAATTTATAGAAATTTTGGGGGCTAAGGTAAAACAGTGACTACATGTGAAAAAATAGATGAAGACAAACCACGTAGCATTTTTTTTTCCTAAAAGGTCACTTGCAATGGCATTTGACTAATATGGCACCCAAAAAGATGAAGTGGCATGCCACATTAGTATACTTTAATGCCATTTTAGAATTCTAACACTATCATAGTAGATGTCAGCTAAGATGTCTTCTATTGCATGTACATGTTTTCTATGATGTCCATAGAGATGTCCACTATGACATTGAGATGTTTTTTGCAATGTCAACTAAGACATCCTCTGTGACGTCTGAATATTTTCTGTGAGACGACATCGTGTTCATCATAATACTCATAATAAATTGAGATGTTTTTTAATAATAAAAAATTATGTTTCAGATGTCCCATATAGTTTGTCTTCCCTCCTACCACCTCTCTTGCATAAATAACTTGCCTTCTCATATTGAAATACTTACAATAAGGCTTTTCAAGTAATTCAATATTATTGCCAATATGGTGTATTTTGTATAATGTATGGCATATTATATTGTGTATGTTGTATAATATATAGCATATTTTATATGATGTAAAATATATTGTATATGGTGTATAATATATTGTGTACCATATATAATGTATTGTATATGGCATACATCTAAACTAACATCAAAATTGATGTCTCAAGAAACTTCTCAAAATATGTCTGGAGTTCAAAATTGATGTTAAAAACAATATTCAAATTCTCATGAACGTCTAAGCTGATGTCACTAAAAACAGTGTGAAAATTTTCAAAAAACATAACGTCAACTACCAACTCATCTTTCAGTCAAGTGAAAAAAATCCTATGTGGCATTACTTGCTTGCGTGGTGCTTATGTGGCTACCAAATGGCAAATTTGGGCACTTTTTTAAACTGTGTTTGTTGTGGTATTTCTCTAAAAATATAGCATGTTTTTTCAGATTTCTTCATGTTTTTACCATGTCAATCTTGACAAATTTTTCTAGACATTTGCAATATACTTGTGTGACGTTTCAGAAAACATGTAGACACGTTTCGGCACTTTTAAAAAAAACATGAATTCCTTCTAGTGATTGTTGTCCTTTCTTTTTCATGATTACAAGAACATCGTTTCAGTTGGGCATGGATGTGTGTTGGAACTTTGCAAGATAGTTACTTATGCCTTCTTTGTGGTCTGTGAATTTGTGGAGTGCAACATTTTTACGAAATCATGGCCTAGTAAGTTAAGATTTGGATGATGGTTGTAGATTTTGCAATTTCTACATTCTACAGTAAGGTAAAGGTGTTGATAGATGAAACATGTGCTTTCCTCAGGGTCAGGTTTGAAGATAAACAAGCACTAGAGTATCCATTTCAATTTTGGGATAATGAAGAGCGCTACAAAATATGACAGAAGATGGAAGGTTTGAATGACATTGTTGTAGATGTTTATGTCTTGCCTTTAAGGTGTGAAGATGACGAACCTTCTAACGGCATCAATTGCAAGACAATGGTACAAAAAGTCCAGCACAAACAACAAATGATGTGTGCCATACTGCACCAGAAGTTGCAAATGGTGGTTTTTATGTCCTACAAGAACGAGTTGAGGTGCATGTTTTTGATCCCGTAGAAAACTCTAGGTTTATTAGTTCCTTGATGGTTTGGAATTCTGTAGAACACTAGCTAAATTACACTCTCATTTCCAAGGACTTTTGGAAATGGTACTTCAACCAAGCACAGAAGATGAAGAGGGATTTGAAATGCTCATCACAAGAAGATAATTGATGGGTACTAAGGACTTTAGATTTCAATAAGAAGGCTATAGCAAAGATATTCTACATTGAATGCTGCAAGGAGATTGGTGGGGACAATGGAAAGCACGACCAATCTAACATCCAAAATTTATTCAATAATTTCAAATCCAAACACTTACTTAGTACTAACCACATGAAGAATTGGTGCAATACACTAATCATCTGCAATCTATAGCTCCGAAAGGGAAGGCTACTCCTTTGACTCTAGAGATGTATAAAAAACTTATAAAGGATGGTATTTTAGTTATGGAGGATGTGATCATGTGAATGATAGTTTAGGAGATTTGAAGAAGCCATTTAGTATATTTGGATCTTTCAAAGACTCCTCCCTAAAGAGCTTCTAGATGAAGGTGAAATGTTTATACAATGGTAACCTACTAAGCCTATATTCACCCTCCAAAAAATTCTGAAGCAAATTAGTGAAGTTACTTGGTGTCAGCAAAGCACCTACATGCTATAGAACAATCAAATTTGATGACAAGGGAAGAAACTCCAATTTGCAATGGATGAAGACGGTGACCTTCAGCTTCATCTGAGGTCAATGTTCACTCAAACCAACCTAATCTCGGAAGATGGTCAAGACTTGGATCTCATACTAAAGACACTGAACAAGGTGAGTCTCTTGTCATTGATTAGAGTGCACTTCTAGGTTTAGGTTGTTGGGATTTTAGAGGTCCAAGTTGCACTTATGTTGGTGTAATACACTACGTGAGAAAATTGTTGCAATGTCTACATGTTACTACTACTTTGGTTCAAGTTAACATTTTTGTTTAAGTCCAAGTATTTGGGTTTAGTTTTCATTAGTTTTCATTTTTATCTTATTGATTCATTTTTTAATTTGTTGTCTTTAGTTTTTCTATTTTTTTTATGATTATTTTTTGTTTTGTTTTGTTAGTGATTTTTCGGAGTTAATTTTATTTGTGTTCAGTTTCCCATTTTATTTTGGTTCATTTTATTTTGGTTTGGTTAGTGATTTTTTTTGTTTATTTTATTTGTATGAGCTTGGTCTTTGGTTTCATTTGCATTTATAGAGGCTTTGGTCTTTGTTTAATTCAAAGTTGGGAAGTTTTTTGCAGTCATTAAGTCATTTAAATTTTTCAAGAGAATTTTACTTTTTAACTTGGGTAGGTTTAGGGTTGATTTGGGATTGTGAAAAACTTGGCCATACATTTCTTGTGTCTTTTTGTAGTCTATAGTGTTACTATGGATTCTATAGTCATAATTGTTGGACACTTGTGTAGCAACAATGTGTGTTTGGAGGTTCTCATTGCAAGGGGCGCTATGCATAATGCTTTCTTCATGAGTGGTGTGGATAAGGGCTTTTCTTTTCATTTTTTATGAAGTGTTAAAGTAGCAATATAAAATGTTATAGTAGTGCTCCAAATTTCAACATTCATCCACATATTGGATAGAAAAGATCACATTCATACATATCACATGTTTATAATTTTATTTTCATCCACAATCAAACAATTTCATCCAAGATTTTTTTGTAATTCAAAGTTTTTTAGCCAAAATTTTCAAGATTTGTTGCCATTTTCTAGCCAAATTGTTTTTTTTTGGTACAATTTGGCACTAAGAAGCCAAAAAAAACAACCTAGTGTGGATTTTGTTGTCAACATGCTCTTTACTTGGCTTTTAGAAACCTTATTTTAAAACATGCCCAGTGCTTCTTTGCATTTGGAGTTGCGGTTTTTGTAGGTAGAGAGCATGAGCAATTTGCCTAGTAGCTTCTTAGGGTTCAAGTCACCACACTAAACCCTAAATACTAAAGGCATTTGCGCTAAACACAAGGCTAATTATTATTTAGGTTAGAGTTTTAAGCTTGTGTTCAGGGGAGTACTTGTTTAGTGCAATTACCTTTTTTTTAAATTCTATTTCTTTTTGCTCAAGAATGTGCATCTTGCTCTTTTTGTTTCAGCTACACTCCACAAATTTTGGCGATGGGCGGCCTATCTTAAGATAAGACCTTGCATTTAATTACTAGGTGGCGCATGCAATGGGAGTGTAGTATTTTATTCTTAATTTAGTTTTCATTCAGATTCCACAAAAATGTAGTAGTGGTGTTTAGTAGGACAACCCTATGTCTAGTCCTAAGTAGATCTACCTATGTGGATATGATCTATGATCATGTCTTACAACTTTTGTTCAAAAATGATCATTGAATTATTCTCTCTAAGTTTCATTTTATAATACATCTTCCAATTTCTATGTACAATAGAAAATTTGGGCTATCCATAGAGTTAATAATTGTTCCTAAGCAAGTTTGATTACTTTACAATCATCCAACTTTAAAATTAGTCATAAAGCATGGCCCTTCAAGTACTTGCTAAGCACCTAATTTACTATAAGGTAAGTATATCAATCCATTGCAATTGCTAAAAAGATCAAACTAAAATTATCTCCAAAGGTTGCAAGAACTAAATGGTCAAATAATATTAAATTATACCAAAAAGAAATTAGTTTCATCTAATGTTTTGTAAACAACTTTATTTAAGGTCTGTTCATATGTGCGGGATTGTGGATGTATAGGAAGTGATGTTTTCTAGAAGTGACTCACTATTCACACTTTCGGAGTTTTGCAAACTCCAAATTGACGTGGATGTGGAGCTAGCAGCTACAATCAACAGTGGGGACCAACGTGTTGGTAGAGGAAATATCATGAATATGATCCTTATCTACGAGCAGTAAATGGCAGTAAAAAGCAATGAATTTGTAGATTTTGAAGAGGAAAGACCGCTTCTAGTTAATTAGGGGTTGAAAAGGCCTATTATGCTAATATGGCATGATTATATTAAAAAAAATAGTAGTAATGAAATGCAATAGCATCCGTTAACACCATGCAACAAATGCTTGCGCTCTATGAAAATGGTTGAATTCAATTTACAAGGCTGCATGGTGGCGATGAGGAATTGTAGATGGCATTGAGTTTCTTAGAACGACTTGAATTTAAGCAGAGTATGCAACAAGCTAAACTTCATTGTATTCCCGACATCAATGCCAATGTTCAGATGAGTTAAGTGACTTCGTATAGATGTGAAATCAATCTTGAGTGAAGCATAGTTTTTTCGATTTGCAAATAGTGTAGTTTATGTTTTTGGTTAGCAAGTTGCAGTGCTACAATTCAACTTTATCACACATGAGATGGAGAGCCACGCACTTGTAAAAGGAGGCATTGTTTAAGCTTCTGTTAATGATGGTGCAATTGCCAGTGAGTCCTCATTCCCTCCAATCTATTCACTATTGTCGATCACTACAAACCGGAATTCCCTTGCGACATCATGTGCACCCTAGAGCAATTTCTAGTTCTCAATAAATGAGAAGTCCTCACTTGTACAATCTTTGTCTCTATGTAGATGATCATCAATTGTCTCATGCATCAGGTGCTTCAGGTAGTGTGGCAATCGGACCTCCAACAAGTAAAGGTAAACAACTTATAAACCTATCTTCACATCAATTTTATGCATAGTGTCATTGGTATTTGAGTTTGCTCCTTCATGTGAGTTTGTTGTTTCATTTGTAGAGTGCTTGAGAGGAATTTCAATACACCAAATTTAGTGGGTCGTTCACGCAAGTCCGTAGGTAGTGTCAGGAAGACTATTGTAGGCCGTGCATATGCCTTGCTTAGGATTGCTAGACCAGAGACGACTTTGGAGAATGACGATGAAAGTGGCCCATCAAAGCGCTTGTGTAAAGAAAGAGGGCTGAACTAAAGTCCGTAGGAAGTGAAAGCTTTGATTGAAGCCAAGAGAAAGCTTCATCATCTGGAGCTCAACACAACCAATGCCAGAGAACTCATGAATCCTGACGCATGGAAGTAGCAACGAATTAGTGTTTAGGTGATGGAAGCCAATGTATCTCCATGTCAATGGGAAGGTATTGCTTGTAAGAGCAAGTGGAATTTGATCATTCTAGAGTATAAGAGGACTCTAGACTACATGAAACGAATTAGTAGTGATGATGCCTCGTACTAGTATTTGTCTTTTCTACAAAGATGAGAAGAAGGTCTCCCATGTTCATTTCCTTAAGATGTATTCTGGAGTATCCACGAGTAGTATGGTCACCGTCAAGCCATACTTCTTGCTCATGGACGAGACCTCCTCAAACCTGAGGACACAACTTTTAGAACAGCTCACATTAGCAGCAATGACATGCACGATTTGTACATGAGTCACGAATGCAATGAAAAACAGGAAGTGCATGGAGATGGAAATGATGGCAACAATGGTTTGACCGCATCCATGTAATCTCCACGATCAGTGCTTAGAAGAACTAGAGCCTTACGAGTGGAGTAAGATTACTTGCCTAGTCAAAGTGCATCGCGAGTGCTACAATCAAAAACCTCCCTCCCTACTGGCGTTACTTTGTAATTGATAAGTTCATTGGACATGGGATCTCTTGCTATAGGTGAAAGACCCACTAGTACTAGAGTACAAAGAAAGAGTGTCCGGGTACACACTCATAGTCGAGGCTACAAAAGTGACTAGCACAACCTTGACAAATAAGATGCAAGATGTAGCGGATGTCAATCGAGAAATAGAGAATTTCAAAATTGAAATGTACACTATAAGAAACCCATGTTTTTTTTAACAAGTAGAAAAATATGGTAAGTATGTTAATTTGGACATCAGCCATGCTAACAAGCATGTCCAAAAAAATCCATCAAGTAGGACATGCAAAAAAAATGTGGTCTAATTTCAAGGAAATTTTGGAAGACGTTGTAAAAAACATGGTCTTTGAAGGTCATGAAAAGTTGCCATGTGGCTGCTACTTGGCTTCTATGTCAGTGCCAATAGGGCAAGCAATGCTACATTAAGAAGTTTTTCATCAAGGCCTTTGCTAACATCATCAATGCATAGGGTCCTGGGCCTTGTCAATTTAGACATTTATTGTAACGTGCATATGTTTTTCTGAACGTCAATAGTGACCAGAGAATAATTTATTTGAACATCATTTAGCATCCACCATGTATTACGACATGTCTATGGAGACATAAAAACATTACAAATGACACCTTCTTGGACATGCTTCATAAATGTCTCAATTTTTTGCAACATCAACTTAGACATTCAGATGTTTTTTAAGACATCAACTTAGATGTCTAGACATTTTGTAATGTCAACTTAGAGATACACATACCATACAAAATATGCCATATAAAATGCACTATACATTGTACAATATATACATTATATCATACACAATATACAATACATTATACAATACACCATACATTGTATAATATACACAATACATCATATAAAATACACCATACATTGTAGAATATACACAATACATCATATAAAATACACCATACATTATATAAAATACACCATACATCATATAAAATACACCATACATCATATAAAATACACCATACATTGTAGAATATACACAATACATTGTAGAATATACACAATACATCATATAAAATACATTGTAGAATATACACAATACATTGTAGAATATACACAATACATCATATAAAATACATTGTAGAATATACACAATACATCATATAAAATACATTGTAGAATACACACAATGCACTATATATGATATATATGTTGTATACAATATATCATATTTGGCTTGAAAAGCTAATTATTGTGAATATATTGATGTAAGAAAACAAGACTATTTATACAAGTGGGTGGTAGGAGGGAAGACAAACCATATGGGATATATAAAACTTTGGAATTGTATGAAAAATATAATTTTAGACATGAGCGTCCTCATGAATACAACTTTATTTTAGCTGATATGTGAAAAAATATTTGAACATCTTAGTTGACGTCTTGGCTAATGTCTCAAAAGACATCTTGATGTTTCAGCTAATGTCTTAGTTGACATCTAAAAAAACATCTTAACCCCTAAAGGACCAAGGTGCCTTTTTGGCAACATAACTTTTTGGGCAGGTGCATGTAAGCAAAGATTTTCATATTTTTAGCTCAAATTTTAATAGAAGGTGTAGATGAGGAATATCTTTCATGTGCACTAAATTTTAAGACATTTGAAAATATGAGTCAAAAGTTATGGCCTTATATATAGTTTGTTTTACAACTTGGGCAGTCTAGGTAGATCTGAAAAAATCACTTTTTTCAAAAATAAACATTTGAAATGAATTTTTTAGATTTATATATACATAGGAAGCTCTGAATCATTCCATTCTAATCAATGAGTCAAAAGTTATGAGATGTTTTAATTTGTAGGTAGTTATGGATTTTCTACTCCAAAATAAACTTTGAAGTTCTTTATTGAACTCAATTTTCAATATTCTTGGAAAAAAATAAAAATATTAGGAAAAGGTTGTTTATTACAACATTACAACCATTGGGATTGGTATTTTCAATTTTATAACTAAATTATTAACAATTTAGTATTTTCATTCATTCTCTACTTCTTTCTACTTACTATTTTTTTCCTATATGTTGTACAATTCCAAATGATCTAAAATTTCTGAATCATGTAGCCAACTTGCCTTGAAGAATGAATACAAAGAGTTGCAACCATTTTGGGAATTTTTTCATACAAATGTGACCTTGTGAAGTGTAGTTGCTTGTTTTTTCGCAGGGCCAAAAAAAGTTTTTTTGTCAATTGAAATGCTAATATCTTGCAATCTACATGGTGGAAATTTCTGAAATTTTTTTCACATATTCTCAAATTATTATAATATAAGACCCTATAGTTGAATGTATTCAAAAATGTTTTGAATTTTTTTTAATACTTATTCTAAAAATGGCAGTTTGGAAGCTTTTTTTTGGTGAAAACACAATCAAGGAAGTGTTAGGGGTTAATATCTTACTTGATGTTTTAGATAATGTCAAAAAAAAAATTTTAACTCTTAGATGGTGTCAAGGTGTGCTGACATCATCTTCTTTGAAGACTACACTAGGTGGCATTTTTTATTTTATTTTTTGAAAAAAATTACCATATGGTTGCTCTTACCTTGTTTATTTCAAATTTGGTTAGTATTTTACCTCAACCCCAAGTAACTTCTACAAACATACATATAGTCAAACCATAAACCCTTGTTGACGTGGCACTGTCATGTTTTTTTGAACGTTACAAAAAACATGCAAATGTTTTTTTGGATGTCTCACTAAACATACTTGTTTTTCCTAACATAGCATTGTTTGATTTGTTTCTCACTAACATGTACATATTCACTATCATATCCACTTCAATTCTACCACCCATTGCTTCTAAATCTCTGACATCCTCTTGTTTGCAAAAACATACTACGTTTACAATCTGATGTAACAAAAAACGTGGGTTTCTTATAGTGACATGTGCATCAATTCAAAGAGCAAATGGCATATCAGAGAAACTAGGACAATCGCTTGAATGAGAACGCAAAATTAACAAATGAGAATGCCAAACTCTTTATTATTAAGCAAGGGGAGGTGGTGCTCGCTTTGTCAACCATGATGTTTGTCCTTAGTGTCACTTTTCAGTAACAACTTATAGATCCCATTGTACCTTTTAGTTAACGTGATGCAGTTGGTGTTTCAAGTGAAGGAGAATTTGTTCAGCTTATAGACAAGCTAGAGAATCAATGGAGAAGTCTGCCTACTAAGATGCTTTGAGGATTGCCAACGACAAGCTACTATCTGGTTCTCTGGCATGACAATGAATGTGATAGTTGTCATTCAAGTGACAAGTGCAATTACATTGAAAGCCTTGTATGTAATACATGTATAGTAGTCACTATAATTTACATATTGTTCAGGAGAGGACTTTCTACAAAGTCTTTTACATAGCTACATCAAAGGAAAAAAAAAAAGGACTATGAGATAGTGGTCCATGCTAATAATGTAGTGGCCAAGTAATCAGAACTATAGTTTGAGGAGTCCTGTAGATTCCTCAACTGCACTGTAAATCTTGTATAAAAAAATACAATGTTTGAATAAAAATCATGTAAATTTGTATACAGTGATAAAAAAGCTATCCAATTGGAAAAAAACTCCTCACTTAGAAGCTTTAGTACAAGGCAATTCTTTTTCAAACTCAAAAACACTCTACAATCATCTTGCTTCTGACGGGCACAACTGGAATCCACAACGACTACATTTTCTACAGTCATGTGAACTTGGTCGCTTGCAAGTCCTGAGTTCTCGCGACACTAGCCTTCTACTGTCAGCTAGTACAAGGCAAGCTCTACTTCTTCATGGAACGACTTCAGTAACAAATTGTGCAACATTGCGTATACAACCACTATATCTAGTAGAAAACTAACATGCAAGCTAGATTTGCAATTAAGTCTACAAAATTCTGCTCCAACATAGCAAATGCATTTTCCACAACAACCTTGTCCTTACTCAGTTTCCTGTTGAACAAGTGTTGAAAAACTAATAACTAGCGACGATGTGGTACCATCAACCATGACAACATGGTGTAACTTTCATCACCTATTAAGTTTGGTGACAAAACCTTAGATTGATGACTATCCTTCCCACACAATACTTTGTTGTCTACGATGATAAAGAGTTGAATGTTGAAGCACTCTTACATCATTAGTAGATCCAGGCATGCCCACGTTGACATCAAGAAAAAACTTCATTGAATCCACAACTGCTTGGCAAGTAATCGTGAAACCTTCCAATTTGAAGTGAAAATAATCAATTGCCTCAAATTGAGGCTTGGTGATGGCAAAGTGCATCCCATCTATGGCGCCCACAATAGTAGGCAATCTACAAAGCTGCTCGAAGTCTACACCAATGGTGCGAATTTGTTCACCAACTAGCCACTATATTGTTTTCCTCAATGCAGCATTTATGGCGCCTACCATATCACGCAATATAATGGACACTATGTTGTGTCCTACCCCAAAGAGCTCACTGCAAATCAATAAACTTGCACCTTGATAGAACTAGAATATTGTGCAATCCAATCGAATGACAACGGAAATTGTGTTGTGAAACCTTGTGTCCTTTTTCTAGATTGCAGGCATCAAAAGAGTACTTAAAGACATGATGGAACATTTCATCATTTGAAAAATGTTTATCCATTGGGCACCATCATATTCCCTAAGAAGAAACTTTGAAAACCATGTAGTTCATTGCAGTTTCACCTAGAACCCCAAGTCCTCATCCATGAAAGTGAGGCTATTCCACAATATCTAGTGATAGAGCGCTGCTTGGGAGATGTCCTGGAGGTTGATGAGGGGACAATCTATAGTCAATTTGGGAAAAGGATTCTAAGGGTATACTTTGTCCTCCTCACAGCATGAATCAAGGATTAACGCTCGATGACAATTCAAGAACAAGACAAGGATTACGGACACCACTAATAGAATCTCTACGGGGCTACTTACGGGATGCATCTTCACATTGGGGATGAACCTGCAAATACAAAGCAAGACAAGTAAGCTTCCTCAAACTTCAGCTTGCAATGCAATTCCACATTGCCATAGCTTGGAAGTTCACTGCTGTCAACAAAATTTAGAGAAAATTTTTTGCAACCGAACAATAATGCTTCTATCAGATGAAGGTTTGCCAATTTTGAAGATGCTTCTTTCAAATAGAAAACTTAAAACTATCGTTGGTAGTGAAAAATTTGTTGAATCTAAAAGGAAAAAAGTTGTACAATTCACAAAGAACAAGAAGCGTTTTCAGTCGAAAATACCTACTTGTAATAGGGTTGCTGTCTTTAGTTGCCACAGTTAGAATTGCCTACAAATGCGATTGAAGCTACTGGAGCGCTTGGAGTCACTCTTACTTAGGCGTTGCATTCTACAAATATGTCCTTTTCCTATGTTGTCCAAGTGCGACTCTCCTCTGACTGCCTCCGGCTTGCTCCAAGATGCCTTCTTCTCCTTGACCAAAGATAGAATACCAACAACACTTCTGAAAAATCAACAAAGAATCATGCATGCCACCAACACGAAATCGTGTCCAACACATCTTTGCATGAGACAATTGTCAGTTCTCACCGCCACTCAATTTCAAGAAACTAAAAACAAACACAAGTGGAGGTACCATTGTTGCCACTCCCGCTTGGTGTGGCTACTCAATTATTTGTCAATTATTTCTACATTACACCCACTCCTTAACACCAACAAACCTGTGCATATATAAATAGTGCTACTTCACAAATAAAAGTTACCCCCCTACAATGATGCGGACAAGGGTCCACTTCATTTTGGTGCTTTCGTACAAAAAATTCCTTGCTCTTTGACCAACTAAACTTGCTTTCAATATTGTTTATTTGAACCAAGTGCAAATATACTCTAATGCTATGTTCTCATTGTTAAAATATTTTGAAGTCTTATGAGTGAGATTTTAATTTTATAAGGGTTTAGATAACAACAATTTGTTAATTTTATTTTTTTTTGAAAAACAATAAACATGTATTGTGTACTTTGAATACTTTTATTTTTTGTTTCTAAGTAAAACTAACAAAATAAAGCTCCCCTAATCATGTTTCTACTCTACTTAAAGATATTGTAAAAGTCACTGAAATAAGTATTTTGTTGTAGTCTAAAATTTAGAACTAACCACAATTTAAAAATATATAATTATACAAAAACTTGAATTAAAAGTATAATATTCTACATTAAAATATACTTCTTTATGCAAAAAATTTGAATTGTATTTGAATTTCCAAATTTTAACCTCATCAAAAATTAGAAATTGCACAAAAAATTAAATATTACTTGTGAAGAGCCATCATCAAGATATAGAATACTTCAACCATTGTGACATTGACATTGAGCCAGTACATTTACTTTTATTGCTAAAAATATTTGCCAATACTTTACTTTTACCTTTATTTTTATTTTAATTAAAATTTTTTTTTTCCAATCCTTTTGCCATTTTGCCAAAAATTTAGAAAGAAAAATTATAATATATACAAAAATTGATATAACATATGACATTAACCCTTTGAGGACTTGATCTATTGTGAAATGGTCAAACTTCTTATTTGAGCTCATTTTAGCCTTTTCCATTGTGTTCAAACAATAATCTGATATTTTTACTTCTTAAAACTTTGAATTCTACATCACTTTGAGAAATTGCAATTTGTTTCGTGAAAATTTCTAATTGTTATCATTTTTATTGCAAAAATTGAACTTAAATCAGTAAAAATAGCAAAAACAATCCAAATTATTTGAAATTTTCTTGAGAGGTAAAAGTAGAAATGAAAATTAGCATGAAAAATTTTCAATTGGTTATTCTATTTTTTACACCCAAAATAGCCACATCAAACACCTTGAAGTCAATTTCAACTATCAAACCAAATCTATCCTTCTATTTAATTGATATACAAAATTTTGATATTTTTTCCTAGTAGAAAAATAAATTTTCTATTTATTTTTGATTTTTTCAATAATTTTGAAGGAAAAATAAAATTCTTGTGATTTTTCAAAGCCAAAGGTGGAAATAAAATTATATCAATTACAATATATATTAGAATAGTCTATAATTTTTATTAAAAATGAAGTATGAAATGAGAAACATAATTTTATAATTTAAATTCAAAATGCATTTTAAAAAAAGAAAATATGAATAAAAAGCATACCATATTGTATTATTTGGATTTAAACACATGGAGCTTTCAATTACAATAACTTTCAATTTTTGACATTTTTCAAGACTTTAAAATGGAATAGAAACAAAACTTACCAAACTTCATTTTCTTAGTTGAAATCAAATTCCAAAAATAGTTATTATAAAAGTTGTAATTGAAGTTGACAAAGACACATCCACTTTTGGGATGCCTATACCCTTAAGGCTTAAATGCTAATGCTATAGGTAATTTGATTGAAATGGGTATTTCACTTTTGTGACAATCACAAGTGAAATACTAATGGTTGTAGCAGCAACACAAGGCATACTAGTTCTACATTCAAATATGCCTCTACTATGCAAAAGAATGAAGTCTATTTTGAATTTGATATGAATTTTCTTCATTTTTTCTTCAAAATCGAAAAATTACCATACATTTTTGTGACTGAAAGAAACCATGTTTTATACCTCCAAAAAATAAAAACCTCATTAAAATAAAATGACAAAATGGAGTGCAAAAAATGAAAGATTTTCAAATGAGTGATAAGAGGAAAAAAAAAAAAAAAAAAAACCTACTGAAGGAGACATACTGATTGTTGACCCTCTTCCCAATTGCATCCTTATCTACATCTACCCCAAACCAACATTTCAGCCCCTCAATGGATCCATAATGGATAGCCTTACTTTATAGGAACACCATCCTCAGATGCTTACGGTGCACATACCTTAAGCATCCGAGCATTTAGACACTTTTAAGATGCACATACGTCTAAAGGTGCATAATCAAAGATCAACACTAAAGTTGATGAATATACGGTAAAAGTACCTCCGTTGAACGTCAAAAAAACTGCACGACTTGAGCCAAAATATTACACATGGGAACATCAACGTAGCACTAACTAGAGTTACATTGGGCAAGGTGGGTCCAACAGTTGTGTACAACCTGCAAAAAACGGTCTTTCAACACTGGAAGCTCAAAATTTCCGACATTCCCTCTACACTGAGCTCCACACACCCGGAAGATGAAAGGAAATATATTGTGGTTTCTTAGTCCTGGTGATGGAGGTTACGTGGTAATCTTAAATTGCAACAAGGCAGGAGTAGACTCCCTTGCCATGCCTCCAAATCAGCCTGCCGAAGCACAAGTGTTAAGTTAGGAGCAGGACAATCAGGCCACAAAATTGCGAATGTTCAAAAGTCACACCCATAATGTAATTTGCAAAGTAAAGCTTAATCTTCTAAATCCACAACGTCAGAATCCCATATTGCCTAGAAACCATTCTCGTCTGAGACCATTATCGTGACAGTCCTTTTGACTGTTACCACTGGAGCCCCTAGAGCAACCAACAATAAGAGAGAATCCCAAGTACTGTAGCACATCAGAATCCATTGAAAAGAACTTACCAAGGAAGTTCGCATGGCGAGTGGTACCTCTGTGGCATTCCACCCAGAGGTCTCCCAGCAACAACAGGTCTCCAGAGGTCGCACTTTCTTACTCTAGAATTTTCTTACAGGGTAGCAGCCCTTTTGTTGCTACCAAACCCAAAATGATGACAGAGTACCTTGATAATGTATGCCTTATCGCCGTCTTCCAGCTGCAATAGGGCGTCTCTGCCTCGCTGTATTTCCTACTCTGCCGCCCCCTTCTCCCCAATGTCCCCCCCTGCCACGGCCCAACCCAGGCGGCCCTTGGTGCGTGGCCCAGTTCATAGGCTGCGGGGCAGTGCCTGCCCGATCCTCTTCATCCCTCTCATTGTATTCCAACACTAGTCGCTTAATATCTTGTTTCTCCTCCAGTTCCGCGGCTTCCTTCTGCTTAGTACTAAGGACAAGAGAACAATCACGCGGAATGCGGAGCTGTTTCGTCTGTTGTTTGTTACCTTTCTTTACTAAAACTCGGAACTGGACACTAGTTCCACTTGTTTGATCATCCACAATCTCGTCCCCGGACTCGATGTCAGTGCCTCCACCACGGCCATGATCCTTGGAATCGAATAGGTTGAGAGGTATTGTCATGTTCAGGGCTGGGCGAGATCGCATTTCGAGTTTTCGAGAATCTATGCTTTCTTGCATAAGAGCACGATATTCACGATCAAATTCGGCTTCTTCAGCAGGGTCGGACTCTGGAATCTTCTTCTGCATCACCTTGACTTTCTCTTCTTCCTCTGAACCTGCAGTATCGGCTCCACCTTCCAGCTCCTCTGCTTCCAACTCGTCGTCACCTGCCAAGGTACAGGCGAATACAATGAACAACAGCTAAACATAAGCAAAACTTCATGTAACTCGAGGGAGAATGGAGACAACAGACCAGTAACTTATGAACAATCTCATCTCTTGTAGAATTAACTCCCAAAGATCCATGTGTTAGAAATTGGCAAATACTCACAAAACTGCCAAAAACGAGCATTCTCTATGAAAGGATTATAAATCAAATTTTCGTCACATTTTGGAATTTGTAAACGTTCAAATTGACTCTTGACTAAGGTAAACCAGCCTATGATAGTCCAAATGCCAGCCAACCCATCGCAAGCAAAAAATTTCTAGTGATAAACATTTTAAGAACTGGAATGTACACCATAAGTACAATTTTGCCTGTGATGGGTTGGCCCCTATTTGGGCTATCAAATTTTACCTTAATATTAGGGTCACATATAGAAAAAATTGGGGTTGAGGGCAATGTATGTGTGAGAACAAAGGGAGCAAAATGTTTTTTGCAACACTGCCCAGGCTTTTGACAATGTGGCTTTGTTGGAATTTCGAGCCCCAGAACTCAAATGGTTTTTGCAATGAATATTTAGGAACACTTCAGATTTCAATAGATTTCAGTAGAGTCTCAAGTTAGGAAGAAAACAGTATGCAAATTTTCAAAGCAAAATGATGTTGCGCGCCTCAGTTGCCCGTGCTGAGTTGGGGCCCAAAACGTTTTTAAACGTACAACTTTTTTTTTAACCTTTGGATCTTCATAAAACTTCGACTCGATTCCCTGGGAATTCGTTAGATTCCCTAATCCCGAAAAAAAAAACTTAAGGATAAAAACCCAGTATTACTTCATTTTAGCTGCCCAATTTTTTCAAAGCCCATTTCGGCTTGCAAAGTGTTTTAGGGGGCTCAGTCGACGAAATACTGCGACTCGAACTCAAAGTAGTTTCCCATTCCTACCTTCATCGTCGTGAAATGCATACTTGTCTTCTTCCAGTTCCTCCTCTTCCTCCTGGCCATCAGCCTCCATGCTACCACTTTCTGTCTCTGATTCGCTATCTCCATCGTCCGCCAATCCTGTTCCATGAACTCCTGCACCTCTTGTTCCAAGTGGTGCAGCTCCAGTATTTTGTGCATCCTTACCATATTCCGATCCTTGATTGTGGGCATGCACCTCCCCATCTGTTTGTATTGTTGTATTTGAGGGACGAGAATTCCGCTCCTTCTCAGAAGCTGCTAAGTTCCGGTCAACCTCTTCTAACTCGAGCAACGCTTGATTGGCCTCGTCATATGTAGCATAACGTACCATCTTTGGACGAAGATCTGCGAATAGATCCTGGAAACAATAATACATCGTCATACTTCAAGTAATGCTTCCCCTCCCCCGCAGTAATTTCACTCAAAATCACAGCTTCCGAAAATATTAAATCAAGTCGTTAAAGCAATACTAATTGCGGGACAAAAGAAAAAATTTGCAGTATAATTACATGAAAACCAGGAAGAAAGGTGTTATGATCATTGCTGTACTACCTGAAGGTCAAATTCCACGTCCAAAGGAATGACTCCCTTACTAAGAACGTATCTTTGAAAATAGAGAAGAAATCGATCAAGCCGGCGCTTAGATGAACCTCGATCAAAGAATTGTCCACATGTCTCAAGAAGCGTGATGACCATCCGTAGACGAAAGCAATCTTCTGGAGGGTCCAGTACATCTTGCTGGATTGCACATACAAAAGTGGAGGGATAAGAACAAATGAAAACCCTTGAAAGTTGTACACATGTGGAGTCTCCAATATGAATGTTGCCAATAGAACGACAGCAGATAATACTAAATCGAAAAATCTTTCAATTTGCAATGAATGCAGAACATAATTAAACAGCATTCATACTCGAATCCTCTAAGGATATTTATCAGCATTGTTTTGAACATAGCAGGAGCACGTATACTAGACTTTGAAAACTGTCGGTGCAGGCAAGGTAGACTGCTATAACGATTATAATATTTCAGGAACAAAGCTGCTGGAGAACACTACGAAACAGACTGTAGAACCTAGAAGGCTGAAAACAAAGCATATTTACAACTTCATGGTTGCTATTAAGGATCCTGGAAACTCGAGATATAAATTCAAATGTATGTTGTTGCAATACTCCCCATCAATTAATGTCCTGTACAATAAAGGACCTCAGAAAACGGAGCTATTTACCTCTGAAGTCCCATGACCAAAACCAATGATCAGATATAGAGTATCAAAGATGACAGGAGAGTCAATGAGGCGGTAGCTATAAAGTTCTCCAAGAAATCTCATGTACGCAATGCGTCGCTGCTGCATCCCGTACTCGTTCAACTCCAGACCAACTCTAATAGCTTCCAGAACCTGGAATCATGTACTAGGATTAGCGATCTCTCATGATTATGCGTACAACAAATCCGCGAAAAAAGGTAAACATCAAGATTGATGCAGCTTAGCAATAATGTAACGTGACGACTTTGACAGGTGGATAATCGTTACCTCATCAACCACAGCAACTGCAAACGCATCATGATATCGGCTTAGACCAGCAGTTAAAGAGGCTATTAAGTGAACTTGACTATATTTTCCTTTGTAGACCTTCATGAAGCACTTCAACAAATATGATTCACACTCGCTCCATGGAAGCTTTCTCAATTGCCGAAGAACTCGCTCAATTGTTGTTTTATCAAGATCTGCAAACAGCAGCTTACGGATGTACTGCAAAGCACGATATGAAAATGAGTATCGATGCTTTCGGTAAGCATTTGCATTATGAACCAAATCCAGTGTAAACAGAACAAGCAAATGACGCAAGAGTAGAAAGATGTTTTTCAACCTGGTGTAAGGGTGGGCGAACTTTGGAGACACGAGCAGACCTCTCAGGGGGCTTGCATTGGTAATAAGCATTCTCTACAAGAGTACTATGTCGAGCATCCAGATTCTTGACATTCTTGAGGCGCATTATGATCTCTAGCATATTTCCCATACGTACGGATGTCTCTGGAAACCGATATAGGAAGCGCCCACAAGTTTCTAGCAAGTTGCACGCCACATCAATATTGTGGTGTGTGAAATCGTCTAAACATGACTGAAAAGCACACGCATTATTAGAGAAAGCAACACACTTACTTGCAATGTATGGTAGTGAGAAGGTCCGTTATTGTAAAATTCAAAGACAGAAAGGTTGCAAAAATTATCAAACGCGGGACATAAATTCTGGATGCATGGGGGAAATTGCCACTTTATGAGCATTCAGTCATACTATTGGCCAAATTAGAACAATATTAACACTGACTTTGAACTTTAGTGACGCACCTTCAAACAGCTGAATACGAGGCCAGGAGATGCCACCTTGAACTTTGCAAGTTCACCTAAGAAACGGATATTCCTAATCTTGGTCTCAATGTTCATTTGGTCCTACATAGCATTGTCAAGTCAAGTGTAAACCATGAGGATCATTTGCCAGTTGTTGAGATTAAATGTCTCAGGGAGAATATGGCACAAGAGTTACACGCTTGCACTTCTCACCTGCTGCTCAAATTTTACGACTGTGAAGAGAATCACACATAGATAAGAGAACTATCAGAAGTATTCCTTCGAATCTTGCAAACGCCTAAATTCCTACCTAGATTCAAATACATCAACCAAGAATGTTCCAAGCATCCACGCAATTATCGTGCCAAGCAATCTCAAGACAAGAAATTTGACATCATACCTTCTTGTTCATTAGAAAATTAAATTCTTCTTCAAGTAATTGTAGAATCATAGGGGCTACATCCTTCATGCATGTAGACAGCGTGGCGATCATTCGAGAATAATATGGAATAAGCTCCAAAGAACTTCGAGGGACATTGAAAAGAGTGCGCACAAGCTTCTTTCGGCTGCTCTTTGAATTCAAATAGCAGAAATCTACCTGCTCAGAGAGGAGATATCCATAAGCACAAAACTGAGATACACAAATAGAAATCAGCTCTACCCTTTCAAACAGCGTTGAAATATCGTCAAAGGATGGTGCCCTCTTACAGACTTCAAATCTCAAAAACAGTAGAGCTTGAAAAGGAATACCGTGAGTTGGTCGATGAGGTCTCGACTAACACAGCCAGGGAGTCTTTGAAGAAGACTGTCAAGACTAGCACCTTCAACACCCTTCACTTTTTCTTTCTCAGTTTCTTTGTCCAACTTTTTTTCACCATCCTTGCCTTTCTCTTTCAGCTTCTCCTTCTCTGTATCCCGAAGTCTATCTTTGTCATCCTTATCTTTATCTTTGGGCTTCTCAGTAGCAGAAGAAATTGTTTTATCGTCTAGTGCTGTTGGTAATGTTTCCAAAGCTTGAGTCTCTGTTTCCAGAATCACATCAGGAATTTCTGCTACTGGACCAGCAGTCTGCTCAGGTTCCTGTCAACAAAGAATCAATGACGATCATACTTGGACAGAAGCACTTTCCACACCAAATAAGGAATGTAAATCTTACTAGATGCAGAACCACATCAAGATATAATATGAAGAGGACAAAGAGGATGCATACTCACCACTTGTTCTGCAGCCTTTTGCGAAGCTTCTGCAACCCCCTTTGGTTCAGACTCTCCAAGTAAAACAGCGGGGACAAACGCACTGGCAACACGTGGAAGTTTCATCATCAGGACGACACAATAAAATTTGACATATAATACACAAACTCTACACCAACCCTGCGAATTGGCTATTATACCAAAATTTGAGGGACAATGATACGAATATCATTGGGTCATTTGTCGTTATAAAGTTGTTAAAACAGCTGATGAATCCAAAGAAAGGAAGTAAAAGAGGTAAAGAAAATATGTACCGTAGATCAGGCAGGTTTTCATAGAAGGAGCGTGTATCTTCATCATCCCAAATAGGCTCTGGAGAAGCAGGCTCCTTTCCAGCCACTTGGGAGGTCCCATCGTCTCCAGTAGTAACACGGGTAGTGTGGCCATCTTCCGGTGTCACTGGAGGCTGCGTATCCATTGCTTCTGCCAAACTGCGCAAAGGAAAAACATGACTGATCAAAATCAGACAAATAAATAAAACACAAAACTCGGAAGTAAAAGAAGAGCATTAAATGCATGCTTGAACAAGCTCAGCTCCACTGCTGACTGTTTATGACTGCTCTACAGCGACTGAAATTAGAGGCTTACGAAGAGATATTGCGAAAGAGGTGCTCATAAGACTTTCGAAGCTTTTCATATGCAGCAGCATTTTCCTCACTTAGCTCTCCCTTAGCATTGAGCATTCGTGCGTTCTCTAATTCCAATTGCCGCAACGCCTGTCACAATTTCACACAAGCCACAGACGTTGTAATTCCAGCTACATATACCTAGGAGACGATCCAAACCTTCTTCTGATGATGATGATTCAAGATCAAGAGAGTTGACGAAATATTATGAGCTCAGCCTGAGATTGGTACTTACAACAAGAATAGTACCATCACAAAAGGACATATGTGAGGGAACCTATGACTGAAATATACGGTGCTTAATTTAGAAGCTGAAGCCAGATTCTCTTCGTAAATAAAGGTTCACAACGCACAATCTAATGGTCATAAATGAAAAATAGACGAACAGTGAAATACAAGACAAATCAAATCATTACCCCGTGCTCTGTCTGAAGAAGTTCCACCACTGCATCAAGAAATGATTGAAAGAGCTTGCGCCAATGTTTCTTCTGATCAGTAGTCACACTGAGCTCCTTGTAAAGCTGCACAAATCTCAAGATTTTAACAAAAAAACAAACATATTAAGCAGATGCGTTAGCCCATCAACTTTATGCGCTTCAGCTCAAAATATGTTAGTAGACACTTCATATCATAAGCTGTCATAAGTCGTCAATACGTGAAACGTACGGAAGGTTTTATTTCTCTCCGGATGGCATCTCAACATAACTATCTCGATGTTTCCAACAGATTTGGACAGTGAATGTGCACAACTAATGGATGTGCTTTGAATAGGAACCGAACCTAACATGGAAACGCGTGGAAAGATATACAAACACAAACTATCACCATGCCCCAGTATTAATTCAAACTAAGTGGCTGTGAAAATCACCTCCTCTTGTCCATCTTGCCCGTTTAGAGAAAGGCCAAGAAGACACCGACCTTGCCTTGCGAAGCTAACCAGAAGGGTAAGATTGGTTTGAGTGGTTTCTCGGTCCTTCAAGTGCTCACTGCTCGTGAGATCCTTAATGATACTAACAAACACGCTTCCATCCTCAAATACTCCACAGAAGTAAAGCTCCATCAACAGCCTGAGCGTGCTACGTTTCTTCATTGCCCGTGAGCTACGATCACCGTCGATTTCATCCCCTTTAGCAGGAAAGAAAACTTTCAACAGCCCAGCCAAAAGGGTTGGCGCAAAGTCTTTGTATCTTTGGTGAAGTAAAGAGCAGACCTACATTCACAACATGATGTCAAAGACAGATTACACTGACCTGCATAGTCGATTTTATTCGAAACTGAAGTCACATCTTCGAAAGGGGCAAACAAAGGAAAGAAGAATAGGTCGGTACCTGCACGGCTGCATTAATATCTGAGCTTTTCAACTTCGCATCTAAAATTGCAGTCACTGCTTCACTTACGAACTTGCTCAAATTCACAACACGAAGCTCTTCAAGTAGACCTTCTCTTTGCTCTTCATTGATCTGTTTCAACTTCTTGATCACCGCTGTATTGCGCTTGATGCTTGAATCTAAAGTTTTGAAGAAGCTGGCATCTGACAACCGTGGTCAACCAAGCAAAGACAGTGACTAATATATCTTCAGACAGGAGACTAACATATTTGCGTTGAAATATCTAAACAGTGACACATATACGCACTTCAAAACCTAAACTCCTTATTCCTAAATGTCATCGCAGCAACATGCATTAGGGCCTGATCCCACCCGCAGTTTAGAGCAACAAGCTTCTACAAGAAAAAAAATTAAGGATCGGAAATTTACCCTAACAACAGTAAAACCTTATACTCCATGCCAAAAACTTGCCTAGAAGACTTTGCACAGTTGTGGGAAGGGACTCAAAAGAAAATCCCAGACGAGTTTCAAAAAGAAGAGATCTCTCGCTCACTTCGTCTAACACAATCCAATATCTAGCCACACATGACACAACGGTTGCCTGCACGCCAATTCAATTCAATTACCAGGTCTATCCGGCGATAAATTGGCTTGACGCAACGCACGCTTAGCTTCCGCCGATTTTTTCAGCTCCTCTGCACGCGCAAGAGCTTCCTGCCAAAGAATACAGGATAAACCCTAACAAGCTCAATTCAGCCAGTCCAGAAATGAAAAACGATGACAACTGTCGCACGGCATTCCTACAAGAAAAATCGAGGCCAGCACTGCGACGTCTAAAAATGATCGACGCTAGTCTGGAAAAACGAAACTGAAAGCACTCTCAATTATTTTAATCGCGTAAAGTCGCCACGAAAATAACATCAAATTCACTCTCGATAGGATTTCCGTGATTCAACAACCGCATAAAACCGCAAGAAATACAAGCACCACGCAGCATTACAACATCTTAAAACTCTCGTCCACCAGAGGCAAGAGCTTCCTGCCAATGAGATACAGAGTAAACCCTACGCAGATCAATTCTGCCATAGCAGACGATGAAAATCTTCACAGCTCGCTCACACCATAATAACGAATTAAAAAATCAGCACTGCAACGTCAACATCAACGAGACTAGCCTGAAAAACAACGACACTGAAAGCACACTCAATTATTTGAACCGCATAACACACTGAATTCGTTCCCCATGCGCGAATACTCCCGATTCAAGAACCGCATAAAATCGCACGAAATACAAGCACCGCGGAGCATTACAACATTTTAAGCTCTCATCCACCAGAGGCCAGAGCTTCCGGCCAAAGGATACAGAGTAAACCCTAAGCAGCCAAAGCAGACAATAAAAGTCCTCAAAGCTTGCTCACATCATTCCGCATTGAAAAATAAGCACTGCGATGCCTA
Organism: Pseudoscleropodium purum; assembly: GCA_963969395.1. Lineage (NCBI taxonomy): Eukaryota > Viridiplantae > Streptophyta > Bryopsida > Hypnales > Brachytheciaceae > Pseudoscleropodium > Pseudoscleropodium purum. The sequence continues at coordinate 28,072,190 of OZ017795.1, forward strand.
CATCAACGAGACTAGCCTGAAAAGAACGACGCTGAAAGCACTGTCAATTATTTGAACCGCATAAAGTCGCCATGGAAAGGACATCGAATTCACTCCCGATAATCAAGAACCGCATAAATTCCCATGAAAAACAAGCAACACGCTGCATTACAAAAACTTTATACTCTCATCCACCAGAGGCCAGAGATTCCTGCCGAAGGATACAGAGTAAACCCTAAACAGTTCAATTCACTCCCGATGCGTGATTACTCCCGACTACGTGATTCCGAAACCTCTTTCATCGGCTAATGGCTCACCTCATGAGCAGTCTCACCCCCGTGATCTTCATCGTCATGCGCACCACCACCTCCACCTAGTCCAACAACGTCCCCGTCCGCTCCTTTCTCCTTCAACCCCATGGCTGAGTCCCAACCCTAAATCTTAAGCTCAAATCACCAAGCAATCCGCGCAACAATCCGCCATGTAAATTAAGAAGCTCACGTAGAAAGTGGCGACTCCACTGGATCTTTCTCCGGCGATGCACGCAGTTCCGTGGGATTGAATTGGACCTGATGATCTCGAAATCAATGCAATCGACAACGCAGCTCTGAGTTCAAAACAGGGTGCATTGGGAAAGCTCTGCCTGGGTCGTCGATGAAAATCATCGGCGGCAGACTTCATCGTCCCTTCAGTTCATGAGACTCACTGATGAGAGAGCATTTCCAGCAATACGTTAGGGTAGACAACCCTATTACCATGCAATCTGAATATCTTGGGGCATAACCCCAACAAGGGCACATATTTTGGGGTCCAACTACAGAAGGGGCATATATTTTCCAAAGGTGTGAGCTTGTTTCACGAATCAAATCCAATTGGAATTATAATTTTTCAATTAAAATTGTAATTTCAGTGAATTTTTGAAGTGGTTTGTCTTGAAATTACAAAAGTATTCATAGAGTGGAGTTATGAACATCTTATAAATGACCCATGACCACTCTCCCATGTATCCAATGGTATTTAAGCATTCAACATTAAAGGATTGACATGTTATTGCTTGTTAGCATTACTTCTATGATTTTTTCAAAAAATGAATGGATTGGGATGATTTTTTAGGATGGAATAGGGGCCGAAAGTAGAATGACAGAATTAGGGAGCAAATGGAAATGGATTGGTCTACCTTAGTTCCTTCTTGGATGTTACTTGGACCTCCCAAAGCCCCAACCAAGTTACAACTCACACTCTAAATTGACTACAATTTAAGTTTTCTATCTTTGCTTCCTACAGGATTAAAAAAATTACAATTTTCTACTAAAATGTGATAATCTACAATTTAAATTAGGTTGTTTATTTGTTTTGTTTTGTTTATTTGTTTTGTTTATTTGTTACAATAAGACCTCATAGACCATAAGTCCCCCAATCACATTCTTCGTAGAGTTGGAAAGCTCTTGGCAAGGAAGAGTGTACAAGCTTTGTTTTATGATCTTTAGACATACAATCTAATATATATTGAATTTCAAAGTTTTTATGAATTAAATTATTTATTTATTTTGGTTTCGGCAATGGCACAAGGGACACTAGCCTTCTACACCTTAAATTAGGTTGTTTGTTTGTTTTGTTTGCTTATTTGTTTAATACACTAAGATCTAAACAACTACGAATCTCTTGACCACATTTTTGATACCATTGAAAAGCTCTTTACAAGGAAAGATGCACAAATTTTGTTTTGTGGCATTTGGACCTACAATGTGAAAGTTTTTATAAAAATATTTTAAATTTTAAAAATATTTTTACTTTTATTTTTATTGTCACAACAACAAAATACATACCAATCTATATGTCCTCTAGTCACTTTGATGGTACCATAAGAAAGCTCTTTGCAAGGAACGCAGTGCACAGGCTTTGTTTCATGGTATTCCAACTGTGATAGAAAATGTATTGAATTTAAAGTTTTTATGAATTAAAAAATTAAAAAAATACTTTCATTTTTATTTTACCATATTTTGGGAACAACACAAGGCATACTAGTAGATATTAAATTTAACAAATGTATACAAGTTGTAATAAAAATTTGAAGAAAAAAATTGATCACGATTCTTCTGACATTTTTCATCGGAACCTAGTAAAATTTGTCCCCATTAATATATTTTAACAAATTCTAATAGATAATATCAAAATCAAATATAAAAATTGTCTAATTGAATATCCTAAGAAACATACATAAACATAGATTATAATTTTGTACTAGTGAAATAATAATTTGCTTCAACAAAGAATATAAAAAAAGAAGTCAATTTCATAAATTAAACAAACAAGACAACTTTTACATGAAGCTCTCATATCATGTGCACTTTTGTTTATATCAAGTTAAGTGAGAGGTTTTAGGTAGTTCAATCTCGAAATTTGTGTCAAAATATCTCCTTTCTACACATGATTGAAGATCTAGTTGGTCATAAGCCTTGATGATATTTTTATAAATGAATCAATTATAGAATGATGGCATGTACACTGATTATGTTGGGTATAGTCAATGTACAAATATGAGATAGACATTTCTAGTAGATTGATTTGAAATATGGTAGTCACTAAAAGCTCTATTGTTTTTGAGCTATGACATACATTAGAAGAGTTTTGGGGGGTCCAGAAGCATGTTTTGGGCTTGTTCCCTGCAGTGAAGAATGGCCTGCTGTCAAAAAAAAAATTCATAAAAAAAAAATTTTTAAAAAAAAAATAGTCTCCAAATGCAAAAATAAATAAATTAAATTAAAAAAAAAAATTGGTCAATGATGTGGCAAGGTCTCAGCCATGTTAGACCACTGCACCAAACTCGTTTCCTGCGTTTGCAGGTTATGATAACTCACAAGCATCTAGAGGCCCCAAAAATCTTCTAATGACATACACAAAGTTGAAGATATTCTATAGTGATGGTTTAAATTCATATTGGTTCTAGCTAGTTTGAAAGGTAAACCTTCCACATTAGTTGAAGATTTACAGGCATGATTTTTTGGGAGCTATTCAAAATTCATGGGGGCAATTCTAATCCACTAAACTTCATTTTGATGGCTACAACTTTGAAGACTTGTATTCCCTTCATCTAATGTTCTTCTTCAATCAAATTTATTAGATTAGATTTCCCTTGAAGTTTAGTTATTGCAATAAAAATTTTATATCAATCCAAATTGTTCTACTGTTTGGAAACCATTCAAAGTTCAAAATGCAAACATTTTTGGATTACAATAAACTTTAGTGGCCTATTTCTTTATACGGTGTCTATTTCCTAATAATTTTCTTAAGAAAGTAGTGCATTTTAGTCTACTTTATGTGGTTAAAATTCATATCAATGCAAGAAGTTAGAAGTGTCTAAGAATCATTTCAAAAGAAGGGAGTATAGCCTTAGATGGATTTTTTACAGTTTTTTTTTTGCAACTTTTTGACATTTCAAAGTGATTTTGCAAATATAAAGAGTAACTTTTGAATAATATTTTCTTTTGCTAATGCATTTGCATGTTGGTTTTAAAGCACTTTATAGTTCAAAGATGTTTCATTTGAGAAAGGATAAAAAATTGAATTTTACTTAATATAATGTGCTACTAGGAAAATTTCAATATCCTTTTACAACACTACATCATTATAATCTTGCAATCTATGAGGCCAAATGACTCCAAATTTGATTCATATTGTCTACATTATGTACACTACAAGATTGTATGATTGAAGTTTTTGTACTTTTGTGACATTTAGACCTATAATACTTCAATAGCAATGATGTTTTTTTATTTCAAAAATTCTAAGGACACTTAGGATTTAAGGGATTAACCTTGAAGTACTTTAATGTCCATATTCTGAACTATGAATGGAGGGCTTATGGGCACTATATAGTCCAATTAACTTCTCATTCATCCAATGGAATACTTTAATCTTGGAAAGAGAACCTTCCTTAATAACCAATTCCATGAATTGCAGTAAATTATATTTCTACAAGAAGGTATAAACAAAAAATGTACAAATAATAATAAAAAGGATTGAAGCCTTAAGGGGTTAAGGGTGTAGTTATCTTCATCAAGACCATCCTAATTTGATTTAATCAAGTCACACAATTTGTAAACTCTTCCTCAAGCATTGCCAAAGTTATGGCAATTCTGGAACCTAAATCCTAAAACCCTAAAACCCTCAACCCTAAATATTCTTGATGTGCAATCAGACAGTTTTTGAGAGCATTGTATATGAGCGTATTACGTTAGTTTAGGGTTTAGATTTGCTCCTAGAATCAGTGCGGGAACTATACGCCTTAAGATTTAAGTTACAGCGAAGCGCAATCGGAGCAAGCGTAAGAGCCTTTGCGGAGACATGAATTGTGTGTTCTTCCATCAATCGATGGGGCCGGCGAGAGGTTCCTTAAGGTATGGGAGAATTTCGGGGTTTTAGGGATCAGGGTTTAAGATTCCATTTGGTTTGTAGTTTTTCAAAATGCTGTCCACTATATGCTGAATCGGTTAACTGCGAATTTGAGAGAACAGGCGTTGTAATATCTGGATATGGGGTCCCTCAGAGACAGAAAAATGTTCGACGCTTTCGGCGCTGGGCCGAGAATTAGGTAATTCTTTGCTGGGTTCGAATTATTAAGTTTAGGATTTAGGGTGTGAATTATTGCATTGTTTTGATTTTGTAGGTAGCAAACCTTGGATTGTTGCTGAGACTCCGGTTACTGGCATGGTTGCAGTAGCGTTATTGGTTCATTTTATGCAAGTTCACGTAAGGGCAATGTTACGTTTAATTATATTTGACAATATAGACACAAATTATTTTCAACCGGAACTAATTTCTGAGGTTTATGGCACTGTCTCAAACCTTTTCATCTCTTTAGTTGTTCTCCTGCACTGGTGTAATGTAAACTGATTGTAAAATATATGCTTTGGAATATTGTTGACAGACTATTCTCAAGCTGATTAGGTCTACCAGCATCGGTTATAATTTATATTGGTTCTCAAATTTTGACTGATGGGCGATGCTCGCCGGGATTTTATATATATGTACAAGGACGTGAGGAGGAAGGCAGCGTTTTTGTTTCCAAACCAAGACTTTATGAATAGGTTTCTTGTGTTGGGGAGCATACTTTGAAGCATCCCCAGCGGGCTAAGCATGGTCCACAATTTGAATTCAATTCAAGTTTTCATACGGCAGGGCTTTTTGGAACTTCAATTTATGTACCTGAGTAGAAGTGTATTATTCCCTTGGTCTTGTCACTAGTCTTTCTTACTTCTGGCTGCCATGACAATACTTGGTATGTGTTGACATGTGCTCGTTGTTCTTCGCGCAATTGGAACTTCTAAAGACGAGAGATTTTGGAGGTCTTGGGTATTGGCACATAGATTGGTTGGTGGTCCAACACAAAAATACACTGAATCAACTGCCAGTGTAGATACTCATGTATCTGCACTTGCAAGGTCTCATGGATCTCTGTTCTCCAACGAACCTTGACCACTGTATCAATCTATTGGAGATGACATTACAGCTCTGTATTAAAATCTACAGGTTTCTGGATTTCAGCAAGCTGAGTTTGAAATAGAGGATTTACTTCTTTGGCCGTTCCAGAGCGTGCTTCTGAGCTTTTATTTGTATGGATTACTATCTCTGGAGGTAGTTGGTACTGAGTGAACTGCCCAGGTCTTGGCGAGTTGGAAATTTGTCTCAATTGCAAACTTCACTGTGCTAACTTACTCTGGGATTAAGTGACCTTACTGCCGTGGAGGAGCTACTCCTGTGAATTGGAATGTGGGTGTTCAAGAGATTCCAGGTACGAAATAACTCTATCTACGTTATACTGGTCTTCCATTGAGTGTTGAACTACTCTGTGAGCCGAACGAATCCACGGATGGCGCAATGGTAGAGTGTCGATGACCTTAAATCTTTGCTTGCCTTGCAACAGGTTGATTTAATTTGCCATGATGCAGAATTACCAGATTTGAGTAGCTCTTATGAACTAAAACTGATTTATTTCTCGAGTGCCGAGATGTTTACGCGTTAGCTTCCGTGCCTCTACCAACTGGAATCAGCATAACGAAGAAAGAATCTCCTAAGCTGGCTAGCAACTAATTTATGGGATGGATTAGGAAACCTTGTACAAGATGAATACTCCTTTCCTGGTCAGGGACCAATTTGGAGACTTGGATGAGGTATTCATATTGATGCGAAACCCTGGCCTCACTATGCTTAAGCAAATGCCAGCTAGTTTCTATCTTGAGCTCGTGAATTTGAAGCTCTAGTACTCAAGTCGTTTCATCTCATTCTTGTAATTTCTAAGAATGTCAGACCTTATCATTTCTACTCCGCAGTCTGTAGTTTCGTTAACAAATTGAACCGTGTGATTCTTTTTTCCCCAAAGTACTCAATCATGCATGAAATTACCTTCTCCTGGTAGCTACCAGTCGCGACACTGCGTCTCTAAATTTCTTGATCATGGCTTCAACTTATCGGCACCGGTACTTCCTTTCTTTTATAGCCAGTTTCCCCAATGAAAAGAAGTTTTGTTGTCACCAGTGGTCCAGTACTGTATTGACCTTGGTTTTCATTTCACTTTTGAGAAGAGTAGAAAGAAAACTCATTGAAGCGGCTTTGTTAGTAGAAGGCTCCACTGTAATTTTTTAATAATGTTGTAATACTACTGTGGCTTGTGTGATGTGTATTTTGTAGGATTGTGTTGACCTTCGTTTTCAATTCCACTTTTGCGCAGAGTAGAATGAAAACTCATTAAGTGACTTTGTTAGTAGAAGGCGTCACTGTAATTTGAATAGTGCTGTAATACTACTACTGTGGCTTGTGTGATTGTGTACTCCCAAGACTGTTGACCTTTGTTTTCAATTCCACTTTTGCGCAGAGTAGAACGAAAACTCATTGAAGTGGGCTTTGTTAGTAGAAGGCGCCACTGTAATCTTGAATAGTGTCATAAATACTACTATTCTGGCTAGTTTGATTGTGTACTCCCAAGACTGTTGACCTTTGTTTTCAATTCCACTTTTGCGCAGAGTAGAACGGAAACTCATCTAAGTGGACTTTGTTAGTAGAAGGCTCCACTGTAAATTTTGAATAGTGCCTGCATGACGCTGTAACACTGCTACTACTGTGTGACGCTTGTGTGATTTGTGTACAGTACTGGAGGACCGTGTCGATGACTTGCACTAGGAGCTCTCCGTCTCCTCTCCTTCGAACCGGGGCAGGAATAAATTTTATTTCGGTTACCAAGTACGTCAAGGCCCTCCCTTTCTTCCTTCCTTCCTTCCTCAGCTTCCTCAGCTTCCTGTGCCACTGTAGGAGTTGAGAAGTTCAAGGCCCATGATCCTGCCTGGTTGGAAGGATTGATTCCTCCACAAACATGTTACTTGATGGAGAGACGACCTTTTATCATTTGATGGACAAAGGCTGTCGCCCAAGGGAGGAACCGCCCATCACGCCTAACATCCTCCATCTGGTCGCTCCAGGATAATAATAAGCAGCAGCAGCAGTGCCCACTGTTCCAAAAAGCAAACAGCTCATCAACTACACTGATTTGTCCTATTTGGACGTGGGACTGGGACAATAATTTATAACTAGATTTCACACTAAGTTATTTTGAATTGAATTGAATTGAATTGATTTGTATGGAAATGTGTGCAGGTTGGAAACTTGAATATATTATTTGTTGTGTTGATTTGTCCTATTGGGGCGTTTGACAAACAATAATTTGTAACTAGATTTCACACTATTTTGAATGGAATTTGTGCAGGTTGAAAACTTGAAATGTTATTTACTGTTTTGTTTCATTTCATTTCATTTCCCAGAAAGAAAAATTGGTAGTAGTGGCTTTAATTTTGTGTGTGACACTAATTCCCTCCTCCCTTACTAGGACATTTGAGTGCAATTACTAATTTTGTTCTTTTAGTGAATAGGACACTAATTTTCTCAAATTCACATTACTTGTAAAATATCTGAATTAGGGTGTGTTGAATGCTAGTGCATGTACTAATTGCTACAAGAATAGAATCTGTAATGATTAATTGTGTACCTCACATTAATAGGACATATTAGTGTATTGTTTCCATATTCTTTTACTTTATTTTATTTTGTTTTAGACTAGAAATAAATAACAAAATTGAACCTATTTCATTTGCAAATATTAAGTTTCTTGGTAGTGAAGATGAGGTGATTTCTTCTTAGTTTTATGTTGCACCTAACTACTTAATGCAGGAATATATACTATTGGCTTTTTACCAACAAGGAGGCTTTGCATTAGTAGAAGAAATTTAGAAGAAGTTTGAATAGATATCTTATTCTATGTATAAGCCAATCCAATAGGAAATTAGATTCTCTTGGCAATCAAATGGATAAATTTTAATCCATATTTAGACCCAAAATTTAAAAGGTTTTGAAAAGGGCCTTGTTTAAAAGGTAAACTAGTATTTAGAAGCAAAGCATCTTGTAGAATAGTTGATTAGACATTTAAAACATATTGAAATTGTGTAATTTTCACTTGCCCTATTTTAAGTTCATTTATGCACCATGATTGTCTCAACACTACAAATGACCAAAGACCTTTAGTACTAGTAGATTAGTAATCATCAAATATTAATTCTAATCTATTTGTATTTTTATACATTTAGTAAAATAATTACTTTCAAACAAATTTAACTAAAAGTCTATCTCCTAAAAGTATTTTTAAAATCCACTCTATAAAGGATGAAATAGATTGTACAATATAATCAATTAAGGACCTTGTAGAAATCTTTTTGTGTTCTTACAATTTCAAGCCATGCCTAAATGTATTCAATTTATACACAATTAGGTTAAAAAGAAATTTTGTATTCTTTGTTTATTAATTCCATTTAGTTTCAAATTAATGACCATCTCAAGCATATGTTAAAAAAAGTCATAGTAATGTTTATCAACCTTTAAAAGCTTCAATGTATTTAACAAAACTAAAACATACAACCATAGTTGAGCTTTATAGCTTTTATAATTCAAAATAAATATTGTAGAGAATAGTTGAGATATGTCGTTTGTAAGGTTGAATTTTCCAATTTTATCTTTTAATTTTTACTTCAATTTTTTATAAGAATTCTACCAAAAAAACATTAAACATATAAAAATTACATTTATCTTTAATTTTCATTATGATTAGCTAAGAAAATGAAATTTAAAATATGATAAAAATTCCAATAAATGAATTCCAATATTTTTATAATTTAAGTAAAAATTATTATACCTTTTTATTATACCATAAAGACAAAATTTTATCCAAATACTCTAAGAATTTATTTTGTATTTACAATAAATACAAATTTAAAAAGTGATATAGAATTTTGTATTAATGCAATGAAACTATTCAATCCAACCATATAGATTTGATTCAGAACTTTACAAGTTCTTTTATGAGCTAAATATATGTGATTGATTTCATCCTAGTTTATATCTACTTAGCAATTATGAAAAATCAAGGCATATGCAAAAAAATCTATACCTTTTGCTAATCTTTTGAGCATGTCTATTGAAAATAGATATATTTTTTAATCAATTAATCAGGGTTAAAAGGAAACTCAAATATCTACCAAATGATAGCAAAAAACATGTTAATTGAATTTTTTCCATCATTGAATTTCTCTTCTAAGTTTTAGAAGTGACCATATCATGGATTCTAAAGCACTTAACCCTAAAAGACACATTAACTTTTTCTTTTGTCAAACTTATTTAATTTTCAATATTAAAATATAAATTTTTAATTGATATATTTTTCATATAATAATACAAATCTAAAAATTATTTTAAAAAATTTTAAATTAATGACATTAAAATGATGTTATTATTATTTGAAAAATAATTTATTTGCAAAAATCATACTAATTATAAAATGCTTAAAATGGTATGAAACATTTACGAAAAATGAGAATAATGGTTATAAACATCATGGTATAATTGGTGTACTTATTGAGCTCACACCAATTATTTGATAGAAAAATTTAAAAAAAATAGTATACTTTGAGTTCTCAAGATGCTATCTTACAAGTATCACAAAAATGAAAATTTTGAAAATTTTGGAAAAAAATGAAATACACTAAAATGTTGATTATTCGAGCTACATTTTCTCAAACCCTAAAAGACTAGTATGCATTTTTTGGCAACATAGCGATTTTGAGCAAGCTAGTGTAAATGGAAATCTACATATTTCAAGCTAAAATTTTAATAGAAGGTGTGGAGGAGGATTATCTTTCATATGCACTAAATTTCAAAACATTTGAAAATATGAATCAAAAGTTGTGGCCTAATATGTTATTTTTCTTATAAATGGACAGGTTGGGTAGAATTTTTTTAATTCAAAAGCAAAAAAAATTAATTGGTTTTTTATATTTATATTGGACATACATAGAAAGCTTTGAATCATTCAATTTTGATCAATTAGATGAAAGTTATGAGGATTTTTTGTTTGTGGGTAGTTATGGATTCTCTACTTTGAAGTCCTTTATTTAACACAATTTTCTTTACTTTTGAAAAAAATAAAATAAAAGGAAATAGATTGTTTATTAGAACATTGCAACCATTGGATTGGCATTTTCCAATTCCATAACTAAATTCTTGACAATTTTGTATTTTAAATCATTTTCTACTTCTTTCTACTTACTATTTTTTTCCTATATGTTGTACAATTCCAAATCATGTGAAATTTTTGAATCACATATCCAACTTGTTTAGAAAAATGAATTTAAAGAAGCACCACGAATTTGGACCTTTTTTTTTAATAGAAAAGTGAGCTTGTGAAGTGCAACTGCCCTGAGTTTTGCAAGGCCCAAAAAATGATTTCGATGAATTTGAATGCTTATATCTTGTAATTTGTATAGTGGAAATTTCTAAAAAATTTACCACATGTTTTCAAGTTAGAATACTACAATATTTTTTGGTTACATGTTTCAAAACAAATTCAAAAATTTGGTACTTATACTAAAAATGGTAATTTTCAAGCATTTTCGGTGAAAACATAGTCATGGAACTTTAAGGGTTAATTTAGCATAAAAGCATTTAAATTAAAAACTATGTGAGAATTCATGTTTCACTTTCAATATGCCCCTCGGGTTATCAATGTTGTTTATGGGTTAAGGTGATTAGATGTAGTGTTTGTACAAACAAATGTTTCTTTAACTACAAAAAATATCTTTTAGTAGGCAAACCCAAAAATATTCAAAGATGGTACTAACAATAGTGATTACAACAAACTAATACTCTCTTTGTGTGACAATTGATTACAAATTTCTTTCAATGGGAATAATTTCCACTACTCAAGATTAATTCAATTAATGTGAGAGATTGAATAGTAGATTGTCCCTTCACATTGACTTAGGTTAACATGGTCTAAACAATGTATTTAGTTAATTTGGATAAAATTTAGATGACAAGTAGATGAAAATTGGATGAAGGTAAATGAGAGTGAAATGACAATAACATTATTTAAGATAGTATGAAAATAGTGTAAACCACATTATATTGATTTTATCTTGAATCTGAAAATCTTATATATTAGTATACCTTGCAAAATTAGATATTTAAAGATTAGTGCAAATCGATTTTGGATCATATATATATACCTTTGGGTGCACCAAGCCACAACATATTTTGACATCCTCTACTGCGGGCACAATACCAATATATTTTAGCCAAGGGTTTGTAAAAATATCTCAAGGATCCTTCATTCTCCAATGTTTGTGAATTTTTTGAAAGTGCTTGGATTCCAAAACATTGATGTAGCCTATCATCTCTTATTCACGTGTTGGACCTTTAAATGCACCAATTGAAGAGCAAATGAGAAAGAGGAGAGCAAGTTGCAAAAAAAGACAACTAAAGCTTACAAAAAATTGTCATATAGTACGCCACTATAGTAGGGAAGGATGAGGGACATGCCTTCTTCTCTCAAACTTGGCCATGCATAGGCCCTTCACAACTTTGTTGGTTTTTCAAATTTCAAGCTCAAGGGCAAGGATGCTCTTATTACTACAAAATGCAATGATTGAATTCACTCAAGAAGAAGATAAATAATTTATTATAATATTTCCCAAGAAATATACTAGAAGGAGAATTTATAATTATTGTTTTTTGCCAATCTAAGCCTTTCATTTTGTTTCCTTTCAAATCTTTAAGGAAATGATTTTCATGCAATGAATTTTTTTCCCTCTAAGACTTCGTAGCACTTAAGCTTGACAAATTACCATTCACTCATTACAAACACTCTAAACCTAGGTTGGAATACACAACCACTAATAGTAATTACTACATGTCCCCACAACACAACTTATATGCCATCCATTCAGGCACTTCACCAACATCTTCAAGTCCCCATTTTAATTGTAAAACACAAACTTTCTAATATAAACATCATTGCCATCAAATACGCCATTTACATACTACTATACAAATAAATATTGGATAACAATAAAACACTTCCCAACCAAAATACATGAATTGCCTTGAAATAAATAATGTTTTTTTACACCATTCCTACACTCACTGGCCCCTTTTTTTTACAGCTCTAATGAATCACTCAACTTTCAAGTTATTCCCCCTCATTTCTTAACTCTAAAACCACACCGCACACCCCATCCACCCTCCATGACCAAGGTAGTCACCAAAATACTCTAATTATCAAACCAAACAAGTGCATTATTTGTTTCTTCAGTCAGCAATGAACTCATCCATTGGACCCAGCTTCTTAGATCCACAACATCCTTCCATAGGGTAAAATTAGATCGGTTAGTACAAAGTCTCCCTTCTTTCTCAAAAGCTATGTAATCTAGGTGTCACTTAGAGTCCCTTGTGGGAGTCGAATACAAGACCCCTAACTTAAACAAATAGACTCTTCATGTACACACCACCTACTTAAGAGTGGTTGGCCCATCAATTATTTATCTCTCTCTCTTTCTCTTTCTTTTTCTTTCTTTCTTGATTCAAAGATCCATTGTCATTTTTCTTGCACGTTGTAGGACAATAGATTGATTTAAAAATAAAAATAAAAAAATATTCTAATCGTGGAATCATCACTTCCTCCATCCCCTTCATTAATTATCCCTCGTCGCTCGGCTTCCCTCTTCCTCGTCGCCCGAGACATCATGAAATCACTCATCCTTCACACAAATCCAAATTGAGTGCGATCCTTGTTGATATTCCAAGACTACTATTCCGCGCGACGCAACGCTCATTATTGCTGGGCATCAATAACAACAACAAACAACACCAACAGTCTTCACTCCAAGTACACACTTGACTGAAAGCCACAGTCCTACACATTTGGTGGGGAAAATAATCTTTTGGTGTTGTGAGTGTACAGGGAACGGAAGGGAACCAAGTGAGTTCCCATTATTGCTTCCGTTTAAAATCGGGTGAAAAATTGTAGATAACGAGCCCTGACCCAACCCGGACCCGGACCCCATTGTGGCACGCTTTCCATTGGGCCACTTAGTGAGTAAATGCGGCAACTTCAGTCAGGGAATGGCAACTCTGATGGTCTGATAATAAAGCTTAAGAATCTTAAGTTTTTGTTTTGGTCAAAGGTAGTGTTTAGTTGACCGACTAGAATAATATATGCACACTTTGCAAAGTAATTATTAGGCTTAAGAAAATTAAGTACGCTTAACGTAACTTAATTAGTTCAGTTATAGAGACACTAACTTAGACATCTGTTCAGTGTTCACGGCAATGAATACACTTGATCAAATATATTCCAAAATCCTCATTTTTAAAAAAATTAAAAATTAAAAATAAAACATACTCCGAAAGACATGGATGTATATTAATTAGTTCACTCATCACATGTTTTGATATTATGATTAAGCTTACATGCATTGACATGATTCTTCTTGTTTTTGTTTTTGTTTTTGACACAATTCAAGTGAAATGGAATGATTCCTCTTGTGAGAGCATGATGTTTGAACATCATGAAATGGTGAAATGTAACTTAATGTTCTTGTAATTTTAGAGGATGTAAAAAAAGTAAAAATAAAATTTAAAAACCCACCTAGCCTAATGTAGTTATGTACGTGGACTGAGTAGGTTTGTCCCTTGGCTGACAAAAAAATAATTAGTGTTTTTTTGGTTGTATCTATCGTTTAAATTGATGGGTTCCAGCCAATGAGGCAAGGACACCTGCAGCTTGATCCAAAAAATGATTTGGGGACAAAAGTGGTCTTGTACTATAGAATTCAGCTAGTGCATACTAGACATACTTGATTGTTTTATAGTTCAATTTTCTTTTGAAAAAGAAAAAAAAAGTTTCTTATTTTTATTTGTTTGTGTGGCTACTTGGAAAGGAAAAAAAAAAAGTGTAGCTTCTTTGTCTTTGGGGTCATTAGGAAAAAAAATTGAACACTTTAGGCAAAAAAAAATAGTTAGATAATTCAAAAATTAATATATTAAAATCAGGAAATTGAAAAATATAATTAAAATAAATCAGGCATTTGTCCAAGTTGTTTTTACAATTTTTGAATGGTTGCTGCTACTTTCATCTAAAGCAACAAAGTTTACTTAAATCCTTGTCTTGACCTCCAAATTCTAAGCTCTCTACCTTATATCTCAAGGTTTTGGTAACCCCTAAACACCCCAAGGGACCAAAAGTGTCCTCTCATAGTTTCAAGTCCCATTCAAAGTATTGTAACTTTTGCATCGAATGTCCGAATTCATTAAAAACTTGTTGGAAAATTTGTGTTCTCTTTTCTACTATGTGTGGTAAAATTTTTAGATCAATCAAAGATATACTAATGGTTTGGAAGCCATTCAATGTTCACAAGTTCAATTGAGTTCACCAAATTGCATTTTGATGGTTGTAACTTTGGGGGCTTATATTTCCTTCATTCAATGTTTGTTTTCAATCAAATTTGTTGGGTTATGTTTTTCTTGAAGTCTAATTATTGTAGTAAAAGTTTCATATCAATGCAAGTTGATTTGAATGTTTGAAAGTACTTCAAAGTTCAAAATCCAAATATTTTTGGATTATATTGAACTTTGGTGCCTTGTTTCTTCTTCAAAAAGTATCCCTTTCCAATAAAGTTTTTTGGAAAAATTGCACATCCTAGTGTAGTTTGTGTGGCTAACATTTCATAGCAATTCAAAGAGTCATGAGTGGTTGAGAAGCATTTTAGTAGAAGGAGGTTCAACCTTGGATGTGTTTTTTGCTATTTTTTTTGCATTTTAAAGTCACTTGTAGACACAATGAATCAATTGAATGATATTTTCTTTCACCAATGTAATTTTATGCTAGTTTTGAATCACTTTACAATTCAAAGTTTTTTCATTTGAAAGGTTTAGAAATTGAATTTCACCTCCAAATTTGTTGCTAGGAAAATGTCATCATCCCTTTTCAACACTAAAACATTACGATCTTGCAATCTATATGGCCAAATGATTCCAAATTTGATTCACGTCATCTACAATACATACATGTACTACAAGATTGTATAGTTGAGATTTCTATACCTTATTGACATTTGGATCTATAACACTTCAAAAGCCAATGATGTTTTTAGAGCCCAAAGGCCTTGGTATCAAGGTTTGTTGTATGTGAGAGATGTATATGATTTGTAAGAGATTGTGCTTTAAAAAGATCAAAATGGTGATGCAAAAAACATTGCAATGTATATTTATAGCTATTGAAAAGAAGAGATGCAAGATTTGTGTGAAGTGAATTGAATTTCCATGAATTCAACAATCCTTATTTATTTATATATAGAGAGAAAATTAGATCAATAATATAAAATACATATCTTGAAATTAACAATATGACATATCAAATTTGTTGTAACACATTATTGCAAATCTAAATTACAATTGCTTGATGATTCTATCATTATAAAAAGATCACTCTATTTCAATAATTAACACTACTCAAAGACTCCACGTAAACCAAAAAGCACTACATTAAAAGTGGTCATTCAAAATCTGCATCCTTCATCTATCTTCCTCCACCCCAAGGTGAATGTAAGAAAAAAAATTACCTCTATTTTGTGATTGCTTCGTGTCCCACCCTCTTCACTTCTCTCTCCCTTCTCTAAGTTACTTAATTTGTGTCCTCCAAATCCCAATTTGAATCCCCAATTTCCCACTATTTCATCATGGGTACGTTGCCAATAAATGAATAAAATAAAATAAAATTCCCTTGACCCTACATGTGTTGGGGGGGGGGTCGGTGAGTAAAACATAGTAGGCTTTGCATGACCCCTGTTTTTATTCCTAATGTGCCCAAATGAAAAATGCTAGACACTTCTTTTTTTTTCCTTAAATTTTTTTTTAATTTTTAATTTTTAATTTTTTTAAAACATAAATGGTCGACACTTTAAATGCGGCCCCAATCCATCCCACCCATACTCCTCTTATGGGACAATGATAGGCGAGTGTCCATGATTCCAAGTCTTCGTGGCAGGGGTCTTCATGGCGGGAGGGGATTGAATTGAAGCTCAAGGGTCAGTCGTGCCCTAAAGCTTACACCCATGTAAGTTAGTTGGGGTGCATGGCAGACTTGGCTTGGCCACCAAATGGGCTTTGCCAGCATTTTCTAGATTTTCATTGATGAGAGCATGTTGACAAAGCGATTTTCTTGTTGGACTTGGATACGGTCCATCCGTCCGTGGCTGGGCGGGGTAGCATAAGTTAAGTACAGAACGGAAGAAAAAAAAAAGACAGACAGACAGGGCCCGAGAGACCATGGAAATCGGGGCCCAAGAGAGAGAGAGAGACTTTGTCTGCCTCCACCGGCATTGGAGATCATTTGCACCCAGGATAAAAGATACCAAGTTCCACAGAAGGGCTTTTTATTAGTTGGTGCCACATGGCGACGAAATCTGCAGCAAGTGGATTTTTGGATGAATTACGGAGGATCATTGGACGGAAAAAAAAATTAAAACAAAAATATACATGTGCAAGATTTTTTTAATAGAACATAAGATTAAAAAAAATTAAAAATTAAGAAATAGAATCATCCATCATCTGGTTTCAAAGTGCGGAATGATTGATTAGAGGGGGTTTGTAGAGTCAAAGGGGACAAACTTGAACAACAAAGATGACGCGGGTGCCGTTTTCGATTTCCCAATCCACTCTTAGAAAGTGTGGAGATCATGGAGCATCAAGCTATGGACCGTTTGGGATTTGGTGTTCCAAGACTTCCTTTCTAGTATTTTTTTTTTTTTTTTTTCATATTTATTTTCTTACATTTTGGCATTGCAAAAGTTTTTTAAAAAAAAAAATGTGTCTAAATAGCTGCAAACATGAATGAAATATTACTTTTATTAACTCCTAAGAAAACAGAGTGGGCTTGGGGTTGGAGTTGGAATGAGCAAGCATAGCTCTTGTTTTCATGATTAGCTCTTGTGACAAGCATAATTCCTTATTCGTGTGAAATAATTTTGATGATTGCCATGGTTGAAATGAAAGAAGACTTATGTGACTTTTCTATAGAAAAAAGAAAGATTGATGAAATTGCACAAATTTTGAGAAAATGTCACCATTGATAAGATAGATGAAAGAGAGTATTTGGTTAGGCAGTACTTTGTACATATGTTGAAGTTGGAATGCTCAAAAGTACTCCAAAAACTTTGATTTTTTTTCCCATGAGTACATATCATCATGGTTTTGATGTGTAATCTTTTTGGATCATTTTGAGTTGTAGAAAAAAAGCCATTTGAAGATTTTGAAGTGATGGCGGTGGCCTTGTAGTTATATAAGGGTCAAAAAAAAAAAAATAGGACAAATTTGATTCATTTTGGAAATTGTAGAAGGTGAAGAGTGGTGGATTTGAGACCTTTATAAGTATTATGATGTAAAATGTATTGATTTTTGCATGCTAGTGCAATGAACATAAATCAACTATTCAACTACATATCTATTTATAATTTGATGGATTCAACTTTGAGGCCAAATTAGATGTTGTAGATTCTTGAAGTGACAATAGAGAAAATAAAGATTAATTAGGGATCCATATCATAAAAAGACAAACATTGGACACGTGAATACAAGAAGTTACTTGTGTCTCTACACTACTTCACTAAATTGTGTATCTTTATTACTCCACTAAATTCAAAGGGTTATTTTTGGAGTATTAACTTTATAGACATATAAATCTTCTATGGACATGTAAATTTTGTAGTGATAATCATTTAATACTAAGTCTAAGTTTGAAAATTCAATGGGTGAATAAGTTCTATTTTATATTTATTATGAAAGGACTAAGAGTGTTTCAATTTTGTAGAACTAAAAGTTTGCATTTAGTTTCTTTGTACTAGTTTGGTAGAAAAGGTCTCAATATATGCAAACCAATGATTCTATAAGAGATTATGCAAGGCTTAAAAAGCAAGTGGAAGCTAATCTAGAAGTAGAAGAAGTTTATTGTCCATCATCTATGACAATACTTGAGACACTAGAGGATCTAAAAGTATAACATAAGATTTTATTATTCAATCTATAATTCTATTGGCAAAATCTAAACCTATATTCAAAGTTTGTTATTTCTTAATTGCTTTTAATATGTATTGTATTCCTCATAATGCAATAATAAATTATGCAGTGAGGCATGTATTGTCACCTTTGAATTGGTTTTATGCAAGGGATTATAAGTGATATGTTGTTGTTTTTATTTTTACACTCGCTAGTGCAACAAAATTATGACAATTTGACAAGCAAGAATCTAACCTCAAAGGGTATCATTTTCAAAAAATTGATTTTTTTTTGGACATTTTGTATAAGAACAATACATTTTTCTAAGTGTTAAAATGTTTAATTATGTGTTTTTCATGTTAGACTTGGGTGACACGGCTCATAAAAATAATATCCCATAAGGATTTTCTGTTTTCATGGGATTTTATATATATATTTATTATTTGAAAAAATATACATAAGAATAAGAGTTGATAATTCAATAACAAAAAGAATGACACCTAGATCTTGGGTATTCAATAAAAAAATTAGTTAATGAAGATCAAAGAAATGGCCCTTGTCTCACAAGCAATAAATCTACTATCTACTATCAATATCAAAGAATAATTAAAGGTCTCACATTACATAAAAAAATAACCAAAATTTAAAAAAAACATCATCAAGGGAAAACATAAGAATACTATGATTAAGAGGTAGAAATACTAAAAGAATGTTTGTCATGGTTGGGAACTCCATTGTGTTGTAGACATACTTTGTACTATTTTGTACTCAAAGCATACTAGTCTTTATTTTAAAATTCATTAGAATTTGCATTATTATTGTAGATCCTCTGATTTTTATTTATATATCACAAAATGCTTACTTGTATTTTTTGTTCAACCTTTTTCTATAGTATACTCAAAAACTCTATGTTAAGTTGGCATTTTTTCATACAAAAAGAATTTTTCCAAACTATTGTTACTTTACACAAGCAATATATTTAGCCTATATATATATATATATATATATATATATATATATATATATATATATATATATATATATGTGTGTGTGTGTGTGTGTGTGTGTGTGTGTGTGCAATTGCAATAAAATATATGAGATATATTTGGATAGTATATTTAGTCTAGATTGCAATAAAAGATATGAGATATGCAGTTGGTCAAGTATTTGTAACAAAGAAACGTTATATAGTTGGGAATTGAATGGGAGCTAAAAATAAATCCTATCTAACCACCTCTTCTCACACATGGATAGGTGAGATATTAAATTAGATATAACTTTCACTTAGATTTTGATTCCTCAAGCTCATGTACTAACTTTATTAAAACTAAGTGTGTGAATCTTCCACAATGATATATTACTTTTCACAACCATTCAAAAGAATGTATTACTTTTCAAGAAATCTAAATACCTTGTCATTGTTTTGTAACTTTGCAACCCTAGTCAACCCTTTAAAATAAATATCCTCAATTCATGTAAACATTTATGCTTCCTAATAGGGCTCATTTTGCACTTTTTGAAAAAGTGCATAGATGGTGATTACATAAAACTTTGTGAAGTACACTATCAATTTCTACATCCACCCATCTTTAGCTTCCCCCCCCCCAAAAAAAAAACAATTTTCAATTATTTCATGAACATTTGCATCCAAATTTGGCAACTTTGTCCACATTTTAACTCTTGAAGAGCGTGAAAACTCTTTGTGGCCATATAGTAATTTTGAATTTGGGTGCATTTGATTAAGAGAAATATTGTCTAAATACTTTTCAATACAAAGTAAATTAAAGATCACAATAGCACATAAATAACAATGTATCAACTCGTATATTTAATGACAATTGAAGAGTTTTAAGGCTAAATACAAGTCATAAAAAAGGTCAAGGTGAATTGCCCCCCCTTGCTTGTCCTTGAGTGAAAACGCTGAAATTTTTTATTTGGCACACATAACAAAATTTGCAAATTTTGAATTCACATTTGCAATAAGAGGCCCCAAATTATCTAGTGAATGTGTGTTGGGTAATTTATTCAAGCACAAGGTAGGGGGACTTTTTTTCACACACACCCCTAGGAATGATGGTCGGGGTGAACTGGCCCCCCTACTTGGCCCCTCCAAGTCATTCTAAGGGGTGCAAATAAATAAAAAAACTCCCTATTTTGTGCTTGAATAAATTACCTAGCACACCTCACCTAGCTAATGTAAGGCCTTTGATTGCTAATATGAATTCAGAATTTGCAAATTTCATCATGCATGAAAAATTAAAAAATTCAGCATTTTCCTGAAGGGAGGAGGGAGGAGGTCAATTCACCCCAACCATTCAGAGGGACCACCTCAGGGGCCTTCCAAGGATTAAATAAAAATGTTTAGATAAATTTTTGGCAAAAAAAAGAAGACACCTATTAGTACTTTGCGAAATATACAAATTTATAGTTTTGAAATGGTGCAATCTGGCCCCATGGTGCCCCATCCCTCCCAATCAATGTGCTGCTTCCCTTAACAATCATGTCCACAACAACTCGCAACCAATGTATTGAAGATGCTTGTTCCACTGCGAGCTTGGGACGGATCCCAGTGTGGGAGACCAAATATCCCGGATCGCCTAAAAAGCCATCAATCAAGTTCAGATAACAAGGTTTGTGCTGCAGAAAGAAGTGAAAGCTTGTCCACTGCACTTAAAAATATGCACAACATTCATTTGTCTCCAAAAAAAAATTAAAAAATGTGCGACAATTCCTTCTTACACGTATTCCCAATCCGCCCTTTGTTCACTAGTGCCGGATCCCAGCATGGGAGACCAGATGTTGCATCCCACTTTATTAGCAATCAACCCAAGGCCAATGTACTCATATCTCACGGATTGTGTTCACAGATTGTGCCAAATAACTTTTTAGTTTAAAAATAAGAGAGAGGCCGGGAACTTTTTCTACTTGCACACCCCACTTTGAACACAAAAAAAAAAAAATTTAAAAGAACAATAATTTGTAGAAGAATCTATGCATATGATCATTATATATTATTACATTATAAAAAAAGAAAGAAAGAAAAGAGACATGTCTCCCACAAAGACAAAATAGAAGGAGAAAAAAACGGAGGATATTGGTTGCCACTCTTGACCATGCAATACATGGGGTGAGTGCATAGAATTTGGGATTCTATTAATAGCCCAATCAATTCATTGTCATTATAGGGTCCGTCTCTCTTTACATCGATATTCTTGAGATGTTCCTATATTCTTGACATGCAATGGATTTTTTTTCTTCTACCATTGGGTTTCATCATGATTGAGTAGAAATGATGTCCTCATAAAAAAAAATAATGAAAGCTTTCTATTGGTTTGACACAATATTAAAATTTTGACACTCAGAAAGAATGTTTATAGAAAAAAAAGGAAAAAAGGAGGATCTTACTATCTTGGTGAACCAACCAGAATCAGAAAAAGATGTCAAATATTCTAAATGTAACAAATAAGACAAAATTTCACTATTTGTTTACTAGTGGAAATGCGACCTTAGATTACTAGTGTGCTAGGTTGCTAGCCATAGTTTGGTGCTCAAGAACCATTGATTGGCATCAAGATGAGCAATTTGTGGGGTTGCAAACTTTGAGATTTATTCACTTTGGAACCATGATTGCATTTTGCTTCAATTTTATAGAAGTGTGTAATACCTCATATCCTACAATTTTTTGTGTTTATAATCATGCAATTTCTTTTCTCACTCTTGTGTTGTAGATTTTTTAATATGATTAGACCTAAAGTTTTTATTGTAAAACAATCATTGTTATTTAAACTTAAAAAAGTTTAATTACTTTTAACAATTTAATGGGCTACATGGTATAAGACCAATGTATTATATAATTCTATTCATATAGGTCTTTTTCTTAAAATAAAATTGAATAAAAGAAACTAAATTGTGAATGGAATTTTGGGCTATGAATTTTTCAAAAGATAATTATGCGAATTAAACTATTGCATATATTTTGAAAAAATATTTTTGATTAAAGAAGTTATATATTAAATTTTTGGGGATGATCTTTATTATTGGATGTGATTGGGAGCAAGGATTTTTCTAGTGAGATTCTTAATTTTGTATTGTTCACTTCATTATAAATTTCATTCAAGTCTTATTTTTTAATTTTTTTTATCAAAGTATCAATAAACAACAACAACTTTAAAAGTTCACATATCTACGGTAATTTTTTTGAAAAGACAAAATTCAAAATTCGATTTATTTTAAAATAATTTTTGCGATAGTTCTATAGTAAACATTTTTCAAATGATTTAACCTTTTTAAGTACAAGATGTTCAAATTTCAAACAATGGATGAGCACAAACATACTCCAAGCATACATCTAAATGTCTTATACTATACTAGTTCCCTAAAATTGTGTGGTATAGATCCTTAAAACCTCACTTTATAAATATCTTATAGTTCAAGAATTATAGACATGTTTGATCTCAAAAAATAACTTTTCCAATTCTAAAAAAGATCCTTAACAAACGACCAAAATAAATAAATAATCTTTAAAAAATCCTTGTAATATAAATGTACTAATTTTGAACTTAAAAAAGAAAGAAATTGTAAAAATTATACATTTCCAATTTGTAATTAATTTTAGGTGGAATTTCAAATTTTGGTTTCAAATTGTATTGAAAATTATTGATTAATGTAGTAGTAGATCTATTATAGATATGATCTATGGATCATATTTTACAACTTTTATTTAAAATCCATGATTAATTACTCTTCTATAATGCATCTTCATAATTTTGGATATTTAGACTACCCATTGTCTTTAAAGGATTAAATAATAAATTTCTATCCAAATGCATAAGGGTGGACAAAGTGCTCAAATGCTTATTTTTAAGAACTAATGCAATGCAATTTGCAATTATCCTAATGACAATTATGAATAAATTGTAATAGTACACTTCATTATTACAAAAGTGCATTAAAATTATGACAAGATTTTTTTTTCTTCTAGTGTACTTCAAAAATGGCTCCCACCCATACAAAATCATTGTGCATTCAAGTTTGGCCCCATGTTAGCCTTGCATCATTAGTATTTTCATTACTAATTTTTGTGTAATAAAGAGTAAGATCATTCCATAAATTCTTACTATATATAAGCTTTTGGGTTGTTGAAACTATTCTTGTTAGTGTGGCTTGTCATAGTATCATTCCTAAAACTTTCTACAATTTTGAAGTTGGTTGTCAATATGTCACTAATGAGACATTTGTCTTTATACAGTGTAAGAAATTTTTGTTTTTTTTGTAGTAGTAGTCTCCACTTTGTATGGTGGAATTTTTACCCTCCTCATCTTTTATAGGTTACTTTCTATCACTTGAGGTCCAAGCTTTCTTGTTCAATATGATTGGTTTCATTTTTCATTTTATTACATTTCTTTTGGTATCAAATTGCACTAGGATTCAAAGCTTGTTGACACTTTATAAGCCAAAGTTGAGTCATTTATTCTACTTTTTCTTATCCTAAACCATTTACCTTTTTTCATTTGCACTAAATGACCCTTCTCACTCACACTCTAATGATTTGAAGATAAGTGATGATGTTATATTGTAAATTAATTAATTTTGTACTACCATTGGTTAATGATTGATGAGCAAGCAAACAATTGCAAATTTAAATGATTTGACTATTCTACTAATAAAACATAATAATTGGAGCAATGTTATAAAATTTGAAATGCTTTAGCTTTGTCCTCATAAAATTAAAATAATCAAAATTTGAAATTATTTTTCATTACACAATTTCATATTTTTGTTTCAAAGTTTAATGATATTTTTCATTAACTCTTAAGACAATCAAGCATCACATTTTTCATCTTCATTGTTTTAGAGGGTGTGCTTATTTTATTTTCAATGTGGAGGTGTTAGGTTTTTCCTCTATGGGATATTTTTGGACTTTCCTTTATGGAAAAATGGAAAATCCATGAATCATCTTTAGTATATTTTGGCAACTTCTACTTCTTTTTCTTCATTTTAATTGTAATTATAAAAAAATCTTTATAGAATTAAAGTCCAACCAAAATAATGAAGGTCATCAAATCTTGTTCCTATTCCAATTTGACAATTCCAAAAATTGAATATTTTCTTGCAATTTGAACTTTAGTCCTACTACAAAGGAGCGTTGATTTCTTAATTTTAGAATGACACAGTAAAGTGATTTGCACCATAATGTTCTCCACTATAATAATATACACCTATGGAAAAAAATTCAAGTTCATTAAACATATCTTTTTTTTCAAAATGAAGGAAATGTTTTGAAAAAAAAATGGTAAAACCAATGTGTTTTGAAATGTCAACATGCTGTATTTGGAATAAGGAATCAGAAACAGTCAATTTGAAATAACCAATCTGTTATGATAATTACGTAATTGGTTATTTCAAAACCCAACACACCAACGACAACAAATTGATTTGGTTTTCAAATCAATCTAACCCCCAAAGGACTAAGATACACTTTGGGTAGAAATTGTCACTTTTTAGGGCAATGAGAAAAGAATGGATTTTTTTCTTTCAAAATTAAAATGTACAAATTTGTACCATAATATTATGGGAATGTTTGGAAAAATAATTCAGAAACTTTGATTGTATAGATTGAAAGATTGTAACATTTGAAGTAAATTTTTTTTTTCCAACCTTGCTCGATAGGAGCAACAAACTTTAACTCCTCCTAAAGTGATATTTTTACACCACATAGGTGTATATTTTTTGACACTTGCATCTTATATCATGTGAATTACATATCTACCAAATTTTAGAATTAGAAGAATTTTGCACCTATTGCTCAAGCCACCCGTAAAGTTCAGGGCAACATAATTTTTGATCCGGATATCTTGTTGGAAAAAAATTATTTTCCCACTAAGGGGATACATGTTCACACCTCGTGTCAAAATTATGTGAATATCAACCCAAAATTGATTTGGTGTATAACTACCGAAGATCTCTTGGATATGCTTCAAGTAACTTGGTCCATTGGACGTTAATCCCTAAACTCTTATTGTCTCCTTTGAAGATGAATGGTTTTTGGATATACTCTTATAGTTTCAATTTTCATTTTCATTTTTTGAAACTTGTTTTTGAAGATAGGAAAACACATTCGCTTTCTAGGAATAAAATTTTTATTTGTCAATTCCATCTTAGATCTATTGACAAAAAAAATTTATTTTAGTTTTTCCTTCAATTTTGTACGTGCATTTGTTCAATAATTTTTTCAAAAATGAAAATCAATAGTTTCTTTTCAAATTTTTTTTCCTAGACCTTCAACTCAATTATTCAACATAAAAAATATTTTATTCAATATTGATAGTGCAAAACTTTTAATCTAAAGAAATTCAAAGTCTTAGAATTAATAGTCAAGCAATGTGCAAAAGAAATGGTTTTCTTCACTTCAAACACAAACATTTTACAATCTATGGAAAAAATGTTATATTTACTAGGAAACAAAACAATTGATTATTACCATTCCCTCCATTACTCCTTGCATATTTAGAGTTCTTCTCAATTAGACTTCTAAGGTTGTAACTTACTTAACAACAAGGCATATGTGGCTTTGGTTCATCACCTTTGGCCTTGGCACATTGTTGAGGTGGTCATGAGTTACAAACTTGGGCATTGGTAGGGACACTTACCACCACCATCCTAATCCATCTATCCAACCAACTATGGTCTCGGGAGGGTGCAACAATCACCTTGTTGTCATCACATGGGAACCTCAGAATTTCTTGGGGGAAAGAAACATGTTGGTTCTTCATCCGTAGAAGATACCAAGGATAGAATCCATTTGCCATCTCAAAAGTAGCCATGAGGTCATGAACTAGATAGATGAGCCCATTCCCAACAAGCCGCTTCACAGGGACGCAACAAGGATGGAATTCATTTGCCATTGCAGTCCATGAGTCTTTACTACAACTTAGATAGTTGAGCCCATTCCCAACAGCCCGCTTAAGAGGAGGAATGCAACAAGGATGGAATTCATTCGCCGTTTGCAGTCCATGAGTCTTTACTACAACTCAGATAGTTGAGCCCATTCCCAACAGCCCGCGTAAGAGGAATGCAACAAGGATGGAATTCATTTGCCGTTGCAGTCCATGAGTCTTTACTACAACTTAGATAGTTGAGCCCGTTCCCAACAGCCCGCTTAAGAGGAATGCAACAAGGATGGGATTCATTCGCCATCGTAGTCCACGAGGCTTTACTACAGCTTAGATAGTTGAGCCATTCCCAACATACGCTTCAAAGTTGTGCACTATCACAACTTTTGCTTTGAAGCCCATTCCTTTCCATTTCCATTTTATTTTTGTCTTGGCCATGATCCCCCCCCCAATGGCAGTGGCAGCAGCAGCAGGCAGAGAGAGACATGATTCAACCAATCAGGCCAAGTGGTAATGATAGATTAGGCTGATTGGAGGACCCTGTTTCCTAGTGGGCACTCCATGTCCAAAAGTAACTTGCTTCCACAAAGAACATTAAAAAAAAACACCCCCACTATCAATGGAAATTGTCCATGTGTCACAATAAAAAAAGAATTAATTTAGACACCGGGGCAGGATGGGGGAGGGGGGTGAGGAGAGACATGGCATGAACGGAATCTGTGCCGTGTTGGATTGATCTAAGTTCCCCCAAAAAACAAGAAAACAAAAAGATTAAAATGAAAATGTTTGGGATCATATTGGCTTATTTTTTTCCCCAATTAATTTAATAAACCCAATTTGAAGATACATGCCCACAACGCCGTATCTGGCCGTATGAGGGCAAGCAATCCAAAGGACACCCCCCCTAGTGAGCAACATCCCCCTACCCAACCTAGGACCTAGGGCACCCCCCCACCCCCTCCATCTGTGGGATTTAAATAGCCCCAGCAAATCATTCCCCACTTTATAATACCGGTCTTTTCCCATAACTTCCCACCTCCTGGGTAAAATGAAAAAGAGGCTTTGACTGGCCCTGTACCTCCATCCGGAACGCGACAAATTTAGAAGGGGATACCGGGCCCCAGGAGCGCATTAATGGCCCCGGGCGCGGGTGGGCGACGGGTGGGCGAGGGGGCCTGCACCGGTCGTGGGTGGGGTGGGGTGGAGTCCTCCGGACGGCGACCAGCCCACGCTGCGACGTCGTGGTACCTGGCGGCCCCCCAATCATCTGCTGGGCCACCCCCCAGATTGGCCCAACCCGGCCCCGGCGATTCCGCGGGTTGGGTCCGGCTGGCCGGCGTTCGTCCCGACCCGGCCCCGACCCCGACCCGAGTGAGTTCCCGACCCGGCCCGGTCCGGTTCGTCACACTCCCCGTTTTCCCCTTATACTTGCCCACCTCCAGATATTCCTCCATCACTGCAATGCCTTCCGCCTTTTCATGATCGTGTGCGCCATCACCTCACACACAATTGGAATTCAAGCTTTGGGTGGAACGTCTTTCTGCGATTTCCGGGTAGCGATGCTTGGTGTGGATATGGAGGAGCTTGTTTTGTTCTGAAGGGGGAAGGGAAGGGATAAGTGGAAGCGGAGAAACCCGAGCAAGAGGGAGGGAGACTGTGTGTGAGAGGGAGAGGGAGAGAGAGAGAGAGATAGACACAGCCAGATAGAGGTAACTTACAGCGAGGGAGACAAGAGAAATACAGATTAAGAGTGAGAGAGAGAGAGAGAGAGGGATTGAAAGCTTTCGAGCATGATGATGGCGGACGCGAGTGACAGGGCGCGCGAGGAGGTTCACAGGATGCGCGCGATGGCGAGCTCTGGTGCGAGTTTAGGCCTTGGTGTGGAGTTTTCCATGGTGCAGCCTCGCGGCGGGGATGAGCAACCTCGCGCTTGTCCCGTTCAGTTGGATCTTCTTCCGTTACGCCCTTCCTCCCAGTGCAATTCCAACTCACACCAAGCGCCTTCCTCCACTTCTCACCGCGGCTTCGCCTGGCAACCTTTGTTCGGCTCCCGCACGAACTCCGGGAGCGGGAACGAGGACGGGGAGGTCACCACGTACACCTCCGCCGGACGCGCCCCTTCCCCTCGCGGTATCGACGTGAACCAGATCCCGTCCACGGATGGCGAGGAGGAGGAAGTCGTGGTTTCCTCGCCGAGCTCCATAGGCATGAAGCGCAAGATTCAGCACGAGTTCGACTTGGAGCGCAACACGCCGTGCGAGATGAGTTCCCGTGGGGGCAGCGACG
This sequence comes from Pseudoscleropodium purum, assembly GCA_963969395.1. NCBI lineage: Eukaryota > Viridiplantae > Streptophyta > Bryopsida > Hypnales > Brachytheciaceae > Pseudoscleropodium > Pseudoscleropodium purum. The sequence continues at coordinate 28,100,770 of OZ017795.1, forward strand.
ACGAAGACGAAGGCACCACGCGGAAGAAGCTGCGATTGTCGAAAGAGCAGTCCGCTCTCCTCGAGGAGAGTTTCAAGGAGCACAGCACGTTGAACCCGAAGCAGAAGAACGCATTGGCGAAGCAGTTGAGTCTGCGTCCTCGTCAAGTGGAAGTGTGGTTCCAGAACAGGAGAGCGCGAACGAAACTCAAACAAACAGAAGTCGACTGTGAGCTTCTCAAGAGGTGCTGCGAGACGTTGACTGAAGAGAATAGGCGGTTGCAGAAAGAGTTACAGGAGCTTCGGGCTATCAAAGTGGCACCGCCGTGTGTAATCTCACACGACTTCTACATGCCGTTACCTGCTGCGACGCTCACCATGTGCCCGTCGTGTGAGAGAGTCGCCACTGTGGATAACAGGTCGTTAACGTTTGCCAAGCCTGGATTCTCCCATTTTTCTCAGTCAAGTGCTGCGTGCTAGCTCTTTTGTAGGTTGATAGATAGATAGATAGTTAAGATAGTTAGGAGCCCTTTCTTCACGGGGAGCTTTCCATTGAAGAAGCTTGCCAGTGTGTGTTTCACCACCCCCATTATGTATGTGTAGTTGCTCCCTTGGAGCGATAGTAAGGTAGGCCTCGAAGACTTGCTGCCCCGTGACGTTTTCGGTTGTACATTCTATGGGGACAGTCGGCAGACCTTCCAACAAGATGTGCTCGCGCATTTACTTGTTCCCTCTTTGTGAGAGGATTTATTGAAAAAAGAAAACTCAACTCATTTTTTGAGCATTTTTGAAATTCATTACGAGTCCTATCTGTTGTGTGTGTTGGTGTTCTCCTGCCTTCCACCCCTCCCCTCCCCTTCCATGTCCTCTCTCTCCCTCTCTCCACCAATTCATCTCTATTCTATCTTTCACATTTCGATTGAATACCTTTCCTTTTCATCTTCACATGCCTCCTAATCGTTGCGCGGAATATTGCCATACAGATGTTCGTGAGCTTCATTCTCCAGGTGAGAAATATCATATCCTGAAAATTCGTTACCTCTGTTTCGAGTTTTCCAGATGTTTTCTCATTGCAAGACTTTTTCTTCCTTTCTTTCTCTCTTTCTCTCTTTCTGTACACGAGTCCTGGCTAATCCTTGTCCAGGAAGAGAATATTGTCAACACAGATGTTACAAATTACTGGAAATCACTCATATCCTGGAATTCGTGACTCCTAATGTGTACTAATGAGAGGTATAACCAACCACATGTCTTCTTATATATAACTTATATACTTTTTGATTCACAGTTTTTCATAACTTATATTCTGATTGAATGGCTCTCCCTACCTTTCTATCTATATATCAATCTGTTTCTCTCTCTTTTTCTTCGTTTGTGTGTCCCCTAATCCCTAATAGGAATCTTGTCATGCAGATGGTCTACTAAAAGCCCACAAGAATGTCACCCTGCTTCCCCAATTGCGAGTGCATTGGATGCTACCCCCTGGAAAGGTGGTTAGAAGAGTTCTACTCCTGATGCACCCATACAGGCATGGGCTAGCTATAATAAGTTAAGTACCTAGCTATACCTTACATGATCCTAGTTTCTTCTTCCTCGTATTCAAGTCAACACAAAATAATGCCTATCTTTTTGCAGGGGGGTGGGTAGCTACCTAGCTAGCTAGCTGTGTAGAGCTCTAGTAGCGTATGGTAGTCTAGTGTCGTCCTAGAGAGAGAGAGAGAGGGTGAGGGTGAGAGAGAGAGAGAGGGCACTTGGGCAGCGGCAGGAGCAGGCAGCAGCAGGGGAGTTGGTGACACTCCCCCTCATCCATCCGCCTCTTAAGTTATGATTCCGTTGTAAAAGACAAAACTCTCCAATAGGGCCCAAGTCCCTACAGAATCGGTTGAAGATTTTCCTTGACTCACCAGATGATTGTCAACACAGGAAGCATGTCCTCACACCTGCTCTGCTCTGCTGCAAGAGGGGGCTCTCTCGCCAGACGTGCCACAGCTTGCGCCTGGCCTTGGTATCTCCACTAAATAAGTTCCAGAGGGGGGTGTCTTGGAAGTCCTCACTCCTCAACTGCACGCGGAGGGGGAAGGGGGGGGGCTTCATTATTATATTCCGACTTGGTGGGGGGGGGGGGACTTGGGAAAAATGGAAATAATTCTATGGCGTGTTGGAGCACAACAACAAAACACTCTTGAATGGGAAAGGGAAAAGGAAAGCAATGGGGAGCGGTGTGTGTGTGTGTGTGGGGGGGGGGGGTATCTTTCTATTGTAGCCTTGTAATAACTAAAATATATATTTTGTATTAAAGCATCTTCTATTGGTTGTCAAATGGCAACCTTGAATGCCATTTGGCAGTCCCCAGCTTCACGCATGGGCTTTGGACTAAAATGTATATATATGTTGGAGCATCTCCCATTGTTTGTCAAATGGCAACCTTGGATGCATGTTGGGTGGTCCTCAGCTTTGTTTATGGATTTGGGACAAAAATGTATTTGGAGCATCTTCTATAATTGTCTATTGAATAGCAATATTGGATACTCATTCAATGGTCCCTAGCTTCATATATGGGTTTTGGGACAAAAATGTATTTTGTGTTGGAGCATCTTCTTATTGTCCATCAAATGGCAACCTTAAATGTCAATTTGGCAGTCCCTAGTTTTGCACATGGGCTTGGAGGATCTCGTACCCCTTGCTAACCGGCACGCTAGAGGAGTGGGCCCTCTGGAATTCAAACTCTCCTTCACCAAATTGGACTCTCCTTGGAAGGCTTGTTGAAGGGAAAAGATAAAAGTAGAAATATTCCCATCATTTCACTTCTAGTTCTCTTTTGCTTTGGAATTTGTTGAATTGAAAGCAACAATTATGTTTTTTTGGTCCATTCACTTTTGAAATCAATGTGAAGCACCCCTCAATGCTCAAGTAGTATCTTCTAGTCACACCTCTCCCAATCAATTAAGAAGGTCTCTCAAACAAACATTGAGGGCCAAAAATTAAGAAGATGGTAGGGGATGTTCTTACACTAGTCCACAATATATAGGGAAGTTTACATTCAAGATGTTCTTTGGTGAAATGAGCTTTGATTCATGAAAAGCAAAGAGGCCCTTGCCTTGAAGTTCAAGACTTTTTTGAAATTTTTTGGAGGATGGTGTGTTGATACTTTAGCTAGTTCATGTTACCATGCATGTGTGTTTGTAGTTTCAAATAATGCATGGTTTGAATTGAATGTGGAGAAATTATAGTACATTGTTTTTGTATAATATTACCTCATGATCTACATAATGTACTAGACTGGTATTTTTTTCAATCCTCTAAGAATTTGACTTTAAAACTATATATCTCATTAATTTATCATCCGGGGATACATGTTTGTTATTGGGGTCAAAGGAATTGTTTTACAAGGGGTCAAAAATGTTATATATATCCATTGTGAATTTCAGAGATAACTTTTGGAATTGAACTTAGTATTTGAAAGAAGTACACATTTTTTAGTTTAAAGTAAATTATAGGAACTAAACACCATGAATGAAGATTCCACAAATGACTCAAATCAACAAAGAAGATTCTTAGAAAGAAATTGATTGAATTTTTTGCATCTAGAAATCCTGTTTAAAACCACTTAAAGGTCACATGGAAGATTTTCTAGTGATTTTTAATAATATTACTTGTGTTGGTTAGTATACATCTATTTACATATAAGATTTGAGAATGTAGTGTAAACCAGTACAACATATATAGTACATAGAGACACTAAAAAATTGTGGGCCTTATAATAAATTGAACTTATATGTGTTCAAAAATCTCTTAGTGCTTAATTTGGTTGTATTTTCACTTCAACGATCCTTTAAAATGGCATATTATCAATTCATTTGCAAATCATGACAAGAGTGTTTTTGCCTTAAGAAATCATGTTAACCTTGAATGGACATACCTAAAACCTTGCATTAAATCAATCCCCAAAGGATTGTGCGTTTTTAAAAAGAAATTGTCAAAAATTGCCATGATTTGGTACATTGACCAAAATTGAAATTAAAAACATTTTTTTCTTCACTTCAACCATATAGAAGTGTAGTAAACCATCATAAAATTGTGTGGAAAAAATTCATCCTATTTGTCTGCATAGATTGAAAGATTATGATGTTTGAAGTGAAGGAAACAATTTTTTTTCAATCCTATAAAATGGGGTCCACAAACTCATCAAGCCCCCTTGGAGCAAAAATTTTTCTTTACATTAATTGTGCTTCTATACCATTAAGTACTACATCTTGTTAGGTACACTCATACAAAAATTCAAAAGTATTTAAAGGATCTACTAAAATCTAAATCACCTTGCAATACCAGAAGGTTAATCCCTAAAGGACCATTGTCCCCTGGGGGGACAAATGGGATTTCAAGCAGGTACCTATGGGTTGAAATTTTTTCCTTATTTTTTGAAACTTTTTTGGAAGATAGAAAAATTGATTAACTTCATGGGAATATAATTTTTTTTTCAATCAATGCTTGGAACAAAAGTTATGACCAAATAAGCTCAAAATAGGGGACACGGGTAGCAAAAAAAATTTCAAAAAAATAAATTAAATTAAATATTTAAAAAAAAAATTTACTGATAGATTATATTTTTTTTGTGTATATGTGAATCTTTGATTCATTCCATTTGGATTTTTATGAGAAAATTATAGACAATCTTGTTTTTCAGGCAATTAGAGCATCTTCTTGAAAAAATAACTTGTAGGATTCATTTCTAAATGCAATTTTTACAATTAAAAAAAAACAAAAGTTTCACATGGTCAATCTTTCTTGCTTGGAAAATCTCACCATTGGGAGTAGTGCATTTTAATTTCATTGTAGAGATATGAATATTTTAGATTTTCCTTCTATCTCACACCTACTTCTACTTAGCAATTTTTTAAAGAATAAAAATTAAGTTTTTTTGAATATTTTGAATTTTTTCTAAACTCTCAACTCAATGTTATATTGTAAATATTTAAAGCTCAAAATGCCGGTGGTGCAAAATATTAATGTTCAAAATTTTCAAAGTTAAAAAATCTAGTTCCATAATGTGCTGAAAAACTTGTTTTTTTTCACTTTAAACACAAATATCATGCAATATGTGTGGTCAAAAATTCTGAAATTTTTTCTACACATTCTCACAATAGTTAGGTGTAAGATCCTACGGTTAGATGTGAAAAAAAAGCTATTTATTTATTTATTTACCTTTTGCCATAGAAATGACAATTTTGAGTGTTTTTTGGCAAAGAAAAGGCCTCGGTCCTTTAGGGGTTAAATGAACTAGCAATGCACTAGTCATTTTGATGATTTCTTGTGCAACAAGGAAATTTTCTTTTAGAGATCAAAAAGTGAAAAATTAGAGACAAACATTTTTAATGTGTAGAAAAAATTTCAAGAATTTTGAAAATGAAGATTTCTAGATAATAGTGTTTGTAGTTAGGCATAAATGTTTTTTTCCAAAGGCTTGTCCACCAAGGTTAGTAGAGTTTTGACTCTTCTTGCAATGAGATTTTTGCTCTAAAAGTAGTTTTGAAAAAACAAAAACAGCATATTTGATCAAGTTTGTTAAATGTATGTCAAATTTCAAAAGTAAATGAAGAATTTAGCAAAAGATGTCTAAATTGTCTAATTTTTTCGAAATAGCATAACTTTTTCTTTAGGCATTTGATTGAATTTTTTTTTAATATTCCTACGAAGGAAACAAATGTCTACACCTTGTGTCAAATTTTTCAAAAAGAAAATGGTTCATTTTATACTTCATGAACACCTACCAAAATTCCAATTGTCCCTTGATTAGACATTTGGTCTTTTCAAGGTGTGAAATAATTACTCATTTCTTTGTCCTACAAAATTCCCCCAAATAATCCACGAACCCCAAATAGATTGCACCAACATTTCAATGTTAAGCACCAAATCTTTTGTTCTAATATTGTTTTAGTAGCAAAGACATTCCAACCAATAAACTCACACCTTATTAGAAATGCGAGACCCATTTACCTAAGTATTCTTTATTTTCCTTTGCATAACGGCCTAATCTAAGAATCCAAATTAGTTTTTGTTTGATGTTTTGGTTAGTTTTCACCCAATTGTTCAACCTTCAACCTTTTTCTATGGTGGTGTATCTTTACTCTTATACATTGGGCTTGTCCCTTTTTGTTTCAAAAAAAATAAAAGAAGCACTTTTTCAAGGAAAGCTTTTAAAAAAAATAGAAAATAGTAAACCAAAAAACAACTAAAACAACTAAACTTGTGTTTTTTACCAAAGACAGTATTACACTGATTTTTTTATTTTTTTATTTTTTTGAAACAAACGGTATTGCACTGATTACTCCAGATATCATGTACCCCAGTAATAACTGACCCACAGTACCAAAGGATGTCATACAATGATAGAAATGTTCAATCAATTTGCGCCAATAGTAGTGCCTACAAGTTAGTATTCCACACCATAAAATTGCAGGACCCCATCATGCCAATGTAGGGTATTAGTTTTTTTTCCTTTGTACCACAAGGTAGTTTTTTCAATTTGAAAAATAAAATAAAATTTAAGCAATAATGAAAGGAAGTGGAGTACACTATGAAATGGTTGTGAGTCTTTATTTTTATCCAGTCATTACAAAAAGGATCTCGCTGAATATCATGACTTTGGATAGAGATGCTTGACAGACAAACAGATGCAGGGACGACGGAAATCCCAAAGCCCATTAAATTTTGTTTTCAAGAGAGAAAGAAAAAAACTTGTCAATCACTGCGGCTGCTGCTGCCGTGCAAAAATGGTCAGCATTTTCTTGCCGGTAGATGCTTATGGCAAACTGGGCAACAAATGATTTTGATTGGCTGCAGCAACTGCAACCCACCCCCACCCCCAAAAAAATTAAATTAAAATTACATTTTTTTTACAACCCCCCCAAAAAAATTAATTTTTTTGGAGTGGTGGATTCGGAAACTAAGGTAAGCCTTAGAATTGCGGATGTGGTTCCGGATTGGGTTGAAGTAAAGGAATAAATGACCATTTTAATTTTTACTTGTGAAGGAATAGGATACACAAAGTTGTAGGAAACGGAATCATGTTTTTGTGACAAAGTATGAATTTGCTATGGATTTTTGAAGTGCTTATGCCTTGAGGCCTATAAGTAAGTGACACTATACTCATTTGTACTAATAGTAAAAAAAAATGGAGGATTAGAGTCACTTACAAAGTTACGATTTAATTTTGTACGGATTAGTACCATCAATATTTAGTGAAATTTTAACATACATTGTTCAATATAGTGTGACTTTGGTAAACTAGTGTCACTTGCACTAATAGGAAAAAATTGTGTAGCTATTCTAATTCCAAGTTCACATGGTTTAAAATTTGTAGGGGTAAAGAAATTGTTATGGGTTTGAAGTATTTTGGAAAGTCACCGATGCACAATCTCAGTCTATTCCTCCATGAATTGCTAAATTTTCACTGTTTTATATTCAAAAATTGAAATTTTGTATCATTGGAAGTACATTCTAGAATGTTTTTATTAGGTATAAAAAAAACACTCTCAAATTTAAACACAAAATCAATAGAATGTAATGGGCTTTGGTCAACTTCCCTATATTTTTTTTGTCTTTTAATGAATTTTTGAAGTGGTTTATTTTCATAGTCAAATGTCTACATTTGAATATTTTTTGGTACTTAGTCCAAATACTTTGAAATGTGCTGACAATGATAAAATAAAATAAAATTCCAAGTTATAATAATAAAATAGTGAAAAGTTTGCAATTTGTAGAGAAAAATGAATTTGAGGAGCGAAAATTAGAGGTTGTAGACCAAAAAGAGAGGCCATTCTCTAGGATGATCAAAATGTAATTTTGACCAATCAACATTGTCAACCTCCATGAAGTTCTTAACCAATATTACTTTTGAATTTTTTCTATTTCCAAATACTTATTGTCTTTTATCTTGTTATTGTGGGGGAGTGAAAGGCTGTAATTTACATGCTCACTTTGTGTGCAAAGTGCTATTAATAGAGTATGCTATATGCAAAAATACCAATTCCACTTTTATGTAAACCCAGTGGGTAGGGGAAGGATACAATTAGAAGTCAATACATATTAGCCATTCTCCTATGATTCACTAGTCTTCACCAATGGAATTATCCACCAATATTGGTTGAAAATTGAGCTCCTCTTCCTTTTCTGATGCTTCCACCTTGGGCAAGTATTGATAGAAGCAATTTTCATCTTCTTGCTTGTTTTAGGTTGAAATTTGTCCACTAGGCAAACATGAAAACAGGTCCTAAGATAAAGTAAGGTGTCGTGGCAACCTATCACGATACCAACAACAATTTTAATTTAAAAAAAAAAATTTAAATGACATGGAAACATTGTTGCAAGGGACAGGTCAGTTGCAAATTCAATTGCACCAACTTTTTTTTTTAACCCTGACATAACTTAACTTAGCGCGCACCCTAGCAAACCACTATTGGCTGTGACGGACATCTCATATTTTTTCTTTTTTTTCTTTTTTTCTTTGAAACAAATGAAATGAAATGGATGTCTCATAATTAATGACCATTCAGCTCCAAGCTTGCCTGTGTACGGTGTCGTCGGATTGCACGGTAAGGTAAGGCTAAATAATGTTGGTGACAACAAATAATAAAATCAATACGCAGAAGATTGGACTTCCAGCCACTTGTTGACTCCACCGGTACAAACGGAATTAGAATTGATAGGTCATTAGAAATTACATCGGAGTTATTTGGGGGGTAGCAGAGGTTGGTTGAACATCGGCCTCAATTGGACCGGAACACCTCTCACGGAAATTATATAACCACCAATCAAATACTTTTTTTGTTTTGTTTTAAACAAAATCAAAATCAATCAAATATTTTCAAAATGTACTTTTGCTATCCTCCTTCCAAGCTTTCGTTCAACTACAGTGGAATGTACTTACGATGGAATGGTATGTACACTGTTGGCTTGAATTATTTAATTAGTCTTGTAAAGTTATTAGTCTTGCCTTTGAGTGACCGCGATCATCCCTTCCCTTTCCAGTAAAAATACATGATATTTACTTGATGCATTATTATTATTATTATTGCTGTTATTGTTGTTGTTATTATTATTATTGTTATTATTATTTTAATTTTTAATTTTTTTAATTTAAAAAAAATTTAAACCGGAGTTTATTCCAGAATTGAACTATGACTTTTTTTTTAATGATTATTTTTTTAACTGTATTTTGCTCCTCTGCAACCCGTCATCGGGTCGGTCTGCCCGAAGGAGCGACACACACGTTTCCGTCTCAGTTGGTGTCATAGATTGCATAGATTTTCTTTTTCTGCAAGAATGTCCTGGAATGGAAAGGTCTATCATCTCAGAACCCCCTGACTCTACGAGGAGGCCGGCCAGGCCGGCCGGGGGTGGGGAGGTCGTGCTTTTGGTCCCAGTTCTGGAAAAAGCCCCCAGGGGTCCGAGAGGGAAAACAGGCTGGTCCCGGGGGACTGGGACTGGGACTGGGGGTGGAGATTGATTACGGTACTCAACTGGCTGCAGTTCTGTTGTTGTTGTTGTACGAGTTTCATTTTCAACTTTAAAAAAAATGTGGCTGGGAAGGAGAGCCCAATTGTGATTGCAACATGGTGCTTTTCGTGTTGACGTGAGGTACGTGTGCACCGGTAATCATTATTGCTTCCCACCACGGCCAAATGCACAACATCCCTACACAAAAAAAATAGTGAAATTAGGTTGCCCCTCACTAATTTCTCTCAACATTCTTAACACTATTTAAATATGTCATCTCTTACTATACTGTAGAAGGATGCAATAATGCAAGACTAGCCATATGTGTTGCACTGGTGCACTGGTTCTTGGCCCAAGTTTAGAGAGAGTCGCATGCACCTTGGACCATGTGGACAAGCAATAAGTCAGCATGAGGTAAACTCTCATCTAGGTAAGGCAACCAAATTGTTAAAATAGTCTAATTTCACTATGTCATATACATTACATTTTTGGACTGAAAAAATGACACCAAAACTTAGATATTGATTATACAAGTTGTGCACATTGGGAACACGAGGGAGGAGCAGAGAGACTATGAAAGGCTTAGGGTTGATTTTTGGTGCATCAATTAGATGAAATTTAAACACTAAAAAAGAAAAGGGTGTTTTAAGTGAGTTTTTAAGTATAGTCTTAAATATAAGATTATAAGTAGTGATCTATGAGGAGATTTTCAATAAAAATTTACTAGAAATATATGTATTTCTAGTAAAATTGTACTAAAAATTTCCTTAAAGGTTATTTCTTATAATTTTATGTCTAAGACTATACTTAAAAACTCACTTAAAACACCCTTTTTTCTTGTAGTGAGATAATTTGTGTAGGGGTGGGTGGGTAAATAATACATGTTGGAGTGCATTGAAGTCGATCACCTTTTCAATTGCCAATATGGTCCAATAAAAAAAGTTATTTAATAATAGGAAGTATGTTCCAATTTTTATTAGTGGAGCCTATAGATGCACTTAATTTAAAAGGTACATGAAAAGAGATATAGAATAGTGACAAAATATTGTATTTATGTTGAGGTGGATCCAATGGCACATGATACCTCCAATTTGGTTATTTGGATCATTGTTGCATCTCCTATATAAATGTTTAGAAACAACAATGTGGTAAGATATTCAAACAAAATATGTTTCAAATGTTTTGAAGGACATCTAGATAGAAAATCCATTACAAAGTAGTCAAACATCATGTATAAGCTCAATTCAACCTTTTAAATTGTATTCAAATATTAATCTTATTTTTTGATTGTGTGGCACCATGAATTGTCTATTACTAGGAAAGTTCTTACTTTGTTCCATGAAAACTATTATTGTTATAAATTTGGTAGCTAAAAGTGGAAAATAGTAAATATAGTAAAAACAATCCAATGAATTTGGAATTATTTCAAGAGGTATAAGTAGTAATGGAGATTAGTGTGAAAAATTATAATGAATTATTTCATTTTTTACACCCAAAACACCCTTGGCAATGTTCTTCGAATCAAATTTCAATATGAAGTTAAATTTGTCCTACTATATAGTCCATAATTGATGTATGAAAATTAGATCTTTTCACTTGTGAAAACAGATATTTACTATTGATGTTGATTTTTTCATACATTTTGATGGGAAAACAAATATTTGTGATTTTCTACAATATAAGGTGGAAATAAAATTATATCAATCATAATATATTTAAAAATAATGTGAGATTTTCACTATGATTGAATGGAAGTTAGAATGAAAAAAATTAAAAGAAGAAAATGCAAATGCAAAACTTACAATATTGTATAATTTGGATTTTAATATTAGGGGAGATTTAAGGGCATTGGAAGCCTATCTCAGCTCTATTTCCCTTGTTGTCCTCTTGCAGCAAAGAAAACGGCCAATTGTCAAAAAAAAATAAACAAATGCAAATGCAAATTTGAAAATGCAAATAAAATTTGAAAAAAATCATTTTTTTTTTGGAGAAATGATGTGGCATGGTCTTGGTCACATTAGACTGCATTGTTGGTTGCATTCATAGCATTTTTAGAGCTAGGGAACTTGTAGGCTTTCAATGCCCTACAAATCTTCTAATGCATTGGAATCTTGGAATTGCAATAACTCATTCAATTTTTGAATTTTTTTTCAAAATTTTAATATGAAGTAGAATCTAAATTTCAAACTTTTTCTTTTAGTTTAAGCCCAATATCCAAAATGGATATTTTGAAAGATACAACATGCAAACCTTTAGGGATTAAAAGATGGGCCTGTGACCACATTTTCAAACCTTGAAGTTTATATATCTCTATATACTAGTATGCTCCCATTTTGTAACTATATATGAATGAAATTTCTTGTATTTATTTTACAAAGATGTTGTGAAAGTTTCAGGTTTCTTTTGTAAGACTTTCATATTACTATGAGTTTTTGAATACAAAGTGAAAAAAAATCTTATCAAATATAAAATGTATTTTATAAAAAATATTGGAATTTCTCTATAGGTCTATATTATAGTGTAAAAGAAATCATGACACATAAAATTATATCATGCCATTCTATAATTAAACAAAAAAAACATTGAATCAATGATATGCAAATAAAATTTTAAATAATAAGAAAATGGAGCCCCCCCCCCCCCCCCCCCCCATCTAACAAGTTGGAGAAGGACACGAGATCTAACTAATTGCCCCCCTTTTCTTTCCTTCAACCAAATCTTAGCCACATTGAGCAATATAAAAATGTAGTTGTAGATAGGATTTGGAAACTTAGATTCATTGGATTTAGAAACCATATAGTAGCCAATGTATTTCTCATCACCCCCATTTTGGTTATATGCCATATTTAACTACTTCTAGACTATTTATTGAATTCTAGACTATTCATTGAATTTTGAACTAAAGATCGTGGAGTCTCCTAATCGTAGGATTGGCAGTTCTCCCGATGTTTTGCATAGATTTCCTTACATTTTGCATTATTTCTTGATGATAATTTTTTTTTATGATGACTATTATTAATTTTAGACTTTCAAAAGTCCAAAAGTAGTTAAATGTGGCATTTATATAGGTTGCTTTCTTTTTTATCAAGTAGAGATGAATAATGATTAGTTATGACACAATTCCTGGCATAATTGTGGAGTATTATGATTGGCTACAAGACTTTCAATATTACAACTAGCCTTTGATTGATTCAGAACTACCTATTGGTTGGAAATAGAATGATCTATATAATGAGTATAGGTTGAACATAATCTTTAACTAAAAAATTAATAATAATAATGTTTTTGAGAAATAAAAATTTGAAATATTATAGAATCCTTCTTGAAATTCTTTTTTATTTACATGGAAAATTCCCCTACTCAAGAAACCTAGGCTCCAAATACCTATAATTGCTTAAGTGGCTAGAAATGGGTTGGCTATCTTAGTCAATGCGATAATTTTGTCCAAAGGCCAGAGCCAATAAATTGTTTCATTCTTTGTTTTAATGTCACAATGATTTCAAAACCAAAAGGATTATCTTTTGGCTTCAATTTGAAATCAATTGTTTGTTTTGTTGTGTGTCATTTAAGTCTTTTTTTTCATAGGGTGCCAAAGTAGCAATTTAAAATTTTATAGTGGTGCTTCAAATTTCAACATTCATCCACTTATTGGATAGAAAATATCACATTAGTCCATCTCACATGTCCACAATTTGAAATTTTCATCCAAGAGTTTTTTCTATTTTGAAGTTTTCTAATGAAAACCTTCACATTCTGTTGCCATTTTTTAGCTAAATTATTTTTTTCTGGTGCCAAATTTGGCACCAGAAAGCAAAAAAAAAGCCCTGGTGCCATCATAAAAACATGGTCCTCTGCTTCCAAAGCCCAAAACCCAAAACCCATTGAAACCCATGTTGAGTTTTGAAAAAGCAGCACTTACCTTATAAATGAGTATTATATGCCTTTGGAGGGTGGTCTTTATTATTCAAATGCATGCATTTGACCAGATTACAAATTCACTCCATGCAAATGAAATGAAATCATCACGTATGATAACGTAACTTCAATGTCAAAAAATAAAATAAAAAAACATAACATAAACTTATTTATAATAATGGCGGTCACCTTCAGTTCCCCACCATTATGGCATCCAAAGGCATTCTGACTTTTCAAAGATGCCCTAGTGAGTCTCAACATTGGACTCAAATTTTATTACTGCTTTTCAAAAAAATTTATTACTGCTGTATCCATGTGTTTTAAAAATAAAAATAAAAATAAAAATAAAAATTATTACCACTCCGAAATAGATTGTGTTCCAGTGTATGTAAGTAATAAAATCCCCGCCAACAAACCAGTCTGTCCATCATTGCTTTTTCTTATACAAATTTTTTGAAACCAACTATGAGAATGGAATTCCAACAATTGCAAAAGATTTTACGATTTTTTTTCCATGCACATGATGTCTTTAACTTACTTTCACTGCAGAAGAGGGCTTTGTACGGTATGACAATCTACCAAGTATTGATAGCCATTCTTTTATATTGACTAGTGTGCCTCGTGCCTTTGCTATACTCAAAATAAAAATAGAAGTAATTTTTTAATTTTTAATTTCATAATTTTTTTTAAAATTTAATAACTTTTATGTCGTAGGTCAGAGCGTCATGAAACAAAGCCCGTGCACCCCTCCTTGCCAAGAGCTTTCCGATGGTACTAAAAATATAATTACGGAACGTGCGGTTTGAAAGATCTCAACATAACAAAAAAACAAAAACAACCTAACTTGAACTATGGATGTGCGTAGATAGAATCAAAGTAAGAAGTACTTGTAAAAAATAAATTTCAAAAAGAAGGAAGACGAAGAAGGTAGCATAGAACAGTACTAGATATTATATGTTAGAAGAAGAAAACAATCCTTGTATGAAATGAATCATTACTCATAGATTTCAGAAAGTCTTCACACTATTCACTAAAGATTCTAGTATTTTATTGTGCTATGTATAAAGTTGGAATTTTTTTTCCTATAAGAACAATTTTTTAAGGATATAGTAGTAACACTTCAAAAATTAATGAAGGGATGAAATATGTAGGGATTAATTTTACAAAGAAGGTTACACAACTCTATGTCAACATTTGAGATTTAGGTAAATAATGAGAGGTACATTAGTGGACATCAAATGGTTATAAAATATGAACAATTATCTAAGGATTTACTATGGGAATATCCCATATATACAAATGCAACAAGAATGTGTGGATTACCACATGTGATTTTTTTAATTCTTTTTTGTGTTTTCATAACATTGTTAACCAATGTAAACTACCCCTTCCTTTTCCTAAATAATTGGCCTTCCTATAAGCCTTGGAATAAACTCAATTACAATTTGTGAAGAGTCATTGGCTAACTAGGAAGTTGCTATATTAGGGCTCACACTTTTCATGGAAGCCAAAGTGACCCCCCCCCCCCCAAAAAAAAAACACCAAAACACCAAAAAATGTTGGTTAACAATGTTTTGTCCCTTCTTTAATGTTGTGTCCCTTGTAGGAGTTGACCACCACCACATCGTATGTCTCCAAAAAATCAACCTCACAACAAAATAAAGAATAAAAAAGAGTAAAACAAAGCTTTGTTTCTCATTGTCGCAATGGAATCCAATCTTTGATCACCACATTAATTTGTGCTTATTCTAGCCATACAAAAACAAAATAGTGTGGCCCTTGGTAGCTAGTTTGAGAAGAGGGTGGTGGGAGGATAAATCATGCCCACAAAATGGGCCCAATAGATTGAATTTTCTTAATTTCACATAGTTTTATTTTTGCGAATTTTGAATTCATATTTGCAATCAAAGATCCCAAATAAGCTAGACCATTAGGTCTGAAATGTCCCCTAGACATGGCTCAAAATAAGGAGACTTTTTTTTTTACTTTCACCCTAAAAGAAACCCAAAATTATCCTAGTGGATCCACTTCATGGTCAAGGTTTAGTGTCTTGCTAGAGGGTGCCACTGAGATTATTTGGTGCCGGCCTCCGGGAACAACGGTGACACTCACATCACCTATGGGACAATGAAGCCAACAGAAGCCCCGTATGAAATCATGATGCACCCAATCTATCCCATGTGAAAGATTTTGAACCACATCAATTCCAAATGATGAAAATGGGGTCCGAGGGTCCACGGCAGGAGTCTGGGAGTCCATGTCTTATTTCTTTTTACTTATTTACAGGGTTTTTGTTCCTCACACTCGCTCCTTTCATTGAAGAATTGAAGACCCCTCTACAATAAATGTAAAAGTCATCAGCAGCAAGCAAGGGAGGGGTAAATCATTGCGTACACAGTGATTGTGGTTTGAACCACGCCAATTTCAAATGATGAAAATGGGTTCCCATAGATCCGATCTCTCTCTCTTTAAATTTAAAAAAAATTAAATTAAATTAAAATTTATATATATTCATTCTTGCTCTTGCTCCCAGCCTTCGATGGAAGACCTGATAAACGTAAGTAAGTTACCAGCGAGTGAGGGAGCGCCAAGTGGGGGAGGGAGGGAAGAAATCATTGTAGATGATTGTGGTTTCAGTTTTTTGTTTTTAAAACAAATAGAACAGGATTTCATTGCAGTTGATTTTTTTTTTTTTTGGCTACTTACAGAACACAGACTCATAGCAGACCACACTATGATTGATTGCCGGCTCAGACGTACCTGACCCACATTCACCCATCAAGTAAGGTACTGACAGCATCAAACCTAATAAGATTTTTTTAAATAATTTTTTTAATGTTTTTGACAAACCTAATAAGATTATTGGGAACAGGGGTTCAAATTGCTGCAACTGCAACTGGACTGAAAAAAAACACAATGGGACAGAGGCCGATGCAGACTGGGACCAACCGAAAAATAAAGAGAACCAAAGTTAAGTACAAAGAGAACCAAAGTTTAAGTTATGGGGAATCTTTTTGTCACCAATTGATGACATTCATGAATACATGCCGGGGGCCATTGTCATCTATCATCCAAGTAGCAGTTGGGTTTTTCGTTTTTTGGTTTATTTATCATTTTGAGGGGGTGGGGGTGGGGGTGGGGTTGAGAAAAAAATTGCATTGCTTTCTTATCAAAAATTTGCTCTGAGAAAACCTGTACCTGATAGTGTTTTTTTAATTTTTTAATTATTTAGAACTTACTTTTTGAGAAAGTGCCAGGATGGCAATCATGTAAAATTTGGTGAAACACTACATTCCTACATTCATCCATCTTTTGGACCAAGAAACAAGTTTTCAATTTTATCCAAGCAATTTGGCAAAAGAAGACTACTTTTTGTCTAGTGAAAAGTAGAGATATATTTTGAAGTGGTCAATGCAATCTAGTCTCATAATGCCAAAAGAAAATAAAGGTTAAATCCCACGGTAGTATATTTTCCAACCCCCTCTCTCCTTCATGATGACCATATATGGAATTTTTTAATTTATTTTTAAAATTTCCTTTTTTTCATAAAAAGACAACAACAACTAAAAGATTTCATCATGAAAATCACCAGACACCCATATTGATGAATCTCTAACCAATGAGATGTTGCATGAGATGGAATCAATTTGCATGAAACAAAATTCATAGATAATTTTTCTTTTTTCTTTTTTTAAACAAACGAAACGAAATTTCATTGCAAAGAGGATATCTAGAGATAACTTGACCCTCAATCCTTATTAAGGCTATTTTCTTTTTCATTTTCTTTAATGAGGTGCCAAAGTGGCAATATAAAATTTCATAGTGGCGCTCCAAATTTCAACATTCATCCATATATTGGACAAGATATATCACCAATTAATACATATGACATGTAGTCCTATTTTTTTGGCAATATCGGGGCCACATTGCAACATTTCAAAATAAATTTCTACTTTTCATCAAATATTTTGTCCATTTCTATTTAAAATGTAGACAAAAAAAAATCACCAAATTTAGATGAAAAATGCATGAGCTTGATTGAGAACTATTTTTCTTTTAGTCTCAAAGATGGATGAATGTGAGAAATACAACGCTTCACCCAATTTTAAACGATCGCCATCCCGATACTTTCTTAGAAAGTTAATAAAAAAAGGATTGATTTGACATGTCCATAATTATATTTCCATCCACAATTTGGTGATTCCATCCAAGATTTTTTCCTAATCCAAATTCTTTTTTTTTTACAAAATGTTGCCATTTATTTACCCAAATCAACTTTTTTCGAGTGGCAATTCGTCACCCCAAAGCGGAGAGAAGGTGCCCTCAATGACGAAACCGTCGAAATTTTTTTATGTCATTAAGGCTCCCCCTCCCTCCCTCCCTCTAACCAATTTATTTTTTTAATAATTTTTTAAACAATGTAAACAGGATTCCATTGCCGGCCAGGTATTTGAGTAACCTGCACATGGCAAGAACTGGTCCTTCCATTGATTGTGTCCCTGGGCAGGACTTGAGAGGGGACAAGCCCAGCAGTGAATCAATCATGTCTTTTACAACTACCCCCCATGGCCTGCCTGCCCCCTTACCTGCCGGGGCAGAGAGACAATAATAATAATAATAATCATAATCATCATAATAATAATCATAATAATCATAATCATCATCATAATAATAATAATAATCCCAACCCCGACCCCGGGATGGATGTCATGACCTTCACTTACAACAACATCAATGAGCATCACCATCATCACGGTGCCGCACCAAGACGGCCTTCGGTCCCATCTTATTATTATTATTATCGTAGCCAACCCGTTTTTGACCACTTAAGGAATTACGCATATTTGGAGCATAGGTTTCTTGAGTGCAAATTTTTTTTGCATGTATAGTACCTGACCTATTTCTGATCACCCCCCCCAATTCTTGTGATATAGACTATTCTCTTTCTGATTAGCAAGAGATGGGAAGTGATTACGCACAATATTCATTATGCACGATTGTTAATGCATTGTGAGGTTTGTAGGAGGTGGTCGTTGCGAGTTTCATTTGGATCGTATGCTCTCTGAAAATTAGTAAAAATGCGGCACCGAGGTCAGTCCTCTGGTTTGCTGTATAGTTTGTTTTTTTTGCAATGGAAATGGTCCATGTGTTTCAAAAAAATAAAAATAAAAAGGCACAGTTCCCAATGCTGTTGTAAGACATTACTATAGACTGCAAGACTCACAATATTGCAACCAGCCCTTGGTTGATTTTACATTCAGTTTATGATTAGAGATAGAAAGGTCTATATCACCATGATAGGTCAAAGAGAATCTTCCACTAAAAAATTCATAGTAATTACGTTTTGTATAATAAAATTCTAGAAAAAATACAAAATCTTTCTAAACTCTATTTCTATACATGAGAAAAATTATGAATTCAAAAAACTCGCACTCCAGATATGCGTAATTGCTTAAGTGGTTGGAAATGGGTTGGCTATCCTATAGCCTTGTAAAGACACGGCCCCCTGTCACCAAGGTAGGCACCCAAATTCTCCAATTGCTGGCCCAATAGGTGCATTCTCTTTATTTGTAGTATACAATAAAGTCATCTATCAAACTATTCTAGTCTGCAATGTCCTTACAAGGATAGAAATATAGGGTTTCGAAGGATTCTATATTTTTTTTCAAAATTTTATTTTTTAGAATTTAATTACAAGAAAAATTTTAGTTGAAGATTCTATTCTACCTATTCTTGTCATATAGGTCTTCCTATTTCCAACCACGGGTTGGTTGCAAAATCATCCAAGACTGCAACCAATTGGAATGCACCACGACTGTATTGTAAATTGTGCCATAATTTATCTCTTGCTTATTTCTACTGATTGAAAAGAATATAGCCTATCTGATAGGAATGGATTTTCAGTTAGAAATGGAAAGGCTACCATATACCAGTCTCTCTTGCTCCATCCCATTCAGCATTTGCACAACTAGCTAAATTTTACTCCATTACTACTAAAAGAATTTCAATAGCTAATTTTATATAGGAAAAAAACCTCAAAAATATTAGATTTTAGTCAAGATTGCAACAACCTATTAGAATTTGATAGCTAGTTTGTTACTTCTTCTATACATGAATTAGCATCTATTTTGTTAGTTTTGGGTTATAGTACTCCCAATCATCCTTTACAACTTGCAAAATCTTTTCTCTTCTATATATATTTTTTCAAATGTCACTCACTCTCAAGGTAGCAAAAATTGATGCATGTTTGTCTTGAAGGTAGCATATTATACAAAAATCCATAAACTAGTTCTAGGATCATTGGTCCCATTGAATAATAATAATAATATCTTTGGTTGGGTCCTCAGATGGACTTGGATTTTGGTCAAATTAATGAATTGGATTAAAAAAAGCGGGTGGTTTATCATCTTCAATGCATCATGCTAAGTTCCTCTCACAAAATGAGCCATACATGGTAGAGTTATCCTTTGGAAAAAATGCAACAAATTTTTTCATTTTTTTACAAGTAATAAAATTTGAAAAATTGGATTTCATATTTGCAATTAAAGGCCCTAAATTAGCTAGGAGAAGTGCCTTTCAAAAAATTTCAGCTTTTAAGAGGTCTGCAAGTTTTGAAACCCCTCCGTGTAATTAAAGAGGAATTAAAATGTTTATTTTTATTTTTTCTGTGGCACTATTTGTGCCACATCAACATGACATTGGTTTTTGTTTGTTTTTTTGAAAAAAATATTTATATTTATTATTATTATTTAATTTTTTTTTGTATTTGCACTATGGGTTGCTAAAAAAACAAAACCTAAACGGCCCTCCTAGGGCTTTAGATTTTTCCTAATGAGAACATATGATTAACCTCTAAATGTACAAACTATATTTTTTGGCAACATAAATATTTTGGGCAGCTCACCACAAATGGAGTTTATATTTTTTTTTACTGAAATTTTAACACAACATATGCCCAAAGAGTAGCTTTTAAGGCCCAACAATTTTCATAATGTTTGACTACATGGTTAAGAAGTTATTGTATGATATGTACTTTTCTTTACTTGACGGGCAGCCCAGGTAGCAAAAAAACTTCTTTAAATTTTATTTTTTTAAGAAATGAAAATTTGAAATTGATTTTGTAGATTTATATAAACTTGGAAAGCTTTGAATCATTCCATTTTGATCAATGAATCAAAAGTTATAAGGAGTTTTAGTTTGTGGGAGTTTGCGGATAGTTATGGATTCCCTACTTGAAAATAAACTTTAGAGTCCTTTATTTAACTCAATTTTTAATAATTTAAAAATAAAATAAAATTTATGATTTAGATTGTTTATTACTACATTACCACTATTCGGATTTGAATTTTTCAATTTCATAATTAAATTCTCAACAATTTAGTATTTTGAATGATTCTCTACTTCTTTCTACTTCCTAGTTTTTTCCTATATGTTGTGCAATTCCAAATTATCTAAAAAATTTCAAGCATGTAACCAACTTGACTTGAAGAATGAATTCAAAGAAACACCACCATTTGGGACATTTTTTCATACAAATGTGACCTTGTGAAGTGCAGCTTCCCATATTTTCCTAGGACCAAAAAAGTGATTTTTGTCACTTCAAATGCTAATATCTTGCAATCTACATGGTGAAAAAATCTGAAATTTTTTCCACATCTTTTGAAACTAGTTTACTACAAGATCCTATGGTTACATGTGTCCTAAAAGTTTTTCATCTAAAATTTGGTGTTTGTATTAGAAATGGCAGTTTTGGAGCGTTTTTGGTGAAAACATAGTCTCCAACTTGTAGGGGTTAACATTATGGCACAAAATAGAAGACTACAATTTTTTTATAATTACCTTGCATTCACTCTGTATAGCCTATTTTGTGGGATAGTTTAGCACCCTGCATCTTCAATAGGATTTTAGATAGAAACAATCAATAGTAGAAGTTTTTATGAGAAGATCCAAAAGCTTACTTTTATTTTATTTCATTTATTTCGAAAAGAAAGAAGAAAAAAGAATTTTTCTTTTATAGTAACGAAAAAAATGATGGCTTAATATTGTGTGATCTGTAGGTGATTCACTACATAATAATTATAATTATGAATTGAAACTTAAAATAGGTGATTTGTCATTTGCAAATACAATTTCTATAAATTCTAATGATAGTTGTTATGAGAAGATTCAAAAGTATACTTTAGAATAACAAGTAAAATTATGATTTAATGCTGTGTGATTACTAGTAACTACAACACATGAAAATTAAAACTATCAATTGTATTTTAAAATTAGGGGAGTTTTCATTTCAATAGGATTTCATAAAAAGAAAAATTATAGTTTCATGTTAGGTAATTAGGTAATTCTCATAATAATTACAAGAATCAAGTAGAATAACTCTCAAAATGTTTGCTACATTTACACAAAAAGTACCATAGGTGATTGAGGACATTAGAAGAAGTTTGAGGGCTTCGGAAGCCCATTTCGGGCCTATTCCCGGCAACAAGGGAAACAACCTGTTGTTAGAATTTTTTATTTAAAAAAAAAATCTCCAAATGCAAAAGAAAATTGAAAAAATAAAATAAAATTTTGAGATGATGACATGGCAGGGTCTCGACCATGACGTTGCATCGGTTATGTTCCCAGCTTGATAACTCACAAGCTTTCGGGGCCCTCAAACTTCTTCTAATGATTGGAGATTTTCAACAAAATTTGGTTGTGTTATCGTACTAATCTAGGTACAAATAACATAGCTACATAAGATAAATTTCCCAAAAATTTTAAACAATTTAAAAATAAAAAAGAAATTCATTCAAAATCATCAACAATGTTTTTTTAATATAAGTAAAAAAAATTCAAGATTCTTGAAGAAGTGCAATGAGATTTCTTTTTAAGATTTTGTGATAAGAATCTCACAAATTTTAAAATACTATTGAGTGAAATATTAAATGACTCTAAGATTTGACTTCAAATATTTACATTTTTCATAACTTACTCCCGAAATCTCCCCCAAAAAATTTAGAAAACTTGCAAAGTGTACAGTACAATGTATTTATATATCATTTTTTATGTAAATTATGAGAAACATAATTATTTGGAGTCAAATCTTAGTCAATAATATTTCACTCAACAAACTTTTAAGATTTGGAAAAATGTTACCACAAAAATCAAAAAGAAATTTCATTCCACTTACTAAACAATCTTGAAGCTTTTCCTTCTACAAACAAGCTAATATAATTTTTTTTCAATTTCAATTTTTTAAATCTTTTTATAATAGTAATTTGTAAAAATTTTACTCTAAGTTTTGGAGATTGTTGACATTTGTTCAAGCTTGCAAAATTTCCAAACATTGTCAAGAATGATGTTCTCTAATTTGAATATCATTATAAATTTTGATACCAAGAGGTGTAAATGAGGTAATTTGGAAGCTACTACTAGAACCTAAAACATTCCTTGGATTGTGCAAGCCACTGAAGGTGAACACAAGGTTGTTGTTTTTAGTAAATTTTTGATGAAAAGCACTCAATGCAATGTTATTTTTATAGGCAAGGAATATTTAGCAAGATCAATTATTTCTTTTTAGCAAATGAAATTGCAAAATTGCTACCAAATCTTGGCCGGGATGGTATTGCTCTATAATTTTGGATGAACATATATTTTTTGGAATGAAAATATATATTCTCATCCATATACTATAGGTTTCATCCATGTCCATAAATGCAAAAAAGAGGCTTCATCCTATTTTACACTACCTCAAGTAAATGAAAAAACAAACAAATAACTAGTTGAACAATCAGATTGTCCCTTGAACTAGGAGTGTCCCCTAGGCCAAAGAGGACTAACCCCCTTATTACCCCAGCCAAGGATAAAAGTAAAAAAATTGCCTCCTATTTTGTGTTGCGTAAGTTTGGTATTTCTTAACCTCTTCTACCCTCACTTGGGACCTCTTCATTGCAAATATGAATTCAAAATTTGCAAATTTTATCATAGGTGGCAATTGAGAAATTCCCGAGTGTTTTTTCCAGGGGTAAAACATAGGGCAACAAGGGGGTCACTCAATCCTCCCTAACTCTAGTAAGTAGGGTTAGGGAGGATTGATCCCCTCTATTGCCCCGCCAAAAGGTAAATGTCAAAAATTGACCCTTATTTTGTGCAGCTTAAATTTTGAATTCTATCATGTGCACTAGCTAATTTGGGATCTTTGATTCTACATATGAATTCAGAATTTGCAAATTTTTACCATATATGGCAATATAAAAATTTCAAGGTTTTCTACAAAGGTAAAACACGGGGCAATAGAGGGGTCAATCCTCCCTAGCCATAAGTAGTCCCCTATACCCCTCCTCCTTTTTCTTCAATTTTAAAATTGATTTTCTTTTTCTTTACCAAATGAAGGGGAGGGGGCCAAGGTAAGGTACTGACCCCTTTTTAGCTTTTGTCTTCCCCCCTCATGGCACGCACACATTCTCCCAAATATGTCGACCCATGTCATAGGGGATCTATCTGGCCCTGATCTTTTCCACCGTTTTAATTATTCATAGTGGGGGAATGGAAAGGGGGGGACATTATTAGCGCATTCCCCTCCCGTTTCCCTTTGTCCTTTTGTTGGCAATTCAATCCAATCTGGCCCTTTTGTTGCGAGTAGCCGCACATCATAATAATTCATCATCGTGAGTCGTGATGACCGGACGACTTGCCCGTGGCCATGTTCTCAGTCTTTGGACTTTTCCCGTTGAGGCCCTGGCCCCCCAACCCCCCAAAAATCCGGGTTTTCTTTGTATTTTTCTATATAGAAGACACCCCCAAACCCCCAAAAAAATATAGAATTTGGATCGAGGTTTGACAGTTGGGAATCTTGCTCCTTTGCCAATTTCCAGTTTGGGGGGGGCAACAATTTCGTCATTGGCATAGTACTGTATATAAGTAGTACCAAAGTTAGTACTAGTACTACACAAATTAGTTGGTTAGTTAGTTTATCCTTGAAGGCGAGCCTTTGCGGCCATTTAGTATAATATGAATTTGGTTGTATTTGATTAGAAAAAACATGGAAGAATTGGTATTTAAAAAACAAAAAATAAAAAATAAATGATTGATCATGATAGTAGGTAAATAACAATGTATCACAAAATTCATATATTAACCCCTAAACGCCCAAACTGCGTTTTTTGGCTACATAGAAATTTTGGATAGCTCACTGCAAATGGAGTTTTTTTTCCTTTTTTTTTCAGAAATTTTAATATGACATGTGCCCAAGGAGTAGCTTTAAGGCCCAACAAATTTCATAACTTTTGACTTCATGGTTAAAAAGTTATTGTATGATACGTACTTTTCATTGCTCGATGAGCAACCCATGTAGCAAAAAAAACTTCTTTAAAGATTATTTTTTTAAGAAGGTAAAAATTGAAATTGATTCTTTAGATTTATATATACTTAGAAAGCTTTGAATCATTCCATTTTGATCAATGAGTCAAGAGTTATGAGGAAATTTAGTTTGTGGGAGTTTGAAGGTTGTCATTAAATCTCTACACTAAGACAAACTTTGAAGTCCTTTATTTACCTCAATTTTCAATCTTTTTGGAAAAAAATAAAAACACTAGATGTAGATTATTTATTACAACATTACAACCATTGGGATTGACATTTTTCAATTCTATAAATAAATTGTTAACAATTTAGTATTTTGAATCATTCTCTACTCCTTTCTACTTATTATTTTTTTCCTACAAAAAAAATCTGATTATTTTTGTACAAAGACAAATGTGAGAAATGAAGGAAGCAACTAGAATTTTATTTTTTCGACAAAATATGAATTTTTTGTGAATTTTCGAAGTTTGCTGTCCAGTTTGCCCAAAAAAGTCTGTAGACTACCCCAAATCAGCAGAAAAGTGTTTCCATGATGGTCATCTTACCACCCAAAGCAATCATAACATTCTTTAACATGGTTACAAGATTTCCTAACATGGATGTGACATAAAGAAATAAAAAAATAACTTTTTACTAACAGTTTACACTAGAAAGGTGTCAATGTTCTATCACAGTTATTAATAACTCCATAACCATATTCCAAGGCTTTGATGACAACTAAAAATCAACCTAATGTAGTCTTAATTCCATTTTTAAGAAAAAGTTTCTCATGGGTTGATGGAAGACTGTAATGGGGGAGTTCCCTAGGTGCCTGTCATGGGTGATTTGCCTGTCATAGGCAGGTTTACCTTATGTTGTATGATTTGAAATGATCTGAAAATTTTCAAGCATGTAGCCAACTTGACTTGAAGAATGAATTCAAAGAATAACCACCATTTTGAACATTTTTTCATACAAATGTGACCTTCTGAAATGTAGATGTCCGGATTTTTGTAGGGCCAAAAAAAAAAAATTTCACTTCAAATGCTAATATCTTGCAATCTACACAATCTATATAATGGAAATTTCTGAAATTTTTCCCACATGTTCTCAAACAAGCTTAATACAATATCCTACGGTTACATGTGTCCAAAGATGTTTTTTACTAAAAATTTGGTGCTTGTATTAGAAATGGTAGTTTTGGAGTGTTTTTGGTGAAAATATAGTTTGCGACTTTTAGAGGTTAAATTACAATTGGAGAGTTATAAGGCTGAATACGGGTCATGTGGAGGGATCTCTAGGATTTTTCAAGGGTTCATAGTGTTTCCCCCCTTCCAAAAGTAATTACACTATTTTGCAATGATTTGCAAATTTTGCAAATTTGAGGGGCTTACTGATATGGAAGTTGTTACATGATTTGAGAGAAATTCAATGTAATATAGTCTATAACATTTTTCACATGAGTCAAATAATGTGATTGTTGTTCAATCTTTGTATTAATTTTCATTTGTTTCCATTTTGTTTTCATATAAATTCATCCAAATATTCACACTAAAGAGACTACTACATGCATTTAGCACTTCTCAAACTAGGAGGGAAAATGGATTATTCAAATTTTGGAACTAGTTTTTTCTATGCATTCTTCTACTATTCTAGTTCAAGATTCTACAAGATACTAAATATCCAATATATGCTAAAACATAGTTTTAATTAAAAAAAATTCTCTTTGTACTAGAGATGACAATTTTTGAATTTTTTTTATAAATTCAAGGCCTTGGAACTTTGGAGGGTAAGGAAGTAATACAAGATATTCATAGATGAAGTTTCAAAAGAAGATGATGTAATATAACAATGGAATGATTCAAGAAAACTCTATATGATTATAACATGGATATTTTGATGAGTTATTACTAATTGGCCATTAATCAAAGGGAAAGAGGCTTTTTTGCATAAACCAAAGCTATAAGTGAGGAAGGTCCTTACTCAATAACAAGCCGATGCTACAAATACATGATCTTGTGATATAATTGCTTGTATAACCCTTAAAGGTTGATAATTTTATTTTATCAAAAATCATTTTTATACTGCCATTCTTGTGCAACAAAAAAAAGATGAAAAAATTTGTTATTTTTGCAAATCCAAATATATGATGATGCAAAGACTTGTATGAAATATGGGTTTGAAATTTTTAGAAACTTTGATTGAGTAGATTATAAGCAACTAGAATTCAAAGTGAAAATTAAAATAAGTTTTTTTTGTATCTTGCTATATTAGGTTTTCAAACTTTGAATCTTCTTCACTTTAAAACTTTGCACAATAAAGTTTTGAGGTTTAAATCTTTATGGTGGAGAATAACTTGAGAATCTAAATAATTATTTTTCAAGGATAACAAATTGATTTTCATGCTTAAACATGTTGTGCTCTTCATAAATTTTACATGACCAATCCAAATGGAAAATATCAAAGCTTTCTATGTGGATTTTAAAATGCTCTATAAGTTTTTAAAATTATTTGAATTTTTCCAATTTGTTTTTGCTACACAAGTTTGAGCATTTTGTATTTAAGAGGAAATACCTTTTTCTCCCAAGTACCAAATATAATAAAATTATTTTCCCGTAAAGCTAATACATTCCCTCTTCTTCAAATTAAACTTAAGAAAAACACAACAAAATTCAACCTTGTTGGAACTTGCTAGAAATCCTTTAAAAATCATTTGATGACTATGAACTTTTATGGGATAAATATGACTTTTTTATAAACTTATTTACTTTGTTTAGTTAAATCACTTCATGTTTCAATTTGATTAAAATTTGCAAATCCGTTTACGACTTGTATATAAATAAGGATAGGGTAGGCTTTACCTTTTCATGTCTTGTTAGTAATAATTCCTCCTTCATATACCAATGGTCCACATTTGTTGACTCTAGATTGTAGAGGAAGAAGCTTTGTATCAACTAAAGTTAGATTTGAGTAAGTTTGAGTAGGCACCTTACTCAAAAAACTAGAAACATGCCAATGTTACAAGGACAAAGTCAATTGTATTATAGATATTTATTTATTTAGAATGTACTCCATAGGTACATGAGGATGGAATTAGATGTATGGGGCACGAGGAATGGATATACCTACCATACTTCTCCAAAGATTGCAAAATTCTAAAAATCTTAGTGACATGTTTTTTATGCAAAGTAGGAGGTTCATGAAGCTCAAACTCAAGCTCTAAAATTGGTGTCCACTTCTTCAAATGTACACTATTCCTACATTTCACTTTCTCATTGCAGTAGCAGTAGACAAATAGTCAGCAAATTTGAAGAAGTGTATGCTTTAAATGACCACAAACTACATTTCAACTTCTAAAATTCACAACTAATTCCACATAACTCCAAAAAACATGAAACAACTTTGGTTAGATGCCTATTCCATTTCTCTTCCAATTAAAGTTTACTGAACAAAAAATTATTTCCAAGAAACCCAACCTCACCCAATTCATTTCCAGCTCTTAAAATGTGGGTGCTTTTTACGGAATCCTTGGCCCCATTTCTCAAGGCTCCTCATTATTCCGAGCCCCCCCCCACCAATCATTCCAACTGTCAATGTCTCCTCAGTTCACCATCTACCTGACTCACCCAACTTTATTTAAATTCCAAACCCAACAACATGGGACGACATCCTAAAGAGAAAAAATAAAATAAAAAGAAAAAGACCCCAAAGAGAGTGCCTCCCTTTTGCTCCTTTTTTCATTACTTTCACAACATTGACTAGAAATAGATTCTCACCCACTCAGTTCCAAATCCTCATCCACCCCACCCACTCTAAGGAAATTCAAAAACTAAAAAGAAGACTTTAAAATTTCTTTTCCTCCTTTAAAAAGTTATAATAGGTCAAAATGTTTTAAAAAAAAAATCCTAGTTTCAAAGATACCGTATCATATCAAGGTGAGTTCCTGCTGCTGCTGATTATGTGCTCATGATGAGAGTCATTTTTGGCAAATAGTGGAACACTAGATTCTATTGAAGAAAAAGATCTCTTACTTTTTTTTCTTTTCTTTTTCTTTTTTTTATGTTTAAATTTTTTTCTTTTTTGGTCCCCAACTTTTGTTTCTATTTTCAATTTAGAAACAAACTGGAGTGAGTGGACAGACACCCCCTTTGAATTTTTTTTGAATTTTCTATACAAAAGAGACTATTATTATTATTTTATTGTTGAGTGGAGTCATTCGCTTGTTCTCATTGGTTTCATGATATGCCGGTAATGAGGAAGCCGTTTTCATGGAGATTCGGAGTTGGGTTGTTGTTGGGGATAAGCTTAATGAGGCGTTATTGGATAAATTAAAACTTAATTTATTAAAACCAATGGAAGGGAACGGAATGTTTCTTATTTATTAATTTAAAAATATATATTTTTTGGCACGTATGAGAATGTTCTTATTTTACTATTTTTAGTTTCGTCTTCATAAGTGGGGACCTTATTTGCTTGTTTGGATGGGGATCTTGCAACCATGATCATTAGGGCCCGGGAGGATTGACGCCCTCGTTGTGTTGCCCTGTAGTTTACCCCTGGAGAAAACATTAGAAGTTTTTAAATTTACAACCCTTGAAAAAGAATTCAAATTCTGAATTCATATTTGGAATCGGAGGCCCCCTGAGAAACTAGGAGAGATGAAGAAATACAAAAAATTTGCAGCACAAAAATTGGGGGCAAGTTTTTACATTTACCATGGTTTGGGTCGGGGCAATGCCTAGAAAGGGGCCAAGGAAAATTGCCCCCTCTATTGCCTTGGCAGAGGGTAAATGTCAAAAATTGTCCCCTATTTTGCGTCGCTTAAATTTTCTATTTCATGATGTCCTCTAGCTAATTTGAGGTCTTTAATTGCAAATATGAATTTAGAATTTGCAAATTTTATCATATGTGGCAAATCAAATTTTTTAGGGTTTTCTACAAGGGTAAAATATGGGGTAATAGAAGGATCAATCTTCTCTGGCCCTAGAAGGAGAGGGGTCAATCCTTCCTTACCATGGATGATTGATTCCTTTAGGCATTGCCCCATTGGCCATTGATGTCCATTGATCATATTTGGCAAGGTTGGAATAAACCTTTTTTTTGCAATTCATACATTATGATCTTATAATGTACGTGATTAAGTGAACTTGTTTTTTTCCACACTTTGCAACAATGGTCTACTACACTTTTGTACAATTGAAGTTCAATTTTTTAATTTTTAATGTTCAATTTTGGTGTATGCACCCAAAATTGATAGTTTCTTATTGTTTTTCTTGAAAAAAAGCATTGGTTGAAATTGACTAGCATGAATTTCAATTCTTCCAACTTAAGATTTCATACCCATGGAACACAAAATGCTTTCCACAAATAGTTAATCCTTCAAAGGTCTATTGGAATCCATACAGCTACTCAAATTATGCATTTTACAAATATGATCAATCAAATTGGTCATTCAACTTAGGTTCTTAAGTAGTAAATAAAAAGGTTCATCTACTTTTTCATATTTCCAAACCATCCATTAACTAATTTGCACTCCTTTGAATATTTTGTTTTTATTTTTGGATCAAATAGACAAAGCCATTGCAAAAATTACAATACCCTTCCTCAACAAGTCAAGCCCTACATGGTAGAGTCAAACTTAGACAATACCATTACATGAGATTTGAGGGCTCTCTATAAGACTACAAGTTCCCCAACCCTAAAAACTCTGGGAATGCTATCAACAATGTAATTTAATATGGTCAAGAGAGTGCCATGTCATTTTTCATTCTTTTTAAACTCACTTTTTTTGCATTTTAAGATTTTAATTTAATTCTTTTTTGAATTTTTTTTTATGACAATCGGTTGTTCCTTTAGTGTGGATGAATGGTGAAGGAAACAGGCCTAAAATAAGATGTTGTTGCCTTCAAATCCCCTCTAATGAATAAGGCTCTTCAAAATTTTTTCATTCAAATCACCATCTTTTATTTATCCAAGTCCATTATTAGTATATAGGACTAGGTTTTTTTCATTCTTCATAAATTGCCAAAGTGGTGATATAAAATGTTGTAGTGGTGCATCAAATTTCAACAATCATATACATATTGGATAGAAAAGATCACATTCATACATATCACATGTTCATAATTCTATTTTCATCCACAATCAAGCAATTTCATTCAATATTTTTTTATAATTCAAAGTTTTTTGGCAAAAAACTTCAAGATTTGTTGCCATGTTTTAGCCAAATTATTTTTTTTGGTGCAATTTGGCACTAGAAAGCCAAAAAAAAACTATGTACAAGATCCCTTTACATAAATTGGATGAATTTTGGATGAGTGTAATTCAATCATTGTAAACATTTGGATAAAGTGGGTGATAATTTGGTGACAATTACATTACTTGTGATAATATAAAAATAGTGTAGACCACATTACATTGATTTGATTTGAAATATTATAAACTTCTATATTATTGTGCTTAACAAATTTGCACTTGCAATTTCAAAATTAATACAAATTAGTGATATCACTATGGGGCCTTTTAAGGTATAAAATCCATTATAGAATTGATCTACTCTTTTAAGGCCTCGATATTGTGTATGTTTCTTAAAAATATTGAGATCATTTGAAATGAATAAAGTGATTGTTATGGATGTACATTGTGTAGGTTTGGGAAAGAAGAGAGGAATAAGATTTAGTGTCTATTTTGGACTATTTGAATTATTCATTTCTAAAGTTTGGAACAAATTTAAGTGCTATTGCCTTGTCTTGTATTTATCTGCACGCAAAGCTTTTTTTAAAATAATGATAATCCGGTTGGGAGAAGGCACCTATTCTACCCACAACAACACTAGTATAGTTTGAAGTAGTATGGTTTGAGTAGCCCATGAACTTTAATTAAACAAACATGTAGCCAAGAATTATAAAATTGTTTAAAATAAGGTGATGACTCAAAATTGCATAGTCATAATGTTTGAAGCTAAAATAAATTGTGTTTTTTTCTAGACCTTCTCCAATATATAATTACTACTATTTTGACAAAAATGAAGAAACTAATGTTAAAGAATTTCCAATTTTGAAAAAATAAAATAAAATAACAATAACAATAATTCTTTTTTTTCAAGATGACACTAATCCCCCCCTTTTGAAAAAGTACAAATTGGTTTAGTTTCAACCTAAGTTTGAAAAGAACTAGTAGCTACTTCAAACTTAGTCAAGAAATGGAGAAAAAAAAACCCTAGTTGCACTTTGGAAACATCATAAAAATACATGTGAAAAAATTTACAAAATTCTATTTCAAGTAGAAAAAATTAGAGAAAATAACCGAATTTTATACTTGAAAAAACCGATTCAATTTGAGAACTCAGAGGAAAATAGTTAGTAAAACTCAAAAAACTTCCCAAACGTTCGTTTCAACAAAAAAAAAAAAAAAACACTCTTACTTTCAACCTGGTGTTTTAAAAAAAAACTTTCAAACTTTAAAAAAAAATGGGCACTATTGCAACAACATTCCAAAACATCTTTTTAGCAATGGTCTGATCCCTTGTAATTCCCCTAAAAAAGAAAAAGGAAGAAAAAGGAAAAAAGAAAAGAAAAAGAATAAAGAAACTACATTCCCAAACTTTGGTGAGAAAATCCCGGTCCCATCATTGCGTAACCCACCCACCCCCAAATCCCCCACAGAAACCCACGACTCCTCTTTCAATGCCCCCTCCCCCCTGTTCCTCTGCCCCGGCGGCCTCAGCCGACCCGGCCCGGCCCACGCCCGGCCCACCAATCCCCGACCCGACCCGACCCGACCCAGCCCGCCCAACCGACTCCCAGTCCCGCACTCCAGCCCCGCCCCGCCCGCCTTCTCATCAATCCAATCATAGGCGTTGTCAGAAAAGCCAGCGACAAGATGAACCCCATCGAGGCCCCATGATGACCTCCGACACCTGTGAGGTCATTATTGGAAAGTCCGCTCCTCGCGAATGGCCCGCGCGTCCCCACGTGCGGCGGTCCCCCAGTCGCCGACCGC
Source organism: Pseudoscleropodium purum (assembly GCA_963969395.1). Taxonomy (NCBI): domain Eukaryota; kingdom Viridiplantae; phylum Streptophyta; class Bryopsida; order Hypnales; family Brachytheciaceae; genus Pseudoscleropodium; species Pseudoscleropodium purum. The sequence continues at coordinate 28,133,481 of OZ017795.1, forward strand.
TCCGCCAAGTCAAGCCTGGGCGCGCCCTCCTCCGCGTCATGATTGTGGAGACGGCTGCGTGGCAGGGGTGGTCGGCCATCACGGCCTGGGACTCTGCTGCTGGGAGGGGGGAAGTCAGTCAGGCTAGTTATTTATTTATTAGGGGGACGGGGGGGGGGGGAGCAGCAGGCGAGGCCTTTCTTTGGCCCCTTGTTGCTGGGGGGCAGGAAAGAAAAGAAAAAGAAAAGAAAAGGAGTTTGCCTGCCTTGCCTGTTTGCCTGTTTGCCTGTTTGCCTGTTTGCCTGTTTGCCTGCCTGCCTGCTGCTGAATTTTTTTTTTTTTTTTTTTTTTTTTTTTCCTGTCCTTTTGCCGTCAAATGATTATGGGGCCTGTCCCACATGATAAAAGCGCCTAGTGACGAATCTTTGCTCGCTTAATCATTCATGGCGGGGCTCTGGCGAAGGGGTAGGGCGCCTCTGGCTTGCCATTTGCTGCTCAGTGAGGACTGAGGGGGACTGAGGAGGACTGAGGGGGGGGGGAGGGAGGTTCTTTTAATGCAGCAGCAATAGGCTTTTGACCTAATAATTATTAAGCCTGTAAGGAAAGGACGGGCTGAGTGGTCTTCAACGAAAAGAAATCATCATTTTTTTTTTCTTTCTAATACCGTGGGAATCAATCGCTTCAAAAAAAATAAAATGGAAAAGTATTCATTGGAAGTCAAACTACTAGAGGAGGAGATGTTGTCCCTTTTCACAATGAAACTTGGAGGATAAATAGATGGAGTTATGTTCTGTATAGGAGAATTCTCTGTCGTCCATCGGGCACTTAGAATGTAGGACAACATTACAGGAGTGAGTGAGCGGGAATGTGGCTTGAGAGGAGGGAAGGAATGGATTTGGGATTTTGAATGCCAAGGTGAATTGCAAAGAAAAAATAGCAAATTTCAAACTCATATTTGCAATTAAAGACCCCAAATTAGCTAGGGAGAGGCGTCCAAAACATCCCCCAAGCCATGGCTCAAAATAGAGAGTTTTTTGTTTTGTTTTGTTTTGTTTTTTTAATCCCCAATGAACCCCAAAATTACCGTGTCAAGCCTACTTCATGAGCTGGATTTTGTGTCCTCTAGGTGAGTTGGGGGCCCCCTTGTTGCCCTTCGTGTTTTACTACCCTTGGGGAAACTGATTTGGAAATTTTTTTAAACTTTTGCAACACATGATATATTTTGGAAATTTTGAAATTCATATTTGGGCAATCAAAGGACTGTTATTAGGGTGGTGAGGTGAAGAAATACATAAATAAAAGCAACACAAAATAAGGGGGCAATATTTTTTCCCACAATTATCCTTGGTTGGAGCATCAAGGGAGTCAATCCTCCCTAACTATTTGTTTTTACACAAATGGAATAGAATTTCATTGCAAAAGTAAAAAAATACTTACCAATTAGTTGTCATCTAGTGGCTTGATAGGAAAACAAAACAACCCAATCTCATCGACTCCCTAAACATTTGCATTCTTGCTTGATTGATTGAAATTTTAATTGCTTCCCTAAGAGTGCAATTTGTTTTATTTTATTTTAAAATATTGCCAATGTAGCAATTACTATAGGGGTTGTCACACCTTCTTTGAGGAATGAAACTTTTATGAAGAATGAGAAGGTATGGAGTGATAAGAAGAACCAAATAGGAGTCCTCCAAGAAATAGGTGATGATATCCTTTTTGAGGATGGAGAGTGGGAGAGAAATGGAGGTTGGAGAAACTTCTTCGTGTTTATTCTTCAGCTTTGGAAGGGAGGAGTGATAACCCCTAATTGTAAGATGAGAAAGTCTACCTTTGCTATTTTGGACTATATTGATCTCCATTGATCCGTTTGAATTATATAATTTACTATAATAATAAAAAATGGCAAATTCTAGGCCAAGTTTGGATGGAACTGGCAAAAAGTTGATTAAAAAAAGACTCAAATTTTTTATAGGCTTGTCATTGTCCTCTAAACTTGGTTGATTTATGGTGACAAATCATCAAAAACATTAACACTATCTACTTGCTTGGGTTGGATTGAGTTGTACTTTCTTTTTTGCAATAAATATATCTTTACATTTGCATTCCTAAATAAATAAATTCTTGCCTTTGTTTGAGGAAATCCATTCTATGTGTGTATTTTTTAATTTATATATAAATCTAGTTGCATAAAGATCACCCATACTTTGTAGTTGAGTAGTGCACCTCTTTTTCAAAGAGCCAATCACCATTCTCATAGGCTCATGTTTACATGCAAATGATGCACAATGGTTCAAATGCTATAGATGCAAATAAAAGTAAAGCTTGTGTTAAAAAGAAAAGTGTCTTGCTAGGGGCCAATAGTCTTAAGAATTAATTTTTTATGGCTAGTAGACATGCAACATGTAGATACTTACAAAGTAATGGCAGTTTTAGATTTTCATGTGGGTAAAATCAAATATAGGATTGTACTAAAGATCATATGATAAGAGATGTACAAAAGTAACAAATATTTATTTGGATAGAGATATTTACAATTAGACAATTATTTGTCCTTATTACTGAGGTAAAATGGGATGTTTCATTTTTGTCCCTTTGGTCATTGTACATATTTAAATAAATTGGATTCACTATTATTTTTCTTGCAAAACATCAAATCAAATAATTTATCACATGTGTTTCAATCAACTCAATCTAAAGTATAAATTTTTACATATGTTTCAACTATTTTTTTTGTAAATTGTTTTGTCCATTTATTGTCATACAAGAGAAAAAAATCTTGCAAAATATTCTATTAGAAACATATACAAAACTTCATTTTTCAGAAAAATGAAGATATTTGGCAAGAAATGTTGACCTTGACTATTGAGTATGATAGCTTTCCATTCTTGTCATTGAGGTAGACTATTTTTACAAATATGAATTTTCAATGTGTCTCTTGTAATTTCTTTCATAGATGGAATGGTAATCCCAAAACACTCTTCAATCATTGAAATAATGAATGAATCTTTTGCTTGATATATAAAAATTAGACAAAGCAATTCATTAAAGTCATAAAGTGGTGATTTATCAATCCAATTTGAACTATTTCAATGTCAATTTTATGTTGAATTGTTATAATGAATCCGTGTAAACAATTTTCACTACATTTAAATGCAACATATCCAAATTAATTTCACTACTAAAGGTTGTGACATACTTCTAAATCACCCCTTAGTATTCTTGTCTAAAATGAACAACTATTTATTCACAAAAACTTAGAGTTGACTTAGGATACTTCTATCATTACATAAGATTTGAGGGCTCTACAAGATTGTGAATTCCCTAACTCTGAAAACACTAAAAACAATGCCAGCTACGTAGTCTAATGTGGTCAAAAGAGTGCCATGTCATTTTTTTTTACATTCCAATTTTTTTAATTTTTAATTTTTAATTTTTTTTACAACAACATGTATTTTCCTTGACAAGGGAACATCAAGAAGAATAGGCTTGAAATGGCCCCCTCTTGCCCCCACATATCATGTAATGTTTTTCTACTATGGAATTTTCTATTATATTCATATGTATCCAAAACATGCATTCTAGAAGAATATACCCCCCTCTTCCTTTTGACTATCAAGAATACTCAACAAAATATTTTAGAGATAAGTAATAGAAACTATATTGCAATACTTCTTTAGATAATTCTAAGTATTGTTACCATACTATCAACATCTACTAACCATTGTTAGTATTCTACATTATATTACAACATTCATTATTATATAAGGATTGGTCATAAACCCTCTAAAATTTCTACCTTTCATTGCTTCATCCTATTCATGAAGGCACAATATAGTTTTACACATTGAAAAATAGCGTTGCTACAAATTTGTTTTTCTTTGTAGAATCTAATATGGCATCAAGTAAATTCTAATGATTTATTTTCATTGATTTACATTAATGTGATTTTTGTAAATTAGTGTGACGTTCATTTGTTTAAACAAAATCCAAAATTTAGTGTCACTCTCATTATTAGTGTGGGAGTCAGCTTGACTTGGGTGATGGGTCTACTGCATGACCACTATATGACCTCGGGAAAGATGAAAAGAAAAAAGCCTTTATTATTAACACGGCAAAATTTGATTCCAAGACCAAAAAAAACATTTATGAGTTGAGAGTTGAATTTCGGTTTGAATTTGTGGAGTCCTCCTAGGACCCTGTTTCCAGTGGTAGAAACAAGATTAAAGAAAAAGAAGCAAAAAAAGATGAAAAAGAAAAAGAAAAAGATTGGGGTCAGGTAGTCTGCAGTGGTCAGCTGGTCCTATCACCGAGCACTAGGGATTGCCAATGATTGAGCAGCTTTGGGGTCCTTTTGCCGTGTGTTCCACTTACGACTTAGAATGTGTGTTTTTTTCATTAAAAAAATACCTGGGTTTCTTAATTTTGGCACAGCAGAAATAGATTTTTTTTATCTTTTATTTCTTAAAATTTATAGATGTGACGAGAAAAGAGTTGATAGTACGGAGCTAATAAAGGAGCCCCAAATCTTTGTGGTTGGTTTTGTTGGGTCGAATTCTCTGGCTTTGGCCTCTTGTGACCAATTTAGAAAATTTTAAATTTTTTTTAAAAGGATGGGGGGATAAACTTTAAGCATGTTTCTGCATGAGCATACTAGGGCCACTTAATAAAGTACTGGGGGCCCCAATGCTGATGAGGGACTGAGTTGCGCAAGTGGAATTTTCACCCATGCCCACGTTGGTGTACAAGTTTGGGTGACAAGGTGGTGTGGGGGCAATTGCATTGAAAACAACGTCACCATTGGTATCACGCCAAAGACACGAATAAAAAAGAACCCCATAAAGTAACCAATAGAGTGTCACGTTGGGGTATGATATAGGTAAGATGACGAGTATCAAGGGTGATCCAAAGTCCCGGAAAAATATGTACATACGTAGTGGTCATATTCTTCCCGATTCCCGATTCATGGAGGGGGACAATGGATAAGATAGGCAAGGAAGGCAATGTAATATTAATAATAGACTTAATTCTATTCAATGTAGGAAAAAAATACATACTCCATCCCTCTCAAAATAAATTTGTAATTGTCTTGAGGGTACTCTGATTGGATTCCAATAGCCATAACTAAGGATCTTTGTATACATCAATTTTTTGGTTTACACATGGCAACTTAGATCATGTTTATACTTATGTAAATGTAATACCATCCTTAAGAGATGCTACAAGTGTGAGAAAGCTCATCAAATACTTAATATGAAGGATTTCTCTTCCTTCTTTCGACTATTTTAACTCAATTTTCAATAAGAGCAACTTGTGCATTATCATTGAAACATATTAGTTGTGGTTTTCTTAAATTGATGTCACCCCTCTTCATGGGGACCTCAATCAATGTTATGTTTTTTTTACTTCCTTGAATTATACACTGAAATACTTCTTAAAAAGACAAAAAAATTTACAATGTAAATAAGAACATTTTATATTAATTTCTTCTCAAAGGTAACATCAAGACGAATTTGAAATCAATTATTATTTTTCAACATGTGAAAGGTGGACTTAATTTTTTTTTGAGATAACAAATAGTTGCATTGCAAAATAAGAGTTCAATTGGTTTATATAGATGCCCTAGCTATCAATTGTAGTTCACTTCTTGCCTTTCCAACATTCTGTAAATCCAACACAATTAAAAACTCAAGGTCTTCGAAGCATCTAGCTTAACATTTTTCGAGCAACTTGGAACCAAATCAATCACATATAAGACAAACTTCTACTAAGATAGGAGGCCTCCATGAACCATCCCTTTATAAGTTTAATAATTATGTGTCTCATCAATAAAGATACTAATAGAGACATTTCAAGAAACATATAAATCATTCCTAGACAAAGGACATGTTTAAAATTTGCCAAGTTAGCTTATGGACTTCCTACCTTTACAATATGATCAAGTTTTCTCCAAGACCCAAATCCATTTTTTCTACCCATAAGTCCAAATATTTTCACCCCAAAACTTTGACAATATAAAGGATGTAAGTTTTTTTTCCTCCCCCGTGTACACATGGTCAATCAATCAATCAATTAGTGCCCTCAAATTGATTTCCGATGGTCCGAAACGACCGTCAAACTATCCTGAGTGATGAATAGGTGGTAGGGACTTTTGATGGAATCCACGAGGTTCCCAGTTCAACTTCCCATGTTGACGTTGCTCGTGTAGATAGGGGCTCTTCACGTTGGTGGACAAGGAGGGGGGGGGGGGTTGTTCCTCCACTTGTTCTTGATGGGGGGAGGTCCACATAGTAGTGTCTGTTGTCGTAGCTACAACCCTCGAAGGTCGCATGTTTTCAAAAAAAAAACCAAACCAAAAATTCAATTTCCAATGGAACTTACCTCAACTCATTCAATTTTTCGGCTCATTCAAGCGTGTGTGTGTGTGATCATACGTACAACGGTGATGCACTGGATGACTGTCCTTCTAAAGCCCCCATCGTCCACCCCGCCCCCCCGGGAACCCCCCGAGAAGTGGGTGCGTGAAGTTGAAAAGAATGATTTGTTTGTGCAATCAGATGGGGTGATTGCGGAGCCAGGGACAGTTCCACATGCCCAAGTCCGGTACTCCCAGGCGAACTCTCAAGTGATGATCCAAACTTTGCCAGGTGAGAGTGGCGTTGCCTCGGTCCCTCGGTCGGTCCGTCGGTCAGTCCGTCCGTCCATCGGTCTGGTGCGGGCAAGTGGGGAGTATTCCAAAGGCAGCAGGCAGCTGCACTCTCATGAAAGTCTGATTGCTGGGTTCTGGCCACTTCTGAACAAAAGGGGAAAAAGGGCCCCCCGAGTCCGAGGACGAGTCCGAGGAGTCCAAGTTGGAGTTGTACTTTGGGTCATGTTGAAATTGGGGAGAATAAGTTGCTCGTCTTCAGCTCGCTCGCTGGACGTGGATGGAATGGCTTTTAAGTCGTATTCAATCATTGTTTGCCACCAATGATTTTTTAACTTGAGTAGTAGTAGTAGTAGTTGTTGGGTGCTAGATGGACGGATCGAGAGGTAATTTCGTTGGTCGTAGCGTGGGTTGGGTTGGGTTGGGTTGCCCCCTGCCCGATTGTACTCCTCATCATCATGATCTGCTTCAATCTATTTTCATTCATTCTTCGGATTTTAAAAAGCAAAAGAAAAGAAGGAAAAAGGGAAAAATAAAATTGGGATGGAGTGTTGGCGAGTGAGATGTTGTTGTAGTGGTCCAAAAATAAATAAATTGGATTGGTATTATTTATTTATTTTATTTATATTTATTTTGTAGATGTCTGAGTGTCCCACGTCTCTGTCTTCTTTTTATTTGTGGTTGTAGTAAGTTGAACAAAGTTGAACAAGTCAGGAAAGGGATCAACAGAAAATGATGATATTCCTGAAGGCTCTTTGATGATGATGATGAGCCATGCAATCCATATTCAAGTAACTTACTTTTGAAGTAGTAAAAGTCACCTGATCAAGCACAACATATCATTGATTGTGGCTGCTTGCGTTGTATATAATTTATGGGGTCTATAACAAAATTTACTATTGATGCAATGAAGTTTTGTTTCATTTGTGTCAAAAAAAATTAATTTACAATGGAACCAATGTATGTAATGAATTGATGACAAAGAATGATTGTATATATAAGCACTATTTTATTAACCTTGGAATGATGAGTTGATCACCATGGAAATTTTTTTTTTTTTTAATTGTTCGAGTTTGAATTGCTTGTTTGTAAATAACCCCTAAGTTGGATTAAATTTTTTTTTAATTAAAAAAATAAAAAATAACCCTTGGGAGCACTTACTAGAGGTCAAACTATGGTGCAAGACTTCCCTTGTTTTCACACAAAATTTCAAAGATGAACATTTGCACTCTCATCTATCTTACATAGAAGGATTTTCTATCATCCATTAGACATTTAGTGTTCACAACAACATTATAGGGTTAAGTATAAGACAATGCTTGATAATTTAGGAATGACAACAAAAAAGCAGTGTTGATGGCAAACAAAGCTAGACTTGGAAGTACCTTTTGGTCCCATAGTAATTCCCCAATTTGGAGGGGGGGCTTTGTCACAATAAGTTTCGATAGATTTAAGAGCTTTGCTGACAATTGTACAAGAACTTTGTCGATGAATGAGAAAGGCAAATTTTTTTGTTTACATCCAATCAAATCCGTGTAATGCATATTCAAACCCTAATTGTGGTCAAGAATTTGCCCAAAGATTTATATGGGAGATCTCTTGGTGGTAGTTGACAATAAATTAATACTTGTGTAATTTTGGACAATTTTATTCCATTTGAAACTAGTTTTAAGGGGGTGTTATCATGAAACTCTATTTATTCAACAAAGATTGAATATTAAATTTCAAGTTGTTCCAAAAGAGCATTTAGTTATTGGAATATGAGTTTCATGTGTATTTAAAATCCAATGTATCAACCACTAGCTTTCAAGTCTTTAGTGGCATGACAATTGTTTTGAAAGTATGGAGGTGCTTCATTTGTTGCACTTACATTTCTTCTAGACCATAAAATTCTCAAGTGACAATTGAAAGATTTACTTTACAAATTCTTAATTTCATAATAGACTTGTTGCTTACGTCATTTGTCATGTGTTTGCTAAGAGGCCGAGGACAAGATCAATCATGCAATGAATGCATTACATATTTTGGACTTCATATGTCATATATCACATTGTCTGTTAATACTTCCCTAATTTAATTCTCTTCTTTCTCTCACAACACACTTAATATTTTGTCAAGTCTTCAAAACCATTTTACTTACAAACAAGATTGTTATTCTCTCAACAAGCTAATTAATAAACAATCCACTTTAGATGTATTAAGAAACTAGACTTGCACCATCAACAAATACGTTATCAAATTTAATAAATGCAACAAAAGATTCTACAATTCTTCCAACCAATTCCAAAGCAATGTAAGCTTTAACATGTGACATTGTTAGTTTCAACACCTTTGTTTTTTGTTTTTGTTTTTTGTTTTTGTTTTTCATTTTTACACAAATAAAATGGATTTTTTTTGCAAAGAGCAAACAATTTCAACACCTTTTAAACTCAATGGTTGGTCAAATCTGATCAGCACACAGGGTTTGAAAAAGGGTGTGTTTCAAAACACTTGTTGCATGGTACAAACTGTGTGTCTGTTCAACAACATTCTTCAGCCTTTGCAATGAAAAACTCCGTTTCATTTATGTCAAAAGAAAAAGAAAAAAGAAAAAGAAAATACTCTTCATGCAACTTCGAAAAGTTTTGTTCTTAACTTACTTTTACATTTGTGTATTCAGAAGACCATATTTCCTTTAACATGAAATGATGTTTCCACCTTTCCCTATTTGCACCATTTAAAAAAATAAAAATAATTTTTTGTGCAGACAGATAATTTTCAAGCTCCAACCTTGTAGTAAAGACTTACTATGGAATTTGAATTGCTGTCAAATATTAAATATTTCATGAAATCGAGAGATGTAAAAGTGCAATTAGGAAAGGCTTAGAAAGACTTGTTTTCACATACATCACATTATTTTCAAACAAAAAAGAATAAAATATACATCAATTGTGGATTATTTTGCCATAATGTCTACCTTCTAATACTATTAATTACCTTGAGCATCAATAACAACCTTCATTCTATGAGGTATTGTAGGAATGAGAACATCAGGCATATCTTTGGAATCTCTTTCCTAGGCACAATGAATTGTAGCAACCATTTACTATATGTTCACTGACCAACACTTATTTTGAACATGGTCTTCTACAATTTTCCAAAGATTCTTGTATGGGGTTCAAATTTGGGGACTAAAGGCAAACAATTTCATTTTGTTATGCCATGAGCTTCTCTCCACCTATTAGGTAGACAACTACAATGTACTAAAGCACCATCCTCCATGACAATCATGGTCATGGAGGATAAAAAGAGTTAAATCATACTCCCTCATACACAATGCTGACAAAATCAGCAATCTACATGGAAGCACAATGGCTAAGGTAGGGCATAAGCAATTCCATGAGTACCTTTCATAAACTTGTCATCAAACTCATATTAACTACAAACACTTACCAACCTCAAAGGATGATTTTTCCATCCATATAACATTCTTCCAATTAGCCATACTAAATATAATGTGTATGCATCTAAGACATTGGAATTAATGTAATGTTAACCTTTGACACTTGGTAACAACCACAATATATAAAACCATTCCTAGAGCCTCATAAAAATCTTTTTGAGATTCTTTTTTAAGAATTGATTATTTTGCATTCATGTGAAGTTCATCACAAAACTGGTTCATGGAAGGTTCTGGAAGAAGTGTCCGTAACTTACTTAGCTCCCGGGTACTGTACTGTACTGTACAGTACACGTCCCGTGCAATCCAATCAATCCGCAAGAAGTTAGAAAGTTCCAAGTGAGAGTTGGATAGCTCTGACCAGTTCACTCAAACAAGGACTACCGTAGCAGATCATGAATCGACTCCAAATTGTAAGTAAAGATATAGCTGGTATGACAATAACTGTTACCAACTGAGGAGGACATAAGCAGGGTTAAGCTGAAAAATGAATAGACAAGGTGCAGTTGCAAACTTCTTCCAATAGAAAGCAGCTGTACTGTACAGTAAAGGTCTTTGATTCCAATTATTTTATTCTGAGATCAGAGACATCTAAATGAAACAAGTTTGATGAATTTGGAGCACATAGAAGTAGTACATGAAAGGAAAAAACAACAACTGAAATTTATATACATTGGGTACTACTGTTGTGCACTCTCCCTTTCGTACCGTGCGGAAGTTCGAGAAGTTCGCAAGGATCAGCCTTCCATACGAGATCGGCCTTCGAATAGCCTTGCTGCTTGCTCTGTTAGGCATGGTTAGCAAAAGAATCATAAATCCCAAATTCAATCATGTGCTGCAACCAGTGAATCATTCTTCTCCATAATTTAACTCAATATCTGTACTCCTCTAGCCATATGTTCATCAAACGTTACTCTGCACAGTATGCGTAGGCTTGCAAGCTGTATCAAAACTCGCACATAACTACCTCGGTCAGTATTGATCAGGCGAACAGAACTCTGAATTCAGCACCTACAGCAGGCACTAGCAGATGGAAACTGCTACTACTCAATCCTCTCAACTGCAAATGTAGTTATAATTTCCAACTACACCAATGCGCAGATCATGGTCACCAGTTTCCAAGTGAAACAAAACCGACACCAAAGAGTTGAAAGTTCGATATAAACCACCGATTCTTGCAGGTCGCTGGAAGTGTAAAACATGCCACGACGTACAAAGGCGTTGAGAGAAAAAACATTGCGTGCTAATTATTTTAGATACAGGACTTTCTAAGTGACATTGGAAGCTCCGCCTGCCCCTCGACCAATAGACAGTAAAACAATCAAAGGGAGGAACGCTTCTTATGAATTCCAGGCAATAAATCACCGAGGTGCGAATTGCAGTGAAACCAGAAAGCAAAGGAAAACTAGTTTCCAGCAAGTAATGTGATTAAGAGCGTTTGGTCTTGGGGTCCATGTCTGGCCTGCAGTTCAGTAGTGAGCACACGATACCATCAGGACAAAGGTTTTGAAATAATTAACTGCTTCATCAAAATCTGAGTTAGTTTTTGTTTTTTTTGTTTTAATCATTCAGAAGAAGTCTCCGTACTCTAATCACAAGGGGCTAAAGACCTCTCACTACACAAAAACAAGCTACGTGTGTCCGCGCCCCTCACATATCTTTCTGGAGAATGGTTGGCTCACGCACTACAGTACGTCTGCAATCACATGCATGCAAGGACAGGAAGAGTGTATTTAATTAATCACTTCAACAACCACAATACCTTCACTTCAATTCCACCTTCACAGGTCGTCCAGTAGAGCTTATGCATAAGCAGAAATGGATTTCAATACGAGATGAAAGTCATGAAAACTTACTGAGCGCTATACCATCGGTACCAACGCTGGAACTGGTACAGCTGCACGGTCTCGTTGGAGGCATGAACACCAAAAAGGAGATAATTTCGTGGCTGGACCATCCAAGCAAACCTCATGAAAAGACACGAGTACACGCACATCACGCCAGTCATGTTTCCCGAAATCATTTCAGGTGGCTTCTGCGTGTCCACCAAACCCTACAACACAGCAGCAGATTTGCAAGACACTTAGAAGAGCTGGACAAAGTTTTACTAGTATATTAAACAAAGTCTTGCCGCATAGATTCGTAGATAGAAAATTTCAGTAGCAGGAATGTTCTTATCAGACAACCCTAGAGATCGATCACCAATCTCCAGTTACTAATGTACTACGGAGTACTTCAGTTCCGAATAATGATACGACAAATTGATCTCCTGAAAATTCACACTATAGCCTGATATGCTGAAGGCATACTTGACCCAATATCACTCAAATGACCATTGCAGTACCCAGCAATTATGATGGGTGTACTTGACAAGGAATTCACGTATACTCATGCTAAACTGTCTGAAGATATCATCCAAACAGCCTACAACATGGATAGGAATAAAGGACAGACAGAAGTCCACGGAGACTGAACCTGCGCACGTCAACGCGTACAGAGCCTCAATTTCAGAGTTTCTTCTAGGGGTAAACAGGCCAGACATGTCAACAGCCTTAACTTCTCTCTATCATTGTAAGAAGATAATTGTCTTGATTGATAGATTCTATTGCAGCTCTTTGACTCAAGTTTCAAATATAGTTGAGAGCAATTCCTATATTCTCATTAGCACAATCTGGTAAGAATGTAGGAATTGTTGCCTTATAAACGCCCACACCATTTTAACCACATTCTTGCAGCTGAAATTATACAAAGTTTGGGTTTATTTATGTCTGTATCCCTAATAAGTTTGAGGAATAAAAAAACTGTTAACCAGTCCATGTAATAGAAGAGGCATTGTTACCCTGAAGATGCCATTATAAAATATCGTTGTGACAAACTACCTGTTCTTCCGTAGGACACATAATTGTCCTTGCATGTCGAACGCACACTTTATCTGAACCTCGTGATCAACTTAAAAAGAGACCAGTGACATTCAAACTGATGTAAACATAAGGTGCATTCTGGCCAATTCAAACCCTTCACATCAAGCCGTTGAAGAATCTCACAACGACATTCCACGTTAATAACTCCAATGTATGACCAAATGAAGACCGCTTATAATAATAACATAGTTGAGCACTCATAACTACGTTCATTCTCCACCAAACCTACCACAAACCCTACCATCCTGTCAGCATTTCCAAATGAGAGCCAATCAGTCCGCCATTTCAATCAATTTCCGAACATTACCGCAACTACGAAACCCCAATTCGCCACTGGGCCCCAGAAGTGCGTGGTCTTCGGTCCCACGGGACTGTTCCAGAACGCTCTCATCGCCGCCATGATCCTTCACCCTGCCCAACAATCCAACATTCCAACAACCCGTTCGATAAGCTGAAAACAAAGCATCCTTCAATACGAAATTTCACAAAATAGATATGAAGTCCAATTCAACTAAAATCCACACGCCATTCGAGTTCAAGATCCCCATGACCTCCAGTAACCCTAAATAACAAAAACGAGCGATTCATAGTACGAGAAGAGGGGAGGCCTAACATTCCAACATCCCGTTCGATAAGCTGAAAAAGAAACATCCTCCAATTCCAAATTTCACAGAATAGAAATGAAGACCACTTCAACAAATATCCCCACGTCGTTTCAATTCAAGATCCTCGTGACCTCCTATATAACCCTAAATTACAAAAAACGAGCGATCCATGGTACGAGAAGAGGGGAGACCCAACATTCCAACAAATCCGTTCGATAAGCTGAAAAAGAAACATGATCTAAATGAAAATTTCACAAACTAGAAATGAAGAAGACCAATTCAACTAAGATCAACACGACATTCCAGTTCAAGATTCCTAAGACCTCCCGTAACCCTAATGTACCCAAACGAGCGATCCGCAGTACGAGAAGAGGCGAGAAAGAGACGGATGGAATGAGACTAGCAAGGAGAATTTAGAAAAAAGGACCCGGGAAAAGGGAAGTGCGAGTGGAAACCGAGAAGCGCTGGTGGTGATGATTTTGACGAGTGAGGGGAGCTGTGGCGATGGAGACGGGATTGCAATGGGGGATAGTAGGGGAGGTGCGAGACGAAGTCGATACCCAAGACCGCGAATAAACGGGGCTGGGAGGGATGCGTGTAAGTCTGCCAAATGGAGATTCTAACTCTGGAAGGACGGGCCTATGACCACTGATTCCATCCCTTTGTTTGCTACCATTTTGCAACTAGATATGAATGAAAAATTTTATATTTATTTTTGAGAGATGGAATCATTTTTCTAATACAAGTCAGAAATAATTTCAATTTCTTTTGAAGAAAATTGAAACTATTGTGAATTTTTTTAAGAAAAAAATAAAAATAAATAAATAAATAATATATATATATAATTCAAAATACTATACATGAGGTTTGATTCAGCATTCAAGTGCCAAAATTGAATTTACATATTAGATTCTTAGGGTTTCATGTCACCTCACACCTTTCACTAGATGACATGTGGCACTTTTTTTTGGTTTTTTTACAAAAATAGCTTAATTTTTGTCGAATTTGACCTTCATGTAGGGTATACTCAAAAAATCTAAAACTTTTGCCCTAGATGTATAAGGTTGTACCACCCATTCCCAAACAAGGACCTATATCCAACTTGTAGGGTACAACTATTTCCAACCAAGGCTGGAACAAATTTCCAACCAAAGCTTGGAATGTATTTTTTTTTCTCCTTTTTAGAATTGGAACTAATAAGGTCATGGTATATGTCCCAAAGTACGTGGAAAATAGTGAGCAAGAAAGTAGGAAGTAGTGAGTGGGAAAGAAGTTTGTAAGTAATTGGGATTAGAAGAGTCTAGACATTGGCTATGGGCTTCCAAAATTCGTAGTAATTTCAATTTTGGGAATAAAATTACAAAAAGTTTGCAATCCCCATATTTTCTATCTTTCTACATGGGAAAATTTGCATCAACTCATATTGCTCATGATCTATTGCAAAATCACTTAAATGATTGACTATGGGTGGTTTGACCTTATTATAGTTTATAACATCATGGTATAAACCAAAGTTACCTTGTCATTCTAAAATTAGAACATTGGCAAACCATGGTTATAGGCCCAAAGTCCATATTGCTATAAAATATTGAAATATTGAAATATTTCAAAATTTCCAATTGGATTAGAAATTTCACTTGATAAACTTCATTTCTTAGGTTGGATTCAAATTCAAAAAATATCATTTTTTTGGCTCAAATCACATAAAAGTCAATAACAAGAAATGGTCAAAATACAATAATATACTACAAAGGTGATATGTGGATTAAGCATCTTCTTCTTTAAAAAATCAATGATGCCATAATGAAGAATTTTACAATACTATTCATTGAAAATATATTCAAGTAACTTCCAACAAAAGATTGGATGAAAAATGTTCTTTTTCATTTTATAGGGTGATTGCAAGAAAGACTTGTCCTTTTTTGTGTCACATTTGGAGTGACGAAGTTTAAGTCACCATAACTTTTGGAGAATGAAGTGGGTGTATTTGAAATTTTTATGGAAGATGACTAACTTGGTCATAATGAGATTTTATATATTTTTTAAAAATTTTGATTATTTTTAAAATTACATTTCAATTTAGCTAATTTATCACACTCTATGGTTTAGGGCTTTTTAGTACAATGGAGTGCCTACAATTAATGATCTAGAGCTGAAATTTCTGTAATCTACTCCCATATTAGGTGGGAATGTACCAATCAAAGGTCACTTAAAAAAACATTATTTTATGTCTTTCATATGCTTGCTAATAGGGCTCCTTTGCACCCACATTTTTGAACATTGAAAATGGTTATAAGATCATTCTCTCAAATTGCCAATTTTTATTTTTTCTTAAGAAAATTTCCCTATTTTTTACAAATTAAAATATCAAAGTACCTATTTTCTTAAGATTAAGCACTTTTCTAGTTCTCTTATTTTGTAAATTTTTCTATGCTTTTCCTTCTTATAATACTTTCTTCTCAAAGGTGTATAAATAAAACATATTTTTTACATTTAAAATTTTTTGTTTTTTTAAATTATAAAGTACTTCCAAAAAAGTCATGAATATCATGTAAAACGCTACAAAAACTAGCAAGTCTAAATTCTAGCAATTACCCTATAGTCTTAGGTAAAGTCCTCCATCAAACATTTAGTGTTCACAACATCCTTTTAAAATCAACCTTGTAATAATCTTGTGAACCTAAATGGTATAATAGATGACTTTATTGTTAATTGTAGAAACAAAGAATGCACCTATTGGTCAAATAATTGGAGTATTTTGGTAACTACCTTGGTTGTATAGGCTGTGTACTTTTAGAGTTAATTTGAAGGGAATTGAGGTATTTAGGAGAGAATAAGGTGAGGTGGAATCATCTTTTGGCTTAGAAAAAATAAAAATTCTTCTTTGTCAATTATTATTTTTTTGATGTCTGAAGCTATCTTTTTGGGATGTATGGTCTTTGTTTTAGATAGTTTCACAAGTAGAAATTTGGTCTTTTACAACTCTATTGTTTGGAATAATTTGTAGATAACTACTTATAATCCGGCTATCCATAATAACTAAAAAGGAGTTTTAGGGGACGGCATCCAGAGTAACTCATCTAAAACTTGTTTTTTTAAAAAGCAATTTGTTTGGGGACAAAATGAGTTGTTTTTGACGAGTTGCAAAAGATCAATTTTCTACTAGTATTTTGAATGCATAGTGATATTACTATGTACTTGTAGGGTTAATCCTTAAAGTAGATCTTTTATTTGTGGTGGGATTTTGGCTCAATGATGATTTTGGAAAATATTTGGAATATTTTATGAAATATTTTCTAATTTTGAATGGATTAATCCACTAGAAAAAATGGATCATCCAAAAGAATTTAAAAGTGGGATGTGATTACTACATTTAGATGAATGTTCATTACTATGGACAAATAAATGATATTTCATCCAATCCATAATAGGCATAGTTTTTGATGTGAACTTCTTCATCCTCTAGTGAAGATTGCAAGATACTCTACCATTAAAAATTGAAAATAAGATCCTTGCTTTCAGAATTTAGAATCCAAATATTATCTTATGGATGGTCAACCAATTCTTGTTCATATTAAAGAACGAATACAATTTTCAACTTTTTATTGAATACAACTTTACTAATGGTACATTTGTACCTTGGAGTTGACTTGAAGTTATATTAATTATTTTCTTATTCTATCAATGAATACATTTTTTAAGCAAGAATGTAGATAAGTTTTATACCAAGGTTACAATTTAGTATGGTTCGAGTTGTAATACATACATCCAATTTAAACCTTATTATTACAATTTAACCATTTTAACAAATCTTTAGAGACAAAAAATAAAAAAATAAAAATTGATATAAACATTAGTGGATCTCTCATGCAAATCGTAATACTATTCCATAAAGTCTTGAAAGTCATCCTCTCTTTGGTTCTTAGTTTACTTCTAATTCTAACCCTTAAACATTGACACAGACTATGTGAATTTTGTCGTGAAAAGGGGAAGTCTTCTACAATAGTCTGACTTCCAATGCGTGCTTTTGCAATTTTTTAAGACAATGATTCACATAGTAATGAAAAGGGATGATTTCCAAAGTCACCCCTTCATCCTTTAACCCTTGGATGCAAGGCAGATGTTTCGTATCCTATAGATGACAAGGAATCAAATTGTATAGGATAGAAGTGCAAGATCTTCTATAATAGTTTGACTTGCAATGACTACTTTTGCAATTTTGGAAGCTAATGGTTCGCATAGTAATAGAAAAGGATGACAATAAGTCACAATTTTATTTGGAATGACAACAAGTCATGAATAATTGTACACAATCTAACCACATTGGGTTACCCGCTTCTTTCTTCCTAAATAGAGGTTTCCCTCCCACCCTTGGGAAGGCACATGCAGTTTAGTTTTGGGATGCAACTTAGGAGCTGTACGGGTTACAAGAGAGTCGAGGCTTCTCATGACTTCGCATAAACTTAAGTTATGCTTGCTCGAAGGTATGTCACGTGGTTCTGTTGGGGTGATGATCAATCTCTTCATTGCTGACCACGTAATTAATCCCAAAACATTACACTCTTGCCAAAAACAAGCAAATTGATGTCCAATTAAGGTAGGTACTCCCAAAGCTGCCACTTTTTGCTACTGAGCCTATTTTCTATTATTAGACTGGTCAGATTTTCATATGTTCTTGTTGGCAAGTGAAAGGAGGTTCCAAGACACCAGAGAACGTGGCATTTGGATACTATATGCAAAAGTTAGTAAGGAACAAAGTTTGTTTCTAAAAGCATTTCTTCCACATAGGTGTATAGAACTTGACTTTGGAGATGTACACATAGTATAGATGGCAGTTTAAGGTCAGAGGCACATTTGGGTGTACCTACCTTTTATCAACAACTTGTATCTTACAGAAAGAAGAGGTTCCCTATTCTATCACGCCTACAGCACAAAACACACCATACACTAGACAGCTTCATGAGCAATAAATACTGCACTTGAGACGAAAAAATTGCAAGTCTAATCCCTTGCAGCATAACACTCTAACAATATGTTACATGCATTCGAACTGTGGGATTTCGACTTAGTTCATGCTTGCTTTACTTCTTTGGAGGAAGATCCAGGTCAGACGCATATGGCTCCTTGCCCTTCTGCACAGAAACAGGAAAAAAAAACATTGCTTAAATCAAAAACAGTGTCACCCGTGAAACACTGAGTAAGTGAACGAAAACAGGGATTTGATCAATCCAATGGAAAATCAATTATATGTATATTTTTATTAAGAAATCTACCTGTCCACTGGGTCGGTCCACTACTCCACCTCGCGTGTACGTTGTGAGAGGGTCCAAGGTTTTGGCGTCGTAGGTCTGGAGAGGATTTCGGGGCAACCCATCGCCTTCGTTGGGAGGGGCCTTGCTGACGTCTGGAGGGTTGTTGATGACAACGTAACCACCAAGAAGACCTCCGATCAAGAGGAATAGAAAACCTGCAAGGAAAGGTCCCTTGACAGTCGAGGGGTTGATGCCTAGTTGCCCGAGGACACCCTTGCCAGTTATCACCTCCATGACAACAGCAGCCTGTTCAAAAAGAGCCACGCCAGTACACTATCAGCACCAGATCTAGAGAGCCGAACAATTTTTAAATAGTTTCGAGGATAAAAAAACTACCAAAAATGGATACCAACTTGAAAGGATTACAGGCACATCAAGAAGCTTCTCAGCGATTAGCCATTCATGTGGACAGCCAACAAGCTTCCAATTCAAGATCCTAAGCCCAGACCACTTCTGGTGATAAGACTTGACATCTCTTGGCGCATCATCTTCTCAAAGTGAGAACCAAATCCTTCCTACAGGTGCGTAATGTACCGTGATTTTAACGTAGACTAGCAATCTTTTTATGTAGAGAAGTTAAACGAGCATTTTTCTTGCTCAGCACAAGCTACCTAGTACACTGTCGACTCATGAGCATAGCCGAATTTGAGTCTCATTTACTTATCAAAAAGACCGGGGCAGATCCATCCGCAATAATGAAAAGCAAAAAGAGATAAGTAGACATGAAATAACGTGAACTTTGAAAAGGGTGAGTAGATTACCGTCCAGCCGATCATAGCAAGACGACCCACTTGAAGCTCTTGAAAACGCCCAAACCCGAAAAAGGACCCTTTACCTCCCAATCCAAATCCACTCATGTCGTCTCCCTCTACATTCGGTCCTTCAGCAGCCCTCACTGCGACACAAAAAACAAAAATCTTAGAAAAATGGATACCGTTATTCTCTCCATCGGGAGCTTCGAAAATGCGAATCCCTATCATGTTTTCATAATCTTTTCATATTGAGCTGAGACTGAGCATAATGAGAATCAGCGTCAATTTGTGTAAACTAAGGGAGAGGATACTAAAAACATTAGGGACCTGATCTTGTCTCCTGTACTGACACGTGCTGCCAACACCAACTCATCTCTTCCAATACATTTCGTAGGACTTCAAGATAGGTGTAAGCATGGTTTGGCTAAATGTCTGTGACCACTAATGCTTGAATGAAAATGGGATTGGCTACTGGCCCTTCAATAGTGGTCTACAACCTCTCTCTCACTTTGAATGATGACACAAGAAATTCTCAGACAACTGAGTGAGAAAAATTTGATCTCAAGAGAATTTGGCTCTTGTAGTACCCAAAATGATTTCTCCACTGAGCTCTAAGTGATCCCCCCATGAAAGCACACTCCTACATATTAGTTAATATGCTTGACCGTTTAATGCCTGAATCCTTCTTCAAATAATTGCAAGTTTTTGTACAAATATGCTAAGTACCTCAATTTCATCAAATTGGTTAGTCACAATGGAAAGATATCATTTAAAAATTAAAGTATTAGTTTACATGAATGAGAAGTATCTTGGACATTTCCCTGAAGCACTTTGTTCATCGTCTAGAATAGAATGTAGACTTCGAAACACTTAATACTAAGGGGTTTCAGTATCCTCCAACACTCCAGCTACACCACGAGCGGCGAGCGGCTTGCTCTGTCCCTGGCGCTTTTCAAGTAAGCGCTTTTCAAGTGAGATCCTACTCAAACCAATGCAAAGTCACCTCTCCTTTGGTCCAGAGCCAACAAAGCTACGGACGTTCAAAAATGTAATCCCCAACAACCACCAATTGGGAAATTTCACCGAGGCACGGACGATGCTTGATTTAGGTCTCATGAAAAGAATTTCTTGCACACGGATAACATTCTGGACGGAAAACTCAATGTGCTTGAAGGATGCCCCAAATCCAGAAGAGTGGAGATTTCCACAGCCATAGTCCTATTCCTATGGTTCACTACCTTAGGTCTTGGATTTCAGAAATCAAGGTTCAAGGTAGAGAAATCTTTTCTCCTGAGCGACCTATTGACAGGGGTAGAGCATAAGCGAAATACATGTTACTAGCCAACCCATATTTAAAATGAGCAGCAGCGGATGAGTCAAAACCTATCAACCCTCCTACCAAAATTCGTAAAATTCGTAACTCCTATGTAAGAAAACCAAGTAATAAATATTTCAGTAGATTAAAATTCTCTCCAAAATGGGAACAAAATGGAAACAAGACCCACATCAAAACGCTTAGAATCATTTCCGCATCCTAAAAACACTCAAAACGGCTGAAAAGCCACAAGAACAAATCCCTCCCTTCCGTCGGAAAACGGTAATGTGCCTATGGTCATGAACATAAAAGGATAAGAATGCAGAATCGGGCACCCCCTCCTGCTGTCTACAGTCATCCCTAGATGCCTCCTGTTCAGGATGTCTCTTCTAGTCACATCTTCCAGCGAATTTTCCCAATTCGATATCTCTCCCCCTTAAAACCCTCGCTCAAAACTGCCGGAACGAAGGGCACAAGACGTCCAATTGCACAGAATATCGAGATAAAAAGAATGATTAATCATTCAATTCCACCTCACCATTGGCGCAACCACCAACCCCTCAAACCCTAACAATCCATCCACCCTCAACGGGTTCCTCCCTTCAATCCAAACGGCAATGTGTCTCTGGCCATAAACATAAAACGCTAAGAATGTAGAATCGTAAAATCCCTTTAGAAGTAACAACCCCCCCCCCCCAATCCCGAGATGGCTTCTGTTCAAAATGTCTCTACTAGTCACATCTTCCAGTTGCAGTTCCCAATTCTACATCTGTCCCCATCCAATCCTCACAAAAAACTTCCGGAACGGAGCTGAGACAATGGCAATTGCACAGAACACCAGAACAACAAGAACGCTCCAGCATTCAATTCCACCAATTCACCATTTACGCAACCCTCAAACCCTAACAATTCCCACAACCTCCACAGCAATTCCAATTTAACCCGAATTGTTCCCCGAGCCTTACCTGCGACCAGATTGTGTTCCCTCATCACGCGTCCCAAAGTCGCGGCCACTCGCAACTGCGCCACATTGAGTGAGCGCCACCCTTGGGAGACGCTCGCCAACTTTGAAGCCCCAATGCTACCACCATTAGCGCAAGAATGAGGAGTCTCCCCTCGCACGGCGACCCCTGTCGCCCGCATCTGGAGTGCACACTGCGCCATTGAACCCAAATCGGGGAGAAGGGATTTGGTGCAAAACTTGGAGCGAATTTGGAGAAATGTTTGGAGAAATTCGGGAAGGATTATGAGACTGAAGTGGCAGTGGCTACGGCGGTGTGTGTATGTGAAAGGAGATGGACAAGTGGAGGAGAGGCAAGGGAAGGATAAGATGGGAAGGCTTTTAGACGTGTGGCATATGGGCGGAGGCGTGGCTTCATTGGGAACTCGTTTGGGGGCATTTGAATTGCTACTGGCGCCAAGGGCACCACCGCCCCAACCAAGGCAACTGCCCTGTTCTGAAATGTACACCATTAACATAATTTGCCCACAATAGGCCCGCGCACATGGTCCTTATGGGTGGCCTGGTGAGCCCTCTATTTGGGGACGAATAGCCCGGATTTGCCTAGCCGAGGGCAAACTGGGCAGCCCTTAGAAATCATGAGGATTGAGGCCTCATGGTGGTTTTCCGGGTCATTTTTAATTGTCAGTTAAATTGTGCCTCCATGCAAATTAGGTCATCTTTCCCCTTTTTGTTTTGTGCATGTGGCCTTGTTTGAAGGTTTAGGATAATTGCTTGTTTGAGGGTTTTGTGTTCAATTTCTTTTGCATTATAGGGGGTTTATTATTAATTTTTTTTGACAAAATGAAGGCCCTGAAGGGAGGATTATTAGCACTTATGATGTATAATGAGGGGGGTGATAGCTCTCAAGGAACTATGGAGGGAAGTTCTTGTGGAATTCCTAGTACTAGGAGGGAGTGGAGAGATGGGATTCTTAAGTTCCTAGTAGATATGTGCGGAGAGAAGTACTTCAAAATCAATTGCAAGCAATTCAAGAAATCAAATTGGAAGTCATTTGCAATCTAATTGAACACCCAATTTCCCAAAGACCTTCAATAGACTTGGCAACAAACGAGGGACAAGTGGAATTGCCATTGACATATCAAAAAGAAAAGGCAAAACAAGAAGAAACAAGAGTGCCACCTTTGATCTGGACCTCCTTGTATGAGTTCTTCAATAACATTTTTGGTGGCATTACAAAAATAAGAAGTGTTCTTAAAGGCATTGATTAGGGTATTTATAAACAACACATTGAGAATGTGAGTGATGATGATGAGGGCCATGTGAATAGTACTCTTCTTCCTCCCGCCACTTTAGGTATTATTTCTTCACAATCAACATGCACACATGTGGTTAATGAATTGGGATGTGGGGTAAGTTAATAGGAGTATTGGAAAGAGAAAGAGGAAGTTGCCTATGGGAGATGAATACATAGTTTTAGTTGTTGAGGATTTATCTAAGGGGATTTTAGAGATGAAAAAGATGAAAATGGAAAGTATTGAGTGTTGATGTTGTTGTGTTCTAGCAACATAAGGTAGAGAAGCAACTCACACTAAAAGAAACCCTTGTCTAAGTTGATGGATTTTTCTAAATATCTAATGTAACAAGTCATGTTTTTATGTCAATAATTACATCCACTATAACATGAAGATGTTACAGTGGATGTAATTGTTGACATAAAAACATAGCTTGTTATATAAGATGTCTAGAAAAATTCATCAATTTAGACATGCTAAAATCTAAAAAAACATAGACTTCTTTTAGTATCAGTTCAATTTAAGAGAGAGTACACCCGGTTGCCAATAGGCTTAAGTACCAGCTAATTGACCTAAAACTAAGTTAACCTAATGTTAACCTAACATGGATGAATGTCATTTGTACTTAATACGTTAATGTCTATACCCCCTTCAATAAGGAGATTGTAAGAAATTGTATAGATTTTTGTGAGGCAGGTGAGTGTGGTAATCGTCGTGAGATTAATTGGGGTCAATGGTGCGGGTTGAGAGAAGCAGGATCTAATTGATGTAGGAGTGCATTGTAGGTGTATTGCCGCATACTTTGGCAGGATTGTTGATATGGATGTAGTTTGTGTTTATGGCTCGATTGTTTGATGGTTGTTGTAGTATGGTGGAGATGGTTGTCGGAAGATCCGGTATGGACAATGCCAACGGAGCGAGTGTGTTATTGCTAGACCCTGTGGCTAAAGGCAATGTGAGTTGTTGAAGTTGGAAGCAAGTTCGAGGCCACAAAGGAGTTCAACTAGGAACCCTAAGTTTTATGCTGTGAGGCACAATAGGAATCCAGGCTTGTACTTCTCATGGGCAAATTGCGCAAAAGAAGGCAATGGGTGTAGAGGGTCAGAATTCAAGAGTTTTAGACCTCTTACAGAGGTGGAGGAGTATCTGTTCTAGTCTACGAGATTTTAGGGTTGCAGTGAAATTTTTAGGTTGGTGTTGAGGAATTTTGTAGCAAAATTCATAAGCTATATAGCCCTAAGTTTTTGCGATGTCTTTGAAATTTCACCCACCCTAAGGGCTTTGTAAGAGTATCTCCAGGTTGCAGATTGGTGGTAATATATTGGATTTTTACCTCTCCTACTAAGATGCATTCCCAAATAAAGTGATAATGTATCTCAATGTGCTTGGATATAATGTAGAACACTAGGTTGTGAAAAAGCTTCTATGCACCCTGATTGTTGTAGTAGATTGTGATGTTGTTTGGTTTGTGTGGCTCGTATGTGGATGATCCAGTAAATGTAGGGCTTTGGATTTTTTGGAATAGGTGGTGAAGCTAGACAACTTCTTGAACGCTGTCACTCAACGCTTGATACTCAGATTTGGTGGATGAGCATGAACTTGTGATTTGGCGCTTGCTTTGTTAGGAGATCGGAACACCAACCAAGGTAAAAATGTATGCTCCCATTGATCTTCAAGCCTCAAGGCATGCATCCCAGTCTGCATCTGTATAGCATGAGATTGAGATTAGAACACCAACTTGGTATAGGATGCCTTGATCTTGTGTGCCCTTTAGATAGCAAAGTAAGTTCTTAGTTGCCTTGAGATGTGCCTCTTGTAGTGTGGACATGTAGTTAGATAGCCTACTAACGAAGTAAGCAATTTTTGTTTTTCTGATTGTGAGGAAGATTAATTTTCTGACTTAATGACAATAATGTGTAGGGTCCGTAGGTGGTGATTGCATGTCGGTGACAAAGATTGTGCCTTCAAGGAATGGAGCAAAAGTAGGTTTACATGTTTATATGTTGAATTTGTCTGGTATTAAGGCGGTGTATTGCCTTAGGTGGAGAAAAATACCCTAGATGGTATGCTCAAAAGAAATCCCTAGATATTGTTTAATTTTTCTTAAGTCTTGCATTTCAAATTCCTTGTGAAGGAATTGTTTGAGCCAAGTAATCAAGTTGATGGAGTTGCCCATAATAAAGAGATCGTCCACATAGAGCATAAAAATTAGGGTATCTCCATCCTAGTGCATGTAGTAAATATTACCATCTAATGTGCTTCGCTTGAGTGCTAGTTTGTACAGGGCTATGTCAATCCGATCATACCAAGTATAGGGGCTTTATTTAAGTCCATAAAAGAATTTGTAGAGGTAACAAACAAGAGTTTCCTTGCCTTGCAGTCTAAATCTAGGTGGTTGTATCATGTATAGTCTCTCTTTGAGCAAACCATGCAAGAACAGTGTGCGGACATCCATTTGATGGATGCCCCATCTCTCTGCTGCCACAAGGGCGATACATGTCCAAAGTGTCGCCCACTAGATGATGGGAGCAAAGGTCTTAATAAAGTCAATCCTTGCACATTATTTGAATCTACGGGCTACTAATCAGGCCTTCTTTATGGGAGGGGCGCCATTAAGTCCAAATTTCAACTTGAAGATCCATTTACAAGTGATAGTGCATTTGTCAAGTGGTTAGGGTTCAAGTTCCCATGTGCTGTTTTTCCATATGGAATTTATTTTGTTTTATATAGCTTGCCTCTAGTTTGGATTAGTCTTTGCTTGTTTGAATGTAACATTGACCTAGTTGGATTCATTGAGAGCAATTTTGCCGTAGTTGGATTGATTGTATAGATATCAAAGTCAGTTTTTGATAGGCATAGTTCGTATCTGTCCAGCCTAATATATTGTGTCTTGGGACATGTAGATCTACGGGAAGTTGCGGAAACAGGTAAGGGGTAGAGGGTTACTATATTTGTAGGTGGCGGGGTGGAGATTGGTAGGTGTGAGGGGGGTACAAAGGTTGGTGAGGACGGAATGGAAGGCGGCACAAAGAGGAAGGAGAAATGTTAAAGAGACAATGAGATAGAGGGTGGTACATGGAGAGAGGGGAGATCAAGAAGGGATAATGGGTCAGTAGGGAATGTATTGGGAGAAGAGATAGATGTAGTAAGAGGAAAAGGTAGTGAGGGTGAAGGCGTTATAAATTGGTTGATGAAGAATTTGTCTTCTTAGGGTTCAATAGTTTTGGGTGGAGTGGCATCAAAGAGAGTTTCGTCAAATTTGACATTCCTACCAATTATGATTTTTCGGGATGTTGGATGGTAACACCAATAGGCCTTGGATTGTTCGTCATAACCTAGAAGTATCATGACAATTGTTTTGGGATCAAGCTTTTGGTATTTTTCATCTAAGATGCGGAAGTAAGCGACGCACCCTATCACTCGGAGGTGGCTAAAATGAGGTTTGGTACCTGTGCACATTTCCTCTAGTATTTTTTGTTTCAAGGCCTTTGTGGGGCATTGATTTTGTATATAGTTGATTGTTTTGGCTATTTCTTCCCAAAGGGATTTGGAGATCTTGGTTTTGGTGACTATACTGCAAATTCTCTAAGCAATGTCTTGTTTTTGCATTCCACAATGCCATTTTGATGTGGTGAGTATCCAACCGTAAGTTGTCGTTTGATTCCATTGGTTGTACATTAGGAGTTGAATAGTGCTCATACAAATTCCCTGCCTTAGTCATTGCAAAGTGTATTGATCTTGAGAGCAAGCATTTTACTAGGACACGAAACTATTTGAATGAGTAAAGAATTTGTGACTTTTCTGCTAGGAAATCATTAGAAGAGTTTTGGAGGGTCTAGAAGCCTATTTTGGGCTTGTTCCCCCACAGCTGTTCCTCGTAGCAATGCGAATGGCCCATTTTCAGAATTTTCTTTTTCATAAAAAAAAAAATTTTAGTCTCCAAATGCAAAAAAAAAAATTTAATTTTTTTTTCTTTTGGTCAATGACGTGGTAGGGTCTTGGCCATGTTAGACTGTTGCGCCAAACCTGTTCCCTACGTTCACACGTTGTGATAACTTGCAGGCATCTGGAGGCCCCAAAAATCTTCTAATGAGAACCATGTCTTCCTTGTGAAATTTTCTATAAATGTGAAGATTTATCTATTGCCATTGTGTGTTTTAACTAGCATAGGTCCACAAAGGTCAATATGAACTAACTAAAGTAGTCTAGTTGTATAGGTGTGCCGTTTCTTTAGGATTCTATCTATAGGTAATTTCTCGAGCATGTAGGATACATAGATGTGTTTGAGAAGGGATATAGGAGGTAAGCCTACAACTAAGTTCCTATTACCTAAATCATACAAAGACTAATAGTTGAGGTGATCTATGCGGCAATGCCACAAATGTTTATCAACATGGAAAATCTTGCGGTGTGAAGTGTTACGCAGTTAGGGTGATACTATCTCGAAGGGTGGTGTGTAGTTATTTATGTGTTGGACAGAGAGATTGACAATAGGAGCATAAGTAAAGTACGGTGAGCTAATCAAGGGTGAATTGATGATTATGTACAAGTTGTTGGTTGGATCCCAAAGGCCTTGAAGGAATATCTCATTTGGAAGGTCCTTGTCATAAATGAGACATGATTTGGCCGCAAAGAGAACTTTGTAATCTAGATCTATGAGTTTGCCAATTGAGAAAAGGTTAGTTTTGACCCCGCGCACATAGAAAACATGGTGAACTTCCTTTATTGTTGATGATGAATTAAGGATGTGTACAATGCCTTACCCAACTATGGACAGAGCTTTGATAGTCCTTATTTGAAAGATCTGGGAGAAACTAATGTTACTGAGGATTGAAGAATTGCTTGTAACATGGGAGGATGGAAACCAATCACTCTTTGTAGGAGTTGTGGTGATGTAGGCATTGGTGTACTCTATAAGGCAATCATAATCATCATCTTGGTCACTGTGAAACACCTTGATACACTCCTAAATCTTTAGAATCAAATTGGAATTGATGTTTGAATTGTCTTCTGTCTCTGCAAAATTTATGTGTTGTGTTGATCGGGCTAGTAGCAGGTTGGATAGCTGAAGTTGTATAGACTTGATTCAATCCTCTACAATGATGTGAACACAGTCTCGCGCAAAAGGATCCAATTTTCCACATTTGTGGCAGTATATAGTTTGGCGAGGAGTGTTAAGTTGAGGCGATGTGTTCCTGTCAGGTCTTAGTGATGGTGAACCTCTACCAAAGCTAGATTGGCCGCAATTGTATGTGCCACCACAATAGAAAGCACGGTTGTGTCTAATGTAGTTGATCTCTTCTATTGTGTCTTTTTGAGAGTCTAAATTGCGGCTAAGTTTTTCTTGAAGAAGAAGGCCTTCTAATTCTGAAAAAATAGGTACTCTCTCATGGCCCTTCTGGATTTATTTGAATGTGGCCTAGCTTCTCAATAAGCTATTCAAAGTGATGTTGACAAGGTCCGTGTTAAGTGTCTGAATCCTTAGGTTGCTAAGTTGGGTAACTATTATGTTAATATTTTGTAAGTGATCCCCTATTCCCTTTCCTTCCGCAAGTTTGAGAGAATAGAACTGTTCTTTGAGTGATAGACATCTAGAGCTGTTACAAACATCATACATGGTGTCTAGACATAGCCAGATTTACTAAGGGTCGGTGAGATGAATGATATTGAGTGAGATAGAATCTTGTACCAGAGAGATTATAACCTTGCTAGCTCGAAATTTGAGTTCCATCTCCCTTGTCAAATCAAGTGTGACGGCACTGATATTGGTGAGGTGTGGTGTTGTCTGTTGTGGTCCGATTTTCTCCATAGTGGCACTTATTTTCAACATAGCAATGCTGGCAACTTCTCCTATAGGTTGATTGGGTATCGATGAAGGTTCAATAAAGCACCATAAACCTACTTGCATTAAAATCATCTTAACTTTGTAACTTCATAGAATGTAATTAGACGATCTGACAAGTTTCATAGATTCTGGAACGTCTCTAACTATTGGATCCATAGTGTGAACATTGTGGTTCTAAAAAAAAATCAATATTGATATTTGCTGTGATTGTAGCTAGTAAGAAAATGTTTAACCTCTAAATGCTCAAGGCCTATTTTGAGCCTCTAGAAATTTTCTCTAAATTGAACAAAAATCCAACATTTTAATACGTTGTATCAATATTTTTTGAATCATAACTGTACAAATTCAAACTAGACATGTTAGAGATCACATAGGAAGAAAAATCACAACAATATCACTTATAAGTTGGAAGATTATAATGTTTGACCATGAGGGTATTAAGACTATGAAAAATTTTCAATTCACTTTTTACAAGTCAAATCTAAAAAGTTGGTGACCAAAAAAATATGAGGTTTAAGGGCCTAACATAAATAATCCTAATCAATTTATGGCTTCTCAAATCTACTCTACAATTTTTTTGAATGAGTTTCGAATGTGATTTTTTCTTCAAGTCTTAGTGTATTTGAGGCTCATTTATAAGAGCTCTCAACACTATGGGAATTGAAGATTGCAATGGGTACTCTTGCACAAAATCTTGAATAGAAAAATCACTATCATTTATTTTGAAGATTGTATTTTTTATGCTAAAATTAGACTTCAAGAAGAATCTTTCAAAAATATAAATGACTAAAAATAGCAACTTGGTTAGGTTTTATTTAACTTCAAAGTTTTACAAACACCAAATTTTAGTGCCTCGGGCATTTAGGGGTTAAATGCCTCAGTGTCTATTTAGCGTCTATGACAAGTTACTAATGAACTAGGACCCTAAGCATGCTCTGATACCATATTGATGTTGTTGTGTTCTAGCAATGTAAGGTGGAGAAACAACCTGATTCAATTTAAGAGAGAGTACACTCGATTGCCAATAGGCTTAAGTACCGGCTAATTGACCTAAAACTAAGTTAACCTAATGTTAATCCTAACAGAGATGAATGTCATCTATATTTAATATGTAAATGTCAATATTGAGAGGATGATAGCTAGTGAGAAAAAAGGTAAGAAAATCCAAATGAGAGGACAATTGCAAATGACACAAATATTTGCAAAAGTTCTAAGGACTTTTCAAGCTTTGAAATAGATATTGCATCTTATGTGGTACCTACTTCTAGGAGTTTAAGGTAGTAAAATTTATTTCTAATTTTTTATGGAATTTGGTTTGATTGAATATATTTAAAATTCCATTCAATTGAATAAAAGATGTTTTTTACATCATTTCATGTACATATACATGTGTATTTCAATTTTAAAGTTTAGGAAAATGCACATGTAATGGAATTACAATCATTCATCGTTAGGATTTTCAATAATTCATTGCCTAAACAATTGTTGCCTTAAGATTTCTCCCTAACATTTTGCAAGTTCTTCCTTTCTATATATAAGTAATCTTCCATTTCTGAATCCAACAAGTAGATCTCTTTGCATGCCTACATTAGCCACATCAAGCTCTAGCTTATTTATGATCTCATAGTAGTTGTGTAACAATAAGCTACTATAACCCTAGCAATTTTGTCAATTTTAGAATTGAGATACTTCAAAATTCTCCATCTATTCTTCAATGTCCCAAATGCTTGTTCAATCACAACTTAAGATTTTGGAATTCATGGAGTTGTTAGATTTTTTTTGCAAATCATTGGATGCCTTTCAAATCTTCATCAAATAGGTGCAAATGGGATAGGCAACATCCTCAATCAAATAAGAGTACATCTAATACCTCCAACCAAATCATTAGATCTTGCAAAATCTCTTGTTTTTTCAAACTTTATACGAACTAGACACTTTAAATTGGCCATCTTTATCATTCCTCTAGGTTGGATAGAGCATTCCATAAAATCTTTTATAAGTCATGTATCCCTTGCAACATAATGGAGTTGAATTTTTTTTAATTATAAAAATCACATAGTGCTAAAATGATTATCCTACTTGGATTCTCAACTAATGATATTTCCTTCATCTAGGCATTACTCTTTTCAATACTTTGATTCTCTAGTTGGATAGCCTCAAGCCCTCGATGTCATCTGCATTTAGCTCTTGGAAGCCCTGCTATATTAACTTTGCTAAGTTTTAGCTCTCATAGTTGATGCTTGCAATTCTAAAAGATGATGGTAAAAATAATAGTTGCATCTTCTTTCTCTAGTAATTTTGGGCTTGGATAGATCACCTTAAAATGATAGGATGAATTTTTGGGGAACAACCATTCTCATCTCCTTCTCACCTTCTATGCTTCCATGGAAGTATCTTTGTTGGCCAACTACAAAATAACCAATGAAGTTTAGGAGGATAATGATCTCAATAATTGTGTGCGTCTCAACAATTTAGGTAGATTGTATGACTAGTTAACTTTCAGTGAACAATTCTATAACCTAATCTATTTGCCATCTTTTTGCATTGTGTCCATACTTTAGATTAGTCATGATTTGTGTTGCATCTACTATATACCAAGCAAAAATGGGCGGAATTCGAGAAATGTTTAATAAAGAACAATTAATTCAATGAGGCATGGTGCAAATTTGAGTTTGTTCACAACTAGAAAGATGTGTGATAATGCAAAAACATAGAACGTTGCTCATGTACAATCTTTGTTGTGGGCCTACTTGTTATTGTAGACATCTTAAAGATGCCTTCATTCTTAGTTTGTACATGAATATGCTCCATGCTCATTTTGGAATGGAGGAAGTAGGATAAATTGGTTAGTGTATGGGTGTATGCTGGTTTGGTATAATAAAATTTATTAATAAATAAATTTCTATGTCCCATGAAGCTAAATTTTGATGAAGTGGCATATTATCCAATACTCATGGAAATTCCATTGGTCACTACATTCCTACTAAAGTGAGAGCTTCAATTCAAGTGTACTAAATTTCAAATTGGACAAAAAGAGTGGGTATTTGCTTGCCACTTTTCTTGAATCTTCCTTTTTCAAAAATACAAAAGTTAGTGTTCAAGAAGTTTTTTGAGTTCTACTAGCTATTTTTCTTCAATTTTCAAATTGAACTAATTTTTCAAGTACAATTATTTTTTCTATTTATAACTCGAACTAGAAAATTTATTGATTTTTTCAACAATTTTTTGTTGATGTCTTCAAATTGCAATTGTTTATTTTTTCAATTCCATTAGCTAACTTTGAACTAGCCACTAATTCTTTCCAAATATAGGCACAAGCATTTCAATGAATTACTTCTTTGGGACAAATTACTCTACTCAGATTCCACTTCATGAACTAATTAATGGCAAATGAAAAATTCATAGTCTTTGCATTTATTGAAATGAAGAAATGAAGCCAAAATTCATTCGTTTGGCACACATTATAGAAAATCTAGACCTAAAAGTGGGCTATTTGACTTTCTAAAATTGTACAAATCCAAGGAAATAAAACAAATTTTTTTAGTCCCAAGTCTTGCGTGGCATACACCATGATCGTGTGAAAAAAATAAAAAAATAAAATTTTTTAAATTTTTTAAAAATTAGATATTTTTTTTCTTCTATATTTGCACATTTACATGCAGTCAAATGGCCTACTACTCGGTCCAAATTTGCTATATTGAATTGTTTGCTACATTGGTATAGGGTTAATATTTTCATGTAAGGTTGAGGGTTGAGAGGGTACACTCTTAACCCCTAAAGGATGGAATCTATGACTGTGTAGTTAAATTTGAAAGTCTCTTACTTTGTATCTAATATTTCTTTGCTATTTATGAGTGAGATTTTTTGGTTTTATTTTTCAAAAATCAAATCAAATGTTTAATATTTGTCATAAAATTTTCAAATTTTTCAAATTACCTTAATTTTTGCCAAAAAAGTAAAGAAAATTCATATCAAATACAAATCATGTTCAAAGAATCTAAAATTTTCAGAATAGTAGCAGATTATAGTGTAGAATGTTGAGGTCTAGTAAAAAATTCTTTGTCATTCCATATTTAGAAATAAGGTTATAGATACTCAACTTAAAACTTCACTAAAATTTTAGAAGCTTATTGTTTTCTGATTTTGACATTCATATTTAGAAATAAGGTTATAGATACTCAACTTAAAACTTCACTAAAATTTTAGAAGCTTATTGTTTTCTGATTTTGACATTCATATTTAGAAATAAGGTTATAGATACTCAACTTAAAACTTCACTAAAATTTTAGAAGCTTATTGTTTTCTGATTTTGACATTCATATTTAGAAATAAGGTTATAGATACTCAACTTAAAAGAAATCATTTTGAATGTCAAAATCAAGTTTTCAAGAAAAAAATCTCAAAGTATTAATATACTAGATAGTACTGATAAACTACCCCATATAAAATTAAAAAACACTTGAAATGTCTTGAACTTCATGTCTTAAACAACTGAAATTCTCAATGATGCGGATATAGAATCAAAAAAGTTGCACACAAAAAACAGATGAAAATGATCCATTCTTCAATAAGCACAAAGCTTAGTTGATCATCCAATGGACACAAAACATTCTACGCGTCCTTTCAGGGTTCCAGGGTTAACTGAATTGATATGGTGCTTCCATAAAAGATTGTGTCTTTGGTTTACATTTCCTAATTTCGACAACTGAACGAAGTCTTAGCTTGCAAATAGAGAACCTACAAATAAATTTCAGAAGCCATTAAATAGAAAGATACTGTATTACTGTTGGCAGTCAATCTAGCAGTAGACGGGATGGCATTATGAATCAAATATTCAAAGCGGACAAACTGGGCTGTGGAGCAATGACCTCGATCTGGCAAACCCTCTGGCTGCAAGCTTGCCGAAGAGGACAAGGTGAGCACCAGTGGTCGTTCCGGCGTACAAGGTTATCTGTCCGAGAGGTCTTCAGCAGTTGCTTTATCGACATGGTGAGTTGAGATCGGGCTGTGGCAGCTTGTTCGGTCAGAATCTGGACATTTCTTCAGCCATAGTCCTGCTTGAGAAAAAGGAATCAAAAGCTGCTGGAGAGTAGGCAGGATCCGGGCGGCGGAACTTTCTTCTCCTCTCTTAGCAAAAAGATAACTGGGCATCTCAACAGTGCCATGCTCAGCAACTGGACGCACCACAGCTTGGTCCTTGCGCGCTGCTTGTGCAGAGAGCTTGTGGTAGATCACTCGGAAGTAGTGTACATAGTGGAATAGGAAGGCTGCATATATACAATTTGGATCAAAGCCTTCGTCAATCATTCACAACAACCGGAGGAAGGGGGGAGGGGGTGGGAGGGGGAGCTAATCCCAACTTACTACTGTGCTGTGATTGTGCTGTGAGGCGTTGCTCATTTCATACGAAATTTATATGATACCTGAAAGACTCAACTTATAGTTTTCGTAAAGGCCATTCTCAGCTTTCATGCATGGACTCATCTTTGTACTTCATTGCTACCGACCTCCTCGTTCTTTGCCAAGTTTCCATATTATATATCTTGTTTCTTTTTCTTTTACTATCTGTGACCATTAATAAATCCCTTCAAAGTCTTTGAATTCGGTTACAAATTGTAATTCTGCAATTTCACAGCACACGGGTTCGTTCAGTTGATTCTTTAAAACTGCATGCTTACATTTCCTCAGGACCATACCCACTCCGTACCTGGATTTTGTGCTGTGACTTGCTCAACCTGCTGAGGCGTCAAGAGTTGTTGCAGGTAGTAAAGAGGTTTGAAACACGGCAGCTCATAACTGTGGTCGGTAAGATCTAGGAAATATCCTGGATGAGAATACTCTATGGGAAGTGGCTGATTATCAAAACACCTCGGAGCGGCTACTGCAAGGAAGGAACTCCAGTTGTGAGGTCTCTTCTTGTAAGGAAATTGAAATACGCTTGGGCCAGCTGGCCCATATTCTGGCCAGACATTGTCGACACCAAACTCCGTGGTTGGAACTTCACTTGCTTCCAGAACCCTACCATTTGAACTTTCGGAGGTCTCCACTCCTGTCTGTAACACCAAGTCATGATCACCTTTGCATTGGGAATTGAATATGACTGTTGTAGACGACGTTCTGGTATTCTTTGTTTTCTCATCTGCGACTTCGGTCTCTAAGCGGCCTGCAATTGAGAATCCTGATCCAAAGGGATACCCATCATTTCCACACGCTGCATCACTCTCTTGTTGCTGTGTGGGGCCATCTTGGCTCTCTTCGAGCAAAGGCTGTGTGACAGGATCCGTAACGTCACAAAAGACCTGCTCTTGACCCCTGCGTTCGAGAAAAGGTGGTTGATAGGCGTGGTTATTCATCAATCCAGCGCAATTGCGACCATCCTGTTCACCGCTAGAGACATCTGCGACGAGCGAACTTGATGCAACTAGACGAGGCCGTTTGGGGATGCTGGTTCGGGTTTTGAAACATTTCAATTGGCAGCCAGTCAGTCTAGCGGAAGAGAAAAGATCACAGTCGTTGGAGTCTTCATTCGAGTCCGAGGATTTTCTCTTAGATCTTCTGAATTTTTCGTTCACATTTTCCAACTGCTTCCGAAAATCGGTATGTACTCCCAAATGCTGAGAGAGTTCGATCGAATCGTTAGCAAATGCGTCATCGCTTTCGTAACTACCATTTGTAGATTCATAATTGAAATCTCTCCTTCTCGCTGTTGTATTCTTTGAGGATCTCAAGTAGTGTGGGGCGCAGCTACGAACGTTACTTTGCATGGAAGAACGTGCTGCAAGTATCAATGAATCCCTTGTAAGGCATTTGCGCAGTCCTTCTGTACTAAATCATAACTTGAAAAGACAATTTAAAGGATCGATCTTTTACTATGACTGAAGAATAGCAATTTCTTTTCCGCTATGTATAGATTGTATTACATCAATCTTGGCGCAAATGGCATACATCTTCTAGTTCAGGCCCCCTCCCCCTCTTTTTTCTGGTTGAGACCAGTGTTGTATGGGCATGGCAACAGAAAAGGACCCTCTCCCTGACATGTACAACACAAGTTGTTTGTCGCCAAACCCATACCACACTGGTTGGAACGACCCAATGATGGATTTTCACATGCTGTTTCAATGGGTTTAACGCCAGGTCGTGAATGTGTAAACCTCCTACGATTTGAGCTTCTCCTTCATAGACGAAGGTTGCGCACAGACACAAGTACAATTTAAGTCATATTGAAGTGTAAATGCATTTATGGTCTGCTTGCCTGAGAGTTCGCTTAGATAATTTATCACTGCTTCCGCACCAACCCAGTGGTAGGTGCTAGATGCTGAATATCTTTTGGGTACACACCGCTTGACGAGGTGCAGAGTTCCAAAAATTCTCAATATCTCTAATAGTCTCCTTCCTTTCACTGAATGTCAAACAACCGAGTGGGAGTTAGCTTGCAAATAGCTGCTTGGGACAGTGACAGAACAAGTGCTGGCTGTCGAATGATATAAAAGTGATGTATATTGTTGACCATTAGTAAACCTAAACTCTAAGATTTGTTGATGGATAATACTCACGACGAAGTTCTTCAGCATCATTGTCGTCATGATGGTTGGCTTGGAAGATGGTGAACGCTTGGTCCCATGAGACAGGGGCGGCCTGCATGGGTGTAACACATGCATTTTCAGAGCAGTGAATCATATGCGGAGATAGCTACGAAGCTCAAATCAGTATTCATGCATCCTTTGCAGTTGCTCTCTTGGGGATTACAGCGTTTTAGTAGAATTTTTCTCCACTAAGAGGAATGCTTTAGATAATTTAGAATGCTTAGACACATACCACATCAATCAAAAATAGTCGAATGAGTCTCTTGCTGAGACCAAATATTGAATTATCCACCGTCTCGGCGTCTGATGCATCTCAACCAGGAGCAGGAGTTAAAGTTAAATACAGTCACTTTTGTAGAAGCTTTTAATCTACTAAGAAGAAAAATAGGTATAAATGATCTGCGTGTCAGTTTGTTCTATAAAGGACTGAACCTCAGATTGGAGGACATCTTTGCAAAGGTTAGTTTACATGATTGTCTCTGATATTTTACATATGCAATCTGGCTTACTCACGTCGAAAAGTTCGCTGCTGTATCAAAGAAGCGCTCGGACCGTTTTTAGATCCTGCACTTTGCACCTTTGATTTTCTTCTCCCGTTTGGATTTAGTTCCTGACATAAATGCCAAAGTGGAAGCATATCACCTTAACATCAGCACGTGACACACGAACAATGGTCCAGATTTTATCCCGAGAACTGAAGGCCAAACTAGAATGAAGGCTATCATTCAAGAGATGTGAGATAGTAATCCTTAAAAATCTCTAAAGAAACAATATCGACAGTGATGTGTCACTACTGTACCGTACGTGGGGACTTCCTCCTGAAGATCGTAACATAATTCAATTCAAAAATATTTCTCTTGGAAATGAT
This sequence comes from Pseudoscleropodium purum, assembly GCA_963969395.1. Taxonomy (NCBI): domain Eukaryota; kingdom Viridiplantae; phylum Streptophyta; class Bryopsida; order Hypnales; family Brachytheciaceae; genus Pseudoscleropodium; species Pseudoscleropodium purum. Next base: position 28,170,999 of record OZ017795.1, read on the forward strand.
TAGCACCTTAGACAATTTTGTGAGGGTGGACATTATTGACGAACTACCGAGCCATCTGTACTTTTCTTTCTCTTGCTGATGCACTACTCCAACGCTCTGAAGAACGCTGAGGATCTCCGCCACGACCTCTCGTTTAGAAACTGTTCAAACGAAGCAATTAGTTCCCCTCATAGAACTAACTAAACCAGATCGAATATATGTAGTCTGCTGAACTCAGACTACTCCTAATAATGTATCTGGGAATATTGAAAGACTGGGGAATAATCCTTTTGATTCTCACCAACAATCTTTGCTAGCGTCCTCAAGGATACGATTGACTCAACCGGCTTTAGGGAGCAGACTTCCAAGACCCTGCCAAGTCCAACCGGGTTTCTGGAAATTGAGGGATCGAGTAAAGAAATTGTTCTGCTAAATTTATATAGGTACAAACAGAAAATTTTACAATCAATTACGTATTTTCCATTGTCAAATGTTTAATAATAATTTGTTGCTTGTTGCAGGTGATCATTTCCTTTTTGATTTACTTACCTGCTGGTAACATGAGGCACAGCATTCTCGATGACATCGCCCTGAGGGTCGTCAAAAGCAGGGTTCTTGCGCTGCTCCTCACCTGTCACAGCAGCCACCTGAAAGATGGAACCGACTGAGAATACTGTCTTGAATCGTGAACTGCATCTCGTGGATGCCCTACACATGGTGACCAACTAGAGTGGCAGTATTACAAAGCGAATTATTAAAGTATAATTCAGGTTATCGATACTACTTTCGTGTGTCCTGGTCATGTAAAGCTTATACCGCAGTTTTAATTCACTTCCCCGTTTCAATTCACGAGATAGCAGAAAATTGTAGCTCAAAGGTGGAAACTCTCAGAATTTCCGTTTCACCTGCTTATTTGAGGATTCAATTGTTGCATTAGGCATAAATAACACTGTAGCTTTAGAGGTAGATGAATCGCTTTTTGGCATCTCCTCGGTTGCTGTTGTTTTTGATCTTGAGGGGCTCGTATTTGAAGGAAGAGCTGTAGAGGAACACGATAATGTCATCAGGGCTGGTTTTGACATCTACAGGTTTGAGCAGGTCCTAACTTGGCCCTCGTCAGAATTGATTAAATTGCAAGCAGATGCTGCTGAAAACTCAGGATTAGTCCACGAAAACCGTCGACTATTTCAAGATCATCACAAGCACAAACTCATAATTGAACTACACAAAGTTCTCTTGAAGGATTAGGAGAAAAGTAGCGGAAGCTCCACCTTGAAGAGGTAAGCGGCATTGAACTGGATTTTGATAGTCACTCAATTGGAGCCTGCTACTTCGAATTGGTGACGGACCGTTAAGTGCACCTGCTTATGAAGGACCGTGCACACATTTTAAGAGTAAATTAACCTCTGCTATACAGAGAATTTCAGCTTTCGCAGCTACAAAGCCTTACACTCTAGAACCATTGTCGATCTCTGCAACCGCAATTGCACAGATTCTCAACCATCAATTCTTCTCCAATCTATCAATGCTTAAATTGGCGTACATAGTCGTCGAAGTACGTTCAAATTGATGCCGACTGACTGCCCGAACTATTCAATAGTAGGCTTCCACTATCATTAATTAGATCGAGAAGCGGAATAAACTCTAATGAAGCGAAAAGGGACAACTGTCCACTTTGGGACAGGATTCCCTAATTGCCTAGAGATCCTAGGTGCTCGAAAATATTTTTTGAGACCTCGAGGATCCTCTCAGAGTGAGAATTCTAGAAACAACAGCCCAATCTATCAAGAAGATATCCCTGACTTTGACTCTGTTTTAATTGCCAAAAAATATGTCCTAACTATCGACCCCTACCTTTCAAGTGGCAATGTAGCTTGAACGAAGCAGCACCAAGGGGAGCATCATTATTTGCTAGGACTCGAATGCTGCTGGAGACTGTTGTTCCAAGTAACTGATGTCTATCGTCGTAGGCAGCAACGAGCAATCTGAATTTCGAGGTCTCGTGCCGGGGACAAACGTGAGTGCTGGCCTCGTCAATTGCGATGTACAGATGCCGAGGCTCTTTCCAAGTGTCCTCTCCATCCACGGCCGCCGCCCCTCGTCGCGGCATTCTACCAAATCGTTGCAGACCTCGAATCACAGAACCAGTGCATCCTTTCCTGCATTTTGAGCGTGTGACTGGCATCCAATGATACAACACGGTATGCTTATCGTGTCTCGTTGTCCCGTAAGGACTCGAGTAAACCACGTAAATGTACAACTGGATACGCGCGTTGTTAACGAATCGCACATGGAATTTCAGACAACTTTCTCGAAGCTGCTCCTCCACTTCAGTTCCGACGATGGTCTCGATTGCTTCTGAAACCCGCAGCTCCGACAACTTGCCGCCACTAATATCTTTAATTACCAGTTCAACCTGATTGTACGAGCACTTTTGCTTTCCGAGTTTGTACGCTCTGCATAAGATCCGAATGGCGTTAGCATTGGAAAGGGTGTAAGTGAACGAATATAAATTATTATCGCGCGGCAATTAGAGATTACTAGATTAATCAGCACAGGTGATCGAACCGCACGGCTCATCCCTGTTTGCTGCATACCTAAGACCCCTGGAATACCCTGATGCTAATCAACCCTTGAACGACCGTTGCTCCCATTCTGCCTTGTGCCGGAGGTGTATTTCAAAGGTCAACGGTGAGATATCATTGAAGAGATCCTTTTAGGCACCACCGATTTCATTCAAGAAGCGAATGCACGTGTACTTGTGTATAGATTACCGATCTTGAACACGTTGTGACGCTAGCACATATATTCTGGCCTTCAGAAAATCACCTATGGACATAGATACGCAATATTCGTACAATCGTGCATACCTTAATTCCGGTTGTTCAACAATCGCCACCGCAGTACTCGTCGACTCAGGGCAGAGAATCTCCGATGTCCTTAAACAATTTTTCCCACCGGTATTTTCCTTGCCATTAGTTAGCCGCAGCTCCTCATCACAGACCATCTGCCTCCTCGTAGGCATCATTGGAGGATTTTTAAGGATTTAGAGATCGTGGACGTCCCCGGCTTGCAGCCTTGATTGTAGTTCAAACGTAAGCAGACTTTGAGAATTTAAAGTCTCGACAGAATGGCCACCGCCTAATCCAATATAACGATTGCAATCATTTTTAATGAAGTTATTAAAAGAATTATTCTGGATCGTCACCAATTTGTTGCGAGAGCAGAGGTTGCTGGTCAAATCACTCCAAGTGGAAACGATGATCAATCACTGCAACCTCCGCCCCTTAACATAAGCGAGTTGCCTACACAGGGGATCCAATTACTCGTAACGTGCCAAAATTTCCTCCACTCGGCAATCTGTACACTAAACCCTACGAGAGCTCCAACTAGAGGTAATTTGGATCATAAGATCAGGTTTAAAACTGTTGCAGGCTCCGAAATTTACTTTTCAAAGACAGTGCCAGTGATTCTAATAAAAAATTCCAGCGTCGCCTGACAAATCCGAAACAATCCGAGACAACATTCTCTCAATTCTTCTAATGAGCAATTAATCTATAAACATCGAAACTGCGATAAATAAATAGACTAATCTCCATCACACGACTGCTCTTAACGCCACCAATCAACAATTAAGCAGCTAGCACGCATTATCCTCAGATCATCTCCTTCTTGAATTGCACTTTTCTAATCCGTAGACTTAATTCCTTTCCTCAATTTTTTCTGTCAATGTAGCCGATTACTCGATCTACAAGCTAGAAAGCTCAACCAATCATCAACATCAGTCCAGAAAACAGATATACCCGATACAGAGCAATTAATGCACACATCCGATCCACCCGCGCAACATTCAACCCCGCATTTGCCCGACGACATGAAAAACTCAGCGAGCCAAAGGAAACCTTAATGCGGCATCGAGCTTATCAAATCACGAAACAATCACAGAAACGAGCTCTCCACCAGCGCTTTCACTTCGGTCCCCTATGGAATTAGGTACCATCCGATGGTGTGATCTACTGCTTCGATCCAATTCAAATCGCAGAGCGTACGTGTTTTCAAGGACATGAAAGAAACGTCAATTAGAGGAGCTGCAAATCAGCAAAGACGCATTTGCAGAGGTGAGCACGGAGGCATGGCAAAGAAGCTGCAGGGAGAAGCAGCGAGAGAGCAGTTACAGCAGCCATGGAAGGCACCAAGAAAAGTGGCAGAAAAATGGCTTCAGTTAAGTGTAGAGCTTCAATGGCCAAGTATGGAGAGTGGTGAAGCACGGGCAGGGCTCCGGAAATTTATTTCTCTGCCCTGGCGTCCTCTTGGCATGTGGGCAGGTGGATTCGGGGTGAAGTCTTAAAATGTAAGAATTGGAAGAATTAGAAGTTGGATTTATATTTAAAAGAACATTTCATAGTTATAAAAATAAAATAAAAATCAATATAATTTCTAACTCGAAACTTGGATTTGTACTTAAATAAATGAACATTCAACACCATATATAATCCCTAACTTCCTCAAAACTCTTGGTTCTATATAGAGGTCAAAACCACCCAAAATAATTATGCAAGAAGGCATTGAGGTTAAGAATTAGAGGATTAAACTATGTTCTATTGTAAAGCTAAAATTATTTGCTTCAAGATATGGTGATCAACTATTAACTTCAATTTTTTATTGCCTTGGCTTTGTTAAAGTTCCATACATATCAAATGTAGATTTGCCTTGAACAACCTTGAATGTAACTTTCTATATAGTAACCATTTTGGATTTTTGAATTAAACTAAGAAAATAAAGCTTTGACTAAATTTCTTTATACTTCATTTTAAAATTCTGAAGAAATGAAAGAATTGAAAAAATTATTGCATTTGCAAGCTCCATGTATTAGAATCCAAATGACACAATATTATTATTTTTATTTTTTTATTTTATTTAAATGATTTTTAAGTTTAAAACTATTGTTTTTCATTCTTCTTTGCATTCATGGTAATAAATCCAAATTTATTCTAATATATATTTTTATTGATATAATTTTATTTCTACATTTTCATTTATATTTCAATAATTAAAATTTTCCATCAAATTTTTAGTAAAAAAACATCAATAGAAAATATATCTTTTCACTAGCCAACAAGACTAAAATTCTATATATCAATTATATAAAAGGATGAATTTAGTTTAATAGTTACTAGAATTTGACTTAAAGGTTTTTATCAAGAATTTTTTGGGTGCCAAAAAAATAATAATGAATTAAGAAATTTTGACACTAATTTCCATTGCTACTTATACCTCTTGAAAAACATCAACTTAATCAAATTGCTTTTTCTATTTTTATTTTTATTTTTTCACTTCTTCCTAAAAAAATGACAACAATGACAATTGTTCACAAATCCAATTGAAAATTTTCACAATGACAAACAATTCATAGTTTCATGTAATAAAAATATAGAATTGATAATATTAAAACCCAATATAGTAAACTAAATTTATGTTAAACATGATGTTGGCCCACTTGGCAATGGATCTAAGTCCTTTTCAAGTTAAGTTTCAAGAAAGATAAATTGTGGTCAAAACCCATTGTTGAAAAGGATGAAGTTTGCATAATCTTAGAAAGAAACTAATAGAAATTTTAACCTTATAATCGTGGTTAACTTCCTAAACCTTATAATCCTTCTAAGTTAGGTAAGACAAAACTGTAGATGTTTGTCCTTATAAATTAGATATTAGTCCATTTTAGTTCAAAAACTCCTCAACAACGTTCATAGAACTAGTTAAAATTCACTCCATTGCTACTTAAAATTTTCAATAGCTAAATGTACATTGGAGAAAAACCTCCAAAAAATTTGATTTTAGCCAAGACTACAACAACCAATAGAATTTCATCACCAATTTGTTACTTCCTCTACACTAGAATTAGCATCTATTCAATCAATTTTGGATTATAGTACTTCCAATCATCTTTCTAGACTTGCAAAATCCTTTCATTTCTATTTTTCTTTATTCCACTCTCTCTCAAGCAGGGCTTTTTCTTTCATTTTTTACAAAGTGCTAAAGTAGGGATTCAAAATGTTATAGTGGTGCTCCAAATTTCAACATTCATCTACATATTGAATAGAAAAGATCACATTCATACATATCACATGTCCATAATTTTATTTTCATCCAATTTCATCCAAGATTTCTTTGTACTTCAAAGTCTTCTAGCAGAAAATTTCAAGATTTGTTTCCATTTTTTAGCCAAATTATTTTTTAACGAACCCTGGTCTCAAGGTAGTCAAAGTTCATGCCTGTTTGTCTGAAGGTAGCATATTGCACTAAATTCCATACACTAGTTATGGATCACTGCTCCTCAGTCGAAGCGAACAGTCGATTCTGCCTTGATTCCCGAGATGCCATAAGTGATTAATTGTCCAGGACGTGGGTTGAAGTCTGATCACTACACTACTGTAGTGTATCGGTAATAATAATGATATCCACACTAATTGGTTTTCAGAATGGTATACATTTTTTACTCTTGGTATGATTTCATTAAGAGTACAAATTTAGTGTAGATGACACTCAATATCATTATTAGTGCAGTCAACCTTGGTAATCACTGCAACCTCCTTCTCTTAGCTTGAATTATGATAACATGAGCGAGTTGCCCACACAGGGGATCCAATTACTCGTAACTCGTGCCAAAATTTCCTTTACTCGGCAATCTGTAGACTAAACCCCACGAAAGCTCCAACTAGAGGTACTTAATTCGGATCATAAGAGAGCAGGTTTAAAACTGTTGCAGGCTCCGAAATTTCCTTTTCAAACCCTGAAATGGGACTACCTTATTGACATGGTCAACAATGATTTTGTGTTCTGAATGACTCAGAGCAACTTGCCACAACTGAAAGCAAATATATCACGAAGTGCTATTCGGCATGCCTCATGACATGGGACTGTCACCCTACAGTATATTAGTCAAGAGGTCCCCACTCACTTGCCTTCAACCTGTACTGTACTATACTACAATTTTCAGACTAAAGAATACTTACAAGACTACGAAACGACCGCAGATGTGGTGCTCACTAAAAGTATGCAGGGAAGCCAACAAGCCTTGTGTCAGTCCACTGTACTAGAATTTCTACTGGGAAAGTGGGAAAGAAAAAATCCTGATAAGGGCCACAGATAACCTGTACAAAGGATTCCTTTGTGAGCTATCACGTCGTAACTACAAAAACAGATCTCGGATGCATTGAGTTGCACCCAGCTGTATATGGTAAGCCGTAGTGATCATGTGTCGTAGTCGGAGTTTATACCAAAAATGCGCACTTTGTGCATATTGGGAAACTTGGCGATCACCAACCAGCAAACCGCAATCGTGTTTAAGAAAAGAGTTGGATTCTTGTAGTCGGTCGTATGTGACGCTATCAGATACCTGCCAAACGTAAAAATCCAACAACATCAAGATAAAGTTCTCAATCCTCATCACGGACCCACGTTAGCTAATGCCGGAGGTAAACATAGGCCCACTTTAACAATCTCAAGCTTACGAACACATGCTGCACCCATATGTCCGTAGATATAGATTCTCTTCATATATATGGACTCAAGAAAATACGAGCCAAATCAAATGTCAGAGACCTACAATCATGTCCTGCCTGCAAGAATCTCCACTTAGACACCAATAGCTCAGAATTAAGCTAAAAGAGTCGAGCCATGCGAATGCCAGAAAAGGCACTAGTGTTAATATGAAAGAAGACCAAAATCACTTGAGCTTCGCTGCTTAGTATGAAGCATTACGAAGTGAACCACATCATATCTGCTTAATTCATGAATTCATAGATATAGACAAGTTCTCGTGCGACCTCTACATTTCGGAATAGAAAATAATTGGCAAAAGAAAGTCACTTGAAACATGCAGTAATCTCAGAATCGCTCTAATGAAGGAAGAAGCAAGTGAAAGGCACAATGGCTACGTACAAGACAACAGGCACGACAGTCAAAAATTTCCGGTTACGAGTGAGCTGACGGCCATCATCCACTTGCTCCCACCATGTAAGCTTTCCATAATCGCCTTGATCTTCAGCGAAAGGAGTCCCCTTCTTCCAGTGAAAGAATCTGTAAGTCACCTGTTCATAAACCAATTCAACACAGCAAGGAGGAAAATCTTAGTTAACCCTAATAAAAAAGCGGATTCATTAGATTCATGAACTCAAAATAGACTCTCAATTCCAGCATCTACGCAGGGACAATAGTCCGCTCCAAACAGAGTTCAAAAGTGGATGCAATGGAGAGAGGAGGCGAATTACAGCGAAGTGGACGAGGTTGACGACGGTCCAGGCGGTGCCGGCCTGACATTGGAAAGCGGAGACAATGGCGAGCCACGAGAATAAGAGAATTAGAATATATGTCGTCCAAATGCCGGGATACAGAAACCAAGAGGTATTCTTGTTTGTATCGGGAGGCGGTACCACTTTTACGTAAAGCCCTCCAGGTGAAGGTACAGTCTCGACCAAGTCCTCTGCACTTCTACCCAAACGATGCAGCAGCCCTTCTGTAATCCTATGAGGATCAGGCGAAGTCATAAGCAATAATATCGGATAGGAGCGGATATTATTGCTTATCATAAGCAATAATATAAAGGAGCAGATACTATTGCTAGTCCAATGAGAATTTTCATAAAACGAAGCCATTGGAATAAAGTAGGGTCAGCCGCTGATTCTTACATGTTCTCAGACTTGGTATCATGCAACGGAGAAAGAGGTGAGGGATCTGCTGGAGCAGAACCAGCCATACTTCACCCAAACTGCAAAGAAAGTCACTCCAGGATGGTGAGAATTGATCAGCCAACCTGCAACTGAAGTAATATATTTCTATAAAACGATCTGCATAAAATGCTCCTTTAAAAGACCAAACGTGCTTCCAGAATGAGGGTGATCGTAGTGAATTCATTTCAACACCCATAGTCTTCTAAACCCTAAACGTCTCAAAATATTCACAAAATATAAGAAAAACAACACAAAATTTCCGTTAATTACATTACAACTGAAAATACAGAACAGGTTATCCACCCGACCATCAATTTCTCCTCCTTGCGTTTCAGATACGCATGTAACAAGACCTCAGCAGTTTATTTTAAACCCTAATTGACAATCCACAAACATGACACCAAAATTCATGTAAATTCTCAGCTAGGTCGATGAGCACAACAAAGCGAAAACCGCGCCACATCTCAAGAGTCACTCTCACCCTGTCAACGACAAAACCCGGACTACAACTATTCAAACCCTTTTCCAATGCTTACCACAACCTCAAAAACCGGGACTATTTCACTTCAATAGGGGAATCTGATGCTATCTAGCAAAGCAAATGGCCTTCGTAAGACACGAGGAGGAGAAGATATTTCTTCCAACAGTCCTTACCCTAAACGTAACAACATAGCATGAGAACGCGCTCAGAAAGAGCTCAAAAGAACGGGAAATGAGGGGCACGAATTGGTGTAGAAGGGGAGAATAAGAAGGTGAGCGATGGCAAGTGAAGAACGCAGCAATCTGGGAGAGCGAGGGAGGGAGGTGAGGAGGTGAGGAGGTGCGGAGGATCGCCTTGCAGATCGCTGGTGCGCGGGAAGAAGGGGTGGGACGAGGAGCGCCGAAGAGGTCGAAGATGGCGTCGACGACGAAGGCAGGAGCTGGGTGGAGAACCGGGCGTCGGCGGGCCTCAATCCGGGTAGCAGGAAAGCGACGTGAGATTTGTAGTCGTGTTCAAATCTTTCCTTCCAATCATTGAAACCAATTAAATTTATTGCGGCAATGTGGTCATTGTATTACTACGGCTGTTATTTTATCATGCTTCACTGATTCAATTGTGAGGATTGAAGATGCTTGAGATTTAGATTACGTTCCAAAAAAATATCATTGAAATTGGGTGAGGATCACACTTTTGAGATGATAAGTTAGTGCCTCTTCTTCATGTTAGAGCTCAAATGGGTTGTTCGCAGAATGAGCTTGTTCTGTTCTAGCCCATCAATTCAAAATTTCAAGCTCTATTCCTTGAAGCATGACATGTCCTGGAACATCAAAATTCAGCTCTATTCCCTGAAGCATGACTGTGTCTCTAAATTGGAGGATTTATATCATTTAGGTCTTAAACCCTAAACCTTCAAGCTGCATTCATTATTTCAATTCATCAATTGGCGTAAACTTAAGGTTTATGCACTATGTACGTTGTAATTCTGTGGCAAACTACTTGCAACTGTTGACGGAAATACAGCATGTTCTCAACAGAGTGAACATACATGAGTTGATACTAACAAATATGGAATGAACATTAAGGTCATTGAGATAAACAATCTCAAGCTTGCAATACCTTGCCAACGCTTCCAAACGCTTATGGAAATGCTGCTCAGATTAAGAGGCAACGGTAGAGCCAACATGAGCAACAGAAAATTCTGAGCAACCCAAACGCTGTACAATTTCTTTGCGCTAATTCTTTGCACTAATTACAATTTTCTATCAAAAAGGACGTAACTCTAGTAAACAGCATTCCCAATTCGACTTCAAATCCATGAAAAAATTTGTGCCAACTGCGAGTCATGTAGTAACCCACACACAACCATAAGCTAAAATGTACAAAACAAGCTTCAACTACTCCATTTGCAACTTACTGATATCACTTTTCCTCGATAAAATGAATCATATACACTGTACCACCCAATAGGGTTCTAGAATTTGTGCCAAGATTGACTTACTGCACCTGCATGTCAATCGCGAGGCTGCTATATGTGAAGAAAACCCAGTCAGAGATTTGTGTACATCTTCTGTGGCACTAGCTCGAAGTCTTCAGGCTCATACCGTGGCCGATCTCTTCCAATCTGCATGAAACATGAAACCTTCTGTCAAAGACCAGTCGAAGAAGATCCATGGTCAAAGGACTCCATTGTCAAAATAAAAATATGAAGAAAGCATTAATTGGGAAATAACCCGATAAAAATGCAGAAAAAGATCAGTCCGAAAATGGAATACGGATAACTTAAACGGAATTACTAATGCGGGGGACATATCCCAGATCAGCATCAATGAGCCACTCTATCCATCTCAATACTAGATTAACCTGTCTAAGAGCAGAAAATCTGAGTCCCTTGCAAATGCATTTGACTAGGAATTCAGTTGTAGGAACAGCTAAACTATCACCATCTGCCTCGCGGAACCTCAGTACATTCACTTCTTATTAGCTTTTTCGCAAACCATGAATGGCTTTCGTACAAACATGAGCACGCAAGATGAAGCAAATAAGTAAGATGTCTTTGGACGCCACAACTACGATGGCAACGATCTTCTGTTCATTCAAAGTCTATTGTAAAAATGTGACGATACGTGTAGGTAGATAACCTGTCACAAGTTCGCACTTTCACACAAACAAGGTGGAGAGATACATGGCGTGAAAAAGAGAAGGATACCTTGCTCAAATAGGCGTGATCACATGAAACTTGCTCATCCACCCACGTCAACTTCTTGGCAAGTCGTACAATACTGCACACAAAGGAGAGCACATTAGAAAACCAAACGACAGTTCTAGTCCCACTAAATAGTATGAAACATTGAACTCCATGAAACGAAACAGTAAGACAGTCATAATATACATCAAAATAGGGCAAGAATTTTTTATTCAAAGGCTAAATGAATCCATAATCAAACCCTTAATATGAGAGAGGAGAGAGGATCATACTGATGAATCTCATTATTAAGACGTTGCGTCATGTCACAAGTGTTGTACTGCTCGGGATCCTCTTGAAAGCTCACCATCCCATCTTTCTGATTGATCGCAGCAAAGATGTCGCCATCCTTAATCTGCACATGGTAACTTGTTCATCATGTAATCCGATCATAACTTGAATCACTCCAAGTAAAGCCTCGAATACCGGTTTCAAAAGAGGTGAACACTTGCACGGTTTTAATCGTAACTGCAGGAAAATAAATTCAACTTACCATCTGAAGGATACGCAGTTCAGCTTCCTTTTGACTATCTAATTGCACCGTGTCAGCAATGTCTTGGAGGGACAAGGTCAGGTATGTCTGGGTTAATCGTTGAATGTTACGCTTACATAACGATGCTATTACTTGCTTTGCCAATCCAAGATTATTATCCTGCAATTGCGTAAATGAAGAGATAAATTACGATCATGAGTTCAGTTTCCACAAGCAAGTATAAAACTGCAAATGAATCACTTTGGATTCACAAATGGCAGCATAAAACCGCACACCCATCAGTTCATAGCCCCACAAGAGCTGCAAGCAAGTTGGCGAGGAACTCACGCTCTTGAAGACATCCTCGTGTGCGGTGATACAACGCTTTACGTCGCCAATATTCCTGCTGGTATAAAGATTCGCTAAATCCAAGTAATCCTGCAGATTATCTACTCTCCGTCAGTGACTATCATACTGCCTTACGAACCCTGAACTCACTGATAAGAAAAGAAACATACAATACAACTCCCTGTGCGTTAAAATGGCGAATTTCAGTGAAATCGACGTAAGCTTCAGTCGCCCGACTGAAACCTCAGATTCATACCAGTCCTAGTTTTAATAACTCTGGGCAGTAGGTCACAGTTCTGGCGCTCTGAAACACGCCAATTCAACAAACATGACGCTATATGGCTAAGGAAAAAAATGCAATGTAATAATATTATCCAAAAAAAATGGGAAATTAGCTCGCGCACCTGAACACATGATTTCAGATTTCGTTGAACAACCGCAGGAGTATACTTTGGGAAAGGAGGTATCTGTACGATACAAAATGGATTGCAAAAAATTGTCAAACACAATACAACAAACATTTAACCTAACATCCTCCTTGAAGTGCTTACACCTGCAGAAGAAAGCGACAATATCTAAATTTAGGTCGATCCGCTGATTCTCAAAAACCCAAAACAACAATGCACCTGATATAAACAGTAAAATTCAACAGTAAAATTCCTAAGAACAGGCTGTGGAAATTTCTTACAAACCTGACCGTTTTGAATAAGAGACACCAGAACATACTTTCTGAAAGCTGCAATAGTGATTGCATTCAGAGCTGTCGTAGGAGCAGTGATTGCCTGATCAACAAAAGACAGTCCATGAATATCAACAAGGGTACAACTATATAAAAAATCAGAAAAGTAGAACGAACGACACATCTGATGCACTTGAAGCGAACAAACGAAAGCACTGATATGAAAGTAGAGATACAGTACATGCTGAAAGAACTCCAACGCCTTCGAGAACTTTTTCAAACCAATATAGATCATTCCCCTGCAATCGTAGCAAGCTCCATCAGTAACGCTGGCAACAGAAGTGTACATTCCGAGCCCGTTCCAGCACACGAAGGAAAACAGGAAGAAAATACCCAATAGTTCAGGATATGTAAGAAGGTACGTATGGAATATACCCGTAGTAGCAATACAGAAGGAAGTCCCGAGGTACCAATGCGGTTCTCTTTTGATCAATTTCGAATATATCATCCTCCAAGATACTAAGACTGGCTTTGTAGCATTTGCACAATAAGCATATCTGCAGAAAATCAGCATGTACGGCAGTCAAGTATTCACTGGAAAGCTGGAGTTTGCGGATTGCAGACTGCAGAGGAAGAATAGCGCGCATGGGTTCGTGCAAGTGAATAGCTTGCTCCTTCAGCCTCCGGCAAATGATGTTGACTGCAAATTCACAATCAGAGGACACTCTTAACGCAAATAAGTGTCGGTTGTTATCATGGCAGATTCAAGCAGATCAATTAAGCTCTAACGGCAGATTGGGCCTCGGTAATCCCCTCCTAATACCGCAGCATTCCTACCACTCAGCGTTACTGGAAACGGAGTGTGCTCATTCTACAGTGTAATTCATTAATAATTTGAACTTACAGCTTCAGAAAGGACTTCAAATCAGAATCGAAACAGGCAACCAAAAACGTACTTAAATACATTGAGAAAGAGAATATTCAGCTTTCCGGTTACGCTACTACCACTCCGCCTTCTCTCAAGAAGGCAGCACACTGAAACACTAACTCACTGCTGGTAAAATAAACCAAACGCAATTCAAACTTACATTTGTCAGGTGCTGGTCGAATCTGCTCTGCAGCACAAGCAGTAAGAAATGCAGAAGCCTGTCCCAAGAAACTCTCAGACTGCTCCCTATTCAATGTCCCGGACGATTGAGCCTCACTGTAAACTCCACACAATAATCATATCAGAAACACTCAAACTCCAACCGAACTAACCATAAAATTAGGTCCTTCAACACCACTGTTACAAAGAACGGTCGAATATTCCACATTTAAGTTTCCCGGGCTATCTTTTAGAATAGCCATTTTCGACATCCTGTGTTCTTCAGCAGTAACCTCTCAGAAGAAATTGAAAACATTGAAAGAAAAGTCCAAATAGACGCAGAGCTCGCAAACAAGAAAGTTCTCGGACGCAGTTCCTCGTAATTATCTCACCAGAAACCGGTGCAAAAAGGCTCAAACGCTTCCGAAATCAATTCTACGAGAACTCAACCCAAACATGGGAAATTCACAAAACAGAAACCGGTGAAGGAATATACACTTCCACAAAACCTAATCCCAGAACCAGGTCAATTATTCTAGGAAAATGCCGTCGAGAACCTCGCAGATCGATCCCTAATCCATCGCGGCCAAAGAAAAGCATATCAGAAACGCCAAAATGCCTCGAAACAAAAAAATCTACTTCAGAGTGACGTTAATTGACAAACAAGGAGGGGCGTACAGGAAGTAGAGGTAGCCGAGGGAGTGCTTGGCGGGGTGAAGCGCAGCGAGCGCGTAGCTGAGACGGGGGATGTGCGTGCGCAGTAGCTCGTCGGCTTGTTTGAGCAAAGTGAGGAGATGCGCCACATCCTGATCACTTCCCGAGAGCGCCTGCACTTGCGTTACCAACTGATCCAGCGCATCCATGATGCTTAGCGAGGATTACGAAAATCAATTTCGAGGATTTCGATCGTCTCTCCGCAATGCTCCTCCCACACCAATGCTCCTGGAGAACTTCGTCACGTCGTGATTAGGGTTTTCGTATTCGCTCTTGCAGTAGGTTGGCATTGGGTTTCACCTCTGTAATGTCACAGGGAAAGGCACCTAAATAATTCAGGTGATAATATGGAGTTCAGTGACAACGACCAAGGGGGCATACCGTACGTGAAGGTCTGATTCGGCACTCAGGTGGCCGAAATTGAATTTCCACTTCATATTCTTACACAATTCACAAGATGACATTTGGCACTATTTTGCAAAAATGACTTTGTTTCTGTCGAATTTAATATTTTCTTTGGGTATCTTAGGCTAAGGAGAATTCTCCCCCTTCTTGTCCCATGTTTTACCCCCGGAAAAATAATGGAATTTCTTATTTGCTACCTATCATAAAATTTTCAAATTTCAAATTCATAATTGCAATTAGAGGCCACAAATAAGCTATGAGGGTGTAGAAATAGAAAATTTATGAGGCACAAAATAGGGGGCAATTTTTACATTTACCTTTTGTTGGAACAATAAGGGGGTTAATAGGAGTTCATATCTTAACTACTAGGTGCTTCAAATTGCATATGCTAAAAGACAAATAGAGTGTTTGAGAGCAATGTTTTGTTCGGTTAATTTTTCATTCATCCCAAGTAAGCAACCGAAGGGGCAATCAAAAATCTTCTTGAAGTAGGGCATGGGTCTTATTGCTTGCCCTAAGTTTGTAGAGGTAAGGTACGCAAAAGTAAAGAATGAGCAATGGTATCACTATCCACTCAAAAGAGACAACCACTATGACTTTGCAACCTAAATGTAATGCAAGGCAAGCCATATTCACTATAAAAGTGGGTCTAGTGGATTGAAACATTTTGAAAAATCAAAATGGTAATTTTTGTAAACAATTTTCTGAGAACCAAGCCCAAGGGGCTTGTTTGGTCTTTTAAGGATTAATCAATTTGATTAAATTGAAATAAATAATCCAATCAAATAAAGATATAAGCAAACATGTATTAAATTTCAAAAACTAATTTGAGGATGTTTTGAGATGGATAGAATAATACCCCATGACAATGAAGGATTGTGATTTTAATGAACATAGTCTAGTTTGTATGGCTAAAATTTTACAACAATCCAAGAAGTTATCTAAATTATCTATTATATCTCAGAAATAGTAATGTATCAAACACAGTAGAGTTACAGTAATAAACGATTTCTTTGCAATACAAATACATTCAGATCTATCTATTGTGCATCATAGTTTTAACTATTCATTGTATTGTATGTGTTATGATCCTTCTCTCTCTTTATTGCATCTATTGTTTATCTTTCTAATGTGTTGTATTATTACTATCTCGTATAGTAATGCTATTACATTCATATTGTTTGAATTGTATAAACTAACAATATAGCTATCATGTCTCCAGTTGGGATGTCAACGCTATTATCTCCTTTGATACAAAAAGTTCCAATGCGCAAAATAGAATGGATGAGGATCGCAGTGGATGTTAATGCATTAATGTTCATCATGTCCAAATGTACTATACGGCGTCATGTAGAGAATATGTTCTCTCTAGAAGAAGCTAGAGATGTTCTGAGACATGAGGGATTTGAAAAGGTGGACTATGCTTCACACTGTATTGATACAATCAAGAGAGCGATGGATGTCTTGAAAGATAGGTTCTATTGTGTGTTTGTATTTGATGGAAAGACATTTCCAGAGAAGCAATTGAACTAGAAAGGAGAGCAAAGAAGCAATTGGGAGGAAAAGAGACACTAGTAACAATGAGGAGCATATTCAAGAGGGATCTATCAAATGTAGATAATGCAAAGCAATACTATAATGCCCTCTTTGAATGTGTTGAATTAAACATATCAGAGATCCCTACCGCTCTTGATGTTTGTGTAGTGGGAGAATACAAAGCTGATGTTACATGTGCACATATGTGTAAGAACAAAGAGGTCGATGCAGTGTTTAGTGTTGACTATGACACTTTGTTGTTTGGATGTCCCTATCTCATAAAGGATATCGATATGGTAGAAGAGTATGCAAATGTTATAACACTTAACAACATATATGAGCACTTTAATATAACTCATCATCAAATGATAGACATATCTATCCTCATGGGCACAAATTACAATAAGAAGATTGTGAGAGTGGGACCCAAGATAGCACTCTCTAAAATAAGGAGTCATGAGAAACTAGAGAACACCATGTTCTATAGTAATCAAGACCAACATAGAGAGGCTAAGGAAGATATATGATTGTCCATACTCGAAAGAGAAGATGAAGTGGTTCTCTCTTGAAGCTCATCAGGAGCTTGACATGCTAGACAGTTTCATTAAGGTGCTCTAACAAGTACTTTAAAAACCTTTTTTTTAGATTAAGATAAGGACTCAGTGACTAAGAAGCATTTTAGTAGGAGGTTTAGTCTCGTATGTATTTTCTGCAACTTTTCTTGCCAATTTTTTTACATTTGCAAGCCATTTTGCAAACACATTGAGTCAATTTATTGATATTTTTTTTCTTCAATGAGTTTGTATGTTGGTTTTCAATCACTTTATAGTTTAAAGTTTTTTCATTTGAGTAAGTTTAGAAATCAAATTTTTCACCTCTAATTGTGTTTTGAGGAAAATTTCAGCATCCTTTTTCAACATTAAAACTTTATAATCTTGCAATGTACACGGTCAAATGACTCCAAATTTGATACACATCATTTACATGTACACTACAAGATTGTACAATTGAGATCTCTATAGCTTAGTGACATTTAGATCTATACCACTTCAAAAACACTAATGTTTTGGAATGTAAAATGGCCTTAGGGGTTGAGAGGTTAAATTCTATTAATAGACAATTGTTACTCATTTTTGAAGTGTGTTGCCTTATTGGTTCAAAAGAATCTCTAGACTACTCCAAAACCAACAACTACTAAAAATTTATCCGTAATTGTTCCAAGAATGCTCCAAGATTGCTCCAATTGCTCCAATTTGGCTCTAATTACATCAATCTCTTGTCTTAAATTAGATTGAAACTCAAATGACATTCAAATTGTTCAAATGAAACTCAATGTTCAAACCACCATTCTATATATGAATTCAAATTTGCTCAAAACAAATGTAAAGAAGATATGTTGGAGGTATTGTTGAGCTTAAGAACACCACTACTTGATAAATTTCTTCCTTCACAACCAATGGTGACCAAAATTAAAGAATTGAAATGCAAATTTTTTAAATTGCAAAGACCTTGTAAATATTGTGTTGCAGAATCCAAAATTGCTTCAATTTGATAAAAAAATTTAATTATTTGATAATAAGAATAGAACATTAAATATGGAAAAACTTAGAAAATCATAGAATTGTGGAAGTCAAATGAAGTGTGAAGCCAAGAAAACCTTAACTTTCATAATATCATTGTAACTTTGTAATATCACACAATGTAGAAATGTTATATTATAAAAGACCTTGTGATTTTAGTAGTATGATAGTTGGGATATTTGGCCCTTGTTCTAAATAGGATTGTTTTGTCATTTTCAAAAGATAATATATTTTTCCTTAGTGTGAATGTACCTTAAGAAAGATTGTATCACCTAGGTAGATTATAAATGGCTACAAGAATTTAGCATTTGAGCTATATGAAATGGAAAAGTTCATTTAAGTGTGTTGTAAAAACAATTTTGTCTATTCTTTAGTGATTTGGCTAGCTTGGTCACTCAATGCTTCATATTTTTGTTCAAGGTTTTTAAATCAATTCATGTGGAAAAGGCCATGAAAAGAAAACTTACAAACATGAGGATCATTTGTGTTGATTCTTCTTATGTCATTTATCTTACCTGGAAAGCTTCAAAGTTTGATCCTTTCGCTACCAAGGACTTTTATAAGTTAATGGTAATTCTATCCCTAATTATTAAAAAATAGAAAAAATAATTAAATTTTCTTACCAAAAATAATAATAATTTCTCTAAAATATGACATTATATATTGATTCATGTAAAATAATACATTTCCATTCCATTAGTAGTGTGCACTATCTCTTTTGAAGCATACTTAATGAATATTAAATTGATGTAGTATACTTTTCAAAACATTCATCTTTCTTTAAGTAGTCAATGGTTGACTATTGAGGGACTAAGCAATAATTTGGAATCTTAAAAGTCAAGAAAATGGTTTTAAACCATTTCCATCCTTTTCAAGCTCCTTATTTTATCAAATCTATAACTTTCTTATAACAAAGTGCATTACTCATAATATAGAGTGCATTTTTGAAGGACCCTACTACGTAGGTTTTAACTCCTAAAAGATTAAGTGTTTCTTTAGGAAACAAATGAAAGTTCAAGTAGGCTCCTATAAACACAATTTTTGGTACGATTTTTTGAAATTTTTTAAAATATAGAACAAGAAGTTAGCTTTCTAAGAATATTATTTTTATTCCAATCTATACTCAAGAGTAAAATTATGCTACACTAAGTTCAAAATGTTTAACCTAGGGTAGTAAAAAAAATCACAAAAATTCAAAATAAAAATTTCAAATTTCAAATTCTAATAGAAACTATTTTTTTCTATATGGAAAATTTAGATTCATTCTATTTGGACTAGTAATGAGATGTTTATGGAGCATCTTATTTTGTAGGCAATTAAATCATCAATTAGAAAAAAATTATGTATCATATCAATTTTTTAACTCAATTTTTTCCATTTCAGACAAATAGGAGATCCATATGGTTTAATTTGCTTGCTAAAACAATCTCATTGTTGGAATTAATGTGTTTCAATTCCATCTCAAAGCAATTAATAATTTAATTTTTTCTTCTATCTTGTACCTACTTCTACTTTAAAAAATTTCAAAGAATAAAAATCAAGTGCATATATGTATATGTGTGACTTTTGGATATTTTTCCCACGTTCTCAATTCAATTCTTCAACATAAATTTTTTAATTCAAAATCTATGTAGCAAAATTTTCATAGAAGATTCAAAGTCAAGGAATCTAGTTAGGTAAGGAGCAAGAAAAAACATTTTCTTCACTTCAAATGCAAGTACTAATATCTTGCAATCTACATGGTCAAAGTTTCTAAAATTTCTTCAAATTTCATACTTTACAAGACTAATTTAGTACAAGATCATATGATTAGATATGCAAAAAAAATTCAATTTTTTAAATAGTTTTACTCTTTGTAGTAAAATTGGTAGTTTTGAATGTGTTTTTGATTAGAGAAGACCTTGGTCCTTCAACGGTTAATTAAATTGATAGGTTACCATGGAATGGCTATATATCATTTTGGAGTAGTGGAGATATTGTACCTTTTTTGCTATTTTCAATATTGAAATCAATGAATGGATAACTACTTACTTGAAATATATAGAAATAGGTTGAAAAAAATGTTATTTTCAACTTAGATCTTGAACATTTTGTTCAATCAAAAGATCATTTAGGGATGGAGGGAGTGTTAGCAAAGTTTTCAATTACAAGAACAAGATGATGAACAAAAAGAATTCATATTTTATAGCAAAGATGGTGAAGCAACATTTCAAGAACAATATATAACCATCTATAACATTTTTGAGCTATCTAAAATGTTCCCTTCAATAGTGGGACAATATTTAGAAAGTTGTGTTTAGAATACACAACTCAAGATTTTTTGCTCTCGTTTTGTCCGAGGAAGAGGCATGTATCAATGTAGTATGTTCTTGAACCTCTAAGGTGGAAGTGCCTAAAACCAATTTGAAACACAAACCAATCTTCCATAGAGAGAAAGATGCAAATCCAAAACTTACTAAATGTGTATATGAATGAAGAAATTGGTTTAGGATCTATAAGTTGAATCTCATAAATTCATAGTATATTCATTTTAATTTGGAAACTTATAATTCCATTTTGAAATTGATGATTTTCAATTGCCAATGTGTTTAAAATAGTCTCATGTATTGATTTTGCATCAGATTATGTGAAATTGTTGAAATGGAGTCACTATACTTGAAAGTTTAGTAAGAAAAACAAAGTCAAAATTGATTGTGGTTATTTTATTCATAGTCTTGTATTAACCCACTATGACTGCAATTGATTTCTATTTTGATTTTCAATTGCAATTTTTTAAATTTTAGGATGTGTAATATTCTATTAGAAAGGTATTTTTAACAACCAAAATCCAAAAATTTGTAGTCGAAAATTAAAAAAAGTCAACTATGGTCATATTAGGCTAATATATGTGTAGATAAAAAAACTGCAATTGATTTTGAGTGTGGTTCTTTTTTACCAACTTTTGGTATAGTGAGTTACCATGCACCTTTAGCTCAATGGAGCTTGGTAGGAGTGGGAAAGTAAATATGAAAATTTTGAAACAAATAAGATTATGGCTCAAAAATAATTGAAATATAAGATCATTATGGGTGCAAATTTTACTTTTTTATTCTATTTTTACATGTATTGATTCAAAACCTTGTAGAAAATCACGAAGCACTAGTTGATTAAACTAACTCAATAACACAATTGTTTTTGTTATTGCTTGAAAATAAGCATTGTCCATCTATTGAAAGCCATCTCTCTCTTAGGGGTTAATTTAGTTATATGAATTTACAAGGAATTGAATAAAGAGCTACAACTATGACATAAACAAATAGGTAGTAGATGAATCAATGCTTGAGATTTAGTGTTAAAATTGGAGCTAAAAATGGTAATTTTTTCACAATATAATTATCCTTGCTATTCTTACATTATAAAATAAGGCTTTTAATTGAATGCATATAGTCGTATTTGATACCAAAAATTTGAAATGATGGATGAAATATTCTATTCACAGTTCAAGTACTAGCATTATCTTCATCCTTTAAGTTTTCATCAATAGCTAAAATTTGATGTTGGTCGTTTGATGTACAATCATGTGGTGTTATAATACTTGTTTGAAGAGCCAATATTAAAACTATTTGGGTGGGTGGTTAGCTTTGGAATTCCTCCAACGAACTCATTCTAAGAGAAAATTATTTTCTCCACTCTAAGCCTGGTTCCAATTCTAACAACTCTTGAGTGCTTTGAGGGATCATTTGTAGATGCACAAGGGGAGCCCATCCTTAAATTTGAACCTAACATATTTAATTTTTATAATTATATTAGTTAATTTCTTTAGTTTCCATGTAGTTAGATGACTTTGAAGCTCATATATACATCAAGAATGATGTAGTTGAAGCTTCCCTAATTCTTATTTGAATCCTTAAAGGGATGAATTGGTCACTATGAAAATCATTTGTTTTGGTATGATCTAAATTACTAGTTTAAAGAAAAATGCAAAAGCACTCATTCAATGTCAAGCTATTTTAGAAGACCTCCCTTTTTCACTCAAATTTTTGAGGATGAATAGTTGTACTTCTATCTTGCATGGACAAATTCTTTGTCATTCATTGATATTAGCCCCAAAATGGCCATGGCATAGTTTAAATGTTAAAGTGCTATTGTTGCAAAAAGAGGCAGTTTGGTAGGAAGATTGAGGAAGGGGATGCTTCAACGATCGTTATTTTTGTATACTAATCAATTATTGCTACCGTACTTAGATAGCAAGTTCCGCATAAATTAATTAAAAAATGAAATTGCCAAATTTCTTACTAATTTTGGGACTAGACAATTGAATTTACAAATGAATATCAAGATGGTTTGCCGAAAATCTAAAAAATTCATTAAAAATCCATTGAACAAAGTACCAAGACATCATTTAAACATCTACATTCAAGAAATAAATTCATTAATGCATTATAAAATTTGGATGTAGAGAGGTTGTTTTTACAATGAAATCCATTATCCATTTTGAATCCTCAAAAGGTATAGGATAGTTTGAAGGTAAAAATTTGATTGCTTTTTATCAAACCTAGGTCAAGCTCTTCCTAATCCTACATATCCCATATGGGTTACTTTACCTCCTACTACCCCACTTGTATAAAGCATCTTTTCTTTTATTCATTTGAAAATTTCTTGTGGCTTTCATAGCTTTGAATGAGATTCATTTTTATGGTGAATACTATCTCAATTAGATGGATCCTAAAATATGAATTTGCCTAAATAGAAGATTTGCAAATCAAATGTTAAAAGTAATTTATAATTTTGACTTCAGTGCAAAATTCCTTAAAATTCAATATTAAAGTGCCAAACCTTGTTATTGGACTTTAGGACTTTGATTAATTATTCAGCATTAAAGTGCCAAACCTACTATCCAAGTATGATATTACAACTTGTGCTATCTATGTACAGTATTGCACCTTGTGCATCCAAGTCCGATATTGCATCTTGTGCTATCCAAGTACGGTATTGCATGTTGCGCTATCCTTGTGTGCAAATCATTAACACTGAAATGGACAGTATTGCCTTTGGCAATGATGGCTCAACTTCATCATCAATGACTTCATTTGTTTTCTTATCTCATCATAGTATCACAACTTGATACAATAATCAGGACCAATTTTTTCCCCTTTTGATGCATATGTTTTCCTGCAATGACCATAAACACTCTAACTACAGTGAAATTCAGAAAAAATCTGCATTGATCGATTGCTGTTCATGGATCACTTCAATTTGCTCTGTAGCCAGTTGTTCCCATATCCTTCATACGCAAGCAACAGATACACAAGATAAAACTGCTGAGGAAAGAATGTATTCCAAATTTCCCACGTGAACACTATTGAACATTATAAATACATTTCTCATCAACATGGCTACAGCTGTTGAGGGCCTCTGAAACTCCACAAGAATCGGCAAACTAGAATATGGCAAGCTTAGGGTTGGTTCTCTCAACAGCACACAAACACGTGTCGTCAGTGATTTGGGATTCAAATGAGTAACTTTTTGGCAGCAAATCTTTTTAAATGACTACCACATCCACTGGTGATTGTAAAAATAAGAGAGGTAAAACCAGATGAATTCAAGAGATTTCAACCGGGTCCCTAAGAAATCTTCTTTGATTGTGTTGCCTTTCGTTCATAAGGATCACGCAAAGTACCAAACAACCAATCCATGACCACTGTGTAGTGGCCATAATTGTGTCGGTAGGTTGTATGATGAATAGTGTGGAAGCCAGCTCCCATGATGCCCCATACATTTCCGTCGATGCAGTCGTGTATGTTGGTTGTCCAAATTCCTTCGCAGAAGAGTAAAATCTCGTGAGTGAAAAAGTGCATCGGCATCAGAAACAACGCAATCACATGAGGACACGCTTGTAAGATTCCGTCGATCGGATGGAAGGCCAAACCTGCAGCGCAACCACAACAGCGATAAGGTTCAACAATTCCAAATCAATCCAACCTTGGTCCTTTTTTTAGTGAAGCTTACAATGAATAGCGAGCTACTAAGTAAACATCTTGATACTTCTTGCCATATTCTTGAAATTACAGTGTTCGTTGTTATTGCCACCCATGCCAAAAGTCACACACAAACAAGAGAAAAATTTGATGGGTTTCAAACTTCACTAAAAAGCGCACTTCATGGAAGATGATGAAGATACGCTTGCTCTATGGGATAGGTGAGCGTAACCACTAGGAGTGGTCATAAAAGGCACCTGCAAAAGGTGACAGTGTGTTCTGCTTGTTGTAGATATGGTGCGTAGCATGGAGATGCTTGTACAAGGGTTTAATGTCGTGCAGCTCCCTGTGGATCCAATAGATTGCAAACTCCACCAGTGACAAGTAAGCGACCACTAAGCAGATATAGGTGGGCATTCCAACTTCGTCAAAACGTGCAAAACACTTGGTCCAGCCCTTCTCGATCATGTACTCTGAAAGAGTTGGCAGCCCTGTGTAAACTGGCATGGCCTTCATAGTCACCCAGATCTGAAGCATAATGGGCTCCTTTCCAGGTATATCACCTGAAACAATGTCGACACACAAGTTAAGGTTCCGGGACGATGAACACGGAGGAAACAGTGCCAGGCATGAACCCCTAAGATGTGAAGAGAGAGACAAAACACCAGTAGATGCAGTAGTATTCGCACAGATTGGAAAAAATTCCCGCTCAACCAAATTATATACGGCTGGGAACAAGTAATCACAATGGAAACCTATACTTGTTCGATCGAAGAACGAATGCATGTGAGGTAAATACACAGAAACCTCCCAATCCTACGATTGAAATGATCTTTAAACCCTAAGTGCCCAAACGGCCTCATTTCAATAGGAGTTGAAATAAATCATGTGAGAAGCTGCAGGGGTAATACCAAATAGTACCAATCAAAACAAGAAATCATGCCTGCATTGTTTTACAAAAATATATGATTTGAAAGTTCTTATTGGCTTCCATAATCGACTATTGGAGACAGAATATGCGTAGACCATGTGAAACGCAAACGAGCCCCAATTCAAGACACAGATCGACATCACAACAACTACGTAACCCCAACAGCCAGATCCAGAATTCTAAAAAACGCAAAAAAACGCAATCTCATCCCATTGAAGACTCCCGTACAATGCATACTGAAATAGCCTTCCTACTCCAGATTCATGCCCTTATCGCGGATCCCAATCCTGATTTCTTGAAGCAACCATTAGGGCACACGCAATGACCCCCCGCCACACACCAGAAAAAAATCGTATAATCCTCATCACCCGACCTATCATCTGAATGCCAATTCCTAACCCTCACCTGCGGGGAAGAAAACGTCGCCCTTCCAAGTATAAACATAAAGACTCCACAAGCCTCCTGATATAAAGTACACAAACATTCCCGCCACATAGTTCCGCAACCACGTCCGCAACACATGCGGAATCGCACCACGCACCGAAACAGGCAGCCACCACCCCAGCACCAAATCGTTGTACCATTCCGTCTCGTCCACAAACTGCTGCAAATACTCCGTACTCCCTTTCACCAACAGCCTCTTCTCCTCCACCACGGAACTCACGCCAACCGAGGATACATTCACAACTTCCACGTCAGCGGACATGCAACACAAGGGCACAACCAGCACCACGACGACGACGAGTGTCACCGCAATACATAACCACACACGAGGAGAGCGCGTCCCCATCGCCATCGCCACCGCCACCCCTAAGTTATTACTGCCGCTCTCTCTCCTCTCTCTCTCTCTCTGCTTGTTATAAATGAAAACGGTAAGTGACGGATCCTTGTCAGCATTGGTTTGCGAAGAGTCAGAAGTGCCTGGCACTAAACCTATACTACTGTTGCTGCTCTGCTGCAGCTCTGCAGTTGCGCCAAGGCCCATTAGCATGGCGGACGAGGGCTACTTCTTCAGTAGTGTGCCATCGCCGAGGGGCTCGGGGAAGCTGTTGTGGAAAGTTTAGGCGGGCGGGCGGAACGGGCGGGAGTGGCGTGACCCAGGGAAAGGGACGGGGATGACGTGGAGGGGTCCCAGTTCCAACTCGGTTCCCGCGTGGAACCGTAGCGCGGGAACGAAAACGACAAAGGTCGCGCCACGTGACGGGTTTTCGTTGGGTGGGCGAAGGAGCCGTTTTCGTCCTTTCAAAATCATCAAGGAGGAAACTGAGAATTCCATCCTGCCGCCTGTACGGGAGAAATGGTCAGCATGGAATCTCCTCGACGGAAACTTTACTGTTTGGAGTGGATGAATGGTACATTAATTTCTTTTACATCTTTTTACTTTCTTTTGATTTCTTTTGCATTCTTTTCCTTTCCCCCTTTTGTTTTTTTGAAGCACATGGGATTCGTTGCAGAAGAGTTACCAACAAACAGCCAAGCCCCGGTAGGGAACTGGCTGGTCAACGTGAAGGCGAAACTTTTTTTTACATAAGTCATTCTGAGGGTCCACTGGTTATCCTAACAGTGCATCACTCCCAGCCCTCCATTTTTTATTTTTTTTTACTTTTTGAGAAAGTGTCAAGGTGGTAATCATTTAAAATTCGGTGAGCCATTTTTTGCATGGAGATGATTGAAAAAATTTCTTAGAATAATTTCTACAAGTATTGCAAATTTTTTATTGAAATTTTTCTATTGACCTATTCAAGTGCTAAGACTTTTTCAATAATTGATTTTCAAGTGATTGACGATCACTAGGATTGTTATTTATAACAAACTCTAGTGACATTTTGGTCACTCCCAATGGTAGTAAAGTTCCATGGTAGCAACTTCAACTAAGGCGGTGTCCTCAAATCTTGTAACATCTTCAAATCTATTGGTATCATTGACTTTGTATTTTGAACTAACCTTGAAACATTTTGGTGAACCTTGACAAACCACTATATTTGTAGTTATTGTAGCATAACTACTTTCCTCATCAAAAACTATTTCATTTTTTATGATGGAATTTAGCTCAAGCTCATTCTTACCTTACATATTTTATATAGTGGGAGGCCCCTCTTCAAAGGCCTCATGGGCTATGAAGGCCCTACCATGGAGGTAAGGACGAGAACTCGAGCTTGGAAGGGTGGATCCTTCACAACTTGGGAGGCTTGAATCAAAGAGGGGGGATTCCCACTACATTACACATTAGGCAAAGCTAAGGTAACTACACCTAATCCAGATTCTTGCCCAAAATGTACTTCCACTATTTATGAGAGTCTATGATTGGTTGCCCTAAATCCTATTTTCAATACTTTCAAAATTCGTTGTTTATTTACACAATGTCCAAAAAAGCATTATAAGTGAACCTAGAATCCCCTTTTGACTACTAACAAGACTCCATAGAAGAATTCAACATAATAATAGGAATCATGTTGAATTGCTTACTTGTATGATTTTAGATGTAGTTACCTTCAATATAGTGCCAAGCATTTTGGATATCATACCATGACATGATAAATTTCCAATTGGTTAATTCCAACATATAATATTACAAATTTTCTAAACACAATTGGCCCGACAATGCTTAAACCTTGAATGATAGATTGATCACCATAGAAATCATTTGCTTTGGTACTATGTGCATTTTTGGACTAAAAAAATGCTAAAGCTCTTATTGGAAGTCAAACTATAGTAGAAGACTTTCCCTTTTCCTACAAAATTTGGAGGATGAATAGTTGCACTTCTCTCTTGCATAAAGAGATTCTTAGTCATTCATTGGCAAAAAACATCCACCTCGTCATTTACGGATTAAGGACTGTCATTTTAACCTAATTCCACCTACTACAAAAAACCTAAAACCCTAAAAAAAAACCTAAGCCTGTTTTCTCTGTTCTAAAGCAACTCTGTAAGAGCATCTTCACTCTGGGGACACCGACCCGGTCCAGCAGACCGGCCAGAAGAGACGACTCAGCTGCACTCGAGCCAGGCTGCTGGTCCCATTCACACGCCCCTGAAATTGCCGCAGACCTGCCATGTTCTGACGCTCACTACTGCCGCGATATGCCACAGCTTTACTGCCGCCCTGCTCTCGCTGCAAGATACGCAATAGGAGGAAGGTACAGATAAATCTGCCTGACGCAGCCAACCACTACACGCCACATAGTAGTTTTGGGTTGGAGAGCTCCAACGGTAAACGACAACAACAGCCCGGTACGGCATTTCCATCGCATTTGCCGATCCAAACTTCATGTGGTGTAGTGGGGGTCACCTCTCTCATCTCCCCCGCTATCCTGCCGTTTCGGACCGGCCTACCGTGCCCAATGGAGATGCCCTAATGTTACTAACCGCACTCCAAAACCGCAGTTCTCGTGCGACGGCGGTTCACAACAACAGCTCAGCTAGCATTCGTTCACAACAGCGTTGATCAAACATAATCTCGGATTCATTTGAACAACCCAATCTCTGCTGTAGCAAGGCGACCTCTACTGCGCGACCCGAAAAGGATTCCAATTCGGAAAGGGCCGGAAGAAATTCGAGGAAGAACAGGGGCATATTTGCGCTTTGGAATTTCAGTCACACTGATCGAAAAATCTTCCGTCAGCTTCGCAGCACAACCTTCATACCGGTGCTCGCGGAAGTCTGATGCTCCGTCCCGTTCATCTCGATCGTCGTGATGAACGAAGTCCCTGGCTCCCTGCTTTCGCGCAGAGATTCGGCCGCACCCCAATTCAAAGCCGGAATCATATCCTAGAGGTTTGAGCTGTTGAAAATGTTTTGACAGTTACTCTTATTGATTTTGGGCTCTCAAAGCGGAATTTCTGTTCTTAGGTTGGGCATTAAGATCTCCTTTCTATACGATGCAGTGGGATTCAAATAAGTTAAACAAATTCCTAAATATGTTACCTATGCCCTCACTCATCACTCAAAAGAATAACCTAAAAAGACACAGACATCAAATGTCACTCGAGGGTAGTATCAAAGAACAGTTGCCAGCATCACAGTATTACAGTATTCCAAACTGGTGCTTTTCTAACAGCATGCGCAAATGCAATGATAAAATCATATGGTTGTCGGCTGGAGGAGGATAAAAGTATCAACTACGACGCACGGTGGGATCCGAGAAGAACGTACTCAGAAAGGCCTATTTTTCAACGACGAGGACTTTGATTTCTCCTGATACAGTATAATCCCATCAATGCATTTTCCACATCCGTCCTGTGATAATCATCCATCCCATCATAGTACTGGCCGACCAAATATTGCGAGCGAGAAGAGGATCAGAGGCCAGTCCCCCGGCGTGCGATGCTGAATTACACTCCATCTAGATCGAAAATTCAAGTAACGATTCCGCAATCTCTTCCTATCTGCCAGAAGCTGAAGATCGTAGAGTTGAAATGCTGGAATTCATGGCTCACAGAATGCTATCACACAGTTCCTTCCTAATTCGCAATGCAGCATGTTCCTGCTACCTGGAAGAACAGATAATGCCATCTGCGCGTCAACACCATTCTAAAACCATACGCGTAGGAAACCATAGAGTGCGATTCCAGACGAGTGCACATCAACACAACGTCACTCGAAAGGACGGCTTCACTCACAACCCTAACACAAGTCATTCAACACAGAGATTCTTCAAATATCACATTCTTTAAAAAAATCGAAGTCTGAGCCTTAGCAGCCCCTTGTCTACGCCAGTCATCGGCTCTTTGATGCCTTTCATTCAACACTTCCTTAGAAAATGACTCCCTGCCCTGTAGGACAACAAATGTTTGATCAACACTTGCCAAATTCCTGAATTGGTACATACGTGCATCCAATTCACAAGAATCTCAATGCCATTCCCTAAACAACTTGTGAACATTGATCCAGATGCATATGCAAATGATCCCCCAATGAAACCAATTCCAATGATATAACTCAATGGTATCAGGGTGCTAACCTCTTCAATAGCAGCTTTGACAGAAGCTAGTATCTCTCCCTCCCGTTGCAGCATCTCGACCAAGTCCGAGGACTGTTTTTGAAAAAAAGCAGAGTCTTAAACAAGAAGGGAGAAAAAAATGTAATATTCGACATCCATCCCAGTCGAAGGTAGCAATAAGACAACCCAATGCTTTCACTCAGAATGTTCCATACAATTTTTGCACTCTCAATAACATAACTAACCCCATGTCGCAGTCAGACCCACAAATAGAGTATGAGGCAAATTTCAAAACATTTCGTAGAGGAGACGACGACGATAGAATTTTTCAGTACACATGATGAATTAAGTCTTTTTTTTGTATTTTAAAAAGTGCCACCTGGCATCTAGTGATTGATGCAAGGTGACGTAGACCTCTCAAAATCTGACATGGAAATTCCTTATTGGCACTTCTCAGCTAAATCTGACCCTCATTCAAATTCTGGTATTCCCTCTTTGAGGTAAACCTCATCCACAGAGTTGTAATTTATTTTTCAAAAAAACATCTTAATAAATGACATGTTGACGTTATGCTTTACAATCTATATTTCGGATGCTATTTCAAAAAGCTTTAAAATCCATATATATAAAACCCATATATAGTAGAATAGTATGTTTAGTTTTGCTTAAAATATCCAATCATTCAAAGTTTAACCCACGAAAGATTACATCCTTTTTTTCATCAAAAAATTCTCAAAATTGAACTTTTGGATGCATAGATTGCAAGATATTTGTGTTTAAAGTGAAGGAAAAAAAATTTCTTTTGTATTTTATGTGAATAAATTAAAAGACTTTGAATCTTCTTAACTTAAATTTTTTTATACTATGGAATTTGAATTTAAAAAAATTTATCATGAAGAATTGATTGGAGAGTTTAGAGGAAAAAATTACCTCCTACAGATGATTTTTATCCTTTGAATAATCGTAAAGTAGAAGTAGGTATAAGATAGAGGGATAAACAAAATTGTTCATAGCTTTAAGATGGAATTGAAAAAACGTTGATCTCAATGGTGAGATTGTTCTAACAAACTAACTAAGCATTATAGAGTTCCTTTTTTTTAAAGTGTGAAGATTGAGATAAAAAATGAATCCCATAAGTTATTTTTTCCATGAAGAAGCTCTGATTACCTCCAAACAAGATGCTCCTTGACTTTCTCATCACTTATCTAAATGAATCAAAACAAAACAAAACTCTTTATAAGACAAAAATATTATCTATTAAAAATTAGTTTTTAAAATTTTTACTTTAAAATTTTGTAATTTTGTTTTATTACCTAATGAACTAAAAAATTAAGCTTATTGTGGCATAATTGTTGCACAATTGTTGCTACAATTGAAATAAAATTTATATTCCTATAAAGTTAATGTATTTTCCTATCTTCAAAAAAAATTTCAAAAAAAAATTTAGAAAATTTGGAGATCATAGGAGCCTATCGGCCCTATCCTAACTTCCATTTTTTACTCAAGGGGACAAATGGTCCCTTAGAGTATAAATAATCAATTACAATTGAGAGTTTGAATAGTGTGCACTAATTTTGGATGATTGTAGATGACAATCAAATTATTTGAAGTAGTGTCAAAATAGTGTAGACTATATTGTATTTGATTATATATAACTATCTAAGGTACTATAAACTTCCATCTTAATGTGAGTTCAAGAATGGACGATAACCAAAACTAACATTCTAGTGTAGTCTACTCCAAAACCTCTTACTGGTTCATGACCTTAATTGATTCTATTTTAAGATAAATGCTGTAGCCTCTCATTGGACAAAGAGAAGCATATTCTTTTCTACAATATATAATTGGTTGTTTTAGCATTATGATGCCTTTCCTTAAGATTCTTGATTGATCACGGTTAATCGAAATCCAACCATCCAACATTGAAGTTTTGTCAAGTATTGTGAAAGCAAAGCTTCTTTATGAGAGATAACATCCTTCTCCTTGCCTATCATGCTATCCATCCATTCATTAAGTTAGTTAGTTTGTTTGTTACAATGAGATCTCTTGAACTGTGCATTTCTTGGTTGTGTTCTTAGGTACTATTGGAAAGCTCTTTGAAAGGTAGGATGCATGGACTTTCTTTCACAGTGTTCCAACTCACGGCATACAAGATATTGAATTAAAAAAAAATTATGAATTAAAAATTAAAAAAATTACTTTTACTTATATCTTGATTGTGCAAACTGCACAAAGCACATTGCCAGGGAGGATTGACCCCTCTATTGCTGCTCTAGAGGGTAAATGTCAAAATTGCCCCCTATTTTGTGTTGCTTAAATTTTGTATTTCATCATGTCCCAAAGCTAATTTGGAATCTATGATTGCAAATATGAATTCAAAATTTTCAAATTTTATCATATGTGGCAAATAAAAAATTTCAGTGTTTCCTAAAGGGTAAAACGTGGGGCAATAGAGGGGTCAATCCTCCCTGGCTCATAAAGTTACCCTGTCTGTGTTCACATTACCTAGTGCCTTACATTCATCACACTATACTACAGTTCAGTTCAGATGATTCGTGTCGTGGTCCACTCATCCATCGTCCACCCTTATTTCATCCTGAACGCATTCATTCACATTACATCCATCGTTCATCCTTGTTTCATCCAAAACACATTCATTCGCATTACATCGAGCCATCCATCATTCCCTCATTTGACCACGACAAGCAACAATCTTCTCACGAAAGGGGCTCCCCTTGAACTTAACTTCGATGATCAGACGCCGAGATATTTCTTCACAGATTTGAAGATGACGTTGCTGAAATTCTTCACCTCCAATTCTCTCGCTGTAGAAAGATTTGAAGGTTTGATAGGAAGTTGAATTTGAGCGCTACTTGTCAGTAGTGATCTGAACCTCAGACAGGATTGAGGAAGGCCCGCATCATTAGAATTTGGAGAGATTGTTTCATTGAAGATTTCGAAGGAAGTTGACGGAGCGGTTCTGAGGTTTAGACTAGTCGTCTGAGGGTTGGAAGAACCTTTGGTTTGTGCACTCTGTTCTGTTTTGGTAGGGCGAAATTTCTTGTGATTGTGATTCTTGAGTTGAATGGTATCCTCGGGTTGGAAATTGAGCAGTATTCGAAGCTGAAGATGGAAGCTCAGTGAAGGCGTCGCTGAAATTTTGTGGTTAAGTTGTTGCCGTTTTCATTCAATTTCGAAATGGCAATGCAGTCTATGCAATTGGCGCACCATGTGCTACCTAGAGAGGTTTGGCGGAATTTTTCAGGTTCAGGTTTAGGCAAGAGAGCCGTCTTCCAGCGAAATTTTTCATTGAGCGAGTGTCGATTCTCTGCGAATGTTCTCGATTTGGTGGCTGCGGGCTTCAGCACTAGGAGAGGAGGTGAATCTCGATTGGTCTTGAGTGGCCGGAGTGAGAGGCCTCGATTTGTGGCATTGGCTAAATCGCAAACTGTCGAATTGGAGCCTGTTCCCTTGAATGAGGCGAGTTCTGATTGTATATTTTCACGCATACGGGCACGGGATTGTGTGAACGAAGGAATTTATTCTGCCGTGTGAATGACAGGATTTTGTGCTTTTCTTTTCTGACAGTTTTTTGCTGTTGTTGAGATCAGGGCACGAAGACATGGCAAGACTGGATTGCATTTGCGGCCAGCTTGTACCCCGTCTACATGCTGCTGGGTGGACTGATCGCTTTCTGGAAACCTTCAGCATTCGCTTGGTTTGTGAATCGAGGTCCTGATTCTTACAGTGCCGCATTGGGAATCATCATGCTCGCTATGGGCTTTACCTTGGACATTAAAGACCTGTTTCATGTCCTCACCGAACGACCTGTGGTAGTAAGCTTCTCATGTCATCGTCTCTCCTTTCCTACGATTCTGAACTTGCGAAGAAAATTTTTCAGGGTTACATTTGTTTGTGTGGTTCTCTATTCGAATGGTCAAGCTTATTTTCTGTTACCCTAAGTTTTATTATCAGATATTGATCATTAGGAATGATTTCTGTCACTATTCTAGGTGTTGTTTGGATTTGCGGCACAGTACACCATAATGCCGCTCGTTGGAGCGGCATTGAGCCGAGGACTTGGACTTCCAGCAGAGCTTTCAGCGGGTCTTATACTTATGGCATGCTGTCCTGGAGGCACGGCATCTAATGTGGTATGCCCCCCCAAGCTTGAAATTTAAGATACTATTTTCCTGTTCTTGTGCAACTGACGCTCATGACATTCTTGAACTGCCTCAAAACCCTTGGAATCAATGAACTATGTGCCATGAAAAAGAACGAAGGTTCTTTTGTACATGATCTTGCGTTTATGTTATGATGCAAAGGCGTGTGTCTCATGTTATATTTAATTTTGATAATGCTTGTACGAGGACTAGGTGACCTACATCGCCCGAGGAGATGTGCCACTCTCCATTATTATGACAATATGTACCACTTTTGCGGCAGTGTTTGCCACCCCTCTGCTTACGAGTATTCTAGCGGGAGCTTACGTTCCTGTGGATGCTGTTAGTATGGGTCTGAGTACATTGCAGGTGCGGGTTGCATCCATTTTCATATTTAATAATAACTCGGTAGCTGTGGTTATGATGTAGGCTTCTGAAGAAATCTATGCCAACTGGTTACATAGGTGGAAATGGTGATCTGTTTGTCAAGGGTGGTTGATCCTTGAAGGGGTAGATCCTGCTTTCTTCCGTTTTCCTAATTGGATTCAATTACTGTGGAGTTAACAGCCGAAATGTTGCTGCAGGTGGTTCTGGCTCCAGTTATTGCAGGCGCATGTCTGCAGACTTTCTTCCCTCGAATTGTAGCTGTGGTTACCCACTTTGCTCCATTGATCGCTGTTTTGGTCTCCTCGTTGCTTGCGAGCAGGTAATTTGTCAATACTGATTTTCAATACTGAAATCAGTGAGGTATCAACTGCTACGAATTAGGTTTTCATTCCTCCGAATTGGTTGATTTTTTGCAATCAGATTACAGTTTCTTGTCTGCTTGACAGTGTTTTCTCTGCAAACGTCCCACTTCTAGTAGCCTCTACGGTGAAGACAATTCCAAATCTGGAAAGCATAGCATCCATAACTTCAGTAACAAATACACCTCCAGTGGTGGTGAATGTGGGCATCATTGGAGTAGCCGTTTTAGCTTTGCATGGCGCTGGTTTTCTTCTTGGGTACGCCGTCACCAATCCTTACACTCTTTGACTGGATTTGTTTCCTGAAATTTTTGTTTGCATTGAGCAACCTTCATACATAGTCTAGTGGTTTTATACCCTGACAATTGTAACGCCATTTATGGCAGTTTCTAACCCTGCCAATTGCAATGCGGCTATGTTTTCTAGAATACCACATTTTTTTGAGAGTGACTCTCCACTAGTGATATTTACTTACTGCTGAGTTTTTAGATTTGATCTGCATTATTGTGCCAGATTTTTGGCTAGTCTTGATCCTTCTCCCACCACTTGAACAGATTGTGAACCTTTCCGCTTGGAAAATTGAAAAAAGTGAGCAGGGAGTGAGACAAGCTGATCTATATGTGACTATCTTCACTAGTGTTGTCATTTTTCTAAGTGTTGATTTTAATTTTGAAATCTTCAATTTGAATGAGTGTCGATTTCTTCAAATTGAGAATTCCTTCTTCTGAGTTACATCTCCTCGTTGTCATTTTCTGAAGTACCGCAAATTTCAGGAATTGGACACGACACCTTTTTCTTGTGACTCTGAGAAGTATTCAAACCTAGGATGTGTGTAGGATTGTAAAGTGCCAAAACAATGGTAATACCCGAATTTTTGCTGCAAGTGAACAGGTAAGCAAATTTTTCTAGCAGATAAATCTTGACATGAGAAACTCGTCTTATGCGTACCATATGTGTCTGGCTTGCAGGTACGTAGTCTCCAAGATAGCAGGATTTAAGGAGCCACAACGACGTGCAATATCAATTGAGGTTGGAATGCAGAACTCGTCCTTGGGAGTGGTACTAGCCACCTCACATTTTACATCCCCATTAGCAGCTGTACCAGCGGCCATATCTGCAATTCTGATGAACCTCATGGGGAGTGGCTTAGCTGTGCTCTGGAGAAACGTAAGGTATGATAACGGAGCGTCTCTACCAATTGAAGATCACGATCAGGACAACCTAGACAACAGCTCCTCTGGCAATTGAAGATCCTGTAATTTTGCTATCCTCTTTCTCTGAGAGACCTCACCGAAACGATTTAGTTGAATGTAAAGATTCCACTTCTGAGTCCTGTCAAATTTTCGAGTTGGCGACCCTAGGAGAAAATTTATTGCATTGTTAGTTTCCTGTATACGCATTCATTTGGTCATGTGGTAGATTATTGTTACTACATGGAAGTGTGGGAAGCAAACCACATTCGCTTAAGGATTTAGGAGGCACACCGTATCCCTAGGTTAGGTTCAATTCTTGTATGTTTTATTCTTTGCGGACATCCATCCGCAGAAAGGAAGCTTGTTGTTAACAAAAATTTGACCTTGACGATGAGTTTCGTTGCTTCCAAGACGTACTAAGAAAATGAAGTTTATGAAGTCAGTCTTAAATCACTTTCTAAATTTGAAAATTCTTAGTTGCTGAGAATTTTATTGCATTCGCAAGCTCAATTGATCAAGTCCCAAACTGTAGAATGTTCATGTGTTTCCAATATCTATTTTTTTTCCCATGAATCCAATTATTCGTTACAAACATACTTATGATTTGTATCTATATGGAAGAAGCAATGGATTAAACGGTTTGGAAAATGGTTGAAATGTTATTAAGCCAAATTAACACTATAATCTATCAAAATTTTAATAGAAATACAACCACCTTTTGGTTACATTTTTGAGGATTTGTTTATTAACCCCTAAAGGATTGAGGCACATTTTGGACACAAACTGTAAAGAATGTCACTTTCTAGGGCAAAGAGAAAAAAATGGAAAAAAAGTTTTTTTTTCAAAATTCAACCATACAAATTTGTATTAGATTGGTATGGGAATGTATGGGATAAATTTCAGAAACTTTGGACTCATAGATTGAAAGATTATAATGTTTGAAGTTAGATAAGAAAAAGTTTTTCTCCAACCTTGCTTAATAGGGCTAGCAGACTATAATTCCTCCTAAAGTGAGATTTTTATACTACACATGGCGATTTTTTTTAACATTTGTATCTTTTATCATATAAATTACATGCCTACCAAATTTCAAAACTATAGGAAGTGTTTTGTGCATGCTGCTTGAAGCTGCCTAGATTGCTTCAAAAGTTCAAGGTAACATAAATTTTGATCCAAGCACCTAATTTGAATAAAAATTATACACGCACTTAGCGGATACATGTTCACACCTTTTGTCAAAAATTGAAAAACATACTTTAAAAAATGACTTTATATGCCTATCTGAGATCACTTGTATACATTCAATGGCCATGTGGTCTATTAGGGGTTAAAGGAGAACTCAAAAATATTATCAAAGATTGTGGTTTTGTATTACTTTAGCTAAACAATATATTCATTGCATCTAAAGCAAATACTTAATATTCTTTAGAAAATTGAGTTCACCTCTTTGAATATGCCCTAAAATCCTTATTTTCTCTTTGGGATATGTTTAATTTTTTTTAAAATTATAATAATTTAACTTTTATTTCTTATAAATACTTTTTGACAAAGTTGTTGTTTGACTACAATAGTGTCTTTTGAATGCATAGTGAAGAGAGGTTATAGGAGACATTAACTTATCTAAATTAAATACTTTAATATATTTCCTAATCCCTCCCCCAACCCTAACCACTGCACCTCCCAAACCCAAATCAACCCTCGATTTAATTGTAATTTTATATTTGTAATCTCATGTGCAATTCATTTGGGATATTGCTGTATTGTTGTATCCATCTTCTAAATATTTACCCATATCTATCTTTTGTATATGTATTCGTATTCATATCCCAGATCGATGACTTGGATCTTCATCCATGAGGTCCCATTTCTAAATCCAATGGTCCTCCTTCAATGGCTCCAAAGTTTCGTGAACAAAAAAATGGACGGCATTGAGGGTATTTTTATTGTTTGAATGCACATCAAATGGCTAGGGATTTTTGGAGGGGTTGTTGTTTAGCAAGAGTATATCACATCTTTTCAAGAGATAGTGTGTATTGCTATTAGTATTGTGTTGACTTTGGGTCTTCATACATAGTATCTTTTGACACCTCATCATTAGGCTTTAAAATCCAAATGACTATTAACTTTATTTTCATAGTATTATTTATTGTTTAAAAAGCATACAATACTACAAGGGTCTACTTGGGTATCAAATATGGATGATCTAAATATATAGGTACATTACATATTCGCACATAAATAATAAAGCAAAGTTTGTTAGAAAATTCATTAATCCCTAAAGCAAACTTGTGTAATTGAAATTGTTAAAAACAACCATTTTTTGGTGCATTGATCAAATTTTAATTTTTTTTAATTTGAAAATCTCAATCATACAAAAGTGTTCTAGATCATTAAGTCAATGTGTGGAAAAAAATTCAAACTATTTGGTAGTGTATATTGCAAGATTACAACATTCAAAGTAAATATAATTTTTCTTAATTCTACCAAGCAAGGGACAACAAACTTTAAGTATTTATGAGTGAGATTTTTCTTCTAATCATAGTTGAGCCTCTTCACCATGGAGTACTATAACTGGTTAGGTACACACAAAAATTTTAAAAGCAAATAAAAAGTCTACCACATTCTAAATCACCTTGCAATATAATTAAAGAGGCCAAGTAATCCTGCAATACATTGGCCATTTTTTATGACTTCTTGAGCATTGGTGAATTTAATTTTCATGTCAATTTGTCAATTTTTTGTAAAATAACATCTTTGTTGTTGTGGTAGCTTCTTCATATCTAGTAGCTAATAAAAAAAAGATTCAATAAAGATTTAGATAACAAGTACAATGTCAATTACATAGTATGGCCTACCAATGTGTATGATCTTATTGCACTTATAAATTAGGGGATTGATTTAAATGAATCATCTTTGTACTTTTAAGAAATAAAATTTTATAATTTATTGAAATATTCAACAATTCTTTTTAAATAACATCAAAACCAACTTCAATTTAGGGTATTTAGGATTTAGTAGTTCATTTTTGTAAGCAATGAAGAAAACAATCTTCACTTGAGTTATGATGTTCTTTACATCCACATATATGAATGAATTATGAAAAATGATAATGACAATTATTATTACTCATTCAAGTATGCATACATTCCTCTGAAATGAAGTTCTACTCTCCAAACTTTCTTTCAATTATGAATTTTGTCTCAACTATCAACTTTGAAGTTTAAATCGATCAAAACAATCAATTAGAACACGACAACTATGGTCCATAATCATAGCCTGAACCCAGCAAGACATAAGACATTAGAGGATTTGGGGGGGCTGGGAGGGTCGTTTCAAGGCTGTTCCTATTGTTGTTCCCCTAGCAACTAAAGAGCGGCCGCTATTAGATTTTATTTTATTTTATTTTATTTTATTTTATAAATTTTAAAAGAAAAAAGAAAGTTGAAATAGAATTTTTTAGTTTGAAATTAAATTTTTTTAATGACATGGTAGTCATTGTGCCATGTTAGATAGCAGGTACAACGAGTTTCCAAGGTTTGAAAACTTGAACTTGCAACCCTTTAATGCAAGTAAAAATCTTCTAATGTTTGGTCTCAAACACATCCCCCACTTCACATGCATGTGTGAAATAAAGTTGGATGAACTTGCCAAATATTGCCTTGCTTTTGCCATTGTCTAGTGTTGCTCTATTTCTATTGCTTCTACAAACTAGAGTATCATAGATTCCTAGTCTATTCAAACGTACTAGTATGCCCCGTACGGTTGCCCCAGTCAAAACAAAAGAAAAAAATAATTTTCTAATTTTTTCATTCATAAAAAATTCAAAATTCAATAACTTTCATGTTGTAGGTCAAAATGCCATGAAATTAAGCCCTTCCACCCTTCCTTGCCAAGGTCTTTCTGATGATGCCAAACACGCGAAAGGAAAATGTATGGTCCAGGAGATCTCAATGTAATAAACAAGCAAACAAACAAAACAAATAAACAACCTAATTTAATAGAAGGATCTTTGTTTTTCATATAGTCACATGCAACTAAAACATGTATAGGAAAAAAATGAACTTATAACGGATGCTTGAAAATCTCAGGAATCCAAGAGAATCTTGCTCTCCTACCAACCATTGTTATAAGTAGCTATTGTTGTACATGGGAACCTAGTTCATCTTCTAAAAACTTTAGTCCTATAACTCAATGTAAAGTTGTTTGGCACACCTACAACAATGAGTTATAATGCCAATGCTCTTAAATCATTCTCACCAATGCCCAACTAAAATGGCCACATTTTAAATGTAATGTGGTACACTCTCGAGCAAGTGGCGCGAGCCTATCTCATTCCTCGTTAATATTGCCTTTGGAGCTCACCAAACAATAAGAAAAATGTAAAATAAAATAATATTTTCCTAGATTTGCTCTCTCATCTTTCTAAAATCACTTGTTTATAATTATAATTTGGATTTTTTTATCATTGAGAGTACATCCCAAAGTACTTTAAATAGGTACATGAAA
This sequence comes from Pseudoscleropodium purum, assembly GCA_963969395.1. NCBI lineage: Eukaryota > Viridiplantae > Streptophyta > Bryopsida > Hypnales > Brachytheciaceae > Pseudoscleropodium > Pseudoscleropodium purum. The sequence goes on from OZ017795.1 coordinate 28,211,686, forward strand.
TTAATTAATAAAATATAAATGATAAAAAGATGAAAAAAATTATCTTTTAATAACTAATATTAAATCTAACGTAAATCTGATGTGTTTGTCTCCTAGCCATGTCAGATTGGATGATTGTTTATTATTATTTTTTAATAAAAATATTTATTCAAAAATTATTTAATAAAAGAATATATATATATATAATTATTATTTATTATTTTTTTATTTTTTTATTTTTAGTTTTTTTTAGTTTTTTTTTTAGTTTTAAAAAAAAAATTTAATATTTTTTTCTTGAATTTTTTTAATTAGAAATATTTTTTGTTAGAAATATTATTTGTGGCATGCCTAGCAAAACAATCTTCCAAAGGCCTGAAGTCTCTTCTAATGTTTTTAGGGGGGTTTATATTATGCTTGGGGTCGAATAGAAGCCTGGCTGGATTTGCCTTCGATTCGGCCCTAGTTTCTCTATCTGACCCAAGTTAATATAAATCCCTTAGGCTGGATTCTAGGGCTGAATTTCCAATTTATGTGCTCTTGGATTTTCTCTATATTCGATTAAAAAAATTAAAACAAGTATGTTTACCTTTCTCTTCTTTTATTTTTAATTAATTAATGATTTAAAATTTTTTTTTTTTCTATGTCAAAAATAAAATAGAAAGTTTCTTTATTTTTTTTGGAACCTTTTCCTTTCTCTTCATATTTTTCCATTTACATATTCATGTCTAATAAAAAATGTATCTAAAAATTGTACCTAAAAATCCTTGTTCCTAACCAAATAAACATTGCATGTAAATGGAACAAATCAGTGAATGGAACTAAATTAATTTTTCATGTTTAAACAAGCAAAACAAGAAATGTGTCAATTTTTTTTTATTAAACATCTCATAGTACTATAAGAACAATTATATAGAACAATAGTTTTTGATATTACAAATTATTTATTCTAATATTACAAATTAAAACTATTTATTATAATATAAAAATTAGAATATTCTAATATGGAATTTTTTTAATTTTAACTTAAGCATATAAAATATTGAAAATACTAATTTTAATTTAATTTAATATATTGTTTATATTTAATAAATAAAAATAAATTCATCACATTCAAATTAATGGTCAAAGACAATTTTGAAATTAAAAAGTGATTATTATTAATTTAAAAAACTCCTTAAGTTACTATTAAAAAAGAAAATTTATGTCAATTTATAAAGCCATTTTGTACTTTGTATAGAACATTCAGTTTAGAAATGTTATTATAAAAAATGGTCCAATTCTCCCAACATTACCCCAGTACATCCCAATGCTAGCCCAATGCATTCCAATGCTCACATTATCACCCTGGTGCATCTGAATGTTCCCAACATTAGCCCCACTACATCTGGAGCTTTCAAAATAAATACAAGAGCAACTCGGAGGAAGTTTCTTCAATATTTATCTAAAAAAGTAATCTTAATAGACGGTGGAGATTTGTACAATCCAATGGTGGAGCCCAATCCAACCCCAATCCGGCTCTAGATGGGAGTTTGGGCCACCCAAAACCTTGGCCTAATTGCTTCCTTGGGGCTGGAAGGTTTGGTACCAAAACCATGCCACCTGAGGCGATACATAGGATGAGTGATAGTTCCATTTGGCCCCATGTATAAACACGTTGGGGCCGGATTTGGAGAAATGGAGTCATCCTATTGGTTCAAACTTGGAGAGTTCCGGCCGGCCCTCCATCCGGCCCCATGTATAACCCCCCCTTAGGGTACCTTGACCAAACATTTTTCTTTTTTTGGAACAACATTGACCAAACATTCAAAGTTTGAAACAAACAAACAACCCGGTCATAAATACCACTAGACTTCGGGCCGGGTCCGACGCCACCGCATTCGGCCACCACCCGACCCGCGCCCGCTCCCGCCACTCATGCCTCGAAAGATGCCCTGCTTCCGTCGTGGTCCTGTCTCCGTCTCTTTCATCTCTTTTTTTTTTAATCCGACTGCACACTCGGATCGCATTGACCATCGCGATAGCAGTAGCAGCAATCGATTGCCAGTCCCCCGGTGCTACACATCACCCACGCGAGCTTCCCCTCGTCATCCTGATTGTGGAGGTTTTCTCGCCAGCATTTTTGGTTCAGGTATGGTCTCATTTCTTTGCTTTTGTGTTTTGTGTGTGTAGATTGGAGTGTTTGCGGCTGTAGATTTCTTTTGGTTTCACTTTGGAGCTCAGTTTTGGAATGCGATTGCTTTGTTGAGGTTTGAAATGCGGCGAGGTTAGATTCCGGAACTCGAGCAATCGTGTAATTTTTGCATTTTCGGCAAGCGTTTTGGTTTATGCGGATTTGTTATTTTTTGGAAGTGTTTAATAGCTGGTGTTTTGACCTTTCTCTGGAGCTGAGTTTTGGTATGTGGTTTTTGGGTCAGGTATTGTCCCTTTTTTTTAAAAGGTTTTTGTTGTTGTCGTAGATTAGAGTGTTTGCGACTGAAGTAGTTTTTTTGGTTGGCTGTGGATCCGAGGTTTGGAATGTGATTGTTGTTTCGAGGAATTGCGGTGGAGTTATAGGCGAAACTCGACATTTTGCGTTTTTGGCTTTCGGTTTGGTTGTTTTGGATTTACTGGTTGCTTGATCGATTGTAGGCTAGTCATTTTCTACGTGCTTTTTGGAGCTGAGTTTTGGTATGTGATTGTTTTTTCGAGTTTGAAATGCGGTAGAGTGAAATGGCGGAACTCGAGCAATGGTGTAATTTTGCCATTTCGGCTTTCGGATTGATCATTTCGGATTTACTGTTCCGTTGATTGATTGCGTGTGTTCAGTAGCCAGGTGTTTTGTATCAGTCTTCGGTGGTTTTGTGTGATGTGGATTTTCCAGAGGTGTTTGTGCCTTCGGATTTTTGGAAGGGACTGCCAACCTAAAATTTCTTGTGACGGTGGGGCTGAGTGTGGCGAAGCTTTTCATGGTTGTGGCTGTATATAGGTGACCGTTTGGGATTCGTGTGGTTGTGATCTTGTTTGCTGATTGCTCCCGAGCCCTTGTAGAGTTCTGGGCAACGGACAGGGGTTTGACTCTCATTGGTTGTGCTGACTTTGTGATCGGGTTTCCGGAAGGCACCTCTGATGATTAATACTCTGTGAATTCATTGTGCAGGGGTTTTGGAGTTTGGCAGTCGGATTGCCGCCAAATGCAGCTGCAGAGCGTGCGTTGGGCTTTATGACCAGACTGGTATGTTCCCGGTTCGATTGTTTCTATTGCAAAGAGGCTCCGATTACCATTCTATCTTATAACCAAAATGGCGCCCTCTCTTTACCTTCTTCTTCCCCTGCCCTCTACTTCACCAATTGCTATAATTTGTAATCATGGCATGCCTGGGTTTCACGATGGGCAGGCGTCTCTCGTACTCTGGTAACATGCGCGATCATGCGGATGCTTTCATGATTAAAACCTAGCTGTGTGTGCAAGCATGTCGTATCCGTGATTCTGGCACGTACTTACGATTGCGCTACCTGGTTAGTTTAATCTTTTATCTTAAGAGAGGATCTTCATAAATTTGGCAATTCTGGCCTTGGGGAAGTGCGAATGTCGGTTAAAGTTCCCATACAAAACATATAATTCTGTTAGTTGGGATGCATGTCATTCATTCATGATGAGTGGCCATCCTAGAAGTCATCTGTGAGGATCGCCGGAAGTGAAGGGACAAGGTGTAAGCAGAGCATCCCCGTGGTGGTAGGACAGTACTTTGTACGGCTTGGGTTAGGAGGACAGCTAGCAGCAGTCCCGGCGAACCTTGTGAGGGAGTTCTGGAATCGGCCACACCAGAGAAAACCTTGCAGTTTCCCTTCGTTCAGCTTCTCAGCAAGATTACCATCGTCTTGCATGAACTTTTTTAACTCCTTAGGAAAAAACCTTGTCATTATTAGCCTGATTATGAAACTCTTTCGCCAGTTGCGGGGTACGCTTGTGCCTGTATGAGTAACAGGACATTCGTGAGACTAACCGTCAACAAACGAGCTGCTCGGTTGAAGGTTCTAATTGGTTTGCGAACCTATTGAGTGTGGCCTGATTTCTAGTTTGTGTTAGTCTTCGGATGAGTAATTCAAGATAACCACATGGGCTATGATTGCAATGAGGCTAGTGAATTTTGTGACTGATTGCTTTGCTTTATCGGGGAGACAACTCATATGAAGGTTGGTATGCAGTCATAGGGTGCTGCTGTTTTACGTTTCATATGCCGATTGCTGGGCTCTTGGTGACCATAGACTTTTTGAGATCGTATTTGCAGATCGCAAGTTAAATAATGGGGATGTATTGCTGGGCGTGTTCTAGGTGAACTGGTCATGAGGCATTGCGCTCCAGCGCCATGGCACCTCGTGTGCACCCACCAAGTGAAGAGTATCGAGCTTTAGTAGACAAAGCATACAACAAGTTTGCAAGACTTCGAGAATTTCCAGCTTATGGTCGCAACAAATGGGATTTCTACTTCCACAAAGCTTTTCAGGTTCCATCATATCTTTCATGAAACCAATGCTTCCTTCATGGTGTTTTACTATTCTGTATTGCAGTTGTGATTGAAAGCTTTCGTCTAGCTCCAGATCTGATAGACTCTTGAGGAATCCCACCACCTACTTCTTCAGTCGTGTTTTCGCTTTACTTTTCGACATGTGTAACGCTCTAGTCGCAAAGGAGTGATCCTATACAAACTCTTTTGCCACAGCATGTCAGCAGTGTTTTCATTTAAGTACTGGAATCTGTGAGGATACAGGTCTATTCGAAGCTCTGGAAGTTTCAACAAGAAAATCGGGCAAAGTTGGTGGAGATGGGGCTGAAACGTTGGGAAATTGGAGAAATCGCTTCCCGAATTGGGCAGTTATACTACAATTACTACCTCCGCACCAGTGACTCGAAATTCCTTACAGAATCGTTCATATTCTACGAAGCCATTTTGAGCCGAGAATATTTTAAGGAACATGACAAAGATGCGGCGCTTGCAAATAAACAGCTCAGATACACAGCCCGTTTCATCGTCATTTGTCTCCTTCTCAACCGCAGGGAAACTGTCCAAATTCTCGTGCGGCAACTTCGGTCTCTTGTCGACGAATATACTCGTACCTTTCAAGAGGTTTGTAGGTTCTGAAACACACCTTGCTTTCTTTCAATTTCACCAGTACCGGAGTCTGACCGAAAGGTGACTCTGGTCCTAAACAATATTCTGCACCAAATTACTAAGCTTGAAAGGTCTGCAAATGAATGTGTCATCGTGGTGAAGTGATTTAAAGTTGAATGTTTCAAGTGTCCATAATCGGGAATGGTGCTGCATTCATTTTGTTCAGGGCACAGATGCCAAGGATTGGAAGATAGTGGTGCAAGAGATATTGCGATTTATGAAAGCGGATTCTGCCTGCGAAACGAGCAGGCCACTGAGATATTGTCTTCTTTATGATCCTCATCCGAGTCTAATTTCCCATAAGATCGAAGGGAAGAAGCCTTTGCACTTGGAGGATTCAATACTTGCGAGCTATTATCACAATGAGGTAGTGATTTATTTAACTCGGCTAGCCTGTTGTAGTTCAATTTGTCGGGTAATTTGCGGTAGCTCAGGGATGAGGATTAAGCATATATCTCGTTGCTAAATACGAATGATCTCTGAAGACATTCAGCTTTTGCTAGAGTTAGTGGTATTGTCAAGAGAACAATGTTTGCTTAGGGGTGTGGCCTTGTTCGCATGCAGGTGAAGTTCAGTGAGCTGACACTGGATACATTCCGAATGCTACAGGCTCTTGAATGGGAGCCAAGTGGATCACTATTCAAAGCACGGACTGATTCATCTACAGGTGCTGGGGTCGCTGGTGGGATTGGAGTATCGGATGAGATTCCTGATCCCAGTTTGCCACCAAATCCCCATAAGTACATTCTTTACCGACCTACAGTTCAACAATTGCTTCTGGTGAGTTTCTGAGTTACTTGCTGGTTCTGATTTTTGTAGAATGATAGCAGTTACACCAAAATCATTGGCCTGTATTGTAAGCTGTACTTCTTGGATGATATCTCTGGGCTATTGAATATGGGAGGTTTCAGTGTTGTGACATCATGGACATCTAAGGCTCTGTACTTTGTCTTGTCTTCTGATGGCAGGTTTTGGCCACAGCTTGTGATGAGCTTTCTTTTGATGGGGTTGTGCTTCTTTATCTTTCGGCCTCTGGTAAGTGGAGCTTTGAATCCTGGTACTGCTCATTGTGATATTGAGCTCAGTTCTCTACTTGTAAAATCAACCACTGTCAGAATCCTTACTTTGTCTGTATTACGTTGATGATTGTAGGAAGGTCAGCGCGTGGTCTCTCTACTAGTGCGTCCTCTCAGAATTTGGGAGTTGCTCCCCAATCATTGAAAAAGGGAGTTGTTTCCCTTACTCCTACTTTGAGCTTGAAGAACATAAATGTAAACGTCTCTCAGACCGAAATAGTCCCTCACACTGAGATTGCAAAGGCGGATGAAATCGAGGAGAATACACCAACCTCATCTGCTGGTACGAGAGATGTAACCGTGAAATATATACCGTCGGAACCTCCAGAAAGTGGAACTCCTGGGCTATGGCTTGGATCAAAGAGAAGTCCAGGTAGGTCTGTTTTAAGTTCAGTATTTCCACTTTTTCATTTTGCACTTGACATGTGAAATTGTACAACTCGGCTTCATTCTTCTCAGCCCTTAGGATGCTTATCATACGGTTTCACCAATTTTTGATGTGCAGGTTACAACTTTCTCTATCCAAGTGACATCCTCCCGTTCACACGGCGGCCTTTATTTATCATAATAGACAGCGACAGTAGCTCTATTTTCGAGGTAATCCTACAAAATCTTCACATTGAAGCCTTGAATCATTATGCATGGTCACTCAATGCGTCTATATTTGAATTCTATCTTGATAATAGTCGACTTTCATTTCGAAAACTAGTTTCATTTCATCAACGGTAGAACTTCGTTTCGCCTTTCACAGTCCATCAGTGGAGAAGAACGAGGCGAACAAGCAATACTGCTGCTATCCCCTAGCATGCAGCCTGTAGAGGATAAAGGTGCAACTTCAACATCATCTTCGTCTTCATCTAATAGCAGCGGCAACTTGTTCACATTCTTTTTAACGGCCCCGCTGCTTGCATTTTGCCGGGTTATTGAGACCTCCAGCAAGAACATGTCAAAGGTAATAGAGTCTGCAGCAATTTGACATGCATTGGTTACACTTTGTTTCTTTTTCAAGTTTGAAGTCTCGTTGGACTCGAGCTCAAAGTTTGATTTAAGCTCAAGTTTGTGGATCTTGTCTGAAGAAAACTCGACGTGCAGGCTAATTATGAGCAGACTGAGAAACTACTGGCCACCCTTATTGCTGAGTGGGGCAACGCCTTGGACTCGGCGCCGCTTGATCCCGTTTGGGCAAGGGTACTTGGAGATCCGTTTTTACGTCAACTAACTTGCAGGTACAATCTTGCTTTAACTTGTTAGCGTTGTCCTTCCTTGACAATGTATACGATAATGTCATCGAACTCTCAGCGGTATTTAGGAGTTTTGATCATGTTATCACAACTTTCAGGTTCATATTCTGCCGCGCAGTGTTTGGTCTCCATGCAAAATACCGAGACAAACTTGAATATATGCCTCGTTGCTGTCCGCCTCTACCTGACGAACTCCTGCCTACGTCGAAAGTGGTAGAGACTGTAATCTATCTGCTAGCATCTAGGCTTGGAGTCTCTGATCAGTTTGACTGCAACCCGAGCTCTACCAAGAAAGTTGATGTCTCGAATGGATCATTTAAGGATGAGACAACTACGACTGGGGAAGATTTCTCAGCAGGAGAGGCGAGTTCTGAGGAATATTCTGACGACAGGTATTCTCATTAGTTTTTTTTTCCAAAACCTCCTCCCTTGCTTGTACATTCTTACTCCATGAATACTCTTTCGCCGCCATAAGTATCTGGCAGCTGGCTGCACTCTTTGTCCTCCAACTTAACTTGTGTGGTTGTAACAAATCTGCATGTACCTTGTACTCAATATTTGGGCTCTTCCGTTTCTGTCGGGCGAAGAACGTCGTTGATTGCTGCCTTTCTGCTTGCTTTCGAGGTTGAACAGAAGAATTAGTAACTGTGATTGCATAACTCAATTTGAATGTACCGGATGTGAATGCAACTGCAATCAAAGTTTTGTTTATGTAAGTCAGTTATTTGAGTGCTAAGTATCGTGATCTAGGGCTTGGGAATACCCGGGCAAGGAATTGAACCTGAAGTTCTAATTTTTTATCTAAGAGTGTAATGCAACGATGATGCTTTGTTATTTGTTGTCCAGTAGGATTCATATTTTAACGGGTGATTAGAATTGTTGGTGTATTTTTATGCTATCTTTTCTGTTGAGATGTTATTCCATCTCCTTCAGAGATTTGACATCAGGCCAGTCTAGGGTGGTCTAATACTCACTTCAGAAAGTACGAAGTGAGAAGGGGATCAAAGATTCGGTGCCTTCTGAAATAATGCAAAATTTTCTTCAAATGCTGATATTGACGCGATTGCAGAAATACCTTCACATAAAGACGATCAAGCAGAATCCAAGGAAGTGGGTTGACGCAATGGGGCGACGGTACATTTGGATTCGTAGGGTTCATGTGGATGGCATTACTTTTTTGTAGCGTCGGTCCTAGCTCGGGTTAGAGGACCCTGGTTAACTGGTTACGAGTGTTAGCGGTTGCCTTTGGAGGACATACCATGGACCTGGTCAATCCGGGTATTTTGTTGATATAGCAAGTTTCATATTCTCATAGAACAATTTAACAAACAACTGGACAGAGACAGCTTTTTTTTTTTTTTCTATTCATGACCACTTTGTTAATTATGTGACCATGAATAACGATTGAAGATGTAGCTATCCGCCCTACCTCAAATAGTGCAAATCTTTTGTAATGCTGTCAAACGGCTTTTGAATGCATGATTTTAGTGCGAAGATCTTAGTTCGTATTCAACTTCATGAATACTCGATGCTTGCATCATCCTTCAAGACTGGGCGGACTAAAAGCTCTAGCCACCTAGTGTTTGAGTTTTTATGATCTGAATTCAATGTACCGTAATATAGACTGAAGTTTGAAGACTCCCTCTTCCTAATAAACACACAAACCAAACACACTTCAAAATATACAAATGGTTTCTTCATACCATGTTCATACCATGCAATTCTATCGATGAAAATGCTAAGGACAACCTTAACTCCCTCTACCTAATAACCACTGAAACCAAAAACCATATACTTCAAAATATACAAATGGTTATATCATGCAATTCTAATGGTGAAGGTGCCAAACACCCTACACTTCAAAACAACCACCTAGATAAACTAATCTTTACATAAATAACCAAACTACTAGTGTCAAAGGCTTCAATATACCTATATGAAGTACCAACTCATAGAATCATACAAGGAAATGAAGAAGTTGACAAACTAGCAAAAGAAGGATTAAAAGGTGATGAAAGAATCACTAAGCAATACACACTCAAGCTTATATTGGTTATACAAAACCATCCCCTCAAAATGTACTCTAACTATGGAAAGACTCTATTAGAAATCTCCAAAAATATTCAAATTTAGGTATAGTCAATACATAAGAAAGAAAACACCTATTCAATCCACTTGAAATAAATATCCAACAAATAGATATATGCCCCCACCTTCTATTATCTAGTTTAAAATACAACATACAAAATCTAAAAATAAAATGCCGTAACAATGAAGCATAGGTTGGAATCAAGGAATTTTAAGTAAAGTTATGTTTAAAATATTATATTTTTGAGTCAAATATCAATCCATTATTTAACCATCTATTATTGAGAATTTTTTTGATGGGAAAATGAAGGAATTACTTTGTTGATCTTTAGTAATAACAAGGAGAGGAAAAGTTGTCTCTCTAATGAAATCAATTGTCCATCAATCCGTAAAAGGTATAGAATAATTTGAAGATGAGAGCTTGAGTGCTCATTGTAAAAACTTAGGAATGAAGTTCAAAGTAGAATTTCAAATATTATTTAGGAATAATAGAATAACCTTTTTCAAAAGACTTTGAATAAAAAAATGTAGAAAATCAATCTAAATTTTATCTCCAAGAATCAATTTGTGATTTGGAATATCCAAAACATTTTATGGACAACATTCAAAGAAGAGGTTGGAAAATGTTAGAGAAAATGTCCTTTCCAACCCTTCTCAGAACTTTGTTCATAACTATTTGCTAGAGGCTTGAAATCTCAAATGGATTTCCGGTATTGAAATTTAAATTGATTTTACATATAATTTTGTCCAAAGTTTTTTGAAAAAAGGTATTCTACTATGCCTAAATGAGGTTTGATTACACTTTTGAAGCTTTTGAAGCTTTTGAAATTACACTTTGGAAGCTTTCGATGTGACATGAGCGGTTGAGCTCTTGCAAATCCAAATTTACATATCTCACATGGGGTTGTTGAACCTCCTACCAACCTTTTGGAGTGCACTGTCAAAAAATGTAAGAGCTACATGTGATAAAATATAGGGTTTAATATATTCATCCTATGTAAATTTTGTAAACAAGTTATATATATTATAGGGTGCTTTAAAAGTGTGAAACATGATTATACATAATATAGGGTTAAGCATAATACCATAGAATTATGTGAACAATACATGTAAAATAACATATACAAAAAAGAATACTAGAAAAAGAAAGGGATATAGATTATAAAGGCTCTAAAATAATGAATGGCAATGAGAAATTTGTTTTTCTATTCTAAATACAATACTTCACAAATAGCCTCCACTTCCCTCTACTATATGTATCCAATAAAGTATTCCATATCCAATGTGTAGTATCCAAATTTTAAGGTCCAATTAATTATTGGATTGAATTGCCATTGTGAAGACATGAGAGGGGAAGTATTGTGACCGTGTGTGAAATTGGGACTTCTAAAATGTGTTATTAAATGCAAACTTAGTTTTCTGTTAGTACATTATTTGTTCTTTTGTAGCATTTATCATGTTTGCCTTTCTTTCCTTGTTTTTTCTTCTACATATGTGTTTTAAATAGTGCTAATAGACTTATTATGCACTTTAACAATTCCAAGGTAGTTTTTTTTTAAATTACTTATAAATAATATAGGGTATATTTAAAGAGGCCAAATGAAAAATTATAAATACAAACATGGCCAATTTCATTAAAATGGTGGTATTCCGATAATCTAGCACTTTTAGTAATTCAGACTACATAGTTTGAATTTTTTTTCTATAGTAGAATCCATACTAGTACTAGATTTTTGAAATCTAAAACAGTCCTAGATTTTTTAGACTACTAGTCTAATATCTATGGAAGGCCTAAATTTTTGAAATTTAAAATTGATCTAGATGTTAGCAATGTATACTTGTCCTAAATGTCAAGGTGTAATAATGGCACATAGAATATTGCCATTTTCATGAAATTTGCCATCAATAGGATATCCAAAAATACTAACATTTATCATTATTTAAAAAATACTATGTATTATAATCCTTTCTACCAAATATATAGCCCTTCAATAAAATAGGACATTAACATAGGCCATCACATCTTCTATGAGGGAATGCACCCTTGAGAACACTTACTTGTTTAAAGATCATTTTGTCATTCTTCTAGTTACCTTTAGTAGCTTGTGAAATTGTGTGAAAGACTCATGCTTAATCCCTAAAGGACCAAACTGCATTTTTTGGCAATAAAGAAATTTTGGGTAGGTGCATGTGAGCGGAGATTTTAATACTTTTTTGGCCCAAATTTTGATAGAAGCTATGGACGAGGAATATCTTTCATGTGCACTAAATTTCAAGACATTTGGAAATATGAATAAAAAATTATAGCATAATATGAAGTTTAATTCTCAACTTGGGCAATCCTGGTAGATCTAAAAAAGTCGTTTATTTCAAAAATCAAAATTTGAAATTAGTTTTCTAGATTTATATATACATTAAGAGATTTGAATCATTCCATTTTGATCAATGAGTCAAAAGTTATGAGGTATTTTAGTTTGTGTGTGGTTATGGATTCTCTACTCCAAAATAAACTTTGAAATCCTTTATTGAAATTAATTTTCAATATTTTTTGAAAAAATAAAAAACATTAGGTGAAGATTGTTTATTACAAGATTACAACCATTGGAGTTGGACTTTCTCAATTCCATAAATAAATTGTTAATAATTTAGTATTTTGAACCATTCTCTACATCTTTCTACTTATTTTTTTTTCCTATATGTTGTACAATTTCAAATGATCTAAAACTTTTCAAGCATGTAGCCAACATGCCTTGGAGAATTAATCCAAAGAATTTCAATCATTTTGGACATTTTTTCATACAAATGTGACCTTGTGAAGTTCAGCTGTCCAATTTTTCACAGGGACAAAAAAATGACTTTTGTCACTTCAAATGCTAATATTTTGCAATCTACACGGTAGAAATTTCTGAAATTTTTATCACATCTTTTCAAATTGTTGTACTACAAGATCCTATGGTTACATGTGTCCAAAATTTTTTTTTTTTCTAAATTTTAAAACTTATATAAGAAGTTTTGGAACATTTTTGGCGAAAACATAATCAGGAAACTTTAGGGGTTAAAGTAAGAAGCTAAAATCAAAGCAAATTGATTTTTCCAAAGCCAAAATTATTGTCAATTTAAAAATGGATTCCAATCCCTCTTTACCATTTTTAATGATTATTCAACTACCCAATGCTAGATTTGCTACATGTAAGTTTTGTTTTTGTCACTTGGGATTTATTTTTTGGGATTTCTTATAGTTTTGAGTGTGGTTTTATGTATAAGAAAACCTAAACAAAGTGTTAAATCAAATAAGTATTGCACATACTAATATAGCCTTTGGTCCTATTAAACCTAGTTTTTTCCAACAACATCCAAATCGTACTTGTAAATAAGGTAGAAATTCACATATTGTAAATAGTAATTATATTAGTAGAAATTGCCCAATTCTCTAAACCTATTGTGCAATGAGACACTAACTTGCTAATTTTGTCTGTAGAAACTATGTAAAAATCCTAAGGTAGATTTTCAAAGATAGATTTCAATTTCCCCATCCTATTAATGAAATATTAGAACCCTCAAATGTTAGCTTCTAGATGAAGAAACTCAAATGGAACGACAAATAGCATCTATGACCTTAGTACAATAATTTGAAGAGGGAGTCATGCCAAGAGTCCGATGGCGCAATTGCTTCACCAAGATTCCTTTTTGTGTGAAAGATTTCCTATTCAACAGATTTTAAAAGAGATAGTGGGATTTTGTGCTCTTTTCTCACATGTGCAAGGTAAGAATATGAATTTGCGCATCTTTTGGGTAATTTCATGAGAGATTATCTAAGAAAATTCAAAATTTTCTAATAGTTAGAAGATATTCCTTTCGACAGTCAACCGCAAAAATCTAGTATAGGACATTTATAGAAATTATCTTGAATGCAGTAGAATCTAACTAAAAATTTGTACAATATTTTATGCTAATAAAGCTCCCCAATAAGTTTTGTGACATTTTGATAGTGGGAAGTGCTAAAACTAGCAACATCCACTAAAATTGGTAAATTTGAAGAACATTCATGAAGTTGATTGGCATATTGGGAATACACAACATCAAAATAAAGTAAAAATGGGGTCTTATTTTACTTTCTTGGACCTATTTAAGAGCCTAGGCTAGCTAGTTTTTGCAAAGTCTAATGTAAAAAGTTAAAACTTGTAAATTAGGATGAAAATCTTAATTGGTAAGATTATCACAAAGAAATGAGAGGAAGTGGGTGCTCTTGGAAGAGTATAAGAGGGCACTCATTCTCCTTTTAACTCACCCCTTTGGTCAAGATTTCAAATCCTTAAAACCCCTATGGTTCATTCTTGAACTCCTCTAGGTTCATTTTTTAACCACCTTATTTCATTTTGGGTCCATTTAGTTGGATATTTAGCCATTGCGTGCCAAAATTATATTTTTGAAGCATTTTTAGCTCATTGTTGCTATTTTTCAAGCTCTTTTTGAAAGACATTGGAGTCCCTTCAAAGTTTGTCTTGTTTGCATGTGTTTTAGAAGTCTTTATACTAATCTTAGAGAGCTCCCCTTTTGTACCTTGGCAATGCTGCTTAGAAGGACCTCTGGTGCTTATTGTTAAGTTCTAGAAGTCCTTGTACTAATCCTAAAGCCTTCCGTCACCGTACCTTGGCAATGCCGCTTTGGAGGAAATTTGAGTAGTCCAAGTCTTGAGATTTTGGTTGATATTATAAAAAATTGTGTTAGTTGTGTGTCTTTGGTCTTGATTTGACTTCAAACAACAAAGTTTTGACTTTGAGAAATTAGAAGATATAGAATTTTATAGTATTTTAGAAACAATAGTGAAGCTTTGACTTTGAGAAAATTAGAAGATATAGAATTTTATAGTATTTTAAAAACGACGGCAAAGCTTTGACTTTGAAAAATACGAGAGTTGATAAAAATTAGAAGAAAATTGTAAGGATACAATATTACAATTAGAACCATTAGAACTTAGATAGCATAATAATTGACTTGAAGGATTTCAAAGTCATTTATTGTTAAGAGGCTTGAACCAATTATTGTATAAAATTTTGAGGTCAACCTTTGAATGCAATTATGTAGTTAGAATAGTGTTAGAATAATAATTGACTTGAAGGACTTCAAAATCAATTATTGTTTAGAAACTTGCAACAATTATTGTAGAATCTCCAAGTCAACCTTTAAAATACAGTAATGGAGTTTGTATAGTATTGAAGGGAAAGAAGAATAAAAGAAAGAAAGGAGTTAGAAATGTAGGACATTTCAACTTGTATTAAAATTGACTTTTTAAGCTCTAAGCAAAAAGCCAAGAGAATTTCAAAGATGGCCAATAATGGGGAGTTTGAGGAAATCTTGAATCATCTTGTGGATGAAACAAATCTTGAGGTGAGTTACTAATTAGTTTAATTTTTATTTCATTTCTTTTCTTAATCACTTTTACAACTAGTCAAAGTATAATTACCATTTAGAGTCTCAAGATTAGGTTTAAAAAAAAATACAAATCAAAAATCCTATTGATCTTACTTAGAGGTTTCCAAAAACATATTACACTTAGAATTTGGAACAAAATTGAGTGAAATATTAATGGATAAGTTTAGAGGTGGTAGTGGATGAAAGATAGTAAAAATCATCTAATAGGGATGAAATTTGAAACTCAGAGAGTGTTAAAATTAGGAAAGACAAAAGTGAAAACCAAAGTTGATTTCAATCTGTAATTTGGAAGAAAAGCATGGATGAAGTTTAAGAGGCCTCTTTACGATAAAACTTCATCCATTCATAACCTTCACTAAAGAAGTTGGATGAAGGTGAGTTTACATTTTCAGAAATGGCATTATTTTGTTTTTAGCTTAAAAGTTTAAATTTAGATTGTCCTCATTTTTACTCAATAATCACCATCACTTAGTTAAGTACAAAGTTTAGGGGTAATTAGTATAGATTGTGGTTAAGTTCTCGGTTACTTTGCAAAGTAGATATATTTAGGAGTTAGAAAAAGATTTATTGCTTGGAAGGCACAATGGATGGACATTAGACATCCTTAGGGCAAATTTAACCAAAACTTAGAAAATCTAGTTGTGCTCATTATTTACCAAGGATGGGTAAATAAGTACTCACACTTACCTGCAAAACAAGGTGAACTCTGATACAAATTCACTTAAACATTTTCTTTCTCTTCATACATTAATCCACAATTAGTCAAATGATTTTAGATTTTGGATTTACATCATTTTAGAATTATAAACTTGGATGTCAACTAGATTCACAAGAGGAAGAAGTGCATGGAAGTCAACAACATGGACAAAGTATGTAGAGTTTCACAACATGTTTTTAGTGAAAATTCAACATTTCATTTGCTAATCCAAGAAGATTTCCACTTTCATCCAAAATTGTAAATTATAGAGGTTTATTGACACATAATTCTTATTCCAAATTCCAAAATTCATGCCATAATGTTATTAGAAGGAAAAATCATGCTATAATGATTCTAAAAAGAATCTAATACAATATAAAGCCTATTTTATTTTTATAGGTCATCCTGTATTTAATCTAAAATAGTGGGTTATTTCTACATTTTATATGAATTCTAATTCTATAAATTCTAATATTTGTATAGTATGTTCAAACTCAAAAAAATTAATTTTTTGTTCAAGATTTTATAGCAAACCATATCTTTGGACTCTTGTATATTTTTAAGACTAATACTAAGTGACTTGTAGAAGGCTAATTTTTAAAAGAATAGTAGTCCCTTTGCTTAAGATTGCTAGATTTCTTGAATTTAGAGCTTAATGCCTTCAAAATGGGTAATATTCATGAGAAATCTATTGTTGTGATCTTCCATTTCTAATTCCATTGAAAAAAATATTGGTTAATAATTAGATTGAATCCCATCACAAGATTTAATTAAACATAAACAATTTTCCATGCATAGTCTATATGATTCACCAACCAACGGTACACTCAATCAACTCTAGTCAATATACATCTATTATCTAATACCTAATGGTTGTCCCAAATGATGCATTGCAATCGGCTCTAGTTTGAGGTCCATCTTGAATATGAAGATAAGTCTTCATGGCTTTAAAATTAAATCTTTCCATATGCAATACCATCCATCTACATTGGTTAGTCTTAAGGTAGACTATTCTTATAGTGAACATTTAAGAGATGATTGCCTTCGGGCATTAGAAAGTTTTTGGAGTCCTAGGAAGGCCCTCTAAAGACCTGTTGGGTAGCACAACAACGTTGACTTTCATCCCCGAGTATGATCCTAGCGGTCAAAAGATGATGCAGGCAATACGATCAAGGTCTCTGTTGGAAGACGGGGAGGTACAATAGTGGAGAGAGCTCAACTAATGTGGCTATACAAGTTGGGCAATGTGACCAAAATGCTTGGTTTAGAAATGATCAAGTTTAAGTGCTATGAATCTTGAGTGCACCATATTTTTTTAGTTTCCAAATGGAAGAAACTGGTGCCAAAGTTAGGCGGAGGGTACCAACAAGTTACATTAAAGGTGGGAGGGCATGTGGTAGTTTGTTGAAAGTGCATCTTAATGTGAGAGTGTGTATTGGGCGTGCATCTATCATGCCACTATGGCTCATGTGGAGAGGTTCTTAGTACAATTGCATGATTCTGTCACACAATGGCGCTCTGAGATATTACAAACAGTTATAGCCCGCAGGTTAAGTTAGATTCAAAATATGCTCCAATTATAAAGAGAGGAGTGTTGTTTGAGAGGCAGGGCAATCAATTTAGTTTTTTGGTAAGGAGGGTGGAAAGTGAAACCCCTATTGATCTTTGGGTCAATGGTACCTTGTATTCAGCAGACCAAACTACAAATTCTCCACCTTACTTCACCATGACGAAGGAGTATCTAGAATTTCTATGTCATGGCGAGGAGGGTATGCTAGGTCACACAAAGCGATTGAGCATTGGCAATGGCGGCACTAGTGGAAGCAATGCTTTTAGAACTCCACAATATTTAGAGCAAATGGTGATGGGATTGCAGTAAAAGGTGTCCTACTAAGTACAAGATATTTAGCACTTGCGGCAGCAATGTGAAGAACTTAAACTTACAGGTCGGACCATCTCAAGTGCAATAGCGTGCCTCACTAAAGAACAGATGGATTTGCAAAATGATGTGAGAATTTTGGAGGCTATATGTTCCAAATTGAGGTTGTCACTTACACAAAGTGATATTTGGATGGCGGAATCTACTCAATAGCTAGAAAGAATGGTCTTATTCGAGGTTGAATTAAGTAGATGCAAGACTGTCTATGAAAAGCTTCAAGTAGACGTAAAATCTATGGTGGAGACTCCCATTGGATTGCAAAAAAGAGTACACATGGATAGAATGAAGAATGTAGATGAACTCATAATAGGATCAGGCCATGCTAAGCGATGGCGGATGCTGATTAGAGCCCAATTGCAACCTATGTTGGTAAGTCACATATAGATGATTAATAGAAGTTAAGGTGGGAAGAAAAGGTTAGGTGGGAAAGGATCATCTCAAACTGTAATTGCAAGAGCAATTGCAAGCATTTTGTCTATAAGTGAGGCATTAAAACTAGGCAAGTAGTCAAAGATGAGTCAAGCAAATGCAGTTGCTGTTCAGTGCACTTGGAAAAAAATACATAGAGCAATAGGGGAGGATATAATGTTGGGTGTGTGTGATGGCAAAAATGTGATTCATAGGGGATATGCTGCCATATGCAAGGCTGTAAAGCATCAAGTTTAGCTTGTTGCACCGTAATTGAAAGATGGTCTCCTACCATCTATTAATTGTGTGGCACAATTGAGGAGACAAATGAATGCAAAGTTGCCACAATTCATTGGAGACTACTATCACATAGAGGGGTGAAGAATCATTCCTGAAGTTCAGGTTGGAAAGACGATTGTCAAAAAAAAAAAAGAGGTGATTTTGACCAACAAGAACAACTTGTTTGCGAGACTTGAGGTGGTTCAATAGTCAATGGTCTTGTTTTTATGATGTCACAATGGAAGGTAATGGCCTAGCACTTGACACACTTTGCTCTGATTATAAGTGCTTTAGTTGAAGAAGTCACAAGGCCATCTAATTAATCTAATGAGCTATTGGGCTGGCTTGCTTGCAGAGTGTAATGGGGTACCGCTTATATTTGTGCTTAAGCTTGACGAGGCTGAAGTACAACATAGAAAGAAATTTGAGCACATAAGCTTGACACTAATTAATCGAGCACTAAACCTAGAGATTCAGAAAGATGACGATTGGTACTTTTTTATGCAGTCAAAACCATGGTTGTCATAGTAGACGGATGTCCGGTTTGCTCGTCTGTTAGAGGTCCCGCCCGTCCGATACAGTCAACACATAGTTGACTTTTTGATAACAGAAAAATAGGCCACGTAGATGCCATGTGGATTAAAGAACATGTTGGGCGCAAACGAGATCGTCCATGCCCTGGATTTCGCATTCCGAGGTGACGTGTCATTCCGCAAAATTGCACAAGTTACAAAATTAAAGCCATCTGTCCCGTCCGATGACCCTAACTCGCCTGTTATGACAACCATGGCTATAGCAGCTCTTTAGAAATTTAGAAATGAGCATTCAAGAATTTTTTATTTTGCAATTGTGCATTCATTGCATTGTGCCTCCTTCTCATTGTGCTTTGAATGAGTTCAATCTTTGATTTTGGGAATTTGGCATTCCATTTCTACTCGACTTTGAATGTCCGTTGCCATTTTTTGAATTTGGAAGTGTCAATTCTTTCTTGTGATGAAGTTCTGGGAGATTTTTTCTTCAATTGTCTCGCGCATTCACTGTAATGAAGAAATGGAAGCTACCGGCATGATTTGCAACAACAAGAAATTCAGCTATATAGGCATTTTTGTGCCAATCTCGAGCAACCTTGGCAATTCTTTTGATGACGTCTCAAGCAACTTCAAGCTTCCTCCATGCTCCCTTGCCATTTTCATCTTTTGTACATTGTACGCAATTTGCTTTCCTTGTACTTTTTTGTATTTGCATGCTTCAAATATGTATTGGGGACTATTGGGGACTTGGGGTTTTGGATTTAAGCTTGTGGGTGCAGAACTACAGGGTTGGGGTTTGGCAATGGCGCCAAGATTGAAGTTGCCTGACAACTTTTGAGTGTATACTTTTGGCTCTTCTCGGAACACACATGACTTCAGTTGGGGAAATACTTGCCCGCACCTAACTCCCTCAATGTCACATGCATCTCCAAGATGTAGCTTTCAGATTCACTACCTGGACCTAGACCACATTTTCCGTCATTGTCTAAGGCAACAATTGTCTTACGAGAGATTCCTAATCTAGCATTAGAGATCAAGAGTTTAGAGCAGCCTAAATCAATACACAAGTGGTGCAAAATTGTACCCTCCACCATCACGAGAAGGTGGCAAGAGGTTTAGGCCTTTAAGTTTACTTAGGCCAAAGGGGAGTTTGATGCAATAGGCAATCTCATTAGAGTCGTTTGCAAGAGCTACAATAGTGTCATGGGCAGAAAAGAAGATCATAGTGCCAAAAAGCAACAACCTTGAGAAGCACGAGGGGAAGAGGAGCTACAAATATGATGGCGAGCCTTTTTCTCATTAAAAAAAAGGGAACACATATGTGAAGGTAGATTGCAAGCATTTTCAATTCTAGAAGTTGTAGGTGACATGAAAGGTGGCTAGCATCGTTGCTGATCAACTTCTAGCTAGCTTCAACGGGGAGCTGAGCAGAAAAGGAGTACAATTTTCAACTTTATTCTAAGTTCTTTCATCCAATTGCCCTATGATTGATTATGAATGCGAGCAATATTTACTATGGCACTTGAAGGTGAAAATTATTCCTCAAAAGCATTGGTCGGAGACATCCGGTTGGGAGATGAATGAACACCTTCACTACTAAATCATGTTTGCACTCAAGTTGTGTAATCAGCCAGATTTGTGTCCATTAGCGCTGACGAGGTAACAATAGTCGACAACACCTCATGGGTAGATGTTTATGTGTATGCAATTGATTCGTGGGAGCGAATTCTACACCTCTTGCATCTCTTGTGTTTCGAATATTGGGACTATAGATCAATTGACCGATGTCATAATGCATGCATTACTTGGTGAGGGCAAACTTTCACGTGAAGACATCGGTGGGAAGGTGGTTTCCTTCATGGTAGACGGCGTTAGCACATTTTAGGGTCCAGAAACTAGGGTTTCCACCTAGATTTGGCAAAAGTGGGCTCCTTTTTGTCTTACAGCCAATTGAGCAAGTCATCGCATCAACCTTGTGGTTAAAACTCTTTCTAATTATCCCATGGTCTCCCGCCTAGAGGCCCTTTGCCAATCTTTGTATTCCTATTTCTGTCACAGCAACAAATGCCACACTAGGCTTCAGAAGTTAGCCGATCTCATGGAAACTAAGGATAATAAGATAATGAAGAACGTGGACACACAATGGATCTTAATGAGGAGTTTAACCCAATGAATTATGAGCAAGTACGAGACCTTGTTGGTGAAGATGGGGCTAGACATGCCTACAAGTACTAGGCAAAAAGAAAATGCAACCATGGCCACCAACTTCAACTACTTGGCGGACATTGAGGTTTTGCTCTCTCTGGCCTACTTCATTCCGATGTTGAATGTAGTGCACTGTCTTATCAAATTGTCACAAGCTTGTGACATATTCATTTGTGACTTTTTGCAAGCCAATAAAGATTTGCTAGTCTGATTTGGCTAGGATGTTTGTAGATTCTTCTATATCATTTTGCATAGCCAAGTTCAAGTGTTACTAAGAACTTGTGTCTCTATCCTGTATTGATATCATGTTGGAGTGGCAAGAAAGGCCAGAGCAACCTGGTTTGTTTTACATGTTGTTCAACTTTGGGCGCACCACCATCTTTGTATATTGCCATTGTAAGGTGTCGGGGAATTATATTTTTGTCACAGAGGAGTTCTTGAGTTCACAGACCAACATCCTCTGGTAGTTTGCAAGTACATTGCTTTTTGGCCTTTCATTCTTATTCCATATTTCTTTTAGCCTTTTATTTTTGTTCCATTTTTTTTTCATCTTCTAATTTTTTTTGGTTTCTAGTTGGCTTGTGAATGTTGTCTTTCATTTGTAGTTGGCTTGTGAATGCAATTTAGTTGGCTATCTCATGAATGTTGTCTCGTGAATGTTGTCTCGTGAATGTAGTCTAGTTGGTTGTCATTTGGACTACTGTGTTGGCTAGTTGGACTAGTACTAGCATAGTCTTGCTAAAATACTGAGTGGTTCTATAGCTTCTATAAGTAGTGATTCACTTGCATGTCTTTGGGAAGGGCTTGCTTTGAAGTTGAGATGCATTATTGAACTCAATTGGCTTAAACCACCTATATTCACTAATTTCTATCTCCTGGCCAATTTGACAAAGATTGCTCAATCACTCTCGAATGAACTAGACCAGCACTTTCCTCATCAAGAGTTGCTTGATGCTTTTGGCATCATCTATCAATAGTATTGGAAGCAATAGGGGGTTGAAAAGAGCTTTGGTCACCATTTAGCTTTATTAAAAAAATTCTATTCTAACCCCAAAGTTTTGAATGTAGGAAAACCCTTACATGACAAAAAGAACTCGTACACTACTCTTGAATTGCTTTTTGGCTCTAACTTAGATAACCAACAAGGATTGTTTAAAAGTCACAATGAAGGCGAATTGTGACTCTACCTATTCCTCAGGGTCGCATGTGAATCTGGTCATCCAATTGTGGCAAAACCTATCCCAGTCCCAACACTTACAAAAGCTCATTTCAGAATACTTTAAGGTGGATGAAATTGGATTTTTGGTTTTGGACTCAATGGAAGACAAGTGCTGCTTTTCTATGTTGAAATTTTTGAAATCCTGCCATCAAAACAAATTGGGAAAGCATTTGCCATTAGTGGTGCAGAAGTTTGAACAGAAATATTTTATTTTGGAGAACTTTCCATACAAAGAGGCCATATAGTCATAGCAAGATGCAATGAAAGTAGGCCGCTATGGTGATTTGTAATCTCCTAGCCATTGTTGTGTTCAATATCCTCCCTTTCTGTGCACCTTGTTTTCATGAGATTAGGCTTACTTCAGGAACTCCAAGCTTTTTGACTTTCCTTGACATTGACATTCGGCTTAGAGGTGCTTGGCGATGCACACTTGGACAAGGAAGGCAAGGTACTGAGGGTAGCAGCTGCGTAGAGCCTTCAACAACAATTTTTTGTGTTCAATCTAAATTGTACCTTTGATGTTGTTTGTTTGTTTTGTGGTGTGTAGATCATTGTAACTGCAAATGGGCAATCTTGCTATTCTAGCAAGAAGGGTTCAATTCCCTTGCTAATGACATTTTTTTCCAATATATGTTATGAATTCATCTTTTGTTGTGCAGCTTTTATATGCCTTGTTTGGAATTGCAATGGGGTATGAGAATTTCACATTTTCAATCTTCTGAAATTTGTTAATTGGTTGCATTGGGGTGTGAGAACATCAACAACCAAAACTTTAGTATAATTGAAAATGTGTGAGCATTATTGGTGTTTTCTTCTCTATGTCCACTTTTACTTAAGCACTTGGCATGAGCAACAAAGGCATAAACAAGAATCTATCAAAAATTGTCATTGACAAGAATCTACCAAAATTGTTGTTATTTCACAAGTTCCTTTACTTAGCAAATCTAGCCAAAAATAGATTTGGAAATTAGCCATGAACATATACAAAAATTCTACAGTAGTCGCAAGTTGGCATTTACCAAAGCAAACAAAATTTATGCAAAATTATACCTTTTTCTCCAAATTTTATTTCATGCCTTTAATTGTGTAATACGCATTTTTGTGGAAATAGCTCCTTCTGCCACATGCTTATAGCATAGGCACTAAAATCCCTAAATGTATTTTAGGAATGCTAATGAGTATGTACGTGACTTGATAAATTATATAGGTTATGTATAAGTATGGTTATGATTTGATATAGTATATAAAGGATATACAAATATGAATATGACTCATATGTATTATACTTGCAAGGATGTATTTATTTTCCATATGTATCACATGACTATAGGCATCAATTTATTTATATATGCTTTATACAAAGTAATGAATGCATATATGCAAGGTATATTCACCTTTACTTTTATTTTCATTTGATTGTTGAATCCATCATGTCCTAGACCAAATCTAATTGCAACTAAAAAATATTATTTTTCAAAAAGAAAATTAAGTTTGGTGAAGAGGAACTCCTCAACCCGCACCGCTTTTTGCTTAGTAAAGAATTAATGATGCTTCACATAGTTGCATATTCAACTTCAGATTTTTTTTTCAAACATTGAGTTTATTTCAAGAAATGACCAAACTTCATAATCTAAAAAACACATTGAGTACCAAGTAACCCTAAATTACACAAATATCCCACAAGCAAGCTTTTTAATCCCTAAACAACTAGATCCTTTTCCAAAATTGATGATTTAGGAAAAATTGCTATAAAGTGCTATTTGGAAGAATACTTTGGAAATGATATACAAAAGAAAGTTTTAGATTTTGAGTTTTAGATTCTATCCATACAATTAGATTCACTAGTGCTATCACCAATATTTTTTTATAAATTTTGAATGGTAAATTTCAAAATTCCTTCTAAATTCACTTATAAATAAATTCATTTTTTGAGTAAAAATTGTTGGAATGGATTTGAAATGAGGTTCTCTTGATATAGTGCTTTTTTGAAAAAAAATTTATTCTTTAAATCTACAACCTCATTTTTGCAAATTCAATTTTGAACGAAAATCAATGCATTTTTTGGCTTGAAAAACTTCCACATTTGTAATTTTAGAAAAATATGAACTTTGGTAACACCAAATTCAACCCTTGAATAGGACAACAACTTGATAAAATCTCCACAAATTAGATGACTTTCATCCAAGGAAAGATGAAAAAGAAAATTGAATTTCATTCTATTTGTCATTCAAAAATTCAACATCGAAGCGCTCCAAGGTTAAACTTCAGAGTTTTGTTGAATGTAATTTAATAAGTCTTTGATTTGGTTTTATTCAAGGTAGGTAGTGAATTATATATTTAACCCCTAAATGTCCAAGGCTTTTTTTGAGATACTAGGAATTTGCTCCAAATGAAACAAAAAGTCAAAATTTGGATAAGTTGTATCAATTTTTTTTAATTGTAACCGTACAAATTCAAACTAGATATGTTAGAATCACATAGGAAAAGAAAACACAACAATGTCACTTATGGATTGAAAGATTACAATGTTTGATCATAAGAGTGTCAAAACTATGAAAGTGATTGGAAGTCTTTCAATCCTCTTTTCACATGTCAAATCTAAAAAGTTGGTCACCAAAAATGTATAAGGTTAAAGGATATAACATGCATAATCCCAATCAATTTATGGCTTCTCAAAATCTCTTCTATAATTTTTTTAAATGAATTTCTAATGTGTAATTTTCTTTGAGATCTAGTGTAGAAGCTTATCACCCATTTCCAACCACTTAAGGAATTATTCATATCTAGAGTGCAAATTTCTTGATTGTAGAAATTTATCCTCGTGTTGAAATAGAGTTTGGAAAGATTCCAAAATTTTCCAAAATTTTTTCTCTCAAAACATAATTATCCTAAATTTAGAACTTCTTATTTCCAACTTCAAACAAAATCGATGAAGGACTAGACAATATTGAGAGACTTGTAGCCAATCACAACTACATCAAGATGATGTGCCATAATTGATCACTATTCATCTCCTTATGTGCGGAATTAGATTAGCCTATACCTCCATGATGGGAAGGTGATAAAAAAAGAGTCAATTATCTTATTTGAGGCTCATTTCTAGGAGCTCTCAATACTACAAAAAGTCAAGATTGCAATGGATATCTTTGCACAAAATCTTGAATAGAAAAATCATAATCAACTATTGTTTTCAGAATTGGATTTAGATGCTAAAACTAGACTTCAAGAAGAATTTTTCAAAAATACAACTACCAAAAAGAGCAACTTGGTTAGGTTTTATTTAATTTCAAAATATTGTTGACACCATACAATTTGGTGCCTTAGGCATTTAGGGATTAACTTGAGGTTTCTAGTTAAGCAAAGGAAAACAAAACGCAAATACTAAAATTTAAAAAAATAAATTGAATTGGCACACTAACTGAAAACAAATGAGAACCAACAAATTTCAAAAAAAAGAAAGCAACTAAAAGTGCCAAAAAAATTGTTGACTAAGGTAGGTACATCCAAATATGCCATTGACCATAAACCGCCATCTATACTATGTGTACATCTCCAAAATCAATTATGTACCTATGTGGAAGAAACGTTTTTAGAACCAAACTTTGTTCCTTAATAACTTTGGCATACAATATCCAAATGCCACATTCTCTAGTGTGTTGGAACCTCCTTTCACTTGCCAACAAGAACATATGAAAATCTGACCAGTCTAATAATAGAAAATAATTTAATAGCAAAAAATGGTGGTTTAGGGAGTACCTACCTTAAACCCTCCTTGCTAACTTACTCACAAATAAAAAAAGATGGAACCCACATTCTGTCCCCACATCCCTATATAATTATGCAAGAATAACTTGCAAAAGCAATTTCAATAAGTTAGTGATGAATTTGAACAAACTTAACCCTAGAGCATCTGGACTCTTCTCCAAAATTGACACTTTAGAAAAAATTATTATAAAGTGCTATTTAGAAGAATATTTTAGAAGTGATATATAAAGGAAAGTTGTAGATTTTGAATTTTTGATTCCATCTATATGGTTAGATTCACCAATGCTATCACCAATACTTTTCTGTAAATTTGGAAAGGAAAATTTCCAAATTCCTTCAAAATTTGATTACAGGTAAAGTATTATCATTTTTTGAGCAAAACTTATTAGAATGGATTCAAAAATGAGGTTCTCTTGACATGGTGATTTTTTGAAATTTTGGTGTTCTTTACATCTAGGACTTCATTTTTGCTAATCTAGTTTTGAACTAGAATCAATGCAATTTGACCACTTGACACACTTCTGCATTTGTAATTTTAGAAAAAATAGTATTCTAGTAACACCAAATCTAACCATTAGATAAGACAAGAACATAATAAAGTATCACCAAAAATTAGGATGACTTTCATCCAAGCAAGAGCAAGACAAAAACAAGAACTTCAATCTATTTATTGTCCAAAAAATGGACATCGGAGCGCTCCATGGTTAAATGTATACCTTAAGCATGAGGGTGTTACTTGGCTTAAACCACGGGTGGGCAATACAATATTTTTGGATGAAGATACATCATGTCCGTTATGCGAGCAAAATCACATAATCAAGCATTGTGGGTCAGGAACCCTTAATTGTTGCACAGGATCCTTTCACAAAATGAATGGGGCAAATCCCAGTAGTGGTTTATGGATATGGGAGCAACCATACTCTCTTGAGCTGAGACACACAACTAATACTTGTCAATATGTTGATCCTCCACAACCCAAATTGCCAACTTACTAAGTTAGTGCAACGTGAACACTACTTGTCAACTAAATGCCTCAAAATAGAGTGTATTAGGTAATAAGGTAAGCAACACTAAATGTAATATAATATTAAATATCATTGTTAGTGTAGTTTAGGGTTAATTAGATAAGTGTTTTTCCTCTTCTATCTTCTATATTATGAATTGTATGATTATTGTCTAGTGAGTATAGTAGTTAACTGTGTGTGGATTCCTTAAATTGCTTTAGGTATTGCCAAAGCTTCAAGGTTTGCAACATAAGGCATTGGAACCAAGGTTTTTTTTCATTTTTTATGAGGTGCCAAAGTGGCAATATAAAATATTGTAGTGGTGCTCCAAATTTTAACATTCATCCACATATTGGATAAAAAGATTAGCACATATCACATTAGCACATATCACATGTCCGTAATTCTATTTTCATTCACAATCTAGCGGTTTCATCAAAGATTTACTTTTAATTCAAAGTTTTTTGGCGAAAAAATTTATATTTTGTTGTCATTTTTTAGACAAATTATTATTTTTAGGTGCAATCTGGCACCAAAAAGTCAAAAGTTGGCATCTTCATGACATTTGAAAATAGGAGTAAAAAATTATAGCCTAATATGTTACTTTTTGTAACTAGGCAGTTTGGGTAGATCAAAAAATCTCTTTTTTCAGAAAGAAAAATTTTAAATTGATTTTCTAGAGTTATATATACATGGAACGCTTTGAATCATTCCAATTTTATCAATGAGTCAAAAGTTATGAGGATTTTTTGTTGCGGGCACTTATAGATTCCCTACTCTAAAATAAACTTTGAAATCCTTTATCTTACTCAATTTTCAATATTTTTGAAAAATAAATAAAATCAAAGGATATAGATTGCTTATCACAACATTTCAACCATTGGGATTGGAATTTTTCAATTCTTGATAATTTAGTATTTTGAATCATTCTCTACTACTACCTATTCACTATTTAATTTTTCTTTTTGTATGTTGTACAATTCCAAATGTTCTAAAAAATTTCAAGCATGTGAACAACTCGTCTAGGAAAAATAATCCAAAGAAGCACCACCATTTTGGTCATTTTTTCATAGAAAAGTGAGCTTGTAAAGTGCAGCTGTCCAACTTTTCCTAAAGAAAAAAATGATTTAAGTAAATTTGAATGCTTATATCTTTCAATCCATACAGTGGAAATGTCTGAAATTTTTACTTCATTTTTTTGATACTACATACTACAAGATCCAACGGTTTCATATGTCAAAAAAAATTCAAAAATTTGATACTTGTACTAAATCTAGCAATTTTTTAGCATTTCCGGTGAAAACCTAGTCATGGAATTTTAGGGTTTAATTAAAATCAAACTTTGCTCCTTCATAACTTATGCATACAATATCAAAATGTGGTGTTCTTTGGTGGGTTGGAACCTCCTTTCACTTCCCAAATAAGAAAATATAAAAAACTTAACAATCTAACTAATAATAGTAATTGGGCACAGTACCAATTTAGTGGCGGTTTTGGGGGGTACCCACCTCTTATACAACAAGCACACAATCAACTTGACTGTGATGATTTCTGTACAACTGAAGCCCGGTCCCCTGCCAGCCTGCCTGTGATGCGGGCAGTGTGAATTGGAACAATTCCGGGTTTGACTTGTAATATCAAGTATAAGTCAAATGAATCCGTGGTACCCCGACTAATAAGTTTCGTTTTTGCACTAGAAAAATCACGGATTTCTTTTGAGATTGAGGTTGTAACTTACCATAACTTAGGTTGGGTACATCCATGCTGAAAGTTTGGGTATCATTGCAAATTAATACAGTGAGTTATTCGACAAATGTTCCCAAACTTCCACAGGACACTGACTCACACACTCGAAAAGTCATCAACCCATTCGATCAGGTACTTAGATAGGTGGCTAACTTATTTGGTACCAACATGAAATGAAAGAGCAATTATATACCAAAATAATGGCCAAATCAAATGATTTTTTCATCCAATGTTTGTCGTGGATTCATGATGCAATAGAAACAAGGAATTAATTGTTATTCAAACATAATCTTAACCCCTTAAAGGTCAGAGATTATGTTTTCAGCAAACACGTTCCAAAACTGCCATTTCTAATACAAGTACCAAATTTTAAAACAAAAATATTTTTGGATACATGTTACTATAGGATTTTGTAGTTTGCTAGTTTGAGAAGATGTGGAAATAATTTCAAAAAAATTCACCTTGTAGAGTGTAAGATACTAGTGTTTGAATTAACAAAAATCTTTTTTTGGCCTTGCAAAAAATTATGCAGTTGCACTTCACAAGGTCACATTTGTATGAAAAAATGTCCAAAATAGAGGTAATTCTTTGGATTCATTCTTCAAGGCAAGTTGGTTATATGCTTGAAAATATTTAGATCATTTGGAGTTACCCAACACATAGGAAAAAAATAGTAAGTAGAAAGAATTAGAGAATGATTCAAAACACTAAATTGTTAAGAATTTCATTATAAAACTAGAAAATGCCAATCCCAATGGTTTTAAAGTAGTAATAAACAATCTAATCATATGCTTTTATTTTTTTCAAAAAATATTAAGAATGAAGTTAAATAAAGGACCTCTAAAGTTTATTTCAGAGTAGGAATCCTTAACTATCTACAAACTAGAACACCTCATAACTTTCATCTCATAAATCAAAACGAAATGATTCAAAGCTTTCCATGTATATACAAATCTAGAAAAAAAGTAATTTTAAATTTTTATTTTTGAAAAAAAGTGATTTCTTAAGAAATTTTTGGACTACCCGTCGAGCATTGAAATTTACATATCATGCAATAACTTTTTAACCATGTAATCAAAAGTTATGAAAATTGTTGGGCCTTAAAGCTACTCCTCAAGAACATGTTGTGCAAAAATTTTAAAGAAAAAAAATTCCATTCACAGTGAACTGCCCAAAATTGCTATATTGTCAAAAAAAAAAACCTTGGTCCTTTAGGGATTAACTCATGAATCTATAGTAGTTCACTTGTTTACAGTTGATTATAGTGATGATTGATTGTAGACTGGGAGCGGAGAGGACGTATGGATGTATGCAGTTTCAAACAAAACTTAATAAGGGGCGCTTTACACATGGGCTGACCAAGTCAAAAAGTTGTGGGAATTCATGGTCAAACTTTGGGCGAGAGTCTAAAGAAATGGGCAATAAATGGTAAAATTTGACGGACTCTTGACTAGAGTTTGGGTCGCCACAAAGTGGCAACCCAAACTTTGGTCAAGAGTCTATCGCAAAGCCATCACCATTAGGAGCTTGGGTTGCCATGTAGGTAGTTTGGAGGGCGATGGACTCTTGACCTTTGGCCCATGTGTAAAGCGGCCCTTGTAACACCTAAACTGTCCTTGTTGTTTGTTTGTTTTTTTGACACAAATGAAATGGGATTTCATTGCATAAAATACAGAGCACCAGCCATAGATGGCCCTAAACTGTCCCTAGGTCACAAGAGAACTGTCTACTGCTGCAAGGACCATTGATAATAAGGTGTAAATTAACTATATTTGGGAGAGTCAAACATATTGATATACTATTCATGCCAATGATAACTTATATCTTAACCCTTCTGTCTCTCTAAAATAAATGAATAAATCCAGGATTTCTTGTGGGGAACTGAACTGTGGGAGTGAGAACCACGGATTTATTTATTTTGAGACAGAGGGAGTATCATTCATTAAGGTAACAAGCTCTGAAATTGCATAGGCCACCCTATTCAAATGTACACAACTTTTACATGTAACTATTTCATA
Organism: Pseudoscleropodium purum; assembly: GCA_963969395.1. Lineage (NCBI taxonomy): Eukaryota > Viridiplantae > Streptophyta > Bryopsida > Hypnales > Brachytheciaceae > Pseudoscleropodium > Pseudoscleropodium purum. The sequence continues at coordinate 28,242,463 of OZ017795.1, forward strand.
GCCTTCAGCGATGTACAAATAGTGTACATTTTAGGGGGTGGGAGATTTCAAAGCCCTATGCTACTTCAACTTCAAAATTTCATAACTAATTTCAAAAAGCTCCAAAAAAATATGAAACAACTTGAATTAGATGCCAATTCTTCTTATCTTTCAAGGAAAATTTACTAAAAAATATTTCAAGACGTTTCACCTGTCCAAAATTTAGTTTCAGCTCTTAGGTGGGTGATTTCTGAACTTGTTACCTTATGTAGAAGAAACGATGAGTGTCTTTGGGTATCAAGCTAAAGTACTTAAGCTTGACATTGATCAAGATTGTCTTAGAGCATATCCGGCAATGCACTTTAAAATGAGCATACCAAAGCTCTTTGGGTGTTTGACTAATGTAGTAGGTCCATAAACCGACCATTCAAGAGCTAGAATTGAATTTTGGGGAGGTGTAACTTCTTGAAATATTTTTCAGTAATTTTTTCATGATAGACAAGTGAAATTGACATTTAAACCATTGTTTTATATTTTTTAAAGCTTTGTAGAATTAGTTATGAAATTTTGAAGGGGATATGGCATAGGCTTCTAAAAGCATCCACCTCCTAAAATGTCTATTGTTTGTAGAATGCTGACGGCTACAAAAAGCAACATGTACATGCAATGTACATTTGTGGAGGTGGATGCTTTTTAAAGCCTGAGCACTTTTTGAACCTCCTACCTTACAGTTTAACAACAGTCCCGGCTTGTTTACTGCCAGCCCGCACCAGCACACAACAAGACTCTAAATCCCAAGACTGGAGTTGTGACAACCTCACAGGTTGCTTGAATTTTAGCTTGAAAATTTGCTCGCAGAAGTCCAATTTTAGGAATGCAACGTACTGCATGGACACATACCGGTCCTCCTCCCTCGGAAACGGCAACAAACCCTCTTTCTAGTACCAGTATACGGCCCAAGTCAAATGGGTCAGCCACTGCAAGTTGAAGTGTCCTGACTGATTTTTCAAGGGCCTTGTGTTGAAAAATAGTAAAGATTGCAATTGGTGGGATGGCTTCAAGCTTCTGGGTGTGCCAAACCATTTGTCAAGGGCGTATAGCGTGCCCTAGTGGAGATGTTGTCATATAAGGTAAATCAACCCATTGTGGTCAGTAGATACCTAGAGAATGACCCCATTATGGGCTTTTTCAATAAATTAACCCTTGAAGTTTTATGACTATGTTTTCACCAAAATGCTCAAAAACTGTCATTTTTAGTACAAGTATCAAATTTTTGAAAAAAAACTTTTTTTGAAACGTGTAACTATAGGATATTATATTATGTGGTATCAAAAACATGTGGTAAAAATTTCTGAAATTTCCACCGTATGGATTGCAAGATATTAGCATTTAAATTCACTAAAATCACTTTGGGGGCCCTCCAAAAAACAAGGCAGCTGCACTTCACAAGCTTACTTTTTTATGAAAAAATGACCAAATTGGTAGTGCTTCTCTAGATTATTTTTCCTAGACAAGTTGGCCACATACTTGAAAATTTTCAAATCATTTGGAATTGTATAACATATAGAAAAAAAAATAGTAAGTTAACAATAATAGAGAATGATTCAAAATGCAAAATTGTTAAGAATTTAATTATAGAATAAAAAAATGTCAATCCCAATGGCTGCAATGTTGTAGTAAATAATCTAAATCTTATGATTTTATCTTTTTCTAAAAGTATTGAAAATTCGATAAGATAAGGGATATAAAAGTTTATTTTAGAGTAGAGAATCCATAAAACAAAAAACCCTCATAACTTTTGACTCATTGATCAAAATGGAATGATTTAAAGCTTTCCGTGTATATACAACTTTAAAAACCAATTTCAAATTTTTGTTTCTAAAAAAAGTGATTTTTTTTATCAACACAAATTGCTCAATTACAAAAAAAAAAGTAACATATTAGGCTATAACTTTTGATTCATATTTCCAAATGTCATGAAATTTAGTGCATATGGAAGATATTCCTTCTTCCTAACTTTTACTAAAATTTGGGCTAAAAATATGGAAATCTCCAGTCACACGCACCTGCCTAAAATTTCTATGTAGCGAAAAAACATAGCTTGGTCTTTTGGGGGTAAATGAAATTTGGGACACAATCAATGCCTCAATTGACAATAATGGAGTGATTAGTTACCTTAGTAGGAATTTCTAACTTTTTAGTTGTAAATTCATTGTAGGAAGTGACTTTTTTAGACCTTCCATGTTAAAAAATATTGTAACTACTTTAGGTGAGTAAGATGAGCATTAAAGATATAGTTTTTGTTAGACTTGGGGTAGTCTTGAGATTCAATTGGACCACGGTGGACAAAAACACTTCAAAAAATTTACATGAAATTCATAATTTGTCAAAAAAATATAATTCTAATTGTTCATATCATTTCTTACACTTGTCTTTATGTAGGAAAAAAATTCAACGATGGCATGAAGGCAAACTCCTAATGGATTGTTTTACCTTAAGGTAATCTACCCTAGGATTGGCAAAACAATTGGTTTGACCTATTGGCATCATTGAAAAAATTTAAACTTTTTTTTTCTATATAATTAACTCCTAAGGAACCAAGTAGTACATTTGGGTTTTTTGAGAACTTCGGAACATCTATTGACTTTATAATTTGAAATTTTTATATAATTTTTAAAAAATGGATGCTACTCATCATAATCTATGTATAAAGCTTTGTTTCATGTCATTCCAATAAATATTCCAAAATTTAGAAAGATTTTTTTATTTTCACGTCAAATTGGGCAGCAAATATATATTCTAAAAAAATAAAAATTATTTTTTTGGAATTTTATAGATTGATATCTACTCCAAAAAATTGGAACCATTCAACTCTAAATAATGAAGTAAAAATTATGAGGACTTTTATTTTGTGGATACTAAACATAGAAAAATCATATAAAGTCTTCTTCTGCTCTCAATTAAAAGAAATTTCAAATATAAATTATAAAAAAAAGATACTAATTGCTGAATACAACATTCCCACCATCTACATTATAAATTTTTACTTTCTTATCAAAGTTATTTGTAAATTAGTATTTTCTTTCATTCAGTAATACCTTCTATTTTACAATTTAAAAAAAAATGAATATGAAAGTATTTTTGATTAAAAATTTTATATATGTTTTCAATCCATTTTCCAACATATTGGCTAAAATGTTCATAATTTATAGGACATTTGTGCTTTTTCTAAAGATGTTGAAAGACAAAATTTCACATTTTGAAATTTAGGCACACTGAACTTGCAATTGGTGGAGATATTCACTTTGAAATTTTGGGACAATGTATTTGAACAAGTTAACCAAAGGATCCTATGGATGGATTGTTAAAAAATAAATATTGATGAAGATTTTGACCTTGCTTTGGGAACAAGTATTTTGAAATAGTTTTGGGCCTCTAAACACGTTGGTCCTTTAGTAATTAAAGACAAATGTAAGAAATAGGAAGAGCAGTTTTTTTTTGACAATTTATGAATTTGTTCTGAATTTTTGAAGTTTGTTGTCCAATTGACCTCCAAAAAGTCTCTAGACAACTCCAAAACCAACAAAAAAAATATTATCCATAATAGTCACCTTACTCACCTGAAGTAGTTACGATATTTTCTAAAATGGCGACAATATAAAAGTCTAAAAAAGTTACTTCATGTGATGAATTTACACTAAAAAGGAAAAGTTTCTATTGCAGTCACTCTATCACCAGCATTGAAGACATTGATTGTGGTTACTAGTTCAAACTAATGTAGCCAAAATCTCACTTATTGAAAAAAGTTGGTTATGGTTGATGCCAAATTGCAATGGGTCATTTCTTAGGTATTTGTCATGAATGGTTTGTTTGTCATAGATTGGCTTAATTATCTTAAGCAACCAAGCTTGCTGTTCATACAAGCTTTTGATTTAGTATTCCTAGGATTTCTTATTTGGTGATTCAACCTCCAATAAGGGCCTAATGTATAGTGGATGGATAGTCATTTACTAATTCTAATTGTAAATTTGTATTGCCAAAAAAGAAACTCAGATTGTTGGTGTCTCAAGACAACTTTTTACTAGTAAATGGATGACTCATGCTTTAATATAGGGATTTTAAGTAGAATAGAATTTTCAATTAAGGCAACCACCCCTTTAAGTTTATGAATAAGGTTCTGAGTATATTTTTTTGTTATCAAATCATTTTAGTTTTTGTTGCATCTTGTTGGCAATTCCAAGAAGATTCCAAATAGGTTAGCATTCAATTTTTGACATTGTATTAATGAAATTGAATGATGATAATTAGGTCATTCAATACTTGCAATCCCAAAATTGACTTTCGTCCTTCATGTCTAAAAGTTGTACATTTAATTCTATAATTTGAAGGACTAAAATAAGATTTCAATTAGGAGCAATTAGTTTATTTTAACCATGAAAGACTAAACAATCAAATTTCAAACAACAAGATGAATTCAAATATATGTCCCTAATACATAGAATTATGATTTTTTCATCCATTTATATATATTTAGATTTTTGTATTGATTATTTTATATTTTTAGAAAAAAATTGCAAATAATTTATAGTTCAATGGAGGCAAATAAATTTGACCTACAAATATAACTTTTTCAATTTAGAAAAGGGCCCTTTAAAAACGATTAGAAAAATAAATAAAATGAAAATCTTGAAAAATCACCATAATGAGAACTTAATATTTTGACTTCAAGGAGAATTTTTTTGTGATCATACTTATTCAATCTACAATTTATTTTAGAAGGAATTTTCAATTTTTGGTTTCAAATTATATTGAAAAGTATTAGTCAGTGTAATAGTACATCTAACCATATATATGATCTATAGATTTATTTTACAAGCTTTTTTTAAATCCATCATTAAATTATTCCACTATAGAAATGTGTAGAAAAAAAATCAAAAAATTTAATTGTGTAGATTGCAAGATTATAGGGTTTGAAGTTAAAATGTAAGGAATTTTCAATCATGTTCAAAAAATTAGCAATTTGACTCTTCTTCATTATATGACATTATATTATTTACAATAATATATTTTGTATTATTGCAAGACTTGCATAATAAAAAATTTGCAGTTTCTATTCAAGAAAATACCCTCATATAGCAAAGTTGATGCTCATGAATTTAATAACTATATTCAATCTATAGAAAGTTGCCTATTCCTATTTCAATCTAATACATATTTAACCATATAATATCCAAATTAATAGGTTTAGAATAATGACAAATTTATATTCAAAATTTGAGAAGGTCATTTATTATTATTATTATTATTATTATTATTATTATTATTATTATTATTATTATTATTATTATTTTATTTATATTCATATCTAAGTAATAGAATGTATTTGTATAATATTTAAGAAAATTCATACAAAAATTGCATATGAATATATATTAATCGATAAAAATATGAAAAATCCGTACATTTTATCTACATGTCCAAATATTTTTACCAATGTAATTAGAGTATTACTAACTTATTTATGTCCACAATTTTTAAGAAGGCCTTTGGTTATTGACCTATTGTTTACAAATTGTAGGTTTATAGTTTCCGTTACTTATCATAATTCCATCTTTTGAATTTGATAGAACATAGAGCTTGTATACTAGAATATTATTTACGATTTGGTCAAAGAGTAGCTTTAAGGCACAACATTTTTTATAATTTTTGACTACAAGGTTAAAAGCTTTACTTATTGTATGACATATATAGTTTTTTTTGGAGTACTAGTACATGCAATTCAAAAAAAATCACTTTTTTAAAGAACAAAAATTTGAATTTTTTTTTTAGAAATATATATATATGGAAAGTTGTCAATCATTCTATTTTGATTATTGAGATGAAACTTATGAAGGGTTTTAGTTTGTGGGTAGTTATAGGATCTCTATGTACTCTAAAATAAACTTTGAAGTCCTTTATTTAACTCAATTTTCAATATTTTTTGAAAAAAATAAAATCATAAAATATAAATTACTTATTACAACATTACAACCACTGGATTGGAATTTTTCAAAATCCATGACAAAATTCCTAACAATTTAGTATTTTCAATCATTTGCTACTTCTTTCTACTTATTATTTTTTTCCCCATAGTTACTCTTCAAAATATAGAGTTTTGTATAGTGAATGCTATTGCCAATCATTTGAAAAATTTGTATAGATTCTATTAGTAGAACATGGACAAACTTACTATGTAGATATTTTACAATAGAACATAAGGTGGACTACCACATTATGGACAAAATGGAAGCAAGCCATTGTGGGCAAAATTGTAATAGTGGTGCACATTTCAAAATTTATCATAGATATTGTTGAACACACATGCACCCTCATTATTCTCAAGAAAACCGTTGTTGTGCATCCCTTCCCTCAATTGGTTGGGTCTTTTGAGCAAGCAATTCTTAAAAATTTACGAATGAGAAATTTTTTAAAAATTAGAAAAACAGTGTTACCCCTAAAGGACCAAACTATGTTTTTTGGCTACATAAAATTTAGGGGCAAGTGCATGTGACTAGAAATTTCCATAGTTTTGGCCCAAATTTGATAGAAGGTGGAATCAAAGAATATCTTTCATATGCACTAAATTTCATGACATTTGAAAATATGAGTCAAAAGTTATAGCGACATATGTTATTTTCTTTGTAACTAGGTAGTTTGGATAGATTAGAAGAAATCATTTTTTTCACAAACAAAAATTTGAAATTGATCTTTTAGAGTTATATATACATGGAAAGCTTTGAATCATTCCATTCTTATCAATGAGTCAAAAGTTGTGAGGATTTTTTGTTTGTAGGTAGTTATGGGTTCCCTACTCTAAAATAAATTTTGATGTTTGTTATCTTACCCAATTTTCAATATTTTTGGAAAAAATAAAATTACAGAATGTAGATTTTTTATTATAACATTTCAACCATTGGGATTGGCATTTTTTAATTTTATAATTAAATTCTTAATAATTTAGTATTTTGAATCATTCTCTTCTACTACCTATTTACTATTTTTTTCCTATATGTTGTACAATTCTAAATGATCGAAAATTTTCAATCATGTGGACAACTTGTTTAGGAAAAATAATCCAAAAAAGCACCACCATTTTGGTCATTTTTTCGTAGAAAAAAGAGCTTGTGAAGTGCAGCTGTCCTGTTTTTTTGTGGGGCTCCAAAAGTGATTTTAGTGAATTTAAATACTAACATCTTGCAATCCACACAGTGGAAATTTCTGAAATTTTTACCACATTCTCAAGTCAGCATACTACAAAATCCTATTGTTACATGAATCAAAAAAATTTCAAAAATTTGGTATTTGTACTAAAAATGGCAATTTTTTAGCATCTTTGGTGAAAACATAGTCATGGGATTTTAGGGGTTAATGTATTTGTGGTGAATTTATTTATTTATTATAAAACGTTCTTGAATGCCACATAGAAAGGTTGGGCATTCCAATTCAATTGGACTTGTAAGGTACCCTCCAAATTGCCACTTTTTGCTATGGTGTGACTATTAATAATAAGTTAGCTTCATAAATTGTCCATTTACAAGTTGAAACTTAATTTTGGGGAGGTGAAACTTGTTAAAATATTTTTCAATAAATTTTCCTTGAAAGACAACGGCAATTAGCATCCAACCCAAGTCATTTCATATTTTTTGGGGTTGTATGGAAATAGCTATGAAAATTTAAGTTGAAGTGGCATGTATAGGGCTCTGAAATCACCCACCTCTTCAAATGTACATTATTTATACATTGCTAAAGGCTACAAAAAGAAGCATGTACAAATAGTTTTCATTTGAGGAGATGGGCCATTTTAGAGCTTGAACACTTTTAGAACCTCCTACTTTAAATTGGTCAAGTTTTGATATTTTCTTGTTGGCAAGTGAAAAGAAGTTCCAATGCACCCAAGAATGTAATATTTCGATATTCTATGCAAAAATTATGGTAGATATTCTAAAACTGTTTCTTCAACATACATACATATTGATTTTGGAAATGTGCATAGAGAAATGATGGTGGTTTTAGGCAAGGTGTAATTTTGGATGTGTCCAACCACCTTATATGGAATAATTCCATGTACCATGGGTTATGCATTATGAGAAAGCTTTCAAGAATGAAAGGAATCACAATGTGTATGGGAGGCAAAGGGACCCAATTCTAAGGAAGTTCAAAGAATGTTATTTCTACATTGAAAGAAAGAATAAACCAAATTTTACTCATAATATTTTCAAGGCATGCACTTGCATATCTTTCTGTACAATTTGATTATTTCTATCATTGAATAAGGTACTTGCTAATACCTAATTTTAATTGCTTTCTAAAATTGACCACTACAAATTCTTGTCTAAAATATCACTTGTTGTTAGGAATTTCACCAAAAAAAAAAAAAGCCTCCTTGTTGAGCTCTATCCCTCCTCGTCGATACTTTCTTTCATGCACCCCCTTCTTCCTTGGGCATTGCCCTATACCAAAAAATTGCCAACTATGAGTTGTATTGCATTGACTTGTTGATGTAATAAGCCAAACATGATGCCACCCACCCAACCATAAGCTTGACTAGTATATTGTGCGCCCATTGCCACATTCAAAATAAAAAATATATATTTTTTCAATTTTTCAATTCATAAATACTTTGAAATTCAAAAACTTTCACACTTTAGGTTCAAAAGCTATAAAGTATAGCCCATGCACCCCTCCTCGTATAAGCACTTTCTGATGATACTAAAAATGCAATTGGAAGATGCACAATCCAGGAGATCTCACCATAACAAAACATAGAAATCGTCTTACTTTAAAGTATGGATGTAGAACTTAAACCCTCTAGGATGTTAGAATTGGCTTGCGGTTAACAATACAAAAAAAATCTACATATACGTATTCAATTGCCCGGCATTCTCCATGGTACAAAATGCAGATTTGGCATGTGGTTTTGTAGACCAGGGCCTCAATGCTCTTCCCATGCCCTAAAGCAAACAAGCAAAGAAGGGGTCCCTAGTGTGGTATGCAATGTGAAGTAGTTTAGTTGCTTAAGAATCAAATTGTAAAAATTTGACCTTTAATTCATTGAGAACATTGAATTCAACCTCTTCACGTAGTTTGGAAGGCATCTCCAGCTTGAATTGAATATCAATTAATTGGAGAAGCTCTTTACATACATAAGGGGTGGTAGGAGGTAGAACAACCCATGTGGGATATGTAAATTAGAATTAATAGGAGCTCAATCACTCATAATTAAATGAAAACTAGGAAGTGTGTTTGAAGTAAAATTTTAGACCTCATTTAGTCATAATAAAATATTTTTTTCAAAAAACTTTGAACTAAGAAAAGTTGAAAAATAAAAATGACTTGCATCTCTAAAAATCCTTTTGAGATTTTGAACCTCCAATCAAAAGTTACGGACAAAATTTCAGAAAATCCCGACTTTGGCCTCTCGACCCTTCACACAAGGCGGCACAATCCAAAGTCCGTCACCCTCCAAAGTGCCTACATGGAAGCCCAAGCTGCTACATGGCAATGGCCTTACGACGGACTCTCAACCAAAGTTTGGGTCGCCACTTTGTGGCAACCCAAACTTTGATCAAGAGTTTGTCAAATTGCCCATTTATTGCCCATTTCTTTGGACTCTCACCTAAAGTTTGGCTATGAACTCCCATGGCCTCTCGACTTGGTTGACCCATGTGTGAAGCACCCGTGAGGCCCTGGTCTACAAAACCACGTGCCAAACTTGCATTTGGTAGCCCCTTTTGGCATGTCTTCGTGTGAATGTCCTAGTCCTTCAACACCCAAGCAATGGAGTATGTAGATTTTTTTTGTATTGTAAATTGTAGGCCAATTTGGCCTACTAACATCCTAAAGAGGTTAAGTTAGGTTGTTTGTTTGTTTAGTTTGTAACATTGAGATCTTTTGAACTGTGAGTTCCCTAGTCACGTTCTTGGTACCATTGGAAAGCCCTCAACAAAGAAGGGTGCACAGCCTTAGTTTCATGGTCATCCAACTCATGGTGTGAAAAGTTATTGAATCTCAAAGTTTTATTTATGAATTAATTAACAAATTACTTTTTTTTTAAATTTTGACTGTGGCAAACAACACAAGGCACATTAGTATGCTTCTAACGTAGGTACACCCAAATGTGCCATTGACCTTAAACCACTATCTATACTATGTATAAAACTCCAAAGTCAATTCCATACCTATGTGGAAGAAATGCTATTAGAACCAAACTTTGTTCCTTAATAACTTTTGCATACATTACCCAAATGCCACGTTCTCTGATGTGTTGGAACCTCCTTCACTTGTTGCCAACAAGAACATATGAAAATCTGACCAGTCTAAGAGTAGCAAATAGGCTCGGTAAGCAAAAAGTGGCAGTTTTGGGAGTACCTACCTTACATCTAATCACAACATTATTGGCTCCTCCATCACTTGCCAGCTGCAGCAAGTTCTTCATGGAGCAGGTGAGGCCAAGCATGCTCATTCCCTTGGCAAGGTTGCCTTTTAAAATTGGTGTTAAGTTATTTCTCAGCTCAAAATGCACCTGGTTGGTTGGTGGAGAGCATCCAACATCAGTTGCCTTGCTTCAAATTCAAGCCTTTTCTCAAGACTGCACTTTCAGTTTCTAGTGCAACAATATCATGAATCAAAAGCAGGCTCCAGCAGCTTCTTTTGGAAACATGACGATACAGTAAGCTTAATTAACACAAATCCAGAAAATAATTGGGCTGTATGTACAAAATAAATAATTTAAATTTGTGATTGGACCCCAGCCCCCCAAAAAAAGGAAAAAGAAAAAGATAGCCAACATCTATTTACAATGAGTATTAGTCTTGAGATTGAGTTACCTTTTTATTCCAATTAAACAATGGCAGTAGTGCTAGGTTGTGAGCATGAAATGAGAGCATGTGAGCTTTGAGCGTCTATATCTATATCTATCTATATATATACTACAACCATCGAAGGTGCTTATTATATAAACACCTATAATATAGGTACTTAAATAGATAATTATACTTATAGTACCTATATTGTAGGTGTATAGTCATTTAGGCTCATGTGCTCACATTCTTAAGCTCACATAATAGCAAGCCTTTAAACAATGATAACACCTCCACTATGCCTATGTACCCAAAAGATGCAAACATCATGGGTGCTTGTGAAATCTACTAGTTGAAAAAAAATCCAAGGCTGTTGATCTTGATTAATTAAACCCTTGTCCCATCTCCAATGTTGTTGATCCCCAATTAAAAAAGTAAACAGTTGTCGTTGGTTACCATCATGAGAAATGATCTTGGTTGTCAAAAAGATTAAGATTCGGCACTTTGGGATATAAGATATGGAAGATGAATATATGTCTGTATGTATATCATATATAGATACATACACACACACATAGATATAGATATATGAAATACATAATACGGAAATATATTCTATATCATTTGTAGTTCAAACAACTTTCATAAAAATACAAATATGGGTTGGAGGTGGATATTTCATAGACAGACACACCTCAATCATGTTTGATTTTTGCATAAAACAACACTTTTGTCACTATGCCTATGCACCTAGAAGATGCAATATGTGATCACCTACACTTTGATTAAGTTGATGGATAACTTTATTGTTATCAAATAATGTAGGTTAACATTGGTCAAAACAAATTTGGAGCAAAATTTCTAATTAGATAATATCTTATATGGATAGCATGTTTAGCTTAAATTAATTAAAAAATGAAGGTGCCAAATTTTTTACTAATTTTGGGACTAAACTGTTGAATCAACAAATAAATAGAAAGATGGTTTGGCAAAAACCCAGAAAATTCATTAACAATCTACCTAGCAAAATTCCAATGCATCATTTGACTATCTACCTTAAAACAATTTTTGAAGGCAAGGTGAAGAATTTAATTCATTGGCATTTCAATGAGAGTAAAAGGTAGAGAGGTTGTTTTGATAATGAAATCCATTGTCCGCCTTGAATCTTCAAAGTGCATGGGATAATTGGAAGATGAGAGTTTCACTTGATTATTGTCAAAACATAGGAATTATGTTCAAACTAGAATTTCACACCTCATTTTGTCATAGTAGAATAAATTTTTTCAAAAAGTTTTGAACTAAGAAAGTTGGTAAATCAAAGTGAACTTCATCTCAAAAATCTTGTTTGTAATTTTGAGCCTCCAAAAAAATATTATGGATCAAATTTAGAGAGGATGTTTGAACTGATGTCAAAGAAAATGTCCCTTCCTATCCCTCTATAAACTTTGTCTATAAATTTTTATTGAAACCTTGAAATCTAAAAAAAAAAATAGAAATGAAAGTGAGTATGATTTTTTACATTAATTTAGTTCAAATTTTTTGGAAAAAATATATTCTACACTATCTAAATGAAGTCTAAAATTCTACTTTAAATATAGTTCCAACTTATGACTTGACTACAAGCAGTTAAATTCTTACTAATTTGACATATCCCACATGGGTTGTTTTACTCCCTACCACACCACTTGTATAAAGATATTGTCTTTCATTACACTAGCAAACTTTGAGTGTTCTTCAAAGCTATGCATCCATGAAGCTCATTCTCAATGCAAATATAGTGATAGTCTTAAATAGATGAATCCTAAAATATACATTTGTAAAGAGTGTAGATTGCAATTGGATACTAAATATAACTTATTTTGTTGTAGGTTAGGTGCTGAATTCTTCAAGATTATATTTTCAAGTGCCAAACCCTATTTTTGAACTTTATATATATATAGACACACGGCACCAAAGTGTTGAACCTGGTATCCAAATAGGATAATGTTTAGTCACTAACATCTTCATAAGATCTTCATTGTAAAGGTCTCACTTAGTTGATATCATATTTGTCAACTATGTTCATAGATATCATATTCTTTTCATCTTGTGAGGACGTGAGGGCATAAAAAATTGCAATTTTTAATTTTTCATATTTGATATTTTTAACCCCTAATGACATGGGGTGGATGTACTTTTAAAATAGATCAAAACTACCAAGAACTTGAGCAATTTGTTTGCTCATTTTTTCTTGAGATCAAATAGAATATAACCATAAGTTATTAAAAGTTCACATTGAGAGTGAGCACCTCAATAAAATTCAAATTATTTGACAGCACAATTTAGTAGATATTGAAATTTGAAGTTTTATTTAGGTCAATGGAAAAATAGGGTAGCTCACTTCAAAGGAGCATATACCTTAGTGAAAATATTTGAAAATGATAGCATTTTTGTACTCAGTGAAAGACAACAAATTTGAAAATACTCATCTAAAATTTTACAATCTTTTGAGCATTTTTCAATTCATAATGGAGCTTGCAATGCATAGTAGTCAACAAAATGAGGGTAGTGTTTGTAAGAAAAACAAGAATGGTACACTTGTCTTTTACTTGAGCTTCTTTGATTTGCCCTTTTCAAAGTGGCCAAGAATTACATTATTTGGTTGACTTTTTAGTCCATGTCCAAATTGCCTCCCCCTTGCCCAAATGAATTGTGAAAAGTACTATACCATTCAACTTAAAAAATTCTACAAGGAAGAATTTAAGTTGGAATTTGATGAAACTATTGCCATTGGATTTAAATAGTAGTTTAAAAATAAATAATAATAAAAATAAAAATTTAAAAATTTAAAAATAAAAATTATATATATATATTATTGTAAAGAATTGAGAACAAGAAGCTCAAAGAAAAGGGATAGAAACAAAAAAAAATGGTTGCTTCAATCATTAGGGGTTAAAATATTATGGTCTTAGAAAATCATACGAAGAAGAATTTTGTGTCTTTTATAAAGTCAATATGAATCAATATCTTTTTTCTATTCTAAGAAAGCATTTATGTTAGTAATAGGAAGACAATTGTCTTTACAATCTCCTCATTCAAATATCTAAAAGTCAAATGTAGCCTAGGCACATCCTTTGAACCATGCCCCTTTTCTTTGATTATTGTAATCAAGAGACACTCAAAGAAATAATATTAAATGAATGTTTATTTCAATTTTTCAATTAAGACTTATCACATACATTTGTATGTGGTATTTTAGTAAGTGTCTACATATCATAGAAAATTTAGAAAAGGTCAATGAACTTAAGTGTAGTAAAAATACTTATCATATTTCATTCCATAGATTGACTTCCATTTAAATGAAAGGAATTAGAATCTTATTTTTTTGAGGACCTTAGGATATTTTTAATTTCTTAAAATTTGAAGATGTATTATAAAGTGCAACATACAAAAGAAGTATTTAATGATGACTTCTAAATAAAATGATGTAAAATTCAAATGATAGATTATATCCTTATGGAGTATCTATCATTGTATTAGTTAGTATTCATCAATAAAATTTGAAATTGAAAATAAAACAAGGGCTTTGATGCTCTTCATACTACTAGTGATGCTTCATTGAAAGTTTTGACTTTTGTTTATGGCTCCAATGAAGAATTTGGCAATGGTAATTTTTACATGGATATTAATGCCCTCAATGAATAGTCAATAGGGTCGGCTTTGGAGACTAGCACAAACCTTTTGTTGTAAATTTGTAATTCTTTGTCACTCATTTTTGTAAGTGCCATTGGTTCTATCAAAAAACTTTTTGTCTCCCTCATTGGTTGCTTTTGAAAATATATTGCTCTTCAATACTAGAAACAAAGATATAAAGGTCATTTCTAATGGATTTAAAATACACTCAATGCTTCAATTTTTTCTCTAGGCTTCAATTTAAGTTGTGTGGCATCAAAATTTCATTGTTTTCATCACAACTTTAAACAATACATATAATTGCAAAGTGAATCTTCTATTCATCAACATTGGAAATACGAGTTAAGCCAATTTTGACTTTAATGTTGACATTCAAATTATTAATTCCTTTTAAAATTGAGCATTTATGATTTCACAAGAATTTTGTTCTATTCTTGAGTTTTTTTGAAAGATGTCTATTTTATTTATTTATTCAAGTTGGTTTTGAAAAGTCATTTTTTAAACTAAGAAATTTATTTTTAGACAAGGTTGACAGGACAGTCGGACGTCCAGGACGTCCGGACACGGACGTTGTGTCCGCAGCGTCCGCTGGGACCGCCCGTCCGCCCTGCCCATCCGCCCCGCCCCGCCCGTCCGCCTTCTGACGGCGGGAGGGACGCTGCGTCCGCTGGCGTCCGTGAGGACGGACGTCCGGGTTACAGACGCTATTTTGGAGCGGATGTACTGATTTGTCAACCCTGTTTTTAGAGGTAAAGAAAACTTCATTTATATATTTTTTAGAGTGTGCAATATTTGCAAATATTATTTTTGATACTAACTAGATTCTATAAAATGATAGAGATCCAACACAAAATTTATCAAACATTTAGATGGACAAAAAAACAAAATTATTGGTGTTCAAGGTACATTTACATTTATAGATTGTTTAAAATTTTAATGGTTGACCTTAACCTCACTTTTTGGCTTCAATATCCCCTACCAAATAGGCCCATCTCATCTCCTCTATTGAAGTTGTCTACATCCTTGACAACATTTTCTACTCTAAAGTTGATGGGGCACTTCTTTGGCATTACACATGCCTCCTTTCTTCCTTTTTTGTCCTATTGGTGAGGCCTCTCCCTCTCCCGCTCTCCACCTCTTTCATCGCCTCTTTTCTTTTTGTGCTCTAAAATCTTATTGCTATATTGGGCATCTTTTTTCAGCTAGTCTATCTTTTGCTACCAGTTTTGTATTAGATAAGAAATGACAACATGAGATTTTGGAAATAAGGTCCGGTCCCGTTGCTTTGAAAAGAGGTGCCAAGCTTGGCACTAGATAGGTAGAAGAGTTTTACGCCTAATAATCTTGAATTGACAATCTTTATATAGTGTAAAGAATAATTTGTATGATTTTCTTTAGTTCCTACAAGGAATTTCTTATAATTTGTCCTTTTGTAGGATAATCCCATAAGGCACTTGCCCATTATAAAAATCTTGATATTCTGCAAATAGGGCACCTTGAAAATATAGGACAATCTTTTTGGTAGTTCTTTACAACCCCTTGTTGCTCCTAATTTTCTTCACCTACACTTTTTGGGTTTGTATTCACTTTACTTTAATACAAAATTTTGTCCCGCTATAGGTTTCAGTGGTTAAGCTTGAGTACTTCACTAATAGTAACTTTATAAACAATATGGGATGTCACAACCCTCATCTTCAGATGTGCCCATTCCACCTTGGTGAGCAAAGAGAAACGTTGGGGATGACTCCCCAAGCTTTGTAAGAGATGAGGTATGAAGAATTAGGAGTTCTAAGCAATCAGAGTGTTGTAGTGCTGTGCTCAAAATAAATTGGATAGTGTGCTATACATTCTTAAGAAGCTTGTAAGAAGATGCACTCATAGGTTTAAAAAACGCACAAATCCAAGTTTTGAGTCAAAAGATATGGCTCCTCAAAGTTGGTAGTGTCTTGGCACGTCATGGCCAAGTTCCAAGGTGTGGGACATAGGAGTAGGGATTTGAGGATGATCCTATTTATTATTTGTTTAAATTAATTGTGAACTACTTGGGCTTTTCCAATTCCAACAAATAATAACATTTTGGATTTGGAGCCTTGAGCTAAAAATTATCCCGTTAGGAAGATTGAAAGTCCTTTGGGTTTGGATTTGGAAAAACAACTTGGAATCATGTGGTCTTCCAAATTCGGGTTTGTTTTGGATGCTCTTAATTAGGGACCTATAGGATAGAGAGGTTGCTAAATTCCACAAAGAGTATTATAAAGAGGGTTGGTCTCTTGCCTCACTCTCAAATGGTGCCATGATGAGCCAAAGTGGCCATAGGTGGTGAGTTTGGTATTGGAGCCTCACCATCATTTGTAGGTTACCATGGAGTGTTTGTGCACTCTTTGATATTGATTGGGTGTGTTCCGCTCCACATTAGGCCATGATATAAGTCCTGATTGATGAGTACAAATGAATGAATTCCGATGTGAATCTCGATGTAAAAGTGGTTGGACCTAGTGGAGAGTTGGATCCTATTTAGGGGTGGTTAGCACTAGTGGGGAATAGTGCCACCACCAAGTGTCTAGACATCAATAGAAGTTTTGCCCCATGTCATCAAATGACATGCCCGGTGTCTTATGGGAATTAAGTGTTGGAAGGAAGAGTTGGGAGTGATGGAGGAATGGAAACCCCCAAGATGAGTTGGAACTTAATGATGTATGTATAGTGTTAAAACATCATGACCCTTGCTATCATTAGGAACTAAGTGCTACAAGGTGCACTTGGAGGATATCTAAAGGTAGGAAGTGTCACCAAAGGGTGCAATATGAGACCTATTGTACAATATATTTAAAACGTTGGAGCTAATAATTTAAGAAATATAAAAGCTACTATAGCATCATTTCTTGGAAGTATATTGTATTACAACTACTACAATATAGTACATTGTAATGATTCATAGTATATGATTTGTAAATCTACACAAGGAGTAGTCAAAAAAGAAGGAGAGGAACTTTCCTAAGAAACTTTTATTTTCCATTTACAAATAGACAAAATAATGAATAGTGTCTCATTTTGGGTTGTGCATATATATAATTAAATTTTTTCCAAGTAGGAGCTATTGTTGGACTATAGCTTGAATCCTAAACTCTAAAACTAGTTTATTTAAAGGTACATTTTGTAAGATTTGGAACAACTAAACCATTGTATTTGTAAATGCATAAGTCAAATTTAGCCAATATAATACAACTTGTAGGATTCTCAATTTTGGTGGTCTTTTCTCCTATTATACATGCATGAATCATTCATATATTTTGTTTATAAGATTTGTTTGTATAAATTGTTTGATATAAGATGTACTATATTTGTTGTCTGTGTAGGTTTTGTTCAACAATAGTTAGAGTGTACATGTTGTATTGATCAACTTTAAAACTGCACATGAGTTTTTGAATTATAGTAGGAACATACTCAAATGCTTCAAATTTCAATTTTATAATCATAGGGTGTAAGAAAATGGGCAAAAAATAGAAGTAGAAAAAAATAGGGACATATCTATGTGAAATAATAGCTAAATAGCCCCTATAACCAAAAAATTCAATGAACATATGTATGAAAATTTACAAGGTATGGTTAAGTACCCCGAGTGGTTAAATAAATATACAAAAAATTGTATTGTGTTATTTACAATAATTGATTTAAAAATGTTATAATCTTTATTTTTGGTAATACTTTTACCAACTATATTTATAGAAACCCTCTTTTTAGAATAGTATTGATATCTATGCTATTGGTTAAAATATTCATCATTTGTAAAAAAAATATAACCTTAATAAGTAGTTAGTATCAACAATTCTAAATACAATTTTTAATATAATTGATGTATCAACACAAAAAAAGGAAATAAAACTATGAATTAAAATTGAAGTCTAAGACTTATACTTCAAGAAAATATTTAAGATACAATGACAATTCAAACTACAATCTACATTATTGAAAATATCAACAAATATTATGATTTGAAAAATAATCACAATTGAAAAAAATAAGATTTTTGAAAATAATTTTTTTTCATAACCTTGACAACAATTTGGGTTTATAAAAATGAAGATCTACAATAAAGTATATAGAATTTTGTGACATTAATTACCAAATAATTACACTTCAAACAATTATTAATGACTAGATGAATTTTCAACCTCTTTCATTGGTTCAAAATGATATTTCTAAAAATGATCTAGTGAAAATTAAGTCTTAAACTTCTTTAGAGCCAAAAATAAGTTGCAACCATGTTCTAAGCCAATCTTTTCTAGAATTAAAGTCCTAAATTTTTTTAGAGCCAAGAATAAATTGCAACCATGTATTAAATCTAATCTTTCATATTTTCACAAATTTTAGTTTCTAGAATGAATTCACAATTTGATGATCATTACATTCTACTATCAATGTTTCTAAAACTACAATATCAATCTAGGTGGTCAAGTTCAACATTCCTTGTCAAATAATTGATTGAAGTTGGCAAAATGTCTATAAATAGAAATATCATGTGTTTCTAAGAATTTTTTTTATTGAAAATCTCCTTAAAGGTTAGTATTTATCACCTTATGTCTAGGACTATACTTGAAAATTCATTTAAAACAACCTTTTTTTTTGTAGTAAATTGGATTTTATATTTCTTTTCTTATATTTTTTAAATTTATAGAAAATACCAATTAAAAGTAAATTAAATATATATACTTAAAAAATATTATCAATTTTGTTTGTATTAATAAAATATCTTTAGTTATTAATTTATCAAAGGTTAGATCCATTTTTTGTTTTGTCTATCACAAATTAAAAATTTTATAAATCAAAACTTATAATTATAAAAGGAAGCTAAATGCTCCCAACTCAAGAAAGCCATATCTTATAATAAATCTTACAAATTTTCCAAGTACATCAAAAGCTAAAAAATTTAAAATCATAGTGATGATATTTGGTTTGTAAGAACCTCTAACTATATGTGTATGTTCAAAATTAAATTACATGGATATGGATGCATACATACTCACACATACACATTTGAATTGATAAAAAGAAATAGAAGGATTTACAAGTGTTACAATGTCCACAATCCTTTAACTTGTGAGGTAAGGTAAGAGGTCCATAAAGCACTGATTTAATAGCTTGAAATTAATTTAGGAAAGATAAACTTCTGAAAATATTTTTAGTAAATTTTCTCTGAAAGACAAATGGAATTGATATCTAATAACCCAAGTCATTTCAAATTTTTGGAAGCTTCATGGAATTCATTATGAATTTTTGAAGTTGAAACGCAATGATCACTAAAAGCGTCCACCTCCTCAAATGTACACTATTTCTACATTGTTGGTGCAATGTGAAAAAAAATGTACAAATATTGAACATTTTAGAAGGTGGATGCTTTTAAAGCTGGAGTGCTTTATGGACTTCTAAGCACTTTAAATGTTAAAGGTATCACACTTTGGTGTCTATCAAACATTGAAGTCAATTTAAAACTTATCAACTTGTTATTTTATGTGAATACCCTTAAGAGTCTTTTTTAAGCATCAAATTTGATTTTGAAAAAAAAATTCATGATTTTCTATTTAAAAATTTGTGCAAGAATGTCCATTGCAAAACTTGATTAAGAGCTCCTAGAAACAAGCCTCAAATGCAATGAATCTTGGGAGGAAAATCACATTGGAAATTCATTTAATTATATTTTAGACTAGATTTTGAAATGGCATAAATTTATTATATAATTATACATACAAATTATTTCCTTTAACTTAATCTTTTTTCATGACCATAATTTTAGACTAAACATGTTAAAAAAGGATTGTAAGATGTCAATTCTCTTTCAATTTTTTTAACTCCTTGTAATTAAACATTATAATTTTTCAATCCATATGATAAATTGTTGTGTTTTCTCCTCTTCATGATTTATAACTTGTGTAGTTTATAATTAAGTGCTACAGTTGAAAATGATTGATGAAACTTATCAAGCTTCAATTTTATGTTTAGATTCAAGCAAACTCCAAGAAGGCTTGAGCATTTAGAGGTTAGTTTAAATTTCCTTAGTTGATTTACTACATTCAATTCAAATGGTCCATAAGGTAACAACACCTAATTGTGTCTTGTTTGCAAAACATCCCATAAAAATTCTTACCTAAAATGAACAACCTTCATATATAAGAGTTTAAAATCAATTTTAGATACACTTATTTTCAACACTTTGGAAACTAATAGTTTATTTACATTAAGATCAAAAATGCATCCTAGAATCCTTTTTCAATTGAGGAAACCAACTCTATTTTCACCACCTTCTAGGAAGACCTATATATTTTTGCCACCAAATCAATCTAAAATTGTCCATTCTCAATTTATGAAAAATTGGGTTGTTTGTGGCCAAATTGGGAGGTGAATGTAGAAGAATCAAAGGTGTAAGTGACAACTTTAGGCTTTGCAAAGTTACTTCAAGAACAATGGAATTTGAGAAGCAACTTTCTATCAAACACATGATATTATAACCTAATTAGTGGTGGTAAAAATGACAACCAACCCTAAGATAAGATAATTCCACCATGACTATTGACTTGTAATTACAAAAATGCTTCAACATCATATACATTAGAGGAGTTTGGGGAGGGGGAGGGGGGACAAAAGGGCTATCTTAGGGCCTATTCTCCCATATTTCTCCCGCAATTAAAGAATGCTAGGTTGTAAAAAAAATTGAACAAAATCGAAAATTCTTGAAATGAAAAAAAAAGTCGATTTTTTTTTTTTTTGGAATTTAAAAAAAATGACGTAGCAATTGTTCTACCACATTACGCAACAAATGCCATGAGTTCTAACGAGCTATAAATCGTGGGGAATTCACAGCCTTCTAGAGAAGGTGATTTTTTCTAATGATTGTAGAGCCACACTAAATCCAAACACACTTTTCATATGAAGTCAACCAAAAAATGACTTGCTATCTATACAATCAAAATCCAACATCATAATACAATTTGTAGAATTTACATAGTGTCATAATAGATACACAAGAAAAGGCATTACTTGCAAAGAAAACAAATACCAAATACTACTCAATATCATCAAAAATTAAAGATGGAAAGTTGTATTACTACTATCACAACTAGAATTAGAAGAGTCATCTACAAACAATGCCAAAAGAACTTAAAGACTATAGAATATCTAAAACTCAAAGAACATCTAATTACAAGAACAATAAGAGAAATCCATCTCAACGCAATAAAATACCTCTAATATATTATACTCACAAAAAGAAAATTGTCAAATAACCAACTTTCATAAGAAGTAAACTAGACCAATTCTTGTCATTTTGTCTTAAAATAAAGACATTGTTCAAGGGCACAATTAGTAGCCACATTGTACTATAAGAAATTTGTGTTTTAGATGACAAATTTTAGGTGACATCCAATGTAACAACTCATGTTTTTATATCAACAATAATGTTTGCCATAACGTTAAGATGTTATGGCGGATGTTATTGTTGACATAAAAATATGGGTTATTACATTACATATCACCTAAAATCCATCACCTAAAACACAAGTTTCTTATAGTGTTGTGATGACAACGAACATCTTAGAGAATGTTGTAGCAATGTATGAACTCCCCCACCATCGGCTCCCACAAGACCAGTTCTTGCATCACTAGTAAATTACACCTTGCCACTCATATGCACCTTGGGAAATCAAATTGTATATATCCATGTATATTGTGTAGCTATTCCATCTAGTGGCTACATTACATAAGTAGTTAATAGGGTTGCATTTGTACATCTATGGTAATTTCCCTTGAATTAAAGAAAGGGATGATAGCTTTGTATTTTTTGTATTATATATAAATAAAAGACCACACCTCTCTTGATGTGGTAGATGGAGTACATTAGGTTGATAATCTCTTTTTGAGCCTTGCTTATACTCATATGTAGATATCTACAATCTAGTTTGCCAACGTGCATGTGGTGGCAAGTTGAAATTTGTTAGTGGTGAAAGCCGTTGGTAGGGAAGCTTGTACATTGTCATAACATTCTCCAAGATATTCATTGTCATCACAACACTATAAAAAACTTGTATTTTAGGTGATGGATTTTAAGTGATATGCAATGTAACAATCCATGTTTTTATGTCAATAATAATGTCCACCACAACATCTTGGCATCCCTTGTACAAATATATGAATATCAATGATATGTTAACAAATTTGATGAATACAAATGGATTTGTTCACATATGTATAATTATGTGTATATGTGTGTGTGTATATATGTATATGTATGTATGTATGTATGTATGTATGTATGTATGTATATATATAGAGAGAGAGAGAGAGAGAGAAAATTCTTCTCACATGCTACACATGTCACTAAGCAAAACCATAAGTCTTTAAAGATTGTACAATGGTAAATGCAAAGTATAAAGAATTTTAAAGACCAAATAAGGTATTCTTGTCATGAGCTACACATATCACTATGCAATATTACAAGTCTTCAAGTGATGAATATCCAAACTCAAAATATATATTTCAATTTAAGAAGATATGGGGGGCAATAATAATTTCTATTCATCAAATCTTACATCATTGCATTTGAAATTCACTTCATCTAACTTGAGATTATCATATACTATAATACATTTTTGGATTTCCAAATACTTGTAGTAATTTAGATATTCATTGTTTACAATTCCACCATTCATCGAGATCATTGAATTATGGAAAAACATTTAGTTTGAAGTTATTTTCTAACAACTTTAGTTAATTTTAAAGAGGATAAAAAACTATAATATTGTTTTAGATATATATTCCAAAAGTATTTATATACTTTTTAAGTAGGATCCATCTCAAAATTCTTTTCATCTATTAAATTTGTAGCTTTTGTCAATGTAAAAACCTTTCTTTTCCACCAAAGCTTACAATAAAATGCACATGCTATGTGAAAGCTAACCCTCATTAGGAAAAAATACATGCCAAACCATACATTGAATAGTGAGGGATGTTATTTCTCACAATTGACCTATGCTTTCACATCACTAGACATAACTTCAATATTGGACGTTTGGATCTTAGTCAACCATGCTCAATCACAAATTTAACCCCTAAAAGACAAAGTTGTAGTTTTTTTTGGCAATATAGTGATTTTAAGCAGCTCACTATAAATGAAATGAAATTTTTAATTTTTTTTGAATTTGCACACAACATGGGGACAAGTTTTTTCTTTAAGGCTTAACAATTTTCATAACTTTTGACTACATGGTTAAAAAATTATTATATGATGTTTATTTAATTTTTTGACTAAGTAGTCTTGGCACATTAAAAAATCATTTTTTTCATGAACAAAAATTTTGAAATTGGTTTTCTAGGTTTACATATATGTGTAAAGCTTTTAATCATTCTATTTTGATTAATGAGATGAAAGTTATGAAGTGTTTTAGTTTGTAGGCAATTATGAATATTCTATTTTAGAATAAACTTTGAAGACTTTTATTTAATTCAATTTTAGTTATTTTTTGAAAAATATAAAATCATACAATGTAGATTTTTTATTACAACATTACGATCATTGGGATTAACATCTTTCAATTTCATAACTAAACTCTTAACAATTGGGTATTTTGAATCATTCTCTACTTGTTTCTACTTACCAATTTTTTCATATATGTTGTACAATTTCAAATGATCTGAAATTTTTTAAGCATGTAGCCAACTTAAATTAAATAAAAAATCCAAAGAAGCACCACCATTTAGGACATTTTTTTATAAAAATGTGACCTTGGGAAGTGTTACTAACTTCCTTTTCCACAAGGTCCCAAAAGGATTTTTACCAATTCAAACACTAATATCTTGCAATTCACATAGTAAAAATGTAAAGATTTTCTTTGCATATATCTTCTCAAACCATCTTACCACAAGATCCTAGAGTTACATGTCTCCAAAAATGTTTTTTTTCCTCAAATTCGGTACTTTGTACTAGAATTGATAGTTTTGGAGCATTTTTGGAGAAAATTTAATCAAGGAACTTTAGGGGTTAAATGGAGGTTAGCATCATTGGATGCTAATGCATGCATGTAATACAAAAATCAAAATTCCTCTTGATATCCAATGAGAGGTTGATGCTATTAATTTGTCCTAAAATCGGGTCCAATTGAAATTAATATGACCAAGAGTTTAGATTTTACAAAACAAAAACTCGAGTTGCGTGATCTTCACAAATCTTCCTTTTTGATTAGGATAATGAAGATGTGTCATTCAATTGCAACCAAGGATTGAAAAAGAAGTCTCTCAACCAAAGTTTTTTTTTTTCTTTTGGCTTTTTGGTACCAAATTGCACTAAAAATAAACAATTTGGCTAAAAAAATGGCAATAGGAACGTGAAGTTTTTGGCCAGAAAACTTCTAACCAAGAAAAAAAATCTTGGATGAAATCACTAGATTGAAGATGAAAATAGAATTGTGAACTTGTCATAAGTACTTACAAATGTGATAATTCCTATACAATATGTCAATGGATAAATGTTAAAATTTGGAGCACAACTATAAAATTTTATATTGCCACTTTGGCACCTCATAAAAAATAAAAACAAAAGCCCCGCTCCCAACCAACCAACTCCGAAGGTTAAGTTAGGTCCAAGCGTCCATCCTACCAAACTTCCTAATCAAAGTCTCCCATAAATCCATCACACGTGTCACCTCAAATCAGAGGATCTACATACGTATGTTTTGACTTTTCTCAAGGCTCCTCACTTTTCTTAGTACATAAGCTTAGTTAGCTTCACAGTTCACATTCTCACTCCCTTGTGAAAATGGGAGCTTGAGCTTTGTTTCTCACCAGGCCACCTGTGTCTGGTGCTCTGTATTTTATTGTATGCAACGAAATCCCATTTCATTGTTTCAAAATAAATAAATAAAAAGAATAAAATGGGAGCTTGCCTTTGTGGAGCCACCTCCATACCAAACCTGCAGGTGAGTGTGGATCAGCCAGCACATCCGCTATCACGCACAGTAAGCTACTAATCAGTCAGCCAGTCAGTCCCCTTTTGGAGTCTTCTCGCGTACCTGTGGGGGGGACGTACGACGACATCGGATGTAATGATGCAACTCCTCTCTCTAGTAAGGGTACCATGGACTGGTTGTACAAACTTCCATTAAACTCCAAAGGGCTCCCAATTGTATCAATCAATGTGTGTGTGAAAGCCAACTCACTACTTCACATGGACACAAAACAAACACCAAATTATGTGAAGCTCGCTTCGTCCGGAATATATATATCACGCACCCAATGAGTTCACAACATTGGATGTACAACTCTCTCTCTCTCTCTCACTTAGCTACCACTGGCGGTACAAATTCTGAACTCCAATGGCTCCCAATTATATCAATCAATGTGTGTGAAAAGCCAACTCACCATTTCACATGTACACAAAACAAACATCCAAATTATGTAAAGCTTGCCTTTGTCCGGAATATATGTATATCCTGCTGAGTGAGTTCACATTTTGATGCCTTGGGGGTGGGGCTCCAGGGAGTGTCTCACTTAACAAGTACCCCAAAGTTCAGATGAGAGCAACAAATTGAATTGCCCTTGCTTGTCTATGTGAAGTTACTTCCCAAGTGTTTTTTTGACCCTCTAAGGACGTTCAAGACTATAGGTGATGCGATGGATGACTTCATTGTTAACTGTAGAAAAAAGAGAATGCACCTGTTGATTCAATAATTAGAGAATTCTTGTGATTATACTTTGGTGATGGGGGACTGTGTTGTTATAGGGTAAAGCTCAGTCGTTCATAACTGACGTGCCCAGCTAGCACCAAGCTCTGATTTTCCAGCTACTCACTTTGCATGACGCATCAGCAAGGGCAAAGGAGCTGAGTTGGCAGGCACAGACCCCCCTCCCTCCCCCGCCCAGGGTGGATGCGTACATAAGCCAAAACTGCCATAGGAGTTTTATCATATGAATGAAGTCAATGAACTCCTGGAGCGCCTTCCCTGAGGACGGAGCTCCCTGCCAGTGCTGTTAGTGCGTGAGTCATCAGTGGTGACCATATTAATGAGCCCAGCTGCTCGCAGACACAGACCCCCAGCAGCCATTTGAATGCTCGCTCCCATTGCAGCTCCCATTGCAGCTCAGCTGGAGGGAAGCGGTGTGATGTATTGGACCTCCGCTCCTTTCCAATTCTGCTCTCCATTTCCAGCTGATGAGAGCTTGCTAGGAACCCCACAAGCTCAATTCCAGTCTCACCCCCAAAGTTGGTAACCGCTTAGCTTGTGCTACAGATCCCTTCCTCCCGCAGTTGAGAGCTAGGAAAAGAAACAGCTCAGTTGTAGTCATTCTTGGTGTTCGCTGGAAGGAAGAAACCGTGTAGTTTTCGAAGGTTTGTGTCTCTCTTGCATTGATTCCGGCCGTGTGGAGGAGGAATAGATCTGAGTTCGTGCATGTGTTTATGGACTGGCGACATGGCAGTTTCTGGGAGCCCGTAGCAACATGAAGCGGATCATTCAGAGGCACATTGAGTGAGTGAGTGAGTGAGTGGGTGACTGAGGAGCAAGCGAAGCTCGCGAGCTGCGCAGCTTTGTATTTTTCAGTAGCAGAATGTTTGGAGCGGTGTGTGCAATCGATCGGAGGTGAGGGCGTGTGAGTTCCTCAGCTGGGAGCTTGCTCAGGTGTGAGTCGCCTTTGAGGCGTTTGGTGTAGCTGGCATTTGGGGTTTAGGTGATAGGAAGACGGGTGAGTTTCGTACATGGGCTCGCGCATTGCTGCTGCCATTGAGCAGAGCGACTTGGACTGATGAGGATATGCGAGCATTGGTCTACCGACTGTTGCTAAGCGAGGTTTTAGCGTCGGCTTGTTTGTTGGTTTCCTTGTCAGCTTGAAGCGACATGGCGACCGTGGCGAAATGCAGTTCGGAGAATTTCACGCAGGCGGCCTTCCATGTCCAGGCGCGAGGAGCCGCGACGCTGGGCCTGCTGCCTTTGGATTCTTCCTTGACGGCGCAAGTGTTGGTGACGCTGTTGTTTTCTTTCCTGGCGTGGCATGTGCTGAAGTATGGGCGCGTGAAGGGTCCCATCGTTTGGCCGATTTTCGGGACCATGCCTCAGTTTCTGTGGAACCTACCGCGCATGCACGACTGGACGACCGACATGCTGGTGAAGCACAACGGCACTTACACTTCCATTGCGCCGAAGTGCACCTGCTTGACGGCCGTGGCCACGTGCAGGTAAGTATGTGTGTCCATGGAATTTGATTTGGTGTCCAGGTACTATAAATCTGATTTGAATGGTTTTTGTGTCTTTTTGTGATTGATTTTTCAGATTGTTCGATCCCCATTTCTTCCCATTTCTTTTCCTCCAGAATTTCAGCTCCACCGTCGTTTAGGTACTAGGAGCAGTGTCGATTTTGTCCTGTCGGTTTTTCCACTAGATCAGTGATTTGCCTACCTAGGTCACTGAGCAGGATATTTTATTTCATTTGAGGTGGTTGATCGTTTTCAGTTCAGTCCCGTTCAGGTCATTAATGAGTAGTTATGGTTCCCGGGACTATTGATAGCGCGAATTAATTATGGACATGGACAAGTACGGTCCATTTGATTGCTGTTTTACGGTTCAATACGAGGGGGAAATTGAATCTAGAGGAATCGTACAATCTTGCTTGCCTAAGAGCTTGCAGCTGGAGCTGCATACAATCTTTTTGTACGCAGGCAAAATCTGGCCATTTACGGGTTCAGGTTAGGTTTCTGAAAGAGAGGGACTGGGATCGCGGTATTTGCTTGAAACTTTGTCATTCGTTTCTGGAGGGGATTCTGTAGCATAGTTCGACTGCAATAATGTTGGTACTAATTAGAGACGGTGCATGTTGTATTATGCGTTTGGTTTCGTTAAGATGAAGGAAATGAACCATACTTAAGATAATGAAACTGGAATTAGTAGATTTATTACCTAAAGATATAAACTAGCTGAAGCGGGTTGGAATTAGTGTCGGGTGCTGTCAAATAGCTAGGACGCACCGCGCGCTAAACTCATACTATTAGGATTTAAAATTGCGGAAGAGGAAATTTACAGTACGTGCCCGAGTAGTTCCGACATTCTTAAGATTGGGGATTAATGGATGATTCTCGGTGAAATTGACAGGCCTGAGAACTTGGAGTATGTCTTGAAGACAAATTTCGTGAACTACCCAAAGGGGAGGCACTTCACGTACCCGTCGCATGACCTGCTGGGCCAAGGGATTTTCAACACGGACCACGACTTATGGAGGATGCAGCGCAAGACGGCGAGCCTGGAATTCAGCACTCGCACTCTTCGGGATCTCATGGTCAGATCCAACAGGAGCTCAGTGCAAGAGCGGCTCTTGCCTGTCCTCCATGAATTCGCCGAATCCAGGTACTCACTCGATCATCAGACTCCAGAAAACTTTCCTGAATGAATCAATTTCTTTGGCCTGCTTCATGTCGAACAAGAAAGAAACGAGGCTGGGCGCGCGCCTCTTCCCTGCCAATTGATTTTTTTCTAGCTTTCTCTGAGAATGAATACTTCGATCGAGTCAGAGGCGAACAATCATATGCTAACTGGCTGCCATACGAGCACACTCTCCGATGAAATTTGTTGTACAATCATACCTGGTGACTGCACCAGTTGATATCTGCAATTTCACAAATTAAGTCTGAAAACCTAGCAAATATGGAATGTTGCGTGCACGCAGAGCTCCGATCGACTTCCAGGATCTGTTTTTGCGCTACACGTTCGACAACATTTGCATGGTCGGCTTCGGAGTGGACCCGGGCTGCCTGGCCCCGGGATTGCCCGCCGTGCCGTTCGCGCAGGCCTTCGACTTGGCCACGGAGGGCACGCTCACGCGCATGGTGGTGCCCGAGATCTTCTGGCGGGCGCAGCGGGCGATGGGCTGGGGCATGGAAGGCCGCCTGGCGCAGGCCATCGGCGTCATCGACCGCTTCGCCGTGGACGTGATCACGGAGCGTCGCAAGGAGCTCGCCCAGCTGAAGCTTCAGCACGCCAAGGCGACAGACTTCCCGGGCGACCTGCTGTCGCGCTTCATGCAGGGCGCGGATCACACGGGCCAGCCGTACACGGAGAAGTTTTTACGCGACGTGACCACCAACTTCATCTTGGCGGGGCGCGACACCACGGCCATCGCGCTGTCGTGGTTCTTCTTCCTGATCTCGCAGCACCCCGGCGTGGAGGCACGCATCCTGAGCGAGATCGAGTCCACGCTGGCGCTGCGCGAGATCGTTGGTGCCGACGGGCAGCAGCAGGCGTCTGCGTCGTCGCTGAGCTTCGAGGAGCTGAAGCAGCTGGACTACCTGCACGCGGCGCTGTCGGAGTCGATGCGTCTGTACCCGTCTGTGCCCATCGACAACAAGGACGTGACGGCGGACGACGTGTTGCCCGACGGCACAGTGGTGCGCAAGGGCGCGCGCCTGATGTACTCCATCTACTCGATGGGCCGCATGGAGAACATTTGGGGCAAGGACTGCCTGCAGTACCGTCCCGAGCGGTGGCTCCGCAACGGCGTGTTCACGCCCGAGTCGCCGTTCAAATACGCGGTGTTCAACGCCGGTCCGCGGTTGTGCCTGGGCAAGGAGCTTGCGTATCTGCAGATGAAGTCCGTGGCCAGCGCCGTGCTGCGTCACTTTCACGTGAAGCTGGTTCCTGGCCACCCCGTGGAATACAAGCTCTCGCTGACGCTGTTCATGAAGCACGGTCTGCGGGTCACCCTGCACCCGCGACACCCACAAACGCAGCAGACCTCGCAAGCGCAACCGACCATAGCCGATCCCTAATTGCAGTCCGTCAAGCTTCGCTCGCAGGCAATACTAATTATTCATGTCTTGCATTCAGGAATTTGGATTGGATAATGGGTACTTGGCATGCATTGAGTTGAGGGAACTGCGTACTACTCTTCTACTCGATCAGCCGGAGACTGAGCTTGAATCGATTGACGAGGACCTGGGGACGAACTTGATCGTTACGGTACCGGATATATTTAGCAGAAAATGAGTCGATTAGAAACTAAGTGGTAATTTGCCGATCACTTCTGCGCAGCCAATTCAAGCTGATATTGGTGTTCCGGGAGCTGCGTGATACGAGGATTCAAGTGTAAATTTAATGACACGTTAAGTTTGAGAAGGAAGGGGCGGTAAAGTACGGTCCCGTCTTTAGTAGCGTAGGTAACTTGATCGAGCCATCGACGATCGAGGTACATGAGTTGGATTGAATTAGGGATTAAATTTTACAGTGCGAGCGAGCGAGCGAGCCATCCAATGTATGCATGCAAGCCTGACTTGAATAACAGCCCCATCAGTTAGTGAGCTTTCGTGCCTGCCCATTCAAGCAGACTTGGGCAGGGCACAGGCAGTAGCAGCTAGCAGCAGCAGCAGCAAATCAGTGCTTGCATGCCATTGATTAATTACTTAGTCCTTGACTTGAGGGCACATGATATTGGTTAGAATTTATTCTTCCACGCAGAGATAATAAACCGTCTGTCTGTGTACAGTACGTACATGGGATTGCTAAGTTACTGCGGATTCGAGTGGTACGTTCAGGAGACTTGAGTTCAACTCACTTGCGAGTGACTTGTGAATGACTGGGTTCATTAGGGATTTTATATAAGTTTTAGACGACGACTACATCTGAGTGATCGATCAAGGGGACTTGATCGATCGAGCTGTGATTATGTGCCGGGGTTGAGGTCTTTGTCGGGCTGAAAATAACTTAATTAAGTTGGTGTAAGTGTGACTACCTGTATATGAATGTATCGATATTGGCCAGTTGAACTGGTGTGTTTCGATGGCAAAGCGAGGATGTATTCTCTGTGTCGATCCAAGCATACACGATGACCGAGTACGTTGGCAAGTGTCGAGATTGGAGAACTTTATAAATCCAGAGAAGTTGTGTATATACACGATCGTAATTCAAGGATCGAAGCATGGAGATTGTGTGATGATGGAAGTGGTGAATTGGGACAGGAATTTTTTCGAGAAGCCTGGCAGCAGCTTTCCTGTAGGTATGCACTGCATGAATTTTTTCTCACGGCGTGCATTTGATGGTTGAATTTGTGATTAAGCTTACATGTATTGTGCGCAAGAAATACTTTGCCACCCTGTTGGTTTCCGGGACGGTGAGAAGGGCTAAGCGCGGTGTGCCATCCATTATGGAAACATGGTGGAGATTTTGCAACAATGCTTACGGCACCTTCTCAACCAAGTGACAATCCAAAGCTAGGCATCGTCGTCCTGAGGGGAAGACGAAGTTATGCCAGATGCACCATTGGTATGGATTTGCTACATGAGACTGTGATGACAGATATTTTTCAAGTTCAGTGTGGAACTTTAGAAACAGCAAAGTAAGTATTTATAAACCATCTGCTGCAATTCCTTATATTTTTTTATTTTTTTAAATACTGTGTTGTTGCTTGCACAGTGGAAATTCTTTTAGAAGAATTTTGTATTCTTGAATGAAAGGTTAGCCTCCCAATAAATACCAACAATCCATGCAAGGGTGCGGCAAGCAAGCAACATGAGGAAGAAGCTTCAGACGAAGCTTGAAAAGGGTAGCAATGTTCAGGGAGAATCATTGCTTAGGTCATTGTTTAGCTGGTGGAATTGGAAAAAAAACTAGTTGCAAATTGAAAACATCAAAAAATATTTGTTGAAAAAATCTATAAAATTTCTATTTAGAGTAGAAAATAGAGAAAAAAATTGAAATTTGTACTTGAAAAAAATATTCAATATGGGAATTAAGGAAAAATAGTTCATAAAACCTAACAAATATCTTGTGCATTGTTTATAAGGTCATAATTGACATGACATTGAGTTTGCATGTGTCCACTTGTTGCCATAGTAAATGATAGTAACCACAAACATAGTAGAGGTCCAAATAGATGAACGTATTTGCTAAAGGAAGATGCTCCTAGTGTTCAAAACTTTAAGCATAGGATGAATCTTGGTCCCACCATTAAGTAATACCAATCCTATGTCACTTTTCATTTTTAACCAAAACACACTTTATTTGTTTAATATTACCTTTGTTAATTGTAATGCCATAAATCCCTAACTTTGATGAAATCCTATGGTTAAAACAAATAGTTTTCAAATTTTGTGTTGTAATTTATTTTATAGGCTCTTATATTTGGACTCACATAGTTTTTAAGATGATGAATAGTAAGACCTTCCAAAAGAAGATTTGAAGAAACCATTTAAATCACATATATTGCATTTAGTTAGAGATTAAAAAATAAGATATCCATGAAATATTTTCACTATGAAAAAGGACAATGGCTAAAAAATAGTTTGTAGTATTAGAAATCACATTTTGAGTATCATGTGTGAAAACAAGGGATTTATTTCTTAATTGTTTAAGCCCTCGTTTTTTTTCATGTACAAAACTAACCCTTTTTTTTTTCTATCATGCACTTTTTGCAAGTAAAGTGCATGACTAGCAAGATAGCTTCATGCATGTATGATATGATTAGATAGATAATGATTTGTGAAATTTTAATCCTTCATTTTAATCCAAAGTAATTCATTAAAAATTCTAAGATTTTAGTTCAAATGGCTCAAAAGTGCTCTTGAAGAAATTAACTCAAAAAATTAAGCAACTAATAAATCTCCAAAAATCATTACAATATGAGTATTACATTTCATGCCATCAGAAAAGAATTCATCCATAAATTGTCAATATCTTACACATACTTGAATTCTAAGATAATTTTTAATTTTAAACTTCACATTTTATACAAAATATTGGTGATTGCAATTATAGATGTAACCATATGGATAGAATCTAAAATTCATAATTTACAACTTTTATTCATACATCAAATTCAAAATATCCCTCTTAGATGCATTTTATCATATTTTTTTGCAATCTTCTAAATTTCAAGAAGGCTATAGATATTTAGGAGTTAAGAATATCCAAAAAATAAAAATTTCATTTTCATTATAATTAGTAATAACTTGAGGATATTGTCATTTTATTTTTGAGAATAGTTTCTAGACTTCAAGACGCAAGTTTTTCAATAATTTTCTTTTATCAAAAATAGACATTGTATGAGGGAAAAAATAGTTTACAAAGTTTAGTTTAATTTCCAAAACACCCAAATTTTTAACAATGGCATTAATAAAAAAACAATAACTGTGTACTCCTTGAACAAATAAGACTACAAGCTTGATGCATTGGTTGGAATCTATGGATGACAAATATAAGGTCTTGGGGTTCAAAAGTGGGTTGTATAAGCAATGGCCCATGATAGATTGTGGTGGTCTCAAAGATAGGTTGGTGGTTGTAGTAGATTTGGGCAATAGTAATTTAGCTTTTATGAAATGATAGAAGTTTGTCACATATGACTTTGCATGAGTCACAATAGTGGCAATCTAGTTATGCAACAATATAATTGAGTGTCTACTTTTATGTGGAAGTTAATGCTACATTAGTAATTTATAAGAAGGATAAGTGGACAAAGTTCCAACTAGGCTATTGGATGAGGAAAAACTCCATTGTCCTTTATAATTACATTTCTAAAAATGACTTGTCTACAAAACTTTGAGTCTCCAAATTTTTACAAGTCACAAATGTTTCATTCAACTAAAAAAATAGGAATTCTTGTAGTTGACAAACTTTCATTTTCTTTTGACTAGTGTTTTTTGGACAAATGAATCTAACAAATTTTTTGAAAAAATAACCTATAGAATTCATTTTCAAATGCAATTTTCATAATTTTTCAAAAAAAATTGTTTTACAAGGTCAAATTTGCTTACTAGAGCAATTTCATTGTTGAAATTATTGTGTTTCAATTCCATCTTAGAGCTATTAATGATTTAATTTTTCATTCAATCTTGTATTTATTTCTACCCAATAATTTTTTTAAGAATGAAAATCACCTATGTGTTTTTGGAATTTTTTTCCAACCCTCAATTCAATTCTTCAACAAGAAAAATTCAAAATTCAAAATCAATATTGCAAAAAAGATAAGTTAAGAAGACTCAAAGCCAAAAAATCTGATTGAATAAAGTGCAAAGAAACTTGTTTTCTTTACTTCAAATGCAAATATCTTACAATCAACTATGTAGTCGAATTTATTGAAATTTCTTCCACCCATTTTTATACTAGTCTAGTACAAGATCCTATAGTTAGATATAAAAAAAAATTAATATTTTCTCTTTCCAATAATACTAGTAGTTTTGAGTGTGTTTTTTGATGAAAAAAGGATGTTGGAACTTTAGAAATTAAGGGGTGTGATGAATCTAAATGTGAAAATTGACAAGATATTATAAATATTTAATTGCAAACTTCTACAACATACAAAATAGTTGAGTTTGGGTTGGACTAGCTTGGATTGTGTTAGATCTTTTTGAAATATATAAAGCATGTTATTTTAGCAAAAGTGTATGATTATGAGGGAGAGCATAACACTCATCATGGTTGTCATAGTGGACGGACGTCCGGTTCGCCCGTTCGTTAGAGGTCCCGCCCGTCCGATACAGTCAACACATAGTTGACTTTGTGTAGTCTAGATTTTGTCTATTTCCCAAAACCCAGGACTAAGTATAGGGGTCCTAAAATCAAAGAGAATGGTCAAATAGTCTAATGTTTTGCAGCTAGAAGTCACTTGTAAGCGAAATTGTTATGGGATTTACTCAACAATTTTACTATCGAAATCAATTGTAAAACACTCTTATATCCCAAAGATGAATTTGGTAGCCTGTCCGTTAAATAATGCTATGGACGCATGAGTGCTGTCCCGGTCCTGCCTAGTGTTCTAGGGGTATTTTCAAGACAATTTGGCAGGTTTATAAGAGCAATTTGTCATGCATGATCTAGACTTTTAAATGCAACAATTTACATATACACATTTATAATATATGTATTCATTAATTACCGTGAAGCTTTTTACCAAGACAATTTGTCCAATCACTACTTAGCTAGCCTAATTACTAAGTTAAATGAGTATCACAAAGTCCCAGTCCTCTACAACAAATTGTCTCTATTTAATGCAATGGGAATGAGTGTGTGATGCAATACAATTTACAACATCAACAACAACAAGGTAATCTATCCAACACACCATCCATATAACCACAACATTTTAATAATCACAACTACTCTTGTACTTTGACCTAACTATCCACAAAAAAACTATTTGACACACAGTATACTCCATCCGTTACTCAGTCAATTTGTTCCACCACATAGTTATTACTTCTACTAATTCCAGGCACAATACTCTTTTCAGTAATTAAATTGATAAGAACAATTTGCCTATACACTGTCTGCAGTGAAATCAGAACACTATGGCAATTTGTCTTTAACACAGTCCTACTATGACTGTACTACATCAACAACATCACCTGGCCCAAGACAAATTGTCATTTAGAGACCCGGTTGTTATCCACTCTAACAACTAAGAGTTCAAACAATTTGCTTCTATTCTACCAACTGTATTATTATTTCAGAAATTCAATCATAAAATAGGTTAATTTAATTCTATTTTGGACAACTGGTCTATCCACCCATAACTTCGGATTCAATCACACATACACATATTCAGGACAATTTGACTTCATACATCACCAGCATAAAAATAAGTCAAATTGTCATACCTGGATCCGTTCTTCCAGCATCCCAATTCTTTAATCTCCCGATTTTACACACATCAATTTAAATTATATATATATATCATACACCGCTTGACAAATTCACTGTTGAAACTCTTTAGACAATTTGTCTCTAATTACTTTTAATTCTTTGAAACTGGTTCTAATTATTTATTATGATTACAGTTATGACTTGTCAATTTGTCTTCTCATAGCCATATACTAAAACTCTGATACACCACTTTTCTACATAATTCATAAAACTGTAGTAGTCTAGACAATCACAAAGATTATAAATAAACTTAACAAGGCAATTGGTCTAAAGGACAAATTAAAATATATCAGGAACTTATCTGAAATTAGTTGACCTGCATCACTGGTTCCGGCAAATTGCCTTTACATGCACGTCGACTCCACAACATCTGCGTTATCAACTAATTGACAAATCGTCCGCCCCGTTTGATTCACGACAGTCTCACAGACAAATTGTCTTCTAATCCCGATAAATTGTTATTCATTTACTTCCAGTAATACATTTGACAATTCGACTCATACATTCACAATACAACACTAAACCAGTCAAATTGTCTAAACATGAATTCACCATTACACAATTCCCACGAATTCCCACAAACACAACTTAATAGTGCACAACTTATTCACAAACAATTTGTCTCATAATTCCTTCAAACAACCACAAATTCATCACAATAAATCTGCACACAACTTACACCAAGAAATCAAACACACACTGAAAACAAACACCACAATTCAGACCAGTCACAGAATCAGTTCAATATCTGACAAATTGCTCAGTATCGCTATCCACTCACTGGAGCAAAACATACAAATTGTCAATTTTATAATTTTACGCAATCAAAACAAATCCACCAAAAATACAATTTGTCACAAACAAATGAAGAGATCCAATCACTGGATACTCAAGACAATTCGTTAAATTGATTTACAGTTCAGAGGATCCAATCACTGGATCTTGACTGTAATTTATAAATTGCCCAATTTAGTCCAATCACTGGATCTAAATTCAAAGCTTATAGACAAATTGTTTACAAGTAATATTATATTATTATGAAGTTCCAAAGTACATGAAAAACGACGAGACAATTTACAAAAGCTATATGATAACCGAGAAAGTGAGAGAGACAAAATGACAAATTGCTTGGCTATATGCAAAACTAAAGACAACTATTCAAACCCGAAGTGTAGAGTCAACTTGTCTTTTACCATCTCAAAGCTTTTATGTTTCTTTCTTTCTACATCCTTCCTAATCTGGCAATTTGTCTATATTTCTACTCTATTGTGTGAATTCTTTGTCAATTTGTCTCTATTCACACTATTCACAGCAAATTGTCCAAAATCGAAAAATTCACAAGACTACACTTTCTGATAACGAAAAAATAGGCCACGTGGATGCCATGTGGATTAAGGAACGGACGGACGGACGAGATCATCAGGGCGCGGACGAGATCGTCCGCGCCTTGGATTTCGCATTCCAAGGTGACGTGTCATTCCACAAAATTGCACAAGTTACAAAATTAAAGCCGTCCGGACCATCCGATGACCCTAACTCGCCCGTTATGACAACCATGACACTCATTAGTTTAATCTAATGTTCCTTTCTTATACAAAATTTTAAATCATAGTAGCTCAAAACAACATCTACTAAGATGATCAATATTTCTTGAAACCATAAAGTTTGCCTTGTATTATATGTTTTGTTAACCCCTGAAGGACTAGACTAAGTTTTTTTGACAACATAGCTATTTGGGGTAGCTCAGTCCAAATGGAATTTTTAATTATTTTTCATTGAAATTTTCACACAACATGTGTCTAGGGAGTAGCTTTAAGGTTCAAAAATTTTCATAACTTTTGACTACAAGATTCAAAAGTCATTGCATAGTATATAATTTTCAATGCTTAGTAGCTAGCCCAGAATTCTCTTAAAAGCTCATTTTTTTCAAAAATAAAAATTTGAAATTCATTTTCTAGATTTATGTGTATGTAGAAAGATTTGAATCATTCCATTTTGATTTATGAGATGAAAGTTATGAGGTGCTCTAGTCTGTGGGCATGCATTTATGGATTTAATATTCTAAAATAAACTTTGGAGTCCTTTATTTAACTCAATTTTTAATATTTTTTGAAAAGGATAAAATTATAGGATATAGATTTTTTATTACTACATTAAAACTGTTGGTATTGGCATTTTTCAATTTTATAATTCAATTCTTAACAATTTAGTGTTTTGAATCATTCTCTCTATCTTTCTACTTATTATTTTTGTCCTATGTGTTGTGCAATTCCAAATGGTCTAAATTTTTTCAAACATGTAGACAACTTGCCTTGAAGAATGAATCCAAAGAGTAACCACAATTTTGGACATTTTTTCATACAAATGTGACCTTGTGAAGAGCAATTGCCCGATTGTTTGTAGGGCCCAAAAGATAGTTTTTGTCAATTCAAACGCTAATATCTTGCAATCTACAAGGTAAAAAAATTTTGAAATTTTTTCCACATATTTTAAAAGTAGTGTAATACAAGATCTGATAGTTACATGTACCTAAAAAAATTCTTCTAAAATTAGATACTTATATTAGAAATGGCTATTTGGGAGTGTTTTTGGTAAAAACATAGTCTCTGACCTTTAGGGATTAAAGTAGGAAATGATATAGAAATTTGCGGCTAGATTAGAGAAGTCTACCTCAAATGCAACACTTACATTTGGACCAAAAAGCTTCATTTTATCCTAAATATTGATTAAACAAAATGTACACAATCAATATATGAGAATCTATAAGAGCCTAGTATTGATTTAAGATACACTAAGAGACAAGACTTTAGAAATGCATAACTTATTCATACAATGTACAAATAATGCATGCTAAAGTATATTGGAGACTTTTTTAATTTGCCAATAAAGATCTAATATAAATAATTTATATGTAACACCTAAAGCACTAAATTGGGCATTTTGCCAATGTAGCAATTTTGGACAGCTCACTACAAACAGAATTTTTATTTTATTTTTTGATATTTCATACAACATGTGCCCAAGGAGTAGCTTTGAAACCCAAAAATTTTCATAACTTTTGACTACTTGGTAAAAAATCACTTTTTTAAGAAACAAAAATTTGAAATTGGTTTTCTAGATTTACATATATGTAGAAAGTTTTGAATCATTCAATTTTGATTAATGAGATGAAAGTTTAGTTTGCAATCGTATAATTTAGTTTGCGGGTTGTTATGGAATCTCTACTCTTTGTACTCTAATATATATTGTCAATTCCAAATGATGTGAGTTTTTTCAAGCATGCAACCGACTTGCTTGGAAGAATGAATTCAAAGATGCACCATCATTTTGGATATTTTTTCTTACAAACATGAGCTTGTGAAGTGTAGCTGCTTAGTTTTTCACAAGGCCCCAAATAAGATTTTTGTCAATTCAAATGCTAATATCTTGCAATCTACAAGGTGAAAATTTTTAAATTTTTTTTCCGCATCTTTTTAAAATAGCATATTGTAAGCTCATATGATTACACGTGTCCAAATTTATTTATTTTTATAAAATTTGGTACTTGTACTAGAAACGTCTATTTTAGAATGTTTTGGTGAAAATATAGTAAAAATCTTTAGAAATTAACCTTAAAGCTCCTTGCAAGCCAAAATTTTGACATGGAAAATGAAGCATCAAAATATGGTTTTTTCCTTCATATTTTTTTGAGATTAGGGAAACAAACAAACTTCCAAAGAATCTAATGGTTTGGAGACTTTGTTTTCAAACACATATTGTCTTCAAATCCTTATACTACTCAAAAATAAATCTTATGGTTACAAATTCTAAAAAATGATTAAAATTGGATTAACTCTCAAAATACCAAGGAACATTTCAAAAAGAAATTGTCAAAAATGACCACATTTTATGGCAACAAGAAATAAATGTAAGAAGAAAGTCTTAAAAATCCAACTATACAAAAGTATACTAGACTGCAATAGATATATGTGAAAAAGAAATTATAATTTTTGAGCGTATAGACTTTAAAGTTATAGTATTTAAACTTTGAAGTTAAAAAAAAACGTTTCTTTATGTCCTTCTAGAATGGGAATTTTGCACTACACAATTGCATTACACATCATGTTAGTTATATGCTATTAAAAATTAAAAAATACAAGATGGTTTTTTATGAGCTACTTGAACTACTTGAAAAACTTTTGACAATATAACTTTTGATCCAAGTATCCAATTGGAAAAAAAAATTACACTTTTTCAAGAATGAGATATATGTCTACATAGCAAATCAAAATTTTGAAAAGATTCATTCAAAATTGACTTTGTAAGAACTCATCCAAATTTTCAATTAGTTGTTCAACAATGATTTGGTTCTTTAAGTGGATAGTTACCTTCTTTTTAGAGTGTGCTAATTTTTGGCAATTTTGTAAGTATTTTCCATCTATTTCAACACATGAACCTCTAGGGGTAAATATCAATAACTATACTTAGTTGTAATTAATGACTATTATAGGTGTGCATACCTTAGTATATTTTCCTTGTGCTATGTTATTGACATGTTGTTAGATGAGTACATGTGAAGTTCCTAATTCAACTCAAATTTTGTTTTTGTTTATATTTTTGGTGATTCTTATCTCTCAAGTTGGTAGTTTAATTGACAATTTTTTAATCAAAGTGGATAATTTGGTAGGTTAGTTTACCAATAATTTGGGGAGATGTGACTAGTTGTAGTGCCAAGTTTGATTTGCAGGTTTGGATGTGACAAAGTGACAATGTTGCCAACTATGAAGTTGGTAATTGTTGAGTTGGAAAGTCAGTTGGCATTGGTGGTGTGGTTCTAACTTGGTAGTTTGCTTTGGCAATTTGGTTGTACAACCACTGGCTTGCTCCCTATTAGGTTTTGATGTTCATTTTTGTTTTTCACCCATTGTTGAGTGTGTCCAATGAGAGTCTTGCCCCAAGTTAGCTATGTATTTTTCTTTGTTGATAGAGTTTGGGTGATGAAGTTGGTGTGAAGTGAAGTGGACATATGGTCTTTTAGCCAAATGGGTGTTAGAAGTGATGTAAAAGAATTTAAGATGTTAAATGAGTGAAGTATGTACTAGCTAGTTAAACAAATTGTATAACTTTTAATCGGTGATATACTCACCAATTCTGTTTAACACAACAATCTTCTTAGCCGAATTGGTCTCTTTGTCTTTGTGATGTAAATAGATGTCTATGACTGTTGAAATTGATTAAATTTGTGAATCAAAGGAATGATTTGTGAACCTCAAAATTAAAAGTTGTGTATGTTTGTTTATGGTTGCTAAATGGAAATTCAAGTTGGAATTAAGTTATTGTGTAAGTTGGTTGTTTGAATCTTAATGTCACAAGTAAGTGCAAATTGTGATTCCAATGTATGAGTGCAATGTTGTTGTGGTAATTCTTTTAGCTTAGGAATTCCAATTGGATTATTGAAGAATTTCGATTGAGTTATTGAATTTAAGTCAAGATATTTTGATTTTAGATATTGAATCTATTAGCATAGAATTTCCTACTTGACCATCTCTCTTGGAACAAACTTATTATACTAAAAGGATAATTTCCAATTAAGTCATTATTCTCCTTCAACAATACATCCCAAATTGCACCTTGCATAAAACCTCCATCATTGTCACTCTTTGTATATTTTCAAAATCAATCTGTAGATATGTAGAAGGGACAATTTTAGATTCTCTACCAAGAAAAACTTTGACCCTTTCTAATTTTTGCATATAGTATCCAAATGCTACATTCTTTGGTGTGTTGGAACCTCCTTTCAAAAAGTTAGTAGCAAAAAGTGGAATTACCCACCTTATGCTTCATTACAAGTATAGTCTTTAAGACTTTAAGAAAAACACGTAACTTCCCTTTTCATTTTGAAGGAAGATTGTTTCCTGTAATCCTCTACTTAGATGCGTGAAATCCACGTAATCGGTGATTACAAATTTTTCATTTATTGATTGCATATTTCATCCATTTCTAGACACATGTTTATTGTTGTCAATTTCATTATATTCTTTCAAGAATTCTGAAAATAAATAAGCATTCCTTGTCAACCTTTGCCTTCTCCTTAGCCTTTGTTGTCCTCTTTCAAAATTCCCTTCGCCTCAATGATTGCCCTAACTTATACATCCAAACAATCATTTGATACAACATCCACAGATTTGTCGGTCACATAGGTACGTGACCACACGGCCAGATAGTGGGGTGTTGCACGTTTTCCTCAATTTTCATGATCCCTTTTCCAATTGTTGCAAATATTAGTTGACTACTTACATTGACATGCCTTCAATAAAAAGTGTTGATCCCCACGAGCACTTACACACACAAAAAAATTAAAAATAGAACTAACTTCCAGTCTCCTATTGTCTAATTGAAGTTCTTTTGCTAGTGGGTGTGCGACCTTGGAACTCAAGCAAAATGCTTCTTCCAATTCTGATCGGTCTCAAATTAAGTTGGCAAGGTTAGAGCACCCAAAACCAACACTATATCTAGTGGCATTGCTTTTTAGACATGCTACAATAGTTATTTTAGAACCAAATTCTAGGTAGATCATAGATAGCTTAGTTATTGTTTGTTGATCAAAATGATAAGCTATCTATATAAATAGTTTATCTAAATTTAGGTTTAAAAATCATTACCTTATGTAGAAAGTGATGCCATT
This sequence comes from Pseudoscleropodium purum, assembly GCA_963969395.1. Taxonomy (NCBI): domain Eukaryota; kingdom Viridiplantae; phylum Streptophyta; class Bryopsida; order Hypnales; family Brachytheciaceae; genus Pseudoscleropodium; species Pseudoscleropodium purum. The sequence continues at coordinate 28,285,272 of OZ017795.1, forward strand.
GGATACACTATTGATTTTGGATGCTCTTACCATAGTCTACTCAATCTTAAAGTGACTTTCTTGGAAACAAGAAATCTTTTTAGACTGTATTCCATGGAAATTCAATGGCGCTAGTGGGATTTGGATGGTCCTCTGCTTATTATTCTCTAAATGCTTTGGTTGGAACGCAACGATGTGGCTTTCAACAATGTCAAGCATTTGGCTTGGCGTCTTGGACTACACGCAAGTGGAATAAGAGGCAATTTGCAAGCTTAGGATGTGACATATGAAGTGGCTAGTCTCTGATTCGTGACCCATTGGGCACGAAATGGGATTGTTCTTAAGAGATGGTTGATGAAGAACCCAAATGGGTGCTAGCTAGCTTCCTCTTCCAATCCTCTTAGCTTGTTTGCACCAGGTGGGATTGGTTTGCTTTGCTTTATATTTTAGGTTGTTTGCACCCCCGGCGGCAAGTGGGCAGGGGCTTTTTTCTTGCAAAAAAGGGAACCTTTATTTGTGTCAAAATTAATCTGAAAAGTGACCTTTTTAAGAGTTGATTTAGCATTTGGAGGGGGGGAGGGAAGCGAAATGGACTCCTTGAATCAATTTTCAGTCAATTGTTGTATCCAGGAAGAAACATAGAACTCAGCATCTACTAAACCCAACTGAAGTTATGTTCCACTGATTTTTGTCAGACCTTTTGTGGAATTTGTTACCAATTTTTGAAGGCAAATGTACCTCTACTATGTTCAAGTGGTTGCTTGTCAAGCAGGGTCCATCACATTGCTTTTAGGGCATCCTTTATACCACCTTCTCGAAAGCCACCTTATTAAAAAAAACAAAAAAAAACACTCCTCGGCCCTGCTCATGTTGAATGGGCTTCGAGCATTGAGTCGCAACCACCATACCTACCTACCCAAGCAGGTTGCATTCATGACCGACCGGGATGGAATGTGTGGCAAGCTCACACTCACTGAAAACAATACAAGGCAACCACTCCCAAGGTTGAGAAAAAGGTTGAGAAAAATCACTGCTGCAGAAACTTAGTGTCCAATGAATGACAAAGAATCTTTGCATATAGGATAGAAGTGCCAGTGTTCATCCTTGGAATTTCGTGTAAAAAAGGGGAGACCTTCTACAGTTAAAGCTTAGTAGCTTGTCCTTGAATGAGTGCTTTTAGTTTTCTTAAAGTAGACGATGCAAACTATGCCAGAAAGGATGGTTTCTGCTGAAACCAGTCCATCCTTCAAGGTTAAAAAAAACTCTGTTTCACTTGTTGTGCAGTTCATGGGTTCCTAATTTTTGAGTTTTCTGCCCGAAGATGATGAGATTCATCAATTGATGAATAATAGGAATAGGATGAATACAAGTTCGGCGGAGACAAAATTAAATGCTGGGAAGTTGATCAAATAGATGAAGGTAAGCATTGCCCAAAGCGGTGTCAACTGACGACATAGCTAAGTTAGACCACATCTGCAACTATGTTATATCTACCTTATATAGAATTCCAATATCTTAGAAAGGCATTGTTGAAAGCTTTCTAATGGTATACTATACAATGTTTGGAAAACATTTTGAGTTTTATTAGCTAATTTCCTTCAATTCTCATATTCAATCAATATCTGAAGAAATGAGTCTGGTTGTTTTTTACTCTAAATAGAAAATTTACAGATTTTTTCATTGGATTTTTGCTGTTGTTTTCAAATTGCAACTGATTTTTTCCCCAAATCCACCGGTTAACTTTGAACTAACTGACGGGTTTTTCCAATCATTGATACTGTATAACCAATTTTGACCCAAATTTTGGCTGAAGTACATCAATGGCATCACATTGTGTGAAGTCAACATGGACTTCAACACACTTGACATCACTTGATATAACACAATACTATTCCTGTTCACTACTACTTGCTAACACGGAGTGAAGTGATTGGTGAAACTCTTGTTTTTCTGTATTCAAAAATATCTTTCTAATCAGTCTTTTTTTCACCATGGATCCAAATTGCACCATTTCAAAATCAATTTCTATTTTTTGCTAGATAAAAGTAATCTTTTTCTGTTAGAAATTTTCCTTGTCTATTAAAAATGTGGATGAAGTCGCCAAATTTGAATGAAAAAGTACATGAATGTGACTGAAAAGTGTTTTCAGATCCAAAAGATGAATGAATGTGAGAAATACAATGCTTCACCAAATTTTAAGTGATCACTATCCCAACACTTTCTCAAAAAATAAAAAAAATGGGTCATTTTCAACTAAAAAAATACCTTCTTTTTTTTTGCCAACTTTGCCACTTTATAGAAGTCTATGCTATTCACATATTAGTGTACTAGCTATGTTGGTTGAATACACTATCTTCTCAAAAATATTGGTATGCTAGATGACACTAGATGACAAAGTAGTTGTCAACTTTTCACATATAATTGTAATCAATTGCCAAATAAAAATTGAAAAACTTTGTTGACATGGCTTTAAAAAGAAGCTTATAATTCAAGGAGTTGTGTTGATTATAAACTAAGCCAAATTCAATGACTTTGACATAAAAAATAAAAATAAAACTCTATTTACTTTGCAACATATTCTTGGACAAATTGCCCCTAAATTATATCTTTAGAAGATAAAATGTAGAGAGATTTTTAATAATATATCTAGAAGCCTTTTTCTTATCCAAAACTACTTAGAACTACCATTTCTAGTGCAAAAAATACAAAATTTTATTTAATTTGTTTTTTCATATTTAACATTGCATCTTAAAATATACTAATATGAGAATGTGTGCAAAAAAATTCATAAATTTTAACAATATAGATTCCAAGGTAATTGCATTCAAAGTGAAGAAAACATGATTTTTGGCAATATGGAAAATTAGTCTATAAGACTTTGAATCCTCTTAGCTTAATTTTTTGGATTTCATATGTTGGCTTTTTTAAAAGTTATCATGAAGAATTGAGTTGAAAGTTTAGGGGGTGGGGGGATTCAAAGAACAAATACTTGATTTTCATTCTTAAAAAAATTATTAAGTATAATTTGGTAAGAAATAGAGGAGAAAATTAAATCATTGATATCTCTAAGATGGATTTACAACACAATAATTCAATGGTAAGATTGTTCTAACAATCAAAATTAATTCTCTATAATTTTATTTTTTGAAAAATGCAAAAATTGAACTCAAAACAAGTCGAATACATTATTTTTTCAAAAAGATTCATTGATTGTCTGCAAAATAAGATGCTCCATAATTTTGTCATCACTTATCCATATAGAACAAACCAAAGCTTTCCATGTAGATAAAAATACAATCTATAAGAAAAATAAATAAATTTCTTATTTCAAATTTTTTTGGATTTTTTTCTTGCCAAGGGAGTTGAAATTTGTAATTAGAATGGCATATATATTTTCCCAATCAGCAATTGAAATTAAAATTACATTCCTAGGAAAGAAATGTGTTTTTCTATGACGGTAAAAAATTAAAAAAATTTGTGCCGAAAAATGAAATTATAGGAATGTGCCTGAGTTTTCAATTGTCCTATGAGGGCACAGTGAAACTTTAATGTGTGACAAAATACTATAATTGGCTTACACTTTAAATTATACCTTAGAAGATATGATTCTCAAGACAAGTTGAATTTGTAGAGTGACTCCAAAATAGTGCAAGTTATTTTTGTAGTTACTAATCTACCATGCAATGGAGTTGTTATTATACACTTTGTCTTGCACAACAAAGACAAATAATTTCATATGTGTTTTTATAAATATAAATAATAGATAGTTATTTGTTGTAGAGTTTTCAACACTATAACATTGAAGTAAGAGCATGAATTTGAGATTCCTTTGATTGAACTTTGAGCTCTTGTAACTTGCATACAATATTCAAACACCACTCTCTTTGAAGTTTCTATGAAGTTTTTTTAAAAATATTCCTATGTGCAACCAAAAACTTAATACTCTCTTGCACACAATCATGGCTTCCACTAAAATTTTCTCACTTATAGTTGATCCTACCTTGTCTAAAAACTATGCATAGATTTTTCATAATGCAACATTATTGAATGTGGTTCACTAGAGTGCTAAAATTTAGTAAAAAAGAAAACAAAATAAACCTTTTTTAATTTTCTATTTATCACTAAGGTGGTTCCAAATATTTGGTTAAGGCTATCAATTCTAGCAAGTTTGCATAACATTTTAGTCTCTTTTTTTTTTAACTTCAATGCATTTCAAGCTTTTTGCAACAAAATTTCAACATTGTTGCTATAGAATTTGATTAAATAATCACATTTTTCTCCTCATTAGGACTACAAGCATTATGACATTTGCACCACCACCTCCATTATATGACAAACATCATTTTTTTTGTAGTTTATTGGTATTGGATTTAAAACTCAAGAATACTTCTATATTTGGGGGAAAAAGTGTAAGATAATAATACATAACTACTATCTAAAAAATTCACAAGTTTTAATTGAAGTATTTTGCAATAATAATATGTTTGAACTCAATTGCTAGATATAGTTAACTCCTAATTGCCTAAGCAACCATATATGATTGATCTACAATATTAGGCTTATTTTAGTGTGGGCAATTAAATTGCTTTGATTGTTTAAAAATAATTCATGCACTTTTGAAGGTTAACTATTAAAATTTTCATTTTTCACAAAAGGTACATATTTGATTGTTGAAATGTCTCTATTTGAAGCCATATATGTCCATTTCTAAAAGAATAAAGCTTGCTAATTTTACTTCATTTTCTAACTTTGAGTAAAGTTTGTCAATTTCACTTGATTTGAGATCTAAAAACTTGTACTTATTCATTTGCTTTGAAAATGGTTCCAATGAAAAGAGTAAAGTGTTTTCATCATTTTCACCAATTGAAAATTTAAACATGCAAGTGTTAATTTGGAGTTATCCATGATTTATACTTGTAAAAAAATTGCATCTCAACTATTGCAAGAAGGATTGTATAATGAATTTAATGGCTTTTCATGTGAAATTAAGTTTTTTGAAAGTGCATTTTAGTGTGCTTTAGAACACAATTTGTAGTTGTTCATGTCACCTCCAATTCCAAAAAACTCTTGTGTGCAAATTTTTGAAACATTATGGGGGAAGATTAGCAATCTAAAAATAAAAAGCTTACATTTCTCTTCTTATTATCTCACAACTCTTATACATTTTTTCACTTAAAAATTATTAGGCATACTAATAAGCAATCTCTTTAAACATCTATATGGTAAGATTTTGAAAAAAAACAATTTGCTTCATTGGAGATAATTATATGCCCATGTTCTTTTTTCATAATCAAAATGCACTTGAAAGAGCTTGGGCATTCAAGAGTTAAGTTAAAACATATTTGAGAGTTGTGACCTCACTTAATATATGAATACTCCACCCCACCATATGTACACAGACAATAATACCAAACTTGGTGGTTGAGGTTGTCAAAAAATATTTCCAAAAATAATATTTGGAAAATTTGTATTTTCAAATTTTTTATAGAAAAAAAGAATCTTATAGAATATTTATGGTGGGTACATACAAAATCACACCATATCTAAAACTACTATCATCACTTTGTGTACATCTTTAAAATCAATATGTACCTATATTGAAGAAACCATTTTAAAACATCTACTAAAACAAACTTTGACCCTTTATAACTTTTGTGTAGGGTATCAAGATGTTTGCATTTGCATTAGAAGCCTCCTTTCATTTGTCAACAAGAAAATATGAAAATTGGATTAGTCTAATAATAATGACTATGCATTAGTAAAAAAAATGGCTTTTTAGGGTGTCCCTAACTTATGCATTTTAAGCATTTACTAATGTAACCACTTCTCCCAATTTTAATTAATTGTTCAACACAAAAGGCCATTTTTGTAACAATTTATTAAAAAGAAAGAAAATTGTTGTTCAAGTAGCCATTATTCAATACATTGTATCATAAACCTCACTTTGATACATGCATGTGCAAGTGTAGTGAGAAAGGGGGATGTTGGAGGTGACTCCCCAAGCCTTGCAAGAGACTAGGTGAAGGGGACTAGAAGTTCGAAGTGATCAAAGCACTATAGCACTCTATTTTACAAGAATTGAATGGCATGCTAGACAAGTTTAGAAAGCTAGTGACAAGACACATCTATAGGTCCAAAGAACGCAAGGATCCAAATTGATAGTCAAAAGTTATGTCTCCTCAAAGTTGGTAGTGTCCCGACTATGTTCCAAGGTGTGGAACATAGGAGTAGGGGTTTGGGGATAATCCTTTGGGCCAAACAGGGCATTCCGCATATTTTTAGAAAGCTTGGGAGATTGGCTTTCTATAATTTTAAAAAATATTAAGAAGATAAGCCTTGAATTAAAAGTTATCGGCATCCAAAGAGGGAAGAGACTTGGAGAAGGACACTCCTAGGGGACTTAGATCTTTGGAGGAACATAACTTCTTCAATATGTATCGGAAATGAGGGTGTACATAGTCCAAATGATCTACAAATAGATTAGGTTACAAAAATGGGCTTGGACTTTGGATTTGGAGTCAAAAACAAAAAATTATCATGATAGAAAGATTAAAAGTTCTTAAGGGCCCACTTTGGGAGAGAAGGCATGAAATAGGTGGTCTTCTAAGATGAAGAGTGTTTTGGATGTTCTCAAAGACTTCAAAAATGGAGAGGATTGCCAAATCCCATAGAAATTACTATGAAGAAGGATGGTGTCCCTTTTCACTTCCAAATGGTGCTATGGTGAGTTAAAGTGTCCACAAGTGGTGAAGTTGGTGTTGGAGCCTCACTATTATTTGTGTGTTACCATGAAGTCATTGATATTGGCTGGATGTGAGTTTCGAAGTAAAAGTGGCTTGGGCCTAGTAGAGAGTTGCATTAGAAACAATTTGGGCTCTATAGAGGCCCTTTTCTGGACAACACTAAGTTGGTCAAGCCTAGGGATGGAATGTGTACATTAGCAATGTGTTACCAATGGTGCCATGTACATAACCTATAGGATCTTATTGGGTGTTGCCAATGAAATATAGGCGTTGACGTTGCCCTTTGGTCCACTTTCATAACACCCTTGCACAATAAATAAATCATTTAAAATTGTTCATGAACAATATTATAATTTATAGCTTTGCTTTGTTTATTCACCAAGATTGTCTTGTCCATGCAAAAGATTAAACAATTACTATTGTGAAGGAAGATTCACATTGTAGGGGCGATTCAACTAGTTTCAATTATGAATGCCATTGGATATATTTGCCACCTCTGCTACCAACTAGGCAATATATTAGTCGCCTAACTGCAACACCCAATGATATATGATGGCATTTGTTGTTGCCTGGGTCAGAAAAGCTAGTATGATGGTGCTATCCATGGGCTTTTTAGAGTGCTTTCTTGAGACCCAAAATAGTTTCTAATGGGTACCTTTCAATCGTGGTTGGCACCAATAGAGAGTAGTGCCTCCATTGACTCATCAAGTGTTTGGACATCAATGGAAGTTCCACCCCATTTCATCAAATGATATGCCCCATGTCTTGTGGGAGTTAACTATTGTAACTAAAGTGTTGGGAGTCATGAAGGAAATCAATGAAGAACCTTGTGACTAGAATTAGAACTTAATATGGCATGTGCAATGCTACAACATCATAACTGTTGGTGTCACTTGGGGTTAAGTGCTACAAGAAGCTCTTGGATGTGGTTCATTAATTGTTAGTTTAAATGAGCTTAGGTGTGAACAAAAACTTGTTAGAACAAGTTGCAACTTCATGAAATAAAATAAGTGCTTTTAGAACATTAAGCTTGCACTTTCAAAACACTCATCAAATAAGATTATGATGTCAAGTCATTGATCCTGAACCTTTTAAAATGGTCATGGCCCCCACCTACTAATGGTTTCATATTTATGCACCAAGTATACCAAAAAATTTATATCAATTTCAATTCTTATCAAATTAATATGATTCCACTTGTATTGAGTCTACTCAACAATAAAATTCTTTGAAATATGCATGCAATAATAAACACATTGCACAAGACATCTAGATTGCAAATTTGAGTAGATAATAGGCTAGTCATCTTTAGAAACACTTCACATTGTGGCCAAAAAGTCGAAAGGTTGTCGATTTTCACTAATCAAATTGCAAGAAACCAAGAATTTGGTTTCTTGTAATATGATTAGTTGAAATCAATGGCTTCTCAAACTCTTGGCCTTTGATTATAGTTTGAAAAGCTCCTTATATATTTTATTTTGGCTAGGATTCATGAAGGTTCTATATCAAAGTTATATAATAACCATTTCAATATTACTACCAATGAATGGAGATATTTGGTGGCTTGCCTAGCAGATAATTAGCCAAATGAAATCAATAAATCATTGTCTTAGTTTCAATTTTTTAGGTTGTATAATTGAATAGAAAACTATGACTATAGGAAATGAATTACTTATAAAAAAGAAATTAAGGGTTTTCATCTTGTCTCCATAAAAAACAAGTAAATTTTAACTATCCAATACAAGCATCAACAAGTTCTTAGGTGAGTAGCATAAGTTTATGGCTAGTTAGAATTGGTTCTCATATTCAAAATTCAACATTAAATTCAAAAAATAAAAATTATTCAACAATTGTCTCATATAACTTCTTTTATTGTGAGTGTCTAGAGATGAGAAGACAATATTTTTATACAATTGAGGGGGGGTGGGGGGGGTGGGGGGTGGATAGGAGATAAAACAACTCTTGAGGGATATGTAAATTAGGACTAGTAGATGCTCAACTACTTATAGTTTAGTAAAATTGAAGCACGAATTGTGTTCTAAGTAGAATTTCAAACTCCATTTAAGCACAATAGATAAATTTCAAATTAAAAAAACTATTTGAGATTTCAAGCTTCCAATCAAAAGTTATTGACAAACTTTGGAGAAGGTTGGAAGGAACATTTGCTTTGACATTTTCAAACATCCTCTATGAATTCTATTCATAACTTTTTTTCGAAGGCTCAAATTTACAAATGATTTTCTATAGAATCTGATGAAACTTAGCTTGACTTCACAACTTTTTTTACTTCAAAGGTTTTTGGAGAAACTTACTTTACTATGCCCAAATGAAGTCTAAAGTTTTGCTTTGAACACAATTCCTATTTTTGACAATCATGGGTGGTCCAACTCTCATCTTCAAATTGTCTCATATCCTTGGAAGATTCATCACAGACAATGGATCTCAGTATAAAAACAACCTCTCCACGCTTCATTCTCACTAAATGTCAATGAAGTAATTCTTTCAGTTTGCCATCAATTTTTTTAAAAGGTAAATGGTCAAATGATATATTGGTATTTTGACTCAATTCATTGTTATTGGATTCTTTGGATTTTTGATAAACCATCTTTACATTTATTTGTAGATTCAATTGAGTGATTTGAGAATCAGTAGAAAAATTTGGCGCTTTTTTTTTAATTAATTGAAGTTGAACTTGTTATCAAGGTACAATAACTAGTGTACAAATTGCCATATATTGATGAATTGTCTTCACCTTAGTATTTGAACCAAGTTGTAATTTTATTTGTTGATATTTTAATTGATTGTTTTTTCAAACTTATGAAAAATGACTTGAATGTCCAATAAATTTCTTTTTATTGAATTAAATGATTAGGATGAAGCAACAACCGAATGACTATAAAGAACCACAAAATGACATGCAAAAAGAAAGGTAAAAAGGTGAGTCCCTCCATAACTTAACCCTTAATCCTAAAACGATAGATTGGTCAATGTAGAAATCATTTGTTTTGGTACCATGTTCATTTTGGGATTAAAAAAAAATGGAAAAACACTCATTGAAAGTCAAGCTATTGTAGAAGACCTTCCCTTTTTCCACAAAATTTGGAAGGTGAATAGTTACATTTCTTTCTTGCATAAAGATCTTGATTCTTTGTCATTCATCAACTGAAAAAATATTTGCCACGTTGTTTATGAGTTAACCCTAAAAGGACAACATAGTTGCTTACTTTGGAAATCATTTGCTTGGTACCGTATAAATGATTGGATTTAAGAAGAAAATGCACAAGCACTTATTGGAAGTCAAGCTAATAGAAGACCTTCCCTTTTCACACAAAATTGGAGGATGAATAATTGTGCACACTTCTGTCCTGCATGGAGAGATATATTCTTTGTCATTCATCGGCTGAATTACTTCCGCTGCGCGCGCTGCGCCGCGTCTCGTTCACTGACTCTTACACCAATAACTTAAAAGGTCCAATTCAGGACTGCGGATGTCCAAAACTATTAAAACCAACCCAACAATCTTTCTTCCCAGAGCATTCAATTCTTCCTGGGTTTCAAGTACAAATCCAAGCGCAACTCTGTCAATATGTCAGTCACTACCCAAATCCTGGCCTGTTCACTCCTGCATCGAAAGTATTTCTTACGTACGCTTATCTTTACATGTATGAATCAAATCCTCAAAGAATTTGTTGGTTGAATTTGTTTCCAATCCTCTAATTAAGAATTCATGTACACATACATAATTTCCATGCTTCGATCGATCCAATGAATTGAATGGTCGTGTCCACATCCAAGAAAATTCAGGATCGGAGTTATGAATTTCTCCAATTTCGATCGTCACTTGCACACTGACACAGAGAATTGAATGCACCCTATATTGCTATGTTATAAATGAAGACACCCACGCAACTAGCTGGCCAATGTTGCTAGCTAGTAAATTCATATACATAGTCGCAGTGTCGCACCCTTTCGAATTCTCAAGGTGTCGATCTTCACCTTCAGCCCATGAGCTGAACTCTGAGCTCGTAATCGATCGTGCAACGCAAGCACCCTTGTTCAGATTGGTGTAAGTTATGCTTATACTGCAGTGTATCGATCATATGCTGAACCCAGTCACTCACAAGTCGAACGTTAGGCACTCTTCAAAGATTCAAATCTGCAACGTAACTGGTAGCAATCCAAAGTGCTGTACACAGACAGACGGTTTATTATTTCAGCGTGGAAGAATAAATTCTAATCAATATCATGTGGAGTGCCCCCAAGTCAAGGACGAGGTAATTAATGGCATGCAAGCACTGATTGCTGCTGCTGCTACCGTCCAGCCCACGTCTGTTTGAATGGGCAGGCAGGCAGTCAGGCACCACAGCACACTAACTTAATGAAGAGGCCACGCGCCTTGTTATTCCTATCAGGCTTGCATGCATGGGCGGGCTCACTCGCTCACTCATAAGTAAGCTTACCCTCGTTCCTGCTTCCACACGGCAGTTCCTCCCTGTAAAAATTAAGTAATCTCTCTCTAATGGAAATTAACTCATGTAGGTACCTCAAGCTTTACCTACACTACTCTGGATGGGACCGTACTTTACCGCTCCTTCCTTGGGAAAGTACGTTAACTAACGTGTCATTAAATTTACACTGAAAGCCTTCATATCAAGGATGGATGAAGCTAAGCACCTCGAACTGATCCCTGCTTAAATTGGCTGAACGTCAGTAAGTCCGTGAATTAACACTTAGTTTATAATCCACTCATCTTCTGCCAAGTACATCCGGTGGCGTAACGATCAAAGTCATCCCAAGGCCCCGTCAATCGATCCAAGCTCCACGGCAGATTGAATTGAAGGGAGCGCGAACGTAACGCCCCAAACCAAAGCAAGTACTCATTGTCGAAACCAAATTTCAGACTATTACCGCAAAATTAGGGATGCCTGCAACTGAGGGAATTGAAGCTTTTGCAATTAGGATTCGGCCACCTGCGTTTGCGTCTGCGTAATCTGCTCCGTTTGTGGGTGTCGCGGGTGCAGGGTGACCCGCAGACCGTGCTTCATGAACAGCGTCAGCGAGAGCTTGTATTCCACGGGGTGGCCAGGAACCAGCTTCACGTGAAAGTGACGCAGCACGGCGCTGGCCACGGACTTCATCTGCAGATACGCAAGCTCCTTGCCCAGGCACAACCGCGGACCGGCGTTGAACACCGCGTATTTGAACGGCGACTCGGGCGTGAACACGCCGTTGCGGAGCCACCGCTCGGGACGGTACTGCAGGCAGTCCTTGCCCCAAATGTTCTCCATGCGGCCCATCGAGTAGATGGAGTACATCAGGCGCGCGCCCTTGCGCACCACTGTGCCGTCGGGCAACACGTCGTCCGCCGTCACGTCCTTGTTATCGATGGGCACAGACGGGTACAGACGCATCGACTCCGACAGTGCCGCGTGCAGGTAGTCCAGCTGCTTCAGCTCCTCGAAGCTCAGCGACGACGCAGACGCCTGCTGCTGCCCGTCGGCACCAACGATCTCGCGCAGCGCCAGCGTGGACTCGATCTCGCTCAGGATGCGTGCCTCCACGCCGGGGTGCTGCGAGATCAGGAAGAAGAACCACGACAGCGCGATGGCCGTGGTGTCGCGCCCCGCCAAGATGAAGTTGGTGGTCACGTCGCGCAAAAACTTCTCCGTGTACGGCTGGCCCGTGTGATCCGCACCCTGCATGAAGCGCGACAGCAGGTCGCCCGGGAAGTCTGTCGCCTTGGCGTGCTGAAGCTTCAGCTGGGCGAGCTCCTTGCGACGCTCCGTGATCACGTCCACGGCGAAGCGGTCGATGACGCCGATGGCCTGCGCCAGGCGGCCTTCCATGCCCCAGCCCATCGCCCGCTGCGCCCGCCAGAAGATCTCGGGCACCACCATGCGCGTGAGCGTGCCCTCCGTGGCCAAGTCGAAGGCCTGCGCGAACGGCACGGCGGGCAATCCCGGGGCCAGGCAGCCCGGGTCCACTCCGAAGCCGACCATGCAAATGTTGTCGAACGTGTAGCGCAAAAACAGATCCTGGAAGTCGATCGGAGCTCTGCTCGAGATTTGCACGCATGGACCAACCACATTGCTAGTAAGGGTTTCAGAATACGTAATTTGCGAATTTTCAGATATCAATGCATGTTAGCGAGTCTTCAGGTATGATTGTATGTACAGCAAATTTTGTCAGAGAGCGTGAAACCCTAAATTGATTCATTTAGGAAAGGTAGTTTGAGTTTCATGATCGAGTGAGTACCTGGATTTGGCGAATTCATGGAGGACAGGTAAGAGTCGCTCCTGCACCGAGTTCCTGTTGGACCTCACCATGAGATCCCGCAGAGTGCGAGTGCTGAATTCCAGGCTCGCCGTTTTGCGCTGCATCTTCCATAAGTCGTGGTCCGTGTTGAAAATCCCTTCGCCAAGTAGGTCGTGCGACGGGTACGTGAAGTGCCTTCCCTTCGGGTAGTTCACGAAGTTTGTCTTCAAGACATACTCCAAGTTTTCTGGCCTGCACGTCGATTTCAATTTTGAGTGAAGCATCCATTAATCCCCAAACGTAAGAATGTCAACCACTCCCTCTAACGCTTTTGCATTCCTAATTGAATGATTTCAGCGGTGCGTCCTAGGTATTCGGATAACATCAGAAATCACTAATCCCTGCCAGTTTCAGCGGGCTGCCGAATTCTAGTTTAGACATTAAGCTTCTATGTACATAAAAATAGTCACGATTCAAGCTACAAGCAAATACCTCACTGTCCCTCTCTTTCTAAAACCTAATTTGAAACCCAAGAGTGTCTTGATTTTGACTGCCAAAGAAAAGATCACAGTCCGGCTGCAAGCTCTTAGCTAGGCAACTATGATTGTACTATTCCACTAGATTCGATGACCTCCTGGCCACAAATTGAACCGTAAAACAGCAATCAAATGGACCGTACTTGTCCATGTCCATAATTAATTCGCGCTATCAATAGTCCCGGGAACCATAACTACTCACTAATGACCTGAACGGGACTGAACTGAAAACGATCAACCACCTCAAATGAAATAAAATATCCTGCTCAGTAACCTAGGTAGGCAATCACTGATCTAGTGGAAAAACCGACAGGACAAAATCGACACTGCTCCTAGTACCTAAACAACGGTGGAGCTGAAATTCTGGAGGAAAAGAAATGGGAAGAAATGGGGATCGAACAATCTGAAAAATCAATCACAAAAAGACACAAAAACCATTCAAATCAGATTTATAGTACCTGGACACCAAATCAAATTCCATGGACACACATACTTACCTGCACGTGGCCACGGCCGTCAAGCAGGTGCACTTCGGCGCAATGGAAGTGTAAGTGCCGTTGTGCTTCACCAGCATGTCGGTCGTCCAGTCGTGCATGCGCGGTAGGTTCCACAGAAACTGAGGCATGGTCCCGAAAATCGGCCAAACGATGGGACCCTTCACGCGCCCATACTTCAGCACATGCCACGCCAGGAAAGAAAACAACAGCGTCACCAACACTTGCGCCGTCAAGGAAGAATCCAAAGGCAGCAGGCCCAGCGTCGCGGCTCCTCGCGCCTGGACATGGAAGGCCGCCTGCGTGAAATTCTCCGAACTGCATTTCGCCACGGTCGCCATGTCGCTTCAAGCTGACAAGGAAACCAACAAACAAGCCGACGCTAAAACCTCGCTTAGCAACAGTCGGTAGACCAATGCTCGCATATCCTCATCAGTCCAAGTCGCTCTGCTCAATGGCAGCAGCAATGCGCGAGCCCATGTACGAAACTCACCCGTCTTCCTATCACCTAAACCCCAAATGCCAGCTACACCAAACGCCTCAAAGGCGACTCACACCTGAGCAAGCTCCCAGCTGAGGAACTCACACGCCCTCACCTCCGATCGATTGCACACACCGCTCCAAACATTCTGCTACTGAAAAATACAAAGCTGCGCAGCTCGCGAGCTTCGCTTGCTCCTCAGTCACCCACTCACTCACTCACTCACTCAATGTGCCTCTGAATGATCCGCTTCATGTTGCTACGGGCTCCCAGAAACTGCCATGTCGCCAGTCCATAAACACATGCACGAACTCAGATCTATTCCTCCTCCACACGGCCGGAACTAATGCAAAGAGAGACATACAAACCTTCGAAAACTACACGGTTTCTTCCTTCCAGCGAACACCAAGAATGACTACAACTGAGCTGTTTCTTTTCCTAGCTCTCAACTGCGGGAGGGAGGGATCTGTAGCACAAGCTAAGCGGTTACCAACTTTAGGGGTGAGACTAGAATTGAGCTTATGGGGTTCCTAGGAAGCTCTCATCAGCTGGAAGTGGAGAGCGAAATTGGAAAGGGGCGTCCAATATATCGCTTAGCTGCCATGCGAGCGAGCATTCAAATGACTGCTGTGGGTCTGTGTCTGTGAGCAGCTGGGCTCATTAATATGATCACCACTGAGGACACTAACGGTGGCAGGGGTGCCAGGGGTTCATTCATAAGAGAACAGTGTCCCTCACCAAATGCAGTCGTGTAGTAACTTAGACTATTGCCGAATATATACACTGATTTATCTCATTAGCGTGTGTGGCATTTTTATATATTTTATTGGATTTCGTGCAGGATGAAACCTAAACGTTATTTTGATCTTCACCCGCCTCGGTCTGGTTCTTAGTTCTTACTTCCTTTTTGATCTTTATACTTGTTTGCTGTCTGAAAATCTTAAAAAGTTTCGCCAGGGACTGGTTCCCTTGGTTCATTATACTTTTTCCTCTGTCAATGGAATTAGTCCTTGTGTTTCAAACAAAAAAAAACAAAAAAAACAAAAAAACTTAACGTTATTTCAGTACGTACTCGACTGATCTCTCGATCAGTGATCCTATTTCAGTTGCAATGACTCAAAATCTAGACTTTTCTCACGAATCAAGTTAAATCAGTGCACGTCGCTAGATCACTGCCGCCTTGACTGATTTAATTCTCCTACTACGTTACTGCAGTGGGTGAGACTGAGAGTGCAATAGTATATTTGCAGTACCTTAATCTTATTATATTTCAATATTAGAGCACGATGAGATGATGTTACTCACTCACTGTTTAGCAGTGATTTTCATAATAAATTGAAAGTAGCGCTCACTACGAGCCAGGAGGAAATCAATTGTGTTCCGGGGTGGTGTGGAGTAGCCTGGCCTGGCGTGGTCTGCAGCTTCTCAATCTATGATAACTTACCCGGGTGACGTGTCCTACATGGGTGAGCTTGGAACTGCTGGCGCCAAGTTGGACATAATAAACGTGCAAAGTTAGAAAGTGGGAATAATATATCGATCAGGGTGGGTTTGGTGCTGTGCTTTGCCTTTAGGGTGTCAGTCAGTAAGACGAAGGGTTTTTTTTGTCGTGCACTTATTTGTGTCTCAGTTTCAGAAGCTCTTCAGTTGTCATCAAAATGTGATGGGGGTTTGGTGGGGGGAGGTTCGGTGGTGTGTCTGATGTCACTGAAGCTGTGTGCATTCGCATGGAAAGACTTAGGTTCCAACACATTAAAGAATGTAACATTTAGATATTGTATGCAAAAGTTACAAAGGAACAAGTTTTGGTTCTAAATGAGAGTTTCTTCCACATAATCAGGTACATAATTGATTTTGGAGATGTACACACAGTGAAGATGGCAGTTTCAAAGGTTAGTGGCGCATTTGGGTTGTGCATGCCATGTTGTTAACCCCAATACAAACCTTTGGAACATTAGATTGAAGGAAAATGAGTCTAACATTGACAAACTTAAGCTACCTTCTTCCCAATGTTGTAAATAATCTAGAGATGACATGGAGCACTGATGATGATGTGTAGAGATGATGATGCAATTATTTTAGTGAGAAAATGTCTAATTCTACATTAGATGTTTTGGAGGGGGTATGGGAGGGCCATTTTAGGTATGTTTCCTATTTTGTGAATTAGCCCCTACTAGCCAAAATAAAGAACAATAAATAAATTATTAAAAAATATTTTAAAAATCAAAAAAATTAAAAAATCATCATCATTATTATTTGGCATGGCAAACTATCGTTGTAGTTGAGTTCCTACAATCCAGGAACCTGGGCAAGAACTCATAGCCTTGTTTAGCATGTGGATTTCATCTAATGGTGTACTTATAATTACAAATTCATGACAAAAAATCACCTTTGTAGATTCATCAACTCTTGAATTGACAAGGTATACATGACGTGACACAAGAACTAATGTGGTTGATTCTTGAACTTACAACCTCTAAAGGGGTAGTTTTCCTTGTAATGTGTATACTATAGTACAAATTGACACATTTCAACTTTTGATGTTTGGGTCCCTTTACACAATAAGATGTGTGTCATCTCATGAGTTAGATGTTTATCAACTTCCACAATTCAACCTTCAGGTTCATGAATTGAACTTCATCGCATATATATCCAAGGGCTAAGTGATCTAAAAGTAAATTCTTACTTACATTCCATTTTAATAATTAACCCCTAAAAGACCATTGTCCCTTCAGGGGACAAATGGGATTTTGAGCAAGTACCTACAGGCTGAATTTTTGTTGTGATTTTTTAATACTTTTTTTGAAGATAGAAAATCTGATAAGATTTATGAGAGTACAATTTTTTTTACAATCAATGCCTAGGAACAATAATTATGACCAAATAAGTTCAAACAAGGGGATGGAGGGTAGTCTAGGCAGTAAAAAAGAAATTTAAAGAAATTTGAATTTAAAAATAAAATAAAAAATTTCTTCATAGATTATATTTTTGTCTATTCAAAAATCTTTGATTCATTTCATTTGGATTTGTTATGAGAAAGTTATGGACATTCTTGTTTTTTGGGTAGTTAAAGCATCTTCTTGAAAAAAATAACTTGTAGGATTCATTTCTAAATGCAATTTTTCAAATTTTCAAATTTTTCATGGTTTAGTTTACTTGCTAGAACAATCTCACAATTGGGATTAGTGCATTTTAATTCCATTTAAAATATATGAATATTTTAGATTTTCCTTCTATCTCGTACCTACTTCTACTTAACAATTTTTTTAAGAACGAAAATTAAGTTTTTTTGAATTTCTTTTTTTTCCCCAGATTCTCAACTCAATTTTCCACTATAAAGATCTAAACCTCAAAACTTTGTAGTACAAAAAATTTCAGTTAAAAATGTTCAAAGTCAAAAAATCAAGTCCCGTAATGTGTTGAAAAACTTGTTTTTATCCACTTTAAATGCAAATATCTTGCAATTTGTGTGGTGAAAATTTCTGAAAATTTTTCCACACTTTTTTATACTATTGAGGTGTAAGATCTTATGGTTAGATGTAAAAAGAAAAAAACTATTTTTTTTTACTCTTTGCTACAAAAATGATAGTTTTCAGTATTTTTTGGTAGAAAAAAAGGCCTCAGTCTTTTAGGGGTTAAAGTTCTCTTAGGTTTAGAGGCCTTAAAAACTATGTCAAAACACTAGCCTCTAAAGCAAGGCTAAAATCTTCATCAATATTTATTTTTCAACGCTTCAAAACCCTAGTAGATCCTTTAATTAACTTGTTAGAGTACACCTTCCTAGAATTTCTAAATAACTAGAAACCTTACCAATTGCAAGATTGTGGTGCTTGGATTTCAAAAAGAAGTATTCTTAATTCTTTCCAATTGGTTGGATTTCATCTTTCAAAAACTTTAGCCCAAATCTATAGATCCTACAACTAGTAAGTGTCTACAATATGTTGAAAAAATAAGCTAGAAATATGTATAAAAATTTCAACAAAAAATATTTCCTATTCAAGCTTGAAAAAATAAGAAGCAAAAAAAAATAGAGAATGATTCAAAATACTAAATTATTATGAATTTTGTTATCAAATTGAAAAATATTAATCCCAATGGTTGTAATGTTATATTCTCTCTGTCTCAAAATTATCCTAGTGTTGCCTATATATTTTATAAAAGAAACACCGGTATTGTCACATCCCTATCTTCTTTGGATGCTTAAAGTGCCTTAGTGAGCAAGGGGGACCTTGGTGGTGGCTCTATAAGCTTTGCAATAGTCTAAATAGGAAAAAAGAAGACACTCTCAAACAAACAGGGCGCAATAGTGTCCTGAATTAGAAAGGTATGGTAAAGTGTCATACATACTTGGAAAGCTCTTGAGAAGAATGCATGATTTGAATTAGTGAATCAAAAGTTATGGCCATTTAAAGTTAGGGGTGTCCCAGTGATGCCGAGACACTTAGAGATTCCAAAGGGGTTGCTTTTAAGCAATACGTTTTAGAATAAGGCATGTGACATATCATTGAAAAGCTTTGAACACAAGAAAACTAGAATGACAAGCATTACAAGGTTCTAAGCTATGAGTAAAAAATTATGACAAAAAAGAGGGGTCGTGGTGAAGGCCAAATAGCCTCACTCTATGGATTTGAATCTTTGGAGGGTCATAATTTTGTAAGAACTTGTCCAAATGGAACAAGTGAGGAATCCATTGGCATTTTCACTTTGTGGAGATATCCAAAATGGGCTTGCATGTGGGATTTGAAGCTTTGATAGCAAAATTATGTAGTTTGGAAGTTTAGAAGTCCAAATGGTAACATGACTTAGTGGTTTTGGTTAGAAATGGGTGGTCTTTCAAAACCCAAGGTAGTTTGGGTACTCCTTTGACATAAGAGGGGAGGGGGGTCTGCCTCATTTCACAAAAAAATACTATAGAAGGGTTGGTTTCCTTCTTCACTCCCTCTTAAAATCTTAGTGACCCTTGGTAAACCCAAATGATTCAAGGTTGGTGATGAAACTTCACTTCCGGCTCCAAGGCACCATGGGGTACTTGTGTGAATTGTCCCATGGCACCAGTTGGGATGGAACCCCAACCCCAACTAGTCCATACTCAATGTGTCATGAATTGAGAGTCTCGATTAGCAATGCCAGATTAGTAATTAATACATTATGAACTAGTTTGGATTAGGTTGCCACTCAAGGGCAGTGAGGGGCGTGGTTAGTGGTGCCACCATAGGCTTTAGCACTTCAAAATGTAGATCCACACCATGTTACCAAGTAGCCTACTTGGTGTCACATGGAAAGTATACGTTAGAGTCCTAGTGACTAGGACATAACAATGACAGCTTAGAAATGGTGACTAACACTATGGATGTACGGTATGTGTAATGTTAGCTAGTTGTGGCTCAAACAAGGTTGAAAACATAATTAGCATGGTGGACCTATTGAGTAGTGAAGGACTGTCTTGAGCAATGAAGTATGATTTTGGCCGCGATAGGTATTATATTGAGATAGAAGGAAAAATAAACATGCTACATCCTACAATTTTATTTTTTTCTCCAAAATATTTAAAATTGAATTAAATTAAAGATTCTTTATTTATTTTAGAGTAGAAATTCTAAAATTGCCCACAAATTAAAATTCCTCATAACTTCATTTCATTAATCAAAATAGGATCATTCAAAATTAACTTTCCACGTATATATTAATTCAAAAAAAATAATTTCAACTTTTTATTTTTTTTAATCTACCTAGGCTCCAAAAAAATCTACATATCATATAATAACTTTTTAACCATGTAATAAAAAATTATGTAAAAAATTTCACCCTAAGAAATATTCTTCACCTATATATTGTGTGAAAATTTCAAAGGAAAAAATGAAATTTTCTTGTTCATATATGGATGACCCAAATGCTATGAGATCCTTTAGGGGTTAAAGAAACTATTGTATGTCAAAGAGAGGGTTGTCACATTTCTATAAAAAAAGTTTTTTTTAAAGATTTGGACAAAGACTTAAATTGAAATATTTTGTAAGGTTTGTTTTTTCTTTATAAACAATAAATTTAAGGCAATAGGAATATTCCTAAAATTTTGGCATGGATATTTAGAATTATTTTTCAATGAACATGTCTAATATTTACAATTCTCTTTAATCAACATCTTATTGATCTAGAAATATACCTTTAATTGTATCATAACAAGGCAATAGAAATTAGTTCAAGGTCATGTGTAGGAAGTATATATGTTGGTGTTTAAAATTTACTTTAGGGCATATTTTTATTGATATTAGAGTTAATAGTGGTAACATTTTGCCTATAGTAGTAAAAGAAATAGCAAACAACTATTTTACAAAAAATGACTCATAGAAAACAAGTCACATCAAGGGCATAAATTCAAAGGTCAAGTTTAGTACCATTTTAGTGCAATATGCACCGATGGAACCATGTCTCAACACTGAAGCTGGATTTTTAAGGGCCTTTTCATACAAAAAAGAATTAAAATTGATGAAGAATATATTGCATTAGATAATATTTAGAGAATTATTGAAAATGATTTAGAGTGGTTAATTCATCCACATATGAGCTGAAAGGTATAAGTTGCAAGAAGAAATTCTAAATATGCTTCTATAAATATGTAAATAGATACTATATAGACATCAATATGGCAGAATATAGGCTGTATAAGACTTTAAAAAAAAGGTAGGATGGCCTCCAATGGAAGACCATGGAAAACCAATATCCTAATGCCTAAACTAGATTTTTCAATTGATAAATAAAAATTGGTTCCCTATTTTGAGGTTTGTTAATTTGTTTTTTTCAACTTCTCAATTAGTTTTGGGCGATTGATTCAAAATATAAATGGAAAATTTATCAAATTTTATCATTAGAGGTAAATAATATGTTTTGATGCCTTTTTGGAGAATTAAACTAGGATATAGGGGAGGGGCAATTTTCTTTAACCTTGGTAGAGAGAATTTATTGTCAACATATTTTAGTGTAACTTTGAAATTTGGATTAATAACAAAGGTCTATTAACTATTTTTTTTCAATAGAATATAATATAATTCTGATTTGCATTTATTATGATATTTTCCACTATAATATAATCATGTGTGATGAATCTTCAAATTTTTAGGTTTATAATTTGTATTCAATGTGATTTTACTTAGTTTTCTTTTGAAAATCTCAATAAAATCAAACAAAATTATTTCCACTTGTGAATGTTGGAAAAATATAGCATATAATGCAAAGTATACATTACATGGTCTTTAGACAATATTTCATGACTAAATGGCTAACCCTATTGCCCATTCAGAGGAGCGTGGCATATCTTAACCATGAAAAGGATAAGATAATCCTAGGGGATTGAGATTAGAGAGGAGTGTGATGGGGTTATTTGCCCTAATGATCTTAGAGGGGACATTTTATTTGTTTGAAAGAGTTAAAGATGCCTTCTTTGTGTGAATGTCCTTTTGGAGAAATACATGGGATTTTAATGACACCTCTAATGATATTACTACAAGAACAAAATGGGCCTTTAATCCCTAGAGGACCAAATGTCCATTCAAAGGACAACTAGAATTTAGGTCAACAATGGTGAAGCAAAAAATAAATTGATGTTTTCAAAAGTTTGACACTAGATGAAAACATTCTCTCCCATTTGCAAATTGGACTAGAAGTTATGTTGTCCAAATTTTTTTAGACAATTCTAGCATCTTTTGTAAAATTTGGCATGTGTGTAGCTTACATGATATAATATGCAATTGTAAAAAAAAAAATACTACTTTAAGAGCAGATATCTCCACATTCCAAGAGGAGTCAAAACTCTACTAACCTTGCTAGGCAAATTTGAAAAAAACACCTATTGTTGCCTAACTACTAGCACTATTATCTTGAAAGCTCTACCTTCAAAATTTCAAATTTGTATTCATATATATCAAATGTTTGTTTGTATGATTTCATCAATTGGATTTCAAACAAAAGAATTTCTCATTGCAAAAGATATCAAAAAATGATTAGTGTATTGTTAATTTATTTGACATTATATTGCAAGGTAATTTGAAAGGTAAGGTAGATCCCATATTTGCTTTTAAAATTTTGCATGAATATAATTAGTAAGATGGATGGAGTACTCAATTGTATAAAGCAAAATTTTTACTTCTAGAGGTCTCAAAGTCTTGATCCCATGTGGAGCTTTGGACCCATAAATAATAGAAATGTTTTTAAGATGATGAATGATAAAGAATCTCTCCTTGCAAGACAAAAGTGGAACTATTGATCCTAAAATTTTGTTTGAAAAGGGGAGGTCTTTTACAATAGTTTGAATTCCAATGAGTGCTTTTGCATTTTTTTAAGTCAACAATTCACAAGGTACTAAAATAGATGATTTCTATAGTGACTAGCTCGTCATTTGGAGGTTAATCCCCATCAAGATTAACCCTTAAACGCATAGGCATCTCAAAAGTGGATGTGCCTTGGTCAACCTCGATTACAACTTTTAAAATAACTATTTTTGGAATTTGATTTCAACTAAGAAAACGAAGCATGACAAGTTTTGTTTCTATCCCTTTTTAAAGTTTTGAAAAATGTCAAAAATTGAAAGAGTTATTGCAATTGAAAGCTCCCTATGTTAAAATCCAAATCACACAATATAATGTGCTTTTCATTCATCTTTTCTTTTTTTTTAAATGTATTTTGAATTTAAATTGTAAAATTATGTTTGTCATACTACTCTTTAGTAAAAATTATAGATAATTCTAATGTATATTATAATTTAAATAATTTTATTTCCACCTTTAGCTTTGAAAAATCACAATAATTTTATTTTTCCTTCAAAATTATTAAAAAAATAAAAAACAAATAAAAAATTTATTTTTCTACTAGTAAAAATTATAAAATTTGGTACATCAATTGAATAAAAGGATAAATTTGGTTTGATAATCGAATTTGACTTCAAGGTATTTGATGTGGCTATTTTGGATGTAAAAAAAAAATATCCAATTGAAAATTTTTCATGTTAATTTCCATTGCTACTTTTACCTCCCAAAAAAATTTCAAATAATTTGGATTGTTTTTGCTATTTTTACTCATTTATGTTCATTTTTTGCAACAAAAATGATAACAATTAAAAATTTTCAACAAAACAAATTGCAATTTCTCATTTCTCAAAGTGATATACAATTCAAAGTTTCAAGTAGTAAAAATATCAAATTGTTGTTTGAACACTATTGAAAAGGCTAAAATTAGCTCAGATAAGAAGTTCGACCATTTCACAATGGATTAAGTCCTTAAGGGGTTAATGAAGAATAGGACACTGCAATGAACTCAGACCATGACTAAGCGCATGGCTGTCTCATTCCTATAAGAAGGCACCGAACAATAATTAGGACCAAGTCTTTGAGGTCTCATACTCGTATAGAAATATGAAGTGAATTTTCACAAATGTCCAAAGTGAATTCCACTGATGAAACTGAAGCCCACAAGCACTGAGACCCATAGAACAGTGAAAACCGTCACGTCCAGGGTCAACTGATCAAATTGTCGAAAATTGTTCGTGTCAAGCACTCGTGGAATTTGACCAAGATGCTCTAAACTAGTATTTGCCACCTTGTAGTCTGAAATCCAATCATCAGCATTCCGAGGTTCTCTTTGCAAATTTGCAAGATGAGAAGCTGATGATTGGAAAGGCATGCTCAATAGGTTGCGTTCACATCCAGCCTATCGAAAATACTACAAAGTCATCCCTAATCTGCTATGCTACAAAACGTGCATCCCGATTCTTGAACGAGAGTTGGGGAGTTCCAAAGCACAGTATATCTAGAGCCACTGTACACATCGTACCATGTTTGCCATACCTCTATCAATTGGTTCCGTCGACCTTGAACTTACATCGAAGCTTTCACATCATCAGAGTCCACCTTAACCTGCACAGCAGAGAGCACATTAAATCCATAAGGCAACAGTCAAAACCATTCCTAAGGGTATAAAATCTGCAAACATCGATAGGAGTCATTTGCGCTCTACCTGCTTGAAATGATTTTGCAAGGCACTCTTCAAGGAATCTTGGAGCTTATCACGCACTGCCAAGTCAGATGACTTTGACAGACAGTTTTGCAATCTGTCTAGTAGCGTATAAGGGAACCAAACCGCACACATGTGCTTCCGCTTTATAACGTCTGCAGGCTTCTGCAACCATGAAAAGATGTAATGCGTCATTACACTTGCCCTTCATCAACGGCAGGCAGCACTTTTGTACTCCTTTAGAATAGTATCGAATCTGTGTCATATGTAGCAGGGATCTCTTGCAGTTTGCAACCTATCAGCGTCAAAGGTACAAACTACAATATTCAATATGGAAGTCGATGATTGGGCCCTTACCAGACTACTCCATGCTCTAATATACTCCAAGACGAGTGCAGTGGCTTCAGCAAGGCGGTCAAAGTCTAAATAAATGCGCAACAACGCAGCAGGATCAGCACCAAGGCCTGCCATGCCTGCAGCACCGGCATCCTTTCCACCCTGCAAACTCGATCAATATCAGAAACCAATCTATGCCATGGGCATTCTCACAATAGGAAGGTGAATGTACGAATGGTAACTTGCCTTGAATATGTTGACAAGCCAGAGGGGAAGTTCCATGTGCCTATCCACGTTAAGAATCGACTCTGCGACTATCACTGGTAGGCGTGGATGCAAATTTTGGTACTTTTCCTGAAATAAAGGGAAGGAAAATCAATGAAGGAAAATGGACAGTTGACAGTCTAAGCAAAAACTGGAATGTCATTGCATAAGATTTATAAAAAAAGGTCAGAACCTACCAAATACTGCTGAAGAACTTGCCAGGCAGTTCGAGCATTTCCAGCTGGTGGCAGCTTTGGCCCTGTTTCATCATCTCCGTTCTTGTCATTCGTTTCCTCCGAATCCTCTAAAAGTGAACCGGACGTGAGTAGCAATCTGGTAGCAGGCTCTCCTCTTGTCCTGCAAATTCGTAAACCAGCATCGTTAATATGCAGATGGAACGTACAGTTTGGAAGTATGCACAGATCCTCGACGCGTAAAGTCGAAGCTCTTCGAGAAGCGTCAGGGACTGGTTACGTTAGCCTAACTGTAGGTGATGTCAGAATTATAATTGTTTATAAAAGTAGTCTAGTCAACATCCTCAGCTCTGACGTCACGTTGAGCTTAACAATGATCAATTTGCCACACAAAACCTCAAAAAGCTGTCGCAAGACGTGGACCTCAAAAAACTGCTCCACAACTGACTGAATCAAGACGGTGGTAAATTTACTAGCAATTCAATATTTGCCAGGACAAGGTCCATATTCACTCACAGTAAATTACTAGGTGTAGCTTCTTGAATTTGAAGTAAACAGCAATTCCGTGCCATGACATCCATAATTTTCTCCAGCTCCCTGTGTTGCACAGTTAAATTTTCAACAGGCTCAAATTATGTCATTAGTAAGATTCTAAATGCTTTAATGCAGAAATATCCAAACATAGAGGAGTGACAGATAAGCAAAGACAAGTTACAAACCTTTTGAGTAGGGAATCCTTCCAAAACAGAAAGAGAATCGAGAAAGCTGTTTCATATAACCGACATTGAATAAGTGACCACACAACCTCCTCTGGTGTTGCACTGCCGCCTGTGAAAATAATGATTAGATGAATGGAGAGCACATCAGCTACTCTCACGTGAACTACACTCTTTTGCATTGGTCGAAGACAACACAAACCCTACAGTTATACGGTTAGTACTTACTCAGAATTTGTGGAATCCACATTTATCTTAGATTCCTTTCCTTCATGCAATTGTAGAATTATTGTGAATCGTGAAACGAATCATATGAAAGAACACAAGAGAACCATCCGATAGGATTTCAGAGAAATCCTCCGTAGTTTGTATCCAGATTAGAATGACATCTTTCACTCATTGATCTAAAGACATGCGTTTGATTTGTACTCACCAACGACCAAATGCTTCACATCAGAATGAGAAAGCTGCATCCTGGCTTTTGTGAGAGCGTAGTCCTTTTCAAGATCTTCAAGGTCAATAGCTCGGAATGCTTTCCTCTCACGTTTCTTTTCAGTTAAACTTGAAACTGATAAAAAAGAGGTCACAAAGGCATGTCAGTATTCCTGATGACCATGTTGAAAACTTGTGATTAAGAGCTATATCCTCATTCCAAAGCTGCCGAAATTACTCACACAATATCCAAACTCTACATAAAATTTAATTTCTCAAGACCCCGATAGTCTAACTCTTCTGGAAGAATAACTTCACCTGCATGTGCAGCTGTTAGACGCTGTCGCTTTGAAGGGGTTGGAAATTCAGCAGTCCGAGATGGAAGGTCAAACCATGCATTTGTGGGATCCACTAATTGCAATGCATTAATAGCTGCCAAAATACCGTGCATTTCTTCCTGTAAGTTGGGTGTGCGTGATTCCTCTCTGACTCGCACAGCGTACCGATACATGCAAGCAGCTGCTCTGCGCCAGTTGTGCCGTTGCATGTGGAGACCATATAACAGCTTGTACGGACTTGGCTTCGCGCTAATATCTGAATTTTCAGCCTGCAACAAAATAATGTAGTAGACATTCTTATTCCTGTGCAGCATATATGAAACAGCTCATGTGGATCTATTTATGTGCCTACCGCTATATCATGGACTATGATTTGTATAATCAACGAAAACATTAAGCAAGGAGCCACGGACTGAAGGACAACCTTCCAAAGGAGCTCTTGATCAACTTTTTCAAGAAGTCCAGCATATGGCAACTCCTGACCGCAGAGAACCTGCAACTCACAGCATAGTCAAAATGTAATACGTACCACAAGAAACTCCAGTTGTTGAAGTGTCTGAAAAGGGTAGACTGATAGTAAGGAATAGTACAGCTGAAATAATAGCACATGGAGTTCCACCACATTATTGATGTACCTGAGTGACTTTGCGTTCACATAACACAAAAATAAATCTCCGAAGGCAAATAAACTTGCTCTCCTCGTCAGGATTGGAAATAATAGCACAGTAGGCATCGCCATAAAGATCCAAGTCCAGTGAGAATTTGAAAACATTAGCCCACAAACGCCCCTTGATAGCCGCCACTAAAGTGCTTGAAGAAGGGTTTTCAGCACTTTCAAGTGCTTGACTTCCCATAGCCTCGTCAACCTGTTCCAGTGCTGCATGCGCAAATTGGCAAGCGCCTTCACTTAAATTATACTGCTCAAATATTTGCATCACCCACTCATAATAGTACAGCCTCCATGAAGCTGCTGCCCCGATTCCTGCGACATAACGAGTAGCAAGTCAGACTTGAGAAAGTCTCAGCTAGCCAGAGCAATGAAGAAAACATTAGGTGGTGATCCATGCCTGGAAAGTTCTGCTGATAGCCAGTCCCCACAAAAAGAGACTGCAGATCTTTGCTTGCCTCCCCCAAACCTGATGCAGCTCTGCTTGGACATACAGACACACAACGGTAAAAGCCTAGCTCAAAACCTTTAACAACATGGATAATGAATCTTACAAGAAGAAACAACTCGGATCTCACAATGAGCAGGTCTTGAAGAAAATGAAACACAATCTGCTTAACTTTCAAATGAAACAGTGCTTCCAACCTGAAAAAACAGCGGATAGCCTCCCCAACCCGACTTTCTTTCCCGGTGTTCTTCAGTCCAGTCCGTGCTCGTGCGAGTAGGCAAAACCCCAGCAGATGCAAGCGTGCACTCCAAAGCCCATCCGCTGTTCTTACACCTTTTGCAAGCTTTTGTTGGGAAGAAAACTGCTCTACAGTCGTCAAAAACCTCTGAACATCCAGACACAATCACACACAGCTATGTCAACATCAATTGTACCAGCCTGCTCCACTACAACGCCACTTTCGGGATCTAATTGTTGTCTTGCATAAATAGGATGACACTTTAACAACGTTCCAAAAGACGTTACCTCAAGACTACTGTATTGGCCATGCTGCAATAGAATGTTTGAAAGTGATATGGCGCGACCAGAAAAGCCTTGTGAAGAGTCCCCATTTTCTCCTGACAAAATCCAGTTCACAAATTGCCAAGAGTGTCCAAGAAGCTTATCCTGATTCGGTAAAGCTCCCTCAGGCAGACTTGGCCCCAGAGTACTTGACTCCAAGAAAGCAGATACAAGCAGTTCACCTAAAGTCAAGTCACCAGAGCCAATGCGGCCGCTTCCAACCCGGCTACTCGTACCATCTGGGCGCAAGCAAGGCGACGACCACCCAAGTTAGGAGTTGAAAATCAAAGAACTTTCAAATTGGAATCCTTCTGTTTAGATATATTCAACTACTATGAGTCGATATTCGCGCAATACTTACCAAGTCGTAAAGAAGACAGCTGGGAGCTAAAATCTTCAGACGGCGGTACTTCTGCAAATGTGACTGTCAACCAGTGAACTAGCAAACTGGCAGTCGTTACCTCCTGAATTTCCGGGATCAGGTGCGACTTCAAGGAGGAAATTTGACTTGAAGTAAATCCTACCTGGACACATGAGGAAAATTTTATCTACTAATGATATGTTTATAACAAGTAGTGCAAAAGAATTATCTTGACATTCAAAACTCCCAAGACGAAGGACCAAATTCGCAAAATACAATCATCGGGAGTATCATACTTTCTTTCTTCTAAAACATAGCTGCACTTCAACACCACCAGCTCATTCTCAAATTCTGGCTGCTTTCTCGAAGTTAATAATCTGACAAACTAGACGGTAGAGCGATCGAACAGACCTGAATGCCAACTTTGGCACAATAGATCAGCAGCAGTAACAGATTGCGAGCAGACTTGAAGTGAGCCCAAGCAATTTGAGAAGTTGACTGTGATAGCAACTTCTTAGGTAGACTACAGTGAGATCCTCTGGTGCTGCCAGTTGCAGAGCTCACGGGTTTTCCTTGCAGCAAAAGCAAGCCAGCATACTTCGAAATGATTTGAAAAACATTGCCCCAACCACCTGCCTTGCTTTGAAGAGCCTGTAAAGCGTGAGTTACATGCAATGCAAATACCCGTTGCCTCTGATGTTGTTCTTGCTCTTTGGTACGGATATCATCCACTCCCATGTGTCCAGTTTCTTCAGCCACACGACTAGAATTAAAACCAACATCCAAAATACGAGCAAGAGATGCAAAAAGGGCAGGAATGGGGTGCTCCATGGGCCGCAGAAGAGACTCATAAAGTACGCCCATTGCTACATGACCCAAGTGATCCGCCACGAGTTCAGCACAGCTAATGAGCTCCACCAAAACATTTTGCTCATTCCTGTTTAGATTCTTCCAATCATCTGGTAATGTCGCTCGGTTCCTGATATGCCCTTTCCCTGCCATTTCCATCAGACAAGTATTCAGACCAAAGAACTTACAATTGACTGGTACAATTTGATTTGGTTGTAAAGAAAATGGAAAGATTGATCAAATTTGAATCTAGAGGGGAACCCAAGGGTGCACCACTAGAGAACTAACTTGCATAGTCAAACATTTAAAAACACAATGAATAGAGCACTAACCTGGAGAAAACTTTTCCAGATCAGTCAGAGATCTCACGATTGCAACTGAGGATCTCCGTATCAATCCAATGCTGTTATTATTAGCATCCACCACAAAAGCAAAAGGCTTGCTATTTCGTGTCCATGCCTTCAGGTACTCACTACTGAAGCTCATCCATCCGTGAAGAATATGTGCACGGCTGTCACCACAACTCTGAGGCAAGTAGTACCACGTTAGTCAAAATATGCTCTCCTGTCTGTGGTACATAATAATTAGATACCGTAGCCTCAGCTCAAGAGATATGATATGCCATGACTATACGTACGTCATACCTCTGATTCAACTGCCGAAAGTATGTACTTTCGCAAAGCATCCAGAGACGCGGACGCAAGGTCAGAGTCACTAATTGGACGACCATGCTGTTCCAAGGCCTCCTGAAGAGACTTCTGTTGTCGTACTCCTGGCTGTAAAATCCTTCGCAGAAAAACATCTGAAAGTGCCAACTTCTGCAAAAACACATCATGTCAATTGATGGGGCGTAGGCATGGTTATACTCTTCAAAACTATAAAGCATACTGCGACCAACTCTTTATGAATGATCTTTCAATATGAAAACTCATCATCGCTATAAAATCCGTTCAAATACTTGAACTTACCGCAGAAACCCCAATTGTAGGATGGATGATGTAAAGGAGGTCACCCCAATCATCGCCAGGTACTTGCATCAACTGTTCTGCCAAGCATTTCTCTTGCATTTGACACACTTGCAAACTCCCTTCCCTGACAACAAAGAAAAAACCAGGGTTGTCAAAATCACAGCAACTAGGACAATATGCCAAGATATGCAATAGCAGGCAGGCAGGCAACGTGGAATATACTAATTTGACATTAAAATGAAACATCTTGTATTAGCAGAATGTCACAATACTCAACCATCTCATCACAAGAAATTTTAGTTGAAGAATGGAATAACTACTTGATGAAATCCGCAAAGAGTAGGTCGTGACCCTTGGTAGTTGACTGCAGAGTCCAAACACCAGTCTCTAGCAATTTAAGGTCTACAACTTTCCCCTGCACCACAAGATGAACACAAGAACCTGAAATTCAGTTTCATATTTCCACCCTTCGCTAGACGGTAGACAAGGGTTAATATCTCATACAACAGACGTCAGTTGAAAGAGTACTTGCATGACAAGCAATAAGCTCATAAGTTACAGAAACGATATGTGTTGAAGCATTTCACCTCAGGGAGGGAGATTATATTCTGAACTGTAATGTAACCTTGCCGCAGGACCATTCCATCTCCAGGACCAACTGTCACTGAACAAACAACAATGGTATCCCGGCTGGAATCCTAAATGGACAACACATTATTATATGTCAGCAAAAGGACACGACCATTCTTAACCTCATAAGTACTTTGAAATTGCCAACAATTGCAAAAGTAATCATTAGTCATACGGTTGCTTGATGCTTGAACTTACTGAGGAATTACACAGCAACGCAATCTGAAAAGTGGATGGTGCGGTTAGCGCTTCCTCTGCCCACATCAGCTTTGGTTCAAAACCTGCTAAAGAAAACATTCACCAGTTCAAGACATGGAGAAGCAAACTACGAAAATATGTGAAATTTAAGGTGAGGTTTGACTTACTTCCGACTTGTTAACGCCTGGCCAAGCAACTCTGTGCTTATTATTAAAGAAGACAGTGGCGCATGTCCAAAACATGCCACAGGGAGGCTTAAAATGATGAACCTCAAACCCTGTTGCTAAAGTAATGATACAAGTTATGAAGAGATGGACCTGCCTTCAAGCTCCCGTTCCGTAGAGAATGAATGATTCAGCACGCGATAGCGATGAAGCATGTCCCAAACACGCAGTGTCCCATCCTCATGTAGAGCAAATAACACGAATGAACCATTCAACCGCCGGGTTACCAAACTCCTCACGGGGCCTGCACTTTTACCCCTGCTACCATAAAATACGTACAATCAGATTCAAGCTTTTGTTAAGAGATTCAGAAGAACGTAATCAACTGTTGCAAAATCTACGCAGATATGTATGTGAGTAGGAAAAAAATCTCACCTAGAAACAAATCCCCATAATCCTCTTATTCCAGGATCAGCATCCCTCAATTCAAATGGAACTTCTGCCAAACAGCAAATGACCAGTTTAGTAGAAGACGAAGGTAGGCGACTGATCAAACAAGAAAAACACCCCTTCCAACCCAACCACCTCAGAATTAAAAAAAAAATTCTTTGCACGGAGGTAAAATCGCATATGTCTACCAAGTTTGTAGTTCAATTTCATAACCTTGTAAAACTACCTGAATTAGTACATCATGGAATGGACTTCTGGATCTAGATATTAAAATTTTCAAAGTAACACTCAAAGACCTTATCATCCATCTCGTTAACCGAAACTCTGACGTTTTCATGCGCTTACAACTCACCAGCTTCAGTGGAAGAAAGTGAACCATCCCCAAAGGATATGCCAGAGATGGAGCCAGTTCGGCCACCGAGACAGGCAACCTGAGGAGTAGCGGCAAACGCAGTGATCTCATGCAATCGCTGTACGTCAGCGGACACATCATGCTGCTGATTACCACACAACATCCAGCCGCTTGATGCCCCAGAAACTTGTACTCGATACACAACGCCCCCGGCAGTCAAAATCCACACGATATATCGGGTTTTCCCTGTGACCTGTGACAACGGGAAATGCATGCTGGTTTCACTCATAAATTTTCTGCGGTGCTCCAAATGCTAGTAAAATGACAAATTCTGTACTTTCAAACTATAATCGTACGCTATTGAATTCTCCGATTGATAAAATATAGTATTAGAAGCTCAAATGGGAAAGGACCAAACATTTCAGAACTCTAGATTGACAAGCCCACGCAGGATAGCATCAGAGCTCTAAGCGACGATCTAGTCTTCATGGCAGCAATTCATTCCTGATAAGCAGCATATGAATCCTGCAAAATCATGACCCAATCAACTGACAAATCCACTACCATCATCCATCGGATGGATCGTCTGCAACTAATCCATACGAAGGGCACTTCAGCACAACCAGAACAAACAATCAGAGTTGGTTGAGGGGAGAGCACCAAGAGAATACCGCCAAATTACGGTGAAACAAAGCCATTAACTGAAGCGAGTAACTCTGCCAGGATCTGAACAGTGAATAGGTGAAAGCAAGAAAGGCATACCTGAGATGGAATGACACAGGCGAATGAGGATAGGTTATCTTCAAACACGAGGTGAAGCCCCCTTCTATGTAAATCTTGTTCACTTGACATCTCTACCATTTCCAAAACTTCGGATGACTCTGTATGAATACGCCTGCAAAATTGAAAAAACCCAACATTGTAGCCACAAAAAAAATGGAATTCGTTCAGAGTTCTATCTTCACTTAGAATCTTGAACAGACATGCAACAGATGGTTCGAAAGTGGCCTTGCTGGCTTCACTCTTTCATTCCGTTAAAAGGAACAGAAACATCGTCATGGGCATCATTCCAGCTCAGTTCAACATCTATCTCACGAATACTACGGTAGGAATAAGAAGACGTTCAAATTTCAGCATGAACTCATCAGAAACAGTCATATCTCCTCAAGTTCAGTCCAATTCTAATTGTCTCATGGCATCATCCACACACTGGATGTGGAAAGTAGAATAAGACCCTCACAGCTCAGTTTGACCTCGATCTCAAGTTTAGACACACATCATCTTTACTTGAAATGATCTACAAACTCACTTTGAGATTTCTCCACAGGTTAATACTCATCTCATAATGGAAGCACATTCCTACATATTTATTGAATGCTCAACGTGACGCAAACAGTGTCCTCTACCGTATCCCATGATCAGTACAAATTCGTTCGAACAACAAAACCTAAAGAACAAACACGCACTCTTCCCACTCAATTCAATGCCTCTCAACAGTCCCAAGCAATGCTGAAAAAACCAGATTCTCTTGATTTCATTGCATTATTTAGAGTCTTAAACTGCGTTATTTTTACTTCTATATTTACAGATTCTATTCTCAAGCTATAAGTACACATACAAAGATTGAAAAACGTTCAGGACCGCTCAAATTATTACTGAACAAGGAAGCGGAGCACGCAACACAACAGAATTATTCCGTCTTTCCGGAACTCAACAAGGAACTCAACAGCGATCCACCCTCCGAAAGTAAATGAGTTCAATTATATACTCAATGCAAGCTCATGAGCAGAAAAAGAACCTCTCATGCAACCATTCAGAAACCTCTTACTCTTCCAAAATTCAGGGTTTAGGCATAAATCCCGGCATTGCGGCCAAAATCCTAAATTACAAAGACAGCGTTCTAATAACGCAACGCACCAGATGATAGTATTGGCGTGTGCAGTCGAGGAGGACGAAGGAGGAGTGGTTCCGCCCCCGACATCGCCAGCGACTGGGCAACAGCGGGGCGACGCAGCACCTAGTGTCAACGCCGGCACTCGCACCACGGTCCATTGCACCGCATCGTCGTGGAGGAGTGGCACCTCCATGATGCTCTTCTACAAAAACAACAAAAAGCTCTTCCACCTCGAATTTTTTTCTTGCAGACGGTCCAAGAAAAATCTCAACAGTTGGACACACCGCCGCAGTTGCAGTACAGTTCCGATTGACTACCTCATGTCAATGGCTTCGGATCGTCCCTGTGATCGAATCATAACCATGGCGATCACTCCACAATCACAATCACTCCACAAACAATGCGTTTGAAGTTCGCTTGATCGGCTTCCACAAACAAACTCTTGAAATTCTGTACATTAGGGTTTCAAAATGCGTCCCCGCCAAAGAGACTGAGCATCGGGTGATGAATGTTTTGGATGATTATCGTTGATCTATTAGCGACTCTAACTACTAGTAAGTGGTTAGGTAGTAAGTAGAGTGCTTGGGGGTAAGTTTTCGTCCAAATAACTTTGCATTCATTAAAAGCAATGTTTGAAATTTGTGAAGATTGGTGTGACGTTGTTTTAAAAGTAAGTTGATGAAAGATAATTTGAGACAGGCAATATGTTATTTGCAAAAAATACGATAGAGCATATATATGAAAAAAATTCAAAACAAAGATATGGATGTTAAAAAGGTTAATATTGATTATTATTGAACATATGGAGGACTGTTTTGGAATTCAAATACAAAATCCTTCTTGAAGTTGCAGTATTTTACCATAGCAAATTGACTAAACAATATTGGACAAACTCTATTTGACAATAGGTCTACAATTGCTATGAGGATGGAACTTGTTTCAACCATTACTGTAGAAGGTAGTAAGAAATGTCAAAAAAAAATTCATAGAACTTTTGGTATGTTGTACTAGATTTTAAAGTATATATAAATCTATACTGGTTTAATTAACCTCAAATATCTCTACAATATTTCCACTAATATTCATATATGCACAATAAAAATGAACATTTTATTTTTATTTTTCACTTCAACATTTTTCAATTAGGTACAAATATAGGATATCCCAACAAAATCATTATAGATATTGGGTATAAAACCTCAACCATAGAAGGACATGTTGATCATTGTGTAGAAATCATCCTTTTAGTCCTATGTAAATCATTTGCTTAAAACTCTAAAAGCACTCAACGGAGGTCAAACTACTATGCAAGACTTTGTCTTTTCACACAAAATTGCAAGGATGAACTTCTACACTTTTGTCTTGCATAGAAGGATTGCTATCTGTCATCCATTAGACATTTGCATTCAGAGCATCTTTCTAGGGTTAACCCATAAATGATGTCGAAGACATTTTGTGTTTGATGAATGATAGAAAATCTACTTTTGTGTAGGATGGAAGTGCAACTATTCATCTTTGAAATTTTATTGTAAAAAGGGGAGGTCTTTTGTAGTAGTTTGACTTCTTATGAGTGTTTTTGCATTTTTCAAGTCAATGATTTTCATGGTATCTAAATAGATGATTTCCACAGTCATTAGTTTGTTCTCTAGAAGTTAAAAAAATGAATATCTATTACAAGAATTGGATTGTTATAAATTAACCCCTAAATGCTCAAGGCACCCAAATCTGGTGTTTGCAAAATTTTGGAGTTAAATGAAACCTAATTAAATTTATATTTTTAATAGTTATATTT
This sequence comes from Pseudoscleropodium purum, assembly GCA_963969395.1. Lineage (NCBI taxonomy): Eukaryota > Viridiplantae > Streptophyta > Bryopsida > Hypnales > Brachytheciaceae > Pseudoscleropodium > Pseudoscleropodium purum. Next base: position 28,321,373 of record OZ017795.1, read on the forward strand.
TTGGAAAGTTCTTCTTAAAATCTAGTTTTAGCATCAAAAATAAGATCTTGAAAATAAATGATAGTGATTTTTCTATTCAAGGTTTGTCCAAAGGTACCCATTTGTAATCTTGATTTCCCGTAGTGTTGAGAGCTCTTGGAAATGAGCCTCAAATACACTAGAACTAGGAGAAAAAATCACATTCAAAATTCATTTAAAAATAATAATAGAATAGATTTTAAGAAGCCGTAAATTAATTAGAGTTATATAAGTTAGGCCCTTTAACCTCATATGTTTTTGGTCACCGACTTTTTAGATTTGACTTGTGAAAAGAAGATTGAAAGACTTCACATCACTTTTGCAGTTTCAACACCCTCATGGTCAAATATTATAATCTTTCATTCCGTGAGTGGTATTGTTGTGTTTTCTTTTCCTACGAGATCTCTAGCAAGTCTAGTTTGAATTTTTACTGTTACAATTCCAAAAAAATGGATACAATCGATGCTCAAGAATTTTCTATCGACGGCCGAGAAATGCAGCTTGCGGCACTCGCAATGAAAATCTGAACTTCAGTCCAAATTTCTAGTTTCCCATTGCAATTGGCCTTCGCGCAATGGCGATGGTTTTCCCGCAATCGCGTCTCCTGCGTCACCAATTCTGCTCCTCGTCGCAACACTTTCTCCCTCGTCTCGGTTGTTCCGTTTTGGTGCGGCGCTTGGGCGTGCAATGTAGCAGCGCTAGTTCAGTTTCTGCTAGCTCTTTCAAGCAGAAGCTCGTCTTTCTCGGTACTCCTGATGTGAGTTTGTGTTTCTTGGAATTATGTTAAGGCTTTGGGTCTTGGGTTTTCATTTTTGAGTTTGTCATCGAGTTTCTGAATTGATTGAGAGACCAGTGTGGTGCGGCGTTGGTGTGTGTGATTGTAGGTGGCGGCGAGCGTGTTGGACGCGTTGCTGGATGCATCACTACGGGATGAGTCTTTGTTTCAGGTTGGTTTCTGCATGACCTGAATTAGGTCTGTGTCTTTTGCCACAATTATGATAGGCCAACTCATAGTATGTATCAATTTGAATTGCACTGGTCAAAGGTCACTTGGATTGCACAAGCTGAGATAACAAAAAAGTCTACTCCTTCATTGGTACAATTGCATTTCTATTTGTAGATTTTATACTAATCCAAGTAACAAGTTTCAGCATGAAGAGTTAGCTATTTTGTGGCATGCTAGTATAGCTCCGACAAGAAGATTTCAGACTGGAGTAGATACTTCATGTACTAGATTAGATACCTGTTACATTGAAACTCACCTTCATGCTTTGTGAATGAAGGCTCATCCTCAGGGTTCCAATAATGGATAGAAGATGCGGTTTCTAAGTACCCACCGATATGATCCCTCCTATTTGGACCAAAGTTTGGAAGCACTCGACGTTGAACATTTTGTTGAACATTACATTACATTTAGGGTTTACGGTTTTAGGGTTTACGGTTTAATTGTAGCATCTATTGAATGCTGTGTTGACAAGGATCATTATTAGGTTGCAGCAATAGTGACACAGCCACCAGCTGCCCGAGGCCGGGGGAGAAAGCAGCTTCCGTCACCTGTGGCAGCTCGAGCTTTGGAACGCAATTTTCCGTCTTCTCTCATTTGGTCACCTGAGAAAGCCTCAGAGGTGAGCTTTGGCTACATTGTATTGCATCGGGTCTATATACTTAGTTGATGCAATGACTTGGATTTGAATCTATGTGGATCTGCTTGAGTGGCTTGTATAAGACAATTACTTTCTGTACTACCGTCAAACTTATGGTGATTCAATGGTGGGTCATGCAGGAAGGGTTTCTGGCAGACTTGAGAACACTTAATCCAGATGTCTGCGTAACTGCTGCATATGGCAATTTTCTTCCTTCTAAATTCCTTGCCATCCCTACTTATGGTAGGTTTGCAAAAAACACAAGAAATAATGCTTGTGTTTTGCATACGTCGAAAATTCATTGAGGGTTGGCGCTACCTTTTGTTGTCTCTACTCTAAGGAGGAGCCTGAGAAGATTTGAATGTTAGTGTAAGAGCAACTGGTTGAAATGCCCAAATTACCGATTCAAGATTTGAATCTCAAGGAATAAATTCCTGTCAAATTAGAGAAGCGTTTCTATTTATAGTTAGAAATAGATGGGATAACCGAGAGAAATCAGTGGGTGACTGTTTGGCTATGGATTCTCAAGGAATGTCGTAATCCTTTCTCAAACATTTCCCGAATGGTGTTCCAAGAGGAGAGACTAAGCAGTGGATCAAAATTGTAGATAGTTTTAGTGTTCAGTGACATCAGACAAAGCAAGAGTAGTTTGTTGGAGCTCACTATTCCAAAGAATGAATTTCGTATGTTTAATTCAACTTTGACGTATAGCTATATGAATAGTAACATTCGAAGATTATCTATAAGATTTTAAATATTTAGTAGAAAATTACTTTTCTATTTGGGGTAGGAACAGTTGTGATTGGCGCCCTTGTTTTTTTTCTCTTTGGCGAGCTTGCTGTTCCGTGTGGGGAATTACCTTTTAGTTTATTTGAATGCTCTGTAGAGTGATGTTGGTTGTCACATTAAGGTGAAAACTCTGTGCTGATGTACCAACAGGTACAGTGAATGTTCACCCCAGCTTACTTCCTTTATACCGTGGGGCTGCACCCGTGCAGCGGGCTCTTAATGTGAGTTTTTCTAAATCCACCCAATCTCTAGTTGAGTTGCATGCAGTTCTACGGGCTTTTCTCTTCTTGGTTGAAGAAGTATCAGCAACATCCCATGAGATAGTTTCACGGGTTCTGTTAACCAGAAGTGCCCCAATGGCCAAAATTGCCTGCATCCAAATTTATACTTTTTTGTTGAAGTTTCAACGAAGGTAGAAGAAGAAGGTTAACCCACATAAATGAAGCATTTGTTGGGAATGGCTCAACTATCTAAGCCTTGTGGATGGCAAACTCCATCCTTCATGCCTTGGCTATGAGGTGGATCTTGTAAAGAATCAGCATGTTCCTAGCCCCGAGAAATTCTTAGGTTCCCATATGACAACAAGGTCATTTGATCCTCAATGAAAGCTTAAACAAGTTTGCCAAATAGAAAGAAGGAATTGCACCATACATTTTTGGTGCCATAGGAATATGCTTTAAAAGTTACTATAAGAAACTTCCGAAGTGAACTCTCTGTATTTAGATGGGCAGTTGGGGGTTGAGGGACAATCACCAGTAATTAGTGTTTATGTGTCGAGTATGGTCTATTATGGCACTGGCCATCCTCTTGTGTGTACATAGAATTCTGACAAATTGGAGAGCTTTGTTTCAGGAAGGTGTTGATGTAAGTGGGGTGACAGTTGCATACACAGTCCGTGCCATGGATGCTGGACCAGTGATTGCATTTGAACGTGTTACTATTGATCCCAACATCAAGGTGTGCTATCGTGATCCATTGTGTCATGTGGATATGCGACCTGCAAGCTAAGATATGTTGGCTAATCTCAAAGTCGTTGCTGAAGACAATCTGATAATTCAATGTGGTTTGAGAGTCATACTTTTACTGAAAGAACCCCTGGTATACAGTCAATAATGGTTTTGAATCAGTCATACTGATTCTACTTTGGTTGTTGTTTGTAGGCACAAGAGCTACTGTCAGATTTATTCCGAAGAGGTGACTTTAATTACGTCTCTTTCATCTCATTTGGTGTAAAAAAGCATTTTCTATAGATTATACAATCACCGTCGGGGACTAGTACGAAACAGATCAAGTTAGTTTAGAAGACTTGATTGTATTCTTTAATTCACTTGGTAGTTGAATGCTAACTCTCAGACATTGGTTTTGGTTGCCAGGCACAAAGTTGCTAGTTAGAGAGTTACCAGCTATTCTAGATGGATCTGCCAAGCTTAAAGCCACGCCCCAAGATGATTCTCTTGCGACTCATGCGCCTAAAGTAAGCACCGTTCTAAAGCTCTCTCTTTATCCGAGGCATATTTCAAAATCTCGTACTAATTTTGAAGCCATTTATTACCCTGGCACGCTAAGAAATAATACGGTGGTGCATTTTACAGGTTTCAATAGAGGAATCATGGCTCTCATTTCAAGGATCTGGAGTTGCTGCCCACAACAAGGTTAGTTTTGTGAGTTATTTTCATCATACTTAGCAACAACGTGATTTATCAACCGTAGTTGCTACCCTGTGGCAAATCATTGTCTTATTATTTTCCATCTGTTTGTTTCCCATAATACGAGTGTTGTTTCAGGTGCGTGCATTTGCAGAATGGCCTGGAGCAAAGGCCACTTTTGACATCAGGAGTCCGGATGGACAGATTAAAACATTAGATCTTAAGATTATTACAACTAGGGTTGGTGGTCAAGTGGGAGATCCAGATGGTGTGGTGAAACTTGTTGGTGACGCCTTGGTGGTTCCTTGTGGAGATAACTCGACTTTGGAAATATTAGAGTTGCAACCACCAGGAAAGAAAGTGATGAGGGCCAAAGACTTTTGTAACGGTTTACGTGGCCAGCAGATTCTCGTTAGTAAAACCAAACAACTGTCGATGGAGTAGTCCCCACCATTTGATGTAATTTTAACTCTAAATGTTGGAGCCTATGACTGTACTCAAACTTGAAAGTCCCTCACTCTGAATCCTCCATGTCTTTGCTATTTATGAGTGAAATTTTTTTGATTTATTTTTCAGTGATGAAATCACTCCATGTTTAACCCTAAAGGATCATGAGTTGGTTTATGTGGAAATCATATGTTTTGGTACTCATTTGAATTGTTGGCTTTAAAAAAATTCAAAAACACTCATTGGAAGACCTCCCTTTTTCACACAAAATTTCAAGGATGAATAGTTGTACTTTTGTTTTTCATGGAGAGATTCTTTGTCATTCATTGTTGACAAATGTTAAGTTGTTCATGGATTAATAATTGTTATAAAATTGCAATTTTTTTTTGTGAAATTTTCAAATTATTATGAGTTTTTGAAGAAAATTCATATCCTAAACAATTTAGGTTTAAAAAATCTAGAATTTTTAGATGTGAAGTACATTATTATAGTGTAGAATGTTGTGGTCATTATAAAGAAAAATTCCATGCTATTCTATATTTTAAAATATAGTTATGGATTTCCAACTTTGAACTTCAGTAAAATGCATATTTTTCAAAAAAATTCAAAATTTCCAAGTAGAGTAGAAATTCTACTTTAGAAGCTTCATATTGTTAGTTTTGCTCAAAAGCAAAATAATTTTTTTGAATGTCAATCAAGTTTTAAGAAAAAAGACTAGAGGCACAACAAGAAATATTTGCCATTGAATAGGATGCAACAAGATTGTTTGCACATTGTTGTTTTAATATTATATACATCATTTGCAAGTTCCTTTGCATCAATAGCAAAGGTGAGCTTATTGGGAATAATACTTATTTTCTATTGTAGGATGTATTGACTCTAATAAAGAGCAATAATAAAATGATTTTTGGATCTATGGGCTTTGATAAAAATATTATTTTTTGTAACCATATAGTTGACAAATGAGAGGAGTTCCAATGCAATGTAATATTTGTATAGATCACCTTAGAAATTTACTCCATATTTTATGTGGGCATTGTTTTATAGGTCAGATCTTCTAAGATGGTTACAAAATTAAGAAAATCCATACTTAGTGTACAAGATCATGGTGGGAGACCACATCATCACTTTGGTTTATGGCATTTATGGATGTTAGAGAAAATCAAGTTCTAAGGTTGAGATTTCCTTGCCAATCCAATTCAATGCACCATCTATGGAAGTAGGGCAATCAAATAGAAGCACTAACCCAATCAATGCATCCCTTGCTTCATATTTGAATGCAACATCAATACAAGATTCATTGTAAGATCTAGCTACATATAGATTCTTTGAAATCAAGAATACAAGCAACTTTTCAAGAGATTCGTGCATCACATTGGTTGTTGTAAATTGGTTGAATAACTATTGTATACAAATAAATTGTATTAAAGTCATCATACCAACGTACAACAAGCATAAGTAATCAACAATAATGATGCAAAAATGACTTTGTGAGTGCTTAAACACTATTGATCAATGATACATTTAAACCTATAAATGAGATGAAACTCACCTCCAATGTACACTAGTATGACAAGATGTAAGTATACCTTGCATGAAATTCCAAAGTGTGGTTTGCAAAACAATGCACAACCTTCAATGCAACACAAGAGTTGACAATGGCTAGAATACTAATCTATGCCATGGCCTATTAGCTTTGGACTCACAGTGAATATCATGAGTCAATTAGTCTATGCTAGGTGACTTGTGACACCTATCACAACCACATACCAAGTGACTTGGAAATTAAGCAATGACACCATTATAAGAACCTTATGCTTTTTTATGGATGTTTCGGACATCCACCTATTTTCATATTAACAATGATATCAAACATAACATTAAGATGTTATGTTTGACATTATTGGTAACATGAAAACAAGTGAATGACTAAAAAAATCTATCAAAAAAAAAACAATAATTTTTTTACAATGTCTCCTTGTTTTCCTTCTTTCTACCAAGTTGACAAATGCTAGAGTAAAGATCCAAGGTACTAAATACCTTAGCACAGTCAATGGCTTTGAAATTTTCCTATGATGTTGGTCACTTCTGGTGTTGGCATTGTGTAATAGACTTGTAAATTCTTTCAACCAAAAAGCATTCCCATATAACATTAGGGGTAGTCACATTTTTACCAAGCAAACTTCTCTAAAGAATGAGAAGTTGGTGAGTGAAACAAGAACCAATGAAGAACAATTCTTGGTAAAAGGTGGTGACTATGATATCCCTTTTCTGCTATTTAGAGAATGAGAGTGGAGAATGCACAATAAATTTTGGGAACATTAAACATGCAACCGGTGCAAAATGCAAGATTAAGGCATAGAACACACAAGTTGTGCAAAAATCAGAATGAAGCATAGAACACATGCTTTTGACACAAAAGAAAACAAGAAACACAATAAATAAGGCAAACATGAGCTCTAAAGCAAAATCTTCTTCAAGAAAATTTTCTTCATATCCATTATTCACCTCTAGAGGAGAATAATAGATGTAGACAAGATTTTTTTATACAAGTTTATTTTGCCAACATGAAGCCAATCCAATGGGAATCCATAACATTCCCATTCTCTAAAGAATGGGTATGTAGTGAAGGTGTGACTACCCCTATTGAAAGATGTCATTGTAAAGGGAGAGGCCCTCTTTGTCAAGCCTCTTATGATAAGGTGCCTCAACAAGAAGGATGATGTAGCTTGACCGACATTGAGGGCACCCTATTACGAGAGGCCTAACAAAGAGGGCTTCTTCCAACATAAAGTGCCAAACAATTGACTTTAATTTAATACCCACAATTCTCCCAGGACTGACCCTAGGAGGTCAAATCTCATGGATGTGAAGGGCTCTAAGAGTTTATTGTGCAATTGGACTTTATATTTCTCTAGATGCCAATCATGACCCCAAATCTCCATGATTGATCATCTAGCCAGGTTTGATACTAGTCACAACTTGATGATTGAACACTCGCACCCTTCCCACAACATCCCAACCAAGGTTTTTTTTTGGAACTAGCATCCCCCTGCTACCTCACTTCAAAGGCCAATTTTTAAAGGAATGAAATTAGAAAGGTTAGATTTCTGACAATCTAGCAAAATTTTGCCAAAACTAAAAGCCATGATCCAGAGATAGATAAAAAGGTAGATAAAAATTCTAGCCCTCTAAAAAATGGCTCGCATGAATAAAGTGTCTATTTGTAATGGCAATGAGCTTATTTCCAGAGGATTAAGGGCTATTGATGCAAAACAACTCTTTCCTTTTGAGAATAGATACTTTAGTTACAAGTAAATAGTTTAAAGTAACCAAGGTTAAAGAGGTAGGTGGGTATGCATTATAATTACAGTGGGAAGTGGTGTTAACCCCTAAAGGGCCATTGTCCCTTTGGGGGACAAATGCGTTTCCGGGTAGGTACCTACGAGCTAAATTTTTGTCGTGATTTTTTTATACTTTTTTTGAAGATAGAAAAACTGATAAGCTTTATGAGAATATAATTTTTTTCACAATCAGTGCCTAGGAACAATAGTTATGACCAAATAAGCTCATTCTAGGGGATGGGAGGCGGTCCAAGCAACAAAAAAGAAATTTAAAAAAATTTGAATTTAAAAAAAATTAAATTCCTCATAGATTATATTTTTGTCTATCCAAAAAACTTTGATTCATTTCATTTGGATTTGTTATAAGAAAGTTATGGACATTCTTGGTTTTCGGGTAGTTAGAGCATCTTCTTGAAAAAATAACTTGTAGGATTCATTTCTGAATGCAATTTTTCAAATTTTTCAAATTTTTTTATTTTTCATGGTTTAGTTTACTTGCTAGAACAATCTCACCATTGGAATTAGTGCATTTTAATTCCATCTAAAACATATGAATATTTTAGATTTTCCTTCTATCTTGTACCTATTTCTACTTAATAATTTTTTTAAGAATGAAAATTAATTTTTTTTGAATCTTTTTTTCCCGCAGACTCTCAACTCAATTTTCCACTATAAAGATTTAAAGCTCAAAACTCTGTAGTGCAAAGATTTTCAATTAAAAATGTTCAAAGTCAAAAATATCCAATCCCAAAATGTGCTGAAAAACTTGTTTTTTCTACTTTAAACACAAATATCTTGCAATTTGTGCGGTGAAAAATTCAAAAAAATTTCCCACACTTTATTATACTAGTGAGGTGTAAGATCTTATGGTTAGATGTGAAAAAAATAACAATTAAATTTTTTTTTTACTCTTTGCCATAGAAATGGCAGTTTTCAATGTTTTTTGGCTGAAAAAAGGCCTTAGTCCTTTAGGGCTTAACACAATGTATTATTCTACAATTACAAGTAGTTGGTTGTTTTTTATTTTTATTTTGTGTAGGATGATAGATTCAACATATTGTGTAGCAATTGTGTTGATTGTTTTAAAAGTGTGTTTTAAAGCGGTTTGGGGTAGTTTGAGTTTAGTTTCAAGGATTTTCATTAATGGAGCATGTGTTGTTCTTCTAGCCCCTATTGTAATGACAATAAGTGGTTCAACATTCCATCCTTTGGCCACGATGTTATTGATTAGTGGTTGATATTTTTGGATTTTTTTATCTATTACTATTTGCAAAAATCTTTCATTAGTGTATGTGAATTCTATGAACTGTATAGTGAAATTGTTATTTGGATTAGTTGGTGGATTATTTTGGTAGGGGAGTCTTTTGACACATAAGATATCCCATTTCAATCAAGCATTATAGTGACATCTTTGTCTTTTACAAGAGCAAGATAAGAACCATGAAGGTAAAATTTTTTTTTTGTAGATTGTTGTTAAATGTACTTGCATTCATTAGGGTATATTATTTAGTTTTTTTGTTGGATATGATTAGTTTTGTAATTTCCATACTGCTTTATTATGTCTTTTGACTCTAAGGGCATGGATATGTTGTTGATTATATTTTAGAAGGACATGGAGCCATGAGTCTATATCTTGTGATCTATATATAGAGCATGTAATTGATGAGAATCTTTCTATGCCAAAAAATAGGTGTTTTCTAGCATTTCCCATATATTGGCTAGTATGAAATTTTAACAAGCTTGTTTTTTGTTAGTTTGTGATTTTGAAGTTAGACTAGAATTCATTGGAGAAGGTGTTATCTATGTTAGAACTTGGGACTAAGTGTCCATTTGCTAATGTTAGGAAATCTTTGTGTCAATATTTCTAGATTATTATCATGATCGTATTTGTTGATGTATATTTGAAGGCATCCAACCAGGCATGTATCAAGTCTAGGGGCTAGGCTTGGCCATTCATCTTTTTGGTAATAGAATGGCATAGTGTGTGCAAATTCATATAGTTTTGAAGCAAATTTGTATTCTTTTGTTGAACCATTTTTAGCAAGTCTATTTGCATATTCATTACCTACAATAATAATATGAGCTTTGATTTTGAAAATTGTTGTAATTTGTATACGACTCTAAAGCATTGTTACCATAGATTCTAATATGGTTTTATCTGTATGATTGCAGTACAACGTAGGATGTTCTAGTTGTGTATGAAGTACATATATACAATTTAGACAATAAGTGAATATGTGTGCTAGTTCATGTGGATATCTTGTAGTGATTATATAGTGTTTTATGTATGGCCATTAATTTGGCTCTAAAGCAAGTTTGTAGTCAAGGTAGTCTTTTAGAGATTTGGATTTTTTTTGTGGAAGGATTGTACATACCATATCTTGCTTTTTCACATACCAAATGGCCATTTATATGTTGTTTAGGTGGTACAAATTATCCATCAGTGTAGTAGCTGTATTGTATTGGGAATTTCAGTTGGAGGTTAGTTGTGTATGTATATTTATTGGGTTGTGGTTGGTTTTATATGTGAGTTTTTCTCAATTGGTGTTTTTGTTCATGGTCACGTTATTAGGTGTTGGAAGAGCAATCTATAATTCTATATGTGGTATTGTCATATTTGCATATTTTGTGGAATTGATGTGAGAGAGGTTATTTGGTTTGGAGGGCCAATGTTATGGTTTTGGTGGTGTGAATAAAAAATATGTATTGCAAGGGGTTCAAATGTGGTCGTTTATTTAATTTTGGGGAAATTGTTGGTTCTTTGTATGTAATTGTGTCTATAACAAAATGGACAATAACGTGTGTTTTGTCAAATGGTCTAGTATATGGAGAAATTTTTTGGTACTAGTTTATATTTGGTATGACTAGTATGGTTGTGGTACTTTGATCATGTTTGGTGTTAATGTTGCCCAATGTAATGCTTGTAGGGTTGTCTGTTCATTGTACGGGTGTGCAAAATCATTACCTTTCCATTTGTGTTCGAAGGCTAAAGGCTTTGCTAAGTGAGCTAAATATTTTGTCTCTTTCAAATTGTGAGTAAAATTGTGTGATTTATGTAGAGCAAGTAATTGGTGAGGAAAAATATAAGTGTGATATGTTAAAAGTTGTTATAGAATCTAGGATAATTTGAGAGAGTGTATGTTGTGATGTTCAGTATGGTTTTTTATTTGATTTTCTATATTTATATCTTTGGTAGAGCCATATTCTTTCTGTTTCAAATGATTGTGTAGGTGGTAGTAAGCTATGCATGTTATTTATAGTAGTGTGATATTGTTTCCATAGCCATTTTAATCTAATAGTTGGAATAGTTATGATGTAGTTATCAATGTCTAGGTCTAGGTATATTTGTTCATTTTGTGTTATTATGGTGTGTGTATTTGTTAGTATGTCTCTTTTTGGGTTGCATTCAATAGTAGAGATAGATGTAAGTAAAATTATTGGTGGAATGAATCATGTACCTTTTAGTTATTCTTGGTTAAAGTTCAAAGTGACGATGTTCTTGTAATACTTGTGTTATTGTGTATAGTATTGTGTTAATAAGTTGATGTTATGTGCAATTATTGTTGGTTGATTAAAAGGGAAAAGATCTCTTTGTGGTATCCATTTAGTATAAGTTGTGTTGTCATGTAGTGTCTAATAATATAGATATATATTATATATTTTTAATATTTTGTATGAGTCTTTTGTTTTTTTTGTTTTATGATGTATTATTGTATATATGGGAAGTGTAGTTGAGTTGTTTTGGATGTATATATGTGGGTTTTGTTGCTGTAATACTTGTGAGGATTCTAGATGTGTAGGATTTTTTAAGGTTCTTGGGATTAGACCTCCATTGTCTAATATATATTGTGTTTTGAGAGTATGTGGTGTTGGATGTCTATGGTAAGGGTTTGAACATTCAAGGGTGCATTGTAGGAAGTAGAAAAGTTGTTCTACTATATGTAAAGCGCTTTTATCCATTCAATTGGTTGGGGATTTATAGTATATTTTGAAGTCTTCTCATGACATGAGATTTCTGCCGTTAGGGAGTGTAATGTGTTTTATTTTATATATATTGTGTAATAAGAGTTTATGTATCATTTTAAAAGAGGAATTTTGATTTGTATGTCGTAAGATGGTAGTAACTTGCGACATCCATTCTTTTTCAAGTTCTGTCATATGGAGTTGGAAGCTTTTGTTTATGCTCTTAAGGTGGATATCATTAGAAAATTTTCAACAATTTTGGAGGGCTACAATTTCCTTGGGCTACCAATGTTGAGTGAATAGCCTTGCAGTTGCTACCTGACGTGGCATGGCGATTGCCATGTCACCAAAAAAAATTCTACTTTTTTTCCATTCTAAATTTTAAAAATTTTGTTTGCATTTAAAAAAATAAATAAAATTGACAATGGAAATAGGATCGGGGAAACAGGCTTGAAACGGACCTCCCAACCCCCTAGAAATCCTCTATTGTTGCTTTTTGTTTTAGTAAAAATCAAGTTCTTATTGTAGGCAATCTGATACAATCATGTGGTTTAATTCTAGGGATATTTTGCATGCCTCCATATTTGGCAAAAATGTGGTGGATGAGTCCTTTATATATTGTTTCTAGACTTCTTGGATCATTTAGGGCGTTTCTAAGTTATTTGCTAATGCAATGTAAGTATGCATTTTTGAGTGAGAAGGCTTCAAGGCCAAAGTACTCATGTGGAAGTTGTGCTATTACATTTGTAGTGCATTTTGGTAATCCACATATTGTTTTTTGAATTCCAATGATCTTTTGGTCTAGCTTTTTAATTGTTGGTAGAGAGTATGGGATTGCATAATAGATGTAATATATGCCAATTCTTATTACGGTGTCTACTATGTTGATTTTTTGTTTTATCGTGGCTGAACATTTTGTAAGCAATGTGCGTTGGTTTGTTATTTTTTTAGTGGTGATATGGGTATGTATTTTCCATTTTAATGATGGTTCTAGTTGTTCCTCTAAATATGTGCAAGGTTCATTTTGGTGTGAAATTGGTATTGGTTGATTTCTATAATTATTATTCATATTTTGTATTTAGGTCTTAAAAGTGTCAAATTTTGTTTTTGATTTGTTTGGACATTCCGTGATTGCACATTTGGGTACACATAATTCCATTCTTTTAAATTTGTCTAGTTTGTTGAGTTGATTTGAAGTGATGTGAGTTGATTTGTTGTAGCTACTACGTCATCTACATATGTTGCAAAGTTGACAATTATTTTGGATGTACCAAATGTATAACCATTATTGCCTTTTGGAAGCCATTTGAATAGTGGTTCTAAAAAGATGAGAAAAAGGTATGATTGGGCTTAATGTGTCTCCTTGAATGGTGTCTCTTTGTATTGGTATAGGTTTGGTGCTACCAAAGTATTCACCTTTGATTACCATGTTGGAATGTGAGTAGATGTTACCTATTAATGTTACAACATCTTTTGGGTATTCAAGATCTATCATAATGGCAAGCCAGGCAAGGAGTCTTGTGTGGTCTATGGATCCAAATGCATTTTTGAAGTCTATGTATGGTATATAAATGTCTTGGTTTGTAAATCGTGTGTCTTCCAATGCAACTATGAGAAGTTGGAGTTGTCTTGATGTACTTCTTTCTGCTCTGAATCCTTCTTGGCTATCATGTAGGATTTGGTGTTTTTTGCCATATTGTGAGAGGATTAAAATTATAGAACTAGTGAAAAATTTATATATAGTATTTGCAAGTGCGATAGGTCTATGGTTTGATATTTGGAGAGGATCACCTTTTTTATAAAGTAATATAGTTGTATTATTTTTTCATGATGTTGGGATTTGTTTCTATTTATAGCATTGTTTGAAAAATAGAAATAGTAAATTCTGAAAACATTGTGACATATTTTTTAGGACTGTATTAGGGATTACGTTTGGGCCTGCTGTTTTGCTATTGATTAGGTTTTTTAAGCAAATGTCATATGTTTCTTTGTTGAGGTAATTGTGTAGAGGGGTTTTGGAGGTCCCTACTTTATCTATGACAAAATCATCTAAATTATGCTATGGATATTGCCTTAATCCACACGTACCATATGGTGGATGTTTTGGTAAATAATAGCATGTTGGAACTGTGGGTGTATTAGTAATTAATTGTTGGAATTGTATTTTGTTGGCTATGTTTTCCGAGTTGGTTAGTAGGTTATTGTGTGTCCATAATGCAATCTAATGGAGGTGTATTTACTATTTAGGTTTTTGAATACTTTTTATTTATTTTAGAGGGCTTTTATCATATAATTTTCTATATTTTGAAATTGCTTTTTAAAACAATTTTGAGTATATTGTGTAGTAATTTTATAGGTCTATATATTTGTATTTTTGGCTAAGTTGGCTAGTGTTTTAATTCATTCTTGTTGGTTGTATTCCTGTAGTGGAGGTGGTGGAATATAGACATAGGTGTGATTTTGTAGTTCTTTTATTATTGGGTGTGTTGTCTAGTGTGTGGTATTTTTTGTTATGTATATTGCTTTCTTAATTAATTGGTATGTAGAGAGGTTTCTATTTTTTGTAATTTTCTTGGTAGAAACTACCTTGTTGTAATGTACAATTTGTTAGTTGTGGAAGTGGAGGTGTGCTACAATTTTCTAGTATTTTATTAGATATACTTTATATGAGGTGATCTAAGATGGTGCATGTCATGTGCTGTTGATGGTTTGTTAGGTTTTTGAAATTGAGGATAGTAGTGAATTTATTTATCTATAAGATGTGTTCTTTAAAAACATTTGTTTTTTTCAAAAAAAATTGTTTTGAATTTTTCTATATTTTTGTAATATAGGGTATAGAATTCTTGGTGTTATGTTTTGTATTGGTGGTACAGGACATGCTAGTAGTATATTTGGTGATATATGCAATGTAATAGGTGAATGGTTTGAATTGAAATTGTGATTATGATTAGTGGTTGATGTATATAGGATAGGATTAGGTACTTTTATGTAGTAGCCGTCAATTAGACTAGTTTGGATATAGTTATGGCCTCTTTGTCTAAAGAAGGGGCTATTGGTTGATATGTATGAGAGTTGGAGGTTTTCAGTAAATGTGCACCATTGTATGTCTTCTGTTTGTGGCTGGTTTATATTAGATTCATTTTGTCTTCCAATGAAGGCAATGTCTCTATTGAAATCACCACATAAGATGTATGTGGGTTGTGGGTGTATGGAGATTTGGTGGTTTATATATTGTTGGATTTTTGGTATTAGTTGTAGGTCGTCTATGTGCAAGGGCATATATATGTGGGGTAATAGCCATGGTTGTAGTAGGTGATTGTTTATTTTTATTATTTGCAAGTATAGTGAGAATTCAAAGGGATTTGGATTTTGGTGATGTTTCCTGAATAGATGTATTTTTTATTTATAAGGATTAGGAATCCACCTCCATTTGGTGCATATTGTCTTCTTTGTTATACACATCTAGTTAGTGCATGCATATTATTGAATATTGGTTTATATTGTGGGAATAAGGTTTGAATTATTTTGTAGATTTTGTTGCAATTATTTTGGTTTCTAGTAGAAGCGTGGTCCAATCTAGGGATGGTGTTTGTATTGATAGTTGATCATATGTTTCTAATTGTGGGCTAATTGTGCAAATGAGTGCAAATAAAATTCTTGGTGATGGGTGATGTTGATTTTAGTAAATGTAACATGCTAGATGTGGGTATCATGTAGTTGCGGTGGTGTGTTGAGGATGTGTGATGTTTATTATGGGTGCAAATATTTTTGCTAGATGTTGGTATTGTGGTTGTAGTTTTATTGTACATGGTACAAAATATATTTTACTTCTTTGTTTATGTGTAGGTGGGTGTGTTGTGAGTATATCGGGCATGGGCCCTAGGTTAGTTTCAATATCCCTACATAATAAAATTGTTAGATGTAATGGAAATTTTTGGTATTTTGATTTTTGAGATTACCTTGGTAGTTTTTGATTTGATTTGATTGTGAAGGAAAGTTTGTGTAATTTTATTAGCACAAGTGCTATCATGAAGAGTGTGTGTATAAAGATGTAGATGTAATTTATAGATGGTCAATTCTTGTTTTTGAAATTGTGTAAGAAAATAAGAATGAGAATTTCATGTGAATATGAGGCAAATTTCAATATATAAATAATATTGCCAACAAGTGGCGATGTACAATATAAAAATGCAAATAAGAAGTGGTTTAATATTAAGGTATATGACTATGGCACTCTATTTTTAGATGATGGCATTGTATAAATTAACTAATTTGGCGATGAAAAGGGTTCTGAGGCAATAATGGTTGGGCGAGCTAAGTTCTGAATGACTTGTATGCTTTAACGTAGAATGTCCTCTAAGTTGGTGAGAGCACCTTTGAGCTCATGGTCTACTTCATTTGCATAGCTTTGCGCCTTGACTTGCAATTCTTCTTTCATTTGGCTCATGTTGGACTTGAATTCGATTTGGAGTTTTGAATTTACTTTGGAAACTACTTCTCCAATTGATGCTAATAATTCTTTTCTATTAAGTGATTGTTTTAGAGTTATAGGTTGAAGCTATATTTTGCTTTGCTCATTAGAAGAGTTTTGGGGGGTCCAGAAGCCTGTTTCGGGCCTATTCCCTCCTAGCTGTTCCTTGCAGCGAGGGGAACGACCCGCTATTAGATTTTTTTTTTATAAAAAAAAAAAAAAAAAATTGTCTCCAAATGCAAAAATTTTAATTTAAAAAAATTTTTGGTCAATGATGTGGCAAGGTCTCGACCACGTCAGACCGCTGCGCCAAACTTGTTTCCTGCATTCACAGGTTGTAATAACTCACAAGCATCCAAAGGCCCCAAAAATCTTCTAATGTCAGTTGTAATGGCTAGAGTAGTATTGATGTATAAAAAATCCATTTTTGAAGTGCTTCACCATTGGATTTTGCAGACCCTTCTTGAGAGTTGGAATGAAGTTGAAACTCCACCCATTTATAACGAAGGCGTGCCAATTTCCTCACGTGTTGATTGTTTCCAACTCTACACTCACATATTGTACAATCTACTATCAGAGGTATGCTCTTCTACCTATATCTTCTTTGCCTTATTTTGTTGCAGATGCATATCTATCAAAACACTTTTCCCTTTTGTGTATACTGTAAGTCTCACTTGAGCTAGATTAAAGTAGAATTGCAAGTTGAGGCGCAAAGCTATGCAAACAAAACGAGCTTTTCCCATTTGTATATATTGTATGAAGGTGTGCTGATTTTTTCACGTGTTATTTGTATACTGCTGCATTTAGACATTCAATATTGGCTATTCCAGTAGGAGTATCTTTTTTATGTTGTGAGAAGAAGATGGATTTGATATTCTTGAGCCCAAGTGATCATGTAGTCTTTGGGACACTTCAGCAATGGATTTGGTGAGGTCGATGTTTTTGACAATTAGAATTAGGCAATTTCTCTTGTTTACTTCCTCATGAGTTAGCTGATTCAAATCAAGGTTAACTGGTTGTAGCAACTCTTCCAATACTACAATTCGTTGTTGCTTGATCTTGGCAAGTTGTTTAGGTGATGTTGTTGTCAACCAATCATAAGACTTAGAAATGGGTTTCTGAACTTAAGTTAGTTCAAATTCAAAGCCTCGGCGAAAGCTCTCTTCAAGTGTTTGAAGAGATGGTGTGGTTTTACGTTTTGTATGGTTTCATTGTTGATCTTGATGGAGAGTAGGGTGTTGGAGGCTATGGGATCAAATGACTTAGCAACTTTGGCAATTGCTAGCATTTCATTGTTGAAGGGAAGTGCAAACACTCTAGTGCCACAAAGTAGGGCTTTGCTTTCAACTTTAGGTTTTTATAAATGGATCCTAGCCATACCTAACTAGATTTTAGAATTTTGGGCACCATGACACAAGATTGCTATGAGATTAGCAATGCTATCTCCTATTTGTATATTCATTTCTTGAAAACAAAGCAAAACTTTTGTCACAACTTGTTTTTGAATCAACCAAACTATAGGTTTTTCAAAGTGTAGCAATATGTGATAGTCAAGAGCTAGTTGAGTGTGCATGTTTACTTCCATGTCTAAGGAAATTTGTGTCATATTGAAATGTTGGCCCACAATGTTGTTAGGTCTTGATGTTTGCCACAACTTTTGTTGAATGTAGGGGAATGATATACGAGCTTTGGAGAATTCAACTGCTTCTTGTGCGTGTATGCTTAGGTGATGAGTTCAGGCATAAATGCTTTGTTGATGAGTGGTGGCATGCCAACTTCGTAGGCAAGGGTTTCCATAGTAGGAAAACCATACCAAAATTTGTACGATACTGGATCTTTAGGTAGAGTCATGGTGGCGATCAGGGTTGACAGGACGTTCGGACGTTCGGGACGTCTGGACGCGGACGCTATGTCCGCAGCGTCCGCTGACATTCGCGTCCGACTGTCCCCCGTCCGCTCGATTACGGCCGTCCGATCGACGCACGGACTGATCTGGTCCGCACGATCTGGGCGTCCGCTTCGGGCCGTCCGCCCCGCTCGTCCGCTTTCCGACGGCGGTCGGGACGCTGCGTCTGCTAGCATCCGTGCGTCCGGACGTCCGGAAAATGGACGCTATTTTGGGGCGGACGTTGAGATTCGTCAACCCTGGTGGCGATGGTGCCTTTGGATTTTTTTGGTGAGCTTCTGGAGTGGTGCCTTTATGAGAACTCAAAGCATCTTCCATCTCAACTTTGTCTAGGTAGGGTATATGTCTTTGTACCTTGTTGTATGAAAGGTCTGACATTGTATATGTATTGAGTTGTGTTTGATTAGAAAAACCATAGATAAAAGAGTAGGATATTTTATTCATTTTTAAAGTAGGAGGATTCTATGTTTTTGGAAGAGACTAAAGATTTGAGAGGTTGGTACTTTTTTGAGCATTTTGTTATTGTAATGGATGTAATACAATGGAAGTTTCTATGTATTGCAATGGGGTTGTTATGGATTTTGATCTGCTTAAGGTATAATGTAGGAGTCCTCCCGAGAGCAGTAGCCTCTCGAGCTTGAATGGGATTACAGTACACACAAAAGAGAAAAATGTTTTGATAGACATGCATGTGCGACAAAATAAGGCAAAGGCAATATAGGCAAAAGAGCATACCTTCTAATAGTAGGTTGTACAATATGTGAGTGTAGAGATGGAGGTGTGGACGCGACTGGGTGTCTTCGAATTCGGAATTCTGTGTCCACTGGTGTGTTTGGTAGAGTGGTGGTTTGTGTTTTGTCTGAGGAGCCTCTGGTCATTGTGCTTCGAATTGATAGTTGCCTTTGTGCATTAACTGGAGCCTTGGGTGTTGGGCGCAGTCTAAGCTCTTTCTCACTTCATCTGGGAAGCACTAACTTGTCTTCAGGCTTGGTCTTCATACAGCTGCTTATTGGCGGGGCAAGGGGGGAGCAGTAAAGCTATTGTATGTTAAAACAAGCAATTTGGTGAGACTTTATGTATGCGAGCTGATGAGAGGGTGAGCACGTCAGTTGTTAAGTAGGGAAAATTGAGAACAGGCGGAACAAGAGAGCAAGCAACCACAAGGTTTGAAGATACACATAAGAGCAAGTAAACATAAGACCAGGTAAGCATAAGCAGGTAAGCAAAAGTATAATCAGTTGAGTAGATACGCATAGGCAAGATGAGCAGCGGGGTGGGTATATACGAAAACTAGAAATGAACAATTGGTAAGCAAGCAAGGTAAAGGAAGGAGAATCAAACATGGTCGATGAGCTTCAGTGTTGTTCAAGTCCCGAGAGTTGTCCAAGCAGGGTGCGGTGAGGCAAGTGAGGTAGTCCGAGGAAGTTGCGGTGACGCTGCAGCAAGTCACCCGTGGTTGGGGTCGCTGTTTGTAATTATATGTTCGCTGCAGCCACAATCATGCGCGCCGGGTTTCGGGATTCTCTGGCAGGGCTTTGGTGCGCTTCAATCGTGCTCTGCCGATTGAGAATCGGTGCTCCTCCTGGTCCCGGTGGGCGGCAGTAGCTTTGCCGGTTGATTATCGGTGCTAGCTGTGTCTCGGTGGACGGCGGTACTGCTTCCTGGTCGCAGTGGACAATGGTATTGTGGACAGGGAATATGCCGCTGGTGGAACTGATAATGGCGCTGGTTTGTCAGAATCGAAGGGTGCAAGCAACGGGATCTGAAAACTCTCTCATGCGCTCTTCCGACTGGTGTGTTTCGATACTCTTGCTGGTTTGTGTAGTTGACAATGCTGTGGCTTGGGGTGCGGGTAACCGTATTGGGACGCTCTTTCCTGCTCTCCTTCGCTGGTGACTATCAATACTAATCGATGTGGATTTCGGTGCACTGCATACTGCTGGTTTGGCTGAGTGAGAACTGGACTACAGTTTTGAGTTCTAAAGTGAGAGAGACGGGTTTCTTAAGTTTGATCGATATCATGCAAAGTAGTGCTGTAGGATTTGGAATGTGGCAGTGATAGTGCTAGATAACTGCCACCTCTAACTTTTGGCAACATGTGTGTATTTGCAAAGCGGTTGTTTTGAAAGATAACAGAGAGTGATAATAACAACAAATCACAGATTTTGTAAACTTAAAAGCGGTCAGATAACCTGATCTAGCCGGAACCTTCTTGCATGCGGTGTCAAAGTAATCCCGTATCTATTCTCCATACTGTGAGTTGCATGATCTAAAGTTGATTTGAAGTGGGTAACTGGGTGATGACTTGCCTTGGAGGGTTGCTCGCAGTACAACGAACTCCATCTCTTTCCGTAGTTGCCCGTCACCAAAAGACGTGGATCTGTGAGTGCTTGATCTGCTACGAAGATCTGTCTCCCCAGCCGTTCAGAAATGAGTACAGTTCCCTCCTTCGTGCTTGCAAATCTGAACTCAGGACAGATCCACAAATCTCGGATCTCAGAATTTCTTTGTACTCGAAGTCAAGCTGGCTGTAGTGCGTGCAATCTGTGACTCTCCTGGCCGTTACGTTGTTGCGAGAGTGACAGTCTCCCTCCAGGTCGCCATCCCCGTACCCTGTCGGAGCTTAGCTCGAGTCCGCCATGATCAGATCCGGCAGCGAAGATCAGTAAGCTTCCTGTACTACTGTACGTGCTCCCTTTGACTTGACCCACTCACTGCTGTGCCTGCGCTCATGCCATGATCCCAATATCAAGTCCAAGAAGTTGGTTGACGTTCACTTGCCTTTTAAAACTCATTGTCCGTGGCCCTTCGCACGCACGGCACAATATATTGTAAGCGCCACAGGATCCGAGATGCCAAGTCCCTCTAAGATGGGGTCTTACTACAAATTGGTAAGCTTAACAACCTCCTGCAACAATGACCTTCGTTTTCTCCCTTACGGGGGCCGGCGCTCAAAAAGGCAAGGCAAGGCTAAGCAACGGAAGCCCACTGCGGCACCTAGCTATCCCATAAACCCTCGTGTTCTGGTGCAAATCAATTCGAACAGCGCTTCCACGTACGTAGTGTGAGGATGATCCTCGCAACTGAACTGAAATCAACGCTCTCCTCACAACTTTGTGCCTAATTGTTTGATTTTCTTCACACGCAACGCAACGCCGCAGGCTAGCTAGTTCATTGCATGCTCCCCATGATCGATTCGAACCCCCAGGTCTCGTAATGTTGGCGCACCAATATCGATTCTACACTTGACTATCAAATCAGATCAGCCTCGTCCCTTCGATTAATTGCTTCTCCTGGCCTTGCGAATCTCCCAAATCTGTGACTGTTGGTGTTAACACCTTCCTGCATGCAGCGCCGCACAAGCAGCCTCTCCCACACAGGTTTGGTGGGTGCCCAGGTAGTCCTTGCCTGATTAAAAACCAGCCTCCATTCCCATTGACCTCAGTGCCACGATTTCCTCCTCACTTCTCTTGGAACTCCAGCTCTGAGATTCTTATCTTTACATTTGCGAATTGATCCCTAACTCGTCCTTCTCTGAGCCAATAGTGCATCTCATAACCACTGAGACTCTTGCATCCTATTTCCATGCTCAAAAAAGCCTAATATCATGCTATCTGATTTGGTTTTCTTGCTCACTTTAGGACCAATCATGCAAGTGGGAAGCTACTAAAAATGCTTGTCTAATGAGACATAATACACCTCCTAATTTAAAGTAATGCAAGCACAGAAATTAATTGAAGTTTTTGACCTACGGTTTCAAATGACATCAAAGAGGCTTTCATACCTACCATTCAAGTTTAAAAACTTGAGGAGAAAATCAAGTCCATTCATAAGCGAAGATAGAGAATCGTGAGTCAAGTGTATAGCATAATTTGTTTAAATACGTGAAATGTTCATTCCATTACAAGATTGGAAATTAGTTAATAAGGCCCAGAAAGAATTATGTGTTTCATCAACGACGTTGACAAAAAAAGACAGTATGAAGATTATGAATAAATCACATACTGCACAGGCAAATTCAAAATGCAGTAGTAAAGGCTATATTTCGTGAATGTGAGATGAACATTAATTGTATACATTTTTCAATAGCTACATTTTGAATTCATCTTCTTCCAAGCCAGTGGATAGTGGAGAAAGAACTGAACTCAATTGTGGTAAACTCGAAGGGATGTCCAATGATAGTCGCCCTGCACATGTACACAATAGGTATTAAGAACACGTAACGAAATACAATTCACTTTACTAATTTGACTCACAACAAAACAAGCGATTCTCTAGTTTAAGAATGGCTTTTTTGTCCAAATCGGTAGAAGCATATGAGAAAGTCATAGAAAGAAGGAAAGATTTCAAATTTAAAACAAGCATCATGATGCTCATTATATGTATGCACTATGTAATAAGAACGTTAAAACACCCAAACAAAATTTCAAATGAGCACTTACTAGCATGGGCCATAAATCTTAATTTATCAAATAAGAGTATCTCTTCTATTCTAATGATTTGATAAAACAGCCAATTGCATAAAAAAAAAGCAAGTAGAAAGTCTTTACACATTCACACGAATATTATGAATAGTCTCTCATATAATGTACCTTGGTAGAGCTTATCTGGTTGTCAGTAACATTAAAGGGAATACCAAGTCATTGCCTCTCAAGACTCTTAGTTCCATATATTCATTATTAATCAACATACCGAGAATTTTGGTTTTGCTTCATGGCAATTGTTACAAAAACACATTGGCATAGACTTTCAATCTTGATTGGTGTAAATTGGGCTTTGAATGGAACCCAGGGACCAAATTCGCAAAGTTTCTTCTAATGACAAATCGAAGAATGTTAAAGGTTTACGCACTTTGAATCATTCGAGCACAATGAGACATGAACCCAATCGGTAGGCTCCACCAGATCTACGACCTTGATTTCCTACTATCCAAAAGACAACTCCAGATGATGAGATGTTTCAAAACTCGCTAAATTATCATTCAAGCATTTTGCCGTTGACAAAGGGACATTCAATGAGTATAAGAATTTCTTTTAAATAATACACTTAAAAAGAAAATCAACTTCAAACGTACAAGTTGCAAAAAATCAATGAACACAATGCTTATCACTTGGAAACGAAGGAAGATTTTGTGCAAACCCTACACTACTATAGAATTAAGCATATAGAGTTAGACGAATGGAATATTCAAAGATCATGGAAGGAGTTGCCAGCTTGGATTGATATCTTGTTGGGGGTATAACTTTCGTCAACTTTAAAATCCACATAGATCGCAACTTGTTGCACAGGGTTGACGAATGTCAACGTCCGCCCCAAAATAGTGTCCGTTTTCAGGACGTCTCGACGCTAGCGGACGCAGCGTCCCGACCGCCGTCGGAAAGCGGACGGGCGGGGCGGACGGCCTGAGGCGGACGCCCAGATCATGCGGACCAGATTAGTCCGCGCGTCGATCGGACAGCCGTAATCGGGCGGACGGACGGACGGGCGGACGGGGCAGACGGGCGGACAAGCAGACGGGGGACAGGCGGACGCTGCGTCCGTTGGGACGCGAATGTCAGCGGATGCTGCAAACACAGCGTCCGCGGCCGGATGTCCTGTCAACCCTGTTGTTGCAAATCCCAGAGCACGATGAAGGATGAGATTCTTGAATTTGGCAATCTCAAAATGTTACACATCCTGAGGAACAGGGTTTAGGGTGTCAAATTGTGAAGCATGACATCCAATAGCACACAAATAATCACAATTTGTGACCATATAGCTGCGCTACTCCACAAAACCTTCCACATGTTTTTGCATTGTAAACTAATCGGGAAGGTCTGGCATTACTTGAAGACGGACTTTCTTTTGAAATTGTATATTGACTAGGTGTGGTTGCATTCTATCAGACCTATATCAATCACAAATAGAAATCAGACAAAATAAAATCGAAGATACTAAAACTATTAGGGACTCGATCCTGTCTCCGATAATAATCCCTATTATCAGTAACTATTCCTCTATTTATCCACTTGATTGACTTTCAATTAGCATGCTAGGTGTAGGTTTGATCTGGCTAAATATTTATAGCCGCTCATCTTTGACTGCAAACAGGGTTGTCAATTATATTGTCATCTTCAATAGTGATCAACAACCTCCTATTTTGAAATTGGATAAGAAATTCACTCATATTGATAAAATTCAGTCTCAACAGAGTTGGCTCTTCTTCCCCGAGTGATCTCTCTATAGGTTTATATTGATCTCCCAATGAAAACACACTCCTACATACTGGTTTAAATGGTTAAAAGTGACAAAAATAGCATCATCTCCTTACCGCTCTCACTCCAAGGAACACGTTGAAGTCATTCGCCAAACAAGTATCCCCGAAAATGCATCATATATCAAAGAGGTTTATAAACAACAGTAGCATAGAGAAGAAAGGATAAAGCAAGATTATTGTATTGCCAATAAGTGGTGAAATTGTTGTCGCACAGCATTTCAATGCCATTGCCTCGTTTGTTGGAGCTGACAGTATAATATTACCATTCCTACAACACAAACAAGCACATGCAAGGAAGCAAAAGCAATGACAAATGGCTCTCTCCTAGCAGACTCTCTCCTGACGGTCTCTCTTGGAAATCTTGAGGCTATTTAGGATGAAGGTGAGCAACTGAGCGAGGGCGTTCTTTCCTATATTTGATTTCCATTAACCCTTAACCTTGGAGCACTCTGACGTCCAAAAATTGGATGATGAACAGAAACTAAAAGTCACAACGGACAAAGAGCAGTGAATTTTCATCCAACATTTTTTCCGGAACATCAAAGTTGGATTCTTGGTTTGTTAATGCTCATAGCGAGTTGAGAAGTACTCACAAAAGGGAGAACCAAAAATATGAAGTCCACGATCTCAGCTTTTGGGAGAAAAATGGGACTGCCTAGTGGAAAGTTTGTGCTAAGTTGGCTCTATCCAAGCCGAAAAATTATAGCCCAATTACCTCCTTTAGGCATTGTTGTCAATGTGCAGGCACGTCTTTTTAAATTCCTAGAAACATCTTTAAAAATGTTAAAAAGAAGAAATTCAAAGCACTAAGAGGACAGACGCAATCAATATTCAAAGTTGTACAATAACACACTGCAAAAAGGCATGACAATTGAATTTTCTGAAGACAAGAAATGACATGGCAATTGGAATATTCAATTGTTGAGGAATGAAATGGCCATTGATTGTTTACAACGTACTTTGAGGCAGGGTTGACGAATCTCTACGTCCGCCCCAAAATAGCATCCGTTTTCCGGACGTCTGGACACACGGACGCTAGCGGAAGCAGCGTCCCTCCCGCTGTCAGAAGGCGGACGGGCGGGGCGGACGGGGCGGCTTAGAAAACCCGTTTTGGGTTTTTTGTTTTGATTGTTTTTACCAATGAGAGATTGAAAGTGAAGTCATTTTGATTTTGATTTTTCTTATATTGCAATTGCGATTCAAGAGAGTTGTATATCACTATTTATGTAAAAGCTAAAATATGAAATATATTTTTAATTTTTTTTGTTGAATTTCATTTTGATTTAGAAACAAAATCACTTTAAAATCCAACGAGATGTATATCATCAATAAACAAACAATTTTATAATAAAATGATTGAAGAAACCATTGTCATTTGTCAACATGAGCTCCATATATCATAAGCAACTAAACAATCAAACATCTAAATTCACATCTCTACAATTCCTATGGACGCCAATCCACATCTCCTCTAACCTCAGCCCCACTACTCTCTCCTGCAGCTCTCCATTCAAAATCTTCATTATCGGAGTCATCTTCATTGTTGGAATCAAGTATCGTTGTCTCCTTCAAGTCTTCTCTCGAAGTAGGTTTACTCCCTTCTTTCGAATTTAATTTTTCTTTTTTTACTTTGACAGAACGATTAAAGGCTTTTTAAATAGGAACCTTTCTTTTCTTTCTATTTGACAAAGTAGCAACATTTTCATCAAGAGGGGTCCTATTCTTCACTGGAGAGATAGCAAAAGGTTGCATTTCTCTTTTCGCTTTCACGTTACTCGATTCTTGAACCATCAATCTCGATGTAGGGTCGACATGTCCATGAACGGTTATCTCCACTTTGGCTTTCTTTTGAAGTAATAGAGTGCCGTTTGTTGATTTGATAGGTTCTTGCGCCATTCCTTTTGCTAAAATGCGAGCACGCAAAGATGCCAATGGCATCCGATCACTATCCGTATCACTTAGGCTTGTAGGTGATGACGCTACTTTCCGTAGATTACCGCCTGTAGAAATTTCTTTGGAAATGTTCATTAGGCGTTTTCCATATCCAAAGCTCTGAGAATCATTCAATTGTGTGCTAACAGAATTCAACGGTATTGGTGGAAGAACACTAGATCTCGGTACTTCAAAAATTGACTTCATTGGCTCCTTTCCTTTATCACTCTTCACAATTGCCGAATTTATGACTGCCATCCCAAGTGAATCATTATTTTTTTGTACCGCAATATTTGGTTTCCGCTCATCACCACTATTGTTGCCCACATCTTTTGGAACGTCCACCTCCATGACCGCATCTTTTCTTTTGTCGTTTCCTTGCACTACATTTAATGCCACAGATGGAGATTGAGAAATTAAAACTTCTTCATTTCTTCCATCATCACCAATAGCATTCTCATTGATTTTCACCTCTTTGGCAATAGCGTCTGCCTTTTCCGATAGAATGTTTTCGCTATTCAAGAATCCCATTCCATTGCAATATGCAGCTAAAGAAGGTAGATTTTCCTCTCCCCCTACATTGTCCTCGTCTTCACAAAAGGTATATGCATCGTTTGCATTGTCGGGAACGACATCCTTGCGGTTTAGATGATAATCATGCGTATCATTCACCAAATCGGGAAAGCCTTCCATAACGTCTTCATCTCCCTATGCTGTCGTACGATTGAAGTCATCTCTACCATCTACAGCTGAAAGGGCCCTTTCCAAATCCTCGTCATCATCGTCATCATCGTCTTCTAACGTCGGCCTATCTGAATCCTCTGATTCCATCGGATCCACATTATCATTATACCATTTTTTTTCATCTTTTTCCTTCGATGCGTTTAATACTTTGGAATTGGTATACACGTACACCAAATCCGCTGCTCTCTCTGGCTTCAATTTATTTCGAGATTTGTTGTGAACAAAAGAATAGTTGCTCCAATTCTGTTCACATGAAGATGATGATACCGGTTGAGCCAATATCCTCTTCGCTAATGGAGCTATAAACTTGCCACATGTACCTTCAAAATCCCACCAAGCATGTGCAGACAACATTTGATCTTCTGGATTCAACATATTGTGGGATGGAGGTTCCTTGTGTCGAAAAGCTACAAATTCCTTCACCACTGCTGCATATTCATCCGGTTTACATATTCTCTCCAAAACTTTCTTACATCCTGACATTGCATCTGCGTCGTCCACTAGCTCTTTGTCATGAAGAAGGTATGGATTCAAAAGAGCTGCGGCTGATTGGAGATCGTTGTCCACCATTCTTCTTTGGGCATAAAAAGACTGTATCAATGGAATTGCAAGTTCTTCTAGCAAACAAAATGGTGGACTTTGTAATCCGTTCACGTGCTTCTCTAACTTCCTCATGATATGCAACATCTTCCCCATGCATGGTGATTTTGAATCCAAATTGTGGAGTGCACATATGATTGGTTCAACCATCTCCACATAATTGATGAACCGATTCCAAAAATGGTCATCAAGAACAATTTTTTTCACCGCTAAGGCCAAGTCTTTTGGTTGGACTTTAGCTCCACGTTTCTTCTTAAGAGTATGTACATACTCAACCCATTGCGGATCTACCACCGTTTGTTCCAATGCTCCTCTCAATTTTATCAAACGCTCCATCATGATAAATTTAGAGGCGAACCTTGTATCCCCAGGCATCAAGAGACCAAGATTTGGTGAATACTTTCGCAATAGAGCTAGCGGCATATGTCTCTTCCTGATAAATTTAGCTACAAGAACTCCTTTATCCAATTTGGAAGCAATCCATTTCTGTGCAGCCCAATCTTTCAACAACAAATTCAATGCATGTACCACGCACCCTTGGTAAAAAATATGAGGATATTTTGCAAATATTACATCCCATGCGGACAGATTCACGGGAGCATTATCCGTAGTTATTAACACGACGTTCTTGGACCCCATTTGTTCAATGAACTTTTCCAACACAGCTGCCAAGTACTCCGCATTTTTTTCACAACCATTTGTATTCACAGATCCAAGAAATTCTTCACCTGCGGATGATACAAGCATGGCATTGATGAGAGGTCGATTAGTCACGGAGCTCCATCCATCAATGGACAATGTTGCTCCAAATTTTTGAATGCTATCTTCGGTCCGTGCATTCAACTGTGTCTGAATGTTGGTCTTCGCCTCATTCAACAATTTGTACCGAAGGTCGTGGTATGAGGGAGGAATGTATGGCCTACCAAACGCAGCCGTTTTCTTCACTGTTTCTTTAAAAGCTGGATTTCAAGCCACGGAAAATGGTATGTTCGCCGAATAAAAAAAATTTGCCTACACTGAATGTAATTTGCGTCTATGACCTTCTTCAAATCCATTCACTAAGCTGCCTTGCCTCTGAGGCCTAGAACTTGATGCCCTCAGGGTTTCACGTTCACCAAAAGCTTCCGTAATCAAAGTCATTTCAGTTGTGGCACATACCATTGATACCAATTCTTTGGACGCTGGACAAGAATCTTCGTAGTCAGAATGCGACACAACCTTTCTAGCCGAAAACTCTTGAACATTTGAAGGGCCAGGGTTGCCATCCACATTGTCCATTACAACGCGTTTTGGAAAAACTCCTTCGCAATGCCGAAATAAATCTCAAACTGCCATTGATAATCGTGGACAAAGGCTCACCCCTTTATCACGTACACCTTCAGGCCCAGAATAGCCTAAGTGGCTGAACATACGGCTAAGCTTCCTTGACATGCTCGCTTTGCAAAGCCTACATTTTACTTTACCACCCTCTTGCACACTAAACCAAGGAGAAAAATCCACCGTCGGTTTGGCCACCATACTGACAAGTGTATGTTTTACCTCAATTTCAAAAGAAACCAATAAAATGTTTTCAATTTGAAACCCACAACATGACAATGTATACAATATCAATGAAATTAGTCACACAAAGCTTTGAAAATCAAAGCCCCCCCGTCCACCGAACTATGCATTACCAAGCAAGAGACTCAATAAATTGAAGCTCATAGCCCTTGGAAATCTTAGCGTTCGATTTTTCGAAAGTGAATACCAAAGCTTCTCTTCTAACATTTATAGGCCCCTCCAGAAAATTAAAGGTTCATTTTTAGGGTTTCCGTTCAAAAACAAGAAACGGCCCGAACGGGGCTGAAGCGAACGAGCGGACGGGGCGGGCGAGCGGACAGGCCAGACGGGTCGGACGGGCGGTCGGACGCGGCGGACGGGACGGTCGGATGGGGCGGTCAGACGGGACTGTCCGCACTATCCGCCTTCCGACGCTGTCCGCACTTTGGACACGCCGACCGCCCCACTTAAACACTGACTGCCGACGGCGTCCGCCCAGGTATCCATTGGAGCATCCTAAGAGGCCGATATTACTCAAAAAGAGCGGTAACATTTCCAAAAAAAAAAACCTAATAATCACTGCTAAATGAGGATCAATGTAATTGATTTATCATTTTTTTTTTTTAAATGTAAACCCTAAATCCTATACCCTAATTACCCTAAATCTTTTCTTTTCTCCCCTAAATTGTTTTACGAATGAGGGGAATGTGGTTAAGTTGAATATGTTTGGATTATTTACTCATATTATCCTTCTAAATAGGTTTTGAGAAGATCTGAAGATGGTGGGGATTTTTTTAAAGTTCATTAGGAAATCAAATGTTTTGCAAAAATAATCAATTCCTTTTTCATCATAAGCAAATGAAATTTTTTAAAAAGGCCCCAATACATAATTAGAATAACAGTTTAATGGATTTCAACCTCATGATATTTAATAAAAGGTTGTGTTTTCTAATTAGAAGTGCATCACGATCTTCAAATGAACATCGAGTCTTTCATATTTTTTAATGAAATTTTGATTAGATTTGAAAACAAAGAAAAAGAATCAATGTTTTAACTTTCAAATCATATATGGCTATATTTTTCCTTAAAAACATAGAAAAAATTCGTTACTTGAGTTGATTGAGTAGAATACATTATACACTTATACATGTGCTATATTTATTTTGAAGGGTAATTCCAATATTCTTATTTTAGATGTTTTTAAATATTAATTTTAAAAAAGAAGGTTCATTATTTAAAGATCTAAAAAATTGACAAACATAATTTCTATTATAAATAGGAATTGAATTCGGAATTCGAATTTTGAAATGATTCAAATGAACAAGATATTGATTATAAAATATTTTTTTGTTTGAGTTTTCAAAATGAATTCACGAAACAGTTGCAAACTTTTGAACTTAGGTATACGATATTGTTTTCGGTTTGTACTTTGTAGAGTATAATACTTCAATTTTAATCCTAAATAAATGAAAAAAAATTTTAATTTCAAATTTTACATTGAATGAATGAAAAGTTAGTTGAACTATACAATGCCATGAAGACCTCTGTTTATCGTGCAAAATATGGGTTTAGGGTTGCTTTAGGGTCAAACCGCCCCTTCTGCCCTCGTATCCGTCTGCCCCATCCGCCCAGACCCCCATCCGCCCAGACCCCGTCCGCCCTCATACCCGTCCGTTCCATCTGCCCAGACCCCTGTCCGCCCAGACCCCGTCCGCCCTGATACCTGTCCGCCGTCCGCCCTGTCCGCCCCGTCCGCCCAGACCCCGTCCGCCCCGATACCTGTCCGTCGTCCGCCCTGTCCGCCCCGTCCACCCAGACCCCCGTCCGCCCAGACCCCATCCGCCCCGATACCCGTCCGCCCTGTACTCCGTCCGCCCTGTCCGTCAGATCCGCCGTCCGTCCTGTCCGCCCCGTCCACCCCGTCCGCCCAGACCCCGTCCACCCCGATACCTATCCGCCCTGTCCGTCGGATCCGCCGTCCGTCCTGTCCGCCCCGTCCACCCCGTCCGCCCAGACCCCGTCCACCCCGATACCTGTCCGCCGTCCGCCCTGTCCGCCTCGTCCACCCCGATACCCGTCCGCGCCGTCCTCCGTCTGCCCTGTCCGTCGGATCCGGCGTCCGCCCTGTCCGCCCCGATACCTGTCCGCCCCGTTACGGCGATGCGTCCGCCCCCCCGGACCGTCCGATCGGGCGGACGGTTTAGGGCCATCCGATCGGGCGGACGGGCCGTCCGCATTGTCACTTTTGCTTTGCCCCTTGTGAATGCAAGGTGGAGCGGAGAGCTTGGTGGTTCATCCTCCATTGGCTCCTTTCCGAGGCAAGGCAAGAGTGGTTTATTGGGGCCTCCTTGTTGCCAATTTTTTGGACACTTGCGCGTGAATTCAATTTCAAATTAAAAAATTTGATCTATATCAATTTCATTTGTCACGATGACGAAGGGGAAGAAGAAGGTTGCAAAGCTAAAACATAAAGAGGGACCATCGAACTTGGAGGTAGCTCGCCAAAGTCCTTCGGAGGAATGCAAAAAATTCATGATTGAACGCATTGTTCAATTTTATGAATCGGAAACAACATTGTCTTTAGACAATAAGTACATCAGATATCAAGAGGAGTGCGTGTCTAAATTCAAGGTAAACATGACACAGATGTTGTTGGATGCATTGAATGTGGCGAAGTGGCATGACGAAATGGATAAAGCGCACTTCACCAAATGTTTGGAGAACAAGGTTCATGACGCTTTGTGGAATTCCAAAGTCATTATGGCAAGGAATATCGACCCAATGACGCCCAGTTTGAAGAAGTGATTTTGAAAGCGGACTTATTTAGGGGGCGATGTGCTCCATTCGCCAAAACGCACAATCGAGTTGGTTCAATTGGTTGGTGGAAAAGCAATGATGGAGTTGCTGAAGCAGAAAGGAACAAACGGCACCTCATAGCACTTCCAGATACAACACGCGTAATTGCTGTTGATGATAGAACGATGAGAGGTGGATATGCAACGATTCGAAAGGTTCGTATTGAAGGATGTTCAGGAATACTTCCTCATTGGGAGTTTGCGGCAAAAAAATCCATTCACCACCAAACTCGACCCGATCTTGCAAAGCTAGAACATCAAAACGAATCAATGGCTGTTTGAATTCCACACGCGGGTGTGATACGGTTTGTTGCGGTGCATGGAACGACGTGTGAAGGTTATGCGTATTGGTGGAATGGTGGAACTCTTCGACAAATGTTGAATATAGATAAGGACTTTCCAAACAACATTCAAATCCGTTTGATGTATACGAATCCAACCGAAGAGGAGGTTGTAAAAGCTCACCATTTAGGACGATATCGGAAAAAGTGCACGGAGTTGACATAGGCGTTTATGCATATAATGTATGCAGTGCATCTTGCTGGACATTTGCACAATGATCTTTCTCCGGACAACATCTTGTTGCATTTTCTAGAGGATGAGTCACGTGTGTACATTGGAGTTTGCGATTGGGGCATGACCACCTTAGCTTTTCAGCCAATGAAGTCTTTGTACACATTTACATCAGCAAATGAGATGAAACAGACTTTGCAGAGGAGATGGTGGGTGGATCCACGTATTGCATATTTGCATAAAGCAAGTGCAGATGTGAAAGTCATTCCGATGTATGTACGTAAGTCGGAAGAGTATGCCATTCGAAAAATTGCTCGGTGGATGAATGGAAACAACATGTCAGAGGCGTATTTCAACGTGCTACGAAAAACACCTAGTGCGACACAATTTGCCTTTCATGATTTTGCAAAAGTGTTTTGTGCTTACTTGAAGCGCATTTCTTTGAAGACTGACGATGAAAATACTAGTTTGGCCCATGTGATTACGCGATTTTCTAATACATATCGTTGGCCGATGCCAGATGAACATTTCCGCCATTTATATTAGATTGGTAGTGCAGAAGTAGTAGTTGAATAGGTTATATAGGCATTAAAAATTAGTTTAGAAATATAGAGTTGGAATGAAAAAAATTATATGTGCAATTAGCCAAATGTGCACAATGTATGGTATTTTATATTAAATTGAATATATTTTGCCCATATTGATTATGTTTGTATTTGTGTTGATCTCGATTTTTTAAATAGTATATATATATATATTTGAAGTCACAAACTTTTTTAGTTTGCCTTCTGAAAATGAATTGGAATTTTTTCATAGTTTCAAAACTATCATGGACTCATGGTCAAACTTTATAATCTTTTAAATTGTTTAAAGATTAAGGGAGTGACTGCGGGGCAGTTTGGGAAGGGCGGTCGGGGGAAATAGGGCCGTCAAAGCGGACGCTGCGTCCGCGGGGATCGCGAATGTTAGCGGACGCTGCGAACACAGCGTACGCGTCCGGACGTCGTGTCAACCCTGCTCCGAGGAGGCGATTTCTAGAGAACAAATGACCAAAATTGCTTCATAATTCACTCAGAGTCCTCAATTGTACGACTTGTTCATTTATTTCTAAAGAAAAATATTGGTAGTAAAAAACTTCACATATTAATTTCAAAATGAAGGTCATTATGTTTCTCATATTTTTTTGCCCTTAAAATATGTTGAATGTAGAAACAGACAAGTTGTCGAGTCCTTTCTGAATTGCTTACTAAGCTTATCGTACGGGAAACACTTTGGCTTCCCAAAACACAAAACTTTTGTCTCTCCTATAAGTCCTCCGCATTGCAAAGTTCACATACAGAAGTAAGGCATTGTAAAAATTGCTGACATACACTCTTGCGAACAACACATTTGGCTCTTCTCACTATGCATTTTTCTTGATTTCTCCTACCATTCCCGTGCCTTCAAGGATGTGCTTTCTTTAACGATGACCACGTGTCCAACAAAGTCAACATGCACTTCTCACAGGTCAAAGCTCTTGATCTCCGTAAGGATTACAATTTTGCAAAATTTGATCCAACAATACAACAATCTGATTCCCAATTGTGAAGATCTTACGGTTACTTCTGTCAATGATTGCAACAATTAGCTAGAATTGATCCTGCAAATTCATTGACTTCTCTCATGTCTTTGCATTCTAGCAATGGATCAGGTCATTCCACGATTAAACACGCAAGGATCTAAAAAGTGGATGCACCTTGGTCAACTTTGATTACAACTTTTAAAATAATAATTTTTGGAATTTGATTTCAACTAAGAAACCAAAGCTTGACAAATTTTGTTTCTATTCCATTCTAAAATTTTGAGAAATGTCAAAAATTGAAAGAGTTATTGCAATTGAAAGCTTCCTGTGTTAAAATCCAAATAACACAATATGGTATACTTTTCATTCATATTTCTTTTTTTAAAATGTATTTTGAATTTAAATTATAAAATTATATTTCTCATTCCAGTCTTCATTTACTTTAAAAATTATAGATTATTCTGATATATATTGTAATTGATATAATTTTATTTCCACCTTTAGCTTTGAAAAATCACAATAATTTTATTTTTTCCTTCAAAATTATTGAAAAAATACAAAATAAATAGAAATTTTATTTTTCAACTAGCAAAAAATATCAAAATTGTGTACATCAATTAAATAAAAGGATAAATTTGGTTTAATAGTTGAATTTGACCTTCAAGATGTTTGATGTGGCTATTTTGGGTGTAAAAAATAAAATAACCAATTGAAAATTTTTCATGCTAATTTTCATTGCTACTTTTACCTCCCAAGAAAATTTCAAATAATTTGAATTTTTTTTGCAATTTTTACTCATTTATGTTCATTTTATGCAACAAAAACGATAATAATTAGAAATTTTTATGAAACAAATTGCAATTTCTCAAAGTGATATAGAATTCAAAGTTTCAAGTAGTAATAATATCAGATTGATGTTTGAATACTATTGAAAAGGCCAAATTTAGCTTAAATAAAAAGTTTGACCATTTCACAATGGACCAAGTCCTTAAGGGATTAAGGTATTAGGGTTTAGGGTTTTAGGATTTTAGGTTTATCATCCATAGCCGATCACTTTAGTGATTCTCAACATGATTTAGTGCAATATGAGGCAATGTAAGTTTTCTACCATGTAGAGAGATAGAATGATGAGCATTGCAAAATTTTTGTTAATTTTATCTCTTGAATTTAAATTACTACAAATTTTGGAAGTCAAAAGTTGGTCTAAACCTATATCCAATGTATAGAGTCTATCACAACTACTCATCCTAAGACTACTTTCTATTGACTTTAGCACCCTAAATCAAGGATATGTCTCATTACATTGTTGTACCCATAATGTTGTATATATCAACCAAGATCATGTATCATGACATGGTACCATTTCCAATATCTCATGCTATAATTTTTGTAACACTTGGCAATCATGTCTTGTCTTGCTACTAACATTACTCCAAGACATCAAACTTTGATCCTTATTATAACCATCCAAAAAACTAATCACAGAAATCAATTCTAGCTTCTATCAAAATTCACACATCCTATTGGTTGTTGATGGTGTCTTGGTTGATAATGGGTGTTTCTACTATAGGGGTTGTTACACCTTCTTCATCCCATTCTCAATCTTCAAAGAATAGGAACATGGCACTCTTTCATGGACTCTTCTTAGCTTGTAGAGGTTTTATTCTTTAAAGATTGAGAATGACCATTCTCCTTTGAAGGTGACGAACGGGCATGAAAAAGATTTTGCAAGCAAAGTTTTGATGTTGTGCTCCCTAGTTTCACCATTGTTGTCGCTACTCAATGATTTCAAGCCCATGCTTGAATAAATTGCATAAGACTCAGTAGATGTAGAAGTTGGAAACTACTTTTTCATTGAGTTGAAGATGCAACTCAATGATCTAAAGCTCATGTTTGATTCATTTAACACATGCAGGAAGTGCAAAAGGAGAACTAGCAGAAATTCAAGAAGAATTATAAGATTACTAGCATCACCTTGCAGTCTTGCATATTTTGCTTAAGGGACTTTGAGAAGAGTTCTTCACCACATCAAGACTTGTCTACAACAACAAGAATAGCAACAAGAATAGCATTGACAAACTCTCATCCTATGCCAATGAATACTTAAGGTCTTTTTAAGGAATAAGGGGAACTTCACTTATCTCATCGGAGAAGCTTTCTACCATCCCTTCAATTCAAAGACAAATGAGCTATTAGATTGAAGTGCATGTGACTAAGATATTTTGACTTCACAATGCATGAAAATGGGTCTCATGAACTTTAGGATCGTTCCAAACATCAACAATATGGAGAAGTTGACAACAACAACTCCCTACTTCTACTCTTTCTTAATGATGCTAATGTGGATCCCTCAACTTTTTCACACCAGCAATATACAACAAAATGCAATACACAATCTATGAGAATGAGTTGTATATGGAATTCTACATTGAGCTACTCAACTTATTTTGCAACTTTAGCGACACAATATACACAATCTACAATGGTGGAAAGATTGTCTATATAGCAAAGGTGAGCATTTCAAATTTCCTCTCATTAGAAGTTCTTTAGCTTAGAAATAAATTTAGTTATTATGTGTAGAGAATCATTGGTTGGTTAGAAAGTTGCAATCCTAGTGTTATTGGCTAAGTAGGAAGTTGCAAGAGAAATCATTAGTTGATAGGAAGTTGCCATGCTAGGGCTCCCACTTTTTGTAGAAGCAAAAGGGCCTTCCTAAGATTGGTTAACAATGTTATGTTGTATCGTGGACATGTCGGAATTGACCAATGCCAATTTGATGTTAGAGCATTGGAAATAGCAACAATTACTATAAAAATGACAAAGCCATTAGCTAGGTAGGTAGTCAAAAATTATCAAACCATTGGATAAATAGGTGCATACCTTGTTTCTATGAGTATTTTTAAATGCACTTATTAAGCATTTTGACTCCTTTACAATGATATAGGATGAACACACTTTCAAACTCACAATGAAATTGACTAAATAGATTGAATTTTGTATTCATTAGATGAGATTTGGGGGGATGGTGTAGAAGCCCACAAGTCAGTCTCAAGTTGCAAAGAACAAGGGAACCATGCCATTGTAGCAACACTTCAACAATCCATTGTGGCAAAGACCATACCACATCATACAATCATATTTTTTTCAAAAATAACAAAAATACACATACATATATAATTCTTTAATTCTTTTTTAATATTTTAGTTATAACAACAAATTGTTCTCTTATTGTAGGGGAAACAATTGTGAGGAATAGGCTTGAAATGGCCTTCCTTTGGTTTCAAAAATCTTTTTTAATGCATTCAACAAGTGCTTTATAATAGTCAATTTTAGGAAATATTTTAGGTTTAAGATATTTATTTGCATATCATAGGTCAAATAGCGTCATTCATAAAGGTCCCTATTTTATCAATGTTATTGTATTTCAAGAATATAGGATATTACTTTAAAAGAAGTTAAAAATTTTGTTGGAAATTTTACAATTTCACTTAGAATTGTCTCCACTCAAATTTTTAAAAGCATATAAGTTTGTATAGTAGAGAAACATCTCCAACTAAGTAATCAAATGCTTAAATGGATGGTATGAGGTACTTAATTCCACTTTATCTTGGAAACTTTCAAAACCAACAAAATTCTTCAATTTGAAAGTGTTCAAACTAATTAAAAATAATAAGATTACATGTAAAAGATTACAATAGATAATTTCATTTTGTCCCAAAATATCTAAATTATGCATATTATGGACTCCAAAATACAAGATTGTAATTACATATTTTATGTTCTTCATATATTAAATAAATTGAAATTGAAACATTCAACTACATAGAAGCATTTTGATGATTGATAAAAAATGTCATTTGATTAATAAATTTATATAGAGAGAGTGAAGAGGGTGCAACATTTTGAAGAGACTATTCATTACAACCTTCAACTACTTTTTTCTTCACACTTAACAATAAACACTTAACAATAAAAAGCAATTTCTTTCCATCAACCAATCAAAGGTAAAATTAGCTATTCAATGACAATAAAAGCTTTCAAATCAAACCATTACTTAACTATTGATCTTTTTTTTCAAAAATTTTGCAACAACCAAAATGTAATTTTTTTGTTTTTTTTAGGTAAATTCCAAATCCAAACCCTTAATATTCTAATTGAATTTGTTATCTTTTGAGCATATATAGATTATAGTTGGATAATGGCTACATTATGAAATTTTGTAATCAATAAGATATATATAATAGAGGTTTGAATCAATTATTTATGGTTGATATCCTAAAATATATTGAATTTCATTTTTAACAAAGAAAATCTCATAATAATGTATGATTGGATAGCTAAACAAACATGTCACATTATTGATACCCATTCATTTGACACAAGACAAATCATCTATTACATTGCCAAAATTTACTAGTATATTATAGTTCTTAAAGCTCTTCATATTTATATTCTATTCACACACCATATATTATAAAAAGAAATATGAATAAATCTATATAGTCTACATAACAAAATAATTTAGATAATGTTAAGATGTGTCAAAATTTATTTTTAATATACTTCTTAACACCATTTAAACTTTAAGTACAAATAGGTCTCTAAAAATGAAACTATTAAAGCTTTTCAACATAGTGATAGTTTTGTCTTTTAATAGTTAAACTGTACAGTATTGACCTTTGAATATGGAAATTTGTTGACTCAGTGACAAATTTCAACAAGTTTGAAGTAAAAAGTAAGGCAGAACTACCCATTACCATAAAGATTTGCAATCTAGGTACTTTGGAGAAGCTATTTATGAGCTCTCATATTTTTCAGAGATTGTGAGTAGACCCATGTTGAAGCGTAATTAGACCATTGCGGTGGTATTGGGTAGTTTTGCCTCAGTGTTTTTTCTTTATCTTGCAATGGACTTAGAAGTCTCTCAATCCATTGAAGTTCAAATCTAGACTATATTTGGTCTATTATTTGGGGCTTTCAAAATATATTTAGAAAATAGTCTAGTTGAATGATTACAAGTGATTTTTTGCTTATAACTTTTGCATTATATGACAATTTTTTATAAAATTTCAAATTAAAGTACATATGGTACTTTTAGACATTGAGTATTTTTTAATTTAAAAAATTATTTTACTATTTGTATATAGTCCCCAATTGGATATCTACCTTTGGCATTCTCGATGCTCATTACTATTTTTTATCCAAAAATGCAAATTGGAAGGTCAAAATTAGATGGTTAGAATTTGAAGACAAGTACTTCTATTAAAGTTACGCAAGACTACAAAGAGATTTTCTAAGAAAATAAAAAATTTCACCTTCTATATGTGCTCAAAATACACTACCTTTACACAAGTGCAAAAAAAATTCCCAAAGATACAAATGGTTGAAAAGGACCATCTCCAAATTAGGAAGAATTGATTTTACTCGTTCAATTTTTTCTTAATTTACTATTTTCAAAAACATCAAACATCAAAGTATCTATTTTCTTGGCATTTTCCATCACTCTTTTTCAGGCATAACTTTTAGAAATAAATTTTTATAGGCTTGAATTTTCACACACAGACACACTATTTGAAATGCTTTACAAAATATTTTTATTTTATTTTATTTTCAAAAAGAAAAATTCCAAAAGTTACAATACTCATTGAAATAGGCTATTTTGAAACAAAAAGAGCAAGTATTTTTTGCAATGAACCAACTTAGAATTAGAATTGTAATCTCTTAACAATAGTCTATGAGCATTTTGGACTAGCTAGAGGCTCCAAATTTGCAAATGCAAAAGACTCAAAGTATGTAGGTTTTTGATGCCATGAAAGATAAAAACATCATTCTTGATATCCTCTTGGGTTTCCTTACACAAATTATTTGATTGTAAAACAGTCTTTTTTAATCTTTTCAATTTCAAATTTCTCATAAGCACAATTTTCTTCAATTTTCAACTTGATAGAAGCCAAGAAGGAAGGTGGGATTGGGATGAGGGAGAAAGCTAACATGGGAGAAGATGTGTATTCTTATACCTCATGTTACATATGGTGAGATGTTTTTACACCATCTTTGCATCATATAAAAACATTATAAGCGAAAGGATGACATTGATTTATCGAAAGAGTTTGTAACTCTAATTTATAAAAGAACTTATTTCGAATTAAAAGAGGTTGAAATTTATTGCTACACCAATTTTTCCAAAAATAAAAACTTATATTGACATGAATATTCTAAGTGATGTTTATTCCCCCCTTATTATAGTAATAGCAAATTTTGTTAAAATGGTAGTATTCCATATGCCCTTTTCACACCTTGACATCTAAAAAAAGTGTACATTGCTAATATCTAAGTCACTTTAAGAATTTAGAAATCTACAACTAACATAGATATTAGACCAAGAAATCTAAAAAATCTAGAATCTCTATAGATTTCATATATCTAGGAGACATGTGTATTTTGAAAATCTAGTATTGGTTTAGATTCTAGTATAGAAAAACAGTTCAAACTATATGGTCTAAACTATTAAAAGTTCCAAATTAACCTAAACCGCCATTTTAACGAAATTCGCCATAGTAATAGAACAAATTGGTACAATATCTAACCATCAATTTTTATTCTTCGTTGAGATGGATCATGATATCTTCAATAGTTTAATCTATTAAGAAAAAAAAGAATAGGATAAATTAGTACAAGAAAGGGAATTTCAACATATAGGTGCAATACGATAATAATGTTTAAAAATAATGTCTCATTGTGATTTAATTTTAAAATATTAAGACTTTGTAAAATGAGTATTCTACAAACTCATAATATAAGTTAATCTATGTATAGAATTGCACACTCATCACAAGAAATAAAAAAACACTTGTTCTATGTGGGTGCTTTTACATGCCCTCAGGTTCAATAATGTAAAGATTGTCTCTATCTTGTGGTTGAAGAGGGCCCTTTTTTCCAAAGACCAATCACCATGGCTACAAATATTAGCACACCTAAAAATACATACTTAGGAAATATTCTCTCATAAGTCAATATAGAAGTGGACAACTATTGTACCTCAATTGAAAGGAACTTTTTTCTTTGAAGGTTGAATGAATGCACAAAATATGCATGTACATTTATAGAAGTGATGGAGTAACAATTAAACCTACACCTAAAAATACACATGTAGGAAATATTATTGTATCTCATGAATGAGAATGGAAGTGGACAACTATTGTACCTCTATCAATTGAAAGGAGCGTGTTTCCTTAAAGGTTAAATGAGTATACAAAAATGTATAGGCACGTTCATAGAAGTGGGAGTAGTAATTAAATCTAGAAGATATTGATGCATGGTTACTATGTATACACTTTATTACTAAAGAATAAAGGTAGCTGTGGATATTAATGGTTTATATATATATTATAAGTCACTAAATATATATCATGTTATTATTAATTTGAAGCTTAGGTCTTCAATTATAATCCTTCAAGTGCTATAGGTAGTCCAAATTTTAAAAATGAAAAGATGAATTTTCAAAGGCTACTATGAATTATAAGTTGTAAACTATAATTCATAGATTACATCCATGTACTTGAATCTACCATTGCACTAACCTATATTTATTAACAAATTTAAAATCTAATTTGTTGGATTTTTTTTATACTTCATTATATTTTATAAGAATTCTTTTAGCATTTAAATAATGAATTTATTGCAATTTATTTTTAATGCTTTGATGACCAAAAGAAGTGGCCTCTTTAGGTATTGGAGTTGAAATAGAGTCATTAAAAAGGTGTAGGGAAGGTACCACATCATATAATTTTGAAAGAAGAAATCATGATAGACAATTTTGAACTTTGAAATTTTTTGGAAAGTCATCTAATCTAGCTATAGGTTTGAAATGAAAAAATATATTTATATATATTAATATAATTATAAATTTGTGATAAAATTCATGGATATC
Organism: Pseudoscleropodium purum; assembly: GCA_963969395.1. Taxonomy (NCBI): domain Eukaryota; kingdom Viridiplantae; phylum Streptophyta; class Bryopsida; order Hypnales; family Brachytheciaceae; genus Pseudoscleropodium; species Pseudoscleropodium purum. Next base: position 28,363,530 of record OZ017795.1, read on the forward strand.
AAAATAAAGCAATTACAACTATTATCAACACCTTAATGTTTGATGGCTTTATAACAAGACATCATAAAACCTTTTTTACTGTATTCTATAAATTTTGGTGTGATCATGACCTAATTGCAATTCATCTATAAGTTTTTTTATTGTGATTATATTTGTTGGTGCCAACATGTTTTGTATTACAACTAGTTTATCATTGCATTTGCATGCTTTTATTTTAATGGCATTCTAACATTGTAAAGATTATAACAAAGACCTTACTAAGAATTTCTGAAAAGAGAATTGGGGTACAACAATCTATTTAGAATTAATAACATGTTACTTGGTGGCGTCATGTTTTGTATCACAACTAAATTAGTATTTCAATCAGATATTTTTGGAGCATCTTCAATGGAAGTTTGACACCCTACTCTTGCATGAGAATACACCATTCAATCCATTCAAAATTGGGATCAATGTTGCAACTATGAAGACCTAATGCAAAGTTGAAGAGAGAAACCACAATTACATTTTATACTTGAATATATCTATTGTGGTGCTTAAAACACTTGGAAACATTTGGAATCTCTTTTCCACTATAGAAAGTCATGATCCTTGGTTTAATGGTAAGAAAATCTCAAAAAAGAATTGGCTACTACAAAAGAAATTTGTAGTTTCAATAAAGATTGTCAAAATGCTAACCTAAGTCAATATTGTAATGATGCCTTGAGAATACTAGGACAAGTGACATTAGGCCCCAATTTAAATTTTCTTGTGATCTTCAATCCACCAATACTATTGTTATACCTCAATTACTGGCCACTTGAAGATGCATTTACTTTAGAAGAATATTCAAATAATAAAGATTATTGCAAAGAATGTACTCTCTAGGAATTCATAAAAAATGGCATGTGGAGATACTTGAAATGTCATTTTAATTGAAGTTAAATACAACATTCTCATCAATGTTCTATTTAGTATCACCATGTTTAGTATTATAATTAGTTGAGAGTCACAATTAGATTTTTTCATAATGTAGTAGGGTTCTCAAATTGCTATGACTACAATAAAGAGTTCATTCATAATTTAATGAAAAAAAGTCATGAAGAGATTATAAATCATTCTATTAAGTGCCACTATATCTATATGAGAAGGAGATTAATGGCAAAATTCAATGTTTTTACTTTTGTAGGCTAAAATTTTATTGTCTACAACCTTTGTCTACTAAGGTATTGTAGAAGTCAATAGGTCATCTTAATTACTACAAGTAATCATTCTAAATTTATTAAAGGAAGCAAGAATGGTAACCCTTATCTATTCATGTTTTTTAGATACTAATAGGTAGACTACTCCAATAAATTGTTTGTCTCCATTTTGCCATAATAAGGGGCTTCTATAATGTTATCAATATGACTGCAAACCATTATTATTTATGTCATTATTGAATACCTTCAACATTACAAAGGGTTCACTATGACTTTGATCCTCTAAAGATGGATTGGTGACTATGAAAATCACCTTTTTTGGTACCATGTGAATTACATACTTTAACCCCTAAATTCCCATTGTAAGGACAAAATTGATATTGGGTAGGATACTCTGGTCCCAATTTGTATGGTGATTTTTTGAAACTTGTTGTGAAGATAGGATATCACATTACCGTTTGGGAAAATATGATGTTTACTTCAATTGGTGCATGGAAGCAAAAGTTATGCCATTTGAAGCTAAAAATGGAGTTTATCGGTCAACACAAAAAAATCCCACTAAAAGTCAAAATTAAAATTTTAAAATTTTATTTTATTACAAAAAATATTTTTTCTTTGAACATAGAAAGATTTGATTCATTGTATTTGGATTAGTAGTGAGAAAGTTACAGACAATCTTGCTATTGGGGCAATTTATGATTTCAAGCATCTTCTTAGAAAAAAACCTTGTAGCTAATTCATTTTTTAATGCAATTTTCACAATTTTTCAAAAAAAATTGTTTGATAGGGTCAAATAAACTTATTAGAACAATCTCACTATTGAGATTATTGTGTTTTAATTCCACCTTTAGTTAGAGCTATTACTAATTTTATTTTTCATTCAATCTTAAATCTATTCACTCAACAATTTTTTAAGGAATGAATATCAATTTTTTTTAGAATTTTTTATAAGATTTTCAATTCAATTCATCAACATAACAAATTAGAAATTCAATGTATGTAGTGCAAATATTTTACATTATGAAGATTCAAAGCATTAAAAAATATATTATCCCCTAAATGCCCAAGGCACCAAATTTTGGTGTCAAAGAAACTTTGAAGATAAATAAAACCTTGTTATTATTTTTAGTAGATTATATATGTAGAATTTTTTTTGAAGTCTAGTCTTAGCATCAAAAATCTGATTTTGAAAATGATTGATGATGATTTTTCAATTCAAGATTTTGTGTGAGGGTGTCCATTGCAATCTTGACTTTCCGTAGATGTCAGAGAAAAATTTCACATTAGAAATTCATTTAAGAAAATTGTAGAAGAGATTTTGAAAAGGTGTAAATTGATCGAGGTTATGCATATTATGCCCTTTAACCCCTTAAGTTCCTTGACTATGTTTTCCCTCAAAATGCTCGAAAACTAACATATCTAGTACAAGTATGAAATTTTTTGAAATTTTTTTTTTTTTGAAATATGTAACTATAGGAACTTGTAGTATGCTAATTTGAAAATACATGGTAAAAATTTCAGAAATTTCCACCATGTGGATTGCAAGATATAGGCATTCAAATTCACTAAAATCATTTTTTTGGCCTTGTGAAAAACAGGGCAAATGTACCAAACAAGCTCACTTTTCTACAAAAAAATTTCTAAAATGGTGGTGCTTCTATGAATTATTTTTCCTAGATAACTTGGCTACAACTTAAAAAAATTTTAATCCTTTGTGATCATACAATATATAGGAAAAAATTGTAAGTAAAAAAATCTAGAGAATGATTCAAAATACTAAATTGTTAAGAATCTAATTATGAAATTGAAAAATGTCAATCTCAATGGTTGTAATGTTGTGATAAACAATCTATATCCTATTATTTTATTTTAGTCCAAAAATGTTGAAAATTGAGTATTATAAAAGACTTCAATTGAAAGTTTATTTTAGAATAGAGAATCCATAATTGCTTGCAAACTAAAACTCCTCATAACTTTTGACTCAATTACCAAAATGGAATGATTCAAATCTTTCCACTTCTATATAAATCTAAAACACCAATTTCAAATTATTGTTTTTGAAAAAAAAAAAAAAAATTCCTTATTTGTTCGGATTGACCAAGTTGAGAAACAAACAACATATTATACAATAACTTTTGACTCTTATTTTCATATGTCATGAAAATTAGTGCACATGAAAGATGTTCCTCACCCACATCTTCCATTAAATTTTCAGCTTAATATGTGCAAATTCCTAGTCACAAATACTTGCCTAAAATTACTATGTTGCTAAAAATAGCAGTTTGGTCCTTAGGAGTTAACCTCATCTTTTTTTGGTGACCAAATTTTTAGATTTGATATGTGAAAAGAAGATTGAAAGATTTCAAGTCACTTTTCCAATTTTAACCCCCTCATAATGATCAAACATTATAATCTTCTAATTTGTGAATAATATTGTTGTATTTTCTTTCCTATATAATCTCTAATATATCTAATTTGAATTTGTATGGTTACAATTTAAAAAAATTGATGCAACTTATCAAAATGTTGGTTTTTTGTTCAATTTAGAGCAAATTTTTAGAAGCTCAAAAAAGGCCTTGGGCATTTAGGGGTTAAGGCAAGGTGCAAAAATCTTGGACTTCTTCACTTTAAACACAAATATCTTGCAAATCATCCAATCAAAGTTTTTGAAATTTCTTCCACACATTTTTATATTAGTGTCATGACCCTTGTAACACCTCCAAACCTTGATGGATGATTGCATTGATAGATGAAAGAACTTATGATGATTGTGTCATGACCTTTGATGGATGAATGCATTTATGGATCATGAACTAATTCATGATGAAATGTGCACTAGTGGATAAGCAAAGATTGCTTAGAGATAGAGATCTCCAAATGGTGGATTTGTGCATTGGAGTCAAACAACTTCAATTGGATGACAAAGACACTGGAGTGCCTAGAAATGTATGCAATGAACTTGACAACTCCACTTGGATGATTAGTGCATTGGAATTAAACAACTCCTAGAGAAAGACAAACAAATGGAACTTGGAGTTACATAACTCACAGTAGAAGATCAAAATATGGGTAAGAAATTTAGATAAGATATGATTGGAGAAGTATAGCTAGGACTTTTACTTTAGTGAATGGTTTTAGAAAGAACCATGGATAGAAAGCTATAAGTAGAAAGAAGTCCTAGTTTATATTAACGACTAATACTAATAGTCTTTATTCCTAGTCTCGAAGATATAAGATGGAGCTTGGGGGTGAGGAGAGAAGATAAACTTGCTTTTAACAGGCAAAATGACTAATTTGTTCTATTGCCATCAACAAAAAAATTCAGATTTTTTTTCATACAAAGACAAATGTGAGAAATGAAGGAAGCAACTAGAATTTTATTTTTTTAACAAAATATGAATTTTTTATGAATTTTCGAATTTTGCTATCTAGTTGGCCTCAAAAAGTCTATAGATTTCCCAAAATCAGCAGAAAAGTGTTTCCATGGTGGTCATTTTACCATCCAAAGTAGTCATAATATTTTCTAACATGGTTACAAGATTTTCTAACATAGACATGATATGAAGAAATAAAAAAATAACTTTTTACTAATAGTTTACACTAGAAAGGTGTAAGTGTTCTATAACAATTACTAATAACTCCATAACCATATCCCAAGGCTTTGATAACAATTACAAATCAACCTAATGCAGTCTTAATCCCATTTTAAAGAAAAAGTTTCTCATGGGTTGATAGAAGATTGTAATGGGGGAGTTCCCTAGGTGCTTGTCATGGGTGATTTGCTTGTCATAAGTAGGTTCACCTTAGTCTCTTTTTGGAGATCTCTCTCTTTATGGTTAGGTGGTTTGAAATTCTTAAGATGACATTTATGTTTATAAGTTTATTTTGTGTTCTTGATTAGAGTCCATCGTCAAAGGTTTGTAACAACTAGTCTAGTGCAAGATCCTATGGTTAAATATGCTAAACAAACAATTTCTAAAGTTTGTTGCACTTTGCAATAGAAATGGTAGTTATGAGTGATTTTTGGTGGAAAAAATGCCTTGGGAGTTTAAGACATTAGAAGATTTTTGGGGCCTTTGGATGCCTACGAGTTATCATAGCCTGCAAACGCAGGGAACAGGTTTGGCGCAGCGGTTTGATGTGGCCAAGCTCCTGCTACGACATTGACCAATTTTTTTTTAATTTAAATGTTTTTTTGCATTTGGAGACTAATTTTTATTTTTTTTTAATTTTTTAATTTTTATGAAATTTTTTTTTCTGACAGCAGGCTGTTCCCCTCGTTGTGGAGAATAGCTACGGGGAACAGGCTTGAAACAAGCTTCTGGACCCCCTAAAACTCTTTTAATAGTTGCCCCCTTCTAATTGTACTCATTTGGGAGGTCAAACTATTGTTCAAGAACTCTCTTTTCTACACATAAATTCAAGGGTGAACAATCACACTTTTATACTATATAGATGAATCCTTTGTCATTCATCATCCAAAAATGGTTGCAACGTCCTCTAAAGATTAACTCTAAGTAATAAAGCCTTTGTGAATGATTTTGACTCTACATCTGCACATCAATTGAAATGAACTTGATTTCTATTTTAGAAAGTTATATTAGAGTGTATTGGCATTTGGGATTTTTTTTAGTTTTACTAGCTTTTCTCCTTTAATTCCCAAATAGAATTGGCAAAGTCCTGTTATTATCTCTAATTTTTATTCAAAATAAAAAATTTATAGATATTTGCATTGATTTTGGGCCAATGTATTCAAAATTGTAATTGATTTTTTTCCCAATTCTATGGGCTAACTTTAAAATTAGTTGCTAGTTTTTCCCAAACTGAACATTGTGAGGCCTTGAGCTCAAAAATTCAAACCTCTAATGACTAGGGAGGATTGACCCTTCTATTGCCCTGCTTAGAGGGTAAATGTCATAGTTGCCCCCTATTTTGTGCCGCTTAAATTTAGTATTTCATCAAGTCCCTTCTCTAATTTGGGGTTTTTGATTGCAAATATGAATTCATAATTTGCAAATTTTATCATATGTGGCAAGTAAAAAATTTCAGTGTTTTCTAAAGGATAAAACACGGGGGCAAAAGAGAGGTCAATCCTCCCTGGTCCAACCTCTAACTGATTTCAAAACTTTCTTACCGTACGTTATTTCAAATCCCATTCACCCACACGCCCAACCAACCACACGCCCCCACTAAGGCCCGCCATTAATCACGGGATTGGGATCCAAAGCCCCGCGGGCACCCACCTCCGCGGTTCAATCCCAATCAAGCCGAAAATCAAGACGGTCTTGCAGAGGAACGCCTACTGTAGTTGAAGTTGCTGTTGCGTGGTCGGCTATGGCGGACCCTGGCCCCGTCTTCCTTGCCCTTATCTTCCCCCTTTCGAACCCCTCTTATTATTATTACCCTTGGACTCATTGCGCTCTCTCATTCCCGTTCGTTTGAGCCATTCTGCTGGCGTTTTAGTTCGTTTTTCTTTCGATTTTGGCATTAGGGCTTCGTTTCAGGGTTCGAAGCGGTGTCGGAGATCGCAAGCAGGTGGTTCTTCCGTATTCGATTTTCGTCGAGTTTTGGTTTATTTCGGCAAGGATTGTGGCATTTGAAGGTTATCGGTTTGGGAACCATTTCGATAGGGTTAGGGGAGCGCGTTGGAGGTGTTTCCTGGAAGCTTCGATCGAGGTGATTGTTAGGAGGGAGGTTTGGAGTTATTTGTGGTTTGAATGGGGTATGATGGATCTCTGGATATGGAATTTATGATGCTGCGGTGGTAGGGTGTGGAGTTTGGACTTTTCAAGTAGCCTGAGAAGCAGGTTATTGGAGTATCGTAAGGACAGGTCTCAAATTGAAGTTTAGTTTGGATGCGGAGTTTCTTGAAAGAATTCGAAGGTGGATGAGTTTAAGTAAAAGGCGAGCAGTGGAAGTGCGTGTGGAATATGTTACTGGGGCGTTAATTTCAAGGCCGTGATAGGGACTGCCTATATGGATCATGAGGGTTGCAGCAGTGGGGGCATGTCAGCCCCAACCACATACACATTCGCATTCAATGACAGCAACTTCTCGGATCGGCTTCTCCGGATCGAGGTCGTGGCCGCATCGGAGAAGAACGATGCAAATGGTACGAGTGCTAGGCAGAAGAAACGGCGACGTGCTGACCGCACTACTGAAGCAGGTTTGGTCTGTGAACTTTCTGAGAGCTTAGTGTGTTCCTCACTGTGTGTCTTCACGCACAAGATTTTTTTCTCAGATATGCCCTTGTTTTTTGTGAGGATGCTGAGATAGGGAAGATTGTTTTCGTAAAGTAATAAGTTTTCGTTAATTGAAGGTCAGAAAAGACGTTGCGATGAACTTTATGTTGGTGATTTTTATTCCTTGTGTGGTTGTCACGCTCTTATTGGGGCATCTTTGCGCATATATGTTCGCTTCTTTTGTTAGGTCAAAGCATCCCATTACTGAAGTAGTTTTTTATTAATTATAGAAAAATTACAGAAATGAGACGTTCATATAATAAAGGACTTGCACTTCTGTCACTTTGAAGTGGGCAGTATTGTTTGCAGAATGCAAACATCTAGCTCGAAGTTATACGTATTTTGCTATGTGTCCAGAGTGCGAGTATTATCTGTTCGAACTTATTTTGCATTCTCACGATCCGACTGCGTGGCGTCGGAAGTATGGGTCTTCTACGTGGTTGATTCTGTAATGTTGTAGAAGTGGCTGCGATGCTGAAATGGGTGATCAGGAATCTAGCAGACTTGGCGATTTTTCCACAATCATTGATATGAATCTGTATTGGTGATGAACAGAGAAATAGAGCACGGTTGTCATTTAATAACTTGTGATAACCTAATTGGAGTCTTCCTTATTCATCGGACGGGATTTTAATGTTGTTGTACGATCTCTATCTTCATGGTGTAGCTGATGATTGATTTGCTTGTACCACAGTCGCTGAGGGTGTTGCGAAGTTGTTAGGGGATCATCCGGAAACTCAATTAGCAGAGGGACAGGAGGAGCAGGTTATGTATGTCGGTGACGATGTGGCACCTCAAGAAGCGGACGAAGAAGCCGTAGCCATGATGGAAGAGGCATATGGAGTAAATAGCATGTTTATGGCACATGGAGGTTTATTTTCTATCCTCTCTAGCATAGCCAGTTGTGTTCCCCTAGTCGAGCTTGAATAGGGTGCGAGGCTGTCCGAATTGCATGTAAGCTTTGACAGTTTAGACTAATAGATGAAGATAAAGACCAATTATACCGCTATAAATTGACAATTGTAGATACTGTTTTCCCTTTACGGTTATCTTTTCTGAACTTGTTGCTACCCCTGGGGCGCCTGCTATATTCTTGTAAATGTAGTTTCATCGTCAGTACTTAGGTGAGGAGACCATCTGGAAGAGCTATGATAGTCTCGTAAGGAAGTCTAGGAGGCTTCGCTTCCCCTATATTGGTATTTGAAGCTAAGTTCAAGGATGCTGTATACTGAATTTTGTGTCTGAATAGATTATGCAGGGGAGGACGGCGGGACTTCGTCTGGATCTTGGAACATGGATACAGCTGTTGTTCTTCGGAGCAAGACAGTACATATCAGCTCGGCCATTTTGGCTGCCAAAAGCCCCTACTTTTATAAGGTGACCTATGCCTTATCATGATAGTATTTCTCCTTGGTTTCATAGTAGTTACCCTACATGTTTTTTGTTTTTAACTTCAAAAAGTCTCAGGTGCGGTGTGTCTCTCCAATGCATCAATGTGTTCTTATTTACTAATTTTTTTAATTTAATTGATTCTGGATGAAGCTCTTTTCTAATGGGATGCGGGAGTCGGAGCAACGCGATGTCACTCTTCGGATCGTCCAATCTGGTGAGCATTTGTATATTCTTGAGCTTTAGAACTGCGGATCCTCCCTACCAATGATGTTGCTTACTGTCTCTTATTTTTGTAGATAATTAGATGCAGGCTCCTTGATGGTGTATTTGATTGTAAGGTATCTAGTCTATCTCTCATCTCAATTTGGAAAAGTATTCTGTGTAGTTTAGCCTGCGAAATGCTGTTTTGACATGGTTTAATTTGCAGAGGAAGCGCCATTGATGGACCTGCTCCAGTTTATGTACAGTGGTAGGGTTCAGGCAAACACTCCATCCACTGTACTAGATGTCCTAATGGCAGCTGATAAATATGAGGTTGCGACATGTATGCGCCATTGTAGCCGACTGCTCAGGAACCTACCCATGACGTCGGAGTCTGCTTTACTCTACCTTGACCTTCCGTCCAGTATTCTTCTTGCAGAGGCTGTTCAGCCTCTAACGGACGCAGCCCGCACCTACTTGGCCACTCGCTACAAAGACATTACGCGGTGGGGTTTCATACTTGCGCTCATTGTTTGCTCTACTTGCTTCTAGGTCTTAGTGATTTCTGAGTTCGTAATTGCGAACCAATTTCTTGTATTTGGTGCACAGAATCTCATGAAGGATTATAAACATTAATTTGCACACACTTATAATATCGTTATCCTTAAGCAGCCTCCACATTATTGCAATCTGAAGGTTTGCAGAGTGGCTCCTGTTTTACAGCATTTTGATTGACGGTATATATTTGATTTTTGGAATTAATTTGTGTGGTCTCCATCCTGCAGATTCATTGATGATGTCATGGGCTTACCTCTCGCGGGAGTTGAAGCTGTTCTCGCAAGTGATGATCTGCAGGTTGCCAGCGAGGATGCAGTTTATGATTTTGCTTTACGTTGGTCACGTCATCATTATCAGAAACTAGAGGACCGCCGGGAAGTCTTAGGCTCGCGGCTTGTTTGGCTGATCAGGTTCCCTATGATGTCCAGCAGGAAACTTCGTAAGGTGTTGACCTGCTTTGATTTTGAACACGAGTTGGCATCTAGGTTGGTCCTTGAGGCTCTGTTTTTCAAGGCTGAGCCTGCCCACCGGCAACGGCAGCTGGCCATGGAGGAGACTATGCATAAACGCTACTGTGAGCGTGCATACAAGTACAGGCCAGTGAAAGTCGTGGATTTTGACACGTCATGTCAATGTCTCGTATATTTGGACTTGAAGATTGACGAATGCCGCGCCCTTTATCCTCAAGGGCGAGTCTATTCTCAAGCTTTCCATTTGGGAGGCCAGGGATTCTTCTTATCCGCTCATTGTAACCTGGATCAGCAGGGTCAGTGCAAATGCTTTGGACTCTTCCTTGGGATGCAGGTATTATTTGTCACATGTCTGGTGCCAATTGGGGCGTATCTCATTTGTATATTATGGCTTATTTTGGAGGATGTGACTGTTCGATTTTCTTGTTTCCGTTTTCTATTTTAAGCAGATATTCTCATCCTGTCTTCGTTTGTAGGCTTTGCTGTGAACTCTAAACCTATTGTATGTGATTGGCAGGAAAAGGGTTCCGTGAGCTTTGCTGTAGACTACGAGTTTGCGGCAAGAATGAAGCCCACCTGGGAGTTCACTCCCAAGTCCAAAGGGAGTTATGTATTTACTGGTGGCAAGGCCGTAGGATACCGGAACCTGTTTGGAATGCAGTGGCAAGACTTCATTGCTGAGGACTCCCCCTATTTTCGTGATAGTATTGTTCATCTTCGGGCAGAGCTTACCATCAAGAAGCCGTCGAGCGGATGAATTTTCTCAAAATGGTTTGGAGGAACTGTACATTTCCAGATGTAAAAAATAAGCAACACGAAAAATCAAAAGCTTAGATTAGGTTTCAAGTTCTGGTGACCATCCCAGAGTGATTAGCAGCCTTTGCTTTCCGTTTGAGACCCTCGCCGTTTTTAGCCTGACCCTTTGCGCAGCTTCGTAGATTATTGCTAGTCTGTGTGCAAAACCGAGTATTCTTAGGGGGTGTAACTTACTCTGGAGTTCGCATGGAATGATCAAACGGTTTTCCTGGCAATGACTCTTCCGGTTTGAAATGACTCTTTTGAATATATATGGTCATGGGATTATTCTCCCTGAACCAGTTGATTTCATTTGAACATCCTTCCATTTTCTTGGTGGTCACCAACTTTGTGAAAGCCATCCTTTTAACTTAATTATTAGTAGAACTAATAAGTTGAATGATATTTTTTTACTTCTGGGTCGCATTTCCTGCTTCATGAGATCTGTCCTGATACGACTTACGAAGGAGACCCATTCTCATTCCATGGGCTGAACAATTGCCGAGTTACAACGCCAAGTGATATCAAAGAAATAAGATACTTCTAGACTCAATGTGCTTCGAATCATAGTGGTCATGTCATGACTATTGCAGTAAGGTTGAAGGTCCACAAAGTGCTCATACAAGGGCTGATAATGAATCAATAATTTGGGAACATTAGTCTTGAAATATTTTTCAGTAAATTTTCCTTGAAAGTCAAATGGAATTGGTATCTAACTCAAGTTTTTTCATATTTTTTGGAGCTTTGTGGAATTAGTTATAAATTTTTAAATTTGGAATGCACTAGACACTAGAAGTGTCCACCTCTTGAAATGTATAATATTTGTACATTGTTGGTGTGATGAGAAAGCAAAATGTACCTTTGTGTACCTTCCATGTCCACTTCCATTATAATTAATATGTGACTACAATTACATATATTTTCAAATGTGTCATTTTGTAAGTCACAATAATCTAAAATATGACAAATAAATGAGAATGTGCCATGTGCTAGTTCTTCAAAATTAGGCTTGCAAGCATATAGTAAGCATTATTTACGACCAACATTTTGTGGTGGCATAGTAGTTAGTGGTTGTTTTTTGAGTGGATAGTAAGAGAATATGTTTCCAAACAATTAGTTTAATTCAATGAATTTTTTATTTTGTTATCTCCCAATCCCCTAGTAAAACATAATTCTTTTAAATTCCAAACCCAAACTAAATCTAAACCTATATCCAACCCAAACCCACCCACCCACCCTAATTGGAATTCCAAAGTGAAAATGCGATCTTCAATCGATATGGGATTTCTAATCCCTTATATCTATATTTATATCGTGTATTAGTGTACGTCCTCTATATTCATATTCATACCCTACACATGTATCCATATTCATAGTCATATTTCATATTTGTATTCGTATCTTGTATCTTTATCTCAAATAGATGGCTTGGGATTGGTTTCAATTTTTTTGTTGTGAATAGATTGATGGTCTATGATTTTTAAAAATTGAAAGGGAGGGTTAATAAAAAAAACAGGCTATTTGCATTTCACTAGATAGTCTCTTACTATTGTCAATTGATTGTTGTAATCATTTTTTATTAATGAAATCAAGTTCTTTTTGTTAAATATTATTCCATAGATTCTTGAATTGATTCTCCAACACATTATCAACTTACTCAAGTTGTGGATTATATGAATTATTTCATAAACTCTTAGAAGAGATAATTGCATTTGGGGGAGGGACTATTAGAATTTGGTTTTTGAAAATTAAGCAATATGATTTCAATTTTTTTTTTCACTTTGAAAGTTTAGAATTTTGAAAGAGAGTTTTGACCTAAGCAAGAGGCAAAAGAAAGGCTAGATCAAAGGAAAGGCAAGTTGAATTGCAGACAAAGAATATCCAAAATCTAAAAAAATCAAGATGATATTCTAGTGTTTAGGAATTAAGTTTTTGCTAAGTCATCTTTCCACAATTGTAGCTATACTTTGGTTCTAAGTGAACTCCTAAAAAAGTTCACATACTAAAAGGATTAGATATCACTTTTCAAGGTGTGAAGTATACTTGAATAAGAAAACAATAAATCAAAGGCACAATAATTACTAGAAGAAAAAAAATCTTACTAAAGCTTGTCAACAATCAATATATTATCCTCTACAAATTGTTTGTTTTCTCCAACCAAAGACGTGATTCAAAATAGAATTTACATCCTTGGCGGTGGTTATGACACTTGTTTGTACACTAATAGAGATGAAAACATTTGTCTTGACCAATACTTCCCATTTGTCTTGGAGTTATTTTTGCAAAGTATCTTTACATGATGCTCTACTTATATCCTTACACAAAAAGTACTTGCACAATCTAAGATGAAAAATTGAATGGCTTCAAAACACTTAACAACTACAATTGTAGCAATTCAGTTTGAATGTTGTATAATCTAATGTGAACATCAAAAACCAATGTAGATTCTAGACTATCAAAGAATAGTGGAATAATACTCGTTTTTTTATATTAAATAAAATCCTAAAACTCAAGAGGATAATTTCTAAATAACTTGTGTTATTCTTATGCAAAATTGTACACATGCATGAGAGAATTTAGAGTAGTCCTACACTAGTTGGAAACCAATCATTAAGTTGTTGAATAGTTGTAGAATAGTCATAGATTAGTGATGAAAGATTTTGTAATGTAGTTAGTAGCCATTACTTTCATCTATAGACTCCAACTTTTAAAAGATGGACAATAAGATTTCATCTATTTCCTTCAAAGTCAAGGAAGTTGTAGTCGCCTCGCCATTGCAATTATTGATTCCAAATGTAGTACATCACAATTTGTCTATTATTGATTCTTCTTCTTGACTCTTGTCTTTTCTTCCTCCTAGTCATTTTTTTGTCATTATTTCTCTTTGCATGTTGTCAATCCATTGCTAGCTTGTAGGGATAATAAGTAGTGATGGCCGTAGAGAGGGCCATGGATAAACAAATATGATGTGAAAGCTTAATATCCACTAATCCACCCAATATATGTTTTTCTTCCATTTAACAATAATGTAACAATAATGTGAAGATGACACATTAGTCAAAAATAGACCCAAATTCAAGCAGTTAAAAGCAACAAAATGTGTCTAAATTAATACAATTCTATTTTGAAAACATCCTAATTAAGTCAACCAAATTAACAAAATGTGTTGACTAATTTGAACCTTGTTTTCTACTAGTGCCAATAGTATGAATTTCAAGTCCATTAGAAATATGATAGAAAAGTTGTGGCCATTAAACAATTCTTTAAAGAAGATTGGGATACAAAAATCCATTATTTCATATTAAAGCGACCCTTAAATGCTACACAATGGACCAAGTCGCAAGCCATCTTATATATCCAACACAATCTCAAAAATTCTCTCCTTTACACATTTTCTTGAATCCATTGCAAAGTAATGGGCATGTACTTCTTTAATGTTTGTATGTAATATGTACACTAGACAAAATCTTGTAATGGATAGTTGCAAAAAGTACTTGCTATTTTTGGAATATTACGATTATTAGAATGATTTTCTTAAAATGAAATCAATTATGGATCATTTGTAAGGAATTCAAATTTCAAAATAATATGTATGTGAAAATTCAGGCTTAGAAATATATATTTTAAAAAGTTATGCACAAAAAAAGAGTGATCGAAAATGAAAAAATAGGTATTTTGAATTTTCTTAGAAAATAGTAAAAATTCAAAAAATAAAATTAACTTGATGTTTTTACTAACTTGAAGGTTCTTCTTTTTTACCATTTGCATTTTTGGAAAAATTGTAATTATTGCATGTGCAAAGGTAGTATACTTTGAACACATGTGGAAGGTGGAAACTTTACTATTTTTAGAAAATTTCTTCATAAGCTTGTGTAACTTAAATAGAAGTTCATATATCCTAAATTTTGACCTTCAAATTTCTATTATCAAGTTGGAAATTATATTAACCCCCACCTTGCAAACATCCCATTGGGGGCAATTTTAAAATGGAAAACTAAATGGAAAAAATTGAAAAAAATACTCAATAGTTAAAACTACTACATTTACCTTTGTTTCAAATTTCATCTTGAATTTCATAGAAACTAGACATACAATGCAAAAGTTATGAAAAAAAAACCTCCCATCTATAGTCAAGGGGACAAAAAAAAGGACAAGTGTTTCTTGCAATGAACCTAATACGTAGACCAAATGATTAAATCTTAGGAGGCACTAGCTTTAAGTGCTCAAAAACCATGAAAGGAAAAACAATTGTTGTTGAATAATTGGAGTTTGTAAAATGTGGTTGCTAGAATTTGACTAAGAATAATATAATTAATATGTGATTCTAGCAAAGTAGCTGCGGTAGATAGTATAAGAGAAATATCTTAAAGTAAGATACATACAAATAATGAAATAAATATGGATGACTACAATGGAAATATCCAAAAGTATAAGTTTAAGCAATTCAACATAGTTAGAGGCATTCTTTCTTTAAAATAATATTTTTGTAGTATTAGCAAGTGAAAATCATGGACATTTAAAAGAAAAGATTTTCAGATGGGGCATGTAATTTCTATGATTTTTCAAAGTATCAATTTTCTAAACCATTGAAATTGTCCAATAGGTGTACCCTAAATTAAACTCTAAGAAAACCAATTGTCAACAAATCAGAATTAAATAAATGTCTTTCAATTGCATAAGTGAATTACAATTAAACATTTGTGGGACACTTTAATGGATTTTTATTGTCAAATTTAGTGACAATCTAGGGTTCATTAATGAAAGCAAGGATAGGAATGGGTGTTTCTACTTTAATAGCAAAGGTATGGGGTTTGTTGGTACCAATGATGCAAAGTTTAAAGGACTTTAAGTATTATAAACACAAAGAGTTTAGTTAAATGAATGCCAAACTTGTGAATATAGGCCTACATTATAAGACTTGTATTTTAATTCTATCCTTTGAATTTATGGCTTGCATTGTTGCATTTCTAATTATGACATATTGACAGGACTATCTAAGGTCTATGCTCTATTTTAAAAATTTCGAATGATGTTTTATATTGTATTTTTGTTTTTTCATTGAAAACTTTAGGCAACTTATGAATGTATTGTGATATAGATTATGAATGTTTGGTGTTTTTGAGTGCATAGTAATTCAAAATGTCAAATTCAAGAGTCCAAGAATCTATGTGCAAGTTTATTTTATTTAATTAATTAAAATACATTTATCAATTTTGTAAAGATTTAGATCCTCTATGTCATTTGCATTGTCTTTCTTGTCATCTTTAATATTTTTAAGTATATATACAATCTTGTTCAAAATCCTATGCCCATTTCAATGAGCAACAAAAAAAAATATCATTTAAAAGATGCAAACCATAAAATGGTGTTTTTGCCTAAGTCAATCTGTTTGAACCTATCTCCAATAGCTTCTCTTATAGTATAAGTGCACTGCATGGAATTAAAGAGAAAACTACATTGTTCTGGTAAACAAGTCCAACTACAATATTAAACTTGAATGAACTAAAGGAATCCATCTGATTGTGTGAGGATAATTGGCTTCAAGTGAACACCATGTACACAACTGCAAAGTTACTTGAATGGTAGGTTGATGATTCAACCTTTAGATTAGAAATGCAATCTTAATAGTAAATGATAAACAACAAACAATTTTTGTGTACATTACTACAAAAAGACAAAATTGTTGTACAACAAGCATTTGTTTCTTTAAAAACTAAAACTTTATTGCCATTTGAGGGAAATCAATCAAAGTAGCACATTATGCTATTCCAATAGTTATTCACCACTCTTGAAGACCTTCCAATTTGTCAAACTTTGTCATTCATAGTGCATACCAATACACATTACTCTCCCTTGAGCTTCATCATTCATAGCGCACATCAACACAAAGATTCTAGATACACATTATTCCCTCTCTAATTCCTTTCAAAGTATCTAAAAAACTACAAGTCATCTGGCTTCAAGGCCTCAAGAACTATTGTACTTATCTTATAACTAAATGTTTTGAGAAAAAAAATTGAGTTCTAAGAAACAACTAAAGCCAAATCCAATTGAAAACTTTTCTTTACAACAATCATGACTATTATCAACTCATTAATACAACACAACTACATGGTTTACATAAACTTTACAAGGTAAAAATACCCAATCACCCCAAAGCAATCTTGTTCCCAAATCATTTGTCTTGCTCCAAAGAAAGGAAAAATACAAACAAAAAAAAATAAGAAAAAGATGAAAGGAAAAAAAAAAGTGCAATCTCTAAATGCACATGGAGATTAAATCTCAAATTAGAAACCCCAAGAATATGGAATATAGAAAACCTACACAAATTCAAATCTAGGATTTGAGTACTTGCCCTTTATATAACAAAGACAACAAAATCTTAACCTTGTGAATCTAAATCCTAGGAATAAACCATGTAGCATGTTTAGTAGTTGATGATGGTGCATTGAACAATGCATCCAATGACAAAGAAATTTTTGAAGTTTTAGTCCAATTGAACCTACCCCAATTTTAAATATTTTGTACTCCCAACTAGCCTTTTAGTGGCACTTGGATGGGCTTTTCAAGGCATAGTGATACAACCTATTCTTAAAAGTTTCATTTTATTTTTGTTAATTGTTAATTTATGTACAAGAAGAGGGACTAGAAATTGTGTACATACATTCATTTATCTTGCAATGTTAATGCCCAACATAAAGTTGATGTTGGAAAAAAATTAAAAAATTAAAAAATTAATTGTATCATTAATACACTTTTTTTTTGAGGAATTAGAATAATATTAAGTTCATAATGAAAAAGTGAAATTTATGAAAATTTTGTATTCTAATAGCCTATTTTATTAGCATGTAAAAAATATATCCCCTCTAAAAATTCTTTTTGGTTGCTCATGGTTCCTTAATTGTAATAGTAGAGTAGAAACAATTTGTTAAAATTATATACAAAAAATCTTTAGTATATAAAAATGAATACGTAATCAACAGTGGAAAATTTTAAGATGATTTTTTTATATGTAAATCATATTGTGATCATACTATATATTTTATATCCTATATTTTCATTTGTGTACTTAAAAAACATATGCAAAGAGGATTTCATTCATTCAAAAAAATAAAATTGTAGTGACACATGATGCCTTTCTTGCATTTGTTAATTAATTGATGATTCACTATTGAGTTGTACTACCATTCATTATAATTCATCTATTCTACTCTTTATTTTAATATTGGTTTTTTTAATTACATGGTGAAGTACAATCTCAATAGAACAATCTTTAATATTCTACCACAACTTAAAATTAGGATTATTTGCAATTGAGAATTTTGAATGTATTTCTAATTTTTTTAATATATTTCAACCAATTATGCCAAAAATATTTGTATTAAATGTATACAATGTTGCACATGAACTTCATACACAACGCACATGTAAGATATTAATTCATTATTTTAGATGTAAATGAATGTTTTCAATGCAATCAATGTTTTTATTATACTTGATGATTTTAAATCCTTTACCTTAGTATGATCAATTATGTAAATTACATTTTTCTTCTTCAAATAATGGCAAAAGGACATGCATTATATAACATTTCTATTTTAAATTTGAATTTCTAGACTAAGGATTGACAAAGTAAGAAAGAAAATATAAATTTTAAAATTTAATTTTAAAATTCAAATAGTATATTAATGTGCTTGACACTGATATTTTGATAATAATGAAATTAAAAGTTGAAATTTAGAATACATATAAAATTCCAACAATGACTTCAATTTGAATTAATAGTCTCAAAATAGAAACCAAATTTAGTATAGTTATTAAAGTGCAAGTAAATTATTTGATAAATGAACTTCAATAACAACAAATTTCTATAAAGTTTTCATTGTTATTTTAGCAAAATTATTGAAATTTAATGAAAACAATTGCAAAGGTAGGTCGGTTAATCTCAACACTTACCTTCGCTCAATTTCTAATGTAATAAGAAAGTTGTGCAAAAACACATAAACTTCCTAAACATACCAAATTCATATTTTTAACTACCATTTTCTTCTTGAAATAAACCCTCATTGTGTTCATATGTACCTTGAAGACTTTTTTCGGCAATCCTAGCTGCAGTGTTTGAAAGAATTGCATTTTTGGTTTTAACCTCTAATTTCATTTTTAAGCGTTTCAATTGTTCTTCTGTTTGAAAGAGAACATTTTTCCATGCTTCTACTTCTTTAATTGTTTCTTGAACATCGGCTATGTCCTCTTCAACTTTTTTAAAGTAATTTTTTGCGTGCATTTGGAGATTTCTTTCTTGAGCTATAAGATATATAACATTGAAAATTTGATTTTTGATCACAAAACATATGTTATTAATTAATGTACATTGAAGAATTAACATAGAACAATATATAATATCTAAAAAAATTTAATGTAAAAATATTTGTTAAAAGGCAAAATAAAATGAAATTGTGGCTTTTGATTTTAATAATTGTATTAAAACCATCTAGTTAATATAATAAGAATGAAAATATTATGCAATGAATTTCTATTTTTTACATAATTTTTTTACCATAATTTGGGTTCGAATCATTTTCAAATTCAAATTTTGAACAAATAATATCTATCAAAATTTGAATATCTGAACATTGGGCACCATTAGCAATTAGTCCCCAAGCCTCACAAACAAGCATTTGAAGATCTTTGTACTTTGTTCGTCTTGTATCTTTTAGAATAGACATTGCACAGTACAATAGAATCTCAAGTCTTGAAATATGGTTGCATTGGCTTGCTTCTTGCAATATTGATTCCCAATAAGGAGCAAGATCTTCCTAAACAATTTGAAATTAAAATTTTTTTTTTCATAATATATTCAAATTATCTTGAACTATTAAAATATCAAATAAATTTGAATGTCACATATGCAAAGATTCTAAAAACAAGTTCAAAATGTCTTTTAAGTTGTATTCCAATTTAATTAGAATTCACTAATGTGAATAACGTGTAAGCAATTTATAGAATACATATAAAAAAATATTGCATATGCTTTCTAACGTATACATCATGTTTTTGAAATACATAGAATAATTAATAAGTTCAATTATAAAACATTGAGCAATTAAAGATTTTAAAATCACTAAAGTACCTTTTCTTCACAACTTTGACACCAATATTCACCATCTAACTTTTGAATAGAATTGAATCCAACAAAACCAACTCTAATTGCACATTTTAGATGAGATATGTGAAGGCAATGTTTACACTTCATCCATGATAAAGAGTCCCTAATTCCACCACTTTCTTTACAAATTGTACACATACATCCATAGCAAAATGCATCATCATTGCTACATGTGAAACATGAACAATATGATTCTTGAAGTCTCTCAAGAATATTTGAGCTTTGAACATCTTCATTGTTTACCCAAGCATCACATTTTTCATCTTCATTGTCGCAAACAAGTTGTTTTTCTTCTTCTAACCTTCAATCCATTCTAAATTAATATAAAAATAAGCATATAAATTATCTATGTGAGGAACAATTTCACAAGTCTTTCATCTTTTTCATTTTAGGAAAAGACATTAGAATTTAAAGAAGATCATACTATTATCATTGCAATTTTCTCAAGTAAATAGATCCTATTATGTTATTTTATTGAAAAAATCATTAAACTATCAATTTTTATATATGAGAATAGATTACAATATTTATTTTCATCAATGCAACAATTCGTACATGGGTTCATCCACCAATTTGATAGTTTTTGAATCACTCAATGATCGACTAAGTTCTTTATGAGAACCATTTGAAGATTGAAAATTGTTTGGAGAATAATGTCTATATTGTTTTTCTTTCATAGAAGCCCACCTTTTAAGGTTTTTTAAAGATTTTGAAGGTGATTTTGTGTTTAAATATAGAATACTTTTACACCCATTTTCTAACAACTCATTTGTTTGTTTTTCAAAAATGCAAAAATAATTTTTATTTTTGCATGTCCACTGAGTACATAATTGAATTAAAAGCTTTCTTCTAAAAAAATTTGGAGGTTTTTGATTTCGAAGTAAGTAAACAAAGACCCTCAATACAATTTTAGGATAGTGTTGTAATCTATCATGTGTCAATGGTTCTTTCAATAACAATTCACGATATTCATTCAAATCTTTAGCATCCATAGTCTTTAGGATTTCCATGTCTTCTAGAAAATCTCGAAACATTGAGTTTGATGATTGAAACCAACACCAACTTGATGGAGTTGTAATTAAGGACTTTAAATTTTGTGTGTGAGTTTTAAAAGTACATGTATGTTTTGACCAAATATCTAAGTTGCTCAATCCAGTTCTCCATCTTGAGTGATTTGAACAACAATGATTTGCTTTTGAATTTGATGAAGAATCTTTATTATTTTGGATATTTATTTGTTGGCAATATAAATTAGTTTTAAATTGTTTCCAAGAAGAGTTATCTTCTTCTTGATATTTATATTCTATTTCAGTTCGTTGAGGTGTGTGGCTATTTCGCCTTCTAATTACTTTTGATGATAAAGGATGAATTTTAGATCTTGGTCCTTCATCTTTTCTACAACATGGTGTAGTTCGTCTTTTCGCTTGTTGACTAATCCATTGGATAACTATCCAACATGGAGTTGTATCTTTGGTCTCTTGCCGTTCACGTTTAAATGGAGCAAAAATGCAATCCCATGGTTTAACTTCTCGAGGTGGCAACAAAGATCGATTTTCTGGTCGTGATTTGTTCCAATGGAATAAAATCCCTAATCTTTCCATAACTACTATCTTTCAACAATAATATCCATATTCCTGTGATTATAGGTATTGATAATATAATATTCACAATTAGATTTCTACTATATATTGGGTGTTTATATAAAACATATTTTGTAATCCAAATCTAAATTTCAAATCATATATTGATAATTTTTCTTAAACCTACAAGAAGACATTTTTATAAACAAATATATTGAAATTAGTTGTATAAAACAATTGGCATTACTATACGTACATGTATTAACTGCAATCAAATACAAAGGTATATAAAAGTACTTTATTGTGCAACTTTAGAGATTAAATTGCAATTAACTTTGACATTGATTTATTTATAATTGCAAATTTTATTCATGCATTCAATTTTTTAGATATGATTAAGTAATTGTTGCAATAAAGTAACCAAAACTTCATAACTTATATAATCTTTGTACTTTTTCACTTACTTACAATTTGACCTCCAAGAATTAATAATAAAATTGGTAGTTATTCGTTGTGACTATTTTAATACATTTGATTTAAATTTGAGTCTACATTTTTTAAATGATAAAATTATTCATTTTTTTAGATGTTTGGATTTGATTCATTTGTAAACATTTTTCTATTTAGTCAAAGAAATTGATCTATGATGCATTTATATGCAATTAACCAATATATTGAAACCAATTTTTTATATTGCATAATTTTTTGGCTTCTTCTAAATTTATTTCTAAAGTATTGGCAACCTAAAGATAAAGTAGACATTTTCATGTTTTCCTACTAAACAAAGAAAATAAAATGACTAATATTAAAAAAAAAATTGATAACAATTAGGAGGCCTTGCACTAATTGAATTAACTTTGATTATTATTATGCAAGTATCACAAGGCAATAAGCTAGGTAGCAATGTTGAATAAAGGTAGGTACAAAGGGCAATATATTTTTTAATATCCCTCTTGTACAAGGTGTTCAAATTTTGAGGAATGAATGGAATGAATGGAAATTGGTGTTCTTTAAGCACATAAATTTGTTTTTACATCCATCCAAATCAATTTTATAGATTCAAGTGTTATTTATCCGAAATTTCTATAATATATATTTTCAAAACTCTATATACGTTAAAAAAGTATATTTGAATAGTTATGTTTCATCTAACAAAGTAACTTCTTAATTCAAAATATGAACCTTAAAAAATTCTTCAAAAAATAAATAAGTTAATTCTTTTAATAAATCAGTGATTAGAATTTTATCTTTGATAGTTAACCCATGAACGACGCAAAGGCCATTCTTTGATTGATGAATGATAGAAAATCTTGTTATGTAGGACAAAAGTGCAACTACTAGTCCTCTAAATTTTTTAGAAAAAAAGGTCTTCTATAGTAGCTTGACTTCCAACAAGTGCTTATTCATTTTTTTAATCCAAAAATGCACATGGTACCAAAATAAATGATTTTCACGAAGGCCAGTCATTAGAAGAGTTTGGGGGGGGTCCAAAAGCCTGTTTCGGACATGTTCCCCTGTAGCTATTCCCCGCAACGAGGGGAACGGCCCGTTGTCAGAATCTTTTTCTTCATAAAATAAAAAATAATAATAATAAAATAAAATAAAATAAAATAATAAATTTAGTCTCCAAATGCAAAAAATAAAAATTTTGGTCAATGACGTGGCAGGGGCTCAGCCATATCAAACCATTGCGCCGAACTTGTTTTCTGCGTTCGCAAGCTATGATAACTCGTAGGCATCTAGAGGCCCCAAAAATCTTCTAATGCCAACATTTGATGGTTTAAAAAAAAACTATATTGATTAGTGCAAAGTTAGATTCTAACAAAATATAATGATATAATCTATGACTCATTTGTCACAAATTTTGTTTGAAAGTCAACATTGGAATAATTTCTTTTGGCCCTATTGTCCCATTTTTAGTGAGGACACAATAGATTTAAACTAACCTTCATTTTTTACATGATTTTTGAAACTTTTTTCAAAAGACCAAAAACCAAAAAGTATCTATTAAAACTTGAAATTATTATTTTTAATTTTTTCTCTTAGATTATATTTTCGTCTACATCAAAAAAATTTATTCATTCTAATTGGATTAGTGAGGTGAAGTTAAAGAGTATCTTGTTTTGCAGGCAATTATGTAATTTTTTTGAGAAAATAATGTATTGGATTTGGTTCTGGACTCAATTTTTACAACTTTATGAAGGAAAAAAAGTTGTAATTTTTTTGAGAAAATAATGTATTGGATTTGTTACTGGACTCAATTTTTACAACTTTATGAAGGAAAAAAAGTTGTGTAGGTTTAAATATACCTGCTAAAATAATCTCACTTGTGTGATTAGTGTTCCAAATTTTCAAAGGTACAGTTAGAGTTGCTGGAAAGGGTCTCAGAGTTGGTTGTTTACCAAACCCCTACCAAGTGCCACTTGCAAGGCAAATGTTGAATCTAAACTTCAGTGAATATACGGAGTATTACTCTATTTCTGACACTCTCAAAGTGCCAGCCCCGACAAAAGCAAAAGACTTTAGTTAAATTGAGTTCAAAAACAAGTTGAGTTAAATAAGATGAATTCATTATGAATGTGAGAAATCACACGTACTGTATTTTTTATTTCCAATTTTTTTGAGAATTCATATTACTTTAGAGAAATCACATGCATTACAATCCATAAAAGAAGAAAAATATCGGAAGGATGTCCAGCCACTTCCGTGTAGTAAAAAGAATGTCAAGTAAATGTTTAATTAGGATCCATCAGAATGACATCTTCTACCTCAATGATAGATGTGGGAGCGGATAAGTCACAGAACTTCTCTGCTAACTATGATACACTTTCAAAAAATGAAGAAACTAACTAAACGAGAGCTTTTGCTGATAACGTCCCTGAGAACTAAATCCGATTTGCAGCAATCGAACAGACAAAAAAATCCATCATCGTCGATTTGATTATGAATAAATCACCTAAAGTAATGCTCTGATTGGTCTTGAAGCCCCCAAAATAGTGAATTTGAAAGACTGCAGCAGGTCGAAATGATTCTGCTGCCACATAGGAAAGTTTGATACAGCCGCAAATATCAGCTCTTCCACAAATCAGCCTTCTGAAAAGGACGAAGGTTGTCAAGTTGAAAGGTCAAGAAAGTAGTAGTCACCAACAGAACACAACAAAACAGCACAGCAGTTAATTTGTTAGAGAAAACTACTAGCTCGTCTTGTGATGTGAAGGAATAGAAGAAGCTTCATCACACATCCGCAGTAACAGTTTCTTCATCGGCGTCCACCTCGGCCTCCAGGGGAGTAGGATCTTTGTGCAGCTGGGGACCTACTCCGGTCCCGTCCCCTCTCGTCACTGTACCGATCATAACTGCGGCTCCTGCTACGACTGTAAGCCCTCGACCGACTTGGACTCCTGCTGTAGCTTCGACTGCGGTTCTTGCTCTTATCCTTGTCTCCATACCTGCCCCCATCAGGAGCACTGTACCGGTCATGACGGTCAGATCCTAACCTATCACCATACCGATCACGACTGTCAAAACGACCTGAATCCCGGCCACCGTAGCCTCGTCCACCCGAATCTCCTCGACCTCCATAGGAACTTCGTCCCCCGTCCCTTCCACCTCGGCCACCTGAATCACCACCCCAGCGGTTTCCCATACGGCCCTTAAACATGCCTCCACCTCTGCTTGCAATGTCCTTCAGTTCAGGGGGAACCTTCTGGTTGGCTCCTTCGAGAACCTTGATAAGGTCTCTTGCATACTTTCCGTCCTGCTCAGAGAAGAAGGTATACGCAAGACCAGTTGCACCCGCTCGGCCTGTTCGACCAATTCGATGGACATAATCTTCAACACCAGTGGGAAAGTCGTAGTTGACGACCACTCTGTCAATGACAAAGGAAAAGGTCTAACATGAAACTCTCATTTTAAAGGCATTGCATAATAAGAAGCGAACAGAACAGCAAATCAAAAGAGGAGAAACATGGGCACCTGATATCTTTGATGTCAAGACCTCTAGCAGCCACATCAGTAGCGACAAGAATAGGTGTCCTCCCGCTTCGAAATTGGGATAGGACAAAGTCCCGTTCACTCTGAGACTTGTCTCCATGAATGGCGGCAGCACCAAAATCACGACCTAAGTTACGAGATAGTGTATCACACATGCGCTTGGTAGAACAGAAAATGATGATCTTGGACCCAGGCTCTTGAGATCGTAAGATCTGCTCCACTCGCCGCTGCTTCTCATACGGCACAACCACTTCCACATTCTGTCACCAAGACGAAAACAGATCAGGACAAAGAAGTCAACTTCCAGCCAGATGTCAAAGCATAATCAAGGTGTGACAACAATAATACAGAAACGGAAGGATAATAACCTGAGTAATAGACTTGTTTGCAGAAAGCTCATCTGTGTTCCCAATGTTGACTCGAACAGGGTTTATGAGCAAATCCCCTGCAATCTTCCGTACTTCTTTGGGCCAAGTAGCAGTGTACATGAGAGTCTGTCTTCGTGCAGGAATCTCATTAACAATTTTGCGAATCTGGGGTTCAAACCCCATATCCAGCATCCGATCTGCTTCATCTAGAACCAGATAAGATACTTGCCGTAGACTAACTTTCTTTACTTCCAAAAAATCATTCAACCGTCCGGGCGTAGCAATAACAATGTCAGCCCCCCGCTCAATGTCTCGTAGCTGGGGAGCCTTAGGAGCACCTCCATAAACGCACTGCACACGACAGAAAATACTCTTAAGCATTTATCTTGATCAAATAAAAGGAACTGTAATGGATCTGCAAAGTATATGCTTCCAGGGCAAAAGAAGTGTTACAATTACCAATCAAAGTAGTGCTCGTTCTCTCGAGATCCACAATACATCCACTACATGTCACAATAAAAGAAGATTAATAAGAAAATACCGTGCTTGTGATCCTAGACGATCTTCCAAATTTCACACATTCATCCTGAATCTGTGTGGCCAGCTCACGAGTGGGGGCCAACACGAGGACAGATGGTCCAAGTCGAGAGTTGCTCCGATGTTGTTCCAAATGGAGAAAAGCCGGTATCAAGTACCCCAGAGTCTTTCCGGACCCTGTCTTGGCAATTGCTACAATATCTCGATTTTGCATAGCTATCGGCCAGGACTGAGCTTGAATTGGCGTGGGAGTTTTGAATCCAGCTGATTGGAGCTGCAATACAGATGAATATAAACACACTGAACAAGGAATTTAACTAAAGCTAATCTAGTCAACACCAGAATTGCAAAAAAGGAAAGTCACACACACACACACACACAGGACCACCCAAATACAATTTGAGCACACTTACGCTGGCAAGCGAAAACAACAGAAAAAAAATTATACAACATAGAACTATCCCGAGAAAAAAGAGGGAGCTGCATGGTTGCCTGCTAGCATTAACACCAGGTCAACTGCAGAGGACCCCTCATCTTAGGTCGAGTGGCAAGGACACCAACAACAGCTGACAACAGCCTTGATCCAAGACGATGACGAAGCCACCACTCAGTTCAGTTCAGATGCACGCAGCCCTCACAATGAGGAAGTGTGCTACAATCTGCTGTACGCGGGCAGTGTACGACATAAGCTCCAAGCAGAGCAAATATCGCACCTGCAGCAGCCCCCAGTATAATGGCCACCGTAAGTTTGACCCACCAACAGATATAATCACAAGTAAAAGTAAATGACTGGATTCAAGCTTCCCTCACACCCAAGATGAAGTACCAAATTCAATACTAACGTCAAATTCCAGCCAAGATACTAACGAGGACCAAAACACACGCAATACACGAAAATCTTAAAGATCCAAGTAATACTCTCAAATGCTCAATCTAACAAGGATGTAAGAAGAAACCCCTAATTCTGAAATTTCTCAGTTGATCTGACCACATATTTAAGAACCGTAGATTAAATAAACCAAAATCATGAAATGCTAACATTACCTCTCTGAGCATATCAGGCGGAAACCCAACAGCTTCAAATGACATAAAAGGTGCAGGAACATTCTCCCCCTGCAGATGAACAAAACAAACGTTGTTAATACCATCATTCAATGACACGCGTAATCCATCGTCCCGTAATGAAATAAGAAAACCATACAGGATACAAATTCAAACCAACTAACCAGAGTGGTCACTTCGTGCTGTTTTCTGTAAGAGTCGATGTCTGAACTGAGAGCGTTAGCGTAAACGTCTACTCTAGGACGCTTGTAATAACCATCACGATCAGAATTGTCGTAAGCGTTACCACCATGCTTCTGAACTCCAAGTATCCCCCCCATTCCCATAGGGGCAGATGATCCTGGCATAGAATTGTTCGCTGACACAGATACAGCTTGATTCACAGGTGCCTGCACGAAAAAAACAATGATTTAAAACTCAAACTAACAAGCTACGCATTTTCGCCCTCCCACACAACCAACTCGTATCATACGTGTCCTATATACTCCATAATTCCATCCTAGCAAACAAGATGGGCAGGAAGAGGAACAGCACAGAAACAACAGCAACAGCAAAGATACAATGCACCCTTCGTCATATCGACGAAAGTAAAGAAAGTCTGAGAATTGACTGGTTGTAGGCTTGGACAGCAAATTACAGAGCACAGAGACAAAGGGCAGTTCACAAATAGAGATACGTAGCAACCGTAACCAAATCACCACTAGCACAGTAATACTAAAGGTCGGCCGATTATAACCCCGAAACATTGAAGGACAGAGCCATGGCAGAGACGAGCAACCAACCTGTGCTCCTCTTGGAACAGGAATCGCAGCAAGCTTTGGCTGCTGGTTCGTAATAACATAACCATTCAAACCAGCCATATGTCCGTTCCCTCCATTCAGTTGATCCGCTCCATTCGAAACCGCAGCCAATTTCGGCCCCGATACAACCAACGCCGGAGGAGGCCCAGCAGGCAAAGGAGGCCCCGACGCGACTAAAGGCAAAGGCTTATCATACTGCGTGATATTCGTCTCCGGGTTCCAGTAATAAATGTACCCCGTGCCTCCATCCACTAAACCTCTCCACGGATGTGGTAGGGTCGGATCCGGAGGCGCGTACCGAGGACCCGCCGCCGCAACAGCAGCACCCACCATTTTCAAACAACGCCAAAGAAAGACCAAGAAACCCTCACACAATCGTTCGGTTGTGCCTCTTTCCGATGTCAAAAGAGCCTCCTGCACAAATTAAAGCTCCTGCAAATCAATAAACCAGACGAAACACACACAACACATCCCTTCAAAATCCCAAATCAAGAAAGCGCGTTTCAAATCACAAACCAATTGAAACGTCGGGGATCTCGCACCGGTTGATATCCGCCGCATAAAGAACACTCTCTCTCATAAAATCCTCACACGATCTAAGCCCTGAAACTTACAATGAAAAGGGTTGTGTTTGGAGAAGTAAGAACGTAACCGAAAATCCTCCAAAAAACGAAACCACGAGCGCCAAAGGTGAGCGACTGAGTATAATGGATAGTAAGGCTTGCCTAGAGCGGAAAAGGACGATGCGCGTGAGTAGCTTGGGGCTCGGTAGTGGTAGGAGTTGACGGCAAGGGCGAGCCTTGGCAGGCAAGCCTGGACGCGGAAGAAGGTGCAAGAGAAGCACCGGCACAATGAAGCCCAGGAAACCCTAAACCTAACTTACTTTAGACTGGAGGGGGGTGGGATTTTTTTTCTGCCCGTGGGCAGACGCGGGACGGTGCCCACCGAAAGTTTCGAGGTACCCAGGCCGCCACATGTTCGCCCGAGTTTTTTTTATTATAAAAAAATCGATACGTGTCGTTTCTCGATTCGTCGGACAAATCAATAATTCATGATTTTATTTTTGGACATTGAAAATTGAGGTCCGGAGCAAGATGTTGGGTAGAATAGAAGGGCCCTACCCAGAATTTTTCATTTGAAATGTTTTTAACTCCTAAGAGGACAAAGCCTACAGCACTCTAGTTAAACTTGAAAGTCTTTTACTTTGTATATTTCATTTTTTCTCTATTTATGAGTCAAATTTGTTTTTGGGGGGTTTTAGAGATGAAATCACATGTTTAGTTATTTATTATAAAAATTTCAAATTACCATGAATTTTTGAAGAAAAAATGAAGTTTAAATTCATATCAAATACAAATTATATTCAAAAAATTTGAAATTTTTAAAAATAGAAGTACATTATAGTGTAGTACATTGTGGAATAAAGAAAAATTTTGTGTCACTCTATATTTTGAAATGTGCTTATAAATCTCCAACTTCAAACTTCACTAAAAATGTTTATTCTAATTAACTTTTCCAAATTTTCAAGTGGAGTAGGAATTAAACTTTGAAATCTGTATTCTAGTTTGTTTTGTTCAAAAGCAAAAACAATCATTGTGAATGTTAAAATCAAGTTTTTAGGGAACAAAGCTCAATGTATTAAAATACACAAGATAGCATACCATTTTCTTATAAACTCTACCCCCTATAAAATTTTAAAAAAAAACTAAACGGTTTTGAATTCAACTCATTGAGTTCTCGTTGGCATCCTTCTAAAGTTAATCTCTAATGACTTGAGGATTATAGATAGAGTGCAAATGTGTTGTGTTTTAAGATATAAGATATAAGTTCCATAATTTTTTTGAAGTTTACACCAAAGGAGACAATGCAAATTGTATAATCAAAATTTGAAAACTATTCATAGATTTGCTTCATATGAATTTTAACAATTTAACTTCAAAAACTCATCGAAAAATACAATTTCTTTTCTATACATTTGAAACTTTTTATAATTGGTCAACAATATAATTTTGATTCATTTGTGATAAAGGCATAAAATTTAATGATGAAAACATCAAAACTTCTCCAAATAGTAAATTTTATACAATAGGCAAATATCAACCACTTTGCACTATTTTTCTTATAATTTTTGTTTGACTATAGCAATTAATAGACGTAATGATTTTTAAGTGGTAAAGTTTTGGTTGTTGACTTCCAAATTGGTGGCGTTATTCTGGGTTAGTGGTCTCTTATTTAGGAAGTAACATGCCAAATAGGAGTTTTTGAGTTGCCAATGTGAATGAAGACTAGTAGTGAGAACAACTAGTTGGTGTTTCTAGTTGGTGGGTCCGGTGAATGATTTTGGAAAGTTGTGTAGTTCAAGTTGGTTGTGAATGAAGAAGTGTGCTAGACAATACTTAGACTCATGCTCTGATTGGAGTTGCACTCACTAATGAGATTTCCAGTGAGAGTCCTGGCTTGTAGTATTGTGTTTTTTTTCTTTTGTGAAAGTGTGAGATTGTTAATTGGAATGTGTACTAATTGGATGAGTAGTGAGTCTCTTAGATCAATGAAATGAAAAGTGAAATTTTGAAATCTATTTGGATTGTGCATGAATTTAAATTTGTAATATTTGTGGAAGTTCTAATGAAATGAATTAACTTCTAAATGGAATATTGTATGTCTATAATTATTCTATAATGTATTGTAATGCCTAATTGGATTTATGTTAGTTTGTGTGCCTATTTGTGTTATCCTAATTGAGTATTAGTGATTGTGAGTGTATTAGAGATTAAATGTGAAATTTATGTAATGGAACTATAAGCTTGTAATGTGTTAAAATGTGTAAATTTGCTTATTGGAGTGTATTTGTGGTTTATTGTTGTTGTAGTTCAAGTGAGAATATTATGAATTAAAAATTCAAATTGAAAAAAATGTTCTTTGCCTTAGTTGTATTAGTTCAATTGAATTAGTAGAAGTAACCCTATTTAAATGTTTTCTCTTGGAACAAACTTATTATACTAATAGGATAATTTTCAAATCAATCATTATTCTTCTTCTACACAATCTTACTTTTGCATGTAAAAATTGAAAGGCCATCTAATCTAATTTGCATTAATTATTTTTAACATTATTAAAATTTCTTAAATTATTGTCCAAAATTGAGCAGCAACAATGAATGGTTGATTGGATCTATACAGGTTAATATTTGTTGGTGTATAACGTATTGGAATGTTTAAAATTTAGAAATTACATTACATATATAAAAATAATTTACAATATATTATAAATAAATAAAAAAGCAATTAGTTGTTTGCATTGGCCTTCAAATCCAATTTGTTACTTTCTAAACATGATTGGCATAACCACCAAACAACCTCATTGTTCCAAGGAACATGTTCAAAAGGTTAGAACAATTCAAAACAACAACACTACACTACAACATTGCAGGAACACCTAAATTTCCATGCATTCAATCTACACAATCACTAAACAAAAAGAAAGTAAATGACCTAAAACAAACCTAAAGCATTGAGAACGTCAACATGAATTCCTAAAAACACCATGATGATGAATTGTACAATGATATCCATACTTCAAATGGACACAAATTGCAACTAAGCATAGTTACTATTTAATAGCAAGATTTGTTCCTACAAAGTCAAATTATTAAATGAAAAACAAGGATTCTAACACAATTTATAATGCATTATTGGGACAACATAAGAGTAAATTATGGAAATTTTTAATGCTAGTGCTATGTGTACCATTGATCAATCCAAAGTTCTAATGTTTCAACTTTATTCATCTTCAAAATTCATACTCTGTATTTGAATCATTTTGGGTAGGAATCCAAATGTGATGATTATTTATTAATGATGATCTTGAATGTCTTTACCCCTCAAGTACAAGTAGAAAGTTTTGTGCTAGTGTAAAACTCATGAAGCTTTCGATTAGAATTGTTGTTAGGGTTTTAAAGGATTCAAATTTTTTTTTAATGTATTGATTGTGAGCTCCAAAATTAGAAATTGATGTAGCATAAATACAATAGTATGCTCTCAAGTAGGGATATTGTAGTAGAAGGAACTTATATATTTTTGGATTTTCCCGTGTAACATGAAGATGTTATAATGAGCATAATTGTTGACATAAAAACACGGCCTGTTACATTAAATGTTTAGAAAAATCTATCAACTAAAACACGGGTTTCTTTTGGTGTTGATATGAGGTAATTTTACAAAAAAAAATGAAAGAGCCTACTCTAATTGAAAAAATGGAATAGTAAATGAACTTTTCCTAGCAATTTGTATTCATGTTTAAGTAGTATTGACTAATTCCTTGTGACCATATTCACCTCCAACAATACTTTGCATTCAAATTTTGAAAAGAAATTAAAAAGGAGAAGAAAGAGCATTAAAAAGAAGAAGAATAGAGGAGCAACAAACTCAAAGTACACTAAGTTATTGGAAAAATAGATGAATTGAACAAGAGGAGCAACAAGGAATAGTGACTTCACACCTGAAAAAGATGAGTGATTCATGGAGCCTAGTAAAAATAATAAGCGAATAGAAAATTGGTGAGAACAACAGAGTGAATGAGAATCTATTTTACACTCATCCATCTAGTGTGCAATGAAAGGATCAATTCACCATTGCCTTCTACACATTGCTCACTTTGCACTTAGTTAAAATTTGAAATATCCAAATATCTTATCATTTATCTAATTTAGTAATTGAATATTCAAAAAATAACCTTCAATTATGACCAATTTGATAGAATTGAAATAAATGTTGTATTTGTACAAATAAATGCTCAAAATAATTTTTGAAACCCACTAAACCTTCATTTTAATCAACAAGAACCAAGAGTCTCTATATTCCACATCCCACATTGAATCTTCTAGACTAATAAAAAAACAATATTGTTTGGGCCTTGGTACTCCTTGGCAACTATAAATTCAAGAATATAACTATTTTGGGTCTATTTGGAGCTATTTGTGTCATATGCCAAATCTTCACTATGTACCGGTTTCCATAGTTCAATGCTTGCAAATTTGAGATGAAATACAATTTTCAAAATCTAAATGACATCTTGTAAGTGCTAATAGATTTCATTCATTGTAGATGCCTTAGTAATTATTTAGGCACGTAGAAGCTCGAAGGACCAATCGCCTATCTTCTACAAATAAATTCCAAAGTGTGAAATGAAAAAAAAATTAGTTGAAGAGCCTCTAAATGAGTCTTGATATAGAAATTAGAAAAAAAGGGTCTTCAAAAAATATTAGCAAATATTGTATAAAAGAATTATATTAATAGTAAATTTTATGTTGTATAGGAATTGCAAATGAGCTCTCTTTTTGCATGCATTTTGAAACATGAAAAAAAGAATTTGGTGGTTCTTTAGGTATAATCTGTGACCATCTTCATAGAGTTTTTACTAATCATAAAATTATAATTTATTTTCTTAAATGATTTTTTCTACTTATTACATGCATTAAAACATCAAAACTTCAAAGTACTTATGTTTTGAAGGTTTTGTATTTTTCGGTTTTTCTACCTAGAGAATCATTTGAAGCTTGATCTTTTTACGTACAAATTTCTTCAAGGTTGATACATAGTCATATATTTTTATTTGTTTTAGAAATATTTTTTAATTTTAAGGTATTTCAAATCACATTAGTACTTCTCACAACTCTTCTATTCTATAAATATAATTGATGAATTTTATATATAGAAATCTCAAATATATATTCTTAAATTTAATTTTTGATATATTAAAGGGATCCATATATTAGAAAATTTTCATCTAAATAAACAATTATTTAATCACCATACTAATGAATCAACCTCACTACTAGAGTAGTTAATTCCTTAAAAGGGGAGACTATAATAGTCAAATGACTATGTGCAATGAATAAAAGTTGAAGGCGTGACTAACAACTAACAACCAACAAAGACATTATTAACTTTAGTCATTTTTTTCACATTATAACTCTAAAATCTATAAAACACTAAAAACATTGGTACCTCCATGCATTCTAGGGGGGTCTATAAGGGTTCTTTCTAGGAGGGGCTGTTGTTTGATTTCTACATGCCAACCTTTTTTGTACTATTTTTTTGTGTATGTGCTAAGGTAGTTGCTCTCTTTGACATGTCTTCTTTTTTATATGACTTCATGTTTTCTCTTGAAACTTATAATGCTTATTGTAGTTTATCTTCTGACTTTATTTCTTTGAAATGTCATAATAAATGCAAATTGGTCTAGTACACAATACAAAGAGTTTGAATCTAATTGATTATTGAGTTCAAAGATTACTCCCTAAAGGTTGGAGGGTGTTTTAGAAGAGGAAAAGTACTATACAACCAATTTTTTATACATTGTTCAAAATCCAAAATTAAAATATTTTTTTTCATAAAAATTATATAAAAGAAGATTAAACAAGTAAGGCAAAGTGTGGAAAAAAATTCATCCCATTTGACTATGGGGATTGAAAGATTATAATATTTGAAGTGAAAAAGAAACTTTTTTTCATTCCTTCCAAACAAGGTTGGTAGATTTTGAGCCCCTTAGATGAATATTTTTGCTCTAACAAAAATAAGTATTTTCAACATTCATAAGTCTATGATGTTAGGTTCATTTATGCAAATTTTTTGATGCAACTAAGATGTCTAACTTACTCTAATTCACCTTGCAATGCAAATAGGTTAAGTGAATTGGGAAGATACTAGTCATCTTATGTAATGAGGAAATTATTATTTGAAATCCAGATGGTAAAAAGTTAGAAACAAACATTTGGAATATGTGGAAATTTTTTCAAAGACTTCTACTTTATATATTGCAAAATAATTGAACTTGAAGTTAGAAGAAATGTTTTTCTTTTGAAACCACCCTATCATAGCTTATAAAGTTTGACTCTTCTTAGAATGTGATATGAAAACTCAAAATAGGTGAATTCATTGAATTCATCAAATGGTGACTTTGCAATCCAATTTCAACCCTTTCATCCCCAATTTCAAAACTTGGAATCCCAATTGCACACTCAATGCAATCTATATATTAAATTAGATTGGTAATTTTTTAATTATATGTAGGCACCATATTTGTTGTGTTTTTTATAGTGAGATTTCTTGATGTGTATGTCTCTTGGTCACGTTCATGGTATTGTTATCTCAATAAACTACCAACCCAAGCTTGTATGATCGATAGATAAATTTGTAGTATAGTAATAATGGTTCAATTATTATAAATTTGGAAGTTCAATATCCAATTTTAATGGGACTTAATATAACAATCATGCAAGATAAAATATGCAATAATCTATACAAAGTTACAACGTAAATTACTTCCTCAAACATAATTAGTGTTTTACTTTCATCACACTTTAATTGTAGCCAAATTACCTCCTCTAAGGAAATTAGACCATCACAATTTAAAGCTCCAACATTCAATTTACAATAAATCTTTAAACAACTTTCACATCAACACAATGGCATAACAATGAACAACTATTCAAAACAACAACCCCTAAAAGACCAAATAGTATTTTTGGCAACATAGTAACTTTAAGTAGCTTACTACAAATGGAATTTTTTTTTCCTTTGAAATTTTCACACAACATGCAAGAGAGGAGTAGCTTTAAGGCACAACAAGTTTTATAACTTTTGACTACATGATTAAAATGTTAGTGTATAATATGTAGTTTTTATTGCTTAGTGGGCAATATAGGCAACTCATATAAAAATCACTTTTTAAGAAATAAAAATTTGAACTTGGTTTTCTAGATTTGTATATTTGTAGAAAACTTTCAATCACTCCATTTTGATTAATAAGATGAAAGTCATGAGGTTTTTAGTTTTCAAGCACTTATAGAATCACCATTCTAAAATAAACCTTAAAACTGTTTATGTAACTCAATTTTCAATATTTTCAAGAAAAATATAGGCATTAGATGTAGATTGTTTATTACAACATTACAACCATTAGGGTTGGAACTTTTCAACTCCATAAATAAATTCTTAATAATTTAGTATTTAAACCATATTCTACTTCTTTCTACTTATTATTTTTTGCAAGCATGAATATGAAATATTTTTTGTTTGAAATTTTTTATATGTATTTTCAACTTATGTTTTTAATATATTATGGAGAGTAATAAGTTGTAGGATTTGCACCTTTTGTATAGAAAGTTTGAAAGATGAAATCTAACCATTTTGAAAAAATTGAAAATATATATTTTTGAAATCCAAGCAATATGATCTCGCAATTGGTGTGGTTTCTTATTCAAAAGTTTTGGAAGGGTGTACTTTAACAAGTTAACTAAAGAATTCTATGATTGGATTGATTAGTAAATAAATATAGATGAAGATTTTAGCCTTGCTCTAGGTTTAAGTGGTTTGAAATAATTTTGGCTTAAAAACATTGAATTCAATTAAGGATAAAATTCAATTGAAGGACAATGTTGTTCACTTCAATGGAAGTTTCATTTTCTCATTCACTTTTGCTTTTGAATTTGTACCCCCTACATAAGTTGTTTTATATCAATCCTTTCTAGATCGTTTTATATTCATAAGAGTAATATATTTACATTATCAATCAAAAGGTTAATTACACACTATTACACCACAATATTTATATCATTAGCATTAAATTTAAATCTAATACTAGAAAATCACTACTAAAGGTATTGTTAGAAAGCTCCTTGTGAGGAGGGGTGTACGGACTTTGTTTTGTGGTGTTTGAACCTATAGTGTGAATATTATAAATGTCTGAGTTATTTTGAATTAAAAATTGAATTAAATGAACTATTATTTTGGGTACATAGAGGTTTCATTTTGATTTACTTTGGACCAATGACTCAAGCTACACTTGCAAAAATAAATTAGATTGATGCATCAAAATTGAATTGGACCCAAAAAAGTAGTCCAAGGTATTTAAACTTTCTTCCTAAAGTCATTCTAGGGGTATATGTAAAAAAAATGACCTCCTATTTTGTGATTGATTAATTTATCTTCTACACCTATCCAATCTAATTTGGAGTCTTCTAATTGCAAATATGAATCCCAAATTTCTAAATTTTATCATAGGTGGCAAATAAAAAAATTCCAATGTTTAGGTAAGGATAAAATCAAGGACAAGCAAGGGGGTTGATTCACCCCAACCCAAAAGTACTGTAGGATCTTCTAAAACTAACCATATTCTAGAAGCAACTACTGATACTAAGATACATTTTGTTTTCTTCAATGTACCAACATTGTACATTTTAGAAGGTGGGAGCTTTTTAGTGGCCATTGCATTTTTACTTCAAAAATTTGTAACTTATTCTACAAAGGTCCAAAAAATAGAAAAGGACTTCAATTTGATACCAACTCCTTGTTTCTTCCTATAAAAACTTACTGAAAATTGTTTCAAAGAGTTTAGCTTCCTTTGAAATGCAATCAATTCTTAAAGGGCCAAATTGACTACCTTAAGGTAGACCAATCTATCTCCACCATCTTCCTATTTATGCTATTTGCCTATTTCCATCATTTGCCTCTAGGCCCCATCTCTACCAAGGCTTTGGGGGGGCTTTTTGGTGCCAGATTACACAAAAAAATTAATTTGGCTAAAAAATGGCATCTAAATGTGAATTTCTTTGCCAAAGAACTTTTAACGAAAATAAAATCTTGGATGAAATCGCCAATTTGTGGATGAAAATAGAATTATGGACATGTGATATGTATTAATGTAATATTTTCTATTCAATACGTGGATGAATGTTGAAATTTGGAGCACAACTATAAAATTTTCTATCGCCACTTTGGCACTTCAAAAAAAAATGATAAAGAAAAACCTAATCTCCACCATGAAAACTCATCCAAATCCATTTTCTTTTCTAACAAAAATTAGAGCCTTAATCCCAACAAGGGTGATGTATTGGTCCTTTATTGGTGGATTGGTGGATACCTTCATGCTAATAGATACATGAAATGGCGATCATAGGTTATTTATACAACGCTTACAACTCCAATTACAATTGATTTAGAGAAATCACAATTTTGACTGAAAAATTGTATTTCCGCTTGGATTTAATTCATAATACAAGTACACACCTTTGGAAGGAAAATATGTGCCCATCATATCCTACTTTTAGAGTAGGCAACCCATTTCCAACCACCCCTCCATTTCCACAATATAGGCTGCTCAATTTCCAATCATACCTCTATTCATATTACACTCACATGTGTTTATATTATAGCTCACCTACTACATGACCTCCAAGAGTTGCAAAATATCCAAGTAGTGTACATTGAAGCATTGAATGATCAAGGCATGTACATAATTATCACTTACATCAATTTAGATCAATTTTGTAACCAACTTATGGTTGGAATTACAACAACCTACATAACAAGAATAGGTTTTACAAAATCTTTAGGAAAAATATTCATAGTAATTTCAATTTTGACCCCCAAAAATGTAAATTTTTTTTAATCCTCCTTAAATCAATTTGCCAACATGGGAAAAATATTTCCCTGAATACGCCATGAGTGTAGCTATGCTGAATTCCTTAAGTGGTCAGAAATGGGTCGTCATCCCATAGCCCCAAGATGTTTGGATTGCAAATCAGGCTTTACTATACACTGAAACTCGCTTGCCACCCCCAGTTTCCCATACTAAGCTGATCTTAGTTCGAGTTCCGAATTGGGTTGCAGTCCATAATGGGTCCTGCTTATTTTACCTGGGACCATTACCTGGGTCCAGTCCAGTACCTGGGACTGACTGACGAGCCCCGCTTTCCAGGCAGGGGCCTTCCGTCAACATTGACTGCCCCAACTAAAGCCGCATCGCCAGGCTGTAAACCCATCCTATTGGCCAAGACCCAACGACCACGGCGCCATTGGACAACTCAGGGTCCAACGAATCAAACGAGCTCGCGCAACCCGACGTGGCCATCCCAAGCTTAGTAGCTTACTAGTAAGAAGGATCCCCCCTCCCCGCCCCCCGATTGGCCAAGACCCCAACAACCACGGCGGCATTGCACGACCCAGGGGTCCAACGAATCAGACAAGCTCGCGCGGCCCGACGTGGCCATCCCAAGCCTAGTAGCTTACTAGTAAGAAGCCCCCGCCCCCGCCCCTTTTGACCCCCGCGTCAGTCGGTGTCTCTCTCAGTCAGTCTCTCTCTGCGTTTCGAATCAATGCCTCTCCCGTCCGTCGCCCCGCCTTGCCTCGCCTCACCTTGCATTCTTCAGTTCTCGATTGCTCTGTCAGACCGACCTCCGTCCCCGCTTGGGATGCCCCGACTCTCGCCTTCTGCTTCCCCTTCGCCTTGCCCTTGCCCTTGCCCTGCCCCTTCCTCTTGGTCGCCTTCTTCGTCAATGTCGCGCTTGCAGCACATGCCAGGTTAGGGCAGCACAGGGTCCCGCCCAAGGTATTTGTGAACGGTAGTAGTTTCAAAATGCGGAATGGTGTTGGGTTCGAACGGAAATGTGGAGAGATTGATTGACCACAGTGGGTTTGCTGTTTTTTTATGTAGTGACTTCGTTTTGGAGTTTCAAGAGTGTTAAAGTAAGTTAATGGTTTAGAACTGGAGAGAGGTTGATTTCTGTTTGGTTGAGTGGGAGAAATAAAGTATGGTTTGGTATTGTATTGACCTCCAGTTTGTTTTGATATTTTTGTTGTAGCTTTGTAGTCTTAAAATCTGATATGGTTTGGATGGGATTGTGGTTTAGTGAGTGAGAAGCAGGCTTTGTGGTTTGTTAGTGATTTTTGGTTATTGTGAGTGGAAAAGTGGAATGGTTTAGAAGTGAGTGGGATGTTTGATTTTGGTTTCAGTGAGTGAGAAGCGTGTATGCTTTGTTGTTTTGTTAGTGAGAATTTGGTTATTGTTCTCTAGTTCAAAAGTGGAATGGTTTAGAAGTGGAATGTTTTAATTTTTTTTTGTTTAAGTGAGCGAGAAGTCTGGTTGTATTGCTTTTGTGTGTGATTTTTTGCTATTGTTTTGTAGGTCAAAATTTGTTATGGTTTAGAACGCTTTAGTGAGGGAGAAGCATAGTTGGTTTTTATTAGTGATTTTGGTATTGATTCTGAGTTCCAAGAATGTTATGGGTTTGAAGTGGAAAGAGTGATTGCGTTTTTGTGAGAGAGAAGCGTAGTTTACTCTTGTTCGTGATTTTTTTTTTTTCCGAGTCCGAGTCCATTATGGTTTGGGAGGGGAGATATTATCGCATTTTAGTGTTAGTGAATGCCTTGTTAACTATTATCCGTATTTTTATCAGAGTTTTGTGGTCCAAGAGTCGTATGGTCTAGAAGCGAAAGAGATTGATTGCGTTTTGGTAAGAAGCACAGCTTACTGGACATGAGGAATAGATTAATAGATTAGGGGAAGGTTCGGTTTGGTTGTTGCGAGTGATTGGAGAAGCGTGATCATTATATTCTTGATTCAATCGAAAGGCAATCCTTGTGATAAGAAATTATGTGTAGCCTTCCAGGCTTTCTGTAGAGTTGTGAGAATTATGGAGAGAAGATAATGAAGCAATCTCAAATGGCTAGGAGAGAATGGAGTAGAGCTTGTAGGAGCCAAAATGATATCGATGTGTGAAGGACTCGTTCTAGGGATGGTAGCTGCAAAGAATATAATGGTTTAGTAGGGTACGGAATGGTTTTCGTTTGGATGGTAGAGCCAAAATGATAACTTTGTGTGTAAATGACTCTTTGTGCGGGATGGCAATTGTGAAACTTAAGAGGGTTATGGTTCAGAAGGGGGGGGGGGGGGTGGGGGAGATATTGAGAGGCTTTGTTTGTCGTATATGATTTATTTTCTTAAAAGACTACATCTGACAGAATGCGTGTTGGGTTGTTGTACAGGTCATGGTTGTTCGGGATTGTTCGGACCGGTATGTTGCACCTGACTGTGGATACACCACTGAAGGGAACTCTTAGGTTTTTAGGTACGAAGAAAGAATTTTGCCGCCGAACCTCTCGTGATTTTTTTCCCCTAATGAGTTTTTTGCTCTCGATTAGGGTTTAGGGTCTGGGTTTTGTTCCCTCTTGTTTGTGTTAAATGAGTTCTCGAAGTAGTGCTGTTGTCGTAGATCTTTCTGGGTTAAGTCGGAAGCCTGAAACTGTTAGATATGGAAACCGATCAATTAGCCGCGGTTACTCAAGAATATTTTAACCGTGCTTTGTTGTATAGCCGCGTTGTGATCATTTGTTCACGTTCGGGACTGTAATGTTTAAGTACGCTTGTAAACAAGTTGAAGGCAGGTAACTGATCGAAGCTCTAAGCAAGATGCTGGATTGGGACTAGCAATGGACATAACATATTGACATAACATATTTGAGTCAGTAATCTTGGTTTGGGGTAATAGTTATTATGGAAGTACTGCTGATACCAAGATCATATGTGCTATGGGCGGGAGCAACTAATCCACATAGTTGAAGAAGTCGAGTAGATTTTTTGCTTTGTTTTTCTCAGTAATAGTACTTTTGTTGCCGTTCGGACCCACCTGTTTGAATACTCTTCGACTCTAAAATCAGATACTTGTTCCTGGAGTAATTCTCTCGTGCCCTGTTATTTCCGATACAATTTTGATGCTGAACGTATTTGACCTCGACACCCGCAGCATTTGAATTGAGGGTGCGACTCCATTGATTGATTTAGGAAGGACATGGTATACCACTTGCTAACATATCTTTGACAGGATGGTGGAGACGGCGCTGTAGTATCTGACCAATGGTGGCACTCTAGGGCACATTGTGAAGATCGGCGAATCCGCTGTCATGAAGGTCCATGCAGGTTCCGGCTCTCCGTCCGTGATTGAGAGTAGAGGCTTGGTGTACTCGACATCCATCCTTGCTCTAGTGGTTGTAATTCTGGGACTCTTCTTCCCTGCTGAAGTCGGTGCGCAGCCAAACAAGGATGACTTGGCGTGCTTGCATGGCTTCCAAGCCATGGTGCTAGGGAGCTCAGACACGGCGCTCTTTTCTAACTGGACAGACGTGGCATTCCCCTGCAACACAACTCAAGATGGGCAGAGGGCGTCGTTCATCGGCGTCACATGCAGTAGCAGCAGGGTGGTGTCGCTGGTGCTCAGCAACAAGGGCCTCACGGGCTCCATCTCCCCCAATCTGTCGCTATGCAGGAATCTGGGCATTCTGGACTTATCTCAGAACGCCCTGACCGGAGAATTGCCTTCCACACTGGGCCAGCTCTCGTATCTCATGACTTTGAATGTGAGCCACAACCAGATTGAGGGGCCCATTCCCGCTGAAATCACCAACTGCTCCTACCTCCACGAGCTGGACTTGGAACACAACGAATTCACCGGGGAACTACCCGCTGGTCTGGCCACCCTGCAGAAGCTGCAGACCTTCGACGTCTCCCACAACAACCTGGAAGGGCCAATTCCCACCGGTCTCTCCAACACCTCGGATGGTCGACCCCGTTTCAATGCTTCCTCCTTCGAGAGCAACCCCGGGTTGTACGGCTTCCCCCTCCCTTACCCCAAAGGCCACTCCCTGTCCATCCTCGCCATTGTGGGCATTGGCCTTGGCAGCGGCTTTCTCAGCCTGATTGTCAGCTTCACTGCTGTGTGTATCTGGTTGCGCGTCACGGAGCAGCGTCTCGCTGCCGAGGAGGGGAAGATCTCTCAGCTTGTTCCGGAGTACGATTGATTGAATTGATGATGCGGCCTCTTGAATTTCCAATTCATTCTCCAAGCATGCTTCTGAAGTGCTTAGCGTGCAATTCCATCAGTCTTGAAGATGATGCTTTCATTAACGAGGAGTTGAATGGGCCATCCTCGAGAATGACTCAGATCGGATATATATTTTGAGGTGGATCCTCGTACAAGGCATGCACGTACGGCTGAGGTTGATTTTCATACAAGGCCCGTGTGTTAGGAGTTCAATCTCCTGCTGACGTGTGTCAAGTTATGTGGTTCTGAACATTTCAAGAGGCAGCATATTTTCTCCCCTTTACCCACTCCGATTTTTTGCCCTTCACTTGTGATTGTGACAGACAGCTTTCTGTACTTTTTTTTGTATCTGATCGATTTTTATGACTTCTAATCGATTAGAGGGTCTTGAAGCGTGCTGGTGGTTTCTGTAGATTGAACTAGTTTGAAGGTGTCGTGTGTGACTTTTCCAACTACTACCAGTCAAGTACCTTCTGAAGCCTGTTTCCACCCCTCAGGGTGTCATATGATTTCTGATGAAGTCTTTAGACTGTGGGCTCACCTTGGAAATTTTGAAACACGTACAATTAATTAACTTTTCGTCTCAGAATAGGATTTCAGGTTCGAAATGAAATCGATATCCAATCATCAACACATGCTCTTTGCTCTTTGTGGCTCTGGGAGTGTTTGCCTATCTCACAGTAATTTGCCAACCTCAGAGAACTGCCTCAGAATGTGTATCGATAATTATTTGTCAGGATCGTTATTCTCTTTCCTTCGATGCAATTGATGAGGTCAAGCGACATGGGATTTTCACTGATGAATTTCCGTCACGTTTTCCTTACTGGATTTCCAGATCATTTTTCCTACTGGATTTCATGTTATCCTCATCTGATAAACTTCATTTCCTATGAACTTGGAATATTTCGTCTTGTATTCATTTGTGAAATTTAGTTTATTTTTCTCCATTTCCTTTTTTATTTTCCATTCTGAAGTTCGATTTCCCTTGCTGGGTTTTCACTTCATGTTCATCTGTTAAGTTTTTTGTCCTCTTCACTTTTGAAACTCACTAGAAGAGTTTTGGGGGGTCCAGAAGCCTGTTTCGGGCCTGTTCCCCTGCAGCTGTTCCCCGCAGCGAGGGAAATGGCCCGCTGTCAGAATTTTTTTTTTCATAAAAAAAAAAAAAAAAAAAAAAATTTAGTCTTCAAATGCCAAACCACCTAAAAAATTAAAAAATTAAAATTAAAAAAAATTAAAAATTAAAAATTGGTCAATGATGTGGTAGGGTCTTAGCCATGTCAAATCACTACGTCAAACCTGTTTCCTATGTTTGTAGGTTGTGATAACTCATAGGCATTAGGAGGCCCCTAAACTCTTCTAATGATATCTTCTTTCTTTGTGAGATTTCATTTTGCACCTGTGAAAGCTCATTTTCTTTCTATTTGATTTTGTAAATATGTAATTTTAATTTGTTTTCATTTTTGAAACTAGAAATTGTGCTCATTTATGAAGCTACAATTTGTATTCAGTTGTCGGGATAGATTTTGAATTTAGGGTATTTGCTAACTTCCAATTTGTGCTCATTTGTGAGATTTGATATTGATTTAATATGTAAAAATTCATTATATAATCATCTCTAAAACATCATTGATTTTATTCGTGAACCTTCAATTTGTATACATTCGTGAAACTTGATTTGTGTTCACTTGCAAACATTGACTTCCTAATTATGTG
The DNA here is from genome assembly GCA_963969395.1 of Pseudoscleropodium purum. Classification (NCBI taxonomy): domain Eukaryota; kingdom Viridiplantae; phylum Streptophyta; class Bryopsida; order Hypnales; family Brachytheciaceae; genus Pseudoscleropodium; species Pseudoscleropodium purum. The sequence continues at coordinate 28,408,244 of OZ017795.1, forward strand.
TGAAATTCCATTTTACATATTATTATTTTTGAATTTCCATGTCCATAATTATTGTGTTAAATAGTTCTATTTCATTTTTTCATTTTAATCTATTTGCATTCTTAAAATGTCATCTTGCTTTCATTTCTATATTTCACCTAGGGCCAAGATTAGAAAATAAAATAATTGAGCTACATTACCATTGATAAGTCAAGAATATAATACAAAATGGAAAGTGATATCTCATTCCTATAAAATTTCTAGAGTCAAAAAAATCTATTATACATGGCTTATCAATTCTTTTTTAAGAGTGAAAATTGAATGCATCTCATCCCATATTATTGTGAAGTTTTGTTCATTTTAGATTGTACATCCATATCTAGTTGAATCAAAAAACATATTTCAAGTTTTCCAAAATTGAGGCATGAGTACATGAGCCTAGAAGACTACACCTATGTTATGGATGTTTATATTATAAAAACCTTTGATGATTATCGTTTAACTATAATGTAAGTACCTATATTATAAGTGTTTACATTAGAAGCACCTTCAATAGTTGTAGTATAGGCTAATTCTTGTCATACAATCATACATGCTTGAAGCCAATTTCAAGATGATGTTTCTCTTAAACCTTGAACTACTATAAAAAAACCTATGTTTTTAAGTGACAGATTTTAAGTGACATTTAATCCAACAAATCATGTTATTATGTCAATAATAATGTCTACCATAACGTCAAAATGTTATGGTGAACATTATTATTGACATAAAAACATGGGTTGTTGCATTGGATGTCGCCTAAAATTTGTCATCTTAAACATGGATTTCTTATAGTGAACCCTAATACATGTGATTTGATGCTGTATAGAGCAATTTGATGTGGAATTGAAAGAAGTAGTTTTAGGAGACTAATTGCATGATGATATTTCTCTTAAACCCTAAATTTTAATGCAGCTATTGCATTTTTTCAATTTGAATGATGACTAAGATTGTACGTGTGATTTTCATGTGCATTTTTTTCAGTTCTTACTCCTATAGTGGCCCAACTTGCGTTTGCTCCCATTATAAGTCACGAGAGATTACAAATTGGTGTTGCAATCTGAGACAAGGGTGCATTAAATCTTTTCAATCAAGGGATGCAAGGTGATATAGTTTCTCACACTTCAAGGCTCTTGAACTTTGAACCTTTGGAGCGTCTACTAGGTCAAATTGAAGGCCCAACCACCACACACACAAATGCTTCATGATATTCATGCTTGGACCATGGATTTTCAAAGGTCTTTCTAGGCAAAGGCATTTGCATGCGGAGCTTACAAGGACCATGTGTAGGCCCAATTCATTTTCAATTGATATTAATTCAACCAATTGAGAGTGATGAGTCGCAACTGAATTCTACAGGCAACAAAGAAGCGCGGTGTTGAACGAGGAAGTGTGGGTGTCTCCTAGGCCCTGGAGGTTGCTGATCTATATAAAGCCAATGCAAACAAGCAATCTTCACAAATGGATTGAAAGTGAAATGAATCTGTGCCAGTTGCATTTTGAATTGCCTCTAGAAATTTTGGATCTAAGCACTTCAAATCTCCTCAAGATGTTGGTAAGTGCGGTGTTTTGTTATTGGAGCAGTTGGAGGCTTGCACATTAGGAGGCTGAAGTTGCTCAATCCAAAACTCCTAATCATACAAGTCTAGAAGATGCTTAATTAGACTCCGACCTCCATAGCACTTCTTCAATGTTGACATTTGTTACTTCCAAGTTGCACTTCTATAGCTCATTACTATAGAAAGATCAACAAGGCTAGTCATTCCACCCCCAGGTTCACTAATCTTCTTCCTTTAATCTAGTCATGTTCATACTCTGTTCTTTGATTTTGAACCTGCAATCTTTGTCTGCCAATTACTAAAACCAGTTGACCAGTTCACCTGCTCCGATTAAAGCCCTAACTAGAGTTCACCTGATCGTAGCTTCGACCCCAACTTGAACTGGAACTCATCTGATCGATCCTGTAGCTCACTTTGTTGATCCTACAACATTAAGATTGATTGCACAGCAAGCCCTAGATCGACCCCAAATAGTGGTACCGCTCATACTTTGTTATTCAATTTTGAATTTGTAAGCTCTGTCTTTCAGATACTAGACCTACACAATCAAATCACCTGCTTCATCCTTACCTTTGGGATCACCAATTCTGTTCCCAACTCCGAATTCAACCACCTTATCCCTAGCTCCGACCTTGGCTCATCGACTACACAAGTGTCCAAGCAACCTTTGCACATCCTTTAAACACTCCATGCATCTTGTTGATGCTCACAAACTACCGCATCTGATCAAAACCCAATGCATCTTGACTTTACGACTCTACACATTCCGCACCTTGTCATCTTTAGCCTAGTCTTACCGCCTTGCCTGCAACCCTATGTTAGCACTTTTCCAAGACCCTTCCGACACATGCAACCTCCACCAATGCCACAATCCTCCAACCCTACATGAAGTCTGCAATGACTCTCTCAAGGTTGACAAATCTCTACGTCCACCCGAAAAAGGCGTCTGTAACCCGAACGTCCGGAAGGTCGGACGTCCGTTCGTACGAACGCCAGCGGACGTAGCGTCCCTCCCGCCGTCGGAAGGAGGGCGGGCAGGGCGGACGAGCGGACAGACGGGGGCGGACTGGGGCGGAGCGGACAAGCGGGGCGGGGCGGGCAGATGGACGCGGGCAGACGGACGGGGCGGACGGCGTCCGCGAATGTCAGCGGACGCTGCGGACACAACGTCCGCGTCCCGGACGTCCAACCGTCCTGTCAACCCTGGACTCTCTTGTTTAAGAAACGACCCCAATCCACAGTAGCACCTCGTAGATCAAGCTTGCAACAAGACACCTACTCCAAGACCAAGAAACGACGGAGCATCCAACAACCTTGGAGTGCTACACTAGGTTTGGTGCCCTGCCAACCTACGATTCCAATCAACCCTTAGTTACCAAAATAAGTATCTTCACCTTTCCAATTTTGTCACCATTTTGTTATTATTTTTAAAAGAACCTAAATGTTCTCCTTTGTCTAACAATTATAATCCACGTAATGCCTAGAAGATCATTGCTTCCAAGAGGGCTCCTACAATTGCCACTAAGGCTCTCAAAAACCACAACAATCACATAGTTTCATTCAAACCAATTCATCACAAAGTCAATAGGATAATGAACCAAAGCTTGACAATGTACAAAATGTTAACCATTTGTTACTATGCACACATCTTGTTATATAAGCACATCCTCCCACCTACAAAATTAAGTATAGCTTTGATCTTCAATGTCCACCAAAACAAAATACCTTATTCCCAATCATCAAATTATCACCATATTCAACGCATTTATCTAATTGCTTACCTTTGCTTGACTAAATTCATAGGCAATATGACAAGCTCTTTGCAATCCGACTTGGTTCCATTCTTAGAGGAGATTGAAATGGAGGACCATCACCATTACAAACAAGCATACTACACTAAACTTCAACAAAACTACACAAAAGAAGGCCAAGTCAAGCAACAATGCCATCTCTCTCTTCCAAGATCTCCTATAGTAGCTACAGTTCTAGTACAATTTCCCAGCCATGGAATCCATGGCCTATGAAGCAGGCATGCCCTCCATCACCACCAATGCATAAAAGAAAGAGCTACTTTCAAAAAGTTATACAGTTTAAGAAATAGAAGAACTTAAGATGGCAAGAATGTCCTTCCCTCGCGTGTAGCAACAAATATGGCCAAACTCAAGACCTATCAACATTGAGTAACATTTCAACATCACACAACTCTCCTTCAAAATTGAGGTAAACCCTAATACGCAGCTCTCTATGGACTATCACATTCTTCTGCACTTTGAAAAACCGACTTCCCCTCACTTAGGATTAGGCTATGAAGAAAGTATTCCTTCGATTTCAAGAGATGGGGATCCACATTGGAGATCACATTGTCGAACTAGTGGCAATTCTATGTTACAAACCCAAATTCGTTTGAGTTTGGTTGGGTATGGCCAAAGTTCACCTCAAAAATTCTAAAGCAAATGGAATAGCACTACTTCAAGGCTTACGAATTTTTGCAACCAACCTTGACAACGCCCTCACCATTGCCAAGATTGCCAAATCTTTTGACCCCATTGCATCTAGCAGTCTTTTTTCCATCAAAATCAATAGCAAGATGATATGCAATGTGGAGTCACACCAACTACTCAAGGACATTGTAGAAGAGAGCTTCTACCGAGGTTTCAAGTTCAAACTCACACAAGTACAAAAATTTGCAAGTGGTACATATAGATGGCTCACCACAACCTCCCTAGAGCAATTGATCGAGATCAAGAAACACAAGATTTCAATCCTAGGAGAACTCCTCCAACCAGTCATCATAAATCCCAACCAACTCACTCGTGAAGAAGTAATCAAATGCAACTACCTTGTGCTTATTGTCAAAGGACTCAATCTCACCAAACCTATAGATCAAATGTCAAAGAGCATACATGACTTTATGGATGAGAAGAATATTGTCTCTATCTTCTATCCACGCTAGAAAGGGGACACCCATAGTGGCATTGCCAATGTTGAGTGCCTTAACACCATAGTCTATAAGTAACATCCCAAGAAATCCGTACAACTCTACCACAAATGGATAGAATTCTAACCTCACCCCAACTCTCTTGATGGCAGTGCCAAGCCCAATGAAGAAACATTGAAGCTCCTAGATTTTCAAGACATCAACATAGTCCTTGCCGGAACATTTTAAGCACTACAAAACATAGCAGAAGCAACAACGACATCCAAGTCACATATGGGCAGGGAACAACTATTCACCCTAGTGAGTGATGTTGTCTCTAAAAAGAACTCTAAACTTTGAATTGAGTTCCAGGCAGACATGACTTAACTCAAAGATGAACTTAGAGTTGAAACCCATCACTACGTAGGTAAGATTGACTATGAGCTTAGAAGTGCATTCACCAACTTAGAGGCAATACTAAGCCAAAGCATGTAGGTAGTGAAGAACCTAGCCCGACCCGTTATTACCGCAATAAAACCCACCCACCCACCAAACTAGTTTGGATTTTCAATGCCATCATCCTGAAACAGAGTGTTTTAGATATATATACCTTCGTAGTAGAATATATACCTTTTTCTCTTCTATTTTGTATTTCACTTTTATCTGGCAATTCAATAAACATCTCCATTTTCTTTATACATACAAATTTGTCTACATATCAACTATACACCATAACAAATCCCACACAAATTGCATACAAATATTACAAACAAATCTATTATACCCACACAATTATACATACTATAATAAAAATATAAAAATATATACTAATATAAAAGCCTACATAAAATCAAACATTAAAACACACACCACACCAAAATCAAGCATCAACACCAGACCACAACCAATAGACCAACTAGCAATTAAAATAACCCAAACATCTCCAATTCATCAACTACAAACATCAAAATTAAGAATAGAAATAAAAAATTCCATTTCAAATAAACCAAAAACCAAAAACATAATAACAACCAACCTAATTGACCCACCATTAGAAGAGTTTTGGGGGGTCTAGAAGCCTGTTTCGGGCATGTTCCTCTGCAATTGTTCCCTGTAGTGAGGGGAACAACCCACTATCAAAATTTTTTTTTTCATAAAATAATAATAATAATAATAATAATAATAATAATAAATTAGTCTCCAAATGCAAAAAAAAATTTGGTCAATGATGTGGCAGGGTCTCGGCTACGTTAGACTGCTACGCCAAACTTGTTTCATGTGTTTGTAGGCTGTGATAACTTGTAGGCATCCAGAGACCCCAAAAATCTTCTAATGAAACAAATCACATAGCAAAACAAAAAACAACCAAAATAGCACTAAAGAAAAATCCCTAAACAAAACCAATATCATAATTAGACCTATAATTCTAGTAACAACTCTAAACTCAAAGATAAAATGGCTAAAAATTAAAACACTCATCAAAAGACACCATCCACTAAAGACTACAACAATGTTTTTGAAAAACATACATCTAAATCAAACTTGGCCTACCGGCCTTACCAATCAAAAATTAAAAAACCTACAAAAGACTAAAATTATTAATTATACAAGCTACATATGTACTATAAACAACACCTACATCCCCTATAAAACATCCATCAATATATACACAAAGAGAAAAAATATAACAAAATCAACCTCTACACTACATACATAACATACAACATATACATTACGTAGAATAGTAATAAAAAAATATATCCAAAAAAACAAAAACTAACACAAACTCCCACACAAAACTCACAAGCCCACTAATTAAATAGAACCACCACTACCACATATACTACTCCCTAAACAATAACACCTAAATACTCCTAATACATCTTTGCTTTTGCTATGTGGTGATATAGAAACTAATACAAGATCCATGCCCGACATAATTACAACACACCTACACATACAAAAATAGATGCAAAATATATTTTATACCATGTACAATCAAACTACAACCTGAATATCAACATTTAGCAAAACAAAATTGCACCTACAACACAATGACTCAACCATAGACTATCTACACCTATCACAATATGTTTCTCAAAACCACCACCATCCACCACCAAGAATTTTATTTGTACTCATTATCAAAATAAGTCCACACTCCACAATTAAAAATATGTGACCAACTACTAATACAAACACCAAACCCAAATTGGACCATATCCTTACTCAAAAGAATGGCCTTACTATAAAATCCTCCAGAAACATATATCACAATACCACATCCATATATACAATAAAAAAATACTAACCAAACAATCATAGAACCCCCCAATTCCAAACATAACAATATATATAATTTTATTAAACAAACAAATGAACCACCTACCTTACAAATTATGCTCAACAAATTCCCATATTTACTTATAAATTTACTCATTAAAACATTAATATACAATGACATCTTAGAAAAATACTCCCACTTGCCTCCAACCCTCTCCTTTTCAATATACCCCCAACTCATACAACAAATATACAAACAACCAACCCCAATACATGTATCACCATATGGAATGCTTCATCAATCAACTCAGCTTTACCAAGTTTTCAGCAACTCATTTCAAACACACCAACCACCCTTACAATAATAACAGTCTAAGATTCCAAAATCACAACAACAAAATTTATAAAATCTATCCAAAATCTATTCCACAATATAAACTTATATTCAACAACATACATGCATTAACTAGATGTATACAACAAAGAAGACCATACACACCAAGACATGGTGGACTCTTAACCCTCGTAAATAAAAAATATGTGTACCTCGGAAATATCACCAAAATCCCAATCTTGATTGAATTCTCACCATGATACTTGCAAATAATAAAAATCAACAACCACCCCTTACAACCATGGCTACTGCTTCACATATACATGCCTTTATACATAGATGATTTACAAATGATACCAAGAATTCAATAGCACATAACTCATCAAATCACCCTACATCCACAACACATTCACATTCCATTTGGCAACTTCAATAGAGACATTGCCCATATTGGTAGACAAAACAAAACTAACATAACTCTACCCCAACCAAAAGACATAGAATGGCGTACATTTACAAACAACCTACAACTCTCTTATATACCTACTAATAGCACAATGTCTAAACAAGGTGGCCAAAACTACACCCAAACTAGCCTAATAGATGGTTACTATATGAACTCACCCAACATTGCATTATATACTTCTACCACAAATTACAACTACAAACTAAATTCAAATCACTCACCAATAACATTACTTATACCGCCAAATATACTATTAGCATGTCCCATACCACCCATACAAAACAAACCAACAAGAATCTTAAATCCTATTCCACAAAAAAACATAGAACAATTCAAAATACAATTCTTTTTAAAAAAACACACACTATAGATAAGTGAACTCACTACAACTCTTACAAACGAACACCTAACAAACCATCAATGGTACATAGCATGCACTACCCTAGACCAACTCATACAAAGTATATCAAACAAAATACTCACTACCTACAATACACCACCGCTCCTCCAACTAACAAATTGAACATCACAATAAGGTGGATTCTTACCTAGGAAACTACAAAAGAAATGAAAAAGCTGACCTCTCCACTAACCATCTAATTAGAAAAAGCAATCTACATAATACTAAATACACCAAATTGGGCAACACATCCAATTATAAAAGAACTACAAAACCACACCCATGTTCACATCCCACCGCCTACACTACAAGGACCCAACCAACAAGAATGGATAAAAAAACTAGCTTACTTAGCCAAAACAACAAACATACAAGCTCGTAAAATTACCACACAATATATTCAAAACTATATCAAAAAAGCAATATCTAAGTACAAACAACTGTACGAAAAAAAATCCAAAAAAAATAAAAATAAAAAGTGTTCAAAAATATAAATACACCTCCACTAAATTGTATTATGGATAGACAAAACATCTTGCTAACTAACCCCAAAGACATTGCTAATAAAATACACATCCAACAATCAATTAGGAACAGACCCGTAATCCCAATATGTAATTACTTACCAAAACATATACCACATTGTACGTGTACAGTGAGACAATATCCATAGCACAATTTAGATGGCTTTATCGTAGATAAGTGCACAATCCTAGAAACTCCCCTACACCATTATCTCAGCAGAGAAACATACGACATATGCTTAAAACACCTAGCCAATAATAAGATATCAGACCCAGATGCAATTCCAAATGTAATTCTAAACAATGTGCTAGAATGCTTCCACAACTTACTTTTTCTATTTTTCAAACAACGCTATAAACAAAAACAAATCCCAGCATCTTTAAAAACTAGTCTTACCATATTACTCTATAAAAAAGGAGACCCTTCCCAATTACAAAATCATAGGCCCATTGCACTTGCAAATACTATCTACAAATTTTTCACTAGTACTCTAACCCTAATCTTCTCAAAATTTGGCGAAAAGCACCAAATTCTCTAAGATAGTCAAGGGATTCAAAGTAGAATAAAGCACATCACAACAACTACAACTCTTCATTGCAACCCTAAAAGATGCAAGATTTACAAATCAAGATATATGTTTATTATACATAGACTTCAAAAATGCCTTTGGTTCCATAGATCGTGCCAAACTCCTAGCCATTATGACAAACCTTGGATATTCTAAAAACGCAATAGCACTAACAGAAAATATCTACTCATACTCTACCATGATAATTACGGGTGAATACTTTGGCAAAACCAAATTGATATCCATACAAAGAGGCATCATCCAAAGAGACACATTGAGCCCCTATCTTTTTCTTATTTTTCTAGAACCACTTCTCTAATGGCTCCAAAGAAGCAACAATGGCTATACATTTGGTACATCCAAGATAAATATTAGCTCCACAACATATGTAGATGACTTAGTAGCTACATCAAATAACCTCCAATCCCTACAGTCTCAATTAAGCAAGTTGGATAAATACTGTGAATGGTCCGGTATGGATTTGGGAGTACCAAAATGTGCAATCACAGGTCTCCAAATAAATAAATAAAAAAATCTGCTACCTTCAAAAATCAAATACAAGCCATTAACATTTGCTATAGAAACCAACCAATACCAGTCCTACACCAAAATGAACCTTATACATACCTGGGTATTAATTAGTACCCTCATTAAAATGGAAACTACAAACACACATCACTACCAAAAAACTAACAGATCAATGTACACAACTTATAAATTGCCCAGCCACAATAAACCAAAAAATCAATATGGTAGACACCATAATTAAAGTGGGCATAGCCTACAACTTCTATACAATTCCATACTCTCTACCAATAATTAAAAAATTAGATAAAAAAATCATTGCAATCCAAAAAACCATATGTGGACTATCCAAATGTACTGTAAATGTAATAGCACAACTTCCACATGAATTATTTGGACTAGAAGCCTTCTCACTTACAAGTGCATATCTACGTTGCATTAGTGAGCAACTTAGAAACACCCTAAACAATCCAAGACAACTAGGAATAATATATAGAGGACTCATATACCATATCGTAGCCAAATACAGAGGAGCAAAAAACATCTCTACAATCAAACAATATGACTGTAATAGATTACCTACAATATGTACTCTATTCCTTCTCAAACAAAAAGCTAGCATCCACCTCAAAAATATAATAGAAAATTTCTTGTTACATGCAACAGAACTAGAACAAGAATGGATGTCACAAACCACCCTTATTTTACCACACAAATTCCAAACTCTCTCTTAAAATATTACATAAACTCATGTTACACAACATATATAAAATAAAACACATTACATTTCCAAATGGTACAAATCTAATGTCACCAGAAGACTTCAAAACATACTATCAAATCCCAACCAAAATAGAAAAAAGTGCTTTGAACATAGTAGAACAATTTTTTTGCTACCCAAGGTGTACACTTGAATGTTCCAATCCATGCCAAAGAAATCCAATTATACAAACTCTAAAAGCACATTATATATTAGACAACCGAGATATAACCCGTAGAAACCCAAACAATCCCCACCACATACCACCACTTCAACTACTACAATAGCAAAACCTACCTTTACACATTCAAAATAACTCACTCAAATTTCCCATATATACCATAATAAACCACGAAACCAAGATAATAAAAGACAAATACAAAATCTCCAAAAAACATACTTCATATTTATACCAATAGACACTTCAAGATAACACAATTTATACTAAATGGATGCCACAAAGATACCTCTTCCCATTTAACCAACCAACAGTAATTGCACACAATATTACTATATTAATTAACACAATATTACACAAAACAACAACACATACATCATAGAAACATCATCACAGTCAACTTCACCCATGAACAATCTAGAGATTCAAGATACATCCCACCTCCTATAACAATCCTACTTATGCACATTTCCAATATTGAATGCAATTTGAAAAAAGACATAATGACAAATATACACACCATATGTATATAAAACAAACTAACACATATATACCTAGATACTAGTCAACACCTCATTACTATTCCAACCACCAAGTTACAATGGCTATAGAAACAATACCACAAAACCACACACAACACTCATAGCCTTGTACCGCCTAAACAATCATTCAAAACCGAAATCATTTGGCTTTATCAAAGATACAAGTATAAGAAATTCAATAAAAACCCACTCAGAACATTACAACACACACTCCCACAAAATATCCTAGACTTCTTCACAACAACATTCAACATATCCCACTCATATTTCTCCTCATCAATTACCTACTCCATAGATCACAAAATTTTACTCCCCATTTGAAAGAGATAAAATATTTTGATCCCTCAACAAAGCCTTTGAATACAAATGGAGAAGCATTGGTCTGGTACATCCACATAATGAAGAAGCAGCCCAACAAATAATATATAGGGCAAGACTAGCAGCCAAATATGACCCAAACATCCAAACTATATTTGTCATACCAGATACAAATTGGTATTCCCTATATATTGGGCCATTTGAAGACATACATGTCTTTGCTCATTTTGTTGCAAATACTATTACATATGAAGAACCAATAATCCCCCATGAATTAAATAGACAACCACATACTAAACCCCTTGCAATATAAATTCTTTATATACACCACCAAAACCATAATATAGGCCCACCCAATCAACTAAATTCTCTCACAGAGATTCTCCAAAATATGCAAATACCACAATATCACATACAAATTGTTGCTTCAACACCTAACAATTTAGTAGTAAATAAAAACTCAAATTAGAATAAATTCACATACAAAACTCACTATAGCCCACCAAATATATATGCACCCCTAATCCCAAATTATGCAACCAACCCTCTACTAAAATTTCCACCACAATATAGCTACTACACTCATGGATCATTTATACCACCAAAACAACACATAGATGGCCATTGGATATGTGAAAAAACAAGATATGACATATACAATCTCCTCAAAGAAGAAATTTAAATGTCCAAGCAACTTCTAGGTCTACAAACTAGTTTTAGAGCCGAGCTAATGGGTATATATAAAACACTACACACAATTACTACCACATATTCACATGAACCAACACACATATTCACTAATTGTCTGAACTGTATATACGTACTCAACGCACAATTAAAACATCCTATGCTATACCATAACCATGTAGACAAAATTATATTAGAATCTATGATAGAAATGCTATAAAGTCAAACACAACCTACAACGATCTCCAAAATCAAAGCACAAGTTAATATTGTAGGGAATGAAGAAGTGGACACACTCGCTAAAAATGGTACATTAGAAGATTTTTGGGGCCTCTGGATGCCTGTGAGTTATCATAGTCTGCGAACACAAGAAATAGGTTCAACGTAGTGATCTGATGTGGCCGAGACCTTGCCATGTTGTTGACCCAAAAAATTTATTTTATTTTATTTTATTTTGCATTTGGAGACTAAATTTTTTTTGTTTTTTTTGTTTTTATGAAAAAGAAAATTCTAACAGCGGGCCATTCCACTTGCTGTGGGGGAATAGTTGTGGAGAACAGGCCCGAAAGAGGCTTCTAGACCCCTCAAAACTCTTCTAATGCCGCAAAGGAATACAAATTTGCTTCAAAACCATATGAATTTGCACACACTACGCCATTTTATTACCAAAAAAATGAATGGCCAGGCCCAGCCTACCCGACCTAATAAGGGTCCAATTAGATGCCTAAAAACATATATCATCAAGCATAATTGTGTGAAAAACATTGATATATTAGCACAAAAATTCCCTAACATTTGCAAATGGACACTCAATCCTGATATAGATAATGACCTCTCTAACACATTTTAATCTAATCCAAAAATAACAAATTCACAAAAGACAAGTATACTCAAATTTTGCACTAGCTAATATATGGAAAATACTAACTATTTCTTGGCATAATAAGATTTCCATCCATCACATGCTCTATATGTAACTCCAATGCCACACACATGGCTCTATGTTCTCTTCAAATGCAATCAACACCATATCCATGCCCTCGTAGTCAAAAGACATAACAAAGCAGTATGGGAACTAATAAAACTATTCCTATCTACCAAAAAACCCAGAAATTATACTCTCATGAATGTATGTACATTTGATAACAACCCACAAGAAAACATAGTCTTCCCATGGCTCCTACCTTGCGAAGACTAAGATGTCACTGCAACACTAGATTCAAACTAGACATTCTTTGTGTTAAAGGCCTTCCCTACCAAAAAGACCCACCAACAACTCCCAACAACAATCTCACAATACAATTCATTGAATTTACATACTCTAATGATAGATTTCTACAAACAACAATAGATAAAAAAAAAAATACCAACCACTAATCAATAGTATCATTATCCAAGGCTAGAATGTAGACCCAATTACTATCATTACAGCAAGAGTAAGAGGAACAACACACACCATCAATGAAACTCCTTGAAACCAAAATGAAGTTACCTGTAACTTTTTTCAAACATACATTTCAAACAATCCACACTAGTGACATACAATTTGCTGGATCAATCATCCTACAAAAAAGAAATATAGAAAATAACCAACCACTTCCAACAGATTAAAGAATGAAAAAAAGTGAGGTAAAAGTGGAGTGATGAAAATCACTCTTTATTTGTGTTAAACTCAAATGCCAACACTTGTCTCAAATTGGGAGGATGGGGCTAGTTAGTTGGAACAACTTTCTTGCCTAATGATCATTCACTAGAAACACCAAACCATGTTTATCATGCTACTGCTCAACAAGCCTGACGGGAATTGAACCCAGACCACATAGACATGATACATAGTTCCTCTCCAACCAACCTCTGAAGTCATGACTTGATGACCTACTACCACTATACTCTGCAAAATTTATAACCCTTATTTACCCACCACCCTAAATGTGAAACCAAAATAAAGTTATCTACGTGAACTACTTATATCATTTAACAAACATCGATCTAGAACAATATTATTATATTTTTAGCAAATTTATTAAAGGTATTCAAAAATATACCGTATATAATAAGTTGCTAAAAATTTATCAAATAATCCGAAATATTCAATAAGGGGTGTTACTGTTGGATTTTGAACTAGAAGTTTCATCACAACTTTGAGGCCCCCTAATTAAAATAATTATTGAAAGAATAGAGCAATTTTTGCTAATTTTGAAGAGCTTGAAATAAACAAACCCATTTCCACCCTTGCACTCAATTCCACCCTCATGTACAAAATAAGTACATTCTAGAAAAAATATGTACAACATCGAGGGATGAATTCTTAATTCCTAAATGTCCAAGGCCATTTTTGAGGAACTTGCTAGGAATTTTTTCTAAATTGAACAAAAAACCAACATTTTGATAAATTTTATCAATTTTTAATGAATTATAATCATACAAATACAATCTAGACATATTGAAGATTACTTGGTAAAAGAACACACAACAATATCACTTATAGATTGAAAGATTGTAATGTTTAATCATGAGGGTGTTAAAATTGTGAAAGTGATTTGAAGATTTTCAATCTTCTTTGCACATGTCAAAACTAAAAAACTAGTCAACAAAAAGAAATATGAGGTTAACCCTTAAACATAGGCATCCCAAAAGTAGATGCGTCTTGGTCAACTTTGATTACAACTTTAAAAAGAACTATTTTTGGAATTTGATTTCAACTAAGAAAACAAAGTTTGACATGTTTTGTTTCTATTTCATTTTAAAGTTTTTAAGGAAATGTCAAAAATTGAAAGAGTTATTGTAATCGAAAGCTCTCTGTGTTAAAATCCAAATAACACAATATAGTGTGCTTTTCATTCATATTTCTTTTTTTTAAAATGTATTTTGAATTTAAATTATAAAATTATGTTTCTCATTCCACTCTTAATGTAAAATAAAAATTATAGATTATTCTAATGTATATTGTAATTGATATAATTTTATTTCCACCTTTAGCTTTGAAAAATCACAATAATTTTATATTTCTTTCAAAATTATTGAAAAAATACAAAATAAGTAGAAATTTTATTTTTCTATGAGCAAAAAATATAAAAATTTTGAACATCAATTAAATAAATGGATAAATTTGATCTGATAGTCGAATTTAACTTTAAGGTGTTTGATGTGACTATTTTGGGTGTAAAAAATAAAATAACCAATTGAAATTTTTTTCATGCTAATTTCTATTTCTATGTTTACATCCCAAGAAAATTTCAAATAATTTGGATTGTCTTTGCTATTTTTGCTCATTTATGTTCATTTTTTGCAACAAAATGATAACAATTAGAAATTTGCATGAAACTAATTGCAATTTTTGAAAGTGATATAAAATTCAAAATTTCAAGTAGTGAATTTATCAATTTGTTGTTTGAACACTATTGAAAAGACTAAAATTAGTTTAGATAAGAAGTTTGATCATTTTACAATGGATCAAGTCCTTAAGGGATTAAAGAACATATATATGTATCCCATAGTCATTCATTTTTAGAATAAGATTTTTAATGTTAAAGCTAGACTTCAAAAAGAAATTTTTAGTAATATACGCTACTAAAAATAATAATTTATTAAGGTTTAATTAACTTGAAAATATTGTCAACACCCAAATTTGATGCCTTGGATCTCTATTGTGTATGAAATTGTACTTTGAAGTGCAAATGCAGAGGCTGATATTGAGCAGTATCCCGCCCCCCAAATGTGTGCTAAAAGCAGATTGTCAACTCCCCTTAAAGAATATTAAATTTGCCACGTGTCTGATCCCGGTTGATTTTGGGCTTTGAATCAAAGACGAGGATTGATTTTAGAATTGGCCCCAGTGGAAAAAGACTGGAGCCTCGGGGTTAGCAACCCTTGTAAATAGCTTCCAGTGGTGGAAATTCCGGGACATGTTATTTATCATTTATTTATTTCTTAGTTTGTATTCTTTAACACCCCCACCCCCCCCAAATTGATTCCTCAATTTCCTATAAAGCCACCTCATCCGGCGGGTCCCTCCACAAACTATTCTCCTGACCACACACCACCCCGAAGAAGCGACCCGAGCCCGACCCGCGCCGGACCCGTGCCTGACCCGGGATACGCCTGACCGTCTCCCAACCCGCGCCCGTCCCGTCCCAAGATGGCTGGAGCGGGCGAGCGCATCTTCGCAGCTCCACTAGGCCCCCCTTTTGCTCTTGTGGTGATCCCTTTGGGGTTTTTCTTCTCTCCGATCTTCATCGCCGCTCCCTCACCTCCAGCACACGCCGCATGGCTGTCCTTCCGCTTCGGCCTGGTTCGGATCTCTTGTAGTTCCTCGTCGGAAAGCGCCTGTTTTCATAGATTCTAGTCTTCGTTTGAGAAAGTTCGCGTAGAATTTGATGGAACAGGGAGATCTCGCGCTGAGGTTCCGTTGAAGGATTCCGTCACGATTCTAACGCGTTTTTGCGAAAGTTGGAGACCGTTTTGAAGAGATTTGAGGGCTTTGTGAGTATTGGCCGCTTTCTGAGTGTAATGAGCGGTGACGGAATCTTTGGCCGTGGTTGCGCCCTGGTGTGCGATTCTCATCTCAGAGTGCTGGCTTGCGTGTGTTGTTGACAGTAGAGAAGCTCTGGTCGGGGTTTCAACCTTTCACGAGGGAATTTTTTGTTTTTTTGTTCGCGACGGAATTCTGCAATGGAGGAACCGTAGGGAGGTGTTCGGTTTGGTCAATCAATGAAGGTTTTATGAGGCTGTAGAAACGAGGAGCGGTGGAAGCTATGGAAGCGGGCGTTCTCAATATGTTGTGATAACGCTCTCGTCACATTCGTCCCTCTCAAGTACGTTACTCATGGTGGTTGGGAGTTCAGGAGTTTGGGAGTTTGGGCTTGTATGAAAAAGATCTGCGGTATGTGTTCCACCATCTATGCGATAGTTTTCTTTAATCCATTTGATTGGGAAAATTCCAAAGAAATTCCTGTAGATTTATTTACTTTATTTGATGATTTTCCAGCTGTAACATGAACTCTAGGGTCATGGCGTGATGTGACTAGCATGTGTGGTGGTGATTGCGTAATATTCCTTTTGGATTCTCGTTTTCTTCTTGATTGAATTTTGGAGAAATTTGATATGATGCGAAAACTACCTTGACGATGATCTTGACTATGTCCTACTGTGTTTTTTAAGGATGAAGTGTGCTTAGGTAGGTTTTATTTCCTGCGCATGATGTAGTGGAGCTCTTGATTCCTTTTTCATTTTTAATGGTTTCCAAGTTTTGTTTACGAAACGAACTTTCCAAAGTTCTTGCAAAGGCTTGCGATGTAGATTGAGCGTGGAAAGGTCTGAATCTCATGTCTTGGGTTAGTATCCGAGCGACACGAATTACAGATTCACATGTTCTGATCATTGTGGGGGTATGTTGGCTGAACGTAGGGAACATTTACATCGCATTCTTCAAACCCGTTCCGTAATCAGGATCTGCTCCAGTGCCCATGGCTAATTCTCCGATGACAACATTATCAATAGGGGGAATCTCACCAAGCACGGAAAACCGAGAGCAGAGCTACGAAACCATTCTCAGACTAAAAAGCTGGAATCAGGAGTTAGACTTCATAAGCACCGACCATCAACATGCTACAGAGATTCCAGTCTCAAATGGCTACGATTTAAACGGAAGCCACAATTCAAGCAATGGATTGAAACGCAAGAGGTCGGAGCTTCCGGTACCTCAGATGTACGACAACGGCGAGGCGAGGATAGTCCTCGGCCTGGGCCAAGTGGACGATTCCAGCAGCATGGACGAAGACTCTGGGGTAGTGCTTGGCTTAGGCCAATCCGACACACGGAACTACTCCGGAAACACTAATTTCTGTGGTGGGGACGAGACAGTGCACAGCGGCAACGCCGTCTCAGAGATCTTACGGAGTCAAGGCATGAACCGAACGGAACAACCGGGTGCGCTTCTGCGCTTGAACAGCATGGGAGACTTACATTCGCAGGCACCAAGCTGGAACAACACCAACTCCACCACCAACAACAACAACATCAACTCCAACAACAACAACACTGATGATGCTCGTTATTACAACGGAAGGTCTGAAAAGCGCGCAGGCTCTCACTTGGGATTAGGTCCTTCCCGCACCGACGGTGGGCTTCTTCTTGGCCTCGGCCAAGGCATGAAAGCCACTACCAATGGCCCCTCGTTTCCTGTTGTTGATGAAGGCTCCAGTACAGCTCGACTCACTTCCGGTGGCTACATGCCCTCTCTTCTCATGGGCAGCCAAATCTATCCCACTTCCGATCAACGCCGGAGTGAGTTTGTTCGCGGCAAGGCGCGTACGGATGAAGAGCTTGTGGAGCATGACCTATTGATGAGCATGCGAGCCTCCGCTAGTGGGGGCACCACCTCCACCAGCGGCGCCTCGGGCTCCGATCGCGCTCCCAAAGTGTGTAAATTTCGAGGATGTGGGAAGGGGCCAAGAGGGGCTTCCGGCTTGTGTATCGCTCATGGCGGCGGACGGAGGTTTGTACCTGTGCTTGATCTTGACAGTTCACCTATACTCATTGGTTTTACGTTTTGCTGCTCTGAATATCCGTCTAGTAGAATGCTTCTGTTTGGGTTTTCTTGTTCGTCTGTGGTATTCAGTAGCATTTCAAGCCATTAGTTCTCGAAATGCTGCATATCGATTCTCTGCATGTCGTTTGCCGGAGGTCTAGATTTTCGTTCCTGTTCGTGAGGTAGAAAAAACTATTTGCGTCACTTTCATCATTTGAAGGTGTGTAGGTACAAGAGTCAAATCTGTTGAGATCAATTTTTTTCTTCGTTATGTACGAGTTTCGTATGCAATTTCGACTTGGGAGGTTGTAGACCATCGGAAGTGACAGCACACAACCCCTTTTCCTTCTAAGATATGGGGACGTCGACCGATTTAGCCTAATCCTACTTACTCCCAACTTGCTAATTGAAAGCCAACCAAGTGTCTCAGAACAGGTGAGTTGCTGTTGGTAACAGGGGAAGGGAGTCAGTGTAGGAGACTGGATTAGTTCCCAAGCAGTTTTAGTATCTGAAAGATCTAGGCCTTCGTTACTGTCATATTGCGGTTGAACTACAGTGAGGTTGTCGGTGATTCAAAGTCTGAAGTTTTCTCATGGAGTAGAGTCTTGAATAATGGCTGGGGTCTGATTCAGAACGTCATGTTTATGAAACTAAATGTCACTCTGATTACCTCAAGTGCAGGTGCCAAAAGCATGGGTGCAATAAGGGTGCCGAAGGCCGCACTGTGTACTGCAAAGCACACGGCGGTGGCAGGAGGTGCCAGAACTTAGGCTGCACGAAGAGTGCCGAGGGTAAAACTGATTTCTGCATTGGCCACGGTGGTGGGCGCCGTTGTAGCTTCCAAGGCTGTGACAAGGCGGCTCGGGGTCGTTCTGGCCTGTGTATTCGCCATGGAGGAGGGAAGCGTTGCCAGATTGAGGGATGCACTAAAAGTGCAGAAGGATACTCTGGATTATGTATCTCACATGGTGGTGGGCGTAGGTGAGTTGGTGCATATTATTCACAATACCGGTTCCCTCTTCAAAATTTGAACTCTTTTGAATCTATGCTTTTCGCAATTAAAAAATATGATCAATATCTGACTCGGTTTGCAACTCTGAGGCTTAGCCATACACATGGTTTTGATCAATTCCGTGGACTTGTTTCAGGTGCCAATTCGCCGGTTGCACGAAGGGCGCCCAAGGCAGTACGATGTTTTGCAAAGCCCACGGCGGAGGCAAGCGTTGCATCATCCAGGATTGCAATAAGGGCGCTGAGGGCAGCACGCCTCTCTGCAAAGGCCACGGCGGTGGAAAACGTTGCGCCTTCGATGGTGGTGGGATTTGCACCAAGAGCGTTCACGGCGGCACGCTCTTCTGCGTTGCTCACGGGGGAGGGAAGCGTTGCGCGGTAGAAGGCTGCGGCAAGAGTGCCCGAGGCCGGACCGACTTCTGCGTTCGCCATGGAGGAGGGAAGCGGTGCAAAGTGGAAGGGTGTGGGAAGAGTGCCCAAGGTAGCACGGATTTCTGCAAAGCCCATGGCGGGGGGAAGCGCTGCCAGTGGGGGCAAGAGGGCTCCAACTTGGGGGAGATGGTGAGAGACAAGAACGGGGAGCAAGTGTCGGCGGCTCCCTGTGACAAATTCGCTCGCGGCAAGACGGGTCTCTGTGCAGCTCACAGTGCTTTAGTCAGTGATCGCCAGGTGCACGGTGGAAGTGCTGTTGGGAGTGCCATCACACCTGGCTTGGCTCCTGGTTTGTTCCGGGGACTCGTCTCTGGTGCAGGACAGAGCCGGCCCAGTGCTCTCACTACTACTACTACAAGCATGGGTGCCGAGACTGCTGCAATTGGTATTAACAGACCTGGTGGAAGTGTCTCTGTGGAAATGAGGAGCGGCGGGACGGATAGTCCTGTTGTATCAGGTAAGCGTCCCTTCTACTTATTTGCCTGCCTTGTTAGTGCCTTTTGTCTACCATTACATTCTTCAGTGTCAAATGGTATGTAGTTCACGTAGATAACTTCACAAGTGGCAATAAATTCACTTGTCTGTTATTGACAGTATTTGCAGTAGTGGTAAAAAGCATTAATCTAATCTTATTACTCCCTCTGTCTCGAAATAATTTCGTGGTTTCTAGTGGGAAACTGTGGGAGTACCACGGATTTATTTTGAGACAGAGGGAGTATAATACTTGAGAAGCATACTGACATTCACCACACTTGGCATTCAGTGTCAATGACTCTCAATACAGTTTTTAGTGTAGTGTTGGGTTTGTAGTCTTCCCGCTTTAGCACTCAAGGCTATAGATCACTAGAATGCTAGTATTGCCACTGGTCATGTGACCCCCTTTCTGTGCAATTTAGAATCATGTGTGTTGTATTCCAAGACTTGAATTTAAGACCAAGATGAGTCGGGAAGCTTGTATCAAAGCTTGTTAAACTCAGCATATTAGTATTCGTGTGTTAAAGGAAGTAATGTCCAGGTATCACTGAATCTTGCATTCCCCTTGAATAGCAGGTGTCAGGAGGTGGTTCCAAGTATGTTAGTGCTCCGATGGGCTGTATCGCTGACTACATTGTTGGTTGGTTTGACAGGTTCTGATGCACCTTCCAATACTGCCCGACCGCCAATTGGGATATGGGCGCAAAGAGGTCCAGGACTTTCGAAGAGTTCTATGTCACAGGGATTCTCTGCAAGCATGGACACAACAAATATATCGGTCGCCAGCGACACCATAGGAGGCACCGTGCATGGTCCTCATCGCGGTGGCTTATTAAGCGGATCGCCAGGCAGCAGCCATCATGGTGATAGAATAAACTTCAGCTTACCTAAAGCTCCTGGTGTTAGCAGTCTGGCGGATTCTACCGCTGGACTTGATCTAAATCCTAAGGCCCCTGAGCCTTCCCCGCTGCAACAATCCACACCTTCTTCACTTCCTTGTCACCAGCCTTTTATTCCTCCCCAGGTATCATTTTTTACCTGGGCAAGAATACTCGAATTTTCATATTTCTCACTGAAGGGTTTAAGTACGTTTGATTTCCTTTTTGAGTGAAGGGAATGTGTGGTTGGTGAGTCTATTGCAATGTGGACATCCAGGGTGTTGAAATACTATGTGTTTTTGTTTCCAGGTTTTAGTGCCATTATCAATGCAAAAAGACGTGCCCGGGTCTAGTAATAAGTCCAAGAATGGGCGGCCTCCGCGCCCACAGCTCTCAGATGCTGATGAAGGAGTGCACAACAACACGGGGACGTTGTCACTACCCGAGGGGAGAGTTCACGGAGGTGGTCTGATGCCCTCGATTTCGGAGAGTCGTGTGCATGGGGGGATCATGTCTGTGACGATCCCGGATGAGGGGCGAGTTCATGGAGGTAGTGTCATGGCCCTTCTGAATAAAGACCCCACATCGAGATCTCACTCTCCAAACCGATTCAATTTCGGGATGGCCAATCCCTCACATAATATGCGGTATCCTTCTCACGGACATCATTCACTTCCAGGGACTTGTGCAGTGGACAATGGTTTGCTACGACCTGACTTGAGCCTCGAGAGAAGTAATTCTCTGGGCATCGATGTAGGCCAGTTCTTGGCTACTGGGGTTGATTTAAATTGACCTTCCTGTCAGCGACGCAGTGGACTGGAGTTTCTGGACATTTGACAAGATTGTCGTCAAGATGATTTGAGTAGGGAGATACGGCTATATTTCTTTTATGATTGTAGGGAGCTTCTGCCGGGGTTGGGACTGTCAGTGGGACGGTTAGGGCTGGGGGTAAGTAGAGTGTTGGTTCCGATTTAATTTGTCCAGGTTGGCAGTGGGAATTATGCCAAGAAAGTCAGTGATGCCGGGGTGATCATTAGAGGTTTAATACCCTTGTGAAATATTGACCACACGGGTACTATTAACCTCCCCTGGTTAGCAATATCGTTTCTCTGTGTTATGCTGTTGTAGCTGAGTCCAAAAGCTTGATCTGTGCTGGCATTTTGGTTCACCGTAATATCTTAGTTGTGGTGGTCCGAATGGTGACGCAAGGCAACAGCAGTGGCTCTGAGTTTGATTTCATCTGGTATCAACTCCATTCTGCAGTGTATTAACAAGGAGATTTACAGGGTAACAGCATTGAGCTGGAGGTGGCCAGTACCATGTCTCCATGTAGCAGGTTGCAAGTGGACAGAGCAGGTGGGTCTTGTACATTTATCTGGGGTTACTTTGTAACTAGGAAAGAGCTGATATGTGGTCCTATTTGTAATTTTATGATGGATAAAAAGATTTGATTACATTCTGATGTTCTTGTGGAGTTGAGGACTTTTTCAGACTTTATTTCATCATTTTCATTATTTTCATCATTGTCAAACTTGTTGAAGGATTCCTTTTCTGAAGGTTTTCCTTGTTTCATGTGATTATTGGATTATCCCTGTAAGATTTATTCAGGGGCATTTTTGAAAATGTACCTAAGTTTATGCAGTGCTGGTCATCTAAACGACTTCTGTCACTAGTCTCTCTTAAAGAAGGTCCTCTCCTGTAGCTTTCGTCTATGGAACCTCTCCTCCCCATCGCTGTTCCCAGGAATGTTGTACTCAAATTTCCTCTCATGTAGCTTTTTAGTGCAAAGCCTCCTTTCCTTTTCAGTTTAGAGCCAATAACAACAAAGGAGCCATCATTGGCAAAGCTATTTTTTTCTCTTTGAATTGTTGATGTTTTTGTATTTGTTTGTTTTTAGTTGTTGGAATCTTCATTGCTTTCTATAAAGGTTGGTCATTTCTGCTTACTTGAACATTGCACTATATCCGAGCACAACCCTGAGTGGCTGATGGATGACTTCTAAGATTATGGTATTAATGGCTTTTGTTGTTGCCTCAAAAAAAATAAGAATAAAGGTAATTTTTTAATTTTTTAATTCATAAATAATTTAAAAATTCATAACTCTTCACACTATATGTCCAAACGCCATGAAACTAAGTCCTTGCATTCTTCCTCATAGAGAGCTTTCTAATGGGACCAAGATTGTAACCAAAGGATGCATGGTCCAAAAGATCTTACTAAAACAAATAAACAAATAGTTTCATTTAACCTTGTAAAGATGGGCCCATGACCACTAAGTTCTAGCTACACTATCCATTACTTTGTTTGTTGTCATTTTCCAACTAGATATGCATGAAAATTTTGTATTCATTTTTTAGAGATGAAATCACATGTCTATTGCAAGTTATAGAAGTTTCAACTTTTTTTGGACAGATCTGAAATTATTGTGAATTTCTTCCAAAAAAATTAAAGAAAATCCATATCAAATATAAAACATGCTCAAAATATCTGAAATTTTCACTGTACATGTACAATGTAGTGTATAACATCATGGTATAAACCAAAGTTACCATGACATTCTAGAATTAGAAAATAAAGAAACCATGGTTATAGGCCCAAAATTCATATTGCTATAAAATATTGATATTTAAGATTTTTTTTGAAATTCGTATTAGTAGAAAGTAAAGTGAATAAGCTTCATTTCACTAGTTGGACTCAAATTCAAAAAATACCATTTTTATGTCTAAAATTCACATCAAGAGTAAATAGCAAGAAATGGTGCAAATACACCATAAGGGTGATTAGTAGATTACTCATCTTCTTTAGAAAAGTCAATAAGATCATAATGAGGGACTTTGTTGTATTATTCACAAAAATGTGCTCAAGTTCCTTCCAAATAAATAAATTAGATGAAAAAAATATTTTTTCCATCCTCAAGTCTTAGCTAAAGTCATCCATTGAAAACTTAGTCTGTACAACAAAGCAAAGGTGTGGGAGTAAGGTATTGATTGTAGAAATGAAGAATGTATCCATTAGCCCCTAAATTTGATCATTTTTGGCAAAGTATCTAGCTACTAGGTCTTATCTTTTCAAGATTAAGACCTAAAATCTTTTCAAGATTAATTCTATGAATATCAAGACCAAAAAATGATGAATTCCCTTAAAGATTGTAATTTAAAATCCACAGTAATTTAAAATTTGAACAATACATAAAGATTTCATGTATATTTTCAAAAACAAATATAAAGATTTCATTCATTTTTTTATGTAAATTGGAAGCATATGGAGAAGAATGTTTGAAGTTGGAAAAAGTGGTTATAGGTGTGTCCATCCAAGGTTAACCCTAAAATGCATGAGCAACCATTTTGTGGTTGATTGTCAAACAATGCCATAATTTACTCAAAACGAATGAATTTCATCTAACTTTTTTTTGTAAGTGTTTCTTCAATGTATGTAAAACTCTTGTGGTGGAAAGCTCCAAATTGAAGAACTAGAGAAGACAATGCCAAATCCATGGATTATAAAAGATAGTGTACTTAACTAGTAATTTGTAGTAAATTCTAGTATAATTAATTACTACCAACTTGCTCTTCATTTTTATTTTCACTATTAAAATGAAGATTTTTTGAATTTAAACCCAACTAATGAAACAAAGCTTATTAAATATAGTTTCTACTCCAATTTTAAAATTCCCAAAGTTCAATATTTTATAAGCATTTAAATTTTGGATAGATTAGCATACTCTATTGATTTCCAAATTATAGACCTAAGAATTTGGTTTACATCATGATGCTCTACACTATAATGTACACCTATAGAGAAGTTGTGAGATTTTTAAAATTTATTTTTTATTAGATATGATTTTTCAATTCTTCTTAAAAGATTTATAATAATTTCAAATGTTTAGTAAAACTTTGAAAATTTTGTGACTTATAAGCAACATGTGATTGAATCTCTAAAAAAATAAAACATTTCATTCAAATTTAGTTACAAATGAACCATGCAAATTCATGGATTTTGAAGTTTGACTATATAGTCATAGGGTTTGTCCTTTCAGAATTAACCTTGAAAAGACAAGATCTATCATCAAGGTCATTTGTCAAAAATGATCCATCACCCACTTTTTGTACCAATCGTCTTTACATGGCTAATCCTATAGGGATGCTATGGATGTTTTTTTGACCTTTAGATGACTTTTGGTAAAAGTATAGAATGGAAAAAAAATCTTTTCATCCAATTTTTAGGGAGGGGGGGGGGCTATTTAACCACTAATGACCTAAGCAATCATTTTCTAGTTGTTGATTTTCTTAAAAAAAATTCTCATTCTCAAGTTTTGATTTTTTTTAAATAGAAATTATTTTTAGAAAGAAAATTGCATTAAAAATCCATTTGCAATAGTTTCATCAAATTTTGAATTAAACTCTACCTTTCAAAAAAATTTGAAGGTTAGGGGTGTAGTGAACCACAAAAAGGGTAGATCCAAAGAATTCAAGGAGAAGACAAGTTTTACATTCTTTTGTTCTTATAAACACTATTCTCATTTCAATGGCCACCTTGCACTACAAACTCTACCATGAATTGAAAAAAGCTTGGAATGTTGTGAAAGTATACATGTACATTTTAAACTTTCTTATCTTTCATTGAGCACAAAAAAGCATCATTTCAAAATATTCTCACAACATGTGCTTATTGAAAGTGCACTTGCATATCTATTGAATCTATTTAAACTTCAAACTTAAATATCTCCTATATTTTTGAGGTTGAATAATTTGAATTTTTTTGAGGTGCTCACTCTTATTGTGAACTTCAAGATCCTATGGTTACATTCTATGTGATTTCAAGAAAATATGAGCAAACTAATTATTTAAGTTCATTGCAATTTGGGCCCATTTTCACATGTTTTTTGGAGGGCCTAGAGGGCCTATTCAAGCTTGTTTTTGGCAATGTTCCCTAGCAGTTTAGCCACATCAAATAGCTCCTACAAGGCACTTCCTAAAATCTAGAAATCCAATGGAACCCAAGGAAACTTGTAGCCCTCCAACTCTTCAAGGGGGCTGAAAAATATCTAATGGAAAGTACACCCTCCTTAAAAGTCATTAGGAGTCAAATGCATTTTCAGTGAAGAGTGTTAGATATTCCCTAATTATTGCATATATTGATTTTTCAAAAGAAGATGTTAATAAATTTGAGAAAATTTGAAAATTCAACTATTTATTGGAATTTGAACTTTAGGCCTATAAGCACAATATTCTCATTTTATATATTTATAGTTATATGATAACTTTAGTTTGCATCATAATTTTTCACACCACAAAATACACCAACACTCAAAATTTCAGAATTTTTTAGCATATTTTGTGTTTGTTATGAATTTTTCTGCACTTTTTCTTTAAAAATTCACAATAATTTCAAATTTTCACAAAAAAATCTGAAATTCTTAGAACTTATAGAAGACATGGGATTTCATCTCCGAAAACTAAATATAAAAAGTTTCATTCATATATAGTTTTTAAATGGTAGCAAACGAAGAAAAGGATTATGAAGCTTAAATTTGTAGTCATAGGCCTATTGTGTGGGAGTTAACTTATAAAAGAGGCATAGGAGTAGACATTTCAAAACACTATCTAATCACCACATTGAAGGCAAGAAGGCTTGTCAAAAAATAAGTGGACATAGCAAAAAGATATCAAAATTGTGACTTGACACTAAAATACTATTGTATCACAAGCTTCCAAAGTTTGCCCAACTTTTCTTAGCCCTAAAAGGTTCATTGTCCCCACAAAGAACAATGAATTTTGAATAGGCTCCTTTATTCTCAATTATTGTCTTAATTTTTTGAAACTTATTCTTAAGATAGAAAAATACAAAAGTAATTTTTATTTCAATTGGTACCCAGGAACAAAAGTTACACTATCTTAAGTACAATTTCATCTCACTTGCAACAAAGAAATTCACCAAAACTTGAAATAAAAATTTTTAAAAATTATTTTTTATAGATTATATTTTTGTCTACTTAGTAAATTTTGATTCATTCCATTTGGATTAGTGTTGTGAAAATTATTGAGCATCTTGTTTTCCATATAGTCATAGCATCTTTTTGAAAAAATAGCATATTAGATCATTTTCAAACTCAATTTCCATAATTTTTCAAAAAGAGAAGTTCCATCCGGACTAATTTTTTTACTAGAACAATCTCACCACGAGAATTAATTTGTTTTGAATCCATTTTAACAATTTAGTTGTTCTTTCAATCTTCTATCTAATAATTTTTTAAAGTATATTATTTCTTTTTTAAACTTTTTTTTCCCAAACCCTCATCTCAATTCTTCCTAATAAAAGTTTTTTCCTTCAAACTCCAAAGTGCAAAAGATTAAAGTTAAATAAGTTAAAGAAGATTCAATGTCTTATTATCTAATCACAAAGTCCAAAAAATCTTGTTCTCTTCACTTAAAGTAAATACCTCACAATCTACATAATTAAAGTTTACAAAATTTCTTCCATACATTCTTACACTTATGTAGTGGAACATCTCACATAATTAAAGTTTACAAAATTTCTTCTATACACTCTTACACTCATGTAGTGGAACATCTCACACATAGATATGCAAAAGAAAACATTTGGCTAAGTTTTCTACTCTTTGCAATAGAAATGGCAATTTTGAGTGTTTTTTCGATGAAAAAAAGGACGAGGTCCTTTCGGGGTTAAAAGAGGACATGATCCTGACTCACTGAAATTACTTTCAAAACATAATTGAATGTTTCAATATTTCCAACCAAGGAAACATGATACAATATTTTCCAATCGGGCATGACCCTGCGATTTGGCAACGTCAAAAATCTTCCTTTCCCTGCTCTGATACTCGTTGCTTGAATATCCAAGTAGCAATGCGAACCACGATGTAGACAAGCTACTCATGCAATCAATGCGATTGACAGTGGAGGCCTAGGAAAGGAAGGCAGCTGGTAAGATCTAAACTGTGCAATCTTCAACTCAATTTCGCATGCACATCTATCTTTAGCGCATAAACTCATCTGATACCTGTACAAGTTTCATACAAAAATGCTACCGTCTATTCACCTGCAGCTCTGGTCCACCATGCCAGATATCATACAGGTCTATCCCAGCTCGTCTCAGATGTAGCCAAGTTGCCATAATAGACTTCAGAAGATTCTGCATCCCAAAAGGCCTGCCACCAGTGGACGATTGCCACTAACGTTAGACATAATAAAGCTCAGTACTCATTAAAATTCGAAATCTCATTACGCGTATACCATCCTTCGTTTATAGCAGGACACAAGGCAGAACATTACATAGCCTCTTCCAAACAATCTGGTAACAAATAGAAGCTTGTAGTTCTATTACTGTAAAACGCATCCAAATTAATAATAGCAACGTGGA
The DNA here is from genome assembly GCA_963969395.1 of Pseudoscleropodium purum. NCBI lineage: Eukaryota > Viridiplantae > Streptophyta > Bryopsida > Hypnales > Brachytheciaceae > Pseudoscleropodium > Pseudoscleropodium purum. The sequence continues at coordinate 28,437,028 of OZ017795.1, forward strand.
CAGCTGACGACAGTTTCAAAATCGAAAAAATATGAAACTATTACACAATTAGAGTGAAAAATGTTGAGTACCTGCCAACCAGGAGGTAAGTCCTTGGTGAGTTCTTTTAAATCTGGCTTCTTCGGAGGTGTAGCGCTGGCAACTACTTTATCTGTATCAAGGTTAGATTCATCTGAAGCATGCGTTGGATCATTCTTTAGCTCCTCTGACTTGGCATCCTTTTCCTGTTTCGCAGCCAGTTTGCTTGCCTCTTTCTTGGCCCTTTTAACCCGCTCTCTCCTGAAGACACGAAAATCCAACATTTAGTAATTGAACATACCACCTAATTCCAATGCTTTGAGAGCATGCAATGATCACAAACAAAGACATATACACATGAATATGATACATAGTTGTCTAGAGAATCAAAACGTAGGTTAGAACATCGAGTATCCAACTTTGTAACGCGAAGGAAGATACCTCAAACAATTGCAACATAACCGAAAAATACAGGCTTCATTGATGACAAAAGCAAATCCACATAATACGTAGTCTGGCATACCAGTCCAAAGTCCCAAGAGGTTGGAAATTTGCGTTCTCTAAAGCTCCACCACTAGCAAGAGTCTGGTGTCTCCATTCATCTATTTCTTTCTGTCGCTTCTTTTCCAAAGCTTCAACATCAAATAGGTCTTTATCTTCTTCTTCTTCGTCGCTAGAATGTAGCTCCTCCTGTGCTGCTAACCACTATAACATCAAAATACCATCACGAGGTCAGAACCTTCTCACAAACTAGAATGACCCAAAAAATGAGCCAATGCTTTCTCCAAAACCCAAAGACAGCGATACGCCAAAAGGAATACAGTACTACAAGCGGACAATCAGAATATCAAATACAGATACAAAAAGAACAATTAAAGTAACATGAATTTGTATGGAATATACCTTGTTAACTAGTGACGAAACCTTCTTGTTTGACATCAGCGATGCTCCAACTGCCGTACTATGAGACCTTTTCTTGTTACGAACTAGTGCAGGGCAACCAATGCAAAAGTAAGCACAACTACGAATAACATCAGAAATTCTGCCAAACAGTAGTTAGAGGCTGGCCCAAATAAGGTCCACATAGAATATTGAAACGGAAGATTAGGTCTCACCTCTATTACTTTTCTTTGTGGTTGTTTCAGCTGCCCCTGCATTCACCACCGAAGGAGGAAAAGCATTGCCATTTATATGGATTGAGGCAGTATCAACATCCGCCGCACCAAACCTAGAACTGTCCGCCTCTTGTCTTTCACTACCAGTAACTTCATGGCTTGACTGGTTGGTCCCTACTGGATAATAAATTGTTGAAGACCCCACAGGTGCCGAGTGAGGATCTACAGTACTTGTATCTGGTGCGGAAGCTAGAGGAAGCTCATCCTCGTCGGGAGGTGGAGGAGGAGGGGCTTCTTGATCTGGCAAAGGAGGTGGAGCCCATTCTTCTTCCGGAGGGGGTGGAGGAACCCATGAATCAGCTGGGGGCAAAGGAAAAGAGGACGGTACGGCAGGGAAAACTGGCTCCACACTAGGGAATAGTGGTGCACTAGGAAACAAAGGTGCTTCAGGTAATGAGTTGAGTGATTTAGTAGGAGGTTGAGATTCTACATGTCCGTAAGAGCCGAGTGGTGGTAATGTTTGAGTAGATATGTACACCAATGGCTGAGGTACAATAGCCTCATATAGGACGGGCACTGGCATAGCACCGAGCGCGTCATGGTCTATAGTTCTCGCCGCAGCAGAAGTACTAACAATGTTTTCATCCTCAGGTTCCATATCCAAATCCATGTCGACATCCATATCTATAACGCAGTCCACAGATCAAAATTCATTATATGTCACCTGAGCAAACTAAACATTATTTACTACATGCCGAATCAACTCCATATCATTATATATGCAATTCAGAAAGAACTGTTGAATCTCACAACTGTAAGAAACGTAAAGAAAACAGCAATCTCACCGCAGTCGCTATAAATACTGTACATCAATCAGCACGTTCATCCAAAACATGCAGTATAAATACCTTCATCTTCACTTCTTAATTGAGGTGTAGATTTAAAACTTCTTTCAACATCTGCTCCAGGCTGTTGGTTAGTACCCTGGGTTCCATGCACGTCAGCTTCAGGTCTCGATCTGTGACTCCCATCCGCAACACTGCTTGTAACCGTCTGCTGCTCAGCCTCCAATGACGATGCAGCTTCTTCAACGAGTAACAGAGCTTCCAACCTTGTAATTTGAGAGTCCATATGTTCCCAAAACCGATCCTCCACAAAATCATGCATCGCCATGGCTTTGCAGTCGGAAAGTCTTACGTCTAATTCAACGGCAAGACGAACCTTTAACGACAAGCAACGCAACGCTTCACTGCAAACAAAAACCAATAACCATTAATAACATGGGGGTTTAAAAAATTGTGATATTCCAGTTAAGAATGTATGACGTACTCATATCTGTTAGTCAATAGAAGCATAGGCAACATTAGGCAACAAAAGAAATAAAGAGACTCAGAAATCTTCCGTCCATATTCAGTCCAAGAAGTGAAACATAATTTTTTTGTAGTCAGTAACAAACATAAACGCTCAAAACTTGCATCCAAACCCCTTACCCAGCTAACGTTTTGAACTTGCGCGCCAAAACTTCACCCCGCTCTAACATGCGATGATAATCGTATAGCTTCGGTTGCTCAGGAATATTCCTCGGATCTGAATTTTCCGAACCAGTAGCATCTGCTCGATCAACAGGAGTAGAATGATCTTCAATAACTCCAGAAATGTAAGATTCAGCTGCAAGGTCTTCAGCACCATCGCCATTTTCAACAGTGTGCAATGCCATGCTCGCTTCGACTTGACATGATTCTCCGGCGACATGCTCTACGACAGCTGCACTTAAAGTGGCTTCTGGTTCGCTCAGTATCTCTAGATTGCTCTTTAATGCATCACCCAAATGACTGTCTATCATTTTAAAACCCTCATCAGTCTTTAAACAATCATCACTCTGCTTTCCATCATCAGAGTCACGACCAGCATCTTGCATTCCCGCATGCTCTAAACTCATCGCCTCAGATCCAACATCCTTCAACTGACCACATTCAACGAAGTCTACCACATCTCTCTCTTCGGAGGCCGTATTATTCTTCGCCTCTTGCTGTACAGCAGAATTTATCGTAGAAACAGCCTCCTGAGACAAGGCCTCGTGAGCTGGATCACTTCCTGAATGTAGATCCTCAAGTGGACGCTTGCTGTCCTTTTTAAGTCCATCTTGAAGATTACTCCCTTTTAAAACTTCACTCTCATAAGATGCATAAGCTGCAGGCTTCTCCCATGTTGTTTCACCGGTAACCTTGTTCCAGTAGTAATACTCAGAAGTCTCTTTATGCAAAACTGATTCCCACTCGCATAATAGTTCCATCTCTTTCGTGTCCACCTCTGCAAAAGGACCCGGTCCAAAGAAAACGCAAAAATAAATACATATTATTAATTCAGGTGCACTCACATGCAACTATGTTAACAAACAGAGAAGGAAAGGTATTCATACAAACATACGTTTAGGGTCTACGTGACACGTCACTCCAAAACCTCAAATCCACCCTTCTGTGTTACGGAAATCTTTGTACCTTGTGGAAGACTGGCTTGTTTGGCACCTTCAGACTCCGTTTCATCTTCATGATGAGTAATCTCATCCTTCAAAAGACCGCTCGTTTCTAGGTCAGCAAGAAAATTGGCCACCTTCAAAACAAAAACACGAATGTCAAACTAAGCCATACGTTATTTATTTTTGTTAAGAATCTAACCGGAGAAAAAGACACTGACTGCGTTGCGCCATAAGTCCTAGCATTGATGAAACCGATTTAACAGTAGGAAGCACATTAAATGCTCGCATAGGGTACCTGCTCATCCACTTGACCCGTAACAGCGACAGCAGGAAAACCTCCACTCGAGCCATTTGCGAGCGCTTTCTCTTCTTCTTCGTCTTCATCACTATATTGACCCAAAAGTGACAGTGGGTTCACCTGCACAGGGCCTGCACATTTAAAAGCGAATTGAGTATGTAGCTGCAACATGCAGGAAAAGTTGTTCCCCGAGTCTCTTCCACCTCTACTTGGGGAACCTCAACTCACCACCAACCTTAGATTTAAGTTAGCACAAAGGAGAGAGGCTCTAAAGAGATCCCTCTAACCTTTGGTTGCATAACACCACAATAGAGATGATAGGAAAAGGGGGAGGGTATGACAAACCAAACAAGCTAGAAACATACGAACCGAGTGCTGCCGATCTGCAAATCTCCACCCGCGCAATCCAGCTGGCACCACAAATGACAAAGAAGAAGAGGCCTCAACAATATCTGATTCAAAGTCCCTCCAGTGCGAGGAAGGCCCACTTCCAACAAAAGCACTAGGAGCCAGCTAGAGGCCCCATATTCACTCTCAAGTTTCCAGACCATTTTCGGCTGAACCAAGTTTGTACAAAGTAGAATGCCTCGAGAAAAAAATGCCCTGGCAGAAAAACTGTCGATTGCAGGACCACCATGAGGGCTGGCCCGGTGAACCCACCTGGTAGCGCATGCGGAGAAAGTCTTTCATCGCTTTCAACACCAGTCTTTTCACCTCCTTCCTCCGCCGTCGAACTGACATTCATATTCATCTCTGCAAAACCGCCCGATCTCCAGATTAAAGAAAATCTAGCCAAACCCTAGGACACAAGGAGAAGGTGTCGGGAACAGACTCGAACCTAGCAGAGATCCAATCAGGAACACAGAAAATGCTAGAATGCAAATAAATATTGCGATAACACAACATTGAGCCAATCGAGATACCCTCTTCCGTTCAACCTTGATAATCTCTCACCATCAGCTAGCACGACGTGAAAACTCAGATTAACTATGTCAAAGGAGAATTTCAGCCACGACGCGTTTCTCCAAAAAAGAGATGCATGATTCGGCAACGACAATACAATGTCGCGACCTCTCAATACTCACTTGTATACTCTACAAATATCCAATAAAATAATATAAAATCGCACCACGTAATCATGAAGCCAAAACATTTCGAAATGAAGAAACTAGACTCCAACAAAGAAAGAGACTCTACACACTTCCGTCCGAAAAGAAAGTAGGTAACTAAAGCGGTTCCAGGGCTAAAATACAACTACATCAACTTTTGAATGTAGTTTAGCCGAGCACACTAATAAAAAATCGCGTACACCAGCAAATGCAGCAGCTTACCGAGCTTCAACAAACACAAAAAAACCCTAAACAAAGCAATAACAAAAGGCACACTGTAAAATTCGCAAAATTGCAGCATGCGACCATGAATCAAAACATTGCGAAAGTGAAAATGCAGACAACAACAAAGCACGTAATTGAGCACAATTCCCTCGGAAAAGACTTTACGTAACCAAAGCAGTTCAAGAGCTACGATCCAACTACATCCAAAAAACGAACTAACTAATAAAATTCGGCGAGCAGCTACCGGGCAAAAACAAATGCAATAAACTAACCAAAAGAAAATCATTCCAATTACGAGCAGAGCCAGATCCAACACTAAAATTCAGATCATTTAACCTCGGAAGAATAGAATTGAAGCCAAGGTCGAGCAGGAAGCACAAAGGAAGGAAGACGGGCACGAACCTTCAGCTGTGGCGACCTCGTCGTCGTTGCGGAGGTCCAATTTCATTCGGCGGCCACCACCGCCGAGCACGGCATGACGCCGATCGCGTCGCTTGCCCATGAGAGAGGCAGAGAGGAAGGGGGCGAGGGCACAACTACTACGAGGAGGAGGAGATCGGGAAGCGAAGCAGAGGGCATCGGGGAAAGGAAAACCCTAACAGAGCTTGGAAAACAGAGACGACGATCGTAAAAGGGAGACTATGACGGAGGGCTAGAGACAACTCTGGAACAAGGCGATGATGAAAAAAATGCTATTCGTTCCTCGCCCGGGGTTTCGCCGGGCGGGTCGGTGTTTCGGCTGGTGACCCTAAAACCGCGGACAGTCCTACTGCCGTGGTCGAAAAATCAATCCGCATATATTTTCATGAAGTATTTTCAAAATTTTAAAGTTTAATTCTTATAAAAAAATTCCGCAAGTATGGTTGAAACAAGAAGTAGCTAGTAAATAGACTAACCTTATCCTAACATGCCCTCTTAGGGCAATATTTTCCTAAGGAAAAGGATTTTCATCATGGGTTTTTTTAGGCTTTCTATTGCCAAATTGCACTAGAAAATAATAATTTGGCTATAAAATGGCTACATATCTTGAAGTTTTTTGCCAAAAAACTTTGAATTACAAAAAATTCTTGGATGAAATCGCTTGATTGTAGATGAATATAGAATTATGGACATGTGATAAGTACGAATGTGATTTTTTCTATCTAATATGTGAATGAATGTTGAAATTTGGAGCACCACTATAACATTTTTTATTGCCACTTTTGCACTTCTTAAAAAATGAAAAAAAAAAATGATTTCTATTTCCTCCATTAATCTTAGAAGGATGACGGAGCTAAAAAGTAGTAGATAGATGGTCGGACATTGTTTGTTCTTGCTAAAACAAAGTTGACTTTCATCCAAAAACATTTTTAAGACTTCTGTGAATATATATGTAATATTTAGTGACAAAAGGTTTTCAATGAAGATCTAAAATTTTTTCTAGAGCAAAAGTAGCTAAATCTACAAACTCAAATTTATTTAGATGCCTTTCTAGTGTATTTGGCAACTCCTACCTCCTTTGTTCTTAATATAAATTTTAACCATAAAAAAATATCATTTTAGAGATTGAGTCCAACTAATGAAGTTAAGCTTGCTAACTCCAACTAGCTTCTACTTTAATTTAAATTTTGAAAAATTCTTAAAATTTAATATTTATTGTCATTTGAATGTTTGGCCTATTACTACATTTAGTTGGTATTCTAATCATAAAATGACATAGATATTTGTTTTTTTATCATAATATTCTACATAATAATTTATCCTTTAAGCTGATTTTTTCATATTATTTAAATTTATTTAGTATATAATATGATTTTTTCACTTTTCATTCAAAAATCCACAATAATTTCAAATTTTTGCACATTTTTTCATCCATTGTTTTTTTGAAGATTCTTACGTCAGTTCTTGAACATTTATACAATATAGGTTCTAAAAACTTTGATTTCCAAATATTCTATAATTCAAAGTGTATTAATAAATTGACCTCAAAAAATAATTTTTTCAATTAAAAAAATGCCTCTTGAAGAAAAAGCCCCATGCCATTTCAACTTCAAAAATCCATAATTAATTCCACAATGCTCCAAAGAACATGAAACCACCTGAGTTAGATGCCAATTCTACTTGTCTTTCAAGGAAAATTTGCTTAAAAAAAATATTTCAAGAAGTTTCACCTCCTCAAAAATCAGTTTTAGCTCTTAATAGGTGTTTTATGGACCTCCTATCTTACATTGAAACCTTGCTTTTTGAGGTTTTTTCTTTGTACAATGGCTTTTTTAATTATAAGAAAAGATTCTAAAATTACCAAATTTTTTCAATACATTGCTAGTCACACATTCTATGTTTAAAATTATGAAAGCAATTGGAGCAAGAAAACATTTCATGCAAGATGTTGTATGCACACTACTCTTTATGCAATAAGAAACATAATTTAGTGTAGACTACGATAATTACTAATTAGGGATTAACCCAAATTATAGGTAAAATTTAGGGTACAAGTACCAATATAAATTTTATTGTGTATACCTTATAGGCCAAAAGAAGTCCAACAAGCTTCACCATTGTCAATTGTTCCTTGAGGATTATTTAACGTAGTAACAACATTGAGACCCAAAAATTGTAGATAGTATTTTTTTTCCCATATCAATGGAAATTGACCATGTGTTTGAAGAAAAAAAAATTGGTAGATGAATGGCTTTCAAGATTATTATAGTAATGAAGAATGTATTTATTGGTCCAAAAATTGAATCATCTTGGTTGACTACCTTTATAATAGGTCTCATTTTTTAGGATTAACCCTTGCAAGACTATATTTTCCTTGTAGGACAAATTAAAGTTCAAGTAGGTATCTATTATTTCAATTTTTTGGCATGACTAAGAAGAAAAAAATGGAAGATAGAAAAATGCTTTAGTTTTCTAGGAATACATTTTTTATTTCAAGTGGTGACTTAGTGAAAAAATTAGGTGACCCTAAGTACAAAATAGAGTTTTTCGGGTAGCAAAAAAATTGAAAAAATTGAAAAAATTTATTTTCTCATAGATTCTATTTTAATTGTATGAAGAGTTGTGAATCATTCCATTTAGATTAGTGATGTAAAGGAATAGAGCTTCTCGTTTTTGTGGGCAACTATGGAGAAAATAATATATTGCATTTATATTTGAACTCAATATAAGCAATTTAAAAAAAATGTTCTACAAGATTTAATTTTCTTTGTAGAACATTCTCACTTTGGGAATCAATGTGTTTCAATTCCATCTTAGAGTTATTAACTTTAAAAAAATAGACCCATGACTACAAATTCAAGCCCTCTAATCTCTCATTGTGTTTATTGCCATTTTACAATTATATATGAATGAAGTTTTATTTAATTTAATTTTAAAAATATGGAACCACATGTCTTCTATAAGTCATAAAAATTTTAAAATTATCAATTTGTGAAAAATCGAAATTATTGTCAATTTTTTAATGCAAAGTGAAGAAAATTCATATCAAATACCAAAAATTAGCTCAAAAAATATCTGAAATTTTCACTATAAGCATTTATTATAGTGTATTACATAATATGTGAACCAAAGTTACCATGTCATCATAGAATAATAAATTCATCAAACCATGTGATTGGCCTAAAGTTCAAATTGCAATAAAATGTTGAATTTCAAGAATTTTTGAAATTACTAAATTGGAATAGAAATGAAACTTGATAAATTTTTCTTCATTAGTTGAGTACAAGTTCAAAAAATACCATTTTTATTGCTAAAATTCACATCATCAAGGATATAAAGCAAGAAATGGCCAAAATATACTACAAAGATGATTTGGGGATTAGGCATCTTCTTTTTTTGAAAAATTAATAATACAATAATGTCAAAAAATTGAATATTGTTCACTTGAAATGCACTCAAGCAACTTCCAAAAGAATTGTGGATGAATTATTTTTCCATCTTATAGACTTTCCTAAAACCATCCAAAGGACCTAAATCATCCATAGCGTTCTAAACAGTTTAGGCCTCTAGGTGTTATAGATGCTACAAATGAACAATCTAAGGCAAATGTAATATTTTTTAATAGGTTGAAATTAAAAAAGAGCAAACTGAATTTTTTAGGGCTACTAGAAATGTCCCAAAAGATGTTTCTTCTATCTCCACTATTCCTTTCATTGTAAAAAAATTATGTTTGCTCTTTTTTCTAAAAGATTGTATTTTCTAAATAAAATTCAAATATTTTTCACAATTGAAATTTTGAGATCAGAAAATGCATTAAGTATGTCAACTTATTACTCTACAAGATCCTACTTTACAAAAGATTGAGATTTGTTTTATCCTATTGAGAATTTGCCAATGAAATTTGAAAAAGACATACACATTGTCTCTTTTAGTCCCTGAGGGGTTAACCACAATAGAATATCTACCTCTTGAGACCTCCAACAATAATGTAAGCTACTAGGATTTTGCTCTTCCAATCATCAAACAACATTACCAAAATTCTAAAGGAGATACTACAATAAGAACATACAAGATAGCATCTATTAAATCCCGATCTTATCAATGGGATTTTTGTATTTCAATTTCATCATAGACCTATTAACAATTTAGATTTTCTTTCAATTTTGTACATACTTCTAATTAATATTTTATTGAAGAATAAAAATCACATGTGTGTTTTTGGAAATTTCTTATCTTATACTTTCAACTCAATATTCAACATAAAAATAAATAAATTCAATGTTGGTAGTGCAAAAATATTAAGCTAAGAAGATTCAAAGCCTTAAAACCTAGTCAAACAAGGAGCAAAAAGAATGGTTTTCTTCACTTCAAATGCAAATATCTTGCAATTCACAGGGGCAAATTTTTAAAAATTTCTTCCACACATTTTTATATAGTTCTAGTACAAGATCTTGCAGTTAGATATGCACAAAAAAAAAATTTAAGATTTTTTCATTTTGTAATACTTTTAGTTCACATGCACCAACTTGCTCCAACAAGAAAAATCTTTGCTTCATGAGTGGAAGGATGAGTTGGCTTTCTATTGCATCAACCAAGCTAGTATGATATTTTGTAAGATGTGTAAATGTCTACCAAAAATGCAACTAAGCTTGTTTGTGGGACCTTAGAGCATTCCCATCATGCTAGGGCATTCCCTATCCTTATTTAGATGAAATTCAATTGTATAGGTAAGAAAACTCTCTACTAAGGTTCTTTGTCCTTAAATATTTAAGGAATTCAAGGCCCAATTCCTTGTGTGGAGGAGATTTAGAGAACTCAAAGTCACCTTTCTTTATATGTTTTGGGATAGAACAATAGTAGTGGAGAAGAACATTCCCTATCCCTATATTTGTTCTTTCATCATTTACATGGAGATAGGAATAGGAAAGAAAAAAATTTATGGTGCATTAGGGCTTTTTTATTTGGCTTTATAGTGCCAAATTGTACTAGTAAAAAATAATTTTGCTAAAAAATGTAGACAAACCATGATATTTTTGCCAAAACATTTCAAATTAAGAAAATCTTGGATAAATCATTGAATTGTAGATGACAACAAAATTTATAGATATAGGATATATGCTCATGTGATATTTTCTATCCAATATATAGATGAGTGTTGAAATTTGGAGTACCACTATAACATTGTATATCGCCACTTTGACACTTTATAAAAAATAAAAATAAAAAAACCTTGTGGGGATGCTCTTAGACCTTCATAATAACTTACACCTTAAGCTCTTTGTTGGAGGTGCATAAAGTGTTTTAACTCCTAAATGCTAGAAGCACCAAATTTTCATGCTGACAAAATTTTGAAGTTAATAAAAACCTTATCAAATTACTATTTATAGTGAATTATTTTTTAAGTCTAGTTTAGCATTGAAAATGTGATTTGGAAAATGAATAATTATTATATTTCTATGTAAGATTTTGTGCAAGGGTATCGATTGCAAATCTTGATTTTCAAATGTTGAGAGTTTTTGGAAATGAGCCTCAAATGCACTCATTAGAAGATTTTTGGGGCCTCTAGATGCCTACGAGTTATCATAGCCTACAAATGCAGGAAACAGGTTTGGCGTAGCGGTTTGACGTGACCGAGACCCTGCCACATCATTGACAAAAAAAAATTCATTTTTTTTTTGCATTTGGAGACTATTTTTTTTTTTATGAAAAAAGAAATTCTGATAGTGGGCTGTTACCTTTACTGTGGAAAACAACTGCAAGGAAATAGGCCCGAAACAAGCTTCTGGACCCCCCAAAACTCTTCTAATGAGATTTTGGAGAAAAAATGACATTAGAAATTTATTTTCATAGATTGTAAAGTAGTATTGAGAAGCTGTAAATTGATTGGGTTATACATATTATGTCCTTTAAACTCATATTATTATAGAAACTTCAATTTTAGATTTGACATTTGAAGAGAATTAAAAGCTTTAACATCCCTTTATCAGTTTTAACATCCTCATGATCAAACATCATAATCTTTCAATTTGTAAGTGATATTGTTGAGTTTTCTTTTTCCATGTGATTTCTACCTTGTCTATTTTGAATTTATACAATTAAAACTAAAAAATAATGATAGAATTTATCAAAATGTTGAATTCTTGTTTAATTTAGAGCAAATTACAAGAATCTCAAAAAAAGCCCTAGGTACTTAGAGGTTAAGGCTTAATTTTCAATTTTGGAAAGTGTTGTTGGTCCAAAATCCCTTGAGATACTTTTTAATAAATCTTTCTTCCAAAAAGAATGGAAGTTGCATTCACTACAAATTATTTCAAATTTCTTGGATTCTTGAGAAATTAGTTACGAATTTTGAATATGAAATCACATAAGGTGCTCATATATCCTCTTTCGATGTAGTCCTATAATCCTTTAAGGCCAAGGCTAGCCCACAACTAGTTTTCTAGAAATTTAATCTAAGAAAAAAACTCAAGAATTTTATTACTTACCCTATATAATAAGATTTGGAAGTTTAGAATCAAGCATCCCAATATGCATAAAGAGATTATGAAATACAATACTAACCACTCCACAACAAGTGGAAAGTTTTCACATATATTTAGGTGGTGAAAATATGAAGGTTTTGCACTCTTGGGTCAATAAGTGCAAATGGAGTTTAGTGCCAATCCTACTAAAAAAGCATACATGCCAAAAAGAATTGTGAATTTGCTTTGAAGTCATTTTACATTATTTTCATTGTGAAAAATTAGGAATTTTAGTTGGTAGCATGTTGGATGAATTAGACTTCTTGAAATACATATTTGAAAAACATTAGTATGGTCAAATCATGAAAAAAAAGGCTTTGCACATAATTGCAAATTGTAGTAGTCAAGTTTATTATTGCATATCTTTGTTGATAAAATAATCTACTTGACTATAAAAACATTTAGAGAAGTTATGCCTACTTTAGAATCAAATTTTAGTGTAGGAAGTACTAAAAAATACAAAATCAAAACTCGACAACAATCATTTCATTCAATTGGTACTTCAATCTATAATATAGCACTCTATTCTAATTCAAATATCTATGGACTTTTAGATATATCCAAATTCCAATGTCAACCAATGAGTTTTTATTAGTATAACCATTAAAAGACATTTCATGTTAAACTTGGTCAAACTTCATTAAATTTTTATATTAAAACACACATATCAAAACTTTGATATTTTCCACAATTAGTAATAATTATATGTCTAAAATTTAATCCCATTTTTTCCTAATTTAAAACATCAAACTAAACTTTATATGATTTTTTCAAGAAATTTTTGTATACAAAAATGCTTAAAATATAATGAAATTTTAAAGAAAAATAGAAATAATGGTGACAAATATCATGGAGTAGCTAATTAATGTATTCTTTGAGCTCAAATTGAGTGAAATTTAATAGAAAAAGTTCACAAATGATGTATTTAGAGCTTTCAAGATGCTATCTTGAAAATGTAACAAAAATTAAAATTTTAACAATTTCAAAAAAATTTAAAGTGGAATAAAAAGTATATTATTAGAACTACATTTTTTAGTTAAGTTTGAAAATATTTAAAATCAAGAATTATGTCAAAATTCAAGATTGATTTTCAAAATGCTTATGGAGCTTGTAATCTCCTTTTAAGGGATAGATAGTTTTCAAAAGTCTTCCATGACTTCATAAATTGAAAGTTTGTTACAAGATACTAATAATTATTTGCATGTTGATAAAAATAATCTACATCACAAGTTAGTCATGTGTTTGCTAAGCTATTTATTCTACATTCAACATTTAGCCAACTAATTATCATTTACTCCATGACTTTGTCAATGTCTATATTTCAACATTTGTAAATACTACAATGCACTTACTCCATCTACCCAAAAGATGATTGCATCTTGAAGAAATTAATTCTTGACACTACTAAGAATTTTGAATGTTTTACCTCTTTAATGTCAACTTAGGCATTACAAATGGTTTTTTTGGAATTTTATAATATTTAGACAGATTTTCATATTGCATATAAATAAAATGTCAAAGAAAAAATTAGAATTGTTAAAATAATAATATATTCAATCACAATGAAACATAGTAAAGAAAATCTATGCAAAAAAGATTATTTAATTGACCCTTACTTTAATATAGATAATAAATGTAATCCAACTCATTGCTAGTAAATTTGATTTCATCTCAATTGTATTAACTTGTTAATGTTGGTTTCTTCTTCTTTCTTAAAATTTTTGTTGAATTTTGACCACATGATGATGACAATTTTGTTGCTTGTGTCATATTGAGAAAGACCTCTAAACTTTTTGAAAAGTGCTATGTACTTTAGAATTTTTTTAAATTCTTATCACATTCTTTGATATCACACTTGTATTCAATTTCTTATGATGTAACAATGTGTGATAGTGTTTGCAAAAATGAAACTTGCTCACTTGCAAGGCACAAAAAGTTGAGCTCCAAACAATTACAAGTTGCTTGAAAGGATGTAAGATAATGGAGGGTAAATTTACAAAACAACAACAATGACAAGAGTTGTTGAGAAGTTCAAAGAAATGAACAAGAAATTATAAACTTTTCAATATCCTTCAATAAAGTTTGCATCCAGTAATCATCATCATTCTTTTCAACCTAAGCCACAAATATTTGAAGTTCCTTACACTGCAAATTGGAAAAACCAAGGTCAGGAATCGAATTGAATCTCCTACGAAAAGGGAACTCATCTTACAATCTAGACAAATTTAAATAACACATGTATGTAGTGAAGTGCTCATTGTTGGAAAACTATGCCATACCTTTGTAGGCATGCGAAAAACTTTCACAATACCACCATGAGGAAATTTATAGCGTTTCACTCCATTTCCATTTACTAATCCCACTTTAATCCTTAAAAGGACGAGCTGTCGCTACAGAAATCATTTGTTTTGGTATTGTGAGAATTGTTGGCTTAAAAAATGCAAAAGCTCTCATTGGAAGTCAAACTACTATAGATGACCTCCCTTTTCACATAAATTTGAAGGATGAATAGTTGCATTTCTGTCCTATATGGAGAGATTCTTTGTCATTCATTATCCAGAAAACAACCTCAATGCCGTTTATGAATTGAGGCATTTGTAACTTGATAATCAAAACAACCAAGTCATTCACCACGTGAAGGCAAGTCCACATCCCTTCCAATTCAGGGCATTTGCATACCATCTTCCATTTGCTAAAGCAAACCAACCTATAAATATCATATTGCCCTTTTCATGTACAAAATAAATTAGTATCATGCACTATTAGGACAAATTGATGAAGTGCTACAAGCTTTCAAAGGAGGAGTATGAGAGTTATCTTAATATTTTTCCATACTTGTTGTAGATGTAAGAGCCTCTTTCCTAATTTTGGACATCAATACTATATTTTCAGACTTAAACTATCTAATTTGGGGTTTAGGATTCTGAATGTAAATTAAAAAGTTTCAAATTTCATGAATTGTAATTAAGAATTTGTTTTTTCATTTTCCCTTGGATAAAATTTGAAGTAGAGCTCCACAATTTTGTAGCACAACTCTACATTTTTGTACTCCTACAACCATAGGTACTATGTATCATGTGATATTTGGAAAATTAATGATCTTATATTTTCTTGAAATTCTACAAATATACATTATAATTTAATTTTAAATTCCTGTAAAGCTATTTTGCATTGTTCAAATAGCGGAATTTTAGTGATTGAAACTAATATATTCTTTGCAAAAATGCATCCAAATCATAAATTAGTCATACATCTTCTAACCAATCACCATTTGCTACATGACATTATCAACATTTACATTTCAATATCTTTAACTATAATTGTAATACATTCACACCTCTACAATGTCAACCTAATCAACCAAAATGCATAATTTGAAAATTTATAGCATACTTGACAATATTACTGTTATATAAGATTGAAGGGGTAATTGAAATTGTTCAAATATCTATATTCAACAACAATGTAGCTCGATCAAAAGAATGTATGCAAAAAAGGTAATTTAATTCATCCATAATTTAGTAATTTAATGAAGATTAGTGTACACATATTTGAATTTTTAACCAATTACAAGATGCTTGATAAGATGTAAGATAACAAAGTGTATAAGTTTACAAAACAACAACAATTACACCAATCATATAAAATTCATAGGAATGATCAAGAAATTATAGTCTACTCAATGTCTTGCAATAAAGTTTGCATCTAGTAATCACTACTTTTTTTCTATGGTGGTCAACTTGAATTACAAAAATTTGGAGTTCTTGACTACAGACCAGGACAATCAAGGTTTGGAATCATATTGAATCTCCACCAAAAAAGGTAATCTATGAAATGAAGAATTCCCATTACAAAAAGAAAGGTACATAGTAAAGTGTTCATCTTCAAGAAAATTGTGCCATACCTTTATAGGCATGTGAAAAACCTTCACAATAGCACCATGAGAATAATACTTCCGATTGACTTTCTGAATTTTGTCACGATGTTCAATAATCTCATAAGGCACTGGGAACTTGATAATTAAAACAACCAAATCATTCATCACACAAAGGCAAGTCCACGCCCCCTCCAAATCATGGCACTCACATACCATCTCCCATTTGCTTGAGCACAACATCCCCCAAACACCATGCCGCCTTTCCTGCATACAAAGCTTATACAACTCTCCAAATACATTTTGTACATGTCCATTGGGATTTGAAGGACAAAACCAAGGATTGTACTTCTCTTCACCTTCATGAAGATTAAATATGTTGATTGCCTTGGTCACCTTATAGAAGGTTGCTGGAACATCATAGTTTTCACCAATCCCCCTCCAAAAAGCACATGTTGAAAGTTTCCACATCTTTGAAATCTACAATGTTTCTTCCCTCATCTTTGCTCCAAATGTTCTTTATAGAATCATAGACTTGCCATGAGGTCACTTGAAGCTCTTTATGGTCTTTTGTGTAAATGAACATGATGGTATAACCGCCATTGACATTTGCCTTCATTTGGACTAATGTGGGTCTCTCAGTTGTGATATAAGGAGAGGGTAGCTTACGACAAATACTAGTTGCTAGATTCATAACAAAAACTCTAAAAGTGCTACAACTAGAAAGTCTAAAACCTACTCCATATTTAAGGATACAAATGAGGCCATTTGCAGTACCTACTATATTAGAGGGATATTCAAACAAATTCTTTGAATAGCATTGAGTGTAAGCAGGTCAATAAGACTCTTGCTTGTTCGCTTGGCTAAAAAATATTATGACACGTTCAATAACATTGGATAGCAAAGAAATTCTCACCAAGGAAGCCTCAGAAAATGCTTGCTGGAATTAAGGAGACATTATAGTAGATCTCCAAGACTTGTTCAAATAACGAATTTGGAAAAAATTCTTCACAAGTAGTCTTGCAAAAATGCACATCAACAGTTCTACGGGGAGATTGCTCCACAAGAAATGATCCAAAGAGACCTTGACCTTCTCTCTAGACTTGGAACCAACCTCATTTCTATTAGAGGGCCTCAATAAACAATTTTTCCCCAAAAATTCATTTCTAGCAGTAAAATCATCAGAAGCACTTGAAGTTGTCTCTGAGACACATAAATCCATTGTTCTTGGCATGTTGCTCTATAAGTAGATCAAATTCACATTGCATGTGCATAGTCAGAAACCCAAATCAAAGTTAAACAAATAGGATGTGATATGACATAATAGAACCACATTGACATGATTGGAAAAACCCCCAAATATTCTATGATTTAGAGCATTGTTGTTTCAGAAATGGAACACTTGCATTCAATAATTGCTTAAACAAATTGTTACGACGGAAAGAAATCAAAGATCAATTGTCCTTATTTCAATTTTCCATTTACAATAGAAATGATAGTTTCTTAGGCAAAAATCATCTCATACATTCTAATTAATTCAAAAAAAACAATAGATTGAATTCACAACACAATTTAACACCAAAATATTACATAAACTGCTAGTTGCATATGGATGACTAGTTGATAACTACATCAAGACGATTCTAGTAGTCAAGCAACAAGCACAAATCATCCAATGCATTAATTCCTCCATTAGTTTAGTCACAATCTTGCATAAGAACAACTAATGTACATTAGTTTCACAATTATAACAAACGCTAATACCTTAGAGCAAGAGTTGAAGAAAAACAAGACAAATAACTCAACATTGGTCCACAATATCTGTCAAGCCTCTCAATGCTTGTCTTTAGTTCTACTTCCAAAATACAGCTCATATCATTGCATGCAAGTTGCCATGGTTAGGGTTAGGGCTTTATAAAGCAGAGGGCTGTTGCATTATACATGGAATCCAAAGTCTCTCAAGTGCATAGCATCAAAATAGAGAACTAATTTACAATCTTTATTTACATAGAATATATATTACAATGAACTAAACCTATGACATGACACAGAAAACGCACAGCCCTATTAGAAACTAGATACTAAAATTTGGATGAAAGATGAAAACAATGAGATTGAGAACTAGTTGTAAAGAAGTGTTACAAACCTCTGACAATGGACTCCAATCAAGAACACAAAGTATATTTATGAATATAAATATTGTCATAAGGAGCTTAAACCACCTAACCATAGAGAAAGATCCATCTCCAAAAAGAATGTCTCCTCACCCCCGAGCTCCATCTTATATCTTTGAGACTATCAATAAAGACTATTGGTCTTTAATATCGATTAGGACTTCTTCTCTACTTATAGCTTTCTATCCATGGTTCTTCCTAAAATCATTCACTAAAGTAAAAGTCCTAGTTATACTTCTTCAATCATATCTTATCTAAATTTCTTATCCATATCTTGATCTTCTACTTGGAGTTATATAACTTCAAGTTCCATCTACTTGTCTTTATTTGGGAGTTGTTTAATTCTAGTGCACTAGTCATCTAAGTGGAATTGTCAACTTCACACTATTTATCTCCAAACACTCTAGCGCCCTTGTCATCCACTTGGAGTTGTTTAACTCCAATGCACAAATCCACCATCCAGAGATCTCTATCTTTAGGCAATCTTTGCATACCACTAGTGCACATTTCATCATGAATTAGTTCATGATCCATAAATGCGATCATTCATCAAAAATCATGACTCAAAGATCATGACACAATCATCATAAATTCTTTCATCTATCAATGCATTCATCCATTAAGGTTCAAAGATGTCGCAAGGATCATGACACTTGACAAGAGTAATTCTCAATTGAAATCAAATTTATCTCAAAAGAAACTAGTCGCATGTTAGTGTCGACCAAAATTTGTTCTTCAAGGTTTACAAAGTGGAAGTAAAAAATCCAAAGACACAAAGATGATATGAACTTATGCAAACATGACATTCTTCATTGCCAATTACAAGTCATCAAAGTAGTAGCCCTACTGCCTCAAAAGAGTTGCCCAATCTATGTGAAGAGAAGAAAGATAAAATCAACATTACAGAGAGAGGAAACCTAACTAGAATTTGTGTTGTAGAAACAACTACAATGAACAAGTAGACGAGAATACACACCTTTTGAAGCACAAATCTTGTAGCAATTTGATGTGCAACCCTCTCCAAATGTGATACAAAAGAAGAGCAAGATAGCGCAAGATTGTACTAGTAGTAGCAGCTGTGAACATTTGAGAGTTGGGTGGCTTGGATGAACATAATTTTTTTTTTAAATTTATTGTAGATGATAATCATCCATCCCATGGTGGTCTTCTTCCCCACAATCCATGGCCATAAAGTTGTATACCTTAAGTGGTGATTCAGGTGGGCATTTTATGTTGAATAATTATTTTAAGTTACAATTAGAAAAAATAATTTGACACATGCTTGGAAATAAAAATATTCTACTAGATCTAGATTTCTCTCATTCAAAGAAATTTGTGAAAAAACAAACTAAAAAATATTGTGGCATTTAGTTTTAGAAATATTTTTTTTGTCAACCTTGACCATTAGATGTTGTAATATTTCATCACTGATACTCTATTTTGGATAAGATAGAAGCACCTAAACCCACCATTTTTTCTTAGTTCTTCTAAGTGGGTGGTCTAAACAGTGAATTTTTTTATGAGTATATTAGCCTTTTTAAGAAAAAATCAACTTTTATTCTTGGCTTTCTTAAGTATGTGACTCATTCATACAATATTTTATGAATTTTCAAAATTGAAAGTACAATCAATACTTATTAATGCCACTAGACTATCTTTACTTCCTAAAGGACCTTCTTAGGACAAATTGGATTTCAAATAGGTACTTATGGGCTGAATTTTTGTCATAATTTTTTGAAATCTTCTTTTGTAGATAGAATAATTAATTAGCTTCATAGAAATATGATTTTTTTTCAAATGGTGTCTAGAAACAAAATGTCCAAATAAGCTCAAAATAAAGGAGACTAGGTAGAAAAAAAATGATGTGAAAGTTACAGACAATCTTGTTTTGGGGGCATTTAGAGCATCTTAGAGGCCTAAACCAATTGGTTTGCCGATACCTAGAAGCCTAAACCAATTGGCCTCTAGGTATAACATTTGCCTTGGATAAACAAAATACCTAGCTCTTTTTAAATTTCAGCCCATTAACCCCTTACCGCCCAAGGGGACCAAAAGTATCCTCATAGAGTTTCAAGTCAAATTCAAAGTGTTGTAACTTTTGCATCCAATGTCCAAATTC
This sequence comes from Pseudoscleropodium purum, assembly GCA_963969395.1. Lineage (NCBI taxonomy): Eukaryota > Viridiplantae > Streptophyta > Bryopsida > Hypnales > Brachytheciaceae > Pseudoscleropodium > Pseudoscleropodium purum. The sequence continues at coordinate 28,457,377 of OZ017795.1, forward strand.
AATAAAACTTGTTGGTAAATTTGAGCTCTTTCTTTTAATTTTTGTGGTAAGATTTATAGATAAATCTAAGATGAAATGATTAATTTGAAGCCAATCAAGGTTCACAAGTGCAATTTGAGTCCACCAAACTGCATTCGAAGGTTGAAACTTTGGGAGGTTGTATCTCCTTCATCTAAAATTTATTTTCAATCAAATTTATAGGGTTATTTTTCCCTTGAAGTCTAGTTATTGTGGTAAAATTTTCATGTAATTCCAAGTTGTTTTGAATGTTTGGGAGCAATTCGAAGTTCAAAATTCGAATATTTTTGGATTACAGTGAACTTCGGCGTCTTGTTTCTTCTTCATAAAGGATTTTTTTACAACAATATTTTTTGGAAAAGTTGCGTATACTAGTTTAGTTTGTGTGGCTAAAATTTCATATCAATCCAAGAAGTTATGACGGACTGAGAAGTATTATAGTAGAAGGAGGTTCATCCTTGTATTTTCTGCAACTTTTCTTGCCTACTATTTGACATTTGCAAGCCATTTTGCAAACACATAGAGTCAATTTATTAATATTTTTTTCTTCAATGTGTTTATATGCTAGTTTTGAATCACTTTATAGTTTCAAGTTTTTTCATTTGAGTAAGTTTAGAAATCGAATTTCACCTCCAAGTGTCAACTTTTTTCAACACTAAAACATTATAATCTTTCAATCTATATGGTCAAATGACTCCAAACTTGATTCACATCATCTACAGCATGTTCACTATAAGATTGCACGGTTAAGATCTTTATAACTTAGTGACATTTACATCTACATCACTTCAAAAGCACTGATGTTTTGGAACCCAAAACGGCCTTGGGCGGTGAGGGGTTAAGTTAATTTTCTTTTGTAAGTTAGAACATTACAAAACAAAGTTTGTGCACACCTCCTTGTTGAAGGCTTCCCAATGGTAAAAAAATTGTGACCAAGGGTTATACGCCGTTTTGGTGATCTCACTATAACAAACAAATTCATTCAAGGTAGTAGATAGATTTATTAAGTAAAAGCAAACCATTCATAGTTAATTAGACTTTAAAAGATTAGTCAATTGTTGGAAGATATGGAATAATTGGAAACAAGATAGGACAACTACTCATAGCAAAAATGAAATGATTTGAAATCTCATTTGTACATGATAAATCAACTAATTTACCTAAAAAATGTGAAAAATTCAATTGTGTATCAATATTAAAAATCCATTTAAAATTTGGAGCCTACAATTAAAGTAATAAGCAAAGTTCAAAATATTATATTAGGGATAAATTCAAATTTTTAAGGATTAATTTTTGTCAAATACCAACTTAGAAGCCAAAATTGTATATCAAAACTAGTGAAAAATGTATGAAAGTGTTTTAAATTGAAATGGAAGCTCTGATAATTTTTCATTTTAAAAATGTGAAATATATGTTAGGTTTATTTTAGTTTTAAAGGTATAACAATGTAGAAGATACCTAGCAATCCATGCAAAAGAAGTAGATGGTGAAATATGAATAATATTTATTTATTTTTCCATCAAAATTATGTATCACTAGTTTTAGATAACCAAAAGAATAAACATTAAATTTGTTAATAGAAACATAAGTTATTAGTTAATTTGCTCCATCCAACCTTAAGTCCATCAAGTTTAGAGGTAGAGGAACCTAATGTTAGATTTAGGCTAAACTACCATGACAATCACAACTAACCCTATTAGCACATTAGAGGATTTCTAGGGGGTCAAGAGGGCCATTTCAAGTTGGTGCTCCCCATAGTTTCCCCCTTGTAGTTTCGGCGAATGGTTGTTCCTAAAATTTTAAGAAAAAAAAAATCATTCTTGAAATGAAGAAAAAAGTTGAAAAAAATTTCATTATTTTTTGAAAAGAAATTATTTTTTCAAACATGGCAGTCATTGTGCCATAGTAGTGAACTACTACACGATAGTTTATGCAATTTAGGAACTACCAAGAACTCACAACCTTGAAAACTCCTCTAATGAGGTTTTTGAAAAACTTATCATATATAGTAATTATTTTGTGCAAAGCCACATTAGTCATATAAATTAATACCAAATAAATATTGGTATTTGGTATATGGTGACTCCCAAAGTAGTTGTCCACCCGAAAAATCGCTCTCAAAAATTGAGAAATTAGAATTATGAAGTGAAATTTGGTCATGTTAATGTACAAAAGGGATTCTACCCTCATAGGTAATTTCACTAAAAATAGACTATATTTAGACAATTTATTATTTGCATAAATTTTTTATGGAAAAAAAACTTTTTGTGAGAAGTCAAAATGTCTCATTTTTTTTTATAGGAAGAATGTACATCTTGACTAGATTTACATGTTACAAGTTTCATGAATTTTGGATTTTGATTGATTGAGATTTAATTGATTGAAATTTGACCTCAAAATTTTGTTTTTTAATTTTTTACTCTATAAATTACAAAAAAATTCAAAATAACATCAAATGACTATATATATCAAAAATGTATTTTTTTTTTTTTGCAATTTTTAGATTAAAAATTTTTTTTCTTTAAATTTTGAGGTCAAATTTCAATCAATTAAATCTCAATCTATAAAAATCCAAAATTCATGAAACTTATAACATGTGAATCTAGTTAAGATGTACATTCTTCCTATAAAAAGAAATAAGACATTTTGACTTCTCACAAAAAGTTTTTTTTTTCATCAAAAATTCATGCAAATAATAAATTGTCTAAATATAGTCCATTTTAAGTTAAATTACAAATGAGGGTAGAATCCCTTTTGAACAACAACATATCCAAATTTCACTTTATAATTCTAATTTCTCAATTCTTGAGAGTGATTTTTAGGGTGGCCAACTACTTTTAGGAGTCACTGTATTTGAATTCAAAAATATCTCAAAAAATTTAAATTTTGAATTTTTATCTTCTATTGATAGTTCAAATTAGATTATTTAATTTTTAAATATAAGATTCAATATGGCCATTTATTTATTTTAATAAATTTAAACAAAAAGGTGATCTAATATTAGAAGTTATAATTCAAAAATAATAACTAACCATTGTCTTTTCATGTTTTTTTCTTTACTAAATTACTAAATAATGTTTATTTCTAGAGGAACAATCTTAAAATTTAACCACTTTGTAATACTTCCGAGAGCCATATTCCAAAGTCCCTTCCTTTCTATTTCCAAACCTTTTTCTATATGATTCCTTTTGTTTCTTCCATATTTCTTCTACAATTTATTTAATTACACATTATGATGTGTTGACATTTTGAATACTTAAGGTTTTAGAAAATATAAATAAATTTAAAAAAGAAAAAAAAAACATTTTGTATTCAATTTAGCAATGCATTCTATAACCCTAGAGTCCTTTTCATATTTGCAAATGAAATTATCAACTTCTAAATAATGAGATTGTTTTAAAGAATAGCCTTTCTTTTCTTTGTCAATGTTTGACACATTTTGCTATCCATATGGCTTTGCTTGTTGAGTTCACGAATCCCTTCACAAATTTCATTTCAAACAAATATATGCAATTTTACTCAATCTATTGTTGTACAAAGTACAAGTTTAGTGACTATGACTATGAACCTCACTATGACTATGAGCATTTAAGACATTCATGCTTTTAATTTGTGTTTGATTTGCAAAGACAAATATAGTGATTCATGCAAATTTAAGGTGATTTTTGAAAACTGTAAAGTGGTGTACTTTTGCAATACCAAGCGTTGCAAGGTTTGTGTGGTCCAGCAAAATAGAATATTATGGATATTGGAGCACATTTTCGAAGATTAATTCATGAATTATTGATACGAGAAGGATGTTTAAAAATTTCAATAGAATTGTTCAATATATTTGCATTTTTTCATAGTAGTCTTTTTTTTTTAAACAATATTTGCATTGATTTGCTTAGGGTTTGGAATTCTTTCAAGCTAAAGACAATGAGGCAAAAGAATAGGCTATGACATATATGCATAGAAAAAGAACGAGCTGGGGATGTGAGAGAGGAGCGGTGTGTATACAACGCCATGTCTAGGCTGATTTTCCTCGAACTTCTTTCCAAGCCCTCAAGAGCCTTAATTGGGCATAAAAAATCTCATATATTCAAGCAAAATCACCATGCACAGTATTAAATGACCTCCAACTTTTTCAGATTGATGATAGTCAAAACATATGAATGATTGTTAAGCTTATAAAATACCAACTTCGTTTGAATCTTATTCTCAATGGTTGAAATCGGGCTCATGTTTTTTTCATGGTTATGAAAATAATACTTGAGGATGTTTGTCAAAGTTTTTTTGCATTTTAGATATTGCCACTACTAACTTCAAAAACGATTATATAGAACATACACAATTTGATAGAAAAACATATTGTCAAAGTCCATCAGTATGTCAACCTCATATAGTCAATTTTTTTATCTTTTGTTTTATTTGTGACTAAAAATTCCTTAAAACTGAACTTTAGTATTAGTCCATTTCAAATACAGTAAACTTAAGTGTTACTATGAAAATTTTGAGAAAAAGCACATGATGACCACAGAATATCAAGGTAAGTATACATGACCTAATTTAAACCCTAATCCTAACTTTCATAGTGTTGTCAATGTGCTACAACATTGCGCATAATTATATAATATAATTCATTTTTATTTGTTATTATATTACAATAAGTATTCACTATTAAGAAAATCCTCCCCTCCCCCCAAATACATGGTGCAATCAAAAGAATGTAATTTTTTTTGAAAGATCGTTTTTGTTAACTTAAATCGAAAGAAAATTTTCTTGCAAAACTTGCTCATTTATTCAATTCTTTTGGATGTGGATGATTATAAAAAAAAACAGAATATCGTATGCTAGCCAAAAAAGGCGAGGGCACATTCTCCGAGGTTTTAAAAGCACAATGTATCAAGACAAGCAAGTACGTAGCGATCAAGTGTATGAAGAGCAACTTCAACAGCATCGACCAGGTGTGTTGTAAATCAAAAGCTTACACTTGAAAATCCCGGGTCCTCTGGTTCTTTGGATTGTTTCCCTTATCAATGGAAATGGTCCATGTGTTTTAATAAAAAAAAACAAGTTTACAGTTGAAAATCACATGCATTGAATGGAAGACAAAACGCTTAGAACCAAGTTGTGGGCATATTCGAAAATGCGTCACCTAAGGTAGGTTCACCCAAATGTGCCACTGACCTTAAATCACCATCTATATTGAGTGTACATTTCCAAAGTCAGTTCTGTAACTATGTGGAAGAAATGCTTTTAGAACAAAACTTTGTTCTTTAATAACTTTTGTATACAATATCCAAATGTCACGTTCTCTAATGTGTTGGAACCTCTTTTCACTTGCCAACAAGAACATATGAAAATTTGACCAATTTAATAATAGAAAATAGGCTCAATAGCAAAAATTGTCGGTTTCGGGAGTACCCACCTTAGTTCCAATAATATCCATGAATTTTGTAAATTTAAGACGGTTGTTTGCTCTTAAAGTGACTTTTTAAGAGCTAATTCAGTATTGGGAGGAAGCTAAACTATGTCTATGAAACAATTTTCAGTAAATTTTTGTAGGAAAGGAAAAAAAATGGAATGGACATTTAACCCAAGATAATTGTTTTGTTGATTTTTTTGGACCTTCTAAAATTAGTTACAAATATTTGAAGTTGAAATGCAATGGTCACTCACTAAAAGCGCCCTCTTCCCCTTCATAAAATGTACATTGTTGACACATTGACTAAAGCAAAATGCACCTTTGTGTTAGATTGAGGTGGTTGCTTTTAGAGCACCCTACCTTATCCTAACAAACATTTCAATCAGTTTGTGGGTTGTACAAAATCTATCGTAAACCATTGTCAGGAATTCACCCATTCAATTCTCGGTTGGATCTACAACTAGGTCATAATGCTCGATGACTTAGTTTTGCTTGCATAATTAGATATTATGATTTTTTTTTAATCCAAGTTCAATTTATTCTGATAATGAAATCTAATTTCTTCATAAGGTAAATACACCTAAATGTGCCATAGACCTTAAACCACCATCTATACTATGTGTACATCTTGAAAGTTAGTTTTGATCCTATGTGGAAGAAACAATTTTAGAACCAAACTTTGTTCCTTAATAACTTTTACATGGAGTATCCAAATGCCACATTCTTTGGCATGTTGGAACCTACTTTCACTTGCCAACAAGAAAATATAAAAATCTGACCAGTCTAATAATAGGAAATAGGCTCAGTAGCAAAAAGTAGTGGTTTGGGGAGTACCTATCTTAGTAGTTTACGTTAGGCAATGTGCATTGCTCTACGCATAAAATTCTTGAACTTCCCATGAATGAAACATGGAAGGGCATGCCGATGGCCAGGTGACCAGCTTGCGGGAGATTCAGGCGTTGCAGAGGCTCTCCCCTCATCCCAATGTTATCAAACTTCTGGAAGTGCTATAGTAAGTTCCGCCAAGCAGCACACACACACCTTTTTTTAACTTTGTGCAAAAGTGTCAGGATGGCAATCACTTAAAATTTGGTGAAGCATTGTATTTTTACATTCATTCATCTTCTAGGAACAAAAAACACACTTTGTAATCATATTATGCACTTTTTCATCTAAATTTGATGACTTCATCCACATTTTAAATAGAAATGGAAAACTTTAGTCAAAAAAAGATTACTTTTATTTGGCAAAAAGTAGAAATTTATTTTGAAATGGTGCAGTCTCACCCCATGGTGCCAAAATAAAAAGGCTTGTTTCTAAAGACCTTGGCACTTGTGTTTAAAAATCACATTGTAAGGTAGTTTGCTCTTGAAGCAACCTTTTAAAGAGTTGATTGCATTTCCAAGGGGGGAAAGCTAAACTCCTTGAAACAATTTCTAGTAAATTTTTGTAGGAAAAAAAATGGAATTGGCATCTAACCCAAGTTGTTTCATTGATTTCTGGACCTTTGTGGAATCCTTTGCAGATTTTTGAAGTTGTAACATAGCATTCACTAAATGCAACCCTTATGCTAAAATGTACATTATTGGTACATTGAAGAAACAAAATGTACCTTTGTGTTAGTGGTTGCTTCTAGAAAGCACCCTACTTGATTGGCAAATGTGCACTTGTTGTTTTAATTAGCATATGAACTTAGCTAATAGATACACTCTCTTTGTAAAGTGGAAATCTCAAGAGATTTTTTCTTTCCATGGCATAATGAAAGCTTTCCTTGCAAACCCATTTCATATTTCATAAGACACCTATCGTCAATTTCATTGAATTAGCACCATTTTTAGAACATACATCTTCGGAAAGCTCTAAAAATTAGGACATGTGTAGATTTTACATCTCACACCACACATCCCAAAACTTCCCAAAGTAGTGAAATATTGACAAATTAAAGAAATCAATTGAAATAAGGCTCTCAACTTTTGTCGAAATCTTTTTGCAGCGATCAACCAACTGGAAGACTTGCACTAGTCTTCGAGCTGATGGACATGAACATATACGAGCTCATCCGAGGACGCCGGAATTATGTCACCGAGGACCGGATCAAAAGTTACATGTATCAACTCATGAAAGGTTTTTTTTCTCATGCTCAAACTTCCGCAATCATGTGTGCTATTATGATTAAGTAGTAGATACTCATGATGGGACCTTGACAATATCATAAGGTAAATTACCCCATTATGGGTAGAATGGGAGCAAGCCTATATCGGGCAAAATTGTAATGGTGGTGTACATTCAAAATGGAGTAGCTTGCTCCCATTCTATTCACAATGGGGTAGTTTACCTTAAAAAGGTTGTCTTGTCAAACACCACTACGACATAATGTTCAGGACATGTACTACACCATCATCCATCAAATAGATAGATTCTTAGAATGTATCTAAAATATAATTTAAGAATATTCTACTAATACATTTAATAGACTCAATACATGGTCACTATACGACAAACATTCCCGACAAGACAAATATAGATCGAAACGTGTTTGACAAGATGTTTCTATGCTCCTCTTTTTGGTTTTTTTGGCAGCAATGGACCATATGCACCGGAATGGCATATTTCACCGCGACATCAAACCCGAAAACATACTTATCATGGAAGAAGTGCTTAAGGTACAATTAATCTACATTTATTATTACCCATGCATGGCATTTTTTTCCGTAGTGCTCCAAATTCAAAAATCTCACAATTGAATGTCTTGAGCCTACCAAGCATGGTGAATTTTGTCAATTAAAATTTGGGTTCTTCTTGAAGCTTCCTCCAAGAGCTTAATATGCTGAAAGTGGGAAGATGGTATGCATAGCTTGCGGACTTTGGAAGTTGTCGGGGCATATATTCAAAGCAACCGTACACTGAGTACATCTCCACACGATGGTAACATTCCTCTCCTTCATTGATTCATGAGCCAAAAATAAAATATGGATAATTATTATGTTAGTTACCCCCCTAAATGCCCCAAGGCTTCAATTTTGGTTTCCTAAAATTGAAAGATTTTCTTTGATTGTTATAACCTTTTCAACAATACGGCTTAATCATTTGTCCATTTTTCCGTAGCTCCGAACCTATCTTCACTATTGATTGATACAGTTAGATTTTGTGGATTTCATTTTGATTGGAATGAGTTTAGGATTTTGGTAAGCACTCGCTAGGTGTTTAGGAGTTAACAACAAACATATCCTATGATCACTTTTGAATGAAAAAATGTTTCTAAGGTGGATACTACCTATAAAACCATTACTTTTTGCTCATTTGTCTAGTTACTATTGTTATTAGACTAGTCAAAAAAATTCATTGGTTTTCTTCTTGGCAAAGTGAAAGGAGGTTTCCAACACACCAAAAAACTCAACATTTTGGTACTATATGCAAAAATTTGGAAGGGTCGAATTTTTTTTCTTGGATAGATGTTCTAAAAATCATTTCTTCAACCTACCTACATATTGGTTTTGGAGATGTATGTAGAGTGATGATGATGTTGAATGTCACCTTTCTTTGCTTCTCTTAAGCTCGGGTTTTTATTTTATTGTACTTAGTGTCCAAGTATACAAACATACTCTTACTTCCTCTTAAACAAAATCCAACCCAAAACAATTGGAATTTCCTTGTCTTCAAACTGGCCATCATGACTTTACAAATGCTCATCTTCCTATTGCACACGAAGATGTGCAAGAGTTGGGGACTACAAGCTAGATGCCTTCCATGAAGGTCATATTTGACATAAATGAAGTCGTTTTTGTAAAAAAAGAAGTGCCACTTGTCATCTTGTGAATGGTGTGAGGTGACATGGACCCCTACAAACCAGACATGAAAATTCAATTTCCACACAAATCAGACCTACACGTACAATATCCATTTTGATTGTGTCATAGTCATAGTGAGGGTGTGCGTCCATACCATAACTACCCAATTTTACTTAATCATTAAATTTTTTTTACCTAGTATTGAAAACCATATGCATTTCGGATAGATAAATCCTAAGCATTATAAATTTCTTTTGTACGTATTTTATTTTGAAGAACTCGTATTCTTTGATGGGTTTAGGTACCGAGCACCCGAGTGCTTACTAACAGATGGATACTACAACTACAAGATGGACATGTGGGGGGTTGGATGCGTCTTCTTTGAGATCGTCAGCCTCTTTCCTCTCTTCCCAGGTTCAACATTTCAACATCATTTTTTATTTGGGAATTTTCAGTTTTGGAGAAGTTTGTTGAAGTAGCAACATACAAGAAAAATGATGTAGCCAAATATTTCAATATTCATTTATCTTCTAGATAGAATTATCTTTTCATCTACATATTTGGATGAATTTCATTTAAAATTGGCAATTTCATTGTCAATTTTTTCTTTGAATTTTCTCTTAAAGCTTGGTACTCTCCAATTATTTTGATGCTTCTAGGCATTTTAAATGGGCTTACTTAAACTCGAACACTGTGAATTTGGGTGGAAATTTATACTAGGAAACAATGAGCTTGACCAGATCCAAAAGATCCATAAGATCCTTGGGACACCGCCTCAACAGTTGTTGGAGAAGATGAAAAGGCAAGGCTTCTATGTAACCTTCTTTTAATTTCTACCAAACAAAAGACTCCAAGGCAATTCAAGGACATCAATACCAACATCAATAACGTCAATTTTGTTACATTGGCAATATTAATTTTAATATTAATTTCATTGCTTTGGGCATGTTGGCATGGCGTGGTTCAGACTGCTCAAGTGGCTTGAAATCAAAATCTATACCTGTTTTAGTTTTAGACCTGAAAGTAAACCTTTGTGAAGATATATGTCACAATTTTTGGCTTGTGGAATATTGCCAATACAACTTTTAAAAATTGACATTGAATCCACAAAATTTGCTGATAAATTGTACAATAATAAACTGTAATAACAAATGTTGTGTGTGTGCACTCCTCGAGTTTTTTCAGGAGGTCGCAACATGCTGATTTTAAATTTTCCCAGCAGGATGGCACCGGCATTGCTCGACTGATCCCACATGCTTCACCTTCATGTGTCGAGCTTCTCACCAAATTGTTGGCTTATAATCCTGATGACCGGTACTTCAAAAAGTCATTGCAATTCTTTTTCCTTTTCTTTTTTTTTTCCTTTCTTTAAAAAAGGTTGTTCTCTAAAACACCCAAAAGTATCAAGGTCCAAAAGTGCCATTATTTTGAGTTCATCTACATTCTCTAAATCAATCAATATTGACGTAAGGTAGGAGGCTCAGAAATGGTGCATCTAACGGCTGGTCCACCTCTGTTATGTATTTTTTTGGATGGGAATATATTTAGCTCATTTTTCAGACTAAGAGAAAATGATGAGGAATCTAACCCAAGTGGTTTCGTATTTTCCCAAAGATTTTTTGAATTACTTATAAATTTTCAAATGAGTTGGGTCATAGGTCCCTATTTGTGACCCTAGTTCTTTCATAAATGGTTCACTTGCAATTCCAAATAAAAATGGGGAAAATAAAGAGAATGATTGGCTCTTGCAATTAATAATGGTTTTTTTCCTTGGTTCATTCAATGACTATATTGGTCAATTTAAGAACCAACTCATGTCCATTTCATAGCCACCTAGAGTCCATCCTTAATGCCCACACCATTTTACATCCTCCTACCTTATTGTTGATGAAGAAGAAACTTTGGAAAATCAATCAAGAAAAGTTTGATCCTTTTGTTGTGATAATATTGCTTTTTTTTTTTTACATACTCGAAACCTTCTTTCATTTGCTAAAAATAACAAATATAGAAATTTTTTTAACTAATTTCATACTCCTTTTGTGTCCCAAAATGATTGTCTAAAATTTGGGTGAGATTTTTTTATACCAATTTCATTGATCATATGACTATAAAAAAAACATAATAATCAAGAAAGCCATTCCAAATTTGATATCTTCGGAATCAATGAAGAACATTGCATGTATTCACTACAACCTAAATAAAATTAGCTGCAAAAAAAGTCTCCATATGACCTACTGAAAACAACTTTAAGAAAAACATGACACTCAAAGTGAACAATCATTTTGGGATGAAGGGAGTAATATAAAAAAATAAAATTTTTAAGTAACAAAAGTGGTGGCTTTGGTTGCCAGTACTTTAGACTTGAATCGAGATATACTAACAACACAACAAACTTTTCACTTAAGCTTAATATAATCATGTGTGTAGATTGTCCGCTCGACAAGCACTAAAGCACATCTACTTTAAAGAGTTGAGAGAGAAAGACAAGTTGCAACAAGCATTTCACAATGCAAACCACAGTCATAGCGTACGGCCATCCCCTCGGTTAGTTTCACATCAGTCAATTGGTCCTGTTTGTAAGGTAATTGAACTACCCCATTCCAAGCCAGATGGGAGCAAGCCTGTTGTAGGCAAAATTATTGTAACGGTGCACATTTCAAAACTTGAATATATACTACTGCTATAATTTTGTCCATAATGGGCTTGCTCCCATTTGACCTAAAATGGGGTAGTTTACCTTATATAATATGATTCCTCCAAATGACATAAACTTATCTTTTATGAAGGTCTAATTCAATCCGGCACTCAAGTGCCGAAATTGAATTTCCACATCAAATTCTCATTGGCCCATGTCAATCACTTCACACCGCACACAAGATGACATGTTGCACATTCTTTGTTTATTATAAAAATGACATAATTAATGTTGAATCTAACCTTCACATAGGATATTGGATTTATCAATAATTTCCCTTCATTTTTTGGCATACAATAAATATTTGTCATAAAACTATGCTCACCTTGAAATTGAACAAATTTCATGATGAATTTTTTTTAAATTAAATTTTTTTAAACCGAGGCTCACGGGAAGTGGGGACATGGCTTAGCCTAGCAGGGTGTTGCCGCAGCGCAACACTGGCTTCAAGGTGAGCGTCAATGAAAGGGCTCCAGCCCCAAATGAAGTTCAAAGCAACAGCAGTTCTCCGCAATCAATGGTGAGTGTCGTGCAGCTCCCGCCCGCAGCGGTGGCAAATTTCATGAGCAGCACCTCCGGCAAGTCGGCGGCCAAGGAGGTGAGTCTAAAGAATGTGGAAAGCAATTCTATGTCGAAAACAATAAATACAAACTTACGAATGCTTTTACATCTAGAGGCCGCCCACTTTGTCATGGAAGAGGTCTGAAATCCTCACTTGTGATTAGACAAAAGGTTGAAATTAAGTAATTGGCTCCAGGGAAATTGGCCTGGCTTTTAGGTGTAAAAGCGTTCCTAGGTTATTAGTTGACAAAAAAATATATTGGGTATGCTATCATGTTGCGACTCTTGTCACAAAATCTATCATGTTTTCATCCTAGAAAAATATCATCCAATTATTTCATCCAACATCCATGATCATCATGTTGCACGCATAAGCAAACAATAAATGGTCCCTTGGAAGTATTCATGTCCTAAATCTAGAGCCGGTGCCATAAATATGAGTGAGTTGGTATTTGTGTTAAGTATGTAGTGTCACAATTCTTGTCACAAAATCTGGTACGTTTTCATCGTAGAGAAATACAATCCAATTATTCCATTGGACGTTCATGATTGATGAATGTCCAAAGTGCGACAAGCATTCATGTGAGTTTCGTACACATGTTTTCCTTGCCTCTCTTGCCTTGTGTCTCTCTCTTTTTCCGTTTGGCTAGAATTTGTTTCATATGATATGTTTGAAAGTGTGAAAATCACAACAAGAGAAAATGCTCCCCAACTATCAATAAAATTGATATCATTAGATGTTAAGTTCATTGAAAAGAGGTATACAAGGGTACATTTTGTTTTCTTCAATGTATCAAAAATGTACATTTCAAGAGGGGGTTGTTTTTAGTACCATTGAATTTTAACTTCAAAAATTCATAACTAACTCCACAAAGGTTCAAAAAATAGGAAACAACTTGGATTAAATGCCAATTCCATTTTCTTCTAATAAAAATTGATTTTTTTTTTTTTCAATTCAAGAAGTTTATCTTCCCCACAAATGCAATCAGCTCTTAAAAGGTCGCTTTAAAAATAGACTACCTTATACAAAACCATGATGTCCTAGTGGTCAAAGCTAAAAAAACTTAGGACTTTAACATATGCAGGGTTCTTAGATAGTAGGTCTATAAATCAATTATTTAAAAGGTAGAATTGTTTTTTAGGGAAGTAAAACTTCTTAAAATACTTTCAATAAATTTTTCTTAAGAGACAAGTAGAATTGGCATTCAACCCAAGTCGCTTCATATTTTTTGGAGCTTTGTAAAATTGATTTTAAAATTTTGAAGTTGAAATGGCATAGACTTCTAAAGTTGCCCACCTCCTAAAATGTATATTTTTTGTACATAGGTAAAGGCTACAAAAAGAAATGTGTACAAATAGAGTACATTTGAGGAAGTGGGTGATTTTAGAGCATGTACACTTTTTGAACCTCCTACCTTAATAAGGCAATTGAAACTATGTTGCTTAAACAAATATTATGCATATGTGATAACTTACTAGTTGCTTTGGTAGTTGCAACAAATCTATTAAATAAAATTATGCACAATGTCACAACTCTCTGTCATGATTTCATTCATTTGGTTGCCATGTATTCATTCTTACACATTTTCACCACGTGTTTGGAAGTACTCTTTTCAAATTTTCAAATTCGGTTCTTACAAACAAAAGGAAATTCATACTTTGTTTCTTAAGCAACAAGGCTTTATTGCAAATGTTGTTACAATTGTACTAGTAGTTAACCCTAGAATGTCCATCTAGTCACTATAGAAATCATCCTTTTTGATATTGTGTGAATTATTTTAAGAACAAAAAACAAAAACAAAAACAAAAACATACTCTCGTTGGAGGTTAAACTATTGTGCAAAACCTCTCTTTTTCACACAAAGTTCTAAAGATGAACTTCTACATTTTTGTCCTACATAGAAAGATTCTTTATCATCCATGAGACATCTTTAGTGTCTGTGGCATCTTTCTAGGGTTAGGGCTAACTTGTGACTGAAAAATGAAGAGGCTCATGCATAAGTTAGGATACATAATTTAGATGTAATTATGCAGGATGAGAGAGATGTGTTTCGAGAGGGAGACTCGACGACTACACCACCGGTCTCCAATTTTGCAGACATGCATAGTCCCAGTACATACCTGTCCGTCAGATCGGCAATCTCCAACTCTGTGGCCCCCGAAACGGGTCCCACTCAAAGGGATAACCCCAGCGGTGGCGAGATGGAGGTGGGCATGGAGTTTGGCCACGCTCTACCCCCCATCAAAAGCAACAGCTACAACATTTCGATGCTTTCTCCCAAGCTGCCTGGTGCAAACACGAACAATTTTAAGAGCAGTCAACGATTGCAGACTCCAAAGGTACATTTTTGTTTTTTCCATTGCACTAACAATGTACATTGTAGGAGGTGGATGCTTTTAGTGACCACTGCATTTCAACTTCAAAATTTTTGCATAACAATTTCACAAAGCCAGCTTCAAAACAAATGTGAAACAAATTGGATTAGATGCCAATATTATTTAGTTTGTATTAACCCCTGAGTGCCCAATGCATGTTTACTAAAATCCAAACCCTTCTGAACTATTCCAATCAAACTATCATCTAAAAAGAAAATTCACAAAAACTGACCGTATTGATGGTAGTGGAGACAAGTTTGGAACTTCGAGGAAAGGGACACATCTCAGGGGTTAATTGCAAGGACAATTTATTGAAGAATTAATTTCAAGAAGTCTAATGTCTCCAAATTAATTATTATTTCTTAAATGGGTGATTTCATAGACTTCTTATCTTACTCTCCAAATTTCTCCTCTCATGTGAGGCCTAAAAAAGATGTGTCCTAGTTTGAACAAAAATGAGTAAGGTTGTTATTAAGGAATCACAGAAAATTATAATTTTAACTCCTCCAAAGTATCTATATTATAAAGAACATTCTTTGTTCTTTGTTTATTTATTTTTTCTTCAAGCTTTTGCAATGAATGTTGATGAGCGAAATTATCTTAAACAAACTCTCTAATATTCATAATGATGTAACGAGCCAATTTCACTCTTTTTGTGTAGGCGCATAGTCAAAAATTAACCAAAAGTATGAAAGGAACAAAGAGTCATCGAGCACTTCCTGAACTCTCACCAAAAAGTGCTGTGAGTGCTTACAAGCCCGGCGAACCACCTCCTTACAAAAAGCGGGCAAATAATAGCAAGTAGGTTATGTAATCTTCTATTTTGCATATACCATCACATTGTCTCGATGTTATTGCTTTGTCCTTATTGGGCATGTTCACTCAACCTTTGATTATGGAATAAATTTGCACAATATGAAAGTTGTACAAATTCCCTAGTTTTGCCTTGCCACTATGGTATCTATAACAAATTAAGACCCCATCATAAAAGCAACCCTTATAAATTCTTGTCTAAAATGTCAACCTTCTAAGCAAATGAAATCCTAATGTCAATTTTGAGTACATTTGTAATAACCTCATTAAATTTTCATAGTTTAATCTTATGGTGTCTATTAAAAATATATTGTAAATACTTCAAATCCTTGTTCAATTGTCAGTAACAAGACCCAACAAAAATTAAGACAATAGAAGAATAGGAATCATGTCTTTGTACATTTTTAGTTGTGTTATTTTAGGAAATATTTAAGAACTTGTCATAATTGAATTATCACAACAAGAAACTAGATACCTAAATGTCTAAAATCACCCTATCCAAATCCATTTTTCATTCACATTCCATCAAACATAGCTTTAAAGAGCCCACAATCTTTTAATGGATTTTCTTTTCTATTCAAGTCATCCCATTGTTTGATTTGCAAATATAGGGATCTAAAAGAGGGAATGGTAAAAGAAAAAACAAGAAAAAGACTTGAAGAGCTCATTGGGTTGATGAAATTGTCATAGCAAATATATAGCTGCCATCCCAAACAAAAATATCTTGAGATGAAGAGAGTCTTCTCAATCATGTACATGGTTTAAATTTAATTCACAATGCCTTGCAATATTTTCTTTTTGTTTTCCAATTTTTCCCGCCTAATTTTCCAAAGTAGCACAACTTGTGATATTCAAAAACATAGTCTCTATAAACTAAATGAGAAAGCTTTCAAGTTTTTAAAACAACAATAATATCCTTGGAGTCTTTTCCTTAATTTATTGGGAGGTTTTCATATGGTCATTGTAATAATCATACAATGGCCTCCTTATGAGCAAGGAAGAATTTTTTAAATTTATAATGTTGTTTAAAAGTAACTTCATGAAAACTCAATTTTGTGATGAAAATAGATTGTTGGAAGTTTTTTGGCAATATCATTTACTAGGTAGATAGATTTTAGTACCAATTATTCCATTAAAAAATGTAAAAGTATTTTAATCAATATAATGAAAAGAATTAGTATTTTTATTATGTACAAAAAAGTGTAACTTTATATTGATTGGAGTACTAAGTGAAACAACATTATCATGGCTCTATAGTAATTCTAATATAATATGAAAGTAGTAAGTAGGCACAATCCCTCTTATTTGATAGTTTAAAGAAACTACACTTAGGTCTCTCACATATCATGTTTGCCAAAGTATCATATCTTTTGTTCTATCATTGTACTTTAGGAAAGAAGCTTATCCAATTCAAAACTTCCTTTGTGCTCTTCTAACCCTAGCACTTCTTTGATGTTACTTTTGATGACATTTTTTTACTTCATTGTTGCAATTTTACAAGATATCCATATAATCATGTCTATTTTGACTCTTTACAATTGACAAAGGTCCAAGTGTTGTCAATTCAACTTTTAGAAACCAATTGAGAAGCTACCACTTCAACTTCATTGCAATTGTATGCATTTTATTGGGAATTGCAATTTTTTTGCTTCAATTGCAATAGATGTCAACTTTTGGAACTCTTTAATAATAATAAACTAAAGATTTTGCTTTGGAAAGTCAATATGATTCTTAGCAAGACATATTTTCTTTAGGAAAATCAAACAACTAATAAAAAAGATAGGGATTGAGTGTCGTAGAGTTTGAAAATACACATTGTTGGAAGGACAAGGAATGCAGTGTAATACAATATACTTTTGAAGTTTGTTTTAGCAATATGTACAAACAATAATAGTACACTCACTTGTTTTCCTTCATACATTGTTCCTCTTACAATCTTCATTGCCCCAACCCCCCTTCTTTGGAACTCTACTTGCTCTTTCAACATAATTGCAAAATTGCATAGATGTGTATTATAGTCAAATTAAAAATAGGGAATCTTCTCCTACATGATACATGAAAAGCATTGAAATTGAATTTTATAAATCAAATTATTAACTTTCTTGCTCCTATATTCTTGGTTTACAAGGAATCTTTCCACACATCGGTTACTAATGTCATGAGCCACTATTTTGGTAATGCAGGAAGTCATTGTAGCATTAAGGGTCTTTGTTCAAAAATCGAGATTTGATTGTTTTCACTAGAAGAAATCATGTTAAAAATGACTTGTCTGTAACAATTGAAAATTGTCCACAAACAACTATAAATGAGTCATTGTCAACAATCAAATGTTGTGGACATGTGATTTAGAACATGATTTCATTTAGTATTTATTGTGCATTCATACTCGTAATTTTTTTATATGCTTTAAAGTTTATGAAGGACTACACCTGCCATGACACGCTGTCAATGTGTCATTGGGGGGATGGAATCGCAGGTATTTGAGCCCTTATTCCCAAAGGTATAAAAGTAGCCATTTGTTTTGAACTTAAGGTAGGAGGTCCATAAATCAACTAGGTTCTAAATGCATCTCCTATTTAGGAATGAGTGACATGTTACTTGAAATATCTATTATAGTCATTAATGAATTAAGTAGGCTTAAAGGGACAGTTTATGGACCTTCTACCCTAATATCAATAATGTCTCATTCCTTAGTAACCTTATGCGCCATTTGCTTTTTCCACGAGTCAACTGCTTTCTTTAATAACTATATTGTAAGCTTCAATTAATTTTTGAACTATCAATTCGCACCTTTGTTTTTGAATAATACTATTTTTTTTAAACACAAGGAAAACATTGGTATTATTCAAAAACAAAGGAAATAACAAATATGAAATAATTAATAGGTGGTCGCTATAGTTTTCAATAGTTTCAATAAGTAATTTTAATTGTTTTCAATGTCTAACATTTAAATAAAATGATCAGATCCAAGGAGCTAGTGTATGCTCAATCAGGAAGAAAAGAAGATTCAAAGCAAGTCCGGCTTAGGGGAGGCGGTGGGGAATCACAACCCAATGGCATGGGCCTAGCATTTCCACAATGCAAAAATCCCAATGCCACTTATTTTAGCTTGGGTAGAACCAATCAACCAGACTTTAAATACCAAAAAACACTTATCTATTGACAAAAAAATGAATGTAGATGTTCTAATTATGCAATTGAAAGGTACCGAGACATTTGCAACCTATTAATTGTTGTGAAACTGAACTATTAGAAAATTGCAATTGGGATTTGTAAAATTAAAGGCATTGTAGATATATGATGACAATAATTGAGGTAGAACTATTGTAGTTCAATATTTAATTATGTGGATATTCACAATGATAATTTAAATTAGATATAAAAGTCATTTGCAAGTAAATCATGCAATGTAATATGTGGAGGATCAAATTAGAAAGTGGAATATGAAAATCAAATTAAAAAATTGCCTCTTTACACAAGCAAGTTGAGCAAAGTGGGTGAAAATTTGAATTTTTTTCTTTTTTTGTGTTATATAATTAAAATGCTATTAGTAAGTGACTAAATCTTTTCATTAATTTGAGTTTTCTTAAAGTCATTTATACTAGGAAAATGACAATAAAGAGATTAAGAAAGCTTTTAGAACTTCTTGATGACATTGTAAGGAATTTGTACAACAAATTGTAAAAGAAACAAAAAGAAATCAATAGAATTATGTATTGGAGAATTATGATATTTATGGGGAGTACTATTTGTAAATACTAGATTACAATGTAAGACCTTGGTTAGTGCTATATTGTTTGTTTAAATGTTTAAATTTATGTCTTTAAGAATTTATAGAATCTTGCTATGGTTACAAATATATGAAGATTTGATGTAATGAACAAGTCATACAAATATATTTTAAAATATTACAATATACTAAATTCAAAAACTAATAGATTTTGAGTGTCAATGTTTAATTGTACCAACAATAAAAAAAAAGGTAGTAAGGACAAGCTATTTACAATCAATATATAAATTATCATTAAAAATAGATACATTGGTTATATTTTCAATGCACAAAATCAACTTCTGCTATTGTATTCATGAGGTGTTTGTTGTAAACATTTTTAATTTATTGGTATATTTACATCATTGAATCATATTTTAAGTCATATTAGTCATTTTTAATTGGATTTTTTTTCAAAAATTGATATGTCTTATTGTATATTTAGGAAGGAACATGGTATTGTTTCCAAAACTCAATTTTAGCTCCAAGATGATTCATTATGAATTTGAACAAGATCATCTAATTGTAGTATAGCGAATTTCATTAAAATGGTAGTATTGCATGTGCCATTTTCACACTTTGATATTTAGGACATGTATACATTACTAACATTTAGGTTAGTTTTAGACTTCAAAAATCTAGGACTAATATAGATATCAGAATGAATATTTTGAAAAATCTAGGATTGGTATGGATGTCAAATATGTAAGAGATATGTATATTTTAAAAATCTAGTATTGGTATAGATTCTATTACAAAAAAAACAATTTAGACTATGCAATTTGAATCGTTAAAAATGCCGAATTAATAGAATATTGTCATTTTAATGAAATTGGCCATAAGTTTACAAAGTTAAATCTACTTAAAAACTCTAATTTTTTTTGTAAAATAAGTAATTTATTGCAATATATAGTTAGAAGTCAACAATGACATTTTAAAATATTAATAGAATTATGTGGAAACTTGGTTTGCATTGTAATGTCCTACACTATAATATATTAATATATTAAAATTTTCATTTTCAATATATATTTTTTATTTTTCTATAAGTTTCCATCATTTTTCCTTAAGAGTTTAATAGTAGTTAGAAATCCTCTTAAATAATAAGAAAATTTTATAGATTTATAAAAATTGCATTTATGAGAAAAAATATAAAAATTCATTCACTTTACAATTTATAATTATTTTACAGATGAATTTGAATTTCTTTTGGATAAATTTATTTACATAAAGTTTCAACCCATTTTTCAACATATAGGCTGAATTGTCACAAGTTCAAAATATAATTATGTGTATTTTTTCTAAAACTGTTGAAAGACAAAACGTCATTTTGATAGGAAGGGCTAAAAAAACTATTTTTTGAAGTTTAAGCACATTGAACTTGCAACTTGTGAAGATTCTTGCCCTAAAATTTTGGGAAGATTTACTTGAACTGATTCACTTAAGAAAATATTTGAGTTAAATTTGTTAAAGAATAGACATAGATGGAAATTGTAGGGGGTATTATTATTTTAGGATATGAGTATTTTGAAGTAGTTTTGAGCCTCAAAACAA
Organism: Pseudoscleropodium purum; assembly: GCA_963969395.1. Taxonomy (NCBI): domain Eukaryota; kingdom Viridiplantae; phylum Streptophyta; class Bryopsida; order Hypnales; family Brachytheciaceae; genus Pseudoscleropodium; species Pseudoscleropodium purum. The sequence continues at coordinate 28,478,358 of OZ017795.1, forward strand.
TACACTATTTTAGGATTCAAGACTATGATATATTTGATATAGATCCTCTTAATTTTTTCTTAGAAAATTCACCATAATTTCAAAATTTCTTACTTATGAAGTTAGAGCATTTTCAATTTTGTTCCAAAATTCTTGTTTGACTTAATACCAAAACTACGAAATTTCAAAATTTCTTACAAATTGAGTCAATGCATTTTCAATTTCGTTCCAATATTCTTCTTTAATTTGATAGGTAAACTACACTTAAACATATTCAAAAATACATTGACAAACTAAAGCATTTTTTATGTTAGATTAATTTAAGTTGACTTCAGTATGTACACAACTTTGTGTTTCTAATGCTTGTCATTTCATTACCAATGCAATACATTTTTTTAGACACTGCGCAATTGAATTCCATCGGTGAGTGATATTAGAACGGCGACAACAGAGGAGGTGATATTAAGGAGGTCGGTCTGAATTTACCGGGCACTGTAAATTATCGCCCCTCCAAGACCAGTGGTCATACTCTAAGACCGTATAACAGATCGGACTCTTCGTTTGCGCACTATTCAGCGACTCTGCAGTTCCCGTCGCCATTGAATGCTGGATCGAAGCTTTCGCTGTGAAGAGCCCGACCATCTGCTCACGCACTCTCGGTCAAGGATTTTGTAATAAGCTCACATCGTTCCAGGATTTGCTTTAACTTGTTTAGTGGACGCGAAAGCTAAACCCTAAATCCTTTCTTCAATCGAAGGATTTTGCGATTCTTTGGGTAACTATTCTTGAGCAGTTTGTTTTTAATTCTTTTTGTGACTTGAAAGTGAGTCGAGGTTCATGAATTTCGTGAACTTCTTCCCTTTTTTGTTTCTTGAATTATATTGAAGCTTCGAAGAAAATAGTGAATGTTCTTGAATTATATTGAAGCTTTGAAGAAAATAGTGAATGTTAAGCATCATGTGCGGGTAGTAGTTGATCGGCATCAGTTCATGCAGAATCTGTGAAAATATCATCGTTTGCATTCACTGTTCCATGTATTATTGCGACCAAGGACAGGATCTAAGAAGTGATGCTGGAAAAACGTCTTAATGGAGGATATTACATGATCGTGTGGAGTGTATTATTCTGGAGAACGGAAAAGAGAATTTCGGGCGAGATAGTAGAATCATCAGACCCTCAGTGTGGGAGGTCCAAGATTCCGGACTTAGGTATTAGTGCACTATGCCTTTAAATAGGAGCAGTATGATGACGAACATACTTACTGAATTTGTTCTTTGCTGTAGAGAGTCGAAGGAATTTCATGCGTCTTGTGGAACGGTGTATTCCATGTTTTGATGTAATTGATATTCCTATTAGCTCTACCAGAGCAGAACTCGCTGTCGCAGTTATACTCTTGTCAAGCTGAGTGTTATTCAGCTGATTTTAGGATACGGAATTAACACTGAAGATTACTGTCATGTTCAATCATATGCTTCTGCTGATACATAGGTGCGTTCAGGAGGAGATCTTTGGGAGGATAGCTTGAAATGGAGGTTACCGAACTAGACATTTGCATTAGCTTTATGAAACTATGGATTGATCTTTATTGAAATTTGTTTTGGAGCTCTGAAATCAAGGGACCGCTTATCTGTGTTGTATTGAAAAGGTTCAGGATCCGGAGCCATGAGAAACACAAGAGATCGCAAGCTAAAAGTCCAAGTTTATACGATGAGGTTGTTATTTCACCTCTTGAATTAATTATGACTTGTTCAGTGTAAGCATTCTTGGAGTCAGCTAGGGTGTCGACGTCTCGATTTACCTATTATTTGAAGTTAGCACTGGGATTTCCTCAAAACACCTTTTGACTTCTTGTAATACTTGTAACAAATTCGAGGAAGAGTCTTCTAGGCATGTGCACGAAATTGATTTCTCATATCGAGGTTTCCATTTCAGTTGGACACGCGTGTGCTAAATAAATTTATTCATGCCATGGGGCTTATAATTGGTGGTGATTTATGAACCTAATTATGTATGCGTGGTTTTTATTTCATTTTCGCTCGACAAAAGGCTCAGCAACGATCTCTGAATTTGAGCATTCGTATACAGCAGTCAAAGGGAAGTTGCTGTTCATCCCTCCTAGACCCTTTCTGAGACGACATAAGACTGCCGAGGTACATCAAAGGCATACCTTCACTTGTCTGGTTATAGTCGATTGGAATGCTACGAATGATCAGCTATTTCCACTGTTGATATTAACCTACCCAGGTGCATCAAGTTGGAGTATGATGTTTTCTCGACACTAGGCTGGAACAACATAATAATGTAAATCCGACATGTTTACTGCAGTACATGGTTTTCTTGATATCTCAATGTCTTTCCGAGTTTCAAGGTCATGATTTAAGTTTTCATTCATCAAGTAAGATCATCATGCAATTCGTGGTATAGCTTGCTAGGTATATAGTGGGAAAAGATCTCTCAACAAGATTCCATTTCTCTTGTTACTCTTGCCAAGTCAGATGCATTTTTTATTCCTCAGAATAAGAGAAAGCTTCTTCATATATGCAGCTTCAAATTTATTCTGGGGACGGTGATTTTCCGTCGTCCTGTCACCTTTTTTGTTGCACCTTTTCTCACAAAGCTCTTGCTCTTGCATTTAGTGATTCCAGTAATTTTCGTGCCTGCTGTCAGGCTACGTCTCTTAATTCTGAAATACAACTATCTCTAATCGATCACCATAACAAATTTGCCCGGGTCTGGGCACGAGTATCAAAAGCACTCTGTTATCCATGGATCCGTTGCTGACTTTGAAAGTGTATCGAACATTGATGGCAAGCCTGAGGCTTCATTTTCCAGGGATTTATCATCTGCATTGTCACCATGTGGTCTGCTCATCTGCATCTCAACAGCAGGTGCGTGTGAAATATAAATACAAATATATAAAAAAATATTTAAAAAATATTTAAAATAATAAATATAGTTAGTTATTTTGGGGCTTATATAACATTGTCTAACCAAGAAATGAGCCTTCGCATGCTGGAAAGGTATTATGCTTTGCTAGACACCTGGGAGGGACTTTTTAGTTAATTCAAGACTGTTTGGCTGAGGAGTCGTATAAGACAATTTTGTTCACTGTGGGTTCCGTTTTCAAGGATGCAAAAGGTAATCCCGTCTCATTGGTGAACAATGTTAACTTATGCTATATGTATTGATGATAGATTGTAAGCATATTCCAGGCAATTAAACCGAGAGTTCACATACTGATACCGTACTGTCACGAAATTACAAATTATAGTATATTAAATCTTTTTTATGGCTTGTCTTGAAACCCGCAGACCGACTCCGGAGAAAGTTTTCAGCGTTCATATCTATGCAGGTCGCTAGGAGAATCCGTTGGTTCTCTGGCAGAATTGGAAACAACCAGCGTGTCTTTTGTAGCAGTGGTGGTGACGGAGTTATTCTAGTGATGAGAAACACTGAAACAGCACATAAAAATTATTTTTCTTCTGACGTTCAAACTGCAACTGGAGCTGTTCACGAGGGACGAAATTCCACGTGGGCCCCTTTCAATGGGCCCAGCCCGCCACAGGGCCTCATGCGTTCTCGGCCTGGCCATACTTTCCGAGGAGGCGATGTGGGTGGCCCTGATGGCCTGGCCCCACCCAGCCTGCAACCCGGAGCAGTCGCTACCCCAGGCTCGGTCCTCCGAAGCACCAGCGCGTGCATGGGTATGGAGGGCACCGGGTGGTCCTGCTTCCCTTGATTTATTTGGGTGGGCCGTCTTGTAGACTCCGCCTGCACTGCCATGGTGGACGCGACGACGACGACGAAGCCGATGAATGAGGATGGATGCATGCGGGCTGGCGATGCCGATTGATCGTATGCATCGCCGCCTCCAGCTAGTCGTCAACTAATTATAAATCTTCTCCCTGTGTTGCTGGTAAAATTTTCCCCCTCGGTGTGACTGAGTGAGCGAGTGAGTGAGGCCGGATCGAAAGTGACGGGTGAGCTGTGAGCGGTGGGTGGCGTAACGTGCTGAGGCGAAAGAGAGAGCGACTTGCGGTTGTTTTCCGCTTCTTGTCTGTGACGATGATGATAGTGATCATTGAGGCGAATGGTGGTGTAGCCGAGAGAAGAAAAGAGATTGTGATGGATGACTTGATTCTCCTGTAGAGCTAGTTAGCTGGGATCGGGATACGATCAATTGGCACTCAGGGTGTGTATGGTGTGGCGATGGTTGAGATTGATGATCATGTTACTGGTCATATTGTGGAGTTCGTACCATGAGTGTTCGTAGTTGTACTGAGAGGAACTCAAGGTGGAGTTCACGCCGTGTGTGGGTGACGGGAAGTAATGTTTGCTGTTGTGTTGCTGGGGTACGAGCTCGCAAGATATGGTCGTGTAATGGGATTTTCGGAAGGGTGGTGGGCCAAGATATTGCGAGGGACATATTCTCGTAGATTAAATCGAGGCTAGGTTCTTCGTTTTTCGAATGCGGGGTGGCTGTGGGGCGAGAGGAGAGTGATCCTGTTACTGGAAATTCGCTTGTGTGCAAATTGAGGCGGCGGATCATGCGTGGTGGGTGTCTGGGATTTGTTCTCGGAAATGGGCGAAACTTTAATCAAGGTGGCGGTTCATGAGAATCAGGTGAATGTGGCGGCAGCGATGGTGCGGGATGAGAAGCTTTAGGAAGTTGTTGAGACGTCGACATCATGAGTGTTATAGGTGAAGTACTTTTCTGAATTTGTCTTGACAGGCTTGAAAGTTCATCGCAGCGATAGCGCAACTTGTTTTTTCCATACAGTTGAAGAGAAATTAGTCGTGCAGGTTGGATTGTGGAGGGAACACAACTTAGGTTCTCGTGTTCTTACACCTTTGAAGTCCGTATGAATTGGAATAGCGCTGTTAAAATTCGCTTTCGGTAACCTCACTTTTGTGGATCTACGCGTATAGCGTTCGTCCTGCTGCTTATTTTTCGTGTGGAAGGCTGAAATAGCGCACCACCCACTTTGGAATGGCGCATTGAGCAGATGTAATTTTAGAAGGTTGGGTCGAATTTATTTCCAGATAAGAGGGTTAGTACGAGAGAAAATGGCGTAGTCGTGAGGATGCAAACTTCTTTCAGTTGAAGAAGTAAACGAGGTCTCCGTTTTGGTGGACATGCAGGCGAGGGAACCAATAACTTGAGAACCAGTTTCCTGTCTTTGGCAATGATGGATGGCAATTTTGTGGTCATTTTCTTGTTTTCGAAGAGTGGGTTCGAGCCTGCAGCATACTAATTGTTTGTGTTACCGTATATTGCAGAGTCGGATCACCTTGTATACTAGCAAATAGAAGTTGAACAGATTACTGCAATCGCAAGGTCATTTGGAAGGAGGTTATAGGGCCAACATTTACACGAATTTTCTGAAATTAGTTTTGAAAGTCTGGAACAGAATCTGCGCAGGGAGGGAAGAGGTTTAAGGCATATTTTGATTTTCACAATCGGAATGAGAAGGACGTGGTTATAGTAGTGATGCCAAATTGCAAAATCAGGGACTGGTTGCAAGAGTTGTTCTCTTTTTGGCTACTTCCTTAGCATCCGCGGGACGCATATCTGTCCTGGGCATGCGTTTGCTGCAGCGCAGCGGATTGCTTGGGCAAATTGTCGGAGTCTTCTGAACAAGCAGCCTGCTCATATTGTTTCTCAACCCAGCCCGAGTCTGTCCAAGAGGAGTCAATATTTTAGTATGCCAACCTCGATATCTATGAATAAGCCAAGTGTCATAACTAGGCATTAATTATAGCTAGTGCTTATTAGTAGTTGATGCGTCCATAGCCTCCGCTTAGGCATGGCTAGAATATCAGAACTAGAAAATCGCTCAACCAGCATTTCGGTTTATCGTTCTCCACGCCCAGAGAGACGGAGAAAATTTAAGATTAATAAGGTGCGGTAGATCAAGTGCACATGTGCGCCAGACAGTGACGGAAATCCTGGATGAATCGACAACATTTGGCGAAGGTGAGGAAGAGGAGGGAGATCAACGCTCTCGGAAAGCTGATGCCGATTTAGTTGCCGCTACAGATTTAGGCTACGAAAGAAGTACCTCTGGCACCAAGCATCCAGGAAAAGTGGAAGGGCAGACCAAAAGAGGGGGTGATGAGGGATCTGAGGAGAGGAGAGTGCGCGCGCGCGTGAGTGAACCACCTAACAGGAGTGGTCCTCCTGCAGAAGCCGAGAGACCACCTCGAGCTGCGCGATCTTCTGGAGGGAAAGATCGCCATAGCAAGGTGAACACAGCGAAAGGCCCCAGAGACCGAAGGGTTCGGCTGTCCGTTCCCACTGCTGTGCAATTTTACGACGTACAAGATCGGCTCGGCTATGATCAGCCCAGTAAAGCAGTGGAATGGTTGATCAAGCACGCCAAAGCAGCCATTGATGAGCTCGCGCAACTTCCACCCGTGCGACAAGGAGAGCTTTCCTCAGAGCAACCACAACAACAACAACAACCGCAACAGCAGCCACTCCAGCAGCAGACCAGTTCAGCCTCCACCTTCTCAGCCGGTCTCTCCGGGGTCCTCCCTACCCCTAGTTTGATAGATTCTTCAGGCACTGCATATGGGAATTATGAGAGTCATGGGCAGCCACCAATGGTGTCCGCTTCACCATTTGTCCATAGGGCAGTGGAAGGTATGGAGCCCCTTGGCCCCGGTGGACCCCAAGCGTATGGTCAAGGGCCTGTTGACCGGAATTTTGCTCGCGAGGGTGAAGTTATCTTCCGAAGCGCCAGCGATGTTGCAGGAGGTTCCTCCGGCAGGGTTGAATCACGAGTCAAAGCTCGAGAGCGAGCTCGGGAGAGAGCAAAAGAGAAGCAGTACACGGGGAGGGAGCCAGACAGAGAGCCAGATATTCCTGGAAGGGGTTATGCAGCGCCATCTTCATCAGCAGGGCATCTCGCAGCTGGCCAATATGCCAATTTCCCGTCGCAGGTAAGCAGTGCACTCCAGCATCCGTTCCAAGCTCCATTTCCTGCCCCTGGTAATGACCAGCCTGGTTTACGGCAGCCTCCTTACAGCTATTTTCCTGAGGCTTTCTCCTCACCTCCATTTGGTGGGTATCCTCCCCCGTCATATGCCCAGCCCGTGCCATCACCTAGTTCCTTCATGTCTATACCTCACAGTCAGGATTCTGTCTCCCAATATTTCGTGGAGAACCCACCAAGTGCCATGGGAGGACGTTATCCAACGGGGATTACCAACTCTAACTTTCCAGGGTTCACTCCTGCACCTCCTGCTTCTTCCTTACGGGTGAGTCAATTTTCGAGCTTACTGAGCGATCCAGGCTATTCAAGCTTCCCTAGTCAAGCTGGCTATCTCCCGTCCCCTTATTCCAGTCAACCGCGCCCACCTTCATTGCCAGGTCAAGCTCCAGGCAGTCGTTTGCCTCATGGCACAGTTTACCCTCCTCCAAGTTCACATTTAGTACGTCCAGGCCATGACCGTCCAGTTCAAAGCACAGCCCATAGTTTGGATCCTAACTTTTACACCCCTCAAATACCGTCCAGGCTACAAGGGTTTGAGGAGCTTGAAGAGGAATTCAAACCTTGATTAAGTTTTCCCGGCAAGTCTCTTCAGTAGATTTGAAGATCTTCAGAGAGTGTTTTGCGATGTGTCCTGATACCTGGCAAAGCCCAAGAAGTGTCCACAAGATTGCGCCCTGGTATCGAATAAAATGTCTGTCAATGAGGGTGTTGGTGGTGGTGGGAGGTGCGTAACTTAGTTACAGAAAAAGCTCCGCTTTATACTGTCGATATTATTGATGGACCTAAGTATATATCTCAGTCATGCCCAAAGAATGTTCATATCTATAGACTGAGAATCAGAATTGTAACATAGCAATTGGTGAAAGTTTACACTTGAGGTTCTGACATTCTTTCATAGTGGTCCAATCACTGTGTACAATCACTAGAGGTTCTGGCGTAAAATTAGAGCCAAACCACATCTACTTTCTATTCGGAGACCTTTCGCAACGACACAACAAATTGCTGTTGCTGTATACAATGTGTACTGGTTTGACTTAGCACGAGGTCCTGTCTGTAGAGATCCTTCTCACCTGCATGCCTGAGACCTCCGAATCATATTTTTGGATTGGATTTTGGTCGAGTGACGGTGTGTTTAGTAAGAGGGCATTTTTTTTAGCTTTGCAGGATAGATGAACAGGATGTCTCAGTACCAACTTGCTTAGATTGACAGATGTTGTAACACGCCAGGTGATTACTCATTGAAAAATGATGCTCTACGTGGATGAGAGTTCCATTAGATTAGATTACTTTAGTTTATTGAAAGTTTATCTACTCCAATGTCTCATGGAAATCCCCTTTTGTATCCCCGAAGTTTGCTAGAAAGTTCATATTCAGTAGGATGAATTCATGTAATTTTTGTTTAGGAACTACACCTAATAAATGAAATCTCAATGTCTTCTTGTTCCTAGGATTTCCTTGTTATTCTTCATGCGCACTGCAAAGTACGTGCACTTGAACTTTTTGAACTTTTTGAATTTTGCATTGGGTTGCGTTGGGTTGTGCCACTGTGAGGAAAGGAAGTGAGATGTTCTTGAAGTTTACATGAGGGAATATGTTAAAATCAAGGAATCTGCTTTTCCTTGTTTACATGATTGGGTGTTGCTTGTACAATCTTCTATCATTGACTCAATCATGTACTTGTTTATAAGATTGAAAGTGCAATTCTAATAGTTGAATACCAACTTTTTGATCTTAAGGAAAGCAAAATATGCAAATTGTCAATATAGTACAATAATATATTATTATATATCACCACACATTGATAATATTAGTAGCATATTACTAATGCATATTGTGGTAGAGTTAGGGACAAAAAGATCCATTCTTCATTGATTTGCTTCTCTACATAGTTAATATTTCACCAAATTTGACAACTAACTACATATTTTGAACACTATGAAAGAGAGACAAAAGCTATAAAATTTTGAGGCATATCAAATAAAGAGAAGGAGTAGTAAAAAAAAAAATGAAGAATATATCAAATTGGTAGAAGGCTCTTACTACAATTTGTTTTAAATCCACCACCAATTTAATACCAATTTAATACTAATTCATTTTCAATTTACAAGACACTCACTTGATCACTAGAAGAAAAACTTGTCTGCCACAACCAGTTAACCCCTCATTGCCACAGTGGACCAAAAGTGTCCTCACACAAATTTCAAAGTCCTAAAACTTTTGCATCCAATGTCAAAATTCAATAAAACTTGTTGGAAAATCTGTGCTCTCTCTTCTAGTTTGTATGGTAGGATTTTCAAATCAATTCAAGATGTATACAGTAATTGGAAGCCAATCAAAGTTCATAGGTTCAACTTAAGTCCACCAAACTGCATTTGATGGTTGTAACTTCGGGGGAATGTATCTCCTTCATCCAATGTTTGTTTTCAATAAAATTTATTGTGATATGTTATCCTTTTAGTTTAGTTATTGTGGTAAAATTTTCATGTTAATCCAAGTTTCTTTGAATGTTTGGGAGCATTTCGAAGTTCAAAATCTCGACATTTCTGGATCATAGTGAACTTTGGTAGCTTATTTCTTCTCCATACAATGTCCATTTCCAATAATTTTTTTTGAAAAAGTTGCATATACTAGTCTAGTTTGTGTGGATAAAATTTCATATCAATCCAAGAAGTTATGAGTAACTGAGAAGCATTTTAGTAGTAGTAGGTTTAGCCTCATACGTGTTTTCTGCAACTTTTCTCACCTATTTTTCTGACATTTGCAAGCAATTTTGCAAACAAATTGAGTCAATTTATTGATGTTTTTTTCCACTAATGTGTTTTTATGTTGGTTTTAAATAACTTTATATTTTTAAATTTTTTTCATTTGAATAAGTTTAGAAATCGAATTTCACCTCCAAGTGTGTTCCTAGGAAAATTACAGCATCTTTTTTCTACACTAAAACATTATAATCTTTCAATCTATATGGTTAAATGACTCCAAATTTGTACCACATCATCTACAACATGTTCACTACAATATTTTATGGTTAAGATCTTTATAACTTTGTGAAATTTACATCTATATTAGTTCAAAAACAATGATGTTTTTGAATCCAAGTGAGACTTCGGTGATGAGGGGTTAAACAACGACTAAGTGTCTTGTACAACTATTTTGTGATTGTACTCATTGTGAATAGCACTAAATCTTACTTATACATTGATTTGATTGCAAAATAGTTGTAGAATGAAGTGTAGGATTTGGGGAGTGTAACTTGCTTAACCCCTCAACGTTCAAGGGGCTCAAAAGCAGCCTCACATAGTTTGAGTCCAATTCAAAGTAATGTAACTTTTGCATTTAATGTCCAAATCAAATAAAACTTGTTGGAGAAATTGAAAATACTTTTTTAGTTTATGTGGTTAAATTTTCAGATCAATCCAAGATTAATTAGTTTCTTGAAATCCAATCGAAGTTCACAAGTATAATTTGGGTTCACAAAACTGCACTTGATGGCAGCAACTTTGGGGGCTTGTATCTCCTTTAGACAAAAGTTTTTTTAAATAAAATTTGTTGTAATATATTCCCCTTAAAGTCTAGTTCTTGTGGTAAAATTTTCATATCAATCTAGTTTGTTTTGAATGTTTGGGAGCAATTCGAAGTTCAAAACCCTAATAGTTTTTCATTATAGTGAACTTTGGCGTCCTATTTCTTCTTCATACAATGCCCGTTTTCAATAATTCTTTTTGGGAAAGTTGCACATACTAGTCTAGTTTTTGTGTCAATAAAATTTCATATCAATCCAAGAAATAATGAGTGACTTAGAGGCATTTCAGTAGAAAGAGGTTCAGCCTTGGATGTAATTCTTGGCAACTTTTCTTGACATTTCAAAGCCATTTTGTAGACACAATGAGTCAATCAAATGATATTTTTTTCACCAATGTATTTGTATGCTGATTTTCAAGCATTTTATAGTTTAAAGTTTTTTCATTTGAGAAGGTTCAGAATTCAAGTTTCACCTCCAAATGTGTTTTTAGGAAAATTTCAGCATTATTTTTCAACACTAAAACGTTATAATCTTTCAATCTACATGGTCAAATGACTTCAAATTTGATCCATGCCATCTACAACATGTGTACTACATGATTGTACGGTTAAGATCTGTAAAACTAAGTCACATTTACATTTATAGCACTTCAAAAGTTACCATGTTTTTTAATCCAAAAAGACCTGGGGCCTTAAGGGGTTTAGCACTCCAAAGTCCATATTTTAGAAAATGAACGAACTACATCAAGACAATGTTTTGTCCAAATAGTTTCTTATTCATTCAAAATAATGATTGGGTCCTTTTTAATTAAAAAAATCTTTTGTGACCAATTCAATGAAATTGAGGCAAAACAATACTTGTATGTACAATATATTTATATTCAACACCATCTTCTTCTATTGATTGCAAAATATCACATTTTCAACTACAATGCAATGAAAAGAGACGTACCACTCTGGTTTGCATTAGTTGCCCTCTCCCCTCTCTCAAAAAATTTACAAGTCGTTAATTTTTAAGAAAAAAATACTTACCCTCGAAATTGCCATTGATTTCTCAAAAAATCACAAGTCGTTCATCTTGTGAGATTTAATCTAAGCCATACTAGTATGAAATATTGAATATAGATATAGTACCATACACAAACATGTATTGAATACAAAATACAAAATACAGATGCAATATTATACACAAATATATATGGAATACTAAATATGGATAAAATATTATATACTAATATGTATTGAATACATATACCAAATATGGATACAATACCGGGTACAAATATGGGATGAATTTTCCCATTTTGATTGTCAAACAAATGGTTTCTGCAAATTATAAGAGGGAGGGAGGCAAAAAGGGGAGGTTGGCAATTAAAATTTTGAAATCTTAGTGCAATGTGATACAAAGTATCACAATGCATTGAAAAGTGCAAATCAATGAAACCTTTTAATCCTAAAATGCTACTATGAATGTTTGGTGACCTTTGGATGCCTTCATAGGATGGAAAAATATTTTTTCATCTAATTTAAAAAAAATTGCTTGAAAGCATTTTCAATGATTAATATTGCATATTCCCTCATTATAATTTTTATTAAAGATTGAAATTCAATATTTTATTGCAATATGAACCGAAACATGGTTAGTTTATTTTTTATTTTTAGAAAATGATATGGTAACTTTTATTTTGATACCATGGTGCTTTACATTAGAATAGATACTTATGGTGAAAAATTCAAATTTTTTGAGCATATTTTGTATTTGATATGAATTTTCTTCAAGTTTTTCATTAAAATATTTACAATGATTTCAAAAACCTGAAAGTTTGAAATTTTACAATTGAAGAAATGACATGCAATTTCATCTCTAAAAAGTAAATGTAAAAATTTCATTCCATCAAAAGTTGCAAAATGGTAGCAAACAAAACAAAGGCCAATTCTAAAGCTAGAATTCATGATTTTAGACTATAGCTTTTCAAGGTGAAGTGCAAGTGCATTGCAATGAGATTTGTTCCAACAAGCAAGATTTGTAGAAGTTTTGGTAAAGAATTTGGATGTTAAAGGCAACGTAAATCTTTTTGGATTTTCCTTATATTGGCAATCAATTGTAGGATGAAAAAGCCTATTTCTGCTATTTTTTAAACTCTATAATTGATCCCTATTGATCCATTTGAGTTACATAATTTTCTATGATAAGAAACATCATGAAAATTATTGACTTAATCTCAGAAAAGAATTGGCAAAAAAATTATTCCAAGAAAATTATTCCAAAATTTCCTATGGACTCATTGCTCTCAATTGGAGAAGGCTGATGTTTTGGGCGACAAATAGAGAAAAAGCATTTCCTTAAAAGGTTAGGGTGCCTGCAAGGAACGGACGGGGACCGACGACGAAGGAAGGAGAGAGACGAAGCTCCACGTTTGCAGTGAGGCCATCTGAAAGGCCACTAGTCTCTCCCTCCAGCTCCTTGTTCTGTTCATTTTCAGGATTGCGAGGCTTGGTGCGCAAGACAGACAGAACTAGACTTCGCTTGAAAGCAGAACACGGCGACTGCAGGGTGGAATCGTCGTTAAGAAAGAGCGGGTGCAAAGGGAACAGAAGAGCCAACGAGGGAAGGAGAGTTACCATTTCGAAATGGCGATGGCGCTGCTGGCCGGGGGCGGCGCCACGATAACAATGAGCGCACTCGGCAATTGCGTCGTCGTCCCTCAATATGCGGCTAGGAGACTCGAATTTCGCTATTCAGGATTACGTCGACTACCTGTGTGTAGGCTGCGCATCGCTGCCCCGTTCTGTGGCGCTAGGCTGTCTCCCTCCAAGCCTAGTCAGTTCGTCTGCCGAGCTGCTGCTGCTGCTGCTGCGGCGACCGCAACGCTTGATTCCCACGCGAATGTGAAGATTGCGCTTCCTGATATTCCGACTGAGGCCACCCTTGCTAAGGTATAGATTCTTTTTGCATTGGAGGTTGCGGAATTTCTACATGAGTGGAGTGCTGTAGAGTTTTCTTGGATTAATCGCGCATTCATTTCTTGGATTCGGGTTGGCCGTTGTCGGCAATAGAATCGAATTCTACGTGATCACGATTGTGCTATAGTTGCACATGTGAGAAATTGAGCACGAAAGTAAGGGAGTGACACCTAATTGCGGCACTGTAAACTCTGAGTCAAGTTCTTGTTATTGGAATGGTCAATTGTTTAAATATTCTTGTTAGCAGATCAATGAGGATTCCAACGCAGTAAAGAATGCATTATTTGGATATCATTTGCAAAAGTTACAAGGATTTAAAGTTTCTTTGGTAGATGATCTAAAACTGACGCAAGTTCTGATGTTCCGTTGGTGTACTTTCTCAAAAAAGAATTGTACTCGGATATTGGAGTGTCACATTTTGGTCGGTGTCGCAATTAGGTGTGATTACCTTAGGGCGGGGGAACTTTACGAATGGTTACTTCGAAATTTTCTGTGCAGATTTTGCCATATTTGTGGCGTTTAGCGTCCAGTGATACAACATTGAGGTGGCGTCTTGCAGCGGCATTGATTCTTCTTGTTGCCAGCAAGGTCAGACTCTAATTCAGGATCAATTATAGTCTTGTTCTGTGAGTGCTTGAGCTTGATTTTTTTGCTATTTCCACTATTGGAGTGTTGCGCAATTTTTTATTCTGCTTCTTTATGCTAGACACTTTATGACGGTAACAGGCATGGTTTAAGAATGAGGAGAAAGCTCGGGATCATTCCCATACAATGCGTATCGGGTCTAGTTCTTGTATCAAACGCCATCCGTGTAGGTTTTCTGCGTACTTGCATAAGATTTCTGCAAGTACATTGATCAGGCAAGCGCTGTGTACGGAAGCAGGCAGCGGGATTGGCAGGTCCGGTGTTGCTGAAGCAGGCAATGGACCAACTTGCAGAAGCACCCCTTCGTCATGCTACGCCAGCTTTGGTGGCCCTAGTTTGTGCTGCTCTGTCGAAAGTAAATCTCCTTTCAATTTGAATTTGTAAGCGCTTTACATAGTACCGGCATTCAGAATTGCACATTCCAATGGCATTGATGTATTTACTGGATCAGCTGTGAATATCTCCATGTTAATGAAATCTGCTCAATCTCATATTCAGTGTAAAAGTGTATATGTCTATCTAGCAGCGCGATGTTGAACACTTGATCTTGCTTTTATATTTGAAGTTGTAGGTGAGAAGTTACTAATTGAATTACACCGACATTGACACTGATTTAATTGTACTGACTTGAACAGGCTTTGAGTTCGGGACTGAATGAAGTACGCTACATTATTTTTGCACCATTGGGTCAGGTCACGGGGCGTCGCGTGGGGGTCCAACTACTGGACCATATCTTGCGGCTGGATTTGACATTTCACCTGGAGAGAAGAACGGGTGCCTTGTCACGTATTTTGGATCGCGCACAGCGTAGCGTTGTCAACATATTCCGAGCTGTAGGTAGGATCATCTTTTTGAAGACCTAATGCTCATATGATCAATTTATTTTCAAGCGTATTAAATAGTTCTACAGTTTATGTCAGCTTCTTTTCCTGCTACCAAGAGTTGACTAATTTTGAAGTACGTAATTTTTGTGTTATACTAATGAGGTCAGTTTGTGGCAGTCTTTACTTTCGTACCAACCTTTGTCGAGCTTATTCTAGTATGCGGGCTTCTGGCAACAAAAGTGAGTGGTATGGTGGCGGCGATAGTGGCTTTGACATTTGCTGCATACGTAACATGGACCGTTCAAATCACTAAACGTGCTGCTGAAAGCCGCAAGGAGGTTCTCTCGTTCCCCTTTGTGCAATTTTGACATGAAGAACTTTATGGGACGAAGTTAAAATCTGAAGATGCTTGAATACACGAGTAGTCAGTATGCATTTAAGTTCTGTTTCTCTAGAGACTACCTCACTCGTGGCTTCAGTTACATTCTTGCAGTGGTTGTAATCTAGAAGCGGACTTTCTAGTCGGAGTGACAAGGACGATTGTTCAGTTGATGTGGAAGGGTGAAAATTTTATGTAAATCAGTGGCTTTGGTATGTGGGTGCAGGTGAACAAGTTAGAGAATTTAGCTACAGGAAAGGCAGTTGATGCATTGCTCAACTACGAGACTGTTGTGCAGGTGAGCAGGGATTGCCAAACCCAAGTGTCTTCGGTGTCTCTTGAAATCATGAACTTTACTTGTTCTCAATCTCTGTGCATCATTACATAGTGTAAATTACATTTGGGGTTTGGTTGCAGATATTGGGTATTTGTGATTATGCTGATTCCTGAATTTTTACAATCAATAACTTGGGTTGGTGGTGTTGCAGTTCAATAATCAAAGTCTGGAGGTGGAGCAGTACAACAAACTTTTGCAAGGCTACCAAAGTGCTTCGGTGAATTTCTATCCTCCAAATGAATTCTATGCTGGCCATCAGAAACTTTTAAGCACAAATACTTGAACGTGGTCGAGTATTTAACGAGGGTCCACCGCTGTCCGCTGTTTGTGTTTCTCATGTCAACCATAGTCTTGACGTTCTTTGGAGAAAATGCAGATGTGTCTGCACATTTCAAAACGTCATTTGAGATTGCAACTACTGACTTAGAAATTACAGCTGCAAGCAGAGCGGTTATCAGCGGCTTTGAATGCTGGACAGGCCCTTATATTATCAGTCGGCATTGCTGCGGTGATGGCCTTAGCAGGTCTGAAGGTTGCCCGCGGTGTTACCACAGTTGGTGACCTTGTTCTGGCCAATGGTCTCATTTTACAACTTTCTGGTCCTCTACAGGTACTATCAACTCCCGCAGTAATGTGTTTGCCAGTTCAATAAGGCGTTGAATTTTCCCGAATAGTTGTATTTTCCACCTGTACAGTTATATAGGCATTGGTGCTTCATTGGGATTATTGACTCGATGCGTCACGAAGTAACTGCTGCACTCTTATGCTGACTGAAAATTTTCGGGGAAAGTTTCTGGGTTTCCTGTACAGAGATCTAAGGCAGTCGCAAGTGGACTTGGAGAGTCTCTTTTCTATTCTTAGGTATCATTGATCATTGACTGACCATATGATTTAGTGTCCGTGATTGATTATTTCAGATTAAGTGAAGCTTAATATTATTTGATGAATGCAGTGAATTTTTAGGGGTTCTTGCATATACAGCGTAAAACTAGATTCATATTCAACTCTCTAAAACGTTGAGTTAATCTTGCCAAGGAATAGTTTCTTTGTTCCTCTGTAAGCTTCTGCATAGTACTAAATTAACTAAGGTTTTATATTTGGACTCAATGTATTGAGGAATCCAATGTGTGGTCTAGAATCGTTACTTGGTTACCTTTTTTAGGATCTGAATGTGGCCTTGTGGCAGTACTCAATCTTTATTAAAGGACGGCACAATAGAGCTGGACCGCGTGGGTAGAGGTTGTAAAGTCAGGGCTCGTGATTTGAGATTCAGCTATACCTCTTCAAGAGAGGTGATATTTTTGCTCATGCAGTATTTGTTAATTTGTGAGTTGCTATGGTACTCTTGGCTGATATTGAGTCTGATACTGTGTTTGGTACTGCGTTTATTCAAGCTGATATGTATAATCACCAGCCACCCTAATCACGCGTGTATTGTTTCCTTATCTCTCTCTCTTTTGGGGGTCGTTTTGGGATACATTTTAATGGGGCGTAGGTTTTGCTGGGAGTCAATCTCAAAGCGGACCCGGGGGAAAGCATTGCGCTAGTTGGTGCATCAGGATCTGGAAAGTAAGCATCAATCATCATTCTAAGAGGCAAATCATACAATCTGTTTTTGTGTTGAATATTTACAATTCTTTTTGTCGCTTGTGCAGATCAACTATTGTAAAGTTATTATTGCGTCTTTATGATCCTGATTCAGGTTCACTTTTTCTAGATGACCACGATCTGCGGACTCTAACCCAGGTAGGTTCACATTATCGAGATAACTTCGTCTTGGTTTCTCGATACTTTGCAGTTGCTATCTCTCTTAGTTTCTCGTTGTACAACATGAAGTTGACCTCTCCAAGTTTACATAATCCGAGTCGGTTTCACTTGGTTTGTAGGACTCCTTGCGAAATGCTGTGGCGGTCGTTCCTCAAGACACGGTATGTATACATTTCGAGTTGTTTGGTTCGTCACTGAATTTGAATGTGTTTGTCGTTGACCAGAGTTTAACTAGAAGATTTTTGGCCGTGCGCAGGTTTTGTTCAACGATACTATCATGCACAATATTGCTTATGGTCGGCCCAATGCTACACAGGAGCAGGTTATTCAAGCCGCGAAGCTGGCGGTATGCAATGATCTACTACCATGCAATCCCCAACGTTTTTCTCCTCAGATTTGATGGTTCACCAGATTGAAGTTTTGTTCCTTCGGAGGTGCTATATGAGATGCTCGACTTTTTGTTGCAGAGGCTTCATGATGCTGTTCTTCGGATGCCAGATGGATATTTAACCATGGTGGGAGAACGAGGGTTGAAGGTGCACATTCAGTTCTCTTTTAGAAAATCCCTTACGTGGTGTGTTTCGCCATTGTTCGTGGAGAACTTCAAATGGCAGAATGACCGGTGGAGTATCATTTACGATTGGAAATGGGTTTGTTCTTGACAGCTGAGCGGTGGAGAGAAACAGCGTGTGGCCATCGCAAGAGCGTTTTTAAAGGTTTGCTTATTTCTACAATTTGTATTACTTTAATGCTCACATGTGTTTGCAAGCCGTTCGATTAAATTAGAGGTGATCCGTGCATACTAACGTATTTAAAAGGCTCTGAAATGGAATGTAATATCGAGTCTCTGAAAGTGGGAAGGGAATAATCGCTTGCACATCTAATCTAGAATGTGACAATATTTACTGTCATTTTCATATCGACTGCGTCCGTTCATCTTAAATCTGATTCAGTATTTACTTGTCCGTGTGACCGATCACTGCTGCAGGTCTTCTACCGGATTTACTACTGTTTTTTTCTTTCCACCTATGGAATTTGATTTGATGTATACAGCTCATGATCAAAAGTTAATTAAGTTTCACATGTTTTCCACTTACCATCTCTAATGAGCTGGGTCATGCAGTCTCCCAGGTTATTGATATGTGACGAAGCAACCAGTGCGCTAGACTCTGGAACTGAGGTATATTAGCATCTGTTCTTCATCAGAAATATCTGGATGATAGAAATTTGACTCTGGTGTTGCATCTGTCAAATGTGAATGGGATTCCTAGTCACCGTGAAGTTTTTTGCAATTACTGCAATCTGTAGTAATTACTAAGATATTTGGATGAAGGATTTATATGGTTTTGGAAGAATTTGCCTCTCATAAGACTTGGCTGCATATGTGAGCTGCATTAATTGTGGGCGAATCTGTACAACGAATTGCCTCTTTGCATGAAGATGAGTGGATAAGCCGTTAGGTTTAAGATTTTAACCCTGAAGCGCGTCGACGTCCATATTCTGGACGATGAACAGAGCGCTTCCAGGAGTTGTGTAGTCCAACAAACTTTTCATTCATCCAATGTCATACTTAATCTTGAAAAGACAACCTTTCTCAATGACCAAATTCATGAAATTGCAGTAAATGATATTTCTGTAAAAAGATGTAAGCCAAAATTTGCAAATAATCGAAAAAGGATTGAGGTGTTAAGGGGTTAAGCTGACCAACTTCCTTGGAGCTCTGACAAATTTGTGATTTTTCTGGATATGCAGGCAGCTATTTTGAAGTCATTGAAAGAGCTGGCTGCTGGCCGCACCTGTGTTTTTGTTGCCCATAGACTGTACGTAATATATGTATTTATTACAACTGCAATTGCATTGCATTTGTTGTCCTAAGTCTTTCATTGTGTCCTTACAAATATTCTCTCGTACTGACTGGATTTGCTTTTAAACTTGTTCCGTTAATCAATATCTGGGATTCTGATATGTTCGTGACATGTTTTTGTCATGGACAGGTCAACAATCATGCATTGTGATCGCATTATGGTACGAACCGAACGCTCCTCGTGTACTTCAGTGTTAGTATACCGGTACATGTATGACTTTCTTTTGTGTATCTCTGATGACTTCAAAGGCGCTTACATGAGTTCTGCTTGTATTGCTGTAGGTTATGGATGCTGGAGTGGTTGTAGAAGAAGGTGCTCATCAAGAGCTGATAGTGAAGGGAGGGAGATATGCACACATGTGGGCTCTTCAAGAGTCAGAGGAAAGCAAGAAACCTGTAAAAATTTAACGAATGATTTTATTTTCATTTATTACTGTATTTCCACATGCCTTTGAGTCTGTTGTCGGTTTGGTTCAATGTATTTTCCACCAGTTTTCAAGGAATCTTATCACTTGCTAAGATCCCAAACGATGGTTCGTTTGCTAATGTCAATCGTTCCGCAATGTCTTGGCAATCAACCAATTTTGTAGTATATCTTATGCTCTCTATAGTTTGAACTCTTAGCGAAACATGCTCTTATCGTTATCCACCATTTCAGAGGAAAATTTCTGACGGTTGGGTAAAAGTGTTGACGAGCGTAAAAGCCGACTCGCGCAACTTCGCCACGTCAGCCAACAGGCCATTTTCATGGAACTTTTTCTTGTTCTGTCGTTTTCACGGAAGTTATGTCTTTTGGGCTCGGGACCTCATGAGCTGCAGCCCTTAGAAACTCATCTCACAAACCGCTGCCCGTCCCAATTTCCCTATGGACGTTGCTGATGTTCAGCTGGCTAACTTTCGGCGCCGGATTATGCCGTGCTCTTCCATTACCCTTGCCCTGTCTTCGAGAGATTAAGCTACTGCTAATCACGGGCTCAGACTGGCCTTGTGATAGCCGTAAATGGAAGCATTTGTGGGTGATGCCTAACGAGTCGTTGTATTTTGGATCTGACGTGGCGCCGTTCAAATCATATCATTCCATGGTGTCAATCTTCGTCGGCTTCTCGTCAATGTGCAGCGTCCAAGCTCTGTTTTTGGAGATGCTGCAATTCCCAAGTCTGGCGGAAACATTTAGCAACGGGGATATCTGCGAATCTGGATTTTTTACATCTCTGTTACCGCGCACTGTGTTGGTGATTAGCAGGGTGCCGTTTCATTTTGTTCATCTGGATGCAATGTGAAGACAGGTCCAAAGCGACTTGTCCTTCATCGATGATTATCACGAATCAGGATTGAGTTTCCTCGAAAACAGAAATCAGTCATGGGGAGGAAGATAAGAAACACCATCCATGAAATCTCAGACTTCCCGCACAAGCGCAGTCAAATTCGAGGTCCATGGAACATGCCAGTGGACAAGAAGAATTTCCAGAGCCCAGCGGACTTCTATCATGGAAGCAAAGGATCGGATGTCACTTTGTTCTGCCACCTTCCGCCGCCGCCGCACTCCCAGGATCCCAAACTCATCAACGCTCCGGATCCCTACTTCGGCAAGGAGGGGAACGATGTGACCGAATGGATTCGGTATGTGGACTTGGCCAGACCTGCAAGCAGAGAGTACTACTTCGGAAAGCCTCACACGGATGTCACGGCGTGGCTGAATGTGCCGGTTCCCGCGGGGCCCAATCCTGCAGGCGACCCTTTCTGGGGGCGGACGAAGTCCTACGTAACGGATCCTTCTGTCTCGCCGAACATGACACCTCCGGGCAGAGTGGTCGATGGACAGGGCACCATGGGCGCAATGTCGTGGCCTGATAAATCCCGAGACGATCAAGTGCCGCTCGGCCAGTCTTGTAGCAAACTCCAGAACATACTGAATGCGCTGGCCCGGTCGCAAAGGAAACCTACTAAGCCAAAACCTTCGCCGAAAGCATCGACTGGCTCAAGGAAGCGCAACTCCCCGGGATATCCCGTGGGGAAGTCAGGGAAGGAGTTTCCTCCTCCGGGATGGACTGGCATTGCAAGGAAACCGACCGACTGGGAATCAACCTACTGGGGCAAGTGCAAGTCGTATATCACTGATTACGCTGTGTCGCCCACCCTCACCCCTCCTGGACGACCTATGCTCGGGGAGCAAGCCAAGGAGGCGATGACGTTCATGGCCGTAGAATCCCGGGAGGAGAAGATTCCACTGGGACGATCCGTGAAGAGGATGGGATCCCCGCGCCCGCATTCTCCCATCAATCAGTCCCCGCATCACAACACGGGTGGGCTCGGGAATACCACCAGGAAGCTCAGAGCGCGGCCTCATCTCACCCCGCATCCCAATCCGCCTCCTGGATCGAAATCGCCGGGAAATAGCTCTCCACCGAGTCCGAAATTGCCACCTCCCAACGCAGGTTAGATTTCTCATTCGAAATTTGTAGTATCAAGTTGTCGAGAATGCTTGTGACATTTTCAACTTTCATTCCGTCTCTCATATATATTTTTTCCCATTCAATCTCGATATAATTATGTGTTTCAGACTTGGTGGAATGAGATGTATTCCATGCTTTCAATGGTGAATAGGGTGTTTACATGGCTGTCTGGTGGTGGACAGTGGAGTGCTCAATGTTAAGCTCGTCTCCCGTCTCCCTCGTTTTGGTAGTGGCATTTGTCTTGAAATGATGGTTGCTGGTTTCTCATTACTTCTTTGAGCTTTGGCTATTCCTCTTGCTATTCACTATATCATGATAATCACCACTTGGGGTCCTCAAATTTTCTCTATTGTTGAATGCTGCGATCAGCCAGCGATGAGCTTCCATTCCTCAAGGTCTGAAACTCGCTTATAGAACACTCATGCCGCACAGTCGGTGTATCCATCAAGTTTTGGATCCCATTTGAAGGGCCCCGTGAACTGGAAATTTAGTATGATACTTGCTAATTCAACTGGTTGAGATTTGAGTATGTCCTCGCAGATGCTAACCTTGGTAAGGCTGTGTAGGCGCCTTTCCCCCCAAGTCGGGTCAAGCGTCACCACCGTCTCCAGCGGCTTCAAGTGGCTCAGCCAAGAAAGGGAATCAGGGGAATTTGAGATGGAGAGACCAGCAAAAGACGGGTGGGTCTCAATACTTTATAAAGTGAATTCTTTCTAAAATGCTTCTTGTTTTCTTTTGCAATTTAAAGATTCACATACAAGCATTGCATTGCAGGTGCCCGAGCACTAGAGAGCCCTTGTTGCGATAAGAAAAAGCCTCATGGATCTCCTGTACGCCCAGTTATACCATGCCAAAAAACATCAACCGGGCGTCCGAAAAAGAAATTGGCTCCAAATTTGTTTACGCAAAAAACACCAGGGCCTATTGATGATCCTCATCACGACGTTCCTTGGTTTGGGAAACAAAAGAATAACGTCACAGATCCAAGTGTTTCTCCTAATAATACACCGCCGGGACAAAAGTCTCGAAGAAGTGCTGCAGAACGAGAAGCGAGTTATGCTAGACGGAGGAAAGTCCCTATGGAACAACCTTACTTGAAATCTCCGAGAAAATTTTGGGAGCGACAAGGATTAGGAGGTAAATAGATTGCAATCTCTAGCTTTTTGAATTTTTCTTTTTTCCTTATGAACACATAGAAATTGTCATTCCATTTGCAAGGTATCATACAAAGCAGTCAAGCAACAGAGGTATCTATCCAGCTCTAGTGCAGTTTGAAGGACGCACATGCATTGACAGTGGATCACAAGGTTTGAGGGTTGTCATTTTGATAGCGCATGTTATAAACAGGGCTTTTTTTTTGGAACAGTGTCCCCCTTGCTGGCTTCACTCGAGAGGCCAGTTTTTGGAGGGATGAAGCCAGAGAGGTCAGATTTCTGATAGTCTGGTGAAATTTTGCCAAAAATAAAAGCCCTGGTTATAAGTTATCATTCTTGACCATTTTGAATGAAGTGGCAACCATTTGTATTTGTATTATTTGAAAACATATTGTATGTAGAATGAAAAATCTTTGAATTGGAATTTATGTATAATGTTTTGTAATGTCAAAAACATTGAACTTTTAACTCCTAACCAAGTTTGCACGCATATTTTGAAGCACAAATGAATTTTTAAATGTTTATTTCATCATATGAATTATTTTTAAATGCTTGTGTCGAATGTTTAACCCCTAAATGCCCAAATTTTATGAATTTTCTTACGATTTGTGTCTCTAAAAATTCAAATTGGACATGTTCTAAATCATAGGAAAAAATAAAACATAGCAATATCTCTCATAGTTTGAAAGATAAAATGTTTGATGAAGAGGGTCTTAGATTTGTGAAAGTTATTTGAAGTCTTTATATCATTTTTTAGATGTACAACCACAATTGATTTATAGCCTCTCGAAATTTATTCTACAATTTTTAAAATGAATTTTCAATGTGATTTTTTCCCCAAGATCTAGTATATTTGAGGCTCATGTCCAAGAGCTCCCTACAAAAAAAATTCAAGATTTGCAATGAACAACCTTGCACAAAATCTTCAATAGAAAATTCACAAACAATTATTTTCAAAGTTCAATTTTTGGTATTTAAAATAATTTTTACAGGATATTCAACTAAAAAAGATAATACAAAAATAGTACTTGGGTAAAAACTTGTAGTTTAGTTGACACTAAAATATAGTGCCTTGGGCATTTACTTTGGAGGGGTACTCCTAATTTATTTAGATGTAATGTGCAATCAAATGAAAGGTATTTTTCATTACCTTGGCCTAAATTTTAGACAATATTTAGAAGGGTAGGGGATAATATACAATTTTACCAAATTTTTTTCCTAAAGTAGCCTAGGCCAAAAGATTCCTCCCAAATTTGAACTTTTAAAAACTATAATAAGTAGAATATGAGTATCCAAGGATATAGATCCTATGCTTTTGTAGACAACAACTGTGACTGTCAGTGGATGAAAACTACTAGATGAGTTGCCATGGATGATGTTAAGTTAACTTTACATTTATGTTTAGTCTTTGTTTTTTCATTGTATTTTTATGTACATAGAGCTTAGCTTCTTGCATTTTCAATGGATGACAATGGAACTTCCTTCGTGCAATCTTTAGTTTTTTATTGAGTTTTGGGAGTCCATCTTTATTCTATGTGTTGTGTTTGTGAACACAAGACTTGCATTTCTACATATGGCATTATTTTCTCTCACCCTAAACTCTAAATCCTTTGTGTACATACTTTGGAAGAATATATTATTAGATGCTATGTATACTACTTTGTCCATGCCTTCATAAGTAATTCTAGTTTCAATGTGTTGGACTGTAATTGTTGTTTTGGACTTCAATTTTAACGTGATAGAATGTGTTGGTTGTTTTGAACTTCACTTTCAATGTGCTGGAATGTATTGGTTGTTTTGAAATGTTTTGGACTTCCTTTCAAAATGTTGCACTTCTTATTGTCTATTATATATTATATGGAGTATTATACATGCATGCCAAACTTTTAATAATAAACTCTCTTTTAATCTCATAAATTTTTAGTAAGAATCATCCAACTTTTATTTATTTATAATGAATACAAGGTACTAAAAAAGAACATGAATTTTTTTTTAATTAAAGATACTTAAGATAGGGTATACAGAATAAGCACAATTTAGAAATTTAAGTAAAGACAACCCTATATAAATTCAAGAAATTTACTTATATAGCCCCTTTACAATAAGAGCTTGAACGCATGTGATATCTAAAGATACTATATAGTGCACTCTTTGAGGGCATTTAGGGATTAAGATTTTTATGAATTGGATTTCCAAATCACTTTTGTAAAAATGCTTATAAATATGATGATATAATTTTACATCACTTAACAAATTGGTTATTCCCACCTTATTGTTCATACTTCTCTTATGCCCACAATCATGAGTATCCAAAATAGTTATATTTGACAATCATCATGGATTCCTAGCTTTCTTTACATTATCTAGCTAAATCTACAACATGTCAAATATTGAATAGTTTGTATATACCTTAAAAAATTAAAATAATTACAAAAACTTCAATTTATTGAATTTAGTGCTATATAGCAAGTTTTGATCAAATATAATTGTAAAAGGTGAAAGTATTAACCTATACTTTATGAAGTTTGAAAGCCAAAATGATAGAAAAAATAAAATATTAGAGCTCATATATATTTCGAGTGCATTATGTTTATTTCCAATGTGTTGGAATTTTTTTTGGAAATCTAAAAGATTGTATTTTGAAAATATAGGTTTTATTATTGAATTATAAATAATTAATTGAAGCCTTTGATTTGATGGGGGAATAAACTTTGTAATGACCAAAACATTTACAGTGAACATTAGCAAGCCAAAATTGCAGTGCTCTAAAGTTTTAAAGATGGCTTAAGTAATGTATTGGATAGAGAGTGCATACACTTAGTACACCTTGCCCACCATTAAATAAATGTTATCTTTAAATCCAAATTCAATTATTTGGTCATGACACTAGAAGAAATTTGCATTTTCTTCAACAAAATCTACATGACGTGTTTATTAAGGCAAACACAAAATCTATGTTGAAAAATGCAAAAAAATGCAGATTTTGTGTTTGCTTCAACCAACACGTCATGTAGATTTTGTTGAAGAATACATAGATTTCTTCTAGTGTGAATAATAAGTTCTTGTGTCTTTTTTCAAGATAAATTTTTTGGAATTGTGCATTCAAAGACTACAAATGAGAATGATTAATATCTTGAGTTTCTTCGAAGGAAAATTTATGAGTACCCCACCTTAGATCATCACCAATACAACAACTAAGTACTAGACTGGCCAATTTGAAGATGAAAAAAATGCACGATTAATCTTTGAAACCTACCAAATAATTTTCTATGGAAGTACTTTATAAATTGCATATATTCGTAGAAGAAGATCCAAATTTGTACTTTGGACAACTAAAATAGAGTCTATTAAAAGCAAGCTAATTGATAGAAAATATAATGTGCCATAGTAGAGCATGCTAAAGAAAGGAAACCTATAGAAATAATATACCATTCTTAATTTCCTATAGAGTGGTCCTTTTGTTGCTTTTACCAAGCAAGTATTCTCAATTAAAAATTCAATAATCAAGTAGTGAGTGGCTTCAATCTTAACCTAAATTTCCTATAAAGTATTCTAAAAAGATATTTACTGGTATTCAATGGTTGTTGAAAAAATTTGATTAAGAATGTTATGAGTATGTCAAAATTTAGGATATTTTAATATTTTTTTTCTTAAGGATTCCTTGACAAATCACTTTGTATTTTTTGTCTTTTAGCTTGCTTCTAATGAACTCTTTTTTTGTCATCCAAAATTAAAATAATATTCTTTTTAATTTAAGTGATTTTTAATATACTTCCATTGATAGTAAACTCAAATCATTAGGTAGAATTCACTTGCTTAACCGGACCACAAATTCCCTTGGATTCCCTAATTGTAGAAACTTAGCCACGACAATTGCCTAACATAGCAAAGCAACTACCACATTAGATAATAATATAATTAAAAAAATATTAAAAAATAAAAAAATAAAAAAAATAAAAAAACCTTAATTTTTTTATTCTTTATTTTGACTAATAGTAGTTGGTTCACAACATGGACATTAGGCCAAAAATGACCCTTCAATGTCCCTAAAAAATATCTAATGTCTAATTTTGCTTCAATCAAAAGATTGAAAATATTTATTGACTCATTTTTTTTTGGATTGATGATGCTATCAAAACATATTGGTGCAATCTATACCAATAACACTACTAAAGTGCGAGGTCCATAAACTGACCATTGACCATAT
This sequence comes from Pseudoscleropodium purum, assembly GCA_963969395.1. Lineage (NCBI taxonomy): Eukaryota > Viridiplantae > Streptophyta > Bryopsida > Hypnales > Brachytheciaceae > Pseudoscleropodium > Pseudoscleropodium purum. The sequence goes on from OZ017795.1 coordinate 28,505,451, forward strand.
TATTTATAGTTTTGGAGAGTCTAACTTTTTGAAATATTTTCTAGTAAATTTTCCTTGAAAGATGAAGAAGGGCAAATTGAAATTGAAATCAATGAGTATTAGATGGATTAGATGTCAATTTCAATTAAGCCCTAAAGGACCAACATGCAATTTTGGGCTACATAGCAATTTTGGGTAGGTACATATGGCTAAAGATTTCCATATTTTTGGCTGAAATTTTAATAGAAGGTGGAAACAAGGAATTTATTTTGTATGCACTAAATTCCATCACATTTGAAAATATGATTCAAAAGTTATGGTCTAATATGTTAGTTTTTTTGTAAATGGGTAGTATGGGTTGATTAGAAAAAATCACTTTTATAAAAAGCAAAATTTTGAAATCGATTTCATAGAGTTATATATAGTTACGTAGAAAACTTTGAATCATTGTATTTTAATCAATGAGTTAAAAGTTGTGACAACTTTTTTTCCAGGTAGTTATGGATTTTTACTCTAAAACAAACTTTGAAGTCCTTTAACTTACTCAATTTTCAATATTTATGGAAAAAAATAAAATTATACGGTTGGCATTTTTCAATTCTATAATTAAATTCTTAACAATTTAGTATTTGAATCATTCTCTACTACTGTCTATTTACAAAATATTATCTTTTTCTATATATTGTATAATTCCAAATGATTTACAATTTTTCCAATGGCTTATATCTTGCAATCTTGAAATGGGAATCCACCACCCTCCAAAACTAGCCATTAGAGAAGAATTACCTAGTTTGAAAGATGGTGGATTCCAATGGCTTATATCTTGCAATCAAAAGAGTTTTGAGAGGTGGGAGGGTCATGTTAGGCCTGTGTTTCCTGAAGTTAATGAACACTAGGTTGTTTGAATTTTCATTTTTTTTTAATATTTAAAAAATGACATGGCAGTCATTGTGCCACATCAAATAGCAACTGCCATGAGTTTCGATGGATGGAGAACCCCATGGAATTCACCACCCTCCAAACTAGGTAAGTTTCCTCTAATGGCTTATATCTTGCAATCAACATGGCAAATTTTTTTGAAATTCTTACCACATATTTTTAAATCAGCATACTATAAGATCCTATGGTTACATATCTCAAGAAAAAGTTAAAAAAAAAAAAAAAATAGGAATTTTTACTAAAAATGATAGTTTTCAAGTATTTTTGGTGAAAATGTAGTTATGGAACTTTAGAGGTTAAGAGTGTCCACATTCCATCATATATTCATTGTTTGTACATTGAAAATTACAATTGTTACATTGAAAAAAGGAATATGTACCTCTATATTAAGGAACCCTTCTACAACTTTGTGGTGGCTTCATAGACTTCCTAGGCTCCTACCTTATCCCAAATTTATGTGGTAAAAGGTCAAAGAGATTGCAATCTTTTTTCTTGGAAATTATACATCAATTTTTTTTTGGAAGGGAGGGACCATTTATCCCTCAAAAGTCATCGTATACAATTTTTAGAAGGAATATTGAGTGATAGATTTTCAATGGATGAAATCACTCAATTCAACTACATAATCTAGGGACAATATTACCCTATTATGAATGAACATTCACAATTTTGAATGAATGTATGTCCTTTCGTCCACATTTTGCATATTTTCATCCATATTTGTATGGATGTAAGGTGGGTACTCCCCAAACCGCGACTTTTTGTTACCGAGCCTATTTACTATTATTCGACTGGTCAGATTTTCATATGTTCATGTTGGCAAATGAAAGGAGGTTCCAACACACCATAGGTTCGTGGCATTTGGATAATGCATGCAAAAGTTATTAAGGAACAAAGTTTGGTTCTAAAAGCGTTTCTTCCACATAGGTATAGGTATAGAACTGACTTTGGAGATGTACACATAGTGTAGATGTCGGTTTAAATTCAGTGGCACATTTGGGTGTTCCTACCTTAAATAGCTTCACCACTCCCTTCAGAGAACTTATCTTTCAGAATGCTGGTTCAATTCCAAGAGTCCGTCCCGGACGACACTTCCCCCCTCAAGCGCCATTTGCTTCCTAACAAGAAACCAGTTCCCCCATCAATCCCTGCTTGCAATTCCTTGAGCAAGTTTCAACAACTTGCAATTCTCCTCTTCCTTAGATCCTCTTGTTTCCCACATTTTCTCCAAAGATTTCCTCGTCTGTAGAGCTCAATTGCTCAACACATCGCATCGAATTCGTTGAATTTGAAGAATTTAGGGTTTGGTTGCAATCTACAATTGTGATTTTTGTAGGGCGATAGGATGGCCGTCACTATGGTCACTCGAAGGTGGCCAGGAATGCCGTGCAGAGACACCTTCCCAACCACTCCTTCCTTCACAGAAACCGCCACAAGAGTATCATTTCACTCACGAAATTCGTCAGTGAAACTTCAACGACCCATACAAGCTGCAGTTGATACGACCCATGAGATGTGGGAAGCGCTGGATTCCGACGTGGACTACCTCACCCGTTCAGCAAGGTTAGTGCAGTGGTACCCGGGTCACATTGCGAAAGCGGAGAGGTCGTTGAAAGAGCAGCTGAAGCTGATGGACGTCGTGATTGAGGTGCGCGACGCGCGCATTCCGATGGCCACGGCGCACCCGGAGATTGATGAGTGGATGGGAAGTACGAAGAAGAAGATTCTGGTGTTGAATCGGGAGGATATGGTGTCTGCGGCGGATAAGCAAGCGTGGGGGGAATATTTTGCGATTCAGGGGATTAGTGTGCTGTTCGCTAATGGACAGAGGGGGACGGGGACCATGAAATTGGCCAGGTTGGCGAAATCCGCGGCTGATGGTGCGTTTTTGCCATTTGATCTGAAGTATTTGCAGTAATATTTATAGCAGCGGATTGTGATGTATTGTTAGGGTTTGGATTTTGCGTTGTTGAGATTCTTAATGGTCAGAGGGGGACTGGGACCATGAAATTGGCGAAGATGACAACCGCGGCTGATGGTGCGTTCGATCAGTTGGCGCATTGTTTTGAAGTCTTTGGAGTGATGTTTACGTGGATAGCAGCGGGTTTGGATTCATCATTTAGGGTTTGGATTTTGACTGAAATACCCAAGCGAACGTTTTTCCTGCACGTTTGAGTCAAAATTCAAACCCTACTTATGCATCTTAACCAATGCTCCACTCACATTTTATGAGTGCAGGAAATGTGAGTGGAGCATTGGTAAAGATGCATAAGTGAGTGGAGCTAAATTTTGAAATGTTACGACTCGTGTCTGTGTCTTGGAGACTTGTTCCATTCTTTACCTAAAGACAGCAACTTTTTGCATGAGCTGAATAGATTCGTGGGGATGTTGCGAAGTATTAACCCTATATAAGGACGCATGCTTCATGATTTTAGAATGACCTTTGTGATTGACCGCATTGTGGAAAGTATAATTTAAATGGGGAGGTTTTTTATGTCATTCGATTGACTGAAGAACACTTAATTTGTTGGTTGTAAGAAGGATTATTTGAGCAAAAGAGAATGCCCAGATAAACTCTCCAAAAGTGCTGAAATATGAGGCCAAATATGGGCTTCTTCGTCCTTGAAAGCTTAAACCCGCCCGCAGCAACCAAGGAGCAGCAGTTAGCTATCTGAAACACCAATTTCCCATTAGTTACCATGTGAGTGCAAGCTTATCAGAGGTTAGTTAACTATCAGCTAGCGAAAATAACTTAAGGCACGAACGACTTGGCAGGCCTTATGAAGTTTTCTTTGACATTTCTGTGAGGAAATGATACGTAATACTGAAGGATAATGGCACTCAAGCGTAAGTACTAGTTCTGGACTGAAGGGGAGGAGCCTCCGCATTGACAAACGCCGCATGTGAGGAAGTTTGAGTAGGACCTTACGTGAAAAACAAGCCAGTGCCACAGGGACAGAACCTCTCGTAGACTATCTGCTTGTTTAGTGATGTCATGGTGTAGGGGTTTTAGAATTTAGGGTTTAAGGTTTACGAGCTCTGCATTCAGGGCCGTGCTTAACGGGACTCTTGTCACGCAGAGCTCAACCAGAGACGACGCCTCGTAGAGATTCTGCTTGTTTTGTGATGTGATGGTTTGGGTTTTTATGAATTGAGGGTTTAGGGTTTAGGGACTCTGCATTCAGGGCCGTGCTAACGGGATTCTTGTCACGCAGAGCTCAACGAGAGACGACGTTCAAAAGGTCTTCTTCCCCGCAACGTTCGTGCAGCCGTGGTGGGGTACCCCAACGTGGGCAAGTCCTCTCTCATCAACCGCCTGCTGAAACGAAAGATGTGCGGCACAGCCCCACGACCTGGCGTCACCAAGCACTTGCAATGGGCTCGCGTCGTAGACGGACTCGACCTCCTGGACGCCCCCGGCGTGCTCCCCATGCGGATCCAAGACCAGGCCGGGGCGACCCGGTTGGCCATCTGCAACGACATCGGGGAAAACTCCTACGCCGTGGCTGGAGTGGCTGCTGTCCTTGTGGAGATGATTAAACGGATCCCCACGGCAGGGCCCCAGGTCCTGGCGAAGCGATACAAGATGGAGAATGTCGGGGAGATGTCGGGCGAGTTTCTGCTGGAGGAGATTGCGCAGGCGCTGTTTCAAGGGGATGTCAACCAGGCTGCGCACAGGGTCTTAAGGGATTACAGGAAAGGGGAGTTTGGATGGATTGCTTTGGAAAGGCCGCCTGTACGCAGAGATGAGAAAGATTATAACGAGGAGGAGTTTGTGATTAGATAGGCTGTGGATTGATTGCAGGAAAGGGAAGTTTGGATGGATTGCTTTGGAAAGGCCGCCTGTACGCAGAGACGAGAAAGGTTATGACGAGGAGGAGGAAGAGTTTGTGATTAGATAGGCTGTGAATTGCTGTCTGGCGAGTTTCTGCTGGAGGAGATCACCCAGACTCTGTTTCAAGTGGATGTCAATTAGGCCGCGCACAGGGTGTTGCGAGATTACAGGATGGGGAGTTTGGAAGGATTGCCCTGGAAAGGCCGCCTGTACTGTACAGTACAGAGAGAGGAGAAAGAATATGAGGAGGAAGATGATGGGTTTATGATTAGATAGGGCTGTGAAGTTGAAGGTCCACTTGACAAATGCGCATTGCGTTGGAAAGACCGTCTGCTCGTTGGGGAGACCAAAGAAGAGGAGAGAAGGAAGGTTGTGATTTGATAGGGCTGTGAATTTTGAAGCGTTACTTTAAAAATGCGCAATGCGTTGGAAAGACCGTATGACACGTTGAGGAGACAAAAGAGGAGGAGGAGGAGAGGAAGGTTGTGATTTGATAGGGCTTGAATTTTGAAACTTTACTTGAAGAGGCGCATTCCATTATTCAACCCAAGACAGATGTGTCAGACTGGAGTAATTTCCCATGCAACATTGAAGGAAGAGGGACAGTACTTCCTCTCAGTGGCTTATATTTCAAACTTGGTAAGTGCATTTGTTGTTGGGCTTGCAACACTACACGGAAGGCAAAGGCGATGAAGTTGAAGCATGCTTTTAAATGTAGAAGGACGGGCTGTTTACTGTGGAAATCATCCTTTTGGGGAGCGTGAATCATTTGCTTAAGAAAACACAAGCTCTCATTGGAGGTCAAACTATTGTACAAGACCTCCCCTTTTCACACAAAGTTTTGAGGATGAACATTTGTACTTTTGTCTTGCACAAAAGGATTCTCTATCATCTATTGGACACTTAGTGCTTGTGGCATTCTTCTATTGTAGTTTAGGGTTAAATGTAGTGGCTATCATTGTAGAGTAAGGACAAGAAAGATATACTAGTTCCTTTTTTTTATTTGGATATGCTTTAGTCTCTATCATCCATTGGACACTTAGTGTTTGTGGCATCTTTCTAGTTTAGGATTAAATGTAGTGGCTATGATTGTAGAGTAAGGACAAGAAAGATATATTAGTTCCTTTTTTTTATTTGAACATGTTTTAGGCATCTTAAAGATGGTATGGCACAAGAGAAGCAAATGTTTTTTTTGGCACCTTCACTTAAAAAGTTTATAAAATGGAAGAAAGGGAGAATTTTCACTTTGTATTCGTGGCATGTGGATAGAGTCCAGCAAAAGTGGAGTCTTTGTAATTGCAACGCAAGATTGAAGAAAAATAATCATAAAAAATAGATGCCAAAATTTATTTTTTTGAAACAAAAATTTTGAATGGTGAAAAAAAAGAATATTGGCACAAATAAAATTAGGGGTAGAAACATGTTAACCTTGCCTTGTCTTTACAATATGTTAATAATGCCCTCATAGGTTAAGAAAATACAAGGGGAATACCAATATTATTTTGAGATAGAAGGAATACTATATAGGGTTTTTGTAGTATTGTTTTTCCTTGGAAGGAAATCAAATGTGTAATACTTGTATACGACTACAAGCAACTATTATATTTGGCACTTCATTCTAAATATATTTAATTAAATTAAGAACAAATTCTATGGATGTTGAAGTAGAAATCTTCCCTCAAGATCCGTTTTTTTTTCCATACAAATTTTTCTTGTATGAAAAAATAATTTCCCAAATATTCCAACATTTGTTTTTTGAATTTTTTGCCACCCTTATCAATCAGATATGGTAGTGATTAATTTCAATCAATTCTATTTAACTCCTTGACTAAAATAAGACATGTTTAGTGATGGTACAACATAAATAGTAGAATTCACACAAATCATCCAATTTTATTCATCTATCCATCATTCATCCATAATATTTCTTGATATTAGTGAAATTCACCCAAATTTTGGAAGACTTTATTGCCAAACTTTATTTTCTTACAAAATAGGGGTAGCTACACCTTCTTCACTATAGTCCCGTTCTTTAAAGAATGATTACGTTATAGTTTTCTATTGGCTTAGCACTAGTTCTCCACATGAAAAATATACTTTTTCTAAGAAATCTTTTGCATGTCCATTATTCTCTTCCAAAGGTGAATAATGGATGCAAAAAAAATTTTGTCAGTGAATTTTTTTACATGCCACTCAATAGTTTCATCCCTTTGCTCACAATGTTGCCTCTCTTGTTGTTGTTGCCAATTTCTTATGAAGGCCAAGCAAACATCAAAACATGTTGCGTCAAGAACTACAACCCATTTGATTGGGTCTTGGAACCCTACAAAATTATCCCATCCAATCATCCAAATACACTAATTCTCCAATTTTGGTTCTCCATGCTTGAATCAATAAGGGTAGTCACACCTTTTTTGTTCTCCACCCAATATCTAAAGAATGGGAACATGGCGGTATAGGTTTGTTGCTAGCAGAATATATTGTTTATTGTGTAGTTTTCTCCACATCTGTTACTCTTCTCCTCAAGTGAGTAATGGATGTATTGAAGACTTCGTGTGCTACTTTTTTTTAATCTTATGCTTGGATGTCTTACCTTTATGATACAAGTTTCTTTGTTGATGCAGGTGCCAAGAACTTTGTCGTTGTTGTTGAAGTTGGCAAGAGCTCCGGAGTAAAGATGGTGGTGGTAAGAGGATTCTTCACGTTTTCATTCTCATGCTTGTGGAAACATTTCAGGATTGTCACACCTTCTTCATTCAAAACTATTTCTTGTTGGCTTTCCATTTGGCTCATCCACTTTTCAATCTTCACATAACTTTCACAAGTGAAGAAGGTGTGATTACCTTTAATTTTAAAGGATGTCACATCTTCTTCACCCAGAACTACTTGCCATTGGCTCCTCATTAGAAGATTTTTGGGACTTTTGGATGCCTGTGAGTTATCACAGCTTGTGAACGCAGGAAACAGGTTCGGCGCAGCGGTCTAACGTGGCCGAGACCCTACCACGTCATTGACCAAAAAATTAATTAATTAATTTTTTGCATTTGGAGACTAAAATATTTATTTATTTATTTTTATGAAATTTATTTTTTGACAACGGACTGTTCCCCTCGCTACGGGGAACAACTGCAGGGGAACAGGCCCGAAACAAGCTTCTGGACCCCCCAAAACCCTTCTAATGCTTTCCTCTCCCCTGCGGCTCCTGCTTCATAAGGTGGAAAAGGTGTGACTACACCTGATGTTTTAGTCATTTTATACCCTGTACTGTACAATAGAACCTCTTCTAGAGCACGTTACCCTCTATACCCGCTCCCCACTACCCAGACTTCGACGACGCGACATGCGTGGGCGGATTGACACCCTCCCACCATACCCGTCCAATATCCTGATCATCCCTGACAATACCCGCCTCTCCCGCTTCAAACTTTGCCGACAACCTCGGAAACGATGTCGGGACGGAGCTCCCAGCGCGGGAAAGCTATGGCCCATGGCGCCAAGGATCCGTTGAGCATCCCCCTGTGGGTCGCTACCCCATCTTTGACCCCTTTTCCCAGTAAATTCCTCATTCTGTGTACTCCGAAGCCGCAAATCCGTCTTTGGATTGCGGCCCTCACCTCGTTCGCTCCAATTTGGATCTCTCAGAGATTACATCAACCCATTCTCTACAGTTCTAGTGAAGAACACTGCTGATCCTGGCGCCACTTTTTTTTCTCACTGACGCTATGTCTTCCTGAAAATTCACAACGTTTCTAGTCCCGCGCGCTTAGCCTCTGCGTCCATGGCGGACATCGCCTCTGGTACGCATCGGTTATGAACTTTCTTAGGGTTTCGGGGTGTGTTCGGGGTGTCCGTGCACGGCATTCGAGGTGAATTCGAGGTCGAAGTGGAGTTGAATTTGTGGGGTATGTGATTTGGTTGGTTTGGGGACAAGGGAAGTGTGAGTTCGGTTTTCGAGTGCTTCTGTGGAGGCGATACTGAAATTTGTAGCCTGTGGATGGAGAATGACTCGTCTGTGTAGTGAATTGTGGTGATGGGAGTGACAGTGTGGGATATGTTGTTGGCATTGTGTTTTCTTTGGGTTCGTAAGTATTTTCACTCTCCTGTCGTGATGAGTTGCGAGAGGTTAATGGCTTTCTTGTTCTCGCTTGTTTAGTAATGGAAGCTGCAGATCTTGCACTTTTAGTATTTTTTGGGTAAATCGTGGTGTTCTGAATATTTTGTTCGTTTTGCGTCAAAATGTGTGTCCCTACAGTACAATGTAGTGAAATTCGTTTGAGTTCACAGCGGGGGCCAAGCCAATAGTATGTATTCTTGTTTTGATTGATCAGTGCGTCTTTGCGTTCCATTCGAGCTTTGCAGAGCCGGCTGTGAAAATGACCAACGGTGTTGGAGCCTCAAAGCCAAAGCTGAAGGCGAAGCCTTCAGCCAGGAAAGCTCGCAAGGCCGCCTCAGACGACGAGTTCGCCCCCGAGCCGGAGGACGTGAAGTCCACCAAGAAACGAAAGGGTACCAACGCCACCATTGTCCCGAGATCCCGTCTCAAGCGCGCAGCCGCGAGCTCCAGCTTCAAAGAACCCGACTGCGACATAGAGCTCCAGTATGTGAGTCCCAAAGCTGAGAAGATGGCGATGCTCGAGCAGGAGGCTCTGGCCTTAACATCCCAAGAGAAGGACGAGTCTCGCTGGTTAATCGACTTCGCCATTCACGACGTCGACGGGGAGACCTTGCCCTTGGAAGTCGTTGGAAGTCAAGATGTTTACGTAACATGCCTGGTGTTGCCCAACAGGGCTGCTCTAGACAAGTCCAAGGGCGTGCTCTGTCAATCCATGGGACCGATCTTAGAGTGGGGGTTTGAAGGCTACGACAAAGGGGAACCATCAGTCTTCATAGGCACCGGCCTTGCGTATTACACCTTGATGCAACCGTCAGGACGGTACAAGAAGCACTTCAATGTGCTCTATGAGAAGGCTATTGTGTGTGTGGAGGTTTACCGAGCTTTAAGTCCTTCAACTGGGGGTGACCCGGAACTTGGGTTGAATGATCTGTTTGCACGGGTTGCGAGGTCGCTGAGAAGTGGCGCGCAATTCTTCACGAAGGATTATCTCATTGAGCAAGGGAGCTTCGTGGCGGGGCAACTGAAGGCGTTAGATGCGAATGCGGACGATGATGAACAGATTTTCAGTGGGTTGCCGGCCATTGAAGCACTGGAAAGCGAGTGCTCGAAGAGAACGGCGCCCGTGTGGACTGTGGATGTGAAACCGGGGACGTTGAAGATCAAAGATGTCGAAGGGTCTAATTGTAATGGAGCGAATGTGGAGGTGAAGGAGCAGGAGCAGGAAATGGATGCAGATTGGAAACTGGCGAGGCATCTTCAGGAGATGGAGAATCGGAATTTGGCAAGCAGGTAATGATTTTTGCTTTTCGGAGACGGTGGAATGCGTTATGTCCTACATTGGTTTGACATTATTAGCAAGTGGTTCTAAGTGAGACTTGACTTTCTAAATATTGGACTCCCTCCGTCCCGAAGTAAGTGTTCGCAGTTTTGTTGAAAATGCTTGATACCAATTTCACTGATCATATTGTGAAAAACATGATTTCAGTTTATTTCACCATAATCAATGAAGAACATGGCATGTCTTCACTGCAACCGTAATGACAGAAAATGCCTTTACTTGATCTACTCAAAATAACCTTAAGAAACATGAGATCGATATAAGGACACTTGTTTTGGGACGGAGGGAGTAAGTTTTGAATTTCAGATTTTCACGTGGGGATAGCTTCTTTGGTCTGAATCTTCAAGTCAAATTCCACTTCGAGCACATGCGGCTTTGACTTGTAGTGCTTGATATGAGTCATTATCTATATTGGATTTGCGAATTTGAGAAAAGAACTGGCGTTGATGAACTTCATCCCAAACTTGAATTCTTGGATGTGGACTTCCGATGCTAATATTGTAGTCAAAGTTGAACTTCGAACAGCACGAATTTTGTATTTCAACGTCTTGTGGGGTAATAATATGACCTGTGGATTGTTCATCACTTGAAAAATTGGGTTCTGGTTTCTAAGAATTTAGCAAATGTTACTTGTCTGTAGGCAGAATAGAAATCAGCCAGCTGGGAAACGTGGGAAAGTATACATCAAGATCAACGAGCATGAGATTGCTACCGATTACCCCTTACCTGCTTATTACAAAGCTGAGGAGGAAGAAACTGACGAATATATCTTTTTTGATGACGATAATGCTCTTTTGGCTCCTCATCAACTTCCCCAGCGGATGCTCCATGATTGGACTCTTTACAACTCTGATTCTCGACTGGTATCTTTAGAATTGCTTCCTATGCTCTCAGGTTTGCCTCTGAACCTCTGATCGTGACGGTTGGCGGTGATTTATCTGGTTGCATGTTTGAATCATGGGACAATCAATTCAGTATCCAGCCCTTGGGATGATTGCCGACTTGTGCTCTACTTGCAGTCTCGATCAGTGCAACGTTTATTCACTCAGGCTGTGGTTGCAGGTGTGGAGACCGATGTTGAGATTTTTGGCTCCGGCCTGATGTCGGAGGAAGATGGTAGCTCCTTCTCTTTTGATGACGACGAGGAGGAAGTATCAGAACAATCAAGCCTTGCCTTAACGTCCACTAGTAATAGCAGTGGATCCTCTCACAATGGAAATAGTACCACTCCTCAGGGCATTCGCCTCTACCTCAGTGCCATCAAGGAGTGGATGATAGAATTTGGAGCCAACATGATCTTTATCTCCATCCGAACTGACGGAGCTTGGTACAGGCTTGGCAAGCCTTCCAGTCAGTACAAGCCGTGGTATTCTCCCGTCTTGAGAACTGCCCGGTTGGCCATCAAAGTGATCACCATGCTGAAGCAGCAGCAGCGAGTATCTCGTCTGTCGTTTTCTGACGTTCTAAAACGGTTAATAGACCAGCTCAAAGAGGACTCAAAGTTCAACTTTATCAAAATCGCGGATGTGGAGCGGTACTTGGTTGTCCACGGGCAGATCATATTGCAGCAATTTGCTGAGTACCCTGAGGAGCAGATTCGGAAGAGTGCATTTGTGACAGGCCTTGTGAGCAAGATGGAAGAGAAGCACCACGTGAAGCTGCTTGTTAGTAAAAAGTCCCTTATTAAAAAGGGGAGGAATCTTAATCCCCGCGCTCACCTGCAGCCTGATGCCAAGAAGAGCAAGCCCATGCGTGCCACAACAACCGCCCTTGTCAACCGCATTTGGAGTAGTTATTATACCAAGTTTGCCTTGAATGGAGAGTTACCATCTGAGGTCAAGGATGAGCAAGAGGCTGTCAAAGAGGATAAATTAGAGGAAGTTGAAGACGAGGACGAGGACGAGGAGGAGGAGGAGGATGCCACTCCTCTTGCTCCCAAACCTTACGAGCAGAAAACGAAACAGATTAGATTAACCCAGGCTTCAAAGAAAGCGAAGGCGGATCGATCTGAAGTTGGTGTGGGTGATGCTGTCGTCGTGAACTTGGACGAGTACGTAAGTGACTGCGAGCAGCTTCCATCAATGCTGCTGGTTGAGTATCTGTATGAGTTGCCAGATGGCACCCCCATGGTGCATGGCCGGGGTTTGGTGGCAGCTGAGGAGACGGTGTTGGGTAATGCGGGCGACGAACGCGAGGTTTTCTTAACCAGTAACTGTGCTGATGTAGAAGTCTCTGGGTTACTGAAAGTGGTGGTCGAAATTAGGAGACGCTCTGAGGACTACACGGACAGAGGGGCCAATGCTGTAAAGGATGAGGCTGACAGAGCACGAGCCAAGAAGAGAGAGATAGAAGGGCTGCCGAAGGAGTTCTTTTGCCGGGCTATGTACTCCCCTGACAAGGGAGGTTTCTTTAGTCTTCCCTCCGCTGGCTTGGCTGCTGGGAATGGATCTTGTAAAGCATGCATTCTGCGTGACGAGGAAGAGAAGCTCAAGTCTAACAAGCTCCTAGATGGCGGTGGGTTTAGACTGGAGGGTTTGGAATATAGGATCGGAGATTATTTGTATCTGGATCCAACTGTATTCAAGTCTTTGGAGAACAAGGATGAACCACAGGCGGAAGTGATCTTCAAAGGTGGTAGAAACAAGGGACTACGGCCTTTTGCTGTATGCCAGCTCTTGAATGTGCAGAAGTCGGCCAAGAACTTACTGTCCACGAAAGTAAGTGTTCAAAGATTCTACAGACCGGACGACTTTGGAACTCACCGAGGGTATACCGCCGATATCCATGAGGTGCGTTTCACTAGAATGAGGTTAAATTTCTACAGATATGCTTCGTATTATTCCTGTCAAACCTCTTTATTCATGAAGATTAATCTTGAAGCAATAAGCCATTTGGGTTCACTCTGTTTTGGTCTCTTTAGGTGGTTGCGGTTTTGGTTAGATGTGAATATATTTCATTGTTGTGGCACCATGATTGACTATTGCACAGGAGGAAGGTTCTTGAAAACTGGTTTAAGAATCAAGTTCATCTCCATGAAATTAATCACAATGCCTTTTTTCGTATCTCGATGTTGCCATTCGCCTCATCAATTCCAGAGTCGACGGAGTGATCAGTGACCATAGAAGGTTCTTGTTTCAGGTATATTATAGTGAAGTTACGGCAACCGTGGAGATCAGTACTATCAGAGGTCGATGTGAAGTGCTTCGACCAGGTCCAGTTCTGGAGAGTGCTGTCGGATCGGAAACTAAGAATTTGTTCTTCTGCAGCCGTTTCTGTGATCCCAACACTGGGACTGTCAAACAGGTACCGAAAACGTTCTTTCATTCTCTCGTGGTGCTGCCATTGTTCATCTATCTTTGGAGAGAATGGGGATTAACCCGGGTGTACTGGACTTTGCAGTTGCCAGCCACTGTGAAGCTCAGCACTTCCTTCAGGCATGCTGATAGCAACGCTGTGGCTGAGCTGAAAGCAAAAGCGAAAGGTAAAGGAAAAGCAGTCGAAGATGAGGATTGTCCTCCTCCTAGTGCAGCCCCAAGTCAGGAGAACTGCCTGTCCACCCTCGACATCTTCGCAGGCTGTGGAGGTCTTTCTGAAGGATTGCGCCAAGCAGGTGCAGTAAATATTTCCTTTTTCCAAGGATTCTATTTTTCGAACAAGTCTTCTCTGATGACGGAGTTTTTCCAAGTCTTGTCTTACTCTTGTCATTGAGTTAAGTAATTATCGCCTGAGTTTGAATTGCAGGAGTGGCAACAACGAAGTGGGCAATCGAGTATGAGCATCCTGCTTCGGAGGCCTTCAAGCTAAATCATCCCGAAACTGAAGTGTTTTGCGAGAACTGCAATGTTATTCTTAGGTTCGTCAGAGACACTTGCAAAATTTGGATTAGTATGGCAACTCCACTGGTTCTAGGAGGGCTTGTTCCTTTTTGGATGTATTTGTCCATCATAGAAAGATTCTTCAAATTCATTTGTCTCCAACATATGTATGGTTTCATGAACAGATGCATTATGGAGAAAGGAGGGGATTCTGAAGATTGCCTATCAACGCCCGAAGCAGAAGAAATGGCTTCTGTACTTCCCGAAGAGAAGAAGAGACTTCTCCCCAAGCAGGGCGAAGTTGACTTCATCAATGGAGGACCACCGTGTCAGGTACTCCATGCGCCTGCGTTGTCTAATTGGTATTGGGTTATAGTTGCTCGATTATGAGCTCGTCTTGGACAGTTAATAAGTAAATGTTATTTAATCATAAATTGGCTGGACTGCAGGGGTTTTCTGGAATGAATAGATTCAATACCGGAGCATGGAGCAAAGTCCAATGTGAGATGATTCTAGGGTTTCTCTCTTATGCGGAGTATTTCCGACCACGATACTTTCTCCTCGAGAATGTCCGTAATTTTGTTTCGTTCAACAAAGGCCAAACCTTCCGGCTCACTCTTGCCACTCTTCTTGAAATGGGTTACCAGGTACCATTCAATCATCACCTTGAAACACTTTTTGCCTTGTTAGTGTGCACTTAGCTTCGAGATTGGACATTCCATACATGCATTTTGTGTTGGTTTAGTGCTTTTGGGAATGGACCGCTCTTCACGATTGTACGTTTATGAGCTTTTAAGTGTAGCTTGTGGCTCTCCACTTAATCCTTTTCGTGCCTGCTTGATTTCATCCAGGTGCGTTTTGGTGTTCTCCAAGCTGGCAACTATGGAGTCTCACAATCTCGCAAGCGAGCATTTATTTGGGCTGCTGCCCCTAATGAAATTTTACCTGAGTGGCCTGAGCCAATGCATGTTTTCGGTAGCTCTCAACTTAAGATTAGCTTGCCTGGTGGTGTATCTTTTACTGCCGTCGGAGATGCCGGTAAGGGTGCGCCTCTCAGAGCTATGACTGTGAAGGACACCATTTACGACCTACCACCTGTTGAGAATGGTGCCTCGAAAGAGGAATGCAAGGTATGTCTATATGTCATCAAAGGAATTAGGGGTTGTAGCAGTCAATTTTTGGTCCAACAATCAGTATTGTTCTTGCGTGCAAGTGTCATGTTTGCCCGTTCGCTTCTTCCATTGCTTGAGGACTAAGTCGAAGAGAGTAATCATCCAGTGATGTATACAGTCCGTACTTGCATTAACAATTGCAAAAGATAAATGTGGTGAGAGCATCCTGCCCTCATAGTGGGTATAAGGGACTATTTTAAATTTGAGTGGAATTTGGGCAGTCATTATCGTTGAAGCTAACTCGAGAACTGGGTCTTGGTTTTGCAGTATAGCGATCCTCCTGTGTCATGGTTCCAGAAGCAAATTCGTGGTGATGAGTCTGTTTTGTTTGATCACATTTCGAAAGAAATGAATGAACTAAATCTTGAGCGCTGCAAAAGGATTCCCAAGTATCCTGGTGCCGATTGGCGCACTCTTCCTGACATCAAAGTATTGCCCTCTGATTCCTTGAGAACACCATGGGTGAACTATCATGCTTGGAGTTCGCGTTTCATGACTCAATTTACTTTATCCTTTGAATCATATTAGTATGTCTTCTTTAGACTCACCCCCTTCGCTCTACGTAAGGGATAACTCTAACATGTGGCAATGCCCTGTGATACTCTTACTGCCATGCTGTTACAGGGTTTGACATTTCTGCTTTGCTGCTGATCTCAGATAAAATTATCAACGGGATCATCGGTGGATCTGATCCCATGGTGTCTACCAAATACTGCTGCTCGTCACAATCAATGGAAAGGATTGTATGGACGTTTGGATTGGGATGGTAACTTTCCCACATCGGTCACCGATCCACAGCCCATGGGCAAAGTGGGCATGTGCTTCCACCCTGAGCAAGACCGCATTGTGACGGTTCGCGAGTGCGCTCGTTCACAGGCATGGCTCTTACCTCGTCACTTGCATGGAGTGGTTAAATCCTAAAATGTCGATCCTCACGAGATTAGCGTGCTGTCATGGAGATTTCCTTTTACCCTTTCAGCTGTAGGCGATCCCAATGTGATCACTTAAGTTGGAATAACCTGTAGAGAGCTACTTTTTCAGATGCTTTGCCATTTTTCTGCAGTATTTCAGCTTGTGGGTAACTTGTGCTGTCGTAATGCAGGGTTTTCCGGATAGCTACAAATTCTCTGGAAACATCCAGTCTAAGCACCGTCAAATTGGGAATGCTGTACCTCCTCCATTGGCCCGAGCATTAGGAGTAATGCTAAAGGAGGCTATTCATTCAAGGACAGGTAATGCGCTTGATCCTGGTTACTTAAAAGTGAAAACGTACAGACAAACTTTGTTAGGAAAGTGTAGCTTCAAACATACTGAGATTTTAATAATTATATTATCATGTGAGTAGAAAGTGTAGATTTTCATTTAAATATTTCGAAGGCTATGCAGAGGTTATTTACTTCTGAGAATCTGGAACTTCGAAGCATTTGAAAGTCTGTTGTAATTAATTAATGCTTTTTCACATACTGTTAGTTTATCCTAAGCAATTCTGAGACTCTTTTTATCCATGGAGGCTCCTACTGGGACCATTGATGTCATGATTTCCTCGACTGACTCCTTCATTTCTGAACAGGATTATGAAGCGCCCGTCATAATTATTTTGGAGAACCAAATATAAGAATTGATACTTTGAAAGAGCGATGTTGATTGACTTTGTACACATAAGCTCACTAGTGCAGGGGGTGCACTAGTTCAAGCCATGGCGCAAGGTCTCTTTCATTAATCCCTGCTTCTTTTTGCAAATTGGAATTTATGCGCAATTGGTGTAGGTTTTGAATTTTTCACTTACATCTTGTTTTTCTTTCGTTTTGGCCCTTCAGAGTGCCACTTAATTGAATAGCTCTTTTGAATTTATCGAATGCCCACTTAAAGAACAGTTCTAATGCGAGAGCCCAACGATGCTGGGCTAGTTGCCAGTACCTGTATGTATTAGTAATTGGAAATTTTTCACTCAGATGAGCTTCTCATTATCTAAGACCTTTGCTTATTTGTTCTGCAGGGCTGTCACTCCAAATTTGGAAGAATGCCTGCTAAGATTTTTTCGGAATCCAGGCTGCAGTGTATTCCTCGAATCCGTTTACATTTCTGAGTCTGTCTACCTAGGTTTGCAGATTTCGCAGTAGTGTCTGTTGCCTCACATTCAACCCGATGTGCTTGACTGACTGAAGTCTCAGTTACCTGTATTTGCTATGATTTGTTTATATTTTAGAAAAAATTGTAAAGCATCTCGAAGATGAATTGAAGGTCCCAGCCCAAATTTTTTCTTCTCATCACTCCTAAAATTGTTAATTCCTGTATTGCTCTGTCCAATCAGGACTCCTAGTTTTCTGAACAATAAATGCAATTAGGAGTCCTGATTGGACACAGTCAACATACTGCAAATTGCTGACTTGTTCTAACCCCTGAAGGACCAAGGTCTTTTTTCTGCCAAAAAACACTCAAAACTGTCATTTCTATAGCAAAAGGTAAAGAAATTAATTAATTAATTAATTATTTTTTTCCACATCTAACTGTAGGATCTTACACCTAAATAGTATGAAAATCTGTGGAAAAAATTTCAAAATTTTTGACTGCATAGATTGGAAGATACGTGTGTTTAAAGTAGAAAAGACAAGTTTTTCAGCACATTGCAGGACTAGATTTTCTGACTTTGAACATTTTTAACTTTTATTTTTTGCACTATAGCGTTTTGAGCTTTAAATCTTTATGGTACAAAATTGAGTTGAGAGTTTGGAAAAATTCAAAATATTTTTAAAAACTTAATTTTTATTCTTTAAAAAATTGCTAAGTAGAAGTAGGGACAACATAGAAAGAAAATCTAAAATATTTATATCTCTAAAATGAAATTAAAATTCACTAATGCTAATGGTGAGATTCATCTAGCAAGAAAGATTGACAATAGAAATTTATTTATTTTAAATTGTAAAAATTGCAATCAGAAATGAATCCTACAAGTTCTTTTTTCAAGAAGATGCTCTAATTGCCCAAAAATCAAGATTGTCCATAACTTTCTCATAAAAAAACCAAATGGAAAGAATCAAAGCTTTACATGTACACAAAATTATAATCTATGAGGAAAAAAATATTTAAAAACTTAAAAATTAAAATTTTTGAAATGTTTTTTGTTGCCCCTTGTCCCTTGTTTTGAGTTTACTTGGGGATAACTTTTGTTTCTAGGCACCAATTGAAAAAAAAAATTATATTCCCATGAAGCTAATCAATTTTTCAATCATCAAAAAAAATTTCAAAAAATAAGGAAAAAATTTCAGGCTGTAGGTACTTGCTTGAAATCCCATTTGTCCCCCAAAGGGACAATGGTCCTTAAGGGGTTAAAACTCTTTGCTTTTGAGATGTTGAATTATTAGTGCAAACAGTATTGGTCAATTAAGGTACGTAATCCCCAAACTGCCACTTTTTGCTATTGAGCCTATTTGCTATTATTAGATTAGCCAGATTTTCATATGTTCCTGTTGGCAAGTGAAAGGAGGTTCCAACACATCAGAGAATGTGGCATTTGGATATTCTATGCAAAAGTTGTTGAGGAACAAAGTTTACAATAGAACTGTCTTTGGAGAAGTACACATAATATAGATGGTGGTTTAAGATTAGTGGCACATTTGGGTGTTCCTACCTTAAGTTGAATCTCTTGGAACAATAGAAATAATTAGATGAGTTCATCACGAAACTTTCACACGAATGCTAAATTTTGGATATGAGAACTAGGCAATGGATAGTAGTGAAATTGTAAATTATACGTTTCCAAAATTAGAAGTGAACCAAATCTCCATGTGAGTGTACCAACCTAAGTCTTGAGATTCTGCCTTCTTGCTTATCCTTTTATGCAGACCAAATGAAGGTTGAATCCATAATGAAACTTCAATTGTATGAATTGTAACTTTGATTTGATTTGTAACAAGTTTTGAGCATTGGAAACCTATGATGTGAAGTCTAAGCCAATTTCAAAACTTCTTGAAAGGCTCTAATGCTTATATGTTAGAAACTTATCTTTAAACCCTTTAAAGCGCTCTTAGACACTTCAAGGGTTAATACAAATTTCAAATTAGAAAGTCATATTTTATAAGACATCTAGGTTTTGTTTATCACGAGTTTGCCTTCGTAAATTTTACAAAAAAAAATTAATCAAATTTAGTATATGGATGCTATCTAATTGTGGACACCTTTGAGCAAAATAATTTTAAATTTTTGATTTTGTAATCCTTGAAGATAATATTTGTCCATATCAAGTAATATAATGACTAAAGCTTGTTCATAGTAGTATGCACAATATCGGTCTTTGCTTGCAACAATAGAAATGTAGCAAAGTAATTGTGCTAAATTAGAAACTACTTAAATAATTACTACCACATATTCATGTCAAATTAAGCACCTTGTTGAAATAATTTAATTTTGGCATTTGGACAATTCAGAAACTTCATCCAATTTTATTGCCTTTTGACATGTTGCTCTTCCTAATTTGTTGACACTTTGGTGAAATGATTTGATTTTTTTCTATTCATTTGTAAATGTGCTCTTTTTTTTCAAATTTTCTTAAGAATATTCTTTTATATTTAGAATTTTCAACAATGAAATTTTCTCAAATATTCAGAAATAGATGTACAATTTTTTTATATTTTAGACATGCTCCAATTTTTCCCTTATTATTTAAAAAACTGACCTAAACATAGCATAGGCCTAGAACATAAATTTTATGGCATTGTTAAATCACACTAAGCCAAATGTATGACTCTCTTTTTAGGAGTCAATGCATATAAGTTTGAATGTTTCTCTTCGAATTTACTGTCTGGCAATTAGGAAAAGTTTTCAATATTTTTCTAAACATTGCATTAACCAGGGTATGTATGAATTAATAATATTTCAAATCAAAAATTCAAAATTCCTGAAAAATTTTGTGGATTGAAAATTAGTGATTTTTGGTGAGTTTTGCGTAAACTAAAAAATAAAATAATCCTTAAATTTTAGAATGCGAAGTTCTAATTATGGAAATTTTTAAATTTTTTTGTTTTATAGTTTTTTGAAGTTGTTATTCAAAGACCGTATTAACTAGAAAAAATTAGTTATTGGGACAAATTACTATTAATGATGACCTTGCCACAAGTTTTCAAAAGCAACTTATAGAAAATGAAGAGTTTTTTGAAACACAATTCTTTTGGTAAATTTATTAAAACTTTAAACATTACAAATCATTTATAATTTAAAAATACTTTATTTTATTTTATTTTTTAATTCATAAATTTAGTTGCAATTATTTTTGGGCTCCAATTTTTGTTTTGTCTCCAAAGTTGCTAAAGTTGCACACCTTTAGTTGGTTGTCATTGGTAGCCCTCATATATTTGTACACTTTGAATTGTAGAATATTTTGCAAAAAAGTATTGACAAATGTACAAATGTTAGAAAACTAATAGAAGAATCTACAAGCATTAAGTGGATGGAAATAAGGAAGTTTGTCATTTATTTGGAACATGTTTGCATCGATTCATTCCTTATTTTAAAATTGAATGTTTGATCTTTAAATGTCCAACTAACTATTTTATGGTCATTGTCCAACTTTAGGCTATTATTTAGATAGAAAATTCTATTTTTTAATTTTTTTAATGAAATAATACATTTCAAAAATACATATTATTTTTTTAGGACAATATTTGAAAATTAAAATTGGTACTTCCAACCTTTTTTCAAAGACGAAAAAATAAAAAATATATATTTTAAATTCGAATTTACTATAAATATTAGAAATGAGATTTTTAACTTCAAATCTTTTTTTTTTCAACCAATCAAGTTAAGATAAGATTTTAACAAATCACAAAAATATCATTTGATAAACATAAAGATCACATTTAGGTTCATTATATAAGTTGAATGGTTGAATATGAAGTTAAAAAATTGACAAAGATCTATGATCATTTTTCAAAATTTGTTTGTATAAACAATTTTGTATTTCAATGTAAACTTCAGAAAAATTGCATATTATCAAAGACCTCTTACACCTTTAGGAGTTAAGAGTTGCATGTATTTCAAGTTTACAATCTTTGAAACTTCTAAAAAATTAGTTTTATAAGTGTGATTCATAAAATTTGGTATATTACTTGATATCTATAGACAACAAAGGACTTTAAAATTCTTGAATAGGACTTTAATGATAATTATTTCATTTGTAAAGAGAATAGCATTACCAACTAAAGAAAAAAAAAAGAATTAATGTAATCTTTCGATAAAAAAACATGATCAATGTTTTGTAGATATTTTTTTTGGAATCTATAATTCCCCTACAATCAAGTTGGAGTTTGGAAATTTCTTGAATGCAATTAATGTTATAATATATTTTTGAACAAAAAATGTATGGAAATGATTTGAGAAGTTAATTCATTGAAATATGAATAAACTTTGATTCATAAAAAGTAACTACATATTCCATTAGGTATTCATTATGAATTTCATTGCAAGTTCTCCATTATCAAAATCAAATCAAGAACAAGCATCAAATGTTCCAAGTTTATCTATTTTACTTCAAACCATTGTACTAGGTTGCACATTTGTAATAGGTCATGTAATGCGGCGTAAGAATATCCTAATTCTTCATGAAACAGGTGTTGCTCTTCTTTTAGGTGAGGAATTAATTTCACTAGCATTTATAAGTCAAAAGAATTAATTTTTAGTCTTTTATTATTTACATAGTTACAAGATCATATTTCAAAATTTAAGTTCATTTTTTATTTTTAACATTTCAAACATTTGTATGAAAAAATTATAGTTGAAAGTATTAGGAAAAAATGATTCACCAATATTTTCTACATAAATGTAATATAAAATAGATGAGTTGTTGCTAAGCAAACATAGGTCAAAGAAATTATTTTTAAATAATAACTTTTATTATTTTCAATTTGATATTGCACTTGTAGTCTAATATTCCAAATCTTGAGAAACTATTATGAATTAGAAATAGTATATGTGAAGTTTATTAAAACAATTTTAAAAATTGTGAAAACAATATATGAAGTTTCATAAAACATGATACTAAAAATATCTCTATTTTCAAGTATTTTTATTTAGATGTTTAATTTGGGGTAGCCAAAGCTAAGCAAATTATATCATTTTCATAAGATTCATTGTGGGTATAATTTTCTTAACATTTTTTCATCAAATAAAAGTGCATATGAACACTAGATTCAAGAATAAAATCTTGAAATCTTATTTATTTTAAGATAATAAACTAAAAAATTTAATAGTTATTAAAACAAATAAGTTTGAATATGAACATGTTGTGAAAAAGACTTCAGGTGCTTTTGTTGGATTGATGATAAGTTGTTTTGGTGGCCAAAGAGAATTCGGGTAAGCTTAGTGAATATGATATTATGATATTATTTTTATGAGATAGTAATGTTACTTAATACATTACAATTATGATTTATATCATTTAATTACTTAATAGAATGAAAACAATATTTGTATATAAATCCATTTTAGTTTCCAACATTGAAACTACATTACTAATAAAATATTAATCAAATAATATTGACAATAGGACTTGGATCAATTTTAATGACAATTTTTTCTTCTATGTATTGTTACCTCCTATAATATTATATCCTTGAACTTTTATAATTTATTTGAATGTTTCAAATATTCTTTAGCATTTTAATATATAAAATGTTGAATTAGAACTACACCAAGGTGTATCCTTTAACCAAATCTACTCATACACTGATTCTGGATGGAGCTTAAAACCAGTAAGATTTTTTCAAACACATTCATCAAGTACTTCCAAAACTTATTCATTAATAACTTGAAAGACTCAAATAAATGAGATTATTGAAGCCTTCTAATTTAAATTTTGTATCATTCTATCTTATTTCTAAAATATTGTGAATATAGAATTTTTGTATTTTATAATTGATATCCACATCATTCTATGATTCTAATAAAAATCTAAGTAATAATCAAGGCTTAAAATTTGCAGAGTTCATTCTTTTCAAATTTTGGCGCCATATGTACATTTGCTTTCTTGGGAACACTCACCTCTACATTTTTTGTTGGCATTCTTTTGTAAGAACTTGATATGAATAGACTTCAAACCTTGTTAATATAAGATATTGAATGCCAAACCATTGTTAGAAGACTACAATCTTCAAAGTAACAATTAATTAATACAAATTTTTTATATGAATAAATTGATGATCATTCATATTTGACTAATAGCAGATGGACATTTGGATTTTTGGGTTGGACTTATGGCATGCCATTACTTGTATCTTTAACATTTGGTGCCCTTATATCGTCAACTGATCCTGTCACAATACTTGCAATATTTAATGTAATTAATTAATTGATTTTGTGCTATCCAATCAAACCTATTATAATAAACAAGGGTTGCTATTATGTGAGCCTAGGAGCATGAGCACATGAGTCTAAAAGACTATATACTTATGTTATAGGTTTCTATATTATAAAAAAATTACATCAGATTTTAGTGTAACTATAATATAAGTACCTATATTACAGGTGTTTATATTACAAGCACCTTCAATAGTTGTAGTATATTTACTTAATGTATACATAATCACAACTCACATGTTCACATTTTCATGCTCACGTGCTAGCACTGTTGCTTTGTAATGTGGTATATAGGAACTTGAGGTGGATCCTGACCTCTACTCTTATGTATTTGGCGAGTCTGTGCTAAATGATGCTGTAAGTTTTTAATAGTCATATAAAAAATTGTTTATTTCTCCAACCTTTTGTTTTTTTTCATTTGTGATATTTTGAAAAATCATTGATGAATGACATTTAGAAGATGCGTAAGTAACTTTTCTTTTGTTAGCTATTTGCATGCTTTAAAATACCACAAGTCATTGTTCCTAGGTACACATAATGTTAGCTTATTTAGTTTTAGAATTGTATTTTAATACATAATTATTTTACATTTCTTTCAAAGCTTATTAATAAGTAGAATTAGAAAAGGTCATAAATTTGTAAAAAAATGTTGGATTTGACTAAAAAATCATTATTTAGAATTTTTTTATTATTCAAAAATGATAGTTTCAATTATTTTTTAAAGTATAATATAATACTAGAAATATCCATTAAATCCAATCTTAGTTTGCATTTTGCATTTTTCCTTTGATTTCCTACAAGTAAGTATATTTTATAATTACTGAAGTACATTCCAGCATTACAAGTCACTACAAGCAAGAAAAAAAAAGGAGGGTATTAAATGCAATATTTAGTTAGAAATTGCATAATCAAAGGTTGAATTTTTTTAAACTATTGAAAATTTGTATATAGGATTTATCTTAAAATACCTTTATTAAATTCCTACAACATGTCAAATTAATCAATTCCGCGTGTCCTATAATTCTCAAAAGACAAAATTAATTACCCAAATAATAAGAATTGAATTTTTGGAACCTTGTGCAAAATGCCCAAGCTATCCAACTGATCCAAATTGGCCAAGCCACTTATCTACAAACCATAGAGTTAAAACCCTTCACCTAAAGATTAGTGGTGAGAAGCCTTAGTACTTTGCTACATCTTGCTTTCTATGAAAGTCCAAAGGCAAGACAAGAAGGAAAAATTTATGACATGAGTTGTCTATTTAGTAATCAATGACTAAAAAAGACAAATTTTCAATAATACACTAATTGATTAGCATTGTAAACTTGAAGTATATGTAAAATACACAATCAACTTGACTTAGTATCTAGTGACTAAAGAGGACAAATTATTTATTAATAATAATGTAATGACCAATTAGCATTGAGGACTTGTAACATACTAGCTTGAATAATTATATACAACTTGCTTGATCATTTAGCATTTAAAACAATATTCTTGTAGTTTTCTGTTATTGATTTTTTAAATCCACTATAGCTACTGTAGTGAGTTTGATTGAACCCTATAGATTCAATTTGATTAGAATGGTGTAATGTAGTCCATTGATTTTTATAGAAGGTTAAAAAAACAACCACAACATCATCTTTCTATGATATTTAGTTTCATTTACAACATGAATACAATGATTTTTTGATTCAATATAAATGAGAAGATTTATTTTATTACAAAAGAATATGTAAGGTTTATAATCTATTTAGATACATAGATTATTGATGTGAATACAAGAAATTAATATTGTAGGACACCTTACTAATTGGCATTTAATTACCTAATATATTAAAAAAAAATTGTACAGGTGGCTATTGTTGCTTATAGGTAAGCTCTAATATGCAGTATTATATTCACTAGATACATTCATTTCTTTCATTGATTGCTTATATAACGTATTGCATTTTATAAATAAATAAAACTTTAAGAATAGTATTATTAATTTTGAATAAAATACAAACTAAATTCAAATGTTTTTTAGGCTTAAAAACCACACATGTATTAATTATTGTATTTATATAAAATACATTGAATACAACAGTATTAATATGATTTTTTAGGAAAATTTAATTAGGGTAATTTAATACATGTTACAGGACATTATTGTCATTTGTTGGGGATTCAATCACTGGATATGGAATTTTGAATGCATTCATGTACTTTGTTGGAACATTTGTAGGGTCTCTACTTATTGGTAAATGTTTGATTGTAATGTTTAATTCCAAAGAAATAATGCAATTTTATAAAATAAATTGTTGTATTTGAAATTTGCATATATTAATGTTCTAATAACTATTTTAATATTTTGATACTAATAAATAATATTGTTTGCATCTAGTTTTCTCATAGAATATAGTAGTGATTTGTATTTAATTCCATAAGAACAAAGGGATAATCCAAATTTTCAAAAATTCATAGATATATTCTAAAGTACAATTAGAAGAATAACTTAGCCTTTAAAGTTCCACAACTATGCTTTACAAAAAAAAACTCTACAAAAGCAACAAAACTTCTATTTCTAGTGCAAGAAGGAGAAAAAATATTTTATTGTTTTATTTTGCTTTTCTTCATATCCAATGATATGATCTCCTAGTAAACTACAATAGTATGAGAATGTGTAGAAAATATTACTAAGAGTTTGACTAGTATATTGCAAGATATTAGAATTTGAACAAAAAGAAAAGAGTATTTTTCTTCTTTACTATATAAGGTCATCAGAACTTGAATCTTTTTTAATCTAAAATACTTTCACTATAAATTTTGAATTCAAAATGATTCATTATTAGAAAATTTGATGAAAAGATTGAAGAGTAAATCTCAAAAGAAATTTAAATGATTTTCATCTTTTAAAACTTGGTTGAATCTAAATAGATTCAAGGAGGAAGGAAAAATTCAATTCCTATTTGTTTTGAAATGGAATAGAAACACATCAATCACCTTTGCAATATTGTTGTAGTAACCTTTTTTTTTTAAATTGTGAAAAATGATTAATAAAAAAATCATGTTCATCAAATTTTTCAATAAAATATCTTGATTGCCTAGAAACAAAATTTTACAAAGCTTTCACATCACTAATTCAAATGGAACAACAGTGCTAGTATGTGAGCATGAAAATGCCAGCATGTGAGCTTTGAGCATATATATATGTAGATATATGACAACCATTGAAGGTGCTTATTATATAAACACCTATAATATAGGTACTTATATTATAGTTACACTATAATTATAGAAGGTTTCTATAACATAAACACCTATAATATAGATGTATGATCTTCTAGGCTCATGTGCTCATGCTCCTAGGCTCACATAATAACCCTTCAAATGGAATAACTCAAAATTTTCCAATTACTCATATACATCCTACAAAAAACTAAGATTTGATATTCTAATTTTGAGAATTTTATTTTTTAAGTCTAAAGTAAAGTAGAAGTATTTTGCATTGGACAACATAACTTTTTCTACTGGTCATCATTGAAAAATGTATACATTCCTATTTACATAATTTCTTTCCGTATCTTCAAAAAAACATTTCAAAAAATGATACAAAAAATAAATATCATAGGTACATATCTAAATTTTATTTGTCAAATAGGACACTACTATAAGGCTTAATTTTGATGTCAAGAAAAAATTATACTCAATGATCCATAAACCACATCTTCATGCTTAAGTCTACTATCATATTATTTTTCAATATATTTTGGAACTTCAAATGAAAAATGGATTCAAAAATTGATTGTGGATTGAATATTAGTAATTTTCACAAGAATTTTTCTTTATAGTTTACACTTTAGAATGATAAACTTTATTTATGATGATTTTAAAAAGAAATTTGATATTTTTTAAATTCATTTATGGAGCGCCATTTTTCAAAATAGACAATTTTTTTGAAATAAAATATTTGTATGCTCTTTAAGCTATAGAATAATTGCAAAAAAAAAATGGGGGGAAATATTCCTACTATAAATGCTCAAATAATAAAAATCAAGCATTAAAATGGATAAAAAAACAAATTTATGTGTAAAGTAGACATGTTTTCATTTGATCTTTATTCAAATTTGGAAAGCATTCTTCCTAAACCCTAATGACCTAAGTGACCATTTTGTAGTTGCTACCCCTCTATTTTGAGTTTTCCATTTTCAAATTTTGATTTTTTTTTATAAAAATTATGTCTAAAAAATAGAATGCATTATAAATCCAATGGTGTTATTTTCATCAAATTTTGAGTCAAAATCCACCATGTAGAATTCATTTAAGCTACATGGTGTAATATAGTTCACAACTCATATTTCTTGGTTCAATTTGGGCATGGACTAAAAAGTCACCCAAACAATGTGATTGTTGCCCACTTCAAAAAGGATAGATTCAACTATTCAAGGAGCTCAAGGTGAAGACAAGCTTTCCCATTCTTGTTTTTATTACACATATTTCAGTGACCACTATGCATATCAAGCTCCACCAAAATTGCAAATTGACCAAAATGTTGTGAATTTTTAGATGAGCATTTTCAAAGTTCTTGTCTTCTAGTGAGAACAAAAGGCCATAATTTCAAAATATTCTCACTAAGATATGCTCCTTCAAAGTACATTGCCTTGTTTTTCCATTAACCCAAATAAAACTTCAAACTTAAATATCTACTAAATTGTATGGTTCAATAATATGAAATTTTTTGAGGTGCTCATTCAATGTGAAATATAAGATCCTATGGATACATTCTATTTGATCTCAAGAAAAAATGAGCATACAAATTGCTTAAGTTCCTAGCAAATTTGGCCCATTTTAAAAGTACACTCTCCTTGGGTCATTAAGGGTTAAAAGGCTCATTAAGTCATCTTTCCATGCAATAACACAAAATAAATCACAAGTGCAATTTAGAACTTTGAACACTATGCAAAAAAAACTTAACAATGAAATTAGTTGAAGTAATGAGAATTTTTAAAATTTTAAAATTTCATAATGTTTATCAATGACTGAATTATAAATGTTTCAGGAATCTTGGCAGCCATTGCAAGTGCTTTGTTGTTCAAATACGGACATCTTCAAGAAGAAAAGTGTGTCATGATAATTTATAATTTCCTTCTATCATAAACAATATTTTCAAATGTTCTTTACAACTTTTGATGTATTACAAAAAATCAATTATTTGAAATTTTCAATGAGTTTTTTGTATGTGCAAGAATTTCTGAAAGTGCAATTATAAACTCACATTTGAATAATTTTGAAAACAAATACTAATTTAGAAATGAAAAATGATTGAGTCCTACTAAAAGAATCTACCATTAGAATTGTATATGTTGATTCTAATTGAATTCTTGAATTATTACTTATTTGTATTGAAAATTTATAAAATTATTATTAATAAAATGAAAGAATTTTAGTAATTGAGTTGAAATTGAGTTTCTATTCATCATATATAAAGTATAAGCTAGAATGGAAGTCAACGTCTTTCATTAAATAATTCATTAAATACATTACTACTATAAAATTATAATGTATTCAATATATAAATACATATATTTTTTCAATTAATAATTTAATTATAACAAAATTATAGAATGTAGTAAACAATTATGAAATCAAATATTTATGGTTATTCTTTTACAGATTAACAACATTAGAATCCTGTTTGGTTGTTTTATTTCCATATGCATCATATATGCTTGCAGATGGTCTCAACTTATCCGGGATTGTTGCAATTCTATTTGCTGGTATTGTAAGTTAATATTCCATTTAGTTTTCTACAATTAACTTATTTTGAAATTATTTTTTTCACAAATGAACTAAAACATTCATGGTATTTAGTAACGATAAAACATAGAAATCATAATGAGGTATGATTTTTATAGTGATATTGCTTAGAAACCATCTCATTTTCAATCATTTGTTTTATTAACTCCTAAAGAAACTAGTGTGTAAATTTGAACGATGCATGTAAATATGAACGGACATGCCAAAGGATACATTCCTAATTCATTTTCAATTTGTTAATATATAATTACTTTATAATGTTGCATATGATTTTTCAATCATAGAATGTTATACACTATAAGAACATAATAGTCAAATTTATATAGATCAAATTCAATGCATTTTTTGTTTATGACCTTCAATAATATGGAAGAACCTTAATTTTAGCATACAAGTTTTTTGACATCACCTCTAAAGCTAGAGGAATATAAATGTCAAACTACATCTTAAGGACTAAATTCTTTGAGTCTTGCATTAGGTAATTTATTTGTAAAGCTTTTTGAGAATATATCCACCAAATTCTATTTTTGATTAGAATAATGTTTCTTGAAATAAATAGCTTTAAATGTTTAAAAATCCTTTGGTCATTTTTAATACTAAAAACCTCTAAGATATCAATTATATGTACATAATAGTAAATTTTTTATCCAATTCTAAAAATTCAAAATCTATAAGATCAATGAATATCTTAAACAACAAACTTAGATGGGTCTTTTGTATTTAATTTTATAGGCAATGAAATACTATACAGCTCCAAATTTATCACCAGAAGCAAGACAAGTAACAACAAGTTATTTCCAAATGCTAGCTAAATTTTCAGAAACTTTTGTGTAAGAAAAATTGTAAACTAAGTGAAATTAATTTTATTTCATTGCAATATTATAATTTCATTTATTTGATATGTTTCTAAATTATTATCATTAATTTTTAAAAGGCTATAGTATATGAAAAATTTTAATCTATTTTTTATTCATGTCAAATTTAGGCCTCTAAATGACAAATTGATAAATGATTAGGTTTATTTATATGGGTGTGGATTTATTTCTTGAACAACAAAGTTGGAATAGTTTTGGATTCACATTTTTTACAATTGTATCCTCAAAAAGCCAAAGTCTATAATTTTAAAATTTTACACACTACATCTTTCCAATTAATGCATAAAAGTCTCATTAAGAAACTAAATTATCTTGTTATTTCGTTAATGATTAAAAATCTCATGACTTCATAAAATGTGCCATATGACTATAAATGTCACAAAATTAATGTTACCTACATTGGAATGTGACATTCACAAAGATGTAAATAAATATATTGAGAAATTTATAATCTAAAAGCCTACAAGGGTATAGATTTCAGAAAAGAAAGAAATCCAATAAAAGTTCATTTAAACAAAAGAATTTCATTAAAAAATTGATTATAAGAAAAGAGTATTTAGCATGCAAAAATTTTCACCATTGTTTCATACAATAGTAATATGAATGTTGTACTTTAAAGTTTACAAAAATTTAGCCTTGATGAAATCATGATAATGCTATTTAAAGATAAGTTGCTTCATTGCAAGGTACTTCATCCATTATTCAAAATTAAACAAATATTGTGTAAATATTTTAGAATTATTTTTAAAATTTTACTTATTGGTATAGACTTTGAGTTTGATTTTTCACTTAATATCCTAGATATTAATGAAATAAAATATAAATAAAATATTTTTCAAAATTAGAATGTTCAACTATCAATGCCTCATGAATTAAAACATTCAATAATATTGACTTGATCATTTGTCTTAAAATAATTAAATAATGATATGATGACATGAATAATTTTTTTATAAATAAGATATGCTTTTTTATTGATAGAAACTTCTACATAAATTGCTAATATAAGCTCTCATGGTATTTTTTTATTTATTTATGTGTTTACTAGCCAAATTATTTTTCTGTTATTCAAAGTACGTACTAAAATATCATGATATACACCTTTTTCTCAATTCAAGATAAAATCTAGAGAACAATAAGAAATTTGTTATTTAAGTTTAACAAAGTAATCTTGATTTATATTGGCCTTTATACATATTTGAATTATTCTTAGACAAGTGTAATATTTACTAACATATTCTAACCAAAAAAAAAATTTTAATTTTAAATTTATATTCAAAAAATATAAATGCTATCCTCTTGTCATTCCTTTGTCATTTAGAAAATCATTCTAGAAAAAGAGGTATTGGCAATAAAAGAGGCCTAAAATTAATATGCATATTTTGGAAATTTTTCACATATTCAATGGATACATTTGAAATATATTTTTATTTTATAAATGAACTTTCAAAATTATATTTTAAAATTTTTCTCTTAGATTTTGTCCTAAATAATAATGAATGCCCTCATTTTTTTCCAAATAGTTTCTACTATTTATACAAGTAAGCTAGATGATGAAACTCTACATCATGGATATATTTTTAATGAATAATATAAAAGTTTACATATTTTATTTCAGCTGTCAATTTATAAATTGCATTTTGAAATGAATTAGTTCTTGAATTTTTTGTATTGCTTCAAGCCAAAAATTGTTCCAAAATATTTTTTCCTAATATATATAATCTCTAATACAAAAGAATTCCTTTTTATTTATGCTTTTGAAATTTTTTTAATAGTTTTGATAGAAATTTTGATAGAATTTGTTAAAGCTTATTAAAACATGTTACAAGGTTCAGATTATAATAAGATTCTATCAAAAAGATGTCAAAAGTATTGTTACATATTTTTTCCGCAATTTTTGTAAGAATGTGTATTAAAATCTATTTCAACAAATTTATAGAAAAAAAACCTTAACAATATTGTCAAACTTAAGAGGTTTTCACACATTTCAACAAATTGAATTAAAAAATTATTGAAATTTGAAAGTGTATATAAGAAGTTTTGTACTAATGATTTCCAATTTAAGGAACTTTTAATTAATTAATTTTAAAAATATATTATCTAAACATTAGACTGAAAAGATTTAGAAATCTTATCTTCAGTTTGTATTGTAGTTCAAATTCATTCTTACAACTTACTTAGTCATTAAATATGACTTGTAAGTATAGAATAAGGATTCATCAAAAGCTAAGAGCTATTTTGATTGGTTTAGAATCCTGTAGAATTCAATTTAATTCTAATAAGAATTTTATTTATAGCTTTTAATTTTAATTGATTTCAATTGTCATTATGGTGTTAATAGGATGGCAAATATATACCCATGTACTTGGTTGATAAATTATAGGCGTCCGATTTCAAAAAAGATTCCTTCAAGATTTCAACATGCTTTGTGGTTTAGTGGTATTTTTGTTTCCAATCTTCATTTGTATTTATTAAAAACATATGGTAAAATTTAAATCATCGTAAAATAATTTATTTTGATATAATTAGGACTTAGAGGAGCTATGGCTTTTGCATTGGCACTTCAATCCGTAGCTGACTTTCCAAAAGATTATGGTCGGATATGTCTTACATCAACTCTTTTCACAATATTCTTTACAGTAGGTATTTTTTATATTAGAAAAATAAAAATGCCTTCATGAATTTTGAAGTATGATCATAGGATACTTGATAGTATGTAAAAATATAGTAATTTTCATGAGCTTGTAGTCATTATTAATGCTTTTATGAGTTTATATAGGTTTTAGTTATAGGTGGTTCAACACCTCAACTATTGAAATATCTTGACATTGAATGTCATGTGGGCAAAGATGAAACCACAACACAATTTATCAAAGATGAGGTATGCTAATAGTATCAAATAAAACTAAAATTTATTTGTACATTTCTTTGAATATGCATTGAATGAAAGTATATAAAAGACAGTGTCCTATTTTATAGCACTATTTTATATATACTCTAATTGATGATTTCTTTTTACTTGTAGCCTAATCTAAATAATTATTTTTTGAATATTTTATCAAATTCTATTGTTATACAAATTTTCATTTGTATATTTTTCAAAAAATATATATAAACTTTAAATGTTCTAAAATTGAACACTTTTATATATCATCCAATAATTGTTAATTAGGGGCTGAATTTTTTCTGTAGCATTTAATTTCAATTTATACTATTTTAATTTAAATAGCATTTGTTATATTGAACTATATCAATTTCTAAAGTGTGTTTTTAAAATTTGTGTTTCCATTTATTTAGAATATGGAAGCTGAAGACCTTGAAAATATACATGTGAATGAAGATGGATCTAGTATTGTAAATATGGCTCAAAAACAAAAAGCTATACTCCAAAAGAAACTTCGACAAATACAAGAAAAGTATTTATATTTTCTTTGATTGTATAACAATTCATTTTATTGACAATTTTTTTAACTTAATCCTTAAAAGACAATTGAAAGTCTAAACACGTTCCTATGAAGTTAATTTTGGTTGGATGTTTACAAAATTTTGACACAAAGTGTGAACATGTACCTTCTTTGTGGGAATATAATTGTTTTTTTATTGAGTGCCTAGATCAAAAGTTATGCAACAATTAATTTTTTTGGCAACTTAGGCAATTTGGGGCATCTTTAGCTAGAACCCTTATTGACATTTGAAATTGGCATGCATATAACTAATAAAATATGGCATACAATTATTTAAAAAAAAATTTAGTTCTCAAATCATATTTTAAAAGGAGTTAAACTTTGTTGTCAACTATGTCAATGAAAGGAAAACATTTTTTTAAACTTCAAGACCTATTATCTTATAATCTATGAAGTGAAAGTTCTTTAAATTTCTCTTACATATTCCAAATTTAATTCTCTAAATTTTTACAATTGGATTTTTTAAAAATTTCTTCATTGTACAAAAAATGATCAAAAAATGACTTGTGTATTGCTGGTTCACTTAACTTCCTTGCATTGCAAAGTGATTTAGAGTAAGTTAGACATTATTTTGAGTTGCATTTGAAATTTTGCATAACTGAATCTAACATCATATACTTATCAATGGTGAAAATCCTCATTTTTTTTGTAGAAAAAAAATATTCATCCAAAGAAATTCAAAGTTATCTAATCCTGTTTTGCATGAATTTTTTTCCTCACTTCAAATGTTATAACTTTTCAATCCATGTAGTTAAATAGACGAAAGTTTTTTCTACACATTGACTTTTTTTATACATTTTTCTACGATTGTAATTCAAACAAAAGAATTTCAATTTTGATTTAGAACAATGCATCAAAAATTGTCAATTTTAAACTTTTCCTCTTTTAAAATACCCTCCATTCTTTAGGGGTTAATATAGGAAGCATTCTCAAATTCTTTTATTTTGATTTGAATCCCTCAAAAACCTCATAACTTCTTTTGGTTAGTAATCATATTTAGTGGTTTTTTGAATAATTAGGAAAGAATGATCTTTTTCTAATATTTGAATGATCATGATTTTTATTTCTTTTATTTTGAAATAGATTTCATTGGATTTTTGAAAGTTGATTATTCCAATGTATTTAAGTTTTTCCAATTTCTCTAATCTTTTAGAAATTAATCTTGATAGAATATACGACATTTTCTACAAAAACATAATGAAAATTTGTCAATTCTTACATTTAACCCATGGCTAGGCAATGTGACTATAGGTGTTGTTTGCAAGTCAAATATGTTCTTGAAAAATAATCTACATCTCTCTTCTTGGTTTGAACTCAAAAATTCAAGGATTGTATTTCTAATTGTTATTTCCTCATCAATTGAAGAATTTTATAAAATCTAGAAGGGAATTTTTTAGACTAGATTGTTTTTTAAACTATAATGTCCAAAGTGGTTTTAATCTTTCAAAAAAGTATAAAAATATATTACAAAAATATATATAAACTAGGAAGTTTAAATTTGATTTAATAATCTCAAATTAGTACTAATTGTCAATTTTGATTTATTGACAAAACATTGAAAAGTTGTTTCAATGAAAGATGTACTTTTGTTGTATATTTATATCTTAAATCTATTACATTTATTGAAGAATATAATACCTCATATGATGAATGATATTTTAATATATTTTAATTCAATCATCAAGAATTTTTCTCAACTATATACAACAATTCAATGGTAAATCAATGATCAATTTGAATATGGATATTTATAAGAATTTGAAAATTGTCTAATGAAAAAAATTCTTCTATTTTTACAACAGCACATCATTTGCTAGTTTGGATCAAAAGTACATCAAACCATTTCTTGCAACCAATGTTCAAGAAAGAATCAAATATACTAATTTCCAAGATGAGAGCAAAGAAAGCCAAAATAAAATATGATTGGATTGGATTCATAATCTTCAACTATGTCTTCAACAATACAAGTAATGATCTCATTTTGATATTTTATAACATTTCAACTGGTGACTTAATATAATTTAAATTTCATTTCCATATGTGATAAATATATATGCATGACATTCATTCTTTTAAATTTCAATTTTTCAAAGTTTGATATGTTGTTATTAACTCGTGTCTTGTTAGAATCTACAAATACTTGTACAATTTTTCTAAAATGTATATAGTGCAAATTAAATGAACTATAAATGTAGTAATGTAACTTATTATTTTCAATAGTCATAAATGAATGTTGTTCATGAAATAAATTCATTTCTAATAGTATATTTCTAAATAATTAGGTCATTATAGTTTTCATTTACAAAAATTGTAACATTTATTGTGTTTTTATAGATCAACATAAAAATTTGTAAAAATAATTATTTCATACCTTTTTTTTAATAATGATCTTATAATTTCTACTTTATATATTGAATATTGAATGAATATCAGAGGAAATATTCTTAATGATTTACTTAAGTCTTTATATTCATCAAAACTTAACTACAGGCATCAATATTTTTATAAGAATTGAGGAAGTTATTTATATGGAATTTTTTTTCAAGACATATGTAATATGACTCCTATAGAAGCTTCATATTTATAAACTTGATGGTATAAAATTTTCAATCGTACACTTGATAAAACATAGTAAGTTTTTTCATTTCTTTTCATTGATTTTACTTCTAATGTGAACAATTTTGATGCATTGTAAAATCTCTTGGTTTAATTAAAATTTAGAAAATAATATTTGAATAAAAAAATTATAAATTTATCTGATGTTCATTTCATTATAATTTGAAAGATTCTAACTATTATTAAAATCTTGTGCATTTAAAAACACTAGGATCAATGAATTGATTTAAATTTTATGTTTTCTTTCAAAGGGATGCTTGTGCTATAAAACTTGCTACTATCTACACAATCATTGATAGTAACTATGAACATTTATATTTATTATTTTCATATAACAAAGGTTAATTTTTTCTTATGTAGGTGCCAATAATTCCATAAGACAATCATTAACATTCAAACAACTATGGAGTGCAACAAAACTTCAATGTGAATTGAAGCTCAAGTTTAGATTGAGTGAATGACTTTTTGTAGGGTAGTATATGGATGCTCATAGATTCTTTAGTAGAAAATTGTCATATTAATTAAATAAAATGCTTAGAACACCATCAAGGATCCTTCACTCCAAAAATTGCATGTGATAAAATTCATTTACTAAGTGCAAAATTTTAAAGTCATTGTCATATGTCCAATTGTTTATTTACTCAAGCATTTGCCAAAAACTTCTACTAAAGTGTATATAGCTGAAATTTCATAAGAGTTTTTCTAATAAGATAAATTGTTATACTTTAGTCTAGTCATGATTTTTTAACAAACAGTACAATTCAATGAAACCAAGTAAAGACTTTACTAATCTCATCACTATAAAGTATTACTAATTTTCAATTCAAAATTTTGAAGTCTTTCACTTCAAAAATTGTTTACTCTAAAAAAACCTTAATTTAAAAATATGATCACTATATTTTCAGTAATTGATTAAATTAAATTTTTACTCAATTGTAAATTACATTTTATCTATATTGTATTTATCTTCTATTTTAAAATATGTTAAGCAATAAATAAATGTATTTAAATTTTCAAATTTTCTTCTATAGCCTTATTGGCTTATTGAATCCATAAACTCATATACATAATCCCATGTACATTTTGTGAAGCAAGACAAGTGAAGCCATTGAATAGTGAAGCTACAATTGTTTTGTCGTCTTTATCCCTTCAATTAAACTCCATAGATTTGAAGCCATAATTTTTTTTGAGTTTTTCCATCCTTTTTTGTGACTTTTTATTCATTACGTGTTAGGTTGATAGTTGTTTGGACTCATTCCTATCAACTTTGATGAATTAGATTGCCAACAAATTTCATTTTCCAAAACATCTTCTAGAATTTTATTTTCTCTTTTGAATTTTTGTTTAACTTTTCATTCATGATGTGTTACATTGATAGTTGTTTTAACTCTTTCTTTCATCTCTCATGCTTGAAGTTGCCAACTAACTTGCAATTTTCCAAAACACCTTGAAAAAATTCAGTTTTTGAACACTTAAATCACAAGTATATTTAAATTTGCAACAAGCCCAAATTTAAAAATCTTCAAGAGTATATTGATGATCAATGGAACATCACTTAATCTTCAAAGGGAGAATGAAAAAAATAGAAGGCATCTAACATAATACAACAACAAATAATATCATCTTGAAAGAATTGTTATGACACCTCAAAAAGAATTGTTGTGCTACTTTGAATTTTATAAATTGCTAATTTCTTGTCAAATGAACTCAAACTACACCAACTTTGAAACCAATTTTGACTTGAAATTTTTCACTAGAATGAAAAATTGGAACAATTTTTTTGAAATTTCAATATATTATATATCCAATGAGTGTCTAAGTGAGTGATGACCATGTCAAAGATGGCTATGCATTGATGCATGCATTAACTCAAACTATTGAGTCTATATTCAAGTCTATAAACTTAATTTGTAGAGGTGGTGTATCTATATTTCTAACAATTTTTTAATGAAAAAGTCATGAGGTGAAAGATTAAAGAGTGTAAAATCATGTCATATATTCCAAATTTTAGTTCATTCACTATGGTTTGAAAAGGAGCCAAAAAAGTGTTGATACTTCATTGACTCTATTTTCTTAGTACTTTTGGAGAAAATTTGAGGGAAAGATTCAACCTATTTAGTGAACATTTTTGAGTCAAATTTTTTGTGGGTGGTATTCAATTGAGACATAACAACTTCCTAGTGTGCATGGAGAGGTTGTTATGTACTATAAGGAAAGTTTTGTTTGAGGAATTGAAGGTGGATTTTATACCAAAAAAAATCACATGAACAATTGAAAAGTGGTGCAAGTTGTTTGTTTGTTTTGGTCTAGTATGAATAGGATTACAAAAAAACTTTATTTGAAAACATTGCAATGCCAAGAGCAAGGTGTCCACATGCTTTGATACAATAGGAAGTAATATTCAATACATTTGGTTACTATAGGTAGAATTGATGGTGTAATAGAGACAATGAAAAAATTGAAGAGTGTATTGAAAGTTGATTTCTTTGTTCAAACACTAAAAAATATCCTAAAAAATAGATTTAGGATCATATAAAATACATAAGAAAAAAATTTTAATTTCAAGTTTTTTCCTTTTGTTGCCCACCCTCACCTATTTGGAGTTGCCACATAAGTTTTGTTCCTAAAGATAATCAATTTTCCTATGTTGAAAAAAATTCCAAAAAATCTTGCCAAAATTTGAGATCATAGGTACTTGTTGTAACCTTCAAGAATCCTCTAAGGAGACTCTTAGGACTTTAGGGATTAATGAAGTTATTTTTCAACAAGACAATGTACCTTTACTCACAACAATTTTTTTAAGAATGGTTCCAAGAGCAACCATTCATATTCCATAATGGAGTGGTCTAATCAATCACTAATCCTCAATCTCATTAGTCATGTGTGGACTATCTTCAAATGACAATTGAATGCATATCCCACTATTCTGAAAGATTTTTATGATAGTTGCAAAACTATGTGCAAGAAGCAATGACACTAGCATGGAAGCCTAGATCTTGTGAACCTAAATCTTGTATTTTTTTTTAATTTTGAAAAAATTTGTTCCATAGTTTTTCAAAAATAGAATAAATTTTTTTATTTATAATATATTTTAGGACCTATAAATGCTATTCCTATAATTGTGGATTTTGTTTTAAAAAATGAATTTGACATTTGCTATAACAAATGGAATAAGACATTGGAATGTCAATACATAATTTAGTATTTTGTTAATTTAGTGCAAACTATCGTAAATATATTCCAACCTAAAGGAGTAGTTACTTCTCTAAAAATATATATATATAATGTGGAAGATATCTTAAAAAAATATATAAAAGGAAATGAAAATAAATGTGGAAGAAAATAAAGAAGCATTAATGAAAAAATGGAAAGGAAAGGAAAAAAGGGAAAAAAAAAGGGAAAAACAAAAGAAAATAGGAATAAGAAATAAATTGGAAAATATAAAAAGAACAAATACACAAAAATGATTTTTTAGTTGTATGTTTGTCATTGGATTAGGATTAGTGATGTAGGTCTTGGTCATTTATACCTTCTTATTTCTAAGCATATGACTAATGATTTGTACTTCATATTCTATGAATGCATAAACATTTTTATTTTAAACAATTCAAATCATTTCAATTGTATTCAATGTAAATTAAAACAATGCAAATGAAGTACATAGAAGAATGAGGCTATGCATATTAGGGTTGACGAATCTCTACATCCACTTGAAAAAGGCGTCCGTAACCCGGACGTCCGTCCGCACGGACGCCAACGGACGTAACGTCCCTCCCGCCGTCGGAAGGCGGACGGGCGGGGCGGACGAGGCAGGGCGGACAAGGCGGGACGGGGTGGACGGCGTCCGTGAATGTCAGAGGATGCTGCGGACACAGCGTCCGCGTCCGGACGTCCCGGACGTCCAACTATCATGTCAACCTTAATGCCTATGCCATAATAGTGATGATATTTGCTCAAACTAAAAGAAGCTTTAACTCATTAAAGCTATAACTCGGTGCATGAATGAACTTGTCATCACGGATGTACATCTTACAAAAGTATCAGTATAGGTAGTATATGTACTTGCAGTTCATATATTGTTGACAACCACCAATTGCAAAATCAACTATATTTAAAAAGTTTGAGTATGTGCAAGTTGGGAATATCCCTATTCTAATTCAATGCACATTTCTATCATGGTTTGGCCTAGTTTCTAGTGACATTGGTTTGATTCTCCGAAAATTATAGCTAAACAAAACTTTGTAACTCCAATTCTAATGCTAAAAATGTGAGGTCTTTCTTGAAATCATCCTTAAGTTTAGTTTCTACTCCAATTTGAAGTTTTAAAAAAATTCCTTAAATTGAACATTGAACATTGAACATTGGGTATATTACCATAGTCTATTGATTTTCTACTTATAGTTGGACATAGAAAGTTTGTTCACATTATAATACTCTTCACTATGACATATACCTATAGAGACATTTTCTGATTTTTAGAGCTAATTTTGAATTTGATATGAATTTTTTCACTTCTTATTAAAAAATTTATAGTAATTTAAAATCATCACCAATAAATTTGAAAATTTATTACTTATAGAAGACATGTGATTTCATCTTTGAAAAATAGAAGAAAATAATTCTCATTCAAACTTAGTTTCAATTCTCAAAATTGAGACAAATTACATCATTTACATGATATTATATTAGGCTCTATCCTTTTAGAATTAAGCATCTTCTACTATAAAAAGTCAACAATACCACAACTAGAGAATTCCAACTCTACTTCCTTGCCAAAGTGCTCAACCAAATCCAAAAAAATTGGATGAATTTTTTTTCATCTCCTAGAGGTGATAAAAATCATCCAAATATAATTTTTTTAGCCTCCTAGGTATTTCAAAGTTCAACCTGAAAAAAAAGAACTATCACCAAGGTACTTTGCCAAAAATGATTTGATATAAAGAACCAACTTGTAAGTGCATTCTTCATTTAATCAATTCCTCCATCAATCAGACACTTTTTGGCGAGTCTCAACATCCTTCTAGGGTTAACCCTACAAGAACACTATAAATTAGAGTGGTCCAATGGATGAAAGAGAATCCTTCTATATAAGATAGAAGTGCAAAAGGCAAATTTCATTAAAATGGTGGTATTCTATGTGCCATTTTCACACCTTGACATCTAGGACAAATATACATTGCTAACGTCTAGGTCAATTTTAGATTTCAAAATTTTAGGACTAAGACATAAATATCAAACCAAATAGTCTAAAAATCTAGGATAGTTATAGATCTCAGATATCTTGGAGATTTGTAGATTTCAAGAATCTAACACTGTTATAGATTCTAGTATAGATAAAACAGTTCAGAGTGTGCGGTTTGAATTGCTAAAAGTGCCAAACTATCAAGAATATTGCCATTTTAATGAAACTGACCATATATATATATATATATATATATATATATATATATTCATCTAAGGAAATTTGGACAAAAAAGGGAATTTAAGGTCTTGCACAAAAGTTTGACCTCCAATGAGCGCTTTTTGTTTTTTTTCCACCCGAGAAGGACGGACAGACAATTGGTGATTGTGTGGGAATGAAGAGCGCTGCCTGGTATCCTATCGATCACCATGCAGTTGCAATTGATCGGAAATTCCAAGGGAAATGCTACTGTATGCCAATTGCCTCAGTAATCCCATTAGGTAGATGATCAATTGCAACAATACCAAACTAAATTTTGGGTCGAAGAAGTGTGGATCAAGGCTGAAAGTTAGAGCTCCTAGATTAGAAATGCATATGTTAATTAATTGGAATGTTGAAGGAAATTAAAAGACGGGCAGCTGAGGGACGGATTTAACTGAATGGTGCTGGATTCGATCTGTACACCCCCCGCCTGTGCAACTCACACCGTACCTATCTATGCAACTGAAATTCAGCATGTGGAGGTTGTTATAAATGCTTTGGAAAAAGCCGCAACAGAGTCACGAGGACACCGAAAAATGGAAGAAAGCGACGTCGATCGGTTGCATTGCAGGCAGGGATATATCGATGCTTCCAATATTAACTTACGTGGTCCCTGCAACTGCTTCCCTGGCTTGCTCTCAAGCACACAAACTGACACAAAACATAGCTGGAGTTTGAACAGCTAGCTAGCTAGCTATAGCTAGCTAGTATAGGACTCGGACATATATAGCATCATGGACCACCTTCCAGTCAAGTCGTGTATCGATCACAACCAACTGACACAAAAACGTAGCTGGAGTTTGAACAGAACGTACTCTGTCGGAAATAGGTAGCATGGACCACCAGTTCCAGTCGTGCATCACGCACAAGACTCGCACTCCAATCGGCCACCTGAAAATCAACCTCCTCTACGCTGTCTATACAGCTCCTAGCTAGTTGTCGTTGGAAACCGGAGGAATAGTTCGTTGTCACTGTAGCCGGCTGAAAGGGGCAGCCACGATGCTCTGGAGCCGCCACTTTCGGACTGAGATCGACAGGGGGCGGAAGGTACAATAATTTACGTTGCCCATCCCGGCCACTTGGAACGACCAACGCGCCTCTGCTATAATGTAATGTAATTTAATGTAATGTACTGTCCAACGACACCATCGCACTGCAGCTGTTCGATCACCCGGACCTCTTAGCAACTGTATCCTTGGTCCATGGACCACAACAGGACTGACCGGAACTGAAACTGCTAACAAGAGAGAAGGAATTTTGGAGGTCCATGGAGTCTTGTGATGAATCTCCATATCTTGTAGTGGAACTCAAGACCAGCTAGCTAGAACACACAAAACTCACACTGAAGCTCACAGAAGCCGTGGACACAAGAACTTGAAAGCTCATATACTAAATCATCCTTGTCAAATAGAACATGAATTACGTACTAATTCCAGTGACATGACCAGTAACGAGGAGTTTCCTATATGAAAACTCCATCACTTCGAGGACACATATGACGATACTTGCGACGACATACTTTATAAAAAAACATTCGTGCCAACACCGTGCTGGAGAAGTTGTGTGCC
Organism: Pseudoscleropodium purum; assembly: GCA_963969395.1. Classification (NCBI taxonomy): domain Eukaryota; kingdom Viridiplantae; phylum Streptophyta; class Bryopsida; order Hypnales; family Brachytheciaceae; genus Pseudoscleropodium; species Pseudoscleropodium purum. The sequence continues at coordinate 28,548,755 of OZ017795.1, forward strand.
ACTTTTTTGGCATCTTTTCATCTAGAAATAAATGCAAATGATTTCAATGAGGCGTTTTCCACTTCTCCATAACTCACAAAGTCCCAAATCAATTACAAAATAAAATTGGATAAATGTCAAGATTTCTTTAGTCACCATGGCAACGCATTCTAAAGTCATCCATTGAACCACTCTAGTCCATGGCATCATTTAGGGTTTAAGTAGGTAGAGATGATTCACACTCTACCAAAAAGGATGATTTCCACTGGGGATCAACCCGTCCTTACAGGGTTAAGACATTGAAAACCAACAAATAATCCAAATAAACTCGTAGGGGACTTTTGTGCAGTAAAGTGAGTATGCTCTCATGCATTTGATTTTAGATATGATACCGGAAACTACAACATCCTAAAAATATATACAATAACTACTGTATCAGAAAATGCAGTAACCCTGAAATTCTCTGAACATATTCATGGCCTGCAAGGTGAATTACAGCTAAGACATTTTAACTACTGTACCAAATAACCACTTGACTAAGCTCCCGAGGTTAATGTAAAACACAAAGACTCAAATATTGCTGCTCTGTCGTTGAACTTTTGCCATTTCTTAAACCATTTCTACAGATTCACTGGACGACTGGAGCCAGTTTTCCAGAGTATAAACAAGAAAGTAGGAGAATTACTATCAAATTATCAGAGAGCTCCACCGGTCTTGAGCACATACGGGTTAAGGATTCACATCAGTCGGAAGCGCCACTGGACTCTGGACACGGACGTATTGAATTTTGAGCACACTGAAACCACACCAGACAGCACAACCAGGACCAAGAGTTCTATATATGAGCCCTAATTAAAGAAAGTTTCTTGGAAACCTCTCTAGAACGCTCGAACGCTGTAGATTGCATTCTTGGAGAGGCATTCCGTGTGCTCGCACCCATGGAATTGAACTGATTCCAGAGCTGTCAATGCGTTAATACGCCATTAATAGTGAAGGGTCCCTGCTTGTAGGTTGACCACCTATTCCGTAGCCTTCTGGTAAGCCATTAAAGACAGCTCTGGAACCACGCCAATGTCTTCATCGTCGCTGCTCGCCGTGGGCTCATCACTCTGCTGCATTCCCACCACCACAAGGAGGCTTAACAAAAGGCTGAAAGGTAGTACAACAGACAAGTAAACTATCCATATGCTACACAAGGTGGTGGTGACACTGCTACATATGATCAAAATTAATTGTTCATGCATGGAATGGTTTAGAACTCTTGGCAAGGCGAACCTTGTCAAGCAGAGACGACTGACGCAGCATGTGTTCAGGTCGGGACTTGAGGTCAACCCTGAAATAGCACGAGTGGGTAAAATCACAATTTAGTGCAGTACACTTACTCCTCCACGTGCATAAGTAAATCCGGGAATAGACTTGACGTCACGAACAGAAGTTGGCAAATATACAGTAAGCTGAAAGCATGAAGACCAAGGAAAGAGGCAAGTAAAGATAGGCTTAGGGTTCCCCTGAGGATATCTCCCAAGGCACACCTTGTCAGGCACAGACGCTTGGCTCAGTAAGTGCTTCGGCCGAGAATTCAGGTCAATCATCCGAGATTGATTTTGATGCTGGCACTCGTCTAGCAATAGAGACTCCTCGTCGCCAGCCGCAATAGCAATAGCTGGAGCATTACTGTCATCTTGATCACAACTGGGTTTCGACGCAGGCATACCTGCCCTAACTTCCTCATCGTGATGGTGGTGGTGGTGATGATGGTGGTAGTGGTGGTGATGGTGCTGGTCCTGTAATTGTACCCCGTTCTTGTCACTGTTTGGGTTGTTCTGCTCTGCTTGCTGCTTGTCGGCGTCCACAGGATCGTCAAATCTGGGCGTCCTAGAAGGAAGCTGCAGTTCGTGGAAGTCACAAATATGAGTCGATTGGCACAAAATTGTCGACTAAACAGTAACCTGGATCACAAGACTACAAATCATCCGCTTACTCAAGAATCTGGAACTTCACATTAGGAAAACACAACTCTTGGATAAAACGAGAATCACAGAAACAGAGCGCAATAGGTTTCTATTCACAACAGAGGACCCCTACAGTTACAAACTCCAAAAAAATGACGCAAGCAAAGGAAAGTAAAAATCTGAAAGACTGTTAGTGATCAATATCATTCATTCTAAAAACCAATCTCAAAACAGATTACAAGAATTCTATATGCCATTTTCCAACAGTTGAAATTCTCATGAGTAAAATTGAACACTTGCCTCGACTCTTTGTCCCATCATAAGGAAACGCTCATGTGCCTTCTTTCCTCCAACATGAACATCCATGTCGCACTGGAGGCAGAGGGATGTCCCATCAATTCCACAGAAAAAAAATGCTGCAATAAAGAGAGCGATCCAGTGAGAGCAGAAGTACTAGAAAATCTTGCTCATCAAGAGTGAGAAAAAACTCGAAAATCCAGCACTACTCTTCACTAAGAAAACAATAGGCGATTACACAAAAACGCAGAAAACAATACGATCATCGCAGGACAGAATATTACCAGGGGCATTCTCACAAATATCACAGCGAGGCACGGCTCTGGATTCCGTCAGCTGGAGTCGAACGTGTCTGTTTGCTAGCTTGTTACAACTGTGAACCTTTTGATCAATACAGGTACATTTGTAAGTACTTAGTTGAATTATTTAATCTAAAAAGAAAAAATCACACTATCAGCTGCAATAAATAGCGATCAGAGTATCCACGTCCCTTGATCTGATGTGTTGAAAGAATTGAACTGAAGCCCCCTGAAGACATGACACTACTCGCTCAAAATATTCTGGTATGCGGGATGGGTAATTCTAAGCATCAACAGGTAGTACCCACTAAATATTTTAGAACTCAAGATATACGTAACTGCAAATCATATTTGAGAGACCAAACAATGGGACAGATGTAGAATCGGAAACCTCAACTGCAAGATGTCTCTACTTGAATCGGAGATATGAAGGGGAGGGGTCCCGATTCTACCGCTACAAAACTCCAATTTCCAGTGTGCCAACACAGAACACGCAAAACACAAGGAGCATATTCTCGCCAAACATTCATCATGAAAAATTGCCATACCACTTGCGACACCATGATCGTCCAATTCACTCTACTAAGGTAACTTCACCTAATCGCAACCCTCATGCGAAAGCGGCTCCTGTAGATTCCCTATAGATTCTTGCCTAATGCTCCGAACATAATAGCCCTAGCATCCTCGATTATGAATACACCTTTCACGAACCCTTTCAAAATTCATAATTCATTCATACTGTGACCAAAAACTACATGCTAAGAACACATTGGCATCCTCTTCAACTGCCAAAAAAGACCCAACCAAATTTATCAACAGTAACCATGATCAGAGGCTTCTCTAGACGCTTTCAAACCTTTAAGCAATTTCAGTTCCCCGATAACATCTCAATAACATCCACTAAGAAAAAGAAAAAGAAATTATGAGGAAATTTCCTGATGCAATCGTAATTCAAATATATACATACCTTCTCATCGCATTTCAAGCAAAGAGCCGCCTCATCCGCCGCGCAAAAGAGCCTCGCAGGTGCCGCCTCACATACATCACACAAGGTCTTCATCTTCGAGCACGCCCTTAATTTCACCACCACCCAAGCCTTCTCTCTCACACCCTCTCCCCTCTCTTCCTACCCCACCCCCCCAACTAGCTCACAATCATTATCCAAGACAACTCCACATCCAAACGGCCATATTCTCACACCTCTAAAAACGTTTTCTCCACACACCCACCACTTAATCCAAACCCTCCCAAGACGGTAATCCTCAAACAATCATAAAAATCAAGCAATGGTTGCTACTACAATTACTCATCTCACCGAAACAAAGCAACACACACAAGGCCACCACACCGGACGAGGAAGAAAAGACGCCTTCAACTAGAAATCGTTAAAACAATCAGGCAAACCCGACACACTCTCCCCAAGAAACCCTAAGCAAAAAACGAATCAATCCTCCAAACCCTCAATACAACACATCTCATCGCCACGAGAGATTCCACTCGTACGACAACATCCAAAAGACTCTAATGGCAAGACTCAACTCGCGAGACAGAGAGTGAGAGTGAGAGTGAGAGGTCATTCGATAATCCGAAACCAAAAGATCTGTGATGAATATCTGAAGACGGAGCTTGTGCGCTGTGACTCATCAGAGTAACCACAACCACAACCACAAGTGTTCGCAAACAGGGTCAAAATGGCTCCCAAATGACTCAAAATGATCCCCCCCCAAAAAAAAAAAATCAAATCGAATTCCAGGAAAAGCGGAGCGGAAACAGAATTCAGTGGAGATTCGGAGGAAAACAACAATCGGCCGACGCAGCAGGCAGGCAGTGCGACCGAGAGAGAGAATGCGGGTGAAGCAGCCCACGCGCGGGCGGGCGGGGCGGGGCGGGGCGGGGCGGAGAGGGCGTGGGCTGACGTGGAGGGGATCATGTTGTGTGGACCAATGAGGTTGCGGGGAGGATGAACGGACCAGAGACGTCGTGGCTAAAGATATGCTGGGGGCTCGTCGGGGGCGATGGGGCCGGGTGGTCCAATAGGCGCCGGGCTTGGGGTTTCTGTGGTGGGGGATGGCTGGGGAATTAAATAATCATTTTCAAAATCTTGTGGCTTGGATTTGCCCCTCCATTGCCCCATGTTTTACCCTTGTAGAAAATCCCGAAATTTTTTATTTGCCACATATGATCAAATTTGCAAATTCTGAATTCATATGGGCAATCAGAGATCCCAAATTACCTACGAAAAACGATGAAATAGTAAATTTAAGTGGCACAAAATAGGGGGCAATTTCATAACATTATTAACCTTCACTAGGGGGTCCCTTTCAAGGCTCCCCTCAAAATCAAGATTCCTCAACAGTAAAGTTTAGGTGCCTTGCCAATGACATTTCCAGCTCTAACAACCTGGTGATATAGCACCTCTACCCAACCAATGACGTCTTTGACATTATAACTAAATTCTCCCCTTAGGTATACAAAAGAGAATTATACCTCCACCTAGGGGGAAGCAATCAAGCTGGTTAACAATGTTATGTTTTGACATTTACCCTCTAGTAGGGCAATAGAGGGGTCGGTGATCTTAGAATGGGTTTAGGGTAATTAGCCAAATGTTCATTTTTGGAAGATATTTTTTAATTACATTGAGGGCATGAAAAAATTAAATAGAAACCAAATGAAATTTAGCCATTTTGGGAATCTCTACCCACAACCATGTGGGGCAACTTCACTCCTAACAAAAATACAGGAATTTTTTATTTTTCACACGTGAAAAAATTTGCAAGTTTCAAAATTGTTTTTGCAATCAGAGGTCCTGCAATTAATTAACAATTAATTTAATTACCCTGCATGTGGCCCACTTCAAGGAACGGGTTTTAGCATCTTGCCTTCCTTAGGATCTTGCTTCCTGAAAGGAAGAAGGAAGATATGTTCAAAAAGAATCTGTGGCTAATTCAAAGTTAGCTAGTGGAATTGGGAAAAAAACTTGTTTGCGGTTTAGAAACATGTGCAAAAAGTCGGTGAAAGAATCATCTATAAAATTTTAAATTTTAATTTTTTTTAAATAGAGAAAAAATTAGTGGATTCCATTTTTGATATAATTTTTAAAAATAATAAAAAATAATAAAAAATAAAAAATAATGGTTTAATTTGGAGACTGAAAAGAAAATAGCCAATAAAATTCACAAAAATTACCTAATGTTGGAAAAAAAAAGGATGGATAGGCAAATTAAGGTAAGGTAAGGTAAACCAGCCTAAATTATGACAAGTAAAATGACATGTTGGCATTGTTGAAAAAAAATTTAATTAACATAAAGAAAAATGGGAGAAATGGGGAGAGTACTTGAAATTTTGTTTTTTTTGACAAAGTATGAATGGGTTAAGAATTTTTGAAGTGTACTATCCAATTGGTAGAAAAGATTCTCTATCTAGACTACTCCAAAATCTAGAAAAAGTGTGTTTGTAATGGTCATCTTACTCATCTAAAAGATTAGTAATCTTTCCTAACATGGTCACAACATGAAGGCCTAGAAAAGTCACTTCCTCTTGTGAATAATACTCAATAACTTTAGCATGAGAGTCTAAAATTATATGAGTCTACAAGCCTTGAGCGTTGGTGTAAGTAGGAGTAGCCTACAACCATTGAAGGTGTCTATAACATATGTAACTATAATATAGATGTCTTATAACCATAGAAGGTATTGGTAACATAGGTATTCTAAAACCATAGAAGGTGTGAAAAATATAGGTACCTATAACATAGATGCTTAGGCTCTTAGGTTCATGGGTTCAAGATCCTAGACTCGCATGGCTAGCAACCTTGGAATTACACTTAGAAGGGAGAAGTTCCTAACTTCCTATTATAGTCTCTAATCACTCCATCATCATCATCATTCAAGACATTGATTGTAGCCACTAAATCAACCTATGTAGCCTATAGTGCACTTGAAGGTCCCTACATTAATAGCGAGAAGGAATTAATGTCACAAAGAAAATTATTATCACTATAAAATTTAATTTTTGTGGAAATGGGTTTTATATAAGAGTAATCTAATGTGCATTAATTCATATTACTTTGATAAATTAGTGTCATCCTAACTACTAGGAACCATAATTCAACCTTCAATATCTTTCATTTGAAAGTCAAACTATGATCTTAGTCTTATCATGGTCAAATATGACACTATACATAATCATTTTGAAGCTTTTCAAACATGTAGGAGGTATAATAATAATAATCCCTATTGGGAGTACCTTATGTCATTGGATCTAGGTTTGTGAAGGAACAAATTTTTGTCACTAGTGTGTACTTCAATTTAGACAATCAAAATACATTATTAAAAAATAAATGTTGTATCCAAAGTTGTATTTTTTAGACTTTTAAGGATAAACTTGAAAGATAAATGGTGTTTAGTGGGTGGATTGGGAATGTTTTCAAGAGGATACTACAAACACTATACAAAGTGAATGAAGCAAGTATGTTTAAGTAAACAATTTTTTACTATTGCTCAATGATATGATTAGCTTGTAGTCACTTAAGGCTTCATATGGTTTTGTGCAAGTGTTTTGATTTAGTTCATATAGAGATGAGGAAAAAAATGAAACTTACAAAAATCTCAAGTAAAAAGGAAAACCTTATTCCTAGATTCTCCTCATGCAATAATCTCTTTACTTGATAGCTCAATGTTTTCATTTTCTCTTCCTACCAATCTCTCTTAGGCCACACCCAAGGATATATTTATAGCAATTTTTCTCACAATTGCTACAATGAGAAATGTTTTATGGAAGATTATCTAATTTTGAACATAAATCATCCAAAAGAATTCCAAAATAGGATGATATAGTACATTTATATGCATGTACATAATCTAGATGAATGAACGATGTTTCATCTACAATATGCATACTCTTGAATACAATAAAACCCACCACTCTACATAAATCACAAGTCCACATTACCTCAAAATTTTGAAAAGAAAATCTTTGATACTTGAAGTCTTTTCAATATGAATTGGATTGATTTTTCACTACCATAGAAAGGGGTCCTTTAAGATTGATTTTTAGCAAGAAAAAGCCTATTGAAAGTGCAAGACTTTTCAATAAATATGACCATATGGGTGTTGTCTAGGACATACTTTATTGGACACAGTTGAAGGTGCAGTATTTGTCTATTAAGTATTGTCTTTTACAGGAACCTTTTTGTAAGTTTTTTTTAATAATGCCGCCTTTGACTTTCCTTTTCCTCAAATAGGTTGACAATTGTAAACTACAGATTCTTATAGCTTCCGTTGCGGACCTTTTTTCAAGCAATAATATGCTCCAATGGAAGCACTATCAATTTGCAGAACGACATTTGAGATTTCTTGAAAATGGAAAATTGATTGAAGCTACATCTCATAGCTGTCAATCATCCTGTGCATTGATAATTTTATTATTATTATTTTTGAAACACTGCATTCTTCTTATGAAGCAAAAGTTACAAGTACAGTGGCATAGGTAATTGAAATCACCAAGAACTTTATTTCTTTCAGCAAGTAGAAATCACTAAGTTGCCAAAAAACTACAAAGAAGCTATTTCAATGATCAAAGTAGCTAAAATTTAGACGTTCTTACCACTCACACTAGAACACAGCAATGCGTCATTTTTTCCAATGACACAGTCTGAGCTACAACTCTTCATACTAGAGAATAACTTCACCTTCTAATCCTCTAAGCTATTCCTCTAGCATTTACTATAAGCTGACTAGCAAGGTACATTCACATATGTTGCAACAACAACTTTGAAACACGTACCTACAATACGCACTCCTTATTCACTCGTACTTAGTCTATACATAAAAACTATTACTACTAGAACTTGCCTTCTTCTACAGATCACATGAATGTTCTTCAATTTGCTTCCATAGATTGCAACCACATTGAGCACTTTAACAGCTTACATTGTCATATGAGCAGTAGATGTTGTGGCCACCTGTTCAACCTTTGTGTGTGTAGTGCTCGATGCTTTGGAGTTGCATTTGAAGGGATAGGGAAATTCACTTGAGAATCCGACTCTTCCCCCATTGAGATTCTCATCACCTCCAGCTTTCTTCTACACTTCCCTCAACCTTTTTAAAACTCCAATTTGTTCCATGTATTGCCATACCTAGTTATCCTATGCTCATATCCGGAAAACCAATTGCTACCTCTCTTGGGAAATGGAGGAGACCAAATGAAGAACTCACCAATGAAGCAATTGATTGTTGCAAGGCATGTAATATCATCTGCTAAACATACTTTTCCAACACTGAATCCACAACACTGTTTCCTCTGACGATTCCATCAAAAATTGCCCTCTCCTCTTAACATCATCAATCTCTTTTCCAACTTCCACATCATTTGAAGTTTTTGCATCTCTTTTTGCCACAAAGATGAGGTCCACAAAAGAAGAAAGGATGAGATGATGCATCAGAGTAGTACTTTTTTTCAGAGTGACTGTTGGACTCCATGGCACTAAAGGAATAGTGCAATTGAAATCCACTACATGCAAATACTTTGCAGAGATGAACACCCATGCCCATTAAAATCTTCTTCAATTTTACCAAAAAAATGTAAACAACAACATTATAATAACAACTTAAACAATACTACATAGAAACTCAATTCATGAGGACATTCATACTGAATCACTTACATATTGCACGATGAATTTGAAAATAGGAACTTCAAATACAACATCTTCTACACAACCTTTTCAAATTGTTTGATGCAAATTGCAATGGCCGTCCAACTTGGTTGCAACTCAGCTTTCAAAGAAAGAAGTCTATATGCGTCAAACCTTCAATGGCATTCAGGAACTCCAACTTCATTTCACTTGAACTTCTAGTGCATCTGATACTGTTGACAAAACACAACTACTTTGCATGTAAGATACTCACGGCTAGAAGAATATGCCTAATTATTCTAGTTCCAAAAGATTAATGTATTACGAGCAGTGTCCATTGCTTATTCTTTTAGATTCTCCACCTTGTTGTCCTCTCATTTCATCATTTTCTAATCTTTATTGCATACACATAAGACACTAAAAGCTTTTTTAAAATTTGACGTAAACAATATATGCTTCAACCGTCATGTTCTCACTAAGACGGCAGCCAAAAATAAGTTAATAACTACATTTCCTAAGAACAGAGCATCTGTTGATTCCTCACCATGACTTATTCGGAAAAAAACTCTCCTCTCAACAATCCATGACGCAAGTCACATTCTTTTGACATCGTGATTACACATGTGTAAGCAAAATTTTGAAGAGAAAAAATTATGAAACTCCCTACTTTCATTATATTCAAAAATGGACAATGCTGAATTCTTAAAAGACTTTGGTATGTGCTCATTCTTTTCCAATCTATAGTGCTTTTACTTAGTTCCCACAAACAACAAAGAAAAAATGAAGATGTCCTTGCAAAATTTGCGGTAAAGAATATCTCATTTTCCATGTCAACCAAGAAAACAAAGATGACCTTGAACCCTCCTAGTTAAGCCCTTATACCACTTGTCATTCAATGCTCTTCTTCTTTTTTGCTAAATTATGTATTGTTTTTCACTACACTATCGTCAGTCCTTGTACATAAGTCCTCTTTTGATTTTTGGTATGCCTATTTCCAATAAGCATTATACATTTGGAAAGTTAACAGGAAATAGCACTCTACACTATAACAGAATAATGAATACTTAATTGATTGTCTACTAAAAATATAAATTCAAGGAAATTATTGAAGATTATAGAAGAATAGTGAAATTACTTGAAATACTCAATAATTGTTCATTCTAATTAAAACAAAAGTGCTATCACTTTAACGTTCTTTTGCATTGCATGCGCACTACATGAATTTCAAGGAAAAGATGATTTCCTAGACTAGCTGACCGCACTCGTGCTCTATGTATAGTGCAACTTCTTTTTTAATTTCATCCATTGCCACTGCACTAAAATTAGCCTAAAAATAAGTTTCAATGTTATCATACAATAGTTTTGATACTTCAAAAGGCAATTCCAACATTGGAGTAAGTTTCCACTTTACATACATTAGAAGATTTTTTGAGGCCTCTGGATGCCTGCGAGTTATCACAGCCTGCGAACGCAGGGAACACATTCAGCGCAACGGTTTGACGTGGCTGAGACTCTGCCACGTCATTGACCAAAACAAATTAATTAAATAATTAATTTTTTGCATTTGGAGACTAAATTTATTTTATTTTATTTTTTAATGAAAAAGAAAATTCTGACACCAGGCCATTCCCCTCGCTGAGGGGGAACAGGCCCGAAACAGGCTTCTGGACCCTCCAAAACTCTTCTAATGTTTTCAATAATTTTTTACTAAACGGTCTACTTTAAAAGCACCCTTCCTCTAGTATTGTTTTAATGTATTTTGAAACCCATGTCTTTTCAATATTTAATATGTAAGACTTAAAATTGACATCTTTAATCCTACTAAAGTTTGAATGAACCCTTGATGTGCAAAAGTCCCATCAAGAGACACTTATGTTTTTGAAATGATTTTTTAAAATTTTTTTTTGAAGAGAGAAAAATACATTAGCTTATCCGTGGAAATCATGTTGGTGCTTTTTAGAACAATCTCAACATTGGTATTAGTGTATTTCAAATCCATCTAAAAGCTATAAACAATATTTAGGAATATACTCATTTAAGAATTGATGTCTCAATCAACTTGACTTGGATTAAATAATCATCTAATTATTAATTTATTATAGAAGAAGTATATTTTATCTTTCAAGCTACATTTTGGTGAACTATAAATTACAATTGACAAATGTTTAATAATATTGAGTAGTTCCATGCTTGCATTCAAAATTTTCTTCACCACATTCAAAATTTAGGAAATCCAAAGAATTGACTTAGATTGAAGTGACCCTTGAAAGATTAAAGATTCCCTAATATAGAATATTTTCATATATTATTTAGTGAAAAAATTTATTTTAAAAAGCATTTAACATAATCAAACCAAATTGGGAATAATCTATTGCAATATAAATTACAATGATATGGAGTTGACTAGGAAAATGATGCATAATTTCAATTTTAAACTATTTTTCATTTAATGTAACACATATTCAATAAATAAATAAATATATTTTTATTATATTTTTATTTAAATATTTTTCTTTGTACATATGAAAATTAAACATGAAATTAAATCTTGTATAGACTATAGAGATGATTGTAGACAAAAAGGTTCATCCCTCACTTAGACTTTTCCCACATAATCAAATTTCCACTAAATTCAAAATTAATTACATATTCAAGAAGCTAAGAAAGGAAATCAAAATGTATTAAAATTTGAAATATATGCAATTGATCTAAATCCTTTTAATCCTTGCCAAGTCCAATTTTGCACTTATAATTCCTCAAGAATGTGCCATGCTTATCAATGTCCAACAACATTGTTTTAGCTTTGAACCACTCTTTAGAGCTTGAAAGTGTCTCAAATCAACCAAGTGTCTTGTCTATGGAGAAAGGATTGGTTTCCAATTGGTGGTAGATTGCTAGTAGACATACAACAATTTTTAGATCCTTTTGAATGTAAATTTAATTTATTATTTCTAAATTTTTTTATTATTGCTCTTCTTTGTTTGGTATGCCTAAAAATTTAATATCTTTTTTTTTTCATTCACAGATTTTAGAATATACAATTAGATTTAAATTTTGGTGAAATATTAACCATGTAGAAAAGCATCTCAATGAAAAATGAATCTTTTTATCCATAACTCTAATTTGATTTAAACATCACAATTTTAAAAAGATAATTCATGCTATTATCCTAAATCAATCTCTATAGAATAATTATAGCACTTTTTACATTGAAAACTCAATTAAACAAGTAAGATTTGACAAAATTGTCACATTTTTTTAATAATTTAAAAAATAATAATATTAATTTCTCAACAATATGATGGATTCTTGAATTCTTGAATTATATTTCTTTTGTATATTTTATTTACAAATTTTAGTTTCATAAATAAATAAATAATCCTTGTTATTCACTATATTTTCTAAAATGCTACAAATTGTTAAAATTGATTTTTTTTCTTAAAAAATTTGTATAATTTTCTTTTGTGAAAATCAATTGGACACAATCTCATTGATAAAAATAAAATCATTTTAAAAGTATGAGAGAATTGAAGAAGATCATCACTAGGTATAAGATTTCATGAATGTTTTACAATTAAGCCAATAGCCCATACAAATATACAATGATAAGGAGCTCAAAATGGTTAAATTCTCCAACAAATAGTAGGTTGAAGGTTCTAGAAACACGGGATGTGAGCACGTGAGCCTAAAAACTTTAGCACATGAGCCTAGGAGCCTATTATAGGCATATATGTTATCAACACTTCCATAGTTATTGAATATTTATATTATAAATACCTATATTGTAGGTGCCTATTTTATGGGTACCAATAGTACAAGCACTTTCCATGGTTGTAAAATATCTATCTTATAAATATCTAAGTTATAAGCATCATCCATAGTTATAGGGTATCTATATTACAAATTTACAAGTATATATGTTATAGGCACCTTCAATAATTGTAGAGTACCTATTTACACCTAGGCTCAAGGCTTGTAGGCTCACATTTCTAGGCTCACATGCTAAAGTTGTTGTCCAAATTAGGTTTTAGAGGGTGCTATTTGCATGACATGCACTGAATGTTGTTGAAAGGTAGCTCTAAGAGCACCACAAAGCTTGGTTGTAGCATTGAGCTTCATACAATCTTCAATGGTAAGTCCCCGTTGCAGAATTGGTGCTTGAGGATCGGAACTCAAAAGCTCTTCTTTTGATTCTTGCGATGGTGTGCGACAAGTTTTCTCAAAAGATGCATTATTTGGAACATTAAATAAAAATTTGTCGATGGTGCCAATTTCAAATTCATTCATTTGGGATTCATAGCTACTACTTTGGCTCTCAAAGAATTGCTCAATAGTATCCTAAATATCACATGTCAAGAAATGTTCATTAAATTTTATATTAAAATTCATATTTTAATAAAATGGATTTAAAAAAAGACAAAAAAATGATTAAAAATTTTTAAATAGATAAAAAAAAAATCTTCATATATTATAAAATATTATTTGTAATTTTTTTAATCCAATATTATAATATTAAAACACAAAAAATATGTTTTTGTTCGTTTTTTACAAGAAAATTATCAGAAATTCTCTACATGATTATTAGTTTATACCTTTTCATATTGAACTTCTGAATCACTGCTAACATATGAAGGAACGGTGTTAGGCTCTACCAATGGTGTAGTTTTTTCAATACTTGCTTTAAATAATACATCCTAAAACCACACATATACATACATATTAACTTTAGTATGTCTTTCATTTGAAAGATGAAGAAATTAATAAATTAATTTTAATTTTAAACTTAGAACAATTTCTAATTCATTAGATGGAGATTTAGCATTTATGAAATGATATTTGCTATTATATTTTTCATTCCTTTTTATGTAATTGAATATATTTTAATTTTTGAAAAATTTAAGTGCTTCCATACATACAATGTAAAGAAATTATTCATATTTGGAAATATCAAAACTTTAAAAAATTATTTAGTTTCACATGTTAATGTCAATTTATTTAAACCTTTATATCAGCAATGGTCCATGTTATGCAACCAGCCTCTATAGCACCATCAATTCCACTAGGATATAACACTTGAATCAATTCTTCAGGATTCAATTGTACTTCATCAGGTGACCTGCATTTAATATAATCAAATACTTATAAAATAAAATAAAATAACTAAAAATTATAAAAGTCATATTTTAAATGAACAAATTACTTTACCCAAGTTTGCACCATATTACCATATTAAGAGATGAATTATAGAAATTTATTTTTAAAATTATTTATGTGACATATGCATTCCTTGATTTTAAGTTATTTTTTATCTTTAATTCTAGAAGTCTTTGAATATTATTATGATTATTTTATGAACTTTGTTATATATACCAATTAAAATAATAGAAATATATGACACTTTGAATATATACTAAGAATTGTAGTTTTTACACCAAGGTGCATTATTTTACTTCAAGGTCTTTTTACTCACAAACTCTAAAGGCAAGGTTCTTAAATTTTAATTTTTTTAATGAATAAATACATTTTGAATATTTTTGAAATCCATATGTAATCATTTCAAGCCCTTGTAATTAATATTTGATGATTTTTTTTAAAAATTGAATAGTTATTTTAATATGTTAAACATGATTTTTGTAATTGATGTAAATTATAAAACTAACATACATTGTATTTGCAAGAACAATAAAAGCTTTGCGAAGTGCAATTTCAAAACATGCATCTCGACAAAGATACAATAGAAGTGTTTGCCATGGAAGGCCATTTCTTTTGTGTTTATATTGTTGGCTACTTGTCTCCAACAAGGAAAACACATAAGTTTTTATAGATTTTGCTAAATCATATGTTTCATTTGGTGAATTGGCGCTATCAATGTCCTCAATGTCTTCAAGATCTTCAAATTTGTGCTCTGTCACAAGAATATTAAATTTTATCTATAATGTCAAATGCATAGATTATTTGTGCTGTTATGAGGGATTCTCATCATTGTTATATCAAAATTTGTCATTTAATATGAAACAAATACAAAGTTGCAAAATATCAAAAGAATTGGATTTTGATTGTTTCAATCCCATGTCACTTATCTATCTAGTAGTAGGATAAGTTGTTTGTGTCCAAATGACTTAACTAATATAACTACACTACAAGAGAAAGGGATGTTTTAAGTGAGTTTTAAAGTATATTCCTAGAGATAAAATTATAAGTAATGACCTTTAGGAAGATTTTTAGCAAAATTTTACTAAAAATACATATATTTCTAGTTAAATTTTGCTAAAAATCTCTTTAAAGGGTCATTACTTATGATCTTATTTCTAAAACTATACTTTAAAACTCACTTAAAACACCCCTTTCTCTTTGAGTGCTATCTTCAATAAACTCTTCATTCAAAATGTTCTATGAACAATAATTATTCTTCATCTTCCATAATTCAAGGAAAAATTCCATTTAGATAGGTGCATACATGTAAAATTAATTTTTTCAAGAGAAAAAATTACCTTTATACATGTAATATATTATTGCTCCATAATTGAAATTAGTTACAAATTTGTCTTGTAATAATTTAATTACAATCTATAGTTGATATTTATCATTGATATTGGTGAAAATATAATCTCTTTAAATTAAAAAAAAAGATCCCCAACAAGATCCACATGACCAATAAAATCAATTATGGGTCTTTTGGGAGATCATTTTTTCAGTCCACTTAAACCATATTTCTACTAGTAAATCAACATTCTAGAAAAACAATCCTCAATTGAATACTTAATATAATAGTCATTTAAAAGTATTTAACATAATGTTGAATCCAAGAATTGCTTCCTTCTAACAATGCATACCATCTTTTTTATCAAACCAAAGTTGAATACTCAAAAAATCATCTAATGTGATGCAATCCTCTGATGGATCCCCTGATTGTTTGTTTGTTATGACCATAAAAAAATCTGAAAGAGGAAACAAAATATGTTAATACTAAATAGAAATACTTAACTATATGAACAAAAGCTAGGAAAAAAAAGACTTGATTAAAAAAATTGGATGTAAAGTTTGTTTATTTTAAATCCTTAGTCGTGGCTCACTTAAGATAGTAGAAAAGGTTCAATTCATGGTTGTCACATTGGACAAATTACTATTCATTTCACGTCCTATAGGACAAGTTACTATTCATTAGATGTACGTCTTACATACATCTGATGAATACTAACTTGTCCTGTAGGACATGAAATGAATAGTAATCTGTCCAATGTGACAACCATGGTTCAATTATCCCTCTTCATTTCAAGGGTGGATTTTATATGTAGTACTACTCTACTTAGGTTACCTTGGTCAATCATTTTTTCTCTAAAACTAGATTCAAGAATGTTAGGCATTTTTTCGAATTATTTTTTATAAGATGAAAATGTGTATTTTGAGAGAATACTCCTATTTAAATATTTGTCAAATTTGTTTTCTAGCTTCAATTAAATATTTTTCAAAAAAAACTAATTTTGATAATTGTATACTATAATAGGATAAGCATGGTAGATTCATTTCATTATTAGTTAATTAATTTAAACAAATTCAAGAATTATTATTTAATTTTCTAATTGAAAAATATCACATATCATACCATTATTGCATGTCATTTAGAAATTAGGGTGGTACAAAATCATTTATTTATTTTAATTGATTCATGACTTTTTTTCATTTTGAATATTCACTTGTAAGTTTCTAATTTCAAAAGATCATATAGTGCTAAACAAATGTTGGTGATGCAAGGCTATTAAATTTCTAATGTTTGAATCATACATTTTGCCACAATTTCTAAAGACATATTTGAGACAAAAAATAACTTGTTAGAATACCATACAATAAAACATTAAAAATTTGATTTTGTTGAAAATAATTATACCTGTACGAGCTTGTACAATATCTTCTATTGTTGCAACTGAAATGATATAATCAAAATGTGCATCTACAAGAGATACAAGGAAGCCATGCCATTCAATTATACTTACAAATTGAGTATCACTTTTTTCCTTTGATTGCTGCATTTGTACAAGGTAGCAAGGTTAAAAAAATAATTTTAAAAATAATGCTACAAAGTACTAGAAATCATTTTTCATTTTCACAAATTATTTTTAGCATTTTTCAAATTTTTGCACTACAAGAAAAAGGGATGTTTTAAGTGAGTTCTTAAGTATAGTTCTAAACATAAGATTATAAGTAATGACCTTTGAAGAGATTTTTAGTAAAAATTTACTAAAAACATATATATTTCTAGTAAATTTTTATTGAAAATCTCCTTAAAGGTCATTACTTATAATCTTATGTCTAGGATTATACTTTAAAACTCACTTAAAACACCCCTTTTTCTTATAGTGTTCCAACTTTAATTAAATATTTGGCATGAAGTGCTGAATTTTATAATCATATGAAATACTAATTGAGATTAATAAATTTCATATTTTATATTTACACAACTATGTCATATGGAGATAAATATATCTATGTCATTTTCTTTTTTAACCCCATAAATATAAATGAGTTCAAAAATTAGAAACTAAAACAATTTAATAATTCCAATTCTAAACCATTTAGTCATCTCATGTTCAAATATGTGTAACAACATAAATATGGATTGAAACAAATGCAATTCTTGATAATTTTCTCAAAATTTTAAAAATTGTACAAATTTGATCTAATTTTTGGTATGTTCATTACCTCAATGATATCATTAGTTAAATTTGCCCAATGTTGAAAATGTCCATAGCGCCTGCTTTTATATCTAGGAAGTCGAGGATAAATGTTATTTTGTGGAGCATTCCTCCACATTGTTTGGACATGATCAATAGCACTTAAGGTTGCTTCAATGACATCTTCAATTATTCTAAAGCCATCTATAGAAAAAACATCAAAATTATATTAGATTTTATAGGTGAATTATAGGAATTATTATCGACCTTTGATTGATTATCTAGGATATTCAAGGATAGAAAATAAATAAATGTAATTTGCAATAAATAACAATTTGTTTTTACTAGTACAACCCTCTCCTATTTATATTATTAATTTTTATTTTCCTAATATTTATTCTTTTGACATTATTTGTGTTAGATATTGTTAAAATCTATTACTACTTATTAGTAATTCATATAAGCAAATAATTTCATATATTTTAAAGAAAAAAAATTGTCAAAATAATTTTATAAAACTTTGTGTTTTACAAATTGGTAAAATTTGTTAGAATTTATTAAAATTAATAGGATTTTGAAAAAATTTAATAGAAAATTGTCAAAAAATCCAAAGAAATGTAAACAAGGAAGGTCATAATATTCTATGACCTTGGTTTCATATTTAACTACCACAAGGTTGGATTGTGGAGATATTTTCATTCAACATGCTATATATTAGAAGGTCATACGTCTTGAAAAGATTTCAAATTGTTCAAATTAATTACAATAATAAAAAATAGAATATTCATTTAAACTATTTAACATGTAATATTGATGAGCAAGAAAATCAAATATAAGTTGAATTGATTGAATATGTGCAAATTTCAACTTTGATCAATGTTCATTCCACATAAATACTATAATAATATACAACTAACTTTCTTATATTTTGAACTCTTGCCAATTTTTTTGTCAATAATATGCAATTGACATGTTATTAATAAAATTATATTATTCTAAGATTTTTCATTTAAACATTAAAGAAGGGATTGTAGATAAGCCTTCTAAACATGATGTAATTTGTGAAGAAAAGCCTTGATGATATATAAGAAGACCTCTTTAGTACTAGTTATTAGACCTACTTATAGTTTGCAACTCTAGCAAGGGATTTATCATTGTTAAAATATTCAGTCTGTAACAATTTCAATTTCAATGAATGAATAGGTCTTTCAATAGACTACCTATATAGTTGTCATCCCTATCATTCACATTTTCAAATTGATGTCTAAATATTATTTTAAAATGATTCAAAAATGATAATTTTATTGAAAACCTTATTACCTCATTTCATATTGAGTATGCAACAATGACAATATATTAAAATAAAATTTGAAGTGGAAATAGTAATTTTTTCAATAAAAATATTTTGGAAAGAATTTTTTTTGTTATAAACTTGCACATAGAAATTAGAAACACTCATTTATTTGTACATTCGAACTATGAAATTCAATTTAGGGGTTAAATCACCATTGGTAGATGATTTGCTTTTAATCATCTCTCTAAAATCAAGCAAATATAATTCATAATAAAAATATATATTTTAGCAATATAATATATATATATACAATATATTATTGGTTATAATTAAAAAACCATAGTTGAAAATAGAGCCTTATCTTAATAAAAAAAAAGATCTACAACAATTTATTAAATACCATTTGTGCTTATAACAAATTATATATTTTTTTAAAGTATTATGAATTTTCTTTTGTTATAATGAAAAAAAACTGAACCTAAAATAATTGTATATCAAAAGGGCTAGAATTTTGTGTAAATTAGACTAAATTTGCTATAGGAGCATAACATATGTATTTTGACATTATATTCGCGTCTAAAATTTGATTATTTCTCACAAAAGAAATAATTGTATCTTAGAAAGAATACCAAGTGTAGGAATATTGTATGGAAATTTCAAAGTCCAACCCAAATTGATAATGCCAAACAAATGAAACCAAATATATTTTTAATTAAAAACTTACAATAAAGTTTGAAATCTAAGAAAAAAGAATTAAGTCTTGAATTCATTCAATATTTATCTCAAAATAAAAAGCTCATGGATACTTCTACAAAAATTAAATTATTAACATCAAACATGTAGATATTATTGCTTGCAATATTGCATAAAATTTTTATTGTATTGAAAACTTTGAATCAAGAAAAATGTCATTAATTAGGTTTTATTGAGAAAAACATGACTAGCTTACTGGTAAATGTTTTAAAGGTGTTGACAATTGATTCCATCACTTTTATGTGCCACGGTGCCAAATCAATAATTGGCTCCGGTGGAATGCGCACAATCTAAAAAAATAAACATGCATAATTATTTCAAAATCCATTGCATTACTTTGAAATTGTAGAGTCTAGAACTTTAAAAAAATTCTTGACCTTGATTCATTATTTTATTATATTTTATCTTCATATGGCAATCACAAAATGTAAAGCATCTCAAAACAAAAAAAAAGACATAGCTAATTATATTACTTAGTTCAAATTTTTATGCCCATTACGTTTAGAATTTAAAAATGCACTGTAAATACATACAAATTGTAACTTAGAAAACATTATTTTCACCTTTGTAATTTCTTCTTCCTCAACCTTAAATTCACTTTCTATCCACACACGGTACCACAATGGAATACTTTCTTGAGCTGCTTCAAGAATTACTGATCGAACTTCTTCAACCAAAGATGATTCATCCTGCCAAAAAAATAAAGAAGGAAATTAAAAACTAAATAATTAGGAAATACATTGATAAAACATTATTAAAAAAAAGGATCAAATTACTTTTGTAAAAATGAAAAAACTATATAATAAGGTATCATTATCTAAAAGTAAATTTTTATATTTAAAATTATTTTTTGCCAAATTTTTCATCCAATTATATTTTTAAACATATTTTCAAATCATCATTACATTACAACGTTTCATTAGCCAATCATCCATTTGACCCCAAGCTCCATCACAAATAGGTTGCAGATCTGCCAGGTACTTGCAGGCCAATTTTGCTACAATAACAAGGTGTGCAACAATTAATATTAGTATGCCCTACACAGTTGCCACAACATAATAAAGTAAAAGTAAAAGTAATCTTCTAAATTTTTTAATTTAATAAAAACGTCAAAATTCTACATCTTAAGTTGAAACACCACGGAACAAAGTCCATGCACCCCTCCTCGTTGAGGGTGTTCCAACGGTACCAAGAATGCAAGTAGGGGGCACACAGTTTTGGAGATCTCACGATAACAAACAAATAAACAAAACAAACAATCTAGTTTAATGTATTTATTATATATGTATAGATTTGTTACTCTCTTTGTCTCAAAATAAATTTGTGGTTTTTTTGTTGGGAATTGTGGGAGTACGATGGATTTATTTTGAAACAAGAAAGAATACAATGATTGGGGAGAATCACCGGTTAGTTCATTGTTAGTTGATGAAAGTGGGAAAAAAAACAAGTGCAACTTGAAAATATAAAGAAAAAAAATGGCAAAAAAATCTATAAAATTTTCATTTGGAAAAAAAATTGGATTTGGTTCTTAGGAAACTAGTTCAATATGGGAATTAAAGGAGAATAGCTTGTAAAATAGAAAAAATAGAATGCAAATTTGTTATATAAAAAATTACCTATAAAAATCTATAAATCTAGATTTTGTATCAAAATAATTCATCTTAAGTCAAAAACTAAATTTTTCTACTTTCTTAATTATTTGAATGTATTCTATACTTCATCAATATTTGTATGATGTTGAAGGATGAGATTCATTAATAAGAAATAAAATCAATAAATAGGAGGTTATAAATTGTGATTTGTGAATATTAAATAAAAAAATTTCAATAATTTGGTATGATATTATGTAATTTATTACATAAAAGAAATTCTAATCCTTTTAGTTCATTTGTTGATTCTTATATTAATTTGATGAATTATTTGAATACAACGTTGATCCCATTGTTTATGAATTCTCTCTATCATAAATGTCTAATTGAAATCATTTGTATATTTAGTTTTATTTATACTAGTATTTATTTATAAAGTTTTCATTATGAAAAACTAAATTATATATATTTGTCACATTTATTTTCAACTTAAATTCTCTTCTCTCATCATGATTTACCTCATAATAATAAAAACAAGTACATGGTTTGTTTAATTATTTATTAAATTTGATTGAGAAATTTTTTTTTAGTTAGTTAGCAATTTACCTAGTAGTTCAAGTCTATAGCAAAAGATTTGATGTTCACGTGAGAAGATAGGCTTCACATTGGAATCAAGATGGACTATTTCCCGAAAAGTGGGATCTATTGCTCTCATCCATGTACAACGACGACCACTCATTCTTCTTGTTTTCTGTCTCTGTGGTTGCAATTTCTTGTCCCTATTAGTTCTACCACCAATTACATCCATTAAATTGGATGCCTTTGCTAGGGCCTCACTCAACACCTACAATCATAGTGAAAACAATTATTTTTATATTTTCTGAAAAAAAGATAATCTTAATAATAAACAATCTACCATTTTGTAAACTTCAAACAAGCAAATTATTACATTCAATTCAAAAAAGTGTAAATAATAGAAAAGACCATAGAGATAGATTTCTAGTTGAATAATATTAGTTACCATATGGAACTTTGGATAAGAATCTTCTAAAGGTATTAACCATTTCGGTGTCACAAATCTCGATCTTGGTTGTCTTCTAATAGTTGACAAATTGCACCAAAATTGCTTAGAGAATTTAGAGCCCACCTTTTCTGTGTGGTATTCATGTAGCAAACCACAAGATTCAATATGCCTATCCAACTGGTGCATACAAAAAAAGAATAATATTGGTTTAAGTGAATGTATAATGTTTGTTTATAGTTCATATGATTTTGAATGATTTCATGTCTTTTCCTTTATAATATTAAATATAATAAATACTAAAAAACTTCAAAAATATTAATATTGCTACTTGTACTGATTTTTAAGTACCTCTGCTTGCACAAACATGGTGAAAATGGAGGTGAAAGTTGATGTTCGTTCATTCAATAAATCTTCTAAAATTTCTTGTTCCACTTGTTTTCCATTCTGTTATAGAGAAGCCAAAAAGAGATGTAAATGTCAAAATATAATTGGACATCATGTGACATAAGAATTCAAAATTCAAATTCTTTCTAAGAAGAAAATATTGCATAAAAACCATCATAAATCAAGACCATAGACTCTAGTTCAAACATCTTCACAAAATATTTCATTTTTTTAGTATTAACAAGTCAACAAACACTAAAATTGAAAATATTCAAAGACATTCTTTCTATACTTATATTTCTTTCCAAAAAAATGGAACTAAGTTTTAGAATTTTTTTTCATTTAAATCAATTTTTCATTGTTGATATTAGCATGGTTAAATATTTTTAATGAATTGTGAATGGACCTGAAGTCGTTCAAATGCTAGTGTACGCAAAATTTCACCAAATTTGATCCCCTCTTCATACAATCTTTTTATCATTTTTTTTTCATGACGATGTTCTGGTTCTATCCTATTCCATCGTTCCTTACAAAAAAATAGTTGTTGAAGAAGTTTATTATTATAAAATAGAGATCTTTAAATAAATTAAGCTAAATATGTACAACTATTATCTTATATAAAGGATTTTAAAGGTACTTGAAAATCTTCAAAGAGCTCTTGTTTTCCATTAATTTCTTTCAATAAATCAACAAAATTCTTTTTTGCCTACATGCATTTTTATTTATAAACAAGTTCATATAAATTAGAAATATATTTGTAATTGTAGAAACATTGCAATATATCACCTTTTATATAGCTATATTTGTTTTTGAGTTTTTAAAATTTTAATGAATTTTATAAGCAAATGCTATATTAACTAAGTGAAAAGTAATTACACATTATATTTACAAATTTTTTACTTTGAAGTATAAAAAATAGCATACCTTAATAAGAAATGGAATAGTTTGCTCCCGTTCATATATTAAAAGCCTAAATCCTTCTTGTATTGTTGTCAAATATTTTTTTTCTAAATCTTCCCAAATTTTATTGATCAATTCTACAAATACATATTTCAACAAGTATTTTAGTTATTATGTAACAACTTACAACATGTTATATTTTAATAGTGACATTATATAAATTTAAAATTATATCCATTTCAATTAAGTAAATTAGAAAAAAAATTGATGGTATTTTAACATTCATTTGAACATGTTACCTACAAGTTCTCTTAATTTAATAAGCTCAAGGTTTGGTGGAGGCTTAACAACTTCTTCTACATGACCAAGAGGTGGCTCAACCTATACCATGCCATTGCATTTGATATGCAACTTGAAAAACAAAAATAATAGTATGAAGAATGACTTCAAGTACAATCATTAAATATACAAATTGACAACATTCTAGAATTCAATGAGTAAAAGTGGTTATTTTATTTAGTACTTAAAGAATCATAATCAATTTTATACATTAGTAGTTTGTAACACTAAAATAACCAAGCTCATAATTTGTTAAATTGTATATAAGTTAGCCAAAAAAATTCATTGACTTGAGATGCCACATGCAACAATGATAATGGTGGTACTTGAGGAGGTTCCCCTAAAGCAAGAGCTTTTGCATCTTCTAACATAGTAGAACATTTATTGCTTGCAATTGTTGCTTTTGTTGAGGCTTCTTTTACAACTCCTAATACCTTTTCTACTTCTTCTTTGCAAAGATTAGTTGCCTCAAGACCTCCTTCAATATTTTGCTTCAATATCAATAGTAAGACATTTACAATCACATTTTGTATATAATATAAAATTTTCAAAAATAAAATTAAGTATAATAAACTAAATGGATGTTTAATCTATCTTTTATTTGGACAAAATTACAATAATGATGCAAGTCTTTGTATTTTTTTTGAGTCATGATACATATAGATATTTTGAATTAAAAAAAACCAAAAAAACATACAACTTTTCCTAAGTGTAATAATTTTCACTAGAAAATTTATGCAAAACATAAATTTTATCATTTTTAATTGCATCTATACATATTTTTTTATTTATTAATATTGTAGAATTAAAAAAGTTCATATAATTTTTAGTTCATTTTTATGTCACTCTTTTTCATTTTAAAAATTGATACACTTTATAAAACACCATTAAAGTCATTCAATATTTTTCTTATTTTCCATATTTTCCATTTACATGCCACAATTGTAAGGGCTTATATTCCCAATTGTTTATGTCATTATTTAACTTATCATATTTTAACTTTTAATATGTGCTCATACAATAGTACAATCTATGCCAAAAAAAACCATAGTCTTGATGAAATGGTTTTGTACTACATTTGCATTGAAACATGCATAATTGCATTTAAAATAATGCAAATTTAAAATAAAACCATTTCAAACCATGGTTTTTTTAATGTCTTTTGGACTAGTAATAGAGTTTCTATGTCTAGTGATATGCTTGACCAAAAAAACTAATATTTAGCACTTTAAAGACTAGGGGGTAGTTCAAATCAACAAAATTGTGAAGATGTGTATTAAAATGCAACTTAGAATAATAATTTAAAGATGACTTTCAAACCATAGTTGTAAGATATAATCTATAAATTAAATTTGTAGAGTTATATCAAATAATACACAAACCAAAGTTCAAAATTCTAAGTTCAAATCATAGTGATTTTTTTATAATTTTATTTTATATTTTTTCACATTATTTTTGAAGGATCCTTTTGTAAACTGAAAAGGTCATTTTTGAGGCAAGATCTACCAATATCATTTGAATTATAGAGTATTTGCAAACAAAATTTGCAATGTCAATGTCAAAGAATCCAATAAGAATCTTCTAAAAATCAATGGTTGAATAAATGCATTTTTTGTTCTTGGGATGTGTATGCACTCATCTATTGTTTGAAATTTGGATGTCTAGTCTTTAAAGGGTTAAATACATTAAAAATTCTATGCATTTTATTTGAATGTTATCTTATGTACACTAGATTTTCTAGTATAATGGATATATATTGAATATAAAAATTTATGAATATCATTTCATTTATTTATTATACAATTAGATAAATGCTAGTCATTCATGGATATTTACTAATAATACTAGTATGTTGTATGCCATTGCTATAGCCAAAATAAAAGTAATAATAACTTTTTAATTTCTTAATTCATAAAAAATTTGAATTAAATATCTTTCACATTGTAGGTTTAAATGCTATGAAACAAAGTTTGTACACCCTTCCTTGCAAAGAGCTTTTAAATAGTACCAAGCATGCAATCTAGAAAAATAAAAAATCTAATAAATCTTACTATAATAAAAAAATAAAAAAACCTAAATTAATTCATTTATAGGATACTACTATTGTGCATACTACAAGTGATATATAAAACCATAAGTATTTGCAAGCATATTATTTACCAAAAGATCCTGAGTAAGCTTTTGAGCTTCTTTGCTAGCAAGCGTTGCAATTGAAGCAGCATCATGGACTTCTAGAACAATCTTTGTTACTTCATCTAACATTTTGGCAATAGCATCACTAACTTTTCCTACTTGATTTCCTTTAGCCGCTGGAGCTCTTTTAGTTGTTGGAGCTCTTCTAATAGTCTTTGGATCAATAGGGGGGGCATCACCACTTAGGGCTTGGTTTGCCTCCACCTCTAATAATTTTGCTTTGAAGAAAACCTCTGCCAAAGTTTTTGCTACATTGTTTGCTTTATCAACTTCTTTATGTGCCTATTTTGTAAATAAAAATATTAAAAAATTAAAAATTGAAGAATTATAATTTTGTATTGTAATTAAAGAATTAAAATTATATCATCTTTGAAATGTTTATCCAAAAGAAAAATTGTGTTTAAAGTATATAGTTTGTTTTTTAATATTTATTGCTAGTATTTTTGAATTTTTGAATATTCTTATCTCATATTAAATGATTTCTTTTTATATATATCTAACTTCAAGAAAAAAAAATTAAAGCTGATCACATATTTAAACTATAACAAATATGTAATAGTATTTATAAAAACTATTCAATTTCAAGATATAAAAATACCAATCACATGATATTATAATTTTGAAAGGTAACTTTTTGAACATGAATTTGATAATAAATAATTAATACATTGATCGATTATTTTTTGGTTAATACCATATCACACATAACAAGAATTTATAATTTTCATTTTTCAAGTATAACTAATGAATTATTTTGTACAAAAATTGGTATTCCTTGTTCAATAAGGGAACAAAATTTTAAAATTTTTTGTAAGATCTAAAACTTTTAGAAGTTTAAAATTCATATTTAGATTTTGAAATTTTATTTAAAAAAATATTGCAATAAGAATTTCAATATTTTGAAGCACTTATAGATTGAGTGTTGTATAAGATGGTGATGAATAATAAATCTTCTTTCTAGTATTGTGAATTTGACTTGGTTGACAAAAATATGGTGACAATAAATGTCTTATTCTAGATGAAAATTAAATTCTACTATAAATAAATAAAAAATTAAGACCTTAGAATGATTTTTTCATGCAAAAAAAATTCTTATGTTCATAATTTATTAATAATTAAAAAACAATAAAATTATTATCAATTTTTTTGAATTTAAATGAATGTCTCTATATTTTATAAATGAAAAAAAATTGTTATAGATTTAACTCTTAGAATTTTAAGCCAATTTCAAGGTGTTTTGGATCTTGATTTTGTAAGTTACAAAGAGTTGAAGCTCAAAGTAAGATGAATCATTTTTAGATAAATTAATTATAAGATCTTGTAGAAATCTAAGACCTTCTCATCTTTACAAAGTTTGGTTTCAATTCAAGTCATAGATTGCAAGATTATATTGTAAAAGTGAAGGGTACTTAAAAAGAAATTAATGTTTTGACGTAGCTAAAATTATGCTTTGACTAACTCTTTTTGATACATAACATTTTAGAAAGTTGTATTCCTACACTTATTCTCAAGGTCATAAAATTCCACATGCATGGAAAGAAATCTTGTATTTTCTAAACCAAAAATGAGTGAAAATTTTATCTTGTAGTAGTGACCACTTTACTATTAAGTTTCAAAAATCATTAGATAAATTTAAGATTTGTCACATACCTAGAGCCAAAATTCAAAATCAAACATGGTAGAGTTAAAGAACATAAGAGAAGATGCACAATAGGATTCCAATAGTTGTTTATACCCACATTCTAGGCAAAATTTTAAAAAAGAAGTGGGAGGGTAATGCTACTTTAGGTCTAATCTATTATTAGGCAACTCATTGATAAAGGGTCATGAAGAGTTTAGGCTAGGAATCCATTAGAATTCCAAGCATCATCATTGTCCAAAATCATTACTCTTCTATTCAAATGGTTTTCAATGGGCTTTTTAAAAAAATAACCTACCTTGCATTGCTCCTAAAAGTACACCAAAAATCTCCAACCACCTCTCTTCCATCCTAACAGGGTTGACGAATCTCTACGTCCGCCTGAAAAAGGCATCCGTTCACACGGACGCCAGCGGACGCAGCATCCCTCTTGCCGTCGGAAGGCAGACAGACGGGGCGGACAGGACAGGGCGGGACGGGTGGGGTGGATGGGGCAGACGGGCGGACGGCGTCCGCAAATGTCAGTGAACGCTATGGACACAGCATCCGCGTCCGGACGTCCCGAACGTCCGACCTTCTTGTCAACCCTGCATCCTAAAAGGAAGGCCCAACCTTACTAACACTAGTTAAGATCCTACCAACTATGAACACATGTGTTTACCTCATTGGCCAAAGTTCTCCCATTCGATGACTCTTTGCTATAGTCTCTAGCCTACCCATGCTTTGGAAATTTTTATAAATTCAACAGTGGATCTTTTTCTAAATTTGAATACACTAATTGATAACTAATTTGATTATTTTCAAAATGAGCCAAAGTTCAAGTGACTCTTCACATTTCTAAGTCTAGAATGGATTGACCCATTTCGGGTTGTTCAAAATTTTAAGGGTTAAGATTCAAGTTTTATTTTACATTATATTGAAATCTCAAAATTAAAGGTTTTATGAAAGAGATTTTAAGTTATATATGAATCTCAAACTTAAAGGTTTTATTACTTTTATGAAAGAGATTTTAAAATATACATTAGTTTTGTTGAAGCATTTTTTTTTCATTTCCACTAGTTCTCTAATAGTAGGCAATTTAATATTGTCCTCAAAAGTCACCTGAATTGCAACTTCAATCATTGATTTTGTATTATCACTTATAAGATTTTTTGCCACTGCTTTGGCTTTATTATCTATAAAAGTAGTAACAATTCCTATTGCCATTTCAACATTTGGGGACACAATTTGGATTTCATCAATATGTTGTGGTATAAAGTATATATTATTAAACTTGTTCAAAAAATCTTTCATTGAATTGAAAATTTCCACTTCATTGGCAATTTGTGCAAGGATTTCTTCTTTTGACTTTAGTGGTTGAAGGCGTTCAACAATTCCACTGTAATATACATAATTTTCAAACCTTAAGCTATTAAAATTTTTTAAGTATAATAAACACTTATATAATGATATATATATAATACTTAAATGATAATAAATATACATATCCATGAATATTTTGCATAAATTTATGTGAAGCAAATACCAATAATTTATTTTTATTTAATGTTGATCAATTATGTATATATACAATGTCACAAAATTAAATTTAAATTACGTTTTATCTCCGAGTGGTACAGGATTTGTTAGAGGATGATATACAATATTTGTTGTTGGATCAAAAGTGCTTGATGAAAGTTGATTAAGAAGCACATCTTGAGGAGGTGCTTCAATAACAAAGTATATATGAAGTCCAGAGTCTTTTTTTTCTTCAACCTCCTAATGCATCTAAAATATTTAGTATTTTAATCCTTCTATTTCAACAAAGTGCAATGTTTGATAAAAGTTGTAAAAAACTGTTGCTGTATTTAAGATATTACCAATAATTTTATTCTAATATAAGCTCAATTTTCACATCCTTTTTTAAGACAAGATAGTTTTCTTGTTCACAATGTCTTTTATAAGTTTTTTTTTTGTTATAGTTTATCAATAGTGTGATGAATTCATTTAATTAATAAAAAAATCTTTGAAATTTTTTTTTTCATATTTATTATTCTAAATATTTTAGAAAATAAATCTAAAAAATAACATTAGATATTATATTTTGTAATAAAATTGACAATATCTTTTAGATAAAACTTCATAAATATTAAAAATAAAATTATTTTTAACACTCTATTTAAATCCTTTAAGTTGAATATCATGTATGACATTTTCCTATCTACAACATTTATACTTTATTGTTGTGCAATGCATAAAGTGGTCATAAAATGTAGGAAGATTGTACTTTTATCTAAGTTAGAAACACATTTCAAAAAATTGATTTTGATAATGTATGTATATATGTATATATAAATTGAGAATTTTAAATGTAACATTTATTTCTAACCTTTCAAGTTGTTATGTATTTACTTGAAAAGTATACAAACCAATTTAGACTATTAATACTTATATTTTTTCAAATGAACTATTTATATTATTTCCAGATAATTAGTAAGTAAAAAAAATATATTCAAAATTTAAACTAAATTTGTGGTTTCAATCATTGTGAGATTTCAAAAAATATTCATTATAATATGTATTCTGAAACTACATTCTATTGAATGTTCAAAATTGTCATATTTCATTTTGTCCTACATTCATCTTCTATATCCAAATGTCTTGGTTTTATTTCTTTTTATAATTTTAGTATTTAATGCCCATTGAGTACTTACAAGCTTAGGAGGTGGGGCTATTTTGGATTTTTTTGCTTTTTTTGCTTCTTGAGCTTCAAAATCAAAACCAGTCAAACACTTTTCCAATGCTGCTACTTGACTTTTAGTTTGAGGAAAACCATCCAATATAAATCCAATTTGTTGATCAAGTATTGTTGTAGGTTGAGTACCCTTTACTATAACATTGTGAAACAACTTTGTAAACAATCATGGCTACACCATATGGAATTTGTTATTATATTAAACACCAATATAAGTGTTATAAATAGAAAAAAAAACTCAACATAATAGATTATTTTATTGACCATTGAATACAAACTATGTACAATTGAATAATATATTTTTATATAATTTGAGAGATAGTGTATAGTTTTCAAACATTAAAGTAGATAGGAAAATTTGATGGCATTCAAAAAATTTGGAATTTTATATCACAATGAAATTAATCAAAGTATAAAATAAAATAAAATTTAAATGGTGAATATTCTATCTTAACTAGATTTCTTTTTAGCTGGAGGAGGTGCACCTTTGGCTAAAAGTGTATCAACTTCACTTACTGGTACTGTTTGCATCATGATAGTACAAAAAATCAAAATAGATACTTAGAAATATTAAAATGTTTATTTTCTTAAACTTTATATTTTCAAAATTCACAATTCATCTGTTTTATGAAAAATGTTCATATTTATAAATTTAATGAGGACTTTTTTATATTAAGTTGAAAATACATGTCAAAAAAGCATAAAGATACTCACTTCTCCTACCAAGGCAATAAATTTAAAGATATTTGAGTGTATATGGATCAATAACTTTCAATTCTAAATTTTATAAATATAAATGTTTTTTTTAATATAGAGGATTTAAGATTTTACTGTATTCATTAGGGTAGAGCATTGTTAAGTATATCAAGTTGGCAATAACATTATCGGGCACCTAAAAAACACCACCCTTTAAAATTCATGTGTTGAAAAAGTCAATTGATATTAAAATGAGTGTTAATATATATACAAGAAATTGAATATACTTTGAAGAACTTAAAAATGTTTGCAAACATATTCACTAGTACAAAATTAATACTCTTTGAATATCATTTTACACAACATTACATACTTGTATCTTATTTTCAATGGCATTCTTGGCTTGTAATCCAAAGTGTGATTTTTGAGACAACATGTTTGCTAGTGTTTCTTCCTTGCTTTTAGGACTTGTATTACTATCAATCATTGGAAGTTGAGTAGCTAGTTCTTCTTTAAGTTTCTCTTCTTCTTTTGTACCATTAATTAGAAATAAATACTTCTTTGTCATTAGCTTTTCTTAATGTCTTCTATATAATAGTTTATATTAAAGAATCTATTTATTATATATATAAATCATGCATATTTTATATCAACAAATGTAGAAAGAAAATTGTACCAATTATTGCAGAATTAATAGCCAAATCTAAAACTCTCTTAGACTCGATTAATAAAACTCCATATTTAGTAGCCAACTTCTTTGCTAGAATTGTCTTCCCTAATCAAAATATCATCAAGACTCTTATTTGACATCACTTACACATAGAATATTAAAATTCATTGTGATATTAGTATTTAATATTATTTTCATAAATCTCTCTCTATTAATTTGACAAAGAATCTTTTAAAACTTCAAAAAATAATTAATCCAAAGAACTAATAACATGGTTTTTTATTCAAGATTTATGAAAGTTTTCATTATACCTGCATGTGGAATTCCTACAATAGAAATCATAAGTGTAAATTTTGATAGGTCTGGTAGTTGAAAAGGTTCAATAAGGCTTTGGGTCAATTCACCAATGTCCATCAAAAATTTTCCCAATTCTTTGTTTTTCCCTATAGGCTCTACTCCTTCTGGATTTGTGTATTCTCCTGTCTCATCTAAATATGCCTCTGATTCTTCCTACAAATAAGTACACAAATTCTAAATAAAATACTATATTATTAATATTGTAATCCTTGTGCATACATATTTTGAATTATATCAAAATTCTATTATAATTTATACATCCAAAATTTGCTATATCAATTGTAATTTAATATTTATTTTCAAATTATTTTTTATAGTTTTTCTTAAGCTTGAATGTAAGATATAAATGCTATTATGCAAGGATTAAATATAAATAAATTTTTATATTTAGAAAAATATGCTTAAAAGAAAACCTTAGCAATTCTTAGTTCTTTTTCACTAGGAGGTTCTATTGGTGGTGGAGGACATGGTAAAACAACTGGTAAAAGTGCTCCTTTGATAAATAAATTCTTCCATTGTCTCCATTCATTAATAGGCAAATTCTTTCCTACTTCAAGCCGATATTCATTTATACATTCTGCCATGCTCACGAACTAAAAAATAGGTCTCCAATCAAAAAAAAAAAAGATTGAATGAGAAATGATCTTGCAACAAATAAATATTAGCATTAAATTTAAACATAAAATTTTGTAAGTAGACTAGGTCAAATCTATTTCATGATATAGATGGTCTTGCAACACAACTTATAATTGTGTTAAATATTCCAATAACTTATGACATATAAATTGTAGATGTAAAAAATAATCTATTGAATTTTGATTCAAATATAAAATGAAGCTTAATAAGTATATGATAAGGAAGATTTTGATTTTGATTGGCTTCAAAAACATGTTGGAGTACTTTAGAACACTTGTTATTAATATTGGTTGAAAATAATAGTACAAATAGAAATCCATTGCTAAAAAATGGTATTAGCAAAAACCTGCAAAATAATGTCAAAACAAAAGTTGTAGTGTTTTTGCGTCCTCTTTAAACGCTTTGCTTGAATGTCAATCTGCTATTTTCAATATAATACAAATATTTTTTTTTTTGAAACAGAACATATGATATGTAGATTTGTGAGAATAAAATTCTTCACCTTGTGTATAATATTTTGAATTTTAAAATTGATATACTAACATTTTAAAATCATTTATAAGCATAACATTAAGATGATCAAGGATCAAAATAATTTGCAAGATAAAAAATGACTGAAAGAATACACGTTTTGAAACATTGGAGTGCAATGAAATGTGTGTGTGTGTGTATATATATATAATATTGAATATATTCTTTAACCCCTTAGAAGATAAAAAAGATCAAATTGGATGTTATAGACTTTTACCAATCTTGGATGGATTACATGAAGGTGTTCTTTTGTTCAACCTAAGTTATTCTTTGACCAAACAAAATACCATTCTTCACTAATCCTAGTGATAGTGAATAAATTTCAATAAGATTAATCAAATCAATGGCTTATTAATCATAAATATTGGTCTTTTTTCTAAATTCTTTAATATTAATTAAGACCTATTTTTTCATGTAGGTAACAACTAGGAACATCTTCTCTAAATTTCATCAATGATTTTCTTCAATATTTTCGGAAGAAAAAAATTCTAAGAACAAGAAAAAAATTCACCTGCCAAGAATCATATTCTTTATTGATGTCGTTTGCTTTGTCATTAAAATACATCAAATAGCATTCATGGTCATGAGCTTGTATCAAATCAAAAGCAACTCTATTTTTCTCTTTCACTTCTTGTTGTTGAAGAAGCCAAGCATCATGCATTGCTTTTTGTTCTTCTTCCAAGATTTGTTGTTTTTCAACCTCTTCTTTTTCTCGTGCAGCTTGCAAGAGAGCATTTTCTTGACTTTTTTCTTTTTCTTTTTCTTCATCTATGACATGTTTATGTTCTTCTTCTTCAAGCATGTCCTATTTAAAGATTTCAAATTAATGTTTTATGCCCAATAGTGTAGGCATTTATTAGAAGGAAGTTAAAATTTTAATATTAGATTCAATAATTAGAATTTTCATATTCATTAAAATTTGATAGCTATGGGTTGTTGAAAATATTAAATTTGGATGACTACGCATATATCATTTATTACCATTAAATACTAAAATCTCAAATTTTTACAACAATTTGTGAAAGAAGTAATTATTTATTACATACAAAATTAATACCCACTTCAAATTTTGATAAATTTTTATGAAATTTGATACATGATACCAACACTAAAAAGTTCTAAAGACATGCTTAAAAAAATCCTATACTTTGAATACCTACATATTTACAGCAAACATTATATTGTAACAATTTTTTGATTATATTCACATACTTATACCTCAAAATAAAATAAATAGATTGAACTTTCTTTTTTGTAATATTTAAATTTATTTACATCAAGAGATTTTTGTGTAATGAACTTGTTTTTTGGAGAATAACAAGGACTCAACAATTTCAATAAATTCATATCGAATGTACCTAGTTAAAAAATCGTAAATCAAAGTATAACATACTTGTTTTTGTTTTTTGAGAGCTTCTAGCATAACTGAAAATTCTTTTAATTTTCTTTCTTTGATTGCCAATATATAAGCTTTAGCTGCTTTGGCTTGCTGCAATGTGCATTATTTAGCATGCAATTAAAATTCTTCGGAAGCACATATATTCTGCCACAAGTATGTCACCCAAAACTTCTTGATAGAATGATTTTTCATCTTTCTTTTGGAAAGTGTTGTAAAATTTAAACTAGTTAAAATAATCAGATTTTTAGTTTTTAATTACAATATATAATGATTAAAATTTTGTGAGGAAATTTTTATAAAATATAACAAAAATATATAATTTCACCCATTCAAATGCTAAATTTCTTAATTTTAATTCTTTCTAATTATTTGATAGGAAATAATATTAATTAGACAAAAATCAAATCTGAACAGAACTAAGAATTTTATTTTATTTTAAAATTAAAATTATTTTTATTTTTATTTATTTTTATATAATTATGAGAATTTCACCCACATATACTCTCCAAAATATGTGGCATAAAAAATAAATGAAAATCTCATTCCATTACCAATATTCACAACCTTGGTTAGAATACACAACCATTAATGGTCATTATTGTTAGCCCTCTTGGCACCCTACATACACCTTCAAGTTTCTATCCTTGCTATAAAATACACCCTTTCTATCATTATCAGTATTTCCAATAAGTATGCCACATACATTTCATTGTCCAAAACCCCCCCAGAAAACAACCAAACACTTCCTAATTTATACAATCTACCTTAAATCCCTTACTATAATCAAAGTCACAGTTTCTAATATTTTTTCTTTATCTAATCATATCCCCCAAACTACCCTACTAAAATTTCAATCTCTCTTCCATTTTTAAAATCTAATTTAATTAGTATATAAAGTCTCCTTTCTTATCAAAGTATGTAGTCTAGAAGTTACTTGAATCAACATCTTAAAATATGATGTGGGACATTATACAAAATTACAAATAGACTCTCCAAGTATACCAATTATTTAGAGTGGTTGGAGTTATTTTTCCCTACTACATAAGGTGGGTATTCCCAAAATTGCCACTTTTTGCTATTGAGCCTATTTGGTATTCTTAAATTGGTCACATTTTCATATGTTCTTGTTGGCAAGTGAAAGGAGGTTCCAACACACCAAAGAACATGACATTTGGATACTATATGCAAAAGTTATTAAGGAATAAAGTTTGATTCTAAAAGCGTTTCTTCCACATAGGTACAAAACTGACTTTGGAGGTGTATACAGTGTAGATGGCAGTTTACGGTTAGTGAGACATTTGAGTGTATGTACCTTATATCTTCCTTCATGGAGAAGATATCAAATGACAACAGTTTAAGTATTATAATTAAGCTAAGTGAGAATTGTATCCCATCTATTTTGAATTAAAAAAAAATTGTTTCACATCAAAATATACATATTGTAATTTGATAGACTTTATGTCAAAAATAACATAAAAATTCCAATACAAATATTTATAGTGTACAAACTTTGGAATTAATTAATGGTAACCTCAAAATGCCCAAGCTTTTTTTAGCTTCTAAAAGTTTAGTCAAAACTAAACAAAAAGACCAAGTTTTGATGAGTTTTATCAATTTTTCTTGAAATTCAAATCATAGGTAGTTGCAAAAAACATTTGGCATGCCATTTTTGTCTCAAAATGGCCTATTTCAGTGAGTACTATGGCTTGGGGAATAATTATTTTTTAAATAAAATAAAATATGGATAATTTGTAAAGCATTCAAAATAGTATGCTTGCAAAAATTCAAGACTAGAAAAACTTATCTCTAAAAGTTATGCACAAAAAAGAGTAATGGAAAATGTCAAGAACTTCAATACATTGATGTTTTTTTTTTAGAAAATAGTAAAAAAATGTAATAAATAAATAAATAGAAATGGGCCATTTTTCCTAATTTAACCATTTTCATATTTAGGAAAAAAAATATTTTATTCTTTGCACTTGAACAAAGGTAGTTTAAGGGCACTTTATTATTTAAAAAATTTTCTTTGTAGGCTTGTGTAACTTTAGTAGAAGTCTTTGTATTGCAATTTTGACCTTCAAACTCAGATTTTTGGGTAAAAAATAGTACTAAAATCCCCCAAATGCAAAAGTAGACATCCAATTGGAGGTTGTTTTAAAATAGTAAAATCATTTTTTTGAATTTAGAAAAAATTATACAATGTCTAAAGCTACTACATATACCTTCATTCCAAATTTCGTATAAAACTAACATATACTGCAAAAATATTGAGCAAAAAACACTCATCTAAGGTGAAAGGGACAAAAAAAAAATGAATCCCATACAAATTCAATCTAGATGTGTTTTGGATCACAAAAGAAAAGAAAACACAACAATTTCACTTATGGTTGAAAAAAATATAATATTTGATCAACAATTGTTTAAATTGTGAAAGTTATTTGAAGTCTTTCAATCTTGTTTCTACGCATCAAATCTAAAATTGGATGCATTAAAAAAAAAATGTGAGGTTTAGGATTTAGATTTTAGAGTTTAGGGTTTAAACTTTAATCCTTGAACACCAAGCTAGTCAACGTAGAAATCATCCTTTTTGGACCTATGTATATCATTTGCTTAAAAAAACACCTCCAACAAGATTCCACATAAGACCTCCCCTTTCCACAAAAAATTCCAAGGATGAACACATGCACTTTTGCCTTATATAGAAGAATTCTTTATCATCCATCGGATACTTTTAGGCCGGTATGAAGCATCACAAGGTTAAACAAATCCTGATTATAATAAACTAAATACCAATAGTTCTTAAAATTAATCATTATAAAGGCACATTTTGATTTGTTACCTCTTCTTGGAGTTTAGGATCAAGAGGATTAGGTTTTGTTTTTTCTTCTAGTTCTTTAATGGCAATCTTGCTCATTTTTTTAGGTGGTGGTAGTTTTGAAGGGGTTTTTCTCCCCACATCCCCTTTGGGTGCTTGTTCATCTGCACCGAGAATAAGTCCGGTTTTACTTTCAAACTCTTCAATGTCTTTTGAGAAATTGTCGGTTTGAGCCTTATCAAAATGTGTTTTGATCATGCTTTCCTATATCCAGAATAAGAAAACAATATCAATATTATCTTAGTCTTTTCCAAATAAATGAAATATATCAATACTAGAAAATTTAGTTTTTCAATTGATTTGGTCGCACTGATTGATTCACTTTTTTGTTGACTTGGACTCTATAGACACAACAATTTATAGAATTTCTGCCAGAGTTGTAAGACAAGTGAAAAGGCTAAAATAATTGTTCTTCAAGATCTAATCAGTTCTGTCTAGCAAGTACTTGGATGCAAAAAAGGCCTTTACATAATAAAAAAAACAATACTTTGTTGATTTGAACATAAAAGTGAACCAAATCAATGTGACCAAATCAACAAAAAAATTGAATTTTCTAATAGTAATATTATAGTATATTGTGCTAGAATTATGTACTAGAATTATGTTTGAGTGTAAAAAATACCATCCTAACATGCCTATTTTCATCTTTTTGTTCCGCTAAAAATTGCAAACTAAGAATGTCATGCCATGAAGCCTATCCCCAAGTACAACCTTTGTTTTAATGATGTGCTAAGATGCAATATTCACATAAATTGTAAAATACATACATACATAATAGTAAAAATTTGAGCTATTCAATATGATCAAGGAAGAATATTTTAGTAAAAATTATGGAAAATTCGAATAATTTATGCAATAAAAAAAATTAGCTAGATATTGCATAGGTTTGGCAAGTTAGAATAGTGTTTTAAAACCCGTAAAGCTTTTTGCATTGCTATTGCATATTGCTCCTTTAATTTCTTCGCATGCATAGAAGCATGAAATTTCTGCAAAAAATGACTATTTTTAGATTTAAAAACTCATTAGCATGAAATTCTACAAAAAATGACTATTGTTAGATTAAAAACTCATCAACATGAATTTCAACCCTCCTAAAGCTCTTTAGTTTGTAATTTCAACAATGTAGTATGTGAGCATATGAGCTTTGAGTATATATATATATATATATATATATATACTACAAACATTGAAGGTCCTTATTATATAAAAAACTATAATATAGATACTTATATTATAGTTACAACATAATGATGGAAGGTTTTTATAATATAAACATCTATAACATAGGTGTGTAGTCTTCTAAGCTCACATGCTCACACTCCTAGGCTCATATAATAGCAACCCCCATATTGTAAGAACATTAAACCTTCATACAAAGCAACACTAAATTGAGACATTAAAACCTCTACTTGGACTATAATATATTGTAATCTATTTCAAGATTCATAATATCTAGCTTTTGACTTTGAAAATTTCACTATCCAAATAAATATATTTATATTCCTTGTCATATGATCATTTTAAGATTTTGCCAAAACATACCTCAAAGATGATGTCACGTTGTTGTGTTCTCAAAATTAATAATTCTTTCATTTTTTTTGCAAAAAACTCTTGTTTAAACTTTTCCTATAAAAATTAAGGTAATATAAAAAATTTATTTATTCAATAGCATTTAAAACCAAAATTAATCATCTTAGTTGTAGTGTAATTTATAACATCACTTAGGAACTAAATTTTACAAAGCTACATTGACTATTATATTATAATTTAAATGTTAACCCGTAAAGGACCAAGTTGTGTTTATTGGCAATATAGTAATTTTAGGCAACTCACTATGAATGGAGTTTTTATTTTATTTTGCTGAAATTTTCACACAACAAGGAACCATTTTTTTTTCCCTTGAAGGCCTAATAATTTTCATAGCTTTTGACTACATGATTACAAAGTTATTGTATGATTTGTAGTTTTTTTTCCTTGGCCTTGAAGTCCAAGCAAATTAGAAAATATCATTTTATAGAAAAAGAGAAATTTTAAACTAGTTCTCTAGATTTATATATGCATGAAAAGCTTTGAATCATTCCATTTTGATCAATGAGATGAAAATTGTAAGGAGTTTTAGCTTGTGAGGAGTTATGGAATCTCTACTCTAAAATAAACTTTGAAGTCGTATATTGAATTCAATTTTCAATATTTTTGGAAAAATTAAAATCTTAGGATACAGATTGTTTATTACAACATTACCAATATTGAAATTGTCATATTTCAATTCTATAACAAAATTCTCAACAACTTAGTATTTTGAATCATTCTCTATTTTTTTCTACTTACTATTTTTTTCCTATTTATTGGACAATTCAAAATAGGTACAAAGAATAAGTAAGCATTATCGGATTAAGAATGTAATTAATAATAAAGAGTTAAAAGTTGCATTTGTATAAGATAGAAAGTCTTATCATCAAGCATTTTGCATATCAAGCATATTAATTTATCAACTCTTTAATATTACAATAAACTTGACAAATTTGAGGTTCATTAAATTAATGTAAATTTTTTCTAGATTAAACTAATGCATAAATTCATTTGTTCTTTAGTTTCATTTAAAATTTGGATTGAGTAGAAAATAATAAATATAAAGAAAGATGTGAATGTTTGAAATTTGGATTATAGTTATAATAGCAAACAAAATTTAGAATCAATAAAGCCTAGAGTATAAGTTTTTCTTCTATGATGGTGTTGAATTCCAAATGTTTTAATGAATATTTTTGTACATATATTCCAAATTTCCAAACTAATTAATGTATTCTTGAATTCATTTCATCATAAAAAAACACAAAAGAAGTTTGATCAACATACAATGATTTGAAGAAATAATAATCCACTCAATCACAAAGAAATTTAGTTTCAAAATACATCATCACAATTTTGGAAATTTGGACTATCCCCTAGTCCTTAAGGAATTAAGGATTACTATAAAATGTGATAATGTTTGAAAATACTCCAAAAGCAAGCCCAATGGATTCATTTGACTATCATGCAAAAATTAAAGAGGTAACAATCTCTAATTTTGAATAGTTTATAATACAATAGGAGAATCCACAACAATTCAAATTGTTTTGTCAATATAAACATCATATTCTAAAATAAAATAAAATGACAAAAATGAAATAAGGAAAATAAAAATAAAACCTGAATAGTCTTTTGATCCTTGAAGCGCACAAGAAGTGCATCTTCAATGAGTTGTTTTGTGTTGTGCTTCATTAAATTTTTCCCCCATACCTTCCAATCCTTCTTTTTAGGTTTTGGCTCCTCCCACTCTAAGTGGTTCTCACTAGGAGTTTCATTCTTCTTTGTTGCCATTTTGTGAATCAAACTCTTGTTGCTCCAACAAACTTAGAGCTTGTAATTCAAATGCCTACCTCACATCTCAACCCCAAATCTCCCATAATGCCTCATATAAATCACTATTTCATAATCTTAATGTTGACATGTTAAGTTGTCAAGGTAAGATTTGATAGTTAAAGAAGACTCAAATTAAGATTGATAATGATAAAGTCATGACAATGGACCTTAATCATGTGTCCAATAAAATTGAGTATGCACATTGTAGTTTACAATTGGAATAATAAAGTTGTAGCTCTTTTGCATATTATGTGAATATTTTGAGATTTCATGGCAATCAAATGGTTCAAACTTGCTTGCATAGAGATTATATCAAATAATGTCAATGTTAGCTAGGTCATGAAGCCATCGGACAATACCTTATTTGTCGTTGACGTATCTTTACAAATTTTCACTTGCTCTTATTCTTCATAACCTAGTCTATTATAAAAATACCTATTTCATTGATGGAAGAACAACCTAATTTAGTGCACCTTTTTATATTTGAATCTTGTAAAAAAGAGCAAAAAATTATGTGTAGGTAGAACATAAAAAATGAAATACACTTCAATGTGGGTACTCTCTTTGAAATGTGCACTACAAATTGTTTGATACTACATCCATAGAACATTCCATGGTGCAACGTCTAATTATTTGTAATTCTACTACTTTTATCAATCATATTATGCTCATTGATTTAAAAACATTGATTGATAATTTGATATTATACCAAATCTATGTCCAACATCATAAACCTATAACATTATCAAGAAAGCCAAAATTTTTTTTCATACCTTGCATTGCTAAATGCAAAAGATTTTTCTTTTTTTAGACTCTTCACAAAATGAGTCCAACAACTTACACTTATTTTAGCTATGCTATTCACCAAAGACATTCTACTTATGACATTATTTTATTTTCATAAAATAAAACATGAATGTGAAATGCAATTCTATGTCTAAGATCCATTGTAAAATTTTAGACCTAGCTTGTATGTGTATCATGGGAAAAAAACCTTAGAATGTGCAAGAATTGGTTGTCCCTCTTTACTCATATGTTTCATCCTTAATTGCCAATTTGCAAGTGGATTTTAGGTAGGCTTGTGTAAACTCTATTTTTGGTGAGATTTTTTGAAATTTTTTCTTAAGATAGAAAATCACATTAGATTTCTTCAAATATAATATTTATTTCAATTGTGTTGGAGAATTACGTTTTTTACTACAATAAGCTCAAAATAGGGGAGACTTGACAGCAAAAACAATCGACAAAATCTTGAAATTATTATATTTTAAATTTTTTCACTCATACATTATACTTTCATCTACATGGAAAGTTTTGATTCATTCCATTTGGAGTAGTAATGTGAAAGTTATGGAACTTCTTGTTTTGTAGGCAATCATAGAAACTTTTTAGGAAATTAAAGTATTAGATTTGTTTTTGAAATTAATATGTTGGATTTGAGAAAGAAGTTCAATAGGATTAAGTATGCTTTCTAGAACAATTTTGTCATCACTGATATAAGTATGTTTCAATTCCATCTTACAGCTATTAATGATTCATTTTTTCCTTCAATTTCATACTAACTTCTACTTAATAATTTTTTCGAGAATGAAAATCACGTATTTTTTTGAAAAAGTTCTTTTTTTAGATTTTCAACTCAAATCTTCAATATATATATATTTTTTAAATCAAATTTTTAGTGCAAAAATTTGAAGTTAAAAAGATTCAAAGTCAAATAATCTTATTAAGGAATGTGCGTAAAAAATTGCTTTCTTCATTTTAAATGCAAAATCTTCCAAAATATGTGGTGAACTTTCTTCTCCACATTGTCATATTAGTCTAGTTCAAGATCTTATGATTAAATATGCAAAAAAAAGGCATTAGTAAAGTTTTTGGTTCTTTGCAATAGAAATGATAATTTTGAGTGTTTTTTTGTTGAAAAAAGGGCTTTGGGTTAACCAATGCAAATGATGTGTCTTTTATAAACAATATAATTGGATCAATTGTAGCTTTAACTTTCTAGTTTTGTTTTGTTTTAACCCCCTAAAGTTCCTTGACTATGTTTTGACCAAAAACACTCCAAAACTGCCATTTTTAGGACAAATATCAAAATTTAGAATAAATTTTTTTTGGATACATACAACTATAGGATCTTGTAGTAAGATGATTTGAAAAGATGTGGAAAAAATTTCAGAAATTTTCACTTTGTAGATTGCAAGATATTAGTGTTTGAATTAACAAAAAGCCTTTTTTTGGCCTTGTGAAAAACCGGGCAATAACACTTTACAAGGTCACATTTAAAAAAATGTGAAGAAAATGTATGAAGAAAATGTTCAAAATGGTTACAACTCTTTGGATTCATTCTTCAAGGCAAGTTGGACACATGCTTGAAAATTTTAAGATCATTTGGAATTGTACAACATATAGGAAAAAAATACTAAATAGAAAGAAGTAAAAATGAATCAAAATACTAAATTGATAATAATTTAGTTATGGAATTGAAAAATGCCAATCCCAAGGGTAGCAATGTTTTAATAAGCAATCTACATCCTATGGTTTTATTTTTTTCCAAAAATATTGAAAATTGAATAAGATAAAGGACTTCAAAGTTTATTTTAGATTAGAAAATCCATAACTACCCCACCAACTAAAACTCCTCATACCCACCAACTATAACTTTTGACTCATTTATCAAAATGAAATTATTCAAAACTTTCCACATATATATAAATCTAGAAAACTAATTTCAAATTTTTATTTATGAAAAAAATGATTTATTTTTATTTGCCCACACTACCATCCTAGTGAAGAAAACTACATATCACATAATAACTTTTTAACCATGTAGTTGAGAGTTATGAAAATTGTTGGGCCTTAAAGAAAAACCTTGTCCCCATATTGTGTGAAAATTTCAGAAAAATAAATTAAAAAATCCATTTGTAGTGAGTTGCTCAAAATCGATATGTTGCCAAAAAATGCAGCTTGGTCCTTTAGAGGTTAAGTTAAGAATATAATAACTACAAAGTGTACTTAGTATTACCTCCACCATTTATCATAGGGGAATTGATTGTCCTACAAGTGAAACACTTTTAAATATCATACTATTTCATCTCCAAAGCTTCATATATACTTTAAAAAGAATGAAAGTTAAAGAATATACACCCACATTTGACACTACTACTATTTACAATTGAACATAATTTTTACAATAAAAACATAAATTATTTACATTGGATTTTATTGGCAGGATTCTACAAAACTTTAGCATGCATTACTTGGACACCATATGAATGAAGTTATGAAATTTGAAACATTATCGATAGGTGTACCAGAAATTGACACAAGGCTCTCCTAGGCTCTCCTATTCTGGTTTTGTACATCTTGTGTCGTCTATATATCTAGTTTTCTGTGTCAGTTTTTTTGAACCAAATGTAGGAGTCACATTTGGGGCAGTGATGATTCCCCCAACTATATTTTAGACCTACATAGCACGAGTGAAAACATCTCTTTCTGAGGGTTCGTGTTTTGGAACATGCTAACAAGACAGCCCACAACATATCGGATAAGGGATGAAAACATGAAAGATATCATTATCCAGCTGTGTCTCTCGAAGGAGTTGGAATACAATGAAGCAAGTTCACCGACTTTCCATTACATCAACAGTTTCTCCCTAGTCTGCAAAACTTGGGGACACAATGGTCCTAGCATTTCCT
This sequence comes from Pseudoscleropodium purum, assembly GCA_963969395.1. Taxonomy (NCBI): domain Eukaryota; kingdom Viridiplantae; phylum Streptophyta; class Bryopsida; order Hypnales; family Brachytheciaceae; genus Pseudoscleropodium; species Pseudoscleropodium purum. The sequence goes on from OZ017795.1 coordinate 28,593,689, forward strand.
GGTCTTATGTTTCAGTTTCACGACGCTTCTGGCTCCACAGCGCTCATTGCCTCCTGCATGACAAAGTACGAAAATGTAAGTGAAAAGCAACAGGACACCATAGTCTGGAAAATTCGAGTAGAGGCTTTTCTTTCAACCCAGCACTCGGGGTAGTAAATAAAATAAAATGATCGTTTCATGTGCAGATTCTAGTAGACCGCAAACAGTGGGAGATCATTGAGAGAGAATCATGAAAAAATGCACTGGATGTGCAATCATATCCGACCCATCCTATTTGCTGCTATCTAAGGAGCGTAAGAATTATACAAGAAGACTGGGTCGATCATCAAGTAGGTTTACAATCACCAAATCATGAAAAAGACCTCACTTGGTACACAATGACAACTTACGCCATATGACTTCGGATCTGGAAGTAGGATCTATTACCTGAAGAGAGGCTTGAGATGGCAACGTCATAGCCGCAGCAGACTTTCGCTCTGCTTGCATCGACCGACAAAGTGCCTCCAATCTTTCCTTCTGATTCTTGCTCGTCTCCAACTGTTTTTTCAAAGATACCCTCTGCAGTGTGTCATCAGAATGATAAGTATTTTTAGAATATTACTCAATACCAATATACCAAACACTTATATATTCAAGAAGTATTTTGGGAGAAGTTAAATGATGACACACGAAGGCAATATACTCCCGTGAAGTAAAGGCATGGAAAGCACCTAATTCTGTTCTGGCATATATGTTCAACGGCATGAGACGTAACATATTTGTGTCCACGAATTAAAACTCGCGTGGGTACTGATACTTCTATTGCTTGCATTGCAAGTACTCTGATCCTAATTTTTGAGCAGAAGTATGTGAGGAATGGAAGTATGAGTTACCTCATCCAGAAGATCAATAACAGTGACATCTGATTTTTCTGCCTTCTTCTTAAGTGCTATATTATCCTTCTCTAACTTCTTGATCGTTTTAGACATCTGATCAAACACGGGAAACAACCATTAAGTGGTCAACCGAGCATTATTGCTTTCAAGACATTTGCAAGAAACTCTTCGAACTTCTTTGGACTCATAAAGGAGCAAACGAATTCAAAATGCACAAAAAAATACTGACTGCCCGAATGGAATTTCAACGATCATTTAATTTTAATTTTTACCTTCTCCATCTCTTTCTTGAAGGTTGCGAACACCTCATTGCTCTTTGTCAGCGTCTCCTGCCATTACGTAAGAGCATCTTCAGAATCAGTTCATGGTAGCGTTGATGGTGACTAGCATCACAAAAAGAAGAAACTGTTTGTATTTAAATGATTTAGAAAGTGAAGCTTCACGGTTCCAAGTATTAGGAAAGCCAAAACCAGAGGAGGTTGAGCAAAATTCAAACCAAAAAATAAACGAAATAACACATTCTATATTTCCTACATACCAGACACAGACGCACCGCAAGAACTTCATCAAGCAATTCAGACGCACATTCAACTACCTGTTGAAGGACATGAAATTTGGGAGGAAGGATCACATCTTTCAGAACTACACTAAGAGGACGAGTTCTTTCATTCTGAGAGAAACAATAATTTCTCTAACTATGGAATGATTGGAAGTACAGACTGCTCAGCTATGGACTACCCATAAAAGAAATAAGTACTTGCCTGAAACTGTTCAAACTTATCGCCATAGAGGGCTAATTGAGCCCTCAAATCTTGTTCAACTTTTAATTGATGAGCAATCTGCTCCTTATACAGACGTGATTTAGCTTCTTCTTGTGCAACCAACTCTTCCTGCTGCTTCAGCTTTACCTCAGCAAGCTGCTGTTCGAGCTCCTTAGTCCTTAACTGAAAACCCCCCATAAGAACAAGCTCTGGTCATTCAGAACAAAAACTTCGACATTATGCAGATGGAAAATTCTTTATAAAAAGCACACTAGAATGCTACTTTGAGAAAACAAAACAGTCGAGTCTAAAGAGAAGAAAATTCTCCACTGATCACTCTTTTCGCCTCATTTGGATTTAATTTCATTGCAAAAGGTAACTGAAGCAAGCATACCTGGTGATTAAAGTGTTGATCCCTCTTCTCACACTGCTGAGTCAGAGCTTTAAGCGTTTCTCGTAACCTAGAGAAAAAAGACACAGCTTATAACACCCCTTTAAAGAATGCACAAAGACGGCTTCTAAGAAACCTTGTGACAATAATACCAAGTCAATATCATGCTCAAAATCATGCATACATTTCATTTTCTTTGATCTGCTGCAACCTCTCGTCTCCTTGTTCTTCCAACTTGCTTGTGATATCCTGTAATAATCAATGCAATAAAGTTCCATTAATTGATACACAGAAAGAATTGAATACATAGATATCAGACTAAAACTCCATTCTACTGCTCAACGTAGTGAGCGAACTCAATTCAAACAATTGGAATTCATTTGAAATTCAATTCATGCTCAAGCAGAACTTGAGAACGAACCCCAAACAGGAAATTGACATTAGACAAGATAATCGCAAAGCGAACATGTGAGCAATTGACGACTACTTGTTACCAAGAAGCTATGAACAACCTTGATGGTATTATGAAACTTTGTGGACAGTTCTTGACGTTTCATCTGCTCTTCATTGGAGATCCTTCTGCTGTCGTCCTGCAGTTTCGAGCACACAGATGAATGTTGTATTATAATTGGAAGTTTAAATTCTTTCTAGTGCTCGCAACCCACAAAGAAATACAACCCAATCAATAAAACCGCAAATTATAAACTCGAATACAGTCCAAATTCAGGAAAAGAAGGAAAAGAAGGTTGCTCACAAAAAGCATCTTGTTCTGCCTCTGAAGTTCTCGACATAAAGATTCCAGTTTCTGTCGAAGTCCACTAACTTTTGAATATTCTCCATAAACTGCAGCAGAATTTGAATGGGACCTTCATGAGCACAAAATTTCAACATTTTCTCGTATCCAGCAGCTTTTAATGATCATCAACCAGATGTTCTTTAACTAAAATTTTCCAGAAGACCACAACGAACTCCAAATTTTTCGCTCCTCCAAAAGAATATTATAACAGCTGCCAACATGTACTGCAGACCACGAACAACTGCAGCCCCTCAGAACCTTGTGCTCAATTACTCTGCCCACATGAATACGTACTAGTATCTTTTTCTTTGTTGACCTGCTCCAACTTCCGCTGCAGTGTTGATAATTCTTTCACTAAGTTTTTCGTCTCTGACACCTGCATCGAGTTGAAGATCGATTAGCATCAGACAACTGACACCACGCCAACTGCAGTAGGCATGGACCACTCAAGGTACCACATTCAGACATCCACGCAGGAAACATTACATAGAGTCTGGAAGGAATATGCCAAACCTGCTGCAAATACTTGGCGTTAAGAAGTCGAAGCTTTTCATCAGAGTTTTTATCTGTTCCATCAAGCATTGCCCTCACCTCCTTCACTTGCCTCTTCGTTGCTCTGGCTGTCACACCCAATAACCAAAAATTAACACGTCATTCTGCAGTTTTAAGAATTCTAAACATCCTCAGCATCCTCATAATTTTACAACACCGCAAATTGTTTCGGCAGACTTGAGCGACTATTCCGGACATGAATGCCAAGAAACATAATTCAACCGTTTCGTACTTATTGCGAACCAAATGCGTAAACAAAATATACGTGAATTAGGAACGATAGATAGTACAATTAGTGCATACTACTCAGCTCACCCCTTTTGGCTGCTTCGTCATCAACTTTCAAGGATCCGGAGGAAGCCACCTCTAATTCGGCGATCTTCAACTCCAACATATCTTGTAATGGCTCATCATTTGTACTGGGGTCCCTCCGCAAAGTGGCCATAGGAAGATGACTAGTCTGAGAGCTTGAAGGTCTCTCACTATCATCTCCGTCACTATCAGTCGCGCTCTCTACATTTCCTTCAACAGGGTCTTCATTGCCAGTGTTTCCTTTGCTAACTGTATCAATTCCAAATAATAATGGCTCTCTTTGAGCGCCAGCATCGGTTTCAACAAGTGGAGTGGCCTCTCCTCCCGATAGAGGAACGGGAAACCTTCGAATTTTCTCTGATGACTTGTTAACTGAAGTTGCGAAGTCCGCAGTAGAATTCTTTAAAAACTCACTAAGAACTGGCAGATCTTTCTCTTCTTGTACTTGCTCAGGGGAGTGATTTACATCTGTCTCAGTCATCTCTGACGAAGATTTTAAACTATGATCCGTTTCAGGCAAGGGCGTCGCGAGATTTAATTCATTTTTCAAGGCATCTGCGAGCTTAGTTTCTTGTAAGCTAAATCCGATTGTGCTGTCATCTGAGCGACTATCAATTATTTCCACTGTATCCGAGCTCTCAGAGGCATTGTCTCTGTTTCTTTCCGTGATATCTGACACTACTGATGTTGCAACTTCTGGAAAATTCTCTGAAACAGAGAAACCGTCAGGTAAAGACCGTGCTCCAGGGAGGTGGCTAACCATTTCTGCCACTGAACCAGTTTCAACTTCAACAGGTGAACTCGGAACAGACTCCATGATACGTTCTGAGCCAAAAACAAACGACAAGTAAGAAAACCATCACTTGCCTCAGATAAATACGAAGTCAGAGTTGTAGCTACCATGTGCTCAACAATCAATCACAACTCTGAACACCACGAACTCTGATTTTCAAAACTTGGCCGACCAACCACTTCAAGATTTTCATAATTAGGTCTCATCTTCTTGCCACTCTGAAACCTAAGTGACAGAACTCTTCCGCCTACTTTTCAACTCTTAAAACACGTCCATCCTTTCCCCCATCAGACCTCCGCATTATTGCCATCAACGAGAAAACAAATAGCCTATTAACCTCATCGACGATATCATACAACCAAAAACAGCACGACAAAAACGTCCACAAGCTGAAAAACAATACTCTTGATTAAAAATAACACCCCCTTACAATAAAAACACATTCCAAGGAGCCTTTACAAATAATATTCCCAAATCAAAACCAACAAAAACATCAAAAAACATCAAAAAACATCAAAAAACATCAAATATCAATACTGAAAGCGAAATTAACCTCCAACGAATCCTCATCAAGCCTAAGGGGGTAAAGACTACATCAGCAACCTAATCCAATAATGCAACCCCGAGTGAAACAAACCTCCCTACTGAACGAACCACAATCAAAAACGAACAAAATTGAAAAAATCCCATCTCCTCACCAAAAGAAACGCACTCTCCGCCCTACTCGAACACCAGCAAGACCAAAGAAGCTGCACTTTAAAGAAGCTCACGGCACGAACTCTCCCACAGAGGCGCGAGAAAACAGAAGCGAAAACACAGAAAAAGAACGGCATGGAATGGAATCGAATCGAAGTAACTTACCTGTGGGAGTATTCGGGCAGAGGGATTCAAGTGTGGCGGAGAAGCGCGTGTGAATAGATCAGCGGAAGGTCTTTTAATCCTTCCCACGGGACTGCCTGGAGAAAGCCGCTAAGCTAATACCTTACAAGCGAGAAAGGGAAAGAGAGGACTCGCGTGAAGTAAGTATGTGACCTAATTAAGAGAGAGGCCGCCCCTGTCTTGCGGCTATGGCGATGAGAGCTCTAGAATTGTCGACAAAAAGGGACTTAGGTCGACGTGGCGACACAGAATGTGAGACAGAGAGAGAGAGAGAGAGACGAGCCCAAAGGAATGGGGCTTTCGAATTCGACTTCAGTGACGGAGGACGGACCGCCGTCTTGCGCGACAGCTTTGTCGCTAATTCCATGTCACCAGGGCTTTTCTTTTTCTTTTTGAGATTCTTCGAAGCAGAGTTCTTCTTTTCATTTATTTTTAGGAAATGCAGAAAAGTGATCATCTTTAGAAGGATGAAGCTATGGAAATGGATGGAACTTGCAATCTATGGATTAAATTTCCCTTATTCATCCAAAATGATGTACATTCATCCAAAATTGAGCAATATTGTTTTAGGATTTGGTAGCAAATTAGTAATTTCATCCACTATAAAGCAAAAATATTTTGCCAAATTTTCCATAATAAAAACAAATAATCGCTTCTGAGCAAAAATTTTGCTCAAAAACAACAATGTTGATTCAAGGTGTTGAGGTGAGGATCACTTAAAATATGCTCAAGCACACTAATTTGAATTTATCCATCTTTAAGACCACAAAACACTTTTCAATGATATTAGTGCATTATTTTCATCCAAATTTGGCAATTTTGTCATGCTATAAGTAGAAATAGAAAAGTTATGGTGAAAAAAAGACTACATTAATCTATTGAAATGTAAACATTTATTGTGCAATTTGATCCTATGGTGCTAGGAAAAAAAAAATTGTTGGTTGTCACTATTGTTTCAAATGGAATGCTTGAGGAAGAGGGTTTTTTTAATGGAGAAACAAAAATGCTGTAGTGAGGAAGATATAACTAGCCCAAGGAAGATGGTGTTTTGTAAAATAATCTTTGAATGAAGATGATAAAGTTAAAGGGGTAGGGCATTAATTTGCAAAGCATCTAACGATGAGGGTATTCATTAGTATAAACTATTAGTGTAACATTTTTTTTGCAACCCAATGAATCCACAGTTAATTTAAATGGAAAAAGTACAACACTTATTGTCAAACCCTTGTTATATTTTTGAATTCATCTTGAAAATGACTACAACTATTTTTTGGCTTTGAAATAATATAGTGATGTCAAACATTGTCCTTTCCATATTTATATGCAAACAAGCATTCAGAAATATAACCTTCAACTATCAATCTCATGCTTCAAAGTTATTTAATCCTATACAACAACACGATTGGTATTTATTTGTATGTGGAAGATATTATAAGCCATAGTTGAATTCATAGCTTTACTAGTTACCTAGTATACTATCCTTTATTGTTGAAGAGAATAAAATATTAACCCTAAATGTTAGAAGAACAAAAAATTCATTAATGAATATTTAAACAAATTATTTTTTGTATTAAATATTGGATAAAATTTTCATCAATATTTTTATGTAGTACTTTGTTGAATGGTGTATGTACATAATAATTGAGTTAAATGTAAGTCATATTTGTTACTTTCTAATAAATTATACAAGGAATTGCATTAAGAAAGAAAGGAGTGTTGTCTTTTGTTGGGCTTTCGGGCTCTAAAAACTTGCCAATTTGCCATTTGAAATGGCTATTTCTTCTTTATTGTAGAAACTAAATCCATTAGAAGAAAAATGAGACCAAAAAAAGGGTGTGAATTATCTTGGAATTCTTAAGCTTAAGAACTTCGTTCCAGTGGAATATTCCTATGCCACATAGATTGTTGATGTGGTGAGGACACTGCCACATCATCTATCACGTCATCAAATTATTAAAATTTGATTATTTTTTTCCAAAAATAGAATTTTTTTTCAATTTTTTCCCCAATGATGGAAACATCTTGTTTCCAACATAGTGAACAACCATGAAATGGTCCTTCAAATGAATAGTGAAGCCTTCCAAAGTCTACTTTCAATTTTGATTGAAAACTTTGTAAAGACTCCTAAAATTGAAAATTGATTACGGTATGAAATTGAAATATTATAATTATAAGTCTAAAAATAGAATGACATTGAATTTGGTTTTCACCATGATGTTTAATACTATAATATGCTTTAATTTAGAGTTGTGGTGAGTTGATTAGAATTTCTTAAAGTATATTTTGTATTCAATGTAAATTCTCTTCATTTTTTCTTCAAATTTATGAATTCACAATAATTCAAATTTGGTTTGCACTATAACATTATATATTATAATATACTAAAATTTAGGGTTGTAGTGAAGTATTCAAACTTTTTAAACCACTAAAATCTTCATCTATATTTATTCTCTAACAAATTTAACCATAGGATCCTTCTGTGAACTTGTTCAAATACATCCTTCCAAAATTTTTAAGCAAAGATTTCTATTGGTTGCAAGTTCAATGTGCCTAAACTTCAAAATACATCCTTCTAAAATTTTTAATTGGAGATTTCTATTGGTTGTAAGTTCAATGTCCCTAAACTTCAAAATATAGGCTTTTTTAGCCTTTTTAAAAGGTGAAATTTTGTCTTTCAACATTTTTAGAAAAAAAACACTTGAGCATTCTAGTCAAGCACTTGAAAAACAAGTTGAGAATATATGTACAAAAAATTAACTAAAATATTCCATATTCATCTTAAAATTTATAAGGTGGAAGGTGGTACCAATTGAAAGAAAAAACTATACCATTAATAACTTCAACAAGCAATTGAATTATTAATCCCAATGGTAACTTAGAATGTTCTAGTAAAAAATTAGTATCTTTTACTTTCCTTTTTATTTCAAAATTTTCAAAATTGAATTCTAAAACCAACTTTACATATTTTTTTCTACCTTCATTGCCTACAAAATAAAACTCTTTATAACTTTCACTCATTATTTTTTATTGAATGGTTCAAATGTTTTTGAATAGGTATCAATCTATAAAATCCAATAATTTACATTTTCTTAGAATATATTCTTAGTTGTCTAATTTGTCACTAAAATCAACCCCACCCTTCTAACTTTTGCAATATTTATTGGAATGATGTGAAAAAAGCTTCACATATAGATTAGAATGATCAACATCCATCCCAAAATTTTCATACAAAAATTTCAATTATGAAATCAATAGAGAGTAAAGTAGAATGCTTAGCATCCACCCTAAAATTTTCATGCAAAAATTCTGAAATCAAAAGTCAACAAAAACTACTTGATAGATTCCCCTAAAAACCTAATAAAAACCTAAAGTAAGCTCCTTAGATGTTAAGGGTTTAAGTGTAGTTTGTATTCCAAATAAATTTTCTTCATTTTTTTTCTTGAGGTTCACAAATTCATCATATACTAATTCAAATCTTCACAATGAATTCTCTTCATTTTCAGTGCCCCATTTTAAAATGGGGGCATATATAATGAAGGATTTCAAAGTTTGACACCTCCAAAAAAAATACACGAAATCCAATTCATTCATACATGGTAGCAAAACGGAAACATACAAAGGGAAGGATTTTGAAGTTGGACTCCAAGTCAAAGATTGGATGATGAACATCAAAGATTTTTTGAGCTAAACCCAATGAAACCATACCCACCAACAGTAAGCACCGACGTTTTGAAAGTAATGTTGGCTCGTGATATCTGCAAAGTGGCAACTGGCCTGGAATAAGGTCAATGTCGTCATTGATACACTATTTATAGGTGCTAAGTATGTTGAACCTCCCAAGGGATCAAACTCTAACTTACAAGTTTCAGAATCTAAACAATCCAAGCTCTCATAAGCTTGAATTGTGTAGATGCTACTGTAATTTCCAAGCTTTTACGTTGACGAAATAGCTACTGTCTGTACCCTTGTCAGTCCCTCCGAGTAATGCCACAAGTGGCAGCCCCACGATGGGACCGAGCTAACAAATATCACCATCAACCTCCAAAGTTGGATTAATCATGTATTAGAAAAAAAAATATCCATTATCACACGTTGAATGGAGATGCACATTGAAATGTAAAAAGCCAAGCTTGACGGTCTATTGAGAACTAAATCTTCTTTCTTCAGTCACGAGAGTGCAAGTCTCCTTTAGTCATAACGCCTGCAAGTCCATTACAGGAAAAATGTCAAATCTTTTAATAGAATCCAGGCCTGAAATATACTACAAAGAACAGGAGAAATAAATCACAGCAATTAACGAGGACAGCGTACCTTCAAGAAAAAATGTCGGGAGATTCTTGTGGTTCCAACTTTCGTAATGTCCAATATGAGGTTACCCACCCCAGACGCTAATCGTGATCTTCAATTGGAAACCACGGTCATCATGCTTCTCGGATGGTTACGAACCTCTTTGACTTTCGGGCACCCACATGCCTGGACCTCTACCAGTCTGCTCCAACCTGAAGATGAAACATTATAAAATCAGCGATTTTAAAATCTACCAGTCAAGTACGAAGTAATACAATCAGCTGACAAGGGTTACGTTCACAAGACAGCTCAAATTGATTAGGAGGATGGCAATTGAGGTGCATACGTTGGTGCTAGACGACCGAGACCTTTAAGTTCGACTCCTGTAGTTTCTTCTGTTAGGCGACCGTCAATATCCACATTGTATGCTTTCCCTGGGGTTCCTGGTAAACCGCGCTTCTTCAGTAGCTCCAAGTCCTTATGATGCAGTTCCCTCCCGTTCACAAGTACTCCAGTTTTGCCATGGGAGCAATGTCGGGCCAATGGGAAGTTTAATTCCTCGATGAAGGGCTGCAAACATTTTAGCTGATGTGAGTCCTGGGGACCAACCATAGCACTAGATAGAAGCATGAAGGAACCAGTGTGTTGATCAGTTCACAGTTCTACTTACCGGGATCATGCCCAAACAAGGTCCACCCATGACTCCCCAGAACCCAGCTCGAAAGTCGTACCTACAAATCCCACCAGATCATGCGACTCAGATACTTTTCGACAGTAAAGATCTGGCATCTGCAACACAACATAGTTTACTAGCATTCCGCTGGCATAGACTGATAGAATATTAATGAAGTTTTACCAAGTACTAGTCTAAGTACTAGTCTAGCTCACTATTCACGGCCAGTCCATACAAAAGCATTTCCTCTAAGCAACAAAACAATAGATAATAACATACTGCTATAAGCTTCTTTCTCTTCAAAAGTATAGAAGGGAATCCTTCAATATACAGTAGGAGAGGTTCAATTCTAAAACAATTACAGATGCTGATACGGCCTTCAACTCAGTCTAGAGTGCACGGGGCGTGACTTTAGGTCGGGGATTGGTTAAGCAGCAGCATGTATTGTGATTTAACTGCAAAGTTTCAAGCGGGGATATTACAAGTCACCACAACACAAGATGAAAGAACGTACCAGTAAGACCCCGGATGTATGCCTCCAGCATATTCCTCTGCTCTTCTCACCACATCATCAGGCAGGGGATGACCATTCACTACCACTTTCCGACGATATTGGGTCGATTTCTTGCCCTTGGTGAACTCCTTGACACTTTTCTTGAGGAACCCTTTGAGGCCTTTGAACTCGTGTCCGTCATCAAAATCCGGGGTTTCAGGGGCAGACCATGTGGTCATTCGTACAGGATTAACAGCACTTGGTCCTATTTTCAGTTGGGCCGAAGGCTTTTCTTCATCAGAATCACTGCTGGATTGCAAAAGTCTGCGATCAGGTGAGGTAGTCTTTTGCTGGCGATCTTTTGAGACGACATCCTGACTTGTGCTGGACAATGTAGGGGAGAGCGACGTATGTGAAGTCTCACCTTGCCCTGATGGAGAAATGGCAACGATAATATCCTTTCCACGATTAGGTGAGCTCTGAGCTGGGCCTAAGTCACCTGAGGTGTTTGGAGTTGAGGCTTTCGAGGTTTCAGGTGGAATGCTCGAAACCGAAACCATGTTCGACAACTTAGACCCTGAAGCAGCACGAGGATTGTGCCGGGTAGAAGGTGGCACTGGAAGATTGGCTCCAGACTGTGTCCGAATTACCGCTCTGTCCTGAGAACCTGTTTCTCGGTTGGACCTTGTTCCTGAATATCTACCAGACGTGCCATCAGAGGAACCAAGCCGGAAAGAGGATTCAGGTGATCTGTCACTTCCAGCTGGAGAAGAGGTTCCACTGGGTAACAGTAAGTGGTTCAAGCGAAAACGTGAGATTTTCCAGCAAGAACCGCAGCGAAGTTTCTGTACACCTGTCTCGCTGCGACCAAGGTTTGTCGGGACCTCCAACTGCAGGTTGCAATGTCGACACCGAACATGGATACGTTCAGGTACTGAGGTATTAATTTGCAACCGGACTTTCTGCGTTTGCCCCTTCAGCGAAGAATAGGATGGTCCTTGCATCTGTCCACCTTGACCAAAAGAAAAACTATTCGTCGATTCAGGTGCATCAGGAGGGTGAGTGAAGGTTCCTTGCAGCTCTTGCTTGCGTTGATCGGACGTTTGAATTTGGGGAGGACTTTCAATATGATTGGACTTAGGAGAACGATCAGGAGAGAAATAGGGAGAAGCACCAGCTTCGACTGGGTCAAAAGGACTACTAACTCCCACTTTATCTTGAGACCTTGAATTCGTCGATCTCGTATCTGTAGGGTCATGCTCATCTTCATCATCCAACCTTTCACTGCTACCTCCTGCTGCATCTTCCCCATTTAGTTGTCCATTGTGCGAAAAGGTGGGTGATTTAAGCTCCTCAGAGTGCGGCTTTGAAACAATCTCATACTGGTCAGTATCATCCACATTGGACGAATCTTCACTAGTATCGTAGTCCAGAACATCTGGGTTGCCAGGAAAAACTTGAAGATTCGAAGGGGCATCCGAGTCCTGCAGTGCACCAGCGTGACCCTTCGACAAGTGATCCGGTTGCGGCTGGACACCCCCTATCACTGAGTTTGACGAAAGAAAACGAGGAGGTGAAAGAGGTTTCCTCCTCGTTCGTGGCGACTGGGAAGGAGAATACTCCCGCTTATCCAGCACTGCGCCATGTTCGTCCTTGTCGTCAAATGTGTCCTCACTGACAATGAACTCCTTGTGCAGTGCCTTCAGCTCTGGAGAAATCCGCCTGACTAAGGAAACATCGCTTGCAGGTGGCAAGACCTGTTCAACCGCAATTACCTTCGGAGGTGACCCATTTATTGTCTCGTTCAACTTACTAGCAATATCAGAAGATGAGGCCCTTGAAATTGACTTCTGATCAGGTGTTACCTTCTCTTCGTCCCCCAGAGTACTCAGTGGATTGTCTCTGCTGTTCTCTTTTCCCACTGTCAACTTCAAACTATGTAAAATTCTCCTCTCGTTCTCATATACATTGGGCACGGAAGTTGGCTGCGCAGGGCACTTATCCACTGCTTTTACTTCGTTTTCTAAGCTCCATCTTGTGCCAGAATTGAGATCAGGATTAAAAGCGTAAAAATCATTCTCGTGAGGTCTATCACTGAAGACCACACCATCTGAGCGCTGTCGCCGATGTAGGCCAAGGATTTCTTCCTCAGTTCGACCAGTGGATGGACCAGGCTCTACTGTGTCATGTCGAAGACCAAAATCAGTATTTCCAGTCCCCGTAGATTCATCTCCTTGGGATCTATTTCTACCCCTAGTGAAAGATCCTTGTGAATTACGTATTGGGAGCTTACTTGGCGCGCCCAGTCCGGGCGCTTGTCTCTCTTTCACCTTATAAAGTGGTCCAGCATTCTGCAATCGCAACGCAGCAAGAGCTTTAGTGGGTGAAAATGATGTACGATCATCTTCAACTTCAGGTGCCCCCTGGCGCTCTCTGGCTCTGTTGTTTGCTCCCTCACTCGTCATGTCTGCAGATGGTCGCCGGTAACGAGCCGCTTCAGCGGCCAAATCTGCAGTGGGTAGCTTTTGACGAGTATTGGCGTCCTCACTCGTCGTGTCTGGAGGAGGTTGCCTAGAGCGCACAGCCTCAGCGACTAAATCTGCAGGCGCTGACCTCTGACGAATAGTAACGCTGTCACTTGTCATGTCTGGAGGTGGTCGTCTGTAGTGAGCAGACTCAGCAACCGAAGCTGCAGGTGGTGACTTCTGACCAGTATTGACGTTCTCCCTCGTCATGTCTGCAGATGGTAGTCTGTAGTGACCAAACTCATCCACCGAATCTGCAGATGGTGACTTCTGACGAGTATAGACGTTCACGTAAGCGGGTGTGTTCCTTGGTCGCATGTCTACACGCCCATCCTTGTCAGCCGATGCATCACTTATGGCTGACGGATTCCTAATCTGATCAGTTGGAGGAAAACGGATACCGCGGTACACGTCATTCGGTAATTTCATACCAGAATAGGCTTCCTCTAGATGTGCAGGGCTAGAAACCTTGGTTTGTAGCACGTTTATTAGGGCTTCTCTCCCACGAAAAAGATCCACCTCCCTGCTAGGACTTGCTAAAGAGTCACGTGTTCCAAATCTCTGGTGATCCTGTCCTGCTCGGGAACCATTATCGGCATATGTATTCGTATTGCTTGGCACATGAGGAGGAGGAGGAGGAGGAGGTCCAGGAGAAAAACTACTCTGGGGGTGCAAGTGGCTTGGTGATTTCTTTCCGATGTCCGCTGGACTGAATCTAGGGTTTCCACTGCTATTTCTGAAATCACCTGGATCGTCTAAACTTGCCTGTCTCGATGTCAGGTCAAGTGGGATTGGTTTTGAGGGCAATTTTCTACCGTCAATACTACCCGTATCTGCATGGACAGGAGGAGCAGCCCTGTTCAGCTGCTGTGCACGGGCTGTCGTTCCTCTAACCCCAGAACCTTCAGAGGTTGCATGCTTTGCTGCAAAACCATGATAAACAACAGATACACAAAATCTCAACGCTCATAACCAGGGACTGAAAAAGTCAAAAGAAACAGAAGGCGTCTGTCCCAAATATTATTAGGAGAAAATTGATACTTGATGCTCAGTGACAATTAAGTGATGTAAATCAATAATCATACCGATACATCGAAACCGATTCACCTCTTGCCAGCCCGAATCTCTTTTGCAAATACAAAACTTACCTAAATCCCACACAAAGCGGTCAAACGTGATTCATCTACTACAAATTTAATGTCATAAACTAGTTCCCTAAGTACAGTAGTGAAACATACCTCTCAGGACAGTGGAGCAGTTCCCACACTTGTACAAAGGGGTCCCTGGAGGAGGCTCTTGAAGAAGTGCAAGGCACTTAGGGCAACGTACAATCCGAGAGGCTTTTTCCATTGTAGCCATCAACAAACTCCGGCTCTACAAAAAAGCCCAAGGCCAACAATTATGCTACGTGAGCACCTTCAACACCTGCAAATCGATGGTACTCCCAAATTCTGCGTCAATTCTGATATGCCTATTCTCAATAAATTCTCAAAGGTAATGTCAAACAGAACTTCAGCATTGCTTTAGATACCTGTTCGCCCTTCACCCGTGACTCAGTTCCGCAACATTTTCTATCCACAAGGACAATGAAGTCCGGTGTACATCACCATAGAACGACAGGGATGAATCTCAATACACCGCATTCTGAAATACTTGACCTCACGGATAATGTTCCCGACCTTCGTAGATAAATTTCCATCGATAACCCTGCTTTGCTGTTGCACATTACAGGCCAAAGCATACTAAGGAAGTTGATACTTGCTCTGACAATATAGAAAGAAAATATTGCAGACATCGATGCAACATAGAAAAGCAGAAACAAAGTTAGCAACACATCAGCCGAAAATTACATATTTGAGATATTCTCATCAAACTTTCGACCTCATCCTATCAAATGGTTCCTAGTTCGATATTCATTGTAAAATAAACAGATTTTCCGATAAGGTTAAGGGAAAGTCGGGATCAAAAATCGCTTACCACTTCATTGGTCTCTGGGTCCAAAGTCAGGGTCTACAGGAATAATCAAACCCCTCCAGTACCACTAAGCGACTGTTACGTTCCCCTACCAAAACCTTTACTTTCCAACTGATTCGGTGAGCAGTAAAAGTTTCAAATTATTCGAGATTGCCTCAGTTCAAAAAAGAGATCAGATGCTGAACGGCAAAGATCAATGTGGCCCAAAGTTCAAGCGATTCGTATACCGAAAAGTACGTGAACAGACAGCTCCTCAAAAATGAACTAAGCAGAGAATACAGACCTCCTAACAGAGTGTCAATTCCACTCCCCGTTCCTCACCTAGGCACAGTACTTAACTAAAACCTAGAGATTACCCGCACATCCGCTGTAACACCACCGATCACTCCACTGCGGTGTCCGCTTAAAAATATTCAATTCAACCGAGATTGCCTTAGTTCCAGAGAGTTAAACGACGCGAGATTCTAACAGTGCTAAAACAGTAAGTCCCAAAGTTGAAGCGCTTTCAATGCCGAAAAGTAAGTGACGAACACTCTACTCTCAAATCGGACTCACCAGCGCATCAACAACTCCTACTAGAGAATGAATTTCACTCCGCATTCCTGACCTAGTCACAGTAACGCACTTAAACCAACAAATTTTGAAGCGCTTCGACTGAAGGGTTCACCTGAAGACAGGACAAGTCCAAATGAACGCGACGGTGAACAGTAACAAATTGAACTGGATCCAGATTCTCTTATTAGTTCCAGTGAGTTGATCCTGAATTCGAGATCCTGAACGCCCTAAAGCCTCACCGCGCTCCATGTCCCAAAGCCTAAGCGCTTTCGATGCCGAAAATCAGGTAAAGAACCAGCTCCTCAAGAATGGATCAAACCGAATCTCAAAACCTCTTTACTAGAGCACGAATTCCACTTCTCCTTCCTGACCTAGTTACAGTACCAGAACGAAAACCTAGAGATTACCTGTACATCCGCGGCAACGCCACAAATCACTCCCCTGTCGCCGTTGACGCGCTCCAAGTCCACGTAAACACGTCCCAATCGCTTCCAAACCAAACACCAGAAATCCAATCGCAAACCTCCAATTCACAAGTCGTCAAGCCAGAAAAACAGAAATGTCGGTAACTTCCTCTCCCACGTACAACGACCGCGTCAATGCCGCCACATCTTCAGGAAACACTTCAATCCTTCGGAAAAGACACCAGATAACAAAAGTTACAAACAAACGCTCCCGAATCACACCTACACTAAACTAAACAAGCAAACCTCTCCACTCATTGTTCCTCCAAACAACTACTGCCATTTCAAAATATCAAATCACCACACCCTAAACTCAACCACAAGTATCAAAATCTCACTCACCGAAAAGATTTAACACAATAGAAATCCCCAGATCATCGCACAGACCAGGCTAGATCGCCACCACAAGCGCTTCGTAACCGGGAACGAAAAAACCGTGGGATCCAGATCTTTTTCGATAGGACATCTCCGGCGACATCCCGCGGCTTGTTGGAGAGAGGAAGATGAGGCCGGTGCGTGTGAGGGAAATTAACAGGATTTGGGCAGACGAAGATGGTGCAGTGAACTTGAAAGGTGCGAGCGCAAGGGCGCGCCGGGCGAGAGGACGAGAACGAAGGTGCGTGGGGAAATAGCGGGAGGGACGGAGCGACAGGAGAAGGGTAGATTGGTAATGGTTGAATCTAGGAATTTTTGTGGAATTTTGTAGATTTTGCAAATGCTGGTGCGGGGGTGATTTTCCCATGCTGGCCGTGTGACTCCGAGGTGTGCTTCTAATGTTGGAATGGGAGGACCCTCTAGCGGGGCAAAAGTGGGGGTACTCCCAGAAAGAAAAACTTTTCTTAACTTTTAAAACTTTTATTTTGAGATTGCATGTTGAAGAAATTTTTTTTTTTGAGATTATAAAGTAATCTTCTATCTTGATGGTGTAAAAATTAAAATTTTCACAATTGAATTTAAAATCTAATGATTAGATATGCAAAAAAAAGATATTTATTTTTATCTAATCAAAGATAATAATCTTTCAAAGGCTTCAAAAATCCTCTAATTCATATCCTTAGGAAACCAAATGGATTTTAAATAGGCTTATGTAACCTCAAATTTTGAAGTGATTTTTTGGAACTTTTTCTTAAGGTAGGAAAATACATTAGCTTTTAGGAAATACAATTAGCTTGTACCCTTGGAGAACCAAATGGATTTTGAATAGGCTTATGTAAACCTCAAATTTTGAAGTGATTTTTTGGAACTTTTTTTTAAAATAGGAAAATTTATTAACTTTTAGAGGATACAATTTTTGTTTCAATCAATGCCCAAAAGCAAAAATTATGCTATCGTAAACTCAAAGGGATAGATGGGGTAGCAAAAAATATCCACAAAAATTTGAAATATATATATTTTTTAAATTCTAATATTTTTGTCTATAAGGAAAGGTTTGATTCATTGCATTTTGGATTAGTGATGTGAAAGTTAAGGAGCTTCTTCTTTTGTAGGCAATCATAGAAACTTCTTGAAAAATTAAAATAATGTACTAGATTTGTATTAGAACTCAATTTCCACAATTTATATTTTAAAATGTTCCACAAAGTTAAGTATACTTGCTAATACATTCTCACTATTGATATTAGTCTGTTTTCAATTCCATTTTAGAATTATAGACAATTCAATTTTCCCATCTATCTTGCACCTACTTCTACTTAACAATTTTATAAAGAATGCAAATTAGATGTTTTTTTGAAATATTTTTTGCTAGACTTTCAACTCAAATCTTTAATATAAGTCTTTTTTAATTCAAAATTTATAGTACAAAAAAAATTATTTACAAAGAAATAATGTGGACTTATTTTGAGCATATTCTATAACATATTTAATTATTTACTACTAGACTATCAATAATCCAAAACACTATAAATCATAGAACATGCTAAAAAATTTATTTTCATCACTTTAAACATCAATATTTTGCATTAAACAAGGTGAAAGTTTGTAAAATTTCTTTCATGCATTCATATATTATTTTTGTGCAAGACCTTTTGGTTAAATAAGAAAAAATGAAAATTCTAATTTTTGGGACTTTTTGCAATAGAAATGGCTATTTGAATGGTTTTTGATAAATAAATTAAAAAGGGCTTTGGGACTTCAAGAGTTCAATCATTGAATACATCAAATTGAACAAACAATGTAGTTGGATTTACAATAGCTATATCCATTATATGAGTTTCTCAAATAACTTGGCACGTAAAACATTTGTAATTGTCAAAGATTTTTTCATTATTAGAGATGCCATACATTTTAAGGAAGTATATAATTATTATCAAGACTTAAAACACATTTGTATATGGCTATAAAGGTTAATCTTCATACATTTAACAACAATAATTTTTATTTTATTTCAATTTAAGGCCACTCAAAATTAGTTATAAATCCCCATGACACTTTTTAAAATGAAACTTGTAAGAGTGTATCAATGGCCCCTCTTTTCTTGTAACGTAAGAGGTCATAGTGTACTAACAATGCACATGCTACCTATCTATAATGTTAGCTCACTATCTTAATTTTGGAGTTAAACACCCTATGACCTTTGACTTGGGTATTAGAGTACCATATCTGCTTGAGGCTCATTGTTTCTTCCTATTCAATTTTGTCTCTTGCAAGGCTCAAGATATTATCTTTGAGGTATCCCTTGCACAACAAAGGATTGCAAATTGACGAAATTGTATGAAAAAATATAACAAGATGACACAACTTGAAGCAATAAACTTGGATTAGCATGTTCTAAAATGCCTACTTAGCAATCATATGCAACTTTTACAAGCTTATAGTAATTCATTGAATTTATAACAACTTATTTTTTTTGATAGTGAAGAATGTTCATTAGAGGATTTTCAGCAACTACATAGGGCTGCGAGTTCCCTAGGCTGTCAACATCAAGGGAACAACCTTGCAATTATTGCTCGATATGGCATGGTGATTGCTACGTCACCAAAAAAAATTCTAAAAAGAAATGAAATTTTTTTTTCTATTTTTTATTCATTCTAAGTTAAATTTATTTATTTTTTCAAAAAAACCAAAACTAACAACGAGAACAGGGTTGGGGGAATAGGCTTGAAACAGCCCTTCCGACCCCCCATAAATCCTCTAATGGTATGGAACCTTGTTGTTCCCAATTTTTAACATGCCACATGGAGACTAGGATTAAAAAAAATAAAGTGGTAGTAGGTTGAAAATCATTTCAACTTAGGGCTTCTTGAAAAGTCTCATTTTCACCACTTTAAAAAACTCTCTAGCATACACCACTCATTGGATAGAAAAATCACACCAATTAATTTAATATCTCCTCCAAAAGAACTCAAAAATTTTGAACAAGGATTAAGAACTCATCTTCAATTCCAATCCCACCTGCAAGTGACCTACCTATTTTTTTTAACTTAGAATACTCAACAATAGTCAAGAAACTCAAATTGAATTTCAACCCTATGCCAACTCTCTATGTGTCTTTTTCTATTGGTCGAAGCCATACCAATGGAACTAATATGATCACAATGCAAGATGTTAAATCCCCCACTTGGAAGTGGGCCCTACAGGGAATTTTTGGGTTCTTTGGGGATAAAAGTGAAAAAACAACCTATTTTGAGCCATGTCTAGGATATGTTCTAGACCTTCCTGAGCAAATTTGGAGTCTTTGATTGCAAATATGATTTCAAAATTTGCAAAAAAAATTCTATGAAAAATAAAAAATTTCAAAGTTTTCCCCCCAAGGTAAATTCAAGTTGTTGGGCCCACTTCAAATGGAGGATTTAGCATCCTATGATCAATGAATTTTTTTCCATCGATTTGTTGTCAAATTGCACCAAAATAATTGACCCAGGACCAAGTCCTTAGAACATAAACAATAAAATAATTGGATGAAATTGCCAAAGAATGAATGAAAACAAAATTATAGATATGTGATATATGCTAATGTGACATTTTCTATCCAATATGTGGATGAATGTCAAATTTGGAAGTACCATTGTAACATTTTGTATCGCCACTATGACATTTCATTAACCCTAGAGTGCTCCGACATCCATTTTTTGGATGATGTACAAGTTGAAGTTCTTGTTTCTGTCTCGTTCTTGCTTGGATGAAAGTCATCCTAATTTTTGGTGATATTTTATTAAGTTCTTGTCTTACCTAATGGTTGGATTTGGTATTACTAGAATACACATTTTTCTAAAATTATAAATGCAAAAGTGAGTCAAGTGGTCAAATTGCATTGACTCTAGTTCAAAACTAGATTAGCAAAAATAAGGTCCTAGATGTAAAGAACACAAAAATTTGAAAAAATCACCACGTCAAGAGAACCTTATTTTGAATCCATTCCAATAAGTTTTGTTCAAAAAATGATAATATTTTGCCTATAATCAAATTTTGAAGGAATTTTGAATTTTTCCTTTCCAAATTTATAGAAAAATATTGGTGATAGTATTGGTGAATCTAACCATACAGATGGAATCTAAAATTCAAAATCCACAACTTTTCTATGTACAACACTTCTAAAATATTATTCCAAACAGCACTTTCTAATGGATTTCTCCAAATCGTCAATTTCGGAGAAGAGTTCAGACGCTTCAAGGTTAAAAATGAAAAAAAAAAAAAAAAATCCCTGCCTTCGATCACAACATGATCAAATGAAATTGGCATAAAAAAATCTCAACAAAATTATGGACAAACATTTTGGGAAGGAAGGAGTACTTCATATAGACCTCCGTGAATCACACAAACAGTTGATCTTGCCTGTTCAACTATAAAATCTAAGTTATAGTTTCTTGAATTTCAGATCCGGGATCCGGGTTTCATTCTGATGCATTTCAGTAACATATTTTTTTTCAGATCCTGAATTTTCATGTACAGAAAAGTACCGTACTCAACAATGGAGGCGGAATTTTGCATTTGAATCCGTGCGAGAATAAAACAAACATTAGCCGTGGAGCGTTGCTGCGGACACTAAGTGGCTGATGGATGGATATGTAAATTAGAATTAGTAGGAGCTCAATCACTCATAATTAAGTGAAAAATAGGAAGTGTGTTTGAAATAAAATTTTAGACCTCATTTAGGCATAATAAAATAACTTTTTTCAAAAAACTTTGAACTAAGAAAAGAACTAACAAAATTCAAAAAAAAGTTGGAAAGTTTTTGTTTTTTTTACATTTTCAAACATCCTCTTGGAATTTTGTCTGTAACTTTTGAGTGGAGGCTCAAAATCTCAAAAGGATTTTTAGAGATGCAAGTCATTTTTATTTTTCATCTTTTCTTCGTTCAAAGTTTTTTGAAAAAAGTTATTTATTGTGCCTAAATGAGGTCTAAAATTTTACTTCAAACACACTTTCTATTTTTCACTTAATTATGAGTGATTGAGCTCCTACTAATTCTAATTTACATATCCCATATAGATTGTTCTACCTCCTACCACCCCATATGTATATAAAGAACTTCTCCAATTATAGAAATTCAATCCAAATTGGAGATGTCTTCCAAACTATGTGGAGTAGTTGGAATCAATGTTCTCAATGAATTGAAGATCAGATTTTTACAATTTGATTCTTGGCTTGTCTACCATAGGGCACAGGAAGAACATTGAGGCCCTAGTCTACAAAACTACATGCTAAATTTCCATTCTGTGCCGTACAAAACGTCGGGCAGCATTAAGCTTGTACATTGGTTCAATGATTGCTCTTGGTTTTTTTTGAATAAGCATTCATCCTTCGAATTTTGTGTGAAAGGGGAAGGTCTTGTACACTTGTTCAATAATTGCTCTTGGATTTTTTGGAGTAGATATTCATCTTGGAATTTTGTGTGAAAAAAGATCTTACACACTAGTTTAATGATTGTTTCTTTTTTTTTTTAGCAAGTATTCATCTTTGGAATTTTATGTGAAAAGGAGAGAAGTCTTGTACACTAGTGCAATGATTGTTCTTGGAATTTTATTTGTGTGAAAAGAGAAGGTCTTGCACAATAGTTCAACCTCCATTGACTCCCTAGTTTTCTCCAATGAAATGATTCACATTTTCAATTGTAGTTCAATCTACACCCCTTCTCTTAATTTCTTGGTCTAGGTCTAGGGTAAATCACTACTGATTTGTCCTATTACCAGTACTAAGGGGGAAGCTATATCTTCCAAAAGAAGAAAATTATCATCCCCATAAAATGAAATTTTGAACAAATTGGTACAATACAATATTATTTCAACCTGCACTAATTAAAAATAGTATCACTTTAGAAAGTTACGGCACACACGCCCTACTGGGACAAATCAGTGCAGTAGACCACAAGCCAAGCATATGATAAATACGACAGAGATACCTTATAGTCCGAGCATTAACTAAATACCATTTCACTACAAGAAACAAATCCAAAGTCTCCAAGATGAAGATGTGATTGTGTAACTGCAAGGGATGTAGATCTAGAATTTCTAGTTTGCCAAGACGACAAGGAGAAACAAGACAGAGGAAAGCATGGAAAACAATCCTCACCTAACATCCCCAAAGATGGGTTTTTTTTTCACCAGCCTTCAATGATCAATCCAAGAAATAAAACTGAATTCTACTCTACTTGCGGCAAGCACATCATTCTAAGCTGGAAGTACAGGTATGATACAATGCTTCCAAATTCACCAGAAGCTACCGTCTGCTATGTAAAGTATGCTACAAATACAAAGTATGGTAGGCATCCAACACAAAAGGAAGGCTCCGCTTCTCAGCCTTCAAGGTCCATGCCATCCACGAAGTCCAAGTCCCAGTCGCCAGATCCATCGTCACTAGACGAATTGTCTATGGATTGCTTGCTGCAACACAAGCCACCCAACAACAACACATTTGATTCAAACGCTCGAACATCCACCCTACCAAAGAGCTTTAACTCCTGCTGGAAATTTGCTATGAATAGAACATAAGAGTCGCTCAGAGAGGATGACGTAGTAAAATATGCACGACAAAGATAAAGAGATAAATCTAGCAGTGTTGCCAGTGTCGTGTTCAAAGCATTTCACCCAATGCTGTATGTCTACTAAAAAGTACTCCGTAATGAATATGAAGATTACCTAGTGCATCGCGAACTGAAGTAGAGAACACGCTTTTGTTTCTTGTTGTAGAAGAAGTAGTTAAAGGACCATCTAAGGGCACAGAAAAGCATACACCATTAAGAAGTAAATCTGGATGCAGCACCGGGACTTCCCGAGAGGTCGCCCTCCCAGTACTATGCCGGCCCAAAGGCGCTTAACTTCAGAGTTCTGATGGGATCTGGTGTAGTAGCCCTGGTATGACCGCATCACAACCATTTTCATGGTTCGATATTACTTCAAAACAACCATATTCATGGTCGCTAGAGATTCAAAGCAGAAGCCTTGCCCAGCTTTCAATACATTAACCATTAACCTCAAAGTCTAGAGGAAATCGCATGCATGTTTACAGCGCAAATTTCAAAAATTTCTTAATCTATACATGACCACTAGAAAAGTAAGGACGGTCAGAACAGACAAAGCATAATACAAGGCATAATACTGTCAGCTCAAAAATATTGCACGTATATGTCTGTTGGAACTCACATGCTGCCAGTGTCAGCAAAAGGATCTCCTTCAGCATCCGGTGAGTAGCTGTACACTTCACATTCCTCCAAGTTGATCACCTGATAGGCGGTGAACATGTTTATTCAGATAAGACACAACCGTTGCAAATTTTTTAAGCATGTCGATGTTCGAATTAACGAATCACTTCCATCATTCTCAAACGGTGTTCCACTAACCTGGTCAATGCCGCTCCAAATGCTGTCGATCAATGTTGTTTCTTCACCAGCTTCTATAGACCATATCTGCTATTCAAAATGTGTTAAAACAAACCCACCCTCCAAAACTTGAACGTCCAGCATCAGGTATCAGCGACAGACAACTTTTATATGTAGCCTAAATTCGTTGATCTTGTAGATTTCAAGAAGGTGCTTCTTAAAATAAAACACCAGACACGGTTCTGCCAAGGATTAGGTGCAATAATCCTGTGCCAGACTTTACTGGATGGACAAACACAACCATCCAATAAATTTGGCAAGTATAATAATCACGTTCTGTCTGCACAACAGATGTGATCCAGAAAAAAGAGTAGAATAAGACAAGACGTCACAATGAGACGATTGGCAACAGTTAATTTTCTACCTTGGATGCCTCAACCAAAGATACGTCAATCTTCTGCTTTGCAGCAAGAACTCCATGTTCTTTAGTAAAGTGGTGAGGTCGCAACATACTGGTGAGTATATGGACATGAGAATATCAAAATGTTAGTCTACTCAACTTTCGCCTTTACCCAAACATGAACAAACTGACCGACGAACCTGATCGATACTCTACACAGGAAATAATAGGAAATGGAGAGACTTGAACTCTCAGCTCCTTCAGGAGCAACGGTTTCATACCGCTTGTCAACCATTGACACCACTTCCTAATTCCTTTCAAGAAAATGGGTTGCCGGCCATGTAGGCACTAACAGTACCCATGAAAACCTAAACTAGACTAAAAACACATAAAACACAAGAACCTGAATAGTAAATGCCTCCTTCGGTGATTGTCGAGGAGAGCACAATGGAAAGACCATAAAGATACATACTTTAAATGATGCCATTACCTGAAATCGTAGTCAGGATACATATGATTCAAGGTCAGAATCAGGTGAATCAGTGTCCTGCGACTGAAAACAATTAAACAAAGGGGTGAACATAATCACAGAAAGTTCAGAAGAGGGAACTGAAATCAATCAAGAGACGTGGAACCAGCTTTGACTCGCACACAAGCTAACATTGAAGGAGTCAGGAATTGAAAAGCCACGGGGCTAATCTAAGAACCGCCTTCATCCCCATCCTTTCTCCCTTATACGTTTGAACAACGCCAGTCAGTCAAGCTCAGTTAGTCAAGCACAGTAAACAATTCTCTAACATGAGAACAATAATTCCTCATTCCCTTTAACCAAATTATAAATGTACAAGGCAGAGGACCTTCCTCGAGGATATAAACAAATAGTTAACTTCGACCTTCGAGCTCTTCCACAACCTGGAAGAAAAGACAATTACCTTGCAGTATTAGAGAGCGGTCCAACGGGGGAGGTGGAGAGGTCTAATGGGGAATATGCCAACGAATCCACCACCTGTGAAAAGATCATACAAGAGTCACTGATACATGTCCAGGTAAAGAGCTTCCTTGTGGAAGCTGAAGTCATTTGCAAGAACAAACAATAAAGAGAGCAGTCTAAACTTGCATCAAGTAATCAACAAATCAGATCTAAAATATGAAATCACAGACGAAACCAAGCATAAAAAATCAACCTCTTGCTCCAAACTCCGCGACAACTTTTTATCGACTCCTGCAAGTTTGCCTGCGAAAAAAACAGCTAATTCAGTTTATTTAAAACTCACTACAATGGAAGACACTGTGCGTTAACACGAACTCTGTTCTTTAAATCGTTCAAATTCGAGATATATGAACTCAGCGGACAAAATCTCAACCTAACATACTCTCCTGCCAAAATACACTACAATTCAATCACAAAAAACAATTAACAACTATTGCAATCTAGAACCGAAACCTCTTGACTACAAAATCGCAAATAGTGACCACACTTTAAAGTGTAAAAAACGAGACCTAACTTACTCTCTTAGCAAAATATGTTACAATTTCACACAAACTCAGTCAAAGAAAAGGAACAAACCTTTTAAACAACAACGGACTACGAAGAGACCGCATACACCTACCAAACTATAATTAACAAAACTGTAAGAAAAGACTGAAAACGTACAAGAGTATGCCTCCATGACACCTTGAATCATGCATCCTCCCACATCCACGTGACACAGAAACGAGTTTATTCTGCCACAATAGGGTTTGAAAATCAGATGAGGCCACAGCATGGCAACAACATCTCCAAAAACATCTCCAAAAACGGCACGAAACATAGAAACATAAGATTATGAAAGCGAGACGAGGCATCATAAGTATGAGAGAATCCGAGGGTTACCGAGCGAGCGGCGTGTATTCGAGGAACTTCATAGTTGGGGGCCGTCGGGGAAAATGTCGGGAAAAACACAGTTTTCCTGTTGCACATTACAGGTTCATGCATACTAAGGATGCTGATGCTTGCTCTGACAATATAGAAAGAAAATATTGCAGACATCGATGCAACATAGAAAAGCAGGAACAAAGTTAGCAACACATCAGCCGAAAATTACATATTTGAGATATTCTCATCAAACTTTCGACCTCATCCTATCAAATGGTTCCTAGTTCGATAATCATTTAAGGGAAAGTCAGGATCAAAAATCGCACAACAATTTCCTTGATTCCTTGGTTCCGTGGTCTTTGATTATTCCTTGGTCAAAATCGGAGTCTACACAAATAGTCAAACCCCTCCAGTACCACTAAGCGACTGTTACGTTCCCCTACCAAAACCTTTACTTTCCAACTGGTTCGGTGAGCAGTAAAAGTTTCAAATCATTCGAGATTGTCTCAATTCAAAAAAGAGATGAGATGCTGAACGGCAAAGATCAATGTGGCCCAAAGTTTAAGCGATTCGTATACCGAAAAGTACGTTACCAGACAGCTCCTCAAAAATGAACTAAGCAGAGAATACAGACCTCCTACCTAAGTAGCAATTCCACTCCCCGTTCCTCACCTAGGCACAGTATTAACTAAAACCTAGAGATTACCCCCACATCCGCTGTAACACCACCGATCACTCCACTGCGGTGTCCGCTTAAAAATATTCAATTGAACCGAGATTGCCTTAGTTCCAGAGAGTTAAACGACATGAGATTCTAACCGTGCTAAAACAGTAAGTCCCAAAGTTGAAGCGCTTTCAATGCCGAAAAGTAAGTGACGAACACTCTACTCTCAAATCGGACTCACCAGCACATCAACAACTCCTACCAGAGAATGAATTTCACTCCGCATTCCTGACCTAGTCACAGTAACGCACTTAAACCAACAAATTTTGAAGCGCTTCGACTGAAGGGTTCACCTGAAGACAGGACACGTCCAAATGAACGCGACGGTGAACAGTAACAAATTGAACTGAATCCAGATTCTCTTATTAGTTCCAGTGAGTTGATCCTGAATACGAGATCCTGAACGCCCTAAAGCCTCACCGCGAACTATATCCCCAAGTCCAACCGCTTTCGACGCCGGAAATCATGTAAAGAACCAGCTCCTCAAGAGTGGATCAAACCGAATCTCAAAACCTCTTCACCAGAGCACGAATTCCACTTCTCCTTCCTGGCCTAGTTAGAGTACCAAAACGAAAACCTAGAGATTATGCCTACCTGTACATCCACTGCAAGAAACGCCACAAAATTCACTCCAGTAAGGAATCGCCCCTGACGCGCTCCAAGTCCACGCAAAACACGTCCCAATCGCTTCCAAACCAAACCACCAGGAAAATCCAATCGCAAACCTCCAATCCACAAGTCGTGAAGCCAGAAGGAAAAAAAACTAAAAAAAAACTGAAGGTCTCGTCCTCTCCAACGCGTCCAACGAAGATGATGGCTATGGCGGAGATGGCGATCGTCGGAGCGGGAAAGTAGGGCGCGGAAGAAGGTGAAGTCGAAGGGAACGCCTCGGCACTACGTCTCAGTCTCTTTTCAAGGAAGTGCCTGCGTCCCGCTGCCCCCCCTCCAAACCCCCGCCTCTGCCTGCCCGCCCACCTGCTGCCCCAACGTCTCATTGGCACATACCCGCTCCCCCTACCGGGTTTTGAAGCTCATCGCATTTCGAAGTTATCAACCTACTCTGGCCGGCAGTGTATGGCCGGGGGGTTCAAATTTCTTTTTTTAGTTTATACTTTTAGTTTGTTTTTTTAAACTTTAATATGTCACCCTCCTAAACAATATATGCTCTTGGTAAAAATGTTCATCAAGAGTAATAAAAACCTACATCATTTTTTTTGGAAAGAAGAGTGTTGAAGAAACATATTCCAAGTTAAGAGTTTCCGTTCAGGTGCAGACCCTTTGAGTTCCCAAACTTATCGCATTTTCAAATCAATTAGTGTGGTAACACAAATTTTCATTCTTAGTGTAGTTTAAGTTATATGGGCCAAAGTATGACAGTTACGTTTAAATATAATGATTATTTCATGTTTCTCTGTGGTCAATGGAAATTCCGCACCTTAGAGCATCGCCACCTTGGGGCGGCTAAATCCCCACGGCAAAAAGGGTTTGGCATGCTCAATTGGCCAAAGTGGGCACAATGACTTCCAGAGCCTCCATCATAACATGGCCATGCAGATCCGGTCTTTCCATTGGAGGGGCCTCCTGCCCATGGAAACAGGCTCTTATGCACTCCCACACATACAAGCCTACCCATTGCATTGAATTCATGGGCCCACTCATTAAGAAAACACTAAAAATAAGTAAAAATAGTCAACTTCGGACTCACTGCAAATTCCACCGTGCACGGGAAGCTAAGGGAAAAAGAGCCAAATATCCATCACCCAGTGGTTGAAAGTTTGTCGGCCATGCCACATTGACTGAGGATGGAATGAAACGAAATTCAAGGACTTTCATTTTCTCTCATTTCCGCACATGAACTCAAGATGATGCACAAAAGAAAATTCGGATTAATTCCAAGGATGTTCTGATATAAACTCCTCAGGAAAATTTGAAAATCCTAGCTTTGTTTCCACTGAAAAGTAATTGATGAGATAGGTAGGTATGCAGCAAAATTAACAGTTCCAGTAAAGATTGAGCACTGCTAATGAACACAAAGTGTCAAAAATCCTGGTGGAATTGCACGAAAAAAAGTTCACACATTAAACAGTTCGGCTAGCCCCAAACTTGAGGCACATGGATGGAAAATCAATTCAACAAACCAATCATATACCTGTGTCCAAGTGAGAGAAACCTTCACAACTACACCAATGATTCAGAGTGAGGATAAGGAAATCGTGTGATTTTTTTCCAATGACATCATAACTTCATTCTCATAATGCTGTAAATTGGCCTACCACATAATTCTTCTCATAAATAAGAAATGTCGAGAAGTAATTCCATCCACAACGCGGCAAATATGAAATACACATCCTCGAGTCTATGAGAACGGCAAGCCCTGTATTTACTCGTTCGGGATCAAAGATTCAACCTTTCATGGAACGAAAAAAATAGAAAAGACAAAGGGGATTTTTTGTGGGAAGAAGCCACAGAATATGAGTAAGCTAGTGATGCTCCTGCAAGTAACAGACCCATTTTCAGAAGCTGAGATTCATACTAGCGTTTGCTTTCCCCACCAAAGAGCTCATTAAAAAAGGAATTGATAGTGCCAATTCTCAAACTCGTAAAAACTTTCATGCCATGATGTAAGAATACTCACATAGAATAATCATTGAGATTAATTAAGCACATGAACTGTAAATTAAAAAACTCCCAAGAGAAAATCAAAGTCGGTAAAATCCCATTAACTCTAGAGCGCTCCGACGTCCATTTTTGGGACAATGAATACATTGAAGCTCTTGTTTCTGTCTCATTCCTGTTTGGATGAAAGTCATCCTAATTTTGGGTGATACTCTATTAAGTTCTTGTCTTATCTAATGGTCGGATCTGGTGTTATTAGAATACTAATTTTTCTAAATTTACAAATATGGAAGTATGTCAAGTGGTCAGATTGCATTGACTCTAGTTCAAAACCATATTAGCAAAAAAGAGGTCCTAGATGTAATGAACACAAAAATTTCAAAAAATCACCATATCAAGATAACCTCATTTCAAATCTGTTCCAACAAGTTTTACCTTAAAAAAAATGATAATAGTTTGCTTGTCATTGAATTTAGAAGGAATTTTGAAATTCCCTTTTTAAAATTTATAGAAAAATATTGGTGATAGCACTAGTGAATCTAACCGTATGGATAGAATCTACAATTCAAAATCTACAACTTTCATCTGTACATCAATTCCAAAATACTCTTCCAAATAACACTTTATAACAGTTTTCCCCGGATCGTCAAATTTGGAAATGGATCCAGACGTTCAGGGGTTAACAATACATACCAGTATCGCACCACCCAAAAATTAAAGAGAGATCGATCTAGCAACACAAAATCCCCCAACCCAGGATCGAACTCTCAGAAGAAGGCCTGGCGAGCTAGTGCGATGGCGCCGGGATACCCTGTTTGAGAACCGGTGGGTGGGGTGGGTGGGTGGGGGGTATGAACAGAGGAGGGCAGGTGGGGCGAGGCAGTTGGGCAGCAGGTGAGCGGGCAGGCAGGAAGGGGGCAGCGGGCAACAGGCGTTTCCTCAAAAGCAACTGGGACTTTTAGTGCCCAGGGACGGAACGGGGAAGGAAGGAAGGAAGAGAGTGTACGACCGTGGAGAATAAACTTATTGAATGTGCCGTCGAATCACGGAGACCAGTCCAGCTGTGCCAATCATGAGGGGTATGCTGACAGGGTGGCTATACTTGGCAACGTGGGATGATTGAGGGTCTTATCCCCGTGTGGCGTGAGGAATATTAGGATTTTATTGTTGAGTCATGTTCACCCTATTACTGAAAAAAATATCCCCCAGCTCTAAAAGAATACTCTGCAACAGTTTCACCTAATGAATTTCAGATGGGAGGAAATTTTATTGGCAATTAGTTTGATTAAATTTCAGAAACTTTTGAATTCACATTTGGATTCGGAGAATTTGTAAAAAGATCATGAAACGAAAGAAATATAAAATTAATCAACTACAAAAATACTATGTAAAACAACGATGCTAGTATGTGAATGCGGAAATGCGAGCGTGTGAGCCTTAAGTATGTATATATGAATAAATATACTATAACCATCGAAGGTGCTTGCAGCATATAATTAAACACATATAATATATGTATTTATGAAATGTTTTTATAATATAGCCGATGCCTACAACATAAGCCATATGCTTGTAATCCCACCCTCACATAATAGCACCCCTACTAAATAAAATTGAAGTTTTTATATATTTATTTAGCAAGTTAAAGAATTTGGAGATGAGAGCAAACAACTAGAAAAAAATAAGGATTTTTGCTAATGTAAAGAGCAACTAGTTTTGAATTGTGTAACCCATTTGCAATAGGTGAGAATATGGAGACATGTAGTTGTAGTGGACAAGTTGTATGTAGAATTGTAGTTACATAATAAAGTGAATATGTTTCTCGTCCGGCAACCTATTTGGAACTTCAATTCGTTGATGCACTTTTCTAACGTGGTTGCTTATGTGGTATTCACTACCACATGAGGTTGATCACTCAATTCACACTATAAGAAACCCATGTTTTAAATGACAGATTTTAGTTGACATCCAATGTAACAACACATCTTTTTATGTCAACAATAATGTCTACCATAATGTCAAGATATTATGGTAGACATAAAAACATAGGTTGTTACATTGGATGTCATCTAAAACACATGTTTCTTATAGTATTTGGAACATGCTTATGCCTCATGCACTACTAATACTATTGAAGCATCATCAACTAGTTGTAGCATCACTAACTATAAATGGTTCAATGTCTCTGCAATACTTCATAGATCACGATAATGAAATATCTCTGTTGTTGGAGATCAAAATAAAACAAAAGAATTCAAAACCTCTACAAAAGCAAGTTTAGGGATAATAGCAATCCCACCATGCACATCAGGGTTTTTTTCATTCTTTTACAAGTGCCAAAGTGGCAATAATTTTGTATGGTGGTGCCCCAAATTTCAACATTCATCTATATATTGAATAGAAAATATCACATTAGTACATATCATATGTCCATAATTCTATTTTCATCTATAATTTGGCGATTTCATTAAAGATTTTCATTGTAATTTGAAGTTTTCTAGTGAAAAACTTCACATTTTTTTTGTCACTTTTTAGCAAAATTATTTTTTTCTAGTACAATTTGGCAATAGAAAGCCAAAAAAACCTTAATGCACGTATCAAAAGAGCATAAAGCCTAGGGATTCCTAGCTTGAAAACAAAAAAAATATTAAAACTAAAGATTAGAAAATCCTTGGAAAATGCAAGCAATCTTAAGACTACTCCCAATTGTAATTGCAACCAACAAAAATGGATGTCAAGCTCAAAAGTGTTATCCAATTGAATTTCTAGTACATTTATTAAATTCATCATTGAATAAATCAAAATCAGTCAATGTCCTAAAAAAATTGCAAACCATCCCTCTATGATAGTAGCACATCCCCGCACCTCCCGCTTTCACTGAAATCTCCTTTGCTGAGGGTACATTAAAAAAAACTTAAAACCTTGCAGGTATCAAAAGACTCACAAGACTCACAAGCAACACACTCTTACAAACTCTACTCCATGCACATATTAACAATATGAAGCAATAAAGTTTCATACCTTGAAACATAGAAGTCTCCTTACACACATGTTTCCTTTGACCTCAAGGCAATACAAATAGAAATGACAAGCACACTCTTGCCAAACATGACCCCAATAGTAGGATGTACCATCCAAAATTGAAGTTTCTAAATCCTAAACCTTAAACTCTAAAAATCCTAAACCACCTAGGACAAGAGAATGAAAGTCATTGTTTGGAGAGAGACAATCTAATGCAACATTTATGCAATTCATGAGAAATAGAAGTTTCTTGTTTTTAACTTTGAAATTGTATTTGCAATGTTTTTCTTAGTTCAAACAAATTTAATGCAAAAATGTTTGCAGTAGTCTACTATTCATAAAAGAAAGAAGCAACTAGAAATGAAGTGTATCATGATAAACAATGGATAATTAATACTATAAGGCACAATAGCCATCATTTTCTCTTATGAGTGTGTGGCTTCGAATCAACTTGATGTAGAAAAACATTACGTTGAATCTCATGCAACAAAGGAATTTATAGTGAACTTGCAATCACAATTGTCTAAAAATCAAGACCCATCTAATTGGTACACAACAAGTTCCATAGCAATTGGACTAAGAACTTAGATTGTAGTTGGTTTGTAGTTGTAATTTAGTCCAAGTCTAAAGGAACTCTATTTGTTTTGTAGTCAAACGGTAGTTGTTTTCTAGTCACACTCTAGCCATTTCTTAGTCAAATTCTAGTTGTTTTCTAGTTGAATTGTAGTCAAATTTAGATTATATGTGATTTTGCTTTAACACAGTGAACTTCATGGACTATAGAGTTGTTCACATTGACAATTGTAATGAATATTGGTTGTAGAATACCTTACAAGAATACTAAATGACAACCGTATTACAGTCCCGTAATCCTACAATTCATTCTCTAACTAATTTGCGACTAACACAATGTACATGTCAAATTTGGTGCAAATAGAGAAGGATATAGTCGCAAGTCAATTGTATAGGATAGTTAGTTGCATTTAGCTACTTGTAGCAAATGTACACATTTTTCTTGTTATGAATGTTGCAATGAATGGAAAGATATGATTTACAATTTGGAGGCAATTTTCATTGAAATCCGTAGTTGCAAGTTAAAAAAATATGATTTTATGCTAATACATAACAAAAACTACAATTAACCACAAAGGTGAAGTGAAGTCTAAAATTGGTATTTGAATATTTTGTACACAATTATTATAAGAAGGTTGAAATTTGTGGATAGATTTTCCAAATTTGTTTGCATTCAATCACTCTCCCAAAGTTGAGTAGATAATCTTTTTTTGAATTAATTTTGTTGTAAACAACATTTGTTAAAGCTATTTACGGATGTGAATTTGTAATTGCTCAAGTTTTTTTACTTCAAAGTACATTCACAACAAAAGAGAAATATTTCAAAGTCAACAAAGAAAAAATAATTCACTTTAACCTTAGAAAAATGTTCAAGATCCAAAGTGTTTTATTGATGACTTCATTTTTCACTATAGAAACAAAGAATATACTTATTGGTCCAATATATAATTGGAGCATTTGGTGACTACCTAGGTCATAGGGGGCTACATCTTTTTAGACTTAATGGTTGGAAGATATGTAAGTGAAAAGTATATTAGAAATGGTCTTTGGAGTGTATGATTTTAATTACAATACATAATTATAAATGCTTACTATAGTGCAAAAGTGTATAAAACTAATCACCTTTTCTCAATTAAATGCCTTCTAAGAATTTGATCACATACTCTCAAATATCACCACATGTAATTCCCACATTGTATATTCTTATAATACTTCAATTCTTGCACCAAGATAATACGAGCAAAATGCAAGGGAATATAAGTTCATCTCTACAACTAAATTTATTAGATGAAACATAATTTTGCCTAAATAAATGTTACATATGATGGTAATAAAAATAACCTAGCTCATTAGAAGAGTTTTGGAGGATCCAAAAGCCTATTTCAAGCCTGTTCTCCCGTAGCGAGGGGAACGGCCCGTTGTCAGAATTTTCTTTTTCATAATAAAAAGAAAAAAAAAAAAAAAAATAGTCTTCAAATGCAAAGAAAAATTTTAAAAAAAAAATAGTCTCCAAATGCAAAGAAAAAATTTAAAAAAAAAATTTGGTCAATGATGTGGTAGGGTCTTGGCCACGTCAGACTGTTGTGTTGAACTTGTTCCCTACGTTCGCAAGATGTAATAACTCGCAAGCATTTGGAGGCCCCAAAAATCTTC
Source organism: Pseudoscleropodium purum (assembly GCA_963969395.1). Taxonomy (NCBI): domain Eukaryota; kingdom Viridiplantae; phylum Streptophyta; class Bryopsida; order Hypnales; family Brachytheciaceae; genus Pseudoscleropodium; species Pseudoscleropodium purum. Next base: position 28,628,617 of record OZ017795.1, read on the forward strand.
TAATGAGATTTCAAAATAAGTGTCACATTGTATATGATTGTCAAATGAGCATCCTAATGAAACTTGAAAATCAAAGTTATGATCCATTTTTCCCCTAATACTATATCCAAAAGTCAAGATTGTCTTTTTCCTCATGATAATCAATTAAAGTTAGAAATTGTGATTTAGAAGTTTCTTTCAAATAAAAATATCTAGAAAGATTTTTTTTCTAACAAAAATTTATTGTAAAAATAATTTTTCAACTTTTTGGTATCTAATTTTAGAAATATTTTTTATCAATCCTAATCACTAGATAAGGTAGTTCCTTTTGGTTTATCATTTCTTTCAAACTACTTGTTTCTATTAGTCTAATTCGAAGATCGAAAATATTTTCTTGGTTCTAAAATCAATTAATGAAATGAAACACAATAAATTTAGGTTATACTCCTCTTTACAGATAAAGAAATTATAATATTTGAAATTTTTATAGCCATTAGAAGTGAACTAGGTCAATGTCCAAAATATCATACAAGTTTTGTTTGCAAATTCTAAAACTTGAATATTTATTATAAATAACCTACATTTGCCCATTTCTCATAAAATCATCCATTTGTAAAAGTTTAAAATATTTTAAATACATTTTAGAAGGCAAGAGTACCTTAACTTATAAAGACTTTGGCCAAGAGGTGGCCAATGGATGACTTTCAAAATGACTGTAGAAATAAAAAATGCATTTATTTGCCCCAAAATTAAATCATTTTTGACAAAATGTACCTTTAAGAATTAAGCCCTTTGACTATTTCTTAGTATCCAAACTAACGTAAGTACATCTAAAACCAACAAAATGAACAAGTCAACATGGTTTCATTATTACATAAATGAAATAGGTTTTGCAAGGTCTTGTTGGAAGTCAAAAGTGGATTCTTGATTCTCTTCAAATTCATTTTTTAGACATTGTATAAATAAACTATGAATTTTTGAAGTGCTAAAAATAGGTATTTTGAAAATCAACACTAACTCTCGCGAATGGTCAGTAAACATTGTAGGCAAGAATTTGTAAATGTTAATTATAAGAAGGTGTTGGTTTTAGGTGTAGTTACCTTAATGCAATGAGGTCTTCCACTATTCTAGCTCTCCTTCATGTATTCTAGTTTAATAGAAATTTCACTAAATTAAGCCCCATTTACAAACCTTCTTCCATCTCCAAAAGATAATATTGCAACAAGAACATTGAGATGAAGAGGTGGCCAATAGCTAATTTTCAAGAATACTTTTGAAATTAAGAATGCACTTTTATTTGTCCGAAAAAATTAGATTAGTTTTGACAAAGTACTTTAGTGATAGGTCTTGTCCTTTCAAGATTAATAATAAGTCCTTGTGATCTTTTTCTAATATCCAAATTAACGCAAAGACGCCTTACACTATTCCAATTGTCCTTCTTGTACCCTAATTTAGAAGAAATTTCACTAAATTTAATCCCATTTGTGAAACCCTTCCCCTTCCTCAAAGGACAACATTGCAATAAGAACGATAAAGCCAAGAAGTGTTTGATAAATGACTTTCAAGATTATTGTGAAAATAAAAACTTTATTTATTTATCCAAAAAATTGAATTGCTTTTGACAAAGTACCTTAGTGGTAGATTTAATCCTTTCAAGATTAATAAATCATTTGATCTTTTTCTAATATCCACAAATTAATTCAAAAGACGTCTTGCATTATTCAAACTCTCCCTTCTTGTGTCCTAACTTAGTTTGGAGGAAGCTCCACTAAATTTGGAGAGAGCTTCACTAAATTTAACCCCATTTGCGACCCCGATACCCGCCTCCCTCCCTTTCCTCGAACCCCCTCTCCGTCGTCACTCTCCTCTTCTCCCTCGCCCTCGCATCTCTACCGAACTTTTATTACTGTACCTCTTCCTCGAAGCTTTATTACTTTGCCCCAAATCCCGAACACCCCCATGCAGTAAGCTTCCATTTCCTCGTACAACACGCAATCAGTCTCCAAACCCAGCTTTCGCTATCAATCGAGGAGTTCAATAGTTTCCAAGAGCAGTGATACACAGATTTCCCGTTGGCAGTTTCCCGTTTGGAGGTTCTCATTTGGAGGGTAGTGCAGCATGGGAGTCAGTGGGCGTGATGATGGAGCTCTGGGAGCTTTGGGTTGAGTAGAGGACGAGGAGGAAGTTGCAGTTGGTAGTGGAGGGATTGGAGAACAGGGTTTGATTTGGATTAGGTGTGCGATGGCGGCGTTTTTGGAGATTTTGTTTGCGTTTCTATGTACGTGCGGGGCGTCGGCAGTGGCCCTCCACCACATTTATCGGCATCTTTGTAACTATACGGAGCCGATTTATCAGCGGTATACTGTGAGGATTATTCTCATGGTTCCTGTAAGTGGCGCCGCGCTTGGTTCTTGCAAGGGGTGGGGGGTGGGGGTTGTTGGTGCTTGCGGTGTTGGTTTAGTGGAGGACGGGGGGTTGCTGGTGGTTTAAGAGGGTTTGTGTCGGTGTTGTACTGTTGCATTTGTTGCATTTCTATGGCGATTGTTTTTAATTGGGTGGAATACGGCATCTGCGGGTTTGGGGAAGCATCCGATGAGCTCTATGTGGCCGATGTTTTAAGCATCGTGTGATTCTTGTTGGCCACGATTGTTTTTCTAGGGTTTGTTAGATCTGAACTAGTAGGGTAGGGCTTCAAGGTTGCTGCAGGTCGAGTTAGTTGGTTTCAATGTGTAATTTTTTAATGCTGTCCACGGTGAATTCTAGCGTATAGATGATATACCATTTGGTGTAGACAAGAAGGTTTAGTAAATATATATGGTTCTTATACTTCATTCTATATTGTTTTTTATTATGAAAGCTTCTTTCGCTTACAACTCTGGCTAGAAAAGAATGAATTACGACTTTAGAGTGGTTTCAGGGCTCTTTGATATGAGATTTTCTTACCCTGACGAGGATATTGTTACTTGGTGGTGTGCAGGTCTACTCTTTAATGTCTTTTTTGGCTCTATTACTGCCGAAGAATGCGATCATCTTCAATTCGATAATTGGAATGTAAGTATTTCTTTTCGCGACTTTAGCAGAGTATGGGATTTTCTGTCTGAGATGCACCGTTAGTTAGTACGAAGATCTAGGTTCTCATTAGGTTATTCAGGAATTCGAAACGTTAGGGTTGTTCTTATGATCCATCTGAAACTATTCATTTTAATACGCAGCCACTCTATTTTAGCACTCATATTCATTGTGGAATACTTATTAAGAAGATTGGTATGATCAGTATTATGCGAGGAAGTAATTGGATTTAGTGTAGTCGTGACTTTCATAGCGCAATCGAGATTGTGAGAGGTTTTGAATTCGGATTTTTGAATGGGTTTTTGAAACCCATTCTCCACCAATTAAAGAAGTTATCAATTGCTGAAGTTTTAAGTATGGTTTCTATCGCTCGCCTACACTACCCTTGCACCATGAGTACTGCATCTGCGATGGAAGCATCTTTGAATGTGATAGAACCTACTGTAGAAGTATCTCATTTCTCACAAATCACTTATTTAGCTGACACTTGCATTGTAAATGGGTGGTTTATCCACTCACGATGGGAATGGATTACTACCTTATATTGTTATATACATGTGTATATTCTGGTCTCTCAATATTATTACCACTTTGAATCCAGTTATGTTAATTGCTGTCATCGTGAAATAGTTAAGTGTGTATCTTGTGAGAAACTATAACCAATTGAAGATGAATGTGTCACATATGCCTAGAGGGCGTAGACACACGCGAGATTTGTTGAATGATACGTATGGTGTTGTTTGTGTGCAGATACGAGGCATGGGTCATCTACAATTTTCTGTCCTTATGTCTTGCCTGGGTGGGCGGACCTGGGGAGGTTGTGACTAGCCTGCAAGGAAAAGTGTTGCAGCCTTCTTGGCATCTCATGACTTGTTGTTTTCAAGCTATCCCCCTTGATGGGTGAGTATGTTAATACAACCCTAGTTTGGCAATGTCATTCTTGTTTCTTTCTGTGGATAGGTGCACTCTATGTGCGTGCCAGATTCTGTATAAAATGATTTTGTAGTCAGGAAGTGACATATGTCATCATGTGATTGATTTTAACCTCTTGAAATGTGATATGGAAATAGAATTTCGACAGCAAAATGTTGAATCTGACCAGTGTGTAAAGCATCTCTTGGCTTTTGGATCACTATCTACAGCAGGAGCTGCTTGGCTTGACTTGACAAGTTTGCTTGACCTTATTGATTTCGTTAATGTCGCAGGCGATTCATTCGAAGGTGTAAGCAAGGAGTTCTGCAGTTCGTCATATTGAAACCATTGCTGGTTCTGGCAGCATTCATCCTTTACTACAATGACAAGTATGAAGAAGGGAGCTTTTACATTGGAGGGGGCTATTTGTACATCACGTTGATTTACACGTTCTCTTATTCTGCGGCTCTTGGAGCACTAGTTCTATTCTACGTAGCCTGCAGGGATCTTCTGACACCGTACAAGGCTTTGCCCAAGTTTGTTCTTGTGAAGTCTGTGGTTTTCCTGACGTACTGGCAAGTGAGTACTCCTTCCATATTTATAAGCAACAGGCTGGGATGATTTTTACCTCTAGCTGTTTTGTTTTGTTTGGCTATACTTGTTAATTTGATATTTTCAGTGGTTATAGATTTCATATGTTGACCTGTGGTATGAAAAAGTCTCTACTTTCTGAATAAGTGTTACTTGTGATGCTGGGGTATATGACAGATTGATGTGTTGCTGAGATTGAGTTCATTCGGACCGCATATATTGAATAGACGTTTTGTGGCAGGGCTTGGTAATCTTTCTTTTCTCTGAGGGTGGCAGCATCAAGAGTCCCCAGGAGGCTGCTGACTATCAAAATGTCCTGATTTGTGGAGAGATGCTCCTTGCGGCTTTTGCCCACCTTTATGCCTTTCCTTACAAGGATTACGCAGAGGCCAATGTTGGAGGCACGGAAACTAATGCTTGGCAGAGTCTATTCCATGTGGTCAATCTTATCGATGTGGTCCACGACACAATGCATCAGGTATATGGTCAATCGTTTACATTGGTCAGTTTACCCAAAGTCCTTCATTCAGTAAAATAATTTTTAAAAATCATAGTAAACTATAGTAATTCCTCCAAAATATTTGTCCCTTATAACATAAGGGCAATACATCTTCTTTCCACTGCAATATTACTGGTACATGATCTTCCTTGAAGCTTCTTCAACAATCTCTGGCTGATGAATGAAGTGGGCTTTTCAAAACATTCATCATCCATTGTGTGGATGGTTGAGCTTTCCAAGGGGTTAAATCAATTTCAAACCTCAATGGTTGTTTCATACATGCTCAGTTTCTTGTCTGGTGACTGATATTATTTTATTGAATGCCTATGTCTTGAAATAGTGATTCCCAGATCCGGAAGTATTCCATTGTGTGTAATACAGCTTTTTCCAGATTTGTTATCTCGATTTATTCAATTTCTTGAAAATAGATCATGAGAATGCTTCCTGCTTCCTAACAGAAGCATTGTTTTTTTACTGCAGTTTGCCCCCACTTATCACGACTACGTACTTTACAGCAACGACTCCGACGGTCCTCCTAAGCGTTATCGAACCCGTACCTTTGTTCCTACTGGGCAAGAGATGGAAAATGTAAGGACTGGAAAGAGTCCGACCCAAAGTGCAGTACTTGAACCGTCTGCGGACATTACCAGGAATGCAGCACAAAGTCAAGGTGCTATTATTGACATGCAAGGTGGTCCCCTCATCAATGAAGCAGAATTCAGGCAGACGTATGACATGTCACCGTTGGAACCAGCTGTAATTCAGGTGGACGCAGATTTGGAGCCTGGCAAAGTTCGACCAGCTCAATAGGAGTTTGATCTCGTTTCATATCATCCACAAAATGATGCAAGGGAGACGCTGCTTGCAAGCAATGGAAAGAAATGGAGGAGGAAAGGAGTCATTATCTTGAAAATTCTTTTCATGTGCTGGATGCATATTCATTGTCCGAATGTAAATGACATTTTTTTTGAAGAAGAAGGAAACTCACAGGTGTAGCTTCTTGAGTTTGTGTCTGTAATTTGATAGGCCAGGGAGCATTCATCCATAGTCACTTGCTTCGCTTGTGGCTGAGTGATAGTAGGTTAATGCCTGTAAAATATTTCAGTTTTTGCAGATGGGTGTCAGATCAACATCATTTAGAAAGTTGAGAGGAGGTTGGCCAGCATTGGTATGCAAGGTAACTACACGTAATTGCGACCTGGTTGCAAAAACCTTCCTTATCGAGTCCTGCTCAAAATGTACACCTTTGTGAACACGTGTGCAAGCTTAAGGTCAATTCTGAGTTTACCTATAATCAGCACTTTTTGAGATTTCATAGTTTATTAGCTCTGGACTGAAGGGGAAGAAGCTTTGCATTAACTGAAGCTACTTGTGAGGAAGCTTGAGCAGGACCTTACTTGAGAATTTTGCATGAGTTCTATCAATTGGTTATAGAACATATTTAGTAGTTGCTTGTTCATATGGTGTTAAAAAACTGCATGTTACTGAGAAAATCTAATGTCTTCCTTCAACTGCTAACAATTTAATAAGAACAATGTTTTGATGCTTTTTGGTTGATTTTAGATGTAGCACCTTTAACTTGTAAAGGTCCAAGGCCTTTTTGGGTTTAGAATATCATTGCATTTGAAGTGTTATAGGTCTAAATGTCACTAAGGTAAAGAAATCTCAATTGTACAATCTTGTAGTGTATGTGTTTTAGATAGGTGAATCAATTTTGAAGTCATTTGGCCACATAGATTGCAAGATTACAATGATTTAGTGTTGGAAAAGCTAAGTGGGATGAAACTTTCCTACAAATTTGATTTCTAAGCTTACTTGGATAGAAAAACTTTTAAACTGTATAGTGCTTCAAAACTAGCATTCAAATACATTAAGGTAACAAGTTCAAAAAGCATGCATTTAAGAGAAGAAAGATCCTAGCACAAAAATAGGTGAATCCAAAGACTTCTTACATTTTTGTGGTAGAAAGAGAAATGAGGAATACAACAATTTCAATTTCAATTTTAATTTTCTAACTTGGAATGAATAATATATGATTTTAAAAAGTCAAAGGCACCTAGGTCCCTATTAATGCTTATAGGTACAACTATGATGAATCAAAACAAGCCTTTGAATGGAGTCAATGAGTCTAAGAATGATCCATTGTATGTTTCCATTCAATTCATTCCCCATTGTAAGTCAAAATTTATTGCAACCCCTAAACACCCTAGGGAACCAAAAGTATCTTCACATAGTTCCAAATCCAATTCAAAGTGTTGTAACTATTGCATTCAATGTTCAAATTCAATAAACTTGTTGGGAAATTTGTGCTCTCTTTTCTAGTTTGTGTAGTAAAATTTTCAAGATCAATCCAAATTGTACTAATTTTTTTGTAAGCCAATCAAAGTTCACAAGTTCAATTTGAGTTCACCAAATTGCATTTGATGGTTACAACTTCGGAGGCTTGTATTTCCTTCATCCAATGTTTTTTTTCAATAAAATTTGTTGAATTACAATATGTTCCCCTTGCAATCTAGTTATTGTGGTAAAAATTTTATGTCAATCCAAGTTATTTTGAATGTTTGGGAGCAATTTGAAGTTTAAAATCCCAACATTTTTGGATTTAAGTGACCTTTGGCAACTTGTTTCTTCTTCCTATAGTGTCTATTTCCAATTAAAAAAATTTGGAAAAGTTGCACATACTAGTCTAGTTCGTGTGGCGAAATTTTCATATCAATCCAAGAATTTATAAGTGACTAAGAATTGTTTTAGGAGGTTCAACCTTAGTTGAGTTTTTTGCAACTTTTCTTGCTATTTTTTGACATTTTAAAGCCATTTTGAAGACCTCACCAAATTCAAGATTTTATGATGAGAAAAATCCATATGATGGTGATCCATGTTACTTGCTCAATAGCCTAAAACTACACATAAGATGGCAATTTCTTACCACACAAAGTCACTTCCATTTCTACATCCTTAGGCACTATTTGCGGCACTTTTGTTGGGGTAGTTTTTTTAATGCCCAAGTGGTTTTTGAGCCCTCTCCTATAGTGAAAGAAAATTTCCTTCAAATAACTCATTGTGTTTGCAAATTCGCATTGAAATGTCAAAAAATAGCAAAAAAAAGTTGCAAAAAACATATCTAAGGCCAAACCTCCTACTAAAATACTTCTCTAATACTTGTAAATTTTTGGATTGATATGAAATTCTAACCACACAAATAAGACTAGCATGCACAACTTTTCCAAATTTTTTATTGGAAACAAGCACTATATAAAGAAGAAACAAGTTGTAAAAATTCACTATAATCCAAAATTGTTTGGATTTTGAAATTTGAATTGCTCCCAAACATTCAAACAACTTGAATTGACACAAAAATCTTACTACAATAATTAGAATTCAACAAGAATACCACCCAACAAATTTTATTGAAAACGAACATCAAGCGAAGGAGATATAAGCCCCCAAAGTTGTAGCCATCAAGATGTAGTTTGGAGAATTCAAATTGAACAAGTGAACTTCGAATGGCTCCCCAAAACTCAGTAAATTTTAGATGAATCTAAAAATTTTACCACAAACTAAAAAATACTTGTAGATTGCCCAACAAGTTTTATTAAATTAAGACATCTGATGCAAAAATTATAGCACTTCAAATTGGCCTTCCAAACTATGTAGACACTTTTGGTCCTATGGGCGCTTAGAAATTAATAAGTAGTGAAATTGAAGATGTGTAATATACATTAAATCCATATTGACAAGATGTCAATATGATAGTTATTGAAACAATATTTGCCTGTTTGTACTTCAATATTTTAATTCCTTGGAGATTGATCCTATGGTAGGAAATCATATATTAGCCAACTTGTGAGGAAGTTAGTCAACATTGACCTAAGTTCATAAACTCACATGTTATCATATATTGTAATTTACATCTTTTAATCCAACAAGACTTATAGAAGAAATGACTTATTGTGGTTGTTGAAGATGTATAGAAAAGAGAAATAGTTGCATTTAAGGTTGATGATTCAATATTGCACAATTGCTTTGATATTTTGTGCAATTGTATGTGTATAAACTCAATATAACTTTATTTTAAAAGAATAATGTAACAATTCTCTCATATTGCTTCATCTTCAATGTAAATAAAAAATTCTATTGTATAAATTTATTATTGTTTCAGTTTCCCAATAGTTGCAAGAAAGTTGAAGGGATCTAAATTTATAGGGAGACATGTTTATTGTAGACCTTTGTGAATGTTTCAAATGGATTTAATGAATGTTGATTACACCAAAACCTTGTATATATATGACTTTGTATTATGCATCACATTGAGTTGGTAGCTCTAGGGTGTCTAGAATGGGAGAGTTTTAGTCCAATAAGAGTTTCAATTTCAATTTCCTTAAAAAAATAAGAATGGAAGCATAAGTACAATAGGTAGTGCAAAGGTATAAAAATATTTGACTTATTGATGATATTTTTTAATACATAGGTCTCAATTAGAGAGTGAAGAAGTCCTTTTACATTTGTTCAATTTACAACACTTATGAACATAATACCACTAGATCTTTTGGATACTTTACATTAGAACTATGCATCAAAAGAAAGTATTTTATATTACATACCTTATTGAAGCCTATATATAAAATATTTCATCTAATTCTCAAGAGAGTTTGAGAGTTTGAACCAAGCTTTGGGAAGCAAATCAAATGATGCGATCAAAATCAAGAACAGTGGAATTGCTATGTTATGAAAGAAACTATAGAAGCTGCATGTGATTGTGGAAAAGTTTATGGTTTTTAAATGCAGGAAAATTTCATGGGAGATAGTTTAGATGTGTAGGTTTGCCATCTAGTTTCATGAAACTTGGATGATTGAGTCATTCCTAACAAATGTTTCATTTTAACCAATCTTTTGTATCAGAGTTAACCATTTTTTTCTAGATGAATAGGTGTAAGATGGGAGAAGATGCAAAATATGTTAAAAAAAAATATTAAATGTCAATTGAATCTACTTTTGCACCAAAAATATATACATAAATGCATCTTTTGTTTTCAATCAATCCTAATTTTGGAGAGATAGGAGCATGACGTAATTTTTAAAAATTGATTGATTAAAAGACACTGTCAATCCAAAGCAATAAAAAAAAGTTGCAATATCACTATATTGTTTTAAGAAAAATAATTACAAATAGCCTTACAAGATATTAAAGGTACAAAATATATAGAATCTACACACTCACCTTGTAAAGGTTGTTTTCTATAGTAAGGTCTTGCATCTAGTACACACTTATTTTGTGTTTGCTAATATTTGAACAAATGCTATTAATTATGTCCCTTAGTGCTTTATTAATCATTTTATATTTCCATTAAAACATATTTGCAATATACTATTTTAAAGCTATTCTAAATGCAGTGATGTAGTCAAGAAGAGCTGAGTAGCTACCCCATTTCAATCCAAACTCCCATTTGGAACATTTAGGAAAAGTCCCATTCCATGTTGTTTGCATTGGATAATAGAAAATACAAAGAAACGAATTAATTGCTTACTTTAGGGAGTTGATTTCACTAAATGAGGATAATATATTTTGGGAATGGCTAGAATATAGCCTTAATTCCACACTCTCATCAATTCACTCTAAGTTAGCCTCAAATCAATGCAAATCAATTCATTCAAGCAATAGAAGTTAATAGTTGGTATTGAAGTCATTATGAATTGGATTGGACATGGGTTGGTAGAAATCCTACAACACGGCTATTTTTTTTCATACATGTCTACAAGCTAAAGTAGAATGTCTAAGGCACCATCCTTCTATAAATTAAAAAAAATCACATGAAGTCTGAAATTCTTTTTTTCAATTGTGATGTTGTTTTTCAATGCTTGTCTATCACTCAAATTTATTCCCTTATTTTCTAAATAGCAATATCATATTGCACTAGTTATTATGCTTGTAATGAAATAGTTCACCTTAGTGTTGGTAGGGTTCCCTCGATATCTTTACATATACTAATCCACCTATAATTATACACATTAATGCCCGTGGTACCAATTAAGTGTGAATTTTTTTCTATTTTTACACTATATAGATGGACCTTATTGTAAGTTGTAATTGAACATAATTGTTATATTACCATTATTGTATTGATATTCAACCCCCCAAAAAATCTAGAATAGTATGAATGTTTAGAAGAAATGGAAAGAATTGTGATAATCATTGTTATGTAGATAGGAACACTTTTGGTGTTGATTAGTAAAGAAGTTCAAAACAAGATGAATTTTGGAATTCTATGATTTTAGACTTTGAAGTACCATAGACATTACAATTTAATTGCATTTTGAGGTTATTAAAAATATATTATTATATTTTTCAATAGACTCATTTATAACATTAGAAATCTAGAACTAGGAAAAATTAATTACTTATCCCAAAATAGCCAAAAAATAGTTCTTGAGACTTGAAAGGTCAATCTCATTGAAACTTCCAATATTCGTAAAAAGGTCTTGAAGCATGATGATAATTGTTAGAATTTGGATGAAATTTACTAATTTTAGACAATATTATGGATGAAAATTTATGATTGATGGATAGATAAATAAAAACAATGATTTTCCTAACCCCATCTAAATTTCCAATGTACTATATGTTGTGCTATCCCAAAAAACACCATGTGAACGGAAGAAGTCAACAATTTGAGATGAATTCAACAATTCAAGGTTTTCCTACCTAATGCGATGTAAAAACAAAATGCATGATTTAAGACATGATTGAGGTGGGCCTTGCCCGTCAAACATGCTAGTGATTCAAAATTGCCATCATCATTACTCTGTGTACAGCTCCCAAATCAATATGTATGTATGTAGAAGAAACAATTTTAGAACCTCTATCCTCCCCCCCAAAAAAACTTTGATCCATCTTTCATAACTTTTGCATACAATATCCACATGCCACGTTCTTCAGTGAGTTGGGACCTCCTTTTAGTTGCCAACATGAAAATCAATGAAAAATATGACCAAACTAATAATACTAGTAATGAGGCACAAACTACCGTATGTGAAGGTCTAATTTGGCAAGTGAGTGCCAAAGTAGTTTCTTTTTCATGTGCAAAGGGATTTCAGACAGTCAAAACTATTAGTGGTAGTGTATTATTTGTTAGTAATATTTCACTTGTAATATTCGAAACATTCAGATATCCCCCAAAATACTTAATTTATGTCTGAATTTGACCTTCACGTAGGGTAATGATACTAATACTAGGAACTAGGAATTGGGACAAGTGGTGTCCGTGGTGTGAATGGGGTCGACTGTCTGTCTTCCAGACTCGAATCCTTTAAGACTTTTGGAACTTAGTTCTTTGTTGGAAGCCGTGTCGACACTGAATACTGACTTAACTTAGTGCATTGATGTCAGGAAAGCCCATCATCAGTGCAACGCTGTAAAGGACTCTGCACACAAATCATGGACATGGGTACATTCCAGGTCTTTCGATGAACCTCTTATTGTAAGGTGGGGTACCAGGGCTTCTTTCTGGCTTTACAGTGCCAGATTGCACCAGAAAAAAAATTAATTTGGCTAAAAAATGACAACAAACGATGAAGTGTCTCATCAGAAATTTCAAATTAAAAAAATAAGTTGGATGAAATACCTAGATTGTGGATGAAAACAAAATTATAGATATGTGATATTTTCTATCCAATATGTGGATGAATGTTGAAATTTGGAGTGCCATTTAAGACATTCTACATCACCATTTTGGCACTTCATATAAAATAAAAACAAAAACCCAGTGGATACATAGTACACTCAAACTACCAAAACTGAACATCATTACTACTTTGTATACATCTTCCAAATTAATATGTAGGTATCATAGAAGAAACGATTTTAGAACATCTACCACCATCACCCTCTCCCCCCCACCCCACACACACACATACACACAAAAAAAAAAAAAACCTTTTCCAAATTCTATAACTTTTGTATATGGGGTCTAAATGTTGTGTTTTTTGGTGCATTGGACTAACCCTTTTGTAAATTTTATACATGGTACCAACAAGGAAATTAAGGGAAATCTAACTAATTCTATTAATAGGAACTAGGCATAGTAGCAAGAAGTGGTGGTTTGGGGGTTGCCCACCTCATCTTACCCACCTCATCTTGTAGGATTGTTAGTGGTCCTAAATGCGATTACTTATAAACATTTAAAGCACAAGTTGTAATAGCATTGTTAAATGCTATTAAGAGTTCAAATTTTAACTCCTTGTACTAGGATTCAGAACTTCTTTATTCCTCTAAGAATGGGCCATGTATTCCCATTTTGCAACTATGTGTGAATGAAAAAAAAAAAAAATATATATATATATATATATATATATATATATATATATATAATTTCATTTTTGGCGGGGGGATGAAGTTAGTGTGATTTTGGAAAGAAAAGTGAAAAAAATTCAAATCAAATACAAATCATACCTAGGAAATCTGAAATGTTCTCTTTAGGTGTACATTTTAGTATAGAACATTATGATGGAAATCAATTTACCAATTAATTAGAAAATTAGAAAATCAACACCCCAAGGTTATAGCCCTAAAGTTCAAATTGCAGTAAAATATTGAATCTTAAGAATTTTTCGAAATGTCAAATTGGAATAGAAATTAGACTTGATAGTCTTCATTTTGCTAGTTGGAATCAAATTCAAAAAGATCATTTTTATGACTAAAATTTAGATGAAGAAAAAGGAACAAAAGTTACTAAAATACACCACACAATGATCAATGAATTTTTCATTTTCTTACATAAGAAAGTCAAGAAAATATGATGAGAGAAACTCCAACACCATTCATTGAAAATGAATTCAAGCAACTCTTTCTGAAAAAAATTTGATGAAATTTTTTTTCCAAGATGGAAGCCTCTATGAAGTCATCTAAAAGACACCAAACTTCTTCTCATGCATTTTAGGGTTAATTACATAAAGCTCTTTCTTAATGACATTTTAGAATGTTATGCACATTTCCCAAGCCATCGTTGTTTGTATGACATTTGTTCCATATAATCACCCTATTTGACCTTTATAACACTTGTATTCCAAGTTAACCTCTAAAGCTCTTTACAAGTTGAAATGGGTTTCAAGAAAATTAGGCATCTAACTTGAAGTATTGATTTTTTTAATTCTTAGATTTCCCCCAAAGATTAGTAAAATAAAGATACTTCAAGGGAATCCAACTTTTATAAAGATCCAACAATTGAAAAAAAGGTTGTGTCATTTTTTTGGACTTGGGCCTTAATTCATACAAGGGGAGTGTAGAAGTGCTATTATGTGAGCTTAGGATTATAAGCACATGAGTCTAGAAGACTATAGACCTATGTTATAGGTGTCTATACTATAAAAAACTTCCATAATTATAGGATACCTATATTGTAGATATCTATAGCATAGTTGTTTATGTTATAAGCACCTTCAATGATTCTAGGATATCTACCTATACATATGCTCTCAAGGCTCATAGGTTTGCATTTCCATGCTTACGTGCTAAAATCATTGGTCTTACTTTTGATTGAAATTTTTTTGAGTTTTGGAGCATACAAGCTCAACAATGCTACATTGTCACAAGCTTGACCAATCTTGAAAGAAATGTTTTGATCTACTTTGCAAGCTTTGTTTTCACACATATATTGCCCTCGGACCCAATTTTTTATTATATGTCAACATGTCATAAAAGAAGAATAAGATCCTGTAGTTGTAAAATTAAAAATGATTTAAAAATGATTAATCATCTTTTTATTTGAAAATATTGTTCTTTGGCAATTTGGGCAATATTTGCAAATTTTTGACACAAAAATCTATAGGGGTTTAGGTGGGGGGGGGGGATATAGTGTAAAAGTCTTCAACAATTAATGAATCAGTGGTATTTTTGGAAATCACTAAAATTTGAAGTGAATTTCTCAATATAACATACTCAAAATCAATTAATATGCTATCAACTATTGGTTTTCTTTCTTTCAATTTAATTATTGTAAAGTCTCACAATATTAAAAATTAGATTTTCAAATCTTAAAGGTTTAAGAAGCCCAATTTGGATTGCAAAATGAATTTTTTTTTTAAATTTTACATATGATGTGGATGAATTGACATATGGAGCATTCACAAAAGTTTCCTATATTAATATTAAGCTGAATCTAATGACACAAGGCACTTCCTATTGTGATCATTATTGCGTCTCTTGTATGATTCGAGAAGTTGCAAAAGTAGGACACGTAATCCAACCCATGAAGTAGGCTCAATAGGATAATTTTGGGGTTCATCAAGAATAAAAGATAAAAAAAAAGACTCCTATTTTGAGCCATGTCTAGGGGATCCTACATGAAGGTTAGATTCAGATATAAATTAAGTATTTTTTTGGAATGTTATTTTTGGAATATTACAAGTGAAATGTCTTAAATGTTACAAAAAAATTTCATCCATATCGCCTAATTTTTGAATATTTTCCAAAACCTAAATCAAGTCTTAAGCCCCACAAGACAAGTTCCCCAAACAATTAAACCTGGAAGTTGTAGAACACAAATAAATTGGGATGTTGGAGTGCCGAAACCTCTAAACTAGTAGTTCTAATTGCCAAAACCCCCTTTCCTCATGAAAGAGAAAATATTTTAGCATTCAGGTGCCAAATCAGACCTTCACGTACAGCATGTTGTAGACCCCTCCCTTCTAATTTAGGGTCTTTGATTGCAAATATGAATTCAAATTCTGAAAAATAAAAAATTATGTGAAAAATAAAAAATTTCAGTGTTTTAGCATTTTTCCCTAAGGGTAAAAAAATCCTGCGTTTTCACCCTTCATGGGTCGGATTTAACGTCCCCCGTCAAAGCATTGACGGCAGTGACGGTTATGAGTTGGGAGCATCACAGTCAGTGATTAGTTACGTTGCAGGCTTGCAGGGAGAATCATCATACAGTGCCTGCCTGTAAACAGTGCGTGCATCATCATCAAAGCCCGTCAAGAATTGGAGTGGGCCACACCCTGTCTTCTGACTTTCCCTGATCCGGCAGATTTTCCACTTTCTTCGTCACAACCTGACACTCCATAAATAGCCACATCACCAAGTTAGTGTACGTCAGTACAGTGGCGCTCATTGAAGGCCATCAGCCCGCGCACGTGCCCTGTAAAGCACCCGCCACCCGCCTCGCCAGGTGGCAGGTCGTGATGGGCTGTTACGGGATTACCGGGTGGAGGTTTGAGGTTCCGCTGGTGTTGCTGCCACACCCTGCCTCAGCAGATTAAAACCCAGCGCACAGTCAAATTTGCAAATTTTACCATGCATGGTAAAATTTACAAAATTTCAGCGTTTTCCCTCTATGGTAGCCAACCCATTTTTGACCACTTAACCCCTCAATGCCCCCAGTCAAAACAGCCAGGTCACTGCGCCATGGGAGGAGGCACCGCAGCTTAGCACCGATCTGTGTGCAGCTCCAATGCTTGTCAAAAATTTCACCGTTGTTTTTCGTAGTCAACTCACTGACGCAACTATTGAGTAGAAAATTGGCTAATTTCACCGTCCCAATGTCAATTCTATAATGATCTAGTGTAACTGACTGACTAATAGCAAAGTAGGGACGATTTCAGTGATGGGTGCATTTTCGAAAGACCTCATAAACGATGCAGTGCGATTCAGAGCGCAAAAATTTGGGTGGCGGTGCGTGAGCATGTTTGTATTGCCTATGTGAATTTACAGATGCATAGGAGACGAAACTACTGCATGGCACGTATTGGAATGGGTACATCTCCACAGGCTACGAGGCAACGATGACTGGCTAAGCTCGTTGCAACCAGATGGGGACCGGCCTGACTGTGAAGACCCACGTGACGCACAATTTGCAAAGAATATGAGAAAGCAATGTACAAATTTGCATAAATTGAAATTGCAATACTGGTAGTATTCAAGGTTCAAGAATGACTACTTTGGCTTTCAACATATCCATCTTCTATAAACTACGTGCTCCTCCATGCACACAATGTATAGACAACTTAACCCTATGGCTAGATTCTAACTTCTGATCATAATGGGTACATCCAATCATCCCCACACTCCACCATGCTACTCAAAATTGGAAACTATCATCCCCAGTTGCTAGCTAAAAATTCGAAACTAACCCCATGTATGCAACTTGTGCACTTCAAGTGGTGATAGTCATACCCTATGCTCAATAAACTGAAAACATCGAATGAGCATGGGCACCACAATTGTAGCTCCCTGCATTGGATTCCTCAAAGGAAGCCGATGCAATGGATGATCATAGTAGAGTACCATATTAGATTCCTTAGAGAAAGTAGATGTAATGGTAGCTCACCAGCTATAGCCAATCAAAATCTAGACTTGCAGCACAACCGCCATGTCCCACAATGTGCCAAGCATCTAATCAGTTTCTTTTGTGGAATTTGAATTGCACTTGACTTGTCAACAAGAATGTTGCCTAGTTTAACAGGGACAATCAAGTAACTTCCTCTTTGAAAGTTTTTCAATCAGGCAACATCTACCACTACTATTGTTGATTTCTGAAACTTGAAAGGCGAAATTTTTGCTCTCTGGGCATTGAGGTGTTAAGCAATTCTACATATATGGAGCATAGGTTTCTTGAGTGTAGGAATTTTCTCATATATAGAAATAGAGTTTAGAAGGATTCCATATTTTTTCATAATTTTATTTCTCAAAATTTAATTACTACAAATTTTCTAGTTGAAGATTCTATTCGACCTATTCTTGTCATGTAGGCCTTCCTATTTCCAATCATAGGTTGATTTTAAAATAAAGAAAGATTGCAACCAATCTTAATGTGCCATGACTGTATTGTAAATCATGCCATAATTTATCTCCTGCTTCTCTCCTATTGATTGGAAAGAGTGTATCCTATATGACAAGAATGGGTCCCTGGTTGGAAATGGGTCAGCTACCATAGACCACAAGGCAGTGAAGGCTTTCAAAATTTTAGATTAAAAATTTTCTTCCACAATAAAAAAAATTCAACATCTGCTACACCTGGCGGTGGTCAAGTCCACAAGGGCTCCATCCGCCAGTCCACCAAGCAAAACCCGCCGGCACCCGCCATTTTCTAAGGCATGTACGTGGGCTGAATCACAACTGGCGGCTATAGATGTCTTAAATATTATTGGCTTTGATCTTTGGACAGAGACTATGGCAACGACTCTACACAAATCTAAGTTTCCAAATTTTATCTACAACCCCATTCACACTCAACTATTGCGAGTTTCTTTTTGGTTTCTTTTTCTTTTTTTGCCAAAAGCAGTCGCCTAGGGTGGACCCTGGTTGACCGAGGGAGCCCCCCGCCTGGGCAAACTTCTAGCTAGCCAAAGGAGCCGCCCACTTGGGTAGACTCCTAGTTGGCTAAAGGAGCCCCCCGCTTAGGTAGACCCCTAGCTGGCAGGGAGTCCCCACCTAGCTAGGAGCCCCAGCTGGGTGGCCCAAGGAACCCCCGGTTGGCCAAGGAGCCCCGCTTGGGTGGACTTTAAAATTTTATTTTATTTTTAATCTTTTTAATCTTTTAATCTTTTTATCTTTTTTTCTAGATTTCATCTCCTAGCACATGTTACTTATGTATCTCAAGGAATGAAACGAGAAAAATACATCAAAAAAGAAAGTAAAAATTAAAAATATGATCTTTTGGGATTTTTACATCTTTAAGACTAAATTGGAATATTGTTATTCTAAAACAGGTGATGAACCATTAAAAATGGGAAAATTCCCGCCCTCCCTCCTACCCTCCCTTCCTTGAATGGTTTATACTTTATACAAAACAAGGGTTAATATGTAACCTTTATACATATTTATATATATTTTTTCATTTGTTAGTTTAAGCCTCAATAAGGCGTTAAACTAATTCAAGTAAACCAAGGAAGCTGATAAAGAATCCACAGTAGGACACCGTGATCCAAATTCGACTAGAGGTAGCAGACATGGTTCTGTTTCAAGATCCATACCTGGATTTCGAATTTAAGCAATACTGAACAAATGATCAGACATGGTCTTGATCTATGATTTAGGTAATCTACATGGAAAATAGGGTGATTATGAGTCTAAACAACTTTGAAAAGAATTATTATGGATTAGGCATAAAATGGCACTCCTTAATAGACCTTCCTACTTGTGAATAATCAATGATATGTTGAATAGTTATGACGTTGAGCTAGAAGGCTTGGCCATTCTGGCTTCACCCTATAACCACTAGGACAAAGCAAACAACTTGTTCAAGTATGCTATGTGCACTAAGAGTACTCTTTGAACAATTGGTTGCAAAAATTCTTAAAGGAAGTGATAGAAGCAAAGAGTGACTAAAGCTAAGTAACTCTCCAAATTTAGATTGTAGCTGAAGCTCTAAGAGATAGCTATGGTGCAAGTAGATAGTTACAATGATTTTGAACTTGCGTAATTACTACTAGAGGTGATTAGATTGTGGCTTATTTGCAAGATCGAGTGATTACAAATTGTACTTTGGTAACAAGCAACTGCCGGAGACATATGGCTTCATCACAGTCTAACAATACTCCTTCTCAGGTTTTGATGTTATTTGAGGCATTGTATGCAAATTCATGTGTCTAAATATATCTCTGTGTGACAGCTATAACATGTGTCCGTGGGTTGCAGACACCTCATGTATCCTCACGAACAATGCAATTTGTTGTCTTGTTTTGGGGATGGGCACAGGTGAGGCCCATGACCTCGCGGAGATTTTTGGATATGTTTCAAAAACTCTTCAACCCATACTTGACTCATATTTGATGCATATAGTAGAAGGTCTAATTTGTAAGATATAGTGGTGGTATTGGACCTACGTGCGTAAATAATAGCTTTGGCTCTTTCACACACATTGTGGTTAAAATTATGGTGAGAAACTTGTCTTATGGCTCCACCTTGATAATATGGACTTTTACTATGTATAAGCAATTCTTTTCTCCTTTTTTTTGCCTTGTTCAAAAAAAGATACTACTTTGAGATTTGATGTGGATGTTTGAGGTTATGAGCTGTGATGGACAATGAAACAAAAAAAAGAAATTTATTAGTGACAAATTGAAAAATAGACAGTCCCTTGTAAGTTTGTTTGTTTGTAAATGAATAGGATTAAGATAAGTGCCCAATCTTTGGGATGTTCCAAAAAAAGTTTTTTTTTCATTTTATTTATTTTTTATTATATTATATTTTTTTAAATAATTTTTTTACTTTAGATTCTTAGATTTTAAGTTTTTAAATATTTAAATATTTAAATTTTAAGTTTCATTTTTTATTTTTTATTCCTAATTTCTTAATATTTTACTTTCTTACATTACTAATTTTTGCTTACTGAGTCATCAAATTAGATTAGACTTAGGTGGATTAGACCTAAGTAGGTTAGATTCAAATAAGTCTTACACTTTAGATTAGACTTACGTAGATTTAGATATTCAACTTGGGATTCTTGTCATTAAATCCAACAAATTTTTTTTTTAGAATCTAATAGAGATGCTAAGTTACCAAGTTTAGTGAGATTTTTTTGTATGATTTAGATGGTGGTGATGGTGATAGCACTTTGGTGTGGTAAAAAGGACTAATATACTTATTTCATCAAGTTTCAGTGTCTACAAACTTCAACATTTTTTTCTCTTTTTTTGTACAATTTTTCAACTTTCATTTAATTGTTTGTAAGTTTGCTTATTTTTGCATTTGCAATGTCTAGTAGTAAGATGGTATTGTCAGTTGTCGAGATAGACGAAAACATTCGAGATGTAGTATTTAAAAGACAAATTTTGAACCACTACGGTACTTATGATTATATTCGTGCAAATCAGTCAAAAGACTGTGGCTATACATATTTGCATTGTAATGTTATAGATAAAGAATGTTTAACAACAATTACTTTATCTGTTTGTACACTGCTAATTAAGCACCATCAAACTAAATTGCAACAAGGGAATTATGTGAGAGTAGAGAATTTTGAAGTCAAACTCAAAAGTGGTGGTGGATTCCAGAAGGGAGACATGCCTTGTGTTATTTATGTCCAATCTACTACGCATATTACAATTCTTCCTTCTTTTGTACCAAGATTCCTTCCTATTTTTTATACAAAGGATTCTATCAGAGATTTCAAAAAACGTTGCCACAAAAAATTTCTAATGGCAACATTTGTTATTGTTGTAGTAGCAATTAAAGGTCACTATCAAGATATGTTTCAAATAGTTGTTGCCGATGGACTCATTCATGATGATCATGATACAATTGGTTTTACACATGCACTTCAAAGGGAGTATTTGAAGATTCAAGAAAGTTACAACATAGGAGAATGTGTGCTTGTCATGTTCAAGCACTTAAGTGTGACGTCAAAGTATGATTGTTTTCTAAAACTAAAGCCTATACAATTTTTACTCCTGTGGTTGATGAAGAAGAATGTGTGCGATTGACCAATGTTTATCACCAACATACAAACTCTAGCACCTCATCTGAAAATCTTAAAGAAGTATGTGATGTGTTGTGAATATTTTATATTTATTTTTTGTTTTTTGTTTTTTAAGTTTTTATTTTAAAATTTTACTTTTAAACATGTTGCAGATCATTGGTAAATTATTAGTTTTGAATCCAACCATTCTACCTTTCAAACACATTTGCTCAACCTTTCAGTTGGCAAATGTAATGGTTGTAGCTACCGATGAATACTTCTACAAAAATTGCCAATGCAATCAGGTGACTGAACATCAACCTTTTCTTCGAGGTAAAATCAATACACAAGATACAAGAGACATTGAAATATCCATTAAAGGACCATGGTTGTCTTCTGTTGTTCACATGTCTAGTCAAGATTTTTTGAGAAAAACGAGAAAAATACAAATTAGAATCTTATCGAAGATTCACATCATTGAAAAGTCTCAATTGACACCAACTTCACGTCTTGTTGGTTTTGAAGAACACTACAAAGATGAACCATCTAGTGAATTAATTTTAGCAAACAGTAGTTTAGATTTTGTTTCTTCTCAATGCACACCTATCTCTTCTTCTTCTGTTCTATCTTGTGTGGAAAACGTGATTCTAATTTCAGTATAGGATGTCATTCCATCTTCCATAGATCTTTTAGATAGCACTCCATCTCCATCACACTCTCGACAAAAGAGTGTGAAGCGAAAATTGAGTGATGCAAAATAACTATATGTATATTGTATTTTATTTGCATTTGACTTCTATAAAACTAATGCTTCTTTGTTATTTTTGCAGACTCATTTGTATATTTGTATATTTGTACTATAGTGACTTTGTATAAGTTTGTACAATTTGTGGAAAATGTTGTATATAACATTTGTTAATATGACAAGTACACATTACAAATATAATATTACAAATATAAATATATTTTGTTAATTTCAATGAAGAAACAAATGATGTACCAAATTATATATGTATGTTGAAGATTAATTTATTTAACACTATACAACAACAAACAATCAAATCTTTATTGCAATGTGATTTTACCTTATTTATAAATGAATCATAGAATAGTTGTAATTAATACTTGAATGTGATTAAAAAAATAAAATCCCATTATATTTTGTGCTTAATACTACGTACAAAAGTTTAATTATACCATCTATAAAATAATTTCTCTTTACCATCTATGTAAATAGTTTCAATACTCACCACCTTAAATGAAATCATCTTTATCAATATCTCCACTATTTGGATTTTTTTGAATTTTTTTTGAATTTTTTTTAATCCACTATCAATAAATTAATATTGGTGTTTATACAAGACAGAGCCTCATGGTTATACCATTCTTGTTTTCTTAATTTTGAAAATGTATCATAGAAGGCAACTTAGACAAATAATTTAATAATGCCTTTTTTAAACAAAAGGTGTAAATTAAACTACATGATTGATTCATCAATTACCTTGTATTGGCCAAGATTTGCTTTATGGTAAGCTTCAAACCACCTATAGGCAACCTTTTTAGCAATTTCACATATGTTTTTGGAGAAGTAGAAGGTAATTTAAATTTGATATCATATTGGAAGATAGAAATCATGGGGATTGCAATTTTTTGGGTAATTTTATGCTTTGAATTGAAATTACTATGAAATTTGGAAACAATACCCAATGTGTAGAATCTTCTAATTTTGATAATTCAAGAGCTACTTTCTTGCTTACTACTTTGGGACATGTGTTGGGACTTGATTAGTCCCAACTTTGAAAAGAAGAAAAAACATATTCAAAGTTTAAGTTGAAAATTCGTTCTAGCCTTGGTTGGAAGTAGTGCACCCTACATGTTGGGTATGGGGCCCTAGTTGGGGACGAGTGGTTCTACCTTACATCCATTTAGAGGCTAAGCCAATTCCTTTGGACTCTAATTGCACAAAACATGACGGCCTCTTTTAGGCATAAGGCTGTTTTCAACTACTCACTATATTAAGATTATAACATTGGTTGATTCTCATTTATGGAATGGCCTAGAAGCTTGTCTCTCTTTGCTCAAGGTCACTTCATACCTAGAAGTTGGGCTAATTCAATGGATTTTATTTGTTGAAAAAAATTCTTAAAAAAATTTTTCTTTTTTTATTGAAATCTAACATTGGCTCCAAGGCTAAGAATTGGCGTCTAATGTTCTTGGTGCACCCGATTCATCCAGCTCAAGCTATATCAAATCATGTCTTTTTTGAATAAAAAATCCATTCTACCAAGTTGGCTTGACCACTAGGTGTAAAGGAGTTTATACCAATTTCAACCTTTTATCCAATCACAAGTGAGGAGTTGGGACCTCTTACATAACAAATTGGCTCAATCTCAAAGTGTAAAGCGCCCCTAAGTTGTTTCCATATAATAGTGAAATTAGCTTGTCTTAGTAACAATCAAGTTATCTCATCCAAAAAAGTTTCTTCCCAACTCATTGTTTCTTCACATAGAGGTGCATGCAACTCTTTGAATTGATTGTTGATGTTACTCCATTCACTCACCTATCAATGCAATAGGGGGGACAACATTCTTTTGGGCATGATATTGTATAGTAACAAAAAAATGTATATAGTATAATATGTCAAGAAATTATTGAGGTACAACCTAATTATTCTACTATTTAGTATATTATATTTTATCACCTTTCCAGTACATGTTAACCAAAATTTTAAAGTTCCTTTTAATCCATGAAGTCTTGAAGTCCCTTGAGGGGAGACACTTGAAATTTCAAACAAGCTTACATGACTGTAATTTTTTACATGCTTTTTGAAACTTTCATTAAAGATAGAAAACACAATAGTTTTATGGAAATATCATTTTTATTTAAATTAGTGAGTGGGAGCAAAACTTATCCCAACATAAGCCTTAAAAGCAATTTGGACAAACAAAGAAAACAAATTGAAATAATTTTTTTTCCATAGACAAAAATAGAAAAGTTTTATTTGGACCAGTGATGCAAAATTTATGGAGCTTTTTGTTTTGCATCTTTTTCAAAAAATAACTTAGGGGATTCATCTTTGCACTCAATTTTTACAATTCATCAAAAAATAAATTGCATATGGTTTAGTTTGCTTTCTATAACAATTGCATTGTAGTATTTAGTGTGTTTCAATTTCATCTTGGAGATATTTATAGTTTAGGTTTTTCCCATCAAGCACCTACTTCTACTTTGCAATCTTATATAGTAAGAAAATCAAGTATTTTTTCAACTCAACTCAATTCTCAACTATAAAGATTTTTTACTTTAAAATTTGTGATACAATACTAAAAATTAAGAGGATTCAAAGTCTTGTATTCAAGTCACAACAAGTGCAAAACTACTTGTTTTCATAATTTTAAATGCAAATATCTTGCAATCTATATGATCAAAGTTTTTGAATTTTTCTAATTACATTCTTATAGAAATCTAATGCAAGATACCACAATTATATATGGAAAAAAATTCAAATTATTTTGCTCTTTGCAATAGAAATTTCAATTTTAAGTGGTTATTGATGAAAAATGTCCTTTGGACATTAGAGATTAAAACGGATTGTAGATTTTATAATGGTAAATTTATAATAAAAAATATTTTCATTCAATATATTTAATTCTAGGTATGGTGATTTTTTTGGAATTTTATTTTTACCTATTTGTTGAAAACATTGAAGATAAGGGTCATTTTTTGAACTAGAAAAATGACTATTTGAAGTGAAACACACTATTGAACCTAACTATAAACACTAGCAATTTATGCTTGAATAATTAATTATATTTGGAAAAAATAGTAATGTAGTTTCTTTTAAATTGATAAAATCTTCAATTTAAAAAGAAATTCAAGAATTTAGCACTTTAGTTACAAGAACATTAATAGAGTAGCAAATTTTTATTTTGAGATTTTCATGTGACCATTTGGTCCATCGTGAGATTACATATGAGCCATTTAGAGACTTGTATGTACCTCATTTTTTGATAATTCAGCATTTGTAGTATAATTTATTTATTTGTTTTCTATCTCCCTCTCAAAGTAATTAAAAAAAATCAACTTCTATTTTTTAATTAAATTTTTTCTTCTTGTAATAGACAAGTTTAGTAATCCCTTTAAATTATAAAATGTTTGCATAACAAAGTATAAAAATCAATATAATGCAAATGTTAGAGAATCAACTTAACCCCTAAAGTCTCAATGTTTCCTAGGAGACAAAATGGATTTTGGAGGGCTCATATAACCTCAAATTTTGAAGTGATTTTTTCAACAAGAATTCCTGAGATAGATAAACACATTGTTTTTTAGAAAATATAATTTTTAAAATTTTTATTGGTGCATGGGAGCAAAAGTTATGCCACAATAGACTCAAAATAGGAAAGATTGGGCAACAAAAAAATTTCACAAAAACTTGAAATAATTTTTAAAAATAATTTCTATATAAAAAGCCTTGATTTGTTCCATATCAAAGTTTTGGAGCTTTTTGTTTTGTGAGCAATCATAAAAACTTTCTGAAAAAATAATGTATTGAGCTTATTTTTTAATTCAATTTTTGCAATTAAAAAAAACCACAAGGTTAAGTATGCTTGCTAGAACCATCCTACCATTGATGTGTTTCAATTCCACTTTTAAGCTATTGATAATCTAGATTATCCTTCTATCTAGCACTTGCTTCTACTCAACAATATCTTAGAGAATGAAAATCAAGTTTTGTTTTGTTTATATCCAAAAATTTTAGTGCAAAAATCTTAAGTTAAGAAATTTCAAAGTCAAATAATCAAGTCATAGATTATGCTCAAGAAATTGTCTTCTTTCCTTTATATGAATTTTTTTTTTATAAAGTTTTTATTCTTTGCAATAGAAATGGTAGTTTTGAGTGTTTTTGATTAAAACAAGGCCTTGGGATTTTAGGGATTAATCCCCAAAGGTATTCAATGACTTTAGACCCCAAATTGCTTCAAAGTATTTAATGCAAAGCAAGTCTAAAATCTTCATCTATATTTATTCATTAAAAAATTCAACTATAGGATCCTTTATTTAACTTGTTAGAGCAAAACCCTCCTAAAATTTCAAAATAAAAAATCCTTACAAATTGCAAGATCAAGTCACTTGAATTTCTAAAGGAAGTATTTTCATCTTTCAAATTTTTTACACAAAAATATGCAGATCCTAAAACTTGTTACTCTCTATAACATGTTGAATAAACAAGTTAGAAATGCATGTCAAAGAGTTCAAAGAAAACATTATTTATATTCATAAAATTATTATGTTGCCCAAAAAAACATTATTAGGTCTTTTAAGGGTTAAACCCTATGCCTTGTTAAGCAGAATTCCTAACATGTTCACCTTTCTCTGGAGGTTGTTGATGGTAGAAGGGTAAGTCAATAAGAAGCCCCGGGCCTTCCTCGCACATGACACACTCCATTCACAAGTTGATCCCTTAAGGACGTGATTCATTGTGAAATGGTCAAACTTCTTATCTGAGCTAATTTTAGACTTTTCAATAGTGTTCAAACAACAATATGATATTTTTACTACTTCAAATTCTGAATTCTCTATCACTCTAAGAAATAACAATTTTTTCATGAAAATTTCTAATTGTTATCATTTTTGTTGCAAAAAATGAACATAAATGAGTAAAAATAGCAAAAACAATTCAAGTTATTTGAAATTTTTTCAAAAGTAAAAGTAGAAATGGAGATTAGCATGAAAAAATTTCAATTGGTTATTTTATTTTTTACACCTAAAATAGCCACATCAAACAACTTGAAGTCAAATTTGACTATCAAACCAAATTTATCCTTTTACTTAATTGATGTTCAAAATTTATATATTTTTTGTTAGTAGAAAAATAAAATTTCTATTTATTTTGTATTTTTCCAACAATTTTGAAGGAAAAATAAAATTATTGTGATTTTACAAAGCTAAAGGTGGAAATAAAATTACATCACTTACAATATATATTATAATAATTTATAATTTTTGTTGTAAATGAAGAGTGGAATGAGAAACGTAATTTTATAATTAACTTTTTTTTTTTTAAATTTAAAAATATATATGAATAAAAAGCATACCATATTGTGTTATTTGGATTTTGACCTCTAAAGATTTTTAACTATATTTTCACCAAAAATGCTCTAAAACTGTCATTTTTAATACAAGTATTCAATTTTTGAAAAAAAAAATTTAAACACAAGTAACCATAGGATCTTGTAGTAAAACTATTTTGAGAAGATGTGGAAAAAATTTCAGAAATTTTCACCGTGTTGATTGCAAGATATTAGCATTTGGATTCACAAAAATCTTTTTTTTTCCCTGCAAAAATCCGGGCAGCTGCACTCCACAAGGTCACATTTGCATGAAAAAATGTCCAAAATGGTGGTTACTCTTTGAATTCATTCTTCAAAGCAAGTTGGCTACATGCTTGAGAATTTTTAGATCATTTGGAATTGTGCAACATGTAGGAAAAAAGTAGTAAGTAGAATGAAGTAGAAAATGATTCAAAGTACTAAGTTGTTAATAATTTCTTTATAAAATTGAAAAATGCCAATCCCAATGGTTGAAATGTTGTAATAAACAATGTACATCTAAATCTTTTTATTTTTTTTCAAAAGTATATAAAATTGAGTTAAATAAGGGCTTCAAAATTTATTTCAAAGTAGAAATTTCATAACTACCTACAAACTACCCCAAACTAAAATTCCTCGTAACTTTTGATTCATCCATCCAAATGCAATGATTCAAATCTTTCCATGTAGATATAAATCTAAAGAATAAATTTGAAATTTTAATTTTTGAAGAATTTTTTTTTCTGCCCAGGCTGCCCACCAAGCGCTGAAAATCACATTTCATGCAATAACTTTTTAGCCATGTAGTCAAAAGTTATAAAAAATTTTGGGCCTTAAAGCTACTCCTCGGGCCCATGTCATGTGAAAATTTGAAAGAAAAATAAAATAAAAACTCCATCCATAGTGAGCTGCCCCAAATTGCTATGTTGCCAAATAATGGGGTTTAAGGCTTTAGGGGTTAACACAGGGAGCTTTCAATTGCAATAACTCTTTCAATTTTTGACATTTTTCAAAACTTTAAAATGGAATAGAAACAAAACTTTCCAAGCTTTGTTTTCTTAGTTGAAATCAAATTTCAAAAATAGTTATTTTAAAAATTGTAATCGAAGTTGACCAAGGCACATCCACTTTGGGGATGCTTGCACGTTTAAGGGTTAATGCATCACTTTTGGCTCACATTGTTGGAGATGCTCTACTAATAAGGGAGCTAACCCATTCCTGACCAAGGACCCATTTCCGGCCTATAGACCACACTCTTTCCAATCAACATGACATTAACGAGGATACGATTTTCAATGCACTTGTGGCACATTATGATTGGTTGCACGCTTTGTTTATTTTATAAGTAACCTATGGTTGGAAATAGGAAGGCCTACATAATGGAAATGTGTGAAGTAGAATCTTCATGAAAATAATTAATAGAAATTCCACTTTTCATGAAATTTTCTGAAAAGAAATGGAACATTGCTCATTTCTATTTCTTCACCGAAGCAAATTTTCTCCATAACCATATGCATGCTGCACATATGCTGGATTGCTTAATTGGTTGGAAATGGATCGCCTCCTTTAGTAACTAGATACAATAGCAAATAGTGGAAGTAGTTTGGAGAATAATCACCTAAACCCTTCAAAGACAAAACCAGTTATTGTAAAAATCATTACTTTCAGTACTATTTGAATTTCTAAATTAAAATAATACAACAGCACTCGTTGTAAGTCAAGCTACTCTAAATGACCTCCCCTCCCTTTTCACACAAAATTTGGAAGATGAATAGTTGCACTTTTCTCTTGCATGGAGATTGTCATTCATCAGTCGAAAAGTGTCGGTTGCATCCTTTATGGGTTAAACCTGTAAGGACGCTGAGGACCACAATGATTCCGGTGGATGATAACTAGAGAAAAAAAAAGACTACACCTATTGGTCCAGCACTCGAAATTTTTTGATGACTACCTTAGTCATTGGGGGGTTGCGTCCACCAACAGTGGTCCCCAATATTTGCCGCCTCAGATATCAATGGTCATGTACACTTATTCTGTGTAACTACCCATTCTTATAAAATAAATAAATAATTAATTTTAATTTTAATTTTAATTTCTTGGTATGTGTGTCCCCCAAGAACCTTACTACTGTCCCTTTGCGTGCAATTCTACTTGAACCTACTGTCAATAATCCACGTGTCAAGTTCTGAACCAAGTTAGGTCAGTCAGTCAGACCGGCACTGCATTTGCCACTTCTTCACGTTAACTTAGTGCAATCAATCAGAGCGGGTGAAGTGCCGTGTCATGGAATGGAAAGACACGGCATTGAATTTATCGGTGGGGTTGGTGAGCCACTCCAATTATGTTTCTTTAAGGGAGACGGTAAAGTATATTCTTGTGCCGCCAAACTGAAGGCACACTAACTGACTGACAAACACGCTTTACCTTACAATTCGGAGCCCAAGGGGGTGGGGGGGTCTGACAGTCACTGGTTGAACCGGTACACTGTATTATTAGGATCTCACGAACAGGGAGCAACTTCAACGGTGGGACGGTAATTGGGGACACGGCAACGGCAAAGTAGTGAAGAACCGGCATCTCCGTCGTGAGCTGGCATCTTGCTTTCAGTTATGGTAGAAGAGCCGCCCATTGTCGACCGCTTTAGAGATTCCACGTATGATTTGGAGCAGCATACGGCAATGTAAATTTCCATGGCTTTGATTATCGTGGTCTCAACTTTGAAAAGGAGAAAAAAAAACTCATTCTAAGCTTTGGTTGGAAATTTGTTTCAGCCTTCGTTGCAACTATTTCCAGCCATACAAGTTGGAAATGGATCCCTGATTGGAAATGGGTGGTTCTACTATATTATTAGTAGTATTCCGCCTTTTTTTCTTTTTCTATTGTATGATATCTGCATTTAAAGTGGAAAAAATAAGTTTTTCAGCACATTGTGGGACTAGATTTTTTAACTTTGAATATATTTAACCTTTAATTTTTTGCACTACAATGTTTTGAGCTTTAAATCTTTATGGTATAAATTTGAGTTGAGAGTTTAGAAAAAATTCAAAATACTCAAAAAAAACTTAATTCTTATTCTTTAAAAAATTGCTAAGTAGAAATGGGTATGAGATAGAAGGAAAATCTAAAATATTAATATCTCTAAAATGAAATTAAAATGCACTAATCCTAACGGTGAGATTTTTCTAGAAAAAAAGAGTATCTATATGAAACTTTTTTTTTTTAAATTGTAAAAATTGCATTCAGAATTGAATCCTACAAGTTATATTTTCTAAAAGATGTTCTAATTGCCCAAAAATAAGATTGTCCAACTTTCTCATAAAAAATCCAAATGGAATGAATCAAAGCTTCACATGTTTAAAAAAATATAATCTATTAGAAAAAAAATTAAATTAAATTTTAAATTTTCATTTTGGAAATTTTTTTATTGCCCCCCATCCCTTGTTTTGAGCTTATTTGGGCATCACTTTTGTTTCTGGGCACCAATTGAAAAAAGATATTATAATCCCATGAAGATAATCACTTTTTCTATTTTAAAAAAAAAATTAATTTCAGCCCATAGGTACCTACCCAAAATCCCATTTGTCCCCTGAAGGAACAATGGTCCTTTAGGGTTTAAAGTAGTGTAACAAGCCTCTTGTAGGGTGGGGTGAATTGATCCTTCGCTCATCCCCCAAAGTGTAATTTAAAAAATTAAAAAATTAAAAAAAAGTTTGAGGCTAAATAATTTACCATCTACACCTCTCCTAGCTAATGAGGGGTCC
Organism: Pseudoscleropodium purum; assembly: GCA_963969395.1. Lineage (NCBI taxonomy): Eukaryota > Viridiplantae > Streptophyta > Bryopsida > Hypnales > Brachytheciaceae > Pseudoscleropodium > Pseudoscleropodium purum. The sequence goes on from OZ017795.1 coordinate 28,659,911, forward strand.
TTGATTTCAAAAATAGAATTAAAATTTTCAAACTTTTATTATGAGTGGCAAATTAAAAAATTCAAGGTTTTCCCTTTGGGATGAGTGAAGGGGGCAATTCACTTGGGCCCTCTTGTGGAGGTCCAACTAAGGGTGAATGTAAAAAATTTAAAAGAAAATTATTTTGTGCCATATTAATTTTATTGTTAAAACGTTTCCTAGCTAATTTGAGGCCTCTAATTGCAAATATGAACTCAAAGTTTGCAAAAAAGAATTGTGAAGCAAATAAAAAGGTTCCTACATTTTTCCATGGATAAAATACAAGGGACAGAACTACCTTTGCAAGACACTTGTTGCACTACTTTAGACTCAACCCTTGAAGGATAAGTTGGTCATTGTGGTCATTGTGGAAATCATTTTTTTAATACCATGAGAATTTGGTTGGCTTAAAAAACATGCAAAAACACTCAATGAAAGTCAAACTATTGTAGATGACTCTTCTCTTTTCACACAAAATTAGGAGTATAAACAGTTGAAAAATGTCCTCAACATCATTTATGGACTAAATGGTCTTCTAGTACTATGCCCTTAAAAAGATGTGACCCTCTATAACTAAAGTAGTCACCAAAATTCCCATATTATTAGACCAATAGATTAGTATTCTTTATTTCTACAAGAAACAATGAAGTCACCCATCAGACACTTTGGGTTGTCAAAGTTCTTTATTGTTTAGTAGAAAAACAGATAATGCACCTATTAGTTCAATAATCAAAGCATTTCAGTGGTGACTACATTGTTCATAGGGGCATGCATCTTGCAAGGGTTAACCTCCAAAAGACAATAAGACCCCAAAGTGGACAATGGATAGCTTTCAAGATTATTAGAAAAATAAAGAATGAAAAATGCATCGATTCTATTGGTTTATAAATTGGATTATTTTTGGTAAAGTACCATAGTCATAGGTCTCACTCTTTTAGGGCTAATTCCTATCTATCTACATTGAAGAGGGTGGAAGAGGATTGGATTGTAGAAAGCTTAAGCTTTTGACAAACAACTTGTATTGAGGGTATATGAGTGCTCTCACAAACACAAGAAAGAGGAGGGGTAATATAATGAGACTGGGATGAAACCGAGCAAGGTAATGGTTGCAAGAGTCCAAGTTTTATTAATTCCCTTGAAGAAATTATCTAGGAATGTATTGGTGTAGACTATTCGACATGATCCACTAAAGACACTTTAACTAAAATTTGTGCAATTACATAAACTTGAGTCCCCCAAATTTTGAACAAGGGATGGATGGTGAAACATGTTCTAAGGATGTAGTATTTTTTTTGTTCATCTACTTGTTTATAGAATCTTAACCCCTAAAGGACCAAATTGCATTTTTTTGGCAACAAAGGAATTTTGGCTAGTTCACTACAAATAGAATTTCCATTTTTTTTTCTTTGAAATTTTTACAAAATATGTGTATTTTTAAAACGCAACAATTTTCACAACTTTTGACTACATGTTGAAAAATTATGATACGATATATATTTTCCGTTGCTCCTTCGATAGCTCAAAAAAATGGATCCTCTTGACCCCTAAAGAACCAAGGTGCGTTTTTTGGCACCATAACTTTTTTCGGCAGGTGCATGTGAGTAGAGATTTCCATAATTTTAGCCCAAATTTTAATAGAAGGTGTCGACAAGGAATATATTTCATGTGCACAAATTTCAAGACATTTGGAAATATGAGTCGAAAGTTATGGCCTAATATGTAGTTTGTTTCTCAACTCAAGTAATTCAACCATGAAAAAATCACTTTTTTCAAAAGTAAAAATTTTAAATTAATTCTCTAGATTTATATATAAAAAAGAAAGCTTTGAATCATTCTATTTTGATCAATGAATCAAAAGTTATGAAGTGTTCTAGTTTGCGGGTGGTCATGGATTCCCTACTCTAAAATAAACTTTGAAGTCCTTTATTGAACTCAATTTTCAATATTTTTGGAAAAAAATAAAAATATTGTGTGAATATTGTTAATTAAAACATTCCAACCACTGGAATTGGCATTTTTCAATTCCATAATTAATTTACTAACATTTAAGTATTTTGATTCATTCTCTACTTCTTTCTACTTAGTATTTTTTCCCTATAAATTGTACAATTTCAAATGATCTGAAAATTTTCAAGCGTTTAGCCAACTTGACTTGAAGAATGAATTCAAAGAGTTTCAACCATTTTGGTTATTTTTTCATACAAATGTGACCTCGTGAAGTGCAGCTGCCTGTTTTTTCATAGGGCCCCCAAAAGGCTTTTTGTCAGTTGAAACGCTAATATCTTGCAATCTACACGGTGAAAATTTCTGAAATTTTTTCCACATCTTTTTAAATTATCATAATACAAGATCCTACGGTTAGATGTGTCTAAAAATGTTTTAAATTTTTTTGGTACATGTCTTAAAAATGACAGTTTTTGAGCATATTTGTTGAAGATATAGTCAAGGAACTTTAGGGATTAAGAAATAAAAATTTGAATTTAGTTTTGTAGATTTGTTTGTATGTGGAAAGCTTTGAATCATTCCATTTTCATTATTGAGATGAAAGTTGTGAGGAGTTTTAATTTGCAAGTAGTTATGGAATTTCTATTCTAAAATAAACTTTGAAGTCCTTTATTTAAACTTAGTTTTCAATATTTTTTGGAAAAATAAAATCATAGGATGTGATTGTTTATTACAGCATTGCAACCATTGGCATTGGCATTTTTCAATTCCAAAGTTAAATTCTTAACAATTTAGTGTTTTAAATCATACTTCACTTCTTTCTACTTACTATTTCTTTTCCTATATGTTGTACAATTCCAAATGATTTTAATTTTTCAATGTATGTATCCAACTTGCCTCAAAAAATGAATTCAAATAAGCACCACCATTTTAGACATTTTTTCATACAAATGTGTCCTTGTGATGTGCAACTTCTGTATTTTTGCAAGGCCAAATAAAGGATTTTTATCAATTCAAATGCCAATATCTTGCCATCTACATGGTAGAATTTTTGAAAAAATTTGCACATCATATCAAACCAATGTACTATAAGATCATGCAATTATGTACGTTTAAATTCTTTTTTCTAAAATTTGATAATTGTACTAGAAATGGTAGTTTGGAAGTGTTTTTGGTGAAAACATAGGCAAAATCCTTTAGGGGTTAAGGAATTGCCAAAACTCAAGACATTGAGAGAGTTGCAATTGCTTACAACACCCAAAAATAGGAAGTTTGAGGCTAAAAGTTCTCATCTTGTCAAAGCATGTGACATGTCAATTGTGGCAAGACACTACAAGTTGAAGTGTCGCAACAGATTTTTCAAGTGGCTTGCATTGGAAAAGAGCAAAGGGTTGCAATTCGTAGAATGGCTCCAAGCTTCTAAGCATGCCAAATTCTTTGTCAAGGTAGTATGATATGCCTCAATGGAAATGCTTTTAGACAGATTAACCTCTAAAGGTCTATGGCTTTTTCAAATTTAGAAACATCATTGCTTTTGAAGTGTGATAGGTCTAAATGACACTAAGGTGTAGAAATCTCAACTATATAATTTTATAGTGAATGTGTTATAGATGACATGAATCAAATTCGGAGTCATTTGGCTACATAGATTGAAAGATTATAATATTTTAGTTCTGAAAAAAGATGCTAAAATTTTCCTAAAAATATATTCAAAGGTGAAATTTGATTTTTGAACCTAGTGAAGTGAAATTTTTTTAACTATAAATGCTTCAAAATTAGCATGCAAACACATTGGTAAAAGAAATAGTAAAGATTACACTATCATTCAATTGACTCATTGTGTCTGCAAAATGACTTTGAAATGTCAAGAAATAGCGAAAAAGTTGCAAAAAATACATTTATGGCTAAACCTCCTTTAGCTAAAATACTTCTCAATCACTTATAACTTCTTGGATTGATATGAAATTTTAAACAATAAATTAGACTAAGAAGTACTACTTCCAAATTTTTTTAAAATGGAAACAAACACCATATGAAAAAAAACAAGCCACCAAAATTCATTGTAATCCAAAAATGGTTGGTTTTTAGAACTCCAAATTACTTCCAAAAATTCAAAATAGCTTAGATTAACATAAATTTTTTTACCACAATAACTAGAATTTAAAAAGAACATAACTCAATTTTTTATTTATTGAAAACAAACATTGGATGAAGGAGATACAAGCCATCAAATATAATTTGATGAACTTGCTAAATTGAACATGTAAACTTTGAATGGCTTTTAAAAAATTAGTATATCTTGGATTGATATGAAAATTTTACCACACAAATTAGAAGAGAGAACGCAAATTTTCCAATAAGTTTTATTAAACTTGGACATTGGATACAAAAATAATGGTACCTCAAATTGGACTTCTAAACTATATGAGGACCCTTTTGGTCCCCTAGAACACTTAAGGGTGAAATTTTCATTGATTTTCTTGTTGGCAAGCGATGTAAAAGAAGGTTCCAACGCACCAAAGAAGGCAACATTTGAATGCAATATGCAAAAGTTATGAAGGAACAAAATTTGGTTCTAAAATTGTTTCGTCTACATAGGTATATAATTGATTTTAGAGATCTATACAGAATGAAGATGGCGGTTTAGAGTCGAGGGTATATTTATGGGTGTACACCTTTTAGGACATCCTTAGTGGTGCAATATAACCACCATGCAAAATAAGGTAGATCAACCTATTATCACCTACATTTGCTACAATATCAAGGTACATTGGAGAGATTGTTTACCAAGCTCATGTATTTTGAAAGATTGAAAATTTTGAAAGAAGTCATTTGCAAATAGAATGAAGACATTTTGATAAGAAATTAAATTTTTAATGATTTTTTGTAGTTTGTTGGAACGAAATTGGTAAAATGTGGGTAAAATCCATACTAAACTACATCCTTGCATGTCCCTCCCCAAGTCCATTGCCATGGTGCTAAAGGTTGTAGTAATGGGTGCATATGTGATACAAATAGGAGGATCTTGTAGATGTTGGAATTGGATGATTGATGGCATTAGATTGTTCTACCTTATAATATAGCAACATCCATAATTGTCACCTCTAAAATCTTGGAAAATCTTTAAAAGTGAATAGATGTGATTGCAAGTTGTACTACATTTGAATATCAGATCCTAGTGTTAGTATTAGGTGCATTTGTAATTGACTCTTTAAGGATTCATAATTTATTCTTACAATGTCCAAATCATACATTCAAAGATATACAAGAATTATTTTTCTCTTGCTAATAGGGTCTAATAATTTGTTGGATGTCTATTAATTAAAAAAAATCATATTCAAAACCCCTTTAATTTATGGTTATAGGTATGCTACCTTAACTCTGACTTTTCATTGCTTGTAATTAGAATTGGGATTTTTTAATCACTAAAAACGCTTCCCAAAGTACTTTGAGTAAAATAATAAAATTCAAATATAGACATTAGACAATGAAAATAAATTGCTTCAAAAGCATGCTAAAAAAATTGAAATTATAGAGGTTTTGACAAATCATGCTTACCAATGCAAAATTGGGCCAATTGCACTCTAAAATGTTGTGATGTTGGTCAAATTTTGCATAGGTAAATGCAATTCACCAATACTTCTATAATTTTGTTTTTTTTGTCTATTTTTTGAGTGGTTTATTGTCATTGCCCTATGTTTTAATCCTTAAAGCCCTAAACATGTTTTTTTTAGAACATAGTATTTTTTAATAGCTCACTACAAATGGAATTTTTTTTCTTTGAAATTTTCACACAACAATGTTCATGAATTTTGACTACATGGTTAAAAATTATTGTATGAGTTATTGTATGATATGTCATTTTCAATGAAATGAGGGTAGCTTAGGCAACTCAACAAAATTCTTAAAAAATTATTCTTCTTAAAAATAAAAATTTGAATTCGGTTTTATAGATTTATATACATGTGGAAAGCTTTGAATCATTCCATTTTGATTAATGAGATGAAAGTTACAAGGAGTTTTAGTTTGCACATAGTTATGGAATCTCTACTCTAAAATAAACTTTTAGGTTCTTTATTTAACTCAATTTTCAATATTTTTGAAAAAATAAAACATTGGTTGTTGAATGTTTATTACAACATTACAACCATTGGGACTAGCATTTTTCAATTTCATAATCAAATTCTTAACAATTTAGTGATTTGAATCATTCTCTACTACTTTCTACTTATTATTCAACTATGTAGCCAATTTATCCTAAACAATCTACAAAGTAACCACCATTTTGGACATTTTTTTACACAGATGTGACCTCGTGAAGTGCAGCTGCCTAGGTTTTCACAAGGCCTCAAAAATGAATTTGTCAATTCTAACGCTAATATATTGCAATCTACATGGTAGCAATCTATTGTGCTATAAGATCATATGGTTATATGTGTCCAAGAATGGTTCTTTTAAAAAAAAATTGGTACTTGTATTAGAAACGACAATTCTTGGAGCATTTTAGGTGAAAATATAGTAAACAACCTTTAGGAATTAATTTGAAGTTCCTTATAACTAATCAAAGTCCTTTGGGATGCGCTTCTAAAAAAAAATCAAAATTATAATTATAAAGTTGTGAGAAATTAGAGTAATATTTGACATATGTGTATACCAATTTCATTAAAAGCATCCTCAAGAGCATCTCCTACCTTCATCCACTAGAGTAGAAGACTCTAACAACTTATTAGGGTAGTCACCTTGCGAAATTGAGCCTATTTGTATATAGAACAAAATTGAGGCTTGTTGTATCTTAATATGCTACAAAAGGGATGTTTATTCATTTGGATGACTTCAAAGAGTCTTGAAGGATGGATACAAAAACAATTTTAATGTGATTCTTTAGGGGAGAGTTGCTTGAATTTATTTGTAGGTGAACAATGTTAAAAATTCTTTTATTGGGGATTTTTTTAAATATTTTTACTAATTATTAAGAAAAATACCAAATATTTTTTCATTCAAAATTTGATAGCTTTTTGCTAAGTTGTAATAAGTGGAGATTTTAGATGTTTATATCTTATATAATATATGTTTTCTTTATATTATATTGCTTCATATCTTGAGTTCTTTGAATTTTGCAATTTTTATAGTTAATTTCTATATCTTAGTTTTTTACAACTCAATTTTTCAAGGACATATTTAAATCTTAAAGATCTATAGAAAAATTTATTTATGTTTCAATATTTGATTTTTACAATACAAGTTATATACTAAAATATAGTAAGATATAAACCTTTGATTTGATTATTCAATAATTAGCCTATTTTTATTAGATTCCATTTTAGAATCTTAACCTTATTGTGACCATTTTAGAGCATTTTATATGTATAGGAGGTACAATAATAATCTGAATTGGGAGCGAAATGTGTCATTGGATCCTGCTCAATACAAATACCATCTTTTATCATGTATACAATGATTTGTGCACCTTCCATGTCAAATATCCCAAGGATACCGTGTTGCAATCATAATTAACATATAATCATCACAACCCAACATTTGATTGGCAACCTATATTTAGAAAAAAAAATACACAAAAAACTAAAGTATAAATGATACAAGATGTATACAACAAAAACATGAATAAACTGTAACCTAGTGGTTATATATGACATACCTTCAAACAATTTCTTAAAATTTCAAAATTTATTCATACACTATCTAAATAATCCAAACCAAAGTAAGTTGAAATCTTCTTCTAGTTGCCAATAAGAGACAATAAAATGATTTATTTATAATAATAAAAATAATATATTTGCTTAGTATCAAATTGGTATTGATCATGGGTGTACTTACCTCAAGTGCTTAGGTCATAAAGCATCCCTTGTCAACCTCTTTAAAACACATCCGCAATATCATATATAGGTAAATGTATTGTTCAAAGTGGAGAAGATGGTAACTAGCATCCCTTATGGTAGAAGGCATAAGGCTACAATACATTGGAAAATTAAATGTAAAGTATCATTTTCTCTATAGATCATGTGATGACTGGACTAAGATTATCAAATTTCTTATGTAGGCCATTGGCAATAAGTGGAACAAAATACAAGCCATCAACACCAAAGAAAATCCAAAAGGAAAAAGGAAAAGTTGTCTATTGAAACTAATTTTTTCATATCTAGAACAACAAGGAATGCTAGCATGTGAGCATAGAATCTATAAGCCTATAAGTCTATATTATAGACACTTTCTTTAAATATAGGCGTCTATACTATAGACTCTTTTTATGTTATAGTGCACTTATGTTATAGGAACATTTGTGATAAACACCTTCAAATGGTTGTAGGTATACATCTACAACTAGGTTCAAGGCTCATAGGCTCACATCTTTCCGCTCACATGCTAACATTGTTGTTTTAAGATAAAAGAACCAACCATTTAGATATTTTGGAGATATAATGAAATGAATCATATAATTGTGCGTAAAAAATTGTGTCATGTCCAATAAACTTATCAAATGAAGAGATACTAAAACTTGCCTACTAATGTATTGAATCTTCTATTGAATATTGAATTAGGACTCAAAGGATTGGAATAGGATTGAAAAGTCATGATTTATGAATTCAATTAAAATAATGGGAAGCTCTTTGTTTTTGCTTTGACCACTTATAATTTTCTATTTTTCAAAAATGAATTGACCAAAATATATATCCAAGTATTTTGTATTGAATTTTTGTTTCAATTTTTTGTGAATACAATAAGTCTAAAATACAAGCAACAATCAAAAAGATGACAATGGGTCATCCTATCTTAACCCCTAAAATTCCTTGACTATGTTTTTATTAAAAATGCTCCAAAACTGCCATTTTTAGTACAAGTACCAAATTTTTGAATTTTTTTTTTATACATTCAATTGTAGAATCTTGCAGTATAGTAGTTTAAGAGGACCTGGAAAAAATTTCAAAAGAATCCACTATGTGAATTGCAAGATCTTAGTGTTTGAACTTGCAAAAGTGCCATTTTTTGACCCTGCTGAAATCCAGGTAGCTGCAGTGCAGTAGGTCAGATTTATATGAAAAAAAAGACAAAATGATTGTAACTTTGGAATTTCTCTGTTAATGACAAGTTTTCTACATGCTTGAAAATTTTAGAATCATTTGGAATTGTTTAACATATAGAAATAAATTAGTAAGTAGAATGAAGTAGGGAATGATGCAAAATACTAAATTATTAATAATTTATTTATAAAATTGAAAAACGCCAATCCCAATGGTTAAAATGTTGAAATAAAAAATCTACATTCTATCAAAAAAATAAATTTAATATTAAAAATTTAATTAAATATAGGACTTCAAAGTTTATTTTAGAATAGAAAGTCCAACATTGCTTGCAAACTAAAAATCCTCATTACTTTTGACTCGCTTATTGAAATGGAATGATTCAAACCTTTCCTTGCATACATAAATATAATAAACCAATTTCAAATTTCAAATTTTGAAAAAAGTGATATTTTTTTAGAGCCGCCCAAGTTGACATGCAAACAACATATTGCTTAATAACTTTTGACTCGTATTTCCAAATGTCTTAAAATTTTACACATTAAAAGCTATTCCTTGCCCACACCTTGTAGAAAGATTTGGGCCAAAATAAATCAAATCCCTGCTCACAAGTACCTACCCAAAAAATTTATAATGCCCAAAACACAAGGCCGGTCCTTTAGGGATTAATTGCATAATTCTTTCCATCTTCTTTTACAACTTCTTATTTCTCACTTTCATACACACCATCCAATGTAAACTTTGTCCAATACCATGATACATATATATTAGCTACCACTAATAGAAATTAAATAGTAGCCTCCTTATTTTAGGGCCATTTCAAGCTGGTTGTATACATGAACCCCAACTTTGTTTTAAGCACAATCATAAATTCATGAGAACTTCAATTCACATTGAGCATAGCCTTCAAGGAGATTTGTGCATGATTAGCTACTTGTTAATGGAGTGCTTGTTTCCATTCAGGAGGGTCTTATTCAAAGTTAATTGGGTGTCCAATCTTCTAAGTTGATAAGAACACCCTAGAAATTCTCGAATCTATTTTTTTTAAAGATTGTTGACTTTTAATTACCCACTATTTTGGAAGTGCTTAGTGGGCCTCAAACACTACTCCATTAAAATGGATGTCAACTACTATTGTTAGTGGCATGTCACATCAAGTGCCACCTAAGTTTGGCATTTGCCAATATACACAAGTCGGGAATGTGCTTCTTTTTACTAGTTGTTTACAACTCAAACACCATTCCCTCCAAAGACCATGTAAGAACATACCTTTTGTCAACATGAACTGACTCAAAAGATTTTATACTTTGACCACATGGTATCATAGGCTCTATCCATTACAAGTCATAAAGTTATGCGATGATTCATTCCAAGGGTTAAAAAGTTACCTAATGATTCATTCCATGGGTAAAAAAGTTACTTGATGATTCATTCCATAGAATAAAAAGTTACTTGATGATGCATTCCAAGGTAAAATAGATACCCGAGGATTTATTCCAAGGTTAACTTTAAAAAGTTACCCACCGATTCATTGCATGGTTCAAAAAGTTACCCGATGATTCATCCCAAGATTCAAAAAGTTACTTAATGATTCATTCCAGGGTTCAAAAAGTTACCCGATGGTTCATCCCAAGATTCAAAAAGTTACTTGATGATTTGTGGAGATGAGCGTTCCCCCGCCAGGTGTCAGTCACTTGAATGCTCAACTCCTTGTAATAAATTTAAAAACTCACCCCAAATACCGACTGTAACGTACTACACTCAACTATAGTTTGTTGGCTGACCACCGTGGTACAGACACAACTGACACTCCATTTGGGGGTTTGTGAGGTAGTTCATGAAATAAATTCAAAGATATGATAATAAGGTAAGGTGGGTAGGGTTAGTTGGTTACACTTAAAAAAATTGCACCGGGGCTAAAACCGACATTGCCGTCGTCATTATCACCTCAATGTGTACATCTCCAAAATCAATTTGTATGTATGTGGAAGAAACAATTTCAGCGGAACATCTACCACCCAAAAATAACTTGGACCTCACACTTCTTGTGTACATCTCTGAAATCAATATGTACTTATGTGGAAGAAACGATTTCAGCGGAACATTTATCCTTTAAAAAAGTAACTTGGACTAGTCACCTTGATTACATCTTTAAATCAATATGTATGTATCTGAAAGAAACAATTCCGGCAGAACATCTACCCTCCGAAAATAATTTGGACCCATCACCTCGTGTACATCTCCAAAATCAACATATATGCAATTATGTGAAAGAAACAGTTTTAGAACATCTACTTCCTAAATAATTTGGACCCATCACCTTGAGTACATCTCCAAAATCAACATATATGCAATTATGTGAAAGAAACAGTTTTAGAACATCTACTTCCTAAATAATTTGGACCCATCACCTTGAGTACATCTCCAAAATCAACATGTATGTAATTATATGGAAGAAATGATTTTAGAATATCTACCCCCTAAATAATTTGGACCTGTCATCTTGAGTACATCTCCAAAATCAATATGTACATGTGTGGAAGAAACAATTTCATAACCTTTACCTCCTAAAAAAATCTTTGATTGGGACTTCTTAAATTTTACATATTATGAGATCCAAATGCTGCATTCTTTGGTGTGTTGAAAACTTCCTTTTGCTTGCCAACAAGAAGATCCATGAAAATCTGGCCACTCTAATAATAGTAATGGGTAGGCACAAAAGTGAAAAGTGGTGATTTGGAGGTACCTACCTTAACTAATTACTTTATTTTTCTTTTGTGTTTTTTTAATCAAAGGAAACAAAATTTCATTGCAAAGAGGTGAAAGTATACTAGTGTTCATATGAGGGACTCGAGGGCAATTACACTAGTAAGTCACTAATAAGGTATAAAGCGTTTGGGCTATGAAAAGTGTCAACCTCCTAAAATGTATAGTATTTGCACATTTTGCTTTCAGATTGCACCAACAATGGACAAATATTGTAGATTTTAGAAAGTGGATGTTTATAGTGACTTCAACTTTGAAAATTTGTAACTAATTTTACGAAGCTCCAAAAAATATGAAACGACTTAGGTTAGATGCTAATTCCATTTTTATTTCAAGAGAAATTTACTTCAAGAAATCTAACCTCCCCAAATTAACTTCTAGATCTTAATTGGGTGCTTTATGGACTTCCTACCTTATAGATGTGATCTTAAGTTATCACCACTTAAGAAAATGATGACATTGACACGTGACTTCTAATGTGCTTAACTCACCTAAAGGATAGGGGGGGATTTGTCAAGGGAAATTGTCAAAAATTGTCACTTTTTAGTGCATTGACCAAAATAAAACCTTTTCATTGAACTTCAACCATACAAAAAATAAGTATACTATTACAAAAATGTATGGAAAAAATATCATGTGATTTGAGTGTGTGGATTGAAAGATCATAATATTTGGAGTTAAAAAAATAAACTTCTTTTCATTCATCTACATCATTGAGTACTAAGTTTTATTAGGTACATGCATGTAGAATTTCATATGCAAATATGGGGTCAACCTTACACTAAATCACCTTGCAATACAAGGAGGTCAAATAAATTGGCAATATAATAGTCATTTTTTGCTGATTTCTTATACAACGAGGATTTAAAAAAAAATCCAAATGGTGAAAACTTAGAGTCAAACACTTGGAATATTTCCAAAAAGTTCAAAAACTTTGAAATTGTAGATTTCAAGATAATAGCATCTATAGTGAGAAGAATTTTGCAAAAGTTGTGAAAATTGCCTAAAGTGCCTAAGTTTTGGGGGATAGCACAACTTTTGATGTGGACATCCAATCAAATTTTTTAATTCCTATTTAGGAGTGTCACCATTTTGTGTCAAATTTTTTTATAAGCATCTATTCATTTTATGCTTCATCATCACCTATCTAAATTCCCATTGTCTCTTGAGCAAATACCTGGTTCTCTACAGATTACCCTTAGGACCATGGAGCTAGAAAGTGACACTTACATAATTTCAAATGAGCAAAACATGATGATGAATTATACTTTTTCATCCCATATTTATTTTAAGAGTAATACTCTGAATTTGTTTGTATTTAGGTGTTATTAACTTCTCTAAGAAATAAGCCAAAAAAATAGATCACAAAAGATGACTTTTCAATGTATTTTGGCATCTTACACCTTCTTGCTTTAAATCTAAATTTTAGCCCCCCAAATGATATTATTGGAATTTGAACTTAACAAATGAAATGAAGTTAACTAAGTTTGATTTCTATTACAATTTGAAATTAAAAAATATATATTTTGTAAAATTAAAAATTTTAAGGCTATTTGAACTTTAGACCAATGATTGTGGTATATTAAAATTCTAATTACAAAATGAAAGGAAATTTTAAACTACACCATAATGTTCTACACTATAATGCTTATGTGGTGCAATTTTGAGAATTTTTAAGCATATATTGTATTTTATATGAATTTATTTAACTCTTACTTGAGAACATTATAGTAGTTTTATAGACCATAGAGGACACATGATTCCATTCTTGAAAAATAAAATAAAGTAATGTGTACTTATATGCAGTAGTAAAAAACAACATACATGCAAGGAATATTGAAATTCATACAAACATAGACTCTATTAAATAAGGGCTAATCATAGAAGGACAAATTTGCAAAAATGATTTAATATTTGAACCGATAGCTAAGATCTTTATTGGCTCTATCTTTTAGATACAAACTATGGCATCAACTCTCTAGTTTCTAAAATCCAAGTTTTTAAATCCTATCTACAATTGCATTTATACTACACACCATGGTCAAGATTTGTTTGGAGTGGACAAAGCCTCACACTCACACTATTCTTATTTCTTTGGTAATCTTGAAAGTCATTCATCAACCACTTTTTGGCCTTTACAACATTTTAGGATTAATCCTCTAATAATATGGCAACTCAAAAGTGTTGAATGGATGACAAATGCTTTCTATATACAATAAAAGTGTAAATGTTCTTTGGAATTTTGTGTGGAAAGGGGTGGTCTTGCACATTAGTTTGACTTCTAATGAGTGCTTTTTCTAAGCAAATGATTCACACAATACCAAAAAATATGATCTCCATGGTGACCAATCCCAACACTTTAGGATTACTAAATCTAGAGTCTAAAATCTTAGAGAGAAATAACAAACTAGCATAATTTAACCTAAAAATTCCATTGTAGATGTTTTGTGTCTGATGAATGATAGAGAATCCTTCTATTAGGACAAAAGTACAACTATTAATCCTCATAATTTTATTGTAAAAAAAGCGGGGGTCTTCTACAGGAAGGACACTAAATTTGTCCCACAAAGTAAAGCTAGCAGGGTAAAAATGCAATTCTTTATGATAAATGTAAAAAAAGCCCCCTATTTTGTATCATGTTAATTCTATTTTTTCTAGCCCCTTCTTCCTTCCAGCTAATTTGGGGCCTCTATTGCAAATACAAATTCAAAATTTGCAAATTTTATTATATTTAAAAATTAAAAAATTCATGTACTTCCTCCTAGAATAAAATTCCTACATTTCACCTTCCATAGCCTACTTTGTTTTGCCTTCTATTAGGTTGAGGAGGATTGACCCCTCTATTGTCCGACCATAGGGTAAATGGTAAAATTGCCCTTTATTTTGTGCCACTTAAATTTTCTATTTCATTGCATACCCTACCTAATTTGGGGCCTCTAATTGCAAATATGAATTCAAATTTTGCAAATTTTATCATATGTGACAAATAAAAAATTATAGTTTTTTCTACAAGGGTAAAACAAGGGGCAATAGAAGCCTAGCCTTTCTACAGTAGTTTGACTTACAATAAGTACTTTTGAGCCAACAATTCAAACAATACCAAAACAAATGATTTCCACATTCACCAGTATGTCCCTTAACCTTGTAAAGACGGGTCAATCTCCATTGAGATCACCATTTTCTAATACTGTGGAAATCAATTGCTTAAAAAAATGAAAAAAATATTCATTGGAAGTCAAACTACTATAGAAGATGTTCCCTTCTCACAACAAAACTCAAAAGATGAATAGTTGCACTTCTGTCCTATATAGAAGAATTCTCTATCATCCATCAAACATTTAGTGTCTACAACAACCTTATAAGATTAAAGATTAATATACAAGGTAGGATAGTCGTACAACACCATTATCTATGAATATTGACCATTTTCGCACTCATCATGCTACAACTATGTCCCAACCACTATGATAATTAACTATAAAAGTTGAACATTTCAACACTCAAAATGATGTTGGCCTATAGATAGTGGCAATTTTAAACAATATTAATTTAACCCTATAAAGTCACCGTGGACACTAAATGTCCAATGGATGACAAAGAATTCCTCTATATAGGACAGAAGTGCAACTATTCATCCTCCAAGTTTTGTTGTGAGAAGGGAACGTCTTCTACAGTAGTTTGACTTCCAATGTACATTTTCATTTTTTTAAGCAATTGATTTCCACGGTATTAGAAAATGATGATTTCAGTGGAAACCAGCCCGTCCTTACAGAGTTAAATCCCATATGTTTGCACAGCATCAGATAAAATTCTTGAGTACTAAATATATCTTATTTTTATAAAAAACAGCATGAAAAGCAAACATTTCGGCACTGAAAAACTGCAGATACAGTTGTCTTACATAACAAAACAGTTGTCTTTACTGTCAAATCGCAAAAATTCTGTGTTCAAAGTGAGACACTGCTACTTCAGCAGAAAGAACAGTCCTGTTCAGGGAGACTGCTGCTGTTGTTGCTGACTCGTTTCCACTTCCCACTCAAACTACGTAAGCTTATGTTCACTCTGGCGTCCAAGATGTAAATGTATGTTGAGTATGCAGGAAGCTCACTCACTACCTAATCTATTCGCTTCCAATTCAAACCATTAAATTATCACGCTGTAGCAGGAACTAAGCACTCTTCAAAGCCTTTTCTAAGTAGGGACTCGTCTAAATTCTTGCCAATAAAGACGATCTTATTAACCCGTTTTTCACCAGGCCCCCAATTCCGTTCAGGTGTACCTTCGAGCAAAGAGTGAACTCCCTGAAATAGATGAGATTTTCATAAGATCAGAGACCATTGGCTATCTAAATACTGAACCCAACGTCCGTCTGAAGGACACATCCGTTAAAAGAGCGACAACAAACATATCGAAAAATCAAGCAGAAACTGGTGCAGGTTAGAGACGGCTACCTGGAATACAAATCTTTCGTCCCAACCATGGATTGATAGAACACCCTTTGTCCGATAAAGGTCTTCACTGCGATCGTTCATTAGGCTTTCTAACCAATTGTTGATCTGAAAAAGATTACATACAAACAGAAAGTTCAAACTTTGAGTATTCGACAGTGCAGAAGAAATGGCATCTGCAACATATACCTAGTACTTGCAGCATTGAAATTCTATATAAGATCAAGATCCATAAACTATAGCAATCCCTCTGCATAGTAGTGTCGGTGACCCAAATTTGAAACAAGCTTCGACAGGCTACAATTGACACGCAGGTGCTACATTTTAGGCACTCGATCAAATAGAAGACTCCTACAAGCTTTCAGTTAGACTATCTACCGGTACGCCCTCAATAATAGTTTTTCCCTGACGCTAGCAGATGATATTTGTTTACTGAACCCTATGTTGGAAACTCCTCACAAAAAAAGGGAAGGAGAGAAGAAATCGAACTGCCAATATTGCAAGAGTAAATATCAGTACCTTATCAAGATCAAGAGCACCATCACATACTATAGCAACAGAGGAGACTCCTGGATCATGGACGTGGTCATGAACATGATCATCGTGATTGTGCCCTGCAAACATCGTGACTGGCGTTAACAACCTATTATAAATGTAGGGGCCATATAGCCATATCATTGTCAAAGATAGTGCTGTCAAACAGCACAGAGATACAGGAAATAGACAGGAAAGAAACAGGAAATTAATACAAGAAAGTACGTCTTAAATTTTGAAAAACAAACAAACCAGACACACGCCTTAAATTAATAATACTGGATCCAAGATTCCATAATAAAACTGGACAGGTGTTTTAAAGATTTGCGGTACCCTGCAACTAAGTCTACATGGAGTAAATTCATTTAATTCTGATATATGAATCTACCATACAAATCACTAAAGAACATGACACTTACCACACTCAGGAGTATGAACATGATCCTCTTTGCACTCATGCTCGTGATCGTGCTCATGGCTATGGCCGTGGTCATGTTTATGCTCATGCTCATGAGCCTCTTGTACAGGACTTTTCACACCCTGCATGATATCCTCTTCAACTCTGCACCACAAATAAAAATGACCCCGTCAACGATATACTGACACCCACATTCTAGGAATTTGAATGCTCCCTCGAGATCCAGAAACCTTCGATTCGTCGAACGGAATACAAAAATTTAATACTAGAAAGATCATCCCCCCCCCCCCCCCCCCCAATAATATTTTGTACGAACCTTTCCAAATCGAAGCCACCTACTCCTAGAACGTAGTCCAAGTCCACTTCAGCCAACTTGGCGCTCCGCACCTGGGCTATTGCGTTGATACGCTGCCAGAAGTTACGCCGCAATGGCATCACGTGAGGTGAGATACTTGTTAAGCACTCACTGTAATGAAACAAGATTAAGAGCTACATTGAATAGAAAAATATCCAACACCAGCTAAAAATATAAGGGCCTTGCCCACTAATAAAAATTAATTGTAAAAATGCAGTGGCCATTTCATGGTTGCGCAGGCTAATACACATTGCGATGAAAAATTGTCCCGTGTCTAGGTCACAAACACGCAACTTTGAAATGTATGCTCAAGCGGAAGTACAATTAACATAGTAGCAATAAATGCTATTATGACTATTTCAGAGCTATTTACCTTGATCTGGCGCATCACCGACTCCAACTCAACTTCTTTTACAAGGTCAATCTGTTGGCAAGAATTTTGATTCAGGACATAATCAAACGTAAAGAAGCAGAATAGAAACTTAGTCCGCAAGTGTTACCATGCCAAAATATGAAGAATACAAACTTTCTGACAGTGGTACTGGTCCATCGAGTCTGAACTAGACATAGGACTTAGCAGGACATCATATACCCACTCGAAGTAGGATACCTTGTTCAAAATGATGCGATCCGCATAGGCAATCTGCTCCACTGCTTCATTGACCACACCATCAGGCTTGACTTCCTCTATATGCTGAGTTGCATGCTTGGCATCCACTAGAGTCACGACTCCATCCAGTCGCAAGTGATGTGCCAGATGCTCCTCAAGATAAAACGTCTGGATGATTGGAGCAGGGTTTGCAAGACCTGAAGATGACAGGTTCCGAATTACATTTCTAATACAGTAACAGAAGCAACAGACCAATTGCTATTGAACTAACATTACTTTTAACAAGCATGTCCTGGTCCGCACCTATTGAAGATCCAGAGGGATGAGACTGCATCAAGCCCATGACAGACGACAGTCATTTCAATCAAAGACTACATAAAGAAAGTACACCAACCAACAATAACAGCTAATGTAGAAAAACAGGCACGACAGGGCCAGGGCTAGAGCTCATATGGTCTTTGCGAACCTAGGGTGCATACACTCCAATTTTATCACTTTGACAGATAAATGTATAAAAGCCCTCTGTTTTGTAGTCGGTTAATGACGTACTAGTCGACAAAACTTAGCTAATTCGGAGTTCAATGATTCCAAGTATGAATCAAATTTTCCAAATATTATCAATCATAGTAAAACTTAAAATAAGCTACTGCGTTTTCCCCCGCGGAAAAATTGGAGCTGGTTTCACAGGTCCAGATGAGATCTAGCCCCGGCCGCACAACAGTACTTGGACTCTTTACTCACCTGTGGTCTCAATGATGATATGATCAAACTTGCCCCCTTTCTTCTTGAGAAGATCGCCCAGCATCCGCACAAGATCCCCTCGAACAGTACAACACAAGCAACCGTTGTTGAGCATGACTATGTCTTCGTCTCCTTGCTGTCTTGCAGCTACCAGAGAACCATCGATGTCCACCTCTCCAAACTGCAAAGCATTAGTGTCAATCTCAATTCTTACTCATGATTACACCTCGACTCTAAACCCTTTGGTAAAGAACCTTTTTAAGAAGTTGCTAAGGTAAAAATGCTCTAATTCCGACTCCGGACCTAATTCTGCAGAAAGAACATGTGAGAATTAAAATGTATGCCTCCTTCACATGTACATACTTGTGAGAGACACTTTGTCCTCAGTTGTAATCCTAGTCTACATTTGACGGAAATAGGTCCAATGTCGGAGTCACAGTATAGTAATGAAATAAGCGTATCCTGAATCATAGGTAGGCTATTCGAAAGTTCAAACTTGATACAAAGTACAAAAAATGAAGAGAGTTTTGACGAATACCTCATTCTCAATAACAGCAATCCGTTTGCCATGGTTCGCGGTAAGGATGTGATTTAGCAGCGTTGTCTGTCCCAATAACGACGTTGCATAACATCAGCAACGACAACGAATTGACTGGAATTTAACACTGAAGAATCAAAACGAAACTCTGCGCTTAACAGTAGTCACTTCTTTGTATCACTATAGAAAGTTCTGAGATTCTCACAACCAAAACACATGCAGAGGCATTTATCCACCCCTCAGTGCCGAAATGGCCTGAAGCGGCCGCTTTCATATCAATACGAGTTCCAATAAAGGAAGCGTCACAACATGTACCAATAGAAAGATACCTTCCATTCTTGAAGAAAAGATATATGTCTAAACTTCCTATTAGCATCCAAAATGGAATTTATTTTTTAACCTAAGTCACTTAGAAGTTCTCGCGGAAGTCAATTCTTTGCATCACTACAGCAGATTCTAAAATTCTCCAAGCTAAAACATGCAGAAGCATCTCTCAATCAACTTGGAAGCTAAACCAGAGAGAATGCACACCCTATCCAGAATTTAAAATGCATTCATAATTGCTATTAATATTATTCTCAGGCTGGTTTCAATCAATCGAAGTCATCAATTCAATCCATAAAATTCACCAAATCCGCTCATTCAAGAGACTCCAAACCGTTTCACCTCGTTCGATAAATTTACATCTCCAAGATTTCACGCAGTATATTTTCATTTCGGTCCTTTCATGCAATGAATTCCCATAGCAAGTCTTTCCAATTCTCTCTGATTCAGCTCCTTCGAATAATTCCAACACTCTCCATTCCAACACTTTCTAAATACTTCCAGCCGCTTCTTCAAAATTCTCCATAACCGATTCTCAAACCATACCTTGCCAGCACCAAGGAACCCCGTAATAATCGTCACCGCCAAACGCTTATCCACATACCGCGCCTCACTGGTGGTCTCCAACGGCCCTTCCTCCAGCTGACTAACCCCCGCAGTCGTCCTCAACAACCTCGCCCTATTACTCTCTATCACGCGCGGAAACCTAATTCCAACAGGTACCACAGTCGCTCGTCTGCTGAACCCGCGCAGCATCGATCTCGGTACCGAAACCCTAGCGCGGCAAATTCCCACGCCATGGACGCATGGTTCCGAAGCGCCGAGGCTTTGTGTGATCGCCCCGGAAGCCCGCAGCGCAGACGACGCAGTGACGGCCATCGCAGAGAAGGAGCGGTGCAAAACCCGGCTGAATTGCATCGCTGCAAAACATCAAAAGCCTTCAGAATTGAAAGGCAAATCGGGGGGAGATACAAGAAGGATGGAGGAGGCTGAGGATTGTGTGGTTGAATGGCGGCCACGGTTCAGGGTTTAAGAACGCGGGCTTAGGCTGTGGGAGCGGACCTCGTATTTAGGGGTTTGTTCCTTAGGACGGATATATCCGGGTCGAGTTCCAAGGGACGGGTATATGTGTAGGTCGTGCTCCACGCCCTGGTATTGCAGGGTCGAACTCCTTGGCCGGGTATTGCAGGGTCATTAACCCTGGAAGAACGCTCAAGGCCAAAAAGTGTCTAACTTAGTGGATGACTTCCAAAATTACTAAAGAAATAAAGAATACAACTGTTGATTCAAAAATTGAATCACTTTTTGCAAATTCCATATCTTTGCAATAGGTTTGGTCCTCTTAGGTTTAAGTAAAACTTATGTAATATTCACTACAACTAATATGTTTAGTGCCATTGCCATAGTATAATAAAATTAAAATATTTTTCTAATTTTTTTATCCATGAGAACTTTGCAATTCAATATCTTTTTGTTGTATATTACAATACCACAAAACAAAGTCCCTTTCTTAGCTAAGGGCTTTCCAATGGTACCAAGAATGTGAATAGAGGACACATAATCTAAAAGATCTCACCATAACAAACAAAATAAACAACCTAATTTAGTATGTGAACTATATACATGATTTTATAATTGCACCAAATTTTCAATATGTACACTTTTTACATGCCCCATACCCTTCTAACCCTAAAACATTATTGAGGCCATTTATTGTCTTTAGGATGAATTCAAATAGGGTTGTAGGATGGAAAAATATGTTTCACTCATTTTTTTGAAATCCCCACCCTATGGGTTTGTTGATTTTTCAATAGAAGAAGATGCTTAATCCATGGATCACCATTATAATGTATTTTGGACACTTCTTGCTCTTTTCTCTAAATCTGAATTTTAGCCATATTAATGATAGTTTTTGAGTTTGAGTTCAACTAATGAAACAAAGTTTATGAAGTTTTAGTTCCTATTCCAATTTGAAAGTTGAAAATAATAATAAAAAATTCAATATTTTATTGCAATTTGAACTTTGAGCCTATAACCATGGTTTGATGATTTTCTGATTTTAGAAT
Source organism: Pseudoscleropodium purum (assembly GCA_963969395.1). NCBI lineage: Eukaryota > Viridiplantae > Streptophyta > Bryopsida > Hypnales > Brachytheciaceae > Pseudoscleropodium > Pseudoscleropodium purum. The sequence continues at coordinate 28,681,710 of OZ017795.1, forward strand.
GATGCAAAGTCCATGGGACAGATATTTCCAAGGTCAACTTTCATATCTAAATACTTCATGGTTGAGATGCATATATAGAATATCATTTGTAAGGCAAAGAGGTGCCCAAATGGAATTCCTATGTCAAATTTTGGCATGTGCACAACACCTTACATCAATCACTAGATGCCATGTAGTACTTTTTTTCATAGAAACAAATACTTTTAAAAAAATTCTTTTTGATATTCGAGTGATTTGATCTTGCAGTTGCCATAAGGTTTCTTATTCTAAAACTTTAGGAGGGTGTATTCTAACAAGTTAACCAAAAGATCCTATGGTTGAATTTGTTAATAAAGAAATATACATGAAGATTTTAGCTTTGTTGAAGGATTGAGTACTTTGAAGTAGTTGGGGATTAAAAACACCAAAAACCTCTTCATCATTAGGGGTTAATTTATGTCGAACTTCTTTTTCATTTAGGGTTTAGGATTTCAAGAGACAGTTTTATAGTTCAGTTATTTTGAATATTAAGTTCTAAGGGCTAAGGATTTTTCAATCGAGTTCCAATGATTGAGAACTTGCTTTGAATTTGAGTACTTTGAAGCAATTTGGAGCCTAATTTAAAACACCAAAAACGATTAGGAATAAAATATATGTCATATTTGTCCTTCATTTAGGGGGTAAGGATTCCAAAGGTGAATTTCAAGGTTCGGGAATCAATAACTTAGTGTCAAGTTCTACGGGTTGAGTATTTGTTGGTAGAGTTCTAATGATTGGGAACTTGCTTTGGATTTGAATACTTTGAAGTAGTTTGGAGCCTTAAAATACCGAAAACCTACAAGGATTAATTTATATCAAACCTGTCCTTCATTTAGGGTTTAGGATTTTAGGGTTGAGTTTCATGGTTTGGTTATTTTTTTCAATGTCAAGTTCCCAAGGGCCGAGTATTTTCAGCTAGGTTCCAGTGATTGAAAACTTGTTTTGGGGTTTGAATACCTTGAAGTAGTTTGGGGCCTAAAAACACTGAAAGCCTATAAGGATTAATTTATACCAAATTCATCTTTCATTTCATTCGTTTTGGATTTAGGGTATCAAGGTTGAGGGCCGCTTCACACATGGGCCAAAGGTCAAGAGCATGTCAACCTCCACCAATCAGATTTCAAGAAAACCCCAACTTTGGCCTCTTGACCCTTCACACAAGACGGCACAATCTAAAGTCCATCGTCCTCCAAATTGCCTACATGGCGATGGCCTTGCAACAGACTCTCGACCAAAGTTTGGGTCACCACTTTGTAGCGACCCAAACTTTGGTCAAGAGTCCATCAAATTTACCATTTATTGCCCATTTTTTTGGACTCTCACCCAAAGTTTGACCATGAACTCCCATGGCCTCTCGACTTGGTCGGCCCATATGTGAAGTGCCCTTGCGTTTCACGGTCCGAGTTTTTTCGGTTTCAAGTTCCAAGGGCCAGCTAAGGTAAACCTGCCTATGACAGGCAAATCACCCATGACAGGCACCTAGGGAACTCCCCCATTACAGTCTTCCATCAACCCATGAGAAACTTTTTCTTAAAAATAGAATTAAGACTACATTAGGTTGATTTTTAGTTGTCATCAAAGCCTTGGAATATGGTTATAGAGTTATTAATAACTGTGATAGAACATTGACACCTTTCTAGTGTAAACTGTTAGTAAAAAGTTATTTTTTAATTTCTTTATGTCATATCCATGTTAGGAAATCTTGTAACCATGTTAAAGAATGTTATGACTGCTTTGGGTGGTAAGATGACCATCATGGAAACACTTTTCTGCTGATTTGGGGTAGTCTACAGACTTTTTAGGGCAAACTGGACAGCAAACTTCGAAAATTCACAAAAAATTCATATTTTGTTGAAAAAATAAAATTCTAGTTGCTTCCTTCATTTCTCACATTTGTCTTTGTACAAAAAAAAATCAGATTTTTTTTGTCAATGGCAATACGACAGATCAGCCATTCTGCCTGTCATAGGCAGGTTTACCTTATTTTCAGCCAAGTTCCAATGATTGAGAATTTCAAATATGACATTGAAATCGAATGTCCAGTGTGGACCATCTACCGCATTAAGATTTTGAGACGGATGTCATCAGTTTTTCAAGTTCTGTACCAATGCATGCATTCACTTGTAAGTTACCAGGTGTATTCCATGTCAGTATACATGCACACGTGTTCACTGGATACAATATTGGCACAAAGTACAAGTATGTATCCATATATTGTACACGTCACCCTTGGGCATTTTTTTTAATTTTTGGCAATTAAATGCCCAATTTTAAAAGAAAAAATTGGGCAGCTTCAAGCTTGTAGAAGGAAGAAAAAGAAAAAAAAAAAAGAGGGTAAATGTGTTAAAAAAAATTGTGAAATTGTAATGATGGCCCTCCACACCGTTGCCACAATGTGTCCAAAACCTCATTCCATGCATCGTACGGAGCCAACTCATATAAAAATTGCATACAATAATTACATACTCAAAATTGCTTACTCGAAATTGGCCTCTCTCAATTCAATTGCCAAAATGAAAGAGCCAAGAAATTCAAAAGCTTCTTGAAAGAAAGGCCACATAACCTTGTTGTTTGCAAACCTCCAAAAAATTGCCCTTGGATATCCACACCCATGTGCAACTCAATATAGATTGTATAATAAATTTGTTCCCAATTGTCAAGGTAAGTTTCGTAGGCTACACTACCCTTGGTATTCAATTGAAGATGGTTATTGTGATGTGTTATGGTAACTCCCTTGTTAGCTTGGTTAGAAAATAAATAATTCAAAGAATGCCTAAATTTTTGGAAAATTATTGACCTAGTTTGCCTCCCTTCAAAATATATCTATGTTTAAGGATTGCCTAATTCGTAGGAATTGAACTTGCTCCAGACAATCTTCCTTGCACTGTCTCTCCTATATCAATAATTGTAAACATGCATTGCAAAATGTTCTTGCCCTACTTGCATTTTGACCATTCTAATGCACAACCTCTTACAAACAAAATTGATGTATCTCTCTCACATGTACAACAACTCTTGACACTTAACAAAACCCTTACATACGAAAAAGAGGATTCAGAGGTTGGAGGTCAAGACAAGGGTTTAGGAGGTAAATGCAACTGCTTGAGATGAAAGTAGCAACAAACCATTGAAAAATTGTACTAACAACTTGGATGAATGCCTAACTTATTTTAATTGTATTTTTAAAATTGCCTTAGTCTATTATATTATTTTTTGGTTTGCTTAACTATTTTTTGCACTTTAATTAATTATTAGGCAAAAAGTTGTCTAAGGTGCTAGAAAGCTATGATATTTGGTGTGTTTGTTATTACTAATAGTACTTTTGATTATTGGAATAGTATCCTTCTTTTGGATGTACGTACATAATTTCATTACAAGAAAAAGAAGTGTTTTAAGTATAGTCCTAATAATATAGTCCTATAATTAATGACCTTTCAGAGATTTTTAGTAAAATTTTATTAGATGTACATGTGTCTTCAATATTATTATATTAAATATTGTTCTAAAAAATCATTACTTATAGGACTATACTACTAGGACTATACTCAAAAACACCTCTTTCTCATGTAGTGTTTGAATGAAGAAATAATGTTTGAATCATAATTACAATATGATTTTATATGTTTTCATCAATGCCCATGGGTGTAGATATTTTCATCATTCCTAGACAGATTGATTTTTAAAATACTCAAAGAATAATATTAGATTTCATCATTGATAGAATGGCTAGCCCCATAATCATAGAGAATGAATGGTTTAGTATCCATTGTAGAGTGGTGGAGAAAAAAATCCATTTGGAATTTGAAATTAGAATAAGACCCAATGAAAATTAAAGAAATTTCTAAATCATAGGATAAAGTAAGCCATCCTATTTTTTGTGACAATTTGATGTAGATTATTTCACTATAAGAGAAAGGGGTGTTTTAAGTGAATTTTTAACATTACAAAATTTTGAGGCCATGAGAGGGCTACCATTTAAGTACCCTTGTAATGCAATTATAGAAAAAAATCTTAAAAAATTTTATTTTTTATTTTTTTCCAATTTGAAATCAATGCCAAATCAAATTGGCTGTTTTTTTATTTTTATTTTTCTAATTAAAAAAAAATTAATAGTTTTTATTTTTCCATATTTGCACTTCAAGGGGGCCAAGAATTAAAAAGTTGTAGCCCTTTGTAGGGTTTAGAATTCTTATAATGGTATAGTCTTAGAGATAATATTATAAGTAATGACCTTTTAGGAGATTTTTAGTAAAATCTAAAATAGAAGCAATAATTAGAGCAAACAAACAAAAGACCTATTGAGTATAGAAAATGCAAGATAATTAGTAAGTTACTCTATTGTCAACACTTGACTATTTTTACCACCATCTAGGAATGATCACATGCTAAGTTTAAATGTATCTTGAAGGAATAAATGAAATCATAGACATTTATGGGATGTAATTGTGATACTTTAAGAAGTGTACAAGTGACAAGTGAAGAGATGCTACAATGGAGTCATCTACTTTTCCTAGTGCAAAACTATCAAAGAATATGTAGCCATTTTTAGGATTAGACATAGTACATGTTAAAGAACACATTATGACCTTACTATACTAGTGACTCTTCTAGACTTTAAATCCTCAATGTTGGAGGCCCCAAATTCTAGTGTCGACAATACTTTGATGTTTAATAAAACCTTAATAAGTTACTATTTTTAATAGTTTATATTTTTGAAAAATTATTTTTGTAGTTTATTTTTAGCATCAATAATCTAATTTTGAAAACGAACGATTGTAATTTTTCTATCCAAGATTTTGTACAAGGGTGTCCATTGCAAATCTCAATTTTCTAGTGCTGAGAGCTTGGGTGAGGGTTCTTAGAAATGAACCTCAAAGCTCATCGAAAAATCACATTAGAAATTCATTTAAAATAAATAATAGAGTAGATTTTGAGAAGCTATAAATTATTGGGGTTATGCGCTTTATGCCCTTCAACCTTAGATTTTTTTTTTGTGACCAATTTTTAGATTTGATATATGAAAAGTAAATTGAAAGACTTCAAATCATTTTCATAGTTTTAACACCCTCATGATCAACCATTATATTCTTTCAATTTATAAGTGATAATGTTGTGTTTTCTTTCCTCATTTGATCTTTAACATATCTAATTTGGATTTGTATGGTTACAATTCAAAAAAATTCATAAAACTTATCAAAACATTGACTTTTTGTTCAATATAGAGCAAATTCTAAAAATCTCAAGAAAAGCCTTGGGCATTTTGAAGTTAGGAAAGGACATACATTTTTTCAAACCTTCATAACTAATTCCTGCTTTACAAAAAAACCAAAAAAACCATGCCATTCTACTTCTAATTGCTTTTGTAAAGTACCAACTAAAGGTAGTCTGCTCTACCAACGCCCATACTTTAAAAGTAACCACTAAGATAGTGGTACATTTTGCTTTCTTCAATGTATCAAAAGTGTACATTTCAAGAGGTGGTCACTTCTAGAAACTAGTTGGTGCATTTCAACTTCAAAAATTTGTAACTAATTCTTCGAAGGTCCAAAAAATATGAAATGACTTGGGTTAGAAGCCAATTCCATTTTTCTTCCTTTGAAAATTTACTGAAATTGTTTCCAAGGAGTTAAAGCTTCCCTCCAAATGCAATCAGCTCTTAAAAAGGTGATAAAGTGAAGTTCCGAATTAAACTGCACGAACTGCGCTGGCCAATTTCAACTACTAAAAACATATATGAGAATCTGACAATGTGAACAAATTTTTAGTTTCTAAGTGGACATCGTACTTTCTCACGCAGTTAGTATGGATGACACCTTGCTCTTGACAAATGGATGTACAACAAATCATAACAAAAGGACTCAATCATCTACGGAACGCGGCCAATTGTTGCAATCACACTTCCAAATTTCAACCCCATTGGGCTTTTCACACTAAACTCCACGGACCTGCCACCGAAGGTGCGTGTCACGAAAGTCGTCACAAACAAAATTAAGAAAAAATAAAAAATAAAAAAAGTCGTCACAAATTTACAAAAGTGTCCAGATCAACTGCAAGGGAACATGACAGGCATCACTTCTTCGTGAGCTGATTAATTGGATGACGAACACATTAGGAAAAATCTGAACCCCCGGGAGGGCTGTTAAGGTTTTGCTTTTCGGTACCCCACAGTGCAATTACAGAAAAAAAAAAAAAATAATAATAATAATAATAATAATAATAATAATAATAATTTAAAAAATATATATATTAAGACTTGATGTAGCACTAATGTGGCACAAGTAGTGCCACATCAAATGCTTTCATTAAAAAAATTAAAAAATAAATAAAATTTTAACTCCTCTTTAATGCATTGGGGGATTCAAAACTTGCCAAGGGCTGAATTTTTTTTTGTAATGCTTGCTACTATCCTTTTTCCAGGTTGTCTTGTTGATTGGAGCTCATTGAACGGAGGTGTGGAAGCCGAAAAAACAATGAAACAAAGTTAAAAACAACACTATGGGACTTAAATGAACTATTTTGTCTTATTACTTGTTAAGGTAGTGCATGTGACACTCATTTATTAAAAAGTCATACTATTTGAACTTCTACAAAACTTCAAGTTGTTGGGATGTAGAAAATGGTCACTTTGAGGGTCAAGCATTTTGATGGGGAAAAATTGGAGAAAAATAAAAAGTGTAACCATGGGATTGTTTTCAACTGTTAATTGTGCACTTTATAGACCACCCTACTTTATTGGGGTGAATGTCTTTCCATGGTGCTATGAGATTTGTTGAGTATTTTCTTTCCATGTTTTAGTTAGTTACATGCAAGACATGAGTTAGTTTTAGACTATTTGAGAAGACTACTTATTCATAGAAGATTGGTAGTTGGTAGTTACTACCACTTTATAGTGTATAGTGACACAAAAGTGTCACTATACACTAAGATTTTAAAGTTTTTTAATTTTTTAATTTTCATTGGCAACGCCCCCCCCCCCCCCCCCCCCCTCTTGTAATTTTAAAAAACATCATAGTGACAATCAATATGGGACAATTCCTATGTATTCATATCCATTATTGTATCTATATTTGGTACCCATATTCATATCTGATACTATATTCGTATATGGGGTAATATTTTTAGAACTCATTCCATATCCATATCCGGTACCTGTATTCAGTATTCAATATTCATCGCGTATTTGTATCTAATATTGTATATGTATCTGGTATGTATTTATTTCATATTTTATATTTGGACGGCTCCAATTAAATCTCACAAGATCAACAGTTTGTGATTTTTTGAAAAATCAACAACAAGTTTGAAGGTAAACATTTTTAAGGTAAAAAAATTAACGGCTTGTAAATTTTCTAAGAGAAGAGGAGCAACTAAAAACCAAGGTGGTACGCCTCTTTTGAGTGGATAGTAGAATGGGTGATCTCTAGGCACTAAAGAATGTGGCATTCGTATCAGTGTGTGCCTTGGGTACCATGCACTAACATTATTCTTTAGTGCCTCTAGAGCACAAATCTATTAGCTAAGAGTACTTTGGCAATGGACCTTTCCAACACTATTTAAGAATACTATAAAGCATCTTAATATGGATCTTCTTCTTCTTTAGTTTGTTTTATAGGAGTTGAATTGATAGTTGAAAGTATATTGAATTTTTTTTAATATGTTTCTAGCTAGACTCTATATGAACAAACTAGGAATCTTCAAGTGCTAATTAAACGTTTGTCTAAAACCAAGTCTAGGCTTTATATTCAAAAGGTGTATATTTTAGACAAAGATCTTAAGGTTTTGATTTTGGAATAGGTTTTACTTTAAAGCAAGAAGTTATTCATTGTACTATACAATTCAAAAGTTAGAATATATTTTTGTTGTCATGTGTTGAAAACTCAACAAGTAGGTCAAAGAATGAAGAAAATTTTGGTACTAACAACTTAATACAAGTAAGATTAAATTAATTAAAAAAATGGACAATAAATTAAATTGTACTTTAATCCCCATATGCCCAGTTGACCATATATGGTCGATTTGAAATTTTAGGCACATTTTGATGTAGGTAATTAAATTCTTTTGACTGTTTTTAAACAAATTGGGCAATTTGAAAGTTAGCTAGTGAAATAATTTATTTTTCAATGTAAAAGGTAAACATTTCATTTTTGAGAGGTCTTCAAAGCCATAGAAGTCCATTAGTGGAAGAGTAAAGCTTATTAATTTTTCATTTCCCAACTTTGAGCAAATTGTTTGCCAATTTCACTTGATTTGAGATCTAAAAACTTGTACTTATCCATTTGCTTTGAAAATGGTCCAAATGAAAAGAATAAAATATTTTCATGATTTTCACCATTGAAAATTTAAACATACAAGTATTGATTTAGAGTTATTTGCAATTTATACTTATAAAAAATTGCATTTCAACAATTGCAAGGTGGATAGTGTAATGAATTTGATAGCTTTTCATGTGAAATTAAGTTTTTTGAAAGTGAATTTCAGTGTGCCAAGACAAGTTGCGGTTGTTTATATTACCTACAATCTCCCCAAAATTTAATGTGCAAATTTCTTAAACATTGTAGAGAGGTGCAATATGCTAAAAATAGAAAATATATATTTTTTTGTTATAATCTCACAACTCCTATGCAATTTCACCCTCAAAATTGGTCTAAACACTATTAAGCAAGCCCTTAAGACATCTATATAGTTGGATTGTGAAAAAAAACAATTTGCTTTCTTTGAAGATAATTAAAAGTCCATGTACTTTTTTCATAGTCAAAACACACTTGAAAAGGTATGGACATTTAGGGACTAATCCCTAAAGCTCCATAACTATGTTTTCATTGAAAATGCTCCAAAATTGCCATTTCTTGTACAAGTTTCAAATTTTAGAAAGGAAACATTTTTGGACATACAAATCTCTAAGATCTTGTAGTAAACTAGTTTAAAAAGATGTCAAAAAAATTTCAGAAATTTCTACCTAAGAGATTACAAGATATTAGCATTTGAAGTGACAAAAATTATTTTTTTGTCCTTGCAAAAAATCAAGTACATGCACTTTACAAGGTCACATTTGTATGAAAAAATGTTCAAAGTGGTGGTGCTTCTTTGGATTCATTCTTCAAGGCATATTGTCTACATGCTCAAAAAATAGTAAGCAAAAAGATATAGAGAACAATTCAAAATAGTAAATTGTTAACAACTTATTTATGGAATTGAAAAATGCCACTCGCAATAGTTGTATTGTTGTAATAAATAATCTTCACCTAATGTTTTCATTTTTTTTCCAAAAATATTGAAAATTGACTTCAATAATAGACTTCAAAGTTTATTTTGGAGTAAAGAATTCATAACTTACCCCAAACTAAAACAATTTCAACTTTGGATTTTTGAAAAAAATGATTTTTTTAGATCTACCATAACTATATATTAGGCCATAACTTTTGACTCATATTTTCAAATGTCCTAAAATTTAGTGCACATGAAAGATATTCCATGTCCACACCTTCTATTAAAATTTGAGCCCAGTACATGAAAATCTTTGGTCACATGCACCTGCCCAAAATTACTATGTTGCCAAAAAACGCAACTTGGTCCATTAGGGGTTAAGTAGTATTGAGACTGAATCAAATTTTTTTTTCCTTGTTTGGATTTAAATGGTAGCCTAAGTCCATTGTCAACCACTAGAGCCCTATTCAATTATTAGAGAAGGCTACCTAACTTCAGATAAAGTTTTCAACAAGAGAGAAAAATTCAAAAATTTAATCTTTTAGTGCGAACTAAATCAAGTTCATATTCTTTTTATATATTCAAAATAAATATTAGCAAGATCAAAATTTTTTTAAGAAAAATAGCACAAAGTAATTGGAATTTGTCTAGGATTGTAAAGTTTATTATTTAAAGAAAATATTAATGTTCTCGTTTTTAAATACAATGCCTTTATCACAAATCAATTGAAACTACAATTTTGACTAGCTACTTTAAAATTCAAATTCAAAAGATGGACATTGCATTTTTGGTGAATTTTTGAAGTTAAAACTCTAAAGTTCACTTGAAGCAAATCTAAAAATAGTTTAAATTTTTTTACCATATGGATACTTTCTATTCTTGATGCTTAAGATGATCTTATTTGATACAAACTTCAAAGACATTATAATACTTACATTTTATAACACATTTGAGTTTTTTTTCAAAATACTTGGGCCTTTAGGGATTAAATAATGGTATGATATATTGAACACATATTGTTATTTCCATAGTTTTTTATTTTCTATATATTTAACATGAAAGTATTGAATCTTTTTTAGGAACAATGCATAAAGAAAAAAATATCCACTATAATACATATTAGAATAATTTGATATTTTAACAAAAATGAAAGTTATATTTAAGATCAAATAAATCTTAATTTTAACATTACAAAAAATAAAAATAAAAATGGAAAATGGAAAATACACTATTTTCTGTTATTTGGATTTAATCACTTTAAAGCTCGTAGTTCCAATTATTCATTGAACTTTGAAATGTTTAATGAAACTAACATCTAGGTGTTTTTATTGAAATTTTTGTATTTGTCTAAAATCTATACTAAAGTTTATTAGTATTCTTAGAAAATACAAAAAGATCTTTCTATCTAGAAAGAATATTCTTAGAAGGATGATTGCAAGAAAGACATGCTAAGGTTGTTGAATTTTGCTTCGATATGTAAGATTTCTTCTACATTCCTTTGAAAGTAAGAAACATATTCTTAAAATATAATAATATGACTAATTTTTAGAACTTTGAGATGATTGTACTCCGTAAAGATCAAATATAAAATAATTCTCAAATTATATGAACTAAGAATATATATAATTTCTTGAAAATAGATAGTTTGAATAATTAATTCATAAAAATTAGAAAATAGTAATTAAACTTTTTTGAAAATTTTCCATTAATAACCACTCTAAAAATATTATCATTCACTAAATTAACCACTATAATATTATTTTCATGTTTTAAGATGCATGCAAAAATAACTTACTTTGTAGATTTTTTTGAAGCTTTTGGTGCTTCATATTTTTGTACAAGGTTCTAAATTAGTTCATATGGTTTTGATCAAAGTGTTATTAAATTTTAAATTTTGTGTTTTATCTATAAATGTCCCAAATATAAACTCTAAAGAAACCTGAAATTTTGTTTGATTGCAAGTAAAATTCAATAGAAATCAAGACAATTTAACAATATGAGTCACCTTAGATGCTCATTTTGGACAATTTTGGGTGCACTTATGTTAGCATAAAACCTCTTTTAGATACTTGTCAAGTCCTTAGAATGTCTCAATACAATAAATTTAAATGACCTTCATGAAGTCCACTTGATTGCAATCACTTTTTTTTCCTTTCTTTTTTAGTAAAAAAAGATAATAGTATTGTTTTGGAGAATGAAATCTTTATTATTTCCACCTTTGCAATATGTTATTTTGACTTTCAACCTATAGCAAGTCTCCTAGTGTGCAAAATCAATAATAAGAATCTTTATTATTGCAAATCTAATAAATTGTTTGTAGAAATAAAAATAGTTTTGGCACAATTAATTACCACCCCTCAACAAAAATATAAATATGTTCATTCTAAAGAGAATATTTTGACAAGTTCAAGCATTAATTGCAAACTTTTCATTCCAAAAATGTAGAAGCATGCTTGTTGTAGTATTATTGTCAAGGTGTTAACACTATATATTACCATGTATACAAGGGTTCTCTAAATACTACTGTAGTTATAGGACAAATTTTGTGGAAAACAATTTGAAAAGGGATACAAATTTTTTGGTATCAATTTTTTCAAAAGAAATTGTATTTGATATAAATCTTTTAAATTATTCTATTTTTATTGTCATTTGAACATAATTTTTTGGGAAGAAATTACATATTTGATAGAATTGTGTGACTACTATCCTTCACTTGCAATATCGAAGACCCAAGAATGTAGACCCCACCAGGCTTTGTGTGAGCTAAAAATATAACTTTTCAAGTAATAGGAAGCCTACATTAGACTTCACATTTTTTTAAGCAAATTTGAATTGTTTACAAGGGAATTTCTAACTATTCAAATAATAACATGTCCAATGTTTTTCAATCAAGCTGATGATGTAAAAAAAATTCTCCATTTGCATTAAAATTTCCACGATGCCAACAATTGAAGTAGTCACTGTTAAATCATAAATTCTCCATACTTAAAAAGATAATATTACACAAAAAGGAATATTTTCCCACATGATTGTAATGACTGAGGTTTCTCCTTTCCCAAAATACTTGAGAATTCTTTATTTTGAGGTTGGGAGGTACAAATTTGATGATAAAATATTCAATTTAAATGTTGTTTTCCTCACATTGAAGGAAAGACTAAGGATCCCCACCAAACATGAATAATGTTATGAATTTAGGTTCATGAAGTGCCCATTTAAGGGATGGAAATTAATTTGGAGAGGTTACATTTCTTGGAAAAGATTCGGCAAGTTTTCTACAAAAGACAAATGGAATTGACATCTAAGTCATTTCATATTTGTGGGAGCTTTGTAGAATGAGTTTTGAATTTTTGAAGTTGAAATGCAGTACCCACTAAAAGTGTCCCCTCATGAAATGTACATTGTTGGTGCAATCAAAAAATAAAATATACAAATAATATACATTTGGGGAGGTGGATACTGTTAGGGCTTGGGTGCTTTATAGACCTCCTACTCTAAAGTCCCTCCCCCGTTCAAATGCATCACTAATCCAAAATCACCACCATCATTATACGTACATTTCTAAAATCAATATGTACTTACATGGAAGAAACAATTTTAAAACCTCTACCAAGAAAAAACTTTGACCTTTTCTACCTTTTGTATAGAGTATCTAAACACCATGTTCTTTGATTCATTGGGACCCCTTTTTCACGTAGAAAATAAAATCATTGGAAATTTGACATGTAACTAACAACATCAACTAGGCACAATAGCAAAAAGGTGGAAGTTTTGAAGGTATCCACCTTTACTAATCGCATTTGAAACCTGATGTCGCCATCTATTGGACCCTCCCTATTTGTGTCAATCACCTATCCATTACCACAATCTTAGCAAGCCTTTAGCATCATGGCAATGCACTTCAGGAGGGGACATGCTAGCATGTGGCATATATAGCACAGGTCTACCCATCCCACGCTTACCAATTTCATCCCCCAACAAACTTTGAAAAGTCACACAGAAGATTCATTTCTTCTTGGAACATCTTCATTCTACTTGCAAACGAATCAAGATCTCCAACTTTTCAATCCTTGAAAAACACGTGAGTGACAAATAGCTCCTCAAAGGTATTCCCTCGATAGCAAATCTTCTTGGTAAAAATAGGCATGTTTACCTTATCGTACAAACTAAACTAGTTTAGTTTTAGTTTTAAAAAAAAATGGGGGGAACAAAACTAGTTTTCTTTTTCATATTCTTTCTCGTGACGGAGGTTGGAAAAGCCTAACAGACAAATAATACTGTATGTATGAGATGGGCGGACGATAGTCCAATTCCACCTAATAGTGGGTAGTAGATCCATCAGCCAATGAGTTTGATGTGGACTGAGATGAGAGAGAACGAAGCGTGATTTCGAGATAACGTAAAAGTATCCAAACTTTAAAGTGTCCCTAAACTTTTAAATTTAAAAAAAAAAGTGTCCAACCGCCGGCCGGACGCTCAATAACAAACTTGTCCTTTTTAATGTCTGACTTCATTCTTTCTTCTCCGTCTGGTTATGATAATAGCCAGTGCAACCAACCACTTTCCTTCTTTTTTGTTTTTAAAAAAAAAGAAATTCCTTATCCTTGCAGACGCTTTTTAGGTTTAAGTTTTTTTGAAATGGACACATTAATAAGTTAAAATATTCCAAGCAAATTACCAACTGTAGCTGCTGAGAGGAAGGTTTTTTTTTGTTTGTTTGTTTGTTTTTTCATTTTTAATGAAATGCCATGGAGGCAATACAAAATGTCACAATGGTGCTCTAAATGTCAACATTCATCCACATATTGGATAGAAAATATATATCACATTAGCATGTATAACACATTTATAATTTTCATTTTCATTCACAATTTGACAATTTCATCATTTAAATATGAAGTTCCTTTGGTGATATCGTGCCCTTTTAATGCTATTTTGTTATCAATTGGTCATTATTTTGGTGCAAATTGACGACAAATTGCCTAATGAAACCACTATTGATGAGAACCATTATAGGTGAACAAGGCTTTGCATGTCAACAATTGCAAGGTGGATTGTATAATGAATTTAATGGCTTTTCATGTAAAATTAAGTTTTTTACAAGTGCATTTTAGTGCGCTAACACAAATTATAGTTGTTTGTGTCACCTTTAATTCAAAAAAAAATTTATGAGCAAATTTTTAAAACATTGTGGGGATGGTCAACATACTAAAAATTAAAAACTTACATTTCACTTGTTATAATCTCACAGCTCTTATGCAATTTTGCACTCAAAATTAATAGACATGCTAATAAATAAGCTCTATAGACATCTATATGGTTAGATTTTGAAAAAAAATATATATTTTGCTTTCTTTGGAGATAATTATAAGCCCATGCCATTTTTTTTCATAGTCAAAACACACTTGAAAAGGCTTAGGCATTAGGGGTTAATGGAACCAACTCCTTCAATCTTTGAAATGTCAATGGAGTTGGACATAAATATATCAATGAAAAAATTGCAAATTAAGGTTCACCAATCTTCTCAAGTTTTTTAAAAAATAAATGAATTTTGGAATTTCAAGTTAAGAATAGCAATCAATAATTACTAGTGTGACATGTGATGTTCCCATAGTCAAAATCAAAATAAAAGTAATTTTCTTATTTTTTAATTCATTAAAACTTTGAAAATCAATAACTCTCACATTATAGATGCAAACGCCACAAAACATAGCCAATGCACTCCTCCTTATGAAGAGCTTTTTAACAATATTAAGAATGTGACCAAGGAACTTAAAGTTGAAGAAATCTCATTAAAACAAACAAACGACATAATTTAAGGTATGGACTAGTATGCCTTGTGCCATTGCCACAATTAAAATAGAAGTAAAAGTCATTTTTTTAATTCATAAAAAAAATTTAATTCAATATTTTTTACACTATAGGTTTAAATGATACAAAACAAAGTCTTTGCAGCCCTCCTCATAGAAATTTTTCTAACATTATTAAGAATCCATACTTTAGGTTAGGTTGTTTGTTAAGTTGAAATCTTTTATACAATGAATCCTTCAATTACATTTTTAGTACTGTCTAAAAGCTCTTTGGGAAGAAGAGTGCATGGGCTTTGTTCCATGGCGTTTGCACCTTTAGTGCGAGAATTATTGAATTTAAAAGTTTTTACGAATTCAAAAATTATTTTAACCCCTAAATACCCAAATTGCATTTTTTGGCAAAATAGTAGTTTGGGGTAGCTCACTATGAATGAAATTTTCAGTTTTTTTCATCAAAATTTTCACACAACATGTGTTTGAAGAGTATCTTGAAGGTCCAACAATTTTCATAACTTTTGACTATATGGTTAAAAAAGTTATTGCATGATATGTGATTTTAAAAGAACTACGTATAGCCCCCAAAGCTCAAAAAGCTCTTGTAAAAATCACTACTTTTTAAAATAAAATTTGAAAAATTGGTTCTTTAGATTTATGTATATATGGAAATTTTTGAATCATTTCATTTTTATTAATGAGATGAAAGTTATGATGAATTTTAATCTGTGGGTAGGTATGGAGTCTTTGAAATCATAATTACGTGCAAACTAAAATTCCTCGTAACTTTTATATCATTAATCAAAATGGAATGATTTAAAGATTCCTATACATGTGTAAATCTAAAGAACCAATTTTAAATTTTTATTTAAAAAAAATGATTTAAAAAAAAGTTTTTTGAACTGCCCAAATTACCCACAATTCTCTAAAAATCACATATCATGCAATAACTTTTTAACCATTTAATCAAAAGTTATGAAAATTGTTGGGTCTTAAAGCTACTCTTTGGTCACATGATGTGAGAATTTCAGTAAAAAAAATAAAAATTTCATTCATAGTGAGCTGCCCCAAATCGCTATATTGCAAAAAACTGCAATTTTTGCATTGCATTTAGGGGTTAACTTTCATTTTGATTGTGGCAATGATACAAAGCACACTAATACAACTATTGGGGGACACCATTATAAACAAACAAGAGATCTCACCTTTACAGGAGCCAAACCATTTCTGATCACCTTCCATTTCCAACTTATAGATTGATCTCTTTTTGTGAAATTGTAGTATAGTTCATGAAGTAGTTGTGGCATATTATCATTGGTTGTCAGGATCTTAATATTGCAACCAACCCATGATTGGAAATAGAAAAGTCTATATGACCAATATAAGTTATACAATTATAGTTCAGCAAAAAAATTGACAATAATTATATTTTGAGTTTAAAATTCCGAAAAAATATATAATCCTTCCAAACTCTATTTCTACATTAGGAAATTTTTCTACACTCCACATGCCTGTAATTGCTTAAGTGATTGGAAATGGGTCAGCTCCCTTACAACCAAACCAAACAGAGTAAACTTAATATATGTATTAATGTATGTATGGATTAATTTAATATTGTTTTGCACAAATGAAGTACTAGAGGAAAGGTCAACGATTAATTAAGTGTCTGTTATTTAAAATAAATAAAAAAGAAGGTGGTTGTTAAGTCAATGAAAGTGACACTCAGGATGAATAATTAATATGATTCAATCAACATAAAAAGCTTCTGAAGCAATAGTATGAACACTAGATTTTGGCATCAGACAATTTTGAGCCACCTAAAAATTCAGCATCCTACCCCCAACAACATCATTGTTGTTGTTGAATTGGGACCATGGATGACTAGTTCAACATTCCAAAAAATATGAGCTCAAAAACTAAATAAAAATGCTCAAAAGTTGTTTATTAGCATGAAGGACTAAAAACCACTCACTTGCTCACTCACCTTCCTTTGCACATTGGTAACTGATCAATACCTTAACTCCTGAAGGACCGAGGCTTTTTTTCTTTGCCAAAAAACACTCAAAACTGCCATTTCTATGGCAAAAGGTAAAAAAAGAATTTAATTATTTTTTTTCACATCTGACCATAGGATTTTACACCTAACTATTATGAGAATGTGTGAAAAAAATTTCAGGATTTTTGACCGCACAGATTGCATGATATCTGCATTTAAAGTGGAAAGATGAAGTTTTTTAGTACATTGTGAGACTAGATTTTTTAACTTTGAACATTTTGAACTTTAATTTTTTGCACTACAATGTTTTGAGCTTCAAACCTTTATGGTATAAAATTGAGTTGAGAGATTAGAAAAAATTCAAAACATTCAAAAAAAACTTAATTTTTATTCTTTAAAAAATTGCTAAGTAGAAGTAGATATGAGATAGAAGGAAAATAAAAAATATTCATATCTCTTAAATGAAATTAAAATGCACTAATCCCAATGGTGAGATTGTTCTAGCAAGAAAGATTGATTATGTGAAACTTTTTTTTTTAAATTGTAAAAATTGCATTCAAAAATGAATCCTATAAGTTATTTTTTCAAAAAGATGCTCTAATTGCCTCCAAATCATGATTGTCCATAACTTTCTCATAAAAAATCCAAATGAAATGAATGAAAGCTTCACATGTATACAAAAAAATAATCTATGAGTAAAACAAATTATAAAATTTCAAATTCAAATTTTTCAAATTTTTTTGTTGCCCACCATCCCATGTTTTGAGCTTATTTGGGCATAACTTTTGTTTCTGAGCATTGATAAAAAAAAACCTATATTTCCATGAAGCTAATCAATTTTTCTATCATAAAAAAGAGTTTCAAAAAATAAAGAAAAAATTTCAGCCCATAGGTACCCACCCAAAATCCCATTTGTCCCCTGAAGGGACAATGGTCCTTTAGGGTTTAAGATAGGCTATTTGTTTTGTTTTGTTTGTTATGTTGAAATCTCATGGACCTTGTGTCCCCCGGTTGTGTTATTAGTATTGTCGGTAAGCTCTCGGCAAGGAGAGGGTGCAAGGGCTTTGTTTTGTGGCGCTTTGACCTATGGCGTGTAGAACCATCCCATTGTCGACCACTTTAGGGATTCCACATATATTTTGGAGTAGCATACCACAATGTAAATTTTTGTAACTTGATTAACCCCTAATTGCATGATCAACCATATATGGTCAATTTCAAATTTTAGACTCATTTTGGAATGGGTGGTTAAATTTGTATGATCATTTTAAAAATTTTGAAGGGCAGTTTTTAGGGTTAACTATTGAAAACTTTATTTTTCACTGAAAAAGTTGAACATTTGATTTTTGAGAGGTCCTCAATGCCATGTATATCCATTAGTGGTAGAGTAAAGCTTGCTAATTTTACTTCATTTTCCCAACTTTGCTAATTTGATTTGAGATCTAAAAACTTGTACTTATCCATTTGCTTTGAAAATGGTCCCAATGGAAAGAGCTTAGTGTTTTCATGATTTTTACCATTGAAAATTTAAACAAGCAAGTGTTGATTTAGAGTTATTTGCAATTCAAACTTATAAAAAAAAATTGCATTTCAACAATTGCAAGGTGGATTGTCTAGTGAATTTGATAGGTTTTCATGTGCAATTAAGTTTTTTGAAAATGCATTTTAGTGTGCTAATACAATTTGTAGTTGCTCCAATTTCAAAGTAAATTTATGTGCAAATTTCTGAAACATTGTGGAAAAGGGCTGTATACTAGAATTAGAAAATTTACATTTTTCTTGTTATAATCTCACAACTAATATGTAATTTTTCACTCAAAATTGGTGGATAGACTAACAAGCTTAGTCAAGCTCTTTAAACATCTATATGGTTGGATTTTGAAAAAATATATAATTTGCTTTATTAAGGTTAACTATATGTCCATGCTCTTTTTTTATAGTCAAAATACACTTGAAAAGATTTGGGCATTTAGGGGTTAAGTTAAAGTGGAAGCACCAATAACCGATCAAACAAACCATTTGGGAGCAGATATTGTGTACTATGAGTTGGTGTATATTTTTCCCATGTAGGACGATAGGAAATATGAGGATTGCTAAATTTTCAGATTTTTATTCAGAAAATTGAAATTACAGTGCATTTGGGGAGCCAAAAGAACTTTTGACCCATAAGCAAGGTCTAGAGTCTTCCAATTCTGATCATACAAGATAGTACTTTTTTGCTCGTTACTTCACCTTACGTGGCATGGCCTTACTAGTTCCAACCTTGGGAAGGACAGAGAAATCAACTTCCAAGCTTCAGAACCGGCTAAGGTTGGAAATAGCTCACCCTATTTATTGGGTACTGGGCGTAGTTGGTAATTGGTGCCTCCACCTTAGTTCCAACTTTGAAAAGGAGAAAAACTCATTCTAAGCTTTGGTTGGAAATTTGTTTCAGCCTTGGTTGCACCTATTTTCAACCATACAGGTTGGGAATGGGTGGTTCTACCATAGTCCAATTGATAACTAAAAGTTGTTGCTTGCTCGGTCACTCAATTGCTCCACCTGAAAGAAAAAAAAACGAAAAGCTTCTCTTGTCCAGCCAAATTGAAGTCTACCCAACTGCCCAACGTCATCCCACATATTATTAAATTTCACAACGAATGAGGAACTCTCAAATTGAATTCAAGTCCTTCAGTTCCTTAGGGTTAGGTTCTCCTGAAATGAACCCCATGTAATGATATATAAGCTTATAAATACCCTTTTGAGCGAGAGCTGTGTCTCTGGCACACTCTGCGCAGAGAAATGATGCAAGTGAGATAAAAAAAAACCACAGTGGGTCATGCATGCCAATCAATCCATTCATTCATTCCATGTAATGTAAGGGATCCTTCAAAGCACACCATGTTCTCTAAAAGTTTCGTGGCCGAAAAAGATGCAGAGAGAGAGAGAGAGCGCAAGGTGTCCAATTGAGATGCTTGTTGTACAATGTTCAACATGATGACATCGATGGGGAAAAAAAAAAGAAGGAAAATAAATAAATAAATAAATAAATCTATAGGGCACGCTCGCTCACACACAAAGAGGTTCTTAAGTTTATTAACCCTGAAGTGTGCGTGGACATCCATATTTGGGATGAAGAACAGAGCGCTTCCAAGAGTTGTGTAGTCCAACAAACTTTTCGTTCATTTAACGAATGTAATATTTGAATCTTAAAAAAGACAACCTTTCTCAATGACCAAATTCGTGAAATTGTAGTAAATGAAATTTCTGTAAAAAGATATAAGCCAAGATGTGCAAAAAATTGAAAAAAGATTGAGGCATTAAGGGGTCAAGGGAATCCATCCATTTCTAACCACTTAAGCAATTACGCGTATTTGGAGCACAAGTTTCTTGAGTGGAGAAATTTTCCCCATGTAGAGAAATATAGTTGAGATGGATATCAATTTTTTTTTCTTCAGAATTTTATTTCTTAAAATATAATTACTATGAAATCTTTTAGTTGAAGATTTTGTTTGACCTAATCTTGTCATATAGAGATCTTCCTATTGCCAACCATGGGTTGCTTGCAAAATCAACCAAGACTGCAACAACCAATCGTAATGTGCCACAATTGCATTGGGAATTGTGTCATAGTTAATCTCTTGCTTTCACTTGTTGATTGGAAAGAGTGTTAGCCTATATAATGAGAATGGGTCCCTGGTTAGAAATGGGTCTACTACCTTACAACATGCATTCCAAGAAAATGGCATAAAAAGATCTATGCATAGAATCAATAGCAAGAGACTATTTCAATTGAAAACAATTTTTTCAAAAGGATTTCTAAAATCTTTTTACAAAGTCACCACCTCTACATTATCATAAATGAATCAATCAATCATCACCAAAAAATAGTCTTCAACTCCATGTTCTTGTTGTCTTTCTATCTCTCATCACTTGGGAATTGTATTTGTTCTATTTTCTATCCAAAAATAGGGGTTGACATTCTAAACGGACAATTTAGAGTGTAGTAAAACAAACACGGCTTCATATTCCCTTGGTATTGGAACCTAAATCATTTACATATTTTATTTTCAATGTTAGTTTTTTTGTTGTAGTGACTATAAAAATACACTATTTACCACTCAAGGCAAAAGTCTCTCCTTCATATAAAAAAAGATGTAATAATCTACAATTGTCAAAGGCTAAAAGACTTTAAAATAAATCAACCTGTGACAAGCAAAAAATTCATTCCTAACACTTAGGGAATGATTCATTAGAGTCTTGCATCAAACCATGACAATTTTTTTTAATGAATGAGATTTGGACTACATTAGATTGAGTTAGTGACCAAAATAAATATTTTGGATGGTGGTGATGGAGTAATTACTGATTATTGATTGTAATAGGAACTTCCACCTTTCGAGTGTAAATTCATCTCATGACTTATTTTTAAGGTCTTCATGTTGTGGTCATGTTAGGAAATACCATGATTGCTTTGGGTGAGTAAGATGACCATTATGGATATACTTTTTTTTAGGTTTTTAGGTGGTTTAAAGATTCCTTTGGACCACTTCAGCAACACACTTTCAAAAATTCATAACAAACTCCTACTTTGTCAAAAAAAATGAAATTTCAATTGCTCTTTCCATTTATCACATTTGTTTTTATATGGAAAAAATTAATTTTTTTTTGACAATACCGACACATACCAACATGGCAAACTAGTCACCTTACTTGGTAACTTATTGTATAGGTTAGTTTACCTTATGCTATTGAAACTCTCTATTTGTGTCCCTAAGTCTCACTCATGTTAGAGGGTACTTGTGATTGGGATACAAATCTTTCTACTAAATACATTGTATAATTCAGTAATGGCCCAATTGCCATTACAAAAATTTTGAATCCTATAGAGGGCCATTAATCCTAAGGGACCAAGGTATGTTTTATGGCAACATAAATTTTTGGGGCAGGTGCATGTGAGCGGAAATTTCCATATTTTTGTTCCAAATTTTAATAGAAGGTGTGGGATGAGGAATATCTTTCATTAATACAAAATTTTAGGACATTTGGAAATACGAATAAAAAGTTATGGCCTAATATGTAGTTTGTTTTTCAACTCAGGCAATTCCGCAGATCTGAAAATTTTATTTTTTCGACAAACAAAAATTTGAAATTAATTTTCTAGATTTATATATACATAGAAGGCTTTGAATCATTCCATTTTGATCAATGAGTCAAAAGTTATGAGGTGTTTTAATTTGCAGGCGGTTATGGATTCTCTACTCCAAAATAAACTTTGAAGTTCTTTATTGAACTCAATTTCTAATATTTTGGGAAAAAATAAAAATAGTAAGTGAAGATTTTTTATTACAACATTACAACTATTGGGATTGGCATTTTCCAATTCCATAACTAAATTATAAACAATTTAGTATTTTGATTCATTCTCTACTTCTTTTTACTTACTATTTTTTTCCCATATGTTGTACAATTCCAAATAATCTTAAATTTTTTCAAGCATTTAGCCAACTTGCCTTAAAAAAATGAATCCAAGGAGTTGCAATTGTTTTGGACATTTTTTCATACAAATGTGACCTTGTGAAGTGCATCTACCCAATATTTTGCAAAGCCCCCAAAAGGCTTTTTGTCACTTCAAACACTAATATCTTGCAATCTACAGGGTGTAAATTTATGAGATTTATCCCACATCTTCTAAAATTACCATACTAGAAGATCATATAGTTGAATATGCCTAAAAGCGTTTAATTTTTTTTTTGATACTTGTCCTAAAAATGGCAGTTTTGTAGAATTTTTGGTGAAAACATAGTCTAGGAACTTTAGGGGTTTAGCAAAATATTGGAAAAAATTGAAAAAAATATTTTAACATACTCAATTTGACATGACTTTGATGTGGCACTAGTAGTGCCATGTCAGATTCCTTATTCTAAAAAATAGAAAACAATTTTTTTCCCTCTAAACTTGCACCAAGGTGTGTGAAACTAGCAATCCTTTGGAGGCCTTAAATTTTTTGCTAATGGAAGATTTCATTGAACTCAGGCTTCGTACAACACTTGTCCCATTTATAACATACCAACCTCTACAAATTCTTGTGAATAATGTGCAATGTCCATATATGTAAGTTTAGAATTGATTTTGGGTACATGTAATTCATCCAGCACTTAGTGACACATCTTTTGAAGGCAAGTTTTGAATTGAATTTTGAAGGATTTTTTAAAATAGAATCAAATATTGACCCTTTGGACTTTGGCAAGGGTGTTTACAAATTACAATCTATAGGTTATCCTTGTATATATTATGACACACAAGGTAAGTACACCTATTTGAGAATTGTTTGCAAAATTGTCCCATCTAAATTCTTGTCAAATTCCTAGTCCTATAAATATGAGAACCTATGGTCTATTTTCAACACTTTGTAAGTTCATTAGGTTCACTAGTCCATTGTTTGTTAGCTTTGAAATTTCCTCATTCTACTTTTGGCCCCAATTCCGTCCAGCCCATTATGCAAATCTATTCACTTTCTGACAAAATCAATGCATTTATGCCAACAAGGAGTAATGTGTCAATTCTTTATCGGTAAACACTTGAGTGTCAATGAATACATGGGTGAGTGGTTATGGATTGTTTATGGGTTTATGCCTCCACTCTATGGGCAATTTTGTGATTTCAAAGTAGACCACTTCAAAAATTTACAAAAATTACAATTTTAATTGAAAAATTATAATTCCACTTCAGTTTGATTTCCTGAAACAAGTGCACACTTCTAATAATATGTGCCCCTCTTGAAGTTGACCCCAAGATAATAAGATTGCAAATCAAGGTAGTCATAGGCCAAACTATGTTTTTTGGCAACCAAACAATTATGGGCAGCTCACTGCAAAAGGGATTTTTATTTTTTTCTTTGAAATTTTCACACAACATGGGCCCAAGGAGTAGCTTTAAGGCCCAAAAATTTTCATAATTTTTGTGAACAAAGTTAAAAAAATTATTGTATGATATATAATTTTCAATGCTTAATGGGCAACCCAAAAATTCATTAAAAAATCACTTTTTTATGAAATAAAAGTTTAAAGTTGATGTTCTAGGTTTATTTATACGTGGAAAGCTTTGAATCATTACATTTTGATTGAGATGAAAATTATAAGGAATTTTAGTTTGCAAGTAATTGTAAATTCTCTACACTAAAATAAACTTTGAAGTCTTTTATTTTATTCAATTTTTAATATTTTTTGAATAAATAAAGCATGAGGGGTAGATTGTCTATTACAAAATTACAACCATTGGAATTGGCATTTTTCAATTCCATAACTAAATTCTTAACAATTTAGTATTTTCAATCATTCTCTACTTTCTATTTACTATTTTTTCTTATATATTGTTCAATTCCAAATGATCTAAACATTTTCAAGCATGTAGTCAAGTTGCCTTGAAGAATGAATCCAAAGCACCATTTTGGATAGTTATTCATGCAAACATAACCTTGTGAAGTGTTGCTATCCAATTTTGTTGCATGGCCCCCAAATGAATTTTTGTCACTTCAAGTACTAATATCTTGCAATCTATGCATAAAAATTTCTGAAATTTTTTCCACATCTTCTTGAACTAGTTTATTGCAAGATTCTATGGTTGCATGTGTCCAAAATGTTAAAATTTTTTTGGTACATACACTAGAAATGGCAATTTTGGAGCATCTATAGTGAAAATATAGTCCAAAATGTTTAGGGGGATAATTTTCTTTTATGGAGTCCGAAAAAATGCATACACGTAGAATCTAGAAGTTCCTTTGGACTACCAACAAATTTAAACAACAATTTTTCACAAATTGACAATGGAAACCAAATTCAAATTCCTAATTTGGTCCATGAGAGGTACTATTTCTTTGGCAGAGATATCCTATTTATTTATTTTATTAAAATTTAAAAAATAAACATGATATCACCCACCACCAAGCCCGAATCGGAAGTACGTGAGCCCTTATGTGCATGTTCCCAATGTCAGTTAAGGGTCAGCGTGCGAACTCATGAACTCCCCCACGGTCACACACACACCACACCATGCCTACGACCGTCGTCACGGTCATGTATACCGTATCCCCTCCTAAATAACCAGTTCCCACAGATCCCGGTAGGTGGGAACCGAGTGATGAAGCCCCTGGAAAAAGAAGTAACTTAAGTAGAGGGGACGACAGGGACGTCCGGGGGACGTCCCTGGCCTGGGTCTCGCCTTCAAATGCCAGCATTGTCGATCCAGCTGCAAGCGCTCCACTGCAATTCGCATTGATTGTCCAAACTGCCTGCTGCTGGCTGCTGCTGCCTGCTGCTAGCTTGGGCCTTCCCCTTCCCCGCCCACTCCACCCCCCGTCTTTAATTCTCATGAACCCTGCAGCTAGCTACCGAGCGAGCTTCATTCATCACGAAAGACTGAACTTACAACCTCGCACTTCCTTTGACTGTCCAAGCTCAACCTCACTGCACTGGACTGCAAGCTAGCTTCTCTATCTCCGGCACCCCCCGGCCTGCCACGCCATTTGTGTCGTCTGGTGCTGCAGCAGCAGCAGCTACAACCACCATCCCGTCGCTTTATCACTGCCTACCTTCGCCAACTCGGGCGGGCCGGCACCAACGTAACTTACGAGAGAGCTGGCTGGCTGGCTGGACAAGGCTCAGATAGCTGCATTGCATTGTGTGCGCGCATCGTGCGTTGCGTGCATTCTTGGTTGGGACTGTTGAACGACAACTGAAGGCGCGTTTAGTGCCGGTGGTTGCATTGTTGCGAGGGGAGAACTGAGGAGAAGGTAAATTAATTTGGATCCACGCGGAGAGGAGAGGTTGGGGTAGGAATTTTTTTGGTTCGATCGGTGGTGGAGGCTGGGATGTGCATGGATGCGTGGTTGGCATGAATGGAATAGGAGAAGGGCAGGGGAGACGGTGTTTGACGGTGAGAAGTTTTTTTTATTAAGCTGGAGAGAGTGAACTCTGTGTGGATAGAGTTGCGTTGACTGAGAGGAGGTATGTGACGAGTTGTTTGGGATGTTAGTTAAGAGGTGTGGTAAGATTGGAGGTTGAGAGTAGTTGTTGGCGGAGTGATTTTGTAGGAATATTTTGTGAGGTGTTTCGCTGCAGGTAGGAGGAATGGAAGAACGGGATGCGTGGAACGAGCTGGAGAGAATGTGAAGCAAGGAGGATGAGAAGATGAAATGAGTTTTGTCAACTGTCGTTGGAGGTTCACTGGACACGCGAATATTCACTCAGTTGGTGGTGTGTACAGGTACGAGCCGAGCATGTGGAGGTTAGGCTGCCTGCATCCTCGACCGCTTCCAAGCTTTAGGGCTTCAACGACCGTCGGCATTGGCACATAGATATATTCAGCTTCTTGAATTGTTTTAGACCTGCACTGTTAAACTTCGTCTTGGTGTTCAAGCGGAGTGCTCTCAATTTTTAGGTGGCTGTATGGTGTTTGCGTCGCAGAGTTTACATATACAGAGACTCCCTGGCTGGGACGCGGTGTGTGTTTGTTCTTAATGTATTAGTTGATCATTCGGTGAATTTTTAGTTAGTTGATGCTGATATTGGCTTAAGAACTCGATCGGAGGTTTAATTTCGCGAAAGGCGTGACGGAATAGTTATTGCTACGACATGGAGGCAGTGTGTAGTCAGGCTGCTGTGCCGACTGTTAACTGTAGCTTCGCCGGTTTTCGTCAGTCATACTCGGTCCAGACAACATTCTTGGAAGGCGGTTTAGGAGGCGTACTCGTGCGCCAACCTTTAAAGTGTAAGCCGAGGGCATTTCCGTCGAAGCGCCTCGACAGGATCAAGCGAGGAGGTCAGCTTTGGGGCCTTGAATTGCGTAGTGAAGCTACGGAAGGTTTTAAGGATTCCATTCCTGGCCAGAAGAATGTTCGCTTTCTGAAGAAAAGTAGAGAAGTGGTGGCCACTAGCGTCCATCGCGGCAATCTGAATGGATACTCCACTGCCGAAGACGCTGATAGCGGCGAAAAGATTCACGGGGACATGGCAAGTGAAGTTTGTCATGCCGTGACTGCTGACGCAAGTCGTGCTGTTGTAAAATCGCTCAATGGCGGCTCACGAAACGGATCGGCTAAGGGGAGCACCGTTAAAAGAGCACGAAATGGCTCTGCCAACGGACATGCGTACAATGGTGCTACGGCGCTAAATGGATCTGCCAATGGTACCATCGCGAACGGAGCTTCAATCTATGCTGCACAGGAAACTTCCGTCAATTCTGTCAGCGGAATCTACCGTAACGCACGTCCTCTGAACGGCGTGTCTGTGAACGGAGCTGTCAACGGATATTCCAAGGCTCCTACTGCTGACGAATTGGAGAGGCTTGTTCAGGCGCCCTTGAATGTCCCTTCGAAACAGACTGAGGTTGAAGCTTTGATGGAGCTGATGCATCAATTAGAGGATCCTTTGGCGTTTGCTACCGCGACCATGACACCACTAAAATTGCCAAGCACAACTGCTGTTCCCGACGTAATTGGTCAGGACAGGGCAAGACAAAATTCCAGCGGTCCCGTCACGGATAGCGGGCTTGGTATCTTGAAATTTCTGAAAGGGAAAAATCTTCTTATCACAGGAGCAACGGGATTCCTCGCAAAGGGTACTAATGACCTAACCGATTCACTCTTTTCGTTCTCAACGAGTGCAGACTATTATGCTTTCATTTTGATTAGTAACCTGTAGATCTTCTCGACCAATCATATTTGATCACTGTTATACCTGAAGATTACTCAGGACACCACTTAACCTAATCGTCCCAATTCTCTCAAATGTTCATTGTTTACAGTCATGGTGGAGAAGATTTTAAGAGTCCAACCCGACGTTGGGCAGCTGTATTTACTCATCCAACCCCAGAAGAACGTGACAGCCGAGGATAGGCTTAAAAATAATGTAAGTAATCTTCTCTTAGTTACAATCTGGTGAAATCTCGTAAACTTCGATGATAGTATATTTCGTTACCGTAATTATATCTTTCATCGTATCAGAACTCCGATTCGTCTTCTAATGTGGAACTGGTCAGGGTCTATTGCCGGAAGTATTATTATCAATTCATTGGGGTCGACTTGTAGGTTATCAAGTCACCGTTGTTCAGGGTGCTGAAGGCTACGCATGGAGATGATTATGAGACGTTTATGAACAAAAAACTCACCGCAGTCAGTGGCACCATCTCCTCTGACGATCTTGGAATCTCAAGTGATATAGCAAGGGACCTCTCAAAAACTGTAGATGTTATCGTGAATTCGGCTGCGACAACCACCTTCGATGAGAGGTAAATAATTTTTGAATTTTAATTTTGGTCTCTTGGACATTGTGAACGTTTTTTCTCTAGATAGCTGCGTGACTCTAAAGTTTTTCTGAGAATCGAGATGATATTACCCTCACGCTTTTTAAGACGCATTTAATATCGAATTTCATGGAGACACCCCCCACCCCCCACCCGCCCCCTTTTAAGCAGACGACTGCTTGTAACTTTGGTTCATGGCATCTGTTTGATCTCCATACCTAAAAAGTACTAATTGAATTGCGCTATCCACCTTGTCATTCCCGTAAATTCTATTCTTGCTTGCATCTGCAGGTACGATGTCGCAATGAACATCAATACCCAGGGTCCACGTAGAATACTTGATTTTGCACATGGCTGCCCCAACCTCCAGCTCTTCCTTCACGTCTCCACTGGTAAGAAAAGTTCTTGCGAATAGTTTACCTTCTGTACGATGAGAATTATGGATGGAGGATGAGTCTATTTTATCTTTTGACGTAGCTATAGACCAAAACCCGACAGTCAACCCAGAGATTCCGTCTCAGAGGGCAACGGTATCAGTTGTTCCAAAAAATACTAATTTTAATTGATTTTTATTCAAGTATCTCGGCAAGCATTTCGTTGAGGTCCGTTGAAAGTCTTTCCTGGAGTAAATAATTAACCTGACACTCTGCTCGTCATTTGCAGCATTCGTTAACGGCCAACGAAAGGGACGCACTCCTGAGAAACCTTTCAAGATGGGGGATAGCATCGCAAGGGAAATGTCCGAAGATAGAATTCCCGAGCTCAATGTAGCATCTGAGCTTGCGCTCTGTGCAAAAACCATGGAGGAAGCGGTTGCTAATATGAGTCAAGCCAGCTCCTCAGCTGAAGAGCAACAGCAAGCTGTGGACAAAAAAATGAAAGAGTTGGGCATGACTAGGTTAGTTTTTGGTCTTCATTCTTGAGCTTTCAGAAGTTGGACACTAAGCCTATTGAATACGAGATGGCCACCTCAAATTTTCCATTATGAGCATATACTGAAATCTCTGTTTTCATTATCTTCTCACGCAGGGCTAAACTTTTTGGGTGGCAAGATACCTATGTCTTCTCGAAGGCCATGGGTGAAATGTTGATTGAATCTTTACGAGGGGACCTGCCAGTGGTTGTTTTGCGACCTAGTGTGGTGGAGAGTACCCTTGCCGAGCCCTTCCCTGGCTGGATGGAAGGAATTCGGTATATCGTCGTTACCTGAGTTTTCCTTGAGAATTACAAATTTTCTACACCTTGCACCTATTTTGCAGTAAACTGATCCTTGGTTTTTTATTATAATTAAGGAATGTGGAATGATTATCTCTGATTGGAAAGATTCAGGCGCTTCTACAATCTTCAGCAGCTAATTCAATAGATTGTCACCTGTCTGCAGAATGATGGACCCAATTGTGCTGGCATACGGGAAAGGACAAATGACTGGATTTCTTGCAAATCCTGAAGGGGTACTCGACGTGGTTAGCACCTGAATTCATAATCCACATGCTATTGTAAAAGATTATGGACACTCTCTGCCGCAAGAATTTATAACGTCGTTAGAGCAGGAGTTAAAATCGTCTTGATTGCGCACTGAACGATTTGATTATGCTTTGACTGATGCCGCAGTATATCTTCTACAGTGTCACTGTGACTTGAGTATCCTTTGGTTTATGCCTACATGATTTGTTCCATCAGTCTAAATGAGCTATTAATGTAATGTTTGAACAGATCCCAGCCGATTTGGTTGTGAATGCACTCTTGGCAGCCATGGCAAAACATGCGAAACGACCAGGGCTGCAAGTGTATCAAGTGGCATCATCGGTGGTGAATCCCATGACTTTCAACATATTGGCTGATGTAGCTTTGGAGCTTTTCACGAAGGATCCCATGGTGGACAAAACTGGCAAACCGATCAAAGTAAAGCGAATGCGTTTTGTGCAGAGCATGGAGGCGTTTAACCTTTATTTGTGGTTCGTATACCAATTACCTCTACAGGTGCGTCTACACTTTCATTTTAAGTTATTTTATCTTTCAATTCCTTTTTAGCTGGGTAAAATTTTGATTATGATCTTGAAACTCTGAAATGGAAGGAAATCTTTGCCTCATTAGTCATCAGCAATATTATGGTTCGACACAATCCTGTTCTCTGCCCCAGATGACCTGGTATACTCCAAATTTACCAACACACTGGATGTGTTGGATATCTCTGAGCAATTTGTTACTGTCAAGTGACTTCACAGTTAATAGACACAGAGAAGTTTGCTATCTTGCAGCTGTCAAAGATTTTTCCATGGATGAAGAAGGGAAAGGCCTCTTCAAGGCGGGAACTCATTATTCAGAAAACACTCGAGCAATTTAAATATTTAGCATATATTTACAAGCCTTACACGTTCTATGCTGGCAGGTGCGTACTCTCAGAATTTGTTCATGCGGCCAACTTTTTTTCTTGTAGTTTATTATCTGCATCTGTGTAGAATTGACGTGGATGAATTTCATGAATTTCAATATCGTTGATAATAAATCTGCCTGACGGTTTAGCTTGAGATAAGAGGTACAGCAGTACGTGGTACAGATTCATAGTTCATTGCCCACCTGCCCCACCACCATGTGAAACATGCCATCATGAAGTTTGAATTTTGGTCGTCAAATAAATGCACCTTAGTGTGTGAACATACCTTAAGCAAGTCAGTAATCATTTTGCTTTTCAACTGTCACCAGAAAGTGTAGTGCATCCGCTCTTGACATGTAGCTGGTGCCTTTATTCAGGTTTGGAATAGAGAATACTGAATCTCTATCGAAGGAGCTGTCTGCAGAAGAACTCGAAAGTTTTGCTTTCAATGTCCGACAACTCGACTGGGCGGACTACCTCTACAATGTTCATATCCCTGGCTTGCGAAATTATGTGCTGAAAGGACGCGGAACAAGGAACTGACACGGGTCACACACTTGAAACCGTTTCCTCCTCTAATTGTTTTGAACGTTGATAATCAGGTCGACCTTCAGATTCAGATGTAAGGAAATACTAAGATATAGAATGAAAATCCATCCCCTTGGAAGTCTCTATTGCATGAGGCCATCCCCTTCCAGAATAACTTCACATTAACCTACCGTCACGGCAAAGAAACGACCGTGCAATTACTGTATGAGCTCCGGCCTCCCATGCAATGGAACTTTTGGAAGTGAGTTACCACCCCTGATCTCACAGACTTGCTGCTTCAAGGCGAAGCTTTGGCTGAGGTACTAGCTAGATCGGGGATCATTATTTAGAGGAACACTCCGTTTGCAGTACTAGTACATATATACAACACATTCAACCTGTTAGAAGATTGGTGGGCTAACTGGGATCCCTGGAACTTGTCCATCCTCTAATTTTTCCTTTGCAACTTTGGCCTTTGCAGCAAGATCGGAATTCACTCCATTGCAGGGCTGAAGGTCCCTCTAGCAGGGAGCACTCGCCCCTTTGTAAATTCGTAGTTAGGAAGTTCCCAATGTCAGGCTTGATAGCTCAATAATTACTTTAACATACTTGGAAAGCAATTGTACTTTTTGAACAGCTGTTTTATATGATTTGGGTGATTTGATATAACCCTTGTGACGTTCATTGAATGGGTCTTTATTGCAGTGCACAGAACGTTATTCTCAGTGTTCGTAAGTTCGTTTGTTTCAAATAAACCTGTCATCAATTTAAGATAGCCCAGTCCACTCTTCCGTTACAGCTCATCTCAGTCTTAAGTTATCTTAACTTAGAGTAGCTACAGTAGTGAAATAGTTCTGTTCCTAATTAATTGTATTTATAGATCTTGAAGATGCAGGACGCTGCTGGACCCCCTCCCCACGGGCGAAGTGGGTCTTGCAGGGTGAATTCTGTTTCCTGCAAGGTAATTGTAAATAAGAAAAAAAAAAAAAGCCCCCTCTATTGTGCCTTCCTAATTTTATTTCCTTTATTTCCTTCTCACCTCCTTGCTAATTTGAACCTTTAATTGCAAACATATATATATATATATATATATATATATATATATATATATATATATATATATATATATATATATATATATATATATATATAATGCCTTGATATTATAATGTCAAAACATAATATTCAAAATTGGCACTAACATCTCATATCTAGGAAGTGTTTATTTTAGATCAAAATTTATAGCAAACAACATGGTTACAATTAGGTGTGGTGAAGACAATTATACCTACAAATGAGTACATTATGTTTGTTCATCTAATTGTGACACATCCTAACATCTTATTCATTTTCAATCATAAAATCTTCATGTTACCATTTTTGAGTTGCAATCATGTACCCTTTCTTCATGTTACCTTCACCAACTTATTAGATTTGAAAGCTACAAATAAAGTTTGTAGCAATTTTTTGGTGATGCAATTATGGATTAAATTTTTTCCAAATATCCTCCATGTTTGACTCAATGAAATAACCAAAATTCAAACCATTTTTTTCTCAAAATTGAATATTGTTGCTACTTTAGTATAAAAGTACATATAATTCAATGAATAATTGAAGTTTTACGCTCATCTTAGTATTAGTAAACATAGCTTCATTATTCTAATCAAGATCCTATATTATATGACTCAAAATTTGTACTACTAGTAAAGGGAAGAAAAAGACTATTACTTTTACCTCAGAATTTAGTTTCATTATAAATTTTTATTTCTAAAGGAACTGTTACAATTCAATGATATTTTAGCCTCTACTAACTTAATTATTTTACAAATAATCTGACTTTGGTAACTTTAAGTTACACACATTAATATTAATAGTTAGCATTATCTACTCTACTTGATTTAAATATGCTATAATTTTTTTCTCTTGATGAATATTTTTACTAACTATATTTGGAGAGATTTTCTTATGTGAATATAATATTTATGGACAAAAAATAAATTATTTATTTTTAAGTATCTACCAAATAAAAATTACAAAGTTTGATTTATTATTCACTCAAGAATGTTGTACTTGACCATGAGGTATGATAATATTGATATCTATGCCTTTAATAAAAATATTTGTAAAGAGTAAAAACTTTTAGCTACTTTAATCGTAAAAGGAATGTAGAGATCTATATACATAGTACCATGTTTGATTCCTAGTATATAAAAATAATGTAATATAATATAATAAATTATACACAAAAGGACTATCAACTTAACCCCTAAAAGACCAAACTATGTTTTTTTGACAATATAGCAATTTTAAATAGCTGTCTATGAATGGAATTTTTTTTTTGAAACTTTTACATAACATGTGCCCAAAGAGTAGGATCAAGGCCCAACAATTTTCATAACTTTTGACTACATAGTTAAAAATTCATTGTACAATATGAAATTTTCAATGTTTAGGAGGCAGTCCAAATAATTCTTAAAAAAAAATTTTTGCAAAAATGCAAGAATCCTGGTTATTGAAGCGGCATCAGTCGCATCACCAAAAACAACCGCTTTTTTCCTGTTAAATTTTGACAATCAATAGAGCTTGAAAACCAAGCTGCTTGAGAAACAAATCTTGTTTGCTGATCAATATAAGGTTCATAATTAAATTTTTTATTAGAAACTAAATTATTAACATTTTTTTCAATTTGTCGAATACATTCAGCTGTATCTACAATTCCCATGGGTGTTATAGATATATAAGGCATTCCAAAATTCTTTTCTAAATAAATGGCTGTCATTAAACCTATTTCACGATATGGAACTAAATTAAACCAAGCTTTTGGTAAAAATTTGAAATTGGTTTACTAGATTTATATATATGTGGAAAGCTTTGTATCATTCTATTTTGATTTATGAGATGAAAGTTATGAGGTCTTCTAGTTTGTGGGCACTTATAGATTCCCTATTCTAAAATAATCTTTGGAGTTTTTTATTTAACTCAATTTTCAATATTTTTTGGAAAAATGAAAATGTAGAATGTAGATTGTTTATTACTACATTACAACTGTTGGAATTGGTATTTTCAATTCCATAATTAAATTCTTAACACTTCAGTATTTTGAATCATTCTCTATTTTTTTCTACTTATTATTTTTTTTCCTATATGTTGTACAATTCCAAGTGATCTAAAAATTTTCAAGAATGTAGCCAACTTGATTTGAAGAATAAATTCAAAAAAGCACTACCATTTTGGACATTTTTTCATGCAAATGTGACCTTGTGAAGTACAGGTGCCCATTTTTCTGCAAGGCCAAAAAAAGGATTTTTGTCAACTCAAACGCTAATAACTTACAATCTTTAAGGTGGAAATTTCTGAATTTTCTTGCACATCTTTTCAAACTAGATTACTACAAGATACTACGATTACATGTGTCCAAAAAGTATTTTTTCTAAGACTTGGTACTTGCACTAGAAATGGCAGTTTTGGAGTAGTTTTAAAAAAACATAGTCCAAAACATTTAGGGGTTAACATCTAAACCTTATCATGCTATAATACAATAATAATCATATAAAATACATGACCATTTAGAAATTGTGCAATCAATGATCTGAATTGGGAGTGTGAGCATGTGTCATTGGATCCAATTCAAATTGAATTCACTACTACATAACATTGTATAATGAGGCAATGGTCTTCCCCATGCAAGGAAGGTATTATACTTTGATTTTCTAGATACTTGGATGAATTTATCAATTTATTCAAAGAATTGGAGTTGGCTAAAGAGACATATAAGACAATTTTGTTCACTAGAGGGGGATCCATTTCAAAGATGTGAAAGGCCTCCCTTGCCTCATTGATAAACAATGTTATGTATGTAGTATACTTCAAAATCATTCACCTTCTACATCAATTGAATGCACAAAAATCACCACGAGTTATGTCCAATATTAAGCTTTTTGAAACCTTCAAAGGTTAACCCCTAAATGCTTGTATTGCATTTTTTGGCAACATAGAAAATTTGGGTAAATCACTACAAATGGAGTTTTTTTTTTCTTTCAAATTTTAACACGGCATGTACTCAAAGACTATTCCTTTATAGCCAACAATATTCATAACTTTTGACAACATGGTTAAAAAGTTATTGTATGATATGTACTTTTCATTGCTCGATAGGTAGCCCAAACAACAATAAAACTTTCTATAAAAATCACTTTTTTAAGAAATTGAAATTTGAAATTGGTTCTCTAGATTTATATATATTTGGAAAGCTTTGAGTCATTCCATTTTGATCAATGAGTCAAAAGTTATGAGGAGTTTTAGTCCATGGGAGTTTGCAAGTTAACCCCTAAAGGTTGAAGACTATGTTTTCACCAAAAACACTCCAAAACTGCTATTTTTGATACAAGCATCAAAATTTAGATGAAAAACATTTTTGGACACATGTAACCATAGGATCTTGTAGTAAATTATTTTGAAAAGATGTGGAAGAATTTTCAGAATTTTCCATTGTATAGATTGCAAGATATTAACGTTTGAAGTGACAAAAACCATTTTTTTGCCCCTATGAATATACAGGCAGCTATACTTCACAAGGTCACATTTTCCTGAAAAAATGTACAAAATGATGGTTACCCTTTGGATTCATTCTTCAAGTTAAGTTGGGTACATGCTTAAAATTTCCTAGATCATTTGGAATTGCACAACATATAGGAAAAAAATAGTAAATAGAAAGAAGTACAAAGTGATGCAAAACACTAAATTATTAAGAATTTAATTATGGAATTGAAAAATTACAATCCCAACGGTGGTAATGTAGTAATGAACAATCTACATCACATCTTTTTAATTTTTTCAAAAAATATTAAAAATTGAGTTAAATAAAAGGATACCAAAGTTTATTTTTGAGTAGAGAATCCATGACTACCCATAAACTAGAACACCTCATAACTTCCATCTTGTAAATCAAAATGAAATGATTCAAAGCTTTCACATATATATAAATCTTGAAAACCAATTTCAAATTTTTATTTTTGAAAAAAGTGATTTCTTAAGAAATTTTTGGGCTACCCACCGAGCATCAAAAATTACATATCATGCAATAACTTTTGAATCATTTAGTCAAAAGTTATGAAAATTGTTGGGCCTTAAAGCTGCTCCTTGGGCACATATCATGTGAAAATTTCAGCAAAAAAACCTAAAAAATCCATTCGCAGTGAGCTGCCCAAAATTGCTATGTTGCCAAAAAATGTAGTTTGGACCTTTAGGGGTTAATATGAATCTCTACTTGAAGATGAACTTTGAACTCCTTTATTTAACTCAATTTTCAATATGTTTGGAAAAAAAATACATTAGGTCTAGATTGTTTATTATAATGTTACAACCATTGGGATTGGCATTTTTCAATTCTATAAATAAATTGTTAACAATTGAGTAATTTGAACCATTTTTTACTTCTTTCTACTTACTATTTCTTTTCCTATATGTTGTACAATTCCAAATGATCTGAAATTTTTCAAGCATGTAGACAACTTGACTTGGAGATTGAATTCAAAGAGTAACCACCATTTTAGACATTTTTTCATACAAATGTGACCTTTAGAAGTGTGCCTGATTTTTTGCAGGGTCCAAAAAAGGATTTTCATCACTTCAAATGCTAAAATCTTGCAATCTATGTGGTGGAAATTTTTGGAAATTTTTTGCACAACTTTTCAAAATAGCATACTACAAGATTCTATTGCTATAATTGTCCAAAAATGTTTTTTTTTTCTAAAATTTAGTACTTGTACTACAAATGACAGTTTTTGAACGTTCTTGGTGAAAACATAGTCAAAATCATTTAGGTGTTAAATCAATTAGTGCAATAGTAAACACTAAATGATCGCTATTCTTATATAAGGTAGAACAATCCATTATGAACCCAAAAGATCCATTCCAAGACACCTACAAAAATTTCCCAATGTAATCTTTTTCCAATAAATGAGATTTGGTCTATATTGGATTAAATGACTTAGTGACGACAATCAATGCCTTTTAAGTGTAAGTAATGAAGTGATTAGTAACTACAATAGGAACTTCCATCCACTTTTGAGTGTAAATATGTTTTTAGCAAGAAGTAACTTTTTTAGGTCTTCATGTTGTAACGGGCATATTAATAAGAAATCAATTGTTACTACTTCAGGTAACCATTCAATATGGATACACTTTTATTGGTTTTGGGGTAGTCTAGAACAAACTCTTCTGGTCCACTATGTACAATACATTTCAAAATTTCATAACCAATTCATACTTTGTTGAAGAAATATAATTCCAATTCCTCTCGCTGTTTCTCACACATGTCTTTTACTGTATCAATGTGGAAAAATTCAAATTAAAAAAAAAAAAAAAATCAGCACACAAATGAGTGTACCTCAGACAATTGAAATAAAAATCCCCCTTGGGAAACAGGCTCTTACTGACAAACATCCATCAGTGAAGGCGGTGACACACTCCCACAGTCAGACTGACTGACCGACCGACTGACCGTCAGCAAGCACGCTGAACATGTCCCCTTTTTATCCAAACAAAGTCTGCCACGTGGAGGGAAGTTTTCCTCTGCCAAAAGTATTCATGGAGATATGTGATTGGCCACCCACTAAACCCAAACCCCATAAGTTAAAAGCCCACAAAATGGAATATTCTTGGACACCCAAACCCTCACCTCCTTTAAAAAAAATAAAACCCCTTCAAAAAATACCCTACAAATTTTCAATTGCCACAAAATCCTCTCTTTCTTCAAAAGAATCCCTAAAAAAAATCACATTCATTCATATTCTCAATACCCTATGTGAAGGTTAGATTCAATAGAAATTAAGTCATTTTTGTGTTTAAGAAACTGCCACGTGTCATCTTGTGAATGGTGTGAGGTGACACGAACGTGTGAGAATCTGATGTGGAAATTCAATTTCAGCAATTGAGTGCTGAATTACACATTCACGGTACTGGTAGCCACAATACCTTTTGTTGTATTGGCTCATCTAGTTCGTGCGAAGTCATGATGACTTGCTTGCCTACGTACCATTTGTATACCCCCAAAGCAAAAGTGCATCTAAAAGCAACATTGTGTAGTTGTGTTTGTACATTTGATACATTTAAATGTAGGCCACTATTACATAGTCTCATTTTTTTTTCATTATTTTTTCCTTTAGTGTGGCTGATTTTAGGGGTGTATACTATAACAAAGTCCCTCCAACAAACTCTTCATTTACATCAAACCTTTTTGTTTTTTTGTTTCTATTTGGATGCATGTTGTTTGTTTGTCTATTTGTCCGTGACCAACGTTATCTACTAAGTTAAGCTTTCCTAGCGTTTTGTTTGTGTATTTGTTTGTTTGAAACCCAACTTCCCTCTCTTCCTCGTGGTGTTTGTTTTGGTGTTTGTGTGTGTGTGTTTGTCCGAGGACGTGTTAGCGGCGATGGCGCTCTCGCAAGCCATGGCCGTGCAGGCGCATGGCTTGCACCGCCTTCCCCCGTCATCCCCGCCATCGCCGCACCCTCCTTCGATCTTCTCCTTTCGCTCCAGCAGCTTTTTCAACCGACGAGGCCGTTTAGTGTCATCTTGCGGCTCACTGAGGTTGCCTGTTGTTACCAAGAGACGAGGCAGGGTTTTGTGCGCCGTGGTCGAAGGCAGTGACGATGAGAGTACTGACGAGGACGAGGACGAGGACGAGGACGCAGCGAAGAAGCAGATTTCGTCGCTGGAGAGCGCGGCCGCGGCCGTGGATTCGGGTGTGAGTATTCGCGGCCTCGATTGGAGTTCGATTGGGGTTTTGGGTTTTTTAAAATGTTGGCCGAATTTTTGAGGGAAATGGTGGCAGAGGGGATTGAATTGTTGGTGTGGTAGATTTGGGAGTGGGGTTTGGAGTGAAATGGTGGGAATTTGGTGTGGAATTTGTGATGAATTTGAGGTTAGGTTCATATGGAGCCTTCGTTTTGCTGGTAAGTGTGGGGTTCGTGGAAATTTCGTGAGGTGTTGGAATTTGTGATGAATTTTGAGGTTTGAGTTGGTGTGGAGGCTTCGTTTTGGTAATTGTGGGATTTGATTTTGAATGGTGGGAGAAATTGCAGTACAAAAGCCGGAGAGATATGCTACAAGAGTACGTCAAGAACGTGCAGCCTGAATATATGGAGCGCTTCGTTCAGAAAACTCCCAAGCAGGTTGGTTTTGGGGTTTTTCTTGTGCTTGTGGTATCGTTAGGGTTTTTGAATTTAGGGAATTGCAGGTTCAGTGTGAGGTGGAAACACCCATGTCTGGCACTTTCAGCGTATATGGAGGGGAAGAATGTTCAGAGTTTCAATTTTCTTGTTCAGGAAATTTTTAAAATAAGAATATATATTTTGTACTAAGAATGTAGTTTTTGTGAATTTGCAAACTCGAAATTTTAGGATATCCATTTCTGTTGTCTAAAGGAGGTTATTTCTGTTTGCAATTAAATTCTAAACCTTCAGCTAAAGATTGGTGATGATTCTGATTGGTGGAGGCCTTTTTTGCAAGTGCCGATTTTCACTTCACTTTGCTAATAATTTCTAATGGATTCAGGTACAGTGATGGAAATGAGTATTCCCACATTACTGTTTGTTATCTTGTTATTGCGCTTTCAGAGAAAACAGTCGAAGTTAACGTTTTTATGATTTACTGGCAGGTAGTAGAAGCCATGCGAGAAACGGTGACTAAAATGCTGGGCACTCTCCCACCACAATTTTTTGACATCCATGTTACTACAGTTAAGCTCGCTCCATGACCATCCTTGCCTATTTGTGCATTTATGTAGTATTGACTGACCTACTTGTGCTTCATACTTGATGAGGGTTATAATCATATTTTCCAGCAGGAGAATCGCACAAATAGTTAGACAATTTATTTAAGCCCTGGAATTTTCCTGAAAAAAAACGTTCCTGCAGCGGGCTGCAAGTAGTGCTGGTTGTCAAGTATTGTTATACACTTTGCAAAAACCCTGTTGGATGTAAATCTATCCGCCTGTTGGGAATCAGCTAATCTCACGAATTTTCACTGTCTTGTATTTACATGGGTGCGGAGTTGGTATGGTACTAAGAGCAGAGGTTTTGAATTTCGCAGATAGCTGAAAACCTGGCGCAGCTTATGTACAGCGTGATGATGACCGGATACATGTTCAGGAACGCTCAGTATCGACTCGAATTGCAACAGAGCATGAGCCAGACAGCTCTTCCCGTCGCAAGCAATGCTATTGTGAGTTCTTTTTCCAAACCGCATCAGGGTGCTGCGGTATAAGAAAAACTCATCCAAATACTTTTCTGGCTTTGTATTAACTCAGTTACCTGTTTTGTTAGTCTGACTCCAGATATGCTCCGGGAACTCAAAAATCATCTGTGAGTGGAGACGTGGTAAGATGGCGTAAAGACGAAGAGATTCCAGAACGGGTTGATGCAGTTGAGTACATCGAGTTGCTTGAAGCTGAAGTGGAGGAGCTCAAGAAGCAACTGGAATTAAGAGGGCGGGGTAATAATGAGCTCTTGGAGTACCTGAAGTCATTGCAGCCTCAGAATCTGCAGGTGAACCTATATTCATGCATGTTCTCTCATTTTTTTTGGTGATCCTGAATATGTAGTTTGAATTGCATGTAGAGCTTGTTTCTGAACCTGTAGAGTCAATCAGTTGGTAATTATTATTGGCACGGAAATTCTGCATTAATGGCTGATTCTTCTTCTTATCTTGTTTGTCCATTCAGGAGCTGACAACTAGTGCTGGAGAAGATGCTCTGGAGGCGATGAATACTTTTGTAGGTCGCCTGATTGGGGCTGCTGATCCTTCCCAGCTTAAGGTTCGACAATTTCACTTCTCTTTCTGATTTTTCACTAAAGAAACGGACATGATTAATGATCTGCCTGAACTTGATACTCCCTCCCGTCCCGAAATAAGTGTCTGCAGTGATACCAATTTCATTGACCATATTGTGAAAAGCATAAATTCAGGAGGGGTCCAAATTTATATCACCAAAATCAATGAAGAACATTACATGTGCTCATTGCAACCTAAATAAAACTGGACTGAAAAAATCCTCCATATGACCTACTCAATACAACCCTAAAAAAAAAACATGAGGTCCAATTAGGGCACTTATTTTGGGGTGTACACCCTCCATCTTGAAACGATTGTCCATAATTTTGTTGGTATTTTTTTGAGCCAATTTCATTGATCATATTGTGAAAAACATAATTAATAAAGGCTCCAAATTTTATATCACTAGAATCAATGAAGAACATTGCATGTGTTCATTACAAGTTAAATAAAATTAGCCACAAAGAAGTCTCCATATGACCTAAGGTAGGAGGTTCTAAAAGCACGCAGGCTTTAAAAGCATCCACCTCCTTGAATGTACATTGCATGTT
This sequence comes from Pseudoscleropodium purum, assembly GCA_963969395.1. Lineage (NCBI taxonomy): Eukaryota > Viridiplantae > Streptophyta > Bryopsida > Hypnales > Brachytheciaceae > Pseudoscleropodium > Pseudoscleropodium purum. The sequence goes on from OZ017795.1 coordinate 28,723,296, forward strand.
ACTTTTTTGTAGCCTTAAGTCATGTACAAACAGTGTACATTTTTGGAGGTGGATGCTATTAGAACCCTATGCCACTTCAGCTTCAAAATTTCATAACTAATTCCACAAAGCTCCAAAAAATTTGAAACAACTTGGGTTAGATGCCAATTCAACTTGTTTTTCAAGGAAAATTTACTGAAAAAAATTTGAAGAAGTTTCACCTCCCCCAAAATCAGTTCCAGCTCCTAAATGGTCGGTTTATGAACCTCCTACCTTACTCAAAACAACCTTAAATAAACATGACAATTATTTCGGGACAGAGGTAGTATTATTTTTCCCTTTCTTAACGTAACATAGGAATCGTAATGACATCCGTTCGCATTCGTTTGCACTCGCCAGTTCCAGTTGTTTCCTTTTTCATGAGTGTTGTTATCATTTTACAAATTTCTTAGAAACCAATCCTCGGTAATTGCCGAGGGAAGAGCATTTGGACTCCGTTTCATGTTCCGAGTTCGTTTCTCTTATGCTATCAACGTGGTGTACGTATTGGAGCAGAGGGCAGCAACACAAACTACGGCAGCGGAGTTGGCAAGGATACTCTACTGGCTAATGGTGGTGGGCTACAGCATTAGAAATATTGAAGTGCGATATGACATGGAACATGTTCTTGGTATGCCTCCCAAGCTGGCGGAGTTGCCTCCTGGAGAGACCCTGTAACTCTCTAACTACCTTAACTTAGTTGAGTGATTGATTCAGATTCAGCTTCAGCTTCAGCTTCTCGTCGGATATGCAGCCGCTATTGCTGTTGAAATTGAATTTTACAACCGTACTTTGCAGGATACTTTTAGAAAGCTCTTCTTTAATGCTTGATCAATTGGTTCATTGGAATGGTAACCTTACACTTCGGGACTCAAGCTTGGAGTACAAATTGGTTCCAATTTTGTAACTTAATTTTGTTTTTAATGATGATGCAAATTTAGTTGCTCTAATAAGCCTGATTTTGTGGAAACTGACTACAGTAGAACTCTTATTATAGAACTGGGTTCGGCCTGACACATTACATTAGGGAGGGTCATTTGCATTCATTTGCATTCATGCTGGTTTTATGCAGGCCAGGATTGGCAGTCAATATTACTTTAGAGAGGTTTATTACTTTTTAGTGTTTCTTATTAGAAGTTCTATTGTAAATGCTTCTAACCATTTTATAGTTGAATGTGAAGATGTCTAGGATGATGTACAGATGGGGCAATCTAGAACTTGTAGAGAATGAATTTCATTTCATTTCATATTTTTTCCTTAGTTGTCTGCTTTGGTCACTAGAGAACTTGAGAACTTGATATTATTAACCCCTATACGTCCAGATCCTTTTCCAAAATTGACAATTTGAAAAAAATTGTTATAAAGTACTATTTGGAAGAAGATTTTGGAATTGATCTACCAACAAAAGTTGTAGATTTTGAGTTTTAGATTCCATTTGTACAATTAGATTCACTAGTGCTATTACCAATTTTCTATTAAAAAATTTTGAAAGGGAAATTTCAAAATTCCTTCAAAATTCAATTACAAGCAAAATATTATCATTTTCTTGAGTAAAATTTATTGAAATGGATTTGAAATGAGATATGGTAATTTTTTTGAAATTTTTTTGTTTTTAAATTTGTGATCTCATTTTTGTGAATGTGGTTTTGAACTAAAATCAATGCAATTTTTGGCTTGACAAACTTCTACAATTGTAATTTTAGAAAAATATGAACTCTAGTAATAACAAATCCAACCATTGGATAGGACAACAACTTAGTAAAGTATCTCCAAAAATGAAATGACTTTCATCCAAATAGTAATGAAAAAGAAAATTGAATGTCAATTTATTAGTTGTCTAGAAATTGAATGTCGGAGCACTCTAGGATTAAGGTAATTCTACCTATGATAGGCAAAATGATGGAGAGTCCTCATAGGCAAAATTATTCTAGTGGTGCACATTTCAAACTAGAATATATACTATTAGAGTGATTATACTTGTAATAGGTCGTCTCCCATTTTGCTTCTCATACGTAGAATTATCTTATATAGTATTCCAATATGAAATTTCAATTGGCATTTAGACACAAGCAAAATTCTTTTCAACTCAACAGAAATTGAAGTGATGCTTCTCCCTTCATTTACTCAGTGTTGCAAATAATTTGTTTTTAAGTATTTCAAAATTACTATGGTATTCCCTTTGTCCCCAAATAACCTTCTAATTCCCCTTGATGTTTTGTTCCAAAATGATATTTCAAATGCTCATAAATGATCAATTTTGTTCCTGAAGATTTAATGAATGGATAATAATTTCCTTGAAATACTTAGAATGGATCATAACCCTTAAACAATTTGATGTCGACATTCTAGATGATGAACAAAGGACTTTAAGGTGCTATTTCGTTCAACTTCTCATTCATCTAATATAATACTTGAATCTTCACAAGACAACCTTCTTTAATGAATAATTAGGAAAGGATAATACCTTCTTTCAAGAATCTAGAAACATGAGTACAATTGTTAGTAAATCAATGTCATCGTAATTTAATCCAAGAGTTCTAAAAAATACATACATAAATAAATAAATAAATAAATATATATATATATATATATATATATATATATATATATACACAAAGAGAGAGAAATACATACATATATACACACATGTAGATAATTCTTTTGTACTTGTGCTTGTTTGACTATAAAATGCTCAAGTTTATTGAAGTTCATATCTATTTTCCAAATGCTAGAATATCTGAATCAAAACACCAATTTTTTTATTTTTCATAGATGAAGTCACATATTTTCAATAAGCCACAATTTTTTCAATATTTTTGGTAATTATTTGAAATCATCACAATCTTTCAAAATAAAATAGAGCATGGTAGTATCTTATATAAATTTCAAATTTCAAATTTCATTAAAGTCTTTACGATTTAAAAAAATTCCAAGTGATATTAATCCCTAAAGTTCTATAACTATATTTTCACTAAAAATGCTCAAAAATTGCCATTTTTAGTACAAGTATCAAATTTTTTTAAATTTTGTTTTCTGACACATATAACCATAGGATCTTGTAGTATGCTAACTTGAAAACATGTGGTAAAATTTTCAAAAATTTCCACTTTGTAGATTGCAAGATATAACCATTCAAATTGACTAAAATCATGTTTTGGGCCTTACAAAAAATAGGGCACTTGCACTTTACAAGCTCACTTTTCTATGAAAAAATGTCCCAAGTGGTGGTCATTTTTTTTATTTCCTAGATAAGTTGTCCACATTCTTAATAAATTTCAAATCATTTGGAATTGTACAACATATAGGAAAAAAATAGTAAGTAGATAGTAGTAGCAAAATACTCAATTGTTAAGAATTTAATTATGGAATTGAAAAATACCAATCCCAATGGTTGTAATGTTGTAATAAACAATCTACATCCTATGATTTTATTTTTTTCCAAAAATATTAAAAATTGAGTAAGATAAAGGATTTCGAAAATTTATTTTAGAAGAGAAAATCCATAACTACCTACAAACAAAAAATCCTCATAACTTTTGAATCAGTGATCAAAATGGAATAATTCAAAGCTTTACACACACACACACACACAGAGATATATATATATATATATATATATATATATATATATATATATATATATATATATATATATATATATATATATATATATATATATATATATATATATATATATTTCTAAGAAAAACATTTTCAAATTTTTGTTTATGAAAAAAGTGATTTAAAAAAATCTGCTCAAGCTATCTATTTACAAAAAGAAGTAACATATTAGGCCATAACTTTTGACTAATATTTCCAAATGTCATGAAATTTATTGCATATGAAAGGTATTCCTTGCCTCCACTTTTTCTTTAAATTTGGTCCAAAAATATGGAAATCTCTAGTCACACATACCTGCCCAAAATTACTATGTAGCTGAAAAAAGCATGTTGGTCCTTTAGGGGTTAATATATCTTCATTAGGAATATTGAAGGAAGGATTTGTTCATGGGCTCATATTCAAAATCTACTATCCACCAATAAGTAGTATAAAAAAATTCATCATTTTAAATGTAAAGCAAATCAAAGTTATTGTATATATTTTGTGCATATAAAAGATTACCTAATTTGCAAACATCATACTCTAAATAATAAATTACTACTATAAAATGAATATATGCCTTTGTTTCTATGATACAAACATGATTTCTCTTATTATCAAAATGAATAAAAGAATATTTTTTAAATTAAAAAATTCAAATTTTTTTTATACTTTGGTTGTGGCAAATTGAATAGCATTAGGCACACTAGTCTATACTTTAAGTTAAAGTATAGATTATTGGATACACCAAAGAATAATTATCTATTAAATAAAAAAAATAGTACATTTTATTAGACTTTGCTACATATAAATATTTTGAAGATCCTTGATGTTTTCAAAACCTCCAAATTATCTAACAATTTGTATCAAAGTGGGTAGAGAAGAAAAGAACATTTACTAATGAATATGGAATTGACCCATGTACGGACATTTCAAAGTGCTTTTATAGGTTTAAGTCATTGTTAGGCCCTATATGAAATCATTTTTGTTCATTTGATTTTCTTTGGTTGACTTGATGTAGAATTTTGGGAAATTCATTTTATAGGTTGCGAATATTTTGTAATCTTTAGCAATACTTACAACTTCACTAGTATTCTAGACTTAACAGATACTTGCAGCTTTACCATTATTTATGATTTTTGTTTTGGGATTTTTTAGGATTGAGATTATTTTCATTAATATTTTTCACAATAATTAATTGTATTATTATATATATATATTTTTAAATGTCATTAAATGTCATATTTAATTTTTTTTGAATTATTTTTTAATAAATTAGATCCTAGTATAGGATATTTGACATCTACAATATTGACCATTAATAGTGCAATAGAAAGTATGTCAATGGTCCAAACACAAGCACAAAAGATGTTAGGACCAATAATTTCTCACAAACTATTATCATTTCAAGCTTACCAATTCAAAGTAATATATAACTTCCCTAATGACGAGTGGAAGGACCTATCCTTCAAACATCTACAAATTCTAATTCAAATTGAAGGACACTACAACAAAACCTACACTAAAGGTAACCAATACTTCAACCTTTAGCTACCTATAAGAAGACATTGTAGAGATTCCCCCTCACCCCAAAAGATTTAAACATTAAGCATTCATTACAAATAATCTAAAGTGTCTACATTGTTGCATCTGTACAGTTATTTTCAATGTTTTAGAAAGAAAAAATATTAATTAAAAAAATGAATCTTTATAATAAATTTAAGTTTCTTCAATATGATTTTGTAGGTGATTCTTTAAGGCCTACATGTCTTGTTGTAATAGAATATGATGTAAATACATGCTACATAAAAATCAGCCTCATCCACAATATTTTTATGATATGGAAAATCTCTTTATTCAAAATTTCAGATGATAAAAGGTCATTTTTTTCTTTTTTAAGTCCCAAAGGAATACATCACAAAGAACTATTCATGCCTTTGTCTTCATTTCAAAGTTTCACTTAACCCTTGAAAGATGCTAAAGACCGAAAGTGGCTGATGAATGACTTGACTATTGACAGTAGAAACAAAGACTAATGCACCTGTTGGACCCATAATTGAAGCATTTTGATGACTACCTTGATCTTAGGGGATGCGTTCTTCGAGGATCAACCTAAAAGGACGGGCTTGTCATGTTGGAAATCAACCTTTTTAGTATATGATGTGTAAATCATATGTTTAAAAATAATCAAGAACACTAATTGGTTCCCACACCAAATTTCAAGGATGAACATTTACACTTTTGTCCTACATAGAAAGATTTTATGTCATCCACCAAACATTTCATGCCTGCAATGTCCTTCTAGGATTAAGGTTAAGATTACAAGGGACCTTTTTTTTATCCTACTTCGATATCTTTATGTTCTATGCTATTAATTCATCATGCAAAACTAAACTAAACCCATTCTTCTTCTTCTTCTTTTCTTCAAATTTCTCCTCTACACTAATATTTTTCCACACTATTAATATTCAAAATCTTGCACTACGGCTACCCCTGCAGCCAAACCCAAATCAGCGGTTGTTGTGGCTCCTGGGCCCACACCCGCTGAACCTACTACCGTGTCACCGCCGGGAGGAGCAACCCCTAAAGCTGCTCCGCCACCTGAACCCGTGCCTGGTCAACCGGGAGAGTCCTCTTCAACCTCAACTGTAAAGATTGAAGGTGAGCAATCCTTTATAATTAAAAAAAAAAATTTACATAAGATTTTCTTATTATCTAGGGATTCAAGGTGAAGAATTTTCATATTTTCATATTTAATTTTCAATTTTTAATTATGTATATGTAATGTTTATTTTTGAGCTTTCATAAAAAAAAAATTGAAAGTTAAATTAACTTTTGAAAGAAAGTAATTATCGTGCAAAAGAAAAGAAAAATTAGATGAACTTGCCTTGGCATTTTAGAATAGGGACAACAACCCACTGGAAGTGGGAGTAGTGATTTCCCTTCAACTTAAATTTTTTTTTTGGCATTGACCACAATGAAAAGAGAAATTTGAACTTGATTAATCATTTTTTTGCCCATACAACAATTGGTGTCTTTTTCAATATATTAATTGAAAGTTTGTATTCACATTTGATAGAATCATAACAATAAATTATGAATTCTTGAATGCAATAATTTTTTTTCTTTGAATATTTTGCAATTAAATTTGGTTTGTATGTCATTGGGCATTCCCAATTTGTGTATATATGTAGCATTCCAATTTTGTTTGAGTGACCATTTGGTTTGAAACAACTTGATTACTATGAATAGATTGTGAGTTGGCAATACTTTAGTTAATTTGGGGTGAATAGAATGCAAGATAGGGAAATATTCAAAAATTGTATGTCTTTAAAAACACATTTGTCTTATACGATATTAGGGTTTGGTCAAGCAGATGTTGCAAAACTTTGCCCAATGGTTGGAAGAGAATATAAATAAAGGTGCGGTGATGTACTTGAGCCTCTCTACTAATTCATACACTAAATTACTTTGTTACTTTTGTTTGTTTGTTATGGTAAGATCTGTGAAACTACTATGTGTCCCATTGGTGTTCTTGGTACCATCAAGATGCCTTCTCTAAAGAGGGATATACAAACTTTGTTTTTTGGCATTCCAATTCACAGTAGGAAAAGATGTTGAATTTTGAAGTTATTATAAATTTTAAATATTATAAAATGATTTTATATTTTATTTTATTATATTGTGGCCATGGCAGGGGGCACACTACATTGTAGTTCATATGTAAAGCAACTTTTGGTGTTTGAGTAATTGGAGGGGAGAAAATTAACACAAATAGGTGATATACAATGGGATAATTATATGAATTATATGTTTTATTTCATAATTGAATTCTTGGATATTGCAGACCCTAAAATGGCTGGAGAACATGGAAGTTGTACAATAATACTTGATAAGGACCAATGGCAAACAAAAATTGATGAGGCCAAACTTTGTAGAAAAATTGTAAGAATGAATTCAATTTTTTACTTTCATTTATTGATTTCAAATTTTATATTACAATAAGCCTTTAACAAATAAGGTTCCAAAATTTTTTAGATAATATAACCTAAAGAATCTTTCTATATGGTTCAAGAAAGGTCCATCATTGACCACAATGATCATTGATGCACAAAATTCCTTATAATTAGCACTATTTGAATTTCATATTTTCATCAAAATTTGATTATTTCATACAAATTTAAACAACATAATAAATAAAATTCCTCATGATTTCAAAGGAGATCTTCATATAAGCATATAATCATATGAAGGCTTCCATATTACAAATGGAAATTGAATCTTTGCACAAGAAGATTGAATTTTCTTTGTGGCTTATCCATGTTGAAATAGGTTGTTGTTGATTTCAATGCAAGTTGGTGTGGACCATGCCGATTGATGGGTCCAATATTTATTGAACTAAGCAAAAAATATGAAAATAACCTTATATTTCTTAAAGTTGATGTTGACAAAGTATTGGTACATCAATAACCATATCATAGTTTTGTTCATAATTAAATTGAATAAATATTTACTCTATGATTGCTTACATTGAGTCTCATTGGTGAATATTTTGACACTTTTTTTCCACACTTTTATCCTTAAAAATAGAAAAAACAAAAAAATAGGATCAAACTTAGGAATATTTATTGAGCTTGAAGGAAGTACCAAAATTAACCCATAAAATAATGAATGCTTCCTAGGTTTATATGACCAATATGATCAATCATACAACATCATGAAAAATATGATTAGATAGGGTCAAGTAATGCATTACTATACTAGAATTATTAATGCTTAAATATTGCATTCAAGTATTGGTTAATGAATAAATAATATTGGACAAAGAAATTTTCAACATGACGTTTTTAAAGTTGATAAAAAATACTAGATCCAATTTGAATTTGAATTTCTTGGTCATGTACGGTTTATGATTCCTCTACTAAAAGGAACTTAACACTATTCATGTATTGCTCCAACATATTGAAAGAATCCTATTGTTCATATAAGCATGTATTTTCCTATGTATAGGATGTAACAGCTGATTGGGACATTCGGGCCATGCCAACCTTCTTGTTTATAAAAAATAACAAACAAATCGATAAGATTGTAGGAGCAAACAAAGATGAGTTGGAGAAGAAAGTTCATCACTATGCTACAAATCAATCGTATGTAGCTTCTTTCACTTTAAATTACACATACATCATGGTCAAGCAATTGTTATCAAAGAGTAAAACTTTGATTGCAAGATTTTCTTCTTTTTATTTTAAGCCTCACACAATTCTTAGTTCAAAATCCTTGTAAAAAAATTCACCCTCATATAGACTTTTACCTTATTTTCAAATTGCCACATTTGTGAAATTTGAGTCTTGGCACTTAGAAACCCTAAATACAATACTTTTTGTTGGTGATAAGTTCACCTATCTTGATTCAAAGCCATTTTACTTCATTCTTTATTTTATTCACCAATAACTATCATTCCAAATTAGACTAGATAACCCTCTAGAAATGGAAATTTTGCAAAGTTTATCAAACATAACATCAAGCCATATCCTTGAATCTTGACATCCTAATTCATGCATTTCATTTGATCTACATAATGACAATGAGCAAAAAGCTATAAGGAATATCAATGACCAATCAAAGAAGAAAATATATGGTTATCTCAAAATTCAAACTTGGCATTATAACTATGTCCTTAAAAGTGGATTAGTGTGGCTTAATTCATACATGTCATGCAAATGTTAATTTTAGTAGAAATTTTTTAAGAGAGTTTTAAGACCCTATATTGGTACAAAACAACATTTTTAATTGTCACATGCTGAATGATAATCATTATAAAATAGATGCAATCTTCAGAACTAGGCATATTATATGCAAATGCATAAATGGATTTTTTCTATCCAAAAAGAACTACATTTTGGATTTTATTGTTGCCACTCAATTGAGAGAAATTTTAGATTACTTAGAAAAAACATTGATTATAAGAGCATAAGTACTATCTCATATAGGTTAAACCTACTCCTAACCGGTCTCATTAGATTGTGCTTATTCCATTTCTTGAGAGAATTTATCACTGATGATCTACAAATTTACTTCAATTGGACATTTGGTGATAGCCTTCATGTTGTCATTGAACCCTCTTTAAATGGTTAAACTATTGTATGTAATCAACATAAGGTAAGAAGCTCATAAAGCCTTTATTTGGAGTGGTTAAACTTCTTGGAATTAATTTTTCTAGCAAATTTTCCTTGAAAAGAGAAATGAAGTTGAAATCTAATCCAAATTGTTTCATATTTTTTTGAGCTTCATGGAATTTAGTTATGAATTAATGAAGTTGAAACGTAGTAGTTACTAAAAGCATTCACCTCTTGAAATATAAACTATTTGTACATTATTGGTGCAATGAGAATGTAAAATGTACCTTTGCATTAAAGGATGCTTTTAGAGCCCTAAGTGCTTCATGGACTTCCAACCTCACATGTCATGTAGTGATTTTGATTGACATGCTTAGCTTAGTCAAAATATCTTTTAATGGGAACACACTTAATAGGTTACACCTAAGAATGTAGATGTAATTTATTTACAATGACATTGGTCCAATTTTTTTGTTTTTGTTTTTAAGTAGTAGATGTATAGTAATCTTTTGAATGAGGGACAAAAATAATTTAAAAAAATGTATGCAATTAATGGTTACTTAGTAGTAGCTTATTCTCAATTGCCGGCAGTAGACTCTCGCAGGGATGACTTTTGTTCCTGAGACCATCCAAATATCGCATTCTTTGGTGCGTTGGAACCTCTTTTCTTTTGCCAACAAGAAAATATGAAATTTGACTAGAATAATAATAACTAGACACAATAACAAAGAGTGGCGTTTTGGGGGTGCCCACCTCAACCATGTTGCATTGCTGTGCTACCCAAGCCTAAAGAAGTGGACAAGTAATTGCATGCTTGTCAAATTGAGGACAAGAAGAGGACTAAATAGTGGCTAAACACTAAGTTGCACCTGCCTAATACTTCCATCGTCACTTTGTGTACATCTCTAAAGTCAACATGTATATATTTGGAAGAAACAATTTTTTGAACATCTACCAAAAGAACTTCAATTGTTCATAACTTTTGCATATGGTATCCAAATGTTGCATTCTTTGGTGTGTTGGAATCTCTTCACTTTTCAACAAGTAAATCCCAAAAAAATTGACCATTTTAATAATAGGAAATAGCCACAATAGCAATGGCATTTTAAGTTTGAACATCTGGTGGGGTGAGTGAGGATTTGAATAGTGGAACTAAAGTTGCAAACATAAAGATTCACTTCTTCACATAATCAATACTAGCTTCACCAAATTTGATAACTAACTACATATTTAGAAAGCTATGAAAGAGAGACAAAATGTATTAAATTTTGAGGTGTATCAAACAAAGAGAAGCCATGGTTAAAAGATTTTGAAATAATAAATTGAAATCACAATTAGAAAGCTCCAAAAGTTGTTTTAAATCAATCAACAATCTATCACCAATTCAATACTAATCCATTCTCAATCTACATAATACTCACTTGATTTGAAGGACTCTAAAGTTCTAAAAGCAATTTAAATAGTGTTGGTGGATGTTAATGAGTAGAGCACATTCTTTGGGAATCATAGGTGTAAAATTATGCTCGTTAGGGATAAAAGGAATAATAGGATAATTGCCTATTGTACTACCTCAAATTTCATTACATTTTTTTTTTCTTTCTTAGCTCTTAGAACATAATATCAATTTTAAATTTGATAGATAAATGACTTTATAGAAAAGTCCAAGTAAGGAATGAACTTTTTTTTGTCCACATCATGTATTGTGATTTTCATGTTTCATTACAGGTAAAAAAATATTGTAGTAAAAATATTCAAGTTTTATTTATTTTATACTGAAATTAGAGTCATTTAAAATTTGAAAACAGTTTCATATTTATTTTGAAGAGGTGTCCTTAGCAAGAGTTCCAAACATACATTGCAATTCTTTTTATTAGGATCTTGGGAGCACTTGATTCAATTGGGAAGTTGCTAAGGTAGAAAATCCATTTACTAAGCTTTGGGTGGTCTTGAATATAAGAATGAAATTTTTTCTAAGGACATCTTCCCTAATTAAAAAATAGTTCCAATGCAATTAAATGTATAAGTCAAACACAATAAAATATTGATGAAGAAAGTGGTTTAATTTGAACAAATATTAATGGCATGCTGACAATACAAAAAACTTCAATTTGCATCAATAACACAATGGTATCACTAATAGAAAATTCATGTCCAAAACAACAGAATTTCAACTCAAATCTATTGAATGATTCAGTCATTTTAAAGGTGTTGTTTTGGACAAAATCAAATTGAAATTTGTTGATTTTTTCTATTGCTTTGGACAAATAAAAAAAAAGAATTAAATTAAATCTTAAAAAATAATAATAATAATTTTTTGGGGGGTGGTGCCCATTTAAAATAAATTTTTTTTTCTGCCTAGGCAACCACCACATGGACAGGGCCACTTAGACAACCCGCCATGCGGGCAAGGCCACTTAGGCCACCCGCCAAGCGAGTGGGTGCCTCTAAGGGGATTTGAACCTTGGACCTCATATATAAAGGTCCAAGGTTCCAACCACTAAGCCACCCAAGCACTTAGGTGACCATACAAGAACTAGAATTTTATATATTCAGTTTTTTTAATTGTTTTTTTATGTGTTTTGTATTTTTAGCGGATTTTAGAGGTCATTTAGTTATAATAGAACACATTTTTTCAAAAAACTTCGAACTAAAAAAAGTTGTAAATTAAGCTGAATTTCACCTTCAAAAATCCATTTGTGATTTTGAGTCTCCAATAGAATGTTATGAACAAAAGTTAGAGAAGATGTTTGAAAATGTCAAAATAAATGTTCTTAACTACCCCTCTCTGATTTTTGTCTATAACTTTTGATTGGAGGATCTAAATCACAAAAAGATTTTTGGAGGTGAAAGTTAGCTTGCATTTACAACTTTTCTTAGTTCTTTATTTTTTTAAATTTTTTATTCTACTATGCAAGAATGAACTTCTAAGTCTGCTGAATTGGGAAAAGACTGAATTTTACATGATTAATTTTTTTTTAAATCATTATACTTAGATTCTTAAATATTTCAAAAAGATTCCAAGAAGATTCTAAATTCAACAAAAACTTGTTAATTTGGTCATTGCACTATCCAAATCAGCAAAAAGAATTTGCCATTTTGTTGATTTTCACAGAAAGTTACAAAATGGTCATTTTACTGTCTTAAATAACATAAATCAATTGAATTTCTATTGGTCTAGTCATGCATTTTGAGTAGTGTATAAACATCAATTCATCCAATTTTGCATCCAGTTTTTTTTATACAACTTTGTTTAATGGTATATTATATAATTGAGTGAATATTGAGTTATGTTGGTTACGTTTGTACTAAACAATGGGTTTTATTCCGAAAAAGATTGATCACTTACGTAATGTATTTGAGATCTTTTCTACTTAACTAAAAAACTTCATGAAAATTCTTAAATGAATATTGTTTTTGCATTTTGAAGTTAAAAGTCTATAGCTATGGTATAAATAAATATAAAATACCACAAAAATTTGGTAAACTTGCAAAAAATTTGAATTAAGTTTGTGTTTGATATGAATTTCCTTCACTTTTATACTTAAAATTTTTATGATAATGTCAAATATTCACAAAATAATCTTTTGTGTATTCTATAAGATTTGTATTCATTACCAAAAAATAAAGATAAAAAATTGGATAACGTCAATATTCATCATTCATCCACCATTCATCTACTAATGGAAATGAAGTCTATTCACTAATGAAGAATGTTTTGATAAGAGATACCCCTTCTACTTTCACTAACAAAAAAGGGTGTTGTTTTCAACACTTTTTTTGACACTAAAGTGTTGAAACAATGCCAAACTTTTCTTTCAACATTTTTAGTGTAAAAAAATTTCTCCTCTCAAAAAGAATGTCAAGGTGTCAAAATGAATGTGGAAAAGAGTAGAAAAAAAAAGTCAACATATTATGCTTTGCTTTGAAAATTAATAACTAATTTTACAAAGGTCCAAAAAATACAAAACATGAGTTTGATTTGCCTTACTCTTGATTTTTAAGAAAATTTAATTTAATGATGTTGCAAGGGATTGTACACCTTGAAAAAAGGGGCCATTACTAGGTAAGAAATGCAAAATAGACAATACATTTCATATAAATTACAAAAAATCTCCAATTTCATTCATGTTGCAAGACACTAAGAATTCCCCCCACCAACCACAAGGTGCATCAGACACCTTCAATTCCCATCGCTTGCATGTTAGTTGCCTTTGGACACCATGGTAGGGGCAAGCAAATGGACAGTTTAGAAATTGTAGGTGGATAGACAAAATACGGGTGGGTAAGAAAAATTCTAGATAGACAAATCAGGCAACAAATTAAAGCAACCCAAAAATTTTAGGGAGCAAATTAAAAAATTTATATTTTGTTTTTCTGACATTCTTTCCAACACACTTTCCAACACTTTTTTTTATAGTCTTTCCAACAAATCAAATTTGATACTTTTCACAACAATATTTTTGATACTAAATTGTCAAAAACTGAGATTTAGTGCTAACAGGACTCATAGATGAGAGCAAAAGATCTGTTAGTACTAATACAAAGTAGTTGTTAGTAATAATACAATATAGTCAAACAATGCTCACCTTGTCAATTATCTTTTGCTTTCATCTACAAGTCTTGGTAGTCCTAATACAATATAGTTGTAATTCACGAAAGGTACAACAACTTGTCCCTATATCCATTCCGGAGTTTTATTTTCTGACCCAAACCAACCTATTCATAATGCAATTCGAATTTTCCAAGAAACATTGAAGGCATGTCCACCGTAACAGTTGAAGGCTTCGGAAGGTCAAACCTGTACATTGTCCTCTCTGTTAATCTCTCACGTCACCAGGAATCATAAGAAGAACCAAGACGAACAAGCACCGAGGCAAACACTACGACAAGCATGTAGGCAAAAAGGTTATTTCGCAAAGTCGTCAATTCCAAATATAGATACAGGGTCTATGAACAAAGAAAACTAAAATGCATGACTTGCGATCAAATGATATTCTCACTAGCTGCCTGGGAAATTGCATGAAATCTACCTGAGTCATCTCCAATTGGGCAGCGAAGTGTGAACCTAAACCCTACACTAGCCCATTCAATAACCAGTCTACATAAACAGGCACATCATGATACCATGATGACACCCACTAATGCTTTCAAAGTTCAGTACGTGAGGGTGACACCACACAATCCTCGACGGTTTTTGATTCCCGACACTTGCAACTGAGCCTCTGCAGGACACTGAACAAAAGCCTCAAGGGATCTTCATTTGCTCCATATGAACAGAGTAACCTTATCGTACAGCATTGGCAGTAGCGGTCTCAAACTTCAGCAGAAAGGTAACGCATTAGTCTACAAAAGGTAAAAATATCCAGAAGCAACTCTCCAGCTTTTGTAACCTCAAGTTCAATGATGTGTTGCCATAAAGCTCTCGCGAATGCTACGTCAGAAGCAGAGAATGCTACGGTAAAAATCTCCGTCACCTCCCACGTCAGCAGAGATGTACAGTGAACTTTCACACATGAGAAAAAGGAAGTGTTCTACATGTTCATCATAGTGTTGCTTGGGGGTCTGCACCATGAATACGGATCCGGTAGATGCAGGTGTGCAAAGGACTTCCGTTGTTGGTTAAAACATGCAGTCGGACCATGTTTATCAGTTCTCCACCCACGTCATCATCAGAAAGATGGAATGTCTGGATACTGGGGCCATCTGTGTTGTAAATGAACTGTCCCAGCAACTTATGTACTGGAGAAGGCTGCGTAATTCGATCAGCTGGTCGCATCTCTCGCCAGCCATACAACTGAAATTCTTTCGGTGCGCTCGACAAATCATATGCAACACTCTGTACAAGCCACAAATCATTATCAGAAACACGCTGTTTCTGTTACAAAACTAGCCATCAAGTATGGTAATCTAGATATGCATCGATCATGCCACGTCTATTACCACTAGCGGGAGGGGAGGTTCAGGTAAAGAGGTAAAGAAATAAAATTTACAGAACAACAGCAATTGTAAAAATTTTAAAATCCAAACCTGCATCACAACTACGACTAACTACAACTAAAAAACCACAAAGAGGAGTAAATGTATTACCTTGGAAACATGCTCAAGAGTGATAGCATCCGGTCTAATGGATGTCCGCAGAGAGATCTCTACATACACGTTACTGCCCTTTAGAGGCAAGCACTGGCCAGGTTCACCAAAACTGGGTTCTAGTACTTTCTGTGCCAGCGGGTGCCTCCTCGTAGCCCCTGGAAGGATGCTGCTAAACGCCATGGTGGACCATTGTTTAGTTCTGCCCAGAAAGAGTCCCTCAGAGTGATCTACGACACGGCCACCGCCACTGGCCAGGGCATAATCCGTCCGCCCAATTCCATCAGCAGCATGCTTCTCCACCTCACCCAACACTATTTTCCGTGCAATTGACCGGACGTCTTCAAGACTAAAGGATTTACTACTACTCTCTGAAGCACGCTGCTCCACGACTTTCTTCACGAGCTCCATAACTTCGACACGATTCAATGGAACCCCGTTCTGATATAGGTGGTCGAGTTGAGACTTTAAACCCTTTACTCCAGATGCGATACCTGCAACTTGGGAGTCAAGCTTCTTTTGGAATTCACCTCGTATTTCATCTGTTTGTTTATCAATCTTCATATCAAGGACTTCCAGTTGTACCTGCAAGAAGAAGAATATTAAAAAGAAATCCAGTGCTGAGACTCTTCATAAAGTGGTGAAGTGTTTCTATAGGACAATGGTAGCACGTAATTTGATAGCCAAATACCCACCACCCTTGTCCAACAGAAGAGGCATTTCAAATCAAAATTCGAGATTCACACATTAAACAAATGAAGAACATGTTGATTTAATTGGAAAATCAGAAAATG
The DNA here is from genome assembly GCA_963969395.1 of Pseudoscleropodium purum. Lineage (NCBI taxonomy): Eukaryota > Viridiplantae > Streptophyta > Bryopsida > Hypnales > Brachytheciaceae > Pseudoscleropodium > Pseudoscleropodium purum. The sequence continues at coordinate 28,739,911 of OZ017795.1, forward strand.
ACCTACTTGCATCAACCTGACAATACTGCTCTCCACGATTCTATATCAATCGATAATGGTTAATAGGATTTGAGGAACGCAACCTTGTAAAATCCAGTGAGAGGAATATGCCAGAAAACAAGTGGTAAAGAATTGGCTCAAACGCTTAGAAATTCAGATGAAAAGGTTAAGAAAACCAAAAATAAAAAATACTGGAATAATGATTCACCTGCATCCATTTCGTTGTCTTGGTGACAAACTCCTCCAATTTCTCAACTTCAGCAGAAGACACATCCCACTGTTTCGCCACGGGCCTGGGTCGCATATTCCAAATAGTCGTACCGAGCCCAGCGCTCACAATAAAGAACAAAAACAAGGGGGAGAACAAATGGCTCATCGTATCCCATATCGACCTCTTCTTCACCCTCGCCTTGTGATGCACAGACCTCAGCGGAGTCTTGTGCTTTACAGGGGATGCGTGGCCAGAAGCAATGTCTACCACAAGGGAAGGCTTCCTTAGCGTCGGGGTGGAGAGGGGAGTACTGTTGATATTGTTATTATTTTCATGCTTCTCCTTGTCCTCATCTACAGCACTGAGGTCCCTCGAAAAGGCCATCCCCATACCCTTGTCTTCCAACGCTATTTTCGAATCTCGAGCTCGCCTCGCACGCGTCACAGCACTCGTGGTGGTGAGCGGAGGGACAGCGTCCGAGCCCTCTGACGTGCCTTTTGACACTGTGGTCCTCTTTCGAGCCCTCGTCGCCACCATCTCCGGCGCCGCAGCTCCACTCCCGGAGAGCGCATTGCCGGTGGCCGTTGCAGGGGTGGCTGCTGCAGCAGACATTTCAACTTCTTTCTCCCAAACTTCTCAAAATCCGCAACAAGGAACCACTAAACCAACACAAAAAATTCCCGCAAAAACCAAAGACCAAATGCAAACCAAAACCAACTAGTAAAAAAACGAGAACAACTGTATTGCCGTGAATTCTATCAAATCCCTACGCTCAATCCAGAGCTGTCACCCTAAGTCTCTTCCATAGCGAAACACACTATCAGAACCTACACTTTCCAATCAAACCGAAACCCAACAAATTAAAACAGGCGCACACCAAAACCTCGCCGCGGCGACTACAATCCAATCCAGAGACCAGCAATCATCAAAACTCTAAGCTACTTAGAAACGAAACCCTAACAGCAGCAACAAAACCTCTCGAGAATTTCATTCGCAACCTCAGAAACAATCTTCGAAGCGAAAATTTCCAGTAACATTAGAAAGGAAGTGGGAAAAAAAATACGGAATGAAGCGGTTACAATAAAAATCACCGGAAGCTGAAACAAACGGTCGTAAATTTGAATGCAAATGGCGAGAGCGGAAACAGCGTCGCCATCGCTACGGATAGGGAAGAGCAATGGCGGGTAAGGACGGAGACGTCGGCGCGGGCCGCGGGGGGCGGGCATCTAGGAAATCCGAAGATGTGGGGATGGGTTTACGTGGAGTGCCGTTGGAGGGGCTGACATGGCATTTCTAGTCTTGAGCATGGGTCAACTTCTGACACGTGTCCTCTTAGCTTAAATAAGGGAGGCAACCTAGTTTATGGTAACTTACTTGCAGGGCCGGTTTCTTCACAGAAAAAATTTTCACATGTATAGAAATAGGCAACAATAGGTATGTATAATTTTCCACATTTTTTTCCTCAATACAAAATTATCATGAATTTTTTAGTGAAAGATGGGCTTTTCTCATACTAGTGATATAGACCTTCCTCTTTTCTAACCAAGAGTTGGTTGCAAAATCCACCAAGGGTGATTGCAATATTGAGAGTCTTGTTAGCCAATCATAATGTGCAACAATTGCATTAGGAACCACACTATAATTAATCATTGTTTATGTCTTTTGCATAGAAAAAAAATAGCCTACACTACCAAAATGAGGCGTCATTTGAGAATGGGTTGCCTCCCACTAAGTTCTTATAATTTATTAAGGTAACTTAAAATAAAAGTTATTGTACAAGAGCCTCTCATTAGGTTGCCTTTCCAAATTAGTTTGTTCAATATCATGTAAAAATAAAAGATAAAAATTCCTAGATTCCAAAATGTATAACACAAGAGCATTATGGAAACTTAAAAAAAGTATCTCCTTCATCATTTTATTGATAACATTATTTAATGTGAAATGAGTAAGGAAAATAGTATAGGACAATCTATTAAGAGTATTTGTTTTATACATAATTGCATTCAAATGAGGTAATAAGCAATGATATTTGTTCCCATATTTAAATTGCATAATTTTTGTTGGACATTGTTAGAAGTCAAAAGAGTATTGAAGCTTCTTTTTTGTAAATTTTTAGACACCAATATAGGAGAAAATTATTAAGTTTTTAAGTTTTCAAAATTGGTGTATTCAAAAGTCACCCTAAGTCTAGACTTTCATGGATATAGGGAGTACATTTTAGACAAGAATGGATAGGGATCAATTTTAGAAAGAAATTACAATTAGATGTAGTTCTCTTTAGGACATTCAATTTTCGTTGCCTTGTAGAATGAAGGAAATTCATTTGGGCATAAGGGATGTGTAAATTAATTAATGAGAGATTTTATTTTTTTAATTCATAAAGGACTAAGTTGTAATTTTTAGTAGCTCACTACAAATGGAATTTTTTTTTTCTTTAAAATCTTCACACAATATGGAGATGAGGGTTTTTAAAAGACTCCAAAATTTTCATAATTTTTTACTACATGGTTATAAAGTTATTGTATGATATATAGTTTGTTTGCTTTTTTGGCCAAGCAATCCATGTAGATTAAAAAAATTATAATTTTCATTAAAAAAAAATTGAAATTGATTTTCTAGATTTATATATATGTAGAAAGCTTTGAATCATTCCATTTTCATTATTAAGATGAAAGTTATGAGGAATTTTAGTTTGTGGATAGTTATGGACCTTCTACTCTAAAATAAACTTTAAAGTTCTTTTTTTTAACTCATTTTTCAATATTTAAAAATAAAAATAAAACTATAGGATGTAAATTGTTTATTACAACATACCAACCGTTGAAATTGACACTTTTCAATTCCATGACTAAATTCTTAACAATCTCATATTTTGAATCATCCTCTATTTTTTTTCTACTTACTATTTTTTTTGCTATACAATTCTAAATAATCTAAAAATTTTCAAGCCGATAAAGACAACTTGTCTTGAAGAATAAATCTAAAAAAGTATCAACAATTTGGACATTTTTTCATGCAAATGAGACCTTACAAAGTGCTACTACTTTTTTTTTTTGTAAGGCTGCACAAAAAAAAAGGATTTCTATCAATTCAAACTCTAACATCTTGCAATCCACATGGTGGAAATTTTTGAATTTTTTTCAAATCTTTTCAAATTGACATACTACAAGATCCTATGGTTACATGTGTCCAATTTCTTTTAAAAATTTGGTATTTGTATTAGAAATGGCAATGAAAACATATATAGACAAAACATTGGTTTGCAAATTCTTTTTCATAATTCAATGTATGGATGTTGGAACACTATGGAATTGACCCTTTAAATCTAGGAGAGACAAAAATGGTCTCTCCAAACATGTAATTTAACCCCTAAAGTTCCTTACCTATGTTTTCACCAAAATACTTTAAAACTGCCATTTCTACTACAAATACCAAATTTTAGGACACATATAATTGTAGGATCTTGTAGTACATTGGTTGTTGAAGATGTTGGAAAAATTTCAAAAATTCCCACCATGTGGATTGCAAGATATTAGCGTTTGAATTGACAAAAAAATCTTTTCGAGGGCATGGCCCTACAAAAAAAAACATATTTGCACCTTACAAGCATTGTCCAAAATTTTGATGCTTCTTCATATTCATTCTTCTAGGCAAGTTGTCTTCATGTTTGAAAATTTTCAAATCACTTGGAATTGTACAACATATAGAAAAAAATAATAAATAGAAAAAAATAGAGAATGATTCAAAATACTAAATTGTTAAGAATTTTGATGTGGAATTGGAAAATGTCAAACCCAATGGTTAAAATGTTGTAGTAAACAATCTATACCCTATGGTTTTATTTTTTTCAAAAAATATTGTAAATTGAGATAAATAAAGAACTTAAAAGTTTATTTTAGAATAGAGGATCTATGATTTGGCCTCAAACTAAAACTCCTCATAACTTTGATTGCACTAACCCCTAAAAGACCAACTAAAGGCCTTTGGGGTGCTAAAAACACTCAAAACTGCCATTTCTATTGCAAAGAGTAAAAAAATTGAAAATTGTTTTTTTTATAGAATCAAACCATAGGATCTTACACCTAATTAGTATAAAAATGTGTAGAATAAATTTCAAAATTTTGACCATATAGATTGCTAGATATCTGCATTCAAAGTGAAAAAAACAAATTTTTTTATACATTGCAGGATTAGATTATTTGACTTTGAACCTTTTTAACTTAAATTTTTTGCACTATAGAGTTTTGAATTTTAATTCTTTATTGCAGAGAATTGAGTTTAGAGTCTAGGAAAAAAAGTACAATCTAAAAAAACTTAATTTTTATTCTTTAGAAAATTGTTAAGTAGAAGTACGTAGGAGATAGAGGGGAAATCTAAATTATTAATATCTCAAAGAGGGAATTAAAATGCACTAATCCCAAATGGTAAGATTGTTCCAGCAAAAAAACTTAACCATGTGGAATGTTTTTTAAAGATTGTAAAAATTGCATTCAAAAATGAATCCTACAAGTTATTTTTTTAAGAAGATGCTTTAATTGCCTTGAAGAACAAGATTGTCTAAAACTTTCACATCACTTATCCCTTCCCATGAATACAAAACATAAATTATGAGAATTGTTTTTCTTTTTTAAATTTAGTTTTTGTTGTTGCTGCTTGAGTTCTCTTGTTTTGAGTTTATTTGGGCATAACTTTTGTTCCCTAGCACCAGTTGAAATACAATTGTTTAACCACAAAGCTAATCAGTTTTTCTATCTATAAAACAAGTTTAAAAAAATTATGACAAAATTTGAGACTCTCGGTACTTGCTCAAAGTCCCATTTGTCTCCCAAAGGGCCAATGGACCTTTAGGGATTAATGAGAATGGAATGATTTAAAGCTTTCTACATACATATAAACCAATTTCAAATTATTTTTTTTCTTGATCTATAGAAATTGCCTGGTTGAGAAAACACATTACACATTTTACAATAATTTTTTGACCATGTAATTAGAAGTTATGAAAATTGTTGGGCCTTGTCCACATGTTGTGTGAAAATTCCTAAGAAAATAATAATTTCATTTGTAGTGAGCTACCCAAACTTGCTATGTTGTCAAAAAAAACATATTTTGGTCCTTTAAAGGTTAAAATAACTTGAAATTGGTCCGAATGCAAATATCATTTGCAAAGTGCATTGTTAGATGTTCATTGAAATTAGCACACGGTCACAATACCACTTACCAAGTACTCTTTAACTTTAGGCAATTACTGAAAACTATATTCACACCTATAATTGGAGTAAATTTTTTGTTGGCTCATAATCGCCAAAATCTTACCTAAATTTCAAGTTAGCTCCCATTATATTAGAAAAAAAGAGAAAAAAAAAAGTGAAAGAAATCACCAAAATCATCTCTTTAAGAAACATGAGGATCACCAATATTTGAATGAAGATTACTATTTTTAGATAATATTGTGAATGAGTTGGTGTAGGATGGAAGATCAAAATTGAATGATTTGTCTGACTTGCTTGCATTCTAAGGTGCCTGTCACGCTTCCACCAAGAAGTTTAAAAAAAATCACCATATAATTCCATGAAAAAATTATTATTATTATTATTATTATATATATAAACAGATACTGAAAAGAAAAATTCAAAAAATCTGTCCAGATCTAAAAGGTTGAAGATGGAGCAGTGGCTCTATTGTTTTAAAATTGTTTATTTATTTTAAAACTATTGTGGCTGATTGGCCTTCAGAGTTGTGAACCGTACTGCAAAAAGGACCTGAAAATGTGTGGAGGAAAAATAATCCTGAATCCACTCACAACTTGGGCCATCATCCTCCATATAAATTAATGTGGGTACCCGCACACCACCACTTTTTGCTAAGGTAACAGGTTCAAAAATCGCCCACCTAAGAGCTGAAACTAAATTTTGGAGAGGTGAAACGTCTTGAAATATTTTTCAGTAAATTTTCCATGCAAGACAAGAAGAATTGGCATCTAACCCAAGTTGTTTCATATTTTTTTGGAGCTTTTTGAAATTAGTTATGAAATTTTGAAGTTGAAGTGGCATAGGGCTCTAAAATCGCCCACCCCTTAAATTGTACACTGTTTGTACATCTCTGAAGGCTATGAAATAGTTACATGTAAAAGCTGTGTAGATTTGAAAAGGGTGGGCAATTTTAGAGCCTGTGCAATTTCAGAGCTTGTTACCTTAATTACTATCATTAGACTCATCAAAAATTTCAAATTTTTTTGTTGGCAAGGGAAATGAGGTTTTGATGCACCAAAGAATGTGACATTTGGATACTGTATGCAAAAGCCAAGAAGGCTCCAAGTTTTTTTGGTAGAGCTTCTAAAATTGTTTCTTCTTCATATGTACATGATTGGGTTTGGAGGTGTACATAGAGTGGTGATGGTAGTTCAAGCAAGGTGTGATTTGGAGTATACCCACTTTAACTTCAAGTACAAATATGAAATTTACATCATAAAAATGTTGCAATTCATCATGTTTGACCCCTAAAAAAAATCATGGGTCAAAAATTAGAAAATAGGCTCCCAAAATTGCCAAAAAGACAGCACCTTATGAAAATAGATTTGTAAATAAAAATTTATCTGTTTTTTAGAATTTGTAATTGTAGGATCTTATTCTTAACTAGTACAAAGAGTCTTGCCTAAAAAATTGGAGTCTAAAAGTAATGTTTGTGTGGTATATGACCAAGCAAAGAGTCAAAGACAATGTTCTTTGAAGGTTGCATGAGCTTTTGACAATATAACTTTGTCAAGCTTTTGAGCCCCATAGCTCAAACTCTACTTTGCAAAAAGATTTAAAGACATTAGATATGAGTGAGAACCTCAAGTTAGGAGAAGTATGCAAATTTTTCAATGTAAAATTATAATACTCTACTCCACTTGCCCAAATTGGAGGTAAAAACAAACAAAATATATAGTTTTTTTAACCAACTAGTGGATCTTTATAAAAAATTAGATTTCCTAGAAAGTTGTTTAATTTTTGAACCTAAAAAAAATTTATAGTACAAAAGCAAAATTTGATACTTCACTTTAGATGTTCCAAATACCCAAAAAATGTTTTGTATTTATAAAAGTATAGGAATTAACCCCAAAAGGCATAAGCATTTGGAATGTGCATGAGACTTGTTCAATTTTGATTATAACTTCCAATATAACCATTTTTTGTATTTAATTTAAACTAAAAAAATGAAACTTAATAAAATTTCTTTATATTTTATATTGAAATTTTGAAAAAATTGATGAATTGAAAGAATCATTGCAATTACAAGTTCTAGTGTTAGATACAAATAATACAATATTATGTGTTTTTCCTTCATGTTTTTTTAAAAATGGCTTTTAAATTTAAATTACTAAATTATAATTTTCATTCCAAGGACTTCATTTATGGTAGAAATTTCAAATTATTCTAATATAAATTGCAATTGATATAGTTTTATTTCCACCTTTTAGTTCAAAAATCACAATAATTGTTTTTTTCTATCAATTGTAAAGAAAAATATTCATAGAAAATACATTCTTTCTCTAGCAAAAAAAACATCAAAATCTAATTAATCAACCATATTAAATGATAAAGTTAATTTTATAGTGCATTTTCACTTGAAGGTCTTTATACAAGCTATTTCGGATGTAAAATATATAATAATTAATAAATAAAATTCATATAAATCTCCATTGCTACTTATATCTCCAAAAAACCTTTAGATTGATTGGACTATTTTTAATTTTAATTTTTTTTTTAAAATCCTATAAAAATTATAACAATTAATAATTTTTCTCAAAACAAATTGAAAATTTTCTTAGTGAGACATTTGTAGTTTTATGTAATAAAAATATATGAAGGATTGATATTTGAGCACAAATTAATTGTCCAAACTTAGCTAGGCATGATATTTGATCATTTGACAATGTATTTTGTCTTTTATAAGTATAACTAAGTTAGATGGACCTATAACCATCATGCTATAAGCAATTCTACGTAATTATTCTATGATGGAATCAACACATGAGGGTATTTTAACTCATTAACAATTGAAATTCATGTGCAAAAAGAATAGAATTTGTGAATTTGTATAAATATACTATTGTAAAAATACTAAAAGTTCACCAAAATGTATTCTACATTTATATACAAAAATTGTATATTTTGGACAATTTGTATGTACATTTTTTTCAAAATTGATCAACAATGGATTGAAGGGAGAAATGGATCATATTTTTATCTTTTGCAATACATTACTACAATTTTAATAGAATCCAATTGCTTGTGCACAACTTTTTTTGAGTTCATAGTGCAATTCTTTTCACTATGTATTTTAAATATGACAAAAACAAAGGTTATCTTCTACATGAACCATCAAAAGATTAAAAGCTGAAAATTGCTATGAAATGTTTAGGACATGTCAGTCGATATCAATCCATCTCCAACCCTTGTAATCTCTTAGAGTGAGTACTTTAGATGTCAAGTTAGTTGAAATGGCTTTGCTATTGAAAAAAAAGAACTTGTAAAATATCAAACTAGGGGACAAGATCAAATTATGATCCTACATTCACATAACTTTTGTCATTGACTTATGAATATGTGTTATTGGCTTCTCATAAACACCCAAACCAAAAATATGAGCATAAATGGTGAAAGACGGTTTCATAAGCTATTACAATGAAGTAAGGGCCTACAAGAAGACAAGCCACTGCCAATAAGTGTCATTCAATAGACTTCCACCATTCCCTATGTTCATCATACTTTCTTCATTCTAATGTATTAGATATACAAAGGATTCTACTATCAATTATAGGTTTGTTTTTTTCAAATAGATAAGTTTTTGCATAATCAATATTTTTCAAATAGGTTGTTTGTCTTGTTTGTTTGAGATTTAACAAACTATAAGGCGTCCAATGGAATTCTTGGTACCACTCAAAAGCTCTTGGTAAGGAGGGATGTATAAACTTTGTTTTGTAGTGTTTAGATCTACAGTGTGAAAGTTATGGATTTTTTTAATTTAAAAATTGAATTAAAATATTTTTTATTTTGGAAAAAACATAATTTTCACATTACATTTCCAAACACTACAAAACAAAGGCCTTGCACTCTTTTGTGCATAAAGCTTTCTATTTGTGCAAATTTTCTGGCATTTAAACCTAAGGTGTGAAAATTATGGGTTTTATTAAATGAAAAGATTCATTTTTCTATTTGTATCAAGAACAAAGTGCTTACACTTCCTTGTGCATAAAAGAAATTGAATTCAAAGTTTTAACATATTAAAAAATTACAAATTATTTTTTATTTTATTTTGGTTGCAACAATGACATAAGGTACAATAGGAGAGCATCACTAGGGTGAGGAAGGAGTAACTCTTTTATTCCTTTGGAAAAAGTGCCCAAATGGCAATTACTTACAATTTGGTGAAGCACAATATTTCTACATTCATCAAATTATTGGTCCAAAAAACACTTTCAATTACACTTATATTAGTTTTTCATCTAAAATTAAAAATTTCATTCCTTTTTATAATAGAATTTTGAAAAATTGGCAAATAATTGATTAGTTTTATTTGGAGGAAAATAGATGCTTTTTAAAAAAATGAAGAAATTTGGTCCCATGATACTAAAGCAATAATGACTAGTGGGATGATGTGAATAATGTAGGGGAAATAGGAAATTTAGAATTCAAATAAATAGAAGAACTTTGCAAATTCTTTTTAACTCCTAATGGATTGAATGACTATTAAACATATGTAGGTGATCTTAGGTAGGTGTATATGAAATCATTTTTAAATGGATGTTTTTCAAATTTTTACACAAACTAAGAACATATAACTCCTTAATAAGAATATGATTTTTCTTCTGATCAAGTCTTTGGTTCAAAAGTTAAGTTGCCTTGAACTTTTGGAGCAGCTTAGGTAGTATGTGCAAAACTCTTCCAATAATTCTTAAACTTGGTAAGTATGTAAGTTACATGATACAAGATGCAAATGTCAAAAATAATATAATCATATGTAGTGCAAAAATCTCACTTTAGGAGTTAAAGTCTTTAGGCCTTGTTAGGCAAGAAAAAAAACACTTTTTCTTCTAACTTCAAATGTTATAATCTTTCAATCTATGAGGTGAAAGCTTTTGGAAAAGAATTCCACACATTCCCATGGATTATGGTAGTCTAGTACAAATTTATATAGTGAATTATACAAATTCTGAAAAAAAAACTTTTTTTCAATTTTTTCTTACTACCTTGAAAAAGTGCCACTTTTTCACAATTTTTACCAAAATGTGCTTCAATCCTTTAGAGATGAATAATAACCTTTCAATTCAAATATTGCATTATATCAAACTATTATTTTTCATTTTTTGGTTTATATAGAAGTAATGTCAAGACTTTAGTTGAAACCACCAATTTTGGTGAAGTTTGCATATTGATTCTATAATTTTGATTCTTCATTACAAATTTTAGCAATTAACAACAATTTTTGTACAAATCTAGCCAATTGACTACAATTTTTTCTTTAAGTTTATTATTGACTAGAAACTTGACCAATAAAATTATCAAAATATAGTGTTTATAAAAGAATGTTTGATTATCATTAGAAGAGATTTGGATTTTATAAAGGACTATGAGTTTCTAGGTTATTGGAAACCTAGGAATAGTATTACAACAATAGTTTTACGTAGTAGAGAGATTGCCACATTAGAAATTATTATTTTTGAATTTTGAATTTTGAATTAAAAAAATTTAAAAATACAAAAAATTTATTATTATTATTATTTATTTTAATATTTTAACAGCAACATTGTTTATTAGAACAAGATGAACATGCCTAAAACAACCCTCCCCTTGTTTTGATTCTCTTTTAATGAATGAATAATTCTGCTCTAAGAGTGAATCAACCATTGAATGCCTAAATGATTACAACAACCATTTCTACATTAACTTAAATCAAATTGTATTCTTCCCTTAAATACAAAACGTCAAATATAAACCAAAGAAAAATCTTTGTCTCTTTGTCTATACTATTTTGTTTGGTATTTTGTTTATTTCTTTTATTTGTGATAGCAACTCAAATTTTACAATCATTGAACAAAGGCATGTTTTGTACCATTGGTAAGCCTCCAACAAGGGATGTGCAAGAAACAATTGCCATGTTTCAACACTTGGAGTAGAAGATATTAGACCTCAAAAGATTTTCCACCTAAAATTAGACGAAATGGAATTAAAAAAAATCAAATCAAAGTTTTATAAATTTTGAATTGTGGAAAAATAAAACAAGATCAAACAAAGTAAAATTTACAATCATGACAATGATATATGACAAACTAGTATAAGATGAAGTAACTGTGCTTTATAGTTTGAAAATATTGACTACTTGTAGGAATAAGTTCCTCGATCACCTAAACCTAATGATTTTGACTCATGAACGATTCTTAATAACACACAAGGAAGCATTTTAAGCATCTCAATCTTCAAATCTTCTCACCTAATTGTGCCTTTTGAAACACATATCAAAGGTTCTTTTCAATCACTTCACTCATATCACAGACATCTTTAAATCTTCTCATCTGTGTGCACCTTGATTGCTTAAAGCATGTATCCAAGGTTCTTTTCAATCACTTCACCATATCAAAGGCATCTTTAAATCTTTTCATCCTTAGGAGGTTGATTCCTTGAAGTATTTATCAAGGGTTCTTTCCATTTACTTACACTCATATCAGTAGTCTTTCCAATGGATATCAAGAGAGTCCTTTTCATTTCCTCACAATATAAATTCTACGTACTAATTCTACGTATTAGTATTGATTTCAAGTATTGATGCCAATTCTGGGTATTGGTTTTAGATACTAGTTGTAATGATTGATAATTGTAGGTGCTAATACTTTGTGTGGCATATTTAATTAAACTTACATACATACATGCACACACACACACATATTAGGATGACTACCTTGATAGTCTCTTCATTCATTTTCATCTTATTAACTGCCAAGTATCCAACATGTATTTACCAAAATCCAGACCCTTCATTCCAATCAAATTGTCACCCAAAATGAGATCCACAAGAACTTGGTTGTACCTATCAGTAGTAGAGATAAGCTTAGAGCTACGAGGAAATGGACAAATGATTTGACTTTACCGTTAAAAAGATTATGGTAGTCAAACAGGACAATCTTTCTATTTTGGGATGCCAAATTTGAGGCATGGGACATTCAAGGACATTGATTAGTAGGAATGTTAAAGGGGTTTATAAATGAGTTTTTTCGAAAAATCTCCCATTTGGAGTGATATCAAAAGTGTATTAGAATGAGAAGAGTATTTCAACTAGAATCAAGGTTTCTTTTTGAAGGATTAGCTCACTCAAAAACAATACTCCATAAAATTCTTTTAGAAAATGTTCAACCATTAAGAGTTCCTCCCTATCCCTATTTCAATGCACGATGTTACAAAACTACAACAAAATCTTGGGATGATATTACTATCTAAGGTGAATGTTTCCACTTTTGATGAATATGTGAATCCAAATTTTATATGTTTCATCACTCCAAACTAGTGAAGCTTCCTTTCTGCACTAAAAATAGTCTACTCTTAAAGCAACTATTTACAAGTTGATTGCCTTCAAGGAAGCTAAATTACTTGAAACAATTTTCAGTAAATTTTCAAAGGAAGAAAAAAGGAATTGGCATTTAAACCAAGTTATTTCATATTTTTACGAATTCTTGAAGTTTAAATGCAATGGTCACTAAAAGTGACCACCTCCTCAAATGTACATTGTTGATACATTGAAGAAAGAAAAATGTACCACTGTGTCATGATCGCTTTTAGAGCATGAGCACTTTTAAAGCAGACTACTGTACCTACACTCCTACAGTAAATCAAATACAAAACCCAGTGCAGAACTGTAAGTCTGCAACCCTGATGCAAACATGTAACCTGGCACTGTATCTGGGGCTACCAGGAGTTTGTACCTGTAGCACTTGTACAGTACAAGCTTTTAGGATTTGATTCACTTTCCAGTTTCCAGTTTCTGCAGGACAAAAAAAACTAAGTTGGGACCAATCTGGTAGATCTCTACAGACATATGGGTACAACGCTCGTCATATTGGTACCACCATTGGTACAACACCAGCCAGTATTGAAGCAGACATAAGTTCCTGACCTTACAGCTTCTCCAAGTACAGTACTCATCATAAATTCAAAGACAATGAGTACAGCAACAAGCCTACAGTAATGTAAGTAACTTAGTACAATCAATATCATTCCTCTTTGAAATTACACCCAGTACAAATTCCAGACAAGGAATTTTTTTCAAACTGCAGCCAGAGACAAATTGAAGCAGTTTGACAAACCAAATATCCAGTTTCATACTACTAGTATACATTTGAATGTATTCCTAATTATTCAAAATTGAGTCGAAACCAGAAACCAAATCAACAGTATCCTGTTCTACAAGCTCATGGCTCCATGCAGAGGCCATGGACAATTTTGAAAGCTGGATTAGTAAGTCAGCGGTTGTTAAATTGGACAGATCAAAATTCAATGAACCTATGGGTAATGATGGTGAAGATACATGACCTCTGTCTGATGTTGTCAACTAATCAAATATTTTCTCCCCAGATGAAAATACATTCCAGACTAACGTGCCGAATAAGTAAAGTCCCACCGCGACTTTGAAGACGTCGTCCCATGATCCTGCATTCTCATACATTTTCTTTGTCAAAATTGGGTTACAAGTCAAATTAGTCGGAACAAAAAATTTGAAGCAACGAAATTTATGTGGGAGGACTACAATATGAGTAGTTTTAGCACTAATGTCACCAGGTAAAAAAATACGTCTCTAATAAAAAAAAAACTACCGCCTAAGTTACCTTACTTTAAGCTGTGACATTAATTAAATAGAATAAAAAGTGTGATTTCAAACTTTGAAACACCGAAGATACTTGAAACATTGCAGAGTTGAACTATACTTCACCAGTCAGTAATTAAGCTGACTTAAAATTATGAATTACGAAATTTAACACAAAGCTATGCTATGAGACGCTCTTCAGTACCCGCTCGCTTTTCGCATAGATATAACTTTTGTCAATGCAAGGCCTTCTCCTCTTGGGTCTAACTGAGTCAATAAAACATATGAACACGACATTGGTGACTTTTAAGTACATGAAAAGAGTGGAATGGAGTGCAAGATGTGAATTAAGAACTTACCATTCTGAAGAATAAAACCAGTTGCCGCCGTACCAAGAACCCCGGCCAAAACTCCTGCTGTATTTGACATACCCAGCAACACTCCCTGCCACGCACCAGCAAAATCAGTCAGACAAAGTTACACCAGCAACGAATGGGTCAATTCAGCAGAGCATAGATTTAATTTTCTTTCACTAGCAGTTTCTAGAGAATCCAGACTACCGGCACTGAAAATATATGAGACTGTGCAAGCAGCCACAAATCCTGATGGCTAAAGTAGTACACCCAAAAAATCGCCAATTTTGGCAAAGAGCAAAATTCATATCATTATTAAACTGGTCAAATTTCTATTAACATTCTTGTCAGCAAGGGAAAGAGCATTCCAACAAAACAAGGATTGTGCTATTTGGAAATTGTATGCAAATATTAGGAAATTTCATTGGACCTGAGCTAGAACCGAAACTTAAACAAATGCTTGGGTGATCTGCATCCTCCTAATCAATATGCAGCCTGAAACTATGCACACTAAAACTTTAGGGTGACCATTTTGGGTCAGTGGTGATTATAGATGTTCCTACCTTACCACGTTCTTGAATTCCAATCAATAAATACTAGCATATACGACTGTCAGTAAAGAAAATTATTGGTCAACTTTGACAATTGCGTCAACTGCAACTGTGGACAAGGTTAGTATCTGTACCGAATATCGAGGTCCTATATCTTGGTGGTTGGAATACAAGCCCGATTGCGAGAATGCATCAAAACCCTGCACATGCAAATAGATGCAACTCAAATCTAGTGTTCAATTTTTGGCGTAGTTAGTAGAACTACCTGTAACAAAATCTCATCCATGTGTCTATAAGGTCTACGTTCCTCTTTCTCTTTCTTCTAACATCTCCTAACCCACTTTAATCGACTGTAATGCAGTATCAATCACCAAAACATAGAAGGACTGGATGTTAAATTGATTAAAACCATGCAGCCTTGCATAGATCTAATTTCTTTACAATAGAACTCACAACTTCGAGTTTTCAATCAAATTAAACTCCCTTCTGTAAGAGTTTTTGACATCTTCAGGAAAATATTCCCCAAGATCATAGGGAGGCCTCATCCATATGATATTTGTGAACATAGAGAGACCTCCCATGAAGCATGCGAAAAATCCTCGTTATAATGCTGTCTAAAACTTCCTGTTACAAATAGCCTCGACTTTAAATAGGGATTTTAAACTCGAGAAAAGTGAGAAGGTGTTGTACAAACCTGTGAGCACATCATGCAAGCAACAGCCATAGCAGGCGATTTGATATGACTAAGTTGTGAAAGGAAAAATGCAGGGCCAAGGAATCCAATACTTTGCATGATCTGCATTCACGTTGCACAATAACAGATCAATAATAACAATAACCCTGGACCAAAGACAATCAAAGGATAAAGAGTCAATTGGGATAATTTAATTCGATTAGCTAAACTTCATGGAATTCCATGGACGTGAATAGATAAACAAGTATAAAAATTATTTCGTGACAGGTTCTATAGAACGTCAGCAGAAAAATACTTTTCACTTCACGTCTCCATGAAAAAACTAAAACTTGATTTCCTCCTACAACTTCAGCGTTTTATGTGCCTTGCTCTAATATACAGGATGATTAAACCTGAATTCATTTGTTAAAATGGCAGATTTCAATGAAATTGCTGCAATTTCAATAGCCCAACTGAAACCACAGATCCATATGGCTAGAGGTAGAATATTCCTAAAAAAATTGAATCTTAAACTTAAGCAAAAAGAGACGAACAAGTTCCAAAATCCACCAAAGACACCCCAGCTTCATTGATTGATGATGATACGCTGAAACATGCCATTCTAAAAGATATGACCAAATTAGACACTGATATCAGGGGGACATGACATGAACCAACCTTTCGAACTAGAGTTACAGAAACGCCGCGGCTGACAAGTGTGTCAGCTATCCATCCTCCCAAATTAGCAGACAAGGCCATGGTGAGCCACGGCAACACCGAGAAAAGACCAGACTCAGTCAAGTTGAAACCGAGTACCTGTAAAATGAAAAGAGCTTGCCAATTTAATACCGGATTGCTTGAACTAAGAATTAAAAGTCTACTTTGGAAGTTTCTAGCTAGTTATAGAAACTTCCTTAAGAAAAATGTTTAGTTCAAAATGTAAGGCATAGTTTCTTCAGTCTATTGACACGTTTAAGGATTCCAATAGGTTGGGAATAATCCTCAACAGACACCATGATCGGGAGAACCGGTGGCTATTTTCTGTGAACCGACGAAAACGAACTTTTTCCTACTGAATTTTGAAACTTCCAGACAACAACCGATCGAAATTTCAAGAAATTTCTAATTATAGTAAAACAGAAGTAATAATCGACGTTGGTACATTAAAACCCCGGATTTGAGTATCAGAAATGAAGGATTACTACTGGTGAAGTTCCAAAAACTCTCAAGCGCCAACAGTAACTTCACAATACCTGGTTGTAATATGTGGGCATCCAAGTAAGGAGGATAAACGTGCCCCAATTGTGGCAGAAGTGGCATACGATAAGTGCCCACACAGGGGCCTTGGAAAACAGCAGTCTCCATGGAATGTCTTTCACAGGAGCTTCAGGTTCACTGTCCCCCAAGATTAACTTCTTCTCCTCCTCCGAAATATTTGGGTCCTCTGCAGGAGAGCTGAAAGCCTACCTCCCATTTCACAGCATATTTTATTTAACTCCTTCAGTAGACACATACTTCACAACTACTTCAAAAATCGCAGCATCAAGTCTTATATCTTCGTGTAACTGGTAACTTGTAACAGGTGTTCTAACGTATCAAGGACTTAATCAAACATGACTTCACATTAATCCATTTCGTCAAAATAAGTTTTAAAAATAACACTTATAGCTAGGTTAAAAAATGTATTAATATTACTTTGTCCAAAGTAATTGCATAGAGATAAATAGTGCAATTCCGAGATATTGGACGAGGCAAGAAAACTTACATTTTTTTGCCAAGCGGCAAACCAAAATGCTCCAAGAGATCCGAAGCAAAAGAAAACTGATGGCCAGTGGAATTTGTGAATAAGACCAGGAGAAAACGCTAGTCCCGTCACTGAACCCAAGTACATACCGCTATACACTAACGCTAATGATCGGCTTCTCTCCCGAATTGGCACCCAACGAGACAAAAGATTGTTCATCGCGGGCATAGCCACTCCCTGTCCAAGAATACCCACATCATCAAAGGCAACGATATGTTTTTGAATAAGTCTTAACCCATAAAGAATAATACCGAAAACGTGGTCAAATAATAAATGAAATTAGATAAGAGAAAGTCCACATACAAGCTAATAAAAACATGAGGCCCAACTCAGGCCTCTTAGACGAGGTCATGCCAAGTTTCTGGACAAGGCTTCAAAAGAAAATCCACGAATTCAACAACATAGATTCATGTCATCGGCAATGTTGCTTAACATTACATCATATATTATGTGCACATGATCACAAAAGTCATTCCACGCCGATTATCAATCATTTCTGTTGATTGAAGCATTACATTTCAAATGACATTGTTTTAGTGCCATTTCAATCATTTTTAGTGTCTATCTCATATTGAAGTGGCACTAATTCAATTAGTTAAAAGAGGTGATGCTGAAATAGTAATAAACGAGGGACTTTGGGATATGGTGTTTCCGGAGGGAAACATGTAGAATTCAGTCAGTTACTTACTTCTCCCACACCCATACAGGCACGAACAAAAAGAAGAGTTGGGAGTCCAAGTTTGGCAGCAATAGGAGTAGCCATGGTGGCAAGTGACCACCATATCACACCAAAGCCGAGGACCTGCTTCCCCCCAATGCGGTCTGCCCAAATTCCTCCAGCAATCTGCAAAGTCAAAGTGTTAAAAGTTGAGTGTGGGCATCTGTTAACCGCTTAGCGCCTGAAACCTTTCTTGAACTTTTGCATATTATTGCTTGTATCTTTAGAGAGAGAGAGAGAGAGAGAGAGTACCTCAATTTCATCAAATCCGTCATACAAAAACCTTGGTATTTAAAAATTCAAGCATTGGTTTGAATTAATGATTAATGATCACACATACATATGTATGAAATGAGGTAGAAAAAAGTGCACAGGACTTTAAAATTTGATATTTGTTTGGTGACCCTTACATGCTTTAGCATTCTAAATAGTGGAGACCATGTTTGGATCAAAAACACAACAATAGAAGGGACGAGAGCTATTGTACTATAGAATCTCAAGTGTTGTGTATTTCTAACAAGCACATAGATATAGGTAATCATGTAGAAGAGAAAAAAGTCGTGATAGTAGGTTCTAGCAAGGTGGTGACAATTTGCGTTGGAACCAAGTGAGTGCTTGTGGTACTAAACGAATACCACCCTCTCAAGCACCAACGACCAACCTGGGATGCATCTATTGTTAAGATCCAGAGGGAAGAAAACAAATTTGGTCCTAACACCACCATGAATGGATAGTCTCCCAACAAAACTCTTCAATCACGATGGTATTTGGGCCAACAATATGATTATTCTGAATGGACAGTCCATTTGAGGTAGTTCTACTAAATACACCACAGATGCACACAGATCGTGCATCCTAACAGAGGTAGACTATATGACAGTTGAAACCCACATATAACCCTTAAACATCACAGCAAACCTCTCAAATTGACTTTTCGGTGTATTTTCAAAACCTGTGAAGTTTAAGGGTTAAAACAGAAGTACGATGAAATGAATAAATACCTGAGTAAGAAGGTAGCCCCAGAAAAAAGAGGATTGCACCAAGCCCACAGTCGAAGGGCCCCAATTGAAGTCCGTTGACATAGGCAAGATCGCGATACTCATATTCACCTGCACAATTGCCACATAATCAGTACTCTCCTTGCTAATAGACCTTCTCTTCCATTTTTCAGATTCCAGGGTACAGAAAGAAAGGAGAAGTTCTATTTACGAGCTATGGGTCAGAATGCATGGAGAACAGTCTGTTGAAGGTATTTCTACTAGCTTAGCCGCGTGAGCGCAAATAGTAAGGGCTATCCTTGGGGCCTACTTTAAGCATGAGTTTCCCACCTTCAAACTTCCTTAAATTCCTTTAACAAAATTCCAATAAACTCCAAATTTTTATTCTGACAATTGTTCAATTGCAACAGTTTGTTGAGCAAAACCCACACGAAAACCAAATCGTTACCAACATTCTCGCATTTTGTTGCACAAATCCTACATCAACTTTAAATTGCTACTAACAATTGTCGGCAAAATCATGGGACAAGAGGAACACAACAAAGTGCACGGTACACGCAGAGTAATATTCATTATGCAGTGCAAATTGTACCCAGCGATCTGTACCAAGGCGTTCCCCCATCCTAAAATTTAGCTCAATTATTCAGGTCCAGCATTTCGTTGCACAAAACCTACATGAACTCCAAATTGTTACTAACAATTGATTAATTCCAGCACAACCCTTACCAACCAGATGGACATCTACATACTCCTCCACAAGCAAGATGATTAAGATTCTGGAGAAGAGGAAAGAAGCCACACTGTACCCTGTCCATATTGCAAAGCAGGAACGCAATAAAACACAGCCCCACGATAATGTAACGCCGAGGAATCCTGCCCCACCATGTGCGGCTTGCAGCTTCCACAAGAGCATCCTCCTCCTCCTTCTCCATCAAGCTTCCATTCACATGCACAGCCCCATTCCCAGCCGCAACAGAAGGCAAAATCTTTTTAATCAGGAGCCCGATATCCTCCCCTTTCTTCTTCTTCCGATTCTCATTATTCTTGTTGCTATTCATCACATCCTGTGCATCTCCCAAGTCTGTATTCTCAGACTGACTCCTGCACATGAATCTCCCAGCTCCCATTCTCTCTGCCTCAAATTCATTGCGGTATAGCCTGTACACTCGGTTCCCAGCAACACGTGGGGATCCTGTTCTATTAATACTGGTTTCATTTAATTGAAACGAAAATCGCCGTTTGAGCAGGTCTTCTTTTCCAGCTCTCCAGCTCGGGGCCCCTGTCATTCTGCTGCCTCTTCGAAAATCAGTGCAGCCCAACCCCAGGGCGGTCGTGGGCCTGTCATTGTGCCAACCAGTGTCTGTAGTAACCAGAAAGCATCTCAGTACTTATCCCAACACCAGCAGTGGTGGCAAATGAGGCTAAAGTTAGCAAATGGTCTATCCATAGAACATTTCGTAGTCACAAAAAAATGTGAAAAATTTGAACTTCCAGCACATTTAGCAATGTATTAGCAATTTGAGCTAATTATGAAAATCACGTTTGAACTCAAGCTATGATTGTTAGGCTAGGGCTTGTAACCTAAAAACAGAGAAAAGAAAACTCTTGGTAATTTATAAAGAGCCAGTTTGTTCACTTGTTGCCCCTACCAACGTTACTCTTCACATTGGCATATAGACCATCTTGAATAAGGACTCTGCCGGGATAGTTCTACTAAGTAGACCACATGGACGTATGCTGCATGTGCTACCTTTGAAAAAACAAGAAACACCTGGAATCACTACTTATTATGAAATCCATTCGAAAGGTGGTAGAATCAGCTCATATCCCAAGGTCTACATCCATTTCTTGTTCCAGACAGGAATCCACCCAACTTGGTTATTGGAATTGGTCACTGGAATTACTCACTAAAGCTTAATCCCGCATAATCCTATCCTGTTCCAGCTAGTAAATCCATCAACTTAGTTCTTGGAATTAGTCACTGGAATTAGTCACTGACGCTTAATCTTGTCCAATTCCAGCTTACACCGATTTGTCTTAACAGTGCGCGTGCGCGTCACACTCATATACCAAAGTCACAACAATTTGAATTAATGGAGGCTGCATATTACTATACTGCACTTATTTCCACAAAAATCAATTTCTTATCGCGACACTAATTTTCTAGGTGACGCTAATTTCCTCCCTCCCTCATAAGAAAAATCAGAGTAATGCTTAATCCTGTCTTGTTCCAGCTAGGGAATCCACTAACGAAGTTCTTGAAATTCGTCACTCAAGCTCAGACAGAAATTTTCCATTTCGACCTCCACTCCTATTCCCAAACTCTCAACCAAACTAGCGTCCTCCACTCAAATTGCAAAAAGAAGCGCAGTAGCAAAACAGCAACCTAAGCAACGAAAAAAGGAAAAAATCTCCAACAACAAACAAGCAAGAGATTCGAAAAATCTCAACAATACTAACAAAGCGAACACACAGAACTTCCACACGAAATGGAAGTCAAAAGACTGGAGAAACCAAGCGACATTCCTAAGACCCCCGAATTCAAGAACGAGGAGACACAAGAACAAAAGCCTCACCAGAATTAGTGTGCAGGCCATGGTGAGCTGCGCGACTCGCAGCAACCAAAGCTCCTGCCATGCCTGACCTCCAATGCAATGTCGCGCACCGTCTCCTCCTTCGTCTTCGTCGTCGTCTTCTTCTTCTTCTTCCTCCCTTTCTTCGCCTTCTTCTCAGTCTTAAGCTTCGTCTTCGTGTTCTTCTTCTTCTTCTTCTTCTTCACCTAATTGCGGAATCCAGAACACAAGACCCGCAATGGTGATGAAATTGGTGTCGCACTAGTGTGGGCTACGGAACAAAGCTTCGACTGCCATAGCTTTCTTCGCTTTACTGCCCCCCTTGTGTTGTTATGTTATCCATCCTCCATTTCATATCTGTGTCTCTCTGTGCCCTACAGGCATTTGCAATTTTCTTTTTCTTTATCTCTCTTTTCTTTTTCTTTCTCTTTCCAGGGAGGAGCAACGTGTTGACTGGTGAGGGAATGGGAACTTGGGAAGGATTGAAAGATCTGATGGGGTGGATTTTGTCCTTAAGGTGAAAATTGACCCTGAACCGTCAGAATAAGCATCTTAGCATAGTTGGAGTCACCTTTTTCTAAGGAAAAAAACAAAAATAAATGATCGAACGAACATTTTTGTGGTAGTAGCAATTGAAAATCATGAATTTTCAAAAAAAAAAAAAAAATTTAATAAGACCTGCAATTATTATGAATTTTATATTAAAAAAATCCCTATTGTAGGCCTATGAAATTGTCATGATTTAGCTTCCTTATAAATTGAAAACTAGAAAACCAATAGGCAACTAATTGCAATTAACTAAGGGAACAATTTAATAGCAATAAAGGGGATACCTTCAATGGGTGTCTACTTGTCAAGAATGGGGACAAGGACGGGGATGGGGATGGTTTTGGGTGTTTTTATTGTAATTCCTAAAGTCCCAAGTGTCCCCTTGAGGGATTCTTGAAGGTGTAGGCAAGTATCTATTGTATGATCTCAATTTTTGGCAAAAAAATTTTGAAATTCTTTCAGGATAGGAAAACTGATTAGCTTTTGGAGAATATAATTATTGTTTCAAGCAATGCCCGGGAGCAAAAGTTATGCCATAGTAAACATGCAAGGGCACTCAATAGGAGAAAATAAATAAAAAATTACAAGTTTTTTTTCCCCAAAAACTATCAGCTCAATTCTTCAAAATAAAGAAAAAATAATTTACAATATGTAGTACAAAAAATAGAAGTTACAAGGATTCAAAGCCTTATATAATCTAGCTAAGTTAACCAAAAAAAAACAAGGTTTTTTTCACTTTAAATGCACATATCCTTTGATTGATACACTCAAAGTTTCTAAAATTCTTCAAGACATTAGAAGATTTTTGAAGGCTCTAAGAGCCCATTTTGGGCTTATTCCCCTGCAACTATTCCTCACAACGAAGGAAACGGCCAACTGTCAAAAGAAAAAAAAATTTAATTCTTCAAATGTAAAACAAAGTTGGAAGAAAAAAAATTGGAAAATGACGTGGCAAGGGCTCGGCCACATCACACTATTGCATAGTCACTGCAGTAGTATGGTTCCTAGAGTTCCTAGAGCTTGATAACTAGAAGGCTCTTAGAGCCCTCAAAAATCTTCTAATGCATTTACATACTAGTTTAGTACAAGATCCTATAGATGGATATGCAAAAAGAACAAATGTGAAATTTTATGTTTGTTTGCATTCTAAATGGCAATTTGGAGAGGTTTTGGAAAAAAATTGGCCTTAGGCATTTAGGTACTAAACTACCTCCATAGAAATTATAGCCAAAAATGATTGTTGTTAGTGGACTCCTCAGGCATATGAGCTCTATAGTTTGATTCCTACCCAAATTTGTAGCCTAGGTACAATCATCTACTATATTGGCTGAAATAAAGACCCCTCTACATTGACATCACATTCATACTATCCAATCATCCATCACTATGAGTACTAATTAAGCCTACAGTTCAATCTTCCATCACTACGAGAAATACTTAAACCTCCAAGATTTACCTCTTATAGAAGTGATTTACATAGATATAATGAATTAGAAATTTTGATTCAAGAACAATTAAGGATGTTGATTTTGATGGCACATTCATGTAATTCAATCTTCCATCTCTATGAGTAATATTTAAACCTACAAGATTTAGATGCATGGTCACTATGAATACATTCAACTCCAAACCATATGATATTATTCAATAAGGTAAAAAAAACCTACAGCCCTAAAAAAAATTGTGATCTTATTTTAAAATACAAAACCTTGGAAATGACCATTTTTAGTGCAAGGATTCAAAACAAAAATTTAGTCAATATTTTAGGATTCAACCATAGGATTTTATTGTTCAATCATATGTGTATGGTTGTTAGAAATTTTCATGAAAAGTGAAGTCATGGATTGAATGATTACACCATTCAAAGTATGAATAGTGCAAATCAAAGGTTTTTTGGCGATTTCTCTAGAGTACATTATTAAATATTGATATTGATTATAATATAATATATGAAAGTTAAATTTATGCCACATTTAACTACTTTTGGACTTTTGAAAGTCCAGAATTATTAATAGTGACCGCGAGGAAGAAAAATGTTCATCAGGAGATAATTCAAAACATTGGGAGATCACTCCAAGACATTAGGAGATCTATACAATCATTGAAAGATTTCTTGATGTTAACATAAGGAGATTTGTTGATGTATAGTCCATAATTCATTGAATAGTCCAAAAGTAGTTAAATGTGGCATACTTTGAGAAACTACATCAAAATGAAAGTAATTGAGTTGAAAATCATAAAAAAGGAAAGTAAACAACTATTATATCTTGAATGGAGTTTTTTACTTAAGAGGCTAAATTGGTAGACAAATTATATTATACACAATCTTCTAATATTAGAGGGTAGAAATCCAATTTTTACAAACTAAAGAACATATTGTACTTCCTATGAAGGCTATGTTGTTGCAAGTGCTACATTGGTTGTATTACAAATATGGTGGCACTAACAAAAAGTTGGTTTAGAGTACCAATGAGGTAAAATTACTTGATGCTGGAGGCCTATATAGGCACGGAGCTTTAGTACTCCAAGACTAATTTTCTACTCTAGAATGTAGTATATCCAGACAAGGGATTGTTTGGATTTCTTTTTAGAGTTTCTTTTTTGCAGAAGTAAACAAACAATTTTAGAGTGTATTTAAGAGTTGAACTCAATATTTTAAAAACAATCTTACATTAGTTGTCACCCATGTAAAGAGCTTATTATTCAACTACTTATAGTGGTTTGATTTGAAGAAGTTACAATGATTAGGTAACCGCACCAATATTGTCTAAATAAGCATTTGTGCATGGTATTCATATTTTAATTATCTTAATTTTGGTTGGATCTTGCTAACAATCAAAAGAGGGCTTCTAATTTTTTTGGCATTTATTTCATGGACGAGATATAAATAAACTATAAATTTCATGATGATTATGGACCAAAATAGACTCTAGGTTCTCATATTCAAACAATGAACATTTAGTGAGAATACACACATGTAGAATTATTTAATAAAAAGGCTAGAATTAGTTGTATTTAGCATTTATGAATTTCAAATTTAGTATGGCACTTTTGACCAGCTTGAAAGCTACAAAGTATAGGACAATGTACTAGCTTACAACCTTGTTGGACATACACTAAGTAATTTCATCTACTACAATCAAACACACACTACAATCAAACAACCACAATATATGGTGTAGAAATATTTTGTATAAGGATTAGTATATAATCATCACCTTGGATTCTTTAATTGTTGGAATGGATGATGATATCTACCATGATTTATCCTATTACCAAAAAAACATTATAGGATAAATTAGTCCAAAAAACAAAAATTATGGAGATTAGTGCAATATGATAATATTTCATTGTGACCAAATTTAGAATTATGATTTTGACAAATTAGTATTGTATGTACTACTAGAAAAAGTTAGTATTTGACTTGGTCACAATTGATGGAATATTTGTACAAAAATGTGCCTAGGTCACATGAAAATGAAAAGAGTGTGTTTG
Organism: Pseudoscleropodium purum; assembly: GCA_963969395.1. Taxonomy (NCBI): domain Eukaryota; kingdom Viridiplantae; phylum Streptophyta; class Bryopsida; order Hypnales; family Brachytheciaceae; genus Pseudoscleropodium; species Pseudoscleropodium purum. Next base: position 28,765,669 of record OZ017795.1, read on the forward strand.
ACACCATGGGTACTTTTTAAATGCACCTTGACCTAAGAATGTGAAGGTTGCTTTTATTTTTTAGTAGAGAAGGGACCTTCATTTTCAACAACCAATCACAATGACCACACACCTAAACACATAGAAAAATTACCTTATGAAAAGAAAAGTAAACAACTATCAAACTTTGGAAGGAGTTTTTCACCTTGAAAGCTAAATTGATATACAAATTATATTAGCATATTTATTGAAGTGACTAAGTTAGACCAAATGAGTTACAATTTTGAGTTCAAGAAAAATTGGAGATATTGAATTTGATGTCACATTTATAGTATCTAATCTTCCATTACTATGAGTAACAATTAAACCTACAATCCAATCATCCATCACTATGACTATGAATACTAATTAAGCCTATGAAATTCTCATGTTCATAGAAATAATAGAGTCATACTTAATGAGTTTGATGAATAATTTAAGATATTGAAGTTGATGTCACCTTCATGCAATCTAATCTTCCACCTTTGTAAGTAATATTTAAACCTATAAGATTCAGATGCATAGTCACTATGAAATACAAAAATATATTCAACAAAACAACCATATAACAATATTCAACAAGGTAAAAAGAACACCTACAATCCTAAAAATTTATGATCAATTTAGAAAGACTAAATATTCAAATGTTGGAGGTTGCAATTGAAATTCAAAGAGTACATGAATTGGAAGGAAGTACAATGTATCATGCATTGATGGTCTATATAATATAAGTCTCTAGCTAAAGCAAAGGAGAATTGACACTATCAGTAAAAACATGTACAATAATGCGCATTAAAATATATTTTTCAGGTCATCTCATCTTCGTCATTGCCTACTCACTTGCCTACAAACTATGAGGTTCCTAACAACTTACTACTTATGTGAAATTTATAATCTTTTGTAATTATATGAAATAACAACTCAATCTCCACTCTATAAACCAAACTTGAATTGATGATCTTCTATTTTGAAGAAGTTGATGGAATTTGTTTGGGTCACAATAACAATGACACTAAAAACAGCGAACATGTCTTCCCTATTTCAATTTCCTCCTACCCATTTTGGAAAAATCCAAAGCTTTTGATTCAATTACTAAAAAAATCCCACCCCTCTCCAATGTCGTTGATCTATAATTAGAAAAATAAACCATTGTTATTAATCATTGCCGTGAAACAATCACGTTGTTGGTGCTATATGATACAAAATATAGATATGAAATTATATTTAGGGAAATGGAAATATAGATAAGGCAAATAGATTTTAGATATCATGTATAGTTTGTAAGCCTAATTGATGTTACACAAATATAGATATGGTTTGGAGGGGATGTTAGTCACAAGAACCCATCTCATTTTTTGAACCAATGACAAAGTGACACATGTACCCCTTTTCAGATTCTTTTTTAGAGAAGTTTTACCGCCAATGATTGAATATATGTGTACCTCATCAATTTTTCATGTACAAATTTCTCAAAAAACCACAGTTTCTCACAATGACAATGAGCTCAAAAAAGACAGTAATTGCCTTTTTTATTTTGCTCTAGTCACAAAAGAATGAAGGAAATGTATTCTATGTGGGTGCATTTTACAAAACCCTAGATTCATTAACATAAAGATTGCTTCAATATTGTGGTTTAGAAGTTGACTAAGGACTTTCTTTTCCCAAAGATCAATCACCATGGAAGTAGACCTAAACACAAGTAGAAGTACACATGAGAAAGATTACGTGAAGAAAATGAAGTAGACAACTACTATATTTAGCAAAGAGTCCTTCACCTAGAAGATTGAATGAATTTCTAAACAAAAATCAACATCTAAATATTTATCTGTGAATTGTCATGAAATATGTAGTGACATTTTAGAAAACAAGTTGAAAATTTTGCAATAAATTTGCCTAATATATTTTCATACTAGAATTTTTTTTTATTCCTTTATAAAACGCATTTGTAAAATTAACATATCCATACAAGAATTAGGCATCAGTGATTTACTCCCAATGGTCAAATATCTAGGATTGTCCACTAAATCAACCTCTATAAGAATTAAAATTTTATAATATTTTGACATATGAAGAATGAATTATACATTTTTTAAATTTGAAGACTGAGATAATGCAAAGAAAAATTAAAGCCTTTTCAAAAGATTTTTGAAGATTCTTCTAATAGATGTCTATATGTAAGACTTTTAATTCATCTAATTTGCATTGAGTCAGAAGATACAAAGGTGTTTAGATTGCAAGCAACTATGTCCTCTCTTAGCAAAAATAGAATGTAAAATTTTATTTTTGAATTCAATTTTAAAAATTTATCAAAATCAAAATATGCAAAGGATTTAGGGTGCTTGCAAAATCATTCTCACCACTGATATTGACATTTTTCAATTCCATAGAAATGCATTTTTCAAATAAGTATTTGTATAAAATTAAAGTTTTTCTAGTTCAATGAATGATCCTTTTCGAAAATGTTTGAGTTTAGAGCTTCTTTTGAACTATTAAAATTTGATTCCCAACTCAATTACTTTCATTTTGATGTAGTTTCTCAAATTTTAACTTTCATATATTATATTATAATCAATATCAATATTTAATAATGTACTCTAGAGAAATCGCCAAAAAACCTTTGATTTGCACTATTCATACTTTGAATGGTGTAATCATTCAATCCATGACTTCACTTTTCATGAAAATTTCTAACAACCATACACATATGATTGAACAATAAAATCCTATGGTTGAATCCTAAAATATTGACTAAATTTTTGTTTTGAATCCTTGCACTAAAAATGGTCATTTCCAAGGTTTTGTATTTTAAAATAAGATCACAATTTTTTTTAGGGCTGTAGGTTTTTTTTACCTTATTGAATAATATCATATGGTTTGGAGTTGAATGTATTCATAGTGACCATGCATCTAAATCTTGTAGGTTTAAATATTACTCATAGAGATGGAAGATTGAATTACATGAATGTGCCATCAAAATCAACATCCTTAATTGTTCTTGAATCAAAATTTCTAATTCATTATATCTATGTAAATCACTTCTATAAGAGGTAAATCTTGGAGATTTAAGTATTTCTCGTAGTGATGGAAGATTGAACTGTAGGCTTAATTAGTACTCATAGTGATGGATGATTGGATAGTATGAATGTGATGTCAATGTAGAGGGGTCTTTATTTCAGCCAATATAGTAGATGATTGTACCTAGGCTACAAATTTGGGTAGGAATCAAACTATAGAGCTCATATGCCTGAGGAGGTTTAATTATTACTCATATTGATGGAAGATTGAATTTCTTGGATGTAACATCAAATTCAACATCCCTAACTTTTCTTGAATCAAAATTTTTAATTCATTTTGATGCTTGTACAAATTGTGTCTTAGTATTATGTAATGAACTTCATTTAAATTATATTTTTTTACAGATCTCCCGAATTCATTTAGGTTTTTATTAAAAGTTTTTATGAATCATCAAATTTTCATTGATTTAAGACAATGTTAAGAATCTTTGTCTTTTTTCTAAAATCATGAAAAATAAAACATCCCAAAATTCAAAATAGTAATATCATTAGAGTGGAAAATGCAATGAAGAGAACTTGGATTTTTTTTAAAGTGGATCAAACTAATAGTTTTTGGTTAGGTTTTAGTAAATTAATTTATCATCAATGTATCTCTTTTTCTTAACTTCCTAGTTTTTCTTATTAGTTCCAATTTTTACACCTTTACTTTTTTCACTAACTAGAATTTTTTTAGTGAGTGAAAAAAGCAAAGTTATAAAAAATTTTAAATCAAAGAAAGTAAACCATTTCTCTCTTACCATAGCTTCCTACTAGCTTAGTAAGAAAATAAATTATTAAATGGATGCATAAATTTTCAAAAATTTAGTGACCTAGTTTGTATATATGTATGTATCTCTCTCTATATAAATTTTACTTTTCAAAATTTGATTTTGCCTAATTCTTAGGAATTCAACTCATTGTACACAATCTTGCATCTCTTCTTCAATAATTTTAAACATACATTGCAAAGTTGTCTGCATCATATAAGGTAGACAATTTGGGGTTTAAAGGTCAAGACAAGAATTTAGGTAAATATAGCCAACTTGGATTAAAGTAGCAACAACCATACAAAAATTGTAAGAACAATTTGGATGAATATCTAACTTATTGTAATTATATTTTAAAATTGTCTAATTTTAATATTTTGCCTAGTTGTTCTTTGCATTTTGATTAATTATTGGGTAGAAAGCTGCTTGAGCTATTTAAAAACTATAGTATACTTGCATGCAGTCAAAGAAGAAATAACTCAAAAAATAGAGTATAGGGATTTACATTACAATGTATTTTTTTGTTTTACAAATATGCATTGTAGGTTCTTTGGATTTTACAAATGATGACATAGTGCTTACTTAACCCTAGAAGAATGGGCCCATGATCATTGACTTCAAGCCTCACTTTCCATTACTTTATTTGCTACTATTTTGCAATTAAATATGAATGGATTTTTTTATATTTGTTTTTTAGAGATGAAATTATAAGTCAAAAACAAGTCATAAAATTTTCAAATTCTTTGGGAAAAATTTGAAATTATTGTAAATCTTTTAAGAAATAAAGGAAGAAAATTCATATCAAATACAAAATATACAATAATTAACAAAACTATGTACAAAACTAAAACAATTTCATATGAACAACCATAGCATAAGCATCAATGGACAAAGTTAGAAAGTAGATATATGGGGTTGTAGTGTACAACATACTGCACAGTACTATAGAAGTTTGAAGAAAAAATTAGTTGTGATTTGAAAAAAAATTAATTTCAAAGTTAGCTATGTCTAAAATTCAGTTTTGTTTACCATGATTTGGAATTACTTTATCTTTTGTCAATTTTTTCTTATAACTTTGAAAAAACTTTTTATGCTATCAACAATTTGACAAACATGCAAACGATATTGGTCCTTACAATATTTGATTTATTTTTTGGAATTGAGAGTATAGGATTGCATTAGCCATTGTAGAAAGAGCTCAAGTTGCAACGTAGACCATTATTATATCTTAATGCCCTTACATTTGAAATATTTGTTGGCCCAAACAATGCATTCAATTTATATTTTAAAGCCATACAATGCATTTTTGAGTTCAATTTTTTGTATGAAGACTAGAATTCAGGATGCACATAATTGATCCAAAAAATTCAAAAAAATAAAATTATCTTTGTTCATTTGTCAATTTTTGTCCATTTGAATTAGACAAATGAAAATTATAATGAATCTTATAAAGATATTATATAGGATTTGTTCTTGAACCCAATTTCCACAATTTTTCAAAACAAAAATGTCTACTTGCTACAACAATCTTACCACTAAGACTCTCATGTTTCAATTTCATTCTAAAACTATTTATGATTCAGATTTCTCTTCTATCTAGAATTTATTTCTACTTAAAAAATTTAATTTAATGGTGAAATCAACTTGATTTTTTTTTACATTGTTATTTTGAAATTCTTAACTCTCCACCATAAAGATTTAAATTAAGAACATTCAGAGTCTCAAAACCCAAGATTGCTTAGTTCCGACAAAACTCCTTCTTTTTCACTTTTAATACTAATATCTTACATGTACTAGGTCAAAGTTTCTGCATTTTTTTTCACAAACTGTCGTGCAAGTTTCATGAAAGATCCTACAATAGGATATTAAAAAAATAAAGTATTTAAAAAAATAATAATTGCGGCTCTCAGCAGTACAAATGGCAGTTCTGGAGGATTTTCCTTGTTTATAAAAACACAGTCATGAACCTCCCAGGGGTTAAAGAGCATGGAGAATCTAGAGATCGTACCGTACAAAATTGAATGTCCAACAGTAGGTAAGTACCAAACCCAAGGAAGCTACTGTAGATGGAGATCAAAATAATAATAATATTGAAGATTGAGAGGTCATATTACTGTTCAATAAATCAACACGTACAGACAGGTAGGTACCTGCAGATAGAAGACAAGCTTCGCACAATAATAAATGGTGGTGTCAGGGACTGGCACACTTTCAGAATAAGTCAGTAGCAATAGGCAATCTTTCTTGAGTTCTCCACTCCTCTCTGCCCTTCCCCTCCGTGGACCTCGTGAACATGGTCACATAGTCTTAAGGAACTCACGAAGCTGATCTCACAGGCAGCCTTTCATCTTTCATCGTCGTATTTTTGCTGGGGTTGAGTTCGCTCCAAAGATTTGCTTGAGGTTACTAAGAGAAAAGCTTAAGTCTAGTAGAATACTGCAAAACATTTCTGTCAAGTTTTGTAGCTACAATACAATTTCTAGCGACTTGCAACAAGTTTTCAACAAATCTGCTAGAAAATCTGGCAAAATAATGAGCATTATTATTCTCCTTTAAATTTCCTATCTAGACTTGCAGCGAATCCAAAATGCTTGTTGAAATCTGGCGACACTTAAGCTCCCCTCAAGCACCTGCTTGTAAACACACCTGCTTACAAACCTAGAATAATACCCAGCGGTCACACCATGTGCAGATTTGAGCAGACTTGAGCAGACTTGCACAGATGAGCATTCAGAGGTCTCTTGATTCAGGGAATTAGGAAGGGGGATGATACGGCGGAAGACTCCTCTCAAGTTGAAGACCTCTCCATGCACACCATTATCTCTCCACCTTCAGTCGCTTTGCGGAAGCTTGTTCATGCTGAATCTTGTTCCCTCCTTGTTCTTGATTGGCATCTGAGGCTCCCTGTGCCTGAGTAGTAGTTTCTGTCCCTGGAACTGGGTTGATCACGGGAACCACCGGTGCAGGAGGTGGAGGAGCGGGCGGTAACTGTAAGGTCGTTAATTTGATTTCAAGTTAGTCTAAATGGACTCACTAAAATGTACTGGAGAATCAGCAGCATGACAGAGTAATTACGTTACACAACGGCTCGGTTGATGCAAAGAGTAACCGGGTTGATACAAAATAGTTTACTTTAGTAAAATAGAAAATTTGAAAATATGCAAAATCTCACAACCTTTAGGATGAAGTTCTGAAAATCACAACTCTGAACTGGAGACAACAAACTAATTGCACTGCCTTCATATTTTCCAACAATTTTCAAGTAGTTAAGTATTTCAAATGCATTTTTCATCCAGAGATGAAATCCTTAGAAATTACTCAGATAAGCTTGTTGGAAACCTTTCATCGAAATAATGAAATACGTCGTCGCTAGAGTGATGAACTAGCCTCACTTATACGGTACGCTTTTAACATCTCACAACCATTTAAGCCTGATGAAAACCATTGAGGACCTATTGACTGACCCCTATTACCAACAGCAACTCATCTCGTCCAATCAACATTTGGTCTTCAACTAACAAGTTCGGTGTCAGCATGTCTTGGCAAAATGTCTGAATGGAAAAGAGGATTGCCAGTTGTAGTGGGGCTAAAAACTGCTAATTCAAAATTGCATAGTGATTAAAACTTGACCTCAACAGATTTGGCTCTTGTACCCAAAGTTCTCTTCATGATCAGCCAAATCTCAGAACATGGTAGCCAACTAGCCATACTTAAATCATATGGATAATTTCAGTAATTTAATTAAGGTCTAAGATACCGATTTTCGCTTAAATGGTCGAGCATTGACTTATACAAGTTAGGGATGATGAACATAATAGTGCTCATAGATTCATTACCTTCCGCATAATACCGGTAAGAATTGTATCCACACGCATCACTTCCTTCACATCCACCACCTTCGTGGATGATTTCTTCAGTTGCACATCAGCATCAGCCTCGCTTCCTGCCTTCCCATTTTCAGTCTCCGTACCTGAGGAATCACCAACTCTCGGCCTTTCTAAGAGACTTGACCGGCTTATAAAATAAACGTCGAACAAGAATACAGTGGCAAAACATTAAAGAATCAAGTTTTCACCCCCCGGTAGTCATTTCATTGAAAAAACACTCTCATATTAGAGTTATCCTTAAGTTCACTATTTCAGAGAAGTGATTGAGCCAACCAAGAAAGGCAATATTCATTATATTCAGCCCTCCTCTTTCTCTAGAAATATGATCGGCACCCCCAGTTTACATGCATTCGAGGATAACTCTATTGACGACCTACTAATAGACTTCTCGAGCCCAATAGAATGAGGATTACCATTCCCAATCTTCTCAAGCTTCGCAGACGCTTGCGCAAACGCGTTCGTGATATGATACAAAGACCGCACCTGCAGCACGCCACATAGAACCTCCACATAATAACCACTTCAAGTCTAGAGTTCCAAAGAGTCACCAATACAATTACAATAACTGCCCTGTCACTATCCATCACTGTCAAGAAAAAGAAAGTAAAAATGGAACCACCCTTGTTTCCGTAACTCATTTGTAGCAACTTACAACACGTGAACCGATGACGTTGTAAAGATGAGGAGCCTGGTAGATAGAACCATCCAGAACATAATACGCAGCTTGCGCCGAGACTTTTTCAGGAGACTCACGCTTCTGCTTGCGAATCACAAACAGGTGTGGCTCTTGTGCATCCTGTAATATGTATTCCATACCTGTCCTCTGCCTGCAAACGAATACAACATTCAATAAAACTTCCAGCCCACTCAAGTAATGCATGCGACGTATGTGTGGCCTTCACATCACAAACATGAGCACATTGAAAGGATTCACACGCAATACGAGCAGAGAGATAGTCACGTACGAGAGATGGTTCATGTCCAAAGGATGAATAGACTCCATCCTGAGCTGCTCATTATTGCAAGTACGGTCGTAAAATGGAGACAAAGCAAAGTAGTCAAACACCAGGTTGCGATCGAGAGGGTAAGCACTCAGCCACAGTTGGTCACGGAAGCTGATGCTCGTCATCTCCGTCCCCGGGACGGTATCTGCTGCGGCTGCTGCTGCCACCGCCATCGCCATGGCTGAAACCCTAATTCACTCCTTGCGGTTAGAAAGACTCCAAATTGAGCTTGCAAATTGGAACTCCACAATGGCAATCTCAACGGAGAGCTCACAACTGCGACCAATTCTCCGGTTACGGCATGAAACCCTAATTCCAATTGCTGATTTGAAAATAGTCTCTCCCAAGTAACCTCTCTCTCCTTGTCAATACCAGTCGTCGCAATGGAGACAACAATATCGTGTCTTGATCAATACTCCAGGTCTAGAAGCCTCGCATCTAAGGAAACCAAATGGCAGCTTGCGGCTTGTGGAGTACAAGCGATTACCCTAATCCCGAATGCTCCAAACCATAATCAAGCGCACTAACTTGATTCCTTGCACTCAAAATTCACAGGAAGAATTGCTCCATACACTCGAATCACGAATACTTCAACCCCAACAAAACACCCGCAAGACCTAAACCACCAATCAACCGCATTACCTCGATTCCTAATACTCAAAATTCACACAACGAATAGTCACGAATCCTTCAACCCCACCAACACATCCGCAAGACCTTATTGAATCGCATCAACTTGTTTCCCGGCACTAAACTTTCACAGCACTAAATACAATTCTCCCGAACCCACTCTCTAATCCCAAATACTTCGCCAAATCTCAACTCAACAAATACGAGCAAACCCAAAATCAATCACATCAACACGATTCCCGCTCCTAAAATTTCACAGAAAGAATTCTCCCGCCGAACACTCTAACCCCGATTACTTCGCCAAATCTCAAACTCAACCAATAATGAGCAAGACCTAAACCAATCACAGAAACTCGATTCCCAGTATCAATCTACGACAGGAAGAAATTCTTCCGAACACTCTGATAATCCCGAATACTTCGCCCAACTCTCAACTCCACCAAATATCCGCAAACCTAAATCAACCCCATTACCATGATTCCTTACTATGATTCCCAGTACTAAAATTTCACAGGAAGAATTTTCCAGACTACTTTTTAAAATTCTGTAGGAGAATCGTCCTAGTGTTTCAGTTGCGCGACTCGATTGAAACCCTAGTCTCCAGCCCTACTTGTAGCCTTTTTGAGAGGGGAGCCTAAATTTGGAACTGGACGAAATGGCCACGAGGTTTCGAAGTCGTGGAAGACTTGGGAACCGTGGGTCACTGAGTTTTAGGGCTGAGGTATAATACGGAGTATGATACTGCATGGTATGGATATGGTATTTGTACGATATGATATATATATTACTTGGGTGCCACGTGTCTACTGGGGAATTGGGGACTGTGTCGTACAGAAGAAAAGAAGGAAGCGGCTACTCGGAAGGGTTGAAAGTTGAACCAAGTTAGAGCGCCCTCTGCCGTTGCTACAGCCAAAATAAAAGTGAAAATACTTTAGTAATTTTTTAATTCAGAATTTTTTTTGAAATTCAATAACTTTCACATCGTAGGTTGAAACACCACAAAACAAAATCCATGATGGCACTAGAAAGCTACATGATGGCACTAGAAAATAAAATTACAATGAGGTCATGATTGTACCAAAATTCCTAATCACAATGAAAAAAGAGTTTCATTAGAAGAGTTTGGGGGGTCCAGAAGCTTGTTTCGGGCCTGTTCCCCTATAACTATTCCCCGCAGCGAGGAGAATGGCAGAATTTTTTTTTCATAAAAAATTTAGTCTCCAAATCCAAAAAGAATTTTTTTTTTTTGGTCAATGATGTGGTAGGGTCTCGGCCATGTCAAACCGCTGCGCCGAACCTGTTTCCTATGTTCGCAAGCTGTGATAACTTGCAAGCATCTAGAAGCCCCAAAAATCTTCTAATGTGATATCTTATTACTAAAACATCAAACATTAAAGTTATGATAATAGTTGTAATTATTTTATTCCCATATCCATGTGTGACATTACAATCATATAATCTCTCAATATTCAAATGTTTTTTTCATTTCAAACCTATGGCTTATTTAGATGACTTTTTAAAACATGTTTTTTTTGGTTCAAAATTGTTAGTCATGATTTATTTTCTTTAAATTGTATGATTTGGCACCTTCCCTATACCTTTCTAATGACTCTATTTCAACTCCAACACATAAAGAGGCAAACTCTTTTGGTCAATGAGGCACTAGAAAGGAATCTGAATTATTATTTAATAAAATCATTATCTAAGAAGGTGGGCCACAAAATCCTATTTTTGCATGATTTGCTTAGATTCAACATTTTTTATTTGAATTCCAAGTCTCATATTGCATGATGATAAAGAAATCACTACCAATCATTAGATGAGACATGTTTCATTGAAGTTTGACCATCTACAAACAAGATATTGTTTTTACTCCTTTACTACCATATCAATCTATTACTAGATCAATTTTTTAATGTTTATTGTAAGTTTAAAAAATGAATTAGAACTTGGCAAGACTTCAGATATAGTGCAATTAAAGGGTTTCATTGTAATTAGAATGCTTTTAGTCTTGGATGCTTGTAATACTGGGGATGAAGATGTGGCACTTGAAAAACAAAACAACATATGAATTCATAAATGCATAAAATTTTTATCTTCAATGAACAAATAAGATATAAAATTTTATGAATAACCATAAATAATTAAAACCTAACATTCCTATTTAAAACTAAAAGAATTATTGTAAAATTGATAATATCTAATTTAAAAAAAATCAACAAATTAGATTCTAAGTTCATTAATAAATATATGATAGTATAATGATAGATTCAAGGTTATAGATCAATGAATTATAATTTACAATTTTTGTATAGAAGGGGATTAAAATTGAAGATCTAAGCTTTAAGTTAATAATAATATGAAATATATATTTCGTGGCTTGCACTTTTATATATTTTTAGAGAAAAACTAAAAGAATGGAAAAAATTATATTATACGTATACACACATACACACACATAGATAGATAGATAGAGCCATGAGAATTAATTGATGTTCACAACTACCTTCATTCTTGTCATTATTATTTATATTGTCAAAAAAGTGATGTGAGAATGAAGACATCAAAGATTGTATATTTTGTAAAATACAATTATAGATTGTTAAGTGTTTAAGTGTTTAAGTGTTCTTTTTACTTTGCTAGATAATATCATGAGATTTTTGACAAATTCATGAGTAGGAAATGTATACATATTGACCATGTATCAATATCTTGTAGGTTTAATTATTACTCCATCACTTTTATAACCGTAGCTATAGAATTTGTATATTCATTCAACCTTCAAGTTGAGGAAAAAGGGTCCTTTCAAGATACAATAGTTGTGCACTTCCATTTAGATTGGTGAGATGATATTTTGTATGTGTGTATTTAGATGTACAATTATGTATTAATTCAACTTTCAAGGAGAAAGGGTCCGTTCAACATACAATAGCTATCCACTTCTATTCTGATTGGTGAGATGATATTTTGTATGTATGTGTTTTTAGATGTACAACTTATATATTAATTCAACTTTCAAGAAGAAAGGATCCTTTCAACATACAATAGTTGTCCAGTTTCATTATGACTAGTGAGATGATATTTTGTATGTATGTGTTCTTAGATGTACGACTTGTGTATTAATTCAACCTTTGAGGAAAAAGGGTCTTTTCAAGGTACAATGACTATCCACTTCCATTCTAACTTATGGGATGATATTTCTTGTATGTGTATTTTTAGGTGTACTTAGGCATGTAGCCATAGTGATTGGCGTTTGAAAAAACAAGCTTCTAGGAAGGCCCTCTTTGACCACATCATAGGCACAATCTTTACATTATTGAATCTAAATAGGGGCATATAAGAAACACCCACTACCAAATGAATGTTTGTTTGTTTTTTTAATTCCATGACTTGAGCCTAATTTTGTATATTTGTTTTATCAATTGTGGGCTACTCATACATTCACTTATTCTATTAGTTCATAAGATAAAAATTTTACAAAGCCACAATATTTTAAAATTAGGTCACAATGAAACATTGTCACATTGTACCTATTTTGAAAAATTCCTTTTTCTTTTATTGATTTATCCTACTCTTCTTTCTTATGAATAGGATAAATTATTGTAGGTATCATCGTCCATCTCCGCAAAGAATATAAATTGGTGGTTAAATATTTCACTAATTTGTTTTAGTAGTGAAAGGAGGGATAAACATCACTTAGAATATTAGTGTTACTAAGAGATTTTATTTTTGAAGAACTAAATTGGTGTAGTAACATTTAAGCCTCTATTAATTCAAAAGAATTAGACCTTTGTAGATTAGAGTCATACATACACTATTTGAATATATTGATATAATCATTTGTAAGCTTACAAAGTTTTTATAAGGTTACTACATATAATTTCAAATGCTTTCTAAAAGCTATATAATCTAGATTCCTGCTTGAAATGTACTTCTTTCTATGATTCATAATATCCTATTTTTAGTCCTTTGAAAATTTATAGTTTATGTTCATATGGTGTCCTAGAAATGCATTCTAAAAGACTCTAGAATTCCCTCTTGACTACCACCAAGACCCTACAAAATGTTTTGGGAAAACCATGTTGAATAGCTTACTTGTGCAATTTTAGGAGTGTAGCTACCTACCTTACAATGCAAAGACAGTGTGAAATTACAATGCAAAGATGGTGTGAAAATGTTATCCAATATGTAGCATGAGCTATAAATTGATGTACTAACATTTCAACCTCTATTAATTCAAAACAATTTGACTTTTGTAAACTAGAGTCACTCACACATACACTATTTGGATAAATCCACGTAAACCCTTCCTTTGTAAGCTCACAAAGTTTTTAATTTATTATATGATGCAAAAAACGGTGTGAAAATGTTACACAATATGAATACGTAGCATGAGCTAAGTTCTACACAAATAGTGAAAGCAAGTTGCCTTCCTCCAAAAAAGCTACTTTACAAGCCATTAAAGTCAACAAATATTTCTACAAATATTTTTGTTTGTACACATGGGGCAAGGGAGGATTGAACCCTCTATTGCCCCATGTTTTACCCTTGTAGAAAGCCACATGTGATGAAATTTGCAAATTTTGAATTCATAGTTGCAATCAAAAAATCCCAACATTAGAAGAGTTTTTCACCCCTAGAAAAGTTGTGAGGTCCCAGATTGCAGGAATTGCCTTGTAGGGGGCCACATCAGCTCAATGACGTGGCACAATGATTGCTACGTTTGAAAAAATTAATTTTTATTTTTTCATTTTTTTTCTTCATTTCAAGATTAAATTAAATAAAATAAATTTTTTTGGTCGGGAACAACCATTCCCCAAAAACTACAAGGGAGAAGTTTGTGACCCACGTGCTTGAAGCGGCACTCCCGAGGGCCAGAAATCCTCTAATGTAGCTAGGGGACATGATGAAATACAAAATTTAAGCTGCACAAAATAGGGGGCAATTTTTGACATTTACCCTCTGCTGGGGGCAATACAGGGGTCAATCCTCCCTGACCATTACACATGGAGGTTCATGAATCCCAATAATTACAAACAATACTTCATTCAAAAGTAATGCATTCTTACTCTTATTAAAAAAAACAATGTAATATTTTTATAGCGTAGAATGTCAAGAAATTAGTGACCTAATTTCACTACTGTGGAACACACACGCGTCTGCTGCTCCAGTGCTCCCATGTCAGCTTCCTCCCCCTCCCGCACCGCAAAATTCCACCTTCCTTCCTTTCCTTCCGGGCTTCTCTCCCCCTTCCAAAGGAAGAAAAAACTGTGTCTCCCACAGACCGCGTAATAATGTAACATAATAAGTGTTAATGTTTGCTGCTGCAACCCACTCACTTTCAGGCACCTGCAGACAGACAGATCGACAGGCAGACTTGTGACACAACACCTGCAGTTCCAGTTTCCAACTTATCATCATGAACGAAAAAAAACAAAAAGATAGAAACACCCAACCCGGCCTCTCTCTCTCAGTCTCCCAGTCTCCCTCTCTCGCTCGCTCAAAACACAATGAGAGAGACCATGATCGACACCGTGAAAGGACAGTACATACCAACCCAGTCAGACATACACCAAACCTCACATAATGATGATGATCATGTCGTAGGCCACAGTCCCTCCAGGCGCAGTACACAAGGACTACTACTAGCTAGCTCCTACTAGCTTCTACTAGGTACTACTGGTCATTGTGATCGAAGGAGCCTAGCTAGTACTGTAGTAGTGTAGTAATGGTGAACTAGACGCCTACGAATCGATGGAGAGAACAACTAAGGTAAGACCGCTCATTGATTTCCATTCAAGTTCATATAATAATGGTTTGAAACAGGGACGACGGAGGTTCTCTGGAACTTCACGTAGGCAGTCGCAGGGTCGCAGGGAGTTCTAGAGGTCTAAGAACTGTAGCGTTTGTAGAGTTTGTAGAGTTGGGAGAGTTGCAAAGTGGAGATGGCGAGTTGCAGAGATGGCGAGTTGTGTGTTGGAGACGGAGATCCGTAGAGCCTGCGCGTTGCGCAGCTTTGACTGACAAACTGACAAACACACCCGCGGGCGCTCTGCCCCATGGGCGCCCATATCGCGGCCCGGGTCGGGTCGGGTCGGGTCGGGTCGGGTTGGGTTGGGTTACCCGTGGTCGATATCGGGCCGGGTGAATGGAGTGGACCGGCTCCCTGGCCCGGCCCGTTGTGTTCTCCTCTCATTGCAAGTGCTTGTTGTCTCTCCTTTGACCCCCTTTAGGCCAGTGATTTTGCCCTTCTATCTCCTCGGCGGTGTGTTGCTGGCTGGCTATGGCGGAGGTCTGTTTGCGGGGGGGTTTCGTTTGTCGTCGCTGCTAGGGTGGAGGTTTTGGTGTGAAGCACTGGCCGTGTACGTTCTAGTTAGAAACTAGTTGTGGGAGTGGAGTGGTCGGAAATTTTGAAATTTTTTGGAGAGGGGGAGAGGGAGTTTGAGGCGGCTATGGTGGCAACGGACGCCGGAGTCCCGGTGCCGGCGCGGATCTGGGAGTGGAGGAATCGCTCTGGGGTGGCGTGGTAGGGGAGGGAGACATGGTGGGGGAGTGAGGGGTTTGGGACGCCGGAGGTCGCGGTGGCGTCAAGCGACGGTTTTGGTGGTTGTTGTTGTTGTTGATGTTTGGAAGCTGGAAGAGGTGGAGAGGAAGGGGGAGAGAGAGGAAGGGGGAGAAGGAGAGAGGTTAAGGAAGGAAGCGCTGGGTGAGAGGAGAGGAGGACGGGATTAAAGAGATCGAGGAGCTTGAGATCAGGGGAGGAAATGTCATGCATGAGCGGCAAAGCGAGGAGAGGCAGCAGCAGCAGCAGCAGCACATGTGGTCTCCCCCCTCACAACGCTCAGCTGTTGGCAACCCCATCGACCAGAAAGTCTTCACCAAGGTGGCCTACTTGGAAACCCCCGTTGTTCTAGTAGGCGTTACTACTGTTGAGGCGAATATTTGAGCGAGGGTTTCGGAGAACTGGGATTTGGTTTGAGGTGGCCGTTGGTATTGGAGTCTGGTTCTCCACACGTCAACATGTAGTACAGGGGAGACTGTTTTCTAGTCGTGGTTGAACTTCCGCGGTTTTTGTAGCAGGTGCTGCGGGAGATAGAAGGTCGTGTGACTCGTTCGTGGTCCCTCCGTAGTTAACAGTGCTTCTGGTGGGGGGAGTATTTGTCTCGTAGTTGTTGCTTCACGGCTTTGGGCTAGTATCAAGTCGATCTGGTCCTCCTCGCCTCATTTTCGATTATTTTCTGTACGAACGACGTGTTTATGATAGCTGGTGTTCAGTCTGGAATGTTTCGTGGATGCAAGTTCCTTTTTGATGCATCGAAAACAGTAGTTCTCCCTTCATGTGCCCTGTCGGTGCGTTAGGAAGAAGCTTTGAACGGCATGTCGTGCTCTTCTTGTTTGGACTGTGTTTTTTCCTTGTTTGGCTTCAGAGGAAACCAGTCGTTTAAGGAAATTTGCGTTTTCGAGTTGTTTCTATTCCGTGTCTGTATCGTATAGCAGTCATTCGATGATTACACCTGCTCGCGAGAAGACTTATATGACGTGCCTCACCTTGCGACAGAAGCTTACAATTAGTCTGTGTTGGTTTTGGGTCAAGCAACTCCATCTCCTCCTTGTTTTCGTGTCGGGTTCGGCAAACTGGTCTTAACTCCATATCTAGCATGATGCGCATGTCCAGTATTTTTTTGAAATTTGAGCGGACGTTGTTGATGAGGGCTCCGTTATTTTTTGGATGATCCTCACAGGACGGAAATAGGTGCGGTTTTCAGGTCAATTGCTAATTTTCGTGAATCCTCTCCCTTTGTACGGGTTGCAAGTGGCGTGGTACACGTCTACCGCAAGTCTCATGGTCCTAGTTTATGTAGTGGCTGCTGAGTAATATTTTGTTCATAGCTTTTGTAATACATATATCTCAAGAGACCTGTCTGTTGTAGGTGTACGTTGATGTTGGAGCTTCTCTCCTGGCACACCCCATTTACACTTACTTTCTGTGCAGTTGGGATAATTGTGAAAGTCTTAAAGCTTCGATACTTGGGAACTGGAGTTTCGGGGATGTACTCCTCTGTCGCTGTCAGTCGTACTGTTCCAGTAGGCATTAATTAATATTATGGGCGTCTTTTTCTGAGATGACCTTCGAACTTAAATATAGCTGTCATACGGGTTAAGGCTCTGGTCTGTACGTGATTATGCGGATAGATATCTGCTATCAGTGGTAGGTGAAAGTTTTAACGTATTTTGATTCGTTTCCTGGATATCGCAGGGAGGACGAGCTCTCAACGTTGGAGATTGTGCCCTTTTTCAGGCAGGGGATGCTCCCCCATTCATTGGCATTTTACGCAAGGTGACTCTTGAGACAGCCGACCAAGTAAAATTAACTGTCAATTGGTTGTATCGACCGACAGACGTAAAGCTATCAAAAGGCTCTCTGCTTGAGGCAGCCCCAAACGAGATATTTTACTCGTTCCATAGGGATGTTATTTCAGTAGCGACGTTATTGCATCCATGCAAAGTAGCATTTCTGCGGAAAGGCGTCGAGCAACCTGAGGGAGTTTCTTCATTTGTTTGCCGGCGAGTCTACGATACTCGGGACAAGTGTTTATGGTGGCTATCGGATCGAGATTATACCAATGTGAGTAATACATTCACTTTGTAAGGTAATCTGTTTTATTAGTTAGATCTGTAAATGTAAATTAGGGTTGCTGAGAACTTTGCCTCTACATCAGGCGAGGGATTACTGGCAGACTGATCTTTATTTTCATTTGCATACAAGTGAGAATGTAAATGTTTATCACTTCTTGTTGCCTTGAGGATCGTAGGTGTCTGGCACTGAGTGATTGTCATTGTTTGATTGGCCACTTATTGAGTCAGCTGCCTGTCGATCAGTCTGATTGTTGGGATTCCGCTTTGTACACAAGCGTTCTGCATTGTCTGGCCCAACATTCTCGTTTCTCAGAGAGGTTGAGGAATAAGATTTTACCGTAGTAGCTTTTTATGGGCTACGCCTTGATGCAGTTCTCTGTCTCCTCTCTGGAAGTTGCAATGTTTATCTCACACCCCTAGGTACTTTATGTCACCCTCAGGAGCATCAGGAGGAGGTAGATGAACTCTTGGATAGGACAAAGCTGGAGATGCAGGCAGCTACACAGACAGGGGGCCCTTCTCCAAGAATTTTATCAGGATCGACAACTTTCCAGCAGTTGAAAGGGGCCAGCGAATCTGTGCAAAATGGTTCTTATTCCGCAGCAGGGAAATGTAAGAAGAGAGACCGATCTGACCAAAATTTGGACCCCTCTAAACGGGAACGGAATGTGAAACTTGAGGATGCAGAGGCCAGTCCCTTGAAGCGTGAGCGCAGCATGAAGCCTGAAGAGATTATTAGTAACCTGGATAAGGATGGCGGTCTTGTAGATGTGACCGGTGTAGATAGTTTAGTTCAGTTAATGCAGCAAGACCAGAATGATAGTAG
Source organism: Pseudoscleropodium purum (assembly GCA_963969395.1). Lineage (NCBI taxonomy): Eukaryota > Viridiplantae > Streptophyta > Bryopsida > Hypnales > Brachytheciaceae > Pseudoscleropodium > Pseudoscleropodium purum. Next base: position 28,784,491 of record OZ017795.1, read on the forward strand.
CAAGAAGGTGGTCGATATCACCACTCGTCGCACCAAGCTAGCTAATGTAATCGCTGCAACAGAGAAAGAAGAGTGTCTCAACTATTTCTTACATTTAGGAGGTTTGCGGCTACTTGACGAATGGCTGCAGGAAGCTCACAAAGGCAAGGCAGGGGATGCCGGTAGTCCGAGGGAAGGAGACAAGGGTGTCGAGGAACTGCTGTTAGGCCTTCTTCGGGCTCTGGACAGACTTCCGGTAGATTTGAAAGCGTTGAAGGCTTGTGTCGTTGGTAAATCAGTGAACCACTTACGAAGTCATAAAAATCTGGAGATCCAGAAGAAGGCTAGGAAGTTGGTAGATGTCTGGAAGAAGCGTGTGGATATAGAAATGAAGCTTTCAGGTGAAGTGAAGCCGGGTGGGGGAAATGTAATCTCATGGTCATATAAGATGTCGTCATCTGAGCCGGTGCACTCTGTGTCAGTGAAGGATTCAGGGGTCCCTCTGGATACAGCCGTGAAAAGTTCTGGAGGCACTGCAGGCCCTACGAAGGGGGCCCAGAATGGGCCAACCAGCGGAGATGCTCCTGCAAAACCCACAGAAGGACCGGGAAAAGCTGGTTCTCCTGTCCTACCCTCTACCAAAGATATCAGCTCAAAGGTTTCTGCAGGGAATTTTGGTTCTGACGCGCATGCAGACCAGGCGAAGGATGAGAAGAGCAGTTGCTCGAGCCATTCGCCTAGCAATGGGCACTCTTTGGCTAGCGGAGTTGAGAAGAGTGCTACTCTGCCGTGGAAAGATGAGGTGAAGAACGGGGTTGGGGTTTCTAGCAAAGCTGCTGCTGGAATTCCAGGACTGCCAAGTTCTGGGCAACCTGCTGTAAATTCTTCAGGAGCTTTGAAGGAGGTTGGGTCCGACAAGTCTGCTGTCTGGAATAAGAATTCGGCGACTGAGAAGGGTGGTAGTCTAGCTGGGGGTACTGAGAAGGGTGATGTGGACTCTGGAGTTTCTCAGCAGCGCCTTATTGTGAGAATACCAAATCCTGCGAGAAGTCCTGTTCGGGCAAGTGGAGGGACTGGTGATGGTCATGTTAGCCGAAGCTCTTCTCCCAGTGCTCCGGATCGTCAAACTTCCTCTACCTTTGATAGGTCGCAGCAAGGTGAAGTCGCGGAGAACGTGAATTCTTCAGCCCAGGTGTCTGTTCGAGTTGATAACGGAACAGAGAAGCTCTCCAGGCGCGCTTCCATGGACACAGCTGAAGGAGCGATGGGCTTATTAGCTACCGTTGCAGCTGCGGCTGAGGAGTCTGGTGGAGAATATTTGCATAATGTTGACAAAGGCTCCAATACAGGCCCTGTAGACATGGTGGTTGATGTTCCTGTTCAGAGAATGAAACTTGAAGACACAGGAGTGTCGCAAAGCTTCCCTGATCGTCAAAGTGCTTGTCCAGGAGATGGCAAGAGCGATCGAAAGGAACAGATCGTTGCTGTTACACCGGAGCAGGGTGCTGGAGGTGAGAAGCATGTTGAAAAGCACAATTTGCGTAGAGATCCAGTTAATGGGGAAGTGCGTGCGAACACACGCAATGCTGTAAAATTTGCCGAAGGAGATTCTAATGAAGGAGTGCGAATGGACGATGTCAATGGCAAGTTGACTGGGGAGCATCCTTATTTAAAAGAGCTGAAGGTCAAAGATAGAAATGGCTTGGAGGGTAAGCCTATTGGTTTTGAAGGTCATCTCAGTAGCAAGTTCGGTACAAGAATGGGCAGTCCTGGAGAAAGGGGGTTGTCACGCACTCACTCAAAAGTGACCAAGTCTGCTATCGAACTCTGCAATGGCATTGGTGTTGGATTGGGAGACTACAGGTCTTCCTTTGGGGTTCCTTCTGCTGATTCAATAATGCTAGATGAGAGACCAGGGAGAAAGAGAGGTCAAGAAGCGGGCCAGTTGTTTGGGAGAAGAGGTGATTCTGATGCAAATCGGATTGCTGACCTCGTTTCTGGGTTCCCTGAGGAAGATGTTCTGGAAGTCGCAAGACAAGCTGCAGATGAGGTAGAGCAGATGGAGAAATATGGAAAACCTGTATCTAGCTCATTGTCAGAAAGAGATGCGCATGACACCAGACCATTGGGTATTTCTTCTGTTCCTGAGAGGAGAGATGCAAGCGCTGCTGATACTGCTGGTAGGGATAGAGTACCTTCTGTGGTTCTTGATAATGCAAAAAATGTCAAAACTGGTGATCAGGATCTGCGCTACTCCGAGAGACCTGGGCGAATGAACATCGATGACACCAAAGAGGATACAGATCAGAAACAGGGTAACGCCGCCGGGACTGCTACGGGATCTCTTCCACTGGAGGGTCACGACAATGATGTATCAAACACTGGGCAGAAGGGTGTCACGGTTTCTAATTCTTCACCTAGAGGGCAGGAATCAGCTAGCCCTCAGGATTCAGGTGGGGTGAAACCAAATACATCACAACAGGTGGTAGATAAGTCTGACCCTGGTGAAGCCGCTGTAGCAGTGAATGTGGCACCCGAGCGCCCTGTTTTTGATTTGAACGAAGGATTTGCTGAAGAGACTCCTCAGGACGATGCTACTGCTCCCCCTCCTGTTTCAGTGACTTCGATTTTTGTCCATCCCATAGCTTCAGGAGCCTCAGCAAGCGGAGTGGCTGCTCCTATTGCAGTCCTTGCTGCAACCAAAGGAGCATTTATTCCTCCTGCAAGTCCGTTGAGAATCAAAGGAGACCTTGGGTGGAAGGGTTCAGCTGCAACCAGTGCCTTCCGCCCGGCGGAGCCGCGTCGTACACCCGAGAGACTGAATTCCAACGGGGAAAGTATGGCTTCAGATGCGAACTTGGCTATGGCCGCAACTGCGCAGAAGCGGGCCAGACCTCTTTTAGAGTTCGATTTGAATGTGGCGGATGAAAGGGTCACCCATGACAATGGAGTTTCAAACACCACTTTATCTTCTCAGGGTTCAGTGTTGGGGATGTCATTGCATAGCAATTCTGTCCCATCAAGCTTGGTGTCTGGTGTGACTTTTGTGAAGCAAGAAAGTTCATGTGTGGCATTTCTGAAACCGGAGAGTTCTAGTTCAGCGTACCCTCTTTCCAACGGTGGCAGCGGGCCAGTGCGAAGCAGTCAAGGGCAAGCCCCTCCAGGTAATGTGCGTCCTACCTTGGATTTGGACTTGAATCGGATGGATGACAGCGAGGAGAATTGTATGCCATTATCTGTGGACTTGCGGGGAGCCGTGGAAGGACTAGGATCATCAGCGCGGAGCAATAACAGTACAACACAACTGCAACCCCAGCCTCCACCACAACCCCCAAAGAGAAGGACAATGGATTTCGATCTAAACAATGGGCCATCGTTGGAGGAGGGTGGAGGCGAGGAGCCTGCCGTGCATCCTTTTATGTCGAGGAAGCCAACTTCAGCGGCCAATCCAGTAGGGCCAGGCTCAGCGATGGCACTGACGGGTCTGAGGATGGGAGGGGAAACAATGAGCCTGTCAGCGCCGTGGTTCTCTGGTCCCAGCAACAGTAACCCCGGTGGTGCTCTGCATCCCTTCCTTTCTGGCAGGCCTATGGACTCTGGGTTTCCAGTTGCCGCTGCTCACTCGTTTCTCAATGCCAGTGCTGGCGCCGGGCCTCCCCCAGCCCCAGTTCCAGCTGGAGGTAGTGTCAATGGCGATATGTTTGTGACCGGCGGTTCCGGGCCCATGCCTCCTGCAGCGGTACAGTACCCTGGATCAGAGCGGATAAACTTTGGAGGGCACTATGTACCCCCGTATTCAATGTTCGGACACTCGTCCGGGTTCCTTTCGTCGGCAAACCCTTTCCCATCGACGTCAACACCTATGTTTGGGGACATGCCTAACTTACCTCCGTTTGCATCGATGTCGAATCCTCAGCCCGTGGTGACTCCGGGGACGATGGGGAACCAAGCGCCGTTTTTGTTAGAGATGGCTCCTACAGTGCACCACGTGGGAGCTGAGCATGGGTGGAGTCGACCGAGCTTGGACCTCAACTCGGGTCCCGACGCTGGCGATGGAGAGAGCACGAGAGACGATGTCATGCACGGGAGGTTGCCGCCGCTGCACCCCGGAGTGCCGGCAAATATCGCGGACTTGAGTGCCACGCTGGCCCAAGTAACGAACAATCCAGGGCTCCCAGGGCCAGTTGCCAAGCGGAAGGAGCCAGAGGGAGGGTGGAACCTTCACTCTGGGGTGGGATTATACAAGCAGCAGTCTGCCTGGCGGTAATGGGATCGATCAATATACACGTGGCACACAACGAGTATTGTTATTTGTGTACAGTCAGCCTGGAATTTGGGACCAGGGCACCTTCACTCACTCGCGGCTGGAGTCTCGTGATTGCCTGGCAAACTGTGTGAACGACGACGACGACTTCACCAGAGCGGGCGGTACAGACTTTAATGAACTCTCCTTGCCCTGAAAGACGGACATTCTCTTTCTTCAGGCCTTTTTCTCAAGCTGGAAAGAGGGCAGGCCATTAGGACTCGGATTGAGTACGCGCTGGGGCTTTCCCCCACAGATGGAGCACAGCTGAAGGGCGATTTGGCATGAGGATTGACAGTCATTGATTTTAGGACATAAATGAGGTCTGGTGGGTCAGAATATGAGGTGAGTGCATAGCCTTCCTTCCATCTGTGCGTGGGGGTGGCACCTTGAATATCATCATTCGCTCTTCTTCTTCATCACTCTGGGGGCGCTCGGTTGTGTTGACCCTTGTGCATGGATGCGCTGACAGAACAATTTGTTAATACGGTATCTGTCAGTTAGAGCCTTCAGGGCCGTTTTTATTATCTGTATCTGTAGTTGAGTAGGCGAATTAGACAGTGTAGGGATCTGATGGCAGCGTAGGTCCAGTCTCGCTCAGTCTCTCTCAGGCAGCCCTGTTGCGACTGAGGCTTCTGCCTCGTTTCTGATATCACTTGAATGTATGCGTGTACAAACATGCTCCTCAAGAACATCGTCCTGGATGAATCCATCAATGTGCGGCTGTTGTTGCCACTTCTTGTATCAATCTCCCTCTCAGCTACTCTCATGTCTATCTATCCCTTGACCCCTTTTTCCTTCCTCCGTCAGGCCAGTTACTGTCACTTTTATGTTTAATAGTTGTACTGGTGTTGATCAATTGCATCTCCGTTTCGTTTTACAACTCGTTCTGCTTTAGTGGTGATTGAAACGTGTTGCGAGTGTGGTGAATCCGTGCTCTCACTGACGTAGGCTATGTCACAGTTGTTGCGTGGCAAAGAAAGGGATTGGCATTCTTTGAATGTTCTCATTTTTTGTTCTTTCTCATTACCATAAGTCGGACTCACACAATGTGTGCTCTGATTGCAAGTACCAGTATTTGATGGTAGCCTGAGTGTCTACTTACGTAATTACACCTGAAAAATCGTTTGAGCAACCATCTGAGAGCATGGTTGGTTCTTGTTCTTGTTGAATGGTGATTGAAAATTGAAAGAGTGCTCCAGATTCTCTTAGCTGGTACCGGGTGAAAAAACTATGAATTTTCAAAGGAACCAAACAATGAACTAAAAAACAAAAATTTATCGCAATAAAAAAGTTGAAAAGGTGGACTGCACTTAAAGAAATAGTATTTTCCAGAAATTCAGTGTACACTTTGATTTATTACTCCATAGTTCTAGCTTACACCTGTGATGAAACTTCCAAATACGTTCAGCATCAAATAATTTGTGGTAATTTCAAATGTTCACAAATTGAACTGAATGTACTGAGAAATCAGAAAAAACATCACTTTTCACATTATCATGTGTCATGTGACATTTTTCACAATTATAGTGTCAAGTTTGTAAAGAATTGTTTTTGTAAAAACAAATAAATAAATTCATGTATAGTGGCAAAATAGAAAGTACTGAAGTAAAGATACTAAAGTAGGAACACCCATAACATAGCCTAGTCACTGGGCCTAGTGACATAGCCTAGTGACTATGCTGCTATCAGCAATTCAACATAGTTGGTAGTAAATTTTTCTAAAGAAATATTTTTCAGTATTGGCAATTGAAATTCATGAACTTATAAAAAAAATAGAATTTTTGGATTCAAGCATCTAATTTTTACAAATTTTCATAGAACTTTGTAGGGCACCCAAAACCACTCTACTAAATCTGCCTCGGTTTTAGCATCGATATCTGAAAGAATCAAAGCCCACAAACCCCAATTAACCATGGAGATGATTTGAAGGTACTTTGGACACGGTTTCAAGATACTATTGGGAACACTTTAAGATAAGTCTACTTTCAAAGTACATGTACATTAATGGTTATAGGAGTTCCTACCTTGGAGTTTTTGTACATTGCCATAAGCTACATTATATAAGGATTAAATATTAGAGAGAAGGATACTTGCTTGCTAGGCAAAAAAACACACAAAGTGCATACAATGATATATTTGCAAGAATTAACATGATGGAATTGACTTCTTAGAATGGATTGTAGTACTAATTATTCCTAATGTTTTATATTTTGTTTTAGTATATTTCTTTTTGTATTTTTATAAATACTTTGCTACATGAAAAATTCTCAATTCACAAAATCATCATTTCTTAACACAATCCCAAATCATTCCTCCATTTAACATTGAGACTATTTGCATTTAAACATGCATTAAATTGATGCAATTTTTGGTGATCAAAATTGTGACATTCATATATACAAATCTCCAAAAATGAAGAATAGTACTGAATCACATTTTAGACCATGTGTCCTACAAAATGTGGAAGTCATGAAAATCCTCTATTATAATATAAAATTGACATTGAGAATAATTTCCATTTTATTAGGATGAGGTTAGAGATAACTATTAGGTAGTACAAATATAATATAAGGATGGTAACTATGAGATTCAACATTCTACATCAAACTCTTGACCAAATTGTGTTTAGAGCTTGCCTATTGGTGAAAAACCCTACATGAAATTCAATATGAAACTAATTGACTACTTAATGGGTATTTCTACTAGAATTATGGAGAATGCATTAGAAGATTTTAGAGGGGCTAGGAGGGCCATTTCAAGACTGTTTCCATTGTTGTTTCGGTGGCAAATAGGGAACGACTATTGTCAAATTAAATTTAAAAAAAAAAAATTTAAAACGAAAAAAAAAGTTCAATTTTTTAAAATGACATAGCACTCGTTGTGCCATGTCAGGCAATAGGTGCAGCAAGTTCCCAAGGTTTGAAAATCTCAAGGAACTCATAGCCTTCCAACACAACGAATGAAATCAATAGCAAAAGTGGAATTACTATTGGATTTAGTCTAATGTTTTTTTGTAATACAAAATTGTAGTGGCTTAGTTTTTGCCCATGATTATAACTTTGTATTGTAAAAAAAAAGTTGGCTAGGTCACTCTTGGACTCTACTTTATTAAAGTACAAGTAATACAAACAATCAAACAATGAGATTCAACTTCCATTGGGGTAGGAAATTTCTATCCATTGTCACAAGAAATAAAATGCTCACTATTGTATTTGCTATGTTTTCTAGTCAATATTGACATGATCAGCCCAATTAGTTTCTCATTGGCAAATTCTAAAGAGCACATGAATGCAAGCGTGTCCCACATGCATATACTTCTTTAGGACTCTCACATAAGTACCATACAAATTTTCAAAACCCTTTTGTTTTATAAATATTTTGTAGTTCAAAGACTTAAGGTATGTTTCTCCACAAAACATAGAATAGAAGTATTGAAGGATCATTTTTTTGAAAGTATTGTTTAACATCTATAGTTTGGATGACAAATATAGTATTTTAAGTTTTTGTTTTGTTCAATTAAATTCTCATCCACCCAAAAGAACACCGTCTTGAATCTTTTGAAGAAGCCTTTCCTTGTGGTAATAAAGGTCTAAAAAAATAAAGTAATTCTAAAAGTAATTGTGGACAACTAGGCTTGAGTAGTCTATTATATAAAACTCTAGCTAGTTGGTAGGAAGAATCTCTTGGTCAATCACTTAAAGAGTTTTCATTAACCCCAAAACAATGTGGCCACCTTTTTTTGACAAAAGTATAACTATTCATCCCCAAAATTTTGTGGAGAAAGGAAAAGTCTTCCATAGTACCTTGATTTCCTATGAGTACCTTTGCAATTCTAAACCAATGATTCACATAATCATATGGTAATGAAAAGGGATGATTTCCAAGGTCACTCATACTTCATCATTTACAGGTTAATTATTTCACTTTGATAGCAAGAGCAATACCTCTATAATCCCTCTCCTCTCCATATCAAATTGAATTTCCACATTTACATATTTTGAAAATGAATTGGCTAATCTAACATTGCCATGTAACACATTTTGGCTCAAAGATTAATTACTTTAATTTCTATGTAAAAAATTTAACACCTATGCACTTTGTGAAAGGAGTGGTCTCGCAAGTAGGAAAGTGAGTGAATGAGGTCTCACAAGTAGGAAGTGAGTGAATGAGGTCTCGAAAGTAGGAAAGAAGGACCCTATTTAAACCCTCCAAAACACCGTTCTCTTCATCACTTCCACAGTTCCACTTCTCCTCTCCACAACCTTGAAGTTTAATTGTGTCTTCTCATCTCAGTTTATTATTTGTTATATTTCTGGAGCACCGTGGTTCTAGAATCCGCCGTCAACCACCATGTCGACTTCTCCGTAAGCATGCATGACCTCCTCTTTTTCTCTCAGTTCTCTGGTCTACAATAACGTAGGCCATGCAAGTTCATTATTTTATTACATCGTTGTTGTAGACTAATAATACAAAGTCTCCTTATGATTGAATCTCCCTCATGTTGAGATTTGCAAGTACAGTTGAAGACTCTTCAACTACATTCGTTTTATTGGCGATATTCCACGATTATGGCACGAAGTTTCAGGATCCCTGATCTGAAAGACAAAAACATACATGATCTATATTAGACTAGCTGCTCCTGTTTTAATTTCGAGCTTTGTATATGTTTGAGTCACAACTTTCATGGAGCCAGAATCGTATTCATTTATCGAAATTGGCTATTATCTAGGCTTACTTTTCCATCGACAACTTCATGGTCTAATAAGTTTGAATATGATCGAATGCAAGTTTTCCTTAACTAGAGAGGGAAACAATTGGCAATCGGCAACCAATTTCAATCAAATGGCAAGTTTGGGTTGCCAGATTAGACGCTCAAGCAGTTCTAGCTCCTGAGCTCAGTACGATTAATTTGCATGTGTGCAATAAGTTGTCATTATAATTGAATATTGTTTGCTAATTTCATGCAAGGTTAGTCCAATGTATTTCGACCTGATCGAACTAGCTGTTGCTGGACTGGTGTCTAGATTTATGGATGGTTACTCCTCGGAAGACTACTCCGATCACGATGATGACTACTACATTGTTCCCGCCGCAACTTCGCCCCCGCAGGTTCGGGCGCAAGTTGAAATTCAGACCCCGAGCAGTGACTTGCAGAACCTGGTCATCGATCAGCAAGTGGATGTCACTGAGTCCGTGTACTTCGACGTACTGCCGGAACTGGAAGCACAGGCTGGGGAGGAAGGAGGCTGGATGGAGCAGTCCGTTTACTTGGCCGTGGAATCATATTTTGACCTTGAAGCACAGGCTGAAACTGGTGTTGCTGCTGCCCTTGAAGCAGAGCCTGCGGTGGAAGAATTGACCACGGAATCATACTTTGACCTTGAAGCACAGGTTGAAACTGGTGTTGCTGCTGTCTTTGAAGCAGAGACTACGGTGGAGGAAATGGCCGTGGGATCATACTTCGACCTTGAAGCACAGGTTGAAACTGGTGTTGCTGCTGTCTTTGAAGCAGAGACTATGGTGGAGGAATTGGCCGTGGGATCATATTTCGACCTTGAAGCACAGGTTGAATGCGACTTGATTGAATTTGATTCTTTGGAAACTGTGGAAGCAGATACTGTAGTCGAAACTGTAGAAAGTATGATTGAAGAGTTCGTGTACGAAGCGGTGGAATCAGAGTCTGACCTTGAAGCAGAGGACTCGATCGAAGAGCCTAATTCAGATGTAGAGCATGCAGCTGATGTTGTTGCCCCCAAAGCAGAAACTGCGGTCGAAGAAGGAGATGTGATCGGTGAATCTATATACGAAGTCGTGGAATCAGATTATGATCTTGAAGCACAGGTTAAAACCGGTCTTCCTGCTACTCTTGATACAGAGACTGTATTGGAAGAAGGCGATGTGATTGAATCTGAGTCTTTGGAGACTGTGGAAGCAGATACTGTAGTCGAAACTGTAGAAAGTAAGATTGAAGAATTCATTTACGAAGCGGTGGAATCAGAGTCTGACCTTGAAGCAGAAGATGCGATCGAAGAGCCTAATTCAGGTGTAGAACATGAAGCTGATGTTGCCTCCGAAGCAGAAACCGCGATCGAAGGAGATGTGATCGGTGAATCTATTTACGAAGTCGTGGAATCAGATTATGACCTTGATGCAGAAGATGTGGTCGAAGAAGAAGAATACATGGTCGAAGGAAAGGATGATATGGTCGAGGAAGAAGATGATTTTGTCGAAGAACACGATGTGATCGACGAACCTTTGGAATCAGGGAATAACCTTCAAGCAGAAGCAGAAGTAGAAGCTCTGGTCGAAGAAGGAGCTGCAGTGGAAGAATCTATTTACGAACCACTTGAATCAAATTCTGACCTTCAAGCAGAAGAACCAGAAACTCCTGCGGAACCAGCAGTTTCGATCGAAATGTCTACTTTCAAAGCACAGGAACCATATTCCGACCTTGAACCAGAAGAACCAGAAGACCTGAGCGACGAACAATCGGATTCATGCGAAGAAGAATGGGATTCAGATGCAGACGAATCAGACATGGACCCCGAAGACTCTGACATGGACGACTCTTCAGACTCTGACCGCACCGAAGAAGAGGAAGACGATGTGGTCGTTCCTTACTTAAAATCCTCCACCCCAATCCGAAACAGAGCTTGGAAAAGTTTGGTTCCCGTATGGGCGAAGCTTCCAGTCACGGACACCCCAACCTCAGAGGATTCTTGCCTCTTGGAAAGCTTCCTGGGGTGCGGCCCCTTGCTTATGTTGCAAGAATGTGGCAATGCAGTGATCAACGTTATTGAAACTTTTCTGTGTGAGCTCTCGCGGATTCGGGATGACCTTCGCCGTGTTCTTGGAGCTCTGTTTCGCCAGAAGGAGACTACGAAGCACGCGTGATGGAATTCGAGCCTTCTACATATAGGTCGGTGTCTAGATTCGACAATAATATACTGGGGTCGTTTTTGAAATAAAAACAGAGTTTCTGAGTCTTAACATCATAAGGGAGTCTTAAGAGTTTACCATGATGTGGTAATGAAATGGAGTTTACCATTTTGGAGGTGTTGATGGCTCAACTGCTGGATGGCAAATTCTTAAAACTACCATGTGAATGGAGTCCATTTTGAAAAATCAAAACTCGGACTGAGGGCAATAAAATTTTTCAGTTTTCAAGTGGGTTATCTGTTGTGAGAAATTCAGAGGAATTTTTAAGTCATGTGTATATTTTGGTGACATTTGAAATAAAATATGAAGTTCTGAAGTGTTGACTATGAAGGTGTATCCAGAATTGTGTCTAGGGCTCGAGGCAATCATTTCCACATTCTATTAAGTTAAGGTGAGAATGTATTGGGATTGGTTTTGGACTTTTGGGTAAGGGTGGCAATTTTGTGTTCCTCGGATCAGACTCATGCAGTCATAGGCATAGTTATGTGGAGTTGTTCGGTTCCAAAGTTATCGCTTGAACCACCAAAATCAATTGGTAACGTCAATTTTCTTGTAGTGACAAGACTCAAGAGTGCCAAAATTGTAATATTTAACTGCACAAAGCTGACAAAAGAGTCCCTGTTAGTATACTAGACATAACTGGTACAGAGATAGGCACTAGCGGGCCTTGAGAAGTGACAATTATACCCACGCAAGACCTGGAAATTAGAGGGTAGAGTTGGGTGACTAGGCACAGGAAAATCCTAAATCTCAGCCACAATTTCACACTGAATTTCATTGCAATATTAACGAAATGAGGATTACAAATCAATTGCAAGTACGAATAATGATCTGCCCTAATTGAACAGGAGACTGAAACCATCTCCTTCTATTTGAAATCAATCACGATCAGGCAATCGATCCAAGCTTTTGAATCCGCCAAGAAAAATGAATCCAGAGAAATCAATTCAATTCAATTCAATTCAATCCAATCCTACGTCGCCACTATGTCGCCACTACTGCGGGAGTGATCACAATGGGACTCTGCACATATAAGCCCCCAGGGGCTGTCCACGTGAGGCTCCCAAACGCCGTCTTGGGCGCTCCAATAGTCGACACCTGCCAGGGCCACACATGCAAACAAATTCCATCAGCCAGACCCCAGAAAGCATCTACATTTTTGCAAATTAGGGCCTCAGGGCACTAAAAAACTTTAACCCTAAACCCACGTTTTATGGTACCTGTCAGATTACAGTATCAAAAATCAATCAGCTTGGAATGGATTCACGAATCTCGACGTACCAGTATGACAATTTGAGTACAACATGCAGATTGAACTGTTCAAAAATGCTCCGTAAAAGAAAGAAAGAACTAGGAGTCATCCAAGCAGCACTCGTTTTTCAAGTGTTGTGACGGGAAGCTAGGTGCGACTTACCGTGAGCGTGAATGACCTCGTCTGCACGTATTTGGAGAATTGCAAGACGGTGGGCGAGACGACGATCTTGACGCCCGCCGGTGCCTTCACCACCGCCGTATACTTAGCGGTCACGGGGCCAACGTTGGTGACGGTCCTTGTGAAGCGCACCGTCACGGGCTTCACGCTCTGGGCGAACGTCGCGGAGAATGTCGGGTAGTTGAAGTCCTCCGACCGCACGGGGATCTTCGGGCACGTCACCGGCGACCCGTAGAATACCTGCAGCAACACCCGAAGTCCCGAAACCTCATCAGTAACCTAGAAGAAAACCAATATGGAAATTGGACTGATAAACTTTTGTGTCTGAAAGTGACTACATTCCATTCCTAGAGTTTTCATCAGTGAACATTGGATACATAGAATTCTACAAATGTATTTTCCATAGATGGACACTTTGGATTCCTCCTGCCACAGTGCCAGTCGCGAACACCCAGACCTTCATCAGCCATACAGTATGTCTTGAGTCTTGACTAAAAGATTCAAATTGCTTAAAAATGTTATGAAACTCATTTTCTGACAATCACCATATTCGAACTTGTAACTGTTCATTCTTTTAGTCAGGTTCTAATCCACTTTCAATCACACGACCAGATGATCAACTACTGCTCATCCAACACTCCAAAGATTTGTATTGAAAGCACTGACCTGCACTTGCTTCGCGGTGTACCCGAAAGCACACAAGAAGTTGAGGTAATCACGAACAGAGATGTCGTACAACAGTCCCGGAGTGCGCGCCTTCTCCGGCACCACATGTCCAGCACCGTAGTCGAAGGGCGTGGCTAGTCCACCGGTCCACAGATCGGTTAAGTGTCCGTGGCGGTTGTCCAGCACCGTGGCGGAAGTCATGAGCGCCGACTTGATTGCTGCTGGGGACCACTTGGGGTACGCGCCCTTTAGGAGGGCTGCCAGTCCAGCGACGTGCGGCGTGGCCATGGACGTCCCAGAAATAATCTGCACATCCGCCCCCAAAAAACAATCCCGGGCGTCAAAACCAGAACCCCAAATCTGACCTCTCATCAATATATACGTGTTTCACAAGTTCATTTGAATTTGGAAATTAGGGCATGGCTTCAGATTAAACATGACTTGTTCATGTGGTATCTACCCATCTGAGTATCTGACTGACCACCCATCCAACGTGTTTCCGAACATTGATCTTAACAACTACTGTACATATTATCCAACGTTTAAAAATTAGGTCATGGTTTCACAGAAACCCGTTTGAAAATTTATCAGTGGTTCAGAGAGTATTCAACTAATGCATAAGAAAGGGAATTGGTGAATCCCTCCCTAATCACAAAATCAAAGTGAAAACAGTCGAAGATTGATAACCATGCTAAAGACATCGATATGAGCGCATGGATTGAGCTCAAACTCTACTAATTCGCAACATGCTCATACTGAATACAAATCACGCATGTCAATAACGAACGCGTAGGCATCCTGCAGAGAATACAAAATCAAAAACAGTTTATGACATCAATATTAGGGCACGGTTTCAGATTCTTTTCACAACGAAAATTCACAACCCACTCACGCATCTCACAGAACAAAGAAATCCCCTTGCAAAACACGAATCCAAACGATGTAGACTAATTAACTCTATCACCCCACTTACATTGTACTTGATCCGATGGGGATCCTTCGCAATATTCGTCGGCGCCACATACTCCGTCCAGGCCGCGAGAATATTCACCCCAGGCGCCGTCACATCCGGTTTCAACACCTTGGGATTCACCTTACTCGGCCCTCGTGACGAGAATGACGCCACCGCCGGCGCCGGCTTCACTCCCAGCACAGTCTCCGGGTACAACACCGCCGTGGGCTTTGCTGTCTGCAAATACGCAAGAATCGTTTGCCCAATTGTATAACCAACAACAACAGTGGGCAAGACGTAGTGAGCAGGGTAGAGATTATCGTCGAAGTTGATGACAATGAGGCCGCGTGCACCGAGAGCTAAGACGACTTGGGCTTTCTCCTCGGGGAGGTTGAACCCGAATTCGTATTTGCAAACGACGATCTTGTTCTTGACGAGAGTGGGGTTCAGGGAATTGGCCATACAATTGTCCGCGCTAGCGGTAGCAGCGGCGGAGCGCTTGGCGGTAAGGCCGCGGATAAGGGGGTATTGGAAGGAGCCCCAGTTGCCGGGAGTCCAGGATTTGCCACGGATCTTCTTGCCGTTGCCCAGTTGCACACCTGCAAATTAGAGTGAAGTCAGGGAACGTGCACGAGACTACTGAAAAAATTACGTTCTTAGATCAAAAATATCTATTGGATATTTCGCTATTGGGACACCCAATTGTTCATGTCAATTTCGTTATTGTGGCAGCAAAACTGTGCTTCAAAGCATCATGGCTTTCAATCTAGGACTGCAGTAGTGTAGCTTTAGACCAATGAGAAAACTCGAATTTCAGAAATATGATGGGGAATCTGAAAAAGCATTTCGATTCCAGTGACTTGTGAACTGCAGTGATGAGTTATCACGAAAATCGTGTCCTTCTGATACAATGGGAATTTGATGTTAACGAATTCTCATCAGCTGTTGTATTTGCATCTAGAAACGAGGTCTCAAATAGCTCTTGTTCAAAGAGTAATCATTTTCAAATGGAGATATAGCAAGCATTTGAGTCGAACGACAAAGCTCGAATTCTAGAAAATTGACGGGATTCAGAGACCAGTGATTTGCAAACTCCAATGATCAATGCGTTTTCATATAAAGCATATTCTCAGGACAGCAGGACTCATACAGTACATGAAAAATTAACTCTCTTCCTCAATCCACATACCTGCAAAGAAATCCCGGTCCACGGTACTCGCCGCCACCGTCATCACCCACGGTGCAGTATTCGCCACGGTACTCGCAGTTCCGCCACTGTTTCCTGCTGAATTCGCAACAAAGATCCCGGCCTTAATCGCGCCGAACGAGCCCACTGTGTTCGCCTCCAGAATGTAGTCCGCGGGCGCCGCACCGAGGGAGACAGTGATCACGTCCACCCCATCCTTCACGGCCGCATCATACGCAGCCAGAATATCGGAGTCATAGCATGTTCTCCAACAGACCTGCAATATGTAGATCCTGTTAAGTAAAAAAATTAAAAATTAAAAAACAAAGAAGAATTAAAAGTGATGCTGTCATAAGAACTGAAGGCTACTACACAGCCGAGTATTTACCTTGTAGACGGCCACACGGGCTTGCTCCGCCATTCCGCGAGCGGGATGGCCTTTGCCGAGGCCGTTCAAGCTCGCGGAGGGCACGGCGGTGCCGGTTGCGGTGGAGGCGGTGTGAGAGCCGTGGCCTTGGGTGTCGCGAGCGGATAAGATCTGTGAACCGAGAAAAATAATTTAGAAGTTGGAAGACGTCTTGACTGATTTCAAGACACGTTTTTAAGTTGAAGGACAGGAAAACATTTCCTGCACGATACACATTAAGATGCGAACCAAGACATTTAGTACAATGGAACATATTACTAATTACGCAAATCATGTCATTTACTACAGTACACATTGCTAGGCAGGCATATCAAAATATTTATTACTATACACAGTACTAAACAGAGCGATACATTTTTCACACTGGAATACATTTCTAAACACTGCCCGCATAGATCATACATTACTAACTAAACACACTAGTACACATTTCCGAGCAAATCAAAACATTTCGCACAGTGAAAACACATTACTAAGGCAAATCAAAACATTTCCCACAGTGCACATTACTAACTACGCAAACGAAAACATGTCCGGATTACGACCAATTTACACTGTTACGTGAATTCAAAGCTAACGTAACTACGTAAGAAAACAAAAGAAAAGGAGACTCTCAAATGCTAAGAATCTACGTCAGGAATGCGGATAAAACTTGACCAGTGAGAGTGCTCAGAATCTCTTATTTTCTAAGCTTGGCCCAAAGAGTATGTGTAGAGCGACCTTTACGTAATACCGCTATGCATTAATAGGAGCTCGTTTGGGTGCAATTAGAGGGAGCTTGTATGTGGCAAAGCCATCAAACTGACGCACGGGTGAAGTCAGACAGAAATCAGGTAGCCAGGTCGGTGGATCATAATATCATCATATTATGGTCTGCCAGTCAGACTGACACGACCGTGCATTGTCTGCCTCAGCCAAAAGTGCAAGATTTGCTACAAATAAATTAAATGCCAAGAATCACAGCTATGATAGCTAACTTAGCTGCTAGCTGGCTCATATCCAATCCATTGGGAAGAAAAATACAGAATGTGTACAAATTCCCATAATTTCAGCGGATCCCTGTATTAGTTCTCAGCGTACATCCTCCACACAGGACCCAATATGAGCTAGCTATGAATGCATCCAAGAGTAGAAGTACAATCGTCAGTTTCGTTACATGTGACGTACATCTATAGTATACTCTGTAAAAACTAGGACAGATAGAGATTTTATGGTAGAACCACCCATTGTCGACCAGGGACCCACTCTCAATCTATAAGGCTTGAAATAGTTGCAATAAATTTCCAACCAAAGTGTAAAATGTGTTTTTTCTCCTTTTCCAAGTTGGGACTAACCAAATCGTGGAAATTTACATTCCCTTACAGTGCTCCAGAACATATGTGGAACCCTAAAGTGGTCGACAATGGGTGGTTCATAGTAGAGTAAGTTTACATTGCGGACGGTTCATCGAGAAACCCAAAGACGGTGGAATACCACCAATTTAACGAACTTGACGTTTCCAGTCACAAACTACTTCAACAAACTTAGCGAAATTGAAAACTCCATCGCAGAAGGAAAGCAACATTCCCGGAACTAACAAATCAAGTCACTGTCTAAGAAATCCACCCAAAACCAACCTCGCTCCAACACCAATGTCATAAAAAATCCAGTCCCAATTTCAATAAAAATTTAGCCAAAACACAGAAATTTAGCTACAACACAACAATTTCGTCCAAAATCTCTCCCATCCCAAACTCACCTGATTCGTGCGATTCACTCCCTCCGCCGCCATGTGCCCTTTATAAAAGTACCTCGCCCCCACCAACTTCCGATTACAGTTCGTCTTCACCCACTTCTCCCCCAATTGACAAACACCCTTCCACTTCTTCGGCACCGGCCCAACCCCAGCATCCCCGAAGCTTGCACTCTCCGGCCACGCTCCGGTATCGATCACGCCCACAATCACATCCGAGCCTCTCTTACTCTTCCCCCACAACAAGCCCTTTTCCAACCCCAGAAATGCCGGAGTATGCGTGGTGTGTGGGTCGACTGTGCCGTCTGGAACCACTGCCAGGACTTCAGGGTCCGAGCGGAGAGCTTCTGCTGTGAGGGAGCTCATGGGAGCTGCGAAGGCTCCGTAGGAGTCGTAGACGTACGTTAACTCGACGCTAGAGGAGTCTGTGTCTAAGACGGTGGAGTCGCCGCTGGATTGCATTGCTGTCAGGAGCGCGGATGTGTAGCGATCTGTTGTAGTGGTCGCGGAGACGTCACCAGCAGCGGTCATGTAGACGATGAAGGTTGATGTTGAGGCGTGGACTGGTGGTGAGATGGTCATGGCGAGAAGCGCCAGAAAGCAGAGTGTGTGACTTGGTGTCCTCATTGTTGTTCGATGGATTGGAAGAAGCTCGCTCAGGGTTTGAATCTGAATCTGCAGGAAACGCCAAGTTCGTTAAATTTTGCAAAGTTCCAATGGTTTTGCACCTTTCAGATTTGAAACATAAATCCATACGTATCTAGGATTTAAGGCTTTGTGCCTCAGAGATGAATCAGTACCAGTCCTGGTTTGGAGGAGGAAGTAAGTATCAAACATCTGGGACACAGTTATATGAACTTCAACTCTGTCGAGATTGAAAAATTTCTGGAAGAGATTAGGGGTCGTCTAGAACGTGAGATTTGTCTGTACCAGTCCTGGTTTTCCTAAGGTCTGACTGTCGCTAATTTGACACTCGGAAACATGCCTAGTTTTCGTAGAAGAAGGGTGAGCAATACCTAAACCTACAATAAGGTGTTTTAGAGCTTGATACTGGAACTTTCGAGGGCCTAGAACCCTCGATATCGAATACTTGGGATGCACCCATTCACTGAACTTGCAGGTTTTCTAGATTGAAAAAAAAAATTAAAAAAGCTGAGAAGTTTGAATAACGGGAGGTGTTAAGTAAATGTCTCTTCCTAGGTTTTAAAGGTTTGAATCTCGCGAGTTTGACGCCCTAAAACATACTAGCTACGGTTTAATGAATATGAGTGTGCTTCTTCTAGGACAAATAAACCCCTGAAATGGCGTGTTTCAGAAGGCTACATTGTAATATTCGAGTGCCTAAAACACATCCACTGGCATTCAGAAAGTCTCTCTGGCGGCAACACTGCAATCCCGGAACCAGGGATTATCTCCCTGCGGCTCACGCCACTAAAACCCGCTCTATTCTCGTACATGAATGAGATTCTAATATGAAATTCAATAACAGTCTATGTACTCCGAAACACGCCACTGACTGTAATGAATCTGATCATGAAACCCTATAAACTCGGACTCACAAAGATCTTATGTTACAGACACTGGGAGATTATCCTTGCATCGGAAGTTTTCCTGGATCTAGAGCTAATCTCCTTGGGACTCAAGCCACTCGGAAATCCGTCCTTTTCACAAATAATAGATTCGAATACGAAACTCTGTAAACATCTAGGATCTAGTGGATTAGACAATGCAAGCTTGTGAGTACATACCTCGATCGCTTGCACGTCCGAGCTTGTAGAATTCCAACTGGTACGGATCCCCCGCCGCACGCAACCGTGCAGATGGATTGACACAATGTGGATCGCATTATATAGCAACGCAGACTGTACGTGGTGCACTTCAACGAAAATCCAGTGTCATTCACCGCGGCAACAAGTCGCCGATTCCGCAACCGGACAATCAGTACCACGCACTATTCTTGATCAGGTTGATCAGGGTGGTATCGATAACTGATACAGTACCCCCCGGATCGAGAATCTTAACCCTGTTGCACCCAATGGCTCCGAAGTCAACTGAAACGCGATCGCCAAACCCTCGACGACCAAAAATCCTCTGCAAACAGATGGCTCTCGAAGTCAACCACAAGCTAATAAGCAACCGACGATTCAAAACACGCCCCGTCTAGGTAGTTTCAAAAAACAAATCGAGTAACGTAAAACCGGGTGCAGAAAGTTAATGACTCCAAAGTCAACCCTAATGAGCAAAAATCCCGACTAAATCTGGTGCACAGGATAAGCTCCCCAAGTTAGCCACAAGCTTAACTTAACCCTCCTCACACTAATCAACAAGCTTGGAATGCCCTCGTCCGTGTTTCAATAGACAGAAACAGAAAACCCGACTAATCTGGTTCGCAAAATGGCTCCATAAGTCAATACCCCATAAGCCTACTCGAGTAATATGATGCGTAAAAATCTGTTGTCCAAGTTGATCGATATCCCACTTGCAGCCTAGCTTGAAGGCCGACGAGGATTAAATAGCAGATCGATCAGCGTGCACGTCCGCCAATTCCGTGTGAAAAAAGAGAATTTCGAAGCTGTTATTAGTATTTCTTGAGGCGTCTTTAATTACAAAGTGGATCAGGAATCTAATATTAGCTGCAGGAGACAGACAGACGTTCCCGCTGGAATACTATTTTAATAACGGAACCAAAGCGAGCCACCGGGGGTGCCAGGGAGGCCGGGTGATCGATGCCTGTACTCTCGATCATTCTCTGGTGCATTGCATTGCATCGATTTGACGTGATTCTGGTTCTTGTTTCGCGACGAGGAGGAAAGCTTGATTTTCGGTGGAAAGGAAATAGAAAAAATGGAAGCAGTTGTCATGGTGCCTTCGGAAGTACGTGTATCTAGATATTTTTATCTTGCCCCGGAATCAACGTGGTTTTTTTGTGTCATCAGACAGAGCGATATGGCTCTAAAACAGAGACGGTGCCCCGTGCCCGGGATCGATCCAGGCGGCGGTTTTCTGCAGCTTTGAGAATATACTTGGAGTGGTAACATTGCAGCCCAATTCAAAGTATGTTCTACCAAATATGACTTCAACAAAACTCATACTTAAATCTTTCACAAATTAATTACACTATCTCATTTTAATGTTAGACAATTCTTTTAGAATTGACAATGAATTAGATATTAATGATTTTTCTGAAAAATTTAATCTATAAATATTGGTTGGTACAACCCTAATTCACAGGGTTGACACGACGTCCGGACGCGGACACTGTGTTCGCAGCGTCCGCTGACATTCGCGGTCCCGGCGGACGCAGCGTCTGCTTGTCTCCCGTTCGCCTGATTACAGCCGTCCGATCGACACGCGGACTGATGTGGTCCGTACGATCTGGGCGTCCGCCCCGTCCCGCCCGTTCGCTTTCCGACAGCAGGAGGGATGTTGTGTCCGCTAGCGTCTGTGTGTCCGGATGTCCGGGTTACGGACACTTTTTTTGAGCGGACGTAGAGATTCGTCAACCCTGCTAATTCAAACCATTTGGATATTATCTATAAATTGTTGTTTACAACTTACTTATGTTTGAAAGTCATTACTAAGTTATATCTCTTAGTTGCATGAAATGATGAATCTTTACATTTTTAGAAATTTAAACTACATCAAGATTTTTTAGTAGAAATAAATGTCTTCATGAATTTTAGACTTCATCTAGTATTAAATAGTAGTATTCATTTGGTTTGTTTAATTCCTAATTAGTTGACAATTTGTATTTCATGAAATCATAGAATTATCAACATTTTGAGCAAAAATACATTTTTTCATATAATATATCTATCATCTTGCAACACTTAAATTGTACAAAAATTATATACTTGATTATACAATAGTAAATACAAAAAATTAGTCTTTTATTTATTGAAAACAAAAGTTTAATATCTAAGTGAAGTTTGCTACAAAAATATGCATCATGGATTCAAATCTATTGTAGATTTTAAAATCCTTCAAAATGTAAGAATTTTGTAGAATTACAAATAACAATTTTGATTCCATCCCTTAAAGATTAACAATCATATTACCATGGTTGATTGGTCGTCATAGTGGACGGACATCCGATTTGCCTGTCCGTTAGAGGGCCCGCCCATCTGATACAGTCAACACATAGTTGACTTTCTAATAATGGAAAAATAGGCCACGTGGATGCCATGTGGATTAAGAAACATGGTAGGCGCGGACAGGGTTGATGAATCTCTACGTCCGCCCCAAAATAGCGTCCATAACCCGGACGTCAGCGGACGCAGCGTCCCTTAGGGTTGACACGATGTCCGAACGCGGACGCTGTGTCCGCAGCATCCGCCTGTCCCCCGTCCGCCCGACCGCCCGATTACGGCCGTCCGATCGACACGCGGACTGATGTGGTCCGCACGATCTGGGCGTCCGCCTCGAGCCGTCTACCCCGCCCGTCCGCTTTCTGACGGCGGGAGGGATGCTGCGTCCGCCGGCATCCGTGCGTCCGGATTACAGACGCTTTTTTCGGGCAGACGTAGAGATTCATCAACCCTAGCATCCCTCCCGCCGTTGGAAGGCGGACGGGCGGGGCAGGGCGAACGGCCTAAGGCAGATGCCCAGATCGTGCAGACCACATCAGTCCACGTGTTGATCGAACGGCCGTACCGGGGCGGACGGGGCGGACAAGGGGACAGGCGGACGCTACGTCTACCGGGACCGCGAATGTCAACGGACGCTGCGGACACAACGTCCGCGTCCGAACGTCCTGTCAACCCTAGGCGCGGACGAGATCATCAGGGCGCGGACGAGGTGACGTGTCACTCCGCAAAATTGCACAAGTTACAAAATTAAAGCTGTCCGGACCGTTCGTCCGGTCCGGTTTGCCTGTCCGTCCGTCCCGTCCGATGACCCTAACTCGCCCGTTATGACAACCATGCATATTACAATCTAGATTTGAACATTACAACTTATAGAAGTTTAAAATATCCTTCATGAGATTGATGAAAATACATATCATTAACAATTTAACATTAGTTATTTAAAGAAAATATATTGAATTGAAAGAAGTTTTCTAAATATAAAATATAAAGAGTAACAATTAAAGCTAATACAAAGTTCGATACAATCTTTTGATACTTCATGGAAATATTTAAAATCGTTAAGATCATAATCTTGATGAAGGTATTTGTTGTTCTCGAGCAATTTAGAATGTCATTTGTGAAAATTGATGGCATGATTTCTAGGGGGGGTTCATGGAAATTCATCACCTATAGGTGCCTTTGAAGGATATTTTAGTAGGGGGTATTACTTTGGGGCTTCTTTTGGTTTATTGTATTCTAAAGTTACAAAATTTTCAAATAGTGCACATTTAATTGGGGGCTTGTCATTGTTGTAATCTTTTTGGATGGTATGTTTGTTAAAAAGACTTTGTACTCTATTGCTTTGCATATACACTCGGGGAGGTCACTCCTATTGAGATTTAAGGGTCCACGTGCGACCGGAGGGTATTTTAACTAGGGCTATTATGTGGATTATAGTTTTTTTTTGGATCCCTTCAAGTACCTAAATTTCTACGCGAAGGCATTTTATACATAGTTTGAGTACTTAGAATTACTATTCATTTACAAAATACCACACCGTATTTTATTTATACTTAGTATATTTTGTCCAAAAAAGTGTAGTCTTCATTTCTACTAATATAGAAATCAACAAGTTCACAACAAGAACACAAAAACCGGCACTATTACTGTATTACAATATATGTGCAAAAGAAGGGTTCAGTTTGGCTTCCACAACTAAACAGTCCATGTCCCTACAGAGACAGAGGTAAACACTGAAGCTAAATACATGCCTAAACTCCTCGCAGCAGCATGAATTCGGAGGAGTTTCTGCATCCCCCATAATTCCTCGCAGCAGGATCTGTGAGACGAGGAGCTCACGAGGGAGATCCAGTAATTGAAGCCATCACCTATCCCCCACAAATCACCCACCAAGGAGATGCATGTTCAATCCCTAGCAAATTCAGCAAGCAACAGAAACCAGCAAGCTTCACAAACCAGTACAAAACAGCCAACAAAACACAAGGAACCAACAAGACAACGAACAGACGATCAATGAACAAAGTAAATGCGAATTAGCGTAGATAAACTCACCTCGGTCTCGAAATGCGCTGGACGCTATGAGTCGAGGAAGACGCTGGAAGTGAGCGCCGACAGATCTCCTTGCCCACGCGACCGCCTAAACCCTACCACAAGTTCAAACAGAACAAGTGCTTTTAGTCTCGGCATCAAAGGAGCGGTTTTTGATCGACCAACAATCATCAATGCAAATCAGTCAAAGGAAAATGCGAATGTGATTAACCCCGCAAAGGAAAGCACAAGGCGAGGAGTGAATACAAACCGGGAAAACCTTGCGCAGCACGAATACACAGCGCGCAAACACGATGACGACCTGCTCCAGAGGAATGACCAGCTTCCAAGCACACTATACCTGCAAGGTGAACCAGCAGCCCTAGCTTGTTGCAACATTCCTAAACGACCCGGTTCTATGTTATGTGTGTTTGGATGCAAATTCGGTAAAAGACCTTGCGTCCTCAATGTCAAGGCTATACAAGTTTGTACTAGCTGAATAATTTAAATTCACAGTAGAAATGATACAATCAGCATCTATCCAAATGGCATCAGCAGCATCGTACTTGAATTTTAGACTAGAGTTGGTTGTTTTAGAGTACCAATTTAACAAAACTTGACAAGAGAGGGTAGTGTTGGCTTTGTTAGAAGATCTAACTGTCTTGTTCTGCAAATCAATCGGTTGCCTAGAATTTCCCCACTTGTTGCCATATTTTCGTTTGATTTTTTGGACGCGGCCAAGCCACCATGTTCCTTCATCCACACCAGTTAGAACACTACATGGGTTTTTACCTTTGGATAGTCTAGTTTTGTACCTCCTGGTTGCTACGGCTTTCACTGTAGAAGATATCCTAGTCATGGAGCGTTGAACAAAATAAACCCCACAATCTGAACCTACACCAAGCAGACAAGTACTACTACATTGTGCTGCTGAAAGAAAGTCCTCACTGTTATTGAAATAGATGGAGTTTCTCACACGGGTTAGGTAGTCCTTTGACAAAAAAGGATTTCCATTGAGCTGCGAAACCAAGGTGGATTTATAAATATTACAACCCCCAAATGTAACCACAGGCACTACTTTCTGAAGAGGTGGAACAATGTTTACCTCACCCCCCCCAGAATTCAACATGTCGGTTAGGCAGTGTCTTGCCTCAGACTCAGCAACGGTCAATGGGTCGAGGCCGTCATCGAATTCTCCCTCCTCAAGGACAGTGCCATCATCAGCTTGGCACTCACCACTTTCTTGGTATGTTGAGTGCTCATCTACTTCGTGGGCAAGCACCTCGGCGTCACCATCTTCACCAGCTACAGGATTACGTGCAGGTACATGGGCGAAGCTCTTGAAATCTGCCTTCTCAACAACCCACGGCGTTAGAAACCAATCTTTTTTTTTGCTACATTAGATGGGGCTATGTTCAAGATGCGGATGACTGTTTGTGCTTCCTTCAAGCCCTCTTTCAATGCTGAAATCACATCTGTGGAGACTTCGGAGTAATCAGCCAAATCACATCTTGACTCCCCTTCCTGCAAAGGGTGTAGACTCTCCCACACGTTCTTCATCTTATTGTGCACTCGCCCAAATGCTAGTCCATTCTGCCCATACTCAAGACCCGACAGATGATTCAATGTATTAGCAGTGTTGACAAGCTCATTGAAGTCATACGCACGTTCAAGACCAACCATCCTTCCTATCTTTGAGAAGAAAATCTCACAGCTATCACTGCCTGTCAAATGCAATGGAACAGCAAGACCGGGATATTTTGTTCTAAAGTGCTGATTTCAGCAAGACAACGAAGTGGCAACTCATCTGAATATCAAGGAAACACTGCTGACTAACAAAACAATCAGCTGCTGTGATATTCCGAGTGTTTCCAAAGATAGAGTGATCGCCATGAGTTAGCCAGAGCTTCCAAATTCTGAAAAAAAATGAAACCTTCGCCGCCAACATGATCCGGTCCCGCAAGCCAAGCCTGGGACTATAGAAGATATCAATATAACTAGCACACATTTGCAAGTACATCTCGGTGCCCAAAGTGCGTTCTTGATGCACATCCTTCGCCTCTCGTAACATCTTCAGGCAATTTCGAGTCTTGGCTGCACATAACCTCTGCGCAGATGCCCAGTTTTGTCGGTCAGTCCGCTTTACATCTTCCAATTTCAAGCCATGGTCATCAGCAGTGAACTTCTGGTATACAAGCCCTATGTGTTCCAAAATACAAAGATCACCACCCAATTACATGACACGAACAGGAGAGTCTAGGGGGTTGATTAATTTCTTCCCGTTGTGTATGTAGTCCTGGTCGTGAAGCCTTCTTGCATTACCGTTGTCATCGAGTGATGCAGAAAACAACCAGCCCTCCCACTGTACCTGTAAACGACTTCTCTCATCTGATTTGTAGTCTTTCAGCATGAGTTGACGCCGTCTACTATCTCCATCACTAGCATGACCAATAATCGGCCCAATGATGTCCTTGCACTCAACAGACTCCCACACAACATCGATTGAATCCCGTTGAGCCCGGATCCACTCTATGTTGAATTTGCCACAAGTGCAGGAAACCACCAAAACTAGGCGAGGTAACTTCTCATGCATCGGGTTGACTATCACAATCCTGGCAAAGCCCTCCATCTGGTTAGATCGAAATGTATCAACAACAGCATTGTATCCGTCCTCACCAGAGCCAACAACTGGTCTGAAGTTCGACTTACAAACATGATCTTCTTTTGTCCCACAAAAGCCCAGCAGTACATCAAACCGTGAGTCCCACATCACTCTAGCTTTCACCTTAGTTTCGTCCTCAGCAAGGATGACTGGAACGGGACCCGAAATTCCATGAGCCTCCTTGGCAGACCTATAGATTTTCGCAACCTCCACAAAAATCTGATGTTGAACACCAGGAACAAACTAGACACCCTTCTTATTCTCACGTTTAGTTGTGCAAAACGAAGGACCAGTAGAGTTAAGGCTGAACAAGTCACACATTCGGTGCCCACCATAGATTTTCATGGCCTGACAGAACGACTTAGAATTGGCAGAAAATCTGAATCCCTTTTTGTTACGATTCAAATTACTTGCAACATCTTTCATGAAGTCCCACAAGGCCGGTTTTCCTCCAAACGACCCTGTTCAATGAGCAGCAATTATATTATTACAGAATTTTAGCAGATCACCGCCAATGCAAGCTAACTTCGCACTTTCCTTCAAGGTCGACCTTTTCACTTTCAGTTGCACCATTTTAGCCTTGGCAGCAACCAAATGCAACCTCTGAAGCTTTAATTCCTTTCTGATGACCCTACTATGAGAAGCAAGCTCAGCAGTACCAAGATACGACAACCTCCTACCATCACCTGTCCCCCGCAATCCCCTCTTCTCTATACTCTTCTCTTCCCTGACAACTCGTTTTCTAAAATCATCTTGAACAGTTATGGAAGCACACAGGGAACAAGTAAAATTCTCAAAGGGTTCCTCCGTCACACTGAACCTCCTACAATCAGCATGTCTAAACGTCCCTGAGATTATGGAAACTGACCTGTATGTAGACACAACAGCATGAACATGAGGTTCTGGATATCAGCAACCGCCTGGATGCGGGTCATTAAGCAAAGATTTAATGGGGTAAACATTTTGCCCATACATACAATTCTCTTTCCAATAACCCCAACACATAAGAGCCTTAAAAAATGACTCATCAAGGTTTGGAGATTCACTTACATGCCCCTCGGAGTCAGAATGTCTGAACCAAGAGTGTAGTGAGGGTTGGCTAATGCCACTTGAAACTGACCGAGTTGGTCTACCTCTCTTCTCAGAAATGAAGGCCGATTTGGCCGATGTTGCAGAGTCTATCTTCTCCACAGCAAGGGCATGTTTGGTCCCTCCCAAATGGTTCAGCAGATTGGCCTCCAAGTTCTTCTTGGGAGGGCACAATGCCAAGAAATCGCTGCAATAAGAACACTTAGCCTTATACCAGTAGCTCTTCACAACATCAGATTGATCAGGGTCTCCGACAACAATGAATGGTTTGTTCTTCGACTTCGCAACTGTGTTGACACCCTCGAGAATAAGGACGCCCTCCTGTACTAAGCATCTGTGATCCTCCGGCGTAAGTATGACAGTCTTACCCTTTGCCGCTGTCGAATGCGAGTGAGAATCCCAAGCAACACCCTTATTGCGACAGTAATGCTTAATGTGATTTTCGCTCTTCATGTGGCTTTTCTTAAAATTGCTGAACAAGTTATTAACCATTACATTACTGTGGTTTCCTTGACTACCACCGAATTCCTTACGGCATTCAGAATAGTAAACCTTCACAACACCGACATTGCCAACATCGTAAGATTTGAAGTGCCAATCATGATCCTCAAGAGAAATGGCTTTCAGCTCTCTCCTCAGTTTTGCTTCAGCTTTGGCATACAATTCCAGCACTTCCTTACTAATTAGAGAGGAAGCCAGTTTCGGCTCACCTCCAAATGATGCGTTACTGACCCCAGAAGAAGCTGCCGGATCTATCGAATCACATGCAGGGTCCAATGGCTCAACATCGACTTCATTAGAATCAAGACACACTGCAGGCGAGGGAATTGAATCAGAAACGATGGAGGAATCACCTACACGACGACGCTTGTTTGCGGGCTCCTCAACCCCACATTGAGAAATTACATGCACATCAGGTCGAATTAGGTTGAGGCGCTCCAACTTTGACCTAATCCTGCAATTCGAATCCGGATCCCAGAAATCAAAAGCGCCATCCACGACGCCCACGTCTTCAAACATCACGCACAGAGATTGATAGTTCCACACAACCGACTCGCAGAAAAGAAGCCCGATGAGCTCCGAAGTGGAAGTCTCATCCTCGAGTAAGTACAAGTTAATCTTGAACGCCATCCTGCAAGCGGAAATCAATGAACAACATCAACGACGCACTCATTTCAAGCAGAACAGGGTTGTCAAGAAACCGTATCAAAGCTGAAGAGGTTAAGTGCATTCACCTGGGGTTTGAGCTCTGAAGTTTGAGAAATCGAAAGCGCCAGAACAAATCGAAATCGCCAGTACTCACGCAACGCAGCGGTCAATCGCAACACACGAAATCACTAAACACAAACACGCGCAGGCACAACAACAACCAACAACAAACGACCAATGCACCAGCAAAGCACGAGCTCCAAAATTTCCGTTGAAACCCCACTCACAACCAAACACAAAACGATGATCCTCAAACCCTAGCGCTATCAACTCAGATGACTTCATCCAGGTTGCACTTCAGTTGCCTGTTTTTCATCCTTTTTCTTACAGCCTGTACGGCGGGAATGGACTCTACTTTAAAAAATTTCCCACCCAAATTAAAATTATGTTATGGTACTTCTAATAATGACCTACTGCCAACCATTAAAGTAAACCCAATATTATTTATACTACTTTTTCTACAAAATCCTACACCCTTGAATACATCTACAAAGCGTATAAATTTATGTCCTATGAATAAACTGCACCCTACCATAGGTCTCACGCAGTTTACTAAGCACAGGGTAGTGAACTCCCCGAGCATATACAAGTGGGAATTTCATAGACTACAACATACATCTTGCATAATTTCACAATATGTATATGTGACATACCAAAGACTTTGTCTCAGAATTTAGGAGACACAACTCTTTATAAAGAAATAGGATAAAAAACATTGGCATTCATAAGATAAGTACCTAAAGCCCAAGTATAAACATACCTCCAAGCATTTACACACAGAGATTGATAATATGTTTTCAAGTTATCAATGCCTTCATGAACTTCGAAACTTCGAAAATCAAATAATTATAAATCTTAAAATTCCAAACTGTAGACCCATAATTACCATAACTTGTCGATTTTCTTGCATGATACAATTACAAATCAATAGAATATGCTTACACAAATCATGTAGCCAACATTCACTACTACTCTAAGCAACATGGACAAACATCAAATACTACTGGAGGGTAGTTGTAAGAAAAGGTGTTCGTTTTTTGTAGCGTTTCGCCAAAACTATAGTTCTTGCATTTAATACTACAAATACTATGAATATTATGAAACAAAACAATTTCAATCATTGATCAAAAAAATCAATGTCTAAAAATACCGTTTGGAGTACTATGAGTACTTGTAGTATTGAAATATTACAATTTGAAAAAAAAAACAGATTGTCATAGAAAATAGATACAATGAGGTATAAAATAATAATAAATAAAAAATCATGAACAAAAAAAATCTAAAAGTTTTTCATTTGTAAGGATTTGATAGTAATCAGATTTTACCAAAAAAATGAAGCCAAAACCATTTTCATTGTTCAAAAGTGCATGCGCAAGGGACCTTGTTTGCATGCATGTGGACAACATAAAATAATGTTTTTTTGAGGATTTTTTGGTGGGCACATGCCTCTCTATTGTAGGAATATCCCACTAAAATGTAAGCTCTATATTATTAATTATGGATATTCCACAATACTAAAAATCCCTAAATCACAAAGTGTGACAAATTAGCTTAATTGAAATTTAATTATAAGTTCTTTTTTGAAATTTTTTGAAAAATAATAATTCTCTTTAGGAATAACTAGGTAATCTTCAATAAAAAAAATTTAAGTACATCGACTTCATTCTCCAAATGTTATGGCCAAGCTAAACTCTGCAATTCAAAGTGTAACGGAAAATAGGACCACCTTTTCTTGCAACTATCCTAGAGTACATACTAAAAATACCTAGGCTAACAACTTTACAATTTAAGATAAAGAGCAATAAGATTTAGGCATGCATAAAGACAAACTAAAACAAAATGAATCTTGACAACATTATCAACACCACCAACAAAATTAGCACAAAATCCTATATATATGAAATTTTGTACCTATCAAGGTTTAGGGGCTAACTTTTCTTCTATACAAAACACCAACATTTGTACATTCTACATCCACCTATGAAAACATCAATCCTCAAAAAATTGTACTAAAAACAAGCTACAACAACCCTAAAATTCTTTCTCCACTATACTTTGTTAGAAAACTCTATATCACCAAACCAATTATACTTTTAAAAGTGTTTGCCTTGTCTTTTTCCTACAATATGAATGCAATTAAGAACATCACAGAGTAATGGGAGAACTCCAACTCAAATAATATTAGGGTGGTTATACACAAGGACCCAAGACAAGCAAAGACCATTAATTGCAAAAACATTATGAGACTAGTTGCCTAATTCCACTTGTATGATTTCAATACATATCTAGATTTGACAAGCACAATGGGGGAATCATCATGTATTCCCCTTTATTACTACAAGTCAGAATGCATGATACTCTAGATGGGAGTCAATCTACTTGCTTGCCCTATTCAAACTTAGAATTTAGATGGTATAAATACCAATAAGTCCTTCCACAAGCACCATCTCCTCCTACAAAAATCATCTCTTTCAAATAAGCAACCATAATGAAACAAGTATGCACTGCCTACAAGAAGAAAAAAATACCAAATTCAGACTAGACAATTTTTCCCCTAAAATTGATTAGCTTTGTATTTGAGGTATTGCTTGTTTGATTTTTTTTAATAAGGATTATCATATTCTTTTTAATATACAAAGTAACATATAATTATGTATTGGCAACATCCTCTAGCAGAATTCCAGAATTTCAATTTTTTTGCTTCATTAAAAAAAAAAATCCTATCTTTATACATAGCTATAGTTTTGAGAGTAATACCTCATGCCTTCCTAAGCAATCAAGCATGATTTTTCTTAGGATTGTAGTTGGACTGACACGATACAACATTCAAGGCAACCTAGCTTTAGAAATTTTAGGAATTACACACCTTGAGGATTCCCGTCTTGAATAAGCAGAGGGACAAACCTTATATAAACAATGTCAGTATGAGGAGTTGAATTGGAAACTTTGTAGGTTCCAATAGAAGCTCCTACCACTTGTCCATCACTTGGGGTAGCTTAAAGTCATTTTAGACTAGAATCAAGCATAATTCGAAAACACAAATTTTCTTTTCAAAATTTTCAATTAACCCCTTAAGGACCACTATCCCTTTGGGGGACAAATGAGATTTTGGGTAAGTATCTATAGGCTGAAATTTTTTCTTGATTTTTTGAAACTTTTTTTAAAGATAAAAAAATTGATTAGCTTCGTAGAAATATACTTTTTTATCCAATCAATGCTAGGGAACAAAATTTATGTCCAAATAAGCTGTAAAGAAAGGACAATGGGTAGCAAAAAAAAATTCCAAATTTTTTATTTAAACTTTTTTTTTAAATTCTCATAAATTATATTTTTTCTACATTAAAAACTTCAATTCATTCCATTTGGATTTGTTATATGAGAAAGTTATAAAACAATCTTGTTTTTTGGGCAATTAGAGCAACTTTTAGAAAAAATAATGTGTAGGATTCAATATTGAATGCAATTTTTACAATTTAAAAAAAGAAGTTCTTCATGGTTTAGTTTATTTTCTAGAACAATTTCACCCTTGTGATTAGTACATTTTAATTCTATTTAGAGATATTAATAATTTAGATTTTCCTTCAATCTCATACTTACTTCTATTAAAAAACTTGTTTTTTTCTCTTTAAATGTAGATATCTTGCAATTTATGTGGTCAAAAATTCTGGAATTTTTCCCACACATTTTCATACAAGTTATGTGTAAGATCCTATGATTAGATATACAAAATAAATTAAAGTTTTTTTACTTTCTACTATAGAAATGGCAATTTTGAGTGTTTTGTGGCAAAAAAAGGCCTTGATCCTTTAGAGATTAACAAATTATTGTTATTATTGAATAATACATTTATATCCAAAACATTGCAACATCAATTCAAATATGGCAACTATAAATTATTTAGAGTTTTCAAGAGATTTAATATCTAGACAATTCCATAAAATATCTTCAAATGCCATTTATAGAAGCATCATATATATTTGTTATCTTTAATTTTTATTTCATATTAAAGGATTTCAAATTAAAGTTGGTCTTAAAAATGCAAAACAATATGCCAAATGACAACCAATTTGTGAGCATAAAAAATAAATGAGAAATATTTTAAGCACTTGCATTAAAAGAATTTTTCAGAAAGGTAGAAACTTTTTAAGAATGAACTTAAAAACATGATGACATTTTGCTTCAACCTTTTTTAGAAGTGAGTCATATTTCACATACTACAAGTTTGGTATTTTTATTTTTATAGTTTATTCGCTCATTTTTGCCATAGGATTTAAATACAAGTGTTCTAAAGTTTGACTTGTTTAAATTTGATTCAATACTATTATGCAAAAATTGATCAAATTTTGTCAAAATTAGAAGAATTTCTTTCTAAATTTCTTTTTATTAAAAATTTAGTTGTTTATACTATAGTCTAAATCTGACATTATCAATTTTTAAAAGGTGGAGTATTTAAATAGAATTCTAGAGATAGTTGTGACAAATATTATTT
Source organism: Pseudoscleropodium purum (assembly GCA_963969395.1). Taxonomy (NCBI): domain Eukaryota; kingdom Viridiplantae; phylum Streptophyta; class Bryopsida; order Hypnales; family Brachytheciaceae; genus Pseudoscleropodium; species Pseudoscleropodium purum. The sequence goes on from OZ017795.1 coordinate 28,817,675, forward strand.
ATTTGAAGGAATCTTGCAAAGAAAGAAAAAACATTGGTGAAAAATTTAAGGAATGTTTATTGAATGCGACCAATAAAAAAATTAGTTCATTTTATATATTGAGGATGTATTGGTTTCAAAACAAAGAAGCCATTACTCATTTTGATGAGAATTAATTTTGTATTAATTTATCAAAAGGTACGTAATAAAAACAATCATGTTCCAACTTCAACATTCTATTGTCAATTGTAGATTAAATGTGAATTTAGGGGCTGTCTTTTCACTCTTTTGAGTGGATAGTGAAAGAACATGTTTTGAGATAACTAGTTTAATTCAATGGAATTTTCATTTCAATACCCCCGGCCCCCTATTAGAGCATAAGTTTTTAAAATTCCCAACCCATATCCAACCCAAATCCAAACCTAAACCCAATTTAAACCTACCACCCTATTTGTAATTCTAGAGTGAAAATGGGATCTTCAATTCATATGGGATTTCTATTCTCCCGTATCCATATTTGTATTGCGTATCAATGTACATCCTTCATATTTATATTCATACCTGGTATCCATACCCGTATTTATAATCATATCCCATATCTATATCTAAAAAGTTTTCACTGTGGAATCCTAGAGTGAAAATGCTCCATATCCACAGGGTTGACAGGACGGTCGAACGTCCGGACGTAGACGTTGTATCCGCAGCATCCACTGACATTCGCGGTCTTGGCGGACGCAGCGTCTGCCTGTCCTCCCGTCCGCAGTCACTCCCTTAATCCTTAAACAATTAAATATTAAATGAAGTGCAATGGTTCGCGATTTGTTATAAAAAAATTTTAAAAATGTTTCCTTAGAATTAAAGGGAAAAGAAACCATTTTCATGAGTTATATTAATTTTTTGGGAAACGTAACCCTACTAACTCAAAGTAGACAAGAACCGCCCCGTCCGCCCTGTCTGTCCGCCCCGCCCCGCCCGTCCGCCTTCCGATGGCGGGAGGGACGCTGCGTCCGCTGGCGTCCGTGAGGACGGACGTTCGGGTTATGGATGCTATTTTGGGGCGGACGTACTGATTTGTCAACCTTGCATATCCATATTCATGATCAACAACTTGGGATTGGTTTCATTTTTTTCTATGAGCAGATTGATGGTTTGTAATTTTTGAAAATTGAAAGTGGGGGATTAATCAAAAACATGATGTTTGCATCTTTTCATTGGATAGTAAATTGCAATTGTAAAACGCATATATCAAAAAAATAAAACTTAAATTATAAACTTCAAATTTGAGCTAACATCATGTACAGCTACTTAACTAGGAGTGTAAGAAAAATTCATTGCATTATATTGAATACATTCAAGTCAATATCATAAATAATTAAGCCAAATTCAAAGCATGTCTAAATTATGAGAATTTTAGAATCCAATATCCAAAATTTTATGAACTTTGAAACTTCAAAATTAGTAATGCTTTTGAAAAGTTTGAAAATTAAAATATGACATCTCATGCAATGTGAATTTCAAAATCAATATATTTTAACACATAAATGAGTACAATAATCACACCTAATGATGCATTTGAGATGACAAGTGGCTTATTGAAAATAAATTAGGAATATGATGAGGACATTTGATGATGCATTTGAGAGGACAAGTGGCTTGTTGAAAATAAATTAGCCACGAGTACAATGACAATGAGGACATTTGATGATACATTTGAGATGACAAATAGCTTATCTACCTCTAAGAGGTACACCAATTAGTATTCTATTATTTATAATTGGTAATGTTTTCAAAAAAATATGATAATTAGAAAATGACATCTTGTACAATTTAAATTTCAAAATTAAACTATTTCCACACATATGTTGCCCAATTTATTGAAACTAAACCTATGAGTACAATAATGATACTTAATAATGCATTTGAAGTGACAAATTGCCAATCTACTTTTAAAGGTAGACTAATTATTCTATATAGTGTAAAGTACAATTTTCTTTAGGTTTGATGCTAATTGAAGCGCTATACATACAGATTGATGGAAAAGGACTTTATGTATTTTGTTTTGGGTCTTGAATTGACCTTTTGCTTGACTATTTACTCATGATGGTTCCAATGAACACAATTTAGTTTTAAAATATATATTTACTCCTTGATATACTATTTTAATGTTATACTAATTTATAGATGACACTACATAGACCAAGCAACTACAACAACAGTCCATTCAACCCTTTGGCTTGTTTTAATTTCTAAAGAAGGCTTTCTTTTTCACATTCATAGTAGATGTATAATTTGTTGATGTATGGCACATAGGAACTATGTAAGCACCATTTCTACACTCATTCTTATAATTGGTCTACATTAGTTCTCCAACTAGTATGCAACATAATTTATGCACCATTTGAAATACATGTCAACTAGCGTGAACCTGAATAGTTCGAAGTGTTCCCATGCATATTAGATAGAATATAAAAATGAAAGTTAAAATTAAAAACAAAGTGATCATAAGCATCCCAGATATCTTGAACTTAAGTGTGTATTCAAAAATAATTTGATAGGCTTAAAAAAGACTAAATTCACTCCCTATGACTTCTCGTACCTTATTTTACAAGATCCATTTTTCATTTAAAAAAACTTTAATCTTTAATTTATAAGACATTTATATAAGACATAAGACATAAGACATTTAATTTATGTATTATAACATCTTTAATTTATCTTACTCAATTTTCAATATTAAAAAAAACAAAACTTGTAGGATGTAGATTGTTTATTACAACATTCCAACCATTGGAATTGACATATTTCAATTCCATAATTTAATTTTTAGCAACTTAGTATTTTGAATCATTCTCTACTATTGTCTATTTACTATTTTTTTCCTATATGTTGTACAATTCCAAATGATCTAAAATTTTTCAAGCATGTTGGTAGCTTGTCTAGGAAAACGAATCCAAAAGAAGCACAACCATTTTGAACATTTTTTTGTAGAAGGAGCTTGTGAAGTGCAGCTGCCCTGTTTCTTGCAGGGCCCAAAAAAGGATTTCAGTGAATTTGAACACTTATATCTTGCAATCCACATGGTGGAAATTTTTACCACATGTTCACAAGTTATTATAATACAAGATTCTACGGTTTTATGTGTCAATATTTTTTTTTCAAAAATTTGGTATTTGTATTAAAAATGGTACTTTTGGAATATTTTTGGTGAAAACATAGTCATAGAACTTTAGGGGTTAATTTTTTATTTTGGACAATGCAACAAAAATTGGCAATTTTAGACTTTTCCACTTCCAAAACATCCTCTACACTTTAGGGGTTGATGGGTAAATGAAAGTGCAAGTCCTCCATTCCAATTACACAGAAAACTATAATTGAAACCTCAAGCTACATCCTAAAACAATCAAAGTGAGCAATTTCATCAATATCATTTAGTTTTGTAGGGGACACTAGTTTTTTCTACTATTAACAAGACAAATCGGTGTAGTGCCATTGTGTACTTGATTTCCATCTAACAAAGTTGCAAGCCACATTTGATTGCACTTATATTTAGTTTGCAATAAAGAAGTGAAGTTCTTTTGTTGGTGTAACAAACTCCTTAAGGCTAGAACTCATGCAATCTTGTGAACCTAAGGTGTACAAACTTCAAATTCATTATATTTGTTAATAAATGTGAAACTTTGTCCTATAGTTTGTAATTAGTTAATTTTGTATTTTCAACTTCTCTTTTGTTTTCACTATTTTAAAGTCATTGATTCCCAATATGAATTGAAATTTTCTAAATTTTATCATAAGTGGAAAATAAGAAGTTCCTACATTTTTATGGGAGAAAAAATGGTCATGTATGTGGAAGATGAGATCTACTTTTGATACATGTAACCACGCTATTGGTTCAATCAATGAAATTATTAAAAGTTTAGGGAGGCTGGGAGAACTGTTTCAAGATCGTTCCCATTGCTATTCCCCTAGCAATCAGAAATAGCCGCTATCAATTTTTTTAAGATTTAGAATGGAAAAAAATTGAATTTTTTAAAATTAATTAATTTTTCAATGATGTGATAGTCGTTGTGCCACGTTAGGCAATTGGTTTGGCAAGTTCCTAGAGTCTAAAAACCTTAGGGAATTTGCAAGAAACTCTCAATCCTCCAAAGCAATTGCATATCTTCTAATGTCTTCTTTTAGTGAAAAAGGAATTGTTGACATGGTCTACCTTGAAGAGAAGGCCAAGGTGAACTAACCCTCTTCCTTGTCTTTGAGAGAAAACACCGTGAAATTTATTATTTGCCATGCATGATAATATTTGCAAATTTTGAATTCATATTTGCAACTAGAGGCTTTAAATTATCTAAAAGAGTTGCAAAAGATAAATTAATCAAGCATTAAATAGGAGGTCTTTTTTTACACGCACCCTTGGAATGACTTTGGGGGGAGGCGGCAGTGTAGGGATTCAATTCAAGACTTCAAACGACTTCAATCTCCATCTAGGCTAATCAATGCTAGTGCATCTTTTTTGAAGAGTTTCAATGGATTGTGCATATGGTAGTTTCTATTATTAGACTCTTTAAATTTTCATATTTTTTTGTTGGCAAATCGAAGGAAGTTCCAACACTCCAAAGAACACAACATTTGAATATTATATGCAAAAGTTATAAAGGGTCAAAGTTTTTTGGTAGATGTTCTAGAATCATTTCTACGACATATTGGTTTGGGAGATGTGCATATAGTAATGATGGAAATTTTAGACATGGTAAAATTTTAGGTATACCCAGCTTAACATTGTTTACCAATGAAGCAAGGGGCCCTTGCCTTGGCCAACCCCAATCCTTGAACTAACTTTTATGTCCTTTTAGAGTAGTTCATTTTTAAGCAAATGATTCACATAGTGTCAAAAAGGATGATTTCTACAATGATGACATAAATTTGTGTAAAAAAAATTTTCTTGTAGAACAATCTTGTTTTATAAGCAAATAATTCACATGGCACCAGAAAAGATGATTTCTTCAATGACCACAGAATTCTGAGTGAAAAGGGAATGTCATGTCCAATAGTGATTCACATAGTACCAAAAAGGAAGATTTGTACACTGGCAAGCCTGGCATTCCCTCAAACAATAGTAAATCAAGGTTTTTCTTATTCACAATTGCCCAAATTTAATGAATTCAATTTTTCCTTAAAATTCTCAAGAGCATGGACAGAAGATTCCAAGTAGCCTTGGGGTCCACCCACCGTACCACACTCTTGGATATATAATAGATTACCTCAGTGCTGGCGGAATATCAGTGCAGAGTGGCAAACCCTAAACCCCTTTTGTATCAGAAACAATGGTCACTGCAAGGACAAGAGTCCCTAAAGAAAACCCAAAATATAGCATTCCAACTTCTCAAAGTAAATGCTACAATAACCTCCTCTAAATTTGCAGACACTTCAACAGGATAATTCAGCAGGGGAGTGTCAATTCAATCAATAGCAAAAACCAGGGTAGAACAAGCAAAGAATGAAATCAGCGCCAACCAAGGCGTAGAATTTCATACAATCTCAAGCTTGGTGCTTCACTTTTGTGGAATCTAAAGTTATTCTACCCCTGTGCTCTACAATGGATCAAGTACCTTTTTTCTCTAAGATACGTATTTCCAGTACAGTACAGTACAGGATTCCCACAACAATTTCAGCGGGCACCCAAATGAGGGAGGATTCTAAACATGGAAAGTGAACGTTGAAGACATGCCACCTTCCATGTTGATCTCTACTGCATGGTCTATAACTCTATCTTCCAGCAGCAGATTAGGGCTACCTTAATTAACCACAAATGTACATTAACCACTACGAATCAATATATATGTTGTGTTCAACTGAGTTGAAGTCCCTGTTTGACCTCGTCAAATTTGAAAACGAGGTCGGCACTACAACACTAATTGCCAAGCTCTTACATCAAATTTACAGCGAAATTGATTGAGCGAACTCCATCACAGAACATCATTTGAAACTAAGAAAAAATTCCTAGAGAGAGCTGGAAAGACACGACCGCACGGGTCCAAAGAGCAGGTCTTCCATGAGGATAGGAAGCACCCGGGCCCAAAGCAATGCTAAAAAAGCATTGCATTAGGGCGGCCACAGCAACATCTTCACATACTGGGTAAAACCCACGGCAACTCTAGAGACAACGTTCAATGCAATGTTGTTTAGAAAATTACCGGGTTTGACCTACTGCGCAATTGCGTCCGGCTTCGAGGCCTTGCGTTGTTACTGAGGCGTCACAATTTCAATTATTCAAGGGGATTGGTCGCTCAGAAAGCTCAACGCTTTGAAGGAACACCGGTTGGACTTCATGTGGCGGTAGCCACGCATGCCCACCACCTCACGGGCGTTACACTTTTATATGCAGATAACTTTAACACTCCAATGTACTCCAAGTAGGAGACCAAAGTAATAATCCTACAAACCAAAGAAAAGCCACTGAACGGGGGGGATTAGCCACTGGCAGCCCATCGCCGTTTCCGAGCTGGCCTTTCTTGCTTCACCTCGACAGGGTCAGCCTGCACAGGATCAACACTAACGTAGGGCTCATCTCGGCTGCCCATGTCCTCCTCGACTGGCTTTTTGAGCCTCACTTTTGAGCCGAAGCGCTCTTTCCGACGCTCGAGCTTGGCTGTCACTTCTGCGTCGGGCAGCTGCTGCTGCTGTACACGACTGTCCTCACCAGACTGCCGATGACCGTGGTTTTGCAAGGACGACTCCCTCTGCCGACTTCCCTTCGTTGCAACCACGCCGCTTCGAAGCTCCTTCACCTTGAAAGCATCTTCTTCACCTTCATTATCTGCTGGGTACCGTTTCACAACACTGCTACTGTGCTGCCGGTCTCGGGACTCACTTCTGAAGTTTTGCTCCACATCCTGATGATTCTCATGTCTTCCCTGATCCTGGAAAGATTCAACGAATTCAGATACCCGGTTCAAACCGAGAGACTTTGGATATGATCAAAACCACCCAAGTGCAGATCAGCTATCGGGCCCTTCAACTACAGTGCCCGAAAACAAAATCAAATGAGTTCTGCATTTACCAATAGTCAAGTGTGTGTGCACATGTGTGCATAAATATATTCTACACCACCCTGTTGATTGGAGACTTCAATCAGACTGGCAATGAAGAATTCTCCTCGTAGGATGAATCACATACTAATCTCCAATCAGGCTATCCCGCATTCCGTCATGTATGGAAATTGGTACAACTGCCCTCATTCGTTCAATTAATATTCAACAAGAGAAGCACCCATATCACACCTGTCGATTTTCGCTTTTGTGCTGGTCAGTATTTGGTGCTTCACTCAACACATCAACCTCCCGAGGATGAGGTCGTCTGTGCCTCTTCTCCTCAGCTGCTGCTGCAGGTATAATGTCTCTTTCCTTTCGACTGTTCCATCGTTCTATCTTGGTCCGGCCTCGTCTCTCATGGCCATCCTCTTCCCCTGAACTGACTTCGTCTACGGCAGACTGTCTCTGCTCTATTTTTGTGGAATAAGCACCAGACACATCTTCATTCTCTAATCTTCGACTCGCTGGCTGTGGTCTTTTTGACCGCAAAGAATTACGAGCATCCACACGCTCTGAGACGTGCTCCTGGTATACCAAAACGATTAGCATGCGCACCGAGAGGGAAAAAAAGAGTTAATCCAATCAACAATGAAGAATTCATACACCAGAAAAGGTGAAGGACGGTCCCTTACTTTGTCATGCTGCAAACTTGTATGATAACTGTCCTTATGATCTCTCCTATTCTCATCGTCGTAATGAGAACTCAACCGGCCACTGTCTCTCTGACTCCTGCGTTCATCATACGCATGGTCACGGCCTCTCTCCTTCGCAAGTGAAGTTCCATTGCGAGCAACATCAGCTTCCCTCTCCTCTGATCCATCGCGCCTACTTCGGATCTGCAGACGAGCGTCATCCCCCGTCTCCCGCCCATTCACCAACAATTTTCGAATGGACCCAGACCTCGTGCTCCGGTCCTCGCCTTTTCTCCTATCGTCGCTTTCTCTATGCCTGTCCTCCCTAAACCAACATCCAAAAGAGTCAAATCCAAGAGCCAAATACATTACAGTCACATTTAAAACTATCGCGGGCGTTAAAACCATTGCCTTTCTGCATTTCAAACTACACAATCAAACTACGATCAACTCCAGGAGATCAGAAACTTGTCTAATTGAAAGGAGACACAGATGAAACCAATACTAAGTCTCAAAAATTAAGCTGCACAATATTATTCCCTCCTGCTTCAGCAAAAGAGTTCTGTAGCAATCTCACATATGCCGACGGCTTCTCAGTTCCCGTTCTCTACTCTCCTCGACTCGATCGCCTCCCCTTGAGCGAGTGTCATCCCGCCGTTCATCCAATCGATCATCACGTCGGTACAACTCTTTACTTCGATCCTCTTCGTGATCTATCCTGGATACATCCTCACGGGAGCGATTTCCTTCCCTCTGATGTGACCTCGTTTCTTCTCGTCCTCGACTCCTCGCCCGATCTCTGTCATAAGACCTCGTATCTTTCTCTCTACGGTCTCCATGCCGAGAGCGTTCCTCGTGCTTCTTCTCATCCACCCACGACTTTTGAGGATCCCCTGACCTCTGCCAATGTCCGGACTCCTCTGTCTCTCTTTTTCGGCTGGACTCTTCCCTCTCCCTGTGATAGCCATCCCTATAATCCCTACCATCGGGTCTTCCACGTTTTCTAGCTTCGTCATTCCTTTCTTCCGCTCTGTCGCGTCTTCGGGCTTCATCGAAATCCCGCCTTTCTCTGTCCTCACGACTCTTGCGATCATACGCAGGGTCATCTTTTCCACGATGACCCTGTGAACGATCTCTTCTGTGTAAATCGTCTCGTTCCTTGGTGTCCGCAGGCCGTCTCCTAGATCCTGAATCGCTCCTATAATTATGATGCTCTGATGCTTCGTTGTGCCTAGGTACTCTCTGGTAGTGATCGGTATCTTTCACTCTAGCAGGTGCAGGTTCCTTGAAATTGTCTAAACTTGAGTCTGAATTTTCGTCAGAGGATGACGACCCTGACGAATCACCTCGCCTTGCAGTAGAAGCAACCATCTTCATTCTCTTAGCAGGTCTTATTTGTTCACCCAACTCTTCACCTTCAGCGTAATCCTCTTTAGACTTGGACCTCTTTCGGCCTCCAGACAGCTGCTCAAGGGGAGGTTCATCAGGACCCTTCTCAGCGAGTACAGACCGAGACCTCCGACCAGCCACCTTATTATCAGCATCATACTCTCGACTGAGACTCTCACGATCCCTATTCCCATGAGCGCCATGATGCTCTTGGCCTGACCGATTTGCACCGCTCCCATTGCTTAGCTCTTCCTCCCAGTCACCACCGGAATGTGGACCCGCACGACTTTGGTGTGTCAATCCTGGAGGCGTTCTGCGCCTAATCATCTCAACCAAAAAATGGATAAATAAACTTCACATAGTATCATCTTCGTGACCAAACTCACTAATGATAGAAGTCCCGCTTACCAAATTAATCACAATGCAATACACGCATGCAAGACAATACAGATATTGGTCCTAAACACATACTGAACACAGTAAAAATTTCATGAAACTCCAAATATTGTCAATTACCGTGGAGGTTCTGTGAATCCAACAGGGGGCGGTTGCATGGCAAAATGGTCAGGGGGAAAACCATCTGGCCCAGGCATTGGTCCCGGCCCAACTCGTGGTCCCCCATACATAGGGGGCCTTCCAACTCCACCTCTGAGATAACACAAAACGAATTAGAATGTATTGCAGGCTTATCATCTAAAAAGAAATCTGGATATTTATATGCATTTAATGATCCATTCCTTCCTTCAGAAAGTCCTCAACTGTGCGGCCTATACAACAACAATACAGGATATTATTCGGAGCTGCGCAATACCTCTCATATGGTGGCATTCCAAAAGGACCAGGAAACATGCCAAAGTCGGGTCCAGCACCAGGCGGACGCATGGGCATGCCAGGACCCATAGGAAAGGGTCCATGTCCTTCAACACCCATACCTGGACGCATGTGTCCATGAATGGGTTCGCCCGGCATTTCCATCATATTTCCTTCCCAATGCTCGTGATAGGGATAGTAATCCATCCATGGTCCAGGTCCCCCAGGTCCAAAATCACGCATCTCATCTTCATGATGGTAGTTTCCATAATGTTCCATGGGTTTCCCACCTTTTGCCTCATCCTCCGTATACTCCTTTTCGTAATCAATTGCTGGTGCTTCTGGCTCGTCCTCAGAGGCATCTTGCAAGACAATCTAACCATCATACGTACAATAAATATGGTTTAGGGGACTGAAATATCAACTTCAAACTCAAATTCTCAGAGACAAGGCAAACGGACATAACCACAAAGCATTAGCTACTTCACCAACCAAGCGTAAACTTGAATAATGCATTGTCCATTCTAGCTGCGACATATATGCTCTAGCTCCACCATATGTCACTTAATATATAGACCATATTTACAATCTATGAATAATTGTCACGTAAGTCGTCGGAGGTTCATAGCAATCTCACCTGAATTACAGCATCAGAATCACGCGTTCTCTGCCTACGAATGTCAGCAGAAGGGCGCCGTTCCCCTCCTCCCCCTTCAACCTGTATCGCCCGTCCTGTAGGCTGCAAAAGCAAAGGGTTAACAGCCTTGCTAACTAGAAGCAACTAGTTTGTCACACCGCCACTCACGAAAGGTGGATGTATCTCTGTGGTAGGATACTGCCTCTCCTATTTCAAGAAGGAATCATGCAAAGACTATTCAACAACGATGCAGAAGTTACTGAGATCTTTACCATGACAGGCCGGCCTCTTCCTGCTCCACGCCCACGCCCACCTCCTGATTGACCACCGTGGTCGGACTGACGCTGATGGACGTTACCATACTCACCAGGCGCATCTTGGAGACCTTGGGCTGCCATGAGCTCTGGCGGCAAGTCTGGATCATATTCCTGTCACACTCATGAACTCTAATTAGTTTGTCGAATAACCTATACCCGTTCTGAGTATAGCTATAAAGAAATGCCCTTTGATGGATTCAATGACGATGCATATCTATACTCAAAAAATTGAATCTCAGCAAGTACTCTACAGGGCGTATTGTGCATCTTAACGACTATCACATGTTTAAAATACATCGATTTGATTAACTACAGTGGATAACACTAACACTCAACAGCATTTGACTCCTATGTCAGGATGGCGCAGTTACAGACTGTTGACTCAAAGTGGCAGAAAGCGAGTTTGGAAGCGGAAGAAATGGCAGTGGGGGTTTATTTAAAGCTAGGAAACTGCAGACATACCTGCTCTGAGCGACCACTTTCATAGACTCGAATTTTACTCTGCATTGTCGCTTCTAGTCGTAACTGAGCCTGCAAGAGCCACGTCCCAAAAAAATTCGCTGATTAACCCAAATGACAGCAACAGAGGCATAAATATCTACATTTGGTACTGAACCCGCAAAATAAACCTAAATAAACACGAAGAACACAGAAATACAGTTCGTTTCAAAATCCAAGATATTTTTATCTGAAAAATACTTGTATTGAACGAGTTCCGATCGAATGGAGAAATACAAGCCCAGTTATTAGGTAACTCTCCAGACCGAGTCACTACTGCGATATAAAATCACTAGCAACAGATACACCTAAGGCTGGCGGTGACGAATTGCACCCGACACTCCATTGAAAAGAAATAAGAGGGCAATCAAATGCAGACCATTCATGAGATTGAGAAGAAACAGAGGAAACTTGCAAATTCAAAGGAGTAGACAAGCATACCAGTTGTTGGCAATATTGTTTCCAACTAGTCTCACTGAATCCAAAATTGAAGAAGTCAGTAACATCTGCACCAGGGCGTTGCCAGGACTTCTCTTCCAGAGTATCAAGATCAATATCGAATACTGTCCTGTAACCCTTATCACTTGTTAGAATGGTAAACAACATAGCGAATGAAAAAGAGATTCACTTATGCTCATGAAATCGCACTACGAGAATAGTTCGAAAAATGGAGGACACTTTCCAGGAGTCATATGCTATGCGTCAGACACCACCTGCGACTAGGGTTTTGACCACCAACATAACCAATGCATAAGAACCGACCTTCGGAAATATTCACCAATATCTAAAAATCTCCAGACAACAGTGGTAAAACATAGTGGTTATTAGTAATCGATAGCATACTTGGTTGGAGGCAGATTGAATTCTATGCCACTTGAGTACCCACGACCACCTGATGCGCCCCATGGCCCAGAACCACCTTGCGAACCTCGTTGAGAATTAGAATTACCACGTCCCCTGCCTGACCACTCCCCCCTTCCCCCATCGCTCCCTCTGCCAGCTCCCCAGTTAGAGCCGGCCCCTGCACCTCTCCCCCCAGCTGGCGGTTCTCCTGCCTGGCTCGACGCAGGTCCACTAGCTGCTCCCGATCCTGGTCTCACATACTGAAATACAGAGTGAACTTCAGTATCTAATTGAATCAATCGACGTTCAACTCTATTATCAAGTCAAAATTCACATTCGCGCAAGAGCATGACAAAGGTTACGACTTCCAATTGTGAGTTTTAAAGAGAACGACAAGAACTAAATCTCAGAAAACATAAACCAACAGTTTGATAACTCATTTTTGACGCTTGCCTCTCAACCAGGGGATCCATTCCACATGCATGAAGTCAACCCATGTGAAGGGATATAACTTCAGATCTAATCTACTTAAAAACTAGTTGGCACCCTCCAATTGGAGCATCTCAAGAGTTCCCCTATATTTGTGCTTGAGAGTAGAGAGGCTACACGTACACGGAACGAATCGCCAAATGATACTACCCTAAGAATTTAGTACCATCAAATAACGAATGAGAATACAGTGAAGCTACCACCTTGTACTGTGCGTGATGAGGTTGCGCATTGTAGTAACCTTGACCACTGTAGCCTATGCGAGGGCCAGACCCTTGGCTACCGAGCTTACCCGGTGGTCCCCGATCATCACCACCAGCACCTTCATGGTACACACAAAACCAATATTGAGTCGCTATCACTAGGTAAAGTTGAAGAGGACATTAAGCTCACACTCAAGCCTTAGCTCGTCAACCAGCCACTTAGAATTAGAATCAATGAATAACAACACGCTCTAATCAAACCCTAAAGCAAAATGCAATAAACCCTAGAACTCAATCCAAAGATGACATATTTCGACTCTCACCAGGTAGAATCCTCTCGGCAGCTCCAGGCGGACCTCCACTCGGAGGACCTGGAAGAGGTGGTTCCAATATGGGCCCTCCTTCCTCCCCCCAATCCTCTTGCCCGTCAAGAGGTTCATCCCCAGCCACAATAATAAGATCCTCTTCATCTTCATCATCACTCCCCTCGTAAAATTCACCCTTCCCATCCCCTTCAGCATTGTCAAACGCAGGTGCGTCGTCGTTCAACACAATCTGCAGCCCGTCATCGCTATCACTATCCCAGTCCTCCTCTATAGCTCCACCTTCAGCTCCTATACCGTCTCCTCTTATCGCTGTTGCAGCCACCTCCTCTTTCCTAAAGGAACCTGACGGTGCAAGCCCCGGCGCCACAACCTGCTGATGCAATCCCACGACGCCTGGACTCTGTCCAACACCCCTAGGGTTTTCCAAACTCTTCGTAAAAACGCTCGAATACAAATTTCCATTCCTAATTCCAGCTGTACCCCCGGATTGCAGGGCGCTACTTCGAGCATCATCACTCTTCGTTGTTGTCGTCGTCGTCGTCGTTGTGGTTGCTGTTGGCGTACTGCCATAAAGCTCCCCATAGAGAAACGTCTCCTCGTTCTCCACCTCCTTCCCTCCAACCTCAAACCCTGCCGTCACTCCCAATCCGACAGCAACAGTCGCCGTCACCGGGGCGGCTGCTGCTGCTGCTGCTGCTGCCACCACGGTCGACGCCGAGGAAGTGCCATACAGAAGCTCCTCCTCGTCCTCCTTCTCCTCATCGTCCTCCTCCTCATCGTTTCCGAATCGCCTTGGCTCCTCACTCACCTCTTTCGTGACCTCGTACAAAGTGCCCGTCCCGCCCCCTCCCGCATCCGCCGCATACAGATCCCCGAAATCGTCATCGTCATTCATCGCGCGGACCTGTGACCTCCACCACTCAAGCCTTTCCACGGAGCACGAGAAAAAAAATCAGAAACGCAGGCTGATAGCACCAAACCCTACCATCGCCAAACCCCTCCCCCCTAGGACGGTCAAAAAATCACGTGATCACTTTAGGTCACACCCGCTCTCCAATGGAAGAGGAATAAAAATGTAAGTTACAAAGCCACACGCAGCGAGCGTCTTGCACTTGGCTGTTCACCCCCCGTGGAGATTCGCAGTCGCCGAAACAACAAGGAATTCCCTCATGGAAACGAGCATCAACATCGCCATATTTTGTGACACACTGCTACTGCAAGCCCCCCTCCTCTGGCTGGCTTGCCGTCTCTCTCGTTTACTTGGGTTTGGTTTTCGTTCTTCCCCTATCCAAGACGAAGACGACGACGAGAAGTCCAGCAATCGAGGACGAAGATGACGACAGCGGACTACACGTCGACGAAGATGGCGAGCAGTGGACGAACGAAAGTTGTGACGGCGTCAGTGTATGTCTGTCGGTTTAAGTTAGTGCGTCACACTCACTATTGTAGTAATTAAGTAAGTTATGGTCAACCCAAGTAGGCTATTGGAGTGACTCATCAGTGATAGGTTTTGATGATTTGTTTTTTGGGTGATTGCTAGTTTTGGAGATCAACACTATAAATTAATCCTTAAATAAAGGGTTAGCTGGTCACTGTGGAAATGAAAGTAAAATCGAAGTAAAGTAAAGTGTGAATTGTTGGCTTAAAAAATGCAAAAGCACTGATTGAAAATCATATTATTGTAGAAGACTTTTCCTTTTTCTACAAAATTTGCAAAATGAATAGTTGCATTTCTTGTCTTGCGTAGAGATATTCTTTGTCATTCATTGACCAAAAAATAGCCATGGGGGCGTTTAACCTATAAATGATATTGCAGTCATTTTTTGGTCGATGAATGATAGAGAATCTTTTTGTGTAAGACAGAAGTACAAATATTCATCCTCCAAATTTTGTGGAAAAAGGGAAAATCTTCTATAGTAGCTTGACTTCCAATGAGTGCTTTTTCTTTTTTTTAATCCCAAAATGCACATGATACCAAAACAAGATGATTTCCACATAGACCAATCTATCATTTGTTCTGGTAACAATCATGAGAATTGTTGGCTCAAAAAAATGCAAAAGAACTATTAAAAGCCAAACTACTATAGAAGAACTCTCCTTTTCACTCAAAATTATGAGGATGAATAGTTGCAATTCTATTTTGCATGGAGAGGTTCTTTGTCATTTAGCTATAAGATATAATACTTTTAAGAAGTAGGAGACTCTATCCATGCCCCAATTCAAAAGTCACACTACTTGCACCACATTCTTAGCCTTCAAATGAATTTTACAAATACAAATTAGCCATGAATTGATGAAAATAGCCATCACACAACATGAACAGGGTCTTCTACCTAGTAGATGTTGTCTCACTAATGAGTTAGTAGGAATCATATAATAAATTGATTTGCAAAATTCGTGTTAACATTTAGTTGTGTGAGGATTGGATACTAGTAAGCACCAGTATTGTATCTAGAATGGATACTAGGACTTACTTAGAACTAGTATCTACTAACACACATTATGAGGGAATGAAAAGGATTCTTTCTTGATATTCATTGAAAATAACTTTTGATTTGAGTGCAAGTAATTGAAAAGAGCCTTTGATATGAGTGCAAGTAACTCAAAAGAACCTTTGATACATACTTCACACAAGTATAAGGATGATAGAAGATTTGAAGATGCCTTCGATATGACTAAAGTGATTGAAAAGAACCTTAAATACTTGTTTCAAAGAGCACATAGATGAGAGGATTTGAGGATGATTTTGACATGATTGAAGTGGTTGAAAAGAACCTTGTATATGTGTTTTAAAGGGTGCACAGTTGAAAGGATTTGAAGATCCCTTTGATGTGAGTGAAAAAAAATTGAAAAGAACCTTAGATACATGTTTCAAAGGGCATACGAATGAGAAGGTTTGAATATGCCTTTGATGTGAGTGAAGTGATTGAAAAGTAACTTGGATATGTGCTTCAAGTACTAAATCAAGCTCCCGACAGATGAGAAAATTTGAAAATGCCTTTGATATATATGACTTAAAATTATTGAAAAGAACCTTAGATATATGCTTCAGAAAGGATGAGAAGGTTTGAAGATCCCTTTGATATGAGTGAAGTGATTGAAAAGAACCTTAGATACATGCTTCAGAAAGGATGAGAAGGTTTGAAGATCCCTTTGATATGAGTGAAGTGATTGAAAAGAACCTTGGATACATGCTTTCAATAATCAAGCTACATACGAACAAGAAGATTTGAAGATGTCTTTGCTATGATAAAAGTGATTGAAAATGACAGCTTTGATACGTACTTCAAGGAATCAAGTTGTACGCTTATGAAAAGACTTGAAGATCCATTTGATATGACTAAAGTGATTGAAAATAACCTGAGATACGTATGGACGAGAAGATTTGAGGATGCCTTTGATATGACTAAAGTAATTGAAAAGGACCACTTTGATACGTGTTCCAAAGTTCTACACGGATGAGAGGATTTGAAGATGCCTTTGATATGACTAAAGTCATTGAAAAAGACCGCGGATATGTGCTTTCATTAAATCAAGTTACACACAGATGAAAAGATTTGAAGATGGCTTTGATATGACTAAATTGATTGAAAAGGACTATTTTGATATGTGATTCAAAGGGCACACGGATGAGAAGATTTGAAGATGCCTTAGATATGGCTGAAGTGATTGGAAAAGACCGTGGATATGTGCTTTCATTAAATCAAGCTACACATGAATGAAAAGATTTGAAGATGACTCTCGTATAATTGAACTAATTGAAAAGGACCACTTTGATATGTTTCAAAGGGCACATGGATGAAAGGATTTGAAGATTCTTTTGATATGACTAAAGTAATTGAAAAGAGCTTTAGATACATGTTTCAAAAGCACACAAATGAAAGAATTTGAAGATGCCTTTGATATGACTAAGTGATTGAAAAGAACCACTTTGATATGTGTCTCAAAGGCCATACACATGAGAAGATTTGAAGATGCGTGTAGGGCATCTTGAAACTACTTTATACTTCTTTGTATGTTATAAAGAATCATTCACAATTCAAAAATCATTTGGTTTAGGTACGTGATCAAGGAATTTATTCTTAAAAGTAGTCAATGTTTTCAAAACTATGGAGCTTGGTTACTTCATCTTATACTAATTCACTTTATACCATTGTAATGGTTATAAATTTTATTTTGTCTACTCATGTTTTTTTTCCATAGTTAAAATTTTATTAAAATTTATTTCATCTAATTTTAGGTGAAATATCTTTGAGTTCTAATATCTTCTACTCCAAGTATTGAAACAACATGGAAATTGGTTTTTGCTCATCCCTTGCTTAAGGGCTTATCCAATAGTACTATGTATGCCTTTGTTCTATGGTTTCCAAAATTTGAAATGCTATCACAAACAAACAAAATAAACAAAACACCAAACTGAATACAATAGATAGATGGTGTAGATTTTTCTTTTGGTTCATATTTGAAGTTTTTTTATTTAATTGAAGTTTCAATTTGATTCTTTTCAAATCTTATTAGTATAGAGATGGTTGTTATGATTGTCATTTAGGCATTCAATGGTTACTCCACTTTTAGAACAAAATTATTGGGTATAACCAACTATTCTTTGATAAACTATATATTTTGTCAATTTTCTTGATTTAGTTTGTAATTAATAATAAATTTAAGAAAAAAATTGTATTTTCTTTGCTAGATTTGTACAAAAATTGTTGTTAAATGCTAAAATTTTAATGAAGTACCCTAATTAATTATAAACTCATTGTGCAAACTTCACCAGAATTAGTAGTTTTAACGGAACTAAAGACTTAATGCCACTCCTATATAAAATTAAAATAAAAAAGAATGGTTTGATAAAATCCAATACTTCAATTGAAAGATTGTTATTCAAAAGAATTTGCAACCTCTTTTTATCCATCATCTTTTATATTCCCCATTGCCCCCACATTATTCACACCTTTTCACTAGCCGTTATTGTTTTCACACCATAGGGCTAGATTTCCTTAGTTTCAAAAAATCTCTATTTCTTTTCAAATAAAATTAGTCAAATATTTGCCAATTTTTTACAATTCTATTATAAAGAGGAATGAAATTTCCAATTTTGGATGAAAAACTAATGTAAGTGTAATTGAAAATGTTTTTTGGACTACCAAATTGATGAATGTACAAATCCCGTGCTTCACCAAATTATAGGTAATTGCGATCTTTGCATCTAAGGGAAAAAAGTGTTTGTCCTTGTTAATCTCAAATTAAAATAATCAAAATTTAGAGACTTTATGTGTATTTAATTTTTTGAACAAGAAGCATTTTGATATTACTTAAAAGCACATTATCTTTTTAATAGTGTATTATACATTGAATTTGTTCTTAAAATTTCTATTTGAATTTTAGTATTATATTGAAGGCAAGTGCAACAAATGAATGCTCTTACTAGCTAAATTGAATGAGAGGATTTGAAGATGTCTTTGATATGATTAGAGTAATTGAAAATAACCTTTAATACGTATTTCAAAAGGCACACTAGTGAAAAGATTTGAAGATTGCAATGTTTAAAGTGCTCCTTGAAACTACTTCACACTTCCTTGTGTGTTATTGAGAATCATTTATGAATCAAAATCATTACGTTTAGGTGATTGAAGAACTTACTCCTAACAATAGTTAATGTTTTGAAAACTATAGAGCATGGTTATTTCATCTTATACTAGTGTGCCTTATACCATTGTAATGATTATGAAATTTATTTTGTCTCCTTTTGTTTTATTTTTCCTTAAATAAAAATTCATGAAATTTTATTTCATCCAATTTAGGTGAAAAACCTTTGAGGTCTAATATCTTCTATTCCAAGTACTAAAACAACATAGCAATTGGTTCTTGCACATCCTTTGACAAAGGCTCACCAATAGTACCAACACACCTTTATTCAATGGTTGCCAAAATTTGAATTGCTATCATAAACAAAAAAATAAGCAAATCAACAAATCTAGCAGTATAGATAGATAGATGGTATAGATTTTTTATGTGGTTCATATTTGAAGTTTGGTAATGAAGTACCCAAATTATAAAATTATTATGCAAATTTCACCAAAATTTGGATAGTTTTATCTAAAGTCTTGATGCCACCCCTATATAAGCCAAAAAATGAAAAAGAATAGTTTGATAGAATCCAATACTTTGATTGAAAGGTTATCATTAACCTCTTAAGGACTAAAGCACATTTTTGGAACAAATTGTAAGAAAAGTTTTAGGCAAGTGAAAAAAATTGAATCTTACAAAATTTGTATCTTACTATGTGAGTGTGTGGAATTTTTTTCAAAAACTTTGACCTCATAGATTGAAAGATTATAACATTTGAAGTTAAAAGAACTTTTTTTTTTTTTTTTTCTAATTTTGCCTTCCTAAAGTGAAATTTTTACACTATACATGGTTATATTCTTTTTTTATATTTGCATCTTGTATCATATAAGTTACACACTTGCTAAATTTTAGAATTATTGGAGAAATTTTGCACACAATATATAGGTTGTCAAAAAAATTCAAGGTAGCATAACTTTTAATTTGAATATTTGATCGGAAAAAAAATTACATTAATTTCCCACTAAGGAGTTCCATGTTCATAGCTTGTGTCAAAATTTGAAGACCATTTGTTAAAAAATGATTTCATACGCATCTACTTAAAATCATCTATACACATTCAATGGTCACTTAGCCCTTTAGGGGTTAAAAAGAATTCACAAACTCCATTTATCCATCATTTTGATATTTCCTATTTCCCCTACATTATTTGCATCTTTTCACTAGCCATTATTATTTTACTATCTATTATTATTTTACTATCATGGAATCAAATTTTATAAATTTTATAAATTTTGAAATTTTAATTTAATTTTTTTTAATAAAACTAGTTAGAAATTTTCCAATTTTTTCCAATTCTATTGTAAAGAAGAATTAAATTTCCAATTTTGGATGAAAACTAACGTGAGTGTAGTTGAAAGTGTTTTTTGGACCAATAAATTGATGAATTTAGAAATATTGTACTTCATTAATTCATAAATAATTACCATCTTGGCATATTCTCCAAAGGGAAAAAATTATTCCTTGTTGATCTCAAAAAAGAATCAACAAAATTTGGAGACTTATACATATTTAATTTTTCGAACAAGAAAGCATTTTTATATTACTTAAAAGACATTTTGAAGATCTCTCCAATAGTCTTGGGAGGGCTCTTGTAATTTATTTAGATGTAATATGCAACCAAAATAAGGATACTTTTAATTACCTTGGCCTAAATTTTAAACAATATTTAGAAGTAAATTAGCATCACTAAAATGTGGTATTTTTCATTATAAATAATAAAGGATAGAGGATAATACACAATTTTACTAATTTTTTTTCTAAAGTAACCTATGCAAAAAGATCCCCTCAAAATTTGAACTTTTAAAAACTATGGTAAGTAAAATATGAGTATTCAAGGAGTTGGATCCTATTCTTTTATAGACAATAGCTATAACTACCAGTGATTTCAATCCTCATATCCAAATGTGCAAGGTCGTCACACTATGCTTCTATATCTACTCATTAGAACTTCATAGGCTATTGTTTTCTCTTTATGTTTTCATGTATAGAAAGCTTAGCTTTTGCATTTTCAAAGGATGACAGTGGAACTTCCTTTGTACAACCTTCATTTTTTCATTCAATTTTTGGACTCCATCTTCATTCTATGTGTTGTGTTTGTGAACCCATGACTTGCATTTCTACACAAGGTAGTGTTATCTCTCATCCTAAACCTTTTTTGTTTATGTTTTGAAAGAATATATTACTAAGATGCTATGTCTACTACTTTGTCCATGTCATCATAAATAGTTTTAGTTTCAATGTGTTGGACTATCATTGTTGTTTTGACCTTTACTTTTAGTGTATTGAAATGTATTGGTTGTTTTGGACTTCACTTTCAATGTGTTGGAATGTATTGATTGTTTTGAAATGTTTTGGACTTCCTTTCAAAATGGTGTACTTCTTGTTCTCTATTGTACAATATATAGAATATCATACATGCATGCCAAACTTTTAATGATAAACTCCCTTTTGATCCCATGAATGTCAGTGAGGATTGTGCAACTCTTTTTTATTTATAATGAATATAGGGTACTAAAAAAGAACATGAATTTAAAAAATAATAATAAAAGATAGGTTATACAAAGTAAGCACAATTTAGAAATTTAGGTATAGATAGCCTCTTATAAATTCAAGAAATTTACCTACATAGCCCATGTACAATAGGGGCTTGAATGCACATGATGTCTAAAGATACTATATAGAGTATCCCATTAGCTAATAGTATATTGGATATTGAATTTGTATTGAAAATTTCTATTTAAAGTTTTAGTATTATATGGAAGGCAGGTGCAATAATGCTTTTTGTCAAATAAATGGATTAATTATTCTAAAAAAAAAAAATGAATAATTAGGTTTATTTAAGAACAAAAAATCCATTTTCAGATAAGTTAATTAAAATAGTATAAGAGACTGAATAGTATAGAATCTTTTTACACTCATTAATTGAATGAATCATGCATATATGTGACCTAATTAGTATGAACATTTTAGTTAATTCTAAATGAAATTAGCATGAAAGTAGTTGAAAATGGATTAAAATTAAATAAAAATGAATGGAAGGTAGACGAAACCACATTATTTGAGGTAACATGAAACTAATGTAGACTATGTTGTATTGATTCAATTTAATGATGTGGACTACTATAGTAGAGAGCCTTGTAGATTTGAATAATTTCCAAATTATTTTTTTCAAGTTAGTATGATTACTATGGTTCATATAAATTGAATTAACTTGTATATAGTAATATGATAAAATAGGAAAAATCAAGAAGAAAAAATACATCAAAAATACAATTATTGGTATTTTCACTAAAAATCAAGGATTTATTGAATTTGATTTCAAAGAATAAAAATGAAATTTCTTAAATTTTCTTAAATTGACATCTTGAGTAGATAAAAACAAATTTTAATTTTTTTTAGACCAACATCATGCCTTCTAAGCCATGAATGCCCAAGGCACCAAATTCTAATGTCAACAATACTTTGAAGTGAAATAAAACCTTACGAAATTATTATATTTATAAGTTTATATTTTTTAAATTATTTTTGAAGTCTAATTTTGGCATCATAAATCTGATTTTGAAAATGAATGATTATGGTTATTCTATTTAAGATTTTGTGCAAAGGTGTCCATTGCAAATCTTGAATTTTTAATGTTGAGGGCTCTTAGAAATGAGCCTCATACTCTTTAGATCTTAGAGCAAAAATTGTATTAGTGATATTAATGATATTTGTGGAATTGCACCATTTTTGCTTGTTTTATATATTCAATATTTTTTTAGAATCACTTAAAAAAATCTAAAAAATAAAGTAAAATATGTAGTTCTCCCATGGATACTTAATGAGCTCACAAATAATTTCAAGTCAATTGGACAAATTTTTTGCACCTTCAAATACATCTTTGTATCCTACAATGTGCAATACATATGAGGAGGGCAAATGTTTTCAACACCCTTTAGAGGTTAAGCTACAACACAATATTAAGATACAATATTCTTCATCAAATTTGGTGATATAAAATTCATATCCTTTTGAATTCATACTTTTGACATTATGATCAATAAAAATGGTATTAAACATTTTCAACAATACTATGGAAACTTATTTTTAGTCAAAGGGAGTAATAAGAACAATGTTTATATCCGTATTTGGATGATTTCAAGAGCTTTTATTGAATAGCTTATTATTTTTCAATCCATACCTTAAATTAAGTTGTTTGTTTTGTTTGTTTGTTATGTTGAGATCTCTGGAACCACATCTCCCTTGGTTGCATTCTTAGAAACATTGGAAAGCCCTTAGTGAGGAGGGGTGTATGGGCTTTCTTTTGTGGCATTTGGACCTATGTTGTGGAAGTGATTGAGTTTCAAGGCTTTTATGAATTAGAAAAAAAAATTATATAACATTATGTTTACTTTCATTTTGATCATGGCAACAGCACAAGACACACTAATCTATATCTTAATCCCTAAATGCCCGAGGCACCAAAATTTGGTGTTTGCAAAACTTTGAAGTTAAATAAAAGCTAACCAAGTTGTTATTTTTAGTAATTTACATTTTTGAAAAATTCTTCTTGAAGTCTAATTTTAGCATCAAAAATCTGATCTTGATCTTGAAAATAAATGATATTGATTTTTCTGATCAAGGTTTTGTGCAAGAGTACCCATTGCAATCTTGACTTCCCCTAGTGTTGAGAGCTCTTGTAAATGAGCCTCAAATACACTAGGACTTGAAGAGAAAATCACATTCAAAACTCATTTAAAAAGATTGTAGAGTAGTTTTTGAAAAGCCAATAAATTGATTGGGTTAATTCATGTTAGGCCCTTAAACCTCATATTTTTTTGGTCACCAAATTTTTAGGTTTGACTTGTGAAAAGTGAATTGAAAATTTTTCATAATTTTAACACCCCCATGGTCAAACGTTATAATCTTCCAACTTATAAGTGATATTATTGTTTGTTTTTTCCTATGTGATCTCTAACATGTCTAGTTTAAATTTGTATGGTTACAATTCAAAAGAAGTTGACACAACTTATCAAAATGTTGGCTTTTTGTTCAATTTAGAGCAAATTTCTAGAGGCTCGAAAGAGGCCTTGGGCATTTAGGGGTTATATTAGGCTACTTGTTTGTTTACTTGTTACCATGAGATTTCTTCGGCTACGTATCTCCTAGCAACACTATGAATACCATTAGAAAGCTCTCAGCAAAGGAGAGGTGCATAGTTTATGTTTTGTGGCATTCACAATAAATGGATATTGAATTTGGAAATTTTTTATAAGTTAAAAAAAAATAGAAAATTACTTTTACTTTTGTTTTGTGTCGATTGTGGCAACGGCACAGGGCACACTAACTAAGCTTAGTTTGTGATGAAAACGCCGAAGAGCTTGAACCAAATTTCGAAGGCCCGTTACCATTCTTTTTTTTTCTGGACATTGCGTTGGCAGCCAGCGGAGAGTGACGGTCACGTTGGGAGCTCAAACAGAAGAGCCAGCCAGGGTTGCCACCGCCAGGAGGAGGAGGAAGAAGAAGAAGAAGAAGAAGAAGCGGAGGCGTCTTCTCAGTCTTTAACTTCGACCAGCCCTTTGCTCTTGTTCCGTTTGGGCTTCACAGGACACAATTTCACAAGAGAGGTCGGATTTGCGACGATGAAGCACGAGGTTCGTTTTAAAATTGTTTTCTCCATCTCTTTTCACTCTCTGTATAGTTTTTTATTATTTCAAATCGCGCTTGGATTTCCATTCACGCTAGGTAGGTCTCCATTGTTTTCCTCCGCTTGCTGTCGTTGCAGCTACTAGGTCTGCAGTGGCCGGTCTAATTAAGCCGATCTGATGATGTCTTTAATTCGATCAAGTATGAGCCTGTCGATGGTGACGGAACTGTATGTCGACAATTTAGGATTAGACGAGCTCATCTGAACTCGCTCAGCGCTGTTGTGCAGATTTCATCAGTCGAGCGTTCGGTATTGGTTGTTTATGGCGGTGCATTGTTCTGTACCTGTATGTGCTGTTTGAGGTCGATTCAGAGGTGAAGGAAGGGGCGTAGCAGGAACGTTGCTTGTGATAAATTGCTGTGGTGGTGTTATATCGTGTGTGACAGTAAAGCAAATTTTGGAGGTAATCGGGGAATTTTGTGGTGGTGAAAATTTTATCGTGTAGAGTAAGTTAGGTTTATTCGTTTGCGGTCGTGTTGGATGAGGTCAGCTGACGGAGATTGAGAGAGGAGGGATGGTGATGAGCTTACCCCGGGTAGAGTAGAGTAGAGTAGAGTAGAGTAGGGTGCGGCGAGATATTGTAGCGGAGAGTACGAGAACGGCGATGGTGAAGTGGTTCTTTCGATTTACAGAGTGCGGAAATGTTGCTGTTGCGGTTCTTCTTGATTTTAGTGTCGTGAAGAGTCGGTCAATCGTGTCAGTCCTCCTCATGCTATGGAGTCGGGGGTGATTTCTGCTGAATTTGCTTAGTTGTGTGCGGGATTATCCAACCTGGTTGCAAAACCTACAGCATTTTGCTTGGGAAAGAAGGTTAGTAGCTTAGTGCCTACTAGTGAATTGCACCATGAGTCCTGGCGAATTTAGGTTTATCACCCTGAAGGCTGCGATAATGATGATTTCATCGAATGTGTCCTTCATACGCATTTCTAGAGTGTGCGTAGTGTGTCGCAGAGGTGTTTGAAAGTGAAACAGAGGTTCGCTGGCATTTGTGGTAGTGCGAATTCGGTATTTGGGTACAATCGCGTTTTCCTCCGGACGAGGAAATTTGCACATTCTTAGGTTACGTAGGTCATATGGACCACGGTGCTTAGTGGAGGAGTTTGTATGATTGCTATTGTGAGTATTCAGCAATCATATCAAGTGTAGCTTAGTGGTTGCGACCTTATCTCTGCGTTCACTTGAATGATGTAGTTGGATTGTCAGTGAAAACGATCTTTTGTGAAGGTAATAGATACATAGTGGCATTGGATATATATGGTGAATGGCTATGCGTTCTGTGAGTCTGATTCCTGTCGTATAGCCCTCCATTTTCAAGCTGTGTTGGACTTCGCCTCAATGAATTCCAGCGCCAAAGCTCTCAAATCGTGCCTGCAGAGACTTTGCGTCAACACCAAGTACGTATGTCGTATGTCAAGAGCAGGAAAATGGAAGGCATATGGAATGCTTTTGAAGCAGTGTCGTGTAGTCTGTGTGTAGACAAATTCCTTTCTCACTTTTATGGTTATTGCTCATATGAAATTTTCATTAGGGTTAGAGTTCAAATAGATCTTGCTGCATTTCGCGACTAGGTTATCTATCACAGTTGCTCTAGTTCTCTCCTGTTGAGGATGGAGGCTTCTCGGACCTGACTTTGAACAATTTATTCGCGGCATCATTTGGTTTCTCTTTTTCATTACTAGCTTTGCACTTATACTGAGCCAATACCTGCATTTGTATGTGTTCAAAAGCTTGCTCGTCTACTGCGTGCCCTAATTGTGATGTTTTCTTCGTTTCTGGTAACAGTAACAATTCAAGCGAGGATATAAAGGGTTCATGAATCTGAGAAAGAGAAGAATCAAGGAGCTGCAATTGCGATGGCGAAGACGAAGCGTAAGCAATTGGCAGCACTTGCGGCTCTGAAAGCTACCTCTCCTGAATCATCAAGAAAACCCACGGAGGAAAATCAAGACGGAAATGACTCCGCTTTCAATGAGGAGCCTAATGATAAGAGGTCGGGTTCTCTCGAAATTCGGCAGCAGCGGATTATATTTTGGATTCCTCCTTTGGATCCATCCCCACGACTTGTAAATTCTAGGAGCTTTAGAATAAGTGGCACACCTTCTAGAAAGAGGAAGCTGTCCAGCGTCAATGAAGAGGAAAAGTCCTCTTCAGATGCTGAAGATGGGCACGTCTACAAAAAATATGCCAAGGTAATAACCAGTGTTTGAACTCTTTGCTTATCTATACAGTTGTGGGAAAACTTGTAAGTCTGTTTTGACTAACTTGTGTACCTTACATATTTCTTAAACACGCCTCTTTAACTACTGCAATCGTTCTTTTTGGTTTCAGATCATCCTTAAACTCGATAGCTGGAACTCGGAGAAAAATGTCGATCCTCCTCCCCCTGTCGATGTGCCTCCTCTTGATGCGTCCCCTGTCTATGCAGAGAAAGCATATCAGAGGAGGAAACCAGTTTCTCGCATTCTATGCAAGGAGAGAGTGCTATCTGTACTGACGGACAATAGGAACCTTCCCGCCAGCTCGTCAGTACCAGCAAGCAAGAAGACAAGATTTGTGCACAAACATCAAAACAGTGTCTCTTCTGGTGATGGGGGAAACGCAAATGATTTAGCTGCGGGTGACACTAAAACGAGAGAACCCTCATCTCCGTTTTCTAGAAGACTGGGCCTGAGGACAAGAAAGACTGTCTCTCTTAGGGATTTGGTGTCGGATAAGTCAGGAAGACAAGAGTTAAGTTCTGAGCAAGACACTGTATCAAGCAGGAATCCAGAGAAGACGCAGGAGATTGCATCTTTGATTTCCCGATCGCAGAAAACCAAATCGCTGAAAGAAACCGTACCACAGCATAGCCCGACATCAGCTAGACTTGATGTCACATCACATCCTGAGGATCAGCGGAAGTTGCGATCGGCAGAGAAGGTGAGGATCGATCCTGGATTGTCAGCAGCTGGTTTGAGAGTGCAGGTATCGAAAGGCACTGAATTGGAAAGGAACTTGAAAGTAGCGACAAGGAACACGGCTGTGTTGGGTACT
This sequence comes from Pseudoscleropodium purum, assembly GCA_963969395.1. NCBI lineage: Eukaryota > Viridiplantae > Streptophyta > Bryopsida > Hypnales > Brachytheciaceae > Pseudoscleropodium > Pseudoscleropodium purum. Next base: position 28,845,233 of record OZ017795.1, read on the forward strand.
CAGAAAATTACGACACAACCAACACATGATGACGTAGAATTAGCTAGCCACTCGGATAGTCCAAGTTATCGGAATGGAGCGATGTCACTGGATAGGCCTTCGTCTAAGATGAACAACTCTAGTTCTCGGGTGAGCAAAGTGAAGTTGCTGAGGGGAGCATCTGAGAATCAGGGTAGAGTGGTGTCATTGCCTACACCAGTGGCACGAATCAGGAAGAGAGCACTGACTCGGACTTTGGGAAGAAGAACATCTGCTTTGGAAACAGCCTCAGTCCAAGAAGTAGATGCATTGGATGATTATAGACCTGACGCGGCTGTACCTATTGCATTGATCGATCCTGTTTGGAACCGTATAACCACTGGAGCTGGGGTGCCGTCGGTGGACGAACCGAATGAGCTGCATCATGGATCTGATGTAGTTACCAGTAGTAATAATGCGCCGCTCAATTCCAGAAGCAGGAGGATAAGTTTTCTAGGCAAGCACGCAGGCTCCGCTGAAGAGGACCTGACGAGAGTGAATCTGGGTTCAGATGTGCGAAGAGGAAATTTTACTTCTCACGTGAACTCAGTGACAACCTCAGGAAGAACGAATGCTAACGGCAACAACCAGACAGGGGCAAAGTCTGCAGAGGCTGCGACTTCCTTGCATTGTCAGAATGGAGACAATGGACACATAGGCAACAACCAGTTGAGGGCAAAGTCTGGAGCCGCTGTGATTCCCTTGCATCATCAGAATGGAGACAGTGGGCCAATTGGCAGCAACCAGTTGAGGGTAATGTCTGGAGGGGCGGCAACGTCCTTGCATCATCACAATGGAGACAATGGATATAATGGCAGCAATCTATTGAAGGCAAAGCCTGGAGGGGCTGCAACTTCCCTGCATCATCAGAATGGAGACATTGGCAACACTCCGTCGAGGGCAAATCTTGGAGGGACTGCGGTTTCTTTGTATCATCGGAATGGAGACAATGGACACATTGAGCTGATGCGGCAAGGAGGGAAGCAGATAAAGCCTCAATCGCGTCTTCTCGGAAACCATGTCAGAAACCATGACGACGTGGCTGCCATGGTAAGATCGAAGCTGGACGAGGTGGGGGGCTTGACAGAGTGGCTCATCGGTGGGGGCCTTGGAGTCTTTGTGGATCTCTTTCAGGAGCGGAAGATTAAAGAAGGCGACTTGATGCACTTGACCATGAGCTCTCTGAAAGAGATCGGAGTCCAAGCTGTTGGTCCTCGCCGAAAGCTTATTTGGATGATCGAGCATCTGCTGTGATTTGTTTCGTGGGACTTCCAACTTAGATGGTTTTGTGTACACTTGTCTGCTAGTTTACTATGCTGGTAATATTATTAGTCGATCATTGATTCCCTTGAAGCTTTACATTCAGCTCTGCAAAAACTCCCTATTGACATATATGAAGTCGATGTACTGTACTTATATCCAATCATGCAAGTTTGAAGAAACTTTAAGTTCTTGTTTGATGGGAATGAAAGAAAGTAGTTTCTTCTTGAGTGTATGTTATTTGAGGTAGAGTCATTGGACCCATGAGCAGCGGGGTTGTTTTTTCATAAATTTTAGGGAGCCCAGTTTTCTATATGTTAAATGTTATACTTGCAGTATAGGCTATTTTCGGTTTAGTCAGCGACCTTGATATCTATTTCAATTGTTTTTTTGGTTGCCTTGCAGCGATCTAAGTGTATGCAGCTGCAGCATCCTTTTTGCGATTCACGAGTTGAAAAATAGACGGTCACATTTACGATCCTCCAAAATTTGGAGGTAAATTTTCAGCGAGTCAACCCAACCCAATTTATTACTCACATAAGAGCGGTCAGAAAAAAAATTCATGAACTCGATGTTTTCTATAATCTTAAAGCAGAGACAAAATCACATTGCTTGAACACAAATTACCAAGCTAGTTGCATTACTCCTACGACACATGCATAGCCTCTTGAACAACCCAGAAGATCTAAAATCAAATTCTCAGTGTAGGTTTTCAAGATCCGAAGCCTCCATATATATATATATATATATATTGAAGTGTTCACAAATCACTGCCGCTCCTAAAAGATAAAGCAGGATCTAAAGTCCCGATTCCTGAAGGTTTTCAAGAACTAAAGCCTCCATGTAAATATTGGAGCGTTTCAAAATCATTGCCGCTTCAAAAAGAGAAGCAGGATCTGAAGTCCAATTCTTGAAGGTTTTCAAGAACTAAAGCCTCCGACGGAATGAGATCAAATCACAAGATCTCAAGATTCCTGCCCATTCAGGGGAGCCAATTAATTAGCAATTCAAAGATCCATTCAACCAATTCAAGCTAGTGAAGATGATTGGATTGGAACATATGATCGAGACAGTGCAATCGAAATTCCCACAGGTGGTTCTTCGGCCTTGGCTAGCTCCCGAGCACTAGCTGCTCTTAATAATTAAGAGCCAGCCCCCGGAGCGAGCCCCAGGAATTTCAGCGTACTACGAACGTGACGAACTTCGACGTGATGCGTGCACAGTCTCGCTCACACACTCGTCAAATTCTTTCAATTCAATTAAGGAGAAGTTTCCAATGAAGAAGAAGAAGTTACCAATGTTTCCATCCGGACTATTACTGGCGTACCAGTGAGAGTGAGAGTGAGGACGAGGGTGAGGGTGACAGTGCAAAGCGTGCTCCGCGGAACAAAAAAGAAATTGGCATACGGCTCGATCTTTTATAGCAACTGAAGATTCAGGATTTGCAGTACGTGAGATCGATCGACCCACCCAGCCCGTCGTCTTCATTGGAATCCAGCGAGAGCAAAAGGAAATCATGCATTGCTCGATCCCAACTTAACTCAACTGGGTTGATCCATTCTTAGGAAGAGAGATGTCCAGTCTCCGATCCTCTCAATGGATCCGTCGGAGCAGGTGATATGGATGGCCTCATCTTCTTCTTCCTGCATGTTACCTTTCAATTTCGATGGTCCAACATCTGGAGCTGCAGCGAAAGAGTCAGCTACGAAAGAAGCGGCCTGGCCGGCTAGCTTGTTGTGGCAAATTATATTTGGCGTAAGGCAGTTGCTGCACGTATGTGAATCCAAGGCGTGGTCGCGCGCTGTTCAGTCATGATCGGCACCTCTTGCATGGCGTGCAATACGTACGGGAGCTAGCTGTGAAAGCAATCGTCTTCTTCATCGTTATGGGTGAATGTGCAATTTCCTGGTAAGCATGGGATCGGAGTTTACTGTCAAACTTCTTCATCAGTAGACGCACTTGCACGAGCTCCAACTGCCTGGCATGGGCCTCCCACTTGGGCCATGCAGAAGTTAGAGCATCTCCACTCTTTCACTGAGAAGGGGCCTGGTCCTGCCTATGGCGAGCCCAGCCACCTAGTTCTCCCCCCACACACACTGGAGACACACCCAAGAAAGAAAGAAAAAAGCATTTGAGGAGATTTCAGCCTGCCGGGTGGGCTGTGAGTTCCCCGCAGTTCTCAAACTGCGGGAACTGCCCTGCAGCTGGTCACAGACGTGGCAATGCGACTGCCACGTCTGGAAAAAAAAAAAAAATTTAAATGAAATTCTTTTTCAAATTTTTTCTGCATTTGAAGAATGATTTATTTTATTTTATTTTATTTTTAAATTTTTTTGTCGGAAACAGCCGTTCCTTGGAATTGCAGGGGAGAAGTGCCAGACACAACTGTTTGAAACAGCCTTCTCAACCCCCTAGAAATTCTCTAATGAGACTAGGGCTTTTTTATTCATTTTTTATGAAGTGCCAAAGTGATGATATAAAATGTTATAGTGGTGTTCCAAATTTCAACATTCATCCACATATTGGATAGAAAAGATCACATTCGTACATATCACATGTCCATAATTTTATTTTCATCCACAATTAGGTGATTTCATCTAAGATTTTTTTGTAATTTGAAGTTTTCAAGCGAAAAATTTCAAGATTTGTTGCAATTTTTTAGCCAAATTATTTTTCTTTGGTGCAATTTGGCAAAAAAAAGCCAAAAAAAAGCCTTTGAAGAGACAAGCCTTTAGATTGATAAAAATAGATAGATAAAATGATGGGCCACTACATTAAAATGATTCACCTTTGAGTGCCTACTATGTGAATCCCCAAATGAGGTCACGGCTACCACTCTTGGAAAAAATTGCAACCCTTTAGAGGGACGCTCTACAACCGGCCCTCCGAGGACCCCCCAAACATTGTTTTTTTGCTTAGCAAATTCTTTTACTCTATCATTGCTTATCCTTTGTTGTAGCGTCAGTCACTGTAAATATCTCAAAAAATGTCAGTTTATAAACCAAGGTAGTGGAGGCACAATACAAAGCATTAGAACACACAATTTTCAATTGAAAAGTTTAACTAATGAAGTGGATTTTGTGCCGCATACTTAATTTTGTGTTACAATCAAATTTATGCCACTTAGTGAATTATAAGCAAATGAAGTTCACCCATTAAAGACTAGATCGATGATTGCAAATGAATATCTGGCTGAAAATGACACGTTTTCATCAATAGCCAAAGTGACTACTAATGAAAACCTTTTGTTTTTAGCCACAATCATCTACCAGTCATCAACCTGGTCCTTAATGGATTAAGAAGAGAAGTTCTTTATCGAATTGGATTAGTAGTAGGTAAAACAACCCGTGTGGAATATGCAAATTAGGACTAAAAGGAGCTCCACCTCTCATGATTAAGTGAAAACGCAGAAATTGTGTTAAAGTCAAATTTCAGACCTCATTTTGTCATAGTAGAAAAAAAAATTCAAAAAACTTCTAACTAGTAAAAGTTATCAAATCAAGATGAGTTTCATTTCCAAAAATCTTTGCAAAAATCCTGTTGAGATTTCATGACTCCACCTAAAAGTTATGGACAAATTTCAAAGAGGGTGCTTAAAAATGTAAGAAAAAATGTCCCTTCCACACCGTCTTTGAAATTTGTCCATAACTCTTATATGGGACTTCAAATCTAAAATGGATTTTTGGAAATAAAATTCATCTTAGTTTTTCAACTTCTTCTAGCTCAAATTTTTTTCAAAGCAAATACTATACTATGCCCAAATGAGGTTTAAAATTTGACTTTGAATACAATTCCTAAGTTTTCATTTACTCATCTTATTTTCTTTAGAACTTTGAATCAATATTTTACCATTGTTGAAACATAACAAACACAAACTAGCCACACAAGGTTGTCTCAACAATGTCACAAGTTGTATTGAGTCAATGTTGTCAATTAAAGGTATTGTTTCAATAATTCCAATATGGTGATACACGAATATTGAATCAACAATTATCCAAAGGTATTGTTTCAACATTTTCAATATGGTGGTATAGAATATTGAATTAACAATTATTCATAGTTGAATTTTTTGAAATCACCGTCTACAAAGATTTCTCAAGACTTATCAAAAAAGTGGTCACTTTATTAATGTGTGCTTGTAAGACAATGCTTGTTCTATTTAAATTCATTAATGGTTGAAATGTTTCTATGTTAATTCAAGGATGATATCAAGGTTTAATTTTTTACACCTAAATTGCTATCAACATTTTTTGGTTATTTTATTTCAAAAGAAAAATTTAATATTGAAAAAAAAAAATCATTTCAAAAGTCCAAGTCAAGTTTTGAGAACAAATGGTTCAGAAAGTGGAAAAAAAGAAATTAAAAAGAGCTAAAATGCATTACATGGTTTAGTTTAGTTTTTTATATTCAATATCCTTTGTTAACACCTAAAGGACCAAATTGCATTTTTTGGCTATATAGAATTTTTGGGTAGGTCATTGTGACCAAAAATTTCCATATTTTAGGCTAAAATTTTAATAGAAGGTATGGACAAGGAATATCTTTCATATGCAACAAATTTCATGACATTTGAAAATAGGAGTCAAAAGTTATGGCCCAATATGTTGTTTGTTTCTCAACTTAGGCAATCTGGGCAGATCTGAAAAATTCACTTTTTTCAAAAATAAAAATTTGAAATTGATTTTCTATATTTATATGTGTGGAAAGCTTTGAATCATTACATTTCAATCAATGAGTAAAAAATTATGAGGAATTTTAGTTTGCGAGCAATTATAGATTTTGTTCTCTAAAATAAACTTTGAAGCTGTTTATTTCACTCAATTTTCAATATTTTTTGAAAAAAATAAAATCATAGGATGTACATTGTTATAAGAACATTACAACCATTGGGATTCACATTTTTCAATTCCATAATTAAATTCTTAACAATTTAGTATTTTGAATCATTCTCTATCTCTTTCTACTTACTATTTTTTTCCTTTATGTGGTACAATTCCAAATGATCTAAAATTTTTCATGCATGTAAAAAAATTGTATAGAAAAAAAAATCCAAAGAAGCACCACCATTTTGAACATTTTTTCACAGAAAAGTGAGCTTGTAAAGTGTAGCTGCCTGATTTTTTGCAAGATTAAAAAAAGTATTTTTGTCGATTCAAATGCTAAAATCTTGCAATCCACATGGTGAAAAGTTTTGAAATTCTTACTACATCTTTTCAAATCAGTGTTCTACAAGATCCTATGGTTATATGTGTCAAAAAAAAAATCTCCAAAAATTTGATACTTGTACTGAAAATGGCAGTTTTTGAGCAATTTTAGGGAAAACATAGTCATGGAACTTTAGGGGTTAAAGTATAAAATTAGCTCATATGACTTGAACTTATCTCAAGTATATAGCTTTTTAAAAAGAACAAAAAAATTCATGATATTTTCCATTGTTGGTTAAAAAAGATGAGCAATTAATGTTTTGATCCATTGTCAAATTCACTTTGTCCCTTCAAATAGGTTGATAAATTTACTTTCTTACTGAGGTTGATTAATCCCTCACTTCATGTAAACATTCATGTTTTCCTTTATATAAGAAAATAGCAAAAAATAAAATGCATTTGAACAATGAATAACTTTTATTCTTTTGTTTCTCCAAAACAAAAGAATGTACACATTCAAATTGTTCAAGTATAATTTCCTCACTTAATGACCTCATTTTGATGCAAGCCCATCATTTCAACACAAAGAGGAAAAAAAAAACTTGATTAATAAACAATAAAAATATTTTACATCCATGAAGAGCCCTCATTTCTACATCTAAGGTATGTGTCCATAATTATGACCCCTTTTTAAAAATTCAACCCTACAAATTTTTGTCTAAAATGTGTTACCTTTATTTACAAGAGCCTTGGGGTACTTTTGTGTACACCTACTTATTATACATTTGAAAGTTTATAATTTATTCATACAATGTTCCCTCAAATGCTATAGAAGTGAAGTGAATCTAAGTTATGATACTATTTAGATTTCTAACAGAAACCAACAAAATATTATTCAATTGAATAATAAAAACAATGCTCAATTGCAAAGTCAATTTAACCCTAGAGTGCTTTGACGTTCATTTTTTGGACGATGAACAAATTGAAGTTCTTGTTTCTGTTGCATTCCTGTTTAGATGAAAGTCATCCTAATTTTTGGTGATACTCTATTAAGTTCTTGTCTTATCTAATGGTTGGATTTGGTATTACTAGAATACTATTTTTTCTAAAATTACAAATGCGGGAGTATGTCAAGAGGTCAAATTGCATTGACTCTAGTTCAAAAAGAGATTAGCAAAAATGACGTCCTAGATGTAATGAACACAAAAATTTCAAAAAACCACCATATCAAGATAACTTCATTTCAAATCCGTTCCAACAAGTTTTACTCAAAAAATGATAATAGTTTGCTTGTCATTGAATTTAGAAGGAATTTTGAAATTCCCCTTTCAAAATTTATAAAAAAAATATTGGTGATAGTACTAGTGAATCTAACTGTATGGATAGAATCTACAATTCAAAATCTACAACTTTCATTTGTGCATCAATTCCAAAATATTCTTCCAAATAACACTTTATAACAGTTTTTCCCAAATTGTCAAATTTGGAAATGGATCCAGACGTTTAGGGGTTAACAGAGGTGAAGTCAAATTTAAATGAAGTGTCAAATTGAAGTGAGATGAAGTCAAATTGAAGTGAAGTGTCAAATTTTTTGGCGTGGCAGTGTGGCGGGGGCCGCTGGAGATGCTCTCCAGAGCTCAAAAGGCCACTTGTGCAGTTTGCTTTGGATTTGTGACCTCGGTCGTCAAGAGACTCTCTCTCTCAGTCTCTCACCTTGGTGCTGCAAATGCATCGTCCTCCATTGTGGACAGACATTCAATGGCTACGGACGAGAGAGAGCTGCTCACCGTCATCCTTCTCCTTGCAGCAGTAACCCTAAACCTCAACACCATCTCATTCAGTCAGTAATCCATCATCTGCCTTAACTTCCAACTGTCATTAATTTTTGTTTTTTTGTTTTCTGTGTGTTTTCGAATTGATTAATCTTACGAGAGATTGCTCCTTTGATAATCGCTTCATTCCATCATCTCGAATTGGAAAAATCAAGCGGAAGCATACAAGTTGTGTGCGGAGTAGATTCGGATCCAACTCTTTTATCTTGCAGAGAGAAGAGCGCAACTTGAAATAGTCTAGTTCAGTCTTGATCACTCACCTGTCCGAACCCCTAATTTTTTTTATCAATCGATCAATTCATCTGTCCGAATGCCTAATGTGTGTTGTTAGGTTACTTTGATTTATGATCGCATGAATTTTTCTTGTGTTTTTGGATTGATTAATCTCATGAGAGATTGCTACATTGATAATCGCTTCATTTCATCTGTCAATGTGATATCTCGAATTGGAAAAAATCAAGCGGAAGCATACAAGTTGTGTAGAGTAGGAATCGGATCCAACTCCTTATCTTTTTAGAGAGAAGAGTGTAACTTTACATAGTTCTGAATGGCTCTTCTATCGAATCCCTAATTTTTTTTGTTACCACTCTTCATTTGTCCGAAACCCTGATAAGTGTTGTTGAGTTTGTTTGCCGTGTGACCTCATGAATTTCTTCTCTTCCTTGGGTTTTTTGGTTTAACTAATCTCATGAGAGCCTGCTGCATTGAAAGCTTTTCATTCAGTCAGTCTTTCTAAAGAATGTGTCATCACGAATAGTAAAATTCAAGTGTAAGCATGCAAGTTGCGTAGAGTAGAATCGGATCCAAGTCCTTCTCTTTCCACAGGATCCGGAAACAACGCAGCTTTGAACAGTTTTTGACCGCTTATCTAAATTCTTTACTATCAATCAGTTCATCTGTTCGAAACCCTAATGTATGTTGTTGAGTTTGTCTGTTGTGTGATCTCATAAATCACCCCCCTTGTGTTTTTGGATTGATAAATCTCTCGAGAGCCTGCTGCGTTGATAATCACGTCATTCCAGCAGTCAATGTAAAGAGTGCTAACACGAATAGTAAAAGTCAAGCGTTAGCACACAAATTGCGTAGAGTAGAATCGGATCCACGTCCATATCTTTCAGTGAGAACAACGCCACTTTCAATTCCTGCATCACTCATCTGTCCGAAACCCTACTATGTGTTGCTGGGTTTGTTGGTAGTTTGGTTTCATTTGCTTGATGAGGGAATTCGTGGCAAAGTGATTATAAGGAGACCTCCTTGTGGAGAAGATTGTCTTGAATACTGTTCTTGAATCAGTGCCTGCAGGTCAGCGAAACCCCTGTTTTTCCTGATTTTAGTCATGTTTGGCATTTTTGCGACCTCATCTCTGTTTGGATGGATTGACCTGCAGGAGCGATAATCAAGGCTCTGACTGCTACAGAGGATTCTTCTCGCCCGGATGTCGTCTGTGACTCACCCCTGGACTGTGCTGGTCTTGGTTGCCATGTTGGCGGGCATCCTTTCTGAAGGCTATAGGAGTGAATATTACAGGGTTGCCAAATTTCCTCATTGGACGAAGGAACTTTACCTCTACACTGCAGCCAACTTTTACGGTGGGCATGCATTTTCTGTCCTGAGGATTGTATTTTATTGCGTACAGTTTCATTGATAAAGAGATTATTGGCTCTGGACCCAGGTGGAGAAGGTTAATCGCATTAACACGAGCTACAAATACACTACTCTCCCAATGAGGACGTTTGAATAGATTCCTATCTATTCTCAACCCTTTCTAATGACAGACTATGATTGCACATTCCTTTTCTGCCATAAGAGATTGTCACGTTTTCTGCACATCTGTTTGGAGTGGACAACTTCCAGATGTCAACTAGCAAACACATATGAGTGCATTTAGGATTTCATTTGCCCCTCCAAAGTAGTGTCATTTGAGAGGGTTGAGTCTTGTCGATTGCAGAAAGCACCCTTTACCTTTGAACGAGATAAGGAGATTAAAATATTTCAACTGCATATTGGCATTATAAAGTAGGGGGGTACTTGTCTGCAGGTACAAATGCGATGGCTGCAGTTGAAGAATTGGTGTTCTACGATTATCCAATTGCATTCAACCCAGCGAAGGCCAGGCTCGCTTTGGAGGAGAAGGGCTTGAAAGTAAGGACGGTGGTTTTGCTGGCTTAGACAATGTCGTCTTGTCGTCTTTCATAGTTGCTACCCGCAGCTTCTTATCTTGAGCCCAATACTATGATCAAATTTCATTAGAAGAAAACTTTGGAGGGTTTCATTCAGTTCTCAAGTAGTTGACCATCCTTGTGTCGTAATCAAACACTTATCATGATTCGGAGTCGATGCTAACAACATATTTATTGTCACACAGTGCAGTACATCATGCAAAACCAAAGTCTTTTAGGTACTACGGACCACTGAGAGTTTGGGGCATGGCTATGGAGTTTCTTCCATTAATGTCTTTGTATTTATTAGTTAGTGTGTTGAATGCATGCAGTACACTGAGAAACGAATCGACATTATGAATGGTCAGGCTCTGGAGCCGTGGTATATGAGGCTAAACCGACACGGCTGGAGCCCGACGCTAGTTACTGGGAAGGAGGTGCTTACTGAATCTATGGATATTATCAAGTAAGTAGAGTTGTTGGTTGTTTGCATCACTTTGACTCAAGGCTCATAAACTACTTTTTCAAACTTTGGCTCATGAACTAGGTTAGACTTGTAAGCACTCATATTAATTTACAAACTAGGTTTTGTTGTTCAAAAACGTTGTTTCTACTCGTTAATCTTCATCACAAATCCTGGATTTGGTGCATCAGGTGGGCAGACCGGCAGGGCCCTTCTCTGGGAGGTGACGCGGTGAACCAGACCTACATCTCCGAGTGGCTATCAAAAGTGGACGCTTGGGACGGCAACCTGTTCGCCATGGCCAACAGCTCTGCTGCAGGAGGACTGTTCAAGTACATCACCAAGTGGAAGATCAAAGTAGCGCAGACTCATGCATCCCGGAACGCCGACTTGTCCGACACGTACATGAAGAAGATCGCCTCCATGAGGAGCATCTTGCGGGACGTGGACGACGCGGCCACAGTGGAGGCCAACAAGAAGCAGCTGGCAGCCCTGTTGGACGAAGCCGAGGTGCGCCTGGCGCAGTCCAAGTTCCTGGCGGGCGATCAGTACTCCATGGCGGATACCATCTTCACTCCAGTGGTGTATCGCCTCTACGCAGTGAAGAAGGACCAGGAGTATCTGAGTTCGCGGACTCGGGTCAGGCAATACTACCAACTGTTGAAGCAACGCCCTAGTTACGGCAAAGTGTTTGGATTCTCAGACAGTGGACTCGCTTCGGCTAGTTTGGTCTTGCCTGCTTTGATCAAAGTGTTTTTCTCCAACCTCATTGGGAGGTTCTAGGCTTGCAGGCGGCAAGTTCATTTTGTTTGCTTGCTTGCTTCAGGGAGATGCAGCATGACATTTTAGAGGAGTGTGACGACGCAGCCTTTTCACTATAAGGTAGACACCCCCATTCAACCAACCTTTGAACTCATGACTTGGTGATCCAACGCCACCACACATTGCATTTATAACCCACATTTACCCAACCACTTCAACCCTGGTTACTTTAGTTATTGATAACTAAAGTGTCTATTCTCAAAAGGGGAGAGTAGTTCCCAAATGGCATCGGACTTTGAAGCACCATCTACAAGGTTTGTACATTTTGAATTTCAGTTATGTACCTATTTGGATGAAGCACTTTCAGAAATGAATTTTGACTCTTAATAACTTTTGCATATTGTACCCAAAAGGAGTGTTCTTTGGTGCATTGGAACCTCCTTTCACTTGCCAACAAAACAATATGAAATTTAAATGGCCTAATAATAGTAACTAGGTACAATTCAATTTGTGACACTTTTAAGGTGTACCTACCTTAGTTGCCCTTGAAAGTGTCATATAGTTGCATCTTTGAATTCTCTTCACAGAGACTCAAACCATCTACTAATGGCTCTTTTGATTTTTATCTATATTACACCATGTATAAAGTTGAAGACATTTTACAAATTGAAAAGCCCCCTATGGTGGGCACCTCCAAATGCACCATCATTCTATTAAATTAGGGTGTTTATTGTGTTTTGTTTTGTTATGATGAGATCTCTTGTATCATGTGTCTCTTGTTCACGTATTTAGTATCATTGGAAAGCTTTTAGCGAGGAGGGGTGCACAGGCTTGGTTTTGTGGTGTTCCGACTTGAGGCATGAAAGCTATTGAATTTTGAAGTCTTTATGGATTAAAAAAATTAGAAAATTATTTTTTCTTTTCTTTTGACCGTGGCAACGGCACAAGGCAAACTAGTTGACCTTAAATTGCCATTTGTACTCTATGTACATCTCCAAAATCAATTATCTACCTATGTAGAAGAAACGCTTTTAGAATCAAACTTTGTTCCTTCAAAACTATTGCTTAGAGTATCCAAATGTTACATTCTTTGGTGCGTTGGAAGCTCCTTTTACTTGCCAATAAGAAAATATAAACACTTGAACAATTTAATATAGTAATTAGTGTTGGTTTTGGGGTGCCTACTTTATATGATAGAATTGGGAAGAGTGATGGATTTTAGATATATAGTTCTATTTTAATTTTTGATTGAATACAAATGATTTTATTCTTGAACTCATTGAGATCTTAGAATAAAGATTGAAAATGAAAGGTTCGAAGATCGGAGGGTTTGGATTTTTTTTCCTTTATAATTAATAAGCATCAAATGTGCCCAAAGTATTTTGAACCTTCTTACAAGAATGTTATGAGGAAATTATCAATTCTCTTCTTTAGACAATCAAATATATTTCTTTTTGCTAATGAAAGATGAAAGGATTAAATTTTGAACTATTTGGATTTTTCCCTTGAAAGCATAAATTGGGTCCAAGGTCACTGTAGCTCCTTTCAAGAATGTTATGAAAAAATGATCAATTCTACTCTATTTTCAATGGTGGATAACTTTGTTTTGAGATTCATTCTTGCATGAATTTCTCACAATAATTGGACTTTGTCTATATAAGATCAATTTTCATCAATTTTCATAGAAAAAAACTAAGGTCAATTTTCAATACTCAATTCCAACAATGGCCTAATTTTGACATTCCCAAATCTTTGACGCTATGTAAACATATTGATTATGAAAATAAATATCACCTGGACATTAAATCTCATATTGGATATATAAAGTCATTCACCAAATATAACTTTTTGCTTGTTGAATACATTCTTCACAAATTGTAGCTAGACTAGTCCATAATAAATTGAAGAGAACTCAAGCATCCAAGAGAGGATTTGTTTCCCAAAGATGAGGTGGATAAAGATCCATGGGTCAATCAAGAATTAATTCCATGTTTTTAAAGCCTATATTTTGGGGGCTTTTACACAAGATCCATGATCATTGTTATAGAATATCGTGTTTCTTTAAGAAGGCCACGTTGAACACCAATGTTTGCCAATGAGTTACTTTGTAAAAAAAAGGATGGAATTGTTCTTACAAGTGACAAAAAATTAGACTTTAGGGCAGATTTATAGTACGGTCCAAGTCCAAAAAACTCTGAAATTGAGCAATCCTATTGGTTAAGAGCTAGAAATTGAACTTGAAGTGTTTACACTAGGGTTTAGTCCAAAATTTGCTTGGCACAAATTTGAAGGGAAATTTTTGGACCCAGACTTGGTCTTAAGGGCCTCAAAGGAGAGTACCAATTTTGTGGAACCAATTTCCTATTGTGGGTCTAATTTGCATTAGATGCAATTTCTGGCCTGAACAAGACTGTGAGTTAATATTGCTGAAAATTAACAAATTTAATAAACAAATAAATAAATCAAATCAAATATTTTAAAATTTTATAGTTAATAATAATTAATATTAAATCAGGTGTGGACCTGATGTGGTAGTCTCCTAGCTACATCAAGTTGAAAATTAATTTTTTATTAATAAAATATTTTAATAAATAATAATAATTTAATAGTTTTGTTAATAATTTTGAAAAATAATATTTATGAATTTTAAAAATAATATATATTTCATATTTTTTAAACACCAAATTAGAACTTAGATTTTTAATTAATTTTTAATTAATTTTTTAAATTTAATATCCTTTTAAAAAATTTGAAAAAAATTTACATTCTTTTTTTCTTAAAATTTAAAAAAAATTATTTTATCTGCTTTTTACAAACACAAAATTGGACCTAAGTTGCTTACACTTGGGTCCAGGTCCATTTTTCAGCAAATTTTGTTAATGAGCTACTTGAGGTCCAATGAGGAGTTTCTTGAATCCAAAATGGTTTTTTTCTAAACCCGTGAACTCTTAGTCTTGAACCGTTATGTAAATCCACCCTTAGTGCCACACAATTAATCCTTAAGGTAAGATCATTTTAAAACAAAATAAATTTAAGTAATATTATTATTGAATATCAAGAAGTTCTCATTATTTAATCACATTAAAATAAATTGAAATAAAAGTTGGGTGAAATCTAAGAACAATTTTTTATTATAAAAATTGCAAAAGTTATAAGAAGTCAAAGCTGAATTGGTAGATCTTTTAAAATTATGCCCTATTTTCAATGTTCACACTTTAGAAAGTGTGGAAGAAGCATCTACTTTTTCTCTTATTTTTCTAGGGCTTGTTTTTGGAAACATGTTTGGATTTAGGCCATGATCCAACCATTAGAAGATTTTTGGAGCCTCTGAATGCCTGCGAATTATCACAATTTGCGAATGCAAGAAACAGGTTCGGCGCAGTGGTCTGATGTGACTGAGACCCTCCCACGTCATTGACCAAATTTTTTTATTTTTTTTTATTTTTAAATTTTTAAATTTTTTATTTGGAGACTAATTTTTTATTTTATTTTTTATGAAAATAAAAATTCTGACAGCGGGCCGTTTCCTTCGCTACGGGGAATAGCTGCGGGGGAATAGGCCCAAAACAGGCTTCTGGACCCCCCAAACTCTTCTAATGCTTATGCATGCCATGAAAGTTTGTAATATACTCCAGGTTTCTACTACTTGCATTGGTAGACCATAAAGGGACCCTCTTTGTGCCTTATATACAGTTGGTCAATCTCTCTGTTTTGTGTCAGGTCTCTGTTGTTTGTCTCTTTGCTTGTTTTTCACTAGGCCACTTGTTTTTTGTTGGCCTTGTTCTTATTTTTTTGCAATGAAATTCCATTTCATTTGTGTTAAAAAATAAATTATAGTATGTGTCCACATGATAAGGGTATTAGGAAACAACAACTATTATTTGCCATGTAACTCATTGACGAAAACTCAAGTGAAAGGAGATGACCCATTTTTGACCAGTATCCCATTTTCACAATTAACCCCTAAAGGACCAAGGCCTTCTTTTGCCAAAAAAACATTCAAAATTGTCATTTCTATGGCAAAAGGTGAAAAAAATTTAAAATTCATTTTTTTCACATCTAACTATATGATCATACACCAAAACATTATGAAAATGCGTGGGAAAAATTTCAGAATTTTTGACCACATAGATTGCACGATATCTGCGTTTAAAGTGGAAAAAACAAAATTTTCAGCACATAGCGGGACTAGATTTTTTAACTTTGAACATTTTTAACTTTAATTTTTTGCACTACAGTGTTGTGAGCTTTAAATCTTTATGGTATAAAATTGAGTTGAGAGTTTAGAAAAAAATTCAAAACATTCCAAAAAACTTAATTTTTATTCTTTAAAAAATTGTTAAGTAGAAGTAGGTACAAAATAGAAGGAAAATCTAAATTATTAATATCTTTAAAATGAAATTAAAATGCACTAATCCTGATGGTGAGACTGTTCTAGCAAGAAAGTTTGACCATGTGAAACTTGTTTTTTTTAAATTGTAAAAATTGCATTCAGAAATGAGTCTTACAAGTTATTTTTTCAGTAATATGCTCTAACTACCCCGTAAAACAAGATTGTCCATAACTTTCTCATAAAAAATCCAAATGGAATGAATCAAAGCTTCACATGTACACAAAAATATAATATATGAGAATAAAATTTTTGAAATTTTTTTTGCTTCCTCCCATCCCTTGTTTTGAGCTTATTTGGGCATAACATTTGTTCCTGGGCACCTATAGAAAAAAAATTATATTCTCATGAAGATAATCAATTTTTCTATCTTCAAAAAAAATTTTAAAAAATTAAAAAAAATTCAACATGTAGGTACCTGCCCCAAATCCCATTTGTCCTCCAAAGGAACAATGGTCCTTTAGGAATTAAGATTGCTACATTTCTGATTAGTATGTGAGTTATAACTCACATAAGTAAGAGCAATAGAAATGTCTAGGAGGTGTACATTAGAAGCATAAAATGATCATAGCATGTACATTAAAAGCCACTACGATCACTGAAATTGTTTTTGTAACTATCCTATCGTTAGAAATTGGTTTGCCTATAGATCAAGAAAGGGATAAGGAGAACCTTTACAAAAAGAATTTATGATAATTCTATTTGGAGGGAAAAATTATGAAATCCTTCTTAAATCTATTTTCCTATATGAAGAAAGTTTCTTTGCAACCTCCCCCGTGCTAGAGATAAGCTAAGTAAATTGTTTAAGTGGTTGAAAATAGGTCATCATTTTGATATACCAATGCTTGAATGTCCCTTACAATGAATCCACCTATAATTGATCAAATAAATAATTGTAAACATGATTTGGAGTAGTGTAAGGCAAAGCAAATATTTTCAGAGGTGCATTGATTGATAGAAATGATGGGGATTGCAAAAAATTTGGTAATTTTATTGCATAAATTGAAATTACTATGAATTTTGAAAGCTAAAAGTTGGGCTGGACCCATGTCCAATGTTTAAACTAAGGTTCTTCAAAATTGCTCATCTAAGAGACTACTTTACTTGTTGTTCACTTTGGCACTCCAAACCAAGCACATGTGTCATGACAAGAATGGAAAAACTAATGGTCGTTAATTAATCATAGATTCTCTTGAATTTTAATTCCCCTATTGATTGCCAATGTGGTATTGGCAATGTTTTCCTAAGGCAATTAAATGCCCTATTTCTTCCAAAAAAATGGGTAGCTTTAAGTCTATAGAAAAAGGAAGGTAAATGTATTAAGAAATGCTAGACTATAATGATGGACCTGCATATAGTTGCTACAATGTTTCAAAAACCTCCTGTCATATATTGTTCAAAGCCAACATATACAAAAACAACATACAAAAGTTACATACTCAAAATTTGTCTCCTTCAATTCAAACCCCAATAATGAAGAAGCCAAAACTCAAAACCAAGGCTTTTATTTTTGATAAAATTTTGCCAGACTATCAAAAAATTGACCTCTCTAGCTTCATTCCTTAAAAAACAAGCCTTTGGAGTGAGGATAGCAGAGGGGACATTGGTCTAAAATAAAAACCCTATTCAAAACCATCTTGATAGAAAGGCCACATAACCATTTGTTCAAAAACCAAAAAAAAAACAATAGATATTAATTGGTATAGTAGAAGAACCTACTTCAGATTTGAAAATAAAATGCAAAAGTTATAAGAGGTCAAAGCTGAATTGGTTGATCTTCTAAAATTGTGCCCTATTTTCAATGTTCACACCTTGTAGAGTGTGCAAGAAACATCTACTATTTCTTTAATTTTTCTAGAGATTGCTTTTGGAAACATGTTTGGATTTGGGCCATGATCTAACCTTAAGAATGTCATGAAAGTTTGTTGATCGTAATGTGCTAAGTTTCTACTAAAGTACAAGTACCTCTTTTGGATAACTTAAGCATTTCAAATTAGATGGTGAGGGAAAGTCATGGAAAATTGAATTTAGTGTGTGAAAAAATAAGGTTGTGGAAGAATGCCAGAAAAAAAGAAATTTTTCTTCTAAAAATGAATATTTTATTGAATTTAAAAGTGGATTTTGCACCTAGATCCATTCCAATTTCGTAGAATCACCTATTGTGGTTAACTCCAATACTTCTCCCTAGGCTAAGAGGAAAAAAAGATGAGTGGACAAGAAGATACAAACCAAGCATCTTTTTCAATGACTATTACATCCAGTTGTTGTCTACAATAGGTTAGCCTACAAAACAATCATAGAGGCCTATCCAAAATAAGGTAAACTTGCCTATGACAGGCAAATCACTCATAGCAGGCACCTAGGGAACTCCCCTATTACACTCTTCTATCAATCCATGAGAAACTTTTTCTTAAAAATGGAATTAAGATTGCATTAGGTTGATTTGCAATTGTCATCAAAGCCTTGGGATATGGTTATGGAGTTATTAGTATTTGTCATAGAACACTGATACCTTTCTAGTATAAACTATTAGTAAAAAGTTATTTTTTAATTTCTTTATGTCATATCCATGTTAGGAAATCTTATAACCATATTAGAGAATGTTATGACTACTTTGAGTGGTAAGGCAACCATCATGGAAACACTTTTCTATTGATTTTGGGTAGTCTACACACTTTTTTGGGCCGACTGGACAACAAACTTCGAAAATTCATAAAAAATTCATATTTTGTCCAAAAAATAAAATTCTAGTTGCTTCCTTCATTTCTCACATTTGTCTTTGTATGGAAAAAAATCTGTTTTTTTTGTTAATGGCAATAGAATAGATTAGCCATTCTACCTGTCATACGCAAGTTTACCTTAGGTACTTGGCTACTTTACTTGCATTGGCAAACCATAAAGGTCCCCATTCAAGTATTATTGGACACATGAACAAGACCAAACTCACCAAAGCTTATCTTATGTCACCAAGTGCAACTGACACCCAACCTCAAACTCTTATTACTCCATTGCCAATAGGTCGCCATTGTGCAGCGTAGTAGCAACCCTATTGCCATGCACACTTTGATTTTCCATTGGTTGTGCAAGCCAGGGATCTTTTCACTCCTCTATACTAAAAATGGTAAATAGTGTTGAGTGATAATTAGTGTTAGTCCTTGTTTTTTTTATCTCCAACACTATTTTCCAACTTATATGTATATAGTGTTGGACACTTAATTCCCGTCATCAAACTTTGGTACATTTTGGTCAACATTTCAGTTCAACATTTCAATATTTCAGTTCAATATTTCAACAATTTGGTTCAATAATTTAGCATTATAGCAATTCAAATCAACATTTCAACAGTTCAATTCAATTCAGTAGTTCAACAATTCACTATAAAGCTAAAATAGTATTAGAATGGGTAGATGATGTTCTAACACTAACCTTGCAAATCACAATTAGTGTTAGTGTTGATAATTAGTGTAGCCAATACTATTTATCATTTTTAGTTTAGTAACTTAAATAGTTGACATTCAGTTAACCCCAGCCAGAGGGACAGGTTAGTCACTATAGAAATTAGCCTTTTGGATAAGAAACTCACAATGTGAAATCATTCACTTCAAAAGAAAATGGAGAAAATCAATTTGTTGTAGGTCAATCATCAAATGACTATGGTAGATCTTGCCTTTTCACACAAAATTCCAAAAATGAATATCTTCACTTTCGTTCTACTTAGAAGGCTTCTTTGTCATCTATTAGATGTACGGTATTTTAATTAGTGTTTGCGGCATCTTTCTAGGGTTATTGATCCTTGGCCTTGTAAAGATGGGTGGGTCATTGTGGAAATAAAACTTTGGATACATTGTAAATCATTCGCTTAAAAAGGTAGAAGAACTAATATACCCATTTGCATTTTTATCCTATATAGAAAAAATGATTCTTTGTCAACTATTGGATGTACTTTAGTATTTGCGGTGTCTTTCTAGGGTTATTGATCCTTAGCCTTATAAAGAGGGTGGGTCATTGTGGAAACCAAACTTTGGGATACATTGTGAATCATTCGCTTAAAAAAATGGAAGAACCGACTCGTTGTAGCGAATCATCAAACCACTAGTCTATGTGCAAAATCCTACCTTTTCATACAAAATTCCAAAGATGAATAGTCTACAATGTTGTCCTACATAGAAGGATTCTTTGTCATCCACCATGCCATCTTTCTAGGGTCACTGTTTTAATTTTGTAAAGACGGGTGGGTTTAGGACCACAGAAATCATCCTTTTTCATATACAGTACAATATAAATCATCTATTTTTAATAAAAATTCCATCCAAGCATTCATTGAAGGTCAAATTATTGAATGTGCCATCTAGACCTCTTTTTTTTGTACACAATTCAAACGATGAACATATGCACTTTTGTCTTACTCTCGAAGGGTATATTCTCCGTCATTCAATAGATACTTAGTGTCGATGGCAGTGTTATACGGTTCAATGACAAAGCCAACCTAAGGAGCTAAGTTATAAAAGAATCTTCAGAAAACTCCTCTTACTAGTGCTCCAAACTAAGTACATGTGAACTTCCTTGGTATCATTTTCTTTGTCTTCACAAGAACCCATCCGACATGATCGACAAGAGAGGCAAAACTCGAGAGCTGAGTTCATTGATAAATAGAATACTTCACCTTCGAGTTCTTTTCTTTCAGTTGGACTCCGTCTCTGCAAACTACTTTGGTACACGTGCTCTCATGTCTATCTTGTGTGAATAAATTAAACAATTGCAATTTCCTTCCATTTTTTTTCCTGCATGTACCTTAACAATCATCGTGCACCCACGTATTCAAAAAAATCTAAAGGAATCAATGAAGTTCAATCCGCCTCTGAGCTAGAAAGCAAGCAAGAGAGGATGCTCTTATTCTGACTTAAAGCTGCAAGTTTGTGAGAAGTACATCTATTCAAAACTTAGAAGATATGATGATAATGTACAGTACAGTACAATGTTTCAGAAGATTGAACATGCTAACAAATTGGCATTAATTAAGGGTTTAATGAATGTAGTAACGCAAAGCATATGAGCAGGTTGAATTATTATATTTTGACAAGTGCATATCCACAATTGAGTTACTATGGCAACATAAGATACAACATCTAAGTTAATAAGGTTTACCAATGCCTTATTAACAAGTCTAATTACCCTCTCAGTGAGTTAGATTTGCATTGATGTCTAGCTCTAATTTTCGCAGATGCAATTGCAAAACGTAGGAAATCGATTCGTTCAAGGAAAGCTAGAAATCCAGAACATTCGACCAGGATCAAATTGCTACCGACCCTGTGCTGGAATCCTCTGTTCTTAGAGCTGCAAGAATTGAAGCAAGTTAACCTCGATTTCAGAGATTTGCGTTTAATACGTCTTTTCGTGTTACCCATCCTGTTTCGTGAGCTCTTACTAACCTCAATTGCAGACACAATTGCAGTAGTTGGAAAACTACGTTGAAATTGAAGGAGAACAAGTTAGCCGAAGTAGAGTAGCATCCTGTGCGTGCCGGAATCCTGACTGGGTTCTTGGAGCTTCTCTCAGATTTCCAACTATTCCTGTTCCGCATCCTGTTTTCGTGAGCGCTCGTAGCTGCAGTTGCAACAGTTTGGAAAACAACGTTCAAATTGATGGTGAACAAGTCCGCCATGCATAGCGCAGCATTGAAGAACACCATACCTTTGCAAGACCCTGTGCCGGAAGCTGAGTGTGTTCTTATTAGAGCTCCTCTTAGATTTCCATCTATCAATTCCTGTTCCGCATCCTGGTTTCTAGAGCTCTAACCCTGCAGCTGCAATTGCGGAACTTGCAAAACTACGTTCAAAATTGACGGTGAGCAAGAAACCCAAATCCATCGGGAAGGCCGTTCTTCTATTGCAACCTCCTGTAGTGAGCAGGGATCCTGTCTGTGTTCATAGAGCTGCTAACAATTGCCTTCTCAGTTTTGCATTTCTGTTCCGCATCCTGTTTTCTTGAACTCTAACCTCGCACATCTCCGCAATTGCAACAGTTGTAAAGCTCCGTTCGAATTGATGGTGCGCAAGAAGTCCAAACCATTCAGGAACGCCGTTCTGAAATTTCAACATCCTGTGAGGAGATCCTGTGTTCTGAGAGCCGTTCTCAGATTTCCGTCTCTTCGTGTTCCGTATCCTGTTTTCGTGAGCTCCGACCTCGCAGATAAAATTGCAACAGTTGTAAAGCTGCGTTCAAATTGACGGTGCGCAAGAAATCCAGAGCATTCTACAACGATGGACCCGACTTGCCCAAGAGTTTTAGCGCAAGGCGAGCTGCTATGGCTTTCTGTGCTCCTCCTCGGAACCCTGACCTGGCTCTTCCTCCTCCGCCACCTGCGTCGCCATCGCCATCGCCCCTTGCCCCTCCCCCCCGGTCCCCCGAGCCTCCCCCTCGTGGGCTGCCTTCCCTTCCTCCCCAACGTCCAACCCCCGGAGCTTCTGTTCGAGCGTCTGGCTAACAAATACGGCGACCTCATGCTCCTCCGCCTGGGCGCTCGCACCATCGTGGTGGTCTCCAGTGCGAAAATGGCCATGGAGTTTCTGAAGCACCACGATGCGGAATTCGCCAACCGATCCTCGCATATTGCATACCAGCATCTGTCGTGGAATGACACGGCCCTCATACCTATGAGTTCGGTGAATCCGCTGTTTAAAAGGACAAGGAGGATGTTCGCGATGGAGGTGATGGCGCCGAGGAAGGTTGTGGAAGGAGAAGAAGTTCGGAAAATGCAGGTGATGAGTCGGATGAGGACGTCTTCAGTGAGATTGGTAACGCAGTTTGGAGTGTTTGAGGATTTTAGGTTAAAGTTTTTGAGGTTTTGTGTGGAAGTTGTGCGTAGCGTAGGATTGTTGCGCCAGGGCGAATGTTTGAAGAGCGAGGTGATGGGGGTGAAGCTCTTGGTTGAGGATGGTTGTTGGAGACCCTAATTGATGAGGAAGGATTGGGAGAAGCGCTGATTGACGGCCTGCGAGGCCATGGCATCGTACAGTCGGGCTAGCTTAGAGTCTAACCAAAATTTCACGAAATGGAAGTCCCCAGGAACTGGTTTCAGTCAAATGAACAATTGGGTTTTAGACATACACTAGGATTAGGTTTAATATTGAATTCCGTGTCTGCCCGCATGAAACCCATCCTACTTACTATAGAACGATTCGCCGGGTGATTGAAGAGCTTGCAGATGAAGCTTTTGGTTGAGGACGCTCGTTGTAGACCCTAATTGATGAGGAAGGGTTGTGAGAAGCACAGATCGACGGCTTGCGAGGCCATGGCGACGTACAGTCACGCTAGCTTCGATTCTAACCAGGATTTTACGAATGGAATCCCCTAGAACTTGACTTCCCTCGAATTGACAGTTGAGTGTTCTACATAGGATTCACCTGATGATTACAAAGCCTGCACATAATGCTAGAAGGGCCTGCAGATGAAGCTCTTCATTGAGCACACTCGTTGTAGACGTCATCAGTGAGAAAGGTTTGTGATTGACGGCTTGCGAGGCCATGGCGACAGCCGCACTAGGTTGGAGACTAACCACAATTCTACGAAACGGATCGAATCCCCTAGAACTTGGGTTCACTCAAGGTTTCCGCGCTAGGCTTCCGCGTTGCTGTTTGAATCTTGTCATCATCATGGACTGACTAGGGGGATTGCTGCAGGTGGTGAAGATGATACGCGCCATGGTGGAGGAGATGGAAGACGGGCGCGACATAAACGTGACCAAGGCGGTGTCGGCCCTGGCATTGAAGCTGGCGCTGTGCATAGCAATTGGACAGGACTTCGCAGACAAGGCTGCTGGGGAGGTCGACACCATGGTTTGCATATTCCAGAAGGTGAGATAACAACTACCCTAAGTTAGGGCTGGTTTATACTTGGGGCTGAATTGAAGGTTGGCTACAACTCTCCAAGTTTGAACCAATAGGATCACTCAATTTCTTCAAATCTGATCCAAGGCGTTTATCACATATACAGTGGAAACATCCAAAATCGTCAGTTTAAGAAATTCAGCATAGTTAGAGCAACTTTTTCTTAAAAACAATATTTTTGAAGTAATTGCAAGTGAAAATCATGAATCTTCACCAAAAAAAAAATAGATTTTTCAGATATGATATGTAATTTCTATAAATTTTCAAAGTGTTGGCTCACGAGACCACTGAAACAGTCCTGTAGCTGCATCCTAAACCAAACTCTACAAAAATCTGCAAATATCAAGTGTCAACTAATGAAAAGTAAATATGTGTCTTACTCTTGAGTCAACAAATTAAAACCAAACATTTGTATGACACTTTAATAGATGGTCATGGACAATTTTAGTCACAATCTAGAATACAAGAATGGATTCAAGGACGGTTTTAGATGTTTCTACGTTACTTGAGGTTGGATAGAACTATAATTCATCCTACGTGTCATCTTAGGTGGCATAGTTTTGGCATCAAACCTTCTAGTTCCAAAGGAGCAATATGGACGAGGTTTTAGGTGGCTTGAACTCCCATCTAGGACTAAATTGTGCTTCTCCATTGGATCATGAACATCTCTACCATCAATCAATGCTTGTTATTATTTAAACTTTGGTCGTTCATAATTTTTGCATATGGGATCCAAATGCCGTATTCTTTGGTGCATTGGAACCTCCTTTCACTTGCCAACAAGACATTTGAAAGTTTGATTAGTCAAAAATATTAACTTAACTAGGCACATTAGCTACAATTGCATGAATTCAAACTCAATATTGATTAAATATTTTTTTTTAAATGGTTAAAATGGCCTATGTATGCTAGATTCATGATCATGCCCAATCCATGTGTTCATGGCTTCTTGTAAGAAACTAAGTCATTTCAATGGCAAGTTCAAGTATATATTTAAAACCACTATGAACTCATTACCTTTTTTCTCATTAAAAGTGCAATGTATCACTTCCATACTTGAGTTTCAAAATTCATATTATATTCATATGGTGTCTAAAAATTTATTCAAAAAGAATCCATAGACTCCTTCCCTATTCCACAATGCTCTTACTAAAATATAAGTATATTTTAATAACATTAATAAATATCTTGAAAAATTCTTTTCATAACATTCAAATTTTTTGGTATATAATTTATGTTTTTTTAGAATTGAGCATTAGTAGACCCTCATACTATTTCAATAGGTCACCTCATATTTGTCACTAACAATCAAATCAAATCTTATTAAGAAATTGGAAGAGAAATGAAAAGGTTCAAATAATTAAAATTTTTTTTTTTTTTTTTCTTTGAAATACAAAAAAAGAGGAAGAAGAAGAACAAGGTTTTAAAGAAATAAAAATAAATTTCTTTTTGAAATAGAAAAAAGAAAAAGAAAAGATGAATGTCTTCTGTTTTTCTAATTGAGCATTCAAAAAATTGAAGAGCACATGGATTAGAAATTTGGCCCTTGAATCTAATCCAAGGGTTTTATATTAATTAGGGTTGGATGGAAAAATTGAAGACAAATTTGGCCAACCTTCCATCTAGTCCTAGGCATAGAATAAACTTGCCCTAAGTTATTGACTTTGGATTGAATATGATAGGGCTTTGTATGGATAGAAGTTTTTTTGTACTAAGCTTAATTAATAAAGGGGGTAGTTAGTGTCACTTACAAAATTAGTGTTTGTACAAAATTTTATTTTTGTAGAAACTAATACAATCTAGAAATATCTTAATTGCCACAACCAATCGAAGAATTACAAAACTTCTCTACATTTGATGGTGTCTAAAAACTTTAGACAACCACTAAATATCAAAGTGGACATTTGAGAAGGAAGTTTTAAAAGTGCACAAGCTCTAAAGTCACCCACCTCCTCAAATGTGCACTACTAATACATGTTGATTTTTCATAGCCTTCAGAAATGTATAAATGGTATACATTTGAGGAGGTGGACGATTTTAGAGCCTTTGCCATTTCAACTTCAAATTTCCATAACTAATTCCACAAAGCTCCAGAAAATATGAAACAACTTCAGTTAGATTCCAATTCCACTTGCCTTTCAAGAAAAATTCACTGAAAAATATTTCAAGAAGTTTCACCTCCCCCAAATTCAGTTTCAGCTCTTAAATGGTTGATTTATGAACCTCCTACCTTATTAGCCTTTGATGCTCTACTTTCTACCGCCGTGCCAGGGTTTAGGGTTTAGGTCGACATTCCTCCTGGCCCTGCAGTGAACGTACGATCAAGAGTGTGATTGTCGCGCTTGAATTCTATTAGCAAACGTCAGATTGCGAGAAATGAGATGCACAAGCGCTTTTCCTTTTCATAGCTGAACCACGTTTTTGTTTGGTACAATTCCTCTGAAGTTTTGTCAATGAAATGGGTCAGAAATTCTCTTGCAAATGCCTGCGTAGTTGATGCACCTGCTGATTCGAAGCTCCTACGGAAACTACGGAGATTTCATCCCCGCCCTGCGATGGCTGGACCTGCAAGGGCTTGAGAGGCAGTTTCACGAGGTGAAGGCGCAGCTGCGAAGCAGCATCACGGCGCTGATTGACAAAAAGAAACAAAAAATGAGCGCGTGGTCGGAGGAGGAGATTCGAGGCGGCGCCAACGAGCGGGACGTCGTGAGCAAACTCTTGTCCATGGAGGGAGAGGAGCGCTTCAGCGAAGAGCAGATCGTCTCCGTCGTCTTCGTACGTTACTAACCCTAATTCCTCAAGTGATTGCCTGCGAAAATGGGCAATTTCGTAAAGTTCGCGCAATCCAGACTGCAAAATTGTGACTTCCGAGGACTCAAGAACTATTAAAATTGAAACTGGGGTAGACAGATTTCACGTTTTAAACGAGGTTCTGGAATAGTAGTGCCAATGCCATGAATTTCCGCCAGTGGAATGAATTCGACGTTTCGATGTCTAGGTTTAACGTTCCTAACAAGCTTCTTGAATAGTGCCTATGCCGTGAATTTCCGCTACTGTAACAAATTCTACGTTTAGATGTCTGGGAGAAGATGAGTAACGCTCATCTGAGGAGTCTGTCTGCCAAGGTAGCGCGTGCTCTCCTTCCTTGCTTGCCACACAGTTCACACCAAACCCTGGAAACGCTCCCCTCCCTCAAAATTGACGCATGTGACCCGTCTCGATGCGTGCAGACTCTTCTGCAGGCGGGTACAGAATCCATCTCCAAGACCATCATCGAAGCCATCCACGAAGTCGTCTCCCACCCCCTCATCCACAACCGCGCAGTGGAAGCTCTGGACGCCATCACCCACACCACCCGCCTCATCTCCCCCTCCGACCTCCCCGACCTCCCCCTCCTCCACAACATCATCAAAGAGACACTCCGCTACCACCCTCCTTCTCCGACCTTCCCCCCTCACCGCAACTTCCGCCCCTGCGAGGTGGGCGGTTACACCATCCCCGCGGACGCTTCTGTTGTCATCACCCTCCCGCCCATCATGCGCGACGGGAGCTTCTGGGAGGCGCCAGGGGAGTTTCGACCGGAGAGGTTCGAGAAGATGAAGGCGACGCCGCAAGGGTCCGAGGAGCATTTCATTCCGTTCGGGTTTGGGAAGAGACAGTGCCCTGCGGTCGGGTTGTCCATGGCGACGGTGACGTATGTGGTGGCGGTGTTGTTGCAGTGCGTGGAGTGGAGGGTGCCGAAGGGGGTGGACAGGGGGGCGAATGTGGGCACGGTGGCGGAGCCGAGGAAGAAGGTGGATCTGGTGTTGCAGGGGAAGCTGAGAGTGGATCCGCGGTTACTTGAGGTTAATGGCGTGGCTTGAATTTCACTTGACAGTCTTGTATCAGTTGGAAGTTCATCCTTTGGGAAGAATTCTTCGGCTGCACACAAAAATCCTTCATCTCTTGGATGCTCATGGTGACACTTGATGTCAATGCCTTGGCTTGAATTTCACTACGAGTTTTGGTTCCTTGGACGTTCATTCCTTAGGAAGAGATCCTCGACAGTGGACAAAAATTCTTCACCACCTTCTCTTGCAAGCCCATGGTGACGCAGAGCTTACATTGAGGGTTTCAAGTGTAGATATCTATCACCAGAGCAACTCTGTTGCGGAAAGGAAGCTGCCTCCGTCAATTGGCAAACTCGCCAACCAAATCAAACTCCACGTGTACAGCAGCACCTTCATGAACTTATCTGCCCTGCAACATTTGAACTTATTATGGTGCATTTCACTTGCTTGTCTGCCAGAGTCCATATATGGACTAGATTTGTGGCAACTAGATATCCACTTGAGTAGAACCAAGACCTGTGTTTCACTAATAACACAGACAATCGTTCAGGGTTCACTAGCAGGGTTAATTCTGATGCACAAATAGGGTTTTGAATCACGTTCCATGATCCTGCTCGTGTGATAATGCAACACCAATTCATTCATCTAAATTACATTCACTTCATCAAAGTTTCTCAATGGTGGTTAACGTTGGAAGTTGGCCATTCTCCATTAGCAAGCCAGGGTTCAGAGATCCTACTTTGGTTATGAAATAAGTTCCCACAAAAGTTCATTCAAAAGACTGCAGACTGCAATCGTCACAGCTTGGATTCAGTTTTCCAAAGAGGTGCGTACATCAATCATGTACAAATCTATGATGATTCTTGCTAACTAGAGGATTATAATCAATACAGAAAGGAAGCTGAGCAGATTCAGAATGGTGTTGTATCCCCATTACCGGTAGTTGAATCGCGAGATAGAGTTATCATTTTCAAGTTCTTCCAAGATGTCCTCTAGATATCACCTCTTCTTGACTTTCTGACCATCTATTGCAGTGGTTACTAAGGCTAATGATGCTGATGGGTTGGTGGAAATAGTGGCATCTCCTTATTGTTAGGTAACTTCTTGACAACTCTCTTAAAATACTGCGTTGGAACAACCCCATCCAGACCTTCGGTAAGTACCACGTTGTTGGCTGAAATGTAGAGCTTCATTCCATCTGCAAATGTTGTGAATACACTAATAAGTGTGATTTCTCATTCTGTAGGCTCAAATAGAAAGAGCTGAACTGTACAAATTCCACTCATACCCATGTAGTCCAAGAGTAAACGAAGAAAAGTCTGCCACAGTTACCTCCCATATCACAACACCTTGATTTCTCTAACTAAAGGAAAAATCTATTATATACCACAACTGGGTCTTATTAACTCCCATTCATGATCTTATGCATGGGAGCACTTCCAACAACTTCCAGACTAATGTTCGGCACAAGGCCAAGCTAGGTTGAAATACCTAATATACAACATCATTAAGATCTAAATTAAATGAAAAGAAAATCTGTCGGTATACTTGTGTGAAAAGCATCAGATGGAAGAAAGGCAAAAGACACGAAGGGAAGATCTACGAACCTGCCATGGCCTTCTCCACGTCTAGGTAGATGAGAACCTGAGCAGTAGCTCTCATTCCTGTTCCCATTGACCCAATTAACTAAATATCGGCAAGGTTTGATAAGAGAATAAGCATATACCAACTAGTTGAATATGGACAATACACCAATCTAACCTGAAAACCCAGAGTTGAAACAGGAAACGTACCACTGATGACACCATCCTCTTGAGGCAATCCAGTAGCAAAATGGACATGGTTGCGTTCCATGCGTTTTAATCCCTCTCGCCAGATGGAACTCATAAATCTCTCGTAGGTACCATGAACACAGACTATCATTCACCAGAAACGCTAATTAGCTAGAACTGTCATTGTTGAGAATTTAGCATTGTCAAAACTAAACAAGCTTAGTCAGAAGGGGAACCAAAGATACAAGACAACATAAATGATCTCAAAATATGGAAAATTGATGAGAATCACCTGGAATTTGTAAAGGAGATGTTACCAGCGTTAAAAGCAGTTCAGAATCCACAGTCTGCAAGGTAAAACAACGTGAAATTAAAAATTGTTGGCATAATGAGGGACGAAGAAAAACCTCACGTAGTATGTGTTTCTTACGTGTAGTATATGTTTCTTGTGGTATACTTCTCATTTATCATCGTCAATCATCTAACTTCATAACTTCATTAAACTTCATTAATCACCATAATGAGAAAACTGGAAACAATGGAAAAAGACATATTTAATAACTTCAGTGATAGGGAACAATAGCAGCGTGGGCGTCCCACCAGAAGCAAATACTCACCTTGATACTATGACCTTGATTTGCCCTAATAAAAAGTTTCTCACTTTCTTCTTTTAACCCGAAACGTTGTTTTCCGTCTGCTGCAACAGCCTACAATCAACCAACGGAATCTAAGCTCAATTTGGAATCTAAGCTCAATTTCTACTGGGACATGACAGAGCCTGCAAGCCCTTGATCATAAGACACATTACCCATTGCAGCATAGAATCCAAAACTTCATAGAGGATGTCTAACGCAAAGTCACCTTGCGCACATCCTCCTCGCTGTGCGCACTTAGTGGAACGCCAGCTGCAGTTTTCTTGCTTAGCTTCAAAAGATCAGCCACTAGAACAAATCCATCACTCTTCATTTCTAGATCGTAATCTGCAGCTCGATGCCTAAGAATCCCCGACCTGGAAAATCTCGCCAATTAGAAAACGAAAGTAAATCAGCTGCAAATAGTAAGCGTTGAAACGCATGTTCTTCACGTCTCCTTTCATATAACCCTTAGAATAACCCTCAACTAAATGAAAATTCACAACCCCCATTCCACAATCTTCAAGTGCTATCATTCCTATGGTCACATGTCACAATTTCTCTTAGACATAAGCTAATTCATTT
This sequence comes from Pseudoscleropodium purum, assembly GCA_963969395.1. Classification (NCBI taxonomy): domain Eukaryota; kingdom Viridiplantae; phylum Streptophyta; class Bryopsida; order Hypnales; family Brachytheciaceae; genus Pseudoscleropodium; species Pseudoscleropodium purum. Next base: position 28,875,966 of record OZ017795.1, read on the forward strand.
TTTGGAATGATGGGCCACAACATGCTAGAGTTGCTTCTAATACAAGTCTAATTTTCATTAAGCACCAGAACTTTGTACATTTTCAAATCATCACTTCATCTCTCCCCTTGGCATATAGAGACACCAACCAACAAGCCTTGATCACAAACGCAAACCAAGTCTGTAAATGCTGAAAACCGACTGCACGTTTCATCTCCTAACATGCAAGAATGTCAAACTCTTCCAGTATATTCTGGAGTGAGACATGAATTCAAACTAGTAATGACAACCTAAACCCTAGAAATGATTTATGTCATTTCAAAATGCGGTCAGTCGTTAAATTATATAAAGAGGCTCACATGCATCGTCCCAGAGCTTCAATTGAATCCATTGCGTTCCTGCCCCCTCGGTCACGACCCCGAGAGGCCCTTCCCTGACGGTGACTAGCGCTTGATCCTACATTTTCATTTCCATCTTTCACCACATGGTCACCTCGGCCGCTAGCCCTTGGTATCGCACCAGCATGGCTTGAAGCAGCTGGTTTAGGGTATTCTTCCTGCCTGCAAGCAATTTTGTATACATGTCAGGATCAATCGTGAAGGTGGAACAAAAAAAGAAAAATAACAACAACAATCTGCAGGCTCAATTAAGGTAGAGGTTCTATTAACCAACCTCAGATGCAAGAATTCATAAAACCCAGGAAATCACCAAGCAAAAGCTCACCTGGATCGGCCGGTACTCCTCGGTATTGCACCAGCATCATGGCTTGAAGCCGCTGGTTTAGGATATTCTTCCTGCCTGCAAGAAATTTTGTATACACATCAGGATCAATAATGAGGATAGAAGAAAAAGACAAAGAACAACAACAAATCTCCAGGATCGATTACACGAATCTGCTGTTGTTTTATTCCACCAAGTGCTGTAGCACATCCTCAGATGCAAGAATTCATAAAACCCTAGAAATCAAATAGCGAATCTCACCTGGACGATGAACCTAAGTCACGGTACCCGCCTCTCTCTGCACCTCCAAAAGAAGTCGATGTGCCAATTCCCCCGAACGATCCTTGCTTTCCTCCTCTGCCTGCCATGACCGCAGACGCCCTGAAGAAGCTCCTGGTAATGATCACATCAACTTCTCCACCCCGATGCGTCTTTCGACACAATCTCACAAGAAAACCCCGCGAAGCGCCAGACAATAGAGTGGCCGCTGAAGCCAGTGTGAAAACTGGGCACCATCCACCGATAACCAAAAACAATTCCCAGTTTCCAGTTCACAAAAACAGGGAAAAAGCAGGAGAAACCCCGAAAAACCCCGAAAAACCTCGAAAATTTTCGAAAACACCTGAGGTTAAATTCACAGAGACGGTAATGGAGAAGATGATGCAGGAATCAAAATTGCACAACAACAAATAGGAGTCAGTAGAGATCTTTGCGGCAAAGCAAAGTATCTTCAAATGTGCAATAAAGATTCCTCTAGAGGATGAACCATGAATACAGGTCTACGAGACCAAAGTATGAAGCTACAGTAATGTGATTGTACGTTGTTCCCGACGTTCTCTATGTTCCCATAGAGGCAACACAAGGGGACCTCCCTAGTATAGAAACCCTAACCCTAAATCAGAGCTCTCTCTTTCGCAGCTCTCGTTGGTTCCCGCACCTCCTCGCTTGCTCGCTCGCTGAGGTCGTCCACCGCCATCTCCACCTTGCGTCTTGCTACTCGCGCACCATGCAGAACGAGGAAGGTGACAATGTCGATCTCTACATTCCCCGGAAGTGGTACGCCGTTTGTCCCAGAAACCTCCGTCATATTTCGTCACCTCTTCTGCCATCTCTTCTTTGAACAAACCCTATTGTCTGTATCGTTTCAGAAGTTTGTGGCTGAAATCCTACTCCGTTGTTTGTTTCTGGTAATTGCAGTTCCTCAACCAACAGGTTGATCACTTCCAAGGATGTGGCCTCCGTTCAGTTGAATGTCGGTCACGTCGATGAGAACGGCGTCTACACCGGTCAATTCACCACCTTTGCCTTGTGCGGGTTCGTCCGTGCTCAGGTCCGTTGCTCTTCATTATTCCAAAAATTGACAATTCAGACAACGTAATAGCTTTTCTGATGTATGCTTTTCTTGAGCTAAGATTTGTTTAACGAGAATCAAGTGTCTCTGTATGTGTTTCCAACCTGAATCTGTTACATTTTGGTAGGAGTATATGTGCACTATCTGTGCAGATTGTGTATGATCGTGTTTGATTGTGGTTGGCTTAGTCTGTGCGTGTTGTGTTTGTAACGCAGGGAGATGCTGACAGCGCCCTGGACAGGTTGTGGGCCAAGAAGAAGGCCGAGCTTGGACAATAGGTAGAGTTGACGTAGTTTCTGATATTGCTGGAAATTATGAGGCTATTGTGACCACCTTTTTGTTATGGTCTGAGCTGTCCTTGAGGAAGCATTTTCAAGAGATGTGACTATTGTTTGTGAATTTTCTGATTTCTCTGCCTTCAAGCGGATGCTTTCGATTGTCTAATTGCAGCATTCTGGACAGTAGGTAGAGTTCTCGTAGTTTCTGATATTGCTAGAAATGATGAGGCTGTTGTGACTATCTATTGGACTGGTCTGAGCTCTTTTAATGGAGTGATTGCGGTCCTAGAGGAAGCGTATTCAAGAGACGTGAGTATTGTTTGTGAATGTTCTGATTCCTGTGCTCTCAAACGGATGGGTAGCTTGTCCAGTTCTCTGTCAATCTGATTTCCCTGAAACTGACACCCTGTTAAGTTCCGGGGTAATCAATAATCCAAACGCTGATGAATTTTAATTGACTCTGGTTTTGAGTTCTTGTTGTCAAACTTAACTTTGAAAACTGTGGTGATTTATCCTATAGTTTCTGACAGTAATTTGTAGGAGTGATATTATTTTGAATTCTTGTACTGTAAGCTGAGATGTTACTGTATTACACTAATTTCCACTATAAATTTTTTGTAGTGACTCTGTTTTCGCAGGTGACATTCAGTCTTAACCCTCACTATTGTACCGTAGTAGGATATTGAACTCAATTGTATTGAGCCCACTTGGCCAATTTTATTCAGTCTCGCCGGGAGTTACTTCTGATGAGCAGCAAGGTTTGTAATTCCAAAAGGTTTTCGAAAAATTCAGAGGTATTCTTTAGTGATCATCGCTTGTTAGTGAAAATTAGTCTGGGATGGCTTATTGCCGAAGCTGATCATCCGAGTATATTAGGATCTAACTACCATAATTTTAGCAATTCTTTGTGTTTATATCTGCTGTCAAAATGGGGTTTTGATCCTATGTTCCAATTAGAGATTATGAATTGTTTTTCATAACATTTTGAGCTTCGGATTCCTTGCAATGAATAATAATTTCCTCCGGTATGAGTTGCAAGTATTGTGCCACTGTCTCTCTTTGCCTGACTGCTTGGCCCTCACAAGGTCATTCTCAAGGTCATTGTTCGCCTTCCGTTTCTAGTTGTAGCAGCTTCTCAATGCTTGTTTCTCAATTGTAAATGTAGGATGACTCATTGTTGAGCATATTTCCCAAAATTTGTGCTAATAAATCTAGGTAGTATATAGGTATTCATTGCAAAGTAAATTTACAATGGTTTTGGAAAATTTATGGATTAGATTTTTAACATTATTAATGTTGCACACAATGTCCTAATGTCATTTTCAGACTTCACTTCAGTTTATGTGATAAGCTACATAAAGTTGGAGGTCCATAAAGTGTGTCCATTGAAGAAATGGAAATTAACTAGTGGAGGTCAGTTTTATTGAAATGTTTTTTTTAGTAAATTTTCCTTGAAAGACAAACGGAATTGGCATCTAATGTAAGTTGTTTCATATTTTTTGGAGCTTTGTGGAATTAGTAATGAATTTTTGAAGCTACAGTGGAGTAGTCACTATAAGCATCGAACTCTTGAAATGTACACTATTTGTATATTGTTGGTGCAATGAGAAAATATGTACTTTTGGTGTTCAATTCAAGAGGTAGATGGCTTTAGAGCTTCAACACTTTATAGACCTACCTTGTGGAGGGTTGTTTATTGTAGGTAGTCTTGAAAGTGATCATTAATGGGGTGATGAAGCTATTTATAATCATAGCAATGGAAATTTGTCTAATAGTAGATAATGTAACTAATATAATATCAAAATCAATGCTTTATATTAGAGTTAGAAAAAGTTAGCCTTGGTAGTCCATGCTAAGGTACCATTTTGTTAACTCCTAAAGGTCAAAATTGTGTTTTTTGGCAACATAGCAAATTTGGGTAGCTCACTATAAATGGAGGCTTTATTCTTTTTTGTTGAATTTTTCATACAATATGTGTCCAAGAAGTAGTGGCTTTAAGGCCCAACAATTTTCATAACTTTTGACTACACAGTTCAAAAGTTATTGTATGGTATGTCATTTTTAATACTCGGTGGGTAGCCCAAAAATTTCTTAAAAAATCACTTTTTTCACAAATAAAAAATTTGAAATTGGTTTTTTAGATTCATATATATGTAAAAAGCTTTTAAGCATTCTATTTTGATTTGTGAAATGAAAGTTATGAGGTGCTCTAGTTTGTAGGCAGTTATGGATTCCCTACTCAAAAATAAACTTTGGAGTCCTTTATTTAACTCAATTTTTAATATTTTATGAAAAAAATAAAAAGATATGATGTAGTTTGTTTATTACTACATTACAACCGTTGGGATTTTCATTTTTCAATTTCATAATTAAGTTATTATCAATTTAGTGTTTTGAATCATTTTCTAGTTCTTTCTACTTACTATTTTTTTCCTATATGTTTTACAATTCCAAATAATCTAAAAAATTTCATGCATATAGCCAACTTTCCTTGAAAAATGAATTCAATGAAACACCACCACTTTGGACAATTTTTCATGCAATATGACCTTATAAAGTGCAGATGTTGAGTTTTTTGCAAGGCCAAAAAAATGATTTTGGTCACTTCAAATATTTTTATCTTGCAATCTACATGGTGGAAAATTATGAAATTATTCCCACATCTTTTCAAACTAGTTTACTACATGATCCTGTGGTTAAATGTATCCAAAAATGTTTTTCATCTAAAATTTGATGCTAGTATCAAAAATGGTAGTTTTGGAGTATTTTTGGTGAAAACATAGTCTCTGACCTTTAGGAATTAAAATGACAAAAATTCATATAACTTTGATATTTTTTTAAATCATTAGAAGGAACCATGTCCAAATCCTTAATCAATTATTCCAATGATAATTCTAAAAATGATCTATGTTAAAGACTTAGAGAAAGAATTGTAAAATACAATCACACAACAAGATAAGCATACAATGTTGATAGAATAATCATACTATGATCAATAAATAAGCTATGGACTCTACATTACAGTTGCTTGAAAAATGCATTGTAATCGAAGATCACACTCCACAACCACTTGGAGCCTTGGACCATCATAATCTTTCAATCATGTCTCTTTCCAAGCAATTTGCTCAACAAATTGCTACTCTCAATCTTTGTAGATGTAATAGTTTCTCACTTGACAACAAATTCCTTCTTTCTTTCTTGTAGTACATATCTTGAGTAGAAAAACAAAATTTCAACTTTAGTAGTAGTCGTAGTCATAGTCATAGTCGTAGTCTAGTAGTAGGATGCAAGATTTGAGTGATTTTTGAGAAAGTTATAGGATTTTGAAGTTTGTTGGAATTTTTGTGATGAGTCCTTGGATTGAAGCGCCACATTGTGGAATCTGCAATATTGAAGATTTTGTGAAATTTACGTGTTTCAAACATTTTTCTGAAATCTATAAATTTTAAAAAAAATTGTCAAAATCTATGACATTTGAAGATTTTGAATTCTAAGATTTATGAAATATCCTAAATATAATACAATTTGCAAAATATAGAATCTTGCATTCTTTTACATTTGAATTCTTTTTGAAATTTTTTTTGAGAGAATTCTAAATCTACAAAAATGCAAAATTCTATATTTTGCAAATTGTATTATATTAGGATATTTCATAAATTCTCTCAAAATCTTAGAATTCAAAATCTTCAAAAGTCATAGATTTTAAAAATCTTCCAAAATCTTAGAATTCAAAATCTTCAAATGTCATAGATTTTAAAAATATTGAAATATCCTAGATTTTGACAAAAAAAAATTAAATTCCTAGATTCCAGAAAAATGTTTGAAGTATGTAAATTTCATAAAATCTTCAAAATTTGGAGATTCCACAATGTGGAGTTTCAATCCAGGGTCTCATCGCAAAAATTCTAACAAACTTCAAAATCCTATAACTTTCTCAAAAATCACTCAAATCTTGCATTTTTTGAAGCGTTGGATTTGTATAGAAATCCTCTACTACTATTACTACAAGTACTAGCAACAATCTAGAAGTTGAAATTTTGTCTTTCTACTCAAGATTGTACTACAAAAAAAAAAGGAAATTATTGTCAAGTGAGAAACTATTACATCTACACACACAAAGTCAAGCAACTCTCATTCCATGAAGGGAGAATCAAAGAGTGTAAACATAAAAGAAGAAGTGAAGCTTTTACTAAATGACAATCCATCATCTTCAAGCAAAACAAAACACACAACTGTTTCCAAAAACACTCACAAAACTTGACAATGTCAAGTCGAGGAGCTCTCTCCACCTAAACACTCAAACCCTAAGGTGGATGAACTTTAATATTTGGATGAAATCTATTCAAATCTAAGAACTCTTAAAGGGGTTCGTCTAAAACTACAATTCGATGTAGAATGACTCCGATGTCACTTTATGTGACAATACTTAATTAATTTATCATTGAATGCATATCCAACCTTCAATGTTCAATACAACCATCAATTGCATACAAAATTTCCAAGTCATATTAAGAAAATCTAGAAATCATTTCCTTGTTGACTTTCAAGTTGCACACAATATGACTAAATAAAATTTAAGACATTAGAGTTTTAATTCTTAATATCCAATCAACCATTTGGTAACCATTGCCTAATTTTAGATAGGATTTCCATGCATTTTTTCAAACATTTCTTTTTCTATGCATACTAGATTAGGTTGTCACTCTATTTTGATATTCAAAATTAAAATTATTAAAGTAAAACAAAAATTATACAAAAGATAGAATAAAATGTTCAGTATTTCCCTAGTATTAGTCAATATTTTATTTAGAGAGTATTGATTTTCTCATCACTGAACCTTATTCTTTTTTGTTCAAATCATTTTGAACTACAATTTTTACCAATCATAGAAATTTTCAAATGCCACAGATACCTAAACAAGGTATTTCTAAAATATCAAAGAAATTGTATTTTCGGTAAATTATTGAAGTCATAATCATCAAAACTCATTTCCAATAAATTTGTAATTCTATATATAGTTTGGAAATTTTGGCTATAAAAATATATTCTATTCTTGATGGCTAACATTAATTATCATCTCTAATGTACACTTCAAAAAATTATATACATGTGTGTGTGTCTATATATATATAACCACATTTGTATATTGTATAAAATCCTCCAGTCTTTATAGGTTAAATTATTATTCATGGTACAAACTCAAGATCTATCCACAAAACGAAATATCCTTGGAATAGATTGAATGGCCCAATTACATTTATATGCCCCTCTCTTATGTATGTACCAATCATACATTTCTATATCTATAAGTCTCAAGCAAGTCCAAAACAACCCACTCTTGAGCTCTTGCAAAATCTAAAGCTAGTGCTAGTGCACTTGCTCCAATCTCTAAAGCCTTGGGACACTTGAGTCTATGGAGTTCATCCTAACGATGTATATCACAAAATGCATAAAGATAAATGGTGGGCTACTATTTAGATGAAGTTCCAAAATTACGCCAATTATTAAACACACTTCATATATGTGTTTAAAGGAAATCTAAACTTGAAAATTACAAGTAGTTATGTACAAGGGCATTTCAAGATAATCCATAATTCTAAGCCAGTTCTAACGTTAAACTACAAAAAAACATTTCCTAATATGTTAAACAATTCCAAGCATAATTTTTTTTCTAATTTTATTTGGTATTAAAAGCATATTTCATATATCATGTTTCTAACTCCTTGATAAAGAAAAATTAAAATGAATTTTTAGAATTTAAAATTGCATATAGAGATTATTGTATAAATTTCTACAATATAGAGATTGAACTATTTTTAGATAATTTTTGAAGTAAGAGATGAAAATTCAATATAATAAGAGTAGGAGAACATCCTTATCTAGTATTGATTTCAAATTTTTTAACTTTGAGTTCAAAGTAGTACTAATTTTGTATAATTTCTAATATTGACATCTAATTGAAGGATGTTTATAAATGCTAATATTTTAAAAATTCAAAAATTCAAAAATAATCCAGTATATTAGAGATATAAACCTTGGGTTTATTAGGATATAACATAAAATTTAAAAACTAATTCTCATTGAGGATATAGACAAAAATAATACAAATATTCATTATAACCATTCTGAACCTACTTCCTAATGCCTCTTCAAGATTCTAAATTCATTTTAATAATTGATATCTTTATTATAAAGAAAAATTCATTTTTCATAGATTCTTCATAAATTAGTTCAAAATTATAGATATTAAACCAAGTCAAAACCTACGTTTCTCCTTTCTCACTTTTCCAACAAATGTGTTTTTCTCTCAATACATCTTTGCTCATAGCATTGAAGAAGCTTCACTAAGTTCTAACCATCATGTCTACTTAGCTTCCTTTATAAATCCATTGCTTCATTTTCTTAAATGCTTACATTATACTAGAGTTCATTTCTTTATTTCATGTTATTAAACTTTTATGTATTGTTAGCTATCAATGTAAATTTTGTTGTATTGATGCAAATAAAAATATCCAAATTGTAACATTCACTTAGCTTCCCAAAGCTCTAAATATTGGTATAGTGAATATTGGTATAGATTTATGTTTAGAGGGTATTTGTCTGGAAGAATATAGTAATAAAATTGTGAATTTCTATCACTTTAACAAAATTCACACTTGTACTTTTAAAATTTGCATTAAAACACTAAATGCAAAATTTATAAAGTCAAAATCTAATTGCTATAACCAAGCCAAAAGAGAAAATTATAAACCTAGTTTCACCAATGCCTATCCAATGATACAACATTCATGTTGTTGGGATGTTGTCCCATGTGAACTCAACATGTATTCCATACTACAATGGATTACTATTTTCTTGTAGTTGTGGCCCTTGCACTCAAAAGTATTTTACACCTAGAATCTTTTGAATAACCATTTGGAGATGATTTTTTTATTAAGTTGTCTTAGTTTTTGTTGGGTCTTGTTGGCAACTGAAAAGTGATTCCACATCTTTCTATGTATATTCTATATGTAGGTGAATGAATTATAAACTAAAATTTTAAGTGATTATTATTGTAAGTGTATCTGAATTAAGTTATACTCTCTCATATTTATTGAAATTGTACATTTTAGACAAGAATCTATATGCCCAAATCACTTTTAATATAAGGATGATATTAAATGTCTTTAACTTCTAATTGGGTAGTAGTGTTATATAAGAAATTTAAACTAAACCAACCAATAAGGTAGAAGTTTCTAATTCTATCCCAAATCTAATCCTACACTTATTCCCCTATCCACCCACCATTCCATCTTTCTTTATGCATTTTTTGTTAAAATGATAATGAAATGTAAAAAAAAATTAATGGAAGAAAACTAGAAATAGATTGAAATTAAGCTACTTTCAAACTCTTAATAAGATGGTATTAGGACTTTTTGGTGGTAGTCAAGCAATTCATTCATTATAACATCTTGTATTTATTTTGTATTTTTTTATGTAGATGACATTGAAAAAAATTTAATTTAAATTATCTTTCAACTAATTTTCGAGGGGAAGGGAAGGAAGGGACATTGAAAAAAATTCAATTTAAATTATTTCTCAACTAATTTGGAGGGGGGGGGGGGGGTAGGGGGGGAAGGAAGAGGCAAGGGGTAATAAATAAAAGGAATTAAAAGGAACAAATTTTGAACTCATTGTGACAATTTGTCACACAATGAGCTCAAAAGAAACACTAAGTGTCTCATCTCTTATACACTTTAAACTACCATAAAACACTCCATGTCTCTACTCAAAATGATCAAAGCATGAAAAAAGTACACTTGTAGAAAATGAGGTTTTTGAAGTTACAAGATTTTCATCTTATTACTTACTCTATGTAAAAAATTGTACACAATAATCAAATTGGGAATTCTAACTAAAATATCAAGAGCACATTTGGGTTATGTGAGCCTCAAAACATCCTTTTCTAATAATATTTTTTTAAATGTATAATTTTTATTTAGTACTCCAGAGTAGTTTGTAACAAAATTTGAAGAACAAGATTTTCAATCTTTTTTTGTAATAATTTTTTAACACAAATTACTATCACTAGAAGAAAAAAATTAACACAAACTACTATTACTACATAGTCATTCTTGAAAAAAATATAAAATGGAAGTCTAAACAAGATGGAAAAACTAAATTGCCTGCATCTACTGCCACTACAATAGATGGGTGAAGAAGTTGATACTCTAAATGCAAGTCAGTACTAGACTCTCGTAGCATAGCTGCAGCTTTACATTCCTCTGACATCCATGAGTAGGTCAAGATTCGGCACATAACATTCTGTGACATCTCCCCAGAGGATGAAATACCCTCCCAAAGAACTAATTAAAGAGGCCCTGATACCTCACTAGCACGGTCCTAATTTTCATGGAAGGCAAGAACCGCACTAGAACTGGTTATTGAAACGCCACAGCACAAAAGAGGATATAGGGAAAATGATTCTCACAAGTGGTTTGAATTTTCCAGGAGCTGAAAATGGATACTAACCTCGTTTGTAAGGGCCGGGTTACGAGCCCCACATAAAAGACCTTAACTTCAAGACCATCTCGGTTCTAAGCTTTCTTGCAGGTAGGAAATAGGTGCAGCAGAAAATTTGAGTTTTCAAGAGCAGGGAGGACTAATCAGCTTCGTCAGCCTTCGAACGACCGGGTCTTGGCATGCTATATCTTATCTATCCATATTTCCTTATCTGTCCTATTATCGTGACTGCCATGCTTTGCTTATTTTCCTCCCAACGTAATGCATTGCATTCACGCCCCCCGCTGCAAAAAAGCCTGATAGCATTTGCCTGAAGCTCGAGGCTCGCACGACACTACTCACAGCTCGTGTGACCAATTTGGCATGGCCTTCCGTAGAATTCACTACGGCCTTGGCAATTGCCATATTTGCTGCAAAAAAACGTGCAAAATCTCAGAATCAATTATCATACTCGCATCAAGTTTCAGAAATGATACTGTGGCTAAGTTCTGAGGACTAAGACAAGCGTAATGAGGCCAAATGGTACGATAGTGATTGCATAATTACAACTCCACTTTCTAAGCAGAGCAACATGTCTCTAAGCAACTTACTTAATCACCATAAGGAGAACCTTCCTCGGGATTCATGGAGAAGTCTCCCAATGGTAAAGAATCATTTGGAGTCGTCCCCATGATACATACAGAGGCGTCTATATGATCATTTGAGATCATATGATCATAGAAACCATATATCACAAATAGACCACGTGATCATATAATCATATACTGTCCAATGCGACGTATAAAGTAGTTTGGAAGATATTATCGGGATAAAATGAGCTCGCAACTGTCTCGTAGGAACTTGAAACAAGCAGAATGACCTTGAAGCCTCTCAAGAGCTATTTGAACCTACTCCTCAATCTTTGAAAAAAGTAGGTCAATAACAAGCACAGAGAAAAAGGAGCACGTAATTTGTGTTTCTGCTCACCAGGTATGGTGGAGTCGTACTGCGTTCCGGTTTGCCGAGCTAGTCGTTGCAGCACACAAGCAGGAAGTGAACTCAATAGTAAGTACTTTGTGGATATCCTCCCATCCTGCCCAGAATAACCCATAGTATGCTCATCAACAGATGGTCTTATTCAATTGAAATTCCCCAAACCTACTGAACTTTTAAGCACTCACCGACAGGTACAAGGAATTGAAGGACACCGATCCTTACAAGCAAGAACCATGACAACGACATAAATCTCTGAATGCGATGGAAAAATAAGAAATCCAGGCGCAAACCTGTTTGAACCTGGACTTCAGATCAGATGAAAAAACTTCTGGAGGGTGCAGTATGTCCCGCGAGGCATACTTGTTAATTGGTTCCTTGTACAAATCTTGAAACAGGGATGGACATCCCTGAACTATCTTCCGAACCTGGAGCGCTCCAATAATTAAAATATCAATGACATCCGTTGCTACTCCAATTGAGCTCTAAATCTCAGACATTGTTATCAAAGCATGCCAGATGAACCGGAAGGGGCATGTGAATACACCATACAGACTAAGCTTCCACGGACAATGTACAGCTATTCCCGCTGCATACACCATACATGGACGAACCAAAATGTTCATCATTGTGCGTTGAGTCTTTACCTTCTGCTTGTCTTCGGCAAAAAACATGCGGACGTCACCCGTATATGAAAGCCCGCAGATAGCAGCATACAAATCCTCCTGCAAAAACCTCTTGCACAGACACCACCTTGAACACCGATTTCGCAGAAAGTGACAAAATGCACATGAACGGAACTGGACTACATAGAGAAACAATAACTATAGGAAAATGTACAGAGAGAGTCTTAATTTATGACCAAGCAACCTAATATAACTACAATTTCTCTATTGATGTCTCATATGCTAACTCAATCATTAGGATACTCAAGAACCCTTCAAGGGAGCACTTATTATTGAACACACTAGAACACTGTGTTCGATGGTAAGGAAATCATTCAGATGTACATCATTGTCAAGCTATACAACATTGTCAAGCAATAGCATCCATGAATCCACTACATGTCACTGCACGAAGGGATGACATGGACTTACAGGTGATTGTGAAGCTTTCCTAAAGTACCTCAGTAAAGTCTGCTGGCAGTAGAAGCAGTGCTGCCGTCAGAGCAGCTTGCAGATTCTTGCGGTTCATCTCTTCCCCATGAATTCGATCGACCAGAAAACGTACCTGTCAAATTAATCTCGTTAATACCCACCATTCAGAAACTTCTGCAAAACGTGAAAGAGTCCCCTCCTCATGAGAAGAGAATAAACGCGTGACCTATTTGCATGTCACAAGATTAAATGGACCACCTCCAGGTACTGAAGTTACCGGTTTCTGCAGTCGCCCGCCGATATATAATCTTTGCCAGGTATAGACATCCTTCACAAGGTTATCAACACTAATAACCCCATACTTGATTCTCTGCACACGTTCCAGAAACCACGGCACAATTCATTTTTCTGGGATGAGAGCTGGCTCCAAGTATCTACAGTCATCGTATGAATATTCAAAAAGCAGTCAACCTCGCACCTAAACGACAAAAGAAAGCAACTTCGCAAATACCCTACACCACAAAAGATCCCCATTAGATTGACAAAGTTCTGATTATGTTAATAGGTCTTAGATTCGTACAATCTTCAATTTGAGTTAATGATGAGTTAAAATTACTGTAGAGCAAATGGTGTTTAACTTATAGTTACTGTAATGTCAGTGTCATTGACATTAACTTGACATACATTGGCAACCATAAAGCTAACACAAAGCCAATATTAACTTGAAATTACTTTAACATACAGAATGTTCCAATAGATTAAAATTAACTTAGAATTAATAACTTTTAAGATACAGGATTCGTAAGATTGAGCACTTCCGAGATGCAACCCGACCAGGTCATACTAAATTCATTCCAACTGGGGAGTACCAGATTCATAAGACATGAAAGGAAATGCCAGAAAGCAGAGTCCACAAATGACAAGGATTTAGGGTTTTAGAGAACAGAACCAAGTCCAAACTCTAGGTAAAGGACATAAAAAGAATGACTAAGATATTGAAATGGCAGAATAGAAAGCAAACTCAAAGACGTTGTCCTGCCAATTTTGAGTGCCCAACCATATTCTCTAAAGGCCAAATGCACACCTTATTTTTCCATGGCACAAACGCATTGAAGTGGACACCAGCTCCCAACTTCTCAGCCACATTACTCACCTGCACAGGACCTCATACAGCTGCCAAAGTATTCCAACAAAATTTGCAAATATTCCAATGCTTCTGTTCAACTGAATTACCCTCTCTCACCAATATAATCGCATTGTGATGTAATTATTCCAACTCAATGTGCTGAACACTGACAAGCAGAAAACTACAACAAACCGCAATGAACTGCAACAAACAGGATATCTCTCCCTCAAAACATTCAGTTTTCAACATCTTTCTTTCTATTTCAAGAAAACATACATTATCGCCCTCAAGAAAGTGACCCAAAGCTCTATTAGCTTCAGCCATTTCAAGAGTTTCTTCTAGTTTTCATATTGCACCTCCACTATCTCACCCACCGTCTACTAATTCAAAATTGCTTAGATCATATAACATATCACGCAGCTGATTCAATATCATCAACTTCTCAAAAATCTCCACGTCATTTAAGTAAATAAAAAATCGATAATCCTTCACGTACCGCCCTGCCACCGAACCAAGCCAGCCAAGAAGAGTAGTGATGCGGGTTTTCCTCCAAGTTCTGCCCAACCGTCCGACGATTCCCAAACCTCAACTTCCAAATCGCAACTGCAAGCATTCCTGTCAACACTCAAAAATCCTTGAGACTTACCTTGATATGCCAATCGACCGGAGACGAGACTCCAAGAATGTAATCCACCATGGGCGCCTGTCCATACCGAAACACATTGTCAGCTTCCTCCACCAAATAAAAACATCACAACAAAAATATAAAAATCATAAGAAGTATTTCAAGAAGATTCATATACCAAATAGATGCTTACTTCGATTGCGCGCTGAGGAAAAACTCCTGAGCCATAAGCAAATGCGAATTCCACCGGAGGCATGGAATCCAGAGGGGCAAGCAAATCCTTGAGTGATGATACATCCTCCTTCCGATCCACAAAACCCTGGGAAGATTCCCTGCCATCTACGAGCCTCTCGGGCTCTACTGCCCTGCTCATGGCTATGGTGACCGTTTCTACACAAAAGAAAAGCAAGAATGACTACCGGAAATTCACAATAATTACTAAAGGAATTTAAAGACAAGAAAATGAACACCCGAAGAAAGAACTTACCATGGAAGCCCTACGCCATTTCCATTGCGAAAATTTCAGCTGTTTGCCTAACAAGGCTTTGACTACCACTTTAGATCGCAATTAAGGCGAACAATACAATGGTCAAGTTGTCCAACACAATGCCTGTGTAAATAACACCCACTGATCCGACTAGTGCACAAGCCACCTGCAACCATAGAGAGTTTTCCAAATCAGCCTAATGCCTGCCTCTTAAAAAGATCCCCAATCTAACAGGCAGCTCCATGAAAAAAACTCTCAAGTCATGGAACCAGGGTTTCCCCAATACACGAAATGTCATCCCTCGAACATGAAACTCCTGAATACTCCAAATCATTCCGACAAGTCAAAGGCAGACCCCGAAAATATTCAATGCAAAATCAATATTGGAAGCTCGACCGGGGTTCTAATGTGGCTAAATTTATAAATTTTGAAAATAGTTCGACAGGCCAAACGGTTATGCTGTGGTCCGACCTAACCATGCACCCTCCATTTGGTCTGATCTGTCGAATAGTTCTCTCAGAAAACCAAAAAAGGAGAAAAAGCGCAGAAGTGTCCGATGACACAACTCCAGCGCCAACGAAAAGACACTAGACTAAATCTCCATCAGAGAGCAAAAATTGACAAATTCGGAAGAAGAATGCGCAAGACTCTCAAGTCATGAAATTAATCTTTCAAGAATTTGCGAAATGTCATTATCAACCAAATCCTCCTAATTCTTCACAAGTCACAGGTTCGCCACGAAACCATTCAAAGCAAATATTACTAGATACTCAACCAGAGTACTTATGAGGCTGAATTTGTAGGTGTTGCAAGACAGTGTCCCAGGGTCACACGGTAAATGATGCTGTGGTTAGGAATAATTAAGCTGTGCCCGCTCTAACCAATCCGCCTCCAATTGACCTAATCTGCCGACTAATTCTCCCAGAAATTAGTAAATGTGAAGAAGCGCACTCGAGCACGAAGTAAACAAGACTGCACATTCGAGTGCAACAATGGGCATGTCCGAATGACTGCCTTTGAAGGCACATTCAATGTCAACACAAATCGTTCTGCTAAATAAGCCTCGGAACCTCACATCATACGGCCTTAACTTCACACTACACAGAGGAATTCGCGGCTGCGTCCCTTTCAAAACGTGGTACGCTCGGTGCCCCTGGTTGTTCCGGAAATAACAAGTCGCCAACAAGTGCACATTGCTCTCGGAAGGGAAGTCCGCACACAAGCGCTCACAAAGAAACGTCGCGTTCTTATACAAATAAGAACGTAAAGACGAATGAACACACTCGTGAAGAAAATTCTCCATCATGTCCGCGCGTCTCCCTCCTCCCCGTTCACAAAACCCCTAATAAGGCCCCAAACCCTAATCCGACATTTTAGACTTCATTCAATCCCCCTGGTGCAGCTGCAGCTGGAGATTCAACCACGACGGGCCCTCATTCGGCGCCATCCTCATTCTCGACACACAAAAACCCTAAAAACGATCCCAAAATACTCGGGAACACCAAAAGGAGCAGGTAACAAAATTTAAAAACACGAACTCACAGAAAATTCGCCAATCCTTAGTCTGTGCCCATCCTGGAGTTTCTTAGGCTCTTTCCCTCATGCTGCGCTAATCCAATGCGCATCCCGATGTCGACGTGCGCAACCCGCAGTTCAATCTGGCGCTCACATCACGAGGCTCAATCGCAACGAGACTTGATTTGTGAGAAAGACGGGGAGAACTTAAAAAAAACTTGGAAAGGTAGTCGAAAAAACTCCGTTTAGATAAGGCTCACAACACTGATCACAAGATTGGAATAGCGATGGATCATGTTGTGCTCGATTGCGACGCTGCCACCCTTGAGGGGGGGGGGAAAAGAGGACTGGGAGTCTGGTTCTGGGAGTGTTGATTGAGCGTGGACACCCTCAAACGAGGAAGTAGGGAAGAAGTTTGAAAGCGGCGAAGTCCCGCCCGCTCTCTGCCGCGAGCGTGTTCCCTTTGTTCCCATGCAGATGCATCGCGTTCCCTCTGTTCCCGTGGACGAGTTTCTTTTGTTTCCATGAAAATACACGGATGTCCTCCATGATCCTAGGCTAATAAGTAATCGATCGTATTTTGTGATCGAATAGACAAAACTTGATAAAACTAAGGCTAGCGATATACATGTACAAATATATAAATATTTCTATGCAAAAATTTGAAAAAGAGAATTTTCGTGTTAATCTTCAAAGGACAAAACAAAAATTCCATCCAATTTTTTTGGTTTGGGATACTTAGGCAACCATGGTTACTAATTTTGTTTGATTTTTATAAAATTTGGAGAGAATGTGTAATGTTCTTAATTAACTCTAAAAATTTACATGGCTTAGTTCTGTAAATAATTTTAAGCAAAATTTTAAGCTTATCCTTAATTTTTTTAATTGTAGATCCAAATTTGAAATAGTAGAAGTTTTTTAAGGTTTGTAATTCTTTATAGAATTTGAAGCACAAGAATTAGAAAACTAACCTTTTAGATAGTTAGAAAATTTAAAAATGACATTTTTGTACAATCTAGATTGCAAAATTAAAACATTTCAATACACATGTTTTTAAATTAATTGAAGGAGAAAATATGAATTCTTGCAAACTTTGAATATTAATTTTTGTGTTTTAGTAATTGCAATGTTATTTTTAGTCATTTACAACATATTTTCAACAATATGAAATTTGAATAAGTAATTACATTTTCATTATCAAATTTTTTAGAGGATTTAGAAATAGCAATCAAAATATTTGTTGAAATATGGTGATATGTAGTCCAACAAAGAATGGTTTTCTATACTTCAATTCTCTACGTTTGAGAGTAAATAAATTAGTGTACAATTAGAAGCATCTTGCACATATAACAATTGTTGAGGTAGGATGTACTAAAACTAAAATTCTTTAAAAGCGCCTTCCAAACCTTTGATTCTTTAACCCCTAAAGCCTTATAATTAAACTATCTTCAAAAGTGTTTTTAAAACTACCTTTTGTAGTCCATTGAAAAAAACTAATAGACAAGGTTGTTTTTTGAAAATTTAACAATACAAAATTGCAAACTACTAAACTACAATAGAAGTGTGAAGAATTTTGAATTTCAGAACATTTGACCATGGAAACAGCATGATTTTAGTTGCCAAAGTGAAAAGACAATTTTCTTTCAACTTTCCAAGTCTTGAGGTTCTATCTTTCACAATTTTTTTAGAAAAATGAATATGTCCTAAGACTTGCAGTAAAACACACTATCCAACTGTCCAATGAAAAGAGGCTACACACTTATGTTCTTTCATTTCCTCCCTCCCCCAACTTGAATATTTAATAGTTGTTGATTTTTATTTAAAATTCTCCCTCAATGCTGTTGATCTTGAATACGGATATGGTATATATACATGTACGAGATATAGATATGATATGGGTACAAATATAAATATGGAATATGGGACATGTCCCTTATCAATTGCCAATCCCACCTCCACTTGGGAATTACTAAGAGGTAGAAGGAGTAGAAGGATAAAATTTTAAAACAAAATTGTTTAAATGAAATGGGGGGAAGAAAGAGAGTTAAATGAAATATAAATAAAAACAAAAATTGGAGTTTTGAATGCATAGTTTGTCACTGTGCACTCAAAAGAGGTAGTTACTGCATGTTGTTAAATGAAACATACAATTTTCAGAAAACAAGTTTTCACTACAAATCAAAAAATTCAACAAAAACTCTTCATATTCATTCCTGTAATAAATACTAAAGAAAAAATGGATTTAAATATTAGAAAATACTAATTTTTATTAATCTTTATATAGATTTGAAAAATCTTAATCCCAATAGCAATAATATTATAACTAAAAATTTGCACTTGAAAATTTTATTATTTTTCAAAAATTGTGAAATTGAGTTTAAAAATGAAGTTCTAACTTTATTGTTAAAAAGAATTTCTATGACTAATTACAAAATAAAACTCTCATAACTTTCATCATATGAATCATTATAAAATGCTTCAAAGCTTTCCATATACACATATTTAAAGATGTACACCCAAATTCTTTTGGATAAAAAAATCTGATTTTTGTGGGTAGCCTAGATTATCTACACTATACAAGAAAAAAAGTCTTGTAATGTTTTAGAGTATAACTTTTTAATGGTATATCAATTTGGTACAAGATTTGTAAAACTTAAAAGATCAAAGGTAGAACATTACACATTCTCTCCAAATTTTATAAAAATCAAACAAAATTAGTAACCATGGTTGCCTAAGTATCCCAAACCAAAAAAATTGGATGGAATTTTTGTTTTGTCCTTTGAAGATTAACACGAAAATTCTCTTTTTCAAATTTTTGCATAGAAATATTTATATATTTGTACATGTATATCGCTAGCCTTAGTTTTATCAAGTTTTGTCTATTCGATCACAAAATACGATCGATTACTTATTAGCCTAGGATCATGGAGGACATCCGTGTATTTTCATGGAAACAAAAGAAACTCGTCCACGGGAACAGAGGGAACGCGATGCATCTGCATGGGAACAAAGGGAACACGCTCGCGGCAGAGAGCGGGCGGGACTTCGCCGCTTTCAAACTTCTTCCCTACTTCCTCGTTTGAGGGTGTCCACGCTCAATCAACACTCCCAGAACCAGACTCCCAGTCCTCTTTTCCCCCCCCCCTCAAGGGTGGCAGCGTCGCAATCGAGCACAACATGATCCATCGCTATTCCAATCTTGTGATCAGTGTTGTGAGCCTTATCTAAACGGAGTTTTTTCGACTACCTTTCCAAGTTTTTTTTAAGTTCTCCCCGTCTTTCTCACAAATCAAGTCTCGTTGCGATTGAGCCTCGTGATGTGAGCGCCAGATTGAACTGCGGGTTGCGCACGTCGACATCGGGATGCGCATTGGATTAGCGCAGCATGAGGGAAAGAGCCTAAGAAACTCCAGGATGGGCACAGACTAAGGATTGGCGAATTTTCTGTGAGTTCGTGTTTTTAAATTTTGTTACCTGCTCCTTTTGGTGTTCCCGAGTATTTTGGGATCGTTTTTAGGGTTTTTGTGTGTCGAGAATGAGGATGGCGCCGAATGAGGGCCCGTCGTGGTTGAATCTCCAGCTGCAGCTGCACCAGGGGGATTGAATGAAGTCTAAAATGTCGGATTAGGGTTTGGGGCCTTATTAGGGGTTTTGTGAACGGGGAGGAGGGAGACGCGCGGACATGATGGAGAATTTTCTTCACGAGTGTGTTCATTCGTCTTTACGTTCTTATTTGTATAAGAACGCGACGTTTCTTTGTGAGCGCTTGTGTGCGGACTTCCCTTCCGAGAGCAATGTGCACTTGTTGGCGACTTGTTATTTCCGGAACAACCAGGGGCACCGAGCGTACCACGTTTTGAAAGGGACGAAGTCGCGGCAATGCCAGTACTTGTTCGCCTTGGCGTGCATGCAGATGGAGAGTTCAGAAGAAGCCGAAGCAGCGTTGTTGAGTTCTTTGGAGCCTGGCGTAGAAGCGGTCGCAAGTTCTGCTGCGAGCTATTACCTTCTCGGGGTGATTTGCAAGCAGTCAGACCGACGGCAAGCTGCAATTGCGCATTACACGCAAGCTTTATCCCTGGATCCCTTCCTGTGGTCGGCCTACGAGGATCTGTGTTTGCTCGGGGCAGAAGACGAAGCGGCGAATGTTTACAGTGATAGTTCCAGTTTTCAGAAATTTGAATCGCTGGTGCAAGCTGAGCAGGAGGAGCATGAATTTTCTCTTCAGACGCCGGTGTCCAGCAATGGTAGCCCCAAGCACAGGAGATTGCATTCTGGTGAATCAGCTGGGAGTGCGTTCATGACACCTCCAAATGAAACACTAGTCACTCCTGTGGTTCCGGGACCTCCGGTGTTGGGAAGAAACAATACATTGGGATCAACTCCAGCTGATAGCATGGGACGAGGTGGAGGAAGTTCTGCGTATGCTCAACAGCGCCGCAAATTTGTGGACCCTGATGGCAAGTTTCGGAAAAGCTTGCGGTCTTTGTCAATGCGTCCTGGGTATACTCAAATCCCTGGCCGGCTCTTTGAGCAGAGGCCAAGAAGGAGCACGAGGCTAAACTCAAGGGGAGATTACAACAATAGCAACACAAATGCTGTGTCTTGTAGCACTACAAGTACCATTGCCTCCCCCATTTCTGGTGCTGTCCCTGCTGCCCAAGTGGCGCCCACTAGGGGAGGGGTTGCTGCCTCGCGGATGACTGTGTCTCGCAAGCAAGTGGTAGGTATCAGTGTTGATGATGGTCGGAAGCTGTTTGACAGTTTTGAGGTTTGTGAGGAGAGTTTGAGTAATTCGAAGCTGGAAGTTGATGACGAGCCGGGACGATGCATCTCACGGGGTGGCGTAGAGCTTTTCTCTTTGCTGCGGATTTTGGGCGAAGGTTTTCGTCACCTGTGTATGCTGCGCTGTCAAGAGGCTGTGCAGAGTTTTTCCAAGCTGCCACAGCAGCATTTTGCGACGGCGTGGGTGCTTTGCCAGGTTGGGAGAGCTTATTTGGAGATGGTAAACTACCCCGAGGCCGAGCGCGTGTACAGTTGGGCACGGCGTGTCTCCCCACACTGCTCGGAGGGGATGGACATGTACTCCACCGCGCTTTATCACATGAAGAAAGACGTGCAGTTGAGTTACTTGGCACAGGATGCTGTGGCCATGGACCGGCTCTCGCCACAGGCGTGGTGTGTCATGGGCAACTGTTTCAGTTTGCAGAAAGATCACGAAACAGCATTGAAGTTCTTCCAACGCGCTCTGCAGCTGGAGCCTCATTTCACGTATGCGCACACGCTTTGTGGACATGAGTATGTGGCGATGGAGGATTTCGAGGAGGGTCTGGTTTGCTATCGCAAAGCGATTCGTCTCGACTCGCGCCATTACAATGCGTGGTATGGTCTGGGCACGATTTACTTCCGGCAGGAGAAGTATGAGCTGGCTGAGTATCATTTTCGACGAGCACTTCATGTGAACTCGCGGTCGTCGGTGTTGCATTGCTACTTGGGCATGGCATTGCACGCGCTCAAGAAGAATGGGGAGGCCCTGGCGTTGTTGGAGCAAGCCATAGTGGCGGACCCCAAGAACCCCCTGCCGAAGTTCCAAAGGGCGAATGTTCTCATGAGTGAGGGACGGTACCATGAGGCTCTGGCAGAGCTGGAGGAGCTCAAGGAGCTCGCCCCACGGGAGAGCAGTGTCTTCTTCCTTATGGGACGAATATATAAACGATTAGACATGTTGGAACGCGCCATCCACCATTTTTGCATAGCTCTGGATTTGAAGCCATCCACTACAGACGTGAATCTCATCAAGACAGCCATCGAGAAGTTGCCCATTGCAGATGATCTCGAGGTTGAAAACTTGTAATCTTTTGTGTCTACGCGGCTGTTAGGAGCATATTTCAGGAAGAACAGGCCGAAGGAAGTACAGAAAACATTTGGTTCAAAGACCCCTTTACAGGTTCTGCACTTGTACATTGTGTACATCTTTTTCATTCTGGCCTGGAGCTCTTTAGAAAGTCATGGCAGCTTAATATCTTGTTGCTTAAATCAGAGAGAATGATGATTGAGTTTCTGGGCCAAATTGAGGGTTTTCAACGAGTGGTGCATAACGCTCCCACATCAACTGAATCTCTCTCGGGCAGAATAGCGAAACTGTTTGCAATCAGGCCAAAGAGTTGCATGATTTAGGTTACAAAACTTAGAAAAGGTGAATTGTAATGTGCTCTGGTGGATCAAAGCTCTCTCACAGGTCATCTGTCAGGGAAGGGTGCGATACGGAGTGTCAGTTTTATGTAGAGTTCATTCAGGGCGTTATGAAAGCATTAACTGATAGTTGAATTTGTGTTATAGTTTCCATGTCTCATTTTGAGTCACTCGAATGTTTGGAGGATCAGATACCTTTATTACCGAAATCTTACCACCGAAAGTTAGCAAGGGCTGCTGGAAGTGAGCTTACAATTCTGTGTTCATCCTTGGAATTTTGTGCAGAAAGGGGACAGTAGTGTGACCTTCAATGGGTGCTTTTGGTTTTTTTAAGCAAATGATTCACATGATACCCAAAAGGATGATTTCTACAGCCACTAGCTTGGTGTTCTTGGTTTAACTTGTACGTTACCATTGCATGTGATGAAGTTTGGTTGATTTGGGTGAATAGGCAACATGTACATCATTGCAAAGCCAAGATGATGTATATTAGAAATTGCTTATATTTGTCACGATGTTTGAATGTTTCAAAGTTTCAAGATCTTGGTGTTGTGACATTCTTGAGCTTCAAGGTAAGGGACCCTTTGCTTCCTATGTTACTGTAACATTGTAGAAGGGCCTCTAAGCCTTCCTATTCAAGAATGTTTTAGTTTTGTTCCTCTAAGCCTTCCTATTCAAGAATGTTTTAGTTTTGTTTATTGATTGTATCAAAAGGGAATTTGAAATTCTCTTTGTAAGGTAGCCAATCCATTTCCAACTACTTAAGCAATTACACATATTTGGAGTATATGTTTCTTGTGTGGAGAAATTTTTCCATGTGTAGAAATAGAGTTTCAAAGGATTCTATAATTTTTCAAAACTATATTTTTAAAATATAATTACTATAAGTTCTTTTAATTGAAGAATTCTATAATTTTTCAGAATTTTATTTCTCAAAATATAATTACTATGAATTTTTTTAGTTGAAGATTTTGTTCAATCTATACTTATTGTATAGGTCTTCCTATTTTTAGCTATGAGCTAGTTACAAAATTGACCAAAGGCTAGTTGCAATATTGAGAGTCTTACAACCAATTGTAATGCACCTCAACCAATCAAAATGTACCACAATGGCATTGGAAATTGTGCCATAATCAATCATTATTCATCTCTTTCTTATTGGAAAGAGTGTAGCTTATATAATGAGAATAGGGGGTGATAAAAAATAGGTTAGCTATTAAAAGCATGTTTTGGGTAACATAAATTATCTATGACTTTTCAATTGGTTGGAATAGGTGCATCCAAAATCAACCCTAGGCTTTCGTGTTTAGAGGGTTTATATTTTAGGAGAGTCTTGATGGGATGGTTTTGCACATTTGTTACAATAAGGTGCATTTCAGGTGCATCTAGGTGCAATTACCTTACATTATTTTGAAAGTTTGAGCTATATGGTAACTTTAATATCATAACACTTTATTATTTAATAACCTCCACATTATGTTCAAACTTTTGTAGGTTGAATCTCTCTCCATTATATGTTTATCTTAAAAGTCATCTTGAAAGTCATCTTAAAAATTATAAAATGTCATCCTCTCTTTTACTGATTATGGATTGTATTTGAATATTTATTCAACTTGATATGTTTTGGAGTGACAACAAGGCATAATTGGCATACAATCTAATGATATTGGATGGTTCACTTTCTAAATAGAAATTAAGATTCCATCTTTATTAAGAAAAAAATACAAAATCAAGGCATGATTGCACCACTTTTAGACACTTTCTAAATTGATGTTTAGATCCCATGTTTATAAAAGAAACAAATGACACATAATTAGTACGTCAAATGGTACAAATATTTATTTGATCCTTTTTTTTCAAGGTAAGGACCTAACTTCAATTTGAGAAGAAGACAATTTGATTGCATGCAATCTTGCCTTGCTGACATATCCCTCCCCCCAAATACAATTGGACTAAAAATTCAAATGCAATTTTGAATTAGAAGCAAACTAAGAATCAAGGATATAATGCCTTTTCAATACTTTTAATATAACTTTGTACAATTCATGTGGTTCCATTTTTTTTAAATGAAATAAAAATTACAATCTCCACTTAAATTTTGTAGCAAGATAAAAGTTATCTCTTAAATTGTGAAATGTCTCCTTTTATTTAGCCCCTCTTTCAATTCTTATTTTAAATTGTGTTTGAATTTTGATTTAGGGATACTAGCATGTGAGGCTAGGATTTTGAGCCCCAAAACCTAGGAGCCTAGGTACCTACGTTATCAAAATCTTTTGTGGTTATAGAATAATGATGTTGTGGGTGTTATAGGTATCTTCCATTGTTATAGGGTAAGTAGACTATAGAGCTTATATATTATAGGTATGTAGATTGTAAAGCTTCAATGGTTGTAGGGGATCTACTTACACTTAGGCTCACATTTCTATGTTGACATGCTAGTATCATTGATTTTGATTCAAAATTATTATTTTTTTGAATAATAAAAAACATGGTTGCATGCACTTTAGTTAAATTGAGTTGTCCTCTCCCTATATTAAGGTTTTAATGCCACCCTTGTACTCCAAGTAACAAAAAATAGTCAAATTTTTTTGACCTTATTTTGAAGCTTGGACTTATGGAGATCATGCCAAAACCTCAATATAGAGAAAAGACAATTTAATATTTTTAGATTACTTATCAAATCTTGGAGACTTAGAGGTACATGAGTGGGACCAAGAACTCAATATAGGGAAAAAGACAACTTTAGTTAGCCCCTTGAAGACTAAAGCAAATTTTAGGTAGGAATTGTGATAAGTTGCCACTTTCTAGGGCAATAAGAGAAATGAAAAAAGAAATTAATTTTCAAAATTCAATCAAAAATATTTATATTAGACTACTATGGAAATGTATAAAACAAAATTCAGAAACTTGGAGTACTCTATAAATTGAAAGATTATAACTTTTGAAATCAAAAGAAAAGTTTTTTCCAACCTTACCCAATAGGGTCAAGAGACTTTAACACCTCCTAGAGTGAGATTTTTAAAATATACATGGTTACATTTTTTGACATTTGCATCTTATATTTCATGCATTTTATGTATTACATGTACTTTTAGTAAATTTTTCTTGAAAATTTCCTTAAAGGTCATTACTTACAATCTTATTTCTAAGATTATATTTAAAAACTCACTTAAAACACCCCTTAGTTTCTCATGTAGTGAAATTCAATCTTGAGACCTTGCACACATAAGGTAGAGCCATCCATTACTAACCAATACCCATATTGGCAATCAATAGGGGGCTAAAACTCAATAGAAAGTGTGATTAATTTACAACTATCAATTCTTGGTTTCCCACCATTTATTCTTCCATTCTTGTCATGACATATGTGCTTAGTTTAGAGTGTCAAATTAAACAAATAATCTCTTAAATGAGTTGTTTTGGAATAGTTTAAACATTAGGCATAGATGTAGGCCAACTTTTGGCTTTCAAAATTCTTAATAATTTCAGTTTAAACAATAAAATTACCAAATATTTTGCAATCCCCATCATCTCTATCAATACACCTCTAAAAATATTTATTTTGCTTAGTACTACAAATCATGTCCACAATTGCTTATTTGATTGGTAATGGGTGTATATATATATATATATGTGTGTGTGTGTGTGTGTGTGTGTGTGTGAGTTTTTAGGAACCACCTCCAAATTGCTTTTGTTCACTTACTTTAATTTGATTTGTATATATAGTTCTATTATATAGGGGTAACAAAAATAATCCAAAATTGACCATAGTTACTAAAGTTGCCAATTTTGCCAAGTAGTATTTTTCTTCTATAAATAGCACATTGTCACAATAAATAGTGAAGACTCTTTGTATAAAATAAAACTTGCAATAGTGTTAGGAAGCTCATATAGAATTGCAAGGGTAGGATAGACATGTAAACTACTCTCTTAAACCCTGAGTGTTTAGCACACAAATCAGAAAACGATGCCAAAATGTACCTATGCCCACTCAATGGAACCCCAAATTTGCAAAAATAAGATCCATACAAATTGGCCATTGAAATTGGTAGAGAGGTACAGGAGGGATCTTCTCTGAAAGTTTATGAATGTTTCACAGTATGAAATACAATATTATAGTGGTCAAAGTCTCGTTGACTATGAGAAAGGGGTTTGAAAGACTAGGGGTCCAATGTTTAGAGAATTTCTAGGAATTCAACCAAGTAGGTGATTGGCTTCAAATTATGGCAACAAGTAGGATGATTGTTGACCACACACTCCACAAAATTGCACAATTTTCTGACCCCACCGGACATTGTAATCTCATGCCTTGAAGTTGGATCATATGCCTTGCCCACTCACTCTGAAGCCGATGATCCCAATGGTTGCAAGGAAGGCAAATTGCTAGAAAGTGCAAAAATACAGTACTACACTCTGGAATTATGGTTGTACACTCACATATGTGCCCCAAAGCTATATCACCCACTCCCTTTTGTGACTCCATCACCCCCACTTAATAGTGTACATCACTTTCTGTTAGTGCAAATGCGACCAAGTCCCTAGTTGGTTTTCAAAAAATTGAGGAGGCCATATTCTAACCTATGGGGCGCTCAAGGGTTAAGCAATGGTCCACAAGGAACTTGTTGCCCATCTTTAAAGTAGAAACATCTATTACCATTCATGTAAGTTCATGTGTATAGATGGAGTCAAAATCATAATTAAATGTTATTTTTTTAATCTACAGACAAATGAAAATCAACAATATTAAAAATGATATATAAAAATTTAAAGACATTTTGTGAATTTTCAAAGTCAAAATTTGGAGAAACCTCAAAGTCTTTAATAAGTGTATAAAAAAACATTTCAAAAGTAAGCAATTCAAAGCAAATAATTTAAGATCATACTGGTGATATGTCATTTATGTTATTTGATATAAATGGGGGTTGAACTGAATTAGATAAACCTCCCTTACATGCACTAAAGGACCCCTAAAAATGATTCCTTCATTATAAAACAATAATTTAGTTTTCTTTATCAAACCATTGTAGCTAGCAAGTAAATATTTTATCTCTTGCAATGAAATTTCTTTTCATTTGTTTTAAAAAAAACAAACAAACAAACAAATAATTAGCAATTCATTAAAAATAGAAATCTAGAAATTATAATTGCAATCAAAAATCCTAAATTTGATCCCAATTACAAAATAGGGAGCAAAAGGAAGTTAAGAAATACAAACTATCCATTGCAAAGTAGGGCACAAATTTTTACATTTAAAAATACTTATAGCTTAAAAATATTTGTAATATAAAATTTTAAAAAGCAACACTTTGACATTCTATTATATAATTTAAACACTCCTATCTTAATAGCATGGTGGTTTTCTTAAAGATGTACACATTTATAATTTCTACATATTTCTACAATCAAATTTTAAAAACCCTTAACTAATATTTTTCAATCAATTAATAAATAAGTAAAAAATGAAAAATACAAAATAATTTACGAAAAATAGAGTTGAATAATTGAAAGTGAAATTTGGTGTGTTACTCGAAATTGCATACAATAACGATTTACACAAATTAAATTAAACTGCAAAAGACTTGCCACCAACTTGGGTAAAGCAAAATCAAATGAAGCGAAGTTGAATTTTGTACAACTCAAATCAAACGAGATCAGAATGATTACATACAACTCTTTCTGATTTGGAGTCATTGACTTCATGTGACTGAAGTCATTGAATCAACCGAAGTCAAATAAGTAAGAACTGCTTAATCTGCAACCGGAGCAGAGTACAAATAAATAAATAAAAATAAAAAGCTTCGGCCGCATGATGACATTTCATGTAAAGTCTGCATACCATTATTCCTTAGAAGCCTCAAAATCTCAGATCTTGATCTCATGTTTTCATCTTTCCGAATCTATAAATTACTCGAATTTGCCAGGGGCATCCTCACTTGCATCTGAATGGGCACAAATCAATGCTAAACCCAGGCATAAAAATCTAATTGCTAACTAAAAAAATGCTACAGCTAAGCATAGAACACAAGCGGTTTCTAAATTGAATTGAAAGTCGATAGTCTTGCCACTGCGTCGGAAATGCTGCATTGCTGATTCTTCGCTAATCTTAGGTTGAGGACTAGCCAATTAGATCTAGGAACTGCGGTAGTCAGCTCAATCTCGAGATACTAGATTGTCAATGGAAATGTGACCTAGTAGCTGTAAGTCGATGGGTATGTGAGAGTACCAAGACTTGAGTACTCCGTGCTGTTCAGATGATGGCGGCCAATCCAATGACGCCCATCTCTTCTGCTCTGTCGTGACGAGACGCCCGAGACGTCCGCTCTGAGGAAAGTCCTGAAAAATTTCGATCTGCTGGAGGGTTTCCCAGAAAAACAATCAGAACCTGGCTCGTCGGCAAAGGCTGACAACAGAACTCCTATCTGTGAACCCTACTTCCACAGCAAACCCATGAAATTTCTTAGAACAGAAAATGCAACAATTAAAATAGGAGTCAGATTCTTACTTGCAACGTTGGTTATGACGTTTGTGTTTTTCTGCGGTATAAGAGCCTTCAGCTGGTCACCTCCAGCAGAGAGCAGAAACGATTTGATGTGCTGTCGCTGTTCCTTGGCACTCGCAGTCTTATGCAACGCAGCTTCAAAGGAAGACAAGGTGTCTGGGGTAATGGAAGGGAGCGCTAAGAGGACCTGTCAACATGGATGAGTTCGAATAATGAGCATGCAGTATTGGACCAAATCGCACAATTTATAAGAAGATGCAAGGTATGGTATTATCCCAGCTTCATTGGTTCAATGGATTGATCCCTAACTGCAAATTACAATTTAGTACCTGTCGAGGTGTCGAATGACGAGATCCAAGGCGCAAGTAGATGTCACGGAGAAGCCCAACAAGCTCTGCCTGCGCAGATGCATTGCTCTCCAACATAAGTGCCCGAATTGCAGAACTGAACATATCCTTCCCAACAACCTCCTGTAACTGATATGAGTCGCTGACCAAGGTCGCCACATTCGCAACAGCCGCACAAAACACAAGAGCCTTGTGAACGGACTCACTGTCAGGCCACTCCAGGGCCTCGATTCCTACATGAAGAGCAGCCGTTGCAGCTTCCCCATGCTGCATCAGAAACCTGCCACCCAAACAACAGACAGTGTCCATGTGTCAAGTTTCTTCACTAAATAAATTCAACTTGTGTTGAATGCCCTCAACAGCAGCGCTAACAACGCAGAACACGAATAAGAACAAAATATCGCTTCAAGCACAGCAAAATTCAGAAGAAGGATGAAACTTAAAGCATCACTTACCAAACCAGACTATTTGCAGAATTAAACTGCAACCCTACGATCTCCATCCCCCCACCATCCCCTTCCGTTGCTTCCTGCTGAGACGTTCGATTGAGTGACGGAGAAGCAGCAGTGGAAAGCAACTGACAAGTCTCTCGCGTCAAATCCCGTAAAAGCTTCTCTTTTATGACCTCTGATTTTATCTGCTGTATAGAGCTTTGATTTTTGGCATCGGTTTCTGGGCTAACGGACCAATTGTCTGGAATCTTAACTGACCCTTCTCTGATAAGAGCAGTCCAAGCTGTCGTCAGCACACGGTGGCAATGGATGAGGACCGGCGGTAAAAGTTGCCTCAACCATGGGTCCCAAAGAGTAACAGGGCAAGCTTTCACCACTGGAATTATAACTAGATGAAGAAGTTGTCGAATGTGATGAAGCTCCATGTGTTCGACATTCTCAAGTAGTGCAGTTGCCAGGGTCTCAGGTCGGCCATCCACGTCAACGAAGAATCCTTCTCCAATGCGGGATGCAGAAAGGCCCAAAATATTGTACCTGAGGAACAGTCTCTTAGAGGTAGATATTTGAGAATAATACAAGAGATCAATATTGATCAGAAAATCAGAAAGTCAAAACCTATTGATTGCAAGATCAACATCATCAGAAGACTTACCCAGCATCACGGACACCTTTTAGCCACGTCCTTATTTCCCTCACTTTCATGTCTTCAGAATCGGTTTTTGCATCGGTCATTGAAGAAGAGCCGGCCGCACCCCGAGCTGTTGCCAACTCCCCAAGAAGTGAAGCTTGCTCAGCATCAGCCATAGCTAAAGCTCCTTGCATTTGCATAGGTAAGCTTGACGCGACTGATGGGGACCACAGTGCATGCATGCATCTCAGCAGCTGCAAGACCACAAAAAGTTAAGACTGAGAAATTTTATAAGACCATGAACTGATTACATGAGTCAAGTACTTAATTCCAGTAACGACGTTCCTAGAATACATTTCTCTAACACTTGTGAAAAACTTGTGACACAAGTCTTGTGAAATTGAATAAATCTACAGTGTTAAAAAATCACTAAGCAGTCTAAAAGACAATTTCAATTATCTTTCTTCATTCAAAGAAGAGCTGCACGTAAGACAAGCTATAAATTAAACTTTCCCACACCTTCAAAAGAGGAGACATCATCCATAGCAGATGGGGAATCATGGCATGACTGGGGGCAGGTGCTGCTGCGGCATCCATGTCGACATTGTCAGCAGGAGCTGGTGGACCACTGGACGTTTTCACAGAAGGGTTGGTACACCTCCGGAGTGCTCGTTCGAAGAAAGTTACCGTATGGTACATTGACCACATCTCCTCATGCGCAGCAGCAGTTTTCGTGTCTAGGGTAAGCAGCTGAACAAGACTTGCAGGACTCGCCAAGTATTTTTCTTGCCAGGCAGGAAGCATCCATTGCTGCTTCATAGGCCCAAATAGCCACTCCAATACCTGTACCTGTTGCTCACCCCTGTCAAAGAGGATATAGTTAAAAATGAGAAAAAAAACCTTGGAACAAATTATCAGTGGTAAGAAATCCCGAAAAAAAATCAGAAGTTGTACCAATGTGTTCAACGTCCTGCACCTAGGCAGGCATCCCAAGGCAGCATCCACGCAAAATTATCAAACACAAGGAGACAAAAATACCAAATTGATTGTAAATTCTACATATGAGAAATGAACTGCCGTGGAAATGATTCTGAAGTAGTTGAACTCAGAAACCTTTACGTGATACAACAAATGATTTGCAAACAAAGATGGAGGATTTACCCTGCAGCAGATCCAACTATCAATAACGACTCGCCGAGAAGATTTAGCTCCGATCGAACCATAAGTCCTTGTCCGTGAAAACTAGTCATTGTTTCAGCAATAGCCTGTTCAAAAGCAAGTCAGAATCAGTAAGTTATGAATCCCACAACAAATTTCTAAAAAATCTACTTATCGACAGGAATTGGAAATCTGTTCTTAGAACATACTGCAAAGCGGTCAACTGTACCTGCATATACGGCAACATGGCTACATCCCCTGCTCTTGCTAGTCGTAGGAAGGACGTACACACTTGCAGTCGAGCCCTCATATTGTCTTTCTCAGTATCTCCATACTCCTGCCATTCAAAAAGTAAGAATTCCTAATTCATTAAAACTCCAGAGATCCTGGCAAACATCTCTCAAGTGAAAACTAAAGTCGAACCCTGCTCAGTTTCAAACAAGAAAATAAGAAAGAGATACCAGTGTACACCTTGCACAAGCAATCCACGCTTTTACAGGCAGAGAATCACTCACTCTCGTTACAGGCAAAGATGTCAAAAGCTTGAAAAGTTTTTCCACCACCACAGGAATGGCAGCTGGGGCATGCTTGAAGTAAGGACACATTGCATCAAAGTGGCGCGTATGAAGCTCAACTAGCACAGGTCCATTCCATTCCACCCTCAAAAGGTGTTGCAAAATACCTGGAGGGATAAATAAGCACTCTTTAGGTAACCATTGCAAAACCATCTCATTGTAGGAAAACAAAATCAAGTTAACAGACTTATAAACGCAGAAAAATCAACTACACTAAAGAATGCAACTGCAAGGGAGATCATACCTTCAAGGACAGTACGCAGCTCATTTGAGGGTGCAGTGGTAGCCACTGCAGCTGCCATGGTCTTCTCTTGTATCCCACTCATGATATTCTCGAGGTAGGTTTGTGTGGTCTCAAGGATTGTAACTTCCTATAGACACGAAGAAATGGAAAATAATAAATAAATGCAACAGTGGATGAAAGATCAGCAGTGAAGATATCAGAACCGGGGTATTAGTGCAGAATATCTTTCAAAAATTCATGCTGAAAGGACAGAAGCTGCCTTATTAATTTGAGTTACGTGCAGATCAAAATTAACCTGTAAACGTTATCAAAGACTAAACCCTACCGAGAGGTCAAACCGACATTTTTCCGCTTAGAGAAGATACGTTTTGCACAAGTAACGGAACATGAAGCTTATTGAGTCTAGTTTTTAAATACTTCAAAACTCCTAAAACAATAGAATAAAATATTCCTAGAGCTCTTACATACAATCTGTGTCACGGAATTAAACTCCACTAAAGGAACAGTAATTCTATCCAGCTACCTGCTTACTTGTTTAAAAAAAGGGAAACAAAAAGAACCGAATTTGTTCCTGGAGATGAGATTCATCTTCAGTAAAATAATGAGACTTTGATTAAATTATTGTAGTTTAGTGATATTGTTTTGTGATAAAATTTCATAGAAATTACAGATTATCAACGTCAATATGTCAACTTCTTAATAATATGTCACAGAATCAAATAGAAACCATGGAAACGAAAATGTAGTTTTAATTTGACTCTAGAAACAGCATGTGTTATTTTAAGTGTCGGACATTGAAGGAGGAAAAGTGAATGATATTAAAAACATAAATAGTAACCTCATTGCACAAAGACAAACTACGTATTACTTGGACAACCAAACTTTAACAGTTAAATTTACTTCTATTGATCTATAACCATACCTTGCTGGAGACTGACTCGAAGATGGACGTACTAAATGCCGACTGGAGCCGCTCAGCAACTTTAGAGGTTGCCAGGACAGGTTGTTGAGAGGCGACGTGACGAACAAGCTCAACCTGCAAGACTATCATCAAGAAATCAGAAAACAGCATAAAATGTAACTCTGAAGATTCAGAGATTGTAACCATCAATCAATGCGGCCAAAGGACCATACTCAGAACACGAAGACAAAGGAGGTGTCATGAAACAGTGGAAAATAATGAAGGCAACTTTCGGGTAAGGTTACGTACAAGTCGACTCCGAAACTGGCTGAAGTCACTCGCACTTGAAAATTCTTGCACCCAGTTCTCGTCCTCGGCGGACCCATCTCCCCCATCTTTAATCAGCAGTCTCTGGAATGCAATATCTAAAAGCACAGCACAGAAGTCCTGGGAGACAATTACTGCATGACTTCGCTTCTCCTTCTCCTTGTCAGTGAGTCCTTGTTGATCTGTGGTACTCATAGCTAAGGACGACTCCCGTAGCAATGTCTGAATGAGAAACAAAATCTAATATTATTGCTCATGAAACTCATACTACAAAAACCTGATAAACTCAACTGCTGAGCAGGCAGTTCGCATGGATGTCTACTTTAAAATATATCAATCGAACATTTCACAAAGAATCTAATTGCAGATCGAAAACCCAATTCGACAATCACAAACGTGAAGCCTGCAACATCCAATGTGCTGGATGTCCCCAACCATACACACACGATTTTAAGGATAAAACAACAGTGCTAGAGGTGACACGTCAGAATACCGTCCATAAAGGTAGAGCAAGCGAATGCAAGGCAAGCTTCGGGTGTTGCAGGAAACAAAGCATCTGCACGCACACAATCACACATGAGGTTACAGAAACTACCGCCAAACGTCCAACACAAGTGAAATAATGTTCTCATCTTGTGGCATTGGATAAGCTTGTTGAAGGCGATGTTTCAAGTTATTTACGAGGGCCTACTTTGGAGAAGCAAATGAACACTAGAGAAGAAACATCTCGGATTCAAGCAATGCGGCCTTCACTGCCCAGGAATTCTCACATCACATAGTGGAACCTCATTCTGAGAATTTGAGAAAGACGAACAAACACTGTACCAAAAACATGAAATACTGTTTTTATTCAGACGCTAATAAAAAACCATCTGACCTGATGAAGATAGAAAGTAACTTTAGGATCATTTCGAGCAACGCAATGAAGATTTTGCAAACCCAAGGCCACCATTGCTTCACACAAGCATTCTCCAAACTCACTATCGTCGTCCACTTCCTCACCAGAGGCTGCACGCTTACTAAGCTCAGCGAAATATGCTTTCGATGCATTGCAAAGAGTTTCGAAAACACCCTCCATGGCAGTACTGTAATCTCCAACGGACTCATCAACTGGCCTACGCCTGCAATAAAGTGATGTATATTAATTTTGTGCCTTGTTCAAGAGAAGTGGAGAATATGAAAAAAATCTTTTGAAGGATTACTTTTGGTCACTTGCATATGAGGTTGCAAAATATTCATCTCAATTATGGAGAGTCACCGTACCTTGCTGCCAGAAGCTTAAATACCTCGCAAGCGCTTATCTGGAACTCTGCTGCACTCAGCAAGAAGCCACATCTGTAACAAAAACCAACACTTCATCAGACAGAATGGCCAAACAAAAGCTATCGACAAATATCATCACAAGAAGAAAAACTAATCGAATTGCATTCTGGCACCGGTGTGGTAAATGTGTGTCTGAACCTTCAATCCCATGAACCCAGTAATCCATATGTCAATTGTTTTCATGAAGACAAAACCATGGTGCAGTCTATTACAGAACCAAATGAAACTTAGCAGGTAAACACCATTGAAAACTGTCTAGAAGATTGAGACGAAATGCAGAAGGTAAGGTTAACAAGAGATAAAGGCTCACGCTTGTATGAGGCCATAATTAGCGAGTGATACGACAGGAGCCCATTCCGCATATGCAACAACAGCATTCAGGGCCGCAGTCACAGCTGCGGCATGTTGTGTTGCAGACTCCAACTGCTTCTGCTGCACTGCTAGCATAGCAGCTCCGAAGTGTTGATCTAGAAGCTGATAAGAAAACACGTCTTCTATGAAAATCATAAACCATATACAAATTTCACGACAAGCGCCATAGACTCTCAAATCAGTAGGATTGCAGAAGATCTAGGTGAACTAGAATCAAAAAGACTTGAAGCCTTCACAGCTTCAAGGGGGAAGAGCAAATTAAGAAGTGTATAATATGGAACAAGACGCAAAATGTTGACCCGAAAATTCATGAGATTAACAATTGACTTTGATGCATGCGATACAAAAAAATTAATAATCGTTGCAGGTACTCTTACACTATAATGATTAGCATAATATTTTCAGTGTGATCGTGCTAACCTTGTATAGAAATGGCAATGTCTCTGGTAATGTCTGAGAAAGACCCTGTAGCAATTGCCTTCGGCGCTCACCTATGGACGGTACAAGCAGGTGAAAACTAGGCACATGTACAATCATACAAAAAAACCGTTTCCAGAACCAATGACAGGTTTCCACTATTTTTGCAAGCAATAGTAAAGGGGAGCTTTAGGAAATAGGTTAAACTGATAAGAATGGTGGTAAGAATAATCTAGGACACGGATACTCCTCACAGGTAAGTAAAGACAGTTAAGGGAAGGCAACTTTAAGACGTTGCCGTCCCTTTGAGTCATGAACTACGTAGAAGACAGAACAATACCATCCAAGTCTTCATTATGGATGGTGACATCCTCGGGGAGCCAACGAAAGAACATCGCGACCAATTCTGCCTGCCAAACTTTAGGTCAGACACAGAAATCGCATACTGGTATCCACGAGTGATTCAAGAAATGCATATGCAAGTGCTTGAGGACGAGTATTAATGATATCGGTGCTCAACACAAGCCCAAATCTAGCTTTCTAACCGCAAAATTAGTCAAAAAAGCAAGGAAATGGGCTCAACTAGCCAACCTTATGAAGAATAAAGACGCCAAAAACATGAACAGCATAAGTTCGGGGAATTACATGAAGAGCGCTGCTGTTGCCGAGAGTAAACAAAGCAGCAAGCATATCCTTCCACGCAGGTGGCCCCTGCCTTCTAGCAACCTGGTCCGAGTAAAAAAGGCCACTTAGTAACATGAAAGAAACTCTAACGACTCAAAACAAGGAATCATTTCAAGGTAGTGCAATTATGCATCCCTGGCAACAGACGTAGAGACCCAGATGCTGTGAAATTTATGTAAACCTTGTAGGTTAAAGGTGCCGAAGAACCATATTAACGGACTAACTCACCTCAGCCATGAGAGCCGCAACCTGACTCTTGAGAACCCAGGGTTCATTAGGTTTTGCACTTTCCTGCAATAGATTGCCAGCCATGGCCGCCATTTGCTGCCCCTCCTCGGCATTCAAATCATCCCAGCGCATCCGTATCATATGCTGAACATGATATATTAAGTTCAAATCTTTCAGAGGAACAACAATTGGCATAGCAAATTACACCCTTTAGCGCCAGATTTCTTGGTTTCAATAGTTTCCTTGACTTAACATACAGCTTCAAATGAGTTTCCAAATGAAGTTCACAAAAAGGTATAGTTTTTAGCACAAATACTTGATGCGTACCTGTAGCAACTTCAAACCGATATGACGGACTTCAGAGGGGCGATCAGGTTTAACCAAAGCAAACGCAACTGTAGCTAATACATGAACCTCTCCTGATTTCAACTGCAAAGAGCAACAAGATTACGTACCTGTTAGGCAAATATACTTCATAATAATGAGCTCTGAGATTCATAGCACATACATTTCCGCAGCACTTGTGAATGAAAATAAACTACTACCCGTCCAAACCGTGTACGAAAACCCTGCCGATTTGTGACTAACGAGCGCTCCTAGATTTCTAAATTAATGCTACATTCTCAACTAAAATGGAGATGATTTAGAAATAGAGTTCCTACTTATTTCTTCCAGAAACTCAGATAAGCATCTAAGAAAATTCGAGGTAATTTGCAAGGTCGTATCCTTGCAATTGCACGAAAAATAGATCCGGTCAGCTTATAGAAAAGGTCGCGACTTACTAATTACATTATGATCTAAGCTCTATCAATCATTAATTGGGAAATCAATCACTATCGTGCTCTCGAATTTCCCGTCGGCATAAGCACGTATATCACTTTTATGTGAATGTAGCTCACTCCCTAAAAAATATTCACCTCTGCGGAGTAGTTAAGCCGCACAACATTTCCAAATTCCTTCACTGATAACGACAGATCGGCCAAATTTCTCCCTCCTAAAATAACAAGACAATATCGCGAACGCCTAAAAGATAAAAAAAAAGTCCTTGATGCCAAGGACGCATTCTCTCATAATTAGAATTTCCACTCCAACAGTAACAACATATTATCGACACCGAAGACACCAGTACCCGCTAGATTCAAAACCTGCACTTCAAGAAGAAAAAAACCTCCCAATGCTCACAATATCAAGAAAACAAGCCCGATGACCGCATCCTCTTAAAATCCACGGGCTAATTCAGACAGGAAATCAATCATACAAAAGGCACGAAGGCTCCAATCGACATGCAATGCACCTCTTGCATACTCCCAAAAGAATTCTTAACTCTCAATTCAAAACCACAATAACTTTCCGGTTCCTTCGTTAATAACACCAGATCGTTTAAACACAACGAGACTCTCCAAAAAGACGAGAGAAGCCCCTTGATGCAAAGAACGCATTCATCTCTCTCACTATTAGAAGTTCAAGTCCCGTAAGGTCCATACGAACAGACACCAGTCAACACTTCAAGAAACCGAAAATCTCCCGACGCTCACAATATCAAGAAACCAAGCCCAACGGCCACCATTTCCAAAAATCAACCGCGATCACCTACCTACCTACCTACCTTGCATTCAGAATACTCAAACGAAAGTCATACCACGAAGAAAGGCCGAGCGTTAACCACAAAGACATTTGCCACATCAGGCAACTCTCAGAGGATCGGGAGAGTTGCCTGCTAAGTTCCAATTGACACGTAATGCAGCTAACAAAAATCCGCTCGCAACACTTAATTCGCACCGTAACGCTTCACACAATCACCTCGACTGAAACACCTGGACTCAATCACTACGACCTAAAGCCGGAAACAAAAAATCCACGCACCGATTCAAGATACGCCAGAGCCTGCTGCCGGGCGTCCGGAGACGACTGAAAGTCCAGGGCCGCCACAACGGCCTGGCCAGCAGTCTCGACTTGCAATGCGGCTCCTCCCTGATCGGCCATAGCAGGCAACTCTCCCTAGCCTTCACCGTCTGCTGCTCATGGCCTGCCTGCTCAGATTGCTCAGATCGCCAACTGCGTCAACGGGATTCAATCGCATTCAAACGGATTTCGGCCAAATTGGATTGCAAACACTTCATTCAAACCATGAGAAACCGGGAGAGGTCGGAGGAGAACGGGCGCTTCAAGGAATTGTCCAAAACATTGATGGAAAAGGGGCAAGGGAGCGTGACCTAAACGACATAGCCGACCTTCGAGTGAGCTTTTCACTTTGCAATAGCGGTCGAAGCTATCTTTTCGCTTTTATTGCTCCATTCATTATGGGACTTGCCTTCATGCCTTGGCTTTGGTCTTGGCTTGGCTTGACTGGAACGGCTGGCGGGCCCGGGGTGGCGGGGCCGGTGCCGCTAGTCTTCGGGTTGCGTGATGGGCGGGCCGA
This sequence comes from Pseudoscleropodium purum, assembly GCA_963969395.1. Classification (NCBI taxonomy): domain Eukaryota; kingdom Viridiplantae; phylum Streptophyta; class Bryopsida; order Hypnales; family Brachytheciaceae; genus Pseudoscleropodium; species Pseudoscleropodium purum. The sequence continues at coordinate 28,915,381 of OZ017795.1, forward strand.
CTTTGGTCTTGATATCATTCTTCTCTTTTCACTTTTGGAGCACTTTTCTTTTTCTTTTTCTACTGAATCTTTCCATGGATTGATTTTTTCCTCTCTTTATTGGACCCTTGCCCAAGCAAAGAATTTCTCAAATGTGGAAGAATTCTTGTGTTAATACTTTCTTAGGATATTATATTATTTATTACATTATTGATCCAATTTGATTTGTTGCATGTTGATTTGATTAGATTACATCAAGACTTTTTTATATTAATTCGATAAGATTGGATGAAATGAATGTACTATAAAATATGTCTATTCCAACATTTCAAAGTTTTCATCTAAAGAAATATAATAAATTGTAAATAGGAATTTTAATATATTAATAGTCAAATCTAAATAATTGTTTATGAATATTAAACAATTTCAAAGCATTTACAAAAATTGCAATTTCTTTTATGTACATGTATTATTTTTATGATTTGTTAAAAGTCCACCTCCATGGTGCGACCATTTTGATGAAATATGGATGACATTCAGTTGGATTGCAAATAAAAATTGGAAAAAAAAAATCAATCACAAAGTTTGTGTAGTCAAGGATTAGGAATCAAAGTTGAAAAAAATATAGGATGAAATTCCTTAAAGCACCAAAACTGGGGTCTAATGGTGTTGTGGTTCTTTTATGCCATTTTGAGTTAAGCCTTCTTCTAATTTCTTTGGTACAAACAAGGTTCACTTTATGATTAACTTTATTGTAAGTAGTATTGACATTTAGAATTGAAATGTAAATGAAAATTGAATGAAGGTAGATGTATTTTAGATTTGCAATAAATATTCATCATTCTTGGAATTTCTCTCTCTCTCTCTCTCTCTCTCTCTCTCTCTCTCTCTCTCTCTCTCTCTCTCTCTCTCTCTCTCTCTCTCTCTCTCTCTCTCTCTCTCTCTCTATTTTAAATTTTTTTAAATTTTTTTTTTTCTAATATATATATATATTTTTTAAAATTGATTAGTATTGTAAAAAATTAGATTTTTGTTTTATTTGGGGAGCAACTTAGAGTGGCCTAGGTACCTAAGAAATTTTTTCTTTTTTGAAAAAAATGGATTTGATCTTGTAGATATATGTAGCGAACTTTGAATCACGTTATTTCAAGTTATGAAATTAAATTCAGAACAAATTTAATTTGGAGGCAATCATAGAAGGAGATTTTGTCTTCTAATTATAGGACAATCATATGTTTTTATAAAATCTTCAAAAATTGAAAATGCACCTATAAAATTAGTTTTAAAATATAATTTTTGCCACTATATTTATTTTTTATATTTCAAAAGTTTTAAAGGATGTACTTAGACAAAAGAAGACGACTTTTTATTTGAACATCCTTTTCTTGAGTTTGGTTGTTTGTTTTGTTTTGTTTGTTATATTGAGATCTCCTGTACTATGTGTCTCTTGTTTGAGTATTTCGTGTCATCGGAAAGCCCTCAGCGAGGAAAGGTGCATTGGCCAACCAAACTGGTGTTCCGACCTAAGACATGAAAGTTATTGAATTTCAAAGTTTCTACAAATTATACAAATTATAAAATTATTTTTTCTTTTGTTTTGATTGTGGCAATGACAAAGGGCATACTAGTCTTAATGACTTTAGGATTTTAGTTCTTTTAGTATAAAAATGTTCTAGGTATAATTGTCACATGAGTATATCCAGTTCCATGCATCCCTATAGGTCTTATTGCCACCTATCTATTGGATAATGAGACAATATGAGTCTATCTTTCTACATTTATTAGTCCCCTCTTTTCTAATCACTTTATGAAACTACGCCACCCAATTATGAACAAAAGTATACATGGCTAGCTGTACTCCATCAAAATTATAAAACTCTAGCTATCACATGTACAAACTCATCTAAGAATGAGACTTCATCACTTTATAATGATTAAGGCCTACACTCAATACACAAGTTGTACCATTTGATGTATACTAACACACATTACCTAACACACATTACCTAATACTCTCTCACTACGATGAATCCAATACTCTACAAAATCTAAACAATACTTCCAAACATATGTTTTCATCAACAAATATCTACTAAAAAAATCTTGATTCATGCACCATAGTCACATATAAAAATAACCTTGGAAAATCACCACAAACTTCTCCAAAACAAAATCAAACAAACACTCAAAATTGCCCTAAAAGATCAACTAAAAACCCTACAATTTAAGTATCTTAGTTCACTACAATTAGACCATTCAAGTATCACATGGTCCTTAAAACTCTATGCTACTTCTATACTACCTTCAAAATAAGCATTATTTAGCAACATCATAATTGATCACTCTAGCTCAAATAGATAGCATCATATATGCTATAGGGTAACTTATAATTTTCTATCTTTAATACTAGCACTAAGAGCCTGTTTCCATAGGGCGTCTGGACCTCCGGTTCCTGAAAGAGGTTGGTAGGTGAGTTAGACCTCAAGCTGAAATAGGCTCTTTTTCCATGAGGGACTAAAAACAAACCTCTTTGGACTTACTAACTCTGCAACAATTTATCGGAGAGCGAAATTATTCCATTTACAGCCAAGATTGGCTCCTAAAAGTGTGAGAGTTTTGTCTTGTTGTTGCAAAAGACATGGTCTGGTCATCCCTCTAGGTCCTCTAGGTCTGCATTTGCGCTTTATGTAGACCAACTGCTGAAGGGGATTCCTAGACATCTAGATCGAGAGAAGCTCCAATGGAAAGGGCTTGGACGTCTAGGGCTTGGACATCCAAGCAATCTATGGAAACATGCTCTAAAACTCTACTACAACTAAAGAGTCAACTATAAATGAGACATAGAATTGCTCTAATGGTAACCAATCACAACACTATCCAAATCAATTAAGTGTTGACCACAACTCTATTCAAGTAATCATCTACAATACAACATATCCAACTCAATCAAGTGTTGACCACAATTCTATTCGAGTAATCAACTACAATACAACCTACCCAACTCAATCAAGTGTTGACTATGACTATAAAGGTAATCAACTACAACACTACCCAATTCAATCAAGTATTCATCACTACTCTATCAAAATTATCCACTATACCACTATCCAATTCAATTAAGTATTAACCATGATTCTATCATGGTGACTACCTAATTCAACTCAAAAAATAATTACTCAATGTAGTGACACAAATAGGACTATATACTACAAAATCCAACTACACACTCTGTATTTCACCAAATTTTGAGACATAATAGAGTCTACCATCTAAAAGGGATAGGTAGTTTTTGAGTCACATAAATTATTACAAAACCCAAGCAGTTTTGATGTAGGACCTTTAACAAATATATTCTTCAAGTATTTTGGCTTAAAAATGAAGCAAAGTTATTTCTCTATAATAGTTGTACCCATGTTCAACAAGTCCAATTCATATCTAATTCAAATAACAAAAGTTAGTTTTAGTTTTAGATTTTCATTGAAATATAATACATTAAAATATAATATCTTATATTGCATAGGTGCAAAATTGGAAAAACAACTATTGTATCTACCTCTTGTAAGCTAAATGTTACCACACAACTACAACAACTAAATGCATACTAAAGTCCCTTTGTTTGGCTTTATTCTCTTGCTCTTTGTACTTTAAAGTGATGAATATACTTCAAAATTCAATATCATGTTTCTTCTCAGTCACATCTTGTGTAATTTTCAATATACATGCTTTGTATAAGATGTTTTTTTAGCTGTATCGAAAATACCTACATCAACCTAACAATAAAAAAGACTTTGAATGCAATTGCAAATAAAACATGTTAACTTTTTCCTTTTTTTTAATTGATTCAATTAGTTTGTACAATGTTTTACTATTTTTATTTTATTTTATTTTAATCCATTTCTAAATAAGAATTCATAACTTTCAATGACCAAAATATTTTAAAAATTAACCCCTAAATGCCCAAGGTCTTTTTTGAGCTTCTTGGAATTTTTTAAAAATTGAACAAAAAGTCAACATTTTGATTAGTTTTGTCAATTTTTTTGAATTATAACTTTGCAAATTCAAACTAGGCATGTTAGAAATTACCAAGGGAAGGGAAAACACAACAATATCACTTCTAGGTTGAAAGATTATAAAGTTCCATCACGAGTGTATTAAAACTATTAAAGTGATTTGAAGTCATCCAATCCTCTTTCTACATGTCAAATCTAAAAAATTCATCACCAAAAAAAATATGAGCCATTAGGGGCATAGCATACATAACTCCAATCAATTTACAACTTTTTGAAATTTGTTCTACAATTAATTTAAATGAATTTCCAATGTGATTTTTTCTCCAAAATTTAATGTATTTGAGGCTTGTTTCCAAGAGCCCTCAACACACCAAAAAAATCAAAATTTGCAAATGGACACCCTTGCAAAAAATCTTTAATAGAAATATCTTAATCATTCATTTTCAAAATCAGATTTTTGATGCTAAAACTAGACTTTAAAAAGAACTTATGAAAATAAAAACAACTAAAAAATAGTAGCTTGGTTAGGTTATATTTAACTTCAAACACCCAAATTTGGGGGTTAATCCTTTAAGGACTTGATCCATTGTGAAATGGTCAAACTTCTTATCTAAGCTAATTTTAGCCTTTTTAATAGTGCTCAAACAACAATCTAATATTTTTACTACTTGAAACTCTGAATTCTATATCATTTTGAGAAATTGCAATTTGTTACGTGAAAATTTCTAATTGTTATCATTTTTGATGCAAAAAATGAACTTAAATGAGTAAAAATAGCAAAAACAATTCAAATTATTTGAGATTTTCTTGGGAGGTTAAAGTAGCAATAGTAATTAGTATAAAAAATTTTCAATTGGTTATTTTATTTTTTACACCGAAAATAGCCACATCAAACACCTTGAAGTCAAATTTGACTATCAAACCAAAGTTATCCTCTTATTTAATTGATGTACAAAATTTTGATATTTTTTACTAGTAGAAAAATAAAATTTCTATTTATTTCGTATTTTTTCAATAATTTTGAAGGAAAAATAAAATTATTGTGATTTTTCAAAGCTAACAAAGGTGGAAATCAAATTATATCAATTATAATATATATTAAAATAATCTATAATTTTTACTGTAAATGAAGGGTGGAATGAGAAACATAATTTTATAATTTAAATTCACAATACATTTAAAAAAAGAAAATATGAATGAAAAGCACACTATATTGTGTTACTTGGATTGTAACATAGGGAGCTTTCAATTGCAATAACTCTTTCAATTTTTGACATTTTTCAAAACTTTAAAATGGAATAGAAACAGAACTTGTCTAGCTTCGTTTTCTTGGTTGAAATCAAATTTCAAAAATAGTTATTCTAAAAGTTGTAATCGAGATTGACCAAGGCGCATCCACTTTTTGGATGCTTGCACGTTTAAGGGTTAATACAAACAGACAAAAAGAAAACAAACACCTGACTTAGTGTACAAAAAGATTAATATCATTCACCCAACTCAGAACTCTTGCCATCCGACTGCTCCGCGGCTGTCACATGAGCCCAACACTCTCTACTAATCTTATCACAAATTCTCTCCACCTGCAGCAATTCAGAACATTCAAAACTACCTTGATTTAACATAAAATCCAACAACTTCTGCGCACAACCACGTGCTACTACCAGCTCAATAGCCCTGCGTTCAGTATCATTCTTATCAGTTGATCGCTCTATCTCTTCTTGATTGCAGCAATCATCCTTTTCAGTAAGAGAATCCAATGACATTTGACCATTCTCCACCAAGTCAACAATCTGTTGAGTTGAGTATTCTGCTTCAATGTCGTCCTCATCAACCATATTAATATACTCTGACGCTGCAAGTTTCTGAACAGAATCACCACCAATAATATCCACTGCTTGAATGAGTCTTTCAAGCTCAGTAACTTCGTCATCCATTCGGGATTTCACCTGTTCTTGAGAATTAGTAACGTCTGCATTCCAGTCGTGAGGAAGGATACCAGATGCTCTCCACGCATTTTGAATGGTTTCAGTATCAAGATGATTCCACGTTCCCACCACCCAAACCATACATTGCAGCAAGTCTACTCCCCAATCGTGAGCATTATTTGAATCACCAGATTGTGCTAAACTCCAAGCCACCAATTTGCTTCTGTAACGTAATTTCAAAGCAGCAATGACACCGTGATGCAGAGGTTGAACAACAGAGGTCGCATTCGCAGGAAAGAATAAGAGAGTGATGTTGGACAAAAAAAAGGCATCGAAGTCGCCAATCTTGGTTTTCCGCAGGCCCTCCACATTATGGCTTGCAGCATTGTCCAACAAGATGAGAATTCTCCTTCCCTTCGCAGCCATCCGCTTGTTTTCACCTGTCACCCAAGTCGTAAAGACATCTCCATTCATCCATGCGTTGCGATTTGAGTAATAATGCACGAAAAGATTCGGATCAAAAGCGGTAGGAAAGCATCTGGGTCGGGCTGATTTGTGAATGAAAATCATCTTCAAACGGTCCTTCCCAGGGATGTTTGCACAAAGGCCCAAAGTAACGCAATCTGTTTCCTTCGCCGTGCCCCTAAGTTGGCCTACATTCAGAGATTTAGAAGGCAGTGCTCTGTAATACAGGCCTGTCTCGTCAAAATTAAAAACATCCTCAGGATCGTACTTTTCGATGATTGCAAGCAATTTGGCATGAGGAGCTCCAGCACCGTGAGCATCTACATCACCCGATTCATCATGAGGGTTGTTGTTGTGACACAGAATTCCATGCCTGGACTTAAATTTCTCGAGCCATCCATGAGAAAGCTTGAAGTCATCTCTCGAGATGCCGAAAACATCTCGAAACTCTGTTGCTTTTTCAACAAGCATGGCATCATTGATAACCCCCCTTCGTGCCCGAATTTGACCAAACCACAACATAATCGCTTTGTCTACTTGCGGCCATTTGGCATCTCTCACCCTCTTGGTTTTACCCTCGCGCACATTTGGTGAAACTTCAAGCCATCTACTGGATTCCTCAAGCGTTCTGGAGATGGTTGACCGGTTCACGAGTCTGAAACCATGATGTTCAACCATGTACTTGGCAAGTTCCAAATGTGAGAAAGACGGTTTCTCCTTGTGAACTTCACAAATTGTTTTCTTCTCAGCCCAGGTAAGGTCTACACGTTGACGTTTGGGTTTCGAAGGACTAGACATCTTCCCAAACTTCAGATTCCTTCCTGGATACAAGTGAACATAAAAAAAGGACACTCTCATCACACAAAGGCATAACTGAACTACAATCCGTGTTCATACAATTTGCAAGGCGAAAATCTGTGTCACAATGCTAAGGTCATTCTCAGACATTCTCTCCAGGAGTAGAGACAAACTGCATTGAGCCTTGGAGCATTTCATACAAACCTGCAGCAACGGCACTCGGGGATGATCTCTTGGGCGATCCCTTCACTGTCTCCCTGCATTCACAGACCACCAGCAAGCACATAACGGTGATGCACAGATAACCAAATAACCAAAACTGAACTTCAAAAAAAAAATCAATCAATGGCCAATAAAACTCACAATTGCCAAGTTCATCATAGCCTCCAAGCACGCGCACTTCTTTCGTCACAAAATAACTGTAATGTAGCGCAAATTACCTGTATGCAATCAGTTAGGTAGCATGAATTGCTTGCCTGATACGACTCCCATTCTTGATTTCTGACCAGCATGGTCTAAAGTTTCGACGCACCACCTACGATCTTGCCCACCCAGTTCAGCTTGCAAATCACAAACTCTTTCGCACTGCACAGTCATCAACAATTTCCGATATGAAATCAGCAAGGAATAATTCATCTTTGACACAGATTTATCGTTGCAACCAAAGTCACCAGGGGCACACTCTTCTACCAATTCACTTGGAATCTAGCAACACGGGAACAACATATACGAGATTATACAGATGATGAGAATTACTTCATTATGCGGCACCGCATAATTAATCTTACTCGTAAGTTACAGAATCCCTCAAGAATGTTCAATTGGTCGCAAATGCAATTGATCACCGTCGATCCAGAGCCAATAAATGGCATTCACGCAATCAAACGAACTAGGGTTTAGGGTTTTAAGGTTACCTGACAACACCGTCCTCCTCCTCAAGGCCATCAGCAGCGTCCAAATCCAATAGAGTTCCCGCAGACCTCAAAGCTCAAATCGCAAGCTGCCGCTGCCGTTCTTCAGTCCGGGTCCTAAACAGAAATGTGCGCACAGAGAATACTCAGAAAGAATTTCACATAAGATCAGCCCATAGTAAGTTAATCGTGAAGCTAACGTAACTGTTGCGAAATGGCAGACACCGAAGAATTCGTCCTTCAAAACCAACATAGCCATAGCCAGCATCACGGACACTTGTATTTGTGTGTAAAAAAAGAAACCCTCCCTTGACACTGTTGACAGGAAGAGGGGGTACCCTTTTCACACTTTTCCCTCCTTATTATCACATTTGACAAGATCACATTATAGATGAAAAGAATCTGTCGAATCCTCATCCGCTGACACCCCTTCTCCATCCTCCACCCTGAGTGAAACTTCTGTCTGGCTGCAATGCCCTTGCTGCCCCCAATTGCTACCAAAAATTTTCTGTGGATTTGTGGGTTTCTGAGTTCGTGGGTTGCTGTCGGCCTCGTCTTCCTCGTCAGTCGTCTCCATGGCATCTGCAGTCGCGCACTCGCGCGCTCTCACTCCATGGACAACCCACGAATCACTCCGCAAACCCCACGCCTTGGCGCCAATTGCGCCTTCCAGCATTCCTCGTCTTGGTGATGGGCAAGTTGTTACTGCCAAAGGCAAAGTAAGTGTGCTCTTTCTCCCCAATTCTGGGTTGTCGCAGTGCCTGGGGTTAGCCCCTTGCGTTTGTTTGCGAACTGTGACGTAGATTGGGAGGTTTGCAGTGAATTTTCTTATGGACTTGGTGTTTTTGGTTTTGGTTTTTGGTTGTTGCAGAGGAGCCTGTTGGCGGTTCAAGCGCAGGCTCGCTTCGTGAGGTTGCTTGACGTTCCTGTTCGTAACATTTCTGGGTAAGGAGCAAGACTATGAGATTGTGCATTTCTTTTTGTGTGTACGTGTATTGGGATAGTTAGTAAAAAAGGATCCTCACAATCACAAACCCTTTGGTTTGGGTTAGATTCTCTTTCTACTAGTCTCCCTTGTATGGACTAATGCCCTATGAATTATGATGTTTTTCTATTTCGACGAGCTGAAATCTCTGTTTCAAGTGGTACCATTTCTGCACCCTTTGGGTTCTCTTCCTCATTGGCAGAAGACACTATAAGATCGAGAGAGAGGATTGTGTTCTTGTACAGCTAATTTCTTTTGGAGGGACATTAGTTGTGATTCTTTGGCCATTGCATTTGAAGATGTTGCGTTTCTTGGCGCAGGTTAGAGGTATGTTGGATTGGAGCAAGGAAATCGGATAGTAGATTTCAAAATCATGCCTCTCTTATGTCAGGTTCCATAATTTTCCTGCTCGTGGTGGATTCAAGTGCTCTTGCGTATCAATGATAGGCATACATACAGTGCAAATGCATCATTGAAAATGGGCTTTGATAATCATTGGTTGTAATGAAAATGGACCATTCTTTGGGATCTAATTTTGGGGAGATTGGTGTTTAGAGAAAGGGAGATGACTTCTCTACCTTAATAAAGATAAGGCGCCTTCAGTATACATTCTTTTTCAGAGTAGTGGCGTTGGTTTTCTTTAAGGTTATTGACGAGGAAGTTGGGCCCAGTCATGCAGTTCAGCTGGAAAGACGAGATATACAAGCAAGGAGTCTGTGGGATTCCATTAGATCAGGGTAAGGTATTTGTATGATCATTGTGACGCTAGGCTCACCTCTTTTTATTATCCCCATTTATGATGCTGTCTAACAGCCAGTTTCATTTACTGGAAACCCTGTTATCAGCCTAATATAGGTCTTCATGGAGAAGCCTCTTGCTCTCTTCGTTGTGGTTACATGCGGTTGTCAAGATTTAAAGAGCACCTGGCTTGATATTGTTCATTGATGTAGTCGTGCTTGTTATCTGAAACAAGACTCAAACATGTCTTCTGCAGTTTTGGGTTGAACGCTCCGACGGCAGTAGTGGACTCCACAGAAGTGGAATATAAGGATGACGTGGAACTGGAAGATGAAGGTTCGGTGGTTTTAGTGGAGAAAACACATGAAGATGGAACTGTTGAGAAGATTGTGTTCGCGTCAGGTGTAGAGGTTGATGTTTACGAGCTCGAGATTCTTTGTGACAAGGTATTCAAACTTGCCTGGTTGTGAGGTTGCAATGTAATGCTTCATTATTTTTTTGCACATCTTCTTCATGCGAGGTCATTATTAGTAAAATTAGATTGTTTCAGGACCTTAAACAACATCATTAAGAAAAGTTTTCCCATAATTTAATAACGAATTCTCTCTATTATAGTCACAGTGATCAGTTGGAGGCCTTCTCAGGTCTTCTCCAACCTCCGCAGGTCTTAAAAGTCCTAAAACAGTCTAATTTACTGGGAACCCTTCTTGATGTTTTGTAGTGATGTTTTGTTTATTGCTCATCATAGTTGGAGTGGACGCACGTTTTCGCCTTCAATGTGTTTCTTCTTACCTGGCTATTAGATGCCCTTTCCTTTACAGTCTACTGAATGATATCATTGTGAGGTTTAATTAGGTTGGGTGGCCAAAGAGACCGCCTTCGAAGGTCGCAGCAGCTCTCAGGAACAGCTACATGGTGGCTTCCCTGCACTTACATAAGCAAGTTCAAACTTCAGGTATCAAGTTCATTTATCTCCCACCTTTACCATCGAAACTTTGGAATTGATAGAGTTTTAGTACCAAAATCTCATTCATATTAACGTTAACATCTCTGTTCAATTAACATGGCAATTATTAATGTCTTCCTCTAAGAAATGGGTTGTGAGGGTGGCGGCAGATGGGGAGAGTCCCGTTTTGGAGAAGCGGGAGCTTATCGGCATGGCCCGTGCTACATCTGACCATGCTTTCAATGCCACTATTTGGGACGTCCTTGTAGATCCTTTGTATCAGGTAATGTTAATGCGCACTTGCGTGAGTATTGAAAAGCAGTTGCTGCGATTTTTGCGTCTGTATGTGATATAATTTGTTGCAAAAACTACGTTAATTTGATTGTCTAGGAATTTGTTATCCCTGTACACTACTGATGAGTAAATCATTTAATATATGCTCTCCAAGAATCGTCCAGACTTATGTAAACATTCCCAATTTAACTTCCTCTCCCTCTTTCATTAATTAGTAGTAGTGTCATGAGTTTTTTTGAACACTGTAACTCAAAAACTCATGACACTACTACTATTTTCAGAGCAAAGTCATGCCAAATCAGAGAAAATCAGAGAGAATCAAGCGAAATTAAAGCTTTGACATACCCACATGTGATGAGAATGGCTCATCAGTCATTTTTGTTATGTTTTGTCTTCCTGGTGCATCGGACTTATTCCGTGCTCTGTTAACCTGATTCGTGTAGGGGCAAGGCTTAGGGAAGGCTTTGGTGGAGCAGATGATACGAGCTTTGTTAAGAAGAGATATTGGCAATATTACACTCTTCGCTGATGCTCAAGGTAAATAATAATAAGAACTTGGCTACAAATTGAATGTCATTTGGTTATTGTTCGTGATAGAAGTGGGTATTCCCTTAGCAGTGACCCTCTCCTTCGTCAACAATTACTTACAAAATAGAAAATCTGAAAATATGCAAAGTCTCACATTCTTCACGATGAACTTTTGAAAAGTCAAAACTCTGACCTCAAAGCACCAAACCATGACATTTTCAACACTTTCGCTTGAAGTTACTTATTTTACTTGCTATGATATTCTCAAAACTTTCACATGAAGTTACTTATTTTCAATGCATTATTCAACAGATGATGAATTTCTTAGAAATCATCAAAATAATAAATTTGATGAAAAGCTTTCATCCGAAATAATTCGTCACTAAAGTGATGAGCCTCACTCCTGTACTGTTTCTGTTCAATATTTTGTCAACATAGGACTTCATTCTTTGGTTGCAGTGTTCAATTATTTTGCTGACTGGAACAAATTTTGTGGATGCAGTTGTGGACTTCTACAAGGGACTTGGTTTCGAAGCAGACCCTGACGGTATTAAGGGTATGTTTTGGTATCCACGGTACTGATGCAGCAGGTTACAGCGTTGTTTATCTGTGTAGAGGCATTTGAACAGCACGATTTAGCTCAAGAACAGACAAGAAAGTTTCTGTTTGAAGGGTTAACAAATTGTTCCATATGTACATTTTAAATCCATTATTGATGAAATTCACATTCTTAATATTAGCTTCAAATTTCAAAGCAATGAATCATCTGAGACGTGGGTACCTGCTGCCTAACTCCAGTGGCGTACTAACTCATAGGACTTAGCAGTTCTGTTGGACAAGGCTACACTCTTAGAAAATTTCATCTACTAATCAACCAAAACTACTCTGATTTAACCCTGTAAGGATGGGTTGGTCTTTGAAGAATTCATCATTTTCTAATACCGTGGGAATCAATTGCTTAAAAAAATGGAAAAGTATTTATTGGAAGTCAAGTTATTGTAGAAGGTGTTCCCTTTTTACAACAAAACTCCAAGGATGAATAGTTGCACTTCTATCCTATATAGGAGAATTTTTTGTCATCCATTGGACACTTAGTGTCCATGGCAACGCTATAGAGTTAACCCATAAACAATGTTGAGGATATTTTTTGGTTGATGAATGACAAAGAATCTCTCCATGTAGGGATAAAAGTGCAACTATTCATGTTTTAAATTTTGTGTGAAAAGGGAAGGTCTCTTGCATTAGTCAAGGTGATGAGTTTGTCTTTTAAGGGTTAAGCTTTAAAAGATGTGGTCTTGATGACCAAGGTAGTCACCAAAATTGTTTTGACTATTGGATCAATAAGTGCATTTTTTATTTCTAAAATGAACAATGTAGTCATCTATCAATCATTTCTCAATCTCAAGATCTTTTAAAGGTTCAGTAAGCAACTTAGATATTGTGATTGGTGGTGTGAGGTTCTTTGGATAATTTTTAGTCCTTCCTTGGGTTCTCAAAATAAGAGCACCTTCAATTGATACCTTGTATATGGTTTGTTAGCTTTGCATTGGTATCATATAGGATTGTTCACGAGGTTTAATCTTTAAGAGGTTGTAGGAATCCAAACTTACAACATTATATGTAACTCCTAGAATACAAATTATATGTATTTATATATGGCAAGACATGCACCATTGGATTGATAATTCAATAATTAGCATCTGACTTTCATTTAGATGTCATTTTAACATTTGAATTGCATCATCTTCAAATATGGCATGTATAGTATGTGTAGCTTCCATGACCATATTGTAGCTTCTCAAGCATGTTATTCAAATTGGAAGTGTCATATATCATTAGATCTACCTCAACATAAAGACAAACATATCTTACTATTATATTGTATTATTATCATGTCATTATTGCACACTTCAATTCATGAATCTTCTATGTTAAATACACAAAAAGCACCATGTTGCAATCACAATTGGACTTCCTAGACTTTTTTATGTTAGAGGCTTGTTTGATTTGCATAGAGTGTATTGTTGGAACCCTAAATTACTTTTTTGAAAAGAATCTTGTAGTAGTGTGATGTTTTTGAATGTCAAAAAATATTAATAAAAAAGATAATTGAGCTTATAAGTTGAGATAATAACAAATATGGAATACAAGAAGAGGTATGAACAAAAATCTTCAACAATGTAATGGTGGCTAGAGTAAATTGATCCCTTCATTCCCCAATATTAAAGGTAAATGTGAAGAATTGTCCCTTGTTAGGTTGTTGGTTAATTTTGTAATTCTTCACCTCTATTCACTAATTTGGAGTTTGATTTCTAATTTAAATATAAAATTTCCAAAATTTATCATGGGTGAAAAATAACAACTTCTAAATGAATGTTTTCCCTAGGGTTGAAAAAAGGGGCATCAAGGGGGTTAATTCATCGTGGTTGGTAATAATCCCTTTAAGGCTACTCTATGTATATAACTTTCTAAATAATGGAGATATTTGTTAACTCCAACAAAAAGATTCATGTTGTGTTTTATTTTTACTTCTTATAAGTCATTGTAAGTAATAATCAATGGAATACATTCAACTATTATAAAAAAATTGTATCTCTATAGACTCATTTTTTAATTTAATTCAAATATTAGAGGTATAGAATAGGAAATATGGAGGTTTGAAGTTGATGACACTAGTTTAGGGTACTTTGAAGTTGCACAAGAAATAAAGTGAAATATATCCCATTAGACTAATTACAATTTTGCAAATCCAAATATACATTCTATTTTGAAACCCTCTCAACCTATTGGAGTCTTTCCTAAATAATGAGCTAAATAATCCATCTTGTGACCCAATTGAAAGATGAAGATCAAACAAAATAGTGATTACATTATTATTCATTTAGCTAGTGTTGTCACTAAGTAGTTGTATTTCAGAAACAAAATTGTGATGATTACACAACTTGGTTTCACTAGAAGAAAACTATGTTGGAACCCAATAAATCACATTAGAAACTACATTCGAACCCACAAAACCACATCAGATGGATTTTGTTGAGTTCCACATTCTCAATGCAAAATTCTACATTGGGCTGCACTTTTGCGTTAGAATTTTGCAAAATTTTGTGTTAGAATTCTACGTTAGAAATGCAGAACTCAACAAAATCCATCTGATATGGTTTTGTAGGTTCCATCATAGTTTTCTTCTAGTGTTTAGAGCTTTTTGTACCCTTATGTACCTCTCCTTGCAAAGAGCTTTTTGACGTTACAAAGAAAACAATTAGAGAACGTATAGTCGAAGAGATCTCTTTGTAACAAACAAACAAATCAAATCAAATATAGCCTAATATAAAGTATAGACTAGTGTACCTCATGCCATTGCTACAACCAAAATAAAAATAATAGTAATTTCTTTTTTAAAATTCACAAAAAATTAAAAAGGGCTTTGTTGTGGTGTGATAGGTTGCATTCTTGATGCAAACAAAAAGCTTTTATACACAAAGGAGTGCAAGGGCTTTATTTTATGTCATTTGGACATGCAATGTGAAAGTTATGGTTTTTCCAAAAGAAAAGATAAATTAATTCAATTTTATGATTTGAAAATAAATAAAAAATTCATAACTATTATATTGTAGGTCCAAACGCCACAAAATAAAAGTAAGACTAACTTTCTAATTTTTAAATTCATAAATAAATCAAATAGCCTAATTTAGGTTATGGATAGTCAAAGATATAAACTAAATTTGCTCCCCCAAAGAGAAAGGAAAAGTTTTTTTTACCACATTATTGTGCAATACCCTAAAGCAATGAAGGTCAAATTCAAATATAAATTAAGTATTTTTAGGAATGTCTAAATGTTTGTTTTGTTTGTTTGTTATGATGAGATCTCCTAGCCTGTGCATCCCCTAGTCACATTCTTCATATTGTTGGAAAGCCCTCTAAGAGAAGGGTTGCACAAGCTTTGTTTTGTGCTGTTCTAATATGCAAAGTGAAAGTGAATTTATAATTTTTTGTAAATAAAAAAAATTAGAAAAATTACTCTTACTTTTATTATCATGTGGCAACAATACAAGGCACACTATCTAGGAATTATGTAAACAATATGAATAACATGGATCTTTATCTGGTATTTAGCATTTTATAACAATTCATAAGTCATGGTTATTGTGCACTGAAAACAAATAACCGCAAGTTAAGGTCTTCATCACTTCAATTTGTCACAATCAATGGAATTTTTTTATTTTTTTGAAACATACATCCTTCAAGGGTTGTAGCTAAATTGACACAATACAACATCCAAGGCAACCTAGCTTGAGAAATTCCAAGAATTACACACCTTAAGTATCCTTATCAAGAACAAACAACCAATGTGACTTCGATGACATTGCTACTGGCAGATATTGTGGGTGCTAGATTAACCCTAGTGGGTTCCTAAGTCCAAAATCTGGATGACAAACAAATTGCCATTCAATTTTCTTCCTCATCACTAGTTGGATGAAAGTCATCTAATTTGTGAAGATACTTTATCAAGTTGTTGTCCTATCCAATGGTTGGATATAGTGTTATCATAGCTCATATTTTCTTCTTAAATTACAAATGTGGAAGTGTGTCAAACCAAAAATTGCATTGAATATAGTAGTTCAAAATATGGTTGTCATAGTGGACGGACGTCCGGTTCGCTTGTCTGTTAGAGGTCCCGCCCGTCCGATACAATCAACACATAGTTGACTTTCTAATAATGGAAAAATAGGCCACGTGGATGCCATGTGGATTAAGGAACATGTTGGATGCGGACGAGATCGTTCGTGCCCTGAATTTCGCATTCCGAGGTGACGTGTCATTCCGCAAAATTGCACAAGTTACAAAATTAAAGTTGTCTAGACCGACCGGCCGGCCGGCCGGTCCAGTTTGCCCTTCCGTCCGTCCCATCCGATGACCCTAACTCGCCCGTTATGACAACCATGGTTCAAAACTGGATTCGCAAAGATGACAAAGGTCATAGATTTAAAGAACACAAATTTTTTTTTTAAAAAACACCATTGATATCAAGAGAACCTCATTTCAAATCCATTCCAACCAAAATTTTACCCAAAAAAATGCTAATATTTTGCTTGTAATTGAATTTAGAAGGAATGTACAGAACACTTCATAAAATCGGTAGACACTGAAAGTATTTGCAAGTCCGATTCCAGTTCAACAACAAGAGCGATGAGAACTCCGGAGCAGCTCTCAATCCTTGCTCAAATAGTGATGAAGCGGATTGAATTTGAGTCATGCATGATTCATTGAAGGAAAGCTACTGTAGCATGCATCCAGGCAGGCTTTTGAATCTAGTTTCGGAGTGTCTGGTGATCGATAGGTGGGTAGATTCATATTTGACACTTGAAGAAGGTTTGGATTTGTCGTGCGCAGAGCAGGTCTTGTAATTTGTGAAGAAAACGTTAGCGTCGATCTGCAGCTGAAAAGAGTAGAAGGAGGAGCGAGGAGGAGATGCTAGCCTTGCCTTATTCAATTACAAACAAAAAGCCAGGGATCGACAGAGATTACTACAGAACAACTGAAGCAATGTAGCTAGCGACTGAAGCAACTGAAGCAACTGAAGCAATGAAGCTTCCGGGATTTGGAGTTCACAAGGTCGTCATCGATATGATCCTCACAAGCCTGTGACAGTAATTAAGCGCGCGGAGGCTGAAGCTCGTCTACTTGCTTGACCCCAAGAGTTGTGGAGTTGTGGTTGCCAAAGTCTCAGAAGAAGAAGCTAGGAGGTCTAGCTGGTCAAGCCTTGTATGTGAAGTATCCCTATTCGACGGACAAGGAGGTCATCTGGATCACGCAGTTTGTGGCGCGAGAAGATCACAGGCACAAGGGTGTGGTCACAAGCATGATTCGCGAATGCTTGATGGACTACCGAGACGACGTGTGGGCATGTGGCTTAATTGGTCTCCTGTCACCCTTATGCTGTGAAAGCGCTGGAAACAGCGGCCAAGAGCAGGTGCGACAGAAGCTTGAGTGCACAACATGCTGGAGGGCTGATTCAACGCAGTGGCATTCCGTATGTGCGAAACTGCCAACCTTGCATAATTAAGCACCACCAAATGTGCCATCCAAACCCACTTTCATGTGGACCACGGTTTGGTTGACAGAGTCTCTCTGCCGACTTGGAGGATTGGCAATTAGGACGCCTTGAGCCACGAGAAGAATACTTTGCTTTCACGTTACAACCTACAGGAGCAGCAGTCAAGAGGAGACGTACTAGCTTGATGTGTTTGCAACTTGCATGCTGGCTCGAAGCTTAAATTACTCTCAAGTGAACGTACGTAGTTGCGAGATTTGATAATAGTTACTACTCAGCGGCCTGTTATGTGAAATCCAGGTTTAGTGGTTCGGCTGAGGCCGGGCTTTCCTTGTCACCTCGGTGCTCTGCCCTTCCACTTTATGCAATTGGTCGTGTAAGGTGGGAGATCGAAGGAAGCCCTAATATGTCAGCAGATGGATTTTCGTGAGTACATGCTTGCAATTGCAACTACACGTTGAATTCGTTGTTGTAGAAACCGATCTAGCTGTTGCCTTGCTGGTCATGGAAACTCATTCTTGATTCTTATCTGTGACTCCATCGGTTTCTGGGAATTTCTGGGAGTAGTAAATCGCAGAAGGAACATGATTTGGAAGGGTGTGCGTCATGTCCAAAGAATAATAAGCTGTTCACGAGCATTGACCGGCCATGTCTTCGCCATATTTAAATTTTAGAAAGCATTATTCTTTTTCTCAGGAGTTTTTGGATTTGTGACACAGAGATTCAACATACCTAATTGGGAACTGGCGATCCGCGTCGGTCGCGTCGGTCGCGTCTTGGTGGTGGTGATCGACTGGGGCTTCTGCCGCGGGCGGCGAACCGCAGGCGAGATACTTCTCTGGCGCGGGGAAGATTTGCTCCTTCCCTGCACGAGGACTTCCCCGAGGAGGTGGGCTGGATGTTCATTCCTCCATCCATCCATCTATCCCCATACTTTCATCCATACATCCCTATCCATCCACCTATCCCCTAAACCGCGGTTCTGGATATTCTAACACAATCCAGTTCCGTCTCTCTCGTCTCCCATTTGGGGCGAGAGCCCTTGCAATTCTTTGGGTTACCCACAAAAATTGCTCAGTCATGGAGGCGCTTCACAATTCCACGCACCTCGCAACCCAGCTCTCCTCCAAGTTACCCCGCCTGCACTCGAACGGGCAGCGATTCCCTCCCTCGGGGACCATCGTCTCAAGAAGAGCAATCAAACAATGGAGTGGTGTGGCAGTAACAGCAGGAGCAAGACCAGCCGCAACTCTGCAGCAAGGAGGAGGAGACGTGACGGAGGAGAAGAAGAAGAAGAAGAAGAGTGTGCTGCTCCGCCCATCTCCAGCGGAAGGCGCGAGAACGGTGACGGAGTCGTGCAGCGAAGGGACGTTGTCGACGGTGTCGGAGGAAGGGTGGCCGTTGGGCACGGAGGTGCGATTTGCAGTGGACATGCAAGGGAACCCGGTGTTGAGGCTCATGCCGGGCGCCACGCATTCGTTGCACCTCGGAAGGGATAGCCGATGCAGTCTTCATGTGCAGGTGTGTGTTTAAATTCTAGGAATGGGATTGGGATTGCTCGTGGGATGTTTGCTGTTGGTTTTGGGGATTTGACCTAATTTTGTTGGGGTTTTGATTCATGGAGTTTACGAGGGGGGAATGGGAATGGTGGAGGGTGGGGTGGGGGATTGGTTTGATACTATACTACGTGTTTGTTGTTTTCGATTGTTTGTAGTGGAGTGATTGAGTGTCGTTTTGGAATGGGACGATTTTGAAGGTTTAATATAGGATCGAGGGTTTCGAACGCACCGAGGAATGCTGTATTTTGGATTTTGTATGCGGAAGTTGTGACGGTTGGAACTTTTATTTTAAATGGGCTGGAACAACTTGACCTACGTGCATAATCCAAATGGTATTGGTTCTAGATTCTGATAAAAGTTTGTAAACTAGTAAAGTAACAGCAATCTACAATACAGATGAACAATCCAGCAGGAAAGTCTAACCTTATGACATTTGTCGATGTCCTTGCTACCCATCGTTTTCTTGATCATTTTAAAGACACCATGGAAAGCAGACTCAACCAGGCCTTTTAGACCGTAGAGATTTAGCATGCAGTCATAAACGAATTTACAAGAGGTTTGCCGATTGTTATTGACTTCGTCATCCACCGCATCTGCCACGATTTTAGAAGTATAGATACCCTACACAAGTTTTAACAACTGGGGATGCCAACACCAATATATTAGAATCTTCTCAATTTTTCTGTCTTAGGGCGGCTCTACATACGAGATAAGTCGCACTTGAAGCTAAAGCTAAGCCCTGTACTGAATATTGAGAATTGCGACCGAGTTCTTGCTGTATGGAACACTTTAGAATGTTGTTAAGTGAGGGGTTTACTTGGTAGAGTTCGTTGCGAACCCGCCGCTCGTTGAAGTTTTTTAAGAAATTTGGTAGGAGAGCTGATTTTCATTATCTTAGCGAAACCTTGTGGCACAATCGGGAGGTCGTTGGCTTTCAACCTGTAACATTAAAGGCTAACTTGGTTTGGTTCAAAGCAGTTTAAATGAACAGGATCCTTTAGCATTAACTAATGATTACCAATGGCGTAAAGGTTACAAAATTATTATAGATTTTGAAGATAAATTCATACATTACAAATTCGACAGTCGTAGCTGAGGGAATTACAATTGATTGAGAGTCGTTTGAACACCTCGCTCTCACGGACTTTCATCTGTTGGTCCTCTACATCTCGTGTAATCAGTATCTAGGGTTTATGTTGGGGGTTTGGAATGGGACGATTTTGAAGGCTTAGGAGGGTAATGAGGGTTTCGAATGCACCGAGGAATGTTGCATTTGGACTTTACATGCAGAAGTTATTACGGTTAAAATTTTGGTGGGTAGAATATTTAGTGTAGAGGATTTTAGAGGGGTGCATTTAGGTAGGTGTCTCAATTTGTTCTGGAAAATGAGTCGCCAGTGTTGGGAAAATGGAGATGAGTATCTTATCACAAAGGATGGAGATGTGACTGTGATTCATACATTTGGGGGTTACAAGTGAGCTTTTTTGGATTTTGGATTTTGTGAGATTTTCTCCTCGCTCAAGAGATGTTTTCTGTTTTCTGTTTTGTGGGAAGGGCAGCTGGAGCAACCGGGTCGTCGAAAGCCGCAGTGCACATTGCAAGGCTTCATTCGCAAGGTTGAGGATGAGAAGTTGAAGGAGGTAACGAAATTTGACTTCTTCTGTTCGCAAGCAAACCGGTTACCTGAATCTGTGAATATGAAATTTTTCTTGAAATTGTAAGGCTTTGTCAAATTACATGGTTATTGATTTTTTACATAGCTTCAAACTTGAACATGAATAATTGAAGTTCAAACTCTTTGTTTGTTTCCTTGATTTTGAAAGATGAATTTAAAAGCATACTCTTTTGAATGACTTAAATGGAAACATGCATTGATACACTTTGAATGACGAACCATTATGATTGAACAAAACTCCATGCATTTTCCAAACACTCATCTCTCATTTGTTTTTTTTGTGATTAGGGAACTCCTGTAGATGAATAAATTTTTTGAATTCACTGAGATGTGGCAGTAATTTTGAGTCTTTGTGACCTAAGAAGCCTCCGCGAGACCTTTTGGGCATTTAGGGGAGGATTTAAGCAGTGATTGCAGAATGAATATGTATGAATCTTGCTATAACAGAGTTGATCATTGATAGTGTTCATTCCGTTGTCATTCTCAGAGACTTGAGATTGCATGGGAGAGAAGATTTGCAGCAGAGCACTCAGTTGGTGAAGATTTGTATATCATGGATGTGGAGCAAGTCCTACAATCACCAGACATGGGTGAGGTATGACCAACTACACCCTCGTCAAAACACCCACTGGAATTTTGCTGAATTTCATTCTTGAGCATGTCCAAAACACTTGTGATAGTAGGGGCAACAGAGCTTTTGAGAACAATGCCAATTAAGAGTTATTTTGAGCGAAGGTACGGTTGCCATATCAGAGAAAATCAATCGAAATGAAAGCTTTGACATACTCATACATGTGATGAGAATGACTCATTAGCTTTAAGAGCACTTATTCAAATTGAGTTCAAGTTTTCAGAGATTCCTCTTCATGCCAATTGAGAGGGTCCTTAACAAAGCTATGTCATGATTGTACCGATTTCTCTTATTAGTGACGGTGCAAAATTAGTGTCATCACTGTTTTATTAGTACGAATTGAATAGTGTTTCAGCCTGCACTCATTTAAAAATATATTACAATGAGTGAGACCTTGTTAAATTCGTGTTGCATCCTAATAGGATGAATTAATGTAGTGGAGATTCTAGTGTCAGTTTTTCTTGATGAATGATGATTTCGTCACCTGTCGCGAATTGCAGTTCATTTGGGTGGTGTGAACTTATGATCTACAGGAGGAGATTTGGGTTCCAGGCTCAGATTATTGGGCTGCTACGGCTGATCCATTGAGAGACTGTGCGAAGCGCATTGTGGAAGACATGAACCGGAACCATTGGGAGGATATTCGTCGGTTTTGCAATGTGTACGCAAATTTAGATGTTGAGGTTTGTTTTTCCTTCACTGATTCCAATGCCCTGTGCGAAGTTGGATAACATGACCTGCTATTGTCCCATAGTATCTTCACAACAGATTGCAACCATCCTAATTTCGATGTAACCTAGAGTACTCTTGACCTCCTGTGTCCCTTGGTGGAGGTTTTTTGGACTAGGTAATGCTTACCCTATCATAATTCGTAAGTTATTACCTACCTGGCAACAAGGTACATACTAACTTGCTACTTATTGACAGATAAACCGTGACCTTGATTGGTATTCCAATACCAATAGCAATTAATTATAATTCACTATCCAACTACAATTCTTGAAAGTTATACTTCTGGTAATTAACTTGCAGAATCTCTACGTAGGATCCTGAAGCTAACTTTCTGATTGTCCTACCCTCACAGAATGAGCTGTTGATTTTTTTGTTTGGTATCCTAATAATGTAACAGTCAAAGTTTGACTCCAAAATTCAATTGTTTGTCCTTGAGGATAAGTTTTGTCTTCTAGATGTGATTATTTAGTGAGATGCAAGTGCAATTAGGAAGGATTAATAATATAGGTTCTAGTCCTCCTTCTGTGCATTGGCATTATGTGAGAGTCTTTTGTGGTGTGGTGTGGTGTGGTGTGTGATAGCCAGTGATTTGTACAGGTTCCACGAATCTGCTGCTTACTGAAAAAAAAATTCTCATATGAAATATTCTCAAATGATTTTCTTTTTCTTTTTCTGTTTCTCTTTGTTTTGTGTAGCTGGAGGAGGCAAGTATGACATGGGTGGACAGGCTTGGATTTGACTTGCGGGTACTGACGAAATCACCTCAGAACATTCTAGAAATCCGGATCCCATTCTCACGGGAGGTTGCAGACGAGCGAGACGCGCGGTCGTCTCTCACCATCATGGCCCAGAAAGCTTGGGAACGGGATCGAAGTATGATCGCGCCTTCCGAAATCATTTTGGCTACTGTTGAGTTTTAGATCGAGGTTCAGTCGTTCTCAGACACCCACCCACCCACCCCTCTTTCGGATACCTTGTTTTGTTCTGAAATGGGAAATTAAAGCTCAGGACAAACATTTGAACTGTAATTTTATGCACAATTAATTAGTTGGAGCATCTATTTATTTTGATATTTAATCTACGTCTCAATGTTGATAATGTTTTGAGAGAGACTTGACACTCTTTGCAGACAGCGGTAAAAGCCACATGGGAAATCTAGTGCATGCTAAGGAGATCTCCTTCGTTTGAGTTTGTTGAATATCTCTTGATAGTGAGTCTTTGATTGAATGATTTTAACATTTTAGGGGGGTTCAGTCTTTTAGAGTAGTTGAGGAGGCAAAATGCTCAGTATTTAGGATTTTCCAAGTTTGGAATGAGAGAGGTTAAAGTGTTGTTGGGTGATTTGAACCATGTAACGGAGGGCAAAAAGTGTTTTATGAATGTTTTTCAAGGATCTTATATAGAAACAAAGAATGGAATGCAGCTAGAGTAAATTGGCCATTTACTGCACATATCCAAAAACTGCACAACAATTCAACTAGCAGCACAATTCAACTACCAATTCATTTGTGTTGGGAACATAATTTTGTTTTACCATTTGATTTTGTATCAAAGCATTTTGGTGACTACCTTGGTTATAGGGGGTTGTGTCCTTTGAAGGTTAACCCATAAATGATGTTGGGCCATTTTGGGGTTGATGAATGATCAAGAATCTTATGGTGTAGGACAGCAATGCAACTATTCATTCTCCTAATTTTGTGGGAAAAGAAAAGGTGGCTTGACTTCCAATGAATGCATCCTTTCAAAGTATAATTTTTGGCTAACTTCTACAACTTTCAAGGTTAACTTGCCCACTTTCTTTGGCATATTAAAAAAGATACCCATTTACAACATTACATCATTATTACCTCCAACTAATGCACCCCCATTAGTAGGTTAACTTTTTGAATTTAGTTACAACTTTTAATTCTTGAAGGATGTGACCCACAAAGGCCTCCGTGACCAAGATATATAGTGTACAAAATGTTCTAATTAGTAGACCAATATGTGCAATCTTTATATCTATAGTAAACAATGAAGTTATCTGTCAAACACTATTGGACCACTATGTGCATTCTTTGTTTCTACATTGAACAATGAAGTCATCCATTGGACACTATAAGACTACTAAGTGCATTCTTTATTTCTACATTGAACAATGAAGTCATCCATTGAACACTATAAGACTACTAAATGCATTCTTTATTTCTACATTGAACAATGAAGTCATCCATTGTTAAAAAGGCAAACTCAACTTCAAGACATGCATCTCTTAAATCACCTTCATTTTGACTATTTTTACCATACAAGTCCATTTTCAGTTTCATTGGACTCCATCTTCATTCTATGTGTTGTGTTTATAAACATAGGGCTTGCATTTCAACACATGGCATTATTTTCTCTCACCCTAAACCCTAAACCCTTTGAGTATGTTTTGGAAGAATATATTACTAGATGCTATGTCTACCACTTTGTCCATGCCCTCATAAGTAGTTTCAGTTTCATTGTATTGAATTGTCATTGTTGTTTTGGACTTCACTTTCAATGTGCTAAAATGTATTGGTCATTTTGGAATGTTTTGGACTTCCTTTCAAAATATCACACTTCTTTTTCTCTATTGTACAATATATGGAATATCAAACATGCATACCAAACTTTTAATGATAAACTCTCTTTTGATCCCATAAATGTTAGTGAGAATCATGCAACTCTTCTTTATTTCTAATGCACATAGGATACAAAAAAAAGAAAATGAATTTAAGAAACAATCAAAGATAGGATATACAAAATAAGCACAATTTAGAAATTTAGATAAAGATAGCCTAATATAAAGTTAAGAAATTTACCTACATAGACCTTGTACAATAGGGGCTTGAACACATGTAATGTCTAAAGATATTGTATAGTGCCCCCTAGCATAAACCACTTCATAACTAATACATTTCTAATATAAAGAAGCAAGTACTTTATTTCTAACTATATTATAAATAAATTCAAGTACATTTTATTAATGCTTGCATCTCTAATTCATTTTGAATAGAATTTACTATAGATCTTAATTATAAAAACTCTTGAACAAAGCACCCTTATACAAAAATGACGACTTGAATTCCTTTGACTTTTGCAAGTTCATTTGAAGTTTATTTTATATTATTCTTAGGAACATAAAATTTAACTTTCTGAAGACATATGTAAATCAAAGATTGAAAAATATGTAAATCCAAATTTTCCATTGTAACCAAATTAATAGATTTAAAATCTGAATATGCAAATTAAAATATAAAAAATTGGTTAAATTAAAATAATCTAATGTTATATGATAAATCCAAAATTAATTTCCACATTTGTTATTGAAGGAAAAATAAAAATCTAAAGATAAATGAAAACACTTTTGTAAGTATGTACGATAAAATATCCCTTACAATGATGTATATTATAAATTGAAAAAAAAAAACTGAAAGCAATTTAAATGTAGCTTTGTTAGTTTTCACATTAAAATAATGAAAAAATGACAAATTTTGGATTTCAAAAATTTTTTAACATGCAATAACAATGCTTTTTTTGTTTTGTTTTGTTTAAAGTCATGTCTAATTTTAGTCTATTAGTTCTCAAATAGGACAAATTCGTACAACTAAAACTTTTTTGCAACTGCTCAATATATTGTGTTAATTGAAAACTCTCCACATTTTTGTAATTAGGTTGCTATTAGCAAATGCTAACTAAAGCTTATCATCATCCCTAAAAATCCTCTCCTATATACAATTAGGTGGAAATTTCCATAGAAAAACAAAACATCTCCAATTTCTATTTGGAATTAACTTCTTTGGAATTATTACATCCAACATCACATTCAGAAGGTTATAGACAAATCTTCACATTAGCCTTTGGGATATAAGACATGAGAATTAATTGGAATACGGAAATACTTTTATGAAGGCCAAATTCAATTTAAATTACGTAATCTTTTTCCTAAATACCACATGTCATCTTCTAATTAGTGCAAGGTGAGATGACTGTTTCAAAATTTGATATAAGGAAATTTCATTTCAACATTCTACCATGTCTAACCCTCCCACATGGTAGAAACTAAAATCATCAAAATAAGGATGTTTTTCTTCCATTTTAAAACAACACAAAAGACCATCATTCCAAACTCCACCTCATTTCTTTACTATGTATATCATGTTTTCATTTCAAAACCTCAATTTCATGTAGTCATTTTTGTCTTGTGAAATTTGTGCTATCAAAGGTTCATCTTGTAATATAAGAATAGAAATTCTATAGTTGGGTTTCAAGGATTCAAAGTGAAGATGGAATATACTTTACAAAGTGATAAATAGTAGGGCTTTTTCTTTTACCACTGTCCCACTTGTTGCCCCCACAATTTTTAGAGGGATAAAGCCAAAGAGGTCAGATTTCTCAATCTAGCAAAATTTTGCCAAAAATAGAAACCCTAATAGGTAGTGAATACAAATAAAGAAGGCAATCCATTTATGACCACTTCAGCAGTTTCTCATATTTGCAAAATTTTGCCAAAAATAGAAACCCTAATAGGTAATGAATACAAATAAAGAAGGCAATCCATTTATGACCACTTCAGCAGTTTCTCATATTTGCAAGGCAGGTTCCTTCATAGAGTAAATTTTCAAATATGTAGAAATAGGCAATAAAAAATTTGCATAATTTTTCAAATGCTTCTTTTCCACAACACAGAATTTCTATGAATTTTTCAATGGAAGATGAGCTTTCTCCTATACAGGTGATATAGACCATCCTCTTTCCAAGGGCTGGTTGCAAAATCCACTAATGGTACTTAAAATAATGAGTCTCCTTAGCCAATCATATTGTGCCACAGTTCCATTGGGAACTGCGCCATACAAGAGATAGACTACATTGCCATAATGAAGTGTCTGTCGGGAAGGGGTTGCCTCCCATAAACTCAAGTTTTTGTTCGCTCTTTTGTGGAAGTCAGGGGCCGTTCTTCTCTCTTTGGAATCTAAAGGGTTGTTTCGCTAAGAATGCGTTATTTGAGTAAACTAATAAAAAAAATTTAAGTGCTAATGAAAAACGGTAAACCCATAATCGACCTTGATCTCTCACAAAATTGGAGCTACAAATCGGTAGAGACAATTAGGTTCCAAATTAAGTGTAAGGCCTGTGAGATTGCAATGTTCCGTGAGAGCGAGTGAACCCAAAGAGTGTGTGTACTTCCTATACAAGTCGAATTTACGTAAACAAATCTCAAGAAATGCAAAATAGGATTCAGCATGTAAGACGGAGTGAGTTCCAATCCCCAAAGGTAATGACACTTCACGTCAAAGACAAGAAACAGAATTTATAACCAAACGTGAAATATGAAGGCAAGTTGACGAACTCGAGTCAAATTCTTGAATAAGTATTTGACCGAGAAAATCTCAGATGAACCATTGTCTCCCGCTGTTACCCTTGTCAGGAGCTAGTAAAGGTCAAAACATAGGGTTAAGAACCTAGCAAGATACTCTATAATTGAGTTCCAAATCTAGCATTGTGGGAATATTATGTTACAAGATAAAGCACGCAGTTCCAGCAAGCCTTGTCATAACCGCCAAAGTCACGAGGGTTAACGCAAGTCTACGGTACGTACTTGGACATAGAGCTCTGTCACTAAACGCTGTAATATCACAAGCCACATTGTTATATATAACATACGTATCATAACATACGTAAAACAAGACAACTTACTTGGACAAGACGAGAATCGGGAGAAGCGAGCTGGTGATCACAAGAAGCCACATGCTATGCAGATTTCAGAAGCACCAACATTGCCGGATGAGCCGAGCAGAAATGTGATGAAAACGATGCAGGAAATGACACCCAAAGGACTGAGGGAAAGTCTGCAGTACATCGCAGAAGCCAGGAAGAAGAGCAGAGCAGAGCAGAGCATGCAGTATTATCGCAGAAGCCAGGAAGAAGAGCAGAGCAGAGCATGCAGTGTATCGCAGAAGCCAGGAGGAAGAGCAGAGCAGAGTACTGTCGTGCCCTGCCGTTTCAGGCAACCACACCTCACAAAAACACCAACAAATGGCAACATGCCTTGAGTAAGTTTATCATCCTTATGCCAAACAAGGATTTCAAGCATTCACCATTGCCCCCAAAAGCCAGTATATTATATAACGAGGATTTTAAAATATACTGAGCAAGGTTCAAAATCCATTAACAGAATCCAATAACAAAACCACAACAAGAGAAGGAACTTGTCACAGGTCGGGAGGCAGCTGAGCTTCAGCAAAAGATCAGTCCTACTGAAGCAGCCAGAAAAATTAAATGGACGTCCAAAGCTTTCACAAGTCTAGTATTGTGAGCTCATGGCAACTCAAAAATTAGTAACAAGCCCACCTCAGCATGCGCTCAGGACCTGCAAGGGCGTGAAAGTGCAGATAGCAGAAGCAGAAAAGACAGTTTCCTCACAAACCAACTCCAAGACTCCAGGAGGCACAAAGTGCACCATAAACCTGCAGGCGCATGACATCTTCAGGGGCTTCTGCTCCTGCTCCGACGGCGATCCCGGGCAGCTATTGGGCTTCTGCAAGTTCATTCAATTACATATTGAGTTAATCACCAAAGTTGAATTGCACGCACCAACACAAATGACAAAGATCGTACATAAAAATGATACAAAGATTCGACATACCCATTCGGAACTGGAGATCCACGTCGGTCACGTCTTGGTGGTGGTGATCGACTGGGGCTTCTGCCGCGGCGCACCACAGGCGAGATACTTCTCTGGCGCGGAGAAGATTTGCTCCTTCCCCGAGGACTTCCCCGAGGAGGTGGGCTGGACAGCAAAATAATCACAAAAAGACAAGCTATCAATTCATATGCCCAGTTTACATGAACGCAAATGTACATAACGTACAATTAAGGAAAAGGGAACGGTATCACAAACATGATCAGTTGTTCCAAAGGGAGTAATAATGTGTAAAAAGATGATTGAACCATCAATTTGCTCATATCTTACTGGGAAAGACCGCAAATGCAACGTACCTGCGAGCACCATAGCCATAGCTTGGGCTGCGACGATATCGTGGGCTGGCAGAGGAATGGGCCCCATTTGTCACCGTCAGATACCAAGACCGAGGAGACCGTGCGAAAAATGAAAGAGAACCAAAAATAAAATATATTCACAAAACCCAGAGTAACCCCTGAGGGACCGTGATTTCATGGATTTCAATAGTCGTACGTATTTGATCATACTGAGAAGGATATAACTCAGAGGGGGCAGAATTTTAGGTCACCAGAGTCACTGAAGAACATTGCAAGCGCAGATCAAAATTAAAAAAGAAAGAAACGCAATATTGTCCCTACTTGACGCACTCAAAAGGTGAAAATAAACACAATTTGGGCCTCTTAGTTCTGCAGGGTGGGTTGAGATGAGAAGGAGAGTGACGGTACCTTCGGGCACCGTAGCTTGGGCTGCGACGGTATCTTGGGCTAGCACGAGGGCTCTTACCACGGCCGCCAGTGCCTAATCCTCCAGCCCCAATACGAAGGCGGCATTCCCGTGCAAAATGACCAGGCTCTCCGCATTCATAGCACTTCATGTCATCCCCTCCACGACCACGAGGCCCACCGCCTCCGCCTGAGCTGCGAGAGAGCTCAACTCGCCAACCATTCTTACCTGCATGCCCCAAACCGCATGAATAGCAATTTTCTACTTAAATCGACTAAAAATTTCCTTAAGGTATGCAAGGGCAGCCTTAGTGTTCTGTGACCCTTACAATAGCTACGGAACCACTCACTACGGACTTACCATCCAAAACCCGAATTGCATCTCGAGCATCTCGTATGTCATCGAACTCCACAAAAGCAAACCCCGCCGGTTTCCGGGCGACCCAGACACTGTGTCACCAGATACATACAATAGCATCAAAACCATGATGAGACACATACCATTCAAGTCACGTATGGCATCATCTGCATCTCTTCGATCTTCAAATTCGATAAAAGCAAAGCCCGGCGGTTTGCGTCCCACCCATACACTGAAATTCATGGGTCAGACAGTAGAACGACTTTCAGCAGCATACCTTCAAAACGAAAAATCAACAGTCCTCCCTGCACGTGCTTCCCCAACTTCCACTACAAAACATCCTAAATTCCGCTCAACACAAAAAACCATTACGACTAAAAATACACTAAAATAATCTTGCACATCCTCCTTGATAACGGCGTTCGTTCACAAGATCCAATCTACTCCTACAGCCAAAAAAACTTCACCACGCATCAACATCCCTCAAAAACCCCAAAAATCTAAAAACTCCCAAATTATCCAAAAAAACAAACCATAAACCGAACAAGAAAAATCAAAATCACCAATGAAATCTCCAAAATACGTTCTTCAGTCACCACGGTGAAACAGGCGGAACATTCCAAAAAAGAACAAAAAAAGGGACCGAAACCCTCATCCAACAAACCCTCGTCCCCATCCCAAAACGAGGAGACTCTTTCCGGAGGCGCAAACAGTTGTGGAAAACGAACCTGC
The DNA here is from genome assembly GCA_963969395.1 of Pseudoscleropodium purum. NCBI lineage: Eukaryota > Viridiplantae > Streptophyta > Bryopsida > Hypnales > Brachytheciaceae > Pseudoscleropodium > Pseudoscleropodium purum. The sequence goes on from OZ017795.1 coordinate 28,946,106, forward strand.
GAAGCACGCCGTAGACGCGGAACTCATCCTCAAGCTCGCGCTCGGTGGCGCGCGGGTCCAAGTTGCCGACGTAAACACGCGACATAGCGCGCGACAAGAAGAGCGCGCAAGACGCCGCAGCGGCAGAACAAGAAGGCAAAACAGGAAGAACAAGAAGAACAAGAAAATGAATTTTAAGAACAATACTAAGAAGACGGAGCTTTCCTGAGCAGCTCCGAAGGGCCGCTGCGAGACCCGAAGCACGAACAAAGGAAGAAATGGACCAGAGAAAGAAATTGGAGACGACGAGAGGGAAGGGTAGACGAGCAGGAAACCCTAAAGGCCTCACTGTAGAGAGACTGACTCATTTCTTCAACTGAACGTTCTTAACTTAACCCTTCACCCCGGTAACCACCCTACCTGACCGCGGTCAGATTCAGACCTAAATTATCCTTCTATCCTCCTATTAAGTTAGGTTGTTTGTTTGTTTTGTTTTGTTTGTACGTTGAGATCTCCTAGACCGTGCATCCCCTGGTCAGGTTCTTGGTATCAGCGGAAAGCCCTAGGCATAGAGGGGTGCACAGGCTTGGTTTTGTGGCACTCTGACATACAGCATGAAAGTTATTGAATTTTGAAGTTTTTATGAATTAAAAAAATTAGAAAATTAATTTTTCTTTTTTTTTGACCATGACAAGGTCATGGGGCACACTAGTTCTTCTATTAAGTTAAGCTGCTTATTTGTTACGTTGAGATCTCCCGGATCGTGAGTCTTCCATTTGTGTGTTTGGTATCATCGAAAAGCCCTTGGCGAGGAGGATGCACAAGCTTGGTTTTGTAGCATTCTAACCTAAGGCATGAGAGTTATTGAATTTTGAAGTTTTAAAATTACTTTTATTTTTGTTTTGACCATGGTAATGGCACATGACACACTAGTACTTTTTGAAATGTCTTCAATTTTGGAATACTATAAGTAAAATGTCCAAAATAAAGTAGAATTTCTTTTAATGACATTGCTTAATTTTTGGAATATTTTAAAATTCTATAAGACATATTGAAGAATAACATTTCCAAGTGTAAAATTCTAAAACATTTATTTATTTAACCCCTAAATGTCCGAGGTACCTAATTTGGGTGTCAATAATACTTTGAAGTTAAATAAAACCTAATAAAGTTGCTAGTTATAGTAGTTTATACTTTTGAAAAATTCTTTCAGAAGTTTAGTTTTAGCATCAAAAAATTAATTTTGAAAATGATTGGTTGTAATTTTTTTATTTTAGATTTTGTGCAAAGGTGTCCATTGCAATCTTGACTTTCTTTAATGTTGAGAGCTCTTGTAAAGGAGCCTCACATACACTAAATCTTGAAGAAAAATTCACATTCACTAGTAGAAAATGGCATTTCAGACAACAAAAAGGAGCTGATGTTTACTGAAAATTGCATTGTTGCAAATACAAAATTTCTGAAATTGCACTAACTATAGCATAGTTTCAAAAAATTTGTGTTTGTAGCAACGCAGTTTTCAGTAAACATTAGCTCCTTTTTGTTGTTTGAAATGCCATTTTCTACTAAAGATTAGAAATTCATTTTTAAAAATTGTAGAAGAGATTTTGAGAAGTTGTAAATTGATTGGACTTCTCATGGAAATGAATATTGAAATTTACAAAAACTATGTGAGATAAAAAAATAGGGTCAATTTAATTAGTTGAAGGAAAAAAATATACTATTCTTAGATCTACGATAGCATTGGTAATATATGGCATACACAATTATATATAAAATAGGATGTTTTGTACTTTTGTAATTCTTCCATTTTGTTGTATAGTAGAAAAAAATAGGAAGTTGAATATAAGATTCCTCATAAGATTCCTCATATTTAAATCTATGTAAGACGTTCCTTTGGGTTATTAAAGCCTAATAAGATTGGACAAATAGTTTGTACTTTCATGTCAATTTTTGAAAGCTACAAGGAAATTCATCCTTGTTTAGGGGCGTGAGATCAAAACACTATAAGAAACCAAAGTTCATTGAAGGATTATTGTTGGGGATTAAGAGGCTTGAGGGTTATAATTTCAAAATTTAGAGTTGAACTAAATGCAACAGACTTATGGGTATTTAGTTAGGATTTAGAAGAGAATGGGCAAGAATGTGTGTACTAGGCAAAGAGTGGTGGCTTTAAACCAACACTGTCTTTGTAGGGTTTTTTTGTTGATTAAGTTGGTACTTATTGAAGGTCATTTTGTACTTTCCTTGTTTTTATTTCTGTTTTTGCTATCATCTTGAATGTGAATGCAACTAATATCTATAATGTTTTGTAATTAGTGTTGGTAGTGACTTATAGGTTGATAGTTCGACTGCCCCAATTTTTTGGTTTTTAGATACTCCCATATATATTTACAACAATTAATAGGATGAACCAAAGCAATTTTATTAGAACTTATTAATTTCAGTCATAGTATTGGGTTGATACTAGTAATACATGTGTTCATTAATAAAACCTTTATATTCGATTTATATATATTTACCTACGTTGTATTTAAATGTGCTTTTCTTTTTGGGAATTTATACCACTACAAATTTCTTATTGAAGGTAATCCATTTTGTAGTTCAAATGAATGTTTGTTACTGTGAACAATATTCTTTGCATATTGGTTGTGTTTTCAATTAGGTCTTAATTTTCGGAATTAATACCACTGTAGAATTTCATGTTCTATAGGAAGTTTTGCAATGCTAAAGAGTTATTATTCATCTTTACTAGAGTGGACAAACTATTAGGACAAAAAACCCCATATAAAAGAACTTCTAAGCACAATAACCTCAAAACACCACTAAGACTTCTAAAACCCAAAGATTTGAATTCTCAAAGTGTCTAAACCAAGCAACTATAAGTCACTTGACTTCTCCATTGAGATTTCAAACTCCAAATTCTAATGAATTAAAATTCTCAAAGTTCCAAAGCCAAGCAAGCTAAATCACTTGGCTTTCCCACCAAGATTTCAACTCCAAATTCTAAGGAAATTTGAATTTTTAAAGTATCAAGCAAAGCAAGTCTAAGTCTTTAGGCAATCCACCTAAATTTTAATCTTGGAAAGAATTGAAGATTGTTGAAAATTGTGCTTCCTTTATAGTCTAGGAGGACAAGTTGTGGTAACAATGAGTATGGGATAAACTAAACTTCCCCACTTGAACCATGTGCAAGCCAATTCTTGGAATGTACAACAATTCTAAGGCCCTAGATCTTTTCGCATCTCCTTTCTGATTTTGTTAAAACATAGTGGAAACAATGCATTACTCTTTCAGTTTGTGTGGTAGATGTATAGACAATCTTTTTTCAATATACATGTGTAATTTTTTTGCTTCACCTTTTGGTTCATGATTTCATTCACTAGAAAATCCTGCTTGCAATGAAGGCCAAGTGGACTTAGTTTTTTTCTTTTGTTGATGCCTAGTAGCTGGTTTGGAAATGCCATCATTGCCTACATGCCAAAAAAATCTTTTAAGTGCTTGCCTAATGAACTCTATACAAAAAGGGTAATGCCAACGATTACATTGTTGCCAAAAAAATTCCATAATGCTTCAAAATTCTACACTTGTGGGCTACCTTCACTCGTAGAAAACAAGCAAATAAGGAGCCGCATCACTGATAATTCTCTTGAAAATGAAGCCACCTAGCCATTTTTCAAAATGAAAAAAAAGAAAAAGAAACAATGGTCAATGGTATTCTTTAGATTTTGGTAACAATTTCAATGTCTCTTTTAGTGGACAACAATTTCTATTGTGTAGTTGTATAGTAGTAATTTGAATGCTATGCATACTACTCATGTTCTTGGTTTTGCAATGCAACTATATTCTTCTTGATATGATGTTCTTCTAAAAACTTCAAAAAAATAAGGTGCCAATAAAAGTCTCCCTAACCATTTAAGAAAAAATAGGGTGTTGAAAAATACATGCCACTAGTTTTTTTCTACAAATAGAGAGGGAAAAAATTCTTCTAAGTACATAAATACCCCCTTTAAAATACCCCATTATCACAAATCTTGGGGAATTCACCCTTCTTTATGTTTAGTGACCATGTGCAATAATGGGATATTTTACAAGTATGTCATATTACTACTGCTATGGTAGATCTAAAAAATCTATAATTTTTCCTTCAACTAATTAATTGACCCTCTTTTTTTTTATCTCACATAGTTTTTTAAAATTTTGGTATTCGTCTCTCCAAATCACACATTGTTACAAAACGTAAGGGAAAGTGAATCCCTTGAGGGAGTATTCAATTTGCTCTTTAATAGTTCTCGAGGAATTCTAACCTTCAAGAGACTCCATGACAATATGACAAGAATTAGAGAATGATATGGAAGAAGTGGAGATTGTAGACTTCAATCTATAGCTCAAATATGAGTGTAATCCTCCCATTCAAGAGACTATGTGATTCACTCTAAGTAATGGTGGTGATAGCAAATGGAAAATACATTTGATTTAGCCGTCACTACTTATAGCTTCTGTTGTTGGAATCATTTGGTTCTATTATTGATCACAAACCAAAACATTATGATTTAAAGAAAGATCTTGCAAATGAAATAGTAACACCAATTCTAAAGTGCAAACGATGATCTAAATGGAGATTTGCAAGGCATCCAAAACTAAAAAACGCAACACCCAACAAGAATTGCAAATCCTCATCAAACCCCAAATATTGACTATTCAGCATGTAAAGGATCACATGCCAAAGAATCATCTACAAAAGGCTAATAGTCACTATAAGAAAATCAGTTTTTTTTAGATGTCTTAGAAAATGCAATAAGGTGTTTAATGTAACAACAAAATAATTAATATTAACATCACCTAAAAAACGTTGTAACTGAAAGGCCCAAAACGTGGTAAAATCCTCCAAAACATGCTCAATTTGAGCTTGTTTTTTCTCTAATACTAAAGAAAATGTGGTCTTTCAACCTCCCAAAAATATGGCATACGAATGCCATGTAATTGCCATATGGGTGAAGAGAGCCATGTTGAATTTTTTTCATCTAGCTTGTCTATGATTTTGTTTATTAACATGGTGGTGGAAAAAATAATGTGGTAACCAAAAATGATGACTTGACCTACCTAATCAACACATTTTTATGTTGTTTGAAAATTTTGATGTTGCTTTTTGAGACGCCAAATTAGACATTTTTTGAGACATCAATTGGTGCATACCCTACCCATAAGGCAAGATCATCAAAAATTAATTGTTTAAAATTAATTAAAAAATAAAATTGAACACAATTCTTGTTGTATATATCTCATATGGTTTGTTTCACTTCCTACCACCCCACTTGTATAAAGACCATCTCTTTTCATCCACGGTGTTCATCCATCCATTTTTTGTGCAAAGCATGCCATGTGGTAGACCTTCCCTTGAATTTTTCACAAATGGTGAATATTTTATCATAGACTATAGTAATTTTTATTAACTTATCCATAGTCAAAATGGATATACTTATTGACGTGGTAGTCTATGTTTTTTTGGACATCCCAAAAAACATCAATAACATCAACTTGGATTTATAATAACATGCCAATGTTTTTTGCAACATCCACAGAAATCTACCTTGTTGGGCCAAATGTTCTTTGACATCTTTATGTTTTTCTAGATATTCCACATTAAAGATCAAACATAATCCAAACATGGATTTTTTATAGAAAGTATCAAGCATACAAACCTTGTGGCTTTAATTGAGTTTTACTCAAATTCACATTTAAGTTCAAATTCAAGCTCAAAATTAGATACAAAGGTCAATGGCTCCCTCTTGACTAATCCAAACTATTTGGGCAATGCTAACAATGCTTAATATAAAGCTTCCAATGTAGATCCAAAGTTGAGTTGTAATGTGCTTTTTCAATAATATTCCTATAGTTAAAAACTATGATAACTATAAAAAAAACTTAAATTGAAACACTTCGTGCTAAAGAGAACTAGTATAATAATTAATGAAAGTCCGATATTAGATGTTCACTAGAACAATAGCAAACCATATAGAGTGCCAAACAACTATCCTCAAAATGCCCAAATGGGATTATGCTTTAGAAGAAGCAAAATTGTTAGACCTAAGATCAAGTGGCAATGAACTTTATGGAGTCCCTAATGATGAGTACTTGCTTTAGTTTGTGAGTCCTTCACTCTATAAGAAAACGGAGCCAATAGTGACTCCAAAAGAATGACTTCATGTCCAAAATGACTAAATAATGACTCAAGCTCCGTAATTGCATGAGCGGTTAAAGGTTCTACAACATTCAAGTCATCCTGCAATCGCTAGTATGGCTCCAAAAAGAAGAGATGATGAAGTCCAAGCTTCATCCACTCTATTTCATTGACAACATTCTTGACCTTCCGACATGGAGACTAAATAATCCAAGTCATGAAAGACTTGAAAACAATCATACATTGTCACTATGCACCCAAAAGAGGCAGTAACTGCCTACATCAATTACTCTCTTTTGATCTCAAAATCTGAATTTATTAAGGATTGAACCCTCTTTGACTTTGAACTTCCTTCTGTCACTATGCTTCACTCCATAGTGACTATGTAATGACTTTTATGTCAATACTTTCTACTTTGGTGGGTTTATATTTTCTATATCTTCTTTTTTCTCTTCTTTATTTTGTACTTGTTCTGTTTTTTATTTTCCTAATTAATTTCTATATCTGGTTGATTCTTTCACTAAATGAAAAAAATTTACTTTAAAAAATATATATTTTGTCTTTTCCTCTTAAATAAATTTTCAAATTTTTTTCAATCTTTTTTTCTTTTTGAATTTCGAGAATTTCTTCTTGTAATCTTGTTCACTTAATTTCTTCAAATCTTCTTTGATTTTAATGAAATTCATTTATCTTCTCTTCTCTTTTTATTTATCTCTTTTATCTCTTTCTTATTTTTGTATTCTTTTTGTATCTATTTGACCATTTCTTTACTTCTAATTTTTTTAACCTTATTGTTTTAATAACACGTTTTCTCCTTTTCTCCTTATATATATTTTTGATTTTAACTTCTATTTTTATTTTTTTTAATTTAATATCTTTTCAAATTTTTGGAATCTTATCTTGTTTTCTTGATTTCTTCAAACCCTCTTTATGTAGTGTAAGCATTTATTTATCCAGTTTTGGTAGATATATGAGCACGGCCATGATCTTGTTTGGTTTGTGTTTTTTGTATTAAGTGGGTACCTAAATATGGTCCATTATACCTTTCAAGCAATGGATTTTTTCTAAATTCTTAAATGTACACACACACAAAAAGGATTAAGGAAACCTAATTGAATTGCAAAATCAACATGAATGGCAAATCTAATTAGGCCGTTGTGATTTTCCAAGGGTAGTTGTAAGAAAGACCTCCCATTTTTTTGTAGCATTTGGCATTGTAGTGATAATTTTTTTGGGAGTACTTTATAATTAGAAAAATTATTATTTTTTAAATAAAAAAATATGTTTGATGTACACACCTTTAGGAAGAAGTTATTGTAAGAAAGAAAAATGTAGAAAAATTCTCTAAGTAGGAGAAGTAGAAAAGTGCAAAATGTCATGAAAATAGGTGTTTTGACATTTTAATTTGTAAAATACAGGAAAAATATTTTTTTTTTAAATTAAAAATTGTTAATTCGAGGGACCTATATGATGAAGGGATTTCACCCAAAGATTGATCTTATAACCATTTTCATTGTTGAAGATGGCGCGTTTACAGGGCCCCTATTCACACAAATGTGAACAACAAACAATAATGTTTTTTATGGAGTCCCGTAGTAGTGACATGCTTGCCTAATGTGGGAATAGACCACAAAAATTTCAGCTTTAAATCATTTAAAAACGATATTCCATGGTAATAAAAAAACCCTAAATTACAAAGTGTGACAAACTAGCTAAATCAAAATTTAATCATAAAAATATATTTTTTTAATTTTGAAAAATAAATTTTGTCTTTATGACCATGTTAGTCATTTTGGAAAAAAATTTCACATACATCAACTTGATCCTCCCAAAGTTATGGTTGATTTGAACTCCATAACTCTACTTCTGATGCAAAATAATACAAGTCTTTCTTGCAACTATCTCTAAAGAAAGTGGTAATAGTCTAAATTTATAAATCTTAATCATACAAATCTCGTGCAAATTCTAAAAATAGAGAATTTAAAGTAATTCGACTTTTCTAGCAAAAGATACAATTGGATGAAGTTTAGTCTTTGGATTGGCTACGTAAACTTCATCCATCTTTTTTTCCTAAATCCCAATTTCAATTTGACTTGCAATTTGGGCTGCCTATTTAGGTTAAAATCTAATTACTAATTTGTTAAGCACTAAATAGCCTTATCCTATTAAAAAAAGGTGAAATTATATAATAGAACGTATTTGTTACAGTGTCAAGCACTAGTTATAATACTTGGTAAGATATCTAGGCACTACCAAAATAATTTGAAATTTGTTTTTTTTGGGTAGTTTTATTGTTTTATGAAATATTTAATCGATTATGAAAGTCAATAAGAAAATTATTTTCATACACTTTGAGATGCAACAAGATTTAACAATCAAGGGCATTTTTAATATTATGAATTAGAATCAATTACATGGGAATCTTGTAACAATTTTGTACTTCTTTGCGGCATAAAACAAAAATTTTGAACTAATGTTAGCATTAAAAACTGAGACACAAAACTATACAAGATAAAACCTGGCTACAAAAAGTTTGACAATTTTAAGTACTTCTAATCAAAATGGACTATTACCTCTAGTTTGAAAGAAATAAAAGACACTTCAAGTTCCTAAAAATCTCTATTGTTGTAGATTTAGATTCTATATTGTTGATCACTAGGTTTATAATCTAACAATTCATATTTTCCTTAAAAAATGTGACCTTGCTTCTATTCTTCCAATGTAAAAATTTCCACCTTTTCTATACTTTCAATTCTTTCATCAAGCTAGTTGTTGTATGGCAGTACCTCGGAAGGTTTGAAAAATCCTATGGTACCCTACACATTTCAATGAAAAATATCATGGCTAGCTTTCATAACAGCCTATACCTACACCTGAAATAGAGCGTTGGAGTTATTATATAGTCCCATGAACAACTCCAAGGCCTACAATCCTCTTCTATGGGATGCTTCATAGAAAGTGCACAATAAATAATACAACAAAACACTAACAAATTACACAAGACAAATGCATGAAGCAAAGAAATGAACCACACAACCAAAAGTGCATTCGCCTTCATGAACCACCTCTTTTCAAAACACATATTAAACAATTGATATTGTGTTTTTTAGAGTTCAAGCACATCTAAGGCAAAACACTTCTATGCTAAAACACCCAAAAAGGAATTACATAAAAAACTCACTTTGAAATAAAACAAGGAAAAAACTCAAACCCACTAGATTACGTGTCAATCATTATGAGGTTACCAACAAATTAGCAATAACAATAGATTCTCCTATTACAATCTCTTAATGGAGATGAATCTCTCATAGTAGGTAGAAAACAAACAACAAACCTTTGTTTCTGTCATACGTAAGACCTCATCAACATATAGATTGTGGAAGAAAATGTCCTGTCCAAAAATTACACATTGAAGTACTTTACTAGTCAAATCTACTTCTTCTCTAGTGTACTTTGCATAGGACTTAGAATCTTTATGACTAATAATGCAGATTCCCTTCTCTTTCAATACACACAACTATTTTATTTGTATAATTCCTATAGCCCAACTGCTCTTGAATGTGTGTTTCACTTCAATTTCATTGCATGAACCGCTCTAGTCTATGGTTGAGTGCTATCACTTATGGTGTTTCTACCAACATGACCATGAATGAATTAGGCATCATTGAGAGGTTTTAAGCGTGATTTTGAGATCAAAAACGTCAAATGCAAGAGATTTATAGGATTGCAGCTTTGGACAATGTGCAATGAGAAACTTGAAAATGTTGATGACATCAATGTCATAGCAATTTACAAGTTTCATCAAACTATCAAAATTGCAATGTTGCACATCTACTTTTCAATTCTTGGATAATCTAGATGAAAATATGAATAAACAAGAACTAATCATTTATGGTAGAAACTAGAAAAACATCAATAACCCAATGCACAAACTACTAACTAACTATGACAAGAATGATTAACCACGATAACCCATCATTGCAAAATACTCAACCTAAGCTCATGCCCAAAGCGTTCAACATTCAACTAAATCTAAACCAGAGTTAATTTGAACTAGATCTATACTTGACCAAACAGTAACCATTCGACTAGATTATTCCATTAGAACCATTCAATACCACCAAATTGTATCACTTAACTAGATTTAGATTATTCGGTAAAAAAATTAATTAATTATTCTACTCAACTATATTGGAAAAGTCAACTAGATCAATCAACTAGACCTGAACAATTGTCTTAAATCAACAAAATATTATCTACCGTATTCTAATTTCTTCAATAATTAATTCCAGAAATTCCAAAAAATAGCTAATTCAAGTTATTCAACTCTAACCACAAAGTTAAACATTTAAAGTTCAACATCAAGCCTTAATCACTCAAGCACAATTATGAACATTGCTTTATAAAGTCCAATAGACCCACTAATAACCTAAATAAAACAAAGCCAAGACTCTCAATAAAAAGTCTACTCTTGAGACAAAAATTAAGCCTACAATCATTAGAAAAAAACTATATTGGAAATCATTAAAACATGTAATATTGGTTTTGTTGAGTTCTTAGTTCTCAACAAAAAATTTTGCATTAAAATGCCATTCCAACAAAATAGTTTGCGTTGAAATGGCATTCCAACACAAAATTTTGTACTAGAAACTAGGAACCCAACAAAACCAATGTCACATGTTTTTATGGTTTCTAATGCAATTTTTATGGTTTCCTTCGCAATTTTCTGATAGTGAAATAAGTTGCAAGACTAACAAAAAATCCTTTGTACACTTTATAAAAAAAACCAATCAAATCATGACCTTATATTAATTTGACTCAGTACATTGTCTAAATATCAATGTCTATCAATATTAGATAAGGTAAAAGTATCAAGATAAGAAACAAACATCAAGAACTCATCACCGTATTGATCCCTATACATCTAAGATAAGTTGCTCTCACAATCTTGTAATTCCTCCCACATATAATAAAAAATTTCTATGTGCAAAAGTAAACAAAACATTTGTTCAAATAAGACGGATGCGTAATGGATGCTTTTTCAAAATCAAAAATATATTTTCCTTCACTTTTAGATAATATATTACTTATGAGTGCATTTTTTTCCAAACATGCATGGACAATTTGGATCACAACTTTGTCTATAGTTAATTTGACGTGGTGGAATCTTAGATCTATAAAGATGTTGAACAAGACATGCTTCGATGATGTCTCAACATAGTGTTGTTCCTTGTGTACACAAATGACTCTCCCAATTGCTAGAAGCATGTTTGCAATCTTGCATAGTACATCAACAATAGGCATTGGATCACACATTAATGATTAACCAAATACACAACAAAAAAACAATTAAAGTACACATCAAATGTATCAAGATTGGGAGATGTACGTTCCAAAAGGATATAATTTGTCATTCTTCTTGGCTACTTGAAACATGAAAATTTGTAGCATGTCAACCAATAAGATAGTGTCCTTTTCTTTTTATAAGTTCCTAATGCTTAACTCAATGGAATAGCCCTTAAATCACCGGAAATTGTCAAAAGCCTTCCATGCCCAACTCTTGGATTAAGAACTACATTGTTGGCTCCTTTCATTACATTTTTGAGCTCTACTTTGTCATCAATGGAATATATTGCAATATAATTTGGATTCAAACGAATAGACAGAGAAACTTAATCAACTACATCTCGTTCAAAGACAATAAAAAAAGGAATCACATCAATGATTACAATATCTTGACTTCCAAAATCATCATTGGCAATAAGATTGACAATGTTAGATCATAGAACCTCAAGTCAACAAACATTAGATCCAAAAACCTTAGTCTAGGAGACCACACAATGCAAAACTTGAATGTCAAAAATCGCCACAATACAATCAAATTCTACAACAAAAGCAACTACAGTTGTGGACACAAGATTAGAATCTTGCAATGTATTGCCAACAATAGAAGAAATAGCCTCAATCATGCAAGAATTGATGGCATCCTCAAATGGCAAGCCCAAGGATCAAGAAATTATCTTGTCCTTTGAAGAAATGACGCAATTAGATTCATTGACTTGCAAAAAGCATACAAATCAAATGGATTAGGTTGAATAAGAGGTTGTTCTACACATTCGACATTATGACTAGAACTCTTAGACCTCTTGTAAGAGCTACCAATAGCCATTACAATGCTATAGGGTTAGAATCAAATTTGGAAAGGTTTGCATCTATTGCATTTGTTTGTTGCAATTAATCATTGTAGTGTGATGTCCCTGCATTATGCAAATAAACAGTCATGAGGTCTCAAACCCTAAGTTCCACTCATAAAGAATCAAGAAATGTTTTAATATTCAAGAAGTAAGAACAAAATTTAAAAATCCCTAAAACAAAGAAGCAAAGAAATAGGTTAAAAAATCACCAACAAGCAAACGTTAGTTGTTGCACGACCATTGATAACACATGAAAGTGCCATTAGCTTACTAAATTAGAAAAAGAATAGATAGAATATGCAAACCAACACAAACAATATAGAAAGAAGTAAACAATGCAATAGAGAGAGTAAAGGGGCAATCTATGTAACGAGAGTGAAGCAATGAATGATGTAACCGAAAAGCAAAGCCACAATTTGCAAAGCAAGGAGCAAAGATAAGAAATAAGAACATATGAGATCTCTTAAGTATCTTCCTCAAGATAGTTCATCGCAGAACGTGTTCAACGTGCACAAATAGGACAATTTAGAAAAAATTTAGTGCATTCCATTGTGAGCAAGGTTGACACAATCAAACATTTTGAGAAAAATTACTTCCAAATTTAGGATGTCTAGGCACTTAGACATCCAAATGCAATGTTCAAACGAGGATAAACTGCAGTCTATAAAAATTACCCTACATAAAACCAGCACAATGGATGGGTAGACAAACAAACAAGTAGACAACTCAACAAATAGCTTGGCAAAGAGCTCGATGGATAGCTTGATAGAAAACTCGGCGGACAGCTTGTGAGATGGCTAGGCTAGGTAGATGCTGACTATGCAATAGTAGTGATTTTCTTTTGCCATTTTCAACTTCAATTTTTGATATCACTATAAGATATCACAAGATAAACTATGAATTTGTAAGTGACTTCTTTAAGCACCCTTCCATTCAACATGATCCTCACATAATGAGGAAATTGACTAAGTTTGTGAAAGCTTGAGAACCTAAGTTGGTGACTTTGCTATTCATTGAGGAAGGGATTTCTCTACGCTAGAAAGTTGAGGATATTGTACATTATGCAATTGAGATTAAGCATTACCTAAGGAAGCTACAAACTTAATCAAGTAATTTCTTTTAGTAACATTGACCATGCCCAATTTTATACTATACGATATTAAGCTCTTTAATGTGAGGTAGATGCTTTATAAAATTCTATTGTATTCATTGTTGTATTACTTTGTTGAAATAGTATTGTTGGAATGTGCAAATGACAAAAAGATTTGTAGTGATTGTAGTTGGAGACTGAAGATTTGTTTAGATAGGACATTGTAGAATAGTAAAGCGGCTTTTGTCAAATTGTTTTGGATTTACCATTTTGAAATTTGTATAGAAAGATATGGTATTCCCTGTTAATTTCTGCTTTTCAGAGAATCCCTCTTGGAAAATTGTAACAAAATCCCTTGCCATATTTCACCTTTGAAAATGATTTCCCATTTCCCGATGCGATTTTTTAAAGTTTCCTTTTGATTCTCTTGTGAGGATTTCCTTTTGCCTATCTTACAAGGATTTCTTTTCAATTCTCTTATGAAGATTTGCTTTTGATTCTCCTATATATGTTTTACCTCTCTCACATTTCTCTATGACAATTTATTTCCTTGTGTTTTGTAAGAAAAGATTGTCCAAACAAGGAATTAAAACTGTAATTGCCTAGAGGGAAAGCAAAAAATGTTCCTGTGGTATCTTGTGATATCACCACAAGAATTTTAGCATTCGTTGACTACATGTATGACTGCGTTTTCAATCATTGTGGACATGTATGATTGTTGTAGAATTGTAGGTGTTGTAGTCATTGTTGACAAGTTCGTTATGGAAATGACTACATTCTGTATATCACTATCCATCTTCCTACATGGATATTCATCCATAGATTTTTCTACGTGGTTGCTCGTGAATGTCATCATGACTTTGATGGATTAGTACATTGTATAAAATAGCACAACACACTATAATGTCTAGAAAAAAAAATGAGGTGCAACTCACTTTTGCCAACTAATTACCATTTAGAGTGTTTGAGAATGCCAAAAGCATTCTCTACAACAAAGTGTCTTCTTTGCAGTCTTTTGTTGAAGAGAGTTTCTAAAATTGCCAACTGCATTCCTCCTTGATGTAGAACCATGAGCCATAGTAACAAAGGGTAATCAAGATGTCCTATGAAGTAAGGAGAGTGCCCATTCATTGAAAAAGCATCATCCATTAAAACTCTATGAGTAGCAAGGTAATGTAAATATGATCAGTGGAGCATTTAGCTATCATGAGTCAAGCCAAGCATCCTCACATACAAATCAAGAAGTTTCTTTTTGTTGTCCACTACTATTTGACAGTTAATACTGTAACCACCTATCTAAAAGTAGAAGTAGTCATTGGTACTAAAATCTAGTTTGGAGATTGACACATTCATGCCATCAATGGCACCGACAATAGCAGATAAAGAATAGAATTCAAAAAATTGGATTTGGTCAAATGAATTTTCTCCCTTGATAGCCAACAAATTTTGTACTTCATTGTGTCATTTATAGTATAGACCACCTCCCAAAGAACTTTGTAGACTATAGTATGCCTTACAGCAAACATTTTTTTGCAAATGGTTAGATTAGCGCCATGTGTTAATTTGAAGAGGGTATAAGCAACACGAACAAAGATGAGCACTACTAAACGGTACTTTGTATTCTTCTTCTCCATGTGAATTTTCAGTAAATTAGTTAGATTGAAAATTGCATCTTTCATCATTTGGAACATTGATATCCAACGACCATTATCATACTAATCAACTAGGAGCCAAAAAAACCATGTAGGAGACCTAGGCTTAACTGAATAACTAACATTAGCAAGGAGAGCAGGAGCTGGTAAGCAAACTCGAAACAAATACAAAGTATTTTTCATGAGGGTTAATGTGTCTATAATAGGGGAGTCATCAAACTCCAAAAATGAAGCATCTTTGTTGTTGTATAAGTCTTTGTCTCTAGTGCTGGAAGATGCAAGCTAACATTCGTGTCAAAGATTAGATCCAAAAGCCAAGAAGAGATAGTCACCAAATTTGAGCTATTTTGAAAGTGATCCATGGCTAACTTCTATAAGAAGTTGAACTACAACAACAAAGCGGCAGACCTAGTTTGATGAATCCTAAAAGAAAAATACAAGGTCAAGAAACATAAAGTCCTTTCAAAACTCTATGACTATATTAGAAATTGAATGTTGCAACAACAATTACAAACAAATACTAGAAGAAAACTATGTTGAACACTTGAACTTGATTAAAATTGGATTTTTTTGGTCAAAATTGGGTTTTACTTGACAAAAACTACGTTGCACTTAGCAAGAAAGTACAGAATTGGTTTTGTTGAGTTCTTCCTATGTAATGCAAAATTTGCGTTGAAACATTAGAACGTAGAATTTGATAAGTAAAATGTAGAATTTTGGAACGCAAAGTTCTACATTACAAAAGGAGAACTCAATAACATGGATTCCATATTTTTTTGTTGAGTAAAACCCAGTTTTTAACAAGTTCAACATAGTTTTCTTCTAGTAAAATGAGGCCTCGGTTGCCTACCTACAACAAGAAGTAAAGGGATGAAAGCCGAATGGACCACGCGGTCACTTATAGGATTTGAGTGTTTTATGACTACAAAAATATGATTGAGGATGACTAGCAACTACACGTAGTCATGTTTTTGGATTCCACAACATTTAGAAAAGACATGATTGCAAATATGACTATCAATCATATTTTGTCTTTGTACTTCATAAGTGTCTAGTATACATGCATGGGGAACAGCAAAACACTTCTTAGGGAACCATAGGAAACGTATTATAAGAACACTAGTCATATTTGTCAATCATATTTTTGCAAATATGACTACATGCAGTCATATTCTATAGTCACATTTTTGTAGGTTTACATTTCTTTTGAAGTTTTTTTTTAGGCAGCCTCCTAAAAATTTGGGCAACCTAAAAAAATATAAATAAATTATTGCTCAAAATTATCAAATCCTAGCCATTGTTTTTTGGGGATATTGAAATCCAAGCCGTCATTTTTTAGGGTTTTGAAACCCTAGCCGCCATTTCATTTGCTTCATCTTCTTAGTTTTTTTGTTGCTTTTTAACTCTTATTTCTTTTTTCTCCTTTTGTTTTTTGAAGTTCTAATTGTTGTGTTGTTGTGTTTTAATTGTTGTTGTTGTTTAGTTGTTGCTTTTTAACTCTTTTTTCTTCTTGTTTTTTTTGTTTTATGAAGTTCTAATTGTTGTATTGTTGTATTGTTGTGTTTTAGTTGTTGTTGTTTAATTGTTGCTTTTTAACTCTTGTTTTTGATTTTTTGAAGTTTTAATTGTTGTATTGTTGTGTTTTAGTTGTTGTTTCTTAGTTGTTATTAATATATTGTTGCTTCTTACATCTTAGTTGTTGTTAGTTTGTTGTTGTTTCATAGTTGTTGCTTTGTAGTTGTTGCTAATTTGTTGATGTTAGTTAGTTGTTGCTTTGTAGTTGTTGCTAATTTGTTGATGTTAGTTAGTTGTTGCTTTATAGTTGTTGCTAAGTAATTTGTTGTTGTCTCTTAATTTTTTATTTTTAGTTGTTGTTGGTTTGTTATTGCTTCAAAGTTGTTGCTAGTTTGTTATTTTTTTTTAGTTGTTGTCTCTTAATTATTGCTTCAAAATTGTTACTTCAAGGTTGTTGTTTTAAGATTGTTTCCTCAAGTTGGATCTCAACTCTTGCTAATTGTTGTCTTTCAAACATTATTTTCTATTGTTTGTTATTTCTTGCTTTTTATTATCTTTTATTGCATCTTAACTTGTCTTATTCTTGGTTCTTATTGGTTTTTAGTTTTTGCTTTTGTTGTCTCTTGTGATATCTTAGCTTTTACTTTTTACTATCTTTTAGTACTAACTTGAATATAAAAATGACTCACTATAGTCATATGCTATACCAACCAAAATATGACTCACTACAGTCGTATCCCATATCACTCAAAATATGACTTACTACAGTCATATTCCATTATTCCATATTACTTAAAATATGACTCACCGTAGTCATGTTCCAAATTACTTAAAATATGACTCACTACAGTCATATTCCATATTACTCAAAATATGACTCATTGCAGTCATATTCCACGTTAGCCAAAATATGATTGCGGTGAGTCATATTCTATGTTGGATTTTTTTATTTTGCCCATGTAGCTGATGAAAAAGTCAAGCCTCCAAGGATAGTCAACATATGCACCATGTTGGCAAAATATGTCTAAAAATAGTTTATTATACTCCCAAATCTATATGACTGCAAATATGACTTACTAGTCATATAATTGAAAATAAATGACTCAGTGCAAGTCATCTACAATGATTTTTGCTTGAGTCACATTTCTTAATTTTGTAACTCATTGTAGTCATATTTTGCAATCATAAAACAATCATTTTCTTGTAGTGGGTATAGTCATTGGAATGGAATGCTTTCACGTGATTTAAACCACTTCAGGCAAATTAAAATCGGACGCACTACAAAGCAAATCAAAATTTCCTTTACCTTGTTCTTGCACCTATGATTGAACAACAAAGGAACTAGGCAAGAAGTTCATACTTACGTGCTTGCACCTTTGAAGTGCAACGGCAACAACCTTCGTTGTAGTGGCGACACCAATGACTCTACCTTTGCCACAATGCATTGCCTTTCTAGCAACACCACCTCCATCAACCCACCGCATGCTCAACACACTCCTAGACGCCTCACTTATTAACACGTCGTAGTCAACTACAAATTGCAATAATTGAAGAAGGAAAACTCTTTCAATATGTCTTTACTGAGAGCAATTGCAGCCCGTACTCTGGTGCTAGGAATCAACCTCCTCAACGTTGCCACTCATAGGGGAAAAACGACTAAAACTTAAAGTGGCCCCACCTCTACTTCCGACACAAATACTACTACAGGGAGAAATGATCATGCAACCTATATCATTGCACTGCTATAATTTCATCTAAAAATCTCCTAATGGGAATGTGCACTAAAGTAATCAATATATAATGCCATTGAAGTCAGGTTTTCCAATTACCTTGGTGTGAACAATAATCTTGTTTTTTTCTAGTCCGCTCTTACTCCAAAGTTCACCTTTTACCTACTACCAAGTGGGGACAACCCTTTAATTTTTTCATACTAAGGCTATTTTGGAGGTTTGTTACTAATTTTTGGAGGCTCTTCCTAAAGGCTAATTTGGAAGTTTGTCACTTGTTTTTGGCAACTAAACATCGTGCTCCATGATTAGTTTTTGGAAACTAAACTTTAAAGATTCCAAATATATTTTTGAATCTAAACTTTGAATGCAAAACAACAAAGGTTTAAAGCTTTGTCTCTAGTCTGAAATTTTACATAAAATTCTAATATTTCTAAGCAAAGAAGTTACAAGCTTCACCTCTAATTTGGGATTTATATAAAATTTTAACACTTCTAAGTAAAGAGGTTCAAAACTTGATTGTCTAATTGAAAATTTCAAAACACTAGTAGAAAAATATAGTGACCAAATTAACAAAACTCAACACAAAACTGTTGATTTATTTTTTTGTTGATTTGGGTACTTTTGAACACAAGAGTGTTCATTTTTTAACAAAAAATTGTTAATTTTTTTGTTGATTTGGTCACATTTTTTTTTATTAAAATTTTTTTGAATTTTTTTTACATAGAAGTAATCATTCACAAACTACCACATGGTAATGCCATGTGGATACTCCAAAATGTGCAATGCCACATGGACAAATCAAAATGTGCATTGCCATGTGCTAGCCACCATGTGGATGGTCCCACATGTCACGTGGTGGTGCTACATAGACATCCTATGTGGCAAATGCCACCACTAAGGTTTGAACCTTGAACCTCATGAATGAGGTTCAAATTTCAAACCATTGCACCATTTGTGATTTCACATGATTATAGGAGGTGCAAAAACTTATTTATTTACTTTTTTTTATTTTTTCCTACTATCACTTCAAGAAACAGACTTTGGGGTCAATTTTCATCTTGTAAACAAACTTTTTATTAAATACTCTGAACTAATAAAAGTTGTATAATGAAGCTATCTTTCATCTCCGAAAATTCTTTTGAGATTTCAATCTTTCAATAGTTATGGACAAAATTCAAAGAAGGTATTTAAAATGTAAAATGTAAAAAAAAAAATGTCCATTTTCACCCCTCCCTAATTTTTGTTCATAACTTTTGATTGGAAGATTTTAATCTCAAACGGTTTGTTGGAGGTGAAATATAGCTCAATTTTCCAACTTTTTTTAGTTCAAAGTTAAAAAAAAAAAGTCCATTTACAAGGTGAAAACTGCCCCCAAAGTCTGCTGACTTTAATAGACACTAAATTGCATGATTTTGTTCTTAAATCTACATTGTATATTGAACTTTCCCAAAGATTCTAAAAGATTCTAAAAGAATACAATAAATTAACAAGTTTTTGTTGATGTGGTAATTGCACTATCTATATCAATCAAAAAATGAGACTATTTTGTCAATTTGGGCATAGTTTACAAAAACTTGTGAAAATGGACATTATAGTATCCAAATTAACAAAAAATTGTTGATGTTTTGATAATTTGGGCACTATTTTTTTAGTAGTGAAATACTCTATAATTTTCAAGACTCCTAAGTTCAAAGCTTTGCGGTCAAATTAGAAACCACGCAAAATGACACAAAACTTTGAAAGGTTGGTAACATGAATCAAACGGTTAACAACTCATGTTAGTATGAAGTAATTGGTACAAACATGTGTTAGTACAAAACTCAAATGTATACAAGTTAGTCTAAGAATTGGTTAGTGTATACTAAATCTTAAGAAAAACATCACACTAAAAGTCCTCCATAGTGGCATCAATAGGGTACATTGCGGATATTCTAAGATTAGTACAACCAAAAAAACAAGTCAAAAACTTAACAAAAAACTCAAACAAGTTAAAAGAACAACATTGACTTCAATAACCAAAAACAAAGTTATAAGATTTGTAGGGAACCCAATGTTCTTCAAAGTTTGTCAACACAACAACAATCAAGCTTAAATTGCTTTAAAAACACACACGTTTAGCAATTCGACTCAAAATGACCAAAATTCATATCCAATTAATGGCAACAAGGGGTGTTTTGAGAGGAGAATGAGGGGGGTTTTATACTTGGGACTAAATTAAGGGTTGGCCAAAACTCTTCAAATTTGAACCAATAGGATCATTCAATTTCTCCAAATCCAGCCCAAGGCATTTATACTTGGGGCCAAATGGAACTACCACTCATCCTACATGTCACCTTAGGTGGCATGGTTTTGGAGCAAAACCTTCCGATCCCAGAGAAGCAATTAAATTGAGGTTTTAGGTGGCCGAAACTCCCATTTTGGATCAGATTGGGGTTGGATTGGGCTCCACCGTTAAACTATACAAATTTCCACTATCCACCAAAGTCTTTTGCTTAGGTATGTACTTAAGAAAAATCCTCCTAGTTACACTTGTACATATGTTAAGAGCTTTTGATGCACTGGGGATTTGGGAAATACTAGATGCACTAGGGCTATTGTTTGGGAGCATTGGATCATATGATGTCCAATTCTTGAATGTTCTATTTAGACTATAAAATGACATTATAAATTAACCTTGACAATTGTGTTTAATAAAAACTTAGGAGTTTTATTATTAATAATAATCATTTTAAAGTTTCAAAACTTCTTCAGGCCATTATATTGAATGTGACTAATTTGTTTACATTTATTATATATTTGTAATGTATTAAAAAAATTAAAAATAAACGTTTCCAATATTTGGCATGCTTGAGTTAAAATAAGAATATCTCCATATTAGAATATCTTAAAAAATTTTGTTATAATAAATAGTTTTAATAGTGTAATATTCAGATAAAAAATTATATCACAAGCTATAATTTTGTATAATTTTTTTTAGAGTAACATGAGAGATTTAACCCTGGAGTACTCCGTCGTTCAATTTCTAGACGACGTACAAATTTGAAATTCAGTTTTATTTCTTATTACTACTTGGATGAAAGCCATTTAATTTATAGAGATATTTTATCAAGTTGTTGTCCTATCCAATGGTTGGATTTGGTATAACTAGAATTCATATTTTTCTAAACTGAAAAATGTGAAAGTGTATCAAGCCGAAAATTGCATTGATTTTAGTTCAAAATTATATTTACAAAAATGTGGTCATAGATGTAAAGAACACAAAAACTTCAAATAATCACCATATTAGAAAACCTCATTTCAAATCCATTCCAATAAGTTTTATTCAAAAAAAGATAATATTTTTCTTGTAATTGAATTTAGAATTGTTTTGAAATTTTCCTTTTAAAATATATAGAAAGTATTGGTAATAGCACTAGTAAATCTAACTGTATAGATGGAATCTAAACTCAAGATTTATAATTCTTATCTATATATGATTATCAAAATGTTCTTCTAAATAACACTTTTTAACAATTCTTTACCAAATTGTCAATTTGGAAAAAAGATCTAGATATTTAGGGGTTAATAATAATAAAAAGTCAAAGAACCCTCTCTTTCTTGAAATGGAAAATAGGAAGAGAAAGATAAAAGTTCCCCAAAAAAATGATTACACTCTTTCTTCTATATTTAAGGTAGATCAAATAGAAAAAAAAGGAAAAAAAAGGAAAAGAAAATTAATTAAAAAGAAAAGAAAAGAAAAGTAAATATGCATGCTTTTATATTTTTTACTAAGCATTGTAAAAATCTAAGAGCACATGAATTGAAAATTTAGCCCTAGAATCTAGCCCAAAGAGTTTATATTAACTTGAACTAGATGGGAAAGTGGAGTTGGATTGAGGGCAAATCCAGCCGGCCCTCCATTCGACCCCAAGTGTAGTATAAATCCCCATGAGTGTCTTTTAATATATTTCCAAAGGCACTCACCCCTTCTCATTTCCTACATGGTAATCTTATCAATTTTCATTCTAATATTCCATTCTTGGCTTTCTATATTAGCCAAAAACTCTAACTTTTAAAAAATGATTCCAAATTACACACGGATTGCACCATTGGCTTCAAAAGTTCATTTTTCATCAATCAAAACCTCCCACCCCTTTTCTAAAGCCAAAAACTCATCAAAATCTAATGCCAATTTAAAATCAAAAAGGGTTTAAAATCCAACTTTTGAAGTTTGACTTTTTGTGAAAATTAATTAGTCTCGGTTTTTTAAGAGATATGAGGAAGTGAGAGAAGTCCTAACTTGGGCCCCATTTTGATTTTGTATGCTCCAAAAACACCAATCAACTTCACCATAATATTTAAATTTGTCAAAATCAAAGAATCTTGCAAGTTTGGATACTTCTTGCTATCAGATTGTCTTCAAACTTGTTGGATTGTGTTATTAGGTTAAAAGAATTTAGCTTGATTTTTAGTGAGATTTTCTTGCTCCTCGGACAATTTCTATGAATTTTCCATCATGAATTTTGTTGATTGAGTATCCACAAGAGGATCTTTTGACTATTAGAAAAATCTAAAACTTTTTGTGGAACCTCTAATGGAATTCCAAAAAAGATATAGAAGATTATAATTTTTACTTTGCATATACCAAGAAGGAGAATCAAATCTTGCAATCAATTGGAAATTATAGTGAATAGAAAATCTTTCACATGAAGGAGAATTTTGACCAATTGACTTTGTTGTTGAACTTCCAGTGTGATTTTTATTGTAAAATATTGTAAATGCCTTCCACTGATCCATCTTCAGCTTTCTTCACCTTTAAACTAACAATTTGAGTTTCTACTATTATGCAAAATGAAATGAAAAATTGAAACTTCTCTTCAAAAAATCAACTTAGGATTCTCACATAGGTTCACTTGGACCAATTTAACCATAAATTTGTCACAAGGCAATTTTTACAATTTTTGCTAATTATCTATAATTTGTACACAAATTGAATTTCAACCTTATTTACATGCAAAAATTGGCTTTATTTTAGTGAAATTGTTTTATTTATGACCAAATCTATATTGGCATATGACATACCTGTTTTAGTTTTACACTCTTTTGGAAGCATTTTGTATATAAAAACTACATTTAAAATTGTAAAAATGAAAAAAATGAAAATCTTAGGTCTTAAGTGACAAAATGGGGGCTTACATAGTCACATATGGCAATTTTTTCTTGAACTTTATTTATTTTTGTTTAAGACCAAATATTTGTTACACTTTCTTTAGAAGTCATGCAATATGCATGGCCTTTGCTCGTTCTTCGGATATATTGATTTTGACTTGAAGGTCTCCTATATGATTTCCGTTATTTTTATACAACCTTCTATCAAATGGGACCTTTGTCATCAAAAAACTTTTGAAGAATTCAAGTGAATCACTTTTGACTTGGTATGAATCCCCACATGTATATAATGAGATATTTTGATGTTGGTAGCGACATACAAGAAGTGAAACTTCTACTTGATACTCATGACTACGTTATCTTTGAGGTTCCAATGATGAATGACTTTTTAGTGAATATACTAAAGTCATGGATGACTAAATACTAACTCCAATATTGCTTTGTTCCCTTTGTGATTTTGTTCAACATGCCACTTTAAATACATCATGGCACAAACACACCACAACTTCATGGCTAATTATAAGAACAAAGATATATATATATATATATATATATATATATATATATATATATATATATATATATATATATCTGTGTGTGTGTGTAACTTGTAGAATCCCTTGCTATACGCTAATAATCTTTTTGCATCAATAAATTCTCTTTCTAATTGTAATTTTTCCTTCATCTTCCTTTTTTATTTAATGCTTTTTTATCTTCTTAATTTTTTTTCATCTTTTTAAATTTTTTCTAATTTAAAAAAATATTATTTATGATGAAAATGATGCATTCTTATTAGATTGTTTAATTTTTGGTTTAATTAGTATATATTATTAAGCCTACTCCTTATAACCAGGTTGCAAAAACTAACTAAAACAACATTCCTAACAATTATAACATTCTATGACACTCATTTAGTACAAGCCAACTATGACTTCCACATTTTTGTATGACTAGACCTAGTCAAGTAGAAGTTGCATTATAATATTGCATTGGAGTAATAACGTTTAAATGACTATCATGTCTTTTGTACTACTAGATTGAAAAAGGATGTATGAATGTATCAAAGAAAATATCCTTTTCAATCCCTTTCTCAAATTTATCCACAACTTATGATTTGAGGTTCAAAATATTAAACAATTATCCAGAGTTGAAAATGAGATTGATTTTCCAACTTTTTTGGGTTCAAAGGTTTTTAAAAACAATTAATTCATTATTTCTAAATGGAATTAAAAATATTACTTGTAACACAATTTATGTGTTTTATATATCCCACTTGGTTTGTTGTGCTTCATACCACACTACTTGTATAAGGGTCTTGTCATTTCATCTCTTCAACCTCATGCACTAATTAAGTGGCTTCAAAAGCCATGTGACACATTTGTTGAATATGGTGTACAATATATTGTATATGGTGTATGACCACAAAGCTTCAAATATATTCATATGTGACTACAAAATGACAATTCCTTGGCCAATTGTCATTGCACTCATTTTTGTACACATTGTTGTATTTTTAAAATGATAGGAAAATGACTTGAATCCTAAATGCATATCACTTTAGAATGACTATGAAATGCCTTGCCAAATGTCAGTCCATTAGAACAATACAAACTCCATTGTAACTTCTAAATGATTAAATAATGTCTCTTGAAGTAGTTGTACATGTCAAAATGATTTGTAATTGGTCCATATTAACTTCAAAATGACTTGCAAATGATTGGCTACATGCATGTCCACATAGCATGGAAGAGAGAAATTTGCACATGGTAGGTCATAAATTAATTCCTCAACCTGTACTTTCTTTATTAGTTGGATAGAAACTATCTCTCATCTATTTATATATCTAAGTAAAAAATTATTGGTGATAATAAACACTACAAGTCATAAAGATTTACTTGTCCACAATGACTTCAAGAGCCTCTAGTCATTTTGTTGTCATTTGTGTCTAAAATAACTACTATAGAATCATTCTTTGAAGTCATAATTCATGTCATTAGTTTTTTGAAGTGTTTGCTTCTAGAGATGTTCTTTAAGTCCTAAAGTCCCATTGTTCCTACAAGAGAAAAAATGAATTTTTGTAAAGACTTATGTAATTGCAATTTTTAACAACATTTTTGAAAACTTTTTTGAAAAATAGAAAATCACATTAGTTTGCTAGGAATATAATTTTTATTTCAATAGGTGCCAAGAAATAAGAATTATGCCACAATAAACTCAAAATGAGGAAAGTAGGTAGTCAAAACCTCCATAAACACTTGAAAATTATTATTTTTTTCATTTTTTTCTCAAAGGTTATATTTTTGTTTACATGAACAGCTTAAACTCATTCCATTTGGATTAGTGATGTGAATGTTATGGATCCTCTTATTTTGTTGGCAATTTTTAGAAACTTCTTGAGAATATTGGATTAGATTTGTTTCTAAATTCCATTCTTTCAGTTTTCAAAAAAATAAAGCTTCATAATATCAAATAAGCTTGCTAAAACAATCTCACTATAATGATTGGTGTGTTTCAATTTCACTATAATGATGATTGGAGCTATTAACAATTTAGTTTTTTCTTCAATCTCATACCAACTTCTATTTAATAATTTTTTAATTGAAAATCAAGTATTTAAAAAAAAGTCTGTAAAATTTCATCTGAAATTAATCTTCAACAAAAAAAATTTCAATTCAAAATGTTTATTACAATAATAATGAAGTTATGAAGATTTAAAGTCAAATAATCTAATTAAAGAACATGCTCAATGCCTACTTTCTTCACTTAGACCATATATGGTGAACATCTCTACAATTACTTCCCTACATTGGTGTATTTTTTGTACCATTACAAAAAATTTCAACCTTGTAGAAGGTTGTTAAGAAGATTTGTTCATTGTTGTTAGTATTTTTTAGAAGTGTATTATTCCCTTGTACCCGCTCAGTTTGATGGGTGGGCAATGTACGATTGGGCTTAAGAATGGACTGTCCAAATGAAATTGCAAACTTAGTTCTTTTCCCATTCTGATGACTATTGTACTTAGATAGCAGGTTTGACACTTTGGTGCCGAAGAATTAATTAAACTTCAAAAATAAAGTTCGACACTTCATTATTTAATTTTCAAGAATTCAGCACTTAAAATGAAAAATGAAAAATTATATTTAGCATCTAACATACAATATCTACAATTTAGATCAAAAAAATTGTTTTAGAATTCATCTAATTGAGAAAGAGTCACCTTGAGAATGAGTCACATTCATAGCCCTTATAATGTGGTGGAAAGTCGAAGATACTTATACAAGTGGGGTGGTGGAAGGAAAAGCAATGTATGTAAGATATGTAAGATTAGTAAGAGCTTAACCTATGTTTTGACAATGAGCAATCAAACTCTCACCTTGAATCTATCCCATAGCTTTTGAAGATTCAAAATGGACAACGGATTTCATTATAAAAATGACCTCTCCACATTTTAATCTCACTATGCATCAATGATTAAATTTCTTCATTTTAACTTTAAAGATTGGCTCAAGTATAAATGTTCAAATGATGAGTTGGTACTTCACCCAATCGGTTTATAATAAATTTTTAAAATTTTTGACAAACCAACTTCATATATCTTAGAATTGTGCTGGCACCAATAGTGCCAACTTGGACATTAGACATCGTGCACAAGCAACCAACGAGCTGGCACTCCCATGGCCTCATTTTTTTCCTAATGTAAATATCTTGCACAATAGAAATGTCAATTATAAATGGTGATTGAGGAAAAAAGGACCTTGGGACTTCTAGGCATCAAAGGCAAGTTTAGTAACATAGGTAGGTACGTTATGCTTTCAACTTAAAAAATTCATAAAATATTATTACTGTAAAATTACAAGAAAAGTTAGATTAATTCTCTTGAGATTACAAACTGATAAAAAATAAATTGGAATTTGACCTTCCAAGACAGTACACCAGGAAAGGTGGCAGTTTCGTTTCTGTATTTTTTTGAAATAGGCAACCTTCAAGGGCCAGATCTACACCGACCCAATACAAGGCAACCCCTGTTTGAGAAATTCCAGGAATTACACACCTTGGGTACAAGGTGGCGGTTTTGGGTGCTGGTACTTCACCAATATTCAAAGCTTTCACACCTCTTTGAATGGGGTCTATTGTAACTGACACTCCGTACACTGATTTATCCAATTAGTGGGTGCGACTGATTTACCAAAACCACACTATACTCTAGTTAAGTTTAGTGATACTAATTTCGAAGGTGAGATTTCCTGAGTGTCTTGAGGGGACGCGGTTCCCTTGGTGTCCCGAGTGCCTTGCATTGATCATCCATAAGATTGTTAAGCAAGCTCTCATGGAGAGCTCAAAGCTTCTTCCAAATTGGGAAAATTGCCGACAATGAGGGGAGTCCGCACTCACGTCTGGCTGGTCCACGAATTCAATTTCAATTTCGATGACATATCAAAGAGGTGTGCTTTCCAAACTTGGATACCGGTGGTTCACCTAAAATAATTCATCTTGGCCCAGGAATCAATGTCTAGATCTGGACAAAAATAAAGGCACAAGCTTTAGAGAGAAACAACACTATGACAGAATTCAAAGACAGAAACTGTTCAGGAAATAAGAAGTAACTAGGTTCCGGTAACTCCTCTAAAGATCAGTTGAAGGCTTTGAGTTGAGAACCACCAGGATTGCCTGTCAAGAAGATTCGACGGCAGTCAACGAGGTATTTTTGAAAGCTGAAATGCATGATACAATTCGACTGAAATGCAGAAAACTTACGAAATGCAAATCTACATCCTAAAACCTTCAAAAGCCAGCCTAGGTGTTCGTTGAAACACCAAAAGAAACAATTCAACTAGCAAACAGACCGACAAGGTAAATCATGCCTAAAGTCAGCTCCAAAATACCAAAAATACATTTGTAACCTCAATATGGAAAAACTTGAAACATTTTTGTTCCTCACTGAAAGAAAAGACTCTACACTGAAAAACACAATTTCCACCAACAAACCTGGAGCTCGTCGTACTCTCCAAATTCCTCATCCCCTTAACCTACATTTCAGTCCATAAACCAATCTGATTGGCAAGAAAATTTTAAAAGCAGAAAACCACAACCATCAAAGTAGCTATGCGAAACTAGTATATTTGATAGTTTGATGAAAGACATCAGTGCTTTTCTTTTTGGCCCCAACTCTGGTGGACACAGCAAAGTACTTAAATCCCCGTACATGCCGTGTAGGAGTGGGTAGATTGGCAATCCTCCGAGCCAGTCAAAATCGAGTCACCAGAGCAATTGGTCATGTTGAATCATCTGCTTTCTGGAAACTTTGTTTGGTATGCGGCAGCACTCTGCAAAGATATGATCTATATTAGAACCCATCATAAAATTAAGTTAGAGGCAGCTAACAAACTCTGTTAGGTGAAAAAGTATCCATAAGCATACTCACCATGTAAGTGGCTGTGATCATTTTCCCAGCAAACCATCGCCCATGTAAAGCCCGTTGAGCAGCCATGGCAGCAGTAATTGAATCAAAGCAGAGATAGACATGACCAGCGCTGTTTCTGCAGAAGATAAACAAGGAGATTAGATACGGCACCTACTCCAAAATTCATGTATTATACTGATTTATTATCTTATGAAGGTAACTAGCATCTCAGTCGGAGTATCATCATTCCAAAACGGAATAAAAACATCGCAACTATTTAAGATCGAGATAACTTAAACCAAATTCTCGACTCGAGATAACTTAAACTGGAATACAGACCCTCAATAAATAGAGTCTTTTGTATACAGGGTTTGTAAAGCAGTGTGAGTAATAATGAATACATCAGTAGAATATGTTCAAAAATTCTTGGTATCCATGAAATATGACAGAGAACAGTAGAGAAAAGACTTGTACATTCCAGCGCACTTACTTGTCAACGAAGATATGCTTCACGGCACCAAACTTCGAGCATTCCTCTTGCACATCCTCCTTGATATCGAGGTCAAAGTCCGGATCAGACTGCCCAAATCGTGTCCCACCAAAAAATGTGACAATTATTAGCATAATCGTGTAAGACCTACCAAACCATCCACTTAAAATACATTCTTCACGAACAGAAAGACCATAATCAAGATGTCATGTCTAGAAACGAAACTTCAAACAAATTGCAAGCTGAAAAAATTGGACCACAGAGGACATGAAACATAAAAGGTAAGAACTAACCTCGCTAGTAGGGTCAAACATATTTTTTAGAAGTAAATATTCACTAGGCTGCCCAATTGCGTCAACTGCACCAGCTACAGGAGGAACCACAAGGCCAGGAGATCCAAGAGCAGCAGCCCCCAATCCGGTAGTTGCACCCGCTACAAGCATTGGATTCTGGACAAAAAAAGGCGGCCTTACTAAAGGAGTAACAGCAGGGGGTACAGCTGTTCCAAGAAGGCCTAGTGCTGGGGCCGAGGTAGCAGGAAGAGGAGCAGGGGCATTGCTGACGTGCACACAAAGTCTTAATGTTAGTTAAACGTGTTCGAATTTCCATACAAATACAAATAACCAAAAACAACAATCACGTCACCAGGATGTTCAACACCTTGGATCATTAGCAAATCAGCTTTGAAGATATAGAAAGGGGCCAACAAGAATACCTAGTCCCACTTCCACTCCGATCCAGTTTCTGCATGAGGAGGGCTCTCGAACGGGCATTCAAAGACTGCAAACAACATCGCACGCAAGAAACGATTATTAGTGGGATGGTTTCCACAACCATAGATGTTGGCTATTATAAGTCAGTAACTAGAATAATATAAAGCACGAAGTACAAGTTCAGAATCAAGTACTCACCAGGCCTCCGCCTTCGTCATCGTCAAGTTCCCCAGGATGAACGCCCATGTCTTCCATGCCAATTTGGTCAGAGACTGCAGACACCTGGAAGGAAAATAAATTGAACAGTCAAATACGATATGATAATTGAACAGTCATGAAACAGCATATTCCAACCTATCCGTTTGTCCAACAGAGAGTAGACAAAGATCAAATCATTCCCGGGAAGTAGATTGAACCTTAATTGGACGTCCTGCAAGCTCCAGCCCATTCAGACTTTGTTGTGCAGCACGAGCATCTTCCAGTCTAGCATACTGCAATAAGTTCCAACAACCATATACTCAGTGATATGAACTACTTTATTGTTTCAAACGATTCGATGAACTACAACAAAAAGAAACCTAAACAAATGAAACCCAGTCCTCAAAAACATACCCTGTCCCAGCGTGAGGAAATGCAGAACCATTGCAACAACTGGTATGCAATAGAACACGTGACAGAATTCTTACCTGCACGAATCCAAAGCCTTTGCTTTGTCCGGTTTCGAGATCAGAAGGTAGCTGCACTAGCTCAACGGGTCCAAAAGGCTCAAAAACCTGTTACAAATGACACATAATCCACGTAAGGTAAAATGATCAGAAATTAAATACCACCATAGACGTCACATATGATAACCATTTTTTAAAGTGACAAGCTCTCTGAACTTAATCATATAGGAAACATTCAAGTCCAGAACCTACGAAAATAAAGTAGTAAAAGTCAAATTAAAGTACTCCAAGCGCAACGCACACGCAATCACTGGCATCAACCATGCAAACACCAACCACTGATGCAGACAGAAGATGCCTACACCAGCAATGCAGGAGCAAGTGATTGAAGATACGTTACCTGACGTAGCTGATCCTCTGTCATGTTGAAATGAAGATTCCCAACATAAAGACGGCGGGCACCTCCTGAGTATGGACCAATGAAGCCACCAGCAACTCCTGGAACCGCAGTTGTGGACTGTACGAGATTCTTCTCAGCTTCAGAAGGTTTTACCATGACCGGTTGATTCAATAGCAGCTGGCCTGACAAAGCTATAGCCATCGGGACTGACATGGCATCATAGAACTCAATATACCTGAAATAGGCATCACCGTGCAGTAAGTTCACCATGCGGTAAGTTCGGCATTACTGCTTCATCGACCATCTTCTAGAGAAATAACATCTCATGGAGAAAATATGATACTAATCAAAGGTTGCAGAATGAAAATCAATGACGCAAAAAGTTAAGAGAACATCTTACCCAACTCCTTTGGAACGCCTCGAATTCCGGTCCATGATTAGCCGGACATCCCGCACCTAACAGACATGAGATGTTAGTAAAAACCATAGCAGAATCTGTTACACTGGAAAGTGAAAAGGAGTACCAGTAGAAAAGTATCCAAACCATGGGACTCTGACAGTACACTGACATCCTCATCGATTACAACCCCTCACACCTGAGGAGGGGCCCCAAAGAAGCTACTTACGCAAGTAAATCAGTTTAGCGCTCACCACAAGCTCCGGTCCAGAATCACAAAGAAGGCCACAAGTCTGACCTCATTGCAAGCAAACTCAGGTATGTGCACTGCAAAGAAGCAGAGGGTTTGATTCATACTCATTGTGTAATCAATGAACTTTCTGTGTTCCACAGAAGATTACAGAGTAAGAAAGCAACAGCATCCTAGTGAACCTTCGACCATTCTCTCCATACAAACCCAGGTCAGAGTTTGTGACTTCGGGTATGAAATGAGACATCAATTGCTAAGCAGACACGCACTAGCAAAGACACCACGAGTACCATCACTATACGTGTAGCTGATGACCTTTGAGAGAGTGAGCCTTTGTTTTACACCCTCAACGCAGCGCTTTACAAAACTAAAGTTCCGCTGCTCTTACAAAAGGACAACTAGACCAACTGGTATGACAAAGGTCAGGCCTCACCTTTCCAGCCCGAGAGAAAAAATCGTAAACATCGCGCTCATCCGCTTTCAAAGAAATCTGCATCATAAACACAATGAAATCCCAATTAGTTAAATATCATGGAAAGCAGGTGAGAATCACTACATTCATAATTGACTCCACACGGATGTACAGCCCGTCTACGAATGGAACTTTCGGACATTGTTAGAAGTATTCGCCAATTATAGCAACCGCTGGAACCCAAGGGAAGCCAGGAGAGTTATAATGTAACAACTCAGGCCAATATGAGGGGTAAGGTTTTGCTTCCATGTAACTGCCGAGTTAGCACCTTTAGGTAGCAATAATGGTTCCTGTAAGCTCTCAAGCAGTCGCAACAGGAAGTGGGAGCTTACACTGCCTGAAGCAGAGATAAAATTATTTGACCAATCGAATAAACCTGCATGACCAGATCCCCCTCGGTCTCATTGCTGTACCCCTAAAAAACAATCTCCTGGGTGCAAGGACTCCTTAAGTTCAACTCAATGTGACACTGGCGCAAATCATTCCCAGGGTCACAAAGATCGAGTCCTGCATTTACATGTGGGGATAATCCACTACCATCAGTTTCAGGGTAACCTGCTGGCCTAAAACAGAAGAAACGAGGACCTACATCTTTGAACATTTAAGACTTCACATTGTCCCCTTCCATCTCAGGGTACTAACTTTGGGGCTCGTTTATGGAAGGTACCAAGAAGAAGACCAAACACTTGTAGTATTTCACCATTATCACTGTCATACATCTATGAAAGTAGCAGGACATACATTCACACGGAAATATACTCACAATAAGAGGTGAGTGACAGACATATCGATGTGGACATAACAACCACTAACTGCGATAACGGTTGAAAATAACTCGGTTACAGCCTGTAATTCTCATATACTCGACATTGTGGTGATTGAATGAACCTCAACAACTGAGCTATTCTTAATTGAGGGAAGTGCAAAGCAATACAAATCATAATTCGGGGGAAAAAGTGGCCGCCATTCACCTGATACGCAAAAACTGTCCTCTGATCCCGTTCAGGATCAGCCTCAGGTTCATTCGCCACCTGCTCCTCCTTACGCTCCTTGAGCTCTCGAGACCGTCTCCTGCGAAGTCCACAAACCACAAACTACTGTCAGAAGAGCTAGCTCCTACAGAAGTTTAGGGCAAGAAATCATGGACATTGCCGAGTCCGCAACGATAAAGCGTTTATATACAATCGAGAGAAGCCAAATTTACCGACGCATTCGTTCAAAACAAAAAAACTACTATCGGAAGAGCTAGCTCATAATACGTATCCAATAAGTCATGGCTATTCTATTCCATTCCATTCCAATGGTTCAGATAATCTTCATCAACGAGCTGCAAGTGCCAAAACAATACCGGTGCTCTCGTTCGCGCTCTTTCTCCCGTTCTCTCTCTTTCTCTCGTTCCTTCTCCCTCTCCCTCTCCCTCTCCCGCTCCTTCTCGCGCTCCCGCTCGCGGTCGCGGTCCTTATCCCGGCTGCGATGTCGATCCCGCGACCTATCCCTCTCCTTCTCCTTTTCCTTATCTCGCTCGCGCTCCTTCTCCCGCGACCGCGGCTTCTCGCTGCTCTTCTTCACACTCCCTTCCCTCCCTTCCCGCTGCCTGGACGCCTCCTTCTCCACCTCCCCTCCTTTCTCTCTCCCCTTGTCCGACCTGCTGCTCCTACTTCCCCGCTCCTTCTCCTTCTCCTGGCCCCTGTCCTCACCATGATCCCCCCGCACACTCCTGGAAGAACGATCCCGCTCTTTCTCCCCACCACCCCGCTCCTTCTCCCTCTCATCGTCCTCCGCGCGCGTGCGCTTGCTGCGGTGGTCATGCACGTCGCTGGTGTCGCCGCTGCGGCGCTTGTAACTGGAGTTGCGTCTGCTGTCGCGATCATTCCCGTTGTGGTTGTTGTTGTTGCCCACTTCGCTTGTTACATGGCTGCTATTGGTGGTGGTGGTGATGTTGTTGTTGTTGGCGGCTTTCGTAGCAGAGTCGTTCGCTTCCGTCATCTTCTCCAGATACTCGTACTCGTCGAACTCCATGGTGGCGGCGACGGAAGAAGGAAAAATTAGGCGCTCCGCTCCGCCGTGCAACCGCAAGGCCGAGCGACACCGAGATGAAAAAACACTGGCTGCTACCAAACCCTAGAAGACGACGGGAGGGACAGACGGGCGGGGGAAAGGGTAAGGGAAAAGGGAAAGAGGGGGGAGAGTGAGAGGAGAAACACAACGGAAGTCTGCGAGAAGCCAAGACTTCGGGAAACGAAGCCCCCTTCTGCTGCCCAATACCCTTAACCTTGGAGTGTCCTTTCGACATTTTATTATATATTTATTATCTCCCTCCGAAGGGAGAGCTATAGCAATAGTGCGCAATGGTTCAAAAGTTCAAAAATTTATGTAAGGTAGTGTGCTCATAAAGCAAATCCTTTAAGGGCTGCTGGGTCTTTTTGATGGCTTGCAGATGCCCAAAAATATTTTCACTTATTTTTCATTTGAAGAAAAATTGAAGCGCAGTTTAACACAAGTGATTTCATATTTTTCGAAGCTTTTATGAATTACTTATGAATTTTCAAACAATTATATGGTAGTCACCTACGTTGGATCATAGGCCTTACAAGACCCACTCACACACAATCTAAAAAAAGATAGGGCTTGACCCAAAATAAGGACTGCAACATTCAAAAAGTAATACACAAGGTTCCTAAATGCACCTTTTACAAAACTTAAACTAATCTTACATTCTTTAAAAATTTGTAAAAATGCAATTGGGCAATCAATTCTCATTTAGAAGAACTAAGTGGATACACACTATTGTTGAAATGGATCCTCCCTAGCTCTTATTTCATCCATAAACCAAATATGAAGCAATATGTGACAAGTCTTAATTATGCTCTTACATTGTTGGAAATCCATTTTAGAACCACTTCCTGTCCATTTCAAAGCTCCCTACAGGGTTGTTCGAAGAAGAGGGTCGCTTTTTGAGCCACCTCCTATAAGTAAATGAAAGTGAAACATGTGCAAATAAGAAATATCATAGAATACCATACTTGTAAAGCATCAATGAAAAAGAATTTAAAAAATAGATGCCAAAAATTTAGAATTTTTTTTTTTTTTAAAACCAAAAAAATTATATGGTCAAAAAATGAATATTGATAAGAATTGTATTCTTAGCATCTATCTAATATATTTTTTTAGAAAAAAAATTATTATTTAAGAAGAAAGGTGCTGTCCTTGCCCTACACTTATGGTATTGGCATATTGAGGCTTGTCATTGTCAAGAATTTATCATTTAAGATTAGTAGAATTGTAACACATGGATATTTTAAGAGTAATGGCATTCTAAGATTTCCACATGGGGATTGTTTAGGTACAAGAATCAAATAGAAAATTATAATAAAGATCATATGAAAAGAAACGTACAAAATAAATACATATTTATATAGGCAAAGATATTTTTGCAGTTTGTTGCTTGTTTAATTATTTGACACCCTTTCCAAAATAAATATCATTGCTATAAAATACTTTGCCTCCATATTACTATACAAACATAAATTGAAAAACAATCCAACATTTTTCCTCGTATTAAGCCTAATCATTCCTTTATATCCACAATTGAAACCTAGTCATTCTTTTATATCTACAATTGAATATACTCACACTCTACACATAGAACATAACCTACCTTATGTACAATTTATCCAACTCCCTTATTCAATATTCCTATCTTCGTTTTCAATTTCTCACTCACTTTATACCAATCACAAATACCAAATACCAAATATTATCTTCTACATCTTTGACTTCCTGTTCTATAGTTCTACAAAATCAAACATCATACACCACTAATTAAAAAAGAGACTCCCTTTAAATAAAGAATGCAATACAATTATCAATTATATAAATTTATAAATTGATGTATACAATAAGGTACATCATTCCATCATTGTTTGTCATCTAATGCACTCATCTACAATATCCTCCATTTGCATGGTAGTTTTATGTATAACTACAATGAATTTGATTGGTTCAAAATTTAATTGTAGAATAGCATCATTG
Source organism: Pseudoscleropodium purum (assembly GCA_963969395.1). Taxonomy (NCBI): domain Eukaryota; kingdom Viridiplantae; phylum Streptophyta; class Bryopsida; order Hypnales; family Brachytheciaceae; genus Pseudoscleropodium; species Pseudoscleropodium purum. The sequence goes on from OZ017795.1 coordinate 28,982,415, forward strand.
AAAGAAATAATGCATAAATACAAACCTTGGAATGGATGTCATTAACGCTATGACTCAATAGAATAAAATTTGTGATTGCAATTGGAATTTGTTATATTTTAATTATAGAAATATGCATCAATTGACTTACAAATGGGTTGATCTACTAGCATACAAATTGGAGTATAAGGGCAAGAAGATAAAGAATTTTTGAAATACACAATTATAGTGAAATTTTGCAAGTTTCATTATTTGGGCATTGGTTTACATTTACTTCTAATGGCACATTTATTTGCATGAAAATAAAGAGTATAGAAAGCCATGAATACTGAAGTTGGAACATGAAACAATAGTAGTGTATTGGTCAACAAGAATAACAAAGAGTTCTTTATACAATACTTATTGCATTGAAAGTCTTAACAATAGCCTTTGTAATTGTTGAAAGAGCTTGTCATATGTGATGTGTTTAGCTTCATTCAATTAATTTTTTCATGACAATATCCTACAAAATTATATAGATGTGATTGTCAATTTCATTAAATAAGTATCATTCTTGGTGCTAGAAATTGTGACATTCATTTGCACAAAGCTCTATAAAATCAAACAAGCATAAATTTACATTCTAGATCAAGTGCCTTAAAAAACTCTAGACAAAGTTGTAGAATTCTACTAATTTCACAAAATTGATAAAATACAAGTTTTATGTTTCTAAAGACACATCTAGCATGTTTTTGACACTATGAAATCATAACATTTCTTAGGTATGGAAGACATGCATTTCATTGCAAAATTGAAATTAAAAACAAAGGAAGAAAATTTCACCAAATGTATACATTACAAAAAAATTCAGCCCTTGGGAGGTCTATGAGTTTTGAACCCCCTGAGTGCAATTAGAGAGGAATTATTACTATTTTTTTTTTTAATTTTTTTTTTTAATGAAAGTTGCTGATGTAGCACTACATGTACCATGTCAGTGCCACATCAAGTTTTCATACTTTTCAAAAAAAATTAAAAAAAATGGCCCTCCACAAGGTTCAAATTCCTTCTAATGGATGCAAAATTTGGATAGATTTCAAATAAAGAGATAGAGGGTGGAAAGGAGGTACAAGAGAGATAATAGCAATTGAAATGGACATCATCAAAGAAAAGATGATATGATTAGGAAACCCAACTTCCAATTTGACTTGCATACTTGATTAGTAAATGGATGTTGTAGTTTTGAAAAAGGGGTTGTTTACAAATTTCATTATTGAATCCATTTGCAACATACAAATACCCCACTTTATTTTAAATTCTTATTCTATATTTTAAATTCAGAAAAAACTCAATTAACAAAATCCAAAGCTAGTTTGGCATCAACTTTGTAGTTGATACTTGAAAATATTAACAAATACAAAGAGGAACCTAATGCAAAATAGGCTACAAACAATCTCAAGGCTAAAGTTCTTTCATATTTAGAGGTTGAAATCTAACTCAAAATATTGTATAATCTCCAAAGTCAAGCTAAAATCTTCATCTATATTTATTTTTTAATAAATCCAACCATGAAATCCTTAATTAAACTTATAAGAGGACATCTTCACAAAAATTTATAATAAGAAACATTACCAATTGCAAAATCATGATGTTTAGATTTCAAAAAGAAAGTATTTTCAACTCTTTCCAATAATTTGATTTCATCTTTCAAACTTTATACCCCAAAATGTGAAGATCCTACAATTTGTTATCCCTACAATATCTTCAAGAGATAAGTTGGAAATACACCTAAAAAATTTCATACTCATATTTGAAAAAAATAGTAAGTAGAAAAAAGTAGACAATGATTTAAAATACTAAATTGTTAAGAATTTAGTCATGGAATTGAAAATACCAATCTAATGGTGGTGATGTTGTAATAAAAATCTAGTACATCGTATGGTTGAATTTTTTTCCAAAAATATTGAAAATTCAATTAAATAAAAGACTTCAAAGTTTATTTTAGAGTAGAGATTCCATGAGTACCCACAAACTAAAAGAGCTTCTCATAACTTTCATCTCATTAATACGAGCATTAATCAAAATGGAATTATTCAAAGCTTTCTACATATATAAACTTAAGAAACCCTAAACCCAAATTTTTATTTTTCAAAAGAGTGAGTTTTTTTGAGCTACTTGGCTTGCTCGAGTTTCAAAAATATCATACAATAATTTTTTAACTATGTAGTCAAAAGTTATGAAAATTGTTGCACTTAGAGCTACTCCTTGACTACATGTTGTGTGAAAATTTTCAAAAAAGAAAATGAAATTCCATTTGTAAATGGATGACGGAAAATGCTATGTTGCTGAAAAAATGCTAATTGTTCTTTTTAGAGGTTAAAATAATAACTTAACAATTCAATTATTGAATACATTATTGTCATCAATTCCCTTGCAGATACTTCTTGAAGGAGCTACAAAGGTGATTGAAGGATGGTTAGTAAGTATTGCTTTGTTAGTGGTGGTACGTGTGGTTCAACAATAAGGGTCTCATATTGTTAGCCTTTAGAAAGACTAAAAAAGCCCCCAATTGATAGATGATGTAATTTAGATGTTGATCATGTTTTTAGTGAAAGATTTTGATTCTTTTGAATGATGACTAAAAAATGAATCTCTATATGACATTTTAAGGTTTCTTCAAGTCTTGACTTTGAAAATTCACAAAAATTACAAAAATCATCTAAAAACTATAATTTTGTTTGAGAATCTATTATCTTCATTTGTCTATAAATCCCAAACAAAATGATTGTGGTTTGAACTATTTTATCCACACCATCTTACCCTAAAACCTATAGTCTATTCAGTCATGTGGTTGAAAGGATAGTTTTTTTGGTAGCCTAGTAATACCATGCTTATGGCTTGGAGCTAAGTCACCATATGGTGGGTACACCCAAAATTCTACTCTATCTAAAACTATCATCATTACTCTCTATACATTTCTGTAATCAATATGTACATAATGGAAGAATTAAACAAATTTAGAACCTCTAGCAACAAAAACTTTGATTCTTCATAACTTTTGCATACGATAGTCAAATGTTCCAGTCTTTAGTGCATTAGAACCTCCTTTCACTTTCCAACAATAAAATATAAAAATTTGAGTAGTCTAAACGTAAATGGATACAATAGCAAAAAGTGGCAGTTTGGGTGCTTCCCACTTTAGGTGAGTGAGTTCTTTTTTTAAAGAATAGAGTTCAAATTGGATAGAGGCAAGTTTCAACACCCAATTGTAAGTGAAATCAAGAAAGAAAAACCACAATGACCAAGTGTAATAGTGATTCCATCAAAGTTTCAAAACTATGATGTTTGGGCCAAATATTAGTACATGAAAATTGAGTGACAAGGAATTTTCTCTCCAAATGATATGAAAAAAACTTGAAAAGGATATCCAACAAAAACAATAGAAAATTAAAAATAGCTTTAAAATGGTGAAACATGGCAAATTCTTTTTGGAGAAAAGGTAAGATAGTCTGCTTTTAAAGCAACCTTTGAAGAGTTGACTGATAGGGGGAATGGAGCTAACTAAACTCCCTAAAACAATTTTCAGTAAATTTTAGTAGGAAGAAAAATGGAATTGCCATCTAATCCAAGTTGTTTCATTTTTTTGAATCTTTGTGGAATTAGGTATGAATTTTTGAAGTTGAAATGAAATGATTACAAAAAGCGGCCACCTCTTGAAAAGTACACTTTTGGTACATTGAAAGAAAGGTAAATGTACTTTTGTGCTAATAGTTGCTTTTAGAGTTGATTGCTTTAACTATAGCTCAGGCTGCATCCCAATGGTTAAGTTTGGCATTTTTTGTCAAATAATAAATTAAAGTTTGGCATAAGCTTATATTTCATAAGATTCTTGTTTCTTTGATATAATTATATATATAATTTTTTCCCCAAAAGCTATAGTATCTACATTTAGAAACATCTTTTGCCAACATTGACCACCTGATATGGTATTTTATAATGTATTTATATTTACTATGAATATAGTAGAGAGTCAAAGATTGAATGGTGACTAAAACTTAATTGTCACCAAGGTATCTTGAAAGTTATATCATTGGATGTAGAAAAGTACATGAAATAACTTGAAAACTATGAAGTCACTTATCATGTCATTCAAATTGATATAGAGATTGACAATCATATCTTACATTTGAATTTGGCCAAATTAGATGCAAAGGAGAAGTAATTGAAGAAGAAAAAAGAAAATCTATTAGTTGAGACTATTAGGTTGATCCATTGTTTTCTTTTCCTTTTAACAATTGCTTCTTTTGTGCACCTACTCTAGCCAAAACAAAAATAGAAGCTATGATTATCAAACTCTTTTTTAATAAGTTTAACATGATTAAGGATTCATCATATTCCCTACATATATATGATATCTAATCATATGACTTTCAAGATACCTTGTTGAGATATAGTTAAGTTTTAGCCAACATTCAATCATTTGATTTACCATTGCAGAGAAGAGTTTTAGCATGTGAGCATAGAATTGATGAACTCATGAGCTTAGGAGTCTGTATTATAGGTACCTACATTGTTGCAATTCTTGTCACATTCTTTGAGTGAGCTATAAATTCATAGGATCTAATAAACATGATTTAATTTGAATGAGATGCCTACAATAGAGTGTTAGATCTTAGGCCTCTTGACCTTCATTTGGTATCCTAGATAGCATGAATCTTTTTCCTTGTAACTTTCATCACAACATCTACTACATTGAAGTGTTAAACGATAAAGATTTATTTATGGTCATAATCCCATCTTTCCTTCTCTCTTTGAAAGAATTGTATATATATTTTCAATATTTGATGGTCTTCATCATGTGTAAAGAAGAATGTTACTCACGTTCAATAGCCAAGTCAAACTTTCCATCTCTCATTCAATCATCTAGTAATTAATATTTTAAAATCACTTCCATTGCCATTTGATGCATTGGCATTGCAAAAAACCCAGAAGATTCAAAGCCATACCCCCATCTCCTCAATCCTTACATTCTTTTATAAAATAGAAGATCAACAAGAACTTTAGGGTTTTGATTTGGTTTGAAAAAAAAGATTATGCCCAAAATTTGGCGTAGGCCTTATGATTTATTTCTAGTTTTCAAATATATAAACCTTTCTTATCATTTTCATTGCCATAGGGTGCATAATAAGTGGGAAAAACAAAAAGGACTTGAAATAAAAAAAACCTCGTTCTTTTCCACCTTCTTTGGATGAACTATAAATCTTATAGATGTCCTACATTTAATCTAATTTAGAAGAATAGATTATGGATGAGAGGCTATATTCAAGAACCAACTAAGACATTTATTTTTGCATTTAGTTATCTAATGCATTGTTGAATTCGTAACCTTAACCTATAATGAACACCCAAGGATTTTTTTTGGCCAATGAATGACAAAAAAATCTCTCCATGCAAGGTAGAAGTGCAACCATTCATCCTCCAAATTTTGCGTGAAAAGAGAAGGCCTTCTATAGTAGTTTGACTTACAATGAGTGTTTTTGTATCTTTTAAGTCAAAAATTTACATGGTACCTAACTTGATTTCTATGGTGACCAACTTGTCCTTTAAGGATTAAGGTGTGATGTACATATTGGAAGAAAGAACACAAGTCCATACACTATAGACTACCAATGCTTTATGCTTACAAGATTCTAAAATGATCAATGTCTAGAATTATAGAGGCCACAATTGATTACATTGAGAAATACATTACAACCAACTCTTTTTTTTACTTGCAATTTGGTGAAGCATTGTATTTCTACATTTGTTCATCCTTCAAATCAAAAAACATAGTTTTCAATCATATTTATGCACTTTTTTATTCAAATTTGGCAACTTCATCTACATTTTTAATAGAAATGGAAAAAATTTAGTAAAAAAAATTACAACTTTATTTTGAAATGGTGCAATTTGGCTCCATGGTGCCAAGAAAAAGGCTAATTGGAACCATCTAGCCAACATTCAGATATTTAGTACATATTTTTCACCTAAGTCTATATTGCCAACTCCATCGACTCTCCAATCATAAGATTCTAAAAAAATCCAAATCTTGTGAACATTGAAGGAGGCTACAAGTGATTTTTGATACATTGTTGTTATGCCCACCTCCCCCAATCCCAAGATCTTAAAAACTAAGTTACCACCACCAAAGCCCCTACCCAATTCCAACGGCCAGGGAAGATTGGCATCTCTATTGCCCCGTGTTTTACCCTTGTAGAGAACACTGAAATTTTTTATTTGCCTCACATGATAAAATTTGCAAATTTTGATTTCATGTTTGCAATCAGAGACCCCAAATTAGTTAGTAGATGGGATGAAATACAAAATTTAAGCAGCACAAAATAGGGGGCAAATTTGACATTTATCCTTTGGCGGGGCAATAGAGGGGTCAATCCAAACACATCCCAAACCTCCATCTAGTTAAGTTATATTGTACCCCCACCTTTAAAACAAATAAAAAATAAGAAAGTACCCCCATTTTTTAGAAATAAATAAATCGTACCCTACCTTTTTTTTTTAAAATTAAAAAAATTATACCCTTACCTTTTGAAACAAATAAGTTGAATCCCACCTTTTAAAATTCGAAAAAGAAAAGAAAAGTGCACCCCCAAAGAAATACTCCCCCCCACACTCACCGTCTCCACCCTCCACTCTCCACTCCACTCCCCCTTTAAAAAAAAAAACTCCAAAAAAAGAAAAGAGCAGATAAGCAGGCTCTCTTTTGGCAGAGAATCCTGCATCCCAGGCCCCGCTTTTCCCTGGCCTTTCCTTGCTTGCTTCTCCTCTTCTTTCACGTGGCTCCTCCTCCCCGCCTTCAGCGATTCCATTCCCAACTTCCGCCCGTCCCTCCCCAAGAGAAGACGGAGAGAGAGAGAGAGAGAGCGAGCCAGAGCTCACCTTTCCTTCCTCTCTCGTGCTCACTACTGTTCTCCCAACCTCTTGGATTCCGTTTCTGGCATTCTTTTTCACTCCTACACACTCTTCTTCTCCTCCTCCTTCTCCTTCTTTCTTTCTTTCTTGAGCTTCGCATCCTGCAACCCGTGATGGTGTGTGTGGTTTGGAATTCACGCACGGGCAGGCGGAGGATTTGAATTGGAGTGGAGTGGAGTGGTGTGGAGTGGTGTGGAGTGGTGTGGAGTGGAGTGGATTGTGTGTTGGTTGGTTGGTTGGCTTCCTTGCCCATTTTTCTTCCCTGTGGGCTTGTTGGCAGCACAGGTGCTGTGCTCCCTCCAGCTTTATGAATGTGGAAGCGGAGTGAGAACATTGTGCATCGGCTTTTCTCCCGACAAATCAGCCGTGGCGCTCCCAATACTCATGTAGGATGATGGATTTCCTTCCCCTCGCCCTCCTCCTGTGTTTGAATTGGGTGGAATCGGTCGTGAATTGGAATTGGTTGTGTGGGTTTTGAAGGGGTTCGGTTGGGGATGTGGATGGTGGATTGGGTTTAAGGGTTTCGTGGCGGAGGGAGGTGCGACAGGGGGGTTGGTTTCTAGGGTTTGGGTGGGTCTATATGAGGATTTGAGGAGGATTCTGGTGTCAGGGATGTGCACCTAGAATCAACACTGTTCAAAATGCGGTACCTACCTACATTTGGACCGAAGGGCGACACAAAAACCTCCTAGATATGCACACGCCGTGCACGATCAAAACATGAGAGGGTAGGAGAGGGTATTGTTGGTTTTAGTGAACCTGGAGACAGACAGACTGCTTTGAAAAATTCTTAAATTTTTTTCATCTGGTGTCATGCTTTACTAAATAGTGCGTGGTGACGTTCTCTGGAATCTCTTTCAGTTGCCAATATGTATGGTTTACGATAGTGAAATTGGAATTAGTGACGGTTGTAGGGTGTGCATACCTGAATTGGAGGGAAGGAATTAGATGTGAATGTGAAGTCTGAGGTGGTGGAGAGAAAGATCTTGAATTTTCCAGGTTTTGTTGATTTTGAAGTGCGACTGGGCAGCGATTTTTAGCTGGAATGCCAGAATGGCTGAATTGGGATTTTTTTAGGCAGTTTTGAGATGGTCATGTGGGGACTGACTGAGCGAATATTATTCTACCTTTTGACGAACACATTGAATGTTCTTCTCTGGTTCGGGTGATTTGAATTTGGACCCGACGGAAATTCAGTAACGTCGAAATAAATTCTCCTACTTTAAGCCTAGAATCCTTTGTTTTCTTATTTAGGGGATAAGCAAGTTACAGAGGTTCTATGAAGGTTGGTTTTGGAAACTCCAAAGGCTTGCTATCACGTGTCATTCGGATCAGTGTCGGAGGAATGTGAAATAATTGAACAATATACTTCTTTAGTAGATATTTACAAATTTATTTCCCTATTTACAAATTTGTTATTTACAAATTTTTATTAATTAATTTGTCGAGCTGTTCATGAATGTGAACTATTTTTTCTTATTGCGTTGCAGATATATCGAGCTAGAAATATTGGTACTGATGAATGTGAAGTTTTGAAGCTCGTTAGAAGACACATAGAGCTGTAAACGTTGGTACGCTTGAATAATAATTAGTTCTAATTGGGTTGCAGATCCATAGTCACCTGGAGACATTGTTACTAATAAAATATTAAGTATTGCTAATTGGGTTGCAGATCCATAGAGCTGGAATTCTTGTCACTCATGAATGTCCAATGTTTCTGATCAAGGTGCAGATATATAGAGTTGGAGACCCTGTTACTCATGAATGTTACGTGTTTCTAAATGAGTTGCAAATATATATAGAGCTCGACATGTTGTTACGCATGAATGTCAACTATTTCTAAATGCGTTGCTAAATGCACAGAGAGAGTACTTCACCCGGAGAATCCGTTACTCATGAGCGTTCTATCATTTTGATTTGATTTGCAGACACATAGTGCACGAGGGTTTTATGAAAATGTTTCGTGTTTCGAACTGATTTGCAACACATAGAGATCGAGATATTGTTACGCATGAATGTCAACTAATTGGGTTGCACAATGCACAGAGAGGTTACCTTACCTACCCGGAGAAAAACCGTTACTCATGAGCGTTCCATCATTTTCATTTGCAGACACATAGTGCACGAGGTTTTTATGAAAATGTAGTCCCGAGCCACACGGTGTACGAAGTGGACTGCCCGGACCAGTGGTGGCGCCGCTTCACGAACGATGGGCAGTACCTGGTGTGTTTCAGTCGGAGCTCCCAAGACCTCCTTCTCTACCGCCCCCTGTGGCTCTCCTACCCCTCCCATTCCGAGACGGTGGAGGAGCTTCCTTCCTGGGCCAGCAAGTTCGAGAGCCACTTCACCCTGCTGCACCGCATCCCTCTGGCCACGGGCGTCAACGAAGTCATTTGCAAGGACTTCTTCCTGTCCACGGAGAATAACTTGTATGGCATCTTCGCCACTTCCACGGTCCCGGATCCCAACGCCCCGGCAGCAAACGGGGCTGTTGCAGGCGTCCCTGTCATGGAGAAGATCACTTTTTTGATCGTTCGATTGGATGACGGGGTCATCACGGCCAGATCCGTCTTCCGGGATGATTACATCCATCTGGCACACAATGCAGGCGTCTTTCTGCACGATGACTTGCTGGCGATTCTCTCGGTTCGGTTTCAGAGGATTCATATTAAGCAAATCCGAGACGGGGGCTTGTTTCTGGACATTCGAACCATTGGGGAATTCTGTCGGGAGGATGACGAGCTGCTTCTGAACTCGCAATCTCAGGTTTTTTCATCCCTTCTTCTTCTTCCAGTGTACACAGAATTTTTTGATAGATAATAGGGTTCCAAGTATGATCATTCCTTTGCCTGTTAGATTATCAGAGTTTTCCTTAACGTCAAGAACTATTTCAGATTCGTGATTGGATCACCGAAACAGGCTTGCCAACACCGACTCTAACGTAATTAATTAAATTCACCCCTACTGTTTCACTGAAAGAACGGCAGCACGGCAGCTCTACCATTTATGAGTTTAAGGATAACTCTAATATGCCCCTCATGACTCACGTTTTGATTTCTGATCGTAAATTTGTGCTGCACCCTCTTTATTTAGGTCCACTTCGATGCATAGATTGAAGCAATTAGTTTGAGATAGCAAGACTAAAGTTTGAACCAACACCATATAGAACCACGGGTAAGTGAAAAATAATCCATTGCGTTTTTGATGCATTTGCGGTGATAAGTGTCGAAGCCACCTCAAAGACGTAACTTGAAACCTTGTTATTTCAAATATTTTTAGCATGCCACTAATAGGAACTTTATTAGCAGCACCACTTCATGCCCATTCTTGTTACTAGGACCAGTGTGAAGTTGACGCTGAAAAAACAAGGCAAAATGACTGAAAGAGTGATCTTTGCACTAATCGAGGTGTACGATTTATTTTTCTCACATGATTTCTTGTTGCTTTGACCTCTGCCTTCTAAAGAGACCCTGAGTTTTGATTTTCGAATCTCCTTGAAATTGAGTCAGTCGTGGTTTTACATGTGTTTCTACTCCCCAACAATTCTGCCTCGTTCTCACTTTTTCGCTGTCGTCGTAACAGGAAGAGGCTCACTATCAGGAGCAGGCAACCCAGCGAAAAGCAAGGGGTGTGGGCTCCGATTCCGCAGCAGCTCCCCGAGGCAAGGAATTTTGGGGGAACAAGGCTTTTACAAGTAGCAGATGTCAACCTCCAGATCGAACTGGTGACCCAGGCACCTCTCACCGCCCAGGAACTGCTGCCCCTAGTCAGCTTGTTGCCGCCGACCTGGACTCGCTCTACGATGGCTACTTCCGAGGCCTCTTTCCCAATGGCAATCCTTCCCCCAACCCAGGCAACCTTGAAAACGTGCATGTGTGGCGCTTCATGGAAGGGAGAAGCAACCACGGGCGTCATTTAAGACTAGGTGGAGAGTACAGCAGCTACGAGGACACGTTTGGGCGTCACCCGGACAGTAGTACGACGACAGGGTTGGAGAGTTTGGGTGGCCGTGGGGAGTACCCCGCGTACGAGAGCGCTTCCAGGAGTAGCTCCCGCAGCAGTAGCAGCAGCGACACAAGGGATGCCTTGGAGCCCTCGGTGGCAACCAATGAGGAAGGGGCTCCGCGTACACGCCCTATGCCGACCATGTTCAGTGGGAACTCGGTGAGGCGAGCAGAGTTCTCTCCCTCCCAGGACGAGCCGGGGCCTTCCGTTTTCTTCCCGAGACCAGCTGCCGGTGGAGATGATGGAGACTCGGTCCTCACTGGAGGGCCATCTGGCAGGGGAGGAGGGGACACCCATGCTGAGGGCCAGGAGCGGCTACCGCAGAGTGGTCAGATGCTGGGGGGGCTGAAGCACCGGTTGTTGTCGTTCATCTTGCAGGGTATTCAGGACTTCGACACAATTCCTGCCATTGTACGTTGTCGTTACACCGTGTGTTTGTTCGTTTTACCTCTGGAGTTTGTGTCGATATGACGAGTTTAGCTTGGTTGCAGTGGAGTATTTGTTGTCATAAGGTAGAGGGTACTTTTTGTGAACATTCTAATTATTGTGTAGTAGTGTGCTTCCATTGGTAAGATTAGTATAGAGCTTACTGGAGAGATCACTTTGGGTACAAGAGCCAAGCTCCTTTGAGATGACCTTGCTTTTTCACTCAATGCATTTTGGATGATTTCTTATGCAATCAATCAAAGTGGGAGGGTGTAGTGCACTATTGAAGGGACAGCAGACAGACCCATTTCCATTTACAAAGATCATTGGCCACAGATATTTACCCACGTCATGATCACATCCATCCTGCTAATTGAAACTTAGTGTTTAAATAGATGAGTTGCTGTTGGTTACAGGGGTTAGAGTGTCGGACTGGATCAAATCCCTTAACGCTTTAGTATTCTCTACCTTAGATATGTTTTTTTTTACGGCTTTGATTACGATGAATTTGGTTTCTGTTTGGAAGCAGAAGGCGCAGCAACTGAAGAGGTTTTACTATCACTTTCAGCACTATGCGGATCTGGTAATGTGGAAGGTATGTAGATGTTTTACGTTTCCAGCTTGGTCCGTTTTGTGAGCATAGTCCACTGAATGGCTGATTCCATTGTGATGTAGTTGATTTGGGGTTCAATTGCTGTGTATTCAGTTATCTATGTATGAGGTTTATGTTGTGTTTTTTTTTTTCCTTTTCACTTTCTGCGATTCGTCCTTTCTTCCCCTCTCGCTTATCGTTGCTTTAACATTAAGTCTACGTAGTCTATGTACTTAGCCACACAGATGTATATTGGGGGATAGAGCTTCCAGTCTAATCTGCGCCAGTGTAATTGATAGGTTCAGTTTTTGGATCGCTGTCACCTTCTTATTAAGTTTGGGAGCGCCGAAGGTTTGGTGAGTATTACCGAGTTTTAATTCCTGCGTTACTCCGTGTCTTGCTTGATATCCCCGATCACCCATTTGTCTCTTCATCTGGAAGGATCTTCTTAATCAGTTTGTTTACTGCTGTCACCATTATAGAGCTACCCCTGTTCCATGTTTTCCTATTTTTCTTCATGCATATTTTTTTTTTTGTCTTACAGTCAGTCATGGGGGGTTAATGCAGGTGCCACGAAATGCAGAAGCCTCCAATCAAACCGCATTTCTGGCAGTCTATAATATGGAAACCACAGACATCCTTGGCTTTTATCAGGTACACTAGAGGTCACCTATGCTGAAGTAGGTCCTTTTTTTCTCTTTTTTTTTTTACATTGCCCGCATGAATATGTCAGGGAGCTCTAGTCAGGGAGCGTAGCTTTTGCTTTTGCTGTTACTGAGCTGGTGGTATTGTGTTCTGGGACAGAACTCATCAGAAGAGCTTCTGCAGTGTGTTGAGCGATACTGCGATCACTTCAGAATGGCCCCACAATACCCTTTGTACATGAATTTTATTTCTAGTTATTCAAACAACTCCTTTGCTCGAGAGCAGTTGCAGAAGCAGAAGGCAGCTAGCACGACGAGCAAAGCTGGGGCCTACTCGCAGGTAATATCTTTGTAATCTTAGCCCTACTTGAGATCACAAGAAATCCCACACCTTGATTGGTGCAAGTGTTTGTTGTCTCTACATTGAACAAAAAGATGTCAATCCGTCACCTAAAACAAGGTTTTTTTTATAGTGTCTTTTTGTTCAATGTAGACTTTACACCATTCCAAGTAACGGAAATGAGCATGAAGAGGTGCCCACTTACATGGGTACTTATGTTACATGCTAGTCATATTTGAGATCACGAGGTTTCAACCTATCTCTCTGAGGTGGATTTGGCACTTATTATCCCTTATGCGTTATTAGGTATCATAAATAAGTACCGATTATTTTAGGCTGTTGTTTTTTCTTGTGAAACTCTAAACCCCAAACAATTATATTTCTGAATTTTAATCTGTTTCTGCTAATACCATAAACTTTTTCCCATTTCATGCAGCGTACTGTGACCCTAAACCCTAAACTGACCTAAAAAATTCTCTGCTCCGTGCAGGTGGTGAAAAGAACATTGGCCTCTCTCCCCCACAACTCTCAATCCCAAAGTCCGTCACCTTATTTCGACCAGTATCTCTTTCATTATGATGAGAAGGTTTGGCTTCTCCACAATCAGAATTTGTCTGTCCTTTAATGTCTTGGACTGCTCTTTTAACGGCTTGTACATTAGTGACAATCTTTGTCCTCAAATGTGCATTCTGTAGTGTAGTGATTATAAGAAAAAGGGGTGTTTTAAGTGTAGTCCTAGTAGTATAGTCCTATAATTAATCACCTTTAAGGAGATTTTTTAGTATAATATTATTACTATAAACACATGTTTATCTAATTTAAATTTTACTAAAAAGGTCATTAATTATAAGACTTTACTACTAGGATTATACTTAAAACGTTCCTTTTTCTTGTGATGATATTCAAATATTGGACTGAGTATGCTTTGGGGGTTGTAGCTAATATCAGCTACCGATCGACACAAGCCTTGTATGGAGCACCCTATCAAATTTATCTCTAGGCGGCGGCCCAACACTCTCAAGTTCAAAATCAATCCTGGTATGCTATTGTCTTTGTTTGTTCTTCTTCTGGGACATTCACACTGGCTCTTTTGAAAAAGTTCATTTTTTATATAAGACCATGAAAGGTTTTACATATCTATTATTACACCTACATAGAGTATCTTGAATTTTTTTTGTGAGATGGGTGAGATATGGAAGTGGTTTGAACCAGGTTTTTTTCTTTTTGGCTTTATAGTGCCAAATTGCACCAGAAAAAAATGATTTGGCTAAAAAATGATGACAATTTATTAAGTTTTTCGCTAAAAAGCTTCAAATTAAGAAAAAAATATTGGATGAAATTGCCAAATTGTGAATGAAAACAAAATTACAGATATGTGATATATACTAATGTGATATTTTCTATCCAATATGTGGATGAATGTTGAAATTTGAAGCACCACTGTAACATTTTATATCGTCACTTTAGCACTTCATAAAAAATGAAACAAAAAAAAAAAAGCCCTAGTTTGAACTCTTACATAAATTTTGAGAGGTCTTAACACTCATTTACATATTCCAACTGAGCACTTAGTGTAAACGTCCCAATAGCTTGTGAATGGAGTATTTTCCAACCGGAGTTTTCTTCAAATCATTTCATTGTTTTGGGGAATATGTTTCTTACGAATTCTTTTGGTTTATAAATAATAATTTTGGGGAAATGTTGGCAGGTACCGAACTGGGTTCAAACGACAGTGTTATCAAACGTGTAGCATCATTTTTCTTCCACCCCATATATCCATTTGCCATCTCAGTGCAGCAGTCATTCATGCAAACCACCATTGTAAACTTTCACTTCAGAAAATGAAATTTTTTAAATTAGATTTTTTGATCTACGAAGAGCTGAAGGTAATGTTCTTGACATTAATCCTTTCTTTTAGGATTTGAAAATCCAAGTGTACCAGTATGATCCTTTTTCAAATTCTCATGATTTTTTCAAATCTTGTTATGGCAAACATTATTGTTGAAGTAAGAACATGATCTTGATACAATCTTTTCCAAAATCAAGATTGTCCTGAATAATCCAACTAATTAGTGTGTTCATTTACGTAGATTACACTAGCTACTTTGATCAGTTGGACAGTACATTTCACAAACCATGTAGAGGAGGGTGTTTCGGTAACTCCAGGCCTCCAGGAAGGTTTGGACAGTCAGAATAGAAATGAAGGTTTGGAGAGAATATTATTACATTTATTTTGAGAAGAAAGAGAGAAATAAATCACATTTTAATACAAGATATAATCAAAATGGCTTCAATATGTTTGTCACTTTCCATAGAACCCTGGCCATAACAGCCAGCGGCAATGTTGAGCTTCAACACTGTTCAAAAGCTCCTGAATACTAGAGCCAGGGCAATATGAGGCTCGACTGTAAGCCGAATCTATGTCACTCAAACAATGAAAGACAAATATCAGAGACCACCATCATTGTTGTAGATAAGATGAAAAAATATTTTGTAACAATTTTACACTTTCATGGAGGGATCTCCATTCCGACAAAAAAAAATTATTTTCCCGTCAACTTCTGCCTTATACCATTCCTACATTGGTACATTGGATGTAATACTCTGGCATTAGAAAAGATGAAAAACAGAGTCCTCTTGAGTAATATCACCGTCTAACAGTCAATCCTCTCCTGCAGCAGCTAAGCTTACCAGACACCATGGACCCAATTTTGCATGTCAAACTGGAACTGCAAAATTTGGGACATTGGGAAACGCACATTTCCTTGCAACGAGATACTCTGAAACTCATAGGGTCTGTTCGCACAATACACACCTAGCTTCGACCATTTTGCTTGGGAACCTTGCCACTGAGCACTTGAATCTTGTGCTCCTTTAGTCGCAGTAACTGCTCCAGTTTCCTCACCTTCGCCTCCAAGAGCTGCAAGAGCCACATTGTAGTGTATCCTTAATCAAATTCTCAACCAAATTTCAATGAAGATCTAGTTGATTGTGCAACAGTGAATACAGGAAACGAAGTTAAGTCTTGTGGTACAATGATAATCGAATTTCTTCAAATGAAGGAAAAACCACTACTTGCGTTACATTTTATCAAAATCATAGAACAGAGAAACCAAATGCATCAGTCAGCTCATTAGTTAGATAGCCATGTGGCTACGAACTCCAACATCTGACAGCCAAAGACAATCATAAACCTGTACACTTTGTAATCCCAGTATACCTCCACACTTGTTATTACTGCTCTAGCACTAGAGTTTAGAGCCCTGAATTTTTGGTTAGATTTGTTTCTGTAAGTTTGAAGAAAAGATCGTCACCTCAATAGTTTCACCAAGTTCTCGAATGTGGGAATCTTTTTCCTCCAACTTTACATTCATTGAACTCAGCTCCTGCATGTTGGACCCGCGGCGAGGGCTCTATAAAAATTTGAATTATTTAGTCAACCCAACTCATCCCAACTCACTGGTTTACTGAGTTTAAACATTTGGCAACTGAAAGAATAATAACTTCTTGAATATTAACAACAATGTGCAATACATAGAACAGAATTATGCACTTCCTAACAATTATAGGAAATCAAAGATACTACGGCTACAGCTTGCAATGGTTGTAGTAATTTGTCAACTTAGATTCTAATCGAAAATGCTGACTGCTTACGACTATCCAACCTAAATTACACAAATAAAATGCCAAGTACTCGTTACTGTCTCATCAGTTAGAAAAGATTTATAACTGAACTCCTTTTTTGTATTCTAAGCCCTTGCATCAACTAAAAAGTGGAGATCTGATTCACTTGGACAAGTACTGCTCTGGTGACACCAAGTAATTCTAATATTTTTTGGCAGAATGACCACGTTGCAAAATACAGTCACAAATAAAATCCCTGGAACACACGATATGCGAGAGTAGAGCTTACTGTTGTCGTGTACTGCTCATGCGAACCTCCTCGTCTGCCCATCCATCCACCTTGATTAGTTAAACTACTGTCCAGTAGACTTAATGCATGAAATTTTGTACTGCAATCGTCTACCTGGTTGTGAACTTATTGCTTTGCTCAATACCAGAAATCAGAAATGGGATCCTTTCACAATATTTCGTAGAAGTGCTTTGTCATTTGTGTTTTTTGATAACCGTAAAATTCATTAGCCGTTGAAGCATCGTACCCTATATATTCACAGATGCTAAGGACTGACAAACTACTGCTCCTGCTTGGTTCTATAACCACTCGTATGCAACCATGGGCATCTATTCTTACATCATATTCTTTTTAAATGTCTCAACCTTCCTCTTGTTGTATTTTAGGTAAAGAACATGAGAATGGGCATCATGGATTCTCAAGATTCCAGGCATCATGGGTGATTCGACAGTGTCACAGGGTCTCACTAAAGGATATTTAGTAATAATCATGCAATTAAAAAGCCAAATGATACAATATATATCCTCAGTGTTTCTTTGGTTAGACAACCACGTGTATCCATGTGAATCTAAGCTGCAGATTTAATCTTACAAGAAAAGATTTCTAGAAGAATAGTAGGCTCATACATTGTCAAGGAGTTGATACTTTGAAAGTGCAGAAAAAAAAAATTTCTGGTCCGCTAAATGAAGTGACTTGTGGAAGTAAGTCCACTAACTAAAATGAGGGACTTTGAGTACATACATGTGCGTTGGAGGGTTGTTTCTTTTCATGCTTTCTTGCTCATGGAGAAAGCCTTGTCGAATTCCATTGTCTTTCATTTGGGACTGGTGACCTAATCCTGTACAGTACAATCCACACACTTTTGTCACAATCAAGTTTAACAGCATTAGCAACATAGTGTTTTGGTCATCTTCCCAACTGTGAACACGGAGAGCATATCGAGGGTATATAGAGCATACGCAGGGTGCTCCTTGGATGCAAAACGGGGGCTCATTGTATTTACTTATTGACATCTCTCTTTGAGGATTACGGTGTCGTGTGCGATGGTCATGCAAAGAATCATGGAAGTGTCCACCTTCCGAAGACTCTTTAATGTGATCCGAGTCTCCATTCAACCCGTTTGGTCGGTACTTTGCTATCTGCATATTTTAGTGATATACATCACTAAATCATTACGCATTAATATATTCATATGGTTCACGATTACATGTTGCTAATAACTTATTAAAATTCATTTTCTTGTATGAAGTGATAAATATCACTATGTGGCAAATTATAAATGGTCATTCCTCATCTTTCATGTGCTTGAGATGGACAAAAAACGACTGGGTACCTTGTATTTGAGAAGCTTAAGAATCCTCTCAATCATCTGTGGCTCACAGCTGGCCACTGCCTCAATGTCCTCTTTTGTCAGTGAGAAATGGAGACGCCTGAAGACCTTGTCTGTACACATTACAAAGCTGACATTACTTAAATTCATGAGTGTCTAATTGCAAGTGTTCAATTAATTATTTTCGTATGTCACTTTCCATAAAATCTTCAGCATAGTCTTCAGTATTTAACAATCTCAGAATACCAATATTCTTATAACAGCATGTCACAATTATACTATCTAGACACTAGATGTTTATTTTTTACAATGGCAGGTCCTAACATGATTCTATTGCATTAACGCAACTCTCAATTCCATAAGAACCTTATGCATTTTTGAACCATTGCTTAGTCTCTTCCCTGAGACCTTAGAATTGTTCAGTGTCCTAGTTACCAGTACCTTGTACAATTGGCTTGAGCCTTTACAAGTTTTCAGTGGATTACTTGCGCATAGAATACACCAGGGGAAGACAAACAGTCCTCTCACTACACTCTCACATGTGTTCATAACTTGATACGCGGAAGTTGTTCATTCAGATTTTTATAGAACATGCCAACTGTTCACCTCCGAGAATGTGCAATTAGATGTGTCGTTAGAGGGGGTTGAGAATAGCTGATGAAATGTATAATCTGGCAGGAAAAATGGTAAGAAAGCATACGTACTGTTGAGAGTGCTCCAGTTGTAGATCTTCTGAGCAAGACCATTGGCAGCGCTGTAATTATGAACATCCACCAATCGTGGACAATAGTGGGCCACAACCTCTGCTGCAAGAACTGCCAAATTCTCCAAGACATCACAATATTATGTACTTGACCATAAAAGTTCTAAATGTGGACCTGAGAAACCTTGGATATCCATGATGTCCATTCTATCATTCTTTAAATGAAGATACAACAGGGAGGTTGAGGGATATAAAGAGAGAATACAATGTAGGCACAAATGCACATAGTTGCAAATGAATGACTGTCGAACGGATCAACACTTTGAACATAAATTACCTAAAATATTTGCAAACGAGCAAAACTTCAATGGCTAAAGATTGTTATGAACAATGATTTGCAGTGTAGTTATTTATTTCGGAACCAAGTCATATCATGACTTTATCAATAGGTGAAGGTAATTCTACCTGCATCGCTGAAGTCTCGTGATATATTGCGTTTCGGTCTTGAAAGTGGAATTCCATCAATCTGACACAACACAATCACAGATTTAACCAAAGCCATCACACCAATGCTATTCAGAGATCTTTCGGAAATCCTGTTCTATCTATCTTCATTGTGACAAAAGCTTGTTGCATCTTTCGTTGCAATCTAATTCTTCCTCCAACAGATTTCTGTCATGGACTTAGCTAACCTTGTGTATTCACTACAACATGGCTATCGACCTTGTAATGCCATTGAAGAATTATAAGCTGAAAACTACACTCGTATCTCTCAAAGTCTTGGCTTGGCTTCACAACTCCGCACTCTTAACATCTTCACAAGTTATCAGAACTGGTAGTGTTTAGCAGATGAAAAAGTTCAGAAACAAGAGTGGAGAACTGACAAGCTTTTGCAATAAGAAGAACACTGGTCCTCGGACTAACGTGAATGAAGAGTAGTTCTATTAACTACACCACATCGACAAAAACCACATGGACACAAATATCAAGTGCTATCTTTGGTGCCTCTGAGAGGCGATAAGGACAAGCTTTGCAATAACAATGAATGGTCCGCACAGAAATAAAATATATGCAGTCTCCCACCCCGTTGCCCTGCACCTAAAGCCTCGGACTAATAATAAACTACACTAATTAAAGCTCGTTTCTAAGGAGATTAATACCCTAACTGAAACAACTAGAATTTTTTTTTGACCATCTTGAACTTTCAACCAATACTCTATTGAAACGAAGGAATTGTAATCGTGTGCTAGGGATAATGGAGAAGTCAAAACTCCCTAGATTTAGAACAGCCAGAGAAATTAGGGCAAGCGATTGCGCTCAGGATTGCCGGTTACACAAGACACAACATTATCAACCCCAACAATGAAGCTGAGACAAGCGTAGCTTGTTTGCCTTGAATTGCTAAAGCTTTAAAGTCCAACAACTGCAGAATATTTTCAAGAATAATTTTGCCATCAGACATTTATTGAGAGGAACATCCTCCCTTGCTTCATTATATGATGAACCAAAGATTTTTTCAGTACTGAGTTCTTTTTGAGTACGTCACACAGAAACTCTCTACTATCCAAACTTGGTTATATTTTCGATCAATACGTGCAACGCTCTTCACTGAAACTGTCGATAAATTTTTTTGGCTCCTTTAGGTCACGCTTGTTACAGTCAATTAGGTCATTCACAAACCATAACCTAATTCCATTAGGAAGATAATAACTATTTCTACAACCACGCAACTTCTTCACGGACACAACAAACTTTCCAAATCCCTCAATGGAAATGGCAAGAGATAAAAGCGTGATCACAACAATTGCAAGACCGACCTCGTCATAGAAACCATGGAATGCATAAGAAAGGCAGGCAAAGAAAATGGCGAAAGTCCACACCCAAGTGTACAAAAGAGGGAGCTCGTCTTGCGAAACATCCATGATCGTAGCCGCAACGCCGCAACAACAGCATCACTGGCGTCCTCCAAAAACATCCTGCACTATGCCCATTCCAGGGGTTCCGTTCTCCTTCCGCAAAACCTAAAGTATCGTAATCTCCCAACCACGCAATCGCATGCTTCAATTCTTCCAACTACATGATGTTCGATACTTTCACAACGGGCTATAAAAATATCACGTCGGCATTACAGAAAGTTCTCGATCATCGACAACCGATTCCAG
The DNA here is from genome assembly GCA_963969395.1 of Pseudoscleropodium purum. Taxonomy (NCBI): domain Eukaryota; kingdom Viridiplantae; phylum Streptophyta; class Bryopsida; order Hypnales; family Brachytheciaceae; genus Pseudoscleropodium; species Pseudoscleropodium purum. The sequence continues at coordinate 29,003,454 of OZ017795.1, forward strand.
AGAGGAAACCCTGGGAACCCCCATCGCCGCCATAACTTACATGAGATCCAAAGATCGTTACAAAATGAACTATGGGCAAAATCACAATGTTAGGGTCAGGAATTTCATCGAATTCTACGACAAATTTTGGAAATGGGTAGGTGACATCGGCGATGGTGATGGAGAATTTTGCGACAAGGGGTGGAAATTTGTGTGGGCAGAGAGAGGAGGGTCTGCGGGGGGCGCGGTGGGCGGAGGCCCCAAGGCGGGGGCGAGGAGCCTGTCTTGGCGGCATTATTTCAAAAAACGGTTGCGGCCTCGTAACCGTTAGTTACTCTTCTCTTCCCTTTCTTCTTCTTAAACCCCAGTTGTGATGAAGGAACAATGTCTCTCTTTTCATTTTCTAATTCTTTAACCCTGTAACGCTGCTGCGGACACTAAGTGTGCAATGAATGACAGAGGATTTTCTTGTATCTTATAGGACAGAAGTGCAACTATTTTATCTTCAGAGTTTTGTTGTGAAAAGGGAACATCTTCTACAGTAGTTTGACTTCCAATGAATACTTTTCTATTTCTTTAAGCAACTCAATCCCACGGTATTAGAAAATGATGATTTCTTTGAAGACCAGTCCATCCTTACAAAGTTAAGTAGCTCGGTTATCGAGAAGGTAGTTACTCAGACTTCCTTACAATAGATAATTTTTGTCAATGCAAAGGCTCCAACCATTCTTGTTGGGATTAAGGGCAGGCTTCAAAGTACCTAGAATTAGAAAAAACTTGCACAAGAGACAAAAAAAAAAAAGAGAATTAAAAGTCTACATAGAAGTGTAGAAGAATTATAAGAAAGAAATTAAAATTATTGGCCTACAACATTTTTGGAGGGAGATTGTGTAAAGTAGGGGAGGCAAGTTTTTGACTTTTCAAAAATTAATTTTAGAATTGGGCTTGAACTTTTGGGTTGATTTGAAATTGACAAGAAGGAAAATCCACTCCTAAAATGTAGTTTTTCCCTACTCACATTGATATGAAAAGTATCATGAAACTTGGTAAAGGCAATTGTGACTATAGAATACTCACAAACTTGCTTATTTTTTTTATTATAACACAACACGGAAATTTGCTCTATTATTCTTCGTGTTTACATAGTGGACTACAAATATTTTCAAGAACAATCAATTATTGGGACTACATATATACATAGTTCAAAATTCTAGATTTTAACAGTCTTTGTTGAATATCAAATGGTTGTAGAGGCTAATTTTGGAAAACAAGGCTACACAAAACATTTGCCCTAGATGGTGAAATCATTTTTTTTAAATACACCCCAAAGCCAAGAATACTATAATTTGAAAGTGGCAATATACTACACTAAAATTATTGTAATTTGTGGAACAAACTCATGAAGTTACTTGATACATCCTTTTCATGGCCATGTGCCATATTATCATTGTTGGCTTTTTTAGAACGAGGAACTTCAGAATGAAACAAAATTTTCTAAGGTTTTCAAACTCCCATGTTTTGGACTATACTTTCAAGATAGAAAAAAATGGCTAACATTAGGGGATCTTCTAGCCTTAAACAAGTTCAATTATTTGTATAGCCTAGCTTTGCAAGAGCACTAGGAAACTAATATAATTCATCCTTATACATTGAAAAATTGATTATATTTTTACTTTTTAGCAATGTGTGTATTGTGGTCATTTGTTATAGTGTATTTTTGTGTAAGATTTGGAATCAATTTATGTAGAAAATAGATGAAAAGAAAAACTTGCAAAATTGGAGATATTATACATAAATTATTTTTCTAGCTATATAATATTTTCTAAAAAGATTCAAATCTATATTCACCCTAATATAGACTCTTTGTGGATTAGTTGATTGCCAAATTTTTATTTAAAAAAAAACTTATAGATAGGTCTTAAATTCAATTTTTACTTAAATATATTTCTAAATTTCAACTAGAGAGGAATTTGTTGCAAATCTATAGGAATCAAAGAAAAGAACTATAATTATGTCATTATATTTTAAAGAAAATTTGTTGAATGAAAAACAAAATGGTATTTAGAGTTTTATAAGGTTCTATTAAAATTGAAGAGAAGCATATACAAAAGAATGCTCTCCTCATGAGTAATTGAAGTAAACTTGTTATACATTGTTATATAATGTTGTACTAAATGTTGCACATATTATCATATTCTATTGTTGCTACCAAATAAGAACATTTTATGCTGTATTTGGCAAAATGAGCCTCCACTTAAGAAGTAGCCTCCATGAAAAGAGTAATTCTTGGAGAGACTACATTAAAAAAAAATGGGTATTTTGAGCATTTATTTTTAGTCTAGATTGTTATATTTCAATATATTTTAGATCTAATCTCAAACCAATCTTCAAGCCTATTAGGACAAAAACAAGTGCTTATTTAGCTAAATTTGAAAGATATTATGTCGAAGATATATTGTAAATCAATAGAAAATGTATTATAGCAACCAAAATAAAAACTCATTTTTTAAGCTAAACATGTAAAGTAAATGATAAAGCACAAGATATAATATTTATAAGGACATATTTTCAAAACAAAATTATAATTTGATATTACTATGTACAAAGTTTGATAAGAACAACTACCAAAGAGAATTGAAATAGTCAAAATTTTGTATTTATGTATAGTTTATCAAAAATAGAAATATAATTTTTGTAAGCCTAGCTCAAATCAAAAACTCTACCATTCAAATTTTCAAGAGAACAATGTATTTGCAAGCCATAAATTTTTGAAAAAAAGGCTTTGTATGAGAGTTTTTTTCAAACTAGTTTCATATTAGAATTTTTTTGTATTTGTTCCCTAATTTGAAATGTTATGAAATATTTTGATCATGTGATAAACTTTGTCACAAATAGAAAAAATAAATTTCAAGCGAAAAAGTGAAATTATCTTGTGCAAAAGCCTCCTCGAAATGAAGCTGCCCAAAATTTGAATGCCCCTAAAAAATATTTTTTCCCATTTCAAACACTATATTCTTGCAATTCATATGGTGAAAACCTTCCATTTTTTTATTAGAACATAATGAATTATTCTACTACTAGATCTAATGGTAAAATGCACCAAAATTTCATTCATCATTTTTTGGGGGCCTTTGCAATCAAAACAACACATTTTGAGTATCTTTCGGTGAAACATTATCAAAGCACTTTAGGGGTAAAATGATGATTAAAGTTTTTTTACGTACATATTTTAACAATGCATAGGCAAAGTTGCATGGCAATCACTTCATTCATTTTTTGAATAAGAATATAGGATTTTGGGTGTGAAAAATATGATGACACTAATCACACTATTATAAATAAAAAAAGCTTAGATGAAGACGGTTATTTTCCATGCTATTTGTAAAGAGTAATGATGATTATGATTATGATTATGATGAGTAATGAGTATGATTAGTTGATGACGATTATATGAATAATTCCATTTATAAAGTTATGAAGTTCATTTAATTCCTAATGTTCCATGACTATGTTTTTACTAAAAACACTTCAAAACTGCCATTTTTAGTTCGAGTACCAAAAAAAAAATAACATTCTTAAATACATCCAATCATAGGATCTTGTATCATGATAATTTTAGAATACGTGGAAAAAATTTCAGAAATTTTCATCGTGTAGATTGCAAGATATTAGCATTTGAATTGACAAAAAGCCTTTTTCTGGCCATGCAAGAAAATCAAATAGCTGCACTTCACAAGGTCACATTTGTATGAAAAAATGTTCAAAATGGTTACAACTCTTTGGATTCATTTTTCAAGGCAAGTTATCTACATGCTTGAAAATTTTCAAATCATTTGAAATTTTACAACATATAGGAAAAAAATAGTAAGTAGAAAGAGGTAGAGAATGGTTCAAAATACTAAATTGTTAATAATTTAGTTATGGAATTGAAAAATGCCAATTCCAATGGTTGTAATGTTGTAATACACAATCTTCACCTAATATTTTTATTTTTTTTCAAAAATATTGAAAATTGAATTCAATAAAGAACTTCAAAGTGTATTTTGGAGAAGAAAATCTAAGATTGCCCACAAACTAAAACACCTCATAACTTTTGACTCATTGATCAAAATGGAATGATTCAAATCTTTCTATGTATATATAAATCTAGAAAATTAATTTCAAATTTTTGTTTTCGAAAAAAGTGATTTTTTCAAATTTGCCTAGACTCCCCCAATTGAAGAATAAACTACATATTAGGCCATAACTTTTTATTCATATTTCCAAATGTCTTGAAATATAGTGCTCATGAAAGATATTCCTTGTCCACACCTCCTATTCAAATTTGGGCCAAAAATATGGAAATCTCCACTCAAGTGCACCTGCCAAAAAAATTATGTTGCGAAAAAACACACCTTGGTCCTTTAGGGGTTAAGCTTAGATGCTTGATATTTGTTTATTATTGGCTATTGAGACTCTCTTATTCTCCTTCTTTTAGCAAATATGCTCAATAGTCAATTTCATTGCATGATTCTTAATGCTAACTTGCAAAGTTGAATTGTCTATAACATCAATTTAATTTGCCTAATTGGCCATATTCCACAAACCAAATTTTTTGACATGCATGTTCACAATGGGGTGATTGCAAAAGACACTTATTAGTACTACTTGTTGTGTTTTTAAAGAAAATTCCAAATTGTTTTTTTTAGAATTGATTTATGGAAATTAGTATAACATTGAAAATATTTTAATTAAAGAAAGAGCAATTGAAAAATTTAAGACAATGAATATTTTTATATTTTTATTTTTATGAAATATAATTTTGAAAAAATAAAATAAAAAATATTTTAAAAACTAAAAGGTTTTTTAATCAACCAATTACATCTTGATTAAAAAATTATTCTACAAGCCTTATATTGATACAATGGTAGCATACTTTGAATGCATATGCAAGTCAGTGTGCAAGATGCAAAAATACTATTTCTATCTCAGGATGTTTGTATAGATCTCTAGATGTTTGGCATTGATCTCTCAATGTTTTGTATTATTTCCTAATGATCATTTTTTTCTTCAAGATAATCATTATTAACTTTTGACTTTCAAGACTCCAAAAGTAGTTAACCCCTAAGGGACCAAGGCCTTTTTTTTTACCAAAAAACACTCAAAACTACCATTTCTACAGCAAAAGGTAAAAAAACTTAAATATTGTTTTTTTTCACATCTAACAGTAGGATCTTACACCTAACTAGTATGAAAGGGTGTGGAAAAAATTTCAAAATTTTTGACCATATAGATTGCAAGATATCTTTGTGTAAAGTAAAAAGAAAAAGTTTTTCAGTACATTGCGGGTCTAAATTTTTTGACTTTGAACATTTTTAACTTTAATTTTTTGCACTACAAAGTTTTGAACTTTAAACCTTTATGGTATGGAATTGAGTTGAGAGTCTAGGAAAAAAATAATAATTCAAAAAAACTTAATTTTTATACTTGAAGAAATTGTTATATAGAAGTAGGTATGAGATAGAAGGAAAATCTAAATTATTATTATCTCTAATATGGAATTAAAATGCACTAATCCCAATGGTGAGATTGTTCTAAAAATCAAGATAAACCTTGTAGAACTTTCTTTTTGGAAAAAATGTAAAAATTGCATTGAGAAATGAATCCTATAAATTATTTTTTCAAGAAGATGCTCTAATTGCCTGAAAAACAAGATTGTCCATAACTTTCTCATAAAAAATCTATATGGAATGAATCAAGGATTTCTATGTACACTCAAATATAATCTATGAAGAAAAAAAATTAAAATTTTTGAAATATTTTTTGTTGACCCATGTCTAATGTTTTGAGCTTATTTAGGCATAACTTTTGTTCCCAAGCACCAATTGAAAAAAACAATTATATGCCCACAAAGTTAATCAATTTTTCTATCTTCAAAAGAAGTTTCAAGAAATCAAGAAATAATTTCAGCTTGTAGGTGCCTACTCGAAATCCCATTTGTCCCCCAAAGGGACAATGGTCCTTTAGAGGTTAAATGTAGCATAGATCATTTTGTCTTTTTATAATATTTTTCTAGATGACTTTAGATCCCAAATTTTTAACTTCAAATTTGTTTATATGGATACAAAATAGTACTTTAAAACTCTAAAATGGTTAGGGTGGTTTTCAATTGGGACATTTTTAAAATAATAATTTATTAATAAATATGAAAAAAAATCTCCAGTGTATATAATAGTTTATGTACTATAGTTGTAAATTTGGGATCCTTTGATGGTATAAAATGAAAATTATGGCCAAAAATAATATTGCCTTGCAAGAATTGACAAAAAATAGTATAAGTGTTTTTTCTAATTGTCCAAAAGACTAATTTCAAGTCTTCAAACTAGGACAAGTAGGTGGCTGCAAAAAAGAGTGATTGTTTTGGGTAATATTTTGGCAAAGATAAGGATTTTGATGGCAAATATTATATTTCCTATTTTTGAAAAAGCTCCATATTTTTTTTGTGTTTTACAAAGGAAACATGGAGCTTTTTCGTAAATAATAGTAAATACTTTGAGTAATTTTTAGTGGAACAATCTCAATACTCAAGAGGAAAAATCTATGGCTCAAAATACTATAGACTACTCATGTAAGCAAATACTAGAGACTACTCTTGTAAGTACCCAAACAATAGCAATTATGTGGAATAAAAAGACAATTTTTCAAAGAAAATAGATTTCACAAAGTACAAATTAATTATAAATAGAAAATAATGAAGAAACCCCTCTAAATATTGAACATTTTTTGTACACACTAAAAATAAGACAAACTCTTTGTGCAATCATAGCATTTAGAATACACTTGTTTGTATTGACAAAATTTTGTTTTTTAAACTATCGAAAAAAGGTTTAACATTGAATAATTTTTAAATTTAAAGGCCCTAGATATAAAATTATCTATAAAAGCAAAAAGAAGATTGAAATTTCAAGTTGCCATAAAAAATTATCTTGAAGATATAGAATTTTGAAACCTCTCATTTAATAATACTTTGACTAAATAATGACAAGACTTTGAGGATAAAAAGATTCATTTTCAATTCAATATTTGAAATCTTCTTACCAAGTCCACCTAAAGATTTTCACTCAAAACTACATCCAAAAGTTAAAATCATCAAAATAACTTTCAATAATGAAAAATAATCAATCAAATGAAAAGATTATAGAAAAAATTATTAATCTAAAAATAGAAATAAAAATCTAATGAATTTAGTTTAGCATATTTGTCTATTGAAAATTTTTGTATCTAAAGAATCCATTCACAATCTTCTTCTTCTAGAATTTTAGGATTTTTGAGCACATCAAGGCAATGTGACAATACTTTGGTCTTTTTTTAATGCTTCATTTCAAATATTAAAAGATGAATTTGTTCAATAAATTTGAATTTTTCAATAAATGATGATTTCATATTTATATAAATATGACTTTCGCAAATTTGTCAGTTACAATTTAATGGGTGATGTCTTGAAAGTTCGGAAAAAAATTTAAAAAAAACTAATAGTGCATTATAACATAAAAACTAGTGCATGTAATGTACTATATTAATGCTTGACACATATATAGAAGATTGATAAAGATTTATATTCTTTTTCATCAAAAAAATTAAAATTGTTATATTTTCTATAAGAAAATGAAGGTTTTGCGACTACAAAGAACAATCAATTGCTTTTTAGCTGCATGAGACATTTGTAATTATTGCTAATTTGGAACTTATAATCACTGAGGACAAGTTGATTTTGGAATTATAGTTGCAAAAGACAATGGGGTGGTTTCTTATGTGATGGCCTAGTTGGAACTTCATTGACATATTCTTCTAAGGTGGTTGTTTATATGACATTTATTGCCACATAGATTTTGTAGATTTTATAGATTTGTAGATTTTGAAAATTCAAATCTAGCTTCTATTTAGATTTCAAAAGTTCAAATATTGGTATTTAATAGATCTCACTTGTTTAGGAAACAATACAATTTCATAGGTCTTATTAGTTTTTAAATATTCTTAGATTTGTATAAAAATCTACAAAGTGTAAAAATCTAAAAATTCTAAAAAATAAAATTCATTATATAAGAGCACTACAACTTACAAGTCTTATATGTCCAACCAAATGGTACTCTTGAGAACTAATCGGTATGGTACAATTGATAAAAGACAATTGGAAAAACCATAGTCATTAAGTTTATAGTTGCAACCGTTTCTTAGACAAAATGTAGTTGTTTTCTAAATGAATTTAGTTTTTCTGTAACTAAAGATTGACATAGTGGATTTAATATGGCATAAACTTGTCTACATCAGCAACTATGATGAATATTGGATAGTGAATAGCTCACATTCATTTTGAATTTAAACTCTATTATATTCTAGTAACCCTACCTTTCATTCTACGACTCTTTTGTGACTACAATAATATGTGTATAAGATTTGATGCTAATAATAAGGGTTACAATTGCAAGACAACCATTAAAGACACTTAGTTGTTCTTTTACTAATTGTGGCAAACACATTTTTCTTTTATTGGTTGAAACTTTATGTTATACAACAAAATCAAGTAAATGAACTCTCCCTATTTTCTCCACCTTCTAAGTATTAGTCAAATATTTTTTAAATGATTGTTTTGAAAATACAAAATATTTTGTGCTTCAAATAAGTCACTTCCATTAGAATATTTGCAATTATAAATTATTTCAACAATATTTAACATTAATTTTATTGTTTGATTGATAGTTCATATACTGGTAGTGGATTAATTTAATGTAAATTCACTATAATCTACATGTCTAGCCATTCTAAATCACTTATCCATATGCATGTATTTGATAGACTCAAAGCAAATATCCAACATCTTTGTTTAGTTATGTGGTAATTATATATTATTTTACACTTACTATTTTATTAGTATAAATTAAGAAGCATTATTTAAAGCAAAGATAAAAAAAATACTTGTGAATTATTCTCTAAAGTAGATGAAAGGTAGAATCATTCTATACGTTCCTCCTAAATGTTTAATTTTCTTCCAAAAATAAAGTTCTAAATGCATACTAAAAATCAAAATATTTTATTTGGTTCTTTTTCCATACCAAAAAAATTGATCTGCCTCTAATATTTTGGCATCTTCTTTTACATATTTTATAGTTTTTAAAGTCAGGAAATTATGTTAAGAGATGTTTTGGGAATATATTTACCTCATTGATTCCTTGCAAATATTGCATAATTGACAACCAAGATGCAAAATGAAACTAAGTGTTAAACAACATTCTAAGAATTTACAAAATAATTATAAAAAAACATTACAAACAATTTGATAACTCCAAGCTCTTGCATATTTAACCAATTTCATTCCAAATTAGTTTACAATGACTTGCACCTTAAAACTAAGTGTACAAGAATACCATCAAATAAATCCACAAAGTAAACATAACTACAATTGAAATGATGCGTATGTCTAAAATTTGTAGGTACTAATGGCAAATTCAAATATTAAAATAAACATATATTGCGTATTAGTACAATTGAATGATGCCATTGAAAGAACCCCGTTGGATTATTGAGGTTCTAAACCTCCCAATAGTAAATCCATTAGACTTTGAGATGCATCCCTATTTTGTACATCTGCTACCTCAATCTACAATTCCATCATTAAATGTTTGCATTATAAAAAAAGTATATGTTAGTAGATATATGTGTATTGAAGTCATTATACATTAATTAATTAATTTCCTTATTTAAAATCATTATAATTTGGGAATGAATCAATTGGCATGTAGTGTTCTTTTAATTAAAAGTGAGCATCTCTCTAAATTTCCTCTTTTTTGCTACTCTTTTGCTTGGTCAATATTATCAGATTGGTCAAATTTTCATATATATTTTTTACAATAAGTGAAAGGAGGTTCCAAAGCACTAAGGAATGTGACATTTGGATATTGTATGCAAAAATTATGAAGGGTCACAATTTTCTTTGGTACTAGAGGTTCTAAACTCATTTCTTCCATGTATGTACATATTGATTTTGGAGAAGTAAGGTATACAACCTATCCAACAATGTAAAGTATTTTAGCATATATACAATTGAGTGATACTAGGTAGTAGGGATAATTTTCTCCAACCAGAGAATAGAAATAATGAAGATTGGACTATGTTTTTTTTTTTCTAATTTTCCATCAAGTTTGAAATTAGTGAAAATGAAGAAAGTGTAGATTATAATCAAATTGTTCTTGATCTATAGGCAAAACCTATTTCTAAGGAGCACAAAACTAAAAACTAATCTTAGCAACTTCATTAGGTGGACATTTATGTATTATTTCGTCATACAATAATGAAGACTGTGGTGACCATCATATTCCCCTCATTCATGAAAATAGGTCACCCCATCTTGTGCAAATGGGACCCACATTGGAAATAGGTCATATGCCTTCACACAAAGCGATGTTGGTGGTTTTAATTAGGTAGACTGCAATTTTGAGTGTACCCACATGACTTTAAAATTCTAAAGTCAGTTGTTTTATGACAGATTTTTTTAGACATCTACATGTTTTCATGTTAACATCAACATCAAATGTAACATTTTGTTGTTATATTTGACATTGTAATCAACAAAAAAACAAGCAGATGTCTAGAAAAATTTGTCATAAAAAACACAGGGTTCTTATGGTGCAAATACAAATTACATATGAATTGATGAGTTCCAAACCTGGTCAATAAGATTAGTCGTGACATCCAATGATGTACGATCGACTAAATCCACTTCGCCCGTAATTCCGGCCATCACTCGTTGGGATGCTTGTTCGGTGGCATCCAACTCGACCATGACATTGTCCTCAAAAGAAATCCACGAGTCAAGGACATTCATCAAGCGACTCATGATGAGATCAATGCCATCCACAGCTCTTTCAGAGGTGTCTAAGGCGGGAGTGACCTCATCGGCCTACACATCAATTTTTATTTATTTCAAGTGAGTCATAATTTTATTTTGGGTTCAAAACCCGAGTCAAATTCTTTTTTGGCATTCAGAAATCTATAGATCTGTGAACTAAAACTCAATAATTTTTATTACATTTTAATGAAATTAACAGTTTCATATTCCACATTAGTTTAGTTAATTATGGTGATTTTAAGTATAGGGCAATGCCCGATGATGAGAGGGGTTGCTTAGCATAAATTAGTGCAAAAAATTAATAGACTAGAATGAACAACCAGGATGGAAATGGAATGTTGGATGAAAATTTTGTAATGTTTGATGATGGGGTGAAACTATATAATTGGGCATTACAATCTGATTGGAGTACAAAACTCACCTAAGAAATGAACAAGCAATTTCCTATGAGTGGTTACATGCAAGTCACTCTCATCCTCTAAGAAGGGACATAAAGTAAACATGCCTATTATCAAGGAGAGTTGCTACCTCTAGTTACTTTGGAGAGGCTATTTGTCAAGTTATTATAAGTGTTTTTAAGAAATTGAGAAGTTTGAGAGAAACCATTTTGCAAGTAGAAATAATACAAAAAATGAATTTTATGTGATTTTCCAAATTTTGTTGGGATTAAATTGGTATAAAGCGTGGGTAAACCCAATACTAAACCACACACTAACGTGTCCCATCCCAAAGTACATTGTCATGGTACAAAAAGGTTGTTGAGATTGATGTAATGGGTGCCAAGTGACCAACACAAATGGAAAGGGTCAATAGATGCCCGAATTGGATGACTAACACAAATGGAAGGGTAGAGTAGATGTCTTGAATTGAATGACTGATGACATTGGATTGCTCTTCTTTGTACATCTCTTATAAATTAATCAACCACCCCTACAAATCAAAATGAAAAAACTAAAACACTTTGATTAACCCAACTACCCTCCAAAATCCAAACCAAAACCAAAAGAACTTTGATACACATACTATGTATGGAATACATATGGATATCATGGATGGATCATGAATATTATACTATGAAATATTGATATGGTGCAATATTTGAGTATGGGATATAGGATATGATTTTCAATCCTATATTGATTATAATTTAGCATGTTGAGAAAAATATAGATATGGAGGATAATGAAAAAAATATGAATATGGGAATTATTAATTCACTCACTTATTAAATGAGTTTATTAAGTGAGTAGGTAGCGATCTCTCACTATTACTATCCCCTCAAAAAGGACTCCTTACAAGGATCGATATACGAACATTTTTTCTATTTTTCCTAGTATCATTACCATGCTATAAAAAGAATGTGAAATTCAAATGATTGGTCTAATAATCATACATACCATTATGGCCACTGTATAACGAGAATTGACAATAACACCAAGTTCACTTTGCATTTGCTTGAGCAATGTTGGTATAAAATGAATCTCCAACTGCATTTTGGAAACAAAAAATCCAACTTATAAATATTTATTATACACAATTACAAGAAAAATGCACATTCAAGTAAATACTTTCCAAATTATTATAGAGTTTGTCTTTTGGGCACATGCCATATTATATAATAACTTTCAATGAGAAAATTTGAAGTAACAACCTACAACATTCCAAATTTATAAAAAAAAAAATTTAACATATATATGTAGATTGTATAAAGAAAACTTATGAAAATATAACAATTGATAAAAAACAAACAAACTATTTAGTCCTTGTAGAAACAAAAATAAATATATCACTCAGTCATGTACAAATTATTTTAAAATATTAGTATTATTACCTCTCGTTCAACGGGGTCATAAAAGTATCCTTCTTTTGTCAGTTTGTCGTAGACTCCATCCGTGATTGTTTTGAGGACTCTCATTGCAATGCCCATTGCTTCAGTCTGTCAATTTCAAACAATGCAAATTAGTTTGTAAAAACAACAACAATGTGTGTTATTGTTTTTCCTTATTTGACTGTACTCTTAAAAATGATGTTTAGTAATTCATCCAAAATTTGTAAATGTAACAAATTATTGGGCATCGTTCAAAGTTAGTAATATTCTATCAAATAAATTCTATGCGCATTATAGTTAATTGTAAAGTGAACCCCAATTTATAGAAAGGGTGTCAGAGGAAGATACAACTAAGAATAGTACAACAAAAACACAACATCAAATTCCATTAGACCAAGTTTGGGTGCTTCAATGAGGGGTTTCATCATGTTTTTTTTTCTCAAACTCCGACTTTTGGTCCCTAATTGCATGGACTTTACAATTAACTCTATAATTATTTAAAATAATTTTTACATGTCTTTTTCCTATTGCCAATGTATTGAAAAAGGTTTTAGAAAAAGATTCTTAGAAAGCCCTATAATAATAGATTGCAAAGTAAAAAACCTTGAACTAAAGTTGTAGTTTACAACCCATTAATTCAATTTAAGTATTAATATATGTTCAATTACAATAACGGCTATTGACTCTTTGTAGATGAATTTCAAATAACAATCCTCTTAGGCTTCTAAATCATGTTCAAAATATTCCTTTCAAAGTTGTTTAGAAATTGTATCTATGACTTAAAAATTTTAAAACTTCATGTTTTTTTAATTTTTTTTCAATTATACTATTTGATGGAGAATTTTACATAATTGACTTATAGAATATTTGATTTTGGCATCATTTGAAGATTTTTTTTTTCCTTTTCAATCTAATGATTTTAGAATTAATTATTATTCCACAAAATTTTTACCCGGAGACACAATAATTCTTCTTCTTTCAAACGCGTTTGTTCTTGTTTGAGCCGCCTGTCTTTTTCTTCCATCATCCGTCTCTCTGCAGCTTCCATTCGTTGGGTGGCTGTGAGCTCGGCCACTCGCATTTGCTCAAACATATCCTGATTTTACCACAAAATTTTGGGTTAGATAATAATCTGGCCTCATTCATTTTTCTACAACAACGTTATCAATCTCATTATGCATATTATATGGAAATATGATCATTTTAATATTGGAAACTGTGGGAGTACCATGGATTTATTTTGAGAGAAAGGGAGTGCAATTATATTAATTAAACCTGATGGCAACGCAAACGCTCTAATTGTTTCTCCTCTTGTACTTCCATGAACCCTTGTTCAAGAGCACGTCCTGCCAAGACCTCACACATGGGCTCAACCTCCATATCAAAGTCAAATAAATCTCCCGGAAAGATCTGGCACAATCAATGTAGGCACTAAGTATTCGATGGATGACAATGAAGAATCCTTCTATGTAAGACAAAAGTGCAGATGTTCACCTTTGGAATTTTGTCTGAAAAGGGGAAGTTTTGCACAATAGTTTGACCTCTAATGAGGTCTCTTGGTGTTTGTTTTTTCACAAACCAAGGATATCCCAAAGGAAGATTTGCATAGTAACTAGTCCGATATTTTGGGGTTAATCTCTAATACAATATTTTGATTAATATTGTGATAATAATAATAATGAAATTAGCTTTATGAAAATATTATAAATTACAACAAAATTTAATTATTTGAAAACTAACCTGAGTGAAGGCATCAGGTCCTGATTTCCATGGAATGAAAAATGGTGTCGCCGGTCTATCAAGGAATTCATCAGTTTGTGTATCAAAGTCATTATAGGTTAATTTTCCACTTTGGTCTTCCAGATACAAATCTGTCTGTCATTAAAACGTCTACTTATAACTTTTATAGCATCAATATTTTATTGATAGTATTGATAATTGATTTTTTTTTTTTTTAAGACAATTTATTGTTGTTATTATAATTGTTCAAAGTTTCAAGATGATGACAAATTTGAAACCAACACAGACCTGAATATCCATATGTTGTCTACCCATAATTGGCTCCGGCGTATTATTATAGCGTATTTTTTTAATCTTTTGCCATGGTTTAGGACTATCTTCTTCAACCTACTCCCAAACATTTTTCCACAACAAAAAATTCACCGTCAACTTAAATATTACATAATTATATAGACGTTGATGATTGAGAGCTAATTGAAGACAAGGCTAAACAATAATAAAAATTTACACCTTTTTTAATATTTACATGCAAAATACAATTTCCAATCACATTTAATTAATGCTACAAACATGTTTATTCTAATACTTTTCATGTCCATCTATGAAATGTGTTCAAAAAAAATATAAAACTCACCTTGACTCTATGAAACATGTTGCCTCGATAGACACGAGGATCATATGCCAAGTTTTGCATTGGAGGTCGAAGTCTAGTTTGCTTGGGAGCTTTCCAACAAGGCTCTGGCTCCACATTCTCAACCATATCAAGTGGGCTTTCATATTTGGGCCTCAATTTATTGCCTTTATTGAACCGAGGATCAATTTCTTGCCGCTTCATTGCAAATGGCTTGTGAGGACCCATCATTTGGGTCGATTGTCTCTATTACCTACAAAATGGACAAATAAAGCTTACATTGAATTTTTACATTGGCATCAATTTAAAACCCTCTATCCACTTATAAGCTTAATTGGTTTTTTTTTTTGATAAGTTAGTGCATTAAGAACTAAAAACATTAGCTACTCTTGTCACTTTTGAAAAAGAACAAACTTAAGAGTAATTTAATGGTCATTTGATCCTATTCAAGTTTGATGCATTTTATTATAAATGTATCCGAAATTTACAAGTTGAGTTGTTTGTGAATGAGGGATCAATTTTAGTTGAAAATACACACAATTTGCATTCAGATTCAATAAATTTAGAACGTTTTCAATTAATTTTCACAAATTTTCTTAGTCCATGATTACATTATAAGATATTTCATAGCAAAACAGTGTTTCAAACCTTTACATTACCCAAATTTACATGATCACTTTAATTCAATTAATCGAAGCAACTTAACTTACCTTTGGAGGAGAATTTGCAATCGCAGAAAGGAGCCTCCCAGCAAAAGAGATACAGAAATAGGGTATTGAGAGATTGCAGGGGTGAATGTGGAATTGGATGAATATAGAATTGGATGAATAAACTCACTTTAGTACGCTAATTTGTCCTACTAGTGAGGGTTCAAAATTAGTATCACCTATAAAATTTTGACAAAATGGGTTAATACAATAATATTTGAGCCTACAATTATTTAGAGTTTAGGGTTTAAACCTAAACCCTAAACCCTAAAGGTTTGGAAGGTTTGGAAAGCCTAATTTTGGATGCAACATGGTGTTTTGAGTATTTGGCAAAGAAGATGTCTAAATTGAGGTATACAAGTGTGACACAAGATAAAATTCGTAATGAAGTGGAACTTATGACACATCAAGCCTCCCAATTTGGATCTTTATTGCATCTCTTTTCTCAAAAGTTGCAAAAGTGGTTACATATTTAAATATATATTGTTCTATATTTGAGTATGATAAGATTTGTATGTTAAAATGAAAACCATGTGCAAGACACTAACTATTGATTTATCTACTTGATGATGTATGTCTTGCCATATTTTAGTATATAATTCATAATTTAGGATTCAAATGTGATACCATATATAATGTTCTCCACATATCTTCAAGTTAATTTTTTTTCCAAATAGTGTGATTTTGAAAAATTATTGTAGTATTTAATACACACTCATAGAACAAATCAAAATAATTTTTAGGACTCTCCCTTGAAGATCTTTAAATGATTTTATTTGGGCACTACAATTGGGGCAACCTATAAAGGAAAGTAACACTCAACTTATTGCTAACATCTTTTGTCACCATTGTTTGATAGTGCAACATGAAATATTTACTTTTTACAAAATATGAATTATCTATTTCACAAAATTTAGGCATTAAGCACTTGACATTGAATTCTCTGGAGTTTATAATCTTTGAACTATTCTTCAAATTTTTGTTAGAAAGAAAAGATGTGCATAAGGATTGTATATATAATACTCTTGTGAAGTAAATAAATCGAAGCATTGTTATTGGTGTTTTCACATGCCTTCTTTTGGATACTAAAATATTAGTATTTTTCTTGTGAAGATTCAAATTTGAGTATTTTACTGAAGATTGAAGAAAATGTCCCTTCCTCAAAAAATAACAATATTATACAAAATATTGGTTTATTTTTAAAAAATGAAATTAGTTCACCTACAGCATTAGTGTCACTAAACAAATATTCATTTGTGAAAGTACATTATAGTAGAATTTCATCTTCTTCTATTATAATATTATAATTCAATAAATTAGTGTTAAGCATATTCCTATGATATATCAAAGTGTCATACTTCTAATTCAATTTCATCAATTGTTTGTCAAAGTATATTAATTTTGAAATTCAAATTGGATGAAATGTTATTTTTTATTTAATTCTTTTTGAAAAATTAATTCATTTAGTGCTTACATATTGTGAATTCCTTCAACTAACTTGGATGAATGTGTAAATATATGGCTAAAAATTGGGTGAATATAAATGATAGTCGTGAATTAAAGTGAATTAAAGTTGGTTGATAATCACACTATTGGAAATAGTACCAAAGTATTGTATAGTAGATAATGCTTCTATTGATTTTATATAATATATTGTGAACCTCTATATTAATGTGTTGCACTCATTTTGATTAATTTCCAAATTAGTATAAATTTGTGTTATCTTTCCTTTTGGAATATTGGTTTATAAAATAATCAAGAAAATAATCAAAATCTTGACATATTTTAGCTTTTGTATAATTATTTACAAAATTAACTTGTTATTCTAAAGGATTTCAAAATTTATCTTCAATAACAACAACAAAATCCATCATTTAGCTATTTTTGGTTAGAGATTATTTTCCATTTCTATATGGATATTTTTTTCTCCTTCAAATTTGATGATTTTGTATACATTTAATGATTTTCATTCATCTTTGAGTAACAAAAATTTGTTTTGGTGGATCCAAAAATAAGTTTTGGAAATGAATCCCCCTAAAATTTTGGCAAAATTTTGATAGTTAATAGAATCACCCATATAAGCAAAGAAGGTATTTGGCCATTTGTCTTATTAGTGAGGTAAAAGATTAGCACGACCTAGAAAATTAGTGATACCATAGAATTTTAAATTTTATTTTTTAGTAAAAATCAATTCAAGAGAATAAATATTTCAATGCACATGAATTTCATGAATTTGAAAATAGTATGACTTTGGTAAATTAATAACAAAGGCACTAATAAGACAGATTATTGGACTAAGTTTGGTTTATTGGTTGCTCTAATAATTAGTTTGTTCATTCTAACAAATAGGTGTAAGTATGCAATAAAAAAAATCAAACTCCAAAATTTACAAAGCAAAGACATAAGGTAACTCTGCCTATGACAGTCCAAATGGGAGCCAGCCCATCAGAGGCAAAATTGTACTAATGGTGTACATTCTAATTCTTGAAATGTGCATCACTAGAAATTTTATGCCTGTGATGGGCTGGCTCCCATTCGGACTGTCATAGGCAGAGTTACCTTAATAGAAACTCAAAAATACCTTATTTGCATCATTTGATCAATTTCTTAGTTTAGCGTGAAGTGTCAAGAAAATAGTATGGGGCAACCTAATAAGAGTATATTTGGTGTAGTGAGCGAGTTGACTTGTAAACGATTCAATTTTTTATTTTTTTACGGGGAATGCAAATTTTAGGGTTGAACGCTCACGAGGGCTCTCCTTTGGCGTTCCTTTGCCATTCTCTTCCTCCTTTTTTCCTGTTTTCCCAGCCCCGGTTGCAGAGCTCCAAAGCACCAGGCTATGGAAACACCACGACCTCCACCGCAGCGCTACCGTACCGTCATCAACAACCTGAGCTTCTTCCTTCTTTCTAACTGGACTTGACTTAGTGCCGTTCCTCTCATCTCCTTTTTTTTTTTTTCTCACTCTCCGCTTCCCCTTTTCTTGCACCTTCCTTTCCGTCCCTTTCTCCGTCGCAATGGGCGACTACGCCGATGCCTACATGCGCAAGGCCGAGTCAGGTCCTCCGGGTCGCACTAAGGCGCAGAACCGCGCTACCGTGCAACAGCTGAAATTGGTGCGTTGTCGATTTTGTGGTTTCTTGTCGGTATTGTGTTAGGGTTTGTGTTAGGGATAGGTTATTTGCTGCCCAGATGTGTTTGTGTTCTGCATTGGCTTTTTATATAAATTGGTAGTAGTCTTTGGTAGTGGCGCAGTTTTATTCGTAAGTGGAGGTGATTGTTGGTTTTTAGTGTTTTTGCTGCCCTAAACCCTGATTCTGCTGCCAAGGCTTCTGTTTTTGTTTTGAAGAGAATGGATGCGGAGTAATGTTTTTCTTGGAAGCAATGTGCACTTACATGGTTGTGTGTGCGTCATATGAAGATGATTTTAGGGTAATATGTGTTGGTATGTAAATAAATTTTTTATGAAGCAGTCAGTCGCTTGTTGATGTTCGTTTTTCTTCATCAGGAGGTGTCCTCTACTTGTTTTGCCTGTTTCTATATCATATGCTGGGGGGTTACCTTTGATGCTGTTGTAGAGTAATTATCATCAACCTGGATAATAATATAGATTTTGGTATTAATGTAGATGGTTAGCCTTGTAGGAGAGGGGCGTTCTCTTGTACTAGGGTGCGTTGGCAAGTATCGGTGTGGTGTAGGAAATTGATTAATATGTTTTTTTTGTTGGCGTTTTACAGATTGGGCAGAGTCACCCGACTGGTTTGACGACTAATCTCTTGAAGCTTTTTGAGCCTCGACCGCCGTTGGAATTCAAGCCCCCTCCGGAGAAGCGAAAATGTCCCCAGTATCAAGGTGATCCTTTCTCCTCGTGAACTCATTTGAAAGAGTCAATTGTAGTATTTGTTGTTTGTTGTCCTTATCATGTTCTAAACCTTCATTCAGGGTTTAATTCAAAATATTATGCTAGATTCTGACCTGAAGTCTGATGGCTTATGGTTTTATGTTTGTGCTGGAAGAGCTGTGGTGTTACTGAAACTACATAGGCATGGAACTATGCGATCGATACCTCCTGGGCCTGGTTTCATTTTGGATTGTTTTTGGGTTAATATTGCAGGCATTGGACAATTTGTTCAGCATTTTGCGGAGCCTGGAGATCCTGAATATGCTCCTCCTGTCACCAAGGGAGAAACTCCTGTAAGAGTCCTCATCTTTCGTCAGTTACTATGTCAAGTATTTTCTTCTGATTTGCATAAATTGAGTGTTGAGTGCTGAGTATTGGTTTTCTCTAGTTCTTTCACATTATGGATATATGTAATTATTTGTTTAATGGTGGTAATTTCCAGATCGTTAAGTTTTCCAATACTGGAACAATTACATTGGATTATATGTGAACAGTTTAGAAATGAGGCATAACTAAGATGTGTAAGGATGCAGACTCAAAGGCGTGCTCGAATCCATCAACTTCGATTGGAGGAAGGAACAAAGAAGGCACTTGATGAGCTGGCCAAATGTATGTCTTACTTCCCATGGATATATTCTCGGGATCTTTATTTTGCTGAGGGCCATTATACACGGTGTACTTTTCACAGCAGTGTATCTTTTAATTGATTCCCTCTCTTTAGTGTCTATTTAAAATATAAGAATGAACTTTCAGTCAGGGATGGTGTAATTAAGCTTTTGCATAATTGTCATAGACATGAATTTGACATGTGTTTCATGTCTCTCGTGTCCAGCTTTTAGTCCCTGCTTTCTCATCATGTTGTACACGATGTATTATTAAGTCGTAGTCTAAAAATATTACTGTTTTCTGGATACTTTAAAGATTAGAATCTAAGATATTTTGTCTGCTGTGTTAAATCACTTGCTTCAGTTTCAGACTCTGATGGTCTCCATTCCTTTTGGCTTTTGGCAGATGACCCGGTTAATGACCCAGATATAGAAGGAGATCCTTACAAGACGTTGTTCGTTGCACGCATTGTACGGTTCTTTGAGAGTCACGATTCTTTCTTTCCTTTGAAAAAATATGTGGTCGCTGCTGGAGGCGAACGGTCCTTCGAGTCAAGGAAACTCTGCTGGCCAAGCTGTCTAATTCTGTAGTGTCTCTTTGCAGAGCTATGAAACCACTGAAAACAAAATCCGAAGGGAATTTGAAGGATATGGCCCAATTAAACGAGTAAGTGACTGACTTATCATCTTGAGTTTGTTCATGCTCATCAGATTGGTCGGACTCAGAACCTAATTGACTTGAGTTTTGTGTCTCATATGCACAGCTTGACATATATAAATTCATAGGGTCAAAGGTGCAGGTCTAATGAAACCGTTGCTCTTTATGTTCTGTGCGTTCTGTGCGTTCTTTGCAGTTATTTGTGAAATGGTGTTGTGTGGAGGTGGGCTTGGAAATGCTCGAATGCTTAAGACTTCCCTTACTGAATGTATTTTTACTTCTCTTTGCAGGTTCGACTTGTATCTGATAAAGTTTCGAAGACTCCTCGTGGTTATGCATTTATAGAGTATCAGCATACACGAGACATGAAAAGTGCGTATGGTGCTATCCTCATGCTCTTAATGCCAATATGCTGTATCTTGGTCTAACATTCTAACAGATGTATCACTTCCTCGATTCTTTCACGACTGGTTTGATAGATTTTTAACCCAATCATCTGTCTTGTGAACAGCTGCATATAAGCAAGCTGATGGCCGCAAGATTGACAACCGACGTGTGCTTGTGGACGTTGAACGAGGTCGAACTGTACCTAATTGGCGTCCTCGAAGATTGGGAGGGGGTTTGGGATCTACTCGGGTAGGAGGTGATGAAGTGAATCAAAAGTATTCTGGACGGTGTGTTCCTCTCAACCTACTTTTAAAGTTCATGCATGGTCTCTTTCACCAATCGTATACTTCGCACTCATTTAGTTATCGACTATTCGCAGCCTGTGCTAATTTGGATCTTAGTCACCATGGTAAGAAATTCGTCCAGATGTGCTTTGGAATTTAACTAGCTTATCTGGTGTAGAAGTGAAGTGAATGGTGTTGTCAAATATATGTTGTCGTGTACATGCCCGAATCTTCAGATCTGGCATAGATGTGCTCAAATTAAAGATTGAATTGGATGGTTAGCTCTTTGCAATCTTTCCCAGTCTATTTTAAATGTTCCAAGCAATCATAAGTGTATGTCACGACTTTTAGGGAACCGCAACTGCTTCAAGCTGCTTCTTCCACTAGGTCAGAAGAGCCGAAGGCACGTGACGCTGTCATGAGCTACGATGATAGGTGGGACTCTCTCTCCCACTGATTTTGGTCACATTCATCTCTTTTTACTTCTAGAATGTGAGGAATCGGTTGTCTGTTCCGATTCGTCTTTTACGATATTTTCATGCTTACCACAACTCTCGCCTGAATATGGGGCATCGGTATAAGCTAACCTACGTTTCAGACGTATCGGTTTGAGAGCTCCCTGCAGTGTCTCCAGTGCGCACTGGAATTCATCATTTTTATGTGATTGCATTACATATTTGCAACGTGCCTTCTGTCTCTTTTGTAGTGTCACGATAGCACTATAGTTGAGTAGAAGAGTTTGAATTGTAATTGAAGATGACCTCTTTTGGACACTGTTGTGTTCATGTATGTTCTTCGGCTCTACCACAGGGATTTGGACAAGCCAGACAAACGAGAGAAGGATCGGGATTTCGACCGAGACCATGAACGAACTCGCGACAGAGGAGACGACGATGGTTACCGTGAACGTGATCGAGATCGTGATCGGGAGAAAGATCGGGATGTGGACCGAGAACGTGAAAGTGACAGGCATCGTGACCGTGATCGCGACCGAGATCGCGACCGAGGAGAGCGCGACCGTGGTGAGCGGGGAACTCGTGAGAGAGATCGAGGAGGTCGTGATCGTGATCGTGGAGGCCGTGATCGGGAACGAGACTGGGAGAGAGAGCACATCGGACGCTCTCGTTCACGGGAAAGAGAGCGGGAGAGGTATTACATTTCAGGCTTGAACTTTTAGTACTGTGCTGAGGGCCTATATGCTCTAATCTTTTGTTAGTTGTTCTGGGTTTCTTACGATAAGGAACCCTTCCTGCGGTCTAGGTACAAACCTTTAAGAATTTCTGAGTACAAAATGTAATTATTTAGCCAGATTCTTTCCTAAGGTTATTGTGACTCGCTAGAAATTGTATTGTTGCTACCAATGTTTCAAAAACATTATGCTGAGTTCGCTGGAATTGGAAGATTTCACAAAATTCTTGGAGTCACCCAAGTGAAAACCGAAAAATGAAAAAAATCGCTTCTCTAGAATGTGTATTATTTGGATTTTGTATGAACAAGTTATCGTTGAAGTTTAAAGTTAGAGGTTCCCAATCACGAGCCTAGACTACCCTTGGAACCATAAGTATAACGAAGTCATACCATAACTATAGTGTAGTCAGAACCTCACCTAAATAGTGAAATTAGGTTGCCTTCTCCCAAGAAAGTGATTTACAGGCCATCAAAGTCAATAGATCTTTCTATAGATCTTTCCATTTGTGTACATGGAGGTTCTTGAGTCTCGATTATAACAAAACCTAATTCAAAAATAGTGCTTTCTTGTCCAGTAACAATAAATATTTATGAAGTCTCGAATGTTGAGAAATTAGTGAGGGCAACCTAAATTCACTATTAGTGTAGAGTTATCTCATTTCTTACTAGTCACGAGTTTGGGTAACTTTTCTAATCCACACTTTTGGGCTCCCCACCTTATGTGGTTGTCACTTAATTGCGTCTGTGGTTCTAAATGCAACTGTTTTTTTTATTGAAGGCATTAATGTCTCAACGCAATTCTATTCGTTTAGATCCACAAGTGGCGTCCACCTTACTTTTCGCTTTGTCTTTGTTGTTCTCAGCCGGTTTAGTTTATGGATTAACTGTTTACTGTCATTGCTTGCAGAGATCGCTGATTGCTGATTCAGCCCAGGTGCATCCCCTACGGCACACAAAAAGAAGGTCGTGTGCAATGATTTGACATGGGGTCCTAGCAGCAAAGGACATATTTATCATTGAGGATGCTGATCTTCGATTGAGAGCAAAGGTCTGAACGATTGTTTCTATTGTGGCTCTTCCAAGAATAGAATTTTGAGCTCTTAATGATGTTTGTCTTTTCCAAGATAACTATGGATTTCGCTAATTATATTTTACGTATTCAAGGTAATTGTTTGCTGCAGTGGTTCCATCTTGAATTTGAGCTATTGGTGGCCACAGAAACTAACCATTGCTTACATCCCTGTGAAGTTAGATTCGGGAAATTGCAACCTCGTCACCCATCAGTCGTTCCCATGAAGTAGAAATAGTGTCTCGTGTATCATTTGAAGCTCAGATCTGTGCTGCACTTAATATCTAGCAAGTTGCTGCATCACGGACGATTTCTGTAATCGATTGCTTTGTACCTAAAGTGGATCCCGGGATATGATTTTGTAATTGGTGGAAACCTTGTCTTTGATACCCTGCTGGCCCTTCAATGGGCATTTCTATCTGATCAATGACAAGTAACCTGCAACTGGAAACAGCAGAGTGAAGGCTTACCTTAACCTCTTGCATTTTCTCATACCTGGCCCTCAACTACGATTCTTAGGCCTAAAGGATGTTCTTGGGTAGTCCAATTTCTCTTATAGAGCTAATGAGGTCTGTTCCAAGGTCGACTGAAATAGTAATTTAGGGTTTAGGGTTTAAACAATTGAACGACCATTCGTTGGGGAGAAATCATGTGGGGGTTAAACCTGTGTCGCCTGCCAGAACGTTGTGTCATTTGAATGATTTGAGGGAAACCTTTCAAAGGAAATAAAACTTTTCTTCATCCAAGCTTTATTGCTTGAACCCAATTTCAATGAAAGATGTTGTATATTCTCCTTTCTAGTGTATTTCGGTTCCTTGACCTTTTGCTCCTTTCTCTTTATCTGAATTTCAGTCATGAAAATGACCTTTTTTGAATTTGAGCTGGACTAATGAAATTAAGTTTACCAAGCCTAGTTTCTATTCTAACTTCAAATTTTGGAAAAACTCTAAAATTTAAGCTGATACTGTAAGTTTTATGACGTCTATGACTTATGACTAATAGAAGACATGTATTTGGTTAACCCTTAAGTGCACCATGATCAGAGGAGAAGTACATCATTTTAGCACCAATTGCTTATTTCTATTCATCCATTT
This sequence comes from Pseudoscleropodium purum, assembly GCA_963969395.1. NCBI lineage: Eukaryota > Viridiplantae > Streptophyta > Bryopsida > Hypnales > Brachytheciaceae > Pseudoscleropodium > Pseudoscleropodium purum. The sequence goes on from OZ017795.1 coordinate 29,028,407, forward strand.
TTGTATAGATACGTGCTAGGGTTGTATATTGAACAGTGCAAGTGAAGAAACAGAAAAAGTGTTATGCAATTTGTTGAAAAATTGGGAAGCGAGAAGTCTCAGAAAGAGTACAAATTTTGGCTTGTCTAGTTGTGCATAGGTGGGCAGTGAGGCTAATGTGGAGGACCCAGGAGCCACTATGGGCAGTGCGTGTTGGTGAAGTTTGTTGACATCATGTCTAGGCCCATTGCTTTTTATTTCAAGAGGGATATGGTGGATGCTCTGCAACGTGCATGAGAGTACTAGAAATTCTTTACTCAAGACTTTGGCAGCCTATAATACGTGGCACACAATAGTTCAATTTCAAGAATTGCTAATGTAGATGGAACTGTACTTGCTTGAAGTATTGAGAATGATGAGCCACCCTAATTGTAGATTGTGAGAGCCTTTCCTAAATTGAATGTAGTGCATGGTAATTGTAGGTAGGACTGAGGAAAAAGATCCTGATTACACATCTCTAATATTTGCATGAATGTTGATTTTAGCACATTGATTGCTACACCTCCATGCAGCTTGTATTCCATGTAAGAGATTGTGTCAAGCAATTGTGGATTTCCAAGTAGTCTGAGAATAAAAAAATGACTTTCTCCTATGTTGTCTAAAGATCTTTTTCCTTGCTAGTGGTGATGACGGCTCAGACATTCATGAACTGCTCCTTGTACAACTTGCGCAGCACTCCTACATTGCCAATAACAACTGCAGTTCTTCTCCGCAAGTGTATACATCCGATTTCAAGTTATATGGAGACCTCCAGTCACTTGCACTTGCTTGTCATTCTCAGCACTACAGTCAATATAGTTTAGATATGTCTTTTGCATCGAATTGTCGTTAGTGCAGTTGAGTGAACGCAGCTTGTGTGACTTCGTAACAAGTGAATTTGCCATAATTCTAAGAGACTCAGTTTAACTAAATGCTCGTCACTTTTGAGTGTGGTTGTTTTGCATAAAAAATTATTTGCCTTTCGTTTGCAGCCGTCGCCGGTACAGTGCATAGTCTTTCTTAGACATGCTCTGGGTTTGAAAATCACTATTTTTCCTCATGGCTGCATCAGTCCATTCTTGCAACCATGAAGCACTGCTATTAGCAAGCATTCATGAGATAGTTAGGCAATGGTGCGTTTCTACTGGGGCCTCAAAAAAACAAACTTGCGATATCGTAGCTCTTGTAGACAGGAATAACTTACTGCGGAAGTCCGTGAAGAAGGATTTGAAGAAGAAAGACACACCTCAAGGCCTCCGCTTTCTTTTCCGATATCATTCCGCACGAATATTGGGCTGGTGCGACAGACTTGCTAAAGGTCATCCTCACGGCTTCTCTGAAGAAGTGAAGCACACTTTATGACACTTGCTTTGGCCTGACGTAGGCACCCCATCTTGTGCCTATCGCTTCTGCATTCTCATTCAAACATCCGTAGTGATTTCTTCTTTGCACTATTTGGACTGTAATTATCTTCGACAATCTCATGTTCCAACTACCATCAGCTCCATGGTGACTCAATCGACTCCCAGTTTTCCAAGTTGCCAGCCACATTACACAACTTGTAGTTGCAGTCGCCATGCGTCAGTGCATGGTCTTGGTTTTGAGCTAGTTAGTGCCATGCATGTCGGTCCAACACGGAGGAAATCACAATGCCAAAGAACAAAATCACATCTTGCTTCGAAGAGCGCCAAAATAGCACCAATAGAGTCATTGACCCACGACACCAGCAATGCGGGTATATGCACGGCCCCTACAGAGGAAGTAACTTAACCTCATGTCAACATTCTCCAATTGGTCGTATTGTTGAGGGATACTCTATTGTGGCAGGGCGAACGGTGGGTCGTACGAGTAGCCGATATGAGTGATTTGAGAAGCCCTTCTTTAAAACTGCCATGGGTTGTCCGCTTTCACTCTTCTCTTTTCATTGCTACGACGGGAAAATGCAGCTCTTATATAGGCGATGACTGGCTTCTAGGGCTCGTCATCAACTCCTACGTCCTTTACAACACAACGCAACTCATGCACATGGTTTCTTTAGATGACGGAATCGAGATCCACATTTCTAGCCTCCATGTCGAGCACATTGATATAGTGTAGAATAGCAACGACGTTGTAGTTTCCTTGATGTACAAGACAATGTGCATGTCAGCCAATTTGGAAGCCATGCTTCTGCCAAAAACAATGCGCCTCATGTAGGCGGATGCATTGGAAGTATGCATTCGACACCGCCAGCAAATTGTGTGCGTATCGATGAAGACTTTGACGATGACAATGACGAGTCTTGACTTTGTTGGGCTAAGTTCGGAGAAGACTACATGCACACAAACACACCATTCTTTGTATTGAACACCGTCGTTGAAGCCTTCGGCACAGACGTCGCTCTAGTGGGGTCTAGTGCCTGTGTCCGAACTTCCACCCTTGCAATTGTCGATGAAGCCCTTGCCGGCAGCGGATCTGTTGCACTTGCATTGACATTCCTACACACTAGGAAGTTAGATTCCCTCTTGTTCGAACATGACGTGCATGTAGACACTGAAATTACAAGAGTCCGAGTACTAACCAACAACGTCAGCATTCATCAAGAGCAGATGCAGTTCGTAGCTTCTCATGGACCAAGGCCTACGACAAATATTTCCGAATAAGAATCCAAAGCTATTGCCACTGAAATGTTGGCATCGCCTTTGGAAAGAAGAGGGCAGCAATCCCCAATTAGGTCGGGCACCCAAGGTCAAACCGGAGCTCGATGGAGACCACGTCACGGGCTTACATGCGAGGCCATTGTTGTTGCACCAGAGGCTGGACCGTCATCGACTACTGCTAGTAATGCGCATAGAACTACAGGTACGACACCTTTGCAAAATGCAAGTCAATGTCGCAGGCGGAGAGCGGGGGAACTCACTGCTACACAAGTGCGACTAACCTTCCTTGAAAAGTTTGCCGAAAACATGTGGACCATGCAGCTTTCAACATTTGGGGAGAGGCCACGACCCTTCATCGGTCCTACGCCAGGCCCCAGTTTTCCCTTCCTACAAATGCCAATGAAGGCTTCTCTCTTCGGTCGCTTTTGGAGCGATCTGACGCTTCAACAGATTTGTGAAGACACAAATCGCTATACAGCTATATTGAATGCAGTGACAAGGAGGCCTGTTGGAGGTAGGAAGTGGTGGCCGTTACACAAGCACGAGCTTCAGGCTTTCATAGCTGTCAACCTTCTCATGGGCATACAACATCTCCTCAACCACCGTAGCTATTGGAGGTGTCAAATTCAATTTTGTTACTACCCTAGCATCTCCACCATCATAACCTACCGTCGCTTTGAAGACACAATGCGATGCCTATACATTGTAAATAACAATGTGCCAGTTGAAGCAGGTGAAGACGTTCAAGTTGATAGACTATGAAAGATGAGGTGGCTGGTGATAGAGCTAAAGCGACATTTCAAAAGCAACTAGAATTTGCATCATGAGGTCACTGTGGATGAAACAATGGTGCCTTATAAAGGCAAATATTGTCTTGTTTGTCAATACATGCCAAGGAAACCCACTCGATGGGGAGTGAAAGTTTGGTGTTTGGTGGATGCGCGTCTCAAATACATATTTGATTTTCAAATTTACACTGGATCGCAGTTTCGTGAGGCCATTGGGGGAGGCGCCACATGTGATGCTAAAACAAAGCATGATGTTGTCCTCCACTTGATGAATGGTTTGCAGGGTCATATTCATATTGTCTGTACAGACAATTACTTCACATCGGTGAAGATCCTCATGGCACTTCACTCTCAAAGAACCTATGGTGTTGGAAGCATTCGAAGTAACAGGCTGGGACTACCAGCTTGTTTCCAAGAGATGAAGGCCCTCAGCAAAGAGCCACAAGGTAGCTTGGTTTGGAGGATGCACAACAGTAGTGAGATAGCTTCTCTGATTTTTGTTGACCGTAAAGCTGTGGGTCTTCTGTTGACCTACTATCCTCCCGTGCTAGGTCCTTCGGAATAATGGCTGACTGTCCTACGATGCGTCGATGGTATGCTATATACTATGGAGACGTCACTTGTGCACAAGGCGTATTGTGATTTCATGCATGGCGTCGATGTAGCTGATCATTTACGTGGAAACTACTCATGCCAAACAAGGAGCCACAAGTGTTGGCATAAGGTGTTTTTCTTCTTGATTGACATGTCAGTTGTGAATGCCTGCATTCTAAACAATGTTGTTGCAGAACAGCTCAATAAGACTCCAACATCACATGTGTAGTTTCAATTTGAATTGACTGACAAGCTGAGTAGGCTTTGGAGGTTACAACGCGGTGCAATCTCACAGTTCTATCTAGCGGTTCCAAGAGTGTATGGCTTGGTACGTTGCGGGCGGAGAAGAAAGTGCTAATACTATTAGGGACCACGTCAAACGAATCAGGTCTGTCCGCAATGTAGTGGCATCTTCTTGCACAATGGAGAATGCTTTCGGCGTAGTCACTACAACTTACGTAGGTGAGTCCGTAGAGCTCTTGGCAGAGTAGCTTTCATAGAACTATCACCCTCACAATGTTCCTTTGTACAAAGTTTTCTACAATATGCGGCATTTACAAAGGCCACTGCAGCGGATAGTCTTTTACTTGCAGCCTTCCAAGAGTTCAATGCTGTGCACGCTCATGACGAAGACTACTTTCATGACCGTGGGAAGTGCTAAGTGATTCATATGTACATCATTCGTGAATAGTATGGACTAGACTTGGAGTCACCGTTTTTTTGCTCGAGCTACAGCTACGCTAGGTGTACAGACATGATGTGGTACATCACTTCTTTTCTTTGTTTCTCAATGTGCTATCGGCTGGGCTTGGGTTTCTAACTTACAAGGTTATTTTCAGCCATCTCTTGAATTGCTGTAGTCTGCCTTCCGTAGAGCACATGCACATCAATCGGCTACTTGAGTTGTAATTACTGTACTCGTCTTTGTCCATAAATAAAGAGTACATGCTTTGTTTGTACCTGCTGTCGCTATGAAGACATGACGCGATGCCTATACATTGCGGATGACAATGTGCCAGCTGAAGCATGTGAAGACATTCAAGTTGACAGACTACGGAAGATCAAGTGGCTGGTGACAGAGCTGAAGCGACGTTTCAAAAACAACTAGAATTTGCATCATGAGGTCACTGTGGATGAAACAATGGTGCCTTATAAAGGCAAATATTGTCTTGTTTGTCAATACATGCCAAGGAAACCCACTCGATGGGGAGTGAAAGTGTGGTGTTTGGTAGATGCGCGTCTCAAATACATATTTGATTTTCAAATTTACACTAGATTGCAATTCCGTGAGGCCGTTGGAGGAGGCACCACATGTGATGCTAAGACAGAGCATGATGTTGTTCTCCACTTGATGAATGGTTTGTAGGGTCGTGCTCATATTGTTTGTACAAACAATTACTTCACATGGGTGAAGCTCCTCATGGTGCTTCACTCTCGGGGAACCTACGGTGTTGGAAGCATTCGAAGTAATAGGTTGGGACTACCAGCTTGTTTCCAAGAGATGAAGACCCCTAGCAAAGAGCCACAAGGCAGCTTGGTTTGGAGGATGCACAACAGTAGTGAGATAGCTTCTCTGATTTTTGTTGACCGTAAAGCTATGGGTCTTCTGTTGACCTACTATTCTCCTGTGCCAAGTCCTTCCGAATAATGGTTGACTGTCCTACGATGCGTAGATGGTGTGCTACATACTGTGGAGACGTCACTTGTGCACAAGGTGTACTGTGATTTCATGCATGCCATCGATGTAGCTGATCATTTACGTGGAAACTACTCATGCCAAACAAGGAGCCACAAGTGTTGGCATAAGGTGTTTTTCTTCTTGATTGACATGTCAGTTGTGAATGCTTGCATTCTAAACAATGTTGCTGCAAAAGAGTTCAATAAGACTCCAACATCGCATGTGCACTTTCAATTTGAATTGGTTGACAAGCTGAGCAGGCCTTGGAGGTTACAATGCGGTGTAGTCTCACAGTTCCGTCTAGCGGTTCTAAGAGTGCATGGCTTGGTACGTTGCGGGCAGAGAAGAAAGTGCTAATACTATTAGGGACCATGTCGAACGAATCAGGTCTGTCCACAATGTAGTGGCATCCTCTTGCACGGTGGAGAATGTTTTTAGTGGAGTCACTCGCGTAGTTGAGTCCGTAGAGCTCTTGGCGGAGTAGCTTTCATAGAACTGTCACCCTCACAATGTTCCTTTGTACAAAGTTTTCTACAATATGCGGCATTTACAAAGGCCACTGCAGCGGATAGTCTTTTACTTGCGGCCTTCCAAGAATTCAATGCTATGCACGCTCATGACGAAGACTACTTTCATGACCGTGGGAAGTGCTAAGTGATTCATATGTACATCATTCGTGAATAGTACGGACTAGACTTGGAGTCACCGTTTTTTTGCTCGAGCTGCAGCTACGCTAGGTGTACAGACATGATGTGGTACATCACTTCTTTTCTTTGTTTCTCAATGTGCTATCGGCTGGGCTTGGGTTTCTAACTTACAAGGTTATTTTCAGCCATCTCTTGAATTGCTGTAGTCTGCCTTCCGTAGAGCACATGCACATCAATCGGCTATCTGAGTTGTAATTACTGTACTCGTCTTTGTCCATAAATAAAGAGTACATGCTTTGTTTGTAAAAAAAATGCATTGCTGTATTCATGCTATTACTGTGCAATGTCTAGAGTACTCATTGTTACAATATGTTAGAAATTGTGTGGCCATGCATGTCTATGAAATGTATGCACAATCGTCATCTTTCCCTGGAAGAAATGACAACATGCACGTTGATGTCACGTAACCACTACTGTTGACATTCCTTGAAATGTTCAAATAGTCTTTCCCGTTGAATTAAATGCTTCTGGCAATTTGTCCACCTCTGCTGAGCTTCTTTGCCTTCTCGGAGACCAGTACCACTTAAGGGTTAAATGAAGCTATAGTGATGATGGAGATAATAATGGAAAAGGTAATGGATTATTTTAAATAATTATAAGAGAATGGAGACCCTATAGGAATTAAAATTTTATTTTTAAATACAAGTGTGTGATATTTATGAGAAAACATTGTGTTTTTATTAGTGGATGAATTGAATTCAATCAGTATTTACAAATGTTATACTATATGAGTAGGTTAATTTTGGAAATAATTAGGGAAATTTTGTATTGTATGTAAAATTTTAATAATTTAAAAATTATTTTTGAAAATCTAAAAAAAAACTTCATTGTTGCTAATTTTGAATATTCAAAAATCATTCTTAAGAAAATTTAGAAAAAAGAACGCATTTATGAATGAATAGAAAAAATCAATCCAAAATTAAGAGTGTCAAAAAATTAGAAAAAGCAAAGTGCTAAAAACCAATACATTCAAATCAAATTGCTGAATCGTCAAACTCCAAAAAATAAACTATTTCAGTAGCAAGGTGCCAAAATTGACCTATGTGTATAGTATCTCGAGTACTAGAGATAACCCTCAATCCTTCAAAGATAATACCATATGTTAATTCTTCTAACATTTGTATAATATAGATTTTGAAGACTTTGCTATGCAAATATTCTATAATTCAATAAGTACTAGTAGGTTTAGATTTTATAGACTTTATTTTTCAAATATTCTATTACTTAATAGATATTGCTAGGTTTGGCCTTTAAAAGTACCCTTTTTAATTCCAAAAATGACCCTTCAAAAACAACTTGAATAAAAATATTTAATTAAAATCTTCAAAAATCATTATAATTAGAACTTAATAATTTGAACTTCAAGAATAAAAAATTATTGTGAAATATTGAAAAATATTGGTTTATGTAAAATAGTTTAATCCTAAGGCAACATTTTAAGAGTTGATTGCATTTGGAGAGGCACTAAATTCCTTAAAACAATTTTCAACAAATTTTTGTAGGAAGAAAAGTAGAATTGGCATCTAATCCAAGTCATATTCATATTTTTTGAAACATCAAGGAATTAGCTATGAATTTTTGAAATTGAAACATAGTAATCACAAAAAAAAGACTTCTTAAATTGTGTATTGGTTGTACATTGAATAAAGCAAAATGTACCTCTATATTAGTGGTTTCTTTTAGAGTAGGATTGCTTTTAGTGTACCACACCTTATTAGATGATCTAACCATATCAACAGAAGAGTCATCATTAAATTATTTTTTTAAGATGCATTTTAGAATACATCTTCATAATGTTTCCTTATTCCCTAATCCTAAAGGATTAAACAACAAGCCCACCCACTTCAACTTGGTTTTAAGTGAATCTTTAATAAAGATTAGCCTTCAAATTTTTGAAATATTTGAACCTAGCATATCAACTTCAATAGTGAATAAGGTTTACTAAGTACTACTTTTAGTAGCTACAAAGCTAAAACACTTGTTGTTCATTGAAAAATTTTATATGCCCAAGTTGCATAGTTCCTAGGTAAGAAATAAGACCTATACCACATTTCAAGGAGATTTTTGAATTTCCCTTGGATTACCCGCTAGGCCATCAAATTTAGTTAAAATTCCTAAAGTCCCATTGTCCTTACAAGGGACAAAATGTATTTCAAGCACGTTTCTATAATGTAATTTTTGGCAAAACTTTTCAAATTTTTTTATAAGACAATATTTTTTTAGCTTTTCAGGAATTTAATTATTACTTTAATCAATGCTTGGGAAAAAATGTTGTGACATAATGAAAGCAAAATTCATCTTACTGGGCAACAAAAAAAATTTCCAAAATCTGAAATTAAAATTCTAAAATTTTATTTTTCATTGATTTTATTTTTTTCTACTTAGAAAGGTTTGATTCATTCCATTTGTATTTGCGATGTGACAATTATAGAGCATCTTGTTTTGCAACAATCAAAGCATCTTTTTGAAAAAATGACATATAGGATTTGTTCTTTTTAATCAATTTTCACATTTCTACGTAACAATGAATTTGAGAGGGTTAACTTTAATTGTTGGAATACTATTACAATTGGCATTAGTGTACTTTAGTTCCATCTTAGAGCTATTAACTTCTTAGTTTTTTCCTCTATCTTGTACCTACTTCTACTTAACAATTTTTTAAAGAATGAAAATCATTTTTGTTTTTTTCATTTTTTTCCTAGACTTTTCATTCAATTCTTCATGATAAAAATAATTTTAAATCAAAATATGTAGTACAAAAGTTTTAAATTAAGAGGATTCAAAGTCACATAAACTCTAGTTTATCATGGTGCCAAAAAAAATAGGATTTCATCCCTTCCATGCAAACATATCTTGCAACTTGTGGTCTCAAAGTTTCTAAATTATCTTTTATACATTCTCATACTTGTCTATTGCAAAATCCTTTAGTTCAAATATGCAAAAGATTCCAATTTAAATTTCCTTTTGCACAATAAATGGCAGTTTTGAAAGTTTTTTGATGGAAAAAGGCACTTTGTACTTTATGGACTCAGAGAAATTATTAATCAACTTGAGATAGATTTTGAAATTTTGTCCATGAAAAATGATGAATTGATACAGAATTAGTCAATCATAATTTACTAATTTTGAAAAAGTGTTACATAGGCATTTTTTTAATAAATTTAGACATTTTTAAATCTAAAATTTTGATCCTTTCTATATGGGTATTGTAAATGGCATATTTACTTAATGGAATCCAACTTTTTCTTAATTCTTGTACCACTCATGGATTGCATCAATACCACTTTGAGCATTGATGTACAACTAAGCAACTATGCAATCCAAATTGATGAATCTATCCTTGAAATATTTAGGAGAACTAAAGAATGCACAAGGAAGCCAACCCATTTCCAACCACTTAAGCAATTATGGACATGTGGAGGGCAGATTTCCTAAGTGCATAAATTTTTTCTTACATAATAATAGAGTTTGGAAGGATTACATAATTTTCTAGAATTTTTTAACTAAAAATATAGTTATTATGATTTTTTTAGCCTAATTGTACTATACAACCTATACTAGTCATATAGACTTTTCTATTTCCAACCATAGGTTGGTTGCAAATCAATCAAAGGTTGATTGCAATATTGAGAGCCTTGCAACCAATCATCATGCACCACAACTACTATAGGAACCACTTGACAACTTCACAAAAATGGAACATACTATAGGCTAGAAATGTGTGTACGTGTGTGTGATGAAAAATGAGTTGGTTCCTATACATCCATATGTATATATTTATATAAGCACATAGCGTCATGACTCTTGTTATAAAATCCATTATGTTTTCATCTTTGTAAAATGTCATCTAATTACTTCTGATCTTCACAATGAAAACTTAGAGTGGATGAACATTCTTATGATTCATCACACATTGCCTCTATCTCTTGCAAAGACAAACATGCAATGTTGTCATGTTGAGGAGTATTGTTGCAGATTTTTGCAACAATTTCATGACTAATATATCCCTATATATAGACACAAATGTACATATGTAATATATATATGGATAGAATATAAGATATAGTAAATTATCTTATATTTTCTTTTTTGTCAAACTTTCTTAATTAGTCCATTATATAGGGACTAATGAAGTGAGTACAAATTTGAAATGGTTTCATTCAAACAACCATATTATAAGCATCAATGGACAAAGTGCAAAAGCATATATATGGAAGTTGTAATGTGCAACATGCTACAAGCATTACCATAGAAGTTTAAAAAAAATTATTTGTGATTTTGAAAGAAAATTAATTTCAAAATTAGCCATGTCTAAAACTTGGTTTTATTTACAATGATTTGGAATTCTTTTATCTTTTGTCAATTTTTTCTTATAACTTTGAAAAAAAATAGTACCTTGGCATGTTGGATGGTATAGTACATTAGTTATCAGTATATATATTTGTAGAATAATATCATTAGTTTTAAATTTTTATTTCATGTTTTGAATTCTTCTATTCTAATCAAGATGATCTTTAGATGATGTATATAAAGACCATTTCTCAATATTTGAGAAAAAACGGTGTGCATATTAGATGTATGACAAAAAAATAGTATGTTTGAAGCTATGGAGGTATGTTATTATATCTAAATTATTATTCTATAATCAAATTTAGAATAAATGTAAAAATTGAATTTTACATTTTATTATTTGTGAAGAAGAATATTTGATTTTTACAACTATTTTTAGAACATGAAAATATAAAGAGAAATTTAATTAATTATCTTTTTAAGTATGAAATTGATGTTTTATTTTTATTTTCGAAACATTTCAATGAAAATTTTATTTTTTCAATAGTGACTTTCAATTAGGATAGTTGGAAATCTAATTTGGCTTGTATAATTTGGTTTGGACATTTCTAAATGATTTGAGCTATGACTAGACATGATATTTGATGTCTTGTCTTTGTTGTTTTAAGAGAAATCTTTTATAGAAAATGTGAAACATCATAATAATTGCAATTTATTTAAAATTTAATTTAATTAAAAAATAAAATGATAAAATTCCAATCGAATTGCAAGCACAATATAAAACCTATTATGAATTCAATGATTAAATAAGTTTGATGCATTTAATCATCAATTATTTTTTCCAATTATAATTATTTTTTATTAATTATTAGGAATGGTATTTTTTGATGTGCCAAAATGTTTGCTTTTGTGGTCTTTGGATTAGTATTTCTTCTACTCCTATCTCGTTTTATGAACTTGCATTAATGTTTTATTAAGCATTTATACTTCAAGAGATTGGGGAATGAAATATTGAATTAGTAATGCAAAACTTCAACCTCAATGTGCCACCAGGTGATATTTTTGAGCAAGTTCTAATTAATACTTTTTAATCTGCACAATAAATTTGGAGTGTCTAAAATACAAATTCACTTATATATTCAACTAGCTAGTTGGTGGAATCAAAGTTTACTAGATATTATTTCAAATTGCATAATTCCATCATAACTATTTCATGTATCTTTCCAAATCATTTGTAATTATCATTTGATAATTATTCAAATTTAGATAAGAAAGAATAGTTTATTTGTCTTATTATTAGAAACCTTATATGAGAAAGTAATTGATTGATTTTTAAAGAATCATAATTCAAATTTCAAGTTATTCTAATTCTCAAACCCAAGGTTCCAAAATGATCAAATAAGAATTTTTTTGTGTTGACAAAAAGTTATAGTGCCAAATTAGGATTGTTGTCAAATGAAGGCATCTACTACCAATATTTTTGAAGGAGACACCATTCTCTTCAATCATCCTAGGACACCTTTTACAATGCCAACCATTAATATGAAAAAATACAAGTGGACAAGTGGTATTGACTTTAGATTTGTGTTGATTTTAAGTTAGTTTGACTTCAACAATAGTGATGCATGTAGTCATGTAGAACTTATTGAGTCTTTAGATGATAAACTAACTATAATAAAATGATATTTTCAGTCTTTTGATCATGATAAAGTATACTGATTTGTGTTTTTTGAAATGTTTTTTTATTAGATGCTCAACATCTACTTAATAAGGAAGTCATGAGCAATTTGTTCAAGTGAAGAGTGGAAGTAAATGTAGGTTGGAGGTGACAATATATTGCCATTTGGGACTAAAGAAATTTATGCCATTGATGACAAGAATGCTTTTAATCTTGCTAAAGTACTTCGTACATCTTTGACATTATTATGATTTTGAGATAGAAATTTCATGTCTCGCATGCCAAAAAAGTTCTTTTCAATAATCCCCTAGAAATTGTTTCATTTATGGCAATTTTTTTGAGAAGTATTCCATTACAAATCACATAGATATGATAAATATATAGATGAGTAGCTAATTTTTTTGAAAAGTATTCCATTATGAATCACATAGATATGGTAAATATATAACTTGAAATATTAGTATTTTGTATTTATTACTAATTAATTATTCAAATAAAAACCAAAGTTCAATACTAAGACCAAAATTATCATTGGAAATGTGCATTAATCCATAAACAATATTGTAGCCATTCTTTAGTTAATGAATGACAAAGAATCTTTGTGTGTAGGACAAAAGTGCAACTACTCATCCTTCAAATTTTGTAGGAAAAGAGAAAGTCTTCTACATTAGCTTCACTTCTAATAAGTGCTTTATCATTTTAAATCCAAAAATGCACACGATACCAAAATAAATGATTTCCATGGAGACTAGTCCATCGTTCAAGGATTAAATTTCATTGACAAGATGAGAGCTTGAAAATCACAATACACATTCATTACATTGATTGCACAAAAACAACATGACAAGCAAAAGAATTCAATCTGCAATCAACCTCTGTGGAAGAATTCCTAATTGCATTCTATTTTTTGGTCACATATGGTGGGTCTGGACTGAAGGGGGAGGAGACTTTCCAGAGGAGTTCCTGCAAGGAAGTTGAAGTAGTCAAAAAGCAAATCAGTGCTACATGGACAAAGTCTTTCACATAGCTACATGTTAATTTAACGTTAACCCTTAAACAACGAGGCGGACATTTTGTGTCTATTGGATGACAGAATGGATGACAGAGAATCTATGTGTAGGACAAACGTGCAACTATTCATCCTCCCAATTTTGTGTGAAAAGGGAAATTCATCTTCAATAGTTTGTCTTCCAATGGATACTTTTGCATTATTTTAATCCAACAATTCACAATTCACACGGTGACAAAACAGATGATTCCACGGTGACCGGCCCGGCGTTCAAGGGTTAAAGTTAAAAAAGATTGCTGAGAAACATTTGCCTCATCCCCTTCAGTCCAAAGCCAACAAGATTTATCCTTCCAAATCTCATCCCTGGGTCACAGGTTAAACGAACATCCTGTTGGCCATCCATGACAAAAAAAATCAATTATACTACCCCAAATTTCACAAAAAATTGTAAACCTGAAAGTAACTATATCTCTTGTTAAACCCTAGGAGTACAACAAAATACAGAACTCAACTGCTCAGTTGAGAAAAAGAATATTGATGAACTGGAAGTCTAGAAAAAGCACCACTCAGCACAACAGCACTACTGCAACATCAAACCTTACCTAAATAATGTACCCAAAATCTACACAACAGCCGCCGACCCCTGTCCACATTCCGCCCCCAGGAAATTCAGCAAACGCTGCAGTCTCTGCGACACCTCGCAATGGAAAGGAAGCGGGGATCTCCTCAGGGCATAAGTAAGGCCCACATTCAGCCAAGACAAGGCATGCAAATCCGAAGCCACCGCTTGTAAGGCTCTCGAAACTTCCAGCATTTGATGTTCCTTTGCATCCGCGGTGACCTTGAAGCCTTTGGAAACTCCAGGCTCTGGGACTACCGGGCTGCGCGCCGTTGCACTGTAATGGGCCACCAGGGCTATGCTCAGAGTGGAAGGCCAGTCCTCTTTCATACCCCGTTGTGCGAAGTCGGGGCTTGTCGAGGTGGTGCCGGCCGAGATGGAGAAGGCTGTGGAGACTGGGCAGGCCAGGCCGCTTTGGTGCAGGCATTGGGCAAGAGGAGAGGAGTCCAAGAACGGGGTTTGTAGGGGGGAAGGGGTGAGAGGTCGGTTGGGGTGGCTGGGGACGACGAGATAGGAGGCTCCTGCTGAGGCCAGCGTTTTCACGGTGCCCACTCCCCCCATGCTCACCACACCACTTGTCGCGGATGTGGACGTGGTTGGCCATGAGAGGCCTGAAGAGGAATTTCCTTCTGGTGGCCCTGTACACAAAAAAACAGTACATGAAAAAACATGAATGCACACGTAAATATAGATCACTGCTAATTAGTACTAAAAAAACAACAGCTATGCTAAAAGAGGCTCTGTTCCTGTAGTATTTGCTTGCTTTTCGAAGATCCTACTTAAAATTCCACACAGGTAAATATTGCCAAAGCAAAGACTCCACCCCTTTGGTACAGAGACAAAATCATGCAGATACTCTAAGAGATGTCTGGCACACTGTAGTACTGGTTCAATAATTCAGAAGCAACCCAATCAAACTTCCACACATGCACTGCGGTTGTAGCTTTTGTCAATCCAAGGCCGTGTCCTCTTTAGTCTACAGTCTAAGAATAAGAAAGGAAGAAAAAGGGCTTTGCAGTAAAGGAAAGGGATGAAATATTCTTGAGGAGCAGTCCACATTCCTTTTGTGAGTTTATCTCAAACGCAAGATAGTAAAAGCTACAGAAAGAAGACAGGTATTGGCCAGCCATTAAGCACCTTTACACTCTCCACAGAAAATGTCAGACTTTTAAGTCTTCCTTCAGTTGCTATTTATAGTGAACAAGGGTGAGTTCTCACAACTGCTAAAGAAAGATATTGGGGGGGAAAGATATGAAATAAAATAGGTGAAGAAATGACTACAAAAAAAAGATTAATGAGACTGCGAAAGTAAGCAAGCTGTTAAATATGGCATACCGTCAGTGGTGGACACAATCTGGAGACTCTGATCGACGCTCACAGACACCAAGCTGATGCTGCTGACCCATTTAAATGCAGTCACAGTAGCTTCTGATGGGGTCATTTGATTAGTTGCTGGGTTCTGCCTCCTGTTTGTTAGATCTGCTCCGGCTTTGCTGTAATGAGAACTCTTCCCACGTCCACCGAAGGAAGAGGATGACGGGCTAGGTGAGGTTGGCCCACTGCCCGCTAGGCCGAGACCTCTGTCCGTCATCAAGCCCATGTCAGATGAGCTTCCTGTGCCTCCAACAACGCTGCTGGAGGTATGACAATCAGGGTGCCGTATTTGCACTGGCCACTTGCGCACTTCATCGGCTCCTGCAGACATGAACACTCGGTGCCATTCTGCAACCATTTCATCCAAATTAAAACATCAGAATTTGTTCCCTAGGTAGTACACATCAGGACGAGGATACTATATATTCATATGTAAGTGAATTTGATAGATTAAGGTAGTAGACCACTATTGAAGGGATACTAGAAAACCCCATTTCCATTAAAAAATCAGTGGATATAAATATTCAGCCAAGTCGTGTACACACCACTAGCTAAAACTTCAACCAAGTATATGAACAGATGAGTTGTTTAGCTCCTTGTAATACGGGTTAGTATAGGAGATAGATGAGGTTCGTAATGGCTTTAGTGTCCTCTACCATATCGATGACCTTGATTATACAACTATTATGTCAAAATTAACTCAACATCTATTAATGTTAATCCAATGTTCTTAGACGTAATACAAACACACCTTGACACTCTCTCACGGAGAATCCACCGAGCCGGGTGATGCTCAAGCCCCGGGGCTTAGAACTCCCAGCTTCCACCGCCAAATTCAACAACTGCAGACCTTGCAGCAACACCTGCTCAAACAGGAGCTGGAAACAGTTCTCCCGCTGCACATCCACTCCTGTCAAAGGCAAAACTTGCGTATCCAAAAGTTCCCCTCGAGCATCTGTCCACACAGACACCAACCAGTTCCAGTCCCCGGACCAACTGTAGCAACAGTGAAGATCAGCGGCCAGTTGAGCAGTTGCACCACTTGGATCCCCTTCTAGTCTTTCCGTTGTTGCAGTGGAGTCGACGTCGGGGCCACCACCACCGCTAGTGCCAACGCCAGGGGTGGTCCTGTTTGCAGGCATAGTGTCACGGGTGGCATCGCTGGAGCACAAGGCTCGTGCTGGAGCTTGAGCGCCAGATCTGGCCAGAATGTATGCCGGCTCATAAAGGTACCTTGTTTTCTCAAGTGTGGTTTCTGGCGACGTGATACCGGTCCCTGCATCACATTTGAATGAGCTGTGTTTTCAGTACACTTTTATCGTTTCAGTAACTTTTGGACGAAGTCACAACGAGGATCTTCGAAGTGATTCACGAGGAGGTCTGCATAAGGTCACATTGGTCATATAGAGAACTTCCTATCATTTCACTATGAGGTAGAAGATACTTAAACCCTAAGGTAACTGATCTCGTCTCGTTTACTGACAGGAACTCATCTATTCACATAATTCCTTGGAGTTTTAGCGAGTACTGGCAGTATGACTTGGCCAGAGGTCTATGGTCACCGATCTTCGAATGGCTACGGGTTCTCTACTGTCCCTTCAATAGTGGTCTACAATCTCCCACTTTCGAATGATCGCATGAAAAGTCATCATAAATAGTGGTTAAGCAACTTGTTCTCAACAGATTTGGTTCCTGTAGTAACCAAACTATCTCTCCACTGCTCCATAATGATCTCTCAAGAATCACTCATACACAAGTTAACAAGTGATGTAAATAGTAAATCTTATTAAAAAGGTGTGTTGAGTTTCTCCTCGGCAATGATTACCAGCACAAACTACGATTTTCTTGGGGCGCGAGTTCACAATACCTAGATCCGTTTGCATTGAGGGTTTCCAACCGCCTTCCCACAAGTGGTTGTTGCTGGAATTCATTGCCATGGAAGCATTCCCACTGCTTCGTTGACTACTACAGTCCTTCCAAAGCCCCGGCATAGAGGCAGCATTGGATTGCAATACTGAAGACACACCAGCATTTCCAGCTTGACCACGTGGACCAGAAGCAATCTGCAGACATTCTGCCCTTTGGGATTTACGTGGAATGCGACGGACTTTGTTGAACACACCCAAAGCAACCTCTTTCAAAACATCAACAGTGGATGCTTGGGGCCCACTATTCTTAAATATAGTTTCAGCAGTAACCAATTGGAGAGCAAACCGAGGGATTGAAAAGCCCAAGATGCTAGACGGTACGCCGTCTTCTCCTGGTATTCCTGTTGTTATTCCATGCCGTTGAGAATCTGCACCTGATATTGCAGAGCCTAAGCTTGAACAAGCATCAACCATGGTTTGTAGGATCCCAGCAGGATCCGAAACAGGGCACACAACATAAACAACCTGGAAAAGAGTTTACCAAAGTTAGTCACTAAAGGACAACAAAATTGATTCAGGTCAAAAAAGTCGATTCTCGGTTTTATGGTGACAAATTTGATGGGTCATAATGCGAAAATTACGATTCCGTTGGGGCCAAATTCTAAGGCACCAAATTCAATGAGAAACATTTTAGGTGTTGGTCAAACAATAAAATATTGAACACACGACAGTCGCCATATGACCTACTCAAATTTGATGAAAAAAACAAGAGGTGAAAAAAGAAACAATTTAGGCCTCTTGATTCTTTACGGGTTAGATCTACGGACGCTTGTCAAATATGAGAGTTCCTTCAAACTAGTCTATTTCAGATGCAGATGATAAGAGAGAACTCACTGTGCATGGACCTTGCTCTGGCTCCCGCTGACTTGCTGAGGATCCAGATGAAATAGGAAATTCCTTACAAACTTTGACGAGAGCCTTTCTAAATTCACCCATATTCCAATTCGAAGCCATGTCAGCTGCAAAAGCCTTAGCCAGGCTATAGTTGGATGCATTGACAAACTCCCCACGTGCTGCTGGTGAGTGTGATACTCCAGCTATATCCACAAGAGTAAAGCCAGGCAGACCCTGTTTACTGGAACTGGTCATTGGCACAGGTTGCCCAGCAGCCGCTCCTGAAGGCATATGAGAACCCAGCCGACACACTTCATACACTGCATTAACCAAGGCGACCACAACGATAACATTGAGAATTACGGGCGAACGGTGAGTACTTGTAGAAAAATTTGCAACAAGAGTAGCACAAGTCCTTCAAATTCAGATGCTCGGAGCAGCATCGTCATGCATATATTCTAAAAATTGATCAAGCAAACTGATAAAATAGGGCCCAGCAGTACGTAGAAAATCTCCCAAAACTCACCCGAGCTTAGTTGCTGAAAGAAATCCGCAGCAGCAGTGAGCAGCGGCTCCGAAGCTAAACACAAAACATGATAATTCACCTGGACAACAAAAGAGAGCTATTGTCATGCCCATCAAAGAAATTGATTCAGACTGAATAGTATGATCAGGAGGAAAAATAATAATTTTCCCTACGAATATTTTATTCCACACAGGAGTTGGTCTAAGTTTTCACAGCAGCAAATAATTGGTAATATTATATAGACTACTTTTTACGATGCATTTTACTAAGTGAAATGTTTGCCCTTCAAGTATCAAACCAAACGTTACAAATTCAAATGAAATTATCCACATATCATAACTCTCTAGGGTAATATAAAGTTTGCACCCTTGTTACTGTAGCAGAAAAAGAATCAGAAGCACTGAAACACTAAAGAACTAGCCCACTTTTGCAGCAATTTATTCCAATGCCAGGCATGCAATCATAGTCTAGAATACCTGCTTAGCAAGCGCATAAGGTTCGAGCGGAGCCTTTTCCCAGAGATGGAGTGCACCAGAAGAGGTTTTCAACCAATCATCCTGATAGCTGCAATGAATATTTCAGCAACAGAAAACTGTTGATCAAACTAGTAGTGCTTTCAAACAGCAGAGAAAATAAAGAGCACCCTAAACAACAAATAGCAGTCCAGTATTGTGAAGAGAGTCCCAGAAACTTACCCAACAAGCAAAGAAGGTGTGGGAAGAGCAAGAACAGCGGACTCAGTATTGGGTCCCAAAGCATCACCATGCGTAACCCCCGAATCCTCACTAAACCCTCTCCGTTGCGAGGCTTCAGTCTGATCCGAGAGAGAGGACGAGTCAATAGCACGGTTGCTGCTACTATTCCGTCTCATATCGTCCATATCAGTCCCCTTCCCAGACTGAGGAGTCATTGATTCACCAACAGCAGTGACAGTACTATTCACTTCTCTTGAATCTGTATTAGTACTCTCAGCACAAACTCCACCATCTGAACCTTGCACACAACCTTTACACCAATCCACCAAACCCAAGGGTCCATCGGCAGCAGTATCCCCAAATGCGTTAGAGATCGCCACTCTCACATCCGACTGGAGAAGACTGGCTGCTGTCGCTGCTGAAATCTCAGCTGACAAAGGATCCATGATCTCCATTCCTGAATGGTCAAGGAATCTGCTCGAGGACAGCATACCACCTGCTAGGCTACCATCTGATCTACGTTTCTTTTGCTGTTTCTGAACCTCTTGGGCAGCTAGCCATCCAAAAGGCCCATCCTCGTACTGCCCATCCAAGGAGACATCTACTGCTATAGAAGCTTGCTGTGCCAACAGAGGTATAGCATCTAGTAGCTCATGCCAGTGACTCTGCCTGTCCATGGCTGCGTCGTCCACAGTTGGGTCCATAGGGGAGGTGGTGTTGGAGACTCCTAATCGATAATCCGGCGTGTTTGAGGTGATGTTGGTGGATGGCTTTGGAATCCCCACAGGACGCCACACACCGACCTCTGCAACTCGGCTGCCACCGTCCAACAAATCATCTTCTGCATGGCCAGCGATTCGCTCCGGCACCTTTTTTCGACGCTCTAGTTGAGGTCTTGCAGGTGTGTCAGATTGCACCTGTTGAAATCACAGGTGGGAAAATTAGAGTCCGAAAAAGAAACGATTTTAGTGTATAAAACTTTCTTTTGTTCAATTATATTTTTTTTTCGACCCACTCATGTAACGTGCTTCAGTGAACATTCTGAAAATATAAAATACGACCCTACCTGAATTCTATTGTTATCACCATATAATCAATTGAATTGGTCTTTTTTTAACCATGAATCGTTGGTCCTTTAGAGTATAATACTTAGTAACTGAAACGATATGGGGCTCATATAAATATACTTACCGATAGACTCAGGATGCAAATCTTCACATTGTCAATTTTAAAATGTTAATAATAAGCTTGCAACTTTAACCAGCTTCATTAAACCAATCTCTCCTAAATGGTAGCCCTCAAAGTGATAATACCAAACCGGTCCATTTTTGCATTTTAGAACATCAGCCTTTGAAAAATATTATCAGGTTTTTGATGTCATCTATTTAATGTACCGATTTGTGGAAGTAATCTAGGCAAAATGTGTCAATTCCTACCAAATACACTGAGAAATCGGGCTAAAGTTGCATTTTAACCCCTCAAACTAAATGAGATTGATATGGAATGGAACTTTTGGGGAAAATCTGGATAATATGGTAGCCAGTTAAAGAACAAGTGAAAATTTAAAATCGACTGCAAAAAAAAAGTAGAAAAGTTCAACATACCACATCAAAGATAATTCTCAGTATAGGAACTATACCTGAGTGATATCAGAGCCACTCTCTTTAGAGGGCATGGGAGAGTATCTGGCAGCCTCATTTGCAGGGCTGGCCACGCCGGAGTTTGCAGAGACAGATGACGAATCTTGGTCCCGACATATCATCACTTTCAGCAGAGCACACTCTAACTCAGTTGCCAAAGCAGCCACTGGTGAACGAAGAGATGATTTCGAGTTCTCTCTCTGATTCATTGTGGATGGCGATTGAATTGGAACCTGGGACCCATTCCCACCAGTGGCATCCACTGGTACAACTCTATCTGGACCTGTGTCATCAGCAGACTTGCCATTCAGATTTGTCTGCCTTGAACTTGTGACAATAATGTAGTCAGCAGTAAGCTCCTTCTTCCTTTTCGACTCGCCAGACTCGTTCGGAGATTTGCTGTTCCCTTGCTCGTCTTTTCCTGTATCGATTCTTTCAAAGTTGGCGTAGGTGATTGGTATTGCTGTGTACACATATGTCTCCTTCTTCACAGACTCCACCATCACTTTTTTAGACGCTGGAACATATGGATCCCTGCAGCAAACAACACTTCACTTGTAAATAAATGTAAAGCCAAGAAGTACATGAGAAATGAATCCAGATCTGACTATGATACAATCAGGTTTTTATCCCAATTTTTAACCCCTACGGGATCAAGTTTGAAAACGACCAACTGTCCAAAATTCAATTAAAATGGGACTAAATTCTGTATCAGTGAAGAACCCTGCATTAACCGGTCAAAAAAAAACGGACAAAGGAAAGCACCCATATGCCCTACACAAAACTGCTATAAAATAAAGATTTCTTGGTTCTTCAGTAGTTAACTACATTCAGGACACTCACAAATCACCACCACTATTAATGACTCGTAATAGATTCAACAGCTGAGAATGCAAGTTACGAGCAAACCTGATAGCAGTCATGGCTACGTCTGGCACACTAGTCAAGTCCACAGGCTCAAAGCCCGAAGCAAAGCATAGCAAGGCTTCAGACTTCAGTCGTAAGTTGATAGCAGGAGCTTGAGGTGGAGGAGATAATGCAAGTCCACTAATTGGTGGAGCTTGAGATTGTACTTCCATAGGTTTCATGTCACTTAGAAGATCCATGCTCTGATCTAACAAAGGAAAGTCGAGAATCGGAAGCACCATAGGGTCGGATGCATCCATCAGAGGGGCCGTGCCTGGCGTCTGAGTGACTTCACCGTAGTCAGGCAGAGAGAACATAAGTGCTTGCGACTCTGCTGTATCAGGGGGCTGCAAAACCAAAAAAGTACATCAGATTGCTAGGAACCACTGTAGCTGAAAGGAATTTGAAAAAAATTACAGCAGGTATTCGTCTCTAAAGCAAATTAGTCATTATATTACTAAAGAATACCTTCAAAACCCAACATGCCTTACAGAAGATCAGTCTCGATGCTAATTTTTCAACTTCTTTGCATGAAGATTTAACTCCTAAGTTCCCAAACGACCAAAAGTGGCCGCTGTAGTATCCATCGGATTTGAAATGAAGCATTTAGGAAGGTAAAACAACGTACCGATAGAAAGCAAAAATCATACCAGAAAACTCTGAACAATAGAAATTCATTTTTCAAAGTCACTACAATTCACTATTAGTTTCCAAAGTCACAAAATTCAAGAGGTTCATAGAATGGAAAGCATCCTAGTGTGGTTTTGCTTACAAGGTTGCTCACCTCGCCAAATCCAAGTCCATCGTCTTCAAAAAAATCTCCAAAATCTCCAAACTCAGCGAGGATGTCTGCATCACTTTGTATGTCCATGCCCAGACCCATTCCAAAGCCGCCATCATCA
Source organism: Pseudoscleropodium purum (assembly GCA_963969395.1). Taxonomy (NCBI): domain Eukaryota; kingdom Viridiplantae; phylum Streptophyta; class Bryopsida; order Hypnales; family Brachytheciaceae; genus Pseudoscleropodium; species Pseudoscleropodium purum. Next base: position 29,051,232 of record OZ017795.1, read on the forward strand.
GCCCACTGATCCCAAGGATTGCCCAGCTGGCTACCACCTCCTCTTGGAGTTCCAGCTCCCATGATTCCTGACATACCGCCCCCAAAGCCGCTCGACTCTCCCAAAAATCCTGATCCTTTTTTCTCATTAGTTGGCGTATCAAGAAGACCTAGAGGGTCGTTACCAATGCTGTTCGACCGTTTTAGAGCTTTTGCAGGAGGGTCGAATGCAGCCGCCTTCGGGTTCGCGCGCCCTCTCTTGGTGCCCTGCATGTCCAACAATCATTCCTTCAGATTCTGGACACTGAGAAATTTTTGCTCACAATGGAATACCTTTTGCTTTCCTGACAATAGCAAGTCACAGATTGGTGATTTGTGTCGTGTCTACAGCAGACATGCTGCTTCCTCTATTCTGCCTCAATAAAGTTACAAGGTTTTCAGTACAGGTACTTTTTTCGAGAACTTGTAGACATTATCATATAATGAGAATCGTCCCTCTCAGTCGTAGGGAAGTCTCCTTATGGTTAAAGTGATTGAACAAGGCAACCTTATGATAAATGAAGAGGTCTTTGATCACTGTGAACACAGGGAGACCTCCCTATGAATCATGGCAAAGATTTACCTTGTGAAGGCTGTCTAAAAATTCTACAAGTAGTCTAATTTTACTGAGAAGCTTGATATCTAGATTAAGAGTAAAGGAAACCTCTGAAAATTGTAAATCTAAATTGGGCCCGTGATCAAATATTCATTCTTAGGAATCAGCTAAGAATGTTTGGCAATCCCACCTGTGAATAAACACCATGAGAGCTTTTCATATCTCCAGTATCCATATCCAACCCCTGCAATGAAGTGGCAGGGGCACGCATGTCATTGTGTTTTGAATTTAACACTCCAGGTGCCTTACTACCTAAAGAGTCTCCATCAGCTTCTACATCGCGCAAACCTGTATACAGTTACATGGTCAGTTTCGAAGATGGGACTCTTCGAGAGGGAAAAAGTGGACAGCCATTCAACAGCCAAAGAGATGGGAAGACAATGTTCAAAACAATTGCACAGATACCCAAGCAAACGAAGAACCTAGTAACAAAAGCTTGCAAGGTAGAAGTTAGGTGGCAGATACGTTGATGCTAAGCTGAACACGATTTTCAGTGAACTTTCAAGTACTTCAAAGCAGCATCATGAAGAGAATCTCCATTATCAATCATTACGATCTCCATTATAAATCATAGGAACGTATGAAGAACTCTCCTAAACTAGAAGTTCTTGAAAACCCTGTTCTACACGATAAAAACAAGAAAATAAATACAACTTCGTTCATGAAATTAGGTCGCAATCTGTTCGAACAATGAAAACTTAGCAGATCCTAATTTCGACGTGGGATGAGAAAAAGCTTTAAATGCCTTACCATCTCCGTCAGCATCACTAGAACTGGAAGTACCACTACTTCCTTGGCTGCTGCTGCTGCTGCCTCCACTGCTATAACTGCTTGTGCCAGGCCCACTGCTGTGACCAGGAACAGAACCATTAGCACCGAACCCAGTAATTGTTGACTTCTCTCTGCTATCCCCATCATCGAGCCCGTATTTGCTGCAAAAACAGACATAAGGCGAACTTGTAAAAGAGACACCATCGAATTAGTAACTCTTGGCTCTTAGGTGCCCAAATGGTCAAAAGTGGTCACTTCCATATCTATAGGAATTGAACTAAATCATTTAGGGTCTTCAAGAAAGGTAACACAACATGCCAATACAAAGAAAAAATCATACCCTACAATTCCTAACAATAGAAATATATTTTGAAGTAGCTTTAACCATACTTCAACAATATACTGCAAGAGGACTTGTTATTTTTAGCTGGGGAACTCAGGGGTTAAAACACAAAAATTTCGAGCCTAACCGAATTCTGATTCCAGGCAAATTGTGCACGTGACAAGTAAAGGAGATTACAAACCTCGTTGAAGGTCGACATTCATCGTTGATCCCATCTTCCAACCAGGCTGTGCCAGCCCACTCTTGAAACCAACATCTGAGAACGCACAAAACTTTGTCAAAATTCCACATAAGCAACCAGAGCGCAATTCAGCAAGTAAAAAAGTTCCGGTGAGATAGAAACCTCCGGATAAACGGATGGCTGGGAACCACCGGTCGCATAGGCACAAGCACTGCGTCCAATGGATAGATCAAAACATGTCCAGCGTCTACTCCGTTGCTTCCTTTTCCAGGTAGCTTAGTCTCTGTAACCTGTCCAAACCATTCAAAACATGCCATGAAAACCTCCAATGTTAAAGTCCTCCGACGACCAAACATTGCCGATAAAATGTATGAATTATGATCTAGTAGCAGAACCTTGTAGACGAGACTACTCACCTCAGGAACAAAAGAATGCTTTGTTGATTTCGCGCTGCTTGTTAGTTGTTCCAACATTACCTCTGCGAAGCATGGTTGCACTGAAGGTGAGCCACCTGCTGGTGTAGATCCAACCACATGGAACGGGAGGGAGGATGCTTCGTATGCCTGTGACTTGCTGCAAGGGGGCAATTTATAGTACCCTAATCAGCATGAGTGGAAACGTACGCAGGTATCACGCCAGCCATCTCAGCATCTGCAGTCCTCCCCAGTATGATACGAGATTACATCTATGTAGCTGGCATGACGCTCAGCAGGTGCTTTGCAATTGCAAAGGCACGGCAAGCTAGACTCAGAGTAACAGACCAAAATGAAAAGCACTATTTCACAATACAGACACGTCATCACGATAGCATGGACAGTTACATTTCAACATTTTGTAAAATACTTGCGATTTGAGTTTAGAACTTATGCTCAAGTCTGTCTTGATAACGGTTTTCCCAAAAAAATGTAGTTCACCTTTTATACAGCTGTGTCACCAGATCATCTGGAGAGCATCCACTGAGACGACCAGATAACCCATTTGGGGCCACAATAACTGCGCAGAAAAAGTTCGCTTGATCAAAAGGCAGTCACCAAAACCCTCTCAAATTAAAAAATATTTATAAAACTAGTTTACAAGCTGGGATTTAACCCAGAACTAATTAACAAACGAGAGAACAAGGAGACCTGCAAGACTTTTGTCACCCAAACCCGAGTTGGATCTCTGCTGAGCAAGTGCCGCTTGCAAATCACTAATTACAAGCTGCCGAACTCTCCTGCGATGTAGTGCACAAACCAGATGTCAGTTCTGTGGCTATACACATCTCCAATTCTACAAGTATACATAGACTACAGAAATTGCACTGCAAAATGTATTTCCGATAGTCCTCTGATCTTGTACTCACTTATCCTTAGTTTGCACACAACACACTCAAAACGATTGCAACATTTCAGTCTATGACAAGATCACGGAAACTTCTAGCTTAATCAAGAGTGCCTCACAAGGTTCTCTACGCACTTTCGGCGCACCAATACATGCACAAAGATGGCGTCGTTGCTTGATGTAAATACCAGCTCACAGCTGAAGAGTGACTTCCTGAACACACATGGGAAGCCGGCAACACACAAGAAACTGTAAGCCGTGCTTAAGAAACCATACGGTCATGCATAAGTGAATACTCTAGCCCCAATAATAGGATCGAACTGGTTCCGGAAGTTAAGGTATGTGCACAAAACAGCATCCAAAGAAGGATCTCAGTAAAGTTCCTAGTAAAGAACTGTCTTAATTCCTGTTAGGTCTTTTTTGGCACTTGAAAGAGGATTCCGACGCATCTTAGCTTGCACTACGTGAACACCGTGTCAATAAACTAAAAATACTCAAAGTGATGATCATAAATCTACCCAAAATCAACCCTCAAGCGAGCAATATTTTAGGAAAGAATCTACAGGGGTCACTAGAGGGAAAGATTGCAATTAGGCGTAGTTTTCCTTCAAAATAAATATCCAGTGCTCGAATATATACCAAAAACTAGAATTATATCGTAACGAAAGATTATAAGAGTCAGATTCGTGAAGAATTCCACATAGAGATGACATCATCCATACTAATATACCCTGTGCTGTTGCCACAGTATAAGAAAAGAAAAGAAAAAGTAATTTTCTAATGTTTTAATTCATAAAGACTTCAAAATTCAATATCTTTTCTGCTGTGAGTCGGAACGCCACAACGCTACGAAACAAAGGTCCGTGCACCCGTCCTCGCAGAGAGCTTTCTAACGGTACCAAGAACGCGACTGGGGACGCGCGGTTCCGGAGACCTCACCGTAACAAACAAAACAAACAGCCTAATTTAATGTATAGATTCCAAACTATGTGCCAGATTCAAATACTAGTAACGTGAGGTTTGCAATAGTGTACAAACCTTGGAAAGGGCAGTAAGATTCTCAGTTCAGTATAAATACTCTAAGTTTCGTGATTGAATCCAAGTGGAGTCGAAGAAATTCATTGGCGCATGGTCTTACCTCAAATTCAGTTCGTTGGTACTTTGCCGCAGACACTTGACAAATACATCTCCAAATCGAACGTAAGACACACTCTTGAATCCTCTGCATCATACCAATATTTTGTATTGTATTCCAAGCACATACTAAATGAGAACATACACAAGTATTTAAATATCTGCTCTAGCTTAGTTCCTTGTTATGGAACCTAAGTGTCTATCAAACAAAGAAATAGCTCAGTCACAGACTACCAAAGGTAAGCCAGATTTGAATTGCAAAACAAGTACTAACAAAATAGTCTTAAAAAGCATGCACATCTTGATGATTCAACTTAAAACATATTCCTCATCAAGTGACAGTTCCCAATTCCTACTTCTCAATTCGATTTCGTAATGCTTGGTCCAAGGCGTAACCAATTTCAGTGCATTCTCCAGGAGCACGCCACAGTCCAGATCCAACCACTGTGCACATAAAAGAGGATCAAAATCATATGGATTCAAGGAGTGACTGAATCGAAGACCTCAGAAAGCATATATAAATATCAAGGTAAAAAAATGTGTATATTTATTGAGTAGGATGACATATACACTCCAATTTGCCATTATCGTGTAAGCTAACCTTTAAGACCAGAAACTGCGGCATGAACCGCAGGGTTGAGGCTATCATGTCGCCCAGGTAAGAACAGCCAAAGCTTTACTTTGTCATCTGCACAGCAACAAGGTCTTCAATCAATCAACAACTTGAGAGGTTGCTAAACCATTGAAAAGACTAAAAAATTATATTTTGCGATAGATAAATTTTGTCCTCTAGTCATCTTGTTCAATGTAAGGTAGTGAATCTGGAGACGTTTTGACATGAAAAAGTCACAACTGGAGTAAAATGTTAGTGCTGGTGAAAGTATATATTTAGAATCTAGTGAACAAAATTCATGAACAACAGCTGCGGAGTCAAAGACTACCCTAAGTTTTACTCACCTAATGAGAAAAAATTTAAAGATTCATAATTTATTCGGACAACAATATCCCAATGCTACATCTTTTTAGTGCATAGGGATCTTCTTGAAAAGAGATGAAACTACGTTAAAAAGTTCAATTCTAAAAAGAGAAACCTCTCAAAACAGCCTAAAGACACAGGAATGAGTTCTCTAATGTCAACGATTCACAATCTCACTCCTTGGTCTAGGTTAGAAAAGGATAATACCTAAAAGAGTCCAACTACTCAAATTGCCTGACTCTTGAAGCCACATGTGCGCCCTCATCACCTGCATTGCAGCCATGTCTTGCCGCGATCTCTCCTTCCTATCAACCAATGCCACCAAAGAAATGGCCCAAACCCTTTAAAGTACAATATTTAGCAGGTTTCCCACCAGAATAAGTACTGTGCAACTTCTATTCCAAAACAAAGAATCCTTAGAGATTCTACCCTTATCAAGTACACGAAAACTTAAAACCGAAGTGTACTAAACTATGAACCAGGTAATCAAGTATCTAAAACTCTTTTATTCTAGGTCATTCTAGGTCTAAAATATTTCTTAACAAAGTGAGCAAGCCAAAAAAATGCCACTATGAAACCAATCAACTCACGCACGCACGCACCTGGCCAGATTGGAAGGAAGAACATCTCCCTCTGCAAGAAATTGAAACCACGACACTTGCTGCAATCCTCCCTACAAAAAGAAACCACATAAACCCCTAAAACAACTTTGACTAGATTCTCCACCTCCAAGTGCGTCATCTCTCCTGTCTGCCTTGCTACTCCACTAACCATTGAATTAATTAGAACTCAAACTAATCACAACATCATTCTCTCATTTCCTTCTTAAACCACCGACTCCTTCTCCAAGTGACCAACAATCCAGTCTCCACTAGGTCATAAATTCAAGCGACCCAAGCCTCTCCTCTCAATCCATCACTCACTCACTCACTTCCTCCTATGAAAATACTAGAAACCTCAAGCTCTCACAATCACTTGAAATGGTGAAATAGACTCAATTCCACACTCTAGTAACACTAGGAATTCCATCACGCGTTCCCCAAATCTCTCAAACCAGTCAACAACTGGACTAGAAAAAAAAAAGAGTGGAAGCGAACTCTCACAATACGGAAGACATTGGTAAACATGATTGCTGCACTCCGTCTCCGGTCACTGCACGCCGCGGCGCAATTCCTTCCCGCGTCTCCTCAACATCTAAAACAAAAACCTTCACGAAAAGTCCTACCGACAATAATGTTCGGCGCTGAAGTTCACTTCAGTTTCAGTTCGTACCGGAGCAAAACGGAAGCGAAATGGAAAACTAAGCTACTAAGCTAGTGAGCGAGAGTCGCGAGGGATCTCTGCGACGGAAACGGAAACCTAAAATGGCTGAATCTCCAAAACACCGGAAACGAGGAGCCGATGACTATGGAAAGGAAAAAAGCGAAATGAGGAAAAACAGAAGAATGGCGTGGGAGGGGGAGGACTTGGTCAAGGGCGCTAGGGTATGCGCTACAGTGGAGAGCCTCTCTCCACTACACTGAAATGGTTATTTAGTATGGGTGAATAATTAGTCAGACCAAAGGAGAATTAGAATGTCCAATCTGGGGACGACTCCACTGCACGTGGCGACTACGGTAGGAGGTTCTAAAACCACCCATGCTCTAAAAGCGTTCATCTCTTTAAATGTACACTGCATGTACATGTTTCTTTTTTGTAGTCTTCAGCCATGTACAAACAGTGTACATTTTAGGAGGTTGATTTTAGGAGGTGGACACTATTAGAGCCCTATCCCATTTCAGCTTCAAAATTTAATAACTAATTTCAAAAAGCTCCAAAAAATATGAAACGACTTGGGTTAAATGCCAATTTTACTTGCCTTTCAAGGAAAAATTACTGAAAAATATTTGAAGAAGTTTCACCTCCCCAAAAATGAGTTCCAACTCTTAAATGGTTGGTTTATAGACCTTCTACCTTAAGTTACAATTAGATTTGAATAGTATGGCCTTACGATAAATAAGTTAGTTTGGATCATACTAAAGGTCACTTCATACTATGATTGAAGGTCAAGAGGCCATGGGTTTATACTAATCACATTTTGAGAAACCAAAAGTTTCAAACTCTCAATCCTTCGCACTAGAAGGTACAATCAAATGGTTGTAGTCCTCCAAATTGCTTACATAGCAAAAAAAAATGCCCACCAGATTATAGACTCTCAAAAGAAGTTTGGATTTGACCAAACTATAGAGATCCAAACTATGGTTAAAAAGTCTTTGAATTTGCCTATTTATTACCCATTTCTTTGGACTTTCAACAAAGTTTGACCACTCAATTCCACAATCTCTCAACTTGGATGGCCATAGTATGAAGTGGTCCTAAATAATCATTTTTGTGTAGGGACCAAATACCAAGGTAGGAAGTCCATAAAGCGATAGGACTCAAAAAACATCCACCTTTTGAACTATACACTATTTGTAAACCTTACTTTCTCATTGCACTAGCAATGTACAAGTAGTATACATTTCAAAAAGTGGACACTTTTCAATGACCACATCATTTCAACTTCAAAATTTCATAACTAATTTCACAAAGTTCCAAAAAATATGCAACAACTTAGATTAGATGATTTGTAAATTTCATTTGTCTTTTGAGGAAAAATGATTGAAAATATTTTATGAAGTTAAACCTGTCCAAATTGATTTTTAGCTCTTAAATGGGCACTTTGAGACCTCCTACTTTGATCCAAATAATTTTTTGGTCTTAGTTGGTAGTCAAAAGTCGTAACCAAGAGCTAATATTGTCATCCACTAATCACTTTCAATAGTATAAAGTGAACTTAAACCATTTTTTTTGGAGGTTGTTTTTTCAACTCCAATAGTCCCAAGGTCATTTTTTCATCAAAAAACATTCAAAATTTCCAATTCTATTCTAAAGAGCAAAAAAATTACAAGAAAAAAAATGGAGGTTTATCTAGCCATAAGATCTTGTAATAGACTAAGGTAGACAAGCATGTTACCGCCCTAATTAGAAATCTAAATATTTTGGGGCCAACTCCAAGATGGACACATATTATTCTAAAGTGTGCATTTGTTTCACAAATCAAACCTAAGTAGAATTATAATTTTCCAATTCAAATTGTAATTTCTATGAATTTCTAAAGAAATATGTCCTAAAATTACAAAACCATTCATTGGATGGAGTCATGACTATCCTATAAACATCCCATTACCGCTCTCCCATTTATCCAATGGTATTTAACCCCTAATATATGCCCAAAGCCTTGTTGAGCTTCTAGGAATTTCCTCTAAATTAAACAAAAAGTCAACATTTTGATAAGTTGTATCAATTTTTTTGAATTGTAACTATGTAAATTCAAACTACATATACAAAGAGAGAGATTAGAAATCACATAAAAAAAGGAAATACAACAATGTCACTTTAGAATTGAAAGTCTATAGTGTATGATCATGAAGGTGTTAAAACTATCAAAGTTATTTGAAATCTTTCAATCCTTTTTTCACATGTCAAATCTAAAAAATTGGTCACCAAAAATATATGAGGTTAAAGAACATAATATGCATAACACCAATCAATTTACACCTTCTCAAAATGTTTTCTACAATTCTTCTTAAATGACTTTTTAATCCGAATTTTTCTTTAAGATCTAGTGTACTTGAGGTTCATTTTCAAGAGCTTTCAACACTCATTTTCAAGAGCTTTTAGCTTTCAAGAGGTTTCTTCATGGGCACCCTTGCACAAAATCTCGAATAAGAAAATTTTCATCAATCATTTTTAAAATCAAATTTGTGATGCAAAAACTAGAGTTGAGAAAGAATTTTTCAAAAATATAAACTATTAAAAATAGCAATTTGGTTAGGTTAACTTCAAAGTGTTGTTGACACTAGAATTTGGTGCATTGGACACTTAGGATTAAGTGTTTAGTATTACAAAATTGACACATTACCTCTTGTTGGCAATAATATAGTGATTTTGTCAAAAAACGAATAGATTTGGATGTTTTTTTGGATAGTATTGGGGCCAAAAGTAGGATGATGAAATTAGGCAACAAATTAAAATGGTGTGGCTTACATTTAGTTAGTGAAAGAATCTGTGGAAGAAATTTTAGAAATTTTGCCTATAGAGATTCAAAGTTATTTGCATTTAAAGTGAAGAAAACAAGTTTCTTGCACCTTGCTTGATTAGATTTTTTGACTTTGAATCAAATTAAATTATAGTTCTTGCACTACTAATTTTCAGTTTTTAATCTTTTATATTGAGAATTTAATTGAAAGTTTATAAAAGAATTTTTTTTAAATATACTTAATTTTTATTCATGTAAAAATTATTAATTAGAAATAGGTTCAGAATTAAAAGAAAATTAAACCGTTAATAGTTCCAATAAAGATGGAATTAAAACACACTAATTTCAATACTGAGATTGTTCTAGTTAGAGTTTTTAACCTTGTGAACCTTTTCTTTAATTGTGAAAATTGAGTTTAGAAAATAAATCCTATTAGTTATTTTTCAAGAAGATGCTTTGATTGCTTGAAAAATGAGATTGTCCATAACATTCACATGACAAATCCAAATGAAATGAATCAAATCTTTCCATGTAGATAAAACTACAATTTATGAGAAACGAGTTCATAAAAAAAATTATTTTCAAGTTTTTGTGGGGTTTTTTTTGGTCCACCAAACTAAATTTGGGCTTATTGTACTAGCTAGCTATAACTTTTTCTTCTTGGTAATGATTGAAATAAAAGTATAATCCCCAAAAGCTAAGGTCTTTTTCTATCTTTACAAAAAGTCACAAAGAATCATGACAAATATTGATATTGTAAGAGCCTATCTAAAATCCATTTTGTTCCCCTAGGGTTTGGACAAATTCTAAAACATAAATTTGATAATTTTCTATCTCTTTTACTCATCCTTTCTTCCTTTTTCTCTCTCCTCTCACCCTCTCTTTTTTCGTCAGCTCTAAGTAAAATTTTAGCAGCTAGTTAGAATGCAAAGAAAGAATAGTAAAACTTGTAACCAAGAAGAATGCAAAATCTATTTTTAAAGCAATACTCCATTTAGTATAAAGAAGAAAATGCACAATAAATGAACATGTGTTTTAGAGCATCTTTTACAATGGAATTAGCAATAAAAAATAAGATATGAATTTCATTTATTACAATAAATGTCTACATAAAAAATAAATAGCATCAAAGACTAAAAAAATAGACCAATGTGAACATTGTTGAGATGGCTTGGTTACCCTGAAAATCCAATAATAAAATTTGGGTGACCATAAAACCTTATCAATTTTAGAACATGTAGGATTCCTTGCCATTTTATCATCCATTTTAACTTCTAAAAGAGGTTGCCCTTGTTTATATTGTCACTGTTTAGAGAGGGCCTAAAAATACAAGCGGTTCTTATTGTAGCATAGCATGTTATATGGGTCTAATGTTTTTGTAGCCTTAAGAATGATAGGAGAGCATGTTATCAAATTTACATAATTTTTTAGTAAGTAGAAAATTATGAAAGATTTTCTTGTATTCAACCTTGCAAGGAAAGAACACAAAAACAATATACCACATTGTGGTTTCATACTTGCATTAGTGGTTAAGTCTTTGCTGCTCTTCATTTACAAAGGCTAGTCACTAAAAGAAAATTAATCTTACTACAATCAACACATGCTAGCTAACATTTTCTATTTTTTGTGACAAAAAAGTCAAGTTTAACGCAAAAGTTGGATTGAATACAATTTTTTTGTCACGGGAAATAGAAAATGTCAACAAACATGTATTGACTACAATAGAGCTTTTTTCTAATGAGTGTAAAGTAACCTTGGACCATCACCTAGGATAGATGACTTATTTTTTATCAATTGTATATACAATTCAGTATATCAATTGTATAGGTGTGGTGAGGGGAAAAATTTATCCATTTAGAGAAATAGATTTAAGAAGGATTTCATATTTTTGTACATTTTTTCCATCAAAAACAAAATTACCATGAATTTTTTTCTTGAAGACTCCATTCAACCTATTCTTGTTATATCTAAATCACCTTATTTCCAACCATAGGCTAGTTACAAAATCGACAATGCTTCAATGTAAGTGATAATTGTAGCTTCACACATATATCTTGTAATCATTCTACACTTTCAATGTACACCTCCCCGACATTTGTATTGCTCCTACTATGTGTGAGAGCTATCACCTAAACCACAACTAATTGAAAACATAACAACCTAACTAGCAAAAATGGGTGGCTAATTGAAAAAATGTTGGCTACTATGCATACTTATTTTCCAATCACAATACTCCAAATGCTTTGGCCACCACTTTTAGTGACTTTGTCTAGTATAAAGAAGCCCTAAATGACTAGTGGCAAGTGAGGGGAAGAAGAAATTGTCCCCATTCCCATTGCCCTAAGTTGACCTATGGTATATTTTCACTAATACAGTGGAATTCCAAGCACCTTGAATTGGCAAACCTTGCATGAAAGACTAAAAAAGATTCAAAATTATATGCAAAAGTGTAAAATGGTTAAAAGAAGAGAATCAAAATTGTTGGTTGGCAAAATTTTTAGGAGAGGCAAGTTTTGTGTTTTTTTTTTTGTCTTGAAAATGAATTGTTGGTTAAAATATAAATTAGATTTGTATTTACACCCATTCTCAAGATCAAAAGCCAATTCCAATCTTATACCAAAAATGACTTGCCACTTTCATAATCAATTTGGTGGTTTCTAAAATCAACGATTGTCTCAATTCAATAACATTTGGGATGCACGTTTTGTACCATTGTAATAGAAGTTATGTAAACATTCTTTAATCCCTGAGTACCCCAAAGGCCAAAATCTAGTCAAAATAGAGTTGCCAAAATCTATTATAATCTTTTGAGTAGTAATGTCAAAGGACTTGTCCTTTTCTCTACATCTTCATGCCTCTCTTGACTACCAATCGGTATAGTTGAATTATGTAAATCTCTTTTTAGGAAAAAGCTTGAGCGGATTAAAGTCGAAAAGGTCTAAATTGCACTAAATTTACTATAGGTGCTTACAAGTTAACCCCTCAAGGACTAAGAGGCACAATGTGTGCTTTTCAAATTTTCAATGGGAAATTCTCAATATAGTGAAACAAATCTCAACATTTTGTAAACTAAAGACTTTCAAAGTAACAAGTTGACGTACTTGTTTCTTTTTTCAATGTGAGAAATATTTAAAAATTTATTTAGGAAATATAGTCTAATAGAAAAAGGGAGAAAATATTATTTTTTTTACAATGAAAGAAATAGTAAAACTGAAAAAACAAACATTTTGTTTGATAATTTTAGTCTTTAATTTGCACAAAAAAATTGATTTTGGAAAAAATAAAATAAATTTTCATTTTTAGCAATTAAAAACACAAAGTTTGATGTGATGTAATTCAAAATATAAAAATAATTATAATGATTCCAAATTTTTTGAAGATGTTCTAGGAGTCTAATGATTAAACAATGTAAATTTTTATATTTCAAAAATTAATGCATGTATAAATTTTTTAATTTAATAAGATCCAATTAAATTGGTTTTGGCTTTCCAACCTTTTTGTTTGAAAATGTGTAAAAATTTGAGAGAGTCTTTTAGTTCTCATTTAAAAGAATCAAAAATATTAAATTTGCCTTAGATTTTAATACATTTTTTTTTGTATGTGTATATTAAGAAATCATTATTCATCTTTTTATAATTTTTCAAAGCTTTTTCCAAAGCTTCACATTTTGCCTATAAAATAAAATCATCCAAAATTGTTAGAACTTAAAAATCCAAAGGTTCATATTTTCTACAATTAATTTCATGCATACTAGACAAAATATTTTTTTACTTTTGTATGGTTAAAATTTAAATTTAAAGCACTATCATGTGCAAAAAAATATCAAAGTGGTACAGTTCATAGAAACCCCTTTTGTCAAAAAGATCTTAAGACTTGAGGGATTAATTCTTTTGAGAATCTAAACTATATCAATTCATATAGAAATAAAGGGATATAAAATAGATAGGTGTATCAAGTTTACTATAATCACTCTCTTCAAAGCAATAGTCTTGAGATATTTAATAAGTAAATTTTTTAGTAATTTTATTCTCTTCAAAGCAATAGTCTTGAGATGTTTAATAAGTAAATTTTTTAGTAATTTTATAGTGTAAAAATATATCCATTTCTAAAGTACATCCAAAGAGATACTGAATGGAGTACCAAGTAGTTTGGTAATTGAACTTTTTTCTACCCGTATACATGAAAAGTTAGAAAGGCAAAGAAGTTGGATGTTTTGAAAGAACTAGAATTGAATATTTCTAATCCAATTGATATATAAACTTGGTATAATAACAAAAAATTTAGAATTGAATAAGTTAGTCTCTTTTTCAAAGATAGATAGATTGATGTCATCAACAATCTAAGAAATTAGTTGTTGTCCCTACATTTTTTGGAAAGTTGAATCCCTCTAATAAATCCAACAATTTAATTGCACACCTTGGCTATAATATTTAAAGTTTTGCCTACAAGAAAAAATAAGTATGGATCAAGTGGATAGCTTTTACTTGTCTAACTCTATGGAAAATAAAAAAGCTAGGGGTGTTATTACCATTCAATAAAATAAAGGCAAAAGAGTCCTCGAGTAGCATATGTACTAAATGGAATGAGTATAATAAGATTTTTAGTTGATCTATAGCTTGAAAAAAAATCCCCAAGATAGTATATTGTATGTCTTTGTAAAGAAAGTTTTAGAAAAAGCAAGGTATTACATAGATTCTCTTGCCCATTCCACATTTTCACATTGTAACAATATATTATCTAGAAAATGTGGTGTAGTCGTAGGAAAACATTTGATTTTGACTTATCACCTTGCACATGATATTGTATAGTCAAATTTGCATGAATTTGGCAAGTATACTATAAGCTACATTAACAAGAGAAATTGGTTGCCAATTAACCATAGATTGTCATGCATACCTAGCTAACTTTTGAATGAGCATCAAAACTCATGACTTGTCATGCCTTGGAAAAACTTAACCTCAAGTTTGTCTCCAACAACACCTTCCACTCTTGAATATACAATTAAACCTACTAGTTTTTGTGTTTCAAATTTAGATAGGAGAATATGTAAGGTGCTTACTTGTTGTAAGCTAGCTAGGAAGGAGTGGTCTTGTAAGATAGTTGAAGTTGTGTTTAAGTCATGATTTAGTCTTATTTTTGTTGTTCTACTATTAATAGCTTTTTATTCTCCAGAGCATCTATAGGAATGAGTAATTTACCTCATTTGCAAAAAGAATGTAGAAGTCTAGTGATGGAAGGTCCATATTCTTGGAATATCAAGGTCTGTGATATCTAGGTAGCTTGTCGACATTTTCCACAAGCTTGGGAGTACCTTTGATTAGTCAAGTTATAGCACTAATGAGACTGCATAGTGAACATATCTACAATGATCACCATCGATATAATACTCTACAGTTTTTCTTTAGTTAATAGCATCATCTACATCTATCAAACTACACAAGGATCCTAGACAATGTCATTGAATTACTCCATGAAAAGATCAAGGACGATTATATACACAAAAAGTCTTCAACATTCAATGTTTCTTTCAAAGCATTGAATTAAAATCTATTTTGGATAGATACAATCATTTTTCCACATTGATTCAATTTGTTCATTTTTTACTTGACCGTGTTAACCCCTAAAAGACCAAGGCCTTTTTTTTGCCAAAAAACACTCAAAACTGCCATTTCTATGGCAAAAGGTAAAAAAAAAATTCATTGTTTTTTTTCACATCCAATCATAGGATCTTATACCTAAATATTATGAAAATGTGTGGAAAAAATTTCAGAATTTTCAACCACATAGATTGCATGATATTTGCATTTAAAGTGGAAAAAACAAGTTTTTCACCACATTGCGGGACTAGGTTTTTTAACTTTGAACACTTTTAACTTTAATTTTTTGCACTACAGCGTTTTGAGCTTTAAATCTTTATGGCATGAAATTGAGTTGAGAGTTTAGAAATAATTCAAAATATTCCAAAAAACCTAATTTTTATTCTTTAAAAAATTGTTAAGTAGAAGTAGGTACCAAATAGAAGGAAAATCTAAAATATTCATATCTCTAAAATGAAACTAAAGTGCACTAATCACAATGGTGAGATTGTTCTATCAAGAAAGATTGACCATGTGAAACTTTTTTTTTTAAATTGTAAAAATTGCATTAAAAAATGAATCCTATAAGTTATTTTTTCAAGAAAATGCTCTAATTGCCCAAAAAACAAGATTGTCCATAACTTTCTCATAAAAAATTCAAATGGAATGAATCAAAACTTCACATATACATAAAAATATATTCTATGAAGAAAAATATTTTTAAGATTTAAAAATTTAAATTTTTAAAATTTTTTTTATTACACCCCATCCCCTGTTTTGAGCTTATTTGGGTATAACTTTTGTTTCTGGGCATTGATTGAAAAAATAATTATATTCCCATGAAGCTAATCAATTTTTCTATCTTCAAAAAAAGTTTCAAAAAAGAAGGAAAAAATTTCAGCCCATAGGTACCTACCCGAAATTACATCTGTCCCCTAAAGGAACAATGGTCCTTTAGGGATTAAAATCTCCTAGCAAGGTCCAATAACATTTCCTGAGCAATTTCTTGGTCAAGGTTTTCCATAAGACTTTTTTTTATGATGTGAGTCATTTAGAGCATATGCATTAATAAATCTCAAGTCTTTCTTCAAAAAATTTTGAGAATGAACCACTAGACTTGACTACCAATCACTAATCCAAATCTTGTCACTATAAGAAACCTATGTTTTTTGTAACAAGCAAAAAAACATGGTAAGTACATCAATTTGGACATCAACTATGTTAACAAGGATGTTTAAAAAAATGTGCCAAATTGAACATGCCAAAAAACATGGAAATTTTTTAAAAACATGGTTTGATTTTAAGGAAATTTTGGAAGACGTAAGAAAAAAAAAAGGTCTTTGAAGGCCATAAAAAATTGTCATGTGGCTAGCACTTGGTCTCCAAGTTAGCGCCAACGGGGCAAGCAATGCCACATCAACAATTTTTTCATCAGAGCATTTGATGATGTCATCCACACATTACGTCTTGAGTCTTGTAAATTTGAACATTTGTTGTAACATGCATATATTTTTTCAGATGTCAATAGTGACATGAGAATAATTTATTTAAACATCATGTGGCATCCACCATATGTTATGGTATGTTTACAAAGACATGAAAACATCATGAACAACATCTTTTGGGACATGCTTGATGAATATGCTTGACATTTTATAACATCAACTTAAACATATACTAACCATACAAACTAGGCCTTACAAAATACACAATATATTGTACAACATATATTGCATGCCATACACAATATATCATATTTGGCTTAAAAAGCCAATTACTATAAATATATTGATATGAGAAAACAAGGCTATTTATTCAAGTGGGTGGTAAAAGGGAAGACAAACCATATGGGATATATAGAACTTTGGAGTTGTATGAAAAATATAATTTTAGACATGAGCATGCTCATAAAGACAACTTTGTCTAAGTAGACATCTAAAAAAACATTTGAACGTTTTAGTTGACATTTTAGTTAATGTCTCAAAAAACATCTTCATGTTTCAGTTAATGTTTTCATCAACGTCAATTTTTTTCTTAATTCTCAAATGATGTCAAAGTGTGCCAACGTTGTCTTCTTCGAATGCCACGTCAAGTGCCATTTCTTTTACAAATTTTGCAAAAAACTACCATATGGCTGCCCTTTTCTTATTTTTTTTCAACTTTGGTGAGTATTTTATCTCAACCCCAAGTAACTTCTACAAACTCACCCATAGTCAAATTATAAACCCTTGTTGATGTGGCACCATTACGTTTTTTTGAACATCACAAAAAACATTTCGACATTTTTTTGGATTTGTCATAGAATATACTTGTTTTTCCTAACATAACAATGTTTTCCACTGACATGCAGACATTCATTGCTATGTCTACTCCAATTTTGCCATCCATTGCCTTTCAATCTCCAACATCCTTTTATTTGCAAAAACATGTCATGTTTAAAGTCTGATGTAGCAAAAAATGCAGGTTTTTAATAGTGTGTGATGAGTTTTGCCTACTTGGAAGCAATCAACAATGCGATGCTCCTTGTTTGTTTATCCAAATATAACTTGGAGTTTTCACACTATGATTTCACATCATTTTTGTCACAATCAATGAAGATTTCATCTAGTTTTGGTTAGAATTCTAACAACCCTAATCCTAAATTCTAAACTCTAAACATTATAGGACCTCTTTTCACTATTTCATGATAATTGAGGGTGGGGCATTAAATGTATTACTACTTATTATTATATTAGTCCAATTTATGTCATTCTTTTTAGATAATTTTATAATATATATCCAAATAGTTAAAATATTCCATGATGATAGACTTTGAGTTTGAATTACGTTATGTGCCATGACATCCTATTGTGACCTAGACACCCTTTAATGCTCTACTCCATAATCTTTGTCCCAAATTTGTAGAGATTTTGTGGCTGAGTTTATGTTTTTAGAAGAAAAACATATCTACTAGAGGTGAAAGGATATACTTATATAGGCTATCTAAGGCTAAAAGGTTGTTTAGACCACTAACATTTAAAGAAATGATTCTAAGTTTTCTAAATGAGATAGATAGAAAACTTAGAATCATTTCAAATAGAAGGAAAATTGTGGTTTTAAAATAGGGGTCTATTTGTATTCCTTGTCAAGGATCTTAATGTGGCAATGGCATGAAGACTTAAGGCCATAGTAATCAATATACCTAATAGATTAATAGTAACTATTAGGCATGCATTTTAATCCTATTGTATTGGCTCCCAATATGGTTGTTAAGTTGGCAATTGGAAGTCAAAACAAAATTTGAAATTTTCTTTACATTCATTTTTTGGACAACATATAAAATAAATTGTGAAATTTCACAATATTGATAATAATTATACTCCAAATCATCCTTAATTCCTTAATGTCCAAAAGATAGTTTAAATTAACAAAATATATTATAAAATGCAATTTAGAATAATAATTTAATGATGACTATCAAGAAATAGATTGAAATACAATAGTGCTAGTATGTGAGCCTAAGAATGCAAGCTTGTGAGCATTGAGCCTACAATATAGGTACCTATCATATGAATACCACACTCTATAGAAGGTGTATATATCAAAAATATCTATAATGTGGATATTTGTAATATATATACTCTATAATCATAGATGGTTTCTATAGTATATACACCTATAATATAAATGTGTAGTATTCTAGGCTCAAGGGCTCACACTCCTATGTTCACATAATAGCAACCCTCAATTGAAATATGATCCATAGATCATATACATGTAGTTAAATCAACTAATACACAAACTAATATTTTTCAACAAAATTTGAAGCCAAAAAAAATTCTTTTGAAAATCATTTTTTGAATTGAGAAAGTTACTTTTTGAGGCTAGACCTACCAATACCATTTGAATTATAGAATATTTCAAAGAATAGTTTCCAAAATCTATAATCTTCAAATATTAAAGAACTAACATAAGCTTCTTTAAAAAACAACAGTGGATGAAAATTGCATTTTTGTGTGCTTAGAATGTGTTAGTATTCATTTATTGTTCAAAATTTGATTGCATTTGTCCTTGAGGGGTTAAAATCTTAAGTTTAGAAGACTCACAATTTAGGCAAGAACCTTAAAGGGATAGGTTTGTAAATATGTAAAAATTAGGTGCATTCACCTTAAACCGAAGGAGAAGGGTCATTGTGCCGACAAAAGTTTCAAGTACGAAAGCTTAAATATGACCTTTTTGGAAAAGTCAACACATGCTATGGGGGCAAAGCTTCTTGTATTGTGGTTGTATGTCTTTTGAAAGAAATAAAGCTTGGTAGAATAATGCTAAAATGTATAAGGTTTTTGCAAAGATTATTATTTTCTCCATGTAAAAAATATTTTGAAATTAAAAAAAAAATTCTTGTATCTAATTTTAGAATTATTTTTCATTCAACCACCCTAACAACTATGACATTCATTTCTAGTTTTTGGTTGAAGGCCAAGCAATTATAATGTTATACAATAGGAGAGCTATTATATAGGAGATGAATTGAGATCGTTAGGTATTTTAAGGATGAAAATTATTGACTCTAGACTAAAGGAAGGAAGCTTTTCATTGACAAAAGTTGCGTGCAAAGAAGCTTGGGAGAAATCTTATTAAAAAAAACCTATCCATCAAGGGGCTTAGCCATTTGTATGTAGCTCCTTGTTTTAGTTTTTTATCCCATGGGTAGTTGAATTGAATGAATCAAGTCTTTTTAGATTTAACCCCTAAAGGACTAAGGTGCATTTTTTGGCAACATAATTCTATGGGGTAGGTGCATGTGAGCAGAGATTTCCATATTTTGGGTCCAAATTTTAGTAGAAGGAGTGGATGAAGAATATCTTTCATATACACTAAATTTCAAGACATTTGGAAATTTGAGTCAAAATTTATGGCCTAGTAAGTAATTTATTTCTCAACTTAGGCAATCTGGGCAGATTTGAAAAAATCACTTTTTTCAAAAACAAAAATTTGAAATTAATTTTCTAAATTTATTTATACATAAAAAGCTTTGAGTCATTCCATTTTGATCAATGAGTCAAAAGTTATGAGGTGTTTTAGTTTATTGGTAGTTATAGATTCTCAACTCCAAAATAAACTTTGAAGTTCTTTATTGAACTCGATTTTCATTATTTTTGAAAAAAATATAAAAATAAGGTGAATATTATTTATTATAACATTACAACTATTGGAATTGGCATTTTTCAATTACATAACTAAATTATTAACAATTTAGTATTTGAATTCATTCTCTATTTTTTTCTACTTATTACTTTTTTCCTATATGTTGTACAATTCCAAATGATTTGAAAATTTTCAAGCATGTAGCCAACTTGCCTTGAAGAATGAATCCAAAGAGTAGCAACCATTGTGGATATTTTTTCATACAATGGAACCTTGTGAAGTGCAACTCCCTGATTTTTTACAAGGCCAAAAAAAGGCTTTTTGTCAATTCAAATGCTAATAACATACTTGTCCTAAAAATGTCACTTTTAGAGCATTTTTGGTAAAAACATAGTCTTGAAGGAACTTTAGGGATTAAAAAAATATTTCAAACAAGGAACGTATAGGAATTAAATTGAAATAACAAGTACCCTAGGTTGAAAATTATTTCAACTAAAAGCTTTATAAAGAGGATTATTTTAATTATGATTTAAAACTTTTAAATAAAGTCTTATTTCCTAAGAAAAATTCTCAACTATAGTCTCCTTTACTTGATTGAAAATTACAATCTTTACTACATTAAATTACTACATTCAACAAAGTTTCCTATTATTCAACAAAATTTTCAACATGGTTTCCTTATATGGCCTAAAATTGAATTTTTTTGAACTAGGGATTGAAATCTAAGTGCAACTCTAACTCTAGCCGAACCCAACCTCAACCTAACTCCTTGTATTGTCTACAAGCTTGTTGAAACAATTATGACATCCCTAGTAGAAATACTCAATCCAAACTTCTAATACTTGCACTTCCTCACAAAGATTCATCTAGACCTTTTCAAATCTTAATGATGAAGTTTATATATAAAAATTAATGTTCAAGGAAAAAATCTATAAGCCCTCGCAATTTGTGTATTTTGGAGAATGTGTCGAGGATATATTAAAAATAAGAAGAATGCTATAACTTTTAAGAAGCTCTTGGAATTTCAAAACATATAAAGTTCATACAAAAGTTGCATCTAATGTAGTATTAAAGTTTGCACACCTACACTTGTATGATAATGACAAGTGTTTTTCTTGGTAGATTAGAGGATATTATCTAGGTGTCTACAATAATTGTTTATTTCCGTATAGCTAGAAACGAATTAATTCAATTGAATAACTAAATGTGTAGTTTTAATATTTAGAAATTAGAAGTTACTTACTTTGTAGAAATCTAATTGTGAAAGTATTTTAGGTTTCAAAAGTCATTCTAAAACATTCCCATTTCATTACATTCCAAACACCAATTTATATAATATATTTGAAATACATAGACATCATTCTATGTAACATTTATACACTAATTTAATCAAATTATACTTAGAAAAAGATAAAATAGTGAATAATCAATAGCATCATCATTTACAACCATTAGAAGAGATTTGAAAGTAACGGAAGCTCGTGAGTTCCCAAGTTGTAGGGAATAAACAAATTGTGTCATTGCAGTAGTCTAATGTAGCCAAGACCTTGCCACATTATATAAAATTCATATATATATATTTTAAATAAAGAAATAAAGAAAAAAATATCATTTTTTTTGGCATTTTAAAAATTGAATTAATTAATTAAATTAAACTTTTTGAAAAAAAAATTATGACAGCCGGTCGTTCCTTCGTTGTGGGGGAAATTAGCAAAGGAAACATGCCTGAAACAAACTTTTGTTGCCCTGAAATCCCCTCTACTATTTTAGGATATTTTTTGAGTTTTACGAGCTATTTTCCTTTGCTTCCCATATTGAAGTGATTATTTCAAGTATTGAGTATGTTTTTTTCTCTATTTTTTAAATTCAAAATAGCAATTTTACAGATTTTTTTGTTGTTAATCTTCTTTTCTATTTTTTAATTTTCTTTTTCTTTTTTTAAACTTCTTTACAATGTTTTCAATTACAACCAATTTTCTTTTCCCAATTCCACCTGCTAACAATGAAC
This sequence comes from Pseudoscleropodium purum, assembly GCA_963969395.1. Taxonomy (NCBI): domain Eukaryota; kingdom Viridiplantae; phylum Streptophyta; class Bryopsida; order Hypnales; family Brachytheciaceae; genus Pseudoscleropodium; species Pseudoscleropodium purum. The sequence continues at coordinate 29,073,361 of OZ017795.1, forward strand.
CATTACCCTGCAATTCTCCCCAAATATTGATCATGATTTCCTTTATGACTCACAGGATATCATCAACACATTTAATTTATATTAGGAAATCATCACAACCATTATCATGTGTTGTACAGTACATGCACTCACACTATATCATCACCTGCAATAGTAAATAGAATGAATTGGGCACAGACTTGAAATACCATACTACATGGATTTTGCCCGTGCTTAACCCCTAAAGTTTTTTTGACAATGTTTTCAACAAAAACACTCCAAAATTGCCATTTCTAGTACATTACAAGTACCAAATTTTATGAAAAAATATTTTTGGACACTTGTAATTAAAGGATCTTGTCTCTTACACTATATTGAAAAGTCAATGTGGAAAAAATTTCAGAATTTTCCACTATATAGATGGCAAGATATTAGCATTTGAATTGACAAATAAAAATTGGACCTTGCAAAAAATAGGGCAATTGCACTTCATAAGGTTACATTGTACTAAAAAATGTCTAAAATGGTGGTCAGTATTTGGATTCATTCTCTAAGGGAAGTTGGTTACATGCTTGAAAAACTTCTAATCATTTGGGATTGTACAACATTGAAATAGGAAAAAAATAGTATGGAGAAAGAAGTAGAGAATGATTCAAAACACTAAATTGATAAGAATTTAATTATAGAATTGAAAAATGCCAATATCAATAGTTGTAATGTTGTAAAAAATAATCTACACCTAATGTTTTTATTTTTTTCCAAAAATATTGAAAATTTGAGCTAAATAAAGGACTCCAAAGTTTATTTTAGAGTAGGGAATCCAAAGTTGCTTACAAACTAGAACACCTCATAACTTTCATCTCATAAATCAAAATGGAATAATTCAAAGCTTTCCATGTATATTTAAGTCTAGTAAATCAATTTCAAATTCTTATTTGTTAAGAAAGTAATTCTTAAAGAAATTTTTGGACTACCCATTGAGGAATGAAAATGACATATCATACAATAACTTTTTAACCATCTAATCAAAAGTTATGAAAATTGTTGCACCTTCAAGCTAATCCTTGAGTACATGTTATTTGAAAATTTCAAAGAAAAAGATTCTATTCATAATGAGTTGCCCGAAAACACTATGTTTTCAAAAAAACATGTTCAATGCTTTAGGGATTAATGAAAGGGGAGGCCTCCCATTATACATTTACCCATGTAGAATTGCATGTTGTCCAAAAGACACATTTAGTATATAAATTTCCATGATTATTAGTTTTTTGTGGCTACATAGTATATTGTACATTTGGTGGTATTTGATAAAAAAAAAAACATTGACCAAATACTTTTCAGCAACAAAATAAATTAATAATTATGATAGTATATAAATAACAATGTATCACAATTCATATATTAAATCACAATTGGAGAGTTATAAGGCTAAATTTGGGTCATATAAAGGGACCCCAAGGGTTAGATTATCTAATGAAAAGTGGTAGGCAACTTTTCACCATGCCTCCCCCAACTAAAAAAGAATTCAACCATCAGATATAAGTAGGACCCTTCCCAATGCTATTGATTCAATATGAAAAAACACTAGCAAAAATGCAAAGAAAACATCTAATTCACCTCGCCCACCCCCACCCCCAAAATAGAATAGCTTCAATGTGAATAGTGGACACTGAGTATATATGGTTTGGGTGTAGGATTATGTATGTATGTATATGATATATGGAATATATCAAATTATAACAATGTACAATGTAGAGATATTGATATTAACTTAGGATATTGTTGATATTTGGATACATATATTATCTTTTATTGATTGTAGTTTCACAACTTTACAAAATATATATAGGAGGAAGATAAGTACTCAATTATTTCACAAGTATATTCATGAATTCAAGTGAGTTCTTTCATGAGCACAAGTTTGTCATCATCTCATTTGAAGTACCAAGCATTGCGAGTACAAAGCATCTTGAATACCATAATGCGTGTACAAAGTGTATATTAAATATGAAAATCAAGTTTTTTTGAGGGGTATAATTTATTATTGAATAATAAGTGAGGGAAATTTTCCAAAAATTACTGCAAATTGTTTTAGTAGTGCATGCTTTTGACATCTCAAAATTTTTTGCATCAAATTCTTGCTCAAGTGTCTTGCATAAATTTCAATGACTTTTGAGGTTCATGGTCTTTCAAATATATGGTGTTATATAAAGAATGTATTGTACAAAGATAATCTACTTATAAATGATATAGGACATAAAAAAATAAAAGATAAAGAGATTTGTATTGACATCATGGACATGTTTTTGAAAAACAACATTAAAAAATACCACATTGTTCTGAAAGTTGTATAGTGATAGATGTTTCTATAATTGATGCTTGGCTTTTTGTAAGCATCTTCTATGACCAAACCCATCACATCTATTTTCCTTAAATTCTTCATCTTTTGGAAGTTGAGTACAAAAGTTTCTTTTCATAACCACATTTCCTTTAAATGATTTGTTAATTTCTTTCTCATAACAATGTAGCACATGTGTACAATACAATCATGTCAAGATTTGAGAGATGTTCATGTCCAAATTGTGATTTGATTTGTGCAAAATATGCTTAAAAATCTTGACAATGTTAGAACTTCATACTTCACATTTCATTTTTTAGGAACAATTTTCCTAGCAATGAATCCTCATCCAAGCAAGTTGTAAGGTAATGGGTTCTTAAAGAGGGACCAAAATCTTCAAATCACCTTTGTAAATGGGTCTAGTATGGTTAATGCAAAACTTAAAAATTGATTTGTAGAAGTTGAGTACTTGTCTCCACATGTTGTCTAGATAGAATGGAAAGCTATGAAGTGTGGGCACTTTATTCCCACCTTTGGAATAAAGTGTACACAACCATGTTCTAGTTGCTTTCTGTCATAGTGAAATCCTAATGGATGTCTAACAACATGTAATCCGATTGTGTCTTCCAAGCAACGGATCTTTTGTTGTTTGTTCTACCTAAACTTCTTTGAAACAATTGCTAATCAAATCCAAAAAGTTAGTAACAGAGGCCGGGTTTGGCTACGACAACCAAAACCAAGGCCACGAGGAGTTAGTCAAGTGGGAAGATTTAAGTAACCTAAGTTGTGGGGTTTGAATTTGCCCTTTCCAAAATGATAAAGTGATCTCAATTTGACCTAATTCTCTAGGAGATAATTGCAAATGAAGTTTGACTCTAAAACTACTTACTAAAACTTCATCCATCAATTGTTAACAATCTAACTATCAAAATTCAATATTGAATTTTGGATTATTTTCTATTTTCAATTTCCTAATTGATTTTTGGATTTGGAGTAATTGGTCAACTTTGTTTGACTTTCATCAGATCTTAGCCCAATTCAATTCAAAACTTCATCCTATTCTAACTTCTATGGTTTTTATTGAATTGGCAAAGTTGAGATGGTTTGGGAATCTTTAGAATATTCTTGTTGAGATTCCTACTCTAATTTATTCTTTGAGAATCTTTTGACCTAGTTGGTAAAAACTCTAATAGTTTTTATTTTTACTTTGAGGTTTTGATTTCTACCTAATTTAGGAAATAAGTAATTTATCTTTGAGGGTCTGATTTTACCTTTCTAACAAGGTAAAAAATCTTTCTTACTTTTTATCTTTGTAGTAAAGATAATTCAATGGTAAATTTTGACCGTTAACCAATTCATCAAATTTACCTTTTTACGTTTACTTTGTATGGTATTTATTTTGTCTTTCACTTTTGACTTTTACTTTTATCCTAGATGCTAAATTCTTATAAGATTCCTTTTAATGACTTTCTAAACTTTCATCCAATTTTTCCACTACTTTCCATCTAAAGTAATTTTGGATGGGTTTTAACTAAATGTGATGGGTAAATACTTCTAAGGGACTATGGTAATTTTTAACTACTCCTAAGTTACTTTTGAATGACTTTTTAACTCCTATAGTGTACCTCTATGTTTCGACTTTAATTGTAAATGGAATTCCTATGCTAATGTTTTTGATGGAAATATGAAAAAATGGGGGTAAAAAAGTCAATGACTAACCTCGAAGTCCGTGTTGTCAATAACTCCGTCAATGTTGATGATATGTTGCACAATGTCGTGTGCTCCTTCCACTTCCATTTTGAATGCTTGTATTTGAATATCATATTTTTGAAGTTCCCAACTCACGGTATACACCAAGCTTCTTCCTTCCACTTCCTTCTTCTTTTTCTTTCTAGTCTACTTCTTTTTCATGTCTTCCTTTTCTTTTGAGATATTTTGAAAGAAATTTAATCTTATCTAATCTAATCTTTTTCTAAATCCTTTGCTAATTTAGTATGGCATCCAATAAAACCTTAAAACAAGGCTTATTTGACTTCTACTAACTATTAACTAATTCTAGAATCTCCCCAAAGGTCAACTATTCCATTTCTTGTTTTTTCTTCTCATCCTATAAGCAGATTCGAACCTCGGTTAATGGGCCAATATTCTTTAATGAATAGTGCTGTGGCAAATGGAAGTGTTTCCTTCTCTACCAAGTACTAATGGCCAATTTCCCACTTAATGTATTGTTTTGCAACTTCCAATTGTCGTGTGTGTGCTTGAAAGCTTGGAGCAAGATGCGGATTATGGAGAATTTGTGTAAATGTTCACACTAAGCTCTTCCAACCTTCAGTACACCCTTCCACATGGCCTTAATTAAGCTTTGCAAACTTTAATTAATTGGATTTTTGGCTTGGACTACTTGATTTAAGCTCCTTGTGCTCTGAATTAATTCGTTGGTCTTGATCTAGCTCTCCTTCTGCTTGATTTGGCCTTCCCTGCTAATTAGCCTCCCTTTGAACTTGATCTAGACCTTCCTTCTGCTAATCAGACCTCCACTTGGGCTTGATCTGGACCTCCTTAGGCTTTGATTTGGCTTCCTTTGCTAATCAAACTTCCCTTTTGCTTGATCTGGCTCCTCCTTGGGCTTGATTTGGCCTTCCGTTTGGTAATTAGATCTCCCTTTGCTAATTAGACCTTCCTTTGTTGATATGGACCTCCCTTTGGCTTGATTTAAGCCTCGGTCAATGTTGGTTGACCATTGTAATCTGAAATTTGGGGGTTTCAAAGGCTCGCCACCCCTCTCTAGCCCTTGAAAAATCTGAAATTTAGCACCAACTAGCGTCAAAACTAATTTCTAGTTTGAGAACGAAAGCTCGTTGGTAAATTCTGAATAAAAACCAAAAATTGGGACTCCGTAGGGTATCATCCCATGTTGATTGGTTTTGATGTATGATGTGGGAATTTTTGGTCTAATGGACAGTTCCAATACCCACCTATATTGGGGTACTGGCCGGTAGCTGAGCTGGTCACTAATGGGACTGCCTTCCGGATTGGTTGCACAAGCTTACTTCTATTTTTTGGTTTATTAAAAACCTTGGCGGTTGTTGCCAAAATTTTGGTATTTAAACCAACTACTTGGGTCTTCTAATGGGGACCCCTTAAACTAAAACTAAAAAGGAAAATTAGTACTAGGAGCGAAGCTTCGCCGTTTGGGTGTTTTAAGCCCAAGTTTGGAATACTTTGTACTAATGAGGATTTTGGAAAATGGTCTCAACGACGATGGCTTTGCCATATTAGAGGGATTAGCCTCAATTTTCCACTACACAAAAAAAGAAACTAATGAAATTCTTGTAATCAAAGCGATAGCTTCGCCGTTTAGTGGTGTGACACTACTTTCTCAAACAAAACACAAAGAGTTAGTGGAGACTTAAAGCCCCCAGTTTGTACAGTATGATATCACTCAAATAACATAAATTGTGGGATTTTGGAGGATTGCAACAAACATCACCTCCCAAATGACTCGATGACTCACGACAAACCACGAATTCCTACGTGAGATGTCAAGGGGAGATTTGCAACAACTATGTGTAAAATCTCTTTCCGAAAACCCCCAGGAAGAATTAGTTAGTAGACTTTGACACAATAACCAACAATTCGAGGGACTAAATGACTTGAAAATGCAAGCAAAGATAGTGGTATTCAAAGGGACCCCAACATCCTTTGAAGTAGGTACAAAACACAAATGAAAGCTTGAAAAACACGAGCAAAATGCTCACAATAACGAAAATCAAGAGGATTTTGGCAAACGCCAAAAATTCCAACAATGTGGCCACGTATGGCTAAATGCAAAATTGAAAAAAGGAGTGCAAAGAGAGAGGAAGTGAGGGCCTTTCATACTTTTCCAAGGCCCCCAATCCCTCTCCAATTACCTACTTCTACTCCTCCATAAGTTCAAATTAACTTCACTCAAAATTCTACACTATTGTTGTGGTTGCTTTAACTTTTGGAGAAATGCTTCAAATGCCAAATTAATTGCGCCATAGTCTTCAAAAGGCCCAAATTAGTCTTAGGGAGTCCATAAACCCTACTTTCTAAACTATTTCACTAGTAAAAGTCATTAAATTGCCAACTAGGGAAAATGTAAAAATTCAACTATTGGAGTTTGTCTTTTTTTATGGTTTTGATTAGCCTAGGTTGCTTAAAAGGTCCAAGATAGTAAGAAAAGAGTCCAAATTTACTTCATCTGAACACTATATGCACCTGGTACACCAATCAACCTATCGAATGTTTTTGAAATTAAAAAAAAAATTCGGTATTACCGCCAATTCTTGTACTTGTCGGTGTCAAAATATCTTGAAATTTTTCCGGGAACTTACTTAAGCTAAAATAAACTATCCTAATTTTTAGTGGGATTTTATTGCTACCTGGATAATTTTTAGGAATTGCCAATTGCCAATAACCGCGGTTGACTTCCCATGGAGTCATCTTCTGTAATTTGAAAAATTATGAAACTTTTTGGGCAACCCCTAGGAAGCTCCCAAATGCTAATTGCAAGTTTACATGTTTACTTACATAAAATGTGGAGAGGTCTAAATTCTTTATCTCTTGTTTTAATTCCTCCGGGAAGAAATCATTCTTGTACAAGGGAATCTTCACAAACTGACTTCACCTTTGAGCTCTTGGCATGTTTTTATGCTAAAAACTCTTGTTTTTTACCCTTTGGTGTGTGTCCTTGAGAATAGGTGGATTTGAATAAAATCCAGTAATAATCTAGAATAAAGGTCTTTTGTAATTGTGTCTCCTAGGACTCAAATCTATCTCAAACTCCTAATCGACATACTAAACACTTATCTAGACTCTGAAACTCGTAAATGGAAGTGCTTAAAGCACTTCCAGACTTTTGGAAATTAATACACCGCAATCGCAGGGACTTCTATCACTTACAATGTTAAAATACTTTTCAAGCCTTTTGGACCCAAAAAGGCTATAAGAAATGAGCAAAAGCAAAAAATAAATAAATTTCAAGACCCATGTGACAACTATTGGGCTCACATGAGGGTCAAAATCTAGACTTCAAATAGATGAAAAGAGAAAGGAAAATGCATCACATGAAAAATTATAAACAAATAAGAATTCATAAATTTTCCATTTTCCATTTGTAGATTGAATATGGTAATTAATGTTCCATTTTCAATTATTGAAAGACACTTTTTGAACTCATATTGTGTACTATTTACCTTGGGGTTTCTTCACACTATGGATGTTCAAGTTGAGATGCCGTGGGATTGAGTGGCCAAATTTTGTTGAAATTTCTAAGAAATAGGCAATAAATAGGCAATAAAATATAGGAGTTGGAGCCTTGGGCCAGTCGAAGTGTGAAGCCTCCAAAGACCAAGCCCAAAGTTCAAATCCATACCATTTGTTTGACTTCTATCTTCCTTTTTCTATATTAATCCATCTAATTTTTGAAATTTTCTATGAAGCCTCATTTATGTGTTAATATTTTTATGCAAAAGATAAAAAAAACCCATAAGAAAGGAGTAAAAATAACCTTAGAAAAACAATCACAATACATGCTCCCATCATCAAATAAGAATTATGAAGGACATAAATGGAATAAGCTAGAGGGGTACATTGGTCATTGAAGAGAAGTAGGTTCATTGATTGCAAAGACTCCTCATTGTAGTGGTAGAGGCTAGGTTTCAAATGGTGACCCCAAAATAAGAAAGGCATTGAAAAGAAGAAGCATTGTACCTACTATTGTAAAACAAATCTTCCAATCCAATCTAATGGTTCACATCTGGTTAGTTGTTGATATTTTATGAAAAAAATTCAATGGTTTCTCAACTATAGTTTGGATCTCAATTTGTATCCAGTCAAAACTTACTTCGAGAATCCATCACCATGTAGGCAATTGTGAAGGTGATGAACTAAGTTGAGTTGTGCTTTCTAGTATAAAGGTTTAGGACGTTGAATTCCTAGTTTCTTGAAATCTAATTGGTAGAAATCAATGGGCTCTTGACTTCTGGTCATAGTGTAAAGTGACCTTTAAATATAAGAAAGTTGCTTTGGAGATACATCATGGCCCATTCACAAAACTATCGTTTAAAATGAGTTAGAAATAGAAGCCTACTAGCTTTAATTTCAAAAATTATAACTAAATGTCCCAAAAGGTAACTACACCTAAAATGGACCTCTCTTCAAAATCAACCCTACTTTTGAAGGGAAAATAAGTAGGGAGGATTCCCAAAATGGCACACATGATAAGTACAAATGTTAAATGAATCTTGAATAGTGCACAACTTTGTTAATAGAACTATGGAGGTGGCAACTCTACAAGTGGTCAATTTTGTGTGTACTTTGTGTTGTTTTAACTTTTCTTTTTCGTCATTTCTTCATGTACATCGAGTTTATTTTGGTATCAACTAATATATGATACTTTTAGCACTATACACCTTGAATCTTTGAAAATTTGTAACTAATCCACAATTGATCCAAAAATTATGGAACCACTTGCAGTTTGATTCATAGTCCTTTAGCAATGTGCAAAAAATATTATTCATTTTCTACAGCACATTGGTTATGCCATAGAGCTTATTCATTCCACTTTAGGTGTAAGGTAGGAAGTTCATAAACTAACCATATAAGAATTGAAATTGATTTTGGGGGAGGTGAAACTTCTTCTAATATTTTTTAGTAAATTTTCCTTCAAAGACAAGTAGAATTGACATCTAGCCCAAGTTGTTTCATATTCTTTTGAAACTTTGAGGAATTAAGGTAAACCTGCCTATGACAGGCAAATCACCCATGACAGGCACCTAGAGAACTCCCCCATTACAGTCTTCCATCAACCCATGAGAAACTTTAAGAAAAAAATAGAATTAAGACTACATTAGGTTGATTTTTACTTGTCATCAAAGCCTTGGAATATGGTTATGGAGTTATTAATAACTGTGATAGAACATTGACACCTTTCTAGTGTAAACTGTTAGTAAAAAGTTATTTTTTAATTTCTTTATGTCATATTCATGTTAGGAAATCTTGTAACCATGTTAAAGAATGTTATGACTGCTTTGGGTGGTAAGATGACCATCATGGAAACACTTTTCTACTGATTTGGGGTAGTCTACAGACTTTTTTGGGCAAACTGGACAGCAAACTTCGAAAATTCAAAAAAAATTCATATTTTGTCGAAAAAATAAAATTCTAGTTGCTTCCTTCATTTCTCACATTTGTCTTTGTACCAAAAAAAATCAGATTTTTTTTGTCAATGGCAATAGGACAGATCAGCCATTCTGCCTGTCATAGGCAGGTTTACCTTAGTTGTGAAAATTTGAAGTTGAAGTGGATTAGGGCTCTGACATTGTCCACCTCCTAAAATGTACATTGTTTATACATGACTGAAGGCTACTAAAAAGCAGCATGTGCATGCACTGTTCATTTAAGGAGGTGGACACTTTTAGAACCTCTGTGCTTCTAGAACCTCCTACCTTAGTTACCATACATAAAAAATTATGCAACTTCTTGGGTTCATTGCATGTTGAATTCTTCTTTCACTGAAAAATTCATTGGCTGCACCAACCGACCGACTTCCAAATGTTGAAGCTCCCCTGCAGAAATGTGTCCCCGTGTCAGGGAACTCTGTTTTATAAAACCCAAAAACATTGAAGCATGAACCATGTGGATGGCAGTGACTCTGACTTACATAACTTTGAGGAACAATTTCCATGGAACCATGTCCCAATTGAGGCCATTGATAACAACCATTCAATGTGTGCAGCAGTTAAGGCACAAAACCCATGGCGGTCAGAGTCCGAGGAGTTTGCCCTCATGCCATTGCTAAATTTATAAAAAAAATTCCACATAAAAGACAAGTGTAAGAAACAACGCCTGGGAGCAATTGAAATTGCATTTATTTATTTTTTTTGACAAAGTATGAATTTATTATGAATTTTTGAAGTGCTCTGTCCACTGTAGCCCAAAAGAGTCTCCAGGCTAAGTTACCCTGAAACCGCCAACAAAAACTAAGCTTATATGATTCATAATGCTCATCTTACTTATCTAAAGCAATCTCAATATTTTTTAATGTGGAAAGCTAAAAAAAGTCACTTCTTGTAATGAATTGAAAAAGTGGAGGTTTTTAATAAAGTTAATAATCATTCCATTATTGTCATTCAGTTAAGACATTGATTGTGGTCTAAATCTCGTTTTTTTGAAGATCTTTGTAATGTAGTCATATCCTAGGTGTCCACTGGAGGTCTTTTGACTACAATGGGTTGAGTTACTTTATATATTGGATGAACCACATGTACTCACTTGCATATGAAAAATCTAAGGTGGGTACCATTTTGTTTTCATTTTTTATGAAGTGTCAAAGTAGAGATATAAAATGTTATAGTGGTATTCCAAATATTAGCATTTATCCATATATTGGATAGAAAATATTACATTCACACATGTCACATGTACATAACTTTGTTTTCATCAACAATCTAGAAATTCCATTCAAGACTTGTTTTGTATTTTGAATTTGTGGCAAATAACTTCATGTTTTGTTGCTGTTTTTTAGCCAAATTATTATTTTTGGTGCATTCTCGCACTATAATGCCTCCCTCAAGCCCTCTTGAATACTCTCCAAACTTCCACTTTTTGCCATTATTATTAAATTGTTATTATTAAATTGGTCAAAATTTGAAAATATTGTATTATTGGCAAGTGAAAGGAGGTTCTTACGCACCAACATTTGGGTACCATATGCAAAAGTTATGAAGGGTCAGAGTATTTTTGGTAGATATTTTGAACATATGTACATTTTTAAAATGTTGATTTGGGAGATGTATTCAATTGATGACAATGGTTTTAGGTAGGGTGCAATTTTGGGTGCATCCACCTTATGTGCTTGAACTTCCTTTCTTCTAGAAGCTTTTTCATCTTCCTAGTATGAACCATACATAAGCAATGTGCAAACAAAATGAACCTTCACAAAAGGGAGCATTTGTTACCTCTTTTCTTCCATCTATAAAAAAAAAATTAATCTAACAAAATTAAATAGAGGTTTGAAGTGTGAAAATGCAAGAAGGCTATGCCAAGGATATTAATCCCTAAAACACAAAATCAAACTTGAAAGTCCTTCACTCTTTATCCTACATTTCTTGGCTATTTATGAGTGATTTAAAAAAAAAAAATTTTAAAGATGAGATCAAATGCTTAAAATATGTCATAAAATTTCTACAATATCTTTTGAAAATTTCAAATTACCATGGATTTTGAAGAAAACATTAAGAAAATTCATATCAAATACAAAACATGTTAGAAAATTTTGAAAATATTATAATAGAAGTACATTATGAATAGTGCAAAATATTGTGACATAAAAGAATTTTTTGTATCACTCCATATTTAAAAACGTGGTTATAGATCCTCAACTTCAAACTTCAACAAAATGCTCATTTTAAGGATTTAAAAAAAATTCCAAGTGGGATGAAAACCACACTTTAGAAGCTTCATTTTATTAGTTTTGCTCTAAAGCAATGATATCATTTTAAATGTCAAATTCAAGTTTTATTGGAAAAAAAATTCACAGTATTGAAATACACTACATTGTGCACCATTTTGTTTGACAAACTATCCCATCAAAATAAAATAAATGACTAAAATGATTTGAACTTCAATCAATAGTATAAATATAGCATAAAAAATCAGATGAAAATCATTCATTCTTCAACATGCACAAAGCTTGTTTGACCACCCAAAAGATATAAAATATTCTTGACATCTTTCTAGGGTTAAAATCTCTAATCTTGTATGTTACATGGACCCTATTATCAACAAAAATTCAAACAAACATTCAATTAGTAAGTGGTGTAAGCATGAAATGGCTAAATGTCTATGCTGCATTTTTTCTTGTGGAAGAGGCATTTTCTTTGATGACTAAAATATTCAAATCACATGCCTTCAAACAATGAAACCAACAAAATTGAAAGAAAACAACAACTTAATTGTGGATGTTAAAGAATTTTACCCTTGAAGGATAGATTGGTCACCATAGAAATCATTATTTTTGGGTATTGTGTGAATCATTTGCTTAACAAAAATCAAGAGCACTCAATAGAGGTCCAACTAGTGTGCAAGACCTCTCCTTGATACAAAATTCCAAGGATTAAAATTAGCACTTCTATCTTATATGAAAGGATTCTTTGTCATCCATTGAATGCTTAATGTCCAAATGTCCTTTTAGGTGTAAAACCATTTGCATGGAGACATATCACACCAAGAAGCTCCTTGGTACAATTCTTCATCTTGTAAAAGTCAATTATATTGTTGAAGAAAGTGACACCATTATTAAAGGCAAATTTGAATACTTCTTGGGCATCCTTCTTCTCAACAAATTGTCTTCTCATGGAAAGAAGACAAACATAACATTGTTTACCAATGAAATAGGGGTGGTTCCTTTTGCATCCTTGAAAAGGAATTCCCCATAATGAACAAAATTATCTTATATAGCTCCTCAACCAATCCTAATCCTTGCATTAATTGATAATTCCCTCATAAACATCTAAGGAGGTATAATATCTTCCTGATATTGGAAGAACCATTGCCTGGTTATATAATATTATGGACAAGCTTTGGCATTTGAGTCATAGACTCACAATGGTGCCATACATGCCACACATCTAGATTATACAGAAGGTAGATGCTTCAATTCCACATGGCAACTTAAATGATGCATCCATAATCTTATAATAAAATCAAATTCAAAATACCAACCTTAAACCAAAGAAAAACTTAAAAGCTTGAAGACTCCATTTGTGAAAAATGTCAAGCTTTTGAAAGGTCAAATAAAGCATCAACACCATAACTACTTTTGAAGATTCTTAATTAATCCTATAGAACTTGCATTGTATTCCACACACTTGTTCTTTACAACAACCTAAACATATTCAAAATTAATTACTCACCATACATACATACCTCAAATCCTTGTTTGCAAGGTTTAACCTTGTAAGGCTCTTGCGGACTTTAAGTGTCTAATAGATGATGCAAATTTTTTTTGTATAGGACTAAAGTGCAACTATTCATCCTCCCAATTTTGTTGTGAAAAGGGAACATCTTCTACAATAGTTTGACTTCCAATGAATACTTTTCCATTTTTTTAAGCGATTGGTTCCCATTAAAAAATGATGGTTTTAATGGAGAGCAACCCATTCTTAAAGGGTTAAGGGACCTAACTTTACTCTCATTTCACAATAAGGGAGGCAATCCATTCCTAACCATTTAAGTAGTTTTTGGTATTTGTAGGGCTTCACGTAAAAATAGGCAGCAAAAAGTATGCATAATTTTCCAAATTATTTTTCCACCATACAAAATTACTATGAATTATTTAGTGAAAGATGGACTTTTTTCCATATTGGTGATGTAGACCTTCTTCTTTCCAACCAAGGGTGGATGCAATATTGAGAGTCTTATTAGCCAATTGTAATGCACCACAATTGTATTGTGAACCATGGCATAATTAACCCCTAAAGGATCAAATTGCGTTTTTTTAACAATATAGCGATTTTGGACAACTCACTACAAATGGAATTTTTTTTTCTTTGAAATTTTTACAGAATATGTGCCCAAGGAATAGGTTGAAGGCCCAACAATTTTCATAATTTTTTACTACATGTTTCAAAAGTTATTGCATGATATGTAATTTTCAATGCTCAATGGGCAATCCAAAAATTTCTTAAGTAATTACTTTTTTTTAAAATAAAAATTGAAATTTTTTTCTAAATTTATTTTTATATGGAAATCTTTGAATTATCCCATTTTGATTTATAAGATGAGTGTTCTAGTTTGCAGGCAGTTATAGATTCCCTACTCTAAAATAAACTTTGGAGTCCTTTATTTAACTCAATTTTCAATATTTTTTGAAAAAATAAAGCATAGGATGTAGATTGTTTATTAATACATGAAGACTTTTGGGATTGTCATTTTTCGATTTTATATTTAAATTCTTAACAATTTAGTGTTTTGAATTATTCTCTATTTCTTTCTACTTACTATTTTTTTCTTGTATGTTGTGCAATTCCAAATGATTAAAAAAATTTCAAGTATGTATCCAAATTGACTTGAAGAATGAATCCAAAGAGTTACCACCATTTTGGACATTTTTTCATACAAATGTGACCTTGTACAGTGTAGTTGTTTGGTTTTTTGCAAGGCCTATAAAAGGATTTTTGTCAATTCAAACACTAATATCTTGCAATTTACAAGGTAGAAATTTCTGAATTCTTTTCCACATCTTCTCAAACTAATATACTACAAAGTCCTATGGTTACATGTGTTCAAAACTTCTTTTTTAAATTTGGTATTTATATTAGAAATGACAGTTTTGGAACATTTTTGGTGAAAACATAGTCTTCAACCTTTAGGGGTTAATCATTGCTCATGTTGTTTTCATGGAAAGAGAATAGCCTACATTTCCAAACTAAAGTGTTGGTCAGGAATGGAATGCCTCCCATAAACAAAAAGTGAGATTGATTGACATAATCTTAAGCCAAGCTTCTGTCCATAGCCCATCATTAAGTTAATGTAGGAGTTGAAACTCTACAGACTACCCATTGCAAAAGAATCTCTTTCTTTTGGTTCCGTTGCACAACATTGAAACTCAAGGCTTTTTTTTCCATTTTTTATAAAGTGGCAAAGTGGCAATATAAAATGTTATAGTGGTGCTCCAAATTTCAACATTTATCCACATATTGGAGAGAAAATATCCCATTAGCACACGTGACATGTTTAAAATTCTATTTTCATCCCTAATCTAGCAATTTCATTAAAGATTTTATAAAATTTCATTTTTTTTTGGCAAAAAACTTTATGACTTGTTGCCATTCTTTAGCCCAAAATTTTTTGGTGCAATTCGGCACCATTTACAATGCTAGAAAAAACCTGTTGAAAATTCACTAACTTTCAATCTTGTATAGTAAAGTACAACATGGTCCAAACACTCAATAACAACTAGTTGTTAGTTTTTCCCAACCATTGACTTAACCCCTAAATGCCTAATGTTCCATATTCTAGTGTCAACAATACTTTGAAGTTAAATAAAATCTAACCAAATTGCTTTGTTTAATAGTTTATATTTTTGAAAAAAACTTCTTGAAGTCTAATTTTAGCTTCACAAATCTAATTTCGAAAATGATTGATTATAATCTTCCTTTTCAAGATTTTGTGCAAGGATATCTATTGCAATCTTGACTTTCCATAGTATTGAGAGCTCTTGGAAGTGAGCCTCAAATACACTATATCACAAAGAAAAATTCACATTAGAGAGTCATTTAAGAAGAATTATAGAATAAATTTTGAGATGTTGTAAATTGATTGGGGTAATGCATATTATTTCCTCTAACATCATATCTTTTTGGTGACAAATTTTTTAGATCTGATATGTGAAAAATGGATTGAAGGACTTCAAATAACTTTAATAATTAACACATTCATGATCATACTCTATAATCTTTCAATCCCAAATTGCAACTATTAGATTTTCTTTTCTTATGTGATCTCTAGCATATCTAGTTTGAATTTGTATGGTTACAATTCCAAAAAAATTGATACCTTATCAAAATGTTGGCTTTTTGTTTAATTTAAAGGAAATTCTTAGAAGTTCAAAAAAGGCCTTGGGCATTTAGGGGTTAAGATAGATGCTTTCAAATCTTCTCAATTCAAGGAGGTTACATGGCAAGTGCATTTAAGAAAACAAACTACTAGCAACACATCCTATAGCAACATTTGCAACAATATCCAATTGAAAATTGTTAGATTTCACAAAGTCAACGAATGAAAATAATTGTAATTGAAAATATAACACTTTGCGTGATAGTTGGAATTTTGACATTTTGCTCTTAAATAACTTCTATAATAATCTCTATAGAATCTACATTGAAATTCGTTGTGTGGTATATAAGATGTATCATTAGAAGATTTTTGGGGCCTCTAGATGTCTGTGAGTTATCACAGCCTGCGAATGCATGAAACAGGTTCGGCGTAGTGGTTTGACGTGGCCGAGACCCTACCATGTCATTGACCAAAAAAAATTAAATTAAATTCTTTTTTTTGCATTTGGAGACTAATTTTTTTTTTCTTTTATGAAAAAAAAATTCTGACAGCAGGCCGTTCTCCTCGTTGCAGGGAACAGTTGTGGGGGAACAAGCCCGAAACAAGTTTCTGGACCCCCCAAAACTCTTTTAATGTTTTTGATTCAAAAGTTTGTAGGATTTGAATTGATGCTCTAATGAATGTGAATTTTTGTTTTTGTGAGTATTCTACTCAAACTTCTAGAGGTTCACTAATTTTTTGGTTTTGGGGGGTCATTTCTTAGAATTTTTCATGATTAGTTTACACTCAAAGGTCCTTGAAATGAGAGGTATCTCTAAAACACCCTTTGTTTGGTCATGCATCTAAGTAGATTTGAATGATATATTTGCATTTAGAAAGCCAATTTTTTCTTCATGTGTATAACAAATTCTTTTTTTGTGGTTTGAAATGATCCTAAACTATTGAGTGTTGATGGTGAGGTATCCTAAACCAAAATGGCATAGATGTGGGTTTGATACTTGATGACGACAACCCCCTTGTTGACTTGTCCCCCCAAAGTCATTCCAAGGGTGTTAATAAAAAAGAAGCCCCCTATTTTGTGCCTAATTAATTTATCCTCTATTCCTATTCTATTCTATACTGTAATTTGAGGTCTTTGATTACAAATATGAATTTCGAATTTGCAAACTTTATCATGCTTGGCAAATAAAAACTTTCAATGTCTTCTTTCTAGGATGAGTGAAGAGGTCAATTCACCCCACACTTTTAGAAGGGGATCAAAATTAGGTGTTGCTACCACAAGGGTCTCAATTTTTGTAAACTCATATAAGGGGCACTTCACACATGGGCCAACCAAGTCGAAAGGCCGTGGGAGTTCATGGCCAAACTTTGGGCAAGAGTCCAAAGAAATAGGCAATAAATGGGCAATTTGACAGACTCTTGACCAAAGTTTGGGTTGCAACTTTGTGGCGACCCAAATTTTGGTCAAGAGTCCGTTGTGAGGCCATTGTCACGTAGGAGCTTGGGCTTCCATGTAGGCACTTTGGAGGGCGATGGATTTTGGATTGTGCCGCCTTGTGTGAAGGGTTGAGAGGCTAAAGTCGGGGTTTTCTAAAATTTGATTGGTGAAGGCCAACAGACTCTCAACCTTGGGTCCATGTGTGAAGTGGCCCTAACTTACAATAAGGTACAGGGACCTGAAAGCATCCCTGTATCCAATGATGTCCCTTTTTAGGAACGGGAGTCATTTCAGAACATAAATGTAGATATACCAAATACAGCTATAATTGTTGACAGACATATAAACCATGTATGATTCACCTAGATTTACGTTTCAGAATCACTTCCCTTCCTAGAAAGGGACGCCATTGGCTACAGGGACGCTATTAGGTGCCTGTACCTCATGTGTATTTGCTCTGGGTTTTAGGGTAACACGTGGCACGCAATCGGTGGCAGAGGAGTCCACCACGTGTCTTCCGCCCAAGCACTCAGGAGGCCCCCGGCAAGAGTAACGTAAACCGAGTAGCCCGGTTCGCCTCCAGGCTCTTCCCGGTCACAGCCGGTGAACAACCCCCCTCGTCCCCCTCGTCCTCGCCCCGCCCTTGTCAACCCTCCCAGATCTTCCACGATTTCTGCACAGAAGTCGCCCCAAAAAATCAAGGTACGAGCTGAGCTTCTCGATCGCGTCCTGGCGCGTAATAAGCCCTCCAAATCCCGGAGGCCGTGAGACGCCGTACAGATCGAACCCAGCCAGGGCAAAAATCGGGAAGAACGAACGAACCCCGTCGGAAAGAGTGCCGGAACTGCTGCTGCCGCTGCCGCTGCCGGCCATAGCTGCGAAGGACCGAAGCTAGTACGTAGCTAGTCGTAGTGCGTGGACATTAGAAACGCAGCATCCACGCAGGAGGAACAGTCGGCCCTGTGGGCGTTTTTAAAATTTTATTTTGTCTCCTTGGAAGCTAACTAGCTAGCGAGCGAGCACATGCGCCCGAGTTCTGATTCTAACGTATTCCCAACCACCTGGATTGACGCACAAATCGATGTGGAGACATTCATTCCTTCGGCAGCCTTCGTTTCAACAACTGTGAATCGCATGCAGGTCCAAAAAGTTGAGGGACTAGCTGGTGAGTCAATAGATTGCTTTCAGCTAGCTACGCAGCAATATGTATAAATATATGATAATGTTTGTCGCTACAGGACATCAATCAGTATGATATCTAGTAAGAACATTTTTGGGGGACTGGGATATACATAAAAACCATCATGGAAATGAGGGTAAAATAGAATTGGAAGAGATTCATGTCAACACTACGGATATATTATCTAATGATTGTTGAGTTTGCTTACCAAGGGACACCAGGACACCAGCTTTGGACATGGACATGGACTGCCTCAACAGTCGCAAGGGAATTAAATCTGGGCTGGGTAGTTGGAGGGACAAAGGCCGAGTCTCACGGTTAGTTTTGCAGACTTGTACCGTTAAGAGTACGTGTCCTTGCCTTGAGAATGTGAGTTGATCTTCTTTTGAGGTTTCCTAAGAACCTGTTCATGCCATGTCGATCCCCGAAGGACAATTTGCAGAAGGGACACCAAAACTTGTTGTCTTAACGGTCCAAGTGGCACTCATAACTTTGCTGCTAGTCTCAAATGGTGATACGCCGAGCTAGGTGGTTTGGTTTACCCAAGAGTAAAGACAGTAACGAGTTCATTCAATTGTTGTGATGAACGTTACTCAAAAGCATTGAGAGTTCACGAAAGTAGACAGCAAAGAGCAACTGCAATGAACCATTGTCAAGTATTTATGCGGTAGCCAAGAACCCATTACCAGTTTAGAAAGCGATACTTGAGACAACACTGATTTCTCCAATTAGTCTAGATCAGTCTTGATCAAAAGCTACAAATGAAGATACATGGGGAGACGATATAAAGGCTGCCATAAAGCCCATACCAATTCTCTCACCAGAGGAATAATTTTTACCTACACTAATTTCAGAAACCAGTGCACCTACACTTCCTAAATGCTAGCAGAGGGTTTCACGAACTTCAATTCAAAAGAACCCCAAAACGTAGCCCAAGATTTGCCAAAACCCCGGTCAACATTGTTGAAACTAGTGTACACAGTCACACTTCGATTTTATCTACATACTGATTTATTGCACAAGATAGAAAAGAAAGAGAAACTAGCTCACTAATCTCGCCGTTTTAAAATTCTGGCCCCTTTTTGATAATCTGCCGTTGAACACTCAAATCAAGGAATCTCAGATCAGTACACTCAGCCATGAGCATCCGAGTCCATTGCCGCCTTCAACCTTCCAATCAAGATCATCAGCAAGCCTTGCTGCTACCTGTTGCTATTGATCACGACCTGCTTTTCAGTTGACAGTATGACAATTACGGTCTTGCACGAAAATGGAAAAACAACCAACATATGTTGGATGCCATGCAAGACCTAATCACAAATCTCCTTCAAAATACAATCTCCCCGTGCTCCCAATAAAATAAACCATAGTTGGCGATTCGGGGCTTGCATACAAACCATACCTAGTCACCAAAATCTCATGCAGAAATGATCTCTTCGAACCTCCAGACACAATTTAACCAACCCCAGGATAATATTTAGTGGTGAACTATAAACCCAGATCAGGTCCACCCTTGGCCCTTCATTATCCAACCAACACGTGGATAATACTTAGAGGTGACCAATGAATCCGGCTCAGGTCCACTCGAGGCTCTCCATTACCCGCGAGATAAATTGACTCTCATTGGTGTTGGTCTGAACAACCGGCATATCATATGATTGAATACATCGAATGCCCGCCTCTCCATCAGTGCCGCGATTTCTTGCATGGAAATGAAGACCAATCTTAGGCAGAAAACCTGTCTCCTCAATCTGAATCGCAGAAAGCTCCAAATAATGAATTAATTAACCGGTGCAGCAACTTTTTGAAGATTTCCATCAACAAAATTTGAACTCTGAACCTGCTGCTCAGCGTCCTGTCGTTGGCTCTGTTTCTGCGACTCCTTGCAGTGAGCAATGGCACCCTGGATGGCGCTATGAAGCTCCGAGGACGCGGAGCTCGTGCTCGCACGACGCGGCGGTCCAGTTGACGCCGGAGGTGGCCTAGACTTGTTCATCTTCAAAGAAATCTCCTTCGGGGAGATTCGGAAGCTCTGTGAGAAAGGAGGGAAGCTTCGGCTTGTAGCAATAGCCGGTGAGGAGTGCTTCGTCGGAGCTCCGTCGTCCGACTTGCTGCTGCGACTAGGATTCAGCGCTTTCATGTACCGCTGCAGATAGCCTCTGGCTCCGCGAGGGTGGTCATGACCGAACGTGCGAGAGGAAAGGTGGAGGTTCCCGCTCGGGGTGAGCTCTCCGCTGCAATCACTGAAGTATCGGTCCGTTCCTACCGGGGAAACAGAAAAAAACTCGGGTGGCGCTGTTTCCATGGACTGCGTCTTCGGCTCCGCGCTGATGTCGTATGGCGACCTTGATGCTGTCGATTTCTTCGCCCCGAAGAGGACTTTCCATTTGAACGGCGGTCGGAGTCTTGCGGAGAAACGCTCCCCGGGGTGAGCACTGTGCGTGCTGAAAACCTCGCGGTTGTGAAGAAACGACGTCCCCCTGCCATCCGTGCTGCCGTCAAAGCAATCCTGGGAGCTTCCACTAGAGTCGCGAGACGACGAGTCGGACGAGTCACGGTCTGTGGAGCTGCTGCTGTTCTCGCCGCGGGGATCCCACCATGAGTTTCCAAGACGCGCGGGTATGGTCGGAACGACATCTACATTCTCCGACGAGGAAGCACTAATGCAAAACTTGGAGTACTTCGGCTGGAACAAGCTTGTAAACCTCGTTTGCATCAATGCATTAACACGAGCGATAATCTCCTCGTTACGCTGAACATTCCTAAACTGCGTCGTCGTTGCAGCAGGTACTTCCTCTTGCTGTTGCTGTTGTTGTTGTTGTTGCTGCTGCTGCTTCTCCAGTGACAATTTCTTCACCATTTGAATGCGAGGGGGTAAATGAAGCGGCAATAGCTGTCCCTTAAAAAAAAGCTCATCAGCAGGGGAGATACCTGACCGCTCCACAACCGTTGGCGCCTTCGTTGTCGACACGCCGCTACTAAACTCAAACTCCTCCTGTTCATTCCCATTGTCTCCTCCAGCTTCCTCTTCGCCCTCTCCAGCTCCTGCCGACGACCACAGAAACGAAAACGGCGCCTCCACCTCCTCCCACTCCTCTTCCGCAGGTCCTTCCGGCCGGCGCGGCTTAATCTGAGTGAAGTCTCGACGCGACCATTGCTCCTCGGACTCCATAACTCTCACTTTCACACAAACCTCACCACTAATCCCACAAGAACAAAGAACCTCACTCTTAGCTTCATTTACATGAAAACATGCAGCAAGCTAGCCGTCACGTCTCGAATTCTATCTGCGACATGTACATTCACAACATCGACGTGTTGAAAAGCTAATCAACCCCGCTTCATCATCATCACGGCAATGATCGCCCCCTCATATATGGACCGAACGACCTCGGAACGTTAACGTTACCGTCCCTTCAAACCACGACGTCGTTCTCTTGAATAATAATGCCAACTATGGAACGCATGCACAAGCTAACAACAACAACAGGACTCCTTCGTGCTCTTCGTTCTACTTCGGCTTCCATTGTGGTGCCAGTTTTCCCATGCACCGCCATAGCTGCACTCGCTAGCTTAAGCTTATACACTCCAGCTCCTGCAAATCGCCTTCCCATGAGCGCCACTAGTACAGTAGTTCACCAGTAAGCACGGGCCTGAAGACAGACGAGACGGCGACCCGGGGGCTAAGCGCGGGCCGGGGGACCCGGAGAGCGACCCGGCCCGTAGATGAGACCACCCGGGCGACCCGGGCACCCGGCGCGGAGGGCGACCCCGTCCAGCCAGCCAATAATGAGATGTAAGAAAAGGCTGACATGGCACAGAGGGGGACCTTATTGCGTCCCAGTTGGACTTCCAGGGGCAGGGGGGGGGGTGTCTCACCCACTGCCCTTCAATGTGGCAGCCCTGATGATGGCGGGGGGAGGTCTGCTGCTCTGGCTGTTCCCACGCCAGCTCAGGACATGGCCATTTATGGGGCCTGCCTTGGCAAGGGTATGGCATACTCTGGGGCGCTCTGCACTGCGTGAGTAATAATGATTGTCACTGGAGGTATTGTAATTGTATTGTAAGTTAAAGGGGAAAAAAATGGGGAATAAATATTTTAATGTAAGTTAATGTAAGGTAGCGAGCCACCCATAGTCAACCACTTCAGCGGTTCCCACATGTTTCACAGCCATTACACACATGTTCTGGAGAAAGAATAAAGCAATCTAAAGTTTCTGCCATGTAGGAAGACAGAAATCATGGGGATTGCAAATCTTTTGGTAATTTTATGTCTCAAATTGAAATTACTATGAGCTTCGGAAGCCAACAGTTGGTTTGAACCTGTATCCAATATATAGAGTCTTTTAATTCCAACCATTCAAGAACTATTTTTCCACTCACAACTTCTTACTTTCTTGCTCACTACTCAGGGGGACCTCAGTAGTCCCAACCTTGAAAATTTAGCAATTCCCATGACTTCTATCTACATGCCAGAGAATTTACATTGCCTTCCACTACTCCAGAATAAACACAAATCGCTTAAATAAGTCGTCAACAATAAGTGGTTCTCCCATATCCCTATTCCATGACCACTTATGTGTGTAGTTTACAGTCCACACTTGATGAATCTACACACTTGTTTCAAGAAATCCATATTATGTTCACACAAAGTTGAAAAAAAAATAAGAAAGCCATTTTTGTTGGTTTCCTAATTAAAACCCAGTTCAGATCCTATCAAGAGCTGCCATCATATTTTTTTTCCTTCCTGTGTGCACCCTCTGCAAATCTGCAGATTCACAATCAGTGTCACACTTCTACCTTACTGTCCTTGTTTTTTGTTTTTTGTTTTATAGAACTGATTATTAGCCTTCAAACTCATTAATTCAGGGGAACGCAATCCCAGCGGGTGTCGCAATCAGATTGGTTAGGGGAAAACAGGGAAATTGATGCAAATGATGCATCTGTTGGAATTTGGAAGCAGCCCAGGCCATCAGCAGGCGAGTCCTTTGTGGGAGTTTCCATCGAACTCTCTGACTTCCCATCAGGCCTGCCTGCAGGCGAGTTTCATGGTACCCTACGTGAAGGTCAGATTCAGACATAAATTAAGTATGATTTGGGATGTCTGAATGTTTGGAATGTTTAAAATTGAAAATGTCCAAAATCTGTAGCAGAAATTTTTCATCCATATAAGGTGGAAGCACCAACAACCAATCAAACATGCAGTTGGGGAGCAGATTCTGTGCAGTATGAGTTGGTGGATACTTTCTTGCTCATTACTACAGGTAATGAATCACAACCTTATTTTAGTTGCAAACTTGGAAAGGACAGAAAAAAAACAAATTTCAAGCTTCAGATTCGATAGATCCGGCCTCATGTTGGAATTAACACCCCTTCCACGTTGGATATTGGGCAAGGTTGGTAATTGGCGCCTCCACCCTAGTCTAAATTTTTGAATATTTCTGAAACTTACAATCACACCTTGACCTCCACATCACAGGTTTTCCTAAAACAAAACAAACTAGAAGTCACCTCCTAACACACACAAAGAAAATTGGATCACCCGAATGCCTGAAACCCCAATAGCTGTGATTCTAGCTGCTGAATTCCCTTCCGACACAAAAGAAAAAAGAAAACATTTTGGCACTCAGGTGCCTGAATCAGACCTTCACATTCAGTACCAAATGAGTGGCAAACTCGACTTAACTCAATGCAAACACACAACGTAATTAGTATGGGCATACCACATATCATATGCGAAGGTCTGATTTGGCACCTGATTGTCAAAATTGAATTAGTTTCACGTAAGATTTTCACGGGCCCATGTCGCTGCACACCATGCACACCATTCACAAGATGACACGTGGCACCTTATTACAAAAAAGAGACTTAATTTCTGCCAAATTGAACCTGACCTCACTCAGTGTGTGCAGGGTACCTTTACCTTGAGTTATGAACTCACTCATGTGGTTTAACGTAACCTACCTTAACTACAGTAGTGTGGGACTGTGGGTATACCGCATGTTTTGAGAGTTCCAAACCCACTCACATGGGTTAAAGTAACCTACCTTAACTACACTAATGTAGAACTGTGGGTATATACTGCATACCTTGAGAGTTCCAAACCCACTCATGTAGTTAACGTAACCAACCTTAACTACACTGGTGTAGGACTGTGGCTATATGACTGCATATACCTTGAGTTATGAACTCACTCATGTGGTTAACGTAACCTACCTTAACTACGGTTAAGTTAGTGTAGGACTGTGGCTATATGACTACTGCATACCTTGAGAGTTAATTATAAACCCACTCATGTGGTGACTGACTGTAACCTGTCGGTCCAGGATTGGTGGGGTTTGGTTTCTTTTTGTCTCTTTTCCATAAAGGTTTCGACAAGGCCAAGGCCACTCAAGGCTCCACTCAAAGGAAAATAATAGTAAGTTACTGTTACTGTCACTGACCATCATGGGGGGTGGGTTGAGTTCGGTTTTTAAGTTGTTGTCTGCATTTGTCTTGTTGGGCATGTTGGCAACTGAGAAGGAAACTAAGGTAGGAGGTTCATAAATTGATTATTTACTGTAAGAGTTGAACTGATTTTGGGGAGGTGAAACTTCTTCAAATATTTTTCAGTAAATTATCCTTGAAAGAAAAGTAGAATTAGCATCTAATCCAAGTTGTTTCATATTTTTTTTTGAAGCTTTGTGGAATGAGTTATGAAATTTTGAAGTTGAAGTGCCATAAAGCTCTAATAGCATCCACCTCCTAAAACATACACTATTTGTACATGGCTGAAAGTTACAAAAAAAACCACATATACATGCAGTTTACATTTAAAGAGGTGAGCACTTTCAAAAGCCTATACACTCCTCGAACCTCCTACCTTATTGTCCAAATTGGTTCTAATGAAGGAAACATGTGTTAACTTGTTTGTAAAGGTTCGACAATGCCAAGGCCACTCATGGCTCAACTCAAAGTAAAACAATAGTAAGTTATTGTTATTGTTAAGGGAACCAACCCATTTCCGGCTACTTAAGCAATTTCACATATTTGAAGCATTGTTTTTTTGAGTAGAGGAATTTTTCCATCTATAAAAACAAAGTTTAGAAGGATTCCATATTTTTTTTAGAATTTTTTTTCTCAAAATTTAATTACTGTAAATTTTTTAGTTGAAGATTTTGTTCGACATATTCTTGTTATGTAGGCCTTTCCTATTTTCAACCATAAGTTAATTGCAAAATAAACAAAGACTGCAACCAATTGTAATACACCACAACTACATTGGGAATTGTGCCATTATTAATCTCCTACTTTCTCCTGCTAATTGGAAAGAAAAGAGTGTAGTCTAAATGACAGGAATGGGTCCCCACCGGTTGGAAATGGGTCAGCTCCCTCACCGACCATCGTGGGGGTTGGGGTTGGGTGTTTTTAAGTTGTTGTCTGCATTCGTCTCATTGGGTACGTTGGCAACCAAGAAGAGGCCAAGGAAACTATATTTTTTTTCAAATTTTTTTCAATTCTCCAATGAAGGAAATATGTGTGTAACCTGTGTGACCACATCATGTGTGTGAGCAGGTGGGCGGCCAGGCGGGGATTCCAGGGAATGAGCGGAAACCTAATGGCGCCTGGACGGGGAGGGGGGCCTTTATATTTTTGTTTCTGGCTTTTCTGCCATGAAATGAACCTTTTATGAGATTGCCGGGCAGGGTGGGGCAGGGTGCAGAAGAACGACAGGGACTCCGTGTCCTGGTGACAGGCCCCCGGGGTGTCCTGGGCGACAGACATAGTGGTGTGGAGGGGGGGTAGCTTTTTTTGGACAAAAGCTTGGAATTGATGGCGACCGATTTTCAGCATGTGAGGGGGAGTGTCAAGTGATGATCACATTGTTTTTGTTGTGGAAAGGTGGACATGAGAGAAAGAGAGAGAGAGAGATGGAGCGAGTCATTAAAAAATTCCATGTTGAAAAATTAAATTTTTAGTAAGTGTAAATGTTGCGACAGTATCTCCACCGTCTGAGCAGTACTCACATACTTTACAGGGTAAGTGGAGTTATGGACATGGAATACATGAATGGATCATGGCTTGAGAGAAGAGATTCTGTTTTTCAATGCCATGTGAGACTATTTGTGTCACTTTGGTGCCACTAAAGGTGGAGGCACCAATAACCAACCGTGCCCAGTTTCCAACCAGGAAGGGGTGCTATTTCCAACCTTAACCAATTATCAAGCTTGAAATTTGATTTTTTTTTTGTCCTTTCCAAGGGTGGAACTATAAGGTCATGCCACATTCTCTGAAGTAGTGAGCAAGAAAATACTGTCTTGTATGATCAGAATTGGAAGACTCTGGACATTGCTCATGGGTCGAGAATTCTATTGCCTCCCAAAATGCATTTTAATTTTAAATTTCGGAATATAAATTTGAAAATTTAGAAACTCCATATTTCTTATCTTTCTACATGGGAAAAATATCCACCAATTCATACTACACACAATCTGCTCCCAAATTACTTAAATGATTAGTTATTGGTGCCCCTACCTTATGGATGAGTAGAGAGAGTATGGTGGAACCACCCATTGTTGTTGATCACTTTAGGGATTCTACATATATTTTGAGTAGTATAAAGTAATGTAAATCTCTATGACTTAATTAGTTCCAACTTTGAAAAAGAAGAAAAACACATTCTATACTTTGATTGGAAATTTGGTCTGGCCTTAATTGCAACTATTTTCAACCCTACAACTGGGAATAGGTTTGTGATCGACAATGGTTGGTTCTACCATATAGTCATTTGTTAATTTGAAGTGGACATTCAATGGTAATACATGGTGGCATAAGTAGGGTCTGGGTGAATTGACCCCCCTTGCTTGTCCCTTATAGTCCTTCCAAGGGTGCATGTAAAAAAAACCTTATTTGGTGCCTAAATAATTGATATTCAACATCTCTCATACTTAGTTTGGAGCCTCTCATTAAAAATATGAATTCAGAATTTGCAAATTTTATCATGTATGAAAAATAAAAAAATTCAAGAGTTTTCTTCATAGAGGGTCAATTCACTCTAGTCCATATGTAGGGAGGCCTCTTGGAATTGTGGTAGAAATAAAATCTTTTACTTTATTGACACAATTGGCATACTAATGAGGTATTAGATGCAACGATGAGATATGCAAAAAAAAACAATTTTCAAATTCTTTTTACTCTTTATAATAGAAATGATACTTTTGAGTGTTTTTTGGTGAAGGAAAAGGCCTTGGTCCTTCAAGGTTTTAGCGGTCTCTAAATTGCCATATGGGTCTTCTAGTAGACCTTGTGTTTCGATTACACATAGCAATTTAAATTATATTTCTATTAGTACTATAATTTTTTTATAGTAGTAAAATACTATTTTTTAATTAATTCTTAGAGTTCTAAGGCCTTTTACCATCAAATTCCACTCAAAAATTCCAGTTCTTATGCAAAGTGCAAAAAATTTAGAAATTATTTTTTATCATTATCTAACTATAAAAGTATAAGAATGTGCAAAAACTTCTTAACCCCTAAAGGACCAAGGTGCGTTTTTTGGCAATATGAGTCCAAAGTTATGGCCTAATCTATAATTTGTTTTTCAACTTAGGCAATTTGGGCAGATGTGAAAAAATCATTTTTTTCAAAAATAAAAATTTGAAATTAATTTTTTAGATTTATATACATATAGAAAACTTTGAATCATTTCATTTTGATCAATGAATCAAAAGTTATGAGGTATTTTAGTTTGTGGGAATTATGGATTCTCTACTCCAAAATAAACTTTAAAGTTTTTTATTGAACTCAATTTTGAATATTTTTGGAAAAAATAAAAATACTAGGTGAAGATTTTTTATTACAACATTACAAATATTGGGATTGGCATTTTTTAATTCCATAACTAAATTATTAACAATTTAGTATTTTGAACCATTCTCTACTTCTTTCTGCTTACTATTTTTTTCCCTATATATTGTACAATTCAAAATGATCTGAAAATTTTCAAGCATTTAGCCAACTTGCCTTGAAGAATGAATCTAAGGAATTGCAACCATTTTGGAAATTTTTTCATACAAATGTGACCTTGCGAAGTACAGTTGCTTGGTTTTTTACAAGGCCCAAAAAATGTTTTTTGTTAATTGAAATGCTAATATCTTGCAATCTACACAATTAAAATTTCTGAAATTTTTTCCACATCTTCTCAAATTATCATAATACAAGATCCTATAGTTGTATGTGTCCAAAAATGTTTTAAATTTTTTGGTATGTGCCCTAAAAACGGCAGTTTTTAAGTGTTTTTGGTGAAAACATAGTCAAGGAACTTTAGGGATTAAACCTTGACCATATGGATTGCAAGATATTTGCATTTGAAGTGAAAAAACTAGTTTTTTAGCACCTTACTTGCTTGAATATTAAAGCTTTGGATCTTCTTAGTTTAACTCTTAAAGTTCCAAGGCCACTTCCCTATAAAAAACAACTCAATACTGAAAGTTCTACTATATTCATATAAAAAACCAAAAAAAATATTATTTTCTTAAGAATCTAACTAGAGTAACTTGTACTTTACTTGTCTTGAATCATGTGGTAAAAACTGCATGAAATTTGATTGTATAGATTGGAAGATATTAGCATTCCGAAAGTTGAAAAAAAAAAATTTTTTGAACATAGGGGCTTGCAATTTCAGATGACTCTACCCTCCATTTGTGGAATTTATTTGCACTATAGACTTCAAAATTAAAAAAATCTCGTAGTGAAGGATTAAATTAAAAGTCTAGGAAAAAAATTCAATAAGAAAACATTTCATTTTCATTCTTTAAAAAATTATTAAATAGAATTAAATCTAGGCTTAAAAGAAAAACTAAATTGTTAATAGCTCTAAAATGGAATTGAAATACTATAATACCAATGGTGAGAGCAAGCAAATTTAACCGTGTCAAACATTTCTTCTTAATTTGTAAAAATTGCATCCAAAAGTGATTCCTATAAGTTATTTTTCAAGAACGTGCTTAATTGTTTGAAAAATAAGATCATTCATAACTTTCACATAACAAGTCCAAATGGAATGAATCAAAGCATTCAATGTAGATAAAATTACAATATATAAAAAACAACTTTTTTATTTAAAAAAAAATTGTATGGAGAGATTTATGCTCATTGCACCATAAAAAGGACCTTTTTCTCCCATAACTTTTGATCTTGAGTACTGATTGAAATAAAAATTATATTTTCAAAAAGCTAATGTGCTTTTCTATCTTTACAAATCAAGATGAATATTGAGATTGTAGGAGCCTATCAAAATTTACTTTGTCCTCTAAAGGGACAATGGAACTTTAGGGGTTAAATTTTTGCTCTACTCATATTGATTTTTTTAAGATTATGTTAATAAATTAAATTGCTAGTTGGGGAAAAAATTTCAAAAAAATACACGTGATTTTCATTCTTTAATAAATTGTTATATAGAATTAAGAATGGGATTGAATGAAAAACGAAATTGTTAATAATTCTAAGATGGAATTGAAATTCAATAATCTCAACAATGAGATTATTTTAACAAGCAAATTTAATCTTTTCAAAAAAATTTTAAGAAAAATTGTGAAAATTGCATTAAAAAATGAATCCTTTAAGTTATTTCTTTCAAGAAAATGCTTAGCCCTATAGAGAATTTTAGATCTTAGTTGATTTGTTTGACTACATGAAATTGTGTAAATAGAGAAATATGAGCCTAAACTGCCAACAATAGTTAGATTCTCTACCCCATTGAACTTTTAATTAAAATTTTTTTACTTAAAAAAATATGAAAATATTGTTGTTTTTGCACATCTGCCAAAAGTGAAATGGCCCTCCATAGGGCCTAGACTTTGTGTAATGGATTGTCCAAAAAACAAGGATGTCTATAAATTTCTCATTACTGCATTAGGATAAATTTTAGCCCCGAAAGGACTACAAGTTTTGAATCCCTCGCTAAAATTAGAGAAAAATTCCATGTTTTTTTTGTTTTTTAATGAATGTTATTCATGTGGCACTACTTGTGTCATGTCAGCACCACATCAGATTTTTATTATTTATTATTTTTAAATATATTTTTGTAGTTGCATTGCGAGGCACCAAAAAAATAATCCTTAACATCCATGCACAAGGTTCAGATATTTGTAATGGTTCAATAAAATGAATCAAATCTTTCTTTCTTTGTAGACAAAAGTTTTTTTTGCAAGAAACCAAATTTTGGAAGTTTTATTATGACTTTTGTATTTTTTTGGGTGTTGCTTGACTCCCCCTGTTTGGGGTTTAGAATAGCAAAACTTTTGCTTTGGGGCACCAATTGAAATAAAAATTATGTTCTTTAAAAGTTGATATGTTTTCCTATCTTCAAAAGAAGTTTCAAAAAATCATGATGAAAATTGAGATTGTAGGAGCGTACCCATAATTTTGTCCCTTAAGGGGACACAAGGATTTTAGGGGTTAAAATTTATCACTTGTAAAAATAGATGTTGTCATTTCAATTTGGGGGCTTCTTCAAAAAGATTGAGTTCCTATTTTAACCTAAATTTGTTCAATTGACTTTCTCATTGTCCAGATAGTTGCAATTTTTGACAATTTCTGTTTGAAGTGTGCCTTACTCCTTCAAAGGATTGTGAAATCTCTAAATCATACCCCAACCATTAAGGTCAGAAAAATGAAATAAAAAATAAATAAAACTTGAAAAAATTGGGATATAATTACTATGAAGAAGGTTGCAAAAACAAATACATGAAATGAAAACAATGTATATTTAAGGTGTGTAATTCCTCGAATTTCTCAAGCCAAAGTTGCCTTGGATGTTGTCTTATGTCATTCCAACGGCCCCCCGTGAAGGCTACATGTTTCAAAAAAAGATCATAAATCCAAAAGGATGAATGTTAAGATATACCTTCTATTAATACGCTCTCCATTGTAGTTTACTTTAAGTTTATTTTAGTTCTACATATACTTAGGGATTATATTTAAATCTCTTGGACCAATAGGAGAGGACTCACCTTCTCTCTCTAGTATATATTTGATATTTCTTTGGATAATAGATTACTTTTCTACTTGCATACTTTGGTTTACAATAGTATATAGTTTTGTCTATTTTCTTATTCTCAGCATATTATCAGCACACTCTCTATACTTATATTTTTGATATTCAATGTTTTTTCTTTAGCTTTAAACTTGCTATCGTTTTTATATTTTTTCTTTCAATTCCTCTTTTTGCTTTTTGGCCTCCACCTTCTTCATGTCATCTTTTTTATTTTTTTTCCACCACGAGTACTTCAACATCATCTATTCCTACATCTATGGCGATCCCGGTGGCTACAAATAATACTGAGACATTGAGACTTCAACTACTTTTATTTCCACAACTAGCAGCTGATGGGAGCAATTACTTGCTATGGGCAAAGATTGCAAAAGTGCATATATTTGCAGACTAGATATCTCAATGTATAACATTTGACGAACTCTTTACTGTAAGTACATCAATTTTCACTACTAGTTCTTACAAAGCATTGCTTTTGCTCCGTCGTCATCTAGTTCCTTCTTTACAACATTAATATTTGGAACTTGGAAACCCTAATAAGCTTTGGCACAAGCTCAAATCTCATTTTGATCATCAAAAAACAATCTTTCTTTTTAGAGCCCTTGGTGATTGGACTCATTTATGAGTATTGGATTTTTCAACACTTGTTTCTTTCAATAATAAATTATAACGTATTATATCACAATTGAAATTGTATGGTCACCCTATGACGGAGGAAGAAATGATTGAGAAAACTCTCTCAACGTTTTTACTGGTCTTTGCTATACTTGCACAACAATATAGGAATATGAAATTTGGGAATTACTTAGATCTCATGTCTCTCTTATTTCTTGCTGAAAAGCAAAATCAATTCCTCTTATACAATGCGGAGGCACATTCAATTGGAACTACAGTACCTAAATTCCATACTGTTAAGGTTTCTAATGTTAAATTTAAAGCACAAAAATATACGAAAAATTATTTTAAGCGCTCAAATAGCTATAGCCATGATAGTCAACATGTGCATAGGAAGACTAATACTTCATCTACTGACAACTATGATAAGCGTCTGTTAGAGAGGCATTCTTGCCACACATGTGGTAATGTGGGCCATCTAGCAAATGTTTGTTAGACATCAGAGTATTTTATAAAGATGTTCCAGGAAAATAAAAAGCTTTGAGTTCAAACTCGAGAAGCCCACACCATAGATGCGTCCATGGATCCATTTGGACCTAACTCGGGAGTTGAAGACCAAGAGGCCTATGTTGTTGCTGATACCTCTACTGGTGAGTCTTTTGATGTGCTCCTTGACTCTGCAATTACACATACAATTCTGTGGGATAAACATTTTTTTTTATGAAAATAACCTTTCAATATAGCAAACCAAAAATTTAATGGCTATGGCTAGATCGAATGTGTTTTATTTCCAGGAGGGACTAGCAAAGGTGATTTTGTTTGAGTGCACCACCATTACATGCATGTGTGCTATGTTTTCTCCCTCTGCACCTCAAAACCTAATCAGCTATCGAGATGTATGCACCAATGGTTTGCATCTCTCGACCAAAACTCTAGATAGGCAAGAGATTTTTTTTTTTAAAATGATAAAGTTGTAGAAACAACTTTTGCTGCAGCAAGTGTTTTGAATCGGATTGCTATCCAACCACCTATTGTATTCAATTTTGCTTTGTCTTTCAAAGATTATAAAGTTTCTCTTTGGCATGGAAGATTGGGCCATCTAGGCTCTATTTTGTTCAAAAAAATTATTTTATAAGTTGCTGGACATAATTTGCAACCAACAGATGTAAATTCAATGATATTATGTTAAGCATGTGTGCAAGGCAAATTAATTGCTAAATCATCTTTATAGAAGCTTCCTCACGAATTACCACCAATGCTTTCAAGGCTATATGGTGATATTTGTGGTCCAATAAATCCCATGTTTGGACCATTTTGATATTTTTTAGTTTTGGTTGATGCATTAGGCAAACAATCACATGTTTTATTATTATCTACGAGAAAAATTTGGGTTTTGCCAATTCATTTTCAATGCTGATCCGTTTCATGGCTCATTTCCCTGACTATCCAATCAAAACACTACGTATGGATAATACTCAAGAATTTCGATCAAAATCTTTTGAAGATTATTGCATTGCAACAGGGATTGATCTGACATTTTCAGTTCTATATGAACATGCTCAAAATGAATTAGCATAGTCTTTTATCAAACAGATCCAATTTATTACAAGACTATTGCTTCTTCAAGCAAATTTGCCTACTTTTACGTGGGGACATGAAGTTTTAAATGTTGCAACTCTAATTCGACTCTGTCCTTCATCTTTAGGATTTTGCTTTTTCACAAAAACTTCTTTCAGGATATGTTCCTAATGTATCTCACTTATGAGTATTTGGTTGCCATGTATGGTTTCCTATCCCGGAACCTCAACATTGAAATATTAGAGCTCATCAACAAGAAGGCATCTATATTGGATTTGATTCTCCAAGTATTATTCGTTATATCAATCCCTCTACTAATACGTTGCTTCGTGCTCGTTTTGCCAATTGTCAATTTAAAGAAGACATATTTTCATCTTTAAAAGAAGGAATTTCTATTCAAGAGCCTTCAAATGGACTTATATTCAAGGCATCTGAGACATTTACATTAAACCCTAATCCTCGGACATCTTTAGTTGAAATCGAAGTTGCTAAAATTGAAGTTGCTTGGGAAAACTACTTTCTACATTAGCCTACAAGTTCTTCATATGAAAGATGGCAGTATTTTTCTTTCTCAAATAGCTTATATCAACAAAATCTTGAAAAGATTCAACATGGTAGATGCTTATCTACTATCTACACCTATGGTTGGTCGTAATAATAAAGGTGATGATCCTTATTGCCCTTGTAAAGTGGACGAACTATTAGGTGAACAATATCCATACCTTGTTGTAGTTGGAGCTCTTTTATATTTGGCGACATCTACAAGGCTTGATATTGCATTTGCAATTAGTATCCTTGTAAGGCATAGTGCCCGTCCCACATTATAACATTGGAATGGCATTAAACACCTTTTTTGTTATTTGAAAGGAATTGAAGACTTAGGATTACATTATTCTCAATTAGTTGATCCTAAATTGGTTGGATATGTTGATGTTGGCTACAAATCTGACCCTATAATAGCCAAATTTCAAACAAGGTATGTTTTTTTACGACATGGAACTACAATATTTTGGAAATCATTGAAGCAAACAACAACGGCAACATCATCTAATCATGGAAAAATGATTGTTTTGTATGAAGCATCTTGAGAATGCATTTAATTGAGATCAATTGATAAATTTATTTGAACAAATTGTGGATTATTATAAGATG
This sequence comes from Pseudoscleropodium purum, assembly GCA_963969395.1. Classification (NCBI taxonomy): domain Eukaryota; kingdom Viridiplantae; phylum Streptophyta; class Bryopsida; order Hypnales; family Brachytheciaceae; genus Pseudoscleropodium; species Pseudoscleropodium purum. Next base: position 29,108,258 of record OZ017795.1, read on the forward strand.
ATTCTCCAACTATCTTATGTGAAGACAATAGTGTTTGTATTGCACAAATGCAAGTGGGTTTTGTTAAGGGTGATCGAACTAAATATACTAATCCAAAATATTTTAGTTATATCCATGACTTGATTACAGAACGAGTACTTGAAATCAAGAAAGTTATATCAACAAATATTCTTGCAGATCTATCCACCAAAGTTCTTCTGTTATATACTCATCATTGACTTATTCATGGCATTAGAATGCGATAGCTCAATACTTTGGAACAAGAAATTAATTAGATTTTTATTATTGTACAAACCTTTGCTATTCTTCCATAGGTTTTTTCCCACTGGGTTTTACTATGAGAATGAATTGATAAAGGTGTTGTACTTTTTATTTATTTAATTTGTGGTTTTATTCTTGATTATATTCAAGGTTTTCCCGGATAAGGTTTTAATGAGGCAACAATTGTACATCTTGTAAGATTACGGACAATACCATGTAAGATATTGTTTAGAATTTTAATTTGTAAATGCTATATTGAGCGAGGAGGAGTGTTAAGATATATCTTGTGCTAGCTCTTAGAGAGGGGTGCGAACTCTACTCTCAAGGTTTTGTGGCTCAGTTAAAAGCTATGAAACAAGTATGTGGTAGCTTAAAACTAGAATTAGCGCAATATTGTGAAGTAGCCACTTTTGCTCAATTCAGTTCAGACCTTGATGCAGCTACTCAGTATCTATTAAATCATGGAGCAAAGCTAACAAAGGTTCTTAAACAACCACAATATAGCCCAATTCTTATTGAAAAACGAATAGTTGTTATTTATGCAGTTGTCAAAGGTTATTTAGATCAAATTCCTATTTTGAACATTGATTAATACAAACATGAGCTTTTGAAGTCTATAAATTGAGATATACTTTCTGCTATCGTACAACAACAAAATATTACTGAGCAGATTGATAGTCAATTAGCTATACCTTCTATTAATACGTTCTCCATTATAGTTCACTTTAAATTTACTTTAGTTCTACATGTACTTAGGGATTATATTTAAATCTCTTGGACCAATAGGAGAGAAGGACTCACCTTCTCTCTCTAGTATATATTTGATACTTCCTTGGATATTAGATTACTTTTCTACTTGCATACTTTGGTTTACAACATTATATAGTTTTGTCTATTTTCTTATTCTCAACAGTGAGGATGTCTTGTGGCAACGCACTCACTAGCTATTGCAATGAGAGTCTCATACAATTGACAAAGTTGCAAATCTCTAGAAACAAATTAAAAATTATTGGAAGCAGCTTTGGAGAGATCTTTGGTAGCCTCCCAAATGCTTCTTTCTGTGTAAATGAATTCCTCATCCCATTGTCAATGATGTTATCTTCTCAAAATTGATGGTACTCCTTACAAGCAATTGCAACAATTCATTAACTATACAAAGAACAACAATGTAAGCTCAATCCTCATTCTTAGTTTCTATGATGCAGTGAAAGTGTTGGGTTAGAGCGGCACCATAGTGGCAAATTCAAGAGCTTGCTTGAAGCACAATTGATGTGTTTCTCACAAGTAACAATTCATAAAATGCAAGTATAAAGAACGACAATGCAAGCCCAATTCTCATTCTCAATTTCTATGGTGCGGTGAAAGTGTTGGGTCACAGTGGTACCATAGTGGCAAATTCGGGAGCTTGCTTGATGCACAATTGATGGTATTCCTCACAACCAATAATTCATCAAATGTGGGTACAAAGAACGACAATGCAAGCTCAATTCTCATCTTAGTTTCTATGGTGCAATGACAGTGTTGGGTCATAGCAATACCCTGGTGGAAAATTCGGAAGCTTGCTTGACGTACACTTGATGGTGCTTCTCACAAGCAACAATTCATCAATTCAATTGTGGGTACAAAGAACGACAATGCTAGTTCAATTTTCATTCTTAGTTTCTACGGTGTGGTGAAAGGGTTAATTGGGTCACAGCTCCACACCATGGTGGCAAACATACTTAGGAACTTGCTTGCTTGAAGCCAGTGCATCGCCCTTCAATTGCTAGTCGATAGTTCTTGAAATTTCTCTCGCAATCTCGATTGTTTGCTTCTAACTATTGCTTGATTATAGTCGTTGCATGATAGTTGACTTCAGTTTGTCACTTGATCAATTTATGGTGCTCAATGAAGCTATCTTCACAAAATTGATGGTGCACCTTACAAGTGACAATTCATCAATTGTGGGTACAAACAGAACAACAATGCAAGCTCGATTCTCATTCTTAGTGCTATGAAAGTATTAATTGGATCACTCACAACAGCACCATGGTAGCAAAATTATTCGGGAGTTTGCTTGAAGCTAGGTGTGTTGCCCTTCAACTGCTGGTTGATAGTTCTTGAAATTTCTTTCGTATTCTTGATTGTTTGCTTCTATCTATTGTTTGATTTCAATACGTCTACAACTTGATTCTAACGGTCGTTGCATGATGGATGGCTTCTGTCTATTGCTTGGTTTAGGGTGCTCAAGTTTATTTCTCGCTGTTGGAGGGAAGGGTTGGGTTTTATCTGATTGCTTGATTTAACACTACTACGAACCTGATTGCTTTTCATTCCTTGAAATAGTGACAAAGTGTGGGGTGAGTGAAAAAAGTCACAGAGGACAAAATGTTGAGGTCGACTTTGCTACTAACAATAGATTGTTTCCAATGAGAAGTAATACAAGCCCAGTTCTCCCAAAAGAAAAACAACAAGTTTTGCTCTAGTGTCAATCGGTTTAGATGGCAAGGTGGGTAGAGAGATTAGAACTACGACTAATTTTAACCCTTATGAAGGGCCCTAAAGCCCTCTATCGCAATATACAACTATATTATGAATGAATGGTATTCAAGGCTTTGATTTTTGACAAAATTTTGCCAGATTGTTAAAAATCTGACCTCTCTGGCTTCATCCCTCTAAAAATAGGCTTCTAGAGTGAGGACAATAGGGGGGACACTGGTCCCAAAAAAAATCATGGTAGAACTTGATTACAAAAGCATTAACCAAATACTTTTTAGTTAAAGTAAATTAATGATTGTGATGGTATAGAAATAATAATGTACTATAATTCATATCATTAAACTACAATTGAAAAGTTATAAGGCTAAATGTAGGTTGTAGAAAGGAACCCAAAGGGCCTTTCAAGGATTCAATTGCACAACAAATGATAGATAGCCATTACTTTGCACTCATTGTTCTAAGGATAGTTTTTTTTTTTATCATATGACTCTTTGGATGTTGTAATGTATAGTTGTTTTCCTACCTTTCGTAAATAGCACTAGTAGAAAACACAAAAATTCTAATAGAACTTTGTTGATTTGGACGCGTTGTCTCGGTCACTATTTTATTAATTTCAATAGAAATTTGTGAAAATCAATAGATTTTTGTTGAAATCAAAAAAATAGTGGCTAAGACAAGACATCCAAATCAACAAAATTTTATTAGAATTCCTATGTTTTCTACCAGTGTAGGTGCAATACACTCTAATAGTCAATACAATTTTTAATATCATTAGTTTGCAAACTTTCACTTAGGTAGTGGAAAAATTATTGAACATCAACCTCTAATGATCGAAGGAGGGTATACATTCAAAACATGCCAAAATTGCCAAGAACTTGAACAATTTTTTTACTCATATTTTTTTGAGATCGGATAGAATCTAATTGTAGGATTTTTAAGTTCACATTGAGAGTGGCGATCTTTAAATTTGCAGTTTTATAGGAATACATGACAATGTACTATGAAAGAGCATATATTTGTGAGAGTATTTCAAAATAATGCCGTTTTGTACTTAGTGAAAGATAAAAAGGTTGAGAATATATTAAACATATAAAATTTTACAACATTCCAAGTATTTTTCAACTCATTATAGAGCTTGCAATACACGGTGGTCATTGAAATGAGAATAGTGTTTGTAAGGAAAAAAAGGATGGAATACTTATCTTCTCCTTGAACTCCTTTGATTTTTCTTTTTTGAGGTAGATATGCCCTTTTTGAAGTGGGCAAGAATCACATTGGTTGACTGACTTTTTAGTTAATGTCCAAAGCAAGCCTTCTAGCAAAAATAAGTTGTAAATTACACTAAACCACTTAAAAAAATTCCACAAGGTGGGATTTAATTGGGAATTTGATGAAACTCCCGCCATTGGATTCATAAAGTAGTTTATTTTCTAGAAATAGATCTAATTCTTTTTTAAATTCAAAAATTTGAGAATGGATAACTCAAAAAATAGGTGCAACAACCACAAAATGGTCGTCTAGGTCATTAGAGGTTAAACTAATCTAACCCATTGAAATCCTTGAGCCTCTTTGCGTGAGCCATTTTATCTTCAAGGTTGATTTTTTGTACAAAGAATGGACTCTTCAAATTTAATCTAAGATTTTGACCTTCAAGGTTGGTTATATAAATTTTGAAATCCTAAAATAGTATGAACTTAAAAAATAAAATGATTTCAATTGTTAAAATTTGTATGAAGAATATTAGAAACCATCACAATAATTATCAATTAAATCTATAAAATCATTTTGCACAATGCACCATGACAAAGCACTATTTTGGTGTAAATTTCTCAATTTTGAGCACTAGAAGTTTTTCTTTAAATTTACTTTTTGTAGTAGTCAAATAGCCTACACTACATGGCTTTTCTCCTCCAAAAATTTTCCTTCACTTCATATTCAATGTGCATATATCATAGACATTTTTCAAATTTCTCAAAACTTGACATTACAAAGTAGTTGTAATGGGTGTTAGGAAAGTCCAATTGAATTCTCAATTGAACTCCAATGGAACTCTTTATTATTTTTAAAATTCAAAATTTTTATTTTTGCTTTTTGTTGTATTTGCATTTCTACCAATAGTGAAATAGCCCTTTGGAGACTTCAAATTTTTTCTAATGCCCAAGAAAAAATTCCATGGATGTGAAAGTGGATGTTATCTCTTTTGTAGTCATCTAAGCTCAAACTTTCATTTGTTTTTGTTTTACACCTCAAAAATTTAGAAAAAACACAATGAAGCACTTTCAAAGGAAAATAGCATATACAACCAAAATTCCAAATGGTCCTCAGGGCTTGGAAGACCTTATCAGCTAGAACCCTCAAGATAGAGTTCAATGTTATGATAAACCAAAACCTAAAAGATAAAATATCTAAATCAAATAAATGAACACATGGTCAAATTAGCCACTATATGCTACTAGATTGGCCAAAAGCATAGACATATAGTTTTAAACGATCAAAAGCTATGTCCTAGACTAGTATATCTTATTTAAATCTCAGGTTAGGAATTCATGCAAATTTTTGATTGTCATAAGGTGTCCTACACCAAAAAACACTATAGAAAGCCAACAAAGCAATTGATTTAAATGTCAAGATTCTACACTAATCAAGATATGCTCATACAACTTACCACAACAAAAGAAATAATTGACTAAAATCATCATGTGAAGTGCAAAAGAAAAAAATAGACTTGCACATAGTATAAAAAGTCTCTACAAAGTCACTCATAAAGTTTCAGGATTTATTGAACTATAACAATCAACTACATAAAATTCCTAAAATTCCTCAAGTAGCATCAATGTAGAAATTTTTTAGTGGGAATAAGGTGCTTGACAAGTTTGGAGGAGTTTCCATAGAAGCAAGGACCCAAAAGAATAGTTCTAATAGTTATTGGCAAACTTTAATGGTGTTGGATCATTGACCAAACTTCAAAAGTATACAAATTCCAAACAAAAACCAAGAAAAGATTATTTTTAATCCATTGACCTATTTGGGCACCATAGTCAAGTTAGATTCTTTTGGAAATTTGACTTCTACTAATTGAGATTTCATAATATTTAATTTTGACCATTCAAGTACTATTCTACAAATCTAAATGACCAGGAATAACCAATTAGAGAATTCTGAATGTCAATTAGGGTCTTTTGAAGCAAATGGCACAATTGTTTTGTGATTTAGAGCATTTTTTCAAAAATCAAAGTTTTCAACCAATGTAGATTTATTTACTTGTTTTGAGTAATGAAAAGATGAAACACCAAAAGTCTTGGAGCTAAAAGAAGAGAGTGAGTCCTTGGAAAAAATATAAAATTCCTCTCTCTCTTCTCTCCAACCACACCATTTTTTTTAATCTTGTTATTTTATCACTATAGTGTTATTTAGCCAAAATTGCTCATTTGTCTTAGAAGACTTGACTCTTTAGAGCATTTTTTAATAGAATTTTAGATTTAGTTTATATTCACCTATGTATGTAATAGTGCTTATTTTTGGTAGACATGGGGTACTATCAACTTGGCACAATTTCTTCATCAACAAATTTTTTTATATTTTTCATATATTTATTGATAAATTTGACTTGTTGGGTGCTTGTGATGTTTTGTGTTGTTATTTACAGTTTGGAATCTTGTTCTAATTTTCTAGTGTGAACTTTGTTAAAGATATAAGTTTGAGTTTTGTGTGAATGCATGGTTGAGTGGACCGAAATCACTGTCACAAAGATGTTTTTATGGACCTCTTCTCATTGCAAACACTATTGTGTATAATAAAAATAATAATAATAATAATAATAATAAATTATACACTATATTATATAAATAGTTGCTTAAGCAATTGTATAATTGATGTTTAGAAAATCATTCACATTATGTATAGAGGGACTTTTGTATGGATTGTTATGAATTGTCACAATGTCAATACTAAGTATTTAAGCTTATTTTATGGTGTATTTAAAATTTTGCAAGAAAAAAAAGGACTCTATAATACATAGACATGATAATAAGTGTTCCAAATTGGTATTTTAAATATCATTTATGTATTGCAATTGTGAGTTAGGGGCTTTTTTATGCTCTGAAATGGTATATATTTTCAAATGTCCCTTTTAAAGATTTACTTAATTATTTTTTCATTTTTTCGCTAATCCTTTTGGTACGGAATCTTCTACATGTGTGTGTTTTTCAATAGAACTTTATACAAAAATATGGAATCATTCTATAATACATTTATTCAAAATTATATCACCTACAAGAGCACTCAAATTGTAAATTGAAACTCCAACTAAGATTTATGGCCTTCGACTTTTGCATACTTTATTTATATCCTTCTAATTCAAATATATATGTTCTCCCACCTTTGTAGAGTATCCAATAACATGTAGAATGTCTACTATTTTAAAACTTGCCTATAGACTTTGAGGGACTTCTATAGAGTCATCGGGTGTCGCTTCTAATCCACTTAACTATGCAAATACTATTTTAGACGCATTTTGGTCAAAATACTACCCTTACATAATTCCAAGCAAATCTCAACAATTATATTAGTACTTGGAAATCTCTGCAATCCCAGTCTTTATGTTAAACTGTAATTTCTCTTTGATTCATGGCATGTGCTAAATTAATCCTTGATTTCTTAGTTATTGTTTTAGTTCAATGTTCAATACTTTTTAAATGGAAAAGTTCTAAATTTAGATCCTAAACTAACCCCTCTTCAGCATTTTTTTGACTCCTAAAGTCCTAAGGGTCACTTGGAGGAATTCTCGAAGGTACCTATGATCACAATTTTTGACAAGAGGTTTGGAACTTTTTATGAAGATAGGAAAATTAATTAGCTTCCAATGAATAGAATTTTTATTTCAATCATTGCTTTAGAGCAAAAGTTATACTACAATAAGTCCAACACAAGCAATGGCAAGCAATAAAAAAAATTGAAATACTTTTATCAAATTTATCTTTTATAGATTATATTTTTTAAATGTAGAAAAATTTGATTTATTTCATTTGGATAAGTGATGTAAAAGTTATGAAACTTTTTGCTTTGCAAACAATCTTAGCAAATTCTTGAGAAAATATTGTATAGGATCCATTTATAAATTCAATTCTAACAATTAAAGAAGAAATTGCACATTATTTAGTTTGCTTTCTACAACAATACCAGTATTAGGATTAGTGTTTTTCAATTTCATCTAATTCATTTAGAGATTTCAATAATTTTTTTTTCCTTCTATCTCTTACATGCTTTGCATTAATAATTAAAAAAAGTTGAAAATTAAAAGGAGGGAGCTTAGACCCTCAATTCAATTCTTCAGTATAAAAATTCACAATTTGTACTACAAAGAAATTTTGTTAAGAGGATTTAAGGTCATATAATTTAGCTAGGAGCAAGAATATTTACTTATTTACTTTAAATACTTATATCTTGTGATTGATATAGTTAAAGTTTTTGAAATTTCTTCTAGACATTTAGTGTAAAATATGAAGGTTGAATATGAAAAATTAATAAGTTTTAATTTAATTTTGTTTGCATTGAAAATCATAATTTTTGATGAAAAAATGACATTAGGACTTTAGGGATTAAACTTGAGGTAGAATACATATTTTGGGAGAGTAGGACTACCGACACTACATGACCACTTCAATAAAAAAAAATTTAAATCTCCAAGTGATTGAAATTGAGGAATTAACACCAAATAAGTGTTTTTTTTACAATGCATTATGCACACTAAACTTAGAGATCTGAATAATTTAAATAAATTCAATAACATAAATTTATTTAAATAACTAAAAACATTTATAACATAAATCTATATTATCTCTAAAATTATATTTTTCATATTTTTCATTATTTTAGGAATTTTGTAATTGACTTTGAAGTTTAAAACTTAAGATTAGTTTTTAAGGTTTAAAAACTATATTTTCTATTTTTTGATTATCAAATGTGCATTTTATAATAAATTTGAAGGCAGATTTCTTAATTGTTTTTTTATGAAGGTCATGAATTATTAGTGGCAAACAAAGTAGATATTGTATTGAAGGTTTTGGTACAAATATCAAACTTTGATGCAAAACTAGTATAAACCAAGCATTTCTATGCACTCACAATGTATAATGGGTATATGTATACAATATTGTGCAACTATCTATTAATCCCTAAATGTCTAAATCCTTCTCCAAAATTGGTGATTTGAAAAAAATTGTTATAAAGTACTATTTGGAAGAACTTTTGGAAATGTTATACAAATAAATGTTGTAGATTTTGAGTTTCAGATTCCATCCACAGATTTAGATTCACCAATGCTATCATTAATAATTTTTTTTATAAATTTTAGAAGAAAAAATTCAAAATTCAATTACAAGCAAAATATTATGATTTTTTGATTAAAAATTGTTGGAATGGATTTGAAAAGAGGTTCTTCTGATATGGTGATTTAAAAAAAAAAATTGTTCTTTACATCTATGACCTCATTTTTGCAAATCTAAGTTTAAACTAAAGTCAATGCAATTTTTGGCTTGATACACTTTCACATTTGTAATTTTAGAAAAATATGAACTCTAGTAAGACCAAATCCAATCATTAGATAGGATAACAACTTGATAAAGTATCTCTTCAAATTAGATGACTTTCATCCAAGCAATAATGTGAAAAAAAAGTTGATTTTCAATCTATCCATTGTCCAAAAATTGGATGTCAAAGTGCTCTAGGATTAATAAAAAAAAGTCCTCCAAATAAGGTTAGTATCCATCAAAAAGGTCTTGACACAATTTTAAAATAAAAATATGTAAAGAATATATTTTATACCATCTAGATTATAATGATTTGGTACTTATATTTTTGTGATTGCAAGCGATATTCATATTTGTGATTTTGAAGATTTGTTGTTGGTTTAAACTCCCTCAAGGACTAAAGACACAATGTGTCCTCTTTAAATTTTCAAACACAAATTCTTGGTAGGGTGAAATAAATCTGAATGTTTTGTAAAGTAGATCTTGTAGAGTTACAAGTTCACATATTTGTTGTATTTTCAAATTTTCATTTAAGTATTCTAAAATTTATTTAGAAAATGTAGTCTTATGAAAAAAGAACAAATAAGATTTTCTTACAATGAAAGGAATAGTAGGGGGGTTGTTGCAAGAAACATTTGTCCTATTTTTTGTCCCCTTGGACTTGTATAGGTGGTTTTTGGCTCTGAAATTTTGCATCATATATCCATTTTCTGTGAAATTATAAGATAAGGTACATGTTGTAGTTTTAAAAATTCTGTAATTTTTTCCAAATTTTCCAAATTTTATGTACTATTCTTAAACTATCATTAATTGGATGTCTACCTTGGCCATTTCAAGGTTATTTAGTACTATTGGGTCAAACCACACTCCAAGGTACCATTGGAATTACTTTTGTAGGACATGACTTAAGTCCTTTCTAAACTTTTGAAGCTCTGAATTACTTTGATGTCATTATTTAAAATTTTTTATGGATGAATAGTATAGAAATGCATCCCTTTAAAGGGATAAAGAAGAAATTTCATAAAAAAAATCTTTCAAAAGATGTAAATCATCAATTTTAAGGCTAAATTTAGTGTCTTCACTACAATATAGCACTTTAAATAGATTTTTTATCCAAATTTTTTAATCTTCTAAAATATGCAACTATGGAAAAAAAATTCTAGTGATTAAATTTTGGACTAAAAATAGTATAATTTTTTAATTAAATTGATTGATTTTTAACAAACTCTTGATTTAACCTTTTAAAAAAATTAAACATTCAATTCCAAAAATAGATTTCATAGGTAACTTGATGTAAATAATATAAACACTTTTGTTTGATTACAATCATCATTTGGATTAGTTTTTATATTGAAAAGGAAAACATTCATATATTTTTAATTTTGAATATTATAGAAAATGAAGAAAAGATTCAAATTATAGCAAATGAGTCCTTTTCTACTCTATCGTTTGAATATATATATATATATATATATATATATATATATATATACACATGATTTTTTTTATTCATTAGAAATTAGACTTCTATTCTACCACTTAAAAACTTGACATATTAATATCTGAACTTTAATTGGAATTTTAGTAGAGAAGTTTAGATTTTTTTATGAATAAAAAATATTGGTCTTAGTGTGACTTGAACTACTAGTAGAAAAGGACTAAAATGACTGAATTGAATAGATTAGCTTTAAAAAACAATAGCTACAAAGAAGATACATTGCAGATTTCAATAAATCTGACCTCTTTTGTGGTCCATTTGAGTGTGATTTGACCTTATTCTTGACCTAAAAATACAAATTTGATAGTGAAAATTGGGATACATAGAATTATACTAAAGTTACACAAATCTATGAGAGATTTTCTAAAAGCAGTAAATTTTTTACATTCTACATGTGCTCAAAGAACACTACCTAAGTGTAGAGAATACAATTTTTATTTTCCAAAGATGAAAAATGGTTGAAAAAGATAATCTTTAAGTAAGAATCTTTAAAAAAAAAATTCTTTGAGTTCTTTTACTATTTTCTAAAAATCAAATTCAAAAGTATCTATTTTTTGGCATTTTTCTAGTCATCTTTTGTTTTGCATAATTTTTAGAAATAAAAATTGCAAGGTTGGAGTTTTCACATTTAAACTATTGTGAATGCTTTACAAATTATGTCCATTTTATTTTACTTTTAAGAATTTCATTCCAAAAGTCATAGTACTCAAGTCCTAAGGTTGTTTTGAGCCAAAACAATGGGTGATTCTTGCAACTACCCACAATTAGAAAAAAACATTTTCTTGGAAATTTTTAGTCTTGAATCTGAATAATAAAATTGTATCTAAAGAACATTATTTCAAATTTGTATTTTTAGCAATTTAAAAAATTCAAGGTTCAATCCAATATGAGTAAAAATTAAAGAAATGATAGCAATTATTCCAACATCTTTGAAAATACTCTAATTTTTTTTAAAACATTGATTTTTAGTTTAAAAATATTGATGCATATATAAATTTTAAAATTTCTATAGGATCCAGTTTGGTCAGTTTTAGTTTTCTATTCATTTTGTTTGAAAATGTGTACAAATTAAAGATAATTTTTTATTTATAGTTTTTTAAATGAAAAAATACTAAATTTGTCTTAGCTTTGAATACTATTTTTTTAAGATATAAATTTTTTTATCATTTTTTAAATCATTTTTCTTCTCCCAAAACTGCATTTTTTGCCTAAAAAGTTGATCATCCAAAATTATTAGAATCCAAAATTATAATGGTCAATATTTTCCATATTTAATTCCATACATACTAAACAAGTAATAGTCTATACTATCTCCTCAAAAAAGGAGGCAACCTTGCCCTAGCAATTCCCCTCCATATATAAATCAACAATCATATGATAGAGGGTTACTTGGACGTGGATGCAGACACCAATTCTAGAGAGTCTTGTGACATTTGAATTTTTTTAACGTTTGCTCCATCCACCTGTCTACCTTCCAATAGTATTTTGAATGTTGCGGGTGCTAAGTCTGAACGTCTGTGATTTGGATGTGATTTTCCCTTGGATGTCGGACTTTGCCAACCCTGATACAATGAGATTAAAAATTCCAAGACTACCCTCTATTGTTGTGTGATGTGAATTACAAAAATAAATGTCATTGAATGTATATTCTTACTATAACAAATCCACATTTTAAGGTGTGTTTGACTACTAACATGTAATGTCTTGACAAAATATGAAGATTTTAAAGGGCATTTAGCCCAACAAGGTGAATTTATGTGGATATTGTAAAGAAAATTGGCATGTTACTATAAATCCAAGTTGACATTATCATTGACGTTGACGTTGACATTTTATTTGACATGACTGAAGATATACTAATAATTTGGAGGATGTCCAAAAAAAAACCCAAGGGGATTGACCCCTCTATTGTGCCATCTTGGATGATGGAGGGGTCAATATCTTATCCATCCCCTTCTAATATGGTTCCTCGTTCTCCCTCCGACTTCCCTCCTCATTCCCCTTGTGTCTCGAGTTCCTATCGTCCCCTCTTTTTGTTGTCCCTCCCCTCCGAATCTTCATCGTCACCATACTGTGGTTTATTGTTTGTTTAATCTAAGGGGATTTAGGTTTAAATTTTGCATATTCATGAGGATGAGAGGGAGGTCTTTTAAATCTTCATGCAGTTCTAATAAAGTTGGAACTCAATTCAATCCGTTAAAATTGGGTCTTGGTAGCAACTCAAGGTATTACAAGAGTGCAAGATATTGGTTGTTGAATCAAGGGTGGCAAGTTTGATTTTTGTGTTTTATGAGAGCAAAGGGAAGTCTTTTCAATCTTGATGGGAGCTCCAAGAAAGGTAGATTTGATGCTTCACTTGTCAAACTTAGATCTACAATATGTTTTGTTGAACAAATGTTTAAATTTGTGGTATTTCTTTGTAGTATTTTTGCATGGTATTCTTAGGTTGGTACTTTCTAGTTCTAGAATGTTTTAAGCTCAAGAAATGCAACAAAAATTGAGGCAAATGCAATATAATGCAAGCAAATCTTATAAATTATATTGTCTTCATGAGCCTATAAGTTCATTCATCTACTAAATAAGTTAGCCTATAAAGCAAATTATTGAATTCCGAGAATGCATGTACAATATAGGACAACACTCAATCATATGACCACTAAGTAATCTTGAAGGAGATGGTGTGAGTGCTTTACCACTATACCAACCGAAGCCTTCCATTTCGATTAAAAGAATTTTACTTCCCCAACTTTGTGTTTGGACAAAGTTTCCCCAACTAAAGGCGTCTACGAGACTTGCATTTAGATGAAATTCCAAATTTTGGCATGTTTTACTACCCTCTACCATAGTTGATTTTGGACAACCCTAAAGGAATTAGTGTCTGTTTACAAGTCATATCATGGTGCTATATTGTTTGCATTTGTTTAGGAAGTCTACCATGCACATTTTAAGGATTTGAATTCTTCACATTGACTCCACATTTTCAAGATTCTTCCTTGAATCTAAATGTGTTTAGAAATTCAAATAAGATTTTAAAAATCGGCACAAGAATAGGGCACTAGGTCAAAGGAGGATGGATAGGAAATTAACCCCTCCATCTACTACAAGAAAACGGCATCCAAATTGACATGGCCTAATTGACAGACAATGTCCAAATTGAGAATAAATTGACAAAAAAAGTGTCTAAATTGATAAAAAAAAATGACAACATTTCCTTGCAGTGATCCCTCTATCATCCAAGATGGGGCAATAGAGGGGTCAATTCCCCTAGTCCAAAAAAACATAGACTACCACATTAACAAGTAGACCCATTTTTACTGTAGGTAAGCTAATAAAATTACTATGGTTTATGATGACCATGTGTGAAAAATTTAGAGGAAGGATAGTTACATGGCATGCTTTGCAAAAAAAATGGATGGATGAGCATCATGGATGAAAAGAGATGATCTTTATACAAATAGAGTGGTAGGAAGTGAAACAATGCATATGGGATATATAGAGCAAGAATTGTGTTCAATGTAAAATGTTTAAAATAATAAATCTAAATGCCAAAAACAACATTGAGATGTCTGGAAGAACATCAACATGTCTGAATCAATGTTGAGATGTTTGAAACAATGTCGAGATGTACAATGGTCAAGTTTCCATGTTCTAATTATCCCATATTTTTTGTTTCACTATGGACAAAGAATGAATACAAGTATGACCTTTGTAATCTTCATTCTTACTAATTTTGAATGATGGAGTTTCTTCATTTTGCCATCAAAAATTCTCTTGATGGTAGATGATAAGTTTTCTTCAATTTAAAGTGATTTCAACAATTATTTTTTTCTTAAATTTATTTTAATTTAAAATTATATATATATAATATTAAATTTTATTTTTAAAAATAATTTGTCAATCTTGCTTCTTAGGTAGGGTATGCACCAGTTGATGTCTCAAAAAACAACATTAAAATATGTTGATTAGACATGCCATATCATCATTTTCTTACCACCACATCAAGTGCCACATTAAGTGCCCTGTTGTAGATAAGTTGGGTCAAAAAACCCTATGAGGCTCTCTTCACCCATGTGGCATCCAAATGTCACATTTTGTAGAGCTCAAGAGACTACGTTTTTTTATTTATAATTTTAGAAAAAAAACAATCTCAAATTGGGCATATTTTAGTGATTTTATAATGTTTTTTGGATGTCAATTGTAATGGTTTCTAGGTGACATTTGCATTGATAAATTTTGTGTCACAAGCAATGTTGTGACATGTTTTCCTATTGTCACAAAATAGCGTGTTTTCTTGTAGTGGCTACTTGTGTTAAAATTTTTTTTGCAAATTGAAAGGTTTCAATCAAAGGATACGATGAGATTCAAAGGATGCTATGAGATTCTCTCTTTGACATGACTTGACTATTCATCATTTGTTCGTGCATCTTCTTCTCTCTTAATGTATGCTATGTTTCATAACCACTATTCTTTTTTATTTATTACTGCTGAAATTGGTTGATGTTGAAAGCCACCTCAAATAGAGTACTAGAAGGATTTGCAAGTCCTCAACTACCTACTTTTATAGGAGTCACATGCCTACTATTTGTATTCTATTTGAAATTTAAGTCATTTTGATATTATTTTCAAAGGTAGCCTACAAACTTGATGCATAAATAAAAAGGATTTTGTGATGCAATGTCTAATCAGTCAATTTGCACCATTTTAGTGCATTGTGACATTTTGTGTCACATTGCACTAAGATTTTAAAATTTAGGATTTTAAAATTTTGAAATTTTCAACCCCACCTTCTCCCCTTTTGTAATTTTTTGAAATCATTTGTTTGACAATCAATATGGGACAATTCATTCCATATTAGTACCCGATATTGTATCTGTATTCGGTATCCATATTTAGTACATATTTACATACGATATTGTATCCATATTCAATATCCATATTCAATATCCATATTTAGTATTCAATATATATTCATATATGATATTGTATCTGTATTCAATATTCAATACATATTTATATATGGTATTGTATCCATATTTAGTATTAGTATTTAGTATTCAATATATATTTATATATAATATTGTATCCATATTTAGTATCCGTATTCAGTATTCAATATATATTTGTATACAGTCCTATATCCATATCCAATATTTCATACTTGGATGGCTTAGATCAAATCTCATAAAATCAATGGTAATTTCAAGGGTAAGCATCTTTCTTTTTTAAAATCAACGGCTTGTAAATTTTTTGAGAGAAAAGAGGGGGCAACTAATGCAAATCAAGGTGCTACACCTCTTTTTAGTGTATTGTGATACAATGTCTAATTAGTCAATTTGCACCATTCGTGTAGTGTTTGGAGGTACATTGGGAGGTTTAGAATTTTGCAATTTGTATCAATATGTGAAGGATGCTTTGGATTTCAATGGAATGGGATGCTCTCGAATGCTCGTGACTTTTGAGTAAGGAGTTTAGTATTAGAATGTGTTTGAAAATTTGAATGTTGAAATTTTATGATAGCTATATAATTATTATTTTGTGGTCTTCTTTATATTTATTGTTAATGCTTTCTAATTGACTTGTGTTTGTATTTTTGAATGATTATCTTTGCACGTAAACATTTTCAAAGGCCAAAAGGGGACAAAGAAGGAGGAAAGACATGAGATTGAAGATAAAGTTGTTGAAGAGATTAGGGTGTAGAATTGAATGTAAAAATTTTACATTCAATGGAAAAATGGGTAGTCTACCCCTTTCATAATGTAAATAAATTTCTTACAACTATTAGGAAATTGACTTGTGTCCCTTTTTTGTAAATCTTGTATTCTTTTTATTGTTTTTGACATGGTTTATCACTCTATCCATTCAAAAGAGAACCTACTATAAGCAAATATTTACCTTGTATGGTTAAAATAAAAATTTCAAGCACATCCATATGCAAAAAATATGAAAGTGGGACAACTCATTGAAAACTTTCATAGTCAAGAAATTAGGACTTGAGGGGGGTGATGTGAAGTAAGAGGTTAGGGTATTTTTGAAATTGGATGGAAGCATAGGAGGTCTTACATAATAGCTAAAAAAATAGTTAACCAAGTTGGGCCTAAATCATTGTGTATTAGATTAATCATTCTATTGGCTTTGCAACATTCTTGACTCCTTTTCTAGCTATCTATGCATAAGTTCTTACTACAAGCTCCTTCCTTGCAAGTGTTTTTTGTTAAAGATAGGTAATTTAGGGAGAGAGTGCACTTATAGAGAGGTATGACACAAGTAGTGGAGTTTTGAAACCTCATGACTAAAGTTCCTAATTTATTTGTTTTCTCATATATTAGACAATTGTTTTTACTTGACCCATCGTCACTTTTTTTTTCCATCTACAATGTATTAAGGCAACAAGTTCAAAAATCGCCCACTCAAGAGCTGAAACTAAATTTTGGATAGGTGAAATGTCTTGAAATATTTTTCAGTAAATTTTTTGTAAAAGACAAGAAGAATTGGCATCTAATCCAAGTTGTTTCATATTTTTTTGGAGATTTTTGAAATTAGTTATGAAATTTTGAAGTTCAAGTGGCATAGGGCTCTAAAATCACCCACCTCCTAAAATGTACACTATTTGTACATTGCTGAAGGCTATGAAATAGTTACATATAAAAGTTGTGTACATTTAAATAGGATAGGTAATTTTAGAGCCTATGCAATTTCAGAGCTTGTTACCTTAGATCTCTAATCCTTTGAATTGCATCACTTCTTCTAGTTCATAAGAGTTTGAAATCCAACCATTAAATTCATATTTTTCTTTTGTATTCTAGTGACAACTTTTAGATTGGAACTTGTTTAATTGATAGTATTGCATGTTGAGATTTTTGTAGTGACAAAAGATGCACCAAGACCAAAGCATATAATTTTGAGTTCATTTTAGTATATCTTTTCATCTAAGTTATACCTTGAATAGTCACCTATACCATCGAGAAATTCAATTTGAGCCTCAAAAACTCTTCAATTCTCATTGATTCTCATTTGATTCTTCAAAGCACAAATATAGATGAAAAAATAGATAGAAATGACTTTGAAACAATCTTGGCTTAAAAAATGAGTGATGTTTACTTCATGATCATTATAATAGTTAAAAAACTGAGGCCAATTTTTTAATCAAAAAACATTCAAAATTGCCATTTCTATTAAAAAGTGTAAAACTTAAAGTATTCTTTGCATATTTAACCATAGGATCTTGCTCTAAACTAGTATGAAATTGTGTAGAAAATTTCAAAAAAATTTGACTATATGGATTGCAAGATTTTTGCATTCAAAGTGAACAAAATAGATACTTTTGAACCTTACATGATTAGATTATACAACTTTGCATCTTCTTAATTTAAAAAAAAATTGCAATATACATCTTGATTTTATAGTTGATATGTTGAAAAATTGAATTGGCAATCTAGGGAAAAACATATAAGTAAAAAAATGACTAGATTTTTTATACTAAAAAAATTGTTAAGTAAAAATATGTAAAAGATTGAAGGAAAATCTAAATTATTAATAGTTCTAAAATAGAATAAGAACACACTAATTCCAACAATGGAATTATTCTAGCGGAGGTGTTATTGTGTGAGCTTTGGAGCATGAGCAAAAGAGCCCAAGAGTCTCAAATTTTGGGTGAATTTTTTTGGGAATTTTTAGATGTAAACCTAAGATCGTGGATTAAAAAATATTGCAATTTTATAGTTTCAAAACAAGGCAATGGTCGGCTTGGGGTATCCAAAAACATTGTCTTAACAATAATGTCAATCTACTATAGTGTGTCAAACAACTTCATCCTTTAAACGCAATAAATTATGGTTTCACAAAATGTGGTTTTAAATGCCTAAACTTATAATGTATCAAGAAAAAAAAAATCAACACAAAAAAAGAATTTATAATTTTTTAATGAATTTTTTAGTGAAAAAAGTTAGTGTTGTCCTAAACACATAAAATTCGTGAAAACAAGCATCTGGAATACCAAATAATTTTTTTTTAATATCATTTTTGGATGTGACTTACATAAAGTGGTCCAATACATAAAACAATTAATTTTATTAAAAAACATTTTCAAAATTGTGCACTATAGAAGTTGCAATTTCCAAAATTCAGTGGGTTTTTTCACATCTATGAAAAGATTCACAAATTTAATATTTTTCCTTAAAAACTCAATATGAATATACATCTTGATCTTGTTGAGGTGCACAATTTTAAAAAAAAAAATTTAGGATCTTCTTAGTTGATCAAAATGAACAAATTAGACAAACATTGGAGGCTTTCAACAAAAATAACCTAATTAGTGTGTCTAAAGAGGGATACCCCAAGCCAACCATTGCCCAACATACAAAGTAAAGTACTGCAAGGGTTTAGAGCAAAATTATGATAAAAAACACCATAGACCAGAAATAAACAATAACATACAATGCAAAAAGAGGACATTACAACTATGTAGATAAATATATGGAAATACAATAGATATATATTGGAAGTATCCTTAGGCTTAGGTATTGCTTGAAGATCGAGAAGCAGAGCTCTCATTAGTGTCGCTAAATTGCACAAGTTATAAGACATATATGTCTTGTTCTAGAAATGTAGGAAGATTGAAGATCACTTTTAAAAAGGGCTAGAAAAGACAATGATTTGAACTTTAGGCACATTGAATTGTAACTAGTAAAGATATTCCATCAAAATTGTTGGAACAATGTATTCAAACAAGTTGACCAATGGATCATACAATTGAAATATGTAGAGAATTAAATATTGATGAAGATGGCAACTTAGTTTTTGAGATGAGTATTTCAAACTAGTATTGGCCTCTAAATAGGGTGGTTGTTCAAAGTTTAAAGTCAAATTAACAAAGTATTTGAAGGAGGTACTTTGGAAATTTGATACATGAGATTTGGCATACAAAGTAAATTCAAGGAAGTAAACCCTTTTTTTCAAAATTCAATTATACATTGCATTACACAATTTTGATAAGGAAGAAGTATAATTTTGTTTTAATTTAAAGAGATTCAAAAAAATTCTTGCATATCCATAATAAAGGTAAAAAGATCTTCAAGTACTGAAAACATCAAATTGAATTGCACGAAGATGATTGCTAAGAAGAATTTTTGGTGGCCCTTTTGATCTCATTGATATAATGAAAGCATTAAAATGCACATATAGAAGCACTCAAAGTACATAACAAAGAGCAAAAAATCTATGTACTACTGACAATCATGCGGACAATGAAAATTAGGAGTTTCATCAGAATATTTTGTTGCATCATCTAAAAATTGCAAAACTCTTGGATCTCCACGAAAAGAACAAGATCTAGAAATACCAAGTGGTGCCTTGACTAGATGTTCTGCCAAATCAAAAGAATAAATTGGTAACAAGAAAGGGTGAGGAGGGCTATCAAATATCTTCTTTAATGTAGAGTGAAGAATAGAGCTCTTTTTAGAAGTCGAAGTCACCCTTGAGCTGTAAAAGAAGCAAACATGAAGACCATTAGTCCATAACATTGAACAAGTAATAAATTGACACATAGTAGAGAAAATTTCAGTACAGGTATGCAAATTTTAAATTGAAAGACTTACGTACAAAATAAATTAATAGCTTCTATGTTTGATACTTTGGAATCAACATCAGAATCTGGATTTGAGCTACTACTTCCTTCGTTCACCCGCAACTTTTTTGAAACTAGGCCTTCTTCATGAACGATGAGTGGGTGTAGAAGAACATTGAAGATGAGTGTATCTTCTTCAAATGTTACAATGTGGCGGCTAGACCTATGGCAAGCATGAATGTTAGAACCTACAATACATGAATTTGTTAAAAAAAATAAGACTGTGAACATCAAAATCAAAAAATAAATAGAAAGTCATTTAAAAAAAAGAAACTTATTGAAAGAAATTCAATGAATCTAAACATCCAAAATGAAATATAATAAAAAATAGGGGATATTAATAACATCAAAGTATATGAAGTAAAGATGAGAATAAAATTAAAAAATTTGAAACCTATAGTTGTAAAGTAGTTAACACCACATCACCGATTAGTGAAAAGGATTCAATAAGAATCTGAATTAGACCAGGATCTTTCTCTCGCGAACCTCGCCAAAAAACATTGCCATCCAACAATTGGAACTCTGTAGTTACCATGCTGTGGAGCACATCATCAAAATCTACATCAGTTCCAACAACATTCAAATGTGGGACCATCTGAATTTTGAATTAAGAAGGATGACCGTTTGGAAAGTTCCTCACAAGTATCTGAATGCCAAAAATGAGAGTCTTCATGTATTAAACCAACAAGTATCAAAAGTATAAGCAATCTTATTCATAAAATGGTCATCCACATACATATAATTACAAAATAAATACAATAGCAACAAAAAATAGTACAATATTGTCTTTGGTGAATCACGAGGGTTGGCTAAATGAAGACGATTGATTCCAATCCACTTGTGGTATACTTTAAAGTAAAAAACTCAGTAGAATCCTTTCAAGTCAAATTTGACTTGAGGTGCATCCAAATGGAAAATGAATATAGCTTTGTCGTCATGCAAATGGCTCCCAATGAAATTGAAGATAGACTTCGAAAAACATGAATGAAGAATGTTCCATGGTAGAACAATAAATGTAAGAATGGATACCCTAGGGACAGGAAGTCCTTTTGGAATATTTAAAACCATAAGATCAATAGCTCGAGAATGGGAGACAATACCTTTGGATGATCATTCCTTATCTCCCTTGTGTTGTCCAAAAACAAGAATTAACACTATATTCATTAAAATGAGAGTTTTCTAGAGAAATGAGAACCCTAAAATACACAATTTTTTATAAATATAGCAAATCGTGTTCTCTATAAATAATGAAAAGCAATGCACTAATACCAAAAGCACATATGCAAGTGCAAGTTCCTCCTAAACAATGGAGTTTATAGAAAATAGCCATCATATATACAAGTATTAGTGTGTACATTATAGAATGATAGTTTGTAGAGACTTTGAAAACTATACAGTGGATACTATTTTTAGCACCATAGATAGTGCTTGAAGACTATGCTAGAGGCATCACCACCATTGCAAGTGGATTGCATTGAATGAAGTAGCCAAAACGTTCAAAGAAAGAAGCTTTGGTGATAGAAAGGTCTTGGAACCGCTTCAGTCAATATAAGAGATTACAAAACGAAAAGAACAAAATTGCAAACTTTGTATAACCTAACTCTACCTCCTCTTTGTGATGTACTCTCACACACTACAATGTGCAAAGAGCAATGTATGAATGTACATCTCAAGGAAGAGGTTCGAGTTTGATTATATAATTTTTGCACTATTGTTCTTTTTGTCTTGTAGTCTCTTTTCTTGACTCAAGTAGTTCCAAGTCATTAGAAAAAAAGATGATTATAATAGTCAAATAAATTTAAACAAAGACAAAGCAAATTAAAAAAGGGTTTTGAAATCTACCTGGTCAAGAAAAGATTACAAGTTATTCCACCCTAAAGGAAACGCTCAATGCTGAATACAATGGTTGAGAAGAGAGTGCAATGATCCATTGAAAACAAAAGTATTCACTCCTAGAAACTCGTAATCGATTGCCAATGGCACTAGTACATTGCCAAGTAATAGATGGGAAATAGTTCAATCAATGAAAGAACTATCCTACTTTCGTGTGCCTTGGGTTGGAAAAGTTGAAGAAATTTGAGTGCCATCTCTATCAAATGCACCAATCCTTGGTAAGTGTTTAAGTGCCTTATCTATAGCCTTTATAGCAGCTATAGCCTTAGTAGTCAAGGCTTTCATGTCGGCTACCAAATCAACTTTCGAAGCCTTTTTTGCTTTCTTGAGGTCTTGCTACTTCTTATGTGCTTTGACTTTTTTAGTAGCTTGTTTCATCCGTTTTACAGCTTTGACCTTATTTTTTTCATTCAAATGAAAAAGATCAAGGCCAATATCCTACTTTGTTAGTGTTTTGCCGTCAATTGGATTCAAAAGACTACTAGCACCTAGTCCCTTCTCTGCTTGCTCAATTGTTTTCATCTTGGATTCCTCTTATGTTGGGTAGAAATCTCTTCCACAATCTAAATACCAACAACTGGAATTCAGGTGTAGCACATCCCATGATCGAATTAACCTTGACAAATACATGCATTATTCCAATGATGTCCTATCAACCCACGCTACCAAGAAACCTGAAAGTTGATCCCATACCACGTCATTTTGAGGTACCAATTCAAATATGATATACTTGAAGGGAGATAATAGAAAGTAATTAGTATAGAAAGAAAAAATGAATATAGATAATATAAAACATCACAAAAATATAAGCTTAGTACATGTATTTTATTTGTAAAGAACTCGCTTCACAATGCATGAAGTATAAGTATATGATGTAAACGCTCTAGTTTTTGAGTATGCATCCTTTCCTCGAAACAAAGAAGAAAAAATATGCATCCAAGTGCAAATACACCAATATTCCACAAATTAGGCCAAAGACAATGGTAGCTTTGAAGGATCTATCCTAACCAGGATGCCTTCCTCTTTCTACACCCTCTTGAACTCTATCGTAAATGCGTCCTCCAACTGAAAACAAAGCATTTCAATTTCTTTAGAATTGCATAATAATACATATTTAATTTAAAAGAATTACCTAAGAAACATCAAGGCAATACATAAGAATTACATGAAGATAGTATTTTAGACTTACAGATGCCCCAAAACAAGCCTTGTTTAGCCAATATTCGAACTCCTTATTTGAGAATGGTTTGCTTGGGAAATAGGCAACTTTTCTAGTAAGATCACCAGAGTTCTACCAATGCAAGCATTGTACTTTGAAGGAAATAGGAGCTATGGATGTTGCTAACAATTAGAGCTTGTCCAATGTTATCTCAGGCTTTGAATTCTTGCTCCAATGCAACGTGATCTTTACAGAAAACAATCCATAGAATAAATTTCAAAACAAATTACATGTTGAAGTTGTTTAGTCCCAATTCTTTTTTATAAATCACTTGATAGCTTGAGTTATACAATTTTACCTTAGCAAAGAACTAATCCCCTAACATAGGATATGCAATTGCTAACCATTTTGAGAACTACCCTTTATAATTCTTTATCTACAATTTGGCCACATCAAGCATGGCACTTGTGATTTCTTCATTTGTCCTTGATATAGTTGGATCTTCCTCCATTAACTTTCTCGCAACTTCATCTATAGCATCAACAATTTCTTACTGCAAATGACAAAATCACAGTTCATGAGGGAAAGTCGAATTTATTTACAAGCATGAGAGGAATTGTTTCAAATTTTCAAATATTCAAATGGCTAAAATCATTACTTAACCGCCATAGAAGAAAAATGAACACATCTTTCGTTAATGGATACCAGACTTTTCCTCTTACAGGGTTTCGTAGGCATTTCTTGAACTCCCATTTAGAAAGAATGTCCTTGAAACTCTCCATGCTTTATATTCCTATAGCTTGAATCTTATGCAATGTATGCACAAGATTCGTCTTCATATGGCTATTTTTGATGGACCTATAAAACAATTTAAGTATAAGCAAAAGCACCAATGCATAATACTTAACAAAGAAGAGAACATTATAAGAACACAAAATTATTCTTACTTGTTAATATCATGCATGGCATGTAACAAAAGCCCCGTTTTTCTAGATGGATCCACACAAATGTTGTCCACGAAAATGTGCCATTCTGGATCCTCTTTGTGTACTTGATCAATGAAGTTAGTCCAAGCCTTGAATATGTGGTTTTCATTACATATGAAAAACATTCGGCCCACCAAATGTTGGAGGTGTTTGCTTTGCTACAGCTTGTTGTTAAGGAGTTCACTCTCTAGTTTCTACAATGGGCTCATTTCGGGGTTTTCATCCTTAGAAAGATTTTGAACCACCCCATTCTCATTGCACACCAAGACATAAAAAACACTCGAACCTAGTCTATAACCATGCATGAACTTTGCTTCCAATTTCTTGATATTAGAGTCCAATGAAGGTCGAACAATTGGCATTAGAAAGAGGCGGCAAAGAGGAATTGTAAACTCTATTCTTCCTTCAGTAATATTCTCATTGCCTCAATGCATGCAATGGAATTTACTTTCTGCAATAGTCACAAATCATGTTCATTCCTCTTCAAGTCTTCAATGTTATTGTTGTTAGTATCGCTATCTGGGAACGCTTCCTAAGATGTGATAACATCCTTGGTGTCAATCGCCATTAGCACCTATATCAAACCAAGACAAATATATAAGTTATATTGTCAACCCCATACTATAAACCAATTTGTAATGGATATTGGGGCTTACTTGGATGTTGGATGCTTCTCTAACTATTGTCTTTATTTGGGATTGCAATATTCTCCTTGGATTCTCCATTGCTCTTGTGCACAAGAAAGTCTCCAAATCCTATAGTATTGAATAGGCATATCAATGAATCACAAATTTAAATAAATTTCCTTGAAGTCAATTTCAATTTTGTATCTGCAAAGACAAATCAAAGATGAACCGGTCCGTGCCAATAGAAGCACAAACTTGAATAGTTTTCAATGGTTAAACCAAAATGACAATTATCTAGAGGTTTGTAAACATGCCAATATTCCTAAACCATAGAATATCAAAATTGGTACCTATTTCAAAGATGAAGATGTGTTCTATGCATAATCCAAATGATAATAGCAAAAAGCATGTGAATATTTAAACTTTTTTTGATCTACCATACCGTAAGCTTTAGTACAATATTTGACATATCTGATTGAAATGGAACTAGTCAGTGTCGACTAGACTGAAATTCAAAATCAAAACCAACTGAAAACATAAGGGTACTGTCGGAAAGTAAGAAGCATGCTTGAAATCTTTATTGGGCGATTTGACAAGCACATAAGCTCAAGCAAACGGACAAGCTCTCAAAGAGATTTAAATTTATTTTTCTAAGAAAATAGATAGATTACATTCAAAGAAAGTAGCTTTGTCGCCTAAATAGCAAGCAACTCAAAGTCTAGTCAATGCCGACTACATACATTCTCTCCATCATTTGTAATTGCAGCTTAGTGCAAAGATAAATGAAAACCTAAGAGTAAGTATTCACATAATAAGCTAATAGATATTATTACTAGAATTATCTTCCACTCTCAAATTTTAATTAGGTTTGAGGCCAAAGCAACTACGAATGACCTAGTGGAAGAGACTTGTCAACACCAATGCCACTAGAATTTGCACTATCAACCAACAGCGTTGAAATTTGCATTCCACAACCATTCTCAATTCAATATTAAAAAACATTTATTTCTAAATCTTATGAGCTCATATCTGCTCATTTCATCTTTGATTGTAGTTGCCTTGAGATTGCTTTGGAGACCCAATCGGCAATGACCTAATGCCTAAACCACACCAAAACCAGCTGAAATGGATAGGATTGAGTTGAGCAGGACGGAATAAAGTAGGATTGAATGTCCACAAGATTGAGATGCTTTCCACCACCTAGCTTCCTTGGATCGTGAATAAGCACTAAAACATTAAATTGTTGACGGTGAGCTTCAGTTGTTGACTGATTAATCTCAATAACCTAAAATCAGGTCTCTCAATCTAAGGACTAGAACCTGAATCTCTATTATGCGATAACAATGATCATTCACTAGCATTGCAAAACCAAAATAAAACATGCATTGAGATCCTTGAAACCAATTACGCATTGAAATTAGACAATCCAATTACAGACCAATTATGGACCAAAACCAATTACAAATAGTGATCATTCCCTCACATTTCAAAAGCAAACCACATAGAGAGATAATTTAATAACACTAGAAAACAAAACAAACCATGCATAGTGATTATTCACTAACAAAACCAAACCAAATCGAATCGAATAAATCCAAACCCAATCACGCACAGAGAGTCTTGAAAAGCATTACAAAACCAAATCAAACAAGTACATTGTATGATAACAATAACCTTCTTTCCATTGCATCCAAAACCCGAAAACTTATCACACATAGTTCCTCAACTGAGCTTGATCTAAAAGAAACCGAAGAAGCCAACGAATCAATCTAGCTCCTTCCAGCCAGTACAACTCTCCACAGGAGAGACCGATTGGCTTGACAGATGAGATCAAATGGCTTGAATGGAGAGATTGAATGGCTCGAATGGCTTGACAGTTAAGCTAAATCATGTACATATCCACTTGCATTGGTTGTGGTTTTGGTTGCATGAAGAGCTTGTAGCTGGAAAGGGCGCAATCCCAATTTTGCATACAGATTATTCAACCACAACCCTGAACCAAACTATGTATAGGGATCAACTAGAATACAATTCAAACTGAACCTCGTAATCCATAGAGCCCCTACTACCGAAACACATGCTTTCATAATCAAGATCCCCAGCTTGACAATAGTTCATCGTTCGTCCATTAGCACATACACTGTAGAATACTAGTACACCCAATAAATCGAATCCCCATCTCCTCATCTCCCACAAACACAATGATTTTTGTCTTCTTGAGGTAAATTAGAGATTCAGATGTTTGCCCCTTAGAGCTCGATGTGGTAGAGTTCTCAACTTCGAAGCAACCGAAAGGCGGGATCATATGTGGGAAGTAGGAAGGATGTTATCTTCAAGAGAGGCGAATTTGAAACGACCAACTTGGAGATTGCAACCCTGATTAGGACACTGTCACTATTATGCCTGCTACTAGGGGGAGTTCTCAACCTAAAGGTTTTATTGTTTCTTAACAAAGCCAGTGTGTAGTTGGACGTTCCTCAAACCCTAAATTGGTTGTAAGCAAACATATCTTCCTTCAAACAAGAGAAACAGAATGAGAAATGTACGAAGAAATCATTCGAGAGGAGTGCAATTAGGAACGAGCAAAAAGGAACGTGTTCTTAGTTCAAAATCTTGATCGGTTTGTTGTAGCAATGTTGAAGGCTTTGGGACTCTATTGGTGGCGATAGCATCCTTGTCCTCGGAGCCAAGCTGCAACGCGATGGAGAAAACAAAATTCAAGAAGGGTGTATTTCTAAATTGCGAAGATGTTGTGGCCGGTCCGCAAGGTTAAGCTCTACTTGATAATGCAGGAATGAGGCTTGGGAAGATCAATTTGTGACAACATCTAGAATCATGGTAAAAATCTAGAATTGCAGTAGAGGGGACATGCGCAGAGGCTCGACACGAACGTGGAGGCTCAAGATGAACAAGGAGGCTTAGAACTTGGCCTAGAGAAGTATAAACCGCAAGAAGCTCAGAATGTGGCTTAGAGGCTTGGTTTAGGGTTGAAGGCTCAGGCCGGCCAATAAGTGGGTTGGGCAAATTCAGTACAAAGGTGGGGGTGTTAATTATCTTAGGTTTTTAGAGTTCTTAAAATTTACTAAATTCGTTAGGATTTTATTTTCTTTCAAATAATTATTTATTGTACAAAATTTAGAATGTTGTGCCCTATATTATTATAAATTTTTTATTTATTTTTACAAGCTAAAAAAATGTATTAGATTTAAGAGAATATGATTTTTTATTTCAATAGAAGTGTGGGAGAAATTAATATGCCTCATTAAGCTCAAAATGCTTAAGTCCAAAATGGCCTTAAAATGCAATAAAATTGAAATAATTAATTATTTCAATTTTAGTTAAGAACAATGGGGGCTAGGTGGTGGAAAGGCAAGGAATTACTAACCAATGGAAGGTAGACATTTGCCTTTGTTAAAGGTGATATAGAGTTGATGAAAAAAGAGAAGAAGGAAACTCAATTACAATAACCAACCTAAGAATAGGATTAGAACAAACAGAGCAAGATAAAAAGCCAAAAAACTACAGATTAGTAAAACACCCTAAAGTAATACCTACTAGTACTCATTCATTAGTTTTTTCTAATCTAAAAGCATTATTGACTCTTGGTACTCTTTCTAATTTTCCATAACAAATAATGGCCCAATGACTTACTGCACTTGTTAATGGGAATGTGGATGGTTTTACTTGCTTATTTTCAATGATGGCTAATTTAGTCTTCAGGACCAATTGCTCTTTTTGGTAGTGCAATGGGGTAGACTGAAGTTTGGAATTTCCAAATGTGTCTACTTCAGTCGAGGTTGTTACTTGAGGCTCACAATAATTCTCTTGGTCTCTGTTTCCTATTTCTACTTGTTCTAGGGCCACTAAAATAAATGTCACTTCATTTTACTTTTGACACTGAACTATGCAAAATTCTTGAGTAACAAGATTCTAGTTACATTCAGTCCTCACTCTATAACAGTCCCTAATAATTGATATACCTATAAGACTTAGTGTAATCAACAATTTGAAAAAAGATAAAGGCCAAAATAAGTCGTGAAATTCAAACCTGATAGGATTGTTGGCCACAATTGTGAATGATATCTTCTTTCTGAACTTCACAAATTGGATCTAAGACTAGGTTTGTCTATAAATAAGACCTTGAAGGTGAATTTAGAGCTATAGTATCCTCAATACTAGTAAACATAAGCTTCTTAGTAATACTAAATAAATCACTTATACTAATTACTTTTTGTATCTTTTGTTCCTTCAATTGATTCAGTGCTTTCTCTGTAGAGTAATAGGAAGTAAACTTCTTCCTCCATTTGGATCTCTCAAGTGAATGGGAATCAAGTTTAACTCCCTACATTTGTCCTATGCAAAGTCTAAGTATCATAGTATAGTAATGATTTGTAAGAGATTGAATTACAACCTTGTTATGTGTTAATATATCAAGTTGTAAGAGGGAGGAACTATTTATTAAAATATCTTCCATTAGATTTGAGAATCCATGCTTCAACTACCAAATTTTTGTGGACTACTTACTTCTTTTAGGCATTTGTACATATATTTAATTCTTTTCGTGATCTTTATAGATTTCTTCCTTACAAATTTTAAACACGCTATTGTAAGAAGACATATTCATTCTCCATTTTGATGACTATTGAATTCTAAAGAGTGGTACAAATTGACAATAAACTCCTTTGTTTCACAAAATTGATTTACTTCAAATTATCTTATGGATGCCAATTGTGGCCATCCACATTTTAAACAAACATACTACGATTGAATTGGAAGTTATTACTTAGATAAATCTTAGAGATTCTCAAAGATTATGAGATTTGTTTATTTCAAAATTTCCTCTCATTGTAACTGTCAAAGTTGATTTCTATAGATTTCTATAGATTTCTCTACTTAAGACTTACCTTGTAAATATTTTTAGGTAAAAGGCTTCATTTTTGTCATACCTCTTCACCTGACAATATGTGACACTCACATTGGAAATGTAGTTGTACAGTAACCTTTAGCATTATTTAAAATACGTCATGTGTAGTATTGATTGATATTGTGAAATCTATCCATCTTGCTTTGTTTTTTGATTTTGCTATAGCTTCCATTAGAGCTAAAGGTCATGAGGTGCCTCTTTTCTTGCATCTAAGCCCAAAAAGGATTTGTTGATGTTTTAAGTGACCTATTTCACATCTGTTATGGTTTCAAAGAGTCTTCCATCTATGTCAAGGAAGAGATTTAGTCAGACTCTAGAACTCTTCTTCAATTGATTTTCATGCCTAGAATTCCAAATGCTCATGGTTATGTCTGGTATTTACTAGCGGGTTCTTTCAGGGCATTTGGTTTGAATACTCATATGGTGGCCACCACAACCAAGATCCTTACCCCCTTGTTTGATGCATCTATTGCACAAGTTCCAATATTTAGAGCTATGAAAGTGGAGTTCTCAAGTCCACATCACCCTTATGGTGAAGATGGTCAAAGTTATGGAAATCCCTTTGAGAAGCCTTTCTTAAGCCCTATTGTCGAGTTATCTAGAGATGTCCATCACCATTTTACTTCTACTTGCTTCGTTGATGGTCCAACAAAGGTTCCCTTGTCCCAATGTACTAGTGGAAGTGATAGTAGTATAGGGAGCTCTATCTTCTTTTGACCACCACTTTATTCGATAGCTCAACATTATCCTAGTGTCATGAATTGTCTTAAGCGATTAGCGAGTATTCCAAGATGTATGAATGAGTTGGTTGTCCTTGATTTTGAGGCGATAACATATAGAAAGGTCCAATTTTTCCCCACTAGTTTTGATGGTGACATTGTCTTAGAGCAACCACCTTATTAGTCATTAGCGTCCTCAAGTTCTTCAAAGAATATGACTAGTATGGACAAATGTTATAACGGTCATGCTTGGTGTCGTACTATGACCTCAAACATTCACTATGATTTTGGTCTAAAGTTCAGAAAATCCACTTGCATTGGTCACTTGACATGTATGAACAAGGCATGCAATTACTTGAATTGTTGCTCCAAAAGAAAAGAAACAAAGTGGTCCGGTAGTACAAGTACTCCATTTCATGTAGGGTCAATTCCTCCACTTGATTCAACTTTAGTTTGCAAAGTTTGTAAGCTTCCACCAACTTGTGTCAATTTTTGTGACGGAAGAATTTACTACGTTGTAGGTTCAGGTGATATGACAAAGGCTTGCATTCATTTAGGCACTCATAACCATCATGTCGTTGATAGACTCTGTTGGGATTCTATAGACACAATATCAGGACTCATTGCAAAAAAAATAAAGAAAACACCTATAGCCACAACCTCTACAATAGCTTTGACTGCTAGCAAAGAGTTCTTGGACGCTTTCCTAATTCACATGGGTGATGGACCAAAGGAAATGCTGAGGGGCAAGGCACTAGATGACGTCATGGACAAGTTTTAAGTCTTGCGTTCGTTGAATGTTAGAAACATTATTGCCTCCTTTCATAGCACTAGAATTGGAGGAGGGGAAATTGATCGACTACTTGCAATGAAGAAGCAAACAAAGGTTGAGTTCATTCACAACAATGTCTTTCTAGGGCAAGGACAAGAAAAGGTGTACTTATTCAAGATGCTTGTTGACGGCCCGGAGAGCAGAATTGATCTTGTACGACGGATGCAACCAAGGGGGGATCTTGCTAATTGTTGGCTCATGTTTGACCACGTTAAGCATGTCAAGAGCTAGACTACAATTGCATGTCATGTATATGATTCTAATTATTGTAAGGTTATGATTGTTACAATTTGCGATATGTAGTGAGAAGACACTGATGGACAAGTAATTATGTGGAGATGTCTCAATAGAATTATGGAGAAGAATAGCTTATCCAATCCAAATTTCAAGGGATTTATGGTGGACAATGCTCAAGCCAATTAGAATGTTGTTCGAATCGTCTATAGCTCTAGCAATCCTTTTGTAAAGATGGTGGACCGAGAGTGCACCTGCCTCTTTCATTGGGCCACGTCATTGAAGCAACACACAGAGAGACTTATAAAGTGCAAGTTGTAGAATCAATACATCAAGCTCTACAGAGACTACAAGGATGCAACGACTTTTGATGAAGCAAAGAGCAAGTACCTTCAAATCAAGACCTGGTGATACTTCTCTGGTGCAGTAGCGGAGGAATGTTTGAAGGAGCTTGAGTTGTAGTTAGCATTTTGGCACTTCAAATATCGTCAGTGGGAAGGCTTCATGGAAACTGTAAGACCTTAATTCTTCCTTCCCTTCCTTTCTAAGCATGGTTGTTTGGAGTTTCATTGACAAGTTTGAAATCTGCCTAATATGTCTTCTCTCACTTGTGCAAGATCTATCAACTAAAGAGTTAGCAGATATTCCATCTTGTAATCTCTTTGAAATAGTTTGCAACACGTGGTTGCAAGCATCATGGAAGTGCAATACAGATTTATACATTACGACATGTAATGATTGGATACAAGTGTTCATGCAAATGACAAATTATTGGGTGTACCTCAATGGTGGTCCATCTGGATTTGGACCCTCGTGACATGACTTAAAGCTGAAAAGAGTAGTAGCATCCATGGATGGAAAGAGAATTATTGATGCCTTGTACAATATGCTAGGTGTTGAGGAAGTATGCATCCGTGTTCCACATTTGGAAGGAAAGGAAGTGTTCGGGTCAACAAAACGAAAATTAGACGTACCCATTGGGTCCAAAGTTGATTCTCATCACCCAAATAAGGTCAATTTCTCTCATCCTAGAATGCAATTGAGATCAACCAAAGTTGCAATTGCTAATGTGGATTTATCCACTCCTAGCTTTCCTCATACAAAGCACGTTTTGGAGACGGATTGTGATCCTTCTAAGTGGCACATAGCTTGCATCTGTGTGAAGTTAAACAAAAAATATCATGCCATTCAATCTCAAATGGAGGTGAAGTGCAAGATGACCATAGCTAAGGGCTCTAAACCAACTACTGCTCCCATGTATAAAGGTCAAATACATGAGTTCAAAGGATCAAGAGTGGAGATAGCATTAGAAGAGATTTCAACTTGGAAGAGGGCTATGAGTTCCTTGCAGTTCTCAAACTATGGGAACTGCCCTATAGTAGGTCGCAAACGTGGCAATGCGACTGCCACGTTTGAAAATAATAATTTTTTTCCAAGAAAAAATGAAATTTTTTTCAACTTTTTTCTACATTTCAAGAATGTTTTTTTGTTTTTTTTGTCAGGAACAACCATTCTCCAAAATTGCAAGGGGGAAATTGCCAAGTCCAGTTACTTGAAACAACCCTCTTGACCCCCAAAAATTCTCTAATGATGAATTCTGGTTTTGTCCGAATGATATCAAATATTGAGTGATGGATCCGAGGAGGTCTTGTATTCTTAGTCGACCAAGAATTTTAGATGTCTAGCCAATGATGATTGGTACAGCCCTCTCTTCCGATGAGATTATTGTCTTTGAAGAGGTAGGCTTCCACTTACAAGAGTGACCTTCTTTGTCCTTGCGACGGCTCTTTACTTCCTCTAAACTATTTGAAGTTGTATAGTGAATTTATGCAAGACCTCCTCATGTTGAGAAGTCTCCATGCATCTACAATGGAAAAAGCATTCGTAGGAATGAAAAGGTGCCAACTAAAGATCACTAGAACCAATGGGAGAGCTCCCAGAATGTTACTAGTAATATTCTTGGAGTGAACATTTTGCCATACCTGGAACTTGGAGCTAAGATCACCCTCGAATCAGGAGTCGAACCTCATCACATGGGGTATCGAGTCACTATCTCTAATTTTCTAGCTTGCACTTACTTGTATTTCACTAGTATGGTGTTTGCATCAATTAAGAAGCGAGGGAAATATGTCAACTGCAAACATCTATATTACAGTTTTCGATACTTGTGCAAGGTGGACCAAAAGAAGGATAAGTTCATTCATGCACCAAGCTTTAGTATGGATGAAGTGATGAAATTACTGGAAATGGCAGGGATGATGAAAAATACTGTCTAAAATGGTACTGTTACCATCAAATATGTTGTTCGTGAATGAATTTAGTATTGCACTCATACATATGTTGATGTAAAAGCTTAGACTTTCAATATAAAGGACTATAAATTAAAAGTCTACTTCTTTGATGTACTATACATATATTTAAATCATTATATAATCACTTTCCTACAAGTGTCGTCCAAGTATTCCAAGCACTATGAGAATTTTGTCATTTTGACAAATGAATGTATCTTATATCCTTGGATAGATTAAAAATAGAAGTTTGTGGAGACATCACTAAACTAGGCCTAATCGAGGTGTCAGTCTTGCATTAATTTTTGAAACAAAAATTGGAGAACATTGGTTTTTGATCAAGAAAAGGGAGACCTCTTCTCCTACCTAGTTTTCACTAACGGTCAGAAGCAACCTCATAGAGCTCCATCATTGCATTGTAATATTCAAAGGAGTGCATGGTCTTGCAATTTCAAAAAAAATAATGTAGGTGCATTGGATTGGACAACATATAACTCTACTCCACGTTCATAGGATTGCAGTACCTAAACTATGGTAATAGATAGACACTAATAGTTATACAATATCAAATCCATAGTCATAGGTGCATGATACTAGGTTGACAATAAACTTCCACAATAGTAGGTCCACAATCATAGGTCCATGGTATTAGGTCTACAATAAAAATGTTTGTTTGAACCCTATTATTCTTTACCTTACCAAAATGTATCCAAGTTTTTTACCCAAATCCTCTAAAATGTCTAATTTTTTTGTAAAGGATCCGAAAGCTCGCAAAATCTGCGCTCACCACTCTCAAACTTGCGCTTTTAGGCGCACAAACTAGCATCGTTGTTATTCTAGCAAGCAAACTAAATTATGAATTTCAAAATTTATAATATTCAATTCCAAAAAGAGCTAGTTATATCAGAATTATCATGCTGGAATTAAGTCGTGTAGCTTCTCATTTATTATGGCTCGGACATTTCATGCCTCCCAAAAACTTAACATTTTGAATATCAATATTTTCAAAGTCCTTGAAATCTTCAATTAGTTGTCACTAGAAACTAGAAGTACATTGATTGTCACTAATAGTAGTAGAGTAGCCATCTCTAGGATCTTGTTGCTCTTGGCAAGTGACAAACTTGCAATTTGAAGGTCCAAAATCCTTCTATGGTAAAATTCCAATTTTTATAAGCCCAACTACAAATATAATAAAAATTAGAAATAAAGAACATAAAAGAAAAATTTGATGAAGTCTGAGTTGTACAATAGAGGCATGAAAAATTATCCTAACCCTCAAAAGAAGGAAAAATAACCAAGTTTTGCATGTATTGCATGCCTAGCTAGAAAGATTAGTATTTAAGTTTCAACACTAGATCTATTGAGTGTTCTTTACTATGTACCCAAAAGATGTTTGCATCTTTTGGACATTAGTGTTATACACTACTATTCATCATGTGCACTTGTCACTTGTTTGAAATATAAAATCTCTAAATATGAGAACTTCTAAGTATTCAATTTTTAAAAAATTGCATACAAAAAATTTACAAATTTTTGACTAGGGCTCCTCACTATGAGTGGTGCCCATTGAAGATAAAAAATTTAGGGGTTCAACTTTTAGCTTTAAAGATCTTGGCAACAAAAATTTGATCCTCACATAGTAATATGGTTTGGGAATCTAGAAAGAATGGTCATCAAAATAGGTTGTCTTTATCTAAAGAACAAACATGCAATAAACAACAAGTTCAAACAAAACATGAAGTAAAAGCCACAATGGTCATAGAGGTAAATAGTAATTACATGTGCCAATGGATAAAGTAGCTTCCATTAGAAGGGATTATTGTTGAAGGTCAAATTTTGCTTTCTTAACAAAACTTTACTTCACATCCAATAGTTTCTTCACAATTTTTAACAAAAGCATTCAAAAGGTAATTATTGCAAAAGTCACATAAGATCCTTTTAGTTTCCATCTCAATGCATGCATCTTAGTAAAATTACTTTCAAAAATTCACTATTTTTTCTATTCTATTGAATGGATTGATGTTTGTTGAAAACCTTTGATTCTATTTTGAATAAATCCACAATTCCTAAACTCCCAAATGTTTCCTTAGGAGATAATTGAAGGTTTGGTTAGGTATTATGATCTTAATTTTTAGCCTATGTTTCTAAATTTTTTTAAGGTAGGAGAACATATTAGATTTTGGTGAATATGATTTGATTTAAGCAATTCTTCAATAGCAAAATTATGCCACACAAAGCTCAAAATAGTGGAGTTCTTGTAGAAAAAAATTGGAAATAAATCAAAAAATAGTTTTCTGTTAGATTATATTTTTGTATACATATGGAATGGTTGATTCATTTCATTGAAACCTAGGGTTCCAAGGCCATCTTTTCATCAAAAAAATACTCAAAATTTCCACTTTCAATGCAAACAACAAAAAATTTAGAAATGTTTTATATATTCAACTACAAGATCTTGCACTAGACTAATATAAAAATATAGGGGAAATTTTTTTTAAACTTTGACCACATTGATTGCAAGATATATGCATTGAAAGTTAAGGAAACAAGTTTTTTGTTTCTATCTTGATTAAATTACAAATAAGAAGGTTTTTAACCCTCTTAACTTATAGTTTTTGCACTATAGATTGTGAATTCAATTTTTTTATGTTGAAGAATTAAGTTGAGAGTTCAAGAAAAAAATCTACCCTCCTTCCTATGATTTTCATACTTTGATAAATTGTTAAGTCAAAGCATGTACAAGATAGTTGGAAAAAACTAAATTGTTGATAGCTTTGAGATATATTGATGGAATTAAAATACTTTAATCCCAATGGTGAAATTGTTATAGAAAGAAAACTAAACCATATACAATTTTGGTTTAGAAATACTGATAAGATTGAGTTAAAAAATAGATTCAATTGATGCATTATTTTTCTCAATAATTTATTAAGATTGCCTGCTAAAATAAAAAAGCTTTATAACTTTCACATCACTTATCCAAATTAAGTGAATCAAATCTTTCCATATAGATAAAATATCATCCATAAGAAATAAATAAAAATAAAAATGATTTCAACTTTTTATGGACTTTTTTGTTGTCTCTATTTTGGATTTATTGTGGCATAATTTTTTTTCCTAGGTAGAGGCTGAAATAAAAATTGTATTCCTAAAAATCTAATTAGTTTTAATATTTTAAAAATAATTTGAAGAAATCTTGCCAAAAATTGAGATCATAGGAATTTGCTTCAAACCTTCAAGAATCCTCCAAAAGGACTCTTAGGACTTTAGAGATTTATAATGCAATTGTTCTTAAAAGTATAAAAGCAACCTTCATACCAATCATTGAAAGCATGGTTGGAAGATTGCATAGTTGAGTGGACCAAAAGCTTGGAATTGGTGACTCAATATAATATATGTCAATACAAAAATTCTAAAGGTCATTCAACAACCAAGTCCAACCTAAAATTCATCAATAGAATTTTAAAATATTGAATATTTAAAATATAATATATACAATTTAAATTTGCAAATTCATAAATTTGTAAAATTTTAGATTTTAAAATTATAATTGCTAAATCAATAAATCTATAAAATTAAAAAAATTAAATTAAATTTATAAATCTTGAGATTCGAGTATTTTGAAAATTAATGAAATATCCAAAAATTATTTGACATTATTGGTAAACCTCTTTTAGCCTAGCGGACTACCCAATTTTTTGAATGGCCTTTACGATTTTCTAGTATTGATAAATATAAGATCCTTTTTGAGCCCATTTGGTTTGCTTCAAGCTATGACTAAAATGATGGAATGAAGTTAGGACTAAAATAACAAATTTTGAAGCTACATTAGAAAAAGGAGATGATGTTAAGACAAAAATAATGGAATTTCAAAGTCACATGACTAAAATTGAAGCCCTCATAAATTTGCATAACTAAAATTCAATATTTTCAATTAATGGAGTTGAAAAGTTCAATTAATTTTCAAAATAAAGGCATGGAATATAAAAAAATGAGAGAGTTGAAAGGATTTTGAGTCGACCGACATGCCCTACACAACCTTGTGGAGTATAGGATTCACTTTGCCTTTATAGGGGCCAAATCTTTTTGATTTTAAATTGACAAGTATATGGCCAAACCATAATTTTTGT
Source organism: Pseudoscleropodium purum (assembly GCA_963969395.1). Lineage (NCBI taxonomy): Eukaryota > Viridiplantae > Streptophyta > Bryopsida > Hypnales > Brachytheciaceae > Pseudoscleropodium > Pseudoscleropodium purum. The sequence continues at coordinate 29,146,435 of OZ017795.1, forward strand.
GTTCTATGGTGAGGGCGCGCGTGCATATTCACATCCATGAAGAAAGGTTCACACATTTTTTCAAAGTTGGTACAACCAACCATTCTTTGAGGGCTTTAATGTGAGAGTAAAAATTACCCCCACCATAGTCTCCAAAGCTAGAAACAAAAGAAGAAATCTTTTGTGGAGCATCATTGGTAGTATAGAAAGCAATAGAGGTCTACAATAGGTGAATTTGTTTGTATGTATCTTTCTAAATCCTATTAAGATTTTACCCCCCCTAAAGTTCCAAAGCAATTTTCTTGTCATTAAACATTCAAAACTACTATTTTCAATGCAACCAACTAAAATCTTATACATTGTTTTTTTTGCATATCCAACCATAAGGTCTTACACTAGACTAGTATGAAAATGTCTAAAAGAAATTTCAAATTCTTAACCATATCAATCTCAAGATACATGTGTTTAAAATAAAGAAAATGAGTTTTCTTGCTCCTAGCCTAAATAGACTATATGGCTTTGAATCTACTTAACTAGAAATTTTTATACTACAAATTGTGAAACTTTATGTTGAAGAATTTAAAATTATTTTTTTATATCAAAGAATTGAATTAAAAGTTCAAGAAAAAATCCCCCTCCTTGATTTTCATTCTTTAAAAAAATTATTAAGGCAAAACATCTATAAGATAGAAGGAAAAACTAAATTGTTGAAGTCTCTAATTAGATGAAATTAAAAAACACTAATCCCAATAGTGGGATTGTTTTAGAAAGCACACTAAACTATGTGCAACTTTCTTTTTTCAAATTATTAAAATCAGATTCACAAACAAATCCTATACATTATTTTTTCAAAAATTTGCAAAGATTGCCTCCAAAACAATAAGCTCATTAGAAGATTTTTGGGGCCTTTGGATGCCTGCGAGCTATCACAGCCTGCGAACATAGGGAACAGGTTCGGCGCAACGGTCTAACGTGGCCAAGACCCTGCCACGTCATTGACCAAATTCTTTTTTCATTTTTTTTTCATTTGGAGACTAATTTTTTTTCTTTTTCTTTTTTATAAAAAAGAAAATTCTAACAGTGGGCCGTTCCCCTCGTTGCGGAGAACATCTGCAGGGGAATAGGCCCGAAACAGGCTTCTGGACCCCCCCCCCCCCCCTCAAATTCTTCTAATGCTATAACTTTTACATTACTTATCCAAATTAAATAAATCAAATCTTTGTACATACGCAAGAATATAATCTAGAAATTAAAAAGATATATATTTCAAGTTTTTGTATTTTATTGATGTTACATGCTTTTGCCTATAGTGGGCTTATTGTGGTATGATTTTTGCTTCTAGGAACTGATTGAAATACAAATTATATTCTTGGAAATATTGTCAGTTTTCTTAGTTTCTTACCTTGAAAAAATATTCCAAAAAATCTTGCCAAAAATTGAAATTATAAGTACTTGCCCAAACCTTCAGGACCCCCCAAGGGGATTTATGGAACTTTAGGGGTTAGTGTAATAGAAATGAAATAGTCTTTACTACTATATATATTTATTATATACCAAAATATTTACTTTACAATAGTTTTTAGGAAAATGGGGTGACTTGACTAGTATCAAAAAGATTATTAGCAACTTGAAGGAAAATGCAACTCAAGTTATTTTCTTAATTTTTGACAATCAATTAGATTATGGTAAATCTACCTATGACAAGAAAACCATCCATGACACACACCTAGAGATTGTCTATTAGAGTCTTATATCAATCCATGACAAAAGAAATTCTAATAAATGGGATTAAGATTACATTAGGTGGATTTTTGGTCATAATCAAAGCCTTAGGAGATAGCATGGAGTTATTAGTAACTGCTATAAGACACACCTTTCTAGTATCAACTTGTCATAAAAAATTATTTCCTTTGTTTCTCAAAAAGACCCACATTTCTTTTGTAAAATACAAAGGAAACACATGAGTCTTTTTCAAAAACAAAGGGAGTATTTTTTTTATTCCTTCATGTCATATCTATGTTAGGAAATCTTGAAGCCATATTAGAAAATGTTGTGACTGCTCTAGGTGGAAAGGTGACCATTATGAAAATATTTTTTTATTGATTTGGGGTAGTCTATGAGCTCTTTTGGGCCAATTAGATTGCACACTTCAAAATATCATAAAAATTTCATATTTTGTCCAAAAAATAAAATTCTAGTTGTTTCTTTTATTTCTCACATTTGTCTTTGTATGGAAAAAATTGAATTTTTTTGCTAATGGCAATAGGACAAACCACTCATTTTGCCTATTATAGACAAGTTTACCTTAGTACCATTTATTGCCTCAAAAAACACTTCAAGTCTTATTGGTTGCTTTTAAATATTTATGGAAACTCTTGGTGCTTGAAAGTTGGTGTTTATTGAATCCTTGAAGGACCAAGGCCTTTTTACTTGTCTAAAAACACTTGAAACTACCATTTCAATTGTAAAGTAAAAAATTTGTAAACAATTTAATTTTTTTGCTCATCTAATTATAGAATCTTCCACTCAATTCAAATAAATGTTTTTTTGTTCCATACTTGACTAGAACTTTTAGTTTTGAATCTTCTTAAATTAAAAAATTTTATCTTGAAGGATTGAATTAAGGATTTGGAGTTGGTTTTTTTTCCTTAAATCACTTGATTTTCATTCTAAAGAAAATTGTTAAATTTAAGTATGTTTAAAATAGGAAAAAACTTGAAATTATTAATAGTTCTACAATAGAATTAAAACACACCAACTCTAGTAATTAGATTGGTGTAGCAAGCTAAACAAACTATTTGAAACTTCTTTTCTTGAAAAATTATGGAAATTGAAATAAAGAATGAATCTTAGAAGTCATTTTTTTTTAAATGCTTGAATTTTTTGAAAAACAAGACTCTCCATCACTTTTTCATTATTAGAGTCCAAGTAGGATCAATTAAATCTTTACATAAAGATTCAAATATTTTCTACAAGAATAAAAAGTAAAAGATTTAAATATTGAGTTTTTTTATTTTGATGGTGTTGTCTACTAACATCCATTTTGAGCTGAATGTGGCATAATTTTTTGCTTCCAATATTGGTTGAAATAAAAATTATATTACCAAAAAGATAATGTAATTTTCTATCTTCAAATTCAAAAAAAAATCATGACGAAAATTTGGATTCTAAGAACTTACACAAACCTTCTAGTGTCCCTTGAGGGCACACAACTTGGTGTTTTACGGGTTATATAAAAAGATTAAATGGTAATTATATACAAAAGAATCATAGGTTCATTTATGACACTATAGCCATTTGGCTTCAAAATTGTTTGGCTTTACAATGGCTCATATACAGGCTCACATAATTATTCATATATTGCAAAAATTACCATAACTAATTCAAAAATTAGATTTTTCCATCAATTTTTAGGTGTGTTGAAGTATGAGTAATGCACTTATATAAAATGATTTTTCATATTTTTAGAAATTTTTTTGATTTTTAATAATTTCATCAAAATTATTCTTAAATATTTTTGATACATGTAAATTTTTTTTCAAGATTATTTAATAAGTGGAATAGAAATTCTTTTAAGAATTTTTTATTAAGAATTTTATAAACTAAAAAATTTATTTAGTGAAATTTCACTAATTAAAATTTGACTCTAAAATTTTATATATCTTATAAATCACTCCAAAAATCTTCAAAACATCATGAAAAATAATACATAAATATTTTATATATTTTTCAAAGTTTCCACAATTTTTAAAGATTTAATGAGTGAACTATATTTTATTCATTGATTAAACTATAAAATGCCATAAAATATTTTTCAAATTTTTTCAAATTTTTTTTATGCAAGTATATCAATTGTACCAACATATCCAAATTTTGTTTAAAATTTTTAATTCTTCAATTCGCTATCACATACTAATAGAAAGGAGGGGGGATATTAAAGCATCAAATAATAGTGTAAGAGTGCATTGCCTAAGCCCATATGGGCACCAAGCTAGTGCCCATTGGGACCTTTAGCACCATACTATTACACTCCTTAGACAAAAATTTGTATTTTAAGTGACAGATTTTAAGTGACATCTAATGCAATAACCTTTGTTTTATGTCAATAATAATGTTTAATGTAACATCAAGTACAATTAACAATGTTTAATTGATTTTTAATAATGAATACTATTATATTATGTTTTTGTTAAACCTTATTTTAAAATCCCCTATAAAATGTAATTAATAGATGATTTTGTAGTAGTGCCTTGAAATGTTTGTTCATTGCTCAAAATTTGAACATTTTCTTACAAAATGGTTAATTAGTTGTCATTAACGTGCACATTCCAAAATTACATATAAAGTATGGTATTTGAATTCATTAGATGGAAAATTGATATAATTGTTTCTACTCAGGTTTTTTTTAGAAGAGATATTGTCTTAGTGCACATAAAATAAATTTCATAAACTTTGACCATATAGCTTGCATTATATTAATGTTTAAAGGAAAAAACACTTAGCTTGTATTTGCTCCTTTTTGTATTGAATTTCAAGAATTTGAATCCTCTTAACCCCTAATTAACCAATTGATTATATATAGTCAATTCAAAAATTTCAATTTCATTTTAGTGTAGGCCATTAAATTCCTTTAATACCTTGTAGTCTAGGTTTTGTCTAGTTTACCAAAAATCCAGGACTAAGTATAGGGGTTCCAAATTTCTAGAGGAATGGTCAAATCGTCTATTGTTCTGTGGCTAAAATCACATGTATATTAGATTTAGGGAAATAAGTATATATATAAGTTGTTTAGTTTGTAAAGTTAGATTTTTCACTCTTATTCCCAGGGATTTAAATTTTGTTGACAATCATTTACAGATGTATGCAGACACAATGAATGATGTTACAGTCCTATATAGTGTCCTAAAGGTGGGTAATAAGTCTGAACAATAAGTCAGGTTGGGCAATTTATCTTATGCAATGCATGCACTAAACCTAATCATATAAGATAATACTTTGAAAATAATACACGTAATTCTTTAATTAAACCTTTTTATATTTAGGGCAATTGGTCCAGTAAGTGCTCGCCATGAACAAATCCTAATGCAAAATGTCTATGTCTGTCCCTGTAGGGCAATTTGTCCAGTTAATACAAAGAATGGGAGTTTTAGATATTTTACCAAAGTTTTGTCTTTTCCTTAAGCTTTTCTTCAGCTTTTAGGGTAATTAGTCAATTGGCAATTTGTCCAAACCACTGTTAATACACAAACAAAATATTGAAACAATTCACAACATGGACCAAACTTAGGAAACCTAAAACCGAATGCTTATTATTTGTATAATAATAATAAAATGATTTAAAATCGTAATCTATAGACCTAAGACCAAATATATCAGCCCTATGACCATGCAATGGACCCAAAACCACGGAAATAAACTCAAAATCCAAAAACAGGCCTTAAAAACGCTGAAATTTGGAATTTAATGGTCAAATGACCTATAACCAATTAACCACAGACTTCAGTCCTATGACCGTGGAGAAAAGGACCCTATTATTGTGCGATTTCAGCTGTGAAGCTTAAATCCCTAATTTCCTTTGACAACAAGCTTGCTACCTGCCACACTTTCCTATTCAGGTTCCAATTTCGACAGAATTTTGTATTTTTGATTCTGAACACTTGTTCCGCACTTCCAAGCAGGTTTCTATTGATCTTTGCAACTCAATGGCATTGAAATTTCTGATTTCGCAAAAGAATCAAAATTTTATGCACCACCGAGAACTATAGCATTTGAACTTGCTTCCGATCCAAATTTTGACACAATTTGTGGAATTTGTGTCGGATTCTTGCTCATTCAATTCCTTTGGTCCACACAATTTCACCAACCATCAATTGATCTGAATTTTTTTTATGAAATTCGGTGCCGTGGAGTTGCCGCCGAATCCCTAATTTTTGCTCCCAAGCTTCTTGCAGCTTTTGTTGTGACTCTGCAATGCCAAATCTTCACCGAACTTGCATGGATTGTCTCCGATTTCTCATTCTTGACTTCAAAACAAGTTTTGATTACAAACTCACAACCCAAGCACTGCTCCTACTAGATTTACTAAAATTTGTAGATTTTTTTCGAACTTCAATCCCGCTTCTCACCCCATTTACCTGGTGGCCGAATTTTGACTTGTGAAATTCTTCCAATGCCCAGAGCTACTAGAGCAGCACCGGGACACCAATGATCAACACTGATCACATCATTTTGTCAGGAATTGGTTGATGCTCTGTCAACTACTTACACTTTTTGCAGAGTTCTTAAAGCTCATACTCTTGTAGTTTCAATTTTGCACTGTCATTCATTTACAAACCCATCTCTCCTTTTCGATTTGCAAGACAAAATTTTGGCTGCTTATTTTGATATTAACAGTTTATTACAAACTCTAACTTTGCAATATTCACTCACAAAATTCTAATCTCCTTTAATTGAAATTAATTTCTTCAATCTCACAATTGTAAGCTCTCAATAGCCTGTTCTCACACGCAAGGGCACAATTCCATGGAAGACAATCTTATTCAAAAATCTCACAAAAGTAATAGTCAACAAGGCAACCTTAAACTCGGCAAACATATGAAAGAATTATACAAGGCAATAAACTCAAATATATATATTATAGAACTTAATCACTTACATGTATGGGTCATATTTCCAAATGCCAATTTTTTTATTGTTTTTAATATCTATTTATAGTCTTTTTGGCACCCCCTCCCAAATGGTGTGTCTTTCTAATTTTTACTTTTACTATTTTCAATTTTTATTTTTAATTAATTAATTAATTAATTAAATCCTATTCATACTATAACATATAAATAAACTTTATTTTTAAAGTTTTTTCTACTTTTATCTAATAAGGGGCCCCTAATGGCTCCTAATAATCTAAATTTGCTATTTTAAATTTAAAATCTTGTCTACATACCTAAAGGACCAACATGCACTTTTTACTACATAGCAATGTTGGGCAAGCTAATGTGATAGGAGATTTCCATATTCTTGGTCCAAATTTTAAGAGAAGATGGAGACAAAGAATATCTTTCAAATACACTAAATATCATGACATTTGAAAACATGAATAAAACGTTGTGGCCTAATATGTTCTTTTTTTCCATTAATGGGCAATCCAAGCAAATTAGAAAAAAATCACTTTTTTCATTAACAAAAATTTAATATTGTTTTTTTAGAATTATATATATATAGAAAGCTTCAATCATTCCAATTTGATCAATGAGTCTAAAGTTATGCAGACTCTTCATCCTCAAATAAACTTTGAATTGTTTTATCTTGCTCATTTTTTAATATTTTTTGGAAAAAAATAAATTCATAGAATATAGATTGTTTATTACAACATTGCAACCATAGGGATTGGCATTTTTCAATTCCATAATTAAATTTTTAACAATTTTGTATTTTGAATCATTCTCCACTATCTGCTTACTATTTTTTCCTTTCTGTTGAACAAATTCAAATGATTTGAAAATTTTCAAGCATGTGGATTACTTATCTAGGAAAAAGAATTCAAAGAAGTACCACCATTTTGGGCATTTTTTCATAGAAAAATGAGTTTCTGAAGTTCAACTACGTTATCTTTGTAAGGCCCAAAAAATGATTTGAATAAATTTGAATGCATATATCTTGCAATCTAGGCGATGGAAATTTCTAAAATTCTTACAACATGTTTTTAGCTTAGCATACTACGAGATCCTATGGTTATAGGTGTCAAAAAAGTATTTCTTTTCAAAATTTTAGTACTTGTACTAAAAGTGTCTATTTTTTTTTTATCATCATCATTGCAAATATAGTCATAGAACTTTAGGAATTAACTATTTAAAAATTTTCTAGGTAGTATTAAAGGTGAACTTTTGGAGGCTTTAGTTTTTTTATTGAAAAAGAGTAAATTTTTTATTTTTGAGAGGTCCTCAAAGGCATATATGTACCATTAGTCAAAGAATAAAGCTTGCCAATTTTACTTGATTTCCCAGCTTTGAGCAAAGTTTGACAATTTGATTTAATTTGAAATCAAAAAAATTGTGCTTACCCATTTGCTTTGAAAATGATTCCAATAGAAAGAGTAAATTTTTTTCATGATTTTCACCATTGAAAATTTAATTATGTAAGTGTTGATTTGGAGTTATTTTTAATTTCTACTTATAAAAAAATCGCATTTCAACAATTGCAAGGTAGATTGTGTAATGAGTTTAATATCTCTTTAGTTGAGTTTAAGGTTTTAGGAAGTGCATTTTAGTGAACCAATACAATTTCTAGTTGTTTATATTACCTTCAATCCTACAAATTTCTCAAACTTTGTCAAGAGGACTAGCATGCTAAAAATAAAATACATTATAAGCTCTCATTTCATCACTTAGGACTCATTGTTTTCTTTTTTCTTGCTTTCACTATTTCAAGTGTAGTTTTGTGTACAAAGCCACTCCAAAAGTGTAAAACCATAACATGCATATCACATGCAAATGTTGAATTTGGTCCTAAATAAACTATTTTTCCTAGACTAAACCCAAATCTTACATGTAAATAGGGTAGAAACTCAAAAATTGTTCAAATTATAGTTGTTTAGTAGAAATTGCTCAAATTGCCTAATCCTCCCTTGCATGTGACAAAATATGGCTAAATTGATTCAAGAGAACTTATGTAAGAACCTTAAGTCAATTCCTAAAGAAAGGTTTCAATTTTCCATTTCATTTTGCAAAATAGTAGAAACCCCAATTGTTAACTTATATGTGAAGAAATTTCAAGATGGACTAGCAAAGGGCATCTACAATCTAAGCATGGTCTTTTTAAGTGAAAATAATGCTAGGAGTCCAATGGAAAAATTGGTTTATCAAGATTTTCTTTTGTATAAAAGATTCTTTATTCACTCAAAATTAAAGAAGATAGTGGGATTTGATTATCTTTGTTCAAAATGTTCAAAGTAAGAATATGAGCTTGGACATCTTTAGTAGAGTTCTATGAGAGGTTCCACAAAAAACTCCAGAATTTTTTGGTAGTCAGAAGATGTCCTTCTGGATGGTCAACTTAATAAATTATTATTATTTGTTTTGTAGAAAAAATGAAAATTGCCAAAATTTACTGTAGCCTTCCAAAAATTTCAATTTTTTGATAAAATGGACAATAATAAGTTATTTATTAATTTTTGGATCAATTATGTGCATCATAAACTACAATCTTCATACGAAAAATTGAACCTAACAATGTATTATATGGCTATAAAATATAAAATTGAACACATTGTCCATTTCAACAAATATTTCAATTGTAAGGCCACTAACATAGAACAATGATCTATATTGCAACCTTAACCTCTTTCTACAATGGTTAATGCGATCCCATGTTTTGAGTTCTCAAAAAAATTCAAATATTGTGAGAGTCAACATCATTTGCATGTTTGTCAAATTGTTGATATTTTAATTTTTATAAATGTCAATTTCCTTCAATTTTTTGTCTACATAATCTGAAATGAAGTAAACCAACATGCCAAGGCACAAAAAGTTTTTTTGAAGTTATAAGAAAAATTGACAAAAGATAAAATAATTCAAAATCATAGTGAACAAAACCAAGTTTCAAACATGGCTAACTTTGGAATTAGTTTTCTTTCAAATCACAACTAATTTTTTCTTCAAAACTTCATGGTAATGTGTGGTATGTCGCACACTACAACTTCTATATATCTACTTTTGGACTTTGTCCATTGATGGTTATGGTATGGTTGTTTGAATGAAACCCTTTCAATTTTGTACTTAAATTTGTTAGTCATTGTATCTTTCATTGAGCACGAAAAGGGCATCATTTGAAAATATTTCACAAAGATATGATCCTTCAAAGTGTGTTGCCTTGTGTTTCCATTGACCTGAATAAAACTTCAAACTTAAATATTTTCTAAACTTGTAATCAAATAATCTAATTTTTTTTTTTGCAATGCTTATTTTCAATGTGAACTTGAGATCCTATCCGATCTCAAGAAAAAATGAGCAAAAAATTACTTGAATTTTTGATAGTTTTGACCCATTTTGAAAATACCCCCCTTTGTATCATTAGGGGTTAAGAAGGCCCAATGATGTAGAACACACTTTTTTCCTATGCTCTAAAAGTCTTCAAATTTTGAGCCCCCCAAATTCTAGATAGAGCCACCTTCAAGAAGTGAGTGTGATTGAAATTTTTGGGAGCTTGTTGAAAAGCATTCTTATTAAATCTTTTTAAAAATCTTTAAAATTTTATTTCATGCCGTCTTGACAAATAAAACCAATTCCAAGATCACGACCTCCAAAAGAGAACTTCCCAATTATGGCAAATGAGGGACTTGGAGAGGAAGACTTTTCAATTTTTGGGCCCCCTCATTTTTGGTGTAAGTAAGTTAAAATCCGGGCCTAAAATGAGAAAATTGAATGGAGCAGAGAGGCAAGGTCCAAAAGAGTCCAGCAGGACCCCATCTCCAACTCAACTGCACTCGAATCCCGGAACGAACGAGAAACGAGCCAGGACGGACGACCGAACCGCCATTGCTGCCAACGATACCGACGAAAAAAGTCGGCAACAACGAAAACCCTCCCAAGGGAACAACGAAAACCCCGTTGGGGAACCCAACGAGAAACGGCCCCAGGGAACCATCGTCGTCTCCGTTTGGAAGCGCGACCAAGTCTGCTCCGTCGCCATAGCCATAGCCCAGCGATGGCGGGGAGGAGCATCCAATCTTAACCCCTGCTCCGTTGCATCGTTCGGAGAATCGCAAGCTCCGGCCGTCCCGATCTTGACAGGGCGCGATCCGTGCCAAAAATTCCATTTGTCGTCGTGCCCCCGGTTGCGCTGCCTAGGGTTTCCTCTTCGGACACGGGGAAGGAGCTTAGGTCGTTTTGGGTTTTCTTTCCGAGACGAGGAGTGGTGGTTTTTAAAAAAAAAATTTATTTGTTGCTCGTGTTTTTGTTGCGGTGTTTCGACGTGTGGAGAGAGGCTGGGCACAACACGATGGATTTGGATCAGTGGCTGGAGAAAGTGAAGGGCGGCAACTACCTTTTGGAAGACGAGCTCAAGCAACTTTGTGAATATGTAAGTGCGGGCGGGTTTGATGATCTTGAGTTGATCCTGGGGTTTGGTGGTTGCGGATCTTGTAAGGGGAAGCGGACGCGCACGTGCGCATGTGTCGGCGAAGTTTTTGGTGGTGGTGGTGGTGGGAGGGAGGGAGGGACTGGGCGGTCATTCATTCGGGCGTTAGGGTTTGATCGAGGGAATGGTAGGGGTTTCATTTAACAGACGCATTCGAATTGTGCGCGTTTGGATTTTTCGTGGTGGCGTTTGGTTGTGGCGTGTTCGTGCGCTGCCATTGGGAGTTGTGGACCCTAGAAAATGGCGGATACTGGGAGATGAATTTGTCGGTGGGGGTTGTGTTGGGAAGGATTGAATGGCAGCTATTGCAAATCAGAGGAATTAATTTTCGAACGGGAAAACTTGATCATCGCGGGCTGCCTTTGCTGGAAAAAATTGGACTTGATGATGTATGTGTGTCTAGTGCTGATTTTGTTTTGGGACATTTGACGCTGTACGAAGTTTAGGTCTGAAAACGATCCGACAGTCTGTCATACTTCTAGTTAGATTTTCGACCTATTCTGTTTTTCTTGTGGTGGGAATCCAAGGTGAGTGGAGTGTATTAAATTGAACCTTGATCTCGCCACCCGCGTCGTTTCTTTATTGTGAGAGCCACGCATGCGCACGGTTTGAAGAATGGTTGTGGATTTCTGTGTTCAAACTGTATGAAGTGGCTGTTGACGTATTTGATTTTTTTTCTCTCACCTTCAGCTCTTTGGCCCCCTCGGCACTGGCTGTTTGTGCTGTAAAAATGCCAAAAATTCTCTCTGTTTGTGATCGGGGCTGTCAGCTCTTTGGCGTTGAGGTTCGCAGTGCTTATCAGGTATGCTTTCTGGCACAGGTGAAAGAAATATTGGTGGAGGAGTCCAACGTTCAGCCTGTTAATAGTCCTGTGACTGTTTGTGGCGATATTCATGGCCAATTTCACGACTTGATGAAGCTTTTCCAGACTGGAGGGCACGTTCCCAGTACAAATTACATCTTCATGGTGCGTGCATTGGGAGAATTTCTTCTTCCCGAGGGTATTTGTTCTTGAAATCGCATGTTGTTTACTATAGCTTAAGTTTACAATCCATGTAAGCTCCAGCTATTCGGATCAATGTTTTCTTCCTTAAAATATATGTTCCTAAGGACCTGTGACTCAACTGAAGACATGTGAACTCTATGAGTTGGGCTGTAATATTGCCATTTGGGGGGATTATTACTGCATCATATGTACGATTCTAGATTTTATTTCCTCACCAAAATTAGTCTGCTTGTGGAGATGAGCAGGGTGATTTTGTGGATCGTGGTTACAACAGTTTGGAAGTATTCACTATACTTTTGCTTCTGAAAGCAAGGTACAGCAGCATTGTTAGTTTACTTTGTGGACATGACTTTGAATTCTGCATTTATACGGATGCTTGAGACAAGTACGGTTACTTATTCGTGATTTTGAATCTATCCATCTCTTGTGATCTGTTCCAACGTTTTCCAGCTTGTTTACTCCATGCTCCCAGTCTAGGTCGTGTGACAACTAGTTAGAAAGTCTGGGATGAATAGCACATGACATTTTCTTACTTGTTTCTTCAGATACCCTGCACACATGACATTATTGAGGGGTAACCATGAAAGTAGGCAAATCACTCAGGTATTGACTGTTTCTTTGTGTTACTGTTCTGAGAATAGCATTGATTTGCTCTTGTATAGTGTTGCATTGGCTAAGTTTCTGGAGAACGTTTATGATATCGGTGGATGCCTGTCTTCCAGCACAAAGTATGTCAATAGAGTGTTCGATTTTTTGCAATTCTATTTAAGCTCAACTATTTAGCGTGTTCTTTTGTTTTTTGTAGTATTCTTGACTTAGTTGGTATTTGTCTGCTCGACAGGTCTATGGATTCTATGACGAATGCCAGCGGAAGTATGGGAATCCAAATGCTTGGCGGTATTGTACGGATGTGTTCGACTACCTTACACTCTCAGCTATCATAGATGGAAAGGTGAGATTCAAATCTACATTTTTCTGTGCTGTAATAACATCAACGTTATGATTATTGTGAGCAAAGCATAGAAGTAGCCGGAAGATTGATGAATATATATGCAGTACCAGGGACACTTCTTTTGTGGCGTTTAAAATTCTGTAGTATAGACGGAATTTTGGGTTTGCTCTGCCAATTCAAGAGTTTTGTTGGGCTCATTGCTCTATTCCCGATCATATGATGTGCAGGTGTTATGTGTGCATGGAGGGTTGTCTCCAGACATTCGGACAATAGATCAGGCAAGATGCATCTCCATCATGTTCGATCGACTTAGATGATTGCATTTATAATTTCACGCAAGAGCTTTGTTTTTCATTAGATACGTCGGTAAAGCAGACAATAACCTCTCAACGTTGGTAAGCTGGTCAAGTATTATCTCTCTTTTATGATCAGAAGAGGGTCCTGTACTCTAGATCGGATATTGCACGTGAGATGCACGGCATTATAATAATGCGCTTAATCTTGCAACAATCTCGACTTGATTGACTGATTTTTGTTGCGACTCCATTTCCAGTCCTTTTCACATATTGACAGTGGAAGTAAATGTGAAGTGTGAAAGTCACACGATTGTTGAGTTATTTTGTTATGCAGATTAGGGTGATAGAAAGGCAGTGTGAAATTCCCCATGTGGGACCATTCTGTGACTTGATGTGGAGTGATCCTGAAGACTTGGTCCATCATGAGGCTTGGTCTGTTAGTCCAAGAGGTGCTGGGTGGCTCTTTGGTGCACGCGTTACCACTGAGGCAGGCTTTCTGAATCTCAACCCTCTTTTTCCCTGTTTCCATGAAATTAATATGTAGTGCGAATCCCTCTCCGTGGATGTCGCCTTGCAGATTTAACTGCACCACCGTCCATTGGTGACTTGAGTTTATGGGTGTTGCAGTTCAATCATATAAATGGGTTGGAGCTTGTGTGCCGTGCTCATCAACTGGTACAAGAGGGACTGAAGTATATGTTTCCTGATAAGGGGCTTGTCACGGTATGTTCTCTGTTTCCGATGACCTGATAGCTTTGTGATTTAATTTATGTTGCTGATCTGAATTCTGTGAGTTAAGCCTTTCCCGCAATATCTGATTGAAATATTGTGAACGGCTGGTCTGTTCCAGGTGTGGTCTGCACCCAATTACTGCTACAGATGTGGAAATGTTGCATCGATCTTAAGCTTCAATGAAAATATGGTAAGGTTTTGTGTTTTGTACTTTGTTTACTATGTATAAAATTTCGTCTCGTTTTTTTTCTGGTTGTTGTTGATTTTATTCTGTAATACTAAGTGAAATCCTTCATCATTGCGAAGATTTTATCTTTGATACATTTTGAACATTTAACTGTTGTTTTACAGGAGAGGGATGTGAAATTTTTCACTGAGACTGAGGAGAATCAGGCAATGATGGCACCGCGAGCAGGAGTGCCATACTTCTTGTAGAGATCTGCCTTGGATACACCAAATGACTGTCTTATACCATCATATGGTGCCCCAAGTAAGAGCGTACCGGTTGCCATCAGTCTTTTCATTTTGCTTGAGGCGGCACCAGGATTGTGGTGCTCTGTGGCAATGCCTGCCTGTCTGTCTGCAACTTGGTTCAAGCCGTAATGATTGTCCAGCACTATGGCTTCTTAGTTAGTACCGAGGAAGTATGTTGAGCAGGTCTTTACTCACAGTATTGCTGTGAGATGTTACATCTGTCATTTGAAAATAGGCTGCTCTTATTCTGGGATTTGTTTAGCTCTCCGTGTACCCATTCCTTAGATGTAGATTGGGGCAGACTTGGTTGTGGACAGGGAGTATCATTCGTTTCTTATTTATTATGGCCATGACTTGTGTACATGAATTATGTTCAGGAGTTGGTAATTGAAGTCTGTCCACCATTCTAGATGTCGCCTTAGAGGTAGAAAGTTAGTCCATGGCCGCGAATATAAAGTTGAGGGTCACGGACATTTTCATGTTGGGTGTATGTACTCCTCTCATTTTCAAGGTTGACACCCATTGAACCATTCATAACTTGAGCTGGCCTCATTAATGTTATGTTTCTCTTTTATCTTGCATCAATTTGTTTTGTGCTTCAATTCAATGAATTCTGTGTAATTTCAGCAATTGTATTGTTGTCTTATTTTTCTTGTCAGTTCCCATGTGGAACTGCCGGCCACATGAGGTCTACTTGGCCCGAGATTCTGAAGAGGCTGTGCCTTGAAATAGTCAACATGGGTTTCATTCAAAGACGTCTCTATTGATGGTTACCTTCACACTTTATCTCCCTTGCAGAACTTGATTTTGAGCATATTGCAACACATAACTTGCAGGTACCTTTGTTCCCAGCCTCAATTCCCTCCCATGAAAATAGCTCCTAAATCGTTCTTTTATCCCTTAAATAATGCCTTGATCTCTCTTTCTTTTTGCACATTTTTGCTTTATTCTTTGTTTGAAAAATATTATTTGTCAATTTCATCAATTTTGTCATAAAGAAAGATCATCTTTTAGAGATTCAAGAATTGCTTTAAATAAGTGAGAAATTATTTGGATGAAACATTGGTTTAACTCCTAAAGGACCATTGTCCCTTTGGGGGACAAATGGAATTTTGGGTAGGTACCTATGGGCTGAAATTTTTTCCTTATTTTTTGAAATTTTTTTTAAAGATAGAAAAATTGATTAGCTTCATGGGAATATAATTTTTTTTCAATTGGTGCCTGGAAACAAAAGATATGCCCAAATAAGCTCAAAATAGGGGACTGGGGGCAGCAAAAAAAACTTTTAAAATAAATTTTTTTTTTCCCTCATAGATTATATTTTTGTGTACATGTGAAGCTTTGATTCATTCCATTTGGACTTTTTATGAGAAAGTTATGGACAATCTTGTTTTTTGGGCAATTAGAGCATCTTCTTAAAAAAATAGCTTGTAGGATTCATTTTTGAATGCAATTTTTACAATTTAAAAAAAAATAAAATTTCACATGGTTAATCATTCTTGTTTGAACAATCTCATTGTTGGGATTAGTGCATTTTAATTTCATTTTAGAGATATGAATATTTTAGATTTTCCTCCTATCTCATATCTACTTCTACTTAGCAATTTTTTAAAGAATAAAAATTCAGTTTTTTTGAATATTTTGAATATTTTCTAAATTCTCAATTCAATTTTATACCATAATGATTTAAAGCTCAAAATGCTGTAGTGCAAAAAATTAAAGTTAAAAATGTTCAAAGTTAAAAACTCTAGTCCTAGAATATACTGAAAAACTTGTTTTTACCACTTTAAACACAAATATCATGCAATTTTTGCGGTCAAAAATTCTGAAATTTTTTCCACGCATTCTCATATTAATTAGGTGTAAGATCCTACAGTTAGATGTGACAAAAAAATAATTAAATTTTTTTTTTACCTTTTGCCTTAGAAATGACAGTTTTGAGTGTTTTGGGGTAAAAAAACAGGCCTTGGTACTTTAGGGGTTAACCTTAAGGGGAGTAAGGACCAATAGTCCAAATTTCCAAAACTAGGAAGATATATGTAGTATTATAATGTTAATTCAATTATATTCTAAATTAATAGTTGTAAAATATAATTTGTAGATTATGTCTATACATCTAGATTATTTGGTTTACAAACCAATATTTTCCAATAATATTTGAAACCCAAAATTGGAAATTCCATCTACAATCGATTTTAGAATATTTATAATTTTTATAAGAAATTTTTTTCCTTTAAGTTCAAAATGCTAAGTTCTAATCAAAGTGATTTTTGAAGATTTTTATATTCTTTTTTTTATTGAATGCATTTTGAAGCTAAAAATATTACTTTTTGAAGTCAAACCTTTATGTATTTTTTGAATTATACAAAGTAGAATTTTTGCAAAATCTTCAAAATCTGTGCCACGAAATGTTAAAGAGCTACCACAAGAATCTTTTGCATAACATTGATGGATGGAAAAATGCATTTTTGTGTGCTTGGGATGTATTTGTATTCATTTGTTGTTCAAAATTTGAACATTTGGTTTTTTGGAGGTTAAGAGCACTAGGTTCAACATCCTAATTGTGGATGTTGGAGAGATTAGGGGTTAAACCTCTAAGGGACTTGAATACATGTGAATAGGTGTGTATTTGGATACCCAATTTGGATTTGAATGGGGAAGGAATTTTAAATGGTTAGAATTTATTTGTGAACTCTGAAAGCGTGGGTGTTATAATTATGTTGAGCCCAAGAATTTTGTGATAGTAGGAAGCATTACCTAGAAGATGTTGTATACAATGTTTGGAAAGAACTACTAGTTAATTCATTGTTACAATAGCTAGTGCCTTTGGGAAAATAACTCATTGGAGTGTGAAAATACAAGATCCAAAATTAGACAAAAAATTGGTACAACTAGCAACCAACTTCATTCCAAAAATAGAAGGTGAATATAGTAACTCTTCAAATTATTTGTACACTTACAAAAATTATCACAACTAATTGAGGAATTGGAGATTTCACACAAAATTTAGGTATGTTGTGGTACAAATAATTGATACTTGTATATAATAAATTTTCAAGATTTTAAAAACACTTTTGAAGTTTTAATAATTTAATCAAATTTATAAGTAAAAAAAAATCTTAATACAAGTAAAAAAATTCAAGAATTTTTAGTTACTAGAATGAAAATTCTTTTTAGAACTTCCAAGTAGAAATTTCACAAATTTTATAATTTTATTGACTACAATATGACTCTAAATTTTTAAGGTTTTTATAATTCACTACAAAAATTGTAGAAAATTGTAGAAAATTTGAAAAATGCATGATATTTTTATATATTATTTTCATGTACTTTTTGGGATTTTTGGAGTGAATTATTGAAAAAAACATCAGAATTTGGAGTCATATTTTAGTCTATACTATTTCATTTAATAAAATTTAAAATTTATAAAACTCTTATTAGAAAAATTCTATAAAAAATTATCATACCACTTACTAAAAATCCTGAAAAAAAATTATTTTATTAGAAGTTTTGTTCCTAGTAAATGAAATTATTTAAAAAAATAAAAAATCATTTTAAATTTTATAAAAAAAATTACTTCATACAAGTGTGTTACTACTACTACAATATATCAAAATATTGTTGGGAAAATCTATCTTTTCAATTAGTTATGGCAATTCTTGAAGTATGTGAATATGATATTATGTCTAATTTGATGTTGCAAAATTTTTGAACATCTAAGATGATATCTTAAAAAACATTTGAATGTCTAAATTGATGTTTCAAAAAATTAAGACATATTCATCAAGCATATCCAAGAAGATATTGTTCATGATGTTTTTATGTCTTTGTAGACATGCAGCAATACATAACAAATGCTACATGATGTTCAAATAAATTATTTTCATGTCATTATTGACATCTGAAAAAACATATTCACATTACAACAAATGTCCAAATTGACAAGACCTAAGACCTAATACACTAATGAAGTCAGTAAAGACCTGGATAAAAAAGTTGTTGATGTGGCACTACTTGCTCCGTTGGTGCTGACATGGAGGCCAAGTAGCAACCACATGGCAACTTTTCATGGCCTTCAAAGACCATGTTTTTTGTAACATCCACCAAATTCTTTTTGAAATCAGACCATTTTTTTTTTTTAAATTTATGTTTTTTGGCATGTTCAACTTGACGCATTTTTTTAGACATCCTTGTTAATATGGTTGATGTCCAAATTGACATATTTACCATATTTTTCTACTTGTTACAAAAAACACGGGTTTCTTATAGTGTATGTATTTAGTTCAAAGTAACTTCTCATTCATACAATGTAATACTTGAATCTTTAAAAGATAGCCTTCTTTAATGATTCATTTCATGAAATTGCTGTAAATGATGTTTTTGTGAAAAGATATAATAAAAAATGTGCAAAAAATAAAAAAATGATTGAAGTGTTAAGGGTTTAGAGCATCCTCCCTTGGCGATCCCAAGTGATCTCAACAACTCTTGGTGGGTCCTTAGCAAAATCCATGCCCCACCATTATTCTCGATTATGAAAACAAACACTAAAGGCTTTGCAAAATGAAGCGTAAACAACCAATAATCGAGGACCCTCTCCATTGTTGCAAGAGTGTAGATTCTAAAGAATCAAGTCAAAAACATCTTGGTCCATGTCCAAAAAAAATAATAGTAATGTTCTTTTGTTTCTTCTTCTACAAAGCCAAGAATCAAACACTAGATAGAGCCTTATGAAGTCGAATAGCAATAACTATGTGACTGGTGAAACATGAAAAACATTAGAAAATGTATTGCAATGGGCCTTTATAGCATGCAATGGAGGGGGTTTCTTTTGTTGTAGTGTGATCAAAACCCCGTGATAGACCCTACACAACTCTTGTTGCATGTCATCTTCAATGCGCCATGGTACATGTACTCTTAGTATTTGGAGTGAAGCCTTTCTCCCAATTTCCTTGATTCACTTGGAGGTTGTATTTTTATCTCCATGAATTTGGATGCAATGGGCCCCCGTCTTGTTTCAAAAAAAATAAAAATAACACACATGCATGTAGTCTAAAAAAATTAAAAACTATAAAGTTTAAAAACAAAAAAGAACTTTTGACTTTGAACACTTGGATCTTGAAAGAGACGAAGGATAACAAATCTTCTATAATTTCAATAGTAGCTATCATTAGTCTAAACCTTTAAGACAATGTTATGAAAATTTTGGTAGAAACATATGGATAACATATTCTTCTAGGCCTAATTTAGTAGACGATTTCTACTTCTACAATTAATCCTACATAAGAAAAAATCTAGGATCTTTGGTGAAGGTTGTTTGATTTTTTGCTGCAATGCAAATACAACAAAAATAGGAATTAAATTTTTAACCTATCTAAAAGTATTATTTTTCCATGTCACCTTAAATGATGTGAAAAAATTATATTTTTATTTTTCAATATTATTTTATAAATATATTATTTTTTATTTCCCTATATTTGCACTATGCAACAAAAAATCAAACAACCTTTAGAGGCCTCATGTTTTTTTTAATAAAGGACTTGGCCTTATTACCACTTTGAAGGGTAATGACTAATGAGTAAGAAAACTATTAGATTCCAACATTAATACATCCATTCTTTGTTTCTATATTTTTTTTGAAAATCATTCATTACATTAGTAGTAATCAATGTCCTTGTTGAGTTAACATAGGGTTGCTTTAGTATTATGATGCCTTTCTTTGTACCCCTTATTAACCAAGATCCAACCATCTAGCATTGAGGTTATATCTAACAATAACAATGTGAAAGCATATACTCATTATGAAAAACAACATCCCTTTGTGCTTGCCATGCTATTTCTTATAACAAAACTTTGCTTTTACATTATCTATGGTATATACACTCACAATCAGCACTCCCTAAAATGCAACACCTACATTTGGAATAAAAAGTGTCACCAAAAACTCAATATTAGTATCACAAGGTGTACACAGTTAAAGTATAAGAGTCTATGAGAGCCTAATTAACTATTTATTTGATAAATCTAGAAACAAAACTTTGAAATTTCATACCTCATTCATAGGAGGTAGAAAAAAATACACAAGTAATCTCTAAAGGAGTAGATCTATTGTAAAGTGGTCAAATATCATCTTTGAGTTGAATTTCATACCTAAAGGACCAACGCCAATTTTCACCAAAATACACTCAAAACTGCCATTTCTATTGCAAAGAATAAAAACATTTGAAATTTTTCTTTTACACATCTAACCATAGGTTCTTACACCTCACTAATATGAGATTATATGGAATAAATTTCAAAATTTTTAATTGTACAAATTATAAGGTTTATATACATTTAAAGTGAAGAAAACAAGTTTTTTTGGACATTGTAGGACTAGATTATTTGACTTTGAACCTTCTTAACTTAAATTTTTTGCACTACAAAGTTTTGAGGTTTAAATTTTTATATTGGGTAATTGATTTGAAGGTCTAGGAAACAAAAAAACTCAAAAAAACTTAGTTTTTGTTCTTTTAATAAAATTGTTAGATAGAAGAAGGTACAAGATAGAAGGAAAATTTAAATTATTAATATTTCTAAAATGGAATTAAAATGCACTAATCTCAATGATGAGATTGTTCTAGCAAGCAAACTAAACCATGTATAAATTTTTTTTTAATTGCAAAAAATACATTTAGAAATGAATCCTATAGGTTAATTTCTTAGGAAGATGCTCTAATTGATTGAAATACAAGATTGTCCATGATGTTCACATCACTTACCCAATTGAAATGAATCAAAGCTTTTCATATAGACAAGAATATAATCTATAGGAAAAAATAATTAAAAAAAATATTCAAATTTTTTAAATTTCTTATGTTGCCTGGTCTCTTCTATTTTGAGCTTTGCCAAGAACCTTTAAGACAAATGCCTCTACTAAACTAAGTTTATCCTATATCTATCTATCTATCTATCTGTGTGTGTAATTTTGGTATTTTACTTGTGAAAGATTTTACTTTCTAATAATTTTGATTTTTTTCAAAAACTTTGATGGAAAAATAAATTTATTGTAATATTTGAAAATAAAAATAAAAATATATATCAATTAGAATATTTATTAGAATAATTTTATATTTTAAAAATAAATGAGGGTTAGAATGAGAAACATAATTTTCTAATATAAATTTAAAAACCATTTAAAAAGAAGAAGAAATGAATGAAAACCTATAATATTCTGTAATTTGAGTTCTAACATATAGACATAGAGCTTGCAATTGCAATATTTCTTTTAGTTTTTTTGGATTTTTTTTCAAATTTTCAAATGTAGTAGTAACAAAACTTGTCAAACTTCATTTTCTTCACTTACAATCAAATACCAAAAATGGTTATTTTGAAAGTTACAATTAAAGTTGACTATGTAAAGTACATTCAATTTTGGGAGGTGAGGACCTTTAGGAGATAAAAAAAACATTAGAATACTCTTTCAATATATACACACAATGTCATGCCAATGATCACATTTTCATCTATGTTTTGAAGTCTACAGGAGAAAATTGCTGCAATGTACTCCATATCGATGTTGCAAATTTTGCAATTGGTGTGTATGAGTGGTTAAATAATATTATTTCAACTAGAATTAGTGACGATTATGGGTGTGCACACCTTATCTACAGTTAATTCGTTTTACTTCTTCATCCATCCACTTTGATAGATGTCAAAAACAGAGAATGCATGCGTCCCGCCCCACCAGTGGCAGTAGGCCAGTCCCCCCACACTGCCCGCCACTCCCATAAGTATCCTACACACATAGATATCATCCATCCATCCCCACCCTATCCCCATCTCATCCCCGACATTCATCCTCATCGCCGAAACTCATCCACCCACGTTCGTCTCCCGCATCTGCTGACTCCCCGCCCTTCGCTTGCCTTTGCCTTGCTTCTCTTCGCTGCCAATGCCCCCCCGCCGTCCCGCCCCCGTAACTTCGCTCTCTCGCGATCTGCCCCCCTTACCTTGGATTCCTTCTTTCCCCCTCCTCCACTCTCTCTCTCCCATTCTCACCGCTTCTCCAGCTGCATTTTGCGCCACTTTGGAGCCATTTTGGAGACCTTTTGGAGACCTTTGGGTTCAGTTTTGAGAGAGTTGGGTTTCGCAAGCTCCCCCCCCCAAAAAAAAAATTCGTTCGCAGAGGTTCCTCCTAACACGGCTTGGATCTGTCCTCGTTTCGTTGGGTTTTGGCTAGGCGTACTCAATTTGTTAGGGGTACGAAACGAAACACTTTGGGTCTTGACAAGATTTCGTGGAAGAGAGGTGTTCGTGTGTTGTTGCTAATTTGGAAAACAGATCCAGGGTTTTGTTTTTTTCCTAAGTGGGGGATTGCGTTTCTCTTTGATCAGGAAGAAGACGAGGTGCCGTTTTTTCTCGGTTGCGGGGGTTGGAGAATCTACGAGGTGATATCACGGAGGGAGGCATCATGAGGGGCTGGGGTTTGAGAGAGAGATGGGAAGGTGAGTAGCGCAGATCCTGTAAAAAATGCAAGTCGTTTCTAGAGGAATCTTGGGAATGTAGAACTGGGCACAAAACGCAGAAGCATTCTTAGGATGAGTTTGGAAACTATTCTTCAAACTGGCACAAAACGCAGGAGCATTCTTAGGATGAGTTTGAAATTCAAGTTCAGCAGAGAGAGCAACATTTAGATAATCTGATTAGGGTTAGATTCAAGTCAGTTTTGGTAACCATGACAGTCCCAGTCTGCCCCGTGGGTTCCGATCCCAACACCCAAACTCCCATCTACCTCAACGTCTACGACTTAACCCCCATGAACAAGTACGTCTACTGGTTTGGCTTGGGCATTTTCCATTCGGGTATTTCCGCACATGGGGCCGAGTACGCCTTCGGTGCCCACGACTACTCCACCAGTGGCGTGTTCGAGGTTTCCCCGAAAGAGTGTCCCGGGTTCACATTCCGAGACGAGGTTCTTCTTGGCACCACGAGCTTGAACGCAGCTGAATTTCGGAGCTTCATCGAGCAATGTGCAGATGAGTATTACGGGGACACGTACCATCTCATCATCAAGAACTGCAACCATTTCACAGATGATGTGTGTCGGAGGCTGACGGGGAGGGCGATTCCTGGATGGGTCAACCGGTTGGCGAGGGTGGGCTACATGTGCAACTGCTTGCTGCCCGAAGGGTTGCAAGTGACCAAGAACGATGTGCCGGACAGCTGCCAGCAGACCACGCGCGAGAATGGGACGTCGGAAGGGAAGGAGATGCAGGAGAGTGAGAGTGACCAGGAGCGCGCTTTGATTACCACGCCCAGTGGGAACACGCAGACGTTGATGAGGGACAGCTTCAAAGAGGTGAAAGACGATGGGCTATGACCTTTGGGACGCACACTCTCTTTTTTTCTCCCCCCTCTTTTAAGTGTCGTCTCCCTTAGTGGAATATCGACGTTCAGCCCTTTCTGTTTACTCATTGAAAGAGTTAAAACCAGTTCCCTTGCTTTTGCATTCCGTGAATAATTCTGCTGGGCATTATAGCATTGGGATATTGGGATCCGGTTTAGTTTACTGGTTTTGCTAGAAGCTCCAGGAGTTTCAGAATGGTTCTGGATAGTTTGTGGTTCCATTTGGAAGCAGTGCTAGGAACTTGAGTGTTCTGTTGTGGGTTGTTTTTTCCTTCAGCTCGTATCTCCATTTTTTGTGATTGTTGCTTCACATGTCGTGTCGCCACACGAGCTGCTGAGATTTCGGGCAGTATTGCTGGAGTAGTTGCTATCCTTGGAGTTTAGGCCTTATTTTA
The DNA here is from genome assembly GCA_963969395.1 of Pseudoscleropodium purum. Lineage (NCBI taxonomy): Eukaryota > Viridiplantae > Streptophyta > Bryopsida > Hypnales > Brachytheciaceae > Pseudoscleropodium > Pseudoscleropodium purum. Next base: position 29,170,783 of record OZ017795.1, read on the forward strand.
GGCACACATTGTGCCTTAACGTTTTATTGAATAAACCCATTGGTTACTGGTTCAAGCTCACGGTAGTTGTCACGTATGTGTGTTGGATACATCTCTCTTCTTCTCCTTATTCTAGGAACAGCTTGTGTGGTACGTTATTTTTGTACATGTTGCGTCTAGTGCCTGCCGTTAGATGATAAGTCCATTATGATGTTTTTGTGATCGTTCAGTAGGGTTTTCAGTTGAGTTAGGTTGTTTAGCTCAGTTTTAGACTCACTGATGAGAGCACATTCTCTCATAAGGAGTCTTTCTATGGTTATGGTGATCATATGGTGGTATGCCTATTATACATTGGGAGACACTTGTACGATATCGGTAGCCATATGGAGACTTCATGGGAACGCTTCTTTTCATGATGTTGTCTAAAAGTTCCTGAATTAGTCTAATTTCACTGAAATCCCTCGTGTGTTTAGGCTCCGTTTAGCCTATTTGATGATGTTGATGATGATGAAGAATAAGGGCTGCTGCAGTGAGTTTGTTGAGTGTTTGAATCATAGATCCTTTGATGAGTTTTCCTATTAGTAACAAAGTGATAGTGTATAATGCAGAGAATAGGACGTGACGGTCTTGTCCTGCTGACTGCCAGTCCGGAGAACACACAGACAGTGTTGCAACCCCCAGAGTTGAGTGCTATGCCTTCGCAGGTCTTGCGAACGGGTGATGGAGTGAAGACAGGGGATAGACCATCTAAGTACCCGTGAGTTCGCACTGCTCGCCTCAGATTCAGTTCCGCAAATCAGGTTGTTAGCAATCAATTTTTTTTCTTCATATTGACAGACTGACAGAAAAAAACTGTTTCCGTTTTAAGTAGGGCAGTTGGTAGCCCTCCTCCTCAGTTGTAGAACTCATTATAGCGTTGAATGTGGCCCGTTATTCCCCTTTTCTTTTTCTCACGTGTTCCATCTGGAAATTTCTCTCATGGACACACAGAGAGCTTATTCGGTTCCAACAGTACATTAAAAAAAGAGGAGAAAAATCACTTCCTTGTACAAACGGCCATTAATCAATCAATCAACACTTTTATTGGATTTTAGTTTGTATCATCTGTGGATTGAACGTGGTCGAACCATCGGTGTGGTGGCCTGCAGGCACTGGTTTGGCAGTTTTGATGGACTATGGCACTGGCCTCTTATGGAAGTGTTCACGTTTACGGACGAACCATTGTAGGAAGTTGCAGTTGCAGTGTCCAATTGGAGATGACTGATTTGCAGATGGCCCTTCGTAGTTGCACTTACTACTTGGTAGTAGTTGCACATGGACGAGGGGAATTCTTTCACCGAGTGTTGTAACTTTGTATGTACCATGAAGTTGGAGTAGCCGAGGACAGAGTTGGGAACTTGGGATCCGAGGTAGGCTGATCATTGAGCTACCCAGAGGGATTCTTGTCACAATATTTGTGGTGTTTTCTCATTTTACCATTGCCACCAGCTGTATAAAAGTGCCAGAATAGTTTTCCAGTAATTGAGCCATCTGTGTCTTCTCCAGTTTTCATTTTTGAGCTCCATTGTTGATTTCCATCCTCATAAGTCAGACCCATTCCTAGCAGCACGCCCTAGAAGATTCTAACTAGAATCTGAAGTTTCCAATCATGTAATAAGAATCCCATGTGAATGTATAAAGTTTTTAATCATAAATGAGATATCCTAGGGAAGCATCTTTGACTCTCATACAACCCAAATGTATCTCAATTTATTTAAGTCGTGTATTTGGGCATGACATTAGGGAGTGTCAGTACCTCTCAGATTCTTCAGTAAGTTTGCTGAAGAAATTTTAACTCATAAACATTGTGGTGGATGAAAATTTGTGGGGAAAATGAAGGTCTTCTATGAAGTGCTTTTACATTTTTTTTAGTTAAAAAAAGCACATGGTACCAAAACGTCCAAGGATGAAACTCCTTCTTGGTCAATGAAGAATTCTTTAGTGAGTTTGTTTTTTCAAGTTTTGTGGGCCAACAACTTTCTACCATGCAAGAATTCTTTCAATGAACTTAGGGAATACTATAGTGTTTGTGATTAATTGTGACTCCCCCTATTATACAATAATGTCCCATGGAAGCATATTGACTATTATACAACATAAAAGTAAGGTAGGAGGTCCATGAAGTGCCCATTTTAAAAGTTGGAAACTAATTTGGGGAGGTTAAGCTCCTTGCAATTTTTTTCAGTCAATTTTCCTTGAAAGACGAATGGAATTGGTATCTAACCCAACTTGTTTCATATTTTTTGAAACTTAGTGGAATTAGTTATAAAATTTTGAAGTTGAAATGTAGTGGTCACTAAAAACAATCCACTTCCTGAAATGTACACTATTTGTACATTGCTAGTGCAATGAGAAAGAAAAATGTACATATAGTGTACATTTTAGGAGGTGGATGCTATTAAAGCCCGGACACTTTATGGACCTTCTACTTTACCTCAATTTTTATAAGTCATATATTCAGGCACAACAATAGACAACAATGTTAGAAATTCTCCACAATTCAATCCAATTGGTAGAATACTTTGTTGTTCTCTATGTGTTGAAATTTCAACTAGCTAATTGTATGAAGATGAAATAAGCATTGACAAGTCATTAAAATGAATTTAGGGCCTTGCAAAGGCCCTCTATGGTCACCTTATTCTCCCCATTCTTCTTGCCATTTTCAAACCATGAGCATCAAAAGCAATACATTGTTTGTTCTCATTTTTTTGAACTAGAATGCAGATTTGCTATCTCTAGACATGCTAGTCAAGAGTATTTTAGCAATATATTATACATTCATTTGGAGTTGATGGAGAATTGTTCTTTCAATATTTCTTCAAATTTTCAAATTTTTGATTGCTTGTAGATTTAGGCACCATTTCAACCAACTCAATAGAGATATCCTTTAGATCCAACTCAATGATTTAGTTATAATTTTCCTTTGGCCTCCTATATTTAAGTGTAATTCATGATGAATAAAAGACATTCTATTATTGTAGGCTAATTGCACTTCTAGAAACTCAAATTGTAAATCACTTCAAATGTTCAAGGTATAAAACAAGAGATATGGAGGTTGATGTTGAGTTCATCCAATCTTAAAAGTTCTATGAAGAAAATAATTGAAATATATTCTTCGTAGATTGCCATAGACAAAAAGTAAGTTTGGCACTTTTTCATTGATTATTTAATTTTTTTTCAAAAAGTTGACAATTCAACATCTTTAAATAAATAAATTTCAACATATGCTCAAATTTTTTCATGAAATGTCATTGTCAAAGGATCAACTTGATCATACAAGATGCTCACAACTACTTTGATACTCAACAATTAAGCCACTTTGTTGCATATAAAAAGGCTTTAGATATGAGGCTTTAGATAGCATATCAATCATATTTATGTTTTTCAATATTATAAGGCCAATATTTTCTAAATAATCTCAACTTAATGTTTTTTGAAATGATTACTATTAGACTTACCTTGCAAATTCAAACTTCCATATTCAAATGTGTATTCAATAGTAAAGTCCTCTAAAAAATATTGGAGTCATTCCTAAGTCCATTGCGACCAAAAGAAGATTGAATAAAACAAATCGAAAAACTCAATATGACTATGTTTGATTTGAATTTTGTATTTCATCTTCTTATTTCATTCAACATCTTCTTCCATACATTATTTTTCTTATGAAAGAACATTATGTACCTACAATCTAAATAAATTATTTTTCATCTTGCTAATAAAAATAGAACCAATTAAAGATTCATGTGTTGATATGGATTTAGTAAACGAGGAACTCTTTCCAAAAAAATTTAAAATTTAAATTTCTAATGCCCTATCAAGAGCTTCCAACCTAAAAAACCTCTAACTTTTGATTCTCATGTCAAGAATTGGCTAGAAACTTTTAACCTCTACAGGGATGGATTGTAAGAAATGGGATGATGAATGATTTTGGTTGCTTAACTCCTAAAGTTCCAAGACTCTATTTTCATAGATAAAGGCTTGAAAACTACCATTTTTTAGTACAAATACCAATTTTTTGAAAAAAACTTTTTTTTGACATATGTAACTATAGGATGTTGTAGTATGCAGTATCAAAAACATGTGGTAAAAACTTTAAACATTTTCACCATATGGATTGTAAGATATAAGCATTCAAATTTACTAAAATCATTATTTTTGCTTGGTGTAAAGTAGGGTAATTGTACTTCACAAGCTCACTTTTATAAGAAAAAATGACCGAAATGGTGTTGCTTCTTTGGATTATTTTTCCTATACAAGTTTTCTACATGCTTAAAAAATTTCAGATCATTTGGAATTGTACAATATATAGAAAAGAAATAATAAGTAGGTAGTAGAAGAGAATACTAAATTATTAAGAATAAATTTTGAATTATTAAATTCAAAATACTAGATTATTAAGAATATAAATATGGAATTGAAAAATATCAATCCCAATGTATGAAATGTTGTAATAAACAATCTACATTGTATGATTTTATTTTATTTCCAAAAATATTGAAAATTGAATAAGATAAAGGATTTCAAATTTTATTTTAGAGTATAGAATTTGTAATTTCTCACAAACAAAAAATCCTCATAACTTTAAACTCATTGATAAAATCAAATTATTCAAAGATTTATATATATATAATTCTAGAAAAAAAATTTCAACTTTTGAGTCATATTTCCAAATGTTATGAAGTTTAGTGCATATGAAGGACATTTGTCGTCCCCACCTTTTTCTTAAATTTAGGCCAAAAATATGGAAATCTCTAGTCACACACACTTGCCCAAAATTTCTATATTGCCAAAAAATGCAGCTTAGTCCTTTAAGGGTTAAAGTCTATGAACCATATAATAGAATAAGCACAAATTGGTTGTACAAAATCCTTTTGAATGGATAGTCATTCAAAAGGGATACTAAAGTCAAGCCTCCTAATTTTTTTTAAACATTTTTTTAATTATTTTTCATTACCTCCAAACCATATATATTTTTTGAATGCATAATTATGTGATGATAATTGATATGAGATATGTGACCATATGCCATATCTATATGTCATACCCATATCCATTATATATTTCTTACATGTATCCAAATGCAAGTATCCATATCCTATATTTGGAAGCTATGTAATCATATATATATACTTGTATGACTAAATACCCATATGTACAACCATACCTATGTATTATCATCTAACATATATCTACATGGGTAAAACAATTATTTTATGAGTGTATTTGGAGAGGGGGTGATTTTTTAATATTTGGAAGGCAAGCAAGTTGTCTCTTTTGAAGAAATAGTGCAATTTCAAAAGTATTTTGAAGCACAAAATGCTCATTGAAATCTATCTTTTGATCTATCAATTGTGCAAAACTAATTTTTCTAAAACTATTTGGATAATTATACACTATGATACACAAAGTCTTATGTGCATTAAAGGTGATGGAATGCTCAATTTGCTAGTTTTACTTTGAAATTGCGATATTTACACCCCAAATTGCACTAGCACATGCAACCATTTCTCCCATAGATAATATATGATCTTAAACTTTTGTCAAAGAAAAAACATAATTTTACTCTTTCTTTCAAGGTTTCTTTTATCCAAATTGTGAAGGTGTATTTGTGGAAAAAAAAGGAGGATATTCAAGTGCAATCTGGGGGGGAAGTAGCCTGGGTAGCCCTTGTCTCTCTAAAATTGTCCTACACCTCAAATTCAATGTGCATTTATCATGAATATCTTTCAAGTTCATGAAACACTACATTTTAGTACATCATGACAAAAAAAACTTGTCTACCATAGTGTGCAAATATTCAATTCAAAGTGAGCCAAAGTACTAAATCACACTTATTTGTGTACATAAAATTGACGTTTGGCATAGAAAAATTAAGACAAGGAAATGTAGCACGATGTTGCTTTTGTAGCATGATAGGCTTTTATAGTATGAAGGTACTCATTGTTTAATTTTCATGTCAATGTTTCTTTAAGGAATATCAAAGAAACTTTAATTGAAAATACATGGACCAAAACCTTTTAGATATCTTCTAATGTGACTATTTTCAAGGAGTGCCTCTATTAGCATCAAAAGCAATCAATTCAAGCAATGAAGCAATGGTTCTTTGGAGGTCAACATATGCAATTGTGCATAATGGATTAATGGTTCAAAAGTTCAAAAGTTCAAAAGTCAAACAAAGATGAGAAATATATCTATATCAATCATAGCATTGGGGCCATGATTTTAAAAATATACTTATATCTAATAGAATTGTAGTCATGTGGTTATAGAAATAGTAACATGAAAATAAAAAAAACTATAAGAGTAGACAAAATTGAAATAATAGATGCAAGGGTAACATTTGTAATAATATTGTTAATTTCAAATAGACAATCCTATGACCATATTTTAAAACTTCAAAGTCACTCTCTTTGTTTGCTTCCATTTTGCAAATACATAAGAATTCTTTTTAGAGATGTAATCACACATCTTTTAAAAGTCTTACAAATATAAGATTCTTATGTAAAAATTTAAAATGGTTTTGAATTTTTGAATGAAAAATGAAAAAAAAAATTCATGTGAAATACAAAATATGCTATATGCATAATGATGTAATGATGTTCATTAAGAGAGAATTTAAATTTTTACTATATATGCATAATCATGTTCTATTATAATAATATTCGGCGCTATAATACAAAATATTTTGCATATTAGAGTGTAGAATATCATCGTGCAAATCAATTTACTAAGTTGATCTATATAAGAAAATGAGCATTCCATTGTTATAAACTTAAAGTTCAAATTGCAACAAAATATTGAGATTTTAAAAATTTTCAAATCAGAGTAAAATATCAATTTGATGAGGTTCATTTTTTTCAGTCAAACTCAAATTCAAAAAAGATCATTTTTATGACTAAAATTCAAATAAAGAGAAAAGAGTAGATGTTGCCAAAATACACTACATGGTGATTCACAAATTTTTCATTTTCTCCTATAAAAAATTCTAAAAATATCACAAAAAAAAAAAAAAAAATTCAATTCATTCAAAAAGTGTGTTCAAACAACTCTACCAAAATAATTTGGTTGAAAAAATATTTTCATCATAGAGATCTGCTTAAAATTAACCAAATGATACAAAATGTACTTTTAAGTATTTCAAAGTTTAAATCTATAGTATTATGATGGAACCTACCATTTTCAAGAATTAATTTCACACGTTCAATAAAATTGTGAGATGTGATTATTGTAATATCAATGTTATTAGATTATTTAATAGAATTTTAAAGTTTTTAATTGACAAAGTATTCAGAGAAGAAAAATTGCAAATAATACAACTAGATGATCAAAACATGAAATTTATGAATTTTATTTGGATAGAAATAGTGCAATTACTTAGCTAACTATTTGGAAGTGAGATCAGGGTTGACGAATCTCAACGTCTGCCCCAAAATAGCGTTCGTTTTTTGGACGTCCGGACGCACGGACGCTAGCGGACGCATCGTCCCAACCGCCGTCGGAAAGCGGACGAGCGGGGCGGGGCGGACGGACAAGGCGGACGGCCCGAGGCGGACGCCCAAATCGTGCGGACTAGATCAGTCCGCGCGTCAATCGGACAGCCGTAATCGGGCGGACGGGGGACAGGCGGACGCTGCGTCCACCGGACCGCGAATGTTAGCGTCCGCGTCCGGACGTCGTGTCAACCCTGAGTGAGATGGAAGTACCAAAAATCGACACTTTTACTACCCCTATTAGCTACATTGCTCAAGTGATGATTTTTCTTATTAAGTATGCTCGCCAACTCAAGTTATTTCATAATTTTATAATACTCACACAATATTTTTTGAATTTTCAAAGTTGAAAGTATAGGGCATTCATACCCCTAAGACTCTGTTTAAATAAATACCCTTGAAGTACAAAATGCTCAACTCACATTGGTTGCCTTGAAGAACAGTTTAACATCCATTGGTTGTTCTTAAAACTTTGTGGTGTTTTTCGGATGAAAGGTAGATAGCCAATCCAAGCCAAAATGTAGATGGTAGAATTAGAAAGGTTTATTTTGTCACCTCTTATTTCAACATTGTTTCAAAGGAAATGGGCAACATCTATGTAGTCAATGTTTCTATTTTAATTTGACAATCAGAAAATGATGATTCACTTTTTTTTCAATTTTTATTCTAGCAACTAAAAAAATTGAAAATAAGAAAAGATTCTATTTTCTTAAAAAAATTATTAAGATGATATATATTAAGATTTAGAATACAATAGCAAGTTCTCGAAGTTGCTTATAGAAAGTTTTAACAAGTAAAGCTAAAGATTTTTTTTTTTTGGAATGGAATTTAAATAAAAAAATTTCAGTGAAAGATTAATTGGGGAAAAATACTACCTAAAATTCTATTCATTCAACAAAGTATGAATTTGTTAAAAAAGTTCAAAGTGACCTAAGCCCATAAGTACCATAGGTAATAGCTAAGCATAATTCTTAACCCTTAAGGATTGATACATCCTCCAAGTGGATGTGCCTTGGCCAAACTTGATTGTCACTTTCAAAATAACCAATTTTATTATTTGACTTCAATTAAGATAATCAAATTTGACAAGTTTTGTTTCTTTTTCACTTTGAAATTTTGACAAAATCTCAAACTTGAAAGAATCATATCAATTGCAACTCCACGTGTTAAAATCCAAATTACACAATATTGTGTGTTTCTCAATTAATGTTTTTTCTTTTAACTTTAAAAAAATTTATACTACAAATTACATTTTTCATTCTACCCTTCATGTGTGGTAAAATTCCAAATTTTTTTCTTTTAATATTAGAATCGATTTCATTTAATTTCAACTTTTTATTTTTTTAAATCACAATAATTGAATGTTTTCATCAAAAATTCAATAGAAAATACATTCTTATATATGAAGAGTACCAAATAATATTATGTAAATTATATGAAAAGATAAATTAGCATAATAGTAGCATTTGGCTTTAAAGTCATTAGCAAAGGTATTTTGGGTATAAAATATAAAATAATTGATAAAATCTTCACACCAATCTCTATTGCTATTGGTAGTTCTTGAAAAAAATTCAAATTAATTGAATTTTTTTGGTATATTTACTGATTTTTTTTGCTAGTCACTACAAAATAATAACGATGACAATGTTTCATGAAATGAATTGAATTTTTTCTAGTGATAGAAAATTCATAATACTATATATTAAAAATATGTAATTGACTTTTGAACACAATTCAATAGGTTAAATTTATGTCAAACATGATATTTGACCTTTTTAAAATGAATCTAGACTTTTGGATGTTAATGATTATTTTACTCACCTAAACATAACATTTCTTACCAAGCTAAGGCTCTCCTATTCTACTTGAAGAAAATCCAAGCATCTAAAAAGAATGTGCTTTCAAAAGGATCAGATGGCTATACTTCCTTGACTCAATGTAAGGGTGATTCATTTTTTGAGACTCTATTCTTAAATGCTTCAATAGAATTTTAGAAACCCATGCTACATTGGTATAGAATGTTTGAAAATGGTCACAACATTGAGGTATTTAAATAGTCATGACCTTTAACAATTTACACCTAAAAGGTACAAGATCCCCTTGTGAAAACTAAATCACTCCTAAATTTTCACTTGCACATCTTGAAAGTGCTACTTTTGCATCCCAACAATGCCCATCAGTTCATTAAGCACAAGTGGCACATTTGGACTTCATGACCATAACCAGTTCTATAGAAATAAATAAATAGTCACACAAAGGAAATAAGGCAGTGACCCATAAATATATGATTTAAAATGAAAAACCATTCCTAAAGCCAGATACAGTAAGGATAGTGTTGAAATGAAATAAATAAATAAAACAATTGCAACTGCATCACAAAAAATACTGCATAACCAAGGTTACATAGTTATTACTCTGATAGTGGGAGACACGTACAACAGAAGAAAACATACTGATTCCAATTGCAGAAAGAAATTTGATAATGCCCACGTAGAAGGGGCAAACGGACAATCTTCGTCACAAGAACAATCTTAGAGCCACTCCCATCAATCCTAATCTAATCCTTAGGCAAACATATGACCGTAATCATCATCAACGCCTGAAATGGTCTGCACAAGATTACTACAATTACCTCTATTATTGCCTGTTGATGTCATGCCTGCTTGGTGCACTGTATTCACATCGTAATCACTGATCTGGGACATAGGACGATTCTCAATCACAGGTGGGGTTTCCGCTTTGGCATCCTTTCTACTCACCAATGAACCTGCATCATTGAAAGAAAAGAACTTCATTTCCACGCATCATTACCAACAGTAGCATAGAAAATACTCATCAAGTCCTGAGTACAGTGAATATCTCCAGCACTTTCTGATTCCCGAATAGACAAAGCATCGCTGAAAGTTTCTTCCAAAAGAATCACATGCACTGCCGTTGAACCGGCAAACCAGATCTTGTTGCACAAGATTAAATACCTCTGGATAGCTTCTAATTAGAAAGTGGACAAACCATCAAGTGCAGTCGAATAATCTCCAAACATTCCAGCATTGGCTGCTTTCATACTGTCGAGGTCCATATTCTTGTTATATGACTCCACAATAACGTCGTCCACAAGCTTTATTAACTTGGCTTGTGCCCTGACAAATAAAAATCATATTATCTTCAGAAAATACTCAAATACCAACAAGCATACAATAATATATCCATGATAACCTAGCAAACAACGTCAAAATTCAACATAGATCGAGTCGTAAATTGTTAACAGTATTTGTTCTATACCAGAGAATATAACAACTCTCTATGGCTACCAAGTGTTACACTCGATTGTAAAGCAATGTATAAAATAGATTTGTACTTTTTCAAGTCCTCTTGCGCTCGAAGAAAGCCTTTAAATACTTTCACAAGCTTTCGTGTCTTGGAAGCTAACCTGATACAAAACCAACCCCATATTCACATGATTGTCAACAGGGCGTCAAAACTCATACCTTTCAATGACCGATCCACTATGTTGAGATGAAGTAATTCAAAAGATTTGTGCACTATCTGAAACGATAAACCAGACAGTTGCAAGGAAAATTGAGGCTTAACACTACTTTGCGAGTTAATGGACAAAAAAAGAACCAAATGTGTCCACAAGTGAAGCATAAGACATAGGAAGATACCCTTTACAATCCTCTTGCACTCCTGCTACTTTCTCATCCAGTATTGTAACTTTATCAGATAACTCCGTGGTCTCATGCAGTTTACTCTCCAATACAAGCTGAGAACAAATAAAAAAAAACTTCAGATTAGAATCGTCCAAATCCACAAAACAAATCCATTCAGGTGATGTTGAAACGTTGAAACACGGCACTTGAGTACCGACAACAAGTCAAAACAGCGCGCAATGGATCCCATTCGTTCCACCACTACAGCAGAATACAAATTTGCTACTGAACGATTGATGCCATTCACAGTTATAACCTGTCTCTACAGGAAACACCCAAAATTAGCAATAATCGTGTGTTACATTGTTACCTCAAGCTTGGTCTTCTGTTCCACCAAAACTTTATTTTCGCTCTGCACTTCCGCCAACTGCATTGCGAGCGATTCAGAAGTTAGAAATCTTAAATTGTTATGCTCCAACGTCCTGAAAGATTCCTAAGTAAGCTGTTACTTTGTTGAGCATACTTCAGTCACAGAGGTTACAGACTATGTCTATACCTACGGTGATCATCAATAGAACCACAAATAGAGTGGTCAATAGGAGAGGCAATAATGGACATTTAACCCCTTGTTTTTATCACGGTGCACAAAGAGATTTCAGCTGCAATAATATGTTCACCTCCATATCTGCATAGGTTTTTCATCCCTCCAACAATGTCATACCCAAGACAATCTACACCATCATGCTAAACAAAGCATCCGGTCCACCACGCTTGAGTAAGTACAATTCTCCAGATTTGTTGCCACTCTTTGAAACCGTTACACACCACAAAGCATATTTTCGTCTCTTAACCAGATCGAATCGCAAACCCAAGGGCAAATAGGGAGAAGTAAAATGCTCATTGAATAAACACCTGCTCTTCAAGAGAGTCTCGAAGTTGATTCCTATTCAATCGAGATTCCTTTACATCTTTGTCAGCGCCAGGACTATCAGTTCCGAGGTCCTCGGCTGAGACATCACTCAAATGCGGTTCATTTGCTTCTATACGTGCATTCTTGCTGTCCCTCCTAAGTCCAGTTCCACATCATGGTTCAGTGAAATGATTTAAGAGCACAAAATATGACATCTGATAACACGGATACTTTTGCAACGTGATAAAAATAAATAGCATTTTCAAAGATAAGGAACACTGGATACAGCCACCCCCAAAGTAAGAGCAATAAGACACCAAAAATTACACCCTGGGCATCCAAAGATTTAGCCCAAAGAATGTTCGCAAGAATTATATGAGATACCGGAAATAACATTTCGATTTCCCACCAACAACTGTGCCAAATTCCAACAGTGGTAGACTACAGCATTGTATTTAGTAGTTGAGTAAATTTCAAATTTGGTGCTGCGATATCTGCTAAAGATCTAGCTTCCAAACATGACAAGGTATACAAAGCCTAAGCAAGAGAACCAGAAAACAACCAAGCAAACTAATCCAACACTATTATCCACAGAAAGTTCGCTTTAAGACTTACAGAGGGCACAGGTTCACGTTTGTAAAAGCAATTAAAAGTCCTTGGCATTAGTAGACTACCTTCTACACTCGGAGAGCTCTTGAGCAGAAGGCGATCTACTTCTCCTACGCTTTGCTGGTGAACGACTATGGTCTAATCAGCACCACATTCCACATCAGCAACCCAAGCGATGACGTAAAAGCGTGAGTATCGCATTACTTGTAGATAATTTTCCACTAACCACATCACGTTAAACTTCAAAAAACGATGCTCAATAGACGGGAATGCACAAGGATACCAAGAACTTGTCCGATTGAAGAAACATCACAAGGACCTTCACCTAGTGCAAAATAACATGAAAACTGATCGTAACATAACCATCTGTAGGGTTCAAAACGGCATACATAGCGAAGTATTTTTAAGACGTTTAAAAATAATTAAAATTAAAAGACATCGAAACATCAAGTTAAATCACAATAGCTTACCGCTGTCTCGGAGAGGTGACCTGCGGAATCCACGACCTCTTCTCTCTTGGCTGTGAGATCGCGAGAAACGATTCAATGGGGAGTGTCTCTCGAATCGATTCCTCATACCAACACCGCGGGGGTCAAAGTGCCCTAAAAATGGTGACAACACGTCAAACTTCGCATAGAATCAACTCCTGACCCTCAAAACTATTGAGCGAAAACAAGATTATGTCAAGTTTCAAGCACTTGATGAAAACGGGCTTACCAATAGATGTGAAAATGAAATGACTGAATTTATGGAGTGTGCAACCTCCGACGTAAAGCCACCTTCCATAATATAACTCCTCAAGTCCAGATATTGGACATAATCAATATCAGACAAGCTGGAGAGAATTGACCATAATCATCACCAATAAAAATATATGTCGTCGGGTCCTTTAAGATAGACAGTCTAACAGATAGACTTTTGACGGAGAGAGAAGATTCCCCCCAGGCCCCACGAATATAACAACCAATAAATGAAGAAATATTCCTGAGAATGGCCCTCCTTGCAAGTAAACATACCCGGAGCACATCTGCTCACTCACAGCACCATGCTGCAAACCATAGTATATTCCAAGGTGTACTTCCGACTTTCCTGTAATGTGTTCTTGCAAAAGCCGTTATAAATCACAGTCGATTTCTGCTCGTTAACCTGTTGGATCGTTCTGAAAGATACCTACGATCGGTCCTACCCATACATTTTTTCCGAAAAAGTTCACTATCGGTAAGCCCGTTTCCAGAATACGCAACCGTTTCCAGAACTCGCTTATATTTACAAAATATTAAATAAACATAACTTGAAATTCTTCGGCCACCTTGAAGCCATTCAAAGACATTCAGTGCGAACATGTCCATGTGATGATGACGATGACGACGACGACGATGATGATAATAACCTACAAGTTAAGAATAATAAAGAATGAGCAGCCTCACCAGGCATTCGCCGGAGTTCCGCACCTCCATGAGCAAAAGAGCAGCTCTGGCGCGGACACGATCCTCGTTGCAAGTACAACGTACACAATTTCGTCTTGTACAAATCACGGTCACGCGTGAAAGCCATATCTCGCTTATAAATCAAACTCTCTCGACGGTTATTCCACGGCAACCAATATTCACAAGCGAAGAAGGCTCTTGCATCCACGTCCTTCCTTTACCGACACCGTTATACTCTCCTCTCAGCCTATTACCGCGCAGTGCATCACATACCGCACTTCTTGTATTCTCTACAAAATCCAAAACACGCACACATCACTTCTCCATTCAATCACCAAAAATTGAAAAAGATTACCGACACCGTTATACCGGTATGCTCACCCAATTACCGCGCAGTGCATCAACAATCACACATTACTTCTTACTCTCTACATAACCTAAGCCACGCAAATCACTTAACCATTCGACCTTGAGACCTTAAGAACTTCAAAAATTGACGGAAAAACAAATATAAAACTCGCCACAAAGATACCAAAAACACAGAAATTCAAAAATGCAGAGAACGCAAAACCACGGCATACGCGCATCCTCCGCATCGTTCCTAACCTCAGATAAAAATCGCCTCAACCTGAAGCAAAACGCAACCACAGGCCAAAAAAACAAAACCGAAAAGAACCATCGCTACCAAAACTTTGTCTGTAGAAGTAACCGCAAGTCGATCAAACGGTACCGACATTTTCATTGCAGAGAAGAGAATTTTGCACAAACCTGGCGAGGAGAAAAATGCAGGGAACAACGAGAATCCGGCGACGTAATTTGTGAGGCGGGAGTACAAAATCAGAATCGGAAAGCAATATGGCAGTACGTGAGGATGACGAAGCGGGTCTTGCCTCCAGGGTCTTCTTCGATGCAACCCTAGACGACGACGACGACGATGTGCCGAATAAGTGGATTGTCTCTGTTCACACCGAGAATAACTTACTGGTTCGTGGTTTTATGCGGAGTCCGTAAAATACGGCGTTCGAGGAGGAGGGAGGGATGGAGACAGCTTGACAGCGTCCACGATTTGACTTGAATGAGAATCTTTTTATTTTTTTCATTTATTTTTTTATTTTTTTATTTTTTTTTGAGAGGTTGGGGTCTTGGGGAGTATATTGATTGGTTTGCACTGATTTATTATCCTATTGCGTATCAGTTTCAGTACATCCCTTGGAGAATAATTTAATTCTCAAAACATCCTTGGTGAATTAAGAAAAATAAGGTTGAGTAAATTTTTTATACTAGAATTATTTGTGTTAGATTTGTATTACCTCCATATTAAAACACATTAAAAAAAAACTTGAGGAAAAGATTTTTCAAAAGAAATTAGAATTCATTTTTAGAAGAATTCAAATGGTATGTTGAATGTAGCTATGAGGATTGGCATTTTCATGCTGAAAATTTAATTGAAGTTGGAAAATCAACTTCAAAAGATTTTACTATCTCTTAAAAATTGTCAAGCAACTAATCCTCCCAAGTGAAAGGAATAGCAACCGTCGGATGAGATTAAAAAAACCTAAAACCACCTTCTGCTGCCATACAATGTGAATTTTTAAAAATGTCATTGAAGAAATAATCATTGTCTACACACACTACACACTATCATATATAGAGAGAGATTTGTACATATACACTCTCATATATATTTGTTGCTGATTGCCATTGTGAGGGACAAACCGGGTGCATGGTACCTCAAAAGACATGTGTAATGCTTAAAATTTGTGACTACAAGGTTTTTTTTCTAGTATTCCCTGTTTTCAATTATGTTTCGACACTACTTCAATTAGTTTTTTTAATGAAAACAACTAAAAAAAGATCAAGCAAGAAATGAAGCCATTTTTTACTTTTGGTGAGATTTTGAAGGTATGTTTCTAATTACAAGACCTCTTTGAATCTCCATTGAATACAAAATCTTTATTTAATTTTTTTCTTTCACAATAATTTATAATTTATATATTTTGGAGGGGTTGGGTGCTAGAACATCTTTGTTCTTTTGTTTGTACTTGGAAATTATTATGTGTAGATATTAGAAGTCACGAAGGTTAGGAGCACTTCATTTGGTAATGCTTGGCAATTTTATCTGTTAAATTCATAAATTTGCAAGTACTCTTGGAACTCACCAAATTGTTTGTTAATCATTCTTACAATTCATGCAAACAAATGGTTTGAAATTTTTCCACACATTATTAAAATGATTTACTACACTTTTGAACGATTGAAGCTAAAAAGAGGTCATGTTTCTTGTTTTGGTCAATGCATTCAAAAATGGTAGTTTTTGACAATACTCCATGAAAAATATCCCCCAATTCTTTAACGGTTCTAAATATTACAAAATAAATAAATTTGAATTGATAAATTAGTATTGTCTACTCTAATACTCTAAGAAAATTAATAGATAAAGTTACCATTGAGCCTTTGATTAATATTTAGACACCTAAATTTTTAAAATTTATTTGGCTATTTTTGGTTATATCTTTTTACACCTATACCATTACTTAATATATAAACCTCAATTTCATCAAATTCTTTACAATGCATTTTTTTTCAAGATTCAAACATTGCTTTCAATGAATGAAATGTTATTTAGAATAAGCATCTTCCCAAATCACTATATTCAATCACTATTAATCATTCAAAAATATAGACTTTGGAATGCTAAATGCTAATTAAGAGAGCAAATAAACTCCAACCCCTGCTCCAACCTCTATTTGCGGGCAAGTTTGAAGGTTGACAATTATTGAAACATAGTTCATTTTTGGCCTCGTGCTAAATCAAGATGGTCAAGTGTAAGTGACAACAAGACAATATATTTGAACTCTAGTAATGCATCTACTTAGCAATAAATCATTATATTTATTAGTAAATAATATTATAAAATTAGAATGTACATATTAAGGTGTTTCCTAGTAGTACTTTCTAATAGTATCTTCAAGATTTCAACTAGCAAAGTACAAATTTTAATAGTGACAAAAAAATAATTTGGAATAATGTTTTGTATATGATTTTCATCGTTTACATCTTGTTTGACTTGTGACAGTTTATAGCTAATTGTTTATTGGATGGAGGTGCTACGCTTTCATGATCAGTGGAGAATTAACAAATATAGGGTACAATTTAAAAGAGATCTACTATTGTAGCTTTTGTATGCACCAATGTTCTTCACTCATTCCCTGCATGTGTTCCATCAATGTTTACATTTTCTTCTTCTTTGCTTATTTGTATGCAAAGTTTGTTTCAATTTTGTTTTATTAATACCTTTGGATGATGGGATCTAGCAATGAGGACTTTGTAGAAAACATTGTAGAGAAGGCGGTTTGGGCTACCAATTCAACGAGGTTTGTGAAGAAGAAAGCGGACGAAGCTACTTTCGAAGCCTTCGTGTTGGCACGGAAGGACATCAAACGGAAAGGTAAAATTGTCAAACTCTAGAGGACAGAGACAACAAAGAAGGGCAGAGACAAGGGAGGGCAAAGATAGCGGCAGATACTTGGCAAACATTTAGGGTGTATCTTCAAGCATTTACATAGTACATCAACAGGTAGTGCAAGTTTTGGAGCAACAATAGGTCATAAGTACTACGGTGTTTTAGCTACTCGTCGGATGAGGTTTAGTTTCTCCTCCTCATTTCAATCGTTTATGTGACCTAACTCACCTAAGGTGCATGATTTCTATACTCCTATAGGGCACAAGGATATTTTCTGAATGTTCATTGAGTATTAAAACCCTGATGGACTTATCACGCACATTTATGGCTTCTTGATCATGTATTGTTTCTTCCCTTACGGACTAAGCATGTCGTTCCTCATTTCTTGACTTGGGTGTCGGAGGGGGTTTGGATGGATGCAAGTCATTCTTTGGCACTCGGAAATGTCTAGCAATGGGTCTATAAGATGTTATGAGTGTCTTCAAGGATTTGTATTTTTCAATTCATGTCATTTTGATTGACGTATTTGGGCATCAAATGGGTGTTTGGGTGGGTGCCAATCCATATTCAAGATTTCAAGAGGGTAGAAGTTTTCAAAATTGCGGGAAAAACAATTGTCTTACAAGGAGGTTCAAGACTTCTAAAGACTATAATGATAGTTTTTTAGATAGGTGTATGAATTGGTGATGTACCTTACTTGTTTCATTTTATTCTCTATATTTAGATCTTTTATTTCCAACATAGTTTCCAATTCCACATATATTATCTTAAGATATTGAAGGTATGTTCTGAAATGCAAAAATTCTTACTTCAATTTCTTTACTTTATCACTATCTTACACCAATTTGTCACCAACTTTTCGTCAAATTGTCCCCGAGATCGTGGCCTAAGTTGCCATTTTACATGTTTAGAATTTGTTAAGTTGCTACTAACATGTTCTATGATCACATGTGATCGCCCCCCCAAAATGGAGTGATATAATGAATTTGCCAACTAATTCAACTACAAAGTGACCCTTGTCACAAACTCTGAACTACCTATTATTCTTTTAAATTGCAAGTACGGCACTCACGAAGAATTACCTATTGCCATTTTGTCCATTTCAAAAATGTGAAAAAAAGCCCTGCTAGAGACATGAGTCCTAATCATCAAAAATCACCCTATGTACATTAATTTGATAGATTCAAAAATTGTCTACTTTAATTCAACAAAGCAAGAAGAGGACAATTAATATAGACTTTGTATATATAGACATTGCAAAATACTATTCACTTGCAAATATCAAAGGTAATATGTCTCATTCCATCCATAAGAACCTTTATCAATTTATGAAGATGGTGACATAGATTTTTTGGAGATAATTAATAAAAAAAAAGATGTGTTTGGATGATTTAGTGCATGTGGAAAACAAGGAGGTAGCAAAACGTTATGGAAGAACATTCTACAAAGTAGGCTCTAATTACAAAATCTAAATCTATGATGTCTCCTATCTTTTCTTATCTCACTGCCCACTTGATTTTATAGCAAGGTTTTAAGTCTTTTTTTTATGTTTCAACAAAGTTTTGTAGTTTTTGGTTTGAAGGCTTAGTAGGGCTTGAAGGTTTTGGTGCTAGATTTTTTAAGGTCTACTCACACTCTTCATTTTCCCCTTTTATCTCAATGTTTTGAACAACCCGATTTTGTTGCTTTTGTCACAATGTTTCAATAAAGTTTTGTGAGTATTGGCACAATGTTTTATCGAGATTTTGTAAGTTTGGTTGATAGACATTAGAAGATTTTTGGGGCCTCTAGATGTCTACGAGTTATCATAGCCTACAAACATAAGAAACAAGTTCAGCACAATAGTCTGACGTGGTTGAGACCCTGCCACGTCATTGACCAATTTTTTTTTTTTATGAAAAAGAAAATTCTTACAGTGGGCCGTTCCCCTCGCTACATGGAACAACTACGGGGGAACAAGCCCGAAACAAGCTTCTGGACCCCCCGAAACTCTTCTAATGTTTTTACTCTCATGCCAATATCCATTCTTATAATTACACTTTAGAATTTTGTCACTAGTGGTTTGATGTTTCAATATATTTTTGTGATGATTATCTAGATGTTTTAGCACAAATTTGTAGAATATATTGGAAACTATTGGCACCACCTCTCTCTTTGTTTTTATACTCCATCTCACTTTTCTTTTAATTTGATTTTTGAATTTAATTTAAATGCTTCAATAAATAATGTAAGTTTTGTGAGCATTTTTTTCTTCTTGTCCATCACTTTACATTTATTGTGTGTGTATTATGTTGAAGCAACACAATATATAAATATTAATCTCTTGAGGTATTTAAATATATTTGTTCATAATAAAGTAAGCAATTTTAGACAAAGTTTATTTCGTATCAATTTTGAATCTATACAATGATATTTTGCACTATCCATAGCAATGTATTAATCTTTCCATCTTTTCCAATGGATTGTACTGTACATAGATACACAATTGTACAATATTATCTACTACCATTTTAACTTGAACATGATTATGATTTTAAACTAATATTTTTGTATTGTATCTTTTCTTGTATATTGTATTTTTATCAAACTTGTGTTATTTAGGTTAGAGGTTTGACATGCAAATTTTTTGTCTCATTCTCATTATTATTTTTCAATTTTTTGGCTATTATTTTTGCTTTATTGTATCATTTTGCATTATTTGAGCTTTCTAAGTGAAGAATTTGAAGATTTAATTAGAAAGTTAGTGCTTCATAGAATTAGGAGTTTGAAGATATAGTATTTTATATGTATGTAGATATTTGTAGATTTTGATTTTGATAAAATCATAGAGTTAGAACTTCACAAATTTAGAAATTTACATATCTAGAATTTAAATACACACATATAATTGTCTTTTTAGAATGGAGATTCTTTTTTATTTGAATTATTCCATAGACCTTGAATCCTTCAAATGTTCAAAATTTTCACAAAATTGTAAAGATTCCAATATATAATGGTATATTTTACAATCTTTCACATTGTCAAAATCCCTCAAAATGTAGATTTTAAGTTTGTTTGGTGGATTGTGTTTTTTTAATTTATCATAAATATACATTTGAAAATCTTTGACTTTTTGTAAATTATATAATTTCTTATAAGGAACACTATATATTGCGACATCATTGTCCACATCAAATTTCAAAATATAATGTGGCATGTGCATCATAGAAGTAATATTGACATGGCATGAATTAACACATTTGTGTTGTCTAATGTCCCAATTGAGCCGTCCAAATTGACAAGGCTTTTGAATATACATTTGTAGTATTGGTTGTTGTCTTTAACATCAAATTCTTTAATAGTGAAAACTATGAGTTTAACATATATATGTTATCATTTCAACAAAGCTTGGTTTCAATCCAAGTCATGATTGCAAGATTATGACCTAAAAGTGAAGGGTACTTCAAGGAAATCAATATTTTGGTGTGACTGAAATTCTACTTTACTTGGCTCTTTTGGATAGATAACATTTTAGAAGTTGGCATACTATGCTCATTCTCAAGGAAACTAAGTTTCACATCATGGAAACTAGTCTTGCATTTTTAAGACCAAAAATGAGGGGGAAATGGTCTAGCAAGAAGGAACCATTTCATTATTTAATTTTAGAAATTATGAGATAAATGGAAGATTTGTCACAAATTTGGAGGCAAAATTCAAAAATGGAACATGGAAGAGTGAAAGAACACAAGTAAAGACACAAAATAGGGAAAAAAAATTTTAAACGGTTCAAATCCGAGTGCAAGATGTACATTCCTATAGTTGTTTCAATCCACAAACCAAGACAAGTTAAAAAAAGGAGGGTAATGCCGCTTTAGGTCTAATCTACTATTAGTTAGCTTGTAGAAAAAAGTCCAAGAATGATTTAGACTAGGAGCCCATTAGAATTCTATGCATCATTAGTAACCAATCTCATTATTCTTCCACTTTAGGTGATTTTCAATGGTTTTCAATTGTTTTCAATGGCTATGCATTCCTTCTAACAATGCACCAAAAGTCTCCAACCACCTCTCTTCTTTCCCAAAAGTTGGGCCCAACCTTGCCAATACCAAATGGCACAATTATAGCCCATCCGTCCATGAACACATGCCATCACTTCATTGGCCAAAGGTCCCCATCCAATGACTCATTGCTACCTCCTAAATTATTGGTGTTTTAAAAAAAATTGTAAATTAAATATATAAATTAAATCTTTTTCTAAATCTGCATACATTACTTGATAGCTAACTTATTTTCTTAAGAATGAGCCCAAGTTCAAATGACTACACATTTCTAAATTCAAAAATAGATATTCTAAAAATGGATTGATCCATTTAGGGTTGCTCAAAATTTTAAGAGTTTAGAATGGGGCTAAAATCAGCATGTATCATATATGGTCTAAAATTGGATTAGTAACTTGAATCATAAAATCCACCTTGTTGTTCATCAACAAATAACTATTATGACCCTATGGAGATTAAAAAAAGCTATGACACAATAAGATTGTAGAAGTAATTTTAGATACTCCTTTATATAACAATTATTATAAAATCATACAAAATATATAATAGGAATAAAAATAAATCATTTAATGGTACTATTTTTTAAATTAGATAAATAAATACGAAATACTTATAAACTATATTAGAATTCAAATAATATATCTATAGACCTTTAAATTAATTCAATTATACAAACATTATAATTTTAGAAAATATTCTTGTACAGTAAATATAGTACAATTGAAACTATTATATTTTGTAGTACACAATGTATTCTATATATTTAGTTTGTTTTATTAAATGCTATATATTTTAATGTTTAGTACCTAAACATTGGTATCAAAAATCATTTACTAATTTGTTACTCACTATCAATTTAACCGTGTAAAGACAAGACCTGTCACCAACATACTTTGCCAAAAATGATTTAATTTCTAAATCAATAGGTGCATTCTTCATTTCCATAATAATCTTGAAAGTCACTATTGTGGAGGCATTTTTTGAGTGGATAGTAAGGAGAGATATCCACTATCCATCCAAAAGCAGGGTTGACACGACGTCCGGACGCGGAGGCTGTGTCCGCAACGTCCGCCTGTCACCCCGTCCGCCCCGTCCACTTTGACGGCCCTATTTCCCTTGACCGCCCTACCCAAACTGCCCCGCGGTCACTCCCTTAATCTTTAAACAATTAAATGTTAAATGAAGTGCAATGGTTCGCGATTTGTCATTAAAACAATGTCTCTTATAAGTTGAAAGATTATAAAGTTTGACCATGAGTCCATGATAGTCTTGAAACTATGAAAAAATTCCAATTCATTTTCAAAAGGCAAACTAAAAAAGTTTGTGACTTCAAATATATATATATATACTATTTAAAAAATCGAGATCAACACAAATACAAACATAATCAATATGGGCAAAATATATTGAATTTAATATAGAATACCATACATTGTGCACATTTGGCTAATTGCACATATAATTTTTTTCATTCCAACTCTATATTTCTAAACTAATTTTTAATGCCTATATAACCTATTCAACTACTACTTCTGCACTACCAATCTAATATAAATGGCAGAAATGTTCATCTGGCATTAGCCAACGATATGTATTAGAAAATTCGCGTAATCACATGGGCCAAACTAGTATTTTCATCGTCAGTTTTCGAAGAAATGCACTTCAAATAAGCATAAAACACTTTTGCAAAGTCATGAAAGGCAAATTGTGTCGCACTAGGTGTTTTTCGTAGCAAGTTGAAATACGCCTCTGACATGTTGTTTCCATTCATCCGCCGAGCAATTTTTCGAATGGCATACTCTTCCGACTTACGTGAATACATCGGAATGACTTTCACATTTGCACCTGCTTTATGCAAATATGCAATACGTGGATCCACCCACCATCTCCTCTGCAAAGTTTGTTTCATCTCATTTGCTGATGTGAATGTGTACAAAGACTTCATTGGCTGAGAAGCTAAGGTGGTCATGCCCCAATCGCAAACTCCAATATACACATGTGATTCATCCTTTGAAAAATGCAACAAGATGTTGTCCGGAGAAAGATCATTGTGCAAATGTCCAGCAAGATGCACTGCTTACATTATATGCATAAACGCCCATGTCAACTCCGTGCGCTTCTTCCGATATCGCCCTAAACGGTGAGCTTTTACAACCTCCTCTTCGGTTGGATTTGTATACATCAAACGGATTTGAATGTTGTCTGGATAGTCCTTATCCATATTCAACATTTGTCGAAGAGTTCCACCATTCTACCAATACGCATAACCTTCACACGTCGTTCCGTGCACCGCAGCAAAACGTATCACATTCGCGTGTGGAATTCGAATAGCCATTGATTCGTTTTGATGTTCTAACTTTGCAAGATCGGGTCGAGTTTGGTGGTGAATGGAATTCTTTGCCGCAAACTCCCAATGAGGAAGTATTCCTGGACATCCTTCAATACGAACCTTTCGAATTGCTGCATATCCACCTCTCATCGTTCTATCATCAACAGCAATCACGCGTGTTGTATCTGGAAGTGCTATGAGGTGCCGTTTGGTCCTTTCTGCTTCAGCAACTCCATCATTGCTTTTCCAATTTCCACCAACCAATTGAACCAACTCGATTGTGCGTTTTGGCGAATGGAGCATATCGCCCCCTAAATAAGTCCGCTTTCAGAATCACTTCTTCAAACTAGGCGTCATTGGGTCGATATTCCTTGCCATATTTAACCAAAATGACTTTGGAATTCCACAAAGCATCATGAACCTTGTTCTCCAAACATTTGGTGAAGTACGTTTTATGCATTTCGTCATGCCACTTTGCCACATTCAATGCATCCAACAACATTTGTATCATGTCTACTTTGAATTTAGACACGCACTCCTCTTGATATCTGATGTATTTATTGTCTAAAGACAATGTTGTTTCCGATTCATAAAATTGAACGATGCGCTGAATCATGAATATTTTGCATTCCTCCGAAGGACTTTGGCGAGCTACCTCCAAGTTTGATGGTCCCTCTCCATGTTTAAGCTTTGCAACCTTCTTCTTCCCCTTCGTCATCGTGACAAATGAAACTGATATAGATGAAATTTTCTAATTTAAATGTGAATTCACGCGCAAGTGTTAAAAAAATTGGCAACAAGGGGGCCCCAATAAACCACTCTTGCCTTGCCTCGGAAAGGAGCCAATGGAGGATGAACCACCAAGCTCTCCGCTCCACCTTGCATTCACAAGGGACAAAACAAAAGTAACAATGCGGACGGCCCGTCCGCCCCATCGGACGGCCCAAACTGTCCGCCCGATCGGATAGTCCGGGGGGAGGACGCATCGGCCGTAACGGGGCGGACGAGTATCGGGGCGGACAGGGCGGACGGCGGACAGGTATCAGGGCGGACGAGGTCTAGGAAGACGGGGGTCTGGGCGGATGGGGCGGACGGGTACGAGGGCGGACGGGGCGGTTTCACCCTGAAGCACTTCGACGTCCATATTTTGCACCAGGGTTGGCAAGACGTTTGGACGCGGACGCTGACATTCGCGTCCCGGCGGACGCAACGTCCACCTGTCCCCCGTCCGCCTGTCCGTCTGCCTGATTACGGCCGTTCGATTGACGCTCGGACTGATCTGGTCCGCACGATCTGGGCGGCCGGGTTGTCCGCTCCGCCCCGCCCGTCTGCTTTCCGAGGGCGGTCGGGACGCTGCGTCCGCTAGCGTCTGGACGTCCGGAAAACGGACGCTATTTTGGGGCGGACGTTGAAATTCGTCAACCCTGTTTTGCACGATAAACAAAGGTCTTCATGGCACTGTATAGTCCAACTAACTTTTCATTCATTCAATGTAAAATTTGAAATTAAAAAAGGTAGCCTTCCTTTATGACCAAATTTATGAATTTTTGATAAATGATATTTTTGTACAAAGATATGAGCTAAAATGTGCAAACATTCACGAAAGGATTGCGACGTTTAATATAAGTACCCAAATATTCACGTTGCATTGTGTATAAAGCAATTGTAAGAAGGTAGTTGAATAAAAATTCTACTATTAAATTGAATTAGTTGACGTCTAATCACTTAGTAAACCGCTAAATGTCCAAGTC
The DNA here is from genome assembly GCA_963969395.1 of Pseudoscleropodium purum. NCBI lineage: Eukaryota > Viridiplantae > Streptophyta > Bryopsida > Hypnales > Brachytheciaceae > Pseudoscleropodium > Pseudoscleropodium purum. The sequence continues at coordinate 29,196,464 of OZ017795.1, forward strand.
CTTGCAAGTGTGTTTTGGCTATCGAAAAAGAGCATGGACTTATAGTTATCCCCAATGAAGCAAATTTTTCTTTTTTCAAAATCTAACGGTATAGATGTTTAGCCCCTAAAGTTCTTTTCACTAAAAACACTTCAAAACTGCCATTAGTAGTGCAAATACCAAGTCTTGGAAGAAAAATACTTTTGGGCATATGTAACCGTAGGATCTTGTAGTAAATTAGTTGGAAAAGATGTGGAAAAATTTTTAGACAAATCCACCATTTGGATTGTAAGATATTAGATATTGAATGTTTCATTTAAGGGAGCTACTCAATTATGTCTATTAATGAACAATTGGTAGGCTAACAAACCTAACTTAGCATGTATTTTAATATTTGTTGCAATTGTTTTAGGAATATTATAACATAATACTATTATAATATTCTTATAAATGATATAGTACTAAATCATTTCAAAATCAACAACATTTGAATACAATCTGTCAATCTTGTCTTCCATACTCCTTTAATAATATATATATATATATATATATATACATATATAAAATATATTAGATAAATCAACATGAACAAATCAATGATTATATATTTCATAAATCTATTCTTCATCAATCAAATAAGAGTGCATGTTCAAATATAGACAAAGATGGTTTCTCCATTTGTTCCCAAAAATTAAATAAACAAATAGAGAAAGATATGAAGTGAATGTTACTTGGAGAATTGAAAGGAAAGAAATTGAAGTACTCAATTGCATTTTATTAAATTGGAAAATTACATGTGGATGGCATGAATTAATCTTCATAGATGCTAAACTCATACGAGTTGCATTTCAACATTTATGATTTATGCAATTGATTGAATTGAAAGCTCTTGTAATTACATTTTCAAATTTTCGATTCAATCATTCAAATTTGCAAGAGTGATTTATGATAGATTTATAACTTAAAATGTGAAAGCATTCAATGCCTTTATGTGTTTGTTCATCAATATATTAATTTTAAATAAATAATATATATTTTTTATAACATATGCATAAACCATTGCATTAAAAAAAATAAAAACTAAGAGCCAAGCCAAATAGGCTGGTCAAATGAAGAGAACAAGAGAACAAGAGCCCTACGAGAAAGCAAAGGAAAAAAAAAATATCAAAAGGATTCAAAGGAAGGAGCAAGATGCTTTTTTGCAAGACCGTAGAATACATAATGATTTCAAAATCCAAACACAAATATATTTTCTATTTCAATGAGAGCCAAAAATGAACTACTTTGCTCTCAAAGATTGTACAATGTACACGTTATACAAAATGAACATATAACAAAAAGAGTAGAAGACATCATTTATCATGATTGAAAACTGAAATGATTTTTTCTTTCTATGTAGAATATTTTATGAAATGTAACAATGTATTTAATTATCATAGTAATTGGTAGAAATCTTTGTGCAATACATAGAAACATTTCATTTATGTGGAGTTTTTCATTTATTTAGGATTAAAATTGAAGTATTATACTCTACAAAGTACAAACTGAAAACAATATCATATACCTAAGTTCAAAAGTTTGCAATTGTTTCGTGAATTCATTTTGAAAACTCAAACGAAGAAATATTTTATAATCAATATCTTGTTCATTTGAATCATTTCAAAATTCGAATTCCGAATTCAATTCCTATTTATAATAGAAATTATGTTTGTCAATTTTTTAGATCTTTAAACAATGAACCCTCTTTTTTAAAATTAATATTTAAAAACATCTGAAATAAGAATATTGGAATTACCCTTCAAAATAAATATAGCACATGTATAAGTGTATAATGTATTCTATTCCACCAACTCAAGTAACGAATTTTTCTATGTTTTTAAGGAAAAATATAGCCATATATGATTTGAAAGTTAAAACATTGATTCTTTTTCTTTGTTTTCAAATCTAATCAAAATTTCATTAAAAAATATGAAAGACTCGATGTTCATTTGAAGATCATGATGCACTTCTAATTAGAAATCACAACCTTTCATTAAATATCATGAGGTTGAAATCCATTAAACTGTTATTCTAATTATATATTGGGGCCTTTTTTAAAAATTTCATTTGCTTACGATGAAAAAAGAATTGACTATTTCTGCAAAACATTTGATTTCCTAATGAACTTTAAAAAAATCCCCACCATCTTCAGATCTTCTCAAAACCTATTTAGAAGGATAATATGAGTAAATAATCCAAACATATTCAACTTAACCACATTCCCCTCATTCGTAAAACAATTTAGGAGAGAAAAGAAAAGGTTTAGGGTAATTAGGGTATAGGGTTTAGGGTTTACATTTTTTTTTTTTTAAATGATAAATCAATTACATTGATCCTCATTTAGCAGTGATTATTAGGCTGTTTTTTTTTGGAAATGTTACCGCTCTTTTTGAGTAATATTGGCCTCATAGGATGCTCCAATGGACAACTGGGTGGACACCATCGGCGGTCAATGTTTAAGTGGGGCGGTCGGCGTGTCCAAAGCGCGAACGGTGTCGGAAGGCGGACAGTGCGGATAGTCCCGTCCGCCCGCCCTGTCCGCCCACCCCGTCCGCTTCAACTCTGTCCGGGCCGTTGCTTGTTTTTGAATGGAAACCCTAAAAATGAACCTTTAATTTTCTGGAGGGGACTATAAATGTTAGAAGAGAAGCTTTGGTATTCACTCTCGAAAAATCGAACGCTAAGATTTCCAAGGGCTATGAGCTTCAATTTATTGAGTCTCTTGCTTGGTAATGCATAGTTCAGTGGATGGGGCAGTTTTGATTTTCAAAGCTTTGTGTGACTAATTTCATTGATATTGTATACATTGTCACGTTGTGGGTTTCAAATTTAAAACATTTTATTGGTTTCTTTTGAAATTGAAGTAAAACATACACTTGTCAATATGGTGGCCAAACCGACGGGGGATTTTTCTTCTTGGTTTAGTGTGCAAGAGGGTGGTAAAGTAAAATGTAGGCTTTGCAAAGCGAGCATGTCAAGGAAGCTCAGCCGTATGTTCAGCCATTTAGGCTATTCTGGGCCTGGAGGTGTCCGTGATAAAGGGGTGAGCCTTTGTCCACGATTATCAATGGCAGTTCGAGATTTATTTCGGCATTGCGAAGGAGTTTTTCCAAAACGCGTTGTAATGGACAATGTGGATGGCAACCCTGGCCCTTCAGATGTTCAAGAGTTTTCGGCCGGAAAGGCTGTGTCGCATTCTGACCACGAAGACTCTTGTCCAATGTCCAAAGAATTGGTATCAATGGTATGTGCCACAACTGAAATGACTTTGAGTACGGAAGCTTCTAGTGAACGTGAAACCCCGAGGGCATCAAGTTCTAGGCCTTAGAGGCAAGGCAGCTTAGTGAATGGGTTTGAAGAAGGTCATAGACGCAAATTACATTCAGTGTGGGCAAATTTTTTTATTCAGCGAATATACCATTTTCCGTGGCTCGAAATCCAGCTTTTAAAGAAGCAGTGAAGAAAACGGCTGCGTTCGGTAGGCCATACATTCCTCCCTCATACCACGACCTTCGATACAAATTGTTGAATGAGGCGAAGACCAACATTCAGACACAGTTGAATGCACGGACCGAAGATAGCATTCGAAAATTTGGAGCAACATTGTCCATTGATGGATGGAGCTCAGTGACTAATCGACCTCTCATCAATGCCATGCTTGTATCATTCGCAGGTGAAGAATTTCTTGGATCTGTGGATACAAGTGGTTGCGAAAAAAATGCGGAGTACTTGGCAGCTGTGTTGGAAAAGTTCATTGAACAAGTGGGGTCCAAGAATGTCGTGTTAATAACTAAGGATAATGCTTTCGTGAATCCGTCCGCATGGGATGTAATATCTGCAAAATATCCTCATATTTTTTACCAAGGGTGCGTGGTACATGTATTGAATTTGTTGTTGAAAGATTGGGCTGCACAAAAATGGATTGCTTCCAAATTGGATAAAGGAGTTTTTGTAGCTAAATTTATCAGGAAGAGACATATGCCGCTAGCTCTATTGCGAAAGTATTCGCCAAATCTTGATCTCTTGATGCCTGGGGATACAAGGTTCGCTTCTAAATTTATCATGATGGAACATTTGACAAAATTGAGAGGAGCATTGGAACAAACGGTGGTAGATCCGCAATGGGTTGAGTATGTACATACTCTTAAGAAGAAACGTGGAGCCAAAGTCCAACCAAAAGACTTGGCCTTAGCGGTGAGGAAAATTGTTCTTGATGACCATTTTTGGAATCGGTCCATCAATTATGTGGAAATGGTTGAACCAATCATATATGCACTCCGCGATTTGGATTCAAAATCACCATGCATGGGGAAGGTGTTGTATATCATGAGGAAGTTAGAGAAGCACGTGAACGGATTACAAAGTCCACCATTTTGTTTGCTAGAAGAATTTGCAATTCCATTGGTACAGTCTTTTTATGCCCGAAGAAGAATGGTGGACAACGATCTCCAATCAGCCGCAGCTCTTTTGAATCCATACTTTCTTCATGACAAAGAACTAGCGGATGACGCAGATGCAATGTCAGGATGTAAGAAAGTTTTGGAGAGAATATGTAAACCAGATGAATATGCAGCAGTGGTGAAGGAATTTGTAGCTTTTCGACACAAGGAACCTCCATTCCACAATATGTTGAATCCGGGAGATCAAATGTTGTCCGCACATGCTTGGTGGGATTTTGAAGGTGCATGTGGCAAGTTTATAGCTCCATTAGCGAAGAGGATATTGGCTCAACCGGTGTCATCATCTTCATGTGAACGAAATTGGAGCAACTATTCTTTTGTTCACAACAAATCTCGAAATAAATTGAAGCCGGAGAGAGCAGCGGATTTGGTGTACGTGTACACCAATTCCAAAGTATTAAACGCATCAAAAGAAAAAGATGAAAAAAAATGGTATAATGATAATGTGGATCCGATGGAATCAAAGGATTCAGATAGACCGACGTTAGAAGACGATAATGACGAGGATTTGGAAAGGGCCCTTTCAGCTATAGATGGCGGAGATGACTTCAATCGTACAATAGCATGGGGAAATGAAGACGTTATAGAAGGCTTTCCCGATTTGGTGAATGATACGCATGATTATCATCTAAACCACAAGGATGTCGTTCCCGACAATGTAAACGATGCATATACCTTTTGTAAAGACAAGGACAATGTAGGGATATAGGCGAATCTACCTTCTTTAACTGCATATTGCAATGGAATGGGATTCTTGAATAGCGAAAACATTCTATTGGAAAGGCAAACGCTATTGCCAAAGAGGTGAAAATCAATGAGAATGCTATTGGTGATGATGGGAGAAATGAAGAAGTTTTAATTTCTCAATCTCCATCTGTGACATTAAATGTAGTGCAAGGAAACGACAAAAGAGAAGATGCGGTCATGGAGGTGGACGTTCCAAAAGATGTGGGCAACAATAGTGGTGATGAGGGGGAACCAAATATTGCGGTACAGAAAAATAATGATTCACTTGGAATGGCAGTCACAAATTCGGCAATTGTGGAGAGTGATAAAGGAAAAGAGCCAATGAAGTCAATTTTTGAAGTACCGAGATCTAGTGCTCTTCCACCAATACCGTTGAAGTCTGTTAGCACACGATTGAATGATTCTCAGAGCTTTGGATATGGAAAACGCCTAATGAACATTTCCAAAGAAATTTCTACAGGCGGTAATCTACGGAAAGTAGTGTCATCACCTACAAGCCTAAGTGAAACGGATAGTGATCGGATGCCATTGGCATCTTTGCGTGCTCGCATTTTAGGAAAAAGAATGGCGCAAGAACCCATCAAATCAACAAATGGCACTCTATTACTTCAAAAGAAAGCCAAAGTGGAGATAACCATTCATGGACATGTCGACCCTACATCGAGATTGATGATTCAAGAATTGAGTAAAGTGAAAGCGAAAAGAAAAATACAACCTTTTGCTATCTTTCCAGTGAAGAATAGGACCCTTCTTGATGAAAATGTTGCTACTTTGTCAAATAGAAAGAAAAGAAAGGTTCCTATTCAAAAAGCCTTTAATCGTTCTATCAAAGTAAAAAAAGAAAAATTAAATTCGAAAGAAGGGAGTAAATCTACTTCGAGAGAAGACTTGAAAGAGACAACGATACTTGAATCCAACAATGAAAATGACTCCGACAATGAAGATGATTCCGATAATGAAGATTTTGAACGGAGAGCTGCAAAAGAGAGTAATAGGGCTGAGGTTAGAGGAGATGTGGATTGGCATCCATAGGAATTGTGGAGATGTGAATTTAGATGTTTGATTGTTTAGTTGCTCATGATATATGGAGCTCATGTTAACAAATGACAATGGTTTCTTCAATCATTTTATTATAAAATTGTTTGTTTATTGATGATATACATCTCGCTGGATTTTAAAGTGATTTTGTTTCTAAATCAAAATGAAATTCAACAAAAAAAATTAAAAATATATTTCATATTTTAGCTTTTACATAAATAGTGATATACAACTCTATTGAATTGCAATTGCAATATAAGAAAAATCAAAATCAAAATGACTTCACTCTCAATCTTTCATTGGTGAAAACAATCAAAACAAAAAACCCAAAACAGGTTTTCTAAGCCGCCCCGTCCGTCCGCCCGGCCCCGCACGTCCACCTTCCGACGGCGAGAGGGACGCTACGTCCGCTAGCGTCCGGAAAACGGACGCTATTTTGGGGCGGACGTAGAGATTCGTCAACCCTGTCCAAAAGTGACTCCATTTTGGGGCTCATTTTTGGGTTTTAAAGATTTAAAATTTTTCATTTGCAACCCTCCCTCCCCCTTTTCCTTCTTGTAATTTTCAAAAACTAAAATAGTGACAATCAATATGGGATAATTCCTTTGTATCCATATCCGACACTATATTTGTATCTGGTATTCAGTATTCATTCCGTATCCATACCCATTACTATATTTTTATTCGATATCCATATTTGTTATTCATCTTGTATCCATATCTAGTATTGTGGACGTATTCGGTATTCATTTTGTATTTCATATTTGGACGGCTTAGATTAAATCTCACAAGATCAACGACTTGTGATTTTTTGAGAAATCAATGGCAATTTTAAAGGTAAGCATTTTTACTTAAAAAAAATCAATAGCCTATAAATTTTTTGAGGGGGGGGCAACTAATGCAAACCAAGGGGAGCCACCTTTTGAGTGAATAGTCATCTATCGGATACCTTTTGGCCTTGGTGTCCTTCCACAATTAATTTCAATGCCTAGTTCTTTTGTTATAAATTATTACTTCACATTCCATATATTTTTTCATTTTTTATTAATAAATTTAGATATTACGAAATTATAACAAAAAATTTCATTGTATTCATTCAATAGATTTTTATATACAAAATAAACTTGATAACAAGTCTAACAATGAAGAAGCAACTAGAAAACAAACATATCTAAACAATTAATTAATACAAGAAGAATTTAAAATGAGGTTGGTCAACTATTAACCATAAGCAAGTGCCATAAGTAATCAAATTAATCTACAAAATTAGGCCCCAAGTCCTATTTTCTTATAGAAAAACTAAATGAATTCTTCAAGTAATAAAATGTGTTTGTCTTATGACCAAAGATTGTTAAAGAGTCCATTAGGAATAGTGCATATACCATAGTCTAGTCTACTAAGAGCTTTGGCACTCAAGTGCCTAATAATTAATTAAACTCTAAAATTAAGATTTGGCAAGGCTAAATTTAATTTCAATTATTTAGGCAACTGTTCATATTGGATCTACATAGACAATTATAAATTTGTCACCAATACAACCATAGATTTGTCATGGATTTCCTTGATTGTTTAGTAGGGATAGAACCTCATATAGAACAAGTATAGGCAAAGCTAGTACAAGCATCACATCACTAGTATCACATGTCAATGAAGAATCACAATTTGAAGTGCGAGTTGTGACTACTAAACAAGTACAAGCAATCATGTGTCATTTAACAATAATGGATTTGAAGTACAATTCACAATAACTTACCAAATGTTAGTAGAATAAATACAAATAGTTACATGTCAATAAAAAAATAAAAGATTTGTTTTGAACAATCACTTAAACAATGATTTAGGTTGATGCAATTAGCAAATTTTTGTCCCCAATTTTTTCCAATCTAGTAAAATTTCTAAGGTTCTTCTTGTTGTAATTACAGATTTCTTCAAGGTTGGAATATATAACCATTCCTTATCCAAGCAAATGATTATTTCTTTAACTATTTACAACTCAACCAGTACACTAGCATAAATTGATGAGCTTGGTTGATATGATTAGTAATCTTTCACCCCATTTCATCTCAATTTGAAACAATTTCTAGGATTCTTTCACGACTCTTTTTAGTGTAAAGCAATTTTCATTTATGAGGCAAGCTTCAAGAATCATTTCTAGGGCTAAATTATTATAATTTTTTTTTGCCATGAAAATAAACATATTTCAGGTAAAGTAGGTACCCCAAATGCACCACTAATTGCTATTGCGTCTAATTACTATTATGAAATTGTTCAAATGTCCATATTTTCAAAATTGCAAGTGAAAGGAAGTTTCAATGCACCAAAGAATGCAACATTTGGATATTACATGCAAGAATTATTAAGAAATAAAGTTTGACTCTAAAAGCGTTTCTTCTACATAGGTACATACTTGACTTTGGAAATGTATACAGAATGAAGATGGCGGTTCAAGGTTAGTAGAGTTTTTTGGGGGGGTCCACCATATATGCAATGATGTAGTTAATGTCGTTAATAATGACCATAGCAACATTTCAGGATTCACTGCTAAAGGACCATTGTCCTTATGAGGGACAAATTGGATTTTGGGCATGTACCTATGGGCTGAATTTTTGTCATGATTTTTTGAAACATTTTTGTAGATAGAAAAATTAATTTGCTTTGAGGGAATATAATTTTTTTTCAATTGGTGCCAAGAATGAAAATTATGCCCAAAAAAGCTCAAAACATAGGAGATTGGGTAGCAATTTTTTTTTTCAAAAATTTGAATTTAATTTTTTTCATGTAGATTATATTTTTGTCTAATTGGAAAGCTTTGATTCATTTCATTTGGATAAGTGATGTGAAAGTTATGGACAATCTTGTATCTAGGGGCAATTAGAGCATCTTTGTAAAAAAATAACTTATAGCATTCATTTCTTAATGAAATTTTTACAATTTTTCAAAAAAAATCCATCTAGATGGTTTGGTTTGCTTTCTAGATAAACTTCACCATTAGGATTAGTATTTTTTTTTAATTCCATCTTGGAGATATTAATAATTTAGATTTTCTATTTATCCCTTACCTACTTCTATTGAACAATTTTTATGAGAAAGAAAAATTTAGGTTTTTGGAATATTTTTTTGTAGACCCTCAATTCAATTCTCTACCATAAAGATTTAAAGCTCAAAGCTTTGTAGCGCAAAAACTTTAAATTATGAAGGTTCAAAGTCAAAAAATCTAATCATACAAGGTGTCGAAAATTTTATTTTCTTCATATTAAATGCAAATATCTTGTAATCTTTGTGGTAAGAAATTCTGAAATTTCTTTTGACATATTTTTACTAATCAAGTGTAATATTATCCTATGATTAGATGTAATAAAAAAAAAGAATTTTCAAATTCTTTTATTCTTTGCAATAGAAATGGTAGTATTGAGTGTTTTTTGGCAAAAAAAAGGCCTTGGTCTTTTAGAGGTTAGGATATCCTCAACCGTGCACTTGAAGAGCCTATCCTTTAAGAGAATATACAAGCTCTACTTTCAATTATTTTCTATTCATTAAATTTATTAAAATTTTAAATAATAACATAAACTCATCATCAAGGATTTTTATCAATGAAATCTATGATTGAATCCTTTGGGGGCATTGTTTTGTTTAAATGTTTGTATATTTACACATACAATTGTAATCACTAGAACAACTATGAAAAAAACACTCTAGTCTCTGGAACATTACAAAAGAGTCTACTAGAAATAGTTCTACTAGCTATGTTGTAAAGGCATAGCTAGTGAGTGTTATTTTTTGATGGACAATTTTACATGAAATTATCGAGTCTTTCTTTTAGAAGTCTTAGTAGCAAAATGATTATGATGATAAGTCAACTTTATAGAGAATTTTTTTATCTTCTTCTTTTTAAAAATAAGATGGAATTGTTATTTTCATCTTTCAATTTTTGTTTTTTTAGTCCATTTGACTCTTAGATGTAAATAGAGCTGTCGATTTGATATGTTTACATTGCCAAGTCAATTAGAATTGTAAAGATCACTTAAGAATTGAAATGGTGGCATTAGAAGATTTAGAAAGGTCAAGTTGATAGGATTTGAAGAAGGGTTAAATGGACTGGCGGCTTTTAAGATGAAGAGTTGTCTTCCATTTTTGGAATTATAAGTCCCAAGGTTTTTGGTTTTTTTCCTTAGTTCATACCAAAGTTGTATGACTCATCTTGTACTCATGCTCTAATTCGTAATTGAATTTATAGCTTTCAAATTGTAAAAATTGTCTAATTGTTCTCAGTTGTGTGAGCTTGTTGTGTGAAGATTGAGGACGGTGGTCTAGTTGTGTATAAGTTTGAATTGCAATCAAGTGGACTAAAAGTAACGGTGTTATAATTGTAGAAGTATCGGTCTAGTTGACCGCGAGATAACACTTAGAGAAAGTGTTTGTCTATTAGTTGTGAGTTATAACTTGATTGTATGATTATTATTATTTAATTGACTGATTGTTTCAATTTACAAGTAAGCGCTGAATTGTTGTCTAATGGCTTGAGAGATAATATTGTGTTATTACTTGTGTGTGAGATTTGAATCTACTTGATTGAAGGAGCAGTCTATGTATGTGTGCACAATATTGGTCTAGTTGACTGTATGCATTTGCAATTGAATAGCACAGTCAAATTGACTAGTTTTGATAATTGAATATAGATTGTCCATTGTCTAAATTGTTTATGTATATGTAAGTTCAGGAGAGTGGAACTAGAGTCTGTCAAATTGACAGAGTGGAAGTTGAAAAGTCTCGTAGATGTGTGAGTAATTTGTTGAGTTGTTGAACTTGAATATAGATGATTAGTTTGTGAGTTGATTTCCATAGTTGAGGTGTGTAAGTCTGATCAAATGACTGTGTAAAGTGTTGGAGATCGATTCATCAAGTTGTGCAACAGATGCGGGCTTAGGAGAAGTCCAATCGACCAACATGCCTACTGGACAAATCAATGACAATGTAAGTTGTTTTAACATTTGCTTAAGTTCAAATTGCTATGTTAGTGTGATGCTATAGATGCAAATTAGCTAATTGTTAAGTCTAGTTGACGGAATTGATGTTGTATTCATAAAGCGGAACATGTGCTATGAAAATTGATGAATTAGAATGTTTTGAAACCGTGAGATCAAATGTCTTGAATTTGAAGTCTAATTGACTGCCATGAGTGAAGGCTATGTTATGTCAATTGACCAAGCTATAAAATAGAATGGAGGATTGTTGTATTTTAATTGCAATTGACGAATGGTCGAGTGATCAGAGTTTGTACTTGGTCCAATTGCCAGTCAATTATGTATTAGCCATTGATTGTATAATTGCCAAATTGGTTGTAAAAGTGGATTAAAGAATTGTGATAAGTGTTAATTGAAAGAAGTCTATTTGGAATTAGTTGGATGTGAAAGAAACTTAAATTGTAAAGTTAAATTTAAATGTTGTTGCTAGGAGTAAATAGAGATTCGAGTCAAGTCAATTTGATGATGTGTGAGGTTGTTTAACCACTGTAAGTTATTGCAAATTGGATGATAAATCAACATACCAACTTGGTTGCGTCCTTTGTTGTGCAAGTGAATTGTGTGAATTCTTTATCTATGCTAATATGTTTGCAGTCTAATTACCATTCCATTTGTAAGCATATACATGTAATGTCATATGCATGTAATGTTAATTGATTGAGTTATTAATTGAATTCCATTGTGGACTTGTAAGTCAATTGTCTAATTGCATGCTGAAGTTAGTGAATGTCTAATAGACCACATCTGTATGTGTGCAATGTGCAATTTGAATTATTGATTAAATCTAATTGTTGGAACAAATTCCATTTGAATTCATATTGCTAGATTTAATTACAATAAGTATAAGAATCTAATAGATTTACAAACATTGGTGAGATTCAATTGGAACAAGTCTAGTTGACATTGGGCGTTGCTAATATTACTTCAGTCCAGTTGAAGATGAACTAGTAGATAAACTAAATTGACGCATTCTAAGTTGTGAAATTCAACCACTTTTGTACATCATAAAATTGATTCCATAATAGTGGCCATATTTGGAATTTGATAGGATTTGTCCAATTGCACATAGAGATGTTTAGATGTGTCATTAGAAACACCAATAAGATCTAATTGCTAAGTTTACAGTGAAGGTCAAGTCGACTGTGTAGTTGCTAGTAGGTGGCAAGTCGACAAGTAAACATTTATAGGGTCTAGTTCCAATATCGTGTAGTCTTACATTAAGGCTAATTGACCCAACTACCAAAGTTGATTAAAGAACCAAAACAATTTGGCCTTAAGAAAGATTGAGTGTTAAGATTGATGTGAAGATAAAATAAAATAACAGGAAAGAATATATTCTTTTTTTTGAATTAGTGTGAGGTGGAAATATCAAGAAACACATTCTATAAACAAAATTGCTAAAAAGAGCATTACAAGGTAAAATCATATAGACGAGTGGAATAGAAAATAATTCAATTGTTTATGAATTAAAAAGTTTATTGTATAAATATGAATATATTAAGTGGCTAGAGCATGCATAAGCAACTTGACCATACCGTGCAAATTGACTTGAGATTTGATCTGAGCCACACACTAGACAAGAGTGGGACGCCATTCATTGGGCTTATATAATAGCATTGGTATTTGGACTGTGAAAATTGACATTAGGATCATACTCAGGTTTCATTTCTTTAAAACCAATCCAAAACGTATAGATAAGTATCCAAAATCCAAAATCAAGTGACCTTAGTCATGCATAAGTTGGACAAATTGACTTTTTCTTAGGAATTAACCCTCCTATACTAGTTTTTTTGGTTTTTGTCAATAGACAAAATCTACATTGCATTATTTTTATTTCAATTTAAATCACTCCTATATATACTTGTATCCACATAACATACTTCAATTATTTTTTTTTAAATATCTAATACATAAGAAGTTTGTGACATTATACAATATAATAAGTAAAATTCTAGAATAAATATTATAATTGTTATAATGCTATTTCTAGGCCACTTTTCCATAAGAGTCAACCAATTACATGACCAATTATAACATTTTTTTTTAAAGAATAATGATTTTGTTCCAAACTTAATATGAATAAAATTAAGATTGGTTTGGAAATTTTTTTACATTAGTTTTATAATAAGAGGGATAAGATTTTGTTGCTTATTATTCACATCTATGAGCCTTATTTAACTACCATGAATTTGGAATATTCATGATTATGCTATATGCCTATATACAATAGCTAAATTTGTATTTTCACATAATTTTTTCAAAAAATCAACAATTCACATGATCGTAGATACACTTTTTTTAAAGCAAGAATTAATTTTGAAAGGTTCAATCACCTTGATTGCTTTGGTTGATTTTTGATTCAAAAACTTTTTTAATTATAAAGATTTTTTTCCCATATTTTAAAACTTATAAGGGATGCTAGAAAAAATTACTACCTATCACTATATTCAACAATAAGTATTGTTGATAACATGTTCAAATATTACTGATATATTTTATATTTTCAAAAATATTCTAAAGAAAATTTCTTCAATTTTGACTTGAAATAAGTCTATAGATATTTTTAAAATTTTAAGATCATAGATTATTATAGTTATCGTGCATAAAGTCTTCTATTTTTGACACTAACTTAAGAAAGTCATAGAACTTATGTTTTATAAAAGACTTTTGGATTTTAGAGGTTTATAAATGTCCAAAGTCAAATTGTATTTTGGATGGATTGAAATTGATTTCTTAAAATATTATTTTATAAAAAATTTCCAAATTAGATTTGTATATTAGATTTCTATGTTAATTTTAAATAGGATATAACCATATTCATGACAATACACAATTTTTTTTCGTTAGAAGTAAACCACTTCATGCCAAATTTTTATATTTGTAAGTTATGGTTGATTGGAAATATAATATCCAAATTTTTTAGATATATATATTAAAAAATATAAAGGGATGTCATCCTATTATGTCTGCTTCACAAATGATATCATTGTGGCCAATGCAAGAACCTAAGTAGGTCTTATTTTAGTCAATGAAACAATGGGCATTTTCTAGATAAGGTAGTGTCATTTTTGAAGTGTGTAAGTGTCAACTTAGATGTGATTTAGTAGCTATATTAAGAAACAATGTACTCTTAAGTTTATCCCCCCTTCCAAAAGTAACAATTCTAGGGCCATGGTTGCATGGCATGTGACCATTTTGGAAAACATTGTGGTCATTTTAGATGACAAACATGACCATTAGTCCATTTTGAATATAATTTAATTCTATTGTTTTTTGCATGTACCATGTAGACTTTATGGACTTTAGGAAATATTACTTCATAAATTTAATTACAAAAAATTTATATTTTGCTACAAAATATGACTCTACTTCTTGCAAATGCATTCAAACAACTCCACCCAAACATTTGGGTGAAAAAAATCCTATCTCTTGAAGGTGCAAAAAATCATCCAAAGTTCATTTTGTAACATCACCAATATTTGTAGTTAACCAAAAAGCACTCCAAAATCCATATTTTGGATAATAAATAACATGTTTCAAAGCAAGGCTTTGTCCAAAATACCTTTCATTCATCCAAAGGTATTCTTTGATTTTTAAGAGGCAACCTTTCTTTATGAGCAACTATAGTAAAACCACCCATAGGTAATCACTTAAGTGATTCTACACATGATTTGGAGTAGTAGAAGGCAATAAAAAATTTCTTTTGTGTAGAAAGATAAAATGATGGGCATTGCAAAATTTTCATTAATTTTTTCATTAAATTCAAATTACAATGAGTTTTGGAAGCCAAAAGTTGGCATGAACCCATACCCAATGTGTAGAGTCCTCCTTAATTGCTCATTGTGTGAGACTACTTTCTATTGACTTTGGCACCCCAAATTAGAAACATGTGTCATGACACTTCCGTACCCTACAATGCTACCACAACCAAGAAAAATTATTCTAAAATCAAGCAATGATGGCCCAAAAGTTGGTATCTCATTACCATCCATCATGTGCTGATGTGCACAAATCAACTCCCATTGATATGTGAACAAGTTTGTTGAAGTTGGTAAACTATTCTATAGTTCATTATATGACTAATAATGGAATACATACCACCGTTTTCTTTATTTCATATTGTGATTTATATAACACTTGACAATCACGTCTTGCTATTGAGATTACTCCAAGCTGTCAAACTTTGAACTCTATGATAACCATCCAAAAAACTAACATAGAAATTTGACCCAACCTTTGTTGAAATCACACACCCTATTGGTTGCCAATAGATCTTGGTTGGTAATGGGTGGTTCTACTATAGTATGCCGCATGTCAGTGCCACAACTATTAGGATGTCATTCATAATTGCCATAGAAGTGATGACCAATCCTTTCTTAAATCTCTTTTCATACACATTCATTTTGTAGCAAGTTATGTGTAACATTGAGGTTTAACTCCATATGTACTATTAATTTTTGTATCATACTTGTTCTTTTATGAAATTTGAATGTTTGACATGCAAAAATAATATTCCAAATTTAAAAAATTGAAATAAAAGTAGAGGTGAAATCAATAAAAATAAAATCACAAGATTTCCTAATAATGGAAGTGTCCTCTAGCTCATTGGCCTACACACCTAATGGGCCCTGTGACAACCAATTTCAAAATTATTATTAGTAAATTTTAATATATGTTGCTTTGTCAATTAGAATGTTGTAAAACTTATTCAAGGCACCCTACCCTAGAGCTACTAAGAACAATAACAACACCTTAGTTAGATTAGCAGATCACGGAAATCCCAACAGCTCCTATCCAATAGCTACCGATAACACTAACGGTAATTTAGTTAGATTAGCAATCATGGAAATCCCAACGGCTCCTATCCTACAACTACCAATAACACTAACGGCACCTTAGTTAGACTAGCAATCGTGGAAATCCCAATGACTTAATTGTTCTTTGCAACCAATTTTCAAATTTTCATCATGAATAGAAACTTTGAAACTCAATATCTCTTGCTTTGTCTATCAAAATGACAAGAAACTTACTTTCTGCATAAACTCACATATACTTTCTAAGTTTTTTCTAACAATACATAGGTGCCCTTGTTAGTTTGACAATTTAAGAGATCTTGAAGTATATCACAAGCAAAATAAATGTTTGTTTTAATATAATATAATGAAATGAAGTTAGATCAAATATTTGTACAACTTTGATTGTTTTTTTTATTGCTAATTGTCATAGAGTCTAAATACAAAAGGCTAACTAAAAAGGTATCCACACCTACCCAAGTACCCATGCCCTTGAGGCATGCATAGTCACACTACTCCAATAAGTTCTTCATCCACGATGATTGTCTAACTAGCATCATCATTATCATTATTTTTATTATTGTTGTTATTATTATTATTAAAAAATTAAAAAATAAGCCAAAAATGTGCAAAAATTCAAAAATTTCAGGCTTTATAGACTTGAGGCAAATTTCTATTAGCCAATTCTACATGAATTCATTCAATAGTTGCAAGAGGAGATTCAAAATTGATGGGCAACATAATTTTTGAGGAAGGCTTATAAAACATTCAAGAAAGGCTTATAGAACATGAAGAAGGCTAGTTTTTTACTTTTGAAAAACTATTTCAATTATTTTTTCTAGGCAAATTTTTGCTACTCAAACAAGTTTGAGCTTGTTAGATTTAGTCATTTTAGAATTGGGTTAGTACTGTAAAGGCATTTGGCAATTATTGTAAAAAAATCCATTGCTATTTAAACAATTTGACAAAATTTTGGTTTCCTTTTGACTTGACAACAAGACAAAGCTACTCCCCAAATGTATTTTCTTCCTACTCACATAGAAGTGAATGCATTACTAAACTTGGCAAGGATAATTGCAAACTCCAAAAAATTCATAAAATCATTTCCTATTCATACACAATATAATGGAAGTTTGCCTTAGCACATATAATTTTGTCACTTGGTTGTTGTATGGGTGTTTTAGCACAAATTTTCACGACTTTGCTATAGTGGAAATACATAGGCTATTTTTTTTAATGCAAATTTAAAATTAAAAAAAAGAAGTTAGATTCCAATTGTATTTTAATACCAATAGCCAAATTTTACCATCACCTATGTTTCAAATAGATATAACCAAGTATCACCAAAGTATTACCCTAACATTACCATACATCATCCACATACCACCCATATATCATTCATATATCACCCAAGTATCACCCAAGTATCACCCAAGTATCACCCAACACAGCTGGTTATTTCTCCATAATGAAAAAATAAAATACTGTTATTGACTCTGGATTTGACTTGTATCCATCCCAATTATGGATGTATCCCAATTATCTAAAGATAGCCTGCAAATCCAAGCAAAAGCCAATGCTGCGGCGGAGGGCTCCTGAGAGTGACGGGCCGGGCCGGGCATCAGAAACCGGGTAACCGGAGCCCCCGGTGCATGCGGGGCCGGGACCTGCTGGCCTGATAAAACCCTAGCTCCGGCACAGCTCTTCCTCACTCCCATCGCCTTCACCTTTGCTGCTGCTTCTTCTGTTTTCCCGAGGAGATCCTCACAAAGCCTCCATCACATCGAGCTCTCCTCCCCTTACCCGTTGCCAACCACAGCCCTCGCCTCGCCGTGCCCTTCCCAAGGCACTTTTCGCCGTCGGAAACTGTTGCGTGTGGCCCCTGTTGTGGCACAAGTTTAAAAGCCATCTCGCTCACGCGCCGCTCCGGCGTTGTGTTGTGATCCCTCCCTGCTGCAGCCTGATCTCGATTCTCAATTCAGTGCCGTTTGGCCCGCGGCGGACGCACATGACAGAACGGTTGATTATGCCGCTTGAACCCTAGTTGAGCTTCATCCGATTGGAACCCTAAGCCCCATTGTTGCGACTAACTGTGAACTTAGTCGTGCTCCTTGCCCCCGCTCTTTTTGAGCCCTGTTCCTGTTCCTGTCACTGTATCTGCATTCCTTGCCATTTCAGCCGAAGCGAAGAGCGTTATAAGAGTGCTTCCTCTGCTGAGAGAGAGATAGAGAGAGAGAGTTGGTGAGATGTTGTAGCGGGTGAGAGTGATGAGATTTGAGATTTGGAAGTGATCGGGTGGTACATTTTGGGACAAGGTTTGAGACAGGTTGTGCGTCGTGTACTCCGTCCGGAAACGGGAATTTCTCACGTCGTCTGAGGTAGTGGTGGAGAGCCGTAACGTAGTCGGAAGGGGATTTACTTGTCTGGGAGGATGTTGTTAACGTGAGAAGCTATCTGTAGCCCGGGGTCCCGTAAAGAGAATCTGAGACTTACTTTTTTGAGGTGTGGAAGGGGCATCGCGTTGATCATCATCACCATCATCGGCGTTATTTTCTGCCGGTCTTCCTTTCAGATCTAGTGTTTGTGCTTCGTACATCGAGAGTTTGGCGACGGCTTTGTGAAAACGCGGAGCATTCTCTTCTGTCTACAAGCCCCATGCGTTGGCGCCCGACCAATAGGTTTTTCCAACGATATAGGGAGGGGCAGATTCTGAGTGTGTGAACAGTGAATTAAACTTTGCTTCAGTCGGCCACCATTCAGTTTTCCTTTTTCCTTCGTACCTTCCACTCTTTCCTGTTCCCGAACTTATTTCGCGACTTACTTACCTAACCGGTCAAAGAACAGAACCATGCGTTCACATCAGGTCGATACCCGGTCATAATTTGGGAACAACCTGGTTATCATCATCATCTCGGGACGCAGGGGAGAATTTTCACTCACAAATTGGAAACTTGATGACACCTTATGCGCCGCGGCCCAACACAAGCTTCCGAGCTTCGCAGCGCTGCTGAAAAACCCGGCACACCCAATTTCTTCGTGAAAAAACCTCGAAATTTCCCGTCTCTGCGGCACCTGCTCCCAACTTTTGTTCGGCTTCGCTTGTCGTGCCGAGAACAACCTGGAAGAAGTTCAGATCTGAAGTGGCTCTATTTAGTCCTGCTGCCGCCGCCTTCGTTGGGGTAGCCGTCGAAGCACAAGTGAGAAACACAGAGCAGGAAACCACTATCGAACTTCTCGCCGACGCTTTTTCAGGTGCAGCTGCTGATAACTTATATATGCACGAGAGCTGACAAGAAACATTCTGGCAATTCTGTTACTTCAGAGGCGCAAATCGGCGCCGAGCCAAGCCCGGCCGGGTAACGCGATTTTGAAGAAGCAACAGTGTATGAAAGATTAGGATGAGCAAAAGGAACAGAGCCGAGGAATCAGCGTTGACAAGCACGCGAAGAGAAGTCGCCAGCCCTAGTTGCAGCAGCGATGGTGAACGGGATGTGAAGACACTCTTGCGTTTGTACGAGCGAAGGCATTTTTGAATAGAACTTTATGTTCTCGATATGAGACACACGAGAAGTCGTTTGAGGACGGAGGCGCAAAACCTGTGATGGAGAATCTAGCAATGAGCTTTACTAGTTAGTGCATGACGATCGCAACCTGGCATTCGACAATCCTGTTTCTGTGGTTGCGGAGAGCAGGCGATTCGACGCCGCAGAAATGACGTCCGACCTGCCCTTAATATACTCACCGACCCACGCCACAGCAATTACTCGCCAAAGCGACTCATTCCTTACAAATTTGTACCATAAGAATGAGCGCCTCGGAGAAATGGTTCTCTCTCCACAATCCCTGGATGATTACTGGTCTCAAGTGTACGGGAATGAACTTCGGATAACCTCTTTTTCTACTCCAAGTGAAAGATGCTTGCCTCTTCTGGTGCTTCACACCGTAGCTTCTGGGGTAGCGATCAAGCTGGCCCCTCCCGAAGGCCATAAAGCTTCGGATCTTGCTGCGCTGCAAGCTTTACACTTATCCTGCCTCCATGAAAACAAGGTACTTCGTTGATGCTTCACCTCTCGTCTACGACACCGTCTTGTGTTCTTGTCACCAATCCTCGTGTCACTTGTTGACACTATTACCATGCTAGGGACACTGCCGCGTTGTTTTAAATATACTTTTTCATATTCTCGGTTGCGTCTCTTAAACCTTTTCTAAAAACTCATACATCTTTGTGCGACCTACACACATGTTTGTCTTATTGGATTATTATCACATTGTTTCAAAAGGTATCCTGATTGTGAAACGGAAATGTTGTGCTCAATGTTGTGTAACGCATCTTGTTTGTACTACTCTTAACAGTGTTTTATTAAGCCTTATTATTGCAGGGTTTAGATGACTTGCCCTCCGCAGGGTTTGGGGATAAAACTTGCTCTGATAATTGTGTTATCTCGTGGATGGTTGCAGACAGCGATAGCTTCTATTAATGGTGGTCTTCAACTACACTTGGTAGCTATGCTGCCATCACAGAAGCAGATATTGGAAGGGAGGACAGAAGCTTGCTTTTGGGGGTTTGTTGTTGTTGAAGGCATGTATGATTCCTGCCTTGCCATGCTGAATCTACGTTGCTTGGCCATGGTACTCGACCTCGATGAGACTCTCATCGTGGCAAATACCTCAAAGACCTTTGACGACCGAATTGAGGCTTTGAATCGCCGCTTAATCAATCGAGAGGACCCTGTTCTGGCTGCAACGTTGAAACGGTTTCAGGAAGATAAGGCTATTTTAGAACAGTACATAAAGACAGATCAAGTGTTTGACAATGGGAAACTTTACAAGGCCCAGTCAGAGGTGGTTCCTCCAGTGGCAGATGGGGCAATTCCGCTCATACGGCCTATCGTTCGGCTGCCCGAACGGAACGTAATCCTCACACGAATTAATCCAGCGGTACTGCCAGTTACCTGTCTCTTTCTCACTGCATTTGAGTTTGTAGAGTCGCTAGTGAAACACTCAAAACTTTCAACCGTCTTACGATTATTAGCTAGGTGTTTAGGGCTTGAAAGTTTTATTCTAAGTTGGAACAATAGATTTTCTGAAGTTTACTGGATTACGCAGGTGAGAGATACAAGTGTACTGGTGAGATTGAGACCAAATTGGGAGGACTTGAAGGTCTATTTGTTGGCAAAAGGCCGCAAGCGATTTGAAGCTTTTATTTGCACAATGTCAGAGAGGGATTATGCCCTGGAAATGTGGCGGCTGTTGGACCCCGATGCACGCCTCATAAATCCAAGAGAGTTGAATGAAAGAGTCACCTGCGTGAAGTCTGGTATAGCAATCCTTATGTTTGCTTGTTTTTTTGTGTCGGGAATGCCTTCTGGACGTACCCAGACCTTTGTTTGACGCTTTGCGGACAGATGTAGAATTAGTGACATCTTGGATAGGAGACATCTAGGGGTGCCCGAGTATACTGCAGGGGGGTTCCCGATTCTACATTCTAACCGATGCTTTTAACTGTTCCACCACTTTTGTTCAAGTTTTTTTTTATTTAGATACAGTATTGTCTCGGTTATTTGGTTTTATCCAAGGTTGTCTAGCACTTGTACATTGCAATAAGTTTCTTCTGGCGTCAAAGAATGGTTCGTTTAGATCTTACAGAAAGGCCTTCTTATTTCAGATGCGAAGAAAGCGCTGAAAGATTGTTTTCCACGTTACTGCTGTCATCCGAAGATGGCAATGGTGATTGACGATCGGTTGCCCGTTTGGGAAAAAACGGATCAACCTCGCGTGCATGAAGTGCAGGCATTTATGCCTTACACAGATCCAAAAGCAGAGGTGAGATTCGTTTATTTGTTCTCCTCTGTCTACCTGTAGGGGTATCGATCTTTGTCCTTTCTTCTTTGACTACGCCGCCGTTACTGTTTTTGTGGACCAAGTATGAGTTTTGTCTATCTTTCTGATTAAGTGTATATCGTTTTGTTTTACAGACCATGAAGGAACTGCCACCCCTTTGTATAGCAAGAAACATTGCCTGCAATGTTCGAGGCTATTTTTTTAAGTAAGTTCATTCTGGTCCCCATACAACCGATACACTCGGGGTCTTACGATTGTTCCATTCGCGCTGACGCTCATATGTTCGTTCTTGCACCATATTATTCCTTATCGAAGCACCATTACGACATGTTTCTCTAAGTTACCAGAGACTGTTTATACTTGGATGGAGGGTATTTTTCTCTAGTCTGAAAGAGGACAATCTGGACTATTTCTGCTTCTTCCAGGGAGCTGGATGAAACTTTGACGCAGCAGATGATGGAAGTGAAGTTCGATACGGAAATCCACACTTTGCCTAAAGCTCCTGATGTGAGCAGTTACATTATTCCAGAGGTGCGGAACAAATTTACAGTTTGCCTTGTAAATCCTTTTACGTTCGGCATATGTGCCCCCAGTTTTCTCGAGTTCTTCGTTTTGTGCTCCTAAGCAGATGACATGCTCATGTACAGGTAATGCAGGACGAAGTAATGCCAAATTTTGCGTCGAATGATGTTAGGGATTTCGGTGATGGTATGGCAAATGCGGAAGTCGAGACGAGCTTGAAAACACCCGTGAGTTTCAAGGATATTGCCCTTGCTCTTCCTACCATTGTGTTAGTCTGCAAGGTTAGGAACATCAGAGTACGATGTTTTCAATGTTCATTCTTGCTCTGATAGTGGGTTTTTGTTTTTGTTTTTAAACAGTATAACATGACTTGAATGATCCAAGTCACTGATTCAAGCGACTTGTTTAGCAGATTATTGTCGATTTCTGTATGACTCTACACTGAAGTTACGATTCCATGTCAGCAGGGTACCAATGGGCTAGCTCACACCCGAAGCTTCTCCATGGATGACGACTTTAGATCGGCTCTCAAGCAATCAGTTCAACTACCTTCACAACAGCAGCAACAACAACAACAACAACCTCAACTTCTAGTTCCAGATTCCTCTGGCCGATCACGCCCACAGTTTGACGCATCCAATGTGGATCCCTCCATGTATGTTCCCGGAGATGGAGTTACTTTCCCATTAAATGCGGAGAACATGCTTTACCCTTCGGGTATTCCTAGAAGACATGCTCCTGTTCCTGCTAGGTTACCGGAAGGTAATGTCCAAGGTTCTCCGGGCAGAGAAGAAGGAGAGGTTCCAGAAACTGACATTGATCCAGACACTCGTAGGCGATTACTGATATTACAGCATGGTATGGACGCAAGTAAACCTGCTGCACCAACCGCACCATTACAGGTCCAGATTCCTCCTGTGGTTGCCCCGGGAGGAGGGTGGCTTGGCATGGAGGAGGAAATGAGCCCTCGCCGACCGAATAGGAGATCCCCGGAGTTGGTCTTGGAACCAGAGTCTCCTTCTTTTGATCGTTCTGCACCTCCTGGATTTGAGAACCCCTATATTCGCGAGCAACAGCTGATCAGGGAAGCAGCAAGAAGACAACGTAATGAGGAAGAGGTAAAGTCTTATTTTTGAGAGTCGGAAGATACTGTTCAAACTACCTAGTAGATTATCCCTCTTCGAAATATTTTTAAAGGAAATTAGCAAAGGACCTATTTATAGACTGTCTCACTTCTAGTGTTGTGATGGTGAATGTGAGCAGAGTTTCTTTGGAGAGGGTAGATCACAACTGGAGGCGTCTTCCTTCTCAGGTATTTTACAGAGTTGAAAAAATGCATTTCCTCAACCAGTGGCTATCTTTTTCCTGCAATTGTACAATTCCTTTGCTGGTCACATTGTTATTTGGAAATGAGTGCTTCGTCTGAGTTAGTCGTTGTGATTGCCAGATGAGGAAAATCCCAGTTTCATACGAGGAGGTTCTAGGGAGCCATTCAATGCATCCCGACCACCTGTTACTGTTAATGCTATTAGCGCGTTGCATGAAGTAGGGCAAAAAGTAAAAAGAAATGTGAGTTCCAACTTGTTCAGTCTCTTCCACTCAATTGCTTCACTTTTCGTGACTTTTCAGTCAATGCAGACTATAATTTGACATTTCTATTGGATTACAATATGCAAATGCTTCAGTAAATGGTGTTTACTTCTAAGCGCTGTTGATTGCGGGATTATCAGGTACAATATCGCACAGATATTAGAAGTTCAACACATCTTGGAGTCACTGTTGAGGTGTGATTTCCTTACCTATACTAATTTTAGCGAAGCTTCCGGGGAAATCGATTTGATTAGAATCGAGGTCTACAGTTTATGCGCTGTTATTTATGGTCATGGTTTGGCTTTGTGATTGGAACAGTGTTCTTCACCCATTGCCGTAGATGTCATTGCTATCTTAATGAATACACACACACATGTGCGTGTGTGTGTATATATGTACACATACATACATAACGCATACTATGTGACTGTCTTAGAGCATGCAGTTTTATCAGAATTTCAAAAATGGACTGGATAGATTTTAGATCTGCTGTGCACTAATCTTAGTTTGTGATTTATCCTCGGCAGGTCATGTTTGGCGGTGAAAAGGTCGGAGAGGGCATTGGCAGAAGCAGGAAAGAAGCCAAATATAATGCTGCCGAGTCGGCTCTACTGTTTCTAGCTAGTAAGTGTTTTGCTTGAAATAATTTCCCATTGATTTTGAGCACTTATCACCATTTCTATTCAACGCTATGTATGTTTGGTTGATCACTTCAATGTTCTGTACTGTGTAAAGAACCTTTGTTGATACCAATGACTTGCTTGAAGAATTATTCTAGTTCGAAGTTTTGCACCTTTTGGTTCAAGAAGTTCATCATATTTTTTTACTGGCTGGCAGATAAAGCAAATGGAGTGCCATCTACAGCACCTTCTACACCTGCTGTGCCAGAGCCTGTGAAAGAGGTCCGGGTATCACGTGGTCCTAGGGATCCCCGTTTGTCGGCTGGTCTTGCACCACTGCCTAGGGATAGGGATAGGGATGATGATAGTCCAATTGCAAGCACTTCAGGGCATATTCCTCTGGTCGGTTATCATTCAAATGAGGAGCCATTGCCATATAATCATGTTGAAGCTCTTAAGGAGTTGGTAAGTCATCCATTGTACCCGTATCTTACGTAGTAGGAATTATATCCAGTCATTTATACGATTCCTAACATGTAGCTTATTGATGAACCTTTTTGTGTCCATGTTCTGACCATATTTGGATTGAAGCGTTGGTGTTTAATAATTTGGAAGCAATAATGGTTCACTATTTCGCTTGGGTCAATCGACTGGAACTGTTCTTTGAGTGCTGTATATCGACCAAAACTTCTCGTCTGTATCTAACACTTGGCGGGATATGCTTGCAGTGTACTAGAGAGGCTATTAATATTCAATTCAAAGCACTTCCAACAAGTGGGGCTGGGCAGCAGCGACAAGCGTTTCGTTGTCAGGTAGAGGTTGGTGGACGAACGTTGGGTAGAGGCAGCGGACCTACTTGGAACGACGCCAAGCAAGAAGTAAGTGAATGTCTTCACAGCTTTGTCATTCATTTCATCTATGAAAGCCTGATCACGATTTGCAACAAAAGTCTTGTATGGAGCATGTTCTTCGCATTCGTTAAATCTCTTTGTTGCATGGTAAACAGGCAGCAAAAGAGGCTTACGTACAGGTGGAGATGTCACTACGGCCACATAAGCGAGGGAATGGGCCACCAAGGTACTGAATATTTTGTATTTCCCTGTTTTCTTTACCAGAAATGCATTGGAATGAGTTATGATAACTTTGTACGTTATCTCAGTGATGTTAATTCCTCGATTTTTAGAGGATTATGAGCTGCTTGATATTCAACTGCTTAAATTGTCTTTGCTGTCCAGGTCACCTGGAAGTAGCAAACGAATGCGAACGTTAGATTCATTTAAAGATCGAGGGGTACCGTCTAGTCTCTCCCCTGTGCGGGGAGGTAGGTCAAGGCTATCCCCGCGAAGACCATCAAGAAATCTTTCACCAATTCCGTGAATATAAAACAACAGCTTGACGGAGTGACAAATTTTGGGGTTCCATGTGTACTCCTGGGACCAAATAGGGAAAAAAATGTCTTTGAGTGGAACAAACTTCGTGGACATGTCCAGCAATTGTCTGTGGAATAGCTCATATTCCGCACCGAGTCGGGCTAGTTTGTTTTCCTTAACTTGTGCCGAGAACAAGCTCTCTCTACTCATGCCAATCTCTGGACCAGGAATCAGGTCAAGCAGCGCTGAAACACTTCTATGCCATTCTAGCCTCCCATGCTCCTTTGCATTGCCTAGGAATTGGTGGATAATCGAAGCAGAAGTTCTTGGATGCTGGATTCTGTCTTCAACCGACACGCCGGCGCTGCATTGCTCAAGACGACGGGGGAAGAGAGAATCCGCCGGAAACTGTTGGACAGAGATCTTGAAAGGGTGAGTCTGTGGAGGTGTCCCATTTACTGGACTATCGGTAGTTCGGTACCCAGTGCAGAGGCATTTATCTACTAACTTAGTCCACCACGCTCATTGTTATACCTTAATTCTTGGATGACTATTGTGTTGGGACTTGCCTGAGACTTGGGTTCACTATCTTAATAGAAAAATTGAGTTCATTTTTAAACACTTTGTACCTGCAGCAAATACTTACTGAGATGTGACGGTTGTGTTGTTTACGTCAGTACTTGTGGTACTCGTGTGAAATAAGTGCTAACCGTATACCCACTAAATTGCAAGTGAAGTCTCTTTTGATAAGGGTAAGGACATCATTCATAGGGTAGTCGACGTCTTTCAAAGGTCAGTCATCACTCATTAGTGGTCTTTTAAGTATTTTATTATCTCTCATGGCAAAAGCATGATAATCCATCATTATCCCTCGTAGACCGCTCTCTCTAAGTGATCTTTTAAGAGCTGATTGCATTTGGGGGAAGAAACAATTTTCAGTAAATTTTTGTAGGAAGAAAAAAGGAATTTGGTGCATTGAAGAAAGCAAATGTACCTCTTTATTAGAAGTCATTTTTAGAATAAGGTTGCTTTTAGAGTATCCTCCCATACAATTTTGCAAATTATTACAGTAGTTTGATTTTGAAGGTTTCATCTATTTTTTAATGATTATTTGCTATTCTTTGATGATGAAATTTTATTCATTTACTTGGCAAAAAAAGAATTTTTGAATAAAAATTTAGTCATAGAAAACTTAACATTCAGCATGTTTGCCTTTAATATAGGGAGCACTATCTACTTCCACATGTCATGATTTGAAGTCATCCCATTTAAAATTGTTTGAATAAGCTTAGAAGCACTTTAGTTTCTACTATGAAATTGTTTTAGTTGTTGTTGGGTTTTTTTATGGCAATTGAAAGAGGAATCTAAATTTTCATTGCATTTTTTTTGTACTTCACATATGGCTTGGTACTATAGAATGATTTTTTTTTGCATATACATGAGCCCGATATACTTCATAAAATGTTAGATTGGAGTGAGAATCTTTATTTATTTGCAAAGGATTAAGATTGTTTCTCAAAAAAAAAATCATATTTTCTTAATAGCATTGTTAAGGTTGAAAAATCAAAATACAATACAAATGAAGGAAATTGGAAAGAAATTGCATAATAATGACCTTTATTTTGGATTCTATATCCTTTGTGATGCAACTACTTTTCAAATTTTCTCCCTTTACCGTGATGTAAATATTAGGATCCACTACAATACAACATGCCATTTCATAAGTAAAATTATTCACAACATCTAGAGGAATTCATGCATAATTCAACCTTATATTCTAGTTGCAAATTAATATTGTAAAAGGAGTAGGAAATTACTCTTAATATGTATCCTCTAGTATGTGTTAGGTACACCAACATATACCAAACCATCGAATATACAGAGCTATATTTACAAATATTATTTGTAAATTTTTTTAAT
The DNA here is from genome assembly GCA_963969395.1 of Pseudoscleropodium purum. Classification (NCBI taxonomy): domain Eukaryota; kingdom Viridiplantae; phylum Streptophyta; class Bryopsida; order Hypnales; family Brachytheciaceae; genus Pseudoscleropodium; species Pseudoscleropodium purum. The sequence goes on from OZ017795.1 coordinate 29,224,404, forward strand.
TGACACAATTACCTTGTCCTCACAATTGTAATTACTCTCCAAGACTAATAATGTGCATAAATTCTATACTTTGTCATTGTACTACTTTGTATTGGAAGACTCTAATTAGGGGGCTACATAGAGGCCAATGGAATTGACAAACTTAGATTGATCTAAAATAATGACAATAGCTTAACCCCTAAAGGACCAAGACTATGTTTTCACCAAAACTGCTCCAAAACTGTCATTTCTAAAACAAGTATCAAATTTTAGAAAAAAAACATTTTTGGAAAAATATAATTGTAGGATCTTGTAGTGAACTAGTTTGAGAGGTTGTGAAAAAAAATTTAGAAATTTCCACCATGTGGATTGCAAGATAATAGCGTTTGAATTGACAAATATTCTTATTTTGTCCCTGCAAAAATCCGGGCAGCTACACTTCACATGGTCACATCTTTATGAAAAATGTCCAAAATGGTTGCAACTCTTTGGCTTCATTCTTCAAGGTAAGTTGGCTACATGCTTGAAAATTTTCAGATCATTTGGAATTGTACAACATATAGGAAAAAAATAGTAAGTAGAAAGAAGTAGAGAATGATTCAAAACACTAAATTGTTAAGAATTTAGATATAGAATTGAAAAATGCCAATCCCAATGGTTGTAATCTTGCAGTAAAAATCTACACCCAATGTTTTTATTTTTTTTCAAAAATATTAAAAATTGAGTTAAATCAAGGACTTCAAAGTTTTTTTTAGAATAGAGATTCCATAACTACCCTCAAACTAAAAAATCCTCATAATTTTTGACTCATTAATCCAAATGGAAAGATTCAAAGCTTTCCACGTATATATAAATCTAAAGAACCAATTTCAAATTTTTATTTTTTTTAAAAGGGATTTTTAAAGAAGTTTTTTGAGCTGCCCAAGCTGCCTGCAGAACAAAGAAAATTGTATATCACGCAATAAGTTTTTGACCATTTAGTCAAAAGTTACAAAAATTGTCAAGCCTTGAAGCTATTCCTTGGGCACATGTTTAGAGAAAATATCAGTACAAAATAGTTAAAACTCCATTCGTAGCGAGCTGCCCAAATTCGCTATGTTACCGAAAAACACAGCTTGATCCTTTAGCGGTTAAATAGGCTTAAATTTTTTTTGTTACCTCCTAATGATTATATCTTGAAGATCTCAAGTAAGGTGAAAACACCCAAAACCTGACCCAATATTCATTCTTGGCAAGTAGATTTTCATTAAAGTGGCCCCAAAAGTATCATTAAACCTTTCCCATATTTAAATGCAATTGATCAAGGCTACTGATTCTCTAAATTTCAGTATTATGACTAAGTCACATAATTGTTCAAGTGACTTAAAGAATTTCACTTTGAAAATTCATATCTACTATATGTCTTTTTCTTAGAAAAGGGTACCTCCAACTATATTGAATTGCTTATTTTGACATTTTTGAGTGTTTGTACTTTACATGTGGAAATTTCCAAAGTCATATATATCCCCAAAAGAGGTAACTATTAATTAACTAGTATTAATATTGTTGGGTTTTAAGGATTTAAAAAAAAATTCTTCGACATTCTCTCCATTTCTATTATTTCATGCTTCAATTCCATCATTGCATGCTTTAGATTTTATTTTTATTATACTGAAGTCAAAATGGAAAATAGCAAAATCATCATATTCTTATGTGCAATGATAAAGATTTCAATTACTTGATGAGTTATTGATGAGAAGGGATTCATAGTTATTAAAATATTTGTTACAAAACAATAATTTTGCCCTCACTTTTGTACTATTTATAATTGTAACATGAGAATTTTAGGATTTTTATTGTTGTTCTAGAAACATGACACAACATCCAAGGCAACTTGGTTTGAGAAATTTTGGGAATTATACACCTTGGATATCCCCATCATGAACAAGTGGAGGGACAAACTCCCACCTCATGGGCCAACACAAAGAGCCCCCACAAGAGCAACATCAACATGGGGAATTGAACTGGGAACCTTTTTAAGGTCATTTTGGATTAGAGAATATTTCAATTTCAATGTGAGTATATATCATTAAAAAATTGATAGTAAATAAAAAAGTTCTTTTGAGGAAATAAATGTTGATGAAATTGCTATGAGTTTTAAAAAAACAAAAACAATGAATTTCAATTAAGATGCAATTTCACATCAATTTAAGTTACATGGGTATGTGATGTTTGATATTTGAAGATTTTCTTAGTCCCATAGCCATAGCAACAATGTAATTGTATATAAATGAGTATTTTTTTTTTAAAATACAACACGATTAAAGTAGGAGGTTCATAAACCATTTCTTTAAACCTCCCTACTTCATCAATGATAGTAATAGATTTTTTAAGGGATGTGGCACTCATTCCTAGATAGGGGATACATTTAGAGCTTGAATTGTTTATGAACCTCCTACCTTACATTCTTTTTAGAGCTTGATTTTCATTATGGATGTTAAGAAAAAATTTTAAGATCGGAAACTACTTCTCTACAATCTACTTTTTGTCACAACTATCAATTAACTAATTCCTTAAATACTAATTATTACAATGATGGTATTGAATTATAGATGTAAATTATACTAGTAGATTTATAGCAAGCCAAAAAATCCAAGTTTTCTTAGAAATAGAAGCAACTAAAATATAAATGGAAATAGTTTTTTAAATATTAATTAAAAATATATATCCTTCAATTGCTATAAATATCCAATAGTCACTAAATATGAGGCAAAATAATTTATGAATTGTGATCTTATTCAAAAAAATTACCAACTACATTATGACTTCCTAATTTACTACATGATTGGTACTATACTAGTCATAATAATTGTTAAATAGTTTGAAGTGTAATAAATGTGTTTCTTGCAATGATAGTATGGCAAGTCTGTAAGATACTTCCAAAGCAAGTTACATTAAGGTGATTTGAAGATAACAATGTTCTATAATTGCTTTCAAATTTTGAATCACAACTAGTCATGAAAACTGATTTATTAGATAAACATCCATTTGCTTTCAATGATTACACAATACAAATTAATAGAGCAAATTAAGATAGATTACCCAAAAATATAATAATTATCCTAAAAATTTATTATTAGTTTGGTTGTTAGTTTTCCACCTTGTGCTTCAATCATGTATTTGAAAAGTTGATGAAATATTTCTACTCTTGTAGTTTAAATTTAATTCTAAAAACTCAAATCTTCAAATAATTAATCATTAGAGTTACAAAATAAGAGATAACTAAGATAATTATAACATTCTAATTAAAATCAAGTAAATAACATGAAGTATCATTGTAATAATAATAAAATTTACAATGAAATTTGAAGGATCTAATATTAATTTAAAATGATTGTAAGACTTTAATTTAGTAGCTTCAAAATCTTAGAATGTCCATTGTTGGGCTTTAATCCATAGAAGTAGGAGACTATAATTTCACCAAAGATGCTCCAAAACTATCATTTTTGATACAAGCACCAAATTTTAGATGAAAAACTTTTGGGATACATTTAACTATAGGATCTTGTAGTAAACTAGTTTGAAAAGATGTGAAAAAAATTTCAAAATTTTCCATTGTGAAGATTGCAAGATATTAATGTTTGAAGTGACAAAAATCATTTTTTTGGGCCCTTTGAAAATATAGGCAGCTACACTTCATAAGGTCACATTTATATGAAAAATTGTCCAAAATAATAATTCTTCTTTGGATTCATCTTTCAAGGCAAGTTGGCTACATGCTTGAAAATTTTTAGATCATTTGAAATTGCACAATATGTAGGAAAAAAAAAGTAAGTAGAAAAAAGTACAAAGTGATTCAAAACACTAAATTTTTAAGAATTTAATTATAAAATGGAAAAATTCCAATTCCAAAGGTTTTATTTTAGTAATAAACAAATTACATCATATGTTTTTATTTTTTTCAAAAAACATAAAAAATTGAGTTAAATAAAGGACTCCAAAGTTTATTTTTGAATAGTGAACCTATAACTACCCACAAACTAGAACATCTCATAACTTTCATCTCATAAATCAAAATGGGATGATTCAAAGCTTTCCATGTATATAGAAATCTTGAAAACCAATTTCAAATTTTTATTTTTGAAAAAAGTGATTTAAAAAAAAAAATTGGTTTGCCCATCGAACATTGAAAATTACATATTATGCAATAACTTTTGAACCATATAGTCAAAAGTTATGAAAATTGTTGGTCTTGAAAGTGACTCCCTGGGCACATATTGTGTAAAAATTTCAACAAAAATGAATGAAAAATTCATTCATAGTGAGCTACCTAAAATTGCTATGTTGCCAAAACAACGTAGTTTTGACCTTTAGGGGTTAAAAGTTCAATGCCTTTAATTATGTTCCTTCCAAGGAATGTTGTGCTACTCATTTCCCAAAAGGACCCTATAAATAGTCAAAAATTGAAAGTAGACCCTATATAGGTTGTGATTAAAATCTAAAATTTTCCATTCAATAAATGAAGAAGATTTCTCATTACAATAGAAATCAATTAGATGAATTTGTATATTTGTTGTTACATAATCCTTTGACTAACATTTTAGTAAGGCATATCTAGTATAGTCCTCTCCCAATTGTGACCCTTATCTATATGTGTTCAATATTTCAAAATTCACATATTTGACAAATATACAAAGGAGATGTAATTTGGAGAGATCCTATGGTAAATATGTTGACTTTAGGTACACTTATTGGTTTAAGTGAATTTTTTTGATAGAACACTTCAATAAACTATACACTGAAACTTGCCTGCCACCTCAGTTTCCCATTAGTTTCCCCCTTCCTCTCTTAAAAAATTTGTGAGCCGTTGATTTTTTTGAAAAAAAATGCTTATCCTCAAAATTGACATTGATTTCTCAAAAAATCACAAGATGTTGATCTTGTGAAATTTAATCTGAGCCATTCAAATATAAAATACAAATACTGAATATTGAATGCAAATACAAATACGAGTATTGGATATAAGTACTAAATACGTGTACTAAATACGAATATTGAATACGGGTACTGAATACGGATATTGAATATGGATACTAAATACGGATATAGTATTGGATACGGGATAAATTGTCCCATATTGTTTGTTAAGAACTTTGATTCTGAAGATTACAAGAGGAGGTGGGGGTGAGTGGGGGTGGTAAAATAAAAAAATTTAAAATAAAAATTGAGGGGGGGAGTGCATAGTGACACAAACTGTCACTATACACCTTGAGTGCCTAATAACTACATTCAGTACACTATGTACAATGACTATTGAAATTATTGATTTAAAATTAAAAAGAGGTCATATCTACTAGTTTTATCTAAATAAAGGATTTCAATAACAAAAACTTTCATTTAAGATAACTTTTTTGAAAAATAGAAGCCTTGCATTAAAAATAATAATTGCTACAATCCTTTAAATGAAGAGTGTTAAATTTGAATTGTAAGTAAATTTGACTAAAAATGTGACAAATTTCTCCTTTAATATTAGTTAATTGAGATAAAATCATGATACAATTTTGCACATAGTTTTGCATGCATGGTAGATCATATACTCACAATTGCTTAAATAATGCAATTACATGGATACAATTTTGTTTTTTCAATGCAAAATTGGTTATGCATGTATATTGTTGATATATCAAATCTTTGATTTTGACACACATTTTCAATATTTTATATCATTGCAACCCAAATAAAATGAAATTTAGTAATTTGCTCACTTCCCTCTTTCCATCAAAATTTCAGCTATTATCTTGATAAGACATGCTAGCTCCATCCAAAACATCATGGAGTTCTTCCATGCTTCCATCATTTGATGTACCAACTCTACTTGTAAAAAATCCATTGATATTGATCTCTTCCAATTTCTTTTATTATTTTTATAAACACACAAATAGTCTCACTATTAGTTCCATTGCCAAGTTTCAAGATTTTTCTTATACATTAACTCACGATACAACAATGTACATTGTAATCGATGGCTTAAATTTAATCTATATAATTAAAAAATGTTTAATCTTCTACCTTCAAAATTTAAGAAAACCAAAAGAAGATACATCTTGGAAGTGCTTCACTTATAATTCACAATTCATCGAACTAAACATGAAGATGAGTTATAAGATTTTCTCTAAAAAAATCAATAAAATGTTATAGGTCATTGAATAAATTTCAAAAATATTAGTATTATTAAATTCATTTTTATTTTTTAAATGACAATAATTCTATGAATATTGCATTTCATAAAAAGTAAATAATGCATGTTAATGCCAAATAAACTTGAGTTATAGCTAGGTCAACCTATGCCCTTACTTTTTAAAATATGAAAGATAAATTTGAAATAACCTTGTAATCCTTAAGAGACAAAAAGTCCTATAATTGGTCCAATTTTTTAGCAATTTTGAAGAGTTTATATAGAGTTTCCTATCCCTTCAAATGTTTGTATTTTGGAACTAATACATCCTTGCAATATTCTTCAATTTAATGATATGAAGATTTATTGCATTGAAATTATGCATTCCACGATATGATCAATGAAAATGGTTATTATTATAAAATCTTTGTCCTTGAAGGGTAACAAATTATTCAAACCAAGTTTGGCATTTTTTGACTCCAACCACTTTCCTATCGCTATTGTCCCTTCAAACTTTTTGATAATTGTGGTTGAAGTAAACTAATAGAAAATAATTCTTTCAATTATTGAATGGTTGTTACAATACATTGATAATGACAAATCTATTCTTCTATGACTAATAAAAGAATTTACAATCAAACTTTGGTAGGCAGTCTATGTACATAATTATTACTATAGTCAAGCCACCCATAAACAATCAATTAAAGAATTCTAGATATGATTTGGACTAGTATAGGATGAAGCAAATATTTGTAGAGGTCAAAGGATAGAAATGATAGGGATTCCAAAAGTCTTGGTAATTTTATCACTTTGAATTGTAATTACTTTGAAAGGCAAAAGTGCGTTAGATCCATTGCCAATTTCTAGACTCTTTTAATTTTGAGCATTCAAAAACTACTATCTTATTCAAAGCTTTTTGTTTTTTTATTCACTACTTTGGGACATGCGTCATGAATCTACTAGTTCCAATTTTGAAAAGGAGAAAAAAAAAATTCTAGCTATGGTTGGAAATAAGTTGGTCTATAGGTTGATTATTGGGCCTTGTTCAAGAATAGGTGGCTCTACCTTACCAAAAGAAATTGCAATTAAACTCTAACAAGTAGCATGTGTATGATTACTACCAAAAGAATTTGCAATGAATTGTGATAGTTTGTTTGTGTATGATTACTAACTAAAGAATCTACAATCATATAGGTTCTTTTTCTATCCACAATGACAATGAATATTTTCCTATCCACAATTTATAATCAATAGGGCCTTGCCATTAATTCACATCAACCTCAAAGAAGAACGATACTTTTCTTCTTTATTAAGCTTACAAACAAATGCTCATTAAATAAGTACATGATTAGACTTGAGTATGATACATTTTTAACATTGAAGAGACACTTTCAAATCTCCATCGAAGAAAAAAAGAAGTCCAAATCCATGAGAACAATTTAAATCCCTCACATTTATCTACCACTGCAACCAATTGTCTACAACATTAATTGAATTCCCTCATCCATCCGTAATCATTTTATTACGTTACGGTGTCTTCTTCCACTTCCTTTTGCAACTATTGAATCCAAATTTTAATTTTTAAAAATTTGTATACACTAATGTTGAAAAAACATGAATGGTTGTAAGTCAAAGAATATTTAAGATAGGAGAATCTACAAACATAATTGAATATTTGTTTGTGGAATATTGGATCAACTTGAGATTTTCAATAAACCTCTTTATATAATGCCAACCTCAAGAGACATCAAAATTCTCTTTCTTCTTTTTGAAATAAATAAATTTATAAAGCACACTTAAACTTTGGCTACATAAGTGTTATTGACTGGACACTTCCATATCTCATCAAAAAGAAATTATGTACAAATCTTAATAATATCATTAACAATCATGAGTATAAGAGAATTTTCAATCCATTTGGGTCTCTCTATTATGTAAATATTAATCCTATTATACATTGGAGGCAGGATTGGCACATTCATGTTGAACCATTAATTAAAGTTTGAAAAGTAGCTTTGGCATTTTGAATTCTTTTTTTAAAAATTCAACATATATTCATAGAAAATCCTGAATTTTCATCACTAACTTAAAAGCCAATTAGAAGACATGCATGAAGATGTAAAAGATAAGTTCTTTATATAAATGGGGTGGTAGGAGGTAAAATAATCCAAGGTGGGATATGTACATGGTTTAGATTGGTAGAAGCTCGACCACTCATAGTCAAATTATCCCATATTTTTCACCAATCTTGCTTCCAACATATGATACAAAGTTTAAATGAACAAACTCTTGATTTACCTTAACCTCAAAAAGACACCAAAGTTTAATTCCTCCTTTAATGTAAAACCCTCCCTTTCTACTTTTCTTGTGATCATATGTGTTGATATTATATGGAACCCCTCCAAAACAACATTTAATAATTCAAACTAGCTACCCACAAAAACACCTTCTAAAACCTTAAAAACTATCTTAAAGCCCATAAAATTCCAAAACCACAAACCATTCCAATCCACAAATCATCCAAAACAAAAATCCATCTAAAAAAACAAAAATCATCCCCAAACCCCCAAAGACTCCCTTTCTAAGACCCAACAAACATAGAGCCCAAAAGTCCCCCTATTTGAAATTCAAACCAAAACCTTAAAAACCATGTTTTAAGCCCCCAAACAATCCAAAACCACAAACCATCCAAATCCACAAATCATCCGAAATGTAAATCCATCCAAAAAACAAAAATCATCTCCAAACCACAAGGACCCCCTTTCGAAGACCCAACAAACATGGAGCCCAAAAGCCCCTATTTAAAATTCAAACCAAAGCCTTAATAAAAACCCATCTTAATCCCCAAACAATCCAAAACCACAAACCATCCAAATCTGCAAATCATCCGAAACGAAAATCCATCCAAAAAGAACAAAAAAATCATCCCCCAAACCCCAAATGACCCCTTTTCCAAGACCCAACAAACATGGAGCCAAAAAGCCCCTATTTAAAATTCAAACTAGCAAACCACTAAACCACCGTCCCGCCCCCCTCCTCCTCCTCCTCCCACGATCCGCCCCCGAATCCCGGCACCCCAGTTTAATTCCAACCCTAGTTAAGCTTTTCCGTGTTTCTCCGCTGCACTCAGGCAGTCAGGCTCTCCATTTCGCCCCAGGTAAGTAATAAGAAGTTTTCCTGGGGGCCAGGAAGACAGGAACTGAAAACGAAGACGACGAAGACGACGAAAATGGTGAAGAAGCAGAAGCAGAAGACGCAGCCGTAGAAGCAGAGGAAGGAGAACAAGGAGAAGGAGGAGAAGGAGGAGGAGGAGGAGGAGGCAAGCTCATCATGCGTTGTCCTTGTGAAGAAATAGAACTGAAGAAGGAGAAAAAGAAGAGGAAGAAGCAGTACCCCTGGCTGCCCGGTCGACGTAGGGTTTCACGATGCCCTTGTGTCTTTTTCTTCTTCCTTCTTCCGACTCGATCTGCGCCTCAATAATGCTGATCTTGGTTGCCTCTTTTCGGGGAGCGGCCCTGAAGCTCGTGGGGAGAGGTTTTTGAGCAAGTGGAGGTGGAAGGTTCGGTTTGGAGAGACGATCGTTCGGGTTTGGAGAGCTTTGAGCTCGAGCGTTTTGGTTTGTTGGGAAGGAATTTCGAGTTCTGTGGTGGAGGTTTTGGTTTTGGCGGGAATGGGAGTGGTGAAGCGGCGGTGAGTGTAGTCGGGTAGTGGTGTTGTTGTTTTGTGGAGATGCAGTTGAGAAGAAGAAAGTTTAAGGTGGTGGAGAGCGTGTGGAAATGAGGTTGTGAGTTGGAGATGAAGCGGAAACGGAGCATTGGCGGTTTGGAGGTGGATTTGATGGAGGATTAGGTTTTTGAGGTGGAGTTCTTGACGTCAGTGGGAGGTTTTTGAGATGTGTTTTTTGGGAGTTTGTCGAGGCGGAATGGCGGAGAAAAGGTTTGGAGAACGAGATTATTGCGTCGGTTGGAGCACATTGCATGGAAGCGCAAATTTGTATGAGTGAGTTTTTGAGGATTTCGGTAGCGGCGTTCAAGATTGAGTCACGCAGTTTCTTCAGGAGTGCGAGTAGATGGTTTAGTCTCCAGAAGTGGAGCTTGAGCATTCTTCCCTGTTTACTATCGGGGTTCTCAAATGCAGGTGTAGTGTTGCAACTTAAAGAGCGAAGAGAATGAGCACTCCATCGGAGTCTCGTTCAGAGACTCCATCGCGCAGGTATCCGACTCGGTTGAAATCCAGTAGTCCTCTGCCGCCTCCGCCTCCGGTGCAGAGTGGGAGAAAGAAGAGGAGGTTGTCTAAACCTGAGCCGGTACCAAGCTCGCCGTTGCCTAGGTCGCCGTTGCCAAGCTCACCGGCGCCAAGCTCGCCGTTGTCAAGCTCTCCGCAGACTCCTGCTGTACAGAGTAACGGTGCTGAGTTGTGTTCCTTACCAAGCGCAGACTCTTGTGAGAGAATTGATCCTCTTGCTGCTGGGTGCTCGGTGCCCGAGTTGCCTCCTTCCTCTCCTAGTCTGAAAGATGTGCCTTCTGCTTCTTTGGGCGATCTGTTTTCAGTGTACAGCTATCTAAGATGCTTCAGCCGTTTGCTGTTCTTGAGTCCGTTCTCTCTCGAGAAATTTGTGACTTCACTGTGCGCCAAGAGTGGAGATGCGCTAATGGACAGTGTCCATTTTAGTCTACTTGAAGCTGTGAAGCGTCATGCTTTGTCGGTGGAGTTATCCTCGTTTTTCGGGTAGGTTTCCTCAAATCTACAAGAATTTTCTGAAGGATTGTGTAGTCATGATGCTTCTAGATTCCTGCAAGGTGCTCTTCTACAGAATTTTTTAATAAAATTGAGCGTCACCGTCCTGGTGTTCATTTAACAAGGATAAATATATTTGATTGGGCATTTGAAATTTCTGACTCTTGAACCCCTGTTATTGATGAGAAAGCGAACCATCTTATTTTCCCCACATCACGGACTGGTTCACCGGGTTCACTCCGCTAATGGCATTTGACACATGTTTTCTTACCTGTTAGTTCCCGCATATGGCAACTGCTGCGCACACAAATCCGAACCTGAGGTATTGATCGTGCCTTTGCTGCTTGCAGGGACCTCAACTGGGATCTATTAGATATGGTAACCTGGCCAGTGTACTTACGCTCGTTTCTAAGGACGCAAGGATACAGCAGTATCCGCAAACATAGCCTAGTAAAGGCTGGTTTAGGAAGGGGCGAATTCCAGAAAAAAGTTTCAGTCGCTGAGAAGTTGGCTATTTTGAGCTTCCTTTGTGACCACGCTATACAGAATGAAGAGAGTCGGAAAGAAGTCAGTGTGCGACTTATGGCTGCTCATCAAGCACTTTTTGAGCCCACTGTCCAAAGAGACGGAGACTCTGATTGGAAACCTCAGGATCCACGACATGAGAATAGGATCCAAGAAACACCGCTACTCAGAAAGGTCAGCGACAAGTTGCTGAAAGACACCGAGAAAGGAGAATGGAGCAAGGAGGTGCAGCGTGCTGCTACTGCCCTTGGGGGAGATGGTAATAGCAATGATTGTATGATTTGTGGCATGGACGGCGTTTTGATCTGTTGTGATGCCTGTCCGGCTGCCTATCACTCACGTTGTGTGGGTGCCACCAAGGGGAAGCTTGGCTCGGGAGACTGGTTTTGTCCAGAATGTCGCCTACCCTGCAGCGGGATACCATATGCAAAGCGATTGCAAGGAGCCTTGGTTTTGGGCATAGGTCCACGGGAGCGTCTGTTCCTTGCAACTTGTGATCACCTGCTGGTGTATGTCTCTTACCTTCTCTAAGAACAATCAAAGGACATGTAGTCCTGTACAACTGGTGCTTCTTCAGTTAAATTATCTATTTGGGTGGTTCAGTCGTCAGGCACCAACCTGAAGTTTGGTGTTTAGATTTATGTTGGTCGTCAGTTGAAGCAGAGGAGCTTTCTATTGGTCAATGGAAGCGTAGAATTTGATCTGATTGTCTGACACTGGAACAATGATGTTACAGTGTTATTGGTCTTCAAACAGGGCCTGCAATCCAATTCGCAAATTTGGTTCTGTTCTGTTCATTTGGACTGTTGTAAATGACCCTAAGATTTTAGCTGTGCAGCTTAAACTCCTACAAAGCAATGTTTTTCGCATTTGATTTTGCTGATCGTAAATGTGGTTTTGCAGGTCTGAGGTAGGTGAAGACAAAATAAAGTACTGGTACTACGGGGTTTCAGAGCTGCCTTCAGTATTGAAGTATTTGCAAGCTTGTGATCGTGGTTACCATGAATTGCAACATAACATTCGGCGGCAATGGGGAACTGAATTGGTGTCTTTTCTTGAAAAAAGTTCTTCAGAGGATCTAATCGCTTCAAAAAATACGCCTGCCTCGAGCCCTCCAAGGACAAGATGTGTTAGCGAAAGGAAAAGAAAACCTGATAACAATGTAGATAATGAGCTAGATTCTGCAGCAAGAAAGATTCCTAAATCAGATGGAAAACTCAAGACACCTAAAACCCCTAGATTTTTTATTAACCCTGGCCCGTATGTGAATTACTATACCCATGGTGATGCAGTTGCAACTGCAGCGGATACCTTGGCAGCCTGGCAGGGTGGGGGGGACCCAGCGTGGGTGCCTGGTACCCGTGCTCGTGGGACAAGTGCAAACGAGCAAGTGAAAGCCTTTACCGTCTCGCTGCCTATCTTCGCATGGCCTAGCAATAGGAAACTTTTTAGTGAAAAGTGCGGGTGGTGTGGCTTGTGTTCTTCCAATTCTCGAGGCTGCTTATTGGTTCAAACGCATTTACAAGTCAGTCGCCATGTGGATGATCTCAGACCATTGAAGATTTCTAAGGGGCCACGGCATTTGGGTACTGTGGCAGCGTATGTTTTACACTTGGAAGAGACTCTACATCCGCTCTTAGAGGGAGGGCCATGGGACTTATCATTGCAGCGCCAGCGATGGCGGTCGCGTTTGGAGAGAATTCCTTCTGTTAGTGTCATCCAAACGGCACTTTTGCAGGTCAGCAACATAGTTCCTTTGTCAGACTTCTGGTTTGCTGGATTGTTTTTGTTTTAAGAATCATAGTGTGCAATTTATCTTTCTTGATGTTATTTTGCAGAAGCATTTTGTCCTCTTGACTATAATCGTGGCAGTCAAACTAATCTGAGCTACTTTCTGCTCATTCACAATGTAGTTGGAGGCTTCTTTACGATCAATTGCCATTTCAACAGACTGGGTGAAGCATCCAGATCTTGCGCCGATGTTATGGCCAGCATGCATGGTCAAGAGGCAATCCCTTCCCTGGGCACCTCAGAATGTGGTTCCCCCAATTCGATATTGTGGTGCGCAATGGTGGCGAGGTGGCAGAGTGGCTCGTTTGCTATGTGATTGGGAAAGTCTTCCACAGGAAAGCTTAAAACAAGCTGCTCGCAAAGGTTAGTGAGTATCCATTCTCATAGGTGTTCTACTCGATACGTTTGCTGATGCCTCATCTCGTATTTCTTTGCTCGTCTCCATCTGGTTCTTCATTTAATCCTTTCTGAAGCTGGCATGGCGAGCCCGCTTAAAGCGTTGCACTGCCTGCTTCTTTGTGCTGGTGGTACTTGGTTCAGAATTTATGCGTCTGACTATACATGACTCTACAGGGGGCGGGAAAGTAATTTCTGGTCTTTTGTACAATGACACCAATGCTATTCCACAAAGGTCAAAGCAATGTGCATGGCGAGCAAGAGTTGAGACCGCATCAAGTATATCTGAAATTGGACTGCAGGTGACCAGTCTTGAGTTTATAGAGATCTTTTACTCATGAAATTTTCAAATGTAGCCCCTAAACCCTATCAGATCAGGAGTTGTTGATGCTCATTTATGTTTGGTTATGTTCTGGAAGAGTATTTGTAGCTTTTCTGGATGCTCACATCACAAGGTTAGGAGATGCCTTTCAAGCTAGTACTAAACATTGGGATACTACCGATTGCTTTTACGCAGGTCCGCTATCTTGACTTGCATGTGAAGTGGAAAGAACTTCTAGCAGATCCTGGTGAAAATGAAACACCCTACATTTACGGGAAATCTAAGGAAGAAACTGTGACAGAATATTTGGTCCCTATGACAAGCGAAGAAATTGCAGCTGAGAAATTGAACAAGGATTCTCAGCCTTCAGAGACCTTAATCAGTTCGGAAGGAGTGAAGCAAGTGTGGAAACCTGAGCAGCAGGTGCCCCTTTGTAAAGTGAAATTATATGAGAAGGAGCATTTTGGAGAGAAGGGCAAGAAGGGAACTCCAGGGAAGAAGAAAAAAGGTCCAAACAAAGCAAAAGGAACAGGTCCATTAAAAAAGAGAACTCTTAGTGTTGTTATGGAGAAGCTTCTTGATCTAGTCAAAGTTGACGAGAAGAAGCTTGAACTTTCAGCTAAGAAGCTACAAGGTTGTAAATCTCCTCTGAAGACAGGGGCAGAGAAGAAGTCAGAACCTGTTCTTATCAGGTGTGCACGAGTCCTCTTTAACATATTCAGTGTGGTCACAAGAGACTTCTCAAATAGAAAATTTGTTTGGATAAGCCTTTTGTATCGTCTGTCCTTTTTGGCTGTTTTATCAAAGTTCCTAACCTCACTTCTACTTTTGTGCCATGCAGGCGACAGTGCAATCGTTGCTCAGGTAAATATTCTCATAATCCCATTTTATTTATGCATGTGTTGTGTCTTTATCTATGCTGAGTATCTTCGATAAATATTTCATTTTGAACCACCGAGTACGATTCACTCTACATTGTCATATCAATTCAGCATCTCTGCTCTGCATTATGTGTACAGCTGTGGGTCTCAATCACTTTCCAGTCTTATCGAGGACATTTATTGCGTGGAATTCAGTGCCCGTGTTAGGACTTCTAGGTTCTCGAAGTCAACAGATCCAGAGCCCCCTTAGGAGAAATGCGTAATGATAGACGAGGTTTCGGATGTGATGTTGCAGTTGATGGTGATAAAGCAGAGCTCTCGACAGTGGATGGTATGCTGGTGTGCGGACAGTGCCATGGAAAACGCCCCCGGAAGCTCTCTGCAAAGGCCCTTGCAATGCTCTCTAGTGAAGAGGCTGTGAGTGACGAATTGAGTCCCACTGAGGTTGAAAATGGTAAGGTGTTCACCAAAGTGGAATCTCCTCCTCTGAAACTGGAATGGAGCGGTACTTCACTCAGGAAATCCGGCCGGAAGAGAAAAAGAATCAATATCAACACTGGAGTATTTGCCTGGTGTGATGCACATCATCTGCCTTACAATGGCTCAACGAAGATGGAAACGAGGGCGAAGTTTGCTCGCCTGATGTGACAACTTGTTCCCTTGTATTTCGTTCTGCCAACCCAACTCCTTAAAAAAATGGCAGCAGGTCGTACACTACTACTACTGTTGCTCTTTTTGGTCGGTCTTAAGCTCATGCAAAGTGAGCATTCTTTGACAATTACTTGGAAGTTCAGATGCCTAAGATATCTGGCTAACTCTTTTTCCTATTCTCTCTATTCGGTATTGTTGGGATTATCGCCCAGGGCTGATACTGACATTTGCAGGATCCGACTTAAAATCGATCCTGTCACGATTGTAATTGAACTGTTGAACGACTCAAACTCTAAACATGTGGTCGCATTTTTTTCTCTTCATTTCTGGCTCCTTGGTATTGTTTCACAAACTTAAGTAGATTGCCACTCTTTGCAACTAGTAACGTAGTGAGGGGAGAAATCTTTTATGACGACCATCACAAGGGTGAAAGAGACACATACTAGTATGTGGAAGATGCAATCATGTGAAATGTAGTTCATTTTCATGATATCAAAGTACCGGTGCTGATTGTTCATTTCTTTGTGATGAATGCGAAATCTTCCGGCAAAAGCAAAAGCAAAATGAAGGAGTTATTGTAAGTTACACTAACTGTGGGTCTTACTTCAGGTACTTAATGAGTATTTTTCTTTTTTTTTTGAAACAAGCGTGTCTAATGAGTCTATTTGGTGGCAAGGGAAATGCATTGATTGTATGTGGCAGTGGAACTGCTTGTCAGAGAGGATTGAGATTGCATTGAATGAGAATCGTAACCACGAAGGCAGATCCGGGCCACGCAGTTTTGAAGGGGCCGGGATTGCCAATACCGGCCCGTCTTCCCACCAGTGGGTACTATGCTGACCATACCGGCACATGACTTTGACGGCACTCACGCTTCGAATGCCGGGCCCGCTGGTGGCCCTGGCGGGGGCTTTCCACGAGCCTTGTAATTGCTGCTGCCACAAAAGCACCAAAAGCCGACACTTTCGCTGCCGCTGCTCACTAGGGGCGGGGTCCAAAGGATTTTTTCCTTTTTCTTTTTCAGTTGGTAAGAATGTTAGAGCATCTACAGTCTACACCTAAAATGGACCATTTTTCAAAACCGACTCCTATTTTGTGAAGGGAAACTAAATAGGGAGGATACCTAAAATGGTGTGTATGACAAGGACAAATGTAAGGTGACTTTTCAGTGGTGTGCAACATGGGTTTTTTTTTTTGGGGGGGGGGCTCTTTGGTGTCAATTTGCACTTGGAAAAACAAATTGGCAATGAAATGTGAAGTTTTTTGTTAGAAAACTTTGAATTAAAAAAAAAATCTTGGATGAAATTGACAAATTCTAAGAGAAAATAGAATTATGGACATGTGGTATGTACTAATATCGTACTTTTCTATGCAATGTGTGGATGAATGTTGAAATTTGAAGCATCACTAAAATTTTTACATTGCCATTTTGGCACCTTATAAAAAATGAAAAAGAAAAAGCCTTGTGGAAGAAATTGCCAAATTCTAAATGAAAATAGAATTATGGATATGAGATATGTACTAATGTAATATTTTTCTATCCAATATGTGGATGAATGTTGAAATTTGAAGCACCACTATAAAATTTTATATTGCCACTTCATAAAAAATGAAAAAAAGCCTTGTAGATGAAATTGTCAAATTCTAGATGAAAATAGAATCTTTAGATGAGATTCAGCCTTTGGAAAGGCTATGAATTTCCTTGCCTAAATTTGCATTCCCAGACTCAATGCATTGCCTGTAGTAGCTACGTGATGTGGCACAATGACTGCCACGTTACTTTTTATTTTTTCAGAAAAATTCAACATTTTTTTGCATTTAAAAAATTTTCCAAAAAAATTTCTAACATTGGACGTTCCTAGATTGTTGGGGGAACAATGTTGGGAACAAGTCCAAACGGCCCTCCTGACCTCCCAAAAAACATCTAATGTATGGATATGAGATACATACTAATGTGATATTTTCTATCCAATATGTGGATGAATGTTGAAATTTGAAGCACCACTATAAAATTTTATATCACTACTTTGACACCTCTTAAAAAATGAAAAAAAAAAAAAAGCCTTAGTGTATAGATCTATTAATAGTAGTGTAGAGGTGGCAACCTTACAAGTGGTTCATTTTAGGTACACTTTTTGTTGTTTTCACTTCTCTCTACTATCATTTTTTAATGTGCATCAAATGCATTTGGACATCACCTACATGACACTTTTAGCACCCTACTCCTTGCATCTTTGAAAATTTGCGATTAATTCACAATGCATCCAAAAATTATAGAATCACTTGCAATTTGATTCATAGTCTTTTAAAAATGTGTATAAATTGTTGTTCTTTTTTTAAAGCATATTAGTTATGCGACAAAGTTTATTCATGAAATTTTACGTGGAGTTATGTTAATAAGGGCATCATCACTCGGCTTGGAAAAACCAACTTCAAAATAGAATGATAAAGAAGTCACCAGTTTAAAAAAACTAGCCCAAAAAGAAAATGATTAAGAAGCCAAGCAATGTGTTGGGTAATTAGCCACCACCAAAGGAGGGGGGGGGGGGATTTAGAAAATTTTAGCATGCTACATGTGGCCAAAAATATGGTACATCTTATTCAATGCTTCTAAATTTTTTTAAATATTTGAGATAACATATTGTATAGAAAATAGATGAATTATGATTGTAATAAATATTTGGACATAAATAATTTGTTTTGTTTTTTAGATCTAATATACCACAAAGTAAAAGTAACCTAGTCTAGGGCTATAAGTAGGGTATGTATTTCCACCAAGTACTATATTGAATATTGATGGATGAATGTGGTGCTTCTTGAGTTGTCTCTTTTAATGTGGATGAATCTCAAACTTTCTAGCAGGTTTTTTTTGTGTCAGAGGTTGCACTGCGTTGGTATTTGTGTTTGAACTTGTGCATCATTGTAGTTCATTTGTGGTTCAGTACTTGTGGTTCAAGCTTCCAGAATTAGTTGGAATCAATTGAATGTCATATGTTTAGAGTGTCTCTTTGTTGTGAGCATTGTAGAACACATTGTGCTGTTTGGGTGCACAAATTCCATTCATTGTAAACACTAAATATGGTTTAAATTCCTATGCAATGACATTTACATATGATAACCTCTATATGTCTACAACCTTCATTTGTATCTCAACTGGATATTTGCGTAGCAATGTTCTTGGTACCACTAATATCACATATTTTGTAGTATTTTGTTACTTACATGGTATATTTTGTTATATATACAATTAGTGTCTTTAATTCAAGATCCTTTAATTATAATGAAGTTATGGTATAAAAAATCGGCCTATCTTTCAAATTTAAAGTAAGTGTATGAAACTTAAAAATATGAAAAATTAGAAAGCTCAGTGATATTATGGTCTATATAATTCCTAAAGTTTTAAACATCCTTTTTTGAGAACATAGCATTTTGGGGCAACTCACTATGAATAAAATTTTTATTTTTTTTCTTTAAAATTTTCACACCACATGTGCTCAAGGAGTAGTTTTAAGGTGCAAAAAGTTTCATAACTTTTGAATACATGATTAAAAGTTATTGTATGATATATCATTTTCATTGCTCGGCAAGCAACCCAAAAAATTCTTAAAAAATTACTAATTTGAAACTGGTTTTCTAGAGTTACATACATAGAAAGCTTTGAATCATTCCATTTTGATTAATGAAATTAGAGTTATGAGAATTTTTTGTTTGGAGGCAATTATGGATTCTCTTCTCCAAAATAAACTTTATAGTCCTTTATCTTAAACAATTTTTCAATATTTCTTGAAAAAATAAAGTCATAGGATGTAGATTGTTTATTTCAACATTTCAACCATTGGGATTGGCATTTTTCAATTCCATAATTAAATTCTTAAAATTTTAATATTTAGAATCATTCTGACTAATATCTACTTACTATTTTTTTCTTATATGTTGTACAATTCTAAATGATCTGAAAATTTTCAAGTATATGACCAACTTGCCTAGGAAAGAGAATCCAAAGAAGCACTATCCTTTGGAACATTTTTTCGTAGAAAAGTAAGCTTGTGAACTATAGCTGCCTTGTTTTTTGCAAGGCCATAAAAATGATTTTAGTGAATTTGAATGCTAATATCTTGCAATCCACGAAATGGAAATTTCTAAAAATTTTACCGCATGTTCTCAAGTTAGCATACTACAAGATCCTATGGTTACATGTCTCAATTTTTTTAAAAATATTTAGTACTTGCATTAAAAATGGCAATTTCTGAGCTTTTTTGGTGAAAACATAGCCACAGAACTTTAGGGGTTAATTGGTTAAGGGATATAGAGTTCTAAAAAAGAAATTCTAGCATATAATTTTTACACAAATTAGAATTATGGTTTAGAAGTTAGAGCATCTAGATGGCCAAGGCAACGAAAAAAACATTCTTTGACTTCCAAAGGGGCAACAAAAGGCGAGACAAAAGGGGCAAGGGGAAGTTTAAGAGGAAGGCATTGGATGAAAGAATATAAGGCTTGATACAATACTTAAGTGAATGGATCCTAAAGGACTTATCTATGCACCGAGTTAGAATTAGTGTGCATTACATCCCAACTAAGAAGAAACACAAATACTCTATTACTATTAATTTTGTACCTAATTAATTATTCAAAGAAAAAATGAGAATATTCAAGTGTCAAGTGACATAATCCTACACAAAAAATAAAGATATTTAACCCTAAAGTCTCAATTGTCCAATTGGAGATCTATTGATAGTTGGGAGGGGTATAATTTCAGTTTTGATACAATTTTTTGAACTTTTTCTAAAGATAGAAAAAACAGATAAGCATTTGGGAAATATAAGTTCTATTTCAATTGATACCCGAGAGAAGATGTTGTGCCACTCAAATCTGGAAAAAATTTTGGAATAATTTTTTTTAATATATTGTATTTTGTCTATTTGGAAAGGTTTGATTTGTCCTATTTGGATAAATGATGAAAAAATTATGGAACATCTTACTTTGTAGGCAATCATAGCACCTTCTTCAATAAACAATGTATTTGATTCATATTTAAACTTATTTTTTTATAGTTTTTTAGAAAATAAGTTCCACATGTTTAATTTTGACTGTTAAAACATTGATCTTACTTTAGAGATTATTGTGTTTCAATTATTTTTAGAGCTATTAATAATTTAGTTTTTCATTCTATTTTGTACCTATTTCTACTTAGCAATTTTTTTAAGAATCAAAATCACTTTATTTTTTATTAAAAAACAAATTATATACTCTCATTTTAACTCTCCATGATGAAAATTTCAAAGTTTATAATGCAAAAGTTTTAAGTTAAAAAAATTCAAAGTTTTACAAAATAATGACATGAATGTAATAAATGGACAAGTCAACAATGCTAGTGTGTGAGCAAAGAAATGTGAGCATATGAGCCTTGAGCCTAGGTGTTAAGGTGTAAGTCAAGGTTGTCTTGTCTAATACACTTTTGGGTTTCAATGATGTATTGGACATCTAATGTCCTAGGTTGTATCAAACAAGTGTTGAGTATACTTGAAATTTTTGACTAATAAGGCCATTTTCAACAACTAAGACAATTTGAAATCTCACTTGTCTATAATTATGAATCTAAATTTATAATGTAATATGTGATCATTAAATTGAAACACTTCATGAAAATGAAACTTTCATATGTCATAATAGAAAATAGGGGTTATTTATTTGAAAAGCAACTTAAAATTGACTCTATTAGACTTTGCTTGGGATCTATTAGACATCACATAATGTTTATATGTTGCAATTGTATTGTTGTTGTGTTTGGAAAGGAAACCACAATACAAATAGATACCTTACAACCATTGAAGGTAATTATAACTTATAAAATAAACACCTATGATATAGGTATTTATAATATAGTTATAGTATAATCATAGAAAGTGTTTATAATATAGACGCCTATAACTTAGGTCTCTAAATTCTTAGATTCACATAATAGTAACCTTCATGGACAAGCTACCATACATGATCCTAGAAATTTACTAATGATGGTAGGCCTTTCTTGGAGCAATGACCACTAAATTGAAAATGCACAATCACTCTAAATATTACTTCTTTTGTCTCAAAATAAATTTGTTGTACTCCAACTAATTTCCCACTAGAGATCATACACTAATTTTGAGACATAGGGAGTACTGTTTAGAAATATATTATTGTTTACTTAAAAAAATCTTTGTAGTACTTTGGAAAAATCTAGAATATTTGATGGAAACTTTTATATATTTTTAGGATTTTGAGCTCAATGAAAATTTGTGACCTAGTATTTTTGAGTCTACAATATTAGCTCATTTATAATAAGATAATACGTAAATTGCAAAACTAATAATTTTCTTAAATTATTTATAAGACCAAATGCAATAATACCATAGAAATTGTGTAGCCTTCTAATACAATTCATCTATGTTGGCACTTCATACTCTTCATCTTTGCATGCATGCACCCCCTTACATCTTTGTAAAGTGCTTATTTTCTTGACCTATGCCAAATGTATTGGTGGTACAAAGCAACTCCATTGTGAATATATTTCATTGGTGAACAAATAGTTGTTGTTGACATATGTATTCATTACAATTTACAAAGGACATGTCATTCCCTAATTGCTACAATAGGTTGGCCACAAGCGGAGACTAGACAAGGCCATTAATTCTTAAAGGACATTTTTTGTTTCTTAAGAGACAAACCAAAGAATTTGCTATGGTAATTTTAGACAATGTTCAAGAACAATTTTACTCTCATTGCCAAAACCTTGCTCAAGCACCTTCAACAAACAACTATCTTGACCTATGATTAAAAGCACTATCCCAATATCCCTTCCAATTATAAAAAATTCACAAAAAGAGAATCGCATTCAATGCTTATAGGAAAACTTTTGAAGGGTACAAAATGTCTTTTCAAGGGTTAAGTTGACTATTGTCATCTAAAAGTCCAAAGAATACATGCCAAATCTACAAAAATTGGTCTACAATGGCCCATAAGATTATTTTGAGGCCAACTTTGTCTTAGAATTGCCAAGACACATGGCAGTTTTTCCAAGTCCAATGCATACAATCTAAACTCCAAAACATACCATAGAAACTATATACCCTATCTAGTATATCTCAATTTGCTTCAGGGTCAAATCACCTTCAAAGGTACCAAAAAAGACATTAGATGCAATCATACTCAAACTCAGACTTATATTGATGCAATCATACTTAGACTTATATTTTTATATTTATCAAATAAATAAATATAATCTTTATTAAAGTTCCAATTAAAGTCCAGATGTTAACTTCTCAAGTTTTTCAATGGTAGAAAAGGGTTCTAATTTCTAATGAATAATATTGTGATTGAATTCAAAAAAATCATGTTTGTGTATAATCATGTGAGAGTATAAAAGGACTCTTTTGCTACAATTTGAATAATTTTTCATTTTCTATAATAATCAAAAGTAAAAATATATCAACGTCCTTTTCAATATAAACCAGACACCATGTGAACCCTAAAGAATCACCTACAAAATTAGACATTGAAGAAGATTGAATCTATTATAAAGATTATTTATTTTTATAAATAGCCTTTCTCTCTAAATTATCTCCAAAATATTGAAAATAACTATATAGATGCAACAATGTACATTATCTTTAGACTATTTATAATAAATAATATCAATTCCGTTAAATTGGTAGTATTCTATGCACAATTTTGATATGGAGAAGACTTTAAACCTTGAAATTTTCTAGTTTTTTTTATCATGATTTCTACAATTCATTGACAACATTGTGCACGAGTAAGCCAAGATATATTCCCATCTCTTCACCCCTTTTGGATTCCTAAAGGGGAATCCCTTCAGCTCGTTATCCACCAAAATTCAATCTCTGTTCATGGAATGAAACTGAAATATATAGCATGCAATCCTAGAGACTCATGGTTGAGTCTAAACCCTAAAATTGTTGCAAATTCTAGGTACTTCGGCTTTGTTATTTTGAGGACCTTGATGATTTAACTTTATCTCCTACTTTCTTCTAATGCAAAAATTGCATCCAAAGCTTCAGTAAGGTAGAGTGCTCTAAATGCAACCTAGCTCTATAAGCAACCTCTAACATAGAGGTACATTTTTCTTTCTTTTATGCACTAGAAGTGTACATTTCAGGAGGGGGTTGCTTTTAGTGACCACTAGTTTTCAACTTCAAAAATTCGTAACTAATTTCAAGAAGGTCCAAAAAATATGAAATGACTTTAGCTTTAGATGCCAATTCCATTTTTCTTCCTAAGAGAACTTACTGAAAAGTGTTTCAAGGAGTTTAATTAGCTTCCCCCAAATGCAATCAGCTCTTAAAAGGTTGCTTTAAGAGCACACCATCTTCTGATCAACTGATGTTCCACATGCACTTTCTGATCAAGCCATGGGTGTAAATCAACTCAAATTTTCTTTGAGAAATAAATTTTTTTCTCCATTCAGTGTTATAATACAGCACTTTAAAAAAAATTTAGATAAAAAATTCTTTTTAAAATGCTATATTATAATATATAGCAACTAAATTTAGCCTTGCAGTTGGTGATTTACATCTTTTTGACGGTTTTATCTATGAAACTTTTTCTCTCACTTATTAAAGGGGAGCATTGCAATACTATTTATCTATAAATTTTTATTAATAAAATGACAACATCAAAGTGATTTGGAGCTTTAAAAGTCAAGAAAAGAACTTTAGTCATGTCCAAGCAAAATAATCCCAATGGTACTTTTGAGTGTGGTTTGACCCTTCAACACATCATTTTGAGAAGATTGGTGTAGAAAAGTAGACTCAAAGCACTCCATAAAATGGCAACCATAAAACACTTCATTGCAAGAATGCCATAGGTACGTAGGCATGCGTAAGGTAGTGGTACATTTCTACAAGAAAGACAATCCTAATCTACCTTAGGTATTAGACTTTGAAATGAACTAAGGCTCAAATGCATACAATTGCTCAACAATACGCAAGAACAATGGTCTTTTCATCCAAAACCAATGCCAAGATTTGATGTACTTCAAACATATAATTCTTAGCTGAGTTGCCTTGAAAATTGTGTAGTCAATTAGTTTAGCGGTGGACCTTAAAGGTTGTATGTTTCAAAAAAGAAAACAAAAATATATAATTTTTTGCTAATGAATCATGAAACAAATAAGCATGACAACTCTCTCTTTCCCAATACATATACCATTGTCCCTCTTTACTATGTACTTCTAAACCATACCTACTTTGGAAGTGTCGACTCCTTCACCACTTGCTCAAACAAGTCTTGGACAAATGCTCATATAAAAGAATCTGCACTTTTGATGCTCTAACCTTCACTAAATAGTGAAATTAGGTTGCCTTACACCCTAAACTCTAAACCTAATTCAAAAGTAGTGCGTTCTTATACAATAACAATAAATATTTATATAGTGTCAAATGTTGAGAAATTAATGTGGGGCAACCTAATTTCACTATTTAGTATACGATACAAATTCAACTTCAAAGAGTCAATTATTGAAATCAATTCTAAATAAATGGCATAGAAGACTTCCAAGCACCTACAAGCCTATGTGACCTACAAGCCTATGTGGAATGATGTACAACACAAATTTCCATATTGAATTAGGATTTCAAATATTGAGTCTTTTTATTTTATCTATTTTTTCCTCTAAATAGAAATTTTATAAAAAATTTAATTGGTTTTTGGCTAATGTTTTCAAATTCTAATTGACTTTTTTTTCTCCCAATTCCATTGGCTAACTTTGAACTAGCCATTGTTCTTTCCTAATCCCATGTCAACAATGCCATCTTCCATTGCTTCTTTCAATGCTAAACTTATCAAAGTTGCTGAAGACATTAGAAGATTTTTGGGGCCTCTAGATGCATGCAAGTTATCATAGCCTGCAAATGCTAGAAACAGGTACAGCGCAACGGTCTGATGTGGCCAAGACCTTGCCACGTCATTGACCAATTTTTTTATTTTTTTTATTTTTTTAAATTTATTTTTAAAAAAATTTTATGAAAAAAAATTCTGACAGCGGGCCGTTCTCCTTGCTACAAGGAACAGCTACAGGCGAACAGGCTTGAGATAAGGTAAACCTGCCTATGACAGGCAAATCACCCATGACAGGCACCTAGGGAACTCCCCCATTACAGTCTTCCATCAACCCATGAGAAACTTTTTCTTAAAAATAGAATTAAGACTACATTAGGTTGATTTTTAGTTGTCATCAAAGCCTTGGAATATGGTTATGGAGTTATTAATAACTGTGATAGAACATTGACACCTTTCTAGTGTAAACTGTTAGTAAAAAGTTATTTTTTAATTTCTTTATGTCATATCCATGTTCGGAAATCTTGTAACCATGTTAAAGAATGTTATGACTGCTTTGGGTGGTAAGATGACCATCATGGAAACACTTTTCTGCTGATTTGGGGTAGTCTACAGACTTTTTTGGGCAAACTGGACAGCAAACTTCGAAAATTCACAAAAAATTCATATTTTGTCGAAAAAATAAAATTCTAGTTGCTTCCTTCATTTCTCACATTTGTCTTTGTACAAAAAAAAATCAGATTTTTTTTGTCAATGGCAATAGGACAGATCAGCCATTCTGCCTGTCATGGGCAGGTTTACCTTATAGCTGCTTGAGCACCTAGGGTTTTTCAATTAGTCAGAACAATTTTTGAGGTGTACGAAGGATTTGAGAGGCGCTCTGTATCTGCAATGAAGATTTCTCCACAATCTCCCACCTCAAATGATACTGCCTTATTAGCACATGTCTCGAGCTTGACATGTGGAAGATTAACAGAGCATAACACTTGCTGAAAGTCATATATCCCATTATGACAAACATCCAGATTTTCTAAATATTAAACACTAAATTGAGGGGCAACACCAAATGAATAGGATTCAAATCAACCTGGACAAATCGCAATGTTAACCTGAAACGAGTCCTCAGAAACAAAGAACGGAGTACGTCAAACGAACGATCGAACTGAGAAAATCACCTAGTGACGGTAATTCCATTATAAGTAGTTATCAAACAAGATCTGCTTGGTAAAAAATCTATCGTCGAAACATGTCGTTCTATTTGATACAATTTTCCAGCAAATACACCTCGTCTAGAGGTGCTCCACATTTCAATTCACGTAAAAAATCTCTAGAACAGCTCTATAACGATGCCAATGACAAACCGTAGTCTATGGAGCATTTGCTACTCACAGTTTGGAACGAGGAATGACATTTAAAAGTGACAAAATTTTAGGGCAACCCGTACTGCTTGCTTCTATCAATAACCAATGTTGAAGAAAATTCCTCTGAATAGAACCATAAAAATAATTTAAAGCTGTCACGCTCACGGTGCAGCCAGAATGGACTGCAGCGTCACCTGCTGTTGTGGCTCGAGAAGGGCCCAAGTGGCTGCTAACGCGTCAGGATGCAGAGTTTGTTGCAGTTGCCTCAACAAACCAACCATGCGGGCTGCTGTTTGCTCTGTTGCAAGCTCAGTTCCAGCGCTCAACACCTACAGAAAGCAATAGAGAGCAATCAAAGGCTACTTAAGTCTCCCAACGTCTGTTATAGAACTAAAATGTAATTGAGTGAATATGGAAATATACTTTTCTAAATTACGGACACGTGAAGCTCGAAGTGTGAAAACTAGCATGAAGGAAGAAGAACCGTTGGGAATTTGATACTGTCTACTATACTACCCCTGTTACCAACAAGACTTACAGACAAGTAATGCAAGAATGACTTGGCTATATATCTACGGCCAATCAACTTATAATGGAAATGAGTCTGTCTACTGTCAATAAAAAACAACCTCCCACTCTGAAATTGCATCACAGTTCATACTCTAATAAGCGCTCTCGTACCCAGTGATCCATCCACTGCTCTATGCTGATTTCCCAAAAATCACTCTACAAATATTAAAATACTTAAAGCGACAAAAATAGTATCCTCTACCGTGAGACACCAAACAAAGCTGGTACATGGAATTAGAAAGTACCTCAGCAAAAACAGAGATGATCTTTGACAGATACTGATTATTGGGTCCAAGTAGTAAAGGATCAGACCTGGCAAATGAAACTCGTTAGCTATGCAGGATCTGAGAGTTTAACTTGAGCCATCAGTCAAGGCAACATCAATTGCGTGGAGAAAAGTGTTTCATAGAAAGCTGGCATAAATTCCAAGAGTTGCAGCAGATGCTCATCACCTCTTGCCGAATCCAAGCTAGGAGTATAAGACAAAATAGCTTTGGGCATTCACATCAAGATTCTGAACTGTTCGTATCGTCCATCGAAACGAAAAACAAAAGGCAAGGAATCCAACCCACCTCTCGACCATTGAGCACAGCTGCTCATGTACAATTTTTGCTTCTACGAGATCTCCTTTCAGTGGCAAACATCCTAACCATGCTGGCACAACCTGAAATGTTCATAGTAAAGACAATGTAATAATATTAGACCATAAAGCAATTGAAAGTAGCTCCACTGTTCCCAAGAATCCTTCCTTTCTTGACACTGATGCAATAAACAAACCACATCACTCTGGCATGAGTAATCCTTACATTAGCGCCATCAATACTGTCTCTTTGGTGCTCACAAATCTTGCCGAGAGCAGACACTGCATTATCAGTGGCCATGATGTTCTCGGTGGAGCGCGACGTAGGTTGACTGATAGTGGCATTCAGCCTCGCCAAGGCATCTACAATGGCAAAACCATAAAATCTGTCATACTAAACGATTATATAAACCTTAAAGAAAAGAAACATTACTTCAGCCAGCACGCTACAAAGTCAGAAAACGAGATAATCAAGGGTAAATCCTCTGAACTGCAGCAATATCTTTCCCTCAATCTGCCTTCGAAACGTTGCTTATAGACAATATATAGCTCTCACCTCCTACTATTGGCTTGAATGCAGCACCGCCAAACTCAGCGCAGACTCCAATACCATACACAGACGCCTGTAGTAAGCCAGCATTTAGAAAAGTGATGTCCGAAAGGTTATAAAATTACGAATAAACAAAGCAACGGGCTAAATAGTAAAATCGGCTTGTGAAAAGACAAACCTGCCGGACATCAGCACTGGCGTCATTGCTCGCTTCCAACAAGAAAGGAAGAAAACCTTCATAGTATCTGAAAGAGTCGATGACAATAATCAGAAAAATGCAGGCGGCAGTGTCAAGGAAAAATACGACTTCTGCATGATATGCCATCATAACAGTTTGATGGACATGACGGCGACCGACAAATTTCAAATAGGAGAAAGCCAATAATCATAAGCAAGGATTATAAATAATAAAGGCCCTGTATCCAAGTTGTCTACAAGTAGAGCAAACTTACTTAATTGCTGCATCACCACATTGCTCTGCAACATCGTCAAAAACACAGATGGCTACTCTCCTTTCATCGGGTGTGCGATCTTTTCCCTGTCCACACATCAGCAACAAACAACCCTCATATACCTCAGCAGTGTACCAACTATGTCTACTGAACTTTCCAATGGAAAAACAAAAAGACTCATTGATAACTTTTTTCCTAGTCTGTTTTCTTTACCAACACCAATGGCCACAGAACTTAATGCTTCATGCATTAAATCGTTAATGATCCAGAGACAAAAGATGGCACAAGAAAGTACTAAGTGGTAGTTGAGAAGAGACTACCAATTCTAAAACCCAAGGACGGGTAATCTCACCAAAATGCATCCACTAGATATAGAGAAGAAGGTTTACCAGCATGGGTGTCAAGTACGGAATCAGGTCCTCAAAATAAGGCAAAAAGGCTGTCTTGAACGTTTTAATTAAAGATCCGAGACACTCTCCCACCTGCATTGAACCAGAAATGGAGGGCAAACATAAATATTTGAAGGCACAGTAGATTTGTTCTATAGCAAGTCAGTCAATAAATTTATGCATGGCATCTGGCCTATATTTGTGGAAGTGGTATGATATGCAGAGAAGTGAAGGTAAATTGGTGTGTGAACTTGTGGACGTGCACCTGCTCGAACACTTCTTCTTCTTGTTCGTTCTCTTCTTCAAGAAGTTCCCCTTCTTCCGCATCGAAATCTTCAGTTTGAGTTCTCTCAGCCCTCTCCCTTTTGCGAGTAACACTAGCAGTAATGACTTGCTTGAATTGTTCGACCATTGACTTGATTTGACCTGCATCCAGCAACGGCCCTACAATCTGCACACCAGTGATGGTAAATTAAGAACCACACGTTCAAGAAATGTCACAACAAGTCTTCATGATTTGAAGGCCTGTGACACTATGCCCTAGTGCGACCTGCTTCAGTCAGGGAAATCTCTTAAATGATAAACGAGTCAAACACTACCATTTGTTCCCATTTTCAACAATCAACCCAGATTATTTTGGAAATTTCAATACCCAAACGTAGTAATAATACTCTATGTTCTCGATTTTCCCATGATGATACTAACGAATCCACAAAACCTGATTACTATGTACGTAGGTCAAAGCAAACATTCGATATAAACGTCAGTCTGCGATAGGCTGCCATACCTGGATACACTCGTTTAGTGAATCCAACATACTGGAACAAACCTCGGTTTCAGGCTCCTGCAATGGAAGTCACCGAATCAGAGCGTTAATTCTCGGTCACAAACATCAGTGATTATGACTACCATAAATGAATTGTGACTTCCTCGAAAAGGCCCTGAGATAAAACGTAATTGCGGGAGGCAAACAAAAAATCGAAACAAAATACATTTCTATTCCACGTTGGATTACCTGATACTCATTTGTGATCAATAAAGACATCAAATCTTAGTAGTTCAGACACCACACAACTTGAAAAGGAGACCTGACCTTATGCATAGCCTCGACAAGAGGAGGGATTATATAGTCTGCTAGCTGTTTCACATATGATTCATCACGACCAGTAGCTTGTCCCTTCTCCACAGCAAGTTTGCCAGCACGCAGGAGCTGAGGCATGGCTGAAAAGAAGATGTAAAAGTTAGTGTCTTAAATCTGAGGAAATATGCTCACAAAATATGCAAGAAATAGGAATGTGGGATAAATAACCAGATTTTAGAAGAAGCACTAAAGACACATCATGGTATGTGACATTCATACTTTGGACATGATCTGACGCAGCAAAGCACTAGGCAGGTGGCACTAACCTGACACAGCTGCCTTTCGGACCTCCTCGTGGAAATAGAATTTCAATAGAGGCACCACAATGGGAGCAACCTGAAGTATCAAGAGAGCACAACAAACAGGTAAACACCAAGTTCGCTTTCTGATCTTCAAGTAAAGTACGACCAGGCGCTCACGTGCCAGCTTCAATTAGTCCCTTCAAATGCAAAAAATTATTGAAACATGGACATAACCAACCATTCAGTTTATAAATCCAGGTATGGTGAACCTTGCAAATTTCACCTGATCAATCCAAGGGTAGAAACCTTCTTTAAGTTCATCTGCATAACAGCATAACATGTTGCAAGCAGTCGCTTTTTCTTCCAAAACACTGGTGCGAATGCCTATTTTTTTGTCCCCAATAGTGAGCGTTTCGACACTGAAAAGAAACCAAATTGTGTCAGAGCAAACAAACAAATTCTACCTTGTTATTCTAAAAGGTAAGACTTGTGTTTATCTATGTCCAAATGCAAGCATAGTGACATGATCAGAACCATTCACATCTTAGAATATGTGAAGTCAGATTAAGCAGATTATCGGCATACCAAAACCCTTCTAAACGCCACAGTAATACCCCTATCCATACCTGTCATCATCAGAGTCGTTACCCTCATCATCAGAATCAGCGTCAGTGATTGTGACATCAGGTTTCAGCTGAGCAGATCGTAGCAATGGCGGCATCACCACACTCATGTAGGGCAGGAACTCTTGGCCCAAGCACTTGCATAACCTAGCCCAAGCCTGCAATAAACAGCTTTGAGTTGAGACTAAATTCTATATGCAAAATCAAGATTCCGAACAGTAAAAGATAGCATCGAAACGAATTATATTAATAGAAAATCAAACCTGCAGCATGTAGCTGATGGTAGGATCGTCATCCTCCATTTGTGCTCCTTGAAGTGTCATAAGGACCTCCATAACCTGAAGCAGAGTCAGATACGTAAGGTAAAACAAAGGCACGTCACGCTAACATAATTAGATATAGAGCAGTCAGTGACTTTGAACAACCAAGTGTGGACGATAATGTTGATAAACCATGAATTCAACACCTTAAAGGTCAATCTGTTACAAATTTTGCTCCAAATTCATAAATAGCACATCAGAAGATCCCGAATGAAGTGCATAATTTTAGCATAGGACATACTGAGACTATTACCTGCTTAGCATCCTCTCTAAATTTGTCCTTTCCAACTGCCATACCGACCAAACTGATGCACTCCATTGACTTGGCTCGCAACATGCGATTTTGCTTGTCGTTGGCACCAATTAGAATGTTCTTAAGATATGGCATCACAGCATCATAGTATTTCTGGAAGTGAGCCTGTAACGAGCATGATTCTCAGCATAAGCGACATACTCGATAAAACATGAAAAGTCTTCTTAAACTCTATTTTCAATACAACACCATTAGAACAGCCTTAAATTTATAAAGCCTGTCAGAGCTCATTAGTCAATCTTAGGGGAATGTGCCAATCAATTCGTATACTGTAATAAGGAGACACATGTCGTACGTAACCGGGAGCTAAAGACACTCAATTAATGAGTAAATTTCAGAATTAGGATGAATCGGGTTTATAGAGTTGTTAGTGATGAACCTGGGCAGAGTCAGCGACAGAAGCAAGAGCCGTCAAGGCTCCTTCCTGAACCATCCTCTTTCCATTCTGAAAAAATTCATATAAAAACCCAACAAGTTATTTGCATCCCAAAATCACAATGCACAGCCAAGATGGTTTTCACTAGTGTCTCAGTATTGAGGAACAATCAGAAAATGAAACCCAAACCCCAATTGAAAAGACAAACAAATTTGGAAAGTTCACATTAGTTTCAAACCTGGAGAAGAATCAGGAGCTTTGAGATGACTCCATCTAGGTACGGGGTCAAGATCTCAGGCGTGCAGCTCTCGCTGAAATTAAGCACTGCTGCAGCAGCATGTGCCTGTGTGCATCAACATTCATATTGATCACTATCATAAGAACCGAAATCCTTCCTCACAAACGCGAACTGGTTTGAAAACAATATACGAAACTGTGGCCTTAAAATGAATAGTCTTCGCTCTGACCGTAAGATTAGTCATAATGTCACAATTGTTATATATTTCACAGATCTTACAGAAAGTCCCGTTATTTTCATACAACATAGACAAGCACAGCCCAACAGACAACTAGACTCACCTGAACACGTGGATTCTGGAAGTCATCCATTGCATTCACAAGTGCGGGAAGAACTTGCTGATGATAATTTTGTTGCAAGTCAGGACCCAGATCAGTTGACAACTGACCAATAGCATTTATGGCAGCCCAGCGCACACGAGAGTGTGAATCCCGAAATGAATTCAATATCATAGATACCACTGAGTCTAAGTTGTTGATCATAACCTGTAAGCAACCACCACATCATAGCCATAAGAAACCAACTAACCCCAAAATAAGTACGGTCATCAAGAACAAGCACAAAGTTATGTCCTGTCGAGGACGTGAGGGGCAGAGCCAAAAACTAAAAGATTTAAACATACAAACCTAAGAAATTTAAAACCACAGATTATGAAGTGAGCACGATGCTAACCTTGGCACACCCTTCAGCAATTTGTGCAAGAGTGATAAGAGCTGCATGCCTCTTCTTCCAGTCACCGTCGTTGATAAACGAAGGAAGCAGCTGAGAGGCAACGGGAAGGACTGTATTTCCCCCAAGGGAAATGGCCAGCCGGTCTAGACATTCCTGACCGACTTCGTAGTCAGCCGTCTCCCCATTGTCTTCGTCTTCCGTATCAGCAACATACCATTGAGGATCATCTTCGATATCCAATAACATTTTCATCAGTGCGGCGAAGAGTCGGATAGTATATTGAGGTAGCTTGCGCATCATTCCTGGAGCTCGCTCTCTAGCTTCTGCCAAAGTGATAAGAAATTCGACAGCCAGGTGTCTAGTTCCTTCTTCCAACTCTGCAGCTTCCGCGATTTGCAACATATTGGCCACAACTTCCGCTAATTGACGACGCAAAAAACGGGGCTCGGTTCCCGCAACCTCAATAAACATCTCTAGGGCTTCTTGTGCAGTCGCCTCTTCGTGATTGTTCAGAGCAAGTGATAACGTCTGCAACATTCCTGGAAGAAGGTCCTGAAAACGTTCCCTGTCTTGAGCTGTTTCTAATGTTTGAACAAAGTTAGTGGTAGCCCGAAGAGCTGCGATTCGCACATCGCTCGAAGTTTGGCCAGACAGATTCTGTTGGAATACAGTGTGAAGCGTCGGCAAGTAAGTCCGGAGCTGTGGTCCTATATATTGCGCAAGCTGAGCGAACATAAGAAGAGCGCTCTCCCTCAAGCGCATGGAATCGGAGCTCACACATTGGAACATAAAAGGAAGCAGCTCAGGCCACATTCCTTCCTCAAGAATTCCAGCAGCAAGTTCTGCCACGGTGTCGCAAAGCTTCTTCGATATGCTCTTGCCTTCTTCTCTTTGAACACACAATAAGAGTTGACCTTTAACAGCGGCTTGGGTGGCAGGTGAGAGTTGAGGCCACAATGACACGTCGTCCTTGGTGATAAGTTTTCTCAATAAAATGGCAACCATGGCACGGACTTCCAGCTGCTGTGAAACCTGATCAAGAAAAGAGCACTACAGTAAACGAGACTGAAGGAGAAGGGACACAGCAGAAGACAATCAAGCCAAACTAATAGATTATTCAAATTTCAAAATCAATTCACAGTCATAGAATTTGAAACAACTATCTCTACAAAGACATCAAGTTTCTGACAACATCGTACTAACCGTCGTCGATTCGATGTACACTTGAAAGTGACATTCAAACAGAACTCTAATGGTTTCCAGACCAAGTCATCCGCGCTGCGTAATGAACCGTCTTTTTAAGAATGCTAGAAACGTCATTCGCAATAGAGATATAGACAATACGCTAAACCTTCGACATATTGGAACAACAATATGTTCAAACGTTCTATTAAAACAACCGGCGGTCAAAATTCAAAATGAAAGATCCCAGAAGTAACAAGAAACTACAATTCTCACAAGCGAATATAGCGCTCTCACAAAACACTAGAAGTACTTTTCTAACCTAATCGAATTATGACTTTCGCAAGCAAGTACGAAAATGCTATCAGGTTCTTGCATACAACAACATTCAAGACAGAATCAAAACCTGATATGAAGAAAGCAAAAAAGCAAAAAATCCTGAGTTTGATTTCGACCAGCCATGACTTCAGATGACAACAGAGGCCAAAAGCTTCACACGACCTAGGTCAGTCCTACGCAACGAAAGCGGCTTCATAACACGGATCAATAGAGGCCAAGAAACCGACAAACCTGCAGAGCATGGATCATCTTCATGACCAGAGCATCGGCATGATGCTGCTTGCAGTAATTAAACAGCTGCTCCGCTTGTCCGCGCTGCTCATTCTTAGGGCTCATCAGCTGTCCGACCAGCGCCTCCAGGGGCGC
The DNA here is from genome assembly GCA_963969395.1 of Pseudoscleropodium purum. NCBI lineage: Eukaryota > Viridiplantae > Streptophyta > Bryopsida > Hypnales > Brachytheciaceae > Pseudoscleropodium > Pseudoscleropodium purum. The sequence goes on from OZ017795.1 coordinate 29,259,451, forward strand.
CACGCCATCTCCCGCCAACACGAGCGTCACCTGCGCATCCAGGGCCTGCCCTGCTGCGCCCGTCTCCATCGCCATTTCTCTCCGCCAATAATCGCAAACAACTTTTTCCTACACTCCCTCCCTGCAGCAATCGTTCCTGGTCGGAAAACCAAAAAATGACAAAAGTCCTCAACCACGACCCGCAGCATCAAACCTCATCACCGACACCGCAGGGTTTTACGCATCATCATCATCATCATCGCTAGCATCATCACATGCTCAAACCACACATCACTAATCCAAATTCAACCAAATCCACTCACTCTCTCTCGCTCCCTCGCAAGATCGGTCCCGATCGCAATAGAAACCTCTCGCGGGGCAAATCAAATAACGTGTCCTCCCGTATCCGCCCGAATTGCTGACTCCGCCAAAATCCAATAGCGCGGAGGCGGCGACGCCAACTGCGAGGAGACGAGAAACGAAGGGGGGAAGACGAGAGACAAGAGAATGGGAAAAGAGGGAGGGGAGACAGGGGATGGAGAAAGGGGGGGAAGCTAGAAGGGGGAACCCGGAGGGGGGCGGGACTGCCAGGGCAGACGACCAGAGGTAGCGCGGCTGGCGATTGAAGAGGATGGAGGAATTAGGGTTTGGCGCTCATCCGTCCCCACACCTCGTTAGTTTATTTTTAGCTGCCCCTTCCCAGGACTGTCTTTCACCCTCTTGCGCCCGGTCGTCGTTCGTTGCAGCCCTTGCTATCTGGCTCCTGGCTATGTAACCGACCCAGCTATTTCCGGGATAGAGCTACCGCTGCCCACCTGGAATTCATCAAGTGAACTCAGATCTTGTGGGATCTATTTTGGCCAACTGGTTGGGCCATTGCAGTCCTTTGTTTTTTTATTATCAACTTGGGGCCAAATTGCACCATTTCAATTTAAATCTCTATTTTTTCTTGCAAAATAAACATAGTTTGTTTTTGTTTTTTTGCCATGAAGTCTTCTTTTTTATACTTCTTTTCTATTCTGGATGGAGTTGCTAATTTTGGATATGAAAGTGCATGAATACAACCAAAAAGTGTTTCTTCTTCCAAAAGATGAATAAAGGTAGAATATAGTGCTTCTCCAAATTTTAAGGAATCACCATCTTGAACCTTTCTCAAAAACTAATTAAAAAACTTGAGACATTGAACATATCTTTTCTATTTTCCCCATTTTTCATTGCAATGGTGTTTTTTCATACCATAAGTGAAGGTATAAGTGACACATTATTGCCAAATATTTTCTTATGCAATGGGGTGTTGTTGTAAATGTTGCAATATGATCAAGTGTCATTCTAAAGACACTATTGGAGTGGACTCTATATTTTGTAAAGTATTGTTAGTAAGTTGTAAATACCAACATAGTAGGCACAAGAGTAGGCGATCAAAACATTTCAATTGCCTACTCATAACATTTCAAAAGAGAACCATAGGTATAAGAGCCATTGTAGTATTTTTTTATTATTAGCATAAGTGACATGATGACAAATGACATAATGCCCATTTGTAAATAACTTCTATCGTATATGTCCACAAATATAAACTCAAACCAAAGCCAATCCATATTTTGCAACTATCCCCATCCTAGCACATTGGTGCATCACATATTAACCACTCTTGTCAAATTTCCTTTTTAGAAATGGTATAATTGTTTTTAAGAAGTTAACAAGTTTGTTGAGATATTTTGCAACTATATCCATCCTTAAGCATTTAGAGTGTCACATTGTCCACCACCCTTGTGAGTTTTTTTTTTAAATTTCAAATAATATAATCTTTTCTATGATGTCAAGGAGGTTGTTGAGATGTTTTACAACTACACCCATCCTAGTGTTTGGTGCATCAAGTTGTCCACCTCCTTAATAAGTTGCCTTTTCTAAAAATAGTATGGTCTTTTCTTTAATGTCAATGAGTTTGTTGAGACATTTTGCAACTATATCTACCCTAGCACATTGGTGTGTCATGTTGTCTAGCACCCTATTGAGTTGCCTTCTCTGAAATTGGTATAATTTTTTGTAGGATATTAGCAAGTTTGTTGAAATATTTTGCAACTATACCTATCCTAATGCGTTGAAGTGTCACATTGTCCACCACCCTAATGAATTTTCCTTTGTGAAAATACCATAATCTTTCTTATGTTGTCAAGGAGGTTTTTGAGATATTTTGCATCTATATCCATCTATCAATATTGTACACCATTATAATGAATTCTACTCCCTAAAAATGTTATAATCGTTTCTAAAGAGGTTGTGAAGTTCTAAACTTCAGTGCAAAAAAGAAACACGGCAAGCTAAGAAAAATATTCTCCTACAAAACAACATATAGTTTATAGTTTATTTTTCATGTGCTCCTCCTTTGCAAGGGCACAAAAAGATCCCTTTAACAATAGTAAAGAATGTTATTTATGGTCATTCATCTCATCAATATAAGTGGTGAACATAGATGGTGATTAGAGCACCAATAAACTAAACTACACTATTATATGATTATTATTGACTTAATGCCTAGAAGTTCTTGCATTTCCAAAGTAGATTTGCCTTAGTCAAATTTGATTTTAAAATTCATAGTATCTACTTTTGGTTATGATTTAAACTTATTATATGAAACCTAATAAGTTGTATATCTATTCCATTTCAAAACTTTCAAAATCCAGAAATTAAATGAACTATTGCTTTAAGCAACTATACACAATCCTCCATGTACAAGAATCCAAATAACATAATAATAATTGTATATAATTATTTGAATTTTCTTCTTTACTACTGATTTTTAAGTTTAAAATTACAAAACGATGTTTTTCACTCTAACTTGCATTTTTGGTCAAATTCCAAATTACTCTTATATAATTTTTTTAATTTATATAATTTAATATTCATACCACAATTTAAAAAACTACTACAATTCAAATTTCTCACCAAAATTTCTAAAAATCCATTTCTATTTGAAAAATTATTTTGTGATATACAAAAATTATCAAAATTTTATAAATCAACTTCATAAATTAGCTTGATTGCATTGATTTGAATGAAAGTCATTACCAAAAGTATTTTGTGTGTACAAAGAAACAATTCCTTAAAAAAATTCACAATATTTTTCATAACTAATTTCATCTCTTGGAAGAATTTTAAATCAAATTGATCTTTATTTTTTATATTTTCAATTTATTTTCACTTGAGAGGTGAAAATTAGTGAGAATTCTAATTTATTACAAAACTAATAGGGATTTTTACATTGATAGATAACACAAAGTGTCATGTAACAAAAATTGTTATTCTAAAACTATAATGTGATTAAAAGGCTAATCTAAATTCAAAAACAGATTTTCACCACATGACAATGGAACTAGTCAATTAAAAATTAAACAAAAACATCAATGAATCCAATTTTTGTAACCAAGAACCAAAGATCATATACCCTCTAGTTTGCATAATAATAGATGAATCTTAGGTCCCAATTTGTCGCAAATTCAAATGGATAGTAGTTGCAATAGTAATAAAAATTATTTGGATATTATGACATTATACTAGAACGTTATTAGGGATTTTCACTAGGATGTCAAAAATTGTCCCAGAGTAAGGCTAGCCGGGAGTATATGTGACCCTAGCACCTTTCAAGCAATGAACTTTTACCTTAATATGCTCCAATTTAACCTAAAATAGTGCTAATTCAATAGAGGCAACACATCTAATATTCGGAAACTTTTACTTCCTACACCACATCATTATTCCACATCCACCGTAATAGTCTCGGGCACATCCTATGCCCCCACAAAAACTAAAAATCACAATTAGGACACCCCAATGGGCCCTAATTGAGACCTAACAAAGACCTCCAAAACACTACCATCCACACAATACAAAAGTCTAACTAACACCCTACTTTACCATGCATTGACCCTACAATGGGCATTTTTTCCATGACTCTTTGTCTTAAGCCATAATTAATTTACTCAGTTCTTTCTAGCAATTTTCATTTAATCCCTATTTGGTCACACATTCAATCTACAATCAAGGGGACAATTGCCCTTCTCAAGCTAAAACAACCATTCCATCTTTGTCTTTTCTTCAAATTTGGCAAGCCTTAGCTTTTATAGAAACTAACTTGCCAATCTACATCCTCACAAAAATTCAAATCATTTTGCCTCACCATTCTCCTAATCTTGCTAAACAAAGTTGGTAGTACCACTATTTAAAGGTAGCAATTGACTTCCTAGCACCAAGTCCAACCCTCCATCTTTGTCTTTATTCCAAATTTGGTAGGCTTTAGCTTTTTTAAAAGCTAATTTATTAACCTATCTCTTCTTCAAAATTCAAATTCTTTCACTTTAACACTCTACCGATATCATGAGCCAAAGTTTGTACTCTCACTTGCAGTGGGTAGTTGACCTCCTCCCCCCTTATCTCTCTTCAAAATTCTAATCATTTTCCACCCATTTTTCTTACAAGATGTTGAAAATCTACTAAAAAAATTATTTAAACATTATTTTCTTACATGATCTCTAATAATTCACATTAAAAAATGCCAATAGTCTATTGACAATCCTCCAAAAACACCATGTACATCAAAACACAACAAAAGTTGTAAAGAAGAGAGATTTTTTAGCCCTAAATTTTAGAAACTAAACAATATTAACAATCTGATTTCCATCACTAATTTCATCCTAAACAAATTTATTAATATCCTACCATACAAAAATTCACTAAATTATTGTAAAATATACTAAATTAGTGTAAACCTCACTAACTCACTATAAAACCACTAATAATTTTTTTTCTTCTTTTTGTGTTCATATCACTACATTAGTGTACTAGTAATTGTTTATAATATACTAGTAGCTTTTGTATTTTTATTTTATTTTATTTTTGTTGTTGTTATTTTTCTGATTTGTAATTTTGTCCTAATATCATTTTCTATTAGTAATATTTTATTTTCATTCCTCGTGATTTTACCATTTGCCTAATTTGGTTACTTCACCAAATCTTCTTTAAAGTCTTTTTTTATTTATTTATGAAAAATCCCACTTTTTTCTCTAGAATTTTCCGATTGTTTTCACCTAATTGCATTTTCTAATTTTACACTAATTTTCCAAAAGTTTCTATAGCTACCTCATGTGAAAATCCTTAATTTATTATTATGGCTTAATCCTTAGATTTTTCAACCATTATGAAGATATTTTGGATCTCAATTTTATAAGTTACAAAGGGTTGAAGCTCAAAGTATGATGAGTCATTTGTAAGTAAAATTAATAGTAGGATCTTGAAGAAAGCCAAGTCTTTATCATCTCTACAAAGTTTGGTTTCAATCCAAGTCATAGATTGAAAGATTATAATACGAAAGTGAAAGGTACTACAAGGAATTCAATGTTTGAGTAATTGAAATTATGCTTTGACTAGTTCTTTTGGACACATAACATTTTCAAAAGGAGGCATCCTATGCTCATCTTCAAGGTAACCAAGTTCCACATGCATGAAAATAGGTCTTGTATTTTTAGGACAAAAAATGAGTGAGAAAATCATCTTGCAATAGTGACCACATTATTGCTAAATTTTAAAAATTATGAGAAAAATAGAAGATTTGTCACTAATCTAGAGCCAAAATTCAAGATCAAACACATGGAATGAAGGAGCACAAGAAAAGACACACTATGGGGGATTTTTTTTTAAACGACTCAAATCCAAGTGAAAAATGTATATTCCAATGGTTGTTCATATCCACAAAATGGGCAAAAAAAAGGAGAGGGTAGTGACATTTTAGGTTTAATCTACTATTGGGCCATTCTTTAGAAAAGGGTATAAATGGTCTATACTAGGAATCCATTAGAATTTCAAGGGTCATCATTATCCAACCACCTCTCTCATCCCAAAGGTTGGTTCCCGCTTTGCCAATATTAGGTGATATAATTTTGACCATGTCTGCCCATAAACACATGCCTCCATCTCATTGACCAAAGTTTCCTTAACCAATGACTCTTTGCTATAGCTTTGAGACCACTCATGCTTTGAAATTTTTTATAAGTTCAATAATGACTCTTCTTCTAAATTGGAAACACCACTTTATAGCTAACTTGATTCTCTTGAGAATGGGCCTAAGTTCAAGTGACCCTTTACATTTTTAAGTTCAAAGAATGGAAGTTTTAAATATGAATTGACCCATTTTGGGTCATTGAAAAATTTAAGGATTATTCTTACTTTCTAATACTTTTTGATATGTAATTTCGCCCACTTTGTCAAATTTTTTCACATTCTAAAGCATGAATCAATGTGGTGGCTCACAAAAGTTTGTGAAAGGAACTAGGCTCTAAAAGCATTCTTTGTCACAATATAAGCTCTTATTTAGTCAATTGAAACTCACTTGTTTTATTCTTTTTGCTTTTACTATTTTGAGTGTAGTTTTACATACAAAAAGCCCCCAAAATAGTGCAAAACCAAAATAATTATATCACATGCCAATGAAGCATTCGGTCCTAAATAAAATATTTTTCTTGAAATAAATCCAAATCCCCCATATAAATAGGATAAAAAATAGAAAATTGTACAAGTTTAAGTTATTTAGTAAAAACTACTCAAATTGTCTAAACTTTCCTTGCATGTGATAAAACATGGCTTCATTAGTCCAAGGGAATTTATGAAAAAATCCTAAGTTGATTTTAAGAGAGAGATTTCAATTTCTCATTTTATTTTATGAAATAGTAATGAAATAGTAAAAAAAAAACAATTATTAGCCTATAGGTGAAAAAACTCAAGATGGAATAGAGGAGGGCATTTACATCCTAATTATGGTGGATTTAAACTAAAATCATGTTAGGATTCCAATGATGAAATTAGTTTGCCAAGATTTTTTTCCGTGTGAAAGATTCTTTGTTCATTGAAAATTAAAGAAGATAGTGGGATTTGATTTCCCTTCTCTGAATGTGAAAAGTATGAATATGAGCTTGCACATCTTTTGTAAAATTCCAGAAGAGGTTCTTCAAAAAAATTCAGAATTTTCTAATACTCAGAAGATCGTCTTTTGGACGGTCAACCACAATAATTCATGATAGGAAATTTGTATAAATTACTTTGAGTGCATTCAAATCTCACTAAAAATTGAAATATTGATGAAATGCTCCAACAAGTTTCAAGACATTTCGATAGCAAACTAGTATAAAAAGGGCCTTAGAAATTCAATGGTGCAATCCATTTCTGATTTAGAGTCTTTTTTCCAAAGTTAAAGTTTTGATTCAATGTAGAAAGTCAAAAATAGAAGATTAGAATGAAAATCCTAAATAATAAGATTATCACGTAAGAAATGAGGTAGGGGGGATAAGTGCCCTTAGAAACATATTAAAGGCATTCATTCTCCTCTCAAAACAACCCTTTATAGCCATATTTTGGCATTTTGACATGTTGGTTAATTGAGTTTTTTAGTCATTTTTTAGCCAAAGTTGCAAAACTTGTGTTTTTTGGAGCAGTTTTAGCTTCATTTGTTGTTATTCTTACAAACTTAGAAGGACTTGGGGTCCCTTCAAATTTTACTAACTCATTTTACGTCTTGTTTGAGTTGTATACTAGCTTGTTTGGGTTTTCCATAAGTTTTTGTTAAATTTTTGTTGAATTTTGGATTTGTTTATCTTGTTGTATTAATCCCAAAGCAACCCCTCTCTATACATATCTTAGCAATGTCACTTAAGAAGGCCTTTAGTGTGGAATTTTGAGTAGTTGTATTAATTTGTTTGTTACTTTTGGTTTCGTAGTAACAAGTGTTTGTATAAATCCAAATGCACTAACAGGTGCATGTTTTATTTACTAATATTGTGCATTGACCTTGTCGAAAATGTCTTAGTAGATTTATGGTTTGTTCACCATGGCAAAGCTTTGACTCTAAAAGTTTCATAATTTGTTAGAATTTAGAGATATACCGAAATTATAGTAGAGCTTTTATTCTAAAAGTTTTGTAATTTGGTAGAATTTAGAGATTTGCCAAATTCTAGCAAAACTTTGAACTTGGTAGAAAATAATCTCCCAAGCATAGCATCTCCAACTTCAACCATAGCAATTGCCATTGGTTGGTAGTAGAATTCTAAGCTTAATTTCCAAATATCCATATATTATATGATTAGCGTGTTCCCAAAATATCCCAACACTCCAACCTTTAACACCAAGGCAAGGTCGGGTCCCAGCAACAAGATAGAAGGCTGGGGTTGATAGTAGTTTGGAGAGGGCAAAGGAGTCAAGAGCCATACGAATTAGGGAAGTTGGGAAATTTGAAAAGCTTGTGGAGTCATGAGTAAAAGAAATGCATTCTTTTTTTGAAATCAAATTTATTTATGTATAATAGAATAGAGAAAGGAAGGGAATAGTGTAGAAATAGAAGTAAGAGATAGAGAAAAAAGAGGATGGAGAGTTTATTCTCAATTAACAAAATTCTCCATTGCCAAATAGAAAGAAGTAGAAGCTTCTATAGGGGAAGAGACACCTGAATCAAATAGCCCACGACTCAATTAGATAGGAGTTTCAAATCCAAAATTGCAAATAAGAAAATTGAAGAGGCAATTTGGAAGTTGATAAGGTGGAGGTGGAAATCTTAGAGAAGCAATTTGAACCATTAAAATGTAAATTAGATAATAATTGACTTGGATAGAAGATAGGAGTTTCTAAAAGTTAATCATTATTTCAAAGTTTGAAAAAATTATTTTATTTCAATCAAAATCAACCATTGGAATACAAATAATTGAATTAGAATAGTATGGAAAGGAAAGAAGGGAACAAAAAGAAAAGGGAAGGTGAAGTAGGAAAGATGGGGATTTAAATGTAATAAGCTTAGGATATTTCAAGCTTATATTGCAAACTTAAGCAATTTAGTTGAGGGCACCAAAATTCCAATCATAGCAAGATGTCACAAGAGGAGGAGTTTGAGGGAATGTTTAACCACTTAATCAATGAAGCTAAATCTAAGGTATGTATTAAACCCTATGCCCTTTTTTTATTTGTGTTAATTAGTGAATTTTAATTAAAATCGAGCTTGAAAGCAAGTCAAACCATTTAGACATAGATTCAAGTCCCATTTGGGTTTTAAATCTTGTAGTAGAAGTCTACCACTTTTCAAAAGCATTAGGTAGGCAAAAATTAGAGTTAAAATGAGGAAGTTAGAAGCCAATGATGTTTAGAAGCTGAAGTGGATGAAACTTAACAAACTTCATCTAGAAAGAACAAGAAAGAAAATTTGTAAAGTAGAAAATTATTAGAAGTCATTAGTGAAAGTAAAAATATATTTTCAATTGTAGGTTAGGAGAAAATTAGGAATGAAGTTTAATTAACCAATTAGTGGTCAAAACTTCATCCATCCATATCTTTTGCTAGGAAGGTCCAATCATTTCGAGTTTTATGTTTTTAGAAATGTCATGATGTGTTCTTCAATCTTGTATTTTAAGTTTAGGTTGAAATAATTTCCCTTAGGAAACCATAGCGGCCATAGTATTTCGGCCATTAGGGTTATTTCTTGCAATTAAGGTAGGATTTTGAGGTTTATTTGACAAGTTTAGGGCATGTAGGCATTAGAAAAGGTCCACCAATTGAAAGGCACAATGAACACCGCCTAGGCATCCTTTAGGATAATAATTCACAAAGAAACTAGAACATGGTTGTGCTTGTCTATTTATCAAGAGTGAGTAAATAAATGCTCACACATAGAAGTACATTTTCTTGTCTTCAATGTACCAATTGCATTCTTTAAAGTACCAATAGTGAATATATTGTGGGATGGACACTTTTAATGCCCTATGTGATTCTAACTTCAAAATTCATAATAAATTCCACAAAGGTCTAAAATTTTTGAACCAATGACATTGATGCCAATTCCATTTGTCTTCTGAGAAATGAGTGGAAAAAAATTCAAGGTGTCAAACTCCTTGAAATTGCAATCAGTTGGTAAATGGTTGCTTCATAAATCTTCTTCTTTATCATGTTCTCATTCCGTAATTTCAAACCTCTAATGTAGAAAGTTTAATATTGTAATGAGATGCTCTTCATGCTCAGAATTCAAGGTAGACTTTTGCAGGGATAACATGCGAACCACTCATGATATACTTAGGGAATGATCCATTGTGGTCTTGCATCAACTCGTGACAATTTTTTCCAATAAACAAGATTTGGGCAACATCAGATTGAGTTAGTGGCCTCAATTAATATCTTACATGATGGTCATGGAGTGATTAGTGACTACAATAGAAACTTCCACCATTTTATATAAATTTATCAAAAAAAGAGTCTTTTTTAGGCCTTTATGTTGTGGCCATATTAGGAAACGTTGTGATTGCTTTAGGTGAATAAGATGACCATTATGGATACTCTTTTTGTTGGTTTTGGATAGTCTAAAGATTCTTTGGACCAATTGCATAGCACACTTAAAAAAATTCATAACAAATTTATACTTTGTCTAAAAAATAAATAAATAAATTGTTCTCTCAATTTCTCACATTTGTCTTTATATGGAATGTTTTGTTTTTCTAAATTTCAACAATGCCAAGAAGGCAAATCTAGTAAGGCATTTTGCCTATATCATAAGCAAGTTTCCCTTATCAGAGGATATGATTATGACAAACTAATAAAATCTTGAAGGGTGAACGTATAGGTTGAAGAAAAATGATTTTATGTACCTTATTTGTATAATAATGGTAGAAATGCATTTTTAGTACCTTTGTAGAAATATCTTGGTAATGAATTTTTTAATACTAGTGCAATAATAGGTTCTTGTCTTATTATTGATTTTATTAATTCAAAACATCCAAAATATGGAATTTTTCTAATAAACTTTGCAATAAAAAGGAATTTACAAAATCATCAAGGAAACTACTGGATTTTGTTTGTAAATGGAGAAGGCTAGTAACATTAAATGAATACTTTGAGAAGTAGAAAATTCAATCACTTTCTAACTCCTTGAGGATTGGAGGTGTAAAAAATGATGTTGTAGAAGTCACCTAGTAGCTAAGCTTTAGCGATTAACAACTAAACTAAAGTTTCTAATGTATAGGATGTCTAAACTAAGATGACAAAACAAACAATTGGAAAATCCTTTGCTAACAAATTCCTTTCTAAATAGAAAATTGTTTTAGAAATTCTAAATTGATGGAATTCTAACTTTCCAATAGTGGCATCAATCAAATTGTCCTCAAACTAACCTTGAGGTATGTGCACCTATAATTGCCACAGTCTACAATTGCATATAGTTGCTATTATTAAACATAATTTTTATATTGAATCTTATTGAAAATTGAAAGGGGATTTCAACATATTTTAGCATAAATTATTTTAACACTATTTAAATAATTTAATCACTATTGTCTATAGGTGGACTCAAAACCAACATTAGATTCTTATAGACTCATACGATTGATTGTGTAATCAATATCTTGATTTTTATAATGTTTTTTGGTTTAAATTAAGGTGTAGAATTTTGGACAATGTTGGATATGGGTGCATATATTTTACAACCTACAATGTCAAGTTTTACCAATTTTACATATTTTTGAGAGTAATACCTAGGTAGTCATATTCCAACAAGAAAATTTGCTACACCCAAACCATAGGCATTCCAAATGCACACTATTGATATCCAAGTTTAATCCCATACACCCATACAACTCTAAAATCAATGATGTTTCATATCTTGGATCCATACAATTGGATTTCCAAACACAATTCTAATTCACTCTCCACAAGTGAACTATTTTGCAACTCCAATTTTTGCCAATTTTTGTGAGAAATTTGTAGAATATAAAGAGTCTTGTAATAATAACCATGAGATTTTGCATTATACTAGCTAGTATAGAGATGTGTGGAAAAATTTAGACTCTTAACCTATATAGATTGGAAAATATTTAGATAACATCAATTTTAAAAATAATTTTAGGCAAAGTTGCTACATAAGTACAATATTAGTATTTGAATTATTCATTTTTTTTCTCACGTAAATATATTATACTATAGGACTTTTAATACTCATGATTTTAATTTTTTTCCTATAATTTAAAAAAATTTATATTGGAAAATTGAGTTAAGATGTTAGAAAATGGAGACTTCATTCTTACATTAAACACTTATTTAGTATAAGTGGGTACAAGATAGAAGGAGTAACTAATTTGTCAATAATTCTAAGATAGAATTAATACGTCAATCTTAATCCTGAAATTGCTTAGACAACAATTTAAACCCAATGAATCTTTTATTTTTGAATAATTGTAAAATTTCACTTCAAAACAAAATCTAAATTGTCATTTTTTCAAAAAGAAGTTTTAATTTTTTTGCTCCTTGTAACTTCATAACAACAATGCTCTTCATAGATTCACATCGCTAGCCAAATGGATTGAATTAAAATTTAATTTTCATATAAATCCAAGTATATTCTATAAAGAAGAAAAATTATTTTGATTTTTGATTTTGTTTTTTGAGGAAGCAACCCAAGCTCAATCATTTCTCTAAGGAGGTAATGGTTTTTATTATCTTGGGTACAATATTCAAAGAAAATCATATTATTAGAAAATTAATTTGTTTCTTCTCTTAAAAGAAGCTTCACCGCCCTCTTAAATTTGAAATTATACCGGAATTTGTTTAAATTTTTGTTTGTCTCCCAATACAACATTAGTTCTTAAATTTGGGAGGGATGTTGAGGCAAAAAACTATGTCCAATGGATGACTTTCAAGATTATTATAGAAATGAAGAATGCATGTATTAGTCTACCAAATTTAATTATTTTTGACAAAATACCATAGTGATAGGTCTTATACTTTCAAAGTCAAGTAATAAGAGATAGATAAATTACCTTTATTATTTCTAAGTGATTTATATAGTATAACTCTATTGAGATGTAGAAGTTGTCTACAACCATTTTAAAAATTTTCAAGTTTCCAAAATACAATCAATGATGTATTGAAATCTTTTTTTCAGTTGTCAATAATTTGAAATTAGATATTGAAGGATTTAAACCCAAAGAAGATTAAAGAGTGCACTTTCAAGAGTTTTTGAAATCTGAAATATATAGTTTTAAGTGGTTTCAATGTCAAATCAGATAGCTAAAGTATATTCTGAAAAATACTAATTAATTTTATTTCATCATTTCTATTGATCCCTACTCATAAACGTTGGAACCTTTCAATTCTTTAAAATGAAGTAAAAGATAAAGAGTTTTATTTTGCAAGCAATGAAATAAGGAAAAGCATATATGGTTGAAAATATCCAAATAAAAATTAAATTATAGGATATATGTTGTTTAGTAAAAAATCCTCACTATTGGGATTACAATTCTCAAATTTTTCACAAAGTTATTAGTGATTTAGACACTAATAAAAAAGGACCACCTTCCATTTTATAATTTAAAAAAAGATAAATATGATTATTTTTTTGTTAAATTAATTTTAGATATGTTCTAAACCTATTTTTTCAAAATATTGGCTAAATTGCAAAAGTTTCAAACACATGTTTTTCTAATTTTTTTTTAATAAAAATGTTGAAAAACAAAAGTTAACATTTAGAAAGGGTTGGAAGAATTTTTTTTGAAGTTTAAATACATTGAACTTGAAATTAGTAGAGATTTTCATCCTAAAATTTGGAGAGAATGCAATCAAATAAATTAACCAAAAGATCTTATGGTTAGATTTGTTGACTAATATCCAAAAAGCAAAGAAAATTTTATTTGAAGGTCTTTAATATATAAAGTGCTATAATTAGAACTTATCCAAATCATTTTAAAATAAAAAAAATTACATTAAATGTCAAATAGTTTGAAGACTAATCCAAAATTAAACAATTTCAATATAGAAGTGTTGGGATTGACCTAACCCTTGAATGTCAAATTGGTCTTCATAGAAATCATTTCTTTTGATATTGTGTGCATTTTTAGATTTAAAAAATGAAACAACACTCATTGGAAGTCAAGCTATAGTCAAGCTATTGTAGAAGACCTTCCCTTTTACCACAAAATTTAAAAGATGAATAGTTGCATTTCTATCCTAGACAACAAAATTCTCTGTCGTTTGACATTCATCAAACTTCAACTAGAAAATGGGCTAGGGTTCAATAAATATGGACAAAATTACGAAGGTTAGGATTAAAATGTGTAGGAATCTAACTAAAAGTGAACCAAAAGTGATTTCTTGCAAAAATGGGTGAAGTGTTACCATCCTAAACCCTAACCCTAACCCTAAAACAACATTTCAGAGCTTCACCAGCACTAATGCACTACTGATTCTTCTCGTAGATCGAGAAGATGCCGAATTCTCAAGATTCTCAGACGAAGTGCCGGTTATTTTCTCATTCTACTGCAATTGCAATTATCGCTGAAATGGCCGCCGACATTTGTAGGAAACCATTGGGAGTGAAGTACGGTGGGATGCATTGCAACGATGGGGCACGCCTCTTTGAACGGGGTGACTGGTAGCGCTGATGTATGTTGCATCAACATTTTGATGATTCCATGCTTTGCAATGGCGCGTCTGTGAAGCCCGTGAATCGGTTTAGCAATTGGAATTATAATATAATGTCTGCGGGGTGATGTGATTCGTGATATGATATGATTGAAGTGATTGGAGAATCGTGTTTTGTAATGTTACGTTATGAAGGAGCTGAGAGAGCTAGATTGTCGATTTAGTTTCGTACTTGTTTAAGAAGAGGTGAGAAGCATCCACGGTGGCCATTTTCATGTGACATTGTTGCTGCGGTTCATCTCTTCGTGATCTTGGCTCCTAATAGAATGAAGATGACCGCCACTGAGGCGGCTACAGAGGCAGCGACGGAGCCTGCGCAACCGTCTTGGATGTCGACTTGGCAGCAATACTTGCGCTGGTGCCCGACGTCAAAGCAAGGAGTGCTCGCTACCGAGAATCGTCTGTTTAGTCTTCTCAAGTACTTTCTCTAGCTGCTTCACGATCACTGCAATGCGTCATGACATCTTCATCACAGGACCTCTTCCTCAACTGAGACGGCTATTCTGATAGAGAGACGAGTGAGTGAAGTAGCGTTTGATGGATTTGTTAGGTTCTAGGCCGTAGAGGCTTGCTTCCTTATCTGCAGCTAGGTCCATATTGCTCATTCATCCGCTGTAATCTAAATGACAAAGTACAAGGGATTCGCAAAATCTTCGTTTAATCATGAATTGCGTTAAGTCATGGTTTTCATAACAAAATTCATGAAAGATCGCAGTCGGGCAATCTCTTGGGGGCAGAACTGCCTACGTCCAAGAGCAGGTGAATATTGGCTCAGGACCTCCTGGTTCCAAAGTGCGCTGGTTTCGATCGGTCAGCAATGAGCCCCGCTTCATCAATACCATCACGTTTGAGAGAGAGAACGCGCCGACTTTGGTTTTGGTGCACGGGTATGGCGTTGCGCAAGGGTTCTTCTTTCGCAACTACGATGACCTCGCCCAATGGTTTCGAGTTCTCGCCATAGACCAGCTCGGGTGACTTTTCTTTTCTCTTCCCGTGTTGTTGCTTTATGCACCATACGCTTGAATCCGCTTGAATTATGGACCGGTTGCTTGATATTCATCGTATGGTATGCTGCGTTTGGAATTAGTATCAGCTGACTTGAAACTCGTCTGAATTTCAGATGCGGGGCTTCAAGCAGGCCAGATTTCACCTGCAAAAGCACCGAAGGTATTGCCCAACATTGCGCGAAACTCAGGCTGCTCGAGTCATTGGTATCGTTCGTAATCTGCACTGACTAGGTTCCGATTGATCATATTCTGAAAACTGTAATTCAGATGGCGCCAAATTTGGTGTCACCGGAATCAGTAAAGAATTGCACGTTTTGGTAATAAAATAATCAAAATTGGACAAAAGAAAGCCCACATATTACCTTCTGAAAACTGCCAAAAAAGCATGGTGCCCAATTTGGGCTTCTTGGTCTTTTAGGGATTAAGTTCTCTGTCATAAGTCAAACTCTGAGCATGCTGTATGTATTTCTTTTTCTCTGTAGGAGAGTTTAAGAAATGAATTCATTGCATCAACAGAGACCGAATCCTGGTTTGTGGATTCTCTGGAAGAATGGCGAAGGGCGAAGAAATTGGATCGTTTCATCTTATTAGGGCATTCTCTCGGAGGATACGTGGCAGCCCGGTACGCCCTGAAGGTCATTGTCAAACCCAGGCTTACTTAAGTCCATGATTAATATTCCGCTTACAAAATTTCCCCTGTAATTAGACTAAGCGGAGATTGCACCAACTCTGAAAATGCATGCGCAGCATCCTGAACATGTCCAGCACCTTATCCTAGTGGGCGCAGCTGGATTTTCCGAGGAATCGGACCGGATCATGCAGTTCAGATCTACGTGGATGGGCGCCGTCGCAAATTTCATGTGGGATTCCAATTTTACACTACAAAAGCTTGTTAGGTAAAGCTTCAGTTTACTCTTTCATAGCTCACTTAATGTCTAGGACTCTACTGTTTTCTGTTGCAAGGATCACGTGAAACTATCATGAACTTGCAATGGTGGTTTGTAGGGGTATAGGTCCATGGGGACCTGCACTAGTTCGTAAATATGCCGGTGTGAGGTTCGGGACCTACGCCTCTGGCAACATGCTCAATGAGCAGGAGTCAAAGCTTTTTAGTGGTTGGCTATATAACCCTCTCCTAGCTACTGCAATCTTCCTCTACTGTTGATGGTAATTACAAGGTTTTACTATTATAATTCAAGTGTTGGTACCATTGTAGCAGTGTCTTTTTAGTGTAGCGTAACTGACGTGCATGAATTGGTTCCAGATTACTTGTTCCACACCTTGGCTGGAAGAGTGAGTGGAGAGCTCTGCTTGAAGTATATCTTCTCGCTCGGCGCTTTTGCTCGAACGCCACTGATTACCAGGTATGTGAGCGAGCTTATCCCTGCCGTTTGTAGGGACAGCATCACGTCGTTCAAAGTAGAGGATACCGTTTGCATCACTTTAGCATTTTAACAGAGGAGTGTGATATTTGGGAGATCACCGTAGAGCTGTGAAGATATCACTGGGGACAAGAGCCAATGCAGATCTAATTTCTTTTATGACTGGATGCAAGTGGGAGGCCTCTGGCCACTCTGTAACAGACAACCTCATTACCATTCAAAGATCATCGGCCATAGACATTTAGCCAAGTCATGCTTACACCACCACGGTAATGATGATAAGTAGTGTTACCTACACTAACTTATTTTAAAAAGCCATAAGTTTTTATTCTTGATGAATATTTTTACCAACTATGGGTGTAAAGTTTTCCCACTTAGAATGATACTAGGATTTATGCACTGTAAAAATATTTATGAAGAGTACAAACTTGTAGCATTTCTAAAACAGTTAGTATGGGTAACAGTATTTATCATCATTAGTGTAGCTTTGAATTACCCCATCTATTCATACACTTACATATAGATGGGGTTATTTATTCATTTACACGTACTTCGGGTGACAGTGCCCCAGACTGGAAGGTACCAACTTCTTTTGTATACGGCATAGATGACTGGATGGATTGGGGTGGGGCTCAAGAGGCTCGAAAGAAGATGCCTGTCGGCACTGAGCTTCTCCGTGTTCCTCAGGTACCTGAATGCCAGATAAGTTGGAAGATGTATCTCATGCTGTGTCCTGCTCAGTGACAATTTTTTTTGCAAGTTTGTGTCTTCTTCAATGACCGAATATACTCTGCTGATTCAGGGGGGACACTTCGTGTTACTGGACAATGCTCCAAGGTTCTACTCAGCTGTCCTCTATGCATGTCGTCATTTCCTGCGGTGAAGCACTTACCGGAAGGCGTTATCCAAGTGCCTCACCCAAACAATAGAATAGATACAGGTGAGTGTGAACAGATATTGAGTATTGAGTTTCAGTGTGCACAACTGTGCACAGGATCAACTTGTACGAATAATCGATCAACAGTAGTAAGCCAGCTAGCTGAACCTGCAGATCAGGGTCCGGCACCTGACATACCATATGCTTTTACAATTTAGAATTTCCTACAGAGCTCAACACTAGTATCTTGACAATAAATTGACCTTGAAAAAGTGAAGCTGTCAAATATTCTTGTGTAGGGGAGTACTATCAAGAGTGATTTTTCACAAGTACCTTAATGGTTGCTCGATGATGAAAAATATAACGCATTTCGAACAGCGTGTGCTGAATCAGACCCCGTGTTCAATGGTCTATGCAGACAGAACACCCACTCCGAGCAGATACCTGTCCCAATCTGCCGCAAAATGAAAAATCACACCTTTCCGGACACTGAACCAGGGCCATACAACCAGGCTAGAGAACCGATTGTTTGCACTAAAAATAGCTTGAGATCTGAGATTTACCTGGAGTACTTCAAGCTGGCAGTCAATCCAAGTCATAGTCCAATCTCTAGAACGCTGGTCAAACAAATAGTTCATAACTGCTAAATCAAGCTAAACAAAAAGTAAAACGAGATTTTTGTCTGGCAGTCCAGCTTGCACGAAAGACTACTGAAACGCAGCACGACTTCCGTCAGTCACCGAATTATCAGACATGGCTGAACCAAGTCTATCCGCATCATGGTCGACCTCGAAGGTCCCATCACTTGGCTACACTAACTTCAGTCATACTCGCCGAGGGATACGGATACATACATAAACCCTAAACCCTATGGGCAATCTGTACCAATGGAGAGTCGATCGATTAGTACCAATGGAGGACATGATAATATCGCAACGTCTCATACTCTAAAATGGAAAATCTGTAGTCAGTTTGTCCAGTGCAGAACCGTCAATCCCAATAAGAAGAATCTTCTCACCGTAGGTGCCACTAAGCTTATGGTGTGCCCTCCAAATTGAAAACGACACAACCATGAGGTGCAGTTTGTACCAATGGAGGGTCGATCCCTGTAGCACCATCTCATACTAAACTGGCAATGAGGTCCAGCCTGTAATCAGTTTGTTAAGTGCCAAACCAACAATTCCAAAACAAAGCTTCTTCTCACACCGCTGGTGTCATTTCCGGTGTGCCCTCCATTTTGAAAACGACACAACCACGAGGTGCAGTTTGTACCAATGGAGGGTTCATCCCTGTAGCACCATCTCATACTAAACTGGCAATGAGGCCCAATCTGTAATCAGTTTGTTAAGTGCACCAACAACTATCAGCTGCCCCGAAGACAACTGTCAACCAATATATCCTTCCCAGCTGGCTCCGGATCCCGCAACAAACGATAACCCACTAATCAACGAATGCCATGCAACACACAACTACTAAACGTCACCCTCTCCGGACTCTTACTCGACTCGCCTGCCATCAGAAACCAGCTGTCAGATATGGCAGAGCCAATCTGTCCGCATCATGGTCGACCGCGTAGGTCACATCACTTGGCTGTGCATACGACCCACACGCACAAGAGAATAAAAATTATCAATCAAATTCCTAGATTTCAAGTCGACATGTCGCATCGAATTTGTAAAACAAGCACAAACCTCAGTAAGGCAACTGCCGATATATACTCTATACCATATTTGCCTATTTTGATAACTTGTGGAGCAGGCAACTGCCGATATATACTCTATACCATATTTGCCTATTTTGATAACTTGTGGAGGAGGCAACTGCCGATATATACTCTATATACCATAATTGCCCATATTGATAACTTGTGGAGCAGGCAACTGCCGATAAAAACTCTATATACCTCAAACAGAAACAAGCATTGAAAAGTGCTACTACTCCAATACACTAATAGCCACTATCAAGAAATGGTGGTCGAGAAAAAAATCCCTGCAGTTCTATTTCTTCCCTGTAGATGTCACATTGAACTTGAAAAATATAATGTCCCCATCATTAACAACGTAGTTCTTGCCTTCCTGTTTGTACTTTCCAGCAGCCTGTAGAAAAAAAAAAAAAAAAAAAAAATTAGGATGCTAAAATAAGCAAACAACAAATAACAAATTCAGGAAAAAAACGAAAGACAACAATGCTAGAAAGTAGAACATTTCGATTGTAATAATTGATCACACAAACGCCCCATACTCACATCCCATCATTTTGCAAGTGTTCAAAAAATACAGTCCCACAAAAATCAGTGTCCTTTCCCAGAACAAAGTAAGAACAAGCCCCTTACCTTCACCGCTGACTCGGATCCAAGTTCTTTCAAATCCTCAAATTTCATGACCTACAAGACAACACACGTATAATTAATCAAACATCGATAATTACAAACCAATGAGTAGGAAACCAAGAGATATGTCAGTAGCAGTGATAGTAGTACCTCTGCACAAATAAATCCCCGTTCGAAATCAGTATGGATAGCACCAGCTGCTTGTGGAGCCTTTGACTGCTTCCGAATCTGCCAGCACTTCACCTGTCGTGACACAAGGGAGTCCAATTGTTCAAATCGGATCAGAAGCAAAGCGTATACGGTTAACATAGCTCAAGTATCAATTCCCACCTTAACGCAATGTCAGCAACTACCAAAACAGCGACTTAAAAACGGGATTCGAGCAGGATGAGAGGCTTATAAGTATATACCTCGTCAGCACCAGCCGTGAAGAAATAGATCAGATTAATAGCAGCAAAACCCGTCTTGATGATTTTGGGCAAAGCACTGAACACGCATAAATTACTAATCTCAGCATTTGCAGCAATTATATGATATTATAAAACAAAGCGAGAGGAAACCTTTGAGATCAGTAAAATAATGTCAACTACTCTTTCATCGGACGGGTGTCCTCCGAAACCAACTGTCTCCATTGCGACATTCGGTAATCTGTAATAGCAGCCCAATGCTCAAATCATACTCCTGGTACACACCTGGTAAGATCGTTCTCTTTGCAGTACACTGCCACTTCATCTGCAGGCATATCTGCTAGTTTCTGTTCTAGCACCCCACTGAAGGGGATTAGGGCGCCGCCTCCATGAGCTTGTACCCTAAGAACCCAGCCCAGACCCAAAGGTTTTTAATTTCAATCATGATACTCTAATATTTGCATTGTATGATAAACAAATAAGCGTACGCAGATAGCCAACGGAAAGGAGAAATCTATGATATCAAAAGAACATTACACGCAGAAAATCGGAATTACCAGGCATGAATCTTAGCAAGCCACTTGTTCTTCTTCCGTTGGTAGTCTTTCTCCGTCATATTGATCTGCAAAGATCAGACACCCGTACAAAATCAGACGGTGTCGTTCAAATTAGACGATACAGAGAGAATTTCCCCAGTATTGGAAGTTAGACTAAAGATTCTTCAAGTTCTAATACATACTGATCGTAAGCTGGAAAAAATTTACAGTGAAGACCAAAATTTGAAGCTCTACTTACCAGATATACCACAGGCTTCGCGGACAGCAACTGAAATGTATTCAAGATCTCGATTTCAGCAGTTTTCCATTCACCAAGTCTGACATCCTTCTCCTGCTTCAACCAATCATAGACCTACTCCCACCACAATTACAAGAAAATGAGGTCGGTTCAAACTCTTCGCGGGGAGATTCAATAAAGAACGAAGTTAAACCAATAATCCAAAGATGACTACAAAATCCCGTTTCAAACAAAGCAATCACGTCACTCTAGACTGAAGCCTCTAAGTTCATAAATATATATTCCGAAGAGAATACAAACTGACCTTTTGGCAACATTCCAATTCCAATTTTGCCTCTTTTGCGTTACTGCGCTTCAGGACCTTCTCGCAGTCTTCAATTTTCCTCTCCATAAACTCAATGTCCTGATACAAAGCAGAGTAAAAGAGACAACGGACTCAGTTTGCGTTGATGGATACTGAAGAATTGACAAAACCACTAATCCAAATACATGGAACAAAGCACCATCCAAATAGAAAAAGGAAAACCTGACAGAAGGCAACTCCTACACAATAGCCAAATTAAACCTCCGTTAACAGTTGTAGCGACCAAGAGAGATACCTTGAGACGCAATTCCTCAGAAATGATCTCCAAATCCCTAACAGGGTCGACTGAGTCCTCCACATGTGTTACCTCAGGGTCATCAAAAGCTCCTGTAACAACCCAAGAAACACAAAGTACGAAATCAGTCGAGGTCCGAGAGACACTCAGAGAAATATACTGGTTCCGAAAATTCAGCACATAGGTCCATGTCATCTTGACCTAGGAACGACTGAAGTAAAATATGCAGTGATGATAATCAATGCATCATTGACACAGCAATAATAGAACTTACTCAAAACGTGGAAAATGCCATCAACTGCTCGAATGTGTGACAAGAAAGCATTGCCCAAACCCTGACCCTCATTTGCCCCGCGAACTAACCCAGCAATGTCGTTGATCTCAAGAAAGGCAGCCACCTGAATCACGGCACGGAAGTGTACTTGCCTCAGAATTCGTAAACATGGAGTCACCCTTATCCTTTGAGAGCCACTACTTCAAGAGGGAGACCTACTGCAGCCTCAGTTATTCTCTCACGTGGAAGGGAAAGGCTAATACTTACAATCATAACATTGCGCTCACATCCAGTCTGAGAACAGTTATTAACTATCAATATTTCAAAACTACACACACTGATCATAATCCAGAGCTACAAATGTCAATAATAACCTCGCTCTTGGGCTTGAAAAGCTGACACAGCCAATCGAATCGCTCATCGGGCACATACACGCGGGCTTCATTAGGCTCAATGGTGCAGAAAGGGAAGTTCATCGCAGGGATGGACAGTTTCGTGAGAGTGTTGAACAAAGTGGATTTCCCGACATTGGGAAGTCCAACCTGCAAAAGAATCACAGATCGCGGTGATATAATTTTGATGATAAGCACGACATGACAAATTCTTCCGAAGACATCTGCCAGTGGAAGAAAACATAAACAACAGTCAACATGATCAGTACAAATACAGACGTCTTAAAGTAGGGAAACCCAAATTTACAATCCTAAATCTCAGACAACAGACACAGATTGGTTAACATGAAATTTTGACCAGTCTAATAATGGGAACACTACTTTTTTCTAAAGTTGGGATTCTAGATGTCCTTCCCTTACAGTCAACATGATTAGTTCAAATACCCAACGCCTACAGCTAAGAACCGAAAGTCTACTCTCGCGTCATGTGAAATCACAAATGAGCACCTCAGAAAGTCCACGCAAACTGTCCTGATATATACATTCTTTCACTCTCCCCAGCAATTACCGTCAACTATAGAACACAAGATAAATGAGGCTGCTCTTCTCAACAATCTTCCAAATCTACGGTACGGACACGTGAAATTGGCACTTTGATCAGATGTCACCAGGTGAACATCCGTCTAATAAATTAATAGGTAATTATCGTAAACCAATATCAACCTTGAAGCGATTGAACAAATAAAACTTTCACTCTTCATAATTTTTGCATACTGTATGCAAATAACGAATTCTTTGACAAATTAGAATCCTCGTTCATTTGAAACTAGAAAATAAAAAAAATTGGATAGCCTTGTGATAAGAGCTGTGCTGAAATGGCGATTTCGGAGGACTCTCCCAGCTCGAAACCAAATCAAGTGAATTCAAATACTATCGCAAACCTGGTTACGAAATACTCGGAAAGAGAAATTCTAAGAACGACGCGGTGAACATCGAAGCAGCGGCAGTGGAGAGCGTGATTGTAGGAAACGTACGATACCGATCTTCAAATGGGAGGAGAAGCGACCGAGTATGGGGCGCTCGGCCGGAGCCTCCTTGCCCTTGGCTGCCTTGGGCGGCATGGCGTCACGCAGCAGCTGGAGACGCTGGCGATCGTTGGTGAGGCTGTAGCGGAAACTCCAAGTCTACGTTCGCGGTGAAGGTACCAGTGAGCTAGACGCTGGAGGGCAGCGCCACTGAGAGAACACAGGGTAACATGAAACCCTAATGCAAGCCCTAACATCCCGACGATGACGACGATGGTGGTGGACGGCGACCCCGGGACGAAGGAGAATCTCTGGGTTTCGCCCTTTCGTCCAGGGGGCGCATGACGTATGATAACCATATCAGCTCTGGGCATGAGTTTCAAAGGGTATCGTTGAGCTTGAGATTGGCTCAAGGAAGGAAGTAACCTTAGAGCATCCCCACTCGGGGGCTGCTGTATCCCTATCCGGATGTATTTCATCCGGATAGGGAAGGGACCCCCCCACTGGAGTGTTGTATCCGTAAAATTTTGGGGAGAGGGGGTCCCAATCTTGTAAACTGGCTCGCGTTTGGGGAAGAGGGTACTGGTAACCTGTATTCTGAAAATAGAAAAAATTGGCGTCCTTTTACCCTGACAGCTCAGTCCCACCAGCCATGTTCAGAGAGAGCATCCCCACTCCAGAGTGCTCAGTAACTTCGAGGTTAATATTATACAGAAAGTGGGAATTTTAGGGAATGCCTAGTGCGAGTGTGGTTCCCTACTGCAAGCAACACGGATGGAAAAAGATGTATAGGGATACAGATAGGGAAGCTGGAGTGGGGATGCTCTTAACCCTTAAATGCCCAACTGATCATATAAGGTAAATCAGCCCATGACAGTCAGATGACCGATGATGGACAGTCAGGAAATGGTTTTTTCAATTTGAGAGATCTTGGTTTTCAGTGCATGTCTTCCATGACAGTAATGGAGTGATTACTGACTTTACTAAGAACTTCTAATTTTTCAGTGAGAAATCATTGTAAGAATTAACTTTCTAGTTCTCTCATGGCAAACGTTTTTGTGATGCTCTGAACACAGAAAAAAATTTGAGAAGTTCTGGCTTGGATTCCAATTGTTGGGGGTACCTTCGCAACCTACAATTGTTACGCGATGGTAACAAGACAAATCCACACTTACAATTTGCTCCTAACATTATTGCTCAATGCAGCAGAGACTGTATAGAAATGTGACGCAGATGGGTCCGGCCATTGTATTTCTGATCGGATATGGCTTGTGGTAAGCTGTTGGAGTGTGCTTGAACCTTGGATCTGTTGTTCTAGTCTTTGCACCTAGGGTCTTCCACAATGCACACTCATTCTCGTTGTCCTACAGTAGTTTGTTAATTACAAGGGAGATGGTCGTGGATACGAACAAGCTTTTAGTGGAGGTCACTTGTAAATGATACTTGGAACTATTTTGGTTGTTGCAGACAAGAGTTTTGGGTTCCCACTTACACCCCACTTCTTGTGCTCAAGGAGCTCTACTCAAAAGGACGGCAAGAGAGCTAGAGGACAATGGCATCAAAGGTTGGCATTGAAAGTACTGCAAAGGCGTCCAAAGAAGAATTTGATCAAATGACGCATTGCTTATATACATGGGTGTATTGTGAGCAGTTTTCATCAATTCCAATTGCGAGGACTATGAGCAAATGCTTGAATGAAGAGTTCCTCATCATTCTTCCAATGCCATGGCTAAATCATTAGTGGCCAATATGCGTGCCCAAAGGGAGGAATTGGAGGAATTTGTTTCGGAGGCAAATAGGAAGGCTCCTCCAGTGGCAAGAGTGATTTCCATGGGGTGATTTGAGAAGATTTCCTCCTGACATTGAAAACTTTGTCTTTAAACGGTGGTGGCCAGATGCAACGAAGAATGAAGGGCGAGGCCCGCAAACGAGCAAAGTCTTGATTGCGGGCATGGCCAACGGAAGAGAGGGACCGAATTGGACGTGTCCTCCTTAGCGCACAAAGAGGAGTGGCGCTATCAATTCTACCTATTGCCGCCATTGAGCAACTCCAATTGGGGGACTCCATAATGCCCATAGAAAGCACCACACTAGAGAGAGCGACAGTGATTCCGACTCTGGGGTGCGCCCCAACCCTAATTGCTAAGAATCTTCACAGTGGCGAGGGGTTTAGAGGAGGAAGAAAGGGAGGACAACGTGGCAGGAGGCAAGGAAGACGAACAACAAATTTGGGCACAACAACTCATGAAGGCAACAATGTTGGAGCTCCCATTCCACTCAATAACTGTCAGCGAGAAGGCCGGCATGGTGGGTGCTGTTGTGCAAGACGCGGCAATGAAGACGACAAAAATGCTCCACCCAGGTGGTCAGCACCTCCAATTGTGGTGCAACGACATATTCCCCCCCATATTGAGGAAGCGAGCACCTCCCCATTTGACACAACTAGGCAGTCCAAGTACACCAGCAGCATTTGGTGGTGAATCTCGACGAGTGGGCCGTGGACCTGGTCTTTTCTTAGGGAATCGTTGAGATGCACAACGGAGTTCAAGACCTAGGCGTAGCGGAAGCAATGTGGAATTCACCAGCTTGCAAACAAAGTCACTAACAAATGGAAGAGGGCGATTGGTAGTCAATTTACTTAATCAATTCGAAAACATAGCCTTTGTGCATGATTGGCTTCACAGTGTCACAAATTTGGGAAGTCTTGATGCACCACCTCCTCAATTTCCAAGACACAATATAGTTGCTACAGATGTGCTTATTGCTTGGCCTACTCCATCATGCACTGCAGATAATATGGGGCATATTGGCACATCCAATGCGGCTCCTAAGGGTCATCAACATGCAAGCGCACAAGCAGGATGTCGTCCAATTGATGCAGTACAGTACATGCCTGGGTCAGTGTATGGCCAATTTGGCCCTCAACTGCCTCAAAGTGTTTGGGTGGATTTAGAAATTCTAGGATATGATGCTAGATAGTGGGGCCATGTGAAATCATTCCTTGGTAATGTGGAACAAGTATGGTGGGAAGATGGCGTCCAATGGTTTGGGTCGAGTTTCAGCCTCCAATTGGTTGGAGTAAAGTTGCAAAGAGTGCTTGCCATTCCCTGGATTGCATGGTTCTACCCGTTGAAGGCTATACACAGTGAGGATATCAAACGCCACGGCGGTCTCCAGTTCATGACGACAGTGTCTATGGTTGGAAGCAAGTACCGAAGAATGCATTTGCTCCAACAATATTAGAGGAAGTTAGCACATCGTGGCAGATCCAGTAGCGAGTAGATGGTGAAGATGTCTCGCTAGGTCCCAAAAGTGCACCAACGACTTGCAATCCCTTCAACGGATGGGATGGATTTACAAGCAACTCTGCAGACTCTAGTTGAATGGGAGAATTTTGCGATTTTGCAGGTAATGGCTCTAATAATTCAAACCATGACTTTGAATTGGATGATGACGGTGATGTACACTTATTAGCGCACAAATCATTAGACCTCAATATGTATCAGCATTTCCATATGGGCGACACCCGTATGTAGACAAATTACATTCACAACAAGTATGATGATGAGAATTGGGGTCAAACTAGCCACACATTAGTTGGTGATCATAGTTCTTTTGCAAGCCCTCATCCTAGTGCTAGACGGAGATTCACTTGATGTACCCAACTCGCTATTCATTTTTTTGACCTTTTTTATGATGACATTGTCATAAGTCGTTTGATAGCAGAGACTAATAGGTATGCTGCACAACCTTCCTTCAAGTATCCTAGAAAGACAAATGGCCATGAGGAGTGGTATGACACCTGTTGTGAAGAGATGCGAGCTTGACTAGGATGCGTCATTCTCATGGCCATCAAACACTTTCCAACCATTAGGGATTATTGGATCTGCGACCCTTTCTACCGATGTCTTGTGATCCTAAAAGTTATAAAACGTGTGCGCTTTGAGGCATTGCTTTGTTGCCTTCACGTGGTAGACAATAATTGTTTGCTGAATGATAAGTCACAGCCTGGGTATGACAAAATAGGGAAGATTAGGTTTATGATTGACCATTTCGTGACAAGATCAAAAGAGCTTTACAATCCAGGGGGTACATTACAGTAGATGAGATGATGGTAGCCTATTGTGGACATTATTCCAACTTCCATCAATATGTAAAGGCAAAACCGACAAAATATGGGTTCAAATTTTAAGCAACAGTGTCTTTAGAGTCTCGTTACATTTACAACGTCATGCCATATTTAGATAAAGAAGGGAAGGTAGATGTTGGTCAAAGCGAGCATGTTGTCTTGGACCTACTTACTAGTTTGGAATATCGAAAACATGTGGTCGTTGTTAATAATTTCTTTACATCACCATCATTGTTTGAGAAATTGTTAGATTTGGACACCTATGTTATAGGCACGTTGAAGGGGCCTCGAGTTGGAGTTTCGTCTTTACTTTGCGGATTGAAGAAGGGTAAACATCCTCATTCAACCCTCTTTTGGCTCATTCATTGGGACCACCATATGGTAGCAACAACTTAGTTTGACTCAAAGCCTGTCATATTTTTGAGTACAAGTGCAGATCCTGTGGCACCAGGGCCACCCACATGCAAGCACTAGGTCAATGGGATTCATGGAGATTTCAGCACTACCCCGCAGTAGCTAGAATATTCCCAGAACATGAAGGGTTTTGACGTGGTCGATTAGATGTGTAGAAATTATACTTGTCAGTTCCATAGTCATAAATGGTGGCATAAAGTTTTTCTCTTTGTTTTAGACTCCAATTTACAAAATATGTCAGTGCTTTATATTGAACACATGTTGGGGAAGCTAGAGAGGTTATGTCGCAGAAAGCACTTCTACTACCAGGTAGCCTAAGCGCTAATTGAGCCATGGTACCCTCTTCCACAAACAGTTCATGGCATTGGACGGAATCCAAACGTTGTGCATGTGGCCGAATCTCATCAAATGTTAGTCCGTCAATGCGTGAAGTGTGGCAAGAAGCAATGGAGTTTTTGTTAGGCTTGTAGTTTTGTTTTCATGTGCCGCAAGGCTTGCTTTGCAACCATCCACAGTTCTCACAAATAGGTGATGAAGATTGCAACAATATAACTAATGTATGTTTGCGCTTATTTTTCAGATTGGCTGATCAATTCTGATCTCTTGCGATCTCCTAGTGCCGAAAGCAATTGTCCAATGCTACGTGTTGCTTGTGTGGCACGGAGCTTGGCAATCCAGCGTAGCTTCACCAACTTGAATCCTCCCAGTGACTCGAATGTCGACCCCACCCCAAGCGGAAGTCATTGCAGTGTTCTACTCAGTGACAGTTGATTCAAAAGTTGGCGCTTTTTTCAATGTGGATGATGAGAATTAAGTCTCAACATTGGAGTTTTATTTTATTTTTTTGCAGGTTTTGTGTGTGAGAGTCAATTTGTCCAGTAGCAGTGTCGAAGCCCAAATGTGGCATTTCTTGCTTGTTTTGAACACTTACCAGTGATTGATTCAAAAACCATCAAAGATTTTTTGAAATTCTCCCACTGCCTTGTTGTTGTTGTTGGCACCTGCGATGTATGGATGTTTTGGCACCATCGTTACTTCTTTCTTCTCTTTTTGTAATTGAAGTGAACATCTGAACTTGCTTTGAGGATACAAGCAGCGTTTTTGAAATACGAATGTTATTTGTTAATTCCTTTGTGCATCACTCGTTCATCAGTCTTTGTTGTCGTGCACTCCCAAAGACAGTTACAAGTGGCCAGGTCCGGGACGTGGGACTTTTATTTGAAGACTGCAAAGGGATCTTCAAGTCCCGGTCTTCATGAACATGCTTGACACATGCATATTGTACTTTAGCGAGAACTGGCAACAGACTGTAAACCTGACACCTACACACGGCTACCAAAGAAGTTCCTCCTTGAATGTTGCAACTTGTACACATCACAAATGTCTCAATTTTAGACTTTTAGCAAAAAAAAATTCCCTAAATTTGTATTGGCCTTATCTACGTCACAGTGAAAAGGCACATGCACCTTATTCATGCTCTGCCCTGCACATAGTTGCAAAGTCAAAGTATGCCTGGGCGATGCCCTGTATTCCATGAATACGGTGCTCATCAAACATTACAATCTCTAGATCTATGCAGTGGATCAAAGGAGAAATTTTAGATTTGGACACATCAAGAAGTTGCACCTAAATTGCAACAGCGAAATTTTCAATACTGAATTCTGCTCCCAATTATTCCACTTTTCCCAGAACATGCCAAAAGATACTCGTTCCTGCAATTATTTTTGTGACACACAAGGGTTAACAAATACAATTATTGCTTTACATGAGCAAAATGAGCATGATGGATTCAAATTTTGTTGGTTCCAAGGTAATCTACAAATTCTTTTGGGCAAAGATGTATTGAATACTTCAAAAATTCATAGCAAATTCATGTTTTGTTAAAAAAGCACAATTTCAATTGCTCTCATTGTTTTGCATACTTTCACTACTATGAAAAAAAATTGAAAAATTTCAACAACCACATGAGGTCAAACTCCTAATATTGACCATCATGGGCTATTTTATCCTATGATCAATCTAAAATTTCAAGCTCATTTTGGCGCAAGTAGTTAAATTGCTTGACCATTTTGATTTTTTTTATAAATTTTGACAGTTTTAGAGGTTAATCATTAAAAACTTTCACTTTTTACTCAAAAAAGGTATATATTTGATTGTTGAGAGGTCTCCAAAGCCTTATATGTCCATTAGAGCAAGTATAAAGTTTGCTAGTTTTACTTCATTTTCCAACTTTGAGTAATTTCACTTGATTTGAGATCTAAAAGCTTATACTTATCCATTTGCTTTGAAAATGGTCCCTATAGAAAGAGTAACATGTTTTGAAAATTTAAACATGCAAGTGTTGATTTGGAGTTATTTGTGATTTATACTTATAAAAAAAATTGCATCACAACAATTGCAAGGTGGATTGTATAAATGAGTTTAATAGCTTTCCATGTGAAATTAAGTTTTTTGAAAGAGCATTTAAGTGTAATAACACAATTTGTAGTTGTTCATGTCACATCTAATCCCAAAAACTTTTATCGGCAAATTTTTGAAACATTGTCGAGAGGGGCAACATACTAAAAAATAGAAAATTAACATTTCTCTTGTTATAATCTCACAACTCTTATGCAATTTTGCATTCAAAATCGATGTGCACTATTAAGCAAGCTCTTTAAACATCTATATGGTTAGATTTTGAAAAAAAACAATTTGCTTCATTGGAGATAATTATAAGCCCATGCTCTTTTTTCATAATCAAAAGACACTTAGAAAGGTTTGGGCATCTTTGGTTAATCCTTCAGCATCCAATGTAAATTCTAAAATCAAGTTACATCTACCATTCAAATTGGTCCTACCAACCAAAAAAATAAGATTCATGAGAGATATATATTGAAATTGCAAGAGGGTTAGGATAGGTAGCTTGGGGGGAAATTTGAAAAGGTTTTATCGCATAGCTTACAAGACTATTATGGTCAAACATGAGTTGGGGGAGGCAAGATTTAGAGTGTTGGGGCACTTGGAGGCTAAGGAATTGAAAATAGGGCTACAAGATTGGGATGCCAAGGACAAAGTTACAAAAAACTTTATCAAAATGTAAAAAAAAATCTTTAGGTCATTAGACTAGCACAATGGAAAATTGAAACAAGCTTCTTTTTTTAGACTTTAAAAAATTTCATATTACTTATATTGGAAACTTGTGGTTCATGCTTCATGAACTTTTCTACTCCTTATTCTCTAAATCAAAAATAGAATTTTTAGCAAGGGAGGTTTGAACCTCCCCTAGACCGCAAAAAAAACTCTCAAGGTTGTCAACATGAAGTTCATTAAAATATAGATTTTTTAATGAAAAATGGAGTCTTTATAATTAAAATAAAGTTAATTATTTCAAATTTGTTATTCTAGATTGTCCATAATATATTTTAAACTAAGTTCAAATATGTAAAATTCACAATAGGTATATTCCTTTCTTGAATTCACATCTCCAAGACTCCATTTTTCATTATCATATAGTCATGGTCAACAAAAAATATTTAATAATGTCTAAGGTCTCAAGGCCTTCTTTTCATCAAAAGATGCTCAAAATTGTCATTTTCTATTGCAAAAAATAAATAAATATTTTAAAAATCTCATACGTAACCATAAGATCATATACTAGACTAGAATGCAAGCACCTATAATTGACCAAATAAGAAATTGTGGATATGATCGGAAATTGGACAAGGCAGAGCAAATATTTTTAGAGGTACAACAATAGAAATGATAGGAATTGCAAAAACTTTGGAAATTTTATCACTTGAACTAAAATTACTATGAATTTTGAAAAGCAAAAGTGTTTTGAACCCATAGCCAATGTCTAGACTCTTCCAATTTTAATCATTCAAGAACTATTTTTACGCTCACTATTTCCTACTTTCTTGCTCACTACTTTGGGATATGTGTCATGAACTTATAAGTCCAAGCCTTGAAAAGCAGAAAAAATACACTCCAAGCTCTAGTTGGAAATCTCTTCTAGCTTTGGTTGGAAATAACTATACCCTACAAGTCGTACATGGGTCTCTAGTTGGAAATGGGTGGTCCTACTTTATTACAAGAATGTGTGAAAAAAATTTCAAGAAACTTTGACATTGTAGATTGACAGATATTTGCATTTCAAGTGAAGAAAACAAAAAATTTTACATCTTCAACTAGATTTTTTTGTCTTTGATTCTTTTTAACTTCAAATTTTTGCACCATTGATTTTGATTTTCTAATTTTTTTTGTTGAAGAATTGAATTGAGATTTAGAGAAAAAAATTCAAAATAAAAACACTTGATTTTCATTATTAAAAAAATTACCAAATAGAAGTAGGCACAAGATTGAATAAAAAAAACTAAATTGTTAATAGCTTTAAGATGGAATTGAAACACCATAATTCCAAGGGTGAGATTGCTCTAACAAGAGAATTTACCTTTGATAAATTATGAAAATTGCATTAAAAAATGAATTTTATAATAATTGAGGTATTTTTTCAAGAAGATGCTTAGATTTCTTAGTGAAAAACAAGATTGTTCATACATTTCTCATCACTAGTCCAAATAGAATGAATAAAAGCTTCACTTGCACACAAAATATAATCTTTGAAAAAAAATGAAAAATAGAAATATTCAATTTTTTGTGATTTTTTTGTGTTGCAATTCAAATTATTTTTTGAACTTAAAATGGCATAACGTTTTCTCCCATGCACCAATTGAAATGAAATTATATTTCCAAAAAGCTTATATGGTTTTCTACCTTCAAAAAAATTGCAAAAAATTCATATAAAAAATTGAGGTCTCACAAGTGGATAAGCCTACCCAAAATCTTAAAAGTCATCTATAGGGACTTTGGGACTTTAGGGGTTAAAATAGATGCCAAAAATTTATAGACATTGTTTTTAAAATATGGGATGAAAAAGTAATACATCTTTCTATTCTAAAGCTTTTTTTGAATTGCATTTGTTAAATTTAATCCTTAAACAACATTTGAAGTCTTGAGAGGGCTATCGAAACTTAGATTTTAGAATCTTTCTTAAATAGGCATTATATAGCTTGTTCAAATGACCAATCAATGATGAACTTCCATCCTCCTTAACCCTTAAATGCCCAAGCCTTTTGAGATTTCTTTTGACTATGAAAAAAGAACATAGGCTTATAATTATACCCAATAAAGCAAATTGTTTTTTTTCAAAATCTAACCATATAGATGTTTAAAGACCTTACTTATTAGTGCACATCAATTTTTGAATGCAAAATTGCATAAGAGTTGTGAGATTATAATAAGAGAAATGTGAATTTTCTAATTTTAGTATGCTGCCCCTTCCCACAATGTTTCAAAAATTTGCACATAACAGTCTTTTGGAATTAGAGGTGACATGAACAACTACAAATTGTGTTATTACACTAAAATAAACTTTCAAAAAACTTAATTTCTCATAAAAAGCTATTAAACTCATTTACACAATCCACCTTCCAATTGTTGAGATGCAATTTTTTTATAAGTATAAATCACAAATAACTCCAATTCAACACTTGCTTGCTTAAATTTTCAATGGTGAAAATCATGAAAACACTTCACTCTTTCCATAGGGACTATTTTCAAAGCAAATGGATAAGTACAAGTTTTTAAATCTCAAATCAAGTGAAATTGCTCAAAGTTCGGAAATGAAGTAAAATTAGTAAGCCTTACACTTTTTTTAATGGACACATATGGCTTAGAAGACTTCTCAACAATCAAATATGTACCTTTTTGAGTAAAAAGTGAAAGTTTTCAATAGTGCATCCTAAAAAGTGCATATTTTTTTTAAATTAGTCAAACAAATTTAATTGCCCATACCAAAATGAATTTCAAATTTCAAATCAACCATATATGGTTGGTTGGGCATTTAGGGGTTAAGGCCATGGGCATCTTGAATTTACAATTCTATTTTCTTAATCAAACTTTCCAATGCAAGAACTACAAGCTCAAATTGTAATTCAAAATCCAAGACTTAGATTGAAACATCTTGTGCAGACAAAGAAAGGGATTCCAAAGAAGTTCACATGTAGAAGAATATAAGAGGAGTTTTCCAAATAATTCTTTGGAAATCCCACCTCTTTGGTTGGG
The DNA here is from genome assembly GCA_963969395.1 of Pseudoscleropodium purum. Taxonomy (NCBI): domain Eukaryota; kingdom Viridiplantae; phylum Streptophyta; class Bryopsida; order Hypnales; family Brachytheciaceae; genus Pseudoscleropodium; species Pseudoscleropodium purum. The sequence goes on from OZ017795.1 coordinate 29,293,652, forward strand.
TTTGTTGTTTAAGGATTAAATGATTATTAATGCCCATCCTAGCCACCTAGTGCAATAGTCCATTTCTTAGCAAATTTCATGTTTTATTCTCCCCCACATGACATATTGGACAAACAATCTTCTACTCTTTCTTCCACTAACTTCAACCCATTAATTTAAGCACATTCACTATATTCTTGGCTATGAAATGGTAGCGAAAAATGCTAGTAATTGAGTACTACTTTCAATTATGATCTAAATTTTTGAAGATGGAATACATTAAATGGATCGTTCAAGAGTTTTTTTCATAGGACTATTATACATTAGAAGTGAGTTCAAACATGTTGTCTTGCTTCCTAACTTGTCTTCCCTCAATATATTATCTAGGGATTCCTTTTTTGAAATACCAAAATCCTTATAATTTGATACATTGCTATCCTCCCTACATTACAACAAGACCAACATTTTATGATTGCAAAAATATATTAGGGATGATTGGTAACTACTCATTGTCATATTCTTGGAGGCCAACATCTTGAAAAAAAATATGATTGCAAATATGACTATTAGTCATATTTTGGCTTTGTACTTCATGGGCATATAATATACCTCTATTGGGAAAAGCTAAGTATTTCATAGGGTACGGTAAGGAACATATTTGGGAAATATTTAGTCATATTTGCAATCATATTTTTGTATCAGTCATATTTTGTGGTCATATCTTTTTGGTAGTAACATTGTTTTGTTTTGGGGTAGCTATAGTACAATTTTTCTAAGACAAAACCAAGGCAATTCCAAATAGGTTTGTTCGTGGGAAAACTCAAATTAGCTTAATGTTTAATTCGCTAATGTCACTTTGTAAGTAAATTATAACATTAATCTTAATTTATTAAGGTATTTGGTGAATTTCGTAGTCTATTTAGAATTGGAAAAGAAATTCTCTTTCTAATTTCCGTCCAATTATAAATATAAATTTCTAACCACTAAATCCATCCTATAACCGGTCTTATCTTAAAATAAAATGCAAATCTAAAGCTATAAACTAAGGAAACCTGCATCTACAAATCTCATACTTTGAATTCACTGAAATACATTACAAATATATTTATTTGCAATCTGCATTTTACAACATATATATTTAGACTTTGAAAATTTGGTTTAACCGAGAATTCATTAACTGCCATATACAAACATCATTTCAACATTTAAGTCACTTAAAACGCTAATGTCTCAATTACTTAAAGTAAATGTAATATATATCCTTTCTAGGAATTGAAAACAACCAAAGATATTGCTTTAAGCAAATACATTAACACACATATGCTTTAAGCATTTAAAAAATTTTCCTTGAAGAATTTATAATATGTTTTACTAAATTATTTAAAGAATTACAAATTCTTCCCTTCTCAGTGCTCCAGTCTTTATTTAACTATGTATCTTTTCATCTTTAGCTTTAAGCTTTCTTCATTCACATCACCATATTATCTTGAAGCCTTCTCTTTTCAATTATAATACTAATTCTAAATTATATTTATTGAATTCATACAACTACATACAATTTCTAATAAAAAAATTTAAATACGCATTTAATCATACAATCATGTAGTCATGTCTTTCAATTGAAATGCCATTTATTTATTATATGAATAATCATTCATTACTTAGAATATACAACAATTATTTATTTGTTCAATGATTTCTATTTACTCAAAATATAAACTCATGTTCCAACTTATAATAAATCTCACTCCTAAATTTTGTTTCAAACATACATGTCCATTTATAATACAAAGATATTCCAATCCTTTAAATGAGAATAATTATCAATCACTGGTTAATCATTAAATTTCAAAATAAAATCCAATCTTTGGATCACTCAATTTCAAACCAATCCCTGATTAACAAATAATTTCCAATCACTAGAATTATTAAGTCAATCACTAACTTAATATTTTATTTCTCTCTACTACAAATTTTGCTTTAAGCATTGACACATAAATTCTCGTGAGAGATGAAATATAACCGGTAGACAAAATCTACTCAAACTATAATCAAATTTTCTCAAAGAGACTCCCTTTATAAAATGCTCAAGGCAATGTATCATCAAAATTAAACTTCATACTTGGAGCAATAAGCACTATCATTTAAGTAAATAAAACAACATGGAAAAAAATGACAATTAAAATTTTAACAAATAACACAACATACAAGAAACATGACCTCACGTCACAAAAAGCAAGAGAAATTAAAAAGAAATAAGAATGAGAGAAAAGAGACTATTAATGATGATCCTACCTCAAACACCCCTTCCAATCTTTTGTTAAAAAACCCGTCAAAATCCACAACCCCTTCAATAAAAAAGTCTTTTCACATTTAACTTCAAATATCACCACATTCACACTTGATTACTCAAAACTTTTAAACATTTAATCCATTTCACACTAAGAAAACAAAATTTAATTAGAAAGTAAAATTGTCTCAATTACAGTAGCTTAAGGAAAATTTAGATGGGAAACATATTTCAAGAGCATCTAATCATATTTTTGCTTGAATCATATTTTGTAATTATATTTTTGGGGGGAATCATATTTTGTAGTCACATTTTTTTCATAGTCATTTTTTTACTTTTTAGATAGTCCAAGGGAAAGGGGGCCAATGTAAGATGGCCCTTTAATATTTTGACTAAAGATCCCATTGTTTAAGGCATAAGCATAACTTTATTTTATGCTTATTAAGATTTTATTGTTGTTGTTGTTGTATATTATGCCTATTATGGAACTTGTCTTAAAAAACTTTGAGTGACATATGTTTATATTTTAATTTAAAAAAATTAATTTCTCATAGGATTTACAAAAGAAGTAGAGAAAAGTGAAACAATGAACAATAGAAGACAATCATTACAAAAATTTCAGCCCTTGGGAAGGCTTCAGGTTTTGAATTGCTCTAAATCCCTCTAGTGCAATCAAAGAAGAATTCAAACTATTTTTAAATTTTTTTAATAAAAGCAACTAATGTAGCACTACTTTGTGCCATGTCAACACCACATCAGATTTTTTTCAATATTTTTAATTTTTTTGTACTTGCACTACGGGATTCTAAAAAATGAATCCTAAACAGCCCTTTGTAGGGTTCAATTTTTTTCTAATGAGATAGATTCATTCCTAGCCTATCTTATTGGAAAGGATAGTAAAAGGGTCTCAAAATCCATATTAAATGTATTTTGGTTCGTTACAATGGGATTTTTTGAAGTTGAAATATATAATTGGTGACAAAGAGAGTCCTACAAACTATTGGTTCAAATATAGAGATTGTTGATTCTTTTAATCATAGAGAAAAAATATTATTTAACAAACACATTAGGTCTTGAGGACATGATCACACATCTACCTTGTACACTAAGAGATTTGTGGCACTAAGAGATTGACTAATTATATTGATTGATAGTGGTGGTTGATACAAATTAAGAACTAATTAGATTGGTTGATACTAAACGAAATCTAATGCATTTAAACTAGTGAAGTAGATTGAAGATTAAGGGGTTTAGAAAATCTCTAGAAACTTGAAAAAATCTAATTTAAGGAGGAAAAAAAGATTGTAAGAAAAACCCATACTTAAGTACCTATAGAGCAAGAGCAAGTGAAGAATGCCATTTGTATGCAAATTCTAAGTGTTTGAATTAGAAATATAGGTTCAAAGTTACTACTTAAAATTTTGGGCATAGTTAGAAGACTAAGTTGACCTCCTTATAGAGTTTTGACTTTATATTAAACAAAGATTGTTGATTATAATATGCATAATTGACCAAATAAAGTCTTAAGTTCCTCAAACTATATTTATTGAATACTTATGAAAATTATGTCATTACAACTGTCTGATTTATAAAATTATTAAAAATCAATTAGTAGTATTAGAAATCAAAGATTGAAATTCTAAAATAATCTCTTAAATGAAGAAAAATGAAAAAATATAGAATTTTTTTGGAAAAAATCAAAAGAGAGAAATAAAAAGAATAAGTTGAAAGAAAAAAATTCAATCACAATCAAATTTATGCATCTTATTGTAAAAGTTGTTATTTCAGTTGTATACAAAGATACAAAATACACACCAAAAATGAATTAAAGCATGCTTCATGATACAACTATAATATGCATGTTAGAAAATGGGAATGAGATGAAAATGGATTTCGAGGATGTCCTTGAATTTGGCACATTGTTATTTTTCATTTCGTAGAAATTATTAAAAATTACATTAGATATTAGAAGTTTAACTTAAACTTAAGAATTTATTAAAAACCAACTTTGAATTCAAAATTGCCTAGATAATTCTTAAAGGTTTTCAAGAACATATTGCATTTTCAAAAATGTATAAATATTAAGGAAAATATATTATAATAAAATTGGATAATCAAGAGCATTAATTTTGGATAAAAAATATCAAAATCATCTAATTCAAGCAAGAAAGGAACCTTAAATTTAAGTGGCATTTACAATCCAATCTTTAAAGTAAAAGTCAATTTAAACTTATAAGCTAGAGAAAATGTTGAATAAAGTCTTAAAAAATGAATAAGACATAGAACTTCATTCAACAATATTTTTTGCTAAAAATATCCCATTATAAATATTTTACTATATTTTAAATAGTCATGAAATACTCTACAACTTAAGCTATCAAAATTTTTCAATTTTTCAGTTTAGATTTGGAAGTCTAGAACTTTGACTTAGATTAGTCAAAACCATCCAAAAACACCTCAAATTTCTAATTTTTATAGTTTTTTTTTGTCAATTTTAATTACGATGTGAACCACTTATAGTTTAGCTTTAGAAAACAATTGTTCATTGTTTAGAATCTCAAATTGAATAATATTTAAATATCCAAATTAGGACTTAAAGCCCAACAATAAAGAACATGGTTGTGCATATTTTATCTCAATAATATAGTTAAAACACTCACACATGTTACATATTAATGTTTGTTTATTTTTTAGAAAGGTTTTCAGTAATGTCATATAAACCACATTTTTAGAGGATCTTTGTAGGCCCTGTAAAAGTCACAAAATTATTGATATGAAGATTGAGGCTCAATATAAGCATGCACACGCTTGTATTGCAATTAAAAGATGGTTGTTTAGATGTTCTTAAAAAGATATACTTAGACTGTAAAAGCATAATCCTTTATTTTGTTTCAAAGATGCTTTCAAATAGCACCTCTATTAAATATTTTCACTCACATATACTTTTGTACACTTTTTTGCTATAATTGTAGATGCTCAAGGCCTTGCAATTTCCTTTCAAACATTTTGTGGAGTTGTAGTGCAACATGTATTCATTTTGAAATCAAATTTGATTATTAGAATAGCTTAGTTGCTTAGTATAGTTATATTTGGTCAGTTGCATGACTACGTCAAGTTTTATGACTAAAGCAAGTCATATACATGACTAAAGTAAGTCACATGATTAGGGTTTTGAAACCTTAGTTGCCGTTTTTTGTACCTCTCCTTCAAAGTGCAACATTTGGCTATTTTTGTTTCTTCTTTTTTGCTTCTTGTTGTATCCTAGGTTTTGTTGCCTCCTACTTATTGTTTCTTACTACTTTTTAGCTTTTTTTTTTTCTTTGCTTCTTAATTCTTGCTTCCAATTGCTTATTAGTCCATGCTTCTTGTTGCCTTTTAGTTTGTTTTTCTTGTTGCTTCTTAGTTCATGCTTTTTGTTTCTTCTTATTGCCTTTGCTTCTTGTTGCATCTTATTTCTTGTTTTTCTTGTTATTTGATGGAATTTGTTGCATCTTAACTTGCGCTTCTTGTAACTTTTTGTTACATTTTAATTTTTGCTTCTTTTTGCATCTTACTTCTTAGCACTTGCTACCTTTTGCTTCTTGTTCCTTCTATCACTATTATTATTCTTTCTTCTTGTTCATTTGTAATTTCTAAAGATATGGTGGTTATGGTGTTATTCTTTCCTCTTATTTATTTGCAATTTCTAAAGATATAGTGGTTATAGCTATTTTATAATCTTAAACTTCTATTATATATTTTGTATTGCCTTAAATCTTTGAAAGTTGATTGTTTATTCATTGAAAATTAACCTCTTTGATTGTTTTTGTAAGCATTGTAAGCTAGAATGAAGTTATGGAAGGCTATTTGCAATACTAAAAAAGCAACATCTTCACAATGTTGTAAGGAATATAGGTCCTATAAGTGTGCGGAAATATACATTCATAAAATGTCATTGTGATATATTTTGTGTTAGTGATTAATAAATGTCATTAAAGAGAGTTACATTCTTTTTTGCATTTTCTTTCACCAATGTGATTGTCTCTAGTGCATCTCAAAAATCAATCATATGTACTTGTTTTTAATTTGATGAAATCTTTTATTTATTTACTAAACTATGTTGGTGCATGATTGCAATTAATGAGTCATATCTATTTTGAATGAATGAAAAATGTGATTGTAGTTCATGACAAAAGTTACTATAAACCTTAGCCACTTCAATTACAAACTACATACAAATTTAAGAGATGCTACTCTTACTAATCTAGAATATCATTTGCTTGAGTCATTTTTCACAATAAATCTTGGCCAAAATATGATTAACTATAGTTACATAATACTCATAGTCATTCCAAAAATGTGACTCTATATATTTTTTTAAATATGACTACATTCAATCATTAAATTACTAGTAACATTCCATAGAAATTGCCACATTAGCCAAAAAATAACTCACAAGTCATATTTCACATTAAAAAAATATGACTCATACTAAAAGAAAATGAGGTTTTTTGCAACTACAATGTGCAACTCGTTTTGTAGTTGCATAGGATGTTTGCAACTAGGTGACAATCTAGAGCCTATAGTTGCAATGGATAAGTTGCATTAGTTGCAATCTAATTGCAAATTTTTTATCATCCGACAACATGTGAAGAACTTCATCCTTATATGCAACTTGTAGATTTGTAGATTTTGAAATAATAGTCTCAGCAATTTGTAGATTTTGAAATTTCATATCTATCTTCTTTATAGATTTTATAATTCTAAAACCACTTTTTTCTAGATTTTAAATTTCAGATCGACCTACTTCCTAGATTTCAAAAATTCAATTTCATAGATTTTAGAATTCTTCAAATTTTAAATACTTTTTATTTCTACAAATTGTAGAAATCTTAAAATTCTATCAAAAAAATTCATTGTACATGACAACAACTTACAAGTCTTATAAATCCAATCTATTGGTATTTTTTTACAATTGATATGGGACAATTAATATAAGACAAATGGAGAAGAACTTTGAAAACAACTAGTGTGCAACTAGAAAGTAACTAGGAAACAACTATGGTCACTTTTTAGTTGTATGATAGTTGTATAGGACACTAGTTGTTTCCTAGTCGTTTTTTGCAACTATAGAATGACTACTTTGCAACTAAAACAATGTATGAATGTTGTTAAACAACAATATAAAGCAATTACATTCAATTTGGTGCTAGTAGAGAGGACACTAGTTGCATAGTAGAGTTGCTATTCTGTAAGCTTATGAGCTTGTGAGCATATAATTTTTTAGAGATTCCATTTAAAAATTGTGGTCAAAATTTTATTATTTTTGGTAAATTTTAGTACCTATTTCCATGGACCTATTATCGTGATCCTTTAGACAACTTTGATGTGCAATTTATTGGACTTTGCTAGATTTTAAGAAAAAGAAAAATTGGTTATCAATTAGGATTTGTTTAAAATTGATTGAGAATATTCCATTCTGATTTTGATTTTTATAATCACTCCCTTCTTGTTATTGGGTATCTTTTGGCACTACCTCTAGCTACGGAGGAAAAAACAAAAAAACAAAAAACAAATATACATTTTTTTGTTTTTTTGTTTTTTTCCCGCAACTAGAGGGACTTTTTTTGGCATTGAGAAGTAATAGGCAACAAGAGGGGAGTAATTATAAAAATCAAAATTTGAATAGAACAACCTTACTTGATTTTAAACAAATCTTAATTGATAACCAATTATTTTTCTTCTTAAAATCTAGCAAAGTTCAGTAAGGAGCACATTAAGATGGCAAGCGCTTGATCTTCATCTCAGCACCAAGAGGTCCCAAGCAACAAGAAGTCATTAACCAAACGATCATATGATCAAAGATGAAAGAATTGGACTCCGAGAAGGACCCACAAAAAGACAATGATCAACTAATCAACACTTTGGTGTAATAAAGCTCATTTCTTACAAAAATAATCCATATCAAACAAATATTTTATTTCAAAATCTTAACAAGTTTAATTAACAACACATCAAGACAAAAGTATTGGTATCCCCCATTGGCCTCAAGAAGACCTATACCATTACAAGATAGTGATCAACAAAAATGAAATTCAAAGCAGCTAAGCTCTTTCCACATGTAATGAATTCCTATGAACAAATTTTTGTTTTTAAAATCTAAATAAGTCTATCGACTTGCAAATCAAAAAAGAAGTTTTGGTACTTTTCTATTGACCCTAAGAAGATCCATGATGCTAAAAGACAATGATCAACCAAAATAAAATTCATTGTGACAAAGATTATTATATATAAAAATAATTCTTATTAACAATTTTTTTCTAAAATCTATTAAGCAAGTTTAACAATAGTGCATCAAAAGAAAATTATTAGTAGCCTCCTATTAGCCTCAAGAAAACCCACATTGCTATATGATAGTGATCAACTAATATTATATGCAAACTTATTTCCATCTCCATTAATCTTTTACATTAATTGAGTTCATCGTTTTCATAATGTATACTTTTAATATTTTAGATACAAAATTGAAAATTATAATTTTCATTGGAATTCTATATAACCATGGTAATAGGTTCTCGGTAATAGGTACACAAATTTACTAAAACTAGTAAATTTTGACCAAAATTTTAAGATGGAATGTATTTTAGAAAAATTATTTAGTTTTTTAGAGCTTCTTCAAATTTTGAGCTCAATGCTCACATAATCCCTACTCAACACTCATAGGCTCATGCTCACAAAATAGCACCGCTACAATCCATGCTATGGAAATTTCTGAAATTTTTACCACAAGTTTTCAAGTTAGCATGCTACAAGAGCCTACAGTTACATGTGTCAAAAAAATTTCAAAAATTTGGTACTTGTACTAAAAATGATAATTTTCAAGTGTTTTCTATGAAAACATAGTCATGGAACTTTAGGGGTTGAGTTATAGCAACAACCTAGGACATGCATGACATTAAACCTAAATGATGAAGTGGGTCTAGTAGGATGGATTTACCTAGGAGAAAAACACTAAAGTTTTTTTAATTTTCCATGCATGATAAAAATTTGCAAATTTTGAAATTACATTTGCAAAGAAAGACCCTAAATTAGTTAGGAGAGGTCTAGAATATACCCTAGACATAACTCAAATTAGAAGACTTTTTTTACTGTTATCACCAGAGAACCCCAAAATTACCCTGGCTGGGGGGCTGGATTTAGCGTCCTGCCCAGGACATGTCTCCCTTCAGCTAACGACCCATTTTAGCAGTGTCCGACAGGGTCATTGAAAAATTCATTGAATAAAACAGCGCCGATTTCTAGTTTCGATTTATTAAGATATCATTCCCTTGGAGAGGGGGGTGGGGGTGGGGGGCTCGGCGGCCCTTCCAGCTGCAATCAGCCCCCAGCCTCGCTATTTAAAAATGATTTCCAGCATATTGGAAAACAGAATTACGGCTTTGATACCAGAATATTCACTACCAGAATAGAGCTTTACCAGAACTTAACGTGCCTTACCAGAATTCCAGATTCACCCGAAATTGAACTCCTCGTTTCCGGAAGCAAGCCGTGCGCCCCAATTTGCGCAAGAGCATGATTTTTGGAAACGATAATTACAGATCCCGTCTTGACCAATAGGATCGTTCCGTTATTTTCCTTTTTCCTGTACAAGATTTTGTTATCGCATGAGATTTTAAAATAATAGAGTGTATACTGACACATAGCCTTGCTCCCATTCACCAAGCCATCACTGGATTTACACGCCATATGGCTGGCTATTGATCAATAAACTCACTCGACAGTCATTTGCAAGCAATGAAAACACTAACTTATTCAAGTTACTCCATTGTTGAAGGTCCAGAATGGGTATGCATCCCTCATTACCACTTCCAGTAATTGGAAAAAAAAGTGTACAGTACAGTGCAACCTGCGCATGTCACACCAGTTCCATAAGAGAACCAGAGCTATTCTCTCTTTCTGCAAACTGCCAAATGATAAAAGACTTGATTGTGGAAATCCATTTCACAAATGAGCGGAGAACGACAGGAATGGGTGTACATTCTTGGGGTACACTGACTACGAATGAAATCAATCAATCCTAATGAAGCACACGGCAGCAAGTACACTCATACTAAATGAACCAATCCTCTTCTCATGCCTTTGCCAATAATTTACAGTTAATTTATGCACGACCTAAGCTTAACTCTCAACTAAACTACAGCAAATTGCACGGAGTTGTAAAACCTGAAAACCTGAACGTAAGCCTCTCCTATCACCCCACGGAGCAATGCAATTTGGAAGAGAAGAGGAAGAGGGTTTAGTGTTGTACCGCTCACCCTGTCCTTCTCACACTCTCGGAGAACCCTAGATCTCCAAGATCTAATGATCCTGAATTAATCTATAAGACAGGATTACCTTCAACAATCTTGTGCTAGAACTAGACCTTTTCCTGTCACTTTCATTGCCACATAGCACAATGCAAATGCAGTTCGCCAGGGAGGGAGAATGATTTAGAGTAATAACCCCCAACACTATCAGAGAGGGTTATGTCCGATAACCGACTCAGAGCTCATAGCACATTACTCAGAACTCTGAATGAGCCATAGCGCATATCCCTTAAGGATCTAATGCTCGTGGTTTGGTCTAGAGCAGAGTGTTGATTCCAACTAGAATTAGTGAAGACTGTAATGTACACGTTTGAGCATATCAACCAACTAATCTTCCCACTAATCGACTCACTAATTCATCCCCCCATCACCAACCAACCGAGACCAAAGACGGGATACTACAGATAGTTTTGTATCAGGATATGGAGTTGCGCCATCTTTGCACAGTGAACGCGGACGACACGGAATGTGACCTGCGACGCTGTTCGGGTCCGCGCTGCTTAGAAGGCGCGCGCGGCGTGCTGAAATTGGAGTGCGAGACATGAGCGACGTCGCCGGAATCATGCGTTGGGGCCATGGAAGGGTCGTCATCTTTGTGCACGTACTCCAACTCTGATTTCGAACTGTGGAATAAGCTCGGCGGTTTCAACGTGCTGCTCAGCTTTCTCCACCCGGATGTCCAGCCCGAGGAGGAATGCGCCTTGGACTTCGCCTTGTTCTCGACCTGCGGGGACAACATTTGTTGTATTTCCAATGTCAGGGATAACAAAAAAGGAAAGCTTAAGGTAACCGCACCTTCATGCGAGTCTTTAACCTTAGTTATTATTGTTAAACTAACCAAATAATTATTGATTCTTGTTTGGAGCTGCAAGGGAATTCCGGTGCACCAAACTACGCCTTGTTTGGATACTGTATGCAGAAGTTACAAGCGCTCAAAGTTTTAATTGGTAGATGACCCAAATCAATGTTGAGGTAGTGTACATTGTCAAAATCAATAGGTACTCATCATGCAAAAATTTTAGGATGCTGCATTTCAGTCCATGTTGCAATTAGGTAATTCTACCTCGTTTCATGTTTTTAAAGTGGAAACGAACACAATATATCAGAAGCTACACAAGAAACTACAGTGTGGATATAGCTCATGTTGGTACAATTGGCCTCGGGCAAGACATGGGAAAAAAAAAGAGGAGAAGACAGGAAGCAACGGGCGACAGACCGAGAGAGAGACATGAGTTCGGTTACCTGTTGCGTCAGGGACTCGCGTTCGAGATGAGCGTACTTGGTTTTCATTCTTTCCATATCTTGCTTGAGGTACTTGATGTCTTGTCGAGCAGCAAGCCAGCTTTCACGGAGGGAGAGGCCGTCAGCTTCTGAGTCGTCTTGGCGAGAGGCGGCGCTCTGGCCACCGGCTTGCGAATGGTCGCGAGCGGAAGGGTAAGCGCTGCCATCATGGTCACGCATTTTCTTGGAAGAGTTCCCGGAGATGGCGTTCCGAAGCTTGACTTGCTCACTAAAGAGCACCTGCAGGGAAACAAATATGATGTTGGTAAAGGTTGTAGTAAGATGGTGCATTCAAAGACTTAGGGAAGTTGAGAGTTAAAGTCTATGAGGAATTTCAGGTTACCTGAACGACAACGCGAAGAGGGAGACGCTCGTTCTGCGCAGCATGCAGACAAGCCTCAATGGACAGTCGCTGGCAATCCATAACACGGCATAGTTTCTTCCGCTCGTGCTCTGTCATAGTTGGATGTGCCTGTGGAGTTTACCGGGTCAATCGTCTTAGAAATTCGTGTTCAATAAATAATGAATTATTTAAATCTCTCTCAAAGGAGGGACGTCTGACCACAGGTCGACGTGAAGGCCATTATGTACCTTTCAACGAAAATACGGTTTTCCATTACAAGGTTTTTTCAATAGAAATAAGTTGAATTAGGGCATGCCTTAAGGTATGTATCAACAGCTCTATACAATCCGTCATCGGTCGCGCGCGAGAATTGAGGCAACGACTCGGCCAGGTTCTGAAACCTCGCCAGCGGCAGGTTTGCATCTCTGGCAACTTCGGCCAGGTACGCATCCATGAGCTTGGCTACTTTCATCTGGGTCATGCTCGGGGTCATTAGTGGTTTACTGACACCATTCTCGAAAACGTGAAGCCGCTTACCGGACTTCGCAGTCGCAGTGGGACTGACAACGCCCGATTGGTCCTGAAGTAGTACAACACAGAATGATCACCATAATGAATTCAAACGCAGCCAAGTACCGTTGACCCTTTTAATTAATGACATGTTTGAAAAGCCCTAAATTCAAGGTTGCAAGCATGGATTGACTTGGCACCTGAGCATTCCTTAAAACAATAATATCATCAGATCATGCAGTGTCATAATATGAAAGTTAGACTGCACTCATAGGTTTAGGTCTGAAGGGCCATAGACACTTCTTCAGATCATGCCTAGACGTAGATGAAAACAGACCTTGAGTAAGAATTGTTCGAGAATGCGTTGGGCGACGTCGAGATCATACATCGTCGGACTGGACGGATTCGAAGACGGAATCAGAAGATCGCTCAAGGACGCATGCTCGAGCTGGCAGCCAACCCGCTTCTCGAGCTCTTCTCTACACTCAGTACTGACGCCAAACACACACGCCGCGCGCAGCAGGTGGAACAAGAAGCTGCAGGAGACTCCATCCTGCTGAGCCGGCAACATGGAAACCACGCCTTCCACTAATGCCCTGTTCTCCTCCTGGTCCAGACACTCATACAGGTTAAGAACATGAAAATTTGACCAGTCTGATAATAGGCAGAATTCTCAACAATAGAAATTGCGATTTCGTGCGATCATCCCTTATAGTCAACATGATTAGTTCAAATACTGACGCCTACAGCCGAGAAGCGAAAGCTTACAACTCTCACCTCATGCGAAATCACAAATGAGCACCTCAGTAAATACACGGAAAGTATCTTGATGCATAAATTCTTTCACTCTCCCCGGCAATTACTCTCAGAAATCGTCAATTAGAAAACACAAACAAAACTGCGTCTGCTCTTCTTAACAACCTCCTGTAACTAATCTACGGAATGCACACTTAAAATTGTCACTTGATCAGATGTCAGCAGGTGTACATTTGTCTAGTAAATGAATACGTACTTATCCTAAACCAATATCGATCTTGAAGAGATTGTACAAATAAAAAAAAATTCTTTCTTCATAACTTGCATGCAAAACAACGAATTCCTTTTTGACACATTGGAATCCTCTTTCATTTGAAACTAGAACATACACAAAATTGAATAGTCTCATAATAGGCCGGAGCTGTGCGATTTCGGGGGAATCTTCGAGCTCCAAACTGAATCAGGTGAATTCAAATCCAATCGCAAACCTGAACACGGTGTTCTCGGAAAGAAGATTTCCAAGAACAACGCAATGCACATCGAAACAGCTAGCGACAGTGGAGAATGTACTGTGATGTGATGTGATGGTATATAGAAAACGTACGATTCCGATCTTCAAGTTGGAGGAGAAGCGACCGAGGACGGGGCGCTCGGTCGGAGCCTCCTTGCCCTTGGCTGCCTTAGGCGGCATGGCGTCACGCTGCAGCTGGAGACGCTGGCGATCGTTGGAGAATCTGTTGCGGAAACTCCAAGACTACGTTACGTTCGCGGTGAAGGCGCCAGTCGGCCAGTGTAGAGACAGAGAGAGACAGAGACAGACGCTCCTGGGCAGCGCCAGTGAGAAAAAACAGGGAAACCTGGAAAATCCAATCGCCATTGCCCTAACGTCCACGGCGATGACGACGACGATCTGATGGGGCGGGGGGGGGGGGGTGACCGGCGACCCCGGGACGAACGAGCATCTCTGAGTTATTTTTGTTTTTTAATTTTTGAAAAAAGTGAGGGAACCGACCCACACTGCCCGCGTGGAGAGCAACTCTGAGTGGGTCCTCTCTCGTCCAGAGGTCAAAAGACTGATGATTACCATTTCTTTAACCGTGGAAGGATGGGCCTATCACCAAGGTAGTTAACCAAAAAAAAGTCTGATTCATAAATAAAAATTATTTTTTATGTTTTTATTTATTCAGAATTTTTTTTTAAATTCATTATTTTTCCTACTATAAGTTAGAACACCACAAAACAAAGTCCATGCACTCTTCTTCATTGAGAGCTTTCCGTTGAGGGCTTTCCAACAATACCAAGAATGTGACCAAGGATCATACAATTCAAGAGATCTCACTACAACATACAATTAAACATCCTAATTTAAAGTGTAGGTTAGTGTGCCTTGTGTTGTTGTCACAATATTAGAAAAGAAAAGAAAAGAATATATTTTTTTAATTTTTTAATTCATAAAAACATTTGAAATTCAATATCTTTGACACTAGAGGTTCAAATGCCACCAAGCAAAGCCCTTGCATGCCTCCTCATTGAGAGCTTTTCGACAACACCAAGAACACATCCAAGATTCCAAAGATATCATCATAATAAACAAACAAATGAACAAACTAACTAACTTAAGGTATAAGGTATAGACTAATGTGCCTTGTGTTGTTGCCATAGTACAATATAAAATAAAATGAATTTTCTATTTTTTTAATTTATAAAAACTTCAAAATTCAATAACTTTCACACTATAAGTGCAAATGCCTTGAAACAAAGTCCATGCAGCCTTCTTTGTAAAGAGCTTTTCAATAGTACCAAAGAGGTGACCAAGGGACACACAATCTAAGAGATCTCACCATAACAAATAAACACCCTGATTTAAAGTAATTAAAATTTTTAGATTTTGGAAGTAACCAGAGGTTGAAGAATGGAAAATTTTCATCTTATTTTTTGTATGCAACTTTATTGATGCTATAACCACATCATTGAGTTTAATACTTAAATTATAGACCTAGCTTGAGTTTTCAAAGAATCTTTAAGAAAAAATCTTTCATTACTCAACTACATTTGAGCTTCTTTGATATGATTTTCTTTGTCTTTAAAAGATGCATCTATCAATCTAAGTCTTGGCATTAGAAGAGTTTTGGAGGGTGGGAGGGCCATTTCAAGCATGTTGCCCCGCAATTCCCCCACAATTAAAGAACACCAAGTTGTCAGAAATTTTTTTGGAAAAAAAATAAGAATAATAATGAATTGAAAAATTGAAAAAATTGAAAAAAAAAGAATACTTTTTGAAATTTTTTTAAAATGACGTATTAGTCATTGTGCCACGTTAAATAGCAACTGCTATAAATTCCAATAGGTTGAGAATCCTAGAGAACTTACAACCCTTCAGATTAGGTGAATCTCCTCTAATGGTTTAAAAACATAATTTGAACTTATAGTTTTTGCATTGAAAAATTTGGTAAATTTTTTAAATAATTGCTTTGACGTTGCTAATGGGGGGCCCATTGCCTTAAAGAGGATGAAAGCTTGTCATCAACTAGTTGTTCAAAAAAGCTATATGATGCCTACTTAAAAAAGATTTTGAAATCTAAGTTTAGGCAATCTACTATGACTTTAAATGTTGTTTAAGATTGAGGTAAAGAGATTTTAGTTTTTATTTTAATTTTATATAGAGTAGTAAAAATTGGTACACTATCCAATGTATTTCAATATTTTGAGGTTTTCTCTTTTTAAATTTGATTTTTACATTCAAAAACAGTTTCTTTTGGTTTTGAAAAAAACTAATTAAATGAAGCTTCTAAAGCTTTGTTTCTATTCCACTTAGAAATTTTGAAAAATTCCTTAAAATAAGCATTTTAGTGAAAATTGAAATTAAAGATATGTAACTGTGTTTTCATATATTGTGACATGGAAATTTTCTTTATATTGTAGTGCTCTATAACATAATTTAATTCTATTTTGAAAAAATTTAGATTTTTTATTTATCATAATTTGTATTTAATATGAATTTTCTTTATATTTTCTTCAAAAATTCATGGTAGTTTGAAATTTTAACAAAAAACTTTGAAAAATGGAGAACACAAAGTGAGCAACTTCAACTTTGACTACATAGTCATAGGGTTTGTCTTCTAGGGATTAGAATGAAAAATTTAGTCCTTGACGTCAAATATTGAATCATAGTCTTCTATAAATTCTTTAAAAAATTTAAATATTTTTGTAGAATTTGAAATAATAATGAATTTTTGATGAAATAAATTTTAAAAATCATATAAAATACAAAACATCTGAAAATTCTAAAATTTCCAACATAATTACACATTGTAATGTAGGACATCATGGTATAAGCCAAAGCTATTGTATCATTTTCAAATTAGAAAATTGAAAGCCCATGGTTAGAGACTCAAAGTTCAAATTACTACAAAATATTGAATTTTTCAAATTTTTCTATTGTAGTAGGAACTAAAACTTTCATTTCATTAGTTGAAACTAAAATTCCACAATTATCATCTATATTGCTAAAATTCATGTCAAATGTAAAGAGTAAGAAGCACCCAAATTACACAACTAAAATAAGCTATAGACCTATCACCAAGGTAGTCAACAAAAAATGACTCAATTATTAAATGCATACCGTAAATCCATTCTTTGATTCTAGAGGAACCCAAAAAGTCATGCATCAAGACACTTTTTGTACTCCTTGGCACTATAAAGTTGATCTTTACATGCATGAACATTCTAAATAGATATAAACATGAAATAATAATATAAGACTATCTAAACCATTCATTTGAGTTGATGTGTATAAATTCAATGCTCCCTTAATCTCTAAAAGAATTGGCATGTATTTGTCTTGGTGCTATGGAATGACCATTTGTGTATATTTGAAAATCCATGTACTTCACAAAATGTTACATTAGGATAGAATTTTCTCTTAGATTACAATGAGTTACAATTGTTTATTTGATTTTTTTCACAAAATTATGATTAGAAAAAGGAATTGGAAAAAGGAAAACCGACAATTTACCCTCAAATATAATCCTTAAGAACAATTACACATAACAATTCCCAAAGAATATTTGGCCACAAGGATTTGCCATCACCACCACATCCCTTTTCTAATTTTTTTTGACAACATAATAGCAACAACACCTCCACTCTAAAGCCCCTAGTTTTGTCAAGTCACTCTAAAACATAATAAGAATCCCCTAAACCTTGATTGTTATTCACACAAATTTCAAAACATTGTCTTGGTCAAACTTCAGACCCATTTTACCAGTTTAAGTAAAAAAGCTTCACCAACTCATCAACTCTTAGCATTTTCATTTGAAGGCTTCCAACTTTTAATCTCATGCAATCCTAAACATTTGAAGTAGCATCTGAAACATGACAAATTCTATACAAATTTGGAATCTTCAATTTCATATAAATTGCTAGGATCATAGACACAAATGTTACAGATGGAGGAAAAAAATTCAGTCATGTAACTTTGAAATTCTATTCTATTTGTTCTAGCTTCATTATACCACTTTCGTCTTGGCTTTGTTTCACCATTTCTATCCTAGTGTCATTCCATCTTTCCAATCAAGGCTTTAATTTTAGTTGAGGGCTTGTGGTGAATGTAGTTATTAGGCACTCAAGGTGTATAGTGACACTCCCCCCCTCAATTTTTATTTTACCACCCCCACCTATCATTTAGAATTTGATTTAAATTTTTTTATCACCCCCCCCCCCTCACCCCCCCCCCTCTTGTAATCTTCAGAATCAAAGTTCTTGACAAACAATATGGGACAATTGATCCCGTATCCAATATTGTATCCGTATTCAGTACCCATATTCAATACCCATATTCAATATCCATATTCAGTACATGTATTTAGTACTCATATCCAGTACCTGTACTCATATTCGTATTCGTATTCAGTATTTGTATTTTATATTTGAACGGCTCATATTAAATTTCACAGGATCAACATCTTGTGATTTTTTGAGAAATCAACGTCAATTTTGAAGGTAAGCATTTTTTTTCAAAAAAATCAATGGCTCACAAATTTTTTGAGAGAGGAGGGGGGGAACTAATGGGAAATTGGGGTGGCAGGCAAGTTTCACTGTATAGTGGCGTCAAGGACATCCCATGGTCACAAAGTGGACCCTAAATGTTAGTAAAAAAATTCCAAAGGATTTTCCTAAAATTGCCTAATCAAGTTCCAAACCAAAGGTCATCAATAGGATAATTAATGTAATTTACTAACCCATTACATTGTTTCCAAATTCAGTAATTATTTTGATTTTTATCCATAATTTTTTTTTTGGTAAAACAATAATACTTGTAGGAAAAATTCTAAATTCTAAATTTAGCCTCATAGTAGTAGTTGACTTGAAGAACATTGCTAAAGATGTTTTTGATGTAAAAAATAGAATAATTATTTGGTTAATTTTCACACTATTCTTTGGTCTTACTAATAATCTGTGATGAGTATTAAAGTCAAAATACATATTGATATCCAATTGTTTGAATAGGCTTACAAAGATAAAACCATTTTCCTACTTTTTTTAGACAAGGACAACAAGTTTTTATTTATCGCTTATGATATTTTTAAAATAGAAGAAAATATTCTTAAAACTACAAATTGTCATCCGAGCATATTAAATGCATAGATTATATGGATTTGTAATATTTGCTTTTGAAAGTGATCTTAGAACCTTATATTTATATAGGATGAAGGATTATAATATAATGAACCCCTAAAGGACCAACTTGCTATTTTTAGCAACATTTTGGACAATACTTCTAAATAGAAATTTACATATTTTAGATTGAAATTTGAATAAAAGGTGTGGATGAGGAATATCTTTCATGTGCACCAAATTTAATGACATTTGGAAATAAGAGTGAAAAATTATTGTATAATATTTTCTTTTGTGCATGCAATTTGGGCAAATTAGAAAAAATCACTTTTTTCAAAATTGATACGTAAGTGAAAAGCTTTGAATCATTCCATTTTAATCAATGAGTCAAAAGTTATGAGGAGTTTTAGTTTGCCGGCAGTTATGAATTCTTTACTTTAAAATAAACTTTGAAGTTGTTTATTTAATTCAATTTTCAATATTTTTCAAAAAAAATAAAATCAGAGGATGTAGATTGTTTATTACAACATTACCATCATGATTGGGATTGACATTTTTCAATTCCACAAATAAATTCTTAAAAATTTAGTATTTTGAATCATTCTCTATTATTTTTGTGCTTAATATATTTTTCTTTTACGTTATACAATTCCAAATGATTTTAAATTTTTTCAACGTAGACCCAACTTGTCTAGGAAAAAAAATCCAAAATAAGCACACTACTTTGGAAATTTTTTCATAGAAAAATGAACTTGTGAAGTGCATCTACCTTGTTTTTTGCAGGGCCAAAAAAATCATTTAAGAAAATTTGAATGCTTGTATCTTGCTATTCTTGCTGTGGAAATTTCTGAAAATTTTACCATATATTTACAAGTTAGCATACTACAAGATCCTATAGTTATATATATCAAAACAAGTTTTTTTTCAAAAATCTGGTACTTGTATTAGAAATGGTAGTTTTTGAGTGTTTTAGAGGAAAACATAGTGATGGAACTTAAGGGGTTAATTTATTCATATTGCTTCAAAGTCCAATGTTTTCATTGATTTTTTATATTTTAATTTCTTTTGAGGTAGGGATTGTTGATGGCTTAATCTATACATTAAATTCTTTCATCCCATAATGGAGTGATATAATATAAAAAAATTTAGTTTGGATATTAATTCTAAATTTACAAAGAAAGTCATTTATTGTAATATTGTTACCACATTATTGGACTATTTTTTAATTCCTAACAACCAAGTGGTTGTTTATGGAAGAAGTGGTTGTTGAGTGATGAATTGAAAATTCAAGTAGGTTCATACAATGTCAATTTTCAATAAATCTTTTTGAAACTTTGACACAAGTTGTGGACTTGTACCCCTTAATGGATTTATAATTTTTTCCAATTGAATGTTTGGATTAAAAGTTATACTACCCTCAAAAAATGCGGGCATTTCAAGCAACTCATTTGTTAAATTCCACATCTACATCTAAAATTTGGCAAACATTTAAATTGTATAATATATGATGTTATAGTAAAAAAACATATGTAGTAGAAAAATCTTACTTTAATAGGATTCAAATTATATTGACCTACCACGTAGAGGTAGAAATTTTTTTCTTCTAACTTCAAATGCAATAAGCTTTCAATTTGCATAGTAAAAAAATTTGAAATTTTTTCTATACCTTTCTAAAATATTCTAATACTAATTGGTACAATTGGAATTTTAAAAAACCTTTTATTTTTCATTTTTTCTTTGTGTTCTAAATAGTGGAATTTTTTTAGAATTTATGATACATCTTACTTTTTATTTATTATGGGGGCTATTTTGCTACCATTTTACAATAGATATATTCCTATTTTTTTCTACTTCTACTTTTTGCCCATTTTCCTACATCCTATAGTAGTTAAAACTGAAATTTGAGGCTTTTGAACATGTCCCTACTATAATTCAAAACAATTTAGGATTTATTAGTACAACATATACCCTCTAGCTACCATTAAATACAATCCATAAAAACAATGGACATATAGACATCATATATATCAAACAATTCATGGAAATGAATCATACTTATACAATAGGAGAAAAATCTACAAAACCCCAAAACTAATATTATGTTGGATAATTCTAACTTATTCATTTACAAATGCAGTGTTTTAGGGTCTCCAAATCTTACAAATGATACTAGCAAGTATTTTAGGTTCAAAGTTTAGGATTCAAAACATAATACAAGAAAAGCTCTTATCTAGAAAAACAACAACTAACTGTACTTATACACAACCCAATTGACTATACACATATACAATGCAACTGACTATACACATACACAATCCAACTGACTATACATATACACAATAAAAATTATCTCTTATTTTGTCTATTTGTAGATGGAAAATGGAAGCTCCTCATGTAGGTTCCTCCCATTCCTTTTAGACTACCCCTTAAGTAGATTTACAAATTAGGTATTATAGATCATTACAATGTATTGTATAATAGTTGTAATGTAGTATGCTTTAAATAAGGGATGCTATAGTAACGTGAATATTTTTTAAATTATTTTCTCCAACATTTAAAATTTACTCTATAATAGGTCTCACATTGTCTCTAAAGTAATTGCTAGTAAAGTACTCAAGCAACTTTCTTAGGCTATAGAAGGTGAATAAAAAATATCAAATTTGATACTTAAAATGAATTGTGTGAAGACCAAAGTCCCTACTTTAAGTCCTAATTTGTCCTATTTATAATATTAAGTAGCAATTAAGAGTCCCCCAAATCAGTCAAAGAATTAATACTACTAGGAAAATTCAGTTATTTTATTGATTTGATCATGTTGATTTGATTCACTTTTCTCTTAATTGAGACAATAATATGTCAATTTAGACAAAAATCATCAAAAAAAAGTGAACCAAATCAACGCAACTAGATTAAGAAAAAATTGAATTTTCTAGTAGTGAAAAAAACCATTTTGAGCTCACGTATGCAACTCTTGTATCATACACAAGTGTCATTAATATTAAAACAACTTAGAGGACTACTTTTGTAAAAACTATGTCATATTTTAAAGACCAAAAAGTTTGGTGAAGACTGAATTAAAAAAAAATGAAATGTATGAAATGTTGGATTGTATACTTATTAGAATAAAAAACAACTTGCAATATATATGAAGACTTGAAACACTATGTATAGTTTAAAAAAATTTATACAAGAAATTTCCTTTAATTAAAATTAAAATTCATTCACAAAATTTTATTTTTTAATTCAATTTTTATTTATTAAAAAGCCCGAAAATTTGGATACCTTGTCCCATGATATATGATTGTATAAAAAAAATTCAAATAATTAGGTTTTTAATGCTATAGTTGTCCTTGATAAATATTCATTTTACGTATATAATCACATTTTTGGCTCCCTTGTTCAATGGTCTATAAGAGTAATCTATATTGTAACAAATTATATCTTGTAACATTGGACTAAAATGCATTATAGGTGATTATAATTAGAGCCATATAATATAGGAGATCCATGCTTGAGATTTTAAGTGCACCTTGAGCATTAAATTTGCATTAGATAGATTTGGACAAAATTTCAGCCTATTTTAATGCTTCATATGGTATTTTTCTTCATTTTATATTCAAAAAAATCATAAGGACTTAGAGGACAAATTGGGTTTTCATTTTTGTTAGATCCAAATTGGACCTCCAAGTCACACTTCCTTGGTACTAAATCCCTAAAATGTTGCCATGTAGGTATTTTAGAGTGATGTGGGATGGGACATAGTGTGAAGCTTCAAGTTCCAATTTTTAGCTTTCTATTGATTTGATTATGAGAATTTTGTGAGACTTAGGATGTAGTGTGAAGTGGTCTTTAGAGCATCCTCACCTTTAGTTGCCAAATTGAGCATAGTCAAATTTCATTTTCGAAAAGTCCTCAATTTCCTTGCCTCCTATCTTTGCTCACTAAATACAACCCATAAAAAGTCAAATAATCATCAAGTAGAATACAAGACAAAACAACTAAACTTATGATGAATAGTGATTTCAAGGGCCATGTTTGGTATATATGTTAGGATTGAGTGTTAGAGCATTCATAACCATGTGCATTAAATACAATCATACATTTATTTTTTTAAATCCCTCAAAATTCTTGACCCCCACCCTTACACACCAAATGTGCCCTAAAAAGACTCAATTGATTAACCACCACATTCAATATTGGATAAAGCTCATTAAATTTAGGATGAACAATGACTTTCAAAGGCCATTGCTTGACATACTAGGCTTGCATTGCATGAGAATATTTTGAAGGACTTGGAGCATCTATCATCCACATTTGAAGAATATCAAACCTACAAAGGCATGAGTGCAAATGCTTTTAATAAGTAGGCAAGCATCTTCTTTATTGATTTTGAATGTTAGAGGATAAAAGTTTGTGACAACAAGAGAACTAGGAAAGAGGCTAATGTGAGGTAAACCATCCCCATTCAAGACAAAACATCCCATCTAGAGACCTATACTAAAGTCTAGCATCAACCCATGACAATTTATGCCCACTTAATGAGATTTGAGCTACATTAAGTTGTGTTAGTGGCCATAAGCAATGTCTTAAATGACAAGAATGGAGTAATTAGTGATTATAGGAGCCTATCCATTTCTAATCTTACACACACACACACACACACCATTTCCAACCCATAGACTTATCTTTTTTGTGACATTGTGGTTTGATTCTTGAAGTAGTTGTGGCGCATTATCATTGGTTGTCAAGCTCTTAATATTGCAACTAGCTCATGGTTGAAAATTTAAAAAAAGTCTATATGATTAGTATAGGTTGTACAATACAATTCAACTAATTTTTTTATTTATGAAAATTACATTTTGAATTAAAAAAATTTACAATTTTATATAATCCTTCCAAACTCTATTTCTACATTGGGGAAAATTTCTACACTCAAGAAATTTGCACCCCACGTATCTATAATTACTCAAGTCGTTGGAAATAGGTCGGCTCCCTTACAATAGGAACTTCTACCTTATGAGCGTAAATCCATTACAAAAAGTGACTTTTTAGGCCTTTGTGTTGTGGCCATGATATTAAAAAAATATTGTGATTGCCATAGGTGGAAAAGATGAGCATTGTTAATATATTTAATATTGGTTTGGGGGAAGTCTAGATACTCTTTTAGGCCAATTGGGCAACATACTTCAAAAATTCATAACACATTTTTTACTTTGTCAAAAGAAATTTCAATTGCTTTTGTCATTTCTCAAATTTGTCATTATATGGATTAATTTTTTAAAATTTCAACAATGGCATGAGAGCAACCAATATTTTTGTTTGTAATGGGGTAGTTTAACTAAATATTTTAGTCACAAAGCATTAGTAGTGAACATCTAGAGAGAACAAATGTCTAAGAATATCAACACTTTGTGTCAATAATGTAACAAAGCCTCAATCAACAAATTTATAGTAAGTATGTTTGTCTAATTAAATTTTGTTTCCACAATGTAGGAATTCAAATATTTATATCAATTCAAGTTGTTACCAAAAGATATGGAACAATATGCACTTGAACATATCAACATAGATATAAATATAGGTCTATATGGATCGATTTATTGATCAAGTTTTTACCATAAGGTATGGGACAATATGCACTTGAATGTATTAACATTGATATAAACATAGGTCTCTATAGATCAATCTACTGATCTATTTACATCCATTTGTACCTATATTCATATATAACTATAAATAGATGGATGTATCTATATATTTGTATCTACATTTATACCTATATGACTCGTGGAGTTGGAGCCATCATTTTCATTTTATCTTTCTCCCACTTGGCTCTTAGCTATTGAGCAACTAGTTGATGGTGTTTTGAGTAGATAGAGGCATTGGTGAAAAAGAAATGGTAATACACATATTTTAGTTACGCATTCATTCATAGCATGTTTGGAACTTCATGACATGTTTATTCATGATCATAAGCACAACCAATTTCAACAATTGAGAGGTGGTTGTTGCCAAATTAATCGGAATTGTAGAGCTCCTAAAGAGAATCACCATTTGGCAAAATATGATCTTAGGTAATCACTTTATTTTTTAGGAAAAAAGGTAGAGTCATGAATGTGTCTCGCATTAGATTTAGAATAAGATAGAAGTACTTAATTGTAACACTTTTTATTCTCCGATACCTCAATAAAAAGCCTTGAAATGAAAAATTCCATGACTCACAATCACCTCAACTTTTCTAAAGCAACCAATGAGAGGTGAGGTGTTTATTGGAGCAACCAATTGTAGTTGAGACATTTCATGCTTCAATGGTGTTCATTTAAAGTGAGTCTAATGTTAAATGTATAAGCCACCTTATATTCACACCTTTAAAATTTTATAATGTCTTATTATAATATTAAAAAATAACAAAATCACTTGTGTTGCATTTCTTTTGAGTTTGCCAATATTCTCATAAAAAGATTTCAGTCATTTGACCTTTAAGATAGTGGGACTAGAAAAAAAAATGGGCTCAAGACAACCAACGAAGATCACCAAGACTAGCCCCTTCATTCCCCTTGTGTTTTATCTTTGGTGAAAACATTGGAATTTTTTTTATTTGCCACCATGATGAAATTTGGAAATTTTGAATTCATAATTGAAATTCAAGGCCCCCAAATTGGTTGGGAGAGCGGTTTCCCAAAACCAACTAAAAAACACAGCGCCACTCAACTCCTAGTTTGGATCATTTCTAAGGTAATCATACCAGTTTGGTGGGTGCGTGTCAGGAGGTCAGAGCTCAGCGGCCCCTCCCGAATTGACCCCCGCCTCGCTATTTTTGAACTACTTCCACCATCTTGGAAAGCAGATTACGGCTTTGATTCCTACTCACTATTCACTACCAGAATACGGCTTTAGGCTTACCAGAACTGGCTTGCCTTACCAGAACTGACTTTCCTTACCAGAACTGACTTTCCTTACCAGAACATTTATAACTGAACTGTAAGGCATGAGATTTTACTGCAGAAGCATGAGGCGGGGGGATCTTAAGAAAAAATAGAGCATGTTCTGTGCCGTTGCGATAGTATAATAAAAGTAAAAGTAGATGTTAAAATATTTTTAAATTCAATTTTTTTCAAAATTCAAATATCTTTCACACTGTAGGTCCAAACGTCACAAAACAAAGTCCGTGCATCCCTCCTTGCATAGAGCTCTTTGAAGGTGCCAAGAACGCCATCAAGGGTTGTATAGTTCAAGAGATTTCATAGTAACATAACAAAAAGCCTAACTTAAAGGTATAGATAGAGTGTGCATTAACACATGCCATGAATCCCTAAATGATTTTGACTATGTTTTCACCAAAACTACTCCAAAACTATCATTTCTAGTATATGTACCTAATTTTTTTTTAAACATTTTTGGATACATGACACTGTAGGATCTTATAGTATGGTGGTTTGAAAAGATGTGGTAAAATTTTTTAGAAATTTTTACCATATAGATTGCAAGATATTAGCATTTGAAGTGATAAAAAAATTTTGGCCTTGCAAAGAATCAAGCAATTGCACTTCATAAGGTTACATTTGTATGAAAAAATGTTCAAAATGGTGGTTACTCTTTAAATTCATTCTTCAAGGCAATTTGGCTAGATGCTTAAAAAATTTCAAATCATTTGGAATTGTACATCAAAGAAGAAAAAATAGTAAATAAAAAGAAGTAGAGATGGTTTAAAATACTAAATTGTCAACAATTATTTATGGAATTGAAAAACGCCGATCGAATAGTTGTAATGTGGTAATAAAAAATCTACACCTAATGTTTTTATTTTTTTCCAAAATATTGAAGATTGAATTAAATAAAGGACTTTGAAGTTTGTCTTAGAGTCGAGACCAAATAATGACCCGGAAGCTCCTACAAACCAAAACTCTTCATAACTTTTGACTCATTAATCAAATCAAATGATTCAAAGCTTTTCACGTATAAATGAATCTAAAGATCCAATTTAATATTTCTTAAAAGTGATTAAATTTTTTTTATAGCCTAGATTGCTTGCTAAACAATGAAAAGTACATATCATCCATAATTCTTTAACCATGCAATCAAAAATTATGAAAATTGTTAGGCCTTAAAGCTACTCCTTGGGCACATATGTTTAAATTTCAAAGAAACAAATAAAAACTCCATTCATAGTGAGCTGCCCAAAATTTCTCTGTTGCCAAAAAATGTAGTTTAGACATTTAGGGACTAACGTAACAGTCATTCAATAAGCCATCACTAAATTTGCACCACGTGGTTGGCTAATGATCAATTGATTCATTGTGCAGAGAGCCATGTAATTCGCAAGTATTGAATCCTAAACCGTAATTATTCCCATTTCTACTAGTCAAAAAAATAAATATCTAATGACAAATAGACTTCATGTCTTTATCCAATTTCTCCTAAAGTTTTAAGGTCATTTTTTTAATTTTATCAAAAAATACTCAAAACTATCATTTTTGTTGCATTTGCCTAATAAAAGAAAAAAAAAATATGATTTTGAGAATCTAACTATAGGATCTTGTATTTGACTTGTCTCAGATCATGTGGTAAGAATTTCATAAAGTTTGATTGTAGACATTAGAAGATATTAGCATTCAAAGTTGGAAAAAAATTTGAATGTTGTCTTGCAATTTTAGATGAATTTGATTGCCATTTGTGATTTTTTTTGCAATACATACTTTGAATTTAAAAAAATTATGTTGGAAAATTGAGTTGAAAGTCTAGGAATCAAAAGACAAACAAACTTGGTTATTTTCATTCTTTAAAAAATTGCTAAATAGAAGTACGTTTAATATTGAATGAAAAAACTAAATTGTTAATATCTCCTAGATGGAATTGAAACACAATAATCCCAACAATGAGATTATTCTAGCAAACATATTTAACTTTGTCAAACATTTTTTTCAAATTGTGAAAATTGCATTAAAAAATGAATTCAATAAATCATTTTTGAAGAAGATGAATAGATTGCTTGAAAAACAAGATTGTCCATAACTTTCACATCACTAGTCCAAATAGAATGCATTAGAAAAAATTCACCTACTCTAGAGGGTTGTGAATTCCCTAGGACTCTTAGCTTGTCGAAACTTATAGTAGTTGCTACATGATGTAGTAGAACAACTACCATGTCATTTAATAAATATTTTTTTTCAAAAAACATAATAAAAAAAATTTATACTTTTTTTTCATTTAAGAATTTTTCATTTATTTATTTTTCTTCAAAATTTTTTTACAACTTGGCGTTCTTTAACCATGGAGGAACAAGCCATGAAATGGCCCTCTTGATCCCCCCCCCCCACCACCACCACCACAATTCTTCTAATGAAACAAAGGTTCACATGTAGACAAAAATATAATATTTCAGGATTTAAAAAATATATCTACATTGACTTTTTGTGATTTTTTTGTGTTACTTGACAACCTTTGTTTTTGGCTTATTGTGCCATAACTTTTGCTCCCTAGCATTAATTGAAATAAAAATTATATTCGCCAAAAGCTTATGTTTTTTTAGCTTCACAATCATAAAGTTTCAAAAAATTACAATCAATGAATATTGAAATTGTATGAGCCTACAAAGAGTCACATTTTGGCCCCTGTAGGACCAATGGGGCTTTAACCTCTCAACGCCCAAGGGGCTCAAAAGTAGCCTCACATAGTTTGAGTCCAATTCAAAGTAATGTAACTTTTGCATCTAATGTCTAAATCCAATAAAACTTGTTGGAGAAGTTGAAGATACTTTTCTAGTTTACATGGTAAAAATTTTAGATCAATACAAGATGAATTAGTTTCTTGAAATTCAATCTAAGTTCATTAGTATAATTTGGATTCACAAAATTGCACTTGATAGCTGCAACTTTGGCAACTTGTATCTCCTTCATATAGAAGTTTTTTAAAATAAAATTTGTTGGATTATATTCCCCTTGAAGTCTAGTTCTTATGTTAAAATTTTCATATCAATCTAGGTTGTTTGAATGTTTGGGAGCAATTCGAAGTTCAAAACCCTAATAGTTTTTCATTATAGTGAACTTTGGCATCCTATTTCTTCTTCATACAATGCGAGTTCTTAATAATTCTTTTTGAAAAAGTTTTAAATACTAGTCTAGTTTGTGTCAATTAAATGTCATGTCAATCCAAAAAATAATGAGTGACTGAGAGGAATTATAGTAAAAGGAGGTTCAGCCTTGGATGTAATTCTTGGCAACTTTTCTTGACATTTCAAAGCCATTTTGTAGGGTTTTTGAGTCAATCAAATGATAATTTTTTTCACCAATGTATTTGTATGCTTAATTTCAAGCACTTTGTAGTTTAAAGTTTTTTCATTTGAGAAGGTTCAAAATTCAAATTTCACCTCCAAATGTGTTTTTAGGAAAATTTCAGCATTCTTTTTCAACACTAAAACATTATAATCTTTCAATCTACAATGTCAAATGACCTCAAATTTGATGCATGCCATCTACAACATGTGTACTACATGATTGTATGGTTAAGGTCTGTATAACTTAGTCACATTTACATTTATAGCACTTCAAAAGCTACCATATTTTTTAATCCAAAAAGGCCTGGGGCCTTGAGGGGTTAAGGGGTTAACCTCCTAATATACAACTTATTGTTTTCGAAAATTGATGATTTTAGAGAGTACTATTTGGTTGGAATTGATATATGAATAAAAATTCTAGACTTTGAATTATAGATTCCACCCATATAGTTAGATTCATCAATGTTATTACCAGTAATTTTTTTTATAAATTTTAAAAAGAAAATTGTAAAGTTCCTTCTAAATTTGATTACAAGCAAAATATTATCATTTTTTGAGTATAATTTGTTGGAATGGATTTGAAACGAGGTTCTCTTGACATGGTATTTTTTTGAAATTTTTGTATTCTTTAAATCTATCAATGATCTCATTTTTGCAAATCTAATTTTGAGCTAGAGTCAATGCAATTTTGACTTGGTCAACCACTTGACATGCTTCCACATTTGAAATTTTAGAAAAACATGTACACTAATAATATCAAATCCAACCATTAGATAGAACAACAAATTGATCAAGTATTTCCAAATAATGAGATGATTTTCATCTAAGAAATAATGAAAAATAGATCTCAATTTCAATCTATTTGTTGTTCAAAAACTGGACATCAAAGTGCTGAAGGGCCAAAGGATAGAGCTTATGACCTTGTAAACAACCTCATTTGATCTTGTCCTTTGTGTGCTCAATTTTTTCACTAAATATGAATGGAATTTTTTTTCTAAAAACTTCTTACAAAAAAGATCACATGTCTTTTGTATGCCCTTTAAATTTTCAATTTTTTTTTGAAAAATTGAAATTCCTCTGATTTTTTGCAATAAAAGTGAAGAAAATTCATATCAAATACAATACATGTTCCAAAATTTCCAAAATTTCCACATTTGCACATATAATAGTTTAAAGCATCATAATGTAAATCAAATTTTTGCATCATTCTATGATTAGAAAATCAATAGACCATGGTTATAGGTTCAAAGTTCAAACTACTCCAAATAGTTTAATTTTAGGAATTTCAAAATTTTCAAAATGGGATTGGCAAGTAAACTCCATCAACCTCATTCATTAATTGGTCTCAAAAAACATCTAAATCATTTTTTTTGGCTTTAATTTAGATGAAAAATAGAGAGGAACAAGATTTGAAAATACATTGAAAAACACATCTTTTTTTAATCTATTTCTTTAGCATCTTTTGTATAAGAAAACCAATAATTCATATGATTGATAAAGTGATTTCTACCAATATATAGAAAAAATACATTCAAAGAAATTTTGAAAAGAAAAGATGGATGAAAAATTGTTTTCCTTCATCTAATTTGTTCATTAGAAATCATCCTATTGTTGGCCACAAAGTGGCTTCAAGGTCCTTTAAGGATTAATAACTACCTTACATGATTGATGGTCAGATTTGACATTAGTAAAGTCATTTTTTTCAAATGTCACACAATTTGACTTTTGATTGGTATTTGGTGATATATTGTATGTCTTTGAAGTTTTAATGTAGAAATTCAATTTCATCTTTCATTTCAATTTCTAAATTGTTTGAACAAATGTCGTTAGAGACATAATCAAATTAAAGGGTTTGTAATGGATACATACCTTACCACTTGCTTGCATTGATCTAGTGATTAATGGAATAAAAACATACAAATGTATATATCTTACCAATTCTTCTAAAGAACCAAAGTTTTTTTTTCTACAAACATTAAGAGTTGGGCTTGATGATTTAGATGGTTGTTGGCCAAATTTTGAAGTCAAATCAATAGGAGGAAAAGCACTATCCTATTTTGTCACCAAATCTATGCCCTTAGATGATTCTGCATTTCTCAAGGGGATATGCCCTACCATCTTAATGCTAGAGAATGGGCCACATGTTGCAAATTTTGTAGTATAGTAGAATTGCCCATTAGCACCATTCACCCAATTATGCCATCTACTAGATCCTCCCATTCGTGTCAGTGGTCCATCCATTACTACAATCTATGAAGGCCCATGGAACTTAATGGTCATCATTTTCAAGTTGATTGTTGATTCTACGAACAATACTACGACCCTACCGTCAACATGACTATGCAAAGCCATTTAGTCTAATCTTGTGAAGTTTCGATAAGGTTTGATGACAAGATCAATTGAATCTATGCTCATTTGCAAATTGAAAAGGCCTTCAACCTTTGAGTAGTGGGCTTCATTTTGAAGAGAATGTGGCTCTTATGACCATTGTTCAAGTATCAATGGGGCACAAAAATTGTTAAGGATCCACTAGAAGATATTGAGGCTACATTAGGTGCACTAGGGTGCAAGTGCTTAAAGTAATTGAGGTGTTTGCTCCAAGAAAGTAGAAGCAAATAAAGACATCACACCATATGGTGCATTACAACTATAGAAATCATCAATGACTTTTTTGATAAGGAGTAAAATACTTTTTAGTGTCTAAAAATAAAAATTCTAGTTTCTTCTTTTATTGTCTCTAGTAAGACAATTGCACCAATTTAGTTAGGAATCCTTAATTTTGTGATAAAAGAAAGGTAGATAACAAATTAAACAAGATAGAATTAGAATAGATTTTAGAATTTAAAGAAATAAAAATAGTCATAGATAATACAAAAGATCACTTTCAAAAATTATTTGTTACTATTAATAGTAAAAATACATAACAAGAATTGTCATAAAATGATAACAACAAAATATTAGAATTCACAAATAATGGATGATATAGTTTAGTGCAAAACAAAGGTTGCCACAAGAAGCCTCAAAACTAGCATTATAAAAAAAATTAGGCATTACCTAGGTTGTTTGACTCCATAAGAATGAGTAAATATAGAAAATATCAGCCAAAACTGTCTCTCAAAAAATTGAAAAAACAAAAGTTAGATTTTGTGCTCTTTGGATTTTCAATTAAAAATTATTAATTTATATTTTTTATTTTAAAAATTTATTTAAAAAATATATATATTAAAAAAATTGTTGGTTTAATGTTTTGCACATTTGCATAAAGTCAAAGAACCTTCTAAAAGACCCAAACTTTCTGTAAATTAAATGTATCACTGTACCAAAGAAGTTTGTATACAAAAAGAGTTAATACAAGAAGACATGAAGAAAATGAGAAGTATTAGCATGTAAGTATAAAATCTATAAGTCTATAAGCCTAAAAAGTCTATATTATAGACATTTTTTATACTCACTTCTATGGTTATAGGTGTTTATATTATAGATACCTATATTATAAACTCTTCATGTATAGTGTATCTATGTTATAGGTACTTTCTATATTATAGTGCACCCATATTAAGGTACATATAAGTTATGAATTCCTTCAAATGCTTGTAGGTACACACTTTGTAGACAAAAAAATTTAGGAAAAAATTGGTATTTCAAGAAAAGAAGCCTATTGGAGGCTCCTTTAGTAGAAAAAAATAGAAATAAAGTTAGTTTTAAAGTTAAAGCACACCAAATAGTATAAAAGGGATCATTGTAATTAGAATGGATGAAATTTTTTTTATTAAAAAATAAATCATATATATATATATATATATATATATATATATATATATATATATATATATATATATATATATATATATATATATATATATATTGGATGAATGGTCAATATCTCATTCACATAATAACACAATGACAATGAAGGTAGAGCCTAGTCCCTTCTAGGAATAAATATACCTTTTCCTTCTCTTTCCTTCGTAAAAAACATACCTAGGTGTAGGTAAAAATTGGACCAATACCTCATGGTAAAAAAAAGACAAATTACTATGTAGGAAAGAGATGTCATTGATATAAGAGAGTGCCATGTAGTAAACATACAAGAGATTACACATATAAAGCCCTCCTCTAAACCCATGGGAAATTTAACATAAAAAACCATGGGGGAAGCATAATTAAAATTACAATGAAGGAAGATGAATACAATAAATCATGTGGTAAGCAATTGTAAAAATGCAAGATAATCCAAATAATTGAATTTATTTTTCAAAAAACTCTTTCAATTTGAAAAGCCAAAGTACAATGAAAGTTTAGCAATGTAAATCAAAAGCAATATAAAAGAAACTACTCTATTTTATCATTGTAAAATCCTTGCCACTCCTCTTCTTATCTGTGCAATAAATACAATGAAATTCAAAACCTAATATTTTACATAAAGCAACACAATTGCATATGAAAAAGTGTAGTATGTTTTTTCATACCAATCTAACATAATAAGAAAAGCACATCATGTTTAGACCAAATGTTGTAAGATTGTTGCTAGAGAGAGAGGATTTTAGATTGCAAATGTGATAGCCACTTTTATTTGCTTCAAAAGAAGGAAACAAATAAGATGTAAGAGACCAAAAACTACAATGTTCAGAAACAACAAACACCACCAACGACACTAAATATCTACTATATTTCACACACAAGAAAATAGCAATGCTGGAAAAATAAATTCACCAAGAGATTTCAAAATTGGAGCTTCTTTGCCATCCAATCTCCCTCAACATTGCATGAGATACTTTGCAACCAATTTAACAACCCTTCATTTGAAGTATTCTTCAAGTCTACAAAAACTTCCTTCTTAAATATTTGATTTTTGTTCTTCATATAATCACAAATGTTGGCATACATGTCATACAATGTATCCAAAAGAGTCGAGAACTACTCTTTCAACTAGCTCCAATGGTAAGGCTAGAGGAGCTTGAGTTGCAAATACATCTAGACAAGTGCGTTTTAGCTCGCCGTTTCTCCTCACTACCAATAACATAAAACAAACACAAGCTATAAAACATGAATCCATGTAATAATAATTTTTTATTGACTAATAACATAGTTAAAAATGTACATACATAGTGATGGAATCAATTCAAAGATCAAGCTAACTAAATTAGGAAAGAAACTTTTCTGGAGTCAAAGCAATATGTTTAAGGGTTTGCATATAACACTGGTAAAAAATTTATTAGAAATTAAGAATTATAACAAAAGCTTATATGAAGGCTTATTGGGACAACCAACATTTTCTTCAATTGTTGGGAATTTCAAAGATTACTTCAACACCTTGAAATACAAAACCAAGAAACAAATTATTAAAGAAATTGTAATAAACTAAAATGCATTAGTACTATGTAATGAATGAAGTGTACATGAGAATAAAATAAATCTTGACAAAAACCTATTGGAAGGAGAAATATTTGGGCATGCCTTATAGTATATGAAAAGTTGCTTGAACGACAACAAATAGAAGTTCCTTAAAAAGAAAACAAAAACCAATACTTGAGTATCTCCAAAATCAAATTCCTTCTTAGAAAATTGTTCAGAGTCATCTTGAATTTTTATACCGCAATAAAAGCAATCCACATTTTAGTAAAATAATAAAAATTAATTAACTTAACTAATATTAAAATAAAATTATAAAACAAAAAAAACAAATTAAAAAATAGCAAAACAAGAAAAAGGTTAGGAAGTGAAAGAACTTGCCTGCCAAGGAGAATTGGTGAAGAGTTCCCACCTGTAACTTTGACTTCTTTACCTAGCCCATTTTGATGTTGATCTTGATGAGACATAAATTTAAAACAATTGAAATCTTTAAAACAAAAATCAAAATCACATCACCCAAATGTAACATATATTAAAACAAGGAAAAATAAAATAACCAAAATCACTAAGAAGAAGTCATAAAATAAAATTTAAATAGAAAGACAAATTATAACAAAGAAGACAGAAAAAAAATACCTCATGGACATTTTGATCTCCAACATCTCTATAGGCATCTTGGCACAACTTCCCTTTAGCATAATATAGCATCTCCTTCAAAGTCTTGTATATGTCACAAGGTAACATGCATTCAGTAATAGAGCCAAAATTAAGAGCCACTAGATTTGACTCTTTGGCATCAATGAGCTCTCTCAAATGAGTAGCTCCAACTCAATCTTTGAGGTTAGGAGGATTGTCAAATAAACCCCCATCTACTAACCATTCTTTCATAATCCTCTTGTTAGTCATCAATATTAAATACTAAGAATAGAATTTTTTTCTCAATACATCTTTACCATAGAGTTTCCCAGGTTCCTTGAAACATTGATTTGGTGGCCAAAAAATTTGTTTGTAGGTTGAGATTTTAACCAACAAAACACCTCCCAAAGACCCAAATAATTAATACCAACCATTAGCACCTCAATATATAAAAATATAAAAATTATACAAAGCAATTATTTTCAATATATTCAAATTATAAACAACAATTGAAAAAAAAATAATGAAGTAAGCAAGCATTTTACTTATTAGTATGACAAAATTCAAATAAAAAAACAAGTACAATTGGTATAGAATGTGAAGCACTTGCTAATGTTGTACAATGCAAAACACTTTGTGATGCAACACCCCCACCCCCAAAGACCTATATTACAACCATCAATACCTTAATATATAAAAATAAAAAAAACCTACAAAAAAATTACTTTCAATACATTCAAATTATAGAGGACAATTGAAAAATAAGTAATGAAGCAAACAATTATTTTACCTATTGGCATGACAAATTTTATATTGAAAAACAAATACAGTTGGTGTAGAATGCAAAGTGCTTGCTGATGCTGTAGAATGCAACATGCTTGCTGATGCAACCCCTCTAAAGACCTGTATTACAGCCATCGACACTTTACTATAGAAAAATAGAAAAATCTACTAAACAATTATTTTCAATATATTCAAATTATAAAAGACAATTGAAAAATAAATAATGAAGTAAGCAATCATTTTACCTATTGGCATGACGAAGTTCAGATTGAAAAACAAATACAGTTGGTGTTGATGCTAGAATAGGAAATTTCACTGAAGAAAGGAGCTTGGTTAATTGTGCTATCAAGGGAATCATATGTGGTAAGGCCAAGGAGACTAATTTATCATTCTTAGCCTTTATTGTTTGCTCTCCTCATCAAGAAATTGATACTTGCACAATCCTCAAAGCCCTTCAAACTTTTTAGTTTTCTCTTCTTTGTGGATGTCTTCATCTGAAACGGCTACGACTAGTTCTAGGCACTCTAGACCAAGAGAGAATGTGAAACAAAATGTACTTGTCAAATCAAAATTACAACAATTCAAGAAAATTAAGGAAATTCAACAATTCCAATTGTAGAATCTGTTAACTTTTTCAACTTTAGCAACACCTTAAAAAGTCCAAGAGATCAAGAAGGTGCGTAAATACACATATTGCCCAAAGCCTTCATGTAAAACCATGTAAATTATATTAGGCATGTAAAAAGAAGGAAAGGTCCTTAACTCTTATTACGATGTTTAAGGGTCTTATACTGCGAGAGGTGTACAGAATGCAATTTACCCAAAAAAGAAATGAAGTCATTTAATTATTTACCTATTGGACCACAATTGTCCTTGATTTTGAAGTCAAAAATATTTTACCATAAGTTTTCAGAGATGTGGAGGAACCTCGAGAAGTGGATGGACTAAAATGCAAATGATGTTGTAGACCCAATTGCAAAATTTTGGGATGAAACAAAAGTTAGATTCACTCAAGATTTTTAGAATCTTAGAAGAGCATGGGAGCTTCTTGTTCGTTGCTTGCAATTAGGATATGGAATGAGTTACAAGGTGTTTCTTAGAAAGTGTGAAGAGCTTTTGAATGGATGGGAAGAGGATCAATAGTTTTACAAGTTTTTGTGTAGAAAATGTTGGCATACTATAGTTGCAAAGAGATCGATGTGTCAAGTAAATTCTTATCTTTTGAATTTCATTTGTCTATTTTGATTTCTTAATTTCATTTGTTCAATTTTTTATTTAATTTTTAATTTTATTTAATTTTTTTTTTACATGCAACAATATGAAATGAGCGTTGTTGAACTATTAGCTTAGAATTTTTTTATTTTTATTTTTTTAAATTGTTATTGCAAGGTGATCCTAGAAACATCACATTAGTTGCCCACTAGAATGGATTTCAACCCACAAGATACACCACTAGGAGTTGCTGGGTGGTTGAAGTAAAATACCAAATGGAGGAAAAATAAGCTCTATAGGCATCTCCTAATTTTATTCGTCCCTCTACATTTAGTTAATGAAGTATTTTTAGAGAAAATAAAGGAATTCAAGACTTTATTTCTTCAACCTCTAGTCAATGAGCTAGAATCTTTATTTGTAGATGGTTTTAATGTTGAGTTTGCATATTCACCACAACTCATTAGTAGCTAGTTTTCAGTTGATAAAAGAATTGTATTGAGAGTCATATTGATGTTGTTCACTCAGGGTTGACGAATCTCAACGTCCGCCCCAAAATAGCATCCGTTTTCCGGACGTCCAGACGCTAGCAGATGCAGTGTCCCGACCGCCGTCGAAAAGCGGACGGGCGGGGCAGGGCGGACGGCCCGAGGCGGACGCCCAGATTGTGCGGACCAGATCAGTCTGTGCGTCGATCGGACGGCCATAATCGGGCGGACAGGCGGACGTCGTGTCCGCCGGGACCGCGAATGTCAGCGGACACTGTGGACACAGCGTCCGTGTCTGGACGTCATGTCAACCCTGTGTTCACTCCAACACAAACTAAAATAGGGATGTTGAAGGCATATGGAAAATCCCCATGCCAAAGGTGCGTGTGTCATAAAACACTTGTAGGTGGTTGTTATGTGTACGGAAATAATCGTCAAGAACTGTTGGAGCCTCCATCAAAGCGTTCCAGTGATGCCATGTATGAAACTCTGAGAAGATGGAAGTGAGCTTCACGAGAAAAAAAAATCTATACTACAAAAAGGTGGTATAACAAGGTAATCTGTGCTTTGGAGGTTGCTTGGATTTAGTGTTTCATGTGATGCATATTATGAGCCTAAACTTGTTCAAAACCTATACTACTAAGTTCTTTTTTGAGTTACAAGATGTTGGAACACAAATGGATGAACTCAAGTCTTTGTGTGATGTAGTATGAAGTGAGAGACCTCATGAATTACAATAGTAGCATTGGCCTAAGAACCCAATTGATTTTCATTCAAGTTTCATGGCAAAAGAAAATCAACTCTTTGTTCAAGTTGATTTTGACACACTTATTGAACTTAATTTATAAACAAGTGTTAGAAGGTAGGTTGAAGCTAGCTCTAATTCTAGTTAATGTTTTCCATTATTTGTTCAACCAAACAAGGTTTATTGGTTGGTCTTCAAAGGACATTTCAATTGTTAGAAATTTGTTTCACTCTTGGCATGTTTTGTTTGAAGAGTTGGATTGGCCCAATGGAGTTCTATTAGAGCATGTTGTAGATTAGTTGTTTTTTTAAATAATTTTTTACAATTTGATGTTCTTAAAATCCGTTTGTAAGTTGTTTAGGTTGTTACTTGTATATTTGTCTCTTTTGCGTTTCTAACCTACATTCTTTGAATTTGAATTTTATAGGTGTTGCACACATCATAGATGATGTTCTTCATTTTGGTCCACACAAAGTGTATTGGTGTTATTCTTACAAGAGATGTATCAAAGTTCCATAAAATTTCAACAAACAATAAGGAGATGGAGATATTTTATATACAATTTTATCAAAAAAAGGTTTTTAATAATACTATGCGTCAAATTCAAATTGAAGGAGATGGCCTTACCATGTAGCAAAGGAAGTTATTTCTTATTCATAAGTTTCATATTATTCCCAAGGGGATTCAAGTTGATGTAGAAGATCAAATTACTTGCTTAAATTGGCAATATAAGTTTATAATCCAAGTGCCTAGTGTTGAAAATGCAACTAAAATATGGGATTGCATCAAAGGAATTTCTTCAAATCCATGCCATTTTACATCAGTTTCAAAATGTTTTCTTGTGGGTCAAAAAGATACTAAAATGGAGATTGTATCGTGTGAGTACAAAAGTATGTACATTGGTATTTGAGTGAGAAGGGTATTCTTGGAGATTGGAATGATCATCAATGGAATCCCTTGATGAAGTGAAGTTGGTTTTGCTTTCTGGAAAGCTTTATAGGTGTGGGTGTATAGTTTTTGTGGAGAAAGAACTCAATAGTGCTAGTATGTACAAGGCTAGAATCAAAGAGTTCTTCATCCATGATTTTGGTGGTGAGATTCAAGTTTTTTTTTGGCAGAATATTTCTTGCATCTACAAGGTAAGGTTGATAATGTACAGATAGATCTCATCAATAAAGTAACTAGTATGCATGTCATATTGAACAATCAAATGTTCCCTTTTAATTATACTTGAATTCGTCCGATGTAATTGATATTATGCAAATTTATGAAGGTTCTACGTCCAAGACGAATTGGGACAGAGTATAGTATTGCTTATACAATGGATGATTTTGGAGCATGAAAGAAAATGCATTCTACTATTGAAAGATAGCATTGACGAGATTCTCAAGGTACAATCAATTTTAATAAAGAACTCAATTTATTTTGTTTTGTTTGTTTTACAAGTAAAAACTTTTTGTTTTTATCACCTTTACTTTTTTTTGTTTTTATGACTTGTCTAGTTTTAATTCTTCTTTTATGTTTTATAGATAGTCTTTCACGTTCAAGCCACATTAACACTTCACTCTTGCTGGATTCTCTAATTCAAAATGTTGCTTCATGTTTTTATTAAATTCAATAGTGGACATGGTTAATGCACTGGAGCCTTTTCATCTTCTTTCACCAATGGAAGGAATGGCATCATTGATTTGTTCTTCTCTGAAAGGTATGACTTTATTGATAATTAAATATTAGTGCAAGTAATATTTACATGTGCCTTTGTGTACTATTTACATTGTGCACGTTATAAATTTAGACTATTGTTTTGCAGGTTTAGAATATCCTTATTTGACTTTTCTTCTATTTAATTTAAGTTTCATCATTTGTTGCAAGTATTTATATGCTATTCAAACAATTGCTCATCATTTGTATCAATACCTAGCCTAAGATGCACCTATAAATAAAAGGAGGAACGTGCTCAAGGAGCTGATCAAGATTATCCAACAAGAGTGTTATACTTATAATGACCTTGTCATTGAATTTTTAGAATGCTTGTATGTAAATTATGACTTTGATGGAGCTCAAGAGAAGATTTGTGAATGTGTAGAGGTAAGTCTAAGAAATTCAATCATATACTATAGTTTACATCTACATTATTTGTTTCTTTTTTGCTAACAAGAGCAATTCTTTTGAATATTTTGTATGATCAATTCCAAAGGTTCAAGTGATTGTGGAAGTATGTAGAAAATTATCGTTCTCAATATTAAGATATTTTTGCTTTTTTTGTCAAGCTATGGGTTCTTTTTCTCATATAAAGTTGCTCTCCATGGAGGTTATTTTTTCTTGGGCAAGCAATCATTAGAGAATGGCTTTGTGACCATTCCATTGAGGGGATGAGTTTAGGAAAATGCTACCTTTTCATTTTTGAAACTTATTGTTGCATTCACCAATGTCATTCACCAATGTATTGACATCGGAATGCTCTCTTAGAAGTTGAACATGAACTATGATGATGCTGAAAGATGGATAGTAAGATGGATAGTGAATCTTGTTCACAATACTTGTTTGGATGTCTAAAGCTACTCTTGTCAATCTTGTATAAATTTATAGGCAATTTGTCCATTGGAAAGAAATGAATTGGTGTATATACATAGATATTTTAGTTTATTTGCTTGGTGGTGAGTTTAATTTAAGATACCACATTGTAAACCATTTTTTCTTTTCAAACTGAAAACTATAAATCAATTTCCTTAAGGAAAAATTAGGTACAAGTTGTTTTTTGAATAGAATGATCCCTTCATGGTAAAACATACATAGATTCCTCCTTTGACCTACTTACACATACTTACCATGAGGGAAAGACCTTCAAGTTTTCCACTTTTTCAAGAGGGAAAGGCTTCTACTTCTCTTTTGAATGACCAATCCCACCCACACTATAAATTTTGAATTTTTTTTATTTTAGTTTTAATTTTGAGGAATATTGCAACTCAATAAAAGCTTTTTTTTGTAAATTATATATATATATATATATATATATAATTAATTAATTTCTTTAATTGTGTGTATTTGTTGTGTTTTGCATTTGGAGTGTTCTGTAGATTTGTAAAATTTGGTAAGTACTAAATTTGAGGTACTTTGAGTTTCCATTTGACATCCTTTTTGAGCAATGTGCAATATTGAAATAGATTGAATTGAGTGTGAATGGAAAGTAAGTAACAAAATTGATTGGATAAAAAAAATTGGTAGAATCAAAACACCGCAAATACCAAGTGTCATAACGTCCAAAATCCATCACCAGTTAGTGAATCAAAAAGGAAGTGTGTACAAATTCAGCAAAAAGGAGGGGAAGCAATATGGCAACTCTAGAATCGATAGAAGGGAACAACGAGAAGAAACCAATTCGGCCTTCTTCACCAATCCTAAAATGTTGTAAATTTTTGTCAAATCTTTTTTGTTTGATTGTAAGATTGAGCACAAGGTGAGACGATCAAACAATTGAAGGATCATTTAGTTATTAACAAAGTTCAAAATTTGTGATACCGAAATTGAAATGCCACATCGCTTGGACTATTTGCATTGCCGATTTGCAAAATTACCACAAATTGTCTAAAATTTGATAGCTACAAAATTTGCTTCGATCAAAATGAGAAATGGAGTAAGAATTAGAATCCAATTTCAAAGAATTAGAACAAATTGAACAATGAATTTGCAATTGGTCTCCGATGTTTGTTTGCTCTACCAATTGCCAAAATTTGGAAATCTTTCTTGAATTTGTGACCGAGAAGGGGAGTTGCAAGTTGCATTGACAAATTAAGGGAGAAACAGAATCAAATTTGACAACATTTAGACAAATCGGCCCAAATTTTGCAATTGGATTTTGGCACTTGATTGGCTTATCACCGAATCCAAAGTTTAAAAAATTTGGTATCAATTTGCAGCGAAAAAAAGAGAGTGTGTGTAGATCAATGTGATACAGGGAGTGAGAATGATGAAGAAATTTTAGTAAATTTGGTTGTTTCAATCAAAATTTGTAATCGGTGAAGTAGGAAGGAAGTGCAAAAGTCTGCAGAGCTTGTTCACTTGTGCTGAAATCAGAATTTCCATGGTCATAAAAATTCAGCATGCGGTAATAGGGTATTCTAACCACGGTCATAGGGGTCCCAATCCACTACTTTTATAAATTGATGCACGTTTATAGGCTGTGGAGTGGCTATAGGACCACAGCCTTTGGTTCTGCCATGGTTTTGGGTTGATTTGAATGGCCACAGGGTCCAGATCATGGTGATCAGTACAATT
This sequence comes from Pseudoscleropodium purum, assembly GCA_963969395.1. Taxonomy (NCBI): domain Eukaryota; kingdom Viridiplantae; phylum Streptophyta; class Bryopsida; order Hypnales; family Brachytheciaceae; genus Pseudoscleropodium; species Pseudoscleropodium purum. Next base: position 29,336,533 of record OZ017795.1, read on the forward strand.
GCATGGTTTTAGGTCTACAGACCACGGTTTAAGGTCTTTACATTAATATTTTACAAATTTTAAAGTGCTTGGTTTTTAGGTTCTCCATGTTGGATTGATTTACAAATTATTTTGATGTTTTGGTCTTAAGTTTCTTTAAATTTGATCCACACTACCCCACACATCTTTTTAGCGTCAATAATGTCATTTGTATCTATTGTTATTACTTCTTCAATGCACGTCAATAGGCATGTAGTTATATTTTCCATCATTGCTTGAATTTGAAACTCTAATTGTAAAATTTGTAGCTAGTAATTTGGTTTGATTCCACCCTCTTCACTATTTTTGGTTTGTAGTAAGATGTTGCCATGGTTTGAGTAACCATGCACATATCTTGGGCTTCAAAATAGACCTTTCCATATTTACTTTAATTCTAATGACTCTTTAATCTATTTAAGAAGTATCTCCATAGTATAGTTGTTGAACTCAAATCTAAATGCACATTTAAAAAATCAATGTAAATCACATCAATTGGCTAAAACATGGAAACTCTACAATTGGCAGGGGTGAAAAACAAATGAATGATAGGATTCTTGCTTGTCATCCATGTCCTATAAGTCCTTGTTGATGCGAACACTCTAACAATCTATCTACCATATCATTTTTTGATTTAGTAAAGCCCTCTGTAACTGAATTTGAGATGTCATAATACTACAAGAGAAAGGAGTGTTTTATCCATGAATTTCTAATAAATTTTTATTGAAAATCTCTTTAAAGGTCATTACTTATAATCTTATATTTAAGACTATACTTAAAAACTCACTTAAAACACCCCTTTTTCTTGTAGTGTCTATATAGTGACTAATGAAAGAGATTAACTAAACTCTTTAAAAAACAAATGTTCACCTTAGATTTATATATTCTAATTGACCAATTATTAGATTTCATGAGAAAACTCCATTTCATAAAATATAGTCTTATGTCATACTTGAGGTTAAGGATAAATGACCTTTTTTGAGGTCTATACTAAGGGTTTGTTGCCTCTACAACAAAGAAAAGAAGCTTTGCATTAGACTAAAAGAAAAAAGGTGTTGACAACAAAAGGAGGAAGCTTTGTTTTACACTACCAAAAAAGGGTGTTGTTTTCAACACTTTCTTTGTCATTTTTTTAACAACTATTTTTGGCACTATTTCCAACAATAAAGTGTTGAAAAACAAGAGGTCATGAAATTCAAAACAATTTGACACTTTTTTTTATACAAAAGTGTCAAAATGATGTAAAAAAAATTACAATATTTTGGTGCCAAAAATTTCTAATGTCAAAAAGAATGTCAAGGAAAAGATTGAAAAAATTGTGTTTCATTTTCACTTTATTTCATAACTAATTCCACAAAGTTCAAAACATATACAACTTAGATTTGATTTAGCTTTTTCTTGCCTTATCAAAGAAGTAGTTTGAAGGGTTGTACATCTTGAAAAAAGATATCAATGGTACAAAAAAATGCAAAATACATATATCATCTCATGTAATTTACAAAAAAAATCTATAATTTCACACATGTGAACAGCTTCAACTATATGGGCAATCCAAAAAATTTAATTATTTATCAATATTTTAATGTTTTTAGCCATGTTCTTTGACACTCCATCCAATACTCTTTTTGATACTCTTTCCAACATATCAATTTTAATACTTCCTGCAACATCTTTCAACCCTCAAGCATCAAAAAATGAGATTTTTTGTAACTTTTTCGATGTCAAAAAATCAGTTGAAAATTGTGTTGTAACAACACCCATTTCAAGAGGTGTAACCAAAAGATAAATGTTATGAAGTTTGTGCAAGATCTAACTTGATAAAACAAACCAATGTTGCAAAGATAGAGCCTCTAGCTACATGTTGCTGTCAAAATAAATAGATTAGCCCAAGAAAGACAAAGGTAGTCACCAAATAGTTTAATTATTGGACCAATAGGTGCATTCTCTGTTTCTTCAGTTAACAAAGACGTCATCCATTGGACCTTTTCAAGTCCACAGCATCCTCACAATATTAATGCCTGAAAATGCAAGGACATTCCATCCACTGTAGAAACTTCCAACAAGAAATGCGAAGGAAAATGGATGATACCACCTCTCCATACAAATGGCAAACATGATTCTCCTCAGTGAATCTGCAGAGGTCAATCAAAATCACAGAACGTCTTTAAAGATGTTTTAAAGTTTGATAGTGTGACTTCCGCTTTCATTGGGCAGAAAACTAAGGAACAACAATAGGTAACTACCAGCAGCTACAAGGATGCTGTTCAACACACTAACCATCAAGTATTACTAACTACTCATGGAGATCCTTATAACTGTTCCAAGTCAAATTGGCTCTTGAAGCTTCATCTACATCTTGAATCTGGTCTACTGCAATCTTCTGGCTAGTATTACCATGCTGTGCGTAAGACGGCAATCAGAACTCAAAAAATGATCACACTAAACCTCCATTTACATCATGCTTGCCTGTCTCGAAAACCACCAGCTACATGCCAGACTCCTCATTCTCGATGCCTCACCAGCTTGATTCAGTACCAATGGCCAATTTGTGGACCATATTCCCCATTTAAGCAGCGGCAGCTTCCAGTTACAGGCACGTCCATGTACTCAAAATGTCTCCAAAGTCTTAGGAGTCAACGCACGTGACTCGGAGAACAGCTTGGGCAGTAACAGCTGGAAGGCTATTAAAACAATACTGCTCCCAAGGATCTTGCTTAGAGTCTGGAACTTCATTGTCTGACAAATTTGGAACAGTGACCTCTGGAGGATTTCTGCAATACACTGCATGCAAGTGAAGTAATAGTTTGCGAGCAGCCTCTCGAGCTTCCGGGAGCCTGTCGTTTAACTGTGCAGCAGCAATCTGAAGTAAAGACTCAAGTCCAATTTGCTCGATGCCCTCAATTCCCTGTCAAATATCGACAGGTCCGTTAAAAAGAACGTCTGCAATTACACGGCAGCCGCCGCAGAAGTGTATATCTTTCCTTACACTTCCGTCTGATACACCATTAAAATTCTCCATATAAAGCAGACAGCCAAAAGCATAATGTACACAAGTTACACTTAGAATTGCTGACAGGATTCTCAAGATACCCATGTAATGACAAGGCAGGTGAGAACGTACCAGCTTGGATACTGAATTGTAAAAACACACAGATGCCTTGGCCCGCACTCTTGGATTGAAGTGCTTAACATACGGCTGTAACTTCTGCAACAAAGGTTGAGGAGCCATCCACGTAGTCATAACTTCAAGAGCTTTCTCGGCTTCCTCACAAACAAAACGCTTGTCCTGTGACGCCTTCAACAGGAGCTGCAACAGCTGAGGTAAAACCATTTCCTCATGTCAAACGTCTAAGCGACTTGGAGTTGTTATGTCGCCGACTATATTCTAGCTCTAAAACATGGCTAAACCTCTCCACTAAAACACTACCAGATAGTCAAGTACCGCTACCAGAGAGTATAAGACACCTGAAATAATCATAATTTAGATAAGGATACGATACAGCGAATAGTGCAATTGAACAGATATTCAGGAACATTCCCTTAATTTCTAGATAGAAGAAAGAATGCAAGTACCAGAGGATCCAATGTATCAATTAAATGCTCGTGGTAGCCCTTGAAAATATCGGCAGATACCATAATAGCTGTCTTACACAATGCGCTCCGTGGATTTTTCATGGACTTGGTCACCAGTGACACAATCTGACCCCTGCCACCTCAGAGCTTAATCAGAAAATATGATAATATTAAAATACAAATAAGCAATTCTGCATAATATAGGAAAACGGTCCGATCCTGAGAATGCAGCTCGAAAATGAAGCATGGCATACACAGAATACACACCGTCAACCGCCACAAGATCTCCTTAAGAATTGGTGAAAGTTACTTTCAAGGAAGAAAATTATGCTTACACATTAGGCAACAGCAACTCAGTGTGAAAGATAGCCAGTTGCCGAACGTTGGTAAGAGCTTCCAAGACCACTATCCAATCTTTGGAATCGAGCCTTTCCAGCAACGTCTGGAAAATGACAGCAGTTCATCAGCACCGCAACTGCTTTTACAAAGATAGACTATTTATTCAATTACTGTGATACACACTAATTGTTTTACATTACAGTTTCCTAATACAATTTTTCTTTCATTTAAAAACCTTCATTGACGGAAGGGCGAAGAAGACACTCTCTTCGTCTCCCAGTATTCGTTTAAAAATTAAAATAGAATGGATTCTAGTAGAAGAATGAAGCATAAATCAGTGCATCTCGCAGTAATTGAATTAAATCATATAGCAGGTTACCAGCACATTACAAAGATAACAGTAAAACATTTCTCAAGTCGATTGACTAAAAACCAAACAAATGCAATGTCCAGTGGAAAAATTCACATTGCGATTGAAAAGCTCACTTACTCAACATAGAAGCATAGACAACAAGGCTTTCAGCTTCGCCCAGTAGTTAGTACAAAATGAAAAATATGAAACCTATTCTAGTAAAAGAAATATGATTTTCACAAATTAGTGCATCTTCTAGAAATTGAAATCGATGTAGCAGGTTCCCAGCAGACTACAAAACGCAAATTTCCATAAAAAGCAGAAAACCATCTCTCAACCGAATTGGATAAAATCAAACAGGTAAGACGTCAGTTCACATTACGATCAAAAGCTAAACCTCAGACGTACAAATATAAGCATGCGCAAAAGATACGACTAGGCAAGACTTAGACATAAAATACGCAAAATTGAGTTAAACATCCTTCAACTTCAATGGCTAAAACCAGAAAGGTAAAACGTTCAGTTCAGCGGAAGCGCTCACATTACAACTAAAACGCCGCACCATATCACCTACTCAAGATAAAGCACACGCAAAACGAGGTGGTACTCGACTTTAAAAGCAATCCCTTCTCCCAGTCGTCATTATCAATTAAAATTTAAAAAACGATGTATTCTAGTAGAAAACAGAATGCGATATAAAAGAACAGAGCATCTCGCAGTAGTAGAAATAAGCCGTGTAGCAGGATACCAGCAGATTACAACTCAAAACTTTCCAATGAGAACAGTTAGACACCTCTCTATTCAATTGGCTAACAACAAACAAGTGCGAAGTTCACATTACAATCAAAACGCCGCAACCTCTCACCTACTCTCAACATAAAAGCATAAGCAACAACAACTTGACAAAAAGCAAGACTTAATCGTAAAATTACTCTGCACAATAGCTAGAGACATCACACGAGCTCAGAAAAAGGAAACTTTACTTCAAGCTGAGCGTCCACGTTGCTCAAGTCCTTCAAATCCTCCGACAGGACATACTCCACCTCCGCCAGCACAGTCTCCCCTGCTGCTGTTGAAGCGTCCGCTCCGTTCGTAGCGGACGAGGACTCCATCACTTTCTTCTTCTTGTCATCGCACGCCTCTGACACCGCTAACATGATACAATGTCGCACGAGCTGGCTCTGGTTTGAAATGGAAAGCTCCACCGAAAGACGCCGCAATCGTTTTGGATGTGGATTGAGGAGAGGAGCAAGGTGAAGGAAGTTCAAACTAGTGGCGCAAGATCTACACGGCGCTGTGCACTGAACCCTAGAATGATGTGCTACTGCATTGAGGGGCGGGGGCCGGGGGGGGAGCAAGAAGAAGGGGAGGGGAAGCGAATAAAGCCGACGGGTTGGGGAAGACGGGTTTGAATTATTTGACTTCGCACTGGTCCACTTCCACGCAGGACGCTTTTACAGCAATTAGTGTGGGCTACACTGGGATTTCACATTACATTATGCTTGACATCATGTCTTTTTTTTTTCACTCATTTTTTTATGAAGTGGCAAAGTGGCAATATAAAATGTTAGAGTGGTGCTCCAAATTTCAACATTCATCCACATATTTTGGATAGAAAATATCACATTAGTATAAATCACATATCTATAATTTTGTTTTCATTTACAATCTAGCAATTTCATCGAAGATTTTTCTTTTCTTAATTTGAAGTTTTCCAATGAAAAACTTCATAAATTGTCATCATTTTTGCACCAAGTTATGTTTTCCCAGGTCAATTTGGCACTTCAAAGCCAAAAAAAAAAGCCCTACTTGACATCCATGTGCTAGTGTCATTCTGTAGGATTTAAAAATTTCCCTTGGTTGGCAACAACAAAATGTAGCCATTTGTGGAAAGAAATAAGTTTTCTTTTACATATTTGTACTTTACTCATTCAAATTTGGTGACTTCAACCATATTTTACAATTGAATATTTGATGATGAAATTTTGATAGTTTAGACCATAAAAAAATGAGTTTTGCAAAATAATCATTGCAGAATTTTGCCTTTAAGCCAAATTTTTCCAATAACACAAAACCCTACTTGGTATAATTGTAAATTGATGTAAGAGTAGGATAATAATATTAGTTCTTGAGGGAATAATAAAGAAATCATTCTAGATAAGAGAGCTATTTTGATCATTGCATACTATGATTTGCACATATACATATTTTAAAAATGATCAAGCATGCCTCAAGTATTTACTTATACCATGATTGAGAATTTGAAAGAGCCAAATGATATGAAGATAATGTTAGTATTTCATGTGTTCACATCCATGTTTCCATATCTCTCTCTATGTATATATGTATGTATGTATGTATGTATGTATGTATGTATGTTTGTATATCTAATGGAATATAGTTGGCATTTTTGGTTGGTGATTTTTTTTGACACCTAGGGTAGAGACATGGATATAGATAGATAAATGGATTTTTTATTTTAATTTCTGAAATGTTGTACTTGGTATTTTTGAAGGAATAGTGATATACAAATAGAACTTAGCTTTTTGTTTGCCTTCACTTCCTATACAATTTTTAGAGAAATTTGTGTGGGCTACACTAGAATGTACACTATATCATGCCTTACATTTTGGTATGATAATTGTAGTAAAAAAAATGAATCCCTAAACTTACCATTTTTTTCTACATTAGTAAAGCAACACACTCTATGGAATTCATGCATATACTCTCAATGACAATTAGAATGCTTTGGAATGATGTTTTGTCCAAATAATTTCTTATTTACTCAAAGTAATAGTGAAATTTAAAAAAACAAAACTTTTCTTTAGAACAAGTATAATGAAGTTGAGATGAATACTATACTAGTACAAAGATACCAACAAAGTATGCCAAAAAATTTAGAAAAAATTGTGCATAAAGATTTAAGGACTATGCATTCAAATTTTGAAAATTGTATGAATGTAAACATGTCGTATATGCAAAGAAATTTGATTTTCATCCATCTACATGTATAATTTTTTTTCCTAATTCTCTAACATTTGAGTGTCAAAAAATTTTAAACTTTTTTTCAACAAATATTTTATAGTGTAAAAAATACAATTATATTTCACTTCAAAAACCAAAATTTTGAATTGAGAAAAATGAACTTTCACAATGACAATGATTCAAGAGATAAATGCATTAAGAATATTTTTCAATCATCATAAGTAGAACCAACGATTCTAGTTTAAGCTTAAAGAAATTCTTGTGAAAATCACTAATAATCAATTACAATTAGTTGTACAAAGAATTTCTAAATTTTTATTTCAAATTTTTAGTATAATGGTAGATCCAATAATGTAGATCTTATCTATGGATTATAGTTTACAATATTGGCTTAAAAACTATAAGTTATGAGGATTGCAATGTTACTAAATTATGTGTCTGAATTGCATTTTATAATACATCATCACCTTTTTGAAAATTTGAACTACTTTAGCAATAACATTTAACTTCACTTCTTAATTGTATTTAATTAGCGCAAGACACACAAAGTATTTTATATTGCATTGTTTTTGTAGAAATCATTTATTATCATTTGTTTAGTGGCTATTGGTAGACAAAAAGAATATTTTATGCCTTAAAGGAAAATTGCAAAAAACTCTTGTTGATTTTTGTTGCATTTTAGTGACTATCATACTTAGTACTATGACCTTTTGGGGGGAAAATTGATTATGAAAAATTTGGAAAATTTTAGAAATACCCAAAATATCCTTTAAAAGTTATATGTAAAATAGGAAACACAAAAAATTCAAGAAAATAGTTATTTTCATGTCAATATTCTTTGAAAATAAGAAAAAAAATGAAAATGTTTCCAACCAAAAGGGGCTTCTAAACAACTAATTGCATTTTAAAGAAAATTTTTTTTACAATCCATGCATTAATATATAGATAGTATACTTTGAACACATGTGCAAAATGGATAAATATTATTTTTATAAAATCATTCAGTAAATTTGTGTAATCCTTATATGTGACTTCTAATCACAATTATTAGCTTCAATTTTTTAGGGTCAAAAATAGTATGCCACTTCTCTTACAATGGCTAAAACAACATCTGATTGGAGGGTATTTTAAATATTAAATTATTTTTGATAAATATAAAAGAAACTAACAAATGCATCTAATAGTTTTACATACCTTAGTTATGAATTTTTGGAGTTTTCAATGCAAAAATTAAGACCAAAATACATAGTGCCTTGCAATAGTTGTTAAAATATAGTACAATACCCACTAACAAGTTTACGTTCAGAGTAGTCATTTTGCAGAAACAGGGCACATGTCTCCAATTTCAAATTGCCACCATTTGCTCAAAAATGATCCAAATCACAAACCACAAAGTGCGTTGGAGAGATAATGAAATCTACTTTACTAATATATTAAGCATTTACCAAAAAATTATATATGTATTTGTAAATATAGCATTTTTTGACAAACTATCTACCATCTAGTGCTACCACCATTGGCTTTGATTATAGCCTTCATATGTACACTGAGGCATGCTAGAAAGGAGAACTTCAATCATCTCTAAAGATACCTCTTTCTATGCCCTTTGAATAATGGTGACTAAATCTTCTTTGTTTTGCAGTAGCTCTTCCTTTTAGATAATATCTTTCACAATCTTCCATAAGTTTAGCTATCCAAGACCATTTTGATTTGAAAATTGGAGCATTAGCACTTCCAAATTTGAGTGAATTCTTTTCTTCCAATTGATCTTATGTCCATCCAAATCTTAAAGAAGCAATGAATCCTTCCAATTCTACTATTTATGTAAAGTTCCAAGCTCAAGAAACAAAACCACTAGAATTGCAACTATTCACCAAAAACACTTACACAATGTATCCACAAGCTACCACATTTCTTGAATGAAGTATGTTTTTTGTTGAAAGGTTATTGGAGGTCCATATATGAAGTTCAAACTTACAAAAATATGAAGTGTGTTGGCTCAAGAAGGATGGATGTTCAAGGTGTAGGAGCAATAGACATAACTTGGAGTGCAACTAATGCAATCTGATTTTTCTTAGACCCCTGGCTCAAATTTGCATACTAATGACACCTAGAATGTAGTTAACTTGTTTCTAAACAAATATATGGTAGTTTCGTGAAGTTTGGAGTTGTAAATTGGGAGATATGATTTTTCAAAGTTGCACTTTTTTTTCACTACCACTTTGTGGGCACTTGATTACCCACCCTTGGTAAGAAAGCAAACACAATCAAGTTCTTAACTTTTATCCACTTTTTGATTTAAGGGGGTGTTGTGAGCGCGGTCCACTGTGCCTTCCAAGCAATGGATCTTGCAAATGTTTCCTAGTTTCGTAGATGGGCAAAAGAAATGCTTAAAGACGCGAGCGATGAATTTTTCAATTATTGTTAATTGTCAAGTTATTGTATTTCTATAGTGAATCCTACAATATTGGAGGCCTATCTTATGCAATTTCCTAGATCACATCCTCCAAGTTTTAACCCTATGTCCTATTGTTGGTTCTATGTTTTACTCCTACTCTACTTTGGGGTTACAACCCCATTTTATTGCCTACTCCCTATGTGACTCTAACCCTTTTGTGCATTCATTCATCTTTTTATAAGCTTATGGGGACCTAACTTCTAATTTGATCTTTAATTCCCTACTTAATAGTTCGAGAAAAATGACCAATGCTAGCTTAGTGTCTTACCTTACTATTGCCAAGGGTTAATATAGTTTTGTCCATGTGTGGGTAAACCTCCTCCGTTTCTATGGGACTCCCCGCTAAATGTTAGTCGCTCTCTTGGGTCAGTTCTTCTTTTACCACTTAATTATGGAAGGGAGGTCCAACCTTGTATTCCACCCTTTTTTTTTCTTCTTTCCCTTTCTACTTCATTCCTTTACTCTAACACTATTCCACCAAATGTGTTAATGGTAGTCTTACCACTAGAGATCCAAATACCCAAGCTCTTAATGGGGTTCTTCCTTGCTTTACGCACCTACGACTATAGATCCAAAGACCCAAGCTCTTAATGGGGCTCTTCCCTCTACTTACACACCTTCTTTTGCATCATCCTAATCTACTTTAATGATCACTATGGGCTCCCATAGATTCCTCCTAAGTCTTATCTAATCTATAGGCTAGTGGACTATTCATCTTTTCCCCTCTTATTCTCTACTTCATCTCCCCAACATCTAATCTTCCTCCATTGTTTATAGCAGCCTTGGTGGTGTAGAGAATCGGTTGTGTGCAAGGCGGTATGAGAAGGTATCTTTCTTCTTCCTTTTTTTCTTCTTCCAGTTTTTATTTATGTGTCTTTTTTTTTAAACCTCCTTCCTCCCCGAGCTGCTTTTGGCCACTGGACCCTCCTTCTTTTCCGAACTACCCTACCGGCGTTAGATCCTCCTTCTCTCCCCAAACTCAATAGTCCCTCGAGGTATCGACTATTTGTTGGAGGTGTCGGCATCTTCTTTGGGGCATTGGGCCGCATCCTTGGGGTCTCGGGTTGCCTCCTTGGGGTATCAAGTTATTTCTTTGGTCGTCAAGCCGATTGCGAGGTATCGGCAGTCCTTCCGGATATCGGATTAGTTGTCAGGTATCAGTAGTCCCTTGGAGTATCGAGTTGCTTCCATAGGCATCAAGCCGGTTGCCAAGCATCAAGTTGGTTGCCAGGTATCAACAATCCTTCTGGATATCGAGTTGGTTGTCGGGTATCGGTAGTTCCTCAGGGTATTGAGTTTCTTATTGGAGGGCATTGGCTGCTTGCTTGGAAGTGTCAAGCGTCTTCTTTGGGGTGTCGAGCTGTGTCCTTAGGGCGTCAGGCTAGTCGTCAGATATCAACAGTCCTTCGGGGTATCGAGCTAGTCATTGGGTATCAATAGTTCTTTGGGGTATTGAATTGCTTGTTGGAGGGCGTTGGCCGCTTGCTTGGGGGTCAGGTTGGTTGCTGAATATTAACAATCCTTTGGAGTATTGGATTGCTTATTGGATGGTGTTGGCCGCTTGCTTAGAGGTCGGGTTGGTTGTTGGGGATTAATAGTCCTCTAGGATATCGGGTTGCTTGTTGGAGGGCGTTGGTAACTTGTTTAGGGGTCGGGCTGCTTTCTTGGGGTCTTAAGCTAACTCCTTAGAGTATCGAGTTGCTTCTTTGGGATGTTGGGCTGCTTCCTTGGGGTGTCAAGCTAGTCATTGAGTATTAGCAATTCCTTGTGGTATCAAGTTGCTTGTTGGGGGTGCTGAGCCGCTTACTTGGGGTGCCGACTACTTCCTTAGAGGTATTGGGCTACTTACTTAGGGGTGTTGGGCTATTTCTTTGGGGTGTTAGGTTGGTTACTACTTGGATATTTGGAAACTAACGAACATATCCTCTCATGGATATGTGGAAGCTAACATAGAGGCTTGTGTGGCACTTCATGAAACATGCCAAAGTTCTTTTAAGCCCCAAGGTCAAAGCTTCACCGTTTCGGTGATGATGAAAGAAACATACAAAACTTCTTACTACCTAGAATCAAAACTCCGCCGTCTCCCAAGAATATTTTAAAATGGATCCCCTCTCCTAGCACCTAAGGTCAAAGCTCCATTGTCTTCCAAGGGGTACCACACAACAAGGGAATGTTAGCTAACAATTAGACCTATATCAAGTAATATTCCAAAGAACGAGGTGACGACACTAACTTATTGACGACCCAAAACTTACTAAAGGCCCCCCAAAGCGGCATCGCCAAAGTATAGTGGGGGGTTACTTTAGGATTAGTATTACCTACAGAAGACTTCCAACTCACACACATTAACTTCACTGGTTGTGCAAAGGAAGGACAACAAGACTTCTAACTCCCCTACAACTCATATACATAGTTTCAAGGATGATTAGAAGGGCCCACATGGACCTTTGAAGGTTTAAGATAGTACAAGAAGAATGGAACCACGAGTGCTCCAAAAACACCGTAGAGGTTTTTTGACTTCAAATGCCAAGATATCCAAAATCACTTGGACCCACAGACCCAACAACAAAATGAAGGGGATGATTTTAGAAAGGTAAATAGAGCCCTTAAATAGGTTTCAAGGGACCACTCTCCCCCCTCCCTAAACTCCTACTAGTAACCTTATCAACTTGGATTTTCATACTTATCTTCAAAGATTTTCATCCTATTTCTAAACTTTTAACTATCTACCACACATTGAACCAACATCCTAACTTTTGAAGATTAACTCCAAATGCCAAACGGATTGCGTTGTTGGCTCCATAACACCATTTTTCAACCGAAGCCCCTTAACCCCCCGCATCAAGATAAAAAAATCCAACAAAAGCTAGTGTGGATTAAAAACCAAGTTAGGGTAAATTCCCAAATCTTGGTGGTTTCCTAATTTGAGAAAAGTAACTAGCCTGAGGTCTCTAGTAGATGCAAGGGAGTAAGAAAAGTTTAGGAGTCCCCTTGTTGACTTCATTTTGTCGTCGTGTGCTCCTAGAGCACCGGTCAACATAGCGGGATACGACCACATGATTAATTCCCAAGGAATCTAGCTTCTATCAAAATCCTACCGCTATCAGAATGTCGCAAAATTTGGTGAAGTTCATTACTAACATAAAAAAAAGCTAGTCTAATTTTTAGTGAGAATTTACCGCAACCTGAGTAATTTCCATAAAATTCCCTTTGGAGGTTAGAACGGTTGACCACCCGGAAGATATTCTTCTACAAGTCAGAAGATGTCGGGAATTTCCATAAGACCTCTCATAGAATCTCATAGGAAGCGTACAAGTTCACTTTCTTTGTGGCAATTTGGTCAGTGGAGATTCAAATGGCATCTCCTCACATTGTCAATGGTGCAGGAATCTTTTGCAAATAAAAGAATCTTGGAAAGCCGATTTTATCGTTGGAGTCCTAGCATGGGATTTACCCTTGAAAACTACCCTTAGGCAGTAGATTCCTCCATGGCTCCATACTCTGATTGTAGCGCCTGCATACTAACAAGCGAGGTTTTTGGGGAATTCAAAACCTATTTGTAGGACCCGACCTATTGGCCTTGCTGTGGATCCCTCAAACCAATTTAGCCATGAATTGCCACATTTGTAGTGGGATTTAGCCCTTAAGGGGCTAGGTGACTCAAACCTACAAAACCAGCTATCTTGTGATTCCTTCACTATTTCTAGGCTAGTTTTGGGGGAGTTCTACATATACAATCAAATCTAGACCAAATACTATAATAGATATGTTACAACCCTATTTCGGTTCTATACTCTTTTTATGGCTTTTTGTATACTTTTATCTATTCTAAATTGCGGTTTAAAACAAAAGAAAATCTAGGAGTTCTAAGTGAGAAATTGGGAGCTCACACATTTGGAGTTTGAAAATTTGAATGTAAACTTGTTGGTGGGTATTGTACAAGTGTTTATTGCAAGTTGCCCCAAAGTTACTACAATTTAAAAATGAATGAGTCATTAGAAGATTTTTGGGGCCTCTGGATGCTTGTGAGTTATCACAGCTTGCGACCATAGGAAACATGTTTGGCGCAGCGGTCTGACATGGCCAAGCCCTGCTCATCATTGACCAATTTTTTTAATTTTTTTTTTTGCATTTGGAGACTAAAATTTATTTATTTATTTTAATGAAAAAAAAATTCTAACAGCGGGCCGTTCCCTTCACTGCAGGGAACAACTATGGGTGAACAGGCTTGAAACAAGCTTCTGGACCCCCCAAAACTCTTCTAGTGGAAGAATTTTGGTTTGAATTAGCTAAAACTACCCACTTGGACGCCACTAATCTACTTCAATTTTTGCCATGCAAAGATCTTTCAAAGTAGACTATTAATAATATAACCTTAAACCTTGTCCTAATGTGTCTTTTTAGAATGTCTTCACCTTCACAATTATATGGTGCAATATACTAGTAGTTGTATAAAGTAACAAAACTTTGAATGAATGATTTTGAGTGTCTCTAAAGATGATTCAAAGATGCTTCTAATTATATAGACAACACATTAAACATTCTTTAAGGTGGAACTTTGAAAATCAATAAAAATCAAAATATTTAAAATTTATAAATTTATAAATTATCATTTTCTAGCTAGAAGTGAAAAATCCTCTAAATGTGATTTTATCTCTATCTATGTACTTTAGCTTAATCCTTGTTGGACCAAATGTTCTAATGGATGAATGCAAATACTCCCTTTTTTCTAAATATTACCAAAATTTTATTTTGTGTTTTATTAAAGAAATAACAATTTTATTGAAAAACAAAGGGAATATGTACCAAGCCAATAGAATTTTTTTTCATCCATCTACATATTCGTAGATCCTTAGATTAGTTATTCTATGTTTGTACATTATAACATTTTCTTTATAAATATTTTTTACTATTAAAGTGGCACAAATAAATTTGACCTCCAATAATATTTTATTTTAAGTCAAAAATCACTCTTCAAAATTGATTTGAACAAATAAATAAATTTTTAATGCTTCACTATAATTAGATTTTATCATTTTAAAGTTTTAAGAAAATTTTATGAAAAGTACAAATATGCAATCTATTATATAATAGATATATGTAGGAGTTTATAATGACATGGTACTTGGACATTGGACATTGCATGCACAAATTATGGACAGATGAAGTTTTATTTTTGCATACTTCATCCATCCATTGATGCTATATTAAGTATCGGATGATAAAATAAAAGACGCTTTTGAAAAGCAAAGAGAAGCATCTTTGAGGTGGTGCATTTACTTTGGGCTAAAAATAGATATTTACAACGGTCAAAATGTGGTACTTTTGCATAAAGAATAGCGTTTGAAATTGAAGTGCATGGCGTTCTAGGTCTACTTTTAAAGACCTATCACATTCGTCACTACCACACACACACATATATATATATAATATTATTTTATTTTATTTTATTTTATTTTTTATTAAAAAAAAAATTTTGTACATCCAAATCGCACCATTGTTGACTTTTCAAAAGGAATTATTGTTTGTTTTTTTAATCATGCAGTAGTGATTTGCTACAACAATATTTTTTTTCTTAATTCACATTGCACAGTAGTGAAGGGTGGTCTTAGATTATTTTAATTACATCCAACAATAGCTATTTCTTCACTTGGGGGGGGGATGAAAATATGTTGCCTGACAATTCCCAGGAGATAGTATGGAATTGGCTTTATGATACCCAAAACTCAATACACTAAAAACTCTAAAATATAGGGAATGAAATTTCAAACTCACATTTTGAATTGTAGATAGTGAATTGGAATCTATTTCTTTATGAATTCTAAGTGATTACATTTTTGCAACTTGTTGGGGCATTTTTTCAATTTGCTTCGTGATCAATTCTATGAGTTTTGACTGTTCAATTAGGATAATTACAACAAATGGTAATCCTATAGTTTAATCACAATTGTAATTATAAGAAAAAGATTTGGATTATGAATCTCATAAATTCTGACTATTTCAAATATGGACAACTTGTGCTAGACTTTCTTTCATCAATTACACTACAAATTCAATGTTTTTTTCAAATTTAATTCATTAAAATATAGCAAAGAAATAAATCCATGTCAAACCCACATTTTAAATTATAGATAGCAAATTGGAATCCATATTTTCATGAATTCTAAATAGTTTCATTTTTTACAATTTGTTGGGGTATCTTATTTCATACATTTCATAATGAATTCTATGAGTTTTGACCATTCGATTAAATAAATTATAGCAAATGGATAAACCTATATTTTAGTTCAAATTTAGAATATAGAAAAAGGATTTGGATTTTAGAATTCATGAATTCTAACTATTTCAAATATGGACAACTTGTGGTGGACTTTTTTTCATCCATTACACAATAGATATAATGAGTTTTTTAAATTTGGTGTATTAAAGTATAGTTGTAAGAATTTGAAATAGTTAAAATTCATGAGATCCATAATCCAAATCTTTGTCTACTAATTGAAATTGTGATTGTAAAAAACAATTACCTATTTGATGTACTTTGCCTAATTAAAAGGTCAAAATTCGTAGAATTGAACAAGAACCCTATGAAAGAAACTACCCTTACAAGTTGTAATAAATTGAACTACTTTCAACTTATGAAAATATGGAATCAATTTTTCTACCCTAAACCTAAAATGTGAGTATGAAATGAATTAATTCTCTTGTTGTACTTTAAAACTTAATTTTTTTAAATCATGGAAATAGTAGCTTAATGGATGAAAAAATTTCCGCAACAAGTTGTAAATATTTGAACTAGTTCATAATTCACAAGATTCGTAATCCAGATCTTTCTTTCTATAATTTAAATTGTGATTAAAATATAGCAATACCATCTAGTGTACTTTATTTAATTGAACATTTGAAACTCATAGAATTGATCACTAAATGTTTGAAAATACTGCCTTTACAAGTTGTAAGAAATTTAGCAAGTTTGAATTCATGAAAATATGGAATCAAATTATGTTCTATCTAAAATACTAAATGTTTGTTTGAAGTGCTTTTAATCCTTCTATGCATTCATTTTTCCTTAAATTTTTTCATTTAAAAAATTACTCACTTGTTGTATTTTAAAGTGAAAAATGCATGTTAAAATTTTATACAATTTTTTTAAAACATTTGCAAAGCACATTAATGATATTTCATGAGATGGTATTCTTAAATACAACAAATATATGAATTGATTTCTCATGGCCACTATAAATCAAATAAACATTCAAATTTTTGTTCTATTGATTATTACATCTCTAACCATGTTGATGTGCTATTCTTTAGGTCTCTTAAATGCTAACACACATCTAAAATGATGAAGTATGAAGAAGATATGCAAATTTGAAGATACTGGGATTTTTTAAGTCAAAATCAGCATTTCCAAATTCTTCCCTTGATTAGAAAAAATCATTTTTATTTTATTTTAATAATTCCAAAATTTGAACTTGACTATGCTCTTAAACATAGGATGCCATTTCAAAAAATATAAGATACATTACATTTAGGTACATTATGCAAAAGTTAAGTGCGGATGAAGTCCGATACAAAAAAAATATAGAGAATAGATGGAAAGGAACTTGACTTCATCCATTTGTATCCTTCACCAAATATTGGGATGAATTTTATATTTTCGGAAATGGCGTGGTTCAACTCAACGCACGAAAAAGTTACAATGTGAGAAAAAGAAATGTGCAAAAGATGGTTTTTGTGGTCTAAGGAAGAATTTAGGGTTGCTGATTTTGACATTATAGAGCCCTCAAACTTCAAAATTGCATATCTTATCATCCTTTGACTAATTAGGATGAATTTTAGCATTTTGGAAAGGCAAAAAGGAATCCTACAACATGGATTATTTTTATAAATTGGATGTTTCATTTTTTATTCTTTGATTACTACAACATCGATACCTATAAGACAAGGTCATCAAATTTACTATCACCAAGTAGTACTACATATGTATACACTTAAATCACTAAATTATTATTAATTCACCATCTTGTAAATTGTACATATTGGTACCAATTTTCTCCAAATTGAGTGATAAAGTATCTAGTTGCTCCATTGCGATCTTCATAAACACCATTTTCCTTCCATGTCATTTTGTTGATCTTCTTCAACAACAAGCCTAGAATTGTTTGGTCTTTAATCATATGGTGTTTAAACCAAGATGCATTGGACAAAAAATCAAAAATCAATGGACAAAGCTCTAGTGGGTCATCTTTGCAACCTTCATAAAGCTCATTTGTTTCATGTGCCAAAGCTTAATGTTGCCTTACACCATCTTACCAATCTTGTGCCTCTTGGAGATGCTTGTCCATGTTCTTGCCACTCCACCCTATTGCTTGTGCAAATAATAGAGCACTTCATGTTTTGGAATGGTGCACCTTGGTTTGACGAAATCTAAAGTCCTAGGCAAAATAACGTTCAAAAAGAGGATGTCAAAACATCCAGAATCCTAAACTACAATGTCCAAGGCAGAAGGGCAAATCAGTGCGGACGGATAGAACAAATAGATTTAGGCCATTTGATCAAGTGGATGCGATTCGATTGACGATTGTGGACTGTCAAAACTTGCGGATGACATGGCGGACAATGTTATGGCGGACAAGGCGGACAAGGTAGACAGACAGGGTAGATGACAAATTTATTCTTTTATTTTATTTATATGAATGTCACGAGATGCTGCGGATCCAACATTCACAAATGTCCTAGTAACTTTGGATGCACCTGCATTTCTACCATGAATTGCATGTGCCAAGTTGATAAATCTAACTTGGCACTCACTCAAAAACCCATCCCAAGTCATAATATGACCATCAAAATTGCCTCATAGTGTCACATGGAAGCCTTCCAAGCATAGAAGATCTAGACAACATATCAATTGTCAACCTTTGATCACTATCTTTACATGAATAGTGGCCTCTATTCTAACGCCTAATATACTTCTTCTTGTCCTACTTAGTGAAATATTATCCCATACTACTAGTAGTTCTAGCAATTGATCCTTCTTAGGGTATATGATATGGATTGTAGAAGGCATGTCATCCAATGTTCGTTTTTTGTAGGATTGAGAGAATTTGATGACACAAGGTTTGATAAACCTTGATCTTTATTACTTGCGATTAAGTCCAAGATTGAATTCTAAAGATCCATATCCATTAATATAGCACATTCCATGAATTTCACCATGTGTGTTGAGCTTGAAGTTGAGCATTGCTAAATCTAAAAAGATGTAGTTGATTCAAGTTGAAGTGAGTACCCAAATCAAAGATATTCATGCCCTCTAGGACCTCAATTGTTATAGTATCTCAATATTTTTGTAGAAACCTATCTATAACAAGTTTAGTACTTGATATATTCAGGGTTGATAGAGTTTGATGTCCAAGGGAAAATCATGTCCAAATTGTGAACATTTAGACTCAACGTCTACAACATCCAAAATGTTGTCGGAAGGTGAACAAGGTGGACGGACGAGGCAAACAGATGGGGCGGATAGATTTAAGCCATCCGATTAAGTAAACAAGGTTCAATCAACAAACGCAGACTGTCAGATCTTGTGGATGGCGGAGCAGATGGTATCAACAAATGTTAAAAAAATTCAAATGTCATGGGACTTTGTGAACTTTGAGTCCATGTTCCTATCTTGGTTACCCTAGATATATTTCACTTTAGACCATAAATTGTAACCTAACAAATCCTTGCTCTCAAATGACAAAGAACACTTGAGATGGGAGAAATAGGAATATTCATTTGATTTTTGGAGAGGGTGGATATAATGTCATTTGTAGTTAAAACCATACCATATCAAAATTGCAAAATCGAAATTATGTTTTTCTTAAACAATGTCCTCTCTTCCTCATTATTTCCTATGTTTATCCTTCCTACCACTGGATCTAAAAGGATGTATAGCTTGTCCTTAAATTCAAGCAAGTCGTTAATTGGTGGTTGTTGATTTGCCGGCCTTGCCATAATTCTAAACATTTTAGATAAATCTTTTGTCAACATTATAAAAGAAGCTGCATCCAAATCCATGTGCTCCGGATTGTAGACACTGAGATTCAATGCAACTTTGAGTACACCTTGTGGCAAAAATCAAGGCAATATAGTATGCACATGATTAGGAAATGGTGTGTAGGAAATATATGATGAATGGTTCTAACATTTGATGATAGTCTCGAAACAATAGGCGGTGGCAATTGTATTATATCTCAAATTCTAAAGTAGCAATGGTGAAGGGTGTTGAGCAAAGTGAGCTACCCAAGCGCTAATGGAAAATGTCTATAATTTTATTAAATCTTGAACTCATCTTGAACACCCATCGGGGTTTGTCCTCTCATTCTATGTAACTTAACCTCTAAACGCCTAAACTGCGTTTTTTGGCAACATAGAAATTTTGGGCAGCTCATCACGAATGGAGTTTTTATTTTTTTTTGCTGAAATTTTAACACAACATGTGCCCAAGGAGTAGCTTTAAGGCCCAACAGTTTTCATAAGTTTTGAATACATGGTTAAGAGGTTATTATATGATATGTACTTTTCTATGCTTGACGGGCAGCTTGGTCAACACAAAAAAC
This sequence comes from Pseudoscleropodium purum, assembly GCA_963969395.1. Classification (NCBI taxonomy): domain Eukaryota; kingdom Viridiplantae; phylum Streptophyta; class Bryopsida; order Hypnales; family Brachytheciaceae; genus Pseudoscleropodium; species Pseudoscleropodium purum. The sequence goes on from OZ017795.1 coordinate 29,356,856, forward strand.
TTCTTTAAAAATTATTATTTAAAAAAATTAAAACTTGAAATTTATTCTCTAGATTTTTATATACTTAGAAAGCTTTGAATCATTTCATTTTGATCAATGAGTCAAAAGTTATGAGGAATTTACTTTGTGGGAGTTTGTGAGATGTCATTGAAAATCTACTCTAAAACAAATTTTGAAGTCCTTTATTTAACTCAATTTTCAATATTTTTGAAAAAAAATAAAAACCTTGGGTGTAGATTTTTTATTACAACATTGCAACCATTGGGATTGGCATTTTTCAATTCTATAAATAAATTGTTAACAATTTAGTATTTTGAATCATTTTCTACTCCTTTTTACTTACTATTTTTTTCCTATATGTTGTATGATTCCAAATGATTTGAATTTTTTTGAGCATGCAGCCAACTTGACTTGAAAAACGAATCCAAAGAGTAACCACCATTTTGGACATTTTTTCATATAAATGTGACCTTCTGAAGTGTAGCTGCCCGGATTTTTGCAGGGCCAAAAAAAAAAATTCGCCACTTCAAATGCTAATATCTTGCAATCTACATGATGGAAATTTCTGAAATTTTTTCCACATGTTGTCAAATAAGCTTACTACAAGATCCTATGGTTATATGTGTCCAAAAAAATGTTTTTTTTCTAAAATTTGATACTTGTACTACAAATGGCAGTTTTGGAGCGATTTCGGTGAAAACACAATCTCCGACTTTTAGGGGTTAATTACTTTTTGCTTTTATATTGAAAATTATTCATGTGTTTCAAAAAATAGAAAAAAAAGAGTTGAGTAGCTACATGTCAACATGTATTAGATGAGGTTAACAATAAGAAAAGGTGAATGCTCAATTTTACAATCAGGCAATCAATTTTCTGAAGCATTGTTCAGTGGCTATTTCAAGTGTTTTCCTACAAAAGGCATAGGTTTTATTGTAACCTCAACTAGAAAGAATGATTGACTTCCACCTTAATTACGAAATTAATGTGTTTTTTAATCAAGTTGATTTTAAAAACAAAACAAAAAACAACGTCAAGTGTTGGGTGACCTAGTTATGGTGACCAATTTTTTGTTTTGTTTTTTCACACAAATGAAACAAAAAATTTCTTTCCTTTTCTCTCTTGAAATGTTAAATTTATCATAAAATGGAAAAAAGTGTACCATTCCAAAGATATATATGGAATTACGTATCCATAAAGTGCAAGGTTGTTAGGAATTCTATACAATCAAAAGGCAATATAAATTTTTTTGCCTAAAAGCATCCCACCTAGCTAGTCCACTATAGATGATAAATGTCCAATGAATGGCTTTAAGGTCAATTGTGAAAATAAAACATTTAAATGCACCTATACATCCACATACCTAAAGAGATGTGAATTGATTATCATTCTTCGTAATAGGCCTTGTCTTCCCAAATGGTAATAATTACAAATATATTTACCTCTAAAAAGGGTGAAAGCCTACCAAATTGCAAATACTAATAGTACATGAACAAAGTACATGCTAGGTTAGGAGGAGACAATCGCCTCTTACAATGTACTCATCCAATCATTCAAAGAAATTTTAGCACATATTATTACTTATATGATGGATATGGTACAAATACTAATTTACCATAGGTGCTGGCTAGTACTAACTAAAGTTTTGAAATAGACTTAGTAATGGAAGATGGAGGGGCAAATACTGCATGAGCGGAGCCTTCTAAACAAGAATTTTAACCATTTATGCTAGTCACTTCTTAAATGTACTCATTTAATAATTTCAAAAATGGGGGTTCAATTGATCCAATGGTGTAATTAATTTAATTAGCCAAGACATTGTATAGATGCAGCAAGGCTAGACTAACATAGCCATGCTCATGGTACATGGATGCAAAGTTGTAAACAATCAAAAGCACATTATTCTATGATCAATTGAACTAAATTAACTAGCTAAGGAGGATTGCTCTTAGCTTGTACATAGTTAGAGTGCATGAAGGGTGTGTTGTATGGACTGTACGTGAAATTGATTGCTCTCATAAACTATATGCTTCATGGATACGCTTCGAAGATTTACATACTTAGTGCTATGAGGGCTAATAAACTAAAAGCTTTGAAATTACAACAAACATGTGGATAGAATTGACAATATTTTTGCATCGCACTAGACTAGTAAGATCACATTAAATTGCAAGATGAACTCAAAATTCTCAAACTTTATAATGTGTAAAAATTATAAAATCACAAGGCTTTCACATCGCTCTAGACTAGTATAAGCTCTTGAATTGCAAATATAAGTTCGAAAATCTCAACTTTTATGATGTCTTGAAAATATAAAATCATTAGGCTTTAGCATCACACTAAACTAATATGAAGCTTCAAATTGTAAAATGAAATCAAAATTTTTAAATTTTGTATATGTTGAAAATACATAGTACCTAGGCTTTTGAATGACTTTAGACTAACATGGGCCCTCAAATTGAAATATGAAAACCAAATTCTTTGATTTTGTAATGTGTTGCAAATTTAAAATCACCAAGCTTTTGCATTACACTAGACTAATATGAGGCTTCTATTTGCAAATATGAATTCAAATTCTCAAATTTTTTAACATTTTAAAAATATAAAATTACTAGGCTTCTACATCACACTATACTAATATGGATTTAGGCAACTTGGGTGGGTAGAAGGGACATCCTCATAACAAGGCCTTTCCTAAATCTTTTATATAAAATTGATAGATTAAAGAAGAAAAATAAGGCCTATAAAATGTTAGGCAAGATAGAATCAACTCTTATTATAACAAAAAACCATTGAAACATTATCTTATAAATTATTTTAAAATAAATTATCAAATAGAAACATCACATCAAAACATCAAACTATCCAATCATCACTTTTATACCTTTTATAAAAGAAATGAAATATTCTCAGTACCTCTAGTAAGAATCAAATTACAATCCATATATGGTAAATTTTTCAATAAAGTACACTGTCAAACCACTAAAAATTATATATGCTTTAGAACTAAAGCCTTCAATAACTTGCTTGATGGTTCCCAATCAAATTAATAGAAAGTTGCCAAAGACTTGGAATAAGTTTACAATTCAATGAATTAACCTAAGAGGTTGTGAATCTCATGTACACTCATACAATGCAATAAACACACAATTAGCTAGAATGCGCATATCAAGTATTTTCAACTTTCAACAGTGTGTAAACAAATTATAGCAATCCCAAAAGAAAAAACACCTAGTAAAAACTCAAATTTTCACATAATAACATGGCAAAATAATCATCTCATAGCTTAACAAACCTACAACATATAGGGCACACATGGTGAAGATGCCATTTGTGATATTCTTATTCAAAACACTAAGTACTACTCCTAAATCACTTCCAAAACACTAATAGAGAGTAGCTTATAAATCAAGGTAAAGATGATGAACCATGGTTTTAGCCATATATTTATACTACATTACTATCAACTTCTAGTATAGTCCAACTATAGCTAAATGTGCTCTTACCTCAATTTGAAAAAGAAGGGGCATTTTTTTAATCAAGTCAAATTAAGAACTTCATTAAAAAGGTTCCTATTCAGATAATTTCAAAAAAATTATTGTTGTATGATTAATTAAGAAGTCATCATCTTTGACTACTCACATAAAGTCCTTAATGTAGTTGGTGTTGAATAAAATATGGGCAATTAATAAATTAAAAGAACCAAATCAAGTGAGATAAACTTATATCATATATTAAATCAAAGTCCTAAATTTCATAATTAAAATAGGACTAATGATTTTTTGATAGATCTTTTTTACATTCTTTATAGTAGTAGAAATGGTTGTGTCAAGTCTCATTCAAAAAAAATGAAAAACATTTGAAATTACTTGTTAGTAATATCTAATGAAGGACTTGGTCGGCTAGTTTTATATATCGGTGGTCAACCAATCAATTCGAGGTTTGATATTCATCACCTTGATCGATTAATTCGGGGAACTTGCAACTTGGCATGGCTAACGAATCAAGAATAAGTAGTTGATCTGCTATCCCACCCCTAAATTGTGATGTGACAAGATGTATGAGCAGTCTAAGATGGCTAACAAGCTTTAGCATTGATTCCAAAACTGTGATTTTTACTACGATCCTACCTTTTCCTATATGATTGCTACCTCATTAAAACCTTATCTAGAAAAGCCTTGTTTATGAAAAAAATAAAATTGCAAATGAAGAAAAAAGAATATATTACCTTTATTAATCCATTTTCATAGGAAAATCTAATGAGAAATATTCATGGAAAGATATAAAAAAATTTATAATTTTCATAAAGAAAACTTATTGAATCTCTTGCTCCAAAATATGAAGTCAACACATGTCAATGTTATGAATAAATTGGCGATGAATACATAATGGAAGAGCCTTGGTGAAGAGATCAACAAGATTATTAGTTGATGTAGCTTTCTTGATTTCAAGTGCTTTGTTTGTAATCTAGTCATGAATAAAACTAAAATATTTTGGATTGATATATTTTGTCTGGTCACCCTTAAGGCCTTAACAAAATTCACTTGCATTTGTACAACACAAGTATTATTGTTGTCATATAAAATAGTTGGAGAATCATTATGTGGAAATTCGCAATTTGTTTGAATAAACTTGTCAATTGATCTTAACCAAATGCATTCTTGAGATGCTTCATACAAATCAATAATATTTGCAGTAATTGTTTGTATTACTGATTTCTAAGATATTGTAGGTTTATGTCATAAGAAAACATAGCCCGTTTGAGATTTGAATGTTGCAAGGTCAAATTTACATTCAGCATTAGCATATTCAACCAATTTTGCATTTACTGATTGAATATAATGTAGTCTCAAATCTTTCGTTCTTCTTAAATAACGAAAAATATGTTTGATGCCATTCCAATGTCATAATGTGGGCCTTTAACTATGCCTTGCATAGACACTACTTATAAATGCAATATTAGGCCTTGTAAATGTAGTCAAATACAAGAGTACTTCAATAGTCGCAAAGTATGGATATTATTTACTCAATGGTTCCTTGTCCTCTTTGCAAGTGCAATAAAAATCATTTTTTTGTGCACTACAACCAATTATAGGTGTAGATAGTATATAGGCGCCAATTATATTGAATCTTATTGAGATTACAAAGTTATGTTATGAGAGAAAGGCTTTACTTAGATGGTAGAACGATACAAAGCCACATGAGTGGGCTCAACTTAAGCTAGAAGCCTTTCCTAGTTATCCACAAACCATGTGGGATAACTAACTACATTGGGCTGCCTTTGACTACGAGCAATACCCATGGACTCTAACACTAACTAAGTGTCTAAAGCTACTCCTAAGGCTAACTGTACATGGTCTACGCTAGTATGTACAGAATCTCTAACACTCCCACTTTGAGAGTGGTCAAAGGCGCGAAGCCCCATCTTCTCAATGAAGCTTTGGTGTTGTGGCTTCCCAAGGGCCTTGGTCAGCACATCAACAACCATAGCTTTGGTAGACACATACTTGAGCTCAATCACCTCATCCTCCACTTGTTCACAAATGAAATGGTGGCGCACATCAATGTGCTTCGTCTGAGAGTGATGGGTGGGATTCTTGGCCAAAACAATGGCCCCTTGGTTGTCACACCAGATGGGTGTGCTCCCCTCTTGCGCAAGACCAACATTAGCCAAGAGTTGCCTTAGCCAAATGGCCTCCTTCGAAACCCCTTACTCACAAACATGCCATCAATATCTTGATACCAAACTCTTCCCGATTGCTTCAACCCGGGGAGTGCCTTCGTCAACTTGCACTTCAAATGCTTTTGGCCTTCTTGCACAAAGCCTTGGGGTTGATCCATGTAGATGACCTCCTCCCCTTCCACTTGGGAAAACCCCCTAGCAACCAACCTTGCCTTGTACCTCACAATGTGACCCAAAGCATCCCTTTTGGTAGAGAAAACCCACTTACAACTCACACTTGATCTCTCGGGAGGGAGGGCTGCAAGCTCCCATGTCCCTTTGTCAATGAGGGCCTTGTACTCCTCTTGCATGGCCACCTCCCACTTGCTTGCATCTTCGCAACGCAACACCTCTCCAAGCGTGGATGGATCTCCAAGGAACGCCACATTGGCTTGTTCTTCTTGTTGTTGGGGAAGAATGTGATTCAGCCACCAATCTCCAGGGGGCTTGCGGGTCCTCGTTGGATAACGTGGCTCCTCCGGGCCTTGATCTTCCTCACCAATGGGCTGATCTTGCTCCTCCAAGGGCTGATCATGCTCTTGCTCCCTTGGTGAAGTGCTTGGAGAACCCGCCGCTGATCTCTTCACTTGAGGTGTGGTCACCTTCTTCTTGGGCTCCACAAAGTCCTCGTCTTCAGCACCTTGCTCTTCATCTTCATCTCCATCTTCTATGTGCACTCTTAGAGTTGTGCCCATCTTTTGGGCTAGTCCTCCACTTCTCCCACTTGGGCTCATCTCCAAGAGCTTGGGATCAGCTCCTCCATCCTCCAAAAAGGTCACATCTCGACACTTGATGATGGCCTTGGTCTCCACATTCATCAGCCTATAAGCCTTGGTTCCCTCACAATAACCAAGGAAAAGGCACTTGATGCCCTTGGGATCCAATTTCGTCCTCTTGGCACTTGGGACCAATGCATAGGCAATGCACCCAAAGGTGCGTATGTGAGACACGTGGGGCCTTGTCCCACTCCAAGCTTCTTGCGGTGTCTTGCTTGTCAACGCTTGGGTGGGGCACCGGTTCCTCGTGTAAACCGCAGTGGACACCGCCTCCCCCCAAAGCTCAAGCTTCAAACCTTGGCCATAAATCATGGCCCTTGCCATCTCCAAAATGGTACGATTCGCACGCTCCGCTACACCGTTTTGTTGAGGGGTGTAGGGTGCGGAAGTGTGGTGCTCAATGCCATGGGCCTTCAAGTACGCCTCAAAGGCCTTGGTTACATACTCCCCTCCATTATCCGACCGCAGCACCTTCACCTTGCAATCCGATTGAGCTTCCACGAGGGCCTTCCAAGTCTCAAAACGCCCAAACACCTCACTCTTGCACTTCAACATATACACCCAAATCTTGCGAGAGAAATCATTAATGAAGGTCACAAAATACCTTGCTCCTCCTATAGACGTGGTCTTCATCGGCCCGCACACATCCGAATGCACAAGCTGCAATGGCTTGGTAGCGCGCGTTGCCCCATCCTTGGGGAAGGGTTGCCTCGCTTGTTTGCCCTCAATGCACCCCTTGCACACTATAGAACTCCAATCATGCTTGCAAGAAGAGAGGTTCAGACCCTTCACCATGTGTTGGAGGCTCTTCATGCTCTTCACATTCAAGTGCCCAAGCCTCCTATGCCAAAGCTCCACAAGGTCTTCATGGGCTGATCCTTGGGCAACACACGCCAAAGAAGTGCCATTCACCTTGGTCAAATGGAGGTGGTACAAGTTGCCCTCACAAGGGGCTGATGCAATCAAAAGTCCACTTGGTGAATGCACCACACACCCCACCATGTTGAAATGCACTTTCAAACCTCCCAAAGACAATTTGCTCACTGAAAGCAAGTTGGCATGCAACTTGGGGACATGGAGCACCTCTTGGATTTGGATCCTCCTGCTCTTCCCCTTCACTTGCACCTCCACAAGGATCTCCCCCATGCCAAGGGCCTCCACCATGCCATTGTCTCCCAAATAAATCTTCTTCCCCGAAATGGGCTGATACGTGTGGAAGGCATCTCGATGGCTAGTCATATGTTGCATGGCCCCCGAGTCCACAATCCAAGTGAACATGTTGGCCTTCTCCCCTCCTCCATTGGCTGCAAAGGCGAAACCCTCTTCTTCCTCCTCTTTGGAAGCTGGGTGTGCACTCTCCTTGTCCTTGCCTTGGCTGATCTTGCAATGCCTAGCAATGTGGCCTGGTTTGCTACACTTGAAGCACGTCCTTGTCTCCTTGAACGCCTTGGTGTTGCCACCTTTTCCATGTCTTGAGACAAGCGCTGATCCCTCCCCTTGGGCCTCATTCTCCTTGCGCTTGGTCACTTCATGCATCAAGCGTGCGGTCACAAACTCCATGGTCAGCTCCTTGGTGGGCCTTGTCTCCAATGCGGTGATGAGGAACTCATAAGACGATGGCAAGCTTGCCAACAAGGTCATCACCACATCTCCCTCGGTCACGGGCGCCTCCAAACAAGCCAACTCATCCGCAAGAGCCTTGACCTTGTTGACGTGATTCAACAAATCGTCCTCCTCTTGCATCTTGCTAGTGAAGAACTTGCGGCGAAGAAATAGGAGGTTGGAGAGGCTCTTGGTCTCATGGATGTTGCAAAGGGTGGTCCACGCTTGGGCTGGTCCCTTGCAATGGCGAATGTGTGCAATTTGGCGATCCACAAGGTTGATGGCAATGAGAGCAAAGGCCTTCTTCTCCTTCCTCTCCCATGCCTTCTTGGTCTTTGGATCTGCATCTTCACTTGGAGGCTCCTCACTCCCATCCACCACGTCCCACAAGTCCTTCTCCGCAAGGATCATCTCCATCTTGAACTTCCACATGCCAAAGTTCTCTCCATCAAACTTGTCGATGATGTGCACGCCCTCTCCTCCACTGGATGCCATGGTGACACAGCTCCCACTGTGTTGGATTTCACTGGAAGGGTCTTCTTCTGCTGGTGTCGGCTGGCAGCCGATACAAGTGGTCACAGAAAAAATAAAATAAAATAAAATTTTAAAGTCGGCACTGAATGCAGCATTCAAATGAGTGAAAACAATTCCGATTATTTACACTTGCACTTCTGTGCACAATACAAAACTACATGGCCTTAAGTACCAAGAAGTCCGCTACAGTAAGAGGCACTTCGCCTGAGCAGCCCAAGCGTTCTACATTCATGTTAGCTGCCCGCGCAGGCATACAAATCCAATCGCAGTCCATAGGCATGGCTCATCACCTGGACATGACCTTCATCCTCTACCATACCTTGGTCCTGTAATCAATAAACCATTCTCTACCTTCTTGAAACCAAGCCATGGCCAACTCATCCGTCCAAAAACAGTAAACCCGGCCGAGGCCTCCCAAACAACTTCTCCACCTCCAATTCAGACCCTAAATGGAGGCTACTACTCACAATCAGCACCTCAAGGGCAACAATGGCCTCCAACACCCCTAGTTGGATCACCCAAACTCCAAAGTAGCCTACTTGCCTCTCAATGGCTCCACAAGGCTCACAAGGACACAACTCAGCCCTCAATGGATGGCAAATTCCACAAGCAACCCAAAGGTGCTTCCAAGCCTCACAAAAGACTCTCACTAGATTGCAATTGCCACAATCACAATCAACAATGCACCCAAATGCATAATCAGCCCTCAATGGACTCTCAATGTACTCTTCTAAGCACAAACTCAAACTAGGAGCATGCAACCAACCCTCACAAGGTGTGATTACTACCATAAGCAATCTCTCACCCAAAATGCACTCAAAACCTCACAAACCAACCAACAAAAGCCCCAAATAACTCACACCATATGGTTTGTAGGTGAATAAGACACAAAACGTTGATTGCTCCTCCAAGCTCCAAAATCGCCTCCAAATGATATGAAATTCTCCCTCAAGCGCAACTCCAAGTGCGTGGGCCCATAACCTATTGAGATTACAAAGTTATGTTATGAGAGAAAGGCTTTACTTAGATGGTAGAACGATACAAAGCCACATGAGTGGGCTCAACTTAAGCTAGAAGCCTTTCCTAGTTATCCACAAACCATGTGGGATAACTAACTACATTGGGCTGCCTTTGACTACGAGCAATACCCATGGACTCTAACACTAACTAAGTGTCTAAAGCTACTCCTAAGGCTAACTGTACATGGTCTACGCTAGTATGTACAGAATCTCTAACAAATCTTTTGAGGATTTGGTTGATATAAGTGGTCTAAGAAAATAAAATGTTGTCATCTTTCATATGAAGGACTTGTAAACCAATGCAAAATGTAGTTTTGTCAAGTAATTTCATCTCAAACTTATAAATAAAAAAATGAGTGGTTGTAGTATGTGCAAATTCAATATTTACAAAGTTCAAGTCATTAACATAAATAGCGATAATAAAAATTTATTTACATCTTTTTTGATAAAAAGACATGGAAGAAATGTATCATTTATAAAATGATGCTCAATAAAAAATTGTTGTAGTCATTGGTACCATATATGTTTAGATTGTTTAAAATTATACAATGTACATTGTAATTTAATACCACGATATTTGCATAAAATAGATAGATATGAGTTGATGATTCAAGACCAAGAGGAATTTTCATATAATTATTAGCATGAAGAGAGTCATAAAGATAGACTGTCACTATATCCATAAGATGTATCTCAAAAATGACAAGAACTACCAATCCAAGAAAATATGAGAAAAAAACTGAATTCATAACTAGAGAATAAATGATATCATAATCAATACCAAACTTTTATGTGAAACCTTGAGCAATTAAATAAACTTTGTAGCAAATAATATGACCTTTGTCATTATGTTTGTGAATAAATATTAATTTGTACTGAAGAGATTGAGAAGTGAGATTATCAACAATAGGACCAAATATTTGTCTCTTGTTTAAAAAAACATACTCCTTTTCAATAGTAACTTTCTACTTTAGCCAATTAGAGTGACGCATTGCTTTTTCAATTATACATGATTTGAGATTATCTTTCTTGCAAGAAAATTTTTCAACAATCATAGGAATGAATAAATTATTGATGTCAATATTTGCTCTATCCTATACATTTCTTGTATCACAATACATCATAATTTTATATTTTACTTGGAGTTTTTTTGCTCGTGAACATAAATATTGCTTTGAGAAGTAAATGGACAGTCATCTGTAAATGCTGTTGTAAAATTGGGAGTGGTTGCTATTATAAAAAAAGATTAATAGCATCTGCAAGTGTTTTAAGTGTGCATGACCGTTTATCTGGTTCACAAGTTCATTTGTTTGTCAATTGAAAAGTTGTAGTTGTTGTAGTGTTTGATATTAAAATTTGAGTAGGAAGATTACGAACTTCATACAATTAATTTTTAGTAATCCATGGCGCATCTAAAAAACCATTTGGTGTTTCATTGACAATTTTTTGCAAATGCAAAATTTTAGAAACTTCAATTTTAGCCATAAACGTTCTTGAGTTAGAATTTGATGTAAATGTCTGAGATTTTTAAAACGTAAGGCCAATAAAAGTTTCTTGAATAGTTGCTTCTCTTTTGAAAAATGAAAATATATTTTCTTCAAATTAACAATTGGCAAAACGAGCACGGAGTAATATACCAATTGATAGAGTAATATAACAAATTATATTTGGAGAATTAAGGCCAACATAAATTTGTTCATGGCAATTAGTGTGAAGAGTATGGCATTGAGGTTTTTGAATTGTAATCTATACACGATAGTTAAGAACTCGTAAATGAAATACGCGTTCCAAAATAAGTTTTTTTGAAGAAACAATCTTCATAGATGAAAGATGAAGGTGAACTAAAATTGCAACATGTAGAATAGCATAGAACAGAGAGAGACAAATTTGCATGAGGAAATAATAGTCTCATAATGAGTTGGCTTTGTATAATAAAAGACTTTGCTATATCATTTTGATCATGTTCTTATGAAATGGAATATGTTAACTCAATCCTTATTGTAGTACAATAATTTTCAAAAGATCTTAACCAAAACTCTTGAATATTATTCATTTGTAATATTTTAATTAGATAATTAAAGAAATGACCTTTGAAACAAATGAGCATAGAAAGTAAATTAGCAAAAGACAAATTTTTGGATGGTAATAAAAATACATGTGATTATTTGCCCAATGCATCAATTAGAACCAAAAAATATTAAAATGATTCAAATATAGAAGACATTAGACTACAAATATTACTTTATAGTTTAGATAGTATTGTTGGCAATTCATAGGAAAACTTCTATGAAAATGGCCTAGCAATTGAATTATCTTATATACATGCATGACATAGTGTCATAAAATTGACATTTATTGATTGCAAATTATAGCTAACAATACATAAAAGAATTTTGTGAAATAAAATTGAGCTTAGCTGGCTCAATTTTTCATGCCAAAAAGAAGTTTTATTATTTTAAAAAGATACAGCAAAACTAAAGACAATAAGTGGTTGGATTGAAATTCAATACAAATTACTTGCCGTAGCAAAGGTTGTTTTTACGACATTGTTTTGTACAAAATTAGAGCTTCTTGCTTATTTATAGTTCTGGTCAAGAGGTAAAAATTGTTGATGTGTTCATTTCAATAGTTGATTAGGCTTTGAAGCGCAAAGAGAGAATATATTGTACGCATGCACATAATGATAGTGCCCTCAGACAATATCACCTTTGCTAATCCTTCCTATAAACAAAACATATTCGATTCAGCCATAGTCATTCAATTTTTGGTTTGCTAAATTGAAAAATTATTAGCATAAAAAATTGTTTATCCTATAAGATTGTATAAGTGATCGCAAAGTCAAGGAGCACATCATAAGATTCACCAATGGAGGTATCATTAGCAACATATGTTTCCCTTTTGTCATCTTCCTATGAATTTATGGACGCATTAATGCAAGGTTGATGAATCTCTACGTCCGCCCGAAAAAAGCGTCCGGACGTCTGGACGCACGAACGCCAGCGGACGCAGCGTCCCTCCCGCCATCGGAAAGCGGACGGGCGGGGCGGAGACAGGGCGGACGGCCCGAGGCGGACACCCAGATCGTGCGGATGTCGCAGCTTAAAATTTTGATTTTCTTAGCATGCACCAAAATAGGAACGGAAACTAGCCATTAGTGAACCGGATCCGATTAGGTGAAGAAGGAAAACTCAAAACTAGCACAGAACATGAAGTAGTGGGCCTCTTAGATCTAATCCGGTCAGGAGTAACTATCGATGGAAACGGAATGCAACACGGATTAGGTCTAGGACCGGATTATGGGTGAACTGGATTCAAGACGACCAAACCGGAAATGGTCCAGAGACTATATAAGGAGGAGCCTTCGCAGTTGCACCCCCTTTTTTTAGAAACTCGACCTTAAGCGCGCGTTGTAGAGTTTTTGCGTTTGTGTGCTGCAGGCTTTGATTCCGGTTGAGATCGGAGAGAGAACGTGAGGAACGGGACGTGTGGCTAGGAGAGAGTGAGGTAGATTGGAGTGGGAATGCCGCCGCTACGTAGGGCGAGACCAGCGAGTCCCTCTGGAGGCGAGGTGAAGCTCCGGAAAGTCATTCCGGTTATTCCCTCCACAGAGCCGGAAAAGTCTCAACTCATGGAGGACCTCACCTCTATGGGTTGCCTAGGGTTTGCAGAGAAACCCTGGGGTTTTAAGGAGGAGAGAATGGTCAAGGAACTCCTCGGCAAACTGTCCAACCAGTTTGATAACACCGTGAGAGGATCCCCTAGCCGCTGGAACGAGGAACTGTGGAGAGGTGTTTATCGTTTCCGGGCAAGAGGGTTAGGAATGGCAAACCGGAAAGATGAGTTCGTCCGGGGCAGATTCCAGGGGGCCGTCAATCCGAAGGACAGGTACGCGGTCGAGGATTGCGTGGATGACCAATACCGTCGGCTTCTGCAATTCTTGGTTCCGGTCCTTCACCCGGAAAATCCGACAAGGGTGACGATCACCCTTGGCAACACCATTTTCGGTGCCCTAAGTGGTAACCGGAAAGTGGACTGGGCACGGATCATTTCCGATCTCGTGGCCCAGCTCATTAGTAGAGTTGGGAAGAAGAGGGCCAGTCCAGTGTGCCCTTACCTCTTCCACCTCTATCGGGAACACCAACTCCTCACCGACGCGGAGGAGAAGGTGTGGAGGACTCAAGAAGTCCTCCTGAAGTATGGGGAGTCGGAAACGGATGACGAGGCCGAGTCCAATTCCGGGTCAGACCAAGAGTCAAGCGAGGAAGAGGAGGAGCCGCCGGTGCCGCCCATCAAGCGACAGAAGATGACGCCTCCCCACAAGCGCGGGACACCTCCCGGTCACGACAAACCGGCCCCTGAAGAAAGACCGGAAGTCGAGAAGACCGCTTCCGGGGAAGACACGGAATTGCAAGATCCGTTCAACGGCCTCATCAACCTCCTCTGCAACATTAGGGCGGATTGGGAGGTCAAGCACAGAACGCTTTCGGCGATCGGGAAGTTGGTAGATGCGCCACCGGACAGTAAGTTGGCGGAACAGGTGGCGGAGTGCATCACCAATCCGGAAGAAACCCGGAAACAGGAAGCGGAGATCCGCCGGCTGCAGGAGGAAGTGGACACCCTGAAGGCAACCCTCTTTGCCTATCAGGAAGACGTGACGGCCATCCGGGAGATGGCGGAGGAGACTCGGAAGATAGCCGAGCAAATCAAGGCCACCCTGGGAGCGACCGGAACGGCCGCCACCAAAGCGAAGCTCTTCGACGAGAAGATGCACGAGGAGAAGAAACTATCCGGTTCCAGGATGGTCCGGATTCTCACCGACTTTGCTGAGCAGGTGGAGACGGTGATGATGGAGGGACGGAAGGCTGCGGACCGGATTGAGGAAAGCAGCCGGAAGCTGACTGGAGCAACGTGCTCCAAGAGGATACACCTCTTGGACCTCTCGCTACCGGATTCCTTTCCGGATGCGACCGTTCCGAAGGGTGGGAAGGATTGGACTCCCGAGTCCAAGAAGTCAGCACGGACTGAGAATCCGGGCACGAGACCGGATATTACAATCGACCTGGAGTCTTCACCCGGATCTAACCCTGGGGAGGGGGAACGGAACCGGAACTTGAGTGAAGTCTTCGAGCAGCTGGATCCGCAGAACAGAAGTCCGACAGTAGGATCTAGGGTTGTAGAGTAGATAGGATTTTGATTTGAGTTAGGAGTAGGAGCGGATCCGGATCCGGATCCGGCTCAACAGTATTAGGTTAGACCGGAAGTTAGATTAGGTTGGCAATGGACCTCCACGGGTTTTCCGCTCCGCTTTGTACTTTTAGGGTTTTTACATTTGGTATATAAATCGGTTCCTACGATGGGAACTAGGAGTCTTCATTTTGCAAATCTCTTGTGCCTTTCCCTTCCCCTCATTGTGTGTCTCTCTCCAACGCGACAGGATTGTATGATGTGGAGTTAGGATAGTGAGAGCCGGTTTGCGAGTGATTTCTCCCCTTGGTGTTTCTTTTCCGATCCTAAGTGCATGTGAGTAGGTATCTAAGAGTTGGGAGTGAACTTAGTTCCTCAACACGTCTAGAGTTTGAGATTCCGGGTGAGAAAGCCGTTGTTAGGCTAGGCGGGTAGGGAGGGATTCCTTAGGTGCGCTAGAACTCCCGGGTGGGAAATCCGGTCGAGTGTCCGATCTCCTGTGAGGTCTTACCACCTTAGTTGGCAAACGGAAGAGCTTTAGTCGATGTTGGAACGGACGGGTACACTTGTTACCACCTATCTTCGCACGGATCGGAAGTAGCATCAAGGTCGTTGTAGTGTGAGAGGGTCGAGTGTGGGGTCTTTGTGTGACCTACAACCCGGATTGCTATCTGGGTTGTTGTGAAGGACCAAACCGGATCCGGATTAGCTTAGGAGTTTAGGAAGTAGGACAGTGGGTCTTCAGCCACTATAAGTCACGGAAGGAGTGGTGGGCCTACCACTCTCAAATGTAAGCGGCGACCCCTCTGATGGTGAAACAGAGGCAAAACCAAACCAGATAGGATTACGGATACATGATGACCATCCGGACCGGATTGGTCAGGATGGATTTCCAAGACCGGAAGTTGTAAGATCCTGGGATTTAGATATTTGCACAGACTGGATAGTTAGTAGGATCGGAAGAAGGAGTAATCCGGTCTATAGTTATCCGGTGTGGTGGTATTTCTGGTTCTAGATCTAGGACTGGAAAGTAAGATTGGGATACTGACTGAGCTTAACTGCTTAATAGAGCTAGATACTTCACAGGATCTCGTGGGTTCGATCTTTAGAGTCACTTAGTTATACTCTAGAGCGATTTTTGTGAGTATAATGGGGAATTTACCTGCCCTGTGCTGCGACAGCGGACCACATCAGTCCTCGTGTCGATCGGAGTCACTGGACGGCCGTAATCGGGCAGACGGACGGACGGGGCGGACGAGCGAACAAGCGGACGGGGGACAGGCGGACGCTGCGTCCACCGGGACCGCAAATGTCAGTGGATGCTGCGGACACAGCGTCTTGGACGTCCGGACGTCGTGTCAACCCTGCATTGATGGCATGAACTTCATGACTTTGAATTCAAAGTAAAGAAATAACTCAAGTACTAAAATATTGTCTTATTAAACTAATATAATTCATTTATACTCATAAATGTTAGAATAAGTAATCCTATTACAAAATTAAATACATAGAAGGACTAGAAGGGTGGATAGGAGGGATAAACAGATTAGAAAAAATGGTAAGTTATATTTTATTATTACCCAAATTTTATATATTAAATAGCATTAAAAATATAAATATATATACTATTTAATATTAAAAATTAAATCAAAAGAGTATGCATTTCAAGACAATTTTTAAAAATTTATTAATTTAAATGGACCCTTTCAAGATATAATTCCCTAAAAAAAACATTATAACTAAATTAAGGATTTAGAATTTAGTGGTTATATGTGCATCTTAGAAATATTAAGGGTTGTTGGAGTCTTAGTATTTTGACAACATTTATACATCATTATCTTCATTGAAACTATAGTTTTATAAAAAATTCAAAAATCCCAAACATTTTTCAAAATTTTGAGTTTAAAAAAAGCCCTAAGAAAATCTGACTAGAACTTTTAAAAACCCTAAAATCTTCTTTGTGATCCAAAATGATTTCTAATTAAGCAAGTTTACAATAGAATGAAGATACCAATAGATGGAGTATAGTTATGAATCCCACCTAAATCATGAAGTTGTCGATCAAAATTTGAGACTATGATTGAAAACTTGAAATGCGGAGTAGAAGTTTAAGACTAATGTAGATAAGATTGAAATGTCCCTATGCCTACCAATAATCTATCCAATCTTTATGAATGTGTATTTATTTTAATCTATTTTAAAAATATTTTCTACAAGCTAGAACTAAAATTTCCTACAAATTAACTAGACATACGAAGAGGCTGTTTCCAAGACTTGACCTTGGAATCATCATAGTGTGTTGTTGAAAATGTCAAAGGTAATTTACTTAATATCTATGAATGAAATTGATTTTTATAGTTTACAAATATGTTGATAGAACAGATTATGGTTTAGCTTTGACGAAACAAATACGGTCGTTGTTGCCATATTTTGAAGTATTTACAAAATCTTCATGTTGTAAATTAGCCAATTGTAGATACACATATCAAACATTGCAAATGAATTCAATACATAAACCAATGGTTTAAATTTGAAAATGTGAGCCTAAATATGACAATTTTGCATGTTTTATTTTTTTAAATATATTTTAGTCACTTTTTTCAATATAAAAACAAAGAAAAATAAAACTTTTGCTATTATATATGTTTATTTTAGATAATTCAATACAACAAAACTAAACCTTGTTCAAGGATAAAACATGTCTATATTTTAAAGTTTAAGCACATTGAACCTTTTATTAGTGGAGACATTTGCTATAAATTGTTGAAATGATGTATATGAATATAAAAACAAAAAGATCTTGTGGATAAATCTTTAGAAACTAATTAATTGTGTGAATTTAAAAAAATTATAGGGCTTATTTTATTGAAGTACTTTATGACCTCTGAATATAATAGTTCTTTGTAATTAAAAATGAAATCACATTTTTGAAAATATACTATTCAACCAATTAGAGGTTTATTTTTTGAAGGAAAATCCTTGATGGCAATAGGGCCATCGAATATATGTTAAAAGGCGTCAATTGATATGAAATATAATTTTGTCTTACCTTGTGATGTCGAACAAGTTTTCTCTCTTTCGACCTTTTATAAGCTAGATATGATGATTGAACTAAGAGGTTTATTTTTTTTAATTGTTCTAGATTGTTAAGAAGGTTTTGAGTTTGCTCGCTAATTTCATAAGTTTGATTGAAATAAGGTTTTATGCTCTTTTTAAATCAGGAGGCTTGGTCATTGTAGTTTCTTTATACTATTAGAAAAATCAGCATCCAAATTGATAAAAAAGTGTTGATTTTTTTTATCATTTCTTAGTTGATTTGGACATATTGATCTAGACACTGTATAGCAAAAAATGATTGATTTGGACATGAAAATGAACACTTTCTTGTTGAGCATAGTAAAAAATGTTAATTCGGCAATAAAAAAGGGTTCATTTTCACTAAAAAATATTTGTGATTTTTAATCTCATAAATCAAAACTAACCAATGGGGAAGTGACACGTGGCACCTGCCACGCGGGAACACCACCTAGGCAACTCCACCATGCTGGCGAGTCGTCATCAGGGTTTAAATCCGAGACCTTAAAGTTGAAATT
Organism: Pseudoscleropodium purum; assembly: GCA_963969395.1. Lineage (NCBI taxonomy): Eukaryota > Viridiplantae > Streptophyta > Bryopsida > Hypnales > Brachytheciaceae > Pseudoscleropodium > Pseudoscleropodium purum. The sequence continues at coordinate 29,375,283 of OZ017795.1, forward strand.
CCAAAGTTCTTCACCATTGAGCCATCCATGTGCTCACTTCACTATAAAGGTAAGTGTTTTTTATTTAACTACGTTTTCCTTTTTTTCCCTTCGCCTTGTAAAGTCAACAGACTTCAAGGGCCATTTTCTTCAAGGGCCATTTTCATATAGTAGACTACCATTTTTTTTTAAACTTTCAACAAAGAAAATTTGGAGAATCAAGATAAATTTCATCTCCAAAAATCCATTTTCAATTTGGAGTCTTTAATGAAAATTTATAGACAAAATTCAGAGAGCATGTTTAGAGGTGTCAAAGAAAAATGACCATTCCAACCCCTCTTTGAATTTTGTTCATAACTTTTGATTAGAGACTCCAATTTATAAATGGATCTTTGATTATGAAATTTAACTTCATTTTGCAACTTTTCACAGTTTAAAGTTTTTAAGAAAAAATTAGTTTACTATGTCCAAATGGACACCAAAGAATATTGAGTTTTGAAAACACCAATTTGTGGATGATTAAGTTATAATTTTTTTTTTAATCTATATAGTATTTCTTTCAAGCACTAATATGAAATATTTTTTGAATTTTTTAGTATATATATTCCCAACAAATTTCTTCAACATACAATGTATACTTGCAAGTTCAAAATTTGATGTATACATTTTTGAATAATTTGTTTGAAAGATAAAACTTAACCATTTGGAAATTGAAAAATTAACCTTTAAATGACTAAACAACATTTTTTAGCAACATCGAGATTTTGGATAGCTCACTTTGGACGAAATTTTAACTTTTTTTTCTTTAAAGTTTTCATAGGACATATGCTGTAAGAGTAGATTTAAAGGACAACAAGTTCTATAACTTTTCATAACGTAATTTTAAGGTTATTGTATCATATGTAATTTTCAATTATCTTTAGAGATCTTGGGTCTCAAAAAACTCTTAGAATATCACTATTTTAACAATAAAAACATTTGAAATTGGTTTCCTAGCTAGATTTTTACTTACATGAAAAGTTTTGATTTATTTTATTTTGATTAATGAAATGAAAGTTATGAAGATTTTTAGTTTATTAGTAGTTGTAGAATTTTTACTTTAATATAAACTTTAATATCCTTTTTGTAACTCAATTTTAATAAATATTGTTGAAAAAAAAATAACAACATAGGATCTACATTGTTTATTACAATTTTACAAATGAATTGTAATTGTAATTGGATTTTCAAAATTCTATAAAGAAATTTTACAGAAATTTAAACTTTAAATTACAAAAATCTATTGGAGATTTTAATCTTCCAATCAAAGGTATGAACAAAATTAAGATAAGTGTTCAAAATTATTTTTTTGTAAATTTAGTAGAAGAACTTTTTCAAAATAACTTTAAACTAAAAAAGGCTGGTAATTCAAACAAGCTTTCATTTTCAAATTTTCATTTTAGGTTTATAGCTTTCACTAAAAAGTTATAGACAAAATCCAAAGAGAGGTTGGAAAATCATCATTTTTCATAGTTTTGAACATCCTCTTTGAATTTTGTCTAAAACTTTTGACTGGAAGATCAACACTTCAAATGGATTGTTAAAGATGAAATCTTTCTTGAGTTTACAACATCTTTTAGTTCAAAGCTTTTTCCAAAAAGTTATTTTATTGTGCCAAAATGGCCTCCATATTTTTTGAATTTACAAAAAAAACAATTTCCAACACTTCTCTAAATTTCATCTATAACTTTTGATTGAAAAATTGAAAACTAAAATGGACTATTGGAAGTGAAAGTTAGTTCAATTTCACAACTTTTTCCAAAGATAAAGTTTTTTGAAAAAAGTTTGTTTACTATGTGCAAATGACCTCTAAATTTTGCTAATTGTAATAGACACTGAATTGTAAATACTTAATTTGAAAAAAAACTACATTATACAATGACAATTCCAAAAGATTCCAAGAGATTCTAATAGATTCTAAAAATGCTCAACAAAAATTTGTTGATTTTGTCACTATACTATGCAAATCAACAAAAACAATGTCACCATTAACATTTAACAAAAAAATGTGAAAACGGTCATTGCTATATCCAAATCAGCAGAAGTATGTTGATTTTTTGTTGATTTGGACATCATTTTCTAGTAGTGTTATTAGATTCTGGACTATGAATGGATAATATTCAAGCGAGAGATTATCATTATCATCTAACAGTCTGATAGTTGTTTTTTCGAGTTTTTGTTATTAATTGAACTCAAAAATTCTTTGTCGGTAATGATTTATGTATTCACTTGTATAAAGATGATCTTGAAGCCATTGTATAAATGTGCCATCATCTTTGTAACCATATTGGCTTGAATTAAGATCTCTAAAGGGTTCTTAAATCGGTCATAGTTTTTATCAAATCCGCCCTAATTGATTGGATAGAGTGTAGCTCTTAGGTTTTTTTTAGTATTAGGCTCATAAAAAAATTTTGACCATAGTTCTAGAATTTTCAGGTCTGTAAGTAAATGTGGGTTGTTATTCAACTGAATTTTCTATTCCACTACATTATCGGAGGAATTCACAACTAAAAAAAAGAGGGTATCTTCTGTTTGCTTTTCTTTTTAGTTATACAACTTCAAACGTGACTAAGCAATCTATCCTTCTTGTGTATATGCATAGATCTTTAATTTGACCTAAAATTATGATAAAACTGTGATCTACACACTTTAAAGTTAGGTATGATGAATGAATGATTTTCAAGCCAAATTTTTTTATAATAAAAGCTAGTATAATGTTGACACCACTCCCATTGTCTACTAGTGCCTCAATTAGTCAATTATAATTTTATTAGCAATTTTAATATCAATTTAAACTGCATCAAATAATTCCTTAGGCTTCCATTTGAATAGAAATTGTAATGAGTTGAAATTTTGGTCTTTCGTATTTAAGAGTAAACCTCTTTTGTAAAGGTTGAATTAATTTTGAGTTCAAGGCTTGGGAGACTAGAAAAGCTTAAATTATATAGGTCATTTGAGAAACTACACATAAATGTTGCAAAAAGGGTTGAAGATTTTGAAGAGAACGGTGGGCAATCATTAGAACGAGCTTAAGTGGTATCAAAATTTGGAACTATAGCATCCACTAAGTATTATATGATAAGGATACTACTTAAAATTAACGCTTTTTGAGTTTTTCATAGTCTCAAATTTTTCTAAATGTTTGGGATGCCTATTTTCAAGTCAATTTTTTTGTATGTAATAGTGACATTACACATACAGAACATACCACGTGTATTGAGAAGTATTAGTCTTTGTGGTAGTACCACACTTTAATAATTTCGATTTGAGGTTATTCCCACTTGAATTTACAATAAATCATTGTGAAGAGTTTCTGACGTGTCTTCATCCATTTGGCTTGTGTTTTATCATTATGATTGGACCCAATACCCCTACCAACAGAGCCACAAACATGGTCTCAATAATCCATGGGATGATGAATTTAGATTAGCAATCTATTGACTAAACTTTCTAGTATTGTTTGTTATGATAGAGTGAATTCTAGGTATTTGGGTCTCTGTTCACCCAAAGCCTACAATTTAGAAGGTAGAGAGCATCTGGCACCATTTTGAGTAGGCTTCAATTTTCTATTCATGCACCTAGCCCTCTCTTACTCAAGGTGGTTGTAGCCATCAGCCATTCAGCTAGAAATATGTCATATTCTAAGCGAAGTAGAAGTAGCAAAGTGAATAAAAATGAAGCATCTTCCAATTACAAGAACATGAGCTTTGAGTAACAGTGAAAAAGTCTACATTTGAGATGTTGGTCCGTTCCTAGTCTTGCAGTTGAGATATCATGTGATTGTTTGAATTTGCTTTACACTACTAACTTGGCCCTTTTTACTTATACCAACTATGTCGTGATATCATTTTTACTTTATATTTAGGGTAAGCGCTCATGTTACAATTGTCCTAAGGAGTAGCAAGGCTAAAGGTCTACTTCTTAAACGTTTAATTTAGATTTTAGGGTGTGGATTATTATTATAAGTCTAATTTAAATTGCAAAATGCCTGACTATTAAAATATTGATCTTCCACTGTGAACTATGTATAACTAATATGGTTTCACTTTGGTTTGTAAAACTACCTTGCAGACGTTGTTCATTAAGTTTGTATATGAATATGGAAAATAGATCCAGTGCCATATACAGATTCAATCTGATGAAGAAAGCACAATATGGGATGTTGTAGTCACTGTACAAGTAGGGAAAGGAGAGTCACAATGCAAACTGGATAAATGGTGAAAAGATTTTGTTGCCTCCAATTGCCTTCACCAAGGCGACCACCTCACATTTATGCTTGTTAAGAAGTTCAAGTTCTTTGTCTTCATTCATCGTTGCAAAGGGGACTAAGGAGGTAAGCCATACTTCATATGGATGCAAGTGTAGTGGCTTGCTTTCACCCTACATGCTTCCCAAGTGGTTTATCTAAGGTGCCAAGTTTTGAGAGTAATTAGTGTCTTAGTAAAGTGAGGCAAGCCATTATTTGGTTTAAGGGGTATAAGCATGAACTAAAGATCTCACATTTTTGAACTGGATGTTTAGAAATTGTAAATGTGTTTGAATACTATAGATCACATTACATTATACATTTTAGGCTTCAATTAGACTTGTATAAGCATATGGTGACCAAGTTTACAATTGTTGATGCTTGCTTGAAACTACTGATAGTTCTTCAACTTAGAAGATGATCGTAACTTGGAAAACAATGCCATTGTAATCCCAATTTTTTTTAAACTCACACTACAAGAGAAAGGGGTGTTTTAAATATAGTCCTAGCAGTATGATCTTTTAAGTAATAACCTTTAAGGTATAAAATGACACTATATTTAGGACTATTTTTAAAACACCCCTTTCTCTTGTAGTATTGTCATGTTTGTCTGCTTACTCATGCTTGGAAAAGAATCTCATTGTAATCTCAATTTTTTGCCAAACTCGTCATGTTTGCCTACTTACTCATACTTAAAGAGAATGTCTCTGTAATCTCAATCTTTTGCCAAAATTCGTCATATTGGCCTGCTTACTCATGCTTGAGAGATTTAAATTATAACACTCTTCACTTATTTTTCCTGTCCGTTCCTTCATAATTTCAAAGTTGTTACAAAATTGCTAGTTAAGTACACTTAGATTTTGTATACATACATAATAAGCAGTTGATTCCATAACAAGCAATTGATTCCATAACAAGTAGTTTGCAATTAGTATTTAAAAGTATTGTAATCTAGCAACTTTGCAAGTCATCCCCTTTTGGGAGCAAGTTTTCCTAAGTTTTGCGACTACATCTGATTTGGCAATTACAGAAGTGTGCATGAGTGATGCTAAACCACAAACTAAAACTTGCGCTAGAAGCACTAGCAACCAATTGTGAGTGTTTTGATCTCCACTTTCGAAACCAAACATGCATAATCAAATTTTAAGTTAATTAAATAATTTTATGGGTGATTGGTTGTAGTAAATGAACTGTCTTTCAAACAATAGAGTTTTTTACTAAATCTTATAACCATGGTAACTTTTTTAATAACTTCTAAAATTACCACAATAACTTTTTTTAGTAACTTTTAAAATTACCACAATAACTTTTTTTAGTAACTTCTAAAATTATCACAATAATTTTTAGATTTATTGTAATAAATGGTAGAAAATCAATTGAATTTTTTATCCTATTGTTAGTAAAGTCAATTCTTGTTAAAAAAAGGCTTTTGAGAGTGATTTTAAATAGAAGCCTCTCAATAGAGGCTTTCTTTTTCTCTCCTTTCTTCAAGTCTATGAATGCTGCAAAAACAACAATAATAGCTTACAAAACAACTCTTATTCAACATCCCATACTTCAATTCATCAAATTTTCTTAATAGATTAGCAATGTTTAATAATTTTGATGTTTTTGAGCAGCTCTCTCAATTCTTGACACTTTTAACAACTAAAATTATAACAATAGTGATTTTTCATATATTTTAAGTAAATAGTTGTAAGTCAAAGCTTTGCCATTGTGACGAGAGTTGATAATACAATACAAACAAATATTAGATTTGAAGTCAAAGTTTCGCTGTTGTGATAAGAGCTATGAATACATAGGACTTGAGAGCTTTGATTCCCACCCAAAGTTATTCCAAATGATAACGAGACTCAATCACATGGACCTTAAGAGCTTTGGTTCCAACCCAAAGTCTCTCCAAAAGAAATGACAATACAAGAACAATAAGACAATGCTCAAAACACAAAGAGGACACAAACTATAGTTCAAATGGCTAGAACTTAGAACAAGCAGGGGTACTAGAGGTTGGCATTATAGAGAAAAGAGGAAGAGAGAAGTATTTAGATTGGGGGGAGGGGAGGCCTTTTATACTCTTCCAAGGCCTTAGAGGACCTTTTTAGAAGTGGCCTCTAAACAAGCTTTGGAGTGGCTTCCAAACAAGACTTGGAGTGACCTTCAAGCTTCCTCTAAGCTTTCTAGAAGCTTCTAATTACTGCTACCTACTTAGTGAATACTTCTAACTTATTAAGTTTTCTACCTATTGTTGGTGCATTTATAACTTTTAGAGACAAGCTCCAAATACAAAATTGTTTGCTCTATTGTCTTCAAAAGGTCCAAATTACTTTAAAAGTCCTACACCCCTACTTTCCAAACTATTTTGCAAGCAAAAGCTAATGGATCGCCAACCAATGAAAAGATAGAAAATCCAAATATTAGAGTTTGCCTTTCCTCAAGGTTTTGACTAGCCAAAGTTGTTTGGAAGGTTAAAGATAATAAAAAAAGAGTCCAAGTTTATTTCATTTGGACACCGTATGTGCCTGGTATGTTGGTCAACCCACCAAATGTTTTTTAAAACCATTAAAATCTAGTGTTGCTGCCAATTCTTGCACTTGTTGATGTCAAAATGTCTTGAAATTTGGCCGGGTGCTTAATTAAGCTAAAATACACTACCCTAATTTTACCATCACTAGATGAATTCTTATGAATCTTTACATCTCTGGTAATATTGATTGACTTCCCATGGAGTCATAATTTATAATTTGAAAAATTACGAAATTTTTTGAGTAACTTTGAGGAAGTCCTCAAATTCTTTGTGCATAGTTTCAAGTCCAACTTGCACTTTTCAAAAGAAAAATAAATTTACTTCTCTTGATTTTAATTCCTTCGGAGAGCAATAATTCCCATACGAGTGAATCTTGGCATTTTATCTTCACCGTTATGCTCCTGGAATGTTTTTATGCTGAAAACACATTTCTTCTTACAACGACTGCATACATATAGTATTCATAAATTTTACCTATAAAGTTACACATAATGGTGATTTTCCAACTTTCACATTTGAATTGCAATTTTCACCTAGTCTTCTGTTGTAAGCTTTGATAATAGTAGGGAAGTTAGATTGATCCCAATTTTTCTCATTTTAGCCAATGTTAACACATGAATTTTGTTTGGCCAAATCTCTTATAGAATCTATCATAGTATTTTTACCATAATTGTTTCCAAGGCTAAAACTACTTCCAAACCCTTAAATCAACATTCAAATACCTAATTAGACTTTAAAGTTAACAATATGAAGTTTTTAAGGAACTTCTAGGGGTTTTGAATATTAACCCATAAACATAAGGGTTCTCTCTAATTATTCTTCAAACCCACTTTTCTAGCCTTTTGACCATAAATATCCATAAAAATGAGTGAAAAGAAAAAAAAAATTTCAAGACCTAAGTGACATTCATAGGGCTCACACCAATCCAACCTAAGCTTATCAGAACTAAACCTACAACTGTAATGTGTTTCAAGCTAAATAATCAAAGTAGGAAAAAGCCATGAACATTAAGTACAAAAAGAAGTATAAAACCTAGTCACATGGTAGTGTACAAAATCAAAGAACTTTATTTGATATTCACAACACGTGAAAACCTTCTTTACAAAGGTTGATGAGTAACAAGAAGTACTCCCAAAACTAAGTATATGAACAAATATGCTTGTGGTGTATGCCAATGATACTACCAATGCTACCATGAAGTATCTAAGACTCTCTAGCTTATCTACCATCCAAGTAAGCAAGTAAAAAATTAAAATAAGTACCATACTTTAAAATATAAGCGATTGTTTCAAGCCAAATGGATGAACCTCCATATCCACAATCTTAAATTCATTGTGAGAAAGATTACTAGCATAATTTGTGCTGGATACCACTTCTTTAGTGTTGGCCCTATCACTTAGCCACCACACAAACTATAGCATTTACTTGTGCTTGTTGTTTTGGGGTATACCCATCAAAAGTGGTGTGCATCCAGTTCTTCCTGTTGTTGTCTATCCTCAAAGCCAAAATAATAAGCCCTATGTTTGGACTCATCATCAAAGTAACATATACCAATGTCTTCTTCAGGTTCACCACCGATCCTATTTCAAATCCACGTACTCTTGTTCTCCAGATTCACCATCCCTCGATACTGTCAATCTTGCGGCATTCCTGTCCTCTAGGCCTCCACTTTCTCTCTGTAGTAAATTCCACTACAAAACTCCATCTGACAGAATTCAACATTAGTAGCTTTAGTCCACTATACTTCTCGCTAGATCCTCATAGAAGAAGAGCCTTTGTTTCATGCCATGCAAAGAAAGGAAACTTCCCCTTATGGTGGTCAACCTCTTCCTAAATTCATACAAAAAATGTTCACAAGTCAACCTTTGATTTGGAAAAAGAAGCTATCATGTATACCTACATGAGTATTCAACATTAGTACTCCTAATAGGTTAATAAATACCCTTAACCTAGAACTAGAAGCTAACCCAAACTCTAAGCAAAAGAAAACTAATTAGAAGACAATAAAACATGCAAACATGAAGACTTTACCCAAAACAAACTGCCATCGTGCTCCTAAATCCTAAACTTAGAAGTCAACAACAACATTAAATGAAATTTGACTCCCAAAAAATCCTAAACGCTAAATATCAAAGTGAATATGATAATAATTGCAATATTGTGCTTGAGAATTACTCCAAATATACCCTCAACCTTGTAATAGTGTAATACGAATGTAGGCAATGCCCTTAAATAGTGTCAAAGCCTACAAGTTTTCACAAAATTTGTCTACCAGCTAGTTTTTTTAATTACCCTAAATTCTTGAACTTACAATGCAAATATATATATATATATTCCACAAACTGCCAATAGCATAAACAAAAGACATTGAAGTTAGAAACACACCTACAAATGTCAGTGTCACTAAAAGCTCCATTCACCACCAAAGTCAATATAAAATCTTTACTAGCAACTTCTACTTCTTCAACAACACTAAAGCATCCACTACCTCTAAAACCCTCTAGCCTCCGCGTCTAGAAGAGAAGCAATATTAGAGTCTAGGATTGACCCCCATAATTTATAACTAGCAAAATGGATTGTAGGAGGTATGTAAAAATCTCAAAGCAACACCGCATGACTATGGACATATGCAAATGGCCTATCATTTCTTAGTATATAGGTTCTACTATCATGTTGGTATTGTTCATACCAATAGCTTTAAATCACCAATTCACCAAATGCAAAATCATTACCGAAGTCATCCGTGAAGGTTGAAGTGTTGACATGCTCTTTCCTTGTCACTAGCATCATCTAGAAAGTTTCACCGTTCTCACTATTGGCACATATTGCAATGTTGAAGCCAACTTGCACACGGTCTCCTAACATGTCGTTCTCCAATTCAATTATTCAACCTCACTATCATCCACTTCCTCCTTAGATTGTAGACATGCTCTAGTTTTGGACTTAGGACATATTCTTTGTAGTGCCCAATCAGACTTATGTGACTTTGAGTGACAAGGAGAATTTGAATTCGGATCAAGACATGCCTCACAAAAATAGGTAAATTGCCTAAATTGAATCAAAGTAGGATCTTTTAACAATAAGGAGCGGCATTGATGCATGCTTCTACTTCTAGCAATGGTTTCCACCTCAAACTTGTTCACTCTATTGATGACACCTTATTTGATCTCCTAGAAGAACTTTGTGATTTTCCAATGTTTACCAAGTCTCCTTGCATGGAATTTGTTGCTCTCGTCTTGCAAAAATCAAACCACTTGAGAAGCATTTTGGAGTTGTTGTCCATTTGGTTTGATTTGCTCCTTGTATAGCTCTTGCTTTAGAAGTGCACTTGCCCCGTCTACTTCTCTTTTTCTAAGTCAAGATGCAAAGTAATTCCAAGACATTTGGCAACCTTCTAAGAACTTGTCACTCATTGTCAAGTTAGGAAATCTATTAATGAAATACCAAGCTTGGGCTAACTTAAATTGCCTATTGTAGCCATTGCTCTAAACAATGTGCTGAATTGGTTGAAATCCTTCAGATTTGAGGTTATTTCAATGCAACATGAATGCATGCTAAACATACAACGAGTCATACTGCTTGTCATCAAAAACATAATGATGAACTTTTTTAGGCAAATAAGACTCACTACTATAAAATGTCTAATCAAGGTTCATTTGGAAAGTAATGTGAACTTGAATTGAAACTTGTTCACTAAGCCAATGCATAGATTGAATTTCATTCTGAATCTTCATCGAGTAGTTTTCAAAAAAATCCATGCAAAATATGAGAATACCATTGGGGACAGAAGTAAATAACTCTTTGAATTGCAAGTCTTGTGAAAGGGGCCAAGAAATTATGGACAATGAATTGTGCAAGTTTAGATTTCAAGGAATCAATGAGTTCAGAGGGCTTGGTCTCACAGTATATGAATGATCTTGATAGCCTTCTTTGGCTTCCCATCCGCCTCCACACCAATATTCTCAAACTTTGTGCATTTCCACTTCACCAACTTCTCCAAAGAAACTTCACAAGGGCAAATACGCAAATTATGAATTCTGCAATTCAGACAATCATCTATAAGATAGTCTCGCTTAAAATACATCTCAAATTCACCCTTCTGACAAAAGACTGAACTTCACAAATGAGTTAGGCGTTCATAGACTTCACTATGTGCATCACATCTCGAAATCATGGTTTCAAATTTATTAAGTTCATCACAAACAATGCAAGAACATATGCAATCTTTGTGTACACCTTGCAAATCCCGACCTAATTCCGTATTTTGTCTCTATACAATTGTCAAGGGAGAATCAATTTCTACTACCTCCCCTAATTATTTGTTTTAAGAGAATCTTTTACATGAAGAAGAATCTTATCAAAGCAACTTTGCCATGGAGTTCCTAATGTGTTTTCAGTCCTAGAACACTATCCTTCTGCCATAGATACCTTTCATTGCTTTGTTGAAAGTTTCTTCAACTTGCAAGCTAATAATTAAAGTTTTTACAAAAACTGAAAATCGACTAGTTCTTAAAACCTATTCATAAAATGATTTCCAAGGTTTTTGATGAGTTCTCTCAAACTAACTTTAGACAAATTTTGTCAAATGCATGGTAATTTTAGGTAATTGTATAATTTCTACTCACTAACTAGAATTTGTATAATTTATGGTTTTCTATCTTATTTATATGCGGAAATTGGTTTAAATTAGGAAAATAATCTATCTAAAATCAAATATTTATAATGGTATGTGACATACCTATTTTGATTTTACACTCTTTTTTGGATTTTTTGCATATGATACAACATTCAAAATAAAATTAAAATAAAAAATAGTGAGTTTTAAGTGACAAAATGGAAGATTACACTAACACATGTCTAAAATGGATGAAGTATAAAACAAATATGCAAATTTGAAGATAGATCAAGATTTTTTAAGTCAAAATCACCACTTTCAAATTCTTGCTTAGATTAAAAAAATCATTTTTTGCACTTTTACAAATTCCAAAATTTGAACTTGACTATGCTCCTTAACATATTACAACATCTACACCCATAAGACAAAGTGATCAAATTCACTATTACTAAGTAGTACTACATATGTACACATTTAAATCACTAAATATTATTTATTCATCATCTTATAAATTGTACATGTTCGCACTAATTTTCTCCAAACTGAGCAATAAAGTATCTAGCTACTCCATTGCAATCTTTGTGAATACCATTTTTCTTCCATGTCATTCCACTAGTCTTCTTTAATAATAAGCCTACAATTTGTTGGTCTTTAATCATATGGTATCTAAACCAAGATGCATTGGATCAAAAATCAAAAATCAATGGACAAAACTCTAGTGGATCTTCTTTGCAACCTTCATAGAGCTTATTTGTCACATGTACCAAAGCTTGATGTTGTCTTATACCATCTTACCAATCTCGCACCTCTTGGAGATGCTTGTCCAAGTTCTTGTCACTCCACCCTATTGCATGTCACACAAATGTCAGAGCACTCCTCATTTTTCGAGATGGTGCACCTGCATTTCTACCATAAATTGTATATACCAAGTTGGTAAATCTAACTTGGCACTCACTCAAAAATCCATCCCAAGTCATAATATGACTATCATAACCTCCTTCTAGTTTCATGTAGAGGCCTTTCAAGCGTAGAAGATTTAGACGACATATCAATTATCGACCTTTGACCAATGTCTCTACATGAACAATGGTCTCTATTCTAATGTCTAATATACTCCCTCTCATCCTACTTAGTGAAGTATTATCTCATATTTCTAGTAGTTCCCACAATCAATCCTTCCTTGTGTTTATGGTATGGATTGTAGAAGGTATGTCATCCAATGTCTGTTTTTATAGGATTGAAAGGATTTGATGACATAAGGTTTGATAAACCTTCATCTGTGTCACTTGTGGATTGAGTCTAGGATTGAATTTCTTAAGATTCATACCCATTGATATTGCGCATTTTATGAACTTGACTCTACATGTAGTGTCAAGCCTGAAGTTGAGCATTGCTAAATCTAAAAAGATGTAGTTGATTCAAGTTGAAGTGAGTACCCAAATCAAAGATATTTATGCCCTCTGGAACCTCAGTTGTTATAGTATTTTGATATCATTGTAGAAACCTATCTATAATAGGTTCAACACTTAATATATTTTACTTTATTCCATAAAATGTAACTTATCAAATGCTTGCTCTCAAATGATAAAGGACACTTGACATGGTAGAAATAAAAATATTCACTTGATTTTTGGAGAGGATAGATATAATGTCATTTGCAGTTAATAGATATTGGTAGCCAATATCTATTATATAATAATTAGAATATTTGTATAGCAAAGTCTTAAAAGTTTATATTTTATAAATGCTAAAGAAATAAGACAAGATTCTTTAAAAAATGAATGAATGAAAAATGCATTTTTGTATACTCAGGATGTATTTTTGTTCATCTAAGGTTTAAAATTTGAACACTTGGTCTTTTTCAGGTGAAAGGATTATATTAAAAATTTCAAATAATTCCTCTTTAAAGCATCTTTATTGCAAAATGCAAAATGGTCCACCAAATAAAATTAATTAAGAACAACCAAATGAGTAAAATAGAATTGGAACTTGAGATTACTATCAATGAATACACATCAAAAAACTATTTAGATTAGGCATTAGAAAAAAAATTGGATTTGGACTTTGAATGGCAAAAATAGAATCCATTAGATTCAATTGAAAAAAATAAAATAAAGCCACAACAAATCATGCATAAGAAAATTTTGGTGCCATTTATATAATTATGTTTGTTTCCTTAACATGACTTGTAATGATCTCTCTTTGTAATTTCGATCATTTAGCTTACTCCTAATATGGTTTATTTTGATAATCTAAAGTTCAATTTTGTATATTTTGATGTCTATCTTATGAGATTTTTGATACATCTCTAATGATAATATTTTCAAGTTTTAATTCCATATCAATCAAAGTTAATTAGATATACACACTCACAATAAACACTATCCAAAATATGACTCTACATTTAAACCAAAAAATGTCATCAAAACTTAAATACTAATTACAAAAGATGAGAAAAATCAAAACATGAGAGTCTATGAGATCCTAATGTTGAATCATGATATATCTTGAAATGATACTTTGCAATTTTTTAACATATTCATACCATATCCAAACAATACATGCTAAATTGTCTTGGAATCTTCTTTCATTTATCAATAAAATTCAATAAAATTATTTATTTTTCACAATAGTAATTGAGCTCAATTGTAATTTAAGATGATTGTAGATACACATATTTAAATACTATAGTGGACTAGCTGATTTTTCACTCATTTACAAATTGAATATTTTTTGCAAAATTATAATTAGGCAAATGCCAAAATTTTCAAAGATTTTATTTATCATCATTTAACATAATATGTTTTAAGAAAATTCCTAAAATTTTCACATTTATTTTTGAAATTATTTTATGCCAAATCTATTGAACTATGTAGATTTGTGCTAGTAGTGTTGTGACACTAATTTACCAAAGTCAAACTATTTTAATTCGTGCATGTTAAAATATTATTGTGTTGTACTGATTTCCACCCAAAAAATAAATTTCCTAGGTTACGCAGAATTACCTCCCCTCAATAAAGTAGGACATTCAGTGTACAGTACTGTAGCAGATTGCGGTATCTTTGCCGGGCCCTTTAATTTTCTTTGTGCATTGAGGATGCTCAACCGCAATAGGTCCCGTTAACTTGCGGTATCTTAGCCGGGCCCTTTAATTTTCTTTGTTCGTTGAGGATGCTCAAACGCAATAGGTCCCGTTAACTCAAGCGAAGCTGGGAACTTCCGCAAGCCCGAACTTGCTTTGGCGCTCCTTTAGGGTTTAACTTGAACCCTTTTGCCATTGAAGCTGTTTCTCAAGGTGTTCTTCATTGATCAGCGCGAGGTTGCATTTCCATCTCGGCGTCCTCGCCTGCCGCCCTTCTTCTTGCTTTCGTAGGCGATTTGCACAACAGGTGGGAGTCCACAATGATGCAGGCTGATACACCCCCGAATCAGACCATTTACATCAACAACCTCAATGAAAAAGTCAAGAAAGAAGGTAAGTATCGAGCTTTCGTTCTTTTCCGGAGTGTTAGCTTATTACAATGTTGAAGCATTACAGTCACATTTTGCTCCAGCTACAGTTCGGTATCTTGTTTTTGTGATGCGCAAGGGTTTCTTGTGTTTCTTGGAATTCGTTAATTCACGTAGGGTTTTCGTGAGGGTTTAGGTTATTGATTGGGATGCTACTTTCGTGATCGAGTGTGGAGTTTTTTAATCCTTACCTCGTCAGCGGCACGGATGGAGCTGATTTGTGGACGGAGAGGCGGGAAGCTAGTTGTTGCTTTTGCGTTTGGTTCCGTGTTCTTGGGTATGGCGAGGCGAGAGCGGGTTGCGGGTTGTGTAGCAAAAACTTTTAAAGCAATGTTGGTTGGTTACGTATGTTGGTTTTAGGTTTGAACGTCGGTATCAGTTTGCTAAGAAAGAGGTGTTGTTGCAGACCTGGATGTTAGTGTGAGTGCTAGTTCTTCGGAACTTGACGTGGGATCTAAGATAAACAGACTCTTAATTCACGCCGACCTAAACCTGGATAGAGTTATTTCTCTCTCTTACTGGGAACTCGTCTAACAGTGTATATGCGAAGCTATTCTGGTTTCTGTACATGATTTGAGAGAGATTGGTCAAGTTTCTGTTGAGGAAAGGCACATGCGACAATGAAACGTTGATAAGGGAAATTTATTACTACAAATAGACCAGCTTAAATTGCTAGTGTATTGTGCGTGATTAGATGTGTAGGGCGTCAACGAGACTTATAATTTCATGGAGTATCCTCCATCGAATTCTACCGCATTAATTCTTCCTAGGGTTTATGGTTTTCCATGCTTCTGTCTTCATCGTGATCTCGATGTAATTTGAAGCACAAAGCTTTCGGTTTGTACGCGACAGTAGTGCAAAGTGTGACTCATTAGCCTCAAAATACGAGTTGGGTGAGGTGGGTTTAGTTGGCAAGTCCATTCTTTTTTATGCTCTGTAGGTAGACAACAAAGCATCGTGATCTACACTATGAACGCTTGGATTTAATCATTTTTTTCTCACATTGGATCATTGTGGACTGCTATGACAAGCATATGAACCGTGTCCGTTGGTTTTGACTGAGGTGAATGGTCACGTCTGTGTGGAATTTTCAGTGAGTCAACCTTACGTCTGTTGACACCATTTCCCCGCTTAGATCTTAACGAGAAGCCTGGAATGAGCTTGCTGTAAAACTAGCTTTTTTCATGATGTAAGAAGCTTGAGTTTACCCAGCTAAATTTGCTAGTCCTTGGCTGAAGCTATAACAGCCTGAGATTTTAAATTTGTGCAGAATTGAAGAAGTCATTGTATGCGGTGTTCTCTCAGTTCGGCAAAATTCTGGACATCGTTGCATGCAAGACGTTGAAACTGCGGGGGCAAGCATGGGTTGTCTTCGACGATGTAACTGCAGCCACGAGTGCTCTCAGGCAGATGCAGGGGTTTCCCTTCTACGACAAACCTATGGTGTGTTCCTCACAGCTTTCTTTAGATGTTGAAAAGCGTGTACTGCTGTGAAAGTCATCGTCCTCCTCTTTACCCTAGACCTTGTTACATCATCAGTGCACTTTTTTGCCAAAATGTTGAGGCTAAAGGAAGAGCTGCTAAGATCTTTTCTATCGTGCCTTCTTCGGTATTGTGATTAAATTATAAATCGCGCTGCACGTTCTCTGCATTGCTTGTGTGTGGGACGGGAGTCACTGGTATTCCGTTACTTTGTAGAGATGCGCATGTGCTTACTTTCTTGCTTTTCATTTTCTGTAATTTGTTTATGTTTGCAGCCACATGGTTCTAAGATACATTTATTAAGTCAGGCCAGACGACAATTTGACGTACTTTGTTTTGTTTTTTACATTGGCCAGAGAATACAATATGCGAAGACTACATCAGACGCAATTACAAAAGCCAACGGAACTTATGTTCCGAAGGAAAAGAGGAAGAAGCAAGAAGAGAAGGGTACGTTCATTTCCTCATTTCCATATTCTTGATCTTTTGACGTCAGAATCGTGTCAGTCTCGTAAAGTTTCTCAATTTTTGCTCTTATAACCAGACTGATGTGGAACTTGCAAGCTGTACTGATTCTCTTGGTGCTGTTTGTCAGCTGAAAGGAAGCGCCGAGAGCAACAGGCAGATGCGCCAACTGCACCGCCACCTTCTGCCTATCCACCACCTTATGGTGTACCTTCTCATGTGAGCTTGTTTACCAACTCTCTACAAAGATAAAGAGATCTGGAGAGACAATTTAAATGTAAACCTGTGACTGAAATGTTCATGAAAATAGATACCTTGATTCAGAATGCTCTCCTTTCTTTGTTCTTGTGATATCTTATTAGTGCAAACGCATGGAAGTAACGCATCTGTTGATCAATTTGTTTCAATTTGTATTGCGTGTGTCTGTCTGAAATCGTTTTGTAATTTGTTACAGGCCCCGCAGCAGTACCAACCTCCCAGACCTGTGGTGCCTGAGGCTCCGGCTCCGCCCAACAACATCCTGTTTGTGCAGAACTTGCCTCATGACGCTAATAGCGATGCTATTCAGGCTTTGTTCCAACAGTTCCCAGGCTTCAAGGAGGTTCGTATGATTGAGGCAAAACCAGGAATTGCTTTCGTGGAGTATGGGGACGAGATGCAAGCAACTGTTGCCCATCAAGGATTGCAGAACTTCAGAGTTTCTCCCTCAAATGCCATGCAGATCTCTTACGCAAAGAAGTAGGTTTAGTGAAGATTTTCCTTGGAGTAGGCGTAATTTCTCGGCTTTGCAACACTTTTGGTAACCATGGCACAGTGGTCTTGGAGTTTCTGGGGGTTTCCCAGAGTTTCACCTCCACGTGTCAGTATTAGCAGAGAGAAATCTGATGCTCAAATCCTTTTTCGTTGTGATTTGTGATATGTTCTACAGCAGTTTTGTATTTTTTAAAACATCAAATGACCAAGCTCTTCCTTATCAGTCAACGTTATTCAAATACATAATGTAGATGAGAACTTCACACCCTCATTCATTTGGTAAACTGTCTTGGTTGAAAAAGTACATGAGCGTATCTCTCTTTTAAGAATTGCTACTGCTGGATCATGCTTTCAACAAAGTATGCTCACATTCTTAAATACATATCTAGTACATATCTAGGGCAAATTTGTGCAAAATTTCTAGCATGCAATGGTGTAATTTATGTAGATATTTATGTATCTGATGTGTAAAAATCACCTTGGTTCCAAGCAATGTTTTTTTTTGCATGATTTTTTGCCATTGGGTTAGTTGGCTATTTTATGTAAAGGAAATTTTCAGTTTTTTGGGTCAAAATTGTTGGATTATTGCTGTATTTTTAAGACCAATAGCCAAATTTTATATAGGTATCATCTAGTTTTGATAAAGATATCACCAAATATTACACGAGCATTGAAGAAATAGCTGGCTACTTCTTTAAGATGATTAACCCTTCACCCCTAAATGCCCAACTAAAGGCCTATTGGGGTTTAAAAACATCATTGCTTATGAAGTGTTATAGGTCTAAATTTCACTAAGGTATAGAAATCTCAACCATAGAATCTTGTAGAATACTTGTTGTAAATGACGTAAATCAAATTTGGAGTCATTTGGTCACATAGATTGCAAGATTATAATATTTCAATGTTGAAAAAGGATGTTGAAATTTTCCTAGCAACCCATTTGGAGTTGAAATTCGATTTCCTAAACCTATTCAAATGAAAAAACTTAAGACTATAAAGTGCTTCAAAACCAACATACAAACACATTTGTGAAAGAAAACATCATTCAATTGATTCATTGTCTTTACAAAAGGGCTTTGAAATGTCAAAAAGTAGCAAGAAAAGTTGCAAAAAACACATCTAAGGCTAGATCTCCTTCTACTAAAATGCTTCACAAACACTCATAACTTCTCAAATTGATATGAAATTTTAACCACACAAACTAGACTAGTATGCGCAACATTCCCTCTAAAAAGTTCTTGGAAATGAACACTATATGAAGAAAAAACAAGCCACCAAAGTAAACCCAAGTGACCATTTTCTAGTTGCTACCCTTCTTTTTTGATTTGCCCATTTTCAAATTTTGAGGTTTTTTCCAATAAAACTTATTTAAAAAAAATAGACTACGTTATAAATCTAATGGTGGTAGTTTCAATCAAATTCAAAGCTAGACTTTATCTCATAGAATTTTTTCTTTAATTGAGTGATGGAATATAATTCACGACTCATATTTTTTGGTTTTAGTTTGGACATGGATTTAAAAAGTCAAGCATGAATGTAGAGTTGAGGCTAGTGAATGAAGCCCCATGATCAATGATAGAATTGGGAGTGTGGTTTTTTTAAAAGTCCCCATCATCTACCATTGATTGATAGACTTCATTGACCCCAACCTCTATATAGAAGCTAGCCCAAAGTGTGAGGTTTATAATAGGTGACCAAATTTTAATCACCTTCCCATTCTAGTGATATAAACTGTTCTCTTTATGATCAAAAAGAGATGAGCAGTGATTAATTATGGCATAATCCCCAATGCAATTGTGGCATATAACTATTGGTTGCAAGACTCACAATATTGCAACCAAGACTTGGTTGATTTTGCAATTAGCCTATGGTGAGAAATAGAAAGGTCTATATCACCATCATAGGTTAAAGAGAATCTTCCACTAAGAAATTCATAGTAATTACATTTGTGTAATAAAATTTTGGAAAAATACAAAATCCTTCCCAACTCTATTTCTGTACATGAAAAAAATTACGAATTCAAAAAACCCACACTCCAAATATGCCGAATTGCTTAAGTAGTTAGAAATGGGTTGGCTACCCTAGTTGAAGTCAAGCCTTGACTTCAAAGGCCCCGTGTGGTGTGGTGGGGGAGGATTTTCGGAGCATATACAATAATGCACGTTTGTTGAGTCCGTTGACCTAAATAGGATACTGCAGTACAGGTGTTGGAAAGGGCCTCAAGCCAGGTTGAAGGGGTTCAAAGTCATACTTTATTTTCAAAATTCGGAGCAAGTTCACATACTGTACGTTACAGGTCCCGTTCCTATGTTTTTGGGATTCCTCCTTCTGTACTTATTATGTCCTTGGGATTTTTTGTAATTAACTCATAATCGTTTTTTGGTCGATGGATGACAAAGAATCTCTGCATGCAAGACGAAAGTGCAACTATTTAGTCATCCTTCAAATTTTGTGTGAGAAGGTCGGAAGGGCTTCTACAGTAGCTTGACTTCCAATGACTGCTTTTGCATTTTTTTTTAACTGACAGAGATTCACACGGTACCCAAACAGATGATTTCCATAGTGAAAAGCCCGAGGGCAAAAACAAGGGGGGGCAACCCCAGACACAAAAGCATGCCCATCAATTACATGCGGGGAATTAACATTTCCGGAGGCTTAAGATGATTTCCATAGTGACCAGTATGTTGGTCAAGGGATAATCCTATCAACTTGTTACTAAGCACACATTTTTGGAATAACTGAAGACCTTGGTATTGTTGTGCAAGAAATCTTATCAAATTAAATTTGGTAAGAAACACACACTATTCAAGCATAGAACCAATTTGTTCTACAACATACAATATTGTGAAAGTAGGACTACTTGTTCCCAACTAGGGAGCCATATTCAACTTGTAGGGTGTAGAATGCAGTATTGTCCAACCAAGGCTAGAACAAATTTCCAATTGAAGCTTGGAATGTGTTTTTTCCTCCTTTTTAAGGTTGGAACTAATAAGGTCATGACACATGTCGTAAAGTAGTGAGGAAGAAAGTAGGAAGTAGTGAGTAGAAAAGTAGTTCTTGAATGATTGGAATTGAAAGAATCTAAACATTGGCTATGAGTTCAAAGCACTTTTGGGCTCTCAAAGTTCATAGTAATTTCAATTTGGGGAATAAGATTATGAAAAATTTAAACTCCCCACATTTCTTGTCTTCATCTACATGGGAAAAATTTGGATCCCCTCATAGTACGCATGAGCTTTCCCATAATCACTTTAGTAATTGGATATGGGTCGTTCTACATTAGTTGTTTACATCAATTTTTTCTAGCAAGCTCCAACATGATAAAAGTCTCTCTAAGTGTTGCGTTGTAACTACAATCTATGGCTTAAAATGATTAAGCTTAAGCCCTCAAGGATAGGGGGGTGTTTTTCAAGAGAAATTGTTAGAAATTGTCATTTTTGAGTGCATTGACCAAAATTGAAAATAAAAACTTCTTTTTTGAACTTCAACCATACAAAAGTATAGTAGACTTTAATTGTGACAATGTGTTGAAAAAATTTCAGCCCATTTCACCATGTACATTAAAAGATTATAACAATTGATTGAAGTGAAAAAAAAAACTTCTTTTCATTCTTGCAAAACACAGGTAGTAGACTTTGAACCTTCTTAGAGTAAAACTTTTGCTTTTGATGAATTTGAGTCTTTCCTCCATTGAATTCTAAATCTTATTAGGTACATATATAGAGGCAAATATATAGGCTAGCTTAGTCTAATTCACCTTCCAATACATGGAGATTAAGTGAATTGTCACATTGTAGGTGAATATTTCATTTTTTGATGATTTCTTGTGCAATGAGGAAATTTTTTATTTGAAATCCAAATGCTAAAAAGTATGTAGTATGACATATTTCAGATAGGCTCCCTACAATGGCTTTACAAGCTGACCTATTGTTGACAACAATTAGACACGTTGTTCATTGAAAAAGATTCTTTGTTGTACCTTCTCATCCACTCATTTCTCTTCCCTCTTGACTTAGGGAGAAGTGCCAAAACT
This sequence comes from Pseudoscleropodium purum, assembly GCA_963969395.1. Taxonomy (NCBI): domain Eukaryota; kingdom Viridiplantae; phylum Streptophyta; class Bryopsida; order Hypnales; family Brachytheciaceae; genus Pseudoscleropodium; species Pseudoscleropodium purum. The sequence continues at coordinate 29,396,929 of OZ017795.1, forward strand.
AACCTTAATAGATGAGTCTATGAGACTAAAATGGGTCCGGATGAAAATTTCACATACAAATCTAATAAAATATTCATTCTTAGGAGGGTTTTTTTTTTGCATTCTTCCTCATCTTTCTATTTGCACACATTCAACTGAGTTTCTCCATGATTTTCCCACATCATACAGGCTGAAATGCTTACATTATCTGAAATAGGTACTTCTCCTTCAGTGATTTTCTAATAATGCTCTTAATTTATCACATCTTCCTTCAAAATTCGTGCTCATGTTGATTAGGTGTTCACATTTAGACTGAGTTGATGATTGGTGCTCATAATTCGGTCATACCTTCCAGAAATTTATCCCTGTCCGGAACCCAAATTGATGGCATTTACCAGAAAGACAAACCATTGGTTGTACCAAACTCAACATCCAGTCCACTCCGCTGTTATTTGACTGAAAGGGAGCAATTTCCAAAGGGACCAAAGAGAAGAAAACCGACCAAAGTCCAAGGTCCAAGGTCCGAAGTCCTCAACTAATTTTTTTGGACCCGAGTCCACGCGCAATTCAAGGACCACGAGGAATGACTGCCCGACCCCGGAGGGCCATGTCAGATTCCATTTGGTCGCCACCTCATCGAAATCGACTCCTTCCAAATCCCTGTAGCCTCCGTGCTTTTGGGAAGCAGCTCCCCGACTGTGTCTCTCTCTTCTCTTTTCCATTTCCCACATGCGCCAGAGCTGACGGAAGCTCGTCTCGCTCGTCTCGCACGTCATTTGCCGCACGGATCGCGAGCGTCGTGTCGCTGCATTTTCACGTTGAACTTTATTAAATTCGGTGCAGTGGTACGCGTTTTCAGAGCTGGAAGAGAGAAGAGAGAAGAGAGAAGAGAGAAGAGAGAGAGAGAGAGAGAGGATCGCAGTGAACAAGAGCCGGCCGCGTTTGGTGGCGAAACAGATGCGTTCGGAGCTTTGATTCGCTTGGGTTTGTGTAGGGATTATTGTGTAGGGGATTTGAATCGCGGATGCGGCGGCTTCTGGTGCTTTGGTGGACAGGTTTGTGTCGATTTTCTTGTTCGATTTTTTTTGTCTTTTGGAAATTGAGCATGTTCAGCAGTGGTTGATGTGGTTATTACCAGTGGTTGATACGGTTTTCAAGTAGTTTCCGTCGGTTTTAGAAAGCTTTGCTGTTTTGAAAGAACAAAGCTCAGGAGTTCTGTTCCTGAAGTGCCAAGCGTTTTTAGAGTTTTTTGAAGTGAATGGCTGTGTACGGAGATAACCTTATTGCCTGATGATTGGTGGGATCTGGGATGGATTACTACTCTGTTTTGTGTCCGTTTCATGTTCGATTTCTGCCTTTGGAATTGAGCATGTTCAGTGGTTGGTGTGGTTACCAGGGGTAATGTGGTCTTCATGTCTGCGTCGTGTTTAGAAAGCTTTGTTGTTTTGAAAGTATGAAGCTCCGGAGTTCTGTTCACGTAGCTCCAAGCATTTTGAGAGGTATTGTTTTAGTGGATGACTGTACGCAGATAACCTCAATGCTGTAGATTCGTTGGATCTGGGACTGAGTACTACTCTGTTTTTTTTGTTGCTGTTATTGTGAGAAGTGTGATTTGGTGTTTGTTAATTGACGCTGACGTATTGGAGGAGCGTGTGACGGATCGAGTGCGGATTTGAGGTGGTTCACTGTGAGCTGCAGTAGTCCGGTCTCGTAGATGAGGTTTTCGCTATTCTTGAATTTGGAGCCGTTTGTGGAATTGATATCGTTCCTGTTAACGCGCGGGGGTGGGGTTAATTTACGGTTTTCGTAGAGCTAGTAGATGTGCTTCGTGCAAATGTACTATCCATGGATTTGCGGTATTAAGTCAGTATGTTCTTGGGACTGGTGTCTGAGTGTTATGCGAGAAAGTTTCCTGCGGTTTCTTCTTTGTGGATTCGCTGCAGTGACTGCTGAGTTAGTATCTGATTGCACTATATGCGTATGCAGGGTTGTGACAAGGAGAGTTCTCGGTGATCGGCCTGACTGTGGCCAGCTATGGCCCAATCTTTGCAGAGGGGTGAGCTCCGGAAGGTTGTTGCAAGAGCTTTGCAGCAATGGATATGGTCCCCGACCGTTGATGTTGGTCGCCGATCTCTGCACAAGAACATTAAGAGACCTTCCATTGTGAACAAGCGCAGCACAGATATTCTGCATGATCCCTGGTTCAACAAGGTACCCCTCTGCTACTGTGTAGCTGAATAAGTTTTCAATCCGACTTTCTAAGGATTAGTAAACGTGTGCTTGATATACGCGTTATAGATTTGTTCAGATGAACTTTAGATTCACCGGCACATGTGTGCAATGCGAGCCGACGTTCTTTTAGTTGTTGATTTTCTTGTGGGAATTCAAGCACTGTAAGGAATGTAAGGAGTCCAGAAACGCCTTGTGGATCAATGCTATTGCAGACTAGTCAAGTTACTTTAAATTGAGGGAAACTTTTGTGACCTAGATCTTGGATAAGTTAGAAGCTGCTTCACTTGTGAACATTCTAGTGGTTTACTGTTACTGCTGCATGGTGATGTCAGGGCACTGCATACACACTTGCCGAAAGAGATCGACTTGGTCTACGTGGCTTGTTACCTCCAAGGATTATGACCTTCGACCAGCAATATGACCGATTTAGTAAGTGGATGCTACTTCTATCACTCATCAAGTTTTTCCTTAGGCCTTTGTTGCAATCCTCTGTATATTGCCCTCCCAATATGGTTGCTACCCCTTTCCACACAAGGGTGTAGCATACTTTTGGGGAGGGCACTGCTCAAGACGTCTGAGTTTTAATCCTCGGTTTTGGTATGCTTGCAGTGGGAAACTTTCGGTCTCTGGAGAAACATACAAAAGATGGAGCTGAAGATATGACTGCTCTTGCAAAATGGCGTATTCTTAATCGGTTGCACGACAGAAATGAGACTCTATATTATAGGGTTAGCTTCTCCTTTTCTAACTGCAGAGCACTTTTATATATTTGACATACCACAAGTACATATTTTGATTTTATTGAACGTGAACTCTTTGGTTGGAGAAGTGGTTCCAGCTGGGTTTTGGTGTTAAACACTTTCTGTCTAGTGCAGGTCCTGATCAGCAATATTGAATCATTTGCTCCTATAATCTACACCCCAACCATCGGATTGGTGTGTCAACGTTACAGTGGTCTTTACAGACGACCCCGAGGGATGTACTTCACCGCAAGAGATCGCGGCGAGATGATGTCAATTGTCTATAACTGGCCATCATCAGAGGTCTGCAACTTTTTCTGCCTTGACTATTGTCATTGTAATGCTAAACTGATTACTTTGCCTCGTTGCAATTTAAATTGAGGTCTGCCGTGTTCTTATTTACAACGCGTTGATATTACTTTTGTTCATAGAGAGGTCATCGATTTACATATTTCTGTATGGATATCAGTTAACTCGTCTAGGCTATACTAATTAGTTAACTAATCTAGACTATTTCTGTGTTGATGTATCTCTAATGAACTCTAATGTTTCTATTGAACATCCATATCAAACAGGTGGACATGATTGTAGTTACAGACGGCAGCCGTATCCTTGGTTTAGGCGATTTGGGTGTGCAAGGCATTGGTATACCCATCGGAAAGCTCGATCTGTATGTTGCAGCAGCAGGCATCAATCCTCAGCGTGTAAGTAACTGGTGACTAGTGCATCCTTCAAAGACATTCTTAATCGTACGATGATGGTCCAATCATCGCCCTTCAGATCATGTTAGTAGATTTAAAATATTGCAGTGATAGCAGAAGCACATAGCAAACAGAAGACATTTTTGTTGAAACAACGGCCCTGGACGAAGTGATGGAGCAGGTCTAAACACTGGAAAAAGCATATGGTCTTGGCATTGTGACTCGTTTGGTCTCACATGGTCTTTCATGGTACCTTTGCAGGTCTTACCAGTAATGGTTGATGTTGGCACCAACAACCAGGCCCTACTTGACAATCCGCAGTGTGAGCTATTTCATGCATCTTAGGAAATTTGTCCTTGTTATCATTAAAGCTCTCATCCTAATCACCCTAATTACTGTTTTGACAGAAATGTTGTGTGTATATTCATGTCTTATAGATATGGGGCTTCAACATCCCAGGATAGAGGGTGACGACTACATAGCTCTCGTCGATGAGTTTATGGAGGCATGTTTTACTCGATGGCCCAATGTGATTGTTCAGGTACTGGTTTTTTGGTGAAAGTGCCTTTGACTGTGAGACACCAACGATGACGAAGCAAATGAGAACTGTAGATTTTTCTGTTTAATTTTTCTAATATTGCGGATCATAAATGACGTACAGATATGGGGTACCGTGTTATACTTAATGAGATCTGACCAGTTTTTAGCAGGTCATATGCAATAACTTCTATTAACGCCGAAGACATTCTATCCTTAGGTGTTCATTAGTCCAACTTCATATACTAATTGCCATCATGCTTTGTAACAGTTTGAGGACTTTCAAAATAAGTGGGCCTTTAAGTTGCTGCAGAGATACCGCAATTACTATCGCACGTTCAATGATGATGTCCAGGTAATTCTATTCCCCTCATGTAGCATTATTGTCTGTTGATGTTTTGCTTAATTTTGAACGAATTTCGTACATGTAACTTATTTGCAGAATGTTTGTATGATCATCAAATGCAATATAGTGTCTTTTCATCTCTTAGATTTTTCAATAGTTGACTGAAATGGACTTCGCCTTCATTTTTTCTAGTTTCTCTGGAAGGTGGCTATGAGTTTTTTCGTCCTCTCTGAGCCCAAAATTTGCCGATTGTCATACCGTTCCTGTGTTTATTCCGACCGAAAGAAGCATATGTTTGATGACGCTCAATGCTATTTTGGGGGGGTATTATTAGAGAAGTAGAAGACTTATACAGTTCTCAATACGATCTAACTATTTGTCAATGACTCCAATTTCTTATTTAGGGAACTGCCGGTGTAGCCCTTGGAGGTTTGCTTGGGGCAGTGCGGGCGATGGGCAGGCCCATGGAAGATCTGGTCAAGTGCAGAATCGTCGTCGTTGGAGCTGGAAGGTCTGGTGCTCTGCAATGAATCCTACCCATTTGCTTTCTCATGATCGATTTGTGCAGTTTTGATCACTCTTAGAACTTTGATTTAGTTTTTACTCAAGCTCCCATTCTTACCAAATGATTGGTTAACACGAAGTTATTATTATGAGCTTCTGTTGTTCTATATGATTTATCCCACATGTCACTCCATACAAGGGATTTTGTGCCTTGCATATGTAATCAATGATCTATGCTACGCGAAGTCTTATATTTGGTGTTCCAGCCAACATATGTGAACCCGAGCGTTTAATAGTGTCTTCATGGTGTTTTCTTTGTCTTCCCCTTGCAGTGCTGGTCTCGGGGTGGTGAACATGGTCAAGAGTGCGATGCAGAGGTTGCTTGGAGGCCATTCGAAAGAAACACACAAGAAGGCCATTGGTCAATTTTGGATCCTGGATAAGGATGTAAGATTTTCAGTAGTTGTCTGTCCCTGTTTATTGAGATTGGAATCCTTTGCAACGTCTTTGCAGAATGCAGTTTGATATGATATAATATGTAAGTACTAGTGCGGTTAAGTATGTTCTCTACGCTTTTAATTTTCTCATCCAGATGGCGAGATGATGTCACAACTTGGTGCGATTGAGCGCATAAAAGAGAGTACTTTGCAAATGTGTCGTTAGTGATACATCTTTTCGTTCTTAAATCAATTAGAGTTTCAAGTTGGTGGCATATGTCCAGCTGCAAATACTTGCATCACTTTTGTGCAGGGGTTAGTGACAAAAGCACGAGATGGTTTGGCCTCTGATGTGGAGCAATATGCTAGGGAGATCGAGGAGTCTGAAGGATGCAGCAGCTTAAAAGACGGTGCAACACTATTGGAAGTGGTAATTTATTGTGTGTTGACATAGACATTTTATCGCCCTTGTGCTTTTTGTTCCAAAGACTGTATGATTCAGTAGGGCACTAAGTTCAGACATCATATTTTTTGTTCTGATCGTGATCAGCGTGTACGGTGCCGCTGGAGATAGATCCACTTCCACGGTGTTGCCAAAGGCAAACTATCGATTGCATGTTTGGGGGATAAGAGTTCTTGGAACCTCAAATCAATCCATAGTGATATCTTCAAACCTATGAAGCATTCTAATTTGTTAATTTTCGATACAACCTTTCTGTTGTTTCCTTTCAGGTCAAAGCTGTAAAACCTGATGTGCTTTTGGGACTTTCTGGAGTTGGGGGCCTATTCACGCAGCAGGTATGTATTTCAAATTTGAATGACTTCATGCTTGTTATTCACTGGCAAGTTTCTTATTATCAAGTGTGCGTACTATAATGAGAGGAGAGAGGGTTGCAAGCCAACATTAATCGAACTACTTTTCTTCATGACTGCTTTTGGACGTAGTCGAGGAATGAATGCCGAAAGAGAGATAGAACAAACTACCCGATCCTCCAGCTTTAAAAGCATGATCACTTGTACTTTATACCACCTACTTTGGAGACATCCACAGTTTTCTGTCACTTCTTAGACGGTCTTCCGGGGAAGTAGAACTCGTCTGGCTTCGGAATATTAGGTCATCATGTGCAGTCTCATGGATTGGACCTTTTCTTTTACAGGTATTCTGAACTAGTGTTGTTTTGTCAATGTGGAGTCTCTTGTTCAGAAGTGGGGTCGATCATGACACCACTTGCTCAATATGGAGGTACTCGGATACAAGACTTAACTTCCCTTTTGTCATGTTTGCAGGTTCTGGAGGCAATGAAAGAATCCGGGTGTCCAAGACCAGCTATTTTCCCTCTTTCAAATCCCACTTCTAATGGTATTCTTCCTTAATATTTGGCATCTTCAATATGATATACTATCAAATTCATCCGTTTATTTTGCTCTATCTTTGAAACCCACGGTTAATAGAATCTGCAGACAGCTGTTATTCTTCTGTGAGCGAAATTTGTGTTGTTTGTATGCTTTTGCAGCTGAATGCACAGCTAAGGAGGCATTTCAATATGCTGGACCAAATATTATATTTGCAAGTGGGAGCCCATTCCGGGATGTTGATCTTGGTATGAACCCGTTATCTCTTGATTTGAGTGCTAGCTGGTTTTGCTATGCAATTTTCACGTGTTAATCAGCGACAAATGCTTTACATTTGAATTTTTGTTAATTGATAAATATCACAACATATTGATGTGCAGGAGGTGGTAAAATTGGTCACTCGAATCAAGGCAACAATATGTATTTCTTTCCTGGGTAAAGTTTCATTTTCCATGATCTTTCTGTCACCGTCAATTTCTAGGCAATTCGTTGAATATCTTCTTGCATGTTCTAATTTTATAGCGGCCTATGAGCAGGAAGTGAACTTGAGCACCTTACGCCGTATGCATCATACCGTAGGTGAAATTTATTGAGGGCTACAGTAATTTTTGAACAGTGTTTGTGACTGGTGAACATTGCAAAGACATTGTCATGATGTCACAGGATTATGAATAATGATAATTATTAAGACCTCTCGTAATTACTTGACCCACAGTACATGGTGAATTTATATACCTTGTCGATCTGGGCTGTACCTTGGCTCGCTTCAGATGTTCCGATTGTAACGATCTCTTGATTTGTCATTGTTTTGCAGAATTGGTCTCGGTACCCTCATGGCAGGTGCTCACACTATCTCGGATGGTATGCTCCAGGCGGCTGCAGAAGAGTAAGCTCAAGTCGTAGTTTTATTAAGCATCTCCTTAGTGGATGTTAAAGATATTCAATTTAGAATCCGTGCATGGCGGTCAGCAATTTGTGTTCGTTCACCACTGCGATTCTGCCCTATGTGACATAAAGTAGAAAACAAAATTAGCTTGTAAGAACTAAACTCCAAATAGTCCAACTAAACTTTTGGAAAACTTGAAAACCGAAAACAATCATTCCGACTTCTTGATTAGATTAAACTAAGCATAAATTAGGATGATGATCATCCAACTAGAGCAGCTCAGGGTCTGGGTTTTTGTTTGGAATCTGAACTAAATTTATGAAGTGAAATGTGGGACTCTGAACAGGCTTGCTGCTATTATGTCTGAGGAACAGTTGCAACAAGGGATTATATATCCACCTGTACCCATGTAAGCTGGTTCACTTGTTCATGCACCTCTAATATGTGGTTTTGTTGCTGACATTGCGGATCATGCTCTTGAGACGAGACCGTTCAGCGCTTAACTTTTGCTGCTTGTGAACCAAGTTGCGGGTCTACTTCATTCTGCAGGAGTTTGTTGGATTTGCTCCATTATGTGCATGGAGTGGTCCTCAGAATTATTATTTTCAGCATATTTATTCTCATTTAGCTTTGCATTCACTCCTTCAACATCCCTCGTTGACGAATCTGTGTGTATTTGAACAGGATTCGAGAAATTACAGCTCGTGTGGCATGCGCAATAGTGAAAGAGGCGGTCAAGGAGGACAATGCTGAGGGATATAAGAACACTGATGTCAAAGAACTCAGGCGTTTGGTTCAAGATGATGTGCGTTTCATTTCTGATATCACGTGTTTAATGAAAAATATTAGTAATTGCTCAAAGCAGGTTCTTAACTATTCAATTGAGGACAGTTCTGTTTCTTTCAGCAACTTCATAACAGTCAAAGCCGGGAAGTTCATTGCTGATTCAATATCGGTTTTTTGGTGTTTTTTGCAGCACGAGTTAAAGGCGTATATTGAGAACCATATGTGGTCTCCGGATTACTCACCACTGGTTTTTCCAATTTCACATATTTAGCTTCTACAAGAACTGTAAAAGCATATGACCGGATATATTTTGTCTTGTTTTACGGATTCGAGACTGCATCCAGGAGATTATCTATACCGATCAATTGATGTGTTGTTCTCACTTAGCATTCAGATTCGGGAGTTGCTGATTTAGCCTTGTGTTATTGTTGCCAGTATGCGTAGATGTGCGCAATTGCCCAGCCCGTAGTTCGGTTGTAGAATTTTTTCTAGGAGGTTGGGCAAGCTAGGTTTGCCTTCATGAAGCTGATTCAGGAAGTATCTGGAAGAACAAACTTTTGGACTTGTTATAATGACGAAAGCATTTTAGTACATGGTGATTACATGGTTCTTTTTTAATTGAGTTGAGGTTCATTCTTCAATTTTTAATGCTTGATGCATTACCCGTGGTACTAAAATTTGAAGTCGTTTGGGTAATTTTTAAGAAATTTCATATGATTTACAGTAAATGTTACATGACTCCTATTGTGAGATTTATTGCCGCTCAGATCATTGTCAGATTGCTTGTTGCTTGTGCCATTTTGGTGTTGATGATCTCCATTGAATTCAACCTTGACTAATAAATTAAAGCTTCTGTGTGTAGTTTGTAAGTCACTCTATAATCCTAAAAAAACTAATACTGAACACTTGCAATTGCAAGTTGGGTGGATATTACTGTGTTAACAGAATTGTGAAGAGTTATCCTAATATTATATTTTGTTCAAATTTTCTCTATTATTAGTATTTTCACAATTGTTGCCAATTAGATGTTTGTTTATATAAATTTACTCTCTACAAAATTTGGACATTTTTTTTCACTGTAATGAAGGTAACCATTCTTTGACATTGAACACATTAATTCATTTGTAGGATTGCATTGAATTTTTTTTCAACTTTGTGTTTTCAGGATTGGCAAATTCACAATTGACAATCTATCATTAACATTGAGTTGATTCCACAAATTTGAATAGTGTTTCCACCTTTATAATATGGAGTCTTAACATTGAGTTGATTCGACAAATTTGAATAATGTTTCCACCTTTATAATATGGAGTCTTAGTAAAGGATCTAATGGCTTTGGACACCTCAATAGTTGCTAAATTATGTTTATTCCCTTACTGTTTGCCAATGGTTGCATTATATCCAAAGTCAATCATTTGGACATTGACATCAATCTTGTTTTGGTGCATGTGTCCAAAATTAGGTTTAAGGTAGGAAAATCCTTTAAATGCATTGTGTATTTTCAAATACTTCTATTTAGTATTGATACAAATTTTTTTGACCCAACAAGTGGTTAGATATGATCATGATGAAGTCGCTACAATGTTAATGCATTTTTCAATCATATTTTCATTAAATGATTATATTTCCCTCTACCTTTTATTAAAGTGAAGTCTTTTGAACTAAAATTTGTAGAGTGATGATAACCACTCTCTTTGAACATATTATTCTATGGGATGATGATGAATAGTGTATATCTCTAATGGATCAAAATGTGGCATTACCATAGGATTTAGATGCAATGTTTAATTTTTTTATAAAGTTATTTTTTTAGTGGACATTGGTCCAAAGTCAAAGACTTCTAAATATATTCCAATGTCCAAGGCTTATTTATAGGTAGGATCTAGGTTTTACTACTTTGCAACTAAGGTGATACAAGATTCAAATCACATGCTATTATTCTTTTATGTTGCCATGAAAACACTATCTATAGGAAATTCAAGTGGCCCACTCTAGCCAAACCAAGCTTATTCATACCCCCTTGACAAAAGCATTTAAACTTCAGGCCTCTAAGATATTTTAAGAGAATTATATTTTTTTTCTCCCAAATCCAATGAGGTAGAAAATTAGTGTCTTAATGTAACATTATCAAACAACAATAGAATCCCCTTTTGCTCCCCCAAGTGAAGGACTTCTTTGAAGTTTTCATTCAAAGAGTGCTTGCCAACCATTGTAGAATGAGAAGTTGTAGCCTATCTAGTACTACAAATTAGCTTGAAGTCATAATAGACGGTATATTAATTGGTGGAGGAATTTAACACTACCTTCTTCTAGCAACATACCTTATAAGATATGGTGACTTCAACTAGAGAAGGTTTGGGCAATGTTATGAACAATTTAGAAGATCCCCTCATACCATTCACAAGTTGACATGTGCCACTCTTTTCAATAAAAAAGTGACTTAGTTCCGCTACCGTCCCGTGACTCTCGTGGGCTCATGTTCAATCCTGATTTTCCCGCCACGGAGTTATTCGCCACGTAGGACCGCGCCAATTGCCAACTCGGACAAGGAAGCCACGTCGGACCATCGTCTCCGTCGTCTCCGAAATTCAAAATTCTGAGCCCGCCATAGCCGCACCAAGTCGGAAGCTCAAGTTTCTGCCATTTTTCGCGCAAACCCCTCGGCTATGGCGGATTAGGAGCTTCGCGTCGTGTTAGAAACGGGCGTTAGCGGACAGAACAAAATCTTTGCTGCCATGGGGACGCCCTTGAGGTACCGGGTGCAATCGCCAGGCCACGCGCTCCTTCTCACACCGAACGACGATGAGACGGAGCGCGCGCAAGTGCGGCGAGCCAGATCCGCCGCGTTGCGACGCAAGTCGGGATTTGGAAGTGGCATTAGCGCATCGTTTTCAGCGGCGGCTGCTGCTGCGACGGAGGAGTCCAATGTGCTCAGTCGGGAGCACATCTTGGAGCTTCACAACAACTGTATCAAGCTCGCCGCGGAGAATGTAAGCGATTTTCTTGCTGTGAATTTTTTTGTGGTACTGAAGTTTCCAAGGATTTTCGTTAGTTTAGCTAACTGATTATCGGTTTTCTATTGCGCTCTATATTGCTATCAACTTGCCATTTCGATGGCACTTATGATTAAGAGCATGCATTTTGCGCTTGCTTTCCGGATAAGTATTTTTTTTTCAAGCTCGCCGCGACAAAGATTTGGAACTCTCGGTTTTTATTGTTGATTTGAATTTTTTTGCGGTAATGAAATTTCCAAGGCTTGTTATTTGTGTACCTGTTTTTTATTGCGCTCTATGCAACTATTGAACTTGCCATTTTGATCAGTACATGGCATTCATGTGTTAGTGCATGCTTTATGTGCTTACTTAGCGAAATTTTTTCACTTGCACACAGTGCGGTTGGTGCATATGTATTTAGTGACAGTAGCCCTTCTGCTTTGGGTTCATATTTGAAGATGCTCTTTAGCAAGTTTCTGTTAAATTTCCTCAAATGAGATTGCTGAAGTAAATTGGACTCATAGTGTTACTTAGTTCTTCAGCGATTTCGTACTTCTAAAGTGTTTCGAATCTTTGTTTCTTGCGTGCAGAAAATTACGCAACGCAATACTTGGGGCCTGAAGTTGATCGACCATCTTAGTGTGCTTGTCCAAGGTGATGATGACGAAGATGACCAAACCAACTTCCAAAAGGCAAGTATCCTGCAATTTTTTCTTGATGCTGCTAGCGAAGTGGGTGCCAATGTGACTGCCATTGAATTTCATGTTTTTGAGTGATAATAGTCATTGCGATTTTGTAAGGAAACTTTGCAATCTTAAATATTTAGGATTTTTTTTTGAGCATAACGACAATACGGAAGTCAGAACGAAGTGTTGACAGGTATTTCTCCTTCAATATGACAGGCGAGCTGCACGTTGGAAGCCGGTGTCAAAATATATTCAACAAGAGTAGACTCGGTGCATTCCGAGACTTACAAAGTGCTCAGTGGCCTTAATCGTACTGCTGGAGATGACAATGGCAATCGTACGAATTTATCATCAGCCTTTGACAATTTCATCTGTAGCACATGCAACTAGTAGTGTCATCATCCGTGTGGACAACAGAACTTTGTTGTTTCAGACGGTAGTAAGGTCGCAATTGGTTTATATTTCTCTTCAGAATTCAATATTCATGGAGGTGATATCGGCTGTGTTTGCCCTCACTGTGTCTCGCAAGCTCATTGTACCGTGGTAGTTATTATGATGCTGGACAAAAAGTCAACTCAATGTCCAAATCTAAAGGACTCATATTATGATTCTTCCTTCTTCAGAAATGGCTGGTGAAGGAGATGCTGATGGTAACGAAGTCGTGGGAAACGATGAGGAGCACAAGAAGACTACTAGCAAGAAAGTAAGTGCAGATTCTTTACACGCTTAGACACTGAATATCCTGCTTGCAGTAAGCTCTTGTCAGAATCATAAATTGATGCGAAGTCTTCTAAAAACTGTTCTACATTGGATTGTTCAGGCTTTTAGCTTAGATAGGTTGCCTTCACTAGCCTAGATAACTCCACTATCAAAGACAAGTTTATGAATAGATTAGATTTTTGATACTAACAATATGACCAATGCTCGGTTTGCTAGAGTGGGAACAACTCCAGTACATTGGAAGCATCATTCGACTCCCTCAACGTCAAAAAATTTGATGGTACGGATCCTTTGTATTAATCATCATAGTTAACATTTGATTTGTCATAGTTTGTGCTGATATGTATATAGGTCAAGGACCTAAGTCATTTGGCCGATCCCGGACAGAATGCAGCTTGGTGCTAAAGAGACGCCTATAAAGAAGTTGATAAATTGGAGTGTGCAGTGGCTTTCACTGTGGACCCACTATTCCAGCAAACATCAGCGCAGTTCGATGAAGGTGGAGCTAAAGGTCTTCTCCTGAACACTCTTTCCGTATACCAGGGATGTGAAATTGTGTTCGATTCTTGGGAGGTGCCTGAGAAGAGAATGTTGGTTCAGGCTAAGAATGATAATGAACGCCATGCTTCAATCAACATGTCCTTCATGACAGGTAAGTCATTCTGTGACTTAGAATAGGTTATTATCTAAATCAAGTTCCGTGGGCTTGTTCTCTGGTGCTAATTGATCCATGTACCTGTATATCTCTGAGCGTACTGGACTATGATTTTACAGACAGTATTGATGCGATGCTGGAGAATATACACAAGGAGAATGAAATTTCGCCTTCTTTGAACGAGATCGTAAAAATGATGGCTGATCCTTATAGAGCAGCAACCGTAGTAGAAGATGCCGCTAGGCAATCCTCTGACTCATATGAAGACGAAGAAATAATCTCACCTTGGCAAGATGGACATGGTGGTGAAGATGATGACAACTTTGCTGACGACGTTTTTAACCATGTGGATCCAAATGAAGACCAAGAAGGGAATTATCCTGGTGGAGGGTTTGATGGAATGGATGATGACTTCGGTATGGATCCAATGCCTGAACCAAACCCCGACACAGAAGACGAGGAGGCAAGTGCAATTCTATCATTTCAAACTTCTCCAATAGGTTCTCGTTATTATCATTTATGGTTCAGATACTCTTCATTCCATATTGGGCGAGTGATCAACCCTCATTTCGAACCTGGTTTGATAATTATTTTGATTCTTGATATCTGTTCTTTGTTCATTCTCGCCTTCTGTCTTGCTTTGTATCCGAAAAAACCCATTCCACCTATGAACTAGTGTTCTTCCCGGACATGTACTCTCACTACAATGATTTTTAGTCGACATTTCCTGAAAAGACGTCGACTTAGTGACACTGTTTTTAACTTTCTGCGGTCGCATTACTACTTTCAGGGGCTTCTTGGGGGAGAAGTGGAGTATGCTGAAGATGAGAGTTTAGCAAGGCATTCAACTGTTGAATGGATAAATTCTGACTTTAGACTAACGGATAAGTCCAACGCGTGGGCTGGACCTGACCATTGGAAATACAGAAGTCCAAGAGGTACGTGGCATCCCTTGCAACTGAATAGCCTAAAGCTTCCCTGGCCTCTATTACCTGTTTTAAAATGTAGGTACTTATCTACTGTCGCTTCAACGTTCTTGACATTCTTATTTGACTTTAACAATCATGAGAATGCTTTGTATCTTTGTCTTTGTTCTGGTCAGATTGGAATCTGCACGTTCGTTTTTGTACCTGTAACATTTTGCATGTTCTAGATCTGTATAGAATCCATGAAATCTTATGGTGAATGCCGTTTCTGTTGTGAGTTTGCAGATGGCCAACGTGGACAGGCTGGTGATGAAAATTTGGGTTCTAATAAAGTGAAAAGGAAGAAACGCCAACCCTTCACGCTTGACTTCGAAAACCCTTCGGAAATTGATATGTCATTGTTCCAGCCAGCTGCGGACCTTCGATCCACACTTCTTGTGCAACGTGGTGCTGCTTTTAACGGTCTCCTCCCAGAGGACGTACACTATGAAGCACTGAATCTTGTGCATCTATTCCTTCGACCATCTGTTCTGGTAAGCCTTGGCTACGTCTTTCTCTATGGACAAGATATTCGATGTACTTGTATGAATTCTTACAACTTGAAACAGGTAAGACAGGAGTTCCAAGTGCTTGTGACATGTTTACTGAAGAATACCGTGTTCATGCAGTGTATCTGGAAGAGAGAAAGTCAACTTGCAGGTAAATGTCTCCTTTTCATATCAACATCTGGAATTTCTGGACTTCTTTAATTTATGTTTCCTTTCTGTATTTCTTGCGTTTACATTGATGGATGTTTCCTGTGCAGATGGACAAAGGCGAAGGGGGCTGCCTGGGATGTCTTCCCAGGACTTTGGTGATGATTCAGGAAATGACTTTGGTGGAATGGATGGCTTCCATGGTGACTGGGCTGGTGATGATGGTGAGGGTGACATTGAGGACCCATTTGGCACTGACCTGGTTGCTGCTCCTCGCAAGGTATATTTTCCACGTATGGTGTACTTTGGAGTGTGGAGTACAGTCAGTCCCGTATATGTTAGGGGCTCAAGGGAAAGTTACTGATGCTGACTGCTGAACTACTTGGTATTGCAGATTCAGAAAGTCGACGTGAATTATGACAAAACTTCGAAGCAAGTTGACGTGCGTATACTGAAAGAATCCCTTTGGTCCCATCTGCAGATTATCCACGAGGTAAGGCTTTTCTTGCAATGAATCTTCCATACAAATGTGCTCTGGTGTCGTGTATATTATCATAACATAGCGTGCTGTCTAGTTTGTGTCCATGGGTAGACGGAATTAGCAGAAACATAGGGTTTCACACTGAATGGTGCCTGATGTTTGGTGTGTCCGTGAATATACCAGGATGAGCCCGAAAAGGACACATCTGGTATTCCTTTTCAAAATCTGCTCAATGTTCTCCCAGAGGATTGTGCAGCTGCTGAGCGGGAAGACATTTCCGTGCAACTGTGTTTTATTTGCCTTCTCCATTTGGCAAATGAGCATAATTTATGCATCACGGATTGTCCAACAATGGATGATTTGCAGATTTTCCAAGTTGATTAGCTCATAGCATGACCTAGTAGTAGGAAATAAACAGCCTGGATGTTTGATTTAAGAAACATATTCAAGCTGTTCAGGTAGTCCTCTTGATGTTTGCTGCCTCTTGCAAATCGTCAAATTCTGTAAATGTTCATTATAAGACTGATAGAATACTTCGTGGATTGAATCAAATTTCTGGTTTCTCATCATTTCAAACTACACGAGCAGACAAATCTTCTCCCAGGTGAGATTTCACACCGCTGGAATGTAGATTGCAGACCTTAACACGGAGTGTGATTAGTTAGATCAAGAGACACCGTCTGAGGGTAAAATAAATTTCAGTCATTAGTCTCTAATTTGGCCTCTTTGGAATATAGGAGAATGTTTCTCTTCAGCTCCAATCTTCACAAGCATTGTCTCGGTGTGAGCTTTCTGTACCGGTTTATCTATTCTATTAAGTGCAAAGTGTCACATTTTCATCTGTAGTATTGTTTATCATCTCTTGAATCTTACTAAACCGTAATGACTTTTCCATAGCTTTTCCACAAAATTTTGTAGGTTGATGAAACTAGTAGCTCATTTGTTACACACATTCAAACTATGTCATAGTTATCTTTTGAGACCTTTTCATTGTCAAACTAATTCTTAAATGCTATGAATTTTTCTCATTTGTGAAGGTTTTTATCTCTTACAAACTTTCCATTTAGTACTTATTGTTCATAACAAAATGAAGTTAATATCTATACATCTCTTCAATTAGGTGGATTATTAAATTTGTCATTGATTTAAATAGGTCATGATGGAAAGACTGTTCAAATATGTTTTTCAATGAATCATATACAAATTGAAATCATTAATTGAATTGAGTTTTGTATGTACACATTAGGAAATATAGAGGTTGGTAGATGAATCCAAAAGTTGACCTTGATTTCACCTAGTTTTTCCTTGCTTTATAAATGAGTATATTTGAAATTCATACCTTCTTTGACTAATTGTACCAAGTGAAAACAAAACATTTAAATCATAGATATTAAAGCAATATAATTTTTCATCTTTATTTATTGAAAGAAAAACAAGGTGAAATCAAGAAGGATCTTCATTTTCATCTTTTGACCATTGCATCTCTTTACATGCATGTCTAGTATGTGATTTGATTGTAAAGCAAGATACAAGTTTGTTAAAGTGCAATTAATTTAAGATTGAATCATTTTTCATTAAATAGTCAAATATGTTTACTTCTAAGAGGCAAAAATAGAAATAAGGTGCAAAGGTGTTCAAAATCTTTTATGAGTCGCAAAAGATTTTTCATGATAGATTGTAAATTCTAATGTTTTGGAAAGTCCTATCTATTGTGAATTTAAAACATTTGATATTAGTCAATGTAGAATACCTCAAAATATTTTTTTAATGAATAGAGTTTAATGATTAGGTGAATTAAGAAATGTCATCTTCTATTTGGTCCCTAGTTCACCTTGTATTCTAAATTGCACTTAAATTTTTATTCAACTTGTGTTTTTTCCAAAATTGTAATATGCATGCAATCTAATCACATTGGATTGTCCTTTATCTAAATTGAGTCTTATGTACCACCCTTATTAAAAAAAAAAGGGATCAAATACAAAGTCATCAAGTAAATATGAAAATTATAAACATTGAACTCTGTAAATTTTATTTTTACTATTTGTAAACTTGTTATTTATATATTTGAAAATTTTTGAATTTAAAAATAATGAATTTCAAATAAATTTTTTCTTAAACTAATATTTTTTTTTCAAAATCATTAAGAATTGATCATTTTTTTTGTCTTAGCTCCAAAATTCCTCTAATTTAGAAGTAGCTTGAAATTTCCATTATTTTTATTTTAGATTCATTTTATTAAATGAGTTGTAGCTTCAAACACGCTTTATAGTTGGAAGTTGGACTTTGAAGTCATATCTTTGAGGAAAGGGCCCAATTCTATTGTACAATGAGGTGCATTGATACTTCATTGATAAAAACTAGTTCATATAGTATTCTAAAATTGCTACTACAAACTATAGTTTCAATGCTTAGATATTGATGTGAAACTTCCCATCAATTACAAAGGTCTCCCAAACTAATGACAAGGCCTAAAAACATGTAGTCAAAAGGTCATTATTAGCAAGGGGAGTAGTGAAGCCCTAGTTTTAACAACGATGCTAATACGTGAACACAAAGACGTGAGCCTACAAGCCTTGAACCTAGTTGTAGGTATGTACCTACAACTAAATTCAAGGCTTGTAGGCTAGGACAAAAATCATTGAATGAAGCCTAGATAAAAAGAATGGTATTTCAAATTCACAAGACTACAATTGAAGCCTATAGTGTCTTTTCAATTGAGAGAGTTCAAAGATTTTGAGGGAACTAATGAGACTCAAAATCCTATTTAGGATTTAATTTATTTACAAAACAAAGGTAGGAAAAATTTGGAATTGAAAAAAAACAAGACATCTGAAAGGTTTTGAGGCAACCAATGGGGTCTATATCTTTGAAGTTTTTGTATTGATAAATAAAGTCTCTAATGATGTCTATTGGTTAATATACACGTCCAAAGTCAATCATAACAAGTTTGCAATTGCCAAGATTTCCAAGTCAATTGAAGTCTAGAGACAATTGAATTATAAAGACTTTTTAACCCTCAAATGATGAGCCTATTATCACTTTTTTGAGCTTCATTGACAAGTAAGTTACCTATGAATTTGATTTTTTGCATTTATTTCTTAGAGATATGATTGCATGCCTTCTATTAGTTGTAAAAAATTTGCATCTTTTTATAAAAATTAAAAAATAATATATAATTTTAATGAATTTCTTTTATCAAATACAATTCATGTTCAAAAATTTTGAAAATCCCTCTATATATTAATAAAATATTATAGAGTATCATTGTGTAAGTTCTTTTCTAGGTCATCCTAAAATAAAATATCATAACTCCATGGTTATTAACTCAATGTTCAAATTACTATAAAATCTAATAATGAACTTTAGCCAATTTTTGGAATGACTTTGAGATTTCTATATTCATAGATATAGGATCCACTTTGTGACCATTTGATTTGTATGAAGTCACAACTAAAAAATAGTGGAATGAAGCCAAAATGAAAACATTGGAATTT
This sequence comes from Pseudoscleropodium purum, assembly GCA_963969395.1. Lineage (NCBI taxonomy): Eukaryota > Viridiplantae > Streptophyta > Bryopsida > Hypnales > Brachytheciaceae > Pseudoscleropodium > Pseudoscleropodium purum. The sequence goes on from OZ017795.1 coordinate 29,416,080, forward strand.
TGAGGTTGTGGTATTAAGTGGTCAAATCTTGTTGAGAGTTCAAAAAAATGAGCAATGAATAAGCAATAAAATATAGGAATTGGAGCCTTTGGTCATCCATAATGTAAAGCCTCCAAAGGCCAAGCCCAAAATCCAAACTTGAAGCCACAAATTCCTACGGCCTCTTGATTGAATAGCCATAGTGTGAAGTCTTCAAAAGCCAAGGCCAAAGTCCAAACTCTTACCAATCTAATAGTTGAGATCTTGTCTATGTTTGATAGCCTCTCAACCATAGTTTGGGCCTCTATTTCTAGACAATCCAAATTTTATTTGAGAGTCCGTTGCCATATAGAAAATTTATAGTTGGTTAGTTTTGACAAGATTTGGACTATTCCTTCTAGTATGAAGGGTCAAGAGGTCAAACTCTTGTTTTTTTTTTAAATGTGATTGGTGAAAACCCATTGCCTCTTGACCTTTGGCTATAGTGTGAAATGGCCCTAAAATTAAAAGCCCTTTGTCCTTCTTACTTGAGTTGAAATTTTTTTTGACAAAACAAATGGAAGTCTTTCAAGTTCAATTAATTTCATAAGCTAAGGTTGTAAAAATTTGGATTAGAATTTAGATTTGAAAAAATACGTAAGTTGAAGGTTCACTTTGCAACCTTAGGGTTTGGATCTTTTGGGGGCATATTGATAAATATAGAATTTAATACATAGTATTGGCCAACATACACCTCCAAAATCTAACATAATGAGCTCACAATTGTCAAGTTTTCTAAATTAACCCCTAAATGCCCAAGGTGCCAAAATTTGGTGTTTACAAAACTTTGAAGTTAAATAAAATCTAACCAAGTTGCTATTTTTAGGAGTTTACATATTTGGAAAGTTTTTCTTGAAGTCTAGTTTTAGCACCAAAAGTCCAAAATAAAATCTTGAAAATAAATGGTAGTGATTTTTCTATTGAAGATTTTGTGCAAGGATATCCAATGCAATCTTGACTTCTTGTAGTGTTGAATGTTCTTCCAAATTAGCTTCAAATACACTAGACCTTAGAGAAAAAATCACATTCAAAATTCATTTAAAAAACTTATAGAGTAGATTTTAAGAAGCTATAAATTGATTCAACTTTTACATGTTAGGCCCTTTAACCTCATATTCTTTTGGTCACCAACTTTTTAGATTTGACTTGTGAAAAGAGAATTGAAAGACTTTACATTACTTTTGCATTTTTAACACTTTCATGGTCAAACATGATAATCTTTCACTCTATAAGTGATATTTTTGTGTTTTATTTTCCTATGAGATCTCTAACATGTCTAGTTTAAATTTGTACGGTTACAATTTTTTTTAAATGATAAAACTTATCAAAATGTTGGTATTTTGTTCAATTTAGAGTGAATTACAAGAAGTTAAAAATAGGCCTTGGGCATTTAGGGGTGCACTAAACTAAAGTCTATAGAATTTTAACCCTCAATAGACAAGCCTATAATTATAATATTTTTTGAAACTTCATTTTCCAAGTACCTGTGAATGTAATCTTTTATATTTATTTTTTGAAGATGTGATTACATGTCTTCTATTTAGTTGTAAAATTTTTACATATTTTGGAGAAAATTTTGAAATTATTGAAAATTGTTTAATAAAAGTTTAAGCAATTCAGATCAAGTGCAATATATATACAAAATTTTTGAAAATCTCTTTATAGATTTACATCACAATGTGGAAGATCATGGTACTTGTTTTTTTTATCATGATATTTTTAAATTAGAAAATCAACACTCCATCGTTGCAAATTTGTTTTTTCAAACAACATATCAATATATTTTTTAATTCTATATTTTAAGCTACGTTATAAATGAATAGTTGAAGAATATCAAATAAAAATTGATTACCAATAGAAATCTAATGCTTTTTTAGGACTAATATATATTCAATGTAAAAGTTTCCATTGCTAAGGTTTACCAACCCAAAATTGAGGTTCGAAGACCTTAGTCAAGTATCACTAGTAGTGCAAAAGCAATGCAATGTTAGTTTTAAATCAAACATTTTATTATAATTATTATTCTTAGAAAGTGAAAATAAATCTATAAATATTGTATTCTAAAATAAGCAAATAAAAATAATGCAATATAGTACTCATTTCTAATGCAAACCAACTATGATTTTAATGCTAAGATTTTAACTCAAATAATAGGTTTTTGAAGTTAAAACAAACATGTCATCTTTACATTTTCCATGATCTTATAATTTTTGTCTGAAATCAAATCATGAACATTCAATCAAATACAGGGTTGACATGACGTCTGGACGCGGACGTTGTGTCCGCAGCGTCCGCTGACATTCGCGGTCCCGGTGGACATAGAGTCTGCCGGGTCCGCCCCGTCCGCCCTGCCCGTCTGTCCCGTCCGCCCAGACGGCCCTATTTCCCCCGACCGCCCTACCCAAACTGCCCCGTGGTCACTCCCTTAATCTTTAAACAATTAAATGTTAAATGAAGTGCAATGGTTCGCGATTTGTTATTAAAACAATGTCTCTTATAAGTTGAAAGATTATAAAGTTTGACCACGAGTCCATGATAGTCTTGAAACTATGAAAAAATTACAATTCATTTTCAAAAGGCAAACTAAAAAAATTTGTGACTTCAAATATATATATATACTATTTAAAAAATCAAGATCAACACAAATACAAACATAATCAATATAAGCAAAATGTATTCAATTTAATGTAGAATACCATACATTGTGCACATTTGGCTAATTGCACATATAATTTTTTTCATTCCAACTCTATATTTCTAAACTAATTTTTAATGCCTATATAACCTATTCAAGTATTCAACTACTACTTCTGCACTACCAATCTAATATAAATGGCGGAAATGTTCATCTGGCATCGGCCAACGATATGTATTAGAAAATTGCGTAATAACATGGGCCAAACTAGTATTTTCATCGTCAGTCTTCGAAGAAATGTGCTTCAAGTAAGCATAAAACACTTTTGCAAAGTCATGAAAGGCAAATTGTGTCGCACTAGGTGTTTTTCGTAGCAAGTTGAAATACGCCTTTGACATGTTATTTCCATTCATCCGCCGAGTAATTTTTCGAATGGCATACTCTTCCGACTTACGTGAATACATCGGAATGACTTCCACATCTGCACCTGCTTTATGCAAATATGCAATACGTGGATCCACCTACCATCTCCTCTGCAAAGTTTGTTTCATCTCATCTGCTGATGTGAATGTGTACAAAGACTTCATTGGCTGAGAAACTAAGGTGGTCATGCCCCAATTGCAAACTCCAATATACACACGTGACTCATCCTCTGGAAAATGCAACAAGATGTTGTCCAAAGAAAGATCATTGTGCAAATGTCCAGCAAGATGCACTGCATACATTATATGCATAAACGCCCATGTCAACTCCGTGCGCTTCTTCCGATATCACCCTAAACGGTGAGCTTTTACAACCTCCTCTTCGGTTGGATTTGTATACATCAAATAGATTTGAATGTTGTCTGGATAGTCCTTATCCATATTCAACATTTGTCGAAGAGTTCCACCATTCTACCAATACACATAACCTTCACACGTCGTTCCGTGCACTGCAGCAAACCGTATCACCCCCGCGTGTGGAATTCGAACAGCCATTGATTCGTTTTGATGTTCTAACTTTGCAAGATCGAGTCGAGTTTGGTGGTGAATGGATTTCTTCACCGCAAACTCCCAATAAGGAAGTATTCCTGGACATCCTTCAATACGAACCTTTCGAATCGTTGCATATCCACCTCTCATCGTTCTATCATCAACAGCAATCGCGCGTGCTGTATCTGGAAGTACTGTGAGGTGCCGTTTGGTCCTTTCCGCTTCAGCAACTCCATCATTGCTTTTCCACCAACCAATTGAACCAACTCGATTGTGCTTTTTGGCGAATGGAGCACATCGCCCCCTAAACAAGTCCGCTTTTAGAATCACTTCTTCAAACTGGGCGTCATTGGGTCGATATTCCTTGCCATATTTAACCAAAATGACTTTGGAATTCCACAAAGCGTCATGAACCTTGTTCTCCAAACATTTGGTGAAGTACGTTTTATGCATTTCGTCATGCCACTTCGCCACATTCAATGCATCCAACAACATCTGTGTCATGTCTACCTTGAATTTAGACACGCACTCCTCTTGATATCTAATGTACTTATTGTCTAAAGACAATGTTGTTTCCGATTCATAAAATTGAACGATGCGCTCGATCATGAATTTCTTGCATTCTTCCAAAGGACTTTGGCGAGCTACCTCCAAGTTCGATGGTCCCTCTCCATGTTTTAGCTTCGCAACCTTCTTCTTCCCGTTCGTCATCGTGACAAATGAAATTGATATAGATCAAATTTTTTAATTTGAAATTGAATTCACGCGCAAGTGTCCAAAAAATTGGCAACAAGGGGGCCCCAATAAACCACTCTTGCCTTGCCTTGGAAAGGAGCCAATGGAGGATGAACCATCAAGCTCTCCGCTCCACCTTGCATTCACAAGGGGCAAAGCAAAAGTGACAATGCGGACGGCCCGTCCGCCCATCTTATAACACGCGGACGGCTCGTCCGCCCCATTGGACGGTCCTAAACCGTCCGCCCGATCGGACGGGCCGGGGGTGGCGGATGCATCGGCCGTCCGCCTCCCGAAACCCTTGAGCCCCGTCCGCCCGATCGGACGGCCATGGGCGGACAAATCTGCCGTCCGCTCGATCCGACGAGCAACGGCGGAAAGCCCCAAACCGTCCGCTTGATCGGACGGGCCGCGGCTAGCGGACGCATTAGCCGTCCGCCTCCCCGAAACCCTATAGCCGCGTCTGCCCGATCGGACGGCCATGGGCGGACAAATCTGGTGTCCGCCCGATCGGACGGGCAGCGGCGGGCGGCCCGTTCGCCCCATCGGACGGCCCCAAGCCATCCGCTCGATCGGACGGGCCGCGGGTGGCGGATGCATTGGCCGTCCGCCTCCCCAAAACCCTCGAGCCCCGTCCGCCTGATCGGACGGGCACGGGCGGACAAATCAAGCGTCCGCCCGATCTGATTTATTTTTCACATTTGAAAATAGAATCTAAAGAAGAACCACTAATTGTCTAATTTGGGCATTTCTTCATACGAATAAGAAATCATTTTAGTTTTTAGCAATCGTTGAATGAAAAATAAAAAAATTTCAAATATTCAAATAATTCAATCTTTCATAAATTAATTAGAAATACATTGTTACCATTTACGAGTTTCTAAATGTAATAAACACACAACAATAATTTCAAAATACACACCATGCTAGTACATATTTAACCTCGAATGCTAAATTCAAAAATAGACATAATATGGCTCTTACAAAATTACATTTCTTCTTCATATTTTTATTATTTATCAAAGTCGCTTATAGCCTTATACATCAACGCTATTATAAAATAATACAATGATGTCTTCAACAATATGCTTGCCTACATACATACTTGGTGTACACTATTACACAACAGTTTTTGAAAAAGTGAACAAAATTGTTGTTCAAAATTGTTCTATTCATTTAAAATTTTGTACTACTTCTACCAATCTAGTGTTCTATACTTGTCGTGAGAGTAAAAATGAGAAAATGAAGCAAATACATGCTCACTATATACTTGCAGGTTTTTTTATTCGGAATCTGAATCGGACTCAAATTGTTGACCACTGCCTCTTCTTTGTACTCCAATGAACGGACCACCTCCGTAGTTTCCGTAATATCCACTCAGTGTACCTCCTTGTCCATAATTTGAACCTCCAAAAGTGGGAGGAGGAACCGGAGTAGTAGGCTCTGATCCTCTTTCATTTGAAGCCCCGTAATAAGAGGCCCCATGATGCCTGTATGAATTACTTCTAGTTGATCCCGGATAGTATTGGGCGCTTCCGTGAAGAGAGCAACTATACTGCGGGGTTATATGGCTTCCTCCACTACCTTCAGAGCCCACTTGAGTGGGTGTCGTATAATATGAACCAGATTCAGTAGGCCTACCATAGTGTGTGTTGCCATAGCTACCTGCTCCACTTTGAGAGCCAATTTCAGGGGGAGTACCATAACAAGAACCAACTGCACTTGAACCACCATAATGCGTAGATCCATAGTTCCCTCTTCCACCTTCATATCTATTTTGAGGATCGTAACTAGAGTATGAACCACCTCTTCCTTGTTCAGATTCTTGCGTTCCATGTTCATGTCCGTAGGACCCACCATGCCTATCTTGCCGTCTATGATCTTGAAGGCTTCTGCGTGTTGCCTCTTGCATTTGTTGTTCGAATTCAATTCGTTCTCGTTCTTCTATCCGCTCGTGCTTAACTCCAAATGTGACAGGCGCTTGCATATCATCGTCATCATCGTCATTTGTCCACGCATCTTCAGCATCTCAAAGAACAACTGAAGGTTGTTGTAGATAACCTCGATTAGACCACTTTGGCATGCAATCGCTTGCGCCCCTCCACTGTGTATCTATAACGGCATCCGTGCGTGTATAGTTCTCCACATTGCAACTTGTAGTGGTACGCTAGTCCACGTCCTTGTGGAGTACAATCTCTGCCCAAACCATTGCCATAACATTATAATTCATTATATTTGGTTTGACGCTTTTAATGCCAAGAACTCGATGCACTTGTGTGTATCGTTGTTTGAAGTGCTCACTTTGGCATATAGACATTTGTCCTTCCCAACGTGGCGCTTGATGCTCTACACGTTCACGTCGCCAAAGTTTTTGAATGTGAGTCATTTTTACATACTTCTTGCACATTGAGCAATCCCACACTCTTGTTGGTTCTTCTTCCCATCCCGGTTCACCCACGCACAATGGATTGGCCCAAGCATCCCAATCGAACAATTGGGGTCTTCCCTTTCGACTACTTTTTTTGGGTGTTTTATCTTTCGGCATGATGAAGCCGAAGCAAAGAGAATGGAACAATTAGAAAGCTTAAGAACCAAAATTTTGATTTAATTAATTAATTAAATTTTACAAGCGTAAACTTTGTGAAAATTTGTAACAATGCCACAACAATCGTTCACTCAAAACGGAAGGGGCGCGCAGAGCTTCCAATGCACTGGTCCGCCCACTCCAAAAGAGAACAATTGTTCGGAATGAGCCGTCCGCCTCCCCATATACATATGCGGACGTCCAGATCATGCGGACCACATCAGTCCGCGTGTCAATTGGACGGCCGTACCGGGGCGGACGGGTATCGGGGCAGACCGGGCGGACGAGGCGGTCGGGGCGGACAGGGCGGACTCCGGATCGGGTGAACAGGGCGGACGGATATCGCGACGGACGGGGCGGACAGGGCAGACGAGTATCGAGGCGGACGGGGCGGACAAGGCGAACGCCGGATCGGGCAGACAAGGCGGACGGCTCATCTTAAACCCTAAACCTAATGAAGCAAATTGTTCTTTTTTCAAAATCTCACGGTATAGATATTTAACCCGTAAAGTTCTTTTCACTAAAAACACTTCAAAACTGCCAATAGTAGTGCAAATATCAAGTCTTAGAAGAAAAATACTTTGGGGCATATGTAACCGTAGGATCTTGTAGTAAATTAGTTGGAAAAGATGTGGAAAAAATTTTAGACAAATCCACCATTTGGATTGTAAGATATTAGATATTGAATGTTTCATTTAAGGGGGCTACTCAATTATGTCTATTAATGAACAATTGGTAGGCTAACAAACCTAACTTAGCATGTATTTTAATATTTGTTGCAATTGTTTTAGGAATATTATAATATAACACTATTATAATATTCTTATAAATGATATAGTACTAAATCATTTCAAAATCAACAACATTCGAACACAATCTGTCAATCTTGTCTTTCATACTCCTTTAATGATATATATATATATATATATATATATATATATATATATATATATATATAAAATATATTAGATAAATCAACATGAACAAATCAATGATTATATATTTTATAGATCTATTCTTCATCAATCAAATAAGAGTACATGTGCAAATATAGACAAAGATGGTTTCTCCATTTGTTGCCAAAAAATAGATAAACAAATAGAGAAAGATATGAAGTGAATGTTACTTGGAGAATTGAAAAGAAAGAAATTGAAGTACTCAATTGCATTTTATTAAATTGGAAAATTGCATGTGGATGGCATGAATTAATCTTCATAGATGCTAAACTCATACGAGTTGCATTTCAACATTTATGATTTATGCAATTGATTGAATTGAAAGCTCTTGTAATTACATTTTCAAATTTTCGATTCAATCATTCAAATTTGCAAGAGTGATTTATGATAGATTTATAACTTTAAATGTGAAAGCATTCAATACCTTTATGCGTTTGTTCATCAATATATTAATTTTAGATAAATAATATATATTTTTTATAACATATGCATAAACCATTACATTAAAAAAAACAAAAAACTAAGAGCCAAGCCAAATAGGCTGGTCAAATAAAGAGAACAAGATAATAAGAGCCCTACGAGACAGAAAACAAAGGAAAATAAAAAAAATATCAAAAGGATTCAAAGGAAGGAACAAGATGCATTCTTGCAAGACCGTAGAATACATAATGATTTCAAAATCCAAACACAAATATATTTTCTATTTCAATGAGAGCCAAAAATGAACTACCTTGCTCTCAAAGATTGTACAATGTACACGTTATACAAAATGAACATATAATAGAAAGAGTAGAAGACATCGTTTATCATGATTGAAAACTGAAATGATTTTTTTTTTCTATGTAGAATATTTTATGAAATGTAACAATGTATTTAATTATCATAGTAATTGGTAGAAATCTTTGTGCAATACATAGAAACATTTCATTCATGTGGAGTTTTTTCATTTATTTAGGATTAAAATTGAAGTATTATACTCTACAAAGTACAAACCGAAAACAATATCATATACCTAAGTTCAAAAGTTTGCAATTGTTTCGTGAATTCATTTTGAAAACTCAAACAAAGAAATATTTTATAATCAATATCTTGTTCATTTGAATCATTTCAAAAATCGAATTCCGAATTCAATTCCTATTTATAATAGAAATTATATTTGTCAATTTTTTAGATCTTTAAACAATGAACCCTCTTTTTTAAAATTAATATTTAAAAACATCTGAAATAAGAATATTGGAATTACCTTTCAAAATAAATATAGCACATGTATAAGTGTATAATGTATTCTACTCCACCAACTCAAGTAACGAATTTTTCTATGTTTTTAAGGAAAAATATAGCCATACATGATTTGAAAGTTAAAACATTGATTCTTTTTCTTTATTTTCAAATCTAATCAAAATTTCATTAAAAAATATGAAAGACTCGATGTTCATTTGAAGATCGTAATGCACTTTTAATGAGAAATCACAACCTTTCATTAAATATTATGAGGTTGAAATCCATTAAATTGTTATTCTAATTATGTATTGGAGCCTTTTTTTTAAATTTCATTTGCTTACAATGAAAATGGAATTGATTATTTTTGCAAAACCTTTGATTTCCTAATGAACTTCAAAAAAAATCCCCACCATCTTCAGATCTTCTCAAAACCTATTTAGAGGAATAATATCAGTAAATAATTCAAACATATTCAACTTAACCACATTCCTCTCATTCGTAAAATAATTTAGGGGAAAAAAGAAAAGGTTTAGGGTAATTAGGGTATAAGGTTTAAGGTTTACATTTTTTTTTTAAAATGATAAATCAATTACATTGATCCTCATTTAGCAGTGATTATTAGGCTGTTTTATTTTTGAAATGTTACCGGTCTTTTTGAATAATAATGGCCTCATAGGATGCACCAATGGACAGTTGGGCGGACGCCGTCGGCGGTCAGTGTTTAAGTGGGGCGATCGGCGTGTCCAAAGCGCGGATGGCGTCGGAAGGCGGATAGTGCAGACAGTCCGGGCGGATGCACCGGTCGGACGGGGTGGTCAGATGGGGCGACGGGCGGACGGCGTGTCCGATGCCGAAGCAGACGTCGTCGGTCCGCGCGGCGGACGTGAGGTTCGGGGCCGCTTCACGTGGTCCGGGGCAGGTTCGGCGGCGGACGGCTATAAGGGTGGAGTGACTTTCATTTCTTGTCACTTCAATTCTCCTTCGGTACCAAGTTGGATGTACTACTATTGCTTTATGCGCTAGTTGCTCCTACGGGGTGGAGAGTTGGGGTCCTCTATCTTTTGTTACTGTGTTGCGGTTGATGCCATCACTTTTGACTATCACGTGAGATTTTTTTATTCACTTCAATTGGTTATTGAATCCAATTGACAATCATGAATGGCAAAGGTGATCGAAATATGGATGGGGTGACTCCGGGAAGCGAAGCCAAGAAAAAGAGCAAAGTGAAGGGGGCTACGCATGACCTTCGGCTTGACATTTTAAATGACCCTACAATTAAAGCAGAGAGCGGATGGGAAGATGAAGATGCGGAGTATTGGACATAAAAAATGTGCAGGACCTATGTTAAAATGTACCACATTGACAAGTTGTGGCCTGAGGAGTCGCACAAGAGTTATATACGGGATTTTTGTTGTAAACCATGGACTTGCAACAACAAACATTTTGTCCATCGATTTGAGGAGGTGTGGCGTGTTCTATTCGGAAACAAGCGCAAAAGTAAAGGCTATATTAATTATAGCGTGGCGTATATGGTTTACGCGGAACTTATATTAGAGCGCAAGATCAATTGGAGCACGTTTCCGACGACAACAACTTGCCCACTTCTACTTGAAGCCAATCAAAAGGACATTCCCGACTTGTACAATTTAGAGGGAGAAACAGAAAAAGTATTAAAAAATACTATTGAGGTGAAAACGGATGGTGTGGAGAATGCTTCAAATGTTGAAGAATTACGGTCTGTACAATTTCCAACAAAAGCAATCAATGAAAGCTCTTCGAAAAATGTGGGGAAAGATGTGGAGAAAGATGTAGAGGCACAAGAGGGTGAAGTCTTTTCCACAGCTCCAATGCGTTTGACCTTTACACCAAATGTTGCGGCACAAACACAAACGGAGTTTGTAAAAAAAGGCAAGGTTTGCATGGAACACGGAGAAACTTCAAAAAGTAAAGTAGACGAAGTCTTGGCGGAGAAAGTGGCAAAAGCTAATGCTGCAATTGATAGTCTGATAGCCAACAATTGTTTTGATAGTTTGGTCTACAAATCTCCGCTTGTGCATCAAGGCGTTGAATCTAGTCCAGCGTTAAGTTTAGAAGACAAAGTACATACGCCTCGTGGACAAGGCGTGATGATTGATAATATATCCTCATTATGGAGTTCCGAGCGTAAAAGGCGGGCGGAGGAGTTTCCGTTTACAGCGGCATTGCCAAGTCCTCTACATCGAACCTTGCAAAACATGTCCAATCCAAAACAATTAGAAAATCTTTTGAAGCTCTCGGTTCAGTTTGCTAACCTTCATGAAGAAATAGGCGGATCGTCTAACCCCGATGATGGTGCTACTGCTGTTCCAATGAGTCCACTTGTAGATCCAAAGAATGTTGCACATATACTTGATACAGCTTTCAAGATGACAATGTCAGCTGAATTTTTAGTGAAAGTTGCTCCGACTTTTATGAATTTAGCCAAGGAGTTTTCTTTCATGGCACCAGAGATGTTGAAAGGTGCTATAGTATTTCAGAATCTCACGAAGACTTTCGGACCACTTTTCGAAGAAAGAGATGTTCACATACTACAATTGGTGGAATATGAGAAGAAAATTGCTGACCTTGAAGGAGTGGAAGCAAGGTGCAAAGTGTTGGAGTTGAAATTAAAGACTTCGGAGAGTGAGGTTGAACATTTAAATCAACAATCATCGAGGCAAATGGAGGAGTTGATGAAGATGCGTAAACGGATTGCAGAATTGCAAGGGACCTCCAAAAATCCAAGTGAGGTTGCAATCTCACCAGTGATTGTACTCGGAGACAGTCAAGAGACTCAAGAGAGTGAAGATAAGTTCTTTCTTCCTTTTGATAAGGCCGAAGCAAGTGACAACCCTGCCATTGTGAATGTACAAGAAAGTCACGATATGAGCATGTTAAAAGCAACACAACAACCATCAATGGAAAAGCTTTCATTCGTTTACGTGAATGCGGAGACGCAAACGGAGAGTTGTGACTTTGAAGAGTTGAAGCATAAATTGGAGGAGGCAATTGAAGCAAAAGGAATCGTTGAATCCAAGTTGAATCGATTGCAATTGTGCTTGGATTTGAAGAAGTTTATGCCATCTAGCGGCTTGGAGTCTCGATGGTTAACATGGGTACAAAAACTCCAAAATAGACCCTCTGTAGTATCTCGAGCAATGGCAGGTCTTCAAACATTGGCAATGGAGTCGAATGAAAATTGCAATGCCATTCAAAGCTCATTGAGTTGGTTCAAGACTATGTTTGACCAACATCCTTCAAAGGGATATACGGAGATCACATGTTGGGGAGATGTCGCAGCCTAAAATTTTGATTTTCTTAGTATACACCAAAATAGGAACGGAAACTAGTCATTAGGGAACCGGATCCGATAAGGTGGAGAAGGAAAACTCAAAATTAGCACGGAATGTGAAGTAGTGGGCCTCTTGGATCTAATCCGGTCAGGAGTAACTAACGACGGAAACAGAATGCAACACGGATTAGGTCTAGGACCGGATTATGATGATGAACCGGATTATGATGGTAAACCGGATTTATGATGACAAACCGAAAAGGGTCCAAGGAGTATAAAAAGAGGAGCTTTCACTGTTGCACCCCCTTTTAGAAACTCGACCTTGAGCGTGCGCGGTTGAGTTTTTGGCGTTTGTACGTTTGTGTTCTGTTCGTTTTGATTCCGGTTGAGATTGGAGAGAGAACGTGAGGAACGGGACATGCGGCTAGGAGAGAGTGAGATAGATTGGAGAGGGAATGCCGCCACTACGTAGGTCTAGACAAGCGAGTCCCTCTGGAGGCGAGGTGAAACTCCGGAAAGTCATTCCGGTTATTCCCTCCACAGAGCCGGAAAAGTCTCAACTCATGGAGGATCTCAAATCCATGGGTTGCCTCGGGTTTGCCGAGAAACCCTGGGGTTTTAGGGAGGAGAGAATGGTCAAGGAGCTCCTCGGAAAGCTGTCCAATCAGTTTGACAACACCGTGAGAGGAACTCCCGTCAACTGGAACGAGGGAATGTACAGAGCGGTTTACGGTTTCCGAGCAGGAGGTTTGGGGATGGCGAGCCGGAAGGATGAGTTTGTCCGAGGGAAGTTCAAGGGAGCCGTCAACCCGAAGGACGGATACGCGGTCGAGGATTGCGTGGATGACCGAGACCGTCGGCTCCTGCAATTCCTGGTTCCGGTTCTTCACCCGGAAAAGCCGACCAGGGTGACGATCACCCTCGGCAACACCATTTTCGGTGCCCTCAGTGGTACCCGGAAAGTGGACTGGGCACGGATCATTTCCGATCTTGTGGCCCAGCTCGTTAGTAGGGTTGGGAAGAAAAGGACCACTCCAGTGTGCCCTTACCTCTTCCACCTCTATCGAGAACACCAAGTCCTCACCGACACGGAGGAGAAGGTGTGGAAGACTCAGGAAGTCCTCCTGAAGTATGGGGAGTCGGAAACGGATGACGAGGCCGAATCCGATTCCGGGTCTGAACGGGAGTCGAGCGAGGAAGAGGAGGAGCCGATGCCGCCCATCAAGCGACAGAAGTTGACGCCTCCACACAAGCGCGGGACGCCTCCCGGTCAAGATAGACCGACCCCGAAAGAGAAACCGGAAGCCGAGAAGACCGTTTCCGGGGGAGACCCGGAAATGCAAGATCCGTTCAACGGTCTTATCAACGTCCTCTGCAACATCAGGGTGGATTGGGAGGTCAAGCACAGGACGCTTGCGGCGATCGGAAAGTTGGTAGGTGCGCCACCGGACAGCAAGTTGGCAGAACAGGTGGCGGAGTGCATCACCAATCCGGAAGAGACCCGGAAGCAGGAAGCAGAGATCCGCCGGTTGCAGGAGGAGGTGGATAAACTGAAGGCAACTCTTTTTGCCTATCAGGAAGACATGACGGCCGCCCGGGAGATGGCGGAGGAGACTCGGAAGATAGCTGAGCAGATCAAGGCGGTCCTGGGAGAGACCGGAACGGCCGCCGCCAAAGCGAAGCTCTTCGACGAGAAGATCCACGAAGAGAAGAAACTATCCGGTTCCCGGATGGTCCGGATTCTCGCCGACTTCGCTGAGCAGGTGGAGACGGCAATGGTGGAGGGGCGGAAGGCTGCGGACCGGATCGAGGAAAGCAGCCGGAAGCTGACTGGAGCGACGTGCGACAAAGGGATTCATCTTTCGGATATCTCGCTACCGGATCTCTTTCCGGACACGACTATTGCGAAGGATAGGAAGGATTGGACTTCTGAGTCCAAGAAGTCTGCACGGACTGGGACTCCGGGCACGAGACCGGATATTACAATCGACCTCGAGTCTCCACCCGGATCTAATCCTGCGGAGGGGGAACGGGTCCGGAATTTGAGTGAAATCTTCGAGGAGCTAGTCCCGGAGATCGGAAGCCCGACAATAGGATCCAGAGTTGTAGGGTAGATAGGATTTTGGATTTCAGTTAGGAGTAGGAGCGGATCCGGATCCGGATCCGGCTCAACAGTATTAGGTTAGACCGGAAGTTAGATTAGGATGGCGGCGGACCCCTACGGGTTTTCCGCTCCTTTTTGTGCTTTTAGGGTTTTTACCCTTTGTATATAAATCGGTTCCTAAGATGGGAACTGGGAGTTTTTCATTTTGCAAACTTCTTGTACTTTTCTATTCTCTTCATTGTGTGTCTCTCTCCAGCGCGACAGGATTGTATGATGTGGAGTTAGGATAGTACGAGCCGGTTTGTGAGTGATTTCTCCCCTTGGTGTTTCTTTTCCGATCCAAGGTGCATGTGAGTAGGTATTGAAGAGTTGGGAGTGAACTTAGTTCCTCAGCACGTCTAGAGTTTGAGATTCCGGGTGAGAAAGCCGTTGTTAGGCTAGGCGGGTAGGGAAGGATTCCTTAGCTGCGCTAGAACTCCCGGGTGGGAAATCCGGTCGAGTGTCCGATCTCCTGTGAGGTCTTACCACCTTAGTTGGCAAACGGAAGAGCTTTAGTCGATGTTGGAACGGACGGGTACACTTGTTACCACCTATCTTCGCACGGATCGGAAGTAGCATCAAGGTCGTTGTAGTGTGAGAGGGTCGAGTGTGGGGTCTTTGTGTGACCTACAACCCGGATTGCTATCTGGGTTGTTGTGAAGGACCAAACCGGATCCGGATTAGCTTAGGATTTTAGGAAGTAGGACAGTGGGTCTTCAGCCACTATAAGTCACGGAAGGAGTGGTGGGCCTACCACTCTCAAAATTAAGCGGCGACCCCTCTGATGGTGAAACAGAGGCAAAACTAAACCGGACAGGATTACAGATACAGGATGACCATCCCGACCGGATTGGTCAGGACGGATTTCCAGGATCGGAAGTTGTGAGATCCTGGGATTTGGGTAATTGTATGGACCGGATAGTAAGTAGGACCGGAAGAAGGAGTAATCCGGTTTGTAGTTATCCGGTGTGGTGGTATTTCTGGTTCTAGATCTAGGACCGGAAAGTAAGATTGGGATACTGACTTAGCTTAACTGCTTAATAGAGCTAGATACTTCATAGGATCTCGTGGGTTCAATCTTTAGAGTCACTTAGTTATACTCTAGAGCGATTTTTGTGAGTATAATGGGGAATTGACCTGCCCTGTGCTGCGACAGGAGACATGGATGCCATGTTTGAGCGGTTAAACCACACAAAGAAGGACCAAGCTCCACCCATTAATTGGGCCTTGGAAGTAGAGGAAGGATGGATCCCTTACAACACACTTTCAGCACACATCAATGTGAAAGACAAGCGAGTGGTGCATGCTTGTGATCTAGCCTCTCCAATCTTGGATGGTTGTTGTAGCCTTTGCCAAGGCCTCTTTGGACCGGAAGGTGCAGTAACCATGGACCAATGTCGCCACACTTTCCATGTCACTTGCATTGTGAAAGCATCACTCATTCGTTCGGTGTGTGCCGAGTGTCGTAGTCCATTGAGTGCTAGGTTCTACGAAATGTTTGGTATCTTGGAAGCTATGCCTCCAGGCCACGAGTACAATCGTTAGAATCTTCCTCTTGATCAAGCGCCGTACAAATTTCAAAATTATCAACATTGGAGGAAGCCAATCCGGTGGAATGCAAATGAACAGAGGCATGATTTGTACGAGGAATCTCAGCAACCATTGGATTTGGATGTGTGGATGACTCACAATAGAGAGGTGGAATTGCGGGCTCGAGGAATCGTAGATGACGCGGCCCGTGAAATGTTTTGTCGCAACATGGGGGGACATTGGAGTTTGCAACACGAAAAGTTCTTTCGTTTTCCAGATAAAAAAGTGGAGAGAGGACCAAAAGACAATTGGGTGGAGGTAAACCATGGAAAATAGTTCGATGAGCAGTATAAGGCATACGACCACACCCTCGTAGGTAGGGCCCTTCTATTGTTTAAGTTGGAAGAGGCTGCAAAAGTTCGTGCTGTCTACGATACAAATGGACTAACAAGCATAGGACATTCATCTGTAGATGTGGTAGCAACATTTGATAGGCGCATTGGTGATATTATAGGGCATTGGAAGGCTTTCCTATTGGATGGAGACTGCCTCACAGTATGGCAAGGGAAAGGAGATGATGAAGTTGTTCAAGCGATGGTAGATCGTGTGGAGAGCAACTTGAGAACCTTGAAGGCAGACGAAGTCGCTTTATCACCAAAAAGAAAACAAAAAAGGAAGCGTGAAGAGGACGATGACTTCTCTCCGGAAACCAAGAAACAATTTCATAAGGTGGACATCGAAGTTCAATCTGGAGGGCGAATAGTCCGTCCAAGTCAACAACGGTCAACTCGTCAATCATCTGCTAAACTCCTCGGTACAACAGATTTTCCTTTTGTTTTGGGAGAAGGTAGTGGTCCATCAGGTGGAAAGTAGGATTTGAGGAGAATTTTGTTTTTTAAAAACAATGGTCCTTTCATTGTTTAAAAACAAAAAAAAATGTGAAAGATTTAGATCTTAAAAAGATCGTATAGGATTCAATAGTGATATTGGAACTATGTTTTCATGTATTTTGTTTATACATATATATTTATATATAAAAATGCTATATTTTCATTTGCGTATAAAAATATTTTTATATGTACATCTTATTTTAGGTGGATGCATTCATTTTTGATTGTGTAACATTCAAATTACAAAACAATATAAAATTTTCTAATGACTAATGGCAATGCGAAGTCCGCCCCGTCCGCCCCGTCTGGTCTGTACGCCCGACCGCCCCGCCCCGCGCGTCCACCTTCCGACGGCGGGAGGGACGCTGCGTCCGCTAGCGTCCGGACGTCCGGAAAACAGACTCTATTTTGGGGCGGACGTTGAGATTCATCAACCCTAATCAAATAAAAGAAAGTTTGAAAGTTCAATTTTATAGAATCGTAAGATTTAATGTTTCTTTTCTTTGTAATTTACAAAACAATATTTGAAAATAATATTAATTTCTAGAAAAGAATATATTTGAATCACCTTCAATAATTCTATAATTCTACATGGAATCATGGATTGTCTTTTTTCACAAATTTATAACTTTGTAGTAATTGCAATGAATGCATCGTTAAATAATTAAAACAGTTGAATTAATACTTCAAATAGAGTGATTTAATGCAATTAAAGGAAAAAATTAAGAATTTCTTATATGGATATTAAAGAACTTACAAAAGTTATGTAAGATTTTAGACTTTGATTATTTTATTGAATAATCAAAGTCTACAATACAATTATACAATAGCAAAATTGAAATTTGTATTATGATGTTATATCATTTTTTTTTCCAATCATAAGTTTTAATAGTTTTACTTTTAGATTTACTATGAAATGATAGAGTGGTTAATTTCCAAATTAATTTTTTTGTTAATTTGTTCTAATTGGACATAGTTTGAAAGCAGATGAATTGCAAAATTTGCCAAGATTTGATGATTCTAAATATGGACTATAAAGATATAGTAAGCCATACAACTCTAGGGCATTTAGCTCATTATCTAAGGATCCAAAAACATTGAAAAAATTCACCAATGAAGTGAAAGATAAAATTAATGAAACATCCTCAAAATATAATGATTGGAATTCAAAAAAAATTTATAGTAAAATTTCTTATCCTCCTACTGTTACTCAATTTCAATCAAATCCATTATTTTTAGAATCAACAAACATGAAAGAAGCTTTAGAAGAAGTTTCAACAAGTTTTGTTGATACAAAAGAAAGTTTGCCAATCTATTATAGATCGCCATCTATTAATGTTCCATCTAGTATAGCATGGCGAATAAAGGCATCAGATTTTCGGCCAATTCCTCCTATAAGAAGACAAATAAGAGGTTGTTTTTCAAAGGTGAAAAAGATATTAGGTTAGAAACTAGTTCAAGCAATTTAATATTTTTTGTATACAAAACCAATAATTAAATGTAGGTTTTATAGTGTTTGGTTTATTTTAATTGTTTAATTTTCAAAGATAAAAATATTTTTTTTTAAAAAGATTCTATATATTTTATTTATCTATTTTAATATTATAATTCAATAGTTGGAACACCTTTACAAACACATGTATTGCAATGAATTTAATGTCTATGTTTATATTGGACAACACTAAATTCAAATTTTGAATTAAAAATTTGAACTAAATTTTCTTAAATTTATTTTCTTTCATTATCTTAAGAAAAAATTTAATTTAAATTTTAGTCGAGTTGATTATTATTATATTAATATTAATACATATTCAAAGATTGTAGGTTTTGAAGATCCAATTGATGGTTATTACAATAAACAAGATGAGTTGTTGCAGTCATATTATGACATGGATGATATAAATGCATATGGAGGTTATATTCCAACTTCTAGTCAAGTAAAAATTCTTATTAATTATTTAAAAGAATTTGAATTTAGAAAAGTAATATTTACATATATTATTTTGATACATGCACATTGAAATTTTTGAAAATATTGAAATATCATAACTAAAATCATGGAATGCATAGTTCAAATTATAAAATTTTGTTTTTTTTTCACATTATTTATAATGGTTGAACTCTGTAGTTAATACTAAAGAGTTTCAAATTTGATGGTATTTTTGTAGGAAGAACGACTAGCAACCAAAAGAGGAGAAACTTGGGCAATTAATTTGTCTAATTTTGCAAATATAGTGTTACTGTTGTCTAAAATATATGCTTCTATTATTAGTCTTTCATTAGCATCATTGCTTCTACAATGGATTCTTTACTTGATTTATTATCAGGAGTAATATTGTGGTGGGCATCAAATTCTATGAGCAGGTTGAACAAATATTTATATCCTATTGGAAAAAAACGTAGACAACCTTTGGTATGATCTAACTAAAAATTTCATATTTACAATAACTTTTGAAGAAATATTCAACAAATAATTATTTTTCAATATATATTAGAATCAAATTCATAAAAATCTTCCATATAATGATGATTGTAATGCTTAAGATTCTTCTTTTGCATAATTTTTTATGAAAATTTTAATAATTTTATTTTTTTCGTAAGTGAAAGTCTAATTTCAGTAAAATACATCTTAGAGGACATTTTTAAATTGATTGGAAGTAATGTCCTATAATCAAGTTTCTTTTAAGAAATGTCATTTATTGTTGCTACAAATTTTTTTTGATATTTGAAGCACAAACATATCATTTTCACCCTTTTGTAATTTTTGTCAACGGTTTCATTGTCGTTAGTTTTACTTTGAATTTCATAAAACTTTAGATAAATTTCAATAAAAAAAGTATTTAGATAAATAAAAATATAGAACTTTTTAAACATTCTAGACAAATATTATAAATACAAATATATGTATATGATTCCAAGAGATGTATATTTGTACAGATTTTTATTTGTTTTATTATTTTCAATCCATCAAAATTCTAAGATTTAATTAAAAAAAATACATTCATTTCAAATGCTTCAGTTTTTTTTAACATAATCATTCAATTTTTTTGAAAATTTCTAATGTATTATAAGATTTTTTTTTATTAGATTGGGTATTAAATCTTTAAATTACATTTACAATAGAACAATCTTGTTGAATTAAATGATTTAATTTTAAACAAAAGATTCAATATAGATTTTAATTAAAATGTGTTTCTCTTTTCACCTCTAATAAGATCATTTCATAAAATTTTGTTGATGATGAGAACTATTCATTGATTAAAATTACTAATATATACCTATTCAATATTCATTTGCCAGTGCAGGGAATTATGATATTTGCTTGTATAATGGCCATGTTGGGATTAGAAATCATTGTGGAATCTTGTCGCAAACTTGCATCTAAGGTGGATTTTTCCAATTAATATAAAATTATAAGTAATGATATTATAGATTTTATTTATTAAAATATTATTTAAAACAAAAATTACACTTATTATAAAATTTTGAGCTTTATAAAGTTAAATTTACAAGTATTTTTATTTAAAAATTTTGTGCAATAGGATCATGAGTCAGATCTTGGAAGTGGTTCAAAAAGAATGTGGGTAATTGGTATTATGGTAACTGTAACTGGTGTTAAGTTTTTCTTAATGATGTTTTGCCGTCAATATTCTAATAATGAAATTGTCAAAGCTTATGCTCAAGATCATTTTTTTGATGTTGTAACCAATTCCATTGGTTTAGCAGCAGCCTTATTAGCTCAAGCATATATTTGGTGGCTTGATCCCGTTGGTGCTATTTTGGTGAGTTTTCAATAAAGGTATTTTGAATATCTTACATTTGCCTAAATCTTTAATTGCCTAACCCTTTATAAGTAATAAAACATTCAAATATTTTTACAGTAATAATACTAAAAGCTCTTTCTCAATAATAATATCATTGGCATTTTCAATATTTTCTTAAAACAAAAATTCTTATTATGTTTGATAACTTAAAAAAAATTCAATAGAATGTCAAATAGCTCTTTATTTGTCTAAATTTGTATCAATCTTTACATTAAATGCCCAACTAATTATACTGCATGGATTTCCAAATCAAAAGAATATGATTTTTTTATAAATAATATATTAAATGATTTTGTCAAAAAAATCTCACCACTCAAGGATAGGTTCATGAAACATCACTTTTTGGGCTTGCACTTTTTTTCTAGGTGTAAAAATATTTACAGAGTCTAATTTTTATAAAATTTAGACTTTTGAATCTAAAATTGTACTTAAGAGTATTTTTTTTGAAAACTCAGCATGAGCAATAATTTGAAAACCAAGGGATAAAGTGTCCTCACAATAGATAGTGACAAAACTATAGATTTATCAATGAGTTCAAAAATTTTTTTTTAACTAAATCAACCCCCATCTCCCACCTCAATTTAAATTAATTTAAATAAATTTCATTTCAATACCCCCCCACCCCTTCCACCTACTTGTAATTTTCAAGTGCCATTACTTTGCCATTACTTTGCCATTCAATATCAGATATTTTCCAAAGTTTAATTGCATTCATATTTGTATTTCTATCCCATACCAATCTAGTACATGTATTCCTATCATGTACTAGTATCAATACAATATTCGTATCTCATACTAGTATCAATTCTATATTTGTATCTTGTACTAGTACTTGATCCTATATATGTATTTGTATCCATATCCTATATCTATACAATATCCCTTATCCATATATCAAGTTTTTTGAAGATCAATGGCATGGGAGGGGGGTGGAGATTTTTTTTTAATCAATGGCTTTCACTTTTTGAAAGGCAAAGGTGGAGGAGGTTTTCACCCAAATTGGTATTGTTGTAATCATAGTGGATAGTGACTAACAAAATTTAACTACATATATATATATATATATATATATATATATATATATATATATATATATATATATTTTTTTTTTTTTTTTTTTTATTTTTTATTTTATTTTTTTTCTAAATAAACATTATTTTACATCAAATTTCAAATTTTATTTTTGTAATATAACAAGATTAGAAATTTTTATTTTGACTTTAGACATTAATAGGAAATTTCAATCCTTGTGGTCACTTCCGTGAAAATTTTGAAAAATCACATGTGCTATATAAACATAAAGTACTAAAATTTAATTGAAAAACATATTTAAGTTTGGTCATTACAAATATTTAAGTTGTATTTGAAATGACCATTTTTGTAGTATTATTGGAGTAAAATGAACTTCAATATTAAAAAATTGAACATTATAGAGCTTTAAATGAATTTTGAAATTTTTTATTTTGTAAGATAAAATCCAACCATACATTTGTGATTTAAAGTTTACCATTCTAAGGCTTTGCTTTACAATTCAACATTGGAAAAATACATCAAAATGAAATTTAACCCCTAAAATTCTTTCACAATAGAAGGTCAATTTTCCCTTAGAAAATCCATTCTTAAAACAATTTAAAGATCTTCTTACTTTTCAATTTTTTTGAGATGAAACTTTAGAATGTTATAGAAATTTTTTTGAAATTTATTCTTTTGAAATTTCAAAGTAAAAACCCAATCAATTGCAAGACCATAAAGTTGAAAGTTGAAACTTTAAAAAAAAAGTTTCATTAGCCATAACCAAAGGTTCAATTTTATCTTTCATGATTTAAAGGAAAAATATGAGTATTCTACAACTTGAGCAAGTTGTTGATATATTAGAAAATTGAAGTAAGAACCTATGGAAATAATCTAAGTTGTAAAATATTTAAATGAAAATCTTTAAAAATCATTAAGCTTTTACAAACACAAGTTTAATAAAAACTCTAATTCGCTAATGACTTTAATATGAAAATGAATTAATTCATAATCTAATCCTCCTTTCGTCCCAAAATGATCTTTCTATTTGACAAAATGTTATGGATTAAGGTTGAAAATAACATTATGGAAACCAATTTTGAGGTACAAGTAGAGTTTAATGCACTATTCTTGTTTTTATATTTTGAACTTAGGATTTAGTTTACAAAGTGTTGTTTTCAAGTACTTAAAAGAAGGATTTTTTGAGGCATTTGAAAGGCGCACCAGTAGCCATTCATTTGGTCTCTTTGGCATCCTTTCTACACTACCTACATTGCTAATTGCTTCTATGCATTTATTGCACTTTTGAATTATCTATTATTCCAAGATAGTGTTTTTGTGATCCCACACTGAATCAAATTGGGTCGCTATAGATGTTACAACAATCCATAAAAAAGAAATGAAAAAAACAAAAAGAACATTTTAAGAAAAGAAAACCAAGTCAACAAGAAATTTAAAGGATGTTGCTTTGCCTAATGCATAACCACCAAGTTTTTTCAATGGTGTAGAGGCATTTTACTTTTGGCATTGTCTTTCTTGATATTCTAACAAAAGCACAAAAAATACAATTTGTAGGCCTTTCTTTCCATATTGCAATAAGATTATTTTGGGACACAAAATAGATGGGAATTGAAAGATCATTTTGGAACAAAAGAAGTAATGTTTTACAAATATTGTAAACTATTTTATTTAAAAAAATTGGAAAATTGAATTAAAATTAAAATTTTCTTATTGTTATTTTTTCCACAAGATGTTATAATTATTGTGAAATAAAATTCTTCACAATTTTCACCTCATTAATAATTATAGAAAGAATCAAGACTTTACTTGTATCTATAAACCTATCCCATACAAGTTTTCAAAGAAAATCCAAAAAGCATTCATTATTTTTAATTGGAAAGAAGTCACAAAAGATCCTTCCAAAAATTTCAATCTTCATTGGAATCTAATGAAATAAAGTTTAATTTATATGTAGGTCATATCCAATAGAAAATACGTTAAAGCCTCTAAAATGAAAAATCAATACTACTGCTAAAAATGATCTATAATCAATAAAAAAAAAAGAGTAAATGATCTTTAATTGATCAAATGCTGTTAGGGGAAAAAGAAATTTATAAATGTAATACATTTTATGATCCTTCAAGCCATTAAAGTCTTTTTTTAAATTTTATAATATAGTATTTATGGAAAATCACTTGATTCACCTTTCCATTCAAATTTCTTAATTTCTTAATTGCATATCAAACATTTGCCTTGGTAATTTTACAATCAAGCTCTTAAACTTTGATCATCTTTAGCTTAATTACTTTAATTTTTATCAAAAATTTTAAGCAAAATTAATTTCAATTTGTACTTTGTGACATGTAAACAAATATAATACAAATTAATTTTTCATTCATAATGCTCATGTTTTCTAAAATGCAACTTGCAGCTAGCATTATATACAATTTATACATGGACAGGGACCGTAATAGAAAATGCTCAAGCTTTGTCAAGTACATCGGCACCTCCTGAGTTTATAGCAAAATTGATTTACCTTGTATGGAACCATGATAGAGCTATTTTAAAGATTGAAACAATTCGTGCTTATACATTAGGAGAACAATATTTTGCTGAAGTAGACATTATATTACCCAAAGATATGTTACTATGGAAAGCTCATGATATCGGAGAGTCTCTACAAAACAAATTGGAAACACTACCTGAGATTGAACGAGCGTTTGCTCACCTTGATTATGATGATAAGCATGCTATAGAGCATTTAGTACATGAAGATTGTTGAATTAGAGTTGATTGTAAAGGGAACCCCAATTTGTAGAAGGGGTGTCATAGGAAGGTTTTACTAATAAGAATAGTACAAAAGAAATTGAATACAACACCAAACTCCATTAGACCAAGTTTGGGTGCTTCAAGGAGTTTTGTGATTTTGTCCTATATTTTTCTCATACTCCAATTTCTTGTACCTCATTGCACACACTTTATAATTAATAATATTGTAGGTTAAAAGAAGTGAACCTTGAATGTTATCACAATATCACTACAATAACCTATTGATTGAAATATTTGTATATTGATCTAATTTTTAATTTTTCATAAACATTTTTTAATTTTATTAGTACCATGATCAAACATGATTTTCTTGCAATGATATATCATTTAATCTCCAAAAGACAAACAATTCCAACTTTAAAAAGGGACATTTCAATTGACTGTGTTGTAAAAAATATAATTCATATGAGGCCATATTTTATGTCACGATAGCATTGAAGAACATTACATATGTTGTTAAATAGAAACCAAGTTGAATAAAAAAAATTACAAATTGGCTCAAAAACCATGAGACCAAAATTTTGACATTTTGTTTTTTGGTAACAATAAAAAGACATGATTAAATAATGTGCCCTTATTTACTATTCAAAATTTCAAATAAATTTTTTTTCATTTGCAAATTTTTTTTCCTTTTACCTCCTAAATGTTCAATCAATCAAATTATTTTAAGGCTATTGTCTAATTTGGGTTAAGTAGTTTTAATATAATTCTTTTTGAAAGACATGAATTTTTGATTCATTGTAGATTGGATTATCTTGAAATTTTTGAACTCCAAATTGAGATTGCAATATGAAGTAGTTTTTTCAAGAAAATAACCCAAGATATGTAATATTTGCCTAGTGTGAAAAAAATTAGTCTGGGAAGAAAGTATTCATGTTTTATCATTAACCTTTGAACGGTCCTTGGGTTCTACCACTACAACATTGTATCCACCAAATACGGCCACACCTGGATTTATAGAAATGCTTGAATGACAACAATTTTCACTTCTAACTATTCTGAATGACGAGAATGATGCAAGGGTATTTTTTTTGTGCCATGGTGCCAAAATGCACTAGACTAATGAAATGCTAATTAAAAAAATTTTGAAAAAATAAAGGCTTTTCACCATGTTGGCACTTGAGGGGGACATTGGAGGGCTAGTGTAGCGCACATTCTATCAACTTTGGCAGTCTTTGTTGCCCACCTCACCCCTCATTTCCTCTCACTCCCCTTGTTGTTATTGCCACTCCTTCTCATCTTCTTGCTTCAACTGCTTCTAGCTTGATCTTAGGTTGGCCATAATTCTTCAGATTCAACGTTTAAGGGAAAGTAGTTGTTGCCAAAGGAGCGCATTTGTGAATGATTTTTTCACCATTAGTGTTTGGGAGGCTATAGGAGTCACTAGTGGCAAATTACACAAGTACACTATCGCTAGCTTCTACAAAGTAGGGTTGAGGCTATTAATCCCCACTCCATTGAGTTTTAATGCTCAACGTGAATTCTCAATGTTGATCGCTAAATTCCTTATTGATTGTAGTTAGGTTTGCAAGAATGGCATCTAAGTACCATCTTGCACGTCACCTTAGCACCACAAAATTTAAGCTTGCTTACAATTCAGGTTTTTTCTATCAGCGCTTGCTTCTCCTTAGTTTCTATATGCTCATATTGCCATTGTGTGTGGGCTGGTCATTACGCTTAGTGTTTTCAGTCTTCTCGCTTATACTTTCTTTTGATTCACTAACGAATGTGAGTTATGGAGTCTGGCAACAAGGATTTCGTGAAAGACCTGACAGAGAAAGCAATGCGGATTGCTTCCTTTGCGATGTACGCAAAGAAAAAGGCCGAGAGAGCTGCAAAGGAGGCACTTGACATGGCCCGCAGAGAATTGAAGCGCAAAGGAAAGGTCATCGAGGTGTGCAAGGTCGAGTCTAGAAAGAAGACCATGCAAAGCTATTTCCAATCCTCTCGGGGTGGTGTTGGGGGCAACCTCTTCATCTTATCTTCAACGGCATTCTCCTTGACGTGCTCGGCATGGAACCATAGTCTGGCCTTGAATACCCTAGTGGTGATGATGACGGAGGGCAAGCGATTGCCAACACTCAAACCATGACTATATTTGCCAACACACACATCACTCCCAGATCATCTTCTGCATCCGGAGACATTGTCGTGCTCATCACAAAATCTCCCATAATCACAATTTCAGAGGACTTTGATAATCATGAGAACCCCAAACTTGTTGAGGTGCCAAGTGATTCGAATAGTTCTAGCGATGAGTCAGACTTCCAATCACCCTCGTCCAAAAAAGGTGGTAGATCTCGTTCAAAGTCTGAGAGTTCACATACAAAGAGGCAAAGGCAATACAATTGATATAAGAAGTTTCAGACAGTTTGGGCTACCAAATTACCCTGGGCCGAGGGAATCATGGCGACGGATGGCATATTGCAAATGATAAAGTGCAAGGTTTGTAGCATCATTGACAAAAAGGATTGCATCATGGCACCCAAATTGGACACTCTTTTCAAGCACAATGGAAAGAGGACGTCAAAGAAAGATTTGCCTCAGTTCAAAGTGAAGGCAAGTGAGCATTACATTGCCATGCAGTGCAAGCATTGTTGAAATTTGCATTTGTATGCATCAAAGTCTACTACAACACTCTTGGAGCAGGTGAATAGTTGCACAAATTTGGAGGCAAGGAAAAAAAGGGTCCAATTTGCAACCCTTTTCCAATTGCTTTCTAATGGTCGTCCAATGCTTGAGTTTGAGTCTCGCACTACCTTGTACAAATTCCTTAGCGTTCTAGACATGCTGGTTGCACATTGGTGCAACACTTCAGGTTGAGTGATGGCTAGTTATATGTACAAGAAAGTGCTTGAAGACATGGTTGTCATAGTGGACGGACGTTCGGTTTGCCCGCCGTTAGAGGTCCCGCCCGTCCGATACAGTCAACACATAGTTGACTTTCTGATAACGGAAAAATAGGCCACGTGGATGCCATGTGGATTAAGGAACATGTTGGGCATGGACAAGATCGTCAGGGGTGCAGACGAGATCGTCAGGGCACGGACGAGGTGACGTGTCATTCCGCAAAATTGCACAAGTTACAAAATTAAAGCCGTCCGGACCGTCCGTCCGTCCTATCCGATGACCCTAACTCGCCCGTTATGACAACCATGCTTGAAGAGACTAAGAGGTTGATCTAGAGTATGCGCTACATTGCAATCAGTGTAGATGAAGTCATTGCTGTAGACAACAACAACTTCTTTTCTATACATGCTTACATCGTCCAAGATTGGGTGAAGGTGCCTCTTCTTATCTCATTGTAGCGAGTTGAGTGTTCTCCCAATGTGGACAATTTGACTCAGTTAATTGTAGGGGCAATCATCTTGGGTGGAGGCTTAGACTCCAAATCTGTAGCGAAGAAACTAATTAGTTTTGGGGCCGATGGAGTTTCTGTGCTTCAAGGAAATCGGATAGGCATCACATTGCAAGTGAAAGATAAGCACGCCCCTTTTCTTATTGGGGTTCATTACATAGCATACCGTTGCAACTTGGCCTTCAAAGCATTATCGAATTTGGACATTTTTCGTGATATAGAGAAGCTCATGTTTGTCACATACGGCTACTTTTGTAAAAGTCCGCAACGGTATTCAAAGTTCAAGCAACTAGCAGAACTGATGCAAACAAAGGGGTTGAAGATGCTACGAAATGTCCAAACACGTTGGGTTAGTTTAATTGAGCTGTTGCATCATTGTTGTTTGAATACATGACGCTTATTTATAAGATGACCATTGATCTCAATGAGAACGTTAAGGCAGAGGTGAATTACACTTTTGCCCTTTCTTTTCCTTTTTGGTTGGGTCATGTACTTCTGCTTTGTATAAGTTTCCTTTGGTTTCTTGGTTGTTGCTTTGAAACTTGCCACTTTCACATGGAACTTCTACTGCAACTCATGTTTACTTTGTGGGTGGGTGTACAAGCTTGTTTACAATTACTTTTGGACCCTTACACAATGTTGGAGATGTGTGCATTGTTGCCTTTACTTGAGGCTATCGACACACTTATGAATTTTGCTCAGAAATGTGACGTGTACATCTATAATTTTGTGGCAGTTGTAAAAGTGTATCAAGCAGATTTGTACCGCATGTATGAAGACAAAAGCACAACCTATATCAATGAAGAATTATAGAATTTCAACAATCTCTTGGACTATAGCCACAAGCAAATTCACATCAAATGGATTACAGATCCAAATGACACTTCAACTATTTTGGTGTTTGTGTGCCATGGTAAGCAAATTCCTATGGAGTACAAAGGTGGGCTAGTAGACCGTATTGTGTGGGCGAATTTGCTTACTAAAATCAAGTAGGAATGTACTAGTAAGTTTTTTTTATCAACCATGCTTTTATTTCTTGTTTGCCCCTTCTCTTCAAGTTCTCAGTTTTGAACTTGCTTTAGTTACTGCACTTACGACTGAAGCTCATGAACTTATCTTATGTGCCGCTTTTCTATATCAGTTTTGAAGTTGTTTTAGTGACTTACATTTACTATAGTTGTATCACTGCCTTACTGTCTCTTTGTGTTCTTATCTATAGGTGCAACCCAAATTTTGGTTTATGAATTGGATCAGCGCTTCCCTGTTCATCATGTGATGAACACTTTTAGAGTATTCTACCCTCAATACTGGTGCCAGTTGAACGTGGAGGAGTCGTTTGACAAACACTTACGAATTTTGATGAACACATATGGTCATGGGAAAATCTTTGGAGAAGGTGACAACAAGCTTTTAATCAAGCCCCTCATTAATCGTGACACCCTGATGTCGCAGTGGAGTTTGTTCAAGACATTCATGAAGTCCAATTCTCGTACAGCGATGCTCTTTTTGTATACCATGAATCCCTTCACAAAGATATGGTATGTCTTAGATAGCAACAACTTGACAATCAGCCTTGGTGAGTTTTTTGAAGCTTGTAGAAATGGTTGTCGTCCATGTCCTGCGGTCGGTGGAAGATGAATGCCTCTTCTCCAGCTTTGGATTTTTGAAATCCAAATTGTGCAACAATCTTGAAGAGAACTTCTAAGTGGTGGTGGGCATGTTTTCACAACAGATTTTTACACTTGAAAATTTTCCATATCAAAAAGTCTTTGATGAGTGGTTTGTGTTGGGAGGGAAAGGCAAGTACTTGGCTAATACATAGTTGATGGTCTCATTGTAGGAAAGGCGGGTGCAGCAATGATGTAACTGGGCCATGGCAGTCATTGGAGGTAGCTAGTTTGGTAGGTAGATTTCTGCAATAGGCAACACTTTTGGTAAGATTTGTCTTACCATGGAATTCCATTTTGTATGGTGCTTTGTGACTTATGTTTTAGTCAAATGGAATTGCAATCTACTACCATTGTCATGAATGCTTACTTACCATCTTCATAGTCAGTGACCTTTGTATCTATAGGTTTAGCTCTTACTTGAAGTGAGCATCAATTTCATTTTCTTAGAAATGTGTTTGTTCCTCAACTTATAGGCATTTGGACTATCTATTTCATTTGCATTGTATTGTATTGTATTTTGAAGTTTCTTGCAAGTGTGCATTGTTGTGTAGGTAGGTCTTCTATTAGACGGCTTACAGGATTCGTGGATTTTATTTCGTGGACCTTTGTCATTCCCTGTTGCATTTGTAACTTTGAAAATGTTTTGACAACCCTGCAGTGTGACCATATTCTTTGGAAATGTCTCGGTTCTGCATGTTTCACTTCAAGGATGCCTTTCTCATTTAGGCATCAAAGGTTATTTTAGGGGTGGTGCATGTCAGTTTTTAAAAATTGAACTGTCTTGAACAGGTATTATCTTCCAATAACACAACCTTTGCTAATTGAATGTGTTCAGAGTGTGGGTCATCATGTGATGTTCACTTGCTATTGAGTTTCCATGAACTAACAAACAATTGAATTGAGGCATCATAGTGCGAAAAAAAATTTGGTGAATTAAAAAACACAATGTAGAAACAAAATATGCATTGCATTGACTTAACCAGTTTTTCATTGAGGCATCGGAGGGGCCGAGGGGTTTTTGGATGGGTGCAAGTTTGGTTCTATGCAAGGTGTCGCAGCACAGGGCAGGTCAATTCCCCATTATACTCACAAAAATCGCTCTAGAGTATAACTAAGTGACTCTAAAGATCGAACCCACGAGATCCTGTGAAGTATCTAGCTCTATTAAGCAGTTAAGCTCAGTCAGTATGCCAATCTTACTTTCCGGTCCTAGATCTAGAACCAGAAATATTACCACACCGGATAACTACAGACCGGATTACTCCTTCTTCCGGTCCTACTAACTATCCGGTCCGTACAATTACCCAAATCCCAGGATCTCACAACTTCCGGTCCTGGAAATCCGTCCTGACCAATCCGGTCGGAATGGTCATCCTGTACTCGTAATCCTATCCGGTTTGGTTTTGCCTCTGTTTCACCATCAGAGGGGTCGCCGCTTAATTTTGAGAGTGGTAGGCCCACCACTCCTTCCGTGACTTATAGTGGCTGAAGACCCACTGTCCTACCTTCTAAACTCCTAAGCTAATCCGGATCCGGTTTGGTCCTTCACAACAACCCAGATAGCAATCCGGGTCGTAGGTCACACAAAGACCCCACACTCGACCCTCTCGTACTACAACGACCTTGATGCTACTTCCGATCCGTGCGAAGACAGGTGGTTACAAGTGCACCCGTCCGTTCCAACATCAACTAAAGTTCTTCCGTTACCCCTACGGGTGGTGAGACCTCACAGGAGATCGGACACTCGACCGGATTTCCCACCCGGGAGTTCTAGCGCAGCTAAGGAATCCCTCCCTACCCGCCTAGCCTAACAACGGCTTTCTCACCCGGAATCTCAAACTCTAGACGTGCTGAGGAACTAAGTTCACTCCCAACTCTTCGGTACCTACTCACATGCACCTAGGATCGGAAAATAAACACCAAGGGGAGAAATCACTTACAAACTAACTCGTACTATCCTAACTCCACATCATACAATCCTGTCGCGCTGGAGAGAGATACACAACGAAGAGAATGGAAAGGTACAAGAAGTCTGCAAAATGAACAACTCCCAATTCCCATCTCAGGAACCGATTTATATACAAAGGGTCAAAACCCTAAAAGCACAAAAAGGAGCGGAAAACCCGTGGGGGTCCGCCGCCACCTAAATCTAACTTCCGGTCTAACCTAATACTATTGAGCCGGATCCGGATCCGGATCCGCTCCTACTCCTAACTGAAATTAAAATCCTATCTACCCTACAACTCTAGATCCTATCGTCGGGCTTCCGACCTCCGGGGTTAGCTCCTCGAAGACTTCGCTCAAATTTCGGACCCGTTCCCCCTCCTCAGGATTCGGTCCGGGTGGAGACTCCAAGTCGATGGTAATATCCGGTCTCGAGCCCGGAGTCCTAGTCCGTGCAGACTTCTTGGACTCAGGAGTCCAATCCTTCCTGTCCTTTGCCATAGTTGCATCCGGAAAGAGGTCCGGTAGAGAGATGTCCGAAAGGTGAATACCTTTGTCGCACGTCGCTCCCTTCAGCTTCCGGCTGCTCTCCTCGATCCGGTCCGCAGCCTTCCGCCCCTCCACCATTGCCGTCTCCACCTGCTCGGCGAAGTCCGCGAGAATCCGGACCATCCGGGAACCGGATAGTTTCTTCTCTTCGTGGATCTTCTCGTCGAAGAGCTTCGCCTTGGCCGCTGCCGTTCCGGTCTCTCCCAGGACCGTCTTGATCTGCTCGGCCACCTTCCGAGTCTCCTCCGCCATCTCCCGAGCGGCCGTCACGTCTTCCTGATAGGCGAAAAGTGTTGCCTTCAGTTTATCTACCTCCTCCTGCAACCGGCGGATCTCGGCTTCCTGCTTCCGGGTCTCTTCCGGATTCGTGATGCAGTGCGCCACTTGTTCCGCCAAGTTGCTGTCCGGTGCAGCACCCACCAACTTGCCGATTGCCGCAAGCGTCCTGTGCTTGACCTCCCAATCCGCCCTGATGTTGCAGAGGACGTTGATCAGACCGTTGAACGGATCTTGCATATCCGGATCTCCCCCGGAATTGGTCTTCTCGGCTTCCGGTTTCTCTTCCGGGGCCGGTTTGTCTTGACCGGGAGGCGTCCCGCGCTTGTGTGGAGGCGTCAGCTTCTGTCGCTTGATCGGCGGCATCAACTCCTCCTCTTCCTCGCTGGACTCCCGGTCTGACTCGGAATCGGATTCCGCTTCGTCATCCGTCTCCGACTCCCCATACTTCAACAGCACTTCCTGCGTCTTCCACGCCTTCTCCTCTATGTTGGTGAGGACTTGGTTCTCCCGATAGAGGTGGAAGAGGTAAGGGCACACTGGAGTGGCCCTTTTCTTCCCAACCCTACTAACAAGCTGGGCCACGAGATCGGAAATGATCCGTGCCCAGTCCACTTTCCGGGTACCACTGAGGGCACCGAAAATGGTGTTGCCTAGGGTGATCGTCACCCTGGTCGGCTTTTCCGGGTGAAGAACCGGAACCAGGAATTGCAGGAGCCGACGGTGTCGGTCGTCCAAGCAATCCTCGACCGCGTATCCGTCCTTCGGGTTGACGGCTCCCTTGAACTTCCCTCGGACAAACTCATCCTTTCGGCTCGCCATTCCCAAACCTCCTGCCCGGAAACCGTAAACCGCTCTCCACATCCCCTCGTTCCAGCTGACGGGAGCTCCCCTCACGGTGTTGTCAAACTGGTTGGACAACTTTCCGAGGAGCTCCTTGACCATTCTCTCCTCCCTAAAACCCCAAGGTTTCTCGGCAAACCCTACGCAACCCATGGATCTGAGATCATCCATGAGTTCAGCCTTTTCCGGCTCTGTGGAGGGAATAACCGGAATGACTTTCCGGAGCTTCACCTCGCCTCCAGAGGGACTCGCTTGCCTCGACCTACGTAGCTGAGGCATTCCCACTCACATCTACCTCACTCTCTCCTAGCCGCACGTCCCGTTCCTCACTTCCTCTCTCCGATCTCAACCGGAAGCAGAACAGACAAAACACAAACGCTCAGACGCACAAACGACAAAAACTCAACCGCGCACGCTCAAGGTCGAGTTTCTAAAAGGGGGTGCAACAGTGAAAGCTCCTCCTTTTATAGTCCCTGGACCATTTCCGGTTTGTCATCATGAATCCGGTTTACCATCATAATCCGGTTCATCATCATCATCCGGTCCTAGACCTAATCCGTGTTGCATTCCGTTTCCGTCGTTACTTACTCCTGACCGGATTAGATCCAAGAAGCCCACTACTTCACGTTCCGTGCTAATTCTGAGTTTTCCTTCCCCACCTAATCGGATCCGGTTAGCTAATGACTAGTTGCCGTTCCTATTTGGGTGTATACTAAGAAAATCAAAATTCTAAGCTGCGACACAAGGAGTATAATGAAACAAGTTATATATTTATTATTGTACCATTCTATAACATTTTTAGTGCCAATTTGTTGCACTTATAGTGAAAGAAGAAATTGCCCATTGCACTTCTTTGGTTTGTCTGTTAGTTCGCCAACTTCCTTGCACAAATGTTCATGAATTCACCCAAAACGCTCTTCATGTTAGTATCACATCACCCTAAAAAAATGTTGGCGTCATTGGAATTTGCCAAACTGTCCATTCAAGAAATCATGGGATCGCCAAGAAATAATTGTTGCCCATTGGCAGAACTTGCCACTCCAACCTCCAACGCATAGTACATATTGCCTTTTCATTCATTTGTCAAAATTGAAAAAAATAACTCTAGAATGATGTTGTAGGACACTTACAAAAATTTTGTGACAACATTGGTTGGCGGTATGCATTGAAGTTTTTGTAGAATTTGGTATTAGGATTTGCACACCGTCTAATGTAGCACTTTGGCATTTTGTAGAAAATTACGCACACATGCATTTGGATATCACTTCGGTTGGTGCAGTGAAAATGATATAGTGAGTGCTATGAAAAATTTTCAAGACCAAATTTAGAATTTCATGGTCATTGTCGCTTTTAGAGCACTATATGCAGCTTTGGTTGCGTCGCGCAGAGATGCAATGGACAAATTTGGCATATGTACCTACATAGTGTCCCTATTGATTCTGTGGCGCTATACGATGTAGTTCAAGGAAGACATGCAAGCTCAAGGCAGGGTGGCTGCTAGGACGTAAATGCAACTATTTTTCATAGGAAATCCTGCTAGTGAAGCCTCTAGGCTTGGGGGGGACTTAACAAACCGTTACCAAACTTGTAGACACCTTTGTAGTTGTTACCAACTTTCGACAGTGTTCTTTTTGGACATGGCTTATTTGAGATTAGTGACATTAGCGTAATATTCCTTTAGTTAGGTACTATCCACTGAACTTCTTAAGTGATACAATGTAGAAAAAGATCCATCATCCAAACTCTAGCAATCAGATTAATGACATACCTTCCACAAGGTATCACTACTCCACACTACAATCTACCATCTAAGATCAAAAAGCAAACCACCTACAACAACCATAGATTGACAATCATTTTACAACACCAAAGGTGACAAGCTCTTTCCACTAGAAAGAGCCTATGTGTTTTTTGGATTTTCTTATGTCTAGGTTGACAGATTTTTCTAAGCATTCAATGTAACAAGGTGTGTTTTTACGTCAACAATTATGTCCACTATAACATCTTCATGTTACAATGAACATAATTGTTGACATAAAAACATGGCTTGTTATATTGGATGTCTAGAAAATCTGTCAACCTAAAGACGGGTTCCTTCTAGTGTTCATTCAATTCAACATAGATTTCATTTAGTTTCCAAAAGAGCCTAATCTAACAACATCAATTTCTTGCCATCACCAAAATGTTGGTCATGGCCACTACTAATCGGAAGGTGAAAAGAACAATAACATAAAAAATAAGAATGCCACCTTTGACCTTTGTCCTCATCATTGAAGGCTTCAACATCAATCGGTCTCTAAATAAAAACTATACACAACACTTTATTTTTGTGGAACAACACTAATTCAACTCTTACACAACTTGCACAAAAAATAAAGATATTGGGTGAAAGTTGTAGGGAAAAAAATGCTCAAGACATCACATTGGTAGCATACTTTTGCTAACAAAACACGCAATGTTGGCAAAGAGAAACTCCTGGGAAAAACAAAAATTGGCTTTACACCTTAATACACTAGAAGGAGCATGTGTTCTTTTGAATTTTTCCGTATTTAAGTTGACGGTTTTTTCTAGACATCTAGTGTAACAAAGCCATGTTTTTATGTCATCAATTACGTTCACCATAACATGAAGATATTATGGTGGATGTAATTGTTGACATAAAAATATGGCTCATTACATTAAATGTTTAGAAAAATCCTTCAACTTAGATGCGGGTTTCTTCTAGTGATAAAAGACAACCCACACAAAGCCCATTCACTATAAGAATTCCACGTTTTAGGTGACGTGCTTGGATTTTTTGGAATGGATTTTTTTTTTACATCTATGTTGACATCTAGTTGTTTATGTCAAAAATAACATCCAATGAATATCAAGAAAAATATAAAAATAACTAAATATCAATGTAGATGTCAAAAAAATTTGTTCTAAAAAATTCGAGGTTGTCAAAAAAAACATGAGTTTCTTCTAGTGACTACAGTAGTGCCTATTGTGAATCATAAGGCTTATTCCGCTCAAGTCACCAATCTCAACTACAGATGCAAGGCACTACCTTGAATCTTGTACAAACACACCTCGTCATCATCAAATCTCTAAACTATGTAGTCCCTCAATTAATCAAGAATTCTATTCAAAAATCTAACCTAATACCCCCCATTGGAGCAAGAGAATCCAAAAGTACCTACTGTCTTTAAAAGCCTCCTTCTTCTGTCCCTTCTTGCCGATGGATACAACCTTATTGGCTTTGGTTCATCTGGAGATGCAACGGATCCTCTAGTCTAAGTACTATTGGCTTCTTGTATAGTATACCAATCTTTGTATTGCCTAAATTAGGCTTTATTCCACTAAGTATTACAAGCAGTGCATCAATGCATTCAATGCGCAATGTCTTCCATTGTAACCTTTGCAGAACACTCGGAACTCTAAAAAGGCCTCGACATCGCCCAAATTCATAAAAAGAATACAACATATGGCTATGGAGGGATTAAATCTTTTGTTGTTTTGTACAAATGATAATTTTAGCAAATCTTTTTTAAAATGAATGTAACTACAAAATCATATTTATAATGAAAAGTTCATTATTGTAAAAAGGTTGAAGAATCCATATTTTTTACTAATGCATGTTAGTTTTATAGATTACTTTTTGGATATTTAGGTGTTAAGTATAGCAATGCATTTATGTATAGCAATAATGCACCAAATGAAATCTAAAGGGCCAAATTAAAGGGTTGAAAATATAAAGTTCATGGGAAAATAAATTTATATGAAAATTTCAATTTAGTCTAAAATTGAAAGGAAAATATTTTTTGACTATTGTTTGGCTATTGTACATTTGTATTATGTACTCAACTTAACCATTTCAATCCTTTTTTATACAAATACAACATAAATTATTCTAAGCATATAGTAAGTAAAAAACATCATATTTGATGCCATTTCAAGTTCAAGATGTATTGATTTGATTTGATTATTTTTTGTCCATCTATTTGATGTTGAGAATCTTTTCAAACCTCTCAAGTTTCTCATTTTTTCATACTTGTCTTTTTCCTTTTTAATTTTTGTTCCTTAAGCCCTATTTGCCCAAGCAACTATTTTTTGGTCGTTGCCTAACTTTGGACTCCATATTTGAGAAAAAAAACTTTTTCAGCTTATAAAAAAAATAAAAAATAAAAAAGATTGAATCATCTTTCAATATTTATATTCAAAAATAATATTACTAGGGTCAAACCAAAATTATAAGAAAAATAGCACAAAGTGTTTAGAATTTGCATAGTGTTGAATAACTTATGATTTAGAAAAAGTGTTGGTGTTATCATCACATCTTATGCATTTTTTCACAAATCAATAGAAACCACAATTTTGACCAATCAAAAAAATTCAAATGCTAAAGAGAGAAATTATATTTTTAGTAAATTCTTGAAGTTATATCTTCAAAATTCATTTGAAGAGAATTGAAAAATAGTTTTATAGTCTTGATCATATGGATACTTTCTACTTTTCATGCTTCACATTATTTTCATTGATGCAAATTTCTTTAGGCACATGTTTCTTCATCTCTCTAGTCTTTGCTTTATTGTTTGTTTCATTTTCTAATCATTTTTTTTAATTATGGGTATGCAATCAAATTTGACAAAAGCTTGTGATGAAGTGCATGCTAGGATTTCTATTTGTTTAGTTTCTTATTGGTTTTTGATTTTGTGTATTCTAAATGGAAGTATTGAATTTGATTGGAATTGGTGGATCATTGTATTTTGCACATGATTTTTGGCTTTTGTTGTGATTAAAATCTATAGTGTCAATGTTGTTTCTTGAGAAGTGTTAGTTGTAGATGAGATTGTTGGCTTCCATTTTGCTTTTCTTCAAAGTTGGAATTTAGAAGGTGGTGACTTTAGGAGGTTACGATTTAGATTGGTTGCTTTTTTATCGACATCTTTCTTGTTTATTGCAACTTAGAGTCTTTGCAAGAAAAAAACCATAGATGGGTTTTCTTACAATAGTAGTAGAAGCAACCATAGATCTTTTTTCCTTTCTTGTTCAATGTTTTTTGTTGCAAAAATCATCCATGTTGAGAAGCAACATTGACCATGTTACTTGTGGTTGTAAGGGTTTGACTCCTTAGAATGAAAATGCTAAATTGCTTGTCATTGCTAAATTTGGATTATCTATTACATTGTGGTACTAAAATAGGGTTCAAGAAATGACATTAATCATGTCTTAAACAATAAAACACTATAAAAAACCCACATTTATGTGATGAACCTAATTTTTTTTAAATGGATTTTAGATATTCTCTTATGCAACAATCGCATATTTTTATGTCAATAAAAACATTCAACCAATAGTCATCAATATTGACATATAAATATAGGTTTGTTGCATCGAACATCACCATAAATTTGTTTTAAAAAAATCAAGGCTCGTCACATAAATTATAGGTTTCTTATAGTAAAAGACAAAGACAAAGACAAAAAATACTTTTGAATGTGTATATGATCAAGAAGGTTGCAACATTTTGTAGATATAAGATGAAGAAACAACTAGGAAATACTCTTTTTAGCACCACTGAGGTCTAGCCAATATACCCCCTTTACTTCTTGGATTTTGCTAGTGCACCAAGGGAAAAAGAAAACACCCAAGTCTCTACATTCTAGAAATGTATGGTAAATTTGAATACCATTGATATAGATGACGTACCCAAATATTTTTTGAACATTCAAATTTAGATTTTTGCCTTACAAATTTGTATCACTAGTACTTTGTAGCAAACTTAGAAAAGGCACGAAAAGGTACATAATGTGATTATTTTGTTGCAAATAACATTTAAGAAATCTTAAAGGCAAAGTACTATGATGCCATTATCAACTAGAAGAAACCCATGTCTAAGTTGATGGATTTTTGTAGACATTTAATGTTATAAGCCGTGTTTTATGTCAATAATTACATCCACTATAACATGAATGTGGACGTACTTGTTGACACAAAAATACGGCTTGCGACATTAAATATCTTGAAAAATCCGTCAACTTAAACACTCAAAAATCCAAAAAAACACAAGGCTCTTTCTAGTGGTTATTATTAATGGCAGTTAGGATGCAAGTGTACTTGATGCAAAGTTTCTTAAGAGTATAGTAGAAGGTGGTCTTCAAACTACAACAAGACTAATGTACACTCTTATAGTTTATGGTGACTGCGACTTAGCCAACAAATTTTCATTTTAGTTTTGAGCCTTGACAAATTTGAAGGATTTTTGAAATACCTATGACATTTTTTGAAACACTTATGGCATTTTTGTGTAAGTAAAATTTTTGAAGTCTTTTAAATAAATTGAAAGTGCAGCCCTTTTTGGATTTGTTTAAAAGACCTTCATTTTATGGAAAAATGACACTACAAAAAAACAAAGGCATAATTGACTTGTTCACAATGATTGTAGTAGTCATTTCTTGTCGACAGTGCTTGCAAAAAAATCATTTTGCAATCATTATTGTGTTATAGTCATTGTGAGCAAATCATTGTGAACACTTGTTTTTTGCAATGTGACACGTGTACCCTCAACAATGCTAGAGTGTAAGCATAGAAATACAAGCATGTGAGCCTTGAATGTTTGTATAAGTAGATATCCTAAAACCATTGAAGATACTTATATCATAAACACCTATAATATAGGTATCTTTGGCATAATCACACTACACTCATGAATACCTATAATATAGATATATAGTCATTTAGGCTCATGGGCTTGTTATTCTAGGCTAGCATAATAACAACCTTCCTTGTACTCTTGATGTTTTTTTAATTGATTTTGATTTTTCAAAGTCTTGGAAATTTAGTGACTATCCTTCCAAAAGATACTTTGAATAACAATGTGTGATTTAATTCCCATACCAAGAATAATCTTTATTCCTAGTTTCAATATCAAAAAGTGATCAATGCTAATTCCAATTGTAAGTTTTAGTAGTTCTAAAAATTTTAAACTACAAAACAACTATTTGTAAGTTGACAAGCTTCAAGGAAATGTAATTGGACCATGATATGATGTTCTTCAAATATTTCATTACTCTAATTCTTTTAGTTCTACTTTGTCAAATTTGTAATATGTTGTTATGCTAGGTTCAAATCATTACAATATTCACTAAGGTGATAAACATTTATTAGCATAAATTTGATGTTTTTGAAAGGCCATGATTTTAGAGTCTAATCATTGAAATAAAGTTCTTTGCAAAGTTGGTCAAACTCATTGTCTTTGGTTTTAAGCTTGTGCAAAAAAACTTGATGATCTATATATGTGTGTGTACGTATATGTAATTTTTTTTATTCATTACTTTTGCATGCAGATTTCCAATGAAATGTTTTTAAATGCATTGGAATTGTTTTGGAAAGGAGGATGTGATCTATTTATTTTTCTTAAATTTTATGAATCTTTTGCATTTTGAACCATTTGTAAGATCTATGTGATCAAAATATAAAGTAATTTTTTTGTGCACCTCATACTCATGGATATAGGCCATATAGCTCAACTTCAATATTAAAATATATAGAATCAGTTTACATATCTTAGTATGATGTAGATACTTGGATTGAAAATTACCTCACAAAAGATCAAAACTTGAATTCACTTTATAAGAGATTTATACACTTGGATTACTATGATTCCTTTGTGAAGAACAAAACATTGAAAATTATTCATAAATTTGCCAATGTTTTAGAAAAGACTTGGTCTAGAATCCAAATGGTTGATTCTTGTAATAAAGTGATATAAAATAAGAGAGAAAAAATCAATATTTCTTTTCAAAACACAATTCCTATAGACTAAAAAGTAAATTCTTTTGTCATTTCCCTCAACATGCATCCAATGCCAACCTCAAACTTGGATTGATATCTTTCTAGGTTGTTCAAACAATGTTGTCCAAGCAAAATTCCATATGATGGACATTTGTCTACCATCCATTTTCCAAACAATTGTCTACAATAAAAAATGTAAAAAATATATTTATTAAAGGATTTTTGTAATTATTCCTTTTGTTGACAGAAAATCAACCATCTATGGAGGATGCTAGGTGGTTAGTGATTGCTGTGATTCAGTGGCTGACAAGACAACAATTACAGTGTTTGTCTTTAAGTTTCTATCTCTAACTACTTATCATTAGCAAAAACCAATTGGATGGTTAGGGCAAATTAGCACATCCACTCAATTAGATGGTTCAAACAAGCAAGAGGTAGTTGGGCTTAGTCTACAATCATTGTTTGGATGTAGGAGGCGATTACTACCAAACTTCTATTAGATGGAACATGCAAGATGGGTGGGATAGGTGGACATGGATTGGGGTGGGGCAGACAATTTTTATTGTGCATCATTGATTACACAAGGGTGTTCATCAATATTAGTGTAATCAACATAAAATTGTGTATTGACCATATTTTTTTCCAACAATGTAAGAGATGCATGAGCATTCTTAGGTAAAGTATGCTAGAAGCCATCATCATAGGATAAGCTAAGGATATAGTCACTTTGTGGGTGACAAGCCATTGGTTAGCCTTCTCTTGTGCCAAGACAACATCTAGATGGAAGGTCACCATTCCAATTGAGGAATACTTTATTTCATTCCAAAAAACCTACAAGAGTCTATTGGCGATTCTTTAGTTGTGACAATCCATCCTTATCAAGAACCATATGATCCACACTTAGAGTCAAAAAGATGGCCATGACTCAGACTTTGTATAGAAGGAGTAACCTATTAGTTAGGCATCAACTAACCTACAACACTAGGTAACATGCACCATCTTTATTTGCCACAACCTCTACCATAAAACATCTATATGCATTGAAAAGACATCATTGCCTTAGATGAACTACATTGAAGTAGTTGCACTTGTTGGTCTCCATGTGCCAAACAAAGCATTGAATAGTGCAATTGTAAATGTTCATCAAACACCCCTACCATAGTATACGTGGTCTATATGGCTAGCAAATGTAAATATGATGGTGGATGCAATTTGGGTGGAGTTGAATGATGGATGGTTATTGTTAGGCGTCCACCAAAAGTGGTGGATATGGATAGGGACAAGGCAAACAACCATTTAACTTAGGGTAGAATGACAAAATTCTGGTATTATATATTGCCTAAAAGGGCTTAGCTTTGTTTATATTTATGTCTTTTTATTTGTACATCATACATATCTATTAGTTAATTTGAACTATTTATACAAAATTAGACAAGAATCTGAAATTACAAACGACAAATTATATAGTATATACAATAATCTTTTATTATCCTGGCTACAAGAAGCAACAAAAGTTGTCAACCTAAAGAAAAAGTAGTCAAGATAGAATTGTACAAAGAAGCATGAAAGACTATCTTGATTAAAGACCACAAAATGATCAATTTCTACATATTTTGCATGAATAGAAAAATATCACTATATAAACACTAAAGTTTCAATGTTTTTGCAATACCATTAACATATCCAATTGTTTAAAATTATAAAATCTTGAAATTTTAATTTGTTAATTTGATGTTCAATTACATTTGGAAATTTAAATATAATGTATAATTGATAAAGTTTGAATGAAATAGTTTATCCTATCAAGTATTTTATATTTAACTAAACTACTAATATTATAAGAGATCATCTTAGATGAAATAATGGATTGCCAAAAAATAGCTTATCTTGTATAAATTGAAGGACTAACATTGTTGCTTCATTAGGGCTCCATTGCTCTATTTGATGACAAATATGATCAACTTATCATTTTGAAATTTGAAATTATGAAATGTTTAAAATCTAAAATCTAAAAATTTGTGAAATCTTCATTTTCTAAACTTCTAAATTAGTACAATTATAATTTATAAATGAATGATTTTGGAAAGATACAATTTGTACATTCAAAATTTAAAAATTCAAAATTAAATAGTATATTTATTTTATTAAAACTGTAAATATTTAATTATTCTAAATTTTATGAAATTTTAAATTATATTGAAAGAAATAGTCTTTTTTACTAAATTATTATTGTTTATCAAAACTAAAAATAGCTTTATAAAAAAATGGGCCAACTCTACTAATTTGAAGACAAAAGTTACACAATTTAATACTCATAATGCCATACAATATCAATGTCTAACTAAATACTCTATTGTAAACTTGTCTATTTGCAATTTGGGTATCTATTTTAGTCTTGAAATGTCCATTTCCATATCAACCTTGAAGCTTGCGTTTTCCACAAGAGACTCAAAGGCTTACTTCACAATAGAAGACTAAATAGCCTTGCATTAGCAAAAGATTTCTTTAAACAACAAACAAGAAAATTTGGGTTTGGCAACTAGTGTTTACAAAAAAATTGTAGTAAAGTGCCTCTAATATTATTCTCTATGCCAACATAACTATAAATAAGTTTGAAATTATTTTGCATGCAAAGTTCAATCAAGCAACAGTGTATACAACTTTGACTTCCTCAAACATTATGATAAAATCATTTTAAAAATGAGGATATCTTCATTGATTGATAGACCATCCAAAATCACCATCAATTGAAACTAAATAAAAAACGAATGGAGGTTGAATAAAAGAATAACGTAAATACAAGATAATTGAAAGCAAAGAATTTCACTATAAAAATGAACGGATGTCTACCTTTGATATTCAATTTATTGAATACAAATGATTGATAATAGGTGTTTAGGCCTTAATACAAACTTTTATAGTTGGCAACCTTAGAAGACTTTGAATGTTTTTATTATTTTTTGTTATGATTAGTTTCAACTTCCTAAAGGTATGTTTGCACTTGACATTAAGGATGGTGTCAAAAATTGAATCCAATCTAATGGTGTACATAACTTTGGTATTGCTATTAATGCAAGGTCAATAATGAGCACTAATACCTTAATGCTATAACTTTGGCAACATCAAAAGAATCAAGTTTCTACAATTTTTAGTTGCCACAATTTGCTAAAGATATGTTCACATGTGTTGTTGACTTGCATTCATGATTTCTCAT
Organism: Pseudoscleropodium purum; assembly: GCA_963969395.1. Lineage (NCBI taxonomy): Eukaryota > Viridiplantae > Streptophyta > Bryopsida > Hypnales > Brachytheciaceae > Pseudoscleropodium > Pseudoscleropodium purum. Next base: position 29,460,367 of record OZ017795.1, read on the forward strand.
AGTGAAAGGATCCTTGATGCATAGAAAGCAAAAGTCTCCTATGCCTTGACATTCAAGAATGTTCCGGTTGTTTGTAGATTTGCACTACATCAAGAACACTAATACATTTGTATTCCAATCCCCTACACTACATAGGCTAGCTTGCATTCAAAATGTTTTCAAGTGAATGGAGTCTTGATTCATGTAAAGCAAAGGGTCCTTTGCCTTGAATTTCAAGAATGTTCCAATAGTTTACACATACTACAACATCAAGAATATTGGGGCATTTGTGTTCTAATCCCTCACAATACATGGGCAAGCTTGCATTCAAGATGTTCTTGAATAAACAAAGCCTTCATTTGTAAAAAGCAAGAGCCTCCCTTGCTTTGGAATTCAAAAATGTCCCAATCCTTTGCACTGCATCAAGAATACCAATACATAGGCAAGGTTACATTCAAGATGTTCTTGAGTAAATAGAGCCTTGATTCATAGAAAGCAAAAGCTTCCCCTACCTTGTACTACAAGAGAAAGGGTTGTTTTAAGTGAGTTTTTAAATATAATCCTAAACATAAGAGTATAAATAATGACCTTCAAGGAGATTTTGAACAAAAAATTATTAAAAATACATATATTTTTAGTAAAATTTTGTTGAAAATCTCCTTAAAGGTCATTGCTTATAATCTTATGTTTGGATTTATACTTAAAAATTCACTTAAAACAACCCTTTCTCTTGTAGTGTTGAAGTTCAAGAATGTTCCAATTTTTTGTACTACATCAAGAATACCAATACATTCGTGCTCTAGCCACCTACAATATATGGGCAAGCTTACATTCAAGATATTCTCAAGTGAATGGAGCCTCAATTCATAGAAAGCAAAAGCCTCCTCTACCTTGAAGTTCAAGAATGTTTTGATACTTTGCATTGCATCAAAGATACCAATGCATTCGTGTTCCAACCACCCACAATACATGGGCGAGCTTGCATTCAAGATGTTCTCTTGAGTGAATGGAGCCTCAATTTATAGAAAGCAAAAGCCTCCCCTACCTTGAAGTTCAAGAATGTTCCGACACTTTGCATTGCATCAAGAATACCAATACATTCATGTTCTAGCCACCCACAATACATGGGCAAACTTGCATTCAAGATGTTCTCAAGTGAACGGAGCCTTGATTCATAGAAAGCAAAAGCCTCCCCTTGCTTCGAAGTTCAAGAACATTCCGATACTTTGCATTGCATCAAGAATACCAATACATTCATGTTCTAGCCACCCACAATACATGGGCAAGCTTGCATTCAAGATGTTCTCAAGTGAACACAGCCTTGATTCATAGAAAGCAAAAGCCTCCCCTTGCCTTGAAGTTCAAGAATGTTCCGATACTTTGCATTGCATCAAGAATACCAATACATTTGTGTTCCAGCCACCCACAACACATGGGCAAGCTTGCATTCAGGATGTTCTCAAGTGAACACAGCCTTGATTCATAGAAAGCAAAAGCCTCCCCTGGCCTTGAAGTTCAAGAATGTTCCGATACTTTGCATTGCATCAAGAATACCAATACATTTGTGTTCCAGCCACCCACAACACATGGGCAAGCTTGCATTCAAGATGTTCTCGGAGCCTTGATTCATAGAAAGTAAAAGCCTCCCTTGCCTTGAAGTTCAAGAATGTGATGCATCCCAGCAAATCCACAGAAACATACTCTGAGTTGAATTTATACAAAAATCAATCCTCACTTCACATGACTAATTCACATAAACACTCGCTCAGCACAAGAGGCACTGATCCTCAACCAAGGCTGCTGCTGCTGTTGCTGCTGCCCCCCCGCACCTTCAACTGAAGAAGACGAAGGCTCCTCTCTAACAACAGTGGACCTCAACTCCAACCCTAATTCCACCTTCATACTCTTCCCGACCTGCTGCTGCTGCTGTTGCTCCTCGTGGGCGCCGTTGCTTCCAGAATTTCTCACAGGAATGTGCCCCTCCCCGTCCGGACCCCAGGAAGACGCGCGCGGCCTCTTTTGGTGCCCAATCGAGGGAGAAAGAGTCGTCGCGGGTTGTTGCGAGCAGGACGTCGTCGCGGTTTTGTTGTTGTTGTTGTTGTTGTTGTTGTTGAGGGAGACGCCGAAGAGTTTCGTCGTCGACTTGGAGGATTCGACTTCGGCGGCGGCGGCGACGACGAGCTTGTGGGAGGCGATCTCCCGGAGTTTTCCGTCGAGGAAGGAGAGAGTGGACGCCTTGGGAGTGGCGGAGTCGGAGCGGCGTGTGAGGAGGTTGATGCAGGACGCGGATTCCACTGATGGAGGTCGGAGACGCGGGTTCGGGAGGGCGCCCGGGGTGGAGCGCAGGGAGTTGAGTTCGGAGCGGCGGGCTGCGGCTTCGATTTGCTCGGAGATCGTGGAGCTCAGCTTGTGGTCGGTGAGACTGTGTAACCTGGAAGAATCAATCGACACCGCAAGTTAGGGTCTCGTATGAGGCGAATACAGCAAAAGGTCTACCGATTTTATTTCCACTGAAGAAATTTGGATACCACAGACATTGGTTAGCACATGGAGCAGAGTTTTGACAGCTTGAGCTACTTGTGAAAATCACATTTGGATATATGGACCACCGACTAATCTGAAAGAATCAATCGACGCACAAGATAAGGTCTCAAATGTGTCTGTAGCAAAAGTTCTACCAATTTTTTATTCCACTGAAGAAATTGTGGTTATCACAGGAATTGGTCAGCACATGGAGCAGAACTTTTGGCAGCTTGAACTTGTGAAATTCACATTTGGATATATGGACCTCCAACTAATGAGGAAGCTAATATAGCAAAAAGCTCTACCAGACCGTGGATACTACCGGGATTGTTTAGCACATGGAGCAGAACTTTGGGCTACTTGAGCTGCTTGTGAAAATTACGTTCGGGACTAACGACTAATGAGAATGGATGCCGGATTCGAAGTTGATCAAATTGAGCAGTTTGTGCTATTTGTGCAATCACAGTTGGGACCACTGGTTATGAGGATGGATGATGGATCCCGAGTTTGTCTTGGGATTCGGGGAAGTCATGGGAATGCGTGCCTTAAAGGGGAGCTACTCCCCTAGCGACAATCTCGGGAGGTGTGCTAATTTATTAACGACCAGGCCCCGTGTGGATGAGTTACAGCAGGTCCTGTGCACGAATGTGGATTACACTAATTCTGCCCATTCATGTGAGTCAGAGGTGTGGGATTGTGGAGTTGGCAGAGATTTGGGAAGGTGGGCTAGCTCAATAAGTTACCTGCTCAAAGGGCTGGGAAGCTCTTGCAAGGAGACTTTGGACTGTTGCTGTAGAATGACCACGAGATCATCGTAGAGCCTTCGGAGGCGGGATAACTCCAGCAGCAACATGCGGTTGTCGTGGCGCAGTCGCTCATTTTCGTCGGACATGAGCGTTGAAGCGCCCTGGGGCAGGAGAATGGTGCTGGGAGACGACAACGGAGATGGGAACGGGGACCAGGCTTGCTCTTCGCCCGAGTTCGTGGGCGAGGTGGACTGGCTGCCGGGCGCATCGGAAGTGTTGCCGGAACCGTATTGTGAGGATTTGCGTCTGTGAATCTCGCACAGAAGCTGCTTCTCGCCGCGTCGGAAGAACTTGTTCGCGAATTCCCAATGGTCGGGGACTATCTTCCGGAAGCCCTGAAACCGAACCACAAAGTGAATTAGACAGTCTTCGAGTTAGTATGAAAACAACACACATTGCAATACTATCTACACCTTGAGCTGGGAATGGTATCCAGACTCTCCACTAAGTTGTAATCGATGGCAAGCAAAAGCTCAATGCTCCACATGAATCGGTGAGGACTCAAGCAATTGACGATGCACTCTTAAGGCTCGGCATTAATCTCAGAAGCAATCAGGCACTCTCCGAACCCAGGAAATTTGTCACATGCTACTCGTGATCTTACAACCACGTGAACATTCTATTCTGCATTCACAGGTCCGAATAGCTTTCCGAAAGCTCTTCAGTCCATCCTTGGATTACTCTCACCAACGCATAGCTCCATTCTCGGCACTTCGGAGTTCTCAAGCTGATATGTAAGCTACTATGAGAAACGGCCCGGCCTGTTTCGCATGATGAGCTACAACATCCATCTCCATCGATTTGGTCACAGATCACTTTCAAACTTATTCGAGCAGATGAGTTCTCTCGTGTCCTAGACATCGCGGGGTGCGATATTATATCGGTGATGGTGCAGCTAGCAATTCTCATTACCACAGCAGAGAAGGTTAACTTCAAGAGTTCTACAGTGGTACGTGACATCCTGATTCGTAAGTTTACAGGTTCAGCTACCATTCCGCACCCAAGTTACCTGGCCGGCATTCGATAGACTCGAATTTCTCTGTTAAGTTATCATTGACAGCACACTCATTGCATTGAGCTTGGAGCTTGCCCTTATTTGACTGGAACCGCAGTCACTTACATAGGTATTAAGCTGACGCACGAAGCTGGAGAAATTGTTGTGCTTGAAGTAATTGGGCAGCAAGTCGCGGGCGAACTCGGGCGGTCGCCAAACCACGAAGGTGGTCTCGTCCTCACCCCACGATACAATGTCATCGGTGGCGGGGTCATCCACGAGGTGATACGTCTTCGTCAAGAAGGGCGCAGGCACCGTGCGGTGGCAATCGTAGGTCAAGAGACTGGCACCCTCGGCGCAGCTGGTATCCAAAGACAGCGACATCTTCTTCTCTCCCGTTTACCAAATTTCTCAATGTGTGTAGGTAATCCTTCTCCCAACAATCAGCCAACGACCTCAAACCTCGGCGGTAACCGAGACGATGGTGGAATAATGCTCCTCGGAACCGAGCTCTGCATGACCCAGCTGCTTGGGCGGTGCCGGCTTACAATAATTTCTCCGCGTCATTGCATTGGAATGTGAGTGATACAAATGCAGATTGTCTGTCGCCGTCTCCTCTTGGCCCTAAACAGGTACAACGTCACAGAGAGAATCGGCACAAGGAAGCTTCACTTACAAAACCCGTCAACACATTCGCCCCCGTAACGATGTGTCTCTCATGCCAAGCTTCAACAAGAGCTGACTTTGGTGCGCACTTTGCGTTGCAACCCTGAATGAGAGCCCTAGCCTGTCTCCGACTGATGTGTGTATGCATGTGTGCCAAGAACGTGATGAAGACAACCGCAGCGACAAACGAATTGTTCTTCAACCTGCTGTCTGTCAAACAATTGTTCCACTGCTGCTACACATCGAACTCGCAATCTCTGAAGAGCATTAATGTACGTACTACACCCCCGGCCGTTCCATTTTGGGGATGGAAAGCCACCAAACCGGACTTTGCTTCCATCACTCAATGTGCACCGTGCGCTACAACCAAGGTAAGTTCCTGGTCTTCTCAAAACACTCGTTTTTTTAGCTCACACTGATTTGCATACGACGTACAGTACCACTTAATCCCTACCCACCACCAGCTGCAGCTCCGATTGCAGTATCTCCTCTGGGAGCTTGACCGAGTCGGGATGCATGCCCATCACCTGCTTCACCACCAATCAGAGCATCATTCACTGGACGAAGTCCATGAGTTTCTTATGATACGACCCCTGGAGTGGTGGGTAACTTCTTCCTTCTTCGTCTTCGTGTAAGTTAACTCCTGTGAAAAGGCAGGCAGGCAGACAAGGAGCTCAAGGCACAAAGCACAAGGCACTGGGATAGAGGCCGGCTACGGGGAGATGAGGGAGGGAGGGGGGGTGATGCAAGGAAAGGAAAGGTCGGAAAGGAAAGGAAAAGGAATGCAATGAGAAGCTCCTGCTGCTACTAATGTTGTTGGTGTTGCTTCTGCTGCTTACAGCAGTTGACCAACCATCCTGGTGCGTAGGAAGGGGGTGGCAGTGAGTGGCAGGGCGCGGCAGAGAAGTGTTCTGTTGTGCTGCTGCTGAGGAGTAGAGCTGTTGCAGGAGCAACTGCAGCAGCAGTGCAGCTCATGAGTGGAAGCCTGGCGCAGCCCCAGACACCATTAATGCGGCGTTGCAGGGGCATTTACTGGCAAAAGGTTCCCCTCCCAGCAACCATACCCTCATGCCTCATCTGTACCTTTCACGGCCTCACTCTCTTCAGTTCTGCCGTTGCCTCCCCTTCTTAAGTCTTTCTGTGATATCCCAGGGATGAAGTGCCGGCCTCCTCTCAGGGAGGTACTTGAGCCGGTAAAATGGCGGCCTTGCTCCAGATCCACTGGGATGGATGAAATTTTTCTATAGTTTCCCCTAAATAGAGGAAAATGTAAGAGATGGCAATAGCAATTGAAATTATATTTTTCTGACAAAGTTTGAATTTGTTTCAAATTTTTGACAAATTTGTGGTCCAAATTGCATACAAGAGTCATTCAAACCCAACCAACCAACATAAAGTACATCCATAATGATCATGTAAGTCAATCAAAACATGAGTGGTATTTGTCACATTAGAATATTAACCATTATGTTTGATATTGATAGGTTTACATCCAAAAGTTACTAGAAGTTTGTACTTGTCATCCGTTAAATAACTCCAATATTGACTCATAACAAGTAAGATTGTATTTCAATAGAAATAAATGTGTAAAAAAATAATTGCAATAAAAAATACACTATATGTAGAATGATCCTATTTGGAAAATATACCAAAGCTCGGTATCTTTTGGATCTTGTTGCAAAATAAAAGGCTTACTATTGAAAGGTTTGCAATTAGCATTTTTTACTATTTGACAATGAAGATAAAAAGGATGGAATCTTGAAAGATAATGTTTCATATACAAGTCTCTTCAAGAGAACTTTTGAATGCTTTCTTTCGTTTCATTACAATCCTGGAACCAAAGGTCACTGACATCTTCCTAAATTGTCAATGACTAAGACGCTTCTATAATGACTTATTAGTCAACAACAAAAACAAGATATTTACCACGAGCAATAGAAATTGTTTATGGCAAGATGTTAAATCCTCCATTTGAAGGTGGGCCTAGCTCAACTTGCCTTGTCAAGGTCCCAATCTAGGCAATGGGACCCGGACAAGCGTACGGGGGGCAAGGGGGGGGGGCTGCAAACACACGACAATAATACTACATGACAACAATTTCATATCCTGCACATGGCAATAGTTTCAAGATTTAGGACAATGGTTTAGGGTTGAATGCCCACCTTTAATTGGAAGATTTAACATCTTACCTATTTATGTGTCACTTTGCCAATTTCTACTCATATTGATTGCCTAGTTGGGAATTTTTTTAGCATTTTAATACTTAACAATGACACAAACTCAAACAATTGACAATAAAATTATCCTTGAAAACTTTTAAATGTGGTAATAAATAACAACACAAGTAAAAATTGATGAGGTGTAACAGAATCTTTTGCAATACAAAGCTACAACTACAACAAATATCTATTGCCAAATTTAGAAGAAATATTAAAGGCTCTAGCTATTGTTGTAGATTTTTATTGCAAAATGAGGTGTTAATACAATAAATTAAAAAATAATCAAGGAATCTACTAATAAAATAAATTTTAGCACTTTCTATAGCACTTTACTACTTGAGTGGTATTTAGGTGATATTTCTCAATTTCCATTTCCATTCCTATGGCAAGAATTCATTTTCAACAACTTTCAAGTTTGTGACCCACACAAGTCAAGGTAGTATATATAGTTGTTAGAAGAGCAACCACCTCATATGTTATCAATAGGCACTTCTACACTTCATTTTTAAGTGTAGAACTTTTATCTATGAATTGAGTTTTTGACAAGTTCTTCTATACTTATTGCTTCAAACTTGCTTATTTGCACTTTAAAATGCAAAGGTGTTTTAGGAGTTTACTGTAGTGAAAAGCTCATAAGTGTGTTTTACCTCAAACCATAATTTTTTCAATCTAAAAATGACCTATAATCACCACAAATAAATAGAAAAAATCCTAAAAATAACCTTTATCAAAAACTATTATTGTGGACTACAAAAAACATCTTTTGAAATTACTAATATTCAATTTGCAATTAATTTTAGAATGAATCTCAACTCTTGCTTCAAGTAAGTTCTATTTTGTTATAAAGCTTTATGATTTCAAAAGTTTGGACTATCCTATGTTTTTTTAAGGATTACAATTTTTTTACAATGATTTGAAATTCAACCTTTTTGTGCTAAAAATAGACTTGAAAAATGGTTCATCAAATAAATAATGCTAAAAATATTAACTTTTAAGAATGTATTCAACTTTATATTTTTTTCAAAACCTATTATTAGAATTTTTTTTTAAATTATAATTATTCCTATTCTTTTATTGGCAATTACAAGAAGATTTTAGATTTCTTAAGTATGAATTTTTTTGAAATTGTATTCATAAATTTTGAATTGTCAAAGTATTAATTATAGATGCAATTTCAAAGTCATAATTAATCTTAGGATCTCATATTCACTAGGTTTATATTTAAGGTAAGAATCAAAATGTTGTTTTTAGTGATGGGTCATGTTAAGTAGAATTTTTGTATTATTGATCATACCAAGTATGTTTTCTTCATGATTGATTCAATGACATTAAGTCTTTTTAAGGATTTATTTATTTTTGGAAGGGTTAGACATCATGAAATTTTTTTTCTAGAAAGAAAAATGTAAAAGTTACATTTAAATATCTAACCTAATTTTATTCATATTTTATAGAATCTTGTCAAATTAGATTTTTAAGATTGAACATTTTAATTACTTCTAAATAATGACATTCAATACATTAATGAACTAATATCATATTACATGATAAATTTGTCTAACTCATAATGTGGTTAGAAAAGAGATAGTTTAATACATCTCACCTTATTCACTACTTAAATTCACCTTTTTATTAACAAGTTTAGTTCTAAATGGAAATTAAGTATTACCATCCTACTTTGTAAAAGATTTTTCATTTATTTATTTTCTATAAAGCAGTAGGCACTATTTTGGCCCTAACATAATGGCTTCCCTCTATGAATGAATTGAAAAAAAAAATTCATAGGCAAATATGAGACAAGAAGTGCAATAGCAAATGAAATTATATTTCTTTGATGAGGTATATATTTGTTATGAATGTTGAGTGTGTTGCCTAAATAGCCTATAAGGGCCACTATGTCACCTTCAAAATTGACAAAAATGAATCATCAATGACCATATTACTCATCTATTGCTGCCATAATATTTAATAATACATCATCAATCTCCTTTTAGTATCACACATCCATTACAACTTATTATGTTATGATCCTATCTAAAATATAAAAGATAGTATGCAACCATTATGTTACTCTATGACCATCATTCAAACTTTCATCTGTGCCATATTTACAACCAATTGTGACCCAATCTCATTCAATCAAGTATATTGTAGAAGTATCACTATTTTGGATAGGCCCCCTTTGATGGTTTTATAGGATGTCCTATTGTGGACAACACTTGGATTAGAAAAAGGTTTGATTGTCCATAATGGGACGTCATTAAATCTACCATAAATTTTATAGTTCACCACCTTTGGTATTGAATTAATCTAAAATAGTATCAAATGATTGTTTCATATAAGCAACTTCAATTACCAAAAATTATCAATACAAGCTAGTAGTTTGCCTATGTTGATGTAACTATCAATGATGTACAATAAGTTTGCAGTCAATGCAAAAATTAACTACATTAGGGTATTATTTTGTTCAAATGAGGAACCTAGGGAAAATCCCACTTTTTGCAAGCCTCAAACATTGCCACGTTGATGGAGGCCAAGTCTGAAACATGAAGTTTACAATTAAATTAGTAATGTTCATTTGACATGAGTAGATTGTTACATCAAGTTCTTGTGGATACAATGACTTTAAATGAAAAAAGAGAGGTTCAAATTAAGGGTGTCCTTAATCATAGGATTAGACTCACATATAACACTAGAAATAAATGAAAGATTTTGCAACTATAGTTTGCAAGTTGAATTGTAGTTGCATAGAAAGTTTACAACTAAGTGACAATAAGGAGCCCGTAGTTGTAGTGGGCAAGTTGCATTCCTTGCAATTTAGTTGTGGTTTTTTTTGTCATGCAATAGCATGCAAAGAACCTCATCAACAATTGCAACTTGTTTGCAATTTGTAGATTTGTAGATTTTAAAATATTAATCTCAATGATTTGTAGATTTCAAAATTTCAAATGTACCTTCTTCTTAGATTTCAAAAATTCCATTTTATAGATTTTAAAATTTCTTAAATTTTAATGATTTTTTTATTTCAATCTAATGGTACTCTTTACAATTGATATGACACTTGACTATAAGACAAATGGGAATCAACTTTGGAAACAACTACAATCATTTTAGAATTTTATGATAATTGTATAGGACATTAGTTGTTTCCTAGTTGTTTTTTGCAACTCTAGAATGATTGCCTTGCAACTAAAACAACCTATCAATGTTGGAAAATGACGACATAAAATAATTACATTAGATTTAGTTCTAATGGAGATGATTAGAGTTGCATAATAGTTGTATTGGACACTAATTACATAATAGTTGGTTGTACTAGACATGTTTTTCTTTTAGTGTAAGCCCCCATAGATTGTAGAAATTGATCATTTCTAATTTTGCTCCTTAATAACAACAATTGTCCAATTTATTAGGAGTAAGCTCCAAAATTAACCATTTTAGGTCAATCTATGTGACAAGAATGGTTTTGGGTGAAAAATCCACTTTTATATTTAATAAAATATTCATTTCAGGAGATTTTTTTTTTGGCATTCCTTCTCAACCTTTTTTTTGTACTTAGTTCCCCCATGACTTTCCCACATCATACAAGCTGAAATCGTTAAATTATCCAAAATAGGTATTTCTACCTTAATGAATTTACATTAAACGTATAGCCAAATGTATTACCAACATTGGGGCTACAGTTTATGGCCATAAGAAAAATAGTGAAGCCATAATATTGGCTTCTGTATCATAGTAATGATTGTCATTCAATTCTAACCAGTGTGCACCCTGCTTTTGCCACGGTCAAATAAAAGTAAAAATTATAATTTTTTAAATCATAAAAACTTTGAAATTCAATAACTTTTGTGTTGTAGGTCCCAATGCCATGAAATAAAGCTTGTGTGCCCCTCTTTGCATAAAGCTTTCTCACAATACCATGAACACATTCAAATGACACTCAATCCAAAAGATATGTAATTTCGCATAATTCAAGATTCAAAAATAACTCAAAAATCTATAACTTTGACCTTATAGGTTCAAACTCCACAAAACAAAGCATGTGCACCCATCCTTGCCAAGAATTTTCCTACAATACCAAAAACACAACTATCGGATGCATGATCTGGAAGATCTCAAACTAACAAACAAAACAAAACAAACAACCCAATTGAAAGTTCTAATTGAAAGATGATACAATGCAAACTTTTGCATTATGATTTTAGACATATCTATTCAATTGAAATCTAAAGTAATACTTTCTTTATACTCTATTTAATAAATATGTATCATTTTTTAATAAAAATATACATTAGTCATCAAATATAAAAATCACCCAAATGCTTTAACCACTAAATGACCAACCACATGGTTACATAATCAAATGTTATTTCCTATATTAGATAAGCTTTTCAAATTTGAAAAATACATTACTAAAATTTTTTTTTTTCTATTGATTTGGTGGCATTGATTTGGTTCACTTTTCTATTGATTTGAACAATAATTTGTTGATTTTTATTGAAAAGTGAACCAAATCAATACCACCAAATCACTAGAAAAAACAATTTTTTTAGCAATGATATCAATATTGTTTTTCTTCCACAACAATTATGTAGTTTTAGTGAGCATTGAAATCTTTAGAATAAAATTATAAAATGAAAAATGATTTTATTAATTATTTTATTGTATTAGATAAAAGGCATTTCATTAAAATAAAAAAACCCATCAAGAGCAAAATAAACAACGTCAATTAGGCCAAGTAATTATTATTATAATACATATTTATATTTTAAAACCAAATAGTCAAAAACAATTCATTAGCTTAAAATTTCTTTATTTTGATGAATTATCAATGAAGACATTTATAACTGCATATAATTTGCACTAGAAGTATAGAATTTTATAAATTATAATGTTGAATTAAAACGTAATTTGATAAATTTTTCATCAAACACTTTAATTTTTTTAAATTTGAGCTACTTGAATCATATCTAGATGAAAATGTAGAGATAATAAGGTTTAATTTGTGAATCTAATAGTTCATGTAGTTTAATACCTTTCTAAATTAAAATTAGAACTCATGCTACAATCAATTAAAAACACCACCCACCAATTGCTCAAAAGTTGGAGGTTGGTTGAGACAAAATGAAAGTGAAAATGAGGATTTTAACTAGGCAAGTCTTTGATATTAATTATATATATTGGTACAAATGTGAATACAAATATGTACATAATATAGATGCAAATATATATGGATACATGTACTTTGTACAAATACAAACATGTTTATATACCAATATAAATAAAAAATCTAGTATCAATACATGTACAATTATCCCATAGCTTTTGGTAACAACTTCAGTTGATACCAATGATTTATTTCTTGCACTTTGAAAAATTAAATTAAAAAATTTGACAAGGGTACATGACGTGGAGTTTGTTATATGAGGCTTTGGCACATTGACTAACTATCTATTCATGCTCTAATACTATGATAATTTAGCACATTGCTTGTGAAAATCATGATTTGATTTAAAGCACATATTTTTTTAATATGCTCCAACAAAAAATTGTATAATACATGCCAATTTTAATTGATATATGAATTAATTGGAATTGAATTTGACACTATATCTTTTTATCATGGTTGAATTTCAAATAAAAGATAACATTTAAAATTTTGAATTGGAATTATTTGCTATCATCGAAGTAATCCAAAATAATCTTCAAATACAATGAAGATAATGAGGATTTATATCAAGAATTGAATCAAAGATTTTATCTAATTTAATATGTTAAATAACTATCAAAGATAATATCAAAGCAAGGATAATAACTTAAATAAATAAGTAAAACATGTTAATCTACTTTTGAACTATTAAATGAATTTTGGACAAAACATCTAGAGATTTTTAGATGATTATCTCTAAATGTGTATGCTAGATCCTTCAATGTTTTGCATAGATTACTAATGTTTTGTGTAGTCTCCTAATGACTATTTTTTTCTATTATTAATTTTGGACCTTTGAAAGTCTAGAAGTAGTTAAATGTAGCGTAAGACTACCTTCAAAAAGTTTTGGCATTAGAAATGTGCACATCTAAATGTGACAAAAAGTTCTCAATTTTTTATACCCGGGTTCTTGTATTATTGTTGTTTCATCTCAATTTGAAATGAAAATATGGTTCATTTTTTAAACCATGCATTATTTGAAAAAAAGTACAATTAAGTGATGAACTTCAATAATGTTGGTCACTGTATTTGATAGATTGACAACTTTTGTTTATAATAAAAAAATATAAAAATATAAAAAACACCAATCTAATATGTTTTTGAAGAATTCAAAACTAAATTATGGAGGTTTTCATGAAATGAAATCTAAACTAGAAATATAACTAAGAAAACTACATTTGGAATCATTAAAAAAAAATCCTAAATTTTCTAATGTTGTACGTTCTGAATCAAATGGCTACTATTTACTTTTAGTTTAGTACAAATTTTTAAAGACAATAAACATAAATTTTATTAGATACAAGATTTTTAATTTTTAAATGGTTTTTTAAATTTGAAAATTTCAAATCTAAAGGTGGTCACTAGAATTAAACAATATTTCCAATACATTTTTGTATTAACACTATAATGAATATTTTAAAATATGATATATATTAAATTACATCAAACATATGAATTATGTACAATTGAATGTACCAATTACAATATTTGTCTAAACATGTTGTTGTTACTATTATTTGCAAAAATCAACATTAAATCAACAAATTTCAAAGCAAATTTTATTTTTTGAAACAATTTCCAAAGTTATTTTTAAGACTCAATAACAACATAATTTTTGTAAAATGCCAAAAGAATTATAATCTAACATATTATATATATATACACACCAAAATATTCTATAATTAGGTATAATTACTTAGATTTCTTTAGTATTTTAATTTTTGTAGCTACTTGTGTGACTCTAGTGATTTCTATACTTAATTTGTACAACCTTTTGTACTTAGATTTCATTTTTTTAATGTAATTTTTGAAGTGAAGTATATTCCAATGCATACCTCAAGCAATGCATAATTGCATAAATAATTGCATATTAATTCTTTTGTTAGAATCGTTATATGAATAAAGGCATTACTATGCTCAATTGTATGCATTACTTTTTGTACCAAGTGTTTGACACAATTTTGTTGTTTAATATGTAACATTGTACAACATCTTACTTCCTAAACACTTAAACTACGTTTTTTGGCAATATAGAAATTTTGGGCAACTGACTAAGAATGGAATTTTCTTTTAATTTTCACACAACATGTGCCCAAAAAGTAGCTTTGAGGCCCAACAATTTTCATAACTTTTAACTATATGATTAAAAATTTATTGTATAATATGTAATTTTCAATGCTTGGTGGACAATCCAAAAATTTCTTTAAAAAATATTTTTTTAAGAAATAAGAATTGGAAATTAATTTTTAAAGTTTATATGTATATGAAAAGCTTTGAATCATTTCATTTTGATTTATGAGATGAAAGTTATGAGGTGTTCTAGTTTGTTGTCAAGTTATTGATTCCTAAATAAACTTTGGATTCGTTTATTTAACTCAATTTCAATAGATTTTGAAAAAAAATAAAATCGTAGGATGTGATTTGTTTATGACAACATTACAACCATTGGAATTGGCATTTTTCAATTCCATAACTAAATTCTTAATAATTTAATAATTTAGTATTTTGAATCATTCTCTACTTCTTTCTATTTGCTATTTTTGAATATTCATATACTTTTAAAATTGTCTTATTGTAACAAATGTTTGAGTTGGTGTAATGTTAGTGAATATTTGAGTTGGCGCTAAACTAATTTATTTTTAGTTTGAAAAAGCTTCACTTCATTTTGTGTTTATTAAAATACTAGTATTTTCAATGTTCATTTTTATTCTATTTTTGTAAGTTTGTAAATAAAATTTGTATAATTTGAGACCATTACTTTTTTTTCTTCTAAAAGACATGCATTGTTCAGAAAATTGTGTCAACTTCCAACCAAACCACAACATGGCATGAACTGAAATTTATCAACAAAGATATTTAAATGTTTTGTAACTATAGCAAGTTATACATTATTATTTGCAATATAATGCCACTACGCACTAATCTTATAAGTAACACATGAACCAATCGTACATGCTAAATATTTAAATAAATAAAATAAAATAATATAAAAATTTCACAGTATAGTAATGATACATATTTTGTTGCACAAAAATCCAATTTACACTATGATTTGTTATTGTACTGATTTTCTCTTATATTGAAAAGCCTATGAATATAACATCATAAATTAAACTAAATTACTGATTATATCTTTTGTATTTAATATCGATGGTTCTCTGATTGGGATTTTACACATTTGCCTATAGCATACATTGATAACATATTGTAGATGTTTAGTATAACATAGTTTAAAGAATTTTTAAATAGTATAAAGAGATTGGTCATAGAAAAAGACAAAGCATCCAAAGTGAGCAAATTCAAATAGTTTATACATTTTATTTTGCAAATCCAACTCAATTGCATTATAGAGATGCATAAACATAAGTAGTAAGATAATTTGAGTCTAAAAAAATCATATGGCCAATAGACAAGACAACAAATAATCTAAAATACAAGCCAATTTGTAGTGCATAAGTTTTCATAATTAAGTCTCTTTCATAATATGGACTTTACAACCTTTTAAAGGCCTATTCTTTTTTCAAATTAAGATTTTATCAAACAATATATGAGGAGTAAAAAATTATTTTATCTATAATTCATAAATAAAATATATTTTAAATTATTAGTTTTCTAATGCATTCATTTTTGGCCAATTTTGGCAATTTGATTGAATGGTTGTAGAATTCTTTGATAAAATATGTTTTTAATCTCAATACAAGAAGAACAGAAAATTAATTTTAATTAATTTTGATAATTCAAGGAAAACATTATATATACAAACCTTTAAAGTACATTATGTCAAAATTTCGTAGTGATGAACCATTTGAATTGTAAGATATTTGTGTTGAAATTTTGAAAAAAGGTTTCTTCACATTATTTTTCAATTGCGTAGTTCATTGTTCAATTTTTTCTACTGAAATGTTTGTGTCTCACGAACTATACAAGTTATTGACTTTAAAATTAATAAAGATTCACCATGATAAAAAATAAAAATAAAAGGTTCCAAATATAATAAGCTTTCTTGTTGTCTAACTGTTAGTGTTGACTGTTGAAGATGGAAAGACTTAATTAGACATAACTTTATAACTTCTAATCCAAACCTTATAAAAATCACTTGCATTCTTGAAAACAATCCTTGTATGCATCTATATAAATAAGTTCTACTACATAATTGTAAAATTGGTGTAGCAAATTTTGCCTAGTACCTCATGAACTATTGACCCCTAAGTTAGTACTCCAAAAAACATTCAATATTTTGGATGACGAAAAAAATGCTTTAGAATAATGTCTCGTCCAAATAACAACTCATTCATCATTCCCAAAAAATGCTTGAATCCCCCCTCCAAAAAAATCTTCCAATATTCTCATATTAATGAAAATCAAGGTATGCAATATTAAGCAAAAACATGCTAATAAATTTTCTTACAAGAACACGCCAATCTCAATGATCATTTGGATGTTCAAGGCTGGCTAATAACATGTACAAAATCCTTGAAATTAATTGCTTTTGTGTAAACAATTTGATTTGGCAAGCAAGCGAACTCTTTGAGCTTCCTATGATAAATATAAATAAGGTGGATATTCCCCAAACCGCCACTTCTTGCTACTGAGCCTATTTTCTATAATTAGACTTGCCAGATTTTCATATGTTCCTGTTGGCAAGTGAAAGGAGGTTCCAACACACCAAAGAACATGGCATTTGGATATTGTATGCAAAAGTTATCAAGGAACGTAGTTTGGTTTTAAAAGCATTTCTTCCACATAGGTACAGAACTGACTTTGGAGATGTACAATTTGGTGATGTACAAATAGTGTAGATGGCGGTATAAGGTCAGTGACACATTTGGGTGTACCTACCTTAAATACAGAGCTACGATTTTTAAAAACTCATTTCCTCCTTTGGCAGTGAAACAATTACACTACGGCTACGGTCAGCTAGTATTATAGTATATCATAATTTTCTTTTGTGTGTGTCACGGCTCTGAGGAAGGCTGGCGGGCCGGCTCTGTGTATATATTGAGTGTGGATTTATTAATGTCCCACCGCGAGGAGCCTTTCCTCTGTTGTGACAGCAAATGATTGGGTTGCAAATCTTGACCTTCACAATTGATGAAGGCCGGCCGGCCCAACTAATGAAACCAAATCAGTGCAGCTCCAAGTAGCTGGAAAAAAAAATACGGTCAGGTAGAAGGAGATATTCATAATAAACAGCGGTGTAAGTATACCATCAATACACGTCTGGAGATCGATCAGAACCAGACACTAGCTTCAAATAGCCAGGGACGGGGTTACAACAGTACTCACTTGTATATCAATGTACTGTACTGTTGGTAGCTAGCTAGTACACCCATCGATCGATCGATCGATCAGACACACAGAGCGAGCTAGAGCTTGCGATCCAATTAAAGCCTTCCGCTTCGAGCTAGCTCGATCGATGGCATGGCATGGCATGGCACTAGCTATCGATCGATCTTACGTACGTACAGCGCGCAGCAGGAGGAGGCAGCATCGAACAACATCATGATGAAGTGGCAGAAGCTTGATAATTGAAGAGACACACTTTAACGTGACACTTCGGAAGCAATGCAATCTCAGTTATGAACACCATGACACCTCCATTTATCACCACTGTTCCACTGTTCCCTCCCCCGATCATTCTTCGCAGAACTTTGAATGGACGTAATAAAGAGAGTGTCGTCGTGCATTAAGTGGATCGAAGGGAGGGACTGAGGGAGGGACTGAGGGAGGGAGGGAGGCCGGTCCTGCTGCTGCTGCAGGGAGATCGAAAGGACTCTAGAATCTGCTAGATGGAATTCGTAGAAGCTAAGGAGAATGTAGAACTTCTTCAAGTTAAGTTAGCGTGCAGAAATGGAACTGAATGCTTGAGCTTGCGGGACAAAATCAGTGATGAGCTCAATCTATTGAATATTTAAATTAATACTGTTAGTAGTGGATTGAGATTGGAGAACCAGTTTCAATCGACGTCATGATATCCCGGCCTTGAAGTGATGTTCAAAACTGATCTTCAATTCCTAGTATGCGGTGTCTAGAAGGATGGGCTGGTCGATCACCGTGTAAATCATCCTTTAAGGTAGGGTAGGAGGTTATAAAAGCACACAGCCTCTAAAAGCGTCCACTTCCTCAAATGTACACTTCATGTACATTTTGTTTTTTTTAGCCTTCAGCCATGTTCTAACAATGTACATTTTAGGAGGTGGACACTGTTAGAGCCCTGTGCCACTTCAGCTTCAAAATTTTGTAACTAATTCCACAAAGCTTCAAAAAATATGAAACAACTAAAAGGGTTAGAATGTTAGATGCCAATTATACTTGTCTTTCAAGGTAAATTTACTGAAAAATATTTGAAGAAGTTTCACCTCCCCCAAAATTATTTCTAGCTCTTAGATGGTTGGTTTATAGACCTACTACCTTAACTTATTGGTAGTTATGATGTTGCTTAAAAAAATTGACTACAAGAGCTTTTATTGGAGGTCAAAACTATTGTGCAAGACTTTCTTTTTTCACACAAAATTCCAAGGATGAATTGTATTTGCACTTTTTTTATAGGAAGATTCTTTGTCATCCATTAAACATTTAGTGTATACAACATCCTTCTAGGGTTAAGCCATGAAGTGGGCATGTACCTCCAAATGCACCATTGATCCCAAATCATGATCATTACTTTAAGTACATCTCTAAAATCAATATGTACCTATTTAAAATCTTGAAATGATTTCAAGATGTTTACAAATTTTATTTGATCCTTTATAACATTTGCTTATAGTATCAAATGTCATGTTCTTTGGTGACTTCCTTGGAACTTCCTTTCTACTTGCCAATAAAAAAGATGTAAATTTGACAAGTCTAACAATAGTAAATAGATACAATAGCAAAAAGTGGTGGTTTGGGAGGTACCCACCTTAGCCAATATGGTAATGGTGTGCAACAAGTAATTTTTAATCCATATTCCCCAAGGCCTTTTCTTCATCAAAAATCGATGAAAACTACCATTTCTACACAAATTTAATTATTACTTGTTTTTAAATTTATTTTTTTCATAATTATCTATTCATATGATCATGTGCATTACATGTTTTTTGGGGGGTCCATAAGGCCGTTTGGGGCTATTCCCAACATTGTCCCTGAGCAATCTGGGAACGGCCATTGTCAGAATTTTTTTTTAAATGCAAAAATGCAAAAAAAAGTTGAATTTTCTTTTTAAATAAAAAAAAGTGACGTGACAATCATCGTGCCATGTCACATAGTTGCTGCAAGGCAGTTCACCAAGTCTGGGAATATAGATTTTAGTAGGAAAACTCATAGCTCTCCAAAGGAGGTGAATCTCATCTAATGATATACTATCATAAGAATGTATGGAAGAAATTTTAGAAACTTTGACCATATATTTAGATTGCAAGATATTTGAGTTCAAAGTGAAGGAAACATAGTTTTTTTCGGCACCATAGCAAATTAATTCTAAAGACTTTGAATCATCTAAACTTAAGATTTCTTGCATTTAAAAATTTTCATTAAATTTTTTTATCACAAAAACTTGAATTGAGACTCTAGGAAAAACAATTTATGAACAAAAACTTGAGTTTTGTTCTTTCAAATATGATTAAATAGAAGAAATTACAAGATAGAGGAAAAAACTACTTGTTAATAGCTCTACAGGAAAATTGAATTGATACACACTAATCCCAATGGTGAAATTGTTCTAGCAATCAAATTTTAATTCTTAGAATTTTTTTTTTTAATGGGAAAATTGAATCCAAATCTAACACATAATTTTTTCAATAAACTTGATGTTCTTATTGCTTGCAAAACAAGAAGTTCCATAATTTTCTCATGATTTATCTAAATAGGTAACCAAAAGCTTTCCATAGTGGCAAAAATATTATCTATTCAAATATTTTATAATTATTTCAAATTTTGTGGGGTTTTTTCGGTTGCCCCCTTTCAACTATTTTGAGCTTAGGAGGGAAAAACTTTTGCTTGCAAGCATCATTTGAAATAAAAATGATATGTTACCAAAAAGCTTATATGTAGTTCTATCTTGAATAAAATTTTCAAAAAACCATGCCAAAAATTGAGATCACAAGAGCATGATCAAACTACCAAGAGACCCGCAAGGGGACACTTTGGCATTTTTAGGGATTAAAAATAATTTGCAGTGTCCAACTTAGTAACAATCTACAATAGTAAGTTCAAGCATTCAACTTGTGACCACATAGAAGTTAAGGGCATTTCAGTCCATCCCTGCATGGTGATTCCATCACAACCTATACACGTATTAGCACCAATTTGCTTAGTAACATTTTTTTTCTTTTAAAAAATGGTGACCATTAAAAACCAAAAAATTATTGACACATCTTGAGCAATTATGTTGACCTTTGGAAATTCGAATATATTAAATAAATTGCTATTTAGTTGGTGCTAGTGGGGTTGCTATGGGTGTACACACGGATATATGTATGTATGTAATTGCAAAAAAGGGTGGTCCTATTTCCTATCACACTTTGAGTTGTAGAGTTTAGTTTGGCCATAACATTTGGAGAATGAAGTCGATGTACTTGAATTTTTTATTGAAGATGACCAATTTGTTTATAAGGAGAATTCTTATTTTTCAAAAAATTCAAAAAAGATAATGGTATGGTATATGACTATACAACCTTGATTTGCATATCTTACATTAATGGTTGGATCTATCCTTCATGATGTTGTAAGATTGAAGTTAGTATTGTACTCCTATTTGAATATACTCTATGGAAATAAACCAAAATTTCTATCATTCAACACTATTTGATGGAAAAATCAACAAATGTTGCATGTAATAAGTAAGTGTCTACAAAAAGAATGCAATTGGAAAAAAAACTAAAAGAAAATTTGATATTTTTATTAATTAATATTAGAAAAATTTGAGAACTTCTAAAGGCATTCTTTTTCCATGAAGTTTTATGAGCTAATCTAAGTAAAAGGAATGATTGTCAAAACATTGTTCCATCTACTAGCAACAAAGAATGATTAAAATTTTGAAAGTTGATTGCTAGAGAAGATCTTCATATAATCCATTATATAATTTACCATTGGAAAATGTTTAAAATGTGCTTCTAATGGTGCAAACTAGGCCTTTTAATTCAAAAATTTGAAAACATTAAAGTCTCCAAATTTTGTTGCTTAATTACGATTTGTAAATAAACAAATAACAAATGTTCAAAATCTAAGGCATACATATATGATGAAAAACAAAGGGAGTCAATCTTTTTAAGGCTCTAATATTATTATGATGTTTGATATAGTTGGTATTGGAAAAAATAATATCCATTGGTGGATAGCATGCAAAAGTAAATTTTTAAAAAATACAAAAAGTGAAGTATACTTTAAGATTTTTTCTACATAAAAAAAATATTTTCTATTTTTGAAAATATTTTTTTCTCAAAATTTATATCTTTTTTTTATATTTGAATTAGACCATGGTGTCTTACTACAATAACAAATTTATTTTACCATAGTTTCTAATTAATGAAGTATTAATCTTTAAAGACCAATAGATAGTCAAAATTTTATAAAAATCTCAGTATAGATGTATAATAGAGTACAAGTTAGAATGGTAATTTAATGATTGACTTTCAAATAAATGTTGTAAATTATGACCTATAGATCACATCCACAAAGTTAAATCTACGTAAGTGAATCAAACATTACACTAACTAGATTCAAATAAGCTAATTTATATATGTAAGTAATTATATATAAATTAGTAATACAACAATTGCAATATTTACAACAATACCCTATTGCTTAAGAAAAATGTTGTATTTTTTTGGTTTGCCAAATTTTGATTTTAATCTTAAGAGTACTTTCAAAGTTTGGTTGGAAATGTATGAGGATGAAAATGTGACCATCCAAATGGATGAAATTTTGACATTAATTTGTAATACTATACACATAATATTATATGTCACAACTATTTTGAATTTTGCATAAAATGAATAGATGCCAAGTTTAAATAAAACTTAAAATTATCCACATAGTTATGTCAATCAAATTAATAGATAAAAATTTTAATTTAATTATTTATAATTTTTAAAAATTTGTCTCTTGTTCTGGTTTTCTCTTAATAATTTTTTTAATATAGTGGTAGAAATATTATTTTGTCCCCAACAATTAGGTTGAATTTTTTTTTCTTTGACATATATGGGTCCATTTGTCAATTTTTCAAGGAGGGGTCAATTTGAGGTGCACAACATGAAGAATTTTTTTTAGTTACACAACTATAGCACTAGTATTGAAAACACTACCTTACACAATGGTAAAGGTCAACAAAATCTTGCAAATAATTAATTAAATTGACAAATCTGATTCAAAAAATGCTTGAAAATAAAAATAAAAATATTTTTTCCAAACAATTCTGTTTTAAAAAAATATTTCACAAATTTTGGTATAATTTGTAAAAATATTTTTTTGCTAAACACAACCCCCAAGTAAAGTACCATTTTTGAATTTTGCAACCACATAATTAGAGGTACTATTATGTGACCATAAGATCATGAATTCGCAAGTCTAGAACCTAGACACCCATGTTATAAGCGTTCATATTATAGATACTTTCCATGGTTATATATAGATATATGTTATAGATACCTATATTGTAGACTATACCTGTATTATCTAGACCTTCAATGGTGAAGGGTATTTGTATTATAGGTTCCTATTTTGTAATCTCAATGTTTGTAAGCTTGAATTTTTAGGCTTACATATCAACATCAATGCCACAAAAACTAATTCCTTAAAACTAAAGTCACTTGCAACTAATATAGTACCTTTTTGTTGTTTTTTTGTCTACTATGAGTTTGGAGTTTGTCACTAAGACTATTCTAGTATTCTTTTCATATTTCATTTCTATTTTGCATCAACAACATATCCTTTGCATAGAATATGGATTAATTAAGCTCTTACTCAATTTTTTTTTACAATAGCCCCCCTTCTCTATGTCATGCTATCAACAATGCTAATTTCTAGCCTTTTAAACACCCTTGCCTCATCTACAATGCATTAGGTCATAACCATTTGAAGTTTGTTCCATTTCATTTAGTCTTCTTCTTTTACAATACTGTAAATCCATTTATGCATGTTTTTTTATTACCAATTCAAAATTACAACACCAATTTTTTTTAATGAAGTCTGAACTTATTTAAATAGATTTTTTAAATTGAAATTAAAAACAAAAAAAATTATAATTTGTATTGGAATTAATTTATTAACACAAATAAACTATTTCCATATCACCCATCATGATGAAATGATATTTGCTTATATATATGTAGTTTTATTGTTATTAATTATAATTGAGCATAATTACTATTACTAAATTATTTTTATTGGATTTTATTGACAACTAAAAGAGTTGTGTTAATATCACTAAAAAAACCCATGTTGAAGTCAACATATTCTAGGTGGCATTTGTATGTTTTTTGACATAAAAATGTGTTGAATTTCATGTTGCAACAATTCTAATCAACACAATTTAGCATGCATTATTTGGACATAAGTTGTAGGTATCTATAAGTGATGAATTTTCAAACAACTGTCTCTACATACAACCAAAATCAACACTACTCTCTCATCATATACTCTCATATTTTGATTGTGTACATATTGTATAATTAACATCTACAATAAATTTTCTGACGCACTTCGGTTCAAATGTAAGTGTCACATTTTTGGCAATGTCAATCATGGGTTACATAGAGAGTTGAACTTTTACACTCATTAAGTGTTTGGCATAAATGTCAAGTTTATTCTAACTATGATCCCATGATTGACTTCAAAAAGTCAATAAGTGTGACATTTATGCTCTATACACCTTCATTTAGAAGAGAGACTAGTTTCTTACTATTGATTTGTGCTTTTTTAATTTGTCGAACTAAAGAAGGAAGGAGGGGTTAAAGAAGTAGAAGTAATACATAGCAATTGTATTGCCCATGTGAAGTGAGTGGAAAAGTTATAGCTAGGAAAACATATAGGTATATTGAATATTGGAATCGGGTGAATTGTTGAGGAGGTAGATTAGGATTAATGAATGGTATGTTCCAATGTGAACATCTTTGGTTGTGCATGTACTAGGAGGATACTTAGTTTAAAGTAGGGACATTTAAATCTCTTGGAAACCTTAAAATGCCACCTAAACATATGCTCTCACTATATATATATATATATATATATCAATTTATAACTAATGTTGAAATATCAATTTTAGAATGTCTACCAAAAAAACCTTAGATTTCTCATAACTTTTGTATTTTGTATACAAATGATGCATTTTTGGCGCATTGAAAATCTCTTGTCATTTACTGATTCAATTATAATGTTTTACTAGTCTAATAATAAAATCCATGCATTGTTAAAAAGACATTTCATATGTCCCTACCGTAGGTTCAATAAAAAGATAGTATTTGACTATTTTCTAATTTAAGTTTGTATAGTAATTATATGTACATTGGAGGTATACATACTTTCTTGAAGGATGCATGAACCTAAGAAGTCCATTATGATGATTGAGGGTTGGAACTTATGGAGTTCATTGATACATTGTAAAAAATAGTGATACTTTAGATGTCATTGTTGTAGGTTTCATAAGGGCTAGTATTTGATTGCTTTCTAATTTACATTTGTATAAGGCAAACCACCCCATTCTAGACCAAATGGGAGCAAGCCCATTGTGGGTTGAATTTTGTTAGTGATGTACATTTTAGAAGTTGAATGTACATCACTAACAAAATTCATTCCACAATGGATTCACTCCCATTGGGTCTGGAATGGGATAGTTTACCTTAGTAATACATATGTTGATGTATCCATAAATACCTTACTAGAAGGGAGTGTGAATCTAAAAAGTCAATTATGACAGTTGAAGGTTGGAACTTTTGGAGCCTATTGATACTAGTTGGAGCCTATTAATGCATAGTCAAAAAATAGTGGTACTTCATGTGGCCCTATTGCAGGTTTCTTGAGGGATAGTGTTTGGTTGCTTTCTAATTTACGTTTGCAAAATAATACATACTTTCATTTGTGTAGGAACACATACATAGAAGGCTCTATACCTACCTTATCTTCTTAAAAGGGAGTGTGAACCTAAGAAGCCTATTATGATGATTGAAGGTTGGAACTTTTAGAGCCTATTGACGCACAATAAATAAAAATGACACTTTAGGTGTTCCTATCGCAGGTTCTATGAAGGACAGTGTTTGGTTGTCAATTTCTAATTTACATTTGAATATTAATATTGACATACTTTAATTGTTGAAGGAATATGAATGTAGAGGTCTCTATACATACCTTACTTTTTTGGAAGGTAATGTGACCTAAGCAATCCCATTGATGATGATCAAAGGTTGGAACATTTGGAGCCCATTATGCACAATAAAAAAAAGTGATGCTTTAGATGTCCTTACTAGAGATTTCATAAGGGATAATATAGAGTTTTGTTGTTTTCTATTTTACATTTATATAATAATACATGTTGTCATCTGTTTGTATAGTAATGTATATATGGAGGTCTCCACACCTACCTTACCTTATTAGAAGAGAGTGTGAATTTGACCAACCCCATTCATGATGAGTGAGGATTGGAGTTTTTGGAGACTACTAATGCAAAGTAAAAAAAATTGACACTTAAGGTGTCCCTACTCTAGGTTCCACAAGAAATGGCTAGTGTTTGGGTGGTTTCTATTTTACATTTGTATAATAATATATATGATCTTCTGTTTGTGTAGTAATGTATACATGGAGCTCTCCATATATACCTTATCTTATTGGAAGAGACTCTGAACTTAAGCAACCTTATTCATGATGAAGAAGAGTTGGAGCTTGTGGAGCCCACCAAGTTAATATACAGTAAAAAAAAAATGACACTTCAGGTGTCCCTACTAGAAGTTCCTTAACTCTTAAATTTTATCATGATCCAAAATAGATTGATCCATTTTTAGAATATTCATTTTTTTGAACTTAGGAATGTTAAGAGTCGCTTAAACTTGGGCTCATTTTCAAGAGAATCAAGTTGGCTATCTAGTAATGTTTTCAAATTTAAAAGAAGAGTCACTATTGAATTTACAAAAAAATTCAAAGCATAAGTGGACCATCACTTAAAGAAACTATGGCCAATAAGGTGAAGGCATGTGTTCATAGAAGGTAGGGTCAAAATTGTATGTACCACTTGGTATTAGCAAGGTTGGGTCCAACCCTTGGGATGGAAGAAAGGTGGTTGGACAAGGATGATCCTTGGAAAGCTAATAGGTTCCTAGAGTAGATTCTTCATACCCCTTTTCAATGAGCTACCCAATAGTAGATTAGACTTAGAGCATCACTACCCTCTCCCTTTTCTTAAAAATTGTGCCGGTTTATAGGTATGAATAACCATTAGAATACACATTTTGCACTCAAATTTAAGTAGTTTTACACAAAAATTCATATGGTGTGTCTTTTCTTGCATTCCTTCATTTTACCATGTTTGATTTTGAATTTTGGCTCTAGATTTGTGAGAAACCTTCTATTTCTCTCATAATTTCTAAAATTTAACAATAAAGTGGTCACTATTTCAAGACCATTTTTTCACTCATTTTTTTTCCTAAAAATACAAAACCTATTTCAATACATGTAGAACTTGCTTACCTTGAAAACGAGCATGGGATGACAACTTGTTAAAAATGTTACATGTTCATAAGAGCTATTCAAAGCATAATTTTGACTACTCAAAAACCTTGATTTCCTTGTAGTACCCTTCACTTTTATTTTATAATCTTCCAGTCTATAACTTGGATTGAAATCAAACTTTGTAGAGATGATAAGGACTCACTTAGCTTGCTACAAGATCCTCTAGTTAATTTTTCATAAAAACAACTCATTGTACTTTGAGCTTCAACCCTTTCTAATTTATAAAATTGAGATCCAAAATACCTTCAAAATGGCCAAATTTTTTTCAAGTTTGAGAAGTAATGTTTGGTTGTTTTCTATTTTACATTTATATCATTATACACACAAGGAGGTCTCCATATACATACCATATCAGAAGCTAAGGAACGTGAATAGGCTAAGCTAAGCAGTGGCCCCTTTGCAACTCACCGTACTTTGCGCTTCAATTTTTTTTGTAACTTACAAAATCGAGATCCAAAATACCTTCGAAGTGTCCTGAAAATTTGCGAAGATGAAGAGGTACACAATGTTTGGTTGTTTTCTATATTTTATGTTTGTTTATTGTAATACGTACGTGGAGGAGTCTTTATACAGTGTGAACAGGGTTGAGTGAGCGCCCAACCCCCTCTCTCCTCTCCTCTCTTCTCCTCTCTTCTCCTCTCCTCTGCATCCCATTGATGATGATTGCGGGCTGCTGCAGCTTCTGGAGCCCCCATTGATGCCAGCTTCCCAATCAAAGCGAACATCTTCCGGCAGGCCCGCCTCCTGCAGGGCAGATCATTGCCATGGCTGTGGAAATCAATGCCAAGAAGCTCCTAGCTTTTGGAACATTGGCCTGTACTTACAACTTACACTTACACTCACTTAACACTTCCTCCTCTCTCTCTCTCTCTCTTCCTCTCTTCGTCCCTCTGTCTCCGACTCTCTGTCACCCTTACAGTCAGTCAGGGCTACATGATTAATAGTATATTAAAAAAAAAAATCTCCCCTGGACACACACCACACCAACATCACATCACACCACCCCAACTGAATTGATTTCTTCTTTCTTTCTGTTTTTTCTTTTTACTACCCACATCATTTTTTTTGACTTCACTGAAGTTACGTCAATTAAAATAATTTTTGAATTTAAAAAAAAAAAATTCAAAAAACAACAATTTATTGAGAAATACTGCAAGTGTATGTACTGTACAGTATGTCAGGGGGAAGGGTTTACTTTCATTTGGGGTTGGGGATTACTGTTACTTAATAAGTTACGTACTGGAACTGGAACTGTACTGTACAGTAGCGCTGCAAAGGACTCCTACTTGCTTTGTTAATCTGTCAAATCTACGTTTGTTGCGTTTGGAACGAACTTAACTTACTGTCTGTCTGTCTGTCCTGACACTTGTCCACTCTTTAAGTTACCTTCCCTTACCACCAACTCATTGAACGAACTGGTATTAGAAATATAAAAATATAAATATAAAAATATACATATTAATATCCTGTCAAAAATCTCTCTCTGTAGTATATATATACTTGGCTCACTCATTTTGTAAATTTGCTGACATGGAAATCAACAACAATCATGCATGTTCAAAGAAAATGATGGATTGGGAATGGGAATGGGAAGGGAAGGGGAAGGGGAAGGGGTGATAAAAAAATTTCTTAATTTAAATCTCTCAAACCATTGAGGGAGTTTGATGGAGGTGATCCAATGGATACGGTGCACTTACTTTAAGGTAGGTACTGCCTCCAAACCGCCACTTTTGGTTACTTTGCCCTCGTAGTTGCTACGATTAGGATATTTCAAATTTTCATTGATTTTTTTGCTGTTGTTGTTGTTGGTGGTGGGAAGGGGATTCCAACACACCAAAGAATGTGGCATTTGAATACTTTATGCAAAATTAAGAAGGGTTAAAGTTTTATTTTTGGGTAGAAGGTTTTAGGAAGTCGGTGTTGCCATAGAGGTACGCATTGGTTTGGGAGATGTACACAAGAGTGATGGTAGTGGTGATTTTAGGAAGGGTGCCCACCTTAGTATACATATAATATTAAGTATATAGTGTCACGCCCCCTATCACAATTTATCATGTTTTCATCCTGAAAAAATATCTTCAAATTATTTCATCTAGCTTTTACAATAAAGGTAGTCACACCTTCTTCACTACTTGCGGATTGCTACTTTGCCAAAGAATATATTGTTTGTGCAAAATTTTCACAAGCTCATTATTCTACTCTAGAGGTGTATATTGAGAGTTGCTAAAATTTTGTCACTCCTACTTGTTGCATTTGTGTTGTCATTGTGCAGAGCGCTACGTCTATGTGTTCTACGGTTTCATCATGTGATCCTTGTCAACCATTATTTTTCAATTCTCAACACTCCTCCTCAATACAACAAAAAAGGGGGGTCACACCTTCTTCATAAATTTAGATACCTAATTGGCTCCAAGTTTCTTTCGTAACCTCCTCATTCTTTAGTAAAACTTTAGCTTTGAAGAAGGTGTGACTACCCTTAATGAAAACCTAAGTAGACAACGAGCATTCATACGATTCATTGTATATACTTTTCCCTTGTCTTTTGTTTATCCCTATATATAAGTTTGACTGGTACATATATATGATATACTAGTAGTGCAATTGTTGCAACATTTGCAACAATACCTCTTTTATCCTTAAATATTATTTCCTTTAGTATATCAAATTGAATTGGATTTAAAACCCAAAAGTACATCCAAATCAATTTGGATAAAAATGTCTATAAATGAGTATGCAACCACACAATGGATAAAATCATGGTAAACTTCATAGATTCTAAAATATTTGCCTTTAAAGCAAAGAAAATATTATTTCTTATAGCTTATCTAAATAGATTACAAGACTTTGCATCTTCTTAACTTCAAATCTTTGCACATATTTTGAATTTAAAATATTTTATATTGAAGAATTGAGATGAAAAACTAGGATAAAATATTTCAAAAGTTACAACTTAATTTTTGTTCTTTAAAAATTTATTAAATGCAAGAAGGTATCAGATAAAACAAAAATATAACTTTCTTATAGTTCTAATGATGGAAATGAGATTCACTAATTTCAACAAAAATATTATAACAATAATAAAAAAAACATAAAAAATTATTCTTATTGTAAAATTGTAAAAATTAAGCTTAAAAATGAATCTAATATAGTATTTTCCTTGCAAAATGTTATGATTCTCTACAAATCAAGATGCCTAATAACTATTCCCAAAAGTGTAAATGAAATCTTTCTATTTAGGAAAAAAATCTATTAGAATTCAATTTTTTTTAAATTATATTGCGAAGATTTATTGAATTTTTGGGTTCTATGAGCAAAACTATTTTTTCTTTGGGTCACATAACTTTTGTTTGAACACCGATACAAATAAGAATTATATTCTTTAATAGTTAATTTGTTTTTGTATCTTGTAAAAGATTTCAAAAATTTTAATGTAAAATTGAGATCGTAGAAACTTGCTTGGAACCTTCAAGGGTCCTTTGAAAGGACATTCGGAACAATACAAGATGAAAATTTCTTAACAAATAATTATATTTCAAATTATAAAATTATTTCAAATTATATATGCCTTGAAATGAATTTTGTTTGATGGTCTCAAATTTAGTATTTGAAGAAGTTAAATGAAATCTTTAGCTACAAAAATTTTAAAGTTATAAAAAATAGCATAATAAAGTTATGAAAGCAATGGGAGATGGAAAGGCCTCCCATTTTGTAACTACTAATACATCCAAAGAGTCTTGAATGTTATTTTAAGCTTCATATCTAGAGGTAAAATATAAGATTTTGAAAGTAACTATTCAACTTAATTCTTTAATGCACTTAAAATGATTTTATTGGATGTAAAATTAAATAGCAAAAATATAATTAGTTTAGTGACAAGTGCTTTTAAAAATTCACACAATTTGCCAATTTATAAATAGTTAATTGTTTTTTTATTAATTGATAATGATTTTCATTTGAGTGGGCATCAAATAATTATTTGTAATTATAGAGATGTAAACTATTTTGTTTTATATTTTCATCAAAAAGTTGAAAATACAAAAATCTAGCTTAACTCCTAAAGTTCCTTGACTATATTTTCAACAACAACACTTAAAAATTGCCATTTTTAATACAAGTAAAAGAAATTGAATGTATTCAACAATAGGATCTCATAGTATGCTAATTTGAAAAGATGTAGGAAAAATTTCAAAAATTTCTACCCAATAGATTGCACTTCACAAGGTCATATTTATATGAAAAATGTCCAAAATGTTTGCAACTTTTTGGATTCATTTTTCAAGGCAATTAGGTTACATGCTTGAAAATTTTCATATTATTTGGAATTGTACAATATATAGTGAAAAAATAGTAAGTAGAAAAAGTAGAGAATGAATCAAAATACTAAATTGTTAATAATTCAATTATGGATTTGAAAAATGCCAATTCCAATGGTTGCAATGTTATATTAAGAAATCTACATCCTTTGGTTTTATTTTTTTCAAAAATATTGAAAATTGAGTTAAATAATGACTTCAAAGTTTACTTTAGAGTAGAGAATCCACAATTGCCTGCAAACTAAAACTCTTTATAACTTTCATCTCATTGATCAAATTGGAATGATTCAAAGTTTGTATGTATATATAAATGTAGAGAACCAATTTCAAATTTTTATTTATAGAAAAAGTGATTTTTTCTAATTTACCCGAGCTACTTGAATTGAGAAACAATCAACATTTTGCATCATAATTTTTCACTTGTATACTCAAATGAAATGAAATTTAGTACTCATAGAAGATATTCCTTGTTCACACTTTGTAAAAAGTATTCAGCCTAAATAAGTCAAATCTCCACTTACATGTACTTGCCCAAAAAAGTTATATTGCCCAAAACACGAGGTTGGTCCTTAGGAATTAGGAATCAACTTTTCCAATCTATATTACATCATTTGTAAAGTTAATTTTTTAATGCTTTAGATTTTGGACAAAATCTAGATTTGCAACTATATATCAATGCACGTATTCAAAAATATCACTTCAAATATCTTTAATTTTATTGTTAAAGTGTCATATTATTATTAAATTTATAATTTCATTAAAATGAATCTTTTTAGTTTGCATGAAGTCATATGGTTGTTACTAAATTTGGTATTTTGCAATTATAAGAAATTTTGTACTTTTGGCAACTTATTTTTAATTATCACACAAGCTACTTCAATCACTACAATTCTGGAAATAATACTTACATGTACTAATTTGGGAATTAGAAAAAATTTAAGAAGCTGGTGTATATAAATTTAAGTTCATTGTATTTTAGATAAAATTAAAATAATATAGTCTACATTATCTCAAAACAATGAGATTGCCATCTTAAATTCATCCAAATTTTCACACTAATTAGATTATATTCATTTGAATTATTGAAATGAATCTTGCATTATTCAAGCTCTTATACCTATTGGATAAATTTGTATATTAGTCATTCAAGATCACATTCATGAAATAATTTGGTCATTTTCACTATCTCTCAATTGAAACTATTTATAAGAACCATTGTTTCTTGTTCCATTAAGAATCAATGTCTATAGAAATGATTTATCATGACTTTTGGTCACAAATCAAAGAAAGTCCATTTTTAAGGCATGAAATGTTTATAGTTGATGTTGGAGGAGGTGTTAACAAAGTGAATCTATTTCAAAAGTACCCCTAAATCTATTTATAAAATCATTGCTTAAATGGTAAAACCGCTTTCAATACCAAGTGAAAAATACTTCTAGGTAGGAATAAATAACTTGATCTTATTTTGAGGGATATTAGATTCTAAGATCTCAAAACTAGTGAAAGGAAACCAACTTCCAAGCTTGTATTCAAGTCTAGATATGAGATTTAGGCTTTAGTTTGAAAATCATGAGCTTTCAAAGAAACAAAATTGAATCTTTTTTTGGCCTATTTTTCAAACTTTGTCAACACCAATAATGAACATTTTAATTATTCATTTAAGTATTTTTTTTTCTATTTTACTCTCTTTCTAAATTAAATTTTTTTGATAATTGGTGTATAAGGTTGGTCCATTGATAATCAATACCTACATTTGGATAAAAAGATGTCACAAGTATGTAGATATTGATTACAAAAGATGAACAATCAAAATATGATTTTTTTAGAGCCTAAGTATTGTACATTTAGAAATAGTACTTGAAGACTTCATAATTAATTCAAATAGTGTCCACATGTTGCATGCTAAAGTTAGTTGGAATCTTCTTTCAATTGCTATTTAAATTTACTATGGCTTTGTTGGTCATTGTGCTAGTAGTGATGTCCACATGAAGGGTTCAAGGGCCCCATTTCCAACTCTAAAGATTGAATTTGGTAGTAGCCCCTCCAAAGCATAATCAACAATATTGCCTTTGAAAAATGGCATGAACCTCTGTTTGTCAATGTAGTTTTGCATACATGCTTTCATCATGGAGGTAGCATTAATTGATATCTCAAGCAAAATGTGGAACATGATGTCTGTGATATATGCTACCACGAAGAGCCCATATGATGATTGGAGATACAACAACAAAATCTTGAGTAGAAATTTACAAAAATTTTAATCCTTGAAGGATCATGGCCTTTTCTCATGAAAAACATTCAAAATTGTCATTTCTATTTTAAAGAGCAAAAAAATTTTAAACTTGTTTTTTGGTACATCTAACCAAAGGATCTTGCACTATGCTAGTAAAAAAATGTTTGGAAGAAATTTCATATACTTTAACCCAAAAGATTGCATGATATTTGCGTTTAAAGTGAAGAAAACAAGTTTTTTGGCACCTTGCATGACTAGACTATTTGACTTTGAATTTTCTTCAATTAAATTTTTGGCACTATACATTTTTGAGCTTTAAATACTTATAGTGAGATTTGAATTGAGAGTTTAGGAATTTTAAGAAACAACAACATTTAATTTTCATTTTAATAAGAATTATTAAGTAGAAGTAGGTACAGGATAGAAGGAAATTTCAATATGTTAATATTCCTAAGATGGAATTGAAACTCACTATTTCCAACAATGAGATTTTTTTAGTAAGGAAATTCAATCCTACAGAAGTTTTATTTTTGAAAGAGTGTGAAAATTAAGTTCAGAAACAAATCTAATACATTGTTTAACAAAAAGATGCTCCATAATTTTTACATCACTAATTCAAATGGAATGAATCAAATCTCCCTATGTAGACAAAATATAATTTATGAGCAAAAAATTTCAAATTAATTTCAAGCTTTTGTGGATTTTTTTTGTTGCCCAATCTTTTCTAATTTTGAGCATATTTGGCATAAATTTTGCTCCAAGGCATCAGTTGAAATAAAAATTATATTTTTTGAAAGCTTATGTATTTTTTTACTTTTAAATTAAAAAAAACATGACAAAAATTGAAATTGTAGAGTCCCTAAACTCTAAACCCCAAATCTAGTTTGTTCCCAATGGGGCAATGGTCCTTTAGAGTTCAAATGCAAAAATTTCTCTAAGAACAAATTTATGCCTAATCTCATTCTATAACCACAGTTTTAAAGAAATAGAATGCATGACCACTAGAAAATGAAACTACTAGATTGATGAGAGGAAAATAAATTTCTGTGTAGCAACATCAATCCACACTTTTAGAAGAATGAATAAAAATTGCAACTTACTCTATATTCTCATTAAATTGCACTCAAAATCCTCAAGCACCACTTAAAAAAAATCCCCCAAAACAAACTCCATGCTTTAAATCCAACAAATCTATTCAAAATATCAGAAAATTCAAGGAAAAAGGAATTGATCCACAATATTACGAAAATTTGCAATACTAACCACTATTAAATTACAAAGATCTATACCCTCTAAACTTCTAAAACCTTAGTACAATTTTTGAAAGATGAACCAAAAAAGACGTACCCAAGCTCTTCAAAGAGTTGGTATCTACAAGGTAAATACAATAATGGTGAGCAACCCTTGTCACCCAAATCAAAACTAGAAAGTTTTGGAAGACAAAAGCATCTCTTAAATTTAGACACATATAAGAGAGAATAGGAACCTCAATGATTGCCTTGCTCTTGAGAATACTTTGCCTTGATTCTACTATAATCCAATTTTTTGGACCCTCTTAGAATGTATAGTAAGATGGTAGGTAGCAAGGCTTTTTTAGACTAGTATCCCCTCTGCTACCCTCACTCAAAAATCCAAAGGCTAGTTTGGGGAGGGATGAAGCCCGAAAGGTCAAATTTATGACAATCTAGTAAAATTTTGCCAAAAATAAAAGCCTTGGTAGGTAGGTAATTTACAAGGTATAAAATAATGTATTAATCAACCACTAATTATCTCAAATGGTTAATCAGTCAATTCTAAGTGCAAGGTTTTGGAAAAAAAATAATAAATAAAAATTCCTTTGAAGGTTTTGGAAAAATGAGATCTTATACAAAAATCTTTATAAATCATTTTATTTTAGGAATATAATATATAATAGGATTTTGTTTAGAATAACAACCCTTTATTGGAGAGGTTGCTCTTCAACTTTTGAAACATATTTTAGAATTACTTTAATTTCTATAGTCTCCAATGTTAATCCTAAAATCCTTGAGAGAAAAAGTGTCTTTTGAACAATTCAAAAGAAATTCCATTTAAATATTTCCATTCCATTTCTTTTTAGAGACTTTCTTGAACTCATTTTCAATAAATGGTGTTGGATACTCTTTTATAGTAATATTTTCAACTTTTATACTCAAAATAAATGACAATTCCATTCACTGTATTTTGGCAACTCATGTATTTTCTCTTTATCTAAATTTTAGCATGCAAAAAAATAATCATTTTAAAACTTGAGTCCACTTAATGGAATGAAGTTTATTAAGTTTAGTTTCTACTGTAATTTAAAAATCTGGAAAATTCAAAAAATTGAATATTTAACAACAATGTGGATTTCAGGTGTAAAACCATAAATTGCTAGTCTTTTAATTTAAGAATGACATGGTGAAAATTTAAAATAATTTAAAATTGCAAAAATTGCAAAATTCAATGATGAATGGAAGACATGCAATGACATTTGTGAAAGATAAATACAAAAATCACATTTATAGATAATTTAAAAATGAAGTTTGAAAAAATAATTTTAGACATATCATTTTAGGATTATAAGTTTGTAGACTTCAATTGGAAGTCTTGGCAAGTTTAAATTTGTTTTGTTGGTCATTTTGGAGGTGCACGTTGATCAATATTTGATGTTGAGCCCTATATTTGTCAATATTACAATCCCAAAGATCCACATTCCATGTTTGCAAAGTTGACTCTATATTCCATTTGGTTTTGTAAATTCTATATTAGTTGCTCCAATTTTTTTTTAATTCTATCATTTAAAAAATTCAAAATGTTTTTAGACTTTGTTTTTGGAAACTAATTGAACTTCAATATTTCTACTAAGTTCTTTCAAAAAACTTTTCAACTCCTTCAATTGTAAAGATATTGAATTATCTAAGGGGTTGAAATTTAGTCTTGTGGATTCAAAATTCCATTATTTTCATCTTGACTTCATTCTAACATTTTGGTCTTAGCTTTATTCGATTGTTCTTGTCATGGATTCAATTTAGTCATAGCTTCAAATGCACCTATGGTTGCAAAGGGGACCATATATTTGTTAACTTCAAAGAACAAGATTCATAGTGAAATGGTCAAACATTATATATAATCTAAATTTAGATTTCTAAATTGTGTTTAAATATCTATTTTATATTTTTTGATCATAATATTGTATAGTGTCTATCATTGCAAAAGAATTCAATTTATTCGTGTGAAATTATCATCGTTAAAAAAATACCAAAACCCCCCATGTTTTAAGTGATAGATTTTAGATGAAATTCAATGTAACAAATTGTGTTTGATGTTATGTTGGACGTTGTTGTTGACATAAAAAGACAAGTTGTTGCATTGGATGTCACCTAAAATTAGGCACGTAAAACATAGTTTTTTTTTTTATTGAAAATTTGTATCAAAATATGAAAATAAATTATTAAATCTAGCAATAAGAATCCAATTAATATTAGTTTTTTTCAAGAGGTACAAGTAGCAAAGGTTTCAAAAATTTTGACCTAGTGGATTGCATTTGAAGTGAAATAAACTTTTGTTTTGGGACATTGGCTTCCTAGATTTTAAGACTTTGAAACTTCTTAGCTTATAATTTTTGAACTAAACTTATTGAATTAAAAAGATTGACTTGAGAGTGTAAGAAAATAATTTTAAAAATCACAAACTTGATTTTCATTCATATAAAAATTATTAAGTAAAAGTTGGTCTAAGGTTGAACAAAAAACTAAATCATTAATAACTCTAAGATGGAATTAGAAGACAATAATTCCAATGGTGAAATTGTTCTAATAAGTGAACTAAACCCTATGAAATAATTTTTTTGAAAACTTATAAAAATTGCATTAAAAAAAAATCCCCCTATAAGTTATTTCTTCAAGAAGGTGCTTGGAGTACCCCCCAAAGATGGTCTATAACTTTTTCATCACTAGTCCAAATAGAATGAATCAAATCTTTCTACATGGAAGAGATTATTTTTGTGAGAAACAAAATTTAAAAAATATTATTTTGAATTTTTTGGATTTTTATGGTGCCACCTAGCTAATGAACATTATTATGGGCTTATTAGAGTGACAAAACTTTTGCTTTGAGGCACTGATTTGAAATAAAAATCATATTTTTGAAAAATTGTTGTAGTTTTTTATCTTTCAAAAAAACCCTCAAAAAATCACAATAAAAATTGAGACTTTAGGATCCTACCTAAAATCCATATTGGCCTTTGAAGAGACATTGGATTTTTAGGATTTAAAAACCATTTAAGAAGAAATAAATACAAATGACATACACAAAAAAAATTTGTAATTGTACTTTTAACAACTAGAGCTTGCAATTGCAATAATTCTTTTAATTTTCTAATTTTCTAAAATTCTAAATTAGAATAAACGAAAAACTTACAAACTTCATTTTCTTAATCGATTTAAAAATCAAATATTAAAAATGTTTATTTGAAAGGCATAATCAAGATTGACTAAGGCAAATCCACTTCTTGGATACACAAACCTTTTAGAGTTAATATAAAAATCCCAGAGATCACTCCAAAAAGAAGCTAATATTTAATTTTAATTTAAATGTTATTACTAGAAATAAAAATAATAACTATCCTCAATTGAAATTATTGACAACTATAGGTGTGCATAACCTTAATGGCACAAAAAAGCCACAAATTCACAATTGAATCAGGGCACACATAGGTAGGTCACCATCCTTCTTATTCTCATCCATCTATACACACTCATCCGTCCACACACACTCATCCATCCACGCACACTCATCCATCCACTCACACTCATCCCTTCCATTACGCAGCTTTCCGTCGTCGTCGTCGTCGTCGTCACCCTCAACCAGAACTGTCCTTCTCGGACAGCCCCGATCACTGGGCCAAGTGCACAGCTGCTGTCGAATTCCGCCATTGCAAGCAAACGGCCCCGATTGCAGACCAACTCACAGATCCGCTGTCACGACATCTCCCCCGTCTCGCAATTTCCCACTCTAACATCCCCTGGAATGACAGATTGAGTAGAGAGATCGCATTAGGGTTTGCGAGCACTGTCTTTTTGATTGACTGCCGTTGGCGACCTGGAAGATTGTTGGAGAGTTTGGTAAGCGATGGCCGCGAATGGTGGAGTTGGAGAGGACGGGGGCGACATGAACCAGGCCGTGGAGGCTTTCTTCGCCGGCTCGGAGAATTCCGTGGTCATGGCGTTCCATGTGGCCAAGAGCCAGGCATCGTGGAGTGTGGCCGGGCGACGCACGCGCCATAGTACGAAGCCGCGCGTTCTGGCTCTCACGGGTATGTGTCTTGTTTTTGAATGATGGATTTGTAGGTTTTGGATGGTTCTAGGGTTGTCACATGGCAATGCGGGGGAGTTAGTGTGTGTGTTGGAATGGAGTCGCTGAAGACAATGTGACTCTGGGAGGAGATGCGATTCACAATGCCGTAATGCGATGATAGGTTCGGGACAATGTAGGGGAATCTGTGTCGTAAGGCATCGTTATAATGTACCCTCTCTATTTGTTAGAGCTTGGGAGCAACAGGATTCTAAATTTTTACTTAAATTTCATATGGACTTTTAGAGACGGATGGTATAGTCACGATAATTTTAATACATTTATTTAAGAAATTTCAAGGTGGAGATTCATGAAGGTATAGACGTAAGAAGTTATGCTTCACTGTCGGCTTTCTTCAAGCTTTCAGTTGGAAAGGCATTTTTGGATTTCTTTACAAATGATGCAGGTCATCTGAGTAGTGCTCAAGGAACAGTGTGCGTTACTCTATGGGCTATTTTTAAAAGAACATTACATTTATGGAGGTTGAAACAACATAGAATGAAGTGAGAGGGGGTACGATTAATATAGTTTTTAGCTTACAGCACTTTTGCAACTTGGTAGTACAAAATTTCTAACAATTAAAGTGAAATAATACCTACACGAGTAGTATGTAGACAGGGCAGACAAATATCAATTTCCAAGTCATGCTTGCAACCAACTTGCTAATTGAAGGCCTACCAAGAGTCTGAATTGATGAGTTGCTGTTTGGTAACAAACGTCACTATAGGAGATGGGATCAGGTCCCTAATGGTTTTAGTATCCTCTATTTCGTGATGATTAACAGTAGGCCCTTGAACTTGCGTGACATCTTCAATGACCTATGGTTGTCTGCCTTCCAAGATGTGGAGAGTATCGTAACTGCAGTACATTAATGAACATAGAGTGGCATGAGGACTGATGCTCGTTTTCTCTTGGTATGTTCTCTTTTCACCCAATCTTGTACAGTAATGCGAGCAGAACAAACGCAAAAGTTCAAGGTGAAACTACATGTTTTGAAGGAGACTCCAACTGGTATGCAGGTATGAGAATTAGTCCCTCGGCACCATTTTTTTCGGACAAAGTGACAAGGTCATGATGGATTTAGTTTTACCTGATTGTTTTTTTCAGTTGCGACTGTGCATGACCGTGAGCCGAGTGGTGATTCTTTTGGGGGCTGGTGTAGTTGAGTTAGTTGGATGTATCGATTAATTGTATTAGGTCTGGTCCAGAAGCCTCACGCTAAGTTAATTAGTACCTGGTTTTGATACGCTTATTTAGAAATCGTATTCTGGCTTCCTCAGTTTCGTATAGTACATGATGAGTGTCTCTTACCTCAAGATTTAGACGTACATGGACCAAGTATGTTACATGTTGGATGCGCAGCCTGCGAAAGTATATAAATTGAAACACCTGAGCAAGGTTGAAGCGGTGTCTAGTGACAACAGTGGCTGTACCTTCGTGCTGGTTCGCAATCTATTCTCTATTACTCTCTCAAATGCTGGAGCTTTCATTAGTATTCACAAATGTTTGAATTTCATGGCGTAATCTGTGGCCATCTTTTCTGTTATTCCAAATTTTTTACACATACAAAAAGTTGCAGTGTGTCATGAAGTCGTTACTAATTTTGGAATCTCAGAGTTCACGAAGAGCTAAAGCATTTGAATATATTTTTCCTTTGTTTTTCGGACGTTGGTCTACAAATTTTGATAAGTTTGGACGATCGTCAAAGTTTCCTTAATTATTACGAAATTGACCTGTACCCGTACTTAGGATAACCTTTCATCTGCAACTTTTTTGAGCTTGTCTGTTCAGCTAGTTTTGGTGACTCCATGAAGTTTGATTTTTTGAGAATTTTTTATTTCAGCCACATGTTGAAGTTTCAAAAGACCATTACAAATGTGGAGAATGCAAATGCTTTTGGTGTCTCAAGCGTTCTTAAGCATTACCTTCTGAAGTTTGTGAATCTGATTAGTTTGTCTGCGCTCCTGTGATAGGGGTTTGACAATTTGAAGAACAAGCCAGTTGCCCCACCTCAATGGACTTTGCGGACGCGTGATGATAGGTGAATGCTAAGACCTGTTTACTTTGCCAGTACTTTGGACTCTTAGTTTTTCCCGCTTCAAGATATTTGAAATTGCTTGATTATATACACTATTCCAAGACTATCGTTTTCCTTCGTTTTACCGTTCTGTAATGCTTCCATACAACGAATTAACATGCAATCAGGTTGGCGTAATTTTGGATGATTCGTAATTTCATCCGGATTTGTTTGAATGGTGAACTTTAGATTTCCGTTTCCTGTGGAAACGCTATGTCCTGCCTATTATCTTACGATCAAAGGACTACTTGGTGTGGTTCATGACTTCGTTTCTGCATTTCAGAAACCACCTTCTTACAGGTATTTTGAAGCTTTGTAAAGAGAACCTGGGGCGAGTGCCAAAGATTGTGGGCATGGACGTCGTGGAAATGGCACTCTGGGCCCAGGTATTTGTTCTCATCCCTCATCCTACCTGCAGAACTGAAGGAAGAGCTTGAGTTACTGCGCTTACATTCAGTTTGCCCTTCGTACACTTCAGTGATGAGCTGGTGCAGGTGTAAGGTAATCATTTGTCATCTCTAGGATGGTACTAATTCTAGAGCCACCTGTAAATACTTGAATCGTTAACGGTTTTAAATTTAGCTCATGGTTTATTGTAGGCTCATGCGAAAACTCTTCCAAGTGGAGGACCGGCTGAAAAAGATGCTGTTGATATTGGAGTGGAGAAGGATGAAAAGGTCAGCGTGGAGAGGGAACTTGTTTCGAAGGCTGAGGAAGAGGATATGGAGGCATTGCTTGGAACGTATGTCCATTCTCTCACATTTTTGGTATTCCTGACTAAAACGGTCTTTGGCGTTTTGAATTAGTTTATGGAGTCAGATATTGTTCTTAGTCAGAAACTCTCTCAATGAGCTTTAGCTTGATTTTCACCAGAATTGTGTTTAAATTGGTAGTTCAATTGGCCTTATCAGATTCCTTGATCATCTTGCTATGTTTTTAATGATATTTGTGTCTTCTTTTGGTCCGCGTATTCAAATGGCATGTGTGTAATGTGGCTCTTACAGGTACGTTCTCGGTATAGATGAGGCAGAGGCATTCTCAGAGCGTTTGAAACGTGAACTCACTGCTTTGGAAGCTGCTAATGTGCATGCCATTTTAGAGAGTCAACCACTTGTAGAAGAGGTACGCTTCGTCCAGTTTCAATGTTAGATTAATTTCACGATTCAACGAGTCTCACTTTGTTTTGGCCAGGTGAGTACTGTTTCTTTGGATTAAACGTTCCTGCTCATGTGATTATCTTTTTCCGAATCAAAATTATAATGCAAACAATAAGCAGAAATTGGTTGCAGCACACCATTTAGTAAGATTCAAAGATTGAAGAACTTAACTCACTTCATAGAGAGTAGCGAAAGAATTGTAGTGGCGAGCTTACCGTTTACATCCGAGCCACGTTTGTTTTCATGTACTTTCAGGTTCTTCAACAGCTAGATGCTGCCCAAGGAA
The DNA here is from genome assembly GCA_963969395.1 of Pseudoscleropodium purum. Lineage (NCBI taxonomy): Eukaryota > Viridiplantae > Streptophyta > Bryopsida > Hypnales > Brachytheciaceae > Pseudoscleropodium > Pseudoscleropodium purum. The sequence continues at coordinate 29,502,872 of OZ017795.1, forward strand.
GTGTTGAAGACATGGACGAATGGCTAGGTATCTTCAATGTGAAATTGCGTCACATGCGAGAAGATATTGAGTCGGTATATATATTACCAGACTCCTAATGATTTTTTGTAGGGTCACGAAGCAGAGTTGCATGACTTGCTGTTAGTGGCATAATTGGCAATTCGATAGATGCTACTCCAGAAAATAAGTTTTGGATCATCATTTTGTCTTGTGAGAGCATATTAGGTGAAATTTTATACAACTCGCCTGGGATTGTTCGTTGCTACCCCTATTTGTATTCACCTGGCATGGATGGTAAATAGGTTGAAGTCATGGTCCTCATATAGTCGTTCTACTGGTACCCTGGTATGGACGGTTTATTTAAGAGGATAGTACCTAATGGAATGGTCATGGCAGATAGAAGCAAGGAACAACAAACTGGAGTTGCAGGCCCAGAACAATGCAGCTTTAGTGGAAGAATTGAATGCGTTGCTGGAAAAGCTGAGTATCCCTCCTGAGGTATGGGATCTGACATTTTTGGTGTTCTCGTGTAACCTCGTCTTTCAAGTACTCTTTTTCCAGATCTTAATGGCTCACTTTGAGCTAAATGCATATTCATTTACTTTGTGTCTACATCGAATTTCGAATTTCAACGTATATGCGCTGATTGCTTTTGTATGGCAGTATGCAGCAGTTTTGCAGAGCGGAACTTTTGAAGATGCACGAATGCCTCAGAATTTAGAAGCTTGTGATTGGTTAGCTTCTGCTTTGAGAAGTCTTGACGCCCCGTTTCTAGATGCCAATTATGTTAACATGCGTGCTGTAAGCTTCTTGAACCCCGGATAACATAGTTCTGTTGAACACTCGTTGAAGTCGCTTTGAAGATTGTCTCCATGCAGTTGATACTAGAAGTTAGATGAAGATAATATGTGTTGATGACCACTCGTGACAAAAATACTGGTTCTGATAGCTGTCTAATCTGATGTAACTACACTGACCACCTGATTTTTTGCAGCAGACTTATAGATGTGCTTAGACTTTTTTTGGTGGATCGCTTCTTTTTTGAGTTGAATTGTCTATGGGTCTGTGAAGTGGCAGGATATTGCGGTATATAGCACTCAAAGTTTATGTTTAATGTCAATTACTTGACAAACAATGTGGCTCCTACTAAATTAGGAACTTTGTGAAGCTGTCAATGTGAAATTTGGACAGCATCAGCCTGAGACACAATGTATAAGTAACAATTCCGAAGCCTTCTGATTAGTTCGCAAGCTCTACTCCTGAATTCAAGCTTTGATGTACGTGCAGGTCAAGGACAAGCGCTTAGAGCTTGAAAAACTTAAGTCTACTTTTGTTCGAAGAGCATCTGATTTTCTGAGGAAGTACTTTTCTAGTGTGGTTGATTTCATGATCAGTGATAAAACCTATTTCTCACAGGTTAGTCTGCAAAACAGAATTTCTCCTGTTATTAATTGTATTCCGCAGCTTGCAGGTTTGCAAATTTTGATGCTTTTACAGGGCAGTACATGCTGCTACCATTTATTGCTGACAAAATTGTTGGTGTTGAGTCATAAAGAGGGGGCAGTTGAAACGACCGGATCATGCTGATTTGAGATTTAAATGTCGTACATACGCAAGAATGCTACAACACCTGAAGGTAATCAATCGTATGCATCCTACCCTATGTGCATCTCACAAATGGCTGAGACTGAACACTGCCACCGTATTGATCAGTTTTGAAGTCATGTACTGTCCATGACAACCAGGCCGTATGCTTGTCTGCAGAATCTAGATAAAAGTTCACTTGGACCTTTGCGGAAAGCATATTGTCACTCGCTCAATCTTTTGCTACGTCGTGAGGTATGTGATGAATCGTCAAGTTGCATCTTCTTTTATGTAATTGTACATGAACTCTAAATCTTTAATATTTCCTTTTACTATATGTTCTCTCTGCCTGTCATCCCTAATTGCTCTAGGGACCATCCCTGATGATCAAATTTTCAATTTTGGTGAATAGGCGCGAGAGTTTGCAAATGAGCTTCGTGCCAGCACCAAAGTATCACGGAGCACAGGGGCATGGCTGGACAGTTCCCAGGCTGGCGCAGCACAAGGTGCTGGAGGAGCAGATACTTCCACAGTGTCTGATGCGTATGCAAAAATGCTCAGAATCTTTATTCCACTTCTTGTGGATGAGGTGAGAATAACCTGTTCCCCAAATATTTCTGTTCCCTTTCCATATTCTTGTAGTCGCTTTCCTTTCTTTTTAGTATCAAGCATCATTTTTGCACCTTCCAACTTTTGAACTTCTCAGCAGTAACCACGCAAATATCCTGTTTGTTTATTCACTTCATGTTCACTATCAGCATTTTCTTTCATATGCAACGGAACACTGTTTCATAGTGACGGTCCTCTTTTTCGTGTCCTTCGTGTTTCTTATTATCCATCTTGGCGCGCAAAAGACACCTCGATTTAGTTCTTGTTTTCTCCTTTCATTTCTGCAGAGCTCCTTCTTTGCTTCCTTCATGTGTTTTGAGGTTTTACCTTTGAATCCTCACGGAGCTGAGGATAAGGACGACGACGAAGATGGCGCAAGTCCCGTGGATGCAGACGGGTTGGATGTCAAGTCCAGTTAAGCGAATCCGGTTCTTTGTGTTGATGTACAATAATTATGTCTTACTGTTCCTTTGTATGCGCGACAGTCCTGACTGAGTTTTGGATGCAGCTGAACAGAATCCAGCAGAGCTGGAGTCACTGAATCTATCCCTTCAAGAGCTCTTGGACGGAATCCAGGAAGACTTTTATGCGGTGGTCGATTGGGCGTATAAAATTGATCCTTTGCGATGCATTTCTATGCAAGGCGTCACAGAGCGATACCTTTCTGCGCAAAAGGCTGATGCTGCAGGTTTTGTGAGGCGCTTGCTTGCAGATCTTCAGTCCCGGATCAGCCTACAATTCAATCGAGTATGTTTGCACTCTTCATGAAAAAATGTTATTTCCATTTGATTTTGCTTCAAGTTTCAGTTTGGCATAATCGGTCATTGCTTATTGACACCCCGTATTTTATTATACGGAAGAGCAGTTCCAACCTGTTAATCCTCTAATCATGTTTGATTGTCACAGTTTGTAGATGAAGCAAATCTTCAAATTGAGAAGCATGATCGAAATGTAAAACAGATGGGTGTACTATCATACATTCCCAGGTAATATTTCTGTTGTTTCGCTCATTCTGGTGTATTGGATGCTCTAGAGTTGGGCAATAATCAAATCCAATAGGTTTACGGGTTTTTCATTCCTTCATGTCATGCTGCGTATGAATGCACTTCAATATGCAAATGTGGTCTTTCGGTCAAACTTGAAGTACGTCCACTTTCGATGTTGTCTTCCAACTGAGAACTCATCAACTTTTCTGAGTATAAGATAGGCTGCTATCCATGGATATAGGTTAGTTTAAAGCATTTCTTAATCATTCATCCCTGAAGGCAGTCTTTTAATGTGTTTCGTACCAAAATAAATTCTGCAGAGGGAAACTTGCGACTATTGACTGCCTAGGTGTAATTAATCTTTCTTTTGTTGGTCGGATTAGGTTTGCAGCCCTTGCAGGTCGCATGGAGAATCTTATACAAGGCAATTCAAGAGATGTGGTCGACCAGGCTTACATGAAACTGGTAATTTGCATGCAGATGTCATGTTACATAGATATTTATCTTGCTTATCAGTGTAGTGGTTTGCTTATATGTGTTATATGAACTCCTCCGAGACGATGTGAGTTGTGGCACTCTCTTGGTATATTTTGATAAGTTCTTGATGAGCAGGGTTCACGTTTGCAAGTTTTCTTAGCTTTCGGGTCTGCGGGAGCAGTTAATCCAGTGCGGTTTTCGGAAAGTGATGCGCGAACTTGGAAATTGAAACTGATAATTCTTGTTATGGGTGGGGTCAGGTGAACACGATGTTTGCTGTGTTGGAACGAATTGCACAGGTTGATCCCAAGTATCAGGACGTTCTTCTTTTGGAAAATTATGCAGCTTTTCAAAACAGGTTCATCTTCATCGTCCCTTCAGTGGATATCAACCCATTACACTCGTACTTTTTCTCATTATCAGCAATTAGACTAAGTTTAGAGGAAAATCGAGTTTGAGTGTTAACTAAATACACTAAGTGTCTCAAGATAGAAATTTTGCCATTTCTAGAATTTTCTGATACCTCTTTGTGCTGATTACTTTTGCTGTGGTTTTTGTTTTTCAGTATGTTTGATCTTGCAAATGTGGTTCCGACTTTGGCCCGCTACTATCAGCAAGCTAGCGAAGCTTATGAGCAAGCTTGCACCCGATATATCAACTCAATCATTAATTATGTATGTTCCAACTTCCAAGCGCTGATGAAAAACTACAGTCTGAAATCATTAATCGAACTGATATTGCATATTATATGATGCCCCATTGTTGCTTATTTAAATGTGTTGTATGAGCAGCAATTCGAAAGGCTATTTCAATTTGCTCAAAAAGTGGAGAACCTGCTTTATACCATTAGTCCTGAGGAGATGCCTTTTCAACTTGGATATTCAAAGATGGACCTACGAAAAACATTGAAGGCTAGTCTTTCTGGGGTGCGTTCTCGAACTTCATTCAATTGTTACCCTTTGAATTTTATAACTTTACGTCAGTCCTTGCTGAGGGTGCTTTATTCTTCAGATATCACCTGCGAGTGTCCAGTCTTCCTCCTCTTGAGTGCTTAGTGTGAATCCCAAACTGTTCTTTCTCACCTCGTTATGGCAACCTTACGTGCGGTCCGTAGTGTACCTCACGGATAGTTACATGCTACTCAACGAGAATTATTTGAAAATTGACAGGTGGAGAAGGCCTTACCAGCGATGTACAAGCGAATGCAAAAGCATCTTACCTCGGAGGAGTTACTCCCATCGTTATGGGAGAAGTTCAAGGTTCGTAGTCTTCACAGAATACCATACCCTAACATATATGCTGTCTTCCAGTCCATTGATCATTCGTTGACAACCATGGCACACGTCACTTGCTTATAGAAATCTGTTATGGATGTGGTGCAGGAAGACTTCATGGACAAGTACGAGTCAGTTGAAGCAATATTAGCTAAGTGCTATCCCTCTGAACCACTTACCCCCTCATCAGGAGAGATGAAAGAAATCTTCAAGAATTTCCAAACCTAAGATGTAGGCTGCTACAATTCTCTTCGCTGAATGAGAATCCTTCTTGACTTCAACAGCGTGATTTTTCAATTTTAATTGGAGATTTCTCGAGTCTGAATAGTATTTAGTGTAAAGTGTCAGCTTTTTGTGGAATTACCAGATGTATCAAATCTTTTGTTCAAACATCAAGTGAGCTTTCATGAGCTTTCATGAATGTATATTGCGAACTGCTGAGGTTTCTTGTTTCCTGACTGTTTGCAAGCAGCGACCATGACTGGCTATGGTCATGCAATGGAGTCAGAATCTGTTTGTTTTAGTAGGTGGTTTAATCCTGTAAGGATATGGCCCCCAAGACCAAGGTAGACTTCAAAATTCTTTGACTATTGAGCCAATAGGTGCATATTTTTTTTTCTGTAGTTAGCACTGAAGTCATCCATTGGACCATGATATTCAACTTCACTAAAGGTAAATTTCTTCTGATGTATCATATGCATAGGTTAGTTACAACACTTTACTATTGAAATAGTTTACTTTTTGGAGTTTGACAATTTGGTAGCTTGATTTGGATTTCTTGGCTTTCAGCACTTTGCTTTTTCTAATTTTTTGACACTCCTAATTTTGGATTGATTTTGTACTATTCATGTGTAAATGTGTTCCCTTTTCTAAATTTTCTCAAGAATAATTTTTGGATATTCAGAATTAGTAACAATGAAAATTTTCAGATTTTCAGAATTAGTCATACAACTTAAAATTTTTAGACATGATCCAAAATTTCCCTAATTATTTATGAAATTGATTTATATCTATAGTATCCTTATGTGTAAAGGAGAGGTCTTCTACAATAGTTTGACTTTCAATGTGTGCTTTTGGTACTAAAATGAATGATATCTATGGTCACAAGTCCATCCTTTAAAGGTAAAAAATTATGAAGAATATAATATTTTTGAAGGTGAAAGGCAAGGCCCTTTGCTTTCTATGAATTAAGGCTCTTTTTTTTTTTACTATAGAGCATTTTGAATGCAAGCTTTGCTTATATATTTTGGGCTATTGAAACACAAATACACAATGTTGTTGTAGAAGGCTCCTTTGTCTTCCTATTCAAGAATTTTATGAATTGCTAAGTTGATTCTATAATTCTCACATTTGTTTGGTTTTATCAACTATACAAAATAAAGAAATTAGATAGCTCCATATTAATTTTTTGACATGAAACTATGAATATTGATTTTTTATTGTACAAAAATGTACTACCTTTTAGTTTAATATTGTTGTAAATAGTACTTATGAATTTCTATGTATACAAATGGAAATCTCTATAGAAGTATTTACTGATTTTGATATTTTGTAAAGTAACTTTCTTGAGGTAAGGCAACCTAATTGTTAAGACATCCTAATTTTACTATTTTGTATAGTGGAACTTTTTGTCAACTTCTAAGAACCTCTAAAGAGTATTGTGCCTCAAATGTATTGGGTTTCTTTAATCAACACATCATGCCAATAAAAGTTGTTTGTATATTGAACAATAGGAAAAAAAATAAAACCATAAATAGTTTAGATACCATAAACTTTTGGATAGGTTAAAGAATGAGAAATTTACCTTTTGACAAGTTCAATCATTGGTCAAAATTTATTTAGTGTCTCTTTGATTCTTCATATCTTTTTTGAAATTATTGTATATAGATTTATATCTCTTTACAAATACATGAAATTATTGACATTTTAAATGTCTTAATTGATCAACAAGCATTAATATTAAATAACATGAAATTTGTCTAAATTTAAAACTCTATGCAAATTAGACAAATGTTAGAAATCTTACACCACATTAATTGGTATAAGAGTATTTCTATTTCAAGCTCTGAGAGACCACTAAATACCACAATATACAGTAGTACTACACTAAAATGTACCAATATACCATAATGTATGTTCATGTGACAATATTCTATTTGATAAAACAACATAATTATACAAATGCAATTTACTTATTTGAATTTTTGAAGACTATAGAATTGAAGTTGATTCATTTGAATTGACCTTCAAATATTGCCAAAAGTATATGATCTAGTACTAGAAGTGTGTATTAACTTACATCCTAAGTTGAATGTATATTGTGCCTTCAAACTTTGAAATTAAATAAAAATTATTATTTTTTTAATTAGTTTGCTTGCAATGTGTCCCTAGAATGAATGTCTAATTTCACGAACAAGTTTACTTCAAACAAATCAAAAATTGTTCTAATCTCTATATGACTATGAGCATGGCAAGGTCACTGATTAACATACAAACTATCCAATCGTATGCCTAGCAATACAAACAACCTCTTGCAAAATGCCAACATTAGACATCCACCACATTTTACTATAATACCACCAATTGCACTTCCACTTTCAGCGGTTGAATCCTACATATACACTTCCATCTTTCCACAAAGACCAATGTTTTGAGCCTTCTTTGCTTAAAGTTCCCACTCCTCTTCCTGAAACCCTCAGTCGCGCGCTCGAAAAATCAGTACGATGAGAGCCAAGGAAAAATATTTGGAACAGAACACATTTCAAAACCGTCTACAGCAAACATGAAAAATGATACGATAACTGAAACATACCGCACTTCACTCTGGGCATAGTCTCCAGTCGACTTGTATCCTCATTTCGGCTCAATGTGCTTTCTTCCTGAACTTGAATTTCATGCTCGATTGTACTCTACACCCACAGTAGACAGAAAATTTGGTCGTAAAACCAAAATCTTCCTGATATTGTCAAATTCCTGGATAGCTGTCGTAAGCCATAACCACAGCAACCCTAACTGAGTTCCAGCGACAACGCACCTTTGGTTCAGCTTCTATAGACGGGAGTCACTAGAGTTGTGCTTTCTATCTGTGCAAATCCGAGAATCTGTATGGAAACACACCTCTAGAGGATATGAACCACAAGCACTATGGAACTAGCCACGGTTCAAATTCTCAGCATTCATTCCTCTCCACCAATTTCCTTTCCTTTCCTTTATCTCAAATGAGTCTGAACTCCGTAGTCTGATAACATTTAACCTAATACGCCAATAACCTCAATCACACTTTACTACACCCCTAAAATCACCACGACGAACTGAAACTAAGCTTCAATTCGGCCTGCAACTCGGGTCTTTGCTTCGACCTTCGAATCCTTCGAATCCCTCTTCGAATCCCTCTCTTCCGACGGCTTCGGTTGCAACGACTTGCGCATGTCACACGCATCCAGGATTTAAATTCTCAGCAGTAATTCCTCTCCATAAATTTCATTTCAAAAATTAGTCTGCACTCCGTAGTCTGATAACATTTTAACCTAATCAACCAATGAACTCCACCACACTTTCCTACACCCCTAAACTCAGCACAAAGAACTAAACTAAGATTTTTAAGTCTTCGAATCGGCCTGTAACTCGGTCTTTGCAACTTCGACCTTCGAATCCTTCGAATCCACCTTCGAATCCTTCTCGTTCTCCGGCTTCGGTTTCAACGACTTGCGCATGTCATACGCATCCTCTCCATCGGCATAATACTTGGCCTCCACGTCCGTGATCCTGTACCCCAGCGTCTCCGTGTACAGATGAAACGCCGCCCGGTTGCTCTTGCGCACATGCAACGACACATACTCCGCCCCGAACACGCCCTGCATGCACTGCTGCGCCGCCGTCATGAGCTTGGTGGCCAACCCTAGCTTCCGGTGCGTGCGCAACACGGCGAGCGAAGTGATGTGCCCGTGGCACTCCGCCGCCTCCTCCTCCATCTTCGCCAACACGTAGCCCACGATCTTCTTGTTGTAAT